>OX453019.1:21600312-26922812 GCA_949699075.1 Asteroscopus sphinx
CTTTGTATTTTAGTCGACATGTTCCAAGATCACGACTAAACTTGTATGGAAATTTTAATCCCGACTAATTTGACGGCTCTAAAATTGTTGTCATCCCTTTCTTATATCTACTTTTAGTAAAATAGAACGATAGTTTAAAATAAGTTAAGTTCGTAAACAAGAAAATCGACACAATTATGAGTTTTTAAACTAACATGGTCACTTACACTAATAATGTTACTTAATATGGGATATTTACCAGGTACCTACTACTACCTACACTATTTTGATTAAGTTGTTTTGTTCGTATAGATACGAAATCATGCTAATTAAAGTAACCTAGAGGCATAAAGCATATAGCGCTAACTTAACATCGCTTTATTTTCACAGAATCTCACTTAAATACGTTCTGAATATTAAAGTTTAGTATGCTTAGTTAATAGCTACAAGGCCGATAAAAAACTTGCCATCATTAATAATCCGTGAAAATGTGAATTAAAACTTTTTACAAGTAGGTAATTTTCTAAACAACTTCGAAGTTATTAAGTAATAAGCTTAGGTAACTTTACAAACGTTATTTTTTATTTACTTAAAAACGTTACAAAGCGTAAATAGGTTAATTGCTTGCTTAGAGTAATAAGACATAGAGTGATAGTTTCATTGAAATTTTACAAAAAGAATCAATGTGTAATCAATGGAAGCGACACGTAAAATGTTCGCCGACATACACTTAGGCGCGCTTACTGACCGGGGCCATTTCTGGCTAGGGTTGCCATCCGTCCGGGTTTCCCCGGATTTGTCCTAGTTTAGAGGGCATCCGGGGAGAGTCCGGGCATTCATTTGTTGTCCAGGTTTAAAAAATTCAAGTTTTGGGCCGCCCGCGACACACGCACTGTGCCCGCACGCCGCGATCAACCGACGAACCAACCGACTCGCTAAATGCACCGTCCTCCCGCTCCTCCCATCGCAGTTGCCACTTGTTGTTTTTTATTATACTGACTATGTTTAAAAAACCTGTTGAAATGTCCGGGTTCTGGGCTCTAAAATCCGAGGTTTTCACGCGTCTCGTCCTGGTTGCCAAATTTTTGAGATGGCAACCCTATTTCTGGCTCAAATTTAGTCGCTTCAAATTGTGCTCGTGCAGTGTCTAATCGCTAGCCGTGTGATTCAGACGTGTTTATCATATACCTGTTACCGGTTTGTAAAATACATCTGTTTACGTACCTTCGGTTACCGACGCTGGCGATTCGCACGCGTGCTTATCGCCAAGCTTACGCGTAGTTACGGATAATGCACTTTGTGTCAATATGAGCGAAGTCTCAATTGAAAGTGACGCGGCCCGACACAATCATAGTGATATGGACGGTAGAAGAAAAAGTTTAGAGGACTTATCAAGAAATGTTGAAAGCCAACAAATGAATGAAGAGATAGACATGAATGAGGATATTAATAGTGAAGAAGAACAAGAACAGAATGCAGAGACGGGGTGGACGGTAGTCGGAACTCAGAAAAAGGCAAAGATAAACAAAATTGATATTTGTATTTCTAGCAATGATAAATTACCAAAACAGTTCGCTTTGGCTAAAATGTTTAAAGCTGAACAGATCTCGGGAATTAATAGTGTGAAATATACTAATCCGTTCAAAGTCTTAGTTAGTTTTGCTGACGAAACAAACGCCGAAAAGTTATTAAAATGTCAAGAATTTCTGAAATTGGGTTGGAGAATAATAACGCCTTGGGAAGTTAATGTGTCTTATGGAATAATAAAAGATATTGACATCGGTTTGACCGATTCACAACTATTGGAAAGTATCACATGTAACAGAACCGAAATACTTTCAGCAAAAAGATTAAACCGCAGAGATTTTGAGTCAGGATGGCAAGAAAGTGAATCTGTGCGACTTTCTTTCAAAGGGAACTCCCTGCCCGCATTTGTATACATTCACAATCTAAGAATTAAAGTAGAACGGTATACATTTCCCGTTACTCAATGTTCAAGATGCTGGCGCTTTGGGCATACAGTAAAATTATGTCCTTCTAATAAGGTTATTTGTCCTAAATGCGGTAACCATCATGCTAATTGTGAGACGACTTCGTATAATTGCGTGAATTGTCATGGAAACCATATGGCATTAATAATAACTTGCCCAATATATTTAAAAGAAAAGAAAATTCGGGAACTAATGTCCCATTTTAATTGTTCATATAGACGTGCACTCACAATTTATATTCCGCCGTTTTCTCAAAGTCGTAATAAACAAGATTCCTTAAACGACCGCCAGATAAACAGCTCCCGACACCCTGACAACTTGGCCAGTGGCTCACCAATACTTTCCACAACATATGCGTCAATTACAGTAACGAAGAATACACCTAAACCTAATGAAAATAATAAAAAAAGGCAAAAAAAAGGAAGAAACGTCATGTATCGAATCAGGCAACCACTAATGAGTCATCGGAGTTCGAAGTACATTCTAATATTGAGGGCGGGGCTACGGAGCCGAGCGCTGCACCGGGCGTCATCGGCGGCGTCGGGGATTCTACTGCGAGGACAAACCGAGACAGCGGACAGTCCGGGGCTAGACGCGTCGATGCGAGGTCAAGCAATATTAACAACGACAACTACTCAGATAACTCCGATTTGTATGACGCGCCTCGTAGTAAGTTAAGAACTAAGAATATCCCGTTTGACCAACTACTCAATAAGTTAAGTCAGGTTATGTTTTCAAGCAATGATACTTGGAGTGTTAAAATCGAAAAATCGTTTAGAATGTTTACTCAGTGGTTTATATCGTATGTGGTCACGAGTTTTGGGGACTTATCTGTATTTAAAAAGATGTTAAATTTTATTTCTAATAATGTATAATAACAATAATGTCAGGGATACGAACGTTAAAATAAATATATTGCAATGGAACGCGCAAAGCTTAAGACCGAAATTAAAGACTTTTGAAAATTTGTTATGCCAAGAAAAAATTCATATAGCTGTGGTCAGCGAAACCTGGTTGGATTCGGACGAGGATTTAAGGATTAATAACTACAATGTATTCAGAGAAGATCGGGGCGACAATTACGGTGGGATTGCAATATTTACACACAGATCGATTCAAGCACAGTTGTGTCAAATCACTAATAGTAACACTAATATTCAAGCTATGCGTGTCAAGATTTTCAATTGTAATCATATAAATGATATCGTCGCGATTTACTGTCCGCAATGGGTTCGTACTACCCTCAGGGATTGGGAAGTAATTTTTTCTCAATTTTCTAATAAATATTTGATCCTTGGAGATTTTAATGCTCACCATTCCAACTGGTCGCATAAGTCAGACACAAGAGGTTCTCAAGTTTATGATGCTTTAAACGAAAACAATATTATTACGCTAAATGATGGCAGATTCACCCGTATTAAGTTGGTAATGAATGTTTTGCAACAAAGCAGCCCGGATATTTCTATGGCCACCTCCGATATTGCACATATGTTAGATTGGCAAGTCACAAATGAGTCTTTAGGGAGCGATCATCTAGTAATAAAAATTTCTTTAGCGATGTCAGTGGTGTATACAATACATAAAAAAAAGAATTTTAAGTTAGCAAAATGGAATGATTATAGTAAATATTTAGAAGATGTGTTTTTAGATTTCCATTACTGCGATGATCCTCAAATATCTTACAACCAGTTTATTGACCATTTAAATACGGCAGCTGACAAGTACATTCCATCAGTTAAGTTTTGCTTAGATCCTACAAGCAAATTTAGGCCAAAACCGTACTGGAACTCTCAGCTATCTCGAGCAGTAGCTAAAAGAAGACTGGCATTGGTTAAATTCAGAAGAAATCCCATTCCCACAAACCTAGACATTTTGAATGATTGCAATAGGGAATCTCAAAGACTAATGAGGGAAGCTTCAAATAAAAACTGGCATGAATTTTGCGATTCAATGAACGAGGTTTCTTCTCCTGCGGAAATGTGGAGAAAGATGAGATGGTTAAAGGGTTACAGATCCCAGAAAACGCATGTAGATGAAAATAAAGCCCAATGCTTACTGAATTCCTTATGTCCTGCATTTGCTCTTCCTTCCCAACCCATTTTTACCTCCAAAAACCAGAAGTTGGAGCTACCAATTCTTATGCATGAACTTGAGGTATGTATTAAGTCGAAGGACACTGCCCCAGGTCACGATGATATTTCGTTTTCAATGATTAAACATCTCCCACCGGCAGGAAAGAGCGTCCTCCTTTATTTGTATAATTCCTTTTTATCCTCAGGCTTTATTCCATCACAGTGGAGGGAGATTAGTGTAATACCGATTCCTAAGCAAGGCCGCGACCCCTCTTCGATTTCTTCTCTTCGGCCAATTTCTCTTATCTCTTGTGTCTGTAAAATCTTACATTTGATTATTAACAAAAGGTTGGAATGGTTCTTCGAGAGCAAACATATTTTTTCAGAGGAAACTGTTGGTTTTAGAAAATCTAAGTCTTGTTTGGATGGTTTGACACGCCTGGTTTCCAGAATTCAATCAGGTTTTTCAAATGATCTTAATACCCTTGCGTGTTTTCTAGACATAGACAATGCTTATAACAATGTGGATATAAGAAAGCTTTTATTGATTTTAGATGAATTAGGCGTCGGCTCAAACATATGCATTTATTTGTGGAATTTTCTTAGCCTTAGATTTCTGAAAATCAAATTAGATAACATTGACATCACGAGAAGTACTGGACGTGGTTTGGCCCAAGGCGACCCTTTATCTCCCTTGTTATTTAATGTAGCTACATATGATATATGCTTTTCAATGAATAATGCATATGTATCGCAATATGCGGATGATTTCGTTATTTATGTTGTAGATAAAAATATTGAGTCTGCTAGTAATGTTCTTCAATCTTCCATTAATATAATGGTTAAATTATTGGAGGATTTGGGACTAAGCGTTTCACCTTCAAAAAGCAAGATTTGTCTTTTTAAGAAGAGTCCAAATAGATTCCAACTCAACATTATGATTAATGGCGTACCGTTACAAGAAGTGGTAAATGTAAAATACTTGGGACTTTGGCTGGATCGGTCTTTAAGGTGGGGCAAGCATATCAAAGAGATTTCTGAAAAAATACTAAATTTTTTGAATATTTTTAAAGTGTTGGTTGGTCCGGGTTGGGGAGTTCACCCTAAACATCTACGTCGGTTATATATATCAATTATAAGAAGTCGCTTAGACTACAGTAGTTTTTTATTTGATAATGGTTGTCATTCAAAATTATTTAAGTTAGATAAGATACAAAACCAAGCCATGCGCATTATAGGAGGATACGTAAAAAGCACCCCTATCCACGTGATGGAGAGCGATCTTTGTCTTCAACCACTGTATATACGCAGAATGCATTTAGCAGGTAAATTTTGGCTAAAATCTAAGTCTCTGGCTAATAACCCCACTGTTTTGGTACTGGATGAACTAAGTTTATTGGTAGGTCAAAGATACTGGAGACGTAAAAAGATTCCTACACTTGTGGCCATTCAAAATAAGTTCCAGGATGTGGTAATTCATTCAAGTGATCAAATAGAAATGTATACGTTGGACTTTTGGATGAGCTACTATAACATGACAGACATAGTGAAACACCAAATAGACACCATAACAAGCCCAAAGAGACTTTGTGACATTATCAGCTTACGAAATAATTGCTTGCACTACCTTGAAAGACAGTATACGGGGTATTTTAAAGTTTATACTGATGGATCCAAAGAAAACAATATTCACATGGGAGCAGCTTTCTATGACCCTCAATCCGAAATTTTTATGAGATTTAAGATTTTTAATAATATTTCAATTATGTATTTAGAACTTTTAGCAATTTACGAAGCACTGTCGTACATAGAATCGATCAGATTTAGTAATTTTATAATTTTAACAGACTCTAAAAGTTCACTTCAACATTTAGCTCGCTGCGCCTCTGGTATCAGAGGTACACCGATTGCTTATCATATAATAGACTCCATAAATAGATTGAGGGCCAACTCGAAAAAAGTCATCCTTCAGTGGATCCCCTCTCATATTGGTTTAGTAGGTAATGAAAGGGTAGACCATTTGGCAAGATTAGCTTCAAGTGACGGTGTGCCATTGAACATCGCCCCGTTCTACACAGATTGCATGCGTTATGTGAAGGAACATTGTTTTTTAAATTGGAAGGAGCATTTTGATCAAAGATCCGTGGAGAAAGGTGTGTGGTATAAGACTATGCAAGGAGAACCTTGGAAATCTCCATGGTTTGATTCATGTCGTGTTGGGAGATCAGAAATTGTAACGGCTCTCAGGCTTCGTTCGGGACATATTCCCCTTAACAAATTCGCCTACCTTATGAGAAAAGTCCCCTCTCCTAACTGCACAGAGTGTGGTAAAGTGGAGGACGTTTACCACATCATAGCGGAGTGTGTTCGGAACGAAGATCTGAGAGCTGAACTATTAATACGCAAGGGTATTGACATCAAACAAATTGGAAGTTACAATAGCATTTTGGCGTATCCTCTTTCTGAGACAGCAAGAGCATTATACAAGTTGGTGTCGGTCGGTATGCATAGACGATAGTTATAGTTGGATAGTACCTATATATAAGTAAATTACTATACTATGTTTTTTTATATAACTTAGTATAATATTATAATACAAAGATGATGTATGTTGTATAAGATAGCCTAACGGAGCGACATAGTCTTGTAGACCAAGCTCCTTAAATAAAGATAAAAAAAAAAAAAATTGTGCTCGTGGAATTGGTTTCTATGTGTAGTTATTCTAAGATTGTTTGTTTTATGCTTCAGGTGGGCACTGACAAGCATCCAACAGTCCGAATGGCGTGGCCGTATTCCAAAACCTGTCCGTGAATGTTGAAAACGTATGTTATTTTTAGAAAAACTCAAGTTTTTTTGGATGTAGTCATTAAATGGATGCTGCTGAGGCTACCACCGTTTTGCTGTGCATCCGCCATGTTCATGGAGGCACGCACAGATGGCTTTGCGGCAATTTTGCGCAAAAGAGCTGCTTCGTTGCTGCACAGAGTGCGTGCGAGCAATAACAGCATCCTGAGTGTGATAGCGGGCAGGTATGACTGTCCGTTTTTTAAAAAGTGGATGAGTCTATGTGTTTAAAATTTTGTGTATGTTGTGTTTTTGTGTAAGAATTCATTTGTGCATCTTATTTAAGCTTATTTAGTAGGAATACTATTGTTACTAACACATTGAGTCATTGTTACTTGTGAAAATAAATAATAATTAAAACGGCGTCCGAATGGATGCATCGTCAGTGCCGACCTGAATTCAAAGGAGAACGAGAACGTTTACTAGTGCAGGCGAAGCATGACCACGTGTAGACAAGGGTATTGTCTACGAACGAATAGACAAAAGAAAACCTCTTAAGGGGTCATTGTTCTCATCAGTATGAACAACTTTTACTGTGAGACCAACCCTGAAATCGAGAAACCTTAACCTTGATCTTAACCTGGCATTTTTTGAGACCGTTTGATGAGTATAATGACCCCCTAAGAGGTTTTCAGTTATTTCAATAACACGTTGTATGTACGTAGTTCGTGCAGATTCGAGAAAAGTTCACGTGTAATAGACGAAGTGCTGCGAACAATCATAGTGAAGCCAATAAAAACTATGCTCCTTCGTGTACAACCAGCGCTCACGCACACACCGTGCACCTGAAGGATATTTTCTTTCGTGATGCTTACTGGACGATGCGGCGACAATTGTGTACTGAAAGAGGTGATCACGGTTTGAGGTTTGTTTTTTTGTCTTCACTAGATTGTTCGTAGAACTTCGTCTATATGTTTTACTATGTCTGTGCGTATAAGCCCTTCACTGTGTACCCCTCAAAGGTCCTAACTTAAATATATTATGTATGCATAATTTAGTGATTTCAAGGTTACTATACGTTTGAACAGACAGACATAATGACGGCCCGCTTTGTGTTATGTAGAGATGATATTTTGTATGCATAAGTAAGGCACACAAATACAGAGTTATCGAAGTACCTATGCCGTAGTGGAGAGGTTACAGTAATACAACATGAATTTTTTAAAGAAAAGAGTTTTATGAGGACAATTTACGTATTCAAGAGGTCCAAATAATAATTTATTTATTTTAGTTATTATTAAGAAGACTTTATTATTAAGGACCAACGTCGCGGGATCGATTTTACAAGCAAGTCTTAATTTTTGTACACCAAAAGTTTCGATCAAGGTCTGGTTGTGTATAAAATATGTCATCATCATCAACTAAGCCTATCACAGTCCACAACATAAAAATAAAATATGTTAATAAAACATGTTTAACCGGATTATATCGCGTATATTATTTAGATTGGTTTCATGACGTTTCGAAAGCTATGCAGCGTTCGTGGTAAAAAAAAAATGAAAATGAAAATGAAAATATGTTAACATTCTATGTACCTATATTATCATTTAAATAATAAACTTGGCAAATGTTGACGCAATTATTCAGAAATTAAGATGGATGTTACTACTGTCTGACAGCCATTTTTAGGGCAAAATAATTCCGGGTCTCAGTTTACAAGCATATCGTCATAAGCTCAACAAAATGCAAAAAAAATATAACAGTAAAAATTAACTTAACTTTTCTAGAATCGAGGAAAACATTTATAACATTATATGCAACACTGCCGTATTTTAAAATACATATAACATGTATATCTAGACAAACCCAACCATTTTCTTCGATTTGATAAACCACAAGTCTTGGTGAAGGAAAACCAATAAGTACCTAGACTGCTTCGTGAGGCTATTGAAATTAAAAAACATCCTAATTTTAATAGAGAAGATGGTTGGCAGTGTGTGTGATTACTGTGTGCATCGAATCGATTTTAATTAATTAAAAATATACGGTAGATTTAAAAAAAAAAAAAAACTGTAAAGTGCTTGTCATCTTAAAAATATACGCGATGTAATCCGTATAAACTTGTTTAATTGTAACATATATATTTGTTCCGACATATTTTACTGACTTCCTTGTACTGTGTTTCGACGACGGGGTAATTGCTCGAAGGAGCTGCGGAAGACAGGCCTCCCCCGGTTATTAATGACGGAACCCTCCCCCTATTTACAAGTCATTAAGTGGGCCCAACAGAATTCATGTTTGTAATCAAATATATATTTTGTGGAACTATGAATATTCAATGGTTTTTTGCGGATTTGAAAATTGGAGTCTAGGTTTTGATGCTGTAGGTTTTGTTTCATATTCTTATGTTTTACCGAAAATTGTTGGTCACTGCTGGAGGAGTCAAAGAAAACCAAAAATAACATCACGCCTGTATTTCCCCGAAGGGGTAGGCAGAGGTGTATAGCACACCCACATTTCGCCAGTTCTGTTATAGTCCCATGTAATAGGGCACAAATCCAGACTCCGGGCTGCTACTGAGAATTTCCTAATGAAAAAACCCAGTAACACTTCGCCCGACCCGGGAATCGAACCCAGGACCCCACGCTCAGCAGTCGCGCTTGCAACCACTAGACCAACGAGGCAAAAAAAAACAAAAATGATTTCAAATAAACTGTAATCTCAGTTAAAATTACATTAATTTCTTAAACCTATTATTAGATGCTTACAGTTCGATGTAACAATAGTATTGGATTATTAATTATGCTTTAAAAAAATATATAAAAACCGACTTCAAAAAGGATATAATAATTTGTGTGAAACAGTTTAGGGAGTAGGTGCCTTTGATTCGGAAATTGGCACCGAATTCCTAAACTGTTTCACACAAGCTATTTTATTATTTGACGGCCTTTTTAAGTATAAAAAAAACGGCCGAAATTAATATTAATTTGACATAAGCTCCATAGAAAATATGTTAATATTTTCTATGTTATCCACGATTTATCTATAGTTACTAGGGCAAATCGTGGATAGATTGGATATTAATTTTGGCCGTTAAACAATTCCGATATTTAACAACGGTAACAAATTGTTATATCTGTCACTATTATTTTCTTGTCAGTATTAAGAGTAGACAGCCAGTAAAACAGCGATAAAATGTAATGTGATTTTTTTATGGGTCTTTAAAGCTCACAGAGAACTTATTATAGTAAATAGTATTTAACTTATCTGGTCTGGAGGAAGGTGATGGACATAACATTCGTGATATCTTTCCTAGTTAGGGGTGCCATGATCTAAATTTCTGACGCCTTTCCATATTTGCGCGAAACAACGATTTTCACTCGGACACACATTTTTTTTTTTTTAAATATTATTTTTACTAACGCGGCGGGCATCCGGGTTTCATCGGACACTTCTTGAGAACCCCGCTCCGCCCCGGACGGCTCCCAAACTAGGACAAATCCAGGGAAAATCGGACGGATGGCAGCCCTATTTCTAGTACGAGTGCCAAAAGCTCTGTACTTGTTAATGTGCAATTGCTGTAAGGATTTTTTCAGTAATAAAAAAAAAAACCATACTTTCGCATTTATATTATATAAAAAAACAATAATTAAAACATTTTGTCACAAGATCTATTAGGTCTTCAAGCCACTATCCAAATTGTTTTTCCTTACCCAGAAAGTCAGATAATTGATGACAAGTTAAAGACTAGTCCTTCACCACCCACGCTCCTCGTAGTGTTTTGTTTCCATCAAGTAAAGTCTCAGAGATAATTCACTGTTTTTATATTATTACGCGATCAGTATGAAAAAGGCTTACCTAAAGTAAATTAAGGCTGTATAAGAAAATTATCCTCTTTTCATAAACGTTTTCTAAGTAACTATGAGTGAAGCAGTTTTTAATAACTTAATTGCTTAACTATTCTGTTGCTGTTCCGTTTTATTGGAAAGGTTATAATGACAAGTTTTAAATACACGCTGAATTTTTAATGGCTGTTTTCCTGAAAAGGGGTCGTTATACTCTTCATGATGAACAATGTTTACTATAGGAAAATTCCTGAAATCACGAGAAAAAATTCAGCTGTCCCCTATATTTGATCGATTTTTACAGAAATCGATAAAATATAGGGGACAGCTGTTGTTTGGCGATTTCAGTGTTGGTCCCATGGTAAAAGTTGTTCATATTGATGAGTACAATGACCCCTTAAGCTATAAAAATTGCTTTTAATTGCAAAAAAACATTTGATAAAATAAAGTTTTTTTTAATAGTACATTACTGTCGAGGCCTGAAATGAAGCAATTGACGGTCGAGTATATTGGAAGTACGAGGCGAAGCAGAGTACTTCCGAAGTGATTTTAAAAGGACGAGTTTAGTTAAAAAGAATTCTGCTGGCGCGCAGAGTTCTTTTTAACTAAACGAGGCCGTTAATTGCTATTTCAGCCGAGACTTGTATGGTACTTTTCTCTCATTTGCGTGGAAACAATACACAAATTAATTCAACAGTATTACAGTATAAAATTTTCATTCGCGCAAATTCGTCCACGTGCCGTTCTTGTTCTATTTTCAAAGTATTGAAAAAAAAAATGCGCATTCAGCCTTCTTAATGTTAAGTATTTTGTACATAAAAACACCTAATTTACGTAAGTGTGTATTTAAAAACCTCGGTAGCATAATTTAAAAAAATAAACTTCTTGCGTTGCGTACGGAAAAGAGATATTGATTGATTTGATTGTTGTATTTTTTTTTTGAATAAATAACCAATTTCCGAACAAGTGGGAGAAACGTATATTATACTTAGGTAGGTACAATGTTTTTACAACGATAGCGAGTTAATATTGAATTGTCATCCAGTTCTGAGCTATTTTTAAACTCTAGCTCATCGGGAAGTTAGTTTTAAATCGATTGCAAAATTTGTACCGAACAGACAAACAGACGGACAAGAATGTGACTTGATAAAAACGTGGTAGTAAAAAATTCACACTCTGATTCCATTATTTTATCGTAACAAGTTAGTACGAGTATATGTTTGTCATGATAGAGGCCACAGTAACAAATGTTATGTGGAAAAATAGTTTTCATAGAAGATTATAAAAGATGAAACATAAATGTATAACTATTGTTATATCAAGATTCTCTAAGGGCGTATAGACGGTATTATTTTTGCCTTCCTAAAAGCCTATACTAACTCAAGTACTAAACGCTTCAAGTATCAAAGGCGTTGACCTAATACAACGCGACTACGCGACGCAATTTTGCGTGAATTTTGTTCGTGGGAGCCCGCGATCAAACGTACCGGGGGTCTACTCTCATTTGACGAACGACAAACGAAGTACGAACTTTCGTTTCCACTGATGCCTATACAATAAAGCTGCAAACCAACAGCAAGCGCAACTGAAGCGGGACGGAAATGAAGCGTATCGTCGGCGGGTCTCTTCGTGCTGTAATGTACTGAACTGTATTAGCCTTGTCCACGTTCGGTTGACGCTCAGCCTCAGCTCCGTCCCGCCCGCTGTGTACATAACCATAACCAGCCCATTACTGTCCCACTGCTAGGCACGGGCCTCTTCTCAGTACAAGAAGGTCTAGGCCTTAGTCCACCACGCTGGCCTAGTGCGGGTTGGCGGACTACACACACCATTGAAAACTATATGGAGTACTCTCGGGTGTGCAGGTTTCCTCACGATGTTTTCCTTCACCGTTAAAGCAAGTGATAATCGAATATAAATCCGCACATGAATTCGAAAAATCAGAGGTGCGGGCCGGAATCGAACTCACACCCTCCTGCGTGAAAGGCAAGCGTTCAACCACTAGGCTATCACTGCTATGTCCGCCCGCTGTGTGCTGCTTGCACCTTAAAGATAGACACATAAAAAATGCTCAATAAAGAAAGTCTTATGAAATTGTTCTGAGATCAGAGAAACAAACTTCAAAACACGATCAACGGGAGTAGAAAATTGTGCAATGAATGGTACGATTAATCGAATATCGTTAAACGCGAGTAGACCCCCTGGAGGTTTACTATCAACTACTACTCCGGTCAACCATCCGTTCCAAAAATATATTGCGTGTGATGATAAAAGAAAGAAAGAAATAATTTATTTACCACAAACTAGGGACACAAAATAATAAATAAAAAGTGTAGATTTACATAACATTGTGTGCCCCACGGCTGTGCCAAATAGGTCCAGTTCAGCATATGTCAGGTCACTAGTACCTGACGCTGGTTTTCAACTGAACCTATATGAGTAGTGACTGAGACGGATGCAAATCAGTTCCATGAATATATAATTGTGGGTAGGTATTAAAAAATAAATAAATAAATACATTCAATTTTAAAATATAAAATAAATATAATATGGTATACGTAGGTATTGATTAAATAATGAGAAAACAACAATAATAACATGACTACAGTTGATTGAGTGAATAAAAAAACAATACACACAATGATCGTGTTTTGACGTTTGTTTCTATGATCTCCCATCAATTTCATACGACTCTGAACCGAAGTCTACCTTTAGTGTATCTATTTATACGTGCCTATCATTATTGTGTAAGTATCAGTCGAAAGGAAAGTACGTACATCGTTTGTCGCTCGTCAAACGCGAGTAGACTTCCAGGTGTCAAATATATCTAGGAGTCCTAATTGGCATTCGCGCGAAACTGTGATGATGATGTCACGAACAAAATGCAAAACAAAAATCGCGCGAGCTTGCAATGGTTGCGTGTCGCGTTGTATTAGAACAACGCCTTATACGTTATACTTAAACTTACCGCCTAACGTCTACGTGACAAATGACACGTTAACTTCCCCTAAATTGTAAATTTATGCTGATGACTAGTTGTTTGTTCCTGAAAAATGTTTCCTACGCTCACGAGGGGATGGTAATATATTATAGTCCATCATTCTATCCGCAAACAAGTCCTGTTGATTTTAATTTTTCGGGTTCCGTACTTAAAGGATGCCAACGGTACCCTCATTACTAAGCCTATATCCGTCTGTCAGTCACAGAAATTGATAAATTAAATTGAATTAAATCTTAGCGTGACGTTTATAAAACCAGCCAAGGGTGTTGTCAGATTCTCGCGCTAAGGATTCCGTATCAAAACGCCCTTTGGGTTCTTCTTATTATTTTCGCTATTTGCCTAAGATAATTAGTTATATTGTAAATGTTCATTGAAAATTTCAACTGCCTACTTATTACGGTTAAAAAGATGTGTGACAGACGGACAGACTCTGTGACAGACGGAAGTATTGGAAGACGGTGTAACAACAGTGGCGTGCATTAGCCTACTTCACTTGAATTTAATTGTGGTGTAAGTTATAGATTTTTTGATGTAGGAAGATTAATTTAGCATTAATAGGTCTATTTTAAGATAAATAATCATCGTACTCCGAAAAAAAGATAATAACTTACACCAATATTGAATTTGAATGAGGAAGGCAGTAGGGATTGCCTAATTGCCTATATGCAATGCACGCCACTGTGTAACAACGACCATACAGCCCAATAGACGCCTCATGTTGAGTATAATGCGTACAATAAATTCTGCCACTAGCTGAGGCGGGGTACTGCAATCCGATTGGCCCTACCAAGACGGCTATTGGCTAATCACTTACGCGGCAGTTTTGAAGGCTCATGGAAGTGGTCGAAACTGATTTGAAGATTTCAAGTGGCGAATATTGGTGACCTACATTAGTGGAATTTCATAGATGTGTCGCAGACATCAGTCGCCTGTTATGAGGCGTCTATGGGGTACATAACATACAGTGTAAGCATAGTAAGAGGGTCCAAGTGGCAACCTTACAACCTTGGTTTGGTTACGAAACCCTAAAAAGACACCAAGTGATTTTTACTGTAGTAAGGAATAAAATGGGGCATTATGTTCAAAAATGTTACAAGGCTACTGCCCGCCCCATATTCTAATAACAAGAAACTTTCTTTATTTCCTTTCCCGTATTAGTCCGAGCACGTTCCGAAGTTTGCAAACACAAAACTTTTAGATTAATGACTTGTAAATAAACCTCCTTGGAGGTTCGACACAGTAGGACATGAGAAATATCGTTGAGACATAGTTTTTGGGAAGATGGGTGGGGTGGGGTGTGTTTGTAAATAAACACTACATTTATACCCGGGGCTCGTGGCTAACACGGAACAAAAAAACCTGTAGTTCCATGGTGGCTAAGTAGTGCAAGCAGCGAAGCTGCTGCCATCAGCTAGTTATATGTTTTATAAAGTCACAAGTGTTATTGGGTTTTTTCATTAGGGAATTCTCAGTAGCAGCCCGGAGTCTGGATTTGTGCCCGGTCAATGGCAATAGGCTCGCCCACTATTACATGGGACTATAACATAACTAATAAATGATTGGGGGAGGCCTGTGTCCAGCAGTGGACGTCTTACGGCTGAAATGATGATGATGATAACATAACTGGCGAAATGTGGGTGTACTATTACACCTCTGCCTACCCCTTCGGGGAAATACAGGCGTGATATTATGTTATGTTAAAGGCACGTTCGTTTTGGCTAAAAATCTGTTACCTATTAGTAAAACCGGCCAAATGCGAGTCAGACTCACGCAGTAAGGGTTCCGTACCACCCATCAACCGGATGCCCCATAGAAACTGATTTACTTTACGAGAGTTCATCAAAAGACATCAACGAATCGTGAGCGAAATATGAATTTTTGCATTTCTTACGCAGTTACCACCACATATGTCTATGTTTACCCTACTATTTGTTGCTGAACTACATGGTATGCACTATAATCAGACTAAGTTTGACGCTGGTATGTATTAATGTTTTGAAGATAGAGGCAGGAACAAAAACGTTGACAAAAATGCATGTTATTCGAGGTTTCTTGTATGGGGTCCCTCATACAAGGGTTTTTGGTTTTAGACTTTTTTATTTTTGTATTTGTCGTGATATCATTGTCGCGTTGTGTCGTCATAGCAACACATTCTGAGAAAATTTCAACCGGCTACCTATTACTGTTCAAAAGATATAGCCTTGTGACAGACAGACGGACGGACGGACGGACAGCATAGCGAGAGTAATAGAGTCACGTTTGGCACCTTTTGGGTACGGAACCCTAAAAAAGAAAGTCTGAATTTCCGAGCGACTACGATTTTGCATACAATATTCATACAGATATCTTTGAAAACAAGTCGGGATTTACCTCGGTTCCATTCTCCTAACAATATCAACTACATGAATCTATTCGGGAAGGAATAAAAGAGCGAGCATAAAGTGCATGGTGTTACACGGATCGTAGAAAAGAAAGTGATATGTAGTCTTAGTATAGTATAGTATAGTATAACGGGCTGGTTTCCGCAACTCCACGATCAAGCGTGTATTTTGCGTACGGGTGGGAACTTACTCGATCCACCCTAACTCCTCGAAAAAGGCCAGCAACGCCTTGGTGTTGCTGGTGATCTCTCTGAGGGTACCTGGGTTACCGAAGTACTTGGCCCTGTATGTGGCGACCTCAGGGCAGTCTAGAAGCACATGGGCTGCTGTCTCGTCTTCCACCATGCAGGCTCTGCACAGTGGGCTGTCCGTGACACCTATGACAAAAAGATGTTTGTTAAAGGACCCGTGGCCAGTAATAGCAGCTGTGACTGTACGCAGCTGTTGTTTTGACAATCGGAGGGCCTGTTTCGTAAACCGGCCGTCGATTGTGGGAAGTGCCTCCTTGGCCTGCCTGCACTCACCATGGTCTTTCCATAGTTTGTAGTGTTTGTCCTTGGTGCGTTTCCTTACCAAGTTGCGTAGGTATCCAAAGGGGAGTGGCACTATGGGTTCAGGTCCCACGACTACCATACTCGATCCCCTTCTGGCCAGTTCATCCGCTGCGTCATTGCCTCGGGAACTGCTGTGTCCTTTTATCCATTGAATGGTTATGTTATTGAGATTACCTACCTGGTTGATGTTTTGCTGGCACTCGTGTATCAGCCCCGAGTTTACCGTGTGGCTGCTTAGTGCTTGTAGTACAGACATGCTGTCCGAGAGTATACGAATTGAGTAGTCTTTAACCTTCCTGGCTATAATCGCCGAAGCTGCCAGGGAAATGCCCATGCACTCGGCCTGGAACACCGTGTTATGGACCCCCAATGGTGTGGCTATGTGTATATTGAGGTCTTCCGAGAAGATCCCGGCACCCGTACCTGTACCTGTTTTGGATCCATCCGTGAAGATTCGCACCTCTGCAGGGCACAGCCCTTCGCATCGGTGATCCTCATACAGCTGGATTTTGTACTTCTTGTCGAAAATAAATTGCTTGGGAATCCGGTCGTTAATGGATTTCAACAGAGGGAATTCATTGCTGAGTTCCTCTATCAACGCGGTGTGTTGTGTACTACTCTTACTCCATAGATTTAGTGTTTTTAGACGTACTGCCGCCATCGCCGCCTCCTGTTGTATAAAAAGGTGGAGCGGTGGAATTCCCAGCATGGCTTCGAGTGCTGCAGTCGGGGTAGTCCTCATGCAGCCTGTAATCGCCACACAGGCAAGTCTTTGCATGCGCTGTAGTTTGTTTGAAGCTGTAATCAGCTTGGTTTTAGGCCACCAAACTACGGCCCCATAGGCAATCATGGGGCGGATTACCGCGCTGTATAGCCATAGTATAATTTTAGGGGATAGGCCCCACTTCTTACCTATCATTTTCCTGCATTGCCAGAAGGTGATGCAGGCCCTGTTTAGTTTGTTTTCTAGGTGATTACTCCAACTTAGCTTACTGTCTAAGATGACACCGAGGTACTTGACTTCGTTGGCCAGCTGGAGTTCATTACTGAACAGTTTGGGTAAGCAATAGGGTCCTAATGCTCGCTTTTGGGTGAACATGACTAACTCAGTTTTGGTGGGATTCACTGAAAGATCAAATTCTCTGCACCAGCGTTCTACAATACGAAGCGCTTGTTGGGTGAGGTTGCAGATGGTCCCAGTCACCTTACCCGATACGAGGATGGCGAGGTCATCTGCATATCCTATTGTGTAGTAGTGGTTGTCGTTGAGTTTGGTAATGAGATCATTAATTACCAGATTCCACAGAAGGGGAGACAGCACCCCTCCCTGGGGGCAGCCTCTAGCTATCATGGCCATCTGTTGCTCTCCTTCAAGACGAACCACCCGTTTACTTAACATGTTTGCAATCCAGTCAGTTAGTACCTGTTCCACTCCGTGCTTGGAGAGGGCTGTTCTTATGCTGGAGAAGTTTGTTTTGTCGAATGCTCCTTCGATGTCTATAAAAGTGCCCAGGCAAGTACCTTTGTTGTGTATCGCTCTCTCTATCTGACTAACCACCAGATGGAGAGCAGATTCTGTGGACTTACCTGAGCTGTATGCGTGTTGGTTGCCGTGCAGTGGTATAGTTTTAAGTGCGCCGTCCCTCTACTCCCTTTCGCAGAGCCTCTCCAAGGTCTTTAGCAAAAAGGAGGTCAGGCTGATTGGTCGGTGGGATTTGGCGTTTGTGTAGTAGCCCTTACCTGGCTTTGGGATGAATATAACTTTCACTTCCCTCCATCCTTTGGGAACGTATCTATAGGCCAGGCACGCTCTCATTAGGGGCACCAGTCTTTTGGCAACGGACGTTCCACCCCACTGTAGTAGGGCAGGGAACACTCCGTCCGGGCCCGCTGCTTTGAAAGGATGGAAGCTCCGGATGGCCCATTGGAGTTTTTCCATCGTTACCATCTTGTGCGCGCAGAGCCAGTCGCCATCCGATGGTGTTTGAGGTACATCTTGCCAATCGATTGCATGAGTAAATACGCACCCTGGGAAGTGAGTTTCAATGAGGACGCGTCTTACTTCTTCTGGTGATGTTGTAAGCGTGTTGTCAGGCTTACGAAGAGTGTCAGGCACAGATGAACTCTGTTGCGCCAGAACCTTCCTTACCCTGTTGGCTTGTTGGCAGGATTCAATGTTACCACAGAATTTACGCCATCCCATGGTACTCCTGAATCTGATGCATTTTTTGTAGCTGAGTTTGGCTGCGTAGTAGACATCCCAGTCTTCGTCCGCACAAGTATTCATGGCTCTGTTCAGAGCTCTTCTAACCTTGATATGTAGTCTTTTAAGTCGGTAGGTGACAACGGAATCCTACAAGAGCGGCCAGCCCGCCATAGTATATAGTATAACGTATAACGGGCTGATTTCCGCAACTCCACGTCGAAGCGTGTATTTTACATACGGGTGGGAACTTACTCGATCCACCCCAACTCCTCAAAAAAGGCCAGCAACGCCTTGGTATTGTTGGTGATCTCGCTGAGGGAACCTGGGTTACCGAAGTACTTGGCCCTGTATGTGGCGACCTCAGGGCAGTCTAGAAGCACATGGGCTGCTGTCGTCTTCCACCATGCAGGCTCTGCACATTGAGCTGTCCGTAACACCGTATGACAAAAAGATGTTTGTTAAAGGACCCGTGGCCAGTTATAGCAGCTGTGACTGTACGCAGCTGTTGTCATTCTTTCCATACAAACGCTCGTACTTAATTATAGTGTTGTTAAAACAAAAAACTTTTGATGTTTTGATCAAATAGGTATCTTGTGTACTATATCTAGGTTTTTATTGAAACAAAAAATTAAAATATTATGAAGGAAATTTTGTCAAGCCTCCAAAAATCAGGTTTTTTGTACCAATTTTGCCGAACTTCCAGATATTTTAAGGTACTTAAATTATCATTAAGACATTTTACTTTTCATTTCACTTTCTTTGTAACCCCACCCCGTTTGTGTTCTGTTTCATTGTTATTTATAGGTTGCGCGCCGTTAACTAGGACTATAAACAATTTTTCTTACTTTCTTTTATACAAATATGCCCCGTGTGAGAATACATGATTGACACGACCAGACAAGTCATATTATATTAGTGACTCTGTGATCTCATATTATGATACACTACTGGAATACGTTATGAAACTAAATTAATTCATACATAGGAGTTTAAAAATGCTTCAATTTGCGACACTAGTGACATGGGAGTGTTGTCATGTGAATATAGTCACAGAAAAAAATGCTTTTTATTCCGTGAATATAGTGTTCTTGTATTATTTATACATCGGAGTCAATAAAATGGTTTACTTTTTCAGCATAGCCTAGGAACTGGGTTGCGGTTGCTCTATGCCTAGGAAAATGATGAATGATTTGATTGATTAAATATTTAATAATTCCAGAGTGCATTGCCACTGTCATGCTCACTTAAATGTCATGCTGATGGTAGCGTTAGTGTCGGGTCGTTAAGTTCCCTTCAATATGGTTGAGTTAAGCGATGGCTGATGCTCGTGTCATGCTCGTGAACGGGTGCAGTCTGTCGGGACAGGTCAGCTCCTACATACTATGGCAACTCTTTTTAAGTTTATTTCTAAAGGCAATATTCTCACTTTTAAACTCTTGTTTATTTATGGCATTAACCTACATTATACTCTCATTATTTGAATACATTTGTTGTAATAAACAATAACCTATTTTAAAAAGAGTTTATCCATGGAGTTTCTTGCCGGTTCTTCTCCATAGGACCCACAATTTGGAATCGTGCAACTAGAGCCTGACGTCTCAAAAGTGCCTGTAATTAGGTTTATTTGAAATAAAAATCATTTGATTTTGATTTTGATTGCTTTATTCCAGTGTAAAGGAAACGGTTGCCGCTGAAATTACAAGCACATGAGACCTTTCATCTTGTAGGTCTCAGTTTGGTGAATGCGATTTGCAGTATTATTTAGGCAATAATCTAGGTGGTTTATTGCGAGGGACTCGTGGCTAAGTAGCAACCACACGGTTTGTACGAGCGAGGTTAAGTTACACTTGCCGCAATAAATCTGTGGGATAATTTCGTTGCACATCAAGACCCCTCCGTGCCTCGGAGAGCACGTTAAGCTGTCGGTCTCGGTTGTCATACGAACATCTATGGCAGTCGTTATAGGTAGTCAGAAGCCTGAAAGTCTGACAACTGGTCTAACTTCCAAATGTTGGTTTTACCTAGTAACTGGGTTATTGGGGTCTGATGGCAGTCGCTCCGTGTAAAATGCTGATGTTCAGCCGCATCTGGTTAGACTGGAAGCCGACCCCAACATCATCCTCCGAGCCTTTTCCCAATTATATTGGGGTCGGCTTCCAGTCTAGCCAGATGCGGCTGAACATCAGTATTTTACACGGAGCGACTGCCATCAGACCCCCGCAACCCAGTTACTAGGTTGCAGTTGATGTTGGCTTAACATCAGGTGGAGTGGGCCCTATGCCATAAAAAAGAGTTCAATAAATCAAACTAGATCAAACATAGTGTCTGATTCAAGTTGGATAACACATCCAAAAGAAGTTAAGGTCATCTTTGAAGGCACAGACATGGTAAAAAATACAGACTGAGTGCTGCGAACAATCTAGTGAAGGCAAAAAAAAACTATGCTCCTTCGTGTACAACCAGCACTCACACACACATATGTACCTTAAACCGTGCTCACCCCTCTCAGTACACACGTCGTGGTATCGTCCAGTAAGCATCGCGAAAGGAAATATCCTTCAGATGCATGCTGTGTGTGTGATCGCTGGTTGTACTGTACACGAAGGAGCATAGTTTTTTTGGCTTCACTATGATTGTTCGCAGCACTTCGTCTGACGTCTTTGTTTGTAGGTAACTTTGCTAGAGCAGATAGATAAAAGTTATCTTAAATCTCTTTGATAAAAAGCAACCTTCTTATCAAAAGCTTGAAGTAGATTAGAAATCAATAGGTTCTCCAATATCTAATTCTAACGAATCTACTAGCCCTTTCAAACGGTCCCTAAGTAACTAACCCCAGATTCGACCGCTAAGTACCCATTTGAAAGGGAACAGATTAAAAAACCACGAAAACACGGTCACGCCCCATTGCCCTGAAACAAACTGGTGGGTTTTAATTTGAGCAGTAACTATTGGTGCCACTTTAGCAGATTAAGTGCCGAGAGCAAGTAATTACTTGCGGCAAATGTGGCTGGAAAGATTCAGCCTTTGGCTTTACGGAATTAGGGTTAAGAGTTAAATTGTAGTACTTTCAGCATATTTTTGTTCGAATTATAACCCTAACGCCTTTAAAGCTGGAGTGAATCGGCACCTAATAGGTTTGCTCGCTCCATCGTCGACCACATCCTGACAAAGCTGTCTAGATTGCGGTCAAGAGCAGATCAATTTATCATAAAAAAAAAATAAATAAAAAAAAAAAACATTTTTATTTATTTATTTAAACTTCATTTAACATGTGTACATAGGTGGACTTAATGCCTTAGGCATTCTCTCCCAGTCAACCTTAGGGTGAAACAGAGATGACAAGGCAGGTGCAATATTGATTCACGACACAAAACAGGATAAGAAATAAATTACAACTAAAACAATAGATAAACATACATAGGTATAACATAAGGATTATTTTTAGGTAGGCTACATCATAAGGATTATTTTTAGGTAGGCTACATCATAAGGATTATTTTTAGGTAGGCTACATCATAAGGATTATTTTTAGGTAGGCTACATCATAAGGATTATTTTTTGCTAGTGTCACAAATAAAAGGAAGACCATGAATTTTAAATTTTTTAATACAAAATTAATCAATTTATGTAATGTATGTCCTTACGGCAAAATCAGCGCTGGATGTTCCACGCCAGCACATGCTGAGTTGGTGACCCTTTTGGCATGGGCATGCCCGGCAGCAACTTCATATTTTACTTACCTATAATTAACTTTAGTAATGTTATTGTTGTGCTGTCCTGTGTTCTGTGCCAAATAAAAGGTTTTCTTTCTTTCATTCTTTCTAATTTTTCTGAAAAAAATTTCACATCAAATGTTAAAATTCATGGTCTTCCTTTTATTTGTGACACTATGTTACTTAGCAAAAAATAATCCTTATGATGAAGCCTTTCGATCGGTATGATAAAGCTACAGGATGATTATTTTTCTCATGTTACGGGTTCGATTTCCGGTTCAACCATGTATTTATTTAAATATCTATGAATGCAGTTTAAATTGTTTTTTAAATTCAAATAATGTCTTCTTTCAGTAAAATTTTCCATCTACAATATTCAAGGTACTTTCCCTCCATGTGGCATATCCGTGGGACGCCCTATATATATCGTACTGAGATGATTCTGTCAAATCCCATCTCTTCTCGTGGGTGTCGTAAAAGGCGACTAAGTAAGGGGTTCACCAGAGGATGCTGCATTTTCTGAGTATTTATTCAACCAACTGCGATCGCCAACCCTTCTGCCAAGCGTGCCGATTATGGCATATCTCCTCCTTTTGGAGAGGCCTATATCCTATATGGACGTCTTTCGGCTGACATGATGACTGAATAAATAAATAAAATGAAATAAATAAATAAATATCTTCGGGACATTTTTACACAGCACCATCTAGTCCCAAACTAAGCAGAGCTTGTGATATGGGTACTAGACAATGGATATCATACTTATATACTTTTTTTTTTTTTTTTGTATATACATACTTATAATACATAAGAAACACCCAGACCAACACAAACACTTAAATAAATGAGTCTCTAAGTATTAAATTCTAAGCAAGACTTCTAAGTCTTGATATAATCCTGTGCTTGAGAGGTACAGTCAACAAATCGGAATCATGACCCACTCAGCTGATAATTCGTTTGAAATCGTCAAAACAGTAAGGTTTTCTTCTATGCTGCACTTAGGACATTTTGAATATTTATATTTAGTAAACTGTCATTGTCACTTGCTAATAAAATTGATAACAAGTCTGTTGCCAGGGAAATATCTGTTTAAGCTAAATTCAACCTAATTGTATTAAATGTCTGTAGGATATTAAGCTTATTGTGGGTCATGATTCCGATTTGTTGACTGTACGTTAATTCTGAATACCAAGATAAGATCTTGGTATTCAATAGGAACGTACTTCTAATATGAACTTCAACGTTTACTGTTACAATTTACCATCTTACAAAATACAGTCTCAAAGCGATTCTTCTGAGAATTGTTTAACACAGACACACTTAAATAAGTTCTTATCATTTACTCGTAAATCCTTCACTCGCTTTGACAAATGAGGTGTTATTCGATTCGGCTAATTCGTGAAAATATGGCAGACTGATGTAATAAAAATAATATGTAACTTATTTCTGCGTACATAAATAAAATTGCCTACATATTATATTTGATGAGAGAATTGGAGCTTGAAATTATTATTAGAAATATCTTATTGTGCGATTTTAAACCAACTTTGAGAATTTAAAGTTTAAATATTGCTCGGGAATGGATGACAATGCAATTTTAACTCTCTTTTGTTTTAAAAACGTGGTGTAAATAATATTTTTTGTAAATCATTTATATATGTGTAATGTGTAGTAGTTTTTTTTATTTTTATTATTTTATAACATAGGGGGGCAAACGAGCAAGCGGGTCACCTGATGGTAAGCAATCTCCGCCGTCCATGGACATCCGTAGTAGCCGTTTACGTGCAGGTTATACCCGCAGTGGGTATAACCCCTATTTTATAACCATAAAACTTGTCTTTTTGAATCTCTGCTCACAATTCTGCACGATTTTTATAATGACACCAATGACGAAATCGTGAAAAAAATTATCGTGTTATTCCATACATTTTCATCATCATCATCATCATCATTCTAGCCCGGTATCACCCACTGCTGGGTATAGGCCTTCTTTCTTTTTTTCCAGCCTCTTCGATCTTGTGCGTCCCTCATCCAGGTGTTTCCTGTGGCTTTGGCGATATCATCAACCCAGCGCGCCTTCGGACGGCCCGGGTTTTCTCCGACCTGACCTTGGCCACCACTCGGTCAACGCTTTACTCCATCGACCATCTCTACGCCGAGCCAGATGACCCGCCCAACTCCACTTTAGCTTAATTGCCCTATCACCGACGTCATAGACTTTCGTCCGATGACGGATCTCGGTGTTTCGGACTCGGTCGAGAAGATTTATGCCGAGCATAGCACGCTCCATGGCCCGTTGTGCCACTCGCACTCGGTGGACAGTCTCCTTTGTAAGCGTCCATGTCTCGGCACCATAAGTCATAGTTGGCAGGACACACTGGTTAAATAAACGTGTTTTTAGGCACTGAGGGATTCTCTTTGACCTAAGGACATCTTCCAGCTTTCCAAATGCCGCCCACCCGAGCTGTATTCTCCTGGAAATTTCTTTATTGGGATGCTTCTTTTCGAAAGATAGAATATGTCCAAGATACACATAGTGCTCAACCACCTCTAGCTTGTCGTTCCCAACCATAACTGTTGAGATTGAGTCACCAAAGACATTGGTCATAACCTTTGTCTTGGACATATTCATCTTCAGACCGACTTGAAGGGAGGCATCGAAAAGTTCTTGTACCATGCGTTGAAGATCTTCCAAGGACTCGGCACATAAGACCAGATCATCTGCAAACCGAAGGTGCGACAAAAATGCACCATAGATATTAATACCATTTCGATCCCATTTGAGTGTTTTCATCAGGTCTTCTAACACAGCAGTGAATAGTTTGGGCGAAATAGTGTCACCCTGACGCACTCCCCTCTTAATTGGTATTGATTTAATTACATTTTCATCGAGAGTTATGTATCCACCATTTCATTCTATAATAAGTTTATGGTATCCACCATGTTAAAATGAAGCTTAGCGGTTTTTTTGTATACATTATACATGAAATGAAATAACATAACATTGCCCCATCACCATCCATATACGCCTGTATTTCCTCGAAAGGGTAGGCAGAGGTGCGTAGTAATACACCCACATTTGGCCAGTTAAGTTATAAGTCCCATGTAATAGGGGGCGAGCCTATTGCCATTAACCGGGCACATATCCAGGCTCAGGACTGCTACTGAAAATTTAGTAATGAAAAAACCCAATAACACTTAAATTGCATCATCATCATCATCATCATTTCAGCCAAAAGACGTCCACTTCTGGCCATAGGCCTCCCCCAAGTATCGCCACAACGACCGGTCCTGCGCCTTCCGCATCCAGCGGATTCCCGCGACCTTCACCAGGTCGTCGGTCCACCTTGTGGGGGGCCTACCCATGCTGCGCCTTCCATTACGATAATCGATAAAATGTAGGGATCACCTACATTTTATCGATTTAAGTGAACACAAATGTAGCGACCAGCTGATTTTTTTCTCGATTTCAGGTTAGGTCCTATAGTAAAAGTTGTTCATAATGATGAGTACAATGACCCCTCTTCAGGAAAACAACCATTAAAATTTCAGCAGATTTTAGAGTCTACCAAAAAAACTAATAAGAAATATAGGTCGTCAGACGAAAAAAGTTTTGGCTTCCCATATAAAACTTCTTAATTTTCTTGGTGATTAACAAGGTTGAGTTTGAAATAACTCGATATGACCTTAAAACTCTACTTACTTCCCTTCTAAAAGCTACATTATATAAATATGTAACTAAACTCCAAATAAACTCGTAAGTACCTTTTAGCTTTAACACATTATGTATAAATTACTACACGTAGAAAGTGTTCGAAGTAATTAACAACAGAACACTTGGCGAAAGGCGCAGAATTTTCTAGAAAACATGCATTTCAAATTAATTTATGTTGAGTAGCAACACAACGGATAAAGTGTTGCCAGAGTTAAGAACATAAGTTTTAATCATCGATATATATGTACTACGTACTAGATGTGCTGTTCAAATGAACAACATGGTTACACAAAGTTGTGGTTCCGGAACCACACTGTCATTAGTTCACTTGACAGCTGTCTCGCGAACACACGTACATTTTATCAACGGTTGCGTTAACTGAATTTGGAACATGCTGCTTATATGAGATCGCGTGTCTATATATATTGACGTCGTTGCCCTTAATCAAGTTTTAATTAGGCTTTAGTGATTATTTGTGAATAGCTTAGCTTTGTTTTCTTGCGTTTTTATTAACTCTCTTTCCTGTTTGTAAGCCTGTCTGTTTGTCTTTTCGGTACAAAATTTGCAATCGATTTTAAACTTTAAACATAGCACAGAACTGGTTAACTATGCTATATTAACTCAGACAAAAATGCAGAAAATAATTAGATTATTTTTAAATAATCACCAATAATAATAATATACCAATGCACGCTTTAGTAGTAGTAGAGCTCCTTTCTGAAAGAGCTCGTCCGGGGAAGTACTACCACCGTGCCTACTTCTTCGCCTAGGTGGTATTGCAGTTGTTATGGGCAAAGGTAACCGCTTAACATTAGGTGGGCCTTTAGCTCATTTCGTCATCCTATAAAAAAAAACGGACTAAAACGTATAAAATAACTTCTCCTGAATCGAAAAACGTGGGTCTTGAGTGGATGATTTTGAACTAATTAGCACAAATGTAGGGAACAGCAGATTTTTTTTTCGATTTCAGGTTTCCCCATAGAAGAAATTGTTCAAATTGAAGAGTAAATCATTCCTTAAATAATTGCTGATAAATTCAAAATCATTCTGTATATTGAGTATAGCATATTTTAGAGCCTTTCAATGTATTAATCTTTAGATGCCTTTTAAAGCATCATAGGAAAAAAATTCGAAGCTTATTAATAATAAACTACACAGCTTAATAACTTTCTATACAAATATTTTCTCGAACTCCAGTCCAGCATGAAAATACTAAAATTAAACACGATCTTTTTCTACAATTTTTAGATCAGCTTTTTCAAGATATTTCTAGAGAACGGACTTTGTGACATTTATATAGTCATGGTTCGGTTAATTTAAATGTAAAATCTTAAGGCCACGGTCCACGGTCGGAGGCAGGCAGCCACTGGCGAGCCTCATCCCCATTTTAATTAAAATCTCTTTGTTTGTTGTCTATCTTTGTGCACTGCTTGTATACGTCCAGTACATTAGTATTTAAATGATTTGAAAAAAGAATAAAAATAAAAAAGGCAAAATAATGTGTTGCCGCGTTTTTGTATTTGAAATTAGAATTTAATTTAGTTTTGTCCGTGGAAGTGGAATGAGTTTTTCTTTGAAGCACAGAACACGTAATTGAAGGACAGTCCTCTATAAGTACCTAGGTACCTGTTTGGTTTTATGACAGGAAATACATTAATGCATTTTTATTTAGGTTCTCATTGCTAGTATTTTTGTGACGTTGATTATTCTTAAAAAAAACGGTTTACTGGATGTACAGATTTAAAAAAAGCAAAGGAGTAAAAATATGAAAGTAAAAAATTAGAAAACTGGTGTGTACCTACCACTTTACGCCCACCAAACGCCACTGTGACTTTATAAACGAAAGTAACTTATGTAAAGATAAACGTTCTTCAATTTATTGCGTTACTTAATATTATAAAAAAAAAACGTAAAAGTGAAATATTGCTTGCTGCGTTCATAATCGAAATGTCAATATACCAGGCCCCTCAGAAAGTATTGCGAAAAAAAGTTTTTATATATGGGAGACTGGCCAGTTATAATGTTTTTCGAAAATATGATTATTTATAAGTAAAAATAAGTAAGTTCCAATTTCAAAATTTCCCTCCACATTTTTTGCGAGTTAATTCAAAGTATTGTGTCTCACTGAAATATGGATCTGCGCCGGGAACATTTTAGAGCTATGATTTTATACGATTTCAAGTGTCGCCTGAAACCGGATGAATCGTACGATAGACTTCAAATGGCATTCATGGATGAAGGCCCTTCCAAGGCAACCGTGTATCGTTGGTATAACGAATTCAAGCGCGGTCGACCAACTTTGGGGGATGACGAAAGAAGCGGTCGCCCTTTGACGGCTGTTACCGAAGAAAACGTGCTAGCAGTGAAAAATTTAATCCAAGACAATAGGCGAATTACATATCAGGAGATTCAACACATATTGAAGATTGGATCGGGAAGCGTTCACCAGATTCTACACAGCCATCTTCGCGTGAGGAGGATAGTATCACGCTGGGTGCCGCACAACTTCACCGATGCTCAGAAGCAGGCCCGGGTGGAATGGTGCCGTGATATGCTTAACAAATTTGAAGCAGGCTCGTCTCGGCGTGTTTACGACATCGTTACAGGTGATGAGTCCTGGATTTATCAATACGACCCAGAAACCAAGCGCCAGTCGACTGTTTGGGTGTTTCAAAATGAGCCAACGCCTACCAAAGTGAAGCGATCTAGAAGCGGGGGTAAGATTTTGATCGCTAGCTTTTTTAATTTGACTGGCCACTTGGTATCAATTCCCTTACGGGATCAAAGAAGCATTAATGCCGAATGGTATACTACCAAATGTTTGCCAGAAGTTTTCTCTGTTATAAGCAACAAGCGACCAAACACAGGGCTCCGCGGGCTACTGCTCCACCACGACAATGCACCTGCGCACACCGCACTCAAAACGAGGGACTTCCTGGACAGCACGCCAGTCAAACTCCTGGGTCACCCTCCTTACAGCCCTGATCTAGCACCGTGTGACTTCTTTTTATTCCCAAAAATAAAAAATCAGCTCAAAGGGATACAATTTTCGTCGCCGGAAGATGCGCTGGCTGCGTTCGAGCAGGCTGTAAACGAGGTGTCTGCGGCGGACTGGAAAAAGTGTTTTGAAAACTGGTTTAGGCGCATGAATCTTTGTATAGAGGCTGGTGGAAAGTACTTTGAAAAGATTTGATAAAAATATATGTACGTATAGAACAATTTTTTTTAGTTTCGCAAAACTTTCTGAGTGTCCCACGTACATCAAAGTTAACGTGATGAAAAATAGTAGTCAAACTATAAATCTAATGTTTTACCAGCAATTTTCTTTTAGAATTACGAATTTCGCAAGAAAAGGCACCTGATGCTCTAAGTATGCCTTTCGTCACAGATAAAACTAGAATCTACTGTGCCAGCATTATAAGCCTAGACCAATAAATAATTCAAGAGGCGAGCGTACTGACTTATGACCTGGATCGTCCTTTACGCACTCCAGGATTTCATATATCGACTCCAACGAATATTTCATCCATAGAAATAGAAATAAACTTTATTGCATTAATTGTGGTACATAAAAGATCTTACAATAATAATTTTTGGTCAGCACAATTTACCTCATAAGGCATACAATAGAATCTTCAAGTTAACTAAACGAAAAAAAAAATACCTGCTAAGGAACAGGAATTAGATGTCATTATATTTTATTACCTACCTATTCAATTTTCTCATCTATACAATGTGTTATTTTATAACTCAAAACCTCAGACACCCGAACTAATTGACAATGTAATAATTTAAATGACAAGTAATTATTTGTTGTCGTAAATTATTTTTAAAGGTATTGGTAAGTTATGTTGTCATAGTTTTCGGCTATTTCCAAAAGAAATTAATGTGACGTGTTCTGTTTACCTAAAGTCTTTTTTTTTTCTTTTGTTTTATTTAGTAAACAATCTTGGCATGTCTCTTTATTCAAATAACTACTGATAAAATAAAATTATTAGTTCTGCACACGTAATTAGGTTAAAAAATAGTACATTATTATCGAGGCCTCAAATGAAGCAAGTGACGGCCGAGTAATATTGGAATGACGAGGCGGGCCGAGTACTTCCGAAGTAATTTTAAAAGGACGAAGCGTAAGCCGAGTCCTTTTAACTAAAAAGAGGCCGTTAATTGCTATTTCGGCCGAGACTTGTGTAGTATTTTTTTTTCTCTTTTGCAAGGAAATACACAAATTAACGTGCCTTTTTAGTCGAGAGAATATTAAGCTGCGTTAGCCTTCGAGTTGTGCTGCAAGCTCATTGACGTGACTCGACAATCTTGTCTGGTAGCTTTTGCTGGAACTTTCAATTCAACAGGCGCGAAATGTCTATGTTCAACAGTACCTATCTAATTTTCATTCGCGCCAATTCGACCGCGCGCATTACTTGTTCTATTTTCAAACTTTTGAAAAAATGCGCATTCAGCCTTTGTAATAATAAATGTACCAAATTTTGTTTGTGCAATTATGGATGAAGTCATCATGACGAATAACTACCGGAAGTACATTATAAGGGACGGGACGGTTGACATATGTCGGGCGTGTCTCTCTCCTGGAGAGTCTCTCAGGCACATTATTTCCGGTTGTCCACGTCTCGCCAACGGTGACTACTTGCACAGACATAACCAAGTGGCCAAGATTATCCATCAGCAAATTGCTTTGCAATATAACCTTGTCGAGTCTGAGGTACCATACTACAAGTATGCGCCCGACCCAGTTCTTGAAAACGGTCATATCACGTTGTACTGGGATCGATCTATCATCACTGATAGGACTATTATGCACAATAAGCCTGATATAGTGGTGATAGATCGATTAGAGCGCCGCACAATGATTATTGATATCGCCGTCCCGCATGACGGGAATCTCGTGAAAGCTGAGACAGATAAGCAAATGAGATATCTGGACTTGGCACACGAGGTTGTCGACATGTGGGACGTGGATTCAGCAATCATTGTGCCGATAGTTGTTTCAGCCAATGGCATAATAGCCAAGAGCCTCGACCATCACCTTCAGAGGCTTTCGTTAGGTGGCTGAGTCAAGGGCCAGATTCAGAAGGCGGTTCTCCTCGACACGGCACGTATTGTGAGGAGGTTCCTTTCTCTAGGGCCCTGACCGCCGGTAGCTTGGACCTTGTTCCCGATGCCGGTGGCTTACTATTTTTTTTATATTTTTAAATGTTTTTTCCTTTTTATACAAAAATATTTGAAAATGTAAATTTATATGTTATTTTATGAATAAAGGAGATAATAATAATGTACCTAAAAACACCTAATTTATGTAAGTGTGTACTTAAAGAACCTCGCTAGCATAATAAAAAAAACTGTCCAGCTATTTATATTATTGTCGAGTTGGAAATTGTTGGCGTGTTATTTCGTTGCGTACCGAAAAGAGCCGTTTGATGTTTTTTTTTAAATAATGAAGCTATTTCCGAGCAAGTGGGAGAAAATAATATTTAGTGTGTGAAATTGTTAACACAACATAAAATAACATCACGCCTGTATTTCCCCGAAGGGGTAGGCAGAGGTGTAATAGTACACCCACATTTCGCCAGTTATGTTATAGTCCCATGTAATAGGGGGCGAGCCTATTGCCACTAACCGGGCACTAATCCAGACTCCAGGCTGCTACTAAGAATTTCCTAATGAAAAAACCCAATAACACTTTGCCCGACCCGGGAATCGAACCCAGGACCCCACGCTCAGCAGTTGCGCTTGCAACCACTAGACCAACGAGGCAGTCACAATAAAATTTGTGTTAACAAATATCTTTTAATAATAATTATTGACGAATTGCATTATAAAGACATGCTAAGATTGTTTACTAAATAAGAAAAAACGACCTGAAGAACGCGGCTGGGGGGGACTGGATGCGGAAGGCAGAGAACCGAGTGTGTGTACCGGTGATAATCCACCTGAAGACTCGGACACGACGAGCGACGAAGATGCACGACCACCACCGAAACCAGGCGCTCCATCGTAGCGAGCGCAGCGCTACGCGGCGCGCTGTCGCCTCCATGGTATAATAAGATGTTTCACCAGGTATTCTCTTCCCGCAATGACAGCGCGATGCCTCCAAGCTACGTCACGATCAGTGCTGCCATTGATTTATATCTTCAATATACTAAAGGAGAGTTTTGTTCATAATGAATATAAAATAAATTTCTAACTAGCCTATTTGTTATCTCGTGTTATTCATCTAATTAGTTAATAAAGGAAACTATATTAAATTACTAGTTAAAAAGTGATTCTTTATAGAAGAAAGTAAATGAAAAAATGCATTTTGCTCGGGTATTTTATTTTCACAAAGTGGCAGCACATCAAACTGACAAGTGTCACGCTAACAGCCCGCTATTGGCACCACGGCCGATGACGTAGTACGGAGGCAATCACTTGACCTAGCTGTCACGGGAAGAGACTACCTGGTGTTATTATACCATGGTCGCCTCTAAGTCCACAGTTTGGTGCGCAACACCGCCGCGCAACCAGCTCATGATTAAGGGCTCCGTTCGAGCTTGAAACTGGTCGGGCACACCCGATGGAATTACGTGGGTGAAACCGTTTATATTAATAATTAGAGAAACGAGTGCTGTGGCGCAACTTGTTAGATGCCCATGTCCAGCAGTGGACTGCGATAGGCTGAGTTGATGAAGAAAAAACAGAGTGTACGTAGGCATCGGTCTAGCGCTGAGCGTCGCTTTGTACGAAACTTTAAACTCAGCATTTTTTTGTTGTAAAAATTAACCAATGTTATAAAGTAGTGCAAGCCATCCTTCTCTCTATTCCGAACATACTAGTTTCAGGTTTTGAGTTGTTTCAATGACACAATTGGTGTGGATTCTCTTGTTCATGAACTAAACTTATTTTAAACTATCGCTCTCTTTTACTAATAGTAGATACAAGAAAGGGATGGCAACAATTTAAGAACTGTCAAATTAGTTTATTTGTTACATTTTTTTGTATTTTAGTGGGCACGTTTCGAGATCACGACTAAAATTGTATGGAAATCTAAATTCCGAGTAATTCTAAAATTGTTTCCATCCCTTTCTTGTATCTACTATTAGTAAAAGAGAGCGATTGTTTAAAATAAGTTTAGTTCGTGAACAAGAAAATCGACGCCATTGTATATACATTTTCAAAAAAAGTATATACGTACTATATCCATTGTATATACGTATTATATCCATTGTATATACGTATTATATCCATTGTATATACGTATTATATCCATTGTCTAGTACCCATACCACAAGCTCTGCTTAGTTTGGGACTAGATGGTGCTGTGTAAAAATGTCCCAAAGATATTTATTTATTTTATTATTTATTTATTTACTCGAACATTCTATAATATGACATATCATGGTTAATCCAGATATAAATATTCGAAGTAAATTGAATAAACACAATCTTTTCAATTTCATTGGGCCTTTATAAGAAAATATTTCTCCGACTAAATTATCTTTAGATAAAAGGTGAGAGGAGATTGACGAAACAAGTATACGAAGCGAGTGTGGATGGAAGAGTTGGAAGGGGACGACCTCGGCGAACGTATCGCGATCAAATCGCGGATGTTCTCAAAAAATGCCAGGTTAAGAGTTCTCTAAACCGACGAGCATGCATGACGAGGTTAATGGACGTAGATGAAGCGAAAGAGGTGTGTCAGGATCGTAGCAGGTGGAAATCCATAGTCTCTGCCTACCCCAATGGGAAACAGGCGTGATAATATGTATGTAGATAAAAGGTCTAGTGACCCGTGAACCTTTGAAGGTCGGTTTCAGGGACAAAGAAGTGTTTTTTTGTCAAAAAAATGAAATTACCGACGCCTTCAACAGTATTATAATGGGTCTCCCTTGACATTTCCCTTAAATAGGCACCTTAAGGGTACCATTTTGTTGTCAACAATTCGTCTGTGACGTGGTTTGACCCCTTGTCGAGTTTAAAAGTTTTTATACAGGCTGTTGCTAATTGGAAGTTGAAGATGTTTATTTTGGTTTAAACAAGTTTTTATTAATAATTTCTTAGGTTTTCGCGATCACTACACAAACATAACATAACATAACATCACGCCTGTATTTCCCCGAAGGGATAGGCAGTGGTGTAATAGTACACCCACATTTCGCCAGTTATGTTATAGTCCCATGTAATAGGGGGCGAGCCTATTGCCATTGGGCGAGCCTATTGCCATTGACCGGGCACAAATCCAAACTCCGGGCTGCTACTGAGAATTTCCTAATGAAAAAACCCAATAACACGCACACACTATAATAAAACAAAGTTTAACCGGATTAAATCGCGTATATTATTTAAGTTGGTTTTCCTGACGTTTTGAAAGCTTTGCAGCGTTCGTGGTTGCAGGTAGACTAAGATGACAAGCGTCTTTACAGATATTTCTAAAAAATACATTTTAGTCTACCGTACAGATTTTATTAATTAAAATCGTTTCAATGCACGCAGTAACCACTCACAATATCATTATCTTTTACAGTGTTGCGTGCAGTTTGGGACTTGATTATTTTTAGAACTGGGTTCCAAACAGGTGGTAGGTAGCTGCCAACCATCTTCTCTATTAAAATTAGGATGTTTTTTAATTTCAATAGCCTCACGGAGCATTCTAGGTACGTTTCGGTTTTCCTTCGCCAGAACTTGTGGTTTATCAAATCTAAGAAAATGGTTGGGTTTGTCTAGGGCAGCGGTTCTCAAACTTTTTTGGTCACGGACCCCTTTTGACAAGCAAAATACTTGACGGAACCCTACAATAAAACAATAGTTTTTAAAAGTGTATTCTTTATTATATAAGCATAATAAAAGTACAATGTAACAGTTACTAATTATTACTTACTTTAACCACATGCCAAGTACAATAATAGAAGATATTAAAAATGAAAAAATCTTAACTAATGGGAGGTATGAAACTGTTTTTTATTTTTCATCAATTGGTTGATATCAGGTTTGATAGAAGACATTTGAAGTCTCATATCAGGTTCGGCGTCCAGTCTATTGCGATATTTTGTTTTCGTGGCTGCATAGGTTGAGAATCCTGTTTCGCACAAATATGTTGTTGGGAACGGGAGAAGAATATTCAGAGCCATTCTGCCAAGCATTGGTTATTCATCACGGATTCTGCACCAAAAATCGTTGAGAGGCGTCGTTTTGAACAGTGACTCCATACTTGTGTCTGATGACATTTCTAAAAGAGATTCATATATCTCGTTTGACATACTTTCGGGCTTTTGCAAGTTGGGTAAAAAAGGATTATGAATCCATGAATTCAGCTTCATTTTTGTATTATGTTCTTCGGGAAAATACTTTACAAAAGATGCGCGCATCGAAGTGAGATATTGGACCAATTCCTTAAACACATCATCTTGAAACATTTCCGAGTCGTTATCGCTAACAAACTCACTGAGTGACGTAAAGCTTTCTATTTCTCTCTTACCAACGCAAATAATCCAAAAATCTAATTTTCTTTTGAAGGCAGTTATTTTGTTATAGGCCTGGAACACTGTTGTCTGTTTACCTTGCAATGATAAATTCAATTCGTTCAGTTTTTGAAAGATATCCGCCATAAAAGACAATCGGAACAACCAAGTTTTATCATACAAACGGTCTTTCAAATTAAAAGAAACTGTATCTGCTGAAAGAAACATTTGTAACTCGGCTCTAAGTTCAAATAGCCTTGTTAAAGTTTTACCCCGAGACAGCCATCGCACTTCTGTATGGAGCAGCAGTGTTTTATGTTTGCTGCCATAATCTTCACACAATAATGAGAACAATCGGGATTGTAGTGGTCGTGATTTGATAAAATTAATTATTTTTACCGCTTCATCCATAACTAATTTTAGATTTGACGGCATTTGCTTCATCGCAAGTGCTTGTCTATGCAGAATACAATGGCTGGAACTACAATTAGGCGCTTTACTTTTTATTCGTGATACTGCTCCTGCTGTTTTACCTGTCATCACCTTGGCCCCATCTGTACAAATGTCAATGCAATCGTTCCAACTAAGATTATTTTCTTTAAAAAATATGTTTATTTTATTAAAAATTTCTTCCCCGGTAGTGTTTGTGGGCAGCGGTGAACACATAAGCATGTCTTCTTCAAAAGAACGTTCATATGGATATCTCACGATAACCAGCAAGATAGCCAGACCAGTGACATCAGTTGACTCATCCATTTGCAAGGCGAATCGTGTTTTTTGTAGACGTGCAACTAGTTCTTGTTTGACGTAGCTTGCCAGATCATGGATTCGCCGTGAAACAGTATCGTTTGATAGCGGTACAGTAGAAAGATGCTTTGCAGATTTTTCATCGAGCATACATTTTGTTATGTCTAACACACATGGCTTTATTAAATTCTCAGCGATAGTGTGCGCTTCACCTGCTTGTGCAATGCGATAGCTAACTAAATATGATGCCTCCGTGGCCTTTTCATTGATAGTTTGTGTTACATGCATCATATTTTTTTGACTTTCCAATAACTGTTCTTTTTTACGAACAAAAAATTCTTTATTCTTGTCTTTAGACTCGGGGTGTACAGTTTCTAAATGTCTGCGTAATTTGGCAGGTGCCATGGAACTATTAGGAAGCAGTTTACTACATAACATGCAGAGAGGTGAGCCGTTGGAATCAACAAATCCGAAACTGATATATGATGCATCATACTTCCTTTTTTTCGTCTTTGAAACCGTGGAGCTTGACGTCGTGGCATCATCGTCTGGATCGGTAATTGCTGTATTCTCCGCGCGTACTGCTTTTGAACATTCAGCGTCATTAGAAGATGTCGTTGCAACACGTTTAACACCTTTAAGCCAACGTTCCATTCTTCTTTATTAATAATGTTACACGTCAGGATGGTAGGGTCAAAATAATGCACAATCGTTACTGCGTTTATGAGACAAAGTTTAGTCCAAAGAAGAAATGTACAAAACTGATACAATCAGAATACAGCGGGCAGTAGAACTTACAAGTAGGCAGCAGGCTAGCCAGCTTGTAAGTAGGTAGGTACGAACTTATCGCTCCGAACGCTAATCGTCAACTGACTGACGAGGCGCGACTTTTTTTATATAATAGCGCTTTTATACTTAGTCCTAGACTCGAACTCGAACATTCTCAAAAATACTCGAGTCGGCGCCTTTGATAAACCAAAAGCTCAAATAAAAATATAAATACAAAAAAATGCGTTGTAAACAATCTCGACTTTATGCTTTTGAAGATAGAGCCGAAAGTTGCTTGTTCACAACTATAGCGTCTAATTCAGAGGCGGCTTTTATCAAAGGGACTGCGCGCTCACAAGTATACGCGCGGCGGGCGGATTCAAAACGTTCGACCAGTGACCAGAGAGAGGTGTTTTGTTTTTTTTTTCTAAATTCTTGCGGAACCCCTACAGGGGTATCGCGGAACCCTAGGGTTCCGCGGAACACACTTAGAGTACCGCTGGTCTAGGGCATGTTCACACACTGCAGACATTGTGGAGCGTCTGTTCTTGACGTCTGCTATATGTTCTTTAATTCTAGTGGCTATACTACGCAACGCAACACATTCTGTAAAAATTCAACTGCTTATTTATTACGGTTAGAAAGATATAGCCCTGTGGCAGACAGACGGATGGACAGATGGCATCGTAGGCCCATAATGGGGTCCTGTTGGGTACGGAACCCTAAAAAACTAACAGCCTCATACGTCAGTTACTACGAGAACTCACTTTACAAACGTGAATGTCATTAAATAGTGACTTTCAAACGTGCCTAAACAGATATTGAGCCAATCACCAACCCTCGAGGTTCGTTAGCGAGATGAGAAGCGGGACCTTGGTAGGTTGTTTCATGTTTATAATTAGACATGGCTTTTGACAAAGAAATCGTTTGATGGAGTTTATCATGTTTAGGAGTTTACTTCGGAGTTTCTGAGGTTTGAGAGTTAACGATTTGTGAAGATTTTGTAACTGAAGAGAGGTTTAATTTGCGTATGCGATTTGTTTTGTATAAACTTGTAACGTATAAGATGTTAGAGCTTGAAATCCTCTTTCAAATTTCAAATTAAAATTCAATGTTTTTTATTTCAAAAAAACCTAATTACAGGCACTTTTGAAACGTCAGGCTCTAGTTTCACGGTTCCAAATTGTGGGTCCTATGGAGAAGAACCGGCAAGAAACTGCACGGATTTACTTTTTTTTAAATAGGTTATTGTTTATTACATCAAATTAATTCAAATAATGTGAGTATAATGTAGGTTAATGTCAGAAATAAACAAGAGTTTAAAAGTGAGAATTTTACGTTTAGAGGACGCATTGCAAGCCACTTTGATGGGCTATATTTAACAAACGGTATACCTGATAAAAAAGTGACGTATGAAACATTACCTTCATTTCAATAGACCTATTCAATGATACGCCACATGGCAAGAGGGATAGCAGCGAAAAAAATGTTTTCTTGTTGTTTTCTTCCCCATTTGAAATGTATGGGCAACCCCCCTAAAATACAGAATAACTATTCTTTTTTTAAATAAAAATCTATGTCTAAAAAATTTTTGTCAAAAATTTCATACACATTACTGTAGAGGTTATTAAGCTGTAAAGGATTAGGACTCAAGGGTTCCTTGTAGAAACTACGGAACCCTAAAAACGATGGCCTACATCTGTCATACAGCACCATTTCATAAGAAATTATTATGTTTGCACGTCACCGCCGCTGTTGTGACGAAGAAACTTATTTTCAGATGAAGGGAAACTATGCGTTCATTATACAACGTGTTATTGAAATAACTGATAACCTCTTAAGGGGTCATTGTACTCATCAGTATGAACAACTTTCACTAGGAGACCAACTCTGAAATCGCGAAAAAAAACAGCTGATCCCTATTTTGATCCTGATTGTGTTTATATAAATGGAAAATTGTTGGGACCAGTCAAAGATATTTAAATATCATTGGGATCAGCTGATATTTTTCCCATCATAATAAAGTACCATGTCCCATAGTAAAGTAGTAGTTGTTCATACTGATGAGTACAATGACCCCTTAAGAGGTTTTCAGTTACTTCAATAACACGTTGTATACAATAAAAAAATACGGTGAGTATTAGTATTTGTATCCGAAACTAAGGCGTAATAAAGGCAGATTTTATGTTTATTTTAGAATGTGTGCAAAATGCATTGTTTTGGTTAAAAAAAAATTGAAGAGACTTTCCATCTTCATGTCTCAGTTTGGCGGAGCGACTTGCGGTACCATTTAGGTAACAGCCTAGGTGGTATTGTAGTTGTTATGGGCAAAGGTAACCTCTTAACATCAAGTGGGCCTTTAGCTGGTTTAGGTATAAAGAAGTTGATATATGGCCCTGCAGACCGTAACATGGCCGCGTGTGTTTGAATACTTCTTTGTTCCACGAACGATCGCAACTAATCGCGACCGCTGCCGCAGGCCACAGCTGTCTGTGATACGCTTTTTATCAACCTTCATTGCAGAACAAGGGCAAAAGCTCCAAAAAATCAATCAAACAAAAAACGGATTCAGCGTGAATATCTGACCTGGATCTCTGATGTAGAACTGAACGACACGTGTTAGTCTGCCCACTCTTTCTGTGAAAAATATCTGACCCATTGCCAGCTTGTTAGGTGCTTTTTACGTTGATAAAAGCAAAATGGAAGTATCATTGATGACAAAATCCGTTGGGTTAATGTACAGAAAAACAGGCAAAAGTACATTTAGTTTACAAAGTTTAGTTTTAGGTAACTAGCCTTAGCCGGCGGCTTCGTCCGCGTATGATCTGGTTTATCATAGAATGACGTTATCTTATGACTCTACCTCACTGGGGGACACCCTACACCTTTGAGAATTCGCGGTCTGTAATCAGATTATCTGTAGAAGAACCGAAGTGACCGACATAGCTTGTAGGATCAGTAAACTGAAGTGGCAGTGGGCTGGCCAATTGACCATGTTTGTCGAAGGACCGATGGCCGTTGGAGCAGACGAGTCTTTGAGCTGATTTAAGAGTACTCTTAATATTCTTATTATCGTCGATTGTTACTACACTACGATGCCAAAAAGTGGACCCTGGTGCGCCGGGTGCGGGTCAACCCCAACGTTATATGGCGCTGTATTAGAATGGCTGATGAATTAAAAATGACCCTGTGTAGCGAGCAGGCTTGACTGCTTGTTTGTGAACCGCTGCTGCAACTTTCTACCTCGGTGTTGAGCTTGTAGTAGGGTTTCGCACTCATACAGTGCACTTAGGTTAAGCATGTAGAATAGGAATACTAACATAGTTATTAAGTAGTATTGTTACTAACACACAGACTGAATGTCTTTGCTACTTGGAAATAAAGTATTATATTATGTGGCATTTTTAAGATCTCGCACACCTGTTTCGGCTGTTTTATCCAAAAATAAACTAACAATTCTAAATTATATCGTCGGATACATCTGTTTTAGTTCTCGTCCTAACTAAACCTACTGCGTCTTGTCTCCTAATTGGTTTGTACTTTGTACATAACCGTAGCGGCATACTAATATTAATTATCGCAAAGCACCTCTCCCCATTACTGGAACGAGTCATTCAGTTTCCCAATTAATTTTACGGCGTCTCTTTAAAAATTGTTGATGAGAAAAATTGGAAGCTATCCAGGTGGACTGGTTTTTTGGGTACCGTAGCTTGGGACGCGTTGGAAATTCTGTTAGGCTAGATAAATAAATAAACAATTATGGGATAATTTACACATCACCATCTAGTCCCAAAAAAAGCAGAGCTTGTAATATGGTTATGATATTATAATGAAATAAAATTATATAATAATTAATTATATTTATTATTATTGAAATGATATTAGAATGAATTATTATAATGGATATGATACTTACATACTTTTTTTGTATATACATACTTATAATATATAAGAAACACCCAGACCAACACAAACACTCATGTCACATCACACAAATATTTGTGTCCTGTGAGAATCGAACCCACGACCTCGTGATCAGCAGTCCAACACTCGAACCACCATTCCACAGATATCGTCAAAAAAATAGATAATGTAAAATGATCAGCCTGTAAATCCTTGTAAACTTGCCCCTGGTCATACATAAGTAGAATATAATAGAATGGAATGGAATATAATACAACAAAACAAAATAGAATAGGATAGATTTGATGATTGTTATGCTGTTGATTATCCATGCTTCTATTCTATCCATCATCATCATTTCAGCCGAAAAACGTCCACTGCTGGGCATAGGCCTCCCCCAAGGGGCTACCTATATGCCATAATCGACACGCTTGGCAAGCGGGTTGGCGATCGCTGTTGGTTGGTTAAATATTCAGAGAACGCTGCTGCCCATCCTCTGGTGAATCCCTTAGTCGCCTTTTACGACACCTATGAGAAGAGATAGGGATATTCTATCCACCTGTGACAATATCGATGTCGAGTTGGCCGTCGAAACTGAGGTGAGTTCCTTTGAACTGAAGGTGGATAATATATGTTTTTTAATCAATCAGTCATCAATCCCGTTACCGTCTAAAGGAGAGCTTACGCTGCATATATTTCAACCAATAAACAGGGTCGCTCTTTTGACAGGAATTTTGCAATTGCAATAAATTCACTTTACAGTATTATTTATATCCTAAATAAATAATTGAAACAAATATAACGCTATTCAATGTATATTATGTTGTAATTTTATGTATGTTTGTGATTTTTTTACAAGGTGCTGTTACAAGTTTGATTAACGTTCCGCGTCATCCGTTTCGCCGCGGGGTAAACAGGGAATGTCAATGGATATTAAAAAAGTAAATTGAGAAGCAAAAGCGGAAATTACAGAAAAAATGCACGCTTTTGAGTAGATAATCGCCATTTTCTCGTAAACTCATTATTTCGTCTTAGACTTGTCGTGTTTTAGCGATTGATGTGAGTCTATCTGTCAGTTCTTCTACTCGAGCGGCCCGTGCCGTGTGAAAATGTTTGTTGAAAGACCGGACTGTCCCGTTCAAAGACACTGGGTGGAGGTCGCTATAGGCACACGCAAATAATTAATTGTTACAGTAATATAAGTACTAATAACACAAATATAGCAAATAAGCACAATCTGTTACTAACTCATCACTAACAACTTATGGGCTGATGCCTGAAATTAAGCAATTTAATTTATTTATTTATTTTTGCGCTACGAAGAGCTAGCTAACTCTTATTTACACGATGCAATGAACCTGTACAAGTAGGTAGACTTGCTCGTGTTATTTTCGCCGTGTAAAAGCACCTTAAATGTCTATTTTGTGCTCAGGACGACACGGCCTTATACTTAGCCTTTATTGTTCTAGTGAATACATTTGTAAAGCAAAAAATGTAAAATAATTCGTTGAAAAGACTGCACTTAAAATAGATTGGGGCTTCGTCCTCCATCCTGCATCCTCCATCCTCCGTACCGTGGGAGGTTCAACAGCCGGCCTCTGTTTTTCTTTTATCCTCTAACAATCATGTAATTTTGATTGGGTTTTCTTTGCCCCTTTTCGCTTAACTGTAGGGACCTAAGTAGTTAAAGTGTGTATTTAAGGCTACTTTTACTATACATAGGTGCAGTATTGGCTATGTGCACGACAGGGGCGCTGCCTAGCGGCTGCAATAAGAAACGTCATTTCGGGACCCGCGAATTATTTTAAAAATTAGTTATTAAGCCACGTTTTGATAATATCTAATAAAATCAAGTTAAGAACTTAAAGAAATGTTTTAATATGAGCCCAAAATAATATTATTAGGCAAACTTCAGTTACATTGACACTACAAAACATCTTTAAATGTTAATTACTTACCTAATATAAATTGTGCCTTAATTAACAGTAAAGTTACATTATTTTAACATTATTATTTTTAATTTTTGTAACTAATGAGTGAAATTGTATTAATATTAGGATAAGTAACTTTCTTTATCCTTATACAGCAGTTAAGTAAATACCCATTTCTTTTGCTCCAATTTCCAGGAAATTTGTAAACTTTGCACAAATTTTTCTTCTCATTATTTGTGCAGTTCACAACACAACAGGTTTTATGATACATTTTCTTCTTTAGGTAATAAACATCGAAAAGACAGTGAATTTATCGTGGAAATACAAAACACAGTCACGATATGTTTCACATTTCTGCCACAACGTGCGCTGCGATCGATTTGACTGTCCACACACCCACTTTGCACATAGTCAATAGAGGATTCAATGAGCTAAGACTTTCATCTTCATGTCTCAGTTTGGCGAATCCGACTTACAATACCATTTAGGCAACAACCTAGGTGGTATACATGTTGAAATTTTAATGGCTTCTTTCCCGAAAAGGGGTCATTGTACTCATCATTATGAACAACTTTTACTATGGGACCAACCCTGAAATTTCGAAAAAAAAATCTGTTGCTTCCTACATTTGTGTTCACTTAAATCGATAAAATGTAGGGATCACCTGTTTTTATTTCGCGATTTCAGGTTTGGACGCATAGTAAAAGTTGTTCATAATGATGAGTACAATGACCCCATTTCGGGAAAGAAGCCATTAAAATTTCAGCATGTATATTGCAGTTGTTATGGGCATTTTTTTTTTTTTTTTTTTTTTTATTCTTAACAGGCTTGCATTTGACCGCCACCTCACCTGATGTTAAGCGATGGTGCGGTCGACGATGGTACACGCTTGCCCAGCAAAAACCTATTCACTCGAGTCTTGAAGACCACCAGATTATATTTCTCGGGAAACACTGACGCCGGCAAGGAATTCCACTCTTTGGCGGTACGCATGATAAAGCTATTAGCAAACCGGTTCGTGCGTAAGGGTGGAATATCTACCATATAACGGTGGCGCATCGCCGTGCGTCTGGTCGTCCGATAATGGAAAGGGCTTGGGGGAATTAAATTGTGCAATTCCAACGCACACTCGCCGAAATGCATTCGATAAAAAACCGATAGGCTAGCAACTCTGCGCCGATGCTCGAGACTTTGTAGCTTGGCATAGACCAGCGCATCGTTGCCAACGAGCCTCTTGGCGCGCCTCTCAATCGACTCGAGAGCCGCCAGTTGATATTTAGCCGAGCCATCACAGAGATGAGAGCAGTACTCCATACAGGACCGAACTTGTGCTTGGTACAAATTGAGCAGCTGTTCAGGTGTGAAGTACCGTCTCACCTTAGAGAGGATGCCCAGCTTTTTGGCAGCAAGTTGAGCCTTGGACTCTATGTATGAGCCGAAGTTTAGGGTGGATGTTAGTGACACGCCAAGAAGCTCAAGGTGGTCAGTTATCGGCACGGATGCATCACAGAAAGTTGGAGTAAGTTCAAATTGACTCCGTTTAGCAGAAAACAGGCACGCCTGGGTCTTAGCAGCATTGAACTTGACCAAGTTAGCATCACCCCATTCGGAGACAGCTTTCAGGGTCAAGTTCAAGCGTTCAACCATGGCCTCTCTAAGAGACTGGATTTGCGTCCGACTCGCTCGTGCATTGGATGTGTAACTCTCAACAACGGTGCTGTCGTCTGCGTACCCAAAGTACCCAAAGGTGCCGGGTCTTAGCAGATCAGGCATGGTAGGTTATGTTGACATTTAGCTCGTTTCGCAATACTCCATACACTATCATGTATGTATAACAACTGTAACCACTCAATCAGAAACAATAAAGTTTACTTACTTACTTACTTAAAAAAAAAAAAAAAACTAGTTTCAAGAACTGTTGTTTTATTAACCGACTTCAAAAAAAGGAGGAGGTTATGTATTCCGCGGGTTTTCTTTTTTTTTTTTTTTTTTTCTTCATGTATGTACACCGATTACTCCGAGATTTGTGGGCCGATTTACGTGGTTGTTTTTTTATTTGGTAGAGAAAGTCCGCACGGTGGTCCCATATAAATTTTATTGATTTAGGTTGAGTAGTTTTTTAACTAGCTTCAAGAAATCAGTTTATTTTAGCTTCGCCTATCTAGATGATCTGCTCATTGGTTCGTTTTTCTGAGAATTCTTGGCCGATATGCGTGTTTTTTTTTCACGATAGTGATTGGAAGTTTGGAAGAACATGAGCGAGACCTTTGCCCAGCAGTGGGATAGCAAAGGTTGATAAAAAATATATTCTCAAATTGGTTATATAAACATTTATGAATGAACCCTCGAAATTATCAACTAAAAAGTATGAAATAAAAACTTTTTAACAAAAAATAAAACCGACTTGAAAAACCTTAACTAAAAAGTAAAAAATAATCATTGTATGTATTTTAAAATCTTAACATAAACAACATTTTGAAGGCGGCGCGTGATTTTCATGTACGTTGACATAAACTGTTTTTACTATAGATATTGCGCTCGACTGTACATTACATGACGCAAAGGGTCAACCACGCGCTGCCTTAAAAATGTTGTTTATGTTAAGATTTTAAAATACATACAATGATTATTTTTTACTTTTTAGTTAAGGTTTTTGAAGTCGGTTTTATTTTTTGTTAAAAAGTTTTTATAAATTTCGTTACGAAATATTAAATTATAATATGCGGAACCCAAACTGCGTGATCCAGGGTACCGCGTATTTGTTTAGTACCTTCCCAACCCGTCTTGTTTAATTGCTCAAAATTATTGTATTATATTATAAAAAAAATATCTTATTGAAGCGCAATATGTTTCAAAGTTAATTACTATTTTTTTATTTTTATTAATGGTTTTTAGAGCAGAACATAAGTCACCAAAATTAATGAAAACAGTGTGAAATAAGATGTTCAATTTAAACTATTACTGATAGTAGTAGCTGATGACGTCAACAATCCTGAATCACGCTATTAAAGTTTGACGCGCAGTCATATGTACCCGACATCAACCTTTGGTGGCGGATGAAGACCTTCAGGACTCTCCTCCAAACTCATCTGGTTAAGTTGATGAAGTACCGGGGAAGTGATGGACACGGGGAAATCCTCCTGAGAGGCTGAGACAGTCACTATTGCGATTATAAGACTCCGGTAAAGAGAAATTTGCCTTTTGCTAGATCAGGATTTCACTGTTTTAAATCTGGATTTAGGCTATCACAATCATTATCATCATCATCATTTCAGCTGAAAGACAACCACTACTGGACGTAGGCTAAGCATTGCCACAACGACCGGTCACCAACTTCTCTTATTATTATAGGCCTGTTAAATTCCACATACGAACCATATTCCTTTTAGGAAAACTTAGTGGCTAAAACAAGTTTCATGCGTATTACTTCAAATTAAACTAAAACTAACTGTAACACTTAATAAAATGAACTTAGTACTCCTAACGAAATATACGCAAGTAGTTATGTAAGCTAAGCACTTAAAAACTTTGGAACTCAGAGCTCTTGAAGAAATATGCTCGGATGTACCGCCTGAAAAGTGGGATGAGATTAACCAAAAAAACTTTAATGTATGTTTTAGTTTAACAGAATTCTGCACTAGATAAAATTATTCAGCTTTTCATTATTTTTGTATTATTTACTAAGTTTATTAAACATTAAAATAATGTTTTGATGTGTGTTGAAAGGAAAATATACAAGACCATGATTAGAATTGCTGTCTTGTATGGATCGGAATGTTGGGCTACGAAAGGGAGGAATAAAAGGCAATTAATTACATGCAGCTGAGATGAGAATGTAAAGAGGAATGTGTGGTGTAACGAGAATGGATATGATAAGAAATGAATATGTGAGAGGGAGTTTGAAAGTAGCGCCAGTGACGGAAAAGTTGAGATGCAGTAGATTGTCATGGTATGGACATGTGATACGGAGAACTGAGGAGCATGTTACGAAAAAAGTTTTGTGTATGAATGGCTGTAACAAAAGAGGTAGACCAAAGAAAAGATGGATGTGTTGTGTGAAAGATGATATGAATAAAAAGAAAGTGAACACGGAGATGACGGCTGATAGAGATGTATGGAAGAAAAAGACGTGCTGCGCCGACCCCAAATAGATTGGGATAAGGGGAGGAGGATGATGTGGTTGAAGGTTGAATCATATATATTTTTTGTTTCTTAACATGTCATGAAATTAGCCTATTGCAATCCACTGCTTGACAGAGGCCTCTCACAAGTAGCGCCACAACAGTCGGTCCTCTGCCTTCCGCATCAAGATCCTAGCTCCCTTCTTCAGGTCATCGGTCCACCTGGGGGCATCCTACGCTGCGTTTGCCGATTTGCGGTCTCCACTCAAGGACTCGTCTGCTTCACCGGCCATCGGTCCTTCGACAGATATGGCCAGCCCACTGCCATTCAACTTACTGATCCTATAAGCTATGTCGGTCATTCTTTATATCATGTTCACTGGATCAATTTCATTTCTGCCATTTGTAAAAATAGTATGTTAGGAGGTAGCTACTGCTTTTAATTAAAAGAAGCAGATTACATACTCAACGACCAAACCAAAGACAATACCTGTTCTAAAACCTACTACGAATAGAAAAAAAAGAAGAGTAATGCTATATTGCCATGCTTTAAGAAACGAAGTAGCGAAAAGTCAATATGTGATGGCGGCATACAGGGCTCTTATTTATTTTGTGGGCAAAAACAATATTGTCTCATGTTCCACGAATAGTACAGTCAGGGAGGAAAACATTGACTCCGTAACGAGGTTTTTCTCTTCCAGCTGTTGTTTTTAACTTTTTTTACTGTGGTATGTTTCGAGATTGGTTCCTTTTTAGGGTACCTTGCCTAAAAAGTGCCAATGGGACCCTATTACTCTGCCTACGCCGTCTGCTTGTGCGTGTTTGTCACAGCCAGGCACTAGACGAATTGCTGCGAACAAAAAACTATGCTCCTTCGTGTACAACCAGCGCTCATGCACACATGCTACTCAAACTGTGCTCACCGCTCTCAGTACACATGTCGCGGCATCGTCCAGTAAGCATCGCGAAAGTAAATATACTTCGGTGCATAGTGTGTGCGTGAGCGCTGGTTGTACACGAAGGAGCATAGTTTAATTTGGCTTCACTATGATTGTTCGCAGCACTTCGTCTATATTTTTTTACTATGTCTGTGCTCTAGGGTTATAAGCCAGAAAGAAAACAGCGACACCGTTTGTATGGAGAAAAGACCACCCGCATTTCCTCTTAACAACAAATAATAAAAACGCGTCGAATACATTCATACTCCTGCTTTATTGAAGTTGGTTAAAAATAAAGCAAATACAGACATGTGGTACGAAACGTTATGTGCGAGTCCAACTCGCATTTGCCCAGTTTTCAATAGAGTTATGGATGAGGTATCGGCGTTCGACACTTGAATATATTTGTGAAAGAATAGACGAATTTGTTTTTTTTTATATTATTCAGATTATGAACAGCAGACTGGTTGACAAGTACGCTGAAGTTGAATTTTATTATGTTTGGTTGTAATTAAATAATGTGGAACTCGAGATTCGTGTAAGTATTTCATATTCATTATTTACCGACAATAAGCTTCTTATAAAGGCACGCCTCCACTTATCGGTATCGTACGCATCGGACGGATTGCATTGTATTAATAATGCGGATGATGTCAGCGGCATCCGAATGTCAATAATGAAATTTCGATTACTCATAGAAATTCGTCGGCAATCCGTACGCTGCAAATTGGTGAACGCACTACGCTGTACGGATTCCGATGCGTACGATACCAGTAGGTCGACGCATGCCTTTAATCGATTTTTTCAATAATAAATAACATATTCACTAAAGTTCGAAAGATAATTACTTATCACAGTGTTTTTGGAAGCGACTGTACTAAAAAGAAAAGGAAAAGATGGCAAGTAACATATTTTACCTTTTACAATAAACCGAGTTCAGACATTATCTAAATATAAGAGGGTTTATATTTTACAAAAATGTTCAGTTACTGGGTTGGATTTAGTTGTATGAGAACGCACCATGGTTTGGCTTAACGCTATGTTTACACTATAAGCGAATAGCGAGAAGCGAATTCATTAAAAACAAGCGGAACAAAATGAATCATTTATTTTCTCACTCGTGGAATAAATATCTAGGTATATAACGGTTTCTGTTATAATATATGGGAAAGGCTACCAGATGCCGTTATTTTTAAAAAAAGTCGATCGCTGACCCAAGTAAACAGTGCTGGAATAATACTCGCCCCTTTTATTACTGAGTTGAAAATAACCATAAATTATTGTAATAATACCAATAAATATGTCCAAGCATATTTGACTCTGTGGAACGCAATATCATAAAATAATTACAACCGGTACCTGTCATATTTACTTACGATTAATTACTCTGCGTAAATGAAGCTCAAAATTCCAAAACTTTATTTATCCTTAACGCAAATACAATAATTAAAATTGAATTGTTTCGCAAAAAGCAGTGACCATTTACGCGGTAAAATCTTTGGCTTACAGTCCCAACTGTCATCGAACGCTAATACTCGAATAATTCAAAAAGTTTAAAATAAGAAAACCGTTCTAAAACCAGGATATAAAATTAAATATCCGGAAAGAATCAAGGCGTTATCTGTAATAGAAATCTCTGGATTTATCGGCTCTGTGGTTGTGGGTTTGTACTGGCTTTCGAATGAAATATAGGCTGTACGGCGGTGGTCGTTGCCTTACTTCGTTTTTTTCCATAGACAACACTACGCGCTGTATTGGCGCGCTTTTCGAGCCAGCCAGTTTTTACTGGTATTTTCTATATGAGGCTATGTTTTGTGTTCCGATGGATTTCCATTTTTGGGGGATATGTTGATGGAAATGCAGGGTTAGAATGCGGATTGGCTATACTTCTCAAATACAAATAAAAGGATTTCGTACAAATGGCGAGCGAGGTTAGGTTTAACTTCACATTTTGCGGGAATAAATCGTTACGTTTGGTCTTTTGAAATTTATTTTTCCTTTTTTAATATAGGTAGTGTGTTACGTTTATTATTTATGAAGCAAATTCAAGAATTGGCTTGTATGTACGAATAGAAGAATGCCAAATATAAATACCTAAGTAGGTGTACGTTTTGTTTCAGGTCAAGAACAGGGTCAGAATTTGATAATATTTTTTTTTTTTGCTTTAACGATGAAAGAAACATCGTGAGGAAACCAAACCAAACCGTTGTGCAACCGGTGAATGCTCCCAGGTTTTGATGGTGTGTGTAGTCCGCCAACCCGTAGTATGCCAGCGTGGTGGACTAAGGCACGAAGCCTTCTCGTTTTGAGAAGAGCCCCGGCCCAGCAGTGGGACAGTTTTGACTGGTTATGTTTGTTTCAAGTAGATGTTCCTATTAATAATTTCTTAGGTTTTCGCGATTACTACACAATAAATAATAGGTATTCGCGAATTTATCCGGTTAAACTTGATAAAACATTAAGTACCTACTTATATTATAATAAAACAAAGTTTAACCGGATTAAATCGCGTATATTATTTAAATTGGTTTCCCTGACGTTACTACTGCGTGCATCGAAACGATTTTAATTAATAATATTGTACGGTAGATAAAAATAATTTTATTTTTTAGAAATATTTGTAAAGACGCTTGTCATCTTAGTCTACCTGCGACCACGAAATGCTGCAAAGCTTTCGAAACGTCAGGGAAACCAATTTAAATAATATACGCGATTTAATCCGGTTAAACTTTGTTTTATTATAATGTGTAGTGATCGCGAAAACCTAAGAAGTTATTACCTACTTATATTTATTTACGGCCAGTACAAAATGATTGATGAATGGGCATGCTTTTGATTTACGCGGCTACTGCAAACCAAATACGTTAAAAGTTCATTCGGTTTGCTTGACAAGTCCGTTGAGTATTCGATAAACGTATAAAGCTGTGTACGTTTTTTTGCAGTACAAACAACGTGTGAACGGTTCTATACTCAATGTATGTGCCACTATGTATTCGGTAAGATTTATCCTACAAATAACGTGCTGTGTAAATGCCGCGTGAACAAGGTCTTAGTATACAAATCATAGATATAGTTATAATAAATCTAGGTATGATACCAATAGAGGGTATGACGTGAAGTCTGTGTGACATGGGCCCATATTTGTTTTAGATGTAATGTATAAAAAAAATGTTATTTTATTACCTGTTAAGAAAAAGAAAGATCAGGCCAATGTCCTGCGTATTTTTTGTAAAGAATAAAAGTGTCGTAAAGGTGGTATCAGGTTTCGTAGGCAATGCCGTGGGGGCGTCACATCTACGTCTACGATATGAATACAATAAAACCTTTTCCCTTTTACATTCGGAAGGTAAGTCGTCAGTTTAACAAAGGATCTAAAGAGGAAAAATATCTAAACATTTCTTTAGCCCACCTAACTATGAGGGGGCCGTCAAGGGGGAAATAATAATTCCAATTTTATTGGGAATGTCCTTCAACAAGATTTTTCCATACGATGAAAGCAATTTATGTGATAACGTTCGAGGAAATTGCTTTCTGCCTTTTCTTTGCGTCTATTGAATTTATGGCTCGATTCAGTCTGAATGATATTTATGGTACAACTACAGTTGGCTCTGGTAATTTATTATATCCTATCAAAAACTCGGTTGGGAAGCGATCCGAGATTTGGTGCAAACTTTTAGGGTTAGTTTGAAGATTTTCCGTCTCATTGCCTTCGCTTAGCTTGGCGATGGTTAAACTTATTGGCAGCACATCGATTGAATTTTCATTGTTCTATCGATTATTCTGCCCATATTTCTGTACATCAACACAGCCTATCGCACTCCACTGCTGGACATAGGCCTCTCCCAAGTTGCGCCTCAATACTCGGTCCTCTGCCTTCCGCATACAGTACCGTCGCGTCTTCGGTCCACCTGGCCGAACAATGATTATTATAAAGTAATAATGTAATCATTGTTTTTTCAGGAATATTGTTGAGGGCACCCGTCTGTCGGTGGGACAGGTCAGCTCCTACATACAAAGGCAAATCTTTTTACGTATCTCTAAAGGCAATATTCTCACTTTTTTGTGTATTTTATACTCACATTATTTGAATGAATTTGATCAAATTGGAACCGTGTAACTAGCGCCTAACGTTTCAAAAGTGCCTGTACCTAATTAGGTTTATTTGACATAAAAACACTTGAATTTTAATTTGAGCAATATTTCTGTATGCTCAACAACATTCCTAGTAAAATTATGAATATTATTTTATTGATAAAGCATTAGGGATGCTATTTAAGCTTTTCGTAATCACTAAACATGGATTAGTTACTAATCACCTGAGGCTTTGGCGGAGATCGTAATAGCTTTTGATTAATGAAAGATCGTCTCGATCGTCCCTATTGAGTGGCTTATCAACTGATTACTGCTAACAGTAAACGCAGGGCAGACGGTGGGCAGCTGCGGGCCGGATAATTTTATCACGACTATAAAGCTTATGAAATAATGGAACAATGCAACCGTTGACACGTGGGACAAACCGACCGCCAGAAAAAATGCCGCTGTTTTTCAGCGGGCCGTGTTCGTAGCTGCTGTGCCTGCCAAAAGCCGTAAACATGGTCAAAGGGCTAAGTTTTTCTATCTACAAATACAGCGAACTATAATTTACAGATTTAATAGTTTCTGATTAAACTACAGTACCTGTACTACTTCAATTGTTAAGCACGATTTTTAGTAGAAAGAGCTCGTCCGCAGAAGTACTACCACCGTACCTACTTCTCCGCAAACAGTGATGCTTGCATTGCTGTGTTTCGGTCTGAAGGGTACGGGAGCTGGTGAAATTACAATCACATGAGAGTTTCCATCTTCATGTCTCAGTTTGGCGAACCGACTTGCGGTACCATTAAGGCAACAACCTAGGTGGTATTGCAGTTGTTATGGGCAAAGGTAACAGCTTAACATCAAATGGGCTTTTAGTAAAAATCGCCATTATATAATATACAAAAAAAAAAAACTATAAATAATGTATTCAGCGAGTAACTTATAATTTTTTTACTGATGGGGGCCCACTTGGCTGCTACACTTAAGTGCGTACCATCACATCTTCGCCCAACTTGGATCGATTCTTCAAGGTTTACCATCTTTTGTTTTTACGGTGGCATGTGCAAATGAACCGCAGTATCGGAAGCAGCCGGCAGGTGTCGCTTCCGTCCCATTTCTCACGAATCTTCCACATCATTCACTATGGCGCATCGCTCCGTTTTGCAAGACGACGGTTCTACAAAGGTGCTTCTTCATGCTCTGTTTGTTTACTTCGTTTACTTGAAGTAACTTGAATATGCAAACAATGGCTAAGTAACCATCACACTCAAAACTGCGGTGCGTGTTTTTGTAATTTTTTAGTTCATTCAGCAAATCTATACGTGTTACTGAAATAACTGAAAACCTCTTAAGGGGTCATTGTACTCATCAGTATGAACAACTTTTACTATGGGACCAAACACAAAATCGCGAAAAAAAAAACAGCTGAGATAATAAAACAAAGTTTAATCGGATTTAATTTTTGTTTTATTATAATGTGTAGTGATCGCGAAAACCTAAGAAGCTATTAACAGCTGAGATGCCTACATTTTATCGATTCGTGTAGAGAGCAGTTTCAACAGCATTCATTGACCCCTTAAGAGGTTTTTTGTTATCTCAATAACACGTTGAGAGAAAACGCATATTGCGCGCACGGAAGAGATATGGATAAGGAGTGCAGAAAGCTAAAATTCATATAAGTCAATGATAATATATAATACAGGACACAAATATTTGTGTGATGAACATAAGTGTTTGTGTGATGAACATAAGTGTTTGTGTTGGTCTGGGTGTGTTGCTTATGTATTATAAGTATGTATTTACAAAAAAAAAGTATATACGTATTATATCCATTGTCAAGTACCCATACCACAAGCTCTGCTTAGTTTGGGACTAGATGGTGCTGTGTAAAAATGTCCCAAAGATATTTATTTATTTATTAATATAGGTAATATGTGTTCATCATCATTATTTCAGCTGAAAGACGTCCACTGTTGGACATAGGCCTCCCCCAAGGGGGAATTTGCCATAATCGCCACGCTTGGCAGGCGGGTTGGCATTCGCAGTTGGAAGGTTAAATACTCAGAGAACGCTGCTGCCCATCCTCTGGTGAATCCCTTACGGCCAATATTAATATCCAATCTATCCACGATTTGCCCTACTGGAGATCGAAATTTGACATAAGCTCCATACAAAATAATATGTCAAATTTCTATCTCTGCTAGGGTAAATCGTGGATAGATTGGATATTAATTTTGGCCGTTAGTTGCCTTTTACGATACCCATGAGAAGAGATAGGGTGGTGCAATTCTTTATGTCCGGCACTACACGAAAATATGTGTTTCAATACACTAAATAAGTTAAACATTTATTATTTATTAATTAATTTTATTATTTTAACGCATTTACGCATGCGAAGCGAAATCTGACTATTTAAATTGTGGGAAGAAAAAATCGCTCACAACTAACTAACAACTGCAAACTGCAAAGTTAGTAGAGTCGGTTAAGAAACACTGTTTCTTAATAAGATATCGCTGACGTCACACAAAGACGTTACCAAGTGGAGGTTAAATTCGATACCACGAGCATTGTTGACGGTAGCTTACTGGCTAAAGCACTGGCGTAGTGAGCCAGTAGTCGCAGGTTTGAATCCTGCTCGTGAGCGATTTTTTTTTCACAATTTTATTTAAATCATTATTTATCAATTTATGTACGCTTTCGTGGATTTGGAAAAGGCCTACGACGGAGTGATGAGGAATGAACTATGGTCTGCATTGTCTATCTATGGGGTGAATAGCAACCTGATTCAAGCGTTGAAATCTCTCTATGCGGATTCTAGCGCTTGTGTCAGGATTAACGGCGCCTACTCTGACTGGTTCAGCATCGATAAGTGTGTGAGACAGGGATGTGTAGCGTCGCCGTGGCTGTTCAATCTATTCATGGACAGTTGTACGAAAGATTTGAAAGAGAGTGAAAATGGTTTAGAAATGAATGGGTTACTTGTCAAATGTCTCTATGCCGATGATCAAGTTATCCTTGCATCGTCGGAGGGGGAGTTACAGAAGATGGTAACAATTATGGATGGTGCTTTGAAGAGTAAAGGAATGAAAGTTAATGTTAGTAAGACAAAAGTTTTGGTTTTTGAAAAGGAAGAAGTTATAACAGAGTGCTATATCTTGATAGGTCACGAAAAGGTGGAACAAGTGAAAGATTTTGTAAACCTGGGTTCCATGTTTACGAGAGATGGCAAGCATGTGAAGGACATTGAAAGGAGAGTGAGTGCTGGTAATCAGGTGAATGGGGCACTACACACCTTCATGAACAGCCGCAAAGTGTCGGAAAAGGCACGGCTGGCTGTTCATGGGGGAGTGTTAGTACCTACACTTATGTATGGTAGTGAAAGTTGGGTATGGCAGAAGAAACATGAAAGCAGAATAAATGCAGTAGAAATGAGAGCTTTGAGAAGTATGTGTGGTGTAACTTTGAGAGATAAAGTAAGGAATAACGTGATAAGGGAGCATTGTGGAGTGAAAGAAGATGTAGTGACAAAGATTGAGAAAGGTATGTTAAGATGGTTTGGACATATAGAGAGGATGGACGAGAGGAGATTGACGAAACAAGTATACGAAGCGAGTGTGGATGAAAGAGTTGGAAGGGGACGACCTCGGCGAACGTATCGCGATCAAATCGCGGACGTTCTCAAAAAATGCCAGGTTAAGAGTTCTCTAAACCAACGAACATGCATGACGAGGTTTATTGGACGTAGATAAAGCGAAAGAGATGTGTCAGGATCGTAGCAGGTGGAAATCCATAGTCTCTGCCTACCCCAATGGGAAACAGGCGTGATAATATGTATGTATGTGTATGTACGCAAAGATACATAAAAAATACATATTAAGTAAGTAAAATTAATTGTTTACCATGAAATTATTAATTATTATTTCTATATTTTTTACGTTCATACTGCCAATGTCAAACATGTAAAATGTCATAAAATTATAAAGTATTATGTACAAATATTGTAGTCTTAGGTTGTTGCGTGCGACAAATGGAGCGCAAAAATAAAATATTTTTCTTTCTTTTTATAATAATAGTCTGTCGTTTTTTGGCAGATGACGTATTTGTATCTACACGCTATGATTATTGAGGTACGTATATTCTTTGACACAAGAACCTCAATAACGTTCAATCATAAATTATTTATGAATTACGGTCGTATTTCGACCACTGGGCGACCACTAGTACTTTAATCTATGATTTGCATTACAAAATATATAATATCTAAAGCCTTAGCCACCCTAGCTCTACTGTTCACTACCGCCTGGAAACTACCCTACCATAACAAATACACTGCAGGTTTTAAAACCAGCACGCCGAATGCAAGTTTAAGCAGGTCTAATGCATCTTTTATTGGCAACGCTTGAAGGCTCTTCCAGGAAACAGAAATACATTTTACTTTACGTTGATCCGGGAGTAAAGGGACGTACAGAAATACAAAATGCAGCTGCATGATCAACTAGGAAAGTCGGAGAGGACGATTGAAGGAAAGGATTGCTGATGCATGAAGAAGATAAGCAATGGGTTGTCAACTTTTTACAGGGTTGAGTATTTTACATGTGATTTTACATCATTTTTGAGCTATCATCCAGTTTTAGTCAGCAAAAAATTGAGACGCCATACCATAAATCGTCTGTGAGAGAGAAAAGGCCTACGTTAGTATTATCATGCAAGATGCATATAATTATGTATTTCAAGCTCGGACGAATAAATAATCGACCGAGATTTCAAGTAAATCTCTTACAAATATTTTCAACTGCCAGCGGGTGTTATATCATATTCATCATCATCATCATTTCAGCCGAAAGACGTCCACTGCTAGATATAGGCCTCCCCTAAGCATCGCCACAACGACAGGTCCTGCGCTTTCCGCATCCAGAGGATTCCCGCGACCGTCGGTCCACCTTGTGGGGGGCCTACCCACGATGCGCTTTCCAGTACACAGTCGTCGCTCCAGAACTTTACGGCCCCATCGGCCATCCGTTCTGCGAGCAATGTGCTCCACCCACTGCCACATAAGTTTGGCAATTCTTCGGTTTATGTCGGTTACCTTCATTCTCCTGCTAATCTCTTCATATTATCTGGTTCGATCACGCAGGGACATTCCGAGCATAGCCCTCTCCTAACCTTTGATTGACTTTGAGCCTTCTTATCAGGCCCATTGTGAGCGACCACGTTTCAATGCGGTAAGTAATTACTGGCAGCACACGCTGGTCAAAGAATTTCGTCTTGAGACACTGGGGTATTTTGGACGAGAAGATATTGCGTAGCTTCCCGAACGATCATATTATTCTGTAAATAATTATTAAAAATCTTACAGGTTCGTGGAAAAGACATCTATGCGATTAACAACATGTATCAAGAAACCATGACACAAAAGAGGGGTATGCTATATTAGCAGTGGAGCAACGCTGTCAATGAATATGATGATTTAATATTAAATCCGATTTTAAAGCCTTAAAAATGATAACTTCTTTTTTGTTTTTTTTTATACATGGCTCACAGTGTAACGTTTTGCTTACTGGCTTACTGAGACAATAAAGTTTTTCTTTCTTTGTTTCTTCTTTATGCGAGCTTTACGCGTTATTCATGTATTGTGAATGTGTCATTATGTCTATACCGTCTTTACTCGAGCGCAGGTCCCGGAAAGGCTTCTGAACTTTCAACCGTTTTTAGTTCCTTTTCGTATTCACAACCTATAATGACTCCGTTCAATACAATGCAAGGTGTTGCAAACCTTATTATTTATGTCAATACCTACATACATACATATACAGTCAAAGTGTAAGTCTATACATATACATACATAGTATATCTATCAACGGTTTTTCTCCCTTGTTTGATGCAATACCAATGATGAGATTTGGAATGTGACGTTTGCGGTATTGCATATTCGACAATGTGTGTGTATATTACACTCGTATAGATAAACACACACATATACAGATAGTTGTAATGTTTGTTATATTGGTTTAGCATTTTTGAAGTAAAACTTCTTTAGTTTGACTTGGGAAGTAAGCTGGTGAAAGCTTTACGAAAACTGTTAATGCGTTACGAAAAGTTTGATCGGGTGAGGTGAACGGAGATATAAGTTAGTGAAGATAGAAAGAGAGAGAGTTACGTTTCGTATTATACTACTGTAGGGTTTTTTAAGCTATTGCATAGCTTCTATCGCGGGCCTTGAGCGTGGAGACCGAATCCAGAAATTCCGTTACGAAAATAACCTAACACCCCCCACTCTGACCGGCACAGCGGTGATACTTTTTAGTTTTGCCATCTATCGATGAATAGCAGAACTTTTAATGACTTTTTGAAATATCACGCTTGTCTCTTTAGTTCTGCAAATCGCCTCTAGGTGGCATTGGTTGTATCGGCGTTACTGCGCATGCGTAATCCCCCTCTTCGCCCCGCAATCTGGTGACTTATGCCTGCTTAGAGTTTCGGCGTTAGGGCACCTCCTCTTTGTATTTACATAAAAAATGCTATGCAATAGCTTTACCGCGGCAGTCTCCGAGTGCCACACGTCTTTTTTTTGTGAAGTTTTACTACAGCCGTGTGGTCTAAAGCCCACTTTTTTTTTTTTTTCATTATCTCACTGACGGGCTATTAATTCTGCTATAATTGATTTCGAGGAACCGACCTAGCGAGTTAAATTATTTTCGAGGAAAAAACCATTGATGTAACGAGCCATCGAAGTAAAAACCCATGGAAGTTATAATGTTCGAAGTATGGTATGCAGTGACATTTAAGCCCGGAACCTGAATTAGCTCTATAACAAAACCATGGTATATTAAGATGATTCACCAGGTACTCTCTTTCAGTGACAGCTAGAACACGTGATTGCCTCCGTACTACGTCATCGGCTGTGGAGCCAATAGCGGGCTGTTAGCGTGACACTTGTCAGTTTGATGTGCTGCCACTTTGTGTAAATAAATTGCCCGAGCAAAATGCATTTTTTCATTTACTTGCTTCTATAAAGAATCACTTTTGAACTAGTAATTTTATACAGTTTATTTAAATAACTAATTAGATGAATAACCGCTTGAATGTCGACGCCGCGCGCCAATAAATCCATCAAGTGTCGACTGATAAAGGTACCACGCTGCGCGTCAGCTCGAGTTCACGAAAAAAATTGTTAACGACTTGGGTCGCCGCAAAGTGCAACTGAAGTGATGTTTTTGTTTAAGCTAATAAATCAACCTTTCTAATGGCGTGAGAATTATAAACATTTGTCGTTTCTGAATCATTATACTTAGCTGTAAACATAGGCATTACGTAATAATGGCCACATTTAAAATTAAAAAATGTTTATTTTGAAAAGTAAATGGATAACCTATTTATTTTATTATTTCAAGGGGTCCATGGGTATAATCTACATACGAAAAAAAATAAAAACCTTACTTGACAGCGTAAAAATATTTATTACAAGCATAAGACTTTCTGTACAGATTTAATGCGGGATGCCAATTTTTCACCCAAACTAATTAATTAATTTATACTATATCCTTACAGGTGCAGTAAAAATATTATGATAACTTAAAAGCTAGGTTCTTATTGTAACTTATTTGTAAAAATCATGTCAATATCTATAACTACTACAGAAAAATATTGCATTGATTGTTTGAACTACCATTTTCGTAAAAACGCAAGGTGCGTTTCTGAAGGTCATTTTATTAAGTAAATTTTAGGTAGAGAAAATACAATATTTACAAATATTTACTGCAATAAATTCTCATTCCAATGATGTAACACTCTTATCGCTGCGGCGTCAGCAAAAAAAGTTACAACTAAAATTCTCATACAAATAGGTATATTGAGTAAACTACTCCCAAAAAACACTGCGTTAAGGCAGTGTGCACATGTAGGACAGACCGGTTTAATATTTATGTTTAAAAGATTAAATATTATTATAGTAAAAAGACTATTATATATATTTTTTTTAATTATTAAATAACATTACATGCATGCATTTGTTAAAGAAAACCAAAAAAAACACAGAAAAACACTTCACGAAAATATGAGTAAACATAAATTTAAAAACCTTTACCGCATTTTAAAAACAGTCATAAAATGAGAATAAACATTAATTAAATAGTACTTAGGGAAATAGTTTTGGAACCGGTTTCTAAATTAACTTCGGCCGGTACAAAACTCTATGTGTACCAAGCCTTACCTTTGACTCAAGCGGGCGACCATTTTTTTGTAAACAAATCCACCTCGAACACTCGAAAAGTTAAATCATCACATAAATTAATACCATTTTTTAATCTTAAACTGAAAACTATTATCAAATAAATATTCCTCTAAAATATACCATAATAATTACCTGTCGCACATAATTGGTAGGTATCAAAATAATCAATTACATTTTGACAAATTTCCAGTACCTCTAACATGCATTGAAAAACTTACCAATAATAGAAATAAACGCACTTTTGGATCAAATCCTTTTGTACACACGTTATTTAATATTGACGGAATACACTGCTAAACACTATCTTTGAAAAAAATTAAATTAAATGCAAAATATCTAATAAGAAACACAGCACAACCACTTTCGCACCGATGACGTACTACTGCTGAGTCCACTTGACATTCAACTTTTTTTTTATAAATGTTCGACACACAGTAGTGTTATCGTATTTTAAACACGATCTGATTTGTTTAGAATGCCATAGAATAATACTTTGCCCTGTGTTAGAAAGAAACAAATGCTAAATAAATGTTTAATGCGGCGAAGTGTGACACTGAAACGAATAAGGGACTCTAGACCCTTGTAGCGCGCTATGATAAAAAAAAAAAATGGTATTCATGTCCCGCTCGGCGTTCAAATGGCACGAGATAACAAATAGTAAGGCTAGTCTTCTTCTATCGTGTCGACATGAGCTACATAATGATAATAGCTCATGCCGTGGGCAAAAGATTAGCCAGTCAGCAGGTTGGTAGCGGGGCTGACTGCCCAAGGTGCGCCAAACGATCAATTAAATATCGTTACTCGTGGAGGCTCTTTTAATGCACCCCGCCCCTTTTTTTGTTAGGCTAGTTAGGAATTTGTTTTATATTCATTATGAACAAAAATCTCCTTAAATATAATGAAGATATCAATCAATGGCAACACTGATCGTGACGTAGCTTGGAGGCATCGCGCTGTCATCGCGGGAAAAGAATACCTGGTGAAACATCTTACCTTCCAAGTCACACTGTCTACCCGTCTACCCTATAAAGAGAACCAGCTAACAAATATGCGTCACAAGTCTACAACACCAATATGTATGTGACACATCGATACAGTGCATGCAGTGACATTTCAAAGCGGAATCTGAACTAGCTCTATAAAAATACTTTGAACAAGTCACTCTTTCTGCCCAACAAAGAGACATAGCAAACAAATAAGCGTCACAATTTTACATCACCAAAATATATGACACATAAAATCAAAAGCGTAATAGGACAAAGGGAATTCCCAATGCGATACCCATTGCCCATCTTCGTCTACATGTACCCAACATGTTTATTATAATTCGGGTTTCTTGAACTACTGCCTCCAGGGGTTTTATGGTCACTTCCAGAAGCTCTGTTACGTTGTCTACCTCAATTATATTTTTTATAGTACGTCCTTTTATTTTTACGGTGAAGGCTTAAGATGAAAAATATCCTGTTTTGTGAGTAATTTATGGTGGGTCTGTGACAGTAGCACCTGTGTTGTCCGCAGACTTTAACGTGGATACAAAGAGTAGGATAGATATAATAATGTGTCGGTGTTTTCCTTAGATTATAAACCGTGTTTTCAGATATTGTACATATACACAGAAAATAGAGTCAAGATTGTGACATGCTCATACATGTGGATTGTGTGCGTATAAGGCCAGCTCCACACGATGGCCCCAATGTTGGGGCGAGCGTTGGCCCGTAATTATGCCTAGCGTCCACACGTTGGAGATAATGTTAGTTTAGTCCCGTCAGAGCCAATGTAAAGACGTCTGAAATAGATGTTGCACTGCGCACTTTAAGATTATTGAGTGCTTAAGAGCTGAACTGTCAATTAAAATAACACAATAGTTAAACAATAGACGTCGTCTTTGAAAAATGTTTTGACAAACCAAAAGAAGTTTTTTTGGAAATTCTATACCCTACCTACCGCCTACGTGTGGACGCATCGCCAACGTTGGCGCATAATTCCTTTGATAAAACCGACACGCAACGGCTAACTGCCAACGCTTGCCCCAACGTTCGGGCCAATGCCGTTTTCCCGATATACGGCGTTGGCGCCAACGTTCGGGCCAGCGTGAGGAGCCGGGGTAACATGTTATATGCGTGTATTTTTATATATTCTGATGATACAATTCTGGATCAGAAAAACTCAGAAGAGCGAGCTGGGATCACACCCAAACCCAGAGGCATGGAATATGTTTTGGTAAAACTCATCACAAAATAACTTCTTCTTATTGTGCCAGTGGTTCAAATAAGTATAGGTACGTAGGTAGGTTGATTTGTTTAAATATTTTTCGAGTTGAACGTGGCCACTTCAATGGCGTTTTCAGTGGCGGCGAATAGGTCATCTCTTGTGCAGGTGTTCGGGCACAAGGGACACGTTAGCAAGTGTGACATGGATTGCTCTGAGTCACCGCAGTCACAATGCGCAAGGCTAGTGTCCCTAAACCCCCATTCACACATATTAAGTCTACAGCGACCAACCTGGGTGCGAAGACGATTAAGTGACTTCCACACTGGCCACTGTAGATCGTGTCCTGGTAGAAACTTCTCTTGTGAAGTAATAAATTCAAGAGGTCGTGGGTGTTTTCCTGTCCACAATTTGCATCTGGCGGCAGCTGAGTGGTCTTTGATAGCTTTTGCGACTACTACTACTAAACTAACTAAAACTTGTATGTAAAATAATTAATTAAGAAACTTTTGTAAGGCCAAATCTGATTGATGTCTGTCTTAATTTCAAATGATTTAATCACTCATTCATTTTCTAATTGTTTCTTAATTAATTTAGCTAGTCGAACATCTGTGTGAATAGTTTTATAAACTTAGGATTTCAGTTAAAATTTACCTTAGAAGTTGGAATATTAAATTTTATTTACCGTGTGGTTTGCAGCTCTACGAATGGCTTACTGGCTAGTATAATAACAATTAAATCTTTATTTCGGATCAAATTAGGTATCCATATTTTGTTAGTAACATAAAATAGCTTATTATCTAGTGTTAGTACCGATCACCCTCCTTACAAACTGCTTTACAACAGGAGAGCCGAAACTCTCAGCTACAGTTCCCAGGATGCTGTTGCCACTGTCCCTCACTCTCTTCAGCAGCGAAGCTGTTTTTTTGAGAATAATCGCGTAAAAGCCATCGGTATGGGCTTGCGCAAACATCTCCGACGCACTGCAGTAACGAGGCAGTCTCAACAACATCCTGAAAACATTATTATACTGGACGCGTACAACATCCAGCGATCTTTTGGTGTAATTAACCCATAGATTGCCCGTGTACAGACTCTGGCAGTAAGCCTTGAACAGTGTAATTTTTACTGGGTCTGTACACCGAGAAAATCTGCGGGCCAACATATTATTTATTTATTTATTTATTTAATTCTTTATGCACAACAGGGTACAAAGGCGGTCTTAACGCCATAGGCGTTCTCTACCAGACAACCTTAGGGTAATGCAGAGACAAAGAATAGGGTAGATGCACCAGTAAAGTAGTAAAATATGTTTCGTACTACGGACTTATAATTACATATAATAAAAAATAAAAAAAATAGATAAATACATATGTACATTATACATATAATAAAATATATATATTATACATACCTACATATATAACTATAAATATATAACATCAAGATAATTCAAAGTCAAGCTGAATCTGCTAAATTGTTTTCACGGAAATATTTCCTTAACTTATTTTTAAAGGCGAGCCGACTGTTAGCCATCCTGATTTCCTGAGGAAGCGCATTCCATAATAGGATAGATTGCACGAAGAATGTAGAGTGAACGAAGTCAGAGCGGTGAGAAGGACATTGGAGAAGACGATTATTAGTGGAGCGGAGATATTTAGTATGACTTGTACATAGATACTGAAAATGAGAAGTTAAGTAAGAAGGAGAATTGGGAGAGAAAAGTAAAGAGAATAGAGTAGTTAATGCCCTCATATGCCTACGTTGGCGGATAGGCAACCATTTTAGAAGCAAACGATACTCAGACACATGGTCATATTTACGAAGATTAAAAACGAATCGAATGCAGTTGTTAAGAAGCCGGTCAAGTTTGTTGAGAAGAACTGCATTCAGGTCAAAGTAGCACACATCACCATAGTCAACAATTGGGAAAATCAAGGCTTGTACAAGCTTTGTTTTAGTATTTGGTGGGAGGAAGTTTTTCAGGCGATAGAGCGACCGTAATGTTCCCGTAACTCTCTGGCTGACACTCGCCACTTGGTTTTGCCAGCTTAAGGTGGTGTCAATATGCAAACCAAGGTCTTTGACACTAGGGCTGAGTGGGATGACCATGCCATTAAATATAATAAATATATGGGCTTACCTTAAAAAAATGTATTTTTCATCAAGATATTTTGAGGAAAATATTGTAAGAAAACAACACACGTTTGAAAACTTGTACACATGTTTGCCAAAAAGTTCTCAATGCTTGTATCTACTATTAGTAAAAGAGAGCAAAAGTTTAAAATAAGTTTGTGAACAAGAGAATAAACACCAATGGTTTGAGTAGTCTGTCGAAATGTTTCAATCGTTGAGCTCCCTCAGAGCTACACGATGGCTGATGCATGCATGCTATTAGTTGGGGGACAGGTCTACTTATACTGACATAGTATTTTTCAAAAGGCCAGTCCAGGCGTTGCCCTGCATTGCCCTCATTTCTTAAATCTTTAAATGTTTGGACTTTCAAAGAAACTTACCCGCTAGTTTGTTACGAAATTTCTTCTCAGGGGTAGTCAAATAGGAAATATCTACGCCATCTTGTTTTAAAATAAAATCAACATGGTAAAAGTGAACATTCAATTTGCAGAATAAACTACCTACCTAGACTATGTTTATTATTTTTATACTATATTTATTTTACGTAATTATACTAGTTTATGTATGAGTATATATATATGTAGGTATATTTATTAGTATTACTTGACACACTGTGTCTACATCTCTTTGCTTCAAATTTTCCTCTCGCAGGTCTGCTGGAAGAAATTTCTTATAGAAATAAGCAGTGCCTTTGTACTATTCATTTCCATGTATTTTATTATTATTTCTCTGTGTGTGCATAAATTTAATAAATAAATAAATAATTGCGTTTCATTTCAATGCGGCTGATGCAGTGGCTGAGTGCTTGACTGCTGTGTAATGCGTGACGGGTTTGATTTCCGTACCAAATAAATACCTATTACTTATTGAATGACTTCAATAGCGTCACCAGCCAATGGGCCAGGGGGCAAGGCGATATACTGGGTGTTAGGGAAACGCTTCCGAAAACGAAGATAGGTGATAGTGCTGGTAATTACTGATACGAAACCACAAAAAAATGCGATAATTTTTTTAGATTTTTTCATATATTTTTTAGCATTTTTCATACATTACCAGCTATGGGCAGTTAAATAAAACTGATTTGCAAAAAACACCATTTATTTACTTAATTTTTTAAAGTTCGCAATGTAATTCAAATAAAATATCAGCTGGCGCTAGGGGTGAACGACATCCGCTCGTATACCTACACAGTCCGTGTCGTAGCGAGCGTAGGTAGGTTAGGTACGCGCGGCATTGATCCCGAGTTTTGTACGCTTTACATTGCGGGTATCAATGTAAAGCGATACCAAATCACTAAAACAATAAGTACAAGGCTAATTAATGGTTATTGATATTCGATTGTGTTTAGGTCAAAGACATTTCCATACTGAGTTTAGGTAGTATAATAAATAGCCTTTCACTTTCGGTAGCGTTTCCCTGACACCCAGTATAGAGGATATGAATTGTGAGTAAAATAAATACAAATCTTCTAGGTTCGAGTCTCTAGGAGGGAGGGGTTAGCTACTCGCCCCCCCCCCTCTTGGCGACACCCTTGGATAACTTACAGATACTTATGATTTTCTAAGTTGCAGGAATTGCGTTATAGGAATAATTCTAGTTATAAGGTGATTATTGAAGAAAAAAAGGTTCTCAGGAAAAGTAGATCAAACAAGTACGTAAAACGTTAGGATTTTATTATTTTATTAAACACTAGCTGTGCCCGCGGCTTCGCCCGCGTACTGAAATTAAATATAGCGTATGCTACTTCTTGATAGAAAGTAGCTTTCTGATGGTGAAAGAATTATTAACCTTTTCACCGCCAATTACTCTTATAGAAGACAAACGATTTCGTGCCCTCAGCGCCATGACTTTATATCTTTGTACTAATGTCGATACAATATTTGTCTTCTATAGAAGACGTGGCGCTGAGGGCACGAAAACAACTCCGTGGCGTTGAAAAGGAAAAAACCGGTTCAGTAGGTAGTCTCAGAGTTTATCAATTACAAACAAACACACAAACAAATAGTATCGAAAAGCTTGCATAAACAACATAACATAACATCACGCCTGTATTTCCCCGATGGGGTAGGCAGAGGTGTATAGTACACCCACATTTCGCCAGTGATGTTATAGTCCTATGTAATAGAGGGCGAGCCTATTGCCATTAACCGGGCACAAATCCATACTCCGGGCTGCTACTGCAGCTTACCGAAAAAAAAAGCTTTCAAAAGCTTGCAGTTTACCTTTAAATAAAAATATCACCTTAGAACCCAGGAATTGTGTTGAATGATTGCGGGCTGCACCAAAGTTGGGAAAAGATTTTATAACACAACATTTACTTGAATTTTGAGAAGAAAAATGTTAAATGCACGTTGGCAAGAGACGTGTACCTACTAAGCGGACTTCAGACGAGTTCTGTCGCAAGAGCTGAACGTTCTGTGTGGAGTTTCTTTATGTATTTTCCTTTATAGTTTTCGAGTATATAATGTAAAGGAGCTATTTTTACAAAACGTGGTGCAGGGGATATATTTCAGATATTGGTTTCTATGGTTACAGCTAGCCGTGGATTAAAACTAGTGTATCGTAATTGGCTAGCTATAAAGATGCGTATCCACTGGGAGAATTCAGAGTTTGAGCATTACACCGGTGAATATGCATAAAAACAGAGAACAGTAGAAGCAAAACTCGCGCCCCAGACGCGTTCAAATCCACGATAATAGCCTACCATCTAGCGTACCTTTAAAGGGATCAGACAGTCGGGGCTTGCGTTGCCTCACGCTTGCACGCGCGTGCCGTCAGATGCGGTCATAGCGCCAAAATATTAATATTGACATAATATCTACCTAAATATAAAATTAAATAAAGCAAGGAAATACAATTTCTTATTACGTAAAACTTGGATTAAATAATCATTTCATAGTACAGAACAGTCTAAAATATTTTTTAGAACTAAACCAACGCCAGCTAACAACCCTGGCAGCACGCTCGGACGACAGAGGGATGTTAGGAGCTGAAGAGGCAAGTAGGTATTTATAAGGCGGCATTTGGGGTCCGTACAAAAGAGATTCGCTTCTATACTAGTATTATTAGCTATTCTATGGAATATGCCAAAGCGAGCATTACAGTATTTACAGTGTGAAAATTTACAATGTTACAACATCGAAAATTAAAGCAGTCAGTACGTTAAGCTGAACATTACAGTGCATGCACAGACTTGGAATTTTACAACTGCGAACAGTACTGCAGTGAGTGCGTTAAGCCCAGCAATACAGAGCTAACCACTTGTAACCAAAGAAATCTAAATAATAAGCTAATAGAAGTGGTAAAAAGGCGCGTGAACTTTTCGTCACGTGCAGGTGTCTCGTAAGACACCAGTGCGTGAAACCTTTGCTTGATCATCAGTGCTGTTTTACAATTTGAATTACTACAGGTAATTCAGTTAGTTTTTAAGCCATTTTATTTATTTAATTATTTATGCACAACTGGATACAAAGGCGGCCATTCGCACGGGATACCTTTGCAACAGCGGATATTGACCCGATTTTATCTCAGAGTTGCAGTTTGTAAACGATATGGCTAGCCATAACAACTTGTCGTTTCTGTCATCCAGTTAGCATATCATTACACATTATCATAATACACGGGTTGCTATGCAATTATTGCAATGACTGTACTGTCAACGTGGCCAATACGCCAGCGATAATAATTTCACAAGTTTCTCAGAACAATTTGTACTCATGCGTGGTTATCGTTGACATGATAAAATGACAGAATGCATCAGTAGGAAGGGGTCAATGTCCGTTATTGCCTTACTATCCCGCACCTAAGTTACTAATCTTTAAATCTGCTCCAGTCATATTGTTGAATTGTTTCAAGAAATGTCAATTTTAGAATGAGTTGAGATGCTAACATAAGACAACTATAAGACCTACATCGTATCGCTGTCCTCACTCAATGCAAACCGTCTAACACTTTGCAAAGGAAAATATCCCTTCTATCATTTTCATAGAGCATATTTTCTTTCAAATAAATACTGGCGTGGGCATCCACAGAAATTTCAAGGTGGAGAAATATTTTTATTGCGTTTTGGTCCCACGTCGAGTTTCCAACCCTAGGAATGTTTCTCTTAAGAAATACTTTCCCAAACAAGAAATGTGGAAAACAAAAGATTCGTTTAATTGGCGCTGGTTGGAATGTATTCAGAGATGAAGTTTGTTTACTGATGTTGAGATTTGCTTGGCTATGGGAATGGTGGAGACGAGAGAATTTTTTACAGGCAATGATATTTAAAAGCATAGATATGACATACCCTAACAAAACCAACGAATAATACGTTCCGTACGCAGCGGCAGCACAATACACATAAACTAGTGCAAAGTAAGTAAATTTGTTACTTTCGCGTCATAATTATTAATATTAATAATATTTGTATTTTTTTTGTCACATGTCACGCTCGGTGCCTTGCTTGGTGGAGACTAGTACCAAAACGTCCCAATGAGGACGTTTTCGAGTCTTCAGATTGCGCGCAACAACATATCTGTAATGATAAAACAAGTATAACCGGATTATATCGCGTATATTATTTAAATCGGTTTTCCTGACGTTTCGAAAGCATTGCAGCGTTCGTGGTCGCAGGAAGACTAAGATGGCAAGCGTCTTTACAGATATTAAAAAAAAAACAAACAAACACAACACTGTAAAAGATAATGATATTGTGAGTGATTACTGCGTGCATCGAAACGAATTGTACGGTAGATATTTTTTTGTTTGTTTTAGAAATATCTGTAAACACGCTTGTCATCTTAGTCTTCCTGCGACCACGAACGCTGCAATGCTTTCGAAACGTCAGGAAAACCAATTTAAATAATATACGCGATATAATCCGGTTAAACTTTGTTATATTATAATGTGTAGTGATCGCGAAAACCTAAGAAATTAACATATCTGTACTTTTTAAAATATCATCGTTTATAGGAATAGAAAAATAATATGGCAGAATGAGTGAGTGAGTATGGCAATGTAGTATGCGGGGCTCGTGGTTAAGAGGCTGACAACAGCTAAAAAATCAGACCTCCGCTATCACTGTCATTTTGTACAGAACTGAGAGGCGGGACGTCGCTCGGGTGCGCCGCTCAACTTGAATGAAATTCAACAACATTTTTTTTAAATAAAAAACTAATAGCTTATTTGAAAAATAGAACCAACTATGTTTTAGATTATTGTCTTCTTAATTTCCTTTATAATGTTTTGTAAATAATAGAGATTGTTTGCTCTAAAGCATGTTTTAAGAGGTTAGTTTACGATTTTTTTCTATAGAGAAAACTTAAAGGAAACGTGTTTTGGGCACAATAGAGTTTTAGAAAATACGATCAAGATTAACAGTTAAAATGTTTCTAAAATAAGCCTATTTGGGGTATTTGGCTGTAGACCCAATGGAGTATGGACGCCTCATTACACGCTAGTACAGTAGGTACGCGAAATACAACTGTGCCACTCTGATACCAGGCTTTGTGAAGGACCACGCAGGTACAGTCGCGTAATAAGTGTGAGCAGGACATAAGGATGAATCGAACATTAAAGAACGATTGAGACAACGAGAACATGCGGTCACTTCTGAAAATATCATGCCGGTGGTTGTTTTATAAATAAAGAACTCTAGAATTGAGGTTCTTGCATACATGCTGAGCAGAACACACGGCTCAAAGACTACAATCACTCCTCATTCCATCGTTATCTTTCCTAAACAGAAAAACTTCTGCCTTCTTTGTGCCTTCTTTTTGCACGTTTTTCCTCAATTTGTTGCAAGAAACTTATCAGGGCCTGAATTACCTTAATTAAAGGAAGACTTTTGGCATGTTTACCCAATAAAATGGTAATATGAACGAGGTCGGTGCGTGGGCACAACTGGTATTATTTTATCTTATCTTTTTGATTGCTATGAAGGCTTCTTTATGGAAGTAATGAACGCATGTATTGAGATGAGATTCATTTTGGCGCTTCTATACGAGATTTGGCGACTAGACGTAAAGAAATAACATGGTATGTTCGTACCTATAGCAAAACAATTACAAATGTCTTCACACTCTTGGTCCTCGTGTATGGCTTAGGCCGGCTCCAGATGTTGGCCCCAACGTTGGTATAAGCGTTGGCCCGTTAATTATGCCTAGCGTCCACACGTTGGAGATGATCACAGAAATAGAGATTACTCTCTATTTCTGTGGAGATAATGTTAGTTTAGTTCCGTCAGAGCCAATGTAGAGACGTCTGAAATAGAAGTTGCACTAGGCATTTTAACATTATTGAGTGCTTATGAGCACAACTGACAATATTAAAATAACACATAAGTTAAGGTGCTGCATTGAATTTGCAACCGTTCCTTTCTAACATACCTACGGCAAATTGCGCGTGTGAGAACAGAGCGGAATCACGCTGTTTTGATGTTTTTTTTACATTTTTGCAAATATCTCAGCGAATAAACATTTAAATAAAAATCTGTTACACCAGAATTTAGATATGTACAAGATATATCATATTCACAAAAAACAATAGTAAAAACTATTAGAATTTCTAAATGCAATGCGAAATAGTGCAAAAACAGACCATACTTTGGAAAATAAACCTATCCAGCAAATTTAATTTAATCGTGTTTTCCCTATACCAAAATCTAGTAAATATGATGAAAAATCTTAAATATGAAAATTAGATCAACGTCGTATCCACAAATGAAAATATTTTGATTCTAAAATCCCTATTTTTCCCAATTTTTGTAAAACAATGGACGTAGTGTTTGAAAAAAAAATTGACAGACAAGACGATATCATAATGATTTGTTAATAAACAAAAAAATGTATTTCTAGAAATTCTATAACTGTTGCGTTCATCTACGCGGATGATATTTTCAAGACGCGGCGACCGTAGGAACAAGCTCATTCGATACACCTTACTGCATGAGTGCTGCGGCAAGACTGAGCAAACAGCCAACGTGTGGATGCATCGTGAACGTTGGCGCACAATTCCTTTGATAAAACCGACATGCGACGGCCTACTGCTAACGCTCGCCCCAACGTTCGGGTCAACGCCATTTTCGCGATCCACACGTTGACCGAATAGCGTTGGCGCGAACGTTCGGGCCAACGTGTGGAGCCGGGGTTAGTTATTGAACCAGTATAGTACAGCCTTAAATCAACAACTGGATTCGCACAGAGCTTCGTTTTCATGTTTCCGTATTCAAACACAGCCTCATAGCCTCATTTCGTCATGTCCGTCAGTCCACCCATCCGTCCGAATCTCTGTTACAGCCATTTTACTCGAAAACTGCGATGCGAGTGCTATGAAGTTTTTTTACAACATAACAACATAACATCACGCCTGTATTTCCCCGAAGGGGTAGGCAGAGGTGTATAGTACACCCACATTTCGCCAGTTATGTTGTAAGTCCCATGTAATAGGGGGCGAGCCTATTCCCATTAACCGGGCAGAAATCCATACTCCGGGCTGGTACTGAGAATTTCCTAATGAAAAAACCCAAAAAAAAAAAAGTTTTTTACAGTACCACGTAATATATACACTATGTTTTTTCTTAATTGTCGTATTAAGTAAACAATCTTGGTATGTCTTTTTAATGCAATTTGTCAATCATAAATTATTCAAAGACATTATGTTAACATTTTCACACGTTAAACATTTTTTAACCTAATTATACGTGCAGTAATTATATTTTGTCAGTAGTTATTTGAATAAAGAGACATGCCAAGATTGTTTACTAAATAAGACGAGCGAGAAAAAACAGACTTTAGGGGCATGTATGTAACGTGGGGTAGATTTTTTTTCTGTCGCGTATCCCATTATGTAGAATATCGTTGAAAAATATTCGGGGGACACGAACGTCAGCCAAAAGACGGTTTCAAAGAGGAAGTTAAATTCGATACCACGAGCAGAGTTCATGATAGCTTAGCGGATAAAGCACTGGTGTACTGAACCAGGAGTCGCAGGTTCGAATCCTGCTCGTGAGCGAATATTTTTTCCATAATTTATAATCTTGACTCGTCTATGCCCGTGACTTCGCCCGCGTGAATGTCGTTTATCGCGCATCCCTCGGGAACTGTTCATCATCCCGGGGTAAAAAGTAGCCTATATGTTAATCCGGGTTATTTTCTATCTGTAAGCCAAGTTTCATTAAAATCGGTCCAGCCGTTCTTGAGTTATAAATGGTGTAACTATCTTTATATATTTAGATTTCAATCAACTCTACCCTTACTCCGGCTCCACACGTTGGCCCGAACGTTGGCACCAACACTATTCTCCAACGTGTGGATCGGGAAAATGTAGTTGGCCCGAACGTTGGGGCGAGCATTGGCAGTTAACCGTCGCGTGTCGGTTTTATCAAAGGAATTATGCGCCAACGTTGGAGATGCGCCAACGTTGGAGATGCGCCAACGTTGGAGATGCGCCAACGTTGGAGATGCGCCAACGTTGGAGATGCGCCAACGTTGGAGATGCGCCAACGTTGGAGATGCGCCCACACGTTGGAGGTTTGCTCAGTCTTGCCGCAGCACTCATGCAGTAAGGTGCATCGAATGAGCTTGTTCCTACCGCACCTCACCGCATCTTGAAAATGTCATCCGTGTGGATGGACAATGGACACAATAGTTATAAAATCTTTATTTTTATTAACAAATAATAATGATATTCTTTTGATTGTCAAAATATTTTTCAAAGAAGACATCCATTGTTTAACTATTGTGTTATTTTAATTAACTGTTTAGCTCTTAACACTCAATAACATTAAAGTGCCCAGTGCAACATCTATTTCAGACGTCTTTACATTGGCTCTGACGGGACTAAACTAACATTATCTCCAACGTATAGACGCTAGGCATAATTACGGGCCAACGCTCGCCCCAACGTTGGGGCCAACGTGTGGAGCCCGCCTTAGACCAACTGTTGGTCTAAGACTCTACCTATCGCAGTTCACTACATACCTACTGTATACAAGTTGTTGATCTGTAACCGTGCCATATTTCTAGAGAAAATGATAAATAATGTGCTTAGTCATCTAAAAATACTTAAATTCAAACTCATTTACCAATTCTACGATTATTTAATACCCAAATTTTCACTTGGAAACATAGCGAGAGTTTGAGAATAAATCCCGAACGACTCTTAAAATAAGTCACCGGCGGCATTGTCAAAGGGTGTCGTACGCGACACACGGGGAGAATTTATTTGATTACAAATAGGTATATACAAGTTGTTGATATGTAATCGTGCCATATTTCTAGAGCAAATGATAAATAATGTGCTCAGTCATCTAAAAATACTTAAAAAGTCTACGATTATTTAATACTCAAAATTTCACTCAGAAAAATTGCGAGGGTTTGAGAATAAATCCCGAACGACTCTGAAAATAAGTCACCGGCAGCATTATCAAAGGGTGGAAATACCTGCAAAATTTTTTGGTGGTTTCGCACGCTTCGTTTTTGTGTCGTACGCGACACACGGGAGGAATTCATTTGATTACAAATAGGTATTGACAAAAAAAATATGTTATTGATTCGTGTTCAGTATCAGTGTATAGTCACCTCCTTAAATATGGCACGAATACAGATCAACATGTTGTTTAATATTAAAACATTGTAAGGCATTGTTGAAAAAAATATTAATTAACAAAAACAAAAAACCCGACTGCGTGTAAAAATATAAACGATAAACAGAAAATATATAAACAAGACTTATTAACACGCAGTCGGAGGCTACGTATGTTTTTGGTCATGAATTACATAATAGTTCCTATGTAGCCTCCGCCTGCGTGTTGATAAGTCTTGTTTATATCTTTTCTGTTTATCGTTTATATTTTTACACGCAGTCGGTTTTTTTTGTTTTTGCTAATTAATTTTTTTATTTGAAATTTTTTAGTTTTGTCATCATGTGTTATTTATCATACTATTAATGTTTTTTTGGAAAAGTCAAATTAATTTTTAACGTTGAATATTTTGTTGTTTTTTAGCATTTCTCATTCTAAATTACATTTAAACATACATACATACACTCGAAAAACATTACCCTCCTTCTGGCGCAGTCGGGTAAAAAGCTAGTATTTCCATGGGTTCAGTTTATAGTCGTGTAGATTCAAACTTTGTATACGGTCACGTGGCATCGGTCAACAGTCCGAGGGCTTTGCGGAATAATTTACACGAAAGCAGTACCTACGTAATGTGGTCAAATATAAGCACTCTGTAGATACTGTGGTCCATTAGGTACACCTAAAAAAAAAAAAAAAAACACATTTATTTTGATTTACATGCAAATTATACAAGAAAACAGAGGAGATAAAATAGTAGTCTCTGTTTTAAAAGACAAACTGCTATTGAAATAACTGAAAACCTCTTTAGGGGTCATTGTACTCATCAGTATGAACAACTTTTCCTATGGACCTACCCTGAAATCGCGAAAAAAAAACAGCTGTTCCCTACATTTGTTTCTTCAAAGTTAACGCCCAGCCTACATAAAGACAAATACGAATACTAACTAATCCGTTGAGGGCTGCCTCTATTATAATTCGTAAACCCATAGTAAATCTGTGAGCGAAACTTTAATGCCTTTAATGGGTTTTGGTGGACCTTAAATCGACTCCTGTGATCACCCAATGATTGGATGAAACCAGTATATGTTTCACAATGATACCTTTTTACATACTTTTGAGGATTCAAGTAACTATGACAATTATTATAGTAGTCATTATACTGGTCAATAAAAAGTGACCGTTATGGGATTGATTTGATACGTTGATAAAAGCGCTGCAACCAAAACTAGTTGTATTTACAGATAAAGGACCACAGAAATAGGTAGATAGAATGTTTATAATCACAATTTTACTTGCGATTCATGCGTGGCAACTTTCTAAAAAAACTACGCCTTCCATATTGATGTAAAAAAATAACTTTAATCAAATGTAGTTTACAGCTTTTGTTTCTGCAGTTAGAAACTGCGCAATAAGGCATTTTTGCGGGTTTTTGTTACAGTATTTACAGAAACAAGTCATAAGGCGTACCGAGAAAGGCTTAGAAATGCCCTGCACTCTGGTGCAGAGTGTTGGCACGAGCGCCTTGCCCACTTTTCCATTCTAAAGGACATTGCTTAAGTTCCATAGTACCTTCCATAGTGCCTTGGAAAGATACGAATAAAAGATGATTATTATTTGTTGATTATTTCTTATATAATTGATTTTGAGGTAATGTTTTGCTTACAAAACTTATGTCAAATAAGTGGTTGCCTAGCAACTATACAGATTTAGTCTTCTCTTCCTGTTATGTAAAGATGCCAAAAAGAGATTGGCTATCTTTAACAGTGGTGACAACATATTTTTCACAAAACCATAGAGTACTTACAAGGGATTGGTCAAAAATATGTATAGTCAAATGTAGTATCATAGCAGCTTACGTCATTATTGTGTTAATTAACTCTTTAAAATAAAAAATGTTTACTGTACTGTCCGCATTAAATACGATAAAAAGTGAGTAATGAAAAAATACGATGTAATTGTCGTACTTATATTTTTAATCTTTGCAACAAACTGAAGTTATTCCTAGAAATGACCTTTGTGCTGTTTCTAAGCCACATAAAATGATTGAATAGAACCTTTGAGTAAAAACTTCGATACTTTTTAGTTTCTCAACGTTTTCTTAATCGCTATACCTTGGATTTGATTCTGCCTCAGGCTATCTACTATTGATTTTTAATTAGTAAAATAACCAGTCCAATCAGAGGTAGGAAAGTTGAGTTAAACTTGAAGATAATGCTATTAATTTAGTTTAGTCTATAACTGTTGAAACTGAATGGAAAATTTCCCTGCCTGGATTTTTTAGATTGATACCGGATTCTGAAATTGGTTGAATCGTTTTTTATACGTGGATGAGAGTGATGCAGGGACCAGCCCATGGACGCACCATCCCAGCGGAGTACGAGTAGCACAAGGTTCGTTACATTAAAGTCACCTCATTTTGGGAGCCGTTATCCTGACCAATATGAATTTCAGGTTCAGTATTTGTAAAACAAAATTCGTTTTTAATATCATGTAAATGAGCATAATTATTAAAGTTAACTAAACTAAAGTTTTGTACAGGTAAACTGAAGTCCTTAAGACTGTGAACAAAAATTTTAAATTCCTCACCGTTGTTGTTCGTTATACAAACATTCATAACATCAGCGTCGCACACAAGCGCGCTGTTGTCCCACGCGCCGCACACTCGCAGCGCCTCCGTGCGCCCGCGCAGGCCGGCTCGTGACGCAAGCTCCGCACTGATAAGCGACACAGTAGACCCATCGTCCAATAATGCACTCGTTTTGAAAATGCCGTTAGGTCCGTGTACACTAATGGGAACTACTTTTATCTCATTCGATGCACCTTACTGCATGAGTGCTGTGGCAAGACTGAGCAAATATACTTATTGGGCTTGCGTTTGACCCCCAACTTACATGATGGTAATTGATGGTGTGGTTGGTGATGGTACACGCTTACTCAGCAAAAACCTATTCACTTGAGCTTTGAAGACCACCAGATTACATTTATCGAGTAACACAGAAAAGCAAAGAATTCCACTCCTTAGCGGCACGCATAATGAAGCCATTAGCAAAACGCTTCGTGCGTAAAGGTGGAATATCTAGGGTGGCTCATTGCCGTGCGTCTGGTTGTCCGATGATGGAATCATTCTAACTTTGGCTTATAATTCCATAAACTTTCTCTAAGGATACCATCAAAATTCTAGTGTTGCAATCAAACAGTTTTTTCAAAACCAAACAAAACAAATTGATAATATTGTACGGTAGATTAAAATATATTTTTTGAAATATCTGTAAAGACACTTGTCATCTTAGTCTACCTGCGACCACGAAATGATGCAAAGCTTTCGAAACGTCAGGAAAACCAATTTAAATAATAAACGCGATGTAATCCGGTTAAACTTTGTTTTATTAAAACAAAACGACACTGATGATCAAGCAAACGGTTTGCGCACTGGTGTACTAAAAACACCTGTACGCGGCACAGACATAGTAAAAAACACCTGTACGCGGCACAGACATAGTAAAAAACACCTGTACGCGGCACAGACATAGTAAAAAACACCTGTACGCGGCACAGACATAGTAAAAAACACCTGTACGCGGCACAGACATAGTAAAAAACACCTGTACGCGGCACAGACATAGTAAAAAGCACCTGTACGCGGCACAGACATAGTAAAAAATATAGACTAAGTGCTGTGCTCAAACCGTGCTCACCGCTATCAGTACATATGTCACGGCATCGTCCAGTAAGCTTCGCGAAAAAAAATATCCTTCAGGTACATGGTGTGTGCGTGAGCGCTGGTTTGTACACGGAGGAGCACGGTTTTGGTGGATTCACTATGATTGTTCGCAGCACTTAGTCTATATTTTTTACTATGTCTGTGCCGCGTACAGGTGCTTTTTACTATGTCTGTGCCGCGTACAGGTTTTTTTTACTATGTCTGTGCCGCGTACAGGTGTTTTTTACTATGTCTGTGGTAAGCGGTGACAATTTCACGCGCCTTTGCTACTTTTATTACCTTTATTTAGATTTCTATACTAGGTACCTATAAAAGCCTACATAATGGTTCTGGGCCACTAACTAAAAATAAAACAGCCTGTACTTTCAGGTCCATAAACCCACTAGGAATGTTGGCAGGAACTAGCTCCGTTTCTCACGGAATTCCTATGCTAATTCCGAAAAGAAACGAGCTGCCACGATTGTCACAGTGGTGGTGATCAGGCGGAACAAGAATTCATTAAAAATGTGGCTTGTAAAGGAAAAATGCATTACATACTGTTATATTGAACATGCGAAAATAGCTTAAAAATATTCATACATTATTCTATATGCGTAGCAGTGATAGCCTAGTGGTTGAACGCTTACCTTCCATGCAGGAGGGTGTGACTTCGATCCCGGCCCGCATCTCTGACTTTAGAATTCATGTGCGGATTTATATTCGATTATCACTTGCTTTAACGGTGAAGGAAAACATCGTGAGGATACCTGCAAACCTGACAGTGCTCCATACAGTTCTCAATGGTGTGTGTAGTCTGCCAACCAACACTAGGCCAGCGTGGTGGTCTAAGGCCTTAGCCTTCTCGTACTGAGAAGAGGTCCGTGCCCAGCAGTGGGACAGTAATGGTCTGGTTCTCAAAAAACCGGATAATCACCGGTTAGAGTGAGTACCGGAGACCAATCGGTGATTTCACTAAACTACCGGTTGTTTGATTTGTTGCAGAACGCACCCAAATGTGCCTTTATTGTTTTTTTTTTATTTTTTTCCCGTTTCGTTTTTAACGTGTTTTTTCTTCTCATATATATAGATTTAGAGTATTTTGAATAACCGGAGATTATCCGGAATTGCCTCCGGTTCACACCACTATAATATGTATGTTATGTATTCTACCACGCGGCCGGAAGGCTATATTTACCTATTAGTCTGTTCGTACGGTAAATCTTATTAACCCTTCAATGAATGCCAAAGTATAATCAATATAACAATTTGTGAACAGGAACCATCAGAATTTGAATACGGGTTTGGTAAAGACTTAAAAGTTTAAATCTCTCTTTAGAAAAGTTGGCCAGAAAGATATTATGGAGACTTAACTGCTCAACACTTTCATCAAAGCGTGAATTGTTTTCCGCCGCGTGCTTCCTGGATACGAATGGATTCCTCCTTCTCTTGAAATTGGTGTAATATGTACATAGGATCCTGGATTAGCTTATAAAAGCCACGTATTCACTAGTAGTTCCGAAGAATTGCCAAACTTAAGTAGAAGTGAGCGGGGCACATAGCTCGCAGAACGGATGGCCGATGGGGCCGTAAAGTTCTGGAGTGGCGACCGCGTATTAGAAGATGCAGAGTGAGTAGACCCCCCACAAAGGTGACCGACGACTTGGTGAAGGTCGCGGGAATCCGCTGGATGCGGAAAGCGCAGGACTGGTCCTTGTGGCGATGCTTGGGGGAGGCCTATGTCTAGCATGGACATCTTTCCGCTGAAATGGTGATGATGATATTATATATCTTTGGGACATTTTTACACAGCACAATCTAGTCCCAAACTAAGCAGAGCTTGTGCTATGGGTACTAGACAATGGATATAATAATTATATACATATTTTTTTTGTAAATACATACTTATAATACATAAACAAGACCTAGACCAACACAAACACTTATGTTCATCACACAAATATTTGTGTCCTGTGGGAATCGAACCCACGACCTTGTTATCAGAAGTCCGACACTCTAACCACTAGACCACAGAGGTCGTCAATCACTAGTAAACGTTTGCATACAGGGTGTTGCGCTGTCAGTGGGTCCAATATACCTAATCCATATGTACCAATACCAATATGTATAATCAATGGTACTCAACTCAACGATAACTCAATGCAAGGACGTCTGACAAATCTCACTGATTAAAATAGAAAGAAAGAAACATAATAAAGTTTATTCTAACGAGCATATTCCAGATAAAACTTAAGTTATAACTAATATCAGCCAGTTTCACTGTTTACCAATACTTTATCATCATCATCATCATCATCATCGGCCCATTGATGTCCCACTACTGGGCACGGGTCTCTTCTCAGAATGAGAAGTTTTAGGCCTTAGTCCACAACGCTGGTTTAGTGTGTGTTGGCGGGTTACCAATACTTTTGTTATGCAAAACGCTCACCAAAATTGTTGCAAACCATATAAAATCACATCAGCACAATCGTTATGGTTCAATGGAGCTTGTAATTGTTTAAAAGTCATAAAATTTTATTATTTCGAGCATGTGCCTAATCAGTTAAAAATAATTATCGAAGGCATGGTTTCCATTGTTTACGTTGTGCTGTCTCTTGGTTTAGCTTGGACCGAAGCTGCAGAGCCTGTGATCAGTTGTAGGGTAAGTCATCTTCACCACCACATCAGCCCATACTAAACACCATTCATTGTGTCAAGAAGAACAAGGGTGAAGGTCATCTATGAGGATTTCCCCTAAGACGCCAAACTTTCGCCGTCAAAAAAGGACGACTAATGTATTATTTATTTATTTTATTTATATATGCTTTATTGTACACCATAAAAAACATTACATTGAATATGCATTTAAACTATTGTACAAATGGCGGCCTTATCGCGATCAGCGATTTCTTCCTGGCGACCTTTGGATGGACAAGAATGAACTGGACAGAAAATGGGGTTGTCAGATGTGCAATTTCGATACATAATTTAATAATAAAATAAAATACTATACTACTACTATAAAATAACAACAAAAATATATTCTATAAATCCTAATACATAAATACTATATGCATATATACATATAAATAATAAGCAACGGTAAAGTAATTAAAAACGACCACATACAGGAGAAGCAACATGTTCATAGCGACAAATAATGCTCCTTCACAAGCCTCTTAAACACTGGCAGCGATTGCGCTCTTCTAATAGGCACTGGCAATGCATTCCACAAACGAGCAGCCTGAACCGTAAAGGATTTGTCAAAAAATGTTGTGGAATGCATTGGCATTTTCAGTCTTAAATTATTTAATGACCTAAGGAATAGCGTGTGAGTGTTGCAGAGGAATTCCAAACGATTCTTCAAGTAAAGGGGAGTAGAAGAAGAGAAAAGCACGTTATAAAGAAGATAAAGAATATGAGCATTCTGGCGAAGGCGAATAGGTAACCACTTGAGCTTAACGCGGAAATCAGAAACATGGTCATATTTGCGCAAACCAAATATGAACCTAATGCAGAAATTTTGAAGCCGCTCAAGTTTATTAAGTTGGTCTTCTGTAAGATCGAGAGTATTTTGTATTAAAGGCAAGGAACTTATATATTAAGCTGGAAAGCGGACGGCTGACTAAAATTCGGTCCGATGATTGGGGAGCCTTTTGTCTCTTTCTATAGGGTGTCCATACATGCAGGAAAGGGACAGCGGGCTTTCGGTAATACTATCTCAGACCGGGTTCGACCGGTATTTTCTCCCTGATTTTGATTAAAGATTTTTGACCTTATATGAACGGGATATTATTCATTTTTGAAGATCTTAAATTTCTCCGTACGCATTCTATCTTGGGTAAAAATTCTTTGATTAAAGGCATCGTATCAAAGACGTCCAGCAGTGGACGTCTTTCGGCTGAAATAATGATGATGATGAAAGGCATCATAATAGAGTACAAATGGACAGAATGCTTTCATCTTTATTTACGAGTACTGTTCAGTAAACTTCTGTAGGTGATTCTTCCAACGTGTAGATGATAAACTAGTGTTGAAAACTACTGGTGGGCTACTGGCTGTTTAAAAATCATTTTCCATCTTATTAAGTACTCTGTTAAAACTGTCCTCGTATTTTGCAGTATCCTAGCAACCACGTCCGTCAAGATGGAGGTCTGTGCTTCGAGATCCCTCCCTGGCAGCATCAACCGGTTGTATTAGAAGAGCATCTCTTAAGGCTTAGGGCGAGATGGGGCAATTCCTCGGATTCCCGACGACAGCTGAGGTCGCAACTGGCTTTGGCTAATAGGTATATTTTTTCTTGTTTTTATGGTTAATAGGACGAATGACGACGATGACGTCTGTGGTCTAGTAGTTCGAGGGTGGAACTACTGATCACGAGGTCGTGGGTTCGATTCCCACAGGACACAAATATTTGTGTGATGAACATAAGTGTTTATGTTGGTCTGGGTGTTTCATATGTGTTATAAGTATGTATTTACAAAAAAAAAGTATATAAGTATTATATCCATTATCTAGTAACCCATAGCACAAGCTCTGCTTAGTTTGGGACTAGCTGGTGCTGTGTAAAAATGTCCCAAAAATATTTATTATTTTTTTATTTATTTAATGTGGATGACGAGTGCGATTTTCCGGCGAAATTTCTGTCTGAAAAAAATATGTTATTGCGCCAGAAAAGAACAACCAGTACCTACGTGTACGACGGTATACCTTTGCCTTTACAGAAACAAAAGCGTGAAGAAGCAGTACTTTCCATCAGCGTTCTTTAAGATTGAAACATTTTCTTCTTGCAGCGAAATATCTCGCTACATGGACACAGTACTGGCGCCATTCTTAGACACATACCACAGAAACATCCAGAATTCCTACCAGCAGTTGACGGGCAAGATCCTGCGCAGGATCAAGGATGAGATCAACGCAGCCATCCAGAAGAAGCAGCAGATTTACACTGAGTTGACGCATTTAGCTGATGAATTGAAAGTACCAGGTATGGGTGCCTTACGTGCAGTCGTTATTGGTTCAGCGTAAAAAAACTTCATTTGAATACAGAATGAGATCACGTTGACGAGTGACGTTCATTCGACGGGGTACGAACTAGTGGTCGCCACCATCGTCGTCATAATATGAATAAATCTTAAATCCTTTACAATTACCAATTATAATTTACGATCTTTTGGGAAAGTGTGTTTCTTGTAAAAAAAGATCTTTTGTGAAACGTCACCGAGTCTTCTCGTCGCCTATACCGCATAGTTTGAAGACGAAGGTCTTCAACCAGTTCGTCCTGCCTGTCACGACTTACGGTGCCGAGACGTGGACACTGACAGTTAGGCTAGTCCATAAATTCAAAGTCGCTCAGCGAGCTATGAAGCGAGCTATGCTTGGAGTTTCTTTGAAGGATAAAATCTGTAGCGAGATTATCTGGAGAAGAACCGGAGTAACCGACAGCTTGTAGGATCAGTAAGGTGAAGTGGCAGTGGGCTGGCCATGTCTGTCGAAGGACCGATGGCCGCTGGGGCAGACGAGTCCTAGAGTGGATACCGCGAATCGGCAAACGCAACGCGGACTGGATGCGGAAGGCAGAGGACCGAGTGTTGTGCGGCAACTTGAGAGAGGCCTATGTCCAGCAATGGACTGTAATAGGCTGAGTTGATGAGGGGAAAGTGGGCCTATTGTGCAGAGAGTGAAGCCGTCGAGTGTACCTGACCCTCTATTTTATAGAGTACTATGATGCACGCTGAATCCCATATCGATGGCTCGCAGAACCGACCAAATTCTTCCTTCCTACATCTACACGTATCACTATTACAGGTCAGTTTCACTACGACATGACCTTCCAAACCAAATTTGGTTTTGCTAGTCAGCTCTGCTTTCATATCTGGAAATAACAAAGTTCGCCGTTGACGGAAACGTCAAGGAGCACATCATCATGAGCCACAATACTACTTCAGACGAAGGAGATGGAATTATGAAATCGTTTCATGAAAACTATGTTCTTTTACAATAACCGCTGACAGATGTAGCAATAGTCTTAAAACCCTTCCGGCCGCGTGGTTCGATCGGACAGTTCGATTAATCGAACGACGAGGAATTTAAAATCCTGTTGGTGCGATCCTATAGTAGAACCACCAGGACATACATTTTACAAGTATGTGTGGTTCGATCATCAGTTTTTCTATACCTTGCAACTGTTAGAGCTCAAAGGAATGACACATATGAGTCCATCTATTGTTATAATTTTAAAGTCTACGATCGCAATTTCTATGTCGAAACGTTTCATTTCCAATGGCGTCGAATTTATTTCAGTATTATGAGTATCACGGAGCAATACCGAACTGAGTCTGACGTTAAATTTATTATGAACTGGATGCAAATTTAATTGCTCACGTTTATATGATACGTTCGCAGGCTATTTTTGAGAATTAACACTTTCATTATCCTTTATGTGATAATGATATTCATAGAACGTTTTTCAAATTGTGTGGTGCATGTCGTAAAGCTCAAGATTTATTTTTGAACGATTATTATTTACATTTCAAAAGCGGGGCTTATGGCTAGGTAACAACTGCGCGGATTGTATAATCTGAGAGGTTAGGTTAGGTGCAGCGGTCAGTCAGTGGATTGGTGACCGTTCGTCATACATCAAGACTCCTCCATGCCTCGAAGAACACGTAAAGCTGTCACTCCGGGTTGTCATTCAAATAACCATAGCAGTCGGTACGGGTAATCAGAAGCCTGAAAGTCTGACAACTGATCTAATCTTCGAATTTTGGGTTGCGGGGGTCTGATAGCAGTTGCTCCATGTAAAATACTGATGTTCAGCCGCATTTGGCTAGACTGGAAGCCAATTCCAACATAATTGGGAAAAGGCTAGCTTGATTTAATATTAAAATGTAAATAAATCGGCTAATGCCAATGTGAGGTTTAAACATAGGTACGTATGAACGGCACACGGCAGAGCACTTAATTGTATTAGTTAAATGCCTGATAGGCACAGTATGGAATCGCCTTGTGGCGATCAGCAGAACAGAGCTCTGTTGGTCAATAACAAGATGTATGGCACTTAGAAATGGTTGATCCGAGGAAAAATCCACTCATCATCATCAGCATATCGCAGTCCGCTGCTGGACATAGGGCATAGGCCTCTCCAATACCACGCCACCGACTTCTATCCTTGGCCACTCTCATCCAGTTTGCACCAGCCACCTTGCGTGGATCGTCACCGCATCTAGCCCGAGGTAATCCTACGCTACGTCTTCCGATTCGTGGTCTCTACTCTAGAACACGTCTACCGCAACGGTCATCGGTTCTTCGGCTAATATGGCCGGCCCACTGCCAATTCAGCTTGCTTATCCTGTGCGCTATGTCGACAACTTTGGTTCTCTGTCGGGTCACCTCGAATGTCCAATGATAGCCACCAATTCATTTGCTCAGGGATGTGTGACGAAGAACGGCGCGCAGCTCGTTCGCTGGCTAGCAGACATGTAGCCTTAATCTACACGTGCACCGAAGAATCTCGCGGTTCCATCGCCAAGATGGGCAAGTACGCTGAAGAGATGATTGGCATTACCAGGAATCATATGCAGGTGACCCTTGTGGAGGCTACGAGGGCTTTTGAAGTTTCTGGAAGTGGAGCTCAGAGGAGTTCTGCTGCAGCTCTTCCGAAGTAAGTAGTTCATAGCTAAGGAACATCTTATCTGAGGTTATGGAAAGGTTCCCTTCATTTACTAAAGACAAGGTGTTTTAGAAGGGAGTTAAAGGTTACAATAAAAGACACGAAACTGTATACTATAGCGAACGTAATACACCACAGAGTGCTCCCTCATCGTATATGTCGAGGTAAGGCGCCTACGCATTATTCTCCTACGCGCTAACGTGTTTCCGAACGCATCGCGCGCATGCTCCTCGCACCGACCAATAAAGATAGTTGCCGCGAGTTGCGCTTCTATTGTAGACCTATGATTGATTATGTAGACTGAGTATGAATAATACTTGTAATGGTGGACATTGTAATGTTGTGTATTATAGTTTTATTAAAGTTTATGCCATTTAAAAAAGCCCTAATAATTTAAACTGACCCACCCCGACTATAATACTTATATTATTACCATATTATGATCACTCTGCTGGCTTCGTTACATATCAAAAGCAGCCCTGTATTGTCCCGCTGTTGGGCACGGGCCTCTTATCCAAATGAAAAGGCTAAAGTCTCCCACGCCAGTCTAGTGTGGGTTTGCAGACTACACATACCATCGAGAACTGTATGGAGCTCTCTCAGATGTGCAGGTTTCCTCACGGTGTTTTCCTTCACCATTAAAGCAAGTAATAATCAAATTCTGATCCGCACATGAATTTTAAAATTCAGAGGAACGGGCCGGGTTTTAAATCAGACCCTGCTACATGGAAGGCAGGCGTTCAACCCATAGAGGCTGGAAAAGAATATAAAATTCCATGGTAACCACCTACGATCGGTTCCCATTATTCTAGTCCATCCAAAGGTTGTCTGGAAGAGATTGTCTTGTGCGATAAGACCACCCATTGCACTTACATAATCTTTGAGGAAACGACTGTCTTTGTATTCGTTTGATGTATGTACAATAAAGAATATAATAAGTAAAAATAAATAAATAACACTTTCAAATAAAAATTAAGCAGTTTTCCCTTTCCAGAGTTGATGTATCATCCTGTCTTCAAGAACTGTCTCAGGCTGCAGTTGTTTTAGGCTACGAGCTGGACTTAAGCTTGACTAATGCCAGGAGACATAATGAGCAGTCCTGCGAGAGGCTGACTTCCTGCACGTCCAGGGGTAGAAGGCATACGGAAGAGGCCGTGGTCGCTTTGAGGGATCAGCTGTACCAGTGTGTGTTTGCTTGAAGAACGGCCTATGCTTTTTTAAGTTTAAATGAATGAATAGAAATCGTGGATAAGTGAGATTGTTTAACATAATTCTACGCTAGCTTAATTGTACGGATGTTAATGGTAGCATTGTGACATTATAAGTATTTAATTATTTTGATAGTTGTAAACATAAACTACCTATCAAAGCGGTGAGAGTTAAATTGAGAAAATGTTAGTTATATATTTTTAATAAATAAGTTATCTTTCACAATCTGTATTTACTTTTGCGGTTCATTAATTTCATAGTATATGTAGAAGCACGTATAAATAGATAAAATTGTAAAGTGGGCAGGGTGCGCGTGCCAACACTCTGCACCATAGTGCAGGGCATTTCAAAGCCTTTCTCAGTACGTCTTATGACTTGTTTCTGTAAACACTGTAACAAAAACCCGCAAAAATGCCTTATTGTGCTGTTTCTAACTGCAGAAACAAAAGCTGTAAAGTACACACGGCTACACATCAAGCTGTACAAAACCAGTAAAGGCTCGCGTTGTAAGGAAAGCCTATACAATGCGAGGTCAGCTTATACTGGAAATGTACAGCTTGATGTGTAGCCGTGTGTACATTTGATTAAAGTAAATTTTTAAAAATTAATGACGTCAATATTATGTAAGGCGTAGTTTGTTCGAAAGTTGCCACGCATGAATCGCGAGTAAAATTATCACAATTTATGATTACAACCTATATTTTTGGGACATTTTACATATCACCATCTAGTCCCAAACTAAGCAGTGCTGTACTATGGGTACTAGACAATGGTTATAATATATTTTTTTGGTTGTAAAAACATACTTATAATACATAAGAAACACCCAGACCAACACAAACACTCGTGTTCATCACACAAATATTTGTGTTCTGTGGGAATCGAATTCACGACCTCGTGATCAGCAGTCTGACACTCGAACCACTAGACCACAGACGTCATCGAATAAATGATAATTCAAGTTTATTTTATTTTATGTATTTATTTATTAACCTTGTTGGACTGTGACAAAATGCACCACATGAAGGCGAGGTTAACATTAAAATGTATTAGCCTTTAGCTGTAACCAAGTAAAAAAAAAAAAGATTAAGGCACAATAATACATTGAATAAGACGACTAGTTGTTGTGTTTATGTGATAAATAAATAAACCTTGTATTATTTATTTATTTAGCTTCTTTTCTTAAATACTGTCACGCATTCACAGGAAATTTCCTTTTACATTAAAACTTTTTTCTGTAACTATTTGAGTGTGCACTGTTGTAACACATTTAATTGGAAATTACGATATTTTTCCTTAGTAGGTATAAATAATTAAGTATAAATATCAATGATGATGATGATGAAATATCCTGAATGCGTAGAAATTAAGGGTATTTTGAATGTTTAAATATTTATTATAATCTAGAAGAAATTGATAAAGAGGTTTTGTTCAAACCTTCTAATGGAAATGACTAGTTCCAATATGTTTATTCAGGATGAAACTAATTAGGTAGTAAAATGGGCTGAAATTAAGCATTTTATTGAAGCATTCTATGTATTTTGGGTCGGTACCTGGAACATTCTATCAACAACAAAGTTTCGCGGTCCCTTGACATAATACATTGTTTTAATCAAGCTACGAATGGTAAAAGTAGGTATTTAGATCATTTTATACATTACAATACAAATACTACACACCAAAAAATAAGCAACATACATGAATTTTATTAGAAGATATGTACGTACTATGGGTGTGGGTGGTCTTATCGCTCAAGAACAATCCAATCCAATCAACCAGACAACATTAGGGGATACCTTAGATGGACAATATGGCAAGTAAAAAGAGGGTTAGCATGCAGTGTAATATAATAATAAATAATACATTACACAAATATACATAATATGTATAACAACTAAGTACATAAATATGAGATACAATAAACGTAATGAATACAATGAATTTGTGTAAATGTTACATAATGTACAAATAATTTGGGTAATATTTGTTCTATACCAAAAGTAGACCTAGACATTTATTTAGAACAGATTTACACGAATATGTGAAGAGCCAGGTGAGACTCGTTCTGACTTTGTCTTTCTTGGCGAGAAAAAAAAATACAACATGATACTTGCTTCGAAAAACTCTGCGTGTAAAGATTTGTGCGGCTGTCAATTTTGAGGTACTGAATCTGATGTCATAGTAAGACCTCTGCTACACGGTTAGCAACCAACCTCCCACCAATACTGATACTGATACTGATATATTATAAGCGTACCCTAATTGAAGCTTTAAAAATTCCTAAACTCCCTGCAATTAATATATTATTTGGTTAATCCTTACATAACAGAGCGATTCCATGGAAACTCTAAAACGACCCAACTTCATTATAACCTTTCGTAGCTCGTCGACGGACCCTTGTCCCTTAACTGTCCTTTCTAATCATGGCCTTTACTTCTACCCTTTAATTTACAGTTATACGACAAAGCGAAATCAAATTATTCAAATATTTAGACAACACGGCCGTCCGCTAATGAATTTAGATTAGTTCGTTCCAAATCAAACGAGTAATGGTATTCGAATAAATGTTATTCGAATTAGAATCGGTTCGTCAATATGCGGTTTAGTATAACAATTTGGTGTGTTCGATATTGGACTTCGATTGGTTCTGTTGCTGGCTAAAAATGTAAAAAAAAATATTAACTGTGCATGCGGCTTCACCCGAAAAATATAACCTATGTTACTTTTTGATAAAGTTTTTGATATTGTTTAAAGATTGTAAAATCCATTCCGATCCGATGTGATGCGAGCCGTTGGGTGGAAATCATCCTTTAAATTTAACCGATTCGCCATCATATGCCATAATATAAAAAAACGGGGGTCTAGAGCCATTGTTATAATTTGACGGAGTCTGTGGTCTAGTGGTTCGAGTGTCGGACTGCTGATCAAGAGGTCGTGGGTTCGATTCCCACAGAACACAAATATTTGTGTGATGAACATAAGTGTTTGTGTTGGTCTGGGTGTTTCTTATGTATTATAAGTATTTATTTACGAAAAAAAAACAGTATATAAGTATTATATTCATTGTCTCGTACCCATAGCACAAGCTATGCTTAGTTTGGGACTAGATGGTGCCGTGTAAACATGTCCCAAAAATATTTATTTATTTATAATTACTACGCTAATTAACCGTTGACTCGTAGATCTGATCACATCAAAACTAAATTGAAAAGATAATGACAGAGTCAATTTCATGACATATTTCCTCCATTGATATGGATATATTGGTCTCTTTTTGGTGTCTTTGTTGATACAAAGATTCCAAAAAGAGACCATGAGGGACAATAAGAATAAATAATACAGTCACAATTCAAAATCTTGCGGCACCCCGAGTTAAGTGCGAACTTTTATGCATTATATACACACCGGCACAATTAGCGGAACACAAAAAAAGCAGGATTTTAAAATCTTTTACTTGAGGAACTGGCCAGTTATGATATTTTTTTAATTTATTGTCAAATTTGAAAATAGAAAATTAGATGACATACACTTTTTTCATTCATTTGTTTTATTTTCCCGAACAATATGTCTTGTCAACTTGTTCGAGTAATAACTACGTAATTGTAATTTTTTTGAAAAATTGCACATAATGGTTTTTTATAAATTTGTTATTCTATAGGCAATTTTGTTTATTAAAAGCTCTTTATTATGCCTGACTTAACATCACTGGAAATCATTAGGGCTGATGAAATGAGAAGAAATGGCCATACCTACAGATCGATTGCTTCGTCGACCAGTATCAACGATTCATCGCAGCATCCAGCGGTACAGATCGTCTAATTCTCTTGTGAGGAGGAGGGGTCAAGGTAGAAAAAGATGTACTTCGAGGCGAGATGACAGTTTTTTACAACTTGGAGTTCGTAGGAATACGCGATTAACGGCTGTACAAGCTCGAAATGAACTGGAAGACGTTCGAGGAGTACGAGTAAGTGAGCGTACAGTTCGCAGGAGATTTGAAGAAGTTGGTTTAGGGTCGTATATACCTGCCAAAGGCCCAAAACTTGAGAGACGTCACCGCGTAAACCGATTAAGCTATGCGCGAGAACATCGTCATTGGGATTTGAACGAATGGCAGCAGGTTCTCTTTACTGATGAGTGCAGAGTTCTTTTAAAACAGATCGATGGGAGTCAGCGAATATAGAGACGCAAAGGAGAACGCCTCATACAGTCTAATTTTGAACACACAGTGGCTTATGGTGGCGGCTCGATTATGGTTTGGGGAGGGATATGTTTGGGAGCTCGCACGAAGTTAGTGATAGTCACAGGAGGGACCATGACAGCAGATCGATACATCAGAGACATTTTAGAAGAACATGTTGTACCATTTGCCCCATTTATTGGTGACGACTTTATTCTAATGCAAGATAATGCTCGTGCTCATAGTGCACAATCGGTACAGGCATATCTGAGCGACGTAGGTATACCGGTGATGCAGTGGCCAGCAAATTCCCCCGATATGAATCCGATAGAGCATGTCTGGGACTTGCTAAAAAGAAGGGTTAAATCCAGAATGCCACCCCCAAACAATCTGAATGAACTTGGAAACGCATTACTTGAGGAGTGGGAGCGGTTGCCTCAAGAAATCATCGATAACATAATCTGTAGCATGCCCAGACGAATGGAAACCATAATCAGAGCAAGAGGGGGAAACACTCGTTATTAATTTTGCTTTAATTTTATTGTTAAATCATTTAATGCTTACTTTTTTTATTTTTTGTGATGGTTCATAATCATCTAAAAATTTCAAATTTCTTTATTTTTCAATAAAAAATAACGAAGACTTTTCAAAGTCGTTGTTAAAAGATGTTAATCAATTTGTTATTTTGTGTCTAATTACATTTTCGTCAAATATATGCGTTATTATCTCATAGTCTCACTTTTTTTTCTGTTCCGCTAATTGTGCCGGTGTGTATATAATAATCCTAAGGTCACGGCGGTGACCGAGATCATAGCCTCCTCACACATTTATCACGTTTAGAACTTCCACGATGCACAAAGGGTTATGGCGTGTTATGTTTTTATATTTAAAAATAAGTAATAATTTAATAAAACAAGTTTAACCGGATTATATCGCGTATTTTATTTTGATTGGTTTCCTGACGTTTCGAAAGCTTTGCAGCGATCGTGGTAGCAGGAAGACTAATATGACAAGCGTCTTTACAGATACCTATTAAAAAAAAAAAAAAAACTACCGTACAATTTTTATTAATTGAAATCGTTTCGATGCACGCACACACAATGTCATTGTCTTTTACAGTGTTGCATGCTGTTTGGGACTTGATTATTTTAAGAACTGGGTTCCAAACAGGTGGTGGTGGTGCTGCTGTTGTTTTATTATCATGTGTAGTGATCGCGAAAACCTAAGAAATTATTAAGCAATAATTTGTTTATTTGTATTATCTATCAAAAAAAAAAAAAACAAAATCAAAATAGTTTATTTGCATAGAACATGTGTGATCATACAATCTCTCGATAGCATTCTTGATGTTAAATTTTTTTTACAGTGCAACAAGTTCTTACCTAAAGTGGTGTGCAAATGAGTAATCACTTATACATAAAATTAAATGTGATTTTGAATGTCATTCATGATAAAATGAGATAATTAACATTAAAATGGAATGGCTTTACATAAATGACATTAAATAATAATAAAATTAACATCGAGTCAAACTAAAAACATAAACAAATAAGAAGGTCACATAACAAAATGTTAAATTAAACTAAAAACTGATAAAACTAAAACTAACTAACTAAAACTATAAACTGGTAATGCAAAATTCGGTTGAAAAACAATCACACATCGTGAAAAAAAAAACACCTACTCGACCGAAATGTATGAAAGGCTGATTTATTTTTGCGATTTCAGGGTTGACCCCGTAGTAAAAAGTCGTTCGATAGCATTTTGCCTTGAGCTCTTCAAATATGACCACGCATTTTTGATACATGCACAGCAAATACTGCTGCTGCAGCTGGATCCCTTGCCACACATATTATGTTGTATACATGTTGTGTTCTCATTCATTTGTCCTGTTACCTTTGCATGTAATATGTATATTTTGTGTATGTGTGGCAAAATAAATGGTTTAAATGGTTTAATGATAAATCAGATTCGAGAACGATTTTCCTACATGGGTAACCTCGATGCTCCTTGCAGATCCCACCTTAGAACCCTTCTTAAATTCCCTTCCCATAAATCTGATTTCTATTCCTATTCTTTTTCTGTCCATGCAGTGCGATTGTGGAACTTGCTTCCTCCTAAAATACGTGAATCCAAAACTATATCTGTGTTCAAGAAAAATGTCAAAGAACAGTACCTTTCCTCAGTACATTGATCGTCTAATTTAACAATTTGTTTATTATCTCGATGTTGATTATAATAATATATTTGTATTTATTATACATATTTTTATTGGTATATAAAATATGTAGTTTATAATTTAGTATCGTAACATAACATAACATCACGCCTGTATTTCCCCGAAGGGGTAGGCAGAGGTGTAATAGTACATCCACATTTCGCCAGCTATGTTATAGTCCCATGTAATAGGGGGCGAGCCTATTGCCATGGCAAGGCACGGTAACGTGCCTATACCCAGCAGTGGGTGATACCGGGCTAGAATGATGATGATGATGATGATCGTAAGTATGTTTATATTAAGTACGTTTTTAATGTTACACACTGTTTCTAAGTTTTTCGTTTATCCTGCTTTCCTGTCGCGGGTCTGCTGGAAGAAATTTATTTTAGAGATAAGCAGTACCTTTGTACTCAAGTGTTTGTTCTATGTGTTTTCTATAAAATGTGTTGTGTGTACATAAATATAAATAAAATAAATAAACGTTGCATAGAACAAAATTACAACCGTACAAAGTGTATTAACAGTGTCAGCGCTTCCTAAATCTCATAAAACAGCGACATACCTAAAAAATACACATTTCTACCGCCATCTAAAAGTTTCATCATAAAGGTGGCACGGAATAAAATACACGTAAGGAGTTGAAATAGTTCTTGTACGGCTCATAACTCGAGGAGTTAGGGGAGGCACTCCCGAGGTTCTGCAGCATTACGCATTTATGGAATCACTTTTATGACAATTCTGTTAGCTGTGGCTATAGTCAAATCAGAATTCATGGGCTGATTAGGGTTTTTTAAGACGCCAACCCTTTTTTAAATATAAATAAATATTTTTGTGACATTTTTACACGGCACCATCTAGTCCCAAACTAAGCAGAGCTTTTATTATGGGTACCAGACAATGAATATGATACTTATATATATACTTTTTTTTTCGTAAATATATTCTTATAATACATAATACATGCAGCGTAGGGCGCCCCCCTGCCAGGTGGACCGACGACCTAAAGAACGTGGCTGGGGGGGACTGGATGCGGAAGGCAGAGGGCCGAGCGTTGTGGCGCAATTTGGGAGAGGCCTATGTCCAGCAGTGGACTGCGATAGGCTGAGTTGATAATACATAAGAAACACCCAGACCAACACACAAATATTATATTTGTGTCCTGTGGGAATCGAACCCACGACCTCGTGATCAGCATTCCGACACTCGAACCACTAGACCACAGACGTCGTCTAATTCACGGGGTTCCTTTTAAACATTGCTCCATACAAGGATTTCTTCTACAACGTGTTAGTATAGTATAGTATAACGGGCTGGTTTCCGCAACTTCACGTCCAAGCGTGTATTTTGCGTACGGGTGGGAACTTACTCGATTCACCCCAACTCCTCGAAAAAGGCCAGCAACGCCTTGGTGTTGCTGGTGATCTCTTTGAGGATACCTGGGTTACCGAAGTACTTGGCCCTGTATGTGGCGACCTCAGGGCAGTCTAGAAGCACATGGGCTGCTGTCTCGTCTTCCACCATGCAGGCTCTGCACAGTGGGCTGTCTGTAACACCTATAACAAAAAGATGTTTGTTATACCCGTGGCCAGTTATAGCAGCTGTGACTGTACGCAGCTGTAGTTTTGACAATCGGAGGGCCTGTTTCGTGAACTGGCTGTCGATTGTGGAAAGTACCTCCTTGGCCTGCCTGCACTCACCATGGTCTTTCCATAGTTTGTAGTGTTTGTCCTTGGTGCGTTTCCTTACCAAGTTGCGTAAGTATCCAAAGGGGAGTGGCACTATGGATTCCGGTCCCACGACTACCATACTCGATCCCCTTCTGGCCAATTCATACAACGTGTTATTAAAATAACTAAAAACCTTTTAAGGGGTCACGGTACTCATCAGTACTTTATGGAACTTCGTTCCAATAAAAAAAAAAACTAATTAAAAATAACTGAATCACTATATTTTCGCCTTAAAACACAACATGTACGATTAATTCCGGCGAATGGGGTGAAGTTGCAAGTTGCGGTCAGCGCTGCACGTGCAGTGATAAACAGTTCGCGAGTCGTGTAATAAAGTTAGTCGGAAAAAGTATTTTGTTACGTACGAGTACGTTTATTGGTGCGTTTACCCTAGCTGAATAGGAATTACGGTAGTTAGTTTTGCTGTGTTTGTAGTTTTATAAACAGATTTTTTTGTGGTTTCCGTTTTGTTTTGTGTGTTGGTTTTATTCATTTGTGACATTCAGAATTACCATTTGCGCCATTCAGACTTACCTATTTGAAACAATATTTTTGATGGAAATGTCAAAAATATTACCCCCCAAGCCAGTTACGCTGGAGGACGGAGTGTTGTGACTACTTGGGAGAGGCCTATGTCCAGCAGTAATGGACTGCAATTGGCTGAGTTGAAATCTTACATGGATGAATAATGTGTAGAAGTAACTTAGTGTAATATACCTAGCCAACGCAGAAACGCCAACTGCATCAGTAAAATGGTCATTGTCATAAAAAATTACTAAATATACCTACTACCTACACATATTGGCAGCAAACAACCTCTTTTGTTCGAAAAAGTTACATAAAAGTAGAGTAGCAAGAAATTTTCGTTTTTACTGTAATAAATTCCTCGTCACAGCCTAGTCATTTGACTATATTTATACAGTACATACAAATATTATCCAGACAGCCGTGGGCATTAAAATAACAAACTATAATAAATGCTGTTGAAAATATCTTGGAAATAAAACCACGGTGACGGTCTTGGGACCGCAAAAACTGTTCAGTATTCTACCACAGCACCAAGGGGGGAAGCAGAGGGGATGAAAATGGTACTGTTATACAGCAGGCGGATAAGAGAAGGTCAATTTCTAATAAAAGGTTACACTCTCCTATTTCTTCTTCTACTATTTCACATGATGAGAACTATAGTCAGTGATCTACAGCATGACTGGGTGAATGAGGGACATATTCAAGTAAATTGTAGAATGTGCGAAACATAACAAAAAAAACCGTTGAAAAAATATTCCAAATAAATAGATGTTTATAAAAATTAAATGGACTTCAAAAGGAAATTAACTGAAAAGTATGAAATAATATTTTTCATTTATACACGAAATTCACCAACAAAACTAAATCAGAATAGGTACAAAACAAATTAGGGGCCTACGATTTTTTTGAGGTTTGCCAGCAAAGCCTTCGAATATCAAAATAGAAACGATACGTACCTATATCCGATACAAAACGGAGTTCATCACCATCATCATAATTTCAGCCGAAAGACGTCCACTGCTGGAAATAGACCTCCCCCAAGCATCGCCACAACGACCGGTCCTGCGCTTTCCGCATCCAGCGCATTCTCGCGACCTTCACCAGGTCGTCGGTCCACCTTGTGGGGGGCCTACCCACCTGCTGCCTTCCAGTACGCGATCACCACTCAGCGTCAGGCACTTGTTGCCTGGCATTTATGCTGAAATGGACCTTTTAGGCACAGTCGCTAGACACACAGCATCGATGATCCGTTTTTTGTATATTTAATTGTGTTCCTGTTGAATTGTGTCTGTGTATCTATGTGCTTTGTGTCAAATAAATGTTTCTTTCTTTCTTTCACTCGGAGTAAATATGCTCGCGTACGGTTTTACATGGAAGTTTTCTATTTTTCACTTCAGAAATAGTATTATTTCTTTCAGAAATAGACGAACATATTTTGAGATCATTACAACGACTTGCTCTTAAGTTCCATCAGCGTCAGTAACTTATGCTCAGGGAGTTAATAGCTGTCATTATTTTTGTCAGCTAAATGTCATCTATACCGCAAAGTTTGAAGACAAAGGTTTTCAACCAGTGCGACCTGCCTGTCATGACTTACAGTGCCGAGACGTGGACACTGACAGTTGGGCTAGTCCACAAATTCAAAGTCGCTCAGCGAGCTATGGAGCGAGCTATGCTTGGAGTTTCTTTGATGGATAAAATCCGTAACGAGATTATCCGGAAAAGAACCGGAGTGACCGACATAGCTTGTAGGATCAGTAAGGTGAAGTGGCAGTGGGCTGGCCATGTCTGTCGAAGGACCGATGGCCGCTGGAGCAGACGAGTCCTTGAGTGGAGACCGCGAATCGGCAAACGCAGCGTAGGGCACTCCCCCGCCAGGTGGACCAACGACCTGAAGAACGTGGCTGGGGGGAACTGGATGCGGAAGGCAGAGGACCGAGTGTTGTGGCGCAACTTGGGAGAGGCCTATGTCCTGCGATAGGCTGAGTTGATGAAATGTCATCTTTCTCAAAGACTTTCATGAACGCCGTTAAATATAATGCTATATTTAACTGCCCTATCAGCTCACAAACTCCAAGGAATGAAAAGGCAGTTTACGAGTTCTAACTTCAAGCTTACTTAAACTACTGTCCATACCTTGTGTCACCCGTCACCCAAGTTTCAATATAATTAGAGCGAACGGCACCTTTTCAATTGGTTCGCGAGTAACTCCACCGGCGAAGTTGCGCCACCCTTGATTCTATAAATGCACTGATTGTTCATTCTTGCTGCAGACGCAGCCAAAACAGGGGAGAACAGGGGAGTGTATCTTGGGTTCAAGATTAGCTGGTAGAAGAAAGCCTTTAATTCAGTGAAGAAAAATTGTGGGATGAAAAGCTGTGCGTTCCTATGTCATGATATTATGAGACTTTTAAGTCACATGAGAATTAGGTAACATACAGCCATACAGGTTTTTTTTATACGTAGACCGATTATGATTTATCTTGTGACGTATAATGTCCTGTACATTTAGGCAAAAATCTCACATGCATGAGCGCCTAGAAGGCCTTTTGTTTTCGCTGCGAGGCCATCTGTTGGAAGGAAGGAAGGAAGGACCAAGGAAGAGAAAATCCTTTTGGGAAATTTAATTCAATGAAGATGTACAGACATGACATCAAAGAGATTGACGTAGGTAAAGCTTTTCGAATTAATTTGTTAACTTATTAAGTAATTAAGGTATTAAAACTTAATAGCGTAACTAATACTCAAGCATACGTTTTTGTATGCTACATGTTCCTATGAACATGTGTTTTTGCGCAGGTAGGCTGCGCAGTCCGTTATCAAAGTAGGATACATCTTGTACCGGTAGAAACCATTAAAAAATTAATCCAATGTTGCCATATTGTGTAATTTTGTTTTATAGTCACAGTTCACACACACATCACGGTTCTTGTATTTAATCTTGTTCGACCTTATACCAGCCGCTGACTTCCACCATTGTACCACCCGCTATAAATCTAAATTCCATTCTCACCATCTTGACGATTGGTGGTCAACTACAGTACGTTTCACACGCCACTTTTCGCCTCGTACAGCAAAACTGTGGAACCAACTTCCGTCAGCGGTTTTCCCGAACAAATTTGACATGGGAGCCTTCAAGAAAAGAGCATACGTCTTTTTAAAAGGTCGGCGACGCATCAGCGACTCCTCTGGTGTTGTGGATGTCCATGGGCGGTGGAGATTGCTTACCATCAGGTGACCCGCATGCTCGTTTGCCCTCCTACGCTATAAAAAAAAAAACTATTGACTTAATTTATGTAAATCATACTTACTTAACATAACATAACATCACGCCTGTATTTCCCCGAAGGGGTAGGCAGAGGTGTATAGTACACCCACATTTTGCCAGTTATGTTATAAGTCCCATGTACTAGGGGGCGAGCCTATTGCCGTTAATCGGGCACAAATCCAGACTCCGGGCTGCTACTGAGAATTTCTTAATGAAAAAACCCAATAACACTTTGCCCGACCCGGGAATCGAACCCAGGACCCCATGCTCAGCAGTTGCGCTTGCGATCACTAGACCAACGAGGCAGTCATACTTACTTACTTATCATTATTTATTTACAGGAGTGTCCCTGCGAGATCGAATCAGAAATGAGGAAATTCGCAGGAGAACGAGGGTAACTGCCATAGCCCAAAGAATTGCCAAACTTAAGTAGCAGTGGGCGGGGCACATTGCTCGCAGAACGGATAGCCGATGGGGCCATAACGTTCTGGAGTGGCGACCGCTTTCCGGAAGACACAGCGTGACAGGCCCCCCCACAAGGTGGACCGACGGTCTGGTGAAGGTCGTGGGAATCCGCTGGATGCGGAAAGCGCAGGACTGGTCGTTGTGGCGATGCTTGGGAAAGGCCTGTATGTCCAGCAGTGGAAGTCGTTTGACTGAAATGATGACGATGATGATTTATTTAACATGTGTGTGATGTTAACATCTAGGTACACAAACAACATTACATTCACATTCTATAGTAACAATATTGTTATTTATTGTTGTGACTGCCTCGTTGGTCTAGTGGTTGCAAGCGCGACTGCTGAGCGTCGGGTCCTGGGTTCGATTCGAAAGTGTTATTGGGTTTTTTCATTAGGAAATTCTCAGTAGCAGCCCGGAGTCTGGATTTGTGCCCGGTTAATGGCAATAGGTTCGCCCCCTATTACATGGGACTATAACATAACTGGCGAAATGTGGGTGTACTATTACACCTCTGCCTACCCCTTCGGGGAAATACAGGAATGATGTTATGTTGTGTGTTTGTTATTCAATCAACTCAGCCCATCGCAGTCCACTGCTGGACATAGGCCTCACCCAAGTTGCGCCACAACACTCGGTCCTCTGCCTTCCGCATCCAGTTCCCCCCAGCCACGTTCTTCAGGTCGTCGGTCCACCTGGCGGGGGAGCGCCCTACGCTGCGTTTGCCGATGCGCGGTCTCCACTCAAGGACTCGTCTGCTCCAACGGCCATCGATCTTTCGACAGACATGGCCAGTCCACTGCCACTTCAACTTACTGATCCTACAAGCTATGTTGGTCACTCCGGTTCTTCTCCAGATAATCTCGTTACGGATTTTATCCTTCAAATAAACTCCAAGCATAGCTCGCTCCATAGCTCCAGATTCTTGTTATTCTTTTAAATTAATTGTTAGTCTTTGATGAAAGAGACTAGTTTCCACGACACAGGGAATCCTGGTATGGAGACTAGTGTTCTATTTGTAACTCTACTTTGATCAATATAGATTTTTATTTACATTAATTACGGCACTCTGATCGACCATTATATTGACACTGAAAACCAGCGCTATGGGTTTCTTTCTGTAAAACTTTAGACAGAGATTTCTTGCACAGTCCATAAATCTCACGCACAAATTTTAATTAGAAAAACGCATTGGTAGGTAGCTACTTGTACCCTTTGACAGAGTTTTTACTTGGTCTATGCTTGTACAAGCTCCTTTGGGAAACAGTACAAAACAGCTGGCACAAATAAGTACGGCCTTTCAATTCACTCAATAGGTACCAAAAGGTCCGAAACAGGTCTCGAAAGTGCCATCCGAATCAATAGTGCTATACGGAGGTCGAAGTGCGAATAATTGCGTCGGTATCCCGGAATATCTGACATTTCGTTCGCTTTGTCATCTAATCTACACAATGGTCCATCTAATTGCTGACAACTGACATTAACAATAATTAGTACGCACCTCCCTTTTGGGGTGAGGTACAAAGAAAAGTGGGAGCGATGTTTTTGTATAGCAATTTGTTGGTCTTTTGTAACGGTTTAATGACCTACTGGATTTGGTCATCGTTACTTGTAAATTTATTGTAATTGTTTACGTTATTATTATGGTTTTGTATGTCTAAAGTTTTATTCTGGGTAAAAATATCTGACTACAGCAGTGATACTGAACTGAGGAGAATATGACCCCGCCTGAATATCTGGATGCAGCTACGTAAATGACGAACAATCTTTTACCAGAAAAATCAAGAAAAAGTACAACAATGTTACCAAGGTTTTGACTTTGGTATTTGATTTAAAATTGTATGAGTTTAGATAAAATAGTGTATGAAACTGACATAACTAGGTATTAAACACTCGTGTGATACTATTAAAAAACTCACACTCGTGTTTTAATAACCCCTGTTATGCAACAGTTTCATAAACTACTATTAATTTATCGTGTCGACATGTGCTACATAATGATAATAGCTCATGCTGTTGGAAAAAGGTTAGCCAGTCAGCAGGTTGGTAGCGGGACTGACAGCCCAGGGTGCCCAGACGATCAATTCAATATCGTCACTCGTGGAGGCTCTTTTAATGCGCCCCATAACTTCTTTTTAACAACTACTGGTATTTCAAGATAGTGTAAACTGTAACTTTCTACTAATACCTCTAGAATCTACGTGTAAAGATTTGTCAATGACACAGGATTACTCATTTTCACCTGCTAAAGATCTTTGTTTGACTGTTATAAATCTTCCTATTCATCATTTCAGCCGAAAGACGTCCACTACTGGAGATAGGCCTCCCCCGATAAAGGGCCATAATCGCCACGCTTGGCAGGCGGTTTGGCGATCGCAGTTGGTTGGTTAAATACTCAGAGAATGCTGCTGCCCATCCTCTGGTGAATTCCTCAGTCGCCTTTTACGACACCCATGAGAAGAGATAAGGGTGGTGCAATTCTTTGTGTCCGGCACCACACGGAAGCGAAATCTTCCTATTACTTTAAATAAATAATTTCAATTTCCCAAAAAGCTTGCAAGACGAATGACGATTCACGTCCAATCTAAGATCAAACAATAAAAAGTTCCCACACAACATTATATATTACACTGTACTATATTGTAAGTATACAAAATTTCCGACCCAATTGCCTTAGGGAGGGACAGAAACAATATATATTTATATGTACGAATATATATATTGATAAGTACAGCCGTTTGTCCCTCATGTCAAGTTGACCGTACGTAATACTCTTGCTGATCAATAGGACGGAAGCGAACGAAGTATATCTATTACATTTGATACTTCGGAACGGGTTCCCTTTGTATTTCTTATGTGTTTCACCCCTTATCTAAATGTGTGGGAGTTTTCTTGTTTTTCAATGGAGGTGTTCCGCCGGCTTGGAAGTGATGGAGCGTTCAGATTGGTATCAATTGATGGTGTTAGGGACGAATACGTCATCAAGCTCGTTTTTGGGTAGCTAATAAGGAAAATCGAGTGTGAAAGGTGAAGGTCATGTTAAGGTTTTTGGTAGTTTCACCTTCGGTTCTACTATTCTCTATGGAAAGACCAAAAAGAAAGCTTTTACAATACAAGCTTCTTCGCGAAACGACTTTTTTGGTATTCGCTCGCAAGTTTTGAAATAAGCGTTTGTGTAGTTACGTCCATCATAGATAAAATACTATTGGGTACGTCAACGGGGTTCCCATTAGTATTTTACTTGAAATTATCCATGGTATAATAAGATGGGTGAAACATCTTATTATACCATGAAATTATCATAACTTAACATAACATCACGCCTGTATTTCACCGAAGGGGTAGGCAGAGGTGTACATTACACCCACATTTCGCCAGTTATATTATAAGTCCCATGTAATAAGGGGCGAGCCTATTGCCATTAACCGGGCACAAATCCAGACTCCGGGCTGCTACTGAGAATTTCCTAATGAAAAAACCCAATAACACTTTGCCCGACCCAGGAATCGAATCCAGGACCCCACGCTCAGCAGTCGCGCTTGCGACCACTAGACCAACGAAGCACTTGAAATTATCGAAGGATCGAATGACACTTGCTCGAAAATGTGAACTCGATAATACTTGAGATCGATAAATTATGAGCGCGACAGTTCGATGCATCAAAATCTCGAATAGCTTTAAGCTCGAATGATTGGCAGCGCGAAAATTCATTATCTTGAAGTATAAACCATCAAATCGAATTAATCACAAAGTTTTAAGGAATTTTATTTGTTCTAGTATTTTTGCTGACTAATAACATATGCACGAAGGTAGTCAAAAACGGATAGATGGAATTATTGGCAATACGTGGTAGTTTATCGTTGTACAATCGACCGGTCGACCGCACGTCAGTGGTAACAGTTTGACCTTGACAGCGTCTTTATTTCGTGAGCAGTATGGGCGGTTTACGTAATGAAAAAAAGAAAGATAGAAAAAATATTTATTTCCGTCAAAAGTGACGCACAAAATTACCAAAAAAAATAGTAATGCAAGTGTGATCACTGACGTGCGGTCGACTGTACGTTTATTGTTGTTTTTTTTTTCATAAAAATGCCCAGAATTACGTACAATATTACTAATTTAGTTAGATAACTTCTAAATTTGTCTTAAATCTCTTGTTATTTTTCATGATAGTAGTTGATTTGTACTGTGTTGATTACTAGTAAATTGTTTTATTATCTTGATAATAGATCGATTTGATGGTCGTTTGAGAAATGATGTTTCAAGATAATGAGCTTTCGCACTGCTGATCATTCGAGCTTATAGCTATTCGAGATTTTGATGCATCGAGATAGTGAACTGTCGCGCTCATAATTTATCGATCTCAAGTACTATCGACTTACGGCCAACATTAATATCCAATCTATCCACGATTTACCCTACTGGACATAGAAATTTGACATATTTTGTATGGAGCTTATGTCAAATTCTCATACTGAGAAGAGGCCCGTGCCCAGCAGTGGGACAGTAATGGGCTGGTTATGTTATGTTATGTCAAATTCCTATCTCTAGTAGGGCAAATCGTGGATAGATTGGATATTAATTTTGGCCGTTAACGTTCAAGTTTTATTCGATCCTACGACATTCGATTTCAAGTAGGGAACCCAAGTCCACGAGTGCTTGCTGTAACCAATTTTGACTAATGACTAATCAATAACAAAACATGGCTGCGTGAACTCCCCCTCTAATCATTTTACTGCCAATTCACACATGAAAAACTTGTAAAATGTCTTTTTCAAGTTTTTCAATATCAAAACCAAAACTGAAAACATACATTTCCAGCCACCAAACCATCAAGTTTGACTGATACATTTTGTAAACAAATATAAGTGTTTATTCTTATATCTTTTTCCTCGACTACGTGTACAAATCGTTGCCAATTCTCGTACTACATGAATACTACAATTGGTGCCGACATCAAAGCGAAAAAAGCGCTAAAAGCGAAACGAGCGAGAGGTGTGATTGTCAGTGTATTTGTGTTGTGTCGCGAGTGTCGGCTCAGATTCCAATAACGATGAGCTGGGAGGCGGGGTAATGATGACGTATTTGATACCAGAAGATTTTTTTAAATATAATTAAAAAATAAAATAAATAAATGTCTTTGGGTCATTTTTTCACAGCACCATCTAGTCCCAAACTAAGCAGAAAGAAAGAAAGAAAGAATCATTTATTTGCGTAGAATACAGGTGGTACCAGATATAAAAATTGGTGGTTTAGGAACAGTGCTATATTCTGCTTGTATTAAACATGCAAAAAGAGAGAGAGAGAGAGAGAGAGAGAAAGAGAGCAGAGCTTGTACTATGGGTACTAGACAGTGGATATAATACTTATATACTTTTTTTGTTGTTGTAAATACATTCTTATAATACATAAGCAACACCCAGACCAACACAAACACTTATGGGAATCGAACCCACGACCTCGTTAACAGCAGTCCGACACTCGAAGCACTAGACCACAGAGGTTGTAAAAAAAAAATTGGGCAAAGAGACTTTTAAAAATTAGGTACCTATTTGAAAAAACTATCACTGTCGCTTTGCGAGCGCTCGGCCTCAAATAAGTGCGATAAGGACAACTGCAGTTTCGGTTCCGACTGAATAGCCATCGTAAAAAGTCATAATTCGAAGTTTGGCTATTTCCTCCTCCGAAACTAGACCAATTTGAAAGATATTTCATGAACTGAATAAGAGGAATGTGTACTGTGCCGCTATGTTTACCCTTTTTCATGAACAGTTGTCAAATTTATATACTAGGCCCCTATAGACAGCGGTCTAAATATACAAATTAAAGATTTTTGAGGGCTTCTACAAATAATTTATCAACAAAAACGAAACATATGGGCATAGAAAAAGCTGATATTTATTTTAATCTAAAACATAATTGGTCTGGTTTTTATAAAAACCAGAAAGAAAACAGTCGGAGATCGTTTGTATGGAGAAAAGATCACCCGCGTTTACTCTTAATAATGCTGACTTTGACCACTTTTCTGTCTATGTACGATGCTGTATGTGGTTTCTGATAGGGTCAAATACTCCACCTGTACTGAGGTCTATCTTAAAAGGCTATTAAGGAATTATGGTAGGCATAGGCAAGCACAGCAGTCCTTTTTGTAGGTACACAGTACTATCATACTGGCAGCCTTGTTGGGCTAAGAGCCTTTTTCCCTACATAGTACAATGTAGCTATCGTGATGCTGATGCAGTAGACTGATGACTTCATTCAAGACCAAGATGATTGACGCATCTTTAATTTTTTTATTCATATTTTCAAGTCGCATATTTTGATAACTTATTTTATCCATCTTCTTTCATATTCTCATGACTTATTTATTCATTTATTAATTTTATTAACAGTTTTATTTATTTAAACACAGTTTTTAGCCTAGACCAATATATGTGCTTACTTATGATTATCTATAAACAAAGTTCCTTCGTCCGTGACTCACTGCAGGGGTGCCAACTGAACGCCGAGTTGGTTGGTTGGTTGGTTGGTTGGTTGGTTGGTTGGCCGCCCTTTTGACATGGGAATGCCTGGCAGCAACTTCATGATTACTTGTGTCTAATTTATGAAATTTTATTGATGTTATTGTTGTGGCGTCACTATCCTGTGCAAATAAAAGTTTTTCTTTCTTTCTTTCAGTGGTAGAGCGATCGTCTTCAGCGCTGAGCATCGCGGGTTCAATTCCCGCACGTAGCAAATAAATAAATAAATTTAATAATTTTTAATTCACAAAAAGTTTTACATCAAATATCAAATATTTATGCGATCTACGGTCCATAAAATTATTCAGGGTCTGGGTGTTTATGCATGAAAGGTTTGTGTTTTTAAACGCACCATACAGGAGATATTCTAGTGTGGGGCAATAAAAAAACACTTTTCCACAGATCGAATCACAGAGTACATTGTAATATACTGAAATAGAGACCAATCTTCAACCACAAAACAGGTAACCGCTTACTAGCGCCATCTGATACTTTTAGTGTGGAACTGCTGTTAGTAGATCAACTGAACTAAAAACAAAAAATGCAAAAAGAGAAACATTTCTTGAGGATCGAACTTACGCCCTGTGTTTATAAATCTGACCGCAAGATAGTACTGCTACTAACACTTGTTTCTGACTTGCGAATTTTAGCACTGTAATCAACCAGTTAAAATCAATAAAAGAAGAATACTTTAATGTTCAAGAATCAACAAAAATGGCTCTGAAATAGATACTTATTTATTACTACAATATTTGGTGAAAAATCAGTACAATTATCTCGTCAAATGAAATCCTAATCTCTTTGGAGCAATTATCAAATATAGGGTCATGTAGCGACATCTATCCAATATTGAATAAACTATTACAATATCTCGTTTCTTAAATTTGTAAAATCTGCCATCTATAACTTTTAGTCCGTAACAGTAACAAATATAATGCTACTAAATTAAAAACCACCATCTTACCTGTTATTTACAAGCATTCGAAGTACTACGTTTTTTTGCAGCGTTGTAAAAGCTGTTGTACCCGATTATTTGTTTTAAGATTGAGGACTCTGGATTGAATGCATCGTCATCTACAAGAACACCCAAAGTAATGTATCAAGTAACACAAAAAACTGAGTTAGGCGATAGTGAGAGATACCAGAAAGCCTACATTTACTTCGAGTATATTTTCAGGGAACTGCTTTATGTAGTGAACTGTCATGAACAGTTTATTACGTTTTTAGTGTTTCTGTTTAGTTCATGCTCGGGAGGAATTTTCTATGGAATTATTTAGTAGGAGGTTTTAAAATGGCGCAGTGGCTAAAAGCATGGCTTTCTGCGTACTTTTCCTTATTCTCGACGCCTGTTTAACAGTCTGGAGGTGAATTTTGTGTATCTTACCTATGTATGGTGCGAAAACCCCCTTATCGTCTTCTTTTATGGAAATGATTCATCTTAATTTTTGTTCATGCTCACTCAAATGTCATGCTGATGGTGGTGGTATAGTATCGGGTCGTTAATTTCCCTTCAATATGGTTGAGTTAAGGGATGGCTGATGCTTGCGGCTCGCGTCATGCTCGTGAACGGGTGCCGTCTGTCGGGACAGGGTCAGCTCCTACATACTATTGCAACTCTTTTTGGATTTATTTATCTTGTTTATTTCTGACATTATACTCACATTACTTGAATGAATTTTATGTAATAATAAACAATAACCTATTTTAAAAATAATATATCCATGGAGTTTCTTGCCGGTCTTCTCCATAGGACCCACAATTTGGAACCGTGCTACTAGAGCCTGACGTTTCAAAAGTGCCTGTAATTAGGTTTATTATTTATTTATTGTCAGCCTATATTGTCCCACTGCAGGGCAAAGGCCTCCCTTTCCTTATTCCACTCTTTCCGGTCAAGTGAAATTGTGAACCAGTCTTTACTATACGAGTCCAACTCGTCCCGCCATTAATTATTATATAAAAAAAATAGGTTTAGTATATAAAAATATTTGAATTTGAATTTGTTCTCATCTAAAGTAGATGATACTATTACCATCTCAACTTAGCTTTTTGCAACTAACTACTAGCCCTGTTGTCCTTTCCCAAGTTACATTAAGGCATCATAGGTTTAGGTTTGTCTACGAAGCTACTCAAAACGAACTAGTTACAAACTCAAATCATCAAAAAAAAAAAAAAAAAACTCAAATCACCAATGACTAGCTAGAACGTCACAGCACGGTCCGTCAGTGGTGGTCCTTAGGTCCGTAGTCCACGACGCTACTCAAAACATTAGCTACTCATTAAAATTGGTGATTTAAGTTTGTAACTAGTTTATTTTGAGTAGCATCGTAGACGCTGTCTTCAACAAATCGGGTAGCGTATACGACTCAGCGTTACCAATTAGTTTGTAACATTAATTTTATTACTAACCCGTGGGGTAATTGTGCAATGCATTCACATTGACATCAGATTTCATTTTGAAATTACAGCAATATTCATTGCGTGGTACGTAGTTGTCAATATGACGGATTGTCAAAACACACAGAGCAATGAACATTGAAATCCGAATGAATGCGATCGCGAGTGAGTTACGCAATTAGGCAGCGGTTCCGTCACTTTTTCCGTCGTGGACGACAGCTTAGGCTTAGCGGTAAAATGAATGAACAATTAGGACCGCCATGACGGGCATATATGACGTTCTATTTTCTCACTAGTGATGATTGGTGACTTAAGTTTGAAACTAGTTTCTTTTCAGTAGCGTCGTGAACAACGAGCCTTAGAGTCCCCACCACAGAAATAGATAGATATAATGGTTTTAATCACAATTTTACTTGCGATTCATGCGTGGCAACTTTCGAACAAACCGCGCCTCCCAAGTTGAAGTCATTAATTCTTAAAAATTTAGTTTAATTAAATTTACTTTACAGTTAAAAACAGCGCAATAAGGCATTTTTGTGGGTTTTTGTTACAGTGTTTACAGAAACAAATCAAGGCGTACTGAGAAATGTTTTGAAATGCCCTGCACTATGCTGCAGTATGTGTGCCCTGCTCACTTTTCCATTCTTTTTTTATTTTTATTTTTATGAGATAAAGATCTGCTCTTGACCGCAATCTAGACAGCTTTATCAAGATGTGGTCGAAGATGGAGCGAGCAAACCTATTAGGTGCCGATTCACTCCAGCTTTAAAGGCGTTAGGGTAGTAAGTGCCCGGAAATACAGATGCTGGCAGTGCTATCTATTTCTGTGGTCCCCACCGACTTTTTCTTCTGTTTAGTTGTATTCATAATCAGGACGGGGACATACGGCAGTGCCCATACCAGCAGTCCCGATTTTGTCATAAAAATGATATCACCCAACTATCGACTCAGTAGTCTGCGGGAGCTTGTGTGCAGTCCGAGGGAAGGAAGGTCTTAGGCAACAACTTTGATACTTAGATGTTAAAAATAAAGGACAGCCTCATCAAAATTCCTCACATTTATCCAAACAAAGTTTACAGTTTTACACTTATTATTCGTATTATTAAGATTTATATCGCTTCTCTCGGAAACTGGTTTATCAGTAGAGTTTTATATTCCTTTTGACACGAGCATCTCTGGCAAGTGTCGCGAGAATTGGAATAATTTATCCATGAGATTTCCCAAAGGCCCCGTAGGAGGACAAACGAAATAAAATCTTTCTTTTTTTTCGTTTCTTTGCGAATAAATATAAAAGGAACATACGTAGATATGTAATGGGAATGGGATGGCGGTTTGGGAGGTCGCGGGTTCGATTTAAAGACGCATGACACATGTGTCCTTTTGTGTCAAGTTGTTACTTATTTATTAGGAGTTTTCTCATGACGTGCAATGCCTCTTTTTGTAGCTGGGTAAATCCTTTTTGTATGTCACACTTTTCTAGCCTCTGCAACTCTTGCAAGCCCGGATCTACAAGCAACCAGAAAACCGCCGCAACAATGAAGCTCGGCCGGTCCCGGGGAAATGATTGAACCGTGTTGGAACCTGCAACGAAGTTAATCAGAAAGTGAATTAGGAGGAGTAGGAAGAAATTATGTTTTCACTTCCCTACGTATCAAGCGTAAAACAGAAAAAAGTAAAGGCCCGTACAGACCTAAAGCAGATCAGTAGCAGCTCAGGTTGAAGGCGAGCACGCACATGTTGTAATACAAAGAACGATATGAAATATGCCACACCAAATATTAGTGCGGGACCGCTGGCGAACTGTGCCGCTCCAGCCCTAGACCTAGCCTCTAGACCCGCCGGCGACAAACCAGGCAGCGCGGCACGCGATCAGTAGGACGCGGTTGCGTTGGATCACTACGACCGCCATACTAACTGGCCACACCGGAGCTGAACAGGGCGGTGAGTCAGTGTGACGTCAAAGCGTTTACGAGGCAGTTGTATTGTTTGACAATCGACACAACATGTCATATTGAAAGCAGTTCTATGGCGGGCCCGCCGTCAAAACGCTTTAAAACTGTCTACCTGTTAGTATGACGTCTGCCGCGCTGCTCAGTGCTCATGCCCCGCACTGTTACTGACCTGCTTTTGGGTTTGTACGGGCCTTAAATGGCCATAGGCGCATTAAAAATATGTCTGCCACCAGGGTAAGCCCAGCTACCTAGCATCAACTCAGCCTAACGCAGTCCACTGCTGGACATAGGCCTCCCCCAAGTTGCGCCACAAATCTCGGTCCTCTGCCTTCCGCATCCAGTCCCCCCCAGCCACGTTCTTCAGGTCGTCGGTCCACCTGGCAGAGGGGCGCCCTACGCTGCGTTTGCCGATTCGCGGTATCCACTCAAGGACTCGTCTGCTCCAGCGGCCATCGGTCCCTCGACAGACATGGCCAGCCCACTGCCACTTCAGCTTACTGATGATTTTTTTGTTTTTTTTTTTTTGCACCTCACCTCTTATACATATATATTTCCTCTTATCACAAAAAGACTTATCGCGCATTCCTCGGGAACTATTTATTTTCCCAGGATAAAAAGTAGCTAATATTATAACTCAATGAAACTCCTTATGACTACACTTCACAGATCACTGGAAATGCTACAATTCTAGGAGCAGTTCCAGTAGTGTGTAGGTTTCCTCAAGGTTACCTAAGGTTAAAGAGACTTTATTTATCCTCACATTATAAATTATGACATATTTCTCTGACTATATCTTTAACGATTCAGTTCACATACCAGGCCCCTCAGAAAGTATTGCGAAAAAAAGTTTTTATATGTGGGAGACTGGCCAGTTATAATGTTTTTCGAAAATATGATTATTTATAAGTAAAAATAAGTAAGTTCCAATTTCAAAATTTCCCTCCACATTTTTTGCGAGTTAATTCAAAGTATTGTGTCTCACTGAAATATGGATCTGCGCCGGGAACATTTTAGAGCTATGATTTTATACGATTTCAAGTGTCGCCTGAAACCGGATGAATCGTACGATAGACTTCAAATGGCATTCATGGATGAAGGCCCTTCCAAGGCAACCGTGTATCGTTGGTATAACGAATTCAAGCGCGGTCGACCAACTTTGGGGGATGACGAAAGAAGCGGTCGCCCTTTGACGGCTGTTACCGAAGAAAACGTGCTAGCAGTGAAAAATTTAATCCAAGACAATAGGCGAATTACATATCAGGAGATTCAACACATATTGAAGATTGGATCGGGAAGCGTTCACGAGATTCTACACAGCCATCTTCGCGTGAGGAGGATAGTATCACGCTGGGTGCCGCACAACCTCACCGATGCTCAGAAGCAGGCCCGGGTGGAATGGTGCCGTGATATGCTTAACAAATTTGAAGCAGGCTCGTCTCGGCGTGTTTACGACATCGTTACAGGTGATGAGTCCTGGATTTATCAATACGACCCAGAAACCAAGCGCCAGTCGACTGTTTGGGTGTTTCAAAATGAGCCAACGCCTACCAAAGTGAAGCGATCTAGAAGCGGGGGTAAGATTTTGATCGCTAGCTTTTTTAATTTGACTGGCCACTTGGTATCAATTCCCTTACGGGATCAAAGAAGCATTAATGCCGAATGGTATACTACCAAATGTTTGCCAGAAGTTTTCTCTGTTATAAGCAACAAGCGACCAAACACAGGGCTCCGCGGGCTACTGCTCCACCACGACAATGCACCTGCGCACACCGCACTCAAAACGAGGGACTTCCTGGACAGCACGCCAGTCAAACTCCTGGGTCACCCTCCTTACAGCCCTGATCTAGCACCGTGTGACTTCTTTTTATTCCCAAAAATAAAAAATCAGCTCAAAGGGATACAATTTTCGTCGCCGGAAGATGCGCTGGCTGCGTTCGAACAGGCTGTAAACGAGGTGTCTGCGGCGGACTGGAAAAAGTGTTTTGAAAACTGGTTTAGGCGCATGAATCTTTGTATAGAGGCTGGTGGAAAGTACTTTGAAAAGATTTGATAAAAATATATGTACGTATAGAACAATTTTTTTTAGTTTCGCAAAACTTTCTGAGTGTCCCACGTATTGATCTACCTAACATGAAATTGAAAGCTATCTTTCATGAAAAATCGTAGCTAGTGACTAATGAACCGTTAAGCGTTGAAAGGTCGTTTGTATCAATTATGTAGGTCTTATTGCAAAGAAATAAAGTTGAAATTAGAACGGAATGTTATTTTATGTTTACTTTATAGAAAAACTTATGGGACTTTATATTTATTTTAACCTTTTTTCGTTCTTAATGTAAAAAGTAAATAATTATACATTATGAAATTAAAGATCGTCTGAATCTAATCCAGAGACATATAGACGAAGTGCTGTGAATAATCATAGTAAAACCAACAAAACCATGCTCCTTCGCGTACAAACCAGCGCTCACGCACACATATGCACATCAAACCGTTCTCACCGCTCTCTGTACACATGCATCGTCCAGTAAGCATTGCCAAAAACAAATATCTTTCAGGTGCATGTATGGTGTTGTGCGTAAGCGCTGGTTTGTATACGGAGTAGCACGGTTTTGCTGGCTTCACTATGATTGTTCGCAGCACTTCTCGTGCTCTAATCTAACCAGAGATTGATGTAATAATGATGATGATTGATGTATTGATGATTGATGAATCTAAGGCGGCCCATAAATCTAAAATATAATTGTGAAATATTAAAGGCGGCCTTTGGGTACCGATGAAGGTAAGCCAGGGATCCACAAACAAGCTAAAAAAAAAATTTCTACCAATTGAGTTCGTTTAGTTAGTGTTGGGTTCCATAAAATAAAAATATTTTTTATTTTTATTTTTAGGGTTTCGAAACCATAAAGGATTGGTAACCCCTAGTCGGGGTCGGACTGCTGATCACGACGTCATGGGTTCGATTCCCACAGGACACAAATATTTTTGTGATGAACATAACACAACAACCCCCCACATACACACCCACACACATACACAAGATACCAATATTTTTAGCTGTTTTTTTTGTTTTTTGTTTTTGTCAACTATGTGTTCTGGACTGAAAGAGACTAGACCCCACGACACAGGCAATCCTAGTGTGAGGTCTAGGGCTTCAACCAATGTTATGTATATTTTTTGGCACAATAAAGAAATTTAAGTGTTTGTGTTGGTCTGGGTGTTTCTTATGTATTTTTTTTTTGTTTTTTTTTTTTTTAATATTATATAATAAAAAAAAGTATATAAGTATTATATATTTATTGTCTAGCACAAGCTCTGCTCAGTTTGGGACTAGATGGTGCTGTGTAAAAATGTTCCAAATATATTTATTTTTATTTATGTAATTGTGCAATGATATTGACCCGGTTAGGGGTGAGATTGAAATACAAATAATAATAAAAAAAAAAAAAAAAAAAATATCTTTGGGACATTTTTACACAGCACCATCTAGTCCCAAACTAAGCAGAGCTTGTGGTATGGGTACTAGACAATGGATATAATACGTATATACTTTTTTTTTTTGTAAATACATACTTATAATACATAAGCAACACACCCAGACCAACACAAACACTTATGTTCATCACACAAATATTTGTGTCCTGTGGGAATCGAACCCACGACCTCGTTATCAGCAGTCCGACACTCGAACCACTAGACCACAGAGGTCGTCGATGAAGATAGGGACGATATAATAATAATTGTGCAACATTAATATTGCACAATTATATTGTAGGTGTATGGGCCGCCGTCCCGATCTCAGATAGTCCCTATCATCATTTGTATTTCAATATCACCCCTAACTGGTCAATATCATTGCGCAAAGAAAAAAAAAGACCACCAATCAACAAACCGCTTTAACCACCTATTATGCTTATGCTTATGCGTGGCTAAGTTACGGAGTTACCCTTTGGGGAAATAGCACAGACGCACCAACAATCTTCACACTTCAAAAAAAATTAGTAAGAATTCTAGTAAACATAGAAAAAACTGACAGCTGCAAACCCCATTTTATAAAGCATAATATTCTAACCCTCCCTAGCATTTATATATTAGAGACATGTAAATTTGTTCGGAAGCATCAGGAATTCTACTCAAAACGTGGAGATATACAGTTAAATTATGAACTCCGACACAAATCTAGGCTAAATTTACCACCTTCCCGCTTAAAAATGCATTCAACTAGTCCTTACGTAATGTCCATAAAAATATATAATAGATTACCTGAGCCAATAAAAAATGAAAGCAAATAAATATATTTAATAAAAAACTAAAACAACTATTATTAAAAAATGCTATTAAAATATTAATGAATATTTCGATGATAAATCATTACAAAAATATACTAGTTAAAATTTTATTAATATAAATCATAGACAATATTTCATTTAGCAGTCAGCTTCCTCTCCTACATATTTACTTTGCCGTGCCCGACAGGGTTCACAATGATCTCATAGTTTTAAGTCTACCACCTAAGTAATACATTGTGAATGCAATAAATATATTGAGTATTGAGCAATTGCAAATATTGCACAATTAATTATAGTGTAGGTGTATGGGCCGCCTAACAGAGTGTATAAAATGTATCATAGAAAATTTACATTATCGTATGACAAATTGGTTGAATTTTTAGATTAGACGATCTCTACTTATAACGTTATTTATGAGTTAAATTCTGATTAATATAGTTACTTCTACCACAGATAATATAATACTATACTAGTACTTCTACTAAGCTAAACAAAATCATATTTTAAAGCTTATTACATACTTAAATTCGTGGGTAAGCCCCCCACAAGGTGAACCGACGACCTGGTGAAGGTCGCGTTAATCCACTGGATGCGGAAGGTGCAGGACCAGTCGTTGTGGCGATGCTTGGGGGAGGCTAATGTCCAGCAGTTGATGTCTTTTGACTGAAATGATGATGATGATGTCGATAAAAAGTACCCCATGTTAATCTAGGACATGGTCTACCTGTGCACCAAATTTCATTCAAATCCATGTACCAGTTTCATCGTAATTGAAGACCAAACTTACACACACCAATCCACAATTTCGCATTTAAAATATAAGTAAGATTGTAGAATTATTACATCACTTCCTTCCTTGTAAATATTAAATTCACTCCGTCAGGATTTCTACAAAACCGTCGACAAGATTCTCGGCCTAGTCTAGGCCAATATCCTAAAGTTGTTCGTCCAGGCCACTTTGGAGGCCACTTCGACGGTAATTAGCCTCCGTTTTTATTGAGGCTCTCTATTACGTTCCTAAGTTTACTTTTAAGTAAGAAATGGCAATTTGTTAACTTATTTTACAGAGTTATCGAGACAAGTGTTTGGTTTAAAAGTGTATTTTCATTAAAGTACTTAAATAAGTAAATATTTTTGGGACATTTTTGCACAGCACCATCTAGTCCCACACCAAAACTAAGCAGAGTTTGTACTATGTGTACTAAATGATGGATAAGATATTTTTTAAATATATTTTTTTTTTCGTAATTACGTGCTTATAATACACAATAAACACCCAGCCCAACACAAACACTTATGTTCTTCACACAAATATTTGTGTCCTGTGGGAATCGAACTCACGACCTCGTGATCAGCAGGGTATTGTGGGTGTTTTAGATAGCCTTTGGTACCCTTCATCAATGGTTTTCGTATGGACCACGAGAAATGTGACACCATGGTATAGTGCCTCCACGGCTTTTTTCCCAAAATCCCCACTGCAAATACACGCAAATTTTAGTAGGGATTTTGGGAATATTATCCCCACCGACTTGAAAAGATAATGACGTAGGTATTTGGCACTTATTACATTAACAAAAAATGTATCAAAAAACAAAATGATACGCATATTAATTCACAAATAATAACAATGGTAGATAGGTATTATATATAGGTACATATTGTGGGAGACTGGTGCCTTAACTAGGCTCGAGGCCTGTATTTCAGGAACATATACAAAGGTAAGGTACATACAAAGAGAATAAATACATATTGCTCCTTGCAACAGATCATGCATGACAGGTAGGAAAGTAGTAGTGCTCCTTTGTGAAAGAGTTCATTCTGGGAAGTACTACCACCGTACCTACTTCTCCACCAAACAGTGATGCTTGCATTTCTGTGTTTCGGTCTGAAGGGTGCGGGTGCCGGTGAAATTACAATAACATGAGACTTTCCATCTTCATGTCTCAGTTTGGCGAACCGACTTGCGGAACCATTTGGGCAACAGCCTAGGTGGTATTGCAGTTGTTATGAGTAAAGGTAACCGCTTAACAACAGGTGGGCCTTTAGTTCGTTCCGCTATCCTATAAAAAAAAAGTTCTGATTCAGTGATTAAAAAATATTCCGCTAAATATTGTTTATAATTTGTGACAAGTCAGGAAAGAATTGAGCACAAAACTTGTAACTTTAAAATAGTAACCTAAGTAGAGATAAGTTATTTTGTATGTAACTTGAATATTACAAAGAAACTTAGCTCTTAGTAAGTTAAAGTTTAAAGCTGCCAAGTCGCACGTTAAAGATTTTCTGCTTATTTGAATACTTGCTTTTGTAGTTCTGTTCGCTTTGCACTTCCAATAAAGTTAGTGTACTACGAGTATAATTTTTTTTTTGATCGTTGACTATAATTATGTTATTTGAATAATATTGACATCTTTGTCAAGAGAGGAGAGGGAGAAGAGAGGAGGAGGGAGATCTAACTGGCCTTTAAAAATTAAGTACAGATATCTCTCTTCCCCAAGCGTCGGCAAAACGACCGGTCCTGCACTTTCCGCATCCAGTTGATTTCCGCGACCTTCACCAGGTCGTCGGTCCACCTTGTGGGAATCTTCGTGCGATACTTGGGCTTATGTCAGCGGTGGACGTCTTTTGGCTGAAATGATGATGTTGATTATGGTCTCTCTTCCGTTTTTTAGACAAGCATTTGTTTGGCCATAGCCACACGTCCCGTACATAGCAATATTTGTAGACCGTCCAGAAAATATTTAGGGCATTTTTTCAACCGCTAACACTTTCTGGGACACACGTTGTGTATTGACGTCAGATCAATTAATAAGTTTTTTGTTGAAAAATCTATTTTTCAAGACAAGGTTTTATAAGACACGGATTTGGTAGTGTAACATAAACTAGGTGTGTCAACGGTAGCTACATCAGAGATCCTATGAACACGTTCCGGCTCCATCATCAGATCAGCTCCTAAATATTTTATTTTTATTTATTTTTATTTATTTGGGAAAACAAACAATTGTATAGTATATATTACTTAAGATGGTATGGTTTAACAACTAGGTTAACGTATATACAATCCACGACGTTTCCACAAATTACCTTTTGCTAAACTGTGTAGTGTCAACTGAATTTCAATTTCGTAAGGAACTTATACTAAGTAAACATTATTGAATATTAACTGAGACTACTAATAATCTATGGCAATAGGCTCGCCCCCTATTACATGGGACTATAACATAACTGGCGAAATGTGGGTGTACTATACACCTCTGCCTACCCCTTCTGGGAAATACAGGCGTGATGTTATGTTGTTGTTATGATGTTATGTTACTAATAATCTGTGTTTTAAAGCTATTGTGAGACAAAACAAAGATATCTATGTCAAAAAAGTTTTCATTGTAGATTTTTACAAGCCTGCGAAGTGGAGCGCGTTCACCAGCATTCGTCCGACTCGTAGTCGTAGCAAAAAGCAGATAGACGCGTGCCTTTCTTCTAATTACAGTTGTAGGTACAATGTAAAATATTATTTCAATACAGTTAAACTTATTATTAACTAATCCATGAAGCCATAATATAAATACCATAATATTGCATTGTCATCGGGTTTACATATGTGTACCAAATTTCAGCCAATCTTGATGACGGAAACTGGTATAAATTTAGCTTGCAAGATTTGACCTAAACCAACTAACATACATTGCAAGATAAAAGCTTGTAAAAAACCTTGATAGTGTTAAAAATAACCACTTTTCACACTTTCCCTAAATTATATCTAAACTACATTAAGATAGCAAAAATATCCATTCTAGAATAAATTATTTGTTAGGAGGTGGCAATTAGTACGCGAAACTTAAAAGCAATAATTATTAAGTGGATTGTGCCTATTATATTAACTCTTGTTTTCTGTTTCTTTGAATATTGAGTAGAAACGAAACCTTATCTACACAAAAAACGAAACACACTTCTCAATCTGAACTAATAACTCAATCACATTACTTCTAACACCATTAACAACACAAAAGGTAACAAAACTGAATAATCGAGCCGTCACATAATGGAAATGTAACACATTTAATTCAGCCGTACGATTTGTGTGTGACGTAGAAATTGAGTCGTAGAACTAATTTCGAGTTCTGCATGCCCGGTCCGAAATATCAGCGAATTCTGGCTCGTTAAAACTTTGGGAAGGGATGTAGGGGGGATGGAAGTGGCTTACGCGGCGTTCTACGTGAGCGAATTCGTGCGAACACACGCGCACGCGGTTGCGGCAGCGGCACGAAAACAATAAACTGTCGTTACTTATTAAAATGGCCTTCGTGACCAAACGCATACGGGGTGCGGTGTACCGCAGCGCGGAATGAAGCGAACGCGGTCAGTTGGCTTGATATTTTCGCGCGACTTTGACAAGTGTAGTACACGTACAGTGGCCACTATCGGCAGCGGCGGTTATGCGGGAAGATTCGCGCGCACGTAGGACAAAGCCACCGAGTCGCATCGAATTCGCGTTTCACCGCATCGGATTGCTTCGCAATCGCGTTCACTTTGAATTGCCTACGTTGGCCTTAGCCTTAGTGGTGCAGTGTTGTACTGATGTATTTTTTAACTAAGAAATCAAGAAAATAATAATAAAACAAGTTTAAACGAAGTTTTGCAGCTCCGTGAAAGCCTGTGGTTGAACGCTTGCCTTCCATGCAGTGAATTTGATCCCGGCCTACACTTCTTACTTTTCGAATTTATGTGCGGATCGGAATTCGATTATGACTTTGCTTTAACGGTGAAGGAAAACATCGAGGGGAAACCTGCACACCTGAGAGTGCTCCATACAGTTCTCGATGTCGTCTGCCAACTTGCACTAGGCCAGCGTAGACGACTAAGGCTAAGGTCTTCTCGTATTGAAAAGAGGCCCGTGCCCAGTAGTGGTAACCGAATTAGTACTGTGGTGTGTATATAGTACAATGGCATTAATAGGTTATGACGTCAGTGGCCAGTAGTACTGTCTCTGTCCAGTAAACAATTTTGAAACACTCATAACTGTTTATTGTTTCTTAACTCAGTTCTAATAACCTATTTAGATAATTATTAATATAAACGGTTTCACTCAAGCTCGAACGGAGCCCTTAATCATGAGCTGGTAGCGCGGTGGCGTCACGCACCAAACTGTGGACTTAGAGGGCACAGCGCGCCGCGTAGCGCTGCGCTCGCTACGATGGAGCGCCTGGTTTCGGTGGTGGTCGTGCATCTTCGTCGCTCGTCGTGTCCGAGTCTTCAGGTGGATTATCACCGGTACACACACTGCTGACCATGTCACACTCCAAACTCAACGGGACATGGCTGTTTGATGAAGACCTGAGAGCTGGTTTCCAGGCAGGTGGCAGTTTCCAACCTCCGTCTTTATTGAAATTTGGGTGACCACTGTTTTCGATAGCTTCACGTACTTTCCGCGGTACGAAGTACTTCTCCCTCGCTAGTACGGAAGCTTTGTCAAACCGTATAAAATGAACCGTACCCGCATTGCACACGTGTTCTGCAGCTGCTGACCTATTGCTGACCATGCTTTTAATACCTATTTAGATTTCAAAAATATGACGTTTCCAGTACCAAATAAGTCCTTGTAAATGTTCCGGCTATGTAAATATGTTCTCATGTAGGCATGTCTTGTCAGAAGACTGCGGAGAATACTTCGCGACAGGCAAACTGATGAGAAAATGTTACCGCGCACTACTAACGTGTGGATGTATTGATTTCGGTGGCTTTTGAACCATAACTCACAGCCACAGCCATGGAGGTAATGTGTTTTGGCATTTAGCATGTAATAAATTAATGACAGATTATATTACTGACACTTGAGAAAAAATAAAAGAGGGTCGTGTAGTGATTACACAGACCAGTAAGCCTCTAGACGCCTATTAGCCGGATACCCCCGGTCACAAGGCATATGCAGTAGCACTGCATATGTTACGCCCAGCCACCAATCGGGACGTCACTCCGTCAGCGAGCGGCACCAATCATATCACCGAACATTTGAGCCGACCAATCATAACGCGCCGTCCCCGTTGCACCGTCTTCCGCCCGTTGCACACCAGTGCACAGTGGCTCAAACCGCTGGTTACTGGGTCATCACTAATTTTGATATTCCACGAAATTCGCAAACTATTCGGTGAGTGGCACACGAGCAGTTCTTGGAATTAAGTTGATCCTGATGTTGTTCTTCAATGTTGTGTTTCTTCTTATATCACTTTGTAGCGACATCTATCTACTACATGGAACCTAACACTGACATGGTTAATGACGCCAGCAATCCTGAAATGGAAAGTAGCGACATCTATTCTTCTAAAAGAGAAGTTCCTGAATCACGCACGCAGAGTATACCACGTAGTTAGCATATATGCAAGCTCCCAACATCAACCGTTGGGCAGTAGCCCTCTAGGCGCAGACCCAGCCTGGTCGAAGGATACCTCGTCACAACATGACGAGAGGCGACAAATACTTACGTAAAGAGCGACTCAAATCCTTCTACACATACCTACATTGATATTTCTGCGGGACAACTCTTTATCCCCTCGATTGCCAAGCTGCCTCGGGTTATTGAAATAATTCAAAACCTGAAACTAGTTTGTTCAAGAGTAGAATGGTATACACTACTTTTTGAAATAGATAAGTATATTAAAAAAATAGTAGCTATCCTGCCGAATCTAAAATGTTCATACAACGCGACGCTGAGCATAATACCGATGCCTAGGTTTGTAAACAAAACAAGTCAATCATTATCCTTTAAAAATTGCCGCGGGGGTGCGGGACGGGTCGAATGGGAAGCGTCGATTAGTATAAACATGACAACAAAAATTACCAATATCTTTTAAGATCATCATCATCATCATCCTCCTGCCCTTATCCCAATTTATTTGGGGTCGGTGCAGCATGTTTTTTTCTTCTATACATCTCTATCAGCCGTCATCTCCGTGTTCACTTTCTTTCTATTCATATCATCTTTCACACAATCCATCCATATTTTCTTCGGTCTCCCTCTTTTCTTATAGCCATTCATAACATTCATACTTAAAACTTTCCTCGTTCCTCCTCATCACATGTCCATACCATGACAGTCTATTGCTACTTAACTTCTCTGTCACTGGCGCTACTTTCAGACTCCCTCTTACATATTCATTCCTTATCCTATCCATTCTCGTTACACCACACATTCCTCTTAACATTCTCATCTCAGCTGCATGCACTTGCCTTTCATTAATTCCTTTCGTAGCCCAACATTCCGATCCATACAGGACAGCAGGTCTCTTCATGGTCTTATAGATTTTCCCCTTCAGTTTAAGAGGAATTCGATAGTAACATGTAGTTCCCGTACCTGCCGCCATTTCAACCATCCTGTGTTAATTCGGTGCTTGACTGTCTGGTCTATTTCGCCAGATAATTTATGAAAATTTATAAATAGGTACGGTCGACCGCAAGTCGGTGGTAACACTTTGACATTAGCAGCATCTTTATTATTTCGTAAGCAGTAAGGGCGGTTTTCGAATTGAAGTGTTACCAGTGTCATGCAGTCGACTGTACCTGCCATAAAAAAAAACACAATAAATATTTGTTGTGGCGGTTTTGAGCTGTTGGTAAAACACATTAATATTTATTACAAAGATGTTTTGTAGCAAAAGAAACAACAACAAAAAACTAAAAACAATGTGTAGTGATCGCGAAATCCTAAGAAATTATTATTTAAAAAAACGATATTCTTATCAAACATCGGTTCGATTTCCGCACGTAACACGTCCACGTTTTTTAATGAAAAGTTCTTCTCAAATATTTTATATCATTCAAAAGTTTATTTATGCCTTATTTTTTATCAAATAAACTTTTACTCTGGATGAACCTAAATGTCTTTGAGACATGCAAAGTTACGATCGCTCGATCACAACTTTATATCAACAAACTTAAAATTGATTGAGTTTTTCAATTTCCTTTGACTGACCACGAGTTAATATAACCTGAAAATATACAATGATATTCTTAAAATACTGTGGTATTATTTTTGCTACTTTTTTCCAGAGCTGTAGCTGGTTTGAAAAAGGTTATACAAGTGTTTTTATTCTTGCAGAACGGATGGCCGATGAAGCAGTAAAGTTCTGGAGTGGCGACCGCTTACTGGAAGGCGCAGCGTGGGTAGGCCCCCCACAAGGTGGACCGACGACCTGGTGAAGGTCGCGGGAATCCGCTGAATGCGGCAAGCGCAGGACCGGTCGTTGTGGCGATTCTTGGGGGAGGCTTCGGTCTTTCGGCTGAAATGATGATCATGATGATGAAACCCATTTCGGCCTCTTCTCAAAATGAGAAGGCCTTAGTCCACCACAATGGGCTGGTGTGGGTTGACGAGATGAAACGAAATTTAATTAGTTATTTATTCAGCAAATTGGATGTTAAAATCAACAATAAGTTGGTTATTTTAAGAATAGCATCAGAATTTTCTATGTTTCCTTTAAGCTCTTGCTTTTTTTTGAAAAATGTAGCTTTATTTTACGTTGATATTTATCGAAATAATATTATCTTTGACGACAATAAAATCACATTACATCTACTGAATAATACACTAAAAAAATTGTGGCGAGTAGCACAAATTTTTGCTACTAATATTATGTGTTCTATAAAACTAGTAACATAAAAAGGTGAGTAATAAACTGACGCTACTTGTAGCTAACTGGTTCGAGATGAGGCAGCAAATCAGTTTAGCTATTTTAACAAAAAATTGGTTTCTCATAATAAAAATTTGCCAATTTTTATTTATTTATTTAATTCTTTATGCACAACTGGGTACAAAGGCGGTCTTAACGCCATAGGCGTTCTCTACCAGACAACCTTAGGGTAATGCAGAGACAAAGTATAGGGTAGATGCACCAGTAAAGTAGTAAAATATGTTTCGTACTACGGACTTATAATTACAATTTTTCATGTTATAATTTAAATTTTTCGATTTTTTTTCCGTGAAGTTGGCCAAGATTATTTATTTACGTTGGCAAGTTATTGCTCTATGGTTAAAACTATACTGGTACCACCCTAACACACTGTAAAATGCAAAAAAAAAAAAAATTGGACAAAAAAAAAGTATTTTACGTAACTTATGTTACTTGAAGCAATCTACGACATTATAATTTCGTAAGTGTCGGAACATGAAGCCACTACGTCGCAAAACTAGTCGGCTATTTTATTTTTTCAGTGTACTCATAGAAAACATCCTGCTATTAACGATAAAGATTTAAATTGTGGAAAGAAAAAATCGCTCACGAGCAGGATTCGAACCTGCGACTCCTGGCTAAGTACGCCAGTGCTTTAGCCACTAAGCTACCGTGAACACTGCTCGTGGTATCGAAATTATCCTCCACTATACGTCTTTGGGTGACGTCAGCGATATCTTATTAAGAAACATTGTTCCTTAACCGACTCGACTAACTTTGCAGTTAAATCAAAGTCGTATAGATATGCCTACCCTTACTAATTTTTTTTTTAGCCAGGAGTCGCAGGTTTGAATCCTGCTCGTGAGCGATTTTTTCTTTCCACAATTTAAATCTTTAGAATTCGCTTAGCATGCGTAAAATGCGTTAAAATAATAAAATAAAATTATTAACGATAATTTGATAGTGTATTTATATTATTCAGCTATAATATAGCTTATAGTGCTAAGTTAATGTCTTCTATGAGTTTTCTTCAGTAGATGTATTGTGATTATTATTGCCAATCATATTTCGATCAATATACAACGTGTTAAAGAGATACAAATTGCAAAAACCGCAAGAAATTATAAATTTCGCAGGCTACTTTGTATCAATCACCTGTAGCGTCATCATCATAATCATCATTCATCATCACTTTAGCCAAAAGACGTCCACTACATAATCGCCACACTTGGCAGGCGGGTTGGTGATCGCAGTTGGTTGAATAAATACTCAGAGAACGCTGCTGCCCATCCTCTGGTGAACTCCTTAGTCAGCTTTTACGACACCCACAAGAAGAGATAGGGTTGTGCTATTCTTTGTTCACACGGAACATTTGTAGCGTCTTTTAATTATTTTTACTCCGTAATAGCTCTTTAGCATGCCAGGGCGTATTGCATCAAATCACCAAGCTGGTCAATGTTGACCACTTATTTGCTTAGTAACCTCTCGTTCTACTGACACTACCCACAGCATAGAAGCTACACCAAAACATTACCTGCATATTTCCTTCCACCAGATGTCACTAAACACTTTGAACCAACAAATCGTCCGTCTACACTACCCCAGAGTAATGCCCTCCCAGCTTTTGGCCGCAAAACGCCGACATATAATACGTCAGCAGTTGACCGCAACATTCTACCGAAATTAAGGGAATTAATGTAACTATTCCTCTTTCGGTGCATGTTGGAATAATAGTGTTAATGTTACGATGGCCATAACTAAGCTTTTTGTTCTGTGCCGTTCTGTGGAATTTGAAATGTATTCGGTGATTAGGTTTAATAATTTCGTGTGAAGTGGTCGCATTTGTTGTATTTTTGGGAGCAAATGGGTGTTATAAAAGCATTAGTGGAGAGCAAATTAAACCGGACTGCCTCGTTGGTCAAGTGGTTGCAAGCGCGACTGCTGAGCGTGGGGTCCTGGGTTCGATTCCCGGGTCGGGCAAAGTGTTATTGGGTTTTTTCATTAGGAAATTTTCAGTAGCAGCCCGGAGTCTGGAATTGTGTCCGGTTAATGGCAATAGGCTCGCCCCCTATTACATGGGACTATAACATAACCAGCGCAATGTAGGTGTACTATTACACCTCTGCCTACCCCTTCGGGAAATACAGGCGTGATGTTATGTTATGTTTTCTGAATTCTTTATCACTACAAAGTCTTTTGTTCCTTTTGTTTGTAGTCCTGCTTAAGATCTGAAACTTTTTCATTGATGAAGGAACTGAAGCTTACTCTCATTTCTATAGATCAGGGATGTTATCGATAATATCGTTTTCCTGCCCTTAGGATTGGTGATATATATATTTTTCTCTTATCTAGATAATAACAGGTCTTTTATCATGAACCAAAAAATACTGATCATAAAATAGTACATTACTGTCGAGGCCTGAAATGAAGCTATTTACGGCCGAGTAATATTGGAAGTACGAGGCGAAGCCGAGTACTTCCCAAGTGATTTGAAAGGACGAGGCGCAAGCCGAGTCCTTTTTAACTAAACGAGGCCGTTAATTGCTATTTCGGCCAAGACTTGTATAGTACTTTTCTCTCATTTGCGAGGAAACACAACACAAAGTAATTCAACAGTATCTCATTTTCATTCACACCAAAGTTGTTCTATTTTCAATGTTTTGAAAAAAATGCGCATTCAGCCTGTATAAATATTTTGTACCTAAAAACACCTAATTTATATAATTGTGTACTTAAAAACCTCGGTAGCATAATTTAAAAAATAAAAAGTGTCCAGCAATTTCTATTATTGTCCTGTTGGATATTACCGGCCTGTTATTTCGTTGCGTACGGAAAAGAGCCGATTGTTGTATTTTTTTTTTTGAATAATGAACCAATTTCCGAGCAAGTGGGAGAAAAAATAATTAATAAAGCGTATTCTCGATTTTGACTCTTCCAATTCGCATCAAGGGCCTTACTGGCTGGATCGAGATTTGTATCAATCGAATTTGAATTCGAGTTAGTGTCAATTGCAATGAAATGCATTCCTCTAGGAATTGACATAAGCTCGATTTGGTTTAGAGCTCGAACCAGTCGGGAGTAAGGCCCCAGGCTAGCGTAATGGGCTGGACCTAAATCCTTCTCAATCCGTGAAGAGATCTGTGGCCTGATTCACAAACGTTCGAAAAGTTTCCGTTTCCGAAGTGAAATTTGACCGTTAAATAAAACAAAACGACCACTTCCTGCGACCATGAATGCTGCAAAGCATTCGAAACGTCAGGAAAACCAATTTTAATAATAATACACTATGTAATTCGGTTAAACTTGTTTTATTAAGAAAAAAAACGATTTGAGAACCGAAGGGATTCGGAAACGCAACTCGAAATTCGTGGAACCTCTCCCGTGAGCCATTTGCTGTCGGAAAGCACTCGATGTAAAATTAAAGAACTATGAATAGCGTTTCCGAATGCGTTCGATTCTCAAAACTTTTTTTTTTGTAATATAACAAGTTTGACCGGATTACATCGCGTATTATTATTAACATTGCTTTTCCTGATGTTTCGAATGCTTTGCATTATTCGTAGTCACAGGAAGTAGTCGTTTTGTTTTATTTGCCGGTCTAATTTCACTTCGGAAACGGAAACTTTTCGAACGTTTGTGAATCAGGCCACTGTACCTAGCAGTAGGATATCAATTCAGTCTATCGCAGTCCACTGCTGGATATAGGCCTCTCCCAAGTTGCACCATAACACTCGGTTTTCTACCAAGCCCCCCAGCTATCTTCTTCAGATCTGCAGATTATAATGAGCCGATTTTGTTTTATATCATTAACGACCACGAGTGACCTAATTTTAATTTAACGAGTCAGTGGTGTCTACGAACTAAACTTATTTAAACTATCGCTCTCTTTTACTAACAGTACATACAAGAATGAGATGGCAACAATTTTAATATAACATAACAATAACATAACATCAGGCCTGTATTTCCCCGAAGGGGTAGGCAGAGGTGTATTATATAGTACACCTACATTTGGCCAGTTATGTTGTAGTCCCATGTAATAGGGGGCGAGCCACAATTTTAGAACTGCCAAATTAGTCGGAATTTAGACTTTCATACATGTTTAGTCGTGATCACGGAACGTGCCCACTAAAATACAAAGAAATGTAACACGTAACATGACCTCCATGAGACCATGGAGGACCTCGGTACAATGCTCGATGACCTCAGTAGAGCTTCCGATAGAGTGGGTCTTAAAATGAATATGGACAAGACAAAGGTTATGTCGAATTCCCATATAGCACCCATTCCCATAAGCATCGGAGAATCTACACTCGAAGTTGTTGACGATTATGTATACCTAGGACAAACTGTCCAGCTAGGTAAGTCCAACTTCGAGAAAGAGGTCAATCGTCGAATCCGACTCGGTTGGGCAGCGTTCGGGAAGCTACGCAATATCTTCTCGTCCAAAATACCGCAGTGTCTCAAGACGAAAGTCTTTGACCAGTGTGTGTTGCCAGTAATTACTTACGGTACTGAAACGTGGTCGCTCACAATGGGCCTGATAAGAAGGCTCAAAGTCACTCAAAGGGCAATGGAGAGGGCTATGCTCGGAGTGTCCCTGCGTGATCGAATCAGAAATGAGGAGATTCGCAGGAGAACGAAAGTAACCGACATAGCCCGAAGAATTGCCAAACTTAAGTGGCAGTGGGCGGGGCACATTGCTCGCAGAACGGATGGCCGATGGGGCAGTAAAGTTCTGGAGTGGCGACCGCGTACTGGAAGGCGCAGCGTGGGTAGACCCCCCACAAGGTGGACCGACGACCTGGTGAAGGTCGCGGGAATCCGCTGGATGCGGAAGGCACAGGAACGGTCGTTGTGGCGATGCTTGGGGGAGGCCTATGTCCAGCAGTGGACGTCTTTCGGCTGAAATGATGATGATGATGATGATGATGATGTAACACGTAAACTAATTTGACAGTTCTCAAATTGTTGCCATCCCTTTCTTGTATCTACTATTAGTAAAAGAGAGCGATAGTTTAAAATAAGTTTAGTTCGTGAACAAGAGAATTGACACCAATAATAAATTTTATATCTCTCATATTCGGTAAGTAGGTCCTTATTACCCCCAAATGGGGCTTGTAGGTAACCAATTAGCGCTCTAGGGTAATAATGTAGCTAGAAAAGCCCTAGGGCGGTAAGTAATTTTAAAAAAAACTCTTCACTCTTTCAAAAAGTTCGCGTACATCTAACCATCATACTGGCAATAGACATCATGCATTCAGCCCAATGACAAAAGAGGTCGCTTCGCTATTCGGCCTTGTCTTCGTATGAGTAGTATAATAGTCATCAATTTTAAATATCAAACGGCGAAGCTCAATTTCGATCTTGAAAAAAAATAATTGAAAAACGATGAAAAAAGGCGGGAATAGAAAACTTTTACTTTAAATATTGTTCACAATCTCAAACTATTAACATACATAAAATTTGAAAATTGTTCTCATTTCACTATAAATTTTAACTAATAAAATGTTTTATTCTTGTAATGCCGGTTTTTTTCTACTTACTTCACAATCGAGATGTAAAGCAGAGTAGTTAGCTCGGGTGTAAGCATCAATTGCACCCTCGAACTATAGGCGCACGAGCGCAGCGAGGGCGCCCAAATATCTCTGGCTGCAATTGATGCCTTACAGCCCTTGGCTACTAATCTACTATTAAAATATTTGAATTCCATAATACTGTCTTTCTTATTACTATTGAAGCTGAGTATGAGCTATACAATAAATATCTTACTAAATACTTACTTACGTACTCAAAAATGTGTCTTGGCCCCCGAAACGTAAGAACGCCACTTGCCGCGATCTTTGGCAGTAACTTGCCAGTTACTGGCTTGAATCTCCAGAGCCTTCCACCGCATCGCTCCAGCGATATCTAGGGCGACTGACTGGGCGTCACCTGTAAAAAAGAGTTTAAAGAGTATTCTTCTGCCTAAAAACAATGTTCGATCAGCCTATACACAGCTTTTGAACAGCTGTTTACTAGTCATTCTCCAGCCGTGGACCGTATAATTTGGGGTTTAAATTATACTTACAGGTTCTGCTTACGCGCTTCTGCAGCCTAACTAAAGGTTTTCTCAGCAGCTTGATACTTTATCAGCTATCTAATGTTTCAGAATTGACACTTTAATTGTTCTTAAATTTTTATAATTTTTTGTTAAATTATATGCAATGTCTCTTTTAATTTATTATATTGTTAAATAGTGTATGCCCAATGGGTAGATTTTTGAGTTCCTGTAAAATATGTCTAAGACCTACTGTATCACCAAAAATCACACTAATAAATACTTTGACTTTGACTTTGACTTTAGGAGCTCTGTTAATCAGTTTTTTACAGCTTCTTTCTTTGCACATACAAAAACATAATTTACAATATAAATATCCGAGTAGTAAGATTTGTGAGCAATAAATGGAAGTGGATTCGAACGCGGTGTGATGGCGGCTGCTCGCGTTGAAATGTGAAAATATTTTCCATATAATATCGTGTTGGTGCACCGTCTTCGGTATTTCGTTTTATAGAGCTTTCAGTGCGCTCCTGATTCGGTTATAGTTTTTAGAAACATTATTATCATACATTTTATGATCCGACCACACGCTTGTTTGTAGCATTTCTTCTTAGAAGTAAAGGAAAGAAAGAAGAAGGAAAGAAAGAAGAAGGAAAGAAAGAAGAAGAAAAGAAAGAAAAAGTTTGTTCTCAGAAATAACAATTTGCAAACCATATTTCTTCTGCCAAACTGTAAAGCAGTTTGTTGGCAGATGTAGCTTCCTTATTTATTACATTTTAATATTCAATACTTGCCAATGCCATCTAGTTTTTAAACAAAACCGATATGTTTAATATTTTCAGTGGTCATTCTGATATAATACTAATGGAGTTTAATGATTATCATGTCTACAATATGTAACAAAAACCCTGTTGTTCCTGTGAGCTACGCTACGTTATCAGAATCAATATTCATGCGTAAGGACACAACAAAACTCTTTAGTAAAAATAATAAAATTAATTATTATATCAGTATTAATTGTGAATTGAAAGTGATTATATTATTCAAAACTTACTCACTCAGTGATTATATCAATAAAAATAATGTAATTTAATGTTAAATCATTATTAATTGTAAACTGAAAGTGTTATCATTATTATCATTACAGCCGAAAGACGTCCACTACTGGACAAAGGCCTCCCCCAATTAAGGGGGGGATATGCCATAATCGCCACGCTTGGCAGGCGGGTTGGCGATCGCAGTTGGTTGGTTAAATACTCAGAGAATGCTGCTGCCCATCCTCTGGTGAATCCCTTAGTCGCCTTTTACGACACCCATGAGAAGAGATAAGGGTGTGAAAGTGTTATAATCACTTTTAATAATGATTTAATATTTAATTGTATTATTTTTATTGAAGAGTTTTCCTAAATGAGTTGTGTCCTTAATTATGAATATCGATTCTGAAAAGGCAGGCTCCACACGTTGGCCCCAACGTTGGGACGAGCGTTGGACCGTAATTATGCTTAGCGTCCACACGTTAGAGATAATGTTAGTTTAGTTCCGTCAGAGCCAATGTAAAAACGTCTGAAATAGATGTTGCACTGCGGACATTATGAATATTGAGTGCTTAAGAGCTGAACTGTTACTTAAAATAACACAATAGTTAAACAATGGACGTCGTCTTTGAAGAATGTTTTGACAAACAAGAGAATATCACTATTATTTGTTAGTAAACATAAAGATTTTATTATAGAAATTGTATAACTGTTACGTCCATCCACGCGGATGAAATTTTTAAGACGCGGTGACCGTAGGGACAAGCTCATAGAATGCACCTTAATGCATGAGTGCTGCGGCAAGACTGAGCAAACCACCAACGTGAGGACGTATCGCCAACGTTGGCGCATAATTCCTTTGATAAAACCGACGCGCGACGGCTAACTACCAATGCTCGCCCCAACGTTCGGGCCAACTCCATTTTCCCGATCCACACGTCGGCGAATAGCGTTGGTACCAACGTTCGGGCCAACGTGTGAAGCTGGGGTAACGTAGCTCACAGGAACAACAGGGTTTTTGTTACATGTAATTCATCGATGTAGAAATTTTAAATAAAAATTTGTTAGTACTCGTTTCTCTTCTTCTTAGTCAGAATTCTGATTGCCAATGCTCAAATAAAGATATGTATATTAATTTAAGCGTTTACATTGTATAAATAATTTTCTATTACCTACTGAGATCATTCTGTTTTCCATATTTTATCGAGCACGAAGCATTGAGGTGTACGAGTGTGTCATTTACTAGAGTTCTAAGTGCGATCCTGTTTCGGTATTACGTACTTTGTCACTGTATACCTATTAAGTACATCACTTTAGACTTTAAATTTAAATGTAATCATATTATAAGTGACTATTGAAAATCACATTATTAAATAATGTGAGTTTTATCAAAAACAAGCCTATATCCGTGGCTTTGCCTGCATATAATTCAGTTTATAAATAATAATGAATAAATAAATATATTTAGGACATTTTACACATCACAATCTCAAATCTAGTCCCAAACTCTCAGCCCAAACTAAGCAGAGCTTGTGCTTGTGGGTACTAGACAATGGATATAATACTTTATACCTTTTTTATGTTTTTTATTTTTTTTACTTTGATTTTTTTTAACACAGAAATATGACGTAATCGCGCATCGATTGTTTTTCTTCCCGGAACAAAACAGTTTCATTGTAATTCGGGTTATGTTCTATCTGTGTGTCAAATTTCATTTAAATCCATTCAGCCGTTTCAGCGTGTTGAAGGACAAACAAACAAAAATCTGTACTTTTAAATTTACAATGTTAGTAGGATTAAGTATTTTAGAATTTTGTCAGCTAAAGTTTACTATGGATAATTTCTTGCTGCTTTAAAGTTTAAATGCCTGAGTTTATAGTCCTTAACAAATTAAGTCGTAGCTAAATAATTAAGTATTAACCTCAAATAATAGATAAGTCCGTGTGGTACCGGACTTAAAGAATAGCACCACCCTTATCTCTTCTCATGGGTGTCGTAAAAGGCGACTAGGCGACTACTAATTCACCAGAGGATGGGCAGCAGCGTTCTCTGAGTATTTAACCAACCAACTGCGATCGCCAACCCGCCTGCCAAGCGTGGCGATTATGGCATATCCCCCCCTTAATTGGGGGAGGCCTATGTCCAGTAGTGGACGGCTTTCGGCTGAAATGATGATTGTGATGAATAAATAATCATAATATTACTGTTAGTTGCAGTATATTAACATTTGTGGTAGAACAAGTTGATTAATAGTGTGGCTTGAGGTTTTCACTTAATACCAAAATAGTTTAAAGTAGCTTTGTAGCATGTCAATTAGCGAAATTTTGGATTCATATTTATGAGGGATATATTGTAATTAAATACCACATTAAACATATTAAAACTTTAATTTATAGTAATTACTAGCTTTTACCTGTAGCTTTCTGTAGTACTTTATTAAAGGCCACGTGCATTTTTTAAAATAAAATGTGTGTTTTTTGACGAGGTTGCGATAATGAGACTAAATAAAATCTATTGTTTCATCAACTCAGCCTATCGGAGTCCACCGCTGGACATAGGCCTCTCCCAAATTGCGTCACAAAACTCGGTCCTCTGCCTACCGCATCCAGTCCCCCCTAGCCACGTTCTTCAGGTTGTCGGTCCACCTGGCGGGGGGACGCTCTATGCTGCGTTTGCCGATTCACGGTCTCCACTTAAGTCTGCTCCAGCGGTCATCGGTCCTTCGACGGAAATGGCCAGCCCACTGCCACTTCAGCTTACTGATCCTACAAGCTATGTCGGTCACTCCGGTTCTTCTCCGGATAATCTCGTTACGGATTTTATCCTTCAAAGGAACTCCAAGCATAGCTCGCTCCATAACTCGCTGAGTGACTTTGAATTTGTGGACTAGCCCAACTGTCAGTGTCCACGTCTTGTAAGTCATGACAGGCAGGACGTACTGGTTGAAGACCTTCGTCTTCAAACATTGCGGTATAGGCGACGAGAAGACTTGGCGAAGTTTGCCCAGCCCAACTGGATCCTTCTGTCGTATTGTTTAGCTTAGAATAATAAGAATAAAATATATTTTTATTTAATTAAAACTTTGATTAAATTCAATAGAACCAAACGACCAAACTAAGAACACACCTTACACCGACGCGAGGCTGCACAAATTGGACCTCACTCTAGTGTCCAATTTGACGTGCAGCGCTTTAGCGCTCTCGAGCTAACGAGCGGGCGCCGTGTGTTGGACCACAGGCCCTGTGAAGCGCTGCAGTCGCTGACTTCCGAAATAGGCTGCTGAAGCGCTTATTAGAATTTTGGATTTTGATACTCAGGATTTGAATGTAAACTAGGTTAACATTTGGGTTAAAATTTGTACGTTTTCTAATGATACGTATTATTATTTTGGAAAAAGAGGTAAAGTCTTTGAAGCCCCTTATGTCACTGCGACCTAAAAGATCTATTATTACACCTCTAATAGTAGACTACAGCACCTCCCCAAGCCGCAGGCCAACCATAAAGTCGACTATTGCCTTGGGGTTTGAGGATTTGATCTCATCAGCTGAGATTGTGTGGCCTCCAAGATGCTGACCTCTAATGTGGTGCACTGCATCACATTAGCATAGGATATGAATGGGCGTTTCATCATTTTCGCGACAAAAACTGCCAACTGTGGTATCAGTGAGGCCCATGTAGATGCCCTGTGTAGATGTTTGTTCAGTTTGCAGTGCCCTGTAAGGGTTCTACTCAGGATCCTTATGTGGTTCCTGTAAAGGAAAGCGAACAACCGATTGTTATTCATACTGATGAGTATAATGTTTAAGGGGTTTTCAGTTATTACAATAACACGTTGTGTATTTAATATAAAAAAAATTGGCATTGGTAGAAACGAAGATTTATCTTTTAGAAGCGTAAGATTGGTAAGCAAAACGATTTTTTCCACGACTTCTTTCAACTTATTCATATTTATACAACCCCAAACATATCAAGAAATGCTCATAACTCACAATGAATATCGGAACATGTCGGTTTAAAGTTATGCCATAACAAGCGTGGTTATCCGGAGTCAGTCGAAACTTGTTCATTGATATACAAGGCCTTCGAATATCGCTACTTAACTCTTATGCACTAACTGGGGTGACTGTGTGTTTGAAATCGTCCTGGATCAGTAAAAATCGAAAAAGAAAAAAAAGAAGAAAGAAAGAACGTAGAACAGTTAGTATAGTAGTAGAGTTCCTTGTGAAGGAGCTCTTCCGGGGAAGTACTGTCACGTCGTGGTCTTCTGGGTGAGGGTAGCTCAGGCGAGTAGTAGCAACCCGGAGACAGCGGAGGCAAGCAGACACGGAGGCTCGGAGGGTCGAAGGTTCGGAGTCTTGAAGACACGGTGACACACGGGAACTTGGTGATCAGGAATTGGTGGTACGGAACTCTGAGGTACGGAGGGTCGCAGGAGTGGTAGGTAAAGCTCCGACTATACAACAATGAGCTACAGCTATGGCAATGCAGCGAGTTCTAACTGGAGGCAGGAACCAGGTTGATAGGTAGGTGGATAGGAAGGTCGGCACAAACACAATAAAACACAAGCAGGAACGTTTTGGGATACTGTATCTCACTCAACTGGTAAATTGATACATTGACTGTTTGTAAAAAAAAATATGATTACAAGACACAGTCTCAGACACATTAGCGTCTTTCAGCATACAATATAGAACTGAGCTAAAAAAGTAGAAGATAAGCCATTTTTGAAAATAATTTTGAATTTTGTGTTTGGATTGATGGAAGTATAATAAAGTGGTCAGGAAAAACAAATAGGGTGAGCAGCATAACGAGTTGGACCTCGTTACAGTACTACCACTGAACCTACTTCTGCAACCAAACAGTGATGCTTGCATTGCTGTGTTTCGATCGACCATACAGCCCAATAGACGCCTAATGTTTTACGACACAACGACGATGACGACGATGTTATGTGTTGATATTTTATGTGACGGTAAATGTGAGGCGTGCACAATCACTACCGGTTTTAAAAAAAAATTGTAAAGGAACACTATTTGTCAAGTTGTTTCACTACTTCTTGAAATTGCTCAACTACTACACTATTATTTTAATATTTGTATTTATTAGTATATTTTATGATATATACAACGTGTATCAGAAATGCGTGGTCATATTTGAAGAGCTTATTCAGGGGATGCTATCGAACAACTTTTACTATGGGACCAACCCTGAAATTGCGACAAAAAACAGCTGATCCTTACATTTTGTCGAGCGACATCGATGATTTAGTAGGGAACAGCTGATATTTTTTTCGCGATTTCAGGGTTGGTCACATAGTAAAAGTTGTTCTGCGCTATGCCCTTAATGAGCTCTTAAAATATGACCACGCTCTTCTGATACACGTTGTATATTTAACAATTAGCCATGTAATTATATGAATGAATATACCGTAAAATGCCCTTACTTTGCCCAAAACCCTACTTTACCTGAGGGATTAACTGAATTTTTACACGCACTGACACTTTATAACTGAACCAAAAGTTTGCGTTGTCATAGTTTTTAAATCTCCCCAAGTACGGAAATCATAGCTATTACAAAGTTTACTCAAAAAAACAATTGGGCAAAGTAGGGCTTGTGGGTCAAGGTTTAGTTCATTTTACGGTACTCACATAGAATATTTTCCCCATGAGTTTTAACCGATATACACACACAAAACAAACAACCAAAATACAAAACGACTTCCCAAACACACGTAAAATAATAATTACAATACGATACGGAGCCCAACAATTTTGGTGGGCAAAACAATGTAAAGTTGAAGACATAAAATCGTAATGTCTCCATTAGCCGAGCAGCGTTGTCGCCTCGTGGCATAAACTTTATCCACAATAGAAATGTGCCTCGAGGCAGACTCGCATGTCAGCTCAAAGTCTCGAGGTATAGGATCATAGAAATTAGGGAGATATGGGTATTACTTAAAATGTTATCAGGTTCTCCACTCCGACCTATTAAAATCCACACGTAGAAGTAACTTTTACTAAAAAAGGAGGTAATGCAGAGCAAGTAACCAAAAGTAACAAATCAGTAAATGCGTTAAAATAATAAAATAATCAGTAAGGGTATATCTATACGACTTTGAATTAACTGCAAAGTTAGTCACGTCGGTTAAGAAACACTGTTTCTTAATAAGATATCGCTGATGTCAGCCAAAGACGTACAAAAGTGGAGGTTAATTTACCGATACCACGAGCAGTGTTCACGGTAGCTTAGTAGCTAAAGCACTGGCGTACTGAGCCTGGAGTCGCAGGTTCGAATCCTGCTCGTGAGCGATTTCGTCTTTCCACAATTTTAATTAAAATTAAATTAAAAAGTTAATAAATTGTAACATCAAATTAACAAAAAAGTTAGTTAAGTGTTACTAAGCCATCTATCCTGGCTCATTAGAATTTTCTTAAACAGTCTCATGTTGCACTATGTAGGTACAAGTCAGAATTTCCAGGTCTTCCCAAGAAGATAATCAGATTCCAATTCCAATTACGCAGCTCCATCGTGCTATCAACGATTCTGCTAATGACAAGCTTGAATAAAACAGAATAGGTTATTTAAAACTAACATAAAAACATTACAAAGAAAAGAAAGAAAGAAAGAAAAAAAATTTATTTGCTACAAAAGTGACACACAAAATTACCAAAAAAAAAACAAGAACACATAACAAATACAGGTACAGAGCCAAGAAGTGTGGTAAGATGTGCGAAAAAAACACAAACACAAATTGCCTGTTTCCTTTTGGGGTAGGCAGAGACTGGATTTCCACCTGCTACGATCCTGACACACCTCTTTCATTTCATCCATGTTTGGTCTAGAGTACTCTTAACCTGGCCTATTTTAAGAACGTCCGCAACTCTTCCATACACTCTCGCTTCCGCTTCGCTCTCGCTTCGCTTCCGCTTCGCTCTCGCTTCGCTTGTTTCGTCAATCTCCTCTCGTCCACTTAGGGACTTTAATCATGATGCGACGCGATTCGAGCGACACTTTGACATAAGAAGCATCTTTATTTCGTAAACAGTAAGGGCGGTTTTCTAATTAAAGTGTTACCACTGTCATACAGTCGACTGTACGTACGTTCTAATTGATACCAAAAATATTTCAAACAGATTACTCTAGTTGCGCAACAGAAGTCGCTCATCGATATCCCGAACAGAGAAACGCGTGCAAGTCGAAACAAGTGTGAGCGCTCGCACGCCCCCGTACATTTATTTGAAATAGGATCGCAGGTCATTAGAACGTACATGCAATTCGATATCGAGCAGATCTGTGAGCGATATCGCCAATCCATGCGATCTTGTCTGAAGACATTTGCGATTTTCAATACATTTTCTTCTAACACATGTTGTTGCGATATCTGACCGATATCGGCAATCGATGCAATTCTGCGTCACGTCACGCCATGAGTAAAGTCCCTTAAGTAACATGTCAAGCATATACATACACAACGCAGCACACAAAATTATGTGTAAGCCAATTTTGGTCATATACAGGCGCGATTTTCATCCTCCCCTCATATCTATTTTATTCTAACATCCTCGTACTTTACTTTCTGTAGCGTTCCGCAACTCTTTGTAGTCATCCGTTTGATATTATAAACGTTTTAGTCTGAATTGCGTACATGTTTTAATCTGACTCGAAATTGAACGAGATTAGGCTGTTTGTCTGTGAGTTTGCGAATTATCCCCGTAGCGACAGTGTTTAGAGGATTTGATTAAGCCCAGTTTAATATAAATAATGTTTTGATGTGATTTAATGAGGGGATCGATTTCACGAATAACAAAGGTGACACGACTCGATGGCCGGACTACCACCAATAGTTCGTATAAATGTACCGTACCGTACCGTACGTACCTGTACCTGCAGGTACTTTATTTTTATTTTTATGGTGTGCAAAAAATAAAGTATACTCTATCTCTATCTATCTATCTATCTAGATCAAAAACTTAATCACCTACAACAAACGAAATTAACTTGCATTATATTTAGTATTCCTTCCTTACTATGTTGAAAAAGTTGAAGTTTTCATCGACCAATAATGTAATAGTTATTTGTCATACAAGAGTGCAAAGTTGCTTTTTAACCGCGTGCTCAATTTTGATGCCCGAGCAAGCGAAGGATTCTGAAATTGAATCACGAGCGCAGCGAGTGATTTAACAGTTAGAATCCTGAGCGTTAGCGAGGGAATCAATAGAGCACAAGGTGAAAAATCTTTGCACTCGAGTGCAACACGTAATTTTTCATCCCACCTCAGCGAGGAAATGACTAAATGCAAAAAAAACATTTACAATCACAAGATACTTTTATTTCACTTTAGGTATTAACTACTACATTATGATAGGTAAGTATTACAGAATAATCTTTAGACTATAACAAATAATACTTAGGTATACCTAATTAAGAAAATTTTAAAGTAACGTTGCTACAGTTACTTAAGTTGAGAGTAATATTTTTGTTAGGTACTGTAATGTTGGTGATAGTGACTTGTGTACTGTTTTTCGGTAAACTATCTGTCATATTTAATAGTTGTACCGATTCATCGAATTCCCTTGGCGTAAATGAGCAAAACGTTTTCTGAGAAAGTTTTGGTTCCTTTATCTAGTCGCCACATGTTAACCATATCGTATTGTTTCAAATACTTCTCGCGTGATTGTTGAGGGAGAAAGCTCATTTGTGCATTATTAACAGTTTCAGTCAATTCTGTTTGCGTCAAATAAACTTCCTCGTCGCTAGAACCACTCATTATAGGGTAATAGACATGTGCAATTTAGGTTTTTCACTTGTTTTCAAGTTTCTTGTTTTTAACCTAAGGTTTTAATAAAATTACGTGAAAAGAAACTGGCGCGCGCAAAGCAAATAAAAAAAAAGTACACCAAGAAGGTTCCGAGTCTGAGTTTTTAACAAATTAAAAAAGGTTGTATGATAAATTCGGCACCATGGAGGGGGAAGTAAATAGGTTTAATGATGTTTTGAATTCACAAACCTAGTGCACACGATGTTCTAAATTCAATTTACTTTATCTTCTAGGGGATGAAAACGGCTTTTGCACTCAGATATCGAATAAATCGCAAAATCTACGAGGTTAAACTGCGCCGGATGGGCAGCAGCGTTCTCTGAGTATTTAAACAACCAACTGCGATCGCCAACCTGCCTGCCAAGCGTGGCGATTATGGCATATCCCTTCTTTTTAGGGGAGGCCTGTGTTCAGCAGTGGACATTTTGCGGCTGAAATGATGATGATGATGAAGCTGCGCTGGCTGCGGTCAGTCCTTAGATAGGTGACCGGAACCCCTCCGTGCCTCGGAGAGAACGATAACCTGTCGGTCCCGGCTGCGATCAAATATCTATGGCATTTGGAATGGGTAGTTAAAAGCCCGAAAGTTTGATAACTGGTCTAACCTTAGCATGTCGGTATCCTGGATCAAGTCAAGGTGACTTGATCGAGACTGTTTCAAACAACAAAAAACTAAATCATAATCGATTCATCCGTTTGGGAGCTACGATGATGATACAGATACACACGTTAATCACACGTCTGTTTGCGTCGGGGGTTAAAAACCATTAATACCATAGAAGTCTTAATAATAAGGAATAGAAATGGTATCTATGTATTTCAATACCGGAACGCGTGTCGCCGCTTTTCCGCTACCAACACATAAATACGCAATTACGCTCACCATGTTTCTAGCATTCAATGCAATATAAATTAAGTCTAAAACTAAACCGCGGTTAGATATCCTGCAAAATACAATTTTAGTGACTCTGCGTCCAAAACAGCACTGATGATCAAGCAAAAGGTTCGCGCACTGGCCTACGAGACAACTGTAAGAGGCGACAATTTAACCGTCGCCTTAGTCACTTCTATTAACATATTATTATGATTTCTATGATTAATACCAAAAAGAGAACCCTATCCTATCCTACTCATATTATAAATACAAATGTGTGTTTGTTGGTGTTGAGTACGATGGCTCAGAATACCTTAATTTACTAAAAAAAAATGCTTTTCAGTTGACTCACCATATACTGCGCCGCGTGGATGTTTATCCGGGCCCCGGGACGGATACGATGAGAACCAGCTCAACCAGCACTTCTACGGATGTTGACAATAGGTCGACACTTGTAAGAGAAAGAAATATACAACGTGTATCAAAAATGCGGTGGTCATATTTGAAGAGCTTATTCAGGGGATGCTATCGAAAAACTTTTACTATGGAACCAAACCAGAAATCGCGAAAAAAAATTATCCTTACATTTTGTCGAGTGACATTGATGATTTAGTAGTTAGTAGGGAACAGTGATATTTTTTTCGCGATTTTAGTGTTGGTGCCATAGTAAAAGTTGTACTTTGCCATGCCTTGATCGAGCTCTTAAAATATGACCACGCATTTCTGATACACGTTGTATAGTTTTTCTTCTATTTTTGTTAATTTTCATAAAAAAGGTATGTGTTCGCGTGCGCAATTCGAGAGGAATGCGCGATTTGCTGGCTTCTGCGAGAGGGCACTTGCAGTCAGTGATAGGCAAAGTAAATAGAACCCAAAATCCTGCAGTTGGTTTGTTTTACTTTCACGCAGCAACGAAACAGCATATCGACGTGATTTTTTGTATATAAATAGTTTATTGACCAGAGTTTTTTGTGACATACTTTTTATCCTCAAACAATGTACGGTTCTTGTGGGATAAAGAACACCGGGAGCAAAGCCGTGGGTTAAAGCTAGTAACCAGTTTTAGCAGTAAGAGCTCCATGTGAAGGAGCTCGTTCTGGGAAGTACTACCACCGTACCTACTTCTGCCGTCAAACAGTGATGCTTGCGTAAACAAAATATATAGAGTAAAATGGTTGTAATCACACTTTTACTTGCGATTCATGCGTGGCAACTTTCGAACAAACTACGCCTTATATAATAACGTCGATAATTTTTTTAAATTAACTTTAATCCACAGACATAGTAATGAAAAAACCGGCCAAGTGCGAGTCGGACTCGTGCAGTAAGGGTTCCGTACCTCTCAACGACCTGATACCCCATAAAAACTGATTTAATTTACGAGAGTTTATCAAAAGACAGTACAGTGCGCGAAATATGAATTTTTGCATGTCTTTCTTACGCAGGTACCACCACATATGTCTATGTTTGTCTTATTTTTAGTATTTGTTACTAAACTTCGTAATATGCACTATAATCTGACGCAGTTTGACGCTGGTATATATTACCATTTTGAAGATAGAGCAGGAACAAAAACGTTGAAAAAAATGCATGTTTTTTGAGGTTTCTTGTATGGGGACCCCCTTTGATTTTAGACTTTTTTTTGTTTTTAGTATTTGTCGTGATACACCTCATAGCAACATATATTCTGAGAAAATTTCAACCGGTTACCTATTACCGTTCAAAAGATACAGCCCTGTGACAGACAGACGGACGGACGGACGGACGGACGGACGGACGGACAGCGTAGCGAGAGTAATAGGGTCCCGTTTGGCACCCTTCGGGTACGGAACCCTAAAAAGTGCTGAGAACAATCATTGTGAAGCAAAAAAAACCGTGCTCCTTCGTGTACAACCAGTTCTCATGCACATACCATAAACCTAAAAGGAATTTTCTTTCGCGATTCTTACTGGACGATGCGACGACATGGGTACTGAGAGGGGTGAGCACGGTTTGATGTGCATGTGTGTGCTTGAACGCTGGTTGTACACGACGGAGCACGGTTTTTTTTGACTTCACTATGAATGTTCGCAGCATTTAGTCTATATTTTTTACTATGTCTGTGCTTTAAGCAAATGTACTTTACAGCTTTTGTTTCTGCAGTTAGAAACAGCACAATAAGGCATCTTTGCGGGTTTTGGTACAGTATTTACAGAAAAAAGTCATAAGGCGTACTAAGAAAGGCTTCGAAATGCCCTGCACTATGGTGCAGTATTGGCACGCGCGCCCTGCCCACTTTTCCATTCTATCTATGTCTGTGCTTGCATTGCTATGTTCCGATGCGGAGGGTACGGGTGCCGGTGAAATTACAATCACATAAGACTTTCTATCTTCATGTCTCAGTTTGGCGAACTGACTTGCGGTAGCATTTAGGCAACAGCCTAGGTGGTATAACAGTTGTTATGGGCAAAGGTAACCGCTTAACATCAAGTGGTTTCGAATGGAATTCCATCCTCAACATCTTGATAATTGGTGGTTTTTGCCTCGTACAGCAAAACTGTGGAACCAACTCCCGTCAGCGGTTTTCCCGAAACAATTCGACATGGGAGCCTTCAAGAAACGACCATAAATCTTTTCTTCTCAAAAGGTTGGCAACGCATTGGCGACTCCCCTGCTGTTGCAGATGTCTATAGGCGGCGGAGATTGCTTACCATCAGGTGGCCACCATACTCGTTTGCCACCCTATGTTATAAAAAAAAGTGGGCCTTTGGCTCGTTTCACAATACTATAATATCTACAAAGAAAAACATCATCATCATCATTTCAGCCGAAAGATATGCACTGCTGGACGTAGGCCTCCCCCAATGGGGGGGATATGCCATAATCGCCACGCTTAGTAGGTGGGTTGGCGATCGCAGTTGGTTGGTTAAATACTCAGAGAACGCTGCTGCCCATCCTCTGGTGAATCCCTTAGTCGCCTTTTACGACACCCATGAGAAGAGATAAGGGTGGTGCAATTCTTTACGTCCGGCACCACACGGACGAAAGAAAAACAATAAATTAATACTGCATCCAAGCGTAGCACTCTGGTTACTTGCTACGTCGTAGCTAGCGTAGCAGTCACCTCAACTACGTCGTAGCACTCCTAAGACTAGATTACCTTACATAACACTTAAATACCCACTAAGGGTCGAATGGACCTACCTTGTGACGTCACCCCTTGTCTCTACACATCGTCTTATCTTCGGTACACGTTGTCAGCCCCTCGTGAACTTTTGACATGCTTTGATAATGACAGGCTAAGATGAAGGTCTTATTGTTACATACAATACACGTGTCGTGGCATTAAAGGGTTAAGTGTAATGAACCCTTTAGGCGAGCGGAAAGAGCCTTTAAGTAGTAAAGTAAAGTAAAGCTTTTATTTTGTATTTTTCATCGTAAATTTATTCTAAAGCCTTCCAATTTTTTTGTTATCATCATCATCATCATTATTTCAGCTGAAAGACGTCCACTGCTGGACATAGGCCTCCCCAACCATTGCCATAACAACCGGTCCTGCGCTTTCCGCATCCAGCGGATACCCGCGACCTTTACCAGGTCGTCGGTCCACCATGTGGGGGGTCTACCCACGCTGCGCCTTCCAGTACGCGGTCGTCACTCCAGAACTTTACTGCCCCATCGGCCATCCGTTCTGCGAGCAATGTGCCCCGCCCACTGCCACTTAAGTTTGGCAATTATTCGGGCTATGTCGGTTACTTTCGTTCTCCTGCGAATCTCCTCATTTCTGATTCGACCACGGAGGGACACTCCGAGCATAGCCCTCTCCATTGCCCTTTGAGTGACTTAGAGACTTCTTATAAGGCCCATTTTGAGCGACCACGTTTCAGTGCCAAAGTAATTACTGGCAACACACACTGGTCAAAGACATTCGTCTTGAGATTTGTTTTTGAACTTTAGCCAAATATTTCATAACTTTGTCACCTTTCTAGACTACCAAGTTGGTCTGACTGATGGTTTAGTAGTCGAAAGCGCGACTGTTAAGCGTGGGGTCTCGTGTCAGGTAAAGTGTTATTAGGTTTTTTCATTTAGGCGCACGTGAAATTACAATCACATGAGACTTTCCATCTTCATGTCTCAGTTTGGCGAACCGACTTGCGGTACCATTTAGGCAACAGCCAAGGTGGTATTGAAGTTGTCATGGGCAAAGGTAACCTCTTAACATCAGGTGGGCCTTTAGCTCGTTTCGCCATCCTATACTATAAAAAAAAAAAAAAAAACGTGGTAGCCAAGTAGCGCTCCCAAAAGTGGGCGTTTTTTGCACTTTTTATATCTATAACTACAGCGAACTATAATTTCCAGAGTTAGTTTCTAATTAAACTACAGTACCTGTACTTCAATTGTTGTATGAAATTTCGATAAATGATGTATTCAGCCAGTAATTTACATAATAAAACGAGTTACTTAATGTAGGTATTAATGGCATAAAGTATCGGATCGTTGGGATCCTTGCCTAAACTTAAAAAGCATTATTAATCATTAATTAGTTTACTTCAGTGAATTGGTCTCGGTCATTAACCTACATTATTCTCACACAGTTCTTTCCAATTAATCAGGTAACAAATAATTGTACTATTATTATTTGAAAAGAGTACCTATATCTATGGAGTTTCTTGCCGGCTCTTCTCCATAGCACCAACTTTTTGGAACCGTGGAACTAGATTAATAATTAACGTTTTGAAAGTTCATGTAAATGCTTATTCGAAATAAAAACTTTGACTTCGACTTCGATTGATTTTTTACTGATGGAGGCACGACTTGGCTGCTACATGCCCCTTAAGAAATTTTCAGTAGCAGCCCGGAGTCTAGATTTGTGTCCAGTTAATGGCAATAGGCTCACCCCCTATTACATGGGACTCATTATATAATTGGTTAAATGTGATTAACATAACATAACATCACGCCTGTATTTCCCCGAAGGGGTAGGCAGAGGTGTAATAGTACACCCACATTTCGCCAGTTATGTTATAGTCCCATGTAATAGGGGGCGAGCCTATTGCCATTGACCGGGCACAAATCCAGACTCCGGGCTGCTACTGCGAATTTCTTAATGAAAATGATAAAATGTGATGATGTGTGTGATGTGTGTGTGTGTGTGTGTGATGTGTGTTTGTGTGTGTGTGTGATGTGATGTGTGTGTGTGTGTGTGTGTGTGTTAAATGTGATTGCACTATAGTAAAAGCCCCAGTTACCGACAGTGCCCCATTGTTCGACAAAAAGCAACCTACTTCAGAAAATAAAAGCGAAATCATAATTTGGTATGTGGTTAAGTATTATCTAATAAAAATTGAACTGTTACATAGTGCACTGCAAGTACGTAACAAATCATCACGAAACCAATGTATTTAAAAAAATACTTGTGATCGTCCCTTAAAGTGTCGATAATTGGGGATGTTACGTTATACACATCTAAAAACCTAAGGGGTTCACCAGATGATGGGCAGCAGCGTTCTCTGAGTATTTATTAAACCTACTGCAATCGTGAACTCGCCTGCCAAGCGTGGTGATTATGGCAAAGGCCCTTTTGGGAAAGGCCTATGTCCAACAGTGGACGTTTTTCAGCTGAAATTATGATACACTTCTGCCTACTCCTTCGGGGAAGTACAAGCATAATGTTATGAGTCATGTATCACCTTTTACCACATCAGCATAAAATAAGAAAAAAAAACAAAAGCCACCTCCAAACCATTCCAAATGTAATAAAAAACATCACAACGCGTCCATCCACTCGCATCTTTCGCAATAATAAAAATTATAAAATGGCTGTGCTCATATTTAATACTGCGCCCACCGTTTCACAGATTTATGAATTTTAATTTTCTTTCATCCACTGCGAAGTATTATCTTTCAGGGCGTACATTATTCTCCAAGAAATATCACTGATTAGCTATGTTTAGATGGGACGTTTTATGAAAGAAGGAGTTAACTGTAATAGATTTTACGATTTTAGTATCCATTTTCACTTTGATATTTGAGTGCCAGGTGGATCTCGTATTCATCCTATTAAATTGGATTTTATTTTTGTTGTAAGAGCTCAGAGAAAAGACGGTTATGAAAGAAAAATAATAATTATTTGAAATATCAAAGACACGTACATTTTGTACCGTTGAAAATATAATTGGCCAAGAGTTTCCGTGCAATACGGCTCGCACGCTTCCCGCTAACTTCATTTCGGTTTTCAGCGCCATCTTTGCCCTTATAATATTTTTACAGCGCTAATTTCAGTACCAATGTATTATAATTTTATAATCGAATAAAATAAAAAATAAGATAAACATACACCAATATAAAGGAAAAAAAATTGAATTAAGAACTGCGCTACCTTTTTACATCTTACAAGTAGGTACTTGATAGTACATTACTGTCGAGGCCTGAAATTAAACAATTGACGGACGAGGCGCTAGCTGAGTCCTTTTTAACTAAACGAGGCCGTTAATTGCTATTTCGGCCGAGACTTGTGTAGTACTTTTCTCACACTTGCGAGGAAACAATACACAAATTAATTCAACAGTACCTATCTAATTATCATTCACGCCAATTCGTCCGCACGCGGTTCTTGTACTATTTTCAAAGTTTTGAAAAAAAAAAATGCGCATTCAGCCTTTGTAATGATAAATATTTTGTACCTAAAAACACCTAATTTATGTAAGTGTGTACTTAAAAACCTCTGGAAAATAATTAAAAAAATAAAAACTGTCCAGCAATTTCTATTATTGTCGTGTTGGATATTTATTTCGTTGCGTACGGAAAAGAGCCGATTATTGTATTCTTTTTTTTAAATAATGAACCAATTTACGAGCAAGTGGGAGAAGAATATATTATGTCAGTTGAACCTTGCAACATATCACATACGATTCACCATACCCAATCATTTACCAATTCCTTTCATAAACCCAAAACCAAAGAGGTTTTTCAAAAAGGTCATCCCACAACGCACTCAACTCCACTTATCTATACCACCTGTCGCATCTATCACATAATCTATGCCAGCAGGTAAGCAGGCATCGTATTAGAGGGCGCAAGCTTAGGGCCCGGGCCCTTTATCATCCCAACAATGGGGCCCGTAAAATGAAATACGGAATCAGAGCAGATAACTTACCCAAATTGTTCCCTGAAAACTGGTTGGATGTTAAAATCAAATTATTTTTTTGTTATATTTATGTATCGTGTTGTGTTATTTGTCATTTTTTACCCGACTGCCCCAGTAGGAGGGTAATGTTTTTCGGGTGTATCTATGTGTGTATGTATGTTTGTCTGTCTGTCCCATTGTGACCTCCTTTACCCTAAACGGTTTGACAGATTTTGAAGTGCGAGTTGTCATTAGTTTCGTTTATCCCTGGAGTGTCATAGGCTACAATTTTTGATAATAATACGAATAACGCTTGCAATCTTCTATACTTATAAAGACAGATGTCCTGACTGCACATGACTGCTTCATCAACGCAGAGCCGAAACTACTTAAGTTAGAAACATGAAATTTCGACAATAGGTTCCTCTTGTAACGCAAAAACCCACTAAAAAGATTTTTTTGAAATTTTAACCCTAAGGGGGTGAAATAAGGTGATAGAGTTTGTATGAAAAAGCTTTTGTTCTGGATCAATTCACTCAAAACATGGAAAAAACAATCAATTAAATAATGAAATACACAATTTTCGTTTTTTTGGAAAGGATTGGGACAGACGGACAGACGGACAGACGGACAGACGGACAGACGGACAGACGGACAGACGGACGGACATGACGAAACTATAAGGGTTCCTTGTAGGACTATGGAACCCTAAAAAGGCAAAGTACCTATCCTTACAACGGGATACATCAAATGGGACATATTAAAAGTATTTACTTGAGTGAAACCATCAGCAGGCATCAGCTAGTTTACAATAAATCTAAAATAAAAATAATATAAAGTCATCTAAATACGCAAATCTGCAAACAGATAACCTATGACTCGACTTCTTCTTTTCCTCAGCCTTATCCCATAATCTGGGGTCGGCTCTCCTTGTCTGCCTTCTCCATTTATTTCTATCCCGCGCAGTCGCGGCTTCGATCTCGCTCTCCTTCAAGTCCCTCTGGACTGACGACAGCCAGGTGGCGGGGGGTCTTCCACGGCGTCGCGTCGTCGTTTGCAGGTCAAGGGCTGCTCGTACCATGTGGTCTTCTGGGCGGCGGAACACATGTCCATACCATCGAAGGCGTCGCTCTTTGACCTTCTCAGTAATGGGCGCAACTTTGTAGCTTCCTCTGATGTGGACGTTACGTACCCTATCTAGTAGTGTGACACCCGCTGACCAGCGTAACATGAGCATTTCGGTCGTGTGCAGTTTTGACAGGTGTTGCTTAGTAGATGCCCAGCATTCTGTACCATAGAGTATAGCGGGTCTAATTGCTGTTTTATACAGTTTGCCTTTAAGTTTGATGGGCATCTTCTTGTCGCACATTACGCCTGTGAGTTGTCTCCACTTCATCCATCCCGTGGTAGCTCTATGGGTTACGTCCCGCTCAATTTTGCCATCATTACTGATGATTGACCCCAAGTATTTAAAATGGTCGACCGTCCTATGACTCGACTGTTTCAGTTAAAAGCTCGGATGTCACAGTCACTGACAGATATAGAGATGTCACCTACCCAAGTGTACAGCTATTGCAATTCCACAGCGACTTTTTAAGAGACACCCACCTTCCATCGTAATTCGGTAAAACGGTAATCTTGAAACATTATCACCTGTTCTTCAACGTGGTTATGGTTTAGAGATTGGCTGCCGTTTGTAGTGACTTTTGTTTGTAGAGATGTCCTCTACCAGAATATAGGCTATTGTAAGTGAACAGTAACTTTTCAAAAAAAGCTTTGATAGGAACTTCCTTAGTGCGGTAAAACAATATTTGACGAAACTAAAAAAAAAGTTAATTAGCAAAACCAAAAAAAAACCGACAGCGTGTAACAAAACTAAAAAAGATACAAACAAGACATATACAAAGTGTTACTGAAATAACTGAAAACCTCTTAAGGGGTCATTGTACTCATCAGTATGAACAACTTTTACCATGGCAAACCAGTAAATCGCGAAAAAAAAATCTGTTGACCGCTACATTTTGTCGATTTATGTGATCACAAATGTAGGGATCAGCTGATTTTTTTTTCGCGATTTCAGGGGTTGTAAGATGTAGGCAGCAGGTTAAACATATTTATTTTTCAATCCACCAGAATCCTTATGTAATCCTTCTTATATAAACATTTTAGAACAACCAAAAATAACCCATTTGTAATTTGTAATTAAACACCATAAGAATACGTCTATCTAAATCAATTTAATGGTTTCCCATTGCCTTTAGCAAACACGCATAGCTTTCAGGAATGCCGGCGGTGAGGTATTAGGTGTATGGATTCCACTCATGTGGGTCCAAACGATCCTCTGTCAATAGGGACCGTGATTAATTATATAGGAGCAGGCCCCAACGGACCTCGGACTTACCCATGTTTAGTCACCGTGTAAGGGTTAATTTGGGTGACCATGATTTTTTGGGAAAATTCAGTCCGATTTTGTTACGTGAGGCCGTAATGGAAAATGTTGCTTTTGCGTAACAATGTGTTTTTCGTGCTCATACTTTGTTAATATTTATATTGTTAATCTTAATACATAAATGGCAATAGGCTCGCCCCCTATTTCATGGGACTATAACATAACTGGCGAAATGTGGGTGTGCTATACACCTCTGCCTACCCCTTCGGGGAAATACAGGCGTGATGTTATGTTGTAATATATAAAACAAAGTCGGGTTTGTTACATAATTTATAACTCAAGAACGGCTGAACAGATTTCAATTAAATTTGGCATACAGATAAAACATAGCCCGTATTAACATAAAAACTACTATTTATCTCTAGTAGATGAACAGTACCCGAGGGATGCGCGATAAACGACATTCAAGCGGGCGAAGTCGCGGCTGGGCACAGGCTAGTTATTAATTTAAACGGTACAACTCACGTGATTCCATCGGGTGTGCCCGACCAGTTTCAAGCTCGAACGGAGCCCTTAAAAAACAAAAATATTATTAAGTAAATCATGAGCTGTTTGCGCGGCGGCGTCGTGCACCAATCTGTGGATTTAGAGGCCACAGCGCGCCGCGTAGCGCTGCGCTCGCGTCGATGGAGCGCTTGGTTTCGGTGGTGGTCGTACATCTTCGTCGCTCGTCGTGTCTGAGTCTTCAGGTGGATTATCACCGGTACACACACTGCTGACCGTGTCACACTTATATTTCTAATACGTTTCGAATACGAGTGAGTCGGTTCAGTAGCTGTCGCCAAATGTATTCATACACAAGACCAGTGAAAAGTCAGTGACTATAAGCCAAGTGACTAACGGCCAAAATTAATATCCAATCTATCCACGATTTGTCCTACTAGAGATAGGAATTTGACATAAACATAAACATAACCAGCCCATTACTGTCCCACTGCTGGGTACGGGCCTCTTCTCAGTACGAGAAGGCTAAGGCCTTAGTCCACCACGCTGGCTTAGTGCGGGTTGGCGGACTACACACACCATTGAGAACTGTATGTAGCACTCTCAGGTGTGCAGATTTCCTCACGATGTTTTCCTTCACCGTTAAAGCAAGTGATAATCGTATATAAATCCGCACATGAATTCGAAAAGTCAGAGGTGCGGGCCGGGATCGAACTCACACCCTCCTTCATGGAAGGCAAGCGTTCAACCACTAGGCTATCACTGTTACTATCTCCAGTAGGGTAAATCGTGGATAGATTGGATATTAATTTTGGCCGTAAGTCAAGCCCACTGGACTGACTCGCAAACGGCCCGGTGTCCGCAACGCGTTAGAAACAATTTAGGTATTCAACATCATCATCATTTCAGCCGAAAGACGTCCACATAGGCCTCCCCCAAATTTTGTTATCAGCAGAGTTTATTATAACGTCTTGGTTTAAGAATTTATTTTTTTGACGACCTCTGTGGTCTAGTGGTTCGAGTGTCGGACTGCTGATAACGAGGTCGTGGGTTCGATTCCCACAGGACACAAATATTTGTGTGATGAACATAAGTGTTTGTGTTGGTCTGGGTGTGTTGCTTATGTATTATAAGTATGTATTTACAAAAAAAAAAAAAAGTATATACGTATTATATCCATTGTCTAGTACCCATACCACAAGCTCTGCTTAGTTTGGGACTAGATGGTGCTGTGTAAAAATGTCCCAAAGATATTTATTATTTATTTATTTAAATGCGTTTTAACAACTGTAATTTTTATTCTTAAGGAATTTACGCATGCGAAATCTAACGATTAAATTGTGGAAAGAAGAAATCGCTCACAAGCAGGATTCGAACCTGCGACTGATTCTTGGCTTAGTACGCCAGTGCTTTAGCCACTAAGCTACACTGCTCGTGGTATCGAAATGGTATGAATGTAATAGTAGTGAATCGGCACCTAATAGGTTTGCTCGCTCTATCGTCGACCACATCTTGACAAAGCTGTCTAGATTGCGGTCAAGAGCAGATTGTTTTTTGATTGTTTTTCTCATTAACAAAAAATGAACCTCCACTTAAATTAAAGGAGAGTAGGGAGGCCTTTGCCCTGCAGTGGGGCTGTACTGTACAGGCTCTTAATAAGAATAATAATAATTTAAAATTGCTGTCTCAATATTTTAATTAAACAATAATGATGGTGAACCTACTGAAAATTCTTGAAGGTCCAACGTTTGCCAATTCTATCGGGATCTTTTGAGTTATAGGTTCAGTAGTAGACATTATACTGAAATGTGTCATTTTTAATAATTGTATACAGCCTGACAGCAAAAAACTCAGCTGTTCCATACAGTGAAGTCAGTTTTCGTAGATTTTTTTATGGAAAGTTTATTGTCTACGTCCGTTGTTTACGTCCTAATTAGGACGTTTTTCTATTAATCCGCGTCAAGTAAGGCACCGAAAAAAACCGGTGACAAAAAAAAACATGAAACAAACATAAAATGTCGTCGTGTGTGTACAGAAAGTGTTCCAATTATGACGCGAAAGTAAACAACTTACTTACTTTGTACGGTCGACCGCACGTCAGTGGTAACACTTTGACATTAGCAGCATATTTATTTCGTAAGCAGTAAGGGCGGTTTTCGAACTGAAGTGTTACCACTGTCATGCAGTCAACTGTACTAGTTTATGTGTATTGTGCTGCCGCTGCGTAAAGAACATTTTTTTCGTTAATTATGTTAAGGTATGATATATCTATACTTTTAAATATCATTGGATGACACCCAGTTTTTATCCAGATGCTAAAAAAAGTCAACTGGTATAAATAACTTACATACTAAATCATGTTTAGCGTTTATTCCGTTGGATTGATTTTAATACTTAATCATTTTCCGTGTGGTGCCGGACGTAAATAATTATACCACCCTATATCTTCTCATGGGTGTCGTAAAAGGCGACTAAGGGATTCACCAGAGGATAGGCAGCAGCGTTCTCTGCGATCACCAACCCGCCTGCCAAGCGTGGCGATTATGGCATAACCCCCAACATGCTCGGGGGAGGCCTATGTCCAGCAGTGGACGTCTTTCGCCTCAAATGATGACTTATTCAAGTAATTATGCATCTATTTGACGCCGGAGAGTTTTGCAGAAACTTCAACTCAGCCTATCGCAGTCCACTGCTGGACATAGGCCTCTCCCAAGTTGCGCCACAACGCTCGGTCCTCTGCCTTCCGCATCCAGTCCCCCCCAGCCACGTTCTTTAGGTCGTCGGTCCACCTGGCAGGGGGGCGCCCTACGCTGCGTTTGCCGATACGCGGTCTCCACTCAAGGACTCGTCTGCTCCAACGGCCATCGGTCCTTCGACAGACATGGCCAGCCCACTGCCACTTCAGCTTACTGATCCTACAAGCTATGTCGGTCACTCCGGTTCTTCTCCGGATAATCTCGTTACGGATTTTATCCTTCAAAGAAACTCCAAGCATAGCTCGCTCCATAGCTCGCTGAGTGACTTTAAATTTGTGGACTAGCCCAACTGTCAGTGTCCACGTCTCGGCACCGTAAGTCATGACTGGCAGGACGCACTGGTTGAAGACCTTTGTATTCAAACTTTTCAATGAACGATTTTTGCAGCAACTTAAGAATCGCCAAATAAAACTCTTAATCAGGTCTATGACTGCCAGGGTTAATCTGTGAAATAAAACACATCAACTAAAAGAGCTTCCCATCCCCTCCCCACATCCACTGTCCCACAGCCACAGCTTAGTGGCTGTGATACAGTGGATGACTTCACTCACTGTATTTTGCATATTCATTTTTGTTTGGCTTCTAACTCTAGACCTCATTGTTCACTCACTGTCCTAGCCACCAAATAAAACAGTAACTAACCTAATCTACAGTCACAACCCGCGAAAGTTGAGCCACTTGCTTATCATCTTAACTTGGCCGTGTTATACAAATCGGGCAACTTTTTTATGTACGAGTGTATTCACGGCCGAATTAAGAATGTTAGCAAGTGACTCCCGTGTGGTGATGGTACATTGTGGAATGCAAGTAAATAATATGAATAATTATGAACTACCTACCATGGACGAATAAAAAAAGGCGGACGAAATCACGCTAAAACATCAGTTAAGCATCCATAGTGTTAGAATGCCTATGTTATTCAATTTGTTTTGAATTATTTTATGATTTAATTTAACGTTTTTGTGCTGTATTAATTTGTTTTATATTCATTTCTATTTCCAATAATATCCGAGTCAAATTAATTATTTCCAAATGTTATAATGAATAATAATGATATTTATTTGTTTTTGATACCTACTTAATTTTTATAATATCTTTCCAAGATTTTTAATTAAAAAGGAATATTCTTAAAAATGAATTAAGGAACGTGTATTGACTCGATTTTGCTGATCTATAAAAGATCTGTGGTTTTGATTAGTGGGGGCATTCAGATTGTTGCAACGGTCAGTGTTGATGTAACCTTTGTAGTATTTTCTGTGATTGTAGAAATCCTTGATTTCCAATAGTTGTGAATTGAGTTTAAATTGTTATATATTAATGCCATGTGTTAAAGTGACTAACATGAAAAATACAGAGTTCTCTCGTGGTGGAAAGTGAATATGACTTATTTACCTTCGGTAAATGATAATATATAAATGATATGCAGACATTAGTTTATTGTAAAAAGTGTTGTCTAACAAATCAGAAGCAGGATCACTACGCGCCGTTCTCGGTCGAGTATTATGAATCAGAAGATCAAAGACGCGGCACAGGTCCGTATTACGAATGGAATCGTTTTCTCGAGGAGAGCGAAGGAAGTACAAGGAACCAGGTGAGTTTGGAATTAAAATTTACATAAAGAAATCTTAATACACGTGATCGGTATCAGTCATACATAAATTTGTGGATGAAAAACTTATGATAAAACAATAATCAAAGTAGTTGTTCTCTCTTGTTGAAAGAGTACGCGAAGCGAGTAGGTATTCCGATTAAAGCAAAAAGTTCAAATACCTAGTGAGCTGAAAGAATGAAATTTCTATGTGTTTTACCATAACCAGGACAATATCAAAAACAGTTTTAATATTTAAATTATGGAATCCAGGAATTTTGTATGTTGATATATTTGCCAGGTCACTTCTCACAGAAGGGACATTTTTTTTGATCATTCTCACCTGTATGTTCAATGCATAGAATTTAGAAGATCTGAGGTTCAATAGATAATATCAGTGGGTTCAGAGAATCGCTTGAACCTTTTTCACAATGGAGTCTAAATGTCTAAAAATGCATAACTATCTGTTTTGTTCAAATTAATCAAGTGGTTTAGAAGTTATGATGCTGTGAGGTTTCTCCCGCACGCACGCGTTTGTCGTGGCTCGTGGCACGCCACTCCACAGCCACGACGCACTCGCTGTCCTTTTAGTTTATTATGTACCTGCCTACCTAGTTCGGGCATTTTAGCACAACAAAATATTTTTGCAATGTGATTTACACATTATGAGAGTTTTAAAATGTAGCACTAGCCTGTAGAACGCAGGCATGCAACGGAGTGAGCCTGGAGATGTATAGTGGCGTCATAGCGGCCAGCGCTGGCCCCGCGACCCACATTTGAGAGGAACAATGTTTCGAAAACTAGTTGACGAATCGGAGTGATTTTAGCATAGTATATTTTTATTTTTTGGTGGGCTGCGCTGAATAGCTTAATTCGTTGATATGCTCCATTGGTTATTCGTCTGTTTTAAATTTTCTTTATATTTTAATATAATTACGGAAAGTTTGGTGGTTTGTAGCCAGCATTTGAACAATATGATGAGGTCAGACTGAATATTCAAACAATTTAGTAAAACTTGTGGATTATCAAAATACTTCTTATATACCTACTGTATTGTCTAGTAGGTACCCATAGTACAGGTTCTACTTGGCTTGTGATAGAATGGTGATGCGTAAGATGTCCCAAAAATATTTATGTATTTTTAATTTATATGTATTTTGGGTCAAGGGGCTCGTAGCGATGCAACGACTGCGCGGATTGTACGATCTGCAAGGTTAAGCTGCACTTGCCGCGGTCAGTCTGTAGATGGGTGACCGTTTCGTTACACATCGAGACCCCTCCGTGCCTCGGAGAGCACGTTAAGCTGTCGGTCCCGGTTGTCATACGAATATCTATGGCAGTCGTTACGGGTAGTCAGAAGCCTGAAAGTCTGACAACTGGTCTAACCTCCGAATGTCAGTATTACCCAGTAATTGGGTTGCGGGGGTCTGATGGCAGTCGCTCCGTGTAAAATACTGATGTTCAGCCGCATCTGGCTAGACTGGAAGCCGACCCCAATATAATTGGGAAAAGGCTCTGAGGATGATGATGTATTTTGGGTCAGTGACGTTAATGGGTTGTGCAGTGTGCACAGAATTTTCTACGGCTTATGAGTATGAGGTACGTAGTACGTCATCCATATTACTTGTTAACTTAGTTCACTACGATAATACTTGTTCAATGTTGTGTGGTGGTTATGTGCCGGGTTGGCGTATGAGGTTATGTTTGATGTTGGGTGTGGATGGTGTGCGTTTGAACGCATAGGCATAGACAAAAGCATTGAGAGTGAAAGAAATGAAAAGGACAAACATTATTATAACAAGAACTTGTTACAAATGAGAAGCTAATGATAAGAAATATGTTTAGAGAACTCTTGGAGTGTGCTCATGATTGGGTTCTATGGGAAAGGAAGCGAGGTTGTTTACATCTCATTCCAAAGATTGCTATGCCCTTTCATACTTTCCATATGTTACAAATGAGAAGCTAATGATAAGAAATATGTTTAGAGAACTCTTGGAGTGTGCTCATGATTGGGTTCTATGGGAAAGGAAGCGAGGCTGTTTACATCTCATTCCAAAGATTGCTATGCCCTTTCATACTTTCCATATCGACCATTGGAGTCTGATTTTCACAACTAATGAAAGAACCCGTATGATTTGTTCTTGCTGTTGTCCGAGCAACTGGAGTCGAGCAATCATGGGCTCCAGTGATTGGGTCAGTTTGGAGTGGGAACAATTTAAATTTATGGATGCTCTCTCACTCAAAATTTATCGTTTTAAAAAGATATTTAAAATACAAAATCAAATATTTCTGTCGGAGTTTTGAAGGATTATTTTGGTACGGGTGTGCCGACACGTTACATGTGATCAGGATATGTACAAAATCTTATACAGGCATAAAATTTAAATGACTGAAATTGATATATGACATTGGAATGGGTTAGAAGAATGGAAATTTACCTTACCACGGGCGGGTGGCCGGGTAGAGGCGCGACGGGTTAGTTTTGTATTCGCTTGCTCCTCAAAATTGGGGTGATGACGAGCGTTTGTGTGATGACAGGTTGGTTCAGATTCAATGCCATGTTAAGTAATATTAAGGAACAAGAGGGTCACCATCAGACCGTTTCGGATCTATTTGGCCGTAAACTCACTAGAAAGACCCCCATCTTATACATGGGATGGATATTGAGGAAAGTACAGATTATTTAATTATTTATATATTTTGATTTCCATAAAAAAAAAAATACATTCATTTGGCCGATACAATGTAGAACATAAACCAGTTTAGGTTTTTCTTGAGGTTTTTCTGTACACCGCTTGGTCCGTCGACATTTATTAGAACAGGATGCGAGCGGTCAATCGAATAATGTTACTAAAATAAGATAATGAGGTTGCAAAATATGTTGACGAACCGCAAGATAGACAAGAATTCTTAAGATATCGTATTATTGATTGTGTGTGTAATGGACTCATTATGAAAGGTACGTCTGTATACAAAGGGATGTATGTATGCAGTGGTCAAAATATACATGTGGTTATATTTTGGCGGGAATGGGACTGCCGATTCATCAGAGAAAGAAATAAGTGAAAATTAAGTTACATGACTGAAGAATGAATGAATTAAGTTGACTGCCTCGTTGGTCTAGTGGTTGCAGGCGCGACTGCTGAGCGTGGGGTCCTGGGTTCGATTCCCGGGTCGGGCAATGTGTTATTTGGTTTTTATCATTTGGAAATTCTCAGTAGCGGCCCGGAGTCGGGATTTGTACCCGGTCAATGGCAATAGACTCGCCCCCTATTGCATGGGACTATGACATAACTGGCGAAATGTGGGTTGTACTATTACGCCTCTGCCTGCCCCTTCGGGGAGGTACAGGCGTGATGTTATGTGTGTGTTATGTTAAGTTACATGAAGTACTTAAACAAATCGTAACGAACAGTAAACATATGTTTGTGCTTTTCTTTTATTATGTTGCCAGTGTAAGATGCAGAAACATGGTATTCCGTATGATTATTATTGCTTACATTCACATGTATTATCAAATACAAATGCACAAGGTATGCTATGTATAATATAAATGATGCATAAGGTGTGCTATGTATACCAACTATGTAACGTATATGTAACTCCCATGTGCCACCAGTGCGACTGTAGTGAGGACACGGCCCTTCATACCCTTGCATACTGTCCTGCTTGGGTGGTGCGGCGCCGTGCTCTCACTACAGTAATCGGGGGAGACCTCTCGCTGCCAGCGGTGGTCAAGGCCATGGCTGACAGTGTGGAGGCGTGGGAGGCGGTCGCATCCTTCTGTGAGGAGGTTATCTCACAGAAGGAAGCGGCGGAGCGGGTCAGAGAAGAAGACTCCTTCGCTGATCCAATCCGCCGCAAGAGGACGGGTCGGCGCAGGCGGCTTTACGCCGAACTGATACCGCCCTAACAGAGGCCAGCGGACGATAGACTGGGGAGTCAGTCGTCCGCATTGCACGGCCTTTGAGTTGTGGTGATGTCCCAAGTGTGCCCGGACATCGCCTAAAGAGCGTCATTATAGGAAGAGGGACCCGAAAAAGGGCTACGCTGGATGGGTCGCGAATGCCATGCATTGCAGTTCTCGCGGCTAATCCACCAAGGCGAGAGTAGGTACACGGCGGAGTTTTTAGTGGGTGCGAGCCCCACATAACCACGCTACCTCCCCGGGTGGCGTGACATGCGATAGGCATTTTCTCCGCCTCAAAAAAAAAAAAAAAAAAAGGTGTGCTAGGTTGTAAAAGTGTGCGATACACAAATAAAAGCAAAGCGCAAGGTTTGCTTGTATATGTATGTATAAAGTATGAAATCCACAAGGTGTAAGAATCCTAATGCACAAGGTGTGCGAATCCTAGTCCTAATGCACAAGGTGTGCGAATCCTAGTCCTAATGCACAAGGTGTGCGAGTCCTAGTCCTAATGCACAAGGTGTGCGAGTCCTAGTCCTAATGCACAAGGTGTGCGAGTCCTAGTCCTAATGCACAAGGTGTGCGAGTCCTAATGCACTAGGTGTGCAAGCCTTAATGCACTAGGTGTGCAAGCCTTAATGCACAAGGTGTGTGAATCTTACTGTACAAGGTGTGCGTGTCTAAATGCACAATGTGTGGGAGTCCTAATGCACAAGGTGTGCGAGGTCTAATGCACAAGATGTGCGAGGTCCATGCAAAGTGTGCGAAGATTAGTCAATGAAATGCGCAATGCGCGCAAAGTGTAAAGTGTGGTGAAATGTGTTCAAAAGTGTATTTTGTAAGATGTGATACATGGTGTGAAATTACGTAATTGATTGTTGTTTAGCGAGTGCGAGGTTAATGCACAAAGTGTGCAAAGTTTAATGCACAAAGTGTGTATAAAATGAGCAATGTGTAATTTGTCATAGTATCTGAAATCTGTTATAAATGTGGAATAGGTTGTGATACATTACATGCTGTCATCATCATCATCACCAACTCAGCCTATCGCAGTCCACTGCTGGACATAGGCCTCTCCCATTAGATGCTATAAAATTGTGTAATTGATTTTTTATAATTTTATTATGCACAAGGCAATGTGTTATTGAAAAGCTAATTGAATAATTATTTACCAACGTAACAATAAAATTGTTAAGATAATATTCATATAGAAAATAAAAAGTAATTACTAAAATAAGTAGTTCATTCTTATAATAGGTATAGTAGCCGGCAAATAGCTTGAACAATGATGGTACCACTGGCGTGGCGTCACTGCGCATGTCAATGTGGGGTATGCCGCGCACTGTACACGAGGACGTGTACTTATTATCAGGATGGACGAGCTGTTAGAATGCCTATGTTATTCAATTTGTTTTGAATTATTTTATGATTTAATTTAACGTTTTTGTGCTGTATTAATTTGTTTTATATTCATTTCTATTTCCAATAATATCCGAGTCAAATTAATTATTTCCAAATGTTATAATGAATAATAATGATATTTATTTGTTTTTGATACCTACTTAATTTTTATAATATCTTTCCAAGATTTTTAATTAAAAAGGAATATTCTTAAAAATGAATTAAGGAACGTGTATTGACTCGATTTTGCTGATCTATAAAAGATCTGTGGTTTTGATTAGTGGGGGCATTCAGATTGTTGCAACGGTCAGTGTTGATGTAACCTTTGTAGTATTTTCTGTGATTGTAGAAATCCTTGATTTCCAATAGTTGTGAATTGAGTTTAAATTGTTATATATTAATGCCATGTGTTAAAGTGACTAACATGAAAAATACAGAGTTCTCTCGTGGTGGAAAGTGAATATGACTTATTTACCTTCGGTAAATGATAATATATAAATGATATGCAGACATTAGTTTATTGTAAAAAGTGTTGTCTAACAATAGTAAGACGGCTTGCTTAAAAGTACGGGTACACACATTAACACCCATAGTGAGACGAAAAGCTGCGATTATACAACAAATCTCGTGTGACGGTAATCATTGTTGTAGTGTCGCAAATAAAATAATATACATCTGGTGTGTTAAAATGCTGTCGAAATTATATTGGGTTTAGGAAAAAAGAACTGCTTCAATCTTGTCTTAGCGAGGTTCCGTCCGCCTTTTTTTATTCGTTCGAGCTACCTACTACGTTATTAAAACTTACTTCGTATCAGCAATTCAGCAACCCGAAATGTGTCTGAGCTCCGAATCTTGAAAACACCACTGGCCGCGATCTTTGGCAGTACTCGCCATTGTTATGTTAATAAAAATACTAGAAAATTTAAACAAACTCGTTTTTCGTACGTGGGACACTCAGAAAGTTTTGCGAAACTAAAAAAAATTGTTCTATACGTACATATATTTTTATCAAATCTTTTCAAAGTACTTTCCACCAGCCTCTATACAAAGATTCATGCGCCTAAACCAGTTTTCAAAACACTTTTTCCAGTCCGCCGCAGACACCTCGTTTACAGCCTGCTCGAACGCAGCCAGCGCATCTTCCGGCGACGAAAATTGTATCCCTTTGAGCTGATTTTTTATTTTTGGGAATAAAAAGAAGTCACACGGTGCTAGATCAGGGCTGTAAGGAGGGTGACCCAGGAGTTTGACTGGCGTGCTGTCCAGGAAGTCCCTCGTTTTGAGTGCGGTGTGCGCAGGTGCATTGTCGTGGTGGAGCAGTAGCCCGCGGAGCCCTGTGTTTGGTCGCTTGTTGCTTATAACAGAGAAAACTTCTGGCAAACATTTGGTAGTATACCATTCGGCATTAATGCTTCTTTGATCCCGTAAGGGAATTGATACCAAGTGGCCAGTCAAATTAAAAAAGCTAGCGATCAAAATCTTACCCCCGCTTCTAGATCGCTTCACTTTGGTAGGCGTTGGCTCATTTTGAAACACCCAAACAGTCGACTGGCGCTTGGTTTCTGGGTCGTATTGATAAATCCAGGACTCATCACCTGTAACGATGTCGTAAACACGCCGAGACGAGCCTGCTTCAAATTTGTTAAGCATATCACGGCACCATTCCACCCGGGCCTGCTTCTGAGCATCGGTGAGGTTGTGCGGCACCCAGCGTGATACTATCCTCCTCACGCGAAGATGGCTGTGTAGAATCTCGTGAACGCTTCCCGATCCAATCTTCAATATGTGTTGAATCTCCTGATATGTAATTCGCCTATTGTCTTGGATTAAATTTTTCACTGCTAGCACGTTTTCTTCGGTAACAGCCGTCAAAGGGCGACCGCTTCTTTCGTCATCCCCCAAAGTTGGTCGACCGCGCTTGAATTCGTTATACCAACGATACACGGTTGCCTTGGAAGGGCCTTCATCCATGAATGCCATTTGAAGTCTATCGTACGATTCATCCGGTTTCAGGCGACACTTGAAATCGTATAAAATCATAGCTCTAAAATGTTCCCGGCGCAGATCCATATTTCAGTGAGATACAATACTTTGAATTAACTCGCAAAAAATGTGGAGGGAAATTTTGAAATTGGAACTTACTTATTTTTACTTATAAATAATCATATTTTCGAAAAACATTATAACTGGCCAGTCTCCCATATATAAAAACTTTTTTTCGCAATACTTTCTGAGGGGCCTGGTATAATGCCACAACAGCTGAAGCTAGCTAAGACCAGTCAACCATGATCTGGCCAGCCGAAACTTAGTCACATCATTAATGTTGAATGGTTTCGCTCAAGGGCAGGCCCTGCGTTAATATTCGGTGTATAATTATTATAGTTCAGCAATAATGGATTCGAGACTAGTTCGATAATTGTAGTTCTACTTTGTATGTAGTACATGATTAAGTAAATAGCTTAGGGCTATACCGCACGCGATTTTTATAGCTAAATCTGTAACACACGGACTCAATGAAGGTGCCCGCACTGGCGATTTAAAATCGCGGCATTAGGTGAGACATAGTGCACGAATAAAAACAGTGCGAATAAAAATCACTGTATGAGCTTAGCCTTAGCATCAAACTAGTTATAATAAATTAAAGGAGTCTCGAACACAGTACACCCTAACTGTCATTCTTATATGAATACGGTTGGCGTGTCCTGCGTTCATTTTGAAACAACCCGTATTTCATTGAGATATGGTTTGAATTCCATTCTTATACACAAAGCGTTTTGCTAACACTTATAATACATACTCTAAGGCGTTATCCTAATACAACGCGACTACCCAACCATCGCAAGCTCGGGCGAATCCCGTTCGCGCACTTTGTTAGTGACATGACATTATTGCACGATCATCGCGGGAATGCTAACTAGGACAACTGTTCGACACCTGTACGTTTGATCGCGGGCTCGCACAAGCAAAATTCGTGCAATTTTGCGATGGTCGAGTAGTCATTTAGTCTTTTTTGTCTTAATACAACGCGGCTACGTGTACATCGTAAGCTCGCGCGAATCCTGTTCACGCACTTTGTTCGTGACATGACACTATCGCGTTTTTGTCAATAGGACACCTATTAAACACTTTTACGTTTGATCGCGACCTCGTACAATAAAATACAGTACTCGAATAGGTGTCCTAACTGAAATCACGCGATAATTTCATATCATGAACAAAGTTCGCGCAAACTGCGATGGTCAAGTAGATTCGTTGTATTAGGACAACGCCTTAGAGTAAACATACAATACGCCATATACATACACATGTCATACGCCTTAGAGTGAGCATACTGCTAAGAAGTGGACTTCCTTGCCGGGTCCTGTTTTTCCCGATAGGTATAATCTGGTAGTCTTCAAGGCATAATTTAATAGGTTTCTGCTGGTCAAGCGTGCATCGTCGTCGACCGCACGATCGCATAACATCAGCCACATCAGTTTAGATAACGGTTAAATGAAAGCGCATTTTAGAACAAAGACTTTTTTGAAGTAAAACTTCTTTACTCACGCTTGACTTGGGGACTAAGCTGGTGAATGCGTTACGTTACGTTACGGTGAAATAGTATTGAGGGAGATATAAGTTAGTGAAGTTTTACTTCAGTCGTGTGGTCTAAAGCACACTAGTTTTTTTTTAGTTGGTCAGATAATTTTTTAAAGCCAAAGATATTTTTCACGCTGACCAATACCCATTATGGTTTCATATTATTGCATTGAGTTTAAAAAAAAATATATAAAAAAATTCAATCATTTTAACAAAATTCACGACAAATTCCTCCATAATCACGGAAAAGTTCCAGAAATTAATTTCCGTTAAAACGCTTTGAGATTCTATGAAAACGATCCCTCAAAACTTTTTCTCAGAATTAACAAAATAAAGCTTAAATTACCGTCAAGTACTTGTAACATGAGTGACAAGAACACAACTTATAAAAAGCGAGCAATCGACGGACGTAGGTATTGGGAAGCATTCCAACTTTTAGAAAACAAAGATTCTTACTTAAAACTTGGGACCATCATTAGAAACTCCCCAGATCAAAGCAGAACTTTGGAGACAACTAGGGATTAGATTTCTACATAAACGAGGAAAAATATTATTTTTTCAGATGCTGGATGAGATCTATTTCTTTTTTTAACGTCGCCCCATCTTACGGTCGACCGCACGTCAGTGGTAACATTTTTAATTTGAAAGCGCCTTTATTTCATAAGCATACCGCAGTGTCTCAAGACGAAAGTCTTTGACCAGTGTGTGTTGCCAGTAATTACTTACGGTACTGAAACGTGGTCGCTCACAATGGGCCTGATAAGAAGGCTCAAAGTCACTCAAAGGGCAATGGAGAGGGCTATGCTCGGAGTGTCCCTGCGTGATCGAATCAGAAATGAGGAGATTCGCAGGAGAACGAAAGTAACCGACATAGCCCGAAGAATTGCCAAACTTAAGTGGCAGTGGGCGGGCCACATTGCTCGCAGAACGGATGGCCGATGGGGCAGTAAAGTTCTGGAGTGGCGACCGCGTACTGGAAGGCGCAGCGTGGGTAGGCCCCCCACAAGGTGGACCGACGACCTGGTGAAGGTCGCGGGAATCCGCTAGATGCGGAAGGCACAGGACCGGTCGTTGTGGCGAAGGCCTATGTCCAGCAGTGGACGTCTTTCAGCTGAAATGATGATGATGATGAAGGACGGTTTTCTAATTCAAGTGTTACCACTGGCATGCAGTCGACTGTACCTATTTCTAGTCGTGCACCATGTATGTGTTAATTTGTTTACGTCTGTAAGCGCATCTCTAAACACAAGTCTTCACATACAATTAGACCCGGAACAATTCTTTGTATACTTAGTTCGTGCAGGATTATCTGGCAGTAGCGAATGTTGACCCGACTTTTATCCCAAAGTTGCAATTTTTTATTGATATCGCTACCGTGTTCTGATATATGGGTAGCTCGTGTATATGGGTGTTATGCAACGACAGTAGCATATCCTAGCTAGATGACATTTGTTAGAGATCTCTTTAACATATCTCAGCATATCTTCCGTAAGAAAGAAATCCGGACCTTTGGAAGGCTTGCCAGAGTATACAGGTCCAGCTCGCAGTCGCCCCTTTGAGAAATTTAATTTAGGATGGGATAGGGCACCAACTGGGTACAGTTCACAGCTACATTATAGGAGTACAGTCATATTTCATCCCGGAAAGGTGCAGAACTATTGCGAAATATGGGAACTAAAATTGTTTGAGCTATGGAAAGAGTTGATTGATGGTCTGGGTTTAACTTCTTTGGCCGGAAGAAAACGGCGTCTGCCTCTCAACTTCAAAAAATTTATATGTGTTGGCAGACGGTGACTCGCCAACTCACTGGGCCTATACTGTAATTGTTTGTTTGTTCGAGTATGATGCAAAAACTACTGGAACGATTTGGATGAAATTTGAAATACAGAACATGTCCTGGATTAAAATATAGAATGCTTTTTAATGACATAAAATGGGAGCGAAGTCGTGGTTGCAGTGCTAATCGTTTTTAAATTGCAACTCGGGATAAAAGTCGAGTTAAGGTCCACTATTGCCATGTTATCCTGTACGAAATATACGCTGCTTTACCATATCTAGACACACGAACCACTAAGTCATCGTTTTCCGGATAAAATATTCCGTTTGTAAGCTACATTTGAGAAATAAACTTGCTTAAAGTTGCTGATAACTTATCCTAGTTGCTGTGGGGACCCTAATTGGGGTACTTTTGGACCCGGTTCAACAACCTTCGAATCTGAAATTCCTGAATAAATTATTGAAGCTTAAATACCTTAGAGACTGTATCGATAAGGTTGGCGATAAATACCAACAATTTTGGTACAACGTTGGTACCATGTTGGTACTTGGTCTGAATTTTTTATGTCGGTATTTCAGAATGTAATTATTAATTATTATCCTAGGTTACGATTTTAGATCCATTTGCTTTGTTTATTTTTGTTCAGATGGTTGTATATTGTGTGAATACTTGTGAATCCGCTGGATGCAGAAATTGCAGGACCGGTCGTTGTGGGGTGCTGGCCAGAAAACCTCCACGTGTGCCTGACGGCTGCTTGTCCTTCTGGACACGTCTGGAGGGATCGGCAGTTGTTTGGCCGGTGCATCCTGGGCACGGGCAATAAAATCCTGCCGAGGGATTAACCTTCGGGGGATTTTATTGCCTGTGGCGAGTATTCTGGCGCGGGAGGGGCCCGTTCTGGGCCAGTAGGGAGTTGCTCCACGTGTCCCTCTGATATCAGCAGAGGGCACAGTGGAGGAGCAGGGGCGGGCCCGGTGTGCACTCACCCTGCCACCGGGCAGGCAGCGGGGGGACTGTCTTTCCCTGCCCCCGTCGATCTCGTAACCCCAGGAGTGCCCGCTAAGTAGTGTTCTCGCGCCTCTTGGGACCGAGGGTCTTGGCTTCAACGCCCGGACCGCGAGGAAGAAAACCTCTATAAAAAATTACGGGAGGTAGGGCCTGCGAGCAGCAGACTCGGGGTAGTCTGCTGCCCGACCAGCAGCTGGCGTAGCTGGCACAGTCGGCGTAGTTGGCGCAGCTGGTAAAGGCCCACGAGGTGAGGTGGCGTGCAGTGTTCCATGTGCGCCACCTAGGAGGGTGCGGCCGACGTTAGGCCGCACGGGGAGAAGGGGCTCGCCTGCTTGTGGCGGGCCAGGACCTGTCGGGGGTGGTTGTGTGAATACTCACGGGTTTCCACGCCCCCGGCTAAGGTAGTTGAAGGAACACCGTGGTGGTTTTAGTCGGTAAGAGTCCGACACTGGCTCCGCCTACCCCGGGCGGAGTGCGTCCATGAGGACTTCCCCACGGCAAAAAAAAAAAAAAAAACAAAAAAAAAGGACCGGTCGTTGTGGCGATGTTTGGGGGAGGCATATGTCCAGCAGTGGACATCTTTTGGATGAAATGATGATGATGATGATGTTTTATTAAGAACTAGAGTGACCGACATAGCTTGTAGGATAAGCAAGCTAAAGTGGCAGTAGGCTGGCCATGTCTGTCGAAGGACCGATGGCTGTTGGAGCAGACGAGTCCTTGAGTGGAGACCGTAAAATAGTAGCCAGGTGGACCGACGACCTGAAGAGTGTAGCTGAAAGGGACTGGATTCAAAAGGCGGAAGACCAAGTATAGTATAGTATAGTGCAACTTGGGAGAGGCCTTTGTCCAGCAGTGGACTGCGATAAGCTGAGTTAATGATGTTTTGTTAAGCTGCTGTGTTTGCAGTAGCTCAAAGGTTAGATCCATTGGTTAACCGATCCAGAAAGTCATAGATTCGATACCTGCGCGATTGTTTCGTTTCGTAAATACCAGAAACAATAATTATTAGACCTACATATTATGCCTAGTAAACTAACCTAGCGGTTGAGTGCTTGCCTTCCATGCAAGAGAGTCTGAGTTGGAACCCGGACCGCACCACTGACTTTTCAAATACATGTGCGGATCAGAATTTGATTATCACTTCCTTTAACGGTGAAGAAAAACATAGTGAGGAAACCTGCACACCTGAGAGAGCTCCACACAGTTCTCGATGGTGTGCATAGACCGCCAACCCGCACTAGGCCAGCGTGGTGGTCTAAGTCCTGAACCTTCTCATTCTGAGAAGAAGCCCATGCCCAGTAGTGGGACATTAATGAACTGATGATGATGATGATGATTATACTTAGCAGTATGTTTATGTCAATAACACAACAATATTTACTTCTTACATAAATACCAAACTGTGACCTTAATAGCAATGCGAAAATGAGTTGACCTTTCAGAATTAACGTATCGTATCACGTAAATCCTCAGAACCTCTAACGAGCTAGCTTTTACAGCTTTTCATACTAAACATACGATTTATGGATATATTTCTTTAAGTGCTTTTGCAAGTAACGCCTAACATTCATTATACTTAGAGGCTAAACAAAGATCAATAATAATAAAACTAAGGCCGTGAGGTTACTAAGTAAGAATGGTCAGAAAAATTGCGTTCATGTTATATTATTTTCATTGTTGTAATGTCAATATATCTACAATCCTAGTATCTACAATAATCTATACACATTAAAAATATGTACTATAAACTGTATAAAAACATAGGTCTAAAACCAACATATGGATAAATAATGCACTCCATATTACTGTCATTTGGAAGCGAATCCTGAAGACTTATTCGTAACTCAAGAGACAAGCCAGCCCATTCATGCGAAGTGTCAACCACTTTGACCCCATGGTCCATGCGTTCCGACCCAAAACGGCTCCAACTCATAGCATTAGATGGGAGATAGTTATTCACCATATAGCGACATAGCTTGTTGGGTCAGCAAACTGAAGTGGCAAATGGTTGGCCAGTGGCCATGTCTAAGGACCAATGGCCTTAAGTGCAGTTAAGTCCTTGAGTGAAGACGCAAGAGCAAAAACGTAGCGTAGGGTGCCCCCAGCAAGGTGGGCCGACGGCGACGACCTGAAGAAGGTATCTGGAGGGGACTGGATGCAGAAGCTGAAGGACCAAATGTTGTGGCGCAACTTAGGAGAGGCCTATGTCCAGAAGTGGACTACGATATACAGCTGAGTTGATTAATTTTGATTCGCATATCCATAATAATATCGGAATCCTGATTACTGAACAAAACTTAGAAGCACTGATTGTTGTTAACAAAGAAAATACCGTTGTCTTTTCTTTTGCAGGAGTAGTTGTCTTATCTGTCTTCATATCGAGGGTACTGGTAAGGCCTTAATTAGATTTCGGTGGTTGGCAACCCTCATCACTTTCGCAATATGGTTAATAAGAAGCTCGGTTGACTTGCTGGCTTCTCCCTTCCATACCTTCATGTCTGCTATCTGTCCAATCACAAGATTTTTCCTTCTCACTGTCCTTTCTCGCTAAAAGCTGACAGTCTTATGACATGGCTGCCAACACAAGCACCAGAAGACGCCAGCGCACAGTGTGGTTTCGCGTGAAAACCTACCGCCGCGGCGCGTCTGCCACCATTTTGATACACCGCGCTCACCGCTCAAATGCCACTCAACCGCCATCAGTGAAGCCATGCGCGCATTCACTCCGCCGCGCCCCGCAAAATGAACTGTCCGGTATCTCTGTCGACAGCTCTACCGCTAATCACCCCCAAATACAATCCCGGGTAGTGAAATCGCAAATATTAAGTGCTATAACTTAACCTGCTTAAAAAAAAATCGCTTACCGAGGGCAAAATATTTGGTGTCTGTGTATAGCGCGTACTAGCCAATGGATTCCAAACTTCCACCTCCATTTACGACATCCGCGCTGTGATATTTGGGAGCCAGACAAAGTAAGTGACTTCCCTACATACCTACAATCACTACCTAACCTAAACCTATAGCCAGACTACAGATTAAGGATATACTTAACTGTGGCCAGACCCTTCCTTTAGATACAGTCCACTCTCACTCCCCCATTTTATTTACTGGCCCCGCGTGCTAGTGTCGTCTTTTGGCTCGGATCCTTCGTATCTGAGCCAGCCGCTGCTTTAAGTACAATATGGTATTTGAATATTACTCATAAAATTATAATATTATTTTAAAGGAAGAAAATTGAAAAAATAAGTAAAATCGATGAAAAATGCAGATGCAAAACGCTTACGGAATCTGTGGACATTTCACGTACTTGTTGCTTTTAACCATCCTGTGTCTGTTGGGTACAAAATTTGCTATCGATTTTAAACTAACTTTCCGATGAGCTAGATAGGTACTTGAAACTTTCAACATAGCTCAGAACTAGATGTCAATGTCACGCTTTCGTTTTAAAAATGTGGTTATGAACCCACAACAAATGTATCCAAAATCTTTATAATAATAGTAAATTACTGTCGAGTCCTGAAATGAAGCAATTTACGGCCGAGTAATATTGGAAGTACGGTCGACCGCAAGTCGGTGGTAACACATTGACATTAGCAGTATCTTTATTTCGTAAGCAGTAAGGGCGGTTTTCGAATTGACGTGTTACCACTGTCATGCAGGCGACTGTACAAGGCGAAGCCGAGTACTTCCCAAGTGATTTTAAAAGGACGAGGCGCAAGCTGAGTCCTTTTTAACTAAACGAGGCCGAGGCCGTTAATTGCAATTTCGGCCGAGACTTGTATAGTACTTTTCTCTCATTTGCGAGGAAACACAACACAAATTAATTCAACAGTTAAGTATCTCATTTTCATTCGCGCCAATTCGGTCACGCGCGGTTCTCGTTCTATATTCAAACTTTTGAAAAAAAAAAATGCGCATTCGGCCTGTATAGTGATACATATTTTGTACCTAAAAACACCTAATTTATGTAAGTGTAACATAACATAACATCACGCCTGTATTTCCCCGAAGGGGTAGGCAGAGGTGTAATAGTACACCCACATTTCGCCAGTTATGTTATAGTCCCATGTAATAGGGGGCGAGCCTATTGCCATTAACCGGGCACAAATCCATACTCCGGGCTGCTACTGAGAATTTCCTAATGAAAAAACCCGATAACACTTTGCCCGACCCGGGAATCGAACCCAGGACCCCATGCTCAGCAGTCACGCTTGCGACCACTAGACCAACGAGGCCGTCAAGTGTCACGTAAGTGTGTACTTAAAAATCTCGGTAGCATAATTTAAAAAATAAAAAGTTTCAATTTCTATTATTGTCCTGTTGGATATTATTTATTTATTTATTTATTCATGAACAATTTTCAATTGTATTTGAATGTGGTAGTTACTACATAATTAGATTATAATACAGAAATTAAATTACCGGCCTGTTATTTCGTTGCGTACGGAAAAGAGCCGATTGTTGTATTCTTTTTTTTTAATAATGAACCAATTTCCGAGCAAGTGGGAGAAAAAATATTATTCACAATGAAACAAAAATCTAACACGCCATAATAATAAACCTTCAAAGAAACTTCACACAAAATTTCAAAGCCTACATTCATAATACTAATAAACCATCTTACTCTATTCTGGAAAACAATAACCAAGAAATCAAGTCAGCACGTACATTAGGTGCGCGGAACTCATCATAATTCCTTCCTAATACCCGCCTTGAATATTTAATGGCACTGCATTTCAACAACGGTCTGACTTAGCTTAATTTTCAGTTCGAACTGTGTATAATCTGGCTAAATTGCGAAGTTACCACATGACGTTGAAAGGCTATTTAAACTAGGGTTATTACTATTTGGTCGTGCTATACGTATCGTGGAGTTTGAAACTAGCTGACATATACCGAAGCGGATTGCAACGAATTTCGGTGTTTGATTGGAAATGGAATTAATTTATTTTGTGATATATTAATCATTTGAGTTTTCCATTGCAACTTTCCGTCTATATCATTCTACTTTACACTCTTAATTCAAATTCAAAATTTTTGCAAGAGAACGCAGTCGTAAAATGTTAGCGGGGAGCGGGGGGCGGACGCGCGTTATGGTTGGTTGGCTCAAAAGTTCGGTGGTATGATTCCGTATGATTGGTGCCGCTCGTTGACGGACTGACGTCCTGTTTGGCGGCGGGGCGTATGATATGCAGTGCTACTGCATATGCTTTGTGACCGGGGGTGTCCGGCTAATCGGCGTTTATAGGCTTACTGGTCTGTGGACGTCCATAAAAGTTTGGGAATCATTTTGTACACTGCAATGAACGAGAGCAGATTACGTGTTAGACAAAGGTAAACACACACAAAAACACACAAAATGTTTTATACACGACAAAATGGCGGAATGTATTGACATTCCGCCATTTATTATTTTTAATTTTTTTTTCATTAATACAGACAAGCCGTTTCTGTGTTACCAGCTGCCCAGTTGCGTAACTCACTCGAGATCGCATTCATCTGGATTTCAATGTTCATTGCTCCGTGTGTTTTGACAATCCGTCAAATTGACAACTACGTACCATGCAATGAATATTGCTGTAATTTCAAAATGAAAGCTGATGTCAATGTGAATGCATTACACAATTACCCCACTGTAGTGTATAATCATAACTCCCCAACACCTTTATGTGCGAATCTAATAAAACAAAGAGGATTTTTATGAAAAATTACGTTCATTTATGTATATCTTGAATTGTTTCGTTTGATCAGATAAACGAAATAACAATTAAAATGATTCATAACCGAATGATGACGGAAAATGTTTCCATCGTTGGCCTTTATCATGGCAAATACAAAAAATAATAAAATAAGGTATGGAACCCCTAGTGCGCGAGTCCGAATCGCACTTGTCCGGTTTTTTTCCTGATGGTTCTCGTCACAGAATATGCAAAATTATTTAGTAAAGTTTCTGTCTGTTATAGAAATAAATAATAATTTATTTGCTAAGAAACAACATTACAGAATAATAAATTATCCAGTGGCCCCACACTAGGCAAGCCTGTCCTGTGGGTGCCAGATACATAAGTGTAGCAGGTTGAAATTACATTATTTACTTGGTCCACATAATTCAGGTAGGTACCTAGTTCATTAATTACAAATATAATAACATTTAGAGAGTGTTCACGAGCAGTGTTCACGGTAGCTTAGTGGCTAAACCCTGCGACTCCTGGCTCAGTACGCCAGCGTACTGAGCCAGGAGTCGCAGGGTCGAATCCTGCTCGTGAGCGATTTTTTCTTTCCACAATTGAAATCTTTAGATTTCGCTTCGCATCCGTAAATGCGTTAAAAAATAAAATAAAACAATTAGTAAGGCAGTGGCGTGCATTACATATAGGCAATTAGGCAATACCTACTGCCTTCCTCATTCAAATTCAATAGGGGTGTAAGTTATTATATTTTTTGCAGAGTACGATGATTATTTATCTTAAAATAGACCTATTAATGCTAAATTAATCTTCCTATATCAAAAAATCAATAGCTTACACCACAATTAAATTCATGTGAAGTAGGCCAATGCACGCCACTGTAGTAAGGGTAGGTATATCCATATCTATACGACTTTAAATTAACTACAAAGTTAGTCGAGTCGGTTAAGAAACACTGTTTCTTTAACAAGATATCGCTGACTTCACCCAAAGACGTACTATAGTGGATGATAATTTCGATACCACGAGCAGTTTTCACGGTAGCTTAGTGGCTAAAGCACTGGCGTACTGAGCCAGGAGTCGCAGGTTCGAATCCTGCGCGTGAGCGATTTTTTCCCTCCACAATTTAAATCTTTAACATTTAGAAACATTATGATTAATATTAAAAATAATTTATTCACGCTAACATCAACAGAAGATTAGAAGGACTTGAGCTTATAAAAATTTACTGAAATGTTCAATTAGTTTGCCAAATGTAGAGATTTTGACAACACACTGTATCTCACACAGTTGTCTCGTAGACTATTGTGCCAGTCCCAAATTAATACACCATTATAATAAAATAAGTTTAACCGGATTACATCGCGTATATTATTTAAATTGGTTTTCCTGACTTTTCGAAAGCTTTGCAGCGTTCGTGGTCGCAGGAAGACTAAGATGACAAGCGTCTTTACAGATATTTCTAAAAAAATATTTTTATCTACCGTACAATTTTTATTCATTGAAATCGTTTCGATGTAATCAATGTTTAGTAATCACTCACAATGTCATTATCTTTTACAGTGTTGCGTGCAATTTGGGACTTGATTATTGTTAGAACTGGGTTCCAAACAGGTGGTAGCTGCCAACCATCTTCTCTTTTAAAATTAGGATGTTTTTTAATTTCAATAGCAGGTACATATCGGTTTTCCTTCGCCAGGACTTGTGGTTTATCAAATCGAAGAAAATATCAATAGATAGATAGATAGATAGATAGAGTATACTTTATTGTTTGCACAACATAAAAATAAAAACAAAGTTATAACAAACATGAGCACAGTACAAACAATTGGCGGTCTTATCGCTTAAAGCAATTTCTTCCAGACAACCATTGGATGGACTTGAAATGTACAAGAAAATATAACAGGTAGTTGGCGGTGTACTATAGAGAAAATAATATAAAAAAACAACTAAAATAAAAACAAAAGCTTATTAATATATATATCAAAATTATAAGTATATTTAAGATAATACATGCTTACCGAAATATAACATAACTGGATATATATAAAGATACATAACTCTATTATACAATTATATATAATATAAATATATAAGTAATAACTATTACATAAAAATAGTAACAATTTAAGGAGCTAAGTAATATTCCTTTACCATTCCATTTAATGTGTAGTGATCGCGAAAACCTGAGAAATTATTAAAACACCATTATTTAAAGACGGCGCTGTACCAACCATTATAATTTCTGCTTTACGTTCAGCTAGACAAAGGACCAAGGCCGGTATACAAGGACCATGTTTACGGTACTTATGTGGCGCATAATACATGAAACCACGCGACTCTTGACTAGTGATGTGCCGGATCGTTCAAAATGTATATCCGGATACGGATATGGATACGGATACGGACCACAAATTTAGTAGTTTTTCGTACTCTTTCGGCGCCGCGCCAGTGCGCGTGACCTTGGACCGACAGTTGACAGTTGACGCTTGTGTTTCTAGTTACTACTAATAGTACCGCGACGTGTTACGACTACTGTGCGTGTTTTTGTTTATAGTTTAATGTGACACAAGATAGCATAGTTTATTCTTGTTTTTGGAGACGTTATAAGTTAAATAAAAATAATAATATGTGATTTTAATAAACTAGAAGTAATTTGATTTGAAGTTAGTAATGTTTCATTGCTTACTTTCTTTACAATTTCAAATACGTAATTAAATTTATCAATGTAAATGATCCGTTCAAGATCCGCCAAAAATACGCTGGATACGGATATGGATACAGATCTTAATTTTACCTCGGATATCCGCGGATACGGATACGGATATCCGGAACATCACTACTTTAACAGCGTCTGAGTTGGTGTGACACGGGCTTACCTTGTTCATAGTGCATTATCTTCACGTAAATGTAGTCACAGATTTGGAAATGAATAGCTAAGAAATATTGTCTGTGGTCCAGTGGTTCGAGGGTCGGACTGCTGATCACGAGGTCTTGGGTTCGACTTCGATTCCTACAGTACACACTTATTTGTGTGATGAACATAAGTGTTTGTATTGGTCTGGGTGTTTCTTATGTATTATAAGTACGTAATTACAACAAAAAAAAAAAGTATTATATCCATTATCTAGTACCCATAGCACAAGGTCTGCTTAGTTTGGGACTAGATGGTGCAGTGTAAAAATGTCCCAAAAATATTTATTTTATTTATTATACAAAGTGGAGATGACAATACGAAATTAAATTAAGCCACGTACAGAGTATCATGTTCTCTGACTACACAAAAAATCAATAAAATCCAGTTAATAGCTTAGCCACAGGAAATTATTTAAATTTTATTAATTTTGATTGTAGGTCCATTGTTCTGGCAAAGATCGTCAGGCCAAAGACCTGTGCGAATCTATATAATTTTAAACTCTCTATTTCAATTATTAAACATGATTACCAATGGTTTTACTTATTGTTTCGATATTTTAATATTAATTTGTTCAAAAAAAAATTTTTTTTCTATGGACACCTTATTTATGTGTTTAAATAGTAGTTTATGAAACTGTTGCATAATAGGGGTTATTAAAACACGAGTGTGAGTTTAAAAACCGAGCCGTAGGCGAGGTTTTTAATAGTATCACACGAGTGTTTTAATACCTAATTATGTCAGTTTCATACACTATTTTATCTACACTCATACAATTTTAAATAAAATACCAAAGTCAAAATCTTGGTAACATTGTCGTTGTTTTTCTTGATTTCTCTGGTAAAAGATTGTTCGTCATTTACGTTGCTGCATCCAGAAATTCAGGCGGGGTCATATTCTCCTCAGTTCAGTATCACTGCTGTAGTCAGATATTTTTGCCCAGATTAAAACTTTCGACATACAAAACCATAATAATAACGTAAACAATAACAATAAATTTACAAGTAACGATGACCAAATCCAGTAGGCCGCGGCCGTGGCGCGCGGCCGCGCACGCGCGCTGGTGCGCGCCTACACAGATAATAAAATATAGTCTGGCGAAAATATTATAATCGGAACTAATTTTCTATCCTTGTCAGGATTCCGTCAATCTCTGTTTTATCATACAAAAAATATGCCTGTAAACACTTAAATATAATTAAACGCAATATGACAATCAAAAGTTCTGCCAAAAACGCGATTTTAAACGATAAAATTTTTCAATGTATGACAAGTGGCGCCACCCTGAATTTTGTGTACTCATTGGTGCCAAACTGTACGACTGCTAAAAAAAAGGTTTGAAAACTCCTTGGTTAGGTCGAAGTGGCATTAAAAACTCCTTAGTTGGGCTGAAGTGTGCTGTTATGGAAAAAAAATTAAATTACCGCATTGTTTTGTTCAGCAAACTGTATCGTAATAAAACTTTTTAAATTCATTACAGGTGCGTGTGCGTAAAGTATGTCATTATGACATTACTTTCGAGTTCATAATTCGAATTTTACGATACGAGTGTAGATAATAGTAGTTTATGAAACTGTTGCATAATAGGGGTTATTAAAACACGAGTGTGAGTTTAAAAACCGAGCCGTAGGCGAGGTTTTTAATAGTATCACACGAGTGTTTTAATACCTAATTATGTCAGTTTCATACACTATTTTATCTACACTCATACAATTTTAAATAAAATACCAAAGTCAAAATCTTGGTAACATTGTCGTTGTTTTTCTTGATTTCTCTGGTAAAAGATTGTTCGTCATTTACGTTGCTGCATCCAGAAATTCAGGCGGGGTCATATTCTCCTCAGTTCAGTATCACTGCTGTAGTCAGATATTTTTGCCCAGAATAAAACTTTCGACATACAAAACCATAATAATAACGTAAACAATAACAATAAATTTACAAGTAACGATGTCCAAATCCAGTAGGCCAGGCGCGCGGCCGCGCACGCGCTCTGGTGCGCGCCTACACAGATAATAAAATATAGTCTGGCGACAACATTATAATCGGAACTAATTTTCTATCCTTGTCAGGATTCCGTCAATCTCTGTTTTATCATACAAAAAATATGCCTGTAAACACTTAAATATAATTAAAAGCAATATGACAATCAAAAGTTCTGCCAAAAACGCGATTTTAAACGATAAAAATTTTCAATGTATGACAAGTGGCGCCACCCTGAATTTTATGTACTCATTGGTGCCAAACTGTACGACTGCTAAAAAAAAGGTTTGAAAACTCCTTAGTTAGGTCGAAGTGGCATTAAAAACTCCTTAGTTAGGCTCAAGTGTGCGGTTATGGAAAAAAAATTAAATTACCGCATTGTTTTGTTCAGCAAACTGTATCGTAATGAAACTTTTTAAATTCATAACAGGTGCATGTGCGTAAAGTATGTCATTATGACATTACTTTCGAGTTCATAATTCGAATTTTACGATACGAGTGTAGATAATAGTAGTTTATGAAACTGTTGCATAATAGGGGTTATTAAAACACGAGTGTGAGTTTAAAAACCGAGCCGTAGGCGAGGTTTTTAATAGTATCACACGAGTGTTTTAATACCTAATTATGTCAGTTTCATACACTATTTTATCTACACTCATACAATTTTAAATAAAATACCAAAGTCAAAATCTTGGTAACATTGTCGTTGTTTTTCTTGATTTCTCTGGTAAAAGATTGTTCGTCATTTACGTTGCTGCATCCAGAAATTCAGGCGGGGTCATATTCTCCTCAGTTCAGTATCACTGCTGTAGTCAGATATTTTTGCCCAGAATAAAACTTTCGACATACAAAACCATAATAACAACGTAAACAATAACAATAAATTTACAAGTAACGATGTCCAAATCCAGTAGGCCAGGCGCGCGGCCGCGCACGCGCGCTGGTGCGCGCCTACACAGATAATAAAATATAGTCTGGCGACAACATTATAATCGGAACTAATTTTCTATCCTTGTCAGGATTCCGTCTATCTCTGTTTTATCATACAAAAAATATACCTGTAAACACTTAAATATAATTAAAAGCAATATGACAATCAAAAGTTCTGCCAAAAACGCGATTTTAAACGATAAAAATTTTCAATGTATGACAAGTGGCGCCACCCTGAATTTTGTGTACTCATTGGTGCCAAACTGTACGACTTCTAAAAAAAAGGTTTGAAAACTCCTTGGTTAGGTCGAAGTGCCATTAAAAACTCCTTAGTTAGGCTGAAGTGTGCGGTTATGGAAAAAAAATTAAATTACCGCATTGTTTTGTTCAGCAAACTGTATCGTAATGAAACTTTTTAAATTCATAACAGGTGCATGTGCGTAAAGTATGTCATTATGACATTACTTTCGAGTTCATAATTCGAATTTTACGATACGAGTGTAGATAATAGTAGTTTATGAAACTGTTGCATAATAGGGGTTATTAAAACACGAGTGTGAGTTTAAAAACCGAGCCGTAGGCGAGGTTTTTAATAGTATCACACGAGTGTTTTAATACCTAATTATGTCAGTTTCATACACTATTTTATCTACACTCATACAATTTTAAATAAAATACCAAAGTCAAAATCTTGGTAACATTGTCGTTGTTTTTCTTGATTTCTCTGGTAAAAGATTGTTCGTCATTTACGTTGCTGCATCCAGAAATTCAGGCGGGGTCATATTCTCCTCAGTTCAGTATCACTGCTGTAGTCAGATATTTTTGCCCAGAATAAAACTTTCGACATACAAAACCATAATAACAACGTAAACAATAACAATAAATTTACAAGTAACGATGTCCAAATCCAGTAGGCCAGGCGCGCGGCCGCGCACGCGCGCTGGTGCGCGCCTACACAGATAATAAAATATAGTCTGGCGACAACATTATAATCGGAACTAATTTTCTATCCTTGTCAGGATTCCGTCTATCTCTGTTTTATCATACAAAAAATATACCTGTAAACACTTAAATATAATTAAAAGCAATATGACAATCAAAAGTTCTGCCAAAAACGCGATTTTAAACGATAAAAATTTTCAATGTATGACAAGTGGCGCCACCCTGAATTTTGTGTACTCATTGGTGCCAAACTGTACGACTTCTAAAAAAAAGGTTTGAAAACTCCTTGGTTAGGTCGAAGTGCCATTAAAAACTCCTTAGTTAGGCTGAAGTGTGCGGTTATGGAAAAAAAATTAAATTACCGCATTGTTTTGTTCAGCAAACTGTATCGTAATGAAACTTTTTAAATTCATAACAGGTGCATGTGCGTAAAGTATGTCATTATGACATTACTTTCGAGTTCATAATTCGCATTTTACGATACGAGTGTAGATAATAGTAGTTTATGAAACTGTTGCATAATAGGGGTTATTAAAACACGAGTGTGAGTTTAAAAACCGAGCCGTAGGCGAGGTTTTTAATAGTATCACACGAGTGTTTTAATACCTAATTATGTCAGTTTCATACACTATTTTATCTACACTCATACAATTTTAAATAAAATACCAAAGTCAAAATCTTAGTAACATTGTCGTTGTTTTTCTTGATTTCTCTGGTAAAAGATTGTTCGTCATTTACGTTGCTGCATCCAGAAATTCAGGCGGGGTCATATTCTCCTCAGTTCAGTATCACTGCTGTAGTCAGATATTTTTGCCCAGAATAAAACTTTCGACATACAAAACCATAATAATAACGTAAACAATAACAATAAATTTACAAGTAACGATGTCCATATCCAGTAGGCCAGGCGCGCGGCCGCGCACGCGCGCTGGTGCGCGCCTACACAGATAATAAAATATAGTCTGGCGACAACATTATAATCGGAACTAATTTTCTATCCTTGTCAGGATTCCGTCAATCTCTGTTTTATCATACAAAAAATATGCCTGTAAACACTTAAATATAATTAAAAGCAATATGACAATCAAAAGTTCTGCCAAAAACGCGATTTTAAACGATAAAAATTTTCAATGTATGACTAGTGGCGCCACCCTGAATTTTGTGTACTCATTGGTGCCAAACTGTACGACTGCTAAAAAAAAGGTTTGAAAACTCCTTGGTTAGGTCGAAGTGGCATTAAAAACTCCTTAGTTAGGCTGAAGTGTGCGGTTATGGAAAAAAAATTAAATTACCGCATTGTTTTGTTCAGCAAACTGTATCGTAATGAAACTTTTTAAATTCATTACAGGTGCATGTGCGTAAAGTATGTCATTATGACATTACTTTCGAGTTCATAATTCGAATTTTACGATACGAGTGTAGATAAATACTTTTTCAACACTCTTGCTCGTAAAGTGGCTCTTATTGCACCGATTTTAGGTTCATAATGTAGTTTATTACGCACGCGTGCTTTTTACATTATATTATCGCACTAGTGCTTTTTACTTTACAGTTTATATTTAAATCGCAGCAAAGAGTTTTTATGCCTGAACAAAATTAAACATTTTTGGGAATAAATTAACTGTTTTAATTAAAATATGATAAATAAACGTTTCATTTCATCAAATTATTTATTTTTGTCACATTAATTTATCTTATAAATAAAAAAATCAATTTCGACCACCTGCGCGCGCATAGCTATATGTCACCGAGTATCTCTAAGTAGTCTGTGGTGCGATTATAGGTAATAATCCGTGTGCCATTTTTCACAAATTCAATATTTATCTAAAATGTGTGTATGTTTTTTTCCTCGCAAGTGTGTTGAAAAACGTCGTATGACACGCGTGAGCATTGACTATTATACTCTCGGCTCCATTACGCCCTCGCCTTCGGCTCGGGCTGCAATCCAGCCTCGAGTATAATAATCAACTTAGCTCACTTGTATCATAATGTACTATTATAGATTCGTAATGTAATAACCGTCTTTTCATTTATTGTAATATTGTCACTAACACGTTGTAGTTGTGGGCAGTGAAAGCAACTTTCACTGGTTTACAATTTCATACAATTCTGTAAAAAATATGAAATCAAAAAGAAATCAATCTACACGTTACAGAACGAAACTAAAAGATGTACTACTTGAGTGATAATTACATTAAGTGATACAGTGTACAAACAGGCTGATCACTAAGTGATGTTCACTTGAATAACACATTTTTTTGCAAGAATTTTTTAGGGTTCCGTACCCAAAGGGTGCAAAACGGGACCCTATTACTTTTGCTACGCTGTCCGTCCTTCCTTCCGTCCGTCTGTCTGTTACAGGGCTGTATCTTTTGAACAGTGATAGAGTGTCGGTTGAAATTTTCTCAGAATATGTTTTGCTATAACTTCTATCACGACAAATACTAAAAATAAAAAAAGTCTAAAACCAAAGGGGGTCGTACCGTAACCGTAGTGCATACTATGTAGTTTAGCATCAAATACTAAAAATAGGGAAAACATAGACATATATGGTGGAAACTGCGTAAGAAAGAGATGCATAAATTCATATTTCGCGGATGGTCGTTGATGTCTTTTAAAGAAAGAAAAAACCGGCCAAGTGCGAGTCGGACTCGCGCAGTAAGGGTTCCGTACCTCTCAACGACCTGATACCACATAAAAACTCATTTAATTTACGAGAGTTTATCAAAAGACATCAACACACATTGCGCGAAATATGAATTTTTGCATGTCTTTCTTACGCGGTTACCACAACATATGTCTATGTTTGTCTTATTTTTAGTATTTGTTGCTAAACTACATAATATGCACTATAATCTGACCAAGTTTGACGCTGGTATATATTAACATTTTTAAGATAGAGCAGGAACAAAAACGTTGAAAAAAATGCATGTTTTTTGAGGTTTCTTGTATGTGGACCCCTTTGGTTTTAGACTTTTTTTTGTTTTTAGTATTCGTCGTGATACACCTCATAGCAACACAATTTCTGAGAAAATTTCAACCGGTTACCTATTACCGTACAAAAGATACAGCCCTGTGACAGACAGACGGACGGACGGACGGACGGACAGCGTAGCGAGAGTAATAGGGTCCCGTTTGGCACCCTTCGGGTACGGAACCCTAAAAAGGAAAAATGGTTTATTGTCCCAGTTAACGGTGCACGCGCGCGGTTAAGTCTCTAGCTCATCGGAAGTTAGTTTAAAATCAATTACAAAATTTGTACCAAACAGACAGACGAGACTGAAAGCGAATGAATAAAAATGTGATAAAAACCGGCACCATTCGATCAAATGTGTCACGTTGCACTAAAACACAAAACAGCAAAACTGACTATACTACTTTTGGCTGGGTTCATTCATTAGTTGTCAATTGTTTTGATTCGCGTTCATTGCTTTCTCTTGTCTCTTAGTGCAATCAATCCATTTTTTCGTCAAACAATCGCTAGGTTACTTTTGTTTCCGTGAATGATTGAATTGGTTTCAGTAGTGAATTGCGGAGCCAAACAAAATAAAACTCGGAAGCGAAAAATTGAGATTTATCTCAGTTCTCCGGATTTTATTGAGCTCGCTTCCTAGTGATTTTCTATAGTGTTAGCATGTTTCTAAAGGAAAATACTGTCTGTTTTTTGCTGAGGTGTGGGTGTGTGTGGGGGAGGTGTGGGTGTGTGTGTGTGGGGGGAGGTGTGGGTGAGTGTGTGTGTAGGCATAGTTTGGGCGATACAACTACATACAGAGTCTTCTAGCAATTTAAGTGATCAAATTTTGACTTTCGTTTTGCGTTTGAATTTTGTGGTACCATAGAACAAATAATAGTAGTATAGAAATGCGTAATTCCAAACATCATCATCATCATTTCAGCCAAAAGACGTCCACTGCGGGCATAGGCCTCCCCCATGCATCAATTTCAAACATATTTTAACCTAAAATTAATTTCTTACCTTAAATTAGTTTTTAGAAAGGGTCTTGTCAACTTTGAGTGAAATCCCGATCTGCCATTTTTTTACAACTTAATATCCTGAAGTGTCGTGTAATGGAGATAATTGGACATAAATATTGAAAATTATTCCAAATCTTTACATTATGTTTTATGTAATTTTTGTGCGACTAACCCCAGTTTCTGGAAGGCAATTTGATCTGTTGTCAAATCTAATGTCAGCTTCTGTGATTTGCCGGCAAAAATGTTAACAACCAATCACATCCCTTGACCTGAGATTTGACAACTGATTAGTTTATTTTTGCGTCGATCAGCCTTTCGGAAACTGGGGGTCAGTGTCCCTAATCCAAATATACAAGCGTCACTGCGCGATGTGATTTTGCAAAAAAAAAAGATGGCAGCATTTGTACCTACAAAAATGTTCAAACCCCTCTAAAATCACATCAATATAAGATACTCTATGTAGACATTTTTTAAAGCAATATCTAATGAATCTCAGCAACTTCAGTGGTCCTTAATTTTTTTATTGTGTTTCATAAAAATAACAAAAGAGGTTTTATATCTCATTGTCTTCTTCTTTTATTAATCTCTGCCTGTTGTTTTGTTTTATATTTCGTTTCGTATCAACGGTTTAGGCACGTTACACCATTTATATCCTTACGAAATTGTATTAAGGATCTTATTCGATTGTAGGGTATCAGATTTTTATTTTGTCAGTAGGATAATAGGCTATAATATAATGAGTAGCTTTTGCTTGTGAATTCGTCGTGACCTTCAGGTAATAATGAAAGATTTTCGGACCTGTTAAGAAATAATTTGTTATGTTATTATTTGATTTGACTGTTAGTTAATATGAGAAGGAATTATAATTCGAGCGCTATAGGAAAACATTTATTCAGAGCTTGAAGGATCAGTAAGCTGAAGTGGCAGAGGGCTGGCCATGTCTGTCGAAGGACCGACGGCCGCTGGAGCAGACGAGTCCTTGAGTGGAGACCGCGAATCTGCAAACGCAGCGTAGGGCGCCCCCCGTCCGGTGGCCCGACAACCTGAAGAAGGTGGCTGGGGTATTGGATACGGACGGCACAGGACCGAGTGTTGTGGCACAACTTGGGAGAGGCCTATGTCCAGCGGTGGACTGCGATTGGCTGAGTTGATGATGATTGATTGATTGTGGATTTCAGAGGAACATTTTATCGCAAGGAATATCTCGAATTCCCAGTAACCCAATTCCAGTACTGACGTCTTAGAATAAATATCAAAACAAACTCAAATACAAGGGTTAAGGCATAAATTAAAGGTATAAATTATTCAAAGACGAGAAAATGAAACAAATCTTTATTTTGCTTCTCCAACAAAAGGATTCACAGCTATTTCTCCTTTTAATTCAAAAATAACTTATCGACAAAACTAAGTCTTAATCGCAAATCAGTTATTTGAAACGTTTATAATTCAAACGCGGCGAGGCCAAGGCCTGTTTCGGAGCAGCTTGGCCTGTCATCAATCACAGACAGGCCTCAGAACCATTTCTCAGGGATCAGGACAAAGGAATCCCTTTTTTAGGTTTATTTGTTTTTTCGGGACCTGTTGAGGATATTGATGCAGGTTTAATAATAGGTTTAGGTTTTTTGCGTTTTTTTTTGCTGATATGCTGAGCGTTGAGTATGTAATGTCATTTATTTATGATTACATTGAGAAGGATTGGTATCATATTAAGTGGACGTATCGAGTTATACCAGGGCCTGTTGGCGTGTTTCCAGCCCTTCTCGTAATTTGGTGCACCCAGATCTTATCTGTTAGAGTTGCGCTTTGTTCGTGCGATGTTGTGTGAGCATAGAAACCTTAACACGTGAACAGAAGTCGCATAGTCGTTAAAACTATTAATTAAGTTTTAAATTGTCAATTGTTAAGCATTAATTTGTTTTGTTTGTAATTTTTTTAAATTGTTTTTTGTTTTTCATTGTTTGTAATTGTTTTGTTTTTAATTGTTTTTTATTGTTTTAGTATGTTTATTAATTGAGGTCGTGGGTTCGATTCCCACAGGACACAAATATTTGTGTGCCGTGACATGAGTGTTTGTGTTGGTCTGGGTGTTTCTTATGTATTATAAGTATGTATTTACAAAAACAAAAAAAATTTAGTATTTAAGTATCATATCCATTGTCTAGTACCCATATTACAATATCTGCTTAGTTTGGGACTAGATGGTGCTGTGTAAAAATGTCCCAAAAATATTTATTTATTTATTTATTTATAGTGTATCTAACACACATTATTCGCAGAAGACTTTATTTTTAGCATTCACATTTTATAAGTGACACTATTCAGTCAAATGTTACAGGATGCTAGGAAACTGCCAAACCTACTAATACTATAAATGCGAATGTATGGATGTTTTTTAGTTTTTCCTTCAATCACCCTGAAACGGCTCAACGGATTTGGATGAAATGGCACATAGATAGACCATATTCTGGATTGATACATAAAATACTTTTTCTTGATAAACTATGGGAGTGAAGCCGCGAGCATCAGCAAGTTATAATAAAAACGTCATTGTAGGCTGCAATTGAAAACCCAATAACACAATAACAATAGTTGAAATTGGTATAATTAATATTGTTTCTTTCTCCTAATTGACATGTGTGTTAATTGTTTTTAATCATTGCCGTTTTAGATTTTGATAATAATTTGTACTGGAATTAAAATTTGCATACCGTCAATGGTTAAATGTGGATAAGGACTTTATATTATTAATTAATAACTTGATATACCCATATTATGCAAATAAATAAATCAATCAATCAATCAAACATTGCCTAGCCCAGTTATTGAACACAGGACCTAACGTTCTGCAAGCATACTTTCCACCATATAGCAGATAGCTAAAACACATTTTTTCAATATGTTCACAACATCATTCATCATTCATCTCATCATCATAAACAACATAATTAAATTACATCATCATAACTTTTTCAACTTGAACAATAGTTTCTTGATATGATTTCTATGACCTTATTAAGATACCTGTGGCAGCGATGCAATCCGGGTAGGTAAATGGGGCACGCCTCTAGTTCTCTTTGTGTGTAGAAGGGTTTTTGTAATGGTGCGAGGCGAATGGGAAATAGTGCGTAGTTACATAACTACACGCTGGTCATTTATGGGTTAAGCAGGGTTAAATAATACATCGTGTCATTTGCCAAGTTAAATGACAGTTAATGTTGTGGGCTTCAAAATTATAGAATTTTTACATATTATTATTATTATTTTACATACTATTTTTTTATTTTGTAAGAGAAAGCACCGGAGTGACTGACTTAGCTTGTAGGATTAGTAAGCTGAAGTAGTGATAGGCTGGCCATGTCTGTCGAAGGACCGATGGCTGCTGGAGCAGAAGAGTCCTTGAGTGGAGACCGCGAATCGGCAAACGCAGTGTAGGGCGCCCCCCAGCCAGGTGGACCGACGACCTGGTGAAAGTAGCTGGGGGGGACTGGATGCGGAAGGCAGAGGACCGAGTGGCATGGCGCAACTTTTTTCTATATTTCATCCTAATTTCCGTGACTGTGGTGAAAAAGTGTATAAGTCCAATTTCTTCTAGTGAAGAAGGTCCTAAGTCCGATTTTGTCTCTGAACAAAACCCTATACCCTTTTTCACTAGAGACACAAATTTAAGTACCTAGTGTTCATGGATGGAGAGGGTTCTCCCTCTCCAATCCATCCATCTTTTCTTGGATGGATTGCGTGAAGAATATTATTGATGAAAGGTAACTGATAAGATGACCGCTGATAAACAGAAAGTGAAAGGAAAGGACGTATTGCGCCGAACCCAAGTAATTTGGGACCAGGGCAGGAAGAAGATGATCCTAATTTGTTACATAAAGTACACGGCTACACATCAAGCTGTACAATTCCAGTATAAGCTGATCTCGCATTATACGGAAAGCCATTTTTGAGGTCAGCTAATACTGGAAATGTACAGCTTGATGTGCAGCCGTGTGTACCGATGTTCTCCAAATTGGTGGGCAAAAGTATCACAACAAAATACCGATGAAAAAAATATCGTTGGCAGCATTAGTCCCATCTCTTCTTGTGGGTGGCGATGGGGTTCACCAAAGAATGGGCAGGAGCGTTCTCTAAGTATTTATTCAACCAACAGTGATCACCAACCCGCCTGCCAAGGGTGGGAATTATGGCATATACACCTCTTTTGGGGGAGGCCTATGTCCAGAAGTAGACGTCTTTCAGCTGAAATTATGATGATGATTAGTTTCATAAAATATAGAGCATAAGCAGTAATAGCCAAGCGGTGGAACACTTGCCCTTCATGTAGGAGAATCTGAGTTCGTATCCGCGCTGCACCTTTGACTTCGAATTCATGTTTTGTAAGAAAACCTGCACACCTGAGAGTGCTCCATACAGTTCTCGATGGTGTATGTAGTCTGCCAACCCGCACTAGGCCAGCGTGGTGACTTAAATCCTTTTCGTTCTGAAAGAGCCCCGTGTCTAGCAGTGGGACAGTGATGGGCTGTTTACATCGACCATACACCCCAAAAACGCCACATTACAGGCAACCGATGTCTCGGTGTCGATGATGAAGTATATCGTGTTATGGACAGCGACGGAAAACTTAGGTTTTTGCTGGGCAAGCGTGTGTCATCGTCGACCGCACCATCGCTTAAGATGTTAAGATCAGGTGAGGTGGCAGTCAAACGTAAGTCCATTTGATATAAAAATAAAAATAAAAGTTACGAAAAACCAAACGTGGGTAGTTCGAGAAAACACTCGCCACACTCAAGACAGTCCCACAGTAAAAGTTGTTCATAATGATGAGTACAATGACCCCTTTTCGGGAAAGAAGCCATTGCAATTTCAATTTCATAATTCAAAATATTGGAATCTTGCATCTCATAACCAACCACATATTGACTATTAAACATAAACATCACGTAATATAAATACCTTTACATCAAAGCTATAGGCTATAAAATTGTAGCCTAAACCTACAAATCTGCCTGCCCCGCTACAACAGTAGTCACATATTTCAGTCCTCTTATCAGATAGCGCACGTAGGCAACCTTGCGCCGATAGCATCTAGGAACTCTACATAAAGACTATTTAGAACACGAAGTGGGGTAGAGCGGTTTGTTACTATTTGTGATAGTTTCGTGAATCGGCAAACGCAGCGTAGGGCACCTCCCCCTCCCGCCAGGTGGACCGACGACCCGAAGAACGTGGCTGGGGGGGACTGGATGCGGAAGGCAGAGGACCGAGTGTTGAGGCGCAACTTCGGAGAGGCGTGACAACAGGTGTCCCTCTGAAGTTAGCAGAGGGCATAGTGGAGGATGAGGGATAAGGAAGAAAACCTCTATGGCAGTTGTCAGACTTTCGGGCTTCTGACTACCCGTAACGATTGCCATAGATGTTCTTATGACAACCGAAACCAACAATTTAACGTGCTCTCCAAGGCACGATGGAGTCTCGATGTGCAACGAAATGGTGTCCCATCCAAGGACTGACCACGGCTAGAGGAGCTTGACCTAGCAAATCTTGCAAGAATACAAAGGCCTTGGTAATATATTATGATGAAGACAGTTAGAAGCAATACAATCTGCCTACCAACCGTTTTAAAATCGTCAACAATCGAACATATGGCCACACTATCCATAGTAACGTTTAAAATCTCGTGGCTGGGTCTGATAGTTATGTCTGGCGGTTTGGAGACCGTTTGTTTCGTCATTATAATAATATAAATTAAAAATTTAGTGTTCTGTTATGAATAATCTGTACAGTAGTGAACTGAACAACTCCGTTTTTTACGGTTGGTCATACGTGCGTACTCCATGTGGCAACACTATATGCTATTTCCACAACTGGTATATCGGCGTTTGCTTCGATCATAAGCTTTTATAGGCGAAACGATGAATCTATTAATTCTGGTAAGAACGGGGGCCCGCGCGCGCACAATACTGTGTCATAATCAGCTCACCGCCTCTTACAACCCGGGAATATCAACAGTCAACCCTCGGCTCTTGAAATCCTCAAAGAAATGACGGCATGGCAACGAACGGTTGCAGCATACCAAAGGTACAGTATGACACAAAAGATAAGGCGCGTGGTAAATCTTCGTTCGCGCAGACACGAAAAGACGATCGACGCAAACACCCAAAACATAAAACAAAGAACAACCTTATGCAATGTCCGTAAGGTATTATTATAAAATTGATTGCCGTGCCGTCTTTTTCTATTTATCTTACACTGAAAATCACTGAAGCAGCAGCGGCTGAAACATTTGGCGCGCTGCGATGGTGCTTTCTGATTGGCTAACCAGTTTCCCGCATATTTAAATTGTTCATCTGCGCGGGTACATCGGTGCGCCATATAAAATGTGTACTTACTACTGTACGCATGTATTATAATCTGTTCGTTGGCTTAATTCTTCAGAACATCGTTTCATTTTCTATCATTGGACCCTCAAGGTCTGTCAATGTAGTGTCATCCAAACGGCTATTTCGCAATCCATGACACTACACCGTTAGTACGCAAATATGTTTTCTTCTGACTGTACTATACTCTATGATGTGACACGGTATAGTTAAATTACAAGTTTAGCGTTACACATAGATGTCTGCTTACCACAGAATGGGTAAAGTCGTAAAGATAAATGTCTCCATCCATTTTTACTTTACGAGCGCGATGATACTTATCTTAGAGCTTCTAATCTCATCCCAGCTCATCTAAATGGGTCTGAGTAAAGCCTTCATAAGTGCCACATATAAACGGTGGTTGCACATTAAGATGCCTTATTTAAAAGGTACTATAAAATAAGACTTACTAACTTGTATATAAATCCACAAATTTTCAAACGCTCAGCGGGCTGCTCGTAGTTTCTTTGAAGGACTATTTGAATATCTTTAAGCTCCGTAAAAGAGGTTTCATATCAAGACAGCTCAAAGTATTTAAATATCCATATGTCACAATACCAGTTTATAATTGTATCGTTTGCAGTATATTAGAGTATGGAAGCCCAGTGTGGAATCCAACTTACGATGTTTATTCTTGTAAATTAGAGCGAGTCCAAAAACGTTTTTTGTACGTATCAACTAACCTATGTCAACAACAAATGTAAAAACTTCAAGTCCTATGAGTAAAGATTAATACACTTCGGAAAGTCGACATTATATTCTAGAAGAAAAGCTGCAGATGTTGTGTATCTGTATAAATTAATAAATGGTTTCGTAGACTGTGCAAGCTCACTTGAGAGAGTACAGCTTGCTGTTCCAACGTCAGAACAGTCGCTTGTGCAATAGGCATACATTTGCGATGCCTCTTTGCAGAACTATTATTGGGCAACATGCTCCATTTTATAGAATGTTTTCTGGCTGCAATGGCATAAGGTAACGTTTTGATATTTTCTCTGGTAACTTAACTTCAGGTAAAATAATAATAAAGAAGAGTATGGTGAGTCATTCGACTAATGCTTAATAATATAATTAATATTCAGTAAATCAAAATATAAAGAACACATGAAAGAAAGTGTCTTTCTCTTAACTGATACTAAGAAAGTTATTGGACGCATTCTTAGAACATTTTTACATATTTTCAGTCTCATGGCTAGATTGTAATTCAAATAAAGTATAATAAAGGTAGGTACTTTATAGTAAAAAAAAAGTACATAAAAATGGCTGAACTCATAATATTAATGCATGTTTTGTTCACTGTTTTAGGGAATGCAATTTAATTTATGTTTATGATATTTTAATGTACAAGTGATTATTGTCTTGTCCGATTTGAGAACCATAAATAAAAAATATTCGTCGAAGGGTTGGCACTCGAAGTTGTAACGGAATAGGTCTACCTAGGGCAGGCAATTTACCTTGCTAGACACAACTTCGAGAAAGAAGCCAATAGAAGGATCCGTCTGGGCTGGGCAGCATTTAGCAAATTTCGCCGAGTCTTCTCGTCGCCTATACCGCAAAGTTTGAAGACAAAAGTCTTCAACCAGTGCGTCCTGCCTGTTATGACTTACGGTGCCGAGACGTGGACACTGACAGTTGGGCTAGTCCACAAGTTCAAAGTCGCTCAGCGAGCTTTGGAGCGAGCTATGCTTGGAGTTTCTTTGAAGGATAAAATCCGAAATGAGATTATCCGGAGAAGAATCGGAGTGACCGACATAGCTTGTAGGATCAGTAAGCTGAAGTGGCAGTGGGCTGGCCATGTCTGTCGAAGGACCGATGGCCGCTGGAGCAGACGAGTCCTTGAGTGGAGACCGCGAATCAGCAAACGCAGCGTAGGGCGCCCCCCTGCCAGGTGGACTGACGACCTAAAGAACGTGGCTGGGGGGGACTGGATGCGGAAGGCAGAGGACCGAGCGTTGTGGCGCAACTTGGGAGAGTGGCCTATGTCCAGCAGTGGACTGCGATAGGCTGAGTTGATTGATTGAAATAAATAAAAATATGTTTGAGCTACATAATGGCTGATGCATGCATTCCATCGGTTGGGACAGGTCAACTCAAATTGACCTGGCACGTTCTTTAAAAGGCCAGTCCAGGCGTTGTTGCTTTGCATTGTCCTCATACAACGTGTATGGACTTCAATATAAACTATTATCTCTGCGTTTGTTTCGGTATTTTTTTCCCAGAGGTAGTCATATAGGCAGTGCCGAGTATTGTGGCGCAACTTGGGAGAGGCAGCAGTGGAATGCGATAGGTTGAGTTGATAGTTTTACCTTTCCTTTTTTAGAGAAAATACTTATTATGAGTACACAGACAAATCATAATTCAGTATACTATCATGCATATCACAAAGAGACCTAAAAGCCTCCAGATGTGCTCTATTTTGTTACAAACCCTTCCCTTTGGAACCTTTTAAGGTCAGATCTGTTTTACCGTGCGTCGCGTTATATTATCGTTGGCCGACATTCTCAAAAACTTTCATTCCGCCATTATCCGACAAACTCTTTCCACATTGACGTGTGGGGCAAGTAATAGGTTAGAACGGTTTTAGATTAATAGTACATTACTGTCCAGGCCAGAAATAAAGCAATAGACGGCCGAGTCATATTGGAAGAACGAGGCGAAGCCGAGTACTTCCAAAGTGATTTTAAAAGGACGAGGCGCCAACTGAGTCCTTTTTATTAATTTATTTAACAGCTGCCTACTGTACTTACAGTTGCCTAACACATACAGTAGGCCAAGTTATAATTTAGGTACATATATAATTCTTAAAAGTCTAAACACTTAAAAATTTATGACAAAAGCTGACACTAAACTAAATGAGGTCGTTAATTGCTATTTTGGCCGAGACTTATGTAGTACTTTTCTCTCATTTGCGAGGAAACAATGCACAAATTAATTCAATAGTATCTAATTTTCATTCAGGCCAATTTAACGTTCTATTTTTAAAGTTAAAAAAAAATGCACATTCAGCCTTTATAATGATAAATGTTTTGTACTTAAAAACACCTAATTTATGTAAGTGTGCACTTAAAAACCACGCTAGCATAATTTAAAAAATAAAAACTGTCCAGCAATATTATTGTCGTGTTGGATAGTGCTGGCGTGTTATTTCGTTGCGTACGGAAAAAAGCTGATATAAGTATATTCTTTTTTTTTAAATAATGAACCAATTTCTGAGCAAATGGGAGAAAAATACATTTTTCATTTAAAAAAAAATAACGTGACCCCCTCAAGCATTTTTACTCTGCAAAAGTCGAAATATTTTATTTACAGATATTTCTAAAAAAAAAATATAAACAATTTTTACGAATAAAAATCTTTTCGATGCACGCAGTAATAACTCACAATGTCATTATTATCTTTTATAGTGTAGCGTGCTGTTTGGTACTTGATATTTTTTTAAACTGGGTTTCAAACAGGTGGTAACTGCCAACCATCTTCTCTATTAAAATTAGGATGTTTTTTTTTAATTTCAATAGCCTCATGGAGCATTCTAGGTACATATCGGTTTAAATTCATTCCACATCAAAAAACTCGGTCGCCTATAACTTTTTTTATTATTTGGGAAATAGGTAGGGGTCTTGAACGCCCCTGAGCCACTGCGACCTGATAAGATTTATTGTGACGCCTCTTGCAGCTTATAACTTGCACCACAAATTAAAACCGCTCTCTCCGCCCGCCCGAACATATTGGAACTTCTGTAAAGCGTTCGTATGTTTACGTTATATTCTATAGAACTTTTATTGCTATAGACTAGTTGAACTTTTGTTATACCCGCTATGTGTTTTTGTTCGCAACACTGTTTTGTTTCAGCGGCTTTTAATAGTTTAAGAACGTTTTTGTGAATAGGTCTTCTTTATTGTTTTTTCGGCTTATTTTGCGCTGAAATAGAGACATTAAAACACACAAAGTGGCCGTAATGACCACCTCAACAACTATTATTTCGTTTAGGTGTATCAAAAATAAATACGTAATTACTTTTCGTCCATATTTAACAAAAACACGGAGGTATAGTCCATCCACTCAAAATAGTGGCGGTACACCCAAACGTCCTGCAGGAATTCAAATCTAATTCTTCTTCGTTTCAGTGGTACGACTGATCTTTTGTCAGACTTGGCAAGCCCAAAACTTTGCAACCCCTACGTCGTTATCAGTGGCGGCGCAGAGGTCGCTTAAGGTGCAGGTTTTGGGGCACAAAGGAAAGGATAAGAGGTGAGGCATAGTTTGAGGTTTCAATGTAATATAAAAGTGGCACAAAAAATATGGTGGCAGATTTTTAATTTATTGAATTTTATGGCTAACTACATCAAATTAAACGCTTTATTTATTGACATTCATCATCATCCTCGTAGCCTGGTATCACCTACTGCTGGCTATAGGCCTCCTTTAATTTTTGCCAGCCTCTTTGGTCTTGTGCGTACCTCATCCAGATGTATCCTGGGGCTTCGGCGATATCATCAACCCAACGCGCTTTCGGATGACCCCGGTTTCTCCAACTTGACTTTGGCCACTACTCTGCCAAAGCTTTAGTCCATCGGCCTTTCTCATTACTCTGATGGAATTATTCAAGTCATTTATGTTCCATTTTGGGGAGATGAATTTCTGAGTACTGAGATTTTCCTGTCAATATCATTTTCTGAATACATAATTGTGATACATGCACACACACAAACACACATTATCATCATCATTAAAATTTCAGCCAAAAGACGTCCCATGCTGGACATAGGCCTCCCCCCAAAGGATAAGGATATGCCATAATTGCCACGCAGTTGGTTGAATAAATACTCGGAGAACGCTGCTGCCCATCCTCTAGTGATCCCCTTAGTCGTCTTTTACGACGCCCACGAGAAGAGATGGGGTATTACACACTCAGATATAAGCAGTTTATTTTGTGAATTTTCATTAAATAAAATAATTAATCGGCGATTATGTGAAATGATTAAAACTTTAAGCAATATATATACCAGACCAGTCATTCAAATTCATATTTCGAATAATGAGAATAGCGAATCACGAAAATAATTTAAAAAAACATTACCCAAAGTCTGTGTTAATCCAAAAAAATTACTGATGTTATTGCCACTTACGCAAATCTACTTTACATATAGTTGCCGGCACGAGTCGTGAGCACAGATTCCACTGCGTAAGTGGTCGAATCTCTGTTCACAGTACAACAAATCAGAAACAGGCACTTGCATTGGCTTAATTACATGATAATGCATAATTGAATATTTGTAGAAAACGGAATACTAGAATACAGTGACGACAGAGACTACTACGCTGGTACAATTTGTGCTCACGTCTCGTGCCGGGAACTATACATAGGTTGAATTCAGAACGACAGAAACAGTTAAAGGTCTTAAAAATATTTATGATGCAAAGGAAACTGATGTTTGTATCTTGTTCGATAGGATTTCTAATACGAAATCATATACATTGTAAATTGGATTGACATAGACTACGTCTTGTATTTTCATTATTATCTCGCAAAAATAGTACAAGAAAATCTTATTTTACTTTTTTATCATTGAACTCGTATCTAATTTAAGATATTCCAGCAATTTTCTAGCAATGCGTTGTAATAATATGAGTGGCCAAATTACTCGTGTTTGTAAGTGGTGCCTTAAAAAACCTAATTTTTGCGATAAGGCACCAAGAAAATTGGCTTCCGACCTTCCAGTATCATTTTATTTGCTGTTGGTTACTTTTTGTTTACGATGCTAACTCGCTTGTTTTTTATTATAATTAGGATGACGAGAGCTGGTAAAAGTGGAATTGTAAGAAAAAGGGTGAATTTATGAACAGAAGAATTGATCAGCATGACTACTTCTCTTTGACTTCTAAACCTCCATTGTCGACTAAACATTACAACATGTTTTAATTATAATTTCTGTTACTCTCCGTATGACGCTGTCGAAGCTTTTCATACGAAGTATCAATCGACATTTCACAGATTCTGCCAGTTACGTTCTACTAGTATATCCTCAACCCGGTATCTGTGAGTTAACAGGTTGCGTCATCTAACACTTGGTACGGTATCTGTCTACGCACCAAGTGTGATACGCAAATATGACGCGTGCACTGACCTGAAGAATGCCATAGCCGATCCCGTGTCTACTACTGGACGCATGTACTGTCTTAAAGAACACCATCGCCGATCCCGTGTTATCCACTGTTGTCCGAGTATGTTGCGTACCGTTGTCTTGGTGCGGAATTTGGCCTCGCCCCCAAATTAAATACGCTTCGACGCACCCACTGATTCATACAGTGGCGCCAACGTGTACCGCTCCGGAAAATCACTTGTAGTTGTCTGCAGATTTTGAGTACGAGTAGCACGTGTCTTGTGTTCAACATCTGACGTGTGTTTGACGACTTCTGTGGTCTAGTGGTTCGAGGGTCGGACTGCTGATCACGAGGTCGTGGGTTCGATTCCCACAGAACACAAATATTTGTGTGATGAACATAAGTGTTTGTGTTGGTCTGGGTGTTTCTTATGTATTATAAGCATGAATTTACAAAAAAAAAGTATATAAGTATTATATCCATTGTCTAGTACCAAAACACACGCAAGCTGTGCTTAGTTTGGGACTAAATGGTGCTGTGTAAATGAAAAATGGACCAAAAATGTTTATTTTTTAACCGACGAAAAAAAGGAGGAGGTTCTCAATTCGACGCGTATATATATATATATAATATATGTATATATATATATTTTTTTTATGTATGACCACGCATAACTTTTTACAGAGTGGTCCGATTTTGATGATTATTTTTTTAATGGATAGGGTATATCTCGAAGTTGGTCCCATTTAAATTTCAAAATCAAAATCCACCCCTAAGGGTAGTAAAACAGGGGATGAGTGTTTGTTCACCCACTGAATTCTTACCTGTTAACCGATTCTGTTGAAACTTGACACACATAAATATAGTTCTAGACACTACGACATAATAGAGACCTGGAGTTAGATTTTAACCACAAAAAAATGAAAAATAAAACTTTTTAACAAAAAATTGAACCGACGAAAACAGTAACTGAAAAGCGAAAAATAACTAATTATGAGTCGGCGCCAAACGAACTTTTAACAAGCAAAGTGCGTGTAAGTTGCAAGTGGCCGAGCGGAGAACGTATTTTTGGAAAGTTATTGTTTATCGTTTTATATCTACTACTGTTAAAAAGTTTTATATCTACTGTCTTCCAGGTGCAGCTAGGGGAAGCGAAGAGGGTGATTTGCGTCCCATATTGCGTGTTCAGGTTATCTCCGTGTATGTGCATCCTCTGCTGCCACACTGCACATGCGCGCTCTTCGTTGCTGACCATTTGCAAGTGCTATGCCACATTATCCATGCGTCCGTTCTCACGGTACAGTTGAAGATGGCTTCCCAATTTGCGCCACAGCAAATTTGTTATTGGCAAATTTTTACTTTGTTTTCTATTATTTAATAAACTTCAAAAGGATGACGCCTAATCGCGATCGAGAACCCACAGTAGGCACAGGGGACCCAGATCGGCGATTCTCTACACAGATTATGTCTACCTGTAACGGTAGGGAGCAAATTTTGCGAATTTGACCCAGGCGTAAGAAAATAATTGTCTATTCGCTGGCAGAGAGAAAAAAAAACGGTTTACGTACTAACCATTTCAGGTAATTGATATCGTTGAAAAGAAATAAAAGCACTTTATCTTTTTATTCTGTTTTGTATATTTCGTTACTGAAAATGTTTGTTGTGACCTATTTCGTAGTTTTCACGATGATAATATGTAAAACATAAATTGTCTTAATTATTTTATTATTTTAACGCATTTTACGCATGCGAAGCGAATTCTAAAGATATAAATTGTGGAAAGAAAAAATCGCTCACGAGCAGGATTCAAACTTGGGACTCCTGGCTCAGTACGCCAGTGCTTTAGCCACTAAGCTACCGTGAACACTGCTCGTGGTATCGAAATTATCCTCCACTATACGTCTTTGGGTGACGTCAGCGATATCTTATTAAGAAACATTGTTCCTTAACCGACTCGACTAACTTTACAGTTAAATCAAAGTCGTATAGATATGGCACCCTTACTAATTATAAAAAAAAAAAAAAACGTAAAAAAATAATAATAATTAGTAACTTAATTTAGGTTATTGAAATTTATTCAAATAATGCCAAAAATAAACAAGAGTTTAAAAGTGAGAATATTGCCTTTAGAAATAAACGTAAAAAGAGTTGCCATAGAATGTAGAAGCTGCCCTGTTCCGAAATGTGGCACCCGTTCACGAGCATGACGCGAGCATCGGCCGGGAACTTAAGGGGCCGAATCCCGTAATTCAACAAACTAATGCGAATCTCGCTCAAAAACTACTCGCTCTATGGTACTGAAATTAAAATACGTGTTACTCAAGGATAGGCGTGACAATATTATTAAGTCCAAAACATAAATGCACTTATTTGGCTCGATCATAAAAAAATCCAAACGTACCTCGAAAACTGTTTATTTTCAAACAGTTTCCTAAATATATCCAACATACCAGGCCCCTCAGAAAGTATTGCGAAAAAAAGTTTTTATATATGGGAGACTGGCCAGTTATGTTTTTCGAAAATATGATTATTTATAAGTAAAAATAAGTAAGTTCCAATTTCAAAATTTCCCTCCACATTTTTTGCGAGTTAATTCAAAGTATTGTGTCTCACTGAAATATGGATCTGCGCCGGGAACATTTTAGAGCTATGATTTTATACGATTTCAAGTGTCGCCTGAAACCGGATGAATCGTACGATAGACTTCAAATGGCATTCATGGATGAAGGCCCTTCCAAGGCAACCGTGTATCGTTGGTATAACGAATTCAAGCGCGGTCGACCAACTTTGGGGGATGACGAAAGAAGCGGTCGCCCTTTGACGGCTGTTACCGAAGAAAACGTGCTAGCAGTGAAAAATTTAATCCAAGACAATAGGTGAATTACATATCACGAGATTCAACACATATTGAACATTGGATCGGGAAGCGTTCACGAGATTCTACACAGCCATCTTTGCGTGAGGAGGATAGTATCACGCTGGGTGCCGCACAACCTCACCGATGCTCAGAAGCAGGCCCGGGTGGAATGGTGCCGTGATATGCTTAACAAATTTGAAGCAGGCTCGTCTCGGCGTGTTTACGACATCGTTACAGGTGATGAGTCCTGGATTTATCAATACGACCCAGAAACCAAGCGCCAGTCGACTGTTTGGGTGTTTCAAAATGAGCCAACGCCTACCAAAGTGAAGCGATCTAGAAGCGGGGGTAAGATTTTGATCGCTAGCTTTTTTAATTTGACTGGCCACTTGGTATCAATTCCCTTACGGGATCAAAGAAGCATTAATGCCGAATGGTATACTACCAAATGTTTGCCAGAAGTTTTCTGTGTTATAAGCAACAAGCGACCAAACACAGGGCTCCGCGGGCTACTGCTCCACCACGACAATGCACCTGCGCACACCGCACTCAAAACGAGGGACTTCCTGGACAGCACGCCAGTCAAACTCCTGGGTCACCCTCCTTACAGCCCTGATCTAGCACCGTGTGACTTCTTTTTATTCCCAAAAATAAAAAATCAGCTCAAAGGGATACAATTTTCGTCGCCGGAAGATGCGCTGGCTGCGTTCGAGCAGGCTGTAAACGAGGTGTCTGCGGCGGACTGGAAAAAGTGTTTTGAAAACTGGTTTAGGCGCATGAATCTTTGTATAGAGGCTGGTGGAAAGTACTTTGAAAAGATTTGATAAAAATATATGTACGTATAGAACAATTTTTTTTAGTTTCGCAAAACTTTCTGTTTTGGTATGATATTTTACCTAAATATTGTTTTATTATTTTGAAATAATTTTACTAAGCCATTTTATCGAAAATACACATATTTTCTGAGTAATATTTTTTTTTTCGCTTAAATGCACTTTCATTCGGAATGGCGTCAACTTCATGCCGCACTATTCCTTCCCGGCAAGCCTCGTATTTTGCATCGCGCTCACTCTCATTCCGCGGCGTTCTGGGCCTTAACGACCCGACACTAACGCCACCATCAGCATGACATTTAAGTGAGCATGACAGACACATACTGCTAGACAACAAATAGGCAAGAATTCAGTTTATGAATCACTAGGAGATTTCTCCCACTTGCTCGAAGTTGGTTCATTATTTAAAAAAAAGAATACATCAATCGGCTCTTTCCCGTACGCAAAGAAATAACACGCCAGCAATTTTCAACACGACAATAATATAAATTGCTGGTCAGTTTTTTTTTATTAAGCTAGCGGGGTTTTTAAGTACCGTAAACTGCCCTAACTTGGCCCACAAGCCCTACTTTGCCTACTTATTTTTTGAGTAAACTATAATAGCTATGATTTTCGTACTTGGGGAGCTTTAAAAACTATGACGACGCTAACATTTGGTTCAGTTATAAAGTGTCAGTGCATGTAAAAATTTTGTTAATGCCTTAGGCAAAGAAGGGCTTGTGGGCAAAGTTTTACGGTACACACTTAAATAAATTAGGTGTTTTTAGGAACAAAATATTTATTATTTCAAAAGCTGCATGCTCATTTTTTTTTTTTCAAAAGTCTGAAATTTGAACAAGAACCGCGTGCGGGCGAATTAGAATTCAGTTTATGAAATATCTTTCAAATTGGTTTAGTTTCGGAGGAGAAAATAGTCGAGAGCCAAACCTCGAATTATGAATTTTTACTAAGGCTATTCAGTCGGAGCTGCAGATATCCTCATCGTAGTTACTTGAGGCAAAGCAATAGCGATATTTTCTTCAAATATCTAATCTTCAAAAGTCTCTCTGCCCGCATTTCCTCTAAACATCTGGTGAGACGGCAGTCAAACGCAAGTCCAAAAAGTATAAAAAATATCATCACATTATCACCCTGTGGACATCCAATAAAAGGACGCTCCAAGCAATCAATGCAATGGGTCTTTCCAATATACATTCAACAAACAAAACCTAATATTTACTAAAAAAGAACCGTAAACAAGAATGGATCTAAATCTATAATGAAATTAAAAGATATCGCCAGAATAAAACCTTGTGAATTTCAAAAGAAGCCTCCTATCTTTGTCCAATTACTTGCGCAGAAAAAACTTCAGTTCTTTCGCAAAACGGTTTAATCATGTAATACGTCAAAGGGTTTCTTAGGGCTTGACGTAATTTGGGAACTGAAGCGGTTGGATAGCAAATTAGGATTTGATAGTCTGCCCTGTGAGTCAATTGTGTAGCTCACACTGAAAACAATATTTATTTTTATTTATTTCTCGTCCGGGGAAGTACTACCACCGTACCTACTTCTCCACCAAATAGTGATAATTGCATTGCTGTGTTTCGGTCTGAAGGGTACGGGTGCCGGTGAAATTACTATCACATGAGACTTTCCATCTTCATGTCTCAGTTTGGCGAACCGACTTTCGGTACCATTTAGGCAACAGCCTGGGTGGTATTGAAGTTGTTATGGGCAAAGGTAACCGCTTAACATCAGGTGGACCTTGTGCTCGTTTCGCCATCCGATACTATAAAAAAAAAATACAAATACAGTAGGTACAATTGGAAATTGGATCATAATGTTATGTAAATGAATTTTTCTATAAAACTGACCTAAAAAAGGAAAAATCGCCTACGTCGGTACCTTAGTCGCCTCCCCGAAGGGACATTATCAAGACACGTCCTTTATTCTATTTATTGTTCAAGCACATATTATGCCTGTCTCACAGGGCTGAGGGTTGAGGGTCAGCCGTCATGATGTACGGGACAGAATTATATAGCAAACTGGAATTTTATTACCAGAAAAGTGTCAAGAAAAAATGTCGTTCTTTCAGTTAGTATGAATAGGAAAATGAGGAAGATAAATAGTTATATGTATATGGTATGGTTTGTGTTTGGTGTGTGTTTGGGATGGGCAGTATTTGGCAAACTTCACCGAGTCTTCTCGTCGTCTGTACAGCAAAGTTTGAAGACGAAGGTCTTCAACCAGTGCGTCCTGCCTGTCATAAATTACGGTGCCAACGTGGACACTGACAGTTGGGGTAGTCCACAAATTCAAAGTCGCTCAGCAAGCTATGGAGCTCCCTCTGCTTGGAGTTTCTTTGAAGGATAAAATCCGTTGCGAGATTATCCGGCGATGAACCGGAGTGACCGACTTATCTTGTAGGATCAGTAAGCTGAAGTGGCAGTGGACTGGCCATGTCTGTCGAAGGACCGATGGCCACTGGAGCAGACGAGTCCTTGAGTGGAGACCGCGAATCAGCAAACGCAGCGTAAGGAGCCCCCTCGCCATGTGGACTGACGACCTGAAGAACGAGGCTGGGGGGGACTGGATGCGGAAGGCAGAGGACCAAGTGTTGTCGTGCAACTTGGGAGAGGCCTATGTTCAGCAGTGGACTGCGATAGGCTGAGTTGATGATGGTATGTGTTTGGTATGGTATGGTATGTGTTTGCTATGGTATGATAGTTATTGGTATGAAGGTGCTTTAGTATGGTATGGTATAGTGGTTGGCTTTCGGCTGAAATGATGATGATATGCTTATACTTTCCTCAGGTCACGAAGGTGTAACACCGCTAACTTCCTGACTTCGGGCTACTACTGAGAAATTTTCTTAACAGAAAAATCCCAGTAACACTTTTTCCTGACCCGGGAATGGAACCCAGGATCCCATGCTTAGCAGTCGCCCTTGCGACTACTAGACCAACGAGGGCCTACCCTGAGTGTTGACTCTGCACCTGATCTCTCTCCGGTCATGTCAGATTGCCGTCCCATCGGGTTATGATAGTGACGGAATAGAGAGCACCTGTGTTTGCACTATAATATGTCCCGCGCAGATGACTAGTCTCCGTTGAGTTTGGCCGCCGTGACCGAAATTCAGCCAAGAGGATATTATTATTATACTTTTTTCAGATAGGCCACCAGCTATATGGACTGGTCTTCTTCTATCGTGTCGACATGAGCTACATAATGATAAGAGCTCATGTCGTGGGGTAAAGATTACCCCACGACACGATTATGGACTGGTGAAGTGAAGACTCTAGTAAATTTCTCACGCCCCCGGCCAAGGGTCGGTAGAGGAACACCGTGGTGGTTTTTAGTCGGTAAGAGTCCGACACTGGCTCCACCTCCGCCCGGGCGGAGTGCGTCCATGAGGATTTTCCCAACGGAAAATAAAAAAAGGCCTAATTCTTGCCGCAGAAAGATAGGTCGACGCAGAAGGCTTTATGGCAATCTGTCGCCGACTTAACAGAGGCCAGCTAGCGGTAGATTGGGGAGTCTGTCATCCACATTGCATGGCCCTCCAGTGATGTTGATGTCCAAAGTATGCCCAAATATCGCCAAAAAAGAGTTTAGGAAGAAGTGGAAGGCTCTGAAGTGACTGAAAGACTGTAAAGAAAATGCAAAACATCGGCTGTAAACTACTAAAAAGCTTGAAAAGTCTCGTAGTATTTCCATTTGACGACGTCTTTGTTCTAGTGGTTTGAGTGTCGGACTGCTAATCACGAGGTCGTGGGTCTATTCCCACAGGACACAAATATTTGTGTGATGAACATAAGTGTTTGTGTTGGTCTGGGTGTTTCTTATGTATTATAAGTATTTACAAAAAAAAGTATGTAAGTATTATATCCATTGTCTAGTACCCATAGTACAAGTTCTGCTTAGTTTGGGACTAGATGGTGCTGTGTAAAAATGTCCCAAAAATATTTATTTATTTATATATATTTATTTAGTTAAAAACTTCTGTTTCAGCCCACATTAAAATTTTAACACATATATCATAATCATCTATCTAAAAATCTGTATGCAAAAGAAACAAATTTTATATTCTAGAACAATATTAGATATTCTAAACAGATTTAATTTATTTAGATTGGAAAAACCTCAGTAAAATTTTGTAATAGAAGTTCTAAATTCTTTTCGGTGGTCGATTTATCGAAACCAATTCCAATAAATGGTGTAGAACGACTGAAACAGGCTGTTAAGAACCTAAATTTTGCACATAAGTTGTTATTGCTAAAAAGCTTTTCAGAATGCATGCTGTAAGCACGTATAGATATGCACGTATTTAAACGTTGGAGAGTTACGATAAAACAACATTAAAACTAAGTGATGAAGAAAGAAAGAAAGAAAAAATATTTATTACCACAACAAGACGTCATGCGGTAGCTGAAAATAAAAAATTACTTCTTACATTTTAGGAATTATAGTGATACATAGTTGTAATATCATAAGAAAAGTAATTTTGCATGTCGTAGCTGCGGCAAAGAGGTTGACACTCAGCATGATGCTGTGTTGTAATGTGAGCCACAACACAGCGCTGCTTTTCAGTGTCAACCCCAGTCAAGTGCCAAGACAGTAAAAGCAACCAATGATTTAAAACTCAAAAAAATAAGAACCATTTTATAAAGAGGTATGTTTAACAAATACTTCATATTATATACGCATACATACCCACATTATCACATACAGATACCATAAATAAATAAAAACTATAATAAAATAAACATTCATCATGGGTTTGCTAATGAGACACAATAGATAAATCTCTAGTATCCCTGTGTAGTCTGTGGATTAATCGATGATGATTGCTCAAAGATTCAAAATGCCCTTAAGCACGAAGCGATTTGCGAACACTTTTACTATGCGTACCGCTAAGGAATGGAAATCCTTGCCAGCGACATCTGATTTTTTGTAAAAATGCGGGTAGAGCAACTTTTGAAGATTAGGTATTTGAAGAAACTATCGCTGTCACTTTGCCTCAAGTAAGTGCGATAAAGACAACTGCAGTTCCGACTGAAAAGCCTTAGTAAAAAAGTCATAATTTGAGGTTTGGCATCGACTATTTTCTCCCCCGAAACTGGACCAATTTGAAAGATATTTCATAAACCGAATAAGAAAAATGTGTACTGTGTCGCTATGTTTTTCCATTTTCATTAATCGTTCTCAAATTTATACACTAGGCCTTTGTAGACAGCGGTCTAAATAGGCAGTTTTAAAGATTTTTTCATGGTTTCTAGAAATACTATAATTTATCAACAAAAGCGAAACATAGGGGTCATAGAAAAATCTGATATTTATTTTACTCTAAAAAATCATTGATCTGGGATTATAAGCCAGAAAAAAAACAGTCAAGAGCGTTTGTATGGAGAAAATACTACCGTCACTCGGTATAAGTTTTTGCTGGGAAAATGTGCACTATCTCCAACCGCACCATTGCTTAACTAACTTCCAGGTGCGGCCAAACGCAAGACCATTTTTCAGTAAAAAAAATGTTTAAATGAATAATAATCTTATAATTATTATTCTTGTTGTGTCCTCGTATGAAACGCGTGCACATTTTTCATACTTTATACTCTCGGCTTCATTACAACTTTGCCTTCGGCTCGGGCTGAAATCCAGCCTAGAGCAACTTAGCTTTCTTGTATCATAATGTACTATTAAAGAGTTTAAGGCTCAAAAAATCTTTGTTTTATTTATGTTTGTATTGTGCTTTGTGATAACCTCGTTAAAAATAATTCAAATTAAAGTGTACAAGTTACTATTACTGGTCATATTTATGATGTGTATCTCATGTTAATTTGAACTAAATTACTTCAGTCCAAACAAATAAGTCTGAACTGTTTATTTTAATAAATTCTTTCTAGGTCACGCAAAACTAAGCTGTTCTGGGTATGACCTAGAAAGATGTCTAGTTTTATGTTAATTTCTTACAACGGTATATTTTTTCTTTGTTGGTAATAATTTTTTGTGTTTTTAATATAATTTTAGACAAAGACTTTTATGTTTATTAAAGTGAGAGTGTTTACCCATTTTAATAATATTTTGAATAACGTGATAGCGTACTTAGTATATAAAACATGCTTAATTAAATATTTTATGTTGCCAAGTTTTAAAGTAACGAAATTTTTAGACTGAGATGCGAAAATACCGTAAGACACATATAAAGGTAGTGTAATTAGTGGAGTCATGAAATAAATCCTCTTTTTTATCGTAGAAAAATATAGGAATAAAACCTGCATACCTTTTTTATTTCTTGCTGCGAGGAGGAAACCTTCAAAAGGCTGCCGAACTTATGAGGGCACAGTGGCCGAGGTTTGTGGGAATTTTACCCACTAAACCCCCCCCCCCCCAGTGGCCGACTTCAGCACAATAAAGGAACGCAACCTCCTATCGGTATCGTACGTGTCGGAAGGATAGCATTGTATAAAAAATGCGAATGACGTCACCGGCATCCCAATGTCAATACTGAAAATCCGATTGCTCATAGAAATTCGTCGGCAATCCGTACACTGCGGATAGGTGGATGCATAAACAGATTTACGTCCAAAATTAATATCCAATCTATCCACGATTTGTCCTACTCAAAGACATTTCTATACTCAGTACCAGGCCCCTCAGAAAGTATTGCGAAAAAAAGTTTTTATATATGGGAGACTGGCCAGTTATAATGTTTTTCGAAAATATGATTATTTATAAGTAAAAATAAGTAAGTTCCAATTTCAAAATTTCCCTCCACATTTTTTGCGAGTTAATTCAAAGTATTGTGTCTCACTGAAATATGGATCTGCGCCGGGAACATTTTAGAGCTATGATTTTATACGATTTCAAGTGTCGCCTGAAACCGGATGAATCGTACGATAGACTTCAAATGGCATTCATGGATGAAGGCCCTTCCAAGGCAACCGTGTATCGTTGGTATAACGAATTCAAGCGCGGTCGACCAACTTTGGGGGATGACGAAAGAAGCGGTCGCCCTTTGACGGCTGTTACCGAAGAAAACGTGCTAGCAGTGAAAAATGTAATCCAAGACAATAGGCGAATTACATATCAGGAGATTCAACACATATTGAAGATTGGATCGGGAAGCGTTCACGAGATTCTACACAGCCATCTTCGCGTGAGGAGGATAGTATCACGCTGGGTGCCGCACAACCTCACCGATGCTCAGAAGCAGGCCCGGGTGGAATGGTGCCGTGATATGCTTAACAAATTTGAAGCAGGCTCGTCTCGGCGTGTTTACGACATTGTTACAGGTGATGAGTCCTGGATTTATCAATACGACCCAGAAACCAAGCGCCAGTCGACTGTTTGGGTGTTTCAAAATGAGCCAACGCCTACCAAAGTGAAGCGATCTAGAAGCGGGGGTAAGATTTTGATCGCTAGCTTTTTTAATTTGACTGGCCACTTGGTATCAATTCCCTTACGGGATCAAAGAAGCATTAATGCCGAATGGTATACTACCGAATGTTTGCCAGAAGTTTTCTCTGTTATAAGCAACTAGCGACCAAACACAGGGCTCCGCGGGCTACTGCTCCACCACGACAATGCACCTGCGCACACCGCACTCAAAACGAGGGACTTCCTGGACAGCACGCCAGTCAAACTCCTGGGTCACCCTCCTTACAGCCCTGATCTAGCACCGTGTGACTTCTTTTTATTCCCAAAAATAAAAAATCAGCTCAAAGGGATACAATTTTCGTCGCCGGAAGATGCGCTGGCTGCGTTCGAGCAGGCTGTAAACGAGGTGTCTGCGGCGGACTGGAAAAAGTAATTTGAAAACTGGTTTAGGCGCATGAATCTTTGTATAGAGGCTGGTGGAAAGTACTTTGAAAAGATTTGATAAAAATATATGTACGTATAGAACAATTTTTTTTAGTTTCGCAAAACTTTCTGAGTGTCCCACGTATAATACCTTTATGGTCCTACTACAGATAGAAATTTGACATAAGCTCCATACAAAATATGTCAAATTTCTATCTCCAGTAGGGTAAATCGTGGATAGATTGGATATTAATTTTTGCCGTTATACTATACAGATTCGTTTAATACGTTCCGAAAATACAACCAAATACATAGAATTTTAATTATCTACACTTACCCTGATTCTGCACGTCAATTTAGACACTTTCCACGGTATTTTAATTCACCGTAACTACCGCAAATAAATATTTCAGGAGCACGATTTGTTCTAGTTTTTCGACCGTCCCGTTGACACGAGTCTAAAACAAACAAAAAGGAAAAATTACGTCACATTTGCTGATCAAGTAGTCATTAAAAACTAATAATAAACCTCAGAACACGTAAATATTGTAAACCTTTTAAAATTAAAAAAAAACAGAAACCAGTTAGGTACTACTAATTAGCCATCGTATTTTCACGTCTTGTATTTTACAAGGCATTAAGAAAATCTCAACGTACCTATCTACTCAAATTTCCATTGGGTCAAGTGTCTTAACAATGAGTGCCCAGTGAGAAGGCTTCTATTAATTTGTTTACGGTAAAACAATGCCCAGCCACTGAGGTAATATGTACTACGTACTAGAGAAGACACCTCGAACAAAATGTTTGTAGCACGTTTTAGAGCTCCTGCACTCTCACTTAGCCACGCTCGCGCCGCGCGTGCTCCGCGGCCAGCAAGTTGTGCCATATTTTTTGTTCGTAATGTCTACTCTAGTACGTAGTACATATTACCTCAGTGTACCCAGCATGAATTTTAATCATCATCAATTTAATCGATCTATTTGATTAATTGATTAATTCAATTGCTGAAAATAATGAAATCAGATGTGATTACGTCTTTATAGGATTTAATTATCGACCGTATACCACAATAGACACCTATTGTTGAATATAATGTGTTCAATAAATTCTGTCAACTAGCTGAGATCGGAAGAAGCAGGATACTGCAATCCGATTGGCCCTACCAAGGCGGCTATTGGCTGATCACTAACGCAGAAGTATTGACGGCTCACATAAGTGGTCGAAACTGATTTGAAGTTTTAAAGTGGCGAGTAGTGGCGATCTCATCATCATCATTTCAGCCGAAAGACGTCCACTGCTAGACGTGGGCTTCCAAAAGCATCACCAAAACGGCTGGTCCTGTGTTTTTCGCATCCAGATTCCCGCGACCTTCACCAAGTCATCGGTCCACTTTGTGGGAGTCTACCCACTCTGCGCCTTCCAGTACGCGGTCGCCACTACAGAACTTTACAGCCCTATCGGCCATCTGTTCTGCGAGCAATGTGCCCCGCCAACTGCCACGTAAGTTTGGAAATTCTTCGGGCTATGTCGGTTACCTTCGTTCTCCTGCGAATCTACTCATTTCTGATTCGATCACGTAGGGAATCTCCGAGCATAGCCCTCTCCATTGCCCTGTGAGTGATTTTGAGAGGCGTCCTACATCAGCCCCCCTCGCCAAGTTGACAATCTACAATCGTCAACGCTATAGAAAACAATCAAAATGTATGAACTATATTTCCCCGAGGGGGTAAGCAGAGGTGTAATAGTACACCCACATTTCGCCAGTTATGTTATAGTCCCATTTAATAGGGGGCGAGCCTAAAAAAATTCAATGTATGGTAATGACATATCTCAACGAATGACTTTTTCGTTAAGATAATATCTTATGTCATTCCCATACATTTTGATTGTTTTCTATAGCGTTGACGATGGTAGATTGTCAACTTGGCTAGGGGGGCAGATCTAGTAGACTGATTTGATGACAGACCGGTCGACTGTTATAAGGTGTTTATTGAGGTGCATGGTCAATGGGTTTAACGCACGATGCCTAAACATAACATATCTCTCGTTATAATATACACAGCCTAAAAAATTATCCAAGAGCGCAATCGGCAACCCCTGTATACACTAGCGACAGTGACTAGCAGTAATTTGGTTAATTTGTGCCTATGTTATCGCGGGACAAATGGCCCAACGTGAGATACTGTTGGATTTTAAGCCGCTGGCGTTTTGCCAGCCTGTGGCGTGTAGTTAAAGAATTAGACTTATAGAAGTGCGCTGTTTTTGTGTTGTTTCCGTTTCGGTGCGTTAAGTTTTATTGTGTAGTTAGGGAGAAAGTATCCAGTTCTAGATGCAGTTCGAATTAAACATTATCATAAGAGAAGTTGTGCTCCAAACGGGAACCAATGATGTTTAAACTTTCAAGGCAAGGTACCTGATCGATTCATATATTATGCGAGCGAGCAAAGACTTTCATAAACTTTGTAAAGAGTTCTCATTTGACCTACTCTACGGTGCGTACTCGGCTTAAACTTGACTTTTTGAGAAATATGTTGGCTAAGTTCACTTTTCAAATCTGATAATTTTTAGGGTTCCAAACCCAAAGGGTGCAAACGGGACCCTATTACTCTCGCTACGCTGTCCGTCCCTCTGTCTGTCACAGGGCTGTATCTTTTGAACGGTAATAGGTAGCTGGTTGAAATTTTCTGAGAATATGTGTTGCTATGACTACTATTACGACAAATACTAAAAATAAAATAAATTCTAAAACCAAAGGGGATCCCCACACAAGAAACCTCGAAAACCATGCATTTTATTCAACGTTTTTGTTCCTGCTCTATCTTCAAAACGGTAATACATACCAGGCTCAAACTTGGTTTGATTATAGTGCATACTATGTAGTTTAGCAACAAATAAAAAACATAGGGCAGTCTTACATGTATGTGGTTGTTCCTGCGTAAGAAAAAGTTGCAAAAATTAATATTTCCGCATGGTGTGTTGATGTCTTTTAATGAACTCTCGTAAATTAAATCAATTTCTATGGGGTATCAGGTCGATAGGTGGTACAGAACCTGACCTACTGCGTGATTCCGACTCACACTTGGCCGGTTTTTGTGCTTGCCTGCGATCGTTGACATCAATTTTAAGTTTTTCCTATGACAAGCTGTGGAATCAGTGAGTGGCTTATGAACTTCGTTAGTTGAGTATTCATTTTTATATTTGTAAATGAATATATAATAAATAATAAATAAATAAATCCAACTCATTAAAGGCAAAGCCCAAAACTGTTGCTGCACAGTATTAAGGCTTTTCATGCGATCCGATTTTGAATGGCTGACGAAGTAAATCGGATCCCGCAATAAATTCCAAGTTACTTCCAGCCATTAGACCGCAGCGTCAGAGTTATAGGGCGGTACTGTACGCTCCATACTTCGTGGCCCAGCATACAGTACATAGCTTCCGTAAATAGTTCAGCTTTTTGCGTGGACAGAGCATTTTTCGGAACTTCAAAGGTCGGCAACGCATCGGTGACTCCCCTGGAGTTGCGGATGTCCATGGGCGGCGGAGATTGCTTACCATCAGTTGACCCGCTTGCTCGTTCGCCCCCCTATATAATAAAAAAAAAAAACTTCGGTACTAAAACTCGCTATATCGAGCACAATTCAGTAATTGGATTCTGGAAATTTATTAATGAGGTGCCATATGTCATGTACGGAGGCTTTTTATTATGTAGGTGAAGTTATTATTTAAATAATATTATAATAATTTTGGGTGGTGATTGATGTTTTACGAATTATAGGATGGAGTTTTGGGCTTCAAATAAAACATTACGTAAAATTTTATATTAATTTAACCTCAGTGACTTGAAGGCTGGCCTTTTCTTTGGTCAAAGAATAAGCATTGCCGTACAATGCGGCAATGCTGCCAGTCTTCTGGGAACTTTATCGGTAGACAGCAATGCGGAGGAATATTTTGATGGTCTTCTCTCGGACGAATAAAAAAGGCGGACGGAATCTCGCTAAACAATAATTGAAGCATATTTATTTATTTATTTTATTTTTTATTTATTAAATTTATGCACACACAGAGAAATAATAATAAAGTACATAGAAATCAATAGTAAAAAGGCACTGATAATTTCTATAAGAAATTTCTTCCAGCAGACCTGCGAGAGGAAAATTTGAAGCAAAGAGATGTAGACACAGTGTGTCAAGTAATACTAATAAATATACCTACATATATATATACTCATACATAACCTAATATATAACGTAAAATAAATATAGTATAAAAATAATAAACATAGTGTAGGTATACCTACACAATATCAAAATAGAAATCATAATACATAACATTATTACGTACAACCTATGTGGATGAGGAAAGATAATGCTCTTTTACACGTTTTTTGAAGGTGTAAACAGTTTTACAGTCGCGTATCACGGGCGGAAGCGAGTTCCCAAACCTAACCGCGTGCACAGATAAGGAGTAGGAGTAGAAGTCAGTTTTATGGGATGGAAAATTGAGGATGGTTTTAAGATGCGACCTGCAGGGTGCGTAAGGAGGACGAGTGTAGGAAAAGCGTTCCCGCAGGTATGATGGGGAAGTCGGATTATGTAGAATATTAAAAAGGAGACACAATATCCGAGTGTTCCTGCGAAGACGAATAGGGAGCCACTTGAGAGTTTTGCGAAAATCAGAGACGTGGTCGTACTTTCTGAGATTGAAGACAAAACGGATACACAAATTTTGCAACCTCTCAAGTTTATTTAAAAGCTCCTCAGTGGCATCCAAATAGCAGGCGTCAGCATAGTCTATAATGGGCTGTATGAGAGTTTGGGCCAGGGAAATTTTAGTTTTTAAGGGCAAAAAACTCTGGAGGCATTTGAGTGAATGAAATGTGAAATGCACCTTCCTACTAACGGCAGCTACCTGAGCATTCCACGATAGGTTGCAGTCAAAAAGAACTCCTACATTTTTAGCAGTGTCCGTATAGGCAATTTGAATGCCATCAAGAAACAGTGGTCTTAGAGTTGCAATGTTTAGTCTACTACGGAAGACCCTGCTACCAATGATCATGGCCTGTGATTTACTAGGGTTAATGCGTAGGCCAAAAGACCTAGCCCAGATACTTATGCAATCCAGGTCACGATTCATAGCAGCAATGGCTGATTCCGCTTCGGCCACAGGAAAATGCGCGTAAAGCTGCAAATCGTCTGCGTAGAGATGAAAGTTAGATGAGATGACTCTGTTGACAGAGTTTATAAAGATAGAGAAAAGAAGAGGAGAGAGGACGCCACCCTGAGGCACGCCCGCACTTAGATTGCACTGGTCCGAGAAAGTTTCATCAAGGCGGACACATTGCGAGCGGCCCCGAAGATAGGAATCAAACCACGCTACGGTAGAAGGAGAGAGATTAACAGATTTGAGGATCCCAAGAAGAATATCAAAATCAACCGAGTTGAACGCGCTGCTGAAGTCCAGTAATACAAGAATAGTAAGAGATTTGTTTTCCATGGCCCAGCGAATGTCGTCAGTGACTTTCAAGAGTGCTGTTACTGTACTGTGACCAGGGCGAAACCCAGATTGAAATGAACTTAGAAGATTGTTACGAAAAAAGAAAGAAGATAGTTGTCGGTGAACGATGTGTTCGAGGACTTTTGAAAGAAAAGGAAGAATGGAAATAGGTCGGAAATCAGAGAGAGATGAAGGATTGGGAACTTTAGGTAAAGGAATGATGTGAGCCATTTTCCAGGACTCAGGAAAGGTGCACCAGTATAGTGAGTAGTTAAATATGTGAGTTAAAATAGGAAGAAGAATGGGAAGAATTAGAGTAATCATCCTCGAGCACAATTTGTCGTTACCTACCGCAGAAGAAGTGATAGCGAGGACAGATTTTTTGACCTCTTCCTCAGTAAGAGGACAAAAATCGAAGGATGAAAACTGTGGCGCTGGCAGGCACGAGAGATCAGCCAGAGTAATGGCTTTGGTGCGGTGATCAAGGGAGACAGGAGAAGTCGAAAAATATTGATTAAGAGCACACAGGTCAATATCATTACATGTGGTCGTAGGAGATTTGCCGATGCCAACAGACCTTAAGAACCTCCAGACTTCAGATGAATTACGGTTGTCAAGAGAGTTGTGGAAATGGCGCCTCTTAGCGTCTCTACACAAACGACCGCAGCGATTACGAAGGGTTTTGTACTGGTACAGATTGCGTTCAGTAGGACTTCTCTTACACCGTCGCTTTGCTTTGTCCCTCTGTGCCATGAGTTCTTTGATAGCAGTAGTGAGCCAGGGTGCTGGAATATGCCTAACCTTAATACGTCGAATTGGAGCGTGGCGATCGTACAGACTCACAACCGTATCTTTAAAACTGTTCACCTTGCTGTCGATATCGGTACTGTCAACCACACAAGACCAGTCGAGAGCACCAGCATCGCACCGCAATGCCTCCAGGTCGATGCCCTTATAATTCCTTAGGAATACGTAATGCGACTTACGTTTAGGAGGACGAACACGATAGGACAAGAAAATTAAGTCGTGATAGGAAAAAGGAGCCGTAAGTTGTCCATGTGATGAAACTTTAGAAGGAGATGAGACGATTATAAGGTCCAATAAAGAAGGCGTGCAGTTTGGAAAATGGTGAGTCGCAGAAAGAGGTAAAACGTCAAGATTGAGAGAAGATAAAATAGATAGAAGTTTGTGAGCAAGAGAATCATTTTTTATTAGGCAAGTGTTGAAGTCACCCATTAAGACTACGTGATTATAAGAAGGACAGAAATCATTAAGTAACGAGTCAAAAGAGTTAAAATAGTTGATAGTAAGGTCAGGACTGTATAATACTCCAAGGAGCAGTTTAGCGTGATTGATTGTTATCTCAATAAAAAGATGTTCTGCCGATTCTGAATAAAGAGATGGTGACGCGCTGATAACCTTGTAAGGTATATCAGCTCGCAGGTAGATAGCAACACCACCACATGCTTTTCCAGTTCTGTCGTTACGTATTAGCACGTAACCTGGCAGTGCACAGTGGGTAGAGAGAAGAGAAGGTTTGAGAAATGACTCTGAGATTAACAACGCATCTAGATGAGCGCTATCAATGGAAGCCAGAAGGTCAGAGTAGTGTCCAGGAACACTCTGGGCATTGATGTGAGCTATATTGAAGTTAAGTGGGAAATCAGAAAAAATAGAGGAGATCTGGTCATGCAAAGTTAAGAAAGAAGAATCGCTAGCCGCACTGACAAAACTGTTTACCGAGGAAGAGCAAGAGAAAAAACTGTCATTAGGATTAATTAAATCATCCATACTTATTTTATATAAATACAATATATAAATATGCAAAAATATGAAAAAATAAATAAATATATAAAATTACAAGAATATAACAAACTTTATCATGCTGTTGAAATAAAAGCACCTCACCAGCTCGCTGATATAGTGGAAGAAATCTTTACAACATCATTAGCAACTTAGAAATAGACACCAAGAGATAAAAGAAAATAAAAATAAGAAGCACTACATGTTATTATAGTAGACAAAATTACATAACAAAATTATAATTATAAATAACATTTAGGTATCACAGTCCGACAGAAATATTTAAAACGAAACCAGGTATAATCCGGCAAAAATACCAAAAAACTGAACTAATGTTCTATCTTATAGTATTGCGTAAATCTGTGTATTATCATGCAGAAAATTTATATGTAACACATATGTAAACACTTTTATGTCTGTGCTTTTATGCCAAAATAAACCTGCCTAAAATATTTAACAAGCCGTGACAGTCCAGGTATTATCATGCAAGAACTAAAATTTATTAGATATAAAATTAACCGCTTTCCAAAGTTTCGCCAGTGCGAATAATTAAAAAGAAAAAAAAAAATAATAATAATATTACTTCATTATTCAAGTCGGACTGTATAGCATTTTAACATGGCAAGCAAAGCAGATAATGACAACGTCAACATCAAAGAAATATGTGGGAAGACTAAAATCTAACGTGCAACGAAACGTAAGTTACGTCAAACATGAACTATCAATATGACATTGACAAACATCACTAGTGTCAGTGATCAAAATAAACACATTACCTACCGTATGCAAAATAAATTATGGACTCTATTATCGTCCGACGACGGCGGACGACACCCGGAGCGTTGTTTGGTCGTTCAGTTACTCGGAGTGATCGTCCGGGCGTTCACACCAAACCGTTCAGTATTGTGGGCGGGTGTCGTCGAGCGTACGCACCGGTCACCCCGTGAAATAGTAGGGTAAAAGACGCTCTGCTGTCATGTTGACAGATAAAAGTATGAAATGACAGATCATTTGAGGGTTCGATTGTCATATTTGGCAGTGCTTCATTGTTCTAGTGTCAGTTTCATAAGGTCGCCCAAAGTCGTTCAGTAACTCTGAGAAAATCGTCAATGATCGAGCGATATTCGCACCGGGTGACTTTCACACTGAGTGCGTAATAAGTGAACGTAGCCTAGAAAACTGAAATTTAAAACGGGTAATCGTATGTCATATAGTGAATGAAGACAAAAAAAATTATAGTGATACCGACAATAATCTCAAGTAGTGCTAGACAACCGATTTTAAAACTTAGTATCTTTTGTATAAGGATTATTATTATTTACACAAAACAAGGAACATCGTACTCAGTTACCACGGCGGGCCTTACGTTGGGTCTTCGTTGTAACCTTTGGCGTCGCAGCACTCGCAGCTTTGGGTGACGCAGCTTCCACAGATTGGGCACGACTGCCACACTAGTTGGGAATTGCACAATCAAGTCATCCAGTTCGCCCATGGACTCGATCTTCCGACGTGTTTTATTGGATTTAATGATGACTATCTTGCCCTCGACAGACCAGCAGCTCTTCATGCCGAAGTGTTTTCGGGCAGCCATAAAAACCCCATGCCTTGTTTTAGTCAAAAATTCTGATACGGTGATACCTGTGTCCTTCAGAGACTTCTTGTTGTCCCAGACAAGACGCCGATGCTCCATGGCATGAAATCTGACCAAGACTGGTCTGGTTTTGCCCGGGCTGGCCCCAAGACGATGGCATACATTAATGTTGTGCATACTCACATCGGGGAGTTTCATTTTGTTGGTTATAATTTCAAGTACCGAATCCAACAGCTTTTCATTGGACTTCTCAGGAATTCCATGTAGCAGCAAAACTTTATTCCTCATCTTAGTTTCATGTCTGTCTAGACCCAATGAAAGAAGTTCAATTTGTGTTTTGAATTTCTTAAATGTTTGCATCACAAATGATTTAAACTCGGTGAATTCTGTGGATAATGAGGCAATGTCCGAGTGCACAGGACCAGCTGTAGGTGTGGCCCTCAGCAGCTTTTCCTCATATTCCCGCATGTGGGAACCAAAGAAATGCTCCAGATCGTCTAGACTATTCACCAATTTGCCATCCATGTTGAGTGTGTTGAAAAACAAGTGATATTGATTTACTGCTTCAAGTGAAGTGAAGTGAGAGCTGATTATATAACGAGTGGAAGGTGGGTTTATTTCACAGCTGATTCATTTATAATATATTAAAAAGAACGTTAATTACTATTATTAATGAATAATTATTGTAGACACAAAAAATTTGCGTGTTAATATCGCGCCTACCCACGAGCGAAAAAAGGAAAAAATTAATCGAGCGAGCGTCATAAAAAACCAGCCAAGTGTGAGTCGGACTCACGCAGTAAGGTTCCGTACAACCCATCGACTTGATACCCCATAGAAACTGATTTAATTTACGAGAGTTTATCAAAAGACATCAACGAATGTACACGAAATGTGAATTTTTGCATCTCTTTCTTACGTAAGTACCACCACATATGTCTATGTTTGTCCTGGTTTTACTATTTTTTGCTAAACTACATAGTATGCACTATAATCAGACTAAGTTAGACGCTGGTATGTATTACCGTTTTGAAGATAGAACAGGAACAAAATCGTTGAAATAATTGCATGTTTTTCGAGGTTTTTTGTATGGGGACCCCCTTTGGTTTTAGACTTTTTTTATTTTTAGTATTTATCGTGATAGACACCATAGTAACACATATTTTGTGAAAATTTCAACTGGTTATCTATTACCGTTACAATGATACAGCCCTGTGATAGACAGACGGACGGTCGGACGGACAGCGTAGCGAGAGTAACAGGGTCCGTTTGCACCCTTTGGGTACGGAACCCTAAAAACGGTAGGTCCGTGTAGGTAGGTGTACTAACAGCAGCTGTTTATAAAGGCCTATGATATAATAATATAAGCCTTTATTCAGACACAAATATTTTTACATATATAAATCCTTACTAATGTTACATTATTTGCTTAATTTGTGTTTTCTTTTTGTTATAATATAACTCAATGTGATGGTGAGTCGACATCGACAACTTGGTCTGTTTGCCCAACTTTGGCAAAGGCCTCCTCCATTGTTTTCCATTCTGCTCTATTTCTTGCTGTTCTTGTCCATGTTTTTCCTGCTATAGCCATTATCTCATCTTCCCATCTTCTAAACTGCCTTCCACGGTTTCTTTTTTCGTTTCTCAGATACCAGAACGTTATGGTTTTATTCAATTTTTCTATTAATATGTCCTGACCATCTCCTATGATACAGTGACTGCTAATTAAGTGAAGTTTAGTATTGTAGGTACTTATGGTTATTTATCTTATGTGATTCGAGTCAAATAACCATAACTATCAGACCCAGTTGTGCCATGATGTTAGGGGTATTTGAAAATATACCATAAACAAAAGAAAATATAGGTCTCCCGAATAGCTAATACCATGTAATTCACGTATTCAGCAACTATGCACCTCATAATGTACATTGCTGGAATGTCAAAATAAATACTATTGTCACTGTGAGTGCCTCAAACAATTACCCCACTGTGTGTTACAAAGGGTTGGCGCAATATGTTTTTCTTTTCCATTATCCCCTGTCACTCATATAATCCCTCAAACAATCCATCCATATTTTTCCTCACTAATCCATCCTTTTTTCCGTGGGAAAACCCTCATGGATGCAATCCGCCCGGGGAAGACGGAGCCAATGGTGTCCATTCTTTTGTTGATGAACTAAACTAATTTTAAACTATCGCTCTCTTTTAATAATGGTACAAGAAAGGGATGGCAACAATTTTAGAACTGTAAAGTTAGTTTACGTGTTACATTTCTTTGTATTTTATAGGTGCGGCACAATATGATAGCGTTTTTGACGTTTGCCTGCTCATGAAAATCCGTAAATATTGACAGCTACGTATGAAGGAACAATTGCCGTACTTTATTGTCAATAGTGATGCACTGCTACAGAAATATAATTTTTCGAAATTCGAATTTATTATTCAAATTAAAATTCTATTGTTCTACTGTTTTTTTATGTATGTCACAAAATATTTGATTAAATAGCGATTAAACAAAATAGCTAGACATTAAGTTTATTGAATAATTTGATAAATTATTTACTTTATGTAGTTATTATTCATAATAGCTTGTTGGAGTTGGTCAAAGTAATAACCTGGTCCCAATTGCTAACAATTTGAAATGTGTCACAACACTATTGGAACATGTCAAATACGCCATCATAGCGTGCCGTGGGTTATAGTCGGCATGTTCCGATATCACAACTAAACTTGTATGAAAATATTAATTCCGACTAACTTGACAGCACCAAAATTATTGCCATCCCTTTCTTGCATCTACTATTAAGTCCTCTTCTTTTCTAACCTCTAATGCCACATTTACATTCAGCCGCTGCTTCGGCTACTCGCGCTGCCGACAATACTTCTGTGGCAGCATAGACGGCAGTGAGCGTTTTTCTTCTTGTTCGCCGTTTCTCTCTTGACAGAACGGTCATGGCCATGCACTATTGCCGGGGACTGCTGTAGCTCGCCTCACGATGCCTCGCCACCCTTCCCAGCTTTCAGTTAGTCTGGTGCATCCATAATATGGCCGACCCACGGCAGATTTCATTAAATCAGTCCATCGCATGGGAGGCCTTCCGCGCTCTCTTGAGCCCTCTGTTCTGCCCTGTACGACAAGCTCACGTTTATAAATTGTTCAAAATACGTCTGTTGTCACGTAGACGTATACAAAGAAAGTGTGCGCGTTCGACTAAATTACGCGAAAGTGCGCGCGCGGCTCAACTTTCAAATTGATTCGCCAACTTCTTCGGGGCGAATATTTGTTTTGATGTTACTAGTTGTTCTCGAAATTAAGGGTGATAATTTAGTGGGTTTTTTCCTCGCAAGTGTGTTGAAAAACGTCGTATGACACGCATGAGCATTGACTATTATTCTCTTAGCTCCATTACGTAACGTAATCATGTAAGAAGCCAGCGTATTTTTGTCAATGTTTTGTGTTTATTATTGCTTATGCTTATATTACAAATGCAAAAAATTGTGAGGATGTTTGTTACTCAATCACGCTGAAACGGTTGAACGGATTTGCATTAAATTTGGCACACAGATAGACCATAACCCAGATTAAAATAAAGACTTTTTATTCCGGAAAAATAAGTAGTTCCCAAGGGATGCGCGATAAGTTTTTCTGTTATAGGTGGAATTTTATGCGGGTGAAGCCTCGGGCATAGCCTTGTTGTAAAAAATTCAGCTTTGCATTTTGATTATTTTATTTGTAAAGAACTTTATTGAATTCCTAATTTCATGAGGTATAACTGCAATGCCTTTATTACTGTACTATACTGTATTTTGGTACCGTAAAGCAGAACGCAAATTTGTCATATGCGCTTTCTCAAATGTCGTACGTACTGCACGCGCCTTATGCTCCGCATTTCATCATCGTCGTCAACAGCCAAAAGACGACGGGTCTACCTTGTGGGGGGCCTACCCACGCTGCTCTTTCTAGTATGCGGTCGCCACTCCAGAACTTTACGGCCCCGTTGGCCATCCGTTCTGCGAGAAATGTGCCCCGCCACTTTTCTTCGGGCTATGACGGTTACCTTCGTTCTGCGAATCTCCTCATTTCTGATTCGATCACGTAGGGACACTACGAGTATAGCCCTCTCCATTGCCCTTTGAGTAACTTTGAGCTTTCTTATCAGGCCCATTGTGAGCGACCACGTTTCAGTGCCGTAAGTAATTACTGGCAGCACACATTCAAAGACTTTTGTCTTATACACTGCGGTATTTTGGACGAGAAGATACTGCGTAGCTTCCGGAACACTGCCCAACAGAGTCGGATTCAACGACCTTTTTCTCGAAGTTGGACTTACCTAAATGAACAGTTTGTACTAGGTATACATATTCGTCAACAACTTCGAGTATAGATTCTCCGATGTTAACGGGAATGGGTGCTACATGGGTATTATTTTCAATTACTTCGATAGGTCTATTTTTTAAGCAAACACCAAACTAGGACGCGTTTTCGAGCGTGTAAAAAGTGACTTCCTTCGACTAGTAGTAGGAGCCTCGCGTCCAATATCCCGAATGTATGTACGACTACTTGATTATTTGCTCAGAAAATAGGTCGTTCTAATTAATATCACTTACAGAATAAACAAGTTGGGAGCCGCTCCAGAAAACGGGGATTTGCCTGTTACGTAAATACATCTTAAACTACATATTTTGCTTACACAACGTGTATCAGAAAATGCGTGGTCATATTTGAAGAGGTCATTCAGGGAATGCTATCGAACAACTTTTACTATGGGACCAACCCTGAAATCGCAAAAAAAAAAACTGATCCTCCATACATGCATTGTCTGAGACAAACTAAGGCCTTAACCTTCTCATTCTGAGAAAAGGCCCGTGCCCAGCAGTCATCATCATTATCATCTCAGTAGAAAGACGTCCACTGCTGGACATAGGCCTCCCCCAAGCAACGCCACAACGATCGGTCCTGCACCTTCCGCATCCAGCGGATTCCCGCGACCTTCACCAGGTCGTCGGTCCACCTTGTGGGGGGCCTACCCACGCTGCGCCTTCCAGTACGCGGTCACCACTCCAGAACTTTACTGCCCCTTCGGCCATCCGTTCTGCGAGCAATGTGCCCCGCCCACTGCCTCTTAAGTTTGGCAATTCTTCGGGCTATGTTGGTTACTTTCGTTCTCCTACGAATCTCCTCATTTCTGATTGCCCAGCAGTGGGACCCAGAAATAGATAGATAGAATGGAAAAGCGGGCGAGGCGCGCGTTCCTACACTCTGCACCAGAGTGCAGGGCATTTCAAAGCCTTTCTCAGTACGCCTTATGACTTGTTTCTGTAAATAACAAAAATCCGCAAAAATGCCTTATCACGCTGTTTCTAACTGCAGAAAAAAAAGGTGTAAAATAAGTTTGATTAAATTAAATTTTTAGAAATTACTAACGTCGGTATGTGAGGCGTAGTTTGTTCGAAAGTTGCCAATGAATCGCCAGTAAAATTGTGATTACAATCATTCTATCTATCTATTTCTGTTAGGGCTATGCTCGGAGTGTCCCTGCGTGATCGAATCAGAAATGAGGAGATTCGCAGGAGAACGAAAGTGACCGACATAGCCCGAAGAATTGCCAAGCTTAAGTGGCAGTGGGCGGGGCACATTGCTCGCAGAAATGATGGCCGATGGGGCAGTAAATTTCTGGAGTGGCGACCGCGTACTGGAAGGCGCAGCGTGGGTAGGCCCCCACAAGGTGGACCGACGACCTGGTGAAGGTCGCGGGAATCCGCTGGATGCGGAAGGCGCAGGACCGGTCGTTGTGGCGATACTTGGGGGAGGCCTATGTCCAGCAGTGGACGTCTTTTGGCTGAAATGATGATGATGATGATGATTTCTGTGAGTGGGACAGTAATGGGCTGATGATGAAGATGATGATAATGATGATACATTTTGTCGAGCGACATCGATGATTTTGTAGGTATATCAGTTGTTTTCGCGATTTCAGTGGGATGGGACCACAGCATTAATTATTCTATGCTATGCTCTGAGCTTTCCAACTATGACCACGCATTTCTATTACACGTTTTTTTAGGCTGTAAAACATTGAGATAATTTGTGAGAATTTGTAGGATAACTAGCCTATGCCCGTGATAGACAATATAATGTTATTATCTATAGTTATGAGTATATATTTATGTGAAAAACTATGTTGTCTATTATAATAATTATTTCTGTTAACAAATAATCGATTAAGTATTTAAAAGTATGGCAACATCCATACCAAGTATTCTGTACAGCGACAACACAGCCGCTGATTCTGTATAAATACCCCCTTCTGGGTCGAACATCGGTTTTCGGCGAATGGAGTCCCACATGGGACTCTCTGCCAACTAAGCCCGGCTAAGCAGATGTGGTACTTCGGTACCAACTGCGAGAATCCATTCGAAAAAAAAAAAAAAAAAAAAAACGAACATCGGTCTTGTCTGTCGTGAGCCGCCGTACTGAACGGAACTCCGGATAAGGTATGATGTTGATTCTTCATAAAATGTTGTATGATTATAAATGTGTATAACCTATAAAATGTGCTAATGTCTCCTAAATATTCTGATACTCTGATCGGTGTCTGGATAATTGTGTTAGACTAATCAAATACTCCGTGATATCAGTAGTAAATTATTCTACCGCCATATTCCATAGTAATTGGTATTTGATGTAAAAGGCGGGATCTTAGCTAACGGGTCCAGTACCTCATTATCTAATGATTTGATGTGACATAATATAAAGCTAAGTATTGAATATTTAATCAACTGTCTTGTGTGTAAATTATTAGAAGATACCTAAACTTATTGGGTGTCTATTCGTTTAATAGCAATAACTAATGTTATTACTTATCTTGTACATATTCCACTTTATTTGTATGTATTTCTTGTATTGAAGAACTTCTTGCCGGTTCTTCTCCATAGGATCCACCATTTGGAACCGAGCATTTAGACCAATAAATATTATCAAGTTAATACTTATTTATTTTGTGTTTACCCGTTTCCTGATTTAGTTATATAGTCAGTGTGGTTGTTATATGAAGTAACAGTTACAGTGACCTATATACTGTTTGTTTATAGCTATGCTTAATCCTAACACCCGCGTCTAATTGTGTTATATTTCCATGATTCGCAACTAGATTCATAATTAACGTTTTGAAAGTGCATGTGTTTATTCGAAATAAATACTTTTGACTTTGACTTTGATTCGATGTATCACTGAAAACGTTATAGAGTCAGCATCCCTCATGGTATAGATATACCATGAGGATGATACACAGATGTCTCCCATATTTTATTCAAATCTGTTCTGACGTTTACGCGTGATTGACCGAGACACAAAAAAAAAACATCCCTACTTTCACATTTACTTAAAATATTTATATGATAGTTGGTTATAATTAATTTCCCCAAGCCCTTTCCATCATCGGACTACCAGACGCACGGCGATGCGCCACCGTTATATGGTAGATATTCCACCCCACCCTTACGCACGAACCGGTTTGCTAATAGCTTTATCATGCGTACCGCCAAAGAGTGGAATTTCTTGCCGGCGTCAGAGTTTCCCGAGAAATATAATCTGGTGGTCTTCAAGACTCGAGTGAATAGGTTTTTGCTGGGCAAGCGTGTACCATCGTCGACCGCACCATCGCTTAACATCAGGTGAGGTGGCGGTCAAACACAAGCCCGTATTACCAGAATGGTAGGATTGAAATACCTATATGTGTTTTTCTGAGAAGGTTGACATGTTGACATTAATGACACTCTAACCTGTCCAGCAGTGGACTAATATAAGCTGATAAAGATGACGATGATGATGAGTGACCATGAACATGGATTTCAGAGGATTTTGCAGACCAAGTTCACGTTTTTCACAAAGTTTCAATATTTATCATCATCATCATTCATTACTTCAGCTGAAAGACGTCCACTGCTGGACATAGGCCTCCCCCGAAGGTAGGGAATTACCATAATTGCCACGCTTGGTAGGCGAGTTGGTGATCGCAGTTGGTTGGTTAAATACTCAGAGAACTCTGCTGCCCATCCTCTGGTGAATCCCTTAGTCACCTTTTACGACACCCATGAGACGAGATAGGCTGGTGCAATTTATATCAGGCACCACACGGAACCAATAACCTTAACCTACCAATATTTATCAATCCTAAACATATATTTTTTCCCAAAAAGCTTCCTAATAGCATTGTTATTTGCCTCCAAATAATCCATACAAAACAAAGCCATGTCAACTGATTTACTAACCAGCAACAACAAATCAGACTTGTAAATAAATACATTTGATCTGTTTAAACAAACATACAAACACGACACAATAAATTACTTGAACAGCTGTGGAACAATTCACAGTAATAGTTTATATAATGCAAAGAGATTTCAACCTTAACTGCAAAGAAATAGAGTCTAATTTTGAATTAGGATTATTGTGAAAATTTATTAAGAAATACACAATAGGAATTTCACTCTAGCGACATACAAATAAAGTTCTATTTGGAGTGAAGCTGTTTTTTAAGGTTTTGTCTCGCTGGTCAGTCTAATGAAGAGTCTTGTTCGCGTCAAGCCTTTTGTTTTTAAAGTCCCAAAAACTATAATTCGCTTTGGAAGGATTGAATTGGTATCAGTACAGTTTCTAAGTTTAAATGAATTTCTAAAGCGCGAATAAACATTAAAAATAACGGTGCAAATCCAACTTAAGAAACCATCCAAAAAGCAAATCTGATTTACTTTTATTTTGCATATTCAATTAAAGTCAAAAACATGAAGTAATAGAAAAAAAATGTGATCAATTCAAAAATATCGCGTCCAACAGAGTATAAATATTGGGAGCTGTAGATAAAATAAATCATTTTATTCCCAATGGGAAACACGAGTCCCTAGCGACCACCAAATAAACGCTCTGATTGATAAAACGGCAGTGGAGTAGCGATAGCTATGCGAAGCTGTATCTTACAAGTAAAAAAAATTGGACTACATAATAATAAAATCATATTTATTCAACAAACAAAATAATAATAAATAAATGTCACATCAAAAGCAATAATAATCAAAGTTACTACAAGATGCGACAAGGCGGGACGAGGTATAAGAAGCGAGTGAATGGAAAATGGAAGAGTTGGAGGGGGATGACCTTGGCAAACGTACTGCAACCAAATCGCGGGCGTTCTCAAAAAAGGCCAGGTTAAGAGTACTCTAACGGCCAAAATTAATATCCAATCTATCCACGATTTACCCTACTAGAGATAGAAATTTGACATATTTTGTATGAAGCTTATGTCAAATTCCTATTTTTATAAGGGCAAATCGTGGATAGATTGGATATTAATTTTGGCCGTAAGCCAACGAGCATGCATGGCGAGATTAATTAATGTAGATTAAGCAAAAGAGGTGTGTCAGGATCGTAGCAGGTGGAAATCGTCTCTGCCTACCCCAATGGGAAACAGATGTGATAATATCAATTTAAATATGTAGCAAAACAACCCTGATTTTCAGATGGAACAAAGCTTGATTTTACCAACGATAATTATCTGGTTAAACTACCATTTACCCACATTTCCAGTAATTTTCGACTAATCAGCTAATTAATCAGAAAATTTATATTGAAGAACACCGGCCTTAAGGTTTTAATCCGGGATAACTGATGCAGCAATGTTGTTATATTGTGCTAAGATTCAATACTTTACTCTAGTCTCGTGCATCACTTACCCCATCCAGCTTTTTTATAGTACCTATAGGATGGCGAAACGAGCTAAAGGCCCTCGTGACGTTAAGCGGTTACCTTTACCCATAACAACTGCAATACTACCTAGGCTGCTGAATAAATGATATTTTAAATCGCTAGTGCCAAAATGAGACCTAAAGATAGAAAGTCTCTAGTGATCTTAATGTTACGTATGCGGCACCCGTGTGCGTGAGCGCTAGCTTATACATGGAGGAGCACGTTTTTTTTGGCTTCATTATGATTTTTCGCAACACTTCGTCTATATTTTTAACTATGTCTGTGGTGTGTGTGACTGCCTCGTTGGTCTAGTGGTTGCAAGCGCGACTGCTGAGCGTGGGGTCCTGGGTTCGATTCCCGGGTCGGGCATAGTGTTATTGGGTTTTTTCAATGGGAAATTCTCAGTATCAGCCCGGAGTCTGGATTTGTGCCCGGTCAATGGCAATAGGCTCGCTCCCTATTACATGGGACTATAACATAACTGGCGAAATGTGGGTGTACTATTACACCTCTGCTTAACCTTTCGGGGAAATACAGGTTGTGTGATGTTATGTTATGTTTGTGGGTGCATCTAATAAAAGCGAACAGACTTTTTCTGTAAAATAATTATTATAACGTGAGCGTCGGATGAGAAACTCTTTTTACTTCAAATAAATAAAACGTAGCTTCTAAGCATCGCTTCACTATAGCAGTTACTACACAACTGGCCTTAAGATTACGCAACATTCAATAACTTATAGGAAATTGTAGCACATATCTTTGGGGTCCTTTCATCACAGAACCATTGATCCGCCATAATACACCGGACTGTTTGGGGGGGGGGGGGGGAGAATTATCGAAGGTGTTTGAATAGAAGTGATGTCGTTATGTGAAGCGACGATTACGTAGTGGATTAGGTGCGTAGTGATAGTGGGTGGTGTATATGGCTACTAGACAATGGACAAAATTCCAACACAAACACAAACATTTGTGTCCTGTGGGAATCGAACCCACCTCGTGATCAGCAGTCCGACACTCGAACCACTAGACCACAGACGTCGTTAATAAGATAGATGGAGCGCGTAGAACTAGCGAATGAAGCCAGAAAAACGAATAAAAAATGGCAATGGAGTACCTAGTATTCCGCCCTAAGTGTTCGCGAGTCGCAAACTGGAGCGTCCGTCTAATCCTCAAACTAAAATAATAAGATTGACTCTCCTGAACGAAAGAGAACAGAAAGAAGTCGGCTGGAGTCATATCTGGTGAATAAAGTGGCTGCTCGATGGTATTTGTTGAGTTTTTTTGACAAAAATTCGTTCACAATGATGGCCTTGTGCGTAGGCGCATTATAGTGATGCAAAATCCTAGAATTTTCTCTTCGTAAATCTGGCTTTTTTCGTCGAATTTGCTCTCTTAAACACCTCAGAACGCTCAAATAATATTATTTATTTACTCTTTCACCTTCCGGCAAAAATTCTGAGTGCATAACACCGCGGTAGTCAAAGAAATCAATCAACATGACTTTGACTTTGGCGTGGTTTTTTCGGTTTTGGTTCAATTTGAAGGCGCCAACAAACTAGTTTGCATGTCAAACTCGTAAACCCACGTCTCGTCACCAGTAACAATGCGTTTCATGAATGTTGGGTCGGAATTGACTCGTTCTAGCATGTCCTCAGCGACTGTTATGCGATTGAGTTTTTGGAGAAAATTCATGTCTTTTGGGACTAGCCGAGCGGCAACATGTTTCATACCCAAGTGATTATTTAAAATGGTACGGATTGACTCGTGAGACACAGAAAGTTCAGCGGCTATCTCTCTCAAACTTGAGTGAGGATTTTCAGTCACTGTTTCCTTCACTTTTGCGATAGTAACTTCAGTTGAAGTCGTTGATGGCCTACCAGAGCGATGCAAATCTTTCATCACATCTCGACCGCTTTTGAACGCTTTGTACCACTCATAAGTACGTGTTTTTGATAAAGTCGATTCACCGTAAGCCTTCTATAACATTTTCAGTGACTCCGAACCCGAAATTCCGTTGGCGATGCAAAATTCAAGACAAACTCTTTGTTCGATGTTTTTGTCCATTATGAAATTCGCAATACACACTAGATAATAATATGATCTAACTAAAAACAGCACTGTATTTTATCTAAACAACAGATGCAACCAGAAACATGACATTTACCGCCGCTTCTACCGGCGGTAAATGTCATGTCTCTGGATGCAACTTAAACTCCGCGCCAAAATGGAAAACATTTACGTGCCAATCTAACAAAAAAAAAATAACTGAATTTGGAACCATAAACAAATCATCCATTCCCGATACTTTTTTGACAAAATGTATGTAGGTACGTACGTGCTATGAAAACGTTTACACCTACAGCTTGGTATAAAATACAAACAAAATAACAAAGAAAAAAAATATTATCATCTCACCCCAATATATGGCGTTCAAAACAGAATAAAATACCATTGGAAGGTGCAGATAAAATAAATCATTTTATTTTCAATGGGGGCCGCTTTCCCAGAGGAGCTGAAAATAAATTCCTATATGGATACGTAACTATGATGCCATGATTTTTCTATTCTGTATGGAACGACAAAGAGTAAATTTAATATTTTTTGGATGATAGGTGTTAGATAATACAATACAATGCAAATACAATGCTCTTTATTGTACACAAAACAAGCAAAATACAACATTAACATAAAATACATTATTATTTATAAGCAATATTTAAAAAAAAAAAACATTTTTTTTTGGGACATTTTACACATCACCATCTAGTCCCAAACTAAGCAGAGCTTGTGGTATGGGTATTAGACAATGGATATAATACTTATATACATATTTTTTTTTTTTTGTAAATACATACATAAGAAACAACCAGACCAATACAAACTCTCATGTTCATCACACAAATATTTGTGTCCTGTGGGAATCGAACCCACGACCTCGTGATCAGCAGTCCGACACTCGAACCACTAGACCACAGAGGTCGTCAATGGTCAAACAACGTCAACGTCAAACATTGGGCGGTCTTATCGCTCAAGGCGATTTCTTCCAAACAAACTTAGGATGGGCAATTTTTTTTTCGTATATATACACAGACATAGTAAAAATATAGACGAAGTGCTGCGAACAATCATAGTGAAGCCAAAAAAACTATGTTCCTTCGTGTACAACCAGCGCTCACGCACCATGCACCTGAAGGATATTTGCTTTCGCGATGCTTACTGGACGATGCCGCGACATGTGTACTGAGAGGGGTGAACTTAGTTTGAGGTGCATGTGTGTGCGTGAGCGCTGGCTGTACACGAAGGTGCATAGTTTATTTTGGCTACGCTATCTTGTTCATAGCACTTCGTCTATATTTTTTACCAAGTCTGTGTTAGTATAAAGAACAATGCATTAAGATCTAGCCAACAAGACTAATTATTAGGGGTTAAAGTATGAAGTTGCCGTTTTATACTAAAAATTCAAACACCTTTTGTGTTTTTACTAACTCGCTTTCAGTCGTCTGTCTGTTCGTTACATTTTAAACTAACTTTTCGATGACCTAGAGACTTGAAGCTTTAAACATAGTAAACATAGCTCAAGACTAGATGAAAATGCAATATTAACTTGCTTTCTTTTTAAAAAGGTGGTTTACAAAAACCTAAAAATAAACATATTTATATAATCGAATTATTTCAATATCAACTTAGATACATTTCTGACAACTCGAGGGAAGATCATTTATGCCTTTGCGATAGAACTTTGGGGATCTGGGCTTTATAATGTTTATGAAGGCATTTTGTTTCTATATTAGGGCAGTTGCATCTTTTTGCATTTATCAAGCAATAACTTGGTTTAATCGTACGTAGTACTTATATATCGATGATTTAATCATAATAACAGCAGACAGGGGAATGGAATGTAGAAGTAATCTGTCATACTCATGAAAAAGGTTGTAAAAAAGGAACCAACTGCCGGAGAATTGCTTTGTGGCCAACAGCTTACAAATTCCTGTCGCAAAAAAAAATCTAAGTTATTATCAGAGCGGGTTCCGTCCAAATCTTAGTACCACTGACCAGATCTTGCTTTTAAAACAATGCTTTTCAACCTGTGGGTCGCGACCCCCAGAGAGTTCGCGAACCGTGTACAGAGGGGTTGCAGTTACTTATAAAAAACCAGACAAGTGCGAGTCAGACTCGCGCAGTAAGGGTTGCGTACCACCCATCGACCTGACACCCCATATAAACTGATTTAATTTACGAGGTTCATCAAAAGACATCAACATACAGTTCGCGAAAAATGAATTTTTGTATCTCTTTCTTACGCAGGTACCACCACATATGTAAATTTTTCTCCTATTTTTAGTATTTATTGCGAAAATAAATAATATGCACTATAATCAGACCAAGTTAGACGCTGGTATGTATTACCGTTTTGAAGATGAGCAGGAACAAAAACGTTGAAAAAAATGCATGTTATTTGAGGTTTCTTGTATGGGGACCCCCTTTGATTTTAGACTTTTTTTTATTTTTAGTATTTGTCCTGATACACCTCATAGCAACACATATTCTGAGAAAATTTTAACCGGCTACTTATTACCGTTCAAGAGATACAGCCCTGTGACAGACAGACGGACGGACGGACAGCGTAGCGAGAGTAATAGGGTCCTGTTTGGCACCCTTTGGGTACGGAACCCTAAAAAAGTATAATAGTTAAAAATCATAATCCTATGTCTAGCGAAGGGCGAAGGAGTCGCATTTTTTTAACAGAGAGGTAGCGCTTGAAAAGCACTTTCCATAACAACCGATGGGAATATGCACGGAATCATAAATTTATTTGATGCATTAGGTATGTTATTGACTTCTTTCAAAGCGAATTCTCATCCCAGATTGTTCACAATAATCACTGCAAATGGGATAAGTACGGGTGCTATTAGGCAGTCATTGTTACCTTTATAACACACAGAACTAGACCAACATATAATTCGTTTACAACCAAGAAACGTTACACAACATAAATCTGAAGCTAAGCTACCACTATACAGCCTTAAAAAAGAAAAATAAAATCACCAAAGCGGTAAGCTTGCCGCGTAATTTTAGGTCTTTCAACATGTTGGCGACGTTCGCGAGGTAAAATGAACCGTTCTGAAAGGCGACCGTCTGGACTCTTTTGAGAGGCAACTATAAAGGACCTCGCAGCCAGCCATTTTTCACCGAATAGTGCTGTCATTTTAGCGCAACCGGCGCTAGATTTGTCGCAATTTAAGCGTCATTAACATTAGCGCCTGATTTGATTTTTACTGTCGCTTAGCGCTTTAGCTAGCGCGTTGTCAAAATAATTACAAATTGATATTAAAGTTACACATATTTTATTATTAACATATTACCAGTTTTCATCCACAATTTGTTTCTCAAACAATTTAAGCCAGTTTTGACCTAGGGCAAGGGCGGAGGAGACACAGTGAAGATATAAAACACTTTAAACTTTAAAATGGGTTTGAAAAATTCTTGAGGAGCTCCAAAAAAACCTCATCATCATCATCATTTCAGCCGAAAGACGTCCACTGCTGGGCATAGGCCTGCCATAATTGCCACGCTTGGCAGGCGGGTTAGTGATCGCAGTTGGTTGATTAAATACTCGGAGAACGCTGCTGCCCATCCTCTGGTGAATCCCTTAGTCGCCTTTTACGACACCCGTGAGAAGAAATAGGGTGGTGCAATTCTTTATGTCCGGCACCACACGGAAAGCAAAAAAAGCTCAGCGGGTGGCACAGATCAGTAGGCTTATTGGTTTGTGGCGGGTGGCAAACGAAATCTGGCGCCATCTAGCGCTTTTCTCGGACTGATCTAGCGTGCAACACTAGAACGGACCTGGCACCGAGGTTGTTAGTAGTTAATTTCTTCCGCACAACAGCGGCTAAGTTATTGTGGCCAGTGGGTTAAGATTCTATTGAAAGTTGTTCTTTAGTGGCAAGCCTTTTTGGGGTGTCGTGAGATTGGAGTCATAGATCATTGTTCATTTCTTAAATCTTTTAGGATATGTATAACTACTGTTTAATGTTTTAATTAGCTAGAATCTTGCTTGCAATCATCAATCATCTCTGATCACTGAGACGCATGACCTTGTAGGCTTAAATTGTATTTTTTTAAGAAATATTAGATACCATAACAAAATAGTTTTTAAATACGTAAAAATACAGTTCACGCGTGCGTGCGATTTGTGGAGGTCGAGTTGTCGGGGTCGAGTTGTCCGGGTCGGGTTGTCGGGGTCGATTTTTCCGGGTCGAGTTGTCGGAGTCGAGTTATACGGGTCGAATTATCGGGGTCCAGTTGTCATGGGGTTGAGATGTCATGGAGGCGAGTGGACGGGGTCGAATTGTCGGGGTCGGGTTGTCTCAGGGTCGAGTTGTTGTGATACCATTGAAAATCATGGTGTAATAACATAAAGTCACCCCAAGTTTTCTTGAATAACGCTCCTACGAAATAATGTAGTTACGTAAAATTACATGAAAAAGCAGCCATTTTGGAGCTCTAGACGAATATACAAAATACCAGTTTAAAACAGATTTGAAGACAAGCGGCCGCGGTAACTATAGTTTTAATTAGTGACAGTCAACTCAAAACGGAAAATTAAAAGTTTTTCGTTTGCCAGTCATACTCTTTTATTTAAAAAAACATTGCAAAACAACGCCTCGTTTAAAACCCACAGTAAAGTTTTATGATCATTAAATGTGTTTTTTTAAGATATTTCATTTACATCGTTTGTTTTATATTCTTATTAAGTTGGTGAAAAAATAAGAACTTATAATCAACAACGACAATCGCACGCCGCCTTAAAAATGTTAGCTCTGGGTTTTGAAGTCGGATTTTTTTTTTGTTACATTATTTTATTATTTTTAATACTGTTAAAAGTCATCTGGTCAGGTCTCTTAGGGACTTGTTATAAACAAGCGCACGGGGCGCGCGCCCGAAGCGCGTCGTGCACGGACGCTATGAAAATCGGTCGGCGGGCGACAGCGCTTTATATATTTCGTTGCATACAGTTAGAGGGAATGTACATACATTTACAGAGTTAATAGTTTCTGATTAGTCCTGAAAGACAGTGCCTGTATTTCAATTGTTAAAAACTAATATTCGATCAATGATGTATTCAGTAAGTAATATTTTTTTTACTGATGGGGGCGCCACTTGGTTGCTATTCCGAAATGCGGTGTATTGGGCGCACGCCCCATACGCTTTGTTATAAATAGTCCCTTATTCTGTGAAAATTTCAACTGGCATCTTATTACGATAAAAATGATACAGCCATGTGATTCACTGACAGATAAATAAATAAATAATAAATAAATTTATTGTGCAAAAAGATACATTTTACAACATAAAAATACATACACATTCAATTTACATTATTTCCATAATTTTATTAGAAACATCTGTGTCTGAACTAGATAAGAAATATCTGTCTCTCAGACAACAAACGACGGACGGATAAACGGCGTAGGTTTAGTAATAATGTCACATTGGCACCCTTATAATCATCATCATAACAACAAGCTCTGCTTAGTTTGGGACTAGATGGTGCTGTGTAAAAAAATCCCAAAAATATTTATTGATTTATTTATCATGATAATTTCAGCCGAAAGACGTCCACTGCTGGACATAGGCCTCCCCCAAGCATCGCCACAACGACCGGTTCTGCGCTTTCCGCATTCAGCGGATTCCCGCGATTTTCACCAGGTCGTTGGTCCACCTTGTGGGGGGCCTACCAATGCTGCGCCTTCCAGTACGCGGTCGCCACTCCAGAACTTTACTAACCAACCCTTATAATAAACACCCTAATAATATAGAATATTATCAGCTGTTGACAATATCCTATGTAGTTCTTTCTTTTCCGATCAACGTAGCCATAATATTTAGGTGGCTGTTGATTTTAAGTGTAGAACATAATATTTATGACATCGTTATTTTTACGACTCACTTGAGAAGAGCTGACACACACTCTGATCGGATAAGAGGTGTTACAAACACGAGGATCGTAAGATTGGAAAATTACTCTTTAAAATACAAGATAAGTAACAGGATTTTTGGGCTCACCTGCCTCCACGCCCCCCTCTACAGAAAATGTAGTGCTTTCAGGCTTACTGCTAAATAATCATGACAATATATATGAAATTAACAGACTTTCCCTAATCTAGTTCTGACTGACAAAAACAGCAAAACCACTTTTGACTTCTTGACTAACAAGGTTGGCCAAAATTAGTTTTGACTGAAAAAAAAAAGCAGTCAAAATTACTTTTGACCAAGAGTGTAATTGTGTTGGAGTTTCTTTGAAGGATAAAATCCGTAACGAGATTATTCGGAGAAGAACCGGAGTGACCAACATAGCTTGTAGGATCAGTAAGCTGAAGTGGCAGTGGGCTGGTCATGTCTGTCGAAGGACCGACGGCCGTTGGAGCGTTCCTTGAGTGGAGATCACGAATCAGCAAACGCAGCGTAGGGCGCCCCCCTCTAGGTGGACTGACGATCTGAAGAACGTGACTGGGGGGGGGACTGGATGCGGAAGGCAGAGGACCGAGTGTTGTGGTGCAACTTGGGAGAGGCATATGTCCAGCAGTGGACTGCGATAGGCTGAGTTGATGAAGAGTGTAAGTCAAGACCACTTGTGGACACGGGGGTCAATGACCTTTACCCTAAGCATGCAAGTGTTTCTTATTTTGCTGAGCCAGACTAGCTTTTTGACCCCTTTGCACACTCAACCAGCTGGTTCTGTTACTGGTTTCTGGCTCCACGCTCTTAAAATGTTTTCTTTCTTTTCAATATACCTAAGACATGCCTAAGACATTTACCAGTCTACTTCCAGATACTTACACCATAAAAACATAACTCACTGCGCGTTGGTCATTGCATACAGATTCCAAGAAAAGTCAATTGGGACTGAAAATGTATCAATTTTGTTGCAAAATAAAATATTTATGTTTACACACCGCAACAAACAAATCAGAAAATTTCTTCGGTAAATTTTCAAGGAACAAGGCACATATAACCGTTTCGATAAATTTCCCACGTCTGTGTTTTAAGTGATAGGCGATTGGCAAAACGGAATGCTACTAATATTTTGAATGCGAAAGTGCGTTTGTTGAGTGTGTTAGAGAGTGAGTTAGTTTAAGGCCGGTGAGTGATGTACGCAATTTTCTATCTCGAAAAAATACACGAATTCTGTGGGATAGCGTCCTAAAATAATGTTAATGTAATGGTATGTATGTATGTATTCGCAGGAGAACGAAAGTAACCGACATAGCCCGAAGAATTGCCAAACTTAAGTGGCAGTGGGCGGGGCACATTGCTCGCAGAACGGATGGCCGATGGGGCAGTAAAGTTTTGGAGTAGCGACCGCGTACTGGAAGGCTCAGCGTGGGTAGGCCCCCCACAAGGTGGACCGACGACCTGGTGAAGGTCGCGGGAATCCGCTGGATGCGGAAGGCACAGGACCGGTCGTTGTGGCGATGCTTGGGGGAGGCCTATGTCCAGCAGTGGACGTCTTTCGGCTGAAATGATGATGATGATGATGAATGGTATGTAACCCACACAAAGAAATAGATAGAGTAGAACAGCTGTTGTAATCACAATTTTACTTGCGATTCATGCGTGGCAACTTTCGAACAAACTACGTCTTACAAATTGACGTCATAAATTTTTTTAAATTAACTTTAATCAAATGTAGTTCACAGCTTTTGTTTCTGCACTTAGAAACAGCACAATAAGGCATTTTTGCGGGTTTTTGTTATCAGTATTTACAGAAACAAGTCATAAGACGTACTGAGAAAGGCTTTGAAATGCCTTGCACTATGGTGCAGTGTTGGCATGCGCGCCCTTCCCGCTTTTCCATTATATCTATTTCTGTGAACCCACACATGTAAAATTTGCACCAAACTGTATTTGAGGAACGTTGTGTTATGCGAACCTAAGACGCACAAAAGAAAACAATATGAATCTCTAGATTCTCTAGAATGCCACAAAATACATACAAGTACTAATAAATCGCAGAAATCCATAAATTACACCGCACTTAGGTAATAGTTGCCATCCAGTTATGAAATGAGGCACTCTGTATGCGAAACTTTGACGTCTTATATCGAACAATAATAATAAATAACAGAGACAAACGAAGCACAGCTGAGATGGGAACGGTTCTCATGTGTAATAGTACATTTTTGTTTTCGAACGGTGTTTCTAGAAGGATTCATTATTGTTGGCCGCATGCATTATTGTTTACACGCCGTACCTACTTGAAAATGTAAAAGATCAAGTTTTTATGGGTGTGGTGAACGAATAATGTATATCATCAACTCAGCCTATCGCAGTCCACTGCTGGTCATAGGCCTCTCCCAAGTTGCGCCACAACACTCCTCTGTAATTCCTGAAATGTACCTAATTAAGTTATTTTTATGTTCACCTACCGCCTGTCGTCCAATTTTTTTTTTCTTTACATACTATATTTGAGACCCAAATACCTATATCCCAATTTTGTAGGACCTAATACCTTACATCCTTCCTTAATCAGCATAGTCTTCACCAAAAAATACACACAACTCTAATCAAAATCCGTGCCGGATAACATACAGCCATTCGGAACTTTGTCGGGCTAATTCCGTGTGCCAAATTGAATTCGTGGCTCCACGGACGGCGGACTTGCTACGAGTAGTTTCCTAGTTTTTACCACGTTTGCAGCGTCACGGAAGATCGGTGTATTGCTTCGACTGTTGGACTGCAGTAAGTACTGTTTTTGTGAACTGTTTTTTGGTGTGCTTATATCTTTTTTTTTTCGGTTGGAAATCGTCATGGATATCCTCCGTCTGGGGACGGCGGAGGGGTATGTCGGACTCTTACCGACTAAAACCACACGGTGGCCATCCTCTGCACAAAATAGAGGAGCTCTGGGAACTCCATTGGACCGCGCCGGTGCTCCTCTAGTGCTGTTTCCCCCACAGCAGCTCGCGACCACCACGTACTGCTGTCCTCCCCAGGGTCGCTTAATAGATGCCTCGAGTCCCCCCTCTCTTACGTCCACGATCCCGAAGGTGTCCCTCCAGATGTAGCGGCAGGGGATGCGGCCCTTAGCCCTATCTGGGCCTTGCACCAGGTTGGTTGCCTCCCCAGCACCTCGCTTATATCTAGCTTGAAGTCTGAGGACAGGCGAGTGTAAGAAGTACACCTATAGGTTTGCTCAATTGGGGATAGCCAGTAATCATCTAAATATTCAATCATCCAACCAGTATTTTTAAGGTTACCGCAGACTTTGTTGTGTTTACCACAGATCAATAAAAAATATTGTTATTTATTTATTTTATTCTATAATGTACAAATACTTACACCTTTTTTTGTGATAAATGTTTCTACTCCGTTGATGAATATATAAATCTTAAAATATAAATGTATACATAACCGTTTATATTAATAAACGGTTTCACTCACGTTATTCCATCGGGTGTGCCCGACCAGTTTCAAGCTCAAATGGACCTCTTAATCATGAGCTGGTAAACGCACCAAACTGTGGACGTGGCCTCTAGCCACAGCGCGCCGCGTAGCGTTGCGCTCGTGACCTCTAAGTCCACAACGCCGCCGCGCAACCAGCTCATGGCTCCGTTCGAGCTTGAAACTGGTCGGGCACACCCGATGGAATAACGTGAGTGAAACCGTTTATATTAATAATTATGAATTAAACTCACGATGGTTATTATATAAAAAAACATAATGTTATTCTTTTATAATATATTACATAAATTGATTTTAGCTCTGTACATCACTGTTTTATAATTATTAAAAAAAAATGTTATTTCCGCCAATCATATTTTGACCTACATACAACGCGAAATAAAGCTACAATTTGCAAAAAAACGCCAAAAATTTTGAATTTCGCGGGCTACCCTGTAGCATTCACCTTAAGAAATTTCAGCGTACCTTTTACGAATATTGTTAACTGCACTTTAATATCTTTAATGTTACACATTTATCTAAGTTTTTAACTCGGACGAATAAAAAATGGCGGACGTAATCTCGCTATGAAATGATTGAAGCACTTCTTTTTTCTTAAATTCACTATAATTTCGACGGAATTTTAACACTCCAGTTATATATTGTTATTTTATTTGTGACACTACGACAACGACTACCGTCACACGAGATTAGTTGCGTAATCGCGGCTTTTTGTCTTAATATGGGTGTGAATGTGTGCGTGCCAGCCCGTACTTTTAAGCGAGCCGTCTTACTTACTTTGAGGTCTTCACTTTTTGTTTAGCGAGATTCCGTCCGCCTTTTTTATTCGTCAAAGGTTTTTAACTTAATTTTAGTAGATATTATCAAAACATGGCTTAATAACTAATTGTTAAAATAATTTACTGGTTAAGAAAATACGTTTTTTATTGCGGCCACTAGGCGGCGCCCCTATTGTGCACATAGCCGATACACTACTTTTAGTTGAACTCAACCCTAAATTTGATGTAGCAACATTTTAAAACGATCGTGAACATAATTGTCAGCATTCAACTCTATACTCTATAACCACTACATCAGTGCAAGCTATAAACTTGATATTTTCCGCCATTACACCACTTTATGGTCGAGGGTGGTGAAATGAGACGGTAGTTTTCTTCAAAGTTGTTCATGTAATTGAGTTTCAACGGCTAATTGCTGTTAGTTGCTGGTTTTAAACAGGGGGTTGATTTTTGCTGTGAAACGTAAGATGTGTATGTGGCAGCTGTTTTGGCATTATATCCGCGGCACGCTATGATGGCATTTTTGACATTTTCCAATAGTGTTGTGACACATTTCAAATTATTATTATCAAATTTTCTGTGAAGTACATTAAAAAAAGTAGAAATAAATAGAATTTGAATTTGAATAATAGATTCGAAATTCGACTTTTTTTGTTGCTTTAGCAGTGCATCACTATTGACAATAAAGTACGGCAATTGTTCCTTCATTCCCCCCCTTAATTGGGGGAGGCCTATGTCCAGTAGTGGACGTCTTTCGGCTGTAATGATGAATTGTTCCTTCATACGTAGCTGTCAATATTTACGGATCTTCATGAGCAGGCAAACGTCAAAAACGCCGTCATAGCGTGCCGAACCTATAATCAATCACTTTGTGTATTTTTATGAGCCTATTTTTTCTCATAGCAGGGCAAAGGCCTCCCTTCCACTTTTCCCTGTTCTTGGCTACTTTACTTAAGGTGAATGCTACAGGGTAGCCCGCGAAATTCAAATTTTCTTGCATTTTTTGCTAATTTTAGCTCTATTTCGCGTTGCATATCAATCAATATTTTGATTCGCGGTAGTAATAACAATGTATCTACTGAATAATACTCATAGAAAATGTAAATCTAGCTCTATAAGCTCTACAAGCTCGATAATAGTAATTTACCATCAAATTATCAATTTTCGAGCTTGTACAGCTTATAGAGCTAGTTTAATGTTTTTTATGAGTATTAATCAGTAGATATGTTGTTATTGCTGTCGCTAATCATATTTTGATTGCTATGCAATGCAAAATGGAGCAAAAATTAGCAAAAAAATTGAATTTCGCGGGCTACCCTGTAGCATTCACCTTAAAAACCCTTAAAAATGATAATGTGAAAGCATTCACACACTCAGAAAAGCAATACAAAATTGTGAAATATATCACGTGATTACACCCATAGTGCGCCGGCAGTAACTTAGCGGGCGCTTGCATGATTGTGCATGCCAATTTATTGTTTTTGCCCACCGTTTAAAGGGTTAAACGTAACTGTTGTGTATTATGGTGCTGTTTTAGAAGGCTAGTGAGTTTTTTGTACGTACTTATTGGCAGAGTGTTAGCGGTATTTCCTAAGAGCATTGATGTCAATTTTTGCTTCAGATGGGCCTCCTATCAACCTTTAGGGCGGCTCCACACGTTGGCCCCCAACGTTGGGACGAGCGTTGGCCCGTAATTATGCCTAGCGTCCACACGTTGGAGATAATGTTAGTTTAATCCCGTCAGAGCCAATGTAAAGACGTCTGAAATAATGTGGCACTGGGCACTTTAAGATTATTGAGTGCTTATGAGCTGAACTGTCAAATAATTTAACACAATAGTTAAATAATAGACGTCATCTTTGAAAAATGTTTTGACAAACAAGAGAATATCATTATTATTTGTTATTAAACATAAATATTTTTTTGTAGAAATTCTATAACTATTGCGTCCATACACGTGGATGACGTTTTCAAGACGCGTTGACCATAGGAACAAGCTCATTCGATGCACCTTACTGCATAAGTGCTGCGGCAAGACTGAGCAAACCGCCAATGTATGAACGCATCGCCAATGTTGGCGCATAATTCCTTTGATAAAACCGACACGCGACGCCAAACTGCCAACACTGGCCAACGTTCGGGCCAACGCCATTTTCCCGATCCATACCAGGCCCCTCAGAAAGTATTGCGAAAAAAAGTTTTTATATATGGGAGACTGGCCAGTTATAATGTTTTTCGAAAATATGATTATTTATAAGTAAAAATAAGTAAGTTCCAATTTCAAAATTTCCCTCCACATTTTTTGCGAGTTAATTCAAAGTATTGTGTCTCACTGAAATATGGATCTGCGCCGGGAACATTTTAGAGCTATGATTTTATACGATTTCAAGTGTCGCCTGAAACCGGATGAATCGTACGATAGACTTCAAATGGCATTCATGGATGAAGGCCCTTCCAAGGCAACCGTGTATCGTTGGTATAACGAATTCAAGCGCGGTCGACCAACTTTGGGGGATGACGAAAGAAGCGGTCGCCCTTTGACGGCTGTTACCGAAGAAAACGTGCTAGCAGTGAAAAATTTAATCCAAGACAATAGGCGAATTACATATCAGGAGATTCAACACATATTGAAGATTGGATCGGGAAGCGTTCACGAGATTCTACACAGCCATCTTCGCGTGAGGAGGATAGTATCACGCTGGGTGCCGCACAACCTCACCGATGCTAAGAAGCAGGCCCGGGTGGAATGGTGCCGTGATATGCTTAACAAATTTGAAGCAGGCTCGTCTCGGCGTGTTTACGACATCGTTACAGGTGATGAGTCCTGGATTTATCAATACGACCCAGAAACCAAGCGCCAGTCGACTGTTTGGGTGTTTCAAAATGAGCCAACGCCTACCAAAGTGAAGCGATCTAGAAGCGGGGGTAAGATTTTGATCGCTAGCTTTTTTAATTTGACTGGCCACTTGGTATCAATTCCCTTACGGGATCAAAGAAGCATTAATGCCGAATGGTATACTACCAAATGTTTGCCAGAAGTTTTCTCTGTTATAAGCAACAAGCGACCAAACACAGGGCTCCGCGGGCTACTGCTCCACCACGACAATGCACCTGCGCACACCGCACTCAAAACGAGGGACTTCCTGGACAGCACGCCAGTCAAACTCCTGGGTCACCCTCCTTACAGCCCTGATCTAGCACCGTGTGACTTCTTTTTATTCCCAAAAATAAAAAATCAGCTCAAAGGGATACAATTTTCGTCGCCGGAAGATGCGCTGGCTGCGTTCGAGCAGGCTGTAAACGAGGTGTCTGCGGCGGACTGGAAAAAGTGTTTTGAAAACTGGTTTAGGCGCATGAATCTTTGTATAGAGGCTGGTGGAAAGTACTTTGAAAAGATTTGATAAAAATATATGTACGTATAGAACAATTTTTTTTAGTTTCGCAAAATTTTCTGAGTGTCCCACGTACGTTGGCGAATAGCGATGGCGCCAACGTTCAGGCCTACGTGTGGAGCCGGGGTAGCAATAAATCTTGACGAACTAATGCCATAATCACCATATTTAGTAAACTAATTTAATTTTATAGTAGTATTTTCAAATACACTGACAAATGGACTCCCCCTCCCCCCTCCCCCTCCCTACTGAGCAGATAAGTGGCGCCTTCATCAGTAAAAAAAATAATTACTCGCTGAGTACATCATTTATCGAAAACCGGTTGCACAGAATAAAAGTAAAGGTACTGTAGTTTAATCAGAAATTATTAACTCTGTAAAATATAGTTCGCTGTAGTTGTAGAAAGAACGAATGTGAAAAAGGGGCTCCCCACATCTAAGTAGCACCCTCATCAGTTATAAAATAATTACTAGCTGTGTATATCTACTTCTCCGCCAAATAGTGATGCTTGCATTGCTGTGTTTCGGTCTGAAGGGTACGGGTGCCGGTGAAATTACAATCACATGAGACTTTCCATCTTCATGTCTCACTTTGGCGAACCGACTTGCGGTACCATTTAGGCAACATTCTAGGTGGTATTGCAGTTGTTATGGGTAAAGGTAACCACTTAACATCAGGTGGGCCTTTAGCTCGCTTCGCCATCCTATAATATAAAAATATAAAATAAAACTTCATTTAACCGAAAATCTGGTTCTATAGAATTAAGGGGCGGCATTGAGAAAAATAGGGATTTTATAATCAAAATGTTTTAATTTGTGGATACGACGTAGATCTAATTACGTATTGCATGCGACGTATCCAGTGTTTGTACTTTTTTCTTTTTTTTAAGTATAGGATGGCGAAACGAGCTAAAGGCCCACCTGATGTTAAGCGGTTACCTTTGCCCATAACAACCTCAATAACAACTAGGCTGCTGCCTTAATGGTACCGCGAGTCGGTTCACCAAACTGAGACATGAAGATGGAAAGTCTCATGTGATTGTAATTTCACCGGCACCCGTACCCTTCAGACCGAAACACAGCAATGCAAGCATCACTGCTTGGCGGAGCAGTAGGTACGGTGGTAGTACCTCCCCGGACGAGTTTATTCACAAAGGAGCTCTACTAATACTTAAAGTAACGTTAGCTGTATTGTTTACTGTGTGTGTGCCTCACCTCCTTATTTCTGGAAATTTGTGGCCAATCCTCTAAGTAGGAATACAGCTCTCTCACCACCTTCTTGGCCTCACATCATGTTTTCGTTTTCGGCTGTTTAGTTTTCAGTATGTTGTGAGTTTTGCGATTTCAACTTGGCAGCCGTAATCAATTATCATATTATTATTTAAATTATCCTCATTTAATGTTGTAACAACCGTAAGTAGTATTAGTAAACGGTTTCTAATTAAACTTCACGACGCCGCCACAGGGGGGCGATCAATCTACCGCCCCCCTATCAATCTCTTCCAAGATTTATCTGTGTTAACCTAATTGAGTTTCTTACTCGTTAAATTAATATTACTTCCCTTTGATGCATCAGAATACGATTATATTGATTTGGGTAACGAAGTATGTGGTTCACGCTTGTTATACAGACAAGGGTAGGCAGATGGAGACAGCCTCATTGTGGGCGATATTGGCAACCTCCTTTGTCAAGCTTGATTAATCAGTTGATGGAGTTGTTGCCCAGTCGTGATATCCAAGCGATTACGGCAAGGTATTCCCGCGTCTTTAGGCAAATAGCACACGATTTTTTACTGGCCAGAGAACTGACAACATGATCGAAGCCACGCATCATTAGCTTGTGTTTTTTCTTTGGGAAAAAAAGAAAGGTTTTTTGTTAAAGCGTTTTAAAATAATATGTTCTTTCTACTGGTATACTTGACATCCCGTGATCAGTTGTTGCCAAGTCGTGATATCCCAGAGATTAAGGCAAGGTATTCCCGTGTCTGTAGGCAAATAGCGCACGATTTTTTATTGGCCAGAGAACAGAGAACATGATTAGTCCCGCGCCTCATTGAGCTTGTGTTTTTCTTTTGGGAAAATAAAAAAAGCGTTTTAAAATAAAAAAAAATCTACTGGTATAATTGACTTCCCGTGATCAGCTGACTTGAAATGATGAGTTTAGAAAATCATATTTTTCTTGTTTTAATAACAACAACATAACATAACATCACGCCTGTATTTCCCCGAAGGGGTAGGCAGAGGTGTCATAGTCCACCCACATTTCGCCAGTTATGTTATAGTCCCATGTAATAGGGGGCGAGCCTATTGCCATTGACCAGGCACAAATCCAGACTCCGGGCTGCTACTGAGAATTTCCTAATGAAAAACCCAATAACACTTTGCCCGACCCGGGAATCGAACCCAGGACCACACGCTCAGCAGTCGCGCTTGCAACCACTAGACCAACGAGGCAGTCTAATAATATCATACATTTTTCTTGTGGTGCCGGATACAAAGAATAGCACCACCCCGTCTCTTCTCGTGGGTGTCGTAAAAGGCGATTAAGGAGTCACTAGAGGATGGGCAGCACCGTTCCCTGAGTATTTATTCAACCAACTGCGATCACACACCTCTGCCTACCCCTTCGGGGAAATACAGGCGTGATGTTATGTTATGTTAACTGCGAACTGCATATCCCTCCCTTTTGGGGGAGGTCTATGTCCAGCAGTGGACGACTTTCGGCTGAAATTATGATGATAATGAATATAACATTTTGGATAGGTATTGAAATTTCGCCAACTAATTTGATTTAACCATATAATTGTGTATTGATTAGCAAAGTTTGCTAATACTTCTGGGTCAATAAACTCGAAAACACGAACTCGACAAAAAATTGAAAACGAAACGAAACAAAAAAGAGGATGGACGAATGAATCGTCCAATTATCACAGAATTAATATTTACTCCCATTCCAAATTAGGACTGAATACGTAATCGCGTTGTGACAGAAAAAAAATTCTTTAATATTCAACCTTTGATCTTTGCAGGCAGTTAAAAAATATCCTATACCTAGCTTCGGGTAGCGTCAGGACGGTGCCGACCAAAGATAAATAAAACAAGGGAGATTTGCCAACTAGGAACAACGCTTAACACTTCGATATGCGCAAAATGATCACATCGCTGACGGAATGCACAAAGATTGAAGCATTCTGCATGCCCACTTTCGCATGTGTACAGTCAATTAAGTTTATTAGCGTTGCTTAGTGGTTTTGGTGTGCGTGAGAAAATTTGAGTGTATGTATACGCTAGCTTATATGTAGTTATTATTTTTGTTTCTGTGTTTGTAAAATTAGTGAGAGAAAAGCGGCACCATCTAAACACGAAAACAAAATGCATTGACGGCATATCTCTCTTGTTTGGTGCCGACCAAAGATTATAGAAGACGATGAAACGACATAATTATATTTACAATTCGTCTAAGATTTACAATAATTTTATTGTAATACGAACTCTCTTTATTGTACACAAAAAACAAGCAACATACATTATTTACATACAATAGACAGTATTATTGCTCTGGGCCTTACCCAGATGTGTTTTTTTTAGACCGATTTCAATGTTGAAACATTAACACAGTCTATTAAAAAAAAAAAACTCGTAAAATGATTAAAAAATCAAGTTAAAAGAAAAACAGTGACTGAATTTTTCCCAAAAGCAAAAAAGATATAATAATTTGTCTGTCCCAGCAGTCATTTAGATGTTATCACATTAAATAAAATTAAATTGAAATGATTTATTCGCTTGGATTTTATTATTTGGAGTGACGACCGCGTACTGGAAGGCGCAGCGTGGGTAGGCCCCCCAAAACCCCCAAAAGGTGGACCGACGACCTGGTGAAGGTCGCGGGAATCCGCTGGATGCGGTAGGCGCAGGATCGGTCGTTGTGGCGATGCTTCGGGTAGGCCTATGTCCAGCAGTGGACTGCGATACGCTGAGTTGATGGTAAAAAGACTTTATCCATAAAGGCCACTAATCATGTCGTTCCGATTTGTTGCTGTTTTCATACTTTCTTGGCACATCCACGTCATTTCTAAGATCTTACGAGGCGGAACGCAAAATTTCAATTCGCGAATTTGTTATTTAAATTGGTTAACTCAGCTGCCAGTAATTACTTATTCTTTTACTTTGGAAATAACTTGTGCACCGTTACGTTAATCAGACCAATTTTGTGTGAAATAAAGTTAAGTATTTGATACAAAGAATTGGTTCGTCTTTGGGAGCATTTTCGATGGTACGAATAAGTAGATATGTTCTGTTTACAAGTGATATAATATTAGCCTTTTTTTTTATTGCATTCATGTGTATGTACACACGGCTACACATCAAGCTGTACAAATCCAGTAAAGGCTGACCTCGCGTTGTAAGGAAAACCTATAAAATGCGAGGTCAGCTTATACTGGAAATGTACAGCTTGATGTGTAGCCGTGTGTACATAGGTGTTACGTTTAGAAGTCCTGTAGGTACTTATATATATGATTTCAACATGAAACCCAGTAAGGGCACAGAAACATACTAATAATAGGTGCCATAACTACATTACTAGGTTCGTAAGTATTTTGTTCGAGCATTTGATTTCTAACATCAGTAAATTGTGGATTTTTTATTTAAAATGATACGCTAGGAATAGAATATAAATTAGACACGTTGATTTGTCCTAAAGCCAAGATTCAAAGTGACTTAACAATTTAATACAGAAAAACATAAAAATTCAAGATTGGTACATGTACGCCTGAAGGCATTATATTAATTTGAAAATAACGTCCTTTGAATTATATAAAAAAAGCTTCATAAAGGGAGAGATAAAACAATTTACTATATATTTTAGGAAGTAGGTCACTGTTTTTAAAGGTCTTTTTTTCCTTGTTCAAGTTATGTGTCAGGGGTGTAACATCGTGATTATTTTTCTTGTGGAATAGGCAGAATTCTAGGGGTGCCACCTCGCATCGTGTTAAGAGTTTAAAACGTAACATAACTGTATTTATTATTATTAATAGTTTTAAAATTATAATTATATGTCAGATGTCTTTTGCCTTGGTTAGATTATAATAGGTACTATGTAGTTTAGCAATAAATACTAAAAATAGGGCAAACATAGACATTGTGGTGGTACCTGCGTAAGAAAAAGATGCAAACATTCATATTTCGCGCACGGGTTTTGATGTCTTTTGATGAACTCTCGTAAATTAAATCAGTTTTAGTAGTTAGTAGGTATTAGGTCGATGAGTGGTACGAAACCCTTACTGCGTGAGTCCGACTCGTACTTAGCCGGTTTTTTTTTCTTGATCTAACACTGCGACGTCTGCGACTAAAATATGTAGCTACACACGCAGACTATTTATGAAAAAGAAAAAGTTTAATCATACAAAGAATGAAGAATAGAACACCATATTTTTAAATACCTACAAAAAAGTCGAGCCAAGTGCAATTCAATAATTTTCCCATTTTTTTACAAAGCCTGCTCCAAAGTCCAAACACTTTGGCTACCTATTTGCTTAATAAAATATTCTCAACACAACACTGCGACATCTTTCGGTTTAAAGCAACAACGTTTGCTGCCAAAGGCAATATCATTATTTCATACTCGCAAGATGGGTTCGGAAACGGCAGCCATCTTTATTGTTCGGAGCTTCAAAAACGGAGATAGCTTTCGAAAATTTGGCAAATGTCACCATGGTTATGTGGAACGTTTAATTTTAATAGTAAATGGTTTTTATTGTTTTTGTTTTTCGCTCTATTTAGTACCGTGGTGCTAGCAAGATACGGTTACTTAAAAGTCAACCTCAATAAATTCTAATACAAATGTATTATTTTATTTCAAATAAACCTAATTACAGGCACTTTTGAAACGTCAGGCTCTAGTTGCACGGTTCTAAATTGTGGGTCATATGGAGAAGAACCAGCAAAAAAACTCCATGGATATGCTCTTTTTAAAATATTTAAATTCATTCAAATAATGTGAGTATAATGTAAGTTAATGTCAGAAATAAACAAAAAGATTAAAAATGAGAATATTGCCTTTAGAAATAAACCTAAAAAGAGTTGCCATAGTATGTAGGAGCTGACCTGTCCAGATAGACGGCACCCGTTCTCGAGCATGACGCGAGCATCAGCCAACGCTTAGCTCAACCATATTGAAGGGAACTTAACGACCTGATACTAACGCGAACATCTGCATGACATTTAAGTGAGCATGACATGACTCATACTGCTAGACAATGATGTATAGGCTTCTTTTTATCCTGCGAAAATAAACAGTTCTCGAGGGATTTGCAATAAGCCTTCTGTGATAAATTGAATTATACGCGGCCGAAGCCGCGGGCAAAGTCTCATCAACACAGTCCATCGCAGTCCTTTGCTGGACATAAGCGTCTCCCAAATTGCGCCATACAACTCAGTCTTCTGCCTTCCGCATCCAGTCCCCCCCAGCTACATTCATCAGGTCGTCGGTCCACCTGGCTGGGGGGCGCCCTACACTACGTTTGCCGATACGCGGTCTTTATTCAAGGAATCGTCTGCTCCAGTGACCATCGGTCCTTCGACGGATATGGCCAGCCCACTGCCACTTCAGCTACAAGCTAAGTCGGTCACTCCGGTACATCTCGGAGTAATCTCGTTACGGATTTTATCCTTCAAAGAAACTCCAAGCATAGCTCGCTCCATAGCTCGCTGAGTGACTTTGAATTTGTGGACTTAGCCCAACTGTTAGTGTCCACGTCTTGGCACCGTAAGTTATGACAGGCAGGGCGCACTGGTTGAAGATCTTTGTCTTCAAACTTTGCAGTATAGGTGACGAGAAGACTCCGCGAACTTTGCCAAATGCTGCCAAGCCCAACCGGTTTCTTCTGTCGGTTGTGGGCAAAGTCTAGTAATTGAATATTAATGTAAAGAGATTGAGGGAAATGCGGGTAGTCTTTTCTCCATACACACGCTCTCGGCTGTTTTAATTCTGGTTTATAATCCCAGAGCAATGACTTCTTGGGGTAAAATAAACGTTAGCTTTTCTATGCCCCTATGTTTCATTTTTGACGATAAATTATTTATAGAAACCCTCAAAAAATCTTTAAATTGCCTATTTAGACCACTGTCTACAGGCCTAGTGTAGAAATTGGACAACTATTAGTGAAAAAGGAAAAACATAGCGGCACAGTACACATTCTTTATATTCAGTTTATGTAATGTCATCCAAATTGGTCTAGTTTTGGAGGAGAAAATAGTCGAGAGCTAAACCTCAAATTGTGACTTTTTACTATTCAGTCGAAACTGCAGTTGTCCTTATCGCACTTACTTGAGGCAAAGCGACAGCGATAGTTTCTTCAAATATCTAATCTACAAAAGTCTCTCTGCCCGCATTTCCTCTTAAGAATGTAGCGAGCTTACATAATAGCATACGTATGGCTGGGATGGAGCGCAGCCGAGCACTGAGACAGGTACGACGGCTCAGGAGCACCTGCGTGCGCACGCGCCGTCCGGTTCGAATCGTTACAAGTAGTGGGTACAACTAAATCACGAACGTTTTAATACCGCGCTGTGATTGGATGTTCCTCGGTTTCTCAATTATGAACTAGGCATCACTACCTACATATTAAATAAAATATATGTATATAAGTAGGAACATTTAAAGAATACTTTTTTTTTTTAAAGAAGATTCCAAGAATCCCTAAAAGAACACACAATATTGGTCGTGACGTGACACGGATTAATACACCAAACGGATGCACTATAATAGTTACCTTATTATAACATTGACATATATCATTGGTTTATTTGATTGGCTTGGCACCCGTTCGTCAGTCACTTGGGGTTGAAACTGAAAATCAACGATGGCTGCGTCACAGAATATCTAATAGTACTAATGTAGGTGTGTTGTGGCTCACGTTACAACACAGCATCATGCTGAGTGTCATTCTCTTTGCCGCAGCTACGTCATGTAAAGTTACTTTTGTTATGATGTTACAACTATGTATTTCCACGTTTAGACGTAAAGAATTGCACCACCATATATCTTCTCATGGATGTCGTAAAAGGCGACTAAGGGATTCACCAGAGGACCAGCAGCGTTCTCTGAGTATTTAACCAACCAACTGCTATCGCCAACCCGCCTGCCAAGCGTGGCGATTATGGTATATCCCCCAAAACTGTTTAGGGGAGGCCTGTGTTTAACAGTGGACGTCATTCGGCTGAAATGATGATGATGATGATCACTATAATTCCTAAAATGTAAGCTGTTTTTTATGTTTACCTACCGCATGTCTTGTTGCAGCAATAAATCATTTTGCTTTCTTACATTCTTTCTTTCTTTACTAAAGAAATATTAATAATTATTAGATACATCGCAGGGGTCACCAATTATTTTCATTTGGGGTCCGTTTTTAAAATAATATGGCCTTCGCGGCCCGTAAGGTATAAAGTCACCTACCCCTCCCCCCCGCTTTTGCATCGTCTATGCAATTCCAAACAAAATCGCGTTTAACCAAAAATTTTCCAATATTATAAAGGACACAATACACACAACAGCTAATTCAATTTCTTGTTAAAAAGCAGTGTTAAACATGACATGATCTAAATTAATCGCCCGTAGTTCAGTCCGGAACAAGCAAGTCGGCTCGTTTGTATCCTTTACGAAAACATGTTACGAACACATAAGCCTTTCTCTTGGCGAAGCTTCGACAGATTAGCTGGTGGGGCAAGTTAGGAGAGGAGTTGTGTTTATATGATAATAATGTATTTTTCCAAAAAAAATACAGACAAAATTGGTGCAATGTTTTGGCACAAAGATCTTTTTTAAATTTATTATTACTATTTTGGTGTCTATGTACGGTCGACCGCACGTCGGTGGTAACACTATGACATTAGCAGCATCTTTATTTCGTAAGTAGTAAGGCGGTTTTTGAACTGAAGTGTTGTGTGTGTGTGTGTGTGGTGTGTGGGGGTTGTTGATGTGTGTGTGTTGTTTGTGTGTGTGTTTTGTGTGTGTCATGCAGTCGACTGTACTTCTGATATTTTTTAAGTGGGAAAGACAACAGCACGTGTTGGTCGTTTGCTAAATCTATCGGGGAAGACAACAGCACGTGTTGGTCGTTTGGTAAATCTATCAGGGAAGAGAACAGCACATGTTGGTCGTTTGCTAAATCTATCGGGGAAGACAACAGCACGTGTTGGTCGTTTGGTAAATCTATCGGGGAAGAGAACAGCACGTGTTGGTCGTTTGCTAAATCTATCGGGGAAGACAAACGTACGTATTGGTCGTGTGCTAAATATATCGGAGAAGACAACAGCACGTGTTGGGCGTGTGCTCAATCTATCGGGGAAGACAAAAGCACGTGTTGGTCGTGTGCTAAATCTTTCGGGGAAGACAACAGCACGTATTGGATGTGTGCTAAATTATTCGGGGAAGACAAAAGCACGTGTAGGTCGTGTGCAAAATCTATATGAAAAGTTTCAGATAGGAGCTCCGTGCATGTTTCAGATTACCCAAAAGGACAAAAAGACGTCCTGTTAAGCGCAAACGACTTTAATGTCATCATATGGCGGTTGGTACTTGTTCTTAGGGGTTGAGGCAAATCTGACGAAAAAAGTGTGGGCCTTCGCAAAATTTTATGACTCTGAAAAGTATGATTTGGGACACGGGGCCCTCTGTACTCTCTTACATGAAACTTTTAGATAGATTTTGCACACGACCAATACGTGCATATGTGTTTTGTTTTAACGCTGTTCTGTAAATGATCTGTGCCAGCTAAATGTACATTAATATCTTTATCTTTGTATATTTTGCGTGCCACTTATGGTAAAATATGTGGAAACTAATTGTGACTCTTTATCCATCTGTTTGGACCCGTATTTTCGAAATAAATGATACTTATTCTTATTCTTAAAAAAAATCTCTCATGACATTAGTTTACATCACGGTCGATTATTCAACTGCAAATGTAAGTTTGTAATAGCAAAACAAAATTCCTGTGATATAACCACAAATTCATAATTTTGGTTACTTTACTTGTGCTGTAAGATCTTGTTTTTTGCCAAATTTCATCATTCTAGGTCAACGAGAAGTACTCTATAGGTTTTGATGAGTGAGTTTGCGAGTATCAAAATATGTGACATAAATGGCTGTATCCTTTGATTGCGTTGACTCAGAAGCTTGATTATTTTTTCACTACAAGGGATCGTTGGCTGTAGTAATTGATATTAATTTAAACTTCATAGCTCTACCCGATGCTGATATAAAAATTCTTGACAGATGGACAGAGAGGCGGACAGACAGAGAGACGGACAGACAGATAGACAGACAGACAGCCAGACGGACGGATAACAGAGTGATCTTATAAGAGTTCTGTTTTTTACTTTTGAGCTACGGAACCCTAAAAATGTGTTATGTTTCTTTTTCTTTCTTTCTTTCTAAAATTCTAGGTTGTTACTCCCCGAAAAACTCCTACGCCCAACACCAAACAACAAACGTAATTTAATATTAATTATTTCCAGCGAACAGTATTAATTGCAAGCGTTTACAACAAAATAGGGTTCGCGTTTCTTACAAAATAGTAGATACCTTACAGGGTGTACTAATAAACAAGTTACTTGACATAACCTTGAAATTAGACCTTGTAGCCTAAAGATAAGGTTCCTTTTTGTTTGGGAGGTAAAATCCTGAGTTTGGAAACTACGGATTGAATTTCATATTACAGATAAGTTTGGATTATCTAAACACGTGCTTGCGAATGATTAAATCTTTTCTAGATTGTGTACGTTCGGTTTTAAGTGGGTTGATATAAATAGAAGCCTTTTGAAGCCTGATATCTTGGTTATTAATTTTAGATAACTTTTAGATTGTTGCTATTTTTAACAATTTTGGGAGCTGGTGTTCGGATTTGGAATCTGCTCAAATTTTATTTGGATAAAAATATATTTTGAATAGGGTTGCGTCTGTAATTTTCCAGATGTGTCCAGAAAGTTCCTTTGTCCGGTATGCGGGGGAATACTAAGTTATCCGGATTTTTTCCCTTCAACTTATCCGTACTTGCCGTGTGGTATCCGGCAAATAAAAAGAATAGACCACCCCTCCTCTACCCATGGGTGTCGTAAAAGGCGACTAAGGGTTGAAATCAGGAGGATGGGCAGCAGCGTCCTTCTGTGCATTAACATCGTGCAACATCACCCACTGCGGTCACCAACCCGCCTGCCCAGCGTGGTGACTATGGGCATACATCCCAATGAACGCACAACCAAAAAAACGGCCCCCAGTTCCCGGTGGTCCCTCTATTCCCGACTACGGTAGCGGTCGTGGTAACGGTGGGACGGGGGGTGCGAAGAATCCCCGGGTTACGGCAGGCTACCAAAACCGACGACTATATCTGGCAGCGTATAATGGACAAACGTTGAGACTGGACCATCACCTCGCCGAGCTTGAAGTAGAGTTAAGTCATATAAAATGGCATATACTGGGGTTATCCGAAGTCCGTAGAGAGGGGGAGGACACGATAACCCTGGAGTCAGGACACTTACTCTACTTCCGCGAAGGTGATCAGCTCTCCCAAGGTGGTGTTGGTTTTCTTGTCAATAAGGCCCTCGTGAACAACGTTGTGGAAATCGGTAGTGTGTCGACACGGGTAGCGTACCTTGTACTAAAGCTAAATGATAGGTACAAGCTGAAAATAGTGCAGGTATATGCGCCGACCTCGACACACTCTGACGATATAGCCGAAGCGATGTACGAAGACATAGCTAAGGCTATGAATAGTACCGCTAAGGCTCACTACAACGTTGTTATGGGGGACTTCAACGCTAAAGTGGGAGTACAAGAACGCGGCGAATCGAAAATCGGACCTTACGGTTTGGGGCGCAGAAACCACAGGGGCCAAATGTTGGTCAACTTCTTGGAGTCCCAGGGGCTCTTCTTAATGAACTCCTTCTTTAAGAAGAAGCCCCAAAGAAGATGGACCTGGAAAAGCCCCGATAAGGTGACAAGGAACGAGATAGACTTTATCATGACGGATAAGAAGCACATATTTAGAGATGTCTCTGTGATCAATAGGTTCAACACCGGAAGCGATCACCGACTTATCCGAGGCACTCTAAATATCAATTTTAGAGCTGAAAGAACGCGCATGATTAAGTCTACTCTCCGACCTTCGCCGCTCCAAACCAGTTTGGGCTCCGAAAGGTTCCAAGCGGAACTTCAAAATCGATTCGACTCGCTGGAAACCACTGGCAATATTGAGGAGAAAACCAACACCATAGTCAAAACATTGCAGGAACTGTCTCGAAAATTCTTTCCGCCGCAGCGTGGAAGCAAGATGCCCAAGCTTTCGACTGAGACTCTCAATCTGATGAGGAAAAGACGGGAAATGTCAGCCACGCATTCGTTTTCATCAGATAATAGGTCCTTAAACCTACAGATTAGGAAGCTGATGCGACGTGACCTCCGCCGCTCCAACACCCGCGCCGTTAAGGCTGCGATTGAGCAAAATAGGGGGTCGAAAGTTTTCGCTCAGCAGCTAGGGAGGACCCATCTGATGAAACTGAAAGCCGCGGATGGCAAAATTGTCACCTCTAAGATCGAGATGCTTGATGAGGTCGAAAACTTCTATGGGCATTTGTATTCCACGAAAACGGCGAGACCAGCGGTTCCTAGCAATGACGACAAAAGAGCCCAGCCCACGCGCCATTACACCGAGGATCTTCCGGACGTTGACCAGGGCGAGATTAGGGCGGCCCTCGAGCAGCTTAAGAACAACAAAGCTCCGGGCGATGACGGCATTACTACTGAACTCCTAAAAGCAGGCGGGGCTCCAGTCCTGAAGGAGCTACAGAGTCTGTTTAATTCCGTCATCCAACAAGGCTCTACACCGGAGGCATGGAGCGGGAGTGCGGTGGTACTGTTCTTCAAAAAAGGGGATAAAACCCTTCTGAAGAACTACAGACCCATCTCACTCCTGAGTCATGTGTACAAGCTGTTCTCGAGGGTCATCACGAATCGTCTCGCCGGAAGACTCGACGAATTCCAGCCACCAGAGCAAGCTGGGTTTCGAAAAGGCTACAGCACCGTAGACCACATCCATACTGTTAGGCAGATCATACAGAAGACTGAAGAGTACAATCAGCCGCTGTGTATGGCATTCGTGGACTACGAGAAGGCCTTCGACTCTATCGAAACTTGGGCAGTTCTGGATGCTCTTCAGCGATGTCACATTGATGAGCGGTATATAGAGATGCTGAGATGCCTATACAACGCTGCTACCATGACTGTTCAGCTCCAGGACCAAAAGACGAAGCCAATCCAACTGCGCAGAGGGGTGAGACAAGGGGATGTAATATCCCCGAAATTGTTCACTAACGCGTTGGAGGACGTCTTCAAGACGCTGGACTGGACTGGACAGGGTATCAACGTTAACGGCGAGAACATCTCACATCTCCGTTTTGCCGATGACATCGTTGTAATGGCTGAGTCGCTGGAACAACTGGGTGAAATGCTGCACAGCTTAAACGGAGCCTCTCGACGTGTCGGTCTCGGCATGAATCTGGACAAGACTAAAGTCATGTTCAATATGCATGTCATGCCGAGGCCAATATTCGTCGAAGGGTTGGCACTCGAAGTTGTAACGGAATACGTCTACCTAGGGCAGGTAATTCAGCTTGGTAGACACAACTTCGAGAAAGAAGCCAACAGAAGGATCCGTCTGGGCTGGGCAGCATTTGGCAAACTTCGCCGAGTCTTCTCGTCGCCTATACCGCAAAGTTTGAAGACAAAGGTCTTCAACCAGTGCGTCCTGCCAGTCATGACTTACGGTGCCGAGACGTGGACACTGACAGTTGGGCTAGTCCACAAATTCAAAGTCGCTCAGCGAGCTATGGAGCGAGCTATGCTTGGAGTTTCTTTGAAGGATAAAATCCGTAACGAGATTATCCGGAGAAGAACCGGAGTGACTGACATAGCTTGTAGGATCAGTAAGCTGAAGTGGCAGTGGGCTGGCCATGTCTGTCGAAGGACCGATGGCCGTTGGAGCAGACGAGTCCTTGAGTGGAGACCGCGAATCGGCAAACGCAGCGTAGGGCGCCCCCCTGCCAGGTGGACCGACGACCTGAAGAACGTGGCTGGGGGGGACTGGATGCGGAAGGCAGAGGACCGAGCGTTGTGGCGCAACTTGGGAGAGGCCTATGTCCAGCAGTGGACTGCGATAGGCTGAGTTGATTATCCGTACCCGTATTACAAACACATCGCTTCACGCAAGGAATCGATACAAAATATGTTGCAATCCGTGTCGCGTACTTAAATTAAAGAAAATGTCCGGATTTTGCTGCAAATGTCCGGATTTTTCTCCGGATCTTCTTCTTTTTGAAATGGCAACCCTAATTTTCTAGGTATAACGTACAGTCAACTGCACGTCACTAGTAACACTTGAATTAAAAAAAACCTTCCTTACTGCATGCAATGTGGGGCGTATGGTATGAATGAAAGACGTGTTGTCAAGTACAATGTCTATAATAATATTTACTGAATAACCTTATGCTAAACTTAGGCTAAATATACTATACGAGGTAAGGCGAGCCACACACACACACACTTATATTACAGCATAGCAAAATAAAGACCCTGTCAATGTCCGCTGACGTGCGGTCGACCGTACGGTCACTATACTTCCCGGTGGTATATTTTGTCGACAAAATCCCTTGACCGAATCTCGCTACATTACACGTACCTACGGCTGCCATCGAACATTGAGTGCAAGCGACTTTAGCCTTAATGGTGGTTCACCGGAAAGATTTCCGACTGTACATAAGTGTAGTGTCGTACAAGACTGACGTCACAATGAAGCAGTATAGTAAAACGTGTTGCTTTGTACAGTCGGAAATCTTTCCGGTGAACCACTAAGGCTAAAATCGCTTGCACTCGATATTCGATGGCAGCGGTACGTACGTGTAATGTAGCACGACTCGTTCAAGGGATTTTGTTGACAAAATGTACCACCGCGAAGTACCGTGACCGTACGTATAAACGTTATGTCGCACTTCTGTCGCACAATCGTTTGTTGCACTAGCGTGATGTCGAATTTCCGTTTGTCGCACAAACGTAATGTCGCACTTCCATCGCACAATTTCTTGTCGCACTAGCGACATCAATCGACTTCCCTTGTGTCGCAAAAACGTGCTTTAGAATTATAGTGATTCGCATTTTAGTTTTATCACACATTTATTATTTACTCGTGTGACGGTTGTCCGTTTGTCGATCTTACGTGATATACGAATTTTCTACAGTATTTTTTTATCCTAGCTTTTTTTTTTAATTGGTATGTTAAAATAATGTCATTGGTTAAAATGGTATATTTTTTTTAATTGTTTAATAAAGACTGTGTGTGTAGTATTTTATGTAGTTTTTTATAATATTACCTGCGCGAGCCTGCTTTCAACCCGTACCACTACATACGTGGGACACTCAGAAAGTTTTGCGAAACTAAAAAAAATTGTTCTATACGTACATATATTTTTATCAAATCTTTTCAAAGTACTTTCCACCAGCCTCTATACAAAGATTCATGCGCCTAAACCAGTTTTCAAAACACTTTTTCCAGTCCGCCGCAGACACCTCGTTTACAGCCTGCTCGAACGCAGCCAGCGCATCTTCCGGCGACGAAAATTGTATCCCTTTGAGCTGATTTTTTATTTTTGGGAATAAAAAGAAGTCACACGGTGCTAGATCAGGGCTGTAAGGAGGGTGACCCAGGAGTTTGACTGGCGTGCTGACCAGGAAGTCCCTCGTTTTGAGTGCGGTGTGCGCAGGTGCATTGTCGTGGTGGAGCAGTAGCCCGCGGAGCCCTGTGTTTGGTCGCTTGTTGCTTATAACAGAGAAAACTTCTGGCAAACATTTGGTAGTATACCATTCGGCATTAATGCTTCTTTGATCCCGTAAGGGAATTGATACCAAGTGGCCAGTCAAATTAAAAAAGCTAGCGATCAAAATCTTACCCCCGCTTCTAGATCGCTTCACTTTGGTAGGCGTTGGCTCATTTTGAAACACCCAAACAGACGACTGGCGCTTGGTTTCTGGGTCGTATTGATAAATCCAGGACTCATCACCTGTAACGATGTCGTAAACACGCCGAGACGAGCCTGCTTCAAATTTGTTAAGCATATCACGGCACCATTCCACCCGGGCCTGCTTCTGAGCATCGGTGAGGTTGTGCGGCACCCAGCGTGATACTATCCTCCTCACGCGAAGATGGCTGTGTAGAATCTCGTGAACGCTTCCCGATCCAATCTTTAATATGTGTTGAATCTCCTGATATGTAATTCGCCTATTGTCTTGGATTAAATTTTTCACTGCTAGCACGTTTTCTTCGGTAACAGCCGTCAAAGGGCGACCGCTTCTTTCGTCATCCCCCAAAGTTGGTCGACCGCGCTTGAATTCGTTATACCAACGATACACGGTTGCCTTGGAAGGGCCTTCATCCATGAATGCCATTTGAAGTCTATCGTACGATTCATCCGGTTTCAGGCGACACTTGAAATCGTATAAAATCATAGCTCTAAAATGTTCCCGGCGCAGATCCATATTTCAGTGAGACACAATACTTTGAATTAACTCGCAAAAAATGTGGAGGGAAATTTTGAAATTGGAACTTACTTATTTTTACTTATAAATAATCATATTTTCGAAAAACATTATAACTGGCCAGTCTTCCATATATAAAAACTTTTTTTCGCAATACTTTCTGAGGGGCCTGGTACATGCTTTTGGTGTGTTGGAGCCTTAAGGGCGTGGCTCTACTATGCAAACAGTTTTAGTTTACTGTGTGAGAGTAACATCCGGCTTCTATAAAAAATAATAATAATTATTAATTTTTATTTTTAAGTTACAAATAAAAGAAAACGCGGTAAGCCCAGAAGGAGGTGGCGGTATGAGCTGGACTCTTACTTAAAGGATTGGCCACAAATTGCCATAGACAGCGAAAAGTGGAAGAAAGGAAGAGAGGCCTTTGCCCTGTAGTGGGACAAAACAGGCTAGTAATTTTTTTTTTTGTAATATTTAGGTTTCTGAAAATCCGTTAGTCGGAAAATTGTTTAGAGTTCAAAGCCAGAAATTTTCGGAAAGTGAATTCAGATTTAGCGAGCTTTATATATTAAACTCTTGTGTCTTCATAAATAATTAGGCAGACGCTTCCTATAGTAGTTTTTAACTTCGTAACGAATGCCATAGATATTCATATGTCAATCGGAAATGACAGCACGGAGGGGTCTCAATGTGCAACGAAACGGTTACCCATCTAAGAACTGACCGCGGCTAGTAGATCTTGAAATCTATGAGTTTATTAATTAGCCACGAGCTCCTCTGTAGCAAAGCCTTAATAGCCGTATTTATGTAAACCAATAAGGGTCTTTAATCACTTTATCTCAAAGCATGCGGAATTTACCGCTCACTAAATTCTAAAAACAACTTTTCAGATTTTATGTGAAATATGTTTCTACTCTGTCGATGAATACCTAAATTTTAAAATATAAATGTATACTTACACAATGTTATTATTTTTATAATATATTATATATATATTGAAGTCTCTGAATGTGATTTCAGCTCCGCACTGTCTGTGTTTTATAATAATAATAATAAAAATGTAGGTATGTCATAATGTGAAATGGTTAACATGTCGAACTAGTCTTTGTACCTCTAGCACCTGTATTTACCATATAAAAAAATATGATTTGAGTTTGATTTCAGCAAAGATATTACTCAGGTTAAGCGACCTACCCATAATTCCAATATTTTTCGAGAGATTGGCCTTTTAATCAGAAAATTTATTAACGTTCATGAGCACCGGCTTAAACAGAACAATCATTGGACTATTATCACAGATTATAACCACTCACCAACAATAATTTACAGAACAATACCAACTCAAAAAACCAACGCGAAATTCTTATATTCAAGAATAATTTCCTCATAGAACTCCCGACGGGCAAACAACAATAATAAATTAGAACGATAACCGCACCATACCGGCCACTATCAGATAATTGTTTCCGGGAATCGAATGCGGGACCGTTGAGCTTATTAGAATAATGTTATAGTCTTCGCTATTTGTAAATATGGTGTTTTGTAACAGAAAATAGAGAGGTTCTTGAAAATTGTAGGGTCTTTTGATAAGTTACTTTAAATGCTAAAATACAATGGAATTATTAAATCATATTTCAAGAATAACAACGTATATTGCAGGTCTTCGTTCCACCTTGTGGGGGGCATACCCACGCTGCGCCTTCCAGTACGCGGTCGCCACTTTTCGGCCTTATGGGGCATCCGTTCTGTGAGCACTGTCGGCCTATGTCAGCTACTTTTGTTCTCCTGCGAATCTTCTCATTTCTGATTCGGTAAAACAGTGACACTCTGAGCATAGCCTTCTCCATTGCCCTATGGGACTTTAATCCTTCTTATCAAGCCCATTGTGAGCGACCACGTTTGACTGCCCTAAGTAATCAGTGGCAATATATACTGGTCAAAGACTTTCGTCTTGAAACATTGCGGTATTTTGGATGAGAAGATCTTCCGTGGCTTCCCTAACGCTGCACAGGCTCCTATCATTCTGTAATTTTTTTGAAGTTTTAATTTTTTTGCGAGTAGTCGCAGACTGGGTGGTAACGCCAAGATCCTCGGTCCCAAAAGGAGGTACGAGAACACAACCACAGCGATCCTTCTAGGGTTACGAGATCGACGGGGCAGGGAAGGCCTCAGTCCCTCTGCTGCCTGCCTAGTGGCAAGATAAAGGCACACCGGGCCCTTTCCTGCTCCTTCACTGTGCCCTGTGCTAACATCAGAGGGACCAACGTCCAGTTGGCTTATTTTGGGCCCTTTCCGTGGCAGAATATTCGCCAGGGACAGTCATCATCATCATTTCAGTTAAAACAAGTCCACTGCTAGACATAAGCCTCCCCCAAGCATCGCCAAAACGACCTATCCTGCGCTTTCTGCATCCAGCAGATTCCCAGGGACCAAATATCTCCCAAAGAAAAATGAAAAAATGCCCGTGCCGAGTGTGCACCGGCCCGTCAAACTGCTGTTAAATTCCTTCCAGACTATCGAGAAGGACAAGCAGCTAACAGGCACACGAGGAAGTTTTCTGGCCAAGCACCCTACACTACATTATACCTCAGTCTACCCTTCCTGTCGTCTCAAGGTGTAATAAAATGCAAATAAGAGTTTTCTATGTAAAAGTAAAAACTGAACATCGAACCGCAGTCCATTACCATAATAAGTGCACCAAACGTTTCATATTCAATAAGCATTTTAACATAACGAGGAAAGTGCACAATATGATTCTTTTCGAAGTTTCCAGCGCTCTGTCATGAATGAATCTTAGTAAGAGCTCATGGTTTTCACATCGTTGTTAGGTACCTTATTTTTGAACGGTCTGGTGTTTTCATTATATGCTACACACAACATACATACATACATCAACCTGTTTCTCATTGTGGAAGGTGGAGACTATGGATTTCCACCTGCTACAATCCTGACACCTCTTTCGCTTCATCTACGTTCATTAACCTCGTCATGCATGCTCGTCGGATTACGGCCAAAATTAATATCCAATCTATCCACGATTCACCATACTAGAGGTAGAAATTTGACATAATTATTTTGTATGGAGCTTATGTCATTTTCCTATCTCTAGTAGGGTAAATCTTGGATAAATTGGATATTAATTTATTCTAGTACTCTTAACCTGGCCTTTTTTGGGAACGTCCGCGATTTGGTTGCGATATTTTTTCCGGGATCGTCTTCCTCCAACTCTTTCAACCACTCTCGCTTCGTATAAGTACTTGTTTCGTCAATCTCCTCTCGTCCATCCTTTCTATATGCCCAAACCATCTCAACATACCTTTCTCAGTGACTAAATAATATATTATTTTCAACCTATACTCAGCTTTTTAGGGTTCTGTACCCAAAGAGTGCCAATGGGACCCTGTCATTAGATCCCACGCCTTCTGTCTGTCTGTCAATCTGTCCATCTGTCTGTCATAGCTGCATCTCTTTAACCGTAATACCTATTACGGCTATGGACATGAGTGGGGAATGCTGGATGCGATTTCTAAACAATCTGACAGAATTTATATGGTCTCTTGTCGGATTTATGCACAAAGAGCTTAGTACCATATTTTATTATTTTTTGTATTTGCCATGATAGACGCCATAGTCACACATATTCTTTAAAAAAATACTGGCTGCCTTTAATGGTTTAAAAGACACAACCCTGTGACATACAAATGGATGGAAGGACGGACAAGCAGCGTAGGCATAGTACTACATTACAGTATTACATTAAAAGACTCATAGTTGGACATTGAGCAGAGCAGCGAGAATCTTGCGGAAAGGCGGATGCCGTATGCAGCATCCCACGAACACGCTTCGTTCGTGGGATCGAACGACAAGAGCAGTCACGGGCATTACTTAACAAAGTACCTACCTACCAACATTTTTATACTGCGTCTCTTTGGCACCCCTTAGGTACGGGACTCTAAAAACTAACAAATAAAAGACGTACAACAAAACTCCAATACCAAACAATTCTTAATCAACAGTCGGGCCTAAGCCTCACAAACTTGCGACCAAGACTTTAACACAAAAGTCGAACAGTCGCACTCGCTTCCGTCGCGAACTTGTCTTCAAATTAATTCTCTTTTGTAATACTATGAAAAAGCAATGAAAGTTCTGCTCAAGTCCCACCTTCGAGTTGAAATGGTTTTCATACTTTGTATAAACTGTTATAGTTAATTAAATGGTTCCTATTTACTTTGCTGTACTTATGTGTTTAAGTTATATTTAGAGGAAAGAAGTTGGATATTGAATTTTGTAGTATGTTAGTGGCAGTGGGCCGGCCACATTAGCCGAAGAACCGATGGCCGTTGGGGTAGACGTGTTCTTGAGTGGAGACCGCGAATCGGTAAATGTCGGGTAGGACGCTCTCAGGCTCGGTGAAGAGATGATATTGGCAAGGTGGCTGGTAGTAAGTGGATGTGAGTGGCCGAGGATCGATGTCAGTGGCGTGCCATTGGAGAGGCCTATATCCAGCAGCGGACAAATATAGTCCGATGATGATGAATGATGATTGAATTTTGATTGTTCAAATATATTAGGACCATTTGATGATATTTTTGTTTCAGAATAGTGCAAGTCCTTTCTAAGGTGTCGTACGTAGAAAGCAAAATAAATAAAATTAACCAAGTGTGAGTCGGACTCACACACTTGTTCCATACCATATTTCATTATTGTTAGTACTTCTTTTCTTTATAGAGACCATAGTAAGTCATATCCTGTGAAAATATCAACTCGCTACCTATTCGGGGCATGGGCGCAGCATGTCTTTTACTTCATACATCTCTATCAACCGTTATCACAGTGTTCACTTTATTTTTATACATATATCATCTTTCACACAATCCATCCATCTTTTATTTAGTCTTCCTCTTTTCTTATAACCATCCACATTAATTCTCAAAACTGTTCTCGTAACATGCTCCTTAAAGGCACTCGTCCACCTATCGATATCGTACGCATCAAACGGATTGTGTGTGTCATCGGAAAACCCAATTGTTCATAGAAATTCGTCGGCAATCCGTACGCTGCGGATGGATGGATGCACTACGCTATACAAAATCACACAAAGCGCGGGTGCGTGTCGGGCGCGGGTCGGGCCCGCGTCGGTTGGAGCGCGGGAAACCACGTGCGGCTCCCAACACGCGCGGCCCGTGCTCTGTCTTTAGTGGCGGGAGACAGGCGCGGCTTCCGCGCTCCACACGACGCGAGCCTGACGCGGGTCCAAAGCGAGCCCAACACGCACTGTGTGTGATGTCATCCATATAAAAACAGGTTAATTTACCAGCCGCGGGCCGACCCGACCCACGCCCGTCCCGCACCCGCGCTGTGTGTGGTTTGCGCTCGTACGATGCGTAAGATACCGATAGGTCGACGGGTGCCTTAAGGCACCTTATTGCGTCCACCTATTCGTAACGTACGGATTGCTGACGATTTTTTATGAACAATCGGATTTTCAATATAGACATTTGGATGCCGATGAAGTCATCCGCATTTTAAATACAATGCAATCCGTCAGATGCGTACGATACTGATAAGTGGATGCGTGCCTTTATTCCTCCGTATCACATGACCATACCATGACAATCTACTGCAACTCAACTTTTCCGAAATACTCTTAATAAATTGGTATATTATTATAACTTAGTATAACCGACAGCCAATGACAAAAAGGACAAAGCTATTGGAACAAGCCGGCGACGTCTTGGCAACACCGCTGAGTGATTAAAATCTTCGGAGCGTGTATGCGAGATAATCTGGCATCAAACCAACGATCCTTTAGTGCTGTAGGAAGCCGGAGTACATTGGGACTATCTGTTACTTATTTTTCTGCGTTCCTGTAAGGTCTTGTCAACATTGGCTTATTGAATCTTTAGTTGAACAAGCAATTGTCTAACGCCCAAAATTAATATCTTATCTATCTACGATTTGCCTTACAGATGAAACGGATATCCGGTAACTATCCGATATTCTGCCTAAATTTACCATCTGTCCGGATATCCGGTAACTATCCGATATCCAGCCTAAATTTACCATCTGTCCGGATACCGGATAATAAGCGAGTATCCGGCCGGTCACTGGATTTAAAATATACGAAATTTATTGGTATTTCATCATCATCATTCATCATTTCAGCCGAAAGACGTCCACTGCTGGACATAGGCTGTAACGAGGTCCAACTCGTTATGCTGCTCACCCTATTTGGTTTTCCTGGCCACTTTATTATACTTTAATCAATCCAAATTCAAAATTATTTTCAAAAATGGCTAATTTTCCACTGTTTTAGCTCAGTTTCTATATTGTACGCTGAAAGACACTCATGTGTCTGTGACTGTGTCTTATAATCATTATATTATTTTATTAACAATAGTCAATGTATCAATTTACCAGTTGAGTGAGATACAGTATTCCAAAAACGTCCTTTGTTGTGTTTTTATTGTGTCTGTGCCGACCTACCACCTACCTACCTGATTTCCTGTATCCAGCCCGAGCTCGCTGCATGGACATAGCAGCAGCTCAGTCATCTTACAGTCGGAGTTGATTTACCACTCCTCCGGCCCTCCGTACTACTGGCCCTCTGTGCCCTCATACCTCAGAGGAGTTCCATACCTCCATACCACTAGTTCCTGCAGTTCCTGTACCACTTGTTCCTGTTGTTCCTGAATTCTGTTCCTGTACTTCCTGTTATCCTCCTACTTCCGTGTGTCACCGTGTGCCAAGCCACCGAACCCTCGACCCTGCGAGTCTCCTGCCCAAGCTTCCCAACACTGGCCACGACGTGACAAGGCCTCCCCCAAGCATCGCCACAACGACCGGTCCTGTGCCTTCCGCATGCAGCGGATTCCCACGACCTTCACCAGATCGTCGGTTTACCTTGTGGGGGGCGTACCCACGCTGCGCCATCCAGTACGCGGTAGTTTATCCAAAAGAATTCGTACTTCAGCAGAAATTTGCCCCTGTGAACATATCTTTATATCCGTAAACAAGCTGCGAGGACCTTTGTACATTTCGTTGTTAAGGAATCGAGCACAAGAATTGTTTACACCGCCTGATTTTGTGCAGATATTGTTAGCTGCTGCTCTGTTGGCTTCCGTGTGTCTAGCGATAAGTTATCGGTGTTGACTGCATTGTCCGGGTCAGGTTTATAAGTATTTAGTACTTTAGGAGAAGAAACATTAACCCCCAGTTTCCGAAGGGCTGATCAACGCAAAATTTTTATAATCAGCTGTTAAATCTCTGGTCAAGCGATGTGATTGGTTGTTAACATTTTTGCCGGCCAATCACAGAAGCTGACATTAGAAGACAAAGTGGTGTACAATTTTACAATACATTGAAAATCAAATCTATCAGGAACATCGACCTTACACCCCATAGACGCCTCATAACAGACGACCGATGTCTGCAACAAATCTATGAAATTTCACTAATGCTGATTACCACTATTCGCCACTTGAAATCGTCAAATCAGTTTTGACCACTTACATGAGCCGCAAAATTGCCGCGTTAGTGATTAACCGATAGCCGCCTTGGTAGGGCCAATCGGAATGCAGTAGCCTCAGCTAGTGGCAGAATTTATTGTACGCATTATGTTCAATATTAAGACTAGGCTCCCAAAATGAGGTGACTTTTCGGAAACATATGCCGAGTCGTACACATGCCTGATGAATTTCAAATTTAAACATATGTTATTTTGAACCTTTATCTACCGTTTGACTATCCCAGTTACATGATTCGTTGTTTTTTTTTCGATGCTTTTAATTTTTCAAAATCATGCGTTTTTAGAGATTTTCCGAATATTTCTCCGTTATTATTTAAGTTAGGTATATAAAATTTATGGAGATAGGCAGATAATAAAGTATATTAAATACAGCTTTAAGGAAATTTCTATTGATTAATTATTATTTATGTAATAAACGAAAATTGTTTTGAGACTTACGGCCTTTACTTCCGCGGTAAAACGCGCGAGAATGATTTATTTGAAAGTGAGCTCTATTGCAGCTAACATAAAATTTACGAGAGCAAATCGCAATGCTCACCTTCAGTGCCGCGCATTGCGCTATAGAGGAAGGGTCTGTGTCTGTCGCGTCTATGCGTGAATTGTCAGGAATTTACGAAAATATTTAATACCGTAAACAAAAAAGACTTTATAGCCATAAAACAAGCATAAAATATTTAAAAATCATTCTGACAGACGTTGACGTCTTTTACTAGTGTCATGGGTAATAAAATTAATAGAAAATATGTTTCAAAAAGAAAAATAGCTAAACGTTATAAAGAAGCAAGTATGATCGCTAGACAATCTAAAAGGTAAGTGCATTATTATCTATTTTATTTCTAAAAATGTATTATTATTATTTTAGCTTTAATAAAACTAAAATATAAACGTTTTCTTTATAGGAAGCAATTTACTTGTTCGGAACAGAGATACTACCGGAGTCGCCAGTTGAACTAATTAATTTAAAAATTTACTTCTAGTTCAAGTATTATTACGTAAAGAAAAGTGGGTATGTATAGTGTAAAATTGTACAACTTGAGTAGGTATAACACACGAAATATTGTATTAGCGGTTTATACAGCGTGAATTTATGGAATAGGTTAGGAGAGGGCCAAACTTGAAATAAAACTATAACTACTACTTTGACTACGTCTGTGGTCTAGTGGTTCGAGTGTGCGACTGCTGGTCACGAGGTCGTGGGTTCGATTCCCACAAGACACAAGTATTTATTTGTTGAACATGTTTGTGTTGGTCTGCGTGTTTCTTATGTATTACAAGTATGTTTACCTACACACGATTCTTGAATGTCTGCAAGACAAAGAAAAGGCACCATAGCCTCTGCCATTTTGGTCATTGTCATGTCATGGGTGCTTTACTGTTTGTTTACTTATGTAAAACCTTGGATGAATAAAAAAGGCGGACGGAATCTCGCTAAACAAAAAGTAAAAACACAATCGGTTGATTTGCTTACTCAATAAGGATTTTGACATAACTTGTGATAGGATTGAATAAGTTATGTCAAAACTCTTATTGAGTAAGCAAATCAACCGATTGTGTTTTTATTGAAAATGGCCATAACTCGTAACATATTTATTGAAAATAGAATAAAATCTCTACCTATAAACTTGTTCACATAGCATGGGTACGGTATCAGGTGTCAAATACATGTTTTGTAGTGGAGTCTCTTTTACCCTTATTCATAAGGCATCGTTTTGTCCTACTGTCATCGTACCCATGCTATGTAAAAATGATTAATTAACTTTTTTTAGATTGCCAGCATTGAATTTTGGCGCTAATCACACTGATAATATAATTGATCAAGGTGGAGACCTTTTTTTTCTGTTGAAAGACTCATGGTTTCCCTCCGTGTGGGGACGGCGGAGGGGTATGTCGGCCTCTTACCGACTAAAACCACACGGTGGCCATCCTCTGCATAAAATCGAGGAGCTCCGGGAATTCTATTGGACCGCGCCGGAGCCCCTCAAGTGCTATGCCTTTGGCACGTCCCGGGAAAACAATATTGTTTCCCCCACAGTAGCACGTGACCACCACGTACTGCTGTCCACCCCAGGGTCGCTTAGTAGACGCTTCGAGGCCCCCCCACTCTTAGCGTCCAATCATCACCAGTACTAAAAGCTTGTATATTAGGTACTTACTTTTTAGGCTACAATCGTTTTAAAATAAAATAGATTGAGTTTTTTGGAGATGTAGGTATGCACATCATTAGTTATAAAACATTTAATTTTAAGGCAAATGGAAATACAAGAAACGATGGGATCAAAGAAAATATTCTTCCTGAAACTGTTGAGAGGTATAATAAAATGGAGTTGTTACAGGATACGACTAACTTGGTATGTTTATAATTATATTTCTTTTCAAAGCAGAGTTGTTACGAAAAAAACATATGTTTTAAACACCATTGAATCTGATTAATATAACCACCAACTGATTTAAAACACGAGGGAAAAAACAATGTTTTTTTGCCAATGTGTTTAAAACATGTTTTAAACAAAGTATTATATTAACAAATAAAACAGCAATTATGGAACATTTAATTCAACTGATTTTCATTAGCGTTACATCAGGGACATCATACTGACGTTCTAAAATTAAATTATGAGTTATTATGTGAAAAATTATCGTATGAGTAAGTCAAAAAGGTCATCTCATCACAGTGGCCTAGTACGGTACACAGTGCTGGGCTTTTCCAGTGATTTCAAAGTAACAAACTTTTTTCAGGCCTACGACCAATACAACATAAACATCATGTTTGTATATTTGGATCATGTTGTCCGTAAAAAACAAGTATTTTTATTAATAATAGGTATATGTATGACGAGGTTAATAAACGTAAATGAAACAAAAGAGATGGCAGCCTACCCCAATGGGAAACCGGCTTGATAATACGTACTGGGTGTCAGGGAAACACTCCCGAAACTGAAAGGCTATTATTATACTAGGCTGCTAAACACAATCGAATACCAATAACCATTAGCCTTATACTCATTGTTTTAGTGATTTGGTATTTTGCAAACCCGAAATGTAAAGCGTACAAAACTCGGGATCAATGCCGCGCGTACCTAACATACCTACGTTCGCTACGACACGGACTGCGTATGCGAGCGGATGTCGTTCACCCCTAGCGCCAACTGATATTTTATTTGAATTCGGTTTAAAGAAATTTATTTTCAAGAAGAAAATATGCCACTTACATGAAAATAGTTTTAACATTTTAGTAAACTTATTGTAATGGTCGCCGAACACTCAGTCAATAGTTTCATAGCCTCAACAGGAAGGTGAAAAATGTTCTATTATATATTGAGACAGTTGAGACTTAAAACCACTAAATGAGCTCATTTTTTTATATTAGATGGCAATTTATTTTATAGCTTTGCTCCTTCATAGGTAATACTTTTTTTTGCGAAGTTTGTTCTTACCTTTGGCAGTACAAGTAAGCTAGGTTGTCGAAGACTTCGTTTACTAATTTGTGATATTTTTACAAAAGACAAGTTAGTATGGATGGGTTTATCGATTATTTTCCTTATTAAGATGCAAGTATTATACATATATAGTTGTTTAATTACATTGCGAACTTAAAAAAAAGAAGTAAATAAATGAGGTTTTTTTTGCAAATCAGTTTTATTTAACTGCCCAAAGCTGGTTGGTTATGTATGAAAAATGCAAAAAAAAAGAGAAAAAATCTAAAAAAAGAATCGCTTCTTTTTGTGGTTTCGTATCACCAGCACTATTACCTATCTTCGTTTTCGGAAGCGTTTCCCTGACACCCAGTATGTATGTATGTATCTAGGGTATAGCGTGTGGGGTGCTGGGCCAGAAAACGTCCTCGTATCCCTGACGGCCGCTGGTCCTTGTCGATGCGGCCAACGTTAGGCCGCACGGGGATAAGGGGCTCACCTACTTGAATTGTGCCAAGCCGGGACGGGAAAGAAAGGGTCTAGCGTATATAATTTGTAGTATTTCTACGAAATGATTTTCAAACGTCATAATTATCGTACTTTTGCCTACGATGAGATAATTTTTTAAAAAACAAGCTGTCAATGTCTAACCAAGGCGAACGCAATATCCCATTCAACATAAAATTTCCTGTTTTTTGCAACTCTGTTTCAAAGTATCCAAGAGGGATACTAACTTTAATAATATTTCTTGTGATTATACTAACATCTACGCCTTCGTTTTAGGAAAGCAAAATACTAAGTGGGAGACGGATGGTGAACACACAACGTTTTTCGATAATTTGTAAGCTATCGCCGATCACGACGCCCTTTTTAACTGTGGGTTGAGTTCTGTTGAAGTGGTTTCTGAACGTCAAAACGGACTCTATTTGCGATTAAATTTAAATTGTTTAATCTGCAACAAAGAATTTATTTAATATTGAATATTGATTGATTTGAGATTGGGACATAAATAAAGAAGCCGTAGCTGGAATTATGGCAAGTGGCGGTGGATATGCTCAATTAAAATAATTTACATCTGCAGTCGGCTTAAACGAAATAAACAAAAAAAAAATGCAAGACGAAATTGCAGAAGAATGGGAGAAAACAGCTTGGGGTGAAATGAAGAGGGCTGGTGAGACAGAAAGAGAAGTCGCTTTGAAAGAAGGTCGCGTCAGTAAAGATGGCATCCCGATGATTGAAGTCATAGTAGATGGGTGTTGGTGCCGCCGTTCATATCAAACGAATTACGCTGCCAAAGAATCAAAATGCAGAGCAGCCAGATATCGATCCAGAAACTTTCAAACTGTCAAAGGAAACTTTTATAGATAATTTGCGTAAGACTGAATAAGAACGTAACCGTATTAGTCAACATACAGTTTTACGAATTCAGTGCAGTGAGTGGTTTGAGCTTAGACGCAACTTATTGACCGTATCAAATTTTGGTAAAATAATAAAACGTAGAAGGACTCAAAGCTGTAGAAATATAATAAGAAACATACTTTACAGCACACCAATTGCCCATGTCTCCTCCATACAGTACGGAAGACAATATGAAGCAGTGGCACTAGAGCAATTATCACAATTACAAAATATTGAAATTATGGAATATGGCCTCTACATAGACGAAAAATATCCCTTTTTAGGAGCCACGCCTGAAGGTATCATTGACGATATGGTTGTAGAAGTAAAATGTGCTCTAGCTCCTTTTAAAATGGGTAGTATTGATGAAGCAATTGACAAGAAAAGAACATTTCTGGAAAAAGGACAAAAATGGTCAGGTGAGTATTTTTTTTTTTTTTGTGTAATTATTCATTTAAATTTGTATATAGGCGCACTGAGTAATTTGAACACCTAGTTCATTAATGTCACCAACAAACGGCAATCAGAAACATCTACTGTCAGGAGATTGAGATTAGTTTGGAACTATATTTTGAACGTTTTTAATTACGAGAAATGGCCTTCTGATGTTCCGTTCAAGTTTTAATTGTATACTATAAACAAATTGTAATGAAATTCTAATTTTAATGTGGTGTTAAAAAAAAAACATAAATATTAGTAGGCAATTCCATGGTTTCCCTGTTCTCTGTCTTGACTTTATATTTCAATATTAGCGGTGAGTGACAAGTGTAGCTAGCGGGTGGTGGGGTGTAAGGGAGGAGCTAGCGTGGGAACTATTTTTTCGGAGCGTCCTCTTAAGCGTCTATTGGGCTGTATGATCAATGATCAGGAATAAAGGAGGTAACAATGTACGATAATATATATTTATATTAGTATGTGGAAAATTTCTCTTCATAATTTCTTCGAAATTATAAGAAGTAGTTTTCTCTGTCTTCTACTACTATTATAAAATAAAGTGTTTTAGGTTATTTTATTTATAAATAAGTTATATTATTTACAACTAATATTAGCGGATATTTCAACATTAAATGTGACTATTATAAATAACAAAGTATGCTGGATATTTATTTGTTTGTCGTTCAATCACGCTGAAACTGCTGAACGGATTTGGATGAAATTTGGCACACTAATAGACCATGTTCTGAATTATCACACAGGATACATTTTAATTTAATTAATTTAAAATTAATTAATTAATTTAATTTAATTTTGCATGTTAATGTATGTTAGCAAAATAGAGAGCATTATTATGTTTTTCATAATTGAATAAGATCTTGTAACCAACCTATTTTACGCAAAAAAAATACTTTGAACTTTGAATTACCACGGGAGTGAAGCCGTGGATGACATTTAGTGGTTAATATGACAAAAGACGGTCTTGAGTCTTGGCCTTACTTAACCATACATAATTTAAGAAACTTTGATGTTTTCTTAGAGGCTTTAACAAAATGGCATTACAAGCCTAGTCATAAGTTACACTTACATTCGTACTGCCATATTTACAGGTATATGTGATCGAGATAGCCTTAGTTGATCATCATTTCAGCCGAAAGACGTCCACTGCTGGACACAGGCCTCTCCCATATGCCATAATCGCCACGCTTCGCAGGCGGGTTGGCGATCGCAGTTGGTGGGTTAAATACTCAGAGAACGCTGCTGCCCATCCTCTGGTGAATCCCTTAGTTGCATTTTACGACACCCATGAGAAGAGATAGGGTGGTGCAATTCTTTATTTCCGGCACCACACGGAACAGCGTTAGTTGATACTGACGCTGATTTGATCACATCGGATTCGGGCTTCTCCCGAAGACATTTAGCACCAAAATACTTCGTCAACTCTTGGTCTTCCCGAAAATAAACATCAAAACAAAGACAAAGTCAAAGTATTTTTTTAATTCTTAAACGTTAATTATGAATTTAGTTACACGGTTCCAAAAAGTTGGTCCTATGGAGAAGAGCCGGCAAGAAACTCCATGGATATACTCTTTTCGAGTGAATATCAATAGAATCAATACCTCAGCATCAACAAAACAATCTGTAGCACCGTGACACACTTTTCCACCATTCGTATCGTATCCGAACGAACGAAAACAAATCACAACATTCGAAATATCGAGCAAACGTCCAATTTCACGCTGAAACTTCGACATTCGTATATAAAAAACAATTCTCGATTCTTCATAAAATTACAAGTCGGGCCCAAAGAATGGTCGAGCGTAAGATTTATGTCTTAATTTTGACAGTCCCGTAGGTTTTCGGGGCGGAATAAATAAGTTATGAGTTATCGTCTCGCAATTGAAAAAAAACTCGCACAAATGTTACCTTCGAAGGAGAAAGTTTTTCTGCACTATGTGTATTTATGGTTTCTGGGAGTATATTGTCTTTGTTTTTGCTGCTGTCTTTTCTGGATAGTGATAAGCGCCGGTAGCACCTGTGGGTCTTTGTCCAAGATTTGTGAATTCCCTTTGCCTGGGCGACGACGTTCTGCGGGCAGAACAGATGGCCGATGGCGCAGTAAAGTTCTGGAGTGGCGACCGCGTAATGGAAGGCGCAGCGTGGGTAGGCCCCCCACAAGGTGAACCGACGACCTGGTGAAGGTCGCGGGAATCCGCTGGATGCGGAAGGTGCAGGACCGGTCGTTTTGGCGATACTTGGGGGAGGCCTATGTCCAGCAGTGGACGTCTTTCGGCTGAAATGATGATGATGATGATGATGGGCGATGACGTTGCCATCGGCGTCACTAAAGGCATCCATGGTTTTTTTTTGATGAACGGGACCAGCATCCATTTTCCATCTGCTTATCAACAACATTGTGCAATAATTACTTGGTTCTGCGAAGTTATTTCGCCTGAAATTGACAGAGTACATACAAGTAAAAGTTAGGTATACAAGGTATTATTGAAATAACTGAAGACTTCTTAAGGGGTCATTGTACTCATCAATATCAATAACTTTTACTAAGGGACAAACACTGAAATCACGAAAAAAATAACAGTTGTTCCCTACATTTTGTCGGTTTATATGAACACAAATGTAGGGGAAAGCTGATATTTTTTCGCGATTTCAGGTTTGGTCCGTAAAAGATGAGTACAATGACCCTTTAAGAGGTTTTCAGTTATTTCAATAACACGTTGTAGACACACCCCGGACACTCCATACAATCCCGTCGATTTGAGTACCTACTACTCCTACATATAAACAATCGACGTTTGTACACGCGTCGTATGTGTGTGTTAACATAGGGTTGCTGCCAACGTTATCGTCCGTATCAATTCAATTTGGTTTCGAGAATCCTGTTAATTAAATAGGTAACAATCTAAATTATAAATAGTTCATATCGCAATCGGATATATTAAACTCAGAACAAAATAGTTACGTTCGGTGACAATAAAATAATCCATAAATCCTTTGAAAAATTAAAAAAGCTTTTCTGTTAGCTTCATGAAGACAATTAACCAAACACAGCACAAGTAACTCCCGTCTCGATTAAATAAAATAAAAATAAGTATTTTTCACTACCTACACAAAAACAAATTAAAATATAACGCGCACTTACAAGACGCGTGGCTAAGAGCACTGAAATCTAGGCGGGGTGGGGTAGGTCGGATCGACAGCAGGAGGTGAGTGGACGTACTGTACAGTCTAACAAAGCAATTAGTATCCAAGGTCACCAGATATAAATTAAGTTTTCTCAGAAGATTATGGATGTTTTCGAGTGAATTCTCATTTTAATAACGGACAAAGTTAAACTGCATAATTATAACCCTAATCCTTTCCACCAAGTTTTTTTTCCACTCCATAATAATGACAAAACCAAATTGCATTTCCAGAAATAATCAACCGAAGCCATTCTCTTCACAAAGAACCAACACAGCATGTTCAATAGCATGCATCCAATAATTATAAGTGTCACAGCCACAAAGGACCTGATATTAAAATCAAATTTGTGCAAGCATGGTCGACCAATGGCGTAAAATTGTAGAATATTCAGTAAACATATTGGGGGGAAATGAACCGTGACCCTTTACAATATAATAATTATTGCAGACGCTTCTATTGTTGTATTCAGCACATAATTACTGTGTACTTGTTCACGTCAATTGAATTCAGCTTTTGTATGTTTAAGTAATTAATTGTTTGTTTTTTTGAGCTTGTGGTTCAGGGAGTCAAGGAGTGGAAATGTGTACAATTATAGTGTTACACAAGATTAGACACTGGAAGGAAAAGATGGAATAAAACAAAGTTTACATTACATCAACCATTAATTTAATAGTCATATTATGCACACTCGACAATTTAATCAACTGCAGGAAATTACTAATATAGACACTAAATTTAAAAAGACTAATTTGACAATTACTAAATACAATTACTAAATACAATAACCAGCATTGATTACTTTAATTATTAATTACAAGCACTAAAACATAAATGATTAAGGATATACTTAACAGACTCAATATACAGCACAGACAGCAAGATTATTATAGCAACGCGACAGAGGTTCGACCTAGGCAGTTGTTCGTAACAAAAGAGAGACCGAATGATATGCGCGATGTCTTAAATACACTTTTTCCCCGCCGTGTCATCTCAGAGTGTCTGGAGGTGGGATGGGCGTGTCGATAATGTTGCCATGTTGTCAGCGTCTATGGGGTGGCCAGCGTTGGTGTAACAGCTCGGCCGTCCTGAAACAAAGTGACCACACGATACGCATTAGTTAATTTTCCAACAAGTCTACAAAATCTATGCTATCTCAGCATCAGCGTCATCATTATGAGAACCAGCAACAGCTATATACGGCCTTAAAGTATCCACAGCTCTTAAGGCCTTAAAATATCCACAGACACCACAGCACATACGGCCTTAAAGTATCCACAGCACATACAGCCTTAAAGTACCCACAGTACACTACTGTACTAAAATGGCGAAACTAGCTAAAGGCCCACCCGACGTTAATCGGTTACCTTTGCCCATAACTTCAATACCACCTAGGCTGTTGCCTGAATGGTACCGCAAGTCGGTTCGCCAAACTGAGACATGAAGATGGAAAGTCTCATGTGATTGTAATTTCACCGGCACCCGTACCCTTCAGACCGAAACACAGCAATGCAAGCATCGCTATTTGGCGGAGAAGTAGGTACTGTGGTAGTACTTCCCCGGACGAGCTCATTCACAAAGGAGCTTTACTACTACTAAAACAGCTACTACTAGGCGATTTTAATTACTTCAAATTACGACCTTAAGTCCCCCTTTTACTAACATATTTTTATCTTATTTGTGTTTATAACAATTTCTATATTAGCAGTGCAGCGATCACAGACTATATAGGTAGGTATATTTCAATTACATTCACTATTGTCTAAATTAGATATTATAACTACTTTTATTTTGGGAACTTAAATTAAAAGGGACAATTTTTTTTTTTTTTAACCTTTTGTTTCAAAACATACCAGAAATTACGCAGGTAGGTTACCATCTCAATTATTCTCCTCACTCTAGTAGTGTGTAGTTCCAAAAATATTAAAAAAAATGTAATGTTCGCTGACTGTTCTCTTTTGGCATTGCAACTGATCTCAACATCTTTTAAATTAAAACTACTAAAAGAAATTTAAGATATTTACTGAAACTAAAGGGCATAAAAATTAAGAGCTTTGAATAACAGCTACAAAATGCAATATTTAACCCAAACTAAAGAGCTTGAAACAACAGCTACAAATGCAATATAATTGAACAGACCATTGGCATACCATTGTAAAATATTTTAACCGCAATGCACAATATTTTACTAAAATTTAACATATTTAAAATAACACCAACGAAATGTAAGGCAAAGCATTGTACTCTGAAATACAACATATTGTACTCAAGTTCAAAAGTTTTAAAATATCAGCAACAAAATGTAATGTAAAATATTGTACTCCGCAATATAAAAATAATTTACTTTATTTAGCTTTGAACTAAATAAATAGTATGTAAAAAGTTGCACTCTGCAATGCAAAACATGTTACTCAAATTCAACATCTTTAAAATAACTGCTACAAAATGCAATGTCAAATATCGCACTCGGCTATGTAAAATATTTTACTCAAATTCCGCAGCTTTAAAATAACTACAAAATGCAATGTAAAATATTTTACCCCAATTACGCCACGATTGGATATTATGGTGGACGGAAAACCAAATACTTATTATTTATAATAAAAATAGGACGTAGGTAAGATGAAGATAGTTTCAACTAAATTTGGAAAAAACACATCTCCCGAAGGAATAATGTACCTAGTTACTAAAATACACCGATTATGTTTACTAGACTTTGGAAAAGGCTTTAAGCGAGTAAAGTGTATAGTACCTCTAAGAATACAGAAATGACGGATACATATTCATTGGTAGCTTAAATTGTCCATCCATTCCATAATATCCTCTTTGAAACACACAATCCAGACACGAAGTGACTATAACGACAAGACATTAACAATCGATTCCCATGTAAAGTTTTATTTAAACAGTTACTAAATAATTTACAATTATTTGCCATGTCTGGATTGGCATCAGAGATCCAAAATTGTCGATGCTGCACAGCTTATGATCTCATTTGAACAGTAAAAACAAATCGTCATCAGTAGACAGTGCATAAACGTGGGTCTCTCTACTGGGTTACAGCTCAGCTCATCAACGTGGGTTATTTTGTCTCCAGCCCTATATTACCTATATCGAGCAGTTACATAAAAATATACTATAATAATGTTTTTAAAGAGGAAAGATTTGTTTGTTTGGTTGTTTGAAATCTAAACTCCGAGAACCGATTTAAATGAAAAAATAATCACGATTAAAAAAAGCTACTTTATCCAGAAGTAACATAGGCTATATTTTATATCAGTACGCGGGCGAAGTCTAGTTCTATAAAATAAAAGTTTGAAAAGCAGTAACAATATCAGATAAATAAATAAACAAATAAATAAAGTTTGAACATATTTAATAACCTACTACTGCCACTTTATAATCCGTAACGTAAACATAATAAATCTGTTCTTGACGTGTAGTCTCGAGACTAAAATACATAATTGATTGAAGAATGACCTACTTGGCGCTTAAACAATACCCGATTTTCACAAATAATGCCACCTTCCAAAAAATTTAAAAACTTTGTGCTTACTATCAAAATTCTGGGAGGTAAAGTCTGTATTCCTATACCTACCGGCAGTAAATTTATGAATATTTACTTTAACTTCAATCTCTTAAACAAAACAATTACTAAGTACGAAGGTACAACGATATTTAATGGTAGAATGTAAATGGGCCATTTAAATTTAAGATCATACTTTTACACCTACATTCTGGCAAATAAATTAACTTTAATTTATGTATCAAAATGGTGAATAAAAGTTACTTGTCGCCATTGCTAATAATAGGTACCCACGTTTATGTCGGTCAAATCAACACCACAAATACACATCACCAGATATGTAAACAACATCTTCCTGGTCCAATTTCGTCATCCCAGCTTTGCTTCAGCTCAATGCGGTACGAAACCAACAGCGTTATTATTTTAGCTCTTAACGTCAAAATTGGACCAACAACAAAGAAAGATTTGACTCACCAAGACAGCTTCAGCTTGTTCTATTTCGGCACAGCATTGCCCTCGCACTGTAGCCGTCACATCTCGCATAATAGCTCACACCAGCAACAAGTTCCACAGCCTTCGAAACTCTTGTCTACTCGGAACTCTCCGCCAGATGCTGGGATAATGTAGGTACCCATAATCTGAGAGGTTGAAATAACAGGGGTTAGCGTAGTGTAAGTGTAAGTAACCTCTAAGAATACAGAAATGACGGATACATATTCATTGGTAGCTTAAATTGTCCATCCATTCCATAATATCCTCTTTGAAACACACAATCCAGACACGAAGTGACTATAACGACAAGACATTAACAATCGATTCCCATGTAAAGTTTTATTTAAACAGTTACTAAATAATTTACAATTATTTGCCATGTCTGGATTGGCATCAGAGATCCAAAATTGTCGATGCTGCACAGCTTATGATCTCATTTGAACAGTAAAAACAAATCGTCATCAGTAGACAGTGCATAAACGTGGGTCTCTCTACTGGGTTACAGCTCAGCTCATCAACGTGGGTTATTTTGTCTCCAGCCCTATATTACCTATATCGAGCAGTTACATAAAAATATACTATAATAATGTTTTTAAAGAGGAAAGATTTGTTTGTTTGGTTGTTTGAAATCTAAACTCCGAGAACCGATTTAAATGAAAAAATAATCACGATTAAAAAAAGCTACTTTATCCAGAAGTAACATAGGCTATATTTTATATCAGTACGCGGGCGAAGTCTAGTTCTATAAAATAAAAGTTTGAAAAGCAGTAACAATATCAGATAAATAAATAAACAAATAAATAAAGTTTGAACATATTTAATAACCTACTACTGCCACTTTATAATCCGTAACGTAAACATAATAAATCTGTTCTTGACGTGTAGTCTCGAGACTAAAATACATAATTGATTGAAGAATGACCTACTTGGCGCTTAAACAATACCCGATTTTCACAAATAATGCCACCTTCCAAAAAATTTAAAAACTTTGTGCTTACTATCAAAATTCTGGGAGGTAAAGTCTGTATTCCTATACCTACCGGCAGTAAATTTATGAATATTTACTTTAACTTCAATCTCTTAAACAAAACAATTACTAAGTACGAAGGTACAACGATATTTAATGGTAGAATGTAAATGGGCCATTTAAATTTAAGATCATACTTTTACACCTACATTCTGGCAAATAAATTAACTTTAATTTATGTATCAAAATGGTGAATAAAAGTTACTTGTCGCCATTGCTAATAATAGGTACCCACGTTTATGTCGGTCAAATCAACACCACAAATACACATCACCAGATATGTAAACAACATCTTCCTGGTCCAATTTCGTCATCCCAGCTTTGCTTCAGCTCAATGCGGTACGAAACCAACAGCGTTATTATTTTAGCTCTTAACGTCAAAATTGGACCAACAACAAAGAAAGATTTGACTCACCAAGACAGCTTCAGCTTGTTCTATTTCGGCACAGCATTGCCCTCGCACTGTAGCCGTCACATCTCGCATAATAGCTCACACCAGCAACAAGTTCCACAGCCTTCGAAACTCTTGTCTACTCGGAACTCTCCGCCAGATGCTGGGATAATGTAGGTACCCATAATCTGAGAGGTTGAAATAACAGGGGTTAGCGTTTCCTTTCTATCTGTAATACTAGAATAGATTTAAGAGGTATGATTTCTATTAATGACAATCTCCACAAGGGCCTCTATAGTCTATAAATTTTCCTCAAGTTGACTAAAGGTCAACTAGTGGATCAGTTTTAACTGCTAACCAATCCGGAGAAACATAACTTTGCTTAGTACAGGTATCCAAAAAGATTTATATCCGATATACGTGGGACACTCAGAAAGTTTTGCGAAACTAAAAAAAATTGTTCTATACGTACATATATTTTTATCAAATCTTTTCAAAGTACTTTCCACCAGCCTCTATACAAAGATTCATGCGCCTAAACCAGTTTTCAAAACACTTTTTCCAGTCCGCCGCAGACACCTCGTTTACAGCCTGCTCGAACGCAGCCAGCGCATCTTCCGGCGACGAAAATTGTATCCCTTTGAGCTGATTTTTTATTTTTGGGAATAAAAAGAAGTAACACGGTGCTAGATCAGGGCTGTAAGGAGGGTGACCCAGGAGTTTGACTGGCGTGCTGTCCAGGAAGTCCCTCGTTTTGAGTGCGGTGTGCGCAGGTGCATTGTCGTGGTGGAGCAGTAGCCCGCGGAGCCCTGTGTTTGGTCGCTTGTTGCTTATAACAGAGAAAACTTCTGGCAAACATTTGGTAGTATACCATTCGGCATTAATGCTTCTTTGATCCCGTAAGGGAATTGATACCAAGTGGCCAGTCAAATTAAAAAAGCTAGCGATCAAAATCTTACCCCCGCTTCTAGATCGCTTCACTTTGGTAGGCGTTGGCTCATTTTGAAACACCCAAACAGTCGACTGGCGCTTGGTTTCTGGGTCGTATTGATAAATCCAGGACTCATCACCTGTAACGATGTCGTAAACACGCCGAGACGAGCCTGCTTCAAATTTGTTAAGCATATCACGGCACCATTCCACCCGGGCCTGCTTCTGAGCATCGGTGAGGTTGTGCGGCACCCAGCGTGATACTATCCTCCTCACGCGAAGATGGCTGTGTAGAATCTCGTGAACGCTTCCCGATCCAATCTTCAATATGTGTTGAATCTCCTGATATGTAATTCGCCTATTGTCTTGGATTAAATTTTTCACTGCTAGCACGTTTTCTTCGGTAACAGCCGTCAAAGGGCGACCGCTTCTTTCGTCATCCCCCAAAGTTGGTCGACCGCGCTTGAATTCGTTATACCAACGATACACGGTTGCCTTGGAAGGGCCTTCATCCATGAATGCCATTTGAAGTCTATCGTACGATTCATCCGGTTTCAGGCGACACTTGAAATCGTATAAAATCATAGCTCTAAAATGTTCCCGGCGCAGATCCATATTTCAGTGAGACACAATACTTTGAATTAACTCGCAAAAAATGTGGAGGGAAATTTTGAAATTGGAACTTACTTATTTTTACTTATAAATAATCATATTTTAGAAAAACATTATAACTGGCCAGTCTCCCATATATAAAAACTTTTTTTCGCAATACTTTCTGAGGGGCCTGGTATATATATTTTTAACTTTAATTTTTTTTTTCTCTCGCTTTTTAATATTCACATTCACCCTACAAAATGTTACAATATGTAATCTTCCGGCAGTTTTTTCAACAGCTACGTATTTATTTTTTGGAAGATCAACAGCAATTTCCTTAGACTAACAATGATATTTATTATAAATTCTGCCAATAATAGGACTTCACGAATAGCGACAGAATACACTAAATGTAATGTAACTAGGTATATCAGAATTAGTGCACTTATTAAATTAACCAAGTGACCCTCAGTATTACAGTGATAGTAGAAGATAGGTAAGATTTTTGTATTGATCAGCCTCACAAAGTCTCCATGAATGAGAAAGATAATTTTCCAATAACACTAATAACTCTAGATGAAATCTACTGAATTCTTATTTAAAAAAATTGTAAGTGCTTGTTTGCGATTGTGAGGGTAGGATGCGAATAATACTAGAGACCGCAGCACTATTATCAAACTTACATCTGCATTGTCAATTTATCGCAAAACTAATTACCTCATAGTCGTCGACATTGCAAAGACGTATTTTGTTTTTTTTGTTTAATTTCGTGAAATACCTTCCTATTTAGGTAACCGACGATTAATTTTTATTTGTAATAAACTAATAGAATTATTAATTAAGAGTAAGTACTTTATGCAATGACATCGGCACATTATTTACTTTGTCTCTTTTTCAGACCAACTCTTCAACAGATTCTGTTAATGCAAACATCTATATCCAGCTTATCATACCAGCATCTAGCCAAACATCTAACCTTGTCTGCATAGGTATATAATACGAGCGTTTTGTGTATTCCTAGCCAAAAACATCACCAAGCCAGATTACTTTCTTCAACCACACAAGTTATCCTCTTTATAAAAAATAATAGAACACTGTCACCTTTAAAACAGTCCGCATATTTTTGCGCCTACCGCCAAAGAATTTGTTCAACATACCTTCAATCTTTTCATTTACCAATTGTTCTAGTATACTCTTCAATGATGCGTCGCAGGCCCGCTTCTCTTCTCTGCGACTTGCAAATCTAAAACTGCAATTTTGCTGCTACCGCTATTACCTCTAGCTCTGTTCAGACTTCTTCATGTTGAGCGGAGTAATCACACTTCTGAAACTGTTACACAAGATTAGACACTGGAAGGAAAAGATGGAATAAAACAAAGTTTACATTACATCAACCATTAATTTAATAGTCATATTATGCACACTCGACAATTTAATCAACTGCAGGAAATTACTAATATAGACACTAAATTTAAAAAGACTAATTTGACAATTACTAAATACAATTACTAAATACAATAACCAGCATTGATTACTTTAATTATTAATTACAAGCACTAAAACATAAATGATTAAGGATATACTTAACAGACTCAATATACAGCACAGACAGCAAGATTATTATAGCAACGCGACAGAGGTTCGACCTAGGCAGTTGTTCGTAACAAAAGAGAGACCGAATGATATGCGCGATGTCTTAAATACACTTTTTCCCCGCCGTGTCATCTCAGAGTGTCTGGAGGTGGGATGGGCGTGTCGATAATGTTGCCATGTTGTCAGCGTCTATGGGGTGGCCAGCGTTGGTGTAACAATAGCTTACTGTTATTACAGTAAGCCTAAGCTTATTAGCCAGTGTTACTTGATATATTTAAAGCGAGAAGAGTTTTGTTCGCTTGAAACTACGATAAATTCGATTTCGTTTTACAAAATTAAGAGGGTTTTACTGAATTTGGCCCACCATTTGAATTTAACAACTGAATCTATAAACCACTAGTTGCGAGCTAAAGTTGAATGTTCGATTCCAACCATGTTCTCTCATTTCCAGTTTCTTTATTTATTTATTTATGTAATTCTTTATGCACAACTGGGTACAAAGCCAGTTCTCAGAGTGTGATTTTAGCTATATTTCATATGAAAACCACTCACCCTTACATGGTGAAAATTAACCTTTATGCTAGAAGCGTTTTGTTAATAGCTTTATTACACATACAGCTCAGGACTGGAATTCTTTGTCCGTGTTTCCCGATAACTAAGTATCATCTGGTGGTCTCCTAATTTGCCACGCACATCACATTATCGTACCCCGCACACACGTATTCTCACAAAATTACAAAACACAAATAGACATACCTTCTTTAATAAAATTGTACACAATAACCAACCATTAAGCAATAGGCATACTATATCGCTACAGTTTGTTATAATGAAATATGACAATTTGATCTGTTTAAATGACATGGATGGACTTGTGCGTATTTGTTGTTCTGAGGACGAGGAATACTATCCGCTCGTGATACAGTTTTTTACTAGTACGGGGGGATAGGGTGAATCAGTCTAATGACAACCAATGCCTGCAACCATAAAGGTATTATACTGACGTCAGTACATACTTACGTCAGTATCATGGAGAAAAGAAGGGAGCGGAGGTGTTGCAAGGCAAAATCTCTTTAGAAAGAAGCGTCGCCTGAATGCGGGTGACAGGGGGACGAGGTACAGCAATGGCTCCACCTCACTATGGAAAATCCGCCCATTTTTTGTAAATCCATCTAGCGGTGAAATGAATTATTACAGCGTAACAGCACTAACAATTTTTATTTTAGTTTGTCTACTCACCACTGTGGCGTACAAAGCACATTATTTTATTCCAGAACATTCTATGTGCGTTTTTGTGGTGAGAACATAACACTAATGAAATTAAATTTTACACAAATGACGTGGTCTTTAAAATGACTGGTTAGAATTTGAAAAAAAGTAACGAAGTTGAAAAAGGTTAAAAGGGTATAATGTAAGGGTACCATATGGCACTTGCGGCTTGACCTTCAGATTACCAGTCCAGTATGAGTATTAAATAACGTCTAACTACACAACTTTTGTTTTACAACTTTACACAAAAGTACGTTAAAAACGTGCCATACATAGCGCCTAGCGCAATAAAGTATCCTCATGTAGATCACCTTGAAAATCACTCAAACCATCTTTTTAATTGTATAAACTGATTGCAAATACAACAAAAAAAAAATTGATTGACAAAATTATATATTTTATTATTTTTAACGCATTTATGCATGCGAAGCGAAATCTAACGATTTATTTAGTATTTATTTATTTATTCATACATGTATAAATTTTGCAATATCACTGTGCCCCACAAAACCGTGTTATCGGTATTTAAATAGTGGAAAAAAAAAGAAGAATCACTGTTTCTTAATAAGATATCGCTGACGTCACCCAAAGACTGGCGTACTGAGCCAGGAGTCTCAGGTTCGAATCCTGCTCGTGAGCGATTTTTTCTTTCCACTATTTAAATCATTAAAAATATATATTATAAGAAATTAGTAGAAATACCTACTTATACAAATATCCAATCTTATTCTTAGTTTATACTAAATCTCTGGGATCATTGTACTCATCATTATGAACACATTTTACAGTGGAATCAACCCTGAAATCTCGAAAAAATCTGCTGTTCCCTATAATTATGTCGATTTATGTGAACACAAATGTAGGGAACCGCTGATATTTTTTTCGGTTTCAGGGTTGTTCCCATAGTAAAAGTTGTTCATTATGATGAGTACAATGACCCCTTAAGAGGTTTAGTATAAGCTAAGAATTAGGTTGTAGGTTGTATATAGAAATATAATAAAAAGTATGTTACATTCTGTTCATAAAAAAATTTTACCTAATGTTATTTTTTTTTTATTAATTAAAGTATTCAATACATTTTTGCTGAAATAATGCTACGTAATATTTGGAATTTTTGGATTATGATATATCAAGATTGCAGTTAACTATTGTCATAAAAACTTATTGGATACAAATTGAATAAAAAAAAACTAAATGTGTGCTGGGACACACATAGTAGAAAGTAAACTTCAAGTTAAAATTTTGTTGTGATTCGTTTTTCCATTTGTCAGTTGCCATTCGTTTTTCCACTTGTCCGTTGCGATTCGTTTTTCCACTTGTCCGTTGAAGTTTCACTTCTACTATGTGTCCCAGCACACATTTCGTTTTTTTTTCGCAGTTTTACTGCAAATTATGTTTTGGTTAGGTTAGGTACATTTTAAGTGATTTTAATGAATGCATTTTTTATTTAAACATATTTTATTTTATCAAACAAAAAAACTGAATTAAATCCGGAACCAAAAAAAACATCCATTTTTATTTCTCTCCCTCCGCCGCTATATATCGTCTACCCCCTCCACGCGGCCGTAACGCTTTTTCGTGAGAGAAAAATCCTAATATATAGAAGAAGATATATATATCTATCTTCTATATATAGAATTTTCACCATCATCATCATCATCATCAGCCTTTCAATCCCTCCGCCGCTGCCGTCTCTCGCCAAGCGATATATTGTCTACCCCCTCCATGCGGCCGTAACGTTTTTTCGTGACTAAAAATTCCTAATACCCCCCGTCTATACAGAAGTTTCACTTCAAAAAACGTATCCAAGGTTCCTTGTTTTTATTTCTCACTTAGATACCTTAGAATCACCATCGCCCGCTTCATTCAAGACCTTGTTATGTATTTTTGTTTTATAAAATCATGGTTATGAATGTTGTCCAGCTAGCAAATCATTAGTGTCCTACACATTTCATTCGCGATTAAAGAATTTCATTTGTGTAAAAACTTATTCATTCGTGTTTCTATTTTTTTGGTTTTCTTCTATTTTTAACAAGATGCGCCCTGTATTTTTACATAGTATGTGTATAACTTCATTATAGCAAACGTTAAATACCATCAGATAACAATAAAACGGGGGTTTACAAAAATCGTCAAAAATGTGTCATTTTAATTCGAAACATGAAATCGACCCTATTACTGACTACTCACCGATAGATGGCCTGATGGCCTATTTTTCTTATTTTAAATTGCTCTTATTTCATGTAATTATGTAATTTATCTATGAAATAACTAACATTTTAGAATTTAAAATGAATTAAAACAATGTGTTTATTATTTTCGTCATAATATGCATTGATAATGTAAAAACATGTTATCGGTGAGAAGTGATTAGTATGCATCTTTTCGACGACAGATGTCCCGAGCAACAATTTGGCGAAGAAACGAGAAAATGCATGTTTTAAAATTGAAAATATAAATATATGTGACTTACACATAAAATGTTATACCATCAATATGTTTTAGTTTTGATCCTGAACAATTTTTACATCCAACAACAGCGCACTTCATTGTTAAAACAAGAAAAATATTCAAAATCCTCTCAAAATCTATTTAAATCGAAGAGAACCGAACGCAGTGATGATTCACTTGAAATTAAGCTTTGCGGCTCCGCCCACTGTGACGTCATGACCAAATTGAAGGCGCATGACCAAATTGCCTTGCAGCACCTCCGCTCCCTTCTTTTCTCCATGGTCAGTATATACAAAGTCTTTGCCTGCAACCCATTTCACCTAACTGTCAGTTTTGATAAACGCCAGTGTAAAATAATTGTTACCTATTTTTGTAATTTATTATCATGGTTAGCTAAGATTTGTAGAAATTATGTAGGTAACTCTTGTATGGTTGTCTCTTGTTTATGCAATAAAGAATATTGTATTGTATCGTCGACCGCACCATCGCTTGTCATCAGTTGAGGTGGTTGTCTATACTGTTTTGCCATAACATTGTCATTTCTATATCTATGAGGGTAAATTGGGGATAGATAGGTAATTTTGGCCATAATTCAACATACCATGAAAATGGATATCTAACTAATAAAATAAACAGAAAACTGAAAACGGTCTAGCTAAATTTCTTATCTCCATAGAAAATCCTATTATTTCGTAGTTAAATTTGACCCATCCGGCTGAACCGTATATTTTTAGTTGAAACACATAACTTCATGTTTCTTATCTCTCACATTAAACCTGAAAGCTTTATGATGTTACGACGAGACGAAAATAGCTGTTACTGTTGAAAATAGCTGTTTGAAACAGTGCTTCATGTAACACTAAAATCTCGACATCATATCGAAGCACAGGAAAACGTCCACACCTAATAAGAAATGGAACTAAAACGTTATAAAATAAGATAAAAACTATTAAGAATGGGCTTTTTAATATAATTATTACCACAGAGAACCAGCGAGGAATTTTCCTAATCAAACTCACATAAAAAAGTCATAATTTGAGGTTTGGCCCTCGACTCCACCAACCCTAACGCTTCAATGGAGCGTAGGTACCTACTCTCTCTATCTCAAGAAATAGACCTAGTCTAAAATTCTAATTCAAATCATTTATTTTGTGGTACACAGGTAATAAATAGGTCTTAATCTCGGTCTCGGTCTCAGTACTGTCTATTTGTTTCGTTTTTGCTGTGCATTAAAGACAAGCGTTGAAGCGTTAGGCTATCACTGCTGGGGTGCTGGCCAGAAAACCTCCACGTGTGCCTGACGGCTGCTTGTCCTTCTGGACACATCTGGAGGGAACGGCAGTTGTTTGGTCGGAGCATCCTGGATACGGGCAATTGAATAATTTCGAGGGATTAACCTTCGGGGGATCTTATTGCCTGTGGTGAATATTCTGGCGCGAGAGGGGCCCGTTTTGGGCCAGTGGGGAGTTCCTCCACGTGTTCCTCTGATGCCAACAGAGGGCACTGTGGAGGAGCAGGGGCGGGCCCGGTGTGCACTCACCCTGCCACTGGGCAGGCAGCGGGGGGACTGTCTTTCCTTGCCCCCGTTGATCTCGTAACCCCAGGAGTGCCTGCTGAGTAGTGTTCTCGTCCTTCTTGGGACCAAGGGTCTTGGCTTCCACCACCTGGACTACGAGGACGAAAACCTCTATAAAAAAATACGGGAGGATGGGCCCTGCGAGCAGCAGATTAGGGGTAGTCTGCTGCCCGACCAGCAGCTGGCGTAGCTAGTGTAGTTGGCGCAGCTGGCGTAGCTGGTAAAGGCCCTTCAGGTGAGGTGGCGTGCAGTGTTCCGTGTGCACTGCCTAGGAGGGTGCGGCCAACGTTAGGCCGCACGGGGAGAAGGGGCTCGCCTGCTTGTGGCGAGCCGGGGGCCGGGACCTGTCGGGGGTGGTTGTGTGAATACTCACGTGTACCCACGCCCCCGGCTAAGGTAGTTGAAGGAACACCGTGGTGGTTTTAGTCGGTAAGAGTCCGACACTGGCTCCGCCTACCCCAGGTGGAGTGCGTCCATGGGGATTTCCCCAAGGAAAAAAAGAAAAGGCTCTTAATAATAATAATAAAATTATGTTTCTAAGAACCTCAGAAATTAAATATAATGCAATGTGCTTTACTTTATGTAACTTTTGTTTAGTTACTTACTTTGCTTTTAAGAACGAAGTGCAGTGTAAGTTCTTTGGAAATTCGTATTTTAATGAAACTCTTGGAGTGTCAATTGGCACCGCGCCAACAATAGGTTGGTTAGTTTACCCTATTTTATATTATATGGTTTGTATACTAAAGAAGTTGAATTTGAAATAATATACTGCTTTATTGTACAACGTGTTATTGAAATAACTGAAAATCTCGTAAAGGGTCATTGTACTCATCAGTATGAACAACTTTTACTATGGGATCAAAACTGAAATCGCAAAAAAAACCAGCTCTTCCCTACATTTGACGACGTCTGTGGTCTAGTGGTTCGAGGGTCAGACTGCTGATCTCGAGGTCGTGGGTTCGAACCCCACAGGACACAAATATTTGTGTGATGAATATAAGTGTTTGTGTTGGTTTGGGTGTTTCTTATGTATTAACAGTATGTATTTACAAAAAAAGTATTTATGAGTATTATATCCATTTTCTAGTATCCATAGTACAAGCTCTGCTTAGTTTGGGACTAGATGATGCTGTGTAAAAAATGTCCCAAATATTTATTTATTTTTATTTAGGTATTTTATTTCTCCTGTCCAAAAATTTAAATATTGATTTTTTGTAAGTTGAAAATTGATCATATTTCGATCGAATAAAAGCTTTTCCATTGTTAAATAATTATGTCTTGTATTCTTTCATAAAAGTCAATAAAAGTAATATGAAAAACCATGGTATGTTAAGATGATCTTATTATACTATGTCAAGAACATTATGCCTGGCTCAAACTGTCAATAAAACGTCATGCCATCACAAACGTAGTAACAAACAACAGAATTAATTATTAACCAACTCGGGATTGAGCTTCAGTCCAAGCGTATAATTATTGTTGTCCATTAGCCAAATTGTGTTAAACATTTAAAATTTATAGAAGGAAATGGGTGGGGCTAAGGAGGGACCGGCCATTCTGTGAGTTTGGACACAAAATAAAGTACAACAGAAGGTTTACTTGATTAATACTTGATAGATATAACGTAAGATGCTATATGAAAAAAACATCTATCGATTAGAATTCATAAATTACTTGCTTTAACAGTGAAAGAAAATGTCGCATGGAAATTTACACATGAGTCTCTCTCAATGGATAAGTTCTAGAATATTCAAACTTGTGTGTGTAGTCTGCCAACTCGCACCAAGTCAGCGTGGTAGCCTAAGGCCACGTTTCCACATGCAAGAAAAATTCGCGTTGCACCGGTTGATCAAATAAATATCGTCACTCATGGAGACTCGTGGTGGTTACTGTCTTTTCTTGAAAGCTCGCATGTCGAATTCGTTTGGGAAAACCGCTGATGAAAGTTGGTTCCTCTGCTTTGCTATACTGTTACTTGCAAGTTGCAAGCTAATAACGGACAGAGAGTTAGAAAGTCGCTGAAGTTTTCTTGAATGCGACTTTTGGCTTAATTAAACTCTTCTATTTTAAGAATAGGCACGTGCCCAGCAGTGGGACAGTAATAAATAAATAAACAATAATGTTTATTCCACCAACAATTTATACAACCCCTTGTAGGAAAAATTAAAGACTAATATTTACGATGATTGGTATGTAATCATACGTAACGTACGTAATGGATTGATTTATTTTTATTGCCGTAGCGAATGTCCATTTGTTAATTTAAGCAAAAAGAAAGAAAGAACGAAAAACAATATTGTGACAGTAACATGCAATATTTAAAAAACATGTACAATTATACAATTTTTTTTGGGCAGTCATGTAATAATCTTAACATGTAAAATATGAAGATATCGCTTTTAGCGATAAGACCGCCCATAATTTATACGTTGTTCCTGTTTACTACTATTTTCATGGTGTACAATAAAGTATATTTTATCTATCTATGACTTCTATCTATGACTTCTATCTATGACTTCTATCTATGACTATAAAAACTACTATTTCTTATTAATTAACTACTATTATCTATTCTATCTATGACTATAAAAACTACTTATATAACCTACTTATTATTACTTTTTTTTATATTCTCAGTAGCAGCCCGGAGTCTGGATTTGTGCCCGGTTAATGGCAATAGGCTCGCCCCCTATTACATGGGACTTATAACATAACTGGCGAAATGTGGGTGTACTATACACCTCTGCCTACCCCTTCGGGGAAATACAGGCGTGATGTTATGTTATGTTATGTACACCTACTTCCATAATTTTTCTACGGTTCGATATCCAGTGTCACATTTAAAAAGAGTAACTTTTCTTAAAATATTAATTAAACTTATTATATTTATCGAGCGTTAGGTTCAGACCTTCTACATTTATCTCTTATGTGGCTTTCATTCGTGTTTTATGGGTCACGATATCGAGTAATGCTCGGAGGCGTACGCCAGCAATTTACAACTTCACTTGTTAATGATGATAGTGTGTGCTGTACCAACCCTACCCGCAAGGGCTTAGTTAAATTTCCAGTGGTTTCATAGAAGACGATATTGCAATCGTATATCAACTCAGCCTATCGCAGTCCACTGCTGGACATAGGCCTCTCCCAAGTTGCGCCACAACGCTCGGTCCTCTGCCTTCCGCATCCAGTCCCCCCCAGCCACGTTCTTTAGGTCGTCGGTCCACCTGGCAGGGGGGCGCCCTACGCTGCGTTTGCCGATTCGCGGTCTCCACTCAAGGACTCGTCTGCTCCAGCGGCCATCGGTCCTTCGACAGACATGGCCAGCCCACTGCCACTTCAGCTTACTGATCCTACAAGCTATGTTGGTCACTCCGGTTCTTCTCCGGATAATCTCGTTACGGTATGATATTTTATCCTTCAAAGAAACTCCAAGCATAGCTCGCTCCATAGCTCGCTGAGCGACTTTGAATTTGTGGACTAGCCCAACTGTCAGTGTCCACGTCAAATCAAATCAAATCACGTCAAATCAGTGTCAATCGTATACGTTAAATACAGAACAAAACAGTAAAACTATCCACAAATGTTCCAAGTTCGTTAACGTAACATCCCCAATTATAGACACTTTAAGGGACGATCACAAGTATTTTTAACCGACGAAAAAAAGGAGGAGGTTCTCAATTCGACGCGTATATATATATTTTTTTTTTTTTTTTTTTTTTTATGTTTGACCACGCATAACTTTTTACAGAGTGGTCCGATTTTGATGATTCTTTTTTAATGGATTGGGTATATCTTGAATATGGTCCCATTTAAATTTCAAAATCAAAATCCACCCCTAAGGGTAGTAAAACGAATGAGTTTTTGTTCACCCACTGAATTCTTACCTGTTAACCGATTCTGTTGAAACTTGACACACATAAATATAGTTCTAGACACTACGACATAATGGAGACCTGGAGTTAGATTTTAACCACAAAAAAATGAAAAATAAAACTTTTTAACAAAAAATTGAACCGACGAAAAGTGAAACTGAAAAGCGAAAAATAACTAATTATGAGTCGGCGCTAAACAACCAATCAACGAAGATCATTAAATTACTTTAAATAAATAATAAAAACAACGTCACATCAAATACAACGTGAAATTTTCAACGATAAACAATAACTTTCCAAAAATGCGTTCTCCGCTCGGCCACTTGCAACTTACACGCACTTTGCTTGTTAAAATTTCGTTTGGCGCCGACTCATAATTAGTTATTTTTCGCTTTTCAGTTTCACTTTTCGTCGGTTCAATTTTTTGTTAAAAAGTTTTATTTTTAATACATTGGTTTCGTGATGTTTTTTTACGTACTTGTGGTGCACTATGTAACAGTTCAATGTTTATTAGATAATATTTATCAACTCAGCCTATCGCAGTCCACTGCTGGACATAGGCCTCTCCCAAGTTGCGCCACAACGCTCGATCCTCTGCCTTCCGCATCCAGTCCCCCCCGGCCACGCTCTTTAGGTCGTCCGTCCACCTGGCAGGGGGGCGCCCTACGCTGCGTTTGCCGATAATAATAAGATAATATTTAACCGTATACCAAATTATAATTATGCTCTTATTTTCTGAAGCTGGTTGTTTTTTTGTCGAACAATGGGGCACTGTGGGTAACTGGGGCTTTTACTATTATATACCCTAATTAATCCTTTGGAAAGAAGCTTCTGTTTTTGTCGTGTCTTGCATATTCTTTATGAAGACAAGCAAGCAAAATACAGAACAATTAACTACGATCTTGATTGAAATAATTTAATAAATAATAATAATAATGTCCTCCCGGCCAAATTTCGGTCACGGCGGCCAATCTCAACGGAGACTAGCCATCTGCGCGGGACATATTATAGTGCACAAGTGTGTGCGCAAACACAGGTGCACTCTCTATTCCCTCACTCATGAGAGGGAACTCACTCACCCACTCTTCATTCGTGTGATTTCATAATCCGATGGGACGGCAATTCAACACGACCAGAGAGAGATCAAGCGCAGGACCGACGGCTTTACGTGCTCTCCGAGGCACGAAGGGGTCTCGATGTGTAGCTAAACGGTCACCCATCCACAAACTGACCGCGGCTAGTGCAGCTTAACCTTGCAGATCGTATTATCCACACTGTCGCTACTTAGCCACGAGCCCCTTAAATTAAAAAATACAACGCGCTCGTACAATGCGCGCAGCTTAGAGCAAATGAAGTGTCTATTGAAATTCGGGCGTGGTGAGGTAGCGGAAGGCAAAAAACCGAGTGTTGTGGCGCAACTTGGGAGAGGGCTATGTCCAGCACTGGACTGCGATAGGCTGAGAGGATGATGATGAGGTAAGTTGGATCAGCGGGGGAGTGAGTGGGTAATGGTTATTTTGTACGTAGCACTATTATGTGTTATGTACCTATACCCTGCATTCAACTGTTCAAATAATACATGTCAGTCATAATAACATAATTATGTAATGTAGGTATGCATGCGAAACCGCAACAAGTCCGAAGTTTACGCCAACACTCCGTAACATAGTTTGTGTGAGCAGCGTTAGTTTAAATATTAACTGAGCAACGTGTTAGCGTGTTCACTACTTATTAACGGATTTATGGAATACAACATTTCGGGAACAGAAGGTCCATTAAAGAGATATTTAGACTTATTGTCGGATTTCTGACGTTCGGCTGAAGGCAAGCAATAATTCGTTCGGCATAAGTTACAGTCAAAATAGATAGACATATTAGTAGTTTGGGGGTGGGGTCGTGAAGTCTTTGTAATGAAGCACTTGTTGAAATATATAAACTTTACTTCTGGTACCAGACATGATAAACAATTAAATATACTACATTATAACTACGAATAATTACGACCTAACTGTATGGCTGCGGGGAGACGACTGCTGCGCTGCGCTAATCCAATTAAGCGCCTTGTACTAAACCCATGCATCAGCAGTGTCCCTACAGTAGTAAACAGGAACAACGTATAAATACAAATCACATGAGGCTTTCCACCTTCATGTCTCAGTTTGGCGAACCGACTTGCGGTACCATTTAGGCAACAGCCTAGGTGGTACTGCAGTTGTTATGGGCATAGGTAACCCCTTAACATCAGGTGGGCCTTTAGCTCGTTTCGCCATCCTATACTATAAAAAAAATCCAGCTTAATAACGTGTTTAGCGGTACAGACCAACCGGACGACGGCAAGTCATGGTGTATGAGTTATTTTTGCCAATGGATACTGTACGCTCGCTTTTCTTCGCTGTTATGTCCACATAAAGAGAAAGCTAGCTAAGACCGCGACTGAACGCGAATGAGGGCCTTTACTGGCTTGTTTTCGCTAAGTCGTCCAACATTGATTCTTTCACATTCACTTGGTAGTCTTCGCTTGCCTTCGTTCGGTTGATTTGTACCCTGCATTAAATACGCTAACTTTGTCTTAAGGTGGTCAATGATGAAAAAAATCTTGCTCTGTGGTCAGGATATGGTCACCAACTTACTTCTGCATCTTCGACTAAATGTTGCATAAAGCTGATGGCCCATCTGGCATTGTACAGTACCATCTGATGGCACTGTCTGAGCCGTAAGCGCCGCACGCGCCTTTTTCAAGAATTCTGTCTCTAAATCGAGTATAAAGCTAAACGCGCGTATTACTTCCTTTGATGTCTTATAGCTGAATGCACGCCTATACGCGTCGCTGCTGATAACGTCATCAGCATATTTTGTTTCCTTGGAATTCGAAATGCAGTGCGTATGGAGCGGATATGTGTGCGTTATGAGACGTCAAAAGAAATAATAATTTAAAAGGCATTTTTTCTCGTTTTTTTTGTGTTAACTAAGTAAAGTGTATTTTCTGATACTTTTTTTGTATAAAACGTGCAGGCTGCATGATTACTGCACGAGGACAGCATAATACTCAACGGATTTGTTAACATGTAATGGAAGTTAGTTTAAGATTTTAAGAAATAGATTGTATTTCTTAATTTGCTTAAAAGGCCAAATTACGGATTTTGCTCACCAAATTTGAAGTAGAACTCGATATCTTCGAAAGCTACGAGATAGAAGTTTAAAAAAAAAATATCATTTTTTCTTTTGTTCCTTAACGATGAAAACACGTTTGGGAAAAAATCTCTATAGAAAAACCACATGAAAATGCATTGTTTTGAACACGTTTTGCTCTGGATCTCAGACCCTACGGTATTTCAATATAATTTTTACTTTGACATGTGGGTAATAATTAGATCTTCAGTTCTGTAACTCAGTTTTGGATTGATTGAGTAGTTTTCGTGTAATAAACAAGTATATAAGTACCTATCGCTATGGGTGTTACTTATGTATAATAAGTATGTATTTACAAAAAAAAAGTATATAAGTATTATATCCATTGTCTAGTACCCATAGTACAAGCTCTGCTTAGTTTGGGACTAGATGGTGCTGTGTAAAAATGTCCCAAAAATAAAATAAAAATAATAATCACTCACCGGCCCGGATCTTTGACCTTTTTTTTTTGTTTTGATTATCACTTGCTTTATTTAACTTGATAACGTACTGGTGTACCGAATCAGGAGTTGCAGGTTCGAATACTGCTCATTAGTGTATTTTTCTTGCCACAATTCATATCTTTTTTCTCGTAGAATGCAAGAGGAAAATATTCGAATCTTGCCCTAGGCGCTCATCACGATACTGGATACAAGCAATCGACCAACATGCTGTTACCCAGCCTATGTATGCAAATTGCGCCTAAAACAACAATTTTATTATCTCCCTATTACAACCCTATTTTATTATAAAAAACTACAGGCCTATTTCTCTGGCTACGGTGATTGCGAAAGTGCTTGACAGCCTGCTTAACAGACAACTTAATAACTATATACAGTTGCATGACAATCAGTTCGGATTTCGACCCGGACTGTCTACTGAGAGTGCCATCTTGAGTCTAAAGTGGGTTGTCAGGTACTACGCAGATCGTAAAACACCTACGTATGCTTGCTTCCTCGACCTATCCAAGGCGTTTGATCTGGTTTCCTACAGTATTCTCTGGAGGAAGTTGGAGAAAGCTGGAGTTCCTCTTGAGCTAATTAATACTTTTAAATGCTGGTATGGAGGCCAGATCAATCAGGTGCGGTGGGCCGGAGTTTTGTCGGAGACGTATGGGTTGGAGTGTGGGGTGAGGCAGGGGGGGTTGAGCTCGCCCACGCTCTTCAATCTATACGTCAATGAGCTAATCGAGGCGCTCAGCAGAGAGCGAGCCGGCTGTTACATTGACGGTGTGTGTGTGAACAATATTAGTTACGCTGATGATATGGCGCTGCTGAGCGCCTCGGTCTGTGGTCTTAGGAGGTTGGTGGCCATCTGTGAAGAATATGCCAAACTTCATGGACTGGTCTACAACGTTACTAAAAGTGAGGTCATGGTCTTTGGTGCCGGCGGTCGATGTCCAGAAACTATACCTCCGGTCAAAATAAATGGAGTAACTCTGGCTAGGGTCCATAAATTTAAATACCTAGGACATCTCTTGACCGCCGACCTCAAGGATGATAAAGATTTAGAAAGGGAACGAAGGGCGCTATCGGTTAGAGCTAATATGGTGGCTCGCAGGTTTGCACGTTGTTCTAGAGAGGTGAAAAAAACTCTATTTCGTGCATATTGCACCTCCTTTTACACGTGCAGCCTGTGGGTTAGTTATACTCAAAAATCGTATAGCGCCCTTCGTATACAATATAACAACGCGTTCCGGGTGTTAATGGGGCTGTCCCGTTTCTGTAGCGCATCAGGGATGTTTGCTGAAGCCCGCGTCGATTGTTTCTACGCTACGATGCGAAAAAGATGCGCCTCCCTGGTGCGCCGGGTGCGGGCCAGCCCCAACGTTATACTGCGCTGTATAGCCAGCAGGCTTGACTGCGCGTGTGTAAATCGCTGCTGCAAGCTTTCAACCTCGGTGCTGAGCTTGTAGCAGGGATTTGCATACCAGTGCGGTTTAGGTTAAGTGCATAGGATAGGAATACTAACATAGTTATTAAGTAATATTGTTACTAACACAGTGAGTCATTGTTACTCAATCAATAAATAAATAATAATAATAATAATTACAAACATTGCTAATAATAGAGTATTAATTCCATTTCAGCATTGTCATTTAAGGGTTTAGGCACACGTTCAATTTTCGGTCGCAACACAGTTTGGTATTCGAAAATGCTGCAATACGATCATACGATCGGCTTTACTATAATGATATCAGCCAGTGCTAGTTACGGCAATAAACATCAAAGTAATGGTCGATTATCTAGTGCAGCGGTTCCCAAACTTTTATGGATTTGGAACCATAAAAATACAAGACAAAATATTTTTATTTTATGGTCTCCCAACGGGTCGAACTCGAAACACAAGACTGCGATGCGTCATGAAATGTAGGAGCTTGCACGACGCTTCGCAAAAACTTGCGACATGATTCGCGTCGTGCGTTCCTGCGATCTATGAATGGTTACCTACTATGGTTACCCGAACTATGGCCAGCAAGATACCTTACCTTGCCAAACAAAATCCTTGCCGAACAAAATCGCATCGCATCGTAGCAATTCGCGTTGCAAATTCACAGATTTAGATTTTGCGATTCACAGTTTTGTGTTTTGACCCAAATCTAACAAAACAAATTCTGTACGAGCAAACCCGTACAATAACTACAGTATAAGTTTTATGTTGATGCTAGCACCGAATGCTGTGTGATGTACTCATCATAAATAACAAATTTTACTTTATGAGCCATCCAGATATCACGAAACAAAAACAGCTGTTTCATACATTTTGTCTAGCGACATCGATGATTTTGTATCAAACAGCATTTTTTTTGTGATTTCTGGATTTGTCTTATAGTAAAATTTGTTCATTATGATCTTTTTCTTCGTGTCAGTGGAACGACTGATCTTTTGTCAGACTTGGCAAGCCCAAAACTTTGCAACCTCTACGGCGTTATCAGTGGCGGCGCAGAGGACGCTTAAAGTGCAGGTGTTGGGGCACAAAGTACAGGATACGAGGTGAGGCATAGTTTGAGGGTCATACCCACAACCACACCCTGTCACCGTTTTCTTGATGGAACCCCATTTCCCAAGATTATAATTACATCTTGCCACTTGGCTTCGAAGTCGGTTGAGTGACTTCCAAGTAGACCAGGGAAGGTTATACCCCACAGGAAGATGCCACTAGGCTGGATTTAGTAAGTGGGTGGTGGGAGTGTCTTAAGCCACAGTTTACGACGGGCGTCGGATTGGCACCCTGGTAGGGTCACTGCCGATTTTAAGAAACTATGCCGAGTTTTTAGCCTCTGTGTTGTTTTTTCGTTATAACTAATAATAAATTACTTTATCCATTCTTGTCACTCAAAAATTTAATAACTATTCTTTCAGTTAAATTTTATTAGATTCTATAGGTACGTATTTTTACCTTATGCCGTGCATAGTTCGCGTGTGAACTGTGGCTTAACAACGCGACATTTTCGTTGCTAAAGTGGCACTTTGAAAGTAACTTTATAATTCTTGCGTAGGTACTTGAAGAGTAATGAAGGTAAGTTGCTTGTATAGAAGTACCGTAAGTGTGTGAATGTTGCATTCTTGTTGTAGACTAGTTACAACATTAATTGAAACATGTTTTAGTAATGTAATTGAATCAACATGCAAGGTTGTATGGGAAAGAGATTTCTAAGAACGATTTAAATTGTGGAAAGAAAAAATCTCTCACGAGCAGGATTCGAACCTGCGACTCCTGGCTCAGTACGCCAGTGCTTTAGCCACTAAGCTACCGTGAACACGTCATTTTTTCAGTCCACAATTTTAATCGTAAGATTTCGAGTCGCATGCGTAAATTCGTTAAAAATAATAAAATAATTATTTCTAAGAAGTTTAATTTTCTTGAAGTTTTGAAAGTATTCAGATAAGATATTAAAATTTAGGAAAATATTTTACACTGATAAATAGAAAACAGTACACTTTTGTATGATTATATACATTATGCTATTTTTAGGCCTAAGTCCAGCAGTGGACGTCTTTCGGCGGAAATGATGATGATGACACGCATTATATACGCTTCTTCAAAAAAACACAAAAAACAAAAAACTGTTACAGATTTATTTAGAAGACACATTTGGCGCAGTGGCTACGCAATTGGCTTGCTATACTATTGGTCACGGGTTCTATTCTTGCACAAGACAGAAATTTGTATGACGTACAGTTAGATAATATCTTAAAAACTGTTGTTCTGGGTGTACGTGTTATTAAAATAACTGAAAACCTCTTAAGGGGTTATTTTACTCATCAGTATGAACAACTTTTACTATGGCAACAATACTAAAACCGCGAAAAAAATATAATTTGTTCCCTATATTTTGTCGATTTATGTGAACGCAAATGTAGGGAACAGCAGTTTATTTTTTCTCGATTTCAAGGCTGGTCTCATAGTAAAAAAATTTCATACTGATGAATACAATGACCCCTTAAGAGGTTTTCAGTTATTTGAATAACACGATGTATACATAACCATAACTACTTAAAAATTTATAGATTTCAATGTACAGCTGTGTCATGTCAGATACTGATACAACAAAACAGTTTTGTCGATTGTCCGATCAAAGCCTATTGTGTGTGAAATGAGAAAAGTTGTATGAAAAGTCCTTTGGTAGTCCTATCGCTTAGAAATATAGAATTTATTTTGCAAAATACACGAAAGTATGATTGGCTTGGTAACAAAATCGGTACCGAGTCAATCATCAACTTCAAAACAAATTCTGAAGGTAGGTACGATTAAACAGTTTTTTTTTTTAAAGTTGCCCAGCGGTTGCTGAAAGTTTTGGGATTGCTAATTCAGCTAGTATCGCCAATTATTTTTGTGATTATTTGAAAATATTTCTGTTGCTTATATCGCCGAAACAAGTTTTTGCAAGTTTCCGTTACGTCGTGACGTCAAAATCGACCTGTGTTTCACAAAATTTCACCATTTTCATTGCCAGTGTAATCGCAACTTTAGGTAACATAATAATATTCTTTTCTCCCAAATGCTCGGAAATTGGTTCGAATTTCAAAAAAAAGAATACAACAATCGGCTCTTTTCCGTACGCAATGAAATAACAGGCCAGTAATATCCAAAACGACAATAATAGAAATTGCGGGACAGTTTTTTTTTTTAAATAAGCTACCGTGGTTTTTAAGTACACACTTGATAAATTAGGTGTTTTAGATACAAAAAAATTATCATTATAAAGGCTGAATGCGCATTTTTCTTTCAAAACTGAAAATAGAACAAGAACCGCGCTCGGACAAATTGGCACGAATGAAAATTAGATACTGTTGAATTAATTTGTCTATTGTTTCCTCGCAAATTAGAGAAAATACTATACAAGTCTCGGCCGAAATAGCAATTAACGGCTGCCGCCTCGTCCTTTTAAAATCGCTTGGGAAGTATCACTAGGCCCTCAATTGCTTCATTTCAGGGCTCGACAGTAATGTACTTAAGGAATTCCTTTAAAAATGAAAAAAAAAACAGTTACCAAAAAATACATTTAAAATTAAACTAACATTCATCGCTTTAAATTCATGTGCTTAAACTCACTAAGCGATCCATTTTTGCACCCAAAAAGTTGTAAACAACGTCAACTGCAAGCTGCATCTATATTCTGTAATTATTCAGCGCAAATAAAGCGTTCGACCGAGCTTACGATGCAACAGACTAACGCGTTGCTACGACAGAATTCAATAGGCCAAATTGCGGAGAGGACAGCGCTCACCGAATGGCTAAGTCGAGGAGCGGCCTAAGTTATAGACGTATTGTCGTTTTAGTATATCAGAACTACAAAAACAAATACAAACAACAGCAACAACAACAACAGCAACAACAATAACAAACAACAGCAATAACAAGAACAACCACAGAAATAGATAGATAAAATGGAAAAGTGGGCAGGGCGCGCGTGCCAACACTCTGCACCATTGTGCAGGGCATTTCAAAGCCTTTCTCAGCCGCTCGCCTTATGACTTGTTTTTGTAAATACTGTAACGTACGAAAACCCGCAAAAATACCTTATTGTGCTGTTTCTAACTGCAGAAACAAAAACTGTAAAGTACATATGATTAAAGTAATTAAAAAAAAAAAAATGATGTCAATATGGGAGGCGTATTTGTTCGAAAGTTGCCACGCATGAATCGCAAGTAAAATTGTGATAACAACCATTCTATCCACAGAAATAGATACGCCTTACATTTTGACGTCATTACTCATCGGGCACTCCTGGGGTTACGAGATCGACGGGGGCAGGGAAAGACAGTCCCCCCGCTGCCTGCCCAGTGGCAGGGTGAGTGCACACCGGGCCCGCCCCCGCCCCTACTCCTCCACTGCGCCCTCTGTTGGCAACAGAGGGACACGTGGAGCAACTCCCCACTGGCCCAGAACGGGCCCCTCCCGCGCCAGAATATTCGCCACAGGCAATAAAATCCCCCGAAGGTTAATCCCTCTAAAGGATTTTATTGCTCGTGCCCAGGATGCACCGGCCAAACAACTGCCGTTCCCTCCAGACGTGTCCAGAAGGACAAGCAGGCATCAGGCACACGTGGAGGTTTTCTGGCCAGCACCCCAGGCTTACTGGTCTGTGTAATGAAATAAATAGGAGAATTACCTTTAGAAGTGGACATCAACGAAAACAAAGGGCAAGCTCATCATTGTTAAATTTTTAAGGATTTATTTAGGTGTTTTTCCGAGGCAGGATTTTGTTGACCATACTCTTCTCACTCCGCTTCCACTTAAACCTTATCCCTCACACTCAACCGTACACAGGAAGACTGTAAGCTGTGGGAGAGGGGCAGGAAATTACGCGAGGCGAGCGGGGGGTGCGAATCAACGTAACCGTCCTGTTTGTTGTAACTCCAGCAACTGTACACTACTATAAAAATAACTAGAGAAACTTGTCTAAACTGCTGGGAGCTTTGGAGTTGTTTATAATTACTAGGCTAGTAGGAGCGTGAAGGATATAATAGTGGGGGAAAAAGCTAGCCCTAATTTCATGTTATGTCATGTCGAGGGGCTCGTGACTAAGTAACAACCGCGCGGATTGTAAGATCTGCTAGGTAAAGCTGCACTTGCCGCGGTCTGTCTGTGGATGCTAGTGCAAAGTAAGTGAGTTACTTTAAGTTAGTTTCGCGTCATAATTGGTACACTTTCTGTACACACATGACACGGCATTTTTTTTTGTCACACGTCGAGCTCGCCTTACTTGACGGAGACTAGTAGCAAAAGTAGCCCAATCAATCAACTCAGCCTATCGCAGTCCACTGCTGGACATAGGCCTCTCCCAAGTTGCGCCACAACGCTCGATCCTCTGCCTTCCGCATCCAGTCCCCCCCAGCCACGTTCTTTAGGTCGTCGGTCCACCTGGCAGGGACCCTACGCTGCGTTTAAAAAGAAAAAAAAAGTAATAAGTAGTGCCCCCCCCCCCCCCTTGGGGGACGCCCGCTTGCGAGGTATTGATATCGCGTATTTAGTTTGTAAGTATTTAGGCGTAGGGAATTAAACCTTCGGCGAATGGAGTCCCACATGGGACTCTCCGCCAACTAAGTCCGGTTAAGCAGAAATGGGACTTCGGTCCCAGCTGCGAGAATCCATTCGAAAAAAAAAATAAAAAAAAAATAAGTAGTGCGTTTCAAAGTAGCTCGAGTTCAGAAAAAGTAGAAGTAAAAGTAGTTCTGATTACGCGCGCAACAACATATCTGTACTTTTTAAAATATCATTGCATCTACACGTGTTTTCAGCGCTTGAAAGTGTTATATAACTATTAATAAGAGTGCTCTTAATACAAGAATAAGCAACAGTCACTGAATTCTCGAAGCAACTTCAATTTCCGCTGTATTTGAAACAATTGAACGTATATTCAAAGCCTTACTAGTAACTAACAGCAGTGATACAGATATTCTACCGCCATCCACATATGGTACCCTAGTACTTCAGAACACTCCAATTAGGCGAGCTCGTCGTACTTCCACTTGTGTCAGATTTCAACTATGAAATAGCGAATATATCAAGGGTTCTTTGTCTATATGCAGTTATGGAATTACACTGTAGCGTCCAGGTTTTAAAAGTGACGTTGTTTTGATAACAAATTGTTTTAGTGACGCAAGAGTGGTTTTTGTTGTCTTTTAAATTGAAAATGAAGAGAACTGTTTACCTGCTTTGTTTCTTTTTGCTTTTTTGTGAAATTATTAATTGTTTTTTTTATTCACTGCTTTTGTTGTTTGACAATTTTGTATAGTAAAGGACTTAATTCTGAAACGCTGATGTTAACTGTGATTGCTTGGCCAGAATATTAAACCAATTTCATCGATGTCATAAAATTTTCTTAATTGAGTAATTTTTACCTCTTAGAGACCAGGGGTTAGCTAGGTATGATCACCATCAGCCCATTACTGTCCCACTGCCCCTTCCGAATCAGAATGAGAAGATTTTCAGTCGTAAGTCCACCACGCTGACCTAGTGCGGGTTGGCTAACTAGACAAACCATCGATAACTGTATGGAGTACTCAGGTGTGTAGGTTTCTTCACGATGTTTTCCTTCACCGTTAAAAGAAATAATAATCTAATTCTGATCCGCACCGCACCGGGTTCAAACTCAAATCATCCTACATAAAAGGCAAGCATTCAATTGCTAGGCTATTAAATCAGTAATCATTCATCACAAACAGTGTTCATATATCAACTAATACATTTCACAAACACAAGTTCTGTAATTATAGTACTGTATCAGTATATTATATGTTATATTGACACGATAATTACAGAACTTGCAAGTTTGTTAACGACCTAAGTATAATTAGGCCACGGTTGTAAAGTTTAGACCGCATTGAGGAAGGAAATCGTAGCGTAGTATTGAAGCTGTATGTATTTACCTAGATGTTAATAATTGAAGCTGTATTTAACTACATGTTAATAATTAAAGCTGTATGTATTTACCTAGATGTTAATAATGGAAGCGGTAATTTACCTAGATGTTAATAATTGAAGCTGTATGTATTTACCTAGATGTTAACAATTGAAGCGGTAGTTTACCTAGATTTTAATAAATGAAGCTGTATTTACCTACATGTTAATAATTGAAGCTGTATGTATTTACCTAGATGTTAATAATTGAAGCTGTATGTATTTACCTAGATGTTAATAATTGAAGCTGTATGTATTTACCTAGATGTTAATAATGGAAACAGTAATTTACCTAGATGTTAACAATTGAAGCAGTAATTTACCTAGATTTTAATAATTGAAGCTGTATGTATTTACCTAGATGTTAATAATTGAAGCTGTATGTATTTACCTAGATGTTAATAATTGAAGCTGTATGTATTTAAGAGCATGTTAATAATTGAAGCTGTATGTATTTACCTAGATGTTAATAATTGAAGCGGTAATTTACCTAGATGTTAATAATTGAAGCTGTGTGTATGTCAAGACTCGGTCTTCAAAGATTCAAAGATTTATTTATTTTACACATTTTTAGTGCATCATATACAATAGCACACTGACGCCCAAACTGAGACATGCTCGTATTTCGGGAGTCGGTGGCTCTCCGCTCTACACTTTTTATATAATAATATTATAATAATATAATCACATTAGTTTGTGGACCCTAAATTGGTCTTCCACCTTCTACATCCAGTCCACCCGAACTAACTTTTTCACTTATTAGGTCGTCGGTCCACCTACGGTGCGTTTGCCGATTCGCGGTCTCCAATCAAGACCAACGGCCCTTCGACAGACATGGCAAGCCCACTGCCATTTCAGCTTAATGATCCTACAAGCTATATCTGTCACTCTGCTTGTTCTCCAGATAATCAATCATTCTTCAAATTCGATCTTATCTGTCAAGAAACTCCAAGCATAGATCGTTCCATTGGCATCATTAGTTGATATCGATTCAGTTATTATCGGCACCATTTCCATGTAGCAAAAGTTTCCAATTTAATTGGCCAATTTATTTTAAAACCTCATTTTGTGCGCTTTATATTACATAGTGGTTTTCATAAGCAATTCGCATTGAAATACCGAAATGACATAATAAAAACATTAGGTACCGTATTTCGTGAAGTGAATCCTATGCAATTATTTTTGGCAAGTGACTTTGACCCTTAGCACTAACAAATTAAGACAAGTAATCCAATGGTTAATCTAGTGGAAACTCAGTTAAAAGAGCTTTAACATTGGCTGGTTGTTACACCGTGGTTGCATGTGGTTTATTGTTTAATTGATTCGGGATTATGAAAAGCTTGTCTGACACGCAATTTTTTGTTTGCATGAACGTTTACGTTATGTCGTTGTGATCAGGGAAATCCATACAATAAAATTTATTGCTGGAAGGCACACATAGGTACCTAACTTTATTTTTTTATAATTTGAATACAGTTCTGTTGTAAAGTGATAATTGTTGGCGTGATAGTTATGTAACGTTTTATTTGGTTTGTTAAATTGTGCAGTAGCTATTTTGCTGCCTTCGTTTATATACTGTTTGTCTTAGAGAATTATTTCCAGTGATGATAACTGGATTGGAATTTTTACCAAGCTTTGTACGCTACACACCGGAAAGAAAAGTGTTGCTTTTTTACTAACAGAAAACACAAAAAAACTGGTTTTGCACAGATTATAAGGAAAATAAAACACAAAGAACAGATAGATAACACCGTAAACGCAGTAAGAAGTTCGAAACCTTCTTAAGTTACGCTACGGTGTAACAGAAGGAAAGCAGTAATGGGTTGTTAAATTTGTTGGACGCCTTATGGCTGAGAAACGGTGGAGTTCGAGCAAATTTATGCAACGGATAATTTTGTTCTCATGTTTCAAAGATGGGGTTCAGTTCCCTTGCTTATTTCATAAGTTACATTGCAAGAGGGAGTGAGATAGGATTAAATGCAACTATACATGTGCAACGACGACCTGGTGAAGGTCGCGGGAATCCGCTGGATGCGGAAGGCACAGGACCGGTCGTTGTGGCGATGCTTGGGGGAGGTCTATGTCCAGCAGTGGACGTCTTTCGGCTGAAATGATGATGATGATGATACATGTGCATGTCCATGAGAATTCGATAGATTTGGTTATTTTAGGTAAGCCGTTTTTTTAGTGGGAAGTTTATCCTCAAATCAAGTGTCCCAACACCTGACAATATATCCTGCGAGCCCTGATACCCGCACGCCGTAAAATTAATACATGCCGCAACGGCTTGGATGTTTGGAGGGTTGGATGTTTGGAGATTTGGAGGATAGAGGTTTGGAAGTTTGAAGGTTGGGATGTTTGGATGTTCGAATGTTTGTTACTCAATCATTCTGAAACGACTGAACGGATTTGGATGAACACAGGTAGACCATGATCCGGGCTAACATAAAGGCTACTTTTTATTTTGGGAAATTAACAGTTACCGAAGGATGCGCGTAAGACTTTCTGTGATAAGCCGAATTACAAGCGGGTGAAGCCATGGGCAGAGTCTAGTAATACATTTAGATTTCTATGAGTAATATAGACATAGTACTAGAAGGGATTCGTGGCAAAATATTAAAAACCGCAGATTTTTAAGATCTGCGAGATTAAACTGCGCTTGCTACGGTCAGTTCGTGGACGATGATCGTTTCGTTAAACATTGAGACCAATTAATATCAAAACCAGGATTCCGAGGCATGGAGCCGTATTGTTTATTAGGCAAACTCCATACGGCAGATGTGGGCAACCTTTGGAAGTTGCGGACCAAACTTTCGAATGTGCATAAAGTCGCGGGCCAAACTTTCGAATGTGCATCAAGTCGCGGGCCGTAGGGAGATGTGTATAGGAAAAAAAAACATGTACTTTTTAAGTTTAAAGTAGTTAGATTATTTACTAATAATGAATTTAAATATTATTGCATTCAGCCAAAGTGCAGTGGTTGCTGCATTGTAGTAAAAAAAAAATGGTCCGCGGGTCGGATTAAATGCCACAGCGGGCCGCATCCGGCCTGCGGTATTTAAGCTCAGTGGAACATAATTAATATTAAATAACCTAATCATATTATACCATCAATCATATTAAGTAATATCAAACACAACAATAACCTACTTCAACCAAAGAGTTTTGATTGATTGAGCTTTTTTGGCCTACAGAATGATCAATGTTGACCCAAAAATAATAAACCTTGTAATAAATAGCATGCCTAAAATCTTAATAAATTTCAGATATACGAATAATTAACCCCAACTTATGTATTGGCCCCAACAGATAAAAACATTATCCCATAGACTACAGTATACCACTTTCTTCTCCATACAAAAAGCGCCAACGGTTTAATACCCCTGAATGTTTTCTAATTTCGATGTTTTTTATGTGTGATGATGTCTCACGTAGATGGCTAGTCTCTGTTGAGATTGGCCTCCGTGACCGAAATTCGGCTGGGAGGATATTTTTACCGGCCCGTTGTCTCTTATTGTTTAACATGGAACTTTCATTGACTAATACATGGGTATAAACTAACAAGTATAGGGAATACTAACATAATCGTGGCACCAAACTTTTTTTTTTTTCGAATGTACTCTCGCAGAATTGGTACCCAAAATGGATACCCTAACTGCTTAACCGGGTGGGTGGCGGAATCCCATTAGGGACTCCATCCGCCGAAACCACACTTGGTAGAACCTCTTCTACATATACTCATACCAGTAAAAATAAGTTTTGCGAACAATCATAGTGAAGCCAAAAAAAACTATGCTCCTTCGTGTACAATCAGCGCTTGCGCACCCACCATGCACCTGAAGGATATTTGCTTTCGCGATGCTTACTGGACGATGCCACCACATGTGTACTAAGAGGGGTGAGCACGGTTTGAGGTGCATGTATGTGCGTGAGCGCTGGTTGTACACGAAGGAGCATAATTTATTTTGGCTTCACTAGATTGTTCACAGCATTACGTCTATATCTTTTAATATGTCTGTGACTCATACTTACATAATTTGATACTTGTATTTTGCCTACAGAATAAAGCAGTATATTAAATAGATGACGCGATCAAAAACTCTCTGAATAAAAAGTTAAACTGGGTTTCACGAGGGACTTAATCAGAACAAAACGTTCCAGCGATGAAAAATGGTAAGTAAGCAACTTTGTGGTTTTATTCTTTTCGAGAGTAGTTGAGTGATAATTTGGTCTTAATGGGTTGTATTGTGATATTGGTGTTGTGAAAAGTAGTAAATTGATGAAAAAGTTAAATTCTATTTTTGTAGTCCAATTCCAGTGTCCGCAAACCAAAAAAATTGTAACGAGATTATCCGGAGAAGACCCGGAGTGACCTACATAGCTTGTAGGATCAGTAAGCTGAAGTGGCAGTGGGCTGGCCATGTCTGTCGAAGGACCGATGGCCGCTGGAACAGACGAGTCCTTGAGCGAAGACCGCGAATCGGCAAACGCAGCGTAGGGCGCCCCCCAGCCTGGTGGACCGACGACCTGAAGAAGATAGCTGGGGGCACTGATGGACGCGGAAAACAGAGGAGTATTGTGGTGCAACTTGGGAGAGGCCTATGTCCAGCAGTGGACTGCGATAGGCTGAGTTAATTGAATTATCTGTGAAAACTTGAGTTATAATTAGTTTTCTTTCACTGGTGGATTTACTACCTGTATTTTACATGTTAACTGCTCATAATAGCAAAATATAGCAAAAATACTCTTCATAGATTATTTTGGAATTCGCTATCAACAACAATATAAGGTCCTACATTATTAATCCGAAATATTTGAAGTCGTGAATTTACTCATCTAACAAACTACTTCTACTATGGGACCAACCCTGAAATCGCGAAAAAAAAATCAGTTAGTCCCTACATTTCATCGATTATTTTTTTCGCGATTTTAGTGTTGCCCCCATAGAAAGAAAGAAGAAGAAAGAAAAAATATTTATTTGCTTCAAAAGTAAATGTTGTTTGTTATAATGAGTAGATTCACCACTTCAAATATTTCGGATTAATAATGTAGGACCTTGTAGGTATAGGTAGAACCAAACGAGAAATCTAATTAAAACACTACTAATTAATTCTCAATTCTAAAACAAATGAATCCCTACATTAACGTTGAAGCTCATACATTTCATCATCCGCCATTTTAATTTTCCGACACCCTTATCAACTAGATGACCGTTTTTAATTAATTAAAAGCTTGGATCAAGTCGGAAAGGAATTTGTGATAATGAACCGGTGACGTTTTTTTTAATTTCGCCGTAACGAAATGGCAAGACACTCGGATATCGGGTGCCAAATTGGATAGCAAAATTTTTTGTCTGTGATGATCTTTTTGTTTGGTTTTGAGTGTAATTATTCGAACAAATGAAATTGTGTGTTGGTGAAATTGTTTATTCTTGTGTTTATGAACTAAAATTATTTTGTACCCTTATTTTATAATGAAATGGATGTGTGTGACTGAGAATTTATTTATACAGGTGAAATCAAGTAAAATAGTCAAATAAAGGTGGATTTTATCAATGAAATTAAAAAACTTTTCCTAAGAAACAGTGGTTGTCATACGAAAACAATATTGATTTCCCATACAAAATCCTTGTTTATCGCCAAGGATTTTTTAAAGTTAAGAAGTAGAAGAAATAAGGAAGTAAATTATTGTTGATTTCGGCTTTAAAATAAACCAACTATATTGATTTGATCCTTTTAAAAAGAGCATTATATTCCTGGAACGCATTTTTTTACACGATAGATCTTAATACTAGTGAATCAATACAAAAAAATCCCTCTAGTAACCAAAGACAAAGCTAGTAACACACACGGGCTGAATTTCGCATTCTGCTATATTGAACACACACATTCACACTCCTAGCCACTCCAAGCACACAGCACACACATTCCACGATACAAGGTACGCGACACGACGATAAAAAATAACTTAAGTATTCTGATTACTTTCTTATTTTTACTTTTTATTGTTAGTATTTTCTTCCTTATTTTAACGATATGTATGTACTTGTCAAACTCAATTATATAAGGTGAAATAAAATTAGTTGGCGAGACGTGATGGGTATCGATAACTAATGACAATACAATAAGAAAAAAAAAATATTTCAGAACTCTGCATTTCATTCAAGTCAGCTGATCACGGGGTCAACAGTCGTGAGACGCGTGACCTTGTAGGTTTCCATAGTATTTTTAAAGAAATATCAGATATCGTAACACTAAAATTGTTTTTAAACTCGTGAAAATAATTATTCGTCCATCGCGCGGGCGTTGACCCCGTGATCAGCTGGCTCTAGTTGAAATTATAATGTAAATATAAAATCAAGATATAATTATAATATAAAGTATTTGTAAAATTACACACACACACCCCCCTTATATAATATTGCTTTATTTGTTTTGGTCATTGGCTGCTTTTGCTAGGTTGGCACCTGCTTGTCACTTGGGGTTGACACTGAAAATCAGCGCTGTGTTGTGACTCACGTTACAACACAGCATCATGCTGAGTGTCAACCTCTTTGCCGCAGCTACGACATGCGAAGTCTTGTTATGATATTGCAACTATGTAGGTTTCACTGTAATTCCTAAAATGTACCTAATTAAGTAATTTTTTATGTGTACGTACTGTGGCATGTGTCGTCATGTTGTGGCAATTTTTTTAAAAATCTGATTTCTGAAAATAATTTTTTGTCTTATTGTATTGTCATTAGTTATCGAAACCCATCATGTCTGTGAAGTTTCACCAGCTACTTAATTTGATTTAATCTTATATTCTACACTCAGATTACAGAATAAGAGGATTCTACTGATCATAGCCTGTACGACGGGGGCCTGGTAATCTGTTAAACAGGGAAACCTAGTACGGATACCAGTCCTTCACAAAGGAATAGCAACTTAAGGACTGTTTTGAAGTAAAACTTCTTTACGTACGCTTGACTTGGGGAGTAAGCAGGTGAATGTGTTACGAAAAGTGAGGCGAACGGAGGGGGTAGTGCGGGACGCAGGGAACGAGGCGCGCGCGACGGCCGGCCACGCGACACAGCGCCGGTAGATGTACGCGCGCCGCGCCGCCATTCTTTTGTTCTCATTGAAATAGTATTAAGGGAGATATAAGTTAATGAAGTTTTACTTCAGTCGTGTGCTCTAAAGCACACTCTTTTTTTATTGTAATTATTATTTTAAGTAACATACCTTTGTGAATGAGAAGTAATTTTTTTATTATTATATACTATTATTAAAGAAGGAAAGCGTGAAGAAGATCACAAGAAAAAACTAAATCAATTTGGGATTATAAGCAGAGCGGAGTCTGTATTTGCAAACTTAAAAAGGTTCCAATCACAATAACCTGATCAGAAACGAACAAAATGTTCAATATATTATTCGTATACTAAAAATATGACGCAGTGACCCTCTAGTGCTGGTATTTACGAGTTCACGAGACGTGGCCGTGAGTGGTTTGCTCAGCTCTTGCGCGGTGGCACTGTTTGCGGCGCAATCGCGCTCCGATTTGTCGTGTCCTGTCGCCGCCGGAGGGTTAAATCGCCATTGAATTTATCGTCTAACGTTGTAATAGTGCTATTTCTTAGCTTATGTGTAAGTATGTAATGGAAAATGTTGGTGGTATTCGATTAGGATTCTAGGTTTGGCTTATGATTTATAAAAACAGTCAACAAACAGACTACAGGGAAGACTTAAGGCTGTGTAGTTTGAAAAAAGGCCCATTTTTGGGTGTCTTATATTATTATGTAATTCTGTCCAAGCCATGACATGCTCAAGAATTCAAGAAAACTGTCAACGTAATTTTTAAAAAAAAGAGTGTGCTTTAGATCACACGACTGAAGTAAAACTTCACTTACTTATATCTTTCTCAATACTATTTCAATGAGAACAAAATAATGGCGGCACGGCGCGCGTCTTCTCTGCCAGCGCTGAGTCGCGTTGCCGGCCGTCGCGCGCGCCTCGTTCCCCGCATCCCACACTACCCCCTCCGTTCGCCTCACTTTTCGTAACTCCGTAACGCATTCACCAGTTTACTCCCCAAGTCAAGCATGCCTAAAGTTGTTTTACTTAAAAAAATACAAAATGCGTGTGTTCAAACACACATGACATTGTATACAGTCCAAACAATTTAACACGACAAATGTTGGCAAAATTTAGACAAATACCGCCGCAGCCGAGTCGAGGCTAAGCAAATAATGTTACATGTTATTTGTAATACTAAACGTCAGACAGGCTAATAGTAGTTGGGGGTTAAAAATAATAAACGTTAACATATTCGTCATGTGTGGCTCGTGGTTAAATGGTTATCATGCAGACCGACCGATTTTTAGGGTTGACTAAGTTTGGTGGTCAAGGCTTGTGAAGCAGCTGTTTACACTTTGACTTACTTGTTCATGCCAGTCAGCTTATTTGTCTAAATATTTGCATTGTTTGGCAACCACAAAGTGTCTTTAAATCTATTAAAAACCTTTTTTTTTATATCGGCGATATGACACGAATATTTGTGCAAATACGCTAAGTCTTAGAACAAGTCTGTCATTAGAAATTTTAAACAAGAAGCTTTTTTAACAAAACGTCTAGTTTTGTTTTTGTTACTCTGAGTTTTCCACTCATTTGCCCTTTTTCTGAATTTTCCCTGGCCAGAACCAAAAATAAATAACTGTAATATATAGTATATAGCCTGGACAAATTAATTCCATGTAGGGTTTGAATCCAATGCTTAGCACAAAAATCTTGATATTTTTATTTTGATTGAGTTATTTATCATAACCGTATAATTTGACAAAAAAAAGAAGGTACTCTACTCATTTTTAAATTTTCTTGAACCGCGTTTTTAACAATTTTCGAAGGCTATGCAAAACACACGTTTGTTTCATTACAAGGTTTTCATGTAAGGACATGCATTTACAAAAAACGCAGCAACTATAAAGGTTTTATTCCAAAAAAACATTATTTCATACAAATTTTTAGCCCAGAATTGGTAAAGAAAAAACATTATGAAACGAAAAATATGGAACAAACCAAGTACCATTGAATAGGCAAGCGGATCTTCCATTCCGTATACAGGTTTAAAACAAAAAGTTTGAATGCGTACAGACAAGTACACAACTGTCAATGAATGGACGGGTAAAACAATAATTCATTGGTACATTTGTGGGGAAAAGCGAGAAAAGTATAATATTTTCGTATATTGTTTTTCAAGTCTGTAGGACAATTACACTTCCCAGAATCTAATAGGCCCGATTTTTAAAATAAATACTTAAATAAATCTTGAAATCATGGGGGAGAAGATAAAGGCTGATAGTAACAGTAATTTTTAAAACGCTCAAATAAACACGGACACACCATCCAAAAAAAAACATAATTCCATTAAAAAATACCTTTGTACTAAATGTTCTAAACTATTTCTATTATAAAAATTATTTTGAGAATGCAAAACAAGAAGAAAGAAAGTAAAAATATTTATTTATTGCCATTACAAGACATGCGGTAGGTCATTATAAAAACTAAAAGTATCTTACAAAACATCTAATCTATCTTAAAAACTTATCACGATCATAAAAAAAGTAACCTGCTGCCGAATTGCGTAACTCACTCGCGATCGCAATCATCTGGATTTCAATGTTAATTGCTCCGTGTGTTTTGACAATCCGTGTATGCAGTTGACGAAAAAAAGCAAAGTAAAGCAAGTTATTTGAATATTGATTTATTTTCAAAATTAAAGCTAATGTCAAAGTCAATGCATTACACAGAGACATGACATTTACCACTGTACTACCATGGTACTACCAGCTGCTACCAGCGGTAAATGTCATGTCTCTGGCATTACACAGATGCATGTCACACTCGTAGCTGCAGCAAAAAGGTTGGCACTCAGCTTGATAATGTGTTCTAACAACACAACACAAATAAGAAAATTATACAAAAATAAATTATAGGATAAACTTATTATTAATACTAGAGCATTTTTCCGAGGATTTCCGCAACTGTACCTATATTTAACCGGGCCACGCGAAGCAGGCGTGGGATACCCGTATATTTTGAAAGAGCCAGCCCGCACATCCAATGCATTGTTTACATCTGTGCATCCGTATTACCAGCTTAACAATGGGAATGAAGTTGGATTTAGCTCTGGCTAGAAGAAAGCGTTGAATATGCTGGTTCGGGAAAGCCCTGGTTTCCATAAAACAAAATAAAAAGATAGCAAGACATTTTCAAGCATCAATCAATCATAATCGCCACGCTTGGCGATCGCAGTTGGCTGGTTAAATACTCAGAGAACGCTGCTGCCCATCATCCTCTGGTGAATCCATTAGTCGCCTTTTACGACACCCATGAGATAGAGGTTGGTGAAATTCTTTACGTCCGGTACCACACGGAACCGATGATAAGATCGTATATTATAAGTATTCTTAGTGGAATGGGGACTAAACGAACCTAAATACATTTTTTCCGCTATGTGTCGGTTGCGCACGTTTAATTGTCTAGTCGCATCAGTCGCGACACGACCTATGGAAGTAGGTACACTTTAAAGGAAACACTAGAACAGACTTTGTAATTTACTGTTAGCTTAAATCGTGTTTACGATTTCAAACACAATATTCCCTAGACTTCAGGTTTCTCTGGACCAGCTAAGCTACACTATAATTATATACGTTCAACAATCAACCGGGTCACCCGTGTATCTAAGCTCCGTGTAATATCTAGCAACATCCGGTAGCAAGATGGCTGCCCGGATATCCGGCGCTCTCAGATGTTCCTACTTGGCCGCTCTATTAAAGTTACTACGTCGTTAAATAAGCTTAAAAACATTTGACAGAAAAACTAGACACATTTGAACCTACACTCACATAATTCCATCTGAACTGGCAATACCCTATCGTTCTATTTTCGATTTTTTTAAATCATGGAGTTCGCATATCAACGTGGCAACATTCGTGCGCGTCATTCAAAGCCTCTAAAAGTTGGCCGTAAAAATGAAAAGGGGGTGCCGATGGACAATAGAGTTGAAGGTAATTTTTCACGCATGTATAGGGTTATATTCAATGTAAGGCCGCGTTTGGATTGGTGGTCTTTCCTCCATAAAAACCCTCTCGACTGTTTTCTTTCTGGTTTATAATATCAGAGCAATGATTTTATAGACTAAAATAAATATCAGCTTTTTCTATGCCCTTATTTTTCGTTATTGTTGATAAATTATCCTATTTAAGCGCTGTCAACAAAGGCTTAGTGTATAAACTTCGCAACTGTTAATGAAAAAGAAAAAACATAGCGGTACAGCACACATTCTTCTTATTCAGTTTATGGGATATCTTTCAAATTGGTTCAGTTTCGATGGAGAAAATATTTGAGAGTTGAGAGCCAAACCTCGAATTATGACTTTTTTACTAAGGAAAAGGACGGAATAGCAGTCGGAACTGTAATTGTCCTTATCGCACTTACTTGAGGCAAAGCGACAGCGATAGTTTCATAAAATACCTTATCTCAAAAGTCTCTCTACCCACATTTCCTCATAGTTTTTTTTTTCATTTTCTCTTACGTGGAGTAACGTAACATCCCCAATTATCGACACTTTAGGGGACTATCACAAGATTTTTTTAAATATTTGATTTCGTGATGATTTTTTACGTACTTGTGGTGCACTATGTAACAATTCAATGTTTATTAGATAATATTTAACGTATACCAAATTATAATTTTGCTCTTATTTTCTGAAGTTGTTTTTTAGGGTTCCGTACCCAAAGGGTGCTAACGGGACCCTATTACTCTCGCTACGCTGTCCGTCCGTCCGTCCGTTCGTCCATCCGTCCGTCCGTCTGTCTGTCACAGGGATGTATCTTTGTAACGGTTATAGATAACTAGTTGAAATTTTCATTTGAATATGTGTTACTATGGTGTCTATCATGACAAATACTAAAAATAAAAAAAGTCTAAAACCATAGGGAGTCCCGATACAAGAAACCTCGAAAAACATGCATTTTTTTCAACGTTTTTGTTCTTGCTCTATCTTCCAAACGGTAATACATACCAGCGTCAAACTTGGTTTGATTATACTGCATACTATGTAATTTAGCAATAATAATAAAATAATAATAAATAAATGGGGTATCAGGTCGATGGGTGGTACGGAACCCTTACTGCGTGAGTCCGACTCACACTTTCGGTCGGTTTTTTTTTGTTGAATTATGGGGCACTGTTGGTAACTGGGGCTTTTACTATAGTTATGTTTATTGGCTGCCTCGTTGGTCTAGTGGTTGCAAGCGCGACTGCTGAGCGTGGGGTCCTGGGTTCGATTCCCGGGTCAGGCAAAGTGTTGTTGGGTTTTTTCATTAGGAAATTCCCAGTAGCAGCCCGGAGTTTGGATTTGTGCCCGGTTAATGACAATAGGCTCGCCCCCTATTACATGGGACTATAACATAACTGGCGAAATGTGGGTGTACTATTACACCTCTGCCTATCCCTTCGGGGAAATACAGGCGTGATGTTATGTTATGTTATGTCATATTTATTGAGATTTGGGAAGAAATCATAGAAGTTTTGGTTTATATTCGGACATTAATAATAAGTTTCCCTTTATTCTGCAAAACAGCAGCATTTGCTATGGCCACGTGTAAAGCTTTTATTATAAACTTCTTGTGAAAAAGTACCTCCTGCACGCCAGTCCCTGCCCAAAATCTGTTAGGTATTTTAGCCATGAAAATATAAATGATACATAATATATTAAATATTTACCTAAAGTAATAATATTAGATTCGTAGTTAAAACAAAAATCCAAATTATAACAATGTTCTGCTGACGAGCAATTTGGCTTTCAAATGACTCGGTGAGTCATCAATTGAAAACAACTTTAATGTAATTATACTGCAGTATGCTGGTAATTAAACCGAATTTAGTTGTAAATTTTAATGTGATACCATTGTTCATTGTTAATTGGAGACTATAATTTTAGACTGTGAAATTGATTGCCTTGCCATCATGTTAAATCGAAAAAAAAGAGCTGTCTAGTGAAATGCTTGTTAAGGTCCAGTTTGGGGTCATTGTACTCGTCATTATGAACAACTTTTACTATGGGACCAACCAACCAATCCCTATATTTGTGTTTACATAAATTAACAAAATATAGGGAACAGCAGTAGTAGTAACGTGAGTCGTGGACGAAACGAGATAACAAACCAAATCGCGTTGACGAAACGTGATAACAAATCGAATCGCGTAGACGAAACGTGATAACAAACCGAATCAGTTGATAACTGCTTATCGAAAGTGTTTTGAATTGAGGAGCTGGTTAGACTGGAAGCCAACCCCAACATTAGTTGGTAAAAGACTAGTAGAATGATAATCAGGTACAAAAAAATCATAATAGTAATAATGTCTGCTTGTGACTACACCTTTATGCCGTTTAACTATTATCTGTTGTTACAAAGTAATAATGTCCTATTGTGAAGGAAATTCGCTCTATTTCGGTGGTGACTCGTGATTTTAATTCACAAACAAAATGTTATTAGGAAGGCGTTATTGTTACATGATTCTGCCAAATAAGATTGAATAAGTGTATTAACTTATAAAGGATTAGTTTGGTGTAGTTAGGGGTTTTGTGTGGTAGAACTTTATTGCTTTAATATGATAATGGTATTGTATATGGTACGAAGAAGCTCGTGGAGGGGCTCGTGACCAAATGGTTAAATAATAACTGAGTATATTGCAACATCTAAGCGTCAATGACGTTGAGCATCTCCGTATTTTTTTGTTGCCTTGGATATCCTCATGGACGCACTCCGCCCAGGGACGGCGGAGCCAGTGTCGAGACTCTTACCGACTAAAACCACCACGGTGTTCCTTCAATTACCTTTGGCCGGGGGCGTGGGAACCTGTAAGTATTCACACAACCATCCCTGACAGGCCCCACCAGGCAGGCGAGCCACTTCTCCCCGTGCGGCCTAACACAGGCCGCTCCCTCCCCGGAAGCGAACATAGAACGCGATACGCCAGCGAGTGCTACGCCAGCCACGTCAGTCTCGCAAGCCTTGTCAACCACGCCAGCAACACCAGCCGCGCCAGCTACGCCAGGCAGCATAGTACCCCGAGTCCGCCGTCCGCAGCGCCTATCCTCCCGTAATTTTTTATAGAGATTTTCTTCCTCATCACTCATCCTCCATTGTACCCTCTGATAACTTCAGAGGGATACGTGAAGTCATGCCCCATTGGCCTAGATTGAGCCCTTTCCGTGCCAGAATATTCGCGACAGGCAATAAAATCCCCCAAAGGATAATAATATCCCTCGAAAATATATTTATTGCCCGTACCCAGGATGCATCGGCCGCCTGCCGACTGCCGTTCCCTTCAGACGTGTCCAGAGGGACAAGCAGCCGTCAGACACACGTGAAGGTTTTCTGGCCAGCACCCCTTCACTATTAGAAGCTATTGTATCTAGAAGTAACATAGGCTATAGGTATTTTATTTCAATACGCAAGCGAAACCGTGGGAAAAGTCTAGTAATAGATAAAAAAGAGATATTTTATTATGTAGTTTGGAATGTTGAAAATGGTTCCGCGGATTGGAAAACACATAAGTGTTCTACCATTATAGCAATGAAAATTCGAGATTCAATAAACCAAGTTACAGAAAACTGAGTCCCGATTATTTATTTTTCCTTATCGAAGCGTCTATCTACCAACATCCATAATAGACTTAATAGAAAATCGATTAACCCACTTTCCACCAAGCCAAAACAAGAAACACGAAAGTTAGAAATGGCCATGTTATCCGCGGATATGATCCCATACTCCGGATCTCAGATACTCGGATAAATCCAATACACGTTGTGAGCCGGCTTACAACTTGTTCGGACTTCAGTCTTCACTTGTTACATGTTATCAACTTGTTTTGATAGATGCCTTCTAAAGGCCCGTATAGACCAAAAGCAGGCCAGTACCAGCACAGGTTGAAGACGGGTTTGCACAAGTTGTAATACAAGAAACGATATTAAACACGACAAACCAAATATTAGTGCGGGCCCGCCGGTAAACTACGCCGCTCCTCCGCTGCTCTGGATCCGCCGGCGACAACCCAGGCCGCACGGCGCGCGGGCAGAAACGGTGCAGTTGCGTTGTATCACAACGGCCGCCATACTAACTGGCCACACTGGAGCAGGACAGGGCGGCGCGGTGCATCACGTGACGGCTAAGTGGTCTTTGTGACTTCAAAGCGGTTAAGAGACAGTTGTATTGTTTGACAACAGTGGGGTAATTGTGTAATGCATTCACATTGACATCAGCTTTCATTTTGAAATTACAGCAATATTCATTGCGTGGTACGTAGTTGTCAATATGACGGATTGACAAAACACACAGAGCAATAAACATTGAAATCCAGATGATTGCGATCGCGAGGGAGTTACGCAATTCGGCTGCTGTTCTATGGTGGGCCCGTCGTCGAGAAGACGCTTTAAAACTGCCTACCTTTTAGTGTGAAATTTGGCGCGCCGCTTATGCTCCGCGCAGCCACTGACCTGCTTTTGGTTTGTACTGGCCTTAAGAGTTTAGTTTCAGAGTTTCGTTTCATATTTGTAAATTATGTAATTGTTGTTTTTAAATCGTAGACTGTGTTGTTTATTTTCGGACATAATATTATGTTATGTCTGAAAACAAAGCATTCTGAAACATTGAGAGGCAATAATAGACATTCTATTAGTTTTATGGTTTCAGTTAACTAGTAACAATGATAAAAAATTTGAAGCATCTACATAGAAACTCATTTCTTGGGACTTGAATAATGAATACCAATTGTTTATAAGGTAGGTCCTTATGGTGAACGCGCACTTGTTCGCACCGAACTACCCAAACGGGACAAAATCTTTGTATGGAATCTTGAAGAACTTTGCTCACTAATCCGTGCCGAAGCCTGCAAATCGCCAGAAAAATTAGCATACATTTTGTTAACTTTGGCTCGTTCGGCGCATTCGGTGCGGACAAGTGCATGTTCACCAGTAATTAAAACAAGATATATAGGTATCTCCGGTTTCTGTCTGTTGTCAAATATCATATAAAGTGCTGTGATTGGTTGTCAAAAATCCATACAACGGGTGTGTTTCTGGATGAAAAAACCGAATCAGCCGACGTTATATCTAGTTTTTCAAATTTGTTTGCAGTTGTTACGGGCAAAGGTAACCACTTAACATCAGGTGGGCCTTTAGCTCGTTTCGCCATCCCATACTATATAAAAAAAAACAGCTTTTAAATATTCTAATCAGAATCAGCTGAACAAGCTGTTATAGCCTAGTGGTTGAGCACTTGCCTTCCATGCAGGAGAATGTCAGTTCGAACCCGGCCCACACCACACCACTGACTTTTCAAATTCGTGTGTTCATGTGTGTATCATAATTGGATTATCACTTGCTTTCACGGGTAAGGAAAATATCGTGAGGAAACTTGCATACCTCCGTACAGTTCTCGATGGTGTGTGTAGTCCGCCAACCCAGACTAGGCCAGCGTGGTGAACTAAGGCCTTAATTTTCTCATTCTGAGAAGAAGTCCGCCTCCAGTAGTGGTATCCCACTACTGGAATAATGATACTGGTGGTAATGAGCTGGTGATGATGATGATGATGAATCAGAAACATTTATTAGTTAACACTGTTTTACACTGAGTGGTTACTCGAATGAAAGTCTGACTAAAACATTAGTTTTACTTTTTGATAGTGCCATTACAGGGCGCATGTATGAAATTACATCATTAATGAGATCTTTGCACAACATGTTTGCAATAAAATGATTTATTGATTGCCTGTGATTACTTTAGAACGGCAACCACACCAGTATACCTACCTACCATCAAAATAAATTACCCATCTACGACTAACATTGCCTAATTCCAAACATCGATTGAAATTTGGAGTCCTGCCCAAACCGTTCTAAATATAATAACACCTGGAGCCAAAACCACAAATTAACAATAAAGCTAAACCAACAGATTTAACTGGACGGTTGCATAAGCATGGTCGATGGATTGGTGACCACAGAGCTATTGGGAATGATACCTCATTTGCTTATGAATGTACGTTCGACCACCATCATCGGTAGCATGGATGTGTATGCGTGGATTCAGAGAATGTTTGTGTTAATTTATTGTAGACTGCTAGGGTTAGCAGATGAACCAGATAATAATCCTGACAAGAACTATATCTGGCCACTGGCAGCTGAATAAACACCTTCACAGAATGAGCCTCATTGATACTAAAGTTGCAGGTTTTGTCGCGAAAAGGACGAGACGCCAATCCATATCCTATGCGAATGTGATGCATTGCACCACATTAGAAGCCAGCATCTTGGAGGCCACGTCATCTCAACGCAGGAGATCAAATTCTCCTCTCCCAAGGTCATAGTAGACTTCATGATTGACTTGTAGCTTGGGGAAGTGCTGTAATGCTGCAAGAGGCATCACAATAGATCTTATAAGGTCGCAGTGGCTAAGGGGCGTTCAAGACCCCTACCTCTTCCCTCAAAATAATAATAGGGTTAGTAAACCCCGAGGCAGTGGCGGCGAAGAGCAGTTTACTAGTCGCCCACTTATTCAGTCCACCGGCATAATCTTAGAATATGCTCGCATTGCTGTGTTCTGGTGCAAAGGGTACGGGTGCCGGTTAAATAAAAATCACATAAGACTTTCCATATTTTAGGTCTTAGTTTGGCGAACGAAATGGCATACAGATAGAATATAACCCTGATTAACATATATACTTCTTTTCATCCCGGGATGATGAATGATTCCCGAGGGATGCGCGATAAACGACATTGACGCGGGCGAAGACGCGGGCATAGGCTTGTTAAAAATATATAAATGCCAAATAAAATAAGATGATGACTATAAGATGGCAAAACGAGCTAAAAAAACCCACCTGATGTTAAGCGTTTATCTTTGCCCACAACAACTGCAATAACACCTAGGTTGTTACCTGAATAATATTACAATTTGCGTTCGCCAAACTGAGGCCTAAAGCATAGAATAGGTAATAATTCTTCTCTTTTCTTATGCCTAAAGATAGATAGAAAGTTTTTTTTTTTTATAATATAGGATGACGTAACGAGCCAAAGGCCCACCTGATGTTAAGCGGTTACCTTTGTCCATAACAACTTCAATACCAGCTAGGCAGTTGCCTAAATGGTACTGTAAGTCGGTTTGCCAAACTGAGACATGATGATGGAAAGTCTCATGTGATTGTAATGTCACCGGCACCCGTACCCTTCAGACCGAAACACAGCAATGCAAGCATCACTATTTGGCGGAGAAGTAGGTACGGTGGTAGTACTTCCCCGGACGAGCTCTTTCACAAGTACTTCTTCTAAGACTAGGTTTATTGTACTTAACTTAGGTATTTATATTGATTATCGTTTACAGTAAGTAAGAATAAGAATAATGTTATTGTATAAAGGTTTCAAAAAATTGGGTTGATGTCCTAGACCAGTAAGTTCTTTAACAATTTCTAAAATTATTCATAAATTGACCCTCCCCAAACCATTTCACAACAAACAGAAACGTAGCCACGTAGTAGCCACCGGCTAGTACGTCAAAATCCTCGGACTATTCACCAAGTCATATGCAAATTTGTGTTTCATACTCCGACGGACTGCTTTCAATAGGCGTGTATCTACTAGCTTGTAGATTTGTAGGCGGACCCGGGGCAACACAGTATTATTCCAATTGTATTTGTCAGAAATCCATCGTTGGTGATTTCTATGGAAATTCTTCCGTGGTCTGTTTTTGTTGAAGGTACGGGTTGTGTAAGCTTAGGAATAGTTCTTTATATTATAGTGTTAGTTTTACAATGAGCAGTGTCAACAGTGCCGTGTAATTTTTCGAAAAATACCTACCTACCATTTTGAAATAACTGAAAACCTCTTAAAGGGTCACTGTACTCATCAGTATGAACAACTTTTAATATGGGACCAAACCTGAAATAGCGAAAAAATAATCGGCTGGTTCCTATATTTGTGTTCACATGAATTGACAAAATGTAGGGATTAGCTGAATACAACCTTTTTTGTGTTTTCGAGTGGAAATCCTCATGAATACCCTCCGTCTGGGGAGGGCGGAGGGGTATGTCGGACTCTTACTGACTAAAACCACACGGTGGCCATCCTCCACACAAAATAGACAAGCTCCGGGAAATCCAGTGGACCGCGCTGGTGCCCCTCCAGTGCTACGCCTTTGGCACGTACCGGGGAAACAACAAGGTTTCCCCAACAGCAGCGCGCGACCACCACGCACTGCTTGTGTATTATAAGTATGTATTTAAAAAAAAATGTATTTATGTATTATATCCATTGTCTAGTACCCATAGTACAAGCTTTGCTTAGTTTGGGACTAGATGGTGATGTATATATCGGAGCGAGCGAATGATTTCCGTAGAAAATATTCAAGTACCCGCAAGGCGTAAGATCATCGTACCACTCAATGAATCAGGAGAGTGTGGAAGGGGCGCGACTACATAAGGCGTTGCACGGAGCTGTAGCGAACTGAGTACGCTTCCCTTAAGCCAAACCCACCTAGACAAGGTAAATTCAGAAGTGAAGCGTAGGTCAGCCTTCCCCCCTCCCCCAGTAGATGACCCTGATGACCCACTCCCACAGATCACCCCTGACGAAGTTCTCTCTATAGTCAAGGATCTAAAGCCCAAAAAAGCCCCAGGCACAGACGGTATCACCAATAAGGTGTTAAAACGTTTCCCTGCCACCCTCATCACTCTAATGACCGTCATCTTCAATGCGGCATTTAAAAACAACATCTTTCCCCAGGCTTGGAAACAAGCCACGGTAATCGGTATTCCCGAACCGGGCAAGCCAAAATCCATGCCGAGCAGTTATCGGCCGATCAGTCTCCTCAATGTCTTCGGGAAAATCTACGAGAAGCTTATTTATAAGCGACTTAAAGATTTTGCCGACTCAAATAAACTCCTTCCCGACGAGCAGTTTGGCTTTCGTACAAAGCACTGCTGCGTTAATCAACTGGACCGCATTGTCGAACACATCAGTGCAGATTTCATACGCGGTCAAATGACCGGTACTCTCTTTTTCGACGTGGCAAAGGCATTCGATAAAGTGTGGCATAACGGCTTATTATATAAGTTGTACACTATGAACGTGCCACATCGTCTCGTGCTTATCATCCGAGACTACTTATCGAATCGAACCTTTCGCTATCGCATAGAAGGGGCTCTCTCCTCCCCCCATCCCATTCACGCCGGTGTGCCACAAGGCTCCGTGCTCTCCCCCCTACTGTTCACGCTGTACACCAGCGATATTCCAAAATGCGGTGCAGCCCGTATTGCCCTTTTCACCGATGACACGACAATCTATTACTCCGGCATGACCCATGTCGCTATTTCTCGTACCCTCCAATCCGCGGCCAACACCCTAGGTGACTGGTTCCGGAAATGGAGAATCGACGTCAATCCCGAAAAAAGTGCAGCGGTCCTCTTTGATAAAAGGCCCCTGACACAGTTCCGCAAAGAAATGAGCGTACCCGTCACAATGTTTGACAAACAGATCCCATGGCAACGTGAAGCCAAATATCTTGGCGTGATCCTTGACCGTAGACTGACATTCAGACCACATATCCGAAAGGTGAAAAACCGTGCCGCCTTCGTCCTCGGACGTCTCCACCCCCTACCCAATGCGCGCAGTAAGCTGCCCATTCCTCTCAAAGTATGGATATACACCACCTGTATCCGCACCATTCTCTCCTACGCTAGCGTTGTGTTCGCACACGTTAAGCCGGTAAGAATTCACATGCTCCAAACCCTCCAAAACCGTTTCATGCGAAGGGCCGTAGGCGCTCCTTGGTACCTACGCAATGCCCAACTCCACCTAGACCTCAAACTGCCGACCATCAAGCAGTTTTTCAAGCGTGTCTCTAAACGCTATTTCGATTCCGCTCCCAAGCACCCCAATCCCTTGGTCGTGGCGGCCACCGTTTACCAGCCATCTGCTATTAGCAAAATCCGACGTCCCAGACACACTCTCATCGAACCCGATGATGCTATTACACTCCTCCAGGAGTCAGATAAAAGCACAAGCACACTCCGACGCCGTCGTCCAAGATATCGTCCCTGCCGGCGAGGACCGACGCGACACACACACAGAATTCGAGAGTCCGACTCTCGAGAAACAGAAACACATGCCGACGCAGCACCGGCTGCTGGGGGGATCAGTGGCGGGGTCCCCCTGCTGCACCCTGAGTCGAGGTCCGAGCTCCCCCCTGGGGACGCCCTCACGGTGTAAGCAACCGGAGATAATCTCGTCACGCGAGACCGGCCCTATGCTCTAGAGTAGTTCCTAGGAGCAGGCTATTGCGTAGCCACTGTTTAGGTTTTAGGTAGGTCTTAGCCTCGCCGGCGAGGCTTGCCGCTTAACGGCGTTTAGCGCGTCACCCGATAGACCGAAAGTCCGCCACTTTCGAGGAAAAATCCGATGCAGCAACGGCTGCTAGGGGGACATAGGAACGGCGGGGTCCCCCTGCAATGCCCCAGCGAGGTTCGAGCCCCCCCCTTGGGAGACGCCTGCTTGCGGTATTGAAACCGCGTCTTTAGTTTGTAAGTATTTAGGATTAGGGAAAAACCTTCGGTATATGGAGTCCCACATGGGACTCTCCGCCAACTAAGCCCGGTTAAGCAGAAATGGTACTTCGGTCCCACCTGCGAGAATCCAGTCGAAAAAAAAAAACAAAAAAAAAAGCTGTAGCGAACACTTCGATTGAGGCAACCTTATAGTTAAACCAAAATTATAGTTGTGGACAGCGCCCACAACTATAATTGTGACATGGATCACGCCTGAATCATATTGTCAGATTATTATCGTGTTTTGATATTCTATTATTATTAAATTAAATTACTGTTTTCAAGATCAAATGAATTGTGTTTATTTTTGAAGTTATTTCTAATATTCTCATTTTGAATGAATCGTTTTAATGTTTGTTTATATCGCAGTTTTATGTAAATAACATAATTAATGGTTTAGATCCTGTGTAACATGGGCTATCTTCAGTCAACCTTCAGTCAGGTGACTCTTGATCCGACATGTATAATGTCCCAATTTTTATTTTTTCTGCTGTCCTCCCCAGTGTCGCTTTATTGATTTCCCATCGTCCACTTACTCTTGGCATTCACGATCCCGGAGGTCCCCCATCCGCACCCGCATCCCCCACTACAAAATGATGTTGGGTGATGCGGCGATTCACCATACAACCTAGTTAAATTCAATTATGACGTGCATTAATTACGTCATACTTCTTTGATGTCTAGCAGGGTAAGCAGGGTATAAAAAATATTGAATTTCAAAAATGAATGCATCCAAATATCGGTGTCATCTAACCAATATCTGTAGCAATCCTTTATTACATAGTTCTCTGCGGTTTTCGACGGCGGCCGGCGGCATGCGTGAGTCGTGGCAGCATTCTAATTTATGGTTTTCGCTCTTAATCCCGAATTTGGTGTTTCCTGCTTTTCATAAAACTGAAAACTATTGTAAGAAATGTATTTTTATTATTATATCAATTGTCAACATGTAACATTTCATTTTACATGTGGGAATGTGGGCCCATTTTGTTCCTTGTCTCCTTTCAGTATCATACTTCGGCTTTTGGTGTAAGATATACTTGCTGCAGAGTGCAAATGTAGCGAATTTCTCTTTTGAAACTCTAAGGAATTCTGAGGAAGAGTCAGGGTGGGTTGGTAATGAACTGGATATTTTGTGGTTACAGGAAAAATCAATAATTGACAGTTTTTATAAAGAAAATTGCATGTCAGTCCAATCACCGACATTTCACTGACCGCGTATACGAATACATTTGAAGACAGTAGCTTGTTTTTAATTTTTGACGACGTCTGTGGTCTAGTGGTTCAAGTTTAGGACTGCTGATCACGAGGTCGTGGGTTCGATTCCCACAGGACACAAATATTTGTGTGATGAACATAAGTGTTACGTTGGTCTGGGTGTTTCTTATGTACTATAAGTATGTATTTACAAAAAAAAAGTATATAATTATTATATCCATTGTCTAGTACCCATAGTACAAGCTCTGCTTAGTTTGGGACTAGATGGTGCTTTGTACAAATGTCCCAAAGATGTTTATTTATTTATTATTTATTATTTCCAGGACGACTATTAAAATATATTTTTTGTTACAGGATGGTGAAACGAGCTAAGAGCCCAACTCATATTAAGCGGTTACCTTTGCCCATAACAACTGCAATATCACCTAGGCTGTTGTTTAAATGTTATTGCGAGTCAATTCGCCAAACTGAGACATGAAGATGGAAAGCCTCATGTGATTGTAATTTCACCGGCACCCGTACCCTTCGCAACGGAATACAGCAATACAAGCGTTACTGTTTGGCGGCAGAAATAGGTACCACTGAGGTAATATGTACTACGTACTAGAGTAACTGCCTCGTTGGACTAGTAGTCGCAAGTGCGACTGCTGAGCGATTCCCGGGTCGGGCAAAGTGTTATTGGGTTTTTTCATTAAGAAATTCTCAGTAGCAGCCCGGAGTCTGGATTAGTGCCCGGTTAATGGCAAAAGGCTCGCCCCCTGTTACATGGGACTGATAACATAACTGGCGAAATGTGGGTGTACTATTACACCTCTGCCTACCCCTTCGGGGAAATACAGGCGTGTTGTTATGTTATGTTACTAGAGTAGACATTACGAACAAAAAATATCGTGCAACTTGCTGGCCGCGGAGCACGCGCGGCGCGTACGTGGCTATGTGAGTGAGAGTGCAGGAGCTCTAAAACATGTTACAAACATTCGATTCAAGGTGTCTAGTACGTAGTACATATTACCTCAGTGGTAGGTACGGTGGTAGTACTTCCCCGGACGAGCTCTTTTGCAATGGAGCTCTACTACTGCTAAAATGTGATGTAGATAAATATTATGTTATAATTATAACTATCAAAAGCATAATTATTATTTATGTAGGTACTCTATGCAAACCTCGTTTCTACATTACATATTAAACTAAAGCTTTATACAATAACTTATTAAATTATGTAGCTAATATCGAATAAGAACTCAGTAGGTTCGGTTGTTTGTGCAAACCACATCGATATTGGAGTAATAAACTTGAGATACGGCCAAATATTATTGAGTACCACTCTTGTACGTACTAGGACGCAATATCATCTTATTTGGAATCTATACTGATTTATATTGGATATTTAGGGACAATATGGTATTGAAATGCCTTAACTAAACAGAAGACAAAGTCACTGGTTCGAATCCTTCTCGTGACCGTTTTGTTCTTTGCACGATATTATTTTTAAATATGGTTTATGTCTTTAGGTTTCGTCTCGCTTGCTTTAAATCCACGCGTATACTTATCGGTATCGTACGCATCGGGTGGATCGCATTGTGTTAAAAAATAAACTTTAAAAAAGTAAAAACCGACATCAAAAAGAATAAAATAATTTGTGTGAAACAGGAAGTAGGTGCCTTTGATTTGGTTACATTTAATAAAAAAATGGCACCGACTTCCTAAAATGTTTCACACAAATTATTTTATTCTTTTTGAAGTCGGTTTTTCCCTTTTTAGGGCTCCCTATATTCGGGTAGGGTTCTGCCAAACGGGATCCTATTACTCTCGCTACGCTGTCCGTCCGTCTGTCTGTCACAGGGCTGTATCTTTTGAATGGTGTCCCTGCATCATCGAATCAGAAATGAGCAGATTCACAGGAGAACGAAGGTAATTGACATAGCCCGAAGAATTGCCAAACTTGCTTGAAGGGCGGGGCACATTGTTCGCAGAATGGATGGCCGATGGAGCCATAAAATCTGGAGCGGCAACCACGTACTGGAAGGCGCAGAGTGGGTAGGCCCCCAACAAGGTGAATCGACGACCTGGTGAACATCGCGGGAATCCACTGGATGCGGAAAGCGCAGGACCGGTCGTCATATAACAACACTTTTCCCAATCTAGATATCGAATCCTTGACCAGGGCAGGAGTTGTAAAATCGCACAGCTCTGTTATCGTTTATTAAAATTATTTATTTACTCCAAACCTTAATTATTATATTATTATTTCGTTGTATAGTTGTGTAGGTATGTATTGTGTACGTGCTACACGCAGCTACACAGCTCTGTAACAAAATACTGTCAATGATACTTTGAAAAGTAATTATTTCCCTTCAAAAATATCTCTTAACAGAAACCAACACCGTACATCACAAAGGTAACATAAATTACAGACAAAATTAATTAAACAGTAAAATATCGTGTTACATTAAAGAATATTACAATTATTACAGAATTGTATAATAAAAGATCGGATTTTACAATTTATTGGAGAGAAAGTCCATTGTAACTGGCGATTTCTGATTTCAATTAAAGTTTCATATATGGTAATGAATCATGGGGGATATTGTAAAAGCTGGGCGTTTCATTATTAATTCCTAGTTGAGTTTTAAGGGGAATGTTTCACGTTGTATCCTGGTTATATTTTTGGGTGAAAAGTTTGATTGGAATGGTAAGTCATCGATTGATTGGGGATGGTAAAAATTTATGTGGGCCTATTATTAAAACTTTTTTGTTAAATATTCGCTAAAAAATAGAGATTTTTGAATTTGCATGTATTTATACCCATCAGTTACGTGACTGCCTCAACCAGTGTACACTGGTTTGGGTTGGTTAATATTTTGTATAGGTATAATAATAATAATAATAATAAATTTATTTATTTCCAAAAAACACTGGTACATTGGTTACAATTGACAGCGGTTTTCAAACTAGGCAAGCCTGTATCTTGAGAACCTGGGTTGAGTATCACTTACAAAAGAAAACACCACCATTATAAAGAGAAAAGGACAAACATAAAAGCCTCAAAATAAATAATTAATTAATTAATTAATACTTACATTAATTACATTTCCCCCAGCTGATGCCTGTGGTTTCGCTCACAGCACCACGCGATGTCTCGGCACCCTAAGTTATAAGAGTTTACTCAAGGTGCTTATTGTGGCACAAAAGACAAGATAAGAGATGAGGAGGGTCATACCCACAACCGCACTATGTCACCGTACTACTTCGTCATAAACAGAGATCACATTCCAGGATGAAATAAAATCGTGTCCAGTATTTTCACCAAGCTTTCCAGCGCTTTCCCTTAACAGAACGAGCTGGTTATATTAAAAAGAATCGCTGGAACATATCGAGTGTTAAAACGGTCTGCCCATTTCCTCTATGGGTCTGTCAATACGATCCGTGAGAGATTGACTCTGTAACTCAATGACGTAACAGGCAACAGCGCAGGTAACTGCGCTGTTGCCTGTTACGTCATTGGGTTATGCCGCCATATTTGATCAGATGTTTAAAGATCTCATTTTTACTACGCTTTTTTCTTAAACTCTGTCTGTAGCTATGCTTACATTTTAGGTCAAAAATTATTATCATCAGCATGCATTATCACCACCATTCATTCAATCATCATGATTTGGTAATTTTAGGCTCAAGGTTTAAGTAGAAACCTTTTTGAATTCGGTACTATGTCAGTTTTTTGGGTTCCGTAGTCCTACAAGGAACCCTTATAGTTTCGTCATGTCAAATGTGAAATGGGGATGAAAAATTTTTTTTCACTGCACCCCCTCGTATGGGGTATCATTGAATAGGTCTACTAAAATGAAGGTAATGTTTCATACACCACTTTTTTATCAGGTGTACTATCTGTGAAATATAGCCTGCCAAAGTGGCTTGCAATGTCCCCCCCTGCCATTTCAAAACTATGCAACGTAGAAACTTATAATCTTCTAGATTGATAGACCTTTGTAAAAACTCTCTTTTAAAATTATTTTGAGCATAATGCGATTATAAATTTTTGAGTTATAGATCGAAAACTGAAAAATACTTAAAACGTCTTATTTCGAAGGTAAAAATACCACCTTACCTTAGAGAAGATGATCATAGCAAATAATGCTCCTTTAGCTACTTTATATTTGAAAAAATCACAAAAAGTAACTTTGTGTTATGTTTACATGACACAATTCTTAAATTTGGCGCCATCTAGCGGCGTCTAACAACACTCTCTGAGTTGCCAATGCTGCCGTCAAGTGCCGTCTATTGCATTTGGCACTGTATAGCGCTATCTAGCGGCTACTGACAACACTCTCTGAGTCGCCAATGCTGCCGTCTATTGCTAAAACTAAAATAGCCATGATTAATATTCGATTTGATTTGTTTGTAACACCTACTTAAGGAACCCTATAATACTGAGCATGGCCCGACATGCTCTTGGCCGGTTTTTAACTAAACGAGGCCGTTAATTGCTATTTCGGCCGAGACTTGTATAGTACTTTTCTCTCATTTGCGAGGAAACATTACACAAATTAATTCAACAGTATCTAATTTTCATTCGCATCAATCCGCCGGTTTTTTTAAATGAGTAAGTTTACAAGTATTATGGTTCTAGCCTATGCTCAAGGCTTCGGCCGCGCGTTATTCGGCTTATCATAGAAACATGTTACCGTAAGTCCCTCGGGACCAGCTTTTTTTTCTGGGATAAAAAGTAGCCTACATGTTAATTCCGGTTATGGTATGTGTGCCAAATTTCATCAAAATCCGTTCAATTCGCGATTGAGTGACAAACTTAACTTTGCAGTGGACAAAATAGACTGGTTGTATGATTTTTATGTTATTAACTGACATCAAAAAAACCGGCCAAGAGCATGTCGGGCCATGCTCAGTATTATAGGGTTCCTTAAGTAGGTGTAATTACAAACGAATCAAATCGAATATTAATCATGGCTATTTTAGTTTTAGCAATAGACGGCAGCATTGGCGACTCAGAGAGTGTTGTCAGTAGCCGCTAGATAGCGCTATACAGTGCCAAATGCAATAGACGGCACTTGACGGCAGCATTGGCAACTCAGAGAGTGTTGTTAGACGCCGCTAGATGGCGCCAAATTTAAGAATTGTGTCATGTAAACATAACACAAAGTTACTTTTTGTGATTTTTTCAAATATAAAGTAGCTAAAGGAGCATTATTTGCTATGATCATCTTCTCTAAGGTAAGGTGGTATTTTTACCTTCGAAATAAGACGTTTTAAGTATTTTTCAGTTTTCGATCTATAACTCAAAAATTTATAATCGCATTATGCTCAAAATAATTTTAAAAGAGAGTTTTATTTAAATGAGAGTGGAGGAGCAGGGGCGGGCCCGGTGTGCACTCACCCTGCCACTGGGCAGGCAGCGGGGGGACTGTCTTTCCCTGCCCCCGTCGATCTCGTAACCCCAGGAGTGCCCGCTGAGTAGTGTTCTCGCGCCTCTTGGGACCGAGGGTCTTGGCTTCACCGCCCGGACCGCGAGGAAGAAAACCTCTATAAAAAATTACGGGAGGTAGGGCCTGCGAGCAGCAGACTCGGGGTAGTCTGCTGCCCGACCAGCAGCTGGCGTAGCTGGCACAGCCGGCGTAGTTGGCGCGGCTGGTAAAGGCCCATGAGGTGAAGTGGCGTGCAGTGTTCCGTGTGCGCCACCTAGGAGGGTGCGGCCGACGTTAGGCCGCACGGGGAGAAGGGGCTCGCCTGCTTGTGGCGGGCCAGGACCTGTCGGGGGTGGTTGTGTGAATACTCACGGGTTCCCACGCCCCCGGCTAAGGTAGTTGAAGGAACACCGTGGTGGTTTTAGTCGGTAAGAGTCCGACACTGGCTCCGCCTACCCCGGGCGGAGTGCGTCCATGAGGATTTCCCCACGGCAAAAAAAAAAAAAAAAAAAAAAAAGGACAAGCTCTGCTTGTACTGTTTTTTTTACTATCGTTATGCGTTCGACTGTACATTATACTTACACGACGCTCACGATGCGATGATTGATCGTGAAATACATGTTCCTACGTAAAGTAAGGGTCAATCACGCGCCGCCTTCAAAATGTTGGTGTATGAATAGATTTTGAAATACATAAGCATTATTTTTTACTTTTTATTAGTTATGGTTTTTGAAGTCGGTTTATTTTTGTTAATTTTTTTTTATTATTGTAGCAAATATAAGTTTGAAATCACAAAAAAATATACTTTGATACCACAAATTCATGATTTCTGGATACTTTCCTATACTTGTGCTGTAAGACCATGCTTTTTTCAAAAAACGTCTTGACAGATGGGTAGACAGACATACAGTCTGACGGACGACAAAATGAGAAGGGTTCCGTTTTTTTCTCTTGATTACGGAACGCTAAAAATGTAGGAATTAAGAAACACATAATCAAAGCGGAGTAAAAATTAAAACATAAGGTGTACCAATTAAAACTAATAAGCCCTGTCTTAGAAAATCACTGTTTCAAAAAACTTTTAGGGGACATCGCAAACTTGGCTTGTTAAAATTATTTTTCAATTCTTACGATAATGATGACGGGCCTTGTTCCAAAGTTTATTTTCTTACTAACTTAAAAACAAAACCATTTTATTTAATTAGTCGATTGTGATTTACGAATTTTTTAAGTTTTTTTTTATTAAACTTATTTTCACGTTATTTTGATGAATAACAATGAAATAAACAGATTTAAAAAAAAAAAACTAAAAAAAAACTGAATGAATGATTTGAAAAATTTGACAAAATTTGAAAATATCATTCGTTGAGATATGTCATTCCCATATACCAGGCCCCTCAGAAAGTATTGCGAAAAAAAGTTTTTATATATGGGAGACTGGCCAGTTATAATGTTTTTCGAAAATATGATTATTTATAAGTAAAAATAAGTAAGTTCCAATTTCAAAATTTCCCTCCACATTTTTTGCGAGTTAATTCAAAGTATTGTGTCTCACTGAAATATGGATCTGCGCCGGGAACATTTTAGAGCTATGATTTTATACGATTTCAAGTGTCGCCTGAAACCGGATGAATCGTACGATAGACTTCAAATGGCATTCATGGATGAAGGCCCTTCCAAGGCAACCGTGTATCGTTGGTATAATGAATTCAAGCGCGGTCGACCAACTTTGGGGGATGACGAAAGAAGCGGTCGCCCTTTGACGGCTGTTACCGAAGAAAACGTGCTAGCAGTGAAAAATTTAATCCAAGACAATAGGCGAATTACATATCAGGAGATTCAACACATATTGAAAATTGGATCGGGAAGCGTTCACGAGATTCTACACAGCCATCTTCGCGTGAGGAGGATAGTATCACGCTGGGTGCCGCACAACCTCACCGATGCTCAGAAGCAGGCCCGGGTGGAATGGTGCCGTGATATGCTTAACAAATTTGAAGCAGGCTCGTCTCGGCGTGTTTACGACATCGTTACAGGTGATGAGTCCTGGATTTATCAATACGACCCAGAAACCAAGCGCCAGTCGACTGTTTGGGTGTTTCAAAATGAGCCAACGCCTACCAAAGTGAAGCGATCTAGAAGCGGGGGTAAGATTTTGATCGCTAGCTTTTTTAATTTGACTGGCCACTTGGTATCAATTCCCTTACGGGATCAAAGAAGCATTAATGCCGAATGGTATACTACCAAATGTTTGCCAGAAGTTTTCTCTGTTATAAGCAACAAGCGACCAAACACAGGGCTCCGCGGGCTACTGCTCCACCACGACAATGCACCTGCGCACACCGCACTCAAAACGAGGGACTTCCTGGACAGCACGCCAGTCAAACTCCTGGGTCACCCTCCTTACAGCCCTGATCTAGCACCGTGTGACTTCTTTTTATTCCCAAAAATAAAAAATCAGCTCAAAGGGATACAATTTTCGTCGCCGGAAGATGCGCTGGCTGCGTTCGAGCAGGCTGTATACGAGGTGTCTGCGGCGGACTGGAAAAAGTGTTTTGAAAACTGGTTTAGGCGCATGAATCTTTGTATAGAGGCTGGTGGAAAGTACTTTGAAAAGATTTGATAAAAATATATGTACGTATAGAACATTTTTTTTTAGTTTCGCAAAACTTTCCGAGTGTCCCACGTATTTTGATTGTTTTCTATTAGCGTTGACGATTGTAGATTGTCACAAATGTTGTTGCAATCAATTTTAAATTAACTTCCCGATGATAGACTCGAAAATTAAAACAGCTCAGAATTGGATGAAAATGCAATATGCTCGCTTTCGTTTTAAAATCGTGGTATAAAAAAAAACGTTTTATTTTGATAATTCTTTATTTATCTTATAAACGCTCGGAGAGCGTACTCTTTCTTTCCACGAAACATTACCTAAATAATCAACATTATTAATTTCATTTTCAAAACTAAGCTGGAAATTCATGCAATCAATACGTATTCCAGGACCGAACATGGCTAATGAATACATTCGCGTCTGGCCTAAAATTAGGTTAATGTTTGTAGGCCATCAATTCAGGCACACTCCACGGGTCCACTTGTGACACAAGTTATGTTGCTACGAACAAGAGACATGGATAAGATAGAATTTTCGTTGTATGGCAAAGTTTTTTAAAACATTATTTATCTTCGTGAGGCTACAAAAAAACACTTGTATTGTACCTGTATTGTATTGAGCATTGAGATTCGCTGTATTGTATTGAGCGTTTCTTGCCGGTTCTTCTTCAAAGGACCCACAATTTGGAACCTTACAACTAGAGCATTTCAAAAGTGCCTGTAATTAGGTTTATTTGAACTAAAAAAACTTATTTTTTTTCAATTGTGATTCCTTGGAGCTCGCGCGCGGACTTGTAAGTTGAAGACATAAATGTAAAAACTAGATCGTTTTAATTCTTTAATGACGCAGTCCCAAATGCCATATCAAACTAGGTCAAATCACCTTCATAACTCCTAGTGAGCTACACCCAAGTGCACTAAAAGCATAGCATACGAATCCCTGAATTATTTATTGAAGCGGAGAATTCCGACTATGTTCAAGTTTCGTGCACTTCCCGAGAACCTATTAAAGTCACGACTATTATAAAATCTACTTAATTATCTCTCCACTTTAATTATAAAGTTTTAGTTAAAGATAAAAAAAAACAAAGTTTCAAGTTACTCGGATCATCTGATGTTGAAACTTGTTGGCAGAATAGAGATTATACTGAAATTAATCTTACATTGAAACAGTAAAAATAAAAGTTTTTAAGGTATATTAAATTAAAAATTGGGTTACAAAAGTAGAAATAAAAGATTTTATGGTGAGTAAAAATTATGGAAAGAATTTTAATACTTGTTTGGAACTGTCATTTGAAGTGTACTCAAATAGAACAAAAGAAGTTACTAATTATAATAAAATAAGTTTAACCGGATTACATCGGGTATACATGTTTCAAAAAAAAGTTAATTACAAAAACCAAAAAACCCGACTCCGTGTAAAAAGAACTGAAAAGAATTAAACAAGCCGTAGGTATTTAAAAGCAAATCTTTCAGTAGCAAATCATAACACGCAGTCGGAGGTTACGTATGTTTTTGGTCTGTTTGTGAGTTGTTACATACACAGAGAAAATAATCACTACGTTAGTTACATAGTTCGTAGATAACCTCCGACTGCGTATTATGATTTGCAACTGAAAGATTTGCTTTTAAATTTTATTTTATTTTTTGGTTTTGGCTTAAACACTATATCTATATATCTTAGATTATCCGGAGAAGAACCGGAGTGACCGACATAGCTCGTAGGGTCAGTAAGCTGAAGTGGCAGTGGGCTGGCCATATCTGTCGAAGGACCGATGGCCGTTGGAGCAGACGAGTCCTTGAGTGGAGACCGCGAATCGGCAAACGCAGCGTAGGGCGCCCCCCTGCCAGGTGGACCGACGACCTAAAGAACGTGACTGGGGGGGACTGGATGCGGAAGGCAGAGGACCGAGCGTTGTGGCGCAACTTGGGAGAGGCCTATGTCCAGCAGTGGACTGCGATAGGCTGAGTTGATTGACTATATCTTATAAATCGATAAAAACCTTATTCAATCTACCAGAACATTATTATAGTCGGAAATGTAAATCATACACAACTTTTAGGTTGTGTAATTTTTAAACGGAGTGAATAAAACCAATGTTTCTTTTGACGAAGACAATTTATTTCAATTACCCGGAGACCTTACTAAAGCTTGGGAACGAAACCATAACGCGATGTACAATATTGTACAACGCCATCTAGTTAGAACATAGGGAACTAGAATTTATTAATGACTTTAGTTTAAAGGGCTAGCTTATACATTCCGCCCACCATGGACAGAATGTCCATTGCTCCCGCCCACCATGAACAAACCTCATTCGAAATGGACTGTATATAGTTTAAAAACAAAAGCTTTTAGTCAGCCATGGTGGCTAAGAACAGAACACAATTTTAAAAACAAATCTGTTTACAAATACAGTAACAAAAATGACAAAACTTATAACTTTAACAATATTCAAACAGGCAAAATATGTCACTTCACTGAGTGACAGGTAGCACACACAACTTGGTTACTGGTCGTTTAATTACGACATCCTTACATTTAAGAGAAACTACCCTCGTAATGTTGTCCGCACCCGGATGTTTATCAGTGATTTTACCTAAAAGCCATTTGGCTGGAGGGAGACCATCCTCCTTTACTAATACTAAATCACCGATCTCTGGTTCAGGTGTTTTGTTTGCCCACTTGTAGCGATGTAAAAATTGACTTAAATACTCACTTGACCACCTACGCCAAAAGTGTTGCAGCATTTTTTGTGTTAATTGCCAACGTTTTAAAGATGAAATAGATGAAGTCTCGTAGTTGTTTTCCGGTACGAGAATTAATGGTTCACCTATTAAAAAGTGTCCTGGAGTAAGGGGTGTAGGATCTTGAGAATTAGTGCTTAATTGAGACATTGGTCGAGAGTTTAAACAAGCTTCCACTTGGTACAATAAAGTTGAAATCTCTTCAAATGTGAGAGTCGCATTACCAATTACGCGTTTCAGATGGTGCTTGGTGGACTTTATTCCAGCTTCCCATAGCCTGCCGAAGTGCGGGGCATATGGTGGAATAAAGTGCCACGTAGTGCCGTTGTTTGACAAACACTCGGCGATTTCTTTCGTCAAGGTTGACTTCTCCTGTGCGAACAAACTACGGAGTTCGCGTGCGGCACCCACAAAATTTGTACCATTATCACTAAATATGTCAGCGCAATACCCACGTCTAGCAACAAATCGTTTAAAAGCCGCAAGAAATCCTTGTGATGTGAGATCACTCACAGCTTCCAAGTGTATGGCTCTTGTAGCCATACATACAAAAAGGCATACGTAACCCTTATAAGACTGGTGACCTCTACCTTTAGAAGTCCTAATCTGTATGGGACCCGCGTAATCAACACCACTTCGGTAAAACGCTCGAATTGGTGTTACTCGAGCTGGAGGTAATTGTCCCATCAGTTGATCTCTGGTCTGTGCAGCATGTCTTACACAGACAACACATTTGCGGACAACCAGTTTTGCTCGATTCTTAGCATCAATAACCCAGTATTTAGTTCGCAGATAGTTGACCATAAGCTGTGGTCCGCCGTGCAACGTGTTACTGTGAGCTTCAGCCAGGATTAAATCGGTAAGGTGAGATTTCGATGGTAATATCATTGGATGTTTTATTTCAGTTTTAATCTCAGCTTTCTCAAGACGACCACCGACTCTCAAGATACCCGAGTCGTCTAGGAACGGATTCAATGAGGTAAGTTTGCTTTTTCTATGTACTGTCTTATTTTTTTCAATATCTTTTATTTCTTGCTGAAAACTCAAGTTTTGACACTGTTCTACGCAAATATGAAGAGCTTCATTTAATTCTATGCTAGTTAACCATACAGGTAAGTTACGATCATGTACGTTTTTTAACTTTTTTATAAATCTTCTACAATAAACTAAAACTCTAACTAATTTACGAAGAGACGAGAACTTGGTCCATAACTCTAATTCATCCTTCTGTGTAACGTGATAAACTTTCTTTGACTTTTCTTCTAAATTAGTGTCTGATATTTGTTTTCTATCATGGCTTTCAGATTCATGTTTCAGCCATAATGGCCCTGTTTTCCATAACTGAAACATCGGTAATTCTGACGGGTTGATGCCCCGTGATGCACAATCTGCTGGATTATCCGAAGATGATACGTGTGACCATTGGTCCCTGTCTAAAATATTTAGAATCTCTGAAACCCGATTGGCTATAAAGGTTTTCCATCTGGTTGGATGGCTGCTCAACCAAGCTAGGACGACTGTAGAATCAGTCCAAGCCCGTATGTTAGTTTTTGAAATGTTTAAGACCACTGAGACCTCCTGTAATAGCTTAGCTAATAACACAGCACCACACAACTCGAGCCTTGGAATAGATACTTGCTTAATCGGTGCTACTTTTGTTTTAGAAGTTACCAGATGAATGAAGACGTTTCCTGTATCATCCACAACACGCATATAGACCACAGCAGCATAAGCTTCACTAGATGCGTCACTGAATCCATGTAGTTCCATGGTACTATTCTCCTTGACGTTAATCCATCGTGGAAGTCTACATTTGGTAAGTTCAGCGAGTTCTGCACGGTAAGTAGTCCACTCATGTAAGAGCTGAGGTGGTAATTCATCATCCCATTCTATTCCTGCAAGCCAAAGCTTTTGAATCATAATTTTGGCTTTTATAATTGCTGGTGATATCCATCCCATTGGATCAAACATCTTGGCTATATCCGATATAACTTTTCTTTTTGTTACAGGTTCACAGATAGGTGGTAGCTGAACGGAGTACTCGAATTCATCTGTTCGTCGGTTCCAGGTAAGTCCCAATATCTTTATTATTTCATTTTCTTTTAGTTCTAGGTTGCTTTCTGTTGTTTTGCTTTCTTTGCTTATTTCCTTATGTAGTTGATCATTATTGCTTGACCATTTTTGTAACTCAAACCCTCCTTTGCTTAGTAGCTTAGTTATTTCTTTAAATATTTGTTTTCCTTCTGATACAGACTTACAACCGCTAAGAATATCATCCATGTAGAAATCTTGTAATACTCTTTCAGATGCTAGTGGGAATTGGTCTCCTTCATCATAAGCGACTTGGTGAAGCGCTCTGACCGCCAGAAATGGTGCTGGAGCAGTCCCAAAAGTGACTCGTACTAAACGCAAATGTTGTATATCTTCTGTAGAGTCAGCTCTCCACACTAAACGTTGATAGTCTGCATCCTGGTCCGTCACCTGTCTGTACATCTTGACGATGTCAGCTACTAAGCAAATGGGGTGGACGCTCCACCTCATAAGAGTGTGCCTTAGATCAGCTTGTAAAGTCGGACCTACCATAAGATTACTATTAAGTGAAACTCCATTATTGTCGCGACTAGAAGCATTAAATACAACTCTGAATTTGGTGGTCGTTTTATCTTCTCTAACTACTTCATGGTACGGTAAGTAAACTGCTTCTGGATTATCAATTTCTTTTTTAGGTATTATTTGCATATGACCGAGCTTTAAATATTCTAAAATAACATCAGAAAATTTACTTTTTAAATCGGGTGATTTTAAGAACCGGTTTTCTAAAGATAATAATCTTTTTATTGCAATATCCCGTGACTTGCCATATTTACAGCTCGGATCATCATCTTTAAATGGTAATTTTACAATGTACCTACCAGAACTATCGCGTCTGGTGGTTTCCTGAAAAATGTCTTCACAACGTTTTTCTTCTGGAGTGAATTGTTTTTTACCTAGAGTGAAGTTATCTGATTCGAGCTCCCAAAATTGTTTAAGGTTAAAATCTTCATTGCAAATGTTAGTATGCATAGTGATGATAGTACTACTGATCATCGTATTGGTTTCACTATCACCACCCACCTTGCCAGATAAAACCCAACCCAGCCTGGTATTCTGTGCTATAAGTGTTCCTGGTGGGCTTCTTATCAACCCCTCAGTTATAATTTGGCAATAAACTTCTGCTCCAAGCAATAAATCAATTTTATTTGGTATGTTAAACTTCGGATCTGCTAACTTCATAACTGGTAAGTTAGGCCACTGCTGGACCACAATTTTTCTTTCAGGTAGAAATGAAGTTAACTTCCTAAGAACGTATGCTTTGACTTGTACGGTAAATGTAGGATCCTGGAGAGATTGTAGTTTGATATAAACCACATGTTTACAATCAAGTGAAGCATTATCCTCACCCCCCACTCCAAATATAACGCTGTTGCAATTCATTCTTTTTAGCCCAAGTAATTGGACTGCAGACTCCGTTATAAAGGATGCCTGTGATCCCTGGTCCACTAGAAACCTTAGCGTTATATAAGACCCTCTGCTAGTTTCCGCCTTTACCAAAGCTGTTGCTAAAACAACATGACATTTTGTGTTAGAAAAACAACTTGTTATATTTTTTACCTCGGTCTCGTCTTGTGATGTTGTTGCGGTTACAACAACACTGGTACTATCAACTGATGGCTTGGTTGATTCCACAGTATCAGTTGGTTGGTTATTATTATTTGAATGCAGCAACGAATGGTGTTTCCTTTTGCAAATTCTACATCTTGTGGGCAAACGACACGAGGTTACCAAGTGGTTTGCGCCTAAGCAATTGAAACACAATCCGGAAGTTTGGACAAAATTACGACGCGATGACAACTCTTCCTTAGCAAACTCTTTACAAATTCCTATCTTATGATTATTATTAGAACAATAGCTACATGAAGAAGACTTATTCTCAATGGCATTTTTTACAACATGATGTGACTTTGTGGTAGTGCTCTTCCCTGGTTTAGTACATAAAAATTCAAGTGACCTGAATCTGTGTTCTACAAAATCTAAAAATTGCTTCAATGTTGGCAATTCATTAGTTGAACTACAAATTTTAGATTCCCAAAGTTTGCGAGACTCATTATCTAGTTTAGAACACAATATGTAAATAACAATGAGATCCCAGTTTTCAATATTAATACCTTCATTTTTCAAAGCATTGAGACACTCGTTAGAAGTATCAAAAAGTTCTTTTAAACAATTAGATGATTCAGTGGTTAAACTCTTTTGGCTTAAAAATCTTTTTAAAATACAATCTGTTATAAATTTCTTATTATTAAATCGATGCTCTAAGAGGTTCCAACAAGTAGAATAATTATCATTGGTAATAGGTAGATGTCGCAACAGTTGCTCAGCTTCGCCGGTTAGATAACTTTTTAAATAATGTAGTTTCTGTACGTTCTCTAGTGATGGATTCTTATGTATTAATGTTTTAAAAAGATCACGAAACGTTGTCCACTGAGAATAGTGACCCGAAAATGCTGGTATTGTGATTCTCGGTAATTTCACATCATTCTGGATCATCTGATTGCCGTCTTTCGTACAGTCGTCAGAAGTGGTTTTCTTTTCCGCAGTAGCTTTCAAACGCTCTTTCAATGCTGTTTTATACTCCATGTATAAATCTTCCGATTGACTATACATGTCACTTACATTATAATCTGACTTTTCATACTCGTCCCTTTTAGATTCAGTTACTAGTTTTCTATGATTTTCATCAAAATTCAACCACTGTTTCTCCAAACTTTCAAGCCTTGTTTCTAAGTAGCTAACTGAAATTCTTTCTTTAGGAGATTTTTTAAAATTGCTGTATCCTCTCTCAATCTTTTTATTGATATCGACTTGCAATCTTATCGACGAATCCATTTTACAAAGTGTTTATGTTTAAAATTTCTTGAAATTTTTACAAGTCCAATTTTTGCAAAACTGATTAAGTTCTATCTTCTCCAAATTATTACAAGTTAATTTTTGCAAAATTATTCTAAGTGTTTCTAAACACTTACAGCCTTACTAATAAAGATTTACCTACGATGTATACCAGAGTTACAACGGTTTCATTACCAATAAAAGATTTTTGGCAGTTGAGTTGTATACATCTGTTATAATGGGTGTCAAAATTGTATGAGATATTACGCAACCGTTATTCAGTCCCCGACCCTTGTATAACAAGCGTATATCTTACATTATTTCGAATTTTTTGATAAAATGGATCATGAAGAACAGAAAAAGCAAGAAAATTAAATAAACCGTTACCAAAATTCGTTTCGAATGTCAGGCTATCTGACAATCAGACTTTCGCATGAAATTAAAAAATAGATTCAGTAAAATAAATGCAATATTCCCATTATTATTCGCCATTATTTGATTTCACACAGTTCTAACAATGTTATCAAAAAATACAAGCATAATAAGTAAGTGAATTATTTATTCACCAGAAACTTAGCCTATACATCAAAATCGTATTGTACTTATTTAATCGTTAGGTAATTATGGCTATTCACAATCAGGTAAGATCCCTGCCCCACAAACTAGCATAAAAAAATCTCTGTTGTAAATGTGTCGGAGCGTTAGACAATGTTTGAAACTCAGTTGAAAGGTGCGTTCATAAACTTAAAATGTCAAAATAATTTTCTGTTTTTATTATAAGGAAAACATAAAACTTATTTATAGATATATTACAAAACAATAAATCGGCCACCATTTTATGGTATTTTTCACAAAAAAAATATATACGCTTTTTACACACTTGTCACAAAGTCTCTTTAATTTTGTAATCGAGTTTCAAAACGTTTCCGAAGAAAGTTGCCAGTGGTTTTTGTTATAGCCAATTTATAACTATACAATGCCTGCTCACTGATTATTAGTAAAGGGAGTGTGTAACTCTTATCCATAGCTTATACAATGTATAAGTATACAGTTGTTAATCAGTTGTGTTAAATATTTTTATTAGTAAGGCTGTTAGCCGAAATTGGGCATGGATTCCCCGTCTGGTCACACTTTGAAATTTTACAAGTCCATGCAAGATTTTTAACTGAATTTTCTAAGTTAATGTTCACAACTTCTTAATATTCTTGAATCACTACTTTACTTTTTGAAATATTTCAAAGTACTTACAGTTAGTCCAGTTATTTATCACTTAATTCCACTGTCACAAACACTATAACTCACTATGTTGCCGAATTTTGCCGCTAGGGGGCGCCACCGTCGTATTGCTCAAACTCACTCTTCTATGTGCATCAGTCACAGTATCCGACTCGAATGACCATGAATAAAACCAATGTTTCTTTTGACGAAGACAATTTATTTCAATTACCCGGAGACCTTACTAAAGCTTGGGAACGAAACCATAGCGCGATGTACAATATTGTACAATGCCATCTAGTTAGAACATAGGGAACTAGAATTTATTAATGACTTTAGTTTAAAGGGCTAGCTTATACACGGAGCTTGTGGCTGTGAAATAGTCAAAGAATCGTCATATTGTTTTAAAAGACCTATTCAGTGATATCCCACATAGTATGGTACTTGAAATTATTTTTTGTCTCTACCGCGATTTTGCATTGTATGACCGCCATTTTGGTTTTAGAAAAACAAAACCTAGCCTATAACCATCGCACGGTTTAGCCGAGTAAATAGACATCTCACACATTACAATCCATTCCGCCATTGGGATGCTTCGAGGGTATAAAGAATCCCACATACATACATACATAGATACGCATGAAAAACATAACCCTGTCTTTGCTGTCGCGCAGTCGGGTAATAACTGTAAACCTCTTAAGAATTATTATTATTATTCTATATTCATGAACAATTTACAATTGTATTTGGATGTAGTAGGTACTACATAATTAGATTACAATACAAAATAAAATGAGATTTTAGACAATTCAAGGTCAAAGATTATTAAAAATGTCATAAATATTCAGTACAAATTAGAACAAAACTATCAAAATATTATGTCAGTATGAGGTGAACTTACGTGGGACACTCAGAAAGTTTTGCGAAACTAAAAAAAATTGTTCTATACGTACATATATTTTTATCAAATCTTTTCAAAGTACTTTCCACCAGCCTCTATACAAAGATTCATGCGCCTAAACCAGTTTTCAAAACACTTTTTCCAGTCCGCCGCAGACACCTCGTTTACAGCCTGCTCGAACGCAGCCAGCGCATCTTCCGGCGACGAAAATTGTATCCCTTTGAGCTGATTTTTTATTTTTGGGAATAAAAAGAAGTCACACGGTGCTAGATCAGGGCTGTAAGGAGGGTGACCCAGGAGTTTGACTGGCGTGCTGTCCAGGAAGTCCCTCGTTTTGAGTGCGGTGTGCGCAGGTGCATTGTCGTGGTGGAGCAGTAGCCCGCGGAGCCCTGTGTTTGGTCGCTTGTTGCTTATAACAGAGAAAACTTCTGGCAAACATTTGGTAGTATACCATTCGGCATTAATGCTTCTTTGATCCCGTAAGGGAATTGATACCAAGTGGCCAGTCAAATTAAAAAAGCTAGCGATCAAAATCTTACCCCCGCTTCTAGATCGCTTCACTTTGGTAGGCGTTGGCTCATTTTGAAACACCCAAACAGTCGACTGGCGCTTGGTTTCTGGGTCGTATTGATAAATCCAGGACTCATCACCTGTAACGATGTCGTAAACACGCCGAGACGAGCCTGCTTCAAATTTGTTAAGCATATCACGGCACCATTCCACCCGGGCCTGCTTCTGAGCATCGGTGAGGTTGTGCGGCACCCAGCGTGATACTATCCTCCTCACGCGAAGATGGCTGTGTAGAATCTCGTGAACGCTTCCCGATCCAATCTTCAATATGTGTTGAATCTCCTGATATGTAATTCGCCTATTGTCTTGGATTAAATTTTTCACTGCTAGCACGTTTTCTTCGGTAACAGCCGTCAAAGGGCGACCGCTTCTTTCGTCATCCCCCAAAGTTGGTCGACCGCGCTTGAATTCGTTATACCAACGATACACGGTTGCCTTGGAAGGGCCTTCATCCATGAATGCCATTTGAAGTCTATCGTACGATTCATCCGGTTTCAGGCGACACTTGAAATCGTATAAAATCATAGCTCTAAAATGTTCCCGGCGCAGATCCATATTTCAGTGAGACACAATACTTTGAATTAACTCGCAAAAAATGTGGAGGGAAATTTTGAAATTGGAACTTACTTATTTTTACTTATAAATAATCATATTTTCGAAAAACATTATAACTGGCCAGTCTCCCATATATAAAAACTTTTTTTCGCAATACTTTCTGAGGGGCCTGGTATATACTATTTAGAAGTAATTGTACTCATCAGTATGAACAACTTTTACCATGGGACCAACCCTAAAATCGCGAAAAAAAACATTTGTGTTCATATATTATATAAATCGACAAAATGTAAGGATCAGCTGTTTTTTTTCGTGATTTCGGTGTTGGTCCTATAGTAAAAGTTGTTTATACTGATGAGTACAGTAACCCCTTAAGAGGTTTTCAGTTATTTCAATAACACGTTGCATTGTTACAATTGGTTTTCCTGACTTTTCGACAGTTTTGCAGAGTTAGTGGTCGCGGAAACCTAAGAAATTACTTTACTTTCAAACATAAATTCTCTATTAGAACGTTTTCCCAATTATGTTGTAGTCAGCTTCCAGTTTATCCAGATGCAGCTGAACATCAGTGTTCATCACTGAACATCAGACCACCGCAACACAGTTACTGGGTAGTACCGACATCCTAGATCAGCTGTCAGACTTTCGGGCTTCTGACTTTCGGGCTTCTGACTTATCGCAACGACTGTGATAGATATTCGTATGGCAAATGAGACTGACAGCTTAGTGCTCTCCCAGGTACTATCAGCAAAATTTCCGGTCAACCACCATTAAGGCTAAAATCGCTTGCACTCAGTGTTCGACAGCACGTGTAATGTAGCAGGATTCGTTCAAGGGACTTTGTCAACAAAATGTATCATCGGGAAGGATTGTGACTGTACGTAGGGGATTTGATGTACAACGAAACGGTCACCCATCCAAGGACTGCTCCTGGAGAGGAAATGCTGGTGGTCTTTTCTCCATACAGATGCTCTCGACTGTTTTCTTTCTGACTTATAATCCCAAAGCAATTTTTTTTAGAGTAAAATAAATATTTATTTAATTCTTTATGCACAACAAAGGCGGTCTTAAAGCCATAGGCAAAATATCAGGAAATATCAGGTTTTTCCTATATTATTTCTAGAAGCCCTCAAAAAATCTTTAAGTTGCCTATTTAGACCGCTGTCTACAGAGGCCTAGTGTATGAATGTGACAACTTTTAATGAAATAGGAAAAACATAGCGGCACGGTACACATTCTTCTTATTTATTTTATGAAATATCTTTCAAATTGGTCCAGTTTCGGAGGAGAAAATAGTCGAGAGCTAAACCTCGAATTATGACTTTTTACTAAGGCTATTCAATCGGAACTGCAGTTATCCTTATCGAACTTACTTAAGGCAAAGCGACGGCGATAGTTTCTTCAAATACCTAATCTTCAAAAGTAACACTGCCCGCATTTCCTCTTAACCTCACAGATCTTGCGATACACGTGGGTATTACTTAGCCCCGCACCAGGAAACATTAATATCACGACCATTTATCTTAGGTAGACAAAGCCACATCTAGCAGTTAAATAAATAAATAAATAAATAAATATCTTCGGGAAATTTTTACACAGCACCATCTAGTCCCAAACTAAGCAGAGCTTGTGATATCGGTACTAGACAATGGATATAATACTTATATGCTTTTTTTTTTGTAAATACATACTTATAATACATAAGAAACACCCAGACCAACACAAACACTTATGTTCATCACACAAATATTTGTGTCCTGTGGGAATCGAACCCACGACCTCGTGATCAGCAGTCCGACCCTCGAACCACTAGACCACAGACGTCGTCAATACGTCGTCGTCGTCGTCGTCAATATTTATAGAGATTGATTTGTGTGATTTTGGCAGTTATGAATCAACTTTGGTCAAGTTCTGGTCAAGTTAGGGTCATTGATGAAACGTCCAATAATTTCAAAATTACTTTGAGGATAAAATCTAGTGCTGAATAAAACACTACTTGTACATGATCGTCAAACAGCGGAAACGCTCAACGCTCAAACGTTTTATCAAAGACGCCTTAACGCATTTAAGCTCAAATCACAAACAACGCGGGTGCGGGACGGGCGCGGGTTAGGTCGACCCGCGGCGGGAATATTAACATGTTTTTATATGGACGACATCACACACAGCGCGGGTGCGTGTAGGGCCCGCGTCGGGTAGAGCGCGGGAGCCGCGCGTGTCTCCCGCCACTAAGACGGGCCGCGCGTGTCGAGACGAGAGCCGCGCGCGGCTACCGCGCTCCACCCGACGCGGGCCCGACCCCCGCCCGACCCGCACCCGCGCTCTGTGTGGTTTGCGCTACAAATACAGTCAAGTGAATTAGCGTGCGTTATTAAATAATATTTTAATAAATAAATAATTCAAAATTAACCCTCTGGACTAAATCATTTCAAAAAGTATTAATAAATCAGTTTATTAATGATACAACCCTGTGACAGACAGACGGACGGGTGGACGGACAGATAGCGTAGCGAGAGTATCAAGGTCGCATTTGGCACCCTTCGGGTACGAGACCCTAAAATAAATTTCATCTAATTCTTTTTGACATGTTTAAAACGAGCGCAATTTATTTTTATAGCTTCGTTTAAAAAAACCGTCCAACAAACGTCCAGGAAATTTCATTCCCTTCAGCTGAAACCATTCAATCTTTCTAACAGAGTAGTAGAGCATTTCCTCTATAACTTCTTGAAGAAAACCTTCCATAAAGCCCAAACATTAAGGTACATTAACTAACCCAGCTCCTGCACTACAGAAATAGTGTTATTACTTTACTTTGTGTGAGAGAACGGCATAGCGTAATTAAGTGCTCAAACTAAATTAGTTTAGTACATGTTTCAAATGTACTTGTAGGTGATAGGGCCTTAGTTTGGTGAATTGTGGACTTAGGTGTTTTTAGGGTTCCGTACCCAAAGTGTGCAAACGGGACCCTATTACTCTCACTACGCTGTCCGTCCGTCCGTCTGTCCGTCCGTCCGTCTGTCCGTCCGTCCGTCCGTCCGTCCGTCCGTCCGTCCGTCCGTCCGTCCGTCCATCCGTCCGTCTGTCTGTAATAGGGCTGTATCTTTGTAACGGTAATAGATAACCAGTTGAAATTTTCACAGAATATGTGTTGCTATGACGTGTATCACGACAAATACTAAAAACAAAAAAAACCAAAGAGGGTCCCCATACAAGAAACCTCGAAAAACATGCATTTTTTTCAACGTTTTTGTTCCAGTTCTATATTCAAAACGGTAATATATACCAGCGTCAAACTTGGTTTGGTTATAGTGCATACTATGTAGTTTAGCAACAAATACTAAAAACAGGACAAACATAGACATGTGTGGTGGTACCTACGGAAGAAAGAGATGCAAAAATTCACATTTCGCGTATGTTCGTTGATGTCTTTTGATAAACTCTCGTAAATTAAATCAGTTTCTATGGGGTATCAGGTCGATGGGTGGTACGAAACCCTTACTGCGTGAGTCCGACTCACACTTGGCCGGTTTTTTTTACTAACTTCAAAAAAAGGAGTTGGTTCTTAATTGGATTGTATTTTTATGTTTATTACCTCAGAACTCCGTCATATTGAACTAAGTTTACGGGACTTGTCGCGCACAATTAAATCAAAATATAACAAACATTTTGACTAACCTCGACGTTTCAGTCAAGTTGCATTGGCCGTGGTCACGAGCAGACTGAAGTATGTGGGTGTCATCGTCTTGAGCGGCGGGTGTTTTCTCGAACTACCCGCGGTTGGTTTTTCGTAACGTCGCTGTCCGTAACAAGATATGCTGAATCACGACACACAATGCTGACAGTTTCGGCGGACATACATGTAGACATACCACGAAGCGAACACTTCTCGTTTACCGGATTCCACGAGGAGGACAACCTATATCAATATGAGTGAAATTCGCGAAAGTTTAAAAACTTCTAGAACTCCGTCATTTATAAACCGATTTGGATTTTTTAATTTTTAATTTGAATCCCATTTTTATCAAAACCCAGTTCTGATGATGGTATTCATGAGGAATAGAGGGAAGTCCTCAAATATTATAATTTCATATATATATAATATATATCCAAATATAGGCATACATGTAGTGATTTTGGTATTTTCATCAACAAGCATTTTTTATTCCACTCAAAATAGAAAAATAAAATAAACTTTAAAAAAAGTAAAAGCCGACTTCAAAAATAATAAATTAATTTGTATGATACAGTTTAGGAAGTCGGTGCTAATATTTTCTTAAATGAAACCGAATCAAAGTCACCTGCTTCCTAAACTGTTTCACATAAATTATTTAATTCTTTTTGAAGTCGGTTTTTACCCTTTAACATTTTACTCGAAAAATCATTGCTCTGTGATTATAAACCAGAAAGAAAACAGTGGAGATCATTTTTATGGACGAAAGACCACCCGAATTTCCTCTAACATTGAATTATATGACTTACTTTCATAAATCAGTAGTTGCTTCTCGTTTCTGCCAGAGGCGCTACTGCTTTAATCAATCAATCAATCAATCAAAATGTTTATTTGTGTACACAGGTAATTTTGGTGTTAGTACATTATAGGTAGTCTCTCTGTGTGCTGCCACAGGTGGCATACAAATATGAATACTTAATTAAGCATATTACACAACATTATTAAACAATTACAATGAATTATGAAAAAAAGTTTATGAATGAAAGTCGACGCATTCGCTCGAGTACGCGGTAAATACCAAACTCGAACTAGGCACCCAGAGTGCCTAGTGCCTGTCCTAGAATAAGAAGGGTGTAGGCATCGATCATACACCCCATAGATGCCTCATATAGGCGACCGTTATATGTCAACACATCTATGAAATTTCACTAATGTAGGTCGCCACTATTCGCGACTTGAAACCTTAAAATCAGTTTCGATCACTGATACAACGTGTTATTGAAATAATTGAAAACCTCTTAAGGGGTCATTATACTCATCAGTATGAACATCTTTTTCTATGGTACCAACCCTGAAATCACGAAAACAAAATCTGCTGTCCACTACATTTTTGTTCACATGGACAAAATGTAGGGATCAACAGATTTTTTTTCGTGATTTCAGGTTTGGTGCCATACTAAAAGTTGTGATGAGTACCCCTTAAGAGGTTTTCAGTTAATTCAATGACCCGTTGTATGAGCCGTCAAAACTGCCGATAGGCTAATCACTAACGCGGCCGTCTTGGTAGGCCCAATCGGATTGCAGTATCCTGACTCAGCTAGTTGACTGAATTTGTACGTATTATATTCAACATTAGGCATCTATTGAGCTCTATGGTCGATGGGCGTAGGCTGTCGTCACAACACTTGCGTTCTAACCTGGTGAGGGTTTCTGAGTAAATATTTTTATTTTATATTCTTTATTCTGTTACCGTCAAATAAAGGAAATATATATTTCGTTCTTAATGCCCAACAGAAATCATAACCAGGGGGTCTACTCGTGTTTTACGAATGACAAGCGAAGTACGAACTTTCGTTCAGACTGATGCCTACACAATAAAGATAGGCACATAAAAAAGGTACAATAAAGATAAACTGCGAATTTTAGTCGCATGAAATTATGGGTGTTTCATATGTATTATAAGTATTTATTTGAAAAAAAAAAAGTATCTAAGTATTATATCCATTGTCTAGTGCCCATAGTACATACAAGCTCGCTTAGTTTTGGACTAAATGGTGATTCGGAAAATGTCCCAAAAACATTTATTTATTTCATTTTTATTTATTAATTGACTAGAGATCAGGGAAACAAACGTCAAAACACGATTATCGCATGCGATATGGGAACCATGGTTGACCGGAGTAACAAATTGTACGATGAACCGTACGATTTATCGAATATCGTCAAACGGGAGTAGACCCCCTGTGCCTTATGACTACATAAAATCGTTTAACTTACACATTTCTGTTGTGAGTTCCCCTTGAAAATTCAAAAGGTCATTTAATTCCCATGATAAATAGCTTAAGATTAGGAGCCATGAGCCATTACGTGCGCCGTTCGTGGGTAAAAACACAAAAACTTATTTGTATTAAAATATATGAGTTGTACAAACGTAGTTTAAGGAGAACCCGCTAATAAATGGGCTTTATTAAATTATATGCTTTTATAAAAGAAAAAAGAAAATGTAATGGAATGAAGAGCATGAATTTAATGTTGGTTTCGGTAAAAGTTTTTGTTAATTAACAAGTTTGAAGAAGCCATTGGCGCGGCAGCTAAATCTTATATGCTGTGTAGTGACATCTATTGTGCTTCATGCGAACTACAACTGACGTACTAGATTACGTCACAAATCCTGAAATGCGATATCAAGATTTGACGCACAGTTAGAATAAATACAAACGACATCAACCATTTGGCCGCCGTTAAAAAAAAACGTTTAAGAGCGTGCGCGAGAAATTTTACTCCTGTACGCGTAATTTATCGTGGAATATATTTTTCATTATTTTGATCCATTATATAGTATGTGTACACACATTCTACTAAATTCTTGAATATTTCCCTCGTTCATCCAAATCATCCTGTATATACCTAGGCTTAGTGCCAATCTCACCCTAGAAGAATCTTTGTTCAAAATTTTAATCAAACCTAATACGTTTGCTCGGCATTCGTGCTTACAGCATGAAAACCAATCAGGTGAAAATGCACGCATTGCTGCACATCGAAAACGTGACGTCATTATTTCTCGTTTCTACACTACGTAGGTATCTCTCTATCTATCTAGATACATAGGTATCTATCTTACTTAACAACAATTGTAGATTGCAGTTTATAGCTTCACAATGGCAGCAAAACGGCCCAGAAAAAGGTAAACTTTTTTGTTTTTGATGTAATAGTACATTACTGTCAAGGCCTGAAATGAAGTGATTTTAAAAGGACGAGGCGCCAGCTGAGTCTTTTTTAACTAAACGAGGTCGTTAATTGCTATTTCAGCCGAGACTTGTATAGTACTTTTCTCTCATTTGCGAAGAATTAATACACAAATTAATTCAACAGTATCTAATTTTCATTCGCGCCAATTAGTCCGCGCGCGGTTCTTGTTCTATTTTCAAAGTTTTGAATAAAAAAACATGTACATTCAGCCTTTACCAGGCCCCTCAGAAAGTATTGCGAAAAAAAGTTTTTATATATGGGAGACTGGCCAGTTATAATGTTTTTCTAAAATATGATTATTTATAAGTAAAAATAAGTAAGTTCCAATTTCAAAATTTCCCTCCACATTTTTTGCGAGTTAATTCAAAGTATTGTGTCTCACTGAAATATGGATCTGCGCCGGGAACATTTTAGAGCTATGATTTTATACGATTTCAAGTGTCGCCTGAAACCGGATGAATCGTACGATAGACTTCAAATGGCATTCATGGATGAAGACCCTTCCAAGGTAACCGTGTATCGTTGGTATAACGAATTCAAGCGCGGTCGACCAACTTTGGGGGATGACGAAAGAAGCGGTCGCCCTTTGACGGCTGTTACCGAAGAAATCGTGCTAGCAGTGAAAAATTTAATCCAAGACAATAGGCGAATTACATATCAGGAGATTCAACACATATTGAAGATTGGATCGGGAAGCGTTCACGAGATTCTACACAGCCATCTTCGCGTGAGGAGGATAGTATCACGCTGGGTGCCGCACAACCTCACCGATGCTCAGAAGCAGGCCCGGGTGGAATGGTGCCGTGATATGCTTAACAAATTTGAAGCAGGCTCGTCTCGGCGTGTTTACGACATCGTTACAGGTGATGAGTCCTGGATTTATCAATACGACCCAGAAACCAAGCGCCAGTCGACTGTTTGGGTGTTTCAAAATGAGCCAACGCCTACCAAAGTGAAGCGATCTAGAAGCGGGGGTAAGATTTTGATCGCTAGCTTTTTTAATTTGACTGGCCTCTTGGTATCAATTCCCTTACGGGATCAAAGAAGCATTAATGCCGAATGGTATACTACCAAATGTTTGCCAGAAGTTTTCTCTGTTATAAGCAACAAGCGACCAAACACAGGGTTCCGCGGGCTACTGCTCCACCACGACAATGCACCTGCGCACACCGCACTCAAAACGAGGGACTTCCTGGACAGCACGCCAGTCAAACTCCTGGGTCACCCTCCTTACAGCCCTGATCTAGCACCGTGTGACTTCTTTTTATTCCCAAAAATAAAAAATCAGCTCAAAGGGATACAATTTTCGTCGCCGGAAGATGCGCTGGCTGCGTTCGAGCAGGCTGTAAACGAGGTGTCTGCGGCGGACTGGAAAAAGTGTTTTGAAAACTGGTTTAGGCGCATGAATCTTTGTATAGAGGCTGGTGGAAAGTACTTTGAAAAGATTTGATAAAAATATATGTACGTATAGAACAATTTTTTTTAGTTTCGCAAAACTTTCTGAGTGTCCCACGTATAATGATAAATATTTTGTACAACCTAAAAACACCTAATTTAAATGTGTACTTAAAAACCTCGCTAGCATAAATTAAAAAAATAAATACCTTCCAGCTATTTGTATTAATGTCGTGTTGGATATTGCTGGCGTGTTATTTCGTTGCGTACGAAAAAGAGTCGATTGATGTATTTTTTTTTTTGAATAATGAACCAATTTCCAAGGAAGTGGGAGAAAAGTATTATTATTATTCGTTTATTAAAAGACAACTAAGGGTCCAGTGTGTTGGTAATAGTTTAACTTAACCTGTGTTAGTAAGTACCTATGTTTTAATAGGGACTTGGTCCGATCTACCAGTGCCCACACGAGACGAGCTCTCAGTCGGGGCTGATATTGCGCGCAGGATGGTTACCATAAAAATATCTATGGCAGTCGTAACGAGTAGTCAGAAGCTCGAAAGTCTGACAACTAGCCTAACCATAGGATGTCGGTATTACTTCACACTTCAGAGGCCTAGTGTACAAATTTGACAAGATTTAATGAAAAAGGAAAAACAACAAAACATTACAAATTATTTTAATTCAGTTTATGAAATATCTATCGAATTGGTCCAGTTTCGGAGGAGATTATTGTTGAGAGCCAAACTTCGAATTATGACTTCTTACTAAGGCTATTCAGTCGGAACTGCAGTTGTCGCACTTTATTGAGGCAAAGCGACAGCGATAGTTTCTTCAAATACCTAATCTTCAAAAGTCTCTCTGCCCGAATTTCCTCTTAATCCACCATTATAACATAAAGAAACACAAACAAACACAAACACACAAACAAACAACAACACACAAAGAAACTCAAATTTTTGAAAATAATACAAAATCCACAACATTGTCTTTCCGAATTTTCCCGCCCAATCTTACAGATTATATCCACTGTCTATAGTCCATAGATATACATCTGTAGAATCTTCGAGTTCCGAACTAATCTAACACACCTGCTCTAAGAAAAATGTTGCTATCACACGCGATCGCTCTGAACCTTTTAGCATCGACAAATCGTATATACGTGGGACACTCAGAAAGTTTTGCGAAACTAAAAAAAAATGTTCTATACGTACATATATTTTTATCAAATCTTTTCAAAGTACTTTCCACCAGCCTCTATACAAAGATTCATGCGCCTAAACCAGTTTTCAAAACACTTTTTCCAGTCCGCCGCAGACACCTCGTTTACAGCCTGCTCGAACGCAGCCAGCGCATCTTCCGGCGACGAAAATTGTATCCCTTTGAGCTGATTTTTTATTTTTGGTAATAAAAAGAAGTCACACGGTGCTAGATCAGGGCTGTAAGGAGGGTGACCCAGGAGTTTGACTGGCGTGCTGTCCAGGAAGTCCCTCGTTTTGAGTGCGGTGTGCGCAGGTGCATTGCCGTGGTGGAGCAGTAGCCCGCGGAGCCCTGTGTTTGGTCGCTTGTTGCTTATAACAGAGAAAACTTCTGGCAAACATTTGGTAGTATACCATTCGGCATTAATGTTTCTTTGATCCCGTAAGGGAATTGATACCAAGTGGCCAGTCAAATTAAAAAAGCTAGCGATCAAAATCTTACCCCCGCTTCTAGATCGCTTCACTTTGGTAGGCGTTGGCTCATTTTGAAACACCCAAACAGTCGACTGGCGCTTGGTTTCTGGGTCGTATTGATAAATCCAGGACTCATCACCTGTAACAATGTCGTAAACACGCCGAGACGAGCCTGCTTCAAATTTGTTAAGCATATCACGGCACCATTCCACCCGGGCCTGCTTCTGAGCATCGGTGAGGTTGTGCGGCACCCAGCGTGATACTATCCTCCTCACGCGAAGATGGCTGTGTAGAATCTCGTGAACGCTTCCCGATCCAATCTTCAATATGTGTTGAATCTCCTGATATGTAATTCGCCTATTGTCTTGGATTAAATTTTTCACTGCTAGCACGTTTTCTTCGGTAACAGCCGTCAAAGGGCGACCGCTTCTTTCGTCATCCCCCAAAGTTGGTCGACCGCGCTTGAATTCGTTATACCAACGATACACGGTTGCCTTGGAAGGGCCTTCATCCATGAATGCCATTTGAAGTCTATCGTACGATTCATCCGGTTTCAGGCGACACTTGAAATCGTATAAAATCATAGCTCTAAAATGTTCCCGGCGCAGATCCATATTTCAGTGAGACACAATACTTTGAATTAACTCGCAAAAAATGTGGAGGGAAATTTTGAAATTGGAACTTACTTATTTTTACTTATAAATAATCATATTTTCGAAAAACATTATAACTGGGCAGTCTCCCATATATAAAAACTTTTTTTCGCAATACTTTCTGAGGGGCCTGGTATCTATTTAAAACGTATTTAGAGTTCTTTGTTAGCAGATGTTTCACAAAGTGGGTTGGTCTTATCGCTTTTTGTATGTTTTGTTTTGAAGTTGTTGTTTTTAGTGTATCAAAAAACTGGTTCTGCATAATATCGTCATTGGCGTCTGTTTAATTATTGCATCCAGAAGACTTCTACCAGACATCAACCAGATACGACTGAATTTTATATGGAGCAACTGGGTCAGATCCCCTTAACCCAGGGCACAGATTACCTATTAGACGTACGTAACCCAGAGACTGGACAATACAGTGGCCATTTTTCCACGATTTAAATCTTTAAACCAGTTGTCAAACTTTCGGGCTTCTGCTTACCCGTAACGACTGTCATAAATATTCGTATGGCTTCCAGGTCCAACAGCTTTGCTCTCTGAGACATGGAGGGGTAATATTTAGACATATTATATTGTATTTGTGGTGTATTCAGTTTATATAGTCTGTGTAATGAATGTTAGGCCCGTATTACAGAAGCTTCCTCAAGTACAGTTTAAACTCCAATCACCTGATCACTACTTAAGGATAGAATCGTTACTTGAGTATCGGTCTTATTTCAGAACGGTAATTATAAAAACTTTAATTCAACAACATAACCCACGAATTTGACCTGAAATATAATAGAAATCTCTACTCAAGCGTAGTCTGGACCACACTTGAGTGATTACAGATCAAATCTCTGCCCAAATACCGAAACAGGTGACAATATAAAACGAAACTAAACTCAGCTGAACTGTGATCAACAAATCTCTGCTTGAGGGACATCCTAAAATCAAAGCTCAACTCAAAACTAGTTTTAAACAGTGATCAACGCTTGAGTATCGTTCTGGAATACGGACCTTAGTATAGTCTATAGTTACTCTATGATTCTGTAATAAAAGTGTCGATAGTCTATTAATAGGTCATGTCTTTAATATCTTGTGTGATAATTTATTAAAAGTCTAATAAGTCTAATCCACAAGTATAGTGTCATTTACAAATAACCCACGTAGCCTTCTAAACCCCAAGAACATCAAAGTATTAAAGTATTTATTACATTTATTGTATCTCATATTTATGTAGTTATGTTACAGTTTATATATGTATAGTATTTATATTTTGTAGTATATTTGTATTATTTGTATTATTTTACGTACACTGCGTGCTACCTCTCTCTTTACTTGCCCATATTGTCCATCCTAAGGTTGTCTGGATGAAATCACCTTGAGCGATAAGACCGCCTATTGTACATAATATTATCTTATAATAAAACAAAGTTTAACCGGATTAAATCGCGTATATTATTTAAATCGAAAAAAATTAAAATTAATTAATTAATTTTAATTTTTTTTTTTTTTTTTTTTTTAATCCGGTTAAACTTTGTTTTATTATATATAATGTGTAGTGATCGCGAAAACCTAAGAAGTTATTATAATATTATCTTCTGTATAAGTTATGAATGTTGCTTTTTTTCGTGTACAATAAAGAGTATTTGTATTGTATTGTATTGCGTCTCGATGTCAGATGTCAGATGTGATGAAAGAAACGATCACCCATCAACGGAATGGCCGCAGCTAGCGTAATTTAACCTCGTAGATCTTGCAATGAACTATGTTATTATTAAGCCACGAGCCCCCATTTTGAGTCCCATATTGTTTTCACTTACAAAAGGAATATTCTTCACCAAAATAAAGATTGTATTTCAATATGGCCGTCGCGTTGACCCAATTCCTTATTTCTGGCCGAAAATCTCACAAAAAGCGATCGATCTCTCTAAATTGACAGTACTTGGCAAAACAATAACAAGGTATAGGATAAACTTGTTCCGATTCGACGTACAACCGGCAATTTTGTTAATTAATTAAAAGGTTCAACGTTAATTTGTACTGTAAACAAGTTAAATTCGAAATCTAACTTGATTCGTGTAACGTTCTGTATACAATGGTTCAAAGGTATTCAAATTTTTTGGTTAAATATTATGTAACTGTATAATATCTAATCTGTTAGGTAACTCATGGTATATTATAATATGATTCATATTATAATACCATGGGGTAAATATGAAAGAAGAAAATGTGTTTACTGGCACAAACAATCAAGTTTAAAAAAGGCTAAAAAAAAAAAAAGGTTAAAGGTTATGGCTGTGGTTTTTTTTGTAGTCCCTGAAATACTAGCACTACACAGTTTTTTAAAAGGCCTGCTCTGTGTGTATACCCATGTTATACAAATATTTATAAGGTTAGTTTATCATGTTAAGCCTGTACGGCATACAAATATAATAAAATTAGAAATTAGAATTTTTTGTTATTATTGCTTCTAAACTGACCACATTTTTTTCTGCCTTCGTAATGCTTATTTTTTGCTAGAATCTACCTTCGTCGTCTTATTTTCTTTATAATAATATTTTATTAATCGTATAATGGAAAATCTGGACAGTCAATCTTTTAATTTTTTATGATGTAGGACACTGAGGTAATATGTACTACGTACTAGAGTAGACATTACGAACAAAAAATATCGCGCAACTTGTTGGCCGCGGGGCACGCGCGGTGCGAGCGTGGCTGAGTGAGAGTGCAGGAGCTCTAAAACGTGCTACAAACATTCGAATCGAGGTGTCTTCTCTAGGTAGTACATATTACCTCAGTGATTTAGGATGATAAAAGGAGCAAAAAGCCCGCGGTTACCTTTGCCCATAACAACTGAAATGCCTACGAGTTATTTTTTTTAATTTTTTTTTTTTTATTATGTATTGCAAATCACGGTCGCCAAACTGAGACATGAAGATGAAAAGTATTATATTATGATTGTAATTTCACAGGTACCCTTCGCCCTGGAACACAGTAATGCAAGCATCAATGTTTGGCGGCAGAAATAGGTTCGGTGGTAGAACTTCCCCGGACGAGCTCTATCACAAGGAGCTCTACTACTCTGCCGTGTCAGGCCTATCTCTTGTATCTCACGAAACATAGTTTTGAGATATCACGGTTTAAAGTTTTTTACAGATAATTGCGATTATCTTAAATGTTTCAAAAGTTTCGGGAAATATTTTTACATAATTGGTTGTATTAAAGTCTGAGAAAAACCGGGCAATTTATAGATTTTTGAAAACTTCGTAATTTTCAGAGTTATTAGCTATAACAGAGATAGGTGTGACAAGCTCTCTATACATTGGTTGTTACGCGGTGCTCTCTATCTTAAGATACGTGACTTAGCCGCAACAAGTGTAACATGGAATGTATTGCTAAACACAGGTATCTTTAACTAAAGTTTGTCTGACTGATTATTTAGTATTAAATTAAATTAGTTTATAAAGGAATAGAAAAAATAGTACTCATCTAAACAAATGAATAATGACTTATGACTTATCTAGTAAAAACTCAAATATTCAAATGCATTAAAATATCCTTTTTAATGAGTCAAAAAGTAAAACGAAAATTCAAACTTCTTCTAACCAAGATTCGATAACTTTTAAAACAATTAAACTTAATAAACTTCATAACTAACATAAAAATTGGAATGAGAACTTAGTATTATCAAAATTATTTTAGATACAAAAAAAAACTAAATCCTAGATATGGAAGATCTTATCTAAATCTACATCTGCATCTAAGTCTGCTTTCTTTCTTTCACTTACACTCCTTCGCCTTACTTCCCGGGGTACTTCTTTTTTAACTAAGTCCAACACACTTTTGCAATACACATGCAAATCTTTGAATAATTTTTCATCGTATGATTTCTTGACGACTATGTAAGTTGAGCATCTTCAAAATTCAACTATTCTTAATGCCTAAATAGGTACGTGGATTGAAAAGTTCGCGGTCTTATATAAAAATAATAATGCAATCGAAATGCTTTTGATCTCATTATAATCGTCAACCCTTCAGATGATTTTACGCTAAATTTCTTTGTTGTATTACTTTTGCTTCGAGACTTGATATATTTCTATGATAAATTTCTTGCATTCGAAAAAAAATATCTCAACAATGCGCTGTCAGTATGTGTCCGTTTTAAATTTTGTCCAAAATAGCACAAAACTACATAGTGACGGAATAAGGAGAATCTATTGCATCCGATGCTGTAGTTAAAAATCTGTTAGCTGAATTAAATCCCAGTAGACAGAGCGTTGAATATGTCCTCTACAGTAAATAGTGTAGTGTGTGACGCACCTCCTTCATATATATTGTTAATTAGCTAGTAAGTGAGGAGAACATTATAGACGTTCTTACAAGTAACTTGTGTTATTATTGTGTCCCTAACGCCCGACACTGCATGGCGACCCTGCCAGTGCTGTCTAGTGGGCAGCACGGCCAGGCGAAAAATGTGTAAAAGTTGACGTGATGAAACGGTGTTTCGACTCGCTGAGTCTTCTGTCTGAGAAGTCAGACGACGTTCAACGTTTCTTTCGACGTTCGTCCATGATATGCTGTGCGAGGATAAACGCGCTTTGAACGAGGCACAAGGTGTTTGGGAGTGCTGTCCATCCAGATAGGTAGCCAGCTGCATATGGTGGAGTGTATCAATACTTTTGTGGAGCATTATGGTGCCACGGGCTCCACCATATTTGAAGAGAAGTGTGTTGTGAGGTATTGTGTGATGAGATGAGGTAACACGTACCTACTTAATGACTAATAATGCCGCGGACATTTTTTTTTATTCGGGTTTTAATATGTTTAACGTAGATAGGTAATAATTAAGATTTACTAAATTAGTTTTTTTATAATAAATATAATAAACCTTTGTTTATTAGAAGAATTTGCCTGTTGACAATAAATAGGTTATCAGAGATTTTCAGCAAACAAAGTTTTAAAACAAAATACCATTTTTATTTCAGAAATGTTGATTATCTTTTTATAATTAAAATTTAAAACATAAAACATCTAGGTATTTCGTTTTTGTTACAAGCATTGCACCTTGAATTGTATTATAGGGTGCCACGAGTGTCCTATGTCCTAAGTAAATGCGCTCAAATTTCGCTTCCAAGAACTTAGTTGCTGCGCGTTTATTTCATCGTGCCAAATAGGTATATACCAGTACTAGGCAGAATCTACCTAATTGATGAGTTTGCATTTTATGTATTTTTTTAAAGATTTTGACAGTAATTTGTTATGTGTTTATCTGTATTTTATGTTTATACTCTAATGACGCAACTTACAATGTAAGTTGAAAGTAGTTCAACAATAACAACTTATCGTATTTAGAATACATCTTTTCTTGGCTGTTTAAAAGGTTAAAATAATAGGACAGGCTAATCCACAAAATGTGATTATGTTCAACATTTTAAAGTAACATATTGTCATTGTTTCATTCCGATTATCATGTCATCATAAGGAATGCATATTCCGCTTATGCATGCGTTGCACTTTTAGGTGTTGAAATCTGAGGTCGGAATCAAACGTGCCATTCTTTGTTTTAAAATAATGTACTTAATATGGTGATGTTTTGAAGTAGGTAATGAATTGAATAACAAAACATGTAAAGTTAAGTTGGCCGAAATGATTTAGGAATGATGAAATGGGATAGTATGAAATATCTTTGTCACCTTTTATAGTGGCATTAGGTACTTTTCCTATTTAGAAGTAAGAAGGAATAATATATGGAAGATTTATATACTTAAGTTGTTTGATTACGATGATGTAATTATTGACAGAAAGTTTTGGTTTGATTAAGGTTAAGTATGAGTGATAGCTGGGAATGGTTTGGTAAATAAGACTCTTGCTCGCAGACGGACTGATCACCCGTAAAACGGCAGAGAACTTAGGTATCAAATTATTAATTTGGAAGAGTTGTAATGGTTGTGATTGGATTGATATGTAATAAAAATATGGTACACAATAATGAGGTACTAAGGTCACTGGTCCTTCAGTTTGATCATGGTGTGAACGAGCTTTCCACTGTGAAAACCGTTGGAGACTATGTCTTAAATAGTGGTCCTAAAGTTGTAGGTACTTCAACTTCCACTATAGCACAAAACACCGAAAAGATATTTAATCTGATGGGAAATCAATAATGAAATATTAAAGAAATAGCTATGTAATAGATGTTTTTAAAAAGTGATAAAGAAGCAATATTTGCCATAAATTCTAATTTCCCAGGGTATCTAAGAGAAAGATACCGATTCCCTTTTGAGTCGAACAAAAACACAACCGGCTAAGCACTTCACGCAAATTTTTATTTCGTTTGATGCCGATATATAAGAAATTTTAAGCAAATTAGTTGTCATAAATAAAACTAGGGTCCAGCTAAGACAACAGAATAGTAAGACCAAAAAATACTTAAAAGAAAAGTATAGACCAGAACTACTAGCCTCTAAGCAACATAACACACCAACACACACCTACATTCTGGCAAATAAATGAATTGAATTGAATTAAGGTGATTATTTTGAAAATAAGGTAATGGTGGCAGTTTTTTTGGCGGGTCTAAGTCGACTGCTGATTAAAGGGTATCGTCATAAACTGCATTTATAACTGCACTTTTTTATACAAATTTTTTAGTTATTGAATAAACGTCAAACAGTAAAAATTACCAACGAAGTTACTAAAAACTGTTTGGTTTTATCTAAGCACAATTCGAGCGTTCTGAAATTATCTGAAACTCTGAAACCATGACGGAAATCCATAATTTAAGGTGCCAGTTGGCTTTTCATTGCCTTATTTACTTCAATTTCCTGCGTAGTAAAATAATAATTGATTAACACACATTTTCATAAAATAACCAGTGGAAAACCAACCACAGACAGTGCGTATTTTGAAGGCTTTTGAAAATTATTTTAAAGTACGTACACTTTTCAAAAACCCGGTAAATGAGATATATCAAGCTGATATACTAACCAACAAAAATAGGTTTGTGAACATTACTCCTGCATATTCGACCGCGATTTTTTTAATCCACCTATTGATTTCAGAAAGGTAGTTATTTTTCTTCAGCTGGTCCCCATGTTGCCGTGGGCTATTACTTGTTAACCATGTTTGTTAATGAAGCTCTCATAATATCCACATCATCATCAGTTAGTACGCGCACTACAGTCACGGATAAATACTGTATCTAGTAGTTAGCAGAGTTAGGATTTGCTCGATGCGCTCGCAACTTATCACGCGTAATTCATGTAACTTATGATAGAGTATTTTACCATAACTAACAATGGCAAAATCATAGTTTCAAGAGTTAGGTGATAGGCAATTGTGACTAATTGGTAATAGTTAATTAAAATATAATTTTACTGGGTGATAGAGGATCATGAAAAAATACGATTTAGACCTGTTACGCGTAACTCATGTATCTTAAGATAACAGACCTGCGATTGACACGGCAGTACTACTAAACTGATTTACTACCACATAACAAAATAAACGAAGTTAGGGCCCCAAAACAAAAATCTATAATCCAATTGTGATTAAAGGGTGAGGGTATCTTCAATAAATTCTCCATTATTTAGTCTCCAGGGCTCGAAAGTCGTCCGCTATGCAAATTGTACAGCATAATCACTGAAACTGTTTAGAAGGGCTCGCCAATTAAGTACAGTTGAAAATTTCACTTCCAAATTTTCAAATCGATTTTCCCTTTACTTTTTATTTTATTTGCTTGGGAATGTTCAAACAGGGACTAGTGGGCGTTAAGATTTTATCGGTTCATTTAGAAGTTGAATTTAAATTATAAATTAGGTTTTCGTATTACATATTTTTATTTTATTTTCGTTTTTTTTCCGACAGTGACTCATGAGGAGCCAATGATAAAGGGCCCCAGTGCCAGTTGTACCTAGTCTTGATACTTGGATTATGCACTTATGCACGTTAGCAAAACATATACAAAGTGGATATGACAATACGAAATTAAATAAAACCACGTATAGAGTATCACGTCCTCTGACCGTATACAAAATATCAATTAAATCCAGTTAATAGCTTAGCCACAGGAAATTATTTTAATTTCATTAATTTGAAAGTAGGACCATTTTCATAGGCAAAGATCGTTAGATCAAAGACCTGTGCGAGTCTTATTAAATCGATGTTTTAATGTTTATTTTGTTCAATTGGGCATTGACAGGATTTCCTTTACGACCCGGCCAGATTCAACAAAGATGAAACATATGTCATTGTCTACGCATCATTTTCAAATAACAAGCCATCAGCACTGCACTGGACGGCTGAGGAAAGGAGTACGCAACTGTGGTAAAACTTAAGTCGCTCAACTGTTGACATACACGCATTATATTTTGTAAAACCCAAGTCTATATTACACGCAAATAACTATCGAAGAAGATATTTTATTCATCTCCAAATTGTCATTTAAAAGGGAAAAAAATCTAGACTTTAAAACAGTAAGAACATTTCCGATAGAAGTACACCGGAAAAAGTTATAGGTCAATTAAGGTGACCATAATAGTAGTTTATGAAACTGTTGCATAATAGGGGTTATTAAAACACGAGTGTGAGTTTAAAAACCGAGCCGTAGGCGAGGTTTTTAATAGTATCACACGAGTGTTTTAATACCTAATTATGTCAGTTTCATACACTATTTTATCTACACTCATACAATTTTAAATAAAATACCAAAGTCAAAATCTTGGTAACATTGTCGTTGTTTTTCTTGATTTCTCTGGTAAAAGATTGTTCGTCATTTACGTTGCTGCATCCAGAAATTCAGGCGGGGTCATATTCTCCTCAGTTCAGTATCACTGCAGTAGTCAGATATTTTTGCCCAGATTAAAACTTTCGACATACAAAACCATAATAATAACGTAAACAATAACAATAAATTTACAAGTAACGATGACCAAATCCAGTAGGCCGCGGCCGTGGCGCGCGGCCGCGCACGCGCGCTGGTGCGCGCCTACACAGATAATAAAATATAGTCTGGCGAAAATATTATAATCGGAACTAATTTTCTATCCTTGTCAGGTTTCCGTCAATCTCTGTTTTATCATACAAAAAATATGCCTGTAAACACTTAAATATAATTAAAAGCAATATGACAATCAAAAGTTCTGCCAAAAACGCGATTTTAAACGATAAAATTTTTCAATGTATGACAAGTGGCGCCACCCTGAATTTTGTGTACTCATTGGTGCCAAACTGTACGACTGCTAAAAAAAAGGTTTGAAAACTCCTTGGTTAGGTCGAAGTGGCATTTCGAATTTTACGATACGAGTGTAGATAAAGTATATTTATTTATCTACACTCGTATCGTAAAATTCGAATTATGAACTCGAAAGTAATGTCATAATGACATACTTTACGCACATGCACCTGTAATGAATTTAAAAAGTTTCATTACGATACAGTTTGCTGAACAAAACAATGCGGTAATTTAAAAAAAAAAAAAAAAAAAAAAAAAAAAAATGAAAAACTCAGAGCTTTTTTAGCTAATCTCTATATTATTAAGAATAAAATACCTTTTAAAGTGAGGCTTATGCTATATAATGCCCTCGTTGATTCAATCATCGGTTATGGCATCACAAGCTATGGTAGAACGTTCAAAACTTATCTTGACAATATTCTTAAGCTACAAATAAGAATCTTAAAGACAATTGTCACCCCAAACATACGAGATCAATGTAGGGGCAATGATACTGAACTATTCAAACAGTGCAAAGTACTTCCGATCCACACTAAAGTCAGTTACAGTCTTCTCAAAGAACAATTCTTTAATAAAGATATTCAAAGTGAAATTACCCATAGTATTCAAACGAGACAAAAAACGAAAAATGAACTAACTACGGTTGGCGCTATTAATTCTTACGGTGAAAGAACCACCCTGTATATTATTCCTCGTTTACGGAATAAACTTAACCCTTCTTTTGTACAAAGTATTAATAAGTCAAATATCAAACGCAAGTTAAAAACGCACTTTATAAACAACCTGTAGATGCTTGTCGTGTCGTGAGTCGTGACTCGTAAGGAACCGATGTTTTTTGCACGCAGGTAACAGGCAGTCGCTCGCCGAATACATTGTTTGTTAATTTATTGCACATATTTATGTATTTAGTTTAATAAGTTGTCTGCAGAATAACGGCATTCCGGACAAACCCCCGTGGTTTTTGGTTTGCTTTTGTCATAATAATGTATGTTTAAAAAAAATAAAGGAAAAAAAAAAAAAAAAAAAAAAAAAAATTTTTTTTCCATAACCGCACACTTCAGCCTAACTAAGGAGTTTTTAATGCCACTTCGACCTAACCAAGGAGTTTTCAAACCTTTTTTTTAGCAGTCGTACAGTTTGGCACCAATGAGTACACAAAATTCAGGGTGGCGCCACTTGTCATACATTGAAAATTTTTATCGTTTAAAATCGCGTTTTTGGCAGAACTTTTGATTGTCATATTGCTTTTAATTATATTTAAGTGTTTACAGGCATATTTTTTGTATGATAAAACAGAGATTGACGGAATCCTGACAAGGATAGAAAATTAGTTCCGATTATAATGTTGTCGCCAGACTATATTTTATTATCTGTGTAGGCGCGCACCAGCGCGCGTGCGCGGCCGCGCGCCTGGCCTACTGGATATGGACATCGTTACTTGTAAATTTATTGTTATTGTTTACGTTATTATTATGGTTTTGTATGTCGAAAGTTTTATTCTGGGCAAAAATATCTGACTACAGCAGTGATACTGAACTGAGGAGAATATGACCCCGCCTGAATTTCTGGATGCAGCAACGTAAATGACGAACAATCTTTTACCAGAGAAATCAAGAAAAACAACGACAATGTTACTAAGATTTTGACTTTGGTATTTTATTTAAAATTGTATGAGTGTAGATAAAATAGTGTATGAAACTGACATAATTAGGTATTAAAACACTCGTGTGATACTATTAAAAACCTCGCCTACGGCTCGGTTTTTAAACTCACACTCGTGTTTTAATAACCCCTATTATGCAACAGTTTCATAAACTACTATTTCAACACACTTGCTCGTAAAGTGGCTCTTATTGCATCGCTTTTTGGTTCATAATGTGGCTTATAACGCACGCGTGCTTTTTTCATTATATTATCGCACTAGTGCTTTTTACTTTACAGTTTAATTTTAAATCGCAGCAAAGAGTTGGCGTCCAGTGAAATCCAGTCTAATCAATTTCTTTGTTCACGGACAATAAATTGCGATCCAATTGTAGTCCGAAATTATTAAAAGGAACCTTTACTTAAAAATGTAGTTATTGAATCAATTAATATATTTATAATATTTTATAACTAATAATAATAAAACTGCATCTGCAGTTTTTAATCACTAGTTCAAAAATGTGAGTTCTAATTTTAAAAATACAGTCAATAAAATGTGAGTTCTAATTTTAAAAATACAGTCAATAAAATGTGAGTTCTAATTTTAAAAATACAGTCAATAAAATGTCTTTGACCTTTTGTAATACATTATTCATTAAAAACTATTAAAAATAACAATTTGATGGTGTACTTCTACAGACTTTATTTATATTGCATAAATCTTATTAAAAATAATTATAAATTATCATGATTACAGTATGTTTTTAGAGGCTTACTGGTCTATGTCAGTGATGTAGCAAACAAATTGTTTAGTTATTAATTATACATTTTGATAAGTAGAATAATAAAAAAATAGAAGTAAGTAGGCAGTACATATAGTCGACCGCACGTCAGTGGTAACAGTTTGACCTTGACAGCGTCTTTAGTATAACGGGCTGGTTTCCGCAACTCCACGATCAAGCGTGTATTTTGCGTACGGGACAGCGTCTTTGTAAGCAGCAATCGTAATTTAAGTGGTTTTTCGGGATTTTCGTAATCATATAATTTCTTATTATAATTTTTATATAAAAAAAAGTAAATAAGTTAACGAGCTGCGGTCTTTGGATTTTTGTAATGTTGTGGAAGATTTTTGTAGGGGCTCGTAGCGATGCAACGACTGCGCGGATTGTACGATCTGCAAGGTTAAGCTGCACTTGCCGCGGTCAGTCTGTGGATGGGTGACCGTTTCGTTACACATCGAGACCCCTCCGTGCCTCGGAGAGCACGTTAAGCTGTCGGTCCCGGTTGTCATACGAATATCTATGGCAGTCGTTACGGGTAGTCAGAAGCCTGAAAGTCTGACAACTAGTCTAACCTCCGAATGTCAGTATTACCCAGTAACTGGGTTGCGGGGGTCTGATGGCAGTCGCTCCGTGTAAAATACTGATGTTCAGCCGCATCTGGCTAGACTGGAAGCCGACCCCAATATAATTGGGAAAAGGCTCGGAGGATGACAGTATGTTTGTTGGTTCTTTTTTGATTTCTAGCCGAAACCTGTCATTCCCCAAATATATTAGTTTTATTAATTTTCGAAAAACAACTTATTTATGTATTTAAAATGCTTCTTTAGACTAGTAATAACCGTGTTTTCATTTATTGTCGTATTGTCATATCCACGTTGTATTATATAATTATATATATCAAATTGGTACATATTACTTCTTGAGTGTACTGCATAACGTGAGCTTGATACGAGATTCAAATTAACTTAGTGGGAATATAATAAAGCTATTTCAAAACTGAGAACATTTAATATTTTCTTCTTTGTGTAGTGTAGATGCTGCTTTAATAATAAAACTTGTCTCATTAAATGCATAAAACATTAATTTAATTTTAGATCTTCAAACCGTAATGCCTTGTAAAATTCATAATTACTAAGTTTTGAAAGTCACAAACACAAGCTTCGATTTAATTTCAAACTTATTCATTAATACACTTTAAACTTTGATATTAAACTTACTTTTTAATTTAAAAATAACATTTTTTAATACATTTGCATCTTGCAGAAGTATTACTATAAATGAATTTTGTTCGAAAGTCGAGACTTTAAAATCTCACTTATTAAGCCGGGCCTAAAAGGCGTTTAACTTTCTCAAGATTTGAGTTCTTCAAGGCTTTCACCGATTTGTTTCGCTTTGTTGAGCTTTACGGTATTGCAAAACGTTTTTAGATATTCTGATAATAAAAATACTGAAATTATTGTATTCAAAGATACAGGGCCGCAGTTAACACGGGGCTGGCCGGAGTGTTTCTAGGACTCCGATTATAGGATCTAAACTATATTTAAGAAGGGTCCCGTTTTTAACCGACTTCAAAAAAAGGAGGAGGTTATGTATTCCGCGAGTTTTTTTTTTTTTTTCATCTATGTACACCGATTACTCCGAGATTTGTGGGCCGATTTACGTGGTTGTTCTTTTATTTGGTAGGGAAAGTCCGCGCGGTGGTCCCATATAAATTTTATTGACTTCAGTTGAGTAGTTTTTTAACTAGCTTCAATAAATCAGTTTATTTTAGCTTCGCCTATCTAGATGATCTGCTCATTGGTTCGTTTTTCTGAGAATTCTTGGCCGATATGCGTGTTTTTTTTCACGATAGTGATTGGACGTTTGGAAGAATATGAGCGAGACCTTTGCCCAGCAGTGGGATAGCAAAGGTTGATAAAAAATATATTCTCAAATTGGTTATATAAACATTTATGAATCAACCCTCAACTAAAAAGTATGAAATAAAAACTTTTTAACATAAAATAAAACCGACTTCAAAAACCTTAACTAAAAAGTAAAAAATAATCGTTATATGTATTTTAAAATCTTAACATAGACAACATTTTGAAGGCGGCGCGTGATTTTCATGGACGTTCACATAAACTGTTTTTACTATAGATATTGCGCTCGACTGTACATTACATGACGCAAAGGGTCAACCAAGCGCCGCCTTAAAAATGTTGTTTATGTTAAGATTTTAATACATAATTGATTTAAGATTTAAATATAATAAATAATAATAATAACATAACATAATAACATGACATAATTGATTGTTTTGTAAAAAATTTGCATGGCGAAAGCTATAATATGGCGATGATTTATATTATTATAAAATTTATAACACCATTTTGTACCCATATTAGCAAATAAATAAAATTGAATTGAATTGAATTAAAATACATATAACGATTATTTTTTACTTTTTATTTCAGGTTTTTGAAGTCGGTTTTATTTTTTGTTATCAATCATAAAGTACAATATTATGCATGAACCATCGACGTTTGTCTGGAATGCTAGACATTTTAAGAAATAATTAAAATAATCATGATTAACATTATGGCCCCTAAACAAAAACAATTCCTCGGTTACTGGTTTCCCGGGGCCCCAGAGCCTCTAAATATGGCCCTGTGCTTTATCGATGTATTAATGGTGCATAAAGAATGCAGAGATAAAAGTCAGTCAGCAAGTTTACTGCTGTAGTTTTGGTCATATCTTGATCGTCGTAAAACCTTTGTGGTCTGGAGTTAAGAATATAAGAATGAGACTATACGGTCATTCCTCTTTTATAGTACAGCCAGGCATTATTCTACAAGTACATAAGTAATACACATTCAAAAAGGCGGCCAAGTGTGAGTTGGATTCACGCAGTAAGGGTTCCGTACCACCCATCGACCTGATACCCCATAGAAACTGATTTAATTTACGAGAGTTTATAAAAAGACATCAACGAACATACGCGAAATGTGAATTTTTACATCTCTTTCTTACGTAGGTACCACCACATATGGCTACGTTTGCCATGTTTTTAGTATTTGTTGCTAAACTACATAGTATGCACTATAATCAGACCAAGTTTAACGCTGGTATGTATTACCGTTTTGAAGATAGATTAGGAACAAAAACGTTTAAAAAAAAGGATGTTATGAGTTTTCTTGTATGGGGATCCCCTTTGGTTTTTTATTTTTAGAATAGGGTGTTTGACAGGTATTGTCAAAAATTATGAAAATTGTACACAACGTAGATTTTAGGTTGAAGATTAACTTTTACTAAGTTTTGTTAATTTAAATATATTCTAAATATTTTATTTTTCTGTTTGAAATTTAGATTTTTTAATCTGTTGATCACGTGATACAAAACGTCTTGAGGCTTGGCCTCCATTTTGGGTGACGTCATAGTCCTGTACGACGTAGGGTGAGCTAAATGTTTCCATGATCGTAAAAAATAAATTTACCAGTTTTTGAACGAGTAGGTATATTATTATTATTATTATTATTTGCGAAATGTACCGACCAAGTTAAAATCACCCTGTTTAACGCATACTGCCGGAACCTTTACACCTGTGCCCTATGGTACAACTACACGCAGCGTGCTTACAACACGTTGCGTGTACAGTATAACAATGCATTCAGATGCATACTCGGCCTGCCGTGGCGGTGTAGTGCGTCCGGCATGTTTGCCGAAAACAGGGTAGATGACTTTTACGCAGTCATGAGAAAAGCACGAGCCTCCTTTATGAGCCGCATACACAAATCTGACAATGGAATATTAAATGCCATATACTAAGTTAACCACTTCTTCGTATATGACAATTAATGTTCCAGCTATAATTTAAATTTAATTTTTTTTTTAATTTTGTGTTTGTATTATTTTATTTTATATGGGTATAATTGCCTGAAATAAATGATTATTTATTTATTTATTTTATTTATTATTAATAATTATATTCATGTTAATTGTTAATTTAGGTTCATTTTTATTTTATTAAGCCAGGTTATGTACTTTATAACTTACTATCACTTAAACTAATCAGCATTTGTAGGTAATTTGAACGTAATGTAAAAGCTTTTGTTTTGTATGTGCGTGATTCAAACACAAACTAAAAAACGTTTTAGTCATGTCTCATGTGAAAAAAAAACCGCGTTCCGATTTTTTACTTTTTGTCAAATTCGTACCTTTTTGGTAAGCGTGTAGTACTTTTATGGGAATTCCGGCAACACTGACCGGAACACTGACCGGAACTAGAACAGTGACGTAGGTTGACGATAATGTCACGTGACTTAGCGTTTTAGTGCGAAATTAAAAATGAGAATTTAAAATCTTGATTATTTAATTTTACAAGCATATTTTAGTAATTATTTGTTAATGAATGCTTTAATTGGATGTTTCGCCATCGTTGTACGTACATTTTCAAAAATTGTCAAACACCCTATTTGTCGTGATAGACACCATAGTAACACATATTCTGTAAAATTTCAACTAGTTATCTATTACCGTTACAAAGATACAGCCCTGTGACAGATAAACGGACCGACGGACGGATGGACGGACGGACAGCGTAGCGAGAGTAATAGGGTCCCGTTAGCACCCTTTGGGTACGGAACCCTAAAAATCAATAATAAGTTAAATCGATATAATTTTCCGTTACAGACCCGTGGTACTACCGATTTGTCCTACTGGTCCACGGAGCCGCATTATGGGCCGTGGTACTACTAGTAGTACCATAGGGAAATTTAATGTCCCATAGTACTACTAGTAGTACCATAGGGAAATTTAATGTCCCATAGTACTACTAGTAGTACCATAGGGAAATTTAATGTCCCATAGTACTACTAGTAGTACCATAGGGAAATTTAATGTCCCATAGTACTACTAGTAGCACCATAGGGAAACGCAATTTCCCTTAGTACTACTGTTAGTACTACAAGTAATTTTATACAGAAATCAGAAACAGAATTATGTAGCGACATCTATCTTGTTACATACGAACTACAACTGACGTACCTACTAGACATCGTCGATATGAATAGAATGACGTCATGAATCCTAATACGCGCATGCAAGATTTGTTGCGCAGCTAGCATAAATACAGACGCCCGACGTCAACAGTTGGGCGACGCATTCACTTTACACGCTAAAGTAAATACTGACATACGCCGATTACGTCTCACGGGCGGGTGAGCGTATGATAGTGTATACTCACAGAGCGACGTACTCACACCTCAATGTCGCTCACACACACATATTCGTCCCGTGACTCGGAACGCGATCGGCTAGCTCTGAGAACGCTGTGAGTCACGGGTCAATCACTATCTGTAGGCAGGCGCCAAACAAAGCCGCTGCCCTTGTAGCTGATCGTCCCTCGCCGGGCCTCCCTCAGGTAACTGGGGGTCTCACCTAGCGGGGGACTGGTCGCTCGGGCAGCGTGAAACACTTCAGGCGCCCCCACAGACACAAAACAATAACACATGTTGCCGCGGAGAAATCCCGCGGCCATAGGGACCATTTTTAATCCGGCCCGCCAGCCATAAAGGGTAAACAACCCAACCCAACTACCGGCCCATATTTTTATGGGCCGCGACCCCGCAACCTCGGGAAAGGGGGCCCTAACCCCCGAGCCCGATTCCTCGCGCCCCTTGCGGGGCGACGAGAAGTACACCGAGAACAGTTGGGCTGTGGCGCGCCAGACAAAAATACCCAGCCTGGTTGGAGGATCCTGCCTCTGTGTTGTCAATAACACCTTGTTCCTCCACAAATATGTAAGGTAACAAAATGCAGCTTGCTTGTTTATAGGAATAGGGCAAGCTATTTTCAGGGCAGCAAAACTTGACAATAAGGGCGCTTGTAAACGTCCGTTTTTTCCACCGTACAACACAGAGTCCTGACAGTCCTCCATATTTAAAACTTCTTGAACATTGTGGTAGGCGAAGGTATAATATGATTAGTGATTGCTTTCTTCAAAGCGTCACTTTTACTTATTTTCACCAATTTTTTGCAATGCAAAGATCAACTTCATCATCATCATCTCAGCCGAAAAAAAAGTCCAATACTGGACAAAAGCCTCCCCCATAGGGAGGGTATATGCCATAATCGCCACGTTTGGCGCAGTTGGTTGTTTAAATGCTCAGAGAACGCTGCTGCCCATCCTCTGGTTAATCCCTTGGTCGCCTTTTACGACACCCATGAGAAGAAAGAATTCTTTGCGTCCGGCACTACACAGACAAGATCAACTTATAATTCAACAATGAAACATACAACAATAAACCACGAGCTTACACCAAATAAAATCCACACACGATCGAGACAATCTAAACACTAAGTCGTAACAATAAAAAAAAATAAATAAAAAAAAAAAAAAAAATAAATTTGTTCCGCATCGGTTGCTGCGTCTGCGGGCAATTTATGCCGGCCGGCCGTCTAGAACCGGAGATGTATCGCATCCGATCGTTGCATCGACGTGTTCATTTGCGCACAAGATTTACTGGCCGTATTCACGTGGTTCGATTTGATACGTTCTAGAATCGTCTTTATTTCTTTGTGGATTGAGGAAGACAAGTTAAAGGATGTTTGTTTTATTGTAGTCAAGGTGGATGGATGATACAGGCATGTGTTTATGGGTGTGAGAAGTTAAAAAGTTAATTTCATGGTTTTTTGATCATTGAAAGAATGGTTATCTGATGGGAATGGAATTAATAATCATCCATTGCCAAATTCATATAACATAACATAACGCCTATATGTCCCCGAAGGGGTAGGCAGAGGTATATAGTACACCCACATTTCGCCTGTTATGTTATAGTCCCATGTAATAGGAGGCAAGCCTATAGCCACTGTCCGGGCACAAATCCAGACTCCGGGCTGCTACTGAGAATTTCCTAATGAAAAAACCCAATAACACTTTGCCCGACCCGGGAACCGAACCCAGGACCCCACGCTCAGCAGTCGCGCTTGCAACCACTAGACCAACGAGGCAGTCAAATTCATGTTGAAGTTTATTAGTTTTTCTGATTTTGAAGCATGTATTAAACTTGGATTTGTGCCCAGTTATTGGCAATAGGCTCGGCCCCTATGACATATGGGACTTTTAACATAACTGGCGAAATGTGGGTGTACTATTACACGTCTGCCTACCCCTTCGGGGAAATACAGGCGTGATGTTATGTTATGTTACAATACAGGTGTTTTTTTCAAATTTCAAACTGAGTGCAGGTAATATACCAGGCCCCTCAGAAAGTATTGCGAAAAAAAGTTTTTATATATGGGAGACTGGCCAGTTATAATGTTTTTCGAAAATATGATTATTTATAAGTAAAAATAAGTAAGTTCCAATTTCAAAATTTCCCTCCACATTTTTTGCGAGTTAATTCAAAGTATTGTGTCTCACTGAAATATGGATCTGCGCCGGGAACATTTTAGAGCTATGATTTTATACGATTTCAAGTGTCGCCTGAAACCGGATGAATCGTACGATAGACTTCAAATGGCATTCATGGATGAAGGCCCTTCCAAGGCAACCGTGTATCGTTGGTATAACGAATTCAAGCGCGGTCGACCAACTTTGGGGGATGACGAAAGAAGCGGTCGCCCTTTGACGGCTGTTACCGAAGAAAACGTGCTAGCAGTGAAAAATTTAATCCAAGACAATAGGCGAATTACATATCAGGAGATTCAACACATATTGAAGATTGGATCGGGAAGCGTTCACGAGATTCTACACAGCCATCTTCGCGTGAGGAGGATAGTATCACGCTGGGTGCCGCACAACCTCACCGATGCTCAGAAGCAGGCCCGGGTGGAATGGTGCCGTGATATGCTTAACAAATTTGAAGCAGGCTCGTCTCGGCGTGTTTACGACATCGTTACAGGTGATGAGTCCTGGATTTATCAATACGACCCAGAAACCAAGCGCCAGTCGACTGTTTGGGTGTTTCAAAATGAGCCAACGCCTACCAAAGTGAAGCGATCTAGAAGCGGGGGTAAGATTTTGATCGCTAGCTTTTTTAATTTGACTGGCCACTTGGTATCAATTCCCTTACGGGATCAAAGAAGCATTAATGCCGAATGGTATACTACCAAATGTTTGCCAGAAGTTTTCTCTGTTATAAGCAACAAGCGACCAAACACAGGGCTCCGCGGGCTACTGCTCCACCACGACAATGCACCTGCGCACACCGCACTCAAAACGAGGGACTTCCTGGACAGCACGCCAGTCAAACTCCTGGGTCACCCTCCTTACAGCCCTGATCTAGCACCGTGTGACTTCTTTTTATTCCCAAAAATAAAAAATCAGCTCAAAGGGATACAATTTTCGTCGCCGGAAGATGCGCTGGCTGCGTTCGAGCAGGCTGTAAACGAGGTGTCTGCGGCGGACTGGAAAAAGTGTTTTGAAAACTGGTTTAGGCGCATGAATCTTTGTATAGAGGCTGGTGGAAAGTACTTTGAAAAGATTTGATAAAAATATATGTACGTATAGAACAATTTTTTTTAGTTTCGCAAAACTTTCTGAGTGTCCCACGTACAACTCTGCCTACCACTTTGAGGAATACAGGCGTAATGTTATGTTATATGTAATAAACTTCTAGGGGACCTTAGAATAAAAATCTAAGCAGGGGACACTGTTTTAAATATGAATTTACTAGGGAAGTACCTTGACGACTCGAATATTTTCAAAAATCTGATACTTTGTGGGTATGTAGGTAGATAGATAGATAGATAGAATATTCTTTAGTGTACACTATTTATATAAATTAAACGTAGGACTAACATGTAAATTAAGGGTACATTGGCGGTCTTATCGCTAATAGCGATATGTTCCAGACAACCTTTGGATGGACAAGGAAGACGTGAAAAATAGATGGGAGCAGTATGTCGTGCACTTTCATAAACATAAATAGATAGATATGTATGTACATACATACATACATATATCACGCCTGTTTCCCATTGGGGTAGGCAGAGACTATGGATTTCCACCTGCTACGATCCTGACACACCTCTTTCGCTTCATCTACGTCCATAACCTAGTCATGCATGCTCGTCGGTTTAGAGTACTCTTAACCTGGCATTTTTTGAGAACATCCGCGATTTGGTATGTAAGCTTTGTTGTATTTTTTTTTCCAGTTTAACTCATTCCAAGTTTTTATACGAAACACCAATGTTCCCTTGTAAGTAGGCATATTAAATTACATAATTATTATGTCTGAGAATAGACAACCGTGCTCCTCCGTGTATAAACCAGCGCTCACGCACACACATGCAGCTCAAACCGTGCTCACCGCTCTCAGTACACCTACACATGTCGCGGCGTCTTCCATAGGCATCGCGAAAACAAATATCCTTCAAGTGCATGCATGGTGTGTGCGTGAGCGCTGGTTTGTACATGGAGGAGCAAGGTTTTGTTGGCTTCACTATGATTGTTCGCAGCATTTCGTCTACAAGGTGTTATTGAAATAACTTAAAACCTCTTAAGAAGACATTGTAATCATCAGAATGAACAACTTTTACTATTAATTATTTATTTATTAATAAATTATTTATTAATTATTTATTTATTATTTATTTATTTATTAGTAAAGGTTCCGTGCGGTGCCAGAAATAAAGGATTGCACCACCCTATATCTCCTCATGGGTGTCGTAAAAGGCGACTAAGGGATTCACCAGAAAATGGGCAGCAGCATTCTCTGAGTTTTTAACTAACCAACTGCAATCGTCAACCCGCCTGCCAAGGCGTGGCGATTATGGCATATCCCCCCAAAATGCTTGGGTGAGGCCTATGTCCAGCAGTGGACGTCTTTTGGCTGAAATGATGAATGTGAATACAAATGTAGGAAACATCTGGTTTTTTTGCGATGTCAGATTTGGTCCCATAGTAAAAGTTGTTCATACTGATGAGGATAATGACCCCTCAAGAGTTTATGAGTTATTTCAATAATACGTTGTATATTTTTTACTATGTCTGTGTGTTTAAGTGGCAAAGAAATCTCAGCAAAAAAAGCTTACAACTTTTAAGTCCAATACTCACACGATTTTTTTTCCGTAATACCTTCACGTATTTACCGTCTCGTGCTAAAGAACGCTCCACACGGCACACAAGCTCCAAATTAAAACTACCCGTGGACAAATTTACAAAAAAAAATTTAAAGAATTTTTCCCTCGAAAACCTGAGCATAATACCTGTTTGAAAGGGCGTTTTTTCAAAGGCCATACGTCTGAACAGGCCTTTGTGTACTATAATGATTTTTTTTTATAGTGAACTCCTTTGCAGTATATGGCTGGTTCATTACAGGAGATAAGGCCCTCCGTGGTATTATTACAATAAAAGGATGTGGTCTAAGGCTTTGATATCACGGCGCTAATTATATGCAGTAATGCAGGTATTCAATTACACCTATTTTACGCAAAGGGGTGGTCCTCTAAAATATTTCTTTGAGGAACTATTTCAAAAACGTGGTGTTGTAGCATATGCTGAGATGGGGGCCTTTTTAGGGTTCCGAAGTCCTACAAGGAACCCTTATAGTTTCGTCATGTCCGTCCGTCTGTCCGTCTGTCCGTCTGTCCGTCTGTCCTAATCCTTTACAGCTTAATAACTTCTACAGTTATAAACATAAGTAAATGATTTTTTTTAAAAAAATAGTCTACATATAGATCTCAATTTTAAAAGAATAAAAGAATCGTTTTTCCGTATTTTAGGGGTGGCGTCCTTACATGTGAAATGGAGAAAAAAAAATGTTTTTCGCTGCACCCCCTCGTGTGGGTTATCATTGAATAGGTCTACTAAAATGAAGGTAATGTTTAATACACCACTTTTTTATCAGGTGTACCATCTGCGAAATATAGCCCGCCAAAGTGGCTTGCAATGTGTCCCCCCCCCTGCCATTTCTAAACTATGCAATGTAGAAACTTATAATCTTCCACATTGATAGACCTTTATGAAAACTCTCTTTTAAAATTATTTCGAGTATAATGTGATTATAATTTTTTGAGTTATAGAGAGAAAACTGAAAAATACTTAAAACGTCCTAGTTCAAAGGTCATTGACCTTAGAGAAAAATTATCATAGCAAATAATGCTCCTTTAGCTACTTTCTATTTGAAAAAATCACAAAAAGTAACTTAGAAATGACAAACGTCTTAAATTTGGCTTCTTGAATTTATCGCTAGATGGCGCTACTAACAACACGCTCTGAGTCGCGAATGCTGCCGATTATTGCAAAAACTAAAATAGCCATGATTAATATTCGATTTGATTCGTTGGTAATTACACCTACTTAAGGAACCCTATAATACTAAGCATGGCCCGACATGCTCTTGGCCGGTTTTTAGTCTCATACACGCATGTCAATTTTAAGTTTTTTGTTATTATGTTATTTTTAGTTTTTTTTCTCCCGCCTGTACCGAGACTGAAGTAAATATTTTCTTTCTTTTAAAATAAAAATTATTTATTTGTAAAACATAGGTAAACAAGTTTAACCGGATTATATCCCGTATATTATTTAAATTGGTTTTGCTGACGTTTCGAAAGCTTTGCAGCGTTCGTGGTCGCAGGTAGACTAAGATGACAAGCGTCTTTACAGATATTTTCTAAAACATATATTTTAATTTACAGTACAATTTTTATTAATTAAAATTGTTTCGATGCACGCAATAATTACTCACAATGTCATTATCTTTTAAAGTGTTGCGTGCCGTTTGGGACTTGATTATTTTTAGAACTGGGTTCCAAACAGGTGGTGGTAGCTGCCAACCATCTTCTTTATTAAAATTAGGATGTTTTTGATATTTTTTGGTTAAACTTGTTTTATTATAATGTGTAGTGATCGCAAAAACCTAAGAAATTATTACATAGGTAAAGGTTAGGTAATTTGGTAACTTGGTGGAAAATTAAAATATTAAGTCACTTGTATGTTTAACCTTGAAAGGCATACAAATAACATAGTATAGAACACAGAATAGCATTTTTATTATTAATTACAATTAGTTATAATTATATTACTTAATTATTTATATTTTTAGATTTATCTTATAATAATGTTAGTACAATCGAATTACATCAAATAATTCGATCGAAAACTGGGATGGTGAAAATATTTTTATTTTGCACGCTATGGGAGAGAGATTGAATTGATAGAGAGTTCTCAGGGGGTTTTAATAGTTTATTGGTTAACACTATGTAATTACAATACAGAGGGAACGAAGCCCTAATCCCAAAAAGGTACGTGTGGCAAACTATGGTGGTTAGCGTGTATATCGACCGGCTCGTACGCGTGACACATGTGCACAGCTAAGTGTCGGGCGGCTGACTGACTGGCGAGTGGCGAGCGCGCGAGCGGTGCCAACGCCTAACAAGTAACAACGGCTATCCGGCGTGAAGGCAGCATTCACGCGCCGCTCATTCCGGTGCGTGGAAAAGAGAGGTACTCATACGAGTGACACGTACGCACCGTCGACGTACCGCGGCGGTATCCGACCGTGGGAAACTATTCGGGTAGGTAGAGGCCGCGCGGGTTGCTATAACGTTTTATTCATTGGATTTTCGTTGTGAGTATATTTATTTTCTATTATTGCGGTTTATTCTTCTATACCTGCCTTATTTAGTAATGTACTTATTAATAGGACATAATACAGCATAATGCTATAAAAGAAGAGCTCTAAAGCCGGATCTCCTGCACGTGTTTTAGTCAACATAATACACAGAATTACTTACGGTACTGAAACGTGGTCGCTCACAATGGGCCTGATAAGAAGGCTCAAAGTCACTCAAAGGGCAATGGAGAGGGCTATGCTCGGAGTGTCCCTGCGTGATCGAATCAGAAATGAGGAGATTCGCAGAAGAACGAAAGTAACCGACATAGCCCGAAGAATTGCCAAACTTAAGTGGCAGTGGGCGGGGCACATTGCTAGCAGAACGGATGGCCGATGGGGCAGTAAAGTTCTGGAGTGGCGACCGCGTACTGGAAGGCGCAGCGTGGGTAGGCCCCCCACAAGGTGGACCGACGACCTGGTGAAGGTCGCGGGAATCCGCTGGATGCGGAAGGCACAGGACCGGTCGTTGTGGCGATGCTTGGGGGAGGCCTATGTCCAGCAGTGGACGTCTTTCGGCTGAAATGATGATGATGATGATGAATACACAGAAACCACAAAAAACATATTATTTTTGGAAATCATATTTTCTGTATGGGCTAAGGCCTAGCCCTTATTGTTCTGAGAAAAGGCCCGTGCCCAGCAGTGGGACAGTAATGGGCTGGTTATGTTATGTTATGTTATATTTTCTGTAGATATTTTTAGCTACGTGCCAGGTGGCAGCACTTATTGCGCTCGTCATAGCAACCAACACATTCAAAACGAATTAAGCATTAGAGTGCAAAACTACATTCTTATACTGAATTGAATGAAATTGTAAGTTCTTTGATAGTTTTACCCCGAAATACCTACGATACCATAATCTGGTGGTCTTCAAGGCTCGAGTGAATAAGTTTTTGCTGGGCAAGCGTGTACCATCGTCGACCACACCATAGGTGAGTTTCAAACACAATCCCATTAGGAATTTAAAAAAAGTGTCCGGTAAGTGCCGTTAAACTGAAGAATGCCGTCAGTAGTGGGTTGGTGCTAATGAGTCTAGAGCTGATAGCAGCAACAAGGCGGACATACTTGCCAGCCGAATATGGGAGGTCCTTGTTGATATGGATGTACGTATTGCGCGTCAACCTAAAACCGGTTAGTTCCGGATTGCGGTCCTGGACGACTCAATCACGTCTTCTGAAGTAGCAATGGCAATCGCTCAGGTGGGCGGATGCCCCGTTGTTGGTGAGGGTGGGCGAAATTTTTCATTTACCCAACTTCTTGATGACTGTGTAACTTGATTAAAATGTGTTTATTGCACTATACAAAGTGTTATGTGTTATGTGTTAAAGTGTTATGTAAAGAATTGCACCACCCTCTTTCTTCTCATGGGTGTCGTAAAAGGCGACTAAGGGATTCACCAGAGGATGGGCAGCAGCGTTCCCTGAGTATTTAAACAACCAACTGCGATCGCCAACCCGCCTGCCAAGCGTGGCGATTACTGCATATCCCCCCCCTTTGGGGGAGGCCTTTGTCCAGTAGTGGACGTTTTTCGGCTGAGATGATGATGATGACAAAGTGTTATTGAAATAACTGAAAACCTCTTAAGGGGTCATTGTACTCATCAGTATGAACAGCTTTTACTATGAAACCAACCCTGAAAACACACTTGTTCACATAAATCGACAAAATGTAGGGAACAGCTGTTTCTTTTTTGTTGCGATTTTAGCGTTCGTCTTACAGTAATAGTTGTTCATACTGATGAGTACAATGACCCCTTAAGAGGTTTTCAATTATTTCAATAACACGTTGTCAAAGAAAATCGACACCAGTTCCCTGTAATCCCTGTTACGTATTTCCATATCTCCAAAACTTACTCGAGCCAAAATACAATACCGAATAATTTAACGAATAATCAAACCCTGAAAATGGTTCTATCATCGGGCCAGCATTAATCATGTTTACGACGCAAATAATTGTTGGCCGGACATTCTAGTGAATGGAGACAAAGATTCGAACGGTACGTGCGGAATTGGCCTTCGTCCGGTCGGTAATAGGGGCCTACTATTTTTGGCGAAGTCACTATACTGAGATTCATCCTCCTTGCCTTTTCCCAATAATGTTGGGTCGGCTTCGAGTCTAACCAGATGCAGCTGAACATCAGCATTGTACAAGAGAAAACCTCCACAACCCAGTTACTGGGTAATACTAACGTAACATATCGGAGTGTCCCTGCGTGATCGAATCAGAAATGAGGAGATTCGCTGGAGAACGAAAGTAACCGACATAGCCCGAAGAATTGCCAAACTTAAGTGGCAGTGGGCGGGGCACATTGCTCGCAGAACGGATGGCCGATGGGGCAGTAAAGTTCTGGAGTGGCGACCGCGTACTGGAAGGTGCAGCGTGGGTAGGCCCCCCACAAGGTGGACCGACGACCTGGTGAAGGTCGCGGGAATCCGCTGGATGCGGAAGGCACAGGACCGGTCGTTGTGGCGATGCTTGGGGGAGGCCTATGTCCAGCAGTGGACGTATTTCGGCTGAAATGATGATGATGACTAACGTAACATTGTTTCGTGTTGTGCCGGACATAAATAATTGCACCACCCTATCTCTTCTCATGGGTGTTGTAAAAGGCGACTAAGGGATTCACCAGAGGATGGGCAGCAGCGTTCTCTGTGTATTTAACCAACCAACTGCGATCGCCAACCCGCCTGCCAAGCGTGGCGATTATGGCATATAAACCCAACATGCTTCGTGTAGGCCTATGTCCAGCAGTAGACGTTTTTTGTCTGAAATGATGATGATGATGACCAACATTCGGAGGTTAGACCAGTTGTCAGACTTTCAGGCTACCGACTACCGGTAACGATTGCCATAGATATTCGTATGACAACCGGGACCGATAGCTTAACGTACTCTCCGAAGCATGGAGGGGTCTTGGTGTGTAACTATACTAAGATTCTGAGATGGAGAAAGATTTTTTTGATATTTCGTGGGATTTTTTTTTTGGATAAGCCTGCCACACTTTTCCAACCATGGCAACACCTGTAAACCAGGATTTACAATAGCGACCAACCAGAAAAACGCCGAAACGATGAAGCCCGGGGGTGTCCCGGGGAAATGATTAAACAAAACAGTTCAAATTAATTGGAGGAGTAGGAAGAAAATTTGAGTCGAGGGAGAAGGAGACCAAAGAAATGATGGATGGATTGCGTGAAGAATGATACGGATGAAAAGGGAGTCAATGATGAGATGACGGCTGTAAGAGGAAAATGGAAGAAGAAAATATATAGCACCGACCCCAAGTATTTTGAGACTAGGGCAGGAAAATGACGATGAGGAAAGATTCGGAAGACAGAAAAGAGTAAAGGTCATAGGCGCATGAAGAAGGTGTTTGCTACTGGGGTAAGTTCCGCTACTTAGCACCACAGATTAATAAATTTAGTGATTGATGGATCCTATTTGGAGCTGTTACACTGCTTAACAGTTTTGTGTGATAATGTTGCAATGAAATATGAGTGATTTAGGCAATTTTAGGAGGTATATAAACCACCCCGTACCTCAGAGAGCACTTAAAGATGGTCCGTCATACAAATATCTACGGCAGTCGTTACCGGGTAGTCAGAAGCCCAAAAGTCTGACAACTGCTCTAACCTTCGAATATCGGTATTACCCAGTAACTGGGTTGCGGAGGCCTTATGGAAGTCGCTCCGTGTAAAATACTGATGTTCAGATGCATCTGTTAGACTGGAAGCCAACCTAACATAATTAAATAGTCAACATACAGGTAATGAACAGAGTAGAACTAAAATCAGTTTACAAAATCGATAGGAAAAACGAGTAAAACGCATATTATAATATAAATATATAAAATGCATGTTCAAAGATAAGGAAAACAACAAGAATTGTTTGAAAATTAAGTGTTTTGCGTGAGTAATTTGAAACTCAAATTAGAGTCCATAAATTCGGAAACAAAATAATGTATTTAATTATTCAGAATGTCTGTCAACTGTCATGACGACACTGAAGACGGAAGACCTTTAAAAATTAGGAGACTTTTAAACAGTTGTATTGAGGTTAATAAAATTACTTCGTGAAAAAATATTAATATTATTACTTAGGGTCGGTCTTTCAATAACTAGTTAACTGTTAACTGAGGAACTTGGACGAATAAAAAGGCGGACGAAATCTTGCTAAACAAAAAGTGAAGCACCCATAGTAAGACGGCTCGCTTAAAAGTACGGGCTGGCACGCACACATTCACACCCATAGAAAGACAAAAAGCCGCGCTTACGCAATAAATCTCTTGTAACGGTAGTCATTTGTGACAATACGACATTCAGGGCCGTAGCCAGACTGTGTAACCAGGGCAGGCTCATAAATATTCGCGATATTTTTTGGACAGTGTATGAAAAACTGAGATTAAACACTAAAACAATCTTCATAAGTACATTACATTATCTGGGACGCACTGTAAGGCAAGAAAAATAGAATACGTAGAATGAATGATAAAGAGATTTGACGAGGTTTTTCTAATAAGATAAAAATTAAAAGAATTTTTAATTAAATCAATCAACTTTAGTTGCTTACTCGCTTACTAATTTATTAACTTGATTAATTGCTGAAAATTTTCTGTTAAAAAATCACATTATCTGGGAAAATTCATAAAGTCTGAGCGCACCCCCGATTTTAGTGATAAAAAAAAACTAAATTTGTGAAACACTTTCCAATGACCGTCTCTGCCCCTTAAATCTACTACTAATACTAGTAGTGATGGGATTATAACTATTTCGGAAGTACTTAGGTGAAGGTTGAGGAGGAGGTAAAGGCCCCCATATGGATCCGTGAGTAGTATTGTTCTACTGTACAGTACAACTCAATAATTACGCGTAGTAATTTCAAAATCCTTAGCAACTTCGATCAATCGAAGCTTAGCAAGCTTAGGCTAGTGGTTAGGGCAGGTTCATAATTTTCGTTCGTGGCGTACCCCTGGTTACGGCCCTGGCTATTCAGCCACGCAACTGACCCAATATTCGGTATTCGAATATACTATTCGTTGCAACACTAGTTTACACATTGTGGTGTTGAAGTATGTACAAAATAATCAATCAGAATAATATAAAAATCCACTGAACATACCTACTTTCCAATATTTCGGAAAAGCATCAAAACACGTAGGTAAGACAGTATTATCACAGCGTAATAAAAGAGCACAGCTAGAGTTCCTTAGAATGTGGTATTATCTTGTAGCAAAGTTCACACGCACCGTCACAAACACAAAAATAAGTAGGTATTACCAATAACTGAATTACTTTCACGAGACCTTCCCGTCCGACTGCGATTACAGTGTAGACCAGTGAGTGTGTGTACCATTAGTCCATTACCCAATGATTATTTATTTTTATATTATATCATTGCCATTACCTACCTAGTCTCTACGAACAAAAAACAAAAGGCGATCTCTTGTTTCTGACAATCTGCTGACCATCTGTGTATCAAAACAAAAAAATTGTAAAGAAAGCATGATCAATGAATCTTTGTTTATGTCTACTCGGTTGCAATACACCAAGTGGGTTATTTTTTATTGTTTTACAAAATGAATAGCTCTCTATAACTGTTTAGTAAAGCCAGTTTTATATTAAATTTTGTTATACTATTTACTAGTACAGTAGTACAAATCAGATACTACGCGTAGAAATTTAGAAATCATTAATAGCTCAGACAGGCTAGTGGCTAGGGCAGGCTCAAAATTTTCCAGGGCAGGCTAAGCCTGCCCTGACGTACCCCTGGCTACGGGCCTAACGACATTGTCACAAATAAAATAACAATATTATATCTGTTGTGTTAAAATTCTGTCGAAATTATAGTGGCCTCAGGAAAAAACGAAGTGCTTCAATCTTTTCTTAGCGAGATACCGTCCGCCATTTTTTATTCGTCCGAGCTGAGGAATAAGGTTTTTTGACAGTTAAAAAAAAAACATGAAAAAAAATCACGCCTGTATTTCCCCGATGGGGTAGGCAGAGGTGTATAGTAGTTGTAGTATAGAAAATCTGTCAAGACCCAAGACGTCACATTTATTCCATTAAAAATAGAACTTAGTTGATTACTACCGTTAGCGGTTTTCTGAGCAAATTTGACAAGCCAGAGAAATTTTCAGGATGGGATAAGAGAATATAAGTCTTTTTAAAAAAGGTCGGCAACGTATCGGCAACTTGTCTGATGTTGCAGACGTCCATGGGCGGCGGTAATTGCTTACCATCAGATGACCGCTTGCTCGTTTGCCCCCTCTATTATAAAATAAGTTAAGCTACATTTGTTTATTTAATAACTTCAATGCATGCAATGGTTCCGTGTGGTGTCGGACGTAAAGAATCGCACCACCCTATATCTTCTCAGTGTTGTGGCGCAACTTGGGAGAGGCCTATGTCCAGCATTGGACTGCGATAGGCTCAGTTGATGATGATGATGATGATATCTTCTCATGGGTGTCGTAAAAGGCGATTCACCAAGATGGGCAGCACTTTCTCTGAGTATTTAACCAACCAACTGCGATTGCCAACCCGCCTGCTAAGCGTAGCGATTATGGGGTATCCCCGCAACATATGCTAGGGTGAGGCCTATGTCCAGCAGTGGACGTCTATTGGCTGAAATTATGATGATGATGATGATATTGAAACAAACGTCATCACAAACAATGTTTTTCAAACAAAATAATATTCACTGTGCTACTAAGGTGTGAGTTTCTAGTGACATTGTCTTCCATAGTACCCCTCAGGTCAGGAGATATCATGATTTATTTGGCAATTAATTTTGTAACGGTTATAAAGGGCGGGACCCGATACTTATAATAGTTTTAGGGGATTTCTCTACCTGATTCATTTGAATTTTGTTGTAAAGAGGAATACCAATAAAGGTTTCGGTTAGGATAATAGAATATAATTTATATTACGTGGTCTGCTTTGAGGATTTAGGGGAAACATTTGATTAGCAATTAAAATTGGTTTGCTGAAAAACATGCACCTATGTAATTCAAATAGAATTATGAACAGTATTTTCATTAATGAAATAAAAACAATGCCAGATGAAAATTTACTTGTATGTACATTCATCCAGTATAATACTAATGACTCTCATAACACAGAAAAGATAAAACCAGCTTTTGTAAGCCCTTCATATTCTAATTAAGAAGTAGAAAATAAGTGATCTAGTGATATTTTCTACAAATCGCTCATCCAACTGAAAAACCCCATTTTTTTTTCAAGATACCTGTTGTCAAAACCTTTTTATTCAGAATGCAAACTTTTATTTATTTTGCAATTTCGTCATTGTTCTATTGGATGAGCGAAATGTAGGTAATTTAAAGAGATTATATTGTATTTGGGCAAATAAAATGACTGTTATCTTCATTCCTGGCAAGCACGATTGTGATAGAATACTTTTATGATGTTGTATAATTGTCTTGTCCATTGTTATTGTTTTGTTTTTTTATTTGCCATTGTTTTTTTTTTTAGTGTCTGTTATTATCTTGGTTGATAACATGTTACCATTTCAGTATTCTGTACCAACAGAAGTATTTGAACTTCATCCTGTTTCAGTTCTTCTATTCTATTTTGTGCGGTTTCTTATTAAACTCACAAACTATTGAAACAAAAAACTGCACCACATTCTAACGCTGGGAACGCATAAACTCAAACCACACTAGGTAGGTATACGTACGTAGTAATTTGTCTCGCATTTACAGTCTCGGGAGCGGTTGCATAAATTTGCAGCAGGCGACGGTTGTACCGTTCACAATGAGCTTTTAATGTGCTCTGATGCGGTATACATTTGGTCTCTGTTTATTAGGATACGTTGGTGCTAGGTATTGATTAAGTTAGGCTTAGGACTTGTTTTTGGTGTCTTTGTCAGCTACATAATTATAAAATTGACTGCCTCGGTTATCTAGCGGTAACGTGTTCAACCACAGATCATGAGGTCCTGGGTTCGATATCCGGGTAGTAGAGCTCCTTGTGAAGGAGGGAAGTACTACCACCTGTACCTCCTTCTGCCTCTAAACAGCGGTGCTTCCATTACTGTGTTTCGGCGTGAAGGATATGGGTACCGGTGAAATTACAATCACATCAGACTTTTCATATTCATGTCTCAGTTTGGCAAAACAACTTGCGGTACCATTTAGGCCACAGTCTAGGTGGTATTGCAGTTGTTATTGGGAAAGGTGACCGCTTAACAAGAAATTGTTTTTGGCTTAACACCAGGTGGGCCTTTAGCTCGTTTCCATCCTATAGTATAAAAAAACCTGGGTCGAACAAAAAATGTGATTGGGATTTTTCTGTCAAAAAATTTCTTAGCAGTAGCTTGGAATCAGAAAGCTGACGATGCTACACCCCCGTGCCACCCCGTGCCGTGAATAACACGTAAAGCCTTCAGTTCTGCGCCTGATCGCTTTCCGGTCGTGCCAGATTGCCGTCCTATCGGATTATGAGAGTGAGATAGAGAGTGCACCTGTATTTGCACACACTTATGCACTATACATGCTATTAGCTACAGTCTCCGTTGAGATTGGCCACCGTGACCTAAATTCGGCTGGGAGGACATTCATAGTTGCAATAAAGAATTATAAAAACACTATTAACATATTTCCATGAGTAAATCTGGTTATAAAAACTATATAATTCATAAACACTTGTTACTTTCGCGCACTGACGTCTTCTCTAAATAAGAAATTCTTAGGCCTTAGTCCACCACGCTGAGCAGTGTGGTGGACGGTTTGGTGTGGGTGGGTGTGGTAGGTACACACACTATCGGGAGCTCATATTGTTTTTCCTTCAGCGTTAACGAAAGTAACAATCGAATTCTGATTTGCGAATGAATTCGGAAAGTCAACAAAACTTCGACCAAAAAAGCAAAACTTTTTGCAGTATTTTTATACAGTATGAAAGAAACATATAACATAGGTACATTTATTTAAGCAACCTACTCTTCTTCTCCCTCTCCTCACCGTTAAAGAACCTTGATTGCAGATCCCCACAAAAACATAAAAAGTAACAAAATCTTTGTCTTTTAAAATTCGCACTCAGCCCTATCTATCATAACCTCCCCTTCTTTTGAGTTGTTCTCCATAAAAAAATAAACTGTATCATTTTAGAGGGTGCATTTTTCCTTCATGGTGTATATTTTTTTTCCTTTTAAAATGTCTGTACGGCAGCCGTTGTTTTTTTTACTGCGTTTTTGTGGCCTAAGGTAATGGCTGAATGTGTATGTCATAATTTTGGCGTTTAGATGTTCCGGAAATAGGGAAAAAATAAACTTGGTTTTCTGAAGATTTTTTTTTTTGGGTTTCGTCTTTCTTTCTAGATTAACCAAAAGTTGATAACGAAGCCAATATTATTGAAGCAGGCTGACCAAATAGTACAGCAGATTAACGTCTCAACGGTGGTAACAAACAAGAAAGTCTGTAGTCTGTGTGGCAAGTAGGTACTGTGGTAAGTACATGAAGACTTTTTTTTATTGAACTATATTTACGGGACCTTTCGTATACTCAGCCCGTTTCTATGGGCTGTGAATCACGAAATAATGCGTTAGCTCCTAAATATAGTAATTTCCAGAGCGATACGCAATTACGCGCATACCTACCTACATAGACTTTGATTATTTTATTTTCTTGCTCGAATTATTAACCGACTTAAAAAAAAGGAGGAGGTTATGTATTCCGCGGGTTTTTTTTTTTTTTTTCATGTATGTACACCGATTACTCCGAGAGATTGGTAGAGAAAGTCCGCGCGGTGGTCCCATATAAATTTTATTGACTTAGGTTGAGTAGTTTTTTAACCAGCTTCAATAAATCACTTTATTTTAGCTCGCCTATCTAGATGATCTGCTCATTGCTTAGTTTTTCTGAGAATTCTTGGCCGATATGCGTATTTTTTTTTCACGATAGTGATTGGTCGTTTGGAAGAACATGAGCGAGACCTTTGCCCAGCAGTGGGATAGCAAAGGTTAGTAAAAAAAAATATGTCAAATTGGTTATTTAAACATTTATGAATCAACCCTCGCAATTTTCAACTAAAAAGTATGAAATAAAAACTTTTTAACAAAACAAATAAAACCGACTTCAAAAACCTTAACTAAAAAGTAAAAAATAATCATTGTATGTATTTTAAAATCTTAACATAAACCAAAATTTTGAAGGCGGCACGTGATTTTCATGTACGTTCACATAATCTGTTTTTACTATAGATATTGCGCTCGACTGTATATTACATGACGCAAAGGGTCAATCACGCATTCGCGCTCTGACACTCGCCCCGAGAGGTCGTGTTGCTCTCGCTCCGTACTTTCGTGCCGAGTTACGTGCCCGATATTTCTCGCTACGGCTCACCGCAGCGCCCTCCGCAGTCGCCCCACCGGCTGCAACCCGATAAGTTCATTCGCTGTCTTTTTCAAGACAGCGGACGCGCTTTGTTTCTGTCCGAGAGAGTCAGTCAAAACGTACTGTCCCTTCAGGAATAAATCCACTTATTTACTGTGGTCCTCGGTGGATACCTAACGGTGCTAACGAACCGAGGGGCGTTGACCCGACACGCCAGCTGCGCTCCTTTAGGGCAAAGCAAAAATCGGAAGGAGCTAGGACCAGAAGGCCTTGGGGGATCTCCTAGTCTTCCCTAGCTTTAACCCCGTTTCGTCCTTCTAGCACTCTCTAGGGGTTTACACCCATTGCACACTAGAGACTCAGGGACCTGTTTGCACAATAAGACTGGCAAACAGGAGTACAAGCTTAGGGCTCACCAATAGGCACACAACCTCCCCGTCTATACCCGACGGGGAGGGTTTGAACACACTCCCGGGAACACCCACCCGGGATCAAACCCCATGATAGGTCGCCACAAATTTTTCCCCTTTCATTGTTGCTAGGCTCTTGGCTTAGTCACCGTCTTTACGATGGTGTCTGATGCCGAGTTCCTACGCATCCTCAAAAACGTCCTCTTCAAGGACCCCACCTTCATCGCCAATCATGGCAACCTGTTTGGCAGCGCGTTGGCTGCCACTCAACAACCACCATCCGACGTCCCCGACTCTCCAGAGTTGCCCGTTACCCCCCCCACCCATAAGGGTGAATTCCTTGAGGAGGAATAGGCGCCTCGCCCGTCCCGACAGCGATGAGGAGAGGCCGAGGTATCCGCGTGGTCCGCCTAGGCGTTCAGCCAGCCTGGACCACAAGGACCGCACCCCCTCACCTCTCCCCACCCCAGCCCCCACTCAAAACCCTGATCACTCCCCGATCCCATCAGACCAAGAAATGTCTTCGGACAGTGAGGTCAACTCAGACGAGGCCGGTGCCTTTAACACGGTAGTGGGTAAAGGTAAGAAACGCGGCCGTAAAACTAACAAGGCCGAGGCTCTCGCCTCGAAGTCACTAAAATTATCCGAGGCTAACTCTGCCCCGGCCCCTACCCCCCGTCCCGCCTCTTACTCCTCCTCGCAGGATAACAGGCCTTCCTCCCCTCATGTCCATACCTCATCTTCCCAGATGAAGGTACCCATCCCGCCACCCTTATTCATTCAGGATAAGACATTCTGGACCAGGATCTCTGACTGGTGCAATCAATCCAAGATTAACTTCACCAGTGCCCGCCCCACACAGCAGGGCATTAAAGTCGTTGTCCCCACCCCCGGAGATTACCGCAACCTTACCAGGTTGTTACGCGAGCGTGGTGTGTCTTTTCACACCTACGCCCTCCCGGAGGACCGACTCCTCAGAGTCGTAATCCGAGGGGTCCCCACCGAAGTCAGATGCGAGGAAGTACACGACGACCTCGTTCGTCAAGGGATCCCTGTAAAGGAAACCCACCGCATGTACCGCGGTAAACACGGTGACCCTTTCAATATGATCCTAGTCATATGTAACCCTAGCGAAAACGCTAAAGACATTTATAAGACCAAGACCGTATGCCATCTATCAGGCATTACGGTCGAGCGCCCCCACAAATCCAACCAGCCTGGACAATGTCACCGTTGTCAGTTGTATGGTCATTCCCAGCGTAACTGCTACGCAAAGCCCAGGTGCGTTAAGTGCCTAGGCGATCATGGGACCAGCGAGTGCGAGCGTCCCAAGGAGAGGGACCAGTGCACTGAGCCCCCAAGTTGTGTCCTTTGCGGCCAAGCCGGGCATCCAGCGAACTATCGCGGATGCCCCAAAGCCCCCAAACTGCGCAACGCCAAATCGGCGAAACGCGCTTCCAATCGTGTCGCGTACTGTAAAGAGACGTGTAGCTCAGGTACGGGAGGATCGCTGGGACAAGGAAGTCAGCGCAATCCAACCGTCTCATGTAGCCTTCTGGGCACTTCAACGCAGACTTAAATGCGAGACCACGGCAACTATGCCCCACCTAAATCGACCCAATCAAAGGCCGGCCTTTGACGATGACGAAAAAGCCGAATGCTTAGCCAACAGCTTGGAGTCCCAATGCACTCTCAGTACGCTTCCCGTAAGCCAAACCCACCTTGACAAGGTAAATTCAGAAGTAGAGCGTAGGTCAGGTCGTCTCGTGCTCATCATCCGAGACTACTTATCGAATCGTACCTTTCGCTATCGCATAGAAGGGGCTCTCTCCTCCCCCCATCCCATTCACGCCGGTGTGCCACAAGGCTCCGTGCTCTCCTCCCTACTGTTCACGCTGTACACCAGCGATATTCCAAAATGCGGTGCAGCCCGTATTGCCCTATTCGCCGATGACACGGCAATCTATTACTCCGGCATGACCCATGTCGCTATTTCTCGTACCCTCCAATGCGCGGCCAACACCCTAGGTGAATGGTTTCGGAAATGGAGAATCAAAGTAAATCCCGAAAAAAGTGCAGCGGTCCACTTCGATAAGAGACCCCTGTCACAGTACCGCAAAGAAATGAGCGTACCAGTCTCAATGTTCGGAAAACAGATCCCATGGCAACGAGAAGCCAAATACCTTGGCGTGATCCTTGACCGTAGACTGACATTCAGACCGCATATCCGCAGGGTGAAAAACCGTGCCGCCCTCGTCCTTGGACGTCTCCACCCCCTACTCAATGCGCACAGTAAGCTGCCCACTCCTCTCAAAGTAAGGATATACACCACCTGTATCCGCCCCATACTCGCCTATGCTAGCGTTGTGTTCGCACACGTTAAGCCGGTGAGAATTCACATGCTCCAAACCGTCCAAAACCGTTTTATGCGAAGGGCCGTAGGCGCCCCCTGGTACTTACGCAATGTCCAACTCCACCTAGACCTCAAACTGCCGACCATCAAGCAGTTTTTCAAGCGTGTCTCTAAACGCTATTTCGATTCCGCTCCCAAGCACCCCAATCCCTTGGTCGTGACGGCCACCGTCTACCAGCCATCTGCTATTAGCAAAATCCGACGTCCCAGACACACACTCATTGAACCCGATGACGCTATTACACTCCTCCAGGAGTCAGATAAAAGCACAAGCACACTCCGACGCCGTCGTCCAAAATATCGTCCCCGCCGGCGAGGACCGACGCGACACACACACAGAATCCGAGAGTCCGACTCTCGAGAAACAGAAACACATGCCGACGCAGCACCGGCTGCTGGGGGGACCGGTGGCGGGGTCCCCCTGCTGCACCCTAAGTCGAGGTCCGAGCTTCCCCCTGGGGACGCCCTCACGGTGTAAGCAACCGGAGATAATCACGTCACGCGAGACCGGCCCTATGCTCTAGAGTAGTTCCTAGGAGCAGGCTATTGCGTAGCCACTGTTTAGGATTTAGGTAGGTCTTAGCCTCGCCGGCGAGGCTTGCCGCTTAACGGCGTTTAGCACGTCACCCGATAGACCGAAAGTCCGCTACTTTCGAGGAAACCAATTCGATGCAGCAACGGCTGCTAGGGGGAAATAGGAACGGCGGGGTCCCCCTGCAATGCCCCAGCGAGGTTCGAGCCCCCCCCTTGGGGGACGCCCGCTTGCGCGGTATTGTTAATACCGCGTATTTAGTTTGTAAGTAATTAGGAGTAGGGAATAAACCTTCGGCGAATGGAGTCCCACATGGGACTTTCCGCCAACTAAGTCCGGTTAAGCAGAAATGGGACTTCGGTCCCACCTGCGAGAATCCATTCGAAAAAAAAAAAAAAAAAAAGAAAAAAAAAAAAGTCAATCACGCGCCGCCTTCAAAATTTTGGTTTATATTAAGATTTTAAAATACATACAATGATTATTTTTTACTTTTTAGTTAAGGTTTTTTGAAGTCGGTTTTATTTGTTTTGTTAAAAAGTTTTTATATTTGTAGGTAGTTTTGTAAAATAATACGTTTTGTTTGCAATTATTAGTGAAATGTGTTTAAGTGTGTTTATGTGAAATATGGAGCGTCCTACAACGTGACAAAATAAATAAATATTTTTGGGACATTTTACACATCACCATCTAGTCCCAAACTAAGCAGAGCTTGTGCTATGGGTACTAGAGAATGGATATAATACTTAGATACTTTATAATACTTAATACTTAATTACAATAATAATGAAGGTTAAAAATATATATACGTATATAAAAATGAATTTGATAAGTAAGCATATAAATATGAATGTATACTGCCTGTTGTAGATCTCTAATATATATAAAACAAATAAAAACTGTAGGCCAGTGACACTATAAATTGTTATTAACAGTGACACAATAAATTGCAATTTAAATAATATTAAGTAATAATAATCTATGCTTGAGGAATGTTCTAAAAATAAATCTCAACTCAAACTAGTTTTAAACAGTGATCAAAGCATGAGGAATGTACTGTAATACGAACTAAGTGTAAGGATGTATTGAGTTAGCATACCAGATAATTTCCTAGTCGTATTTCTCAGTATTTAAGCAAGAATATGCCGTGACTCATCCATAGAATACTCTCGAATAACCACCTAATACCTCCTCGAAGTAGGAGTGACGTCACTCCCGTAAGGCACCTTTCACACGGTTCGTAATGATGAGTAAACGAGCTCTTTTTCTCGTAAAAACAAGTTTTAGCAAGTCACCAACATGAAAGAAAAAAGAAAAATGTAGGAGTTGGATAATATCGCGGTTCGTTCGAAACTTCTCAGTAGAATAGAACTTGTAGATTTAGAATGAACTCGCTTTATTAATTTAATCGTATGGCAAAACTAAATCTAGATGCATATGAGGCACAAGCCCATAGCACAAGCTCTGCTTAGTTTGGGACTAGATGGTGCTGTGTAAAAATGTCCCAAAAATATTTATTTATTTATTTATATACAACGTGTTATTGAATTAACTCAAAACCTGAAACTCGTTTGTTCAGAATCGAGAGTAGAATCCATTACACTACTTTTTAACATAGGTAAATTCTTACCAATTTTTTTTTTATATCATGCCGGGTCTAAAAGTTTCATACGACGACGCGGCGCTGAGCGTAAAGGCGAGCGAGACCCAGTAAAAAAGTGTGATGGGAACTTTTGGGTAACATTTGTTTCCTAAAACTATTAAAAAACTACTATAAAACTTAACTAAATTTTAAGAGGTTATTTCACCTCCCAACACAGTAGCGTCGCGGCACGTTCGTGAATGAATCTAGCGCTATGTATCGATTAGATTAACCATGATACCAAAAATTACAAATATCTTCTAATAATTTCTATAAATGAAAATTAATAATTAATTCCATATAAATTTATTAGAATAAAAACTAGTTGGGGTGTCTGAGGTTTTGAGTTATCCCAATAACATGTTGTAGAATCAAAAGCAGCTAAGTGCCACATATTTAAAGAACCCTAAAAATTAGCTGAGTATGGAGACATGTAAAGAATTTTTGGTTGCAACTCATTATTTCATTCTTATAAGGAACAAATACAGACAAGACCCAAAATTACACGTACACGTGGAACGTGTATCAGAAATGCGTGGTCATATTTTAAGAGCTCATTCAGGGCATATCATAGAACAACTTTTACTAAGGGACCAACCCTGAAATCGCGAAATAATATCTGCTGTTCCCTACTAAATCATCGATGTCTCTCGACAAAATGTAAGGATCAGCTGTTTTTTTTTCGCGATTTCAGGGTTGGTCCCATAGTAAAAGTTGTTCAGTAGCATCCCCTAAATAAGCTCTTCAAATATGACCACGCATTTCTGATACACGTTGTATATAGACGTTACATATAATTATTATATAGACGGCTCCGCCTTTCTCTGGCGGAGTGTGTCTATGAAGATTTGCCCCACGGAAAAAAAAGGGTGGAGTTTAGAGAAAGTTTCATTTTATAAATATACACCTAATACTACCATGTTATTATTATTTATTATTATTATTTAATCCATTCCCGTAAACATCGGGGAATCTACACTCGAAGTTGTTGACGATTATGTATACCTAGGACAAACTGTCCAGCTAGGTAAGTCCAACTTCGAGAAAGAGGTCAATCGTCGAATCCGACTCGGTTGGGCAGCGCGCAGCGTTCGGGAAGCTACGCAATATCTTCTCGTCCAAAATACCGCAGTGTCTCAAGACGAAAGTCTTTGACCAGTGTGTGTTGCCAGTAATTACTTACGGTATTGAAACGTGGTCGCTCACAATGGGCCTGATAAAAAGGCTCAAAGTCACTCAAAGGGCAATGGAGAGGGCTATGCTCGGAGTGTCCCTGCGTGATCGAATCAGAAATGAGGAGATTCGCAGGAGAACGAAAGTAACCGACATAGCTCGAAGAATTGCCAAACTTAAGTGGCAGTGGGCGGGGCACATTGCTCGCAGAACGGATGGCCGATGGGGCAGTTAAGTTCTGGAGTGGCGACCGCGTACTGGAAGGCGCAGCGTGGGTAGGCCCCCCACAAGGTGGACTGACGACCTGGTGTAGGTCGCGGGAATCCGCTGGATGCGGAAGGCACAGGACCGGTCGTTGTGGCGATGCTTGGGGGAGGCCTATGTCCAGCAGTGGACGTCTTTCGGCTGAAATGATGATGATGAATGATGAATCCCAATATCGACTATTTCTTTAAGATTAAAATAAATAAAAGCTACTAATGTTTTGTCAATACTTCTATTTCGGTATAATATTTTTTAACAGACCCGAACTCGTTACAACTTTGAAATAACACAAATGTATAAATTTTCCACTACTTCCTTCCTTAATGACAAGTAAACAATAAACCAATCTCTAACATTTAATAAATTTAACTGAAAACCCGAACTAACGAACGGGCCTTATCTCACCGTCTCTAATTAACACCTATGTATACCAGCCGAACGGAGATATTCGCAAAATTAAACCAACCCCTTAAAAACCTGAAAATCAACCTTATGACATGGAAACAGAGTTCACAGTAATTGTGAAGTTAAGTTGGTAAATCTCCATCCCTTGTCACGCTGGGTAGGTATAAATTAATTAGTTTCCTAAAGCCTTTGCGGTGAAGGATTTTGTGTTATTTTTAGCAATTTTTTGATACGGTTTTGATTTATGTATTGTTTTTTTTTTTTTCAAGTTATTTCATACCGTAAAATGAACAACGTAGGGTGTATGGCAAAGAATTGCCCCCATTCCCTCTACTATCCGAAAGACGAAGGCTAACTTTGAAAAAACGTACCTAATTATCAAACATTCATAACAACATATCTTCCACCTAAGCAAAAGGGGCGCATCTTGGTAAACACTCAACAGAGACGTGCATGTTTCGCCAACCAACCCACACCAGGCACGCGCGATGCACTAAGGAATTATTTCAAAGTGGGAAGTGGCTTGAATACCATAAGGTAAACAAAGCACTACCTACCTACTTTACAATTATCATATTTGTGTTTCCCCAACCACCAGGTGCACGCGATGCACTAATGAATTATTTCAAAATGGCAAGAAGCTTGAATAACATAAGGTAAACAAAGCACTAGTAGTAGTGGTAGTCCGTGTGGTGCCGGACTTAAAGAATAGCACCACCCTTATCTCTTCTCATGGGTGTCGTAAAAGGCGACTAAGGGATTCACCAGAGGATGGGCAGCAGCGTTCTCTGAGTATTTAACCAATCAACTGCGATCGCCAACCCGCCTGCCAAGCGTGGCGATTATGGCATACCCCCCCCCTTAATTGGGGGAGGCCTATGTCCAGTAGTGGACGTCTTTCGGCTGAAATGAAACAAAGCACTACCTACTTTACAATTATAACATTTGTGTTTCCCCAACCAACCCACAATAGGCGCGCGCGATGAACTAAGGAATTATTTCAAAATAGTCAGTAGTTTGTAGATCTTTTGATTCTTAGAGTTCCGTACCCTAAAGGGGCCATCGAGACCCTACTAATATGCCTGCGCTGTCTATCCGTTCATTCATCTGTCCATCTTTCTGTCACAGGGCTGTACCATTTTAAACGTAAAAGGTAAGCCTCTACCATAGCAAATACTAAAAATAATAAAAACACAAAGTAGCCTCGAAAAAAATTTCCTACGTTTTTTGTTCCTGCTCTATGTTAAAAAGGGTAATACGGTAGCGTTAAACTTGCTTTGATTGTGGTGCATACTCTATAGTTAAACAAAAATACAATAAAAAGAATATAAACCAGACATGTTTGGTGGTATGAACTCTTTAGTGTACGAGTTAAGGTGGTTTCAAACCGGCGAGGCGAGGATTGGATGGGATGGGCGTGAATTGAAATCTCGCTGACCCTTTCAGACCGAAAGATGAATACCGTTTTGCAATACTCTATTCATGCAGCAATAAAGTTAAATGTTGTACCAACAAATATTTCAAATCTCGCCTCGCACGTCCTCGCCTGTCCAGGGCCCTAATTCACGTAATTTCATGACGCGCCGATCAAGTTGCAGTGACGCTACAGTTAGTTTCTAACAGCGATCGCCGTAGAAAAGCATTATTCTGATCGAAACTTAACTGCAATTGCACTGCAACTGCGCTTCTTAGTTACGTGAATTAGTGAATTTGCCCACAGACCTTTCACACCAAAGATGGGCGTGACGTGAATTGAAATTTTGCTATACAAATATCAATTCTCGCTCGGCCCAACCACGCCACGCCTCGCCGGCGCCGGTGTGAAACCACCTTTAGACTTGCATTTGGCCGGTCTTGCTTCCTTAAATACGACATGCACTATCGCGTTAAGGTATATCGCATTGACCACTAAACACCATCCTATACACATTCGATTTAAATGGAGGTCTAGAATTCCTTTACATAAAGTTGGCAAGCTTTTGCTGCCATACAAAGGGATCTGCCGGACGATGCCCTCGTAAATTGGTGACTTCAGAGGTACCTTACTATAAGTAGAAGATGTTTACTAAAACTGGCAACCATTTTTTTGTAGACGTAGTTATAAGAGCTCAATTTCTATCAAATTCTCTGCAAATGTGAGGAGGTTTTTGATCAATTTCATGTGTTGTTAAACCTTTTTGTTTGCCAGGTGGACCGACGACCTAAAGAACGTGGCTGGGGGGGACTGGAGGCGGAAGGCAGAGGACTGAGCGTTGTGACGTAACTTGGGAGAGGCCTATGTCCAGCAGTGGACTGCGATAGGCTGAGTTGATTTGATTGATTAAACCTTTTGTAGATGTTTTGAAGTTAGTCGACCAAAATACTGTAAACCAACATATTTTATTTATGACATGGAAAGACATCTGTTTAGTTGATTTTTTTATATTTTATAACCCCCGGTGTTGATGTTTAAAAATCTAATTGGAACTTTTAAAAGCTAAAATACGTATGATGAAGCGACATCTATCGCGCTACCAGCGAACTACTACTAAGGACATCGGCAATATTATTAGGATAACGTCACCAAATCCTGAATCACGCTAGCATGATGTGACGCGCAGCTACCACGAATACAAGAGCCCGATATCAACTGTCGGAGGGGGACCAGTGGCGTGGTCCTCCGCAATGCCCTAAGCCGAGGTCCAGGGTCTTTACTCGGTATTGCAACCGGTTTTTAGGATAAGTTAGCATTAGGCTATGTGTAGGGAAAACTTTATGGTGGATGGAGACCTTCAGGACTCTCCGCCAAACTTATCCGGTTAAACAAACATGTCTGCTTAACTGGAACCTTAACTTTATACCCTATAGTATTATATTATCTGTGCCCTGGTATAAGGTTCCATCTGTGAGTAAACCATTCGAAAAAGAAAACCACTGGCCCGCGGCCTGCCAGTTAAAAAGAAACTCACAGGATCCTCAGGGGTAACGTATTACTCCAACACAAAGGAAGAACACAAACACAACATGAAAAAAACTGATCCTGAGGTACACTGGACCTGAGGGACTGAGGTATTAAGATATCTCGTTCCTCCACAAATAGGTATAGTTTTTTTTGTAATTTTTTTCTTTTCCGTAGTTCGCGCATTATACCACGATTGTAATTTTTCACTGTTATAGCCACAGAAATAGATAGAATGGTCAAAGGGGCAGGCCGCGCGTGCCAACACTCTGCACCATAGTGCAGGGCATTTCAAAGCCTTTCTTAGTACGCCTTATGACTTGTTTCTGTAAATACTGTAATAAAAACCCGCAAAAATTACTTATTGTGCTGTTTCTAACAGCAGAAACCAAAGCTGTAAAGTACATTTGATTAAAGTTATTTTTTAAAAATTAATGACGTGAATTTGGGAGGCGTAGTTTGTTCGAAAGTTGCCATGCATGAATCGCAAGTAAAATTGTTATTGTGATTACCACCATTCTATCTGTTTCTTTGGTTATAGCTATCGTATAGCAACAGTGCATGGCAGTGCAATATCCTGTTTCAGCTTGTTTGGTGTTCCCCATCATCTTCACTCTACTGCACTTAAGTTTGTAATGGCGGACAATTTAATGGCCCACTCTGGAATTATTGTGATAATTTTGCTAATTTCGGGAACGTGAAAACGCGAGGCTACCTTGCATTTGACATCAGTGTGTATTTTGTAATTTTAAATTTTAATGTTTTCTATTTGTTGCTTTATTTATTTTTTTAGTTTTTTTTTAAATACTCAGTACGCAATACACGTTTTGTTGAATAGGTGTTACAGATAAAATCTTAAATGATTGTTAGTAGGCTCTGCCTTTAAACGAGATCATTTACGGATCACTATACAGTGAATTTTCTTTAAGAAGATTTTACAACGTGCCTTTGTTGATTACAAAATGTTAAATTGACAACATGAAAATTGATAATAATTTCTTAGGTTTTCGCGATTACTACACATTACAATAAAACAAAGTTTAACCGGATTAAATCGCGCATATTATTGAAATTGGTTTTCCTGACGTTTCGAAAGCTTTACAGCATTTCGTGGACGTAGAGTGAATGAAAGTAGACCAATTTAAATAATATACGCGATTTAATCTGGTTAAACTTTGTTTTATGAAAATTGATAGTACGAAGTAAAGTGTATTATTAGAAAAAGGTAGGGGTCTCGAACACCCCTATGCCACTGCGAACTGATAAGATCTATTGTAACGCCTCTTACAGCATTACAGCACTTCCCCAAGCTGCAAGTCAATCATGTAGTCAACTATGACCTTGGGGTAGGAAGACTTGATCTCCTGCATTGAGATGACGTGGCCTCCAAAATGGTGGCTTCTGATGTGGTGCACTGCATCACAAGTAAAGTGTATGCTTCATTTTCACCTGATACCTACATAAATATTTTGGTAGACTAAAAAGTTATGCGCGGACGTAGCTAAAATATTTGTGGCCCGGGTGCAGCTGCAGTACAGCTATGCAATGTCCCATTTCATCTTGTTTGATGTTTCCTATCGTCCTTATTGCACTTAAGTTTTTTAGAGGTGACAATATCCGTGAACATCCAAATTAAGTTTTTATGAATATTGAAGCTGAAAGGTGCAACAAATATTTTAATAACGACCGAGTTAAAGTTGTGATGCATTATTATTCATTTACTTATTTATTTCGCAATCACTAAACATTAGGTGTAATAAAACAAGTTTACTCAATACTATTTTTTTTATTGTTTAACCGGATTACATCGCGAACATGATTAAAATTGGTTTTCCTGACGCTTCGAAAGCTTTGCAGCGTTCGTGGTCACAGGAAGACTAAGATGACAATCGTATTTACAGATATATCAAAAAATATTTTCCCAAAATTTATTGATGTCAGGAAAACCAATTTAAATAACATACAAACATACATCTTATCACGCCTGTTTTCCATTGGGGTAGGCAGAGACTATGGATTTCCACCTGCTACGATCCTGACACACCATAAAATAACATACGCGTTGTAACCCGGTTAAACTTGTTCTATTATAATTATGATGCATTATAATTATTATTTAGTCTTCAAGAACTACCTAGTATTTATTTATAACACTAGGTTAGAATTACAAGTTATGAGACGCTAAAAGCCAACAGGATAACAGCTCTTTTAAAAAGCATACTCCATAGAAACAACATTATATTTTACTAACAATAACATTATTTGTTTAAAACACAAAATAATGTTAAAATTAACACGAAAAATTCCCCGCAAATTTTTTAAATACACGCAAAATTAATTCCACAAAATTACACGCCCGGCCTGTTTTTAAAAATCTCCGACAAAGGCTATACAATTTTAAGGCCGCCAGTGTATCAGGGCATAATTCGAGTGTGCAAGCATCAAATACAACCGAGTTATTATGAGCCCAGTACCCTGTAAGACTTAATTAAAATTGTGTTTCTTATTGCCGACGAGGAAATTATTTCATTATGCCTTTAAGCTGAAAATGCCTAGTATATGAAAATAATTTCACCTACTGTTAACTCGAAGCTGTGTAGGTGTATAGTTCTGTTAAATGTGCGTTTTATTAGAATTAGTACGAGTTTATTAAATAATATACATGTTTACAACGCATAAAAAGTTGTAAATTTTATATTAATCGTGATTCAAATTCAAATATTTTTTTATTTCAAATAAACCTTATTACAGGCTCTTTTGAAACGTCAGGCTCTAGTTGCACAGTTCCAAATTGTGGGTCCTATGAAGAAGAACCGGCAAGAAACTCCATGGATAGTGTACTCTTTTTAAAATAGGTTATTGTTTATTACATCAAATGTATTAAAATAATGTGAGTATAATGCAGGTTAATGTCAGTATAAACAAGTGTTTTAGAAAACAACGTAAACATAATTGCCATAGTATGTAGGAGCTGACCTGTCCCGACAGACGGCACCCGTTCACGAGCATGACGCGAGCATCAGCCATCGCTTAACAACCATATTGAAGGGAACTTAACGACCCGACACTAACGCCACCATCAGCATGACATTTAAGTGAGCATGACAGACTCATACTGCTAGACAATGGGAACATAGATAGATAGATAGAATATACTTTATTGTACACCATGAAAATAGTAGTAAACAGGAACAACGTATAAATTATGAGTACATGGGCGGTCTTATCGCTAAAAGCGATATCTTCCAGACAACCTTTGGATGGACAAAGAAGACGTAAGATCTAGATAATGGGGGCAGTCCGTGGCGTACTACTAAACTAAAATAAATAAATAGCACAAAATATAGGTATCATAAATAACAACATAATAATAACATATTCTGAATATTATGATTTATTTTTAAACAGTTTAAAAGATAACTGATATCCAGGACGTTAAAATACCGCTTCTTAGCGTTTAATCAAAGTGGCGGCAGGAAAAAAGGTTATTGTTAAGACAGACAGACAGACGTCTAAGACTGACGCAATAAATGAAAATCATACAAAATTTAACACGTTTTTTAATTATACACGTTAACGGCGATAACATCTCACATCTCCGTTTTGCCGATGACATCGTTGTAATGGCAGAGTCGCTGGAACAACTGGGCGAAATGCTGCACAGCTTAAACGGAGCGTCTCGACGTGTCGGTCTCGGCATGAATCTGGACAAGACTAAAGTCATGTTCAATATGCATGTCATGCCGAAGCCAATATTCGTCGAAGGGTCGGCACTCGAAGTTGTAACGGAATACGTCTACCTAGGGCAGGCAATTCAGCTTGGTAGACACAACTTCGAGAAAAAAGCCAACAGAAGGATCCGTTTGGGCTGGGCAGCATTTGGCAAACTTCGCCGAGTCTACTCGTCGCCTATACCGCAAAGTTTGAAGACAAAAGTCTTCAACCAGTGCATCCTGCCTGTCATGACTTACGGTGCCGAGACGTGGACACTGACAGTTGGGCTAGTCCACAAGTTCAAAGTCGCTCAGCGAGCTATGGAGCGAGCTATGCTTGGAGTCTCTTTGAAGGATAAAATCCGTAACGAGATTATCCGGAGAAGAACCGGAGTGACCGACATAGCTTGTAGGATCAGTAAGCTGAAGTGGCAGTGGGCTGGCCATGTCTGTCGAAGGACCGATGGCCGTTGGAGCAGACGAGTCCTTGAGTGGAGACCGCGAATCGGCAAACGCAGCGTAGGGCGCCCCCCTGCCAGGTGGACCGACGACCTAAAGAAAGTGGCTGGGGGGGACTGGATGCGGAAGGCAGAGGACCGAGTATTGTGGCGCAATCGCAATCAATTCAGCTCCTTTATAATGTTGACTAATATGATGGCTCTCAGCAAAACAAAATAGATATAATAATACCTTTTAAGACTAACTCTGTAGATACGCGCCAGCTGAAAACCGCTTTATCTTTTCCTAACCCCAGGCTTGTGGTAAGTAGCTGTTTGAATTACGTACCTATTAAATAAATATTAGGGTCATTTTACATAGCATCATCTAGTCTCAAACTAAGCAGAGCTTGTATTATGGGTGCTAAACAATAGATATAATACTTTAATACTTTTTTTTTGTATTTACGTACTTATAACACATAAGAAACACCCAGATCAAATGTCCTGTGGGATTCGAACTCACGACCTCGTGATCAGCAGCCCGACAGACCACGTCTTCTTGTAATGTTAATTTTCAAGTTAAATTTCAATGAAAGCAGTTTAGCAGCTTTAATAAATTTAATTTAAACGAGCGCACCTGATTCTTACTTGTATTTATCGTGTAAATGCATAATGCGTTAGCATTTGTATGTGTGTGCAGAGCTGAGGTGATGTGAGTATAAGCCGGCTAAAACGCATTGCCTCAGATGCGCGACTCCGCGACTCGAACTCGCGCACTCGTATTTGCGGTTCCGCGTACGTACGGAGAGACGTGAGGGGAAGGGAAGACACGAAATCTATCTCGTAGCGCTGCTATGGTGGACTTTTAATTGAAAATCTTTTCGTGTGATAATAATGGTTGCAGAGCTGTGGTAAATCCACTGAATGCAGCTCAGTTTTTTTACAAAAAGCCGGTCGATAGACATAATGCCATAGCGTCCATGGAACATTTGATAACATAACATAATAATATCACGCCTGTATTTCCCCGAAGGGGTAGGCAGAGGTGTATAGTAGATACACCCACATTTCGCCAATTATGTTATAAGTCCCATGTAATAGGGGGCGAGCCTATTGCCGGACACAAATCCAGACTCCGGGCTGCTACTGAGAATTGATGTCAATTAATTATTTGATAAATCAATCTTCCGTACTAATTGTACTGAACCAGAAGTCGCAGGTTCGAACAAGTCCAACAAGGTCCTGAAAATGATAGTTGACAGGGAGGACTGTCCATTTATAATTCACTGCTGTCAGCTACATATTTCAGTATGTGAACATGTCTACTAACATTTATGCTTAAGAAAATTGTTACTAACCCTATATGAGTACATTTATGCTTGAAATATAGTTTATTCTATTCTTTTCTATTCGAACCCTGCTCGTGAGTAGATATTTTTTTCCGCAACTTATGTCTTTAGATTTTGTCCCAATTGCGTTACTTAAAATAACAGAATAAGTAATTATTTGATGTGAATGAATCATGTGTGTGTACCTAAATGAAAGGGTTACTATCAAAGAATTGGAAGAGACTAGCTATTGATAATAATTAATTAATGATCTATACGCAAAAAAATATGGGTAAACTGTTTACATACAATCGTCAATATGCATTTTCTGTACAAATACTATAAAGAAGTGTGTTTTACAGGATCTGCAGAAGCATGAGAAAAAAAAACACAATCTCCTACCATAACAAGATATACAAATTTATTGAAACTAAATAATGTCACAGTGGGTTCCAGACAGCAGCAAACGACAACGCGACAGGCCCAGAAGGAGATGGTGGGACGATCTTGATTCCTATGTGAAGGATTGGCCCCAGACGGCAAAAGACAGGGACAAGTGGAAAAAGGGAAGGGAGGCCTTTGCCCTGCAGTTGGACAATACAGGCTGATAACAATAATAATTTAAAATAATAAATTACAAAGAGTAGTCGATTATAACAATTTTCTCACATAAAATACTATAATCAGCCTTTATTAGCCGTGGCATTAGTTCACCACTCTATTCTACTTTGGGTTGACAGACTACACCTCAGAGAAACAGAATACTAGAGAGAAGCCAAGCCGCCACGTAAAGGCTGACCGTTGTATGCACAGCGGGCAGCACTACACTGCCGCTAGTTCACGTCAGTTGCATCCGAGTAAGTATGTGCGCTAGTTTGAGAGAAAACTTTATTTTATTTTGAAAATGCCGTAACGATACAAGTGTGCGAATTTTATGTGTGTGCGTGCTTTTTGTTGTGATTTATTGATGCGTTGCTTGTGATGTGTGCGTAAGTTGAGTTTGCGACACTTGGTCTCCATGCAAACTAGGAACAAGGTGGCTTGCCCGATCTCCTTATATTCCATTATCTGTGGACTACACACACCATTGAGAACTAAATAAAAGGACATTGCTAAATTTCCATTAAAACTTGGCCTATGGTAGTTATGAATAAAATATGATGCTCACCATATACGATTCGATGAGTAAAATGTGTTGCAATCTTTTTAATAAACTGATGTTTAATTTATTAAAATATTAGCTATTTTGATGTTATATTTTTGCTAACAAAACTTATGTCCAAACATGTGATCGTCTAGCAACTAAACAGTTGTACTCTTCTATTCCTATACATGGTGAAGGTAGTAATATTTCCGGTTTTGTTGCTATTGCGCTAGATGGCGTGGCCTTGCCAGTCTGCTCCGACTTTCGGTACCTCGGTTCACTTGTGCAAAGCGATGGCGAAATTGACCGGACAGTCAAGCACCGAATTAACACAGGATGGTTGAAATGGCGGCAGGTCACGGGAACTACATGTGACTCCCGAATTCCTCTTAAACTGAAGGGGAAAATCTATAAGACCATGATAAGACCTGCTGTCCTGTATGGATCGGAATGTTGGGCTACGAAAGGAATTAATGAAAGGCAAGTGCATGCAGCTGAGATGAGAATGTTAAGAGGAATGTGTGGTGTAACGAGAATGGATAGGATAAGGAATGAATATGTAAGAGGGAGTCTGAAAGTAGCGCCAGTGACAGAGAAGTTAAGTAGCAACAGACTATCATGGTATGGACTATGGACATGTGATGAGGAGGAATGGGGAGCATGTTACGAGGAAAGTTTTAAGTATGAATGTTGATGGCTATAAGAAAAGAGGGAGACCGAAGAAAATATGGATGGATTGTGTGAAAGATGATATGAATAGAAAGAAAGTAAACACAGAGATGACGGCTGATAGAGATTTATGGAAGAAAAAAACATGCTGCGCCGACCCCAAATAAATTGGGATAAGGGCAGGAGGATGATGATGGTGAAGGTAGTAATAAGAGGTTGACTATCATTGGCTTTCTTTAACAGTGGTGCCAACGTAATACATTCTAAAACCATAGAGTACTTACAAAGGATTGGTCAGAAATATGAAGTCAAATGGAGTACCGTAGCCGTTCACGTTATTATTGTGTTGATTAACTCTTTAAAATAAAATGTTTGCTGTACTGTCCGCATTAAATACGATGAAAAAATACGCAAGTAATTGTCGTATATTTTTTGTCTTTGTACAGATTCAGGGCTATTCCTAGCGATGTCATTTTCTCACATAATATTTTTCTAAAACCATCTAAGCACAAACAGCTACATACCACACAGTATCCCATACCTGCACCGACCACGAACCTTCATTGTGCTAGTGACAAACTACATGAGACGTTTAATAAAAGCAACGTTGAGAAATGTGCGCGGTGCGTCCAAGCCCCTTTGTAACGTCGCCATTTGTAAAATACGGGGAATAAAATATTTCCTAAGAGGCCGAAGCATCCAGTTTACGTAAACAAAGGTAAAAGGAATTGTTACTTTAAAAAATATTTGACTTGATGAGGATGGTTGGATGGTTTGCTTATTGCTTTTTGTGGAGTAAGGTGATCTTTGTACCACAGATTAGTTTTATGTTTTATTAGCATTATTGTGGGGGTTGGACATTTGTTGTTCCATTGTACCTTTTTGTATTTTGGTAGATTATAAATTATACGCTTAAACTTTACTTTGCGTATTTGTCAAAACATTCGCTGTAGTTGGCCATACAAAATGTACTATAAATGTTTCTAGTGTTTGTTTTTGTTTATAAACGAGATGACGCGAATATTTAGGCAAATCCGCGAAATGAAGCGAAGGAATGTATTGACCGAGCGAAGCCAGGTCTCTGAGTTAACTAGGCCGCTCAGCACTTTGTCCGTCTGTCTGTCAGAACCTTATAACTTCCAATCCAAATAATGTAATTACTTCAAAATCTCACCCAATACGTAAAACTTTAGGCCAATGCATTGAGGTAATATGTACTACGTACTGGAGCAGACATCAGGAACAAAAAATTTAGCACAACTTGCTGGCCGCGGAGCACGCGCGGCGTGGCGTGGCTAAGCGAGTGAGAGTGCAGGAGCTCTAAAACGTGCTACAAACATTTTGTTCGAGGTGTCTTCTCTAGTACGTAGTACATATTACCTCAGTGGGCCAATGCCGAAAATTATATTTAATTAAAACCAAATGCAATTTGAAGGGGCGTCTATTATTATTATATACACATGCAAAGGGGGGCAATTTTTTTTTGTTCTACTAATGCATGTGGGTATCGCTGAAAACAGCTGAAAATAACTTTTTTAACAGAGTATTAATTATTTTTAGAAATATTCTGGGTAGGTAATAGATTAACAATTTGGTGGGCATCGCTGTTTTTAGACCTATTTTGTACCGGGGTCTATCTGAAAAACCGGCCAAGAGCATATCGGGCCATGCTCAGTATTATAGGGTTCCTTAAGTAGGTGTAATTACAAACGAATCAAATCGAATATTAATCATGGCTATTTTAGTTTTTGCAATAATCGGCAGCATTCGCGACTCAGAGCGTGTTGTTAGTAGCGCCATCTAGCGATAAATTCAAGAAGCCAAATTTAAGAAGTGTTTGATTTCAAAGTTTCTTTTTGTGATTTTTTCAAATAGAAAGTAAAAGAGCATTATTTGCTAAGACCATTTTTCTCTAAGGTCAATGACCTTTGAACTAGGACGTTTTAAGTATTTTTCAGTTTTCTCTCTATAACTCAAAAAATTATAATCACATTATACTCGAAATAATTTTAAAAGAGAGTTTTCACAAAAGTCTATCAATGTGGAAGATTATAAGTTTCTACGTTGCATAGTTTAGAAATGGCAGGGGGGGGGCTATATTTCGCAGATGGTACACCTGATAAAAAAGTGGTGTATGAAACATTACCTTCATTTTAGTAGACCTATTCAATGATACCCCACACGAGGGGGTGCAGCGAAAAAAAATTTTGCATCCCCATTTCACATGTATGGACGCCACCCCTAAAATACGTAAAAACGATTTTTTTATTCTTTTAAAATTGAGATCTATATGTAGACTATTTTTTAACAAAATTTCATTTATTTATGTTTATAATTGTAGAAGTTATTAAGCTGTAAAGGATTAGGACAGACGGACAGATGGACAGACGGACAGACGGACGGACATGACGAAACTATAAGGGTTCCTTGTAGGACTTCGGAACCCTAAAAGGGCTCCATGTCAAAAGTAAATAAATATATATAAATAAATCATCCATAAGGGATGATTTCAGTAATATCCTGTACTTAAACAACATATAATAAAACATCAATTTTATTATCAGTAAGAAAAACAGTTATAAATAAGTAATAAAGCAAAAAAAAAAACCCACTAGCACATTCAGGCCAGTCTTTGAAGTCAGATAGACATTCAAGTCTCAATATTAAAACAAAATGTTTGGAAAAGATACGCACAACACCGATTTCACAGTCTTTCAATTGTATTTTTTTTTTGTATTGTATAGGATGGTGAAACGAGCAAAAGGCCCACCTGATGTTAAGCGGTTACCTTAACCCATAACAACTTCAATACCACCTAGGCTGTTGCCTAAATGGTACCGCAAGTCGGTAATTGTATAATATTTTTATTTGAGACGATTTAGTTTGTCAAAACCAATGATATTTAAAGGTAAAGATATTATGTTATACTCTAACAAAAAACACGAAAAAAATGTTCTGTACGCAGCGGCATGCGGCAGCACTCAGACACATAAACTAGTACAAAGTAAGTAAGTTAATTACTTTAAGTTACTTCTGCGTCATGCTTGGTACACTTTCTGTACACACACTACGGCATTTTGGTTTATCTTTTTTGTTGCCGGTCATGCACGGTGCCTTGCTTGATGCGGACTTATAGCAAAACGTGCCAATTAGAACGTTTTTGAGTTTTCAGTTTGCGCGGGATAGTAACATATCTGTACTTTTAAATATCAAATTAAATATAAATTAATATTAATATTTTAAATGTCAAAACGTTTATCGCAAGGTAGTTTACCCGATTTTCATGAAAACACATTGCCACATATATCGGCATGTTTCTCAGCCACAAAACAACAGCCCCCAGAAACGGCTACACTTCCCAATTCTTCGCTTATTTCGTGCACACAAGTTGGGGTATATCGGAATTTTTGCATGGGGCGAGCGAGCGCGATGCGTCGTGTTCACCCACCCACATCTTGTTGTAATGAATGTCGACGGACCAAGCGGTGTACAGAAAAACCTAAACTGGTTTATGTTCTACACTGTATCTGCCAAATGGATGTATTTTTTTTTTGGAAAAAAAAAACCATCAATATAGACTGGTGACTGGATAATTATCTCTTTATTAGACTGTACATGCTCGTTTCCCAGCCACACAACAATAGCCCCCAGCAAGGCACACAAACGGCTACACTTCCCAATTCTTCGCTAATTTCGTGCACACGTAAACGCATTTCGACGTTCTCATTTCACTTAACAGTGGGAACGATCTAAAATACGTTCCCACACATTCGTTCATGTAAATAGGGAGGCCCCGGTCTCACGTAGTAGCAATAAATGCAAATTGGCTCGAACTCTCGATTCGCGAAGTAAAACTTTTCGCCCTTACCACTCTAGTGGACCGAGTTTGCCGAATTCGCTCTGTTCCTGATACGAATATTTCGTTCCAACTATTATCTAGTGAGGGGGTGAAATAAGCCGATTGGCTGTATTGCTTTTTGTTTTGGTATGGAGATAGGACAAGGACATCAGGGGAACAAACGGATTTTGCGCATTTGCGTAATGATAATGTAATATTACTAGACATCGGATTGTATGTACAGTCTAACAAAGCAATTAGTATACAGGGTCGCCAGATATAGATGAAGATTTCTCAGGAAGTTATTATAGAATGGTTTGATTAGGGTTTTGTATAAATACAGTTTAACTTTGTCCGTTATTAAAATGATATTTCACTCGAAAACATCCATAATCTTCTGAGAAAACTTCATTTATATCTCTTTACCCTGTATACCAATTGCTTTGTTAGACTGTACTAATAAAATGGCAAAATATGCAGGCAAATATGCTCTAAAAAATGTTTAAATATTCACAAAAAGGGTCAGATGCACTATAAAAATTAAAAAAATTACTTTATTATTTATTAAACAGCATATTATTATTCCTTTATTCATTTATATACATATTATTTACATTTTTAAATATTTCTATAAAAAAATATAAAAAAACATTTAAAAATATAAAAATTATAATATATTATAAAATATATTATTATTATTATTTTAACTAAACAATTAATTTACATGTAGAATTAATTTTAAAATAATGTATAACTCTGGTGACAATATACATTTTCACGGATTTTTTTAGATTTTCTAAAGCACAATTGCTTAAAGACTCGGGTTTTTATACCGAATAGCATTTAATTAACTATGGACCTTTTCCGACAGTAAGTTAGGAAGAGCGTCATTCTTTAAGAACATATTATTATTTTCTAGTATTCTATGGACTTGAACAGAGGTAGGTTTTTGGTTTTCTACACGCCTCGCTACCGAAATACCGGCAAGAAAGTACCTACTAAAATATCCGATTACGCTATAAATATCGAGTTTACATTATGCAAATGCATATAATCACATGTCTAAATATTACATAATCAGCCCCTCGGACGAATAAAAAATGGCGGACGGAATCTCGTTACGAAAAGATTGAAGCACTTCGTTTTTTCCTAAACCCACTTTAATTTCGACAGAATTTTAACACACCAGATATATATTGTTATTTTATTTGTGACACTACGACAATCATACGAGATTTGTTGTGTGAATGTGTGCGTGCCAGCCAGTACTTTTAAGCGAGCCGTCGTACTTGGGTGGGTGCTTCACTTTTTGTTTACCGAGATTCCATCTGCCTTTTTTATTCGTCCAAGATCAGCCCATTACTGTTCCACTGCTGTACATGGGCCTCAACCTCGCCGAGGCTTGAAGCTTTCTCAGAATGACTCAATAATTCTAAAATAAAATCACAGTTCCCCCCCCCCCCCGTCAATAAGCTGCTCGTAATTTCAGTCACGTGCTCATAATCCCGCTCGTGGCACAAAGGTTGCTAATACCTAATACTCATTATCTTGTTTTAGCAACTATTCAATTCAAGAGATTATAACACTATTAGCTTGTTTTTTGGTAACTGAGTTGGCGACTTCTCTATCTAAACTAATATTATAAAGCTGAAGAGTTGGTTTGTTTGGTTGAACGCGCAACTACTGGTTGGAACTGAAAAAATATTTTTTTGTGTTGGATAGTCCATTTAACGAGGAAAGATTTAAGCTATATAACATCACGCTATGACCAATAGGAGCGGAGCACAAATGATAAATGTTACAAAAACGGGAAAAAACGATTCCTTTTGAGAACTTCCGTTGCGTGCGCTGCGTGTTTACGCAACCGTATTGTTAAAGTTACGCAAAAATCATGTATAACAGAATTATTTCTCTTTAAAAGTTCTAAAAAAAAACCGTGGCATCATACATATATTTTAAGGTTGACTCAATATAATCCTTTTTATGGTAATCAAATTGTTCTAAAATAATGCATTATTTCCGAAAGTGTTTTTATAAACATGATATTAATCCAAATAAATAATTCATCACAATTATTTAATTTTGAACAAAATTGTTAATAATTTTTTGACATAATTTGATTTCAATGAATATCTTAGGAGATATCATGGTTTTAAAATATACATATTTAACTTTACGCGGACTATGGGTGAGCGCGCTCTCAACCCGATGGCGAGGCGTTTCTGTTGCGGTAATTTTTTCGAATTCCACGCGTGCCAAGCCGCGGGCGGGCAGAAGCTAGTTTTAAATAAAATACGTACCTACGAGTTTTCTGTACTGTTATCATCTTCCTGCCGTTATCAAATTACTTGGGATCGGAGCAATATATTTTCTTCAACCATTCTCATACATACATACATATTATCACGCCTGTTTCCCATTGGGGTAGGCAGAGACTATGGATTTCCACCTGCTACGATCCTGACACACCTCTTTCGCTTCACCTCGTCATGCATGCTCGTCGGTTTAGAGAACTCTTAACCTGGCATTTTTTGAGAACGTCCGCGATTTGATCGCGATACGTTCGCCGATGTCGTCCCCTTCCAACTCTTCCATCGACACTCGCTTCGTATACTTGTTTCGTCAATCTCCTCTATATGTCCAAACCATCTTAAATATCTTTCTCAATCTTTGTCACTACATCTTCTTTCACTCCACAACGTTCCCTTATCGCGTTATTCCTTACTTTATCTCTCAAAGTTACACCACACATACTTCTCAAAGCTCTCATTTCTACTGCATTTATTCTGCTTTCATGTTTCTTTTGCCATACCCAAGTTTCACTACCATACATAAGTGTAGGCACTAACACTCCCCCATGAACACCGTTCTCATCATTTACAATTTTGCTAATGCAACTCAAAAAAATATACATAAAAGAAATTTCTATGCATAAAGCTAATTCTAGTCTTTCATCAATAAGTTCAGCTCCTAATCGCGATCACGTGCACATAATCCCGCTCGTGGCTGTACAAAGGTTTCTAATAGTCATTAGTCGACATCACGCCCACGGCCCACGCCGGCGTTTTAATCACGGCTAATAAGCGTGCTCGCGTTTAGGACGGCGCGTTCGAACCGTGACAGAATGTGACGGACAATGATTTTTATTGTTATTGTGGAGGAATTTAGATTGGGTTGGTAAGGGTTCTAAGGATTTTGGCGGTTGAGGTAATTCGCCGTTTGGTTCTGGGTGAAAGAAGAATTCATTACAGCTGTTAATTTCTTAGCATCTTAGGGATTAATATTATCTTACAACGTTTGAAAAGGATTACCAAGTTCATAGTAATTATTTAGAAATAGTGCTATATTGCGAGCAATGTGCACGCATCACAGACCAGTAAGCCTCAAGACGCCACAATGTGGCGTTAAAATTGTTTATGTGGCGGCCACATAAACAAAGTTTTGCATGAGAACACAGTCGTAAAATGTTGGCGGGGACCGGGGGGTGGACGCCGCGTTATGATTGGTCGGCTCAAATGTTCGGTGATATGATTGGTGCCGCTCGCTGACGGAGTCATCATCCTCCGAGCCTTTTCCCAATTATATTGGGGTCGGCTTCCAGTCTAGCCAGATGCGGCTGAACATCAGTATTTTACACGGAGCGACTGCCATCAGACCCCCGCAACCCAGTTACTGGGTAATACTGACATTCGGAGGTTAGACCAGTTGTCAGACTTTCAGGCTTCTGACTACCCGTAACGACTGTCATAGATATTCGTATGACAACCGCTCGCTGACGGAGTGACCTCCCGATTGGTGGCTGGGCGTAACATATGCAGTGCTACTGTATATGCTTTGTGACCGGAGGTATCCGGCTAATAGGCGTCTAGAGGCTTACTGGTCTGTGGCACGCAGAGACACTCCGAGCACTGGGTGACTTTGAGCCACTAGGAGAAGAAGAAGGAGTCGCTACTGTAATAATTAAAATTGTAAATGTTATTATCCAGGCACTCGTATCGATAAATATTTTGTCTTGGATTTTAAGTGCAACGCTACTCAATACAGGTATATTATGATTCTCATCGGTGAGTTGATAATAAATAAAATAAATAAATATTTTTGGGACATTTTTACACAGCACCAACTAGTCCCAAACTAAGCAGAGCTTGTAATATGGGTACTAGACAGTGGATATAATATACTTATATACTTCTTTTTTTGTTAATAGTTACTTATAATACATAAGAAACACCCAGACCAACACAAACACTTATGTACATCACACAAATATTTGTGTTCTGTGGGAATCGAACCCACGACCTCGTGATCAGCAGTCCGACACTCGAACCACTAGACCACAGACGTCAAATAGATGTATAGTCTGTTTTTTCTCTCATGTCTTATTTAGTAAACAATCTTGGCACGTCTCTTTATTCAAATAACTATTGATAAAATATAATTACTAATTCTGAACATGTAATTTGGGTAAAAAATATTATTTAGTGTGTGCAATTGTTAACATAATGTCATTTAAACATTATTATTGACGAATTGCATTAAAAACCGGCCAAGTGTGAGTCGGTCTCACGCAGTAAGGGTTCCGTACCACCCATCGACCTGATACCCCATAGAAACGGATTTAATTTACGAGAGTTTATCAAAAGACATCAACGAACGTACGCAAAATGTGAATTTTTACATCTCTTTCTCACGTGTGTTGTGTTCATGTTCATGTTTGCCCTAATTTTACAATTTGTTCCAAAACTACATAGTATGCACTATAATCAGGGGGCTTAGTAGGTACGAGTTTGACACTTACGAATACTTTAATCGTTTTCGTCGACTTCCATTTATAAATCAATAGTTCCTCCTTGTATCGGCCAGGGGCGCTACTGATTTATGAATGAAAGTCGACGAAAACTATAAAAGTATTCGTGAGTGTCCAACTCGTACTAGGCCAAGTTTTACGCTGAGATGTATTACCGTTTCGAAGATAGGTTTGGACCAAAAACGTTGAAAAATGCATGCATTCGAGGTTTCTTGTATGGGGACCCCCTTAAATTTTAGACTTTTTTTATTTTTAGTATTTGTCGCGATATCCCTCACAGCAACACATAGTCTGAAAAAATTTTAATTTTTGTGATAGACGCCATAGTAACACATATTCTGTGAAAATTTCACCTGGTTATCTATTACCGTTACAAAGATACATACCTGTGACAAACAGACGGACGGACGGATGGACGTACGGACGGACAGCGTAGTGAGAGTAATACGGTCCCGTTGGCACCCTTTGGGTACGGAACCCTAAAAAGGCATGCCAAGATTGTTTACTAAATAAGATAAGTAAGAAAAAACAGAGATTAGGTAGGTAGTGGAGACGCAACAATGTGTATTGAATCTAATGTTCATAACGCGAGTGGTACCGATCGTAGCACAATATTGTGTAACAGCACACATTAATGCGATGTAAACGCGTTACGTGTGAGCCTTGTGCTACCAACAAATAGACTGTGTTACCAACCGAGGGAAAAATACTTGATAAAATCTTGTTGATGATTTTTGAAGAAGTTTTCTTGTATCTTAAATATGGATCAAGCTGTGATAGCGTAGCGGTTAAGCACTGCCTCTCATGCAGGAGGTTTTGAGTTAGAAACCGGCCCACACCACTGACTTTTTGAACTCATCAACTCAGCCTATCGCAGTCCACTGCTGGACATAGGCCTCTCCCAAGTTGCGCCACAACGCTCGGTCCTCTGCCTTCCGCATCCAGTCCCCCCCAGCCACGTTCTTTAGGTCGTCAGTCCACCTGGCAGGGGGGCGCCCTACGTTGCGTTTGCCGATACGCGGTCTCCACTCAAGGACTCGTCTGCTCCAACGGCCATCGGTCCTTCGACAGACATGGCCAGCCCACTGCCACTTCAGCTTACTGATCCTACAAGCTATGTCGGTCACTCCGGTTCTTCTCCGGATAATCTCGTTACGGATTTTATCCTTCAAAGAAACTCCAAGCATAGCTCGCTCCATAGCTCTCTGAGCGACTTTAAATTTGTGGACTAGCCCAACTGTCAGTGTCCACGTCTCGGCACCGTAAGTCATGACTGGCAGGACGCACTGGTTGAAGACCTTTGTCTTCAAACTTTGCGGTATTGGCGACGATTTGAACTCATGTCTGGATCATAATTTGATTATCATTTGCTTTAACGGTGAGGGAAAACTTCGTGAGGAACTTTCACACCTGAGAGTGCTCCATACAGCTTTCGATGGTGTGCGTAGTCCGCCAACCCGCACCAGGCCATCGTGATGGACTAAGGCCTTAACCTTCTCATTCTGAGAAGAGGCTCGTGCCGAGTAGTGGGACGGTAATGAGCTGATGATGATGACTAGGATGAATGAATGAATGGTTTATTTCTCACAAGAGTAGAGTGATACATTAGGTTTACATGGTAACAGAGTAAGTCATAAAATTTAAAAATACTGGCGGAGACTGGTGCCTATACTAAGCTCTAGGCCTGTACTAGAGACCAATAGTCGTATTTCTCTCTAAGATAGTTACTCTATTCACGTGAATGGGTGCCGTCTGTCGGGACAGATCAGCTCCTAAAAACAATATTCTCACTTTTAAACTCTTGTTTATTACTGAAATTAACCTACATTAGATGATCAAATATTGGAAATTTAATTCTGAAGGCCAAGTTAAAGGCTACTGCACTTATGACGGCACTAATAATTGTTGATTGACTTGAATTGTCAGTTGCCTAAGCATTTCGAGTATAACTACTCAAGTGTAATAAGAAAATGTAAGGCTTTTACTTTTTAAGATGCAAATTATGAGTTATGACAACAGATTTTGAGTTATGACTAATGCATGCCTTTGTAGATTGTGACCACGGCATTATAGATATTTATTTATTTATTATTAATACACGTTCGTGTAAACATCAGACATTATCTTATTCTAATACAGGTACCACAGAAATAGAAAGAATGACCATGTGAGCAGGGCGCGCGTGGCAGAACCATGCATAGTGCAGGATATTTCAAAGCCTTTTTCAGCACGCCTTATGACTTGTTTCTAAAAATACTGCAACAAAAACCCGCAAAAATGCAAAAACAAAAGCTGTAAAGTATATTTGATACATATTATTTTTTAAAGAATAATGACGTCAAAATGTAAGGCGTAGTTTGTTCGGAAAGTTGCCACGCATGAATCGCAAGTAAAATTGTGATTACAACCATTCTATCTATTCCTGTGACAGGTACATTATCCGATGCTTAAACAAATTAAAGGCGTACATAACATTCATAGGAGCAGTTTTATCTTTATGCTAACCCGGTCAAAAATAAAAATAAAGTTGTTAAAATAAGTACAAAAATAAACGAAAACATTTAAAAAAGAAAAAAAAAAGAAATATGACAGCGTTTTCTGCAAAATTAAAAAAATATTTATTAGACAGTTATGTAAAACTAAAAAGCAGGATGTTATACAATAAAAAAACCGGCCAGGTGCGAGTCGGACTCGCGCAGTAAGGGTTCCGTAACTCTCAACGACCTGATACCCCATAAAAACTGATTTAATTTACGAGAGTTTATCAAAAGACATCAACACACATTGCGCGAAATATGAATTTTTGCATGTCTTTCTTACTCAGGTACCACCACATAAGTCTATGTTTGTCGTATTATTAGTATTTGTTGCTAAACAACATAAAATGCACTATAATCTAAACAAATTTGACGCTGGTATATACTACCGTTTTGAAGATAGAGCAGGAACAAAAACGTTGAAAAAAATGCATGTTTTTTGAGGTTTTTGTATGTATATTATTTGTCGTGATACACCTCATAGCAACACAATTTCTGAGAAAATTTCAACCGGTTACCTATTACCGTTTAAAAGATACAGCCCTGTGACAGACAGACGGACGGACGGACGGACGGACGGACGGACAGCGTAGCGAGAGTAATAGGGTCCCGTTTGGCACCCTTCGGGTAAGGAACCCTAAAAAACAGAGAAACAATGTCATTAAGTTACACGAAAATTCTCAGATATCTTTTTTCGAATGCCACCCAAGGTTCATGAAATATATCTCATTTAGAATTAAGATGATTATTCAATCAATCCATCAACTCAGCCTATCGCAGTCCACTGCTAGACATAGGCCTCTCCCAAGTTGCGCCACAACGCTCGGTCCTCTGCCTTCCGCATCCAGTCCCCCCCAGCCATGTTCTTTAGGTCGTCGGTCCACCAGACCACCAGGTGTTCAGATGATTATTTAGTGTGTTAAATTGACTGAAAATTCGATTAAGACGACCGTGTGCACCAATATTTGTGCGACAGAACGGAAGGCAAAGAGTTTTGGTTACGGCGGAACTTAGATAAATGCTTCCTTCTAGACTTTTCCCAACTATGTCGGGGACAGTTCGATTCAGAACGTTTTCGATAAGCAGCTGTCGATCTGTTATCTTGTCGGTTTGTTATCTTGGCTTGTTATCTCGTTTCGTCAACGATTTACATAACTAGAGAAAAAGAGATAAAAAACCCAATCGGTCGACAACTTCTCATCGAAAATGTAGATGCAGCTGAATACCAGGGCCCGTTTTTTTTTGTCACGGAACTACTGCCCTCAGACCCCCGCTACGCAATTACTGGACAATATCGACATGCCAAGGTTAAATATATTAATAGCAATATATTTAGTGTGTGTTGCCAGTAATTACTTACGGCACTGAAATGTGGTCTCTCACAATGGGCCTGATAAGAAGGCTCAACGTCACTCAAAGGGCAACGGAGAGGGCTATGCTCGGAGTGTCCCTGCGTGATCGAATCAGAAATGAGGAGATTCGCAGATGAACGAAAATGACCGACATAGCCCGAAGAATTTCCAAACTTAAGTGGCAGTGGGCGAGGCACATTGCTCGCAGAACGGATGGCCGATGGAGCAGTAAAGTTTTGGAGTGGCGACTGCGTACTGGAAGGCGCAGGGTGAAGGTAGCGGGAATCCGCTGGATGAGGAAAGCGCAGGACCAGTCGTTGTGGTGATGCTTGGGGGAGGTCAATGTCCAGCAGTGGACGTATTTTGGCTGAAATGATGATAATGATGATTAGTACGACCATTGTAAACAAAAAAATAGCCATAGCAACTGGAATTAAAAACCCCAATTCCATTTAAAATTACTTCAAAATATATTCTCACCACTCAAGTGTTATTAACTTCATATTTTACACCTATAATTCCCAACTTTAAGCAACAAGGCAAAAAGATTTCAAGTACTTAAAGTTCAGAGTACCGTGTTCAAGTAATTTGTGTAACAAGCTGTAGTGAAAAAGTTGTGTAAGCAACCACGTTGCTATAACTATGGCAATAATGGAAGTAATTGTAACTTAGTTACCTTGTACGTGCGTGATGGGAGTTTCTATTACTAGCCTAATTTGGGGTTAATTAGAAGTAATCTGGAAAGGATGTCTAATTGTCTATCATAATATAATATGAAAAGCTCTCTATTTCTGTGATGAAAAGGGAATTAACGTGCACATCCCTATTATAAGTCCGGAGATTCAACCAGGTTCAACTGGTCATGGTCACGAGCAGTACTGAACTTAGCAGGTCAAAACGTCGGACTTTAAATAGATAATAGGGTCCCGTTTGGCACCCTTTGGGCACGGAACCCTAATAATATAAGTACCTAGGAAGATGGATAGCAGTATAGGATTAATAAGGTATAATTTAACGCGAAAGTTTATAAGTAAGTAAATGTCTATACATTGTTTGCCAATATCTAGTACAGTATTATATTATCTGTGCCAATATATAAGACAGTATTTTCTTGAAGTTATCTTTCTAATGTTCCTTCTTCTTCTATCGTGTCGACATGAGCTACATAATGATAATAGCTCATGCCGTGCGGAAAAGATTAGTCAGTCAGCAGGTTGGTAGCGGGGCTGACTGCCCAGGGTGCGCCGGACGATCAATTAAATAGCGTCACTCGTGGAGGCTCTTTTAATGCACCCCAACTCACCCCACTCTAATGTTCCTAATTACGTTTAAACTCTTACGTTGCATTCTAACTCATTATTATATTATAACACATAACATAACATAACATCACGCCTGTATTTCCCCGAAGGGGTATGCAGAGGTGTATATAGTACACCATAGAGGAAATGAATATATTCAAGTATTCCGTGTAGTACACCCACATTTCGCCAGTTATGTTATAGTCCCATGTAATAGGGGGCGAGCCTATTGCCATTAACCGGGCACAACTCCCATGTTCCGGGCTGCTACTGAGAATTTCCTAATGAAAAAACCCAATAACACTTTGCTCGACCCGGGAATCGAACCCAGGACCTCACGCTCAGTGTATTGTACTGAAAAAATACGCATGTAAATTGACGTATATTTTTAATTTTGGAACTGACTTTGGCTATTCCTAGCAATATCCTATAGATACAACATTTCTTCCTTGTAGTATTTTAAGCAGAATCATGCTACCTCATAAGCAGCCCAAATGTACCCCAAAAATCCATTTTCCACCCCCATAAACCCTGAAACCTCGATCACGAGAGCATAACTTCCACCTATCACGCTTATCAGGTTGAAAAAAATAAACAAAATAAAATTTACGATTCCCAGACTCGTACTGACTCCACAAAAACTTCAACCTTTTGTTTCGTACCTTACCTGTGAATAGCAGTAAATAAATGCAAATTGCTGGAAGCACTCTCTTGGATCCCCCTACTGACACCCAGCCTCCTTTGGACCAGTAGGGCAGTTTGATTGTTCTCGTTAATGTTTCAGCATTCGGTACTAAGGTCGGGTTCTTTACGAGGTAATTAGTTAGGGTAGATAATATTACGTATACAGTAGGTAGAAAAGTTTCGTTTCGTTACAAGAATAGGCACCTAGTAATTTATAAAACACATAGTTAGAAGGGCTCGTAGCGAAGCAACGACTGCGCAGATTGTACAATCTGCAAGGTTAAGCTGCACTTGCCGCGGTCAGTCTGTGGATGGGTGACCGCTTCGTTACACATCGAGACCCCTCCGTGCCTCGGAGAGCACGTTAAGCTGTCGGTCCCGGTTGTCATACGAATATCTATGGCAGTCGTTACGGGTAGTCAGAAGCCTGAAAGTCTGACAACTGGTCTAACCTCCGAATGTCAGTATTACCCAGTAACTGGGTTGCGGGGGTCTGATGGCAGTCGCTCCGTGTAAAATACTGATGTTCAGCCGCATCTGGCTAGACTGGAAGCCAACCCCAATATAATTGGGAAAAGGCTCGGAGGATGATGATAGTTAGAAGGGCTAAATGATCATCATCATCATTTTAGCCAAAACACGTCCACAGCTAGACATAGGCCTCCCTCACAAAAGGGGGGATATGCCGTAATCGCCACGTTTGGCAGGTGGGTTGGCGATCGCAGTTGGTTAGTTAAATACTCAGAGAACGCTGCTGCCCATCCTTTGGTGAATCCCTTAGTCGCCTTTTACGACACCCATGAGAAGAGATAGGGTGGTGCAATTCTTTATGTCTGGCACCACACGGAACGAAATGAAACGGGGCTAAATGCACACTAACCTAAATTTTTGCATGTGGATAAAAGTTATGATTTTATAATTTTTGTGTCCGGTTAGTCACTAACAGAAATATTACTTCTACAGAATACTTATATCATACTAATCGAGAGTAAGGATAGATAATGTATTATTGGGGTGCTGGCCAGAACATTATTATCCTTCGGAGATCTTATTGCCTGTGGAGAATATTCTGGCACGGGAGGGGTTTGATCTGGGCCCCCATTGGGTGTGTCTGTCTCAAATTTGCAGACGGCACAGTGGAGGATGAGGGATGAGGAAGAAAACCTCTATAAAAAATTACGGGAGGATAGGCCCTGCGGGCGGTGGACTCGGGGTAGTCTGCTGCCTGGCGTAGCTGGCGTGGCTGGTGTTGCTGGCGGGGCTGGCGAGGCTCCTGAGGCCGGCGTGGTTGGCGTGGCCACCGTGGCTGGCGTGGCCGTGACATCGGCGTGTTAGTTGCGTCATGGCGGGGCCCGTGAGGTAGCGCGCAGTTTTCCGTGTGCGCTGCCAGGGAGGGTACGGCCAACGTTTGGCCACATGGGGAGAAGTCGTGGCTCAACTGCTTGAGGCAAAAAAAATAGAAATTGGTTATATTACACTATTGGACTTAAGGGAAATGTAGCAGCCAAGTGGCACCCCCATCAGTGAAAAAATATTACTCGCTGAATACATCATTTATCGAAAATTCTTCGAAATTTATCGAAAGTTTTTAACAATTGAAGTACAGTGGGGTAATTGTGTAATGCATTCACATTGAGATCAGCTTTCATTTTGAAATTACTAGCACTATTCATTGCGTGGTACGTAGTTGTCAATATGATGGATTGTCAAAACACACAGAGCAATGAACATTGAAATCCAGATGATTGCGATCGCGAGTGAGTTACGCAATTAGGCAGCAGGTACTGCAATTTAATCTGAAACTATTTACTCTGTACATTATAGTTCGCTGTAGTTGTAGATAGAAAAAGTGTCAAAAAGGGGGAACGCTTGACTTGGCTGCTACATATGCGCCTTCATCCATCCATCCCATCGTTTTTTTTTGGTATTCTATCTCGAAAAATTGATCGTCTAAAATTCGATTACAAAATTAAATGAAAAAGATGAAGCAATTACACGAAATAAATTAATAGTTTAAAAAACACTAGATAAACACGCTTTTATAAATGCACGTAAAAAAAAACCTAATCATGTTCAAAGTCCATTGCGTGCAAACACGACTATGATATAATATTCTATCATGGAATGCCAGTGCCTATCTTCCAGCTTCATCAGACCCTGAAACCTAATCGTGGTCAAAGTTCATTACAAGACTTTTCTAAGAAATCCAAAACAGCTATGATAAATTTTCCATCATGAAGTTCCAGTTCATATCTTCCGGCTCCATCATCAGATCAGTTCGACAGTACCATATTATTCTATTGTCATCAGAACTACATATAGCTGCCAATTTTCATCACGCTACGACCCTTGGAAGATGGTTAAATTAGTTACCTTAGATTCCATTACATAGTTAGTTACATACAGGTCGACCTAATAAAAGCGTGTTAAAAATGACCGTTTTTTTCGGTCTCATGAAAAGTGCGGAAAAACTGTGACAATTACGTCGGGGTCATCACTGTTGGAGGAATAATATCTGGCTCCTCCACAGACTCCAGAACATTGCTGAAATTGGTAAAAACCAAGAACTTACCTGCACAAATGATCTTTTGACCACTATTATAGCAATGAAGCTTAATCCAATTTCCATCTATAAAACACAGTCAATTTACTTTAACATCTACTTTTTCTACCACTCTCACTAAGTACTATAGGTCAGTTCTTTTGTTTTTTTCAAGAGCGCTAAGCAATCAACAGAATAGGTAGACCTAATGTGCCGACATTAGCGCGAAAGCGGCTAAAAGGGTGTTGGAGCGTGCTCGTAAATTCTGACCAGCGCAATGGCGTGAGCAAAGTATTGAAAAGCTTAGCGAAAAAATCTTCGGACAAGGAAGGTTTGTCGCTAAATATTGTGTGGCAAAATTGATGGTACATTATGCAAGTACAGGCTTGCATAATGGACTGCTGATTGTGATGTTTACGGCGTTCTTGTTTGATGTGAGTCATCTCGACCTCTGTGGTCTAGTGGTTCGAGTGTCGGATTGCTGATAACGAGGTCGTGGGTTCGATTCCCACAGGACACAAATATTTGTATTATGAACATAAGTGTTTGTGTTGGTCGGGGTGTTGCTTATGTATTATAAGTATGTATTAAAAAAAAAGTATATATGTATTATATCCATTGTCTAGTACCCATAGCACAAGCTCTGCTTAGTTTGGGACTAGATGGTGCTGTGTAAAAATGTCCAAAAATATTTATTTATTTATACATACTGTGTGACTACATCTCTTTTCTTCAAATTTTCCTCTCGCAGGTCGCAGGTTAACTGGAAAAGAGATAAGCAGTGCCTTCATTCCTATGTTTATTATAATTATATTTTCTTTGTGTATACATGAATTAAATAAACAAATTGCATGCTACATTCATTGTCATACCACAACATGGTACATTACATGCTACAACCACTGAGGTAATATGTACTACGTACTAGAGTAGACATTACGAACAAAAAATATAGCAAAACTTGCTGGCCGCGGAGCACGCGCGGCGCGAGCATGGCTAAGCCAGTGAGAGTGCAGAAACTCCAAAAGGTGCTACAAACATTTTGTTCGAGGTGTCTTCTCTAGTACGTACGTAGTTTTGTTCGTACCTCGGTGGCTACAACCCACATCAGTTACCCTCCATTCAGACCTTTCCTTTCAGTCGTAGTGCATCTGACCGATTTAACTATTTTCTAATACGACCCATTCAGCGGCTTCGGCCACTTCCTATTAGTTTCCGAATAATGACTAGTATTGCCTTGAGGTTTTGCTTGCCTTTGAAACTCTATATTGGGGATTTAGTCAATCTTTTTGTATGATGATAATTTTAGGGGTAGGCAGAGGTGTAATAGTACACCCACATTTCGCCAGTTATTTTATAGTCCCATGTAATAGGGGGCGAACCTATTGCCATTGACCGGGCACAGATCCAGACTCCGGGCTGCTACTGAGAATTTCCCAATGAAAAAACCCAATTCCACTGCCCGACCCGGGAATCGAACCCAGGACCTCACGCTCAGCAGTCGCGCTTGCAAGCAATAGAATAGAATAGAATAGAATAAATTTTTATTTCATTGGTTAAATAAGTCAGCTACATTTCATTTATAAAATTTAAATTTTACAAGGGCTTTTGATTTATATTTCGGCGCACTTTGTCCGGGGAGGGATTTTTGCGACCTATTGCTGTATTCTTTTCACACACGATTGAATAGTATAAAACAAGTGTGAGAAGTTATGAATTTAGGATCCCATCAGGTCTGGTCCTGAAATTATTTATTGACTATGAGTGACGCTTGCAAGCACTAGACCAACGAGGCAGTTCTAAATATCATTGGTTGTATATAATATGTAATAGAATATACGCAATCCTGAAAGTATTTTGTTGAGATGGTATGGTTTATATACCATGTTACACTTTTTTTAAATTTTCATTTTGCGTTCTAAGGATAAATAAGTATATCAGCGGATCCTGAGTAGATCCTTGAGGTCCAGAAAGACCAATGAAATGGGCTTCTGTGTGTGAGGTACATAAAAAAACGGCACCCTGCATATCCAGCAACAAACTCGGGAACATATTGATGCTTAAAACCATGTAGTTTTGGGATTTTCAAATAGTACATACAATACTGTCAAGACCTGAAATAAAGCAATTGATGGCCGAGTAATATTGGAAGGACAAGGCGAAGCTGAGTACTTCCGAAGTGATTTTTAACTAAACGAGGCCGTTAATTGCTATTTCGGCCGAGACTTATACATGCTGAAATTTTAATCGCTTCTTTCCCGAAAAGGGCTCGTTGTACTCATCATTATGAACACATTTTACTATGGGACCAACCCTGAAATCGCGAAAAAAAATCAGTTGGTCCCTACATTGGTGTTCACTTAAATCGATAAAATGTAGGGAACACCTGATTTTTTTTCGCGATTTCATGGTTGGTCCCATAGTAAAAGTTGTTCATAATGATGAGTACAATGACCCCTTTTCAGGAAATAAGCCATTAAAATTTCAGCATGTACCAGGCCCCTCAGAAAGTATTGCGAAAAAAAGTTTTTATATATGGGAGACTGGCCAGTTATAATGTTTTTCGAAAATATGATTATTTATAAGTAAAAATAAGTAAGTTCCAATTTCAAAATTTCCCTCCACATTTTTTGCGAGTTAATTCAAAGTATTGTGTCTCACTGAAATATGGATCTGCGCTGGGAAAATTTTAGAGCTATGATTTTATACGATTTCAAGTGTCGCCTGAAACCGGATGAATCGTACGATAGACTTCAAATGGCATCCATGGATGAAGGCCCTTCCAAGGCAACCGTGTATCGTTGGTATAACGAATTCAAGCGCGGTCGACCAACTTTGGGGGATGACGAAAGAAGCGGTCGCCCTTTGACGGCTGTTACCGAAGAAAACGTGCTAGCAGTGAAAAATTTAATCCAAGACAATAGGCGAATTACATATCAGGAGATTCAACACATATTGAAGATTGGATCGGGAAGCGTTCACGAGATTCTACACAGCCATCTTCGCGTGAGGAGGATAGTATCACGCTGGGTGCCGCACAACCTCACCGATGCTCAGAAGCAGGCCCGGGTGGAATGGTGCCGTGATATGCTTAACAAATTTGAAGCAGGCTCGTCTCGGCGTGTTTACGACATCGTTACAGGTGATGAGTCCTGGATTTATCAATACGACCCAGAAACCAAGCGCCAGTCGACTGTTTGGGTGTTTCAAAATGAGCCAACGCCTACCAAAGTGAAGCGATCTAGAAGCGGGGGTAAGATTTTGATCGCTAGCTTTTTTAATTTGACTGGCCACTTGGTATCAATTCCCTTACGGGATCAAAGAAGCATTAATGCCGAATGGTATACTACCAAATGTTTGCCAGAAGTTTTCTCTGTTATAAGCAACAAGCGACCAAACACAGGGCTCCGCGGGCTACTGCTCCACCACGACAATGCACCTGCGCACACCGCACTCAAAACGAGGGACTTCCTGGACAGCACGCCAGTCAAACTCCTGGGTCACCCTCCTTACAGCCCTGATCTAGCACCGTGTGACTTCTTTTTATTCCCAAAAATAAAAAATCAGCTCAAAGGGATACAATTTTCGTCGCCGGAAGATGCGCTGGCTGCGTTCGAGCAGGTTGTAAACGAGGTGTCTGCGGCGGACTGGAAAAAGTGTTTTGAAAACTGGTTTAGGCGCATGAATCTTTGTATAGAGGCTGGTGGAAAGTACTTTGAAAAGATTTGATAAAAATATATGTACGTATAGAACAATTTTTTTTAGTTTCGCAAAACTTTCTGAGTGTCCCACGTATAGTGCTTTCCTCTCATTTGCGAGGTAGCAATACACAGTATCTAATTTTCATTCACGACAATTCGTACTCGCGTGGTTCTTATTCTATTTTCAAACTTTTGAAAAAAAAAAGTTAATACAGCCTTTAAAATAAAAATATCCTGTAGCTAAAACCACCTAATCATTATGTCCATCCACTCTCGCCTCGTATACTTTTTTCTTAAGGTCTAACAAAAAGACAATCACGAAAAAAGTTTAAAAAGCAGCTTTTTCAGATACAAAACCAGATATTTTTGTCAGTACAACTAATTTTTTTGTTGTTAGGTTTTTGATTGTATTTTAAGTATTTAGTGTTTCTACCCTGTTTGAAAATACCAAGAAATAATGGAATAAGTCATCTATTTCTTCCTTCTAAACTAATTACTTTTGACTGCTTTGCCCAAACTCACCATCAACACACAAGTTGAGCGTCGCATAGCTCCCATAAAGGGGCAACCACATAATAGTTTGAGAAACTCTAAAAGTTATAGAGAATGTGCCAAGTTGAGCTATTCCCAAAGTTTTCTGCCCCCTTTCGGGGAATACCTCAGCAGATTGTTGGGAATCAAACGTGTTTACTGTCATTGTTGCTCAACTATTCACTTTGATGAAGACATTTTGATTCTTAAACCATTCTAATATAATCAAAGCCATTATAATAATTTTCATCTTTATTGTCATTGTAAGTTATACAATACTAACACCCATATTCTAAGACTGCCTCGTTGGTCTAGTGGTTGCAAGCGCGACTGCTGAGCGTGGGGTCCTGAGTTCGATTCCCGGGTCGGGCAAAGTGTTATGGGTTTTTTCATTAAGAAATTCTCAGTAGCAGCCCGGAGTCTGGATTTGTGCCCGGTCAATGGCAATAGGCTCGCCCCCTATTACATGGGACTATAACATAACTGGCGAAACGTGGGTGTACACCTCTGTCTACTCCTTCGGGGAAATACAGGCGTGATGTTATGTTATGTTGTTATGTTATATTCTAAGACGTTTCCTCGACTCTGAATCAGTTGAGGTTACCTTGAGGATTACCTCAAGAAATCCACAAAATTGGTATTCTTAAAGCCTATCTTAAGGAACCTTGAATTAAGTTGACTCGAGAAATTATTATATGGAGTGTCATCATCATCCTCTTCGCCTTTTCCCAACTATGTTGGGGTCGGCTTCCAGTCTAACCAGATGCGGCTGAACATCAGTATATTACACGTAGCGACTGCCATCAGTCCCCCTCAACCTAGTTACCTATTCCAATATTCGGTCGTCAGACTTTCAGGCTTCTGACTGCCCGTAACGACTGCCATAGATATTCGTATGACAACCGGGACCGACAGCTTAACGTGTTCTCCGATGCACAGAGGGGTCTCGATGGTAACGAAACGGTCACCCATACACAGACTGACCACGGCAAGTGTAGCTACAATCCGCGTGGTTGTTACTTAGCCACGAGACCCCCCCCAAACATATTGGAGTATCAAACAAATTATTAGAAATCCATTTAAACAACGTCGAAAAAATATTCGAATAAAATGTTCAGATTGAAACTCTGCTTATAAACCTTCCTTCCCTCGAGTGAGAGAAAATGTTGAGTGACGCTGAGCGGAGGAGAATTTTTGCAACTATGCATACAGATTAAATTGGGTAAGGTTGAGTGGAGTCGAGGAATTTTCGAGTAAACGTCTTAGAATATGGGTGTAAGGCCCGTATTATAGAACGAAACTCAAGCTTTTATCACAGTCTAAAACTAGTTTTGAGTTAAGATTTAATTTAAGCATATTCCTCAAGCATAGATTCATTGATACAGTTCAGCTGAATCTAGCTTTATTCGATACGTAGCTACCACGTAGGTACTCAGTTGTAGATTTGTGTTTAAGTCAAAATTTGATCTGTAATCACGCAAGTGTGGTCGAAATAGCGTTTGAGAACAGATTTCCTTGCTATTTCACGTAATATTTTTGTTGAATTGAAGTATAAAATTACTATATTGGAATAAGACCGATGCTCGAGTAACGATTTTATACATAAAGACCTGTGTTTTTTAACTAATTTTGGTTAGATAAACGACGAACGAACGAACGAATGACGAACGGATGGCCGATGGGGCTGTAAAATTCTGGCAAGAACAAGTGTGTTGAAAATAATAAAAAATATTACAATATATTGGATGACTTTTATTCCGTCTGGAAAAAAATATCGTGTGATCAGTTACTGTAAATAACCTCCTCCTTTTTTTGAAGTCAGTCAAAGAATAGAAAGAAAGAAAGAAATGATAATTTATTTGCGTATAATACAGGTGGTACCAGATATAAAATTGGTGGTTTAGAACAAAATAAGAGGAAATAATCAGCTGTTCCCATATCTTGTAGGTATTTTTCGTAGACAAAATGTGTGTATCAGCAGGTGTTTTTTCTATTTTTATTTTCATAGATTTGTTCTGAACACACCATATCCAAAAGGTAAAAAACTCATCCAGTATAAAATATACCCAACGGTAAATTACATCTGCCCTGATTCATTAAAGTTTTTACACTTGATGATTATATGCGATTTTTTGTGTAAAAAGTTTCAAGTTTCAAATAATAACTTTCAAATTTGTGAGATCATAAGATAAATTTTTATGACTATTGCCATAGTTTCAAATAACTCGAATAATTTCTAGAACGATTAAAACTTTTTGATTGTTTGTTAGTTCTGAAATGGATTTAAAATATTGTTTCAAACAATGAAAATCACACAGTATCTAGTTTTCGACTTAAATGATTACATCGAATCGAAAAGTATTTGATGATCTAACATACATACACCTACATACATACATATGACTGCCTCGTTGGTCTAGTGGTCGCAAGCCACAGACCAATAAGCCACAAGACGCCGCATGAACAAAGTTTTGCATTAGAACGCAGTCGTAAAATATTGGCGGGGACCGGGGGGCGGACGGCGCGTTACGATTGATCGGCTCAAAGTTCGGTGGTATGATTCCGTATGATTGGTGCTGCTCGCTGACGGACTGACGTCCTGATTGGCGGCGGGGCGTATGATATGCAGTGGTACTGCATATGCGTTGTGACCGGGGGTGTCCGGCTAATCGGCGTCTAGAGGCTTACTGGTCTGTGTCGCAAGCGCAACTGCTGTGCGTGGGGTGCTGGGTTCGATTCCCGGGTCGGGCAAAGTGTTATTGGGTTTTTTCATTAGGAATTTCTCATTAGCAGCTAGGAGTCTGGATTTGTGCCCGGTTAGTGGCAATAGGCTCGCCCCCTATTACATGGGACTTACAACATAACTGGCGAAATGTGGGTGTACCTACTGTACACCTCTGCCTACCCCTTCAGGGAAATACAGGCGTGATGTTATGATGTTATGTAACATACATACATACATATTATTACGCCTGTTTCTCATTGGGGTAGGCACAGACTATGGATGCCACCTGCATCGTAGCAGACTGACCTGACACTGATCCTGCTTCCGTTTAGTGCCGGACGTAAAGAACTGCACCATCCTATATCTTCTCATGGGTGTCGTAAAAGGCGACTAAGGGATTCACCAGAAGATGGGCAGCAGCGTTCTCTGAGTATTTATCCAACCAACTGCGATCGCCAACCCACCTGCCAAGCGTGGCGATTATGGCATATCCCCCCAAACTGCTTGGGGAGGCCTATGTCCAGCAGTGGACGTCCTATCGGCTGAAATGATGATGATGACAATCCTGATACACCTCTTTCGCTTCATCTACGTTCATTAACCTCGTCATGCATGCTTGTCGGCTTAGAGTACTCTTAACCTGGTATTTTTTATCTAAATCAGGCATAAATACTTAATTCTTACTTACTCTTCTGGCTCGACCCAAACGTAGTAACTATTAAATAATCTCGGCCCAAAGTTAGTCATGGCCTCCGAAACGAGAATTCTCCACTTTACACGATCTTGCCCGATATCTCGCCAGTTGGTAGCTTGAAGCTCTCGCAAATCGGCCTCCACAGAATCTCCCCTGCGATATCTGGGGCTAGATTAGCCGGTAGATACCGGCTCAGATACGCTCTCTTGGCTTCTCGAACTTCCCCTATGCGTTCAACGTGGCTGAGCCATCGCAGACGTTATGCTTTAATCACGCCAATAATATTAGGCTCGCCCACCAGTTTTTTGATTTCGGAATTTTTCCGGACTCACAGCGTACCATGCTGTGCTTTTGTCGGCCCCAGGTTTTTAGACCACTTTCTTTTCGGTGACCAAAAGCTTGACCTCCTTGAGCGTCAATTTCCAAGCTTCACAACTGTACGTTAATATTGAAATCAGACATAAATGCTTCAAATATTAATAGCGTTTTTACCGCCTCGAAAACAATAATGTTACTGTTTTAATAGTGGTAATATTTTAGCCACTTGCGCTTGCAACTTTAAGTGTCTCTAAACAACAATTTTGTCAACTTTGAGTAACTATGCCAATATTAAGATTAATAATAATCTTAGTATAGACTAATAGGCAGGTATGGTCTTAGCAATAGATGATGAAATAAAAGAGCGTTGGAAGGTATACTTTGAAAGGTTGATGAATGAAGAGAATGTATGGTCTGGCCTACTTAAAGAGGTGCATGTAAACAGGGGTTTGGTGAATGAAATTAGTATGGTTGAAGTCAGAAGGGCGGTTCGAGGTATGAAAAATGGGAAAGCAGTGGGACCAGATGGTATACCAGTAGAAGTATGGAAATTATTAGGAGAAGATGGATGTTACTGGCTGACTTTATTTTTCAATAAGTTGTTGCATGAAGAAACGATCCCACAAGAATGGTGTAATAGTACGCTAGTACCCATCTTCAAAAATAAGGGTGATGTACAAGACTGCAACAACTATCGAGGAATAAAGCTCATGTCACACAGTATGAAAGTATGGGAGAAGGTGATAGAGAAAAGATTGCGAGAGGAGAGTGAGATCACCCAAAACCATATGGTATTTATGCCAGGTCGTGGGACAACTGATGCTATATTTACACTCCGCCAAATATGCAAAAAATATAGACGTGCGCATAAGAACTTGCACATGGTGTTCGTTGACCTAGAGAAGGCGTACGACAGAGTACCCCGCGAGGTCTTGTGGTGGGCGCTGATAGAGAAAGGTGTGCCTGCAAAGTTTGTGGAGTTAATTCGTGCTATGTACAGCCAATCTAGTACTCAGGTTCGGTTGGCCGCTGGCAACACCGACGAGTTCAGTGTGGCTGTAGGCTTGCACCAAGGGTCGGCTCTAAGTCCTTACCTCTTCTTGCTGATAATGGATGCTTTGACATCAGAAATCCAGGAAGAGGCACCCTGGTGCATGCTGTTTGCTGACGACATTATCCTTGTTGGTGAAGATGGACTTGAGGTCCTGAGTAGATTGGCAAAATGGCAACAAAATCTGGAGAACGTTGGCTTGAAAATCAGCAGAACTAAAACGGAATACATGTTCTGCGATTTCGGCGGTCTTTCCGGTTTTGTTGCTATTGCGCTAGATGGCGTGGCCTTGCCAGTCTGCTCCGACTTTCGGTACCTCGGTTCACTTCTGCAAAGCGATGGCGAAATAGACAGAGGACAGTCAAGCACCGAATTAACACAGGATGGTTGAAATGGTGACAGGTCACGGGAACTACATGTGACGCCCGAATTCCTCTTAAACTGAAGGGGAAAATCTATGAGACCATGATAAGACCTGCTGTCCTGTATGGATCGGAATGTTGGGCTACGAAAGGAATTAATGAAAGGCAAGTGCATGCAGTTGAGATGAGAATGTTAAGAGGAATGTGTGGTGTAACGAGAATGGATAGGATAAGGAATGAATATGTAAGAGGGAGCCTGAAAGTAGCGCCAGTGCCAGAGAAGTTAGTAGCAACAGACTATCATGGTATGGACATGTGATGAGGAGGGATGAGGAGCATGTTACGAGGAAAGTTTTAAGTATGAATGTTGATGGCTATAAGAAAAGTGGGAGACCGAAGAAAATATGGATGGATTGTGTGAAAGATGATATGAATAGAAAGAAAGTGAACACGGAGATGACGGCTGATAGAGATGTATGGAAGAAAAAAACATGCTGCGCCGACCCCAAATAAATTGGGATAAGGGCAGGAGGATGATGATGAGTATAGACTCATAGGCAATCTTCTCACTCCGTTAGTAATTCACAAAGTTTTTGAATATATAAATAACAAAATATGTTGATAAAAAAAAATTACTTTACACCAAACAGTATTTGATCATCACTTGCTTTAACGGTGAAGGAAAACATCGTGAGGAAACCTGCACGCCAGAGAGTGCTTCATACAGTTTTCGATGGTGTGTGTTGTCCGCCAACTTGCACTAGGCCAACGTGTTGGACTAAGGCCTTAACTTTCTCATACTGAGAAAAGGCCCGTGCCCAGCAGTGGGACAATAATGGGCTGATTAGATATTAATGTACCCACCTATTCTGTAGAAATGTGTAATGTTACTACAATCTCTTTTTATGAAATAAAAGTTTATTTATTATTTCCTTTATTTAATTGCTTAAACATATTGATTATATTTTTAAATATTTTTACAAAACAAAAAAAAACATTATTTATTATTATTATGTTATGTATGTTACACCAAATTAAATAAACAAAACAAGCAGTTCATATTTTTAAGAATCTCAACCTCCACCAAACCAGCTCTCCGAACCTTTTAGAAGATCTCAAGGGGGTACATCAGCACAGAAATTACTTCGTGGAAAGCAACAAAACCTCTAAAAGTCACGTAGCGTACTCGAACTTTTCCATAAAAACATTTTTTCTTGTCTCTGTAGGTACGAGTAATACGAGAATAAAGCTGCAGAAATACAGCGGGTGGAATGAAAATGAAGCGTATCGCCGCCGGGTCTCGTTGTATTGTAATTACTGAACTGTATTAGATAGTGCCCACAGCGCCGTTCTGCCCGGCGTTTTGATGGCGTGACCGATCCGCCGCCGCTCCACCGGGTGGAAAGACAACCACCCGGCGGTGGTGCACGACTGATACGCTGGCGTTGTATTATATATGGGAATACATAGTAGTAGTCACACAGACAGCGGAACGTTTTCTTCTGGCGCTGTCATTCCGCCACTGTGCAGTCCCGCGCGCGAACCGCCCGCAGTGTGACATGTACGCCCCCGCCCCGTCCATCGGTCAACGTTCCGCGTCCGTCTATCCCGCCCGCTGTGTAGCTGCACCTTCATCATTACCATCATAATTTCAGCCGAAAGACGTCTACTGCTGGACAAAAGCCTCGCCCAAAAGGGGGGTATATGCCATAACCGCCACGCTTGGCAGGCGGGTTGGCGATCGCAGTTGGTTGTTTAAATACTCAGAGAACGCTGCTGCCCATCCTCTTGTGAATCCCTTAGTCACCTTTTACGACACCCATGAGAAGAGAGAAGTTGGTGCAATTATTTACATCCGGCACCACACGAAACGTTAAAACACTATTAATTGTAAATTGAAAGTTATATTATCACTTTTAATAGGTAATGATTTATTATTTAATTTGATTATTTTTATTGAAGAGTTTTTCCAAATGAGTTGTGTCCTTACGTATGAATATCGATTCTGATAACGTAGCTCACAGGAACAACAGGGTTTTTGTTACATGCTGTATAGTTAACTCACGATCGGCGGCTGACTGTGAACGAACAATACGTACCCACGTTTGGTGTGAACCATCCCTTTAAAGGTGGGCACGGACGTTGTATCCATTCGGACATCGTTTTAATGACCACTTCAAAAAAAGCTTGACTTGTTGTAAAAATAACATACGTTTTCAACATTCATGGACAGATTTTGGAATACGGACACGCCATTCGCACGGTTGGAAGCATCGTCAGTGGCCACCTTTATATGAAATTGATATAATATACTCGAAAACATGGATATGGAGGGGCTCAGTAAAGTAATAACCACGTGGATTGCAAAAATTTATTTCTCACTACGACTGCTTCAGAGAATATCTAGGGCGGTCGTTACGGGTAGTCAGAAGCCCGGAAGTCTGACAAGTTGTCTTATTACCCAGTAACTGGCCTGCGGGGGTTTGATGGCATTCGTTCCGTGCAAAATACTGATGTTCAGCCGCATCTAGTTAGATTGGAAGCCGATCGCAACATTATTGGGAAATGGCTCGGAGAAAGGTGATTCTCGAAAATATGGGGCAGCCGTTTCATGAGCATACAAATTATAAAAACACTCGTATACATGCTGAAATTTTAATCGATTCTTCACCGAAAAGGGGTCATTGTACTTATTTATCATTATGAACAACTTTTACTGAGGGACAAACCCTGAAATCGCGAAGAAAAAATCAGGTGGTCCCTACATTTTATAGATTTAAGTGAACACCAATGTAATGACCAACAGAATTTTTTACCGCGATTTTAGGATTGATCCCACAGTAAAAGTTGTTCATAATTATGAGTATAATGACCCCTTTTTGGGAAAGAAGTGATTAAAATTTCAGCATGTATACTGGATGGTTTTGAATTGATTGGCAATCCTTTAAGGGATGATTTTACTCATCCCTTAAAGGATTAATTTCGCCGCAAACATCTTTTTTGACAGCACACATTTTTAATTATCGCCTTTTCAGGGTTTGTCCCATGATAAAATTTGTTCAAATTACAACACAGCATTATGCTGAGTGTCAACCTCTTTGCCGCAGCTACGACATGCAAAGATACTTTTGTTATGATATTACAACTATGATCCACTGTAATTCCTAAAATGTACCTAATTAAGTTATTTTTTATGTGCACCTACCGCACGTGTCGTCTTGTTGTGGCGATAAATAATTTTTCTTTGTTTCTTTTCTTTCAAATTGATGAGTACAATCATCACTATAGGATTGCCAATGAATCCAAATTCATCTTGTATTTATTACTTACCTTATATACATATATATACAAAAAAAATAGTGTAGGACGGCGAAACGTGCTAAAGGCCCACCTGATGTTAAGCGGTTACCTTTGCCCATAACAACTGCAATACCACCTAGGCTGTTGCCTAAATGGTACCGCAAGTCGGGTCGCCAAACTGAGACATGACGATGGAAAGTTTCACCGGCACCCGTACCCTTCAGACTGAAACAGCAATGCAAACATCACTATTTGGCGGAGAAAAAGGCACGGTGGTAGTACTTCCCCGGACGAGCTCGTTACATTTACTCTTGAACTATCTCATTGAGGTATTCCGAGTAATGTAACCACAACAAACAAAAAATATCTCGTCTAAAAGCAATACCATTTTATTGGAATAGTTATCGGGTAAAACTTCAGAGGCAAAATGAAACATCAGAAGCGAACATTTGCGAATATTTCCATTTATTTTCGTTTCCCAATAGTTTAGTGAAACATCCCGACAGTTAGAAAGACTCCATTTTAAACTATTTACAATTATTTAACGTACAAACTTAATTGTATTAATTATAAAATTATTAACTAGCAACAGAACTGGATATTTTATATCCGCTAAAATTAAAAGTTGCAATTTTTTATTTATTTCAACTAATATTGTTAGTGTAGGTAAATGAGTATGTACCCATTTTTCGATGATTCCCGTCTTAGGACGCCGTTTTCATAATATTAGATGACTTTGTAAAATCTGTTTTTATTAGTAGACGTTTTTTGTTCGTATTGCACAAACAGAACTTTTGATATTCTGATGTTTAGTTACTTTATAGATGATTCTGTAATAAAACCTGACTTTTAGTAGGATCATGGTATAATAACATCATGTAGTCTCTTCCCGTGACAGCTAGGTCACGTGATTGCCTCCGTACTACGTCATCGGCCGTGGAGCCAATAGCGGGCTGTTAGCGTGACACTTGTCAGTTTGATGTGCTGCCACTTTGTGAAAATAAATTCCCCAGCAAGATGCATTTTTTCATTTACTTTCTTCTATAAAGAATTACTTTTTAACTAGTAATTTAATATAGTTTCCTTTATTAACTAGTTAGATGAATAACACGAGTTAACAAATAGTTAGGCTAGTTAGGAATTTATTTTATATTCATTATGAACAAAAATCTCCTTAAGTATATTGAAGATATCAATCAATGGCAGCACTGATCGTGACGTAGCTTGGAGGCATCGCGCTGTCATTGCGGGAAGAGAATACCTGGTGAAACATCTTATTATACCATGAGTAGGACAATTTTTTTATCTTATACAGTTGACTGCATGACATTGGTAACACTTGAATTAGAAAACCGCCCTTACTCTGCTTGAAATAAAGGCGCTGTGAGTGTCAAACTGTTACCACTGACGTGCGGTCGGCTGTACAAATGAAACTTTGGAGATTTTGATGTCTAGTTACTAGGTACATAGTCCAATCTTTACTTTGATTTTTTATATTATAATAATTTGTGTAGCGTTATATTATGTTAACTGTTACTTTCTAAATCTACTAAGGCTTGACTACACCAACGATAATTTTCTGGTTAAATAACCGTTTACCCACAATTCTAGTACATTTTTCGATTAATCGGCCGTTTAAACAGAGAATTAGTGTTGATGAACACCGCCCTCTACTCCCCGTTAGTCTATTTATAAATCCAAACTTTATGTAAAAACCACAAATAGATAGTTGTACCCAAATACAACGCTAAAAAAATTTTTGTATTAACTTGTGATATAACTAAGTATTGACAGCTCGAAAAAAAAATCTGCGGGAAATATTTTGATTTAAAAATAAACTATTTGATGCAGAGCAGGATACCACGAAACGTGATATGTGGAATGAAAGCCATTGAATTTTATAATATGTGCCTGCTACATAAAACTCTAACTTGTCTATTTTTTATCATTCGTATTAGACCAAGCCATTTCCTAATGGTTCCATTTCATAAAACATTTCCATTGAGTTCCAATAGTTTATACCCATTTAGAGAAAAACAAAAAGAGTGGCTCAAGACTACTACTGGCTATTACAAAACTTTGTTTAAACTTTCCCGAATTTCACTAATATTAGACTATGGTTACGGGAATTTTCGCGCACATATAAATCAAAACAACATGAACTTTGACGTTTCGGCCAAATCGCATTAGCCAATACAACTGTTTCTTGAGTTTGATCACTCAAAATGTTGTTTTGATTAATATGTGCGCGAAAATTCCCGTAACTATAGACTAATATTATAAAACTGTAATTGTCTGTTTGTTTGAGTATCACGCAAAAACCACTCAACTAATTTTGATGAATTTTTTTCCCCTAGATTAAAATAAAGAATATCTTTTCTTAATATTCATACTGCAGGAGTGAAGCCCAGGACAAAGGTTAGTAACATATAATTTAATTCCACAAACATTCTCATAGCAATGTCACCTGTCACTTCCAAACAATTTGCTTTGACATGTAATTAAGGTAAATAGGTAGGTTTTACAAAGTCATGTAACATTATGAACGGCGTTTACACCACTTTAAGACACAAATAGGATTATAACCGTTATAATACAAAACATATTTACATTGTTACTGTATGTACAAAACCCTTAATGGACAAAGTAATATGAACTATATTGTTAATGGCTCAAGTCTCATGTTCATTTGATAGAGTTTGCTGGAAGATACTAAAAGCCTAGTTCACCAAAAAATAACACAAAAATGTTGTATTGTTAAATGGCTGTTTATAAATTTAACATTTACTGTTATTTTTTTGGTGAACTTTTCCCTTAATATATCACTTTATGTTATGTTTATTTTATTATTAACAAAGTGAAGTCTATTTTATTGCTCCATAGATAATTACATCAAAATATTGCATTCAAAATGCTCTTCTATTTTGAAGAACAATTTTTTTACCTAAAATTTTATAGTAGGTGCCTAGTTTGAGTTGGTACTACAGTCAAACAATACGACACAAAAAGTGACGTCAACATACGAAAATTTCACGGTGATGTCTTTACAGTACACATGAAAAAAAAAAACTAACAGAAATCTAACTTAAAACTTAACTGATGAAAAGTTTAGATTTTCTTTTTAAAACTTTCTGTACCTATTAAAATTTAAAGAAAAGTGTACTAAAGTTTTAATCAACGTTGCAAAATGGTTACTGTGGGTATTGTTAGTAAAACAAAAAAAATAACGTTATGACCCACTCTTTCACTTTTGATAAACCACAAACTACCGAGTAATATTTACTACAATTCCATTACTTATTTCAGTGAATATAACGATGTAGCCAAAGAACAGAAAACTAAATGATATTTGAATTAAAATTAAAGTTCCGGAATTCAGTCTTAATAAATCATAATGTTAGTGAAGAATGAGATTCACTAACATTGTGAAACTCAAGGAAGTGAACCTCCATTTGTCGAATGAATATTCAACTCGTTTGGGGACTGGGTTAAGCCGAATCCCGAATGTACAGAACTGGATATACTTGCAGAATTTGAAAGAGGATTATGTCCAATTGAAAATGGTTAGGTAAGGTTATATGTAGATACACTGGCAACCTAGCAAAGGTGGAAATCCTAACTGTTACAAAACTGTAAATGCCTGTTTGTTTGTTCGAGCATCACGCTAAAACTACTGAACCTGATTTTCAGAAACTTTTTGGTTGTTTGTTAAGACATAAAAACTGGTGTGTTTTATGAAAAAAAAACTGTTCCTGTGGGATGAATAGAAGAATCACGGGAGTGAAACCGCGGGCATAGACTTGTATTTTATAAAACCATATAAATTTCGTCTTTGATGATTTAAAATTATTTCATTACTGACTTAATTAAATTTAATTAGGTCAGTACAGAATTTTTCAGAAGTAATACAGTCGAGTACCTTTATTCCTCACAGAATTGATTGTATTTAGGTATGTAACAATTAAAGAAAAAAATATTAAAGGACGAAAAAATCTTGAGTTATTATACTAAAACAAATATTACCTTCATAAAGCGTCAATTTTTCCAATCTATGCAAAAATTGAATAATAAAATCCAGCAAAAGTCAATATGAAATCATATAAACCGCTTCAGCAAACACTACAATGAACAAAAGAATTGAGACTCAACCCCTTATTCATAAAAATCTGAAAAACGATCAAAAAATCTTAACCTGTCATTGAAATTTTAATAAAACGAGATTTCTATAGATTTGATGAGCGTTTTTATCATGTTCATGAACAAGGGGCAATTATCACATTTAAGTGATTATGTTTTATTAACTAGAATATCAGTTTTCTAACTATATTACAGTAGGAAATATTAGTCCAATCTTCAACACATTTTTAATTCCAAACTTTATATGGTACTAACCCTACGCAATCAGAATGTTATGGAACCTTGTTGCAATACTTAGCAGTAAAAAAATGCAATGACGTTTTAAGGCTTGGTTACACAGTGCAAGCTGCTAACCTGATCTATCTACTGAGATAGCAGCAGCTACTATCATCGCTTACACGCATGCCAGTAGCTTGACTCGCCTAGGCCGGTCACACAATGATAAGTAGGTGCTATGAAAATCGCAAGTAGACCCCGCTAGACAGGTCTTGTAATACGGTAGAGGATTGCGGGAGGTGAGTGAAAACCAAAAATGTTGTAGTTACTTGGATGTGAGCTACTGACCAACTCGTGCATGAGAGTAACTCGTCTAATGCAGTCACATGGTGTGAGTAGCTGCACTGAAATAACTCGCACGCTAGCTCGTACTGTGTAACCAGGCCTTAAGATATATTTATACTATGCAAGTAGCTTGCCTGCAAGTTTTACGCCACATGTGCGTGTAGGTAGTTCGTAATTTAGTGTAATTTAGTGTAATGTAATGGCAACTTACGTTTTAAATTTTACTTGCCACATTTCTTTTATGCCAGTAGTGTGCACGCCAGCTGCAGGGTACAGGTAACTTTTACACTGGAATTATAAGCTTGCATGGAAGATGATCTCACATTTATCATTGATTATGTGCTATGTTATACTTCCATGCAAGTTACTTGCAGAATTGAAATTGTAGCTGTGTGGTATGCACTTGTACAACATGTAACAAAAATCTTGTTGTTGCTGTGAGCTACGTTATCAGAATCGATATTCATACGTAAGGACACAACTCATTTGGAATAACTCTTCAGTAAAAATAATGAAATTAAATATTAAATCATTATTAAAAGTGATTATAGCACTTTCAATTTACAATTAATAATGATGTAACATTAAATTAAATTATTTTTATTGATATAATCACCGAGTGAGTTTTGAGTGATATACCGTAAAATGACCTAACTTTGCCAACAAGCCCTACTTTGCCTAAGGCATAAACTTAATTTTTACACGCACTGACACTTTATAACTGAACCAAATGTTAGCGTTGTCATAGTTTTCAAAGCTCCCAAAGTACGGAAATCATAGCTATTATAGTTTACTCAAAATATGACTAGGCAAAGTATGGCTTGTGGGCCAAGTTAGGGCAGTTTACGGTAATCACTTTTAATTCACAATTAATAATGATTTAATATTTAATTTTATTATTTTTACTAACTTTACGTTATCGGAATCAATATTCATGCGTAAGGACACAACTCATTTGGAAAAACACTTAAGTAAAAATAATAAAATTAAATATTAAGTCATTATTAATTGTGAATTGAAAGTGATTATATCACTCAAAACTCACCCAGTGATTATATCAATAAAAATAATTTAATTTTATGTTAAATCATTATTATTGTGAATTGAAAGTGTTATAATCACTTTTAATAATGATTTAATTTTATTATTTTTATTGAAGAGTTATTCCAAATGAGTTGTGTCCTTACGCATGAATATTGATTCCGATAACGTAGCTCACAGGAACAACAGGGTTTTTGTTACATGCTGTATAATAGAAACTAAAAGGTTTTATCCCATTCTGATTGCGCAAGTATTATATTATATTGATATCCATAAAAACTAGTTTACAAACGTGGCTTGTTTATTCTCACAACCATTTATAAACGAAAAATGAAACTTTAAAATAAAAACAATGACCATCCGATTTTACACTGTTTAACATTTTTTTGAGTATAAATATTGTTTTTCGAATGTTTAACTAGAGTTTATATGTGTTATATTTACATTTTTGATTTACAAACGAATCGTAACAGAATTTTCAATTATTTTATCCTACCTAATCGGAATTTGACTAACAGTAATATCAAGTACTTGCTTTTAAGTGCTGCACATGTTAAGGTTAGACAAATAATAACTTAAAAGTCTCGAGTCTTTGATAGAGTAATAGTTTTCATCAGCTACTAATGTAGTGTGACTCGTAGTGTGTAAACAGTCACTCGACTTCTTACTTTATTGGTGGTTTACATGAGTAACAACTTTTTAATGACCATTGACTAGTAAAACTAGGATCATGTATCCCTAGCATTTTTTATAACAAAAAAAGGAGGGCAATCAAAAACCCATCTACACAGGCAGTTGTGTTAACCAATCCGAAAGCCACAGCACGACTGTCACCCAATCAAACATGCCCACAGATACGGCTCAGTACGTTAGATTGGCTGCTGTAAACTGGTTGTAGTAATTACTGTATTGTTGTTACTAATTATTTTTGAAATATGCTCTAATATAAGTGAGAGAATCTGTTATTTTACTTAAATGTTTTTAAAGCATGCCCTTGGTTTTTATGGAATAAAATTTTCTTTGTGTTGAAGTATTAAAAATATTCGTTATAACTAAATCAATTTAGAAACTAGTTCGTAAAAAGAAAATGCAATTTTTTAAAATATTGGCGTAACATTTTCCTATTTATTACAGGGCAATTTTTGGTGTGCAACCTTTGTGTTTATAGATGTGAATCGAAAAATATACCTGAGTAATTAATTACAAAAAAACCTTCAACACTTAGACAAAGAATTAATTTTGTATCTCAGCTAGTGTCGTTATAAAGATATTACATAGTGACGTCGCCTTTATTCCACAATTTAATTTTATTTCAACTTCGTGAAGTCAAGCTTCGTGGTTTCTGTGAAACATGCTGTACAAGCAAAAACTTAAAAAATGCAATGTAAGTTACTCCGGTACTTGTACATACTTTCTAGATACGAGAAATAGAAAAACCCACGAAATGAACTCAGTGAGATCAGAGTTTGATGACTTTTGTTGCTATAATATCACTGGGATAGCTATTTAATAAAAATAAATAATACCTACCTAACGATATAAATTGTGGAAAGCAAAAATAATTGCTTCACGAGCAGGATTCGAAGCTACCGTGAACACTGCTCGTGATATCGAATTTAACCTCCACTTGGTACGTTTTTGGGTGACGTCAGCTATATCTTAATAAGAAACAGTGTTTCTTAACCGACTCGACTAATTTTGCAGTTAATTCAAAGTCGTATAGATATAGACCCTTACTAATTATTTATCATTTGCTTCGCATGCGTAAATGCGTTAAAAATTATCAAATAAATAATACCTATCAATATTTTCAAATAGATTTTCGAGCTTGTGATTACCACCCTTGACGATTACAGTACAATGTTACGTCTTGATAAAAGAGTAAAATTTAAAGTGTAAGCACTTGAGCAACGCTCAAAGCAAGTACTTGATATCAATAACCAAAACACTAATCACTCGATTTGAAAGAGTTTTGAGCACTTGAATAACACAGTCGTATTTACATGTCCTATAGTTGCGTGGTCTGTCAGAGCGGAGTGTCACGGGGGGGCACGCGGGGGGCCGCCGTGGGGGGCATGGGAGTGGGCCCCGCCGGCCGCGGCAGCGTGCGCAGGTGCTGCAGCGGGATGCCCCCCGCACCCCCCGCGCCGGGGCCCAGCGAGGACCCCCGCGGCAGTGTGCACGAGCCCGACGCGAACCGCGCGGGCGGCGGAATGCCTGATGACGAGTTCTGGACGAACAGAACACCATAAGAATATCCTTCTTCGATCTGCTGGAGAGATTTGGGTTGGTACATTTTAAAGTGAATTCTTGATTTTCAGGCATTTTCATTTTGTTAGCTTAGAAAGTAAAGTCTGTTTTTTCTATCTACAACAGTCTTGGCACGTCTTTTTATTCAAATAACTGCTAATAAAATATAATTACTAGTTCTGCACATGTAATTAAGTAAAAAAAAAAAAATATTTGTGAAACTGGTAACATAATGTCTTTTAATAATTATTATTGAAGAATTGCCTTAAAAAGACATGCCAAGATTGTTTACCAAATAAGACAAGTAAGAAAAAACCCAATAATGAGTGTACCCAATAATGTACATATGTAAGGTGTAATTGAAATAATTGAAAAGTTCTTAAGGGGTTATTGAGGGGTTGGGGGGGGGGAGTTAAACAGTATGAACAACTTTTACTATGGGACTAATCCAGAAATCGTGAAAAAAAAAACAGCTTTTGCCTACATTCGAGTTATGCGAACAAAAATGAATGAAACAGTTGATTTTTTTCGCGATTTCAGGTTTGGTACAACAGTAAAAGTTGTTCATAATGATGAGTACAATGAGCTCTTCATAGTTATTTCAATTGCACCTTGTATACAACGTGTTGATCTGTATTTGTGCCATATTTTACCACTGATACTGAACACGAATCAATAAAAAAATCAATACAAAAAAATGTTTTGAATACCTACTTGTAAACAAAAACGATGCAAGCGAAACCACCAAAACTATTTGCAGGTATTTCCACTCTTTGAATTGTCAAAGAGTCACATGGCATGGCATGGCATTGGCCACCGATGACTAATTTTTAGAGTCGTTCGGGATTTATTCTCAAACCGTCGGTATGCTTCTAAGTGAAAAGGACATTGCTAAAGATCCTTAGTGACTCCGCCTTAAGGCGTTACAAATTAAAGTTGATGATCACCATACACAACTCAATGAAGCCAATGTATTGCAATACATTCATAAACATGGACAGTACTAAATATAATTTTAGATTTTTAAAATATTTATTATTTTGACACATATAATCACAGATATCTGTGCTATTTTGATGTCATGTTTTGCTTTTTTTTGTTATGTCAAACAACCTACATTGTCGTCAAGTTGTCAGTCGATGCCAATTTTTTGGAATTTCTTGTGTGAAAAGGAGTATCTAATATTGAATCATAGACTATAGAGTATCGAAATAAAAATATGGATGATACACAGATATCATGGATGATACAATTTTATCCGGTTACGTCATTAATGTATTGATACTCCTTAAAATATAAAAAATGGTTCTTGTACTGTCCGCATTAAATACAATATATATTATGAAACGAAAAAAGTCGCATGTAATTTTCGTAAATTGTTCATCTTTGTAACAGTTTAAGGCTATTTTTATCAATGTCCTTTGGGTGTTAAATAATCGTAGAATTCATTAAGTATTTTTAGATGACTAAGCAAATTATTTATCATTTGCTCTGGATAAATATGGCATGGTTACAGATCAACAACTTGTATTGATTATGTTAAGGTGCTACTAGCAGCCAAGTGGTGACCCCATCAGTAAAAAAATAATTACTCACTGGGAACATCATTACCAAAAGTGGCCGTTTTAAACACTTTTTCTGTCTACAACTACACCAAACTCTATTTTACAGAGTTAATAGTTTGTTATTGGGTTTTTTCATTAGGAAATTCTCAGTAGCAGCCCGGAGTCTGGATTTGTGCCCGGTCAATGGCAATAGGCTCGCCCCCTATTACATGGGACTATAACATAACTGGCGAAATGTGGGTGTACTAGACACCTCTGCCTACCCCTTCGGGGAAATACAGGCGTGATGTTATGTTATGTTATGTTAATAGTTTCTGATTAAACTACCGAACTTTCGATAAATTATGTACCCAGCGAGATTATTTTTTTACTGATGAGGGCGCCACTTAGCCAAGTAGCAGCCGCTAGTAGCCCTTTAAGAGGGATTTTAAAGCATGAGAAAAACCAAACCATCTGGATTGGTGGTTCATTCAGCAACAATATTTATTTTTCAGAAATCTTTGTTTTTTTTTTACAGTATAGGATGGCGAAACGAGCTAACGGCCCACCTGATGTTAAGCGGTTACCTTTGCCTATAACAACTCCAATACCACCTAGGCTGTTACCTAAATGTTACCGCGAGTCGGTTCGCCAAACTAAGACATGAAGATGGAAAGTCTCATGTGATTGTAATTTCACTGGCACCCGTACCCATCAGACCGAAACACAGCAATGTAAGCGTCACTGTTTGGCGGAGAAGTAGGTAAGGCGTGGTACTTCCCCGGACGAGCTCTTTCACAAAGGACTTTTACTACTTATTTTTTTGAATATTAATAAATAAATAAATAACAAAAAAAAACCACATTTTACACAGTTCATAATCTAATGGCACACTAGGCCGAGCCTGTATCTTAGACGTTAGTTACTTCCCGTAACAAATAAAATCATTTGTGTACTGTGTACAAATGTGTGCATAAGTAATCAATTTTGTTAAAATTAATGAATACTAGATGCTCAAAATACATTGCAGGTAGTAAGTAGGTATATGTAAATTTATAAATTTAATTTATTTTAGCAGCTCCCTAACACCGTCTACACAAGGCATGAACATGATCCCTTTATAGGGCTTAAAATAGGTACGTATTTATTATAAAATATCAAGTAGTCTACTCGATTTGTAGTGCTTTGAAAAAACGTAAACATCAGTCTGTTTTTTTTTTCTAATACCTACCCCACCTATTATACTTCAAGTTACTTACAGCATTGTCATGCATGTTCCCATGTCCAGGCGGAGGCGCGGTGCGCAGCGGGCAGTAGGCGGGGAGCCCCCCGCGCACCCCCGCCACGGAGCCGCGCGGCCCGCGGGCGCCCAGCGGCGGGGATATCGTCGACACCTGCTGCTGCCGGTAGTAGTCCATCTGGTAGGGGGATGTAAGCTAAAACTGTAGTTTAGAGTATCACCTTATCCCATCCATATCCTTTTATTTTGACGACGTCTGTGGTCTAGTGGTTCGAGTGTCAGACTGCTGATCACGAGGTCGTGGATTCGATTTCTACAGGACACAAATATTTACGTGATGAACAAAAGTATTTGTGTTAGTCTACTGGGTGTTCCTTATGTGTTATAAGTATGTATTTCATCATCATCATCGTCATCATTTCAGCCGAAATACGTCCACTGCTGGACAAAGGCCTCCCCCAAGCATCGCCACAACGACCGGTCCTGCGCATGTATCTATTTACGTTAAAAAATAATATACGTATTATAACCATTGTCTACTATGTCTAGTACCCATAGTACATGCTCTGCTTAGTTTGGGACTAGATGTTGCTGTGTAAAATATTCAAAAATATTTATTTATTTACACTTGGGCCACCCATAGAAAACTTCAGTGGATGTTCATGTTGTTGCACAGGCCTTAAACAAGAAAAGATGGCAAATTCTGACGCATTTGTTGGTCCCACTTATCGTGATAACACGCACCTTCGCTGAAGCCCGACAGTGGCCATAGGGTAGCCTCAAGAAAAAAAGGGGTTCCACCAACAGTGGTACCACGGAGTCATACGATATACCTAGTGGTTCCACCAAAGAAATAGAATGGAAAAGTGGGTAGCGCGCGCGTGCCAACACTCTGCACCATAGTGCAGGGTATTTCAAAGCCTTTCTCAGTACGCATTATGACTTGTTTCTGCAAATACTGTAAAAAAACCCGCAAAAATGCCTTATTGTGCTGTTTCTAACTGCAGAAACAAAAGCTATAAAGTACATTTGATTAAAGTTAATTTTTAAAAATGAATGACGTCAATATGGGAGGCGTAGTTTTTTCGAAAGTTGCCACGCACGAATCGCAAGTAAAATTATTATTGTGATTACAACCATTCTACTCTATCTATTTCTGTGGGTTCCACCAACAGTGGGACCACGAGTCATACAATATACCTAGTGGTTCTACCAACAGTGCGACCACGAGTCATACGATATACCTAGTGGTTCCACCAACAGTGCGACCACGAGTCATACAATATACCTAGTGGTTCCACCAACAGTGCGACCACGAGTCATACGATAAACCTAGTGGTTCCACAAACAGTGGGACCACGAGTCACACGATATACCTAGTGGTTCCACCAACAGTGCGACCAAGAGTCATACGATATACTTAGTGGTTCCACAAACAGTGGGACCATGAGTCACACGATATACCTAGTGGTTCCACCAACAGTGGGACCACGAGTGGTACAATATACCTAGTGGTTCCACAAACATTGGAACTATGAGTCATACAATATACCTAGTGGTTCCACTAACAGTGGGATCACGAGTCATACGATATACCTAGTGGTTCCACAAACAGTGGGACCACGAGTCACACGATATACCTAGTGGTTCCACCAACAGTGGGACCACAAGTCATACGATATAACTAGTGGTTCCACCAACAGTGGGACCAAGAGTCATACGATATAACTATGACTGCTGAAGTAGGACCACGGGTCCAGAGATATCGAGCTAGTGAGACTACGAGCAGTGATGGAACAAAGACGGTGGAAGTCATTCATTATCTCATCTAGAAAAGAAAAACCTCACCTGCATCTGATCGGTATCCGAGGGTATAATATCAGGGTTCCTGTCATCGCTTTCACTGTCTTCCTTGTCCCTCAGTTTGTCGGGGCTGGCCGGCTGCGACGACGGAGGGGGGGCGGACCGGGGCTTGCGCTTGGCACAGCGCTGCCTCATGGCCACCATGAAGAGGATCAGCACTACCATGACGATGATGCCTCCGCCGACGGCTACTGACATGGCGCCGGAAATTTGGAAGGCTGTCCTTGGTAGATCTGTTAAAGAAGGTGCTATTTGAGGTTGTTTATATAAATGAACACTCGTGTCTGAAGTGGAAGTAAATGACGTGTGTGGAAGTGTTAAGAATAAAAAATTGTGACGATATTATATGTAAGAAGTCGGTTAAAAAGGCTATTTGCCTTTATATAAAGTGAGGTATATCTATATCTCCCCATGGGTGTCGTAAAAGGCGACTAAGGGATTCACCAGAGGATGGACAGCAGCGTTCTCAGAGTATTTGACCAACCAACTGAGATCGCCAACCCACCTGCCAAGCATGGTGATTATGGCATATCCCCCCAAACTGCTTGGTGAGCCCTATGTCCAGCAGTTGACGTCTTTCCGCTGAAATGTTGATGAAAGTGAGGTACAAAGGATATTTGCCTTTATTTAATTTTCAGGGATTAATACAGGTCTATGACTAAAAAGCGCTTTTACGTACAGAAAAGATATATATATTTTATACACAGAAATCAATGAATACGAGGAAACTTTTGTAAAGGTTTATAATATGAAAACAAAAAAATAAAATGACATGTGACAATGGCACAAACAAAAATAAAATGGACATACATTTAACATTATTTTATTTTAGGCTACAGAAAAAAGTTTGACAATTACCAAAAATCATTAGCTGCCTATGTTGGTTATTATGATATACACATGGATTGCAATATCTGCGAGGTAAAGCTGCACTAGCCGTGGTCTATTCTTGGATGGGTGACCGTTTCGTTACACCAAGACTCTATGCCTCGGAGAGCACGTTAAGATGTCGGTCCCGGTTGCCATACGAATATCTATGGTAGTCGTTACGGGTAGACGGAAGCCCTAAAGTCTGACAACTGGTCTAACCATAAGATGTCAGTATTACCCAAGTAACTGGGTTGCGGGGTCTGAAGGCAGTCGGTTCGTGTAAAATACTGATGTTCAGCCGTATCTAGTTAGACGGGAGGCCTCCCTCAACATAACTGGGAAATGACTTGGACGAAGAAAAATTAATTAGTTATTATTTTACTAGCACTTCATCATCATCATCATTTCAGCTGAAAGACATCCACTGCTGGACATAGGCCTCCCCCAAGCATCGCCACAACGACCGGTCCTGCGCCTTCCACATCCAGCGGATTCCCAAGACCTTCACCAGGTCGTCGATCCATCTTGTGGGGGGCCTACCCACGCTGCGCCATTCCATTACGCGGTCGCCACTCCAGAACTTTACTGCCCCATCGGCCATCTGTTCTGCGAGCAATGTGCCCCGCCCACTGCCACTTAAGTTTGACAATTCTTCGGGCTATGTCGGTTACTTTCGTTCTCCTGCAAATCTCCTCATTTCTGATTCGATCACGCAGGGACACTCCGAGCATAGCCCTCTTCATTGACCTTTGAGTGACTGAGCCTTCTTATCAGGCCCATTGTGAGCGACCACATTTCAGTGCCGTAAGTAATTACTGGCAACACACTAACGTCTTGAGACACTGCGGTATTTTGGACGAGAAGATTCGTAGCTTCCCGAACGCTGCTCAACCGAGTTGGATTCGACGATTGACCTCTTTCTCGAAGTTGGACTTACCTAGCTGGACACTTTGTCCTAGGTATACATAATCGTCAACAACTTCGAGTGACCTACTACTACTACTACAGGCACTTACCTAAACTCTTATCATGGACATGGTGTTTCTCTGGAGGCCTCAACGTACTGGCTCTCAAAGGATATGGATCTCCTCTGCCCTTGCCATTGTAAGCTAGGACAGCTGCTGCATACGTTCTTCCCGGGGTGAGACCTACTGCGGTGAAGCGAGGCACTGCACTGGAAACATTGGCTACGATTTCCTGTTAGGGGAAGAATTCAAAATCAATAAAATTATCCATGGAATTATTTATGGGATGCTGCTGACGTCAGCGAAAGACGTAAGTGGAAGTTAAATTCGATGTCACGAGCAGTGTTCACGGTAGCTTAGTGGCTAAAGCATTGGCGTACTGAACCAATAGTCGCAAGTTCGAATCCTGCTCGTGAGCGACTTTTTCTTTCCACAATTTATATCGACTTTATTGGAAGTTGGAACAGTCCTCGCAAATTCACAAATGTATTCGGGTTTGTATACAACGTGTTATTGAAATAACTGAAAACCTCTTTAGGGGTTATTGTAATCATTAGTATGAACAACTTTTACTATGGGACCAAACCTGAAATCGCAAAAAAAAAATAAGCTGATCCCTACATTTTCTCGATTTATGTGAACATAAATGTAGGGAATAGCTTTTTTTTTGCGATTCCAGGTTTGGTCCCATAGTAAAAGTAGTTCATAATGATGAGTACAATGACCCCTTCAGAGGTTTAGTATAAGCCATGGTATAATAAGATGTTTCACCAGTTAGTCTTCCCTAGGTCACGTGATTGCCTCCGTACTACGTCACCGGCCGTGGAGCCAATAGCGGGCTGTTAGCGTGACACTTGCCAGTTTGATGTGCTGCCACTTTGTGAAAATAAAGTACCCGAGCTAAATGCATTTTTTCATTTACTTGCTTCTATAAAGAATCACTTTTGAACTAGTAATTTTATAGTTTCGTTTAATAACTAATTAAATGAATAACACGAGATAACAAATAGTTAGGCTAGTTAGGAATTTATTTTATATTCATTATGAACAAAAATCTCCTTAAATATATTGAAGATATCAATCAATGGCAACACTGATCGTGACGTAGCATGGAGGCAACGCGCTGTTATCGCGGGAAGAGAATACCTGGTGAAACATCTTATTATGCCATGGTATAAATTAAGAATAAGGTTGTAGGTATATCATGCCATATGCTTGGGAAGATTTCAAAAGATTTCGCAAGTCTAGTAGGTTTGCATTATCATTTGCTATATAATATCTTCTTACGTGTGTAACGATCTCTCGCACTTCTAGTAGAAAAGACTGAGGCATGCCACCGTTGAACCCTTCAGAGCATCGAACTCCGAACGAAGTTAGTGATGCATTTACTACGGTGCAGTTGTGGACTTGATCAGGACGACCTATGGACAGAATAATAAATATTGTAAGCACAAACTTTATTTTTCTTTACTCCAAAATCATTTTCCCATTAAATTGTGCAAAATATATATTAGACTAAATTTTGCACACTTTAATGGGGAAAAGAGTAAATTTTGCGTACTTTAATGGTGAAAAGTTGTTGGAATAAAGAAAAATAAAGTTACAATCTGATTTACCTAGATAACTATTTTAAAGCATTTTTTCCTGGATTTATATTTAGATCAATTTGGAGCGTTGTTTTGACGAATTGTTGAAAAACCTGCGTTATATATTTTTTTTAAAGACTGGACAGACAACAAACTAATTTTATTTATTTTTCAAACTATCCTTGATCAGCTACTCATTGCCAATTGAATTTTTTGTTACAATCTAAAACTGAACTTACTTTGTTAGGAAACACGAGCCTCACAATAACTAAGTTAAGACTTTACAAGGTAAACTTTATTTCACTGTTGATTTTGAGAATGAAAGAAAAACTTAGCAGTTGTTACTAGTTTGTTAAGGCCAAGTTTTTAAAGCTAAGAATAGGCCATTATAGTATAAAGGTTACAGCTCATTAGAGCCACCCAGCACCCCACCAACTCCGCCTCACCTCGTGCGGTTATTATTCTTTATATGGACTTCTATGGATATGCATCAACTCCGGATTGCCTCGGTCGTAAGCTGTCCACGCACGGACGGCAAGTGGACCACTCGTTGACAACTCGCTGCTCTTGCCAAAGCACAGAGTACTTTTTAATGTCTCGAGTGGAACGCGCGCTGCCCGCGAATGGTCCACGCGAGGACAATGCGTCGGCGATGCGCCGCTCCCCACCCACCCTTCATACGCAGCCGTTCTTTCGAACGTGTCGGACGTATCGTTTTTGTTTTTATTAAATAAAGACTAACAATAGCAGTGATAGCCTAGTGATTGAACGCTTGCCTTCCATGCAGGAGGGTGCGAGTTCGATCCCGGCCCGCACCTCTGACTTTTCGAATTCATGAGCGGATTTATATTCGATTATCACTTGCTTTAACGGTGAAGGAAAACATCGTGAGGAAACCAGCAGACCTGGGAGTGATCCATACAGTTCTCGATGGTGTGTGTAGTCCGCCAACCCGCACCAGGCCAGCGTGGTGGACTAAGGCCTTAGCCTTCTCGTACTGAGAAGAGGACCGTGACCAGCAGTGGGACAGTAATGGGCTGGTTATGTTATGTTTGTAAAGACTACTCGGATATTCGTGGACGACGCGATGTCCACTCATTGACCACGCGAGGTTCACTGGTTGACAAGGCGGCGTCCACCTCGACAACGAGTGGACGCCGAACGAAGAGGCGGTGCTGGTCGGGTGCCGGGTGGCTCTTATCAGCTGTAACCTTTATACCTGTGGAAATAATGTTGTAATCTTGCTCATATTTGAAATATGTGATAACAACGTTAAGATGTGCTGCCGTGGACAGATAATATTTATTTATTCTTTATTATACATACACTAAACGAAAACAAAGGCAGTATATGGGTTATAAAAATATATTCATTAGAGCCCGCATTTTTCATGGCTGCAAACGAAGGTGTTTTCTTCTTTAACACAGCAATAGAGTAATGGATTAACGTGATTTTTGGCATAGGTATAGTTGATGGGCCGGAAAGTAACAAAGGAAGCTTACATAAGTACATAATGACCCAATGCGAACGTGTGTTTGTTGCTTTAAATAAATAAATATAAATATTTTTGGGACATTTTACACATCACCATCTAGTCCCAAACTAAGTAGAGCTTCTGCTATGGGTACTAGACAATGGATATACTGACCAACACAAACACTCATGTTCATCACACAAATATTTGTGTCCTGTGGGAATCGAACCCACGACCTCGTGATCAGCAGTCCGAAACTCTAACCACTATACCACAGAGGTCGTCCTCTTTCACGTAGTAACGGAGCAACAGATCGACAACCGGAATATACTTTATTTTGGAAAAATACCCGGTTCCTCCGGGATAAAAACCACGGGAGCGAATCGGGGATAAAAGCTAGTATCATGTAAAAGACAAAAAGCCACAGAAATCGAGATAAAATGGCTGTAATCACAATTTTACTTGCGATTCATACGTGGCAACATTCGAACAAACTACGCCTTATATATTATTGACGTCATAAATTTTTAAAAATTAACTCCTTTAATCAAATGTACTTTACAGATTTTATTTTTGCTGTTAGAAATAAATAAATATTTTTGGGTCATTTTTACACAGCACCATCTAGTCCCAAACTAAGCAGAGCTTGTAATATGGGTACTAGACAATGGATATGATACTTACAGAAACAGTACAATAAGCCATTTTTACGGGTTTTTGTTACAGTATTTACAGAAACAAGTCATAAGATATACTGAGAAAGGCTTTGAAATGCCCTGCACTATGGTACAGAGTGTTGGCACGCGCGGCCTGCCCACTTTTCCATTCTATCTATTTCTGGGCAAAGAGCTGGCAATTTTCCCGTATAAAAAAACACATGAAAAGAAACTACATTATTCGGTTTCTAATATTCATTTTACTAGTTTTCATTAAACCCATACTTTAGCAATATACGTCGGCTCTAAGATAAAACTAAAAAGATATATTATCTTAATATACGTCAGACAAGAAATAACAAGACTGTTACTCGTATATTATGTTTTCCATCTAAAATTAGATTGTTTTAGTTTGTACACCCCCGTGTGCCTCTATCAGAACTTGTGAAGGCTTCACAGCGAATTCTGACCCGCCCTCGGGCAAGACGAGGCATTTGCGGTATAAAATATACAAATACATATTTTGGAAAGGTATTACATGAACTATGTAGATGACTGTCTATATGCGTATTTATTGATGGTTGAGTTAACATTATCAGCAAATTAGTATTTCGTAATTTCAAAATTTATCGTCATGTCTACGACGTCTGTGGTCTAGGGGTTCGAGGGTCGGACTGCTGATCACGAGTTCGTGGGTTAAATTTCCACAGGACACAAATATTTATGAGATGAACGTAAGTGTTTGTGTTGGTCTGGGTGTTTCTTATGTATTGTAATGTGAGTATGTATTTACGAAAAAAATGTATATAAGTATTATATCCATTGTCTAGTACCCATAGCACCAGGTCTGCTTAGTTAGGGACTAGACGGTGCTGTGTAAAAAATGACCCAAAAATATTTATTTATTTATGTAAACAAAGACATAGTAGTAAAAATAAAGACCTAGTGCTGCGAACAATGATAGTGAAGCCAACAAAACCATGCTCCTCCGTGTACAAACCAGCGCTCACGCACACACATGCACATCATACTAGAGATGTGATTAAAAGTTAAAAAAGTTTAATTGTTAATAATTATTAATATAAACGGTTTCACTCACGTTGTTGTTGTTGTGTTATGTTGTTGTTCGTTCGGTTCGTTATTCGGTGGTTGTTCGGTGTTTTTTTCGTTGTTGTTTCGTTCGGGGGTCGGGAGGGGGAGGGTCGGGTTGGGTCGGGTCGGGTGTGTGTGTGTGTTTAATTGTTAAATATTAAAATTTATAAGAAAATAACTTTTAAGGTGGGTAAATAATTCACGTGTTCGTTTAGTTCAAAGAGTAAATAAAGTGCAGACTATATTACTTTTGAAGCAGTGAATGAAATATTCTTGTTTTAACTTATAGTTTGTAAACATTAATCAAACATTAAAAGTAATTTTTGTAGTTTGATTTAATAATAAAACCTATTTTTACTACGATAAGACTCACAATTCTATGTATTATTGTTAGTCATAAGGTAGTGTACCTACTTGTTTACGTTAAATCCGACGAGTATACAGTACGGTCATTGTTATGAGTGTTATGATATACGACTAAGAAGTTATAACTTTTAATGAACATCTCAGTATTTATTAATGAAGTTAAGAGTTAAACAGATTTATTGAGTTAAATTAAAAGTTATAATTTTAATCACCACCTCTACATCAAACCGTGCTTACAGCTATCAGTAAACATGTCGCGGCATCATCCAGTATCACCAAAAACAAATATCTTTCAGTTGCATGTGGGTGCGTGAGCGCTAGTTTGTAAATTAACTATTATAAAAATTACTCTGAATACTTTGAAGTATTCTCTATTGTTTGATGTATTTACTGTACCGTATACTGCGCAAGTGTGTATTGTCCCGAAAAAAATATATTAAAAATATAGTTGGCAGTTTTTACAGTTTTGAGCATTGCACAATGATCACGTATTTATTGATGCTGTCTGTACAAGTGAATATTGTATAATTAAGGCGGATGCACACGATATCACTACTTGAGTGATACATCGCAGTGATGCAGTGTAGATACAGGCTGATCACTAACTAATGTTCACTTGAATTACACATAATTCAGTGACTAATATAATTTTGAATTATATTTAAGGGACTTTTCGCGCAAAATTAAATAAAAAAACAAACATTTTGACTAACCTCGACGTTTCGGCCGAGTTGTTCAATATGAGTGAAATTTGCGAAAGTTTAAAAACTTCTAACATAATTTTCACAAATCATTTTGTGATGCATCACTAAATGTTTACAAATTCAGAGAGCCACCGCCAATGTTACTTCTTGATTTGACATTGTGTAGTATCTGCAAAGCCCACGGGATGCTAATGATGTATCTTTTAGTGATGTATAATTCAGTGATCCTTAAGTGATACATAACCAATGACGTATCGCTTAGTGATCTCGTGTACATCCACCTTTATTATTCTCATAGTGTATTTTTTAGTTCAGGCGAGAATTAGATCTGACAGCAGCGCGCAGATTGTCAATTTGCTTTTCTGGTAAATGTGTTTTTTACCAATTTTGTGTTTTCGATACATTTTGCATTTTATTTCGGCCATACAGCGGACTTTTTCTATTAAATTTTCTTTATTTTGCGGCCAAGTCGATAATTATTTATAAACACTAATATTTTTAGAACACATTCGCATTAAATGTTTTTATTTTATAAAAATGAAAAAAATCTTGTTACCAAAAGATGAGTACATTTTTTTACATAACCCTTCTTTCACCATTAAAATTAGGAAAAATATGAATAAAAAAACCGGCCAAGTGTTAGTCGGACTCACGCAGTAAGGGTTCCGTACCACCCATCGACCTGATATCCCATAATTTAATTTAATTTACGAGAGTTTATCAAAAGACATCAACGACCATACGCGAAATGTGAATTTTTGCATCTCTTTCTTCCGCAGGTACCACCACATACCAGGCCCCTCAGAAAGTATTGCGAAAAAAAGTTTTTATATATGGGAGACTGGCCAGTTATAATGTTTTTCGAAAATATGATTATTTATAAGTAAAAATAAGTAAGTTCCAATTTCAAAATTTCCCTCCACATTTTTTGCGAGTTAATTCAAAGTATTGTGTCTCACTGAAATATGGATCTGCGCCGGGAACATTTTAGAGCTATGATTTTATACGATTTCAAGTGTCGCCTGAAACCGGATGAATCGTACGATAGACTTCAAATGGCATTCATGGATGAAGGCCCTTCCAAGGCAACCGTGTATCGTTGGTATAACGAATTCAAGCGCGGTCGACCAACTTTGGGGGATGACGAAAGAAGCGGTCGCCCTTTGACGGCTGTTACCGAAGAAAACGTGCTAGCAGTGAAAAATTTAATCCAAGACAATAGGCGAATTACATATCAGGAGATTCAACACATATTGAAGATTGGATCGGGAAGCGTTCACGAGATTCTACACAGCCATCTTCGCGTGAGGAGGATAGTATCACGCTGGGTGCCGCACAACCTCACCGATGCTCAGAAGCAGGCCCGGGTGGAATGGTGCCGTGATATGCTTAACAAATTTGAAGCAGGCTCGTCTCGGCGTGTTTACGACATTGTTACAGGTGATGAGTCCTAGATTTATCAATACGACCCAGAAACCAAGCGCCAGTCGACTGTTTGGGTGTTTCAAAATGAGCCAACGCCTACCAAAGTGAAGCGATCTAGAAGCGGGGGTAAGATTTTGATCGCTAGCTTTTTTAATTTGACTGGCCACTTGGTATCAATTCCCTTACGGGATCAAAGAAGCATTAATGCCGAATGGTATACTACCAAATGTTTGCCAGAAGTTTTCTCTGTTATAAGCAACAAGCGACCAAACACAGGGCTCCGCGGGCTACTGCTCCACCACGACAATGCACCTGCGCACACCGCACTCAAAACGAGGGACTTCCTGGACAGCACGCCAGTCAAACTCCTGGGTCACCCTCCTTACAGCCCTGATCTAGCACCGTGTGACTTCTTTTTATTCCCAAAAATAAAAAATCAGCTCAAAGGGATACAATTTTCGTCGCCGGAAGATGCGCTGGCTGCGTTCGAGCAGGCTGTAAACGAGGTGTCTGCGGCGGACTGGAAAAAGTGTTTTGAAAACTGGTTTAGGCGCATGAATCTTTGTATAGAGGCTGGTGGAAAGTACTTTGAAAAAATTTGATAAAAATATATGTACGTATAGAACAATTTTTTTTAGTTTCGCAAAACTTTCTGAGTGTCCCACGTATGTCTATGTTTGTCCTGTTTTTAGTATTTGTTGCTAAACTACATAGTATGCACTATAATCAGACCAAGTTTGACTCTGGTATAAATTACCGTTTTGAAGATAGAGCAGGAACAAAAACGTTGAAAGAATGCATGTTTTTTGAGGTTTCTTGTCCCGCTTTGGTTTTAGACTTTTTTTTAGTATTAGTCGTGATACACCTCATAGCAACACAGTCATATTCCGTGAAAATTTCAAATGGTTAACTATTACCGTTACAAAGATACAGGCCTGTGACAGACAGACGGACGGACGGACGGACAGCGTAGTGAGAATAATAGCGTCCCGTTTGCACCCTTTGGGTACGGAACCCTAAAAAAAGATTACTTACCAGCCGCAATAATATGGTAGACACACGGCACCCTCTGCTTGCCGATCCTGTTGTGAGCCCAGCACAGCAGCGTGCCGTAGTCCATCTCCGTGTGAGGAGTGTAGGTGACGGTGGAACTGGTACCAGCTCGGGAGACGTACGTGTCGCTCACTTCGTTGCTGTTGGCGGTGTTGTTGAAGGTCCAGCGGAACTGTTGGAGAAGTTGACGGTTAGTAGGTTTAAAACAGTACATACCCAGAGTAAGTGTGCCTTGTTGGAAGAGTGTTAGTTGATCTAAGGTTTACACTTTAGACTGTATTCTTCTCTCCGTAGCCTGTATTAGGTCCTCTCGGGAACACGCGAGGCACAGTGCGCAAGCAAGAGTAAGCAATGAGATATGCTTTGCATAGAATCTCCACAATCGTTCCCAGTGTTCATTGAGCGATAGCATCGATGAAGCCACTTGGCTAGATTGTCCTTGCAGCGACCAACTACAGTCCACGATAGGGTTCTTACCAGATCTTAAAACGATACAATATTGTTTAGAAGGCAAAAAAACAATCCCGCATTATTCTGCTTCGAAGTCCAAATGTGTTTTCGTCGTACAAAACTAAAAAAAAGACGTGAGGCACTCGGAGATTGCCGCGGTAAAGCTATTGCATAGCATTTTTTATGTAAATACAAAGAGGAGGTGCCCTAACGCCGAAACTCTAAGCAGGCATGAGTCACCAGATTGCGGGGCGAAGAGGGGGATTACGCATACGCAGTAACGCCGATACAACCAATGCCACCTAGAGGCGATTTGCAGAACTAAAGAGACTAGCGTGATATTTCAAAAAGTCATTAAAAGTTCTGCTATTCATCGATAGATGGCAAAACTAAAAAGTATCACCGCTGTGCCGGTCGGAGTGGGGGGTGGTAGGATATTTTCGTTACGGAATTTCTGGATTCGGTCTCCACGCTCAAGGCCCGCGATAGAAGCTATGCAATAGCTTAATAACCTTAGTGATCGATGATGTTGTAACCAAAGAAGTTCATTTTAAATGGAATACGAAAAATCGGCCGAATGTTCGATTAAAAGTTTACCAAACCGAATATTTGGCAGGATTTGGCGCGTATTATCGTGCATTGGAAAAATTAAAGTCTATGCTCGTCGAGCGCGTTGAAGCGCGCGATCCTTCCGCCCGCTGACGCTGCTTATCACGAACTGTTATTGCGTCATCTAGTTTGCGACAAAACATGGACACGTGCGTTTGTTTTTCTGTGAAAGATAATTAAAACCATGCGGTTTTAAGGTGCTGCATTGAATTTGCAAAAATTGGCAAATTGCGCGTGCGAGAACAGAGCGGAATAGCGCTGTTTTGATGTTTTTTTACATTTTTGCTAATATCTCAGCGCATAAACATGTAAAAACAAATATGGTTCACCATAATCTAGATATGCACAAAATGTATCTTATTCCCAAAAAATAATAGTAAAAACTATTGGGATTTCCAAATGCAATGCAAAATAGTGGCAAAACGGAACTTACTTTGGAAAATAAATCGATCGAGCTAATTTTATTGAATCGTGTTTTCACTGCACCAAAATCTAGTAAATATAATGAAAAATCAGATATATAAAAATTAGATCTACGTCGTATCCACAAATCAAAATATTTGATTATAAACTCCCTATTTTTCTCCATGCTACCCCTTAACACGGCCATATGGTTTTTAAAGAGATACATGCGGTCCTCTGTATCAAGGCAAAATAAATGATAAGACACTTGATACAGATACAATTCTGTAATTTTATTACTGCATACAAGGAAAGACACAACTTTTTTAATGCTAGATTATTCGGTAGAATATTCGGCAATCTTGCCGAATAATCTGCAGATTACGAATAATAGTAATAAATAATTTATTAAAAGTACAGCCATACAAATTACATAAGTAATCTTAATAACTAACTAATAAGGCAGAAACAGTCATCATTGCCTGCTGTTCGGTAAACCTGCCAAATATGCCAAATACCGAACATAAAACGAATATTCGGCCCATCCCTAATGGATATTGTAAAAACCGATATGGAAATAAAATTAAATATATAGATTCCACTTTTCAACTTTACAAGGATAGATGAAGTGTAAAAAAATACTCAATAAAAATTGTGAAGATAATGAATTAATTTAACTTTTTTACATAACAATGGCATTGGCTTTAGATTTCTAGTTTTATGCGCATGTTACCCGCGCCGTGTACAAACACCTTTTACATCAACTGTAAAGGAAAAAAAAGGAAAACCCGTCTTTCCTTTGAAAAGTTTTTTCAGAAAATAGCAATAAGGAAGAAATGTCACAATCGAATTGTTATAATTGAGTCAATATCTTAGGGTGGGGGGCGAAGGGGGAAGGGTTACAAGGAAAACCACATTGTAATTCCCTCTTGATTGGCAAATTTACCTTTAACGTATATATTTATGGGTATTCGGTATTGTATAATTTCTGACTAAATTAACAAAGCATAAACGAACTGAGCTCGAGCTGCCAATTTATGTAGATTAAAAGGTGAATAACTAATAAATTGATTCATGCCATTTTTCCACTAGAGTAGGCAAAAATTATAGAACGCATTCTGATATGCCAAACGTGAAAAAGATGTGAGGAAGTTATGTATTCGGCGGGTTTTTTTTTATCTGATATAAAAAAAAAACAAATCACCTCAAGTCAATTATAAAATTTTATTTTAAGTCTGACAACTGGTCTCACCTCCGAATGTCAGTATTACTTACTATAGTGTTATATTATCTGTGGTTGCGGGGTCTGATGGCAGTCGTTCCGTGTAAAATACTGATGTTCAGCCGCATCTGGCTAGACTGGAAGCCGACCCCAATATAATTGGTGAAAGGCTCGGAGGATGATGATCAAATTTTATTTTAACATATGGGCCCATTTCGTTCAGTCTCCTTTAGATTTTTGAAAGCGCTTCTTTTAAGATTGTCTTAAATATATCTGTCAGCTACCATCGTTTTTAACTCACCACAACTTCTGGAGGGTTGGCGTCTACGTGGCACGTGATATGAGCGCGTTCCTGTTTTGCTACGCCATGTACTCTCTGCTGAGAACTTCTGCATGTTGGTGCGTCTGTTGAAGAAACATTTTAGATAAATAAGTATCGAACTAGTGTCCACTAGTGAACTAGTGTCTAGTCCGTGTGGTGCCGGACTTAAAGAATAGCACCACCCTTATCTCTTCTCATGGGTGTCGTAAAAGGCGACTAAGGGATTCACCAGAGGATGGGCAGCAGCGTTCTCTGAGTATTTAACCAACCAACTGCGATCGCCAACCCGCCTGCCAAGCGTGGCGATTATGGCATATCCCCCCCTTAATTGGGGGAGGCCTATGTCCAGTAGTGGACGTCTTTCGGCTGAAATGATGAAGTATCGAACTTAGAAAATTAATCAACTGAATAGCAATAAAAAAATAATCAGGGTTGTATGTATCATGAAGGCAAATAATGATGTGGACGTTTTAAAACTACCTAGACGATTTTAAATGTAGCCATATTATTCTGTATCTTCTCATACTGAGAAGAGGACACTAATGGGCTGATGATGATGATGATGGTGATATTATTTTGTGCGTCCAATAAATTTTACCCTCATATTTTACTTACAAAAAGCCGAAAACAGTTTTCTGAATTGGTTTGCAACTTAATATCTCCTGCAGATGATGGAATACATACTACAAAGTCTATAAAACGGTGAGTTGAAGTTAGTTAGTAGTTCGTAACACATCGAATAAGCAATTTAATTGCCTCTTGAAACTGCTTGCAATTACGAAATGAACTTGAAACATAATTCATGATAACGTAGTCAAGTGCCCACAAAGGAGTTTCAACATGTCTCAAAATGATGTAATACAAGTGTGTGTTTCGAGTGCAAAAGTCTATAAAATAGTTCGTTGAAGGTAGTCGTTAGTCGTTTGTCAACACATCTAATAAGTAATTTATTTGCCTCTTGAAACTACTTCCAATTACAAATTGAACTTGAGCATAAAGGCAGTCAAGAGCCCACAAAGTCATTTCAATACACATGTCTCCTTCAAAAGATATCGTCTGAACTATTTATAAATAAATAAATATTTTTGGGTCATTTTTTTTTACACCTCACCATCTAGTCCCAAACTAAGCAGAGCTTGTGCTATGGGTACTAGACAATGGATATAATACTTATATACTTTTTTCTTTTCTTGTAAATACGTACTTATAATACATAAGAAACACCCAGACCAGCACAAACACTTATGTTCATCACACAAACATTTGTGTCCTGTGGGAATCGAACCCACAACCTCGTGATCAGCAGTCCGAACCTCGAACCACTAGACCACAGACGTCGTCAATATCGTCTTCAGTATAGGTGTCATTGGCGGTGAAAAGGTGAACCTTCTCATTCTAAGAAGAGGCCCGTACCTAGGAGTGGGACAGTAATGGGATAAGTAAAGTTATGGTACATGAACTTACACAAAACATTCAGCGAGAAAGGTTTGCTCTCGCCATCGCCTTCCGCGTTGAACCCCACACAGGTGTAGTTGCCAGCTGTCCTCCTGCCTACTCCTTGTAGTACTAGCGACTGGTTGCTGATGATGACGCCTTGACCCACGTTGTGGAGAAGGGTTTTACCCTAGTAAGAATATTATGATTAGTAAATTGTGTCCTCTGACTGGATGTAAAAGGCAAATACGAAGTGATGTCACATGAATAAATATCCATACAGAGCATGAGTTTTTGGGATATCGTGTAGTTAACAACGTCATCGTGTAGCTATCGAAAAATTGTGTATGGATTTTTTTAGTTCCACGGTGGCCTTGGTAAAATTCCGTTGTGCTGCCAGGCAGCATACAGCACCCGAGGGGATACGAGTCTTATAACCGTTTGTTGTTCATCTTTTAATATTATACAGTCTACCATAAATTTTTTACCAAGAGTTTTCAATAGTTCTACTACCACCCGTAGAATATTAGCCCACTTCTTTCTAATTTCCATATAAAATTTGTCGATAACGTTAACTATACGATAGCTCAAAAACTCATTCTCAGGGGCTCAGAAGCCAAGCTCTCTACACAACAGTAACTGAGCCGGCGCACGCTGGTTCTTACCACGGCGAAGCGTATGTGAACATATCGCTGAATGTCATGCACACATTACCAAATGTATGAGTGTACCACAGCAGGCCGTTTGAGGTACTCGCGCAAATAAATAATGGGATTGAAAATAGCGGCATTTGTATTTGCCTTTCGCTCACACTTACAGTATTGTGTATGCGAGAGACACATAGATAAGATTGCCGCAGTATCTATTGAGTAACATAGCCACATGAAAAAATACTAGTTATTATACAAGCTGATTCATTTTAATGGGTCAATGGGGAGAAATCTTAGGCTATGGATACTAAAAAAATTTTTCTAAAGAACCACGACGTCGATTTTAGAACTATGAAAAACCATATCCAAAGATTTTCAAAAAAACTAATACACAACGCGGAAATAGAATAAAATTCTCTAGCTCACATAGTTAAAGTTTTTTTCGCACTGACCCATTGAAATAAATCACCTGTATATAAAATCCTATTAATAATAAATCAATTTATTATCCGGTAGCCACATTTTACAATCCTTACGAGTGGGAGGGGATCCAATTTTTTAATAGTACATTAACTAAACGAGGCCGTTAATTGCTATTTTGGCCGTGACTTGTATAGTTTTCTTTTCTCTCATTTCCGAGGAAACAATACAGAAATTAATTCAACAGTATCTAATTTTCATTCGCGCCATGTCGTCCGCGGGCGGTTCTTGTTCTATTTTCAAAGTTTAGAAAAAATAAATGCGTATTCAGCCTTTATAATGATGAATATTTTGTACCTAAAAACAGCTAATTTACGTAAGTATGTACTTAAAAACCTCGGTAGCATAATTTAAAATATAAAAACTGTCTAGCAATTTATATTATTGTCGTGTTGGATATTACTGGCCTGTGATTTCATTGCGTACGGAAAAGATCCGATTGCTGTATTTTTTTTAAAAATAGTGAACCAATTTCCGAGCGAGTTGGAGAAAAACATTTTATTTTACTAAATTTTACTGAAATAACCAAATGACTTCTCACAATCTCGAGCTAAAGGGTTACATAATACATTGCAAGTACATACGTGTACATGATCTTATGGCGAGCTAAGTTAGTTTCGGGTTAAAGTCGCTGTTTCTACCCTTTCATGGGCCCCATGGGGTTGAAACTTAGTGTTATGTCTCTTCACTATAAGATACATGGCTTGACTATGAGTTTGACCCTTCGCTCCAGGGACATTGTGCAAGGTTTATCCTGTTTGGGTCTTTATTGAAAAAAATTTCAATAAAATAATTTGTTTTACTTATTTATTGTATACAACGTGTACCAAAAATGCCATATTTGAACCTTTACTATGGGACCAACCCTGAAATTGCGAAAATAAAATATCAGTTGTTCCCTACTAAATCATCGAAGTCGCTCGACAAAATATAAGGATCAGCTGTTTTTTTAATGTAATGGGCTATTTTGTTGGCGGCCATTTTGGATTAGGATTTTTTTCATAATGTACTATATTCTACTAGCCAAGCCCTGTCATTCTATATCCATATTGAGGGGGTTGTGAAAAAAATATGCAATCCGCCATTTTGCGGCGGCGGCCATCTTAGATTTAAAATGATACTGAAACATTCAAAATTATATTTTCATCAGAACTAAAGGTGTGAGCCAAATATCAGATCAATTTATCAACAGCAAAGGTGTAAAAGATCCAGAAAACAACAAACAGGGCAAGATAAATAAAACCGTTTAATAAAATAGACAAGATGGAAAATAATGGCAGCTACTTGAGGAAAGGTACTATCAGCAAACATTCCGGTAAGGCTAAAATCACTTGCGCTCAGTGTTGGACGGCATCCGTATGTAGGTACGTGTAATCTAGCAGGATTTGTTCAAGGGACTTTGTCGACAAAGTGTATCACTGGGAAGGATCGTGACTGTATCTATAATATTGATGACAGCGAATTGGACACAAAGGAAACATTCTCTTAAAAGAAAAGTATAACTGCATTCAAAGATTATTGGAAACTTGCTAACTTGAAACGGGAGTTAAAAAAATATGAATGGTACTATTTGACTTACGATTTTCTTCCCGAAAATATTCATAATAATCTTTGACGACTAATCTTGCACTCATAGTAAGAAGGATCGCTAAAATGTACGGGCTGGCACGCACACATTCACATCCATAGTTGGACAAAAAGCCGCGATGACACAAATAAAACAACAATAAAATATCTGGTGGGTTAAAATTCTGTCGAAAATAAAATGGGTTTAGGAAAAAACGAAGTGCTTCAATCTTTTCTTAGCGAAATTACGTCCGCCGTTTTTTATTAGTCCAAGATAATAATAATAAAAAATTACAAACATAATATACTCACGTTATGTCTCCACTCGACTTTGTAAACGTATGGATGTGCTCTGATGATGCAGTCGAAATAGACATCGGTGCCTTCTCTGATATTTGAAGGGTCCAGGTTTGTACCTAACCGTACCGTTGTTTCTGGGACATCTGTTTCGTAACCAAAAAAAAAAAGAAACATCATTAATTAAAAATGTGTAAAATATAAGTCCCCTTAATATTACTGAAAATTCTGAAATCATTATTGAAGAAAGTAATGGTTAAGTGTCCGTCGGCGCTATGGTGACCTAAGACACTTCTTTTGGTTGGTTTTGGTATGATATGGTTAAAGTGAAAAGTCGTGGATATCGATTAAATAACTATATATTTGGCACAATAATACACAAATTAACACTTAAAACTGGTAAACTATATTCAGACTAAACTAAACTATTAAACTGGTTGAAAATGGTTATAAATGGTTATTGGTGAAATGGTACTGGTTTTGAGCACGCGATGTCTAAACGAGAATCGAACGCGAACTGTCCTAAAATTAGGTGAACTCGCTAATGTGCATAAGTTGCATGCGATGCACTTATGCAAATTAGCGAAGTGTTCGATTTTAACTCGAACATATTCCCGAGAGCGAGATGAGACGTGAGATGAAGATGTATGAAAATGATACAAAATCAAAACACATAAAAATACAAGAAAAACATCATAAAATGGTAAAGTTAAGATCTACAAAACATTAGTAAAAATAAAAGTATAATTGTATAATATTTCTTAAATTAAACAATAGAATCCTCCACCGAGGTTCCTCCATTATGAATCCCCATGTCCGTATTTCTGTCCCGTTTTATCGAACTATACTTAGCGCTAGGCCACCGTTTCGCATAGCTTTGTAAGTGAAAGTCAGAAATATTTTCATTTAAGCCACTAGCACTAAGCACTTCACTATTTACTGGTCTATTGGTTAGCCTCGGCATTTTCACCGCCGATACTTGCCGGCGGTTACAATCGCTGCGACGCTGACTCCTCGGAGGCGGCGGGGTCGGCGCAGACCCCTGCCGGCGTCGACCCTCGCCGCGATGCGCATCAGCAGGCTCCCGGCGCAGGCGAAATCGTCCGCTCTTCCAGATATATGCTGCTATTGCGCATATTGCGCATGCTATCAACACATAGATGACAACGTAATGGTGAATGTCATGAGGCGACATGTCATCAACTTCCGCATCGTTCTTTTTTAATTTTTCCACGGCTTCCCCAAGACTGGTCATAGATGCATTCAGGCTTTCTACACCTGTTTGTTCTTCGTCTGGAAACTTTAGGTTTACGATGTGATTGATCTGATCGAACTCAGGCACGTAGATGGTTGGTAAAATTTCAAGCTGGTTGGACTTATGACGTATGGAATATAATGAAAAGTCCTTGCCCTTGATGACACATTGACTCATGGCCATAACCCCGGCTTGGTTCAGTTGACGTACGGTAACTTGATCGCCACATATGATTTTTATTGAATAGGTGTCACAACAAAAGTAGAAGTGCTGTGATGTCGAATGTAATTCTATCCAGCTGTTGGTACAGGTGGATTTTTCAAACCTACATTTATTGGTTGACGGGTCTATTTTGCAGAAACCTTCATCGCTTTTCAGGTCTAGAATTGGTTTAAGCAGCTGACACATGTAACTTGGTCCTCCATGGTGCAGACATGACGTTAGCTCATTTATGGTCATACTGAAGTAGGAATCTATTCTAAGGTTGACCGCCACGTAATCAGCTATTGGTTTTATTTGGTGTGGGACTGGTATCAACTGGTAGAGTTGGAAGCTCTCTCTCGCTATAAGCGGAAAAGTTACTTCAATAATGACGTATTTTTGCGTTGTTCTCGCTTTGACCTTCAGTAGTTTGTAAATATACTGAAGATCATTGTCTACGTCATTTATTGGTAAAGTGAGTTCACTAGGCATCTGGCCATATATGGTTTGAAGCTCACGCTTAAGTTGTTTTGGTGTCATCAAATGAGTACTTATCTGACCATGGTAAATATCTGTTATGGTATCGAGCAATGTGTCTTGAAGTCGCCTTAAACTCTGCAGTAAGCTGTTTCCAGACATTGCTGTCAACGTGAAGTCTTGGACGTAAGAAATGTTTTGAACTTCCCGCTGGATTATGCTGGTATTTTCTTGCAAGTCAATTAATTTTTTATGTATTAACTTGTGTTGCTTATCTACTGTGGTCTCCATTTTCTTCATAAGGTTGAATTCCGCTTCGATTATGGAGGTCTGGTTTTTCCATAAATTAGACAGATGTTTTTCATTGTGCTGTATAGTTTCGATGTCCTTGACATACTGGTCTGCGAAACGTGAGTCCAACACTCCGAATAGGTCATTCGCCAGGTATCCGATACCATTGATAATACCTCGTCGGCACCTTGCCGTCTGGGCCACAGTACGACGACGTCTAGCGTAAGCGTTAAAATGCTGCGTTAACAAAAGTTCATTGTAGTACTCTAGTTCCTGGTAGTCATGTCGGGCTTGTTGTGTGATCGTATTACAATGAGTTTGTTTTTCAATGGTTGAGCAAAGTTTGTCAAGATAGTTTGATATCTTTTTATAGGTATCTATACCTGTCCAGTACGGCCCCATATCATAGTACATAACTAAAGTCCACTTGTCTCTGATAAGTTGTATTTTTGATATAGGATCAAAATACAGCGTTTGGTTTCTTGGTAATGGTTTTATATTATGGAGACTGTTTGAATGTGTAAATAATGCTATGAACGTAAACAAAACGGTAGCTACTGTTGCGATTTTTGATCTAGGCCGTCTTCTTCGCTCTGGTAATCTGGTTGGTTTTATTTCTGGTTTTGGTGTTGGTTTGTTGTTCTGGTTATTTGGCGACACGGAGATTTTCACAATAGGACGTTTCATGACCCTATTTTTTGTTTTTAATGAGCCCGCATTGGTTAGGCCATCATTTCTTGGGAGAGTGTCAATTACACGTCCGAGAATATTTTTCTGTGGTTTTAACCACCTCGTTTTTGATGAAAATTGCATCATGTATTCAGTCTTCCATCTACTCCATAAGCCTCGAAACAACTTTGAAGTGGAATGCCATCTGGTTCTAGCATCTCGCTCCGTTTCTATCACGGTTGCCCCTGGTTTTTCTGTTAGGAAATGGGTTGGTGTCAGGAAATCGAGATCGTTGGGACCCTCTGCTAGATCGCAAAGAGGTCGAGAGTTGCGGCATGTTTCCTGTCTAGCCAACAATATGGAGTACTCATAAATGGTTCCTGGTTTTTCATAATATGACGGTAGCCATGATGGCCCTCGCCACCATAAGTTGTGAATAATGAGTTGCTGGACAGTTAAACCACGATTGGCACAATCTGCTGGATTATCTGTGGTTTTTATATATTGCCAGTATTTTGATGGTATGGTTTTGATGGTGGTTGTAACTCGGTTTGATACGAATGGTTGCCACTGGGCTGGACCCCCCTTTATCCATTCTAATACTGCAGTAGAATCAGTCCAGCAGTACACCTCTCTCGGATAATCTGACAAACATTCTAAATCTTTTCGCACGAACTGTGCTTGAAGCTGGACGCCCATTCGCTTTTGAAGATTCTTTAGAATATTTGGGTCTCTGTACAGTACATAATTCAGACAGTTCCGCGATGATGACCCTGCTAAGGCGTTGGAAACCACTTTCCCTTTAGTAGTGGTTGTTTCAGCTCGAGTTACTACATGGTATGGTAAGTAGCACTCGGGCGATTGGTTATTGGTAGATGGTTTCATGTGGTTTGAATGAAAATATTCGGTCATGAACTGCTGGTTGTCTCCTTTTTCATATTCCCTTGGCTCCTGGTTTTTTTCAAACTCCTCCAAGTTTTTAAATTGAGCTAAGGCTAGTGGTTTAGTGACGCCCAATTTCTCTTTGAGCAATGGTAAAAATGGTAGTTGGACCTCGTCGTATCTTCTGTTTTCGAGTTTAGTAGTGGTTTCTAAAACATATGGAAGACACTCGTGGTCATCGTCGGTCTTCGTCAAGTCTTCCGTGTTGATAATAACAACGTTGCAATGGTACTGCGGTTTCATTGATCCGCATAGCAACCATCCTAACTGAGTCTGTTGAGCGATAGGTTCATCTTCTTTGCCTCTTAATATGCCACCCAACATTATCTTGCTGTAAACCTCTGCACCAAGCAGCAAGTCGATTTTTTGGTTCACATTGAAGGTGAACCAATTCACCAATATTCTCCTTTTTAATCGAAAATCATTATACAAAACATCATTTATCTCTAAAATATTAGTCCCCTTAATATTACTGAAAATTCTGAAATCATTATTATTCTCCTTTTTGATCGAAAATCATTATACAGGTTTGAAAAAAACAAGCCGGAAATCCAAATTCGAAACAATTGGGTGTAGGGAAAGGTCTTCAAAGGAAACGTGAGCTCGATTTTTTTCTTCAACAGCAACCATATCAAATTACAGAATTTGTTCTTTATCAGTAACTTTATCAATTGCTGAAATAATGTATAGTGATATTTTTTAATACAAAATATTAGGTTCAATTCCTTATTGGACCATCTGCTTTGAAAAAAATCTAAATTGCAGTTTTTGTTTTCTCCAAAATCAGTCTCACGATATCAGTAAACTATTCTCCTAACCTCTCTTTCTCTTTTTATAGTTTTTGATTTGGCCATTCAGCTCTATTTACAAAACTCACCCTGTGTGGTAACTATCATACTACCTAAAGGTAGCCAGAGGTAGTTGGGCCCATATTATTATGGTATAGGATGTAACCACTGTGGCATCGAGCAGTTCCTTATAGAAAAAATTACATCACTTAACTCGAGCTGGGAATCGATTCCGAGACCTCTGTTATTTGATCATGCTCAATAAGTATAGGATTATAATAAAAGAAGTTTAACCGGATTACATCGCGTATATTATTTAAAATGGTTTTCCTGACGTTTCGAAAGCTTTGCAGCGTTCGTGGTCGCAGGAAGACTAAGATGACAAGCATCTATACCGGTATTTCCAAAAAAATATTTTAAGCTACCGTACAATTTTTATTAATTAAAATCGTTTAGATGCACGCAGTAATCACTCTCAGTAATAAACATTGTACGGTAGTTTTTTTCTTGTAATATCTGTAAAGATGCTTGTCATCTTAGTCTTCCTGCGACCACGAACGCTGCAAAGCTTTAGAAACGTCAGGAAAACCAATTTAAAATATAAACGCGGTGTAATCCGGTGTTAAACTTGTTTTAATATAATGTGTAGTGATTGCGAAAACCTAAGAAATTATTGAGTATACTATTGTTATAAAATTTTATTGAGTACTCAATCATTTACGAGTAAATACTTGTTTAAGAAGTCAAAGTAAATATTTATTTTCTACGCCCTCTCACTGAAAGCAAGTATTGGAAAACATATTTCTTACATATTTAATAATCTTTAACCAAGCATCCTCAAGTTTCCTCCCAACAATATACTTAATAAGTAGACTGTTATTTCAGTCTTCAATATCAAAAAGTTTTTGTGCTTTAACAAAATTTCATTCTCGGCCATAAAATCTAGAATTCAAGAAAAACAAAGTTGTGGAAAGTTTCAAGGCTTGCTCGTAATAAAATTCGGTAGGGAAATTTCGGATAAGCTTAATTTTTCTTTACTGTTTTTACTTCCTCATGGGGGATTTGAGATTAAGATGTTCAACTTTAGAAAAGCTTACGATTTTGTGATGAAACAACGCGCTAAAATGTTTTCGGGTGTTTTTTTATAGTGTTTTTGTACAAACATACATTATATACGCCTGTTTCCCATTCGGGTAGGCAGAGATTATAAATTTCCATCTGCTACAATACTGACACACATAAGCTCTTTCGTTTCATTTACGTTAATTAACCTCGTCATGCATGCTCGTCAGTGACCTTTCTTGATAACAAGTTTTTTGTTTTTTTAGAAGATAATTTTATTATAAAATATCATATTCTTAGACAGTGTCTAGAAAAAAATATTATTCTTAGTCTATTTTATTTGATCAAAGCCAATTTACTGTCAAAAATTGTATATTAAAATAAAATGAAAATTTTGCTATATGTTCGTTTTACAATCAATAAAAGCTTAATGTAATTTAATTCTGTTCATGAAAAATATGAATATCTATTCAACACTCTGAAGTCCCTTACAGACCAAAAGCAGATCAGTAGCAGCGCAAGTTGAAAGCGGGCCCGCAAAAGTTGTAATACAAGGAACGATATGAAATATGACACATCAAATATTAGCACGGGCCCGCTGGCAAACTGCGCCACTCCTTTGCTGCCTGCTTTGGACCCGCCGGCGACAAACCAGGCAGCGCGGCGTGCATGCAGAATCGGCGCGATTGCTTTGTATCACTACGGCCGCCATACTGACTAAACTAGCCACACTGGAGCAGGACAGGGTGGCGCGTAAGTGTGACGTCAAAGCGGTTATGAGGCTGTTGTATTGTTTGACAACCGACACAAAATGTCATATAGAAAGCAGTTCTATGGCGGCTCTGCCATCAAAACGCTTTAAAACGCTGTCTGTTTTTGGTTTGTACGGGCCTTGAGTGTGATTTTTGGAATAGCTTAGAAATTTTTCTACCCTTCATGATGTTAAAAATAAATAGGCAATTTGTTTTATTTCAGTGAATCAATCTCAAAGTATCTCTTAAAAATCATCATTTTGCTAAAATAGTGCATAAATCCATTTGTTTTTCATCTTGTCGACATTTTTGACACTAATGAGCGAGTTGATACGAATATCAAACTACTATAACAGAACTATAGTAGAAGTACACTTACATTGGTGCCGGTAGTGGTGCCGGACATAAAGAATAGCACTACCTTTATCTCTTCTCATGTGTGTCGCAAAAGGCAACTAAGGGATTCACCAGAGGATAGGCAGCAGCGTTCTTTGAGTATTTAACCAACCAACGTCATTCGCCAACTCGCCTGCCAAGTGTGGTGATTATGGCATAATCCCTCTACATGATTGAGGGAGGCTTATGTTCAGCAGTGGACGTCTTTCGGCTGAAATGATGGTGATGATACTTACACTGTATATCTAAAGTCCAGTCATCTTCTAAGGCTGGAACTAAAGGCATCTGAGGGTTGGAGGCTCTGCAAGCCAGCTTTACTCCAGCATCAGACTTCGTCAACTGCAGTGATACTGTTGACGTTGTTGTGTTGCCATCTGTTGATAGCTGTGGAAAGGAAACGGTATTAAGTAAGACTTATATTTTTTTTAACGCATTTACGCATGCGAAGCGAAATATAAAGATTTAAATTGTGGTAAGAAAAAACATCTTTCCACAATTTAAATCTTTAGATTTCGCTTTGCATTCGTAAATGCGTTATAAATAATAAAATAATTAGTAAGTAGTATAGTGTTCACGGTAGCTCAGTGGCTAAAGCATCAGTACGCCAGCGTACTGAGCCAGGAGTCGCAGGTTCGAATCCTGCTCGTGAGCGATTTTTTCGTTCCACAATTTAAATCATAAGACTTATACATTTTTCGTAGTAAAAAATGTGAGCAGGATTCGAACCTACAATCTCTATGATTCATTTATACATACAAAGTGTATCAGAAATGTGTGGTCATGTTTGGAGGGCTCACTCAGGGCATAGCAAACAACAGCTTTTGTTATGGTGACAACCTTGAAATCGTGAAACATTGTTCGTTATGATCAGAGATCGGATTATTGGATGCATTTTAACCTAAAGTAAATTTTTGGCTATGAAATTATTTATTTTTATTGAAGACTAAGAAGCCTGTGCCGCAATCAGTGTGGAACTGCACTGACTGGACCAAACATGTTGCTGCGTCCCGCTATCCCTACGACGCAGCTGTACGTGTCGAGACTGCATTACACCAAAAAGGTAGAGGAGATCGTGGAATACATCAGAGTAAAGACCAATTTCACCCTGAGGGTTAAGAAGTTGGAGTTGCGCCACAAAGTTAACTTTAAATCTTTTGTGGTGCTTCCTTCTCGAAGGAGGAATTTTGGCCAAAGGGTGTCGTGTTTCGGCGTTTTCGCGGAAGGTTACATGACACCACGTCGCAGCGCAATACGTCGCCGAATCAACGTAATTAATACTTGTTTATTTATTATGTATAAGTGTATAGCATATTTTTATTATTTAAGTTTTATTGTGTATTGTTTTATGTATTTTTAAGGGCCTTGATGCCTGAATTATTATTATTAATCTCCGGATGCCAGGAAAACCGGGAATGCTTAACTAATCGGATTCAGCGTCCGGAACATAGAACCGATCATCTTGTCTTTTCCTACCTTGACGTTGGCAAAATCATCTAAAAACGATAGAGCCATTATTAAAAAAAAATCAAGTGTTATACCTAACTGATGTGCAGTCAAATCAAATAATGTATTTTAACTGTAAGAAGGTACGTAAAAAATACGGCAACATTGATTTTAGCGGCATCAATTTCAAAGCTAGCAATCTCTTAACTTATGTATAAGATAAGATCCAATAGAATCACACTAACTTATGTTATCTTAAACTATATTACTTCAGGTGACTAAACTTTTAGTACAGAAACTGTCTGAATGATTCAAACGTTCCACTATAGTAGCTTTTCACTTTGCGTTTCACCCCGGCTCCACACGTTGGCCCGAACGTTGGCGCCAACGCTATTCGCCTATTCGTGTGGATCGGGAAAATGGATTTGGCCCGAACGTTGGGGCGAGCATTGGCAGTTAGCCGTCGCGTGTCAGTTTTATCAAAGGGATTATGCACCAACGTTGGCGATGCGCCCACACGCTGGCGGTTTGCTCAGTCTTACCGCAGCACTCATGAAGTAAGGTGCATCGAATGAGCTTGTTCTTACGGTCACCGCGTCTTGAAAATGTCATACGCGTGAATGGAAGCAATAGTTACAGAATTTCTATAAAAAATCTTTATGTTTATTAACAAATAATAATGATATTCTATCATTTGTCAAAAAAAAATTCAAAGACAACTTCCATTGTTTAACTATGTTATTTTAATTGACAGTTCAGCTCTCAAGCACTCAATAATCTTAAAGTGCGCAGTGCAACATCTATTTCAGACGTCTTTACATTGGCTCTGACGGAACTAAACTAACATTATCTCCAACGTGTGGACACTAGGCCAATTACGGGCTAACGCTCGTCCCAACGTTGGAGCCAAAGTGTGGAGCTGACCTTAAAATATTTCCATTATTCAGTTAGTAACAAAGTCACTGGTCGAAAAGTCGGAAATAGACCCTCCTACCTTCTTTGATATAGATTAATAAGTAATCACCGACTTTAAGATACGAGTTCTCTCTGCTTCGATTCGCTAAAAATAGCTTCGAGCCGAATCCTAAATCAATTGACTAATGACTTTGCTGCTAATGAATTTTACAAGAGGAAGATAAAATCGAGTACGATATAACATTTCAAATTGTAGCAAAATTAGAGATCAAACGGATATCTGGCAACTATCCTGTATCCGTCCTAATTTAACTATCCGGCCGGATACCGGATACCGAATTTACAATATGTTTGGAAAATTTCGTAAAAGCAACTGTATTTAAATCACATAAAAGATATTTACCTACTCCAAACACAAACAAAGCCACAAAACGTCATCTAATTAAAAAAAGTTTATTAGTCATAAAGAAAATATTATATATATATATATATATTATATTTTATTATATTTTTGCACTAGGGGCAAATTATGGTGAATAAATACCACGTTATTGGCGCTAAGACGTAATTAGCATAAAGGCCCATCTCCCCGTTTTGAGGAAGGCCTATGTCCAGCAGTCAAGTGGACATATTTCAGCTGAAATAATGAAGCCTTAAGGCGGGTACTGACTTGTATCATTTATGTGTAATGTAACATTCGGAGCTCTCACTCACTCTACTGACAACTGCCGTATTCAGTTTGTTACACGTTACATTACACGCAAATCATACAAGTCAGTCGCTACCTTAAGAAGCCGCTCGATCGTCCGTGCCTCACCTTCGCGGGCTCACTCAGATCTATGCGACACGACACGCTTGATGACAATGCTCGGCTGAATATCCGGCTATCCGGATTATAGGATTGACGAATATCCGTCATCCAGTATCCGGTCAAACAGCTTTCCGTTTTATCTCTAGTCAAAGTCCTTTAAACCCACTTTTATAATTAAAATTGCCAACAATTTTCAAAGAGTCAAATCAAAATTCATATTAAAAGGTCATTGCTGTTGGAGTCTTAAAGGTTAACTAACATTCTTGACAGGGAAATTGGTCATTCGTGGTATCATTTTATCAGTAAAAGTTAATGTTGCTTTTAACCTACTTAATATAATCCTTTAGTAACCTGTAAACTCTCGAACGGTAAGTAGCCGTCACACGCGGTGATATAATATAATTATATTCTTTGCAATATCGCCCACCATACATTTAAATGAAGCATCACATACAGCGAAGATAATATTATTATATTTACCTCCCCATATCTTAACACTCCGTTACACGCGCACCGAAATGTGACACAATTACACGCGCTGGAGAGCCCCTTAATAATTATAAGATTTTTTGCTAAAGATAGAAATAAAAAAATACGTATGTCATATGTAATCATGTCTTTATTTGTCTTTATCAAAACAAGTAAAAAGAAATCTGATTTTCAAAAACGATTTTATGCAGAGCAATATTTAGTTAATAATAAGCACGAATGTACTGTCGGGGCACGCCTGTGCTCCTTGCGTGAAACGGAGTGTTAAGAGTGAGCGATATGACATTCATCTTAGGATAGTGTAATATAATACCATAACATAGGTACTTACCGTACATTAATCAATATTTACTAAAAAAAAAATCTAATATTAAACGTAAATAAATGATTGTCTCGTCTCGTAAGTATTATAAATCAGAAAACATTAATTTTTACAATCCACGCTTTGAAAAAAAAAATATCTAGCTCGTCAAATTGAAAACAAAAACCGGCCAAGAGCATGTCGGGCCATGCTCAGTATTATAGGGTTCCTTAAGTAGGTGTAATTACAAACGAATCAAATCGAATATTAATCATGGCTATTTTAGTTTTTGCAATAATCGGCAGCATTCGCGACTCAGAGCGTGTTGTTAGTAGCGCCATCTAGCGATAAATTCAAGAAGCCAAATTTAAGAAATTTTTCATGCAGTTTCTTTTTGTGATTTTTTCAAATAGAAAGTAGCTAAAAGAGCATTATTTGCTATGATCATTTTTCTCTTAGGTCAATGACCTTTGTACTAGGACGTTTTAAGTATTTTTCAGTTTTCTCTCTATAACTCAAAAAATTATAATCACATTATACTCGAAATAATTTTAAAAGAGAGTTTTCACAAAGGTGTGGAAGATTATAAGTTTCTACGTTGGATAGTTTAGAAATGGCAGGGGGGGGGACACATTGCAAGCCACTTTGGCGGGCTACATTTCGCAGATGGTACACCTGATAAAAAAGTGGTGTATGAAACATTACCTTCATTTTAGTAGACCTATTCAATGATACCCCACACGAGGGGGTGCAGCGAAAAAAAATTTTGCATCCCCATTTCACATGTATGGACGCCACCCCCAAAATACGTAAAAACGATTTTTTTATTCTTTTAGAATTGAGATCTATATGTAGACTATTTTTTAACAAAATTTCATTTACTTATGTTTATAATTGTAGAAGTTATTAAGCTGTAAAGGATTAGGACAGACGGACAGACGGACAGACGGACAGACGGACGGATATGACGAAACTATAAGGGATCCTTGTAGGACTTCGGAACCCTAAAAAGGTTTCATAAAACCGTCACGTAGGTACAAGTTGAAAGACCCAAATCAAAAATACAGACGCAAAAATTGATATCAAAAATACCAATCGCGTGCCTCGAAATCCTTGGAGGGAACAAATCAACCAATCACAGGGCTTATCCCTCGAATCTGTATTCAGGATTGATTTTAATTAAGTGTTGTTAATATTAATTTCTAGTTGGCATGTTGGCTGTAGGTTTAATTAAATTACGTACGACAGTCAAACCGGTTTGAATAGCGTGTGTGTCTTGATTGACGTTTCGCTTTGTTGTAATCAAGAAGCATGTGACTCGGATATTTCGGTTTTGGCAATGTAATCAAGTTAAATCGTCTATTTTGTTTAAGGAAGCGTGGATGCATGGAATTTAATATTAGTGGCGCGCATAGAAATATAAATAAAAAGGTAATAGAAATGTTATCTACTGCCTTTCAATACCGGAACGCGTGTCGCGTGTTTGCCGCTACCAACACATAAATACGCAATTACGCCCACCGTGTTTCTAGCATTCAATGCAAAATAAATTAAGGGGAATGTAGCAGCCAAGTGGCGCCCCCATCAGTAAAAAAAATATTACTCGCTGAATACATAATTTATCGAAAATACGTTTATAACGATTGAAGTACAGATACTGCAGTTTAATCAGAAACTGTTAGCTCTGTAAATTATGCGATACGCTGCAAAATACAATTTTAGTGACTCCGCGTCCAAAACAGCACTGATGATCAAAGCAAACGGTTCACGCACTGGTATCCTACGAGACACCTGCACGCGGCGACAAGTTCACGCGCCTTTACCACTTCTGTTACCTTATTATTTAGATTTCTATGGTGGCGCGTAATTCGTTGTACGTTGACGAGGTTGATGAAAGAGAAATATTGGGCTTAACTTTGTTATTAATTGTTTGGATTGGGTCTTGTGGATGATTGTGTTTTCCGGTAATGTAATTTATAGGTTTATTTGTCTTAATTTTGACTTGGGTGCGGCTATGTGGGTCATAAAATGAATAAATCAGTGAATACGTCAAAAACAGCCCCAAAAAGGCACGTGTTGGTGAATATGAAAGAAAAAGGTTGAGAATTATAATAAAGCCAATGAATTAATAAGGCAATAAGCTGTAGAACTCTAGATCTAGATCTTTAGAGGCTTCTAGAATTATCAGATTGACTTCAATGAAGATAATTGAGCTATGAATATCAGTGAAACTTGATTAATTATCAGAGGATTGAAGGCATCCCTGCTGAATGTGGCAACAAACACTGGGTCTACTGATTAGACCAGTTTTGAGCCTCATGCGTAGAGGAAAACGAGTGGAAATATAACTTCAAAGGCCTTTTTGTTGAAGCAAGCCAACATGTCAGTTAGGTTCGTTAGAGATGGGCAAAGTCCGTTGCAAAACGTTTCCATGAAAAAATCGTTTGTTTCAAAGATACATAAAATGTTGCCATTACTGAGAGCTCCCAGGAAACTAAGCTCTCTAAAAAGGTGTAGTGATAGTAAAAATTTCGTCATCAGGATCATCAGGGAAATCGTCGAATATAGTAGATAGTAGTAGTGTATGCAGTTTTTTTCGTATAGAATATGCTATTATATTTAACCGCAAATTGCGATAATCCATAATTTTTAAGAAAAAAACGCCTAAAGTTTATTTCGGGACCCCGTGGGATAGTGGGAGTATGAGGTGAAGGTAGCTCAAAATAAGTGTCACATCACGCAAAAGGTCAAACACCCCAAAGTTCAATGTCAAAAACCCTATAATATGTCAAGGATAAACACCCCAAAAGGTCAAGGTCAACTCTTAAAATCAAAAATAAAACGAGTGTGCTTTAGACCACACGACTGAAGTAAAACTTAACTAACTTATAAATCAAACTTCTTTAGGCAAGTTTGACTTGGGGAGTAAGCTGGTGAATGCGTTACGGAATTACAAAATTGAGGCGAACGGAAGGGGTAGTGCGAGACGCGGGAAACGATGCTATAGACGCTATTGATAGACTAGGATATTAATTTTAGCCGATGTTGCTACAGATCTCGACAGAAGATACACGCGTGCATTCAGAGCTAACCACTAAACTTTGTAACTGTCGTAAATCATAACAGTGCTTACAGTTCGCTGCTTTTCATTTATTAAAAGCCTTTAGTTAGGTCCCTTACAAAGTATAGCAGTCCAAAGTCGTACATAGGCACACCTTGGACACTCAATACAATATAAACACTAGCACCCACTACATACCCAAGATTGTGTCTGTACACAAATGCACACACACGTGTAGGTTAGGGATGCTCGCCGCCCGTAATGCCGACAGGGTTCCGAGCACTTCTCAGTAGCTTTCAGAGATGGCGTGCTTGTATAGCGACGTACGGGGCGTGGGCGAGGAATATTAAATTGGCGGGAGGCGGTGAGTGGCCATTTTGTAAGTTAGTAATATCGTAATATCCGCATGAGTGACCGGGCATGCTGTCTTGTACCCGTTGAGTAACCACGTCGTTGCGTTATGAGCCGATATAAAAACGCGCACCCTGCTCTTGTTACAAAAAAACGTTATCTATGACTTTGTTTTGTCAAAAAGAAATAACTTTTAGTTAGAAGAACATTAGGCATATTTAAGAGGTATTTGATAATCACTTTGCTTGGGTACTTTCAGTACCCAAGGTCACTTTGAGGCAAAAACAGTTTGGGTACTCCCAGTATCAAAGGTCACTCAAGGGGTAGGTAGGTATTCTGTGACATAGGTCTCTCCCAATTGTTTCCGTATTGAAATGCCTATATATATATAATATAGTTGCAAATTCCAAGAACTCAGCTTGAGGCTTCTTAACAGTAATAACAATAATACTTTGCCCAACTTTAAGATAGAATTCTGGACCATATTATCATTATCAATAAGGCAGTAGTTTGAATAATTAAAAAAATCCCATATTAGTCACTTTTAGGAAAAAGGAATAATAAATAGGGACAAACTTCGTGGAATAATAGTATTTAATTAAATACTCTTTAATATTCTCATAAAACATTACTCAGATATTCAATTTTGTAAAGTTCATTGACTTCATTTGATCCTGAAAGATGATACCTATAGAATAGACTTTACGATAATGAACATTCTAGGAAATGGAAAATAAATTGAAATTATTTTTCATTTCTGCTTTTAAATAATATTTGTGTTATAACACAAAATAAATAACGCTACCTTTCTGACGTCACCTGACATGAATTTAATTTATGTATTATTCTTTATCAGCTTCAATATTCTCTTTCATTTTGTTTTCTTTGATGTACCTACACATTGGTAAGCTCAAGCTAAATTCATACGATATCTGAGAGCTAGGTAAACGTATTTTCACTACTAATAAGGCTGCTTTTTAGGGTTCCGTACCTGAAGGGTTCCAAACGGGACCCTATTACTCTCGCTTCGCTGTCCGTCCGTCCGTCCGTCCGTCTGTCTATCACAGGGCTGTATCTTTTGAACGGTAATAGATAACCGGTTGAAATTTTTCTCAGAAATTGTGTTGCTATGAGGTGTATCACGACAAATACTAAAAATAAAAAAAAGTCTAAAACCAAAGGCGGCCCCCCATACAAGAAACCTCAAAAAACGCATTTTTTTCAACGTTTTTGTTCCTTCTCTATCTTCAAAACGGTAATATATACCAGCGTCAAACTTGGTCAGATTATAGTGCATATTATGTAGTTTCGCAACAAATACTAAAAATAAGACAAACTTAGACATATTGAGAGGTACGAAACCCTTACTGCGCGAGTCCGACTCGCACTTGGCTTTTTTTTAGAGTCGGGTTTTTTTTGAGTTTTCGTACTTAAAGGATCCTAACGAAAACCTAATACTAAGCCTACGCTCCGTCTGTCCGTCCGTCCATCTATCCTTCACAGAGCTGCATCTCTTTAACCATAATTAGGTAACGTCAAAATTTTTAAGCTCACAGTTACAGAGATAATGAGTTCCTACAATCAGCCTAGATAGCGCTCTAGATTATGTTAGTACATAAAAAAAATCTCTGTAACAAAACATTTTGTAAACTGGGTCCGAATTTTTCCAGGACACGGCTAATCACGGTACAGTCGACCGCACGTCAGTAGTAACAGCAGACCTTGACAGCGTCTTTATTTCATAAGCAGTAAGGGCCGTTTTCTTAATTCAAGTGTTGAAACTGAGGTGCGGTCGACTGTATCAACGACCGCTTGACAAATTTAGCCAAACTTTCACTTGCTACATTCAAAACAGGAACAGCGTAGGGTCTCTTAAGAGCGATTTGTGCACGCCGTAAGCATTCTCTGTCCCATTCAATCTACATTTATTACTTTTACGTGCCCCTATTTCAAGTTGCTACACTGACGCCGTATAAGATTGGCCGTTTTGATTAAATTTCTATGCAAAATTAGCTTTTCTCTTGAAAAGTTTGGAATTGATGAGGTAGTATCTGTTATCTGTTTTTGACTTTCTATGTTGTCAATCTCGATAACCGCGGGTCTTGATGGAATTTTCTTTGAAGCTACTAAGTTATTATAATCTGAATTAATATGAAATATAGGTAATTCTCGTTTCCGTATAAAGGGAGTGTATTAATATTTTGATTACAAATTACGAGGACTTTAAGACAAGAAGCTTGTTGAAACAATTGTGGAGTTCTAGGAGTAATCTTAATAATTTATTAAGGTATAGTAATCTTAATAAGTTATTAAGGTATTTGATTATGAAAATGTTGCGACTACTTTTGCCGGTTATTTTATTCACGATTTCAGGGTTGGTCCCATGGTAAATGCTGCTCAAATTGATAAGTAAAGTCATCCCTTAAAGGGTTGTTGGATGTATTAGATTTATATTGAATTCGAAATAACCCTGTACATCTCTAGCTGTTTGCATATGACTTGTGCCGACTTATCAAAAGAGAAGTTTAACATAACTTACCGTCTCCTTAGCATTGTTTATTCTATGTCCATTCTTCCACCACGTGATAGACGCTGGTGGTCTTGACCCTGAACTTTGACAGAGCAGGTCGTATCTTCTGCTGGCTGATAGTGGCTGGTTCGAGCCAAGGATGTGCACTGTCAGTGGTGGAACTGAAAAGAAACTTGGTTTAAGTAATTCTGTTGAGACAAACCAAATAACCAAAAGAAACAGTCAATCTAACAACGCTTTCACATTAGGTGGCTTAGCCACGCAGCGGTAGCCCTGCACCAGCAGATGCTTTCACATTACTGTGGCTGCAGGACTGCTTACGGTGGCCATATACGCACTGACAGATTTACCTGTGCAGGTTACCTGTATCAATAAACGGAACATAAAATTTAGGAATAAATCTACGGTGTCATCACATACACGCTATTGTTTGCATGCACAGTTTGATACATTAATTAAACTTTATTCTTAAAACGACATGAAGAATTTTATTGTGATTCTTTTGATGTGTTCTGCATTTGTTAATTTATGTTAACGGGTTCTTTGTCGGTTTGCGAGTTTTGAAGTCGGAAAATAAATAAATAACTGCTTAAGAAATATTTCCGCTCCAAAACATTAGTAAAACCGAGTAGGTAAAACGTTTTATCAAAATAATGTTTTCAGTCCTGAAAATATAATTTAATTCAGGTTGTGGGCCCATCTTTATTATTATATTTTTCTCAACCAAATTTAGGTTGCGTAGGATATCAAACAAAAGTGTTTTGAACTTCCGTATTCACAAAGGAGAAAGTAATATAAATACCTTCAATTATATGAATTCTTTGATATTTATCTTATTAGGTACAAAGATAGACATTGCTTCTTGATAATATGACTTTAGTATTTGAGTATACACGCAATATATCGTGAGGAAGGATTTTCTGTCAAGTACGGTTGACTTGGCCAGTAGAAAAGAGTAGTAATGAATTGTGAGAGAATCAAGTTTTTTGGACTTAAATGTAAGGTCACGAACCTTCCTGTTGATAAATTTGGTCGACAAAATCCCTTGAACGAATCCTGCTACATTACACGTACGCGTAAGTCTCAATAGGATACGCGCGCTGATGATTGGAGGCGCCACGTGTAGTGCCCCTCGAACACCACTCCCAGAGAGAAGAGTGGCTGGCGTGTCTGTTTCTATCTGGTCTCGGAACCTTTTTAAGAACCTTTATAATAATTATCATTAGCACTTACAATTCATATTCAACGCAAGTGAAGTCTCAATAGGGTGCGTCCGCGGAGGATTGGAGGCCCTACAAGTGAATGCGACCCTGTCATCCGTGCGCGTTAGACGCCCCACGTGTAAGACCCATCGGACGCCGATCACGGAGAGAAGAGTAGCTGGCGTGTCTGTTTCTATCACGTCTCGGAACTATTTTATGAACTTTTATATTAAAATTATCATCAATACTTACAATTCATATCAAGCGTAAGTGATGTCTCAATAGGGTGCGCGCGCGGATGATTGGAGGCCCTACAAGTGAATGCGGCCCTGACATCCGCACGCGTTAGAGGCCCCACGTGTAGCACCCCTCGTACCCCGCTCCCGGTGAGAGGAGTGGCTGGCGTGTCTGTTTCTACTTCGTCTCGAAACCATTTTATCCATGGCCTGGGGCGACCTGGAAAGGAGATAATAATTTAACATTACAAACATTATGTATGACCATATGGTCGTAGATTTTACGTTGGGGCCATTCTAGCCCCAGATAAAATTCTAAGCCCATAATATTAGAACCTAGAATGATATCTTGACCTTTTCTTGCAGACATAAAAAAAATATCATTATCATAGGTGCTGATAACCCTTTCACGTGTTTCAAGAATCACTTTTCGTGTCAAATGATCGAGTAAAAAATTAATTAATTATGAATTGAAGTTTTCCTTACCTCCGCTGACGTCACACTTCAACGTGAAGGTATCACCTTCGATGTATGGACCGACGATGGCTTGTTTCACGTCACCCTTGTCGTCCGTGATCACCATTTTGTTTGGCGGCACTGTTGACAAAAAATGTACATTTATTTACTCATCATCATAGTCTCGTGTTATCCTAACTTATTGAGGTTCAGCCACAGACCAATAAGCTTCTAGCCGCCGATTAGTCAGATACCCCTGATCACCAAGCATATGCAGTAACACTGCATATAATACGCCCACCACCAATCAGGACGACACTCCGTCAGCGAGCGGCACCAATCATACCACTGAACTTTTGAGCCTACCAATCATACGCGCCGTCTGCCCCTTGTCCTCCGCCAACATTTTACGACTGTGTTGTCAGGCGAAACTTTGTTGCTGCGGGGTCTTGAGGCTTACTTGTTTGTGGGCATATCTTTTCCTACATTCAGTTTTATCAGGCGTCATCTCAATAAAACAAGCTTCCAAAACCACGGTTTCGTAGAAAGCCGAAGCGCGTGTTTATTTTGTTTTTCAGCCATACCGTTTCCCAATTTATCTCTTAGGATTCCGTACCCAAAGGGTGTCAACGGGACCCTGTTATGGTTAGCCGCCTACACTATCTTTCCGCTAGTCCATCCATCCGTACGGGCGTACCCGTCTTTCTGTCACAAGCACAGATTTCTGATGTATTTTTTTTCTAAAAATAATAAAAAGTGGTATAGAACGAGTCCGACTCACATTTGGCCGGTTTTTTCTTTGTTATGCCTATTTTCTTATAGTCACTAGATACAATTATTTACTATACTCTAAAATATTAGGTATTACACTTTTGCCTCTTGTCTTAAGCGGAATAAAATGAGAAAAGAAAGAGCTACCTAATTCCTTCCTTAAAAGAGCCTTCAGAGGCGGCTTAGGGATTATAATATCAGGTGGACGGACGGCAAAATCCACCTGTGTTCTGATTACACGCTGCGAGGACTTTGTGTCCGGTAAAACAAGGCTGAATTTAATTAGTGCAGTGCAGCAACTCAATGACGCTTTATTTATGTACATACTTTTTTCTAAGCAATTTAGAATTTACTGGATTTTTTAAAATTATTAATAACCCTTTAAGGGATAATTTGTGCTAATGAATTTGAGCAACTTTTAACTTAACTTCGAAAACAGTGTTCTGAGAACCCTTGCTGATAAAGTTGACAGCACATTAATATTGGTCATAAATGCACAAATTATGATTTTTAATAAGTGTGACTATGGACTCGCATGTATAAAGAAATCTCTGAAATAAAAAGTTACTTAATATTTAACTTGTAACATAACATCACGCCTGTATTTCCCCGAAGGGGTAGGCAGAGGTGTACAGTACACCCACATTTCGCCAGTTATGTAATAGTCCCATGTAATAGGTGGCGAGCCTATTGCCACTGACCGGGCACAAATCCAGACTCCGGGCTGCTACTGAGAATTTCTTAATGAAAAAACCCAATAACACTTTGCTCGACCCGGAAATCGAACCCAGGACCCCACGCTCAGCAGTCGCCCGAACTATTTAACTTAACTTTATTTTCTATTTAACTTGTATTCTGGGATCAACTCTGTAGCCGTGAACTGAAACATGGAGCTTCTGTATTTTTTTTGCATGAACTGCTTTCCACCTCATCATCATTACAGCCGAACGACATCCACTGCTGGACATAGGCCTCCCCCATGCATCGCCACAATGACCGGTCCTGCGCTTTCGGCATCCAGTGGAATCCCGCGACCTTCACCAGGTCATCGGTCCACCTTGTGGGGAGCCTACCCACGCTGCGCCTTCCAGTACGCGCTCGCCACTCCAGATCTTTACTGCCCCATCGGCCATCTGTTCTGCAAGCAATGTGCCCCGCCCACCGCCACTTAAGTTTGGCAATTCTTCGGGCTATGTCAGTTACTTTCGTTCTCCTGCGAAACTCCTCATTTCTGATTCTATCACGCCAAACATAGCCCTCTCCAATGCCCTTTGAGTGACTTTGAGCCTTCTTGTCAGGTCCATTGCAAGCGACCACATTTCAGTGCCGTAAGTAACTACTGGCAACACACACTGGTCAAAGACTTTCGTTTTGAGACACTGCGGTATTTTGGACAAGAAGATTGGTAGCTTCCCGAACGCTGCAAACTGAGTCGGATTTTTCTTTAAGTTGCTTTCCATCTGATTCACACGAAATGTTTGTGAAGTGCCTCGGTCGGGCCTCGTCCGGGGCACGGCTTGTGTCCACCTCGGTCCCGTCACGGTGTAGCATAAATCAACCATACTGAAATAAACTTGATGAAATATAATGAAGTTGAGATAATAAAACCAGTGTACAAATCTAGCAGTAATTATAATTACAATAATCATTAATTGCCAATTGGAGCCAAACTAATTGGTTTCCATTGTTCGCTACTGAACCAAGTTCTCAGTAACTGGCAGAATGAAACCCACTCTGTTCCCCGTCACAGTTTATTGCGGTACTTTAATTCAACGTTTCTGGTAATCTCTTGCAGTTTATTAAACGGAGAAAATGTATAAAGAATCTTGATAAAATGTTGGAGACTTTTCTTTATTTATTAAGTCTGTAGGGGAATGTGGGGGGAAATCGGACAGAGGGTGAAAGCGGATAGTTGCTATTTCACTAGTACGCGTATCGCTGTCTCGTTCTAGACAGTCGGCCGATATTCGCTAACGCTCGTGCAGTGTGGTTGCAAATGACGGCCACGATAAAATTTCGGTGCATGCGTCTATACGAGAAAAAAGAAAAAAGTGGTAAGTAATCTATTGTTTTGTATTTTTTGACGTATTCTCATTAGTTTTGGTCATGTGTTAATACAATGTTATATATTTTTTTATAGAATCATGGATATTTAAGGCACTAAAACTGCATTAATTGTTGCTGTGGGTTCAAACATAAAGTGTTTAAAATAATATTTCAAATATGGCACCTGTGGGGTACAATCGGACGGGGTGATATCGGGTATCCGGTTTCACCCCAAATCGATTCATATGTTTTGTGTGTTTTGTATTTACATGATTTTTTTCATATATTTACAGGACCTCAATATTTTAGGGGCATACGTCAAAAAATCAAATAGGCTGCAATGGTTGGAGTCAGACATGCTTTTAATAAGTTGAGTGATGGAGGGCAGATTGGGATAACTTTTAGCAGCACATACATATAATGTACCCATGTACTTCTTTAGAAGAACGCGTTAAGAAAATCAAAGCTGGAAAATCAGAGGAGCACTTCATGTGTTCCGGAAGTGTCTCGCTACTGAAAAACGTGTTTTCTGTGATTTTCTGGAAGATATGCTAGTAGAACAAATTAAAACTATGGAATCTCGTCTACTTGGATTAATTAAAATGGATATCCAACGTTAATCATTCCAATTAGCTGAAAGAAATCATTTTAACTACCCATTAAATAAAGAAACAGGACTTCCCAGCTTGGACTGGGTAAGAGGATTTCTGAATCAGCACACCGAGCTGACATTGAGAGACACACAGCCAACATCAGCTGCAAGGCCAATGGGCTTAAATAGAGCAGTTTTTTCCTTTTTTTATTTTATTTTAGGATTACTTTATGTAAAGCATGTATTCAATCCTACTAGAATATACGTTTATTATTTAGATAGTATTCACCCTGTTGGTATAAAATGCGTATCCGCTTTTACCCATAGGTATGGGGTGAATCCGGATCTATGTTTTTTACTAAAACAAGTTCTACTTCCTATAAATTATAATTGATCTCTGTTTTTTTTTGCCAAAGTAATGCCTTACGAATGTTCTTTGATAGGCTATGTCGATTTTGTTACCCCACTCTCCCCCAATCGTTTATTTCGTTCTTAGGATTTTCCTGCGTTGTGGGGGCCTGATGGTAGTTGCTCCGTTAATAATACTGATATTTAGATTCATCTGGTTAGACTGGAAGCTGACCCAGTCTTTAGACTACAGTGCCTTTAGACTATGCTGACTGTAGTGGTAGGGGAAATTTATAGAGCGCTCTTTACACTATGCCAGTTTGTCACTTTAATTCTGTACCCATTTAGAACACCAAACTAGTGACACATGTACCTATTGGCTTTGAATAAGGCTCTCTCAACATCATAGGGTAGGTCTTACCCTTATTTTGATTTCAATTAGGACGTAATAGTTGTCGTTTCTGCTCTCTGTCACTTTATTATTTTCTGTTTTTATCCCACAAAAATGGGAAATTTTCAAAAGCTTTTCGGCACCTCAAACAAACTCATAGCGTGTACTGGTTGGAAAGTGACTAGTGAGGATTTAGCATGCTAACCTTTCTTTACTTTATTCTAAATCGTGTGTTAACTAATTTTAGAGCGGCAAAGTCCGTACTGTCAATCTAATTAGTGTTCGAACTAATCTAACAACCTTTACACCAAGCTAAATTTAGAGTAACTCATTTAATGCACTGAATTTAGCATTATCTACTTACTACTATACGTTTACTCCATACGACTATACAAAATTACTCCTTTATTTTATGTAGATTCTACCTGTCTAATAACAACAACTACAAACAACATGAAAAGAGTATTTCCATGGAGTTTCTTGCCGGCTCTTCTCCATAGGACCAACATTTTGGAACCGTGCAACTAGATTCTTAACGTTTTGAAAATGCCTGTAAATGCTTATTCGAAATAAAAACTTGAATTTGAATTAGAAAACCAGAGTTTTTAACTATACACATGCTGCTAACATTAGGCACCAATGATTGCAGGTACCTAATGATTGTACCTACCGATACAAGATCATTCTTTTCCTATAGCCAAAAATTGTTGTCGAGACTTTATGCAATGCAATTTTTAAGCTATTGCATAGCTTCTATCGCGGGCCTTGAGCGTGGAGACCGAATCCAGAAATTCCGTAACGAAAATAACCTAACACCCCCCACTCCGACCGGCACAGCGGTGATACTTTTTAGTTTTGCCATCTATCGATGAATAGCAGAACTTTTAATGACTTTTTGAAATATCACGCTTGTCTCTTTAGTTCCTGCAATCTGGTGACTCATGCCTATTTAGAGTTTCGGCGTTAGGGCACCTCCTCTTTGTATTTACATAAAAAATGCTATGCAATAGCTTTACCGCGGCAGTCTCCGAGTGCTACACTTCTTTTTTTCTTTTCTTTTCTTTTCTTCTTTTCAAAGCTTACAGCTGATCGAGCAAGCGCACGGCAAAAAATATTGGTTATCTAGTAAAAATAAAAATAAATGGCCCAAAACTGTTTGGCTTAGTTTTACTCTGCCAACATTCTGCTGATCGGTCTCAAAGCATAAAATCTCGACTAAGGATATCGATAATAGCCCTAATATAATTTTCATAGCCTCCTTTTACTTTTTATTATTCATTAAGCATTAATTCCATTTTTATTGGACAACTTTTATGTCCAATTATTTTATAATGCTTCCCGTTGATTTGTTTAAGTGAATTCCGTTAATTTTGGAGGGAGAATTGAAATTGACTGAGCTGCTCGTTTATAATGCGCCATTAGCTTTTGTAGGAATTTGTGTTTTAAATCTTCCTATGGATATCAAAAGCGATTAAGATGCAGTAAGATGGGTAGTAGTACAGTCGACCGCACGTCAGGAGTAACAGTTAAGAAATGTGTCAGGGCAATCTGTAAAATACAATGTTTTAAGGCCATAAATATTTTGATTTTACCATGTTCATACATTTAATCTCTGTTTTGTAGTAAAAAACCTTGGCATGTCTTTTTAATGCAATTCGTCATATTTTTATCAGTAGTTATTTGAATAAAGAGACGTGTCAAGATTGTTTACTAAATAAGACAAGAGTGAAAAAACAGAATATACGAATGTGGTACTGCAAGTCACGTACGCCAAACTGAGACAAGTGAAGAAGGAAAGTCTTATGTGTATCTCACTACGAAAAAATAATAAAGATATTTATACTAGTTTTGTACGAAAATAATTAGTGGATAGATCATCTAACATACATTTAAACAGGATACACAAGTGAACATGCCCTAGAAAAATCCAACCATTTTCTTCGATTTGTTAAACCACAATTACTGGCGAAGGAAAACGATATATACCTAGAATGCTCCGTGAGGCTATTGAAATTAGAAAACATCTTAATTTTAATAAAGAAGATGGTTGGCAGCTACCACCTGTTTGGAACCCAGTTCTAAAAATAATCAAGACCCAAATAGCACGCTACACTGTAAAAGATAATGAAATTATGAGTGATTACTGCGTGCATTGAAACGTTTTTAATTCATAATAATTATACGGTAGATTAAAATATTTTTTAGAAATATCTGTAAAGACGCTTGTCATCTTAGACTTCTTGCGACCACGAACGCTGCAAAGTTTTCGAAACATCAGGAAAACCTATTCAAATAATATACGCGATGTAATCCGGTTAAACTTATTTTATTATAAGTATACACAAGGTTCATCAACATATTGGATTAAAGCTTAATATTTCGCGTTTGATTAAAGGTTTCAGCTCAGTTAACTAGCTAATAACTAACTTGCACTAGTTAGCTTTTATTACTCACGAGGGATGACTATCAGCTGATACACTGAAAGTTACGCTTTCATACTGAGTTCAACTTGATATACAAGGCATAGAAACTTTAACGAGGTTAGAATATGATGCAGAACCTACAATATAAATAAACAAATATTTGTGTCATTTTACACAGCACCAGTCTCAAACTAAACAGAGCTTGTACTATGGGTAGGTACTAGAGAACGAATATAATACTTACATACTTTTGTTTTGTAAGTACATACTTATAATCACGTCTATAATACATAAGAAACACTCAGATCAACACAAACACTTATGTTAGATAGATAGATAGATAGAATATACTTTATTGTACACCATGAAAATAGTAGTAAACAGGAACAACGTACAAATTATGGGTACATGTTCATCACATAAACATTACCTTCTTGTGGGAATCGAACCCACGACGTCGTGATCAGCAGTCTGACACTCGAACCACTAGACTACTGTAGGTACTTGACCAAAATGTATGAAACAGCAGATTTTGTTTTCACTATATTAGAGTTGGTCTTATAGTAAAAGTTGTTCAAATTTATGAGTACAATCATCCCTTCAAATAGAAGTACCCTGTATATAATTTAAAGAAATAAAGAAAAAGCTTTTATTTGCCACAAACCATCAAGCACAAAGTACTTATACAAGAAAAGGGTAAAAAAAAGAAATTAAAATATTTATAAAACATTGTGTGACTGCGAAAAATGGTATCGAGTTCAGTATTAAACTGTTGCCGTGTAGGCAAAAATATTTATTTTATTTCAGAGTTTTTAACTCTAATAGAATCAAATTAACAGGCATGTGGCCAATGATATTTAAAAGTACAGATATGTTACTAGGCTCGCAATCTGAAGACTCGTAACCGTCCTAATTAGAAAGTTTTACTATTAATCCGCATCAAATAAAAAGCGTGGCGATAATGGCATATCCCCCCAATTTGCTTGGGGGAGGCTTATGTCCAGCAGTGGATATCTTTCGGCTAAAATGATGAATTAAGACGCCGTGCGTGATAGGTGACAAAAAAAAACCAAGATGCCGACGTGTGTGTACAGAAAGTGTTCCAATTATGACGCGAAAGTAACTTGAAGTAACCAACTTCCAAACTTTGAATTAGTTTATGTGTATTGTGCTGCTGCTGCGTACGGAACATTTTTTTCGTTAATTTTGTTAGGGTTATGACATATCTATACTTTTAAAATATCATTGCATGTGGCTCATCATCCTCCTGCCCTTATCCCAATTTATTTGGGGTCGGCGCAGCATGTTTTTTTCTTCCATACATCTCTATCAGCCGTCATCTCCGTGTTCACTTTCTTTCTATTCATATCATCTTTCACACAATCCATCCTTATTTTCTTCGGTCTCCCTCTTTTCTTATAGCCATCAACATTCATACTTAAAACTTTCCTCGTAACATGCTCCTCATTCCTCCTCATCACATGTCCATACCATGACAGTCTATTGCTACTTAACTTCTCTGTCACTGGCGCTACTTTCAGACTCCCTCTTACATATTCATTCCTTATCCTATCCATTCTCGTTACACCACACATTCCTCTTAACATTCTCATCTCAGCTGCATGCACTTGCCTTTCATTAATTCCTTTCGTAGCCCAACATTCCGATCCATACAGGACAGCAGGTCTTATCATGGTCTTATAGATTTTCCCCTTTAGTTTAAGAGGAATTCGGTAGTCACATGTAGTTCCCGTGACCTGCCGCCATTTCAACCATCCTGTGTTAATTCGGTGCTTGACTGTCCGGTCTATTTCGCCATCGCTTTGCACAAGTGAACCGAGGTACCGAAAGTCGGAGCAGACTGGCAAGGGCACGCTTTCTAGCGCAATAGCAACAAAACCGGAAAGACCGTCGAAATCGCAGAACATGTATTCCGTTTTAGTTCTGCTGATTTTCAAGCCAACGTTCTCCAGATTTTGTTGCTATTTTGCCAATCTACTCTGGACCTCAAGTACATCTTCACCAATAAGGACAATGTCGTCAGCAAACAGCATGCACCAGGGTGCCTCTTCCTGGATTTCTGATGTCAAAGCATCCATTATCAGCAAGAAGAGGTAAGGACTTAGAGCCGACCCTTGGTGCAAGCCTACAGCCACACTGAACTCGTCGGTGTTGCCAGCGCCCGACCGAACGTGGGTACTAGATTGGCTGTACATAGCACGAATTAACTCCACATACTTTGCAGGCACACCTTTCTCTTTCAGCGCCCACCACAAGAGCTCGCGGGGTACTCTGTCGTACGCCTTCTCTAGGTCAACGAACACCATGTGCAAGTTCTTATGCGCACGTCTATATTTTTCGCATATTTGGCGGAGTGCAAATATGGCATCCGTTGTCCCATGACCTGGCATAAATCTCATCTGGTTTTGGGTGATCTCACTCTCCTCTCGCAATCTTTTCTCTATCACCTTCTCCCATACTTTCATACTGTGTGACATGAGCTTTATTCCTCGATAGTTGTTGCAGTCTTGTACATCACCTTTATTCTTGAAGATGGGCACTAGCGTACTATTACACCATTCTTGTGGGATCGTTTCTTCATGCAACAACTTATTGAAGAATAAAGTCAGCCAGTAACATCCGTCTTCTCCTAATAATTTCCATACTTCTACTGGTATACCATCTGGTCCCACTGCTTTCCCATTTTTCATACCTCAAACCACCCTTCTGACTTCATCCATACTAATTTCATTTACCAAACCCCTATTTACATGCACCTCTTTAAGTAGGCCAGTCCATACATTCTCTTCATTCATCAACCTTTCAAAGTATACCTTCCAACGCTCTTTTCATTTTCATCATTGCATGTGGCTCTTTAAAAAAAACCGTGCATGCCGCCGGCAGGTATGAAAAAGTTATTGCCCTGAGGTTTTTTAATTTATATCTCAGAGTCGTCATACATGTAAACGACACGAAAGATTACCTAATTTGAAATTAATCTTTGCATTTTCACAGGGTGGATTTCTCGATTATTTCACGTGCATCACACTTAGTAAAAAATATAGACGAAGTGCTGCGAACAATATAGTGAAGCCAAAAAAAATCTATGCTCCTTCGTGTACAAACAGCGCTCACGCACACGCATGCACCTCAAACCGTGCCCACCCCTCTTAGTGCACATTTCAAGGCATCGTCCAGTAAACATCGCGAAAGCAAATATCCTTCAGGTGCATGGTGTGTGCGTCAGCGCTGGTTGTATACGAGGAGCATAGTTTTTTTATGGCTTCACTATGATTGTTCGTAGCACTTCGTCTATATTTTTTACTATGTCTGTGACCTACAATTATAACGTACATTCTTCTATACCACCTTTTAAACAAATAAATTTAATTTGAATTTCCTCGGTAGGTACTACGATTGTAATATCACATCAATTTTATAAACAGAAATATAATCTTTACTAAAACATTGAAATAATAAACCTTAATTAAGCGATGAAAATGTACAAAACATTTATCACAAACGGATAACATAAAGATATTTCCTACATTAATAAATTCACTGAAGATCTAAGATAGCTACGTATTTCATAAAGGAAGCCATAGAAACATCAAAGAAATATTTTGAGATCAAAGCCTTAAAGGTTCTAGATACTCGCTTATTGGCGGAAGGAGGAATTAAATAAAAACAGAACTGTTTCCTCGTCGACTTATGATTGGAGGAAATAGACCAAGATGGCGGTTGGTAAAGTGGTTTAAAACTGCTCTTTTATAAAAAGAGTGGAGCAGAGGTTAAGATGGGTTTTAAATGAATTTGGATGTTTTTGGCGTCATTTTTATAAGAAATGTATTTAAAGATTTAAATTGTGGAATGAAAAAATCGCTCACGAGCAGGATCGCAAGTTCGTATCCTGCTCGTGAGCGATTTTTTCTTTCCACAATTTAAATCTTTAGATTTCGCTTCGCATGCGTAAAATGCGTTAAAAATAATAAAATTATTAGAAATGTATTTATTTGTTTAGGTGATTGAATAGCCCAGAATGGTTTTTAACGTTGTATGACTCACAGAACAGCATACACAGAATAAATAAATATCTTTGGGACATTTTTACACAGCACCATTTAGTCCCAAACTAAGCAGAGCTTGTGCTATGGGTACTAGACAATGGATATAATAATTATATACTTTTTTTCTGTAAATACGTACTTATAATACTTAAGAAACACCCAGACCAACACAAACACTTATGTTCATCACAAAAATATTTGTGTCCTGTGGGTATCGAACCCTGTTTTTAATTACTTTACCGTTGCTTATTATTTATATGTATATATGCATATAGTATTTATGTATTAGGATTTATATAATATATTTTTTTGTTATTTTAGAGTAGTAGTATAGTATTTTATTTTATTATTAAATTCTATCCCTTTCGTTTATCAAGGCCTCTCACCACACGGGCTGTCCATGACAGAGCTTGGCTATTTGGGCTTGCAAATTCAATGCTTAGTCCTGTTTATAAGATATTAGAATTTTATCGTATATCGCCAAATTACAGGCGCTTTCGAAAAGGTCCACTTTAGTTGCATGGTTCCGAATGGTGGGTCCTATGGAGAAGAACCGGCAATAAAATTGGATACACTTTTCTTTTTTTAGTTGGCTTGAATGTTTTTCTTTTATCCTGCCTTTCCTATATTTGCGTTTGACTGCTACCTCACCTGATGTTAAGCGATCGTGTGATCGATGATTATGCACGCTTGTCCAGCAGAAACCTATTCACTCGTGCCTTGAAGACCACTAGATTATGTTATTATTATTATATTATTATTATTATATTATTATTATATGGAAACCACACTAGCCGCTCAGTAAGCTGATGCGTGTGTGTCTTGCAATTTGGAGATTTTGTCAAGTCTGTTTTTGAAGCCGTTTATTGTGGGTGCCATTATCACACATTCAGGGAGTTTATTCCACTCTGTGACTACATGATTTGGTAGGAAGTGGTAGAAAGGGTTTCCTTTAGATAGCGTTCTCCATAATTTTAATGGGTGTCCACGTAGGTTTTTTTTGGCACTGAGAGTGTACAAATTCTCAATTCCGGGAAAATTGTAGCAACCAGTGAGTATTTTAAGACTTCCTACTACGCTTTTCAAGAAAAGTAAGGCCAAGGTCTTTCAGGCGTTGTTCGTAGGTTTTATTCTTCAATATCCCAACCATCTTAGTCGCCCTTCTCTGTACACTTTCCAAAAGTGCGAAGTCTTATTAAAGTAGGGGTCCCATATCGCATATGCGTACTTCAGATGTGGTCTAATATAAGTTTTATATAGTTTCAATTATGATATTTGTGTGACACATTTTAAATGATTTTCTAATAAGATACAACATAGAGTTTGCTTTTTTTGACTATGCCAGTGAAAACACTATCGGAAACACTTCTGTGTTACCAAGAAATGCTTCAACTCTTTGGCGGTACGCATAATAAAAGTATCAGAAAAGTGCTTCGAAACAATAAATGCATATAAACAAAATGAGAATAGTGTATAGTCCATTCCATTGCATTGTGCACCGTTTGCCTTCTGGTAAATATTTTCTTTGTGGCAAGGGTGCTCTGGCATTCGCCATAAATATAAGCGTGTTTTCTTTGTACTATGCCATGCCGTAGCTGCGAAGTAATGTATGGTTTTTACTGTTATTTGAATTGCCAATTTGCATTTTGGAATCTTTATACAGCAGTTTTGGAGAGGCGAGGACAATACTGTGGTAGTTTATATTTTCAGTGCATTTCTTTGTTAAAGTAAAGTGGGTTGGTTAAGAATAAACAATATCAACGTGGTGTCATGAACGGTAATTGGAGGATAATGTACTTACATACACCACAGAAATAGATAGAATGGTTGTAATCACAATTTTACTTGCGATTCATGCGTGGCAAGTTACCGAACAAACTACGCCTTAAATTTTGACGTCATTATTTAAAAAAAAAAAAATTTCATTAATCATCATCAAATGTACTTTACAGCTACTCGTCGCTTGTCGCTGAGTCTGCTCGTGACCACGGCCCAATGCAACTTGATCGAAACGTCGAGGTTAGTCAAAATGTTCGTTATATTTTGATTTAATCGTGCGCGACAAGTCCCGTAAACTTAGTTCAATACTTTACAGCTTTTGTTTCTGCCGTTATAAACAGCACAATAAGGCATTTTTGCGGGTTTTTAACCGACTTCAAAAAAAGGAGGAGGGTATACAGGGTTATTTGTAAAACACCGTTAACCTCTCAGGACTATGTTACTAACATCATAATCAACAACTTTTGTTCTATGACTTTTAAAAATTCATCATATTTTAGTTCATCAGATTTTCATACAAAAATATTTAAATTGAACGCTCTAAATGCTACGAAGTCCATGCGAAGCAAAAGAAAGCGCGATAGTTAAATAGCAAGGGGAGCGGGGTTAGGGCGGCGGGGGCGCTTGAACTTGACCTATTTACGGGCGGCCCTCAGTCGGTCGGTCGCTTTGATGCGCTTGCGTCGCGGCAGACGTAGGTCTAGGTAGGTACAGCAAAATACAGTGTTGAAATGTGTTAGATAGGACAACAAAATCTTGAAGGTTCGTTTTTGGTAAATGTATTATGTTTTGTAAAAAGTCATAGAACAAAAGTTGTTATTTATGATGTTAGTAACATAGTCCTGAGAGGTTAACGGTGTTTTACAAATAACACTGTATATTCGGCGGGTTTTTTTGTTACAGTATTTATAGAAACAAGTCATGGCGTGCTGAGAAAGGCTTTGAAATATCTTGCACTATGGTGCATGGTGCTGCCACGCGCACCCTGCCCACATGGCCATTCTATCTATTTCTGTGACATACACCATACATATTATCACGCCTGTATTCCCCGAAAGGGTAGGCAGAGGTGTACAGTACACCCATATTTCTTTAATGTTATAAGTCCCATGTAATAGGGGGCGAAATGACAGTGGGCCGGCCACATTAGCCAAAGAACCGATGGCCGATGGAGTATACGTGTGCTTGAGTATAGACCACAAATCGGCAAATGTAGGGTAGGACGCCTTCAGGCTCGGTGGAACGATGATATTGGCAAGGTGGCTGGTAGTAACTGGATGCGAGAGGCCTAAAATCGATGTCAGTGGCGTGCTATTGGAGAGGCCGCACATTCGTAGGTAAGCAACTCTTGTGTAAATATAGGCATCTTTTCTAGGATCATTTGCTAACAGTCCATAAACATAACCTTGTGAAACCCTAGAACATCGACAGGAGGATAATACTACATATTGACCTTATATTATATCTTTGTCGGTTAATACAAAATTCACTGGATGAAAGGGTAAAGAATATTCTATTCTAAAGTGAACATCTGGTTTAAACATAATGTCCTCCCGGCCGAATTTCGGTCACGGCAGCCAATCTCAATGGAGACTAGCCATCTGCGCGGGACATACTAAAGCGCACAAGTGTGTGCGCAAACACAGGTGCACTCTATTCCCTCACTCTCATAATCCGATGGGACGGCAATTCGATACGACCGGAGAGAGATCAGGCGCAGGACCAAAGGTTTAAACATAAGCAGTGTGTATCCATAGAAATAATATAAGGTAGTAGAAGTGGCAAAGGCGTTTGTCTGACTTGTCTAGTATTATATTATTATCTGTGACATTGTCGTCAATTAACACAGGATGGTTGAAATGGCGGCAGGTCACGGGAACTACATGTGACTCCCGAATTCCTCTTAAACTGAAGGGGAAAATCTATAAGACCATGATAAGACCTGTTGTCCTGTATGGATCGGAATGTTGGGCTACGAAAGGAATTAATGAAAGGCAAGTGCATGCAGCTGAGATGAGAATGTTAAGAGGAATGTGTGGTGTAACGAGAATAGATAGGATAAGGAATGAATATGTAAGTGGGAGTCTGAAAGTAGCGCCAGTGTCAGAGAAGTTAAGTAGCAACAGACTATCATGGTATGGACATGTGATGAGGAGGAATGGGGAGCATGTTACGAGGAAAGTTTTAAGTATGAATGTTGATGGCTATAAGAAAAGAGGGAGACCGAAGAAAATATGGATGGATTGTGTGAAAGATGATATGAATAGAAAGAAAGTAAACACAGAGATGACGGCTGATAGAGATGTATGGAAGAAAAAAACATGCTGCGCCGACCCCAAATAAATTGGGATAAGGGCAGGAGGATGATGATTGTCGTCAAATGACGAAGCATGCAGAGCTAGGAAAACAATAGGTAAACGTACAAAATAAAGTGAAACAAGATTCAAGATGTTATAATAATGTAGGAGTCCAATTAAGAAATAAATCGTATCACAACAACAACTCGCAACAGAACAAGCCAATTATTTATCATTTGTTTTCAACAACATCATCATAACACTTCTCAATTATATATTTATATAGGTATAAATTGCGATTGATTTTAGGGCAATTGCTTAAACATTTAATAGTTTCATTTTGATGTAAAATTGAAGATGATGTTAATAACATCGCAATCAAACATTGGAATTGTGTAACGACATAGAAGGACTTCATTATGAAGTAAATGACGTCAGGAGGGAAATCCTTTGCGATATAAATGACGTCAATTATGTTAGATCACGTTTCGTTATGCAAGTAAGCTGCTGCAAGTATGCGTTTTAAGCTTTATCATTAATTCAATTTCATGATGAATCCCTCCGACATCGTAAGCAACCGTTTTGTAGTTACGCAATTCGAATTGTATAATTTTTCCGGATTCAAACGTCAAAATTTTCATTTTGTTTATTGCGATGCAGTTACACAATTGCCCTGCAGATTGATTGAATTGAATGGTGTGCGTATGCCAATTATAGTACATTACTGCCGCGGCAAGCAAACAGGGGCATTGATGGACGAACGTGAAAACGGCTTCGCCTCGGCCCACATACGTGAGTCCATTAATGCCTGGTTGCGGCCAGGGTTGTATAGTACTTTTCTCAAATAAAGCGCGGAAATTCAAACTAAGTTGTACCTATGTAAATTCTAGAATCAATGACGAACAACCATAACTTTCCACGCGCCAATATGTTAATTTGTTTCTTTTTTACTTTAAACAGCTCTATTTGCAAGCCAGTTTGAAATTTTAATACATTTTTTGATAAGTTTAGTAACCTCCTTGGTTGCTATTTTTAGGAGTAAAAAATTCGTTCCATTTTTAAATTACACGACCGATTTGAGTTTTCATAGTAATTTATTTGGCCACTCAACAGGACAGATATGGCTTTTCTTTTTTTCATACTAATATTGCAGGCCACTGCTCGCATGTATTTGACCAGTACAGCAATTTCGATTTATCTCGAAGAAAGTTGTCAAAATAACGTTCGAATTTCCAAACATGTTTGAGAAAGAATATTCTCACAAAAGTTCCTAGTAACAAATCCCACAGTATAAAAACTGAACCATCCAAAAATACGTTTCGAATTCCAAACGACTACCAAAGAGACATTTTAATAATATCAATTTGTGTATCCTATGGCCCCAAGTGTATTGCAATAACGTCGCCTTTGTACTCGGTCCAAGAGTCGTACTGTGTGCAACAACCTACGAATAATCTTATTCTGTGTCGCAAAGTACTCCACTTGAGATGTGAGCCGTTGCTATGGTAACGATGGCCCGTTTGTAGTCTGTGTAGTGCTCGTTTGTTTTCGGCTAATTACGTAAGTGAAACGATTTCTGTCGGGTGTTTAAATTTGGAATAAAGTGTTTGGAATCGAAAGAGAAGTTTTGGGTATTATTTTGTAATAATTTGTTGTTGGCAAGGGGTGGGGTTCGTGGCGAAGTAAAAACCGTGTGGGTTGTACGATCTGCAAGGTTAAGCCGCGCTTGCCGCGGTCATTCTGTGGATGAGTGACCGTTTTGCTGCATATCAATACGAATACAAATGGTTTAGTCGTTACGGGTAGTCATGCAGAAGCCTGAGTCTGACAACTGGTCTAACCTCCAAATGTTAGAATTACCCAGTAACTGGGTTGCGGGGGTCTGATAGCAGTCGGTTCATGTAAGATCCAAATACATGTGGATGACTGACTGTCAAAGGTTTGGAGTGGGTGACTCAACCACCTGGCCTCTTTTTCATTTACAGGTTGTCCCAAAAACAAGTGTCATGCAAAATTCCAGAGGTAGAGTAACTTTAGAGGTAGGTACACTAATCGCCATAATCTTCCGCGATGATTCGATTCGTGTTCAGTATCAGATGGCATATGGCAGTATGGCACGGATACAGGTCAACATATTATTATTATTATATAAATATTTTCTATTGTTTCGCCACCACCGGTGCATTGCACTCGGTGATGGATTAAACACTAAAAAGCCACTTAGCTATCATGTCCGTAGCCGTTCGTATGTACTCGGTTAATTACGTAACCAGTCAAGAGATTACTGTTGAATGTTTGAATTTCGAATGTAATCATTCGATGTTCGAAATCCGATTAATTGACAAAATTAAAACCGTTAATATGTTTCAATTGTCAGGAATAAATGCATTATGGTTTCCGTTTGTCCTAGAAATTAAATTATAAACGCCTACATGTCAACGAATTTCGTGTAATCGAAATGTACCTACCTAAATGTTGTTGACTTTGAGATCAAATGATTAGGCAAACAAACACAACGATTATTTATAGCTTGCTTTACGTAACATGGCTTAATGATCAGATTTAGTACAGTTTACGGGTATCCACTAGATGCGGAAAGGGTAGGACCGGTCGTTGGGGTGATGCTTGGGGGAGGCCTATGTCCAGCAGTGGACGTCTTTCGCCTGAAATGATGATGATGAGTACAGTTTGGCATAAAAGAGTACACAAAATGGGGCATACATAAAAAGAACTGCTGATCCATCGATCCATCCATCCGTCGATAGCTAGAAAAGTCGATAAACAACAGCATTCAATCCCTATCAATTTATCCTCACTATTAAAATATTTTTCATCACGCCCCGACAACTTCGAGCCATTAAAAAATCATCTATAATTTAAAAAATATTCTTTCTTTCCCAGCAATTACTTTTTCATTAATTTTAATATTTTCTTCGAGATCCTAACCATTTGCCTTGCCAGTAAACATACTTATTTTGAAGAAACAAGAAATAAATTAGAAAAGCTCTTTAAAATGCTAAAAGGTACGTAATTTGTAGAAAAATACACTTAGTAGATTAAACTTTATTAATCACGTGTATCACGGTATATTTAATAGTAGACCTTAATATCATAGATCTCAGATAATAAATTGAATGGCTATATTTATGAAGTGAGTTCTTTTTGCCTTTTGCCGAAAAATAGACTCAAATTAATTCTTAGAAATCGCTTGATTCGTAGATCTTCTGCACAAGGCTTAAAATCGAGATATATTTAATATGTGCCTTTAGATTTTTTTTTCAACATCATTTTGGGCTATATCTAACAAGTTTTCATAATTTTTTATAATTTCCTATAAATACCCGGTGAATTTTGATGAAAAGGGGTCATTTTACTCATCATAACGAACAAGTTTTATTATGGAACCAACCACGAAAACGCGAAAAACAAATCTGCTGTTCCCTATATTTTGTCAATTTATGTGAACACAAATGTACGGATCGGCAGATTTTTTTTTTCGCGATTCCAGGTTTGTTTCCATAGTAAATGTTGTTCATAATGATGAGTACAATGACCTCTAAAGAGGTTTAGTATAAAATAAGAATAAGGTTTGTCAGGGTTCGTAAATTATAGTTATAAATCGAAAAAAAATGACTAAATTATTCGTTCATTTTTAATCGACTTCAAAAAAAGGAGGAGGTTATGTATTCAGCGGGTTTTTTTATTTTTTTTATATGATTTGTTGGCACTCTGGATTATTTTTAAAGAATAACGGTAACGTAGTGGAGGGAACTTTATTATTTGAGGAAAGATTTAGGGTCTTGAACGCTCCTAAGTCACTGTGACCTGGTAAGATCTATTGTGACGCCTCTTGCAGCATTACAGCACTTCCCCAAGCTTCAAATCAATCATGAAGTCGAGTATGACTTTGGGGGAGGAGGATTTGATCTCCTGCGTTGAGACGACGTGGCCTCCAAGATGCTGGCTTTTTATGTGGTGCACTGCATCACATTAGCATAGGATACGGATGGGCGTCTCATCCTTTTCGCGACGAAACCTACAAACTGTGGTATCACTGAGACCCATCCTGTCAAGGTGTTTATTTAGCTTGCAGTGCCCAGAAAGGGTTCTTGTCAGGATTCATATGTGGTTCCTGTTCAAAGAAAGCGCTTCTTTCATAAACCTTTTCTTGAAGCCTACTAGAAGCGCTTTCGAGCGTTCTTGGCCTGGGAATTTTTCCCAGAGGCTAACACTTTGGTCAGCTCCCCAGTTTTTAAGGTAGGCTGTGGTGGTGCATTTGGAATGCCACAGAGGATGCCACGGAGGGAACTTGGTCAGTGATACATTATTTTGCAAGCTGCGGGCCTGAACGAACTACAGATCTGTTATACTGCCGAAGGTAATTAAAATAATTATTTTTCTAGTGTTACAAATTTAATTTCATCGACTCCATTCTCCACATAACCTGGCATATAGGATTATCGTACATACACACAACTCGATATAACTGATAATCTGGCAGGTTGTATAAACCAGGGGGTGCTGGCCAGAAAATCTCCACATGTGTCTGATGGCTGCTTGTCCTTCTGGATACGTCTAGAGGTATCGGCAGTTGTTGGACCGGTGCACCCTGGGCACGGGCAATAAGTCTCCTTTGGACCGGGAGACCTTGTTGCCTGTGGCGAACATTCTGGCACGGGAGGGGCCCGATGTGGGCCAATGTTTCAGTTGCTCCACGTGTCCCTCTGAGAAAGCAGAGGGCACTGTGGAGGAGCAGGGGCGGGCTCGGTGTGCACTCACCCTGCCACTGGGCAGGCAGCGGTGGTCTGTCCTTCCCTGTCCCCGTCGGTCTCGTAATCCCAGGAGTGCCTGCTGAGTAGTGTTCTCGCGCCTCTTGGGACCGAGGGTCTTGGCTTTACCGCCCGGACCGCGAAAAAGAACACCTCTATAAAAATTACATCAGGATGGGCCTGCGAGCAGCAGACTCGGGGTAGTCTGCTGCCCGACCAGCAGCTGGCATAGGTTGGTAAAGGTCCGTGAGGTGAGGTGGCGTGCAGTGTTCCGTGTACGCCACAGAGGAGGGTGCGGCCGCACGGGGAGAAGGGGCTCGCCTGCTTGTGGCGAGCCGGAACCTGTCGGGGGTGGTTGTGTGAATACTCACGGGTTCCCAGGCCCCCGGCTAAGGTAGTTGAAGGAACACCGTGGTGGTTTTAGTCGGTAAGAGTCCGACACAGGCTCCGCCTACCCCGGGCGCAGTGCGTCCATGAAGATTTCCCCACGGAAAAAAAAAAAAGGTTGTATAAACCATCTAATTGTAATTTGTAAGGCATAGAAAAATTACTCACCAATGACCGTCAGATTGACTCTGGAATTTCGGGTCTGTGCTTGTTTGAAGTCCACCCTACACCGGTAGACCCCTTGATCTGAAGCCTTCACCCGGTCTACTCCGAGTTCTGCTGGTCTTCTCTCAGGTAGGAAGTAGGCTCTTGACGCGAAGACGCTCTCGTCTGACCAGCGTTCTGCGACGCCGAAGTCTCGTTCTCTGGCGTCGACGCTGGAAGTAAATGTATATTAGACAGGTCTAGAATATAGGAAGTTGGTGTTTCCAGTAAAAGAGTCGCTGAAGGGATTATGCGTTGTTTTAGTAGCTTTATATATTTTAATCTTAAGGGGCTCGGCTAAGTAGCAAGCGTGTAGATTGTACGATCTGCAAGGTTAAGCTGCACTAGCCGCGGTCAGTCTGTGGATGCGTGACCGTTTCGTTACACATCGAGACCCCTTTGTGCCTCGGAGAGCACGTAAAGCTGTCGGTCCTGCGCCTGATCTCTCTCCAGTCGTGTCGAATTGCCGTCCCATCGGGTTATGAGAGAGAAGGAATAGAGAGTGCACCTGTGTTTACGCACACACTTGTGCACTATAATATGTCCCGCGCAGAAGGCTAGTCTCCATTGAGATTGGCCGCTGCGACCGAAATTCAGCCAGGAGGACGTTATTCGTTATATTTTAATCTTGGACAAATAAAAAAGGTGGACGGAATCTCGCTACACAATAAGTGAAGCATCCATAGTATCCGACGGGCACACATTCACATCCATAGTATTCCAAAAAGCCGTGATTAGGAAAAAAAAACTAGTGTGACGGTAGTCATTGTTGTAGTATCACAAATAAGATAACAGTAAAAATCTGGTGTGTTAAAATGCTTTCGAAATTTTAGTGGGTTTAGGAAAAAAATGTTAAGTAAAGTCCTTTAGTCTTTGTTTAGTGAGATTCCGTCCGCCTTCTTTATTCGTCCGAGATTTTAATATTGATTTTTTTGCCGTATTAAAACATATAGGACCAGAAAGAAGAACATTTTTAGTTACAATGTTTAAATAAAAATAAGAGAAAATTATTGTATTCGCAGATTGAAATATCAGAGTTAGGTTTACTTGGCGATTTAAATAGGCCAGTCTCAAAATCCTGAATTTTGATTTCTTTCATCAAGCTGGACTTTTTTGTTCATATTATAGCCACATACATGCATACCTCCTTGAAAAAATATTTTAACGATAATATTAGGCATCACGAGACAATATACGTTGATTCTCTTGACGAAATAGTAGAAAAGCCTGATTATTTCTTACAAATGACCTACCAAGATTTTACTATCACAAAATTGTTATCAAACAGATACCTAGCTCAGTAAACAAATTGTCGTCCAATTATCAAAAAGCTTTACCTTTTTGGTGCTAAGCCAAAAAACTTGCCATTCAGATACAATTTTTTTCGTCAAAAAACCAAGACTGTGTTCTTAGAAAGTAGGTATTAATCAAAACTACTATTGTATATTGATAACTGAAAATCAATTTAACTGATTAAACTCAAGCCCTTGCCAAGTTTCAAGTTGTTCTTGTTGAGGAGTTGGAGGAAGCCTATCAGGTTCGTTTAAGTAATAACTTGTATCTACAGTTTAAATTACAGAAACCTTAATAATTTTATTGATTTTAGCTCTAGATTTAATCTTTGAGTTTCTATGTAGAAACTCTTGTAGGTGCCTACGTGATACGTATGTAGGTACGTACCTAAATAAGTATTACGTATCTACGAGAATATATTTTGGCATTACGAGAGGCTACACTTTAATAATTTAATTGATTTTAGCTCTAGATTTAATCTTTGAGTTTCTATGTTGAAATTCTCGTAGTTACGTAATACGTATGTAGGTACAATCACGATCCTTCCCGGTGATACATTTGGCGACAAAGTCCCTTGAAAGAATCCTGCTACGTAACACGTACCTACGGCTGCCGTCGAACACTGAGCGCAAGCGATTCTAGCCTTAGTGGTGGTTCACCGGAAAGTATGCTGATAGTACGTACCTAAATAAGGGACACTCATGACGCGACGCGATGCGAGCGATATCGCATCGATTGTCGACTCGAGTTGCACGTACGTTCTAATTGATACCAAAAATGTTTCCAACAGATTAATAGTTGCGCAACAGAAGTCGCTCATCGATATCCCGAACAGAGAATCGCGTGCAAGTCGAAACAAGTGCCAGCTGCGCTCGCACATTTATTTGAAATAGGATCGCAGGTCATTAGAACGTACATGCAATTCGATATCGAGCAGATCTGTGAGCGATATCGTCAATCCATGCGATCTTGTCTGAAGACATTTGCGATTTTCAATACATTTTCTTTGAACACATTTTGTTGCGATATCTGACCGATATCGGCAATCGATGCAATTATGCGTCGCGTCGCGCCATGAGTAAAGTCCCTAACTATTACGTACCTACGAGAGTATTTGGTATTACGAGATGCTATAAATTTTATTGAGCGAAAATAATAACCGATATATTATATATATTATGTGAAGCAGTCTCGTTTCCATATGTACTAGTAGTAGGCACTAATTTGCTTACGATGCACACTTTTTAAAGATGAAAAATTGGATTACAATTTTATAATCTGAAATGAAACCAAACGCAACCTGACGCGCTCTGTGGAGCTGTCACCCAGAACTGTCATTGTACTTTTTTGTGCGCGATGCGCATGCACGTTATTTTCTAAATACTAACATAATAGTGTTTAAGTGTACTTATTAGGTGTAAATATTATATATAATCACATACTCGTAGTGATATGTGTAAGGAAAATCAAAATCGATACAAAACACAGTATTAAAGAACAGAGAAGAGACCGGCGCGGCGGCGTCGGCGTCAGGGATGCTTGGGAGTGAGTGATAACAATTTCAATCATTATAAACATGATTACCTGTGTAGTGGTAGTGAATACGTTAATACGTAACAAAATAATACTGTGCGCTTATGTCTTAAGCTCAGCTAGTAGCGATTAATCAAGAAATTGGTAAATTCATCAAGCAAGTTCGAACTTGTTGGTAAAATAAGTAGCAGTTATTTGAGTGATTCTCGTGACTTTATTTGAGTGAGTGAGACAATACAGATTAACTATGCGCCCTTGAGCTCTCACGAGAGGTTAGCCGTGGCTGTGATACATCCTACATGTTCTCTTTACTCCGAGAGCTTCCACGAGAGGACAGCCAAAGGAGTGAATAGAGATTCACTATGCGCCCTTGAGCTATCACGAGAGGTTAGCCGTGGCCATGATACATACATTTTCCCTTTACTCCAAGAGCTTCCACGAGAGGTCAGCCAAAGGAGAGAATAGAGATTCACTATGCGCCCTTGAGCTATCACGAGAGGTTAGCCGTGGCCATGATACATACATTTCCCCTATACTCCAAGAGCTTCCACGAGAGGTCAGCCAAAGGAGAGAATAGAGATTCACTATGCGCCCTTGAGCTATCACGAGAGGTTAGCCGTGGCGATGATACATACATGTTCCCATTACTCCAAGAGCTTTCACGGGAGGTCAGCCAATGGAGAGAATAGATTCCATGCATCCTTGAGCTTTCACGAGAGGTTAGCCATGGCCATAACATGTGCATGTTCCCCATGTTCCTTGAACAGGATGTTAATAGGAGGGGCGGAAAAGACTGCTTTATGGGTCCTCGAGCTTTCATGAAATGTCAGCTGCAGCCTTCATAACATTTATATTCTCAGCACAGCGGGAGCTCCAGCAAAAGTTCAACTTTGTTCATATGTCACAGTCTAAGAGCAGTGATACCTACACATTAATTTGTAATAAAATCAAGCCTAACTCAGGCCGTTTTCCTCAGGTGAGTAAGACACAAATGATAGTCTGTTGTAATAAGTTAATGAATATTACTTTACAGCAAAACACCTTTTACATGTAGAGGATTTCACTTTACATAAGTGTAGTGTTGAACATGGCCAATGACATACAAACATAACATCACGCCTGTATTTCCCCGAAGGGGTAGGCAGAGGTGTATAGTACACCCACATTTCGCTAGTTATGTTGTAGTCCCATGTAATAGGGGGCGAGCCTATTGGCCAATGAGCCAGTCTATATTCATGAAACATCTGAACATCTATCACTTTCAGTGGAAGACATATCTGAATTAGTTCACTTGAGGTTGAGGCAATACCTGAAGATACTAATAAGATCTTAGATAACAATAGCATATTGTTATATACAAATGGAGAAATCTTTCATGAGACATCCTTTATTTAAATGGAAGAAATATTACAAACAAATCCAATTGGCCGCTATGGGCCACCTATGTTACAGGTACAAACCAGATGATTAGAATATCTTCCCAATTAGTATGTATTGTATTAGTACTAATCCTAAATATGATAGGATATTAATAATATATTCCTGTTCTAAACTTAGAAACATGTTGACCTGTGGAACACTAGTTCATTATCTAGTGTTTCCGTCCATCTAAAGTGGATGGAATCATAAAGGACATCAAGTAAATGCAGGTATTCATACCTACTTATTGTGCATTTTATACTGAAAGATATTGTGTACTACACCACTGAAAGCTAAGGATACCTTATAGTGTCTTAAAGATCTAAGAAAAGATAAAATATCAGTTTCATGAATCTAGAAATACATGAAAAGCTATTCAACTACCTAATGATTGTATTACTGGATTTAATTATTATTATTTTTGCATCCAACTTTAGTAGGTACCTAGCAAATTATAATGTGAGATTCTCTTGATAACAGGCAGTAGAGAATCCAGTCTTTCACATTTCACATAAAAGAAGAACCAATGAACACAGCTTGGTGGTTTTTTCACCAATCGAGTCAATTTGTTGGTTGTTTTAGTTCAGCGGTTATCACTAGATGGTGTTGCTTCAATCACGGAGGGTTCCTGAATCGCGTGGAAATGCAATAATCCTTAGTTGTTTGTTTTAGTTCAACGTTTACCACTACCTACATAGTGTTGCTTCAATTATGGAAGGTTCCTGAATCACGGGAAAAACACAACTATTACACAAAATTTTGTTGTATTATACAGAAAATTTACAGATGGTACTGTTAAATTAAACTACCTACCTACCCATGCTAAATAATTCGCTGCAGGTGTTATGCGAAATTTATGACAAATTTGGAAAAGCTAATAAAATTATTCCTAATCTTAGAGTAATAAGACACAGAGTGATAGTTTCATCCAAATTTCCGCTCAAAGTTGAAGCACAAAAACAATCGATAAGTGCTCGCAAGCGGCACGTCAAATGTTCACCGACACGCACATGGGCGTGCTTAAGCTGTACGGAATGGAGCCATTTGTGCCTGCCCATGCATCAAATTGTGCGCATGGACATGGTTTCTGTATATAGCTGTTCTAAGTTCCTAATGATAAGTAATACATTGTAGGTAATATCAATATCATATGTTTTGATATCCTGAAATACATAGGTGCCTCCCCTTTAAAATAGGATGAGACATTCTTTCCTCCATTTGGCCTTCTAAGTAGGATCAAAAAAGGTGGGGGGGGGGCATTGTTGGGGTATTTTGGTGGCCGCTAAACCATGGATGGTACCATGGTTTTTTAATACACGATAGTACACAAATAAGATTGATAGAACTAGTTATGACTCCACAAATTGGTTTTATCCCCCATCAGGACTCAACTTCCCTTGTACAAGACCTTTACTTAAGCAGCAATGGTTGCATGCTAGCTTACTTATCAAACTGAACTAAGGTGCTGTTATAAAAATGCTGCCTGCTCAGATCCATAATTGGAGTCAGTGTGTACCTATAATAATAATAATAGGACCAGAAATATTTAATTTTATCTTTAAAAATGGCCGATCTGAATCAATATTTAATTATTTACTAAAGATATTTTAGTTAGAGGATCAATCCTTAATAATATTGATGATGTTTTTTGGATAGATTTCCATCAATGCGACCTCAACTTTACATATTAAGTTACATTTTCATCGCTCAAAATTATTATATTATACAAATTAGGGAGCAGCAAAATTGTTTGCTTTCGTTATGCTCTCTAATTATAATCCTTAGTATAAACTGTAGAATGCGGTTAACGCAATACCTACATTATAAGATTATAACACAAAATAAAAATAAAAATCTTCCTTGAAGTAGGTACACCATTATGATATACTAAATAGTTGACACCACTAGGCACCTACTGTTACTAGGTTGTAAAAGTGACTGCTCATTAGGGATGTGCAGAATAATTGTGTATAAAAAATCGAAATGGGTAAAATAAATCTTCCTTTGAAGATTTTAATTAACAAGTGGCTCAGTTGAATGAGATAGAGTAGGAAATTATTTATTGGGTGAATTATTTAAACCAATTATTTTGTTTACACAATTGGGTCAAATAATGATACTCCTCAGTTAAAGGTGTTTTACAGTAAAAACGAATACTTAATTTAACTGTGATATTTTTGCAGTCAGAATTCTTATAGAAACCAAGAAGGAAATGGACTTCTTGACTTTTGTTTTACTCAATCAATACAAAAATCCTTATACCTACATAATATAAGCACCTATTTGAGGCAAATAATGTTATATAATAATAATGTCATCATCATCATCATCATCATCATTTCAGCCGAAAGACGTCCACTACTGGACATAGGCCTAATAATAATGTAATGATAAGTAAATCAATAATAAAAATCCACATTGTCTATACATATGTGTACCTACCTAATCTCATGATCTTATTCTGTTCTTTTGAATCTTCGATCAATTTGAATAGCAAGATTTCATAGTTTGAATACAGACAGAGATAGTTAAAATAAAAGATATCTGTACGAATCATAGCCATACATCTCTACAGACCTGCATGCCTCAACAAATCTACTTTTCCTTTAATTGTTTATTGTGTTTAAGGTAATTGTTATTAAACACACATACACAAGGACTTTACTTGACTTGTGAACTTATGATTTTGCTTTATATAAAGATAGCTACATCTACTTTTATTACCCAAGTAACTAAGTATAGAAAATAAGACCGACATTGTTACCATCGTATCATGTTGTATGTGATTATTCTGATTTCCTTTTTGATACCAATTGCGTGATTGGTTAGTTTAGATTAGGTATCTAATCTAAACTAATACTACACAACTTTCTTCTTTAAACATCTACTAGTACATATGGAAACGAGACTGCTTCACATAATTACATAGATCGGACTAACTTACCAAGTGACGTCCGATCCTCGATTATGTGAAGCAGTCTCGTTTCCATCCAATTCCCGACCCGACCCAGTGTATCCTAGATTCAATATCCCTTATGAAAGTTGTGTCTACCTGTGTGACTTTGAAGTAAATGACAGTTCTGGGTGACAGCTCCACAGAGCGCGTCAGGTTGCGTTTGGTTTCATTTCAGATTATAAAATTGTAATCCAATTTTTCATCTTTAAAAAGTGTGCATCGTAAGCAAATTAGTGCCTACTACTAGTACATATGGAAACGAGACTGCTTCACATAATCGAGGATCGGACGTCACTTGGTAAGTTAGTCCGATCTATGTAATTATCTGCTGGTAATAAAATGGTACGCCACTACGTATTGACTCGACTATTACTATTATTTCTCGATGACAATTCTATCGGTTCAACGGATACTTTTTCAGTTTTATTCCTTACAGAATGAGGATAAAAATAAGTTATTGATATGTTATCTATGGAAAGGAATAGGTAGCGTACTTTACGTTGCTTATGCTTGACTGGCTTATGTGATACCATACCTCGGACACTGAATACAAAATAAATGCTAGCACCACCTACATACACAAAATGACATCTTTACACGAACGCACAAACACGTGTAGGTTATACAAGTATCATATCCATTGTCTAGTACTTATAGTACACACGGCTACACATCAAGCTGTACAAAACCAGTAAAGGCTGACCTCGCGTTGTAAGGAAAACCTATACAATGCGAGGTCAGCTTATACTGGAAATGTACAGCTTGATGTGTAGCCGTGTGTACAAGCTTTGCTAAGTTTAAGACTAGATGGTGCTGTGTAAAAACGTCCAAAAATATTTATTTATTTAAAGTATGATCTAAAGGTAAAAATCGTATATGAATTTGTAGATTATGGGAGATGACCTACAGCAAATACATGTTTTACAATTCTTTACCCAAAGAGCATGGGACAACCGATTATATATTCAAACAAAAAAAGGAATACGTACTGTGCAATTAACTGAAGCTTTATTTTTATTCGTCTCGAAACAAGCCTAAACTTCCACAATTCAGTCAAAAACCATGATATACTAAAACTGTCTTTTCCTTTTACTCCAAAGGTACCTTTAATCTCTAAATAGTGTTCAACGAAGCGAGCTTGAGTCACGACCCTTTTAAGGTACCTCATCCATAGTAGATACACGGCGAATTTACTTTCTAAGTAAAGAGCTGGTGCAAGCTAGGTCAATGCATGTCATATTGAAAGACGCTCCGTGATTTTAGGAGTACGGATAAGGGTAGATGTTCAATTCTCTCTTTAAATTCGAGCGTCAAAGGCGTTTGATACGTTTTGCACCGATACAGTAGATGCACTCAAAACTTTTTCGTATGCAAGGAGCGATGCAAAAAGTGCTGGCTCAAAGGATAAAGGTGGTTACAAACCGGAGAGGCGACGATTGGATAGGATGGGCGTGAATTGAAATCTCGCTGACCCTTTTACACCAAAAGATGTACATCGCGAGCACGCGCCGTCTCGCGCCGACCAACGCCGGCACGCGCCGTCTCGCATTGGCCGGTGCCGGCTGGCGATGTATAGTTAGCTGTATTAATTGGTTACCCCACTTACAAACAAACTCTCGAATAAGAGTGGTGACCAATTAATGACGCTGTGTGTACATGGCGGGTCGGCGCTTGTCAGTGAGAACGTCGGTGCGAGATATCTCGAGGCAGAGGGTGGCGGAGCGCAGCCGAGCGTGGCAGGACGACACCGCGCGGGACCTCGATGGCCAGTGCGGTATTTGTATATACGTTTTGCAATATAATAAATACTCTATTCATGCAGCAATATAGTTAAATGTTGTCCCAACAAATATTTTAATTCTCGCCTCGCACATCCGCGCGCATCCAAACCCTTTACACCAAAGATGGGCGTGACGAAAATTGAAATTTTGCTATACAAATTTCAATTCTCGCTCGGCCCATCCACGCCACGCCTCGCCGGTGTGAAACCACCATTAAAATACTTTCTCGAAGCTTTTTATTAACAGTTCACTTTTATGATTATGGATTGTAAGTTTTGAAGGCTGTTTTTATTTTTGTGTTGCACTGGGGACTCGTATATAAATTACACGTCAGGCCTGTATCCTCTATGGAGTCGAATATTACTTTCACATGTAGATTTTGCAAGTGATAAGAAGTGATAATAGCCACAAGGGGACTTGCCACAAAACTTAGCCATAATTTATGTGCTTTTATGCTAAATTCACACAGGCATAGTAATTATTATTATTAATAATAAAACATTTATTACAGACTAAGAAAGTCCATAATTTTGCGTCTAATGCTTAGTACTTGTCACTTACACTTATTCTAAGATTATAAAAGCATAGTTCGTGTAAATATTACTAATCACTTCTACTGGTCGAATCGGCTTCTATTCACTTGCAATAGCAGTTTCACTAATACTTATCACGAATTCAGCCGTTTACATACTAGGTAGTAGTTTCACTGATAAGTACTAAACATTAGAAGTTTTCATACTTTCGCGAATTTCACTCATATTGAACTATATATTTACGGGACTTGTCACGCACAATAAAATCAAAACATAACAAACAGTTTGACTAACCTCGACGTTTCGGCCAAGTTGCATTGGCCGTAGTCACGATTAGACTGAAGTATGCGGGTGTCATCGTCTTGAGCGGCGGGTGTTTTCACGAACTACCCGCGGTTGGTTTTTCGTAACGTTGCTGATTTTATTGTGCGCGTAAAGTCCCGTAGATATAGTTCAATACTAAACATTAGTTACTAAGCTTGTGTAAATTTAGCATAATACCCAGCGTGTAAACGGCTGAATTCATTATTAATATTATTAAAAGTGCATGTGCCAGTGAACTGAAGCCGATACTTTTACTAAGCGCCAAGCATTTCTAATAACAAGTACTAATCTCCTGTAAACTTAGCATTAAACAGTAGTGATGCGACTCGAGTCCGATTTTGCCACTCGTGTCATTCGAGTCATTTTCCAATTTTACTCGAGTACCACTCGGGTGGCCGAGTCAGTCGAGTGGCCGAGTCACTCGAGTGGTTCACGAGTCACTCAATCACTCTAGTGGTCGAGTCACTCGAGTGGTTCACGAGTCACTCGGTCACTCACCTCACTCACTCATAAACGTCGATAACTCATTCAACACAACAGTTCACTTGAGTTCACTACACGCAACAAGTTCAAACAAGTGTGACAACAACGCACTTTAACTTATCTCTTTTAAAAAACAGGTTTAAACCTGTTTGTCTCGGAGAATGGTTGGCGAGTGACTCGAGTGGTGGGCGAGTGACTCGAGTCCGAGTGAACTCGAGTCAATATTTTTTTCACTCGAGTACGTTTTTTACCGATGTCACTCGAGTCACTCGAGTAAAATTGGACTCGAGTCGCATCACTATTAAACAGACAATAGTACATTACTGTCGAGGCTTGAAATGAAGCAATTGACGGCCGAGTACCACCGAAGTGATTTTAAAAGGACGTGGCACCAGCCAAGTTCGTTTTAACTAAACGTCTTAAACGAGGCCGGTAATTGCTATGACGGCCGAGGCTTGTATAGTACTTTTCTCTCATTTAAGAGGAAACAATACACAAATTAATTAAGTTAAAAAATATTTTTTATTTAATTATAATAAAACAAAGTTTAACCGGATTCAATCGGTTTGCTGCAAAGCTTTCGAAACGTCAGGAAAAACAATTTAAATAATATACGCGATTTAATCCGGTTAAACTTTGTTTTATTATAATGTGTAGTGATTGCGAAAACCTAAGAAATGATTAATATCTAATTCTCATTCGCGCCAATTCGTCCGCGCGTGGTTCTTGTTCTATTTTCAAAGTTTTGAAAAAATAGCGCATTCAACCTTAAAATGATAAATATTTTGTACCTGATTTATGTAAGTGAGTACTTAAAATCCTTGCTAGCATGATTTAAAAAATAAAAAACTGTCCGGCAATTTCTATTATTGTTGTATTAATTTATATTATTGTCGTGTTGGATATTGCTGGCGTGTTAATTCGTTGCGTACGGAAAAGAGCCGATTGATGTATACTTTAAAAAAAAAAAAACAATTTCCGAGCAACTAGAAGAAAATTAACATAATAATATGTAAGTGTAGGTTTGGTGATATAAGTATATTACTTTGACCATACGTTTCATTCAGCAGTTGAAGAGAATCATTAACATAACCACAACTTTATTTAGCAAAAAGGATCCAGTCAACACATAGTCCTCACTTGGATAGTTTTTTTAACTTTTATTAATTTGCTTCTTTAAATGTCCATCTGTTTGTATGGCTGCTACTTTTGCAAGTGATGTTATGCCCGAACATACATAAAATAAAATAAAAAAACCGGTCAAGTGCGAGTCAGATTCATGCAGTAAGCGTTCCGTAACACCCATCGACCTGATAGTCCTGATACCCCATAAAACTGATTTAATTTACAATAGTTCATCAAAAGACATCAATGCACAGTGCGAGAAATAAGAATTTTTGCATCCTTTTCTTACGCAGGTACCACCACATATGTCTATGTTGGCACCAGTTTTAGTATTTGTTGCTAAGCAAAATAGAATGCACTATAATCAGGCCAAGTTTGACGCTGGTATGTATTACCGTTTTGAAAATAGAACAGCAACAAAAACGTTGAAATAAATGCATTTTTCTAGGTTTCTTGAATGGTTTAAGACTTTTTTTATTTTTAGTATTTGTTTTAATAGAAGTCATAGTAACAGATATTCTAAGAATTTTAACTGGCTACCTATTACCGTTCAAAAAATACAGCCCTGTGAGAGAACGACGGACGGACAGCGTAGCTAGAGTAATAGGACCCGTTTTAGCACCCTTTGGGTACGGAACCCTAAAAAAACATAAAGACGAATTAATTAATTAATTGAGAACCTCCTCCTTTTTGTAGTCGGTTAAAAGTATAGTCTATCGGTAACTGCGATTACTAAAGTTTAGTCAAAACGAGCGTTTGCAAAATTAAAATGGTTATTGAAATTACTTTCAACTGACTTTAAGATGAACTTCGGGAACTTTAGGCCCTCTTTACCGAGTTCATACAAAATTAATATTAAAATTTAGATATTCGGCGAACTGCTTCGAAGTTAGATTTTGTTGAATTATTATGAGGTACATAAAGATTAGTTTGGAATAACATTCAACCAAAGTTTGTTCTTTGGTATAAACACGTGTTTTTTTGGTTTACGGTAAATAACAAAGACTATGATTTAATTGGTACCTTTTGGTGCTCTTACATAACAGTTATAACTACAACGTTAAGTAGCATTTGTAAGGTAACGTTTTATCACAAAAGTTGGGGGAGGCCTATGTCCAGCAGTGGACGTCTTTCGGCTGAAATGATGATGATGATTTTGTCTTTACCTATAGATAGGCGTGCCGAGATCCTCCCGGTACCACAGCACAAGAAGCACGGCGTCATCCTCGTCCTGTGTCGCGATGTCGCACGGCAGGTACACCGGCTCACCGGCCACGGCTACTACTTGCGTCATCGGCACTGCGGACAAACATACAGATATTATTAACAATTTGTGGGTAGTTTATATAGCCTCGGTAAGGCCCAACCTGAATTTAGAATGACATAAATGACGACTCGATGTACTAAAAATAGGTGGAAGTAATGTCCTCCCGGCCGAATTTCGGTCACGGTGGCCAATCTCAATGGAGACTAGCCATCTGCGCGGGACATATTATAGTGCACAAGTGTGTGCGCAAACACAGGTGCACTCTCTATTCCCTCACTCTCATAATCCGATGGGACGGCAATTCGACACGACCGGAGAGAGATCAGGCGCAGGACCGACGGCTTTACGTGCTATCCGAGGCACGAAGGGGTCTCGATGTGTAATGAAACGGTCACCCATCCATAGACTGACCGCGGCTAGTGCAGCTTAACCTTGCAGATCGTACAATCCATACGCTTGCTACTTGGTCACGAGCCCCTTAAAGGTGCAAGTAGTTGCAGCCCAGACTTCAATTTGTAAAAATTTATCTAAATCGGCCCAATGAACAACAAAGATGTCGCTTTTTTAGGTCGTTGGGTCGATATTTGATGATTTAAAAGGCCTGACCATATGTACTTAAAGTAGGTCGTTGGGCCTTACGGGGATAGTGGTAGATAATGACAGTACCACTTGAACAAGACAAACATCTGGCTGGTATATAGCGAAATAACGAAATTCTAGTGTTTTGTTGTAATTAATTAAAAGGCGTTATTAGAGCAAGGTTGTTAAATACATATGCAACAGCTAAAATAAAAGAAAATGCCATGAGTTTGTTTAAAAAAGTCAGGGACTCGTTCCGTCGTCTTTTGCAATTAACATTTCAGCCGAAAAACGTCCACTACTGGACATGGGCCTCCCCCAAAAGGGGGGGATATGCCATAATCGCCACGCTTGGCAGGCGGGTTGGCAATCGCAGTTTGTTGGTTGGTTAAATACTCGGAGGACGCTGCTGCCCATTCTCTGGTGAATCCCTTAGTCGCCTTTTACGACACCCATGAGAAGATAAAGGGTGGTGAAATTCTTTGCGTCCGGCACCACACGGACGATTAACAGTAGTATCTTTCACTGATTTTGAGATATTGCTCACTTTTACCTATCAGGTGTAAAACTTCATAAAAAAATCGGATTATTTCTATTCACAAATCACGCGTCTCCGATCTCCATTTTAAAATGATCACTAACCGCGCTTTTTTTCTTTTTTTTCAACCTTTTTTTTTTTAGCTACGATCGAACGAATGCTTAAATAATTATGTTTTTTAATTTTATTCTTTAACACGGTTTTTGTTTTATTTGTGTCCTTTTTCATTTGAAAATGGAATAGAGGATTCTAAAAGTACAGCCTTGTATGGTCAAGGTACTGTGTTATTCAGCCAATAATTTCTATAAAATCGAAAAAAATATAACTTAAAAAAAAAAGATATTCATGATAAAACTTGAATTAGAAATTGGTCAAGGTATCATTCAACCTGTAGGGTAATTGTGTAATGCATTCACATTGATATTAGCTTTCATTTTGAAATTACAGAAATATTCATTGCTTGGCACGTAGTAAAGTTGCCGACAAGACGGATTGTCAAAACACATGGAGCAATGAATATTGAAATCTACATATACCAGGCCCCTCAGAAAGTATTGCGAAAAAAAGTTTTTATATATGGGAGACTGGCCAGTTATAATGTTTTTCGAAAATATGATTATTTATAAGTAAAAATAAGTAAGTTCCAATTTCAAAATTTCCCTCCACATTTTTTGCGAGTTAATTCAAAGTATTGTGTCTCACTGAAATATGGATCTGCGCCGGGAACATTTTAGAGCTATGATTTTATACGATTTCAAGTGTCGCCTGAAACCGGATGAATCGTACGATAGACTTCAAATGGCATTCATGGATGAAGGCCCTTCCAAGGCAACCGTGTATCGTTGGTATAACGAATTCAAGCGCGGTCGACCAACTTTGGGGGATGACGAAAGAAGCGGTCGCCCTTTGACGGCTGTTACCGAAGAAAACGTGCTAGCAGTGAAAAATTTAATCCAAGACAATAGGCGAATTACATATCAGGAGATTCAACACATATTGAAGATTGGATCGGGAAGCGTTCACGAGATTCTACACAGCCATCTTCGCGTGAGGAGGATAGTATCACGCTGGGTGCCGCACAACCTCACCGATGCTCAGAAGCAGGCCCGGGTGGAATGGTGCCGTGATATGCTTAACAAATTTGAAGCAGGCTCGTCTCGGCGTGTTTACGACATCGTTACAGGTGATGAGTCCTGGATTTATCAATACGACCCAGAAACCAAGCGCCAGTCGACTGTTTGGGTGTTTCAAAATGAGCCAACGCCTACCAAAGTGAAGCGATCTAGAAGCGGGGGTAAGATTTTGATCGCTAGCTTTTTTAATTTGACTGGCCACTTGGTATCAATTCCCTTACGGGATCAAAGAAGCATTAATGCCGAATGGTATACTACCAAATGTTTGCCAGAAGTTTTCTCTGTTATAAGCAACAAGCGACCAAACACAGGGCTCCGCGGGCTACTGCTCCACCACGACAATGCACCTGCGCACACCGCACTCAAAACGAGGGACTTCCTGGACAGCACGCCAGTCAAACTCCTGGGTCACCCTCCTTACAGCCCTGATCTAGCACCGTGTGACTTCTTTTTATTCCCAAAAATAAAAAATCAGCTCAAAGGGATACAATTTTCGTCGCCGGAAGATGCGCTGGCTGCGTTCGAGCAGGCTGTAAACGAGGTGTCTGCGGCGGACTGGAAAAAGTGTTTTGAAAACTGGTTTAGGCGCATGAATCTTTGTATAGAGGCTGGTGGAAAGTACTTTGAAAAGATTTGATAAAAATATATGTACGTATAGAACAATTTTTTTTAGTTTCGCAAAACTTTCTGAGTGTCCCACGTATGATTGCGATCGCGAGTGAGTTACACAATTCGGCTGCTGGCTGTCGATTCATGTGTAAAAAAAAATATGCATATGCAAATACCAAAAATGTAGGGGACAGCTGTTTTTTTTTGCGATTTAATAGTCTTCTTCTATCGTGTCGACATGAGCTACATAATGATAATAGCTCATGCCGTGGGGAAAAGATTAGCCAGTCAGCAGGATGGTAGCGGAACTGACTGCCCAGGGTGCACCGGACGATCAATTAAATAGCGTCACTCGTGGAGGCTCTTTTAATGCACCCCATCATTTTATAGTAAAAGTTGTTCATACTGATAAGTACAATGACCCCTTAAGAGGTTTTCAGTTATTTCAATAATACGTTGTATTTTTCATAATAGTTCTGTTTTTTATGTGAAGAATTTATAATTTAAAGTTGAAATTCGAATACAATAAAACAAAGTCGGCAGCCATGTTGCCATTGAAACAGTCAGTTGAGTTTTGAGTTGCTTACAATTTTGAAGTTCTATAACACAGATTTTGTAATCTGAGTTCTATAAGAACTATATTTTTCAATAGAAATAAGTTCAACGGTTTATTTCTCAGAACCTTGCAGTTATTAAAGTCGACTCACAAAGTTTATAGTTGTAAAGAGAGTTTCTCGACGACTATGGACTATTAAAATGTCGTTTTGTAGCAAAACTATAATTTTACAATGGACAGTTTACTACGCTATTCTACACCGTTATAAAAGAAATATTATAACTTAACATAACATAACATCACGCCAGTATTTCCCCGAAGGGGTAAGCAGAGGTGTACACCCACATTTGGCCAGTTATGTTATAGTCCCATGTAATAGGGGGCGAGCCTATTGCCATTGACCACAAATCCAGACTCCAACGCTGTAAAGCTTTCGAAACGTCGGGAAAACCAATTTAAATAATATACGCGATATAACCCGGTTAAACTTTTTTTATTATAATATGTAGTGATCGTAAACCTAAGAAATTATTATATAAAATAATTGCACCGATAAAAAAATCTTCACTGGTTTTATTCGTTAAGTTATACCAACCTCACAAACTGAACATATCATAAGATCCAAAACCATGAAGCGAAAACCTCTCGCAACATATTTCTGTGAATAAGAACCGTTGGCCGCACTTGGCTTCACGTCGGCCAAGTGGACAAGAGTGCTTTTTGCGCTCAACTGAGCAAAAGAGTTGCAACTAGCACAAGGACATGTCGAGAAACGTACGAGTCCTTTGGACGAGACTTGGAAAAAGGATGTAACATTTTACAATAAAAGATAAGTGACGGGTCTAATATGAGTTTTTAAACTAATATGGTCAGTAATGGTCACTTACACTATATCCCGTATTAAGTAACAATATTAGTGACGGGTCTAATGTTTCGGTATTTTGTCCAGTTTGTTGTATTAGTAGCCTCAAATAGTAAATTACTATCGAGGCCTAAAATGAAGCAATTGACGGCCGAGTAATAATGTAACCATGTTTTATGCAAATAAATATATTCTATTCTATTCTATTCTAATATTGGAAGTACTTACGTGGCGAAGCCGAGTAATTCCGAAGTGATTTTAAAAGTCGAAGCGCCAGCCGAGTCCTTTTTATTTATTTATTTCTTTAACTAATCGAGGCCGAGCCTTGTATAGTACTTTTCTCTCATTTGCAAGGAAACAATACACAAAAAAATTATTTAACAGTATCTAATTTTCATTCGCGCCAATTCGTCCAGGCGCGGTTCTTGTTCTACATTCGAAGTTTAAAAAAAAATGCACATTCAGCCTTTATAATGATAAATATTTTGTACCTAAAACACATTATTTGAAAAGAGCATAGTATTTAAGTTTTTTTTTTAAAATAATGAATCAATTTCTGAGCAAGTGGGAGACAAAACAATTTCGTCATTGTTTGATACAACTGGCCAGTTTCATCCCGTCATCGCTTTAGACATGCTTTATGTGGGTATGCCACGGGTCTAATTTCCTTGTCCAATCCAATATATTTGATTTTCAGTGTTTTTCTACATACAATATTTTATGAAAATCATCCAATTTCTTTGGTCAAAGTCACATTGGACAAAGAAATTTGACGAGTTGCATACCACCCTTAGCAAACTAGGTCTGTCACTTTAAATAAAGTTTGACGAGAGCGCATTCGTCACGTAATTTCGCACGTTGGGCTCGCTTGCTATTTTGAATTATATTAAAACATTCAGAGAATTCTAGTACACACAGCAATGCCGACATCCATTTTTAACTACAGGTTAATAAACCTTCAAAAGACTTTGAATTATCAGTCTATAGGAACAATATAAGAAAGAAAGGAAAAAAAAATATTTTCTTCAAAAGTGACGTACAAAATTACCAGGAAGTGTGGTAAGATATGCGTCACATCCGCGCAAAACGGCCACCGCTCAGCATATTGCTGTGCCTCATGCACGGAGCAAAGACACAGCGCTGGTTTTCAGCGATAGCCGGTGTCGACACCTATTAAAAAGTACTCTGTGGTCGACACAATAACGTAGATCAGTGCGGCATGATGTTGGTAAATAACGATAAAAAATAAATAAGTAAAATTAAATACAATACGAGATAAAATGTGTATAACACTCGATATGGAAGCCAAATAGCCAAAAATAAATCAAAGTAATCATCGAACTTCTCCAGGTTTCCAATAAACACATAGTGAGCTAGCTCCAATTTCCTTACATTTCAGCCATGTATTTTTAGGCCCAGCCGACGGTATTTTCTAAAGGGAGATTTATCTCTGTTATTGTTTCGCATCTGCTTGGATTTTGTCGATCGTGCGGATTTCAATTTGAATATTATTGAAGCTGCCATTCATATTTTTAGCGGTTCAGCTGGATTAAAGTAAGCGGAAGATGTTTTTCTTGCTGTGGGCTGTGAGATTTGTATCTGCGATGGTTAGCAGTTAATGAAAATGCTTAAGATGCAGACACACCGCGGGCGGACCGGAACTGAAGCGTATCGCCGAAGGGCCTCGTTGTGTTGTAATGTATTGAACTGTATTAGATAGTGCACACAGCGTCGTCTTGCCGGCGTGACCGATCCACCGCCGCTCTGCCGGGCGGAAAGACAACGACGCCGGGCGGTGCGCGGCCAAAACGCTGTCGTTGTAATATAATATGAGAATATACACCATGACTTTTCATCACCATCCAATTTCTTTTATTATGATCTTCGATGAAAATAATTGTTTTTTCTTTTAGTCATTCGGTACTAAAATATTGAGATATTGCATCTGAAAAATGACGTTTGACGTAGCAACCACACAGAAATTGATAATTTTTCCGGGAAAATTATTATATTGCGCGCATTTTACGTACCAATTTTTTTTCAAAATTGGAGTCTTTGAATGATATGTAATGACTATAAATTTGGATGGTGATTAAAAAGTCGTCCAGTATAGTAGTAGTGGATGTCTTTCGGCTGAAATGATGATGATAAAGTAGTAGTCAGCAGACAGCGGGACGTTTTCTTCTGGCGCTATCATTCCGCCACCGTTCAGTCCCGCGCACGATCCGCTCGCAGTGTGTCCACGTTCAATCGACGCTCCGCCTCCGTTCCGTCCCACTCGCTATGTGCCTGCACCTTTAATATTTATATTTTATTATATTTTTGAACGTATTTTTTTAATAATTTCCCGATGGAGTAAAATAGGAGTTATATTTAAGACCGTCATATTTATTTACAATTCTGGTCATCCAAACAGCAGTCATAATATAAGGTGACCATTAGACGTTAAATGTGTCATCAGGATCAATCCGTGACCTTGGATTGAAGGAAAGATGGTGAAAATCAAAATAACAATTACCAACAATAATAATTTTTCTTCGGTTTTCGCGATCACTACACATTATAATAAAACAAGTTTAACCGGATTACTTCGCGTATATTATATTAATCAACAATAATAATAATCTTTGATATTTTGGAGTTTTAACAATCCATCAATCGTACCTTTACACGATCAATTTTTCATCAATCTAATCAAGGTCATGGATTGAAGATTGAATTGATTAAAGATTGAAGGCCTAATGATCGCCTATGAAAAACTGAGATGATTCGATGGACAAAATGGGAAAAGAAGGAAGAGGGGCTCGTAGCGAAGCAACGACTGCGCGGATTGTATGATCTGCAAGGTTAAGCTGCACTTGCCGCGGTCAGTCTGTGGATGGGTGACCGTTTCGTTACACATCGAGACCCCTCCGTGCCTCGGAGAGCACGTTAAGCTGTCGGTCCCGGTTGTCATACGAATATCTATGGCAGTCGTTACGGGTAGTCAGAAGCCTGAAAGTCTGACAACTGGTCCAACCTCCGAATATTGGTATTACCCAGTAACTGGGTTGCGGGGGTCAGATGGCAGTCGCTCCGTGTAAAATACTGATGTTCAGCCGCATCTGGCTAGACTGGAAGTCGACCCCAATATAATTGGGAAAAGGCGCGGAGGATGATGATTCGATGGACAAAATAACTTAACCCGCTTTAGTAGACTTAAATTTCATCTAACAACCACACAATATTATAAATCGTTGTTAGTAAGTAGGTTCTTTCCTCGTAGTTGACACCATTCTTTTACTTGCAAAAAACCTAAAAAAAAAAAAAAAAAGAATGTCACCGCTGAAAAATGCTCAGATATATCCAAGAAGTTCAAACAATAAATCGAGCGACGTAACAGCGGGGATAAGTGACGTCTTTGCCATCCGGACGGCCGTACGACCGGGCGTTCTTACCCTGTCCGGATACAATGAAACAATGTACTGAGAAAAGCGTACTGCATTTGTGTTAGTCCGGACACAATTTATTCCGTAGTTTTCTAAAAACTCGCTGTTCTTTTAAGTGATTTAAAATGTCTTTAAGTCTGAATAAAATATTGTTGAGCTTAGTATTTAAAGGGCTCCCTACAGCTCAGTGGCGCCCCCATCAGTACAAAAATAATTATTCGCTGAGTACATAATTTATCTAAAATCTGGTTCTACAAAATTATAGTAAAGGTCAACGATCTCTATGTACTTCGCACAAATATTTCGATGGTAAAGGTAGGTATCTGTAGTTTAATCAGAATCTAAGGATAAAATCTGTAACGAGATTAACCGGAGAAGAACTGGAGTGACCAACATAGCTTGTAGGATCAGTAAGCTGAAGTGGCAGTGGGCTAGCCATGTCTGTCGAAGGACCGATGACCGCTGGAGCAGACGAGTCCTTGAGTAGAGACCGCGAATCGGCAAACGCAGCGTAGGGCGCCCCCCGCCAGGTGGACCAACGACCTGAAGAACGTGGCTGGGGGGGTCTGGATGCGGAAGGCAGAGGACCGAGTGTTGTGGCGAAACTTGGGAGAGGCCTATGTCCAGCAGTGGACTGCGATAGGCTGAGATGATTGATTGATGATGAATTCTCTATCATCAGGATTTAACATTTAAAGTCATATTTGCGGTCCCTGATTAATGATTCCATTTTCCCTTTTTTAGGGTTCCGTACCCGAAGGGTTCCAAACGGGACCCTATTACTCTCGCTACGCTGTCCGTCCGTCCGTCCGTCCGTCCGTCTGTCTGTCACAGGGCTGTATCTTTTGAACGGTAATAGGTAACCGGTTGAAATTTACTCAGAATATGTGTTGCTATAAGGTGTATCACGACAAATACTAAAAACAAAAAAAGTCTAAAACCAAAGGGGGTCCCTATACAAGAAACCTCAAAAAACATGCATTTTTTTCAACGTTTTTGTTCCTGCTCTATCTTCAAAACGGTAATATATACCAGCGTCAAACTTGGTCAGATTATAGTGCATATTATGTAGTTTCGCAACAAATACTAAAAATAAGACAAACATAGACATATTGAGAGGTACAGAACCCTTACTGCGCGAGTCCGACTCGCACTTGGCCGGTTTTTCTGAGTTCATAACAATACCAGGGTTGTCAATTCTAACTAAAAAATTGTATGGCAATAAAATGAAGGGTTTGTTATCACTTCTGTGGGATATAAGTCTGAAGAATAAATAAACTTAGTTGAAAATAATAATCGTATTTTATTGCGGGTTATACTTCAATGTTTTAATACAGATTTCATTACGGCTGTGGCCGATCATAATTCTCTTTCACACTTTCTTGCGTTCCATTTCCCACACTTCTGTAAAACACTGAAATAAAAAAAAACATCCTTAATTTTAAGAGACATCTACTCTATTAAAATTAAGGATGTGTTGGCAGCTAACACCTGTTTGGAACACAGTTCTAAAAATAATCAAGTCCCAAACAGCACACTACACTGTAAAAATAATGATACTGTGAGTGATTACTGCGTGCATCGAAAAGATTTTAATTGATTAAAAATTGTACGGTAGATTAAAATAGTTTATAGAAATATCTGTAATACGCTTATCATATTAGTCTACCTGTGACCACGAAAGCTGCAAAGCTTTTGAAACGTCAGGAAATACAATTTAATTAATATACGCGATATAATTCGGTTAAACTTGTTTTATTATAATTCTGTAAAACAGTCATCTATATTATACATGCTAAAATTGTAATCGCTTCATTCCCGAAAAGGGGTCATTGTACTCATCATTATGAACAACTTTTACTATGGGTCCAACCCTGACATCAGGTGGTCCCTACATTTTAACGATTTAAGTGAACACAAATGAAGGGACCAACTGTTTTTTTTTTGCGATTTCAGGGTTGGTCCCATAGTAAAAGTTGTTCATAATTATGAGTACAATGACCCCTTTTTGGGAAAGAAGCGATAAAAATTTCAGCATGTGTATAGTCCTCTATATGTATATTGTACTCCAAATCATTGTCCTCGGCTTTGGTACCCCTTTTCCGACTAACCTTGTAGAGTTATACATGGAAATGTAATACAATAAGTCCCACGATTTTAAACAAACATACTTTTACTAGGAATATGTGTATTGTATTACACAAATATCGTCTTTCTTCAATAAGTCGGTATTAGAAATCGGTTTCCAAGCAATACCATGACAACGAAAACTCTGTTTAAGAAAATATTTTTCACATCATATACACAGCGTACCTTTAAATGAATTGTGTACATAGTTTCCCATTATTACATGGATTTCGTGGAAACCTGTGGCTATGTACTCTCATGTCGTGGCTTCTGAGAAATAATATTGTAGAAACTCCAGCAATAGGGTGTTTGACTGGTATCGTCAAAAATTATGAAAATTGCACACAACGAAGATTTTAGGTTGAAGAATAACTTATACTAAGTTTTTTAAATTTGAATTGATTCTAAATATTTTATTTTCCTGTTTGAAATTTCGTTTTTGTAATCTGTTGATCACGTGATACAAAACGTCTTGAGACTTGGCCGCCATTTAGAGTGACGTCAGAACCTTGTACGACATAGGGCGAGCTAAATGTTGCCATGATCGTAAAAATAAAGAGTTTTTATAATAATAACATATTCATGTCAGCCAGTTTATTTTTTATTTTATCGAGTCAGGTTATAATACTTTATAACTTACTAACAATTAAACTTATGAGAATTTGTACGTAATTATGAATGTAATTTACAAGCTTTTGTTTTGTAGTTGCGTGATTCAAACACAAAATACAAAACTTTTCAGTCATGTCTCATGCCAGAAATAAAACTACGTTCCGTTTTCAGCGCTCGCACCACTGCAACCATCTCGAAGGAAATATAAAAATTAAACGAAAAATAAAAGCAATATGAAAATAAAAATAACTCTCGACATCGCCTTCTAACTACATTGTTTCGTAAACTGGAATCTTAAGTTTTTTCTCAGATTTTTCACATTTCCTCTAATTCGTACCTTTTTGGTAAGCATGACGTACTTTTAAGGGAATTTACACCGGCAACACTGACCGGAACAAGCACAGTGACGTAGGTTGACGATAATGTCACGTGACTTAGCTTTTTGGTGCGAAATTTAAAACGAGAAATAAAAATCATGATTATTTAATTTTAAAAGCATATTTTAGTAATTATTTGTTAATGAATGCTTTAATTGTCAAACACCCTATTGCTACTCCAGGACTTCTAAATCAACCCTATGTAGTACACGTTTGCATATGTATATGAATTAGTTTCAAGACTTTGAAAGTAAATGAAAAATAAATAAAGAAAGTAAAAAATTTGTATGTTTGTTTCGTGAAAATGTGAGGTGGACCCTAATTAATATTGTCATTTTTTTATAATGGTTTTTATTTTAGTGCATATTTTTTTTCTTTAACTAGATCAAATCTTGCATAGATTTTAGCATTTAGAAAAAAAAACCTTAAATAAGTACAATATTATTTGAGTGGTGCCGGACATAAAGAATGCCACCACCCAATATCTTCTCATGGGTGTCGTAAAAGGCGACTAAGGGATTCACCAGAGCATGGGCAGCAGCGTTCTCTGGGTCTTTAACCAACCAACTGCGATCGCTAACCCACCTGCCAAGCGTGGCGATTATGGCATATCCCCCCAATATGCTTGGGGTAGGCGTATGTCCAGCAGTGGACGTCTTTCGGCTGAAATGAAGAAATAATTTTTGAATAAAAAGCCAATGTCCAACAAAAAGCTTTTTAATTGTACTCTGGTTGTATATGAAGTGGCAATTTATAAAAAAAAATGCACATGCTTGGAAGCTGTACAACAAGCTGAAGCTACATCTAAGCATCTATTCACATAAACAAAATCCACTTTAAATAAACAAGCCGGTTCCCTTTTCAGAGTATTCCTCCCATTTCCATCTGAGATCATGAAACATGCATGCAAAATAAACGGCTGTGGGAATTATTGAATATCCTAGTATTGGATATGGTTGCAATGGAAATCGGTTCTCAGCCGTTGCGTCGCGGAAATGCTATTAATTTCCGAATGTCGCTCCGTGTCGCGCCGGTCCTGTGCACGGCACGATGCGGTTTTGGCTATACCTATTTAGAATATTGAATAATGTGGCTGTTGGATTTGGAGCTAAAAATCTGGTTTGGTTAACAAATAATTGTGTTATATTTGGAATTTCAAATAAATAAGTTTAACTATTTATTATTCCAAACATAACAAATAATATAACACTTATCTCTTCTCGTCGCCTATACCGCAAAGTTTGAAGACAAAAGTCTTCAACCAGTGCGTCCTGCCTGTCATGACTTACGGTGCCGAGACGTGGACACTGACAGTTGGGCTAGTCCACAAGTTCAAAGTCGCTCAGCGAGCTATAGAGCGAGCTATGCTTGGAGTTTCTTTGAAGGATAAAATCCGAAACGAGATTATCCGGAGAAGAACCGGAGTGACCGACATAGCTTGTAGGATTAGTAAGCTGAAGTGGCAGTGGGCTGGCCATGTCTGTCGAGAAACTGATGGCCGCTGGAGCAGACGATTCCTTGAATGGAGACCGCGAATCGGCAAACGCAGCGTAGGGCGCCCCCCTGCCAGGTGGACCGACGACCTAAAGAACGTGGCTGGGGGGGACTGGATGCGGAAGGCAAAGGACCGAGCGTTGTGGCGCAACTTGGGAGAGGCCTATGTCCAGCAGTGGACTGCGATAGGCTGAGTTGATTGATAACACTTCTCTTTGTTAACCAAAAAACTCAAGGAAGCGGTGAGAGATGGGGGTTTTAGGGGACCGTTTTATTGACATAAAAAAATCAGCGGGTGCGGGTCTGACCACGCACAAGGTAGTCAGTACAGACTATACAGAATTCATACAAGACATTAGTGCCAAATTTTAAAAATACAAAGCTAATTTTGCAATCCGATTAAACGGAGTTTCTTGAATTGGTAAACTCATTGTACGTTTGACCACCACCTCACCTGATGTTAAGCGATGGTGCGGTTGACGATGGTTCACGCTTGCCCATATAAATCCATAATAATTCTCACTTTACTGCAAGAATTGCAAGCTTGGTGTGATTCGAGCAAATGATGGATCATTAATTTTTGTAAACAGTGGTGGATAACTCATGAAGCTGGAAGGTGGATGCTAGTTCAGTCCGTATTTATTAATATTTATTTAATGTAGAAAGAAAGTTAGATGACCACGTCGTGAAAAAGCGCCTTTCTATGGCTAAGACCACAAACCACCTGGTTGACGAATATCCATATGATGAAGAAGCTAGGCCCTAAGAAGTATGATGCCTATCAGCGGGAGAGATGGCGCCGCATTATTAAAAAAGCCGACCCCGAGTAACCAGAAAAGGCGAGGACAAATAAGAAGAAAGGACATTGCTAAAGATCCTTAGTGACTCCGCCTTAAGGCATAACAAATTAAAGTTGATGCTCACCATATACAACTCAATGAAGCCAATTTTTTGCAATACATTCATAAACACGTAGGTCTGTGATAAACACGGACAGTACTAAATAAAATTTTAGATTTTTAAAATATTTACTATTTTGACACATATATCACAGATATCTGTGCTATTTTGATGTCATGTTTTGCTTTTTTTGTTATGTCAAATAACCTACATTGTCGTCAAGTTGTCAGTCGATGCCAATTTTTTGGAATTTCTTGTGTGAAAAGGAGTCTATAATATTAAATCATAGACTATAGAGTATCTAAATAAAAATATGGACGATAAACAGATAACATAGATGATACAATTTTATCCGGTTACGTCATTAATGTATTGATACTACTTAAAATAAAATGAATGGTTCTTGTACTGTCCGCATTAAATACAATATATATTATGAAACGAAAAAATTCGCATGTAGGTTAGTAGGCTATTTTTATCAATGTCCTTTAGAAAGAAAAGAAGAAAAATATTTGTTTAGATCTTACACAGATTATAAAAACACCGAAAAGAAAATATAAAGAAAAGAGAGACTTTCCATCCTCATTTCTGTTTGGCGAACCAACTCGCAATAACATTGAAGCAACAGCCTAGGTGGTATTGAAGTTGTTATGAGCAAAGGTAACTGCTTAACACCAGGTGGACCTTTAGCTCGTTTCGCCATCCTAAAACATATTAAAAATTGTATAGACGAAAAAGTTATGGTGCCATAGTAACTAACTGCTGTTGTAGCGCTATTTTCTGTAGCTAGCTGGTTTAGAAGCGTTAAGATATTCTACTTTTTTCTTGGTATACGATCTTTAGACGCAACGTGTTTATAAATTAATAAATAAATATCTTTTGGACATTTTTACACAGCACCATCTAGTCTTAAACTAAGCAGAGCTTGTGCTAGACAATATTTATAATAAAAAAAGATGTGTGGCACTCGGAGACTGCCGCGGTAAAGTTATTGCATAGCATTTTTTATCAATACAAAGAGGAGGTGCCCTAACGCCGAAACTCTAAGCAGGCATGAGTCACCAGATTGCGGGGCGAAGAGGGGGATTACGCATGCGCAGTATCGCCGATACAACCAATGCCACCTAGAGGCGATTTGCAGAATTAAAGAGACAAGCGTGATATTTCAAAAAGTCATTAAAAGTTCTGCTATTCATCGATAGATGGCAAAACTAAAAAGTATCACCGCTGTGCCGGTCGGAATGGGGGTGTTAGGTTATTTTCGTTACGGAATTTCTGGATTCGGTCTCCACGCTCAAGGCCCGCGATAGAAGCTATGCAATAGCTTAAAAATCGTTCTAATTTATTCTAAGCATAATAAATCAGCTTAAAGTTTACACCACCAACTATAGTCTCGAAGTCAGTTCCAGTCGGATCCATAATCTTATTTAGAAACCTTTCCAGTGCGAGCGTGTTCGAATAAATCCTATTTCGTAACTGTGACGTTGGCAACCCTGAAAATACCCCAAAATTTGACTATTCAGTGCAGACGTACAGGAAATCGAGTTAAGCTCTTCTAATTTGGCTTTGATGTTTAGACATGGTCCGTATTTATGTTATTCAGAACGGTACGGAATCTATTCGAGACTTGGTTAGTGAAGCGACACATCATGCTGACATTACGCGGCTGAACTTCGCGTGGTTACGCCTGCAATCCTTTTCAAATTACTCGCTAACATTACGTCACGTCAACGAGCTGCCGAAAGTTGATTGGATGGAAGTTCAGCAATAACTCATTCCATGCAATGTTGTAGAGCCATATCTGAAGTCCAAGCACCCCCCTCCCTCACCCCCGGGGTCTCCCTTTGGACGTTGCAACCGGGTGAACACAGACCAATAACATCACGTAGGAGCGTCTGTCTCGCTTACGAGACGGGGTTGGCTTCCAGTCTAACCAGATGCAGCTGAACATAAGTATTTAACACGAAGCGACTGCCATCAGACCCCCGCTATCCAGTAACTGGGTTAAAGGAGGTTCATTCAGGAGTTACATCAGTTGTCAGACTTTCGGGCTTCTGACTACCCGTAACGACTGCCAAAGATGTTCGTATGACAACCGGGACCGACAGCTTAACGTGCTCTCCGAGGCACGGAGGGGTCCTGATGTGCAACGAAATGGTCAACCATCTACGGAATGACCACGGCAAGTGTAGCTTAACCTTGAAAATCATAAAATCCGCGCAGTTGCTTAAGTATCTGATCGAATTCTAAATAACTTAAGAGACATATTTCTATATTCCTGAATTTCATCTTAATGCTAAATTCTAGAATCTTAGCAAGAATTTAGTGGCATTCACTAATGTCAGTAACGCTTCAGAATTTAATGTCATTCAAAGTTCAAAGAGTTCATGGAGTAATGGCACGAAGATAATATTTAACTGAACCCTAAAATTACTTCACCTGTCAAATTGCTCTCTATTACAAAGGAACATTCTAGAAACGATAGTAACAGTTTCCAAAATAGCTCGCAAATTCTATAACATCACCTCCAACCTCGCTTATACTAACGATTCTATGTAAATGACGTAATCAACACACCTAATCCAATCTTTTTGTCGTCGTACCAAATTGCTCAAAAGCGATATTACTCCCAAACTGCAAGCACAAACTGGCAAAAAGCTTAATAAAGTACCGATATCGCAAAAGGAAATGGCTCCACTTCTATTCAAAAACGTTGCTAACCAAAATTAAACTTTAACAATTGTATTACAAAGTCCAATTTGCTTCGTCGTTTATTATCCCAAATTGGGATCCGAGGACGGTGGTGGGACAACATTTGAATAATTAAAAAGCGGCTTTATCTATTTATTCAGTTTCTCCCAAAAGTTGTTGAGTTGCATTGTGTCCAATCTATAGGCGAATTTGAGGGTGCTTTAGTTCGCTACAGCGCGGGTTTTTTCTAGAGGGCTTTTGACCAGAGTGGGCTTTGCAGCCGTCATAATAGGTTCACTGTATTTGTGAGCGATGAATTGCGAAAAAAATGTTTTGATATTTTGTCACAGACATATGTCTGTGTATTTTGTTTGCTGATTTATAATACCCACACTTCGATCTAATCAATGTACTGATGTTTCTATTTCCCGAAAGGGTGTATACCAGTATTATAACAATCACTGTTTAATCACATCATAACCTTTCCTAATATAAACATTGAAACAAACAAATTGAAACTACCAAATTATGGATAATGATGATAAGAATTTAAAATTTTGTGCATCAGTACTACAATCAATGTACATCTTTCGTATATCAATGTATATAATTATGTGTGTTCAATAAGGAATAAACCACCAGACCAGTAGGTCGCCCTAGATATCGCTGGGGAGACTGATCTACGTGAGCTTCAAGCCACCAACTGGCGAAATATCGCACAAGATCGAGAAAAGTGGAGAGTTCTCGTTTCGGAGGCCATGACTCACTTTGGGTAGCTGAGTCAGAGGAGCAAGTAAGTAAGTATTAAGGAATAAGAAAAATAATTTGCCTCTACTTTGGTATATTTTGATCGCTGTCCCTTTATTTAATCATAACATGAGTGGTTTGGAAAAATAGTAACATAGTTTTTATTCCTAGATTTTCCAGAACAGATTTTATATTTTTCTCAATTTTATTTTCAGCTTCTCTATATCGTTTGTCCTCTTTGTGAGGACAAAGACCCTATTGACACTTCAGACAACGACCTCGATAGTAGATACGAGTCTTCCAAGCTGAAACTTTTTATAACAAACATTTTTATATAGTAGTCTAAAGTTTGAGGATGTCAAGACAAGTTCATGTTTTTGTGTATGATTTAAAAAATAAAAAGGGTAAGACAAGGCAGGCAGAAGTCATCTCAAATCAGACAAAGTAAGAATCTAAAATATATGTAATATTTTAAATATGGTTCTTAAAAACTGTGCCTACAGTTCATAATATGATGTTACTAAGAAAGAAAGAAATCAAATTTTTATTAAAAAAGCTAAAATCTAAATAAAACAACGACCATACAGCCCAATAGACACCTAATGTTGAATATAATACGTACAATAAATTCTGCCACCAGCTGAGGCATGGTACTGCGATCTGATTGGTAGGGACCAAGGCGGCTATTGGCTAATCACTAACGCGGCAGATTTGACGGCTCATGTAAGTGGTCGAAACTGATTTGAAGATTTTAAGTGGCGAATATTGGTTACCTACATTAGTAAAATTTCATAGATGTAACGATTTAAATTGTGGAAAGAAAAAATCGCCCACGAGCAGGATAGATGATGAATGATGATTTTTCATAGATGTGTTGCAGACATCAGTTGCCTGTTATTAGGCGTCTTTGGGGTGTATGACTGCAACTAGAGCCTGACCTTTCAAAAGTGCCCGTAATTAGGTTTATTTGAAATAAAAAATATTTGATTTTGATTTTGTATGGTAGTTGAAACAAAATGAAAACGACTGAGCTTAAAAAAAACTGAACGAAGCAGAAACATCCCAGGTATACAATAAAAATGCATAAAAAAAGAAAAAGAAAAAAGTACAGATGCTATGTTAAGCAATACAAAAATTCATATTCCACATTTTAAAATCTCCGCAACAATTCAAGATGATCACAACTTGGAAACAAAGCGTGTCCAAGACTAAGATAGCTAAGTATCTTGTTCGTGTTACAGTTGCGGGTGGAATATAAAACGGGTGCACGTACTACAAACATTGGTTGGCAAACACTTCGTTTGAACATGTACAGTAAACAATTGGAGACTTGCTACAGCTTGGACTGTGGTCTTGTTTGGTGATTGGTGATCGGTTGGTTAAGATTTCTTGATTGTTCTTGTTTCTATTTACAATGGAACTTCTTTGGCAAAAGTTGCGGTGCACGATGTAAGCTTACATCTGAGATAATGTGATAGTGATTGGAACTTCGGCCCAGCTAGGTTGACCGACGGCCTGAAGAAGGTAGCTGGAGGGACTGGATGTGGAAGGTAGGCACAACTTGGGGGAGGCCTATGTCCAGAAGTGGATTGCAATAGGCTGAGTTGATCATCATTCATCATTTCAGCCGAAAGACGTCCACTGCTGGATATAGGCCTCCCCCAAGTTGTGCCTACCTTCCATATCCAGTCCCTCCAGCTACCTTCTTCAGGCCGTCGGTCAACCTAGCTGAGTTGATCACAAGGAGCCTATTATTGCCTCGGACGAATAAAAAAAGCGGACGGAATCTCGCTAAACAATAAGTGAAGTATCCATAGTATGGCCGGCTCGCATAAAAGTACGGCACATCCATAGTATGCCAAATCTTTGTTTAGCAATATTCCGTACGCCTTTTTTATTCGTCCGAGATTATGGCATAGAAGTCTACTTTTGGCTGCTATAGACTGTTATAGATAAAGCGAAAGTCAGTGCTTCTCATTAGTGCTATGTAAGAATGGCTTCTAAACTTGGTTAACTCGCCAAATGATTTGGAATTGCCTAATTAGCTTATTACAGCACCACCTATATTCCTAATACTACATGAGATACCTAATCCCAAGAACATTTTTTCGAGTGTTTCTGTCTTGTTGAATTCTGGTGTAATCCCAAAATTTGTCGAGGAGTATTTTCTACTACTAAATTTCGTGTCTAAAAATATCCAACACAATCCGTCTCCAAGAACATAACAAAAGCCACCTGATCATAATCTTATCCAAAACTTCCATATATGACCTTGCAGTGTCCTCAGGGAAATCTCCTCATGTCCCGGCTTGTCACGCATGAGATATGAAAGGCTTGACTGTGAGTAATGCTGGTTTCATTTCGATGAGGCCAAGGATTTCCCGGATTAAGCCAGACGTGTTATTATTGCGTTTGTGTGAGTTTCTGCACGATTAATTTTTGCATTAATTTGTAAGGAAGTTTTTGGAGAATCGTTTCGACCATATTGACGTTGAGATTCATAGTATTCCTTACACTAAATTGGGGACATAAATATATATTTTATTAGAAGACTAGGATTCAATCTAACAGTAACAATGTAAAATTAAATGTCCAGGGAGTTAGCGTTATGATGTCGGGTGATAAAGAGATTTAATAAAGAGAACTAGTACAGTGAAAGGCTTCATTGTATGCACCAGGTATGTTAGAGGAGATAAACATCAAATATTGCTATTTATTGGTACTATCACTTTTATAAACAGCTTGTTTTATTTAGCACTTAGTAGCGCTTGCACTTAACAGTAACCACATAAGGATACTGACTAGAACCCTTACAGGGCACTGCAAACTGAACAAGTATTTACACTGGATGGACCACATTGATACCACAGTTCGCAGATTATGTCGCGAAAATTATGAAATTCCCATTCATATCCTTTATTTTGTTTGTTTTCGAGTGGAAATCCTCATGGATACCCTCCGCCCTCACCAGGCGGTATGTCTGACTCTTACCGGCTAAAACCACACAGTGGCCATCCTCTGCACAAAACAGAGGAGCTCCGGGAACTCCAGTGGACCGCGCCGGTACCCCTCCAGTGCTACGCCTTTGGCACGTCCCGGGGCAACAGCAAGGTTTCCCCAACAGCAGCACGCGACCACCACGTGCTTTTGTCCTCCCCAGGGTCACTTAATGGATGCCTCGAGTCCACCTACTCTTGACACCTACGATCCCGAAGGTCCCCCACCATCATTTGGTGGCCCACCACCCCGATACAAGGCCCAGATAGGGTGAATCCCCTATCTGGGCCTTGTATCGGGGTGGTTACCTCTCCGCCTTTGTCTCCGAGTGGGATCGGCCCTCTACAGTGCACCATATTAGAAGTTAGCATCTTGGAGGCCACACAATCTCAGCTAATGAGGTCAGATCCTCGAATAGCAATAGTCGACTTTATGGGTGATTTGTGGCTTGGGGAGGTGCTGTAGTCTACTATTAGAGGCGTTACAATAGATTTTTACGGTCGCAGTTACATAAGTGGCTTGCAAAGACCTTACCTCTTTTCCAAAAATAATAAATTTTGCACTTATTAATGCTCAAGTAAAAGCCAAATAATCCTACTCCTACTAATATTATAAACGTGAAAGTTTGTGAGGATGTATGGATGTTTTTTACTTTTTCACGCAAAAGATACTGTTTGTATTTTAATGAAATTTGGGATACATATAGTACATAGCCTGGATTAACTTATAGGCTGCTTTTATCCCGGAAAGATGAACAAATCCCGAGGGAGGCGCGATAAACAACATTTACGCGGGCGAAGTTGCGGGCATACGCAAGTACAAGATAAATTCATACATCATCATCATCATTTCAGCTGAAAGTCGTCCACTGCTGGACATAGGTCTCCCCCAATTAAGGAGGGATATACCATAATTGCCACTCTTGGCAGGCGGGTTGGCGAGCGCAGTTGGTTGGTTAAATACTCAGAGAACGCTGCCCATCCTCTGGTGAAGCCCTTAGTCGCCTTATACGACACCCAGGAGAAGAGATAAGGGTGGTGAAATACTTTATGTCCGGCACCATACGGAAAAAATTCATACAATTTGGTCAGAATGTTTTGGTCAATATTTTCACAATTTCGTGAAATATTTCTCCTAGAGCCTTTAGGCCAGAGACGTATCAATCACAAGTGTAGCAGTTGGTATCCGTAAATAAGTTAGGAGCTACTCATGTTTACTGCGACCCACACGCAGATGGACGTTGAAAAACAACGGTACAGACTACGTCAGAGAAACAGAATTACATTCGGTAATAATAAATGTAGGCTTTCGAAGAATTTTTCGAATTGTTACTTGGAAGGAGTCACGAGAGGAATAACAGGACGAGACAGTTGGGAAAGTAATGCAAGACATGGTTTCTTTTCTAAATGTCAGAGAAGACGGGGAAGGAACATAGTATTACTAGAAGGGTAAAAAAACAAATTCATTATGGAATCTAGACTTAGACGTATGAATTGCCAGGTTTGTTTTGGAATTATCAGCAAAATGGACTAGTTATTGAACGCATTAATAACAACTTGTCAGATTATAAAAAAAATACTGTAATTTCTGACTGTAAGTCCATTTGGTTAGTATACAAACAACTTAGAAACGAATGTTAGTACTTACGGTCTGTTTTTTCTTTCTGTCTGTTATTCAAATAAATAAAACATAAATATTTTTGGGACATTTATATACGGCACCATTCAGTCCCAAACTAAGCAGAGCTTGTGCTTGGGGTACTAGACAGTGGATATAATACTTATATACTTTTTTTTGTAAATATATACTTATAATACATAAGAAACACCCAGACCAACACAAATACTTATGTTCATTACACAAATATTTGTGTCCAGTGGGAATTCCTCCTCGTCATCAGCAGTCCAACACACGAACCACCAGACCGTCATAAAAAAAAAAACTACTGATAAAATATAATTACTAGTTTTGCACATGTAATTAGGTTAAAAAATGTTATTTAGTGTGTGAAATTGTTAAAATAATGTCTTTTAATTTAATAATTATTATTATCCGTCAGGATTGCATAAAAAAGACGTGCCAAGATTGTGTACTTAATAAGCCAAGTAAGAAAAAATAGAGATTATTTCTATCAGAAAACAAAAGGAACTATTTATTTAAGAATTACGCCCCAGTGGCATGTAGGCGGATCCAATGTCTCAGTATGGGGCTGTCCCACCTGTCTGCTTTAGTTTTTAGGATGCTTTTAGGGCTGGCGAATACTCTGTGCTTGATGAAAAATAGCGTGAAACCCATCTATTCCCACCTCTGCAAACATGTATCACTCTGTGATTATAGTTTCTAACCTGTTTTTAGGATTGCAGGACTATATTGCTATGAACAGTTTAGGGTCTATGGCACCACATGTAACCCTACAACAGTTAACCTATTTCTTATTAAATAACCAATGTAGCCTCTTTACAATAAAATTCTGTCTTATGCCGCAGCACGGTCAAGGTCGACTTTCTAACTAAATCTTCCTCACTTTGCTTTGAAATACACCCTCAATCATTAGATTATCGGTCCACACATCCTAAAACATCCTTCTACCTCCCATTCATCAGCTCACAAACATAAATAACACCTCCCATCCTAATCAACAGGACATCACATAAAATCCAGAGTACCTACTATGGATATAGCAAATATTTTTCCGCCATTTATCCTGTTGGGCAAACACGGGCGTCCCCTGTGTAATTCCATTATGGATGGACCTGCCCCGTCCTGTATTATTCAACGTCTCACGAATCTTTGTGTAAAGATTCTTGTGTTTCTGTTTTAATATTAGCCTGTTTACTGAGGAAATTGCTTGCTATATCTTAGTTGGATCTTTCTCTGTCCTTATCTGCTTGTCACTTTGTGTTTTTGAAATTTTTATGCGGACGACGAAATTATGTTGGTTGATTGATGTCTAATATTAAAGGAGGTTGAATTTAACCGAGTTTGGGTGACTTGGAAGTGTTATGATGTTATTATTAATGCAGGTGCGTTACTTTTGTCTTTGTAGCATTAATTTAAGTCGTAATTTAAAAATAAGTTTAAATATTGTCTTTCTGAGTATGTTGTAGATAAAAACTGTTTAGGATAGTAGAAGTCAGACCTGTATTTGATTTATAATTTCAAATACAGTTGGGGGATATTATTATATAGGTCATCATCATCATCATTTCAGCCGAAAGGCGTCCACTGCTAGACATAGGCCTCCCCCAAGCATCGCCACAACGACCGGTCCTGTGCCTTCCGCATCCAGCGGATTCCCGCGACTTTCACCAGGTCGTCGGTCCACCTTGTGGGGGGCCTACCCACGCTGTGCCTTCCAGTACGCGGTCGCCACTCCAGAACTTTACTGCCCCATTGGCCATCCGTTCTGCGAGCAATGTGCCCCGCCCACTGCCACTTAAGTTTGGCAATTCTTCGGGCTATGTCGGTTACTTTCGTTCTCCTGCGAATCTCCTCATTTCTGATTCGATCACGCAGGGACACTCCGAGCATAGCCCTCTCCATTGCCCTTTGAGTGACTTTGAGCCTTCTTATGAGGCCCATTGTGAGCGACCACGTTTCAGTACCGTAAGTAATTACTGGCAACACACACTGGTCAAAGACTTTCGTCTTGAGACACTGGTATTTTGGACGAGAAGATATTGCGTAGCTTCCCGAACGCTGCCCAACCGAGTCGGATTCGACGATTGACCTCTTTCTCGAAGTTGGACTTACCTAGCTGGACAGTTTGTCCTAGATAATCGTCAACAACTTCGAGTGTAGATTCTCCGATGTTTACGGGAATGGGTGCTATATGGGTATTATATGGGTCAAATGCAACAAAATAATTCCTAAGCACTCTGGACGGTTAGCATAATAAGATTAGACACAATAGTTGTATTACAATGCAAGCATTGGTTAACTAGTAAACCAATCATGCGTAGAGTGCTCTAACTAGTCTGTTAGTAAATTACAGAATTGAATATATTATATTATTAAACTTAATTGCATTAAACGTGTTTGATTGGGTCTGTGAAGCGGTTGACCGCTAGCTTTGTTTTCGAATGGGTCAGCGATAATTGGAATATTTTAGAGATAATTGCAGACAACAATGCATGGAGTTTTGAAATAGTATAAAACGTTTATGATAGCGACTAACCACAAAAAGCTACGATACGGTCATGTAAAGAAATGGAAGAATAAAAGGCAAAACACAAGTTATTTATAATACAGGTGCTGCTGGAAGTACAACGAGGTAACGCCCTGTATACATAAATATATAAAATACGCTGATCTTACAAACGAAGTAAAAATAAGTAAAGTACCTACTCCCAACCGAAGCGGATGGATAGAAAGAAAGAAAAGGAGTTGTAGGGATTAGAAAAGAAGAAAAATTATTTGTTCAATATTCACACACAAAATAGTAGTAGTAGTAAATAAAAAGGACAAGTTAAATCAAAAATAAATGAAAAATATAGAAAAAGTTAAAAATATCTCGGATACAAAAAAAAAAAACTGTGCAAAAATGGAGCAGTTGTGTGTCGGCCATGTGAAATTAAATAGGGCATCAGCATTTATAAAGTAATACTTACAGCCTAATATCGCGGATACAAATCACTAATTTGTGCGAAAATGGAGCAGTTGTGTGTCGGTCAGGTGAAATTAAATAGGGCATCAGCATTTATAAAGTAATACTTACAGCCTAATATCGCGGATACAAATCACTAATTTGTGCGAAAATGGAGCAGTTGTGTGTCGGTCAGGTGAAATTAAATAGGGCATCAGCATTTATACAATAATACTAACAGCCAAATATAGCGGATACAAATCACTAATCTGTGCAAAAATTGAGAAGTTGTAATCACGAGACCTGTGTAACCTTTACAGAGTTATGAGGAATCTCTGTCATTAACCATCGACTGTTTTTGAAGTGAAAACTTCTTTAAGCGCGTTGAGCAATTTTTGGTAGGGGGTAATCTTATGAGTTCGCATCATAGATTTCACATCTACCACCAGGGGGTAGATGTCAAATCTGTGGTTCGCATCACCCTACGTCATTGACATGTGACCAAAGAGGATACATGCAACTTTCGGATAACAAATCATCGCGTGTCGCGATTAAATCGCGGACGTTCTCAAATAAAAACCGGCCAAGTGTGAGTTGGACTCACGCAGTAAGGGTTCCGTACCACCCATCGACGTAATACCCCATATAAACTGATTTAATTTACTAGAGTTTATCAAAAGACATCAACGAACGTACGCCAAATGTGAATTTTTGCATATCTTTCTTACGTAAGTCCCATCACACATATCTATGTTTGTCCTGTTTTTAGTATTTGTTGATAAACAACATAGTATGGACTGTAATCAGACCAAGTTTGACGCTGGTACGTATTACCGTTTTGAAGATAGAACAGGAACAAAAACATTAAAAAAAATGCTTGTTTTTAGAGGTTACTTGTATGGGGACCCCCTTTGGTTTTAGACTTTTTTTATTTTTAGTATTTGTCGCGATATACACCATAGTAACACATATTTTGTGAAAATTTCAACTGGTTATAGATAACCAGTTGAAATTTTCACAAAATATGGTATCAATATACGGTAATAGATTACCGTTACAAAGATACAGTCCTGTGACAGACAGGCGGACGGGCGGACAGCGTAGCGAGAGTAATAGGGTCCCGTTTGCACCCTTTGGGTACGGAACCCTAAAAATGCCAGGTTAAGAGTACTCTAAACCGACGAGCATGCATGACGAGGTTAATGGACGTAGATGAAGCGAAAGAGGTGTGTCAGGATCGTAGCAGGTGGAAATCCATAGTCTCTGCCTACCCCAATGGGAAACATTATAAGAGCCTCCACGAGTGACGATATTTAATTGATCGTCCGGCGCACCCTGGGCAGTCAGTCCCATTACCAACCTGCTGACTGGCTAATCTTTTGCCCACGGCATGAGCTATTATCATTATGTAGCTCATGTTGACACGATAAGAAGAAGAATGGGAAACAGGTGTGATAAATATATGTATGGGATAACAGTTTTAAGTTTTCACTTCTGTCAGCAGTTCCCATGACTGCCAATGTTTATTTTTTGTTTCCTTAGCTCTTCACACATTGTTTCGACAGTTATTGTTGTCTACATTCAAGGTCACCTCAAAGCATTGAATTATTAGTATTCCCTAAAACTGGGTTAACTCGCGGCTTTGTTTGCAAATACACAATTCACAGGAAACTTTCGAAAGGAAAACAAGTTCAGCGTAAAAAGCGAACACGATTCGGGAGCTCAAAAAAAAATAACCAACGAATTCACTTAATTCAAAATAATAGGAAGTTTCTGGGCACAGTTGCTCTCAGATTTCCCAATCGGGGTCCAAACTGGAAGCATTTTGTTTTGAAGATATGCGAAGTAAATTTACGCCCGGAGGCCGCGAGTGGCTCGGATTGCTCGCAAAAGACCCGAAGTTAAATCGACTTCAGAATTGTTACTCCCTTCGGATGTGAGCTCCGATAGGGCCTATCGAGAGAAATTTTTAGGCTCCAAAAGGTTTTTCGGAGTAGAACGGTTCAAATAATGGTTATAATCAGTTTTAGGGTATAAGTACTTTGAGTTTGGGTGTTCGTTTTGATACGTGTTGGATAGGTTTTAAGTTTGATCTGGGTAAGGGAATGTGATTGACTGGTTTGGGATTGAAGTTGTCGAAGGTTAATTTGTCATAGCCGACTTCATGATTGACTGGCAGCTTAAGGAAGTGATGTAATACTGCAAGAGGCATCACAATAGTACTTATCAGGTTGCAGTGGCTTAGGGGTGTTCAAGACTCCTACCTCTACCCTCAAAATATGAATTCATTGTACTAAGAAACATAAAGAACTTAATGTCTTTAACGAATTCATCATTCTCTTCAGCCTTTTTCTACCTATGTTTGAGTCGGTTTCCAGTCTCATCAGATACAGCTGAATTTTTATATTATTATCAAACAAAGAACTCTATGCCTTCAATTAATTAGCATTTATAATGTTTGACATTGCCGTTGTATTTCTATAATCCTTTTTGTACTGTCGTCTCACTTTTTCATTAGTTATAACTTTGACTTCGTTGCCTTTGTATATTTTGTACTAATAAATGTTTCACTCATTCATACATTTAAGTATACGTCAGAGTAACCCGAATCCAAAAATAAGCCAACCGAACTTCCTAAACAAATAGACCCCCAAACTAACCTATATCAACCGATAAAGCCATTAAAATTTAAAGGTATTTTGGCCCGAAACAGTAACGAATGTTTCAATATATCTTATGTAGGAACAAAATAGAAAACGGACTGCTTCACCCCCCATTAGTTTTATAGTTGGTACATCGTGCTGGCAAAGTATTGCGCGTCAGAATCTATTGAGCTGTGTGGCATTGGTCCAAAAATGACTCGCCCATGAGCCTGTGAAACGAGAAATAGTCACGTTGTGGGTCGTATGTGGACTTATGTCCGTGATTGATACTTAAAATGGATGGATTGATAGTTGATTATGTCATGATTATAAGTGGGTTTATTGTTTCGGGATTATTCGGGATGGATTTTGTTTTTTGGGTGTTTTGTGTGTTCAATTATTATTTAAAAAATTATAATACTTGGTGTCGCCAGTATTTATAACATAACTATAACCAAAGCAGCCGTGCCTCAAGACCTTCATACACAGGACTGCCCTACCAACTTTCATTTTAACATCATCATTATTTCAGCCGAAAGACGTCCACTGCTGGAGATAGGCCTCCCCAAGCACTGCCACAACGAAAGGTCCTGCACTTTCCGCATCCAGCGGATTCCCGAGACCTTCACCAGGTTGTTGGTCCACCTGGGGGACTACCCACGCGACACCTTCCAGTACGCGGTCGTCACTCCAGAACTTTACTGCCTCATCGGCCATCCGTTCTGCGAGCAATGTGCCCCGCCCACTGCCACTTAAGTTTGGCAATTCTTCGGGCTATGTCGGTTACCTTCGTTCTCCTGCGAATCTCCTCATTGCTGATTCGATCACGCAGGGACACTCCCAGCATAGCCCTCTCCATTGGCCTTTGAGTGACTTCATTTTAACATTACAGCAATATTCATTGCATGATACATAGTTTCCGATAAAACGGACTGTTAAAACATTAGTCATCAACTCAGCCTAACGCAGTCCACTGCTGGACATAGGCTTCTTCCTCCCAAGTTGCGCCACAACACTCGGTCCTCTGCCTTCCGCATCCAGTCCCCCCCAGCCACGTTCTTCAGGTCGTCGGTCTACCTGGCGGGGGGCGCCATACGCTGCGTTTGCCGATTCGCGGTCTCCACTCAAGGAATCGTCTGCTCCAGCGGCCATCGGTCCTTTGACAGACATGGCCAGCCCACTGCCACTTCAGCTTACTGATCCTACAAGCTATGTCTGTCACTCCGGTTCTTTTCCGGATAATCTCGTTACGGATTTTATCCTACAAAGAAACTCCAAGCATAGCTTGCTCCATGGCTCGCTGAGCGACTTTGAATTTGTGGACTAGCCCAACTGTCAGAGTCCACGTAAAAAATTAAAACATTAGTACGTAAGACATTAGTAGCAATGAGCATTGAAATCAACATGATAGTGATCGCAAGTGAGGTACGCAATTCGGCAGCTGGCCTTGAAACATTTATATGAAGAACATCTTTCTTATGGTTGTAAGACAAAATTATGATAAGACACGCACACAATATAAGTTCAGTAACACAGTCCCCTCAATCTACTTTTACGACTCACTGGGGCAGCCAGTTGATATATTTTATGTTTTTCCTCCATTTTTAGAGGCGTATGCAAATATGTAGTGACGAATAATAATCTCTCGACTGATGTAGAAGTAAGTCTCAGACTAAAATATAAAGTTCTTATTCTTTTGGTCTGAGGAGTAAGTATAAAATGGGGATTTTGTTTAAAACACATAGCATAACATAACATCACGCCTGTATTTCACAGAGTAGAGCAGAGGTGTAATAGTACACCCACATTTCACCAGTTATGTTAGTCCCATGTAATAGGGGGCGAGCCTATTGCCATTGACCGGGCACAAATCCAGACTCAGGGCTGCTATTGAGAAATACCTAATGATAAAACCCAATAAAGAGAATAAATGAGAGAATTTGACCATATGATAATTTTATATACTTGTGTAATTTGATATGACAATATGAGACTGACATTAATTATTTCGTTTATTTTTGGTATTATGACATTGCAACTTTAATTAATGTATTTGTATTAAATTTTGCATGCTTAACAGCAGAATATGGCATATGTAACCTACTTCTTTTTTAAATTACCATCTGATTTTTGTACCCATTTTCGCAAAATAAATGAATTGAATTGAATTGAATTGCCCGACCCGGGAATCGAACCCAGGACCCCACGCTCAGCAGTCGCGCTTGCAACCACTAGACCAACGAGGCAATCATTTATCGAGGATTTTGTTTAACAATGTAATTATCAAACCAAACTGTAGAAATATCTAGTAAGTGCCATACGCTGAATTTAAAGATCTGTAGGTCCGTAATTTTTCTCCATTCATGTGTCAGTAATATACGGATGCTGAAATATGGCGAAACGAAACTGAAAATTACGGAGTGTAAAATTACAGATAGTGCCCAAAGGCATACGTAAATTAGTGGCCTGCTACATCAGACCTGTTTTTTTTAACCTATGAATCGTAAAATTCAGTGTAGTGTACAAAAAGCCTTTGTTTGTTAAGCGCCTCAACAGACGCAGAGTCGCCGGTGGCAGCGAAACAATATAAAATCGATTATGTCTCATTAGTTGACATTTGATAAACAAATTAACCTTTATTTTTGATGGGCCAAAGAGTTGTTTTAATAATTTGATTAAACTTACTTCTCCTTTTACAAGAGATAGATGAGAATGCGGTTGTAAAGGTAGATTACAATGATATTTAATAGTATAGATATGTTATATCCTTACAAAAAAAACGAAAACAATGTTCCGTACGCAGCGGCAACACTCATACACATTGGTATGAGATCCCTTTTTGTTTGTTTACTTTCGTGTCATAATTGGTACACTTTCTATACACACACGACGACATTGTTTTTTTTTTGTCAGTTTTTTTAATCTCAGCGCCTTGTCTTGCCGGTTGCTTGATGCGAACTAATAGCAAATAATCCCAATTAGGACGTTTTTGAGTCACATAGCACGCCTGGTAGCATATCTGTACTTTTAAAATATCATTGGTAGGTTAGAATTATTATTTTATAAACACGTATAATCTATTCTATGCCATTGACATTCGCCAAGTTGGGCAAACCCAGAAGTTTCTATTACTGAATTTTAAGGATAGTTATTTGTGCAAATAATATCTATAAACTTCGATTCACTTTGGATTTATTTACTTTCAATAAAAAAACGTTTGTATTGCATACGTTAGAAAAACAAAACAAAAAATATTTGCACCAACATTTTGGCCAACCTCCAAAACCTGGCCATACAAAATAGAATGCTATATTTTGTTCCACTTATTAAATAATACAGGCCACTGACCTAACAGGGATTGATTGCCATACCCTCACGGTTGTTGGCAAACACTTTGGTCGTATGGAGCCAAAACGGCCACATTTTTATGGCCTCCTTGACCCGATAATACGGTTTACTTTGTCGTTAATATACGCCCCATGTATGAACTGCCGAAACTGGGAACAAGTGGTAATTTTTGCTGGTGTCGAAGTTTGTTTGATGGATGTGAATGACATAAAGTTTTCCTTCTACTCGAGTGAGTGTATGTGTTGTGAATGGGGTGTTATATTCGTTAACAAAAGGTTGACGATCTGTGCTGTGTCTGTGACTCTGCATTATATTACAAGGGTCATTGATCATATTTGATTCTGACTACCTATAACGACTGTCCACAAATTCAATTCAAATTCAATTTGGGCTAGTCCAGAAATTTAAAGTCGCTCAGCGAGCTATGGAGCGAGCTATAGAGCGAGCTATGGAGCGAGCTATGCTTGGAGTTTCTTGGAGTTTTTTGAAGGATAAAATCCGTAACGAGATGAACTGGAGTGACCGTCATAGCTTGTAGGATCAAGAAGCTGAAGTGGCAATGGGCTGGCCATGTCTGTAAAAGGACCGATGGCCGCTGGAGCAGACAAGTATTTGAGTGAAGACCGCGAAATGGCAAACGCAGCGTAGAGCGCCACCTGCCAGGTGGACCGACGAACTGAAGAACATTGCTGGGGGAGACTGGATGCAGAAGGCAGAGGGTCGAGTGTTATGGCCCAACTTGGGAGAGGCTTATGTCTAGCAGTGGACTACGATAGGCTGAGTTGATGATAACGACTGTCAAAGATATTCGTATGGCAACCGAGACCGACAGCTTGGTGTACTCTCTGAAGCACGGAGGGTTCTCGATATGCAATGAAACGGACACCCATCCAAGAACTGACCGTGGCTAACCTCAGCTAAACCTCAGAGATGTTTCAATCCATGTGGTTATTACTTAGCCACGAGCCCCTCCACACCAAGGCTTGGAACCGGCTTGAAAAATACCGGTTAGTACCGGTTTATTGCGGCTTAACTCCGAACTTTTCTTGAGAACGTGAACGTTTTAAGAACTTCATCTTAACCTAAATTAACAGTTTTAACCGACGAGCGCCAAGTAAGAAAGAAAAGAAAAGTAGATACTTACCCATTTTTGGATGTTTTGCAGCGGAACTGATTTGAAGCAATGAAATAAACGTTCGTCCCGAAATTTTCTTTCTACTGAATAAAAATAAAAAGTAAACGGCGTTTGTTTGTAATAACCGATTTTTATTGCTCTAAACCGGCTAATCCGAAAAAAACTATATGCACAGGTTCCTCAAAAAACCGGTTTAAAAAACCGATTTATTCGAACGAAACCGAAATTTAAGGGTTTCGCGTCAAGTACATAATAACGGTTTCAATATGTAACCGGTATCCGAGCCCTGCTCCACACACACGAAGAGCAAAGCATAAAAAGTTGAAATCACTTTTTAGCTTCAGTCAACGGGACGAAAATGAAAAATCCCTTGCGTTGGGCCATCGATCTAAAATGGCCGTATGTGATGTACGGAACCTTTCGCGGTATTTATTACCGTTCCCGATTCGGGTAAGCGGTCAATGCCGGTTGATAGATGGTATTATGCAAATGTGTGATGTGTTATGTTTGTTTTTGTTGTGTGTAGGGCTTGATGAATGTGATGATAGGGCGTGGCTCGTTTGTTGCGATAGGTGTGGCGAAAAATGGGCCGAGATTTGTCTCTCTGTACGTGCTATGATAGAGGAGTTCTACACTGCCACGTTGATCTATAATATTAATTTATTAATTTATCTTAGTTATTGTTGGGGATGAGATATAGGGGCTGGTAAATTTAAGGATAGTTCGAAGGACCTGAAAGAATAATTATAGTTTTCCAAGTGTGGAGTAAGCTACTCTGGTTTCTGATCTTTGCTCAGGCTGCACAGGGTAAATAAATGAATATCACCAACCTTTCACTCCCACGCAGTCGCTCTTGGCGCAGATCAGCTCAGCACGGCCGAATGTTCCAGCCCAACTAAGGTGATTGGGTAAATATAGCCACACCACACTCGTCACAGAAGGGTTTGAGAACGTCTCAGTAGCAATAGTTTATAGTTAATCGAAACTGAAGAAGTGCTAGGAGCGCGACACGGTCACGTACGCATCAATCGGCGGCTACGATCCAACTGGTTGTCCATGCCGGCGCAAGGGGCGCGGCGAGCACTAGCGTCGCCGATCTGCAGCTTCCAAACGAGGGTAGTCGTAGAAAAATTGATGGTAAACAATTCCCTCTACCCCACACTTTTATTTGAGCAAAGATCGAACAGTTATGGTATCAGGTGTCGTGAGGAAACTTGCACACCAGAGAGTGTTCCATACAGTTCTCAATGGTGTGTGTAGTCCGCCAACTACTAGGCCAGCGTGGTGGACTAAGGCCTAGGCCTTCTCGTACTGAGAAGAGGCCCGTGCCCAGCAGTGGGACAGTAAATGGGCTGGTTATGTTATGTTAAGGTATCAGTTGCAACTTTAACTTGTAACTCAATATTTTAGGACTGACTGATACTAAAAGAAAAAAACATTTATTTTATTATTATTTACAACACAATGATTACCTACTTAAGTGAAACGTAAACTTTGTGATACCATATGTTAATATTTTAGTACTGAGTGATGAAGGAAGACAGAGAAAAAAAACAGGTATTTTATTATTTTCAGCAAAGATCATAATATAAAAATTTGGATGGTGGTAAAATAGTCATGCTGTAAAACGGTTGGTGCGTCTGTTAGTAATTGTGTAATTTCTGAACAGATTCAGAAACACAGACCAGTAAGCCTCTAGACGCCTATTACCGGATACACCCAGTCACAAAGCATATGCAGTAGCACTGCATATCTTACGCCCAGCCACCAATCGGGACGTCACTCCGTCAGCGAGCGGCACCAATCATATCACCGAACATTTGAGCCGCCCAATCATAACGCGCCGTCCGCCCCCCGGTCACCGCCAACATTTTACGACTGTGTTCTCATGCAAAACTTTGTTTATGCGGCGTCTTGAGGCTTACTGGTCTGTGTTTCTGAATGAATTGACCGAATTCAGTCATATTCACACAATATATTTTGTTCATCAAGACCATGGTTTATAGTCGAAGTGCATACCAATGGGTTCAACGCCGTCTGGCGTAAGAAGTCCGCCTCACTATTGCGCAGGGTGCGCGGCAGCCCCAACACCATCCTGCGCGCGATTGCAGCACAGACTGATAGCCGGCTCGTGTGGGCACTGGTCGATCGGACCAAATCTCTTGAGGTACTAACACACTAGACCCTTTGTTATCTTTGAATAAACGAATACTAATAATAGCTATGCCAAAATCATGGACTAAAATTACTCATATTCACAACACATTTTTTTTATACTATTGGATGGCGAAACGAGCTAAAGGCCCACCTGATGTTAAGCGGTTACCTTTGCCCATAACAACTTCAATACCACCTAGGCTGTTGCCTAAATGGTAGCGCAAGTCGGATCGCCAAACTGAGACATGAAGATGGAAAGTCTCATGTGATTGTAATTTCACCGGCAACCGTACCCTTCAGACCGAAACACAGCAATGCAAGCATCACTATTTGGCGAAGAAGTAGGCACGGTGGTAGTACTTCCCCGGACGAGCTCTTAAAAACCATTTGTATAGGTTTAGTGAAAAAAAATTAATAACAATATTTTGACCCGATAAGTGGCTGTAAGAAATCAGCTAGTTCACTATAGGCAAGTACACATTGGATAGAATTACTTGTATAAAATTTTACGCAACAAATTTTCACAATTTCCATTAGTTTAGAACTAGCGAATTTTCATTAGGACCAGAAAAAAAAAGAAAATGAACAACGTAATCCCAAATGTTCTCAAATATAAAGCTAGGAACATACGAGCGAATCTCGCCTAGCCGTATGTATTGGCTTTGATGATGTATAAATTTGCGCGCCTCGCTAGGGATTTGCTGTGGCCAGCCAACCGCAAATAGCACATTATTGGTAGTATTCCGTGTTTGTGAAATGTGCTGCGACGATGTATGTATTTTGTAACTTTAACATGTTTAATGTTTATAGATATGTTTGTATGTTTTTAACAATGCAATTTTGAAGGAGCATATCTGTATAAAAAATTGCCATCCAATATAAAAAATGTAAGCTCGTTTTTCGTTTTCCTTTAAAAAAAAAAAAAGTTTTAAGACTAAACTATCTCAATATAATATGTATAATTGAACATTTTTCACCTTCCTATTGAGGGCTTTGAAACTTTTGACTGAGTGTTCGGTGAAGAATAAGTTTACTAAAATGTTATTACTATTTTCATGTATGTGGCATTTTTTTTTATAACATTTATTTAAGCCGTATGTGTTATTTCGTCGGCTGCGCGTGGATTCGGTTAGTGATTGTGCAGATATTTTTAATAAAACTTCTAAGGGGCCAACCACAAATTACGTCACACGAATTTTATCTTTTTGTCATAGATGGTCACATTTGTGTGAATTTCCCTGGTGTGACGTCACATAATTAGCAATTTTACATTTATAAATTTTCAAAAGAGATACAAATTTAAACCTTATAAAATTAATAATAGAGTTGGTAATCGTACGGTATTGTACCACACAACTTTACTGATAAGCTGTTATGAGATTTAATGATAAGTCCTTTGAAGATCAACAGTTTATTGCACCCAATTAACACCAAAGTTCAGACAGAAATAGTTCTAAAGAATAAATGATACTGATTTGATATTGATTTTTTTTTATTGAGCACACGGTGCGTTCGATGACCGGTATTGAACTAACTGTAAAGTAAATGAAAATGAATGTTGGTGGATATGCTGACACGGCATGTACAATAATTTCGCAATGTGCGATTGCACCGTATAGTAATATTTTAAAGTTTTTGATTAGAGTGGAAGCTTAGAGTTATAATACTTTCGATTTAGACATGTGACGTCACAAAGCTTGTAACTCGGCCTTCCTGTCACACGATGTCACACTTTATTGATCCCTTAATGTGTGAAGTAATTTATGGATGGCTCCTAATTATATAGGTTATTAATACTCAATTAAATTTACTAATTTGATTTAGTATTTTATCTATCACTTGTATTAGTCTATTTTGAAGCTTCAAAAAGTAAAGCAAAAATTACTTTGCTTGTATGTATGAAACATACAGGCAAAGTTATAACTTAAATGGCAAACAAAAGTAACCTACGTATTTCTATTTTCACATAAATTAAGCAGCAAGAATTTTTGGAACAAGTAAGCGGTAACTCAAAACTTATTTAATGACACTGAACTATTAAAGTCACCATTACATAATTCCTAATTTTAATTCCATTAAGCTTCAAGTACCCAACGTTTTAACAAAATTAAAACTACCCCAGCATAAAATGCATAACATTACATTTTAAAACACTTTTAACTATATCTCCGTATCGAATGGAGCTTTTAACAACGAAGGGTGTGGTATTAAACGGGCTTTGCCTTGTCAACGTGCACGAGGCACTAGTCGCCGGTGGAAACTAAGCTTTATTTATGTTCCTACTTTTATATTAACGGTCTTTTCGTTTCTTGTAGACTTAAAAGTGTTGAAAAAACGTGATCTTTAGTAAGAAAATTGTTTTTGTGTGGGCTTTTGTTTAGTTATCTTAGATTGAGTCTGTTATGTGTCTAAAAATAATTACCATTTGTTGCTATAATTCGTGTAGGATATCAAAGCAATAGCGGAAGTTGACCCCTTCTTACTAACGTGACTGTAATTCTGTCATAGCAATCATAACCTCGCATACAAATTGTTTCGAGAAACGTGTGGAACTAAAACCAATTTCTTTGCATAAGAACCTGTGTATTAGGTTACGGTAGATGACATTAAAGAAAGAAAGAAAGAAAGAAAAATGATTTATTGCCACAACAAGATGACATGCGGTAGGTACACATAAAAAATAAGTTAATTCCATGGTAGTATTTTCAAGAAAACATGGTTTTACATTATAAATGTGACACTGGATCCCACACTATTACATTAATTACAGTACAGATACCTACGTAGTTGTAATATCATACCAAGACCAACTTTGCATGTCGTAGCAACAAACTAACAACAAATTATTGCTACTTCAGGGTGAAACTCGTGTCAATGTCCGCTATTGCCATATTATCCCACGCAAACTAAATGTTAGACTTTTATTTTTTCTTGGTTATCTCGGCTGTTATTGGGGCTACCCAAATACTACAAGTATTTTATGGCAAACTAGTTTCCTATGCTGAAATTATGCATAAATAGTTAATTGAAGCTGACCCCAACATAACTGAAAAAGGCTCGGCGGAAGAAGATACTGTTACTTTTCCTCCTTAGGTGTTAATCACAAACTTAAGAAAGTAAGATTTCTATGGAGAGATGAAATACCTATACTATAATAAGCAGTTCCAGAAAATATGACAGGTATTCATCCAGGTACTCATCAATCATACAGGTACAGGTACAGGAATTCTCAAACCATATCTGTCTTCAAAAGACGTGTTAAAGAGCATTACCTTTCCTCATAATTTGTTATTGCATAATATTTATATCATATTTACCTACACCTATATAATTTATATGTATTTATTTAAGTATCTATTGCTTTATTAGAACTAATTTTAAGTTTCCTATCTTTTTACACACTGTTGTCTACATTTCTTACTTATTTCTCCTCTCGCAGGTCTGCTGGTAGAAATTTCTTTGAAATAAGCAGTACCTTACTAAATAATTTTAATGCTGTCTCCTTTCATATGTTATTGTGTGTACATAAATTATAAATAAAATAAATAAATAAATAAATGTAATCAACCCCCTCGCCTTTTCCTAAATATGTTGCGGTCGGCTTCCAGTCTAACCAGATGCGGCTGAACATCAGTATTATACACGCAGCGACTGCCATCAGACCCCCGCAACCCACTTACTGAGTAATACCGACATTCGGAGGTTATATCAGTTGTCAGACTTTCGGGCTTCTGACTACCTGTAAAGACAGCCACAGATATTCGTATGGCATCCGAGACCGACAGCTTAACGTGCTCTCCGAGGCACGGAGAGAATGAAGAATGTCAACTCAGCCTATCGCAGTCCACTGCTGGACATAGGCCTCTCCCAAGTTGCGCCACAACGCTCGGTCCTCCGCCTTCCGCATCCAGTCCCCCACAGCCACGTTCTTTAGGTCGTCGGTCCACCTGGCAGGGGGGCGCCCTACGCTGCGTTTGCCGATACGCGGTCTCCACTCAAGGACTCGTCTGCTCCAACGGCCATCGATCCTTCGACAGACATGGCCAGCCCACTGCCACTTCAGCTTACTGATCCTACAAGCTATGTCGGTCACTCCGGTTCTTCTCCGGATAATCTCGTTACGGATTTTATCCTTCAAAGAAACTCCAAGCATAGCTCGCTCCATAGCTCCATGAAGAATGTATGTAACAAGTAAATACATATACACACAATATACTACAATAAAATACGCTGCAACTTATGCGAGATAAATGTTTTAAGGCGCTTCCTCACTGGAGCAATTGCCTGTAATGTAACAATCCTCGATTCGATTTTGAGCATAACGTTACAATACTGCCTCCGTGATTGACGACCATTCGCCTGTAGTCGTGCGCATTCATGTTACAAATTGTATCACGGATTCTTCCACTCTTAACTAATACATTACAAGCCAATGCTCCCCGTGAGTGTAATGTTACAAATTTTATCGTTACAGTACAATAAATGTACTCAGTTCCGTGTGGTGCCGGACGTGAAGAATTGCACCACCCTATATCTTATCATGAGTGTCGTAAAAGGCGTCTAAGTGATTCACCAGAGGATGGGCAGCAGCGTTCTCTGAGTATTTAACCAACCAACTGCGATCGCCGCAGATTCGCCGATCGCGGCGATTATGGCATTACATTACAGGCGAATGCTCCCGGTAAGGGAGTGCCTTTAATATTAAATTAGCCTCTTGCTTAAACGAAAAAACTTATATTATCATATCGAACAACAGAAACAGTTTACGTGTCAGATCCATACTACGTTCTGTTTACTGAGAAACACGTTCATTGTTCAATACCTTTACATAAAGATGTTTAAAAATAAAACAACACCAATCTGTTTTCATAACAGATTGTTTGCGTATTCTGCGATGCATACGTAAATTTAATTATCATACTGATTTGGTAATACATCTTTTAAATAAAAGAACGAAACATGAAGCCAGTTCAGTGAATATTTACTTATAAAAAATCTGATTTCTTGAAAACTTGGGGCTTCTGATGCCAATGCATTCTACAAAATTTTATGATAAATCTTTTACTGTTCAGGCTGTGCGTCTGTGGAATGAGTTACCTGTGTCTATACGGCGAGCTCAGTCACTGTTTTCGTTTAAAAAGTTAGTTAAAGAATACTACCTTTCCAAATAAATTGTAATTTATTAAGACATTGCCTATGTATCCAATCTCTATTCTAAATTGTAAGATTATTTATATATATATTATATATATTTATGATACCTATATGTGTAATATATTTCGTGCTATTTATTTATTTTAGTTTAGTAGTACGCCACGGACTGCCCCCATTATCTAGATCTTACGTCTTCTTTGTCCATCCAAAGGTTGTCTGGAAGATATCGCTTTTAGCGATAAGACCGCCCATGTACCCATAATTTGTACGTTGTTCCTGTTAACTACTATTTTCATGGTGTACAATAAAGTATATTCTATCTATCTATCTATCTGATTTCTTCTATCGTGTCGACATGAGCTACATAATGATAAAAGCTCATGTCGTGGGGAAAAGATTAGCCAGGCAGCAAGTTGGTAGCGGGGCTGACTAACCTGGCAGGGTGTGCCGAACGATCAATTAAATATCGTTACTCGTAACTCTGATTGAAATTAAGATTGGAACCCATGGCAATGCAGACGGAAGGTAGACAATAGAAGTCCTCAATGAATAAAAGGTGGGTGGTGTTTGGGCCCATTTTGATCAGCTTACAGTTTCCAATACGTGTTTTATCATTTTTTTTCTAAAAAAAATACTTTTCAAAAAAAAAAAAACTCAATTACCTAACACCAATTTGCGGAATAAAGAAATCAGTTTATTAAAAACAAAAAACATAACATTGTAACCAACCGACTATAATAATTCACAGGTAAATCAAACGGTTGTCTTTATTAAACAACCATAACAACATAACATAACATAACATCACGCCTGTATTTCCCCGAAGGGGTAGGCTGAGGTGTATAGTACACCCACATTTCGCCAGTTATGTTGTAAGTCCCATGTAATACGGGGCGAGCCTATTGGCTTTAACCGGGCACAAATCCAGACTCCGGGCTGCTACTGAGAATTTCCTAATGAAAAAACTCAATAACACTTTGCCCGACCCGGGAAACAACCATAAGCCATCGATATTGCACACCATAGAGTGCTCCATACAGTTCTCGATGGTGTGTGTAGTCCGCCAACCCATACTAGGCCAGCGTGGTTGACTAAGGCCTTAACCTTCTGATACTGAGAAGAGGCCCGTGCCCAGCAGTGGGACAGTAATGGGCTGATTATGTTTTGTTTATGTTTAAGCCATCGATATACGTGGGACACTCAGAAAGTTTTGCGAAACTAAAAAAAATTGTTCTATACGTACATATATTTTTATCAAATCTTTTCAAAGTACTTTCCACCAGCCTCTATACAAAGATTCATGCGCCTAAACCAGTTTTCAAAACACTTTTTCCAGTCCGCCGCAGACACCTCGTTTACAGCCTGCTCGAACGCAGCCAGCGCATCTTCCGGCGACGAAAATTGTGTCCCTTTGAGCTGATTTTTTATTTTTGGGAATAAAAAGAAGTCACACGGTGCTAGATCAGGGCTGTAAGGAGGGTGACCCAGGAGTTTGACTGGCGTGCTGTCCAGGAAGTCCCTCGTTTTGAGTGCGGTGTGCGCAGGTGCATTGTCGTGGTGGAGCAGTAGCCCGCGGGGCCCTGTGTTTGGTCGCTTGTTGCTTATAACAGAGAAAACTTCTGGCAAACATTTGGTAGTATACCATTCGGCATTAATGCTTCTTTGATCCCGTAAGGGAATTGATACCAAGTGGCCAGTCAAATTAAAAAAGCTAGCGATCAAAATCTTACCCCCGCTTCTAGATCGCTTCACTTTGGTAGGCGTTGGCTCATTTTGAAACACCCAAACAGTCGACTGGCGCTTGGTTTCTGGGTCGTATTGATAAATCCAGGACTCATCACCTGTAACGATGTCGTAAACACGCCGAGACGAGCCTGCTTCAAATTTGTTAAGCATATCACGGCACCATTCCACCCGGGCCTGCTTCTGAGCATCGGTGAGGTTGTGCGGCACCCAGCGTGATACTATCCTCCTCACGCGAAGATGGCTGTGTAGAATCTCGTGAACGCTTCCCGATCCAATCTTCAGTATGTGTTGAATCTCCTGATATGTAATTCGCCTATTGTCTTGGATTAAATTTTTCACTGCTAGCACGTTTTCTTCGGTAACAGCCGTCAAAGGGCGACCGCTTCTTTCGTCATCCCCCAAAGTTGGTCGACCGCGCTTGAATTCGTTATACCAACGATACACGGTTGCCTTGGAAGGGCCTTCATCCATGAATGCCATTTGAAGTCTATCGTACGATTCATCCGGTTTCAGGCGACACTTGAAATCGTATAAAATCATAGCTCTAAAATGTTCCCGGCGCAGATCCATATTTCAGTGAGACACAATACTTTGAATTAACTCGCAAAAAATGTGGAGGGAAATTTTGAAATTGGAACTTACTTAGTTTTACTTATAAATAATCATATTTTCGAAAAACATTATAACTGGCCAGTCTCCCATATATAAAAACTTTTTTTCGCAATACTTTCTGAGGGGCCTGGTATCATTATGTATTACGTACAGTCAACTGCAAGACAGTGGTAACATTTCTATTCGAAAACCACCCTTACTGCTTACGAAATAAAGATGCTGCTAATGTCAAAGTGTTACCACCGACGTGCGGTCGACCGTACTAGAGGCGCTGTTTAGAAGAACTACACGAGTTATGGTTCCGGAACCACACTGTCACTTGACAGCTGTCTAACGACCACACGTAAATTTCTTCAACTTCCACACATCTATACTAGATGGCGGTAGGTTTTGTCCACTGAATTTAGAACATGTTGCATATACGAGATCGCGAGTCTATTGCCTTAAGCTAAATCTACACTGCGTATCACACCCGTCCAGAAACGACCCGCCCAAAATCGGAACACGTCCTAATTTCATCGGCACCCTTTCCGTCTGTCAGTCATAACGGAATTGAATTGTGCGCTATCATGCCACATAATACCCCGCTCGTATACACGTAAAATTTTATTCATTTATTCAGTGGCCTCGTTGGGTTCTAATATCTGAGGGTTGCGGCTGGCTCAGAAGAGGCGATGGTTCGTTCGGCAACTGGATAGTTGCATCTCATTAATATTATAAATATATATATATATGTTTCGTGTGGTGCCGGACATAAAGAATTGCACCACCCTATCTCTTCTCATGGGTGTCGTAAAAGGCGACTAAGGGATTCACCAAAAGATGGGCAGCAGCGTTCTCTGAGTATTTAACCAACCAACTGCGATCGCCAACCCACCTGCCAAGCGTGGCGATTATACTCAATACTCAATATATTTATTGCATTCACAATGTATTACTTAGGTGGTAGACTTAAAACTATGAGATCATTGTGAACCCTGTCGGGCACGGCAAAGTAAATATGTAGGAGAGGAAGCTGACTGTTCAATGAAATATTGTCTATGATTTATATTAATACAATTTTAACTAGTATATTTTTGTAATGATTTATCATCGAAATATTCATTAATATTGTAATAGCATTTTTTTTTAAATAGTTGTTTTAGTTTTTTATTAAATATATTTATTTTGCTTTCATTTTTTATTGGCTCAGGTAATCTATTATATATTTTTATGGACATTACGTAAGGACTAGTTGAATGCATTTTTAAGCGGGAATGTGGTAAATTTAGCCTAGATTTGTGTCGGAGTTCATAATTTAACTGTATATCTCCACGTTTTGAGTAGAATTCCTGATGCTTTCGAACAAATTTACATGTCTCTAATATATAAATGCTAGGGAGGGTTAGAATGTTATGCTTTATAAAATGGGGTTTGCAGCTGTCAGTTTGTTCTATGTTTACTAGAATTCTTACTAATTTTTTTTGAAGTGTGAATATTGTTGGTGCGTCTGTGCTATTTCCCCAAAGGGTAACTCCGTAACTTAGCCACGCATAAGCATAAGCATAATAGGTGGTTAAAGCGGTTTGTTGATTGGTGGTCTTTTTTATTTCGCGGAGGGCATATATGCATAGGCATTATGGCATATTCTCCACTCTTTGGCGGAGGCCTATGTCCAGCAGTGGACGTCTGTCAGCTGAAATGATGATGATATTGATGATGATGAATATTATAAATGCGAAAATGTTGAATGGATATGAGAGGGGATGTATAGTTGAATAACAAATTATAGTAACAAAACAGAAGGTAAATGTGCAGTGGTACCTTATAAAATTATCTAAATGTAGTAGGGAACCAGCTTTGTGCGCCATATTCAAAACATCGTATCATATTAAATAATAACATGCCTTTGAGGGTTTTACGAGCCCTTATTGCGTCTTGTACAACTTTAAGATTCTTATATCTCGTTATTGAATATGCAAATGAATTTGTATTAAATGAATAACAGATATAACACATTGAGGTAATATTGTACTACGTACTAGAGAAGACACCTCGAATCGATTGTTTGTGACACGTTTTAGAGCTCTGCACACTCACTCACTTAGCACCGCTTGACACGCACGTGCTCCGCGGCCAGCAAATTGCGCAATATTTTTTGTTCGTAATGTCTACTCTAGTACATAGTACATATTACCTTAGTGATATAATATCGGTTCATCAAAAATTTTGTGCATTGCAATGTTTTTTAAATAAAAAATTCCTGTAATTATGATTTTATAACTTTGCAATCAATCTCGAAATCATTAATAAAATTTGGAAAGTACGGCTTGCGTGTTAGAATTTTAATAAACAAAGTGGCTTTATGCCATGATATTGACAAAATTACTTTCAGCGGAGCGTTCTCGAAAAATGATAAAATTGTATCATGCAGAAAAAGCAATTAACGCACATTCCGTGCATCGTCGAATTGCCCGTCCGTTTCTGGAACGTAGCGCCGTCTGTACCCGCCTTTATAACACGTTTACAGAACAAAGGTTCTACACAAAATATCGAAAAAGAGAGGAGGAAAATGACGAAACATGGCAAATTGATTTTTTTTTACGAATGACTGGTAAGTAAAGATAATTGAACTAGTTATTTCTATCGTTTACATTCGTGGCCCAAACAGATCGTTAATGTAGGCTGATAAAGCCACACTAGTTGAGAGTTATGTTTTGTTAAGGCCTCCCAGTTGTTCCCGAGTGGGATATTAAGTGAATTTTGCGTTTTAAGGTAATTTATATGTGCGTGTATTTTGGATTAAAAAGTTTTAGGTGGCTGCGAGAATTTTGACAGTCGTGGTTAAAAGGCACTCTCGGTACGTGACGGCTTTTTGACGTCAAAACAATTTGGATACGAAATTTATATTTAAATAAAAAAAGCCTATTTGAACTCGCTGAGAAACTGACTGATGACAGGGAAAGTAGAAGGACAAAGACCTAGAAGCTAGAGCTCCAAGCGTCGGCAGTTGTTGGGCCGGTGCACCCTGGGCACGGGCAATAAGTCTCCTTTGGACCGGGGGATCTTATTGCCCGTGGCGAATATTCTGGCACGGGAGGGGCCCGACGTAGGCCAGTGGGAGGTTGCTCCACGTGTCCCTCTGAGAAAGCAGAGGGCACTGTGGAGGAGCAGGGGCGGGCCCGGTGTGCACTCACCCTGCCACTGGGCAGGCAGCGGGGGGACTGTCCTTCCCTGCCCTCGTCGGTCTCGTAATCCCATGAGTGCCTGCTGAGTAGTGTTCTCGCGCCTCTTGGGACCGAGGGTCTTGGCTTTACCGCCCGGACCGCGAGGAAGAACACCTCTATAAAAATTACAGTAGGATGGGCCTGCGAGCAGCAGACTCGGGGTAGTCTGCTGCCCGACCAGCAGCTGGCTTAGCTGGCGTAGCTGGTAAAGGCCCGTAAGGTGTGGTGGCGTGCAGTGTTCCGTGTGCGCCACAGAGGAGGGTGCGGCCGTCGTTAGGCCGCACGGGGAGAAGGGGCTCGCCTGCTTGTGGCGAGCTGGGACCTGTCGGGGGTGGTTGTGTGAATACTCACGGGTTCCCACGCCCCCGGCTAAGGTAGTTGAAGGAACACCGTGGTGGTTTTAGTCGGTAAGGGTCCAACACTGGCTCCGCCTACCCCGGGCGGAGTGCGTCCAAGAGGATTTCCCCACGGAAAAAAAAAAAAAAAAAAGAAAAAAAAAGAGCTCCAAGCGTTGGATGGAACAGATATCCAAGCCAAAACATTCTTTAAGCTTTTAAGAAAATATTAAAGTTCTTTATTTGTGTATTGTAAGTTTGATTTAGTATGTTATGGTTCAATAAAAGCTTTTTTTTTAAAGTTTGTTATTATTATTATTGTATGTACAAATACCTAACTCCGATAGCCTTTTTCCACCAGAGCTGCGCTACGTGAGGCTAGGAAAATGAAGTAATCTTATTCGTGGTTTTTTTCCTCGCGCACCGCTTCGCTACCTCGCACTTCTCTGGTAGATACGCAGATTTTAGACATTAGAGGAAATGCGGGCAGAGAGACTTTTGAAGATTAGGTATTTGAATAAACTATAGCTGTCGCTTTGCCTCATGTAAGTGCGATAAGGAAAACTGCAGTTCCGACTGAATAGCCTTTGAGGTATGGCTCTCGATTATTTTCTCATCCGAAACTGGACCAATATGAAAGATATTTCATAAACTGAATAAGAAGAATGTTTACTGTGCCGCTATCTTTTTCGTTCTTCTTTAAAAGTTGTCAAATTTATACACCAGGCCTCTGTATCATCATCATCATTTCAGCCAAAAGACGTCCACTGCTGGACATAGGCCTCCACCAAAAAGGGGGGATATGCCATAATCGCCACGCTTGGCAGGCGGGTTGGCGATCGCAGTTGGTTGGTTAAATACTCAGAGAACGCTGCTGCCCATCCTCTGTTAAATCCCTCAGTCGCCTTTTACGACACCCATGAGAAGCTATAGGGTGGTGCAATTCTTTACGTCCGGCACCACACGGAACACGGCCTTTGTATACCAGGCCCCTCAGAAAGTATTGCGAAAAAAAGTTTTTATATATGGGAGACTGGCCAGTTATAATGTTTTTCAAAAATAAGATTATTTATAAGTAAAAATAAGTAAGTTCCAATTTCAAAATTTCCCTCCACATTTTTTGCGAGTTAATTCAAAGTATTGTGTCTCACTGAAATATGGATCTGCGCCGGGAACATTTTAGAGCTATGATTTTATACGATTTCAAGTGTCGCCTGAAACCGGATGAATCGTACGATAGACTTCAAATGGCATTCATGGATGAAGGCCCTTCCAAGGCAACCGTGTACCGTTGGTATAACGAATTCAAGCGCGGTCGACCAACTTTGGGGGATGACGAAAGAAGCGGTCGCCCTTTGACGGCTGTTACCGAAGAAAACGTGCTAGCAGTGAAAAATTTAATCCAAGACAATAGGCGAATTACATATCAGGAGATTCAACACATATTGAAGATTGGATCGGGAAGCGTTCACGAGATTCTACACAGCCATCTTCGCGTGAGGAGGATAGTATCACGCTGGGTGCCGCACAACCTCACCGATGCTCAGAAGCAGGCCCGGGTGGAATGGTGCCGTGATATGCTTAACAAATTTGAAACAGGCTCGTCTCGGCGTGTTTACGACATCGTTACAGGTGATGAGTCCTGGATTTATCAATACGACCCAGAAACCAAGCGCCAGTCCACTGTTTGGGTGTTTCAAAATGAGCCAACGCCTACCAAAGTGAAGCGATCTAGAAGCGGGGGTAAGATTTTGATCGCTAGCTTTTTTAATTTGACTGGCCACTTGGTATCAATTCCCTTACGGGATCAAAGAAGCATTAATGCCGAATGGTATACTACCAAATGTTTGCCAGAAGTTTTCTCTGTTATAAGCAACAAGCGACCAAACACAGGGCTCCGCGGGCTACTGCTCCACCACGACAATGCACCTGCGCACACCGCACTCAAAACGAGGGACTTCCTGGACAGCACGCCAGTCAAACTCCTGGGTCACCCTCCTTACAGCCCTGATCTAGCACCGTGTGACTTCTTTTTATTCCCAAAAATAAAAAATCAGCTCAAAGGGATACAATTTTCGTCGCCGGAAGATGCGCTGGCTGCGTTCGAGCAGGCTGTAAACGAGGTGTCTGCGGCGGACTGGAAAAAGTGTTTTGAAAACTGGTTTAGGCGCATGAATCTTTGTATAGAGGCTGGTGGAAAGTACTTTGAAAAGATTTGATAAAAATATATGTACGTATAGAACAATTTTTTTTAGTTTCGCAAAACTTTCTGAGTGTCCCACGTACATCGGTTTAAATAGGCAATTTAAAGATTTTTTGAGGAAGCATAGGGGCTTACAGAATCAAAATCAAAATCAAAATAATTTATTTGTGATTCACAAAAAGCTGATGTTTATTTTACTCTAAGAAATCATTGCTGTGGGATTATAAACCAGACAGAAAACCCAAGGAGGAGAAAAGGAGCATACTTTGAAGGCGATAAAATAAATTTGAATGAATAACTAACATTTTGTGTATTATTGATCTTTTCCCGGTACTTTCTTGACAGAGTAGTAGTATATATATTTTTCTCTGTTTTTATTACTTATTGCTAAATTAAATAGTATACACTATAATCAAAACAAGTTTGACGCTGGTATGTATTACCGTTTTGAAGATGAAGCAGGAACAAAAACGGTGTCTTGTATGTGGACCCCCTTTGGACTTTTTTATATTTTTAGTATTTGTTGTGATAAGAGTCATAGTAACACATATTCTGAGAACATTTTAACCAGCTACCTATTGCCGTCCAAAAGTGACAGCCCTGTGACAGACAGACGGACGGACGGACGGACGAACAGCATAGCGAGAGTAATAGGGTCCCGTTTGGCACCCTTTGTGTACGGAACCCTGAAAACTATGATTCTCTTCATTAAACGCAATGAACTCTTAAATAACCGAGTCTCAAATGAAACGAAAACATTTTTACAGATAGACGGGGATGCAGGCAAATTAGAATTGCAAAGTTATAGAAAATGTAATGGAAACTTCTTCTTGCTGTCCACCGTAGTGTGAAACTGGAAACTGATCAATGATTTGGAAAATGAATCTCGGATGCACTAGTATCCGAACGAATGGAGGAATGAAACGGCTGTTACAGGTCTGATGTCTTAGAAGGGATTTTGTTTTATTTTCTGTTATGAGGAAATGCGGGTGGTCTTTTTTCCATAAAACACTCTCGACTGTTTTTTTTTTCTGGTTTATAATCCCAGAGAAATGATAGTTTTGAGTAAAATAAATATCAGATTTTTTTCGTTTTTGTTGATAAATTATTTCTAGAAGCCCTCAAAAATTTACGACTTCTGTGTTCTAGTGGTTCGAGGGTCGGACTGCTGATCACGAGGTCGTGGGTTCGATTCCCACGGGACACAATATTTGTGTGATGAATATGAGTGTTTGTGTTATGTATTTACAAAAAAAAAAGGGTCTAAGTATTATATCCAATGTCTAGTACCCATAGTACAAGTTCTGCTTAGTTTGGGACTAGATGGTGAAGTGTAAAATATCCCCAAAATATTTATTTATTTATTATTTAAAATCTTTAAATTGCCTTTTTTTTTCCAGGATGCACCGGTCAAACAATTGCCGTTCCCTCCAAACGTGTCCAGAAGGACAAGCAGCCATCAGGCACACGTGGAGGTTTTCTGGCCAGCACCCCATCTTTAAATTGCCTATGTAGACCGCTGTTTACAGAGGCCTAGTGTATAATTTTATCTAAACCTTGAATTACGACATTTTTATTAAGGCTGTTCAGTGAGAACTGCAGTTGTCCTTATCGCACTTACTTGAGGCAAAGCGACAGCGATGGTTTCTTCAAATACCTAATCTTCAAAAGTCTCTCTGCCCGCAATTACTCTTACATTTTTTTAATGCCTAAAAATGCATGCTTGTAATGTTACAGAATAAGGCCACAAATAATGTTTTTTTCCGGAAGACCCTCTTAGTACATACCAATGCAATGTAAATTGGTACTGCTTAAAGCCTCACCTCAGTATAATATATTCAGAATAATTTACGTAATCAGTCGTAATATTACACAGGCTGCGTCGGAATATTGAGGGAAGCCAAAAAGATGGATATATTGACGGTGTTGGAAAATTCCAAAAATAAAACATGTTTAGGCAATTATTGTAATCATGTGCTGATCGTAATATGATTATGATTTGCACATGACGACCTCTGTGGTCTAACCCACGACCTCGTGATCAGCAGTCCGACACTCAAACCACTAGTGGTTCGAGTGTCGGACTGCTGATCACGAGGTCTTGGGTTCGATTCCCACAGGACACAAATATTTGTGTGATGAGCATGAGTGTTTGTGTTGGTCTGGGTGTTTCTTATGTATAAGTAAGTATATACAAAAAAAAAGTATTTAAGTGTTATATCCATTGTCTAGTACCCATAGTACAAGCGCTGCTTAGTTTGGGACTAGATGGTGATGTGTAAAATGTGCCAAAAATATTTATTATTATTACATAAGGTGATGGCAACCTACACACGAGAGAATCAATTTTTTTAGTGTTGTTGAAAGACGTCCACTGCTGGACATAGGCCTCCCCCAAATGGGGGGATATGCCATAATTGCCACGCTTGGCAGGCGTGTTGGTCATTGCAGTTGGTTGAATAAATACTCAGAGAACGCTGCTGCCCATCCTCTGGTGAATCCGTTAGTCGCCTTTTACGAAACCCATGAGAAGAGATAGGGTGGTGCAATTCTTTATGTCCGGCACTACACGTATGGTATCTGTCAATTCCCATCAGGCCACCGTGATAGGCTAATTCTGAGGCCCTTTCAATTCTGAACACGAGCCTCTTAATCGTGCCCAATGACACAGTAATTGGCTAGTTTGTGCAAAGTTAGTGTGGGATACCAAAGCAATAGCGGTCGTTGACCCCTCCTTACTAATGCATTTTGTCATTCTGTTAAGCCAACAATAATTTTCAATTATGTTGAGGTTTCTTGCAATCCACACGGTTATTACTTAACCACAAGCCCTAACTTAAGTTAAGGGCTATAACAAATGACTCCTTAAATAAAGTAATTGCCTTACACTACTTTCCCTACAAAGCTGTAACCAAATATCTAAACAGAGTAACTCTCACAGAATCACCCTCCATTCCCGCCCCCTATTACCCACACAATGTAAATTAAACCATAATTCAGTATTTTTTTTCACAGCCGTATAAATGGGCTATTTAATTTGAAATTCACATATCATATTATTTCTCGTAACAGCGTATCCACCCTGTATTAATTTTCGGGGAACACACTGTATTATGCGAGAGGTCTGCGCTTAACGATTCCATACATATTTATGTGGGATGATAAATATTTATAGAGGTGTCGTTGGTGATCAGTTTCATGTGGTAGTGTTATATAAGTACTATTACAGGCTTATTTTGGCGATACCGACTCAATTTTAAAGGAGTTTGTTATAAGCTGGGATCGGACAGGTTAAAATATTCATAGGATTATTTTGGTGTATTTTTTATTGAAATTATCATGGTACACTGTTTTGTGCTTAATTTTAAAAGCTTTATGCAGGTAAAAAGGCTTAGACTGCATATCAAGACTTATACACCGTGTAACAGAATAAACGTAAGTCCTAAAAGCAATTTGCTCAGAATTACTCGGAAAACCTAATGGTATGGTTTTCATACCATATTGTGTTTTAACCATTTTTTTTAAATTAATTTTTGTTACCTCCTAATGATATACAGTATGTAAGAAAAACCCTGTTGTTCCTGTGAGGTACATTATCCGAATCGATATTCATACTTAAAAACACAACTCATTTAGAAAAACTCCAATAAAAATAATCAAATTAAACATTAAATAATTATTAAAAGTGTTTAAATTACTTGCAATTTACAATTAATAAGAATTTATTATTTAATTTGATTATTTTTATTGACATAATCACTGAGTGAGTGAGTTTTGAGTGATAATTATAATCACTTTCAATTTACAATTAATAATAATTTGATATTTAATTTGATTATGTTTAAAGATTTAAATTATGGAAAGAAAAAATTGCTTACGAGCAGGATTATTATTGGATTGGATTATTATTTTGATTGGATTGATTATTTTTATTTAAGAGTTTTTCCAAATGAGTTGTGTCCTTACGTATGAATATCGATTCTGAACACTCACTGGAACAACAGGGTTTTTGTTACATACTGTTTATCAGCGGATCTCGAGTAGGTCCTCGAAGCCCAGGAAGACCAGCAAAATGGGTTTCCGTGTGTCAATTAAACTCTAAATGACATCCTACTGCTATCCAGCAACCAACTCGGGAAATTACTGATGTCTAAAAAACATGTAATTTTATGACAAAAAAAAGTTACCAGATTGTATTCAAATTATTCTAATTGGGCTCTCTGAGGTCTTGCATTCATTCTGTTACATGTTGTATACAATTTCCCATTCCTTCATCTAATTGGTCGTTCAGTACGACAACTGTAGTCTGTGTTCCAGTGGATTTGAACTTCTGGAGTTAGAGAGAGAGAAAGTAAAGAGTAACCTTAATACACCTTAATATAATATCTTATATTTCATGATAATTTATAATGTTTCGTAATTTGCGTATCTGGTATTCTGCGTTCCTGTCATTTTTCGTATCTGGCATTTTCTACGAATAAAGACTACCTTCTTAAATCGTTGGGCATTTTACTTTCCTGTCATTTTGCGTATCTGAAATTCTGTGATTTCTGTCATTTTACGTATCGGTCGTTTTGCGTATCACACATTATGCGTGCAAATTAAGGCCAACCCCGCACTAAGATTTTTACACGCGTGATTTTTAACGCAAAATCTGTAACACATGGAACCATATGTACATATAGGTGGAAAAACCATCTCAGTGCGCGAATAAAAACAGCGCAAATAAAAATCGGCTTTGCCTTACTAAAATAATACTATTTGCAGTAGATATAATATTTTATTTAGAATATTTATTACCATCTTAATTATTCATTCTATCTTCTGTTCAAATATGAAAATAGTTGAATCGTGAATAATACTATTTTAATAGATTATTTATATTTGACAATTATTATCAGATTATAAAAAAAAAAAAAACACAAAATAATTATCATCATATTTACCTTCATATCTCCTTAAATATCTAAATGATGGTTCAGCCTGTAATGTACCTTAACACGGTGCACAAACCAGCCCTTTTATAGATGTACCTCAAGCATTGGTTTTTAGTAATGTGAATATAATAGAAGCGTACGTGAGGGACCAACACATAAAGTGTCAAGTTTGTGGCCGTGTGTCCGACACTAAGTGGAGAAAGAACGGTGTGTTTTTGTTCGAAAATATTTTATGCGACGTTGATAAAATAGTTCCGTGTGGTGCCGGACGTAAAGAATTGCATCACCCTATATCTTCTCATGGGTGTCGTAAAAGGCAACTAAGGGATTCACTAGAGGATGGGCAGCAGCGTTCTCTGAGTATTTAACCAACCAACTGCGATCGCCCAATTAAGGGGGGGTAAATTAAGGGGGGCTAATATGCCATAATCGCCACGCTTGGCAGGTGGGTTGGCGATCGCAGTTGGTTGGTTAAATACTCAGAGAACGCTGCTGCCCATCCTCTAGTGAATCCCTTAGTCGCCTTTTACGACACCCATGAGAAGAGATAAGGGTGGTGCTATTCTTTAAGTCCGGCACCACACGGACAATGGAAATGATGACAGGAAATGATGATTATGATGTTTTTATTAGATTGAAATCTCATTCAACTTCTACTTTCAATGACTTACATATTATGTCTGCTGTTGATAAAAAGCTTCATTGCTCTTTCAAGGTTATTGTTGTATCTGTGCCAAGATTTGCTTAAATCCGTTTATCTGTTTATGCGTGATTGAGTGACAAACTTAACTAAGTGATATTATGTATTATCAACATAACAACAACAACATAACATCACGCCTGTATTTCCCCGAAGGGGTAGGCAGAGGTGTATAGTACACCCACATTTCGCCAGTTATGTTAAAAGTTTATGTTTAAATGTATTATTATTATTTATTTTATGTTATTCATTAGTTAAGTTAGTTAAGTTTAATTAGTTCAGTTTCCAATATTTTATTATTAAGTGCACCGGTAACTACCCTTTGTCTCTTCCATGACATTCCAGTCCATTCAATGGTTGTCTGGAAGAGATCGCCGTGGAGCGATAAGACAGTTATACACTAACACATAAGTAATTATTTAAGAAATTAATGTAATCTTGTTGTGCAATAAAGAGGATTTGTATTGTATTGTATTGTATATTTGTAGCAAAATATTAGGCACAAAATTATTTTCCAAGTTACGTAACATTAACTATAGACAAAAAAATATTTAATGATTAATATAAACGGTTTCACTCACGTTATATCATCGGGTGTGCCCGACCGGTTTCGAGCTCGAACGGAGCCCTTAATCATGAGCTGGTTACGCGGCGGCGTCGCGCACCAAAACGTGAGTGAAACCGTTTATATTAATCATTATGAATTTAACTCACGATAGTTTTTATATAAAAAAAATATTTACAGAGAAAAATAATTTACAAAAATATTTCACCGCATTTCTAGGTTCCAAGCTCAAGAATATCTCGTACTGAATATACTAAAACTCACGTACCAAACACATTCACAACGAATATTAAGGCAAGTTCGCAGTTTTAGTGTTCTAACTTCAGTGGTAACTCTTGACAACTTCTAAACTGATAGGAATGAAAGAAACTAAGGTTATGATAAGTTTAACTTACAAGAATAAATTTTGTTTACGAGTGAAAATTAACTCTGTGAAAACTGAGGCGACTGTTAAATTTTTAACGCATTTACGCATGCGAAGCGAAATCTAAAAATTTAAAATGTGAAAAGAAAAAAAACCTGCTCGTGAGCGATTTTTTCTTTTCACATTTTAAATCTTTACTAACTGACATGATTTAAATTTTGTTTTGATTTTATTTTATTATTTATTTTGTTAATTTTCTTACATGTTAAATATAATCTAGTGCCCTTTACTTCTGGCATGATTTTAATTATGTATAATATTCTTTTAGTTGAATCTAATTCTGTACGACATTTTTTTTATGATATGGGTTAAACCCGAAATAAATGAATTTTAATTTAATTTAATTTAAAGGGTCTAGTGAGCTCTAGTCAAAGCAGCAGCAGATTTTTTTCGAGATTACAGGATTATCCCAATGGTAAAAGTTTTTTATAATGATGAGTACAATGACCTCTTAAGAGGTTTAGTATAAACTAAGAATAAGGTTGTATAAATGAACTGCAAAATTAACGTTCATCCATACGTCCATGCGTCCATCTGTCCGTCCGTTCGTCCGTCTATCTGTCACTGGGCTGTATTTTTTTTATCTAAATGTTCGCCTAGTGAACATACTCCGTAACTATTTAGGCCGGCAGTTCTTGGAACACCAACCTCGAATTCTGGCCCTATTTTGCCCTATTCTGGGTTTTGTTTTGTCGTTTTATCTAGAACTCCAATGCTATTTCGGTTTCATGTTAGATTTTTGTGGCATTGTAGTATTTTCGTTTTGTGACTGAAAAGATTTTGTTGATGTAGATATTTCTGAGAAGCGTATTATTTTAGGTTTTTCCAAGAATCAAATTGGACTCTCTTTCTCTTTTGCCCTATTAGTTTAATTTTAACATTACGGTTGTTATTATTTTCTTTATAATATATTTGCTAGTAAGGCCTTTAAAGGTTCCGATTTGGCCCGTTCCGGTACATTGTAAATATCTAAGAATTACCATTTTTAGGGTTCCGTACCCAAAGGGTGCCAAACGGGACCCTATTGCTCTCGCTACGCTGTCCATCTGTCCATCCGTCTCTCTGTCACAGGGCTGTATCTCTTGAACGGTAATAGGTAGCCGGTTGTTTGTTTATCTAAATATATGTTGCTATGACCCCTATCACAACAAATACTAAAAGTAAAAAAAAAGTAAAACCAAAGGGGGTTCCCATACAAGAAACCTCGAAAAACGTGAATTTTCTTCAACGTTTTTGTTCCTGCTCTATCTTCAAAACGGTAATATGTTCCAGCATCACAATTAGTCTGACATACTATGTAGTTTATCAAAAAATACTGAAAATAGAGCAAACATAGATATATGTGGTGGTACCCGCGTAAGAAAGAGATACAAAAATCCATATTCGCGCACGGCGCGTTGATGTATTTTGATGAACTCTCGTAAAATAAATCAGTTTCTATGGGGTATCAGGTCGATCGGTAGTACGGAACCCTTACTGCGTGAGTCCGACTCGCACTTGGCCGGTTTTTTACCTACATTGCCGGACAGAGATAAACCATAAACGCAAATAATAATAAGTTATTTTATGTCTAGTTATTATTTTTTGTGAGCCCATCTTAGTGTTATTAGGGATAAAGATAGCTCTATAAATTGCCGCTTTGTCAATATGAACTAAGAAAGAAAACCGACTAAGTGCGAGTCGGACTCGCGCACTAGGGGTTCCGTACTACCAAATATGTCTGTGTTTGCCTTATTTTTATATTTGGTTGTTAAACTATAGAGTATAATCACATATATTATTTAAATTGGTTTTTCTGACGTTTCGAAAGCTTTGCAGCATTTCGTGGTCGCAGGTAGACTAAGATGACAAGCGTCTTTACAGATATTTCTAAAAATATATTTTAACCTACCGTACAATATTATTAATAAAAAAATCGTTTCGTTGCACTCAGTAATCACTCACAATATCATTATCTTTTACAGTGTTGCGTGCTGTTTGGGACTTGATTATTTTTAGGACTGGGTTCCAAACAGGTGGTAGCTGCCAACCATCTTCTCTATTAAAATTAGGATGTTTTTTAATTTCAATAGCCTCACGGAGCATTCTAGGTACATAGCGGTTTTCCTTCACCAGAACTTGTGGTTTATCAAATCGAAGAAAATGGTTGGGTTTGTCTAGGGCATGTTCACATACTGCAGTCTTTGTGGAGCGTCTGTTCTTGACGTCAGCTATATGTTCTTAACAACATTAATTCATTTTCTTAACATTTATTAGTAAGGCCGTTAGTATACATTAATTTTTAGCCACATCTGGTTAGACTGGAAGTCAACCCCAATATAATTGGGAAAAGCGAGGAGGATGATGATGAGAAACTATACATGAATACATATTCTCTAAAAAAATCAAATACATACCTGTTACGGTTAAAAAGATACAATGTGATAGACAGATGGATGAACGGACGGACGGATGGACAGATGGCGTAGGTAGAGTAATAATAATAATAAAAATCTTTATTGCAAGTAACCAAGACTCATAGTGTTAGTAACAAACTTTGCTTGATAACTATATTAGTAACATTCCAATTAAGATATATAAAGTTTTTTTTTTTTGGATCATTCCAGCCGAAATTCTGGAACAACTATTCATGAGGCCGCAGTCCAGCCTACCCGCAATCCAGCCCAGTAGCCCAGAATGCTATTGGAGCTGGCTCGCATCCTGCGCACCAAGGATGCACATCTTTTTCTCATTATTGCATAGAAGCAATCCACTTGCATTTCTGCGAACATCCCTGATGCGCTACAAAAACGAGGCAGCCCCATCAGCACCCTGATAGTATTATTATAATAAGGTCCCGTTGGCACCTTTTGGGTACAGAACCCTAAGTACGTGTACACAAAGTACAAAGTAACAAATCGTTGGTCATTTGTCTTTGAGATTTACATTACCCAGTTCCAATTGAATTCCGCGACTTGGGTAGGTACTCTGAATTCCAAGATTTGGGTACCCTAGAGGCTCGCCTAGCTTTGTACGTAGAGGGTTAATACATCACAACCTTCTTTGTATATAGTTTACCTTCTCTCTGTTCTACTATCCAATTTATCTTTGCCCGCACTGGGATTAACTGTTAGATATCCACGTGTTCATTAAACAGATTTTTCGATTTTATTCCTATGTTCTTTGTCTGTCTCTCGATCATACAGCCCAATAGGCATATTATAAATAAATTGTAACAGCCTATTCATGTATATCTTTTACTAGAATTTACCCGCGGATTTTTTCACCTGTAATTTGACTTATCACAGAAACACTTTTATTTTCCCGGGATAAAAATGTAGCTAAACCGGTGTGCAAAATTTTATTTAAATATGTATTGTGGTTTTAGCGTGATTGAGTAAGAAACATCCAAATATCAAAACATCTTAACAAAATTTCACATTTTTTGTATTAGTAGGATGAAGGTGTCCTCATACTGAGATTTTGAAATGTAATACTACATTTTGGTGCCCACTGAAATAGTTGATAAACCTACACACTTAAAAGTAAGTATAAAAGTCACCCAAAAAGCTGCCAAGCTTAAGTGAGACTGGGCCGGACACGTTTATCGAATGTCTGTCAATTTTTGGGCTAAAATTTGTACCGAGTGGGTCCCGAAAAACGTGCAACGGCATCGCTGACCCAGGCGAAGATGGCGGGACGAGCTGGACTTGTATAAAAAAGACTGGTCCACACTTGAACTTCACCGGAAAGAGTGGAATAAGGAAAGGGAGGCCTTTGCCCTGCAGTGTGACAATATAGGCTGAAAATAAGTAAAATAATAATTCCTACCTACATTACAGTTATAGCCTCGGCGAAAACGAAAACCATTAAACAAAATACAATTTCTCAAAACACATCTAATTCACATGTCACACAATAATTAATATTACAAAATAAAGCATTACAAAATTAATACTCGTCACTACGCCGGCTGCACACGCAACCTCGATACGTCGCGCGTACACATAATTATTAACGTATTATTCTGCCTCGTTTGTCATCCGCCTAATCCCACCTTAGCCGCACCTGCGCTCAGACAGCTTGGATAAGTCAGAAACAATTTTGTTTTAATGCCAACGTCATAAGGGGATCGATGATGTACCGGATTATTATGATACAATGCAAGGAATTATGTGTAATGTATTTCGTATTCCAAATATTGCAATATAAATTATAAAGGGGTTCTGAGACGGTCAAGTGGCTGGAAATAAGCACGTAGATTTTAGTTTGAGTCAAGCCTGGTTGATCGCTTACAATGTTTGTTTTGATGCTTGGGTCAAGTGTCTACATGTTTGTGCCATGCTTGGTTTTATATTTTTGCTTGACAGAAAGGCTTGACGTTACGTTTTGATAGTGTGTGCAAACGGATCGATCATGCAAAACCCAAGTCGTGTGTTCGAAAGCAATCATAGCGGACGACTCTTTGTCAGACACTAGTGATAATGAACAAGAGAGAGTTTCTGTTATTATTAATATTGCTTTCAGAAGACGTACAAAATTATTAAAAATACTTTATGCTTGCTTCTACTTGTATCGCTTCGACATAAGCTACGTAATGATAATAGCTCATTCCATGGGAAAAAGATTAGCCAGTCGTTAGCAGGGTGGTAGCGGGGCTGACTGCCCAGGGTGTGCCGAACGATCACACGAAAAAAAAATAGCTGAACAAATAGCTACTTCAAAAATTGCCAAATTTTAATTAGTATAAACCATTATTTTTATAGCTAAACTGATTTGCTGCCCATCTCAAACTAGTTAGCTACTAGTAGTGTCAGCTTATTTGTTGACTTTTTTATGTGACTTCCAGCTAAAACTTGTGCTACTCATAACAAAACTGGTTTTTCAGTGCAATCAAATTTTAATATCGTCACTCGTGGAGGATCTTTTAATTCACCCTCATGCTTGCTCAAGTGGCTTGACGTGTTCATCAAGCTGCAAGCAAGCAAAATAAAACTGTGTACTTATTTCAAGCCACTTGACCGTTTCGGAACCATATAAGGCCATCTGTCTTATACACTGCAGTCGTAATAATTTTATTTGTAGTAGGTACTGCCCGCGACTCTGTCAACGTGGAAGATAAACTGAACCAACCATGTTTGACCTCTGGTTTATTTACAATACAATACAATACAATATTCTTTATTGCATAAACAGGAGACAACCATACAAGAGTTACATAATTTCTACAAATCTTAGATAACCATGATAATATATTACAAAAATCGGTAACAATTATTTTACACTGGCGTTTATCAAAACTGACAGTTAGGTGAAAGGGGTTGCAGGCATCGGTTGTCATTAGACTGATTCACCCTATCCCCCCGTACTAGTAAAAAAAACTGTATCACGAGCGGATAGTATTCCTCGTCCTCAGAACAACAAATACGCACAAGTCCATCCATGTCATTTAAACAGATCAAATTGTCATATTTCATTTTAACAAACTGTAGCGATATAGTATGCTTATTGCTTAATGGTTGGTTATTGTGTACAATATTATTAAAGTAGGTCTAGATAGGTAGTCTATTTGTGTTTTGTAATTTTGTGAGAGTACTTGGAACTGACTGTGTCTATGGTCGATGACTTATGCACATAAACAGACAAGCGCATTCCCATACTTATTATTCACTCTCCCTTCAATAATGACAAGTCGGTTTCGTCGTGTATTCATGTAAAACAGTGTGTCATGTTATCTATAGTTATGGAAAATTGATATAGGAGGAATTAATATTAACTGTAAAGGAGGTTGTTACGTTGCTCCGCTGTATTATAACCGGTGATTACTAATACACAGTTTGAGTGTGATATGTTACAACATGTATGTGTAAACACACACCACACAAATATAAAAAAACACCACACAAATAGAAAAAAATACCACACAAATAGAATGTGAAAAATTGTGATCACAACATCACAATTTTACTTGCAATTCATGCGTGGCAACTTTCGAACTAACTACGCCTTCCATATTGACGTCATTAATTTTAAAAACATAACTTTAAATGTACTTTATAGCTTTTGTTCCTGCAGTTAGAAACAGCACAATAAGGCATTATTGAGGGTTTTTGTATCAGTATTTACAGAAACAAGTCATAAGGTGTACTGATAAAGGCTTTGAAATACGCTGCACTATGGTGCAGAGCGTTGGCACGCGCTCCCTGCCCACTTGGCCATTCTATCAATTTCTGTGTTAGGTACATACCAGCCATTTTATCCACATTAATATATAATGTTTTCAATTCTATTTTAATTTGCGACCTACATAATGTATGAAAAGACAAAATTGCATATGAAATATTACCCCTCACATTCAATTAATATAACATTAAATTTTTCCCTCATTCAATCACTTACATGCGAAGAAGCGGGCAGAAGCTAGTATTGAATAAAACGACAAAATATCAATTTTATATTACATGAAATGTTTCCCCCTACCATTCAATTATTTTAGCATTCAATTTGCTCTCACTCACATAAATTCCCACAGGATTATGGCATCACAATAGCATCACAGTCGAACATGACAATGTCTGACTTTTATCCCGGGAAGATAAACATTTACGAAGTGATGCGTGGTAACGTAATTTTATAATAAACCGAATCACTTTCGTGCGAAGAAGCGGTTAGAAGCAAGTATTAAAAAAAATGACAAAGTATTAATATTATATCACATAAAATATTTCCGCCTCACATTCAATTAATATCACATTCAATTTTGCTCTCGCTCCCATAAATTCCCACAGGATTGTGATATCACAATAGCATCACAGTCGAACATAACAATGTCTCGCCATCATAAAGACATTTTACATCGAATCGGAATCATGAAATTCAACATTTTATACAAAAAAGGGCTGCACGGGTGCGTCCAGTTTCCCAAATCGATTGAACAATCGGATATTTTAATCGGACAGTTTCAACCCAGTCGTTTATTTGATACCATTCAAATCATGTTGGGGCTTGAAAATAAAATAAAATGAACACAATTAACTGGCAACGTCCGATTGAAATTAAAATGGCATTTTACGGATTTTTTATTCGATTCAACTATGTTTGCATATTTGTCAATAAAACTATGTGGGCGGATATTAAGTGCCCAATATTAAAAAAATATTGGTATTGTTATAATATAATATAAAGTTTATTAGGTTCAAAAATTACTAGTTTACAATTTGTTCCTTTTACAGTTTATCAAAATGATATTAGGTACAATTTTATTGAGTCACGTTGACAGCTGAACTAGTATTACCTGTGTGACAGCTGTCAGCGCCATTCATTCTAAGTCCTAACACATAAATCAGTTTCAAGTAATTTTGTATACTAACATTCTATTACAAAAACATAGAAAATAAAAGTAATAAAACAATTCATAGCAGTTTGTATATGAGGTGTGTGTGTGTAAGTGTATATATGTGTTTGTGCAGTGCGTGAGGATGTGTGTTTTGATTATGAATTTGTATAATTTCCTACTTATTTAATTAATTACCTAGTTATATTGTTGGCCCCTTGACATGTCAAATATGACTTACAGGCACAATCTTCACAAACAACCAGACTTGGAACAGCTGTCTGTAGTGCAATGTTAACACGGCACTTTAATTGAAACTGTTTTTTTTTTTGCTTTTTCCATTATCTTGCGATCAGTCATGTGGACTATAAGCAGATGAGATGTAGTCAGATGTAGAGTGCTACTCCCAGCAGAACCCGCCCTTTCTTAAGTGTAGTCAGCCTTAAGGGTGACTATTCTAGTCGAAGATGTCACGCCGCTTCCTCAGTCGACGTATGCTTTCAGGGATGGTAAGCTGTCCCGCTAGCTGGTTTGAATGTTTTTGTAGACGTTACTTATAGTTGGCTTCATGGCAGTTGATCACTTCTTTAACCATAGGCAGGTTCAGGATTTGATGTACCTCCTTTGTTTTGATAAACCACGGAGCGTTCGATATTTGTACTATCGTTATAATGGAGGCACAGGCTAAGTCCCATAGTTCAATACCATAGCTCCAGATTGGCTTTATCATTATTTTGTAGATGTATGTTTGTCGAAAATAAAAAATTGTCTTCTTGAATTTATCGCTAGATGGCGCTACTAACAACACGCTCTGAGTCGCGAATGCTGCCGATTATTGCAAAAACTAAAATAGCCATGATTAATATTCGATTGATTCATTTGTACACCTAGTTAAGGAACCCTATAATACTGAGCATGGCCCGACATGCTCTTGGCCGGTTTTTTTTCATCTTATCCTTCACGATAACCCTCGCCGTAACAATGTTCGCCGAGGTTGTCCCCTTCCAACTTTTCCATCCACTCTCGCCTCGTAAAGTGGTTTCGTCAATCTCATACCATTCATCCACTTTACATGCCCAATTGAACCATCTTAGCATACCTTTCTCAATCTTTCTCACTACATCTTCTTTCACTCCACAACGCTCCCTTATGACACTATTCCTTCCTCTATCTTTCAAAATTACACCACACATACAAAACTTCTCAAAGCTTTAATTTCTACTGCATTTATTCTTCGGTATTCTGTGAAATTTCAATCGGCTACCTAACCTGCATAAGAAAGATAAAAGATGAAGATACAGTACGTTCGACACGGTGATCCCCCTCCAACTCTTCTATTCACTCTCGCCTCAAAAAGTCTTTCGTCAATCTTCTATCATCCATCCTCTCAGATTAAGTCAACTCTAAGACTGAATCTTATCACTCATCTTCATTCATTCCACATTGCTCCCCTATTACGCTATTCGACAAGTTATTTCTTACACCCTCTCTCTTCGTTAAGTTACACCACACTTATTTCACAAAGCTCTCATTTCTACTGCATTTATTCTTCATGATACATTTGTACTAACATAACATAACATCACGCCTGTATTTTTCCGTAGGCTGAGGTGTAAAGTACTTACAGTTATAGGTCCCATGTCCTATAACTGTAAGTACTTTACACCTCAGATGACCGAGCCTATTGCCACCATTACTTATTAGTAACTTTACTACGTAAATATTGCCAGTAACTGGGTACATATTCAATCTCCGGGCTGCTTCTGAGAATTTCCTTATGAAAAAATTCTAATAACACTGCCCGACCCGGGAACCCAGGACCCCACGCTACTATCCGTACTATCCTGGATTATTTCTATATCTAATATTGATAGTAGGTACTAATATATAGAGTCCTACATTATTAATCCGAAATATTTGAACGGGTGAATCTACTCATCATAACAAACAATATTTACTATGGGACCAACCCTGAAATCGCAAAAATAATCAGTTATATCCCTACATTTAATCGATTTAAGTGAACACAAATTTAGGGACCACCTGATTTTTTTTTCGCGATTTCATGGTTGGTCCCATAGTAAATGTTGTTCATAATGATGAGTAGATTCACCAGTTCAAATATTTCGGATTAATAATGTAGGACCACTTATACCGTAGGTACTATAAGAGCAAATTCCGAGCTAAACCATATGTATACAGATATTCCTACCTACACTGAATACTCGAACTGAAATACATGCACGCGTATACTCGCTAAAAACCACAGCGAATCCCATATAAACGAGTTGTTTACTATATGGGAAGAGTGCAAACGCTTTTATAATTTCATGAGTCAACACTAAAAACACATAATACTTAAATTTTCATACCAATTAAATGGGCCTGACGAGGTTTTGCGTACAGAATGAAATTTGGCGGAATATTCTGCGCGTCGGAACGAGATCGACCTGCCGTGTAAATTTACGAGATAAGTTTGGATTTTGTGACCCCTTTCACCCGCGCCCGCCCGGCCCGTTGCCATGACAACCCCTCCAGGGAACCCACCAGTTTAACGCCGATTGGATTGTCCTGACGCGAAATACGAAACCAAACTATTTTGACTCCACTATGGCAAAGCCAAAAGAGTAACCGTTATAATAAATTATTTCACGTAATTTTACTAAAAAGTCATGTTGAGTGTTTTATTTATTTATTTATTCTCAAACAATGTTACATTGTGTCAGAAATATACAAAAAAAATACATTACAAAAGCAATAAATGATTAGCAATTGATATACCTACAATAATAATGAATCAATACATTACAATAAAATATTTCATTACAATAAGCAATGCAGGGTATACAATAATAATCAATACACTAATAAAATAATTCCTAACATTAATTAATTATTACCAATTATAAAAACGCCCAATTATGGTCGAAATTCGACCGCAATTCATTAAATTTTTATGATTGAATTATGCAAAAAAAAAAACTATTTCCAGGTTTTTTTTTTTTTACCCGACTGCGCCAGAAGGAGGGTAATGTTTTTCGAGTGTATGTATGTATGTATGTATGTATGTATGTATGTATGTATGTATGTATGTTTATTTCGTTGGCACGCCCTGCAGCCTAAACGGCTTGATGGATTTTAACTTGTGAGGTGTCGTTAGATTCGTCTTAATTGTGAGAGTGACACTGGGTATATCAAAATTATAAAAATTAAAATGGCCGCTTTTTGGCGCCAAATTACAGGTTCAAAAATTTTTTTTTCCCTCGAAACCTATCGAGTGGGATATCAAAATAAAGGGTTTTATAAATGCTTTTCAAAAATATATACAACTTATATGTTTAAATGTAATTTAGAATGAGAAATGCTAAAAAACAACAAAATATTCAACGTTAAAAATGAATTTGACTTTTCAAAAAAAACATTAATAGTATGATAAATAAAACATGATGACAAAACTAAAATATTTCAAGCAGGCGGAGGCTACCTATGAACTATTATGTAATTCATGACCAAAAAAATACGTACGCCGACTGCGTGTTGATAAGTCTTGTTTATATCTTTTCTGTTATTTTTACACGCAGTCGGGTTTTTTGTTTTTGTTTAATGAATTTTTTATAGATAACACTAAGGCTCGTCAATAGCTACTAAACAAAAAAATAAATAAAAAATAGTTTGACTAACAGAAGAGAAAATGGTACTGAACTGTTTTGTCATTGCCTATTTATTTATGGAACATACTAATTTACTAATACTTATTTCATAAAATTAATGTTACACAGACCACATTTGTATAATTTGTCAAACCCTACAAGTCATCGATTGAATAATAGCAACCTTTCAGAAGAAATGCCTTAAGTTTAGATTTAAATTCACCTTTATACACAATGCTCTTGAGTGTGACTACAGCTATACGAAAACGGATATTTATTTTAGTGATTAGGTATTTGTCAATCATAATAAAAAATCGTCAAAGCTGGGCAAGCGTGAACCATCGTCGACCGCACCTTTGCTCAACATCAGATGAAGTGGTGGTCAAACGCAAGACTATTTCTGTGCGCAAGACCGTTAAGTATAAAGATAATAACTTTTTAGTGGCCTTTTTTGTCGTAGTTGGGTTTTAGTTTCTAACTTTCTTTTAATTTTTCTTTTGCCTCCTCTCATCCATCTATATCCTTCGTACTATTAATTGCCAAATATATCTCTAAAATTCAATTCACCAAAAAAAATTGCGGAAAATTACAATTTTATGATGCGTACCCAAAACACGGTACCATAATTTAGGCAAAAAATGAGCTTTAATATTAATCTTACGGCCGTAGTTTTTACAGACCGTAATAAAGGCAAGCTCATATCGTGAGTGACACTTAAGCCGTAGCCCAGGATTTTATTAAAACTCCTTACGGGACCCACCTTTATTCATTCAGAATTCCTTAAAAAAGTGGAGCGAAAGGAGCGTTATAAACGTCTGCTTATTGGCGTTACTTGTTAGAATGAAAATGACGGACGAAATTCGGAATTCAAAATAAAATTCTTGCCTGTCAGTCTTTTTTATATAATTTCGTTTGCGGAAACGGAACGCAAATAATTTAAACGTTTCGTATTTCGGTTGCAATTTACGGAATTCAAAGTGTATTCGTGTCCCAAGGAACCGTTGTTTTCTCAAAGGGCAAAGAATACACTGCTTTGTAGGTATGTATGATTAAAATATCTTTGTTTTGTTTTCATGTTATTTTTCCTTGAGAAAATCAATCAATATCAATATATATTGATCAATCAAAAAATTTTACCAATATAAGATCGATACTGCTTGGAATAATTTACACGTCACACAGCAAAATATATCCTAGCACAGATAATATAATACTATACCGTAGCAAATTTCGTAGCCTCGTAGCCAGTTTCGTAGGCCCGTAGCCAGTTTCGTAGTTAAGAGGATATGCGGGCTGTTGTTGCGGGGGGCCTACCCACGCTGCAGTACGCGGTCGCCATTCCAGAACTTTACTGTACTGCCCCATCGTCCGTTCTACGAGCAATGTGCCTCGCCCACTGCCACTTAAGTTTGGCAATTCTTCGGGTTATGTCGGTTACCTTCGTTCTCCTGCGAATCTTCTCATGTCTGATTCGATCACGCAGGGACACTCCGAGCATAGTCCTCTCTATTGCCCTTTGTGTGACTTTGAGCCCTCTTATCACGCCCATTGTGAGCGATGACGTTTCAGTGACGTGCAGTTTTTAGCATTAAGGTGGTTTCAAACCGGCGAGGCGAGGATTGGATGGAATGGGCGTGAATTAAAATCTCGCTGACCCTTTCACACCGAAAGATGTACATCGCGAGCATGTGCCGTATGTAATAAATACTCTATTCATGCAGCAATAAAATTTAATGTTGTACCAACAAATATGTCAATTCTCGCCATGCACATCCTCGCCTATCCAGACCTTTCACACCAAAGATGGGCGTGAATTTGTGAATTTTGCTATACAAATTTCAATTCTCGCTCGGCCCGTCCACGCCACGCCTCGCCGGTGTGAAACCACCTTTACTGTAAGATAAAATAAATAAGAATCCACACAACACGTGGGTGCACAGTAAAAGTACCATTTAATACACTCCATTTGTCTTCCATTATAGAATTTCAACGAAAATAGATAAAAACATTTACCATAGCCGAGTGTAGTCGGATGAAAATGCATCTCTTTATTACTCCACAATGGATTAGAATAAAAGAACGCTAATATTCATCCATTTGGAAAATATCTGTTTATGTATGAGAAAAGAATTTCAATTTCTCTTTTATGTCGTTCGCAGTGTTTAAACGGTTTGCTAGTAACAGTATTAAAAGCAGCTAATGTTTTTTTAAACAAAATGTTTATGTTAAATTCATCTTTGTTATTCATTTTACGAGTGTATTCTTGATGTTATTATAGAATCTACCTTTTTGTGTATGCGTTGGTAAAGTATTATTTTCCCTCTCTCTTCTCACGGGTGTCGTAAAAGGAAAGGGATTCACCAGAGGATGGGCAGCAGCGTTCTCTGTGTATTTAAACAACCAACTGTGATCATCAACCCGCCTGCTTAGCGTGGCGTTTATGACATATATGTCAGTACAGTTCAGTACAGTGGACGTCTTTCGGCTGAAATGATGATGATGGTAAAATATCTCTCTCTTTTATAGATATTGTGAAGACGCCGACCGGAACGTGAACGCCTTTGAGCTGGCGGTAGCCAACGATCTAATATATCATAGATGAACAATCGCCGCTCGAAAAACGGCCCCATCAAAACTGTGCAATAATCAGTCGCGTGCTCAGTTTCACTCTCAGTTGCGTCACGACTGCACTAGCGGTGAGACGTGTCACGATGCTAAAATGTGTAGAAAAAAAAAAAAAACCATACTCAATGTGGAAACAAAGGATGAAGTGTCGTACTTGTCGTCGTCGTAAACATAATTACTAAAACTATCTGTCTGCTACGAGTTTGCCGTTTTCCCTTTCCGCGCCCTCGTACCGCACCTCAAGCCAGGCCTGGCTAGTACCAATACTGACCAATAGCAATGCTGAAAAGTGCCTTATGACGTAATTTTTAACGGTCGACTGCGGCATTCTCACAGCAGAAAAGTAGTACATTTTATCGCGGAGACGTATTTTGGGTTTGGTTTTGTACAAGAACGTACCGCATCTATAGTTTATTTGATCGTAAGCACCGCGAAGACAAAATTATACCATGAAGATGCTCATCAGTGGGAGTGTTTGTTGCGGTTAAAATACCAGTTTCTCAATTCTCATTATTTTCTTACTTCTCTTCTCGCAGGTCTGTTGGTAGACATTTCAGTAACATAAGCAGTACCTTTTTAAAGCGAAAGAGGTGCGTTAGTATCGTAGCAGGTGGAAATCCATAGTATCTGCCTACGCTAATGGGAAACAGGCGTGATAATATGTATGTATGTATGTACCTTTTTGTAATAAATACTTTTATGATGTCTCTTTTCATGTGATGTAGTGTGTACATACATACATTATTAATAAATAATTTCTCAGTAGCAGCCTGAAACCTGGATTTGTGCATACACAAATCCAGTATCTATTACCATTAACCATAGTTAATGGTAATAGACTCGCTCCCTATTATAGGGACTTATAACGTAACTGGCGATGTGTAGGCGTACTATACACCTCTGCCTTCGGGGAAAATGTATGTAAAAATCCCAGAAATATTAGCCTCTCCCGAAGAAGCTGGTAGCCTTTTGAAGGTTTTCTACTTGCAAAAAAAAGGTATTGCGCAGCGCGCAGATAATTTCAAACCAGGCTTAAAAACGTGCTAATTTTAGGCAGGTACCGAGAAAACCTGGTTACGACAGTTCATCTCTAAAATATATAAGGAGGCTCATTTCATAACAAAAAATATAAAAGCTGATTAAAATATGATTATAATAAAAAAAAGTTTAACCGGATTAAATCGCGTATATTATTTAAATTGGTTTCCCTGACGTTTCGAAAGCTTTGCAGCATTTCGTGGTCGCAGGTAGACTAAGATGACAAGCGTCTTTACAAATGTGTTGTGATCGCGAAAACCTAAGAAGTTATTAAAATATGATTCATTTGAGTACTACATAACTATTTACTTTGGCTATTAACTTTGTATTCGAGAAAACTCAGCCATGTTCGGTTGTTTTCGACTCAGTTTTTATCTCATGAATTTCTTAAAGGGGTTTTAATTGGAAGACGTCTGACATCTGCGCAAGTAATTAACTTTTTTTAACGTCGCAATGTTAAGAGATCATTTTACGCTGAACTACATTAAAGGAAATGAATTCTTCGTATTTTTAACGTATTTTTTTAAGATCGTACCTTTGTACGACTCAGAAATAAAATATGCAGTAGACAACACAAAAAGGCAATATTTAATAGGAGTTTCCTAGGAATGGCACCGCAGATCATACTTATCATATCCTACTAATAAATAAATAAATAAAATAATTTAAAAAAAAAATGTCATTTTTTACACAGAACCATCTAGTTCCAAACTAAGCAGAGCTTGTACTATGAGTACTAGACAATGGATATAATAAACGTGAAAGTTTGTGAGGATGTGTGTATGTGTGCATGTTTGTTACACTTTCACACAAAAACTAATGTATGGAACGATTTAAATTGTGGAAAGAAAAAATCGCTCACGAGCAGGATTCGAACCTTCGACTCCTAGCTCAGTACGCCAGTGCTTTAGCCACTAAGCTACCGTGAACACTGCTCGTGGTATCGAAATTCTCATCCACTTGGTACGTCTTTGGGTGACGTCAGCGATATCTTATTAAGATAGAACATACTCGAATTAATATATAAGCTACTTTTTATCCCGGGAAGATAAACAATTCCCGAGGGATGCCCGATAAACGACATTCATGCGAGCGAAGCCGCAGGCATAGGCTAGTAATATTATTCTTCTTATTCGTCGTTCCCTCACTGCTGAGGATCGCGACCACATACGACGCATTTCCAAGCTATGCGGTCTTCCGCTGTGTGGACCGCTCGGTACATGCTGCCTCCGACAGCCCTCTTAATCGCGTCTGACCATCTTGCCGGTGCTCTGCCTTGAGCACGCTTTCCCTCTATCCGGCCCAGTATCACGAGCCTTTCCAGACAATGCCTAGGTGAAAAGGCTGAGGGCATGCTCCTGGCATATTGTAGATAGTCGTTTGGTGATGTTAAGCTCCTCCAGTATAGACACATTAGTTCTCATGGCAGTTATATTATATTCAGTCTTAATCTTATAATTTTAATGTATGTACTGTAATGATAACTACTGTTCTTTCTTTCTCTCTGTCCGTGTGTCATTAATAGGTATTGAACTCATTTCATTTAAAGCAAATGTACAATGAGTTTCATTATTTTTCTCTGTCAATGATTTGGTACAGTAACACTGTAAGACAGGTTTTAAGATCAATTTATTCTAAGATGAAGGTGAGCAAAAGAAAGAAATAAAGATAAATAATTGTTTTGAATAATTGATGATGATGATGATGATGAATTGTTTTGATATGCACAAATTAAACCAATGACAAACAACAATAGTCATCAGAGCATAATAGAAAAAAACTCACACAAGGTCATAAACGGACGGACGGACGGATCAGACGGAGTATTAGGTTCAAAAAGGCAATAATGTTCATTGCATTATTCTGGATACTGAACATTAAATAAAGTGTGTGCTTTATTGAGCCCCTTAAAATAATTAGGCATATAACCACAGTAGTCGCACGCGAAGTGAAGCAAATTCAAGTTGCCCTTAAAAGGCTACGTTCAGTGCAGCTTACGCGCGTTTATGTGTGTATTTTTTTGATTTTGACGACGTCTGTGGTCTGGTGGTTCGAGTGTCGGACTGCTGATCATGAGGTCGTGGGTTCGATTCCCACAGGACACAAATATTTGTGTGATGAATATAAGTGTTTGTGTTGTTCTGGGTGTTTCTTATGTAATATAAGTGTGTATTTACAAAAAAAAGTATATAAGTATTATATCCATTGTCTAGTACCCATAGTACAAGCTCTGCTTAGTTTGGGACTAGATGGTGCTGTGTAAAAAATGTCCCGTAAATATTTATTCCCTTTATTTAATTGATTAAACATATTGATTATATTTTTAAATATTTTTACAAAACAAAAAAAAAACAAAAAACATTTATAAATATAAAAAATAGTGGCCCACCGGTATCGGGTACAGGGACCAAGCTACCGGCGGTCAGGGCTCCAGAGAAAGGAACCTCCTAACAATACGCGCCGTATCTAGGAGAACTGCTTTCTGCATCAGGCCCTTGACCCAGCCGCCTAACGAGAGCCTCATGAGATGGTGGTCGAGGCTCTTTGCTAAAAGGCCATTGGCCGTAACAACTATCGGCACAATGGTTGTTGAGTCCACCTCCCACATGTCGACAACCTCGTGTGCTAGATCAAGATATTTAATTTGCTTGTCTTTTTCAGCTTTCACAAGGTTCCCGTCATGTGGGACACAGATATCAACAATCGATATTTATTATTATTATTTATTATTGACGAACATTGTACGTGCCGCTTGTGGGCACATATCGATTATTTTTGTGCTTCAACTTTGAGCAGAACTTTGAATGTAACTATCACTCTATGACTTATTACTCTAAGCCGAGCACCGTTATTGTCTGTTACCGGCTTGTGCTTTTAAATCCTTTCAACAAAATTTAGAATAATTTCTATAGCACCAACTTTTCATTTTGTCCGAACTTCGGCTCCCACATTCCGAATTAGTGGACTGAAGTCAAGTAAACTGACTGAATTAAGTAAGGCCCAAGTGTCAGGACGGTGTCAAGTGCCAATTACAGAAAACGTTTATACCGTCACGGTAAATTTGTTTTTATCTTTATTCCGACTTTTGCCAATTTGGACGAAATTTGAATTCCGTATTTTTGTTGAGTTTTGAATCGAGAATTATTCGTGAGTACCTAAGAGGTTTGAAGTGCAGAATATTAAATGGATTTTATAGTTAGGAGAATATTTTGATTGTAATTCTTGGGAAAATAATGTTTTTAAGAGTTTTGGTTGGTTGTTTTGGACTGCCTCGTTAGTCTAGTGGTCAAGTGCGACTGCTGAGCGTGGGGTCCTGGGTTCGATTCCCGGGTCGGTCAAAGTATTTTATGGATTTTTCATTAGGAAATTCTCAGTAGCAGCCCGGAGTCTGGATTTGTGCCCGGTCAATGGCAATAGGCTCGCCCCCTATTACATGGGACTATAACATAACTGGCGAAATGCGGGTGTACTATTACACCGGTGCCTACCCCTTCGGGGAAATACAGGCGTGATGTTATGTTATGTTGTTATGTTTGTTGGGTTGGTTCGAATACTATTTAATAAATGTTTTATAGGCGAATTGTAGAAAAAGTTGTTAAGTAGAGGATGAAAAACTTTTAATATTTTGAATTAAAATTTCACACTAATTCTAATCAACCACGTTTTGTGTACCGCTAAGGAATGAGAATTCATCCTGTGTTTTCCGATATACAAGGCACAAGTGAATAGTTTTTTGCTGGGCAAGCGTGCATTGACCCCAACATCGCGTTTCACCTGGTGAGGTACAATGCAAGCTAATATATGTGGTGCTGGCCAGAAAACCTCCGAGTGTGCCTCACGGCTGCTTGTCCTTCTGGACACGTCTGGAGGGAACGGCAGTTGTTTGGCCGGTGTATTCTGGGCATGGGCAATAAAATATTTTCGAGGGATTAACCTTCGGGGATTTAATTGCCTGTGGCAAATATTCTGGCGTGGGAGGGGCCCGTTCTGGGCCAGTGGGGAGTTGCTCCACGTGTCCCTCTGTTTCCTAGAGAGGGCACAGTGGAGGAGCAGGGCCGGGCCCGGTATGCACTCACCTTGCCACTGGGCAGGCAGCGGGGGGACTGTCTTTCCCTGCCCCCGTCGATCTCGTAACCCCAGGAGTGGCCGCTAAGTAGTGCTCTAGCTGTTCTACCTCTTGGGACCGAGGGTCTTGGCTTCACCGCCCAGACCGCGAGGAAGAAAACCTCTATAAAAAATTACGGGAGGTAGGGCCTGCGAACAACAGACTCGGGGTAGTCTGCTACCCGACCAGCAGCTGGCGCAGCTGGCACAGCCGGCGTAATTGGCGCAGCTGGTAAAGGCCCACGAAGTGAGTTGGTGTGCAGGGTTCCGTGTGCGCCACCGAGGAGGGTGCGGCCGACGTTAGGCTGCACGGGTAGAAGGGGCTCGCCTGCTTGTGGCGGGCCGGTATTGTCGGGGGTGGTTGTGTGAATACTCACGGGTTCCCACGCCCCCGGATAAGGTAGTTGAAGGAACACCGTGGTGGTTTTAGTCGGTAAGAGTCCAACACTGGCTCCGCCTACCCCGGGCGGAGTGCGTCCATGAGGATTTCACCACGGCAAAAAAAAAGTCCATAACTACCTACACGTTTCTTAAATATTATTTTATTACTGAAACAATAAAACAAAATAGGACCAAAAATCATCCAAGTGTGAGTCAGACTCACGCAGTAAAAGTTCCATACCACCCATCGACCCGATACCCCATAGAAATTGATTTAATTTACGAGAGTTCATCAAAAGACAACCAACCAACCCAACGAACCCAACGTGTGCGAAATATGAATTTTTGCAAATTTTTCTTAATCAGGTTCCACCTATATGTCTATGTTTACCCTATTTTTAGTATTTTTTGCTAAACTACATTGTATGCCCTGTAATTAAACCAAGTTTGACGCTGGTATATATTACCGTTTCGAAGATAGAATATACTTTTTTTGACTCTTTTGGTTTTAGACTTTTTTTTATTTTTAGTATTTTTAGTGATAACCGCGCCCGGTCACTGAAGTGACCGGGCGCATCCGTCTTTTAACCGTTGAGTGACCACGACATTACGTTAGCAGCCGAGTAAAAACGCGCGACCTGCTCATGTTACAAAAAACGTTATTTATGACTTTCTTTCTAAGAAGTTTGCTTACAATTGAAGTTTTTTATAATGCTTATGAATAGGCCACTTAAACCCGTGAAGGTTTTGTTTCAATTTATGATCTCTTCACTTAAATAATCGGTTGTAAACATAAACATTGAGCATTTTTTCTCTTATTTATGAAAATAATTTTAACAAAAAAGTGAATTGTTAACCTAGATGTTTTATGGTTTAAAATGCATGGTATGATTATTCTTTATGTAGAAATTAAATAAAACCACATTGTATCGAAAAAATACGAGAATAAGGTAAATTCGTTGCCGCCAAGTCGAGACGTAGGTACAACAGACCGAATAAAAAATAACTATATTAAATCTTTGAGTGAATGGTTGTAGTATTGCCGTACCTTAAAATGTTGGGTTATTCATTAGAAACTAGATGGTAATATTGCCAAAAAGAAATAACTCTTAGTTAGTAAAATATTAGGCATATTCATGAGATACTCCACATTCACTTAGCTTGGGTACTACCTGTACCCAAGGCCACTTAGAGGCAAAACACGTTTGGGTACTACTAGTACCCAAGGTCACTCGAGTGGATAGGGGTCATAGGAACACATACTCTGAGAAAAATTCATCCGGCTACCTATTACCGTTCAAAAGATACAGCCCTGTGAAAGACAGACGGACGGATGGATGGACGGACGGACAGCGTAGCGAGAGTAATAGGGTCCCGTTGAGCACCCTTCGGTTACGGAACCCTAAAAAAGGACCAATAAATAGGACCAATTTAAAAGCCGACAAAAGAACAGTGCAAGAGAACATAAGTTATACATAATTTTCAAAATTAGCACAGAACTTAATTCCATTTAAAGCTCTAATTAACTTTGCAAATCATACGGGAATCTCATAGCGGAGACTTAAATCCAGCCATAAAGCGCTCACTTGGAACCGCCGTAAACCAGTTTCATACCGGTATAAACCAGATGAAACCGGTATTCCACACGCACACGACAATATTTCAGCGCGATTAAGATGGCGCTAGAAATATAAACGCCTACGTCACAGTTCGGGTAGGTAAATGTTTGATGATAGCGATATTGCTCTTTTCATAATACAAAATTTAGTCAGAAAAAACAGTGCCTTGTATTAAAATGTTGTACACCATCAGGTGTAGGAAACTCTGCTTACAAAAAAAAATCAAGAGCATAATTATGTTAGTTGGTTGTTGTTGGACCAATTTGGTATAGTCGACCTTACGTCTGTAGTAACACTTGAATAACGAAAACCACCCTTATTGCTTACGAAATAAAGTCGCTGCCAAGATCAAACTGTTACCACTGACGTGAGTTTGACTGTACTTGTAAACCGATGAACTTGTCTTTCGATTTGGAATGGAATAATTAACGACATGGTTAACTTAATCACTATGGTAACCCATTTGATTTATTTCGTTTGGTAGGTCTAACAGCAAGTTTTGAAGCAACTGAATAAGTTGATACTTTCAACACAGTCTAGCCATTCCAAACAGTCGTCTAACGCGAGAGTTAAGTGGCTCAAGCTGCCTCCAAAACTGTCAAAAAATGTCCCAAGTTGCCTTTAAAAACTGTCAATGTTAATTTTCGTTGAACCACTGTATAGAACAGATAATAATTACACTGTGGTTTCAAAATGTTCCAAATTTAATCAAATATTTCAAGCACAAGTCTTTCAATTTCCGAAAGCCTAGCCTATGAAAACTACCAATTCAAGTGCAGTTATATTCCAAGCCACAGCGGGCCATTCCCCGGCAAATAGATACCCGCGATTGCGTACCACCCGGTAAATGGAACAAAAATATTTTTGTTAGTTTCCCTCCGAGGTCGCCCGTGCCCCTAGAAATTTGATTCGTAGACGGTACTAGAATATAGAATTTCCTTTGAGCGAGTTACCTTTTTGCTGAAGAGAAATGGTTTTAAAATTAACGTCGAGAATACGAGATAGTCTCGTCCCGGTTTTTCTTCCTTTCGGTTTTTTTTTTCGTTCGTTTTTCAAATAGACTACGTCGTCGGTAACTGTGATTTTCTTTTTCTTCGCCAGTTTTTTATCAGTGTTGCAAATTTATTTTGATAGTATTTTTTTATGTCTGCTTGGAAGTGTATTTTGTGGTTTACTTGTGTTTAGAATGTTTCATAATGTTTTTTTAAATATTATTATGAACTTGCTTTAAGCGTTGTTAGTTCTTTGAAAATAGTTTAAACATGCTTTAAGCGATGTGTTTGTTCATTGAAAATAGTTTATTAAAATTATTTAACTTAAGACTAAATATGCATTAATTTGAAGTGAAATTAGTATCAGCGAGAGCGCGAGTACGTTTACGTGAGTCAATACACGTACAATCGACAACACGTCAGTGGTAACAGTTTTACTTTGCCAGCGTCTGTATTTCGTAAGCAGTAAGGGCGGCTTTCGTAATTCAAGTCGAATATACCTTCTGAGGTCCTAAAAAAAAAAAAAAAACTAGGATAATTTTCTTTTTTATGCTAGTGAACCTTTTTCCTTTTTATTATTTTTTATGAAAGAAATCCATGTATAAGTTGCCAGCTCATTGCTTACGACCCAAAACGCTCATCCCTTTAAGTATTATACGCAATTTGATAAGCAGCTCCACATCACAAGTAAAATATTAAAGCGAAAACATAGTTATTGGTAAGTCATCCTATTTTTACGATTCAACCCTTAAATGGCGCGTAAGGATAAAACCGTGCGATCGTAAAATAGTGTTTTAAGATTGCTTTTTATTGTGTTTGTGCAGTGTATAAGTATATAATAGTCTAGGTATATGTCTATGTGTAAAACGTGACTTTTTTACTTAAATATTGCTGAATAGAGTGTCTGGAAATCATAAAAGTTAGTATTTTATAGGTATCTGAGGATAAAATTCATGTCATACAAAGAACAAATTGAGGACGTTTCGGGGAGGTCTTTTTATATGATAACAAAATTATCAATAGGTAATACATTTTAATCAAACAACACAGAGTATTCAATTCATTTAAAAACATATTGATGCCTGTATGTATATTCGACTGCATGACAGTGGTAACATTTGAATTAGAAAACTACCCTTACTGCTTACGAAATAAAGGCGGTGATTGACACTGCTGTTACCACTGACGTGCGGTCGACCGTACAAATAGCACTATTTTTATTGGTCCTTCCAGGGAGCTTAACATGCCTACAGTAAAAATATGTGAGCATAATTCAACCAGTTTGATTCTAATAATTAATTTTGATGACATTCTAATTTACAACTCAATGAATAATTAAACAATCTAATAGACAACTTAATTCACAAAGTAATATAAACAAAAACATGTAACTTTAAACCACGGAATTTTTTAATTTAGCATCCATATTGCGGTCCCTGAGGCCAAGGAAAGATAGCTATAGTGCCAAAGTATAATTTTATTATCATTTTATGCTAAAATGCACGCCTGCTCTCAGATGGTGTAGGTTTTATAGGATATTCCTTTTCCACGAAATTATTTCGCTGACTTCTGATAGCATTTTGTAATATAAATGGTTGATACGCATGGTGGTTTTATTACTGGGTTCTTGAAGGGTTGGAATACTTCGAATGTAGGGCATATGGTGTGCTCAGTTGTTTTTTTTTTATATTACTTTAATAGAAGGTTATATTTTGTTATGAAAATATGCAGACTATATTCTTTAATTGAATTAATTTATTTTTTAAATAACCAACTTCTGTATGCCATACTTTCTAGTAAAACGAGCGTTAGTAACTTTTATTAAAAAAAAAAAAAAAAACGGAAAATTTATGATAAATATTTGTCTGGTAGCGGAAATTGACTAAGCTACAGAACCGAGTCATCAACGATTTTTTTTTATAATACGTTTTTAAAAAGAAATCTAGTGAGTATTGTACTGTCATCCAGTTCTGAGCTGTCTCAATTTTCAAGTCTCTAGCTCATCGGGAAATTAGTTTAAAATCGATTGCATTTGTAGCGAACAGACAAGGCTAAGAGATTTAAAAATAGTGATAGGGTTACCCTTCACTTGGAAGCTTTTTTTTATATCAATCGATCTTAAGCTAACTGTGATGAATTAGGTTATACGACAGCTTGTCCTTGACTAATTCTTGAAAAATAACAAATGTTTTTACTAGAAAAACAATGCTTCACGCTGAGATTTTGTCTGTAGCGTGGGTGAGTTTCTAGACACAAATCTTGATTACCTACTAAAACTCGACGGAAAATTTATAATAAATATTTGTCTGGTAGCAGAAATTGACTAAGCTACAGAAATTTGTAATTGAGTCAACAACGATTTTTTTTATAATACGTTTTTAAAAAGAAATCGAGTGAGTATTGCATTGTCATCCAATTCTGAGCTGTTCAATTTTCAAGTCTCTAGCTCATCGGGAAATTAGTTTAAAATCGATTGCATTTGTAGCGAACAGACAAGGCTAAAAGAGATTAAATAAAAAAGTGGTAAAACAGTTTTAGTGACAATCGATGAGATTCTTTTATTAAGTCTAGAGTAGCAGTACTGCTGCTGAATTGCGTAACTTACTCCCGATCGCAATCATCTGGATGTCAATGTTGATTGCTCCGTTTGTTTTACAATCTGTGCTATCGGCAACTACGTATCACGCAATGAATATTGCTTTAATTTCAAAATTAAAGCTAATGTCAAAGTGAATGCATCAGAATCGGAAGATGTTTTATATTTAAAAGGGTTCTTTACTATCGACCTGCATCTAATAATATCTTTACAAAAGTGTATCACACACGATCTCCCACCTTCGTAGCTTCTCGACCTTTTTCGGGCCATTTCGTGTCATTTACTCCCTTTGATCAGGAATCCGCTTGAATTACCTCCTGAAAATTTTATATTATATAAGGGTTTACATTTAAATGTACATCGAAATAGGTACGTGATCTTTGGTGCTTATATCGAGGACAGATAAAATTATGTCTCTTATAGGATCTAAGTTTAGTTATTTTACAGAAATAGTATGGAAGCCGGACGTAAAGAATTGCACCACCCTATATCTTCTCATGGGTGTCGTAAAAGGCAAATAAGGGATTCACCAGAGGATGGGCAGCAGCGTTCTCTGAGTATTTAACCAACCAACTGCGATCGCCAACCCGCCTGCCAAGCGTGGCGATTATGGCATATCCCCCCAATATATGCTTTGTAGAGGCCTGTGTCCAGCAGTGGACGTCTTACGGCTGAAATGATGAGTATGGAAGCCTCCCCCTATTACATGGGACTTATAACATAACTGGCGAAATGTGTGTGTTACTATACACCTCTGCCTACTCCTTCGGGGAAATATAGGCGTGATGTTATGTTGTTGTTGTTGTAGTAGTATATTTTCTATTGTAGGTAAATATTTATTGATTTATCATATTATATGCTGTAAACTTTATGAAAGTGCACCACATACTGCCCCCATCTATTTTTAACGTCTTCCTTGTCCATCCAAAGGTTGTCTGGAAGATGTCGCTATTAGCGATAAGACCGCCAATGTACCCTTATTTTACATGTTAGTCCTAAGTTTAATAATGTTATTGATGTACAATAAAGAATATTCTATCTATCTATCTAGTATGGAAAACGATCACTTGACCAGATTCACTATAAACCAACGAGCATACATGACGAGGTTAATGGATGAAGCAAAAGAAGTGTGTCAGGATCATAGACATCTAAATAATATAAGGTAATAGAAATGGCAAAGGCGCATTGACTTGTCACCGTGTACAGGTGTCTCCGAACCGTTTGCTTAATCATCAGTGCTGTTTTGAACGCAGAATGACTAATATTGTATTTTGTAGCATATCTAACAGCGGATTTTTTTAGGCTTAATTTATTTTATTTTAGTCCGTGTGGTGCCGGACTTAAAGAATAGCACCACCCTTATCTCTTCTCATGGGTGTCGTAAAAGGCGACTAAGGGATTCACCAGAGGATGGGCAGCAGCGTTCTCTGAGTATTTAACCAACCAACTGCGATCGCCAACCCGCCTGCCAAGCGTGGCGATTATGGCATGTCCCCCCTTAATTGGGGGAGGCCTATGTCCAGTAGTGGACGTCTTTCGGCTGAAATGATGAATGATAATTTATTTTGAATCGAATGCTAGAAACATGGTGAGCGTGATTAAGTATTTATTTGTTGGTGGCGGAAAACTGGTGACATGCGTTCCCGTAGTAAAAGACAGTAAATAACATTTCTATTACTTTTTTATTAAGATTTCTATGGCCACAACACTCTATCTTCTGCCTTCCGCATGCAATCCTCCCAGCGACCTTCTTCAGGTCGTCGATCCACCTTGAGGACTCGTCTGCTCCAACGGCCATTGGTCCTTCGACAGACATGACCAGCCCACTACCAAATCATTTTTCAGTTGTTCCAAGATTCTTATTTTTGCTGCTTTTACATCAGTGTAGTTTGGTGCTGGTTACAATTATCTCGGAATAAAATACCAACGGCCATACAAGAAACGGACATCTCCTTTGGTGAAGATTTGATTGAGGTCTTCGGAGATACAGGAGGGAATTCTTCAATAGATGACAGTAAATCAACCGCGATTACAGCAATTGCTTGTATATGTATGCCATTCAAAATAGAAAAATAAAATTACATGAAAAAAAGTACAAGATGACTTCAAAAATAAAAAAATAATTTGTGTGTAAAAGATTATGAAGTCGGTGGAAATTTTTTCATAAATCAAACCGAATCAAAGGCATCTACTTCCTAAATTGTTTCACACAAATTATTTTATTCTTTATGAAGTCGACTTTTACTTTTTTTTTATTAATTTAATTTTATCCATTATCATTTTTGTCATCTTTTCACTCCCACAAAAAAAAAACTTGATGATTAAGAGGAAATGCGAGCAGAGAGACTTTTGAAGATTAGGTATTTGAAAACTATCGCTGTAGCTTTGCCACAAGTAAGTGCGATAAGGACAACTGCAGTTCCGACTGAATAGCCTTAGTAAAAAAGTCATAATTCGAGGTTTGACTCTCCACTATTTTCTCCTCCAAAACTGGACCAATTCGGAAGTTATATGAAAGAAAGAAAAATGATTTATTGCCACAACAAGACGACATGCGGTAGGTGCACATAAAAAATACTTAATTAGGTACATTTCTTGAATCATTTTATCAATGTATGATACCTACTTTCCATGTCGTAGCTGCGGCAAAGAGGTCGACACTCAGCATGGTGCTGTGTTGTAACGTGAGTCACAACACAGCGCTGATTTTCAGTGTCAACCCCAAGTGATGATGAGCGGGTGCCAAGCCAGCAAAAGCAGCCAATGATTATTATACCCAAAACAAATAAAGTAATAGTTATTATATAAGAGTGTGTGGGGTGTGTGTGGGGAGGTGTGTGTGTTATATATCATATATCATGAACTGAATAAGAAGAATGTGTACTGAGCCGCTATGTTTTTCCTTAAAATTTATATACTAGGCCTCTGTAGACAGCGGTCTAAATAGGCAAGGTAATGATTTTTCGAGGGTTTCTAGAAATAACTACTCAACAAAAATAAAACATAGGGGCGTAGATAAAGCTAATATTTATTTTGCTTTAAAAATCATTGCTCTGGGAAACCAGAAAGAAAATAGTCGAGAGCGTTTGTATGGAGAAAAGACCACCCACATTTCCACTTAATAACGTGTCCAAGGCTAAAATAAGCTTTAGCCTGTAACCATAATTCATATTATTGCATAGTACAGACGTGAAGTGAACGTGACTCGACGTGATCTTGTCATTAAATACGTCAGCGCCTCGTAACCTCTGTGTTCATTGCGTTTAAGACGTGTATTACCATTTGTATAAAATATGATGAAAGGGTTAAGCATTGGACACACGTCAACACTACGACCCAAGTTGTTGTTCTGTGTTTGTTTAATCTGTAAAACAAATTTCAAAAAAAATGTTACAGTAGCTGCAGCCCGCGGCTTTGCTCGTTGTATCGATAAAATGTGCAAGAACAGAACCACAAGTAAAAAATGACAAAACTGTGATTTGAGTTGACTCATCGTGACACTTTTATTTATTATTATTAATTTATTAATTTCCAATATACATTGTTCTACACGATTAATGATATTGCCGTACACGAAAACCGCTAAGGACTTATCTGTGTACGGCGAACAAGTTCCTTTCGGTGTTTTGTCTAACATTGCACATGCCTAGGTCACATCAAATGAAGACACTTCTTGCTCTCTGTTAACGTTACATGAAAGATTCGGTAAGATAGGGAATATACCGATCGCAAAAGAATGAATCACAAGATTTATATCACTTAGATTAGTAGCACTGCACTCAACGGAGTCACGCAATACCCTCATTACAAACATCTAACGCTTCGGGTAGTGTCGGAACAGCTCGGCAATACTCGGAAAGACTTCGGTAATTTTCGGCAGCTGTCGATCGAATAACGTTCCACGGTATTGGGGCCGTAATGACCTCTGACCCGTATTTTAATTGCACTCCTTACTGAAGTTCGAGGCTTTGATATGCTTGCTTATAAAATTTGTGATCGAAATTTTTTTACGAGGTAATTAACTACTCTTGTGGTAAAAATAGGTAAATTATTGATTTGGGTTTGTGGATAAATTTGCTAGGTTAAGCTGCGCTAGCCACATTCAATCCTTGGATGGGTGAACATTTCGTTACCACATCCTCCATTTCGAGACCCCTCCATACCTCGGAGAGCACGTTAACCTCTCGTCTGTGGAAATCCGCCATTTTGGCAAATTTTGACAATGGCGGATCTGTTTAATCTGTGTGTGGAACCGAATATCGGTCTTTTCACAGACAAGGACCGGACGCCTACCTCTGCGCCTTTAAATCGCGATTTCCCTTTTTTTTGTATCAATCAACTCAGCCTATCGCAGTCCACTGCTGGACATAGGCCTCTCCCAAGTTGCGCCACAACGCTCGATCCTCTGCCTTCCGCATCCAGTCCCCCCCGGCCACGCTCTTTAGGTCGTCGGTCCACCTGGCAGGGGGGCGCCCTACGCTGCGTTTTTTTTGTATAGAAAGCACTAAAACCCAGTTGCCATACGAATTTATATTTTATTGAGAAAAGGTTCGAAGAAATAAGAAAATTTATTTATTTTTCAATTTATAAAAATATTCGTACAATTGGACTAATATTTCAACTCAACCATTTTTTTCTCAACGGCTAATGCATCACTTCTATTCACAAATATCCTTAACTGAATAGGCCACCTATTCATCATCATAATTTCAGCCGAAAGACGTACATAGGACCACTGCTGTACATAGGACTCCCCCAAGCATCGCCATAACGATCGGTCCTGCGCTTTCCGTATCCAGCAGATTTCCACGAATTTCACCAGATCGTCGGTTCGCTTTACGGGGGGCCTATCCATATTGCGCCTTCCAGTACTAGGTACACTCTAGAACTTTTCGGCCCTATCGGCCATCCGTTCTGCGAGCAATGTGCCCGCTCATTGCCATCATTTTTCCGGGCTATGTCGGCTACCTTCGTTCTCCTGCAAATCTCTTAATTTCTGATTCGATTCAATCATGCAAAGACACTCCGAGTATAGTCTTCTCCATTGCCCATTTTCTCCATCTATTACTAACATATCAATTTTATATCTTTTTGTAATACGTTGCCAGAAAAAAGATGTTTTCTTTTACAGCTTGATAACTTAGCTCTTATAACAAATATCTGTTCTGTAGGCCACATGAAAAAATCTATGCATGATCAAATAAGCCAAACGCAAATCACTAAGTAGGCCAAAACGGGTTTAAAATATAAACATCCATATATTATTACTGCCATTGATATGAGCCACGACCCGCTTGTTTTAATTGCCCTTTGAAATTGAAATTTGAATCATTCCATTCAAAATTAGTGTCGACATACAACTCTGGTTCATATTCATAGTTTAATTAACATATGAATAGTTTGAAATGAGAATTCAATGCGAAGAATACATTTTAAATGTGTTACTTCATGTATTGGTAAACCGATGTTTTTCAACTGATTAAAGGCAGGCGTCGACCTATCGGTATAGTAAGCATTGTACGGATCGCATTAAACGAATCTGTGTAGTGAACGGTACCGATTGCCGACGAATTTCTATGTGCAATCGGATTTTCAATACTGATATTCGGATGCCGATGACGTCATCCGCATTTTTTATTCAATTAAAATTCAATTCAAATATTTTTTATTTCAAAACTATTACAGGCACTTTTGAAACGTCAAGCTCTAGTTGCATGGTTCCAAATTGTGGGTCCTATGGAGAAGAAACGGCAAGAAACTCCATGGATATACTCTTTTTAAAATATTTAATTGTTTATTACAATACAATACAAATACTCTTTATTGTACACAAAAGGAACTGGCAACATATATGACTAACTATTCCATCAAATTCATTCAAATGATGTAAGTATAATGTAGGTTAATGTCAGAAATAAAAAGATTAATAGTGAGAATATTGCCTTTATAAATAAACCTAAAGCAAGCGTGGGAAGCATTCCTCGATAGGGTACTTATTTCTGGCGTCATTGCGTCATCGTATTTAGCTTTATTTTTAATGATATGAATTTAGTATGATGTATTTATTTTTATTTTATCCTGACGTGTATATGTTGGGTTCCCGTCTGTGTCACACTTGGGGTGCCCACTGAAAATTAGCGCTGTGTAGTGGCTTGATCTGTTACACAGCAACATGCTGAGTGGGAACCTCATTGTCGCGGCTACGGCGTGCAATTGGCCGGTTGTCTTGATAACTAACGAAGATATTTTATTTTAAAGATTTAAATTGTGTAAAGAAAAAATCGCTCACGAGCAGGATTCGCAGAATTCGCTTAGCATGCGTAAAATGCGTTAAAATAATAAAATAATATTTTATTTTGTTATGTAATTTTAGGTGCGGTCGACCGTACGTCAGTGGTAACAGTTTGGCTCTGGCGGCGCCTTTATTTCGTAAGCAGTAAGGGCGGTTTTTCAGACTCGGGTGTTGCCACTGTCATGCGGTCAACTATACTTTTCTTATATTTTGTATCGACTGTCCTTTCTTAATTTTTTACCTATGTGTTTATTTTGTTTTACTTTCTATGTAACCCCACCTATAAGTTGCCTGCTTGTGTTTATCACATTTATCACTGTGTTTTAAATGTTGCGCGTCGTTAACTGTGACAATAAACAATTTTTCTTTCTTTTCTTTTCTTTCTTAAAAAGAGATGCCATAGTAAGTAGGAGCTGATCTGTCCCGACAAATAGCACCCGTCCCCGTTCACAAGCATGACGCGAGCATCAACCATCGCTTAGCTTAACCATATTGAAGGGAACTTAATTATCTGATACTAATGCCACCATCAGCATGACATTTAAGTGAGCATGACAGATAATACAATGCGTTCCGTCCAATGCGTACGATACGGATAGGTTGAAACGTATCTTAAGGCCACGTCATTTCCTCTATATAGTAGAGGCACTTTTTAACCAACTTCATTAACCGACTGCAAAAAAGAGAAGGTTCTCAATTCGTCTTTATTTTATTTTTAATATATTTGGGCACAACTCCGACACATATTATACGCACCAATTTGGATGATATGGTTGGGCATATGGGTAGTAACATAGTTACATTTCACGCCACTAGTATAATATCAATGTCTTCTCGCTCTCCGCTTTGCTTACTTGCAAAAACAATAGTCCTTTTGTGTGTCCTATTTCTGTGTTCAAAGTCAAAAGTAATCAATTACACCTAATCATTCGAGTTGGAGTACCCCAATTTCCGAACTCACTTCGCTCGTTCTTGCATCCTAAGTTTTCTTTTCTAATACATCAACACACACAGAATTTTCTATATGCCCAATTATGGCTGGGCAAATCGTCAAACGTTTTGCATTTAATTATACATATAAAGATTACAGCTCATAAGAGCCACTCAGCATCCGACCCGCACCGCCTCACCACGTGTGGTTAGTAGACTTTATATGGACTTGGATATGCGCTCACTACATCAACTCTGTAGCTGTCACCGGATCGCCTCGGTCGTAAGCTGTCCACGCGCGGACGGCGAGTAGATCACTCGGTGACAACTCGCTGCTCGCATGCTTGCCAACGCACGAGTCCCGATTGACCCACGCGCTGCCCGCGAGTGGTCCACGTAAGGACAATGCGTCGGCGATGCGCCGCTCCCCATCCACCCTTCATTCCCAGTCGTTCTTTCGAACTTGTCGGACGTGTCGTTTTTGTTTTCAAAATTAATAAAAACTACTCGGAAATTCGTAGACCACGTGATGTCCATTCGTTAACCACGCGACGTTCACTGGTGACAACGCGGCGTCCACCCGTGGACCACCTGTCGACAACGAGTTGACGCTGAACGATGAGGTGGTGAAGGTCGCGGGAATTTGCTAGATGCGGAAGGCACAGGACCGGTCGTTGTGGCGATACTTGGGGGAGGCCTATGTTCAGCAGTGGACGTCTTTCGGCTGAAATGATGATGATGATGATGATGATGATGAGGCGGTGCTGGTCAGGTGTCTCTAATGAGCTGTGACATTTAGTTAGCCAATCATGAAAATAACCCTGTTTCACGAAATACCCAGGCACATCATGATGTGCCCAATTCTATGATCGGACTTTGACATCGATTAAGCCAGGCTACGCATGCCTCATTTATTCAGAAACTTCAAAATTCCCTTTGAACCTACTGATCAGTAAAAATCACACAATTTCAGACCTCATTACGTCCAAAATAGGATCAGCTAACCGAAAAAATAAACTTTTTTAATCACACAAAATGAGAGGGGCCCATAAAAGTCGCTCGCGCAAACGTAACATCGTTAGAGGCTTTTGCGAACTTTAGATTTTTTAATTAAAAGTCCAAGCTTTCATAATTAAAATGCTTACTTTTAGGTCTTCGATTCGGGTATTCGGATTATAATGTTCGTATTACGTGCGTATTTTTTTTTTCAATTTAATTTTTCTGTGTCGTGTAGGTATAAGCTGATCTATTTTTTTAGTTTTTTGTATACCTAATGTGCTTTATGTTTGAACAGCTGATGTTATGCGATGGTGCGGTCGACGATGTTACACGCTTGCCCAGTAAAAACTTATTCAGTCGAGCCTTGAAGGACACCAGATTTTACTTTTATTTTGCGTATTGTGGTTGTCTTAAACAAAAGATGCACAGCAAACATACAGAAGATACAGCGTCTGTATTTGTATGTTTGTATTTGTACTTTGGTAACAACATTTAATTAAGTAGTATTACGGCAACCCTATAGCGATTGGCGTAGATTAATAACAGAGGTACGTAGTTTTGCAAGCATTAATGATTAAAATTTAAAATAAAAATCTAAGTAGGTAGGTTATGAGATACAATATTGTTTCTAGTAAGGTTTCTTATTATTATACTTGAAGGTATACTTTAAAATGCAATTTCAAGCAAAGTTTAATATTGAAATTCTCCTAAATAAATATTGCATATTATGTAACAAATATGGACGAATACAAAAGGCGGACCGAATCTCGTTAAACAATAAGTGAAGTACCCATAATAAGTCGGTTCGCTTGAAAGTATGGGTTGGCACGCAAACATTCACACCCATAATAAGTCTAACAGCCGCCATTACGCAACATATCTCGTGTGATGGAAGTCGTTGCCGTAGTGTCACAAATAAAACAAAAATATGCCGTCTGGTGTGTTAAAATGCTGTCAAAATTATAGTAGTTTCAAGAAGAAGTACAAAATCCAGCTGTATGAGGATCACCGATGCGAAGGGCTGCGCCCTGCAGAGGTGCGAATCTTCACGGATGGATCCAAAGCAGGCACAGGTACGGGTGCCGGGATCTTCTCGGAACACCATTGGGGGTCCATAACACGGTGTTTCAGGCCGAGTGCATGGGCATTTCCCTGGCAGCTTCGGCGATTATAGCCAGGAAGGTTAAAGACCACTCAATTCGTATACTCTCGGACAGCATGTCCGTACTACAAGCACTAAGCAGCCACGCGGTAAACTCGGGGCTGATACACGAGTGCCAGCAAAACCTCAACCAGGTAGGTAATCTCAATAACATAACCATTCAATGGATCAAAGGACACAGCAGTTCCCGAGGCAATGACGCAGCGGATGAACTGGCCAGAAGGGGATCGAGTATGGTAGTCGTGGGACCTGAACCCATAGTGCCACTCCCCTTTGGATACCTACGCAACTTGGTAAGGAAACGCACCAAGGACAAACACTACAAACTATGGAAAGACCATGGTGAGTGCAGGCAGGCCAATGAGGCACTTCCCACAATCGACGGCCGGTTTACGAAACAGGCCCTCCGATTGTCAAAACAACAGCTGCGTACAGTCACAGCTGCTATTACTGGCCACGGGTCCTTTAACAAACATCTTTTTGTCATAGGTGTCACGGACAGCCCACTGTGCAGAGCCTGCATCGTGGAAGACGAGACAGCAGCCCATGTGCTTCTAGACTGCCCTGAGGTCGCCACATACAAGGCCAAGTGCTTCCGTAACCCAGGTACCCTCAGAGAGATCACCAGCAACACCAAGGCGTTGCTGGCCTTTTTCGAGGAGTTAGGGTGGATCGAGTAAGTTCCCACCTGTACGCAAAATACACGCTTGATCGTGGAGTTGCGGAAACCAGCCCGTTATACTATACTACTAGTGGTTTCAAGAAAAAAATAAGTTCTTTATTCTTTTCTAAGCGAGATTCCGTCCGCCTTTTTTATCCGTCCGTGGTAACAACCATAACAAACGACTGTTTATGACCAAGGCGATATAAATGAATAACTTTCAGTGATTAATCGAGAAGAAAACTGTTTTAATTAAAAATAACTGCGATATCCAATCCCGGAGTTTTCATTAAAACGGATGGAATTAATCTTCAAAAGTCGTGTTTCTAAGTCGGATTTGCACGCTGTCTCTTTTCCACATCAGTTTTTGGGAGTTGATATAAATGATGGAGAAATTTTCAGTTACCATGTGTATCTTGGCTAGGGACATTCATGTCTCCAGTAATTGAGTTGTGGAGATATGATTGTTGTAGTTACTCCGTGTAATACTGTATATAGGAGTAGACTGAAAGGCAATCTCAACATACGAATAAATTGCCTGTGAACGAACTAATCCTTCACGGAAATTTAATAAATATCCGTATTGACGTCTGTGGTTCGAGTGTCTGACTGCTGATCTTGAGTATGTGGGTTCGATTCCCACAGGACACAAATATTTGTGTGATGAACATAAGTGTTTGTGTTGGTCTGACTGTTTTTTGTGTATTCATCATCATCATCATCATTTCAGCCGAAAGACGTCCACTGCTGGACATAGGCCTCCCCCAAGCATCGCCACAACGACCGGTCCTGTGCCTTCCGCATCCAGCGGATTCCCGCGACCTTCACCAGGTCGTCGGTCCACCTTGTGAGGGGCCTACCCACGCTGCGCCTTCCAGTACGCGGTCGCCACTCCAGAACTTTACTGCCCCATCGGCCATCCGTTCTGCGAGCAATGTGCCCCGCCCACTGCCACTTAAGTTTGGCAATTCTTCGGCAATTTTTGTGTATTATAACTACGTATTTACAAAAAAAAACAGTATGTAAGTATTATATCCATTGTCTAGTGCCCATAGTACAAGCTCTGCTTAGTTTGGGACTAGATGGTGCAGTGTAAAAATGTCCCAAACATTTATTATTATCCAGCCATGTGCGAGGTAAACTCGCGTACACAGGTTCTGTACCACCCATAGACAATGGATATAATACTACATACTTTTTTTTTTTATCACAAAAATATTTGTGTCCTGTGGGAACCCACGACCTCGTGATCAGCAGGCCGACCCTCGAACCACTAGACCACAAAAGTCGTAAAAAAATAACATAATTGTAAAAATCTATTTTCTATATTTTACGCTGCAGTAGCTAAACATGACTGTCTTTATTCTAATTTATTTAACATCTTGCATGCCTATGTGTGTATACTCATAAAATATCTTTATCTTTATGGTCTATTGGTGTGCCAAATTTCAACCAAATCCATTCAGCCGTTTGAGCGTGATTGAAGGTCAAGCAAAAACCAACAAACATCCTTACTTTCGATTAGAATATTTGTAGCATGTTAATTTTAATGGTAAATTTTTACCGTCGTTCATTCGTTCGTTGTGTGTAGCGGTTTTTGTTTTAGGCATTTTTTTTTCTCCCAATTACTCGAAAATTGCTTCACTATAAAAAAAAAAGAATACAACGATCGGCTCTTTTCCTTACGCAACGAAATAACAGGCCAGTAATACCCAACACGACAATAATAGAAATTGCTGGTCACTTTTTTTTTAACTATGCTACCGAGGTTTTTAAGCACACACTTACATAAATTAGGTGTTTTTAGGTACAAAATATTTGATATTATAAAGGCTGAATGCACATTTTTTTTTCAAAACTTTGAAAATAGAACTAAAATTGGAGCGAATGAAAATTAGATACTGTTGAATTAATTTGTGTATTGTTTCCTCGCAAATGAGAGAAAAGCACTATACAAGTCTCGGCCGAAATAGCAATTAACAGCCTCAAAAAGGACTCGGCTGGGGCCTGGTCCTTTTAAAGTCACTTAGGAAATACTCGACTTCGCTTCGTCCTTCCAATATTACTCGACCGTCAATTGTTTTATTTCAGGCCTTGACGGTAATTTACTATTTTTGTAGCTTATTGTATATTGGAAATAAATAAATAGTTGAGACTCCCATGAAAAAATAATCTTTGGTCTCTTTTTGACTCAAGGTAACATTACTAGACCTGAGGTTATATTATATTATTAATGTAAGATTGCCACAAAGCACACATTTTAACTGGGTAAACAACCAACAGCTCGAGTTCACCTCGCAACAAACATAACAGGACTACGTAAGCGGAAAAAAAATATTCCGAGTCCAATAGCGAACTTCATTCCGACCACCGCAACACTAATTACGGTAAAAGGGCGATTCTCAAAGGTAAGGATAATCCTTTCTTGTGCGTACTTCGTTTTAATAAATGCCGCGTATTTTACGTATATTTTAATTAAACATTCTCACGTCGTAACCCTTGGGTGTTCGCACCTCGGGTACGGAATGATAAATTATTGTGAAGACGCAGTGTATATTAAAAGTTTTTTTTTTGCTTATTTTTTTTTCGGTTGGTTGAATAAATTGACTCGTATTTTATGTAGTCGTAAGTGGTTTTGTACAAAGTTTGTTGAAAGTTCTTCTTTTTCCGATCCTTTTTCCCAATTATATTGGGGTCGACTTCCATTCTAACCAGATGCGGCTGAACATCAGTATTTTACACGGGGTGACTGCCATCTGACCCAACTCAAATAATACCGATATCCTAAAGTTAGACCAGTTGTCAGACTTTCGGGCTTCTGACTGTGACAACTGCTATTGATAGTCATAAAGCAACCAAGATTGACGCTTCACGTGCTCTACCGTGGCACGTAGGGGTATCGATGAGCAACGAACGGTCACCCATTCTAGGACTGACCATGGCTAGCGCAAAGATGTTTTCTAGTCAGACTAGAAGCTTTGCCTGTTATTGGATTTTTACTAGGAGATTAACTGGCGAAATGTGGGTGTACTACACACCTCTGCCTACCCCTTCGGAGAAAATACAGGCGTGATTTTATGTAATGTTATGTTACTAGGAGATTCGATAGTAGCAAAATTTGTGTTATTTATTCTTACTACATCTATTGGAATAGAATACCTCCATCATCCGAGTGTTTATTTTTACGCTTTCAAAGCATACAGACATATTGAGATGAGTTACTTTTAATAATGAAATTCTGTCACACTGTCAGCATAATTCCCTAAATTCCAGCAGAGATTAACTGAAGTTATTTATACTGTATTTTTAAACCGCTTTACTTTCTATTAAACGGACCCAACTCAATAATATTCCGTTTGAAGACTGTGTTTGTCTTCATTCTCAATAAATTGAATGACACTCAAATGCGCCCACACCCCCTTTTCTGACACGTTTACCTAACCTTTAAAACTTTTGCGGAATTACTCAACTAGCAATACATTCTATTTTTCTTTCATGCCTTTACAAAAAAGTGTACTGCGACAAATGAGATTTTTAGTTAGTGTTATATTTTATTTTAACCCTTGGTCTTGTTCAAATAATATTTTAATACGATATTAAAGAAAAGCCAACTACTAAAGAACGCTTTGTTTTCATGTAAGTGTTCGTAAAACCAAGTTTTGTGTAAACATTAACATTTTAATTAATGTGTAAAACTAAGCTGTTTATAGAGCTGAGTTACAGTGTTTATGTGTATACAGTCGGCTACAGAACCGTTATGGAATAAAAATATTATAATATGTGATAAATTGGAACCTTTATTATGGGGCCCATATGATATAAACCACCGTTTTCCAACCTTTTTTAACAACGGACCCTTTAGAGATCAAAAATAACAGGAGTGGACCGAACATGAAATTGTAATGTTGATTGATATTTTTTAAATCAATGTGACTTGTGGACCTCTTGGGACATGCTTCCGGAGCCCGAAAGTCCATGGACTCCTGTTTGGGAAACACCGATATAAACAATTAGACTCTATAATTACGTGGAAACAACATCTACAATGCTTTTGGCTTGTTTTAAATGCCTTATTCATCTCTAAAGACGTCCTTAAAAAAGTCAAGGTAATACAAGGCTTCAAGATGTGTCCTAAGTCAACAAAGTCAACTTTAATTTAAGGAGTTATTCAAACTTTTTACAATTAGAAAGCCAATTTAAAAATCTCAATTTATGAAATGAAAAATAAACGTACTTGTAACAATAGTGGAGAAAAACTACGATCCATTATTTTTAATAGAAGTCTGCGTTCAATTACTAGCGATGGAATGAAAGTCATGGCTGAGTAATATAAATACATATTATTACACCGTGACTCAGTATGCCCGTAACTCTTAGAATAGCCACAAGGGTTGGTCCTTAACTTGTTTTAATTGCCTAAAGGTTTTGATCTTATTGATTTGTGCGTTAGGTTCCTTAACTTAAAATTAAATTAGGCCCACAGATATAGTAAAAAATCTGTGGGCGAAAACCATGCTCCTTCGTTTAAAAACCAGCGCCACAGGCCAGCGCTCACGCACACACATGATTGTTCAATTCAATTCAATTCTTTATTTGCGTGAATATTGTTACATAGATGGTAAAAAAAAATTTGTATTGGTACATAATATTCCGCCTAAAATAGGGCATGCAAACATTGTTGGGTAGTCTAACACAGCACTAAGTATACATACATTTTCTTTAAAAAAGTACTAAAAAAACATTTTCTTTGTTATAATTAATTTTATACTTGTGGGTACCTATATATAACTTTGTATGTTATGCACCGAGATGATGTGTCTGTATACCACTGTTAAACCCGCGATGGTTTGTGTGGTATATACCTGTTATCAATATGTAACTCTAATTGCCTTAATAAATAAATAAAAAAAAATAAAAAAAAAAAAAAATTTCAAATCTAACAATTCATTGCATTGTTTGCAGTGTTTCAGTGTTTGCAGCACTTCGTCTATATTTTTTACTATGTATATGCCAAAGATAATATAATACTATATCTATGCTTAAGCCTAAACGAAGGCCAACCCGGATGATGTTGGAAATTATAAAGAACATTTAAAGAGTCCCTGTATCGTGAATGTCGTAACAGATTGAAATTAAAAGCCCACTATAATTGTACATTTAACTCACGGCTTCACTAATGTGATATGTAAGTAAAAGTGCTAAACGAGGATATAGTCTACCTGTGTGCCAAATTTCATCCAATTCCATTCAGTCGTTTCTGTGTGACAAAGGACAAATAGTCATGCATACTTTCACATTTATATTGTTAGTAGGATAGATGGAAGAAGGAATTTTATCAAAAGCATAAACATATGACTGTGCCACTGCTAGGCACAGATATCTTCTCAGAATGAGAAGATAATGTTTTACCACGCTATATGCTAGTGCGAGTCCTTCTTTCAGAAAATACCAAATTATCCTTTCATCTGACCCAAGGAATATATCGCAAAATCTTTCGCTAGTCATCTCAACATTAATAAGATCAAACTATACATCAACATAACGATCTGTATATCATATTTATTATATTTCTAAATCACTTGTCCGCCCGACTGTACATTGCAACCAGTAGTTTACGTGCACAGCCATTCGCCGTAAAACTGGCGCTCATAAGGTTACAAGGCAACGGTTAATATTTGGGGGTTAATGGAAATTAACCACTTTCGTGCTGGTTGTAAATTTTATGGACCCTACGTCATGAAAGTTAATAGTTTTGGTGGAGTGTTTGTTTTGACTTGAATTAAAGAAAGAAAAGTATAATGCTCTTGAAAAAGCAGTATTAATAGTGTTCAGTGTTACGTGATTTAAATTGAATCGTCTTTTTGCGGTTTTGAATCTTCGGTTGAGCTCTTGGTTTTCGTTACTCATATTTATCTCTGACAGTACATTCTTAACTTTTTTTGTTTTTAAATGGAAATGCTCATGGGTAGCCTCCATTTGGGAATGGTAGAGGGTCCTACCGACTAAAACTAGACGGTGGACACACTCAGCACTCAGCACAAAGTAAAAAAGCTCCTAAAAACTCCAGTGGACTGTGCCGGTGTCCCTCTAAAGTTACGCTTTACGACTGTGTTCTCATGCAAAACATTGTTTTGTCTTGAGGCTTACTGGTCTGTGCCTCAACAGCACCAAGCGTTAACGTGCTGCTGTTCTACCCTCGCTTAATGGACACCACGAGTCCTACACTTCATAATCATCATCATCATCATTTCAGCCTAAAGACGTCCAATGCTGGACATAGGCCTCCCCCAAGCATCGCCACAACGATCAGTCCTGTGTTTTCCTGCGTGAGTGTTTCGCTGCGCCTCCAGTACGCGGTCGCCACTCCAGAACTTTACTGCCCCATCGGCCATCCGTTCTGCGAGCAATGTACCCTAAACTTAGCGCCCACAAAGTACATTCTTACCTAAACCTCTAGAACCTCTTCCTCATATTCTATGGGTACGACAATCATGAGATATCTGTACCGAGTTCCGTAATAAACTTATTGAAGTGAAAGCACTCCGGTAGTGAAGCGATGGTGTAAATAGAGTGTGAATTGACGCATACACTTCATTAACTACTTATAGTTTACATGAAATATCCACCCTATTGGTTATAGCCTAGCGGTTAAACGCTTGCCTTCCATATACGAGGATCTAAGTTCGATACCAGCTCGCACCTCTGATTTTTCGAATTGATGTGCAGATCAGAATTTGACTATCACTTGCTTTAACGGTGAAGGAAAACATCATGAGGAAACCTACACACCTGAAGGTTCTCCATACAGGCAACACCTTACGTTCTCGTTCGATGTCTACATCGTCTTTGAGGTAAACAAGGTAGTTATGCCTAAAGTTAGAGTAGGTATAACCGATAACACTAAAGGATACACCAAAGCATTTTTCCTCCAGAAATAATTACTGGGAAAGATGAAGCACTCAATAGGAGCCTATTTTGCGAGGCCAACCGTAATCGTTTCCACTTCCCACTGTCATTATCTCCGTGAGTAAATTGATGCTTAATGTCTATCATTTTGCGGAGATGTTAGGCTCAAATATAACTATAAGAGCTTGGCAATTGATCTGCCTGTTATTATATGAGGAAAAGCTTTGCAAAATAAAAGTACCATGTTGGTAAAAGTTTTTAAACTTTCGCGAATTTCACTCATATTGAATGTGTACGAGAAAAATCTTTTACGCACAAATAAATCAAAACAAAACATTCATTTTGACTATAAATCTCGACGTTTCGGCCAAGTTGCACGTGACCACAGCCAATATAAGTTGGCTGAAACGTTGAGGTTAGTCAAAATGATTTTTATGTTTCGAAAAGTCCCGTAAACATAGTTCAAAATGTTGGTGTTAGAGCCAACAAAATATTATTGGGCCAGAGTCGTATTTTTATTGTCCGTGCCAAATAAATGAATAACCTCACTCGCAGTCCACTGCTGGACATAGGCCTCTCCCAAGTTGCGCCACAACACTCGGTCCTCCATCTTCTGCATCTAATCCACCCCAGATACTTTCTTCAGTTCGTCACGATTCCCCTGGCTGGGGAAGCGCCACGCTGCGTTTGCCAAATGACTTTGTGATTTCTGGTAAAGGATAAACTACAAACGCAAATGACTTTGTGGTTGCTGACAAAGGATAAACTACATTATAACATACGTGTCGTAAACCGCAACCACGGGCTTTTTCCAGGAAGTTGAATGGCAACAATTTCTCTTCATCAAGATACTGCGAACAGTAACCCGTTTAGTTAGTTTACTGATGTGATCATCAGCAATCATGCTTCGTCAGCAGTAATGTTCCACGTAACCCACATGACTCACATGACGAGTTTTATTTGATTAAATAATATGTAACATAATAAACATATTTATAAATAACACAAGCCTTTGTCTATAGCTTCGCGATTTATCACGCATCCTGCGGGAACTATGTATTTTCCTGGGATAAAAGTATTATTTTACTCCAGGATGGCCGGAATACACATGCCTGTAAAATGGAGTAGTAAGTGCCAACTAATGGCATATACAAGTAACTGGCACACTGTGGATATATTTGCAAGTAAACTGGCATGCAATTTGCTTACGTGCATGCCTGTAACTTGCAAGAAGTATACACGAGCCGGTACGCCACGCTACCGACATCTTGACAGCATTCCAATTGAATTGAATAGTGTCATATTGTTACTAGCAGTATAATGTGTAGCTAACTTAATGAGACAAAAAAATAAGGAAGAAGACGAATTTGAGTGACACTGGCATGCTTGTAACTGCCGCATACGTTCACACGTACCGGTTTTGCAGTCCCGTGCGGCCCCTCCCTCATATTGCATGCCGGGTTTACCAGGTACAGGTATTCCAGTTAACGTATACACATGAAAGTAACCGGCACTTGCAAGAAGCTGTTACAGAAGCATGCAAGTTACAAGCATGTGCATCACAGACTTTAGTGTGTACCAAATTTAATCCAGTTTCATTTCAGTTATCTCCAGAAGCGTCCAGACAAAGGCGTCTAATATAATTATAAATTAAGGTTCCATTACCAGACAAAATAGTCCACCTATTTTATGAAGGGTTATCGCATCAGAATGTGCAAGCTCCAAAGGCTTTTGTAGCTGTAATTTAGGTGGGACTACAAAATAGTGGTTTAATTGCTGGCCTTCCCTGAATAGGAAGGGGCGGGGACTGCTGGAGCCGAGTTTTGAATTGAGCCTAATAGTGCATAATGTTTTGGAAGCTTCCGTAAAGAATGAAAGCCGTGGTGGGTTTACGGGCTTGGGTTTGAAAATTGGTGCTCATAAGTCTTATTACAGTGAGCAGATATGGTGGAAATATTAGATTTATTACAATATTTTACATATTTTCTGGTGAATTGTTCAAGGTCGTTAGGATTGGTAGTATACAGTTTTACTACGTTTTGCTTCAAGATTAATGATGTTCCACACCGAATCAAAAACCAGTGATGATTTCTGCGTTATCAAAAAGAAGGAAGCTTGATGATAACTAAAACATTCATTGCAGAAGGCTCAAAAGATTGGCCTCACGAGACTTACAATGATATGTTAATTATAATTTGATGGGGATGTGTCAATGGCGCATACCATACATGCCTTAGAACTTGCAACAGCAAACCTATACAAAAGAGCCTAAATGTCAAATGGGACAGATTGCGTCAGGAATAATATTTTTTTATAGTATAGGATGGCGAAACGAGCTAAAGGCCCACCTGATGTTAAGCGGTTACCTTTGCCAATAACAACTGCAATACCATCTAGGCTGTTGCCTAAATGGTACCGCAAGTCGGTTCGCCAAACTGAGACATGAAGATGGAAAGTCTCATGTGATTGTAATTTCACCGGCACCCGTATCCTTCAGACCGAAACACAGCAATGTTACCATCACTATTTGGCGGAGAAATAGGTACGGTGGAAATAAAGTAGAAAGCTCTTCGTCTTGAAGTCTTGCACTGTTACTAGGTCTGTTAACTTGATAAAATGTTTAATGTGTTACATCGCAGAAACCCAAGCAGCTGTGAACAGCAAACTTAAGCTCATGGCATTTAATTTGAAACCTTAAACACTGATACTAAATTTTACACTGGTTAAATGATATTTGCAAATTAAAATTTATGTTAAAAGAACAAGTTTATGATTGTATATTTCCAGCAGAATTGAATTTCGGGTATCTAAAAGTTACAAAGCTAGAAAACTCATAACGCTTATGATTTTATGAATTACATTTATTGAAAACTTTTTGAGATAATGCCAACCATTCCAAAGAATATTCCCAGAACAATTCTCCAAGCCACAAAAACCTCTAATATCTTCAACTTATCGACCAGAAGTTATATTTCCTGCTAGTCGGATCGATGCCAGTTAAATCGACATTAGGAACAGCCCGGCTTACTTCTAGTGTAATAAATAATACAGTAACATTCTCACTAATTACACCAACAAAGTTACCCTTGAAAGTTTACCGAAAACACCAATTATTTATAAGTTAGATTTCGGTAATAATACCCTATTTGACCCTCACATCGATCCTTTTAAAAATGTATAGTAGTAATTGGGGCCTTTAATAGCATGGAATGTTCTGAGTACCTTTGAATTACTTATAACATTGATCAAGTTATGTTTGGTTATATTTCATGAGACTTTGTGTGGCATTATACTGATTATGGTACGTTTTGTTTAATGGCGCCCAAATGGGACAGCAAAATTGTTGACTTGCCACCCAAATGGGACATCAGTGCTCGCTTTGTTTAGTGGTCATCAAAAAGTTTTGTGGCTTATAATTATTTGTTTCTTGTGTCATCAATACTTTTTGTGTTTTTGATTTGATTGATTTATGTTTAATGACACAGGAATGTTATTATGGGTATTTATTGATATCCTTTATAATTTTTCTTTTATGTGTCGTAAGTTTGTCACGTAAACATGTATTATTTCCTGAATATTTAAAATATTATATGATGGCATACACATCAAAGCTAATTAATTACCTACAACTTCATTGTCATGACTTACGGCGTTCATTGCCAAGACGTGGACACTGACAGTTGGGCTAGTCCACAAATTCAAAGTCGCTCAGCGATCTATGCTTGGAGTTTTTTTGAAGGATAAAATCCGTAACGAGATATCCGGAGACGAACCAAAGTGACCGACATAGCTTGTAGGATCAGTAAGCTGAAGTAGCAGTGGGCTGTCCATGTCTTTCGAAGGATCGATGGGCGCTGGAGCAGACGAGTCCTTGAGTGAAGACCACAAAACGGCAAACGCAGCGTAGGGTGCCCCCCCAGGTTAGGTGGACCGTCGACCTAAAGAACGTGGCTGGGCGGGGGGACAGGATTCGGAAGGCAGAGGATTGAGTATTGTATTGAGACTGTACTTAACAACTAACTTATAACTATGGGTGAATTTGCCTGAAATAAAATGTTTTTTTTTTTTTATTTATTTTTTTTTTATTGTGACGCAACTTGGTAGAGGCCTGTGTCCAGCAGTGGACTGCAATAGGCTGAGTTGATGATGAAATTAATTGTAATATACAAAGCTTTAGAGTTAACGATTATATAGAATCATATAATAACCTAATTAGGTATTTTTCCGATCTGTGTGTCAACTAAAATGACCTCAGGGACGAAGCAGTACAAAGTGGTTTTGTGCCGACATATGCATCGGGAAGGTGCGGAAGCGAGGCAAAAGGTCTCCTTTGAGAAGTGCCTAAAAGTCCCCCCTTATTGTGCTGAAGACGGCCACCGGGGGTGTTTTAGTAGGTAAAAATCATACACCCCGGCACCATCTCCTATTCCTATGAGGCCGACGGCTTTTTTACAACAAACAAAAATAAAATAAAAAGGTCTTTCTCTGAGCCTTTTTCAAATTCTGTTGGAGTTTGACTTCCAGTCTACCCAGATGCGAAAATTTGTATTTTACACGGACAGACTGCCATCAGACTCCTGCAACCCAGTTACTGGGTAATACTGACTTCCTAAGGTTAGACCAGTGATCAGACCTTCAGCCTTCTAACTTCCTGTAACGACTGTTCATAATTTTGGCAACCAGGACCGATAGTTTAACATGCTCTCCGGGGGATGAAGGGATTTCGATGTGCAACTGAATGATCACCCATTCAAGAGCTGACCGCAGCTATCACAGCTTAACCAAGCAGATCTTGCAACCCACGTAACTATTACTTAGCCACGAGCCCCTCGTAATAACTTATGTAATAACACATAATTTATTATGTACTTAGATAAAAGCAAAAATTAAATTACGTCCTAGATCTTGCTAATGCCACTTACTAGGTTATGACGGGTACAAAGAGAATTTGTAATGGGCTGTGTGCGTAGTTACAAGTTTTAAGGTATGAAGGTTAGAACGCACTTAGAGAACTGTGGGATCTACTTAAATATAATTATTAGCATCATGGACGAATAAAAAAGCGGACGGAATCACGCTAAACAATAAATGAAGCATCCATAGTAAGACGGCTCGCTTAAAAGTACGGGCTGGCACGCACACATTCACTTCCATAGTATGCTAAAAAGGCCGCGATTACGCAAAAAATCTAGTGTGACGGTAGTCATTGTTTTAGTATCACAAATAAAACAACAATATAAATCTGGTGTGTTAAAATGCTTTCGAAATTATAATGGGCTTAGGAAAAAAAAATCAGTGCTTCTTTGTTTAGCGAGATTCGGTCCGGCTTTTTTATCTGTCCGAGATTAGCATGTTATAAAAAAGCCCTCAGCAACATACTTTTACAGACAGATGCTCTCATCAACTCAGTTTATCGCAGTCCACTGCTGGGCCTCTCCCAAGCTGCACCACAACACTCGGCCCTCCACCTTCCGCACCCGGCTACTTTCTTCAGGTCGTGGGTCCACTTGGCTGAGGGGCCCTACGCTGCATTTGCCGATTCACGGTCTCCAATTTTTGCTAAATTACGGACTCTTCTGCTCCAACAACCATCAGTCCTTTAACATATTTATGTTAAAGGACTGATGGTTGGCCATTTGGCCATACTACTGCAACTTCAGCTTGCTGCAAGCTATGTTGGTTATTCTAGTTATTCTTCGGATAATCTCATAACAGATCTTATCCATCAAAGAAACTCAAAGCATAGCTCGCTCCATAGCTCACTGAGCGACTTTGAATTTGTGGACTAGCCCAACTGACCACGTCTCTGCATAAGTCATGATGGGCAGGACACACTGGTTGAAGATCTTTGTCTTCAACCAAACTTTGTGGTATAGGCGACGAGAGGACTCGGCGAAGTTTTTCAACTCTGTTTGCCGAATATTGAACCAAATTCAAATATCAGTCAAGACTATTTCAACCATAAATAACTCCTACACACGTGTCTTCAAATTTTAATTATTAATCCTAAATATATGAAAGTGTTTCGCTAAATGTAAGATGCTAGCTGGCTTTAATTTCCGGGCTTCGTCTGGTGTACTTTAATCTCGACGCCATCTTGTTATATTTCGTCTGTTTGTATTTGTTGCTTCACCGTATTTACAGCGCTAGTATTCGTGTTTGTTTTTCGTGTCTGCTGATTAGGAATCGGTTTCTGTTGGCTTTTGTACTATTAATTTAAGTTGCTGCATTGGTTTTGGAACTGTCCCTTTGTAACAAACGGCAAATTGCACGTGTGAGAATAGAGCGGAAGCACTGTTTTGATGTTTTTTTTATATTCTTGCAACTTTCTCAGCGAACCACCAGAATCTAAAAATGTACAAGATGTATCTTATTCGCAAAATAATAGGAAAAGCTATTAGTATTTCCAAAAGCCACGCGAAGTAGTGCAAAAACAAACCATACTCTACAAAATAAATATTTCGAGCAAATTTTATATTTATTTTATATATGTATTCTTCTCCATATGGTCCGTGTGGTGCCGGACTTAAAGAATAGCACCACCCTTATCTCTTCTCATGGGTGTCGTAAAAGGCGACTAAGGGATTCACCAGAGGATGGGCAGCAGCGTTCTCTGAGTATTTAACCAACCAACTGCAATCGCCAACCCGCCTGCCAAGCGTGGCGATTATGGCATATTCCCCCCTTAATTGGGGGAGGCCTATGTCCAGTAGTGGACGTCTTTCGGCTGTAATGATGATGATTCTTCTCCATTGGAAATAACATTTTGGAATGGGCAATTTACTGCAAATTTTATATTTATTTTATATATGTATTCTTCTCCATAGGAAATAACATTTTGGAATGGGCAATTTACTATTTACTTTTCTTACTTTTCAGTGTTGACTTACAAAACTGTCAGGTCTAATTAAAATAAATTATTTGACTTTATTAAATCGTGATTTCCCTTTACCAGAATCGAGTAAATATCATGAAAAATAATATATATAAAAATTCAATCTATGTCGCACACACAATTGAAAATAGTTTGTATCTAAAATCCCTATTTTTCTCAAAGGGTGGCCTTTTAATGTCGAAAAGTGTTGAAATTGTGACAACAGAAGAGTAAGAAACGTTACAAAACGAGCTAATATACCAACAAATGGGGACTTTTTAGGAACATCGTCGTGGGGTTTCTACAAGCACAAATGAAATGAATATAACTATATAACATGTAACAGAAGGCGTGGTAGTAATTGGAAAGCTCATTCGGTGCGTAACGTAAAACAGCTTTAAAATAGGGCAACAACCATGCCAGATATCTCTAAAAATACATCAGCCCTGACAAACGTTTCAGTCAAGTAGGTGTTCCACTTTTCTATGAAACAGCATTTTTTTTCACGATTTCAGGATTGTCAATTCAATTCAATTCAATATATTTATTTGCTAGAATATGGTACATAACTAGGTGTTACAAAATTTTCGTGTTCTAACATATCCTGTCACGTATGACGTGCAAACATATTTGGGGTGCATAATAGACATTTTAAAAATAACAAAAAATAACAAAATGTCATTAGGTACATAATCAGGCTAACATAATTATATTGGTATTTTATCTGTCACCATAATTAAAAATTACAAATCATCTTTATTCAGGCAAATTACACCCATATATAAGAAAACAAACAAGGTCACATCAAAAGCAATAATAATCAAAGTTACAAATTAATAATAAAAGTTGTTTTATGCTATGCCCTAAATGAGCTCTGCAAATATGAATACACTTTTCTATTACAAACTTATACAACCTTATTCTTAGTTTATACAAAACTAGACATCTTAAGGGATCATGCTACTCATTATTCTAATCAACTTTTATTGGACCAAACCTGAAATTGCGAAAAAATAAATCAGTTGATCGCTACATTTGTGTTCACATAAATAGACAAAATATAGGGAACAGTTTTTTTTTTCGTTCGTTTCGTTAGTTCATAATGATGAGTACAATGACCGCTTAAGAGGTTTAGTATAAACTAAGAATAAATTTGTGTATAAAGGTCATCTCAAATGGCACTAGAGTTCAAGCCGACATATTACACAATCCTTTTGATCGTGTACAGTTTAAGTAACGGTAATGGGTAATAATAATATTGTTATGCAATATCGAGAAATCTGGAATGATTAAATACACTCCCAACCATAGAAATCTAAATAATAAGGTGATAGAAATGTTATCAACTATCTTTTATTAAGGAACGCATGTCTCCGGTTTTCCGTCACCAACACATAAATACGCAATCACGCCCACCATGTTTCTAGCATTCAATGCAAAATAAATTAAGCCTAATAAAAAATCCCGATGCTAGATATACAGTCAAATACAACTTTAGTGACTGCGTCCAAAACAGCACTGATGATCTAGCAAACGGTTCGCGCACTGGTGTCCTACAACACACCTGTACGCGGCGACATGTTCACACCCCTTTGCCACTTCTATTATCTTTATTAAGATTTCTATGCTCCCATCAACTTGAAATTAAAATCACATTTTAATTGTACTTCCAATACTCTTCAAACACATTGTTCCAGAAGGAATAATCCCTCCACTAACTACAACTCAAAGGCTTAATAAATAAACAGTCCACGCACAAAGGTAAATCTCAATCAAACGTAACAAAACGAGCTTAGTATACCAACAAAGGAGGACTTGTTAAAAATGAGCGTAAAAAACATCGGGGCTCCCGCCGGCGTTTCATTTGCACCTTTTGTTTGAGCAGCCAGCTTCTTCATTAAACGGTTGTAGGGGTGACAATATTAGCAAGCGCACAAACAGCGCTCGATATTACAAGCATTAGGTTGTAGAATGATTAAAAAAAAATTGTGAATTTGTGCATTTTTTTATTTTTTATTTTTTTATGGTATAGGATGGCGAAACGAGCTAAAGGCCCACCTGATGTTAAGTGGTCACCTTTGCCCACTTTGCTTACTTGCTTTTTATTATGCTCTGATTTGAGTTCACTGGTTAAGGTGTTCTGGCATCGGGCGTTTCATTTGAGCCTTTTTTTGAGCAGCCAGCTTCTTCATTAAACGGTTGTAGGGGTAACAATATTAGCAAGCGCACAAACAGCGGTCGATATTACAAGCATTAGGTTGTAGAGTGATTTAAAAAAAATGTAGATTTGTACTTCTTTGCTTTTTATTATGCTCTGATTTGAGTACACGGCATCGGGCGTTTCATTTGCACCTTTTTTGAGCAGCCAGCTTCTTCATTAAACGGTTGTAGGGGTAACAATATTAGCAAGCGCACAAACAGCGGTCGATATTACAAGCATTAGATTGTAGAGTGATTTAAAAAAAATGAAGATTTGTGCTTACTTGCTTTTTATTATGTTCTGATTTGAGTACACTGGTTAAGATGTTCTGGCATCGGGCGTTTCATTTGAGCCTTTTTTTGAGCAGCCAGCTTCTTCATTAAACGGTTGTAGGGGTAACAATATTAGCAAGCGCACAAACAGCGGTCGATATTACAAGCATTAGGTTATAGAGTGATTAAAAAAAAAAAAAGATTTGTGCTTACTTGCTTTTTATTATGTTCTGATTTAAGTACACTGGTTAAGGTGTTCTGGCATCCGGTGTTTCATTGGCGTCTTTTGTTTAAGGACAGATATTAGCAAGTGCACACACATCGGTCGATGTAATAGTAATTAAGTCTGGGTACTGCATGGCTCCCAAGTTGTACAACAAATTACCTAATGCAATTATAGACATTCAAAGCATGTCATTATTTAAATGTAAGGCCAAAAGGTATTTGATACAGAAGGCCTACTATAGTGTTAAGGAATATTTAGATGAGAGAATTTGACCATACGATAATTTTATATACTTGTGTAATTTAATATGACAATATGAGACTGACATTAATTATTTCGTTTATTTTTGGTATTATGACATTGCAACTTTAATTAATGTATTTATATTAGATTTTGCAAGCTTAAGAGCAGAATATGGCATATGTAACCAACTTCTTTTTAAATTACCATCTGATTTTTGTACCCATTTTTTTTTGCAAAATAAATGAATTTAATTGAAAGTTACAAATATTAGGTTGTTTTAGGTTTGTAATTATTTTATTTTTACTATACTCTACAATGTTCTCTATGTCTTTAGAATGCACCTCTGTACCTACTGATAACCCAACCATTTATATACAAAAGTTATGATAAAATAAGCACAAATCATGCTAAGCTCAAAAATATGTGGCTGTCACGGGACGCCCGGCCTCCTGTGAGATGTGAAACATCGAATTGATAACACCAGCGGAGAGGGGTTATGACGGTTTAAGAGAGCATCGTGCCGTTTGCTGTCATGGCATACGAGTGTGTCTTACCCCAATAAATGTTTTACATCAAAATTATTAGTTTACTTACTTAACATATCACTCGCTAATAAAAATATAATTTTATTCAAATAATATCTTGTTTTGGAGTATAACTGCGGGAAGTTTTTTTTATAGGATGGCGAAACGAGCTAAAGGCTCGCCTGATGTTAAGCGGTTACCTTTGCCCATAACAACTGCAATACCACTTAGGCTGTTGCCTAAATGATACCGCAAGTCGGTTCACCAACCTGAAACATGAAGATGGAAAGTCTCATGTGATTGTAATTTCACCGGCACCCGTACCCTTCAGACCGAAACACAGTAACGCAAGCATCACTATTTAGCGAAGAAGTAGATACGGTGGTAGTACTTCCCCGAACGAGCTTCACAAAGGAGCTCTACTACTACTTAAAACTAAACTAAAGTACAACTAAACTTATCAAACTAACACTCTAAGGGCCGCTTGTACCAAATTCTATTTAAATATTTTTTAAATTCATTTAGTTAAATGTGTTTAACACCCTAAACTTGTTTAGCTTAAACGCATTTAGGGTTGCCTTGTACCAGGCGTAACAGATGTCAATTTAGTTAAATGCAATTATCGTGTCGGTAAATCAGTTCTCTATAGGCCCGCAAACTTAACTGACTCGGTGAGCATAAATTGTACAACTTGAAACATTTGTCAAACTGTCATTCTTTCTCGTTCTTTCTTTGTCTCTCCTGGTGATAGTGCATCGTGTCGTCGTTGATCACAGCGCCGCCGGCCACCGGGTTGGATAAGTTTGTGGGATTTTGCGTAAAAAAACTAATTCAAAGAACCAGAAGGAGGCTGCGCCGTAACGGGATCTCGTAGGCAAGACAGCATTGTTTGTAACCTAACATAAAATGAGTAATATAGATAACATAGGTAGTGACCGGGGCAGAATACAAAAAATCATAATAAATGAGTAGCTAAGGTACCAACCAACCTTTAATTTATAAATAAGTTATAGATATATATTATATTTAAATGTACCAATATGTCAGTTTTTCTAATCAAGTGCGATGTTATTTATTGTTATATATACGGAGCGATTTTTGTAAGAAGAAATATTCTCGAAAAAAATTGTTTCTTACTAAAAATTGTCGTAAAATAACATAATTTTATTTTCTTTAATCATTGTGAGAGAACAATTCATAACAATCCATACTTATTTCAAAACAACCTCAATACGAACAAAAAATCCCCACCATATTTTGTTGAAGACATTCCTAAATGCGTTTAGCAGCGTTAAATAAGATCAACAGAGCATTTAAGTTTAACGGGTTCTTAAACGTATTTAGTACACCAAATATTTTGGTGCAAGAAGAATGTTTGACTTAAATGAGAAATTGTGTTTAAATACAATTTAAACACATTTAAGAACGATGGTGCAAGTGGCCCTAAAACGAGCCAAGCAATATATATAATTTAGAAATGCGCACCTAATTACCCTTCTTACTCAGCAAAGGAACCTCAAAGATTTAACCCGAAACAGGTAAACCATCAACTCGTTTTAAGGGTTGTTTCAAACGAAATCGGAAATGAAACCGAGCATTGGCTCAACCGACTGTGTCGGCCCAAGGGCGCGTTCCCATCTGTGTCGTGACGATACATAGTCCTGTCTAAGTTTCGTAGCTAGTATATTTAAATGCAGTTAATCACAAAAAACATGGCACGAGCGGGTGGTATTTTCTCCATAAAACGTTCTCAACTGTTTTCTTTCTGGTTTATAATCCCAGAGCAAAGATTTTTTTGAGTAAATTAAATATCAGCTTTTTCTATGCCCCTATGTTTCGTTTTTGTTGATCAATTATTTCTAGAAGGCCCCAAAAAATCTTTATATTGCTTACTTAGACCGCAGTCTACAGAGGCCTAGTGTATAAATTTAACAACTATTAGTGAAAAAGTAAAAACAGCGTCACAGTATACACTCCGCATTCTTCTTATTCAGTTTATGAAATATCTTTCAAATTAGTCCAGTTTCGGAGGAGAAAATAGTCGAGAGTCAACCTCGAATTTTGATTTTTTTACTAAGGCTAATCAGTCGGAACTGCAACTGTCCTTATCGCACTTACTTGAGGCAAAGAGACAGCAATAGTTTCTTCAAATACCTAATCTTCAAAAGTTTCTCTGCCCAAATTTCCCCTTAAGGACGACAGTTATCCAGCGACGAAAAAACGTCACGATATTGGTGGGAACGCACCCTAAGGTTGCGTAGCGTCGCATTGAAACCCAGAAATTACATCGACACCGGCGCGGCGCCTTTAATTTTGTCGACAAAAGGCGTCATTATTTTTTAATTAAATTAAGGCTCGGTTGTACAGGGTTTTGGTATCGTGTTCTGGTTTTAAGGGGGAGGAGGAATTGTGGTAGTCTTTGAGATGTAACAGAATGTGCTTTGATATGAGTCACAGTTAGTAAATATATAGCTAAAATATAATATATATTAAAAACAGTAAATAATACTACCTTTCCAAGATTGTAATTTACTAAGACATTGGTATCCAATCTCTACTCTAAATGGATTGATTGATACATTTTTTAGATAAATTATATATAAAATAAATTGTTTAAAATACGCAGCTGGGTTAAAACTGAACTTATGTATATTTTATGAAATTATTTGTAAAATAACAGATTTAATTTAATTCAGGCTCAAATACATTCCTTTAATACATCTAAACCTTTGCAGTTATCAGAATCCGCCGAATGAATATGAAGCCGAAATATTCAACAAAAACATTTGTTTTTAACAAAGTTCCTGAAATGAAAACGTTTCACGATAATATAAGAGTGATATTTACAATATGAAAATATTAGACTATTAACAGACACTACCGAAACGTAGATCGATTTATCATTATCGCTATCAAACGTATAAAATATTTACCAAAATATACCACAAAACATATCAAGGAAATGAAGAATAGTTCATCAAATGGTATTGAATACTGAATAATTAAAAACTGTGTCATTTGTTGTATGCGTGTTGGAAAAGTGGTCACTGCGTATTAACAGCTTTTGTATTGTTTTTAAACTTTCAACTCGTCAATACTCAATAATTTATTGTATTTCTTAACATAGGTAATATAAAACAGGTAGTAGGCTCAAGGCGCTACTTAAAGTTAAGTGGCGCCCCTAACAGTAAAATATTGTTATTCGCCGAGTACATCATTTATCGAATATTCATTTTTAACTACTGTAGTTTGATCAGAAACTATTAACTCTGTTAATTATAGTTAGCTGTAGTTTTAGATAGAAAAAGTGCTAAACGTCAGGAAAACTAATTTAATCGAGCGATTTTTTCTTTTTCTTTCCACAATTTAAATCTTTAGATTACGCTTCGCATATGAAAATGCGTTAAAAATAATAAAATAATTAGTAAGGGTAGGCATATTTATAGGACTTTGAATTAACTGCAAAGTTAGTCGAGTCGGTTAAGAAACACTGTTTCTTAATAAAATATCGCTGACATCACCCAAAGACGTACCATAGTGGAGGATAATTTCGATACCACAAGCAGTGTTCACGGTAGCTTAGTGGCTAATGCACTGGCGTACTGAGCCAGGAGTCGCAGGTTCGAATCCTGATCGTGAGAGATTTTTTCATCTTTAAAACTAATTTAAATAATATACGCGATGTAATCCGGAAAAACTTGATTCGTTTTAATATTTTTAACGCATTTACGCATTCGTAGTGAAATCTAAAATCTTGAGCTAGCTTGTTCACAATTATTTAAACTCCCTAGTCCCTATTCCAAAGATCCCTTGATAAGCAGCAAATTCCTTCGAAATACCAAACAAATTATATGTCCAAACCAGACAGGTACACGCAATTTTTTTCCAATGCCTACGATTCCAGTAATCGACTCTAAGCCACCTTTACTGGAAACACAGAATGGAATAACACGCCTGGCCTGGAAAGTTGCACGTGTTTGTTGGGAAATTTTCCATTCGCTGTTAGAGTTTGAATAAAATCAAACATAAACTTGCAACAGTTTGTTGGGGCTTTTCTGAATATTGTTGTTGTAAAAGTGTTTTCGTTTTTATTTTAGTTTTTTGTTCGGTGACCTAAAATTAAATTCCTGGAAGCTTTGTGCTTACGTGGTACGGCAACAAAAATAGTTTGTTCTACCGGTATTTTATTTTTTCAAAATTTTGCTCTGAAGTGATGCTGCTAGCAAAATAACCTTTCACCCTGTAAAACCGAAAAGATGGGTTATTTTTACAAACAGATAAAAGCAGCATATCTACATCATATAACAAACTCTTTACTCACAAAGTTATCTTTAAACCAAAACGAGAATGGTTTGACTACCTATTCTAACAAAAAGGTAGACTTTTTACGTCGTGTATCCATTATCCCTTTCCATAACCCATAGAAATTATCGAAAATCTCGCTTGCTCCATCTTCAGAATATTGCCCTACTTGTACGTATCCATTCAAACGCACTCCACCACTTTTTGTTTATATAGATTGTTTTGAATCAAGTATTCAACAAGAGAGGGCGAAAGTGAAATTAATTTTATGTTCTTTGTTCTGCTTAGCAATTTTCCTTTGCCTCCTTTTCTCGTTATTTGATTTCAGAAATTTTATTATAGCTACTTCAGTAATTCCATTGCGGGTATTTAAAATATTTTCATATTGTTAATATCACTCGTATATCGTGAAATGTTTTCATTTCAGGAACTTTGTTAAAAAACAAATGTTTTTGTTGAATATTTCGGCTTCATTTGCGGATTCTGATAATTGCAAAGATTTAAATGTTTTAAAGGAATGTATTTGAGCCTGAATTAAATTGAGACTGTTATTTTACAAATATTTTCATAAAATGTACATAAGTTCAGTTTTAGCCCAGCTGCGTATTTTAAACAATGTAATAGTGACTGCCTCGTTGGTCTAGTGGTTGCAAGCGTGACTGCTGAGAGTGAGGTCCTGGGTTCGATTCCCGGGTCGGGCAAAGTGTTATTGGGTTTTTTCATTAGGAAATTCTCAGTAGCAGCCCGGAGCCTGGACTTGTGCCTAACCGGGCATGGCAATAGGCTCGCCACATATTACATGGGACTATAATATAACTGGCGAAATGTGGGTGTACTATTTTCACCTCTGCCTAACCCGTCGGGGAAATACAGGCGTGATGTTATGCTATGTTATGTTAATAATGAAAAATGTGTTCTACTTTGTTCTACTACGATATACTTGTGAGAGTTATTATTATTATTTTCAGCAGATGTTGTCCCACTGCAGGACAAAGGGTTCCCTTCTTCAACCCTTCTGGTCATGTGCAAATGTGGACCAGTCTTTTCTACACGCGTCAAGCTCGTCAGGCCACCTTTTGCCTACTCTACCATGATGCTGTTGGACGTTTTCAGGGGCCCCCTCGGTACAAATTTTGGCGCAAAAGTAATCCGACAATCGGCTACGTGTCCAGCTTAAACAGGACTGTTGTATAAGCTTCTTGAGTGACGTTTGGAATCTGGGGCGCAGTACTGGGTTCTGGATTCGATCAATAAGCCTAACTCCCAAGATACTGCGCATTGTTCGCTAGCAAACTTCGAGCGTAGACCTGTAGTGAACTGTCAAAACCCAGGTTTAGGCACCATATGAGAAGATGGGAACAGTTAATGAAAAAAAAAAAAAAGTGTGGTCAAATGACCTCCGTCAGGAACGAGGTTCCTAACGCACACACACACAGACACACTAGAAAGAAAAAGAAAGAGAGAGCGTGCGGTTCGCATCCTGCTCATAACGCAAAAACCTTACGTGACGTTACATTTTCTCCCGAATCTCACCTACCGCAAGCCGCGTTAAGGAACTTCGTTCCAAAAACTAGGCCTTGTTGCTTCATATTTTTAACAACCATAACAAAATTTGGAGATATAACAATAGAGTAGTTGTGTTGTGTTTGTAATTAAATGTTGACTATAATATGAACTAAGCAACGTTGTCTAACAGCCTGTTCACACGTATGTTAATGGTAACGATAACAATAACACCTAATTTGTATCTAAACACTTAAAACTGTTCCCACGAGCATGCTGACGCTACAATAAAGTCATGTTGAGTTTTCATACATAATTACGTTAGTACTATTAGATATTCAGTGACATAAGTAAGCATCTGCGAGCGTTGGCTTTAGCGCGAATGCCTGTGTGGACAAGCTCTAGTAAATTCTAGTCTTCATTAAACCAATTGCTTAGAAATACCAACTCCGTTGCCTATTATTATTATTTTGGAAAAAGAGGTAAGGTCTTTGCAAGTCCCTTATGTCACTGTGACCTAAAATATAATTATGCCCAGGCCTATGTCCAGGAGTGGATGTCTTTCGGCTGAAATAATGATGTTGATGATGATGATGACCAATCCGTTTAAAGTTCACAAATAATTATTCTATATTGTTTATTTTTTTCAAATGTTTAGTTAGGTATAGATGTTGCATTTAATCGGTGGTTTTTAAACTAGGCAAGCCTGTATCTTGCGGACCTAGGCTGAGATTAACTTACAAAATAGACTCAATATAAAAAGAAAGGGTCAAACATTAAAAGTCTCGGAATAATTAATTAAGTTCAGAAAAATAAAATCGTACAAGACAAAAATTGTGAATAAACAAAAAGATTTAAATTGTGGAAAGAAAAAATCGATCACGAGCAGGATTCGAACCTGCGACTCCTGGCTCAGTACGCCAGTGCTTTAGCCACTACGCTACCGTGAACACACAATTTTTCTTTCCACAATTTAAATCTTTAGAATTCGCTTCGCATGCGTAAAATGCGTTAAAATAATAAAATAATTGTGAATAAACATTTTTGTTAATCTAAGGTTAATCTAATAATTAATAACCGAATTTAAAATGATTACACAAAGCAGTGAAATTAAAAGGCAATCAATATTATTAATCTAATAAATAAAAACAGAAAATTAGTCAAATATAATCAGTCATTTAAAACATAATCAAAATCAGTGTAATAATAAAATTAAAAAGGAACTAACATTGTTAATGCCCAAAGCATTTAATCTGCTGTGTCAGAATTGTATTGATCGCTTTATACCACTGTTTCCTAAAAAATATTACTCAATAAACAAAAAGTTATGACACCCTAACTAAACAGTTTTGGCGAAGTGTGAGCGATGTTCTTAATTCTCACGCCACTAAATAATTTCATATTTTTAATAAAAGTGCTCGTATTGTATAATTCATAAGATGAGACGGTAGATGTAACTTTACGGCGGGAAATTTCAAATATCATGGTGGGGTTAACATTATAATCAATCAATCAACTCAGCCTATCGCAGTCCACTGCTGGACATAGGCCTCTCCCAAATTGCGCCACAACGCTCGGTCCTCTGCCTTCCGCATCCAGTCCCCCCCAGCCACGTTCTTTAGGTCGTCGGTCCACCTGGCAGGGGGGCGCCCTACGCTGCGTTTGCCGATACGCGGTCTCCACTCAAGGACTCGTCTGCTCCAACGGCCATCGGTCCTTCGACAGACATGGCCAGCCCACTGCCACTTCAGCTTACTGATCCTACAAGCTATGTCGGTCACTCCGGTTCTTCTCCGGATAATCTCGTTACGGATTTTATCCTTCAAAGAAACTCCAAGCATAGCTCGCTCCATAGCTCGCTGAGCGACTTTTAATTTGTGGACTAGCCCAACTGTCAGTGTCCACGTCTCGGCACCGTAAGTCATGACATGACATGACATGTTAACATTATAAAAGGGCTTGTAATTAGTTGAGACGGGAGAGCATATACAAAGAGCGACGCACTCACACCTCCATGACGCTCTAAAACACATTTCGTCCCGTGTCTTGCAGCGCGATCGGCTAGCTCTAAGGGTTATATTAAGAGATGAATCTAAGTTTGAACTCATGCTTCCAACTGTCAAAATGCAGTGCTATTTGACAGTTGGAAGCCTGAGTTCACGCTTAGATTCGTCTCTTAATATAAGCCTAAGAACGTTGTGAGTACATGTCAATCACCATATGTAGGCGGACGCCAAACAAGTCGTCGCTCTTGATGCTTGACCGATCCTCACCGGGCTTCCCCCAGGGCTACTGGGGGTCTTACCTAAATGGGGTCTGGTCACACGGGCCGCGTGATATACTAAGGGCGTCCCCTAGACACACACAGCAGCCACACACGTTGCCTAGGCGTATTTTATCGGGCACGCCAGCCATAAAGTCCAGAACCCGACCCAAACTACCGGCCCATATTTTTGTGCACAACAAACCTGATACTTCGGGAAAGGGGGCCCTACCACATACCCACAAGCCCGATTCCTCGCGCCCCTTGCAGGGCGCTGAGACGACCATGAGACGAAAAGGGAGAGTTGTGATTTAGCTTGTGAAGTGGAATGTAAATGTACTCGTGTAAACAAAATTTGCCGTGTGGTGCCGGACATAAATAATAGCACTACCATCTTCTCATGGGTGTCGTAAAAGGCGACTAAGAAATTCACCAGAGGATGGGCAGCAGCGTTCTCTGAGTATTTAGCCAACCAACTATGATCGCCAACCCGCTTTTTTTTTGCCGTGGGGAAATCCTCATGGACGCACTCCGCCCGGGGTAGGACGAGCCAGTGTCGGACTCTTACCTACTAAAACCACCATGGTGTTCCTTCAACTACCTATGGCCGGGGGCGTGGGAACCCTCTGTATTCACACAACCACCAGCTACGCCAGCTGTGCCAACTACGTCAGCTGTGCCATCTACGTCAGTTCTGCCATCTACGTCAGTTGTGTCAGCTACGCCAAATGTGCCAGCTACGCCAGCATGCCAGCCAGGCCAGCATACCAGCTACGCCAACTGTGCCAGCTACGCCAGCTGTCGCCAACCCGCCTGCCAAACGTGGCGATTATGGCATATTATCCCTTTGGGGAAGGCCTATGTCCAGCAGTGGACGTCTTTCGGCTGAAATGATGAAACAATGATGAAACAAAATTTGCAGTGTTTTTTTTATTGACATCATACCTCGGAGCTAACAATTATAACATATCAATAAAGCATTGCAAAATTATCATTGTCTTTGACTTTTTCCTCACTCTATTGTTTAACAGACACACTTGGTCCATTTCCATTCTACAACTGGAATTATAACAGTAACAGAGCCGATTACAGTGCCGTTAAAATAGCCTCGAAGTCGATGTCCACAGCATTCATTCTGCAGTGCATTGTACGTAGCGCTTTGTTCAGCCGCTTTGTCCTTATCAGCGCTATCTCCACACAATGGACAGAAAAATTGGCTCTCTATGGCTCTAGTTATTAATATTTCATAATAGGCCCTTGTGTGAGCTTGTTTATGGTTGCTTCGTTGGTGTTGTAAATAATGTAATTATAGTTGACGGTATTGATTTTCCTGCTGAAGGAATTTAATTTTGAAGTTGACTGTTTTGTGTGTTGAGTCCTGTTTTTTGTGAAGTGAGAGTAGGTGACATAGGTACAATGTTTTATTGAATATATTTTTCTTTCATTTAAAAAATAATCGAGTGAAAAATACACCAGCATACGGACATGAATGTACTGTCAGTACACTCATGCTCAATATCACAAATACCTACTCACCAACAAACTTTCAACACGCAATCATACACTTTCTCACAACACACCCCCACACATATCATTCATATATTCAAACCTTACTTTATTTTATTTTATATTCCATCTTAGACTAAGAAATACAACTAAATGTATCTAATTACATGATTGCAAAGGATTATCTTCTATAACACGATAATAATTTGTAAACGGAATGAAAGAGCCTTTAACTCTCGACACAGGAAATCCTAGAGTAAGGTCTAGGACTTCAACCCGTTTATTTGTAACCATTTAAGACGATAAATTATTCTTATTGGAGTTGGTTAATAAATAATTATTATTATGAGGGGACTCGTGGCTAAGTACTAACCCACCGCCCATTATAATTACATAATGTTTCTGTAAACTAGTCTTTATTTTCGTTTGATGTATGTACAGTTGCACAATAAAGAATATAATAAATGAATAAAAAAATAATAAAAACGTAAATTGCAAGATCTGCCAGGTTAAGCGTCGCTAGCCATGGTCAATCATTGGATGGGTGACCATTTCATTCCACATCAAGACCTCTCCGTGCCTCGGAAAGCACGTTAAGCTGTCTGTCCCGGTTGTCATATAAATATCGATGGCAATCATTATGGGTCGTGAGAAGCCCGAAGGTCTGACAACTGGTCTAACCTAAATTTGTCAATATTATCCAGTAATTGGGTTGTGGGGGTCTGATGGCAGTCGCTCCGTGTACAATACTGATGCTCAGCCGCATCTGGTTAGAATAAAAGCCGATCCCACCAAAAGGCTCGTAGAAAAAGTGAGTACTTGTTGATTAATTTTAGCTTCGTGTGGGCTACACATATCCACAAGTAAGATTACATTGGATAAATAATAATAATATAATAACTAATCGACACCATTAACATTAAAAAAAAAAAAAACCCGCCGAATACATAACCTACTCCTTTTTTTGAAGTCGGTTAAAAATAGTTACTGTTGTTGCAGACTTTTTTACGTCAAAAAATAAGTCGGTGACAGGACAAAAAAATACTAGCAGAATTTTTTATCATGTTCCCTTCCATATGCAAAATCATTCCCACAACCATCATCATCATTGTTTCTTGTACTTATGTAAGTACATCAACGGAATCGGATCTCATTCCGCTGAGCGTTGCAATAACAGGCGTAGTCGCGCCGCCGCCGCCGTCTGACCGAAACAGGGAAAGGGCGTGACAGACCCCCCAACTTTTGTTCCGACAAACTTGGTAAAGGCGTTAAGTTGTTTATTGGATAATATGAATTTTTTTAACAATAATCCTGGCTGGATTGAGTTGTGGTTTCTCATTTATTTGAATGTAGAACATGTTTTGAAAATGGAATTGATGGTTGTTTTAACCCCCGACGCAAACAGAGGGGTGTTACAAGTTTATCGTATGTATATGTGTGTTTGTTTGTGGCATCGTAGCTCCAAAACGGATGAACACATTTTGATTTTGTTTTTCTTGTTTGAAAGGTGACTTCATAGAAAGTATCCTTAGCTATGATTCAAGTGAATCAGATCAGCCATTTGAAGATCATCAGCTCTTTTCTAGTTGATGAAGGGATGTGAGCAAGTTCCACATGTCTTATTGATTCGAAATTTGGTATCCTGTTACTTCAATGATATTGCAAGAACATTTACCTGATGCTGCAGCATACCCAAATCTTCACCAAATTACAGCAGACGTATCGTGTTTGGGCTCATTCCAAGAAATAGAGTTTAGAGTATTTATTTTATTTTAGAGGATGATGAAACAAACTTATGGCCCACTTCATACTAAGCGGTTACTTAATCCGATAACAACTACAATAACACCTAGGCTAAAAGGCCAGAATATTATTTTCCCAAAAAGTGCACCCAAAATGTTTTTATCCGTTTTATAAAACACACGAGCGTATAACTTTTCGACTTTAGATTTTTCAAAACTTTCTCGTTCAAAAGTTCATATTTATTTCATATTCACCGCTAAACTGCTAAGGAGTCCAACTGCTTAACTTTCATTCAACCACGAACTTGCAGTGACCACGGAAAATTTATTGCGGACCACATTTAACTTGGCTGGGCAATAACTAGGCGTTTTTGAATTTCAAATCGAGTGTTTAACATTTTCATAGCACACGAAGGGTTGTTGGGCAAGACTTAATAGGGTTAAGTATATAAGATGCGCTTCCTTTGTGTTGTGACGCGCTATTTTAGTGTGTTCTATGTAATGAACTCTTTTGTAATTATGTTATTTTTTGCGGTCGGAGGGTTATGCAACATTCTGTTTGGCAGAAATATATGTTAATACAGTCTGAATATTTACCCGACTGCGCGGCAATAAAGACAAGGTTAAGTTTTTATTTACCAGTTGTGTATATATAAAGTCCATAATTTTAAGAATAGAATAGAATAATATTTATTTCTAAGTATATGGTAGGTACATTGAGGTCTTATATTGAATGTTGGTTCACATATACTACCATTGCTGGTGTAGTAATATTATGTGGACTATATACTTATATACTTATGTTTAGACTTTTCATGTAAATAATCTTGGTTGGGTCTCTTGCCCAGATAGGGTGAAAGGCCGCATCCCATGTCGCCATGTCTGGCGGGATACCTTCGGGATCGTGGACGCTAAGAGTGGGGTGACTCGAGGTATCTATTAAGCGACCCTAGGGAGGACAGCAGTACCTACTAGGTGGTCACGTGCAACTGTGGGGGAAACAATATTGTTTTCCCGGGACGTGCCAAAGGCATAGTACTAGAGGGGCACCGGCGCGGTCCAATGGAGTTCCCGGAGTCCGACATACCCCCCCGCCGTCCACAGAAGGAGGGTATCCATGAGGATTTCCACCAACAACAAAAAAAAGGTTCTATTACAACATAATTCAATTTACCACTATCACTATAAGCCAAGTAGAAACAGTGGCCACTACATCAACTCAGCCTATTGCAGGCCACTGCTGAACATAGGCCCAAGTTGCACCACAACACGCGGTCCTCTGCCTTCCGCATGCAGTCCCCCCAGCCACCTTCTTCAGGTCATCGGTCCACCTGGCGCGCGGTGGGGGGCACCCTATGCTGCGTTTGCCGATTCATAGTCGCCATCGGTCCTTCGACGGACATGGCCAGCCCACTGCCACTTCAGCTTACTGATCCTACAAGCTATGTCGGTCACTCCGGTTGTTCTCCGGATAATCTCGTTACGGATTTTATCCTTCACAGAAACTCCAAGCATAGCTCGCTCAATGCTGAGCGACTTTGAATTTATGGACTAGCCCAACTGTCAGTGTCCACGTCTCGGCACCGTAAGTCATGGCCACTACTAAACTACCATATTAACAAAGTACCATATGACAAATAAGTGATGATAATAATAATATCCGCACATGTTTTATGTTGGAAGGCCTACCTACTAACACAAGTAGTTATTACTCCGTCCGTATATCATATACCCTTCTTTATTTAACGTTAATTCTGAACAATAAATCGCATGGGATTACCTTCCATGTGTATAGAGAGTTATCTCACGAAAAGGGTCCGTTTTGGTAAGCTGACGCTTATTTTATAAAGTTTGGTATGGCAGAAGAAACACGTAAGCAGAATAAATGCAGTAGAAATGAGAGCTTTGAGAAGTATGTGTGTCTCTGAGAGATAGATTGAGGAATCTAAAAAATCATTCATATTGAACTAAGTTTACGGGACTTGTCGCGCACAATTAAATCAAAATATAACAAACATTTTGACTAACCTCGACGTTTCGGTCAAGTTGCATTGGCCGTGATCACGAGCAGACTGAAGTATGTGGGTGTCATCGTCTTGAGCGGCGGGTGTTTTCTCGAACTACCCGCGGTTGGTTTTTCGTAACGTCGTAACAAGATATGCTGAATCACGACACACAATGCTGACAGCTTCGGTGGACATACATGTAGACATACCACGACGCGAACACTTCTCGATTACCGGATTCCACGAGGAGGACAACCTATATCCATCTTCCCGATTGAAATTTTTATATTTCTTTCAAGACGATGACACCCACATACTTCAGTCTGCTCGTGACCACGGCCAATGCAACTTGACCGAAACGTCGAGGTTAGTCAAAATGTTTGTTATATTAAAAAATCATTGTTCTGGGATTATAAAACAGAAAGAAAACAGTCGAAAGCGTTTGTATGGAGAAAAGACCACCTGCATAACATCTTAAGGTTTTGCCCAGCTATCTGCCATCTAGTCTTCAGCTGCAGGAGAGACACAAATTCGTTTGTTTGAATTTGAAGTTATCAATCTCTTGCCCTTTTGTATTTTTTTCCCGACATCTCTATCAACCGTCACCTCAATGTTCCTTTCTAGATATAATTATCATCTTTTCTTTTCAACCATATAATTTTTCAAACTTGCTGCAAAAAAATCCGTGATGGATTGCCTGCCTGCCACGTCCGTAGGAGAGTACCCCTTTTCCGAATCCCTACACGTGATCCATGGGTGGTGCAAATTAGGTAACATACTGGTGGTAGGCCACGGCCGATGGCTTGCGACCACCCACCGGGCAAAGATGTGCTGCCAAGCGACCTAGTCGCGTTCCAGTACGATGCTCGGTGTAGCCACTTGAGAGGATGGGTTGAAATATTTCACTGCCATCCGGGCAAGCGTGAACCATCGTCGACCGCATCGTCGCTTGACATCCGGTGAGGTGGCGGTCAAACACAAGCCCGTTAAGTATAAAAAAGTGCTGATATTTCTCAAGTTTTTTTCAAGATCAGTGTTAAAATAAAACAGTGTTTTAATGCATTCCTTTTTAATGTATACGAGCATTAAGTAAAGGAAATTCCGTGTTCGCCGTACATGCCATAATCACTCATGAATTATAAATGTGAGCTTAATTTGTGTTAAATTATACTTTAAAAATGTACCTTTTTCAGACGCTTTTATTAACAAATTAGCATGATATTGTATAGAAGAATTATAATTTCACTTGCATGTTTTGTAAGTTGAATAATTACGTCTTTTGTTTAAACGTTTATTTTGTTTCTTAAATTTTTGCATGTATAATTAATGTTGTTTTAATAGAATGACGTTTGAAACATTATTTTACGTTATATGAAAATCTTTTGTACACAAGGCTTTGTCAACTATGTGCGTTTCAAATATTGGATTACAGTTTTAACTTTTTTGTGTACTGTTTTCTGTTTATTGTTTTTGTTTTTTCGTTCATAACGGGGATTAAAAAGGATTTAGTAGCGTGTTTTGATTTTCAATCAAAATTTGGTTTTGCGCTAGCGTCATTACGGTCTAATTTAGAACTGTTTGTCAAGCGCTAACTAATAAACCTACTGGTTCTTTCGTCCATAATATTGAAAGTTGCACATTTTGAGATAAATAAGGATATAAAATTAAATGAATTATACAAGGTAATTGATAAAATACCAAAAATACTTTGAGGGTAGTATCTGCGCATTATTCTACACAAATTTTACTATGGAACCATCTCTGAAACCGTGAAAAAAATTACATAAAGTTGTTCAGAATGATAAGCAGAGACTACCTTCAAGTGTTTTTGGTGTTTTTAATAACCCTGTATAATACCTAAATACACATTACATTTAAACACGGATGCCCCTCAGATTAAAGGGCAAAATTTACAAATCCATTAAGACTCGGATCGGAATGCTAAGCCATGAAGAAGACGCATGAGAGAAGATTGCATGCAGCAGAGATCAGAATGTTAAGATAGATATGTGGAGTGGCATGAATGGATAAAGTAAGAATTGAATATATCAGAGGAAGTTTGAAAGTGGTGCCGGTTTAAAAAAAGTTGAAAGGAAATCGTTTGGGTTGGTATGGGCATGTGGTGTGGAGGAATGAAACGCATATTACTAAGAGTGTGATGAATATGAATGTTCATGGATGGAGAGGGAGAGGGAAACTAAGGAAAATATGGTAGGATAGAAAGAAAAGAAAGAAATAAAGAAAAATGGTTTATTGTCACAGCCAACGACGCGCAACATTTAAACAACAGTGATAAACACAAGCAGGTAACTAACAGGTGGGGTTACACTTGGTATAATAAGATATTTCACCAGGTAGTCTCTTCCCGTGACAGCCAGGTCACGTGATTGCCTCCGTAATACGTCATCGGCCGTGGAGCCAATAGCGGGCTGTTAGTCTGACACTTGTCAGTTTGATGTGCTGCCACTTTGTGAAAATAAATTACCCGAGCAGTTTGATGTGCTGCCACTTTGTGAAAGTAAATTACCGACAGCCGGCGTCGACACAAATTCACAATGCAATAACGTAGATCAGTGAGGCGTGATGTTGGTAAATAACGATAAATAATAAATAAGTAAGATTATTATATACATATTTTTTTTTACTGTTGTATTTTATGAACAGTGTAGGTAGATGAGTGTTATGTAGTGTTGATTTCCAGGAAGTCTTACACAGGCCAAAACAATACAACATAAGTTAAGATGATAACTAACGTGAAATACTATGCAACGTGTATCAGAAATGCGTGGTCATATTTAAATAGCTTATTCAGGGGATGCTATCGATCAACTTTTACTATGGGGTCAACCCTGAAATAGCAAAAAAAAAACCAGCTGATCCATACATTTTGTCGAGCGACATCGATGATTTAGTATGGAACAGCTGATATTTTTTTCGCGATTTCAGGGTTGGTCCCATAGTAAAAGTTGTTTTATAGCATTCTCTGAATGAGCTCTTAAAATATGACCACGCATTTCTGATACACGTTGTATAGGAAAATTATAGTAACCATCTCCGCGTAAGTGTTATAAAAATTGAATTATTGGTTTATATTTATTGGATGAATAAATTAAATTGGGTAATTGAATACATAATTATAAATTGATAAGTTTGATAAATTGTAATTTTTGTGATAATTGAACTTGCATTAGAAACTTCTTGAGTTTGTATTTAAAACTTTAAATTGCGTGATTGATTGCGTGAAGAACTATATGGATGAAAAGGGAGTAAATGATGAGATGACGGCTGATAGAGGGAAATGGAAGAAGAAGACGTATTGCGCCAACCCCAAGTAATTTGGGACCAAGGCAGGAAGATGATGATGATGATGAAATTACATTAAAACACCTCAACCTCAACTCGGCCTATCACAGTCCACTACTGGACATAGGCCTCTCCCAAATTGCGCCACAACACTCGGTCTTCTGCCTTCCGCATCTAGTCCCGACAAGCTACTTTCTTCAGGTCGTCGGTCCACCTGGCGGGGGGGCGCCACTCAAGGACTCTTCTATTCCAGCGGCCATCGGTCCTTAGACAGACATTAAAACACAGCACTCCTTTAAATCGTATGATTTTTACATCATTAAAACAAACCTTGACGATACTATAAAAATTGCTACAGACACAAAAAAACACGGCAGTCAACAAAATCGCTTTAAGGCGCTACTAAGAGATAAATAGCGACCCCTGTCGCGGCTTATCCGCATTACCACACGACAACGTATCCAAACAAATTTCTATTTCGCATCCGGTGAATGTAATCTGGCAACATTCTCTCTTCCTTACAAAATCGCTCCATGAACTTGTCGCGTGTGTCTGACCATTCGTCCTTTGTAATATTAATTAGAAGCAAAAATAAAGTATCTATTCAACACTATTATAATTATGTATTCAATTACCCAATTTAATTTATTTATCCAATAAATATAAAACAATTATTCAATTTTTCACTTACGCGGAGATGGTTACTATAATTTTCCTATATAGTATTTCACGTTAGTTATCATCTTAACTTATGTTGTATTGTCTTGGTCTGTGTAAGACTTCCTGGAAATCAACACTACACAACACTCATCTACCTACACTGTTCATAAAAAACAACAGTAAAAAAAAAAAAAAAAATATATATAATAATCTTACTTATTTATTTTTTATGGTTATTTACCAACATCACGCCTCACTGATCTACATTATTGCATTGTGAATTTGTGTCGACGCCGGCTGTCGCTGAAAACCAGCGCTGTGTCTTTGCTCCGTGCATGAGGCACAGCAATATGCTGAGCGGTGGCCGTTTTGCGCGGATGTGACGCATATCTTACCACACTTCTTGGCTCTGTACCTGTATTTGTTGTGTTCTTGAATTTTTTGGTAATTTTGTGCGTCACTTTTGAAGCAAATAAATATTTTTTCTTTCTTTCTTTCTTTCTTTCTAACACCGAGTCTGGAAATTTTCATTATCAGGCCCCATGTGTCGTGCGAAGACACACCCCCATCAGTAAAATGATAATTACTCGCTTCTTCTGCTATCGTGTCGACGTGAGCTACATAAAGTTCATACCGTGGGGAAAAGATTAGCTAGTCAGCAGGTTGGTAGCGGGGCTAACTGCCCAGGGTGCGCCGGAATGCATCAAAATTTCGTTTTTAACAATTGAAGTACAGGTATCAGAAACTATTAACTCTGTAAATTAAAGTTCGCTGTAGTTGTAGATAGAAAAAGCGCCAAAAGTGTCCGTTTTTCGCACTTTTTCTATCTACAACTACAGCGAACTATAATTTACAGAGTTAATAGTTTCTGATTCAATTACAGTACCTGAACTTCAATAGTTAAAAACGAATTGAATCGATAAATGATGTATTTAGTGCCGTATATCGTCAGAGTGATAGTTTCTTTACTGATAGGGGCGCCACTTGGCTATAACTACAATTCCCTTAAGCAAATCCGTGGGGCAACCCAGTGCCCCAATAAAGCTGTCAAAAAATAATCATATTGAAACAATAATCCGCTCGTGTCGAGGGCCAAATCTAGGGTACATTATCACGGATTTTTATCGTAAAGTGCTCACCATTTTTTATATAATAATCGTTATGAGTAGATTAAGTAGATTGCCAGCACGCGAGGTAATGGAAATAGGAATATACCGGTTGTAACAGGGTTAAATAGCTGCTCTAACTATATATTGATGGGTTTTTTTTCTATAACATAACATAACAAAAATAATGTAATAATGTATGTACATAATGTTATTGGTGTACAATAAAGAATATTCTATCTATCTATCTATGACATAATATCACGCCTGTATTTCCCCGAAGGGGTAGGCAGAGGTGTAATAAATAGTGCACCCACATTTCGCCAGTTATGTTATAGTCCCATTTAATAGAGGGCGAGCCTATTGCCATTGACCGGGCACAAATCCGGACTCCAGGCTGCTACTGAGAATTTCCTAGTGAAAAAACCCAATAACACTTTGCCCGACACGGGAATCGAACCCAGGACCTCACGCTCAGCAGTCGCGCTTGCAACCACTAGACCAACGAGGCAGTTTTTTTCTATTGTTTTGTAAATAATGTTAGATGAGTTAAATTATTTATTGTTTGCTGTAGTTGCGGGTTGATTGTAATTGTATTGTTAAACAATAGTTAAATATTGTAAAAAAAAAAAGTATTGTTTCCTTGTTGTATTTAAGTATTGGTACAATGCAAGCTATTTTTTTGTACAATTTTCAACTCAAATATAAAATGTATCAAATATATAAAGTTTTCATGTAGGTTTTGTGTTTTCTTTGCTTACAATAATTAATGAGATATTTTTTCGCGAGGAAAAACATGTATTCTTAACATCTTCTGTATCATATGATACAGAAGATGTTAAGAATACATGTTTTTACTTGGCTTGCGAATTTTTGTGCACATATTTTTAAATAAACTTTTTAACAAAAAATTGAACCGACGAAAACAGAAACTGAAAAGTGAAAAATAACTAATTATGAGTCGGCGCCAAACAAACTTTTAACAAGCAACGTGCATGCAAGTTGCAAGTGGCCGAGCGGAGAACGAATTTTTGGAAAGTTATTGTTTATCGTTGAAAATTTCACGTTGTATTTGATGTTACGTTGTTTTTATTATTTATTTAAAGTAATTTAATGATTGATTGAATGATTGATTTCTCGTTGATTGTTTGTTTGGCGCCTACTCATAATTAGTTATTTTTCGCTTTTCAGTTTCTGTTTTCGTCGGTTAAATTTTTTTGTGGTTTAATTTAACTCCAGGTCTCCATTATGTCGTAGTGTCTAGAACTATATTTGTGTGCCAAGTTTTAACAGAATCGGTTAACAGGTAAGAATTCAGTGGGTGAACAAGCACTTATGCTGCTGCCCTGCTTTCCCACCCTTCGGGGTGGATTTTGATTTTCAAATTTAAATGGGACCAACTTTGAGATATACCCTATCCAAGAATCATCAAAATCGGACCACTCTGTAAAAAGTTACGCGTGGTCATACATAAAAATAAAAAAAATAAAAAATATATACGCGTCGAATTGAGAACCTCCTTCTTTTTTTCGTAGGTTAAAAAGTCATTTAGCTTCTTCTTCTTGATCGCTGCCTCACTGCTGAGGATCTTGACTCCATTGGAGTACGGCGCTGACGGAACATCTCCAGTTGGTTGGATATCTGATCCGTCCAACACTTGGGGCTCCGACCTCTACGTCTTTTCCTTCTACTTTCCCTGTCACTATCAGCCGTTCCAGGTTATTAGTACTTCTCCTGGCAATGTGTCCATAATATCGCACAATGCGCTGCAGGCAGGTTGAAGACAGATATTGAACGCGTATTAACAAATTTTTCACTAGCTTAAACCTATGGAAAAGATTAATCCAGCTCTATACACTACAAAACCTTATGTAATAAGAACTTATGTACAAAATTACTTGAGTAATTCCAAGCGTTAGCCGACCAAAACTACCTAATTGTAGACTGATGCAACCATGCAGATAACCACGCATCTAACTAAGCAAAATTTATGGAAATTTTATGCAAACTTCTTTTAAATTGAAATATAATAATTTTCTAGTTGAAGACCAGGGAAAAATAAAGCCGTCTTCAATCAAAACATATTACATTGAAAAAATTAAATAAACGCTTGAAGTATTCCGAAATATTATTATGTTCAATAAAACATCAAAAGAGGCTATGTAACGGATATTACTGAAACCAAGAATTTCTTAACTGAAGTAGATTCTGTTATAACAAATGTAGCGAGCTTTGATCTTCAAAGTACTAAAGCGTAGTTTAATAAATAAATAACTTAAACATGTTTTTCTTTATCGTTGATTACAACTACGATATTCTGTTTCTTTTTTACTAGATGTCTAATTTTCTTTTATAATTGGTTCGGAATAGAGCCTATGTTTTTCATTGATGATAATTTAGTCAACGTAAAAAGTGAAGGTTAAAATTTAGACTATGAAATTTTAAAATTTTAGATTTAAGCATGTGCTACACGGTGAGCAACCAGCCTCCCCACCAAGGTGACTTTGGTGGGAGGTTGGTCACTGTTTATGTCTCAGTTTGGCCAGCGCGAACTGCAATATCATTTATGCAACAGCCTAGGTGGTATTGCAGTTGTTATGGTTAAGGGCAACCGCTTAATATAAGGTGGCCCTTTGGCTCTTTTCACCACGTGACAAAAACAGTGACCCAGCAGAATACCAGCGTTAGGTTTATAACCTGCAATATACTAAGCTAGTAGGTAATAGATCTATGTAGACACTTATTTGCCATAACTCTGAGACACACGACGCATGATTTGTCAATGGCAGTTGTATAATAAAACGTCAAAAACTATTTTTCTTTTTGTTTTCTTCCTTCGGACTGTTGGTTCCATAAAGGTATTATACTTTACGTCAGTATAGAAATGTCTTTGGTTGGTTCTTATATCGATTTTGTGTGTATGTGTGATCTTTGTTTTTAAGTATATACTCATTTTTCTTTATTTTTAAGTATGGGCCTGATAAGTAGGCTCAAAGTCACTCAAAGAGCAATGGAGAGGACTAAGCTCGGAGCGTTCCTGCGTGATCGAATCAGAAATTAGGAGATTGGCAGGATAACGAAGGTAACCGACTTAGCCTGAAGAATGCCAAACATAAGTGGCAGTGGGCAGGGCACATTGCTCACAGAACGGAAGGCCGATGGGGCCGTAAAATTTTGGAGTGGTGACCACGTACTGAAAGGTGCAGCGTGGGTAGGCCCCCACAAGGTGGACCGACAACTTGGTGTAGGTCGCGGGAATCCGCTGGATGCGGGAAGTGCAGAACCGGTCATTGTGGCGATGCTTGGGGGAGGCCTATGTCCAGCAGTGGATGTCTTTCCGCTGAAATGATGTTGATGACGATGTGTGATATTGTCAGTTGTGTACTTGCGTCAAATAAATGTTTTTCCTTTCTTACATTCTTTCATCCTATACGTTAAAAAACATAGACACAAGCACCTTCAATCATGCTACGATTATTCAAAAGTAAAAATGAAGTAAAAGCGTCAATCAATCACGCTTATCTTAAAAGTACATGTGTCAAGTGTTGGTAATAGTTCTAAATTGTACTCGTTGGTAAGCCGCCAGCTTTATCGTGATTTTTAAACGCAGTGTTTATTGTGTTTCAAGTTGTTATAGAAGAGTTCATTGGCTTTTTTACTTCAAACTTACGTCTAGGGGATTAATTCAACTACTATTATAAATGCGAAAGTATGTACTTTTATATGTCCTTTAAACTGAAACAGCTAAATGGATTTCAATGTTTGGCACACAGACTAGTGTTGCCGATCGATAGTCCACAAAAAAAAAGTATCGATAGACTATTGATAGTATCGATACTTCGATAGTATCGATATTATTAGACACTGATAGTGACTGTACTGTCTAACAAAGCAATTATTATCCAGGTCCGCCAGAAATAAATTAATTTTTCTCAGAAGAGTATGGATGTTTTCGAGTGCAATATCATTTTAGTAACGGACAAAGTTAAACTGTATTTACACAAAACCCTAATCAAACCGTTCTATAATAATTTCTCGAGAAATCTTCATCTATATCTGTGGCGACCCTGTATACTAATTGCTTAGTTAGACTGTACTATTTATAGTATCGATACTATCGATAGAACTGATACTTACGACATACAGGCCCCTGTCAATAATACAGTCTACTGCATGACAGTGGTAACACTTGAATTAGAAAATTGTACTTACCACGTACATAATAAAGGTGCTGTCAATGTCAAACTGTTACCACCGACATGCGGTCGGCCGTACAAAATTATCTATCGTATCGAAGTAACAAGTATTATTGATAGTATTTATCACTATTAGCATAGCGCTATTAGTGATCAATAATATCGATACTATTGATAGTATTGCTATATGTCAATAGTATTAGCACATACAACGCTATCGATAATATCTACAGTATCGATAGGGTAACTGATAGGTCAACTATTGATAGTGAGACTATCTATAGTGAAACTATCGATAGTTCGGCAACACTAAGATAGGCTATGTTCCGGTTTAACAGATCTAGGCGAGCATAGCCGCGGTTGAACCTATGTTCAATTGCTATCAATTACGACGACTTTATTCATTTTGCCGTGATTTGGCTAGCTCTAATAAAGATCAAGACGAAAGTCTTTCACCAGTGTGTGTTGCCAGTAATTACTTACAGTACTGAAACGTGGTCGCTCACAATGGGCCTGATAAGAAGGCTTAGTCACTCTAAGGTTAATGGAGAGGGCTATGCTTGGAGTGTACCTGCGTGATCGAATCAGAAATGAGGAGATTCGCAGGAGAACGAAAGTAACCGACATAGCCCGAAGAATTCCCAACTTAACTGGCAGTGGGTGGGGCACATTGCTCGCAGAACGGATAGCCGATGGAGCAGTAAAGTTCTGGAGTGGCAACCACGTACCTAATAGAAAGCGCAGCGTGGGTAGGCCCCCTACAATGTGGACCGAGGACCTAGTGAAGGTCACGGGAATCCGCTGGATGCAGAGAGCGCAGGACCGGTCGTAGTGGTGATACTTGGGGGAGGTCTATGTCCAGCAGTGGACGTCTTTCGGCTGAAATGATGATGATGATGAGGCTATCTCTTGTGTATATCTTGATTTCGGAAATGAATTGGTAGTTCTTATATAACAAACAGCCTCCCCCAAGCATTTTCACAAGGAGAATAGTTCTGGAGTGGCGACCGCGTACTGAAAGGCGCAGCGTGGGTAGGCCCCCCACAAGGTGGACCGACGACCTGGTTAAGGCTGGATGCGGAAGGCGCAGGACCGGTCGTTGTGGAGATATCTAATAATAATAAAGCAAGTGAAGTTGCTATGGGCAAAGGTAACCGCTTAACATCAGGTGGGCCTTTAGCTCGTTTCGCCATCCTATACTATATAATAAAAAATAAAAAATAAAATTAAACAAGGAGACCACCTGCCCATAATAAGTGTCCTACACACCATACATCATCAGGAAAAAAAACGATATATTCCCACCATTGCTTTTGTTCAAACGCTCTGAAGCAATACGTAATTTACTAAGACAAGGCTTGAATTAAAACTCAAAGACTTATTAATATTCCAAATATGAACGACTGTTAAAGTTTGAAAAACACAGCTGTCGTGTACACAAGAAGAAGTTTACTTAGGGAACAACTTCCTAACATTTATAAAGTACATATTAATAAAATAGTAACTATGGAGACGTAAATTATCTATGAAAACATGCCACACCAGGTATTCTCTTCCTGTGATAGCTAGGTCACGTGGTTGGCCCAAGGCTACGTCATCGGCTGTACAGCTATTGAATTTTTTTTTTAAATTTATTCATGACCATGGATACATACATGAATCTGGACAAGACTAAAGTCATGTTCAATATGCATGTCATGCCGAGGCCAATATTCGTCGAAGGGTCGGCACTCGAAGTTGTAACGGAATACGTCTACCTAGGGCAGGCAATTCAGCTTGGTAGACACAACTTCGAGAAAGAAGCCAACAGAAGGATCCGTCTGAGCTGGGCTGCATTTGGCAAACTTCGCCGAGTCTTCTCGTCACCTATACCGCAAAGTTTGAAGACAAAGGTCTTCAACCAGTGCGTCCTGCCAGTCATGACTTACGGTGCCGAGACGTGGACACTGACAGTTGGGCTAGTCCACAAATTTAAAGTCACTCAGTGAGCTATGGAGCGAGCTATGCTTGGAGTTTCTTTGAAGGATAAAATCCGTAACGAGATTATCCGGAGAAGAACCGGAGTGACCGACATAGCTTGTAGGATCAGTAAGCTGAAGTGGCAGTGGGCTGGCCATGTCTGTCGAAGGACCGATGGCCGTTGGAGCAGACGAGTCCTTGAGTGGAGACCGCGTATCGGCAAACGCAGCGTAGGGCGCCCCCCTGCCAGGTGGACCGACGACCTAAAGAACGTGGCTGGGGGGGACTGGATGCAGAAGGCAGCGGACCGAGCGTTGTGGCGCAACTTGGGAGAGGCCTATGTCCAGCAGTGGACTGCGATAGGCTGAGTTGATTGATGGATACATGTCGTTCAGTCGTAATCATTGAACATACAATACTTATATCCTAGTAAAGTGATGGAAACTTTACTAGGTTTCTGAGGGGATGATAAGATAATACGAAAGTCATGTTTTTCAACTTTGTACCATTTATCCACACTTGTACACGTTAACGAGCACTTAACATTTAATAATCCACCATTATTACACATTAACACTCGAAGAAACTAAAAAAAAAATCTTAAATTCTTTTGGAAAATAATAAAAAATCCACAACACGATCTTTACGAATTTTTCCGCCAACCTACAGCTAATGACAGTTTGATGTGCTGCCACTTTATGTAAATAAATTACCCAATTAAAATGCATTTTTTCACTAACATGCTTCTATGATGAAGCAGTTTTGAACTTTTGAACTAGTTATATTATACAGTTTACTTTTTTAACTAAATGAATGAATAACACGACAGCGTTGCAATAAGAGCCACTTTACGAACAAGTGTGTTCACAAAAAATCTTATGTAATTGAATTGTAACGTTCTAATGTGAATAATAATTCTTTAAGCTACTGTTAAACGATAATTATCAAGGGTTTCCCTGCCTACCCTCATCAAAGAACGCCAATTTTGACCCACATCTACAACCCAAGTCAACATGCATGCTGTGTATTTGTTATTCCACAGCTCCAGTTTGGCAGAAACATCCAATATGCATAAATTAAAACCTAAGACACAACATATTGTTTGAATAATTCATCCAATTATTGTTTATGCCTGATTATTGTGTTAACAAATTAAGCCAGCCTTGTTAGTAAAGTCAAATATTTGATTGAAAATTATGTTGTTCTTGTTTATAGTAAACGTGTTACTGTTTTTGTCTCTTTCTGGAGGCATGAGTTGGAAAGGGAAAGAGAGAAATGTTATCGCATCGTTTTGAGGAGAAAATAATACTATTGTACTTGTATAGTCGACTGCATGACAGTGGTAACATATGAATTAGAAAACAGACCTTACTGCCTACGAAATAAAGGCGCTGTCAATGTCAAACTATTAACAGTGACGTGAGGTCGACCATACTAATACTATTGTACTACTATTGTATTTTGTATGTTTTCGTTTCTTCTCGGTTTACTCACTAAGCTTCACTTCCATATAAATAGGCAAAGAAAAAACGGTTCAGAACCATTTTAACCGATTACCATGTTAACCGATTTACTTTTTTTTTCGGCATATTTTAATCATAAAATCTTTATGAATTACGGTTGAATTTCGAGCAATGTGTGACCTCTCGTATAAATAAATAGACAAGAAGTAAAACAACCGGCCAAGTGTGAGTTGGACTCACGCAGTAAGGGTTCCGTACCACCCATCGATCTGATACCCCTTTAATTTACAAGAGTACATCATAGTTGGCTTAATGTAACCTATCCTAGCTGCTTATTAATTTTTATATAGCTGTTGGTTTTTCTAATTATAAATATACTAGCAGCCCGTTCCGGCTTCGCACGGGTATTTAGGAAAAAATTCAAAAATTATAAATTTTAACACATATAATATACACTCACACACAGACACCCTTCTTTTTGCGTCGGGTTAATAAGAAAGAGTACATTATATAGAAAGTTTAGATTTTAATTTTTTTTTGTCATTATTTTTTAATATTCGATTATTTCATTTTTATTTCTACTGTTTGTAAAAAGATCATAACTACAAACAAAAGCCATTAAAATTAAGTCAGAGCTTCCCTGTAGGGGCTGGCCAGAAAACCTACACGTGTGTCTGACAACTCCTTGGCCCTCTGGACGCGTCTGGAGGGAACGGCAGTTGTTAGGCCAGTGCATCCTCGGTACTGGCAATGGAATCCTTTCGAAGGATTAACTTTCGGGGGATCTTATTGCCTGCGAATGTTCTGGTACGGGAGGGGCCTCATGGGGGCCAATGGGGAGTTGCTCCACATGTCCCTCTGATGTCAGCAGAGGGCACAGTGGAGGGGCAGGGGTGGGCCCAGTATGCACTCACCCTGCCACTGGGCAGGCAGTGGGGGGACTGTCCTTCCCTGCCCCCGTCGATCTCGTAACCCCAGGAGTGCCCGCTGAGAAGTGTTCCCGCGCCTCTTGGGACCGAAGGTCTTGGCTTCACCACCCGGACCGCGAGGAAGAAAACTAATTCTATAAAAATTACGGGAGGATGGGGCCTGCGAGCAGTAGACTCAGGGTAGTCTGCTGCCCGACCTGCAATAGTTAGCCGAGCGGAGTGAGCAGCCACCACGCGACTTTTTTCTAATACTTACATTTTTGAACTCGTGATATCTTTCGAATGGAATGTCCGAATTGAATAATTCAAAAAGTTGTATAAAGGTATTGAAGCAGTCTTCAGTATAAAGTAATTTATTTTGATAAGGATTAATACCAAGGTACAAATAAAGAGCCTTTTCTAGCGGCGGCATTTCAATTGTTTTTTTTAAATAAAAGAACACTTATTGTGACATAACTATAACAGTTAGACATATGCTGTCGCGTCATTTTTTGTAGATAATGACGGGTTTTGCAAAGTTTTAGTACATTATCTTATTCTATCATCAATAGTTTTAGCAGCGCACGCGATGAAAGGAATTTTATAGGTATTTTTTTTACACCTTGGGTTACATTATTGGAGTTTTAGTAAGGATCCCTAATTTTTTTGAAAATATAATATAGCCTATGTCACTCGGAGATAGTGTAGCTTTCCAACGGTGAAAGAATTTTTCAAATCGGTCTATTAGTTTCGGAGCCTATTCAATGCAAACAAACAAACAAACAAACAATCAAATCTTTCCTCTTTATAATATTATATATATAATATATATATATATATATATATATATATATATATATATATATATATATATATATATATATATAATATATATATATATATATATATATATATATAGTATAGAAGTATAGATAAATAAGACATCAACGCACCGTGCGCGAAATATGATTTTTTGCATATATTTCTTACGCAGGTACCAAAACATAGACATATGTGGACCACCACATAAGTCTATGTTTGCCCATTTTTTTGTATTGTTTGTTTAATTACATAGTATTTACTATAATCAGACCAAGTTTGACGCTGGTATGTATTACCATTTTGAAGATAGAGCAGGAACAAAACCTTGCAAAAAATGCATGTTTTTCGTGGTTTCTTGTATGGGGACCCACTTTATTTTATTTTTTTATTTTTAGTATTAGAATAGAATAGACTAGAATATACTTTATTGTACACCATGAAAATAGTAGTAAACAGGAACAACGTACAAATTATGGGTAAGTATTTGTCGTCATAGGGGTCATAGCAACACATATTCTGAGAAAATTTAAACCGGTTACCTATTACCGTTCAAAAGATACAGCCCTGTGACAGACAGACGGATGGACGGCATAGAGAGAGTAATTGGGTCCCGTTTGGCACCCTTTGGGTACGGAACCCTAAAAAAACAAACACGTACGTGTTTGATTACTCTCAATCTATTGAACCTTACTTTATTTCTGGTGTCAAAGTAAGCACTATGAGGGGCTCGTAGCGATGCAACTACTGCGCGGATTGTACGATCTGCAAGGTTAAACTGCACTTGCCGCGGTCAGTCTGTGGATGGGTGACCGTTTCGTTACACATCGAGACCCCTCCGTGCCTCGGAGAGCACGTTAAGCTGTCGGTCTCGGTTGTCATACGAATATCTATGGCAGTCGTTATGGGTAGTCAGAAGCCTGAAAGTCTGACAACTGGTCTAACCTCCGAATGTCAGTATTACCCAGTAACTGGTTGCGGGGGTCTGATGGCAGTCGCTCCGTGTAAAATGCTGATGTTCAGCCGCATCTGGCTAGACTGGAAGCCGACCCCAATATAATTGGGAAAAGGCTCGGAGGATGATGATCAAAGTAAGCACTATCGTATTAAAATTTAAATTCATTCGGTATCGTGCTAAAATCACTATCCATCATTAAAATGCAACACGATACTATAAATCACGTAGCTATAACAGGCCGCTATCAACTTGTCACTGGTATGCAAAATAGTTGATTAAATTAAATAACAAATTTAGTATATTTTACTGGTCTACTGCCTCATTTGTTTTGCTCTTTTAAAATTAATTACTCAGAGCTTAAATGATAAAAAACCGATAGCATCAATATTCTTAGACATGTCCAAAGCTTTTGATTTCGTTAATCACAAACTGTTGCTTTTCAAACTGGACCGATATGGCATTAGAGGAAACGGGTTCAAATGGCTTGAAAGCTACCTTACTAATCGTCAGCAATGCGTTGAGGTCGCAGGGCACTACAGAAACGAAAAAAATGTATATAGGTCTCCGTATCGTAAAAATAATAGCGGTGTTCCCCAAGGAAGTATATTGGGGCCACTGCTATTTTTACTGTATATTAATGATTTACCCAGTGTAACTTCCCACAAATGTATTTTATATGCTGATGATACCACCCTTAGTATTGAAAATAATTACAATAATCTCGCTGAATACGAACAAGAAATTAATGAGACCCTTTGTAAAATTATTACATGGCTGAAAAATAATTATCTGCATATTAATATCAGCAAAACCAATATGATACAATTTCAAACTTATAACAGTAGACGTCCTGAGTTGAAAATAAAACATGCAAATAATGCGATCGAAGAGGTTAAATCTACAAAATTCTTAGGGATAATCCTAGACAAAAATTGCAACTGGAAAGCACATATTGGTGAACTTTGCACAAAGGTTGATAGATTCGTCTTCGTTCTATATAAAATAACACGTGTGGTTGGTGTTGATGCAGCATTGTGTGCGTACCATGGTTATGTCTCATCTATTTTGCGTTATGGCATAATAATATGGGGTAATTCTGTTGAATTTTTAAAAATCTTTAGAGCACAGAAGAAGTGTATTCGTTCAATTTGTGGTGCACACCCATTAGACAGCTGTGTTCCATTGTTTAAGAAATTGAATATTTTACCACTTCCGGCACTTTATGTATTTGAAATTTGTATTTTTGTACGGAAAAATATACATTTATTTGAGTTGCACAATGATGTTGTATCCAGAGCCAGTCGTAATACTTATATGCTTTATACACCTAAACAAACAATCCAACTTTATTCCAATAATGTATTCTGTATGTCAATCCGTATCTATAACAAACCACCCAATGTTTTTAAAACTCTTAATTTTAGAACTTTTAAGTGTAAACTATTTAAATTTCTTTTGAATAAGTGTTACTACTCAACCAAGGAATTTCTGGATAAAAATTTTACTCCAATTTTAACTTAAACTTCTGACATTGTCATCTGTTTCGTTGACTTGACTTAATGTACTATTTAATAATTCTATGTTTATATTTTAATAATCGAAATATTTGACATTCCTTGAACGATTAAATTTATTGTTTTATCTTGTACGTCTGCAATTGAAGTAAAATGTTTGTACGCCGGAAACGGCAGAATATTATGCACATATTATATTTATAACACCATTGATACAATATTCTGACAAATAAATGAATTGAATTGAATTGAATTGAATTGGTCTAGTGGTTGCAAGCGCGACTGCTGAGCGTGGGGTCCTGGGTTCGATTCTCGGGTCGGGAAAAGTGTTATTGGGTTTTTTCATTAGGAAATTCCTGGATGGATTTGTGCCCGGTTAATGGCAATAGGCTCGCCCCCTATTACATGGGACTATAACATAACTGGCGAAATGTGGGTGTACTATACACCTCTGCCTACCCCTTTGGGGAAATACAGGCGTCATGTTATGTTATGTTATGTTAATAGTGAAAAATGTGTGCTCCTTTGTTCTACTACGATATACTTGTGAGAGTTATTATTATTATTTTCAGCATATGTTGTCCCACTGCAGGACAAAGGGTTTCCTTCTTCAACCCTTCTGATCATGTGCAAATGTGGACCAGTCTTTTCTACATCAAGCTCGTCGTCTACACGTCGTTTACATTGAGCTATGTAGTTTACTGGTTTGATTAGAATATTATAAGCCCAGCCTTCAATAGGGTATTTCACTAAAATAAAAAAAACCGGCCAAGTGCGAGTCGGACTCGCGCAGTAAGGGTTCTGTACCACCCATTGAAACTGGATTTTACCCCATAGAAACTGATTTAATTTACGAGAGTTCATCAAGATATCAACGCACCGTGAGCGATATATGAATTTTTGCATCTCTATGTATGTCTATGTTTACCCTATTTTTATATTTTTGGCTAATAATAATCAAATCAAGTTTGTTACTGGTATGCATTACCGTTTTGAAGAAAGAGCAGGAACAAAAACGTTGAAAAAATGCATGTTTTTTCGAGGTTTCTTATATTTGTCGTGATACCCCTCATAGCAACACATATTCTGAGAAAATTTCAACAGGCCTTACCGTTTAGAAGATACAACCCTCTAACAGACGGATGGAAGAATGGACAACGTAGCGAGTAATAGGGTCCCGTTTTGCACCCTTTGGGTACGGAACCCTAAAAAGGACGTAATACAGCCTCTCTCGTCGTTATTATGAAAGCTAGGAAGACCATGTGAAGGGCGAAGAATTACTTCATCACAATAGTTTAATGGCATACAATCTGACCCCATTACAGTTTGATAGCCAGTCAACGCCTTCAAATAGCCGCTTGGCTATTTTCCTCGAATATATGCGTATTTAATTACTAACTAAGTCAACTCCGGCAATTTATGGGCGACGTTAAAAGTTCTTTAAGCGCAACGTTTCATGGCTTATGAAAGTAAAATGAGTCTTGTATCCGACGGTGGTTAAAACGCTGCGGTTTGAACGCTTGATGTGATAATGTAATTAGGAAAACAGGTCATAATTATGCCAATGGGTTTGATGCTATCATCCGCAAAAAAACGGCATCACTACTGAGAAGAAGAAGGGGCAGTCCCAACAATATCCTGAAGGCCATTGCAGCAGATACTTGCTTTGCTATGATTAAAAAAAAATTGCATAGAGTGATAACCTAGTTGTTGATCTATGCAAGAAAATTAAAATATAAGTTATAATAAAACAAGGTTTAACCGGATTAAATCGCGCATATAATTTAAATTGGTTTCCCTGACGTTTCGAAAGCTTTGCAGCATTTCGTGGTCGCAGGTAGACTAACGGCCAAAATTAATATCCAATCTATCCACGATTTACCCTACTAGAGATAGAAATTAGACATATTTTGTATGGAGCTTATGTCAAATTCCTATCTCTAGTAAGGCAAATTGTGGATAGATTGGATATTAATTTTGGCCGTAAGATCACAAGCGTCTTTACAAATATTTCTACAAAATTATTTTAATCTACCGTACAATATTATTATAATAATATAATAATTCATTTAATTCAGGCATCAAGGCCCATAAAAAAATATATTAAAACAATACACAATAAAACTTAAAAATATGCTATACACTAATACATAATAAAAATAAAACAAGTTTAAGTACGCTGCGTCATGGTGTCATGTCGCCTTCCGCGAAACACGACACCCTTCGGCCAAAATTCCTCCTTCGAGAAGGTTTCTAGATGGTGACTCGGAACCCGCACCACAAAAGATTTAAAGTTAACTTTGTGGCGCGACTCCAACTTCTCAACCCTCAGGGTGAAATTGGTCTTCACTCTGATGTATTCCACGATCTCCTCTACCTTCGTGGTGTGATGCAGTCTCGACACGTACAGCTGCGTCGTAGGGATAGCGGACGCAGCAACATGTTTGGTCCAGTCAGTGCAGTTCCACACTGATTGCGGCAAGTAGGCTTCTTCGTCTTCTTCTTAATGACTTTAATGAAGCCTTCTTCATCGGCCTGTCCGTGGCTGATTACTGGTGGTAATGTGCTCCGGACTGGTTCGAGGGGCCCCTGGGCTCCCTTCATGGATTTAGGTTGCCGTTGATGATTGGTGGAAGCTTGAATTACGGCAGCCGAGTAAGCACGTCTTGGTGTTGACGTGCCCACATTCGTCGGCACCCCAACGAGGAGGGGTGCGGGGAGGGCGGGGTGTGGTTGTGCATCGCTTGCAGGTACAGCGGCCGGCGACGAGTCGAATTTTGCTGACTCGAAACTCGGCTGCGATGTATTGACCTCACTGTGACGTGTGTTGTTGTTAGTAGGCATAAGCGACCTACATACCGTGTTGCGTAAATCTGCCACTTCGGTACGTAGATCATTATTAATTAAAATCGTTTCGATGCACGCAGTAATCACTCACAATATCATTATCAATATTATTATCTTAGTCTACCTGCGACCACGAAATGCTGCAAAGCTTTCGAAACGTCAGGGAAACCAATTTAAATAATATACTCAACTAGAACTCTTTCATAATGCGCACAGCCAAGTTGTGGAATTCACTGCCGGCATCTGTATTTCCGGGCACTTATAACCCTAACGCCTTTAAAGCTGGAGTGAATCGGCACCTAATAGGTTTGCTCGCTCCATCGTCGACCACATCCTGACAAAGCTGTCTAGATTGTGGTCAAGAGCAGATCTATAAATCATAAAAAAAAAAATAAAAAAAAAATATACGCGATTTAATCCGGTTAAACCTTGTTTTATTATAATATGTAGTGATCGTGAAAACCTAAGAAGTTATTATATATATAATAAGTTACTTTATGATGTTACTAACATTAGTATTTAAGTTCATGTCTGTTACTAACAAATTATGGATCTTTAAGGGGCTCGTGGCTAAGTAGCAAGCGTGTGGATTGTACGATCTGCAAGGTTAAGCTGCACTAGCCGCGGTCAGTCTGTGGATGGGTGACCGTTTCGTTACACATCGAGACCCCTTCGTGCCTCGGAGAGCACGTAAAGCCGTCGGTCCTGCGCCTGATCTCTCTCCGGTCGTGTCGAATTGCCGTCCCATCGGATTATGAGAGTGAGGGAACAGAGAGTGCACCTGTATTTGCGCACACATTTGTGCACTATAATATGTCCCGCGCAGATGGCTGGTCTCCATTGAGATTGGCCGCCGTGACCGAAATTCGGCCGGGAGGACATTATTATCATTATTATGGGTCTTTAGTTGTCCGAAATAATGTATTTGATTGATTGATTGGTGATATGTATACAGGATGGATTTTTAAGGCTAAAGATAAAATAATAAACGGATACGATACGGATTTCTATTCTTATGCCTTCTCTGTGCATGCAGTAAGATTATGGAACTCACTCCCGCCTAACATACGGAATTCTCAATCCATATCTGTCTTCAAAAGACGTGTTAAAGAGCATTACCTTTCCTCATAATTTGTTATTGCATAATATTTATATCATATTTACCTATAAATCATTATTTATATTTATTATTATTATTAAATTGAACAAATTAGGATTATAATTTAATTTAAAATATTTGATTTGCAATCAAAAAATATTGAATTTATCAATTTATCTTATCAAATTTAAATAAGAAGCAATTTTGCATTTAATTTCGACTTAAAAGAAAGAGTTATAATACTCCTTATTTATTAATTGAAACCAAATTACAGGTATATCACTGTTAATGATAAAATTGAATAAAAATTCCAATTAAATTTTTATAAAGAAATATAAAGATTAAAATTAAGCTGCTAACTTAATTTTTAGTGGTTAAATTCCATTAATATTTCTATTTATATAGTTTAATTAAAACTTTACATTTTCATTGTAAAAATAAAATATATTTTTTTTATAAATATTTTATCTAAAGATAAATTTATCTCCTTAATATCTTCAATATTATGCTCTAAATTATAAGCTATTTAAATTAATTATTTATTAATAATATTATAAATAAAATAATTATTATTCATACAACAAATCTAAATAAATAAATTTTAAAATTATTATTTATAAATTTTAAATAAATATAAATCTCTCTATGCGGATTCTAGCGCTTGTGTCAGGATTAACGGCGCCTACTCTGACTGGTTCAGCATCGATAAGGGTGTGAGACAGGGATGTGTAGCGTCGCCGTGGCTATTCAATCTATTCATGGACAGTTGTTTGAAAGATTTGAAAGAGAGTGAAAATGGTATAGAAATGAATGGGTTACTTGTCAAATGTCTCCTCTATGCCGATGATCAAGTTATCCTTGCATCGTCGGAGGGGGAGTTACAGAAGATGGTAACAATTATGGATGGTGCTTTGAAGAGTAAAGGAATGAAAGTTAATGTTAGTAAGACAAAAGTTTTGGTTTTTGAAAAGGAAGAAGTTATGACAGAGTGCAATATTTTGATAGGTGACGAAAAGGTGGAACAAGTGAAAGATTTTGTATACCTGGGTTCCATGTTTACGAGAGATGGCAAGCATGTGAAGGATATTGAAAGGAGAGTGAGTGCTGGTAATCAGGTGAATGGGGCACTACACACCTTCATGAACAGCCGCAAAGTGTCGGAAAAGGCACGGCTGGCTGTTCATGGGGGAGTGTTAGTGCCTACACTTATGTATGGTAGTGAAAGTTGGGTATGGCAGAAGAAACATGAAAGCAGAATAAATGCAGTAGAAATGAGAGCTTTGAGAAGTATGTGTGGTGTAACTTTGAGAGATAAAGTAAGGAATAACATGATAAGGGAGCGTTGTGGAGTGAAAGAAGATGTAGTGACAAAGATTGAGAAAGGTATGTTAAGATGGTTTGGACATATAGAGAGGATGGACGAGAGGAGATTGACGAAACAAGTATATGAAGCGAGTGTGGATGGAAGAGTTGGAAGGGGACGACCTCGGCGAACGTATCGCGATCAAATCGCGGATGTTCTCAAAAAATGCCAGGTTAAGAGTTCTCTAAACCGACGAGCATGCATGACGAGGTTAATGGACGTAGATGAAGCGAAAGAGGTGTGTCAGGATCGTAGCAGGTGGAAATCCATAGTCTCTGCCTACCCCAATGGGAAACAGGCGTGATAATATGTATAAATAGTATGTATGTATATTTACCTATACCTATATAGTTTATATGTATTTATTTAAGTATCTATTGCTTTATTAGAACTAATTTCAAGTTTCGTATCTTTTTACACACTGTTGTATACATTTCTTACTTATTTCTCCTCTCGCAGGTCTGCTGGTAGAAATTTCTTTGAAATAAGCAGTACCTTTGTACTAAATAATTTTGATGCTGTTTCCTTTCATATGTTATTGTGTGTACATAAATTATAAATAAATAAATAATAATAGTCGTCTTTTCCATCGTCTTCATCGCTTTTGCTTTGTTCAATTATAGAATGCGCTTCGGGAATAAAAGCGCCCTTGTTAACAGTTCTTGATTAAAAAGGATACACAAAAATAAATTTAAGTTCCAACAGCTAAAATTATCTTAACCATTTCCTATAGAAAAGATAACAGATTGTAATTTATTAATACATTGCCTATGTACCCAATCTCTATTCTAAATTGTATGAATATTTATAAATATATTATATATATTTATGCTACCTATCATCATCATCATCATCATTTCAGCCGAAAGACGTCCACTGCTGGACATAGGCCTCCCCCAAGCATCGCCACAACGACCGGTCCTGTGCCATCCGCATCCAGCGGATTCCCGCGACCTTCACCAGGTCGTCGGTCCACCTTGTGGGGGGCCTACCCACGTTGCGCCTTCCAGTACGCGGTCGCCACACCAGAACTTTACTGCCCCATCGGCCATCCGTTCTGCGAGCAATGTGCCCCGCCCACTGCCACTTAAGTTTGGCAATTCTTCGGGCTATGTCGGTTACTTTCGTTCTCCTGCGAATCTCCTCATTTCTGATTCGATAACGCAGGGACACTCCGAGCATAGCCCTCTCCATTGCCCTTTGAGTGACTTTGAGCCTTCTTATCAGGCCCATTGTGAGCGACCACGTTTCAGTACCGTAAGTAATTACTGGCAACTGGCTACTGCTACCTATATGTGTAATATATTATGCAGTAGTACGCCACGGACTGCCCCCATTATCGAGATCTTACGTCTTCTTTGTCCATCCAAAGGTTGTGTGGAAGATATCACTTTTAGCGATAAGACCGCCCATGTACCCATAATTTATACGTTGTTCCTGTTTACTACTATTTTCATGGTGTACAATAAAGTATATTCTATCTATCTATCTATCTATTTATCCTAAAAATTAATTAACATTATAATTAGGACACGTTCAAACTTTTCGTCACGTTATGGAACCAGTTGTGTACACAGTTACGTTACAGTTTTTGTATTTTTGCACATAGAAAAAATAGTGAACAAAATATACCTTTCAAACTACAATCGAAGCTTTATTTAGCTCCTAAATTTTCAACATAAAACATTCCTACCGAATAAACAAACAGTACAGGAATATTAGCTACACTGGCTACGAACTGCTACGTCGTAGCTGCTACGAGCTATGGCAATAACTCCGATAATTTAATCACACAGGTACACAATCCGTCTGAAATATGGCAAAACAACTAGAAAACTGCTGTTCAACATGGCATGATATTATTTTCGTCTTATTCCGTGGAACGAAATTTGTTACAGGATCTAGTAAACCAGGTTTTACTACCAAGCGACCTGGCACTATCTTCAAAAGGCCAGTCCAGGCGTTGTTGCCTTGCATTTTCCTTACACAAATACTTTGTTACATGTGATGTGGACTTTAAAAAAGACTTTGAGACCTGAGTTTGTTTCGGTATTTCTTTTCAGATGTCAATAGGAAATCCATCGGTTATGTTAATTTTTATTTTTTATTTTTTTAATATAATTTTTTAACGGTGAAGGAAAACATCGTGAAGAAACCTGCACACCTGAGAGTACTTCATACAGTTTTCGATGATGTGTATAGTCCAGCAACCCGAACTAGGCTAATGTGGTGGATTAAGGCTTAAATATATCTCACTTAAAGTTATAAGTAGAGAACATTTCTGCCAAATTATTTCAGCACCAGCATCGTAATATAAGAACATCAATTCCTGTAAAGACAAGTGTCAAAATCATGTAAATAGCGCTTTTGCATACTGACTAGCTCATTAATATACCGCAAAGTTTGAAGACAAAGGTCTTCAATCAGTGCGTCCTGCCTGTCATGACTTACGGTGCCGAAACGTGGACACTGACAGTTGGGCAAGTCCACAAATTCAAAGTCGCTCAGCGAGCTATGGAGCGAGCTATGCTTAGAGTTTCTTTGAAGGATAAAATCCGTAACGAGATTATCCGGAGAAGAACCGGAGTGACCGACATAGCTTGTAGGATCAGTAAGCTGAAGTGGCAGTGGGCTGGCCATGTCTGTCGAAGGACCGATGGCCGCTGGAGCAGACGAGTCCTTGAGTGGAGACCGCGAATCGGCAAACGCAGCGTAGGGCGCCCCCCTGCCAGGTGGACTGACGACCTAAAGAACGTGGCTGGGGGGGACTGGATGCGGAAGGCAGAGGACCGAGCGTTGTGGCGCAACATGGGAGAGGCCTGTGTCCAGCAGTGGACTGCGATAGGCTGAGTTGATAGCTCATTAATATTGGTGACCCATATTCTGTTAAAGGGTAAATATTTTAATAGACAATTTAAAGCATCAAGCATAACTTATTTGGAAAGAGGATTTAGGAATTTCTTAGATTGATGTGAAATATTTTAAACATAACTTTTTTGATTGCGAGGATTTTCCTTCAAAAAACTACATCATCCTCGGGTTATTAATGATTGATATTGGCCTAACCACGACATTTAGCTATACCGTATTGGTGAGCGAAATTTGTTCATCATCATCATTTCAACCGAAAGACGTCCACTGCTGGACATAGGCCTGCCCCAAGCATCGCCAGTTTAAATTCAAATATTTATTTACTTTTAAATATGGTTACAATTGATGTTACATAATAATAATATTCAGTAAATAAATAAATAAATAAATATCTTTGGGACAATTTACACAGCACCATCTAGTCCCAAACTAAGCAGAGCTTGTGCTATGGGTGCTAGACAATGGATATGAGGTTTAAGACATTTATTCTCACAAAGAATTTACAGAGTTTACTTAACATGAGAAACTTAAAAATTGAAAATACAAAAAGATGGTTAGTCGATAATAATAAAAATAATAATTATAATACTTATATACTATTTTTTTTGTAAATACATACTTATAATACATAAGCAACACCCAGCCTAACACAAACACTTATGTTCATCACACAAATATTTGTGTCCTGTGGGAATCGAACTCACGATCTCGTGATCAGCAGTCCGACCCTCGAACCACTAGACCACAGAGGTCGTCAGAGTAGAAAAGATAAAAAAAATTGTTTTATTGTGTTTGTTACTGTTGTTGTGAAAAATGTTCTGATGTTGTGGAAAAGAAATCTTTTTTATGAAGAACACAGCGTTCCAACCGTCAAGCGCGAATCTCCAAAATCGTGGTTCGAAGTGTTCTCTGTCGGAGCATATTTATCAGCTCTTTATTATTGGTTGGACTGCCTCGTTGGTCTAGTGGTTGCAAGCGCGACTGCTGAGCGTGGGGTCCTGGGTTCGATTCCCGGGTCGGACAAAGTGTTATTGGTTTTTTTCATTAGGAAATTCTCAGTAGCAGCCCGGAGTCTGGATTTGTGCCCGGTCAATGGCAATAGGCTCGCCACCTATTACATGGGACTATAACATAACTGGCGAAATGTAGGTGTACTATACACGCCACTGCCTACCCCTTCGGGGAAATACAGGCGTGATGTTATGTTATAGAAAAACTTTTGGTGCCCTATTCCCCAATGTTAAATCATCATTTTCTAATCAATCTACATATATTACTCCACGTTTGAACGTGATCCACTAAAATCATGGTAATGTCAGATATTGACATTATTACGACACGCTGCACTGCATGGTTATCGGAGTTTGTTTAAATTCTAATTTAAATATTTATTTGCTTTTATATATATATATAGTTTCAATTGGTGTTACATAATTTTCAGTAGATGAATAAAACTGTTGTTTTTTACCCGATTGCGCCAGAAGGAGGGTTATGTTTGTCGAGTGTATGTATGTATGTATATTTATTTGGCACGCTCTGTAGCCTAAACGGCTTGATGGATCTAAACTTGAGAGGTGTCGTTGGATTCATCTTAATTGTGAGAGTGACACTGGGTATATCAAAATTATAAAAATTTAAATGGCCGCTTTTGGAGCCATTTTATGTGACTTCAAAAAATTTTTTTTGCTCAAAACCTATCGAGTGGGGTATCAGAATAAAGGGTTTTATAAATGGTTTACGAAAATATACACAACTTATATGTTTAAATGTAATTAGGAATGAGAAATGCTAAAAAACAACAAAATATTCAAAGTTAAAAATGAATTTGACTTTTCAAAAAAAAACATTAATAGAATGATAAATAAAACATGACAAAAATAAAAAAAAATCAAATTAATAAATTAATTAACAAAAACAAAAAACCTATGAACTATTATATAATTCATGACCAAAAACATACGTAGCCTCCGACTGCGTGTTGATAAGTCTTATTTAAATCTTTTCTGTTATTTTTAGACGCAGTCGGGTTTTTTGTTTTTGTTAATTATTTATAATTAAACTATGAACACACAACAACATAACTGGCGAAATGTGTGTGTACTATAACACTTTCACCTACCTCTTCGGGGAAATAGGGGCGTGATGTTATGTTGTGTTATGTTACACAAAGACACGTGATATAAAATTGCATTAAAAGTGTTTAGTAGAAAGGCTCTTCTTATTTCAATAACATTTCTACCAGCAGACCTGTTGTGTTGTGTTATGTTATTATTCTATTTGTTTTTGTTGTTGTGCTTTGTTATTTTGAAAAATCTTCTGTTGTTGTGGAATTTTTTTAATGAAAAACACAGCGTTCAAACTTTCAAGTGCGATTCTCCAAAATCGTGGTCTGCAGCGTTCTCTGTCGTCGCATATTCATCAGCTCATTATTATTGGTGCCTCGTCTCTGTTGAAATATTCAATGTGGACGCCCCAATGAGCTTGTTTATTAGCTTTTGTTCCGAATAGCTGTTTGATAGTGCCTGTGTGTGCCTGATTTGTCTTTTATGGGAGATAGTGGATCTAATTTTGGACATTTGTTTTTTTTTGGTGGGAATAAATAGGGACGTGAGTAGAATTCGGAAAGGGAAAATTTTAAGTATCCAAGGCCTTTGCTGATGCGAGTTTTTCATACACTTTGTACATGACAAAAGGAGTCAACGTGACGTCACCGTAACCGTTAACTCGTCCATTTATTAGCACACACACACACACATGCGGCTTCACTACTTGAACGGGTCGAACACACACATAGCTGCGCACGTACGTTCTGTCCTCGCTTGCTTAGAAGCTTCGCTTCTCTCGGGCGTCCTCCGACGCACCTATTTTTTTATTCATTATAATAGTGTATAAAGCTGTTAAACACACATCACAGTATAAACAGATAAATTATATTATTTTTCATTCATCATCATCATCATTTCAGCCAATAGACGTCCATCGCTGGACATAGGCCTCCCCCAAGAGGGGGGATATGCCATAATCGCCACGCTTGGCAGGTGGGTTGGCGATCACAGTTAGTTCGTTAAATACTCAGAGAACGCTGCTGCCCATCCTCTAGTGAATCCCTTAGTTGCCTTTTACGACACCCATGAGAAAAGATAGGGTAGTACAATTATTTATGTCCGGCACCACATGGAACATTATTTTTCATTACATAACCAAAAAAAAAAACTAGTTAACATGACGAATCGCTATGCCTGCCTAAAGTAACAACGTATACCGCTGAAAGATTATATCAAGGATTATGATAGGCCCACTACCATCACTTTTAACCATCACAATGACTCGCCTCCCTTAACCCTTGCAGCTTATTTGGATTCCTTATAATCCATGCAGCTTATTCCGGCCTTTTTCCTTTTATTTGGTGACCGCTGGGATAAAGTCAATATCTGTTTCCCACCACGAAAACAAAATCGGTATTTTTTGTGTTCGTTTATTTTCTTTCAGCGATAAGTTGGTTATCAAATTGTAGTAACAATGCAGATGTAGTAAAAATAATAAAGCTCTTTTAAATTTAAATTATTAATAATGAAAAATATTTATTTTGGACTTTACAATCCATAGTGTTAGTAGTAGTAGAGTTCCTTTGTAAAAGAGCTCGTCCGGGAAAGTACTACCACCGTATCTACTTCTCCGCCAAATAGTAATGCTTGCATTGCTGTGTTTCGGTCTGATGGGTACGGGTGCCGGTGAAATTACAATCACATGAGACTTTCCATCTTCATGTCTCAGTTTGGCGAACCGACTTGCGGTACCATTTAGGCAACAGCCTAGGTGGTATTACAGTTTTTATGGGCAAAGGTAACCGCATAACATCAGGTGGGCCTTTAGATCGTTTCGCCATCCTATACTATAAAAAAAATAAAAAACCACATGTTTATTTTATTTGGCTTTGTTAGAAAATTGTATTATAAAAACATTGTATTTTAATACTTACTTACTTAGATTTTTTACTTATTTCATACATAAAAGTGGTTTTGAGCTCCTGGTGCAAATGGACCCATTGCTAAAAGAATGGGTTATTCATTTTCTGAATTATTGTTTATAGGATACTGTTGGAACTCCCGCGCATCCTTTCCTTCTTTGACGTGGCTTTTTTTCTCATGATGGAGACGTTATCAATATGTGCATCAGCAAACATGTCGATATAGTCACAACTTGTCAAAAGTTACGTTACTTTTTAAGGTGAATGCTACAGGGTAGCCCGCGAAATTCAAAATTTCTTGCGTTTTTTGCAAATTTTAGCTTTATTTAGCGTTGTATATCGGTCGAAAAATGATTCGCAGCAGTAATAACAATATATATACTAAATAATACTCATGAAAATATTAACCTAGCTCAATAAGCTGTACAAGCTCGATAATATTAATTTATGATCAAATTATCGATATTCGAGCTTGTACAGCTTATAGAGCTAGGTTAATATTTTTCATGAGTATTATTCAGTAGATATATTGTTGTTACTATCGCGAATTATATTTTTATTGATATACAACGCGAAATAGAGCTACAATTTGCAAAAATTTCGTGGGCTGCCCTGTAGCATTCACCTTAAGGACGTAAATGTTTTACTTACGTAGTATCACGTCTATCGGGTATCCCCAACTGGTTTTGGACTCGATAAATCCGAAAGCAATATAAAATATATTAATAAAAATATCGTGTGACTATACTTAAATGGCCTGCTTTTAGTACAGTTTTCTTTGACACCCAAAAAATCTAGAACAAAATCTTCAACAACAAAAACCCGGATACCGCTCTACCCTCAATTGTTTATTCACCATCCTTAATCACTGTATCATAACTTCCCAACAAAAGAATGCCGAAATTCGGCAACGCACCCACAACATATTAATGCTGTGGGGAATGATATATTGCGGAGTCAATTAACAACAGACGTTGACTAATGTTTGTCCATAAAGCTTTGAAAAAAAAAACGCATTATTTATCTTCATTCGAGGGCCGTTTGAATCTCTGCTTGCCTGGTGACAGAAATCAAGCTTTACGGGATTTTATGTTACATTGTGTTACTGTGTCAATTTTATTGGAAGTTAAAGTTTAAAAACCGGCCAAGTGCGAGTCGAACTCACGCAGTAAGGGTTCCGTACCACCCATCGACCTAATACCCCATAGAAAGTAATTTAATTTACGAGAGTTCATCAAAAGGGGTTGACACTGAAAATCTGCGCTGTGTTGTGACTCACGTTACAACACAGCATCGTGCTGAGTGTCGACCTCTTTGCGGCAGCTACGACATGCAAAGTAGGTATCATACATTTATAAAATGATTCAAGAAATGTACCTAATTAAGTATTTTTTATGTGCACCTACCGCATGTCGTCTTGTTGTGGCAATAAATCATTTTTCTTTCTTTCTTTCTTTCTTTCAAAAGACATCAACTATCATACGTGACATATGAATTTTTGCATCCCTTTCTTAAGTAGGTACCACCACAAATGTCTATGTTTGCCCTATTTTTAGTATTTGTTGCTAAATTACATAGTATGCACTATAATCAGACCATGTTTGACGCTGCTATGGATTAATTTTTAGAAGATAAAGCATGAAGAAGAACGTTAAAAATGCATTTTTTTGAGGTTTCTTGTAAGGGAACCCTCTTTGATTTTAGACTTTTTTTTAGTTTTTAGCATTTTTCGTGATAGGCACTATAGTAACACATATTGTTAAAAAAAATCAACTGGTTATCTATTACCGTTACAAAGATACGGCCCTGTGACAGACAGATGGACGGACGGACGGACAGCGTAGCGAGATTAATATGGTCCCGTTTGGCACCTTTTGGGTACGGAACCCTAAAAATGAGTTTCTGCATTTGACCCATATGTATGTATGCATGTATGTAAGTTTGTATTTCCGCGATTTTCTCAAAAACTAATGGATCAAATTTAATTATTGTTTCACTAACGTAATTACATATAGTATGGCGAAATGAGCAAAAGGCCCACCTGGTGTGAAGTGGTTTTTCTTTGTAACATAGGAGGTCAAACGAGCAAGCAAATCACCTGATGGTAAAAACGGTTCGGAAAAAGTAGTCAGATATGCTGTCTGAATAAGTCAGACCGCTTTGAGGCTCGTACACATACATTCTTACCCAATGCACCTTAAGCGACCTCTGCACCGCCACTGATAACGCCGTAGACGTTGCAAAGTTTTGGGCTTGCCAAGTCTGACAAAAGATCAGTCGTACCACTGACACGAAAAAGAAGAAGAATCACTACTTTTAGAAAATCAAACGAACTTACCTGTAAGTGACGTTCGATGATTATTAAACGATGTGATTCGCCCTTCGGGATTACACTTATTTACTTGTAGTAGCACGTACATGTGCTGCCATCTTACACTATTTTAGAGCAATAATTGAGAAATAATTTTATGCGCTCTAATGTAGGTAGGCATCTCATACACGTTTGCCCCTTAGGCCTTAGGCCATCGTTAGCCACTATTTCGTGTACATATGGGGACAATCTAGAGGTGTTTTGATTAGGGTCAGGGAGGGAGTGTAATCTCTCGGGCGAATCACATCGTTTAATAATCATCGAACGTCACTTACAGGTAAGTTCGTTTGATTTTCTATTAAACTTCAGTGATTCGCCCTTCGAGATTACACTTATTTACTTGTAGATGTTTAAAGATTCACGAAATAGTAAAGAGGAAACTATTATTCGGGGAGAAAAATATGTACTCAAATAATTCTATACCACACAATGTATTCTTCATATTTATAATTATGTATCCGCAAGATATTATGGGAATTAAATACTTATAGTTAAATTATCTATGTTATCCATCCTACAAAGAGATCGAGCAAAGACATCGGAAGTATCTGTAGCTACTTCTCTATTGCAAAACTTAGCAAAAGTTTCTGATCTGCCAGTCCAACCCGCGGTTCTTTTTATATGATCTAAGCTAACTCCAAGCCTTTTGGCGGCAGACGTAGCTGCATGTCTCGTGCTATGAGCACTGAAGACAGATGTGTCTATACCGCTTTCACCCAGGGTGGCCTTGATCCAACGGCTGAAAGATAGGGAAGGCTTCTTAAAACTAATTAATAAAGAATCACAATTAGATTTTCTCTTTTCTGCTGATACAATTAAATATTGTTCTAAGGTCCTAGCAGGACAAATGGAAGGTCTTTCGTTGAAGTAAGGAAGAATCAATACTGGTGGCGTGCGATTCACGGCCGAGGTTTTGATTTGATCAGTAATGTTAATCACAAATTTGTTGTTGTTATATATATATATATTTTTTTTTATGTTAGACACTTTAATCAGCGACAATGTCTGCACCCGATGTGCAGTTACTAAAGCCAAAAGTGTAGTCAATTTTCTAGAGAGTTTATCGAAAGAAAGACCCTCATTAGGGTACCAATCACTTAATTAATCTAAAACAATAGACGGATCCCAAGTAAAATCATATCTTGGGAGTGGAGTACGTAACTTGTAAACTCCTTTCATAAATCTCGTAACCTGTGGATTATTCATGGTTGCTCAATTTAAAAGAAGTGACAGTGCTGCTTTAGTACAATTAATTGAACCATACTTTTGGCCCTGATTAAAAAGAGAAACTAAAAAATCTAACACGTTAGCAACTGATGCTTGAAATAAATTTAAGTAATTATATTCTGACAGAAAGTAAACCATCGTTTAAAACAAGTATTATACTGTTTTAAAGTACTAACTGCTAAAGACGCCAACATCACGTCTGCAGCATCCGGAGGGGAACCTTGCTTCAAAAACGATTGCCTGACAATACTCCGGCAACCAGGGTAAGGTTCCCGTGAAGCTTGTGTTCCACACTGTAATTGGCCTAGTAATCAACAGATTCCTAAAAAAGTGGGTACCAAGGTTGTGTGGGCCAGAGAGGGACCACAACAATACCCTCTGCCTCATCGAGTATAATTTTTTGCAAAACTTTTAAAATTAAGCAAAACGGAGGGAATGCATAGAAAAAATTAATGGACCATTTCAAGGTAAATGCATCCACCCTAAACGCTTCTGGATCTTTATCCCAGGAAATAAACTTGGAACATTTTTTATTTAATCGGCTTGCAAACAAATCAATTTCAGGCTGATTGAACCTTTTACATATAAGTTGAAAGGCATTGTCAGCAAGCTCCCACTCAACATGTATGCGGCGAGATTCCGCGTCTGCGATATAATTATCACTAGAACTAATATAGGAAGCGAACACAAATAAGCTTCGCTCTTCGCACCACTGCCAAATATTACGACTGACTGAAATAAGATTGGGAATTTTAATTTTAAGAAATTTTATGCCGCTCATCCTATTGATATAAGAAATTGCAGTGGAGTTGTCGATTCGTAAGAGTATTTCGCAGTTACGATAATTTTTTGCGAAGATCTTCAACCCAAAAAACGCTGCTGTTAGTTCTAAATAATTAATGTGCTCATCCAATTCCTCGCTAGACCACTGTCCGCTGGCTGTTTGGCCTGAGCAACTGACACCCCAACCAGATCGAGACGCATCTGAATATATTTCCAGTTTATATTCGCCGGATCGAATAGTGCTGGCACAATTATCGATATTACTAAGCCACCAGTCAAAATCTTCGCGTAAGAAATCAGGTAAGTGGATATGTTGATTGTAATTATCTTTTTGTTTTAAACTAAGATACTTGGTTCTCTCAATTTTTTTTGTATACAGCCAGCCATACTGCGTTGCTGGAATTGATAGTAACAATCCTATCATATGTGCGAAATTACGTAGCTTACATCTATATAAGCTAGAAAAAACAAAAGTTCATCCTTGATCTTTTGCTTCTTTTCTACTGGAATGCTAATCGTAAAATTCTCAGAATTAAAAACGAAACCTAAAAAGGTTGCAGTGCGGCTAGGTACACTTACACTTTTTTTCAAGTTTATTGTGAAACCTAATGATTGGAGAAAACTCTTTGTAATCTCAAAGTTAAGTTTACAATCCATTATGTATTTCCAAATAACAACAGATCATCCAAGTAAACAACAGATAATAAGCCTTGATTACGCAAAAATTGCATTACTGGACGCATAATTTTCGTAAAAACATAAGGTGCTATATTAAGATCAAACGGTAAAACTTGGAATTCGTACAGCCTCCCTAACCAATAAAATCGCAGGTACTTTCTGTAGTCTCTGTGAACATTGATAGAAAAATATGCGTCTATAAGATCGATAGAACACATGTAAGTATTTTTCGATATAAGTCTCATAGCCGTTCTGTAATCTTCATGTTTAAAATGTGGCGCAACAATAAACCGATTTAATAATTTTAAATTTTAAATGAATCTATTTTTCCGTTACTTTTCTTAACAAGAAAATATTTGATAAAAATTGGCCTTCACATGGTTCACACGCGGCTATTGCGCCAATACTAAGAAGGTTGTTAATTTCTTTTGTCATATCCAGTTTATCTGCATTAGACCTAGGACTATTATGTAGGTAAGAGTTACACTGAGAAATATTACTCAAGACAGGAATTCGCAAACCATTGACCCAAGATAAAACTACGCTACGGGATCATTTGTGATTTCCGACCAACTATGATAAAATAATTTTAATCTACCAGCCTGCATATTGGTTTCATCCACATCGGCTAGCGACGCGACTTTCGGCCCTGTTGTCGTGGAGCACGGCGGTCCGTCGAACGTCGCGGTGGCAGCTGCTTGCGCCCACCAACCGTCGAGCTCTGTCTCGCTGCCATGCGGCGAGGTTGCGACTGCGGCGGTGGCGGGCCCCTACAGTTTAAAGCCCTCGACGGTAATTCTTTTGGTTGAATTTTTTGGGTGGCAATTTCGGCTTGGCAGTTGTAGGCTTTAACTCGGCACATGTTCTAGTAATGGGTTTCATAAATTTGAGATTATCTTGAAGATCATTACCAAACAGTTCTTCACGTTATCTTTTATTTCTTTGTAAAGACATGACAACAACAAAAAAATAAAAAAAATAAAAAATCTCCTGGCTTGTGTCTCATTGTAATGTACAAGGCATAAGAGTCTGCCGGTATCACTAAGGGATTTCAATATATGACGCTTAATTTCCTCGTCGTTAGAGCCAGTCTTCAAAACAGACGTGATTGTATTAGCTACACACGTTATGATGGAAGATAAAAGCTTCTGTTTATCAGCCAATATGATGTCTCTCTTCAAGGCACCTTCATTAACCGCTGCTCTAATTTCGGGATTAAGTGTCGGAGCCTGAGCTAATTTTAAATTGTCGGGTACATTGTAGACCTTCAATATATCATTTTTTGTTTCATCCTTTAAACCATTAACTAGAATATCAGACCCCCTGCTGGCAATGTCTTTATGAACACTTGCACCAAATGTCGCCTCCCTTGCAGGTTCTTCTCCAAGTATACACAAAATATCAGGCTGTAACACTTGGTTACATTCCATTGACGCGGATTCTAGAAGCGTTGCATCGACAGAAATTGGTGTGGAAGTAGCCACGGGTACAATAACGGAAGCGAATGCTGGTGCGGGAGCAAACATTGTCGGCGCGGGCATGGGTACATCAGTCGCTGAAACTTATGCACGGGAAAAAAATTCGTGATACAAACTCACGGTTTGTACTCTAGAATTAACATTTATATCAGCCCTCAGCACTGTTAATATAAATTCACGACATAGCCTCTCGGATTATGCTCCAGAATATTTGGTGCTACCTCATATACAGCGATCAACCTTACAGGTTAAACTGAAGTATATTTTTATAGGTTGGTATTAGCCTTTCAGACTAAACTCGTACGCACTAAATGCCAAAACAAAAATAAAATTCACTTTGTTTGAAAGTAGGTCAAGGTCATGTAGACCGACGGGGTGCCAGACGGCGGCGCCGCGCTGGCGCAGGGTGCGTTGTTCGAAATTTAAATATACTACTGTTACACACCTTCGTTAAACGGAGCCTCCTGCGACGATTCTGGGTAAAGATAGCTGGGATCTCGATTGCGTTCCAAACTCGAACTAGTACTGGGACTGCGGTTCCTTCGTTGTTTACGACGAACTCGAGACATCTTTTTTTCCAATTTTCTGATTTTCCGAGCTAAATAGTCCTCCTCCTCGTAGTGTTTGCGTTTTTCCATGTTAACACTTAGAAAAAAAACCACTGAAATACCTAAAAACTCAAAAAAAACTAATTAAGAAAACAAATGTTCGTGCGCGATGGCAGCCACACAAAACGTGTAAGAGATGCCTACCTACATTAGAGCGCATAAAATTATTTCTCAATTATTGCTCTAAAATAGTGTAAGATGGCAGCACATGTACGTGCTACTACAAGTAAATAAGTGTAATCCCGAAGGGCGAATCACTGAAGTTTAATAAAAGGTATTTAGTGTAACTGATGAAAAAATGTTAGTATGTATGTACTTTTTCACAATTTGTTCGGTCATTCAGCGTTGGAGCAGGCGAGTCATCGAATGAAATCGAAATGAAATGTGATCGGCATGCAAAATATTATTTAACATAACATAACATCACGCCTGTATTTCCCCGAAGGGGTAGGCAGAGATGTATTATTACACCCACATTTCGCCAGTTATGTTATAGTCCCATGTAGGGGGGGGGGGGGGTAAAATATGATTTATTAGGTACAATTAATTTACAATTGTCAAAACTAAACTTGATAAATATCTTTTCAAATATACTCAATATATACAAAGTGGAAATGAAAATACGACATTAAATAAAATCACGTACAGACAAAAAAAAATCAGGTGGTCCCTACATTTTATCGATTTAAGTGAACACAAATGTAGGGACCAACAGTTTTTTTTTTTGCTATTTCAGGATATTTGGTCCCATAATAAATATTGTTTGTTATGATGAGTTCTTCAAACTTCAAATATTTCGGATTAAGAGGACGCTCCCAAAACGCAATTCCCACCCTCGCACTCCCCTTACACCCCGCAACTGCGGGTCGCTCTCGTAAATTTTATGCGAGTTGCATGAAAACAAATTTTCGAAAAATTCATTCCCGCGCGTTTTACACACGGAAGTAAATGACGTAAGTCTCAAAACAGTTTTCGTTTTATTACAAGAATACTAAACAATCTGTACAAATTTCCTGTAGCCAGTTTTTAGTAAACTTTATTATCTGCCTATATCCATAAATTTTGTACAGCTAAGTTAATTAATAAAGGAGAAATATTGGGAACATCTCTAAAAACGCATGATTTTGAAAAAATAAAAGTATCGTACAAAAATCAACTAATTATGTAACTGTCTAATCAAACGATAGATAAAGGTTCAAAAAACATATACCTATGTAAATTTGACATTCATCAAGCATGTGTTCGACTCACATGTTTTCAAAAAGTCACCTCATTTTAGGAGCCTAGCCGTAATAATGTGGGACCTTATATAATTCCTTGTTAACAAATTGCGCTGGCCCGCCTTCAACCTGCGCTTAACTGACCTGCTTTTCATCTATACGGGCCTTAAAGTTATTTTCACTCAAGTTCTTTCAATTCTACCTTTAGCTTGATATAATGAGTCTATCTTATATATCCCTAAGTCTCTAAGGAAATGAGCCTAAAGATAACTAATTAAGTAAAAATCTCTAGGGACACATCCTAAGTAATACAACATTTTCTTAAAGAGAAAACGTCTAACAATTGGTCTGAATTACGTAACAAATGAAGGAAAAACGGCTTACGTCTTTGAGCTCTTTAAGCCACATAAGCTCGCAAATTAAACATACAGCGCCTTACCGATTAACGATCAATGGAGTAATAAATCGGTATTTCATTAAAATCGGTTCAAGGCGTTGGAAAATGCGTGGATTACGATTGTTGAGGGGAGTTTTAGTCTTTGATGTTGATTTTCAATCAGTACGTCTTTGTACGAATAATTTGGTTCAATTAATTGATTGTATACTATGTTTGTGAAAATGTGTATAATATATCTCTTTTTCTTGTGATAGGTATTTAGCATATACAGGGTGGTACACAAATATAATTACAATCACGGAAGGAACTTTTCCTCTATGATTACAACAAAGACATAGTAAAAATGGGAGCACTACGTTTTACCGAAATACGATCCACCGAAACACGTTTTACCGACAACTATTCGTCGAACGTATCATTCCCCGATGCAACACTTGGTCGAATGTACATTTAGCCGACGCACGTTTCCCCGAATTATATTTCGTCGAAACACTATTTGCCGATGGCTTCTTTTACCGACGTACCTTTGACCGAAGGCTCAGTTTGTCGAATCGTGGTTTGGGTATATCTAGAGTATGTAAACTGTATTTTTATAATTTTATCGATAAAATTATAAAAATAGAATAGATATGTCATACCCTAACAAAACCTACAAAAAATATAGACGAAATGCTGCAAACAATAATAGTAAAGCCAAAAAAAAACCGTGCTCGTTCGTGTATAAGCAGCGCTCACGCACACACCATGCATCTGAAGGATATTTGCTTTCGCAATGCTTACTGGACGATGCTGCGATGCCGCGATATATGTACTGAGAGGCGTCCGTCTACAAACCAGCGCTCATGCTCACCCCAAGCATGAGCGCTGGTTTGTACAGGCTGGAGCACGGTTTTGTTGGCTTCACTTTGCTCGCAGAACGGATGGCCGATGGGGCAGTAAAGTTCTGGAGTGGCGACCGCGTACTGGAAGGCGCAGCGTGGGTAGGCCCCCCACAAGGTGGACCGACGACCTGGTGAAGGTCGCGGGAATCCGCTGGATGCGGAAGGCACAGGACCGGTCGCTGTCGCGATGCTTGGAGGAGGCCTATGTCCAGCAGTGGACGTCTTTCGGCTGAAATGATGATGATGATGATGATGCCGATCATACGGTGAGACATGATGTACCGGCCAAAAACCACTAACATCTTTGTTAAAACCATGTTTCTTACAAATATAAATCTTTAACTTTATTGTTTTTATCAAGAGAGTAAAAAACTACAATATTTTTTTGGGGTATTACAACAAACCAATTATAAGTGAAACGAAACAAGATCTTATATTCAAATACCCTTGAAAGGAAATACCCAGTGAAATTTAGGCGTCTTCAGAGTAACTTATAACTTCCTAAAATCACAATTCTGTAATTTTCGTTATTTATATTCACTCCTTGACTTGAAGAAAGAAAAAATTTTGGAACAACTCTTGGACTGAGAACACTAAAAGGAAAATATTATATCTCTGTCGATTTGTTTGGAAAACGGATTTTGGGATTGAGGACTGGTCAAATTAATTTGGAATTTATTGCGGTATGATGGATCGGATTGTGGTCAGATTTGGGTGCTAAAATCCGTATTTTGAACGGTATTTTCAAGTCTCTGTAGGAGTCAAAATATCTACTGTTATCTAGCGTTTGTATGGAGAAAAAACCACCCGTGTTTCCTCTATTATGAGTATTATTAATATTAATTTCTTGTTTTCTTCCAGTTTGAGGAACAAATTTTAATCTACAATAGCTGTAACATTGCCAAACAATGTATACCTCCTTGTTACTATAGCAATGATGGGTAAATCAAATAAGTATATAAGGTTCAAAATTGATGGTAAACCGTTTCTGACATTGACAAACGCAATTAATCCAGTGGTATGGGCACTATGAACGGATTAATTGTCCGAATCTCCAAGTTGGATCGATTCGTCATCGCAAGATGTCGGCGGATTTAATTAATTCGGGAATTCAAATTGTCTAAAGGCCTGGGGTTCCGTGCTTGTTTTTGTTCGATTTCGCGTTAATTTTTGAAACTGTTATGATTTCGGGATGAGATTTGGCGATTATGTTGTACATATGAACACGCCTGTTTCTCATTGGGGTAGGCAGAGACTATGGATTTCCACCTGCTAAGATCCTGACACACCTCTTTCGCTTCATCTACGTTCATTAACCTCGTCATGCATGCTCGTCGGTTTAGAGTACTCTTAACCTGGCATTTTTTTAGAAAGTCCACGGTTTGATTGCAGTACGTTCGCCGAGGTCGTCCCCCTCTAATTCTTCCATCCAAACTTACTTCGTATTAGATTTATTTTTATTATATTATTAAATTATTTTGTGACCGTTGTAATTATTTAGTTTTTGTAATAATGGATAGTTTTTTTTTCTGTTTCTAGTCTTCTGAATGATGCATCTTGAGAATTTGAAGAGATTTGAAGAAGTTGAAGAGGAAATAAAGAAAATTCTGATTACTCTCAACTACTTAGCTTTCAACATAGATTTTTGGTAGTATTGGGTGGTGTGACGAGCAAAAGGTCTACCTAATGTTAAGCGGTTAACTTTGCCCATAACAACTGCAATACTACCTAGGCTGTTGCCTAAATAATATTTAAGTCGCGTTCGCCAAACTGAGACATGAATATGAAAGTTTCATGTGATTGCAATTTTTATTGATGAGTTGCCGGTTTTAAATTAATTTACTACGAATTCAAATCGAGCAATAGACGTCGAAGTTTGGCCAACGCGTCCCTTTGCAAAAGTAATTCAACTTAAGTCCATTTTTCTATGCTTGTCTTTCTTAATAATCAACCTTGGCATGTCTTTTAAATTCAATTCTTCATCAAAAACACTGTGAAACAAATTTTAATATTATATTATTATTAATTAACACTGTAAAACAAATTGCATTTGCATGTAATGTATAAAAAAATCTGCTGTTCCCTACATTTTGTCGATTTATGTTAATATATGTGGCGATGCTTGGGGGAGGCCTATGTCCAGCTGTGGACGTCTTTCGGCTTAAATGATGATGATGATGATGTTAATACAAATTCAGGGAACAGCCGATTTTTTTACGAGATTTCAGTGTTAGTTCCATAATAAAATTTGTTCATACTGATGAGCACAATGACCCCTCAAGAGGTTTTCAGTTATTTCAATAACAAGTTGTATTTTTAATACATGTGCGTAAGTAGTAATTATATTTTCTCAGTTTATAGTCTAAATAATCAACATTAGATATACCAAGATTTTTTACTAAAATAAGACAAGTAGGCAGGTATAGAAAAAAAAATACTTGCCTTATCAAGCATCGTAAATTTTGACACCAAACCTAAACAATCCATTACAACTATCGCTTCAACGCCACAGTTGCAGAACCAGTTTGCAACTTTTACACAATACGACTTCGGAACCCAGAAATTAGTTGCTGATGTCACCCAAAATTGTTTCCAGAACCGTTTGATGTTCCTTTGTCGCAGGAAATTAATTTGACAAAGTTAATTGGGTGACACTTCCTATTGTCTAAAATAATATTTTATCATCCAGCGTAATCTTTAGATGTTTCGTTTTTTTTTCTACTTTTTCTTTTGACAAAGATAAATGGACGAGATGCATTGTTTTCAATGATTTTATTTAATTAAATTTGGGTGTTTTCTGGGTGCCTAGTGTGACTTTATCATTTACCGCATATTGTATCGAATGCGTGGACTTTCATTCATAAACAACACCGTCCTGTGCGCGATAGCAACATGGACTGATAGCCGGCTCGTGTGGGCCTGGGCGATCGGATCAAATCACTTTTTTCTTTTCTTTTTTGTATAGTATAGGATGGCGAAACGAGCTAAAGACCCACCTGATGTTAAGCGGTTACCTTTACCCATAATAACTTCAATACCACCTAGGCTGTTGCCTTAATGGTACCGCAAGTTAGTTCGCCAAACTGAAACATGAAGATGGAAAGTCTCATGTGATTCTAATTACACCAGCCACCCGTACCCTTCCGACTGAAACACAGCAATGCAAACATCACTATTTGGCGGAGAAGTAGGTATGGTGGTAGTACCTACTTCCCCGGACGAGCTCTTTCACAAAGGAGCTCTACTATTTCTATAAAATCTTCTTTTAGTTATTGGGTACTAACATAGGCTAAGTTAAATTGTTACTAACACATTGGACCCTTTGTTGTCTTTTAATAAACGAATAATAATAATAAATTATAAACCAGTAGCGCCCCTAGTGGAAACGAAGAGGAACTACTGATTGATGACAGTCGATGCGTTTGATTAAGCATTCGATCGAGAATACGGTAAGTGTCAACTCGCACTCAGCACTCTGGTGTTGAGTGATTTTGGATTCTAATACAAATATTTTCATTTCAAATAAACCTAATTACAGCCAATAATTTCTTAGGTTTTCGCGATCACTACACATTATAATAAAATAAGTTTAACCGGATTACAGCGCGTATATTATTTAAATTGGTTTTCCTGATGTTTCGAAAGCTTTGCAGCGTTCATGGTCACGCGAATAATTTTTAGAAATATCTGTACAGACGTTTGTCGTCTTAGTCTTCCTGCGACCACGAACGCTGTAAAGCTTTCGAAATGTCAGGAAAACCAATTTATATAATATACGCGATAAACTTGTTTTATGATAATTACAGGCACTTTTGAAATGTCAGGTTCTAGTTGCACGGTTCCAAATTTTGAGTCCTATGGAGAAGAACCGACAAGAAACTCCACGGCTATACTCTTTTTACCAGACTGCCCCAGAAGGAGGGTAATTAAAATAGGTAACTGATTCAGTATCATCAGCCTATTACTGTCCCATTGTTGGGCACGGGCCTCTTCTCAGAATGAGGAGGTTAAAGCCTTAGTCCAGCACGCTAGCCTACTGCGGGTTGGCGGACTACACACACCATCGAGAACTGTATGGAACACTCGCAGGTGTACAGGTTTCCTTACGATATTTTCCTTCACGTTTAAAGTAAAGTGAGTGAAAGTGAGTAATTATTTATTATAATAAAACAAAGTTTAACCGGATTAAAACGACGCATCGACGAATTGACGCTTGTCATCTTAGTCTACCTGCGACCACGAAATGCTGCAAAGCTTTCGAAACGTCAGGGAAACCAATTTAAATAATATACGCGATTTAATCCGGTTAAACTTTGTTTTATTACAATGTGTAGTGATCGTGAAAACCTAAGGAGTAATTATTTATTTCATCAAATTCATTGAAATAATGTAGGATTGGAAATTGTTAGAAACAATTATTATCTTATAACTATCTTGGTCACATAAAGTATAAAATAATCTACATCAAAATCATCAGGTCACATGGAGCCTGATAAGTCTCCCCACAACTGCAGACTCTGGTCTCTCCGCAATCATCCTTAGGATTCTGTTATCGCTGCCTCGAATTAGATGTATGATTGAGGCTGACTTTTTGCGCATTATAGCGTAAAAGTCATCCACCCTCGCGTCGAAGTACGAGTGACGTATACAGAAGATAAATAGCATAGCTAGTACTCTAAATAAAACTTCACCTGCATAAGAATTTGCTTTAACGGAATCGCTGTCGCGTCACTATCGCCTTACCAGTATGGCCTTGGCCTAATACTTTTTGGCACAGATTGAATAAATCAAGTTCTGAACTTCTTTCATCTTTATAAAGTCATGATTCATCAAACAGGCTTAGTCACGAAAAAAACGCAGAAATAAATTGTAGTTATAAAATTTTAGCCTCTAATAATAGGTTAACTTACGACACATAATTTAGCAGTAAACACTTACCCATTTAATTACACCTACGCGACAATATCCACGAAATCATCCTTCTATTTCGGCAATAACTCTCCTAGTGCAAACGTTTCTATTTCAATAATATACAGTGTTACGTATACACAGCGATACAGCAAATTGACCGAGAGAGGCTGCCACGCGTAGATAGTGAAGCGCACTACTCTGTGGTGTAAGTTATAAGATTATAGCGAGTTTAAATCTATGCGGAATACTTTACTTTTGAATAAAATTGATGGTGAATTTTTTGAGTGTATGGTTTTAAATAATAAAGCTCTAAAGCGCAAATTACACTCAAAGTGGGTGCGGGTTGGGCGCGAGTCGAGTCGGGAGTACGGCGGGTATTCCACTTTGTTCACCCAGGTGATTTCACCCAGGTGAAAAAAGTGGAATAAACCGGTATATTAACCTGTTTTTATACGGATGTTATTATCTGTTTTTATATATGTTCCGTGTGGGGCCGGACGTAAAGAATTGTACCAATTGTATCTTCTCATGGGTGTCGTAAAAGGCAACTAATGGATTCACCAGAGGATGGGCAGCAGCGTTCTCTGAGTATTTAACCAACCAACTGCGATCGCCAACCCGCCTGCCAAGCGTGGCGATTATGGCATAACCCCACTCTTTTTGGGGGAGGCCTATGTCCAGCAGTGGACTTCTTTTGGCTGAAATGATGATACAGCTTCACAGCTACACCTAACAACTAGAGTACATATAAACAGTTTTACGGAGACACAACAATAAAATGAACGTACAGTTTACAAGTTACAAAGCAAGACGGGCTTAGATCGAGACAGAAAAACCTAATTATTTATTGAATAATTTCCGGATTTTCATTTGCTTTGTAAGTGAGATCACTCCTTCACCAGCTTCCAATTGATCGAAAGAACTGCAAACGTAGTTGAGGGTACTACTTTGGTGATACAAGCTATAAGAGATGAGCGGAATGTAAACTTTAGAATAAAATTGGTAAAAATATTGCTTTAAATTATTTGGTGATAAATGTCTCACACATAATTTTTTTTATGATAAATTATGCATTCAGATAGATTCGCTTCAGACTGGACAAGAGCAAAAGGATGTCTTATGTAAATCTTCTATACCTACCTATAAAGAGAGATGTCCTGACTGACTGATTCATAACCGCAGAGCCGAAACTACTGAAATTAGAAACATGTTTGGACAATATGTTCTTCTTGTAACAAAAGTACCCGCTAAGAAAGTATTTTTAGGAAATTCTTACCTTATGGGGTGAAATAAAAAATAAAAATAAAAAAATATCGATTTACTCAGAACTTGTGAAAAATAATCTTTAAAGTAAATAAAGAAACACTAATATTTTCACTTCCAAAATTACTTCTAAAAGTGGGTACAATAGGGTTATAAATATTGGGGTGCTGGCCAGAAAACCTCCACGTGTGCCTAACGGCTGCTTGTCCTTCTGGACATGTCTAGAGGGATCGGCAGTTGTTTGGCCGGTGCATCCTGGGCACAGGCAATAAAATCCTGTCGAGGGATTAACCTTCGGGGGATTTTATTGCCTGTGGCGAATATTCTGGCGCGGGAGGGGCCCGTTGTGGGCCAGTGGGGAGTTGCTCCACGTGTCCCTCTGATATCAGCAGAGGGCACAGTGGAGGAGCAGGGGCGGGCCCGGTGTGCACTCACCCTGCCACTGGGCAGGCAGCGGAGGGACTGTCTTTCCCTGCCCCCGTCGATCTCGTAACCCCAGGAGTGCCCGCTGAGTAGTGTTCTCGCGCCTCTTGGGACCGAGGGTCTTGGCTTCACCGCCCGGACCGCGAGGAAGAAAACCTCTATAAAAAATTACGGGAGGTAGGGCCTGCGAGCAGCAGACTCGGGGTAGTCTGCTGCCCGACCAGCAGCTGGCGTAGCTAGCACAGCCGGTGTAGTTGGCGCAGCTGGTAAAGGCCCATGAGATGAGGTGGCGTGCAGTGTTCCGTGTGCGCCGCCTAGGAGGGTGCGGCTGACGTAAGGCCGCACGGGGAGAAGGGGCTCACCTGCTTGTGGCGGGCCAGGACCTGTCGGGGGTGGTTGTGTGAATACTCACGGGTTCCCACGCCCCCGGCTAAGGTAGTTGAAGGAACACCGTGGTGGTTTTAGTCGGTAAGAGTCCGACACTGGCTCCGCCTACCCCGGGCGGAGTGCGTCCATGAGGATTTCCCCACGGCGAAAAAAAAAAAAAAAAAAAAAAAAAAAAAAAAAAAAAAAAAAAAAAAGGGTTATAAATATTGCATGGGAGAAGATTATAGTGTGGCTAGATTGAGGCATAACTCGGTATAAATAATCTTTAAAGCAATGAATGAACTATGTGTTTTTGAATTTTCCGAAAATTAAACCAATGCGTATAAAAAACGGGTGTTAGTTTCTATGAAAAGCCTTCCTGTAGTCACACTTTACACAAATACTCTTCAAATTGAAATAAGTATTTTTTTCCCCAAAAATGGGACGGGAAACAATTCGGGGCATGTTAAAACTTTTTATGCGGGTAAAGCCGCAAGAGCACTGCTAATAACAAGAAATTAAAGGCTGCAATACATCAACGGTAAACTAATGATATGGCAGAAAAATTAGAACTTGAGTGCAAATTCAACGTTTGAATTTTATGACTTGTACCACACCATTTGTAGAGTATTTTGAAAGCAGGATTTTTGTTACGTAGAATTATTCTATAGAATTGCACTGCGAGATGTTACAATATACAACGTGGATATGATAATACGACCATAAATGAAAACACGGTTATTACTAGTCTATAGAAGCATTTTAAACACATAAGTTGTTTATCGAAAATTTAAAAAACAAAATTTTTTAACAAAATAAATACTAAAATTTCGACATATTAAGTAAAACATTTTCTAATCATCCGTAATCATTTAGAAAGAGTGTTTAAAATTATATGGACTCGCACAGGTCTTTGACCTAACGATCTTTGCCTAGAAAAAGCCAGCCAAGAGCATGTCGGGCCATGCTCAGTATTATAGGGTTCCTTAAGTAGGTCTAATTACAAACGAATCAAATCGAATATTAATAATTGCGATTTAAGTTTTTACAAACAGCGCCACCTAGCGCTAAATTTAAGAAGCTAAATTTAAGAAGTATGTCATATCAATATAACACAAAGTTTCTTTTTGTGATTTTTTTAAATAGAAAGTAACTAAAGGAGCATTATTCGCTAACATCATTTTTCTCTAAGGTCAATGACCTATGAACTAGAACGTCTTTTGAATTTTTCAGTTTTCTCACTATAACTCAAAAAATTATAATCACATTATACTCAAAATAATTTTAAAAGATAGTTTTTATGAAGGTCTAAGTTTCTACGTTGCATAGTTTAGAAATGGCAGGGGGGGGGACATTGCAAGTGACTTTGGCGAGCTGTATTTCGCAGATGGTATACCTGATAAAAAAGTTATGTATGAAACATTACCTTTATTTTAGTATGAATGAATGAATGAATGAATGAATGAATGATATATTTAGTAGATCTATTCAATGATACCCCACAGGAGACGGTGCAGCGAAAAAAATATGTTCATCCCCATTTCTCATGTATGGGCGCCACCCCTAAAATAAGTTATCAGGACTTCTTTATTCTTTTAAAATTGAGATCTAAACCATTTTTTAACAAAATTACAAATTGGGGTACATTAAAAGAGCCTCCATGAGTGACGATATTTAATTGATCGTGCGGCGCACCCTGGACAGTCAGCCCCGCTACCCACCTGCTGACTGGCTAATCTTTTCCCCACGGTATGAGATATTATCATTATGTAGCTCATGTCGACACGATAGAAGAAGAACAAAATTACATTTACTTATTAGGATAGACGGATAGACGGACAGACGGACAGACGGACAGACGGACGGATATGACGAAACTACAACGGTTCCTTGTAGGACTACGGAACCCTAAAAAGGGTTTTTCATGCAAAATTTATGAAATTAAAATACTTTCCTGTGGCTAAGCTATTAACTGGATTTGATAAAAAAATTGTATACGATCAATCAGAGGACGTGATACTGTGTACGTGGTTTAATTTAATGTCGTATTGTCATATCCACCCTGTATATTCGGCAGTCGATCGGCGATCTCGTAGCGGACTGATAGTACTGCCTTTCTTTCTAAGGTTCTTAGAATAAATCGCTAATCTCTGTTACCTCGTACCACGTAATTTGCGGGGAGTGTGAGATGCGGGCTCTCTGTTACAATGAGATATAGACGAGCGTTGGCACAGAAATTGTAGCTTGCTTTTGATGTAGTATCTGCTTCCTTCATACACACCCCTTATGTAGAGTGATAAATAATTTTCAAGTTGTCGCTCTGGTTTTCAATTTAAATTATACTGTTCTCGTACACGCTCTATGTGGTATGGTTCCGGTATGGAGTTGTATACAAGAAGAAATTACTGTAAATACTTCACGGATTGGATTGGAGGAATAAAATTGGTTCTAATTATGGATTGGTAATTTATTAAATTTACAACGTGGTATTGAAATAACTGAAAACCTCTTAAGGGGTCATTGTACACATCTGCATAACCAACATTTACTATGGGACCATACATGAAATCGCAAAAAAAACAGATGTTCCCTACATTTTGTCGATTTATATGAACAGAAATGTATGTCTCAGTTTGGCGAACCGACTTGCAGTACCATTTAGGCAACAGCCTAGGTGGTATTAAAGTTGTCATGGGCAAAAGTAACCGCTTAACATCAGGTGGGCCTTTAGCTCGTTTCGCCATCATATAATAAAAAAAAAAAATAAAAAAAAAAAAAATTGTTTTGACATTGTATAAAAAAGTACGACAATATCCTTCACGATCCACAACCAATATCTAAGTTTTTATGTTATCCAAATACATTTATTCCTTTTCACCAGGATATAATGTGTCTAAAATATAAGAAATCATACGTTTTATCTGCTCAAACAAGTGTTGAATTGACGAATGTACGTGAGAGCAATGTTAAGGCTGCGTAAAATATTCTCCCAGCGTTTCGATTAGACTAGGCAGAGTTGTGCAATCGAAATTTATATTCCGTCTGCTCTCTGAATTGTTAAGCTATGTTCGATTGTGTTGAGTTCTATCAATGGTATTGGTTTCGATTTTGGTACCTTCATTTTGAATTTGGTAAATTTCTAGGGAGCGATGAATGGGTTAAGAGGAAATGCGCGCAGGGAGACTTAAAAAATTGGCATTTGAAGAAACTATCGCTATCGCTTTGCGAGCGCTCGGCCTCAAATAAGTGCAATAAGGACAACTGCAACTCTGACTTAATAGCCTTAGTACAAAAGTCATAATTCGAAGTTTGGCTCTCGACTATTTTCTCCTCCGAAACTGGACCAATTTAAAAGATATTTCATAAGCTGAATAAGAAGAATGTGTACTGTGCCGCTGTTTTTCCTTTTTCATTAATAGTTGTCAAATTTATACACTATGCCTCTGTAGACTGCAGTCTAAATAGGCAATTTTGAGAATTTTTGAGGGCTTGTTGAAATAATTTATCAACTAACACAAAGCATTTATTTCTGTTTAATTAGTTTATTATTTTTAACACATTTACGCATGCGATGCGAAATCTAACGATTTAAATTAACGAATTTAGCTCAGTTATATGGAATCCACACTACGAAGTTTACACTAAACGTTTAGAAAGTGTTCAGAGACTATTTATTTACCATCTATGCTATGGAGATCACTTGGCTAAACAGATAACGAGCTACGTAGATAGGCTGAAACATTGAAACATTATCTTGTAAAACACTCGCCAGTCGAATAGAATTAATACATTTAGTTTTCCTTCATAAGTTAATTCACGGAACCACAGACTGCAGTGAACTTTTAAGCTCTATTAAAATAAAAATTCCCACCCGCCTCCCCAGAAAAAGTGTTTATGATTTGTTAGATATTCCATTTTCTAGAACGAATCTCGGTCATTTTGCTGTTGTGCCCAGACTTTGTAGGCGATACAATGCGTTTTCAAATACTCGCGATATTTAAAGTCCAAAAAAAAAATTATAAGGTATAATGAATTATCTGTTCTGTTGTCATATATATATAAAAATAATATACATAATGTAAAAAAAAAAAACCCGCGGAATACATAACCTCCTCCTTTTTTTGAAGTCGGTTAAAAAGTGCCTGACTCGATAGAAAACAGGAATATATATACAACGTGTATCAGAAATGCGTGGTCATATCTTAAGAGCTCATTCAGGGCATAGCATAGAACAACTTTTACTATGGGACCAACCCTGAAATCGCGAAAAAAATATCAGCTGATCCCTACTAAATCATCGATGTCGCTCGACAAAATGTAAGGATCAGCTGATATTTTTTTCGCGATTTCAGGGTTGGTCCTATAGTGAAAGTTGTTCGATAGCATCCCCTGAATAAGCTCTTCAAATATGACCACGCATTTCTGATACACGTTGTATAATATATTACATTTTTTTTTGTTTTTAGTTGTGGTAGTTACCTTAATTTTAAATTCCCCATTCCACCATTAATTTTGTGCATGCTGTGGCCTCCTTTAATTGAAGGAGTACACCAGATAGAATTCTGTATCTGTCACTTGTGATTTGTTGTGTATATCTTTTGTTGGAGGTCCTCAATAATATAAATATAAATAAATAAATAAAATTAATAATTTGATTATTTTTATTGAAGAGTTTTTCCAAATGAGTTGTGTCCTTACGTATGAATATCGATTCTGATAACGTAGCTCACAGGAACAACAGCGCTTTTGTGACATACTGTATTTGCATGTATCTCTTAATGTATTTATTTATTTTAATGGTATGTTATTTATAAGTCAATAGTTCTAACCTAATTTTACTACTTTACTGGTGCATCTACCTTGTTTTTTATCTGGTAGAGAACGCCTATGGCGTTAAGACCGCCCAGTTGTGCATAAATAATTAAATAAATATTTACACTGTAAATTAAACAGTGTATGTAACTGTAAGACTTAACATACCGCAGTAAGTAATGGTTACAGTGGCAACTCACATCATTAATCTTGCCAAAAGCGGGTAAGTGCGTTCGAAATCTGTCAGACCCTATTAAACTCTCCACGGAGACTGTTCGATGGGAGATGTTATATTTATCTTAACGATTCTTTTGGGGTGGGGTAATTGAAAATGGGTCACAAGTTTGTGTAAGCGTGGTAACTTTTTTAAGGTTCCGTACCCAAAGGATTTCAAACGGGACCCTATTACTCTCGCTACGCTGTCCGTCTGTCCGTCCGAGACCCGACGTCTGTCACAGGGCTGTATCTTTTATACATTAATAGGTAGCCAGTTGAAATTTTCTTAGAATATCTGTTGATATCACGATAAATACTTCAAAAAAAAAAGTCTAAAACCAAAGGGAAGCCATACAAGAAACTTCGAAAAGGAAGCATTTTTTTCAACGTTAATGTTCCTGCTCTATCTTCAAAATGATAATATATACTAGCGTCAAACTTGATCTGATTATAGTGCATACTATGTAGTTTAGCAACAAATACTAAAAATAGAGAATAAAATGGAATAATAATTTTATTTAATTTTAAGAAAAGTGTTACAATTGATTACATATAGCACTGAACCTCACACTAGGATACCCTGTGTCGTGAGGTCCAGTCTCTTTCATCATAAAAAAGGTACTACATAATAGGTTTAGGCTACCAAGGTACATAATATCATTATACCTATAGTTAATTTGATTTTAATTCAAGTTGTTAATAGCACCCCATTGTTGGAGTAATAGTGTTTTGTGCAAGTAATACAAACAAACATAACAAACAGACATAATGTGGTCGTACCTACTACTTACTTAAGTAGAAGAAAGAGATGCAAAAATTTATATTTTGCGCACGCTGCATATCTTTTGATAAACTCTCGTAATAATTTCTTAGGTTTTCGCGATCACTACACATTATAATAAAACAAAGTTTAACTGGATTAAATCGCGTATATTATTTAAATTGGTTTTCCTGACGTTTCGAAAGCTTTGCAGCATTTCGTGGTCGCAGGTAGACTAAGATGACAATCGTCTTTACAACTCAAACTCTCGTAAATTAAATCAGTTTCTATGGGGTATCAGGTCGATGGGTGTTGGTTCCCCTAAATGCGTGAGTCCGACTCGTTATTGGCTGGTTTTTTTTTCATGATTACATCGCGTATGTATATTATTTAAATTGTGTTTAAAGCTTTGCAGCGTTCGTGGTCGCAGGAAGACTAAGGCTCGTATTACAGAATGATCCTCAAGCATTGATCTCTGTTTAAAACTAGTTTTAAGTTGAGCTTTGATTTTAGAACGTTCCTCAAGCAGAGATTTATTGATCACAGTTCAGCTGAGTTTAGCTTTATTTAATACTGTCACCCGTTTCAGTATTTGAGCAGAGTTTTGATTTTAATCACTCTAGTGTGGTCCAGACTACACTTGAGTAGAGATTTCTATTAAACTTAAGGTCAAATTCGTGTGTTATGTTGTTGAATTAAAGTTTATAATTACCGTATTGGAATAAGACCGATACTCAAGTAACGATTCTAGTGATCAGGTGATTGAAGTTTAAACTGTACTTGAGGAACCGTCTGTAATACGGGCCTAAGATATGTATACTTTTAAATATCATTGACGGAACCCATAAAACTTACCACATTTAAGTAATCAGGTAAGACAAAAAATCTCTACACATAAAGCGCCCGTCGCACAATTGTGATTATTTACTGTATGTACCTAACTATATTGTTTACGGGCCGTTTACGGCGCCGGCTCATTAACCACGGTGTAATTACGGCTTTCAAGTAATAAAAGTGTTCACTGTAATACCTTGTGTTTGTGTGGTGATCAAGCATTAACTTAGATTTGTTACTACTTAGACAATAGTGAATGGTGGTAATTAGCACAGAACAAAAAACTAAAGTTTGGAAAGGCTAAGTGGGTGTGGCCGGCGTGCCGCATTTTGAGCACACGCTCACATTCAACGTAATATGATGAAACGACGGATTTAGTTGCTCGCGAAACACATCGCTGTTCAAAGCTGGGGCTACTTTTTTTTAGTTCAAAATCCTGTGCTGTTATAACTAGCAAAGTATGAAGCCAAGTACTAAGTTCATCAAAAGATTTATTTTCATCGACGAGTCATTATTATGAAATATTTGCACATAATAAACCAATTTTGAAATTGTCAGTGAAAACGATTCCTATAAAATTTAAAAATATTAATTATAATAAAACAAAGTTTAACCAGATTAAATCGCGTATATTATTTAAATTGGTTTTCCTGACGTTTCGAAAGCTTTGCAGCATTTCGTGGTCGCAGGTAGACTTACGGCCAAAATTAATATCCAATCTATCCACGATTTATCCTACTAGAGATAGAAATTTGACACATTTTGTATGAAGCGTATGTCAAATTCCTATCTCTAGTAGGGCAAATCGTGGATAGATTGGATATTAATTAAGGCCCTTAGATGACAATCATCTTTACAGATATTTCTAAAAAAATCTTTTAATCTACCGTTCAATATTATTAATTAAAATCGTTTCGACGCACGCAGTAATCACTCTCAATATCATTATCTTATACAGTGTTGCGTACTGTTTGGGACTTGATTATTTTTAGGACTGGGTTCCAAACAGGTGGTAGCTGTCAACCATCTTCTCTATTAAAATTAGGATGTTTTTTAATTTCAATAGCCTCATGGAGCATTCTAGGTACATATCGGTTTTCCTTCGCCAGAACTTGTGGTTTATCAAATCGAAGAAAATGGTTGGGTTTGTCTAGGGCATGTTCACACACTGCAGACTTTGTGGAGCGTCTGTTCTTGACGTCAGCTATATATTCTTTAATTCTAGTGGCTATACTACGCTTTGTTTGCCCTATGTATGATAACCCACAATCACAATCAATCTTGTGAGGGAATGTGACACTTCACCGGTCTGAGGAGTTGGCTGATCTTTCTTTGGGGCTTGAAATAGGTTTTGATTGAAGCACGCTTCAAGATATGACCAATTCTTTCGGTGACCCCTTTGATGAATGGTAGAACAGCAGGTCGACGATCAACTGTGCTGGGTTTCGGGCGACGTTTGCTATGGGGATGTGGAGCTCGCAAGTTATTATGCTCTCAAGCATAATAACTTAGTAGTAGATTAAAATATTGTTTTAGATATATCTGTAAAGACGATTGTCATCTTAGTTTACATGCGACCACGAAATGCTGCAAAGCTTTCGAAACGTCAGGAAAACCAATTTAAATAATATACGCGATTTAATCCGGTTAAACTTTGCTTTATTATAATGTGTAGTGATCGCGAAAACCTAAGAAATTATTAAATATTCATTACGTACAATGGATCTGCTTTTTAAAACGCTTTTCTTCAGAAACGAATTAACTGTTTTCCATTTCTCAAAAGACGGATCGATTTTTTTTTATGCATTTAAAAAACGAACAGGTAACAAAAATCAATTTTTCCCCTAAAAATCAACGATGTTTTATTTAAATATGCATAAAGTACATATTAATTTTTAAAATGAAACTGTTTTAAAAGCAAAAACGTTAAAATTGGAGAAAATTATAGTATTAGCTGTTCTCAAACTTGTTAAAAATTAACAGCTTTTTCAACCTGTATTTGTCGGAAAAAAGTGATTACATTACATTGACACGAAAACCATCAATGACCCATCGTACGGGTAATATTATCTACATGGGGGGGATTTGATGCGGAAGGCAGAGGACCGAGTGTTGTGGCGCAACTTGGGAGAGGCCTATGTCCAGCAGTGGACTGCGATAGGCTGAGTTGATGATGATGATGATAGTGTCGCTTATCCGTCATGACTATTCATGACACGATATTGAGGGGGTTCTGTAGGCCAATTACACGTAACTAAAGAAGTTCAGTTTCAGTGCAGTTGCAGTGCAGTTGCAGTGTAGTTGCAGTGCAGTTGCAGTGCAGTTGCAGTGCAGTTGCAGTGCAGTTGCAGTGCAGTTGCAGTGCAGTTGCAGTGCAGTTGCAGTGCAGTTGCAGTGCAGTTGCAGTGCAGTTGCAGTGCAGTTGCAGTGCAGTTGCAGTGCAGTTGCAGTGCAGTTGCAGTGCAGCTCCAGTGCAGTTAGTTGTGAGTCGGACTGGGTTCGATTCCCACAGGACACAAATATTTGTGTGATGAACATAAGTGTATATATTATATGCATTGTCTAGTACCGGACCCATACCTTAAGCTCTGCTTAGTTTGTGACTAGATGGTGCTGTATAAAAATGTCCCAAAAATATTGATTTATTATTTATAAACAAAACTATAATCCCAATCACAACAAATAATCACAACAAGTTTCGATTCAAACCAATAACCGTTATCCACGCTAAACTATATTCGTATGAAAACTGAAAGGCACTTATAAATATCTCGAAGACGCGTCTCCACGCTCCGATAAACAATAAACATGAATAGAGGAATCAATTCCACCAAAGATTTGTTTAGCAATAACTCTCGAGGAAAGCGGGTCATAATACAGAGTTGATTGAACAATAATTGAGTTTTGTTGGCAAACAATAGTTCCTGGATCAGCAAAAAAATGTTGTTCTATAATAACTTCTTAGGTTTTCGCGATCACTACACATACATACATACATATTATCACGCCTGTTTCCCATTGGGGTAGGCAGAGACTATGGATTTCCACCTGCTACGATCCTGACACACCTCTTTCGCTTCATCTACGTCCATTAACCTCGTCATGCATGCTCGTCGGTTTAGAGAACTCTTAACCTGGCATTTTTTGAGAACATCCGCGATTTGATCACTACACATTATAATAAAACAAAGTTTAACCGGATTAAATCGCGTATATTATTTAAATTGGTTTCCCTGATTGTTTTCCATGTTGTTCAATGAAAATATATACCTGTTGTGTCAAGTTTAAATTACCTATTTTAGGAGGAAACGCGGCAGAGAGACTTTTGAACATTAGGTATTTTAAGAAACTATGGTTGTCGCTTAACCTACAGTTTTTGCGATAAGGACAATTACTGCAATTCTGCCTGAATAGCCTTAGTAAAAAAGTCAGAATTCGATGTTTGGCTCTCGACTATTTTCTCCTCCGAAACTGGACTAATTTGAAAGATATTTCATAAACTGAATAAGAAGAATATGTACCGTGCCGCTATGTTATTCCTTTTTCATTAATAGTTGTCAAATTTATACATAAGGTCTCTGTGGACAGCGGTCTAAATATGCAATTTTGAGAATTTTGTGGGGCTATAAAAATAATGTATCAGTGAAAACGAAAATATCGAGACATAAAAATGTTGCTATTTATTTGAAAGTAAAAAATCATGATCTAGGGTTATAACTTTATTTATATTATAACCAGAAAGAAAACAGTCGAGGGCATTTCTATGGGGAAAAGTACGTTTACGTTAAGTAGGCACTTTTAATTCAACCAGCTTATTACTGTCCCAATGCTGGACACGGAGCTCTTCTTCTAATAAGAAGGATTGAATAAGACATTCCGTTTCACGTTTGTTCCGTGTGGTGCCGGATATAAAGAATATAGCACCACCATCTCTTTTCGTGGGTGTCGTAAAAGGCGACTAGGGAATTTACCAGAGGATGGGCAGCAGCGTTCTCTGAGTATTTACTCAACCAACTGCGATCACCAACCCGCCAACCCGCCTGCCAAGCGTGGCAATTATGGCATATCCCCCCATTTTTGCGGAGGCCTGGGTCCTGCAGTGGACGTCTTTCAGCTGAAATGATGGAGTGCACTACGGAAGCACGACAGTACAAAGTGCGAATAACGCTGGTGCGACAAAACTATAGCGCGAACCACGGAAGATCGAATGCACGCAGGTTCGAAGAACCATAGCTCGACTCCACTCAAGTGCGAATCACGCAAGTGCGACACAAGATCGACACTACTGTAGTTCGACACCACTATAGTTCGAAATCACGCTAGTGCGAGAACTTATTTATTTAATATTTAACTTTTTAGGTACATACAGTACTTGAACGAATATATGTGGGTATATCTACAACATTATAATTGACGACGACGCACGATTTAATTTGACGACGTCTGTGGTCTGGTGGTTCAAGTGTCGAACTGCTGATCACGAGTTCGTGGGTTCGATTCCCACAGGACAAAAATATTTGTGTGATGAACATAAGTATTTGTGTTGGTCTGGGTGTTTCTTATGTATTATAAGTATTATATATTTATTATATTATTTATTGTACATTACACCAAACGAAAATAAAGACAATAGTTTACAGAAAGATTAAATAAGTACAATGGGCGGTCAAAGGTCAAAGCGGCAATTGTGTGGTAAACAAGGCAATCTCTTCCAGACAACCTTTGGACTGTTTTTATTTACAAAAAAAGTATATAATTAGATCCATTGTCTAGTACCCATAGCACAAGCTCTGCTTAGTTTGGGACTAAATGGTGCCGTGTAAAAATGTCCCAATTTTTATTTTTATTTTTTTTATTACTTAAACTGACTGAAGTATATCAGAATCAGACAGCATTGCAAGTATTTTGACGAATAAACTATTTTGATTTCATTTAATTTAATACCGTACACGTACCTTATCGTACCGTATCTTACAAGTATGCCATTGGGATCCGTACCAAATTTAACCGAAACTACGTCCAATCCGAATTCGAGAAAACACGAATGTCACTTGTTTACTAGAGATTTATTGCTCATTCCGCTTCACCGTCACCGTCGTCGCCGCTCCGCTAGCACCCACCTTCATCCGTATTATCTCAGATTCAGGGTTGGAGTGTAGCAATTTATTTTTTTTTTGCGAAAAAACCGCCTTATCGAACCTTCGAGACCCGATAGTATGTGGGAGTTGTAGGGTGGGGCGAACACAATAGAATGAAAGGAACTCGAATGGACCATAATTATTAGCTGGAATGGAATGGACTGGAATGGAAAAAACTTGACTGAAAAAGTCTGGAACAGGACTCATTAATAATATCCCCGGGATGCACCGAGTTTCATTATGCCACCGTTTTTTTGGCTGGTTGCCGTTGTAGATCCTGGCTTACAGGAGAGTTGCAGTATTTGAGAAAGTGTGGTGGGCTTGGAATGGACTGGGCTAGGATAGAATGGACTGGGAAATAACTGAAATCAACTGGACTAAAATGGCCTGGATTATAATGGAATGGACTTGACTAAAATGAACTGGAATGGATTGGCATAGACTGTAATGAACTGAAATAGTCTGGAGTGGACTAGAATGAACTATCCAGTCCACTCTATCCAGACCATTTCAGCCCATTCCATTACACTCCAGTCCAGTCCATTCCAGTCCATACAGTTCATTTTATTAATTATTTTATTTTATTTAATTATTTATTTGTCACAACTTAAAGCTATTTTGATGATAGCTTTAAGTTGTGGCTAGTCCATTTTGATGCATTCCATTGCATTTCATTCCAGTTAAATCCATTCCAGTTCATCCAGTTTATACCAGGCTATTCTGGTGCAATCCAGTCCACTCCAGTCTATTTCAGTCCAGTTAATTCCAGTCCAGTCCATTTCAGTCCATTACATTCCAGCCTAAACCTGTCCATTCCAGTACAATCCATTGTATTCCATTCCATTCCAATCAAGTTCATTCTAGCCCAGTTCATTTCAATCTATTACAGTCCGTTCCATTCCATGGTGTTCCCCCGACGCTCTAACACCCACCCTACCTACTACGGTAAAATGTATACATCAGGATAAGAATGACTATAAAAATATGGTGATGTATTTTCGCACTTGAGTGGAGTCGAGCTACAGTTCTTCGAACCTGCGTGCATTCGATCTTCCGTGGTTCGCGCTACAGTTTTGTCGCACCAGCGTTATTCGCACTTTGTACTGTCGCGCTTCCGTAGTGCACTCGAAATGATGATGATGATGATGATGATGATAAAGAAGATGATTGTGATGACAGGCTTTATTTCTATCTAAACTAAATTATTTTGTGTAAAAAAAAATTACACGTTCTCAAGTGAAAAATCGTTGTGATTAAAGAACCAATTAACAATAATTGTGTCTACCTTTTCGATTTTATAAACGAAACTAAATCGTTGTTTCCGTGGATAACAGATTTACAGGCTATTGTTAACATTATTCCACTTCCAATTTTCTAAGCCTACAGCATGGACGAATAAGAAAGGCGGGCGGAATCTCGCTAAACAATAAGTGAAGCACCCATATTAAGTCGGCTCGCTTGAAAGTACGGGCAGGCACGCACACATCCACACCAATAATAAGTCTAACAGCGATTATGCAACAAATCTCGTGTGACGGAAGACGTGGTCATAGTGTCACAAATAAAATAACAATATGCCGTCTGGTGTGTTAAAACGCTGTCAAAATTATAGTGGATTTAAGAAAAAAATAAGTGCTTAAATTTTTTCTCAGCGAGATTTCGTCCGCATTTTTTTATTCCTCCGTGGCCTACAGTAATTCCCAGAAACTTACCTCACAAAAGTTATTATTAAAAAAACACCCAAAAAAATGTTAGAAGATTACGAAATAACAAGAAATACAGCTTCTGTCATAATTTATTATGGCACAATGTTCTGAAATAGAGACTTTACTGTTTGTAATATTATCCTACCTTGAGGGTGAATCCCTAAATATTTCTTCAGTCTAACAGGTATCACAAAAATGTTAGTGAAACATGGGTAAGTAATGAATTATTCATATTCTTCTCTGAATTATTATGTACAGCGTATGTAGTGATGTGATTTCGCAGTTATGTGGCACGAAGAACTCGAGTATTCTCCAACGTGGGAACATACGGGTGTTATTGTCTTTGTGCGGGCACGCGTGAAATTGTTTATGTGCTTAGATTTTTTTTTTTCGTACATGCAAAGGTAGGTATTTTTATTTACTTTTTAAAGGCAGGTTTTTATAGTTAATCTTGTGTTCTTATTCCTGAGATTAACCTAAGTACATTACCCTCACATTATTTGAACTCATTTATTGTATTGAACAATCATTTAAAAAACTAGAAACATAGTTTCTTGCCGGTTCTTCTCCATAGGATTTACCATTTAGAAAAATGCAACTAGAATCGACTATTCATAAGAGCCTGTTATTAGGTTAATTTGAATAAAATAACAATTTTATTTGATAAAAATACTTAGACCAACCAAATATTAACATAATACTACCTATCTGTTGTTATGTCTACATTTCTTGTTTTAAATTCTACATAACATAACATCCTGTGCTTTGGTTATGTTCCTTATATCGCTATGTCTCACTTTGTCACTTAGTTTTAGGCCTAGGAGGCTCCTTTCCATGCCTTTCTAGCACACTTTAACTTTTTGTAAGTGCTTTGTTGATATATAGTGACAAAGTGAAACATAGCGATATAAGGAACATCACCAAAGAACAGGATGTAGAAAAAACCATTTTGGGTCTGAAATGGAAATGGGCTAGACACGTTCAAAGATCGCCAGACAACAAATGGTCCAAAATAATCACTAATTGGTATCCATTTCAGAAGAAAAGACGACAAGGAAGACCATCCAAAAGATGGAGCGACGATATAGTTGCTACGGCTGGAAACACCTGGAGTAGACTAGCCAGAGACAGAGTAGGGTGGAAACAAATGGAGGAGGCTTTCACCGCTAGAGCGGTCCCTACATAGATACTAATACTACTAACAAGCTAGGTTAAAAATAAAACTAAAATACAACTAACAAAAATATAGAATAAGCTCAAATCTAGAATATATGTAAGGAATAAATAAAGCTATATAAAAATAAAAATAAACATAACATCACGCCTGTATTTCCCCGAAGGGGTAGGCAGAGGTGTATAGTACACCCAAATTTCGCCAGTTATGTTGTAAGTCCCATGTAATAGGGGGCGAGCCTATTGACATTAACCGGGCACAAATCCAGACTCCGGGCTGCTACTGAGAATTTCCTAATGAAAAAATCCAATAACACTTTGCCCGACCCGGGAATCGACCCCAGGACCTCACGCACAGCAGTCGCGCTTGCAACTACTAGACCAACGTGGCCGTTTTAAATTCTACTGATATAAAATATTTTTAGAGTAACGAAGAAGACGTTCTAAATAATATTATTGCCCCATTGACATTATAAACCGCAATAACCCATTAAACTTCTTTCCAAATCAAAATTTGAAATGCAGCGAGTTAATATAATTACTTAATAATAACGGTATAGACAGCTGATAAGACAAAACTTTAAATTGACACTAATAGACATCTGTCATCCCGTCATTAAAGGCATTAGAAATTCAACAAGATAGAGAGAAATCTCCATTGAAAACGAAAATAATTTAATAATAAAGCACCGTTTTAAATTATTATGAAGATTTATAATTATTATATTATCAAATGCTATTATTATGTGTGCTTCAAATGTTATTTTAATTTTGAAATATTTACTGATTGTTTTTCTAGAATAATTAGAGGTACATATTTCAATATTAGATTATGAGGTACATTATGCGAGCTTCGTCTATTCTACCAGACTACGCTAATGTAAGAAGATATTTGATATTAAGATTTACTAAAAATTTTAATTTTAATTTGTTTAATTTTTGTTTAATTTGTTAATGGTAATGCGTTAGTATTAACGCATGACAGTTGCGCAAAGCGACTTGCGTTTGATGACTTAATACAATACTGTCATATTGTGTAGTTTAAGAATAATGTGTTTCCTCTTTACAGTCACCAATTTACCTCCAGGTCGTCTCAACAGCCGCAAAAGTTTTTTACGCAGCACATTAGCTACCAGAGTTCACCCAGCTGCCATCAGATGCAAATTATGGATCGAGAAGTGCCCTCCACCTCTTGACTTTATTACACCAAAAGAGAAGCTACCGCCAGGACACGATCTGCAGCGGCCAGTGTGGAAGTCATTAAATCGTCTTCGCACACAGGTTGGTCGCTGTAGACTTAACAAAGAGAGGTTTAGAGAATAATACTAATTTTTCTCAGTGTGTCTGCGGTGAACCAGAGCAATCTATGTCACACTTGCTGGTGTGTCTCTTGTGTCCGAACACCTGCACGAGAGACGATCTCAACGCCGCCACTAATAACGCCATTGAAGTGGCCACTTTTTATTCCAACAATATTTGAACCATTGACACGATAAGAGAGTCTATGAAATTCCCAATTCTTGTATTTTAATTTTACGTTTGTGTTACGTAGTTTACCTTTTATTGTATTTAATCTTACTATGTATCTGTTATCATTATTTACCTGTATTAATTACACTGCACTGAATAGAAATAAAGTGAACACGGAGATGACGGCTGATAGAGATGTATGGAAGAAAAAAACATGCTGCGCCGACCCCAAATAAATTGGGATAAGGGCAGGAGGATGATGATTAATTACACTGCACTGATCGAATTTATTCTGTCGACACCAGTTGTCGCTGAAAACCAGCGCTGTGGCTCTTCTCCGTGCATGTGGCACAGCCGTTAAAAAGTAGCTCAAAATTTAAAATTATTTCAAATTTTTAATAATTAGCAGCTTGAGCTTTATTCATTTTTGCTGAGCGATAGCCATTTTGCGTGTATATGATGCACATCTTGATACACTTCTTGATTCTTGGTACCTGTATTTGCTCTGTTTTTTTAATACATTTATTGGTAATTTTGTGCGTAAACACAAACACAAATAAATTTATTTTACTTCTTTCAAATAGTTCATTCACTTTGTTTTCTGCTCACTTGTATACCTACGGTACAGTATTATTGTAAAACGCACATGTCATTGTATCATCTTCAAGCGCCCGCTCCAACTTCGCTCCCGTATGTCTTCACATTTTATCATCCAAAAAAATATGGTTACGATGCAAATGAAGTCTCAGTGTTTTTTTGCAAAAGAACAGTAATATAACAGCGGGCTTACATTTATGTAAATTGTGCGGAGCTGGATTTTTTGTTTATTAATATGAAAATGTCGTTAAGCTGTAAAAAACGTCTGAAGATGTAATGCGTCGAATGGTTTTGTCGCATTAGTTTTCTCGTAAAACTGTCAGCTTAGGGAACGCTGGGTCGTTATTATTTTCATACTTTTTGTATAGCCATAGTTAGCACTATGTGGGTGGCTAATTATGCACCGAATATATAAAAAATTAAGACTGTATAAAGACTATACAACGTGTTATTGAAATAACTGAAAACCTCTTAAGGGGTCATTGTACTCATCAGTATGAACAATTTTTACTATGGGACCAACCCTGAAATCGCTAATAAAAATCAGCTGATCCCTACATTTTGACGATTTATGTGAACACAAATGTAGGGATCAGCAGATTTTTTTTCGTGACTTCAGGTTTGGTCCCATAGTAAAAGTACTTCATATTGATGAAAACAATGACCCCTTAAGAGGTTTTCAGTTATTTCAATAAAACGTTGCATAAACCTTATTGTCCATACATACAAAAAGCGCTAACGGTTTTCCATCCCTAAATTTTATTATAACATAACACAACAACATAACATAACATCACGCCTGTATTTCCCCGAAGGGGTAGGTAGAAGTGTATAGTACACCCACATTTCGCCAGTTATGTTGTAAGTCCCATGTAATAGGGGGCGAGCCTATTGCCATTAACCGGGCACAAATCCAGACTCCGGGCTGCTACTGAGAATTTCCTAATGAAGAAACCTAATAACACTTTGCCCGACCCGGGAATCGAACCCAGGACCTCACGCTCAGCAGTCGCGATTGCAACCACTAGACCAACGAGGCAGTCAAATTTTATTATACTTCGATATAATTATCGTATGTTATTTAGAACATTAAAAACTATAATAACTTCATAGGTTTTCGCGATCACTACACATTATAATAAAACAAAGTTTAACCAGATTAAATCACGTATATTATTTAAATTGGTTTTCCTGACGTTTCGAAAGCTTTGCAGCATTAAAAACAATGTTTGAATTTCACTATGCCTTCGAAGTATAGGCACTTATAAAATGTAAATTTTTTTGCGTTGAAATTATGACGAAGACAAGCAGTTGTATAAGAATACCAAACGTATTTTTTTTTAAACACACCTTGCCAGCGTAGACTATAATCTATCCAAGCGATTAATATCAAACGCAAAAGATTTTGTTAATATTTAAAGGGTGAAAATAGTTTTCCCCCGAATCGATAATTTCATCAAAAAAAAATGGTAAAAAAGCCAATATAGGTAAAAATGTGTCCAAAACACATAATAATTAATTGAGTAACATATTGTACTGAAACCTTTTTTCGAAATAAATCATAAACATCATGTCTTTACTACTACTTATCTAATAAAAACAGTCCTTTCTCCTGGAAAAAATAACTAAGCCAACTTCTGTAGCAATACCAACTATGATTTTTTCTCATCCTACATAATAGTTTATTGAACCGAAAGAAAATAATTCCAACTAAATTCATAAATTTTGTTCAAACTAGAACATTTCTTCATATTATTTTTCATCTATCCTACGCATTCTCAGTAATTTTATTTGCGATGTCTCCCTCTTCAACATTATACACAATGTCAGACGATCTTGGAATGACGTCATCTCTAAGATATAGTTGGTTACAACGACGAAGTTTTCATGATCCCAGATTACAGCAACAATGTAATAGTTTGTAACTGTAATTGTTGGAAATGAAACTTTGAAGCTTATATCTACATGTGTGATGGTTTGATTTGGTACTCCAGTTCAGTAGGTATGGGGAGGACAGCAGTACGTGGTGCTCGCGTGCTACTGTGGGGAAAAATATTGTTTTCCGTCCGACATACCCCTCCGCCATCCCCAGGCGGAGGGGTATGTCTGTCCATGAGGATTTCCATCCGAAAAAATAAAAAAGGTATAACAAGTGACATAATAATACAGGCTGATTTTGAATTAATTAGCAACCCTTAAACGGATAAGACTGCACTATGGATAGGAAAATAAAATTTACTTCGTTGCATACAAAAGCCAAACCAAGGATGTTTTCTTTTGTATTTAACTGTATAATTATGGTTTAGTGATATCATGATTCAAATATAGACGAAGTGCTACGAACAATCATAGTGAAGCTAAAAAAACTATGTTCCTTCGTGTACAACCAGCGCTCACGTACACACCATGCATCTGAAAGATATTTGCTTTCAATGCTTACTTGACAATGCCGCGGCATGTGTACTGAGAGGAGTGAGCACGGTTCAAGGTGCATGTGTGTGCGTGACCGCTGGTTGTACACGAAGGAGCATAGTTTTTCTGGCTTCACTAGATTGTTCGCAGCACTTCGTCAATATTTTTTACGTCTGTGATATAAACTTAGAAAGATAAACAATATTTCTTAAGACATTATGGGTAATTGACATTGTTGTAAGTTAATATCATGCTGAAAGCAATTTTTCTCCGTCGCTCGAAATAAAATTATAATTATTCATAACACAAATAAAGTATAATTTTAAACAACCTTTATAATGTCACATTAAATTATTCTAACGTGTGATAAATGTTGCAATTATAAAAAAATATAAAAATATCTTTTGTGTGTTACCTCATCTCATGAATTTCATGAATACAATATAAAGAAGAGCTCCAAAGTAATTTACCTGAAACAAACAGTAATGTTATTAAAATATTATAATTAATTCTTTTGTTATCAAGTAATCTTATTTTAACAAGTTTCTGAAATTGTAAATAATAATACGATTTGAATTAACTGCATAATTTTGGGGACTTAGGCGAATCGTGTTGAGAAAACAACAATTTAATAATGTTTTAGTTTTTCTAGCAACTTTATATAACTAATAATTAAATAACCTATCTACAAATATACAATATTTACAAAACAAATATAAAATAAAAGTACAAAATAAAATTATATAAAAAGGCGTGCTTAGGCGTCAAAGTATTCCTCCACATCGCTGTCATCTGGAAAAGTGCCCAGAAGACTGGCAGCGGCGTTGCCACGTTGCATGGCAACGCTTATTCTTTGGCCAAAGAACAAACCAGCCCTCTGGTCACGCGAAGTGTCGACCAGCCTCTTTGCGATTTCCTTGAAAAGCATGCGCGCACTCGGACCCCATGTCCCGAGCGTTTCGACCCCAAACGGCTCAAAGTCATAGTTTCCTGATAGGTTACTATATTTGCGCCGCTTATTTACATTATTAGGTATATTATTTTGTAAGTTGCTTCATTCTTTTGTTGCCAAGTAATCTTATTTAAACCAGTTTCTGAAACTGTAAATAATAATGCGATTAGAATTTACTGCATAATTTTGGGGACTTATAGAGAAAACAATAATTTAATGTTTTAGTTTTTACACTTAAATTATTCTGTTTCATTAATTAGATACCTATATTATTTTGTGAGAAGTGTCACAAAGAGAATAATGCTTCATTTTCATATTTTATCGTTTAAGAGGATTACTCAAATAGTTTTTCATGCTATTGTAAGGACAGACAGACAGTACTCATTAACAAAATTGTTTATGTTAATAATATTCTAAAACATTTTAGTCTTGTGAATTGTCTGCGTAAATAGGTACTTTTTAATGAAGATCCATAAATATTTATTATTTTAATATGTTTTAAACGTAAAGATCAACATTCTTAAACTATGCTTATTTTGCTCCCTGATTGATACAATTTTTAGACAGGAACGCATAAATAAATCACTTTGTTTTGTCCGATGCCGAAATAAATAAATAATTACATATTTTTGGGGCATTTTTACACAGCTCCGTCTAGTCCCAAACTAAGCAGAGCTTGTGCTATGGGTACTAGACAATGGATATTACACTTATATACTACTATAAAAAAAAATACTTCCGATAAAAAGAACCTTATTTATCGTCAAAGATTTTAATTAATATTATATTCATTATTGTACATAAACCAAACAGAAACAAGACGTTAGTATACAGAAAGATAATGTAATTACAATGGGTGGTCTTATTGCATAAGGCATGGCATTTAATTGGAATGGGATTCTACGCGATGACAATTTTTTTTTCTGATCTCCCTCTGTTTCATCGGAAAACTAGTTCAGTTTCGTTGATAGAATCCACCTTTGAATATATGGACTGTATTTGATTTCATTCTGTAGATATAGCAGAACTTATAGTTCTGTCAATACTATAACTGGCATTATTTATTAGGTCAGCAACACACCAGTTCGAACAAGATTACGTGTAAAATGCTCAATATATCTAGCTAAACAGGCAGCTGTGTATCGTGGCGGTTCTACGATGGGCTTATCACATCGCAACCGGTAGATCAGCCGGTCCGACGGCCGCATTACCCAGAAGCGCCGGATGACCGCCTGTAATGCCGGATAGCCGGCTAAACTGCCGGATCACTTTATCGATGCGTTCAATTTTGGATTAGTTGGGTATATTACGTGCTAATTTACTTGTAGGTACTGGGAGAGAATGGCTTGTGAGCTGTATACTGCGGTACTGGTGTGATGAGGTAGGTATATTTGTCGCAGTTTCTCGGCTTAGACTACACAACAATGTAATCGGTGAACTGTATCGGTATGATTGAACATATCAAACAATGTGACCTCTGCCAGTCTTTGGAAATGACAGAAGTCTCAGTTTAATGTAAAAAAAATATAAACATAAAACTTAAATACAAAAAATAAGTAATCCTAGTGTTAGATAATTCAGAATTATAAACACTGTTTTTATATAAAAATCTGTTTCCGCCAAAAATAAATCGATTACACATCGATTCCTGGCTGATTTCATTCACTCGCTTAACCATCGACTCGATCAATATTCACTCGTTGGTATTGTACGTGGCGGGGAACTGAGAACCGCGGCATTCGAGCATGGACGCCCGAGCTGAGTGGTCGTAATAGTAAACTGTTGTAGCAGGAATTCATGTAAGTTAATGTCATTTGGTTATATATTCTTTAAATAATAATCTTACTGTGACCGTTATTTTATTCTATTTTTGTGGATTCGTAGATAATATTTTGAGATGTTCAGCAGAATGTGTTACGTATTAAAATAATTATAATTATATTATGCCTGGCAAAATGTTTATATTCAATTTCCATAACCTACGATCGTACACCCTAATCTGTTGAAAAATAAACGTATTGTTAAAAGAATGCCATAGTTTTACTCCTACCTTCTGATCGTTCTTATAAATCAGAACTGGGATTACAACGCTCACTAACTTTCTAATTTCATTGCAACATTAGTATTTTTCGGATAAAATAACGGTTACATTACAATATAGCAAAGCAATATGTGTTTGTAAAACAAGTGAAAATAAAAACTATTTTAATATTTTACTGTGTACCCACTCTTTGAGATCTTAATTTTGTACGCCCCATGCGTCTTGCCATAGCTACTCTATGGAGACGTAGGCAGCTAGTATTGGGGAACCCGTATGTATCTTGCCAGGGTTACTCTCTGGGTGTACACGCGCTTTCCCTGTTTATATCTATTCATATGCGCAATCGTCTTGCCATGGCTACTCTATGGAGACGTAGGCGCTAATTGCATTATAACAGTGGTTCCGTATTCGCTTTTCCCTACATACACCAAGCCATGGCTACTCTATGGGGGTGTAGGTAGGAATATGGCTTTGACTGGTTCCCGCACGCATCTTGCCGGGGCTACACTCCGGGGTACGAGCGGGATATTGGTTTGGTTAAAGCGCTTTTATGATACAATTTGAATTCGGAAGTGTGCACGCTCTTTCCGTTTGTAACGATGCATAAACGCATGCGTCTTGCCATGGCTATTCTATGGTGACGCAGGCAGCTAGTATTAGGGGAACCCGTATGTACCTTGCCGGGGCTACTCTCTGGAGGTACACGCGCTTTCCCTGTTTATAACGATTCGTCAGCGCATGCGTCTTGCCATAGCTACTCTATGGAGACGTAGGCGTTAATTGCATATAAGAACGTTTCCGTATTTACTTTTCACTACACACACCAAGCCATGGCTACTCTATGGGGGTGTAGGTAAGAATATGGCTTTGACGGGTTTTCACACGCACCTTACCAGGGCTACACTCCGGGGTACGAGCGGGATATTCGTTTTGTTTGGTTAAAGCGCTTTTATAATACGAATTTGTATTCGGAGTTGTGACGCGCTTTCCCTGTTTATAACGATGCATAAACGCATGCGTCTTGCCATGGCTACTCTATGGAGATGTAGGTGTTAAATGCATATAAGAACGTTTCCGTATTTGTTTTTCCCTACACACACCAAGCCATGGATACTCTATGGGGGTGTAGGTAGGTAGAAGTATAGCCTTGAGGGGTTTCCGCACGCATCATGCCGGGGCTGCACTCCGGGCTCATATAAGCGCTCTTAAAATAGATTTTTTTTTATTCTGGGTATACATACAGTAAATGAAATTATAGTACAACTATGTTTATAAGCACTATTACATAATCTATGCCTGCCACTTTTAATTGCTTTGCAATTTTAGTTTATAAATAACTTCATATATCTTTTATTTTGTATGCCAGCTGGCTGGCGGTACATGCAGAACTTACCTTATGTAACACCAGTATGTACAATGTTTCGTACAAATAAACCGTTTCATTTATGTCTTTCCTTTTCGATCAGACTTTAAAATTACTTTCTGATGAATATGATTCATAGAATAAATAATGATAATATTAATATATGATTGATATTGCATTGAATAGCAATATCATGCTGTGTATTTTGTTGTGTAAACATTATTCTAATTACATATTACTTTCCTATTACCAACCTATCACTATTCCATATGATTGGGACTTGAATTGACTTTAGTAGACTGTTTGATTACAACAATGTCTGATCAAGAGAGCTTGACGCCACCATATACTATCGAACAAGCTACGTCGGCCGAAAGGCGAAAAGTCGATCTAAAGAAACTAAACTGGTACGTACATGTCGGCGCGTGTAGCCCAATGTTTCATCAGGATTCATCAAGAAATAAATTTCTCATTACTCCACAACAACAACAACATAACATCACGCCTGCATTTCCCCGAAGGGGTAGGCAAAGGTGTAATAGCACACCCACATTTCGCCAGTTATATTATAGTCCCATGTAATTATCATCATTACTCCAAATTATGTATTTTCCCGATTATTACATGAACTGCCCAGAAGATAAGTTTTTCAAGCAGAATGAGTACCCGCGCAGTTTCCATCTTGATATTACTAGGTACAGTAGGTACAACACAAATAATCACTAATAAATTTTAATTTATAAATGAACACTAAAATAAAAACTAATATTAATTTAGATAATCTCTAAACATTATATAAACCAACAACTCATACCAGATTTTTAAATATGAAACAATATAAAGCGGAATTATCAGAACCACAAAATTAAATTAACAACATTTAAATTAATCATTTCATTAATCTAATTAGAATATTCGAATTATAATTATCATAATATTAACATTATTTATAACATGGATCTAATTAAACAAAATCTTGTAAATATAAAAAGGTATCTTCTTTGGTGATCTTTGCAAAGTACAACAAATACAACAGAAATCAGTATGATTTACAGAATTTCATGATTAATAAATTATATAGCAAATTCTGGAAATAAAGAATATTTATTTCAAACAATTTCATAATATAAAAGTAATTAATTGTATAAACTGCCGGGTAGTTACTCAAAATGGCAGTAGGTGGCGTTGTAAGCATCGATATAGCATAGACATTAATTATACTCAGTAAAGTAACTTTATGCGATATAGTTAGAAATATAACAATAGTTAGAACTATAACAATTTATGAAACTTACAGGGAACAATAAATAACAAATTGCTATATTAAGCAATAATTGGTCTGAGTCAGAGTATAAATTAATATTTTAATGTTATAAGCTATGGAAAGCTATGTTATTCTAAAATTACAATAGATGGCGCAATGTTCAACCAACACCAGGAAGAAACATTCAATACTGACTAGTAATAAAGATTAATATATTAAGTCATGTCAAAAAAAAAAAATGATTGCAGAACTAGCGAACCCATATACACAATTAACCAGATCGTAGTGGTTATATTCTCTTTGCCAGACGTAGTAGTAGCTCTAAAAGGCCGTCGTCGGTTTCTTCTAAAGTTATACGTTCGCGTCTCGTAGGCATGAGGGATCGAAGCGAAGGAACCGTGCGCGTATTTCCCGGTTCAGTATGAGTTACGTTAGAAGCACAAACTCGTCACAATCGTCCGAGAGACTTTCTACTCTTAAATTGGAAAACAGGCACGCTTGCCGACATCGCTCACGCGGTAGAGACTGGAAACTAAGTGATGGCAGTAGATCAGCATCAAGCTATGTATTTACATCAAGTTCCTTTGAATCTTGTGGCAGCAAGCGTAGATCGCGCTGCACGGTCCGGTCTTCAGCCAAATCACGTTGTTCTACACGACGTCGAAGAAGTTACAAAGAAAATAATGTCATGCAAAGTTTAATAGACGCGTTAAGTATATTTAAAGACTGATTTACTTATTGGTAAAAATTTAACTGAACTACCCGAATTGCTAGTGTGCAAAACTAGCAGTAGTATGACGCTATACTCGGGAGATGGCCGAGGCGGAAAAACTAAAGTTTATGTTAAATCAGATGTTTATATAGCCGGAATAAGTGGTGTAGATATCTCTTTAGGAACGGATTACACAGGTCTGACCTGTAACTTTTATAACCAAAGTACATTGCGATGCTAGTAAATTAGGGGTAGGCGGCATCCTACTTCATAGGCCCAATAGAAACTCCTGCGGTAATCCTATCACTAAAGTTTCGTATATACCTTATCGGTATTCCATTCAAAGTATTTACCAACTGCAACGCGTTGAATTTTGCAAAACGAGATTTGATGCCACGTATTGCGCGTTGGTTATTCAAAGTCAAATCATTTATTTCAATTAGACCATTTAACAGGCACTTTTGAAAGTCTACAGTGAAAAGTAAATTGTAAATTGCCCATTCCAAAATGTAAATTCCTATGGAGAAGAATGGACAGAAGAAACTCCATGGTTAATCTTGTATTAATCGTTTAACAATATTTTGTATATCTACATGTAGACTCTCGTACGGAATCTAAAATAATTTAAATATGAAGGATTAACTGTTATTCGGGTTCTTGACTCTTGAAAGTAAAATAAGGAGTAGAAATAATAAACACTTGTCAATGTACTTACTTGATATAATTTTCCAACACACACAAATTACCAAATACACAGGTTATGATTATTCTTCAATTTTCTACTGGAAATCTGGTACTCGTACCTTGATGTCCCATCCACGACTGCGTTCGCCAGCTGGCAGGACAACCAAGTGGGGTTACCCCCACCATTATTCTTACATTCTCTACAATACGCTCCGATTGGTTTGTCGTGCCATCCCCGAATGCAGTCGGCAGTACAAAATCAAAACAATACTTTTAATATTAAATCAGTCTTAATTTAACATTAAAAAAAAAAATTAGATAAAATGCCATGTAATTTACTATTGATAACATACATTAAATCTATTAACTTAATAATACATAAATAAATTTAAAAAAAAATGCATATGAAAATATACATATTACATATATATATATATATTATTTTTGTTTAAATGCATATTCAATGTAATGTTTTTTTTATGGTGTGCAATAAAGCATATTTAAATAAATATAAATAAATAATACATAATAACAGCATATTACAAATTTAGCCATTGTAAGTAATTATAATGATAGTTACATGGTGGTCACATTTTAAAATTGTAGCCGTAGACGGTATTTCAAATAGGATCAATTGTATAAATTATAACCAGAATAATCACAAAATTGAATAAATATCATCATTTTTAAATAATCAATGTCACAAAAACAATAAACTAGAACTATATAATAAAATTAGCAACCAGTTTGATTTTGTCTAGATTGTCCTATGGAGCACGATCAGCATATTTCCAAACATTCTTATCTTCAATATAGTCAATTAATTCATAATATGATTGCTTACAAAGTGTACAATATAAGTTTCAAATTTTCTTTCATTTAATTGCAATATATTAGAAGGTATTTTGTTGTAAAATTGTACACACTACCTCACGAAAGATGTCTGTACATTTGTTTTTTATTTCTAGTTTTATAATTATGTTTTACGAATTACGAAATTCTTTAAATGGAATTACTTGGTAATGATCCCTAATCATCATAACCCAGCAAATGACAAGAGTAAAAAGTTACGTCCAAAATTTTGGGGTCCTTTCAAAATAACTGCCGTTCTACAAAATGACCGTTCGTTATGAAGTCTCTAGTATTAAAGGTTACTCTAAACAAAACAAAAGTATTTATAAAAATACACAAATACGCAAATACAAAAGTATTTAATAATAATAATAATAATAAATAAATTTATTTAATTCAAAAACACTGGTACAAATGTTACAGTTTAACAGCGGTTTTCAAACTAGGCAAGCCTGTATCTTGAGAACCTGGGTTGAGTATCACTTACATAAAAAAAAACATCATTATAAATAAAAGAGGACAAACATAAAAGCCTTGAGATAATTAATTAAACTTAAACTTAAACTTCGAAACTAAAATCGTATCTATTATTATTTATCCCGCAGACTAACTTAAACGATGGATGGACTTTCAAGACCGACAGTTAAGACGGTGACTTTCATGAAAACAACACAAATAACGAACATAGTGACAACTTGGATTCTAAACAAGGTAGTGATCTAGTCTAGATTCTAGACAGTGATAATATTTTAATGACTTTTACACATAGCTGACAATTCCCGACTTTCCTTCCCAAAAACCTTTTCCTGTTTCATTGTTGCAGAATTGTCTTGACGTGATCGTAAGACATGATGCTGCCCTGAAGCCACTTGCCAGTATGTGCTCCATTTTGCACAACTGGTGATGCCGATGTACAAGCGGTAGTCAGTAACAATGACAGATTCCGAAGTACAAGCGGTGTTCAGTTACAATACTGAAGACGAAAGAGGCCGAAGTACAAGCGGTAGTCAGTAAAAATGACAGATTCCGAAGTACAAGCGGTGTTCGTCACTATAATGAAGACGAAAGAGGCCGAAGTACAAGCGGTAGTCAGTAACAATGACAGATTCCGAAGTACAAGCGGTGTTCGTCACAATAATTAAGACGACCGAGGCCGATGTACAAGCGGTAGTCAGTAACAATGACAGATTCCGAAGTACAAGCGGTGTTCGTCACAATAATTAAGACGACCGAGGCCGATGTACAAGCGGTAGTCAGTAACAATGACAGATTCCGAAGTACAAGCGGTGTTCGTCACAATACACAAAGATACTGAAATACAATACGTAACGTATAAGCAGTTTGCTATCATTTAATTACTAATTTATTAATTTATACTTTATTCTTTACCTTTTGGTAAATAAATTACCTTAAAAGCTCGTATGAACGGCAATTTATCAATAAATATCTCTGAATGAAAATTGATTTAATTAAATATGACTTTTCATTTATTAGTTCTATAATCAACCATTTAACTTCATATATTGGCAATTAATTATTTTTGTAACTATGTATCAAAAATAAATGTGGTTTATCTTGCATGAAACTAATACCTACACATCTGTTTTCAGGTAACTACAACATAATCACATGACATGACAAAAGGGGACAACACAGATTATATAAACTTAATAATAAGGTATAATCAGAGCATTCGGAGCTAAAAAGAAGATATTGTAAAATGTTTTGTATTTCACAATAGCGTTTATTATAAACTAGCCTATGCCCGCGACTTCGCCGGCCTGAATGTCGTTTATCGCGTATCCCTCGGGAACTGTTCATCTTCCCGGGATACAAAGCCTATATGTTTTATACCAAATTTCATTAAAATCGCTCCAGCCGTTCTTGAGTTATAAATGATGTAACTAGCCCGACTTTGTTTTATATATTATGATTAGAATAAGACTATTTTCATATTTGTATGTAGAAATTATTATTAGGTATTATAAATGTTATTATACTAATTAGTAAGATAGTTTACTAAACTTTACAAATAAATATAAAGCACTGATAGTTAAGGTTAAGTTAAAGTAATTATGAATATAAAGCACTGAGAGTTAAGGTTAAGTAATTATAAATGTAAAGCACTGATGGTTAATGTTAAGTTAAAGTAATTATAAATATAAAGCACTTAAGTTAAAGTAATTATAAATGTAAAGCACTGATGGTTGAGGTTAAGTTTAAGTTAAATTAATTGTAAATATAAAGCAATGATATTTAAGGTTAAGTTAAGGTAGTTAAATTGTATAGAGACATACAAACATGCTCGAATGGCCGGAAAGGAATGGGGACATTCCTCTCTCAGGACGGCCGTCTGTTAGATAATTCAGAATTATAAACACTGTTTTTATATAAAAATCTGTTTCCGCCAAAAATAAATCGATTACACATCGATTCCTGGCTGATTTCATTCACTCGCTTAACCATCGACTCGATCAATATTCACTCGTTGGTATTGTACGTGGCGGGGAACTGAGAACCGCGGCATTCGAGCATGGACGCCCGAGCTGAGTGGTCGTAATAGTAAACTGTTGTAGCAGGAATTCATGTAAGTTAATGTCATTTGGTTATATATTCTTTAAATAATAATCTTACTGTGACCGTTATTTTATTCTATTTTTGTGGATTCGTAGATAATATTTTGAGATGTTCAGCAGAATGTGTTACGTATTAAAATAATTATAATTATATTATGCCTGGCAAAATGTTTATATTCAATTTCCATAACCTACGATCGTACACCCTAATCTGTTGAAAAATAAACGTATTGTTAAAAGAATGCCATAGTTTTACTCCTACCTTCTGATCGTTCTTATACTAGTAAGACAACTTTAACATAAATAGGAAAAGTTATTTTACTCTTTGTTGTAGAGATTTAAAAGAAAACGCAAATCACAATATTATATACGTACTACAACGTAAAATCTATTCCCAGAAATTGCTTGGTCATATCGAATAAGTGTTTAGATCTCAATTCAAAAACATTACAATATTAAAACACCAAACTATTATTCTCTAACGGCCATAACTTCGATTTCTGGCAGGGCAAATCGTGGGTAGATAGGATATTAATTTTATTTATAAGCCATCTTCTAAAAATTCCCAATTTCTTCATAACATCATCACAAAAATAACCATGCAAACAGCTGCAGATTCTACAAAGGCGTTCAAAATGCTTCGTAAGAGAATAAATCCTAAAACACATTGCCGCCTACATACGTGTCAGCTTGGCGTGAAATCTTCGCGACAGACATTTTGCCTACACATCTGTTTTAAAGAACTCTCTGCACACTGCAGAAAAGAGGCAATGCGATTTTTTATTCGAAAATAAACTGAGTTTCTTAGTTTTAGCTCTTTATACTGTGGTTTTAGGATGCATTGTGACATCGCAAACTTTAAATCGCACGATAGGTGTAGGATGAGGTGGCGAGAGGTACAATAATAATGGGGTGCTGGCCAGAAAACCTCCACGTGTGCCTGACGGCTGCTTGACCTTCTGGACACGTCTGGAGGGATCGGCAGTTGTTTGGCCGGTGCATCCTGGGCACGGGCAATAAAATCCTGCCGAGGGATTAACCTTCGGGGGATTTTATTGCCTGTGGCGAATATTCTGGCACGGGAGGGGCCCGTTCTGGGCCAGTAGGGAGTTGCTCCACGTGTCCCTCTGATATCAGCAGAGGGCACAATGGAGGAGCAGGGGCGGGCCCGGTGTGCACTCACCCTGCCACTGGGCAGGCAGTGGAGGGACTGTCTTTCCCTGCCCCCGTCAATCTCGTAACCCCAGGAGTGCCCGCTGAGTAGTGTTCTCGCGCCTCTTGGGACTGAGGGTCTTGGCTTAACCGCCCGGACCGCGAGGAAGAAAACCTCTATAAAAAATTACGGGAGGTAGGGCCTGCGAGCAGTAGACTCGGGGTAGTCTGCTGCCAGACCAGCAGCTGGCGTAGCTGGCACAGCCGGCGTAGTTGGCGCGGCTGGTAAAGGCCCATGAGGTGAAGTGGCGTGCAGTGTTCCGTGTGCGCCACCTAGGAGGGTGCGGCCGACGTTAGGCCGCACGGGGAGAAGGGGCTCGCCTGCTTGTGGCTTGTGGCGGGCCAGGACCTGTCGGGGGTGGTTGTGTGAATACTCACGGGTTCCCACGCCCCCGGCTAAGGTAGTTGAAGGAACACCGTGGTGGTTTTAGTCGGTAAGAGTCCGACACTGGCTCCGCCTACCCCGGGCGGAGTGCGTCCATGAGGATTTCCCCACGGCAAAAAAAAAAAAACAATAATAATGATTATTGTCTGGATTATTATAAAAACACTGTATCTTGACAATTCAGTGTGTTACGGTTACGGTCCATCTTGGTGCGTTTTTTTATTTCTACCAGGTTTTGTTTTATACCTAGCCTGACAAAAACGTCAATTTTTTTTTCTTTATCAGTATTGCGTCAGTCTTTGTTTTATTCGGAAAAAAATGTGTTTATGAACCAACGATTTATTTGATCGGAGTTATGAACACTCAAGTTGTTTTATAATAAATAGTCTCTAAAGTTATGTCAGTAAAGCGATTTTTAGGATTCAAATTTTGTAATGTATTCAATGACTAGTTAAGTGGCGCCTCCATTTTATATCGGACTCTTACGCCAATCTGACTTTCAATTTTAATCTTTCATGAATGTTTTCTACAAATTCAAATATGTTTTAGCCAGCTGCCTCAAGGCAAGCATATTTTATGTAAGCATCATTTTCAGAACCACATCCAGACTATTTCGTGTGACACATACTAGGTGCCTGGCGGTCACTCTCCCATTGAAATTGCTCCCATCCGAATATTCACTCGATTTCGCATGTGATCAAAACGCGCGTCTGCTAGCCGCGACGCGTCGCACATCACGTAAGTGTGAACCAACCCTAAGTTTTACTTCTGACGCTGTATTTTGAAGTATGAATTATTTTATTATATTTATCCGTGGAACGAAGATGGGAGTAAATCCCTTCAGCGGGGATTACCTTATCCTTCCAAAGCGAATTGAGACGAATCCCAGTACCCGATAGTTCGATTAGGTGGCATCGGTATTCTACGTTTTGTTTTTAGTAAATTGGAGTTGGGAATTTACGGTTTTCCGTTTATTTTAATGGCTATCATTTTTGAAGCGACTTTTGTCGAGATTGGAAGACAATTTTGAAAAGATTTTAATCTCTTCGATAGATTTTACGATTGTATTGTATTTTTGTCAGATAAAATTGTTGGGGGACCTGGTTTCCTATAATATAGTCTCCAGCTTAGTTTAGGCACCAGGTTCTCGCAAAATTCATTATACCTGTGTAAATGTACCACCTTAAATAGCTCAGATGGATCAGTTCAAGATTTTGTTTGTGGAAGAGAAAATCATCTTTTTTCTTTTCTTTTTTTCAAATTAGGTAACATTACAAAAATTGATAATGTTTTCGGAATGATTTGAGGATCAGTCACCAGTTTTTGGTGTGTTAACTGCGTTTCATCAACTTGTGGGTTAAAATTGGGCAGTCGTTTTAAATTGTTGATCCGTGCCGAATAGTACAATCGGTAGTATTCGTTGCATTACTAGATTCAACACAATCAATACAACAACAACATATAGTACATTTTTCTTTCTTTCTTTCTTTCTTTTAGTAGTTGATAGTGACAACTATGGCCTATACCATGACAAATACTAAAAGTAATAAAATATGGTTAGGAATCCTTAGGGTGAAGTCTTTTTTTTTTTGGATGGCTAGGCGGTATGTCGGTCTCCCACCGACTAAAACCACACGGTGGCCGACCTCAGCACAAAATAGAGGAGCTCCGGGAACTCCTGTGGACCGCGCCGGTGCCCTTTTGGTGCTATGCCATTTGGCACGTCCCGGGAAAGCGGTACTTTCCACACCACAGCAGTACGCGACCACCAAGTACTACTGTCCTCCACAGGGTCGTGTAATGGGCACCTTGAGGCCCCCACTCTTAACGCCCACGATCCCCAAGGGTCCCCTGCCAGTACATGACGACAGGGGATGCGGCGTGTAGCCCTATCTGGGCTGTGCGCCAGGACGGTTGCCTCCCCGGCGCCTCCGTCTCCGAGCGGGATTGGCCCTCTCCCGATCCCGCTCTGCGGCCTCCTTCTGGAGCATGACAGTCTCACAGAAGGGTGAACTCCTGCTCGCACTTGGCCTGTTTTTTTTAAGAAAACTAATATGCCTGCGCCCTTATGACCATATTGTACGTGGTTTGTGAAAGATCGCTACAGATCTTGGCAAGGCCTTCATGAAACAGTCTCTTATTTCCCATATTATGGTTGAAGATATATCTTCAAAATCTTAAGATAGTTAAAAATATCGACGAAGTGCTGCGAACAATCATAGTGAAGCCACAAAAAACTATAACCTGAAGGATATTTGTTTTTGCGATGCTTACTAGACGATGCCGCAACATGTGGACTGAGAGGGGTGAGCATGGTTCGAGGTGCATGTGTGTGCGTGAGCGCTGGTTGTACACGAAGGAACATAGTTTTTTTGGCTTCACTAGATTGTTCGCAGCACTTCTTCTATATTTTTTACTATGTCTGTGCTTTTAAGTTAAGCTTGCATATCATAAGGAACATAAAATTCCAAACAAATTCACAACAATTTTACAACTAAACATTTCACTTGCGATCCGATTGAATCTTTCCAAATGCTATTTCAAATTATTATTTTTAAACAAACCGACTGGTTACGCAAGATTTGTAAGGGAAGCTAAGTAATAAAAAGATTTGCACAAAAGATACGCACTGAGGCAGATCTTTCTACGGCTGCCCGCTCGGCTGAGCGTCGCCCAGTCAAACCGCATCGATGCGTATATTGCACGGCTTTCTTTTTAAAATGACAGGTTTTATTATGTAACTAACTGTGCCCGCGGCTTTACTCTCGTAAAAGTTTTAAAATTTCTGGGATAGCATAGATGATCTTACGCTCTTTTCTTGTAGGTTACTTTATTCTTTATTTATTCATTCTCAAACAACACCTATTACATTGTGTCAGAAATATAGGTAACATAAAAAATACATCACAAAAGTAATTAATGATTAACAATTTAAGATATACAATAATAATTAATCAAAACACTACAATAAAATATTTCATTACCAATAATAACAATACTAGATGATTAGCAATACAAGGTATATAGGTACAATAATAATCAATACACGTAATAAAATAATTCTTAATATTAACTATTCATACCAATTATAATAACGATACTAGTTCCGATAGAAATAATAAAAATAATAAAACTTTCCATTTTTTTTATAGATACCACTAAAGCTAGTCAATAATTTCTAAACAATAAAAAATAAAAAAAACTATTGACAAACAGGAGCAAATGGTACTGAACTATTTTGTCTTTGCCTATTTATTTATATAAGATACTAGTTTACAAATACTTATTCCATGATATTAATGTTACACAGATCACAATACATTTGTACAATTTGTCAATCCCTATAAGTCATCGATTGAATAATAGCAACCTTTCAGAAGAAATGCCTTAAGTTTAGATTTAAATTAACCCTTTATAGACAATGCTCTTAAGTTTGATGGGTAGTCTAATATAAAGTTTTATTTCCATATAGCGAGAGCAGTGTTTTGTAATATCGAGAGTAGGAGGTGTCAATTTATACTGTAACTGCCAAAATTAATATCCAATCTATCCACGATTTGCCCTACTAGACATAGGAATTTGATATAAACTCCATACAAAATATGTCAAATTTCTATCTCTAGTAGGATAAATCGTGAATAGATTGGATATTCATTTTGGCTGTTAGTCTTGTCTTCTGGTATCTTGACTTCTACTACTACTTCTCTATTAGATTCAATGGATGAACGTAGAGACCATAGAAATCTAAATAATGGTAATAGAAGTAGCAAAGGTGCGTGAACTTGTCGCTGCGTACCTACAGGTTTTTTAAATCTTTTTTTTATAGTATAGGATGGCGAAACGAGCTAAAGGCCCACCTGATGTTAAGCGGACAGGTGTCAGGTGTCTTAAGACACCAGTGCGCGAACCGTTTGCTTGAAAATCAGTGCTGTTTTGGATGCAGAGTCACTAAAATTGTATTTTGCAGCCTATCTAGGCAGCGGATTTTTTTAGGCTTATTTTATTTTACATTAAATGCTGGAAACATGGTGGGCGTGATTGCGTATTTATGTGTTGGTAGCGGAAAACCGGTGTTACGCAATGAAGGACAATGTCTTGTTTTATAATAATCTTTTAATAATAAATAACAAAATGAACTTATAATTATGTACTAAGTTAATGTTACAGAGATTGAGAACGAGAACGATGTCTCTTGATCGTGGTCGGGAACGAAGTGAGTCGAGTAGGAAGGGATCGAGCGGTTAGAAAGGATGTTTGGGGAAGGGATATGTTAGTATGAAAGAGATGGAAGATGTTAAACAGAGATAGGAACAATAAAATAGACTTATGACTAATACAAACAAATAAGGCTAGTGCTAATATATAACACCGGTGACATGCGTTCCCGTACTAAAAGATAGTAGATAACATTTCTATTACCTTATTATTTAGATTTCTTTGGTAGAGACGTATCAACAAGTGTTTTTAAAACTGACAAAAAGTTCATGTGTCTAAGAATGGATGAAAAATTGGTCTTAATTAAAAAAGAGATGCAGCTTTAGAAGGTTTAATAATTTACTCTTTTAAAGAAATACTGGAATATTTAACTTTGCAGTAGTAGCAGAGCTTCTTGAGAAGGAGCTCGTCCGGAGACCTACCACCGTACTAGTAGGTAGGTAGGTAGGTAGGTACTTCTGCCGCCTAACGGTGACCTTTGCATTGTTGTGTTCCAGTGCAAAGGGTACAGGTACCAGTGAAATATAATCACATGATACTTTCCATCTTCATGTCTCAGATTCGCAACACCATTTAGGCACCAGCCTAGGTAGTATTGTGTAATTGTTATGAGCAAAGTTCTTCGCTTAACATCCGTCGGACCTTGAACTCGTTTCGCTGTCCTATTAGATACCATAAAAAATCTCTAAATATATTTATATAATTCTTCTGTACGAGTGTTTTTCACCTAACTCATCCTAAACGGCTGAACCAATTTGGATTAAATTTTGCGTGTATATTTCAATGGGTTCCCGGATGGTTTGAAAACAATATTGGATCCGGTAAGTGGCGCTGTTTTTTCGGGCAGGACGACGTCTCTGGGTTCACTCCTTTTCTATAAAAATGTTTCAATATGATTTATGAATTTGATAAATATCCATAAATTGGATTTATTTAAAAAAAACGTTAAATGTCTGAGCTATTTATCATAATCTGTAATTTGGAAAAGTCGACCAAGGATTACTGTCAATCTATTAGATAGTTGATGACTTGGCAGCCATCCTAATCTATTCCCCATAAATAACTCTGACAGCTGATAATCTAGACAGAAACCATGAAACAGATCACCTAACGCCCAATAAAATCGCGTCATAAAACCTAAAAGAAAGAGCCACTAAACAAATATTAATAGCTGACGTAAACTACTCAAAGTGTTCGCAAACGTAGCTCCATCCCTTTCCAACAATACGAGTCTGACAAAGACGGTGTGAAATACCGACAGAGCTACGGGCTTCACCACAAAGAGATATCTCGACTAGATCGTTACAAGAAATGTCTAGGGTATAATACTGTACTCCAATTGGAGCCATGAAAATAGCGAACAAAAAACGATGTAAGAATTGAGATTTAGTATGCTTAAAATAAAATACGTTTGTTTCGAGTAAGGATTGAAATTTATGTTGAAAGAAATTTGGAATTTAAGTACCTGCAGTGCGGAATTAGTTTCTCGTTTTGTTTTCGGCAAACGCTTTTATTTTTGACTGTTGTTTTATAAGAGTGATGTTGTTGTATTTCATTCGTTTAGTTATCTATTACGAGCAATCTCTTTCGCACTAAGGATCTGCTACCGATTTCATAATCAAGCATGAAGTGTGGAGGGAGTAACTATTAAAAAAAATACTGCCCTTTTTACTCCTCCTCTTTTACCCCTCTTGAATCTTTGTCTGTATCACAAGAAATTATATTGCCATGGAAAAACTTTACATAAAATTAAACCCCTATCCCTTCTTTCTGCAAATAAAAAAACAACACATAATTTTGCTGCAAAACCATACCAAAAAATAAAACACACAAAGAATAATTCTCACACAACATTTCTACATGAAATCTGCGTCAAGACCCATCATACAAGCTGTACTAAAATCCGCCATACTTCCCGCTTTTCCTGTAGCCCCATCTAACACACACTGAGCCGGCCGGAGGCATTTGTTTTCCATCACCCCGTATTTTCCCCTTCCATTAAGCTATATTAAAGGACACGACTGTATATCGGCGCAGGTTTTTCATCACTTTTTCACACGGTGTCATATAGTGTCGTAAGTGATTTCCCGTTGAATATTTAGGTCGCTTTTAGCATTTGATATTGGATTCAGAGATTGAATGCTTGTATGTGATGTGAGATTGTTTCGTAGATGTGTGCGTGTGTTTGAGCGTGTAATCCGGTAGTTGAGTACTGTATTAAATTACCAAAAATTTTGTGTTAATTAAAATAATTTAGGTACAGAAAGTACGACATTGCTGAAAAGAAAAAAAAGCACGTAAAAATGGAAGAGATACACGCTCTTTAAGTTTTTGGAGCCCCATTTTCTGTCCTTGTCGTGCTTAAAGGAATTTCTACCACCATGATGGAACGAATGCGGGTGGATTTTTCTCACGCTCTCGACTGTTTTCATTTTGGTTTATAACCCTTCAGCATTGATTTTTTACAGTAAAATAAATACCAACTTCTTCCATGTCCCTATGTTTTAGTTTTTGTTGACAAATTATTTCTAGAAGCCCTGGAAAATTGTCAAAATTGTCTATATAGACCGCTGTCTATAGAGGCCTACTTTATAAATTTTTCACTTATGCTATTCAGTAGGAGCTGCAGTTGTCCATATCGCACTTATTGGAGGGATAGCGATAGTTTCTTCAAATACCTAATTTTAAGAAGTCTCTCTGCCATACCCGCATTTCCTTAACCTTGCTTGCGGTAGGTGTGAGTCGGGAAAAAATTTAAAGTCACGTAAATTTTTTGCGTTATGTTAGAAAGAAAGAGAGAGTGCGTTCTCTCTTTCTTTCTCATTCTAGTGTGTCTGTATTTGTGCATGAGAAACTTCGTTCCTGACCGCACACGTTTTTGTTTTATTATCTTTAATCGAATATTTATTATTTGAAATCGTCGTAATTTTTTTCCTTGTAAATTATATTATGGTGGCTACCTCCTAGAAAAAAAACAAATTTTCTTCAAACAAAAATGTTGTACTCTCGGCAACCGTGAAAATAAATTATTTGGCTCTTTTATCAATTTTGACACGCAACATTAAACATTGAGTCGTTAATCGTTTGAAGTGAGTTGAAAATTTTGGAAAATTAATTTCTTAAAAATTAATAACAAATCTTACAAATCAATTTTCGTTATAAATTACAAGTACTTTATGTTAGGTTATTACGAACTATTTCAGTGCTGATTTTTTACAATAAATGAATTATTTATTTTGTTTATAAGTACAATACATAAAGCATATGATAGTATAATGTTCTCATCCTTGTCTGTTTTTAACCAACTATAACAAGGAGGCGGTTCTCAATTCGTCTATTTACATACTTTTATGTATGTTTCAAAATAGAAAAATCTAAATGAACTTTAAAAAAGTAAACACCGACTTCAAAGAATAAATTAATTTGTTTGAAACAGTTCAAGAAGTCATTGCGACGGTTTTCACTTTTTTTAACGCACATTAGATTTTTTGCGTATCCATATTTAATTGTTGCTGGCTTGTTGTGAGCATCAAATTGAAAAGACTAGTCATGTACTAGAATTTTATATTTAACTAGCTTTTACCCGCGGCTCCGCTCGCGTTAAATTCTGCTAACCCACGTCAGTCCAGTCCAGTCCAGTCCATTCCAGTCCAGTCCACTGTCCCGCTGTCCCGCTGTCCCGCTGCCCCACTGCCCCACTGCCCCACTGCCTCACTGCCCCGCTACCCCACTGCCCCAATACCCCACTGCCCCACTGCCCCCCCTGCCCCGCTGCCCCGCTAACCCACTGCCCCACTGCCCTGCTACGCCGCTGCCCCACTGCCCCGCTGCCCGGCTACCCCACTGCCCCACTGCCCCACTATCCCACTGCCCCACTGCCTTCCCCGCAGCCCCCCACTGCCCGCTGTCCCGCTACCCCTCTGCCCGACTGCCCCGCTAACCCACTGCCCCGCTGCCCCACTGCCCCGCTGCCCCACTGCCCCGCTGCCCCACTATACCACTGCCCCACAGCCTGCCCGCTGCCCCACTGCCCCACTGCCTCGCTTCCAGACTGCTCCGCTGCCCCACTGTCCCGCTGCTCCGCTGCCCCACTGCCCCGTTGCCCCGCTGCCCCACTACCCCGCTGCCCCACTATCCCACTGCCCCACTGCCCCGCTGCCCCGGTAATCCACTGCCCCACTGCCCTGCTGCCCCACTGTCCCACTGCCCCACATCCAGCCCGCTGCCCACTGCCCCGCTGCCCCGCTGCCCCACTGCCCCGCAGCCCCACTGCCCCGCTTCCCCACTATCGCACTGCCCCACTGCCCCGCTGCCCCGGTAACCCACTGCCCCGCTGCTCCACTGCCCCGCTGCCCTGCTGCCCCGCTGCCCCACTATCCCACTGCCCCACTTCCTGCCCCGCTGCCCCACTCCCCTACTGACCCGCTGCCCCACTGCCCCGCTGCCCCACTGCCCCGCTGCCCCACTGTCCCGCTGCCCCGCTACCCCACTGCCCCGCTGCCCCACTTTCCCACTGCCCCACTGCCCCGCTGACCCGGTACCCTACTGCCCCGCTGCCCCGCTGGCACGCTGCCCCACTGCCTTGCTGCCCCGCTGCCCCGCCCCGCTGCCCCACTGTCCCGATGCTACGCTGCCCCGCTGCCCCACAACCCCACTGCCCCACTACCCCGCTACCCAACTACCCCACTATCCCACTGCCCCACTGGCCCACTGCACCGCTGCCCCGCTTCCCCGCTGCCCCACTACCCCACTGCCCCACTGCCCCACTGCCCCACTGTCCCACCGTCCCACTGCCACTGTCCTACTGTCCCACTGTCCCACTATCTCACTGTCCCACGGCCCACTGTCCAACTATCTCACTATATCACTATCGTCCCGTCCCATGTCCCATGTCCTGTCCCATCCTATGTCAAGTCCCATGTGCCGTCCCACTGTCCTGCCCATGTCCCGTCCCATTTCCCGTCCCATGTTCCGTCCCCTGTTCAGTCCACTGTCCCGTCCCCAGTCCCGTCCCCTGTCCCGTCCCCAGTCCCATCCCCAGTCCCATCCCCTGTCCACTTCACTCCACTCCACTCCATCGTACATTACTATCCGCTCGTGCAAATCTGTCGGGTGAGTACGCAACCCTCGAATTATTTTTTTCTGTTTTTCTTTCTTTCTTTCTTTCTCAAAACCCATACCAGTTTTTAAGTCAGATCATCAGCTTTCAAACAGGTTCAGTAGTTTTAGCGTGATGCTGGAATAAACAAACAAACAAACAGACGTTTACAATTTTATAATAGTTAAGATAAGATAATATAAGATGAAGAAGGTAATTAAAAATTGTAGACTGAAAATAATATTTTTTTAGTTACACCAAGATAACTTTATGCTTATTCGTATATTAAGATGGATACAATATAACAACGTTTAGGTACTTCTAAATTTTATTGCTTTTCATACAAAAAATTAGAGAAATCGCAATTTAGAGGTAGGTTCCAGTCCTCGTCTGTAAGTCGAAAGATTCTGATTTTCGGTTGGCTCAAAAGACTGCATTTCCAAGATGGCACCACCCACATACGACAGGATTTTTTTTTTCTACTCTGTACAATTCGGCCGGACCAAAAAGTTTTTAATGCAATTTCTTTAGCAGCCGTATTTTCTCTATGGAGGCGCGCGCTAGAGCGCATGCGTGCGAATGACAGCTGGATATGAGCGCCTTAATCACCTTATTGTATGCAAAATGTTGTAGAAAAATATAATTAAAAATCACCGGTTCCCGTCATCGTAGCGAGGTAAAATACATACCAGTTTTTAAGTCAAATCATAAGTTTTTAGTCACAAACCCTTTCAACAAAATCGGTCTAGTAGTTTTATAGTGATGCTGGAACAAACAAACAAACAAACAAACAGACAACTGACATTTAACAATTTTATAATAGTAGCAGATTGTTGCTGGCTTGTTGTGAGCATGAAATTGAAAAGGCTAGTCATGTACTAGAATTTTGAACTCTTTACCACAGATAATATAATACTGTCATTACATTTCAAATTTCGGACGTGAACATACACCTCCGCCACTTCCGATCAACACATGCCATCGGTAGCGATTGCCAAGATCCAAGCCGACGTTTCACGAATTTCGTATTTCGAATGTACCAACCGGACGTCGTCGGACCGAGCGACGCTTGGCGGAAACACCCGAACGGACACGCTACGCCAGTTGCCGGTAACAGCTGATTTGGAACGAACGGTTTGTTCCGTTTTTGAAATTTATATAGCGGTATTGTGCTGGATTTTTAAGTCGTTTTGAAATTTTAAAAGACTTCTTTGAGCTTTGGATTTTGAAATTGCATGATAGAGAAATCCTGGTTTTGAAAGCTTAAGGTCGATTTTCAAATGTGGCTGATCGTTTATTAGGGTTCCGTACCCAAAGGGTGCTAATGGGAGCCTATTACTCTCGCTACGCTGTCCGTCCGTGCGTCCGTCCGTCCGTCTGTCTGTCACAGGGCTGAAACTTTGTAACGGTAATTTGTAAACCTCGAAAAACATGCATTTTTTTCAACGTTTTTGTTCCTGCTCTATCTTCAAAACGGTAATACACTCCAGCGTCAAACTTAGTTCGATTATAGTTTAGGAACAAATACTAAAAACTGGGCAAACATAGACATATGTGGTGGTACCTACGTAAGAAAGAGATGCAAAAATTCACATTTTGCGTACGCACGTTGATGTCTTTTGATAAACTCATAACATAACATAAAATCACGCCTGTATTTCCCCGAAGGGGTAGGCAGAGGTGTATAGTACACCCACATTTCGCCAGTTATGTTATAAGTCCCATGTAATAGGGGGCGAGCCTATTGCCATTGACCGAGCACAAATCCAGACTCCAGGCTTCATAGTTCATAGTTCATAGTTATTTATTGATGATAGTGTATTGTATTATATTTTCAATTAATCATTATTCTATTTTACAATTAGTAATTATTTAAAACAAAAAATGTTATAAGCCGCAGTCTGACAATTTAAGTAGTGACTTATCCTATAAAGTCATCCCAGTGATAAAAGCCTTGCTCAATCAGCCAGCGCTTCAGCCTGGTTGCTTCTACTGATAAACTCTCGGAAATTAAATCAGTTTGTATGAGGTATCAGGTCGATTGGTGCTACGTAACCCTTACTGCGTGAGTCCGACTCACACTTGCCCGGTTTTTTATATGACACTAGCCTATTTCCGGGGCTTCCCCCGCATACAACGTGTTATTGAAATAACTGAAAACCTCTAAAGGGGTCATTGTACTCATCAGTATGGACATCTTTTACTATGGGACCAACCCTGAAAAAGCGAAAAAAAAACAGGTGTTCCCTACATTTTGTCAATTTATGTGAACACAAATGTAGGACCCAACAGAGTTTTTTTTCGCTTTTTCAGGGTTGAACACATAGTAAAAGTTTTTCATATTGATGAGTACAATGACCCCTTTAGAGGTTTTCAGTTATTTCAATAACACTTTGTATAGTTCGGTTTGTCACAGATGTTATCGAGCCTCCTTCAGGAACTGTTTATTTTTCTGGCACAAAAAGACACCGTATATGTTAATCCGGATTATGGTCTATCTGTGTGCTAAATGTCATCCAAATCCTTTCAGCCGTTTTAGGGTGATTGAAGGGCAAATAAACAAAACAAAAAAATAAAGAAATAAATTAATAAACAAAAGATATGATATATATTTGATATGATTATTCGATTCTAATATTTTTATTTCCAATATTTCTTTTGATCTTCTTTTTGGACCTAATTTACGTAAATTAACATAAATCTTATCTAATTTAGCATATTTTATACAGACAGATTCTAATTCTGTAGTCATAACAACACATTTTAAAAACTTTTATCATACTTGAAACTTACTGCCTCTAAATTATTTTTCTTAATCACTAATGTACCTACTTGTCTTTATTTTTTATATTTTTTTTTTAAACACTCATTATTTAGCACTTTTTTCACTCACCTTATTATTTAAATTAGTTTTTTTTTTTTTTTACACTTTTCCAAATTGATTTTGAACTCGGCACAGTTTTTTTTTTTTTGTTTTTTTTTTTTTTTCTGTAAATACATATTTTCGGTACATTTTTACACATCACCATCTAGTCCCAAACTAAGCAGAGCTTGTGGTATGGGTACTAGACAATGGATATAATACTTAGATACCTTTTTTTTTTGTAAATACATACTTATAATACATAAGAAACCCCAGACCAACACAAACACTTATGTTAATCACACAAATATTTGTGTTCTGTGGGAATCGAACCCACGACCTCGTGATTAGTGGTCCGACACTCGAACCACTAGACCACAGAGGTCGTCAAAATAGTCTTTTACATAATCTCCTAAACAGCGCCCGCATTCTCTGCAATACGATCCCTGCGCGCCGACATCCTAATTTGCAGGCTTTGTAGGATGTGTCCGTCCAATTCCGCATGAATCCATCGTGCATGCATTTTGTGCTATTCCAAAAAACGCCAACAAAATTGAGTGCTGAGGTGATTGCCAATGTCCTTTAGAAGCTCATCATTGGAACTCGCTCCGGCCGGATTCCTCGCGACGATGACCCCTTCTTTTGAGTATGACTTTCCCATGACGAAAACACCGAAAATTTATCAAAATTATCCACCTGACCCACTGCAACCGATGGCCATGGTCCCTGGTGGCAGGGTCGCCATGTAAAGGTTGTAGGTAGTGGCGTCCAAATGAAAGAAGTATTGTTGAGTAAAAGTACGTTATAATGTCTCCACATCAAACTTAAGACTAAGCGCGCTAACAACTTGAAAGTACATAATTCTTACTTACTTATAATTAGCTTACGTTTAGGTAATATGATTAACCTACACACTACAGATACCTACTTTGGTATTGATAATATTCATCAACTCAGCCTATCGCAGTCCACTGCTGGACATAGGCCTCTCCCAAGTTGCACCACAACACTGGGACTGGATGCGGAAGGCAGAGGACCGCCTCTGCCTTCCGCATCCAGTCCCCCCCAGCCACGTTTTTCAGGTCGTCGGTCCACCTGGCGGGGGGGCGCCCTACGCTGCGTTTGCCGATTCGCGGTCTCCACTCAAGGACTCGTCTGCTCCAGTGGCCATCGGTTCTTCGACAGACATGGCCAGCCCACTGCCACTTCAGCTTACTGATCCTACAAGCTATGTCGGTTACTCCGGTTCTTCTCCGAATGATCTCGTTGCGAATTTTATCCTTCAAAGAAACTCCAAGCATAGCTCGCTGAGCTACTTTAAATTTGTGGACTAGCCCAACTGTCAGTGTCCACGTCTCGGCGCCGTAAGTCATGACGACGACGACGTCTGTGGTCTAGTGGTTCGAGGGACGGACTGCTAATCACGAGGTCGTGGGTTCGATTCCCACAGGACACAAATATTTGTGTGATGAACATAAGTGTTTGTGTGGGTCTGGGTGTTTCTTATGTGTTATAAGTATGTATTTACAAAAAAATATATATATAAGTATTATATCCATTGTCTAGTACCAATATCACAAGCTCTGCTTAGTTTGGGACTAGATGGTGCTGTGTAAAAATGTCCCGAAGATATTTATTATTTTATTATTTATGACAGGCAGGACGCACTGGTTGAAGACCTATGTCTTCAAACTTTGCGGTATAGGCGACGAGAAGACTCGGCGAAGTTTGCAAAATGCTGCCCATCCCAAACGGATCCTTCTGTCGGCTTCTTTCTTGATAATATTAGTAGGATTTTATTTCTTTTTAATTTTGAACATACATAAACGTTTCTGATTTAAATCATTTAGGCTAATTTTAATAAAAACACAACCCCTTTCATGAACAAAAAACTTAACTATAACACCAAGTTCAGTCATAAACGAAAAAAAAAATACTTCTTGCACTATCACTTCAAATGCATTCAAAATTTTTAACAAAAGAAAAATCTCAGTCCATAATCATCGAGCTTTGATCCAGGCTTATTTACCAATTCACACAAGTTGTGTTCCATTTAGCTATAAGCCTCGCAGATAGCACTTTGAAGAGTTAGCGGCCAGAGATGCTGACTGGAAGATTAGCCCACCCCACCACCAACCAAATCACACGAATTCAGACCATCTCAACAAAAAATAGAGTCACATTTCCTTTGATAAATGACGCGTTTCGGAAGCGATGGCCACGCGTATTCTTTCGCCGCGCCGAGCTATTTTGCAAGCATCGTACGTCAGACAAAAAAACGACTTTAACTACAATTTTTTAAGGTGCATTTTACTGTGTTTCTCGCAGCATATTCGAGGAGTTATAGCCCACAAATAAGTTTAGGTGGTAATGGAAGGCTTTCGCTTAAAATGTGAGCTGAAATGCTCTTATAAAAGTTTGGGGTACCGAACAAAAAGTTGTGTGTGCGTTTTGAATAGTTTCCAAAGCTTTTTCTGTGGTCTCATTTATTAAATGTGTGCTGGCAGATCGCTCGTTAGAAGTCAAAGTACAAAATTATCAAAAGTAAACTTAGAAATGATTGTTGTTTGTTTAATTAATAATTCTTGTTTTATTTTCATTTGTGCTGTTTGTACTTCGTGTTTGAGATACGTTGTGGAATATTATAATTTTTGCGCTGCAGTAATGAAACTTTGCTCGATGTACCTAAGGTTTAAGTTGTGAATGGTTTTTCTGTATTCTGTATGTGTATTGAGATTTATTTCTTACCTTAGAACCATTACGCAAGGAAATAGAGGAGTTCAGACAACAGTCACTTGCTTTAGGCGTCGTCCTGATTGGCTATCAATCGTACAAGCAAATGATGCGATTTCGTCGCACGATGCACGAACTCACGATCAAACATTGAAACTTGCAAGTTTAATTCCGATCGTACAAAGTCAAAGTCAAAGTCAAAGTATTTTATTGTGAGACAGTGGTTAAAAGGTGTTATTACTAATGAGCATGGTGTGCGATCTCACTGCTCGACCATGTTAGGCGTACAATAATTCATAATAAAATTTATAAAACCATTCAATTAAATAAATAATAATAATGTAACAGACATATAAAATATACAAACTAAAATTGTAATAAATAAGATTAAAATTTACAATTAATTATTCATATAAAATTACAACAACTGAAAAAATCTAAATACCTACATAAAAATTAAAAATGTTACAAAATTTATTAATATTGTGTCATATTATCTGCATCAAAAAATTAAAATGGTTAATCGTACCTAATCTTTTAAATGGTGAATCTGTCGGATAAAAACTCATTAACAGTATAATACGGCCTAGTTACCAAAAAATCATTCAACCTTTTCTTGAAAATTTGAGCACTTTCGACCTCTCGTACGATCATGCAATCAAACCTACAAGTAAGAAAAAGAAAGGAAATTGTTTATTGTCGCAGTTATCTCTACTGAAGGTCCTACTTGGTAATCGCGTCATCGCGCGAGCACAGCACCGCGAGATTTTTATGTGGTGAACGTTCTTATTCTTATTATTTATTGTACACCAGAAAAATAAAATAGAAATTACATGTACAAAGGCGGGCCTCAATAATTTGATTCTACCAGCAAACGTACGTCTTCTTTTTAAATTGCTATTTGTGATTAAAGAAATATTGCCTGACAGCACAAACTGTACATCTCTTTAAGCAGCCATTGTTGAAGTGGCGCTCGCACCGTTGGCGCGACGGGATCGCGCGGTCAAATCGCATTGCCAATTAAGACACTTATTTTACTATCGCACGATCATTATCATCGCGCGACAAAATCGCATCGTCTGCTTGTACGATTGCTAGCCAATTAGGTCGACACCTTATTCCTACTGATATTATAAACGCGAAAGTATGATGTTTATTTGCTTGTTTGTCCTTCAATCACGCTGAAACGGTTAAACGGATTTGTATGAAATTTGGTACACAGATATACCATAACCCGGATTAAGATGGGTACAGACTACTTTTTATGCCGAGAAGATAAACAAGATAATCTTTTCAAGACTCCAGCGAATAGGTTTTTGTTGAGCAAGGGTGTCTCATCGTCGACCGCACCATCGCTTAACATCAGGTGAGGTGGCGGTCAATCGCAAGACTATTAGATAAAAAAAACAGTTCCCGAAGAATTTGCGATAATGCGTATCTGTGATAAACCGATTTATAAGCGTACGAAGCCGCGGGCATAGTCTAGTATAGCATAGTATTACGCCTGTATTTCCCCGAAGGGGTAGGCCGTGGTGTATAGTAGGTACACCCACATTTCGCCAGTTATGTTAAAAGTCCCATGTAATAGGGGGCGAGCCTATTGCCAATTAACCGGGCACAAGTCCAGACTCCGGGCTGCTACTGAGAATTTCTTAAAGAAAAAACCCAATGACACTGCCCGGCCCGGGAATTGAACCCAGGACCTCAAGCTCAGCAGTCGCGCTTGCGACCACTGGACCAACGAGGTAGTCAGTTATAGTCTAGTATATTATAATTAAGACAATACTCTATTCCAAGCAAGCTCTTTCAAGATTTAGAATTATTTAGATTGCTTGTAAAATCAATTGCTTCACACGTTCAAAGAAAACGTTCAAAGGAGACTGACACGTTAATAATAAATGCAAAACATGTGGGAACCCCCGAGAATGTCGACAGGTAGCGCCATCTGCGACATTTTGCTTAAATTACCCGTACCACCGAAGTTGCTGACATTTGGGCAAGTAAGCGATACTTAAGTTTAAGTTGGAAAACGTCACAGTAAATTCTTTTTACCGGTCAAAACTAGTTCTTTCTGACTGACGAAAACGTCAAAATTTGTTTCGACTCAGAAGGTTCGTCAAAACTAGTTTTGACTGAGATTTTGGTCAAAAGTAGTTTTCGATCAGAACATCAGAACTCATAAAAATAATAAATTTACCATATAGGTCGAAACCGAGGAGGTGGACCAATGACCTGAAGAAGGAGGCTGGGGGGACTGGATGCGGAAGACAATGACCGAGTGTTGTGGCGTGACTTCGGAGAGGCCTATGTCCAGCAGTAGACTGCGATAGGCTGAGTTGATAGGTCGAAATGTGTTAAACAGATTATGCGAACCCCGACTGCATGTGGTCAGAGTCAGACACTGTACTACCCCTAGAGTTTTATTTAAAAGCGTGGATGTCTTCTGGCGGAGCAAACCCAGAAATACTTACATGCTTAGGGTCATGGTCAATGACCCCGGTGTGTACAAATGGTTTTGTCTATTAATACTGCTGGTCAGTTTTGACCGATATTTTTCAGTTATAACCAGTTTCATCCAGTTCAAACTAGTTCATTCCAAGTGTAAAGAGCTCCGAAAATTAATCGTACCAAAAATAGAGGTTTTTAATCTGAGAAAAATAGCGTAACTATCGTATCGTTTAGTTAAAGTTTCTATGGCAATGAAAAAAACAAAGCTAGGTTAACAGAAAATTTAAAATTGACTTATAGCCCCTTCACACTTGCGTTTCCTCAGCGTAAGCGTTCGATAAAAAGATGCGCAGTGTAGAGGCCGCGACAACGTGACATACACGCACGACGCGTTGTTGCTTGTAAGCTGCGCTTATAAATAAAGCCTTTTCATACTAGCGTTTTTCCAGCGTAGGCATAAATAAACGTATGTGCAGCGCAAACAAAGCAAAAAAAACGCACATGTCACGTTATCGCTAGCGTCGTGCAGACGCCGCACGATTGCAATATCGTTTTGGTATTATCAGTTACAAGCGCAACTTACAAGCGACGACGCGAAGTGCGCGTCGTGTTGTCGCAGCTTCTGCGCTGCGCATATACGATTATCGAACGCCTACGCTGGTAGAAACGCTATTGTGAAGGGGCTCATAATATCAAAACGATATCCCGATCATGCGGAGTCTGCGCTGCGCATAATATTTATCGAACAAGCTCTTAAGCTCCTTTGTGAAAGAGCTCGTCCTGGGAAGTACTACCACCGTGCCTACTTCTCTGCCAAATAGTGATCCTTGCATTGCTGTGTTTCGGTCTGAAGGGTACGGGTGCCGGTCAAATTATAAGCACATGAGACTTTCCATCTTCATGACTCAGTTTGGCGAACCGTCTTGCGGTACCATTTAGGCAACAACCTAGGTATATGGGTATTGAAATTGTCATGGGCAAAGGTAACCGCTTAACATCAGGTGGGACTTTAGCTCGTTTCACCATCCAATACTATAAAAAAAAAACTGAAGAAACGCTAGTGTGAAGAGACTCTTGGAATATTTGTAGTAGACGGTAAAAGATTAAAATAATTATAAAATGGCACTGTGGTCGCAATATGTGTTGATTTGTCCTCATGAATAAGGCCTAACCAGTTCTACCTTGTGGACGAAATGCCTTTGAACCGTCATAAAACACCTTCACAGCCCAAGAGGCGTTGCTGAAAACCATATATCACATATCATAAAAGCTGAAAAGTTTTTTGATGTCAAGGGTTTTATTAGCTCCTGTTTATTGCATATTTTTATGTGAGGTACGAATTACTTGTGTACGTTTATTTACCGCTTGTGTGCCATAAATTTGTTGTTTTACTAATCTTAATATGGGTTCAGCTATATTACCTATGTGGGTCAAATTTCCCGCTAGGGTAGGTAATATTGCCATTTAGGTCTGGAAATTGTGCTTGTTTAAGAGTAGAGGTATTAAACGGTTAGGTCTTGTGTTGGTAGTCTAGGTATGTATTTATTTGTAACTGTGTTTACCTGAGGGTTTTAATAAATAGTTTTCTTTATAACCTCTGTACGGACTTCGTTATATTTCGTTGTGTCATTTGTAAGACATGGATTAATAGTGCTTACTTATAGTTGAAAGTTAGCATACTATTATTATTTATTGTTGCGATGCTTGTTATGACAAATCTTAATGTTTTAGAGTTATTTATGGTCATGATAGTATTAGATTAATTATAAGGATCCATACTGTTTTTATTTATGTATGTATCTCTTCAACTAGTGCGTTCTGCCTGTCATGACTAACGGTGCCGACACGTGGACACTGCGACTGGCGAGCTATGGAGCGAGCTATGCTTGGAGTTTCTTTAAAGGATAAAATCCGTAACGAAATTATCCGGAAAAGAACCGGAGTGACCGACATAGCTTGTAGGATCAGTAAGCTGAAGTGGCAGTGGGCTGGCCATGTCTGTCGAAGGACCGATGGCCGCTGGACGAGTCCTTGAGTGGAGACCGCGAATCGGCAAACACAGCGTAGGGCATCCCCCCGCCAAGTGGACCGACGACCTGAGGAACGTGGCTGGGGAGACTGGATGCGGAAGGCAGAGGACCGAGTGTTGTGGCGCAACTTGGGAGAGGCCTATGTCCAACAGTGGACTGCGATAGGCGGAGTTGATGATGATGATGATGAAATGTAAATCAAGGATGGCGAAGAATATTATGTAAAGAAAAACAAATAACAGGTATAATTACAGAAAGGGTTGCAACTAAGTGTAACAAATTGCAAACTTATGGGGACGTATCACGAGAACCATTTTTGTTCTTATAATAGGCGCAGGAAATTGCCTGAACGCACGGAAATATGCTGTTACTTTGGATACCGTACAAATCACGGATGGAGGCTGAATGTAATTATGAAGGGAGAGAAAGTAGCCATAATGGAAGGGTTGTGTCCAGTTATATTAAGAAATACTTACATTTTTTGGTAGCGTAGCTGAGTGTCTAAAGTACGCCGAACGTAGGTACCTTCAATTGCATATCAATTGCTATTTAACTTAAATACGGAGATTGCTTACGATCAGGTGCTTGCTCGTTTGCCCTCCCATAATATAAAAAAAAAACAAATAAATAAATAAATACTTTTTGGGACATTTTTACACAACACCTTCTAGTCCCAAACTAAGCAGAGCTTGTACTATGGTTACTAGAAAATGGATATAATACTTATGTACTTTTCTTTGTTGTAAATACATACTTGTGATACATAAGAAACACCCAGACAAACACTTATGTTCATCACACAAATATTTGTGTCCTGTGGGAATCGAACCCACGATTACGTGATCAGCAGTCCGACACTCGAACCACTAGACCACAGAGGTCGTCAAAAACTCAACAACTTTAATAACTTTACACGTCGAAGTGCATGCACTGGATACAACTACAAACATACATAACATTACGCCTGCATTCCCCGAAGAGGTAGGTAGAGGTGTATATGGTGCAGCCGTGGGCGACACAGTTATACTTTTAGGAGCTGTATTATAGATAATAAAATTGTATATTATTGTTATTGTGTGCCTCTAACTGTAGTAAATAAACCATTTTTCTTTCTTTCTTTTCTTATAGTACATCCACATTACGCCACTTATGTTACAGAGGTCCCATGTAATATGTGCGAACCTATTGCCATTGACCGGGCACAAATCCAGACTCCAGGCTGCTACTGAGAATTTCCTAGTGAAAAAACCCAATTTAACACTTTGACCAACCCGGGAATCAGACCCAGGACCCCACGCAGCAGTTACACTTGCAACCACTATAGACCAACGAGGCAGTGTGTTAAAGTTACTCGTCCTATATCCGTCCTAGTTCATACGAATTAAACTTTGCAAGATTCCTTTTTAGGGTTTCGTACCCGAAGGATGCTAAACGGGACCCTATTACTCTCGCTACGCTGTCTGTCCGTCCGTCTGTCTGTCACAGGGCTGTATCTTTGTGACGGTATGAGATAACTAGTTGAAATTTTCACAGAATACTATACTATATCACAACAAATACTAAAAATATAAATTGTGGAATGAAAAAATCGCTCACGAGCAGGATTCGAACCTGCGACTCCTGGCTCAGTACGCCAGTGCTTTAGCCACTAAGCTACCGTGAACACTGCTCGTGGTATCGAAATTATCCTCCACTATATGTCTTTGGGTGACGTCAGCGATATCTTATTAAGAAACATTGTTCAACATTTTTCTTTCCACAATTTATATCTTTAGAATTCGCTTCGCATGCGTAAAATGCGTTAAAATAATAAAATAAATACTAAAAACTAAAAAAAAAAAACAAAGTGGGTCCCCATACAAGTAACCTCGAAAAACAAGATTTTTTTTCTACGTTATTGTTCCTGTTCTATCTTCATAACATTCTATCGTAATACAAACGAGCGTCAAACTTGGTCTGATTATAGTGTATACTATGAAGTTTAGCAACAAATACTAAAAACAGGGCAAACATGGTACCTACGTAAGAAAGAGATGCAAAAATTCACATTTTGCGTACGTCGTTGATGTCTTTTGATTAACTCTCGTAAATTGAATTAGTTTCTATGGGGTATCAGGTCGATGGGTGGTACGGAACGAACCCTTACTGCGTGAGTCCGACTCACACTTTTTTCGTATTTTATACGGATCATTTCCGATACAGTAAACACCCCTAATCAATAAACATCTCAAACGCCCAATTTGCAGGAAGCGCAAAAAGCTAAACGAGCCGACAACAAAGGCCCAATCCCTTAAAAGGTATCGCGGATCCAAAAACTAATTAATTACTTAGATTCAATCACGAGGCGAAGACGTATGTTTAGGTCGAATCATCCAACTTGAATAAAAAGGTCGATCCGAAGAATCGTCCAACCTGTTGGCAAATACATTTGTCTCTCGTGATTCGTCATTCGGACGAGTTTATTTAGGTCAATGGTTCGATTGTACAGTCTAAAAAAACCGGCCAAGAGCATGTCGGGCCATGCTCAGTATTATAGGGTTCCTTAAGTAGGTGTACAAACGAATCAAATCTAATATTAATCATGGCTATTTTAGTTTTTGCAATAATCGGCAGCATTCGCGACTCAGAGCGTGTTGTTAGTAGCGCCATCTAGCGATAAATTCAAGAAGCCAAATTTAAGAAGTCTGATTGATGTCAAAGTTACTTTTTGTGATTTTTTCAAATAGAAAGTAGCTAAAGAAGCATTATTTGCCAGGATAATTTTTCTCTAAGGTCAATGACCTTTGAACTAGGACGTTTTAAGTATTTTTCAGTTTTCTGTCTATAACTCAAAAAATTATAATCACATTATACTCGAAATAATTTTAAAAGAGAGTTTTCACAAAGGTCTATCAATATGGAAGATTATAAGTTTCTACGTTGCATAGTTTAGAAATGGCAGGGGGGGGGACACATTGCAAGCCACTTTGGCGGGCTATATTTCGCAGATGGTACACCTGATAAAAAAGTGGTGTATGAAACATTACCTTCATTTTAGTAGACCTATTCAATGATACCTCACACGATGGGATGCAGCGAAAAAAAATATTTTTTCCCCATTTCACATGTATGGGCGCCACCCCTAAAGAACGTAAAAACTATTTTTTTATTCTTTTAAAATTGAGATCTATATGCAGACTATTTTTTAACAAAATTTCATTTACTTATGTTTATAACTGTAGAAGTTATTAAGCTGTAAAGGATTAGGACAGACGGACAGACGGACAGACGGACAGACGGACAGACGGACAGACGGACAGACGGACAGACGGACGGACATGACGAAACTATAAGGGTTCCTTGTAGGACTTCGGAACCCTAAAAAGAGGCAAGTATCCAGGTTTGCTAGATCTAGATAAAGATTCTTCAGGAAATTCTTAAAGGATGGTTTGAATAGGGTTTTGTATAAATACAGTTAACTTTGTCCGTTATTGAAATTATATTCTACTCAAAAACGTCCATAATGTTCTGAGAAAACTTAATTTATATCTGGAGACTTTTATATTTCATTTTATTTTTTTGCCGTTAGAAAATTCTCATATACGCACTCCGCCTGGGGATAGCGGAGCTAGTGTTGGACTCTTACCGATTAAAACCACCACGGTGTTCCTTCAACTACCTTTGGCCGGGGCGGGTGAAACACTGCGCGTCACACATAAATAGATAGAATGGCTATGTGGGCAGGGCGCGCGTGGCAGCACTCGGCACCATAATGCAGGATATTTCAAAGCCTTTCTCAGCACGCCTTATGACTTGTTTCTATAAATACTGTACAAAACCCGCAAAAATGCCTTATTCTGCTATTTCTAACTGCAGCAACAAAAGCTGAAAAGTACATTTGATTAAAGTTAATTTAAAAAAATTAATGACGTCAATATGGGAGGCAAAATTTGTTAAAAGTTGCCACCCATGAATCGCAAGTAAAATTGTGATTAGAACCATTCTATTTCTGTGGCGCGTCACCTCACGGGCCCCGCATTGACGCAGCTGACATACTGATATCAAGGCCACGCCAGCCACAACAGCCACGCCAGCCACGCCAGCAACACCAGATATCTGGCGACCCTGAATACCTATCTCTTTGTTACATTATACCATTGTTTGCATCGAGAGCAACCTGAATGATAAAGTAAATAAATTATGGATGTTTCCGATGTTTTTTGAGTCCGGGGATTACAAAAGGTCTTATAAGTGATACTGCTTGCCAATTTACAAGGGTCGTGTAAGGTATATTTGTGCTGGTATGTGTGTCGCTCTTTTCTTTGTAAAAAGCGGCTAAAAGGGATATCGATAGAAGGTAGGTATGTAATGTTCAAAATAGCAATTTTTGCTCTCGATATTTTCCTTTTACTTAAGGTGAAAGGTTGATGTGATATGAGCTATATCTAAGTGTATATTAGGGTTAGTAAAAGTCCTGTTTTTCCAGGGCATGTCATGCTTTTTGGCTGTCATGGTTAGTTTTTGAGTAGCGTCCTGGTAACAACACATTATGATAACATCACGCCTGTATTTCCCCGAAGGGGTAGGCAGAGGTGTTATAGTACACCCACATTTCGTCAGTTATGTTATAGTCTCATCTAATAGGGGGCGAGCCTATTGCCAATTGACATACAATATGCATTTTTCCTAAATAGTACTAAGTTGAGTTTCGTTGCTCATGTTTTCTTTGCGTATTCCTATAAACTACTGCTCTTATACTGCGTCCTGTTTTTACAAAGAAAGAAAAGAAAGAAAGTTTTTTTTTTTTTCAACCAAAATGTTCTGGTATTTCCAATTTCAAAACCTGGTTTTAAAATATGGACAGCAACCTCACCTTTGCTGACCTCAGTGCAGCAACCCTAGTGTAGCAGTAACCACAGATATAGTTCTGAGGCAGTAACGTAAGCGTCTGAACTTGATCATATTTTTAGAAATTCGGCTTGAATGTCATGCACAAAGTACATAGAGATCGTTGAATGTCATAGTTTGCTGCAAACAATTTGATTCCATGAACTCTGTTTGAAACTGCGATAGTACAGATGTAAGCATAAATCTTATATTAATTTATGCTAACATGTAACCGTGGCTCCTTTGATTCTAAATTGTGTTACAGGTTTGCTATAGCCGTATTATATGGGACATATTATAATAACCTGTCCTTCATGGAAATTCTCTTTCAACTGAATTATTATTATTTTATCAGGCTTCTTGAAATGGACGAAGTTGACGTTACCACAAGGAGTATGAAAAAATATTGCATTGAGAGGCCTCGAACGACATATTGTACTAAAATTATGATTTATTCTTAATCTTTATTGTAAAATATATTAATACACTCATCATCCTGCCTTTTCCCAATTATATTGGGGTCGGCTTCCAGTCTAGCCAGATGCGGCTGAACATCAGTATTTTACACGGAGCGACTGCCATCAGACCCCCGCAACCCAGTTACTGGGTAATACTGACATTCGGAGGTTAGACCAGTTGTCAGACTTTCAGGCTTCTGACTACCCGTAACGACTGCCATAGATATTCGTATGACAACCGGGACCGACAGCTTAACGTGCTCTCCGAGGCACGGAAGGGTCTCGATGTGTAACGAAACGGTCACCCATCCACAGACTGACCGCGGCAAGTGCAGCTTAACCTTGCAGATCGTATAATCCGCGCAGTCGTTGCATCGCTACGAGCCCCTTTTTCAGATCACTATATCTAAATATAAAAAACAAAGTCGGGTTAGTTACACCATTTATAACTCAAGAACGGCTAGACCGATTTTAATGAAATTTGGCATACAGATAGACCATAACCCAGATTAACATATAGGCTTTTTATCCCGGAAAGATGAACAGTTTCCGAGGGATGCACGATAAACGACATTCACGGAGGCGAAGTCGCGGACATAGGCTAGTTATTGTATAAAATTCACACTACACGTGTGGCGATAGTCAAAAATGGCAAACCGCATATCAGTGGTAACCATAAGGGCACAGGCAAAGAACTGGGTATGTCCACAGGAGTCAATCAATAGAAAAACTCATTTAAAATTGGAATGTTGCTAGTGCATTATTGAGAACAATGGATGTAGAAACTGTTTCTTATGACAAACCGGTACAAAATAAAAAATCTGGCGATTGCAAACGAAAGTTTCATAATCAATGTATAAATGACCAATAAAAAATAAAAAAAGTAAAAAATTGTGACATTCCCGGTTCTTTTCCTGTACCCTTTTATTTTTTTAACTATTTATGTATACAGACATTTACAAACAGAAAATCGATGTCATCATCATCCTCCTGCCCTTATCCCAATTTATTTGGGGTCGGCGCAGCATGTTTTTTTCTTCCATACATCTCTATCAGCCGTCATCTCCGTGTTTACTTTCTTTATATTCATATCATCTTTCACACAATACATCCATATTTTCTTCGATCTCCCTCTTTTCTTATAGCCATCAACATTCATACTTAAAACTTTCCTCGTAACATGCTCCCCATTCCTCCTCATCACATGTCCATACCATGATAGTATGTTGCTACTTAACTTCTCTGTCACTGGCGCTACTTTCAGACTCCCTCTTACATATTCATTCCTTATCCTATCCATTCTCGTTACACCACACATTCCTCTTAACATTCTCATCTCAGCTGCATGCACTTGCCTTTCATTAATTCCTTTCGTAGCCCAACATTCCGATCCATACAGGACAGCAGGTCTTATCATGGTCTTATAGATTTTCCCCTTCAGTTTAAGAGGAATTCCGGAGTCACATGTAGTTCCCGTGACCTGCCGCCATTTCAACCATCCTGTGTTAATTCGGTGCTTGACTGTCCGGTCAATTTCACCATCGCTTTGCACCAGTGAACCGAGGTACCGAAAGTCGGAGCAGACTGGCAAGGGCACGCCATCTAGCGCAATAGCAACAAAACCGGAAAGACCGCCGGAATCGCAGAACATGTATTCCGTTTTAGTTCTGCTGATTTTCAAGCCAACGTTCTCCAGATTATGTTGCCATTTTGCCAATCCACTCTGGACCTCAAGTCCATCTTCACCAACAAGGACAGTGTCGTCAGCAAACAGCATGCACCAGGGTGCCTCTTCTTGTATTTCTGATGTCAAAGCATCCATTATCAGCAAGAAGAGGTAAGGACTTAGAGCCGACCCTTGGTGCAAGCCTACAGCCACACTGAACTCGTCGGTGTTGCCAGCGGCCGACCGAACGTGGGTACTAAAACAGAAAATTCATGTTTTAGTCAATAAAGTACAAAAGTACAGTCTAATAAAGCAATTAGTATACAGCGTCGCCAGATATAAATGAAGATTTCTCAGGAAATTATTATAAAACGGTTTGATTAGGTTTTTGTACATACAATTTAACTTTTTCCGTTATTAGAATGATACTTCACTCGAAAACATCCAAAATCTTCTCAGAAAACTTCATTTATATCTGGAAACCCTGGATACTAATTGCTTTGTTAGACTGTACTGCTTATCTTTAACTATTCTAGCACACAAAATACCCTATCAAACCAAACCAGTTTTCTGCTTTATTAAGGTTAGCTTATAAAAGAGCAACAAAACTGTCTTTCAGCTCTCGGATACTAGGACCTATATACGTGGGACACTCAGAAAGTTTTGCGAAACTAAAAAAAATTGTTCTATACGTACATATATTTTTATCAAATCTTTTCAAAGTACTTTCCACCAGCCTCTATACAAAGATTCATGCGCCTAAACCAGTTTTCAAAACACTTTTTCCAGTCCGCCGAGACCTCGTTTACAGCCTGCTCGAACGCAGCCAGCGCATCTTCCGGCGACGAAAATTGTATCCCTTTGAGCTGATTTTTTATTTTTGGGAATAAAAAGAAGTCACACGGTGCTAGATCAGGGCTGTAAGGAGGGTGACCCAGGAGTTTGACTGGCGTGCTGTCCAGGAAGTCCCTCGTTTTGAGTGCGGTGTGCGCAGGTGCATTGTCGTGGTGGAGCAGTAGCCCGCGGAGCCCTGTGTTTGGTCGCTTGTTGCTTATAACAGAGAAAACTTCTGGCAAACATTTGGTAGTATACCATTCGGCATTAATGCTTCTTTGATCCCGTAAGGGAATTGATACCAAGTGGCCAGTCAAATTAAAAAAGCTAGCGATCAAAATCTTACCCCCGCTTCTAGATCGCTTCACTTTGGTAGGCGTTGGCTCATTTTGAAACACCCAAACAGTCGACTGGCGCTTGATGTCTGGGTCGTATTGATAAATCCAGGACTCATCACCTGTAACGATGTCGTAAACACGCCGAGACGAGCCTGCTTCAAATTTGTTAAGCATATCACGGCACCATTCCACCCGGGCCTGCTTCTGAGCATCGGTGAGGTTGTGCGGCACCCAGCGTGATACTATCCTCCTCACGCGAAGATGGCTGTGTAGAATCTCGTGAACGCTTCCCGATCCAATCTTCAATATGTGTTGAATCTCCTGATATGTAATTCGCCTATTGTCTTGGATTAAATTTTTCACTGCTAGCACGTTTTCTTCGGTAACAGCCGTCAAAGGGCGACCGCTTCTTTCGTCATCCCCCAAAGTTGGTCGACCGCGCTTGAATTCGTTATACCAACGATACACGGTTGCCTTGGAAGGGCCTTCATCCATGAATGCCATTTGAAGTCTATCGTACGATTCATCCGGTTTCAGGCGACACTTGAAATCGTATAAAATCATAGCTCTAAAATGTTCCCGGCGCAGATCCATATTTCAGTGAGACACAATACTTTGAATTAACTCGCAAAAAATGTGGAGGGAAATTTTGAAATTGGAACTTACTTATTTTTACTTATAAATAATCATATTTTCGAAAAACATTATAACTGGCCAGTCTCCCATATATAAAAACTTTTTTTCGCAATACTTTCTGAGGGGCCTGGTATCTCTTGCTCTTCCGAAATCCGAGCACCCCACTGGAACATTTCGCTTCGGTTGTGTTGCCCACATCGACAGACTGATGTATTGAGTGAAAGGAACTGGCCAGCCGAGTGTTCAGACCGTTTATTGTTTTAGCCAAGGTGTATGGCGGTGGAACAGTGTTGTAATTTGTTGATAAATTTCAGGGTAACCGAAGTGAATAGGTATGTTGTGTATGCTAGTTCTATGGATGTTGTTAATAAAACGCAAAAAGTATCAAATAAAACCGACTCCAAAACGGATCAAATAATTTATGTGAAACAGTTTAGGAAGTCGGTGCCAATTTTTTCTTAAATCTTACCGAATCAAAGTCTTCTTCTTTAACAGTTTCACACTTGAATTATTTTATTCTTTTTTAAAGTCGGTTTTTAATTTTTTATCGTTTAATTTTGTAACGAAAATTTGCAGCTTTAGAACGTGCAATTAATTCACTAGCGATGGTTTTTTTTTACTACATAACATAACATAACATAACATCACGCCTGTATTTCCCCGAAGGGGTAGGCAGATGTGTAATAGTACACCCATATTTCGCCAGTTATGTTATAGTCCCATGTAATAGGGGGCGAGCCTATTGCCATTGACCGGGCACAAATCCAGACTCCAGGCTGCTACTGAGAATTTCCAAATTAAAAAACCCGATAACACTTTTCCCGACGATTCCCGGAATCGAACCCAGTACCCCACGCTCACGCTCGACTTGTTTTGCTACATTTGACCTTATAGTTTATCATTGTCATGAAACTATTACTACTATGGTAAAATACATATCATCCTGCATGGCCAGTTCTTCTAACTAATTGATTGATTTAATTGTACCAGTAAAACATCACGGTAGATGTAAATATTGTAAACTCGTACCTAATAATATGAATAGTCTTGAGATAAAATTATACTGAATTGGTTTATATTTAGCTTCGTCCAAGACAATGCTTATTCTTCGAATAATTATTATCATTATAATAAAACAAAGTTTAACCGGATTAAATCGCGTATATTATTTAAATTGGTTTCCCTGACGTTTCGAAAGCTTTGCAGCATTTCATGGTCGCAGGTAGACTAAGATGACAAGCGTCTTTACAAATATTTCTAAAAAAAAATTATTTTAATCTACCGTACAATATTATTAATTAAAATCGTTTCGATGCACGCAGTAATCACTCACAATATCATTATCTTTTACAGTGTTGCGTGCTGTTTGGGACTTGATTATTTTTGGGACTGGGTTCCAAACAGGTGGTAGCTGCCAACCATCTTCTCTATTAAAATTAGGATGTTTTTTAATTTCAATAGCCTCACGGAGCATTCTAGGTACATATCGGTTTTCCTTCGCCAGAACTTGTGGTTTATCAAATCGAAGAAAATGGTTGGGTTTGTTTTATTATAATGTGTAGTGATCGCGAAAACCTAAGAAGTTAATTATTATCATCTCTAAAAATATTAACCTGGGCAGAGCGCACTGCCTAAAACCAAGCGAAAAAAGCATTAAAACCAGACCAAGACTGATCCTTGGCTCCGTAAGCCACTTCCAGTCAATATTAGGTCTAGTATATCACAAAAGGAATAAAGTTACAGAAACAGCGGTGCGGTGCAGCCGACTTGCAATTTATTGTTCCGCCTGAACCTCGGCCGTGGAATTGTTGAGTTCAACAATTTGCTATTTCCTTAGGAAGTAAGCCTACCGCAGTTTGTTTTATTTTACGAGAGTTTCGTTTGGTTGTGGTGGTATATGTTATTCTAGAAGTAATGGTGATCTGGTAAAATGTTTTTAAGAAATTAGCACTTAGTAATAATACTGTAGCGCAAAGTTTGAAGACGAAAACACAGTAGTTTAGTAGTAGTAGAGCTCCTAGTGAGGGAGCTCGTCCGGGGAAGTACTACCACCGTACCTATAAAAAAAACAGTAAATATACAACGTGTATCAGAAATGCGTGGTCATATTTTAAGAGCTCATTCAGGGCATAGCATGGTACAACTTTTACTAAGGGACCAATCCTGAAATCGCGAAAAAAATATCAGCTGTTCCCTACTAAATCATCGATGTCGCTCGACAAAATGTAAGGATCAGCTGATTTCTTTTTCGCGATTTCACGGTTGACCCCATAGTAAAAGTTGTTCAATAGCATCCCCTAAATAAGCTCTTCGAATATGACCACGCATTTCTGATACACGTTGTATAGCTAAAGCTATAGCTATTAGCTGTATATTTACTGTGACGAAGGTCTTCAACCATTGAGTCCTGCATGTCATGTGTTACAAACTGTGGATCAGCCAACCCAGAGACAAGTTACTTATCAGCGGAAGGAACGAATGAAGTCACCATGTCTTGTATTTAGTCGATTATTATACTTTTAATTCATCGTATTTATATCCAGTCAATTAAATTATTTAATAAATCTAGTCATTAGCCAACATGATCATATTATATAATGTTAGCTTAATTATCGATTTACTTAACAATGTATCGATTTGAGAATTTCATGTTGGCAACACTGATTCCTAGAAATTATAAAATAACGTGCAATTGTCATTTGGCGCGCTGTCCATATTCAACTATCGAATAAACAACATGTCTTGACGCTTCGTATTACTGCATTCTTTACCTACACCCAGGTTCAGGAGAACCCGCACACCACGGTTCACTTCCAGCAACCCCTTCGTTACATCTCAGAAGTGGGATTTACCATCTGTGCCTTTTCTAATACCATGTTTTCAAGTTTCAGAGTGAATCGTGTTGGTCTTGAAGGTCTCCTCCAGGCTCTTCACAATGTGATCGCTCGCTGGCATTCTTGGTCTGCAATCGAGCAGCGAGCTACAGTGGCGCAGAAATGCTGGTATGCTGCCGAGACATCGCAAAACACTCCCGGTACAGCGAAGTACACCGCGTCCCAATAACAGGGATCACAGACGCCTCACCGGAAACTACAGGTACGAAATGTACTTACGATTTTTTTTTTATAACCGCTGATATTATGGAGAAATGGAAATTAAACTTACCCTCAAAGATTGGCGGGACTGGTATACATACTGCCACTAGGAAAAGTACAATTTAGACTTCATATTGACGATTTACAAAAGATGTGCAGAAACCACAACGCTAATCTTTATATTAAAGATCTAATTATTTGGAAAAACTCGTATGTACTTCGCTAAATATATAAAACAAACTAAAAAGAGTTTTGTTTTAAACCAAGAAAATTTATTTTAAATTTTTTTTATTCACTAACACGTGTTATGGATTTTTATTTTTTTAACAAAAACGTGAATTAGACATTGGGTTTCTCCGGGCTGTAGTTACGATGTTTATATTGACACTGAACGTAATACAGATTCAACTATCTTCTGCTAGTTACTAGTGTTACTACACCGCTGCTCCCGGTTTGATTTCCTTGTATCAAGAGTAATAAATATTGGCGATACAGTTATACAGTGGATGACGACTGGATTAAATTTATGCTCACTAGCTCAGATGTTTAATCTCAATATTATGAGGATGTATTAATACCTTGTGCATAATATAGTTAGGTTTACCCTCACAAGAAAAAAATGTAATGTCTGATACAAATTTTGGTGAAATAAGATCCAAAGATCAAAGATTTATTGCATACTAAGTGTAGGTATATAATTGGTGTTACATTTTATTGTTGTGCTTAGAACTTAGTAGCCTTTTGCAAGCGTTGCAATATTGAGGGCTTAATACTAATATTATTCTTATTTTTAAATATAACTATGTCTAACATACATAAAAGTGAAAGATTTATCATGCATTCTTAATACATTACATTACTAACATTCAAATATTCTTTAATTGAGTAGTATGTAATAAAAGAGTGTAATGAGTCTTGTTTAATATCAGGTGAGGTGGTGGTCATACGAAAGCCCATTCGATAAAGAAAAATGATTCGGTGCAAAGATAATTTAATAATTTTGCGGAATGCAGTTGTGACCTTGGTACTATTTTTTTTTTTATAGAAATCAAAGAGGTAAAATAGAAATCTTTCTTAGTTCAATATACCTACCTACGACGAAAATAATCTAATAAAGAAAAAGAGCCACGGTATCGACGAAACAACTACTCACTGAAATAATACTACTTAACTAACTACTACTACTAATTCTACTTTACCGAAACAATGCGCAGATGAGTTAATACTACCATTTTATGAACGAATAAACCAGTCTTTTGAAGGCGTTTTTCCGAATAAAAAAAAAGCTCCTATGATGTTGCTACCTCTATAAGGTAAATAAAGAAACTGACCCAAATAATTAGCGTCCAATTGCCCTCTTACCAACAGTCTCAAAAATAATTAAAGAAAAAAAACCTTTATGCAAATGGGTTTATGCGTTTCGTTTACAAATATATATAAAAAAAACTCATAATAAAAATATACAGTAGGAGTACTGCTTGAAGTGACACAACCTTACGATAAAGCATAATTTGAAATATTATTAACTAACAATTATACAGCATAGGAATCCGCGGCAAATGTCTCAAATGGTTCACATCTTATTTAAAGGATAAGAATAATAAAAAAACAACTGGTGGAAATAGAATTTTACAACCACATAACAAATTAAATAGAATGTATCCGGTCCAATAACAAACCAATAAACGCCTTAATTCCACAAGTTTAATTGGATCTGTACTGTTCTTTGCATACGTCAACGACATCAACGACGACAACGACCCTCTTAAAAATATAACTGACCCTTGTTTTGTTTGCGGATGATGTTATCAATACTTGCCTCATGTGAGAACAATATAAATATAAATGGAAAATTAAATATTGTACCATGACACAAATGTAAATTTTAGCTTCCATAGCTCTAAACTAGAAGTTAGCAAATTCACCCTTATATTTTAAGACATAGACTCGAACATTAGTAGAGTCGCATTCAAAATAAGAGCAATGTCAAAAAAATCCTAAGACATCCGAAAAAAAACAACTAGTTACAGACCTATAACTGCACTTTTTACCTACTCCGCGTATGCCTATGCATGCCTCAAATATTGAGTCATGGGTTAATAGTATAGACGCGCCCACAGTATGTATCTTACAGAGAACAATTAGAATTTTAGTAAACATTTAAGAAACCGACAGTTGTTAACTCCTATATTCTAGGACTGAAAATGCTAACCTTACCCTGTATTAACATTTTTGAAATATGTAAATTTGTGCTTAAATACCCGGGGTTCTATACTGAATGAGAAGACAAACAAACTAGAATTAGAGACACTTAGACATAAAAATAAAATCAAATCAAATCGCGGACGTTCTCAAAAATGCCAGGTTAAGAGTTCTCTAAACCGACGAGCATGTATGATGAGGTTAATGGACGTAGATACAGTGAAAGAGGTGTGTCAGGATCGTAGCAGGTGGCAATCCATAGTCTCTGCCTACCCTAATGGGAAACAGGCGTGATAATACGTGTGTATGTATGTATGTAAACGTAAAAATAGACTAAACCTACTAACTTGGCGACTGGAAATACATTCCTCTAGTACCTTTGCATGTCTATAAAAGTATACAATTAGTCAACAAATCTATTTTAAAATGTGAATACATATAATAGCTTAATAAACGAAAAAGCAAGAGCTAGTATAGTATAAACGAATATGATGATAAAATAAACTATCAATTTAATATAAATGTTCTTAAAAACTATACAGCTATTTTAACATATTAATTGGCTATGTTTTGGTATTCCAAAACATATGAAGCATCTGTAACCAAACCTAATCCCCTCGAATTATACAAAATTATCGTAACCATTAAAATTAATATTAGCCTGTTATTTTCATTCGACCGTAAACATGTCCTCTCTTTGTTTACGATGAAAGTGTATGTGAGTGAAGTGTGAGAGGGTGAGTATGAGCGTGTAAGTGTAAGTTGCATTAAAATAGTAATGAACATTCGGAATAAATTTGTGGATGTGCTATCTGTGAATGATTTGAATGCATCCATTAAGTTTGTCAGCGTAATGCAGTAAAAGTTCAGTCTCCTCATAGTTCAGTTTTAGTAGGTATTCACACACTTTTTTCTTATATTGAATTTATCTTAAGGGGGTATATATTTAAGGCTCTATTTATTTTAATATACAAAAGGGTCCAATAAAATGTTTGGATGTTTGTTATTTAATCACGCGTTAACCGTTGAACAGATTTAGATGACATTTGGCACACAGATAGACCATAACCGGAATAAATGTATACGTTAGAAAAAAAAGAGACATAGTAAACATCTTGTATATGGTACCCAATTAAATATATTATTCATTCACTTAAATCCCTAATAAAGTTAAAAAAAAAACCAATAACTTAATAAAAAATAGTAAAATATCCTTTAACAATATATAAATAAATACTTAAATTACATGTAAATTAAAAAAATCTTGTCTTTGAATGATAACAATGAATAAAATATCCTAGAACGACTTATAAATAATGAATAATAGTTCTATAAATCAAATATAAGCAAGAAAGAACATTAATAACCTAATTTAAAAAAAAATTGTACTACTGTAAATATTTACCTAATAATTTAAAAAGAAGTAACCACACAATTCATCAAAATGATAATTTTTAGTAAAAAAAAGCAAAGAATTATAAATAACAGAATAATTGGATAAAACATTTAATTGCAATCAAACACGCTTTTCCTCTTCTCGCCTACAAAACTGTACTGTGCCTGACAGGGTCCATTAATTGATCCTTAGTCTACCAAATGTTCGAATATTACTTAAATTATGGAATGCAATAAATAATTGAGTATTGAGATTAAACATAGGTTATAGATGGGCTATTAGGAAATTTCTATATGAATACTTTGATCCTATTCTGTGCCAAGACTAGTTTTGGATAGCAAAGGCACGTTAGTTTAAAAACTAAAACGTGTATGTTTATTTTGATAAAAGACTTAAGTAATTCATGCATAATGTCTGTGTGACCTACGTAATATCTGTGTGACCTACGTAATGTCTGCGTGACCTGCGTAACGTTGTTTGACCTACGTTATGTCTGTGTGACTTGCGTAATGTCTGTGTGACTTGCGTAGTCTGTGTGACTTGCGTAATGTCTGTGTGACTTGCATAATGTCTGCGTGACCTACGTATTGTCTGTATGACCTACGTAATGTCTGTTTGACTTGTGTAATGTCTGCGTGACATCGTAAGGTCTGCGTGACTTCGTAATGTCTGCGGGACTTCGTAATGTCTGCGTGACGTAATGTCTGTGTGACCTAGGTACGGTCGACCGCACGTCGGTGGTAACCCTTTGGTATTAGCAGCAGCATCTTTATTTCGTCGGCAGCAAAGGCGGTTTTCGAACTGAAGTGTTACCACTGTCATGCAGTCTACTGTACGTAATGTCTGTGCGATATAGAGTTATATGACAAATATAATACATAAAGAATTGAGCTAGATCTGTATGTCCATTGAGTTAATTTAAAAATATAATATCTAGAAAATTGAACTAGGTCTGTGTGACCACGAGGTAATTGACCAATTTAGTATCGAGGAAATCAAGCTAAATCTATGGGACGAGTTATTTTAAAAAACATAGCTAATATCTAGGAAATTTCAATTTGTATGACCACGAGTAATTAGGAAAATATAATATCGAGGAAATTGTTGTTTACATAATGAGATGAAATTATTTATTCTACAAAATTGGATATTAACATTACTTCTTTATTTCAATTTGAAAACTGGATAGCGTCGTCATAACTACTTTAATAACATATAGTAAACTAAGCTATCTGGAACGGTAGACTAGATCTGTGTGAACTTACTTGATGAAATCATGAAATGATATTATTTATTCTGCAAAATTGTATGTTGGAATTACATGTTGATTTTAAAACTAGATGGTGTCATCATACTTTAATATGTTGTAGTCTACTAAGCTGTGTAACGGTACCTACCTTGTCTTCTTTGTCTAGAAGAAGTAAAGGCAGAAAATAAAATGAAAAATACTTATCGAGAGCAGATTTATTAATACAACAAAAAGTAGCTGTTAAAAAGTAAAGTCTTCAATTAGTCGATCTCATTTTAAACACTATTAAATGAAAGCTTCGAACTGGTTATGTTGAAGTAAAACAAGACCTAGTTACTATTAAATAGTTCTGTTCTTGAAACGAATTATGGTAATAATACAAGAGTATCTAACTGCAGCATATTTATGAAGTCGAAGGAGTACAATACGAATAGGATAAAGTAAAAGAGTATTAAAAAAAATCATTTACTGCGTGAAATGTTTATTGTTTCAGACTGTGGTGACAACCTGATTGATCGCCGTGAGTCACGGCTGTTGCAGGATGGCCGAATGTTACAAACTGTGGATCAGCCAACCCAGAGACAAGTTACTTATCAGCGGAAGGAACGAATGAAGTCACCATGTCTTGTATTTAGTCGATTATTATACTTTTAATTCATCGTATTTATATCCAGTCAATTAAATTATTTAATAAATCTAGTCATTAGCCAACATGATCATATTATATAATATTAGCTTAATTATCGATTTACTTAACAATGTATCGATTTGAGAATTTCATGTTGGCAACACTGATTCCTAGAAATTATAAAATAACTTGCAATTGTCATTTGGCGGGCTGTCCATATTCAACTATCGAATAAACAACATGTCTTGACGCTTCGTATTACTGCATTCTTTACCTACACCCAGGTTCAGGAGAACCCGCACACCACGGTTCACTTCCAGCAACCCCTTCGTTACATAAGATTAAAATTTACAATTAATTATTCATATAAAATTACAACAACTGAAAAAATCTAAATACCTACATAAAAATTAAAATGTTACAAAATTTATTAATATTGTGTCATATTATCTGCATCAAAAAATTAAAATGGTTAATCGTACCTAATCTTTTAAATGGTGAATCTGTCGGATAAAAACTCATTAACAGTATAATACGGCCTAGTTACCAAAAAATCATTCAACCTTTTCTTGAAAATTTGAGCACTTTCGACCTCTCGTACGATCATGCAATCAAACCTACAAGTAAGAAAAAGAAAGGAAATTGTTTATTGTCGCAGTTATCTCTACTGAAGGTCCTACTTGGTAATCGCGTCATCGCGCGAGCACAGCACCGCGAGATTTTTATGTGGTGAACGTTCTTATTCTTATTATTTATTGTACACCAGAAAAATAAAATAGAAATTACATGTACAAAGGCGGGCTTCAATAATTTGATTCTACCAGCAAACGTACGTCTTCTTTTTAAATTGCTATTTGTGATTAAAGAAATATTGCCTGACAGCACAAACTGTACATCTCTTTAAGCAGCCATTGTTGAAGTGGCGCTCGCACCGTTGGCGCGACGGGATCGCGCGGTCAAATCGCATTGCCAATTAAGACACTTATTTTACTATCGCACGATCATTATCATCGCGCGACAAAATCGCATCGTCTGCTTGTACGATTGCTAGCCAATTAGGTCGACACCTTATTCCTACTGATATTATAAACGCGAAAGTATGATGTTTATTTGCTTGTTTGTCCTTCAATCGCGCTGAAACGGTTAAACGGATTTGTATGAAATTTGGTACACAGATATACCATAACCCGGATTAAGATGGGTACAGACTACTTTTTATGCCGAGAAGATAAACAAGATAATCTTTTCAAGACTCCAGCGAATAGGTTTTTGTTGAGCAAGGGTGTCTCATCGTCGACCGCACCATCGCTTAACATCAGGTGAGGTGGCGGTCAATCGCAAGACTATTAGATAAAAAAAACAGTTCCCGAAGAATTTGCGATAATGCGTATCTGTGATAAACCGATTTATAAGCGTACGAAGCCGCGGGCATAGTCTAGTATAGCATAGCATTACGCCTGTATTTCCCCGAAGGGGTAGGCCGTGGTGTATAGTAGGTACACCCACATTTCGCCAGTTATGTTAAAAGTCCCATGTAATAGGGGGCGAGCCTATTGCCAATTAACCGGGCACAAGTCCAGACTCCGGGCTGCTACTGAGAATTTATTAAAGAAAAAACCCAATGACACTGCCCGGCCCGGGAATTGAACCCAGGACCTCAAGCTCAGCAGTCGCGCTTGCGACCACTGGACCAACGAGGTAGTCAGTTATAGTCTAGTATATTATAATTAAGACAATACTCTATTCCAAGCAAGCTCTTTCAAGATTTAGAATTATTTAGATTGCTTGTAAAATCAATTGCTTCACACGTTCAAAGAAAACGTTCAAAGGAGACTGACACGTTAATAATAAATGCAAAACATGTGGGAACCCCCGAGAATGTCGACAGGTAGCGCCATCTGCGACATTTTGCTTAAATTACCCGTACCACCGAAGTTGCTGACATTTGGGCAAGTAAGCGATACTTAAGTTTAAGTTGGAAAACGTCACAGTAAATTCTTTTTACCGGTCAAAACTAGTTCTTTCTGACTGACGAAAACGTCAAAATTTGTTTCGACTCAGAAGGTTCGTCAAAACTAGTTTTGACTGAGATTTTGGTCAAAAGTAGTTTTCGGTCAGAACATCAGAACTCATAAAAATAATAAATTTACCATATAGGTCGAAACCGAGGAGGTGGACCAATGACCTGAAGAAGGAGGCTGGGGGGACTGGATGCGGAAGACAATGACCGAGTGTTGTGGCGTGACTTCGGAGAGGCCTATGTCCAGTTGTAGACTGCGATAGGCTGAGTTGATAGGTCGAAATGTGTTAAACAGATTATGCGAACCCCGACTGCATGTGGTCAGAGTCAGACACTGTACTACCCCTAGAGTTTTATTTAAAAGCGTGGATGTCTTCTGGCGGAGCAAACCCAGAAATACTTACATGCTTAGGGTCATGGTCAATGACCCCGGTGTGTACAAATGGTTTTGTCTATTAATACTGCTGGTCAGTTTTGACCGATATTTTTCAGTTATAACCAGTTTCATCCAGTTCAAACTAGTTCATTCCAAGTGTAAAGAGCTCCGAAAATTAATCGTACCAAAATCGTAAAAATAGAGGTTTTTAATCTCAGAAAAATAGCGTAACTATCGTATCGTTTAGTTAAAGTTTCTATGGCAATGAAAAAAACAAAGCTAGGTTAACAGAAAATTTAAAATTGACTTATAGCCCCTTCACACTTGCGTTTCCTCAGCGTAAGCGTTCGATAAAAAGATGCGCAGTGTAGAGGCCGCGACAACGTGACATACACGCACGACGCGTTGTTGCTTGTAAGCTGCGCTTATAAATAAAGCCTTTTCATACTAGCGTTTTTCCAGCGTAGGCATAAATAAACGTATGTGCAGCGCAAACAAAGCAAAAAAAACGCACATGTCACGTTATCGCTAGCGTCGTGCAGACGCCGCACGATTGCAATATCGTTTTGGTATTATCAGTTACAAGCGCAACTTACAAGCGACGACGCGAAGTGCGCGTCGTGTTGTCGCAGCTTCTGCGCTGCGCATATACGATTACCGAACGCCTACGCTGGTAGAAACGCTATTGTGAAGGGGCTCATAATATCAAAACGATATCCCGATCATGCGGAGTCTGCGCTGCGCATAATATTTATCGAACAAGCTCTTAAGCTCCTTTGTGAAAGAGCTCGTCCTGGGAAGTACTACCACCGTGCCTACTTCTCTGCCAAATAGTGATCCTTGCATTGCTGTGTTTCGGTCTGAAGGGTACGGGTGCCGGTCAAATTATAAGCACATGAGACTTTCCATCTTCATGACTCAGTTTGGCGAACCGTCTTGCGGTACCATTTAGGCAACAACCTAGGTATATGGGTATTGAAATTGTCATGGGCAAAGGTAACCGCTTAACATCAGGTGGGACTTTAGCTCGTTTCACCATCCAATACTATAAAAAAAAAGCTGAAGAAACGCTAGTGTGAAGAGACTCTTGGAATATTTGTAGTAGACGGTAAAAGATTAAAATAATTATAAAATGGCACTGTGGTCGCAATATGTGTTGATTTGTCCTCATGAATAAGGCCTAACCAGTTCTACCTTGTGGACGAAATGCCTTTGAACCGTCATAAAACACCTTCACAGCCCAAGAGGCGTTGCTGAAAACCATATATCACATATCATAAAAGCTGAAAAGTTTTTTGATGTCAAGGGTTTTATTAGCTCCTGTTTATTGCATATTTTTATGTGAGGTACGAATTACTTGTGTACGTTTATTTACCGCTTGTGTGCCATAAATTTGTTGTTTTACTAATCTTAATATGGGTTCAGCTATATTACCTATGTGGGTCAAATTTCCCGCTAGGGTAGGTAATATTGCCATTTAGGTCTGGAAATTGTGCTTGTTTAAGAGTAGAGGTATTAAACGGTTAGGTCTTGTGTTGGTAGTCTAGGTATGTATTTATTTGTAACTGTGTTTACCTGAGGGTTTTAATAAATAGTTTTCTTTATAACCTCTGTACGGACTTCGTTATATTTCGTTATGTCATTTGTAAGACATGGATTAACAGTGCTTACTTATAGTTGAAAGTTAGCATACTATCATTATTTATTGTTGCGATGCTTGTTATGACAAATCTTAATGTTTTAGAGTTATTTATGGTCATGATAGTATTAGATTAATTATTAGGATCCATACTGTTTTTATTTATGTATGTATCTCTTCAACTAGTGCGTTCTGCCTGTCATGACTTACGGTGCCGACACGTGGACACTGCGACTGGCGAGCTATGGAGCGAGCTATGCTTGGAGTTTCTTTAAAGGATAAAATCCGTAACGAAATTATCCGGAAAAGAACCGGAGTGACCGACATAGCATGTAGGATCAGTAAGCTGAAGTGGCAGTGGGCTGGCCATGTCTGTCGAAGGACCGATGGCCGCTGGACGAGTCCTTGAGTGGAGACCGCGAATCGGCAAACACAGCGTAGGGCATCCCCCCGCCAAGTGGACCGACGACCTGAGGAACGTGGCTGGGGAGACTGGATGCGGAAGGCAGAGGACCGAGTGTTGTGGCGCAACTTGGGAGAGGCCTATGTCCAACAGTGGACAGCGATAGGCGGAGTTGATGATGATGATGATGAAATGTAAATCAAGGATGGCGAAGAATATTATGTAAAGAAAAACAAATAACAGGTATAATTACAGAAAGGGTTGCAACTAAGTGTAACAAATTGCAAACTTATGGGGACGTATCACGAGAACCATTTTTGTTCTTATAATAGGCGCAGGAAATTGCCTGAACGCACGGAAATACGTGGGACACTCAGAAAGTTTTGCGAAACTAAAAAAAATTGTTCTATACGTACATATATTTTTATCAAATCTTTTCAAAGTACTTTCCACCAGCCTCTATACAAAGATTCATGCGCCTAAACCAGTTTTCAAAACACTTTTTCCAGTCCGCCGCAGACACCTCGTTTACAGCCTGCTCGAACGCAGCCAGCGCATCTTCCGGCGACGAAAATTGTATCCCTTTGAGCTGATTTTTTATTTTTGGGAATAAAAAGAAGTCACACGGTGCTAGATCAGGGCTGTAAGGAGGGTGACCCAGGAGTTTGACTGGCGTGCTGTCCAGGAAGTCCCTCGTTTTGAGTGCGGTGTGCGCAGGTGCATTGTCGTGGTGGAGCAGTAGCCCGCGGAGCCCTGTGTTTGGTCGCTTGTTGCTTATAACAGAGAAAACTTCTGGCAAACATTTGGTAGTATACCATTCGGCATTAATGCTTCTTTGATCCCGTAAGGGAATTGATACCAAGTGGCCAGTCAAATTAAAAAAGCTAGCGATCAAAATCTTACCCCCGCTTCTAGATCGCTTCACTTTGGTAGGCGTTGGCTCATTTTGAATCACCCAAACAGTCGACTGGCGCTTGGTTTCTGGGTCGTATTGATAAATCCAGGACTCATCACCTGTAACAATGTCGTAAACACGCCGAGACGAGCCTGCTTCAAATTTGTTAAGCATATCACGGCACCATTCCACCCGGGCCTGCTTCTGAGCATCGGTGAGGTTGTGCGGCACCCAGCGTGATACTATCCTCCTCACGCGAAGATGGCTGTGTAGAATCTCGTGAACGCTTCCCGATCCAATCTTCAATATGTGTTGAATCTCCTGATATGTAATTCGCCTATTGTCTTGGATTAAATTTTTCACTGCTAGCACGTTTTCTTCGGTAACAGCCGTCAAAGGGCGACCGCTTCTTTCGTCATCCCCCAAAGTTGGTCGACCGCGCTTGAATTCGTTATACCAACGATACACGGTTGCCTTGGAAGGGCCTTCATCCATGAATGCCATTTGAAGTCTATCGTACGATTCATCCGGTTTCAGGCGACACTTGAAATCGTATAAAATCATAGCTCTAAAATGTTCCCGGCGCAGATCCATATTTCAGTGAGACACAATACTTTGAATTAACTCGCAAAAAATGTGGAGGGAAATTTTGAAATTGGAACTTACTTATTTTTACTTATAAATAATCATATTTTCGAAAAACATTATAACTGGCCAGTCTCCCATATATAAAAACTTTTTTTCGCAATACTTTCTGAGGGGCCTGGTATGCTGTTACTTTGGATACCGTACAAATCACGGATGGAGGCTGAATGTAATTATGAAGGGAGAGAAAGTAGCCATAATGGAAGGGTTGTGTCCAGTTATATTAAGAAATACTTACATTTTTTGGTAGCGTAGCTGAGTGTCTAAAGTACGCCGAACGTAGGTACCTTCAATTGCATATCAATTGCTATTTAACTTAAATACGGAGATTGCTTACGATCAGGTGCTTGCTCGTTTGCCCTCCCATAATATAAAAAAAAAACAAATAAATAAATAAATACTTTTTGGGACATTTTTACACAACACCTTCTAGTCCCAAACTAAGCAGAGCTTGTACTATGGTTACTAGAAAATGGATATAATACTTATGTACTTTTCTTTGTTGTAAATACATACTTGTGATACATAAGAAACACCCAGACAAACACTTATGTTCATCACACAAATATTTGTGTCCTGTGGGAATCGAACCCACGATTACGTGATCAGCAGTCCGACACTCGAACCACTAGACCACAGAGGTCGTCAAAAACTCAACAACTTTAATAACTTTACACGTCGAAGTGCATGCACTGGATACAACTACAAACATACATAACATTACGCCTGCATTCCCCGAAGAGGTAGGTAGAGGTGTATATGGTGCAGCCGTGGGCGACACAGTTATACTTTTAGGAGCTGTATTATAGATAATAAAATTGTATATTATTGTTATTGTGTGCCTCTAACTGTAGTAAATAAACCATTTTTCTTTCTTTCTTTTCTTATAGTACATCCACATTACGCCACTTATGTTACAGAGGTCCCATGTAATATGTGCGAACCTATTGCCATTGACCGGGCACAAATCCAGACTCCAGGCTGCTACTGAGAATTTCCTAGTGAAAAAACCCAATTTAACACTTTGACCAACCCGGGAATCAGACCCAGGACCCCACGCAGCAGTTACACTTGCAACCACTATAGACCAACGAGGCAGTGTGTTAAAGTTACTCGTCCTATATCCGTCCTAGTTCATACGAATTAAACTTTGCAAGATTCCTTTTTAGGGTTTCGTACCCGAAGGATGCTAAACGGGACCCTATTACTCTCGCTACGCTGTCTGTCCGTCCGTCTGTCTGTCACAGGGCTGTATCTTTGTGACGGTATGAGATAACTAGTTGAAATTTTCACAGAATACTATACTATATCACAACAAATACTAAAAATATAAATTGTGGAATGAAAAAATCGCTCACGAGCAGGATTCGAACCTGCGACTCCTGGCTCAGTACGCCAGTGCTTTAGCCACTAAGCTACCGTGAACACTGCTCGTGGTATCGAAATTATCCTCCACTATACGTCTTTGGGTGACGTCAGCGATATCTTATTAAGAAACATTGTTCAACATTTTTCTTTCCACAATTTATATCTTTAGAATTCGCTTCGCATGCGTAAAATGCGTTAAAATAATAAAATAAATACTAAAAACTAAAAAAAAAAAACAAAGTGGGTCCCCATACAAGTAACCTCGAAAAACAAGATTTTTTTTCTACGTTATTGTTCCTGTTCTATCTTCATAACATTCTATCGTAATACAAACGAGCGTCAAACTTGGTCTGATTATAGTGTATACTATGAAGTTTAGCAACAAATACTAAAAACAGGGCAAACATGGTACCTACGTAAGAAAGAGATGCAAAAATTCACATTTTGCGTACGTCGTTGATGTCTTTTGATTAACTCTCGTAAATTGAATTAGTTTCTATGGGGTATCAGGTCGATGGGTGGTACGGAACGAACCCTTACTGCGTGAGTCCGACTCACACTTTTTTCGTATTTTATACGGATCATTTCCGATACAGTAAACACCCCTAATCAATAAACATCTCAAACGCCCAATTTGCAGGAAGCGCAAAAAGCTAAACGAGCCGACAACAAAGGCCCAATCCCTTAAAAGGTATCGCGGATCCAAAAACTAATTAATTACTTAGATTCAATCACGAGGCGAAGACGTATGTTTAGGTCGAATCATCCAACTTGAATAAAAAGGTCGATCCGAAGAATCGTCCAACCTGTTGGCAAATACATTTGTCTCTCGTGATTCGTCATTCGGACGAGTTTATTTAGGTCAATGGTTCGATTGTACAGTCTAAAAAAACCGGCCAAGAGCATGTCGGGCCATGCTCAGTATTATAGGGTTCCTTAAGTAGGTGTACAAACGAATCAAATCTAATATTAATCATGGCTATTTTAGTTTTTGCAATAATCGGCAGCATTCGCGACTCAGAGCGTGTTGTTAGTAGCGCCATCTAGCGATAAATTCAAGAAGCCAAATTTAAGAAGTCTGATTGATGTCAAAGTTACTTTTTGTGATTTTTTCAAATAGAAAGTAGCTAAAGAAGCATTATTTGCCAGGATAATTTTTCTCTAAGGTCAATGACCTTTGAACTAGGACGTTTTAAGTATTTTTCAGTTTTCTGTCTATAACTCAAAAAATTATAATCACATTATACTCGAAATAATTTTAAAAGAGAGTTTTCACAAAGGTCTATCAATATGGAAGATTATAAGTTTCTACGTTGCATAGTTTAGAAATGGCAGGGGGGGGGACACATTGCAAGCCACTTTGGCGGGCTATATTTCGCAGATGGTACACCTGATAAAAAAGTGGTGTATGAAACATTACCTTCATTTTAGTAGACCTATTCAATGATACCTCACACGATGGGATGCAGCGAAAAAAAATATTTTTTCCCCATTTCACATGTATGGGCGCCACCCCTAAAGAACGTAAAAACTATTTTTTTATTCTTTTAAAATTGAGATCTATATGCAGACTATTTTTTAACAAAATTTCATTTACTTATGTTTATAACTGTAGAAGTTATTAAGCTGTAAAGGATTAGGACAGACGGACAGACGGACAGACGGACAGACGGACAGACGGACAGACGGACAGACGGACAGACGGACGGACATGACGAAACTATAAGGGTTCCTTGTAGGACTTCGGAACCCTAAAAAGAGGCAAGTATCCAGGTTTGCTAGATCTAGATAAAGATTCTTCAGGAAATTCTTAAAGGATGGTTTGAATAGGGTTTTGTATAAATACAGTTAACTTTGTCCGTTATTGAAATTATATTCTACTCAAAAACGTCCATAATGTTCTGAGAAAACTTAATTTATATCTGGAGACTTTTATATTTCATTTTATTTTTTTGCCGTTAGAAAATTCTCATATACGCACTCCGCCTGGGGATAGCGGAGCTAGTGTTGGACTCTTACCGATTAAAACCACCACGGTGTTCCTTCAACTACCTTTGGCCGGGGCGGGTGAAACACTGCGCGTCACACATAAATAGATAGAATGGCTATGTGGGCAGGGCGCGCGTGGCAGCACTCGGCACCATAATGCAGGATATTTCAAAGCCTTTCTCAGCACGCCTTATGACTTGTTTCTATAAATACTGTACAAAACCCGCAAAAATGCCTTATTCTGCTATTTCTAACTGCAGCAACAAAAGCTGAAAAGTACATTTGATTAAAGTTAATTTAAAAAAATTAATGACGTCAATATGGGAGGCAAAATTTGTTAAAAGTTGCCACCCATGAATCGCAAGTAAAATTGTGATTAGAACCATTCTATTTCTGTGGCGCGTCACCTCACGGGCCCCGCATTGACGCAGCTGACATACTGATATCAAGGCCACGCCAGCCACAACAGCCACGCCAGCCACGCCAGCAACACCAGATATCTGGCGACCCTGAATACCTATCTCTTTGTTACATTATACCATTGTTTGCATCGAGAGCAACCTGAATGATAAAGTAAATAAATTATGGATGTTTCCGATGTTTTTTGAGTCCGGGGATTACAAAAGGTCTTATAAGTGATACTGCTTGCCAATTTACAAGGGTCGTGTAAGGTATATTTGTGCTGGTATGTGTGTCGCTCTTTTCTTTGTAAAAAGCGGCTAAAAGGGATATCGATAGAAGGTAGGTATGTAATGTTCAAAATAGCAATTTTTGCTCTCGATATTTTCCTTTTACTTAAGGTGAAAGGTTGATGTGATATGAGCTATATCTAAGTGTATATTAGGGTTAGTAAAAGTCCTGTTTTTCCAGGGCATGTCATGCTTTTTGGCTGTCATGGTTAGTTTTTGAGTAGCGTCCTGGTAACAACACATTATGATAACATCACGCCTGTATTTCCCCGAAGGGGTAGGCAGAGGTGTTATAGTACACCCACATTTCGTCAGTTATGTTATAGTCTCATCTAATAGGGGGCGAGCCTATTGCCAATTGACATACAATATGCATTTTTCCTAAATAGTACTAAGTTGAGTTTCGTTGCTCATGTTTTCTTTGCGTATTCCTATAAACTACTGCTCTTATACTGCGTCCTGTTTTTACAAAGAAAGAAAAAAAAGAAAGTTTTTTTTTTTTTCAACCAAAATGTTCTGGTATTTCCAATTTCAAAACCTGGTTTTAAAATATGGACAGCAACCTCACCTTTGCTGACCTCAGTGCAGCAACCCTAGTGTAGCAGTAACCACAGATATAGTTCTGAGGCAGTAACGTAAGCGTCTGAACTTGATCATATTTTTAGATATTCGGCTTGAATGTCATGCACAAAGTACATAGAGATCGTTGAATGTCATAGTTTGCTGCAAACAATTTGATTCCATGAACTCTGTTTGAAACTGCGATAGTACAGATGTAAGCATAAATCTTATATTAATTTATGCTAACATGTAACCGTGGCTCCTTTGATTCTAAATTGTGTTACAGGTTTGCTATAGCCGTATTATATGGGACATATTATAATAACCTGTCCTTCATGGAAATTCTCTTTCAACTGAATTATTATTATTTTATCAGGCTTCTTGAAATGGACGAAGTTGACGTTACCACAAGGAGTATGAAAAAATATTGCATTGAGAGGCCTCGAACGACATATTGTACTAAAATTATGATTTATTCTTAATCTTTATTGTAAAATATATTAATACACTCATCATCCTGCCTTTTCCCAATTATATTGGGGTCGGCTTCCAGTCTAGCCAGATGCGGCTGAACATCAGTATTTTACACGGAGCGACTGCCATCAGACCCCCGCAACCCAGTTACTGGGTAATACTGACATTCGGAGGTTAGACCAGTTGTCAGACTTTCAGGCTTCTGACTACCCGTAACGACTGCCATAGATATTCGTATGACAACCGGGACCGACAGCTTAACGTGCTCTCCGAGGCACGGAAGGGTCTCGATGTGTAACGAAACGGTCACCCATCCACAGACTGACCGCGGCAAGTGCAGCTTAACCTTGCAGATCGTATAATCCGCGCAGTCGTTGCATCGCTACGAGCCCCTTTTTCAGATCACTATATCTAAATATAAAAAACAAAGTCGGGTTAGTTACACCATTTATAACTCAAGAACGGCTAGACCGATTTTAATGAAATTTGGCATACAGATAGACCATAACCCAGATTAACATATAGGCTTTTTATCCCGGAAAGATGAACAGTTTCCGAGGGATGCACGATAAACGACATTCACGGAGGCGAAGTCGCGGACATAGGCTAGTTATTGTATAAAATTCACACTACACGTGTGGCGATAGTCAAAAATGGCAAACCGCATATCAGTGGTAACCATAAGGGCACAGGCAAAGAACTGGGTATGTCCACAGGAGTCAATCAATAGAAAAACTCATTTAAAATTGGAATGTTGCTAGTGCATTATTGAGAACAATGGATGTAGAAACTGTTTCTTATGACAAACCGGTACAAAATAAAAAATCTGGCGATTGCAAACGAAAGTTTCATAATCAATGTATAAATGACCAATAAAAAATAAAAAAAGTAAAAAATTGTGACATTCCCGGTTCTTTTCCTGTACCCTTTTATTTTTTTAACTATTTATGTATACAGACATTTACAAACAGAAAATCGATGTCATCATCATCCTCCTGCCCTTATCCCAATTTATTTGGGGTCGGCGCAGCATGTTTTTTTCTTCCATACATCTCTATCAGCCGTCATCTCCGTGTTTACTTTCTTTATATTCATATCATCTTTCACACAATACATCCATATTTTCTTCGATCTCCCTCTTTTCTTATAGCCATCAACATTCATACTTAAAACTTTCCTCGTAACATGCTCCCCATTCCTCCTCATCACATGTCCATACCATGATAGTATGTTGCTACTTAACTTCTCTGTCACTGGCGCTACTTTCAGACTCCCTCTTACATATTCATTCCTTATCCTATCCATTCTCGTTACACCACACATTCCTCTTAACATTCTCATCTCAGCTGCATGCACTTGCCTTTCATTAATTCCTTTCGTAGCCCAACATTCCGATCCATACAGGACAGCAGGTCTTATCATGGTCTTATAGATTTTCCCCTTCAGTTTAAGAGGAATTCCGGAGTCACATGTAGTTCCCGTGACCTGCCGCCATTTCAACCATCCTGTGTTAATTCGGTGCTTGACTGTCCGGTCAATTTCACCATCGCTTTGCACCAGTGAACCGAGGTACCGAAAGTCGGAGCAGACTGGCAAGGGCACGCCATCTAGCGCAATAGCAACAAAACCGGAAAGACCGCCGGAATCGCAGAACATGTATTCCGTTTTAGTTCTGCTGATTTTCAAGCCAACGTTCTCCAGATTATGTTGCCATTTTGCCAATCCACTCTGGACCTCAAGTCCATCTTCACCAACAAGGACAGTGTCGTCAGCAAACAGCATGCACCAGGGTGCCTCTTCTTGTATTTCTGATGTCAAAGCATCCATTATCAGCAAGAAGAGGTAAGGACTTAGAGCCGACCCTTGGTGCAAGCCTACAGCCACACTGAACTCGTCGGTGTTGCCAGCGGCCGACCGAACGTGGGTACTAAAACAGAAAATTCATGTTTTAGTCAATAAAGTACAAAAGTACAGTCTAATAAAGCAATTAGTATACAGCGTCGCCAGATATAAATGAAGATTTCTCAGGAAATTATTATAAAACGGTTTGATTAGGTTTTTGTACATACAATTTAACTTTTTCCGTTATTAGAATGATACTTCACTCGAAAACATCCAAAATCTTCTCAGAAAACTTCATTTATATCTGGAAACCCTGGATACTAATTGCTTTGTTAGACTGTACTGCTTATCTTTAACTATTCTAGCACACAAAATACCCTATCAAACCAAACCAGTTTTCTGCTTTATTAAGGTTAGCTTATAAAAGAGCAACAAAACTGTCTTTCAGCTCTCGGATACTAGGACCTATATACGTGGGACACTCAGAAAGTTTTGCGAAACTAAAAAAAATTGTTCTATACGTACATATATTTTTATCAAATCTTTTCAAAGTACTTTCCACCAGCCTCTATACAAAGATTCATGCGCCTAAACCAGTTTTCAAAACACTTTTTCCAGTCCGCCGCAGACACCTCGTTTACAGCCTGCTCGAACGCAGCCAGCGCATCTTCCGGCGACGAAAATTGTATCCCTTTGAGCTGATTTTTTATTTTTGGGAATAAAAAGAAGTCACACGGTGCTAGATCAGGGCTGTAAGGAGGGTGACCCAGGAGTTTGACTGGCGTGCTGTCCAGGAAGTCCCTCGTTTTGAGTGCGGTGTGCGCAGGTGCATTGTCGTGGTGGAGCAGTAGCCCGCGGAGCCCTGTGTTTGGTCGCTTGTTGCTTATAACAGAGAAAACTTCTGGCAAACATTTGGTAGTATACCATTCGGCATTAATGCTTCTTTGATCCCGTAAGGGAATTGATACCAAGTGGCCAGTCAAATTAAAAAAGCTAGCGATCAAAATCTTACCCCCGCTTCTAGATCGCTTCACTTTGGTAGGCGTTGGCTCATTTTGAAACACCCAAACAGTCGACTGGCGCTTGATGTCTGGGTCGTATTGATAAATCCAGGACTCATCACCTGTAACGATGTCGTAAACACGCCGAGACGAGCCTGCTTCAAATTTGTTAAGCATATCACGGCACCATTCCACCCGGGCCTGCTTCTGAGCATCGGTGAGGTTGTGCGGCACCCAGCGTGATACTATCCTCCTCACGCGAAGATGGCTGTGTAGAATCTCGTGAACGCTTCCCGATCCAATCTTCAATATGTGTTGAATCTCCTGATATGTAATTCGCCTATTGTCTTGGATTAAATTTTTCACTGCTAGCACGTTTTCTTCGGTAACAGCCGTCAAAGGGCGACCGCTTCTTTCGTCATCCCCCAAAGTTGGTCGACCGCGCTTGAATTCGTTATACCAACGATACACGGTTGCCTTGGAAGGGCCTTCATCCATGAATGCCATTTGAAGTCTATCGTACGATTCATCCGGTTTCAGGCGACACTTGAAATCGTATAAAATCATAGCTCTAAAATGTTCCCGGCGCAGATCCATATTTCAGTGAGACACAATACTTTGAATTAACTCGCAAAAAATGTGGAGGGAAATTTTGAAATTGGAACTTACTTATTTTTACTTATAAATAATCATATTTTCGAAAAACATTATAACTGGCCAGTCTCCCATATATAAAAACTTTTTTTCGCAATACTTTCTGAGGGGCCTGGTATCTCTTGCTCTTCCGAAATCCGAGCACCCCACTGGAACATTTCGCTTCGGTTGTGTTGCCCACATCGACAGACTGATGTATTGAGTGAAAGGAACTGGCCAGCCGAGTGTTCAGACCGTTTATTGTTTTAGCCAAGGTGTATGGCGGTGGAACAGTGTTGTAATTTGTTGATAAATTTCAGGGTAACCGAAGTGAATAGGTATGTTGTGTATGCTAGTTCTATGGATGTTGTTAATAAAACGCAAAAAGTATCAAATAAAACCGACTCCAAAACGGATCAAATAATTTATGTGAAACAGTTTAGGAAGTCGGTGCCAATTTTTTCTTAAATCTTACCGAATCAAAGTCTTCTTCTTTAACAGTTTCACACTTGAATTATTTTATTCTTTTTTAAAGTCGGTTTTTAATTTTTTATCGTTTAATTTTGTAACGAAAATTTGCAGCTTTAGAACGTGCAATTAATTCACTAGCGATGGTTTTTTTTTACTACATAACATAACATAACATAACATCACGCCTGTATTTCCCCGAAGGGGTAGGCAGATGTGTAATAGTACACCCATATTTCGCCAGTTATGTTATAGTCCCATGTAATAGGGGGCGAGCCTATTGCCATTGACCGGGCACAAATCCAGACTCCAGGCTGCTACTGAGAATTTCCAAATTAAAAAACCCGATAACACTTTTCCCGACGATTCCCGGAATCGAACCCAGTACCCCACGCTCACGCTCGACTTGTTTTGCTACATTTGACCTTATAGTTTATCATTGTCATGAAACTATTACTACTATGGTAAAATACATATCATCCTGCATGGCCAGTTCTTCTAACTAATTGATTGATTTAATTGTACCAGTAAAACATCACGGTAGATGTAAATATTGTAAACTCGTACCTAATAATATGAATAGTCTTGAGATAAAATTATACTGAATTGGTTTATATTTAGCTTCGTCCAAGACAATGCTTATTCTTCGAATAATTATTATCATTATAATAAAACAAAGTTTAACCGGATTAAATCGCGTATATTATTTAAATTGGTTTCCCTGACGTTTCGAAAGCTTTGCAGCATTTCATGGTCGCAGGTAGACTAAGATGACAAGCGTCTTTACAAATATTTCTAAAAAAAAATTATTTTAATCTACCGTACAATATTATTAATTAAAATCGTTTCGATGCACGCAGTAATCACTCACAATATCATTATCTTTTACAGTGTTGCGTGCTGTTTGGGACTTGATTATTTTTGGGACTGGGTTCCAAACAGGTGGTAGCTGCCAACCATCTTCTCTATTAAAATTAGGATGTTTTTTAATTTCAATAGCCTCACGGAGCATTCTAGGTACATATCGGTTTTCCTTCGCCAGAACTTGTGGTTTATCAAATCGAAGAAAATGGTTGGGTTTGTTTTATTATAATGTGTAGTGATCGCGAAAACCTAAGAAGTTAATTATTATCATCTCTAAAAATATTAACCTGGGCAGAGCGCACTGCCTAAAACCAAGCGAACAAAGCATTAAAACCAGACCAAGACTGATCCTTGGCTCCGTAAGCCACTTCCAGTCAATATTAGGTCTAGTATATCACAAAAGAAATAAAGTTACAGAAACAGCGGTGCGGTGCAGCCGACTTGCAATTTATTGTTCCGCCTGAACCTCGGCCGTGGAATTGTTGAGTTCAACAATTTGCTATTTCCTTAGGAAGTAAGCCTACCGCAGTTTGTTTTATTTTACGAGAGTTTCGTTTGGTTGTGGTGGTATATGTTATTCTAGAAGTAATGCTGATCTGGCAAAATGTTTTTATGAAATTAGCACTTAGTAATAATACTGTATAGCAAAGTTTGGAGACGAAAACACAGTAGTTTAGTAGTATTAGAGCTCCTAGTGAGGGAGCTCGTCCGGGAAAGTACTACCACCGTACATATAAAAAAAACAGTAAATATATAGCTGAAGCTATAGCTATTAGCTGTATATTTACTGTGACGAAGGTCTTCAACCATTGAGTCCTGCCTGTCATGACTTAATTTGGAAAAAAATGTACCGCAAGATTTGCTAACAATTTAAATAAACAAGCGCTTTCAGACATTAGCCTGTAAATTGACATGTACAAAGGACTATTAATGAAAATAATATCAAAATCACCGCATTCGCCAAAAAAAACATCTAACCAAAAATCGTACACGATTACATTTTACATTCTTTACAGAAAAACAAAAAAACATCAAACGAATATCCAACAAAGGAACTCTGGTGAAACCTTAAAAGCAAATATAATACGTGCAAAATTTTCTCTGTGAGGAAAAGATTCAATAACCCTACATCTTTACTGAAAAATACATGAGCAATAATTGCGTTCTCGCCGTCTCAGAGGTTAAAATTAAATAAACTGCGTCGGGTGTTGAGTGGTAGTCTGTAGGGCTCACTCATCTCTACAAATATTTTTATAATAGCAAATGTTGTTAATTTTCATGATGATATTAGTTGAGTGAAGCTCTGCATAAAGTAGTTTACTGCTGGATTATTTATTTTTCAACACACTTGCTCATAAAGTGGCTCTTATTGCACCGCTTTTAGATTCATAATGCAGCTTATAAAGCACACGTACTGTTTATTTTACATTATCACACTAGTGCTTTTGTGGGCGGGGCACATTGCTCGCAGAACGGATGGCCGATGGGGCAATAAAGTTCTGGAGTGGCGACCGCGTACTGGAAGGCGCAGCGTGGGTAGGCCCCCCACAAGGTGGACCGACGACCTGGTGAAGGTCGCGGGAATCCGCTGGATGCGGAAGGCGCAGGACCGGTTGTTGTGGCAATGCTTGGGGGAGGCCTATGTCCAGCAGTGGACGTCTTTCGGCTGAAATGATGATGATGATGACACTTGCTCGTAAAGTGACTCTTATTGCACCGCCGTTAGGTTCATAATGTAGCTAATAAAGCATGCGTGCTTTTTTGCTATTGGACTAGTGCTTTTTACTATTAAATTTTTTTTCAGCTATATGTCACTCAACTACAGGTACGGCGGAATACTCAAACACGCGCGCCATTTTTCACAAATTCAATATTTGTCTAAAAAAGTTTTATTTTTCCTCGTGAATGTGTTGAAAAACGTCGTATGAAACGAGAATTGGCCATTATACTCTTAGCTCCCTCAACTTCGGCTCGGGCTGAAATCCAGCCTCGAGTATAAAAGCCATTTTAGCTCACTTGTATCATAATGCCTATGTGCAGCAGTGGACGTCTTTCGGCTTTCGGCTGAAATGATGTATCATAATGTACTATTATTACGGATCAAAGGCCTGATCTATGATCAATTTAGTCACTAGTATAGGCAGATTTTTAATAAGCAAAGCTGGGGGTGCGTCTCTCGCTCAAAGTCGTGTTATATGCCTGCCGGCTAGAGTAATCCCGAGAGTACAAGTATCAGTGCGGTGTATCCAACTCTCGGTACGGGTACAGGAGGTATATTTCTGCTTGCAACTAACGCCTGGGATTATTATTAAAATGTAGGCTATTATAGCGTAGGTATTTTAGCTTTTGTATGGGAGTGATGTATCCGTTACGTAGTAAATATTATCTTATCTGTGGCTCAGCTTTTCTAATAGATACATAGGTATATTTCTATAGCAGAAGTATAAAGTGGGTATAAAGTTTATATTACTTATTTGTTTTCAAAAAATAATCTGCAGACGTTCCGATTTCAAATTACTCCGCAATTTTGTACAAAGAATAAAACCTCTAAAGAACATCTTTCCGAAGCTCGACCCTGCTAAAAGATCACGAGCTTTCTGTCCAATATCAAATGCTATTCCAATATTTCAAAAATAACAAAAATATTAAAGAAATACAACACATTGGCAACCCTACAAGCTACCCCGTTATGAGAAAAGGATACGTGAGGTTAAGACAAATGAAAGTTTTTGAGAACAGACCATTATTGCGATGTTCAATGTCTGGGCGATGTGCACTTGTTAGTGTGTCTGTACTCGTGAAGAAATTATGTTTAAGATTTTTTTTTTTTTCTTAACGGGCTTGCCTTTGACCGCCACCTCACCTGATGTTAAGCGATGGTGCGGTCGATATTTTCTTTCGAAGTTTAAAATTATCGTTATCTGATTTACAGTTCCGTGTGGTGCCGGACGTAACGATTGCACTACCCTATATCTTCTCATGGGTGTCGTAAAAGGCGACTAATGGATTCACCAGAGGATGGGCAGCAGAGTTCTCTGAGTATTTAACCAACCAACCAACTGCGATCACCAACCCGCCTACAGAGCGTGACGATTATGGCATATGCCATTGGGGGGAGGCCTATGTCCAGCAGTGGGCGTCTTTCGGCTGAGATGATGAAGATGTTAATTGACAATTAGTAGGTCAATTCACGTAACTAAAGCAGTTACACTTAAGTTTCGATCAAAACAACGCTTTACGTATTATAGACGACCTCTGTGGTCTGGTGGTTCGAGTATCGGACTGCTGATCACGAGGTCGTGGGTTCGATTCCCACAGGACACAAATATTTGTGTATTGTGACGTGAGTGTTTGTGTTGGTTTGGGTGTTTCTTATATATTATAAGTATGTATTTACAAAAAAAAAGTATATAAGTATTATATCCATTGTCTAGTACCCATATTACAAGCTCTGCTTAGTTTGGGACTAGATGGTGCTGTGTAAAAATGTCCCAAAAATATTTATTATTTATTCTCTTGTCTTTGGCGACTACTGTCAAATACTCTCGCGTCAAATTCGCGTCACGCGAGCGCAATAAATTCATTCAATTCGATTGATTCTATTCGATTCTAATCGATTCTAGTCGATTGTTTAGTGAGAAATTTAAACCGACTTCAAAAAAAGGAGGTTGTCAATTTGATTGTAATTTTTTTTTATGTTTGTCACCTCAGAACTCCGTCATTAAATGACGGAGTTAAAAAAAGATATTTTTTTAAATTACCCATATCCTGTCTTTTGTATGTGTCTCAGTTGTGTCAAATAAATATTTTTCTTTCTTTCTTTCTTTGTTTCTTTCTTTAATGCAGCCTTACTTACTCTTATTTAATAGAAGATTTTGCAAATTTATTGTAAGTTCGGATGCTACATCTTAGAATTCACAAAAAAATATGTTATTTGTGATCCCCGTTATGGATTACCTAAATAATATTATAATATATTTCAGAGATACTGAACATATCATTTTAAATGTGACAAGACTGTATGAAACATGACATGACAGCCACTTTGTTGTACATTATGTCACAAAAGTTTCAAAATGGCCACTCAGATTTTGACATCAAAATAACTTTGTTGACTTGTTTGACTTTCAAATTATTTTGAATTTAAATTTAAACAACGGGTGAGCACCGTGTTTAGAAGAGTTTAAAATTACCTAATTCAGATTTGCATTCCATTTATAGAAGTGACAAACAGACTAACTCACAGTACAGTTGACAGGGCACAAGGGACAAGTAAGCAAATGGACTGAATGGGGACCCCACAATCGCATTCAGTTTTTGAAGAGTCTCGCATTCCCAATTTGCACATTTTTTTTCTGCAGCGACCGACTTTAGTCCGGAATCCGTTGAGGGATTTCCAGACTGGCCACGGGAGATCGTGACCTGGGGGCAGGTGTTCTTGCGGTACTACAAAATCAGGTGGTGGTGGGAGCTTTTCCTTCCACAACCCCAGAATAAAAAAACGAGTGTGCTTTAGACCACAGGACTAAAGTAAAACTTCACTAACTTATATCTCCCTCAATACCATTTCAATGAGAACAAAGGAGTGGCGACGCGCGTCTGCTCTGCCGGCGCTGCGTCGTGGATGGCCGTCGCGTAATATTGGAAGTACCAGGTGAAGCTGAGTACTTCCCAAGTGATTTTAACTAAACGAGGCCATTAATTGCTATTTCGGCTGTGATTTGTATAGTACTTTTCTCTCATTTGCGAGGAAATAATACGCAAATTAATTCAACAGTATCTAATTTTTATTCGCGCCAATTCGTCCGCACGTGGTTCCTGTTCTATTTTCAAAGTTTTGAAAAAAAAAGCGCATTCAGCCTTTATAATGATCAATATTTTGTACCTTCAAACACCTAATTTATGTAAGTGTGTACTTAAAAACCTCAGTAGCATAATTTAAAAAAACAAAACTGTCCAGCAATTTATATTATTGTCGTGTTGGATATTACTGGCCTGTTATTTCGTTGCGTACGGAAAAGAGCCGATTGTTTTTTTTTTTAAATGATGAACCAATTTTCGAGCAAGTCGGAGAAAAGTATATTAGTATCCCGACGTTGAACTCACCAGATGCTACTATCATAAAACAGTATTTCGGAAATGAAGAATAAAGTATCAGGTGTAAAATCTAGATAGTGGTAGTGACGGTCTGCTGGCATATTGCCTCCATATATATCAGAGTTATTCATTTCTCTCCGTAAAGTGAATTTTACAAATTGAGTTTGTAGCTTATGTAGAGAAGAGAGTATTACAAATGAAACTAGCCGACGCACGCAGCTTTGCTCTCGTAGTATGTCGATAAAAACTATCCTTTGTGCTAATCTTGGACATGGTCTTTATCTGAGTGCCATTCAAAATTAAAATATTTGTTCTGTGACTAGGTTGTTTCCAACACTTTTACATGTCACTATTCAAATAGGTACAGCCCTTTTAGCGTGATTTAAGAACAAGCGAACAAACATACTATAGGGTTATATATTCGAATTTATAATATTAGTGATCTCAGTAAAGGGCAGTTAAGTCTAAGCCCGAACAGCGATTTTTATTCGCGCGATTTTTTATCGCTAAATCTGTAACACACGGAATTATACATAATATGCAGGTTCCCACACTGGCAATTTAACATAACATAACATAACATAATATCACGCCTGTATTTCCCCGAAGGGGTAGGCAGAGGTGTAATAGTACACCCACATTTCGCCAGTTATGTTATAGTCCCATGTAATAGGGGGCGAGCCTATTGCCATTGACTGGGCACAAATCCAAACTCCGGGCTGCTACTGAGAATTTCCTAATGAAAAAACCCAATAACACTTTGCCCGACCCGGGAATCGAACCCAGGACCCCACGCTCAGCAGTCACGTTTGTAACCACTAGACCAACGAGGCAGTAAGTGGCGATTTAAGAATAAATAATAATAAATAACCTTCGAAAATTGACAAATTTTATAAGAAAGTAATATAATATTAGTAGTTAATTTATAAGAAAGTTATTGTGCGCCTGAAAACAGTGCTCAAAACGTGAAGACCAAAACCGATTGACCGCAATTATTTTCAATTTTTTCTGACAGTCTTAAGGGGCGGTTCACATTTGGTGTGAACCGCCCCTTAAGACTGTCAGCCGCGGTTGCCTATATGCCGTAGTGTACTTAAGGTTAAAAATTATGAAAAATCAGCAAACTACGTAAAGTTGACTCACATATGGCGGCTGACTGTAACCGAGTGTTACGTTTGGTGTATACCGTCCCTTAGTATTGACAAAAGTGTTTTACCTCTAAAAAAGCTAGCTCGCTAGCTCGCTCTTACAAGAAAAACAGTTCCGAGATATAACAAAAATATCTGGTTACACCATTTCCGTGCTCCGCCTGACAAATTCTAAACTCACGTCCAATGAACTGCGAATCGATGGATCGAATCGAAATGCCAATCGCCTTATGAATCGAAACATCGAATGAATCGAATGTTGATTTCATTTAGATATTCGCCTCTTCGCTTATTCGTTCCATCTGGAATTCGTTGATCGAGAATATAATTCGATTTTTATGTGAAATGCATAAAATTATATGTTGTAGTAAGACGGTGAGACAGGGATTTTCACAGTGTATCGAATTTTATTGGTATTAAGTGAAACTTTTATCATTATTAATATTAATTAGCTATTATACGACACTGCCTCGTTGGTCTAGTGGTTGCAAGCACGACTGCTGAGCGTGAGGTCCTGGGTTCGATTCCCGGGTCGGGCAAAGTGTTATTGGGTTTTTTCATTAGGAAATTCTCAGTAGCAGCCCGGAGTAATGTGGGTGTACTATTACACCTCTGCCTACCCCTTTGGGAAATACAGGCGTGATGTTATGTTATGTTGTGTTATGTTATGTTGTGTTATACGACACTATTAGCGCAATGGCTGAACGATGAACTTTTACGCAACGAACTGTGGGTTCGATTCCCGGGCGGTATAAATATTTGTAAATAGTTTATCCGTTTCTGGCAACGATATTTAAAAGTATTTTGGTGTCTGTCTGTGCATGTGAGGTTTGTGTTTGTGAACGAATCCATAATTACAATCACATGAGACTTTCCATCTTCATGTCTCAGTTTGGCGAACCGATTTGCGGTACCATTTAGGCAACAGCCTAGGTGGTATTGAAGTTGTCATGGGCAAAGGTAACCGCTTAACATCAGGTGGGCCTTTAGCTCGTTTCGCCATCCCATACTATAAAAAAAAAGAAATCCGAGTACGGAACAAAGTAAAAAAACCGGCCAAGTGCGAGTCGGACTCGCGCTGTAGGGGATTCCGTACCTCCCATCGATCTAATACCCCGAAGAAACTGAGATTAATGAGAGTTCAAATTCAAATGTTTATTATTTCAAATAAACCTAATTACAGGAACTTGTGAAACTTCAGGCTCTAGTTGCACAGTTTCAAATTGTGAGTCCTATGGAGAAGAACCAGTAAGAAACTCCATGGATAGTTGACAGAGTTGCTACTCGTTGATTTCTTTGGGGGAGGCTTATGTCCAACAGTGGACGTCTTTCGGCTGAAATGATTTTTCCAAAGTTTCTTATGTGTAGTCCCCTTTTTAGAGTTCCGTAGTTCCTACAAGGAACCATTATAGTTTCGTCATGTCCGTCCGTCTGACCGTCTGTCCTAATCCTTTACAGCTTAATAACTTCTACAGTTATAAACATAAGTAAATAAAATTTTCTGAAAAAATAGCATACATATAACTCAATTTTAAAAGAATAAAAAATCGTGATAACGTATTTTAGGGGTAGCTGCCATACATACCTACATGTGAAATGGGCATGAAAATATTTTTTCGCTGCACCCCCTCGTGTGGAGTATCATTGAATAGTTCTACTAAAATGAAGGTAATGTTTCATACATCACTTTTTTATCAGGTATACCATCTGCGAAATATAACCTGCCAAAGTGCCTTACAATGACCCCCCACTGCCATTTCTAAACTATGCAACGTAGAATCTTGTTATTTTTAGTATGTTTTGTTATGATAGAGGCCATAGTTACAAATCTTCTGAAAATTTAACTTGCAACCAAATATGATTAAAAAGATACAACAGCCCTGTAACAGACAGACGGCGTGGGTATAGAATAACAGAGTCCCATTGGCACCCTTTGAGAACGGAATAAAAAAAAAACATTTACTAACACAGCGACCCAGTATCTGAGTAGCAACGTTTCCAATCAATCCCTCTCGATACAAATCAATGCGAAGACATTCTAGGACGTACTGAACGAACGAATGAACCAATTCCTTCAGTATTGCTATTCAAAACGAGTTTGCGGCTCTTATAGCCCGAGGATTGAGAACGAATGAGTTTCCAAGGATTAGAAAAGTTTATTGTGTTCTATTTTAGATGGCTTTGTGTTCGAATTAGTTTTGTAGTCTTCATTTAAATGAGTTGGTTAATGATGAAAGTTTGGTTTTTCTTAGCTCTGTCTCTCGGATCTTCTTTAAGTATAAGTTACTATAGGTATATTACTGCAAAATGAAATATTTGCACGCCAAAATAACAGGCAGAGCAAGAGCTTAAGATCTTTCTGTATACATTTCACGTAAATAAATGATTTTCTCTTTTATATTTACTTGTACTTGGTCTTGTTTATACAGCATGGACCAAAAACCCTGTTATTCCTGTGAGGTACGTTATCAGAATCAATATTCATACGTGACGACACAACTGATTTAGAAAAACTTTTCAATTAAAATAATCAAATTAAATATTAAATCATTATTAATTAGAAAGTGATTATATCACTCAAAACTCACTCACTCAGTGATTATATCAATAAAAATAATCAAATTAAATATTATGTCATTGTTAATTGTAGATTGAATGTGATATAAGCACTTTTAATAATGATTTAATATTTAATTTGATTATTTTTATTGAAGAGTTTTTCCAAATGACTTGTGTCCTTACGTATGAATATCGATTCTGATAACGTACCTCACAGGAACAACAGGGTTTTTGTTACGTGTTGTATGTACTTAACAATATCAAAGAATGGGTAAAGAGAAAAAATACGACAATTCGTATAAAAAAAGAAAGAGCAACCAGTTAACCTGTACTGAAGGTAGTATAAAGCGGTTACTACCTCTCCGTATTATGTAATTCAGTATTCATATTTCCTAAGGGGCTGAATACGGGTTATAAGAGGTCTAATTCCTTACTTCAAGCTTTTGATAGCGTTTTGAAAAGGTTAATTTTATTTGAGAGGAATTATGTTTTATTTGTAGCGATCTTCAATTCATAGGTCATATAATCTTACAGTGCAGGATTGATGAATATTTTTCCAACGTTTTCGTTTTTTATTTGTTTATAATAAATAAATAAATAGTTGAGACATTTTTACACAGCTTCATCTAGTCCCAAACTAACAGAGCTTGTACTATGGGTACTAGACAATGGATATAATACTTATGTCCTTTTTTTTTGTAAATACATCCTTATAATACAAAAAGAAACACCCAGACCGCACCACGTAGTAGTAGAGCTCTTTTTCTACTTCTCCGCCAAACAGTGATGCTTGCATTACTGTGTTTCCGTCTGAAGGGTACGGGTGCCGGTGAAATTACTATCACATGAGACTTTCCATCTTCATGTCTCAGTTTGGCGAACCGACTTGCGGTAACAGCCGAGGTGGTATTGAAGTTGTTATGGGCAAAGGTAACCGCTTAACATCAGGTGAGACTTTAGCTCGTTTCACCATTCTATACTATAAAAAAGACCACACAAACACTTACGTTCATCACACAAATATTTTTGTCCTGTGGGAATCGAACCCACGACCTTGTGATTAGCAGTCCGACAGTTGAACTGCTAGACCACAGACGTCATTATACAACGTGTTATTGAAATAACTGAAAGCCTCTTAAATGATCATTGTACTCATCATTATGAACATTTTTTACAATGGGACCAACGACGAAATCACGGAAAAATATCTACTGTTCCATACATTTATGTTTGCGTAGCTCGACAAAATGTAGGCAACAACTGATTTAGCTAAAATGCTACTGCATCTTACGAACAAAATGATATCTACAGCAACCACCTGTTTGGAACCCAGTTCTAAAAATAATCAAGTCCCAAACAGCACGCAACACTGTTAAAGACATTGATATTGTGAGTGATTACTGCGTGCATCGAAACGATTTCAATTGATAAAAATTGTACGGTAGATTAAAATATATATTTATAGAAATATCTGTAAAGACGCTTGTCATCTTAGTCTTTCTGCGACCACGAACGCTGCAAAGCTTTCGAAACGTCAGGAAAACCAATTTAAATTATATACGCGATTTAATCCGGTTAAACTTTGTTTTCTTCTGCAGCGAGGTGTGAGACAGGGAGATGTGATCTCTCCGAAACTGTTCACTGCTGCATTGGAGGATGTCTTCAAGGTTCTGGACTGGAAGGGGCTAGGCATTAACATAAACGGCGAGTACATCACTCACCTTCGGTTTGCCGACGACATAGTAGTCATGGCTGAGACCATGGAGGACCTCGGTACAATGCTCGATGACCTCAGTAGAGCTTCTGATAGAGTGGGTCTTAAGATGAATATGGTCAAGACAAAGGTTATGTCGAATTCCCATATAGCACCCATTCCCGTAAACATCGGAGAATCTACACTCGAAGTTGTTGACGATTATGTATACCTAGGACAAACTGTCCAGCTAGGTAAGTCCAACTTCGAGAAAGAGGTCAATCGTCGAATCCGACTCGGTTGGGCAGCGTTCGGGAAGCTACGCAATATCTTCTCGTCCAAAATACCGCAGTGTCTCAAGACGAAAGTCTTTGACCAGTGTGTGTTGCCAGTAATTACTTACGGTACTGAAACGTGGTCGCTCACAATGGGCCTCATAAGAAGGCTCAAAGTCACTCAAAGGGCAATGGAGAGGGCTATGCTCGGAGTGTCCCTGCGTGATCGAATCAGAAATGAGGAGATTCGCAGGAGAACGAAAGTAACCGACATAGCCCAAAGAATTGCCAAACTTAAGTGGCAGTGGGCGGGGCACATTGCTCGCAGAACGGATGGCCGATGGGGCAGTAAAGTTCTGGAGTGGCGACCGCGTACTGGAAGGCGCAGCGTGGGTAGGCCCCCCACAAGGTGGACCGACGACCTGGTGAAGGTCGCGGGAATCCGCTGGATGCGGAAGGCATAGGACCGGTCGTTGTGGCGATGCTTGGGGGAGGCCTATGTCCAGCAGTGGACGCCTTTCGGCTGAAATGATGATGATGATGATGAAACTTTGTTTTTGACTCGCTTTGTGGTCTAGTGGTTCGAATGTCGGACTGCTGATAACGAGGTCGTTCGATTCCCACAGGACACAAATATTTGTGTGATGAACATAAGTGTTTGTGTTGGTCTGGGTGTTGCATAGGTATTATAAGTGTATGTATTTACAAAAAGTGTATTTAAGTATTACATCCATAATCTAGTACCTACCCATAGCACAAGCTCTGCTTAGTTTGGGACTAGATGGTGCTGTGTAAAAATGTCCCAAAGATATTGATTTATTTATTTATGATAATGTGTAGTGATCGCGAAAACCTAAGAAATTATTAAAATTATATCTCATAACTTTTAACAAAAAAAAAAAGAGTTTATTTTTCTGTGCAGCATACAACACAACTTATAATAATATTACTTTGACCCATTTTAGTCACACTACGCATCAAAATATTACATTGCTCATTATTCTACCAATCCAATTTCCGAATTAAACTTTATAACCCTTGCATGAATAAATAAAAAAAATACATAAAATGTGGAACCATTTGTGTCCTCTCCCCAAATATCCCTCACGACCTATAAGGCCAAATACACATTTGACGTTTTACGATGTCACTATTGGGGCGACAAAAGATTTTATGATCGCATAAATTAAATGTGGAACTATCATTGTGGAGCTCAGTTTATTGCGACTGCCACTAAGTAATCGTTCCTTTAATATCTGCGACGTTAAATTTTAATGTCTGTAAGGTGCCTTATTTTATGAACTAGGTTGAAAAAGGGTAATTTGCGGGGCAGTAGGATTTTTTAAAGGAGAAAATTACTTGTTTTATGTAGAGAACAAGATTTTCTTTGCGCTATGGTATGTGAACACGCCAAATGCAACCTATGGTGCCCCCCAGTCAGGTGGATCGATGACCTGAAGAAGGAAGCTGGGGGGGACTGGATACGGCAAGCAGATGACCGAGTGTTGGGGCGCTATCTGGGGGAGGATTATGTCCAGCAGTGGACTTAATCTGAGTCATTGTTGATGATGTAAACACGAAGGCTGTTTTTCAAAATATTTTCTAAGCTTGAAACTAGTGTACCTAGAAGTAATTTAATTGATTTTCATTTTACGGTAAGTCAAAAAATTATAAAATAAATCAACCAATAATTTAAATCTCTGTGCTCTCCTGCATTACATATATCTAAACAAAACAAAAACATGAATCTAAATTTATTAAGGTTCAAAGATCAGGTAATAATTTTAATTCACACGCGAAGAACGTGATTCACAGAAAACAACAATTTAACTGCCGTAAACCAGTTGAAAAAAATGTGAAAAACAAAACAAAAATATTTTTACGACTAAACTACGACACCTAAACGTTAGTAAAACTTACATGACACTAACATGATTGCGAAACCATCAAACACAGCTTGTAAATTAACGCAAACCATTTAACTAGCCGTCAGTCATAAAACTCAGACGTAAAAATATGCGCCGTCATTAAAATAACCGTGAAACCCCATTAAAGCTGCGACTGAAAATCGCGTCGCCTATCACACGACGTCATTTTAATCGCAGACAGGCTTTCCAATTAGCGGAGCTTGGCGCGTCACTCATTACTGCTATAAGCCCACGAAATTCCCCCAGTCTGACACAACATTTAGGAGGAGCTTCGTTCACGCGAATGGTTCATATTTTTTAATCAAGGATCTAGGATCTGCTGCTTCAAAGGAAGAGAAAGTTTTTGATGTATATTCATTTGTCAGAGAAACGTCACGCGCGAATGGCACTAGGGAATGACGTGTAGTGTGCATGCAGCCTAACAAACGGCTTTGTGCTGCCATTTTATTTTTAATCAGAATTTAAAATCACAGACTTTGTTTTCACGTCAAAAATAATTTGATTCAATAAATTGGCATCAAATATTTTATCACTCAAAAGCTAAACGCAAATATTACTGTGAAAATTATTACATAAAATGCTGGTTATGTTTGCATAAAATTATTCAAGACATCAGGCGCACGCTGCGCGCAGAATTTAATGTTTCGAATGTAAAATCAAATTTTAATGTTTATTATACCTTTAGCGCAACGAGCGCGCAAATGAACTGGCAGCTTTAGCACTTATTGGTCGAAATCAAATTGAAATAAAACTTAATTGGTGTGACTTAATTCAAACCCTGTTATACGGCTGCTATTTACTCACCGAGACTTTATAATGGAACTCCGATAGCTTAAACTTATATGGCTGAAATGACTTTTATAAATTGATTAACATTCCAATGTACATACTTCTTAGGGAACGATTTTATATATAGACTAGCTTTTACCCGCGGCTCCGCTCGCGTTAAATTCTGCTAACCCACGTCAGTCCAGTCCAGTCCAGTCCATTCCAGTCCAGTCCACTGTCCCACTGTCCCGCTGTCCCGCTGCCCCGCTGCCCCGCTGCCCTGCTGCCCCACTGCCCCGCTGCCCCACTATCCCACTGCCCCACTGCCCCGCCGCCCCACAGCCCCGTTGCCCCGTTGCCCCACTGCCTCGTTGCCCAGCTGCCCCGCTGCCCCACTGCCCCGCTGCCCCACAGCCCCGATGCCCCACTGCCCCGCTGCCCCTCTGCCCCACTGCCCCGCTACACCACTGCCCCGCTGCCCCACTACCACGCTGCCCCGCTGCCCCACGGCCCCGCTGCCCAGCTGCCCTGCTGCCCCACTGCCCCGCTACCACACTGCCCCACTATACCACTGCCCCACTGTCCCCCACTGCCCCTATGCCCCGCTGCCCTGCTACCCCACTGACCCGCTGCCCCGCTACCACACAGCCCCACTGCCCCACTACCCCGCTGCCCCACTGCCCCGCTGCCCAGCTGCCCCGCTGCCCCACTGCTCCGCTACCCCTCTGCCTGACTGCCCCACTATCCCGCTGCCCCGCTACCCCACTGCCCCGCTACCCCACTGCCCCGCTGCCCCACTGCCCCGCTGCCCCTCTGGCACAATATCACACGGCCCCACTGCCCCGCTAACCCACTGCCCCGCTGACCCGGTAACCCACTGCCCCGCTGCCCCGCTGCCCCACCGCCCCGCTGCCCCACTGCGCCGCTGCCCCACTGCCCCGCTGCCAGGCTGCCACGGTAACCCACTGCCCCGCTGCCCCACTTCCCCGCTGCCCAGCTGCCCCGCTACCACACTGCCCCACTGCCCCACTGCCCCACTGCCCCACTGCCCCACTATCCCACTGCCCCACTGGCCCACTGCCCCACTGTCCCGCTGCCCTGCTGCCCCACTACCCCACTGCCCCACTGCCCCACTGTCCCACCGTCCCACTGCCACTGTCCTACTGTTCCACTGTCCCACTGTCCCACTATCTCACTCTATCACTATCGTCCCGTCGCATGTCCCATGTCCCATCCTATGTCCAGTCCCATGTGCCGTCCCACTGTCCTGTCCCATGTCCCGTCTCATGTCCCGTCCCATTTCCCGTCCCATGTTCCGTTCCCTGTCCCGTCCACTGTCCCGTCCCCAGTCCCGTCCCCTGCCCAGTCCTGTCATAGTTAAGATTATAATAGTTAAGAAGATAAGATAAAATACTTGAAGAAGAAGGTAATTAAAAATTGTAGACTGAAAATAGTATTTTTTTAGTTACACCAAGATAACTTTATGCTTATTCGTATATTAAGATGGATACAATATAACAACGTTTAGGTAATTTTATTGCTTTTCATACAAAAAATTAGAGAAATCGCAATTTAAAGGTAGCTTCCGGTCCTTGTCTGTAAGTCGAAAGATTCTGATTTTCGGTTGGCTCAAAAGACTTCATTTCCAAGATGGCACCACCCACATACGACAGGATTTTTTTTTCTACTCTGTACAATTCGGCCCGACCAAAAAGTTTTTAATGCAATATCTTTAGCAGCCGTATTTTCTCTATGGATGCGCGCGCTAGAGCGCATGCGTGCGAATGACAGCTGGATATGAGCGCCTTATTCACCTTAATGTATGCAAAATGTTGTAGAAAAATATAATTAAAAATCACCGGTTCCCGTCATCGTAGCGAGGTAAAATACATACCAGTTTTTAAGTCAAATCATAAGTTTTTAGTCACAAACCCTTTCAACAAAATCGGTCTAGTAGTTTTGTAGTGATGCTGGAACAAACAAACAAACAAACAGACAACTGACATTTAACAATTTTATAATAGTAGTAGATGACTTGGTTAATCAGATTTGACATGGTTTTGACTAATTCCACAGGAGGAAGAAAAAAAAAGTCTATATCTTTTTAATTGAAGTTATAATAATATAAACGTGATAGACTTCGTAACTCTGTTTTGCCGTCGTATAATACGTTTTTTTTTTAAGAATTCTTAGAACATAATTTCGCTGACGTCACGCAGCGATGAGAATCGCTCTGTTTGTAATCATTCTGTTTATTAATGCGGACAAGAAAAGGTCATCAATCTATTAAAAGTTTAACAAGGATTTACTAATATCACGGGAATTATAGCGGTATCCTTTCATCATCATCATCAGCCTATATTAGTCCACTGCTGGACATAGGCCTCTACGACGGCACGCCACTGACATTAATCCTCGGCTACTCGCATCCAGCTTATAGAGGTTGTTATCCTCGCGGTCTGGGCGGTGAAGCCAAGATAAAGCAATTTCAATTTCAATTTCAATTTCAATGTTTTTTATTTCAAATAAACCTAATTACAGGCACTTTTGAAAGGTCAGGCTCTAGTTGCACGGTTCCAAATTGTGGGTCCTATGGAGAAGAACCGGCAAGAAACTCCATGGATAAACTCTTTTTAAAATAGGTTATTGTTTATTACATCAAATTTATTCAAATAATGTGAGTATAATGTAGGTTAATGTCAGAAATAAACAAGAGTTTAAAAGTGAGTATATTGCCTTTAGAAATAAACGTAAGAAGAGTTGCCATAGTATGTAGAAGCTGACCTGTCCCGACAGACGGCACCCGTTCACGAGCATGACGCGAGCATCAGCCATCGCTTAACTCAACCATATTGAAGGGAACTTAACGACCCGACACTAACGCCACCATCAGCATGACATTTAAGTGAGCATGACAGACTCATACTGCTAGACAACAAATAGGCAGGAATATATAGAATTACTGTAAAAAACATTAATGGCCACATGATACTTACATTTTACATTTTAATCACCTATTAAAAATTGTAAGCAGTTCATATACGTTGCAGTTCTATGTCAGAAATGCAATATTAGAAAAAAAGTGTAAATAAATTGTATAATTCCGAAACAGTAAAGTTAATAAAGTGTAAATAAATTTAATAATAAACAGTTAATAATAACTGAAAAAATATCAAAATAACATGACTTGGTAGAAAAATTACCAACAGATCGATACAAAAAATAAAATGTGTCAAAAAAAAAAACAAAATGTCAAAGGAAATAATAAAAATAGATCCAATGTCAAAAGTAAAAGATAGAAAATAAAACTAATGGTCCAATAGGAATAAAATTAACAATTATAAATGATCCAATAGGAAATAATTACATGTCAAATGCCAAGAGATATCAAATACCTAGTTGAGGAGAACCAGTGGGTCGCAGTGTGCAGGTGGGAATCGTATTCCAGACATTTTTATCAGCAATGTATTGGTTTATATCATAATAAGCTCTTGACATTAACACACGTTTTGTTACTAACTTGAATTTTATCAATGGTAGTTCAGTAATACAAGTTGGAAGTTTATTATAGAACCTAATACTGTTTCCCATAAACGACTTAGTACTAGTTTTTATAAGTCTAAAACCGGGTACAACAAGCTCATGCTTATATCGTGTATTGAAGCTGTGGGTATCACTTCTTTTATTGTAATTTAAGATATTTTTACGCACATACAAAATATTTTGATAAATATACAAGGACGGTAAGGTAAGAATATTTATCTCTTTGAATAACTCACGCAAAGACTCACGGCAACCTAGATTATAAATAGCTCGGACTGCTCTTTTTTGTAATATGAAAATAGTCTCTACATCAGCAGATGAACCCCACAGTAAGATGCCATAAGACATAATACTGTGGAAGTATGCAAAATATACTAATCTAGCCGTAGCCACATCAGTCATCTGCCTTATTTTTCTAATGGCAAAAGCAGCAGAACTCAGTTTGCCAGCAAGTGCCTCTATATGAGGTCCCCATTGCAGTTTAGAGTCTACTGAGATACCCAGGAAGACAGTTGAGGGAACCAGATCCAAAACTTTTCCATCTAGTCTTACATTAGTAACAATATGGTGTACATTAGGTGTCGAAAATTTTATACATTTGGTTTTTCCTGCATTAAGAAGAAGATTGTTAGCAGAGAACCAATTGGAAAGAATATTAAGAGTATTATTGGGTTCCACAAGGTCACTATCTTTCCTATTCACTTTAAATATAAGTGAAGTGTCGTCAGCAAATAAGACTATGTTAGTCTTTGTATCTTTTATTATATATGGGAGGTCATTAATATATACAAGAAACAGAAATGGGCCTAAAATTGATCCCTGAGGTACACCCATTTTAACAAGTGAGCCTACAGAAGTGACATTACCTATAGCTACCTTTTGTTCCCGATTCGACAAATATGAACTTACGAGATCAATAGATCTACCTCGGATTCCGTAGTGTTTTAATTTCAGAATGAGCGTTCGGTGATCCACGCAGTCGAACGCCTTAGAAAGATCACAGAACACTCCTACCGCATCCTGAGCCTGCTCCCAAGCCTCCAATACTGTTTTGATTAGGGTGGATCCAGCATCTCCCGTCAATTGCCATCTTACTTCCTAAAATTACCATAAAAAATTATAATACCAATGGCATACTGAACTATGTTTACGGGACTTGTCGCGCACAATAAAATCAAAACATAACAAACATTTTGACTAACCTCGACGTTTCGGCCAAGTTGCATTGGCTCAATACACGCTGAAATTTAAGTCGCTTAATTCCCGAAAAGGAGTAATTGTATTCATCATTATGAACAATTTTTACTATGGGACCAACCCTGAAATCGCGAAAAAAAAAATCTGTTGGTCCCTACATTTGTGTTCACTTAAATCAATACTAAACTAAACTAAACTAAACTAGTTCAACCGAAGATGACAAATTATTATGGAGACAGAATGTCAAAATTTTTAGTTCCAAAAATATTTAATAAAATATACTTACTTAGGCAAAAGCCTAAAATAATTAAAAGCCTATTAAAATCAAAACTGAGGGATTTGCTTCTTGATGACGAGGAGACGTCACCAGGCAGTGTAAAAAAAATAAAAAAAATCAAACAAATTTGAAAGCCAATCTCTTCTGTTATCGAGATGTTAATCCACAGTAAACTATTTTATACTCATACAACTTATTTGTTGCTAATTAAGTGTTGCTTGTTTACGTAAGAGTAAGATAGTATACATATGTATGAGCGCATCTCGCCGTTAAACTTGATAGTTTGGCGAGTTTTCTAGTTAAGTAAAACTAAAGAAATTGTACCTGTGATTAAATAAATTAAATTAAAAAAAAAAAAAAAATTTTTGGGACCACCTGATTTTTTTTTTGTGATTTCTTGTTTGGTCCCATATTAAAAGTTGTTCATAATGGTGAGTACAATGACCTCCTTTCGGGAAATAAGCGATTCAAATTTCAGCGTGTATAATTCAATATGAGTGAAATTCGGGAAAGTTTAAAAACTCCTACCAATGGCATAAATTCAATATCATAATCAAAACCTAACGAGCTACAATTAAATAAATTCTAAATACATAAACACATTCAAACGTTATTCAAGATATACAAGCATACAATCAATGTTGTATTATTCTGCCTACCCGCTACGAGGCGTGAAGCATCTCATTAGATGAGCTCGATACGTGATACGTGACCCGGTTGTTGTGCAAGCTGTTTATATATTATAATATATATATGTACACATAGACAACCATATACACGGTTGTCGGGTGCAGCTGACATAGATATTCTGAAGCACAGATAATATATAATACTAGATGTACTAGTCACAGAAATAGACAGATATAATGGTTGTAATCACTATTTTACTTGCGATTCATGTGTGGCAACTTTCGAACGAACTACGCCACCCATATTGACGTCATAATTTTTTTTAAATTTACTTTAATCAATGTACTTTACAGCTTTGGTTTCTGCAGTTAGAAACAGCACAATAAGGCATTTTTGCGGGTTTTGTTACAGTATTTACAGAAACAAGTCATAAGGCGTACTGATAAAGGCTTTGAAATTCCCTGCATTATGGTGCAGATTGTTGGTACGCGCACCCTGCCTACTTTTCCATTCTATCTACTTCTGTGGTACTAATACTCTGAAGCATGAGTATATTTAATGATATTTTATTGCATTTAGGTCCAAATTCGATATGACATATATGGTAATTGTATGCATGTATACATATAACTGGATCATGAAATTATAGCGGGCTACATGCACGGGCTACCCGCGCAGGCTAGTGCAGTACATTCATAAGGCACTGGACCCCGAGCATAGAATATATACTAACGACAAGAAGCGACACTTAAGCATGTGTGCCCGTAAAATTGCTTGCGGCTATGTGTGCGGGACGGGGCGAGCGCGGGGGCCGTGCGCGGTGCGCGGCGTGTGGAACAGGCAGTCTCTCGGCTGCCCCAGTCAATATACTGCATGTAAACGCGCTCCCTCAAGGTCACCGGGCGAGTGAGCTCACACGTCCAGGGGAGTGTCACCGCTGTGTCTCGAGCATGCATGTAACCCGTGCAAGTGCCTCAACATGCGCATGTTTGCCGCAAAAGCACCATTAAGGTCTTACTTTAATAATGGCAATGGATTACTTTAATACCATCATCATCATCATCATCATCATTTCAGCCGAAAGACTTCCACTGCTGGACATGGCCTATCAAGCATCGCCACAACGACCGGTATTGAGCTAGATTGAGTATCAGCGTTGCCAGACGTCCCGATTTTTAAAACAAAATTAAATGTCCCACGCGGGACAGACTCAGTCCCGTTTTCCGGGAATAACTCGACCGTGCGTGCAGTATGCCGAGGAAGCGTGGCCGGGTGGCAAAGACAAGTGTGGACTGGCCGCCCACCCGGCGCGGAATGAAGATAAGCTATATAATAGAAAAGATATATTTTTTATTCAGAAGACTAAGACTCAACTACCTAAAAAATCATATTTATATTAAAATACATTTTCTATGGCTATTTTTGCTATCTATTGTCACGTAAACGTAACTTAAAACACAAATAAAAAGGTAATATTTAAAAATATCTGATTATATACGTTTTTTTTACTATGTCCCGCTTTTGACGAAAGAATCCCGCTTCTATCAATCAAAAAGTTTCAGAAACCCGACATGGCATAAAAAAAATCTGGCAACGCTGCTACTCATCATACCAAACATCATTTACTATGGGAGCAAGCCTGAAATCACGAAAAAAAATATTGTTCCCCGTGTTCGCATAAATCGACAAAATGTTGGGGACAACTGTTTGTTGCTCCCTTAGTGAATTTTGTTCGTCATCATAATGAGTAGTTTTACCACTTTAAATATTTTCCATTATTAAAGTAAGACCTTACGGTCATCACGTAAAACAAAATGTCACTATCTCATTTTGCAGGTTAAAATAGATATAAATACAACGTGTTATTGAAATAACTGAAAACCTCTTAAGGGGTCATTGTACTCATCAGTATGAACAACTAATAATAATAAATACACACCGTAATATTTTTATTGTATATTAATAAGTAACTTCCTCAACTTTCCAGTTTGCATGCTATTTAACTATGGCAAAATGTGCCTGTTCTATAAATTTAAATGTAACCATCTACTGTATATACCACATTTTATGCAAATAAAGATATAATAATAATAATAATAATAACTTTTACTACTTTTACCAACCCTGAAAACACGAAAAAAAAACTGCTGTTCCCCTAAATTTTTTGTAGTTATTGTAACACAATCATTGAAGAAAACACATTGTCCGTGTGGTGCCGGACATAAAGAATTGCACCACCTTTACTCTTCTCATGGGTGTCGTGAAAGGCGACTAAGGGATTCACCAGATGATGGGCAGCAGCGTTCTCTGAGTATTTAACCAACCAACTGCGATCGCCAACCTGCCTGCCAAGCGAGGCGATTTGGCATATCCCCCCTTAATTGGGGGAGGCCTATGTCCAGCAGTGGACGTCTTTCGGCTGAAATGATGATGATGATGAAACGTAGCAACGCTATGATTGTTACAAACTGCAACCAACAGCCAGGAATTTTGCTCTGGTAATACACACGCACTAATCTACTATTAAATTGTCACGTTACCCAACAATACGACATTTTGGGTAACATTGTCCAACATTTGTCGCTTAGTGAGCGCACAGCCTTATAACCCTTAATTGCGCACCGAATTAGCTGTGCACGGTTTAATAATGCGCAGGTGTAATAATACGCAGATGTAATTGTGCGCACAAATGTTGATAATATTACGCGGAACTGTAAACACGTTCTTCATTTACGCTTTTGTGTATATGCGTGGTATTTTGTACACAGGAATATTGTGGGTTTCTGGATAATTCAGAAATAAAAGAAGAATCTTCTTTCTTACTTATTTCTCCTCTCGCAGGTCTGCTGGTAGAAATTTCTTTGAAATAAGCAGTACCTTTGTACTAAATAATTTTAATGCTGTCTCTTTTCATATGTTATTGTGTGTACATAAATTATAAATAAATTAATTAATAAGACTGCCTCGTTGGTCTAGTGGTTACAAGCGCGACTGTTGAGCATGGGGTCCTGGGTTCGATTTACGGGTGGGGCAAAGTGTTATTGGGTTTTTTCATTAGGAAATTCTCGGTAGCAGCCCGGAGTCTGGATTTGTGCCCGGTCAATGGCAATAGGCTCGCCCCCTATTACATGGGACTATAACATAACTGGCGAAATGTGGGTGTACTATACACCTCTGCCTACCCCTTCGGGGAAATACAGGCGTGATGTTATGTTATGTTAAATAAATAAGAAATGTTATTATCACAGGAGGTTATAATTATTTCAACAAAAACATATTTATTTTGCATTTAATTCTAGAAACATGGTGGCCGTAATTGTGTATTTATGCGTTGGTAGCGGCAAACTGGCGACACGCGTTTCGGTTTTAAAAAGATAGAAGATTCTATAACCACTCGAGTGACCTTGGGTACTGGTAGTACCCAAACGTGTTTTGCCTCAAAGTGGCCTTGGGTACTAGTAGTACCCAAGCGAAGTGAATGTGGAGTACCTCATGAATATGCCTAATATTTTTATAACTAAGAGTAATTTCTTTTTGGCAATATTAGCATCTAGTTTCTAATGAATAACCCAAAATTTTAAGGTACGGCAAAACTACAATCATTCACTCAAATATTTAATATGAATATTTTTTACTTGGTCTGTTGAATGTATATCTACGTCTCGACTTGGCGGCAATGAATTTAACTTACACTCGTATTTTTTCGATACAATGTGATTTTATTTTATTTATACATAAAGAATAATCATACGATGCGTTTTAAACGTTAAAACATCTAGGTTGACAATTCACTTTATTGTTAAAGTTGTTTTCATAAATAAGACAAAAAATGCTCAATGTTTATGCTAACAACCGATTATTTAAGTGAAGAGATCATAAATTAAAACAAAACTTTCGAGGGTTCAAATGGCCTACTCTTCATCATCATCATTTCAGCCGAAAGACGTCCACTGCTGGACATAGGCCTCCCCCAAGCATCGCCACAACGACCGGTCCTATGCCTTCCGCATCCAGCGGATTCCCGCGACCTTCACCAGGTCGTCGGTCCACCTTGTGGGGGGCCTACCCACGCTGCGCCTTCCAGTACGCGGTCGCCACTCCAGAACTTTACTGCCCCATCGGCCATCCGTTCTGCGAGCAATGTGCCCCGCCCACTGCCACTTAAGTTTGGCAATTCTTTGGGCTATGTCGGTTACTTTCGTTCTCCTGCGAATCTCCTCATTTCTGATTCGATCACGCAGGGACACTCCGAGCATAGCCCTCTCCATTGCCCTTTGAGTGACTTTGAGCCTTCTTATGAGGCCCATTGTGAGCGACCACGTTTCAGTACCGTAAGTAATTACTGGCAACACACACTGGTCAAAGACTTTCGTCTTGAGACACTGCGGTATTTTGGACGAGAAGATATTGCGTAGCTTCCCGAACGCTGCCCAACCGAGTCGGATTCGACGATTGACCTCTTTCTCGAAGGTGGACTTACCTAGCTGGACAGTTTGTCCTAGGTATACATAATCGTCAACAACTTCGAGTGTAGATTCTCCGATGCTTACGGGAATGGGTGCTATATGGGAATTCGACATAACCTTTGTCTTGTCCATATTCATAAGGCCTACTCTTAAGCATTATAAAAAACTTCAATTGTAAGCCAACTTCTTAGAAAAAATGTCATAAATAATATTTTTTGTAACATGAGCGGGCCGCGCGTTTTTACTCGGCTGTTAACGTAATAATGTGGTCACTCAACGGTTAAAAGACAGATACTCCCGGTCACTCCAGCGGATAACATTTCTACTACTATATTATTTAAAATACGCTTCATACTCATTTAAAAAACCTTTTTCTATTTACAGCCAAATTACAATTAAGAAACCTCATTTCTGTTTTATATTTTTGTGCTCAGTATTCTTAGTGTCCCAAAAATGTTTTATTCTCATGTATTTTAATTTAAAAGCATAGCTGGTCGAACCAGACATTCTGGTTGCAAAAAATAGAGACAAAAGGATTAGTGACCTAGCATTAAGGTACACTGCACGTAATGTCAAGCTGGTTCCCGACGTATTTTAGGTGCTATTACTTATTATGTTCATGGACTGTAAGCAGCTGAATTGCTGTTGTATAATTTTGTTTCAACATAATTATTTTACTAAGGCATACATACATACATACAACAAATAACTGAGAAGAAGAAAAAAAGAAAAAAAAAAAAAAAAAAGAGAAAGAATACTGAGAAGAGGCCCGTGCCCAGCAGTGGGACAGTAATGGGCTGATTATGTATAATTATTTTAGTAGTACAAAACCACAGACTTAGTATAACAATATTAAAATTATTAATTTATTAAAGTATACCTACCCCCAATCAAGTCACAACACAGCCCAATACCCCCCCCTCCATAATCACACAAACTCTGCATACACATTATTACACAAACATGCTTAGTTTACAACCCATGTGTATTGTTAATGTATTTGTTCTCTTATTAGTTCACTATTTCTTTTCTTTTGTTTTCAATACTAATGACCAGCCTTATACTGTACCAATAATAGGGAAGGAACTAACTCCTAAAACACAGGGATAACCTAATTTAGGAGTTAGGGACTTATTTAAATTGTAACGTGGAAGTCAATAAAGTATTTATTATTATTTATTTATAAACACACACAGACACACACACACACAACACAAAACAACAAACAACATAAAAACATAACAACAACACAAAACAAAAAACAAAATTTTGCCTTCTGCACCGTTTTCACCAAATGCCACAAGCAGCAGAGCTAATCGGTATTATTTCCTTAACATATTATTATTGTTATTAATTTTTGCGTGCCACTAATGGCAAAATATGTGGAAACTAACTGTGACTCTATATCCATCTGTCTGGACCCGTATTTTTTGCGAAATAAATTATTCTTATTCTTATTCTTATGTTTTTTTCAATCTAAAGATTAAGATTTTTATTTATTTATAAATATATATTATTTATTATTATCGACGACGTCTGTGGCGTGCATTGGCCTACTTCATTTGAATTTAATTGTGGTGTAAGTTATTGATTTTTGAATCTAGGAAGATTAATAAAATTAAGCATTAATAGGTCTATTAAAAGATAAATAATCATCGTACTTTGAAAAGAAGATAATAACTTACACCACTATTGAATTTGAATGAGGAAGGCACTGGGTACTGCCTAATTGTCTATATGCAATGGTATATATAAACCTACCAAGGTGGGAGTTCTCGGTCTGGGGCTTGGCCATCTCCTCCGAGGTGCACTTCAGCAGCCTCAACAATACAGGAATTTGCCACATTAAGGGTAAGGGTCATGGGTTCGATTCCCAAAGGACACGACTATTTATGTGATGAACTTAAATGTTTCGTGTTGGGCTGGGTGTTTCTTATGTATTATAAGTAGGTATGTATTTACAAAAAAAAATAAGTATTATGTCCATTGCGTAGTAGGTACTCATAGAACAAGCTCTGCTTAGTTTGAGACTAAGATGCTGTGTAAAATGCCCGAAAAAAATCATTTATTATTATTATTTATATTTGCAGGAAACATGATTTTTACAAAGATTGGTTTAAAGGGTGTCCTAACTCAATATATTTAAGACTTAAATTACAAAAAAGAATGATAAGTTCATAACCTCCATCTTTCTGCAAGCATCATTGAATCCGTTTCTCTTCTCTAACATAAACTTCACACACAAAATTTGATGTGCATAACAAAAAACATATTCTTCCTTTAACACCACTTTCTTCCTAAAAAAACATCTTCCCCCATTTCCTCCCACTACTTTGTTTTTATAATCCCCGTTAATTCTCAAAATTTAAGTGCAAACGCCCTTTTGCCTTCACCTTGTAGACAGCTAAGTAGGTACTCTCCCAGTTTTGCCCCACAAACTTTTCACTTACAAAGTTCAGTTATTGTTACGAAACAATGTTGCCCTTTATTTAATACAGTTTCTTTCACTGTTTGTCTAATAAAAACTTATGTAATTTTATTAGCATAATATTTGTTTAGAGTTGGCGCGAGCGACGCATTTTCCAAATGTTTGGGTATTTAGTTTGCATAAAGTTCTTTCGCGTATGTTATGTGTTTAATAAATAAGTTTCTTGTTTTTGTGTGTAGCCATATTGGTGAGCAGTTAAAATAGACTTAATTCCTAATTTAATTTGAGATAGGTATCATTAGCTATCATAAACTCTTATAAAAAGTCGGAAATGGTAAGTATAGGTATTGAAAAATACTCCCTTACTTATGAAAAGTGAGTATCAGAATCGATATTCATACGTAAGGACCAAGTCATTTGGAAAAACTCTTCAATAAAAATAATCAAATTAAATATTAAATCATGGTTAAAAGTGATTATAAAATTTATTGAAAGTGATTATAAACTCTTCAATAAAAATAATCAAATTAAATATTAAATTATTATTAATTGTCAATTGAAAGTGATATAATCACTTTTAATAATGATTTAATATTTCATTTGATGATATAAATTGTGGAGTATAACTGTAAAGTTAGTCGAGTCGGTTAAGGAACAATGTTTCTTAATAAGATATCGCTGACGTCACCCAAAGACGTATAGTGGAGGATAATTTCGATACCACGAGCAGTGTTCACGGTAGCTTAGTGGTTAAAGCACTGGCGTACTGAGCCAGGAGTCGCAGGTTCGAATCCTGCTCGTGAGCGATTTTTTCTTTCCACAATTTATATCTTTAGAATTCGTTTCGCATGCGTAAAATGCGTTAAAATAATAAAATAATTAGTAAGGGTAGGCATATCTATACGACTTTGATTTAACTGTAAAGTTAGTCGAGTCGGTTAAGGAACAATGTTTCTTAATAAGATATCGCTGACGTCACCCAAAGACGTATAGTGGAGGATAATTTCGATACCACGAGCAGTGTTCACGGTAGCTTAGTGGCTAAAGCACTGGCGTACTGAGCCAGGAGTCGCAGGTTCGAATCCTGCTCGTGAGCGATTTTTTCTTACCACAATTTATAACTTTAGAATTCGTTTCGCATGCGTAAAATGCGTTAAAATAATAAAATAATTTCATTTGATTATTTTTATTGAAGAGTTTTTACAAATGAGTTGTGTCCTTACTTATGAATGTCGATTTTGATAACGTTCCTCACAGGGACAACAGGGATGTTACATGTTGTAGATTCTGCTGGATGAAGCAGTCTTACAATGATACTGGAGGAGCTGTTATTCAGTGTATTTGCGAGAGGAAATGCGGGCTAAGAGGCCTTTGAAGATTGGGTATGTGAAGAAACTATTGCTGTCGCTTTGCCTCAAGTAAGTGCGATAAGGACAACTGCAGTTCCGACTGAATATCCGTAGTAAAAAATTCATAATTCAAGGTTGGGCTCTCGACTATTTTCTCCTCCGAAACTAGACTAATTTGGCAAACATTATTTCAAGGAAACACAACTCGATTCACTTTAATACTTAAAATACCTCATCCAAGTACATAGTGTCCAACACAGAGACTTTAATTTAGAAAGACAATAATTAACATTACAGAAGTATAAATGGACTCACACACACAACCATGAGCTATGTAGCAAAAGCATGGCCACAATGCACCACAAACGCTCGCCCTACTAAAACTCCTGTTGCCATGTCGTACTTACTAAAAGGGTGAATGTTGTACAACACACTAGTAAACTCTTGGTGCAAGTTACAGGAGTATTCGTTTCATGCCAAATTGTTAGGAATTTTGGGATTTTTGTGGTTTCAAATTTAACTGTATGCTGCCTTGGGATAATTCCGAAAATAGGGTAATTCCGTTAAAATTATTAGGGGCCAATTGGACTCTCGTTATCTACTTAGTAAGACAAGTTTTGGTTGTCCACGCATAAATATACGCAAAATAACTCTCTTTCATACTGCTTTTTCACGAATGAATTATAACAAGAAAATATATACACGCTGAAATTTGAATCTATATTGAACAGGCTACACGCTCTTTGGATAAACATAAATAAATAAATATTTTTGGGACATTTTTACACAGCACCATCTACATGTTGAAATTTGAATCGATTATTTCCCGAAAAAGGGTCGCGATTTCAGGTTTGGTCCCATAGTAAAAGTTGTTTATAATGATGAGTACAATGACCCTTTTTCGGGAAATAATCGATTCAAATTTCAGCATGTAGATGGTGCTGTGTAAAAATGTCCCAAAAATATTTATTTATTATTTATTTATTTTATTTATTTATATTTATCCAAAGAGCGTGTAGCCTGTTCAATATAGTGTTTCCCTTGAACTAAATCATGATCTAGATAATTTTTACCTTTCTCTTCCTAAATTCAGAGTTTGTATTTAATAAAAATATTTTGGCATCAAAATTTAAGTGGGTACCTGGGTACCTAATTATTCAATGTTTAAGAAAATCTAAAATTAAAGAATTCAATTCAATTGTTGTTATTATATTTGTATGATAATCTGAGAAAACTGTTTCTGGAAATTGTTTTACCTATTTGTGTAATTATGTTTGTGTCTGTTTGTTTCCCAATAAAGTAAAATAAAAATAAATAAAATAAAATGGAAATGACGCAGAGTGTGGCAACATTTTTAATTGCTGGCAGCAATAGTGAATTGAAATTATGTCTTCATAACAATTGTTACATGTCAGTTTTACTAATTAGGTTTTTTTCTTTGTGGTTTTATTAATAAGGCGAGGCGTCATTTCATTTTATTTTATTATTCACTTTAGTATGCCACTTCATGTTACAATATCGGACGGAAATACAATTTAACGGAATTACTCTATACCGGAATTACCCCAAGGCACCATTCATGTTTTTCATTTTAAACTTTGTGACTGTTGGTCTGGGTGTTGAGTTTATTCTTATTTTTAACCGACGAAAAAAAGGAGGAGGTTCTCAATTCGACGCGTATCTTTATGACCACGCATAACTTTTTACAGAGTGGTCCGATTTTGATGATTCTTTTTTTAATTGATAGGGTATATCTCGAAGTTGGTCCCAAACCAAAATCCACCCCTAAGGGTAGGAAAACAGGGGATGAGTGCTTGTTCACCCACTGAATTCTTACCTGTTAACCGATTCTGTTGAACCTTGGCACACATAAATGTAGTTCTGGACACTTCAACATAATGGAGACCTGAACGACGAAAACAGAAACTGAAAAGCAAAAAATAACTAATTATGAGTCGGCGCCAAACAAACAATCAAAGAAGATCATTAAATTACTTTAAATAAACAATAAAAACAACGTAACATCAAATAAACCTGAAATTTTCAACGATAAACAATAACTTTCCAGAAATGTATTCTCCACGCGTGTTTTGCACGCACTCTGCTTGTTAAAAGTTTGTTTGGCGCCGACTCATAATTAGTTATTTTTTGCTTTTCAGTTTCTGTTTTCGTCGGTTCAATTTTTTGTTAAAAAGTTTTTTAAATACAGCATTTAATGTAAGATAATGGTATCAAAATGCATGACAGTAAATCGTTGTAATCATAGGCCTTACTATTCTCCTCATTAAATTATAACTTTAACATGTAATAAGAAATAAATAATAAATAAATATTTTTGGGACGTTTTTACACGGCACCATCTAGTCCCAAACTAAGCAGAGCTTGTGCTATGGGTACTAGACAATGGATATAATACATGTATACTTTTTTTTTGTAAATACATACTTAAATAACATGATATGACATTTATTATAAAACGAATGTAGATAACATAATGTCAAAAATTAATTATTAGATTTGAAAATGTATGAAACGTATGATGTATAGTGTAGAACGGGATACTGCAGCGTCGAAGGGGTGGACTTCTTCTAAATAAATAGACTCCTTTTCTTCTATAATGCTTATATTTGAGTACTTTTATAATATTATCAATTTTTGATGCGGATAATGAGAGAATCTAATGGATGTCACAATTGTCACACAACACGACCTACACGCGCTGCGTCGTCGAGAGCTGTCAAGAGGGCGCCCCGATCGCGCCGTGTGCGTGTGTGCGTAGAATCATTGCGAGCACACATGCTAGGCGTCAACAAGTTGCCCCCTCGGCAAGGGAGTATTGGCTTGCAGGAACATTGGTTGATCCTCAACTGGTAGCGGGCACAGTCGATTGACGGCGCGCCGCAGAATGCCCGATGTAGTTTTCACGTCTGCTACTCTGGTCACACCATCGGAGCCTGGATACACGCTGGATATTCGCCCGAGCAGCCATCTGTTTGGTGGCAATCGATCGTCTTTGACCAGCACCATTTCTCCTAGACGAAGGTCTCTTCCACCTTTGCACCATTTCTGTCTTTTTTGTAATTCTGAAATATACTCTTTGTAAAATCTATCCCAGAAATGGGCCTTCAATTGTTGAGTTCTCATATAACGCGAGAAGTGCTCAACCTTGTAGTATCTTGTGCCTGAGGAGAGGGTAAGACGGTTAATGTTCGTCCGAGAAGGAAATGCGATGGTGTGAGGGCTACTAGATCTGATGGATCGGAAGATAAGGGAATTAGAGGCCTTGAGTTCAAGATAGCCTCCACCTGGGTAAGTACTGTGTTCATTTCTTCATAAGTAAGGTTTGCAAGGGCAAGAATACGTTTCAAATGATGTTTAACTGATTTCACGGCACCCTCAGCTAAGCCATTAAAATGTGGGCTATAGGCTGGTGAAAATTTAAAGTTTATAGATAAATTTGAAGCATATGAACCTATGTAATTTGCATTTAATTTGAAGAACCTAGCCAATTCATTACATGCTCCAACGAAACATGTACCATTGTCCGAGAAGATGTTGACAGGTTTTCCTCTACGGGTTTCAGAGCTCAGACCGGTTATAAGTTCTATGTGTACTGCTTTGACAGCTAAACATACAAAAATGCATATGTATGCTTTTATTAAATTACTACCTCTACCTTTTCGGTTCAAAATCATTACTGGTCCTGCATAATCCACTGCTGTATTTATAAATGGATAGTCAGCATGCAGACGCTGTTCAGGTAGGTTGCCCATTATTGGTTGTGTAACTCTGCTTGAAAAACGATACCTAACATGTAAGACAACGCCATTTCTACCATTTAAAGTCCAAAATTTATGACGAATATTTGACAGCAGTAATTGTGGACCAGCATGCATGAGTAATTGGTGATAGTGTTTAAAGATGAGTACTGTTATGTGATTAGATGCATGTAACAATATAGCATGTTTAGTGTCATATCTATAATTGTACGTTTTGTAATGTTTTCATGTTGTTTAATGTTTACTGAAAATAGCAATGAATCTTGTTTACTGGCCAAAGTAATCCTAATGTCTTTGAATACTCATGGTCACTTAAATTAAGGTATTCATCTTTGCTATTCTCACCTATGAGTTGTTTTATAATGCATGAATTGTTTAAAGATAGCTGTCCATCATGTTGGCTAATGACGCATCTGTAAAAGTCCACCAGCTGGCATATATCATTGTTCCCATAAATAAAGTCATCGACATAAAATCCTTTAATGATAGCAACTGAAATGGATTTGTCGGTGTATTCTTTTCCCAGCTGAACTAGACATCGTGTTGCAAGAAATGGTGCAGATGCGGTGCCATATGTGACAGTATTAATTTTGTTAATGTATGCGTATACATCCTTTTCAGGAGTGGTGTTTTCAGTCATGTGACCTAATGATATTTATTCCCTAATGAAATCAGCATATTGCCTTTTGAATAAACGGTCACACTTGAATCTACGTTCTAACGATATGAACCTAGACAGGGCTTGTTCATATGAATTACCCAATTGTTGAGGCGATTCTTTTAATGGCATTGTTACGCTGAATCGACCATCATCTTCACGAGTTGTAGTCTTAATGAAATGACTTTCACATTCCTGCTCCTCTTTGTATGCAGGTTTGTGCTCTGCAACCGATTAAAGTTTAAAGAATTTGGTCAACTGATCTTAAAGTTGATCATCATAATGCGTAATCGAGTGATTACAGTGGACTGTAGTAACGTTATGTTGTAATGAGTGTGGTTCCAGATATCAACCATCCAAACTTTGTCTCACTTAATGTAGGTTGATTTTTACCTAATAAAATATTGTAGCTTAAAAATACACTCCAAAATAAGTCCGCTCCAAGTAGCATGTCTACTTTGGACGGTGTGTGGAATAAAGGATCCGCTAATGTAATATTTTGGGGTATATCCAACATCTTATGGTTGACTTGTTTGGAAGGCAATACTTCTCTAATGTGTGGAACCACAAAACAATTAATGCTTTCAGAATATGAATTAATAAGTGATGATATAAGGACATCACATCTTTTAAATATGCAACTAGATTGATGATTTAACCCTTCAACTAATGTGGAGGTTGAACGGGTTGACAATTTAAGCTTGTCACTTAAGCTCTTGTAATGAAGCTTGATGTGCTGCCACTGTCTAATAAAGCACGAACTTTGTGTTTGTGACCACGGTGGTCAGTAACTTGAATAATATGTTGACAGCAATATCACACACTGAGAATTATGACTGGCTGTGCATAGAACTACACTGTAGTAGTAGGAGTGGGTTGAGGACAACTAAGCGGAGTGTTGGTACTGCCATTGTTTGTTTCCTGTGTACTGGATGGTTCATCCAAATGCAACATGGTGTTATGGTGTTTATGACAGTGGCCACAACCACCCATCCTGCACTTGAACGATTTATGACCATAACGTAAGCAGTTAAGGCACAGGTTAAGGGACTTTGCCTTCTGAATACGAGCTTCAATAGAAAGTGACTTAAAGTTTGAGCACTTATAGATGGCATGATTGCTTTTACATAATGGACAAACATATGATTTGTTAGTAGTCGGAGACTCTGAATAAACAGTGAAAGTCTTTTGTTTGTTGTGTGTGCTGTCACTGTGCCTTCGTTTTGAACCATCATTATTATGAGCTTCTTCTATTGTCTCTAGTAAATCAGCTCGATTTTTAAGAAATTTGTTAAAATCAACAAGTGTAGCCAACTCATCCAACTCATTACGGTAAGTTTCCCATTCCCTACTAGTCACTGAATCTAATTTATTTGATACTATGTGTATAATGAGTACATTCCAACCATCTGCAGGCAATTTAAGTGTTTTCAAAGCTCTCAAGTTACGATTGATTGTGTCAATTATGTTGCGCAAAGCTTTAAATGATTCTTTTGTTATATTTTCAATATTAAAGATCGCTTGAATATGATTGTAAGCTAGAAGCCTTCTGTTATTATAACGGTCACATAGGAGCCCCCATGCAACATCATAATTCTCATCGGAGAAGTCGAGAGAACTTATTATTAAAGCAGCACTATCCTTTAAAGCAGCTTGCAAATAATGGAATTTACTAATTCTCGGAATAGTGTCATTTGAATGTATTAACGAGATGTATGTATCATGGAACTCGAGCCAGTTGTGATAATGACCCGAAAAGGTAGGTAAGTGAATAGTTGGAAGTTTAAGTTTGATCCCATGTTTATTTCCAGAAGCAGTACCAGAACCTGCACCCGATCCGATGTCCGCAGAGGTCTCCTGCTTACTTAACAGCTCCTGGGCAACAGCAATGGCAGCATAGTACTGGTTCTCAAAGATTTCGCGTTCCTTGTACTGGTTCTCTGGAATGTCAGACACATTTTCTATGTCACTTTGTAAGCTGTCATACTCAGAATAAAATTCTTCTATTTTTTTTAATCTTATTTTCAATTTACTAATTTGTAAGGAACTTAAGGAATCACAACTTGTTACTATTTCTAAATATGATTTAAATTGAGTTAATTTAGCCTTATAGCTTCCACGTTTTTTAAGTAATGCTTTGTAATCCAAGTTGATGACGTTGACGTTCAAGACAAGCAACTATTGTTAAAATGGAAAGAAGTTAGGTATTATTTGTGTTAAAGTTTAAAGTAAAAGGTTATACTTAAATTGTAGGTGAAATGAGGCAGCGAGGGCGCATGAAATAATGTAAACACCAAGCAAGCGAGGGCAGCGCGCCCGCTAGGGCTCCATGCAAGCATGCGACGCGGCTAGCCGCCCGGATGGCAACAGCGATCACGCTCTCACTACGCGCTTGCAATGTACTTGCACTGACCTGTAAACACGCACTAATTTAAGCTTATGGATTATGAACACAATAAATACACACGCAGGGGCGTTGCAAGATGCTCAAGACCTGAATTGGATTTCTTTAAACGAATTAATTAACGAATAATATACGAATATTTTCGTAGAAAATAAAGGAATATGGGAATCAATATCGAGAAATGAGAACTAGGGAACTTTGCACTGTTTGCACTAGGTTGGCACTAATATTCTTCTAAGTATTCTTCTTTTAATCTCAGATTTTTAATGTATTTCTCGTTCATTTCGCTTGATTCTAAAGTATATTATAGGTGATTTGATACTCTGCCGCATGAGTCCACGTAATGGCCGCCTCGCTACGCAGTTTTTTCCTGTTCTTATCGTGTCGTCCTTTGTTTCAAATCCGGCTCGAAGGACCAAAATGTAGAACGGGATACTGCAGCGTCGAAGGGGTGGACTTCTTCTCTCTGTTTGCTGTGTTAGACTACCTATATCCAAAAATGTTTGCATGCCCTATTTTAGGCGGAATATTATGTACCAATATAATTTTTTTACCATCTATGTATCAATATTCACACAAATAAAGAATTGAATTGAATTGACATTTCCTTCGCCAGATCGTCAGAATACGTCACAGCTTGTAGCTTTCAACGTTTAATTTAATTGAGTATAGTTCATAGGGTTTTGAGTATAGTTGCTAGTAAGTATAGTTTTATCACAAAAAGCCCGAGGATCTAGGATTTACCCTAATATAAATGTGCTTATTATTGAATTTTTTACGAAAAACCACTCCACGCGTGGATTCTAGGAAATTCTGCTTCTTGGAGTTGGGTTGTCAGTTGCTCAATTTTCTTTTCCATTATCCATTTAATTTGATAATCCATTTGAGCCATACTACCTCTAAACTAGATAAGATAAATGTTTATTTTCTCGCCACAATATTTCACTTAAAATATTTTTATTTATTTAATTAGTATTATACAGTATTATACATACATATTGTGGGAGACTAGTGCCTACATTAGGCTAGGTCCCATTGTAAAAGTTGTTTATAATGACGAGTACAATGATTATCTTTAAGAGGTTTAGATAGACTAAAAATAATGTTGTTTTATTTTCATGAGTAAAACCTAAAGACCTTAGTCCACTTTGCTAGTCTAGTGCGACTTTGCTGACTAGGCACATCACCGAAAACTTTCATGAGCTCAAATTGAACAAAATAGGTACTGCCAACATGAATTTCATCACTAAAACATAATTTTAATGAATAAGCTCATCCCTAGTACCACACTGACCCGCATCTAGGTCACATGGACACTAAATGAGCGTCAACTAATGAACGCAAATCTTAGAGTGGGCTATACAGGGTGTACCAGTGTGTGCTACACAGGCTGTACCAGTGTGTGCTATACAGGATGTTCGCATAATTTGATTGAGTTACAACTTCGCCCAAGATTGTTGAAACTCGATTAATAATTTCGTAGTAACACTGTGTTGGTCTAACCGGGTAAAGTGTTAGACTAGACAACTGGAAAACTTTGGGCTTAGAATTTCTTGAACAAAGGTAGTAGGAAATGTGATGATACAAGTGGCTCATGAGTATACTGCTAGATGTTGCTGCTGTATACTGCTGCTATTTTGACTACAGCCTACAGCAATTTTTGCCATCAAGTGAGTTAATTTACGAGCTATGCTTGGAGTTTCTTTTAAGTATAAAATCCGTAACGAGATTATCAGGAAAGGAACCAGAGTGACTGACATAGCTTGTAGGATCAGTAAGCTGAAGTAGCAGTGGGCTGGTCATAGTGGTCATGTCTGTCGAAGGACAGATGGCCGCTGCAGTAGACGAGTCCTTGAGTGGAAACCGCGCATCGGCAAACGCAGCGTAGGGCACCCCCCCGCCAGTTGGACCGACGACCTGAAGAACTTGGCTGGGATTGGATGCGGAAGGCTGAGGACCGAGTGTTATGGCGCAACTTGGGAAAGGCCTATGTCCAGCAGTGGACTGCGATAGGCCGAGTTGATTGAAAAGGGGTCATTATACTCATAATTATGAACAACTTTTAGCATGGAAAAAATACCCGTCGGGGATGTGGTGGTTTTAGTCGGTAGGAGTTCGACACTGGCTCCGCCTTCTCCGGACGGAGTGCGTCCAAGAGGATTTCCCCAAGTAAAAAAAGGGATCTCTAAGCTGAAGTGGCAGTGGGCCTGCCATATCTGTCGAAGGACCGATGGCCGTGTGAGCAGACGAGTCCTTGAGTGTGAACCACGAATCGGCAAACGCAGCGTAGGGCGCCCCCCGGCCAGGTGGACCGACGACCTGAAGAACGTGGCTGGGATTGGATGCGGAAGGCAGAGGACCGAGTGTTATGGCGCAACTTGGGAGAGGCCTATGTCCAGCAGTGAACTGCGATAAGCTGAGTTGATGAGTTAATTAATCACGAGGAGAATTGATTGGGATAGCTTTTTTTTTAAGTCACAAAATTATATATGATTTACTTATTTTTAAAACTTAGTGTCTCAACATGCAGACAAACCTGTGTAAGGTTTTTGTGATGTTATAATCATTTTTGTGTAAGTTTTTAGTTAAATAAATTTAAAAAAAAAAAAGTTTTAGAGTCAATCAAAGTTTCTTAGTTGGTAGCGTAATAAGTGAAGAATGTCGTACAGGGACTACCTGATGCACGAAAACTTAATCAATCCAAACTCTCTCGACCAAGGACCTATTCTTGACGACGTCTGTGGTCTAGTGGTTCGGGCCTTGACTGATCGGGCGGCGGGCTACTCCGAGTCCGCCGCCATCACTCGTTGCGTGAATCATCAGACAAAACGAGATAACAAACCGAACCGGTCGATAACTAGTTAACGTGTGGTTCTGAATCGGGGAGTGGGTGTCGCAGGACACAGTGTTCGGCGACCTCCAGCCACCCTAGGAGTAACCCTGCGGGCGGCGGACTCGGAGTAGCCCGCCGCCCGATCAGTCAAGGCCCATGACGGTGGCACGTCGTGTTGCACGCGCGCCAGTCAAGAGGAGGTAGCGGCCGATGTTTGTGCCGCAGGAGAAGTGGTTTGCCTACTAGTGGCGAGCCGGGACCTGTCGGTGATATGGTGGTTTTAGTCGGTAGGAGTCCGACACTGGCTCCGCCTTCCCCGGGCAGAGTGCGTCCAAGAGGATTTCCACGTAAAAAAAGGGATCAGTAAGCCGGTCAGCTTACTGATCCAAAAACTATGTCGGTCACTGGTTCTTCAAAGCACGTTATATTAACCATTAAAAACGCAGTCATTAATATCTAAAATAGTTCTCGAGTCCGTTTTAAAATTTCGGAACTGGAACGTTGACCCTTATCGAACCTAAATGTTTACGCCCAGTCTGAGACTTAATTAATTTCCTTAGCGTGACCACCATCGGCCATAGTGGAAGCTAAAGCAATCTCCCTTCTTCTTCTTCTTCGTGTCGACGGTACAAAAATTTACTGATAGTGGCACAGTAATCACACGCTGCTGGCCCAGAAATTTGCCACGTCTTGTGCGTTGTCTGTGGCATCGATAAGGTCACTCAATGTGCAAGTGCTTGGACACAATGAGCAGCATAGCAAGTGTGACATTGATTGAGGATCAATGCCACACATGCAGGCTGTAGCTGTTTGGTCTATATAGCCCCACTTGCTCAAAGTAAGCCTGCATCTGCCTACCTGGGTCCGCAATCTGTTTAGAGACTTCCATATAGGCCAGGGGAGTTTATACCCTACAGGAAGTCTCTCACTGGGTTTGATGTAGTGTGCAGGTGGAGGTAATTTTTCCAGCCACAGTTTTCGACGAGCTTCATCTGGAGAACCTTGTAGAGCCTCTGTTGATTTAAGGAAACTGTGGCGGCTCTTTAGGCGTTGTGTTGGTAGCTGGGCACCAAAGAGAGGGTGCCTTACGCAATCTCCCTAACAAATGTTTTCCTTTAATTGGCAAATATTATTCTAGAATTTACGAGAGAACGTTTTCAGAGAATTTGAGGAAATCCTCTGGGCAAATGTTTTGGAACAAGATACCGACTTATGTAACAATATCTCAATTCTCAGAAATCAGAAATGCCTTTTCTAAACAAGTCTTCATAGAAAATCGTCAAAATTAATTTGTTGTATACCTACTTGGAAACACAGAAATCTAAATAACAAGGTACCTAATAGAAATTTTGTCTATTGTCTTTTACTACGGGAACGCATGTCGGCGGTTTTCCGCTACCAACATATAAACAAGCAATCACGCCCACCGTGTTTCTAGAATTCAATGCAGAGTAATTATAGTAATAATGGCATACGGGTGGCCTATAATAACATCTTCAGACAGCTGATGGGCTTGAAGCGATGCTGCAGCGCTTCAGAAATTTACGCGGAAGCTCGAATCGACTCATTTAATGCCATTCAAAGGAAAAGGATAGCGTCTTTTATGTACAGAGTTGACACGTGTAGGAACGCTATTATTAGCAGTCTGGCAGATAGGATCATGGGAACGAAAATGTACAGACGTTGGATACAGGTCACCCATTAATGTTTTTTTTTTGTTTCTATTAATATAATGGCTGACATTTATTATATCATTTTTAATCCTATTAATTTAATTGTATTAGTTTTTATTATTATTTTAGTATTGTAATGTCTTATTTTTAACTATGGTTCTCTGTGACTGAAATAAAGTGCAAATAAATAAATAAATAATTAAGCCTAGAAAAAATCCGCAGCTGGATATGCTACAAAACCAGGACGAATAAAAAGGCGGACGGAATCTCGCTAAACAAAGACTGAAGCACTAAATTTTATCCTAAACCCACTATAATTTTGAAAGCATTTTAACACACCAGATTTATACTGTTATTTTAATTGTGACACTACAACTATGACTACCGTCACACTAGATTTTTTGCGTAATCGCAGCTTATTTAACCGACAAAAAAAAAGGAGGAGGTTCTCAATTCGACGCAATATTTTTTTTTTTTTTTTATGTGTGACCACGCTTTACTTTTTACAGAGTAGTGCGATTATGATGTTTTTTTTTTTTGCCATACTATGGATGTGAATTTATGCGCCCGTACTTTTAAGCGAGCTACTATAGATGCTTTACTTATTTTTTAGCGAGATTTTGTCCGCCTTTTTTATTAGTCCGAGCTGCAAAATACAATTTTAGTCTCTCTGCGTCCAAAACAGCACTGATGATCAAGCAAACGGTTCCCGCACTAGTGTCCTAAAAGACACCTGTACGCGGCGACAAGTTCACGCGCCTTTGCCACTTCTATTACCTTCATTTAGATTTCTATGATTTTAATGAGCTATGTATTATATAATTACAGGAAGCCATAAATACCTAGATCTAAGCTTTTCTTCCACGAAAAACGTTTATAGACACATTCATCGGGAAACATTATTAAACCGTAATCAATATACTTTGTGAGTGAGGGTCTTTTCATAATTATACAGGACTAGACTTCACCTGCCTCGTTGGTCTAGTGGTTGCAAGCGTGACTGCTGAGCGTGAGGTCCTGGGTTCGATTCCCGGGTCGAGCAAAGTGTTATTGGGTTTTTTCATTAGGAAATTCTCAGTAGCAGCCCGGAGTCTGGATTTGTGCCCGGTTAATGGCAATAGGCTCGCCCCCTATTACATGGGCCGTAAAACATAACTGGCGAAATGTGGGTGTACTATACACCTCTGCTTACTCCTTCGGGGAAATACAGGCGTGATGTTATGTTATGTTATGTTAGACTTCACCCGCGGCTTCGCCCGTATATAATTCAGTTTATCACAAAAAGACTTATCGTGCTTCCTCAGGAACTGTTTTTTTTCGAAATAAATGTAGCCTATATGTTAATCCGGGTTATGTTCTATCTGTATGCCAAATTTCATCCAAATACGTTCAGCCGATTCAGCGTGATTAAGTAACAATCATCCAAACCTCCAAACATCTTTACAAAGTTTCACGTCTATAATATTATTATGTAGCCTGTGCCCGCGACTTCACCCGCATGGATGTCGTTAATCGCGCATCCCTCGGGAACTGTTCATCTTCCCGGAATAAAAAGTAGCCTATATCCGGGCTATATTCTATTTGTATGCCAAATTTTATTATATTACATATACATAGTAGTTTTTGCGTGAAAGAGTAACAAACATCCACACATCCATACATCCTCACAAACATTCATGTTTATAATATGTATTGTATTAGTAGTATAAGATGAGTTTTCAAAGCGCTGCAGGGTCAAATCTGAAAGTATTTAAGGTAAAGAGAAAGTATTGAAGGTAAAGAGAAAGTATTGAAGGTAAAGAGAAAGTATTTAAGGTAAAGAGAAAGTATTTAGCCACTCGAGTGACCTTGGATACTAGTAGTAACCAAACGTGTTTTGCCTCAAAGTGGCCATGGGTTAGTACCCATGGCCACTTTGAGGCACATTGAGGTAGTACCCAAGCGAAGTGAATGTGGAGTACCTCATGAATATGCTAATATTTTTATAACTAAGAGTTATTTCTTTTTGGAAATAGTACCATATATTTCCTAATGAATAACCCAACATTTTAAGGTACGGCAATACTACAATGATTCACTCAAAGATTTAATATAAATATTTTTTATTTGGTCTGTTGTATCTACGTCTCCACTTAGCGGCAACGAATTTAACTTATTCTTGTATTTTTTCGATACAATGTGATTTTATTTTATTTCTATATAAACAATAACCGCTGGAGTGACCGGGCGCATCTGTCTTTTAACCGTTGAGTGGCCACGAAATTACGTTATTAGCCGAGTAATAATGCGCGGCCCGCTCATGTTACAAAAAATGTTATTTATGACTTTGTTTCTCAGAAGTTTGCTTACAATTGAAGTTTTTTATAATGCTTATGAATAGGCCACTTCAACCCGTGAAAGTTTTGTTTTAATTTATGATCTCTTCACTTAAGTAATCGGTTGTAAACATAAACATTGACCATTTTTTGTCTTATTTGTGAAACTAATTTTAACAATAAAGTGAATTGTTAACCTAGATGTTTTATGGTTTAAAATTCATGGTGTGATTGTTCTTTATGTAGAAATAAAATAAAACCACACTGCATCGAAAAAATCCGAGAATAAGGTAAATTCGTTGCCGCCCAGACGAGACGTAGCCGTAGGTACAACAGACTGAATAAAAAATATTTATATTAAATCTTTGAGTGAATGGTTGTAGTATTGCCGTACCTTTAAATGATGGGTTATTCATTAGAAACTAGATGGTAATATTGCCAAAAAGAAATAACTCTTAGTTAGAAAAATATTAGGCATATTCATGAGGTACTCCACATTCACTTCGCTTGGGTACTACTAGTACCCAAGGCCACTTTGAGGCAAAACACGTTTGGGTACTACTAGTACCCAAGGTCACTCGAGTGGATAATCACACCATGCGTTTTAAACCATAAAACATCTAGGTTAACAATTCACTTTGTTGTTAAAATTGTTTTTTTTTAAATAAGACATAAAATGCTCAATGTTTAAGTTTACAACCGATTATTCAAGTGAAGAGATCATACATTAAAATGAAACTTTCGAGGGTTCTAATGGCCTACTCATAAAAATTATAAAAAACTTCAATTGTAAGCAAACTTCTTAGAAACAATGTCATAAATAACGTTCTTTGTAACATGAGCGGGCCGCGCGTTTTTACTCGGCTGTTAACGTAATGTCGTGGCCACTCAACGGTTAAAAGATAGATGCGCCCGGTCACTCCAGCGGTTAAGGTAAATAGAAAGTATTTAAGGTAAAGAGAAAGTATTTAAGGTAAAGAGAAAGTATTTAAGGTAAAGAGAAAGTATTTAAGGTAAAGAGAAAGTAGTTAAGGTAAAGAGAAAGTATTTAAGGTAAAGAGAAAGTATTTAAGGTAAAGAGAAAGTATTTAAGGTAAAGAGAAAGTATTTAAGGTAAAGAGAAAAGTCGTCGTAGGAGTCGTGATCTCGATTTTGGAGAAAACAAAAACTTTTTTGATTTTTGAACACAATGCAAGGTTCACTGATTGGCAGCAAAAATAGGTACGGTGGTAGTACCACGGACGGGCTCGTCCACAAGAAGCTCTACCAATACTAGAATATGTACTATTTTTCTATAAAAGAATCTACGAAACCACAATAAGCAGCAACAACATAAACTCACAACAGTAATCTACAACTTGTATCGGAAATGCGTGGTCATATCTGAAGAGCTCATTCAGGGCATAGCATAGAACAACTATTTACTTTTACTATGGGACCAACCCTAAAATCTCGAAAATAAGAAACAGCTGTTCCCTAGAAAATCATCGATGTCGCTCGACAAAATGAGATCAGCAGTTTTTTTTTGCGATTCTATGGCACATAATATAGAATATTAAAAATATAGACGAAGTGCTGCGAACAGTCATAGTGAAGCCAAAAAAAACCGTGCTCCTTCGTGTACGACCAACCGTGCTCGGCCTCTCAGTACACATGTCGCGGTATGGTACAGTAAGCATCGCGAAAGCAAATATCCTTCAGGTATATGGTGTGTGCGTGAGCGCTGTTTCACTATGATTGTTCGCAGCACTTAGTCTATATTTTTTACTATGTCTGTGTTCTAGGGTTGGTCCCATAGTATAAGTTATTCTATGCTATGCCCTGAATGAGCTCTTGAAATATGATCACGTATTTCTGATACCCACAGTTTAATCACCTATGCTCCCTATAAAATTCAAAACTTAAACTCATTATACCTGTTTACTATGAAAATATCAAAATATCGCCACTATCAAGTACCAATAAAATTTTATGGACTCTAAAAACCGTTTAATATGTCGTTCACGTTTGGTTACTAGGGGCAACTCATCCTGAGCTGGATGCGAGCCAAACTCTTCCGCACCCTAAAGACTACTTAGTATGGTCTATGTATCATGGGAGCGGAATTATGTCGTTGAAATATAAGAGGTAATTGTTTGTGAGAAAGGTGTATTTCTGAGTGGGAAATGTTTAGATTTAATAGAGAACTAGAGGGCGTCCGTGACTTTGCCTGCTTGGATCACGTCTACCGCGCATCCCTCGGGTATTGTTTATATTCCCGCATTAGTTCAACGTTTATGACACCCTGGTACATTATTATGCCGAGTGGTTGTCGTCAAATAATTTATTTTCGTTTATCGTGTATCCCTTGAGAAATGCTTATTTTCCCGGGATAACAAGTAGCCTATACAAGTTGTTGATCTGTAACCATGCCATATTTCTAGAGCAAATGAAAAATAATGTGCTTAGCCTTCTAAAAATAGTTGATAAATTCTACGATTATTTAATACACCGATTTTCACTTAGAAACATAGCGAGGGTTTGAGAATAAATCCCGAACGACTCTGAAAATAAGTCATCGGCGGCATTGAAATACCTGCAAATTTTTTGGTCGTTTTGCACGCATAGTTTTTGTGTTACACGCGACACACGGAGTCATTTTGTTTGTTTACAGGTATATATTTAAATAAAAATATCATTTCCAGTACAGTTTTTTTATATTTATTTTTATTGATTCGTGTTCAGTATCAGTGGCATAGTCACCTTCTTAAATATGGCATGAATACAGGTCAACATGTTGTATGTTAATCCGAGTTATCGTATATCTGTGTGCCAAATTTCATCTAAATTCATTTAGCCGTTACAGCGTGAAGAAGTAACAAACATACATACACACTCACAAACTTTCGTATTTATAATATTAGGTAACAGGCAGAGGACCGAGCGTTGTGGCGCAACTTGGGAGAGGCCTATGTCCAGCAGTGGACTGCGATAGGCTGAGTTGAGTGATTGATGGAATAAAGAGAATAGGTAATATGGAAGTTGGACATATTTGTGCAGGATTGAGCAGTCCATTTGCCAGTTTATCAATTAATCAGTCAGTTCATTCTATCGCATTCTATTTGGCAAACGTTGGTTCTTTTTACGGGCTAAAGTTAAGTTTACTTTATCTTATACAAAAATAACGTGGTAAACCCACGTTATTTTTGTATCAATACCAAAACACCGATAACATTTGTTCAAAATAGACAAAAAACACATAAGGAAGTTAAATTTAATACCACGAGCAGAGTACACGGCAACTTAGCGGCTAAAACACTGGTGTACTGAACCAGGAGTAGCAGGTTCAAATCCCGCCGGTGAGTGAATTTTTCTACCAACACTTTATAGATAAAAACAATGTGGTGAAAACAATTTAGCAGATTCAGCTCAACTTTGATTTATCTTGTTGTTATATATTTCTAGTTATACATATGGATATGTAAGTATATAGAATGTGTATATTTTATTATATGTACGTATCTATGTATCTATTTATTTTTATTATATGTTAATTATAAGTCCGTAGTTCTAGCCTTATTTTACTACATTACTGGTGCATCTACCTTATTTTTGTCTCTGTATTACCCTAAGGTTGTCTGGTAGAGAACGCCCATGGCGTTAAGACCGCCTTTGTACCCAGTTGTGCTTAAAGAATTAAATAATTGTATAAATAAATAAAAATAACTAACACTTTTTTTGGTCCGAAAATACATGATCCTGTCAAACATAATAACCGCCGTTTGCTATAGAAACAGAGATTGGCTTTAAAGGCTCCTAGTAAATAAATAAAGAAATGGATCAAGTTCTCTAAAGGTGGTTTCACACCGGCGAGGCGTGGCGTGGATGGGCCGAACGAGAATTGAAATTTGTATAGCAAAATTTCAATTCACGTTACGCCCATCTTTGGTGTGAAAGTTCTGGATAGGCGAGGACGTGCGAGGCAAGAATTGAAATATTTGTAGGTACAACATTAAACTTTATTGCTGCATGAATAGAGTATTAATTACATTGCAAAACGGTACATTGCGAGCAGGCACGTGCCGCGGCGCCTGTAGGTCTACTCGCGTTTTACGAACGACAAACGAAGTACGAACTTTCGTTCCAACTGATACTTACATAATAAAGATAGGCACATAAAAAAGGCACAATTAAGATAGACTACGGTTCATAGTCGTATACAATTTACTGGTGATGAGAAAAACAAACGTCAAAACACGATCATCGCATGTCATAAGGGAACGATGGTTGACCGGAGTAACAAATTGTGCGATGAATCGTACGATTTATCGAATATCGTCGAACGGGAGTAGACACCCTGGTCGGCGCGAGACGGCGCGTGCTCGCGATGTACATCTTTCGGTGTGAAAGGGTCAGCGAGATTTAAATTCACGCCCATCCCATCCAATCGTCGCCTCGCCGGTTTGAAACCACCTTAAGAGTTGGCCTTTTTAACCGACGAAAAAAAGGAGGAGGTTCTCAATTCGACGCGTATATTTGTTTTTTTGGGTTCGATTCCCGGGTCGGGCAAAGTGTTATTGGGTTTTTTCATTAGGAAATTGTCAGTAGCAGCCCGGAGTCTGGATTTGTGCCCGGTCAATGGCAATAGGCTCGCCCCCTATTACATGGGACTTACAACATAACTGGTGAAATGTGGGTGTACTATACACCTCTGCCTACCCCTTCGGGGAAATACAGGCGTGATATTATGTTATGTTATTTGTTTTTTTTTTTTTTTTTTTTTTTATGTATTACCACGCCTAACTTTTTACAGAGTGGTCCGATTTTGATGATTCTTTTTTTAATGGATAGGGTATACCTCGAAATTGGTCCCATTTAAATTTCAAAATTAAAATCCACCCCTAAGGGTAGTAAAACAGGGGATGAGTGTTTGTTCACCCACTGAATTCTTACCTGTTAACCGATTCTGTTGAAACTTGACACACATAAATATAGTTCTAGACACTACGACATAATGGAGACCTGGAGTTAGATTTTAACCACAAAAAAAATGAAAAATAAAACTTTTTAACAAAAAATTGAACCGACGAAAAGTGAAACTGAAAAGCGAAAAATAACTAATTATGAGTCGGCGCCAAACAACCAATCAACGAAGATCATTAAATTACTTTAAATAAATAATAAAAACAATGTCACATCAAATACAACGTGAAATTTTCAACGATAAACAATAACTTTCCAAAAATGCGTTCTCCGCTCGGCCACTTGCAACTTATACGCACTTTGCTTGTTAAAAGTTCGTTTGGCGCCGACTCATAATTAGTTATTTTTCGCTTTTCAGTTTCACTTTTCGTCGGTTCAATTTTTTGTTAAAAAGTTTTATGATATAATGTTGCTATTGTCCAGTCAAAATATCATACAAATCATTTCTAATCTGAACTCCTGCACAAGACACCCCTTTTACAGTAACATCAACAAGCAAAATAACTCAAAAATGTCGTAATAAATTCCGTATGTCACTTTCAAACTTTGAATTACTTCTCTATTGAAAATCACCAGAAATCGGGACTCCGCAATTCGTCCGATTCAGCGGCGAACTTGGTCTGGTTCGTTCACGTGAGCAGTTTTCTTTAGTAGTCAACTTTGGACATATACGAGTATACGTGGCAGATTGTACGAAGATTTAGTAGTTTCTAAAGTTTTGTGCAATGATTTATGTGTATTTTAATCGTAAGTTGTTGACTTACTTTTAAACTTTTTGGCTTAAGTGGCATTGATAGCACAGAATACAGAGATCTACATACAGAATGGCTAATACTCACACCCTCCCGCCGATCCAACTTACCTCACCCTAACCAGAGAGACATACGTACGCGTTGTATTTAATATGTTTTTGTGTAGGTAGAGAAAAATACAAAAAACCTAAATAACTACAATTAATAATTTTCAAAAAGATTTTCTACTATTTGAATTGACATGGAAGACATGAATATTAATACAACAGACTGTTAAATGTTTCTTTGGGAAGTAAGACTGTACATAACAATATCTACTGCAGTCTTACCTACAAATACTACTTAGGTAGGTACTATGCCTATTTAAGAGGAAATGTGGGTGGTCTTTTCTCCATACAAACGCGCTTGACTGTTTTCTCTTTGGTTTATAATCCTAAAGCAATTATTTTTTATAGTAAAATATTTATCAACTTTTTTATGTCCTATGTTTTCGTTTTTGTTGATAAATTATTTTAAGAAGCCCTAAAAAAAAACTCAGAATTGCCTATTAAGACCGCTGTCTACAGAGGCCTAGTGTATACCTACTATTGACAACTATTAATGAAAAAGGAAAAACATAGCGGCACAGTATATATTCTTCTTATTCATTTAGTAAAATATCCTTTAAATTGGTCTTGTTTTGGAGGAGAATAGTAGAGAGCCAAGCCTCGAATTACGACTTTTTTTACTAAGGTATTCAGTTGGAGCTGCAGTTGTCCTTATCGCACTTATATGAGGCCGAACGCTTGCAAAGCGACAGCTCACACACCTTCAAACACCTAATTATCAATAGTCTCTCTGCCCGCATTTCCTCTTAAAGCCCTATGTAGAAACACTATCTGTTTATATGTAAGAATATTCGGTACTTAAACCAACCCGGTTATATGGAGTGTCTGCGGTGTGTCGATAGTCAAATTTTTTTGGCGTATACTAATACTGCTTCGAACAGTGAGCATACAAACCCTGAGCAGTCGAGAGAAGAAAGAGAACCTACGAGTATTCGCTAAGTGCTCTAATTTAGATCGACACAAAATTATGAACTTCAGTAAAGCTATATTGAAACTAATTTGACTGAGGGATATGCAATAAAATCTTTCTATGAAAATTAGAGTTATAAGCGGACAAATCCACAGGCATAGGCTAGGTTGTAATAAAACCCTAAGTCACTTCTAACAAAAAGAAAAATACTTTTACCCAAAAACCAAACAGCGAGCTTTTGCTGGCAACAAACAAAAAAGAACACAGCAGCAAACTCGCTGTATAAAAAGTCACCGTCCAATACCTCGATACAAAGCTTAATAAAAAAGCGATACAAAAACCAACATGGGAATTTGGTATCGAAACTGGAACACCCATCACACTTCAGCAAACTCTTCACGCGTCGAACCGACAAAAACTCTTAACTCAATTAAAAGTTCTAAAGAAAACGCGGCTGGGCCGTAACCCGAAGTAGTGGTGGGTCATAAAACATAAACGTACCCACTACTCGGCCGTAAAATGTATAAAAAACACGTGAGTATGTCAAAAATTCAGGACATCTCTACGACTTGTAATGGCGTGTTCAGATGTTACGATGGAACTGTCAGTTTGAATTAGATGTCCGGAGTATTTTTTTTTCAGACATCTTAGAGAATCTTTCTGAAAAAATATTGCATTGAGAGGCCTCGAACGACATATTGTACTAAAATTATGATTTATTCTTAATCTTTATTGCGAAATATATTAATACACTCATCATCCTCCGAGCCTTTTCCCAATTATATTGGGGTCGGCTTCCAGTCTAGCCAGATGCGGCTGAACATCAGTATTTTACACGGAGCGACTGCCATCAGACACCCGCAACCCAGTTACTGGGTAATACTGACATTCGGAGGTTAGACCAGTTGTCAGACTTTCAGGCTTCTGACTACCCGTAACGACTGCCATAGATATTCGTATGACAACCGGAACCGACAGCTTAACGGTAGAAATTACATGTACTAAGTACTAAGGTGAGGGGTGCTGGCCAGAAAACCTCTACGTGTGTCTGACGGCTGCTTGTCCTTCTGGACACGTCTAGAGGGAACGGCAGTTGTTGGGCCGGTGCACCCTGGGCACGGGCAATAAGTCTCCTCTGGACCGGGGGACCTTATTGCATGTGGCGAATATTCTGGCACGGGAGGGGCCCGATGTGGGCACAATGGGAAGTTGCTCCGTGTGCTCCTCTGAGAAAGCAGAGGGCACTGTGGAGGAGCAGGGGCGGGCCCGGTGTGCACTCACCCTGCCACTGGGCAGGCAGCGGGGGGACTGTCCTTCCCTGCTCCCGTCGGTCTCGTAATCCCAGGAGTGCCTGCTGAGTAGTGTTCTCGCACCTCTTGGAACCGAGGGTCTTGGTTTTAGCACCCGGACCGCGAGGAAGAACACCTCTATAAAAATTACAGGAGGATGGGCCTACGAGCAGCAGACTCGGCGTAGTCTGCTGCCCGACCAGCAGCTGGTAAAGGCCCGTGAGGTGAGGTGGCGTGCAGTGTTCCGTGTGTGCCACAGAGGAGGGTGCGGCCGTCGTTAGGCCGAACGGGGTGAAGGGGCTCGCCTGCTTGTGGCGAGCCGGGACCTGTCGGGGGTAGTTGTGTGAATACTCACGGGTTCCCACGCCCCCGGCTAAGGTAGTTGAAGGAACACCGTGGTGGTTTTAGTCGGTAAGAGTCCGACACTGGCTCCGCCTACCCCGGGCGGAGTGCGTCCATGAGAATATCCCCACAAGAAAAAAAAAAAGTACTAAGGCGAACTTAAATAAGTTTCCTACCAGCAAAGCGATTGAGAGAATATAGAAAAGAGGCTGAGGTTAAACATTAGTGTACAACTATTTAGGTCTATTTAGTTTTATTTAGTATTCGAATCTAATTTAACAGCAATTTTGGAAACTAACAGCAGTAACTGTAATAAAAGAGTCTCTAAAAAAATAACTGCCGAATTATCAACTGATAGAACTGGCGCTCTGTTAACGGAAGATTTCATCAATAAGCTCAACAAAACCATTTCAAGACTAGACTCCTAAATAATAAAATACCAAACCCTTTTCAGTCGCACGTACAATAGAAGACCAACAAAAACCGGTCCTATAATTCAAAGCAACACGCAGTCGCCGGCCGCGTCCCATCTGAACCCGGCCTTCTAGCCCGTAAAACCGAATGACCAACGTTTCGTGAATTTTTACGACGTATCAGAAACAGCGCTGTGCACTGCGTACTGCGTATATTTAATATTAAACACACGCTGTCATGGTTCCTACTATGTTTTTAATATATTCTGTTGGAAAACTATAGAACAAAGAGTAGAAAAGTGCATTTTGATAATCGGTGAATTACGTACGACTACATTCGAGGCTACAAAAATTAAACCAATTTAATAAACTTAAAGATTTAATCGATGTAATTATTGCATGTCATCATCATCATAATTTTAGACAATAGACGTCTACTGCAGGACATAGGCCTCCCCCAAGCATCGCCACAATAACCGGTCCTGCGCCTTCCGCATCCAGCGGATTCCCGCGACCTTCACCAGGTCGTGGGGGGCCTACCCACGCTGCGCCTTCCAGTACGCGGTCGCCACTCCAGAACTTCACTGCCCCATTGGCCATCTGTTCTGCGAGCAATGTGCCCCGCCCACTGCCACTTAAGTTTGGCAATTCTTCGGGCTATGTCGGTTACTTTCGTTCTCTTGCGAATCTCCTCATTTCTGAATCGATCACGCAGGTACACTCTGAGCATAGCCCTCTCCATTGACCTTTGAGTGACTTTGAGCCTTCTTATCAGGCCCATTGTGAGCGACCACGTTTCAGTGCCGTAAGTAATTACTGGCAACACACACTGGTGAAAGACTTTCGTCTTGAGACACTGCGGTATTTTGGACGAGAATATATTGCGTAGCTTCCCGAACGCTGCCCAACCGAGTCGGATTCGACGATTTATCTCTTTCTCTTATATATATATTTTTTTTTTCATGTATCGGTCTAAAATTAGAATGCGTGACCAATGTTTGATATGAGAAACAAGAGTGACGAGTAGGTATCATCATCATCATAATTTCAGCCAAAAGACGTCCACTGCTGGACATAGGCCTCCCCCAAAAATAGGGGGATATGCCATAATCGCCACGCTTGGCAGGTGGGTTGGCGATCGCAGTTGGTTGGTTAAATACTCAAAGAACGCTGCTGCCCATACTCTGGTAAATCCCTTAGTCGTCTTTTACGACACCCATGAGAAGATATAGGGTGGTACAATTATTTACGTCCGGCACCACACGGAACGTAGGTATGTTAATTTAATAAAGAAATCATTGGTATTGCACAACTTCAATCATATGCTACCGAATTGCCGATCAGGCGATCTCACGGCACAGTTCACTGTAGAGTGTGTCATCGGTCCAATAATTTAGCGTTCCCTAGGCAAGGGTCATCATCATGTAACTGGTGTATATTTTTTTGTTACCAAATATAAATATTATGTCTTTGCCAAACATAAATTACACACATAAACGTATACGTATCAAAACGAATGTAGCAAGTTTATGGTAATAATTTAATTTGGAATTTTTCTATCAACGAAAATGGGCGCATCTCTCCATTATTATTATTATACTTTATTGTACACACATATACACATTATTGTTACAGTAGGAAAGCTTATGTACATCGGCGAGTATTTTTAATTAATTTACAACAAAACAAGTTCCATTTATTCAATGTGAAAACAAATTTAAATTAAACAAACAATTACTTTCAGCAAATTCATTTCATCAGAATTAAAAACGAATCTTTGAAAAATCTGCATTGCATCGCTTTTACAAATTAGAATTCAGTATTAACAGAAGAAACACAGATTCTCTTTGTAAGACTAAAAGGCTAGCGTTGACTGTAGTTCTGCAGGTAATAAAAAAACAAAAGTTCTACTGTAAAAATACAACGAAAAATAAAAAAAACCGTTCTCGAGAAAATGCTTTAAAAACACTATCCACGATTTTTTGTGCTTTGCTATTTTGCTTTGTTAAACGTACTTATAGAGGTTTCATAGATTTTTTTGTTAATAAAGCGCAAACCACACACAGCGCACCCCGCGCTCTGTCTGTAGTGGCGAGATACACGCGCGGGCCAGTCACGCACCCGCGCTGTGTCTGATGTCGTCCTTTTTTGTCGAATGGACTCTCGCAGAATTGGTACCCAAGATAGGTGCCCTAACTGATTAACCGGGCGGTTGGCGGAGAATCCCGTTAGGGACTCCATCCGCCTCCGATGTCATCCATATAAAATCAGGTTAATATACCCGCCGCGGACCCGACCCGTCCCGTGCCCGATCCGTCCCCTCGCTTTGTGTGGCGCTTTCGCTTAAAACACCGTGATGTAGGCAGTAAAGTGTTTTTCAATTACGTTAAAATTTAAGAATTCTTGCAATTGTTTGACCGTGTTTCTGTACCCAACAACTGCCTACGAATCGAAGTAAAATAACATTCCAAGCTAGTACAAACATTTTTTTAAATCATTGCTACATATCCTATAACGTATTATCTTTAGCAAGATAAAAAAAATTGTCAATCAATATGGTAATGTTTTTATTCGATTATCACTTGCTTTAACGGTGAAGGAAAACATCGTGAGGAAACCTGCACACCAGAAAGTGCTCCATACAGTTCTCAATGGTGTGTGCAGTCCGCCAACCCACACTAGGCCAGCGTGGTGGACTAAGGCCTTAGCCTTCTCATACTGAGAAGAGGCCCATGCCCAGCAGTGGGACAGTAATGGGCTGGTTATGTTATGTATGTTTTATGTTATGGTAATGTTTCCATAAATCACATAATAATTTTGGGTAGGAGAGTACCCCTATTCCGAATCCCTACACGTGATCCCTGGGTGGTGCAAATCAGGTGACATACTAGTGGTAGGCTACGGCCGACGACTTGTGAATCACCCACCACCACCCACCGGGCAAAGACATGCCGCCAAGCGACCTAGTCGTGTCCCGGTACGATGCCCGGTGTAGCCACTTGAGGGAATGGGTCAAAATATTTCACTACCATCCTCTCACCTTTGCTGGGCAAGCGTGAACCATCGTCGACCGCACCATCGCTTAATTCGCTTGCGTTTGAGTGTGTTTTTTTTTTACTAATTCAGTGATCAGCGAGCTATGGAGCGAGCTATGCTTGGAGTTTCTTTGAAGGATAAAATCCGTAACGAGATTATCTGGAGAAGAACTGGAGTGACCGACATAGCTTGTAGGATCAGTAAGCTGAAGAGGCAGTGGGCTGGCCATGTCTGTCGAAGGACCGATGGCCGCTGGAGCAGACGAGTTCTCGAGTGGCGACCGCGAATCGGCAAACGCAGCATAGGGCGCCCCCCTGCCAGGTGGACCGACGACGAACGTGGCTGGGGGGGACTGGATGCGGAAGGCAGAGGACCGAGCGTTGTGGCGCAACTTGGGAGAGGCCTATGTCCAGCAGTGGACTGCGATAGGCTAAGTTGATTGATACTAATTCAGTGTTGTTACCACACTAAAAGTTGTTCTTATTTATAAGTGTTTTTATCCCTTAAAGTATTATTTTACCTTTCTTTTACACACTTTGTAGCGATAAAAGACTATGTACTACTGATTCAACTTCGCTCAAATATCTCATCTCCAGCACAAAGTTGTTTAGCAAAGAATTTCCTCATAAATTCCACATTATTGTCTGAGATTTTTAAAAAGGTGTCTGTTTAACCGGGCCTTCGCGTGGTGTAACCAACTGCTGATGGGCAAGACAAACGGCCCACCGGAGACGTTTTACACAATACTCTGTCTCGTTATCTTGGTAAAATTTTACAATTATTTTATCGTGTACCTTTTTTTATTTGGAAATAATATTAATGCGGTATTTTTTCCGCTTTTTGGAAGCAATAAGAAATCCAGTCAAGAATCTGTTATTATTTTAGTATCAGCGTGTAGTGTCTCACTCAAGTTCGTCCTTCCATCTCCTCCTGGGCCTGCCATGTTGTCGTTTGCTGCTGTCTGGAACACACAGTACGGTTGTTTTGCCTATAGCTCCTCCGCCATGCGGCAGATGTGACCAGCCCAGTTCCACTTAAGCTTGGCAGCTGTTTGGCCTACATCAGCAATTTGTATTTTGGAAAGTAGTATATACGGCGCTTCAAAGTATCTGTACTTTATTACAAATAATTATACTATTAATCTTTCTTTCAACTTGTTCTAAAAATAACATACGTTTTCAACATTCTCGGACAGATTTTGGAATGCGGCCACGCCATTTGGACTGTTGGATGCATCGTCAGAAGCATCCTGTAGTTGTTCTGAATTAAAAAAAAACATAATTTCCTTAAAACCAACATATTATTATTGTAGTTCATGGACCTTTGCTGAGGAGTGGACTGTATATGTAGTTTGAAAAATAGGAGAAAATACTAAAAATAGTATGATACCTAATTTGGATCCTTGTCTAGTAAAAAGCAATCTCAATTCCACCAACCTTAAGCTCCTCCCGTATCCTGGATCAGATCAGGCTTGCTGGTCCAAGAGGCAATTCGCTTGCACGTGGATGGAAGTTAGGTACTTCACTCTGGTCTTCTAGAAGTGCTTTTGAGGACACAAATTTAGGCACACACGAGAGTTATGTATATTTCGCTCTGATACGAGAGGACACATATTATAAAAGTAGGCTGATAAAGGCGAGCACGGCTCCGCGACACAGCTTCCTTTACGGCAGTTGAACGTCAACTCGTCATGCTAAGATGGCGGCGCGGCGAGGGCGTCACCGTCACTTCACCAAGAGTGAGGGTAGAAGAATAATGCTGAATGGATATAAAACTACCTTAAACTAAACAAGGATTCAACAATTATTAACCCTGCATTAAAATCCACGTACACGTTAACCCATCAAGGATCAAGACAAGCCTTACTAACAACCCTTGTTACACCGGAGGGTACAACCCTCACGCACTGAGAAAACAATGGAAGGAGGAAGGTACACAATGCATTCAGGACAAATTCAGTGTACCGTGTACGTACCCTGTGTTGTAAACTCACACGGGTTATGGGTGCTTGTAAATACATCCCAGTCATGTGATTTTTTATAGTATATTTTATTCAGTCATGCTTTTCTATTTTATTACCTATTAAATTGTGATTTTGCGCTGATATAATATAAAATGCAAGAAAGAACTACAAAACGTTTTCGATATAATCCTTTTAAATTGTATACATACTGCACATGCAGTAGTACGCCACGGAAGCCCCCATGATCTAGATCTTACGTCTTCTTTGTCCATCCAAAGGAGTCCAAAGGTTGTCTGGAAGATATTTATCATATTATACGTTATTCCTGTTTACTACTATTTTCATGGTGTATAATAAAGCATATTCTATGTATCTATCTAATTGGGTTTTTTTTTCTGTTGGTATCTTTTATTTTTTCCATTTAGACGTAATGCTGTGTATTTTTTTTTTTTGTAAAAGTATTCTTGCACGCTGGTATTTTGCGGCAGTAAATGATTTTTCTTTCTTTTTTCTTTACAATAAAATGACAATGAAAAACTTTCACTACAAAATGTTATAGCCAAGCAAAAGAAGCGGCGACACCACACCATACAATATGCATAATCTCGATGTTGACACACACATAAAAAATTATGTAACGGTTACAAAATCGCTTCGATACCGTAACGATACTTTGGAAGTTGTTAGTAGGCTTAACAGCTATGGTAAGACCCTGGGGAGGTTACCAGTATGACATAACATGCAAAATACATAGAAGATTGAAGCTAATCTTATTGTTATAGACAACTCAGTGGTTGCAAGCCCTTTGGTCAGACGCTTGTTTCATATCCGCATTACCGGTTCGATCCTTGCACGAAAAAGCTAGAAAAAACTCCGTAAAGTAGCTGAGCCAAAGAGATTGACACTCAGCATGTTGCAGTGTTGTAACGTGAGCCACAAAACAGCGCTGATTTAAAAACAAACAAAGAAAGTGTGCTTAATTTTGTTTAGGCATAAAAACTCTTTACTGCGATTTATTTATTTATTTGTTTATTAATACACACAGTAATATAAAACCATAGGATTACACAAATACAATTCATGGCAGTGATTTTTGGTTTTACGGTTTTAGGTTAGTTTATTTAAAAATAAACTGTAAAGTAAAAAGCACTAGTGCGATAGTATAATGTAAAAAGAACGCGTGCGTTATTAGCTACATACATACGGTGCAATAAGAGCCAATTTACGAACAAGTGTGTTGGATTTTTATTTTTTTTCATTATGCTATCATTCTTAGTTTCCGAGATATTAAGTTTTTTATAGACGACGCCTGTGGTCTAGTGGTTCGAGTGTCGGACTGCTGTTCACGAGGTCGTGGGTTCAATTTCCACAAGACACAAATATTTGTGTGACGAACATAAGTGTTTGTGTTGGTCTGGGTGTTTCTTATGTATTGTATGTTTCTACAAAAAAAATGTTTATAAGTATTATATCCATTCTCTAGTAACCATAGTACAAACTCTGCTTAGTTTGGGACTAGATTGTGCTGTGTAAAAATGTCCAAAATATATTTATTAATTTATATAAAGACAAACAAACAACAACAGTTCTTTAAAGACATACAAACATACTAATAAAATAGATTTACTCCGATAAAAGGCAGTCAGCCCACAAAGAAAGGCACTACAAATCCTTAATACTTATACCTTAGAATCAACGTTAGTCTGATCGCCAAAATTACTCAGGCTTCAGGTCTTTGTTAGGCAATATAGGCTATAATAAAGATGTTTATTCAGACCTAAGATTTAGACCTATTCTTAAGCCACTGTTGAATATTTTATCATACACAATAAAAGATTTCTGTTTGAATAGTCTTAGGTATTAGACCTTTTTTTGCGTAAAAGTACAATTTATGTCTCCTTTTTCAGATGCTTTAAGGCGCTGAATAAACAGCGTTCTTTTGAACAATCAAGAACGTCAAGGCCATTAACGATTGGACATTAACACTCTAGTGTGTCCACATACGTCAATACGGTGCTAATACGGTAAAGAAGATACAGCCTATGGTACAATAATATGCATCACAGTATTCTCTTCCCGCGATGACCCAAGGCTACGTCACGATCAGTGTTGCCATTGATTGACGTCTTCAATACAATTAGGGAGATTTTTATTCATAATGAATATAAATTAAATTGCTAACTAACCTAACTATTAATTATTTCGTGTTATTCATCTAATTGGTTATTAAAGGAAACTGCATAAAATTACTAGTTTATAAAACTTTTTAACAAAAAATTGAACCGACGAAAACAGAAAGTGAAAAGCGAAAAATAACTAATTATGAGTCGGCGCCAAACGAACTTTTAACAAGCAAAGTGCGTGCAAGTTGCAAGTGGCCAAGCGGAGAACGCATTTTTGGAAAGTTATTGTTTATCGTTGAAAATTTCACGTTGTATTTGATGTGACGTTGTTTTTATTATATATTTAAAGTAATTTAATGATCTTCGTTGATTGGTTGTTTGGCGCCGACTCATAATTAGTTACTTTTCGCTTTTCAGTTTCTGTTTTCGTCGGTTCAATTTTTTGTTAAAAAGTTTTATTTTTCATTTTTTTGTGGTTCAAATCTAACTCCAGGTCTCCATTATGTCGTAGTGTCTAGAACTATATTTATGTGTGTCAAGTTTCAACAGAATCGGTTAACAGGTAAGAATTCAGTGGGTGAACAAACACTCATCCCCTATTTTACTACTCTTAGGGGTGGATTTTGATTTTGAAATTTAAATGGGACCAACTTCGAGATATACCCTATCCATTAAAAAAATAATCATCAAAATCGGACTCTTCTGTAAAAAGTTAAACGTGGTCATACATAAAAAAAAAAAAAATGTATACGCGTCGAATTGAGAACCTCCTCCTTTTTTTCGTCGGTTCAAAAGTGGTTCTTTATAGAAGCAAGTAAGTAAAAATGAATTTTGCTCGGGTAATTTATTTACTCATAGTGGCAGCATATCAAACTGATAACTGTCACGCTAACAGCCCGCTATTGACTCCAAAGCCGATGACGTAGTCTGTGGCCAATAACGTGACCTAGCTGTCACGGAAAGAGAATACCTGGTGAAGCATATTATTATACCATGTACAGGGTATGTGAATGTGATAGGTAGACAGACGGACGGACGGACGCATGGGTGAACGGATGAAGGCATGACAATCTTTGGGTATGGACAACATAACAACATAACATAACATCACACCTGTATTTCCCCGAAGGGGTAGGCAGAGGTGTAATAGTACACCCACATTTCGCCAGTTATGTTATAGTCCCATGTAATAGGGGGTGAGCCTATTGCCATTGACTGGGCACAAATCCAGACTCCGGGCTGCTACTGAGAATTTCCTAATAAAAAAACCCAATAACACTTTGCCTGACCCGGGAATCGAACCCAGGACCCCACGCATTGGGTATGGAACCCTGAAATAGAAAAGGAATTGACATTTCCCACGAGTGTTCGTTTTCATTTCCATCCTTTTATTTTTCAGCTTATTCTTCAATCTACTTCTACAGTATACAGTCCAGTATACTACACAGTCCAGTATACTACACAGTCCAGTATACTACACAGTCCAGTATACTACACAGTCCAGTATACTACATAGTCCAGTATACTACACAGTCCAGTATACTACACAGTCCAGTATACTACACAGTCCAGTACACGATGATTTCGTCTTAGGTTAATAAACAATATAATTACAGAACGACTAAGGGGCGCTGTGCGGCAAGAACTTGGCACCAAAGGTAATCTACGTCAAGTTTAAACTAAGTTTAATGTAAACTGTCGAGGTTTCACGGATTAGCGGTTAACAGTCGCTAAACCCCATCAGGGCTGGGAGCTGGGAACACAGTGTAGCTGGATGGGCAGTGGACTAATTAGGTCAGAAAAGCTATGAGCTAAATAATACATAACCTAATCAGCCCTTTACTACAGTAAAGAGGTACACCTCTGCTGGTGCAAATGTAACAGCTCACAAATAGGACCCATAAATCATTATATTAATAATCCGTGGTGCTATGCAGCTGGGCTTATCCCAGTTGCAAACATCTCTTTCTTGTGCCTATGGCCTTTTACTGTTTTCTGCCTCCAAGAAGCTTGAGACGGAGGGAAGTGGAAACAATTTTTCTTCTTCCTACTCCTCTTAATTTATTTTTTCGTTGCAGGTTCCAAGATAGTCCAATTATTTCCCCGGAACGCGCATTGTTTTGGCGTTTTTCTGGTTACTCGATATTGTAGATCCTGGCTTGCAGGAGTTGTGGCGGGCTTGTGTACCTCTGCTCAAGTCTTTTCTCTGAATAAGGTTTCAACCCTTAGTCTACCACGCTGGCCTTCTGCGGGTTGGCAAAATCACACACCATCGAGAACTGTATGGAGCACGCTCAGGTGTGCAGGTTTCCTCACGATTTTTTCCTTCAACGTTAAAGCAAGTGATAATCAAATTCAGATCCGCACATAAATCCGAAAAGTCGGAAGTACGAGCCAGTTTCAAACTTAGACCCTCATTTCACCGAATAACATCAGCTTTAAGTTAAGGGCGTTCCATTACAAAGATGAATTTCTGCGAATAGTCTTACTAACTCGTAAAGATATTAATATTATTCAGATCATATCATGTTTGTCGTTCTGTACAATTTGACAACTTATATGGAATTAGGAATTCTCGTAAAATTCACACTTCTTGCTAAAACAGAATTATTAATACGAAGTATGAAATTCGTAAGAATTTTTCAACTTTGCCGCTGAAAATAAACAGAGAATTAAATTCTGCGAATAATCTTTTCGTATAAAATTGGTAAGCTGAAGACGATTCCTAGAACTGAAATGTACAAATTAATTTTTGGAATGTTAGCTTAAAGTACAAAAGATAACTAATATATGAGTTTTTAAACTAAAATGAGTATGTAAGAGGGAGTCTAAAAGTAGTGCCAGTGACAGAGAAGTTAAGTAGCAACAGACTGTCATGGTATGGACATGTGATGAGGAGGAATGAGGAGCATGTTACGAGGAAAGTTTTAAGTATTAATGAGGATGGCTATAAGAAAAGAAGCAGACCAAAGGAAACATGGATGGATTGAGTGAAAGATGATATGAATAGAAAGAAAGTGAACACGGAGATGGCGGCTGATAGAGATGTATGGAAGAAAAATACATGCTGCGCCGACCTCAAATAAATTGGGATAAGGGCAGGAGGATGATGATGATGGTCACTTACACTTATACTTATACCTATTCCTGCATATCCACAGACATAGTAAAAATATAATAACGCCATTGAAGTGGGCACTAATTATTCCAACAATATTTGAACCAATGACACGATAAGAAAAAGAAGAATAAAAAATATAGACGAAGTGCTGCGAACAATCATAGTGAAGCCAACAAAACCGTGCTACTCCTTGCAAAAACCAGCGCTCATGCACACACATGTACAGTCGACTGCATGACAGTGGTAACACTTCAATTCGAAAACCACCCTTACTACTTACGAAATAAGGATGCTGCTAATGTCAAAGTGTTACCACCGACGTGCGGTAGACCGTACAGTCTAACAAAGCAATTGGTGTACAGGGTAGAGAGATATAAATGAAATTTTCTCAGAAGATTATGCATGTTTTCGAGTGAAATATCATTTTTATAACGGACAAAGTGAAACTGTATTTATATAAAACCGTAATCAAACCATTCTATAATAACTGCCTGAGAAATCTTCATCTATATCTGGTGACCCTTTATACTAATTGCTTTGTTAGACTGTACATCAAACTGTGCTCACCGCTCTCAGTACACATGTCGCGGCATCGCCCAGTAAGCATCGCCAAAAACAAATATCTTTCAGGTGCGTGTGCGTGCGGGAGCGCTGGTTTCTACACGGAGAAGCACGGTTATGTTGGCTTCACTATGATTGTTTGCAGCGCTTCATCTATATTTTTTACTATGTCTTTGTGTGTCCACCAACCCGCACTAGAACAGCGTGGTGGACTAAGGCCTTAATCTTCGCATACTGAGAAGAGACCCGTGCCCAGCAGTGGGACAGTAATAGGCTGATTATGTTATGTTATTTTATGTCTTTGTGTATGTCACGGGTATTTTTGTTTGTTTTTTTTGATGCAGTGAGATTCGTATATTGTGAACAGAATCAAGTTATAATTGACTTATGTGATAGTAGTAGCGGCACCCAGCGTACAAAACGAAAAAGAAAGAGGGTAGATCGGTTGATTTACTCATAAAAATCCACCCGCAAAAACTTTAGTTTACCCGTGACTTGTAATATCGGAACTTGTTACACCGAAATATCGGGAACTCAGAAAAAAAACCAGCCAAGTGCGAGTCGGACTCGCGCACTAATGGTTATCGCGCATAAATTATCAAAAGACATCAACGTACAGTGCGCGATATATGAATTTTTGCATGTCTTTCTTACGCAGGTACCACCACATATGTCTATGTTTGTTTTATTTTTAGTATTTTTTACTAAACTACATAATATGCACTATAATCTGACCAAGTTTGATGCTGGTATATATTACCGTTTTGAAGATAGAGCAGGAACAAAACGTTGAAAAAAATGCATGTTTTTTGAGGTTTCTTGTATGGGGGTCCCCCCTTTGATTTCAGTTTTTTTTTTTTAATATTTGTCGTGATACGCCTCATAGCAACACATATTCTGCGAAAATTTCACCAGTTACCTATTACCGTTCAAAAGATACAGCCCTGTGACAGACAGACGGACGGACGGACGGACGGACGGACTGCATAGCAAGAGTAATAGGGTCCCGTTTGGCACCCTTCGGGTACGGAACCCTATAAAGGATTTTCATGGTAAATATCCCGACATACAATAATATAGGTAACGGACATAGTGTAAAAACATATAACGTCCCAAATCCCAGACCTACTGCTTCTTGTTACTCTGTGGTGAGCTAGTTTATTTTGCACCTAAATCCGGATCGGAACGCAGGGTACGATACACAGGTACTAAGATTAGGAAAGCCACTGTCCTAGGTATATTACTCCTGCTTGTTATTATAGAAATTAGTTCACTGGCTTTATGGTACAACTATTTTAGACTGTGACCGCAAAATCGTGTTTAATCATAAAGTTATTTAGGGCTGAACGTAGTTTAAACTAGTTTTGTGTAGGAATGAAACAAATTGAGTAGAAATGTATCTTAAAATCTCTCTTCTTCTCCTTTTTCCAAACGTTTCCCTAATTATGTTGGGGTCGGCTTCTTGTCTAACCAGATGCGGCTGAACATCAGTATTTTACACGAAACGACTGCCATCAGACGCCTATGACCCATTTATTTATTTATTTATTTATTTCATAAGGCAATTACAACAAGTAACAATCACATGGTATAGGTGGTCATAAAATAATAGGTGTTGTACAGATTGATACCCTAACGTAATCGCACAGCATGACATACAACGCTATTATTAAGGAAAAAAAAAATGAAATGTATCAAGTTCAACACACAGACTACAGAACTTCAATATAAAAATATACAGAATTTCAATGCAAATAATTAATTATGAGTGTTATGGACCACACTATATAAAAACAAATATGAGCATGACTACTTTCCGACATACACATTACATTACATTTACTGGGTAATACCGAAATCCGAATGTTAAACCAGTTGTCAGACTTTCGGGATTTTGACTACCCGTACGACTGCCATAGATATTCATAATGGCAACCGGGGCTGAAAGCTTAACGTGCTCTCCGAGGCACGGAGGGGTCTCGATGTGCAACGAAACCGTCTCCCATCCGAGGACTGACAGCAGCTAGCGCAGCTTCATCTGACAGATCTTGCAAGCCACATGGTTATTACTTTTCCGCGAGCTCCTCCTTGTTTTAAAATCTATTGAAGTTTTCTTTTATAATTTTTCGAAAAATGAGACTCTTCACTTACATTTTTATCTGAATCATCATCCTCATGAGCCCTTATTCCAATTTATTTTAATTTTCTTCCATACATCTCTATCAGTTGTCATCTCAGTGTTCACTTTCTTTCTATTCATATCATCTTTCACGCAATCAACCATCCATATTTTCTTTGGTCTGTCTCTTTTATTATAGCCATCCACATTCATACTTAAAACTTTCCCCGTAACATGCTCCTCATTCCTCCTCATCACATGTCCATACCATGACAGTCTATTGCTACTTAACTTTTCTTTCACTGCCACTACTTTCAGACTCCTTCTTACACACTCATTCCTTAACCTATCCATTCTCGTTACACCACACATTCCTCTTAATATTCTCATTTCAGCTGCATGCCATTACCTTTTCATCGGAATGAATAGTAGTTAATTTCATTTTCTTTCGTATAGCCATTCAATCTGATTGAAAATATTCTTTGCACAAAAAGGGGTCAGTAAAAAAACCTATTTTCATTAGACACATTTATCGTTGAAGTTCTGAAGTAATGTCGTTTAAAAGTTTTTAAAGGGTCATCGATTAAAACGCAGATCAAGCAGATAGCGAGTTTTTTAAACGCTATTAAAATAACTTTTCAAATATCAGCTCTGTCTTTCTGTCTATCTATGTCCCATTTTTGATGAGGATATTTTAAATGGGCTCATAATTCGATTTTTTTATATTAATTTTAACGCATTTACGCATGCGAAGCGAATTCTAAAGATATAAATTGTGGAAAAAAAAATCGAACTGATTTAATCAAAATTGCTTCAAATGCTTGTGAGGGTTTAATCCAGTGGTTACCAAACTTTTTTTGAAACATTTGTTAAAACGATTGTCATCTAACGGCCAAAATTAATATCCAATCTATCCACGATTTGCCCTACTAGAGATAGGATTTTGACAAAAGCTTCATACAAAATATGTCAAATTTCTATCTCTAGTAGGGTAAATCGTAGATAGATTGGATATTAATTTTGGCCGTTAGAAGACTAACGACAGCAGGCAGCAAGAAGACGACAGGAATACCTGTGACTACAAACGCTGCAAAGCTTTCGAAACGTCAGGAACCCCATTTTAATCATTTACGCGATGTTATCCGCTTAAACTTGTTTTATTTTTAATGTGTAGTGATCGCGAAAACCTAAGAAATTATAATTTTAACTCTCTATAATTTTAATTATTGTTTTTTTAACAATTAACGTAGTATATCAACCATATTTAATTTTAAATCTGTCTAATAACTGACTTCTATCTTAATTATTGCCTTCAAGGCAATTTTGAGACTTTGAACTATGTACCATTTTAACATAATTTGGGGGTGCATTAAAAGAGCCTCCACGAGTGACAATATTTAAGTGATCATTCGGCGCACCCTGGCCAGTCAGCCCCGCTACCAACCTGCTGACTGGCTAATCTTTTTTCCACGGCATGAGCTGTTATCATTATGTAGCTCATGTCAAACGATAGAAGACCATAATTTGAAACGTTTTGACTATACCAAACATCCTTACTCTGTGACCAAACCTAACAGTTTCGAAACAAAATACATTTCCATGCTTTCAATAGAACCAGCAAATACATTTCTTTAAAACCTGAACAGTTCTAACGCTCGTAGTTACGTACAGAAAACATTGACAAACAAATTGAAATCTCTACAAACTTCAGTAGAATAAAATCCAGTGAAAACCCTTGCCTTGAAAGTGAGTGCAACCATTTTAATTTCGAGATAATACTCGAAAACAATAGCAACCAGAATGTAAAGCAGTGTTTGCCAAAGATCAGGAGAAATCATTTTGTTCAACAACTTTTGCTTTTCACTAGAAATTTTCTTCGGAGTTTGGAACAAATATCTTCGACGGACCCGATTCATTATACGTCTTTCAGTTGAGGAAAAGTAATTCAAAGTTGCCTCCATCGAACATTCGTTGGGAGACGAAGTTTCCCCTCATCCTCTTCGTTCACTTTCAAGGTACATCAAATGACGATTATCTTGTCCTGGATTCAACGCTAATCTAGATGTAGATTCGATTTTGGATATATCTGCTTCATTCTCAGATATTGTTTTATTGGCCCACTGTAACTAGTCTAGGTACTAAAGTACTGTTTTAACTTTTGTTAACTTTATTCTGTTTGAATTTGTTTTGGCAAGTCTAAACTTCGTCCCGGTTAGATGAATTCTCAGAATAACTTGGAAGTTCTGAATTTACATCAGAAACTTTCATTTTATTTGTAAACTTTAATAGAATTGATATTAACCTGACAAATACATTCTCGTTCATGATAATGTGGATGTCACTCACTTTTTCCCAGAATTTTGAGAGTGTGGGAATGCAGAGAAAATTAAATTGCGATTTATCATTCGTATGTGAGAACCAGTTAAAATAATGCATTAGTCACAGTTGACAACTGCAATGTTATGTAACTTTTTGAACTGTTGGTCGACCGACTTATTTATAATACACTGACATTTAATCTTTTCGGAAAATGAATCGTTTTTCTTGAATTCTGAATAAAATCTGTTTGTCTCAATCACGACTCCAGTTGGCTCTTTCAACACGCATAAAATAACACTGTTAAAAACCTCGTAACCTATCGGAAACATTTCAAAAGATTTATCGATGAATTCTTCAAACATAAAAGTATTAATATTCACGCCATCATTGTCGTGCCATGTCAACACAGGCTTATGTGAGAAGTTTGGTCTAAATAGCACCTGCCACATTTCACTTTGTTTGAAAATTGTCAAAAGTTGGCGACACTTCTTGTACTCTAAGAAGTTTTCGCGTACGCTCTAAAAGCGACTTGGAGTTTGACGGTATTACTCACGTGCCACTAGTGAAGTTATTGAATAGAGTTTTACAAATCCTACTAATATTATAAACGTGAAAGTTTGTGAGGATGTATGTATGAATGTGTGGATGTTTGTTACTCTTTCACGCAAAAACTACTGTATGGATTTTAATGAAATTAAAATTTTTAATGGCATACAGATAGAACATAGTCCGGATTAACATAAAGGCTACTTTTTATCCCGAGAAGATGAACAGTTCCCGAGGGATGCGCGATAAACAAAATCCATGCGGGCGAAGTCGCAGGCATAGGCTAGTGATTCGTAAAGTAAAATAAGTAGCTTTTGCGAGTTTAATTTTAAGTTATTTATACTACAAATATTGAGCTGTATCTAGTTAGATTCCAGATTCTTCTTAGCAGTATTTGGGCATATAATACGAGTGGTAACTGAGGTGGGGGAGGGGAGTAAAATATTGTAAAAAATTAGTCACGTAGTATGGATACGTTCCATTAAAATCAACTTCATTATTCTAAAATTGTAATGTTTCCACGAAAAAAAAACCTATTAACCATCTCCATTAAAAATGGAATATCTGCGGACTAGGTCTCATGTAAACACATTCCATTCATGCTCTAATTTGGCGAAGACAATAAATCCAATATGGCCGTTTGTCAGCGAACGCCACTGGTCAAAATGCTGGCTCACCAAAAGTTGTAAGTCAAAATAATGGCCCGCCACGAGGCCGTCGTCGAAAATGACCACATAACTCAACTTTTACTGGGCAATGTAGATATCCACCTCTTTGGTGGTCCAATTAAGTGGATTGCAAGTCTTGCTGTATCAAATTTATGTTTTCACGTAAATTTTGAAAGTCGTAAATTTTTGAACATTTATTACAAACACAATAGAAATAAAGTTTTATGTCTGGGTATTTATGTCAAAATTACAAGCGCAAAATACTTGAAGTGTTTTTGTTGTATTTTTTTTCTTATCTTTACTTTTACATATTGTATATGTACAACCTGTTATTGAAATAACTGAAAACATCTGAAGGGGTCATTGTACTCATCAGTATGAACAATTTTTATTTATTTATTTATTAAATTTATGCATACACAGAGAAATAATAATAAAATACATAGAAATGAATAGTACAAAGGCACTGCTTATTTCTATAAGAAATTTCTTCCAGCAGACCTGCGAGAGGAAAATTTGAAGCAAAGAGATGTAGACACAGTGTGTCAAGTAATACTAATAAATATACCTACATATATATATATACTCATACATAAACTAATATATAACGTAAAATAAATATAGTATAAAAATAATAAACATAGTCTAGGTATACTTACACAATATCAAAATAGAAAAACATAATACATAACATTATTACGTACAACCTATGTGGATGAGGAAAGATAATGCTCTTTTACACGTTTTTTGAAGGTGGAAACAGTTTCACAGTCGCGTATCACGGGCGGAAGCGAGTTCCACAACCTAACCGCGTGCACAGATAAGGAGTAGGAGTAGAAGTCAGTTTTATGTGATGGAAAATTTTACTATGGGTAGAAAAAATATTAGCTTTTCCCTACATTTGTGTTCACATCAATCGACAAAATGTAAGGAACAGCTAATTTATTTTTGGTAATTGTAATTGATGAAATATGTCAATGTTCTATGACTTTTCGTCGATGCATCGGCAACGTATCGCTCTTCAAAACGTCCATGTTAACGCCCCAATGTTAGTATCGATGCCATCCCTAATAATATTTTGATTATATCTCTGCACGCATAAAATAAATAGTGACCAATCATGTTGATAAAAATTCGCCAAAGTTTAATATGTTGGCATCTCCGACTACACACAGATTGTAGACGCTACGTTAACGCTAAAGCAGAAAACATTTTAAAGTCCAATAAGGTAAATAACGAAATTGCAGAAAACAACTTTAAAACAACAACCATAAAGTACAAAATTTAATTTTCTCGCTGTTCACGTTTGTAAAAATTGTGATCTCGACTCCGCCTTCGCGAACGAAATGAATATTTGATCTGCCTCCCCCTACTTTATGTTTTAGCTCAAAACAGATAACTATTATTTTTAAATAATAACGCCAACAAATGGTGTTGCATTTACATTGTATTTTAGAAGAATTATCAGAGTTATATTTTAGAAAGAAAATGGAATAAAATGATTTCGCTCTTTAGCAGAAAAGGAAGTAAGAATTTTTTTGGTATCGAATCCCTACACGTGATCCCTGGGTGGTACGAATCAGGTGACATACTTGTGGTAGGCCACGGCCGACGGCTTGCGACCACCCACCGGGCAAAGACGTGCCGCCAAGCGACCTAATCATGTTCCGGTACGATGCCCGGTGTAGCCACTTGAGAGGATTGGTCGAAATATTTCTCTGCCATCCTCTCACTTTGGGCAAGCGTAAACCATCGTCGACCGCACCATCGCTTAACATCAGGTGAGGTAGCGGTCAAACAAAAGCCCGTTAAGAATAAAAAATAAGAAACATAGGTGTGAACTAATATTAATTCACTTATTAAAGTTGAATTAATATCTTGCAACTACAGAATCACTTCCAATTATACATATATCGATAAAGCTGGAGTATATCGAAAAAAGTAATATATATTTAAATCCAGGACATGATTTATCTGTGTGTCATCTTTCATTAACTTTCATCCAAATCAGTCCAGGAGTTTTTTCGTGATGTTCAAACAAACAATTACACTTTTAAAATAGTTAGGATAAGGAAGACTGTTGTTTGGCCGGTGCATTCTGGGTACGGGCAGTAAAATCCTTCGAGGGATTAATTAACCTTCGGGGGATTTTATTGCCTGTGGCGAATATTCTGGCGCGGAAGGGGCCCGTTCTGGGCCAGTGGGGAGTTGCTCCACGTGTCCCTCTGTTGCCAACAGAGGGCACAGTGGAGGAGCAGGGGCGGGCCCAGTGTGCACTCACCCTGCCACTGGGCAGGCAGTGGGGGGACGGTCCTTCCCTGCCCCCGTGGATCTCGTAACCCCAGGAGTGCCCGCTGAGTAGTGTTTTTTTGTGATTTCCCCACGGCAAAAAAAAAAGTATGATATAAGTTAAGAATACAATCCTACTTAGTATCATGCTGGTCGGTATTTCATCAGCTAGAGTAACAATGGTTGGTCGGATGAAATCGAATCAACTAATTTCGGTCACCATTATAAACTACCTTTTTTTTTTTTTTTTTTTTTTTTTCCGTGGGGAAAATCCTCATGGACGCACTCCGCCTGGGGTAGGCGGAGCCAGTGTCGGACTCTTACCGACTAAAAACCACCACGGTGTTCCTCTAACGACCCTTGGCCGGGGGCGTGGGAAACTTTTACTCTCCCAACCATCCCCGGTAGGTCCCGGCTCGCCATTAGAAGGCGAGCCCCTTCTCCCCGTGCGGCAGCCACATCGGCCACACCCTCCTCTTGACTGGCGCGCGCGGAACACTACGCGCCACCGTCACGGGCCTTGACTGGTCGGGCGGCGGGCCACCCCGAGTCCGCCGCCCGCAGGCCCACATCTAGGGTGGCTGGAGGTCGGCATACGCCCTCCTGCGACGCCCAGGTCGTCTCCTGCGGATGGGGAGAGAGGTCAACGCCTCTCGAACCCTCTCCGCCGCCTCCTTAGCGAGCATTACATCCTCGCAGAAGGAGACGACGCCTTCCCAAGCGCTCTCGCTCCCAACCATAGACAGAACCACGGCCGGAAGCGAGAGATCGCTGCCGCCTACTGCAGTGATGAGGTCACGGCGCTGCGCGGCCCAAGCTGGGCACTCCGCCAGTGTGTGCCGCGCCGTGTCCTCTGGGCAGCTCCCGCAGTGATGACACTCGGGCGTCGGCTCCCGGCCTATGCGACACAGATACTTCCCGAAGCATCCGTGCCCCGAGAGTATCTGGGTCAGCCGGTAGGTGTGGGCACCATGGCCCCTCTCCAGCCACTCCTCCATGACGGGCCTTACCGCCGCTATTGCGGCGTGCCCTGCACTGGGTTGCGCAAGTCGCTCCTCCCATTCAGCCACTAGGATCTGGTGGACCTCGGTCCGATCAGGCGGGTCCTCACGCTGGTGGTACCTCAGCGCAAGGTCTCTCGCCTCCAGATCCCAGGGCATTGATCCGGCTAGAAGGCTCGCCGCCTCAAAGGAGATCGTACGATATCCCCGTATCACCCTGATAGCCATCGCACGCTGCGGCCTACGCAGCAGTGCAACGTTGCAAGGCGTCAGGGTGTCCGCCCACACTGGGGCCCCATAAAGGGCCATGGACCGTACGATCCCCACGTAGAGCCTCCGGCAGGAGGCATTGGGCCCTCCCAGGTTTGGCAGCAGCCGCGATAACGCGGCCGCGGCCCCTAACAACTTGGGCGCCAACCGCTGAAAATGCGGCCCAAAGTCCCACCGGCTGTCGAGGACGAGTCCCAGGTACTTCATCGTCGACTCGATGCCGATGCGGACGCCTCCTACCACTATGTGGGATCCCGGAGGCGGCCCCTTCCGAGGCTTGTGGAAACACAGAGCCTCAGACTTATGAAGAGCCACCTCGAGACCCAACCGCCGGATCCTTGCAACGACTAGCGCAACCCCTGCTGTCGCCAGCATGGTCGCCTGCCGGTGCGTCTTCCCCCTCGCCGTGACCAGCGTGTCGTCAGCATAGCAAGTCACGCCAACGCCGTGGAGAAGTACACCGCGCAGCACCCAGTCGTAACCAATGTTCCACAGGAGCGGTCCCAGAACCGATCCCTGTGGAACACCGCACGACATCTCTCGCCGACCCCATCCTTCCCGACCCGGGTAGATGACGGCCCTGTCCGTCAGGTAGGCCCCGATAATACGGCGAAGGTAGGTCGGCACCCGATGGTATTCGAGTGCCGCCCTAATGCAACTCCAGGGCAAGGTGTTGAAAGCGTTGGCGATGTCGAGAGACACCGCCAAAACCACCTCACCCCGGGCCACTGCTTCCTCCGCCAGAGCTCTCACGCGCATGATGGCGTCCACGGTGGAGCGCCCCCGGCGGAAACCATACTGGTTGTCCGCCAGATCCGGCCCCATCCTAGTCAAGTGTTGGACAAGGCGGTCTGCAATTATTCTCTCAAAGAGCTTGCCCACCTCATCCAACAACACGATGGGGCGGTATGCAGATGGTGAGTCCGCAGGGCGCCCCTCCTTCTTCAGCAGGACCAGCTTGCCAGTCTTCCACCTGCGTGGAAACTGGCCCCGCTCGAAGCATGCGCTTAAGAGCCCTCTAAATCGGGGCCCAAGGGCCTTCAGAGCTAGGACCCATGCTCGACCAGGTATGCCGTCAGGGCCTGGGGCGGTGTTTTTGGCCTGTAGCCGTTTCACCACCCCCTTCAATTCTTCCCGGGTCACTTCGGGCACGTCGTCGTTGTCGTCCGCGTTAGACACCATATAAGGAGGAACCATCGGCGGAGGGGTGTGCTCCGCCCTTGAAGGGAACAGAGCGCTCACCACGCCCTCCAAAAGCTCAGGCCGGAGAGTCTGGGACAGTGGGGGAGCCCACGGGCGAAGATTGCCCCGTACCATAAGGTACATGCACATTTTTAAGACCCCTTTATAATGTGAGAAGAAGGAAAATGATAAAATTAATTCCAGCGAATCAGACCCGGTGTCCCGTGAGAACTGTAAAAGCAGCTAGAAGCGAGGGGCGAATGCTCAATGAATTAGAAGCCAAAGTGAAGCGAAGACAGAATTCCTTATCTTTCTAAATCTGATGCAGATTACTAAAACGGCTCAAAATAGATGACTAATTTGTGACATCTGTGAGAGGTTATTTTAGCTTTCATATTAAGTAAGAGAAGCGATAGCGGAGCGATATCGGAGCCATCCTCGAAGTAGTCAAGGGTTTTGAACTAGATATCAAGTGAGAAGATAGATACATCTCATGAAATTTTCAGTCTTAAACTAGGGTTCAGTACAGTCAATTGGCAATTTAATACAATTAATTTAATTGCTACTACTTTTATACCTGAGGGAATAGTCGAGAAAATAACATATTAAACATTCACCGAAGAAATCCAATTAACTCGACAGATTCAATTCACGAAATAAGAGTCGAAAGTATTCCACATATTTTTTACGTTATTCCCCAAAGTTCATTCTCTCATTCCCGAGGGCAAAGAGATCCGAAAATTCAAAGAAACATAAACAATTTGGAATATCCCAGAGAGTTTCTATAGCAAAAAAAACTCGTAAAGTTACTGGGTCGTAAAACACAGTGCATTATTCTGTAAAATCTAGATTGCAGAGAGAAAATAAGGACTCGAATTTCAGAAGCTATTTTCAAATGTATTAGCAACACTAGGCCAGAGACATTTTGAGGCCAGGGGATCTATTCATAAAATCGATAAGCGATGTTATCGTGACGTGTCGAAACCTACTCTAAGTAACGTCAATTTCACCACCGTTTATACAAGTGATTCTTAACCTTTATTTAGTGGGCGACCATTTTCCCAAATATTTATGTTGTCACGGATTGTTTGCCAGTGAATACATACATACATACATATTATCACGCCTGTTTCCCATTGGGGTAGGTAGAGACTATGGATTTCCACCTGCTACGATCCTGACACACCTCTTTCGCTTCATCTACGTCCATTAACCTCGTCATGCATGCTCGTCGGTTTAGAGAACTCTTAACCTGGCATTTGCCAGTGAATACAATTTTATATTATTTACTATTGTCTTAGGTTTTCGCGATCACTACACATTATAATAAAACATGTTTAACCAATGACCAGTGACTACTGCGTGCATCGAAATGAATTTAATTAATAAAAAAAAAAAAAAAAAATGTCAAGACACTTGTTATCTTCTTGCGACCACGAATGCTGCAAAGCTTTTGAAACGTCAAGAAAACCAATTTAAATAACATACGCGATATAATCGGGTTAAACTTGTTTTATTATAATTACTATTTTATTAAGGAGTACATTGATGTTGGATGGCTTCATGGACTACTTCTGATCACCGGTTGAGAACCACTGGTTTATATGAAGCAAAAAACGATACTAATCGACCGTAACCCTACTCTTAGTTGTAAATGTCATTGGACAGCATTTCTTGTTTTGCAGATGTGAAACACTTTGTTTTTGATTTTATTTCACTCCAATCGTCGTCTACAACTTTGTGACGAATTTTTTCTAATAATTAGATTACCTACTGAAAAAGTATCCCAACATTATTTTATTAGAGTAGGGTACGTCCAATACATTCGGAGTATTATATCGTGTCGTTTTGATTACGTCGTTATCGATTTTGCGAATAGACCCCCAGTTTTTTGCAAATCGATAAAGTACAGTCAACCGCTTATCGACGACAAACAAAAACCAGTTCAAATAGAGCTTATCTTATATGAAACATACTTATTAAGCGAGTTCAACTTAGAATGGTTTTTTTAACATTGATATGTGGTTAACTGTACTAAGTGAACCTCATTGTGGTTTACTCAGTGTGTGGCCATTAAGTTTTTATAAGGCGGGGGCTAAAAGGAATGTACTTTTTATGTTAAGCCATTTAGAGAGAACTAACCATCCTAATTCTAGCTAATGGACTGGAGATTTTGTGGAAATTAAATGGTTAAACGAACTTTTGAAGTCTTAATTTTTTTCTGTGATATAAATAAGTGCCGCGTTTCTAGGAATGGGTCTTTAATCTTAAAAACCGATTAATATTCTAAAATGGCGGAAGATTATTTATTGACTTTGGTCTTAATTATTCATCATAAGTTTTGATCTTTACTAGTTAACATAGATTAAATGTAAATTTGGTTAATCATATAATGGAACTTGTTTTTTTTTTGAGTTTCCGTACTCAAATGGAGTCTATGCCGTCTGTCCGCCTGACCGTCTGTCCATCTGTCTGTCTGTCACAGGGCTGTATCTTTTTAATAAAAGTTGGCCAAATTGAAATTTTATAGTATGTGTGTAACGAGGTCCAACTCGTTATGCTGCTCACCCTATTTGGTTTTCCTGGCCACTTTATTATACTTTAATCAATCCAAATTCAAAATTCAAAATTATTTTCAAAAATGGCTATTTTCCACTGTTTTAGCTCAGTTTCTATATTGTACGCGGAAAGACACTCATGTGTCTGTGACTGTGTCTCATAATCATTATATTATTTTATTAACAAATAGTCAATGTATCAATTTACCAGTTAGTGAGATTCAGTATACCAAAAACGTTCCTGTTGTGTTTTTATTGTTTGTGCCGACCTACCAACCTACCTACCTGAATCCAGCCCGAGCTAGCTGCATGGGCATAGCAGCAGCTCAATTGTTTTATAGTCGGAGTTGTCCTACCACTCCTCCGGCCCTCCGTACTACTGACCCTCTCTGCCCTCCATACCTCAGAGGAGTTCCATAACTCCATACCACTAGTTCCTGTACCACTAGTTCCTGTTGTTCCTGAGTTCTGTTCCTGTAGTTCCTGTTCTCCTCCTACTTCCGTGTGTCACCGTGTGCCAAGCCACCGAACCCTCGACCCTGCGAGTTCTCCTGCCTGAGCTTCCCGACACTGGCGCCCAACTGTATTTTGATTATTTTATTGTGATATATTTATTTTCTTTGTTTTTTTTTATAATCACCCACCATTTATTTTTTTCAAAATTCCAAAAGTCACCGGGCGACAACATAATCGTTTGTATTATTCTTATTTGGCCATAATTTAACTTATCATTTTCACCTGTTTTATAACCCATACATTTCTTGATTTCTTTTTTATACCTGTTTGTTATAAATTCATCATTACAAAAAAATTACACACATTTTAATCAGACATTTAATACAAATATACAAACATAACTCCATACAAAACTATACAGTATACAAAGCAATAAACATACTGCATTTACATACAAAAATACCGCACCGGTTGCTCAACAGCAACTACACCCACTGAAGGCACTTGAGGTTTAAATCCAACTTGAGAAAACTTGGGTTGGATTACCAAAAGTCGCTGGAAGATAACACATCCTCGTCGAAGGAGAATATCCTTCCACTTGGTACTGCCACATACTCCCAACGGTATATCCATAGGTCTTCGAGACCGACTCTGGTGTACTGTTGCGGAGCACACATTACAATCACTACTCACACCATCAATATTAATTAACCGGTAATAATCAACTCTTGAAACCGTTTAATTTGATAATTTTATTTTATTGACATATCGCAAACTGTCAATCAATCGTGAATTTTGCAATTTTGAATATAGAAACCTTACTTGACCTATTCTACACTTTTATTCTTCTTCATTCGACAAAGAGTATTTACTACGTATATCTTATTTAATTAAAATGGATTTATCACTGCTAAACAAACCAGAAATTATATACGAACTTAAACTACGAAGTGTTCTATTTAATTCAACAGACACTTCAGACAATTTACGTACTTTATTGATAGAATCAACCTCTTGCTCACAGTTAGAAATTAGCCCATATGAATATAACCAAGACGTACAAGAATTACAAAAATGCTTAGATTTCATTTCAACACTAATCTCTGCATATCCGGTACGTAAAAATAAAATTAATCCATATTTATCTCACGTCAAAAATAGATTAAATCATATAGAAATTACTACGGAACAGTCCGTACAGGATTTAGAAACTTATAAAACTCTTTGGGATAGATATAAAATTTACGAAACAAATTATAGAGATTTAGAAACACCAATACATTCTGCATATCATTCCGCACAATCGTCATCAACAAATTTAAATTCGTTACCAACATTTTTGGAAAATCTAACAAACAAATTAAATAACATAGCCGACAAAAAACCGAATAATGAAATAAAAAGATTTACTTACAAAGGCGAAACTTGTCCACGAAATTTTATTTTACAAGTGGAAGAATTCGCAACGGCTAGATCGATTAACCAAATTTCATTATATAATCATATTTATGATATACTTACTGGACCAGCTCTAGATTGGTTCAGAGCCAATAAAGATTCAAACAAAGATTGGCCAACATTTAAGCAATCATTTATAAAATACTTTGAAATTACAGATTATGATTATAACATGAAAAAACAGATAGATTCACGCAAGCAAAAACTTAATGAACGTGTTATTATTTATTTCGCTACAATGGAATCACTATTTTCAAAATTAAATGAACCATATTCGGAAAAACAAAAATTGGAATTACTACGACGAAATTTAAGACCAGAATTTGGACATAGACTTCAACCAAAAGACTTAGAATCAATTAATAATTTAATAGAATCATGCAAATGGATAGAAAGTTGTTTACAAATATCAAATTCTGATTTGCCATCTACTAGTACACAAAATAATATCACTTCAAAACCAAATACAATAACACAATACTCATTTCATAATATACCTACTTATCCCTATTCTCCTCATCATCAAGCAGTACACACAGTAAACGTTACTCGACCTCCTTCACAAACGAAATTTTTTCAATGTCCGCGCTGTCGTACAGATAGTCATACATTAGCAGACTGCACAAATACTAACAAAGTTTGCTTTCGTTGCGGTAAAAAAGACGTCATATTTACCAATTGTACATCATGTAATAAATACAACCAAAAAAACTAATTACAGAGGATTGTAGAGTTAAAACATTAGCTAAAAATTCAAATTTTGACTCGACAGATTGGCAACAGTGGCTTGATAAAATTAAGTTATTTTTTAAATCATATAATGTTTCTACACTCCTCTTTAATAACTCTACAGATTTTGAACGTACATATTTACAGATTAAAGTAAATAATTTAACTTTAAATGGACTACTCGATAGTGGTAGTGCTATTACTATTTTAGGGAATAATTCACATGAAATTTTATTAAATCATGGTTTCAGTATTGAACGTAACCATATTGTTCATGGTACAGTAGCTAACGGACAATCGATTCACTCGATAGGTACTATTACATTACCAATTATTTATAAAAATCATTTTTCTTTTATAACAGCACATATTATACCAAGTATCACACAACCATTTATTCTTGGAATTGATTTCTGGAAAATATTTAATTTAGCTCCAGATATAATTTCCAACGTTTCCACTCACAGCATTAAAAATCCACCATTATTTTTAGTTAACACTGATCACACACACTTACATATATACGATAATCTCTCTGAATCACAACGTATCATTGCAGATGCTTTAATTGAAAAATTTAAAAACATTTCAACGGAAAAGTTACCATTAGGTAAAACTCATCTTGCAGAACATAGGATAGATACAGGCGATCACCTTCCCATTCGTCAGCGATGTTATAGGTTATCTCCGGAAAAACAAAAAGCTCTTTGTGCTGAAGTTGACAAAATGTTAGAACTCGATGTTATTGAACCTTGCGAAAGCCCGTGGCTTAATCCAGTAATTATTACACCTAAAAAAGACGGTACCTGGCGTTTCTGCGTTGATAGCCGTAAATTAAATGATATTACTAGAAAAGACGCGTATAAATTACCTTTTATTTCGGATATCATAGATCAACTTAAAGATTCTAAATTCTTATCATCAATTGATATAGCAAAAGCTTTTTGGGAGATTCCATTACGTAAAGAAGACCGTCCTAAGACTTCTTTTCACGTTCCAGGCCGTGGAACTTATCAATTTAAAGTCATGCCTTTTGGGCTCACAAATGCACCAGCTACTCAGCAAAGATTTATAGATAATTTACTTTCTAATGATTTTGATAATTCAGTATTCTGTTATTTAGATGACGTAGTCATAGCAACAAAAACCTATGATGAACATGTCATCTTGCTTAATAAAGTTTACGAAAAATTTCAACAAGCTAACATTACCGTAAATTTTCCAAAATGTTCATTTTTCCGCAAAGAACTTAAATATTTAGGATACGTTATCGATGAAAAAGGTCTTAACACCGATCCTGATAAGGTTAGGGCAATTTTAGAAATCAAACCACCAAAGTCTGCTCGTGAAGTTAAAAAATTTCTAGGCACTGCCAGTTGGTACAGACGTTTTATCCCAAATTTAAGCACTTTAGCAGCTCCATTGACTAAACTAACTTCTACTAGTAAAAAAGCACCACCTTTCAAATGGACCGATAAAGCAAATGAATCTTTTATTCAAATAAAACAAGCTTTAACATCTACTCCTATCCTTGCTTGTCCAGACTTCTCTAAACCTTTTGCAGTACACTGCGATGCTTCCGCTTATGGATTAGGTGCAATGTTGACCCAAGATTTTGATGGTGTCGAAAAACCAATTGCTTATATGAGCAAATCTCTTACAGGCCCTCAACGAAATTATTCAATAACCGAACGGGAACTTTTAAGCGTCATTACTGCCCTTGAATATTGGCGTTGTTACCTTGATAATGGTCAAAAATTCATTATTTATACAGATCATTCTGCCTTACAATGGTTTTTACACTTAGACAATCCTACTGGTAGACTTGCTAGATGGAGTATTCGTCTATCAATGTTCAATTTTGAAATCAAACATAAACACGGCAAAGATCATTTAGTTCCAGACACTTTGTCTCGTTTTCCACCAGTTAATATAATTAACATTAACCATTTAACTTCACAAGACGATTGGTTTAATTCAGTCTACCGCAAATGTAAATCAAATCCTACTTCCACGCCGGATTATATAATTAAAAATAATAAACTCTATAAATACTCTCGTTCAAATACACAATTTTATTCGGAGTTTAATTGGAAACAAGTTATACCTTTAGAGGCAAAGGAGGAAATTATTTTACGAAATCATTCAACACCAACCTCAGCACATTTCGGTATTTTTAAAACATACAATCGCATAAAGCAATTTTATTTTTGGCCAGGCATGTACAAAGATGTTGCGGCTTTTGTTTCAAATTGTGAAACTTGTTTAGCTTATAAGCATAAAACTCAGCAAACTTTAGGCCTTATGGGTAAACCAAAAAATGTTTCTCGTCCATTTCAATGCATATCTATCGATTTAATAGGTCCATTACCTATGACACGAAAACTTAATAGATTCATATTTGTTGTTACGTGTTGTTTTTCTAAATACTGTCTTTTGTTTCCTATCAAAAGAGCTACTTCTAACATATTAAGACATATTTTAGAAAATTTAGTTTTCATGACATATGGAATTCCAGAAACCGTCATCTTAGATAATGGTCCTCAAATGATAAGCAATGAACTTAAAGACTTATTCACTGCTTATAATATACCAAAAATACATTACACTCCATTATACTGTCCACAAGTCAACACAGTAGAACGTTATAACAAAACAATTATTACCGCGGTCGCTACTTTTGTTAATAATGACCACAGAACATGGGATCTAAATTTAAATAAAATTCAATTTGCAATAAATTCCGCAGTAAATGAAACTACTAAATATACACCAGCATTTTTAGTTTTTGGTCGAGAACTTGTTCCTTGCGGTTCAGTTTATAATTCTAAAGATAATACTGAAGAATTCATATTTTCACCAAGAGATGAATATGCTGAAAATGTGGGACAACTTAGTTCATTATTTTCAAGAGTTCAAGCTCGCTTATTTCACGCTCATCAAACTAATGCTCATCACTACAATAAACATCATAAAAATTTTGAATTTAACAATGGTGATGTCGTTTGGAAAAGAAATCATCCCATCAGCTCTTCAGATAAACATTTTTCGGCAAAATTAGCACCTAAATTCAGTAAATGCGTTATAACAAATAAAATATCACCACTCATTTACGATCTTGCAGATTTCGCAAATAAGTCCCTAGGTCGCTGGCATATCAAAGATATAAAACCAGTACAACGTACATCTAATTAAAATATTCAATTTATTATATACTTATTTTTTTTATATTCATACACATTATATTAGGTATCATCATCATCGTGGATGAAAATCCATCATATATTATTAATTATTTTTATCATACTATTTAATCACGAATACAATATAGTACTATTAAATTACTATTTAATCAAGTACAAATTATAATTGATTATAATTACAATTATAATTATTATATTCATACTTTATTATTCTATTACTTACTTACTGTGATAACAATCACTTATTCTATTACTTACTCTATTACTTACTGAGATAACAATCACTTACTCTATAACTTGCTGTGATAACAATCACTCTATTACAAAGACCTCTCTTTGTTTTATAAATATTTTAATATCAAGGCATTAAAACATGGTTTTATTTAAATTGTGTTTAAAGCACATATACTAATAATAGGTATATAGTTAAGTTTTTAATCATGTTTTTTCTTTATCACCAATTATGCCAGCGGGTAGTGACTGACATAACTGAAAGCCTACACTAATTAAAAAGGCTTGCCTCTTGAGAATACTTAGGTTTTTGTTAAGTACCTATTTCTCTATTTTGTTTGTCTTATTTAATGTAATTTTAAATATAAGACATTTGTGGAAGATATGAAAGAGTGTATGAATGTTATTAATGTTGTTGAGGCTAACCTATTGTAAATAAACATTGTAAATATCACCCACATTTCAAAATTAATCACCCATATCCATTTTTTTTTTTTTTTTAACTAATTGTATTTTTTTTTAAATTTTTGTAACTTTTATTTTAAGTTTTGTAAAAAAATCTTTTAAGAGATTTTTTTACACCGGCCCACCCGGGTAGTGTAACGAGGTCCAACTCGTTATGCTGCTCACCCTATTTGGTTTTCCTGGCCACTTTATTATACTTTAATCAATCCAAATTCAAAATTCAAAATTATTTTCAAAAATGGCTATTTTCCACTGTTTTAGCTCAGTTTCTATATTGTACGCGGAAAGACACTCATGTGTCTGTGACTGTGTCTCATAATCATTATATTATTTTATTAACAAATAGTCAATGTATCAATTTACCAGTTAGTGAGATTCAGTATACCAAAAACGTTCCTGTTGTGTTTTTATTGTTTGTGCCGACCTACCAACCTACCTACCTGAATCCAGCCCGAGCTAGCTGCATGGGCATAGCAGCAGCTCAATTGTTTTATAGTCGGAGTTGTCCTACCACTCCTCCGGCCCTCCGTACTACTGACCCTCTCTGCCCTCCATACCTCAGAGGAGTTCCATAACTCCATACCACTAGTTCCTGTACCACTAGTTCCTGTTGTTCCTGAGTTCTGTTCCTGTAGTTCCTGTTCTCCTCCTACTTCCGTGTCACCGTGTGCCAAGCCACCGAACCCTCGACCCTGCGAGTCTCCTGCCCGAGCCACCCACACCGGCCACGACGTGACATGTGTTACAACTGTATCTATGACATAATACTTAAAATAAAGAAGTCTGAAACCGAAGAATAAATGTGTATGGAAATTCTACACAAAAAACTGAGAAAAAACAACGTTTTTTGTTATTGCTCTATCTTGAAAACGGTAATACATACAAACGTCAAACATGCTATGATTGTAGTTCATACTCAACAAATTATAAATAACATCCTCCTTTTTTGAAATCAGTTAAAAATAAGGCAATCACAGACATGTGTGATGGTACGGAACTCTTTGTGCGTGAGTCCGACTCACATTTGGCCGGTTTTAACTAAAATACATATTACCATAATGTCTTTTAAATTCAGCATCAAAATAAATATGATCAAGAATAAGCTTGTATCCTAAAATGGCCGTAGAGCTACTATTGAATTCAGATCCACAAAGCGAAGCAGAGGCGCCCATATATGAATCATTCAGCAGTTTGCGATGCAACTGCAGTATAAAGCGTCTTAGTATAAATCCAGTCGCATATACCTCTCCCGCATTATTCGTAAACGTTCAGAACAGCTTATTTTTTAGCATTTAAGGCGCTACTCTTATCAGGCCCATTGTGAAAGACCATGTTTCAGTACCGTAAGTAATTACTGGCAACACACACTGGTCAAAGACTTTCGTCTTGAGACACTGCGGTATTTTGGACGAAAAGATATTGCGCAGCTTCCCGAACGCTGCCCAACTGTCACTCAAAGGGCAATGGAGAGGGCTATGCTCGGAGTGTCCCTGCGTGATCGAATCAGAAATGAGGAGATTCGCAGGAGAACGAAAGTAACCGACATAGCCCGAAGAATTACCAAACTTAAGTGGCAGTGGGCGGGGCACATTGCTGGCAGAACGGATGGCCGATCGGGCAGTAAAGTTCTGGAGTGGCGACCGCGTACTAGAAGGCGCAGCGTGGGTAGGCCCCCCACAAGGTGGACCGACGACCTGGTGAAGGTCGCGGTTATCCGCTGGATGCGGAAGGCACAGGACCGGTCGTTGTGGCGATGCTTGGGGGAGGCCTATGTCCAGCAGTGGACGTCTTTCGGCTGAAATGATGATGATGATGATGAAGGCGCTACTCAAACGCAGACACTGTAAAGTTATATTCTTTGAGATTCCAGTCTTTGTCGCTTTTGACATGCTAGTACACGCTCCCATGAAATTATAAAAAAATAACGCTAGAGGAATCAGACGAAGAACGTGATCTTGAAGAATCACCCTAAAACAACAATTTTTATCGCACAGTCTTTCTTCTTGAATGTGTCAATGGTTCTCAATCAGGGTCATATTATTCATGTGATATTTGGCCACCACTATGGCGTTGTTTGCGGCATTGTTTAAATGCGTCTTTTATGTAGCTAGTACTGTAGTAGGTCACAAGGGACATGGGAACAAATGGGCCATGAACTGAATGGGGGCCGCGCAATCGCCTTCAGTGTTAGAGAAGTCTCGCATTCCCCATTTGTACTTATTCTTTCTACAGCAACCGACTCCAAACGGTTGAGGGATTATATATTACGAGTTAGAAAAAAATACAGTGCATAGTGTAGTTTATTATTAAATAATGATTATGAGATTCTTCTAAAACCATATACATCACCATTTTGAACCCTATGTATCTACAACGATGCTCGGATATCGCGCGCTTGTCGGTACCATGCTCAAGATTGTGAACATAAATAAATATCAAGATTTACCTCCACATTCATCATTTCTCAAGTTCTTTTATGCAAACGCCAGGAGCATCCAAACACCGGGAAAATTTGAAGAATTGCAATGCATTCTAAAAGCTACTCCTTCTACAGTTCATATTATAATAATAACCGAGACCTGGATAACATCAGAACAGGATGTACAACTATATGATTTACCTAATTACAAACATAGTTACAATTATAGACATGATGGAAGGAAAGGAGGAGGTGTATCTATCTACATACATGAAGGCATTGCTTTTGAAACTACAGAGGATATTTATAAGGATAGTAACCATTATTTATGAACATATCTTCCCAAATTCAATTTGCATATTGGAGGTGTCTACAAACCACCCGACATAAACATAAAGGATTTTCTTGAAATATATACCTTACAACTAGAAACTAGAAAGAGATCTATCGTGTTTGGTGATTTTAACCTGGACCTACTAGGCGTAGACACATGTGTCTCGAAGTATCTATCAGTACTTGTAGAGACTGGCTATGACATCTTAAATAAAATAGACAAGGAATACACTACAAGACAAACAGAGACTACAAACACTATCATAGATCATGTCGCAACGGACCTACAAAAAAATTCTTTTCATTTTGATATCCTAGAATCTGCTATGTCTGATCATAAACAGATCTATGTAGAAATGTCTAAATATAAGCCGAAAATAAAACAAAAGTTCCAATACGAGGCAATAGATTGTGATAATTTATATAAAAGTATTAAAAAAACTACATACATGAACAAGGATGACGAATACAAGTGTCTGGAAAACTTCATTATATCACATATAATACAAAATAAGAAAATTAAAACAAAAATAATGAACTTACCGAAGGATGATTGGATCAATAAAGAAGTTATTAAGATGATTGAGAGCAGGAATATTTTATGGCAACAAATGAAAAATAATAAAGAAAACGAAATCTTAAAAAAAAAGGTTTTATTTTTCTTAAAAAGTAATCTCCGAAAGAAGATAAATAACGATAAAAAGAATTACTACTGCAACGCATTTCAACAATGTGGCAAAAATCCAAAGAAGATGTGGAAAACTATTAACTCTCTGGCTATAAATTAAACTAAAATGAATATTGTACCTCCAAAAGTCATAGTAAATTCACAAATTATATCAAGTGGCGAAGAGATTTGTAATATATTTAACGTTTTCTTCTCTACTATTGGCACGGAACTGGCTAATAAGATACCATCAAGATACCATTTTAACTCGAGTAACACACAAATGTACAAAGATGGACACAAGCACACAAATACACTCACAAAATTTGAGCACTGTACAGTTGAGGAAGTTGGTAAACTCATCGACAACTTGAACGCTAACACCAGCACAGGTGTGGACGGAATTAGCACCAAGTCATTAAAATGTATCAAAACCATTATAATCACACCTTTAGTTGATTGCATAAAAAAATGTCTCGATGTTGGCTTATTTCCTGATAGTCTGAAGCTGGTAAAAGTATCCCTTATTTACAAGTCTGGTACAAAAACGGATCCGAGCAACTACAGACTAATCTCAGTGCTTCCAGTGATATCTAAAATTTTTGAGAAAATTATTTATAGACGCTTAAATACCTACCTAAATGTAAAGGGGTTTCTAATTGACGACCTCTGTGGTCTAGTGGTTCGAGTGTCGGTCTTCTGATCACGAGGTCGTGGGTTCGATTCCCACAGGACAAAAATATTTGTGTGATGAACATAAGTGTTTGTGTTGGTCTGGGTGTTTCTTATGTATTATAAGTAGGTATTTACAAAAAAAAAAAGTATATAAGTATTATATCTATTGTCTAGTACCCATATCACAAGCTCTGCTTAGTTTGGGACTAGATGGTGCTGTGTAAAAATTTCCCGAATATATATTAAAAAAAATAAAAAAATATCAACAATATGGCTTCAGGCAACATTCAAACACTTTATCAGCCACAATAGACCTAGTAACAAAGATAAAAACTAATATTGATGAAAAAAAGATATGCTTGGGAATATTTATAGACTTAAAAAAGCATTTGATACGGTTTGTCACTCGAAACTTTTACAAAAATTAGAAAACCTAGGTATCACTGGAATGGCATACAATTTATTCGAATCCTATTTATCGAACAGATGCCAAATTGTTAAACTTGGTAATTATGAGAGCTCACCCCAAACAATCACATGTGGAGTTCCGCAGGGCTCTATTTTAGGACCTGCATTATTCCTTATCTATGTAAACAACATTAATCAGATTGGACTGACGGGATATCTAACCCTTGATGCAGATGACACAAGTTTATTTTACTTTAGCGAATCCTTACACGATATCATAAATGAGGCACAAAATGACTTAAATCTAATAAATGAATGGTTTCTACATAACTTACTTACCATTAACACGACAAAAACATCTTACATGATATTTGCAGCTAAAAACAAAAAGATCCTCCCTTATTCCCTTTGAAAGTAAATAATTACACTACTAACCAATCTGGTACAGAAAAGTATCATGGTCTACTATTGGATGACAAACTGACCTGGAAACCCCATATTGATAATATGAGAACCAAACTTATATCACTTTCCGGAGCCCTACGCAAGATAGGGAACTGCTTACCTCCTAAAATTAAATACACCATCTATAGTTCTTTAGTGAAACCTCGTCTAGAATACCTTATTGAAATTTGGGGATTGGCATCCAAGACTAACATCAAAGACCTACAGACAACACAAAACAAAATTATAAAACGACTATATTGTTATGACTTCTTAACACCAACCACACAGTTATATATGGAAACTAAACTACTCAATCTGACACAACTGTACACCTTCTTCATGTGTATGCTAATAAAAAAGATACTAGATAATACTATACAAACAAACATTAATCTTTATAAAAAAACTTATACACACAACTTAAGAAACAAAAATGAGCTGATTCTGCGTCCCTCAAGGATAGAAAAATATGGAAAAAGAAATATTCTATACGAAGGGGTACAATTATATAACAAACTGCCAAATCAAATAAAAGAGTGCAAAAGTATTCAAATATACAGAAGAAAACTAAGAGAATATATTCAGCAAATGCAATGTTCTAAATAAATACAAATAATACCTACTGGTTAAAATAAAAACAATACCTAAATATATTAAATAACATATAACCCTAATAATAATAGTTTTGAATACATGATAACAACGTATTATTGCCATAATAATCATGTACAATACTTAACTAGATATTTGAAAATTAACACAATGTACAACATATTATATTTTTATATACTTAATAGATACAAATATACACAATAATACACATAACAAAATACACTTAAATAATAAAAGCCATAGAGACATACGTAACTAAATAAATGATGGACGGTCTCCCTGACTATACTCCGTTGTATCGCACACTGACAAACAATACATGCGGATAGATACTCACACATTGTATTACGCGCAGTGTTGTATTGGGGGCCTAGTACGAGTTTGACACTTACGAATACTTTCATACTTTTCGTCGACTTTCATTCATAAATCAGTAGTTCTTCCTTGTATCCGCCAGGGGCGCTACTGATTTATGAATGAAAGTCGACGAAAACTATTTAAGTATTCGTAAGTGTCCATCTCGTACTAGGCCCCCTGTGGGCCTAGTACGAGTTTCGCACTTACGAATAATTTCATCGTTTTCGTCGACTGATTGACGACCGATTGAGTTGATAGATACATACATATACAATATATATATTACAGATATAATAAATAATATAATATCTATGTATCGTAGCCAGTCACACACACACACACTATAATACGTTCGCATTGATCCTCAATCGTATTCAGGTACCTTCATTCAAAAAAAAAAACTAACTATTGTATGAATTTGTAGATTAGATAGCTAGATTTGCATGCTTCGTATTTAAACGACGACCTATGTGAAATTGTAAGAATAATGTAAGCTTCTCATAGTTCACTTATGAACTGAATGTTCTTTTTGAGAATAAAGATTCTTTTAAACCTAAAGCGCCTTGAGCTTTCAGCACCGTATTAACAATTCTTCCCGGTTTGAAGAGCAATATTTATGGGTGGGAGAGCCTGGCTACAGATTAAGTGCGTACATAATAGCGTGACTCTTCCTCCACGAACTGCTTGCGACGAAAAAACATGATATATCTAGACCAACTTTAGCTTACCGCTTCAAAACCTAAACGCATTCAAAATTCGACCTTTTCACGTTTGAAATAGAATCGTGTTGCATTATTTGGGTTGTTTATTGATGTTGTATAACATAAAGGAAGATTTTCTGAGAGTTCCTTTGGTAGCAAGCGATCAATGTAACGTGGAGTGCTTTTCAAATGATAACCGTTTTCATAGAGGTTTTAAATACTTATGGATCTTATACAGTTCGTAAACATTTGGGGAGATTGTGGCGGGGCTTATCAGGAGTGATTTTATTTTAAGGACATTGTTGTCATAATAATGTACTTAACCGTAAAGGGTTGTTTCTTATCTGCTGTAACATGTTATATTAACATGCTAAAGTTAATTTTGTTCTGCTTTGCTTTAACATTTCAATATTTTTTGAATCTTTAATATTTTGTGGCTCGCTTCAATCAATCAAAATGTTTATTTATGTACACAGGTATTTTGGTGTTAAGAACGATAGAGTATCGATTATAATTTATAACCAATTTTAGTATTCATATTAATTATTTACGTGTGTTTCAATGTAAGAGGTCAGAGGCACAGAATATCTAATAGTACTAACGTACAGAACGGCCACTCACCGCCCCCCGCCAATTTAAGTTCCTCACCCGCGCCCCGCACGTGCCCGCAGTTTGCCGGCAAGTTGGACTGCAATATTCAATGGATGTCAATCGCCAGTCGAGTGCGTCACGCAATATATTTTTTGGTGTTTGTAGTTGTATTTTAATTGAAAATGGTAGTGTATTGTGCTTTACACGGATGTGTGTCTACATCTAGACAAGGAAACAGAAGATTTTTTCGATTTCCGCAGGATGAAATAAGGTAAGCCACAAAAAAACCTTTATAGGTAGAACGACAGAACAGCGAGCATTTAATTTTACGATTAAACGATTTTTTTGTACTTTGCCAGTTATGACAAAAAGGAAAAAATTATTTGCTTGTAATGCTTGAAAGCAGATTCCTTTGAGTACCTATTTATTGTATTTTATTAAAGGTATATAGTGAGAGATTGTTTACTGTAAAATAACGTATGAATGAATTATTATAAATTGTAATGCTTGCAAAACAAAACTTTTTTTGAGATTCCGTATTTTTAATATCATACGGTTCAATAACCGCCAATTTAAATCGTTTAGGCGTAAATTTTTCAGTTTGTGTAATATATAATTATTTAATAAAAATAAGCTGAGCGTGGGGTCCTGGGTTCGATTCCCGGGTCGGGCAAAGTGTTATTGGGATTTTTCATTAGTAAATTCTCAGTAGCAGCCCGGAGTCTGGATTTGTGCCCGGTCAATGGCAATATCAATCAACTCAGCCTATCGCAGTCCACTGCTGGACATAGGCCTCTCCCAAATTGCGCCACAACGCTCGGTCCTCTGCCTTACGCATCCAGTCCCCCCCAGCCACGTTCTTTAGGTCGTCGGTCCACCTGGCAGGGGGGCGCCCTACGCTGCGTTTGCCGATACGCGGTCTCCACTCAAGGACTCGTCTGCTCCAACGGCCATCGGTCCTTCGACAGACATGGCCAGCCCACTGCCACTTCAGCTTACTGATCCTACAAGCTATGTCGGTCACTCCGGTTCTTCTCCGGATAATCTCGTTACGGATTTTATCCTTCAAAGAAACTCCAAGCATAGCTCGCTCCATAGCTCGCTGAGCGACTTTAAATTTGTGGACTAGCCCAACTGTCAGTGTCCACGTCTCGGCACCGTAAGTCATGACTGGCAGGACGCACTGGTTGAAGACCTTTGTCTTCAAACTTTGCGGTATAGGCGACGAGAAGACTCGGCGAAGTTTGCCAAATGCTGCCCAGCCCAGACGGATCCTTCTGTTGGCTTCTTTCTCGAAGTTGTGTCTACCAAGCTGAATTGCCTGCCCTAGGTAGACGTATTCCGTTACAACTTCGAGTGCCGACCCTTCGACGAATATTGGCCTCGGCATGACATGCATATTGAACATGACTTTAGTCTTGTCCAGATTCATGCCGAGACCGACACGTCGAGAGGCTCCGTCTAAGCTGTGCAGCATTTCGCCCAGTTGTTCCAGCGACTCAGCCATTACAACGATGTCATCGGCAAAACGGAGATGTGAGATGTTCTCGCCGTTAACGTTGATACCCTGTCCAGTCCAGTCCAGCGTCTTGAAGACGTCCTCCAACGCGTTAGTGAACAATTTCGGGGATATTACATCCCCTTGTCTCACCCCTCTGCGCAGTTGGATTGGCTTCGTCTTTTGGTCCTGAAGCTGAACAGTCATGGTAGCAGCGTTGTATAGGCATCTCAGCATCTCTATATACCGCTCATCAATGTGACATCGCTGAAGAGCATCCAGAACTGCCCAAGTTTCGATAGAGTCGAAGGCCTTCTCGTAGTCCACGAATGCCATACACAGCGGCTGATTGTACTCTTCAGACTTCTGTATGATCTGCCGAACAGTATGGATGTGGTCTACGGTGCTATAGCCTTTTCGAAACCCAGCTTGCTCTGGTGGCTGGAATTCGTCGAGTCTTCCGGCGAGACGATTCGTGATGACCCTCGAGAACAGCTTGTACACATGACTCAGGAGTGAGATGGGTCTGTAGTTCTTCAGAAGGGTTTTATCCCCTTTTTTGAAGAACAGTACCACCGCACTCCCGCTCCATGCCTCCGGTGTAGAGCCTTGTTGGATGACGGAATTAAACAGACTCTGTAGCTCCTTCAGGACCGGAGCCCCGCCTGCTTTTAGGAGTTCAGTAGTAATGCCGTCATCGCCCGGAGCTTTGTTGTTCTTAAGCTGCTCGAGGGCCGCCCTAATCTCGCCCTGGTCAACGTCCGGAAGATCCTCGGTGTAATGGCGCGTGAGCTGGGCTCTTTTGTCGTCATTGCTAGGAACCGCTGGTCTCGCCGTTTTCGTGGAATACAAATGCCCATAGAAGTTTTCGACCTCATCAAGCATCTCGATCTTAGAGGTGACAATTTTGCCATCCGCGGCTTTCAGTTTCATCAGATGGGTCCTCCCTAGCTGCTGAGCGAAAACTTTCGACCCCCTATTTTGCTCAATCGCAGCCTCAACGGCGCGGGTGTTGGAGCGGCGGAGGTCACGTCGCATCAGCTTCCTAATCTGTAGGTTTAAGGACCTATTATCTGATGAAAACGAATGCGCGGCTGACATTTCCCGTCTTTTCCTCATCAGATCGAGAGTCTCAGTCGAAAGCTTGGGCATCTTGCTTCCACGCTGCGGCGGAAAGAATTTTCGAGACAGTTCCTGCAATGTTTTGACTATGGTGTTGGTTTTCTCCTCAATATTGCCTGTGGTTTCCAGCGAGTCGAATCGATTTTGAAGTTCCGCTTGGAACCTTTCGGAGCCCAAACTGGTTTGGAGCGGCGAAGGTCGGAGAGTAGACTTAATCATGCGCGTTCTTTCAGCTCTAAAATTGATATTTAGAGTGCCTCGGATAAGTCGGTGATCGCTTCCGGTGTTGAACCTATTGATCACAGAGACATCTCTAAATATGTGCTTCTTATCCGTCATGATAAAGTCTATCTCGTTCCTTGTCACCTTATCGGGGCTTTTCCAGGTCCATCTTCTTTGGGGCTTCTTCTTAAAGAAAGAGTTCATTAAGAAGAGCCAATAAGAATGGCAATATGCTTGCCCCATATTACATGGGACTATAACATAACTGGCGAAATGTGGGTGTACTATTACACCTCTGCCTAACCCTTCGGGGAAATACAGGCGTGATGTTATGTTATGTTGTTAATAATTTATTAGGTTTTCGCAATCACTACACATTACAAAAAAATAAATTTTACTGGATTACATCGTCAGGTACAACCGATGCAATTTACGCGATTTGATCCGATTAAACTTGTTTTATTATAATGTATAATTTCTATAATAATAATAAAATATTTTTTTTTGATTAATTAAATGTTTATTTTATTTTCCAATATATATAATGATTTATAGTATTTTAATAAGCTTCAGTAATGTGATTCAGTAGTACGAGCTCTTTAAATAACAATTTACAATAAATAAAACTATCAATTTACTGCAGCTAATTAAAAATACTACATTATTTTCTTCGCCGCCTGTACAACTCACTGCGTTCGTGCGCAAGAATAATTTTCGCTACACAAGATAACGCCATCTCTGAGAACTACTGAGAAGCGTTTGGAACGCAGTCGGCATTTCGAGCGGCAAGCAACCCTATTCATTCACGTGTGTGCATGTTTGTATAAGACGTAAGCTTGCGTATGTAGGCGGTGCTAGCATTAATATTGTATTGAGTGGCCGGGGTGTGTCAGAGGTTTCAATGTTTTTTAATTACTTTATTTGTCTGTCTGTTTGATACCTTTTTATGAGTAAACCTGTGTATAATATTTGGTAGTGTTGAAATAAAAGACGGATGATCTTGGATTATTAATGCTGGCTTTAATCCTCGACTTACAGACATGTAGCACAGGCACAGACAGACAGGGACGAGACAAGTGTCAAAACCACTTGACAGATGTCACTTCATAATATAGATAACATATTATATTTTAGCTATGTAACATCTCCCTTTTTTTTTTTTTTTTAAAGAAACAAAACAGTTTTAAATCCTTATTACATTATCTCCTTTTTTATATAAACCAAACATTTTATAGTCCTTATAACTTTTTACAGAAGGTAAGTACATTAAATTTATTTAATTTAGATATAACTTAATATTAGACAAATACATCATTACATTTGAAAAGATATTTATAATTTTATCACTGAACGTTACCATAATTTTTTCATACTCTATGGCTCTATTACTGTTATGTGTCAATGTCACAACATCATAATGACATTTTAAGTTTGTAGGTTAGATAACAATAAATAATCACTTTACAAATTTATCAAGACTAAATTACAGAAATAATACATTCAATATCTGTTATTATTCGAAATGCAATACAAAATTACGTATAACTTACAACTCCATACCTATTGACTGGTTTATAATCTCGACCATAGCGAGATTTTACATGTGACTGTTGATGTATTTGTGTTTTTTCTAATAAGTTTTTGTTTTCAGATGCTGTTTGTGCTATGTGCTGTTGAGACTGTGCTGTATATTGCTGTGACTGGGAAGTGTGCTGCTGTGATTGTGAAGTGTATATTGGCGATTTCAGAATAAACTGACGATTTCGCCTGAATTTACCTCGTTCACTATCGATAATGTAACTTCTTGGTTCCGGACCTACTTGAGTAATAACTCCTGGCAACCAAGTCTTGTCTTCAGGTTTGTGTTTAAAGACAACATTTTCACCCACATTTAACGGTTTTAATAATTTACTGTGTTTATTATAATATAATTTTGAATATGACTTTTGTTTTTCATTTCTCTCTTGTAGTTTTTGAAAATCACAAAGCCTTGGTTTCAAACTTTCTTTAACTGTAGGTACTACTGTACGCAATTTTCTAGACATACTAAGCTCAGCCGGTGAGTATTGACTCAGTTTTGGTGTATTTCTGTACAATAATAACGCTAAATATATGTCAGACTTATCGGCTTTACACTTTTTTGACATGTTTTTTATGGTTCCAATTGACCTTTCAACTAAACCATTTGACCTGCTTAAATATGGACTTGAAGTTATATGTTCCATGTCCCATTCCTTAGTAAATAAATCAAATTCTTTACTATTGAACGGCGGACCATTATCTGATATGAGAATTCGACAACTACCATGTCTTGCAAATATAGACTTTAATTGTGTTATCACTAGACTAGCTGTGTAACCTGACTTTAACATGGCAAGTTCTATATACTTTGAGTAATAGTCGACAACTGCTAAATATTTTGTACCTTCAAATTCAAAGATATCAACACCTACTTTACACCACGGTAAGTTTTCATATTCATGTTGAATAATAGGCTCTTTACTATTATTTCTACGATAGGTTAGACAAACATTACATTGACTTACATACTTTTCTATGTCAGTATGCATACTTGGCCAGTAAACTGTATTTTTTGCTAGACGAATAGAACTATTGATACCTTGATGACCAGAATGAATTAGCTGTATTATGTATTCTCTCATTGACTCTGGTATTATAATAGAATTAGACTTGAATACTACGTTATCAATTACATATATTTGTTCTTTGAAACTGTAATAACATTTGACTGACTGACTAACTGACTTTTTATGACAGTAGACTCTTGAATCTCTTTTAACTTTTCTGGACTGACTGACAAATTTGACATTATTATATTGACATGTAAATCTATATCTTGATCTACTTCTGACAAACAAGTTTCATGTAATGCTGCTCGTGACAATGTATCTGCAACGTATAAGTACCGACCTGGTTTATACATAACATTTAACTCATATGGTTGTAATCTTAGCATAATTCTTTGCAATCTTGGAGGAACATCATATAATGCTTTTTTAAACAAAGTGATAAGGGGTTTGTGGTCTGTTTCCACTGTTACCTGATGACCATATATGTATTGATGGTACTTAGTACAACCAAATAGTACTGCTAACAATTCTTTCTCAATTTGTGAGTATGATTGTTGACATTTAGTCAGTGAAGCTGACGCATATGCAATAGGTTGTTTGTCATGAGACAAAACTGCACCCATGGCATCTTTTGATGAATCTACAGACAAAATAATTTCTCTTGTTGGATCATAATATGTTAAGACTGGTGTAGAACTAATTATTTTTTTTATATTATTAAATTGTGCCTCATGGTGATCAGACCAATACCATGCACTATCTTTTGACAATAGTGGTCTTAAATGACTTATTTCTTGTGACAAATTTTTAATAAACGGACCAAGATAGTTGACCATACCAAGAAATCTTTGCAACTCAGTGATATTTTTTGGACTTTGCATTTTGCATATAGCTTCTACTTTTGACTTATCAACTAGAACACCTTGTTGATTAAATATATGACCTAAGTACTTAACCTCTTTTTGACAAAACACGGATTTTTCTTTGTTAAATTTTAGGTTAATTTCACGTGCCTTTTCTAGAACTTTTTGTAAACGCTCATTATGTTCTTCTATAGTTCTACCATATACAAGAAAATCATCCATCATAATTTTAACACCTACTATATCACCAAATCTTTTTATCATTTCCCTATGAAAGGTTTCTGGGGCCGCGTTGATTCCAAAAGGTAACCTTGTGAATCTAAAACGACCAAAAGGAGTAATAAATGTGCATAGCTTTGAAGAAGCTTCTGTTAATTCTAGCATCCAATAACCTTTATTTGCATCTAAGGTTGAGAAATACTGAGCTCCTGCAAGGCTAGATTTTATCTCGTCTAATGTTGGGAATTGAAAATGGGGACGTAATATAGACTGATTTAGTTTTCTTGGGTCAATGCACAACCGTAATTTTCCATTTTTCTTTGACGTTATGACAAGTGCACTTACCCATTCAGTAGGTTCTTCAACTCGTTGTATGACACTGCTTTTTTCCATCATTTCCAGCTCATGCTTTAAAGGTTGTTGAAGACGAAACGGTACCCTTCTGCATGCCTCTATTGATGGAGTTGCATTAGGTTTGAGGGTTAGTTCACATTTGAAATTTGTAAGACAACCTAAACCTTCAAACAAATCAGTGTTAGCATTCACTATGTCTTGACTATTTTGTCTCTGAAAAGACACACTATTGATTTTTTTAACTAAATTTAGATTTTTACATGTATCTCTGCCTATAATGTTTTGACTTTTCAGGTCAACAATATGAAAATTAATGGTATTTGTCTTATTTTTAAATGTCACTGCCAACTGACACTGACCTACAATAGGTATAACCTCTCCACTGTATGTAGATAAAGTATTTTGACTTTTCTGAATGTTTTTATGTGGTATATTTAATGTGTTGAATGTGTATATGGATAATATGTTTGTGTCAGCACCAGTATCTAAAAGGAAATTCACACTAATTTGGTTAATTGATAGATCAACATTCCATGGCTTTGATTCAATGTTATGAATACAATAAATAGACCCAATATACAAAGAAGAATCAATATTATTCTCTAGTCCACACATTTCTGCATTTTGAATACATTTGACTTGTTTTGAATTACACATTTGAGCAAAATGGTTGAATTTTTGACATTTTCGACATTTAATACCTTTAGCAGGACATTTAAACCTGTGAACTTGACCACATCGACTACATATATTATTGTTATTCCTGGTTCTTGAGTTTGACGTTGCACGATGATCCCTTGAGTCAGACGATACCTGTTGATATCCAGAGTTTGACTGATATCTTGAGTTACGGTTGGGCCTGGACGGTTCATGGCGGGTTGGAGACCTTGAAACCCTGCCCACAAAGTGGTAGGAAGCATCCTCTAAAGCCTTTGTTTGAATTTTTGTAGCCTCACACCGTTTAGCTATATTGATTGCATCATCAAGAGTTTTTGGACGTTCGATGAGAATTCTTTCCTTGTAGTATGTGTTGTTGCAATTCCAACTAAATATATCCCTAAGTATGTCTTCTCTTAGTGCCCCAAATTCACAAGTGTAGCTTATATTTTTGATTTCTGTCACATATGAGTCTATTGTCTCTTCCTTGCCTTGTTTGCGATTAAACAGCTTGTGTCTCTCAATCGTAACATTAATTTTTGGAGTAAAATACTTAGTAAACTTTTCACACAGTTCGTCAAACTTGATGATGTCAATGTCCAAGTCGTATGAATAAAATATTTCAAGTGCCTCTGCACCAATGAATTGTAGCAATATGGCTACTTTTCTGCTATCTTTTTCATCATCCATGTCGTTAGCCCTTATATAGACTTTCAATCTTGTCAGCCACTTTTTCCACTCCAGTGGCATATTATTTGAGCTCATGTCTATAGGTGTTAACAACATGTCTGGCAATATAGTCCTCTGCGACTTACTTGAAATTTGTTTTCCTCTGGGCATCGTGTTGACATTTTCTTCTCGCGGCATTGTTCTGTTGGTTCTTGTTGAACTTCTGACACCATATAATATTTGGTAGTGTTGAAATAAAAGACGGATGATCTTGGATTATTAATGCTGGCTTTAATCCTCGACTTACAGACATGTAGCACAGGCACAGACAGACAGGGACGAGACAAGTGTCAAAACCACTTGACAGATGTCACTTCATAATATAGATAACATATTATATTTTAGCTATGTAACACTGTGAACCGATCGTAATCAAATTTATAAGGAGAAGACAAACAGGTAGCCTAGGACCTGGAGAAGAACATATGCTATCTTTTTATCCCGGGAAGATTAGCAGTTCTTGAGGGATGTGCAATAAAGTATTTCTGTGACAATCCAAATTATATGCGGTCAAAGCCGCAGGTATAGGCTTAGGCTAGTATGATATAAGTTGGGGTGCTGGCCAGAAAACCTCCACGTGTGCCTGACGGCTGCTTGTCCTTCTGGACATGTCTGGAGGGAACGGCAGTTGTTTGGCCGGTGCATCCTGGGTAAGGGCAGTAAAATCCTTCGAGGGATTAACCTTCGGGGGATTTTATTGCCTGTGGCGAATATTCGGGCGCGGAAGGGGCCCGTTCTGGGCCAGTGGGGAGTTGCTCCACGTGCGTGTCCCTCTGTTGCCAACAGAGGGCACAGTGGAGGAGCAGGGGCGGGCCCAGTGTGCACTCACCCTGCCACTGGGCAGGCAGTGGGGGGCGGTCCTTCCCTGCCCCCGTCGATCTCGTAACCCCAGGAGTGCCCGCTGAGTAGTATTTTTTGTGATTTCCCCAAGGCAAAAGAAAAAAAAATGTATGATATAAGTCAAGAATATAATCCTACTTATTATCATGCTGGTCGGTATTTCATCAGCTAGAGTAACAATGGTTGGTCGGATAAAATCGAATCAACTAATTTCGGTCACCATTATAAACTACCTCGATAGACCTCAGACGTGTGCTATTGACATTATTCCTAGACGTTGCCCGACGTTATGGTCTGGCAATCGTACCACTAATTACAGTCTAGGTTAAATCACTTTATGTATTCCCGAAAAGGCTGGCCCTTGCCACGCGACGGTATACGATAGTGCGGGTAACTTGTTTCATATGTAATATTGTTGTGAGACTTGTAGATTAGTCAAAGCCTCGTGAGGGCACGATAGTTAGGAAACTGAAAATTCTTCTAGCTTCTTTTTTTGCATTTTTCTAGCTACCTCAGACTCCTAGAAAACCCCCAAACTAGCTTTTTGCAACTTTTTTTTTTCGGGTCTAAAAGGCTATGTTAGACAATTATGCCAATAACAAACAAAATGTACTGTACTACTATTTTGCTTATTAACATTCCACATTACAAAATGTATTGTTTGCGGCCACCGGGGGTCTCAGGGGTGATTTCTGAAAAATATTTAATAAGTCACTACAAAATACACAAGTAGGTGAGCGCCACTATAAATCCTAGTACAAACCAACTTGCAACACTCTGAACGTAATATTTTTATCAAAAGAGAGCAGAGAACATTATATCTTCAAGTTCACACTTGACCGTTCTTATGTTGCAGTAGGAGACTGCGTGGGTCCTTACAAAAATGTATCTCGTGGCGTGGCATCGCGCCAAGATTTAAGGAGAAATTCCAGTTACTCGAATTGGCGTTTTGTTCAAATAACAAGTAAGTCTTTTGATAACATTGGATAGTCTTTCTAAGTCAAATATTTAATTTCTCTTTTGTAATTCGAGTTGTCTGTAGTCTGTAGTTAATTAGTTTCTGGATAGACTGGTTTTGGGTTGATTAAATGGATAATTAATTTTAGGTTTAGAATAACATCCTTCTGTTTTTAATGTACTTATAATTATGGAGCAAAATCATGCTTTTTCAATGATGAACCACAGACTAAGAAATAGTCACTGGCGCAAAGAATCACTCTCTTAAAAAGTTGACACAGCACAGCACTACAAAAATGTACCCACAAAAATCTTCTCAAGCCATTTTAAACCTTGCAGGCATTGAAATGAGGTTAAATTACACTGAGCGACTGACTGAATGACGTCAACGGCAACGGCACTGTCCGTTTCCAGCCTTTCCCTCCATTGCACCATTATGGCTGCCTGTGCCTCCCTGCGCCACGTCTTTGTGACTTCAGGCAGCGGACTTCTGCCACTTTCCGCCTGATGGTCCGCTGGCACCCAGTTCTGCCTGAACTTAGTCCATTTTCAAAAGGCTGTCAGCGTCCAGGGAAAGGGGAGGGGGCGAATTTTTACCGCCCACACTTACACAACACTTATGTTCATCACACAAATATTTGTGTCCTGTGGGAATCGAACCCACGACCTCGTGATCAGCAGTCCGAACCTCAAACCACTAGACCACAGACGTCGTCAAACTACGTAAAGAAGCGATACCCACCTCCCCCTGCCAATTTTGCGTCGTCCGCAACGTAGCAGTAGGGCTGGGAGTTATCTGTACTGAGTTATCGCATTTACGCACACACACATACGTGTATAGATAGGCTAATGCTTCTGTAGTAGTTTAGATAAATAAATCTGTTCGCTATAGGCCTGCCCAAACACAGGCCTATCCCTAAAATAAGGAATGGATGTTACATGACGATATTTATGTGGTAAAGATTATTACAATCCCAAACCATATTGGCAGAATCAAATATCCCATATTTATGTAAGTATTAAGTATTATTAGGATTCGATCCAACCAATAGTTTATACCAACATTACGTACCTCTAATATCTAGATATTATAAGAAAAATAAAACACAAAAGATTCCCTTAGCCACAGCACTTAATCTCAAACAAAATGGTGGACTTAAAAACAAAAAGAACGTCTTAAAAGACATCCATTATGGATATTAATCTAAATTATAATCCCATTAAGTAAAACAAATTAGGTTTTGTCGTTTCGTGTCGAAATGATAAAAAAGATACCTTCGCATGATACATGGGGTGCTTAATTTCAAGTGCTCCGACGCACATAAAGAGCGAATTTAATCAAGCCAGCGTTTGGTAGGGCCTCAGTGGAAGCGAGGTGTATTGTCTTGTATATTTGATGAACGGAATTGAAAAGGTCTTCTAGTGTTTACAACTGAACTTTTGGTTTGAAAGATTAGATTATTTGGTTCGCTCTGATTGCTCAGCATCCGGAAAATTGATATTTTTTACAACAGAATAAACCAATTTGTCAGCTTTTGTCATATATTTTTAAGTAATTAGATTTATAAGAATTGTATGGACCTATTTATGCGCCAAATTATAACTTGGCTTACTGTACTTCTTGGGCAACTGTAAGTACAGTTAAGTAGTAAGGCAGTTGTTAAAATAAATAAAATTAAGATTTTATTAGTTGTCATTGAGATAATGACAACAGAGAAATAGCGAGTTTTAAAAAAAACAACAAATAACACATCAAACAACAGATAAACAAACAAAACAAAAAAATAAATGTTCTGTATGACAAATAAATGAATGTTTATTGAATCTATACTAATATTATAAAGAGAAAATATTTGTATGTTTGATGGTAAGAGTTTATCGAATACAAACAAAATTGATAAACTCTGAAACTACTGAACCAATTTTAATAACTCTTTCACCATTAGAAAGCCACTTTATCCAGTAGTAACATAGGATATATTTTATTTAATATGATATAATTGATTGAACTAAGTATTTTTATATCGAATCAATATCAGTCCTATAATCGCAAATGAAGACTTTACGTAATAATAAAATCTAGATTTAAAAGAAACGGACGGACAAACAGACCATGAAGTAAGTTAAATAAACGCTTTTAAAATGCTCAACAAAAAATTATGAATACCCTAGCATCTAGCTAAGTAACTGCTAACATACAGCTTAAGAAAAATATATCATAGGCCGGTTACGGTTTACTCGGCTAATAACGTAATGTCGTGGCCACTCAACGGTTAAAAGACAGATGCGCCCGGTCACTCCAGCGGATAACTGCTCTAGTACTGTTTAAAAACGTATTAAATTAGTAAACACTTTATACACACTTACTTACTTACTCCTCTGGCTCAGCGACCCAAAGTGAGTCATGGCCTCCGAAACGAGAACTCTCCACTTTCCTCGATCTTGCGCGATATCTCGCCAGTTGGTAGCTTGAAGCTCACGTAGATCAGCCTCCACAGCATCTCCCCAGCGATATCTGGGGCAACCTACTGGTCTACGTCCGGTTGGTTGGCCCAGATACGCTTTCTTGGCTCCTCGATCTTCCCCCATGCGTTCGACGTGGCTGAGCCATCGCAAACGTTGTGCTTTAATTATGCCAATGGTATTAGGCTCGTCCACTAGCTCTTCGATTTCGGAATTCTTCTGGACTCTCAGCGTACCATGCTGTGTTTTTGTCAGCCCCAGGATTTTACGGAGTACTTTCCTTTCTGTAACCAAAATTTTGTCCTCCTGCTTAAGCGTTAGTGTCCAAACCTCACAACCAAAAAACATACACACAAAAGATATTTACGATATTTACGTCATTATTTGGTATTCACTTTATGTAAATTATTTATGTTTATTCATTATTTTGGCCTCATTAAAGAGACCCACCCGAAAACCAGCGCTGCAACATTTCAGTGTTGCAGCTTTTTGGGGCTCTTTTGATCTTTTACATGTTTTTTTTTTCATTGATTTTTTTATGCTTTTGTTTTGTGCCTGTTATGAGCCCTGAAATAATTATTCCCAGAATATGTGTTGTTATGACACCTATCACCTCAAATACCAAAAATAAAAAAATAAAAAAACCAAAGAGGGTCCCATTACAAGAAACCTCGAAAAACATGCTTTATTTTTCAACGTTTTTGTTCCGCTCTATCTTCAAAACGGTAATACATATCAGCTTCAAACTTGGTCTAATTTTAGTGCATACCTACTATGTAGTTTAGCATAAAATAGGGCAAACGTAGACATATGTGATGACACCTGCGTAAAAAAGAGATGCAAAAATTCATAATTTGCGCAGGATATGTTAATGTTTTTTTCATATACAAAGTCTTTGGTTTTTTTATATACTCTCGTAAATTTAATCAGTTTATTGGGGTTTCAGGTTGATAGGTGGTACGGAACCCTTACTGCGTGAGTCCGACTCGCATTTGGCAGGTTTTTTTTACTAGCAGCTTCCAACGCCAAAAAAAAAGACAAAAGCACTTTTTATTTATCGTTTCGCGTTTATTTTATTATGGCGTGAAATATTCTTCTGATAAATAAACCAGTGCCAGTGGGGTAATTATGTAACTCACTCACAATGACAATAGCATATTCATTGCCTGCCATGGTGCATAATTGCCGATAGGACGAATTTGCAAAATGCAAAAATAGTGTTTAACAGTTATTAAGTATAAGCAAGGTTTTAACACTTTCTATTTATGGGTTACGATCACAGATAACAGAATATAAGGAGATCGGGCAAGCCGCCTAATTCGCATGGAGTCCGAATGTCGCAAGCTCAACTTACGCACACAACGCAAGAAACGCATCAATAAATTACAACAAAAAGCACGCACATAAAACACGCACACTTATATCCTTATGGCATTTTGGAAAAAAAAAAATAAGTTTCTCTCAAACTAGCGCACATACTAACTCGGGTGTAACCACGATATACCAGGCCCCTCAGAAAGTATTGCGAAAAAAAGTTTTTATATATGGGAGACTGGCCAGTTATAATGTTTTTTCGAAAATATGATTATTTATAAGTAAAAATAAGTAAGTTCCAATTTCAAAATTTCCCTCCACATTTTTTGCGAGTTAATTCAAAGTATTGTGTCTCACTGAAATATGGATCTGCGCCGGGAACATTTTAGAGCTATGATTTTATACGATTTCAAGTGTCGCCTGAAACCGGATGAATCGTACGATAGACTTCAAATGGCATTCATGGATGAAGGCCCTTCCAAGGCAACCGTGTATCGTTGGTATAACGAATTCAAGCGCGGTCGACCAACTTTGGGGGATGACGAAAGAAGCGGTCGCCCTTTGACGGCTGTTACCGAAGAAAACGTGCTAGCAGTGAAAAATTTAATCCAAGACAATAGGCGAATTACATATCAGGAGATTCAACACATATTGAAGATTGGATCGGGAAGCGTTCACGAGATTCTACACAGCCATCTTCGCGTGAGGAGGATAGTATCACGCTGGGTGCCGCACAACCTCACCGATGCTCAGAAGCAGGCCCGGGTGGAATGGTGCCGTGATATGCTTAACAAATTTGAAGCAGGCTCGTCTCGGCGTGTTTACGACATCGTTACAGGTGATGAGTCCTGGATTTATCAATACGACCCAGAAACCAAGCGCCAGTCGACTGTTTGGGTGTTTCAAAATGAGCCAACGCCTACCAAAGTGAAGCGATCTAGAAGCGGGGGTAAGATTTTGATCGCTAGCTTTTTTAATTTGACTGGCCACTTGGTATCAATTCCCTTACGGGATCAAAGAAGCATTAATGCCGAATGGTATACTACCAAATGTTTGCCAGAAGTTTTCTCTGTTATAAGCAACAAGCGACCAAACACAGGGCTCCGCGGGCTACTGCTCCACCACGACAATGCACCTGCGCACACCGCACTCAAAACGAGGGACTTCCTGGACAGCACGCCAGTCAAACTCCTGGGTCACCCTCCTTACAGCCCTGATCTAGCACCGTGTGACTTCTTTTTATTCCCAAAAATAAAAAATCAGCTCAAAGGGATACAATTTTCGTCGCCGGAAGATGCGCTGGCTGCGTTCGAGCAGGCTGTAAACGAGGTGTCTGCGGCGGACTGGAAAAAGTGTTTTGAAAACTGGTTTAGGCGCATGAATCTTTGTATAGAGGCTGGTGGAAAGTACTTTGAAAAGATTTGATAAAAATATATGTACGTATAGAACAATTTTTTTTAGTTTCGCAAAACTTTCTGAGTGTCCCACGTATATGTACTACGTACTAGATGCGTTGTTTAAAAGAACAACATGGTTACACGAGTTATGGTTCCGGAACCATACTGCCATTAGTTTACTTCACAGCAGCTGTGAAGTAGACAGCTGCTGTCTAGCGAGTGCACGTATATTTGTGGGGCCTAATATTATTTGTTTTATCGGAATCGGTGAGTATTGAGTGATTCTTTGGCGTAAATTTGCTTTGTTTTTTGTAAGTAACCCAATATTTCACCGTAACAACATAATTATTATACAAATAACAATGCGAAAAATTGAGAATTTAAGAAATTTTTGTTTCTATGGGCAAGTCCCTTACGTTACGAAGCAAAAGCGGGAAAGTCCATTACGCAAATTCTCGCTTACAATACTTGCATTACGCAACTACCACACGTCGATACTAGATGGCGGTAGGTTGCATCAACTGAATTTGGAACATGTTGCTTATCCGAGAACACGAGTCTATTAATTGAAGTCATTGGGTGTAACTGACTGACGAAAACTAACGGCAGTGTATGCCGGCTGTGCATACAATGGTCAGTCTTTACGAAGCAGCTTGCCCTCTCTCTAGTATTCTGTTACTCTGAGGTTACGACGGTTTAACTTTCCGCCTTATAACCTACAATTTAAACTACAATCATTCCCAACTAATCACTCTTCACCTTGTCCCCCAACTCATCGCACAGATGCCAATATTATACAAGACACACACTTCCGACACTAACACGTCACTATTAAAACTCACTTACGCAACACATTAAACTACACTATAATGCATCACTCCATCCAACAAAAAAGTTGCTATAAGTCTCACAAAGTTTCTTGATCTATTTTGTCCAATGCTCCAAGTCACTTTGACAGATAGTAAGGCAACTTCTCTCGTAAATTCGAGTCCTCTACAAAAGTGTCAGTTAGTTTTCTATGAAGAGAATAAGTTTTATTCGTATCACGCGGGAGTTGTCTTTGAGTTTCTTAATATGTAATGTGATAGATGTGTGTAATTTTTATAGTCAGAAGTTGTTTGTGTTTTTTTTTACATTGATAACTTGAATGATTTTAATGTATTTTGGTTAGAGTAAAATGATTCGCATTTTTAAGCATGTAGTCATGAGTATTGTTACAAGATCGTGGATCAGCCGACCCAGAGAGCACTTCTTATCAGCGGAAGGAACTAATGAAGTCACTATGTCTTGTATAGTCAATTATTATACTTTCAATTCATCATAATTATATCAAGCCAATTAAATTATTTAATAAATCTCGTCACTAGCCAACTTGATCATATTATATAATTTTAGCCTAATTATCAATTTAATTAACGATGTATCGATTAAAAGTTTAATAACGTTAGCAACACTGGATTCCTAGAAATGATAAAATAACGTGTAACTGTCATTTGGCGGTCAGTTAGCCGCGAAACTTGGAATAAATAACATGTCTTGATGCTTCGTGTTATTGCATTCATCACCTACACCTAGGTTCAGGAGAACCCGCACACCATGGTTCACTTCCAACAACCCCTTCGTAACAGTATGAACGTTTAACGACTCCTTAACGTCAAACTGACGTATGCAGAGCCTAGCCTACGTGCGATGTCATTCAATGAGGGAGCATTTTGTTGCGAGTGGTTGAAGAAGTCGGACGTCCTAGAACCTAACATAGTTTTTTGTTTTACTTGGTAATTTTTTGTGATCTTATAATTTTATTGAACTAACGACTAATCTAATTGATCTACATCTTACGTCTTCTTTATTCATCCAAAGGTTATCTGGAATGTATCGCTTTTAACGATAAAACCACCAATGTAGCCATAATTTGTACGTTGTCACTGTTTTCTGCCATTTTCATGGTTTGTACAATAAAGCATATTCTATCTAAGTAATAAGTAGATATACTTATATGATTAAAAAGTACTGTCAGCGTCGACAGTCTATGTGGCTTTAATTTACGATACTCACTTTGTAATGGGTTATAATTATTATAACACTATAATGCCATAACTTCCATCCGATTCTATTTATGTGTGTCCACAAACATTTACTTATCATATTTTAAAAAAACAGCCCATTGCTGGACCGATCCCAAATTGCTCTCCGTCCATAAACCTAGTTTTTCAACTTCTCGAATCTAGCTATATTTCAAGATAACAATATAGCCTTATTCGGATCATGTGATTAGTAAACTGCTCATTATAAAACACAAAAATATCAGGTACAAAGATACTAAAAATAAAAAAATAAACATCAGTATCCTCCACTCATAAATACTTATACCTACTTATTAGGAATTTTGCACACTCAACGATTGACGCGAGCGAAACAAAAACGAAATAATATCATGTAATACTTGAGTAACGTTCAAGAGGCTTCATACGATGCCTTCCTCCTCATTAATATTGTATATCCTATTACTCCACTAATTGGGTACTCGACTACTTACAGATTGGTTATGTAAAATATAAAATAATGATTAGATATCTTTTCTCAACTAAAGATTGTACTCAATAACTTGTGATGATATTTTTGTTTGTTTTTATTTTTAACCGACGAAAAAAAGGAGGAGGTTCTCAATTCGACGCGTATCTTTTTTTTTTTGGTTTTTTTTTATGCATAACTTTTTACATAGTGGTCCTAATTTGATGATCATTTTTATATTGGATAGGGTATATCTTGAAGTTGCCATTTAAATTAAAAATCAAAATCCACCCCTAAGGGTAGGAAAACATGAGTGCTTGTTCACCCACTGAATTCTTACCTGTTAACCGATTCTGTTGAAACTTGGCACACATAAATGTAGTTCATGTTGTAATGTAGTAATAACATAATGGAGATCTGGAGTTAGATTTTAGCCACAAAGTAAATAAAAATAAAAAAATTTAACAAAAAATTGAACCGACGAAAACAATAAGTGTAAAGCGAAAAATAAAATGAAGCTTTTAGTCTTAATTACTATTTTCCTAACTACACTAATGTAAATAACTAATTATGAGTCGGCACCAAACAAAAAATCAACGAAGATCATTAAATTACTTAAAAGAAATAATAAAAACAAAATAACATCAAATACAACGTGAAATTTTCGACGATAAACAATAACTTTCCAAAAATACGTTCTCCGCTCGACCACTTGCAACTTGCACGCACTTTGGTTGTTTGTTTGGCGCCGACTCATAATTAGTTACTTACATTAGTTTAGTCAGGAAAATAGTAATTAAGACTAAAAGCTTCATTTTATTTTTCGCTTTTCAGTTTCTGTTTCCGTCGGTTCAATTTTTTGTTAAAAAGTTTTATCTGAAAATATTTTTGGCAATGGATACTTTTTTAACCTCACTATCAATAATTTACTTAACAAAAAATAAATTACCGTGTGGACGGATCTTCTTCTTAATACGAACATTATTTTCGTGTTGATATAGGTATTTCCACATCCATTGCTATGCTATGAACCAGCTTCACACACGTCTTGCCACCAATTTTAAATTATATTTCAAACCACGTCTTAATGGTTATATAAACTGCAGGTCAAGATACTATCAGACATAGTCTAAATAATATGGCCAAGCAATTAAGTTCTGATGATCTCGCTCAACGAAACAAACATAGAGACATAATTGTGTACCAGGAGCCATCACACAAATCATATAAATAGACAATCAAAAAGCCTTTAATTTCCTTTCTGGCCAGCAACCTAATCCTGAAGATATAAGAATAGGTGTATGAAGGAAAACGGAGCACATGAATAATGATTGTGTTTTTGTCTCCGAAATTCACGGAAGGGCTCGGCTATAATCGTATATCGTATGGTCCCCAACATACTTGAGTTATGTACACCGCAGGAAAACATTTTGTGAAGACCAGTGCGTGTTAAAGCTTTCTGCAGACTAGGACGCAGCACGAAAAATGGTTGTTTCTGATTTTTGTGGTCTATTGAATTTATCTTTAGGAGAATACAATTTGCCTGTCCTTCATTCCACACTCTATCCTAGCCTACCTAAGCCTCCTTCAGTGGTGGCAGACTCGAGCAATGATTTAGAAAAAAAAAACTATTGAAATAAATTTAAAAAAGGTAAAATCATAAGTTTAAGAAACTAAACGTCTCTAGAAGGGCAAGACAGAGCAATCTCGCACAAATAGAATGTGTAACTTACTCGGAACTTTTCAAAGATGGTGCACTTCTTCTAAGTTTTAAAGTGGAAGAAGTAAGGCGAATGCTCTGCACTTATAATTGTATTCATAAGAAAGCTACGTGATAAAAGTTACTCAGAAATATTAGAAAAAATATTAGAGAATGTTACTGTATTAAATAACTGAAGAAGATTAATATAATCTCAAAGCAGTAGACGCTACTAATATTAAAATGCTCGTAGCTAAGTTCTGGACTGAATATAATTTATATCGGTTCAGATGACACTAAGAAGAAGACTTTTTTCAATTCCTAGGATTAATAGAACGTAGCCAAAGTAGTTTTTAAAAGATCTCGATCTTTCGAAATTTAAATTCAGTAGTTATTTTTTCTTAAATTTTTAAAGAGACTTTTCCGCGTATCCTAGTTCAAGCCCCATCGTAACCTAAATACAAGTTACAAAACTTATCATCCGGGCCATGAATTTAAATAGATCTATTGCAAAAATATTTGAAATTAAAGGTATCATCACTTTGATTGCAAGAAACTCCTCGTCCGCCGCTGTGTTTAAATACTCAAGTTATTAATACCTCCTACGAAAGAAAATAATATAATAACACTCTTCACTGCAGCATTTAGTCAGAATTAAAGGACGATTACTCACTCAGCCACCATTGCTTAACAAGGCTACCGCAAGGTTCGCGTTAATTTTAGCAGCGTTCGTCCCCATCGATCGTGGGCAGACACCGTAATCCGGGCTTAAGTTGCCCGTCCATCGCTACGATGTGTAGCCCCGTATGGAGACGGCCTTAGCCCACCGTCTATAAATATTTTATTGTGACGAAATTCCGGAAGTAATTTAAGTAGGTAGAGTAATAATGCTGTTGGTGAATATAGCGATAGTGGTATTTTTAGTGCCGATAAAATAATCTTTTTTTGCTTTTATGATTGTTTAGTTTGTGTGAATTTATGTCACCTCAAAAAAATATGAACTTTAAAGACTTCTATTCGACGACATCTGTGGTCTGGTGGTTCGAGTATCGGACTGCTGATCACGAGGTCGTGGGTTCGATTCCCACAGAACACAAATATTTGTGTGATGAACAAAAGTGCTTGTGTTGGTCTGGGTGTTTCTTATGTATTATAAGCATGTATTTACAAAAAAAAAGTAGTATAAGTATTATATCCATTGTCTAGTACCCATAGTACAAGCTATGCTTAGTTTGGGACTAGATGTTGCTGTGTAAAAATGTCCCTAAAATTCTTATTTTTAGCACTATCGCTGTTCATAAAATTATAAATACGAAAGAATGGATATTTGTTCGTTTGTTTGTTTATCCTTCAATCACGCTGAAACGGCTGAACGGATTTGAATGATGACCCGGATTAACATAGACTATCTGGCCATCATTGCAGATAGTCCATAACTCAGATCAAGCTACTTTTTTTCTAGGAAAGATCCCGGGGGGTGCGCGATAACTTATTTCTCTGATAAAACGAACTATACGTGGGCGAAGCAGTGGACATAGGCTAGAATTTTTAGGTCACTCTTGATTTGGCTGCATATTCATAAATATGCTAAACAATATGCCTACGATACGATGATATATTATTTTTATGATTTTGGTTGCTAATCTGTATAACAGGGTCTGGTAACGACGTCAATAAATAGACACGCCATCTCACATAAGCAGCATGTTCCAAATTCAGTTGAAGCATCCGTTGATAAAATTTACGTGTGTTCGCGAGACAGCTGTCAAGTGAACTAATGACAGATGACAGTGTGGTTCCGGAACCATAACTCGTGTAACCATGCTGTTCTCCTAAACAGCGCATCTAGTACGTAGTACATATAATTATATCGATGGGGTCTGACGAAAAGTCAACACAACATTTATAATACAGAATATTTAGTACAAAAACTATTCTAGGCAATGATGTTTAAAAGTATAGATAAGTTATACCCTAACACAAATATCATTCAGGTACATGGGTGTGCGTTAGCGCTGGTTTGTACACGGAGGAGCACGGTTTTTGTTGGTTTCACTCAGATTTCACTATAACTGTACGCAGCACTTCGTCTATATTTTTACTATGGCTATGACCCTAACAAAACAGTCAAAAAAATGTTCCGTACGCAGCGGCAACACACATACACATAAACTAGTACAAAGTTAGTAAGTTGTTACTTTAAGTTTCTTTCGCGTCATAATCTTTTCACTTTCTTTACACACACGACGGCATTTGTTTTGTTACTGGTCACGCTCGCCGCCTTGTTTGACGCGTATCTACTCATAGAAGGACGTCCTAATTAGTCACGTTTCCGAGTCTTCAGATTGCGCGCGCAAGTAACATATCTGTACTTTTAAATATCATTGATTCTGGGCAATGTTCTGTTAGTAACATACGCAAACCCTTGACCTTATTTTTTGTCTAGAATAGAACAAAACGGTCAGAATCCCTTTTACAACCCTAATCTTCACAATGTCTAACAAAAACCGTTTGAGATTCAGCAATAGCAGTGCCATCATTTCCCATTTCCCCACGCGTTTTTCCCCAATTATTTTACGATTCTATCATTATAAGGAAATAGGAGATCCGAAAAATAAAAAGCGTCATACTTTGTGTGGCTTTGACGTTTCAAATAACAGAGAGCTTATAACTGACCTCAATGTTATATAACTGCTTCGATATTACCACAAATAATGGTGACAGAAAACCCATTTTACGACATATCCGCTTGATTAGCCAGTGATGTGGTTGGTGATCGTATGATTTTAGGTTCGAATCCTAGACTAAACGGTTTTTGAGTGTTTCTAATTTCAGTTGCATCTCAAAGTTATAATTTTGTCAATACATTATTAATGTAGACATGTTGTTTGTTAAATGAAGGGTGATCTACCTCTCTCACTTAAGAGAAGACTCATGGAAGTGTGCATTCTTCCCATCCTTACATATGGATCCCAAACAGGGTCTTTGACAAATCAGCCGAGGTTCACGCTCAAAGTTTGCTAGAGAGCTATGGATTGGAGTGTTCTGGGCATAAAACTTATAGACCGGATAAGGAACACACGATCCGTTCCAGAACAAAAATACCTGACGTCACTCGGAAGGCTGCCACTCTAAAGTGGAATTTGCCTGGACATATCTGCCGCATGTCAGACGACCACTGGCCCAAACTGACAACTCAATGAGTCCTTTTACAAGGCAAAAGTCAACGTGGCAGGCCCAGATGGAGATGGCGTGATGAGCTGGAGCTGGATCTCTTTTAGGAAGAGACAGAGGGAAGATGGAAGGAGAGTAGGGAGGCTTTTGCCCTGCAGTGGGACAACTCATCATCATCATCATTTCAGCCAAAAGACGTCCACTGCTGGATATAGGCCTCCTCCAAGCATCGCCACAACGACGGGTCCTGCGCTTTCTGCATCCAGCGGCTTCCCGCGACCTTCACCAGGTCGTCGGTCCACCTTATGGGGGGCCTAAACACGCTACGCTTTCCAGTACGCTGTCGCCACTCCAGAACTTACTGCCCTATCGGCCATCCGTTCTGCGAGCAATGTGGGCACATTGCCACTTAAGTTTGGCAATTCTTCGCTTGGCTTTTAATAAGTTTGTACGGTAATAACATAACATAACATAACATAACATAATATCACGCCTGTATTTCCCCGAAGGGGTAGGCAGAGGTGTATAGTAGGTACACCCACATTTCGCCAATTATGTTATAAGTCTCATGTAATAGGGGGCGAGCCTATTGCCACTAACCGGGTACAAATCCAGACTCCGGGCTGCTACTGAGAAAATTTCCTGATTAAAAAACCCAGTAAAACTTGGGTAATAAGTGATGGTAAACTTCGCGTTCTGCTGTGGGTGAAACAATAATTATTGTTTCCACGGGAAGTACTAGAAGCGTAGCACTAAAGGAAGAACGGGAGGAGCACGTGGGCGAAGAACGGTAGTTACCAGAGCTCCTCTATTTTGTGCCGAGGATGACTACCGTGTGGTTTTAGTCGGTAGGAATCCAACATACCCCTGGCCCAGAAGGATCCATGAGGATGTACACTCGAAAACACAAACAGAAAAAGTCTCATTGGATATTGTACCGTGATTGCCTACTTCTTTCCACACGTCGCATGAAACAAACCTTTTGCACCTATTCTATAGTTTCATATTTCTTACCAAAGCTACCTGTAAGAGGACCCTCTTTCCCTTCGACAGGTACAGCCAATAAGAGAATCTACGGGTTTATCAACGTAATAAATAGGAAGGCTTTGTCGGAGACAGTGTGTTGACGTTTTCAGAAATTGTTGTTAAGTAATAATGCTAAAGATTTTTTGGAGGTTTTATTTTGGTACCATAACTGTTTTTGGACGTAGATTGGGCTGGTATAATTATTGGTGAAGTATAATTATAAGATTACAAGATGTTGATCTGTATCCATGCTATATTTCTAGGTTAAATGCATGAACGAATAAAAAAAGGCGGGCGGAATCTCGCTAAACAATAAGTGAAGCACCCATAGTAAAACGGCTCGCTTAAAAGTATGGGCTGGCACGCACATATTCACACCTACAGGAAGACAAACAGCCACGATTACGCATCAAATCTCGTGTTACGGTAGTCGTTGTCGTAGTGTCACAAATAAAATAACAATATGCCGTCTGGTGTGTTAAAATGCTGTCGAAATTATAGTGGGTTTAGGAAAAAATTAAGTGCATCAATCTTTTCTTAGCGAGATTCCGTCCGCAAATGATAAAAGATGTGCTTAATCATCTAAAAATACTTAATAACCAATTCTACGGTTATTTACCCATAGAAACATTTTTCACATAGAAACATTAGTAAGGATATGAGAATAAATCCCGAACGACTCTAAGAATAAGTCACCGGCGGCATTGTCAAAGGGTGGCAAAGTCTACCTATTTTTTGGTGGTTTCGCACTCGTCCTATTTGAGCCGCATGCGACACACAGGGTGAATATATTGGTTTACAAATAGTCATGACCATTCACTCAGATGCTTTTTTGGGTCGAACTAGCGAATTCAATTCGTTTATGGTGTTTTTTTTATTAGTAAACAACACTTATAACCACAAATTTATCGCTCACTCCAAGGTTACGAGGTCATAGTTGACCAATCTTCTCCCCTCTCCACGCATCCCATTTAGTCCTTCCGGTGGCCATTCTTATAAAAAGATATCGAGGTCATTCTGCCACATCCTTTTCCAGGAAGATTTGTTTTATTTCTTTATTTTCGTGTTATTTGGCCTATGTTTTGGGCTCTTGATTCTGTGGGTAGGTACAGTTTCGGTCCAATCTTGTAATGGATTTTTTTGCTAAGTATGGGAGATGAAATTAAAAGGTAAACGAATTATCATAACAGTATATTCATAGTTGCCAAAAAGAGGGCAATATTATTATTATTTATAATACACGCTGAAATTTGAATCGCTTATTTCACGAAAAGGGGTCATTGTACTCATAATTATGATTTCATAATGATGAGTACAATGACCCCTTTTCGGAAAAGTTTTCTAAATTACACAATTACATGATATTAGAACTACTGTAAGTTCCCTAGTTGGTAGTGGAAAAAGTGAAGAATGTCGTACCGGGACTACCTGGTGCAAGGAACGTCGGAAACTAATCGAGCTGAACTTCTTGGACCTTAAGGACCTATTTACGATCCATTTATCAACTCGGCCTATCGCAGTCCACTGCTGGACATAGGCCTCTCCCAAGTTGCGCCACAACACTCGGTCCTCTGCACGATCCATTGACGTACTGAATTGAACCATAATAACCAATAATTTTATTATTTTAAAATATAACCTGGTATAAAAACCCTCCCAATATATTCTCCGTGATTCTGAATAAATCAGTTTCTTAAATTGCGTTAACAAAACGTAACGTTGTATAACTAGCTATCTGTTTAATACTGTGATTTATACCAAATAACCAAGGTTAATCTAATAGGCGTGCCTTTTATGATTACTGTACTGCTGCAATCCTTGGGCCCGAGACGACACTTACAGTTGCCATTCTGGCTCGTCCGTGTTCCATAAAGGACAATACATCGTAAAAGGGGCCATGCCATGAAGTGTTATGGCCAGTCGTTCCGGAGAAGAGATGGGTATACACCTTGCATACTAGCTCCCTTACTTTTTGTACACTACTGTTGCGGATGCGGGAAAAATGTGAGTTTTTCTTACTTTTTTATATCATCATCAATCATCATTATCAACTCAGCCTATCGCAGTCCATTGCTTGACATATGCCTCTCCCAAATTGCGCCATCCAAATTGCACCACAGTACTCGGTCCCCTGCCTTCCGCATCCAGTCCCCCCCAGCTACTTTCATCAGGTCGTCGGTCCACCTGGCGGGGGGGGCGCCCTACACTACGTTTGCCGATTTGCGGTCTCCACTCAAGGACTCGTCTGCTCTAGCGGCCATCGGTACTTCGACAGTTCTTTTTCATCATTAGACACTTTTTAATATGATTTGAAGTATTTCTGAGGCTGTTTTAAGATATATTTTTTCTGACTTGGAACCAAACATACATAACAGGTTTTACATAACAGGCTAGAATTGGAAATTGTACGTTCAGTGGTGGTCAAATCTTCTTTACATCCTCTGCTCTGGCCAATCATCGTAATAATCAGTGTTTTATTAAAAGTCGGTGTCAGTGTGTTATTGGGGTGCATCAAAAGAGCTTCCACGAGTGACGATATTTAATTGATCGTCCGGCGCACCCTGGGTGGGCTGTCATCCCCGCACTAACCTGCTGACTGACTAATCTTTTTCCCCCATGGCATGAGCTATTATCATTATCTAGCTCATGTCAAAACGATAGAAGAAGTGTGTTATTGGGTATCCTTGATCAAGAAATTAAATAATACAGAATATTTAAATAATAATACGGCGCTTGGAAACGAGCCCAAGAAAAGGCAATAGTTTACTTCGTTTACTTTATATATCAATCAGCATAATGTTCAAAGAAGTAAACTGTACTACTCTATAACTCTGCTTTACCTTTCAGATAATATTTATGAATATGATGGTGAAAGTTAGACTTCAAGCTAGAAGCCTTAGACCAGGCACTCAATACACCTTACCACAGTCTATCACGGTTGAAATACGACAATATTCAAGTCGGTCCATTCTCAGTGGAAGTGTCAAGTCTCTCAGTAACAGATAGTAGTCTTCAGCTGAAAACTTTACTCATAAACATGTCGACTGCCTTTATAAAGTGGGCGCTGAAGTTCGGGCACACTGTTACACCGTGAAGCAACTTCTTGGCAGAATAATGAAGTTTGCAGTCTCATGTTCAGCCCATTCATCAAGTACAGTTTGATATTTAATCACCTCATCACTACTTAAGCGTGGAATTTTTATTTGAGCATCAAGTTTATTCCAATACGTAATTAATAACTTCAACAACAATATAACCTGTAATATGTAGTACGAAAATCTGTGCTCTAAAGGTGGTTTTACACCGGCGAGGCGTGGCGTGGATGCGTGGATGGACCGAGCAAGTATTAAAATTTGTATACCAACATTTGAATTCACGTCACGCCCTGTGAAAGTTCTGGATAGAAGAGGATGTGCGAGGCGAGAATTGAATTATTTTTTGGTACAACGTTAAACTTTATGAGTGTATGAATAGAGTATTTATTACATTGTAAAACGAATACACAAATCTCGCACCGGCTATCAAAGTTCCGCGCGGTCTCGCTCTGCCACGTTCGGCCGCGCTCTGCCACGCTCTGCACCGCTCTGCCTCGCGATGTCTCACTTTTTTCCTATTCGATAGTTTGTTCGTAAGTGGGGTAACCAATGAATGCAGTTGACTGTACATCGCGAGCCGGCGCCGGCCAGCGCGAGACGGCGCGAGCTCGCAATGTACATATTTCGGTGTGAAAGCGTCAGCCAGATTTCAATTCACACCCGTCCCATCCAATCCTCGCCTCGCCGGTTTGAAACCACCTTAACGCTATTTCGACCTCACTTTGATGACAGATCAAATTTCTACTCGAGCATGTTGAGAAGGTAATATTTCAGAATAAACCTGAACTCAGCTCAACTGTGACTGTCAATAAATCTATGCTTGAAACTAGTCTTAAACAGTGATCAAAGTTTGAGTTTCGTTCAGTCTTATCTTCACTAGTAACTTTAGGAATGATATGAGAATACCTTGAGCCGGGGTTAAAAATAATGTTGGGTTTGATGCCCTGCTCTGTTCGGTAATACTGGTAGTACCAAATTATTTTGTATATTAATCTGCATGTAACACACCCGTAATTTGCATAAAGTTAGCAAATAAATCAACCGACTGAGGTTTTATATCACTCCTGAATTGATACAAAAATATTGCAAACAATTTGGCCTGACTAAAATATAAATCTTTTTGTTGTATCCAAATTGGTTTTGCTTTTATTTCGATCCAATTCAATTTATTTATGAATTGAAGTCTGACTTTTAAATAACAATAGAAAAAACATTGTGTGAAATATTTGTATGAAAATGTATTGTTGACTTTTCAATTACTTTTATGTTATTTTATATCAAAAATAATATTTGTTGTTTTTTTCTAATACAGATTGGAAATTGAATTAAGATGACTATAATGGTATTTTACCACGTTTTTAATAACTCGTTTTCAGTCTTGTCTGTCTGTTCAGTACAAATTTTGCAATCGATTTTAAACTAACTTCCAGATGAGTTGGAAACTTCAAACTTTAAACGTAGCTCAGAACTGGATGACAATACAATATAAATTCGGTTTCGTTTAAAAATCGTGGTATAAAAAATACATTTTCATCAAATTATTATTTCTACTTTATTCACAAAAAAGCAACACTTCAAGTAGTACTTTAATTACAATCACATGAGATTATCCACATGTCTCAGTTTGGCGAACCGACTTGCAGTACCATTAAGGCAACAGCCTAGGTGGTATTGCAGTTGTTATGGGCTAAGGTAACCGCTTAACATCAGGTGGGCCTTTAGCTCGTTTCGCCATACTATGTTATAAAAAAATAAATAAAAAAAAAACTATACGTCTCGTAGTAAACTAAGACCAAACCTTCGTCTCGATTACAAAACTATAATTGACGAGCATTTGTACGCTGAAGGAAAATTGTTACACATCCTCGATACGGTGTGAGAGGTGACCAAATTCGGTCGTATCTACAAAAGCCTTTGGTGAAGTTCAGCTGACACGTTGTACTAGAAAAGTTTTTGAGTAAATACACATAAGTTTCTTATATAGCACTTTTTACGATACAGTAATTTTATTGTCAATCTCTTTATGTTGCAAATTAATTTGTTGCTCACATGGAATCTCGAACAAAGGCCTTGAATGATCAAAACAGGAAAGGGCGAACTCAAAGCTTCCTTACGTCACTAAATGAGAAATTACAGAAGGATTACACAAAACATGTTGATAAGAAACTAATGGCCAAAATTAATATCCAATCTATTCTAGATGGTGCTGTGTAAAAATTTCCCAAAGATATTTATTTATTTATTTTCCCTACTAGAGATAGGAATTTGACATAAGCTCCATACAAAATATGTCAAATTTCTATAGAAGGGCAAATCGTAGATAGATTGGATATTAATTTTGGCCGCTAAGCATTTTATAGTTGCCACGATAGATAGATATAGAATATGCTTTATTATACACCATGAAAGAAGCAGTGAACGGGAACAACATTTTTTTTAAATAATATAAGATGGCGAAACAATCTAAAAGGCCCACCTGATGTTAAGCGGTTACCTTTGCCCATAACAACTGCAATACCACCTAGGCTGTTACATAAATGGTAACGCAAGTCGGTTCGCCAAACTGAGACATGAAGATGTAAAGTCTCATGTGATTGTAATTTCACCGGCACCCGTACCCTTTAGACCGAAACACAGCAATGCAAGCATCAGCTATTTGACGGAGAAGTAGGTACGAACAACTCATTAATTTATTTATTTATTTATTTAATTCTTTATGCACAACAGGGTACAAAGGCGGTCTTAACGCCATAGGCGTTCTCTACCAGACAACCTTAGGGTAATGCAGAGACAAAGAATAGGGTAGAAAATAATAATAATAAATAATAATATTAATTCTGGGATATCAGTTAAATGCAGCAGTCGAACAGTCCAATGTGCGACTACAGTTGTAGATTGCATTTTTTCTTATTTGTTGCTACTTTTACATGTGCGTAATTTTGTGGATCTTCTGTTTATTCCGGTATTGTGGTAATGAGCTCTAGAACAAACCGAGTAGAATGACGTAATGTCAACAATTGAGAAGTTTCGACAAGGAAGCATTCGTAGAAGTTGTTTTCGTAATGAAGTTGTGTCTGGAATATTTTTGGGAATAATAGACAATGTCTCATGTTATTATACGCCAACTTTGATGTTTTCTTATAACTGATGTTTATGGAAACAAAACATAACTGATTTCATGCATGGTTTGTGAAAATTAACGAGCAAGATTTTCACAAATGGTAATCCAGGCCTTTGTAACACATAAGTTTTACATCTGTAGTTTTTAACTTAATCATAATCACCATCATCATTATCGTTATTTCAGCCAAAAGACGTCCACTGCTGGACATAGGCCTTCCCCAAGCATTGCCACAACGACCGGTTCTGCGCTTTCCGCATCCAGTGGATTCCCGTGACCTTCACCAGTTCATCGGTCCACCTTGTAGGGAGCCTACCCACGCTGTGCCTTCCAGTACGTGGTCGCCACTCCAGAACTTTACTGCTCCATCGGCCATCCGTTCTGCGAGCAATGTGTCCCACTGCCACTTAAGTTTGGCAATACTTCGGGCTATATCGGTTACTTTCGTTCTCCTGCTAATCTCCTCATTTCTTATTCCATCACGCAGGGACACTCCGAGCATAGCCCTCTCCATTGGCCTTTGAGTGAATTTGAGCCTTCTTATCAGATCCATTGTGAGCGACTGCGTTTCAGTGCCGTAAGTAATTACTGGCAACACACACTGGTCTGGTCAAAGACTTTCGTCTTGAGAAACTGCGGTATTTTGGACGAGAAGATATTGCATAGCTTCCCGAACGCTGCCCAACCGAGTCGGATTCAACTATTGACCTCTTTCTCGAAGTTGGAACTACCTAACCGGACAGTTTGTCCAGTTAGGTAGGTCCAACATAATCGACAAAAACTTCGAGTGTACATTCTCCGATGTTTACGGGAATGGGTGCTATATGGGAATTTGACATAACCTTTGTCTTGTCCATATTCATTTCAAGACCCACTCTATCGGAAGCTCTACTGAGGTCATCGAGCATTGTAATCCTACTATACCAAATTAACAATAGGTATTATAAATGTGAAAGTTTGTTAAGATGTTTGGATGTTTATTACTCAATCACACGGTAAGGCTGAACGGATTTGGATGAAATTTGGAACACAGATAGAACATAACCCGGATTAACATATAAGCTACTTTTAATCCTGGGAAGATGAACAGTTCCCGAGGGATGTGCGATAAACGAAATCCACGCGGGCAAAGCCACGGGTATAGATTAATGAATTCGTGCTAGTAAAAAAATATTAATTCAAATCATCAAAAAAGTTTCACTAACAACAAACATAACATACCTATGTAAACTTACAATCGAACTAAGATTAGTTTCGCTATATTAGACAAACCTAATTCAAACTTTTAAAAGTTTGACTAGTCTACACAATGATATTTAAAAGATCTACAGTAATTTTAAGAAACCTTTTACAGTTCCCCTTGAGACTAGAAAAGGTTGTAGCGAAAGGCGTGACATTTCTAAGGTCAACATAGTAACCTACTTCTCTCCAAAAACAAACGGTTCTTACAGTTATCAACGAACTTAGAGCATGATATATTTCCAAAATGGACGCCTTTGCCAAACTCGTCTGGCTATTGGCAGATTTATTTGCAATAATCTTGGGATTTATATGATTATCCGAAATGAATATATTGAGTGTGACATATGAAATTAATAGCAGAAATTGGTTTGTTAGTATTGGCAACAGATTTTCTCTATTGGAATAAGAAAAGTAGCAGTTAAATATCTATTATGTAGGTACTGGAATTGCTACTTAAATCTACGTCATATTATAAATAGGTAATGGATTATTAGATCGCATTGTGGGACATTTTGGAGAATTGTTAATGAAGCATTGGGTGCAACATCTTTGCCGGTGGGTCTTTGATCAGTGTGTGTTGCCAATATTTACTTACGGCACTGAAACGTGGTCGCTCACAATAGGCCTGATAAGTAGGCTCAAAGTCACTCAAAGGGCAATGGAGAGGGTTTTGGTCGAGTGTCCCTGCGTTATCGAATCAGAAATTAGGAGATTCACAGGAGAACGAAAGTAACCGACATAGCTCGAAGAATTTCCAAACTTAAGTGGCAGTGAGTGGGGCACATTGCTCGCAGAACGGATGGCCGATGGGGCAGTAAAGTTCTGGAATGACGACCGCGTACTGGAAGGCGCAGCGTGGGTAGGCCCCCCACAAGGTGGACCGACGACCTGGTGAAGGTCGCGGGAATCAACTGGATGCGAAAAGCCCAGGAACGATAGTTGTGGCGATGCTTGGGGGAGGCCTATATCCAGCAGTGGACATCTTTCGGCTGAAATGATGATGATGAATAATGGGTGCAACAAGGGCGTTTAGCACCCAAGGCCAGTTTTGATGTTATTGGATTAAAATAATCATAGCGCCGTCTAATTCCTTATGACAAAAACTAATTTCAATCTATTAATTCTAGATGACGTGAGACGTATTTATTGAGATGGTTTTGCTACGCCGTTGTTGCATAGATTACCAAATATGTTTGAATTTCTAACATGCTTAGATCTGCAGCTTACTATCGTTTATTTTAATGTAAAAAAAATGATTGAAATCAGTGAAAGAAAAAATAATTCAAAGAATGTAAAGTTAAAACATACAAAGGTATTGTTTAAACTTTAAAGGTTCCCGTGATTTACTTATGAATAAAACTGATTTATGTAAGTATCTAAATCAATTTTTATCCATAAAAACCATTTAAAATATGAACGCCCATTTAATTTACGGGTGGTTGGGTGTAACAATCGGATAACATGGATAAAAAACATTGTATTTACAAGTTTCTAATAATAATACTTGAATCGATGTATCTGTAACTTAGTAACTATTACCTAATCTGTGGCTGTGGATAGAACCGGCTATCACCGGCTCAGCTTAGCTTCTGATGGACTTTTAATGTGGGCCTAGTACCAGTTGGCAGACTACACACATCATCGAAAATTCTATGAAACACACTAAAGTGTGCAGCATTCCTCACGATCGTGCAATAAATCTTTGAATCTTGAATCTTGAGATGTCACAAAGTGCACGTAAATTAAAGTATCTCCCATATCATGTATTAACAAGCCCAACTTCCCAACTCATATTATGATATGAGTTGGGAAGTTGATATGTCAAGACGTTTATAGAACAGCATCATTAAATGGTAGTTCAACTTTTAACTAAGCTCTTGAACAGTGGCAAGAATGGAAGTTTTTCAACTGAGATAGCTCGAATATGAGAATGTAAACTGCAGTGGTGTTATAGTTTTGATACTTAAAATTATGTACTTTGTTTTTAAAAAGAATATTCATATTCATATTCGTATTAATTTATTTCGTAAAGCCTATTTACATGTCAAAATATAAAAAATTATATTAAATAAATTCACATCAGATTAAATAAGGTGAAAATTTTCAAATCAAAAATCAAATCAAATCAAATCGTCTTTATTTGCGTACAATGTAGGTAGATACATAAGTTGAAAACACATAAATAAATCCCAGTACATTCTACCTTACGGCATGCAAACTTTTCACCTATTTAACAGGCAATTAAATTAAATTATACAGAGCAATCTGTGACAATATTGTGTCATGTCATGAAATTCAAAAACATAATCCTGGACTTCAAATTATCAAATCAAATCATATTTATTTTGTTTTCATCAAATTAATAATCATACAATATTAATAGTTCAGTCAATAAAAATTCAAATAAAATAACACATAACATTATTCCAATACATGTCATGCCATTTCAGTCAAAAGTATAGTGTCAATCTACGAATTCCACGATAAAATAATAATAAAACAAGGTTTAACCGGATTAAATCGCGTATATTATTTAAATTGGTTTCCCTGACGTTTTGAAAGCTTTGCAGCATTTCGTGGTCGCAGGTAGACTAAGATGACAAGCGTCTTTACAAATATTTCTAAAAAAATATTTTAGTCTACCGTACAATATTATTAATTAAAATCGTTTCGATGCAAGCAGTAATCACTCACAGAATCATTATCTTTTACAGTGTTGCGTGCTGTTTGGGACTTGATTATTTTTAGGACTTAAAAGGATTTAAATAGGATTTTACAGGATTTTAATTAATAATATTGTACGGTAGATTAAAATATTTTTTTAGAAATATTTGTAAATACGCTTGTCATCTTAGTCTACCTGCGACCACGAAATGCTGCAAAGCTTTCGAAACGTCAGGGAAACCAATTTAAATAATATACGCGATTTAATCCGGTTAAACCTTGTTTTATTATAATGTGTAGTGATCGCGAAAACCTAAGAAGTTATTATGAAATAATATAATTTTTTTTTTTTTTTTTTTCAATTAAACCTAATTACAGGCACTTTTGAAACGTCAAGATCTAGTTGCACGGTTCCAAATTGTGGGTCCTATGGAGAAGAACCGGCAAGAAACTCCAATAACCCATTAGAACCTATTTACTACTTACTTAGTCAATGCAATTTCGTCAAAAATTGGTCAAAACTGTAAAAAGTGTTTTCATTAGCCAACGCTTTAATCGAGACTTAAAGACAAAATAGAGAATAAGTATAGTGTCTTACTAGGAGTTTGGATGCGCACCAAAAACATGTTCTTTCAATTCAATTCTTACTTGAAATTGAAACATTAGCGATGCAACTACTGCGCGGATTGTACGATCTGCAAGGTTAAGCTGCACTTGCCGCGGTCAGTCTGTGGATGGGTGACCGTTTCGTTACACATCGAGACCCCTCCGTGCCTCGGAGAGCACGTTAAGCTGTCGGTCCCGGTTGTCATACGAATATCTATGGCAGTCGTTACGGGTAGTCAGAAGCCTGAAAGTCTGACGACTGGTCTAACCTCAGAATGTCAGTATTACCCAGTAACTGGGTTGCGGGGGTCTGATGGCAGTCGATCCGTGTAAAATACTGATGTTCAGCCGCATCTGGCTAGACTGGAAGCCGACCCCAATATAATTGGGAAAAGGCTCGGAGGATGATGATGACTTGAAATTGAAATATGGGACAGAAAAAAGATTTTTGCAATGATCCTGAAAATAGCTCGGATGATAACGAAAATCTTTCTAAGATTCCTATCATCCAGTTCTTATTTGCAATCATCCATAGATTTTTGAGGAGATCCGATTTTTCCGATTATCCTACTACAATCAATCAATCAATGAAAGTGTTTATTTGTGTAAAAAATTTGATTGATTGATTGAAATTATACAATATGTAACAAAAACCCTGTTGTTCCTGTGAGGTACGTTATCAGAATCGATATTCATACGTTAGGACACAACTCATTTGGAAAAACTCAAAATAAAATAACCAAATTAAATATTAAATCAATATTAATTGTAAATTGAAAGTGATTATATCAGGGAAACTAATTTAAATAATATACGTGATTTAATCCGGTTAAACTTTGTTTTATTATAATGTGATCATATCACTCAAAACTCACTCACTCAGTGATTATATCAATAACAATAATCAAATTATATATTAATTCATTATTAATTGTAAATTGAAAGTGATATAATCACATTCAATCAATAATCCCGGAGTCTGGATTTGTGCCCGGTCAATAGCAATAGGCTCACCCCTATTATATGGGACTATAACATAACTGGCGACATGTGGGTGCACTATTACACCTCTGCCTACCCCTTCGGGGAAAACAGGCGTGATATTATGTTATGTTATGTGTATAATCACATTTAATAATGATTTAATATTTAATTTGATTATTTTTATTAAAGAGTTTTTCCAAATGCTGTCCTTACGTATGAATATCGATTCTTATAACGTACCTCACAGGAACAACAGGGTTTTTGTTACATGTATAACAGGGTGTTTGTTTTTGTTAGTATTGCATCATGGCCTGATGCCGAATTGCGTAACTCTCTTGGGATCGCAATCATCTGGATTTCAATGTTCATTGCGCCGTGTGTTTTGACAATCCGTGTTATCGGCAACTACGTACCACGCAATGAATATTGCTTTAATTTCAAATTGAAAGCTAATGTCAAAGTGAATGCATTACACAATTGCCCCACTGGTCAGTGGTGACTTGAAATCCAAGTATTCTTTGCTGCTATTAAAAATACCTATTTAGTGACATAACTTACACAAGTTTCTGCAATTCTTACGGAATATCTTATACTATTATCATAGTTGTAATATAAGTACGAACTACCCAACCATATCTCAAGCACTTGGGAGTCAAGTGGCGGAATACTTTCCTCTGAAGACGTTCATTCTGAATTCAGACCGGTTTATGATCCGTCTCCAAAAAGGCCTAGTTTTTTTACATATTCACTAAAATAATTTACATGTTTTCCGTAGAAAGGGAATAGAATAGAATAGAATATATTTATTTGCTTAAAAACATGATATACAAAGGTCTTATAGTTCATAAGAAACTATAAGACTAAGACTTTATTTTTTATGGATGAAATATGCCTGTTGTACATTCTGTAATGCTAGAACTGAGTGCTAGAAAAATAATTCAGTGTCTGTTTTCAGAGTAGTCCTCGTACCTTTATTTTTTGGTGTATTTAGTATCAATTTGGTGTGTTAAGGAATTTTTGAAAAGTGAAATTCTCAGTAGCAGCCTGGAGTCTGGAATTGTGCCCAGATAATGGTAATAGGCTCACCCCCTATTACATAGGACTTTATAACTTAACTGGTGTTTACTATATACCTCTCCTCTACTTCTCCTCGGGAAAAAACAGGCGTGATGTTATGTTGTTGATTAAGGATCAAAACTGCAGTGGTAAGAAGAGATTTCAGGAAATAATTTCGATTCTGGGTTGATGCTTGGAAGGAAACTGAATTGGGTTACGCAATGTGATGCGAATATTTATTAATGGCGCGGAAAATAGCAAAAACGCTATCCGCCATGCTGATTGGGATCGTGACGTCATCGACACTTGACACTTTGAAAACGAATTCATTTTTTTTATTTGACCTCATGATAATGACGGTTAGAATGAATGGTTTCGCTCAATTGTAAACCGAAAAAAAAATATGCATTAATTTTTTTATTATGAAAATGGTCTAATTTATGCACTCTCTATATTCTCCTTACGTAGAGTAAAACACCCTGTTCATGATCGGCTGGTACCATTGGTTGGTAAGAAATGAAGAAACGAACAATCTTTTATTATCTTAAAAAGCAAAACTTCTTGTAAATAAAAAACTTGTAAGGATAGTACGCATGAACTAGTCTTACGTCTTGAAATAATCGACGGTGACGTACAGACTAACAAACGAACGTACGAACAGACCGAAACTTACATACGGAGTACGGAGTGATCTCAATAGGAATTCTTTTGGTACAATTTTGGTGCAAATCCTTTACAAGTGTTTAGAGTTTTGCACAGTGATTTCAATAGTAATTTCCTTCGGGATATTTCTGGTAAAAACCCAAAAAAATACGTACTACACCTATTCGTACATCCTGTACAAAAGAAAAACAAGTCAAATAAAATAAATAAACTTACATTGCTATCCTAGGGACGTGGGCGTATCAATCTGATCCCGGTTTAGTTCAACGACCGATAACGATCCCAATCGTGCTGCTGAATTAATATCAGTAGGTATTGTACTCTGTTTTGTACACGGGATTGTCTATGTTTGGTGATTTTGTTTTTTAATATTCACATTTATTCTTTTGCAGTGATTTTCTGTATGCACACATTAGATTGTATGTTTAAAACTTACAATAATTAGACTTAGAACTATGACGACGACGACGACTGTGGTCCAGTGGTTCGAGTGTTGCTCGGACTGCTGATCACGAGGTCGTGAGTTCGATTCCCACTTGACACAAATATTTGTGTGATGAACATAAGTGTTTGTATTAGTCTGAGTGTTTCTTATATATTATAAGTATGTATTTACAAAAAAATAAGAATATAAGTATCATATCTATTGTCTAGTACCCATAGTACAAGCTCTGCTTAGTTTGGGACTAGATGGTGCTGTGTAAAAATGTCACAAAAATATTTATTTATTTATTATTATTAACTGCAGTAGTTGCACGCGGAGTGAAGCAAATTTTAAGTTGGCCTTAAGGGCATTAAATTGTCAAACGACCTTGACGATTTGGCCTCTGTACAAGTATTTGCTACTTTTGGCGCCGTCTATCCACGGATTAACGTTCTACAAAGAATGGACTGAAGATTAGTTAAAAATACAGATGTGTCGCAATGTTGTCGTCGTTTTTGCCAATTTTATTCGCTCTCTGAGAGATCTAACAATAATGTTTTTTTTTTCTCTGTAGGTGTCTTGTACGAGTTGTAATTTCAAATTTTGCTTTGGCTTTTACCTGCTTTAATGAAAAGGCTACGTTCGGTACAGTTTACGGGGGCCTATGTGTGTGTCGCCGAACATTTTATATGCCGCTTACGGGCACACATCGATTGGTTTTTTTGTTTCAACTATTAATTAAACTATCACTCTGTCTCACTCTTAGTTTTAAAATAATTGTAGGAAGTAAAAAGCAGTCTTCCATACCGAATTAGGTGACCTGAAAAATTTGAAATTAAATTTCTGAATCTAATTGAAATTGTTCTTTTTTAATGTGTAGAATTAAATAAATTGTAACACCTTTACCTGTACTTACTACGTTTCATGCAAATTAAATTATTTGATTTGATTTGAAAAAGTAGCAATACTTCCATTTATGTACTTAATTTGTTATTGTAGGATTTACACCAAATAACAATTTAAATGATCCCAATTTCAAAGCTGCTATAATACAATCACCCTGGAAACTACATACATCTACGTTGATTTAAGTACGTACTCTTACACTCTTACATGTCAGACCTTAGTGTCTTACTTCTTAAATAAACAGATCACATTTGTACACGTATCAAACGTGTGTAAGTACATAGTACATACTGCAACAAGGCTCAAAAGTTCATATTGTTATTGAATAGGTAGTACCTACCTAAGCAGACTTTGTAAGAGCAAATTAAGTGTCTATTGAAAGTCGAGTGGCCATTCTGTAAGTAGTACTATTATGTGATCTGTGGTCGAATACAAAAAACACTAATCTCGAAAATCATATTTCATTTTTAAATCCCCACCTATTCACACTGGCCACTCACATTTCTGAACTAAATCCTTCCTAAAATATAACTTAGTCGACAAAAAAGAATATTCGTGCTCACCGCCACTTTAATATGAGATTTGAGCGCATTACGTGCTGGGTCTTACGTAATTACCCGGGTCAGAACCCCAGAATAATACGAAAGGTTTTTTGTAAGACCCTTTAAGGCCGAAAACACATGGAAACGCGAACCTCAGTAAAAAGTGTTTCAAATAAAGTTGGGAAGTGTGAAATGTGTGGGTGAACTTATTTTTGGGTGACCGTTCCATGTTTGTTGTTGAACTTTCTTGTTATTTTTTAGCTGTCATCACGTAAATAATATAATATGAGCTCATTTTCAACAGGGCTATAGTGGTTTGCTTCGTCAAGAAAACTTGATTTTCATGTATTTAGAATGTTAAGCCATAGATGAATAACTGGTTTCCATTGGAGTGCAGCGGAAACCAGTCATTCGTCTATGGTCTAAGCACAAGTAGGACCGACAACCTGGTAAAGATCGCGGGAATTCGCTGGATGCGGAAATCGCAGGATTGGTCATTGTGGCAATGCTTGGGGGAGGCCTATATTACAGAATATCTAACAGTACTAACGTACAGAACGGCCACTCAAGAGTGCTATGGATATCAATCGCCAGTCGCTATACAAGCACGTCATCTCTGAAAAGCGCTAGGAACCCAGTCGGTATTACGAGTGGCGAGCATCCCTAACTTACACGTGTGTGTGCGTTCGTATAAGACGTAATCTTGTGTATGTAGGTGGTGCTAGCGTTTATATTGTATTAAGTGTCCGAGGTGTGCCTATATCCAACGGAGGACGTCCTTCGGCTGAGGTGATGATGATAATGATGGAAGTCTATTTGGCGAATACGTGAAGTGAATGATAAAAGACAATGCACAGCACAAACTGCTGGGCTTAGAAACTTTTTTTTACACAGATTTATGCGGCCCCGTGGTACTACCAGTGTCACGTCGTGGCCGGTGTTGGGTAGCTCAGGCAGGAGACTCGCAGGGTCGAAGGTTCGGTGGCTTGACACACGGAAGTAGGAACTTGGAGAACAGGAACTGCAGGAACTAGTGGTACAGGAACTACAGGAACGGAACTCAGGTATGGAGGGCACAGAGGGTCAGTAGTAGGGAGGGTCGGAGGAGTGGTAGGTCAACTCCGACTATAAGATGATTGAGCTGCTGCTACACCAGTGCAGCGAGCTCTGGCTGGATTCAGGATTCAGGTAGGTAGGTAGGTCGGCACAAACAATAAAAACACAAGCAGGAACGTTTTTGGTATACTGTATCTCACTTAACTGGTAAGAATATATAGTACTGATGTAAATTAATATAAAAAAACGGTAATGGACTGACACGTCCATACTCGGCCGAGTCTGCGATGTAAGTCCCATATTTTACGTTAAAAATAGAAAATTATAGAAGAGGGGCTCGTAGCGATGCAACGACTGCGCGGATTGTACGATCTGCAAGGTTAAGCTGCACTTGCCGCGGTCAGTCTGTGGATGGGTGACCGTTTCGTTACATATCGAGACCCCTCCGTGCCTCGGAGAGCACGTTAAGCTGTCGGTCCCGGTTGTCATACGAATATCTATGGCAGTCGTTACGGGTAGTCAGAAGCCTGAAAGTCTGACAACTGGTCTAACCTCCGAATGTCAGTATTACCCAGTAACTGGGTTGCGGGGGTCTGATGGCAGTCGCTCCGTGTAAAATACTGATGTTCAGCCGCATCTGGCTAGACTGGAAGCCGACCCCAATATAATTGGGAAAAGGCTCGGAGGATGATGATAGAAGAATTTTAAATTTTGAATTTGGATAGGTAAAGTTTTATAAAGTGGCCAGGAAGTCCAAATAAGGTGGTGAGCAGCGTAACGAGTTTAGCCTCGTTACACCAGTAAGACAAATCGGTAGAACCACGGGTCTGTAACGTACCTTACACCTATTTTAAGGAAGGATGTTTTGAGAATTCAGAGTTTACGCAAACAAAGAAAGATTAATAGAGTGTGTCCATATCTTTGGTTGTCTGGAATCATCCCAACAAACCAACAGTCTGTATTTAGTTGCGTGCGTGCGTTACGTCGTCTGCCGGACATTGGATGCGTATCTTAAATTGGCAATCGTCCAACATCGATGACCAATAGCGATTGGCAGATCGTAACACACTAAATATAAGCTTGAGTGCAGATTTTAAGGGGCTAGCTCAATAACCAGTAAACCAATGTTTAATATAAAATCAGCCTTTTCCCAACATGTTGGGGTCAGTTTCCAGTATAACCAGATGCGGCTGAACATCAGTATTTTACACGGAGCGACTGCCATCAGACCCCGCATCCAGTTACTGGGCAATACCTACATTCTAAGGTCAGACAAGTCGTCAGACTCGGGCTTCTGTCTACCTGTCTTAACAACTGTAGATATTCGTATGACAACTGGAACCAATAGCTTAACATGCTCTCCGAAGCACGGAGGTATCTCATTATGAAACGAAACGGTCACCCATCCAAGGACTAACTGTGGCTAGTGTAGTATAACCTCGAAAATCTTGCAGTCCATGAGGTTGTTACTTAGCCATAAACCCCTCACAATGGACCTCACCATATTATATAAATAAGAGTGTTTTACTCTTCATGAAAACAAACCATAAGTATATCTTACAGAACAATTTTCTACCATAATACCCCACATAATTTCTTCATATTATTATTTTTTATTATTACCTACCTCTGTATTGAATACCAATACATTGCCATCGGTTCCTTTTCATCGGAAGGCCTTTGTTCGCCGATGTTCATTATTCGCTTGAGGCTTTCGTTTCGAAGACACTGTTGTTCAGAATATTTTCCGGCGTATTGTTTGTCGGAATTAAAAATTGATTAGATTTTCGTGTCTAAATGGGATTTTTTTGCCCCAGTCTAGGATTACTTCCGTATTTTAGAAAAATTACATGCTCAACCTAGATCCAAGATAGATTACGCCCACCATGTTTCTAGCATTCAACATAACATAACATAACATCACGCCTGTATTTCCCCGAAGGCGTAGGCAGAGGTGTATAGTACACCCACATTTCGCCAGTTATGTTATAGGCCCTTGTAATAGACGGCGAGCCTATTGCCATTAACCGGGCACAAATCCATCCTCCGGGCTGCTACTGAGAATTTCCTAATGAAAAAAGCCAATAACACTTTACCCGACCCGGGAATCGAACCCAGGAGCCCACGCTCAGCAGTCGCGCTTGCGACCACTAGACCAACGAGGCAGTAGCATTCAATGCAATATAAATTACGCCTATATATAAATATAATTTTAGTAACTCTGCATTCAAAACAGCACTGATGATCAAGCGAACGGTTCGCGCACTGGTGTCCTACGAGACACCTGTTCACGGCGACACTTTCACGCGCCTTTGCCACTTCTATTACCTTATATTATTTCTATGGATACACACACACTGTTTATGTTTAAGGGACTCGTGGCTAATTAGCAAGCGTGTGGATTGTACGATCTGCAAGGTTAAGCTGCACTAGCCGCGGTCAGTCTGTGGATGGGTGACCGTTTCGTTACACTTATAGACCCTTTCGTGCCTCGGAGAGCACGTAAAGCCGTCGGTCCTGCGCCTCTCTCCGGTCATGTCGAATTGCCGTCTCATCGGATTATGAGAGTGAGGGAATAGATAGTGCACCTGTGTTTGCACACACACTTGTGCACTATAATATGTCCCGCGCAGATGGCTAGTCTCCATTGAGATTGGCCGCCGTGACCGAAATTCGGCCGGGAGAACATTATTATGTTTAAACCAGATGCTCACTTTAGAATATTCTTTACCCTTTCATCCAGCGAATTTTATATAAACCGACAAAGATAGCATATTATGTCAATGTGTAGCATTATCCTCCCGTCGTAGGGTTTAACTGGGTTATGTTTAGCCGTAGAATTTTATGGACTGTTAGCAAATGATCCTAGAAAAGATGCCTATATTTACACAAGAGTTGCTTACCTACGAATGTTAACAAGATGGTGCGGGGCAACGCAACGTCTAACCTGCAAAAACTTATGTTGTGACCATGGACGAATAAAAAAAATGTGCATAGAATCTAAAAGAAAAGAAAGAAAGAAACATTTATTTGACACAAAGCACATAGATACACAGACACAATCTCGCTAAACAATAAGTAATGCACCCATGATAAGACGGCTCGCTTACAAGTACGGGCTAGCACGCACACATTCAAACCCAAAGTAAGATAAAAAGCTGCGATTACGCAACAAATCTCGTGTGATACCTTCATGTGATACCGTCGTTGTCGTAGTGTCACAAATAAAATAATACATAATAATATCTGGTGTGTTTAAATGCTGTCCAAATTATAGTGTGTTAAGGAAAAAATTTTGTGGTTCGATCTTTTCTTAGCAAGATTCCATCTGGCTTTTCTTGTTCGTCCGTGGTTGTGACATCTAACTGCAATAATACTACCGCAGAAATCTTGATACGCATTTATACTTGTGTGCATTGTGTCTCACAACTCTAGTTTTCATGACATAACGTCGCCTCAGTACTTGAATGTCCAACCGACCATTGACCAAATTTTACCGGAGACGTTTATTTTAGATTATTATTGATATTAGATAAATATTTTATAAACTTTGAAGATTTAAGAATAATGTAATATTACTACATTATTATTATTTGTTGGTATACTTTTATGTATCTCGGCTGTTGCCGGAATGTAATAGGCAAACACGGGCCGAAGCCAAGTGCTAACCTAGGGGGTGTGAATTATGAGATGAGATATTGTGAACTTGTGATGAGCGCGTCGGTATTCGTGTGGTGACTGGTGCTTGTGTGGATGATTCGGTTATGTGTGGTTGTGTGGCACTATCAGTTACTACATTATTATTATTACATTATTCTTAAATCATCAATGTTTTTAAAATATTTCTCTTAAATCAATAATAAACTAAAAAAAACCCTAAAAAACGTCTCCGGTAACATTTGGTCAATGGTCGGTTGGACATTCAAGCATTGAGGCGACGATAAACCTAGATCTAAGCCGAAGTAACTCCAAAAAACGTGTAGTGCTGAAGGTGCCCGACAGAAGCAAAGCTTCTACGCGTTTGCAAGAGCGGATTATAAGTGATGTTTTTCTCAGTTTACTCCCCGGTGGCCGAAAGCGCAACGACATTAGAAGCTCTGCTTCAAAAATACCGCAAAAATGCGGAAAATTTGCATCTCTATTTGCTTTAAATAACAGGTTTTTTTTTAATTCGTTATTTATTTATTTGTTAGACTTGGACTAGATTACATGGAAGGATTTTAGCACAGGCTTACAATTATTTAACAATAATAATGATATTTATTTAATGTTTTGTTTTTATTTTTTACTTTTTTGAATTTTAAATGCGTAAGGCATTTAATAATTTTATGAACACATGGCAATATTAAAAAATCTGTATGTGGCATCATACAGCTTCGTTTTCAGTATTTGCTCGAATTATTAACTGAAAAATCATAGTTTTTAAGAGAAACTTCTACAGCTTCGTTACGCATTCGACCGTTGAAGTGAACCGAGAAAAAAGTCACCGTTAACTTGCGCGCTAGTTCTATCTATGCTTGCAATTGTGCAGAAGCATCGCTTCTGTCGAACGTCTCCCGACGCCACCTATTTTTTAGGGTTCCGAAGTCCTACAAGGAACCCTTATAGTTTTGTCATATCCGTCCGTCTGTCCGTCTGTCCGTCTGTCCGTCTGTCCGTCTGTCCGTCTGTCCGTCTATCCGTCTGTCCGTCTGTCCGTCTGTCCGTCTGTCCGTCTGTCCGTCTGTCCTAATCCTTTACAGCTTAATAACTTCTACAGTTATAAACATAAGTATTCTTATTCTTATTCTTATTCTTTATTGTACACACAGATATACATTTATATTACAGTAGGAAAGTTTATGTACATCGGCGAGCTTAACTCAGAACTGAGTTTTCTAACAGCAAACCTTAGAGCGATAGAGAGATGTTGAATGTAGAGGACAGAAACAAGTGTACAACATAAATTAAACCTACTTTATTTACTTACAGTACTAGCTAATAATAATATAAATAATATATAGATACTTAAATATATATAATAGATACATAAGAATATATAATAGATACATAAGAATATATACATTCATATATATATATATAGATATATAATACATAACATGTAATATAACTCATGTTGAGAGGAAATGTTCCTTAATTCTTCTTTGAAGACATTCAGTGACGGGCTATCGCGCAAAGAGTAAGTGAATGAAATTTTGTTAAAAAATAGTCTGCATATAGATCTCAATTTTAAAAGAATAAAAAAATAGTTTTTACGTTCTTTAGGGGTGCCACCCATACATGTGAAATGGGGAAAAAAAAATGTTTTTCGCTGCACCACCTCGTGTGGGGTATAATTGAATAGGTCTACTAAAATGAAGGTAATGTTTCATACACCACTTTTTTATCAGGTGTACCAACTGCGAAATATAGCCCGCCAAAGTGGCTTGCAATGTGTCCCCCCCCCTGCCATTTCTAAACTATGCAATGTAGAAACTTATAATCTTCCACATTGATAGACCTTTGTGAAAACTCTCTTTTAAAATTATTTCGAGTATAATATGATTATAATTTTTTGAGTTATAGACAGAAAACTGAAAAATACTTAAAACGTCCTAGTTCAAAGGTCATTGACCTTAGAGAAAAATGATCATAGCAAATAATGCTCCTTTAGCTACTTTCTATTTGAAAAAATCACAAAAAGTAACTTTGTGTTATGTTGACGACACACTTCTTAAATTTGGCGCCATCTAGCGGCGTCGTACAACACTCTCTGGGTCGCCAATGCTGGCGTCAAGTGCCGTGTATTACATTTGGCACTGTATAGCGCCATCTAGCGGCTACTGACATCACTCTCTGAGTCGCCAATGCTGCCGTCTATTGCAAAAACTAAAATAGCCGTGATTAATATTCGATTTGATTTGTTTGTAACACCTACTTAAGGAACCCTATAATACTGAGCATGGCCCGACATGCTCTTGGCCGGTTTTTTTTTTTTACTTAATACTGTTTTTATCTAGGTGTGAGATATGTATAGCACCAATTTTACGTAGTGCAGCACTGCACATAAACAAAGATTTTGCTTACTTCTAAAGGCCCCCACTGTGTCCTATTCCTTAATTTATCCCCATTCACAATTTACCGAAAAACGAATAACCTAACGCAGTTATTTAACAATTTCCTTTTAAACTTTTTTAGTAAATTACGGCACCATGACAATAGTATAGTCAGAGACGATAATTACGCCTGTCTCGGCGAGCACTTCGCCAAACTTTCCCACTTCTGACGAGTTTTTTTATCTTTTTTTTTCACTTAGCACGTCCCACGGAAATGCTGAAGTTTCTTATGGGCGAGCCAAAAATTACTTTTGTTATCTTGTATTGTGGGTGTTTCAGATACTTGTATTAAGTAATGATGGTGTTTTATACGTGTGATTATAAAAACTGGCCAAGTGCGAGTCGGACTCACGCAGTAAGGGTTCCGTACCATCGACCTGATACGTAACTAATAGGTAATCTTTGCTGATACCCCATAGAAACTGATTTAATTTACGAGTGTTCATGAAAAGACATCAACGCACCCTGAGCGAAATATGTATTTTACATCTCTTTTTTACGCAGGTACCACCACATATGTCTATGTTTGGCCTATGTTTAGTATTTTTTGCTAAGCTGCATAGTATGCACTATAATCAAACCAAGCTTGACGCTGGTATGTATTACCGTTTTGAAGATAGAGCAGGAACAAAAACGTTGAAAAAAATGCATTATTTTCGAGGTTTATTGTATGGGGAACCACTTTGGTTTTAGACTTTTTTCATTTTTAGTATTTGTCGTGATAGCAACACATATTCTGAGAAAATTTCAACTAGCTACCTATTACCGTTCAAAAGATACAGCCCTGTGACAGACGGATGGATGGACGGACGGACAGGATAGTGAGAGAAATAGGGTCCCGTTTGGCACCCTTTGGGTACGGAACCCTAATAACGCTATCCGCCATGTTGCTTGGGATCGTGACGTCATCTTTATAGTAAACTATAAGTGTGTCAGGATCTTTTTTTGTTAACAAAGTAAAAATAACACTTAAGCTAGTAACAGTAGTAGAGCTCCTTTGTGAAAAATCTCGTCCGGGGAAGTACTACCATCGTACCTATTTCTGTCAACAACCACTAACGCTTTTATATTTGCTGTGTTTCATTGTGACGGATACGGGTGCCGGTGAAATTGCAATCACATGAGACTTTCCATCTTCATGTATAAGTTTGGCGAATGCTATTTGCAATATCATGTAGGCAAAGCCTAGGTGGTATTGCAGTTGTTATGAGCAAAGGTGACCGCATATAAAAAACTTGTGCTTGAGTTGCTTGGCCTACAGAATAAAACGTTGTTAGTTTTGAAAGTCGATGTCGACAACAGATTTGCTATACCGAAACTTTTGCACATCAAATGTAGTTTAATTTTGAGCACATTTTTTATTATTTTAAAATAGGCGTTTGACCACTACCTCACCTAATGGTCGACGATAGTGCACGCTTGCCCAAAAAAAACCTATTCACTCATGCCTAGGAAATGCGGGTGGTCTTTTCTCTATACAAACGCTCTTGACTGTTTTCTTTCTGATTTATAAACTATGGGTTTATATTTATAATTTTTAGAGTAAAATAAATATCAACTCTTTCTATGTCCCTATGTTTCGTTTTTGTTGATAAATTATTTCTAGAAAACATCTTTAAATTGCCTGTTTATACCACTGTCTACAGAGGCCTAGTGTATACATTTGACAACTATTTATTAAAAAGGAAAAACATAGCGGCATAGTACATATTCTTCTTATTCAGTTTATGAAATAACTTTCAGATTGGACCAGTTTCGGAGGAGAAAATAGTCGAGATTCCAACCTCGAATTATGACTTTTTTACTAAGGCTATTCAGTCGGAAATGCAGTTGTCCTTATCGCACTTACTTGAGGCAAAGCGACAGCGATATTTTCTTCAAATACCTAATGTTCAAAAGTCTCTCTGCACGCATTTCCTCTTAAGGAGCACCAGATTATAAATAAATAAATATTTTGGGACATCTAGTCCCAAACTAAGCAGAGCTTGTACTATGGGTACTAGACAAAGGATACAATACTTACATACATTTTTTTTTGTAAATACATACTTATAATACCCATGTAAGAAACGACCAGACCAACACAAACACTTATGTTCATCATACAAATATTTGTGTTCTGTGGGAATCGAACCCACGACCTCGTGATCAGCACTCCGACACTCGAACCACTAGACCACAGACGTCGTCAAAAACCACAATATACCTATCAGGAAACACAGACCCGGCAAGGAATTCTACTCATCAGCCTAGAGGTACGCATAATAAAAGTACACAGTACATTGTAACAGTGTTACAGTAACATCACAAACTAGTTTTCAACCCTTTCGCATATCAGCCGAACGACGGTGAACGGTCTAACTTCTTGTGACTTGTAAATTAAGTCCATTACTCCGCTTGTATGCTGATGAACGACATCCGACTAACGTGAGGTGTCAGTGTAAAACCAAGTCCTTAAAAGTTTCGAGTACGGCCGGCAGCCTAGCTAAAGCGGCGCGTGAAATAAATTTGTTCTTGTCGACGCCGCCGTTGCCTTGTCAATGTGGTGGCGGCCTTAGATAAGCTTTTTATGAAGTAAATGGAAGTTGGGGGCTATAATGTTAGTAGACTGTGGTGAAATGGATAATGGCTGATAGATATAAGAGCCAATTTGTAGACTGTTTTCGATATTTGAGCCAATTTGTAGACTGTTTTCGATATTTTGGCAATGGTAGAAGCAATCAATTTTAATCTGGTAACTTCAGAGTCTCTGCTCGTTAGGTAACTAATTCAATCAATCAATCAAAATGTATTTGTACACAGGTAATTTTGGTGTTAGGTACATTATAAGTAGTCTCTCTGTGTGCTGTCACAGCTGGCATACAAATATTAGTATTTAATTAATTAAACATATTATACAATATTATTAAACATTATTATTAGAATGAATAACATTAATTTACTTAATAACTTCTTAGGTTTTCGCGATCACTACACATTATAATAAAACAAAGTTTAACCGGATTAAATCGCGTATATTATTTAAATTGGTTTCCCTGACGTTTCGAAAGCTTTGCAGCATTTCGTGGTCGTCAGGGAAACCAATTTAAATAATATACGCGATTTAATCCGGTTAAACTTTGTTTTTTTTTAATTAATTTACTTTATTCACAAATTGATTATTTAAGTATTTAAATTGTGGGAAAAAAATAAAAATTAAATCGCTCACGAGCAGGATACGAACCTGCGACTCCTGGCTCCGTCCGCCAGTGCTTTAGCCACTAAGCTACCGTGAACACAACACAATGAACACAAGCTTAGTGGCTAAAGCACTGGCGTACTGAGCCAGGAGTCGCAGGTTCGAATCCTGCTCGTGAGCGATTTTTTCTTTCCACAATTTAAATCGTTAGATTTCGTTTCGCATGCGTAAAATGCGTTAAAAATAATAAATAATGATTATTTAAGATTTAAATGTACACGTGATTTTTTTAATAATAAATTTACAGGAATTAGCTGCATTCAAAATATTCAAATAATTATTGATTTATTAGATTATTAATTAGGTACCGGTAGTGAATATAAATGCAAATCTCTCATATTGAAATATTATAATCAGATAGGAATTCATTGATTGAATAATAAGTTTTATTTATTTATTATATTCTTCATTGTACATTACACCAAACGAAAACAAAGACAATAGTTTAAGTTTTACTGATTAAAAACAATTTTAACTCCTTTTTAATTTAATGATAATCTTATTTGTTTAAGGTATGGAAGACTTACAGCTAAATAATAAAACCAAAAAACCCGACAACAAACTGACCGTGCAAAAAAACTGAAAAGATGTAAACATCAAAGTATCAGTATCAAATCATAATACGCAGTCGGAGGCTACGCATGTTTTAGCCAGTTTGTGAATTCTTTGTTATTTTTTTTTAAATCCGTAATTTTTTTTTCGTTTATCAAAATTGTTAAATTAACATTTTTATTCCACGGCAGGATCAAACGATGCCAAAACACCTGGAGTCCTGCTGACCCACAAAACAACGGCAAACAAATAACAGTACAGTTAACTGAGCGTGTTGCCGTGTCGCATTGCGGTCATGTGTATTTCCCACATTTACTCGGATTTCATTTTTTATCTGGACGGACACACGGATTGGTGTTTCGTGTTTAAGGTATTTTTGTGCCCGACTGTTCTTTTTTTCTAAACTTTAAAAAATTAATCATGTTGTTAATTAAAAAAGAGTGCTATGGTTATTGAGAAAAACTGAAAGTAATTTAATTGTCGAAAAAGTTTATTCAACGCGAAGACTGAAAATAATTCAATTAGTTTTAATTTAATAAATAAATAAATTCTTTTATTGGCACTAAAAATGGTATTTTTTTTAATTTGTATCCGTTTTATGGCGGGCGAATATTATTAACAATATTTTAACAATGTCGAGACATAGTAAAGTCCAGGGGGGTGATTCTCGCGTCGTAGACATTATCTCGAACTCGACATAATGTCGAAATAAGATGGCGAATGTCGATTAATAATAAAGTTTCGTATTTTCAGAATGTCACGTTAGAGATATGTCTACGCCTAGCGCTCTAAATACAGAGAGTAGTTCATAGCAGTTGACATTACCACCGAGATTTTTCGTAAAGATTTAAAATTAGAGATTATCTCGAATCAGACATTTATCTCTATAACGCGAGAATTAGGGCCCTGATCGTTCTCTTGATATAAACTAAAATCTTCATAGAACAAACATAAACCGAAAACTAATTCTCAATTAGAAACAAAAATTAACGCAGAATGCAACTCGATACACAAGCACAAATTTTAACATGCAAATGTAAGTACAGCGCTTCATCGCTAGATAAGGAAGGATGAGAGCGGAACATCCTGGCTACCCCAAGGGTACAGGCTAGCGATGTGCAATGGCGAGATGTATGTAAATCGATTGTTACGATTGTTCAAACATCTCGATGATTCTCGATGGTTTTCTCTCTGACTCGATGGTCTTGAGTCGATGCATCGTGAATCAGCGTTCAATCTCTGATTCGCGCGTGGTCGAGAGAATTGGAGATTGGACCCACAGAGACAATCAATAGTCATCGGTCGTCTTCAACGACGAGTGACGATATTTAATTGATCGTCCGGCGTACCCTGGGCAGTCAGCCCCGCTACCAGCCTGCTGACTGGCTAATCTTTTCCCCACGGCATGAGCTGTTATCATTATGTAGCTCATTCGACAAGATAGGAGAAGAACGGCGGGCAAGTGTGAAGTGATACAGTGCTCCTCCGGGGAAGTTCTACCACTATACCTATTTCTGCCGCCAAACAGTAACGCTTGCCATGCTGTATTCCGGTATAAAGGGTACGAGTGCTTGACAAATTACAATAACATGAGACTTTCCATCTTTAGGTCTCAGTTTGGCGAATAAAAATAAATAAATAAAATAAATATTTTTGGGTCATTTTTACACAGCGCCATCTAGTCCCAAACTAAGCAGAGCTACGATACAACGATATAGTATACGATTTGCAACACTATTTGGGCAACAACGTATGTGGTATTGCATTTTTTATGGACAAAGATAACTGCTAAAGGCCCTACTAAGAGCTAAGTGACGCCCCCATCAGTAAAACAATAATTACTCGCTGAGTACATCATTTATTGAAAATTATTTTTTTACAATTGAAGTACAGGTACTGTAGAATACAGAAAAAACGGCAATTTTTGGCAATTTTTCTATCTACAGCTACAGAAAACAATAATTTACAGAGTTAATAGTTACTGATTAAACTCCAGTACCTGTACTTCAATTGTTGAAAACGAATTTTCGATAAATGATGTGCTCAGCGAGTAATAATTTTTTTCTGATGGGGGCGCCACATGGCTACTACATGCGCTTTAACATCAGGTAGACCTATTGCTCGTTTTACCAGCCTATATTATAAAAAATAGCTTAGACTCCATTGACTTAAAAACATCGACGAGCATATCGATTGTTTTGTTAGAGACAGATTGAATATTTATTCGATTGCGATTGTTTCGTTTGTGGAAAAACTTCTGGGGTCGCCCATCGCTAGCAAAGGAATCAGCGGTAATAGTTCTATGCAAAGCAGCGCTTGAAACGCTACTCGGTAACACGACACTCGTGAGACCGACAAGCTTTTTTAAAACGTTCCTTTTTTAAATACGGAAGAGAATTTTTAAATCGAAACGGTTACATTCGATAGCCGTTGAATAATTTTTCTATTTGTGTGAATCGAAGATTTTGTGGTTAAGTGTTGGTTTTAGGGTGCTATAAAGAAATAAGGTGAAGAAAAATTCTTGAGGAATCTCCTTGCATTTTTGGTCTTACACTTTTTTTGATCAAACGTTGTTATATTTGTCATATAAAAGCAATAACAGAAAACTTTTTAACAAAAAATTGAACCGACGAAAACAGAAACTGAAAAGCGAAAAATAACTAATTATGAGTCGGCGCCAAACGAACTTTTAACAAGCAAAGTGCGTGTAAGTTGCAAGTGGCCGAGCGGAGAACGCATTTTTGGAAAGTTATTGTTTATCGTTGAAAATTTCACGTTGTATTTGATGTGACGTTGTTTTTAATATTTATTTAAAGTAATTTAATGATCTTCGTTGATTTGTTGTTTGGCGCCGACTCATAATTAGTTATTTTTCGCTTTTCAGTTTCTGTTTTCGTCGGTTCAATTTTTTGTTAAAAAGTTTTATTTTTCATTTTTTTTGTGGTTAAAATCTCACTCCAGGTCTCCATTATGTCGTAGTGTCTAGAACTATATTTATGTGTGTCAAGTTTCAACAGAATCGGTTAACAGGTAAGAATTCAGTGGGTGAACAAACACTCATCCCCTGTTTTACTACCCTTAGGGGTGGATTTTGATTTTGAAATTTAAATGGGACCAACTTCGAGATATACCCTATCTAATAAAAAAAGAATCATCAAAATCGGACCACTCTGTAAAAAGTTGTGCGTCGTCATACATAAAAAAAAAAAAAAATATATATATATATACGCGTCGAATTGAGAACCTCCTCCTTTTTTTCGTCGGTTAAAAAACGGACTGTGGCTATCTTCGTACATGCAAATATCAAATCTTGTATTTATTTTTAGGCATTTGCTTTAACTGTTCTCTAGCTTATATAGATCTTTATCTTTCATCTCTACTTCTTTCATCACATAACCACAGTTCTATTCAAAGAAAAAAACACAAAGAATTGAAATCCTAAAAAATCATACCAATTTCACATTTCATCGCCCACTAAGAAACTTTTTATTAATGTTATGTCATGTTATCTTAGAGTATAGGTTTGTATGTATATCATATTTTCAATATTAAAAAACCAATATAAGTTGTTGAGAAATAAACAACAATAATTTATCATTGAAACATATTTTGATATACAAGACTTAGTTCGCAATTCTATATTGTTTTAATATTTTACCTTTGTCAGGAGACCTCTCTCGATATTAATCATTTTAGTCGAAACAAATATTCGCTGTACAAACCTAGATTTCAATTAATAAATTCCTATTTCAGTATTGTCACCTTTTTGAAAACAATATTACCCTGTAGGCGTCCACTACGGGATATAATCTTTGTTTCATCGAAATGTAATAAACGTTATTTTTAGGAAGATTAAGGGTGCCCGTAGACTAGAACCATAGAATAGAATAACATTTATTTCTTAGTATATGGTAGGTACTTTGAGGTCTTATACTGGGTGTCAGGGAAACGCTTCCGAAACTGAAAGGCTATTATTATACTACCTTAACACATTCGAATACCAATAACCATTAGCCTTATACTCATTGTTTTAGTGATTTGGTATTTTGCAAACCCGCAATGTAAAGCGTACAAAACTCGGGATCAATGCCGCGCGTGCCTAACCTACCTACGACACGAGTCGTTCACCCCTAGCGCCAGCTGATATTATTTGAATTACATTGCGAACTTTAAAAAATTTAGTAAATAAATGGGGTTTTTTGCAAATCAGTTTTATTTAACTGCCCAAAGCTGGTTATGTATGAAAAATGCAAAAAAATAATTAAAATAATAATAAAAAAAATCGCAGTTATTTTGTGGTTTCGTATCAGTAATCACCAGCACTATCACCTATCTTCGTTTTCGGAAGCGTTTCCCTGACACCCTGTATTAAATATTTATTCACATATACAACAAACATACATACATTCATACATCCTAGTACCCATAGTAGGATAGGATAATGTCAAAATTTACAAAGTAAATTGCCGGCCAATCGTTGGATGATATACCTAAATTTAGTATGGGAAGTTTGGTCTCCCGTAAATCGTTTGCTATTCGTTGAAATTTTTTGTCGGCCGATGTTTTAGTTTGGCCGACAAAAAAATTCCCCGGGCTTAGTGAGCCAAAATTAAATACTGGGCCACTTTTTACCATCTGGAAAAAAACAGGATGTGATAAAGTAATAGAATAGAATAGATATTTATTCGCAGGAACAGTTGTCTTACAAGGTCTTATAATATTAGTGTCGATAGAATCATGTTCCACCTTATAAAAAGGAATAATAATAGAATCTATATATATATATATTTTTTTTTTCTATGAAAAAATAACGAAAAATAAGTGAAATAATAAATAAAAAACCGGCCAAGTGCGAGTCGGACTCGCGCAGTAAGGGTTCCGTACCTCTCAACGACCTGATACCCCATAAAAACTGATTTAATTTACGAGAGTTTATCAAAAAACATCATCGCTCAGTGCGCGAAATATGAATTTTTGCATGTCTTTCTTACGCAGGTACCACCACATATGTCTATGTTTGTCTTATTTTTAGTATTTGTTGCTAAACTACATAATATGCACTATAATCTGACCAAGTTTGACGCTGGTATATATTACCGTTTTGAAGATAGAGCAGGAACAAAATCGTTGAAAAAATGCATGTTTCTTGAGGTTTCTTGTATGGGGACCCCCTTTGTTTTTAGACTTTTTTTTGTTTTTACTATTTGTCGTGATACACCTCATAGCAACACATATTCTGAGAAAATTTCAACCGGTTACCTATTACCGTTCAAAAGATACAGCCCTGTGACAGACAGACGGACGGATGGACGGACGGACGGACGGACGGGCAGCGTAGCGAGAGTAATAGGGTCCCGTTTGACACCCTTCGGGTACGGAACCCTAAAAACGTGTGCGGTCAGGAACGAAATTCGCGGCGAAATTAAAGGTATTTATTAAAAGGTGCATGCCAAAAAGGTTCATGTTCGATCTCCAGTAAAACAAGTCTTTTTTTACGTTTTATTTAATTGTTAAAATCTGACGTGACGTTACGTTTCCTCTCGAATCACACATACTGCAAGCCACGATAAGGAACTTTTTTCCAAAAACAGAACGGAACAGCAGATTTTTTCACTTATTTTTCATTTATTTTTTCGGCTTGGCACGCGCTCGTCACTTGGGGTTGACACTGAAAATCAGCGCTGTGTTATGACTCAGGTTACAACACAGCATCATGCTGAGTGTCAACCTCTTTGCCGCAGCTACGACACGCAAAGTTGGTCTTGGTATGATATTACACCTACGTAGGTATCTGTACTGTAATTCCTAAAATGTACCATGTAATGAAGTTATTTTTTATGTGTACCTACCGCATGTCGTCTTGTTGTGGCAATAAATCATTTTTCTTTCTTTCTTCTTCTATTTAAATCTATTGCAGTAGGTAATTGATCACACTCTGTTTTTTCCAGACGGTAAAAAAGTCACCGGTATATCTTTTTTTTTTCTTTTTTTTTTTCTACTCCTATAAAAAAACTTCGCTTACCCAAATGACTACAGCAACATTGCCCCGTTGTCAATAAACTATAAAACAAAACCTTTTCATTTTACAATCGCCATAGCTTCAAGATGTAAACTTTGCAAATCCACGATCTGAATTAAAGAGCTCTAGGAAATTGCAACTTTATAGGTACCTACTGGGTATTAAATTCACAACAACATCCCCATAAAAAATCAACCTTATATTGTAGGTAGTAGTGTTGAATTTTCAATACCACACAAAATAGGGGTGACTATGTGTAATGAGTCACAAAACATCGGTTCCGTATGTCTGTTTATCGTTGGATCATTAAATGGAGCCTGTGGATGACAGCCGTCTCTGGTTTTTGTCTGAGTCTCTTGTCTTTGACAGGGTACATTTTACGGTTCCAGGATACTTCTGATTGATATTAGGAGCGACGGTTTTATCTGCAATTGATTTGAATGATCGAACTGGCTGTAAAGCCTTCGTAGTTAAAGGAAGATTGCGACATCCGTTGGTTGACTATTCAATTGTTATATTAAAGCTGAAGTTAAAATCTTGTTGTTGTTGATAAAAACTTTTTTATCGACTGGAGCATTCAATCACAAACATTAAAGTTTATGTACCAGTGGCGTGCATTGGCCTACTTCATTTAAATTTAATTGTGGTGTAATTTATTGATTTTTTCATGTAGGAAGATTAATTTAGCATTATTAGGTTTATTAAAAGATAAATAATCATCGTACTTTGAAAAAAAGATGATAACTTACACCACTATTGAATTTGAACGAGGAAGGCACTGGGTATTGCCTAATTGCCTATATGCAATGCACGCCACTGCTATGTACTATACCAAGTAAGCGGTGATGTATACTATGTACCTTCATAATATCTTCAGATCCTAAATCTATCTGAATTTAAAGTAACAAACATACTGCAAACGTAACCAGTTTTCGTCACAGTTGATAGCTGCTGACAAGTCACGGTTCACGCTTCACGCGCCGTTCCATCATTCATTCAAGTGACGTGGGACACCTCTAATCAATGTACTACCGTCACATGTTACAGAATGTTTGCTGTAATTCCTTTGAATGATTTGAGGGTACAGCTCAATGGGAAAAGACTTATCTACACTTGAAATGCCTTAAGCAGTCACACTTAACACTTAATAACTGAAATGTCACGGTTGTATTATAAAACTGAATCCGTAGAAACTCCCGACTCCTAAGATACAGGTCTGCGTACCTAGTTTAGGGGCCGGAAATCTGTCATTAAATCTAAAGACTTGATTGTACAACCTGCTGTTGTTCTTTGTGCTCTGTATTGTGTTTAAGTACAAATAAAATAAATAAATCGACTCTCAAAAACGATTTGACGCCGCATTGATATGATTTAAAGATTTTAACAATTTTCCATCATTTAAAAATAATACCGTAATAATTTATAACTAGTATTTTTATCATTATAATAAAACAAAGTTTAACCGGATTAAATCGCGTATATTATTTAAATTGGTTTCCCTGACGTTTCGAAAGCTTTGCAGCATTTCGTGGTCGCAGGTAGACTAAGATGACAAGCGTCTTTACAAATATTTCCAAAAAAATATTTTAATCTACCGTACAATATTATTAATTAAAATCGTTTTGATGCACGCAGTAATCACTCACAATATCATTATCTTTTACAGTGTTGCGTGCTGTTTGGGACTTGATTATTTTTAGGACTGGGTTCCAAACAGGTGGTAGCTGCCAACCTTCTTCTCTATTAAAATTAGGATGTTTTTTAATTTCAATAGCCTCACGGAGCATTCTAGGTACATATCGGTTTTCCTTCGCCAGAACTTGGGGTTTATCAAATCGAAGAAAATGATTGGGTTTGTCTAGGGCATGTTCACACACTGCAGACTTTGTGGAGCGTCTGTTCTTGACGTCAGCTATATGTTCTTTAATTCTAGTGGCTATACTACGCTTTGTTTGCCCTTTGTATGATAACCCACAATCACAATCAATCTTGTAGTATTTTTATCGTTTGTGTACCATTAACAAATAATTGCAAGAGAGTAACTTATTATCTCTATTTTTAGTTACCTCGTTCGCAGATGTTGTCAAGTTACGGTTCACGCCTCACGCGCCGTTTTATAATTCAGTCATGTGTCATGAGATACCTCTAATCAGTGTGCTACCGTCACATGTTACAAGATGTTTGCTTTATCACCTTTGAATGATTTGAGAGTACCGTTCATAGATAAACAAAATAACTGCAAGACTCGAAATACCTTTTGAATAATTCCACTAATCTAGCAAGGACGACTGTTTCTGACTGTATCATTCATTGTTAAGTATTGGCATGTATAGTATAGCGAATATACGAAACCACAGGATACACTCTCATGATTGTGGCGACTTGGCGAGGTATAGCGCCTACGCGTTATTTTCATAAGCGCTAACGTGTTTCCGAACGCACCTCGCGCATGTACCTCGTGCCGACCAATAATTAATAGATGCTGCGAGTTGCGCTTTTACTGAAGGCCTATTATTGGCCATGGTATTCAGAGTTCTAATAAGACTTGTAATGGTGGACGTTGTATTGTTGTATTGTCTTATAGTTTTTACTTAAGTTTATTCCGCTTAACAGAACCCTAATCATTTATACTGACCCACCCCGACTACATTTGTCAAATGTTTTAAGAGTTAGATAGTAATTTTGAAGTGCATTGGTATAGTTTAAGTGGGTCCCGGGGATAATAATTGCAAGGACCAAAGGCAACTGAGACCAAAAAATAATAAGAATGTATCTTGTTATTTCTTATTTTTTGGTTCAGTTCATAGCTGCTGACAAGTCACAGTTCACGCTTCACGTTTCGTTTCATTGTAGGACAACACTAATCGATGTGCTATCGTCACTGACCATACTGGTCTGTGGCTACCGTCAAATGTTTCAAAATTTTGGCGTTATCGCCTTTGGGTTATTTTAGAGTACCTACTTAGCATTCAATTAAGAATAATTTGGTGGAAAAGATTTTGTTTATACACCACGTTTTTAACACAAAAGCTAGTTACTATAGCATTATCACCTAGTTCTGAGCTATGATTAAAGTTAAGAAGAAAAGAAGTCGAAGAAGAAGAAGGAAGTTAGTTAAAATCAACTGCAATTTTTTTTACTGAGCAGACGGATCGCAGTGGACTGCGATAGGCTGAGTTAATTGATTGATTGATTGAGCAGGCGGATATGATTGAAAGCTAGGTAATAAAAACGTGTTAAAAAACAGATCTATGAAAACATGAACTTGACTTTGACAGAATTTCATAGTTTTAAAAAGGTAACATACTTTTGAAATGCGATAGTAATTTAGGATATATTTTAATCAAATGGATTACCAACATTCGATTCGTTATTCTGAGTAGGTGGTACCTAAATAGAAAGTAAGAATTTCAAGGGTCAAAATTGGCGCCAGATTTCTCTTACTCAAATAGTTCAAATTCTAAAATAATTTATAAACCTGCTGACCATTATTTTATAAAGACACAGTACTCACCGTTTTTTGCCGCCATAGCCATAAGAGTGGCGCCGAGCGCAGCCGCCGTGACCAGCAACCGACACAGCGCCGGCAGCATGGTGACACTATCACATCAGCTCATCAGGTCATCACTACACATCACCATCACCAAACACGGTGAACAAACAACTAGGTAATTTAGCAACTTTTTATTAACAATTCACAAGTTGATTTTGATTGGTTGAACAACATCTGAAACAATGAGAAAATATTTTTGTTAGTAAATTGTTACATCTTGATATTAATTAACAAAAAAAAAACCGACATCAAAAACCTTAACTAAAAAGTAAAAAATAATCATTGTATGTATTTTAAAATCTTAACATAAACCAAAATTTTGAAGGCGGCGCGTGATTGACCCTTTGCGTCATGTAATGTACAGTCGAGCGCAATATCTATAGTAATGATTATTTTTTACTTTTTAGTTAAGGTTTTTGAAGTCAGTTTTTATTTTTTGTTAAAAAGTTTTTATTTCATACTTTTTAGTTGAAAATTGCGAGGGTTGATTCATAAATGTTTATATAACCAATTTGAGTTTTTTTTTTTATTAACCTTTGCTATCCCACTGCTGGGCAAAGGTCTCGCTCATGTTCTTCCAAACGTCCAATCACTATCGTGAAATAAAAAAACACGCATATCGGCCAAGAATTCTCAGAAAAACGAACCAATGAGCAGATCATCTAGATAGGCGAAGCTAAAATAAACTGATTTATTGAAGCTGGTTAAAAAACTACTCAACCTAAGTCAATAAAATTTATATGGGACCACCGCGTGGACTTCCTCTACCAAATACAAAAACAACCACGTAAATAGGCCCACAAATAACGGATTAATCGGTGTACATACGGTTTAGGAAGTAAGTGCCTTTGATTCAGTTTAATTTAAGAAAAATATTGGCACCGAATTCCTAAACTATTTCACACAAATTATTTAATTTTTTTGAAGTAGGTATATTATTATTTTGTTTTTCATGTTTTTTTTTTCTATTTTAAGTGGCAATAGACACACAAATAGAAAGACAAGCGATTGCTGCAATCCCAGATTATTTGCTGTCATCCCTTGAAGAGTTCTCTTATTTATCTCCGAAGATCTACATCAGATCTTCACCAAATGATACTTTTTGATAGAAAATGCTTGATTTGTTGATGAAAATATCAAAATCGCTATATGTATGTATGCCTATAATATTTGAGGAGTTCCGTCAATTCCATATGGATCCCGTTACCAGAACTGGGTTTTAATGGGAGAAGGGGGAAATGGGACCAATCTGAAAGTATATACCGAAGTACTACCGAGTAGTACCGAAGATTTTTTTTAATGAAAATCTTAAGAAAACTAAAATATTACAATTAATTAATAATAATTAATTAATAATTAATTGTAATTTATTAAGACATTGCCTATGTACCCAATCTCTATTCTAAATTGTAAGATTATTTATATATATATTATATATATTTATGATACCTATATGTGTAATATATTTTGTGCTATTTATTTATTTTAGTTTAGTAGTACGCCACGGACTGCCCCCATTATCTAGATCTTACGTCTTCTTTGTCCATCCAAAGGTTGTCTGGAAGATATCGCTTTTAGCGATAAGACCGCCCATGTACCCATAATTTGTACGTTGTTCCTGTTTACTACTACTTTCATGGTGTACAATAAAGTATATTCTATCTATCTATCTATCTATCTATCTATCTATCTATCTATCTATCTATCTATCTATCTATCTATCTATCTACAAAAAAATGAAATGAAAACTCGTAGTGTCACTAATGCCAAATTGTTACTTCCAAAATATTTTAATTTACATGGTAGGAGAACGTTAAAATATATTATACCCTACCTAATTAAACAACTACCAACATCTCTAAGGGATAAAATAACAAAAAAAAACATAACATTTAAATTAAAACAACATTTCTTGCAAGTTACAAATACACAATAATAACTAGTCAATACAATTAATAACATTAAATTAATAATGTTAAGTAAGTATGTAAGTATAATAATTCTCAAAAGTTTGCTGCATTTGTAGGAACAACCTGTATCAACACAAATACTACCCTCCACCAGTTTTTAAAGACGGTTCGCGCAGTCACCGGTGTTCGCTCCTTCATAATGTAGCTAAATATTATCTGGTATCTACCCACATTGTACTTATTTAATATCCTACCTTGTTAACTATATTTTTGTTTACCTGTTTGTATAGTCGATGATACTGATGTACGGTAAAACTCTAATGAGTTTATGTTTACATCTTTAGAATGTTTTTGTTATGTATACCACTGAACAAATAAATAAATAATAAATAAATATCCTTTCAAATACAAAAATAATTTTCCAAATCGTTCGATAAATGACGGAATTCAGAGAATTGAGAACCTCCTCCTTTTTTAAAGTTGGTTAAAAAGCAGGTCGGGCAGTAGCAGCGCGGCAGACGTCACACTCAAAGGTAGGCAGTTTTAAAGCGTTTTGATAGCGGGCCCGCCATAGAACTGCTTTCAATATGATATTTTGTGTCGGTTTTCAAATAATACAACTGCCTCGTAACCGCTTTGACGTCACACTGACGCGCCGCCTGGTCCTCCTTCGGTGTGGCCAGTTACCCAGTTAGTATGGCGACCGTAGTTATACAAAGCAACCACAGGGCAGGAACAGTGCAGTATACCAGCGGGCCAGCGCTAATATTTGGTGTATCGTGTTTCAAAATACTTGCAGTACAACGTGCGCTGCTCCGCCTTAAGCCTGCGCTGCTTCTGAGCTGCTTAAATGAAAGCTGCAGTCATTATAACAACATGGTGTTACACAATTACCCCATGGGTGTAGGATTGTATGTAAATGTCAAAACGTACACACACGTAGGTGTACACTTTTATTTTAGTTTAATTATTTCTAGGCGTAATGGTAATTAACACCTAGCCATCATTAGCATTGACAAACTGTGATTAATAAATCACTGACAACAACTCGTCCATTTAAACTTTTGACACCCAATACCGAATTTGTCAGCCATGTAATTACAAATTAGCCACATTTTCAATTAGCATTGCTTTCAAATCAGTTTTGTTATACATAACCACATAATAGGCAGAAATGGAGTACCAAAGCACTATTAGATATTCTGTGACCAAAGTGTACATAAACAGTGTCAAACAACTTTGGCATTAGCATTTATTCGTTAAACACACACTTATTTATCAGCTGATGCGGTCAATAATTTTGTACCTACTTTTTCTAAACTAATATTACTATTACCTGGAGTGCATAATATTATATGTAGCGCTGTTCCACAAACGATGGAAGACTTTTCTTAAACAGTATCTGCGTCTTGTGGTCATTAAAGTTATTGTTTTTGACGTGAATACGTCTTTAAATTTTCTTACATAGTGGGAGGCAATTCAGAAAACTGATGATAACAAAATCGGGGGATACAGTTTGGTGTCGCAGCTAAATATCTATCATACAATACAATACAATACAATACAAATACTCTTTATAGTCCACAAAAAAATAAGCAACATATTTATGATTTATACACCATACCATGACTTTTTAATCACCATCCAATTTTTTTTATTATGATTTTTGCTGAAAATAATAAAATACGTGTTTTTCTTTTAGTCATTCGGTATTAAAATATTGAGATATAGCATCACAAAGTTTACGTTTGACTTATAAATCATCAACATCATCAACTCAGCCTATCGCAGTCCACTGCTGGACATAGGCCTCTCCCAAGTTGCACAACACTCGGTCCTCTGTAATTTATAAATCACTGTGTTGAAAATACTAAAACACGTGTTTTTCCTTTTTAACCGACGAAAAAAAGGAGGAGGTTCTCAATTCGACGCGTATATTTTTTTTTTTTTTTTTTTTTTTTTTTTTTTTTTTTTTTTTATGTATGACCACGCATAACTTTTTACAGAGTGGTCCGATTTTGATGATTCTTTTTTTAATGGATAGGGTATACCTCGAAGTTGGTCCCATTTAAATTTCAAAATCAAAATCCACCCCTAAGGGTAGGTAAAACAGCGGACGAGTGTTTGTTCACCCACTGAATTCTTACCTGTCAACCGATTCTGTTGAAACTTGACACACATAAATATAGTTCTAGACACTACGACATAATGGAGACCTGGAATTAGATTTTAACCACAAAAAAATTAAAAATAAAACTTTTTAACAAAAAATTGAACCGACGAAAACAGAAACTGAAAAGCGAAAAATAACTAATTATGAGTCGGCGCCAAACAACCAATCAACGAAGATCATTAAATTACTTTAAATAAATAATAAAAACAACGTCACATCAAATACAACGTGAAATTTGCAACTTGCACGCACTTTGCTTGTTAAAAGTTCGTTTGGCGCCGACTCATAATTAGTTATTTTTCGCTTTTCAGTTTCTGTTTTCGTCGGTTCAATTTTTTGTTAAAAAGTTTTATATTATCACTCAGTACTAAAATATTGAGATATTGCATCTCAAAATTGACGTTTGATGTAGCAATTACACAGAAATTGATAATTTTTCCGGGATAAATAATTTTGTTGAGAAAAATTTACCTACCATTTTATTTCCAAAAATGGAGTCTTTGAATGACATCCCATGCCCAATGCCCATAAATTTGGATGGTGATTAAAAAGTCATCGTGTATAAATGATATGTAAAATGGGCATAAATATAATAATGGGCATATGTTATTAAATTGTGGATATGGTATATAATACATCCACAATTTAATTACATCACTCGGCTAAAGGAACGTGCGCGGCGGAGGGGGAAGTGCCGTCATTTTAAGTCGCGTCGCTGTGTCACATAATATCCGTTTTTACAATAATGTAATTACACATATTATAATAATAATAATAAATCATTTGTTTTCAGATTTACATCCATTTTGTTAGTAAACATTGCCCTTACAACCTAATTTTAGTAAATAACAAATTTCGAATTGAATTTAATTAAAATACGTAGCTTATCTATGCCACTGGGGCGTGTAAGCGTAACCAATGCTGCAGTATGGGGGCGTCCCACCTGTATTATGGTCTCATATTATGGCCTTACGCTTAGTATAAATGTTGGCTCAGAGAAGCTATGACGTTTATTTGAGAGATCTATTGAATGCGTTATTGTTGTTATTTGTGTTATGTTATTTAACAAATAATGTAATGATTTAAATTATGGAAAGAAAAAATCGCTCACGAGCAGGATTCGAACCTGCGACTCCTGGCTCAGTACGCCAGTGCTTTAGCCACTAAGCTACCGTGAACACTGCTCGTGGTATCGAAATTATCCTCCACTATACGTCTTTGGGTGACGTCAGCGATATCTTATTAAGAAACATTGTTTCTTAACCGACTCGACTAACTTTGCAGTTAGATCAAAGTCGTATAGATATGCCTACCCTTACTATTAATAAGATATCGCTGACGTCACCCAAAGACGTATAGTGGAGGATAATTTCGATACCACGAGCAATGTTCACGGTAGCTTAGTGGCTAAAGCACTGGCGTACTGAGCCAGGAGTCGCAGGTTCGAATCCTGCTCGTGAGCGATTTTTTCTTTCCATAATTTAAATCTTTAGATTTCGCTTCGCATGCGTAAATGCGTAAAAAAAAAAAAAACATGTCGGCCTATACTCATCAAAAAGCCACATCAAATTAAAGAGATCGTATATGGTTGGCATGGGCTTCTCAAAAGTAATCTCTTCATAAGACCCACAATTTGTAATCGTGTAACTAGAGCCTGACGTTTCAAAAGTGCCCGTAAATAGGTTTATTTGAAATAAAAAACATTTAAATTTAGTTTTTTTTAATTCCAGTGATACCCATAAAACTCAATATGACAAAGTGAAGCGGTGATGGGAACGTAAATGAATAAAGGCGTCCGGATAGATTCACGACGGAGCCAGTACATCTGCAGGTGGGGATTGTTTACGTAAAATCACCGACCAGTAAGCCTCTAGACCAGCTATACTCAACCTGCGGCCCGTGGGCCGCATGTGGCCCGGCGGGCCTTTGTTATTGGCCCATCTAAAGTTACTTTATTGTAAACCATTTTAAATTTGGCGCCCATCAGAGAATGAGTGTTTCAGAAAGGGAAGGTGAGCTTTTGCTTGCGGCCCTCGACACCATGACTGAAACGTGTTTGTGGCCCCTATACAAAAAAGGTTGAGTATGGCTGCTCTAGACGCCTATTAGCCGGATACGGGATCGGGACGTCACTCCGTTAGCGAGCGGCACCAATCATATCACCAAACATTTGAGCCGACCAATCATAACGCGCCGTCCGCTTTCCGGTCCCCGCCAACATTTTACGACTGTGTTCTCATGCAAAACTTTGTTTATGTGGCGTCTTGAGGCTTACTGGTCTGTGCGTAAAATACATGGCCGTGTCCACGACACAGTCATGCCCCGATTTTTTCATTATAAAGTGGATAAACGAACAAAGCGAAGCTTAGCTGTATAGAAATCTGCATAAAGTGAATTGTAAGATGTCAATTGTGATCACAGATATAGTAAAAAATATAGACGAAGTGCTGCGAAGCCAAAAAAACTATGCTCCTTCGTGTACAACCAGCGCTCACACACACACATGCACCTCGAACCTTGCTCACTCCTCTCAGTACACGTGCCACGGCATCGTCCGGTAAGCATCGCTAAACCAAATATCCTTCAGGTGCATGGAGTGTGCATTTTTTTTTTTCTTTTTTTTTTTTTATTATTGAACCATTAATTTTGTAATACACAGTTTTTTACTTCTTTCGCGGAGATAAAGAACAGCACATTCCCCAGACTAATATTGCGACAGAGCCATCCTAGATCTCCCACAGATTTCCCAAGCAAACTGACAAAGAGGTATCAAAACTAGTCCGCCACCGACAGCTCTGTCCATCCCCTTCTAATTAATGGCAAATACACAATTCAAAATTTATTTGCCAACTTGACACTCAGTAAAAGCAAACACAATGAGGCTTGTCATGACCGAAATTTCTGATTTCAATTTTCGAACGTATCAGGGTTATCAGTGCACAAAAACGGATATCAAATGAATATAGCTTTATTGATAAATAAAAGAATAGTTCAAAATTCTCGGTCAATGCGACATATTTTGATATAAAAGTTCTGGGAGTTTTATGTAATATTCATAATTTACAAAATAAGAAAACATGTGACCTGACCCCTAGCCAAGTTGACAATCTACAATCGTCAACGCTAATAGAAAACAATCAAAATGTATGGGAATAACAATAACAATATCTCAACGAATAACTTTTTCGTTGAGATATGTCATTCCCGTACATTTTGATTGTTTTCTATTAGCGTTGACGATTGTAGATTATCAACTTGGCTAGGGGGGCTGATCTGTTGACTGACAGGAACCTGATATTAATTGCGACAAATAGCTTTTTACATGGTTATGCAGTTCAAAATTCTAATTATTACAGTGGTAGGAGAATCATTTATCGTTTTTCATTAGATATCTAGGCTAGATATATACAAAACTAGACTTATCCCACGGCTTCGCCCGCATATAATTCGGCTTATCACAGAATCACTTATCGCACATATCTCGGGAAGTATTAATTATATCTGGATTAAAAGTAGCTTATATTTTAATCTGGGTTATGGTCTATCTGTGCGCCAAAACTCATAAAAATCCGCTCAGCCGTTTCAGGATGATTAAGTAATAAACATCCAAACATATTCATAAACTTTCACATAATACTTTTTATTAGTAGGATTTACATCCATAAATGCATATTTTCACCCACGAACTAATTTCATACTGAAATGCAGAAAATTCAGTCAAATTCAGTTTTAGTGCTCATGAAGTAATACTTGAATGAGTGATCGGCCATCAAGTATCCGCTTATAAGCATGGAAATACTGATTGCGTCTCTGAATTCCTGAACTCTGTAATTGGGTGTTCGTTAATTTTAGCAACTGGCAACCCTGCGTACGTGCAGCGTTCGCCGCGTCAAATGAAATGCGGTTCGTGCTAGAATTCCAATTTCGAAATTTGAACCTCGAATTGTAGGTGCTACGTTGTTGGCTGCTGCTAATTTATTTTACGTAGTCTATGATATTCTACAGTTAAATCTTATTTTTTTATTCATTTTTTTTTTGTCAGACAAATATAATAAAATTATAAATCATCCTTAGGTAACCACATAAGTGTCTAAACAATAATATAATATATCATTCAATAATACATTTAAAAAAAGAAATACACTAAAAAATATAATATTTCATAGATTATTGGAAATATTCGTTCATGAACGTGTTACATAAATGTTTCAAGAAATAAAAGCTTAATGTTTCTTTCTTCTTCGTTTATCTCTAATAAAACTAAAGTATTAGCAATTTCAGGCTGCCAGTGAATAGCTGGTTATTTCTATCTTTCGATTGAGTCCTCTATTTATTCTACTTGGAAAGAGAAACGTATAACTTTTAACGATAAAGCAAAACATTCTCCTAAATAAATACAGCATATGAATAAAAAAAGATCTTTTGGTCTTGCTTGTGAAAATATGTGTGTGAATCTTTCAAACTGTTCACATTTCTCGTATCTTTTCCTTTTTCAATTCCCGTGTTGGTGTGGAAATAAAGGAAAGAAAAATAGAATGTAGATTTCAGGTTTAATACCGTTATACCGGTACGGAAGAGCCATTTCACTTTTTTTCGATGTTTTTTTACGGCTCATTTTATTCCATAATAGCGTTGATACTAGCTGGCGCCCGGCTTTGTTCCTGTGGTATGTTTATAGAAAAAAAGTTAATTAACAAAACCAAAAAACTAACTGCGTGTAAAAATAATTGAAAAGATGTAAACAAGACGTGTGTAAGTATCAAATCATAAGATGCAGTCGGAAACTACCTACCTTTTAGTAGTAGTAAAGCTCCTTTGTGAAAGAGCTCGTCCGGGGAAGTACTACCACCGTACAGGACCTACTTCTCCGCCAAATAGTGATGCTTGCATTGCTGTCTTTTGATCTGACAGGTACGGGTGCCGGTGAAATTACAATCACATAAGACTTTCCATCTTCATGTCTCAGTTTGGCGAACCGACTTGCGATACAATTTAGGCAACAGCCTAGGTGGTATTGCAGTTGTTATGGGCAAAGGTAACCGCTTAACATCAGGTGGGCCTTTATTTATTTATTCATTTAAGACATCTTTAGCTCGTTTCGCCAACCTATACCATAAAAAACTACTACTATTAAACTACTTATGTAATTCACAAACTGACCAAAACATGCGTAGCCTTCGACTGCGATCTGTTTCCAGATTTATTTAGTTTAATGACTTTATTGTTTCTGCGTTTCTCATAAATTGTTAATTGCAAGCGTTGTATTGGTCTTACCAAAGTCTACCATAGTAGACTATGGTAGACCATAGTCTACCATAATTATTGTGATTCAACATTTTTCAGACTGATTAAAATATTTGGGGTCTTTACCAGAATGCACTATAAAAAAAATACCACCCCAAAGAATATATGCATAACAACTATAAAAGAAAACTGATTTACCAAACTATTAAAAAGATAGTGTAAAACTTTAGCGGTTACTAAAGCGGTTTTATATCGTGGCAAATTAAATTAAAATTTCCTAATGTAATGGACAAGCTAAAGTTTGAACAAAGTACTGCAGTAAAATTCAAGTTTAATCCAGTCTAATACCCTGCAACGCTCCAATGCAGATGTTTCTGGAAAATATTAACGAGAGGTGAATGGACGATGTCAATTATATTTTTACAAGTTTATAAAAAACCCAATGGTTGTGAAGCTTGGACAATGACACGTAAGGAGAAAGACATGCTTTTGGTCACAGAAATTGGAAGTACTCTGTAAAATCCTGTGGCCGACAAAAACACAGCATAGTACACTGGGAGTCCGGAAGAATGCCGAAATTGAAGAGCGGCTGCCGAATTGCGTAACTTAGTATAATATAGACAATCCGTGTTATCCGCCAACTACGTACCACGCAATGAATGTTGCTTTAATTTCAAAATGAAAGCTAATGTCAAAGCGAATGCATTACACAATTACCCCACTGGTGGACGAGCCTAATATTATTTGATGACGTCTGTGGTCTAGTGGTTCGAGTGCTCGACTGCTAATCACGAAGTTGTCACGGGTTCGATTCCCACAGGACACAAATATTTGTGTGATGAACATAAGTGTTTGTGTTGGTCTGGGCGTTTCTTATGTATTATAAGTACCTATATATTTACAAAAAGAAAAAGTCTAAAAGCATTATGTCTATTATCCAGTACCCATAGTAAGGTCGACCGCACGTCGGTGGTAACACTTTGACATTAGCATCATCTTTATTTCGTAAACAGAAAGGGCGGTTTTCGAATTGAAGTGTTACCACTGTCATGCAGTTGACTGTACAAGTTTTGCTTTGTTTGGGACTAGATGGTTCTGTGTAAAATGTCCCTAAAAATATTTATTTTCATTTAATTATTCAAGGAGGAGGACTAACTTTTGGTCACAGAAAGGAAAGTACTCCGTAAAATCATGGGGCTGACAAAAATACAGCATGAAACACTGAAAGTCCTAAAGAATGCCGAAATTAAAGAGCTGGTGGACGATACTAATATTATTGACGTGATCAAAACACGTCTGCGATGGCTCGGCCATATCGAACGCATGGGGGAGAATCGAAGAGCCAAGAGAGCGTATCTGGGTCAAACAACCGGACGTAGACCGGTGGGTTGCCACAGATATCGCTGGATCGTGCAAAGTGCAGAGCTTTCGTTTCGGACGCCATGACTCACTTTGGGTCGCTATACCAGAAGAGTCAGTAAGTAAAATAACCCGGCCCGCACCTCTGTCTTTTTGAATTCATGTGTGGATCAGACTTTGAATAAAAATTCTTATTCGTACTGAACTAGGAGCAAATGATGATGAATGAACATCACAATTTATCTGTATTAAGAGGTAACAAGACTAAGAAGGGTGGAAAACCGATCCTTAAGGCCCTTCAGAAGCTGTTTGATTCCGTCATTCTCGAGGGAAGAACGCCACAGGCATGGAGCAGAGGTGTGGTGGTACTCTTCTTCAAAAAGGGCGATAATGCTCTACTGAAGAATTATAGGCCCATCTCACTTCTGAGCCATGTCTACAAGCTGTTTTCGAGAGTCATTAAGAAGCGTCTTTCGCGCAGGTTTGACGATGTCCAGCCTCCCGAACAAGCCGGTTTCCGAAAAGGCTTTAACACCGTAGACCACATACATACGCTGCGGCAGGTTATACAGAAGACCGAAGAGTATAACTTGCCTCTTTGTTTAGCGTTTGTAGACTACGAGAAAGCCTTCGATTCGATCGAGACTTGGGCGGTACTACAGTCTCTTCAACGGTGCCAGATTGACTATCGGTACATCGAAGTGTTAAAGTCTTTGTATGAAAACGCCACTATGTCAGTCCGATTACAGGACCAAGCCTCGAAACCTATCCTTCTGCAGCGAGGTGTGAGACAGGGAGATGTGATCTCTCCGAAACTGTTCACTGCTGCATTGGAGGATGTCTTCAAGGTTCTGGACTGGAAGGGGCTAGGCATTAACATAAACGGCGAGTACATCACTCACCTTCGGTTTGCCGACGACATAGTAGTCATGGCTGAGACCATGGAGGACCTCGGTACAATGCTCGATGACCTCAGTAGAGCTTCTGATAGAGTGGGTCTTAAGATGAATATGGACAAGACAAAGGTTATGTCGAATTCCCATATAGCACCCATTCCCGTAAACATCGGAGAATCTACACTCGAAGTTGTTGACGATTATGTATACCTAGGACAAACTGTCCAGCTAGGTAAGTCCAACTTCGAGAAAGAGGTCAATCGTCGAATCCGACTCGGTTGGGCAGCGTTCGGGAAGCTACGCAATATCTTCTCGTCCAAAATACCGCAGTGTCTCAAGACGAAAGTCTTTGACCAGTGTGTGTTGCCAGTAATTACTTACGGTACTGAAACGTGGTCGCTCACAATGGGCCTCATAAGAAGGCTCAAAGTCACTCAAAGGGCAATGGAGAGGGCTATGCTCGGAGTGTCCCTGCGTGATCGAATCAGAAATGAGGAGATTCGCAGGAAAACGAAAGTAACCGACATAGCCCGAAGAATTGCCAAACTTAAGTGGCAGTGGGCGGGGCACATTGCTCGCAGAACGGATGGCCGATGGGGCAGTAAAGTTCTGGAGTTGCGACCGCGTACTGGAAGGCGCAGCGTGGGTAGGCCCCCCACAAGGTGGACCGACGACCTGGTGAAGGTCGCGGGAATCCGCTGGATGCGGAAGGCACAGGACCGGTCGTTGTGGCGATGCTTGGGGGAGGCCTATGTCCAGCAGTGGACGTCTTTCGGCTGAAATGATGATGATGAATGATGAAGATTAAGAATCAGTCTGAACATCCGTTCTTCACAACCATGGAAGTACCTACCATTAACGATTACTTAGTCAAAATCGTTGCCTCGTTGGTCTAGTGGTCGCAAGTGCGACTGCTGAGCGTGGGGTCCTGGGTTCGATTCCCGGGTCGGGCAAAGTGTTATTGGGTTTTTTCATTAGGAAATTCTCAGTAGCAGTCCGGAGTATGGATTTGTGCCCGGTTGATGGCAATAGGCTCGCCCCCTATTACATGGGACTTTAACATATTTGGCGACATGTGGGTGTACTATACACCTCTGCCTACCCCTTTAGGGAAATACAGGCGTGATGTTATGTTATGTTATGTTAGTAAAAATAAATACTTATTGGGACATTTTTACACAACACTCTAAACTAAGCAGAGCTTGTACCCTAGGTACTAGACAATGGATATAATACTTATATACTTTTTTGTTGTTGTTGTTAATACATACTTATAATACATAAGAAACACCCAGACCAACACAAGCACTTATGTTCATCACACAAATAGTACGGGAATCAGTGTTGCCAAATTCACACATTTACAACTGAAATAATACATTACAGTACCCAAAAACAATTATGTGATTGGGTCTATTTAAAATTAAATTGTTTGATGTCACTTGTGACCTATAGTGGTCATCGGTAGCCTCCATATCCATCAATTAACGGGATATAATGATGATGACAATGAAGTTCTCTGAAAACAGAAACAACCTAATTTTCTTGTAAAACCTTGTTTGTTTACAAAAACATAAAACCGACAATACAACAATGCCCCATTCACTATAGCAAAGCCAACTTCCCCATTATATCAAATATTACCTCCGACCCATTGTATTTGTTTTACATTCCCACTTCCCCCTTTTAATGGGGTGTCATAACTACTGAACGTTAATGAATCATCCCCTTAGGTCGGGTTTTATGGGCTCCTAAATTATGTCCGTCGTTAGGACATAACTCAACGGGCAGCAGATAGGCTAGTTTGGAGCCCCTAAAGGTTAATTGCTGGGTACGAGAAAATTTTCGGGTTGAAAAATTGGTCCGGTCCCGTTATGGGTTGTTAGGTCCTTTTAGTTTACAGAAGAAACTATTCGTGAATATTTCCTTAAGCTGCGTTGAAATTATCAAAGTCCACTTTACAAAGTCGACGACGTCTGTGGTCTAGTGGTTAGAGTGACGGACTGCTGATCACGAGGTCGTGGGTTCGATTCTCACAGAACACAAATATTTGTGTGATGAACATAAGTGTTTGTGTTGGTCTGGGTGTTTCTTATGTATTATAAGTATGTATTTACAAAAAAAAAGTATATAAGTATTATATCCATTGTCTAGTACCCATAGTACAAGCTCTGCTTAGTTTGGGACTAGATGGTGTTGTGTAAAAATGTCCCAAAGTATTTATTTATTTATTTATTATTAAATGCTTATTCTAAATAAAAACCTTTGACTTTGATTCACAAACTTCCACATTTATAATATTAAGTAGGATAGTAGAATTACACCATTATTTCTCAATTCGCATCAATGTTCAATGTATACGAGTGTCAAAGAACATTATTATTACATTTCCGTCCGAAATATATTTTATATGTATTAAAAACTTGTTCTGCACACGCTCGGTTGCGCGAATCGAAATGTACAGTTAGGGACATTAAAACAGCGGTTGAGCTCAATAAGTAAATAAATATTTTGGGACATTTCACACAGCACCATCTAGTCCCAAACTAAGCATAGCTTGAAATATCGGTACTAGAAAATGGATAAATATAATACAAATTTTTTTTTTTTTGTAAATACATACTTATACACATTCAATATGTTTTGATTGGGAAATAACAATGATATTAAAAAATACAGAAAGATAAAAACACCTACAACGTATTAAAAATAACTGAAAACCTCGGTGGTATTAAAGTTGTTATGGGCAAAGGTAACCACTTAACATCAGGTGGGCCTTTAGCTCGTTTCGCCATCCTAAACTATAAAAAAAAAAAACTTTTACTATGAGACCAATAATCAAAACGCGAAAAAAAATCAGCTGATCCCTACATTTGCGTTCACATAAATCGACAAAATATTAGGAACAGCTGTTTTTTTTTCGCGATTTCTGGATTGGTCCTATAGTAAAAGTTATTCAAAATGATGAGTACAATTACTCCTTAATAGAATTTAAGTTATTTCAATAGCACGTTGTATATTCGTCTGTATGAACCAAAGACATTTCTATACTAACGTAATAGACCACTACAGTGTGCGACTGAGATACCGATCTTTACGAAAAAACCTATATGCTAGAAAGAGACATAATAAAATGTCAGTAGAACCGATTTTGTAAATTGTAATCTCCCATAGCGTCCCATCAAAATATAATCTCGTATTATTTTATGATTTATTTCACAATCGTTCTGTATTTTATCCAATTAATATCAATAATCGTATTGGTGTAGTGTTCTGTGTTATACTGCTGTGTAATTTACATTATTAACCTAAAGAAAGAGATGTTTCACAGGTAAGTATCTGCAGGACAATACAACTTTCATAATGCTTATTTTCATAGAAGTTATTCTTTAAATCATTTAGTAATGCATTAATAACATGCAGTAAATACCGTATTTTCTATATAATATGTTATTTTAAATAATTATGTGTTAGATAAAAAAATATTGTGTACGTGAAAATGAAACCGTTTCGCATATGGATTGCTCAAAATATATCGATATGTCGATAGTTTCAATTATATATGTTTTGTACTACCTAGCACCATACATGTAACAAGTTAGTGTCCCTTACTGCTTTAAAAAAAATACAATCGAATTGAGAACCTCCTCCTTTTTTTGAAGTCGGTTGAAAGTATTGAAAGGTTGATTTAGTCCGGCCGCACATTGGAAGGAAATCACAATGATTCATTCATTGATCACAGAAAAAATCTGACGCACCTTAACCTATACCATGGTTGTACTTTTACGATGTTATAATAGTATGTTGTACGTCTATGGCAAAGAGACGTTTCACAGGTAAGTATCTGCAGGACAATACTACTTTCATAATGCTTATTTTACATTTATACAGTAAATTTTAGTACCAGCCCCGCAGACTGACAGAATTTTCCGAATCGTATGTCTGCTTTTGACATATTAAAATGTAAATACGGTGCTATTTTATGACAATGTGCGGCCGGGCTAAAAATGCTGTAAAATATTGACCGGCTAACTTCATAACTTCCAGATTTCCTGTAAATGCTGTTATTAAAGAAAAATGGATGGGCACAAATGTTAAAACGAATAAGCACCGTATCTACTATTCTCCGCCAAATAGTGATGCTTGCATTGCTGTGTTTCGGTCAGAATGGTACGGGTGCCGGTGTAATTACAATCACATGAGACTTTCCATCTTCATGTTGTTTGGCGAACCGACTTGCGGTACCATTTAGGTAACAGCCTAGATGGTATTGCAGTTGTTATTGGCAAAGGTAACCGCTTAACATATGGTGGGCCTTTAGTTCGTTTCGCCATCCTATACAATAAAATAAAATATAAAAAAAGCTGAAAGCCTCGAAAAAATTACAGGGTTTGCAGTAGATATTTTAAGGATAACTGTATCGTTTAATGAAATCACCAACGATCCATACCTACGGTTTGATTTGTTGCTAATTAAGTTTGTTTTCATGTTGCATGTTTACGTAAGGGTAAGACAATATACATATGTATGAGCGCATCTCGCCGTTAAACTTGATAGTTTGGTGAGTTTTCTAGTAAATTAAAGCTAAAGAAATTGTACCTGTGATTGAATAAATAAAATAAATAAAAACTCATCATAACGAACAACATTTACTATGAGAGCAACCACAGAGTACATTATTATAACTGGAGCAACCCTGAAATCGCGAAAAAAATCTGCTGTTTACTACATTTTGTCGATTCGTGTGAACACAAATGTAGGGAATAGCTGTTTTTTATTAGATTTCAGGGTTGACCTCGTAGTAAAAGTTGTTCGATAGCACTCAATAAATAAGCTCTTCAAATATGACCACACACGTATATCGGGAGATCATCAGTATTAACGGCGCGCGAACTGGGCTCTTTGGTCATCATTGCTAGAAACCACTGGTCTTGCTGTTCTCATGGAATACAAATTCCCATGAAACTTCATTGAGCATCTTAATCATGGAAGGGACTAGGTTGCTATCCGCGGTCCTAAGTTTGATCAGATAGGTCCTTTTTACTAAAACAAATCTCATAGATACAAAAAATACAACAAAAAAGTTTTATACACTTATTTTTCATGTTATATGATGGCGAAACGAGCAAAGACCCACCTAATGTTAAGCGGTTACCTTTGCCCATAACGACTGAAATACCAACTAGTCTGTTACCTGAATGTTACTGCAAGTCGGTTCGCCAAACTGAGACATGAAGACGGAAAGTCTCATGTGATCATTCAATTTGTGCATTAAAAGAGCCTCCACGAGTGACGATATTTAATTGATCGTCCGGCGCACTCTGGGCAGTCAGCCCCGCTATCAACCTGCTGACTGGCTAATCTTTTCCCCACGACATGAGCTATTATTATTATGTAGCTCATGTCGACACGAAGAAGAAAAAGATTCAATTTGTAAAAATATACCATATTTAGAAAATGGGTTCTTGCAAATGCTAGATTGTCAAGTATGCGAATGCTAAGAGATAGATTCTTAGCCGGTTGCAAATTTAGCCTGCCGCTGAGAAAACTCTTTTTTGAGCTGACGCAGACTTGATTTTATATGATTCGGTCGTCTGTATCGAATCGAAAATCATGGCCAGGTTCTTGCTCCACCTCCAATTTCATCCTCAGAATTTAGTTGCACGATTCCAAAAACAAAGATCCTATATCTTTGTTTTTGGAATCGTGCAACTAAATTCTCGACATTTAATTCTTTGCCTATTTGAAATAAAAACTAACTAATAACTAGAAATTATCGAAACACTGATGTTTCTAAATCTAAGTCGATAAAATTATAATGTATAAGTCTGATGTGTAACTTAAGTTGACTGGACAAGAAAACTTGTCAAGTTCATAGATATTGTAATTTTTCATCAAAATTCAATAATTTGACCAATTCCGGAATCGTGTATAGGAACTTAGTTCCGGGATTGAAAAACTTTCTATACACCTAATTAAAACTAATATGATTAATTGTAAAATGTTCCGTGTGGTGCCGGACGTAAAGAATTGCACCAGCCTATATCTTCTCATGGGTGTCGTAAAAGGCGACTAAGGGATTCACCAGAGGATGGGCAGCAGCGTTCTCTGAGTATTTAACCAACCAACTGCGATCGCCAACCCGCCTGCCAAGCGTGGCGATTATGGCATATCCCCCCAATATATGCTTGGGGGAGGCCTGTGTCCAGCAGTGGACGTCTTACGGCTGAAATGATGATTAATAGATTTTTTTATTTCTTACTTATGTATTCCTTACCTTCGTGACATTAATAATGTAATTATAATATAGCCCTTAATTGCGTAACTCAATCTTTTAAAACAAATAAAATTATGTCTCGAATATCTGTAATTTTAAAACAATAGTTACTTAATAGCTTAGCAGTTTTAAAATACTACCACTCCTTAAAAGTAAGGCTGGTTGAACTATATCGATAATGCGGAAACGTCCATGTCACATCACTAAAAATCACCCCTACACGTGTCAATTTCGCACATAAACTCATTTTGCTTTCGGTGACGTGATAATGAGGTGACAGTGTCTCTATTACGTCAGTATAATACCTTTATGGTATGAACACATTATTATAATTATTCACCCCATTTCCATTAATTCATATTAATTTTCTTAGCCCCAGTATAATCTCAGATCTTAGAGGGCTGTATATATATCCTAAATATATCATTAGTGCCATTACAAATGCCATTAGATACTAACACTGAATAAATATATACATTGGTCGTACGCGCGTTACATAAATCAGATTAAATCATAACATTAAGCACGTAACCATGTTATTTACAAAATATATATATATATATACAGTTGATTTATATTTAGGATTAGTTCTGAATCTCTATAACTAGTCATATTTACTATGTGACTTTATTTTGTGTTTGTTGTCAAGCAAAGTGCGTGCGAGTTGCAAGTGGTCGAGCGGGGAACGCATTTTTGGAAAGTTATTGTTTATCGTAGAAAATTTCATGTTGTATTTTCGTCGCCTCAGTGCTTGAATGTCCAACCGACCATTGACCAAATTTTACCGGAGACGTTTTTTTTAGTTTATTATTGATTTAAGAGAAATATTTTTTAAACTTTGAAGATTTAAGAATAATGTAATACATACTAAAAAAAACGTCTCCGGTAAAATTCGGTCAATGGTCGGTTGGACATTCAAGCACTGAGGCGACGATTTGATGTTATTTTGTTTTTATTAGTAGTAAGTAATTTTATGATCTTCGTTGATTGTTTGTTTGGCGCCGACTCATGATTAGTTATTTACATTTATTTTTCGCTTTTCAGTTTCTGTTTTCGTCGGTTAAATTTTTTGTTAAAAAGTTAGGTTTTTAATTTTTTGTGGCTAATATCTAACTCCAGGTCTCCATTATGTTGTAGTGTCTATTAACTACATTTAAGTATGCCAAGTTTCAACAGAATCGGTTAATAGGTAAGAATTCAGTGGGTGAACAAACACTCATCTCCTGTTTTCCTACCTTTAGGGGTGGATTTTGATTTTCAAATTTAAATGGATCCAACTTCGAGATATAACCTAACCATTAAAAAAATAATCATCAAAATCAGACTAATCTGTAAAGTTATCCGTGGTCATACATAAAAAAAAATATATACGCCTCGAATTGAGAACCTCCTCGTTTTTTTTCGTCGGTTAAAAATGGTCCTACATTCAAAATTAATGAAATTAAAATAATTTCCTGTGGCTAAGCTATTAACTGGATTTGATTGATTTTTTGTGTAGGGTCAGAGGCCGTGATACTCTGTACGTGGTTTTATTCAATGTCGTATAACCTCTTTGTATATCCTGGACAAGAATACAAATAAATCCAACTTCCTACTAATATTATAAACGTGAATGTTTGTGAGGATGTATGGATGTTTGTTGATGATTATGATGCGCACGCACTTGCCCACGAAAACTCGATTTCTCAAATTGTCTACTTTTTGTCTTGTGCCTACTATTAAATTCAGTCAGCGATAAGAGTTCACGCTCAGTCTCCGCGCAACCATCCGCTTCTCGCTCAGTCTCCGCGCAACCATCCGCTTCTAGCTCAGTCTCCGCGCAACCATCCACTTCTCGCTCAGTCTCCGCGCAACCATCCGCTTCTCGCTCAGTCTCCGCGCAACCATCCCTTCTCGCTCATTCTGTGGCCCGTGTCTCATGTGACAAATGCATGCACTATTTCAATATATTTCGCGTTTCACCAAAGAAAGAATTTTCTCGTTTACCCCTGAATATTTATTCAATATTGAATATGAAAAACTGTTTTTTTTTTTCGTGTTTGTTACAAGAAAACTTATCGAAACTACGTGCAATTCGAAATTTTACTTAAATTCGAGAATTGTTTTGTGTCACGTTTTCGTTTTCAGAAACAGAAGTTTTATTTTTATTTTTTTATTGTCTATACTATCCTATGATGGCGAAACGAGCTAAAGGCCCATCTGATGTTAAGCGATTACCTTTGCCCATAACAACTTCAATACCACCTAGGCTGTTGCCTAAATGGCATCGCAAGTCGGTTCGCCAAACTGAGACATGAAGATGGAAAGTCTCATGTGATTGTAATTTAATGATAAGCAAAAGTCAGAGTGATAAGCGAAGATCGAACTCAGACCTTCCTGCAACGAAAGTAAGTATTTAAGCGTAAAATGCTGGTTACGCAGGGCGAGATAGTGTGCGAGTTATTTTAGTTAGGAGTAGCTACTACTCAAATGATATTTAAAAGTACAGATATGTTACTTGCACTTGCAATCTGAAGACTCGAAAACGTCATAATAGGACGTTTTTCTACTAATCCGCGTCAAGTAAGGCACCGAGCATGACCGGTGACAAAAAAAGACCAAAATGCTGACTTGTGTGTATACAGAATGTGTTCCAATTATGACGCAAAAGTAACTTGAAGTAACCACGGAACATTTTTTTCGTTTGTTTTGTTAGGGTATGACTTATCTATACTTTCAAATATCATTTAGCTACTCGCACCATGTGAACGCATTATACATAAGTTACTATCATATACGAGTCAGTCAGTAGCTCGAATCCAATTAACTACCTAAAACATTGTTTATTTTCAATCGCCACTCGGATTTTTCTATCACGTTACAAGTCTTCGTAGCAGCTACTAATCATTGTGTGACTGGCCGAAGCAAGTCAAGTTATTGACATGCAAGTTAGCCGTGATAGTAGCTGTCTACTGCCTACTGGCTATCAATAAGTCATCATCATCATCATCATTTCAGCCGAAATACGTCCACTGCTGGACATAGGCCTCCCCCAAGCATCGCCACAAGGACCGGTCCTGCGCTTTCCGCATCCAGCGGATTCCCGCGACCTTCACCAGGTCACACGCTGTGCCTTCCAGTACGCGGTCGCCACTCCATCACTTTACTGCCCCATCGCCATCGGCCATCCGTTCTGCGAGAAATATGCCACTTAAGTTTGGCAATTCTTCGGGCTATGTCGGTTACTTTCGTTCTCCAGTGAATCTCCTCATTTCTGATTCGATCAATATCAATAGACGTTGATACCTGGTATTCTGCTACTTTTACCACGGAAACTATAAAATATAAAAACCCAATAGATTTTTAAAATAGCATTTTCAATGGCTATTTTAAAAATCTATTTATTACCAAAATCCGCGAGTAATGATTCGTTTTACAGCTAAATGGTGTGTTCATAATGCAATTACTCGTGTTAAAACATAAATAAAAGCAGTATGTGTTGGGTGTTGGCCTATGTCCGATTGTCAGCAGGATTGGTGTTGATTTGTTAATACATATTAAACAAATGTAGGTATATACAAAATTATGTTTTGTTGACAAAGATTGGATTTAAACTATTTGGCATTGGGTCCTGGTTAATTGATTGCATTGTTATTTCAACTCATCATCATCATCAGCCAATTACTGTCCCACTGCTGGACACGGGCTTCTTCTTAGAATGAGAAGGTTAAGCCCTTAGTCCACCACGCTGGCCTAGTGCGGGTTGGCGGACTACACATGGAGCACACAGTGCAGGTTTCCTCACGGTGTTTTCCTTCACTGCTTCTGAGGGTCTGAGTTCAAACCAGACCCTTAAAAAACAGCTGATCCTTACAGTTTGTCGAACGACATTAATGATTTAGTAAAGAACAAGTGATATTTTTTTCGCGATTTCAGGGTTGACCCAGTAGTAAAAGTTGTTCTATGCTATGCCCTGAATGAGCTCTTAAAATATGTCCACGCATTTCTGATTCACGTTGTATATGAGCAGAGTCGTTGTCAAAAATTGGTTTATAGGCCATCTGCCATGCGGACGATGTTTTTTTTTTTTTTTTTTTTTTTCGAATTGAGTCTCGCAAGTGGTACCGAAGTACCATGTCTGCTTAACCGGGCTAGTTGGCGGAGAGTCCCATGTGGGACTCCATTCGCCGAAGGTTTTTTCCCTACACTTAAAACTAAAATCGCGGTTTCAATACCGCAAAACGGGCGTCCCCCAAGGGGGGGCTTGGACCTCGGGGCATTGCAGGGGACCCCGCCGTTCCTATGTCCCCCTAGCAGCCATTGCTGCGTCAGGAATGAATTTTCTCGAAAGTGGCGGACTTTCGGTATATCGGGTGTGTGTGTAACGCGCTAATCGCGATTCGCCGTTAATCGGCAAGCCTCGCCGGCGAGGCTAAGACCTACCTAAACCCCAACCAGTGGCTACGCAATAGCCTACTCCTAGGAACTACTCTAGAGCATAGGGCCGGTCTCGCGTGACGAGATTATGCGGACGATGTTATAAGTAGGGTGTTTTAATAATGGAATAGTCACATATTTTTTGTTCTTCTTTTTGGTTCGATTCAATTCAATTCATTTATTTTGTAAAAATGTGGTAAATACAGGTGGTAGGGTACTAAGATTAGTTCGACACATTAACCATTTCACATTATGGCATACAATTTTTTTTTTATAATTATAAAACAATGATGTACAGTGATCACTTATTCACACACATCCAATTCATAATGTAGTGCATAGTTATCTTTTCCACTTTTCTTACAAATACAGCATGACTTGATGAACAAAGTACATACTCAAGAATATGCTAGATCTTTCTTAAAATTGAGAAAAAAAAAATTGGCAAAAATATTTGATGATGAATCACGCATACAGGAGTAAAAATCCTCACGCAAGCTGACTTTCTAGGGTCTGCCGTCCAGTACAAAAGGCGGAGAGGGTGGCAATAGTGACCGATGGACACTGCCGTGCTAGGTGCATCACTTCACTACACGTAATTTTGATTTGTAAGTGCGGAACAACGTCCACAGTAATTAATGTGACGCAGCGAACATGCTGTCAACCTGCTTTCAATTTAACGTACAAGTGAAATTAGCGTAATTAGACTCATTTAATTTGACCCCAGTGTGCGCAATTTGATTTGCACTCAACCTATATAACTCATTTGCTGCAAGTACTCACAAATGACAACTCAATCGAAACACGAAATGACAGATCGTTACACCAAAAATGTCTTGTGCAAACTTGTGCAAGTTTCGCGGGAAAGTAACTAGATTAGTTGAGCTTATCTTTGTGCAAGTTCTGACAGAAATAGGTCGGCATAATACTTGCGGAGTGGGCCAAGGGCTGTCACTCTTCCGCCGAGTCATCGCTTGAAATAGTTTTTTTTCGAGATGTATTGGAGTATAAGTGGATACGGATGATTGGTGTGGCACGTACTAATGTACTTTTGTAATGGTTTTTTTTCCTCTGTGAGAGCGTGAAATTACAGTTTAGGTACAAGATTCAAAAAATTATTGCATACTATGTACATCATAGGTGTTACATTTTGTTTATGTTTTGACGACGTCTGTGGTCTAGTGGATCGAGTGTAGGACTGCTGATCACGAGGTCGTGGGTGCGATTCCCACAGGACACAAATATTTATATGATGAACATGAGTGTTTGTGTTGGTCTGGGTGTTTCTAATGTGTTATAAGTATGTATTTAAGAAAAAAAAGTATATAAGTATCATATCCATTGTCTAGTACCCTTAGCATAAGGTCTGCTTAGTTTGGGACTAGATGGTGCTGTGTAAAACTGTCTTAAAAATATTTATTTATTTTATTTATAACTTAGTGACCTTTTGCAAGCATTGCAATATTGAGGGCTACATACTATTATTACTATTGTTATTTTTAATAGTACATTACTGTCGAGGCCTGAAATGAAGCAATTTACGGCCGAGTAATATTGGAAGTACGAGGCGAAGCCGAATACTTCCCAAGTGATTTTTAACTTAACTAGGCCGTTAATTGGTATTGCGGTCGAGACTTGTACCAGGCCCCTCAGAAAGTATTGCGAAAAAAAGTTTTTATATATGGGAGACTGGCCAGTTATAATGTTTTTCGAAAATATGATTATTTATAAGTAAAAATAAGTAAGTTCCAATTTCAAAATTTCCCTCCACATTTTTTGCGAGTTAATTCAAAGTATTGTGTCTCACTGAAATATGGATCTGCGCCGGGAACATTTTAGAGCTATGATTTTATACGATTTCAAGTGTCGCCTGAAACCGGATGAATCGTACGATAGACTTCAAATGGCATTCATGGATGAAGGCCCTTCCAAGGCAACCGTGTATCGTTGGTATAACGAATTCAAGCGCGGTCGACCAACTTTGGGGGATGACGAAAGAAGCGGTCGCCCTTTGACGGCTGTTACCGAAGAAAACGTGCTAGCAGTGAAAAATTTAATCCAAGACAATAGGCGAATTACATATCAGGAGATTCAACACATATTGAAGATTGGATCGGGAAGCGTTCACGAGATTCTACACAGCCATCTTCGCGTGAGGAGGATAGTATCACGCTGGGTGCCGCACAACCTCACCGATGCTCAGAAGCAGGCCCGGGTGGAATGGTGCCGTGATATGCTTAACAAATTTGAAGCAGGCTCGTCTCGGCGTGTTTACGACATCGTTACAGGTGATGAGTCCTGGATTTATCAATACGACCCAGAAACCAAGCGCCAGTCGACTGTTTGGGTGTTTCAAAATGAGCCAACGCCTACCAAAGTGAAGCGATCTAGAAGCGGGGGTAAGATTTTGATCGCTAGCTTTTTTAATTTGACTGGCCACTTGGTATCAATTCCCTTACGGGATCAAAGAAGCATTAATGCCGAATGGTATACTACCAAATGTTTGCCAGAAGTTTTCTCTGTTATAAGCAACAAGCGACCAAACACAGGGCTCCGCGGGCTACTGCTCCACCACGACAATGCACCTGCGCACACCGCACTCAAAACGAGGGACTTCCTGGACAGCACGCCAGTCAAACTCCTGGGTCACCCTCCTTACAGCCCTGATCTAGCACCGTGTGACTTCTTTTTATTCCCAAAAATAAAAAATCAGCTCAAAGGGATACAATTTTCGTCGCCGGAAGATGCGCTGGCTGCGTTCGAGCAGGCTGTAAACGAGGTGTCTGCGGCGGACTGGAAAAAGTGTTTTGAAAACTGGTTTAGGCGCATGAATCTTTGTATAGAGGCTGGTGGAAAGTACTTTGAAAAGATTTGATAAAAATATATGTACGTATAGAACAATTTTTTTTAGTTTCGCAAAACTTTCCGAGTGTCCCACGTATAGTACTTTTCTCTCAATTGCGAGGAAACACAACACAAATTAATTCAAGAGTATCTCATTTTCATTCACACCAATTCGCCCGCGCGCGGTTCTTGTTCTATTTTCAAAGTTTTGAAAAAAAAAAAATGCGCGTTCAGCCTGTATAATGATAAATATTTTGAACCTAAAAGCACCTAATTTATGTAAGTGTGTACTTAAAAACCTCGGTAGCATAATTTAAAAAATAAAAAGTGTCCAGCAATTTATATTATTGTCCTGTTGGATATTACCGGCCTGTTATTTCGTTGCGTACGGAAAAGAGCCGATAGTTGTATTCTCTTTTTTGAATAATGAACCAATTTCCGAGCAAGTAGGAGAAAATATAATTATGTCAAATGTATATAGGTACATTACACAAGTAACGAAAACATTTGCACACCATTAATGGTAATACACGAAGAACATTTTATTATAATTTTATCACCTTTTTGACCTGTGTTATGTTATAAATGTATTTGATTGATTGATTGAAGTGCTAGATGTATCATGTATTCGTATTACATTAGATAATATTAGTATTAAATTATAACTATTTTTCATTGTTGCGTTTCTATTTCTGTGGTTGCGTTACATCAACAAAACCTAAGGTACCAATAACAAATAAATAAATAAATCACAATAAAATATCATTTAGTTGAGGTAAAATATTATGATTACTTGGTTTTGAGAACGTTGCAGATCCATAGTGATTTCAAGATCTGTGAGGTCAAGCTGCCCTAGCCATGATCACACCGTTGTATATCGAAACCTCTCCGTACCTCGAAGAGCACGTTAAGCTGTCAGTCCCGGTTGCCATACGAATATATATGGCAATCATTACGGGTAGTCAGAAGCCCGAAAATCTGACAACTGCTTCTAATCTTAGGATGTCGGTATTGCCCAGCAACTGAGTTGTGGGGGTCTGACAGCAGTAACTCCGTGTAGAATACTGATGTTAAGCATCTGGTTAGACTGGAAGCCGACCCCAACATAGTTGGAAATGGCTTGGAGAAAGAAGACATTGTTTTGAGAGGAGCATCTTTCCAACCCGCCTGAAACAACGCTGATGTCAAGATACCACGTCCAGAGGTTGTATAAAAATGTTGTTTTTTACAATTAAAGGGGGGAAACGAGTTAGTGGGTCACCTAACGGTTAGGCAATTACCACCATCCATGGAAATGTGCAACACCAGCAGTCAGGGCAGTCGCCGATACGTTTTGCCGACCTTTAAGAAAGATATAATTAGGTATGCTCTTTTCTTGAAGGCCATGTTATATTTGTTCGTGAAAACCACTGATGGAAGTTGTTTCCACGGTTTCGTTGTACGAGGCAAAAGTTGCGAAAAAATTAAAATAATATCAGGACCAACATTTGATACAAAAACTAATTACGTCATAAATCACTTTCCATCACATTTGGCCTTCACTAGCTTACATACAGACCAGTCCTTATGTTTCTTTAGTAAAATATCCAATTCATTTCTCACCAAGACCTCGTTGGCCGAAGCAGAAAATACCAATTTTTCTGTAACGAAAATTAATAACAAAAGTGCGCTAACCTCTAAGCAATAAGGGTGAAATTGCCGTGTAATCAGTTGAAAATCGTCACCATCTGCAAAACGCCTGGAAACGTACAGAAATTGTACGCTTACGGTTCGTTAGTCAGGAATATTGGTTCATTGCTGGTGAGGCGAGATTCATTACTTTGAGTTTCGTATCGCTACAGGCATTAAGTGTTTACTTGTTCGGGGGACTATGGTGTGGAAAGAAAGAAAGAGAGAAAACGTAGCTCAGCAAATAAGTAAACGTTATTTACTAATGTAAGGAGTGTAAAGAGAAATTGGTTCATTATTTAAAAAAAAAATAGGTACATCAATCGGTTATCGGTGGCAGTGGGCGGGGCACATTGCTCGCAGAACGGATGGCCGATGGGGCAGTAAAGTTCTGGAGTGGCGATCGCGTACTGGAAGGCGCAGCGTGGGTAGGCCCCCCACAAGGTGGACCGACGACCTGGTGAAGGTCGCGGGAATCCGCTGGATGCGGAAGGCACAGGACTGGTCGTTGTGGCGATGCTTGGGGGAGGCCTATGTCCAGCAGTGGACGTCTTTCGGCTGAAATGATGATGATGATGATGAATCGGTTATCGTCAATTGCTTCATTTCAGGCCTCGACAGAAATGTACTATTATTTAATCAGTCTCAATTCTCTAACAATAGTCATACAAAAGCACCATCTTTAAATCCGCAACACAATTCAACTTGCCCACACGTACCGCAACTTTTGAACAATCAGATTAAAAATATTTAATCAGACCTGCGCCCGTGACGACAGAACGTGTACAGCGCGAAATTTAATTATCCCGAGTTGCGATCTGGAGTCGGTGTCAGCGACAAACTAAAAACATCGAAAACTTTTGGATTTTGTTAAATGGTACATGTTTCGTTGTACGGGTTTTTACAGAACCCGTTTAATGTACTTACTGTCCGCATTAAATAATAATAATAATGAAAAATACAAGCATATATACGCTTAAGTGACCTTGGGTACTGGGAGTACCCAAGCGAAGTGAATGTGGAGTACCTCTTAAATATGCCTAAGTAAGCAAACTTCTTAGAAACAAAGTCATAAATAATGTTTTTTTCAACACACTTGCTCGTAAAGTGGCTCTTATTGCACCGCTTTTAGGTTCATAATGTAGCTTATAACGCACGCGTGCTTTTTACATTATATTATCGCACTGGTGCTTTTTACTTTACAGTTTATTTTTAAATCGCAGCAAAGAGTTTTTATGCCTAAACAAAATTAAACATTTTCGAAATAAACCAACTGTATTAATTAAAATATGATAAATAACCATTTCATTTTATCAAATTATTTATGTTTGTCAAAAAATTAACATTAATTTGTGTTATAAATAAAATAAAAAACTACATGTAATATTTTTTAAATTAGGCTGTTTGGTAACCACCACCATGCTTCGACCACCTGCACGCGTATAGATGTATGTCACAGTGCGATTAATGTAATCCGCGAGCCATTTTTCACAAATTCAATATTTGTCTAAAATGTATGTTTTTTCCTCGCAAGTGTGTTGAAAAACGTCGTATGACACGCGTGAGCATTGACTATTTTACTCTCGGCTCTATTACGCCCTCACCTTCGGCTCGGGCTGCAATCCAGTCTCGATTATAATAGTCAACTTAGCTCACTTGTATCATAATGTACTTTGTAACCATATGAGCGGGCCGCGCGTTTTTAGTCGACAAATAACGGAATGTCGCGGTCACTAAAGCGGATAATTGTCGTATATTTTATTGACTGAGGCTATTCCTAGAAATGTCCTTTGGAGGTTAATACAGCATATAAGATACAATTATTAATAGAGATCGAGCATTTTGCATTACAAGATTTGTAAACTTCAACCAATTGCTAAACCTCTCCAACTTATCTAATAAATCTATTGCTCTCAGAATTATTTAACGCTCCAATCAATATTAGTGGAAACATTATATTCCACTTGATTATATTTTGGACATTTGGTCCTTATATAGAATTCAATTACAGGCTGAATTGGCATCAAATACTCGTCAATTCAATAGAATATCAGTAGAATCGCTTAAGGCCCAATCTAGGTAGGCCTTAATCCGTGTATCAATAGCCTAACGCGTGAACTGAGGGTATTTGGGTCAAATAAATAATATACCTATACCCTTGTGAGAATTTGAGGGGCTCGTAGCTAAGTAATAGCCACGTGGATTTCAAAATCTTTAAAGTTGAGCTGCATTAGCTGCGGTCAGTCTTTAGATGGGTGACCGTTTCATTGCACATCGAGACCCCTCCGTACCTCAGATAAATAAATTAATAGATGTCAGTATTATCCAGTAACTGGGTTCGTCGACTCAGCCTATCGCAGTCCAGTGCTGGACATAGCCTCTCCCAAGATGCCCCACAACACTCGGTTCTCTGCCTTCCGCATCCAGTCCTCCCACCCACCTTCTTCTGGTTGTCGGTCCACCTGGAGGGGGGGCGCACTACGTTGCGTTTGCCAATTCGCGGTCTTCCACTCAAGGACTCGTCTGCTCCAGCGGCCGTCGGTCCTTCGACAGACATGGCCAGCTTACTGCCACTTCAGCTTACTGATCCTACAAGCTATGTCGGTTACTCCGGTTCTTCTCCAGATAACCTCGTTACGGATTTTATCCTTCAAATAAACTCCAAGCATAGCTCGCTCCAATGCTCTCTGAGAGACTTTGAATTTTTGGATTAGGCCAATTATCAGTGTCCACGTCTTGGCATCGTAAGTCACGACAGGCAGGACGCACTGGTTGAAGACCTTCGTCTTCAAACTTTGCGGTATAAGCGACGAGAAGACTCTGCGAAATTTGCCAAAGTAACTGGGTAACTGGTAAGTAACTGGGTTGCCTAGGGTCTAATGGCAGTCGCTCCGTGTAAAATGCTTATGTTCAGCCGCATCTGGTTAAACTGGAAGCTGACCCCAACATAATTAGGAAAAGGCGAGGAGAACACAAAAGAGAAGACCCTTGTAAGAATTTTACTTGCTTCTAGAATATTATTCACTGAATATCTATGAATGATAAATACAAGTTGTTGATCTGTAACCGTGCCATATTTCTAGAGCAAATGATAAATAACGTGCTTAGTCATCTAAAATTACTTAAAAAATTCTACGATTATTTTTTAATACCCAAATTTTCACTTACAAACATAGCGAGGGTTTGAGAATAAATCCCGAAAGACTAGACTATAAAATAAGTCACCGGTGGCATTGTAAAAGGACACATGGAGGGAATTTGTTTGTTTATGAATAGGAATATATAGAAAAAAAAAGGTATTGATTTTTTTACTGATTCGTGTTCAGTATCAGTGGTATAGTCACCTCCTTAAAAATGGCACGAATACAGATCAACACGTTGTATAAATTTAAATCCAAATGATCTATTACTGATCTGACGCTTTGATTGCAAATTTTAAGTGGTGTGTTATTCAGTTCGTGTGTTTTGATATTTTAGGATAATTGATTTCAAGGTTTTTCGTGGTGTCTAAATTAATATTTACTCTCAAGTATTGAGACACGAAACGTTCATTCTATAGTTTATTTCACGATCGGGCCTAACAATTATACCTATATTTTATTTTATTAAAATACCTATACCAAAATTGTACACATAACGTGATGTACTACTCTGCCAAGAAAGTACCGGGAAAACTTGTAATGTCTTTGAGATCAATAATACACAAAATGTTAGTTATTCATCCAAATTTATTTTATCGCCTTCAATATATGCCCCTTCATACTTACGCCAACGAATGATCCAATCATCAAAACATTTTTTAAACGACAAAGTATCACAGATCAGATATTCAGATTGTATCAGTATCAGTAGTACTCTGTATTTCCTGTTGCATGCTAAATGGCAGAATATAGCTGCACAAAGAATAGTGGTTCGAGTGTCGGACTGCTGATAACGAGGTCGTGGGTTCGATTCCCACAGGACACAAATATTTGTGTGATGAACATAAGTGTTTGTGTTGGTCTGGGTGTGTTGCTTATGTATTATAAGTACGTATTTACAAAAAAAAAAGTATATACGTATTATATCCATTGTCTAGTACCCATACCACAAGCTCTGCTTAGTTTGGGACTAGATGGTGCTGTGTAAAAATGTCCCAAAGATATTTATTATTATTATTATTAAAAAATTGTTTTTATGACAATATTCATGTAACACCTACCTTACCTATATTCCCAATAAACGATTGAATTGAATTGAATTGAATTCACAGCATAATTTAATAATATCAGTTTGCCGTTACACACTGCTTGAACACAATACAGATTTAAAAAAACTAAAAAAGTTTTGTGAAAAAAGGTCGTTTCCACTTTTCCGAATACATGTTGCGAACAAAGCGAACCCTCCCCTCGCCGCGACTTAATTTATTCCCAAAATCTGATACCAAAATTGGGTTACGAAATTTCACTAACAAATTCAATCAAGTTGAACAATAGTCAATTTTACGGCGTAAGAAGCCTAAAATGATGTATCTACCTATTTTGGAAAACCACAAAACTGGATACCTACGTTAACTAATCAGAATAAACGGGTTGCGGTATATTCGGCCTTAATTTGCATCGGTACCAAATAACGATACCGGAAAATACCGAGTTTTGGTACCCGATTCCGGAAATTGGGTTGCCATTCTCGCATAGAATATAATAGTAGCGTATATGGCTGCATCTGAAATTGTGTTTTTGCCAGTATTAATAGGAAATTATTTTTGCATTTCACCTCTACTTGGTTTTCCATAAGGAAGAAATTTTTTGCTTACCAAGAAAACAGAACTGAAAGGACTTCACTAACCCCTCTCTTCAAGGCAATTAAGAGATAATATCAGAAAGCAGCACTGTCTTGCACGTGCTCGCTGATAAGATCTACTATTTTGACGACCTCTGTGGTCTAGTGGTTCGCGTGTCGGACTAACGTCGTGATAACGAGGTCGTGGGTTCGATTCCCACAGAACACAAATATTTGTGTGATGAACATAAGTGTTTGTGTTTGTCTGGGTGTGTTTCTTATGTATTATAAGTATGTATTTACAAAAAAAAGAAAGTATATAAGTATTATATCCATTGTCTAGTACCCATAATACAAGCTCTGCTTAGTTTGGGACTAGATGGTGCTGTGTAAAAATGTCCCAAAAATAAATGTTTATAAATATTTTAATATTTATAGTATAAAAAGGCTTTACCTACAACTATACCTCACCATATAAAGACCGAATATAAAATGAAACGGAATAATAGAAAAAAATGTATACAAAAACCAACTTGCTATCTCATTATTTTTTCGCGCTCAACATACTTGACAAAAAAAAAATAACAGTCGACACTCCACGCCTCTCCGATCAGCAACGATATAAATTAAACTTCGCTCCCTATAACCGTCACACGTGCTGCTAACAATTCCGAACTCAAATTGAATGCGCAACGAAGAATACGAATACAAAGTGAACTTTACAACTCTTATAGTACGCGATAAAGTTGGTAGTACCCCATAAAACAGTTTGACTGGACATTGTGAAACATGTGTGTAAAATATCGACGACTTTACTACTTTTTGAAAGCTTGTCATATTTATGTGACAGTGACGTGTGACATTTTATGTGACGGATTTGACTGTCAATAACGTGACTGCAGCTGTGACGGGTTGAAAATGAAACAACTGTGACCCGGGCGTGACATAGTGGTGACGTAAGAGCTCATAACATCTACTTTGCTTCAATGTTACCTCATTTGCTAGTCCTGCTAGTCGCAAGCAACGAAAGGCGGATGCCCAGAAACAGATAGAATGGTTGTAATCACAATTTTACTTGCGATTCATGCGTGGCAACTTTCCGAACAAACTACGCCTTAAATTTTGACGTCATTATTTAAAAACTATTAATGACAACAATCACAAATCTGAGCATAAACAGCCAATAAAACATGATAATATCCTTATTTTAAATATTCTACCCCACCAGTTCCCTTGTGTATCGTAACAGCTGAATAACGCAGCTATTATTTTCACCATCTACATGAAACCTGACAGCGTTGTAATGCGAAAATCCTGTCACCTGCAATGCGGAGGACAGGCGGAAGTCGTTCTACTGAACCAAACCTGCCATAGTATGAATAAAGGAATTGTAAAGCTAATTAGCACATGACCCATTTAATCAGAGCTATGTTGCAAAGCGAACCGCGTTGTGCTCATTTCTTTATTTTTATAAAAAAAATACTCTTTTATCGTGAGTTAGCTTACAGACAGAGCAACCATTCGTTATTATAATACATGCTGAAATTTGAATCGCTTATTTCCCGAAAGGGGGTAATAGTACTCATCATTATGAACAACTTTTACTATGGGACCAAACCTGAAATCGCGAAAAAAAATCAGTTGATCCCTACATTTTCTGTTCACTTAAATCGATAAAATGTAGGGACCAACTGATTTTTTTTTCGCGATTTCAGGGTTGGTCCCATAGTAAAAGTTGTTCATAATAATGAGTACAATTACCCGTATTCCGGAAATAAGCGATTAAAATTTCAGTATGTATATGTTACGGGTAATATTAGAAGAACGGGTAAACCTAGTTTTACCCGGTTAAAACTAAGATAATCGAAGCTCTTTGGGTAAAGTCCGAAATATTTTTACAATTAATTCTAATTCAGCATTTACACGGACAGAGGACCGAGTGTTGTGGTGCAACTTGGGAGAGGCCTATGTCCAGCAGTGGACTGCGATAGGCTGAGTTAATTTACCTCTTTTTTTTCTTTTTTTTTTTGAGACGGAGAATATGCCTATCGCATGTCACACCACCCGGGGAGGCGGTGTGGGTATGTGGGACTCGCACCCACTAAAAACTCCGCCGTGTGCCTACTCTCGCCTTGGGTGGATGGGCTACGAGAACTGCAATGCATGGCATTCGCAACCCATCCAACGCGGCCCACTTCAGGGCCTTCCACTTCCAACCTAAACTCTCCTTCAGCGATGTCCGGGCACACGTGGGACATCACTGCAGCTCGAGGGCCAGCAGCATGGATGATAGAATCCCCAATCTATCACCCACTGGCCTCTCTTAGGGCGGCATCAGGTCGCCATAAAGCCGCCTGCGCCGTCCCGTCCTCCTGCGGCGGATCGGATCAGCGAGGGAGTCTTCCTCCCTGACCCGCTCCGCCGCTTCCTTCTGCGAGATGACATCCTCGCAGAAGGATGTGACAGCCTCCCAGGCCCCCCCAATGTCAGCCATAGCCCTGACCACGGTTGGCAGCGAGAGGTCTCCCCCAATTACTGCAGTGAGAGCACGGCGCTGCACTTCCCATGCAGGGCAGTGCGCCAGGGTATGAAGAGCCGTGTCCTCACTGCAGCCACACTGATGGCACACGGGAGTAGCTTCCCGTCTCGCCACCTTGTGCAGGTATCTGCCGAAGCAACCATGGCCCGACAATACCTGCACCAGACGGAAAGACAACGTCCCATGTCGCTTCTGCAGCCACTCCTCAAGAATTAGCTGGATAGCCCCCACTGTCCAGTGCCCGGCACTGGGCGTCTCCAGCATCTCCCTCCACTGCTCTAGTACCGCAGCCTGCGCCTCCCTGCGCCACGTCTTCACGACTTCAGGTGGCGGTCGTCTACCACTTTCGGCCTGGTGGTTCGCTCCGTTCCGGTAAACCTCGGCAAGTACCTGGGCCTCCAAGTCCCACGGGGGGGTGCCTGCAAGTGCGCACGCCGCTTCCGCAGATATTGTGCGGTATCCACGTATGATGAGTTAATTTACCTGGGTCAACCTAGTTCTACCCAAAGACTTTGTATACTGAATACCCAACGCTGGCTGGGTAGTGATAGTTTAAATAAAAAACATTATAGGATTGACAGTAAAAAGTCTTTACTTCGACAGGATGGAATTTCGACACGACTTTAATAATTTAATGTCGCCGGGGCTCCTATTTTTTCTTGTAAGATCACAAGAAAGCTAACACGAAGAGTTCGTATTTACCCAAGCGTGTACTCAGTCGGATTCTCATATTATATCAAAATCAACCCTCATGCTGGTGAATAGCACATTACCTAACATTACCTAGTCAGAGTTTGGTATAACTAGGTTTATCCGGGTAAGTGCTGAATTAGAACTTACTTTAAGATAATTATTTTATTATTTTTAACGCATTTACGCATGCGAAGAAAGAAAGAAAGAAATTAAAGAAAGAAAATGTGTTTATTGGCACAAACAATCAAATTTAAAAAAGGAAAATAACATAAAAAAATATATATTTGTAAATGCCAAAGGGCAATGCGAAGCGATATCTTACGATTTAAATTGTGGAAAGAAAAAATCGCTCACGAGCAGGATTCGAACCTGCGACTCCTGGCTCAGTACGCCAGTGCTTTAACCACTAAGCTACCGTGAACACTGCTCGTGGTATCGAAATTATCATCCACTTGGCACGTCTTTGGGTGACGTCAGCGATATCTTATCTTTTTACTTTAAGATATTTTGAAAACAAAGTAAAACTAGATATGTGTTAGGGCGTGTCGGGAAACTCTTCAATAAATAATCCTTTTGCGGTTAATAGATATATTAATTCGATTTTACAATATGTGTTAATATTTTTAGTACAATGAAAATTAATATTGTTAATTAATATTTGTTTCCGTTCCCACCGAAGTTAGGTAAAGAAAAGGTGCCGACAATGCTTGGTTACGTCGAAAGTGCGGTATTGAATTCGATCGGTCACGTTTGTCGGCACAGTGTGCTTAGCTTGCAGGTTCACCCCATAACGAACTCGTATTTTGTATTTTTGTACATATTTTCTGTAAATGTTCACACCAGGAAACTAAAAGGAGACTTCTCAAACACAATAATAGCGAAGGACACTGATATACTCAAAGGGCTTTCTAAATATGCAAGAATAAAAACATACAAGCAAGTCAGTTGCACATGTGACTTGACGGGACACATACACAAAGCGACTAAATTGGAAACGTCGCAGCGACACGCAGACGTGTTATTTGTTACCTCAGTTGTGGTACAAAGTATGAGAACAGAGCGTTTTTTTGAAAAGAGTGGTGTGAGATATTTTATACATATTTTTTTGGTTTATTTTTATGCCACAATAAGTATGAAATGTTTGTAAAGAGGAAATAATTATTGTTTTTAATGTGAATAGATAAACTAAGTGGTTTCGCTTATTGGCTCGACACTATGGTATAGGCCTTCGTAAACACGCTAATGCAACGTGACCTACTTGCGCCGCTCAACCACAATTGCACTGCTCCTTGTGTAAAACTACCTACTTCTGTTTTGTTTTTGTTTTTTTATGGTAGGCCGAAATTATTAGATGTTTCGATAAGTATCAATGTTATTTTTTCAAGCAAAATCAACGCAATCAACGCAATTTACAAAAAAAAAGTATCTAAGTATTATATCCATTGTCTAGTACCCATAGTACAAGCTCTGCTTAGTTTGGGACTAGATGGTGATGTGTAAAAATGTCCCAAAAATATTTATTTAAATATTTTATTTCTTATTTAATGCATACTTTATTTTGAGCGACGCTTAATGGCATATTCTTTATTTATAATTTTATGTTTTCTCTGTAAGTGAATTTGTAATTCTTTTGAGAAAATAAAGATCTTGAACCGTCAATTTGACTGTACAAAAGCGTTAACAAAATCGCCTTCGCTCATAACTTAACCTACACTGTAAGAAACATCGCCGGTGCTTTCAAACTAGGAATTGGTACAAGTGAAAAATGTCCTGCCGTTGTGCGCTCCCGACAATGGAAATAGAAGCGTTTGTTATACACATCGGTCTTACGTAAATAGCTGCTTAAGTATTCATTTACACGCGGCAATGTATGATGAACATTGGTGGAATGTTAAGCAGGCTGTCTAAATAATTACTGGAACTTGGCTGTTATGTGTAAGAAGTTTTATGACGACAACAGGGCTCTTACGTTTTTCGGGTATTGAAAGGGTGTTCTGCTAAAAATCTGTATTTGTAGAACTTTTCTTGAAAGATAAGATGGTATTTTAAGTCCATACTATGTAATAACTGATCTTGGGTGCATTTTCTAAGAAATTCCATGACGACAAAGGGTTCTAATGTTTTTCAATGGTATTGGAAGGGTATTCTGTCTAAAATCAACTACATTTGTAGGACTTCTCTCGAAAGACAGGGATGGTAATTTAAAGACCGTACTAAAGAATTACTGAAACTAGGGTGCAATTTCTAAGAAGTTCTATGATGACAAAGGGTTCTTATGTTTTTAAAGGATATTGGATTGGGTTTTCTGTCTAAAAATACTAGATTTGTAGGACTTGTCTCGAAAGACAAGATGGTAATTTAAATACCATATTAATAAATAGCTCTCATTTGAAAGCCTCTCTTAAATGCCATTTTGCAAATTTAAATAATAATTTAAATGTGTTATTTAATTTATGAAATTCGGATGACGTTTATAATATTTTGACAGCAACAATGTAGATTTGAGATGCTGTTACTAGGCCTCATATTGAGCGAAATTGTCAAAAAATTACAGGAATTACAATTTACGCTAATAATAGAAAGTTTATGTCGATCATGATTATAATTTCATTACTGGACGATAAAGTGGAAAGGAAGGTATAACTTTCCATCATTTGAATACGAAATTGGACTTATTGGAAGCTTTTGTCCGTATTTACTTCACTGGAAATGCAAATTGGAGTCCGCATGTCCATTCCTCCCACACCAATGACCGTTACCTATTTGACACACATAACATAACATCACGCCTGTATTTCCCCGAAGGGGTAGGCAGAGGTGTATAGTACACCCACATTTGGCCAGTTATGTTATAAGTCCCATGTAATAGGGTGCGAGCCTATTGCCATTACCGGGCACAAATCCAGACTCCGGTTTATTATTGATGGGTAGATTTGAAACCTCGTTTTCCCAATTAATATTCACAACTAAAATGTATATACTATTCAGTATATTATAGAAACACCGTTAAATTTTATTCATTAGTTTCCATCTCAAAACCAATTTTCGTTCATTGAATTAAATAACCGCAAATGTATTCAGCCACAATGGCTTCATTTCGTTTCATTTCAATGTGTTATAGTGAATTTTGTACAATATTATTTCTATACTAGTCTATAGCAATAAGTTTAACAGGTATTTAGTGGAAATAGGTCTCTTTAAGGGCTGCTAAACCGTACATAAAAGTTGTAGAAAATCGTATGCATATAATTTTACGTTGATTGACTGATTGGTACTGGACACTGACAGTTGTGCTAATCCATTAATTCAATGTCGCTCAGCGAGGTATAGAGAGAGCTATGCTTGGATTTTCTTTGAAAGATAAGATCCGTAACGAGATTTTCCAGAGAACACAGACATAGTAAAAAATACAGACGAAGTACTGCTTACAATCATATCATGTTGAAGCCAACAAAACCGTGCTTCTCCGTGTACAAACCAGCGCTCACGCACACACATGCACCTGAAAGATATTTTTTTTTTCGATGCCGCGACATGTGTACTGAGTTTGGATCAAGCGATACAAGCGATAACATCGAAGCGATACTCGGAGCGATTTTGTGTGTTAATTAGCGGTTCAGTGTAATTGTTCATTGGCTTTCTATCCATCTACGAACCCCCAGTTCGTAACAATATTATCATCATCATCATCATCATTTCAGCCTTAAGACGTCCACTGCTGGACATACGCATCCCCCAAGCATCGCCACAACGACCGGTCCTGTGCCTTCCGCATCCAGCGGATTCCCGCGACCTTCACCAGGACGTCGGTCCACCTTGTGGGGGGCCTACCCACGCTGCGCCTTCCAGTACGCGGTCACCACTCCAGAACTTTACTGCCCCATCGGCCATCCATTCTGCGAGCAATGTGCCCCGCCCACTGCCACTTAAGTTTGGCAATTCTTCGGGCTATGTCGGTTACTTTCGTTCTCCTGCGAATCTCCTCATTTCTGATTCGATCACGCAGGGACACTCCGAGCATAGCCCTCTCCATTGCCCTTTGAGTGACTTTGAGCCTTCTTATCAGGCCCATTGTGAGCGACCACGTTTCTGTACCGTAACTAATTACTGGCAACACACACTGGTCAAAGACTTTCGTCTTGAGACACTGCGGTATTTTGGACGAGAAAATATTGCGTAGCTTCCCGAACGCTGCCCAACCGAGTCGGATTCGACGATTGACCTCTTTCTCGAAGTTGGACTTACCTAGCTGGACAGTTTGTCCTAGGTAAACATAATCGTCAACAACTTCGAGTGTAGATTCTCCGATGTTTACGGGAATGGGTGCTATATGGGAATTCAACATAACCTTTGTCTTGTCCATATTCATTTTAAGACCTACTCTATCAGAAGCTCTATTGAGGTCATCGAGCATTGTACCGAGGTCCTCCATGGTCTCAGCCATGACTACTATGTCGTCAGCAAACCGAAGGTGTGTGATGTACTCGCCGTTTATGTTAATGCCTAGCCCCTTCCAGTCCAGAACCTTGAAGACATCCTCCAATGCAGCAGTGAACAGTTTCGGAGAGATCACATCTCCCTGTCTCACACCTCGCTGCAGAAGGATAGGTTTCGAGGCTTGGTCCTGTAATCGGACTGACATAGTGGCGTTTTCATACAAAGACTTTAACACTTCGATGTACCGATAGTCAATCTGGCACCGTTGAAGAGACTGTAGTACCGCCCAAGTCTCGATCGAATCGAAGGCTTTCTCGTAGTCCACAAACGCTAAACAAAGAGGCAAGTTATACTCTTCGGTCTTCTGTATAACCTGCCGCAGCGTATGTATGTGGTCTACGGTGCTAAAGCCTTTTCGGAAACCGGCTTGTTCGGGAGGCTGGAAGTCGTCAAACCTGCGCGAAAGACGGTTCGTAATGACTCTCGAAAACAGCTTGTAGACATGGCTCAGAAGTGAGATGGGCCTATAATTCTTCAGTAGAGCATTATCGCCCTTTTTGAAGAAGAGTACCACCACACCTCTGCTCCATGCCTGTGGCGTTCTTCCCTCGAGAATGACGAACAACATTATGATAATAAAAATTGTAGGCTACCCTAGTATAATTAAAGGCTAGTTTTTCCTAGCCAATTGGAAAGCAGTTAGTCGCACGTGTCGGAAATATATGAAACACGGTGGTGGTGTACCATGGCACTAACCAGCTGATCATATTCACAGTGCTGACGTATAAACTTTTACCAGGAAATAGATACCTGGTTTTAGGTTTTTTATTTTTGGTGCAGGCATAAAACATTTGTTTGTTTTCATGGGACAGATTTAGATTTGAAATGGGATATGAATAAAAGTATGTAGGTATCTCTATTTATTTATTTGTTTATGTGTGGTTTATTATATACCATAAAATACATTAAATTGAATGTGCATTTAAAACATTGTATACAAATGGCTCTATCTCGATTTTTTTAAACCATGAAATGATAAATAAATATTTTTATCCTACACATATTTCTAACATAGAACAATAAATTTATTTCGATATAAACGAGTGGGCTCATATTATAGTGCTGTGTTATAAACTTGTACTGAAAAATTCGGTACCAGGTTTTCGTTTTACTTTTTGGGGCAGTAATAACCGTCAGATTTGCCGACTAGGTATTGTGAATTCGTCTTTTGGTAGTACTATGGTGATTGTTGTAGGCAATGTATGGACTAACTTAGTACACACATTCATACAACCCATTCAGTGGAACTGTTGATCGAAGATATATTCCCTTAGTTTTTACACGGGATGGCATGGCGCCAATGATGGCCAGTTGATCCATACCTGTGGGGATACCTTGGTAGGGATAGATGGAATAGCCGGATATTATCTCTGGGAAGTCAGGTAATCGTCAGGTAATTAAATCCAGTCTGATCAGTTGACTGATTCCTCTATTCAACTCCTCATAAAATCATAAATTCATTCTACATTTTTGTGTAATATTAGAAACTACATAGCCTATACCCGCGGCTTCGCTGCGGATAGCTCGGTTTATTGCGCGCATCCCTCGGTAACTGTTTATTTTCCCGAGATAAAAAGTAGTTTGTCTTTTAATCCGGGTTATGCTTTATTTGTGTATCAAATTGTATCCACATCTTTTTAACCGTTTCAGCGTGATTGAAGGAGAAACAAACAAACATCGATACTTTCGCATTTATAATTTTAGCAGGATAAGATAATTGAACTTGCTATAAGCTATTAGCTTATTGTCATGTACTAACTTTGCCTGTGGCTTCGCCTGCAGTCTGAAATAGAATACTTTATGTTACTTCTGGATAAAGAAGCTTTCTAATGGTAAAAGGATAAGAATAAGAATAAGAATGTTTATTTGCTAGAAATGATTTACATAAAGTTGTTATCATAAAATAAAAATCCGTCATTTCGCCTAGTTGGCATGCAAAATTTTAAGTAAGCTATCAATAGTGTCTAACATAACGCAACATAACTAGCTTATCTCTTACATGTAGGGTACAAATTAGGTAATTTAGCTTTTCATAAATCTATTTTTTTTACACTAATCATTTTTACATGCTAATTTTAATAAATTAGACAATAATTAAATAGTAATTCTAATAGTATTATCAAATAAATAATAAAGTAATTATATTAATTAATAAGAGAAAAGTATTTTTTTTAAATTAAAAATTGATCAGTAGTTTCAGAGTTTATCGATTACAAACAAACAAACAAATCTTTCCTATTTATAATATAGGTATAGGGGCTCGTGGCTAAGTAGCAAGCGTGTGGATTGTACGATCTGCAAGGTTAAGCTGTACTAGCCGCGGTCAGTCTGTGAATGGGTGACCGTTTCGTTACACATCGAGACCCCTTCGTGCCTCGGAGGGCACGTAAAGCCGTCGGTCCTGCGCCTGATCTCTCTCCGGTCGTGTCGAATTGCCGTCCCATCGGATTATGAGAGTGAGGGAACAGAAAGTGCACCTGTGTTTGCGCACACACTTGTGCACTATAATATGTCCCGCGCAGATGGCTAGTCTCCATTGAGATTGGCCGCCGTGACCGAAATTCGGCCAGGAGGACATTATTTATTATTATTATAAGTATAGATTTATGTACAACGTTAAGTGCTTACCCTAATATAACAATAGCTAAAAGCTTAGCAGAGGACAAAAGACTACTACGAAATCCGCTGCTCAGGAAAACGCCAGGAAAAACAAGATTCCCCAGAAGGGTAGTTCATTTTAAGCGCTGTTTTATTTTCAGCGCTATTCTATAGTAGGAGCAGTGTAATAACGCGCTCTTTCCAAGATGGCGTCAGAACGGTGAGTTGGTTTGCATAATACGTCGAAATGTGGAAAATATGTACTATAGACCGTCAAAACAGTGACGGATTCGAATTCATAGTGGTTAGTTGAACTGTTTGGTTTTATGAATAGGATTTGCAAAAGATTTTTTTTTTCGCAATATTTAATAGATTTTTAATTGCGTTTCTGAAAAATATAGTATTAGGTCCTTAAATATGAAATTGGCGTTTTGTACGGGAGGAATATAAAGATTTTTTTTTTTGTAAAATATATTTAATTAATCAAAGTATGCACCGTTGTTATCTATGCACTTTTGCCATCTCATAGGTAGTTCATTGATCCCTTTACTAAAAAAACCATGGGGGCGAGAATCAATAAACTCTTTGAAGGCGGTTTGGACTGCCGCCTCAGAGTTGAATTTTTTTCCTTGTAAGAAGTTGTCCAAATTCCGGAAAAAATGGTAATCTGTTGGAGCAAGGTCCGGGGAGTACGGTGGATGTCACAGACATTCCAATTGTAGCTCATCTAACTTAGTAGTTGTTTGTTGTGCAGTGTGTGGTCTTGTGTTGTCGTGACCTAGAGCGGTTGACCAATCTCGGTTGTTTAGCAGCTAGTTCTTCCTTCATGGTTTGCAGTTGCTGACAATAGATATCTGCCGTAATCGTTTGGCCAGATTTTAGAAAGCTGTAGTGAACGACACCGGCGCTAGTCCACCAAACACTCACAAGTAACTTTTTCTGAGTCAATTTTCGTTTAGGGCAGGATTTGGCTGGGTCTCCAGGGTTCAGCCATTGCGACGAGCACTTCCGATTATCGTACAGTATCCATTTTTCATCAAAAGTAATGATTCGATTTAAAATCCCTTCATTATTGTGTCGATTGAGTAAAGTAACACAGCAGTCGACGCGTGTTTGCAAGTTCGATTCAGTCAATTCATGAGGTACCCATCGTTCAAGTTTTTTTACTTTCCCGAATTGCTTCAAGTGGATTAATACAGTTTTATCACTTACCCCGAAGCCTGCAGCTATCTCTGAAGTGCTTTGTGATGGTTGTGCCTCCACAATAGCCTTTTAATTTTTTCTATCTAGAACTACACCGAACTATATTTTACAGAGTTAATAGTTTCTGATTAAACTACAGTGCCTTTACTTCAATTGGTAAAACCGAACTTTCGATAAATTATGTATTCAGCGAGTAATTTTGTTTTACTGATGATGGGGGTACCACTAGTCTGCTAGTAGCACCTGTAACTTTATTTTGATGCTTAAATTTTTTCGCACTCGTATTTTGTTGTAAAAACAATGGAATCATAATAAATTTTCAAAAATAACCTTTAAACGGCCATAGCCATTTGCTATTCGTAATAACCATACAAAAGGTAACAACCAAAGGTGTATTTTACAACAAAAAAAAGTATATAGTATTATAATATCCATTATCTAGTACCCATAGTACAAGCTCTGCTTAGTTTGGGACTAGATGGTGATGTGTAAAAATTTCTCAAAATATTTATTTATTTTATTCTATTTTTCATAAACTTTAGATAGTTTATTCATTTGCGCGCCATCACCAACTTAAAAACAACCGATCAATTATCGAAAAATCTCTCCCCTAATGGCAGTCCATTTTTCTTTCAAAACCGTTCACATAACTGGGACATACGTCAGCGAACTAACCCAGTACATGTTGGAAGCTGCCCCGGCCAGCCTGACTCAGTTAATACAACTTCGATAATTTATCGCCCGCTCAGCAAAACTGTTCGTGAAATATTTCTTCAACCGTTTACGATAGGGCTACCAAATATAGGCTATGTATTTGTAATATAATATTATGTTTTATATCAATAGAAGTTTTTAAACTTTCGCGAATTTCACTCATATTGAACTATGTTTACGGGACTTGTCGCGCACAATAAAATCAAAATATAACAAACATTTTGACTAAACTCGACGTTTCAGCCAAGTTGCATTGGCCGTGGTCACGAGCAGACTATTGTTCGCGACAAGTCCCGTAAACATAGTTCAATTATAGTAGTAGATTGAATATTTTTTCATGGTGAATTATTCTGAAGGCAACAAACGAAGACAATGCCCACGGACGAATAAAAAATGCGGGCGGAATCTCGCTAAGAAAAGATTAAAGCACTTAATTTTTTCTTAACATTACTATAATTTCGACAGTATTTTGTGACACTACGACAACGAATGCACTCGAGACTTGTTACGTAATCACGGCTGTTTGTCTTACTATGGGTGTAAATATGTGCGTGCCAGCCCGTATTTTAAGCATAGCGATAGCGTAATTTTTGTATTTTTTAAGCGAGCCGTTCCTCTTAGAGTACTTCACTTATTGTCTAGCGAGATTCTGTCCGCCTTTTTTTATTCGTCCATGCCTTTGCCCATAACACCTACAATGCCTCCTAGTTTGTTGCCTAAATGGTATTGCTAATCGCTAATTGCAATTTGCCAAACTGAGATCTAAAGATAAAAAGTCTCATGTGATAGTAATTTCACATCGGAACACAGCAATGCAAGCATCACTGTTTGGCGGCAGAAATAAGTACGGTGGTAGTACTTTCTCTATCACATGGACATAATAAGTATTCATCATCATCATTTCAGCAGAAAGACGTCTACTGCTGGACATATGCCTCCCCAAGCAGTTTGGGGGGATATTCCATAATCGCCACGCTTGGAATGTTGGTTGACGATCGCAATTGGTTGGTTAAATATTCAGAGAACGCTGCTGCCCATCCTCTAGTGAATTTCTTAGTTGCCTTTTACGACACCCATGAGAAGATATTGGGTGGTGCAATTATTTACATCCGCACCACACGTAACACAATAGGTATTACGAAAACCTTACTTTAGCTTAAAGTCAAAGTTGTCATCGTAGTCGTAGAATCTTGGGAAAGAAGACAGAACTGGGCCAAACCTTTCAATTAACTCCGAAAAAAAAGTGTTAGAAAAGTAATGTGTTTCAGCCAGGCGTCAGTAAATACAACTTTGATAATTTATTGGTCGCTCAGTAGAACCGAACGGGAAATACTTCTTTTACCTACTCGTTTGTAGGTAGGGCTACCAAACATAGTAAATATAAAAATATGTAAAAAATAGATAGGAAACATTGATTTTTGTTGCTTTATTAATAGCTGACTAGATTCGCTACTTGAAAAATTGCCAAATTTTTATTAGTTATAACCAAATTTTCGTTAAAATAGCTAAACTAATTTGCTGATTTGATCTCATTCTAGTTAGCTACTAGTAGCGTCAGTTTATAAGTCACCTTTTTATGTTATTAGCAGCCAAAATTTGTATTACTCAAAACAAAACTTTTTTTTTTTCATCAATAAAGCCGTATGCCGTAAAGGTATAACATGATAGATCTTATAAAAATTTTGTACAACTTGCATACTCTGTGTGTATACTCATGTTATGACAAATAAAAATTATCTTATCTTATCTTATCTTATCAATACTAGGCACGGCCAATAACCAAGTTTCTATGTTACAGTCATCTAATACTTCAATTTAGCAAGAAAAATTATGAAGAATTGTAAATTAAATTGTTTAAATACGTACATCGTACGAGTCCCTGAGTGGAGACCAGAAGTCGGCAAACACAGCGTAGGACGGCACCCAGATAGGTGGACCGATGGTGAAAAGAAGGTGTTGGACTGGATGCGGGGTGGTGGACCGAGTGTTGTGGTACAACTTAGGAGAGGCCTATGTCTAGCAGTGGATAGGCTGAGTTAATGAAATGCGTATACGTATACTATTCTCAGAATAATTTTATCAATATAAAAGCAGAAATAAAGTTGGATGCCACATCTGAGCCGAATTTAAAAAAAAAATCCTTTTTTATTTTTGTTTTGACACTTCATTGAGTATAACCTCGAAGAATTGCCAAACATAAGCGGCAGTGGGCGGGGCGCATTGCACGCAGAACGGATGGTCGATGGGGCCAAAAATTTCTGGAGTGGCAATCGTGTACTAGAAGGCGCAGAGTGGATATGCCCCACAAGGTGGACCGATCACCTGGTGAAGGTCGCGGGAATCCACTGGATGTGAAAAGCGCAGGACCGGTCGTTGTGGTGATGCTTGGGGGAGACCTATGTCCAGCAGTGGACGTCTTTCGGTTGAAATGATGATGATGATGACCTCATCGAGAACCAATTAATCTATTCACCAAATTAAGCTCACTTACCGACACCATGTTATTTATTTGAAAATTACCAACTTTTCAGTTTACAACTTTTATCTGTCAAATAAACTGACAACCCTATACCGAACTCATTTTCTTTCTGGCGGAAGGAATTAATTTACTATAATGTTACAACTTCAGTTCGGGTGCGGAGAAGCGGCGTGACTATTGGCCTATTCCGAATTCAAATGAGAGACGAATCTAATGGCGCCTCTGTCTTATCTGTGGCAGCTGTTATTGTTAAACGGTTAGTAGAAAATGATTGTTTGAAATCGGGATTTTATTGATGTTTGTGATTTTTTTTCACGAGTGCTTTTCCTTTTATTCTTTTTATAAATGCTGTATTATAGTATTGTGTAATTACAAGAGTGAAAATAATTTTATAGCCAAATAGTCATAATAATAATCGTTTTATTTATTTTTATTTTTTATAGTATAGGATGGCGAAATGAACTGAAGGCCCAACTGTTAAGCAGTTACCTTTGCCCATGACAACTTCAATACCACCTAGGCTTTTGCCTAAATGGTACCGGAAGTTGGTTCGCCAAACTGAGACATGAAGATGGAGTCTCATGTGATTGTAATTTCACCGGCACCCGTAGATGGTTTGTTGTATAATTTTATTTTTTGTGATTTGACCTAAGATTTTATTTTATTTGAAAGAAAAGAAAGAAAAATTGTTTATTGTACCAGTGTTGTTTTATTGCTAAGTAAACAGTCATTGTCACAATTTTCTAATAATTTTAGACCTGTAAAAGTCCACGCCTCAGTATCGGCTTCCCCCGTGAACAACTTATACATTAAGTAAACTTCTTTTCAAGTAGAAATAAATAAATATTTTTGGGACATTTTTACACAGCACCATCTAGTCCCAAACTAAGCAGAGCTTTTGCTATGGGTACTAGACAATGGATATTATACTTATTTTTTTTTTTGTAATTATATACTTATAATACATAAGAAACACCCAGACCAACACAAACACTTATGTTTATCACAAAAATATTTGAATCCTGTGGGAATCGAACCCACGACTTCGTGATCACCAGTCCGACCTCGAAACACTAGACCACAGACGTCGTCAAAACAGAAATGAAATGAAAGCTTGCTGAACGCAATTTTGCAAAACGACAGAACTGTTACCCAATCACTAACCACAAAATACTTAAAAATAATCATATTCCACCTTGCAGCACTAACACATAAAATGTAACACGTTCCCCATGATATAGTACCAACGTAACAGCTATTTGGAAAAAATATCATCGGAGCGAGCAGGAATATTATGCTTAATGCATGCCTCGTGCGACGCCATACGTGCCTTAGACGCTAGGATGCGAGCACCGTACAATTGCTTAAACAGTAAAACAACTACGTACTAAATGGTCCTAAGGAAAACACACAAATGTGCCTCCAACAGGACCTTTGAGGCAGTTTCAGTACATATACAATATAGTGAATCAATATTGCACCTTTATTTTTATTTAATTTTTTCGCCGTGGGGAAATCCTCGTGAACGCACTCCGCCCGGGGTAGGTGGAGCCAGTGTCGGACTCTTACCGACTAAAACCACCACGGTGTTCCTTTCACTACCTTAGCCGGGGGCGTGGGAACCCGTGAGTATTCGCACAACCACCCCCGACAGGTTCCGGCCCGCCACAAGCAGGCGAGCCCCTTCTACCCGTGCGGCCTAACGTCGGCCGCACCCTCCTCAGTGGCGCACATGGAACACTGCACGCCACCTCACCTCATGGGCCTTTACCAGCTGCGCTAACTACGCCGGCTGTGCCAGCTACGCCAGCTGCTGGTCGGGCAGCAGACTACCCCGAGTCTGCTGCTCGCAGGCCCTACCTCCCGTAATTTTTTATAGAGGTTTTCTTCCTCGCGGTCCGGGCGGTGAAGCCAAGACCCTCGGTCCCAAGAGGCGCGAGAACACTACTCAGCAGGCACTCCTGGGATTACGAGACCGACGGGGGCAGGGAAGGACAGTCTCCCCGCTGCCTGCCCAGTGGCAGGGTGAGTGCACACCGGGCCCGCCCCTGCTCCTCCACAGTGCCCTCTGCTTTCTCAGAGGGACACGCGGAGCAACTTCCCATTGGCCCACATCGGGCGCCTCCCGTGCCAGAATATTCGCCACAGGCAATAAGGTCCCCCGGTCCAAAGGAGACTTATTGCCCGTGCCCAGCGTGCACCGGCCCAACAACTGCCGTTCCCTCTAGACGTGTCTAGAAGGACAAGCAGCTGTCAGACACACGTGGAGGTTTCCTGGCCAGCACCCCATCAATATTGCATCTGCCTTGTTATCTCTGTATCACCCTAAGGTTGACTGGTAGAGAATGCCTAAGGCATTAAGTCCGCCTATGTACACATGTTGCATGAAGTTTAAATAAATAAATATACAGTCAGTTGAATTCACATTTTGTGTGTATAGGTATATATCGCACTAAAATGGCCTAGTTGAAATACTGCTTTGAAATATTTGTACTGTGACACGGGGACGAAAGAACGTGGGACGAGCGAAAGCGTGTAAAGTAAGCAGAATCAGCCTATTAATATACTACTACATTGCAGAAGGCTTTCTCGAAGTTATCTACGTCAGGAATAGTTTATGCAACGTTGTAATATTTATTTTATGTAGTTATAGTGTCTACTGTCGTGGCTTGAATACTTATTAAGTAGGTTTGATGTGACCAGTGATTTCTAAGCAGTGATAGCCTAGAAATCAGAATTTGATTATCACTTGCTTTAACGTTGAAGGAAAATATCGTGAGGACACCTACACACCTGAAAGTGCAGCATATAGTTCTTGATGGTGTGTGTAGTCCGCGAACCCGCAGTGGGTCAGCGTGTTAGACTAAGTCCTGAATCCTACTCAATCTAAGAAGAGACCCGTGCCAAGCAGAGGGACGATAATCGGCTGGTTCTGTTATGTTTAATAGGAACATTAAAAGAGTAAATACTAGGGACGATACTCGAATATGTCTGATGCGCCATAAGGAGTTAGCTCTTTTAGGAATTTTGCTGTCTGGCTTATATTTCATCACTGCATGAAACATTCACAAAACTCATGCAACAAGCATGGATACGAGCCACTGGACGAGGGAAACTATAGAGTGAAGGCCCACAGCCAACATTCGGGGAAGAGGCCGATCACCGAAGCGATGGGTCGACGAAATCAGACGGCATGGAGGTCATAACTGCATGAGTCGGGCATAAGACCGCCAGAAATGGAAGAAGGTAAGAGGACCCTGAGACTGGATAAATGAGAGGCTCCAACGATGATGATGATGATGATGCAACATGTAAGAATTTTAAACCTATTTATGTTTCGAAAAGAGAGACAGTATTCAATCTTTGTAGTAGTAGAGCTCCTTTGTAAAAGCTATCCGGGGAAGTACGGTCTAACAAAACAATTGGTATACAGCGTAGAGAGATAAACGAAGTTTTCTCAGAAGATTATGGATGTTTTCGAGTGAAATATTATTTTAATAACGGACAAAGTTGCACTGTATTTATACAAAACCCTAATCAAACCATTCTATAATAAATTCCTGAGAAATCTTAATCTATATCTGGCGACTTCCTGAGAAATCTTAATCTATATCTGGCGACCCTGTATACTAATTGCTTTGTTAGACTGTACTACCACGGTATCTACTTCTCCGCCAAATAGTGATGCTTGCATTGTTGTTTCGGTCTGAAGGGTACTGGTGCCGGTGAAATTACAATCACATGAGACTTTCCATCTTCATGTCTCAGTTTGGCGAACCGACTTGCGGTACTATCTAGGCAACAGCCTAGGTGGTATTGCAGTTGTTATGGGCAAAGGTAACTGCTTAACATCAGGTGGGCATTTAGCTCGTTTCGCCATCCATACTATAAAAAAACACCAATTCACCTTTTCGATTTCGTAATTGATGCCAAATTATATGTTAGGATAAACCATAGAAATCGAAATAATAAGGTGATAGAAGTGATAAGGCGCGTGAACTTGTCGCCACGTAAATTTGTCTCGTGAGACACCAGAGCGCGAACCGTTTGCTTGATCATGCAGTGCTGTTTTGGTATTAATACTGCTGCAACGCACCGCCAACAATATCTAAGAGCGGTTTTTTAGGCTTATTTTATTTTGCATTGAATGCTAGAAACAAGGTGGGCGTAATAACGTATTTATGTTGGTAGCGGCAAACCTGCGACACGCGTTCCGGTATTAAAGATAGTAAATAACATTTCTATTACCCTATTATTTAGATTTCTATGGGATGAACCATGTAGGATATAGAATGTTAAAATAAAGACTTGTAATTTTCCTCAGACACTATTTCACAAATATTATTCTGAAAATGAACACTGAATTGGTGAAACACGTCCGTATTTCTATTGCACTCGTTCGCCAATTTGCAGATATTTCTAACGTAGAATTGGAGATCTGAATCCTAGAGCGTATTTCTGAATTTACTACCGGTACTATAGTATTATATTATCTGTGCTACCGGTATTGGCTTCAGGAGCATTGATAACAGATTCATAAGAAACGTGTTTGTTAATTTTATTTGGATAATTGCTCATTCGTTACTTTTGGAGAAAATTCCCAGAAAAGGCACGAAAAACTAGAAAAAACGTGCACATCGTCTTACCATCGTTTGTTCGGCCTGTCTCGTTGACTACCTCCCTCATCAGGCACCCACTTCATAGCCATCGTCATCATCAATGATTTCCAAAAATATGATCCTCATACTTCCCCATAGCTTGGCGTGAATCAAATCTAGAAATCAATATCAATCAATCAACTCAGCCTATCGCAGTCCACTGCTGGTCATAGGCCTCTCCCAAGTTGCACCACAACACTCGAAACAATAAATTCAAATCAAATTCAAATTCAACTATCATGAAATGTTTGCCCGAAATTAACTAATATAAGATAAAATTTATTGTCGTTGACTTCGTTTAGTTTTTTTAATTATTTGATCTTGTTACACGTTACGTCACTGTTTCGAGGAGAGATAGATATAGTTCAGATAGTAACTGTCTTCAAATGTATTTGTACACGAGGCCATGAATGGCCAGTGACAGAACTAACTCACTGGACTGACTCGCAAACTGGCTACATCAAATCGAACAGCAACAAAACAAATAATTTTGCTTTGTATACTGTATTGAATAGGAATTCAAAATCAGCTTACTAAGCCTCAACTAGTGCTCATGTACATTCGAACTGATGTACTATGCATATGAGTTTCCTATGTCCAACTATTGCACTCAGATTGCAATTATAAAGGCAGCCCTATATTATATTGATCCATTCTTTGGCATTAAACAAAAGTTTCTATTCAAATTATGTGCTTTAAAAAAAATACAAAGAATTTTAAATTGTTTAGTGGCATTGTTAACAGCGTACAATAATTAAAATAAAAAACCAGCCAAGTGCGAGTCGGACTCGCGCAGTAAGGGTTCCGTACCTCTCAACGACCTGATACCCCATAAAAACTGATTTAATTTACGAGAGTTTAACAAAAGATTTCAACGCACAGTGCGCGAAATATGAATTTTTGCATGTCCTTCTTACGCAGGTACCACCACATATGTCTATGTTTGTCTTATTTTTAGTATTTGTTGCTAATCTACATAATATGCACTATAATCTGATCAAATTTAACGCTGGTATATATTACCGTTTTGAAGATAGAGCAGGAACAAAAACGTTGAAAAAAATGCATGTTTTTTGAGGTTTCTTGTATGGTCCCTTTGGTTTTAGACTTTTTTTTGTTTTTAGTATTTGTCGTGATACACCTCATAGCAACACAATTTCTGAGAAAATTTCAACCACTTACCTATTACCGTTCAAAAGATACAGCCCTGTGACAGACAGACGGACAGACGGACGGACAGCGTAGCGAGAGTAATAGGGTCCCGTTTGGAACCCTTCGGGTACGGAACCCTAAAAACGGAACAATGCAAAGCAGGTACAAAAAAACATAAAATCTTGTCCTACTAATATTATAAACAAGCCCATGCCCGCGACTTCGCTCGCTCGTGAATGTCGTTTATCGCGCATCCCTCGGGAATTGTTCATCTTCACAGAATAAAAAGTAACATAACGTAACATAACATAACATAACATCACGCCTGTATTTCCCCGAAGGGGTAGGCAGAGGTGTAATAGTACACCCACATTTCGCCAGTTATGTTATAGTCCCATGTAAAATGGGGCGAGCCTATTGCCATTGACCGGGCACAAATCCAGACTCCAGGCTGCTACTAAGAATTTCCTAGTGAAAAAACCCAATAACACTTTGCCCGACCCGGGAATCGAACCCAGGACCCCATGCTCAGCAGTCCACAAAATATAGATCCACCTTCTGTCCAATAAAAAGTAGCTTATATGTTAATCCGGGTTATATTCTATCTGTATGATAAATTTTATTAAAATCGATTCAGCCGTTCTTGAGTTATAAATGATGTAACAAACCTAACTTTGTATTATATATTAAGATGTAAAAGTTTGTGAAGGTGTTTGGATGTTTGTTACTCAATCACGCTGTAAAAGCTAAACCGATTTGGATGCAATTTGGCTTATAAATAGAAGATAACCCGTATTTGACGGCCTCTGTGGTCTAGTGGTTCGAGTGTCGGACTGCTGATAACGAGGTCGTGGGTTCGATTCCCACAGGACACAAATATTTGTGTGATGAGCATAAGTGTTTGTGTTGGTCTGGGTGTTGCTTATGTATTATAAGTATGTATTTACAAAAAAAAAAAATAAGTATTATATCCATTGTCTAGTACCCATAACACAAGCTCTGCTTAGTTTGGGACTAGATGGTGCTGTGTAAAAATGTCCTAAAGATATTTATATTTTATATTTATTTATATTAAGATATAGGCTACTTTTTATCTTAGGAAAACGAACAGTTTCCGAGGGATGCGTTACAAAACATATTCACGCGGGCAAAACGTGGCCATTGGCTAGTTTGATATAAAGTATAGAGATTTACTGAATAAAAAGTACATCCGTTAATTGCGTTCCGATTCCGTTTTGGACTTGGATTATTTCGGTCCAGAAAAAAAAGGTTCTATTCGACTTACTGACTAAAATAGTCACGGTTTTTGTCATACTACAGATGACGGATAACTTCGAGAAAGAGGTCAATAGTTGAATCCGACTCGGTTGGGCAGCGTTCGGGAAGCTATGCAATATCTTCTCGTTCAAAATACCGCAGTGTCTCAAGACGAAAGTCTTTGACCAGTGTGTGTTGCCAGTAATAACTTACGGTACTGAAACGTGGTCGCTCACAATGGGCCTGATTAGAAGGCTCAAAGTCACTCAAAGGGCAATGGAGAGGGCTATGCTCGGAGTGTCCATGCGTAATCGAATCAGAAATGAGGAGATTCGCAGGAGAACGAAAGTAACCGACATAGCCCGAAGAATTGCAAAACTTAAGTGGCAGTGGGCGGGGCACATTGCTCGCAGAACGGATGGCCGATGGGGCAGTAAAGTTCTGGAGTGGCGACCGCGTACTGGAAGGCGCAGCGTGGGTAGGCCCCCCACAAGGTGGACCGACGACCTGGTGAAGGTCGCGGGAATCCGCTGGATGCAGATGGCACAGGACCGGTCGTTGTGGCGATGCTTGGGGGAGGCCTATGTCCAGCAGTGGACGTCTTTCGGCTGAAATGATGATGATGATGATGATGACAGATAACGGGGGCGTGGGTAACATTCTCTCAAGTCCTATGTTAAATATATAAGACGACGAATCTGAATTTTTTATCCTGTATGCATTAATACAAATTTTAATCCAGCGCTGACGGATCCGTAAGCAATTTTTGTATCAAAAAGTATATTTTTACCACTTGGAGAAATAAAACAATTACATATAATTACTATTATTATTTGTCTTGTTGCAATAAATCTTTCTTTTTTCTTCTTACTATTATGTGCATTTTTTTCACCATTAGATTTTCATTTTCACTATCACTACACAACTTACGTTACGTAAAATGCGTGAACTTTTTAACAAACATATCTAGGACACATACAGTGGCGTGCATTGGCCTACTTCACTTGAATTTAATTGTGGTGTAAGTTATTGATGTTTTGATGTAGGAAGATTAATTTAGCATTAATAAGTCTATTTTAAGATAAATAAACATCGTACTTTGAAAAAAAGATAATAATTTACACCACTATCGAATTTGAATGAGGAAGGCAGTAGGTATTGCCTAATTGCCTATATGCAATGCACGCCACTGGACACATAATATATCTAGGATATCTTCTATAGAAGGAGTACAAACAATTGCTGGCGGTCGCCAATTCGCTATTAAAACAGACCGCGATTAGGGCCTGGATTTTATGTTCGTATCATTGTATGTATGTAGATACTGAACTTTATGTACCATAGTATAACCACTACTTTATTTATAAGATAACAGAAGACAATTTTTCATGTGTACATATGAAAATACTACAAACAAACGCAAACCTGATCCCCTAGCATGAGTTTTTGCGGTATGAAAGAAAAGAAAGAATAAATATTTATATGCGTCAAAAGTGACGCACCAAATTACCAAAAAATTTAAGAACACAGAACAAATACAGGAACAGAGCCAAGAAGTGTGGTAAGATATGCGTCACATCCGCGCAAAATGGCCACCGCTCAGCATATTGCTGTCCCTCATGCACGGAGCAAAGACACAGCGCTGGTTTTCAGCGACAGCCAGAGTCGACAGAATAATGTAGATCAATGCGGCGTGATGTTGGTAAATGATGATAAAAAATAAATAAGTACGATTAAATACAATAAAAGATAAAATGAGTAATATTTAATACATACGCAAGATTGGGAATTCCTTAGACTAGAACACAAAACTACACAACATGGCAACATTTTATCAAGTCGTCAAACGCGAGCCGCTCGCGTAGGGTATGGTATCGAATAGTAAACGTTATCGTGTGCTTATCGACAAATTATGTATGGGATTGGTTAGTTCCAAGTTCGCACTCGGTGGCGCTGGTACAATGCCCATTTAAAATAAGTCGATATCTAAATGGTAACATTAACTACACGATATCGCAAAAATTTATGCTAGTGCTCAAAACTGGGTATAGGCCTCTCTCAAACTGCACCGTTAAATTGGGTTCTTTGCCTTTTGCATAAAGTCAATTTATACCTTAGTATATACTAAGCTAGACAGCTTAAGAGGAATATAGCAGTCAAGTAGCGCCCCCATCAGTAAACAAATTATTACTCACTGAATACATAATACCTTGAAAATTAGTTTTCAACGATTGATGTACAGGTACTGTAGTTTAATCAGAAACTATTAACTCAGTAAATTATACTTCGCTGTAGTTGTAGATAGAAAAAGTGGAAAAAACGGCCACTTTTGCCATTTTTTCTATCAGCAACTGTAGTTGTAAAACATTTTACAGAGTTAATAGTTTCTGATTGAACTACAGTACCTGCCCCCCTAGCCAAGTTGACAATCTACAATCGTAAACGCTAATAGAAAACAATCAAAATGTATGAGAATGACACGCCTAAACGAAAAAGTAATTCGGCTGTACTTCAATCGTTAAAAACTAATTTTCGATACATTATGTATTCACTGCCTCGTTGGTCTAGTGGTTGCAAGCGCGACTGCTGAGTGTGGGGTCCTGGGTTCGATTCCCGGGTCGGGCAAAGTGTTATTGGGTTTTTTCATTAGGAAATTCTCAGTAGCCGCCCGGAGTCTGGATTTGTGTCCGGTCAATGGCAATAGGCTCGCCCCCTATTACATGGGACTATAACAAAACTGGCGAAATGTGGGTGTACTAATACACCTCTGCCTACCCCTTCGGGGAAATACAGGCGTGATGTTATGTTATGTTATGTTATGTATTCAGCGACTAATATTTTTTTTCTGATGGGAGCGCCACTTGGCTGCTACTTAAACTACACTAACTATGAAACCAAAATTTTCTGCTTACTATGTTAATTTCACTAATGGCTAATGACAAAAACCCCAACCCATCAACGTAACCTTTGTCACCCAAACTTTAGTGAACTAAGTAGGGATGTAACCTCAGTCGTCAACTTATAGGAGACTCGTGGGACGATTCTATAAAAACTCAACTCACCGGTGAACTCGACGTCTATAATGTTACAGTAATGGATAATAGAAACACGTACACCCAAACGCATCATCATCAGCCTATATTAGTCCACTGCTGGACATAGGCCTCTCCAATGTCACGCTATTGACATCGATCCTCGGCCATTCGCATCCAGTGGCGACCTTTCCATGTATTTAGGTCAATATAAATTGAAAAATAATATGAGTTTATCGATGGTAAGAATCGAAACCAAACAAGTAATAGTTTAAGTAGAGGATGTTTTTGATTAATCTTACTAAGCCAGTTCTATTTATAATATACGTATTTTTTTTACACATAGAAGGATAGTTTCATACATTACGCGCTAGCAAAGCTGATGCAAAAAAAATTGTGTGCTAGCGCTTACACGTTTACGGCGTAGTGGGCACATCAAAAAAATATTGTGTGCTAGCGCTTACACGTTTACGGCGTAGTGGGCACATCATCTTTTAGTTACATCAAATTGTGCGCGCGGATTTGGTATCTTGTGTGTTATTAATCTAAGGTATTTTTAAACCGACGAAAAAAAGGAGAAGGTTCTCAATTCGACGCGTATATATATATATATATATTTTTTTTTTATTTTTTTTTTATGTATGACCACCCGTAACTTTTTACAGAGTGGTCCGATTTTGATGACTCTTTTTTTAATGGATAGGGTATATATCGAAATTGGTCCCATTTAAATTTCAAAATCAAAATCCACCCCTAAGTGTAGTAAAACAGGGGATGAGTGTTTGTTCACCCACTGAATTCTTACCTGTTAACCGATTCTGTTGAAACTTGACACACATAAATATAGTTCTAGACACTACGACATAATGGAGACCTAGAGTTAGATTTTAACCACAAAAAAATGAAAAATAAAACTTTTTAACAAAAAATTGAACCGACGAAAACAGAAACTAAAAAGCGAAAAATAACTAATTATGAGTCGGTGCCAAACAACCAATCAACGAAGATCATTAAATTACTTTAAATAAATAATAAAAACAACGTCACATCAAATACAACGTGAAATTTTCAACGATAAACAATAACTTTCCAAAAATGCGTTCTCCGCTCGGCCACTTGCAACTTACACGCACTTTGCTTGTTAAAAGTTCGTTTCGCGCCGACTCATAATTAGTTATTTTTCGCTTTTTAGTTTCTGTTTTCGTCGGTTCAATTTTTTGTTAAAAAGTTTTATAATGTACACTCTGTGTCACGCAACGATAATTAAAAGTATAGATAAGTTATTACCCTAACAAAACCATCGAAAAAAATGTTCCGTACACAGCGGCAGCACACATAAACATAAAATAGTACAAAGTAAGTTAGTTACTTTCGCGTCATAATTGGTACTCTTTCTGTACACACACACACACGATTATTTTTATTTATTTTTTGTCACCAGTCACGCTCTCGGCGCCTTGCTTTATGCAGACTAGTAGATTTTTTTTCGAATTAGGACGTTTTACAGTTTTCAGATTGCGCGCGCAACAACATGTCTTTTTAGTTTTAAATATCACGATAAATAAATAAGTGTCGAGTTTTCAGTCGAGATCGAGGCGAGTTCTACAGAATCAGACTGTTGGTCAGTTGATATTTTTCAGTTCATTTAACTAAATCGATGGGCCCCAAAACTTGCGGAACATTGTTCGGGGACCTCTTTTTCTGGGTAAATATAGATCTCCTTTTGTGATCCTATTTTTTGTTCGCAGGAAGTTTTTAGTACGCATTTTTTGTCGCCAGAAGTTATTTTTGATATTTTTCATGCTTGAAATATTTCCAGAGATATTTCATGTGATTTATAGGGACTCACGGTTAATTTAGTTGATGTGCTTCGCTCGTAGGTTTTAGGTTGGAAAATATTTATCAAATGACTATGTAAGACACATTTAAGTATTTTATGAGCATAGTATATGTCTCTGTGTTATGAATTAAAGTATTGTCGTTTTAAACGTGTCGTTTTGTACGGTCAGCAAAAAAGTCGATTATGACTGCCATACATATTCGTATATTCGGTATATATACAACGTGTATCAGAAATGCGTGGTCATATTTGAAAAGCTAGCTCTTAAAATATGACCACGCATTTCTGATACACGTTGTATATATATAGCTATATTTATTTATTGTAATCGGCTGTAAGTTTATGATGTTATAGAGGATAATACATGTATGTATATTTTGGTATATTTATTTTATTTTACTAGTTATGTTAGTTTACTTTAATTAGTTAAGTTTCCGATATTTAAGTGCACCGGTAACTACCCATTGTCTCTTCCATGACATTCCAGTCCATTCAATGGTTGTCTGGAAGAGATCGCCGTGGAGCGATAAGACCGCCAGTTGTACACTAGCGCATAAGTAGTTATTTAAGAAATTAATATAATCTTGTTGTGCAATAAAGAGGATTTGTATTGTATTGTATATTCCCTCATCCCCTTGAAATAATGCGCATATTATTTCCCATGATACGAGGGATAAAATAAAGTGCCTTCCATACATATAATTTCGAGAAATACGCGGCGCGCTGTGGCCTCTAAATCCACAGTTTGGTGCGCGACGCCGCCGCGTAACCAGCTCATGATTAAGGGCTCCGTTCGAGCTCGAAACCGGTCGGGCACACCCGATGATATAACGTGAGTGAAACCGTTTATATTAATCATTATTTCGAGAAATGTAATAAAACAGTGGTAGAGTATACATTTTTCGTTTTTTGAGCTATTTATGCAGTCATAAACAACAAAAATAAAACCGTAAACATCGGAGAATCTACACTCGAAGTTGTTGACGATTATGTATACCTGTCATCAATCAATCGGACAAACTGTCCAATTAGGTAGGTCCAACTTCAAGAAAGAGATCAATCGTCGAATTGGGCAGCGTTCGGAAAGCTATGCAGTATCTTCTCGTTCAAAATATCGCAGTGTCTCAAGATGAAAGTCTTTGACCAGTGTGTGTTACCAGTAATTACTTACGGCACTGAAACGTGGTCGCTCACAATGGGCCTGATAAGAAGGCTCAAATTCACTGAAAGGGTAATATAGAGAGCTATGCTCTGAGTGTCCCTACATGATAGAATCAGAAATGAGTAGATTCGCAGGAGAACGAAGGTAACCGACTTAGCCCGAAGAAATTTCAAACTTAAGTGGCAGTGGGCACATTGCTCGTAGAACGGATGGCTGATGGGGCCGTAAAATTCTGGAGTGGCGACCGCGTACTAGAAGGCGCAGTGTGGGTAGGCCCCACAAGGTAAACCGACAACCTTGTGCAGGTCGCGGGAATCCTCTGGATGCAGAAAGCGCAAGGCCGTTCGTTGTGGCGATGCTTGGGAAAGGCTTATATCCAGCAGTGGACGTCTTTCGGCTGAAACTATGATGATAATGATGATGCAGACATAGCCTAACATTTGAACGTTTGCTTTCAGGGCAGGAGGGTCTAAGTTCGAACGCGACCTGCACCTCTGAGTTTTCGGATTCACGTGCGGATGAGAATTTGATTATCACTTACTTTAATGGTGAAGGAATACATCGTGAGGAAACCTGCACACCTGAGAGTGCACCATGATAGCCTGGTACCAAGCAGTGAGATGCAGTAATGGGTTGGTTATGTTATTTATTTCAAATGCGGTGTGCCACAGGGTAGCGTCTTGGGGCCTTTATTGTTTCTCCTTTATATAAAAGATTTGCCACGTCAAACGCATCAACCTATGGTACTATTTGCTGATGATAGTACGGTGATAATAAAATGTACTGACAAAAATTACTACGAAAGTGAGATTAATATAACATTAAAAACTATTATAAATTGGCTTAACATAAATAATTTAGTTATAAATCTTGACAAAACAAAAATAATGCACTTCTACCAAAGGATACGCCCTGATAACATAATTGTTAGCTATAATAGTCACAACGTGGATACAGCTAACACTGCGAAATTTCTAGGCATCCTAATTGACAACAATCTGACTTGGAAGCCTCATGCTGATGACGTTTGTAAGAAACTGAACAAATCAGCTTATGTTCTGTATAACCTATCACACAAAGTAAGCAATAATACACTTCTTGTAGCTTATCATGGCTTAGTTGCGTCATTATTAAGGTTTGGAGTCATATTTTGGGGCAATTGTAGTGAGAGGGAGAGGATTTTCAAGGCCCAGAAGTGCTGCATAAGGTCTATGTCCAATCTTGAAATTACAGACAGTTGTGAGCCTGTGTTCAGGTCTCTGAAAGTACTGACCTTCCCGTCTTTATACATATTGGAAGTGGCAATTTTCGTGAGGACAAATTTGTATTTATTTCCGTCACTCATCGACATTAGAATACGTCAAGGGCCTATGCGACTCCAATACAAAACTTATTACATACAGGCAATTACAAAACTGCACTGTTAAGGAAAAATATTATGTCCATGGGGCCTACCATATACAATAAGATACCACACAGTTTTAAAGAGCATCCAATACGCTTATTTAAATCCAAGCTGACTGCATTACTATCCTTTAAATGATACTATTCAATAAAAGACTTCTTAAATGATAATAATTTATAATGATTTCCAATACTTGCTAATCGTGACAATAGATATAGGACACAAGAAGTATTATATATATGACATGACACAGTATTATTTTGTATAATTTAATTTAGTATTGAAATTTATAATAAATAATTGAAAAGTTTGCATGCCGTAAGATATAATTTATTAGGACTTATCGTTGTGTTTCCCTCCACTTTTAATTTCATGAACTCAAAATAAATATGATTTGATTTGATAATTTGAAGTCCAGGATTATGTTTTTGAATTTCATGACATGACACAATATTGTCACAGATTGCTCTGTATAATTTAATTTAATTGCCTGTTAAATGGGTGAAAAGTTTGCATGCCGTAAGGTAGAATGTACTGGGACTTATTTATGTGTTTTCAACTTATGTATCTACCTACATTGTACGCAAATAAAGACGACTTGATTTGACTTGATTTGATTTGATTTCCATTTTCCGTGGAGTTTCTTGCCAGTTCTTCTCCTTAGGTCCCGCCATTTGGAACCGTGCAACTAGAGTCAAATGTTTCGAAAGCGCTGCAATTAAGTCTATCTATTTGAGATGTCTGATGTCGAAGGACCGATAGCCGCTGGAGTAGACGAGTCCTTGAGTGGAGACTGTGAATCGGCAAACGCAGCGTAGGGTGCCCCTCCGCCTGGGGAACCGATAAACTGAAGAACGTGGCTGGGGAGATGCGGAAGGCAAGGACTATGTGTTGTCACGCAAATTTGGAGAGGCATATGTCCAGCAGTGGACTGCGATAAGCCGAGTCGATGATTTGAAACAAAAACAATTTGAATTTGATTTTGGAAATCATACTGCTGCTACATATGTCAGCTTAAAATCTTTTTATAAAGCTTGTTCTTATAATGAACCCCTATTCACAACAGTTTTCAAACTATACCCACCCGGATATCCTGAAATCAATGACAATAGCCAGATCAAGCGTTAACCGGCTCAATCAAACTTGAAGCTGTACTACAGGGAAATCAGTATGACTTGATTATGAATGGCACAATTTAAAGACGATCGCTGTTCGGAAACTTCGTCCTAGACATGTACGCCCAGTTTGAGAGTGGTGTTTGTGAATAGACTGTGAGAGTTGTGTAGTGCGGTTTCTTGCAAACATAACTGGTAGAAATAGGAAAAAAAACCGGCCAAGTGCGAGTCGGACTCGCGCAGTAAGGGTTCCGTACCTCTCAACGACCTGATACCCTATAAAAACTGATTTAATTTACGACAGTTTATCAAAAGACATCAACGCCCAGTGCGCGAAATATGAATTTTTGCATGTCTTTCTTACGCAGGTACCACCACGTATGTCTATTTTTGTCTTATTTTTAGTGTTTTTTGCTAAACTATATAATATGCACTATAATTTGACCAAGTTTGACGCTGATATATATTACCGTTTTGAACATAGAACAGGAACAAAAACGTTGAAAAAAATGCGTTTTTCTAAATTTCTTGTATGGGGACCACTTTGGTTTTAGATTTATTTTGATTTTTAGTATTTCTCGTGATAGGGGTTATAGCTACACATATTCTGAGAAAATTTCAACCAGTTACCTATTACCGTTAAAAAGATACAGCTCTGACCGACGAGCAGCGTAGCGAGAGTAATAGGGTCCTTGTTTGGCACCCTTTGGGTATGGAACCCTAAAAATTAAAATATACGTATTTTGAAGTATTAACTACGTGGAATGCAAGATTTGTGAGGTTAAGCTGCACTAGCCACGGTCAGTCCTTGGGTGGGTGACCGTTTCGTTGCACATCGAGACCCATCTGTGTGTCGCTGTCGTTCCCAGTGGCTATACGAATATCTATGGCCGTCGTTACGTGTAGTCAGAAGCCCGAAAGGATCTTAGGATGTTGATATATCCAGTAACTGGATTTAAGCATGCAAAATTGAACTTAAGCTGTAATGTGTTTATAGGCTTCAGTTTCTCTATTTGCAGGTTTCGTAAAAGTTGCCAAAGGGATTGTGCAAAAAATAAATAAAAAAAAGACGTGTGGCACTCGGAGACCGCCGCGGCTAAAGCTATTGCATAGCATTTTTTATCAACTTATGTAATTATAATTATTTATTTATTTTATTTATGCAGTATTTTTTTTCCTTCGTTTTTCTTTGATATTAATTCAAGTTACACTTTTTGAGCGTGGTGACCGATAAGAAAACATTTTTTTTCTTTTATTAAATAAATGAGAAGTTAATATTGTTCAAAATATTTCTTTATTATCTTACAATACATGTAGGTTATTCAGGAATATTTATCATTGAAACTATAGGTTTATGGTAACTGAAATAAGAAACATAAGTTTGAGATTTGATATCTTCTAAATATCTGGAAAATACCGCGTCAATGGTGGTCCCATATTTTGTTGTGGATTCTTGTGAATCATTATTCATTTTCGAATTCAATATTTTCGAAAGAAAAGTTGTCAACCGCTCTGATTTTTTATCAGCGAAGTTGATGTTGAAATCGCCAGCCAAGATAAGTGGAAATTTATTACCATTTGTACCAAGTATTTTCGACCCTTATGCCACCTAGAGGCGATTTGCAGAACTAAAGAAACAAGCGTGATATTTCATAAAGTCATTAAAAGTTCTGCTATTCATCGATAGATGGCAAAACTAAAAAGTATCACCGCTGTGCCGGTCGGAGTGGGGGGTGTTAGGTTATTTTCGTTACGGAATTTCTGGATTCGGTCTCCACGCTCAAGGCCCGCGATAGAAGCTATGCAATAGCTTAAAAGGTAGCAAGTCTGTGTTTCGTGACATGTATAACCTATGTGATCTTAAAAGCATGAGTAATAGGTTTTTGCTGTGCAAGCGTGTACTATAGTCGACCGCACAATCAGTCAAGTTAAGTAGATCTTTAATTCGTAATACCCAAAGGGGTAATAAAACATCATCCTCTTCATCCTCTGAGTCTTTTCCCAACTATGTTGGGGTCGGCTAACCTAACCTAACCAGATGCGGCTGAACATCAGTATTTATTTACACGGAGCGACTGCCATCAGACCCCCACAACCAGTTACTGGGTAAAAGCGACAATCGGAGGTTAGACCAGTTGTCAGAATTTTGGGCTTCTCACTACCCGTAACGACTGCCATAGATGTTCGTATGACAACCGGGACCGAGGCACGGAGGGGTCTCGATGTGCAACGAAATGGTCACCCGACTGACCGCGGCAATTGTAGCTTAACCTTACAGATCATACAATCCGCGCAGTTGCTACTTAGCCACGAGCTCCTCAAAGGGGTAAAATAATATGTGACAATATTAAAATTATTTGCCCAAAGGGGTAAACAATAATATTTTTGACCGGAAAATTGAACACCCAGCGGTTGGTAGTCACGCTTTTGTCTAGTCATTATAAACACAACCGTGATTATAAACGTAATCTCAAAAATATTTAATAAAAAGAAATATAAAAGAAAGGTTACCTTTTCCAAGAAATAAGATTATCCTGATGATCAAAAAACCTTTATTTTATCAAATATTTTATTAGAAAATTGAAGGTGCCTGCCAATTACGAAATATAGAACAATATTTCTGAAACATTTAATTTTATTTCTTTATTGGGACTTTTTAATATACAGCCAGAGAAAGTGTTTCTGAACTGGATATATTTTCAGTTCCTTTGCTTGATGCTTTTCTGAAAACTCAATATACCTAATATATTATTATTTTGAAGAGCCTGTACAGTCCCACTGCAGGGCAAAGGCCTCCCTACTCTCCTTCCACCTCTCTGTCTGTGGCTAATAAGGACCAGTCTTTTTGAAAGTTGTCCAGTTCATCCCGCCAACTCCGTCTGGGCCTGCCGCGTTGGCGTTTGCCATTTGTGGGGGCCCATTGGTAGTCTGGCATGCGGCAGATGTGTCCAGCCCGGTTCCACTTCAGCATGGCAGCTTTCCGAGTGACATCAGTTATTTTTGTCCTGGAACAGATGATTGTATTCCTAATCCGGTCAACAAGGTTAATTCCCAGAATACTCCGTTCCATTGCAATGCAGTGGAATATACCTAATAGCCGTACAATATTTTTTTTATTTCATTATTGCAGTAGTAGAGTACCTAGGTACTAAATTTTCTACTTTTTGACGCAGAGCCTGCTTTTTGATCCAAACTACAAAAGAAAACTCGGTTTCATCAATTCTAAAAACCTTGCTAAAAAAACTGAAACAGCGCCAGCGATCTTCTCGCGATTCACGAATGACAAACAAAGATTGAACTCTTGTTTCGACTAATACCTACACAAGAAACATAAGCACTTGAGGGCAATGTAGCAGCCAAGTAGCGCCTCCATCAGTAAAAAAAATATTACTCGCTAAATACATCATTCATCGAATAATCGTTTGAACAATTGAAGTACAGGTACTGTAGTTTAATCAGAAACTATTAAATCTGTAAAATATAGTTCGCTGTAGTTGTAGATAGAAATAAAAATAATAATTAACAAAAACAAAAAACCCGACTGCGTCTAAAAATAACAGAAAAGATATAAACAAGACTTATCAACACGCAGTCTGAGGCTACGTATGTTTTTGGTCATGACTTACATAATAGTTCATATGTAGCCTCCGCCTAGTTCATAGGTAGCCTCCGCCTGCGTGTTGATAAGTCTTGTTTATATCTTTTCTGTTATTTTTAGACGCAGTCGGGTTTTTTGTTTTTGTTAATTTTTTTTTTTTATTTGTTTTTTTTTTTAGTTTTGTCATGTTTTATTTATCATACTATTAAAGTTTTTTTTTGAAAAGTCAAATTCATTTTTAACGTTGAATATTTTGTTGTTTTTTAGCATTTCTCATTCCAAATTACATTTAAACATATAAGTTGCGTATATTTTCGTAAACCATTTATAAAACCCTTTATTTTGATACCCCACTCGATAGGTTTTGAGCAAAAAAAATTTTTTGAAGTCACATAAAATGGCTCCAAAAAGCGGCCATTTTGATTTTTATAATTTTGATATACCCAGTGTCACTCTCACAATTAAGACGAATCCAACGACACCTCTCAAGCTAAGATCCATTAAGCCGTTTAGGCTACAGAGCGTGCCAAAAAATATACATACATACATACATACATACACTCGAAAAACATAACCCTCCTTCTGGCGCAGTGGGGAAAAATGCCAAAAGTGGCCATTTTTCGCACTTTTTCTATCTACAACTACAGCGAAGTATAACTTACAGAGTTATTAGTTTCTGATTGAACTACAGTACCTGTACTTCAATTGTTAAAAACGAATTTTCGATAAATGATGTACCTTAAACTGCCCTAACTTTGCCCACAAGCCCTACTTTGTATAAGGCATTTACTTAATTTTTACACGCACTAACACTTTATAACTGAACCAAATGTTAGCTTTGTCATACTTTTTGAAGTACGGAAATCATATATATATATAGCTATTATAGTTTACTCAAAAAATTACTAGGCAAAGTAGGGCTTGTGGGCCAAGTTAGGTGTAGTGTGTAGCTAGCCTTACCCTCTATATGTACTGTATTAGTATGTAAACTTAGGTTAAGTGAGTACAATAAAGTGACTTGAACGTTAAACACGTCTCCTGGATTTGTCACCCATACGCCACACATTACATACGCCACTCACTGAATACCGTAAACTGCCCGTTTACGGTATTCAGTGAGTAATGTTTTTTTTTACTGATGGGGGCGCTACTTGGCTGCTACATTTCCCTTAAGAATGGCACAATAAAGATGGCACAAGACCAAAATAGATAGAATGGTTATAATCACAATTTTACTTGCGATTCATGCGTGGCAACTTTTCAATCAAACTACGCCTCCCATATTGACGTCATTAATTTTAAAAAATTAACTTTATTCAAATTTGCTATACAGCTTTTGTTTCTGCAGTTAGAAACAGCACAATAAGGCATTTTTGCGGGTTTTTGTTACCACATTTACAGAAACAAGTCATAAGGCGTACTGAGAAAGGTTTTGAAATGCACTGCAGTATGGTGCAGAGTGTTGGCGTAGTTTGTTCGAAAGTTGCCACGCATGAATCGTAAGTAAAATTGTGATTACATCCATTCTATCTCTATCTATTTCTTTGGTCATAACTATGGCCATACGAACGAAAAACGCAACCGAAAAGAAACGACTCAAAACCACGTTCCGTTTCCCGACTCTTGTTTGCCGTCAAACCGACAAAAACTACCAGTTTTTATCGCTGAAGATCGTCACAGACCGCAATGTATTAAACAAACGAACGAACTTTGTTTCAAAAATACAGTCCAACCGCTGCCGTACGTGATCAGATAAATCGATACTTCAATATATCGAAACAATCACTATCCGAATCGACACGGCGGACGTGTGACGCAAAAATTTGAGTTTAGCTTTTGACGGGCTTCTAAAATCGATGTATCGGTTTAATTCGATTTTTTTGGTTGACCAACAAAACTCGAGATCCGATTTCAACGATTTATTTCGAATTTTTTAGGTATCTGTTGTTTCGTATCAATGTTTTTCGATTTGCGCACTGTGGGTTTTTTTCCGCCTGTTGTGGTAGACGAAATATTGCCTCCTAATTTCCTTTTTATTAATTTGTCTTATTTGTTTTTCTTTCAATATATTGGGCAGAGACACTTTTAAAGTTTAGGTATTTGAAGAAACTATCGCTGTCGCTTTGCCTCAAGTAAGTGCGATAAGGACAACTGCAGATCCGACTGAATAGCCTTAGTAAAAAAGTCATAATTCGAGATTTGGCTCAATTTGAAAGATATTTCATAAACTGAATAAAAAGAATATGTACGGTCGACCGCACGTCGGTGGTAACACTTTGACATTAACAGAATCTTTATTTCGTAAGCAGTAAGGGCGGTTTTCGAATTGACGTGTTACCACTGTCATGCAGTCGACTGTACAGCACAGCTATGTTTTTACTTTTTCATTAATAAATAAATAATAAATAAATATCTTCGGGACATTTTTACACAGCACCATCTAGTCCCAAACTAAGCAGAGCTAGTTGTCAAATTTATTTTTACACTATCATTCGGTCATAAACAACAACAGCGGTCTAAATAGGCAATTTAAAGATTTTTGAGGTCTTCTAGAAATAATTTATTAGCATAGAAAAAGCTGCTATTCATTTTACTCTGAAAAATTATTGCTCTGGGATTATAAACCAGAAAGAAAAGAGTCGAGAGCGTTTGTATGGAGAAAAGACCACACGCTTTTCCTCTTGAGACAGATAAATATGTTACTTTCTTTCTTTTTCTTTTCTTTTTACAATTAATAGTTAACATAACAAACATAACATAACATCACGCCTGTATTTCCCCGAAGGGGTAGGCAGAGGTGTAATAGTACACCCACATTTCGCCAGTTATGTTATAGTCCCATGTAATAGGGGGCGAGCCCAATTAATAGTTATCATACTAATATTATTGTTGGGAAGGTGTGTTTGTTGGTTTATCCTTTCGATTGATGTGATTTTTTGCATAGAGCCAAGTTGTTTAAGAGTCTGATCTACGGGAGCAAAGTGGTGCGTAAAAGTTAGTATTTATATAAATAGTAACTCAAACCCTTATTCAAATACTTTTAGTTTTTATAACCTACTTCGATATGAAAAATATGTATTTCAGTAAAAAGCTGTTTTTTAAACGGACATTGAAAGTAGCAATCACTCCATTTGATGGATGGAGAGAACGCCCACAAATAGCCTACATAACGCATACATATCATGCGATTTCAAAGTAAATCACTTGTAGACTTATTCTTTTTAAACCTAATGGGCTTGCGTTGCTTTATTATTAAAATCCACTATTTAAATAATAAATGCGTTATCAATTACGCTAAAGATATATTTTTCATGTAAGTATACGTGTCCACAAAAGTGTTTATTAAAACCTGTTTTTACGTGTAATTTTCTTGTCAAATTATGTTCGTAAAAATGATTAATGTCAATTAATGTATTGTTCCTGCCTTTGTTTACAGGTAAGAGTATCCATTATTTACGTTAGTGTCTATGTTTTGTAAAAGACAGCTGAAATCATAGTCATAAAAACACCAGCTAGGTTTTCGTGCACAGAAAATTATATTTACCATACGCTGGGCTGAGTTGATTGATTGATTGATGGGACAATCAATCAATCAACTCAGCCTATCGCAGTCCACTGCTGGACGTAGGCCTCTCCCAAGTTGCGCCACAACACTCGGTCCTCTGCCTTCAGCATCCAGTCCCCCCCAGCTACGTTCTTCAGGTCACTACGCTCCCATGAAACGAGCAAACTAAAACTTAAAGTAAAAATTGTCATGCAAATAACAGAAAAATACACCAGTAAATTCAGTATTCAATGTCACAGAACCAAATTGGTATTGACATTGTCCCATTTGCCTTTCAGAAACTTCTATTCATCTACAAAACATCTTATACACAAAGAAAATTAAAAAAGTTGATGGAAACTTTTAATAAAAAAGGGTTCAACGGGGTTCAGCGCGAGTGCATTTTGTAGACGTCTGTACTATAGTGCTGTCCTTAATTACAATATGTTTGGTATATGTTGGCTAGTGCTGCTCAAAGTTTTTAATCTTTGAATCTTTTGAGAGAAAAGTTCGAGTAGGTACGTTTTTCGATGATAGCCTTTTATTGGATTTATCACCGGACTAGCTGTTGCCAGCGGCTTCGCTTAAAGCGCCACCGCGGTTCTAGATTTTGTGATTTTCTTTTTTGACACTAAACCAACCTATATTGTGAATATGAGTAATTTTGGTCCTTTAATATATAAATTGTTAATATCTTCACTACAACGCCTCCTATTGGATCCTAGCATAGCTATGAAAACCATTCTCTTGATAAAACCAGTATGTGGGAATATGACCTCGATTGGTTTAGTCGTTCAGAAGTTACTCGATTACTAACAGACGCACCAACGATTAATATATCACTGGATTAATTTATGAGAAAAGAAAGTACAACAGTACAGTACACCACAGTAACAGTGGAAGTTTTAAAATAATTTACAACAAGGAATGTTGACACAGACCGGATTGTCCCATCCAGAGACATTGGGTGGAGGTCGCTATAGGTTCAAATAAATAATCTGTTCAGTAATTTAAGTACTAATAACACTAATCTAGCATATAAGCACAATCTGTTACTGACTCATCACTAACAACTTATGGGCTAATACCTGAAATAAAGACATTTTATTGTATTTATTTTAAAGTGTTTAATATTGTACATATTTTATGCTTATTACTTACACTATCAACATCTTTCAACAGAATCTATAAAATACAGGATAGCGATTGTGTTAGTTCGATTCCCGGGCTCAGGCAAGAGATTTTTAAATGATCTGCGAATGCAGAATCTCTTAATGTAATAAATAAAATGAAGTATTTTTTTATTTTCATTATTTTAACGCATTTTACGCATGCAAAGCGAAATCTAACGGTTTAAATTGTGGAAAGAAAAAATCGCTCACGAGCAGGATTCGAACCTGCGACTCCTGGCTCAGTACGCCAGTGCTTTAGCCACTAAGCTACCGTAAACACTGCTCGTGGTATGGAAATTCTCATCCACTTGGTACATCTTTGGGTGACGTCAGCGATATCTTATTAAGAAACAGCGTTTCTTAACAGTTAGTAAGTATTTTTTTAGTAAAATTTCATATTTCCAATGTTTAAAGTACTTCCCCTTCATTCAGGGGAAGTACTTCAGCGTAGCGATGGGACATCCTGTATAATACTACCTTCTGCTTATGTAGTATTTATTGCATCTATCTTAAATTTTTTTCTGTTTATGTAGTATTTTTTGCATCTATCTTACAGTATCTTCTGTTTGTGTAGTATTTTTTGTTTCTATCATACAGTATCTTCTTTAAAACTAAATTTGCTGACTTGAACTATTTATCATTGTCAAAAGGAAATAAAAGCCTCATTATAAGCAGGAGACCTAAGCAGCCCTAATGCGACTTACATGTTACTCTAACAGAACGATCCTAATCATTTTTCAATACCACTATAACTCTATTAGAACAGCTCAGTAAAATTACGACCAATTACTACAAAGACCATCTTCGAACTTCTAAAGATACTTCGAACATAATACAAATCACAAGCTGAAACTTCTTGGGCATGTTCAACATCTGTATCTAACTGCTCCCTATCATTGAACTAAACCATATCTATAATCGTTTAGAACTTCCAAAGTCCAAACAGTTATTGCTTTTACACACCTATTAGACCTTATCTTTACAGCAATAAAGTTGAATTTCAATTGTGGCATCTACAATAGTAAGTTTGTAATAGCTGTCGGGGGCCTAATGTCAATTACATTGTCACTCGAGCGCTCGATGTTAAGCGTTTCATAATCGAGTCAACGTATACCGATAATCGATTACGGATATCGATGTTTAATCGAAACTTCGGAATATGTGATATTAGTGGGTTTTGCATAAAAGGTTTTAGTACTGAAATTCAGTTAAAGGTTTTTCATATTTTAACATGCTTTTTGAAAAACCTTTGAGGTTTTTAAAATATGTAAATGCTTTTTAAATGTTAGATTACTAAAAATAATAAATTCCGGTGGGATAGATCTGAAGAATCACGGGAGCGAAACCGAGGGCATTGGCTAGTCAATAATAAACTGAATAATAATAAAATATGATCATGGAATTACGATTATTATTATATAAATTAAAATTATTTAACTTATTAGGTTTTCGCGATCACTACACATTATAATAAAACAAAGTTTAACCGGATTAAATCGCGTATATTATTTAAAGTGGTTTCCCTGACGTTTCGAAAGCTTTGCAGCATTTCGTGGTAGCAGGTAGACTAAGATGACAAGCGTCTTTACAAATATTTCTAAAAAAAATATTTTAATCTACCGTACAATATTATTAATTAAAATCGTTTCGATGCACGCAGTAATCACTCACAATATCATTATCTTTTACAGTGTTGCGTGCTGTTTGGGACTTGATTATTTTTAGGACTGGGTTCCAAACAGGTGGTAGCTGCCAACCATCTTCTCTATTAAAATGAGGATGTTTTTTAATTTCAATAGACTCACAGAGCATTCTAGGTACATATCGGTTTTCCTTCGCCAGAACTTGTGGTTTATCAAATCGCAGAAAATGGTTGGGTTTGTCTAGGGCATGTTCACACACTGCTATACTACGCTTTGTTTGCCCTATGTATGATGACCACGAAATGCTGCAAAGCTTTCGAAGCGTCAGGGAAACCAATTTAAATAATATACGCGATTTAATCCAATTAAACCTTGTTTTATTAAAATTATTTACTTTTTATTCAGATACACAGGGTCAGTTTTTGACACAGACCAGTAAGCTTCAAGACGCCACATAAACAAAGTTTTACATGAGAACACAGTCGTAAACTGTTATCGGGGACCGGGGGTCGGATGGCGCGTTATGATTGATCGGCTGAAATGTTCGCTGATATGATTGGTGCCGCTCGCTGACGGAGTGACGTCCCGATTGGTGGCTGGGCGTAAGATATGCAGTGCTACTGCATATGCTTTGTGACCGGGGGTATCCGGCTAATAGGCGTCTAGAGGCTTACTGGTCTGTGGTTTTTGAGATGTCCTGAGAGTCCTCATCGAAAATATTAGAAATTGGGAAAAGTTGTCAAAGGAATCAAGTGCATTCAGAAGTTTAAGAGATTCACTAGTAAATAATATAAAACATTAAGAGGCTGACAGCACCTAAAAAATCAGACCTCTGCGGTCACTGTCGTTTCGTACAGAACTGAAAGAGAGGCAACGAGCCGAGGGACGTCGGATACGCCGCTCAACTTGAATGAAAATTAACAATATTTTTTTTAATAAAAAACTAATGGCTTTTTTGAAAAACAGAAACAACAAATGTTTAGATCATTGTCTTTCTCAAATGTTTTCTTAATTTTATTTATTATGTTTTGTAAACAATAGAGATTGTTTGCTTTAAAGCATGTTTTAAGAGGTTAGTTTACAATTCTTTTCTATCGAGAAAACTTTAAGAAAACGTATTTTGGGCACAATACAGTTTCAGAAAATACGATCAAGATTAACATTTTTTTTTTCACTGCCACAAACTGAATAGATACAGCTAAAAATGTTTTTAAAAGAAGCCTATTTGGGGTGTTTGGCTGTTGTCAGCGTCTTAATAAAAACCTTAATCAAAACTATCCATCGATCGTATCAATCTCGCATCATCGCTCACCCTCGCAATCGATTCCGATTCGAGAGAAATGAAATTATTTATCAACGTCCAACAAAATGGCGGCAAAGATGGCCGTTATGATGACGTCACTATATAAATTGGACCAAATTATTCGGGTCCCGACTGATTTACACGAGATCTGTCATTCTGGAGCTATTCTTTTGATAACATCTGTACGTAAATGTGCTAACTTTGGTATGAACCAATGATAGACCTAGGTGATAGATACTGAGGCATGCAGTTAGGGTTGAAAATTATTAATTAATTAGTTGCAGGGCATTTCAAAGCCTTTCTCAGTACGCCTTATGACTTGTTTCTGTAAATACTGTTACAAAAACCCGCAAAAATTACTTATTGTGCTGTTTCTAACTGCAGAAACAAAAGCTGTAAAGTACATTTGATTAAAGCATTAAAGGATTAAAGTTATTTTTTTAGGGTTCCGTGCCCGAAGGGTTCCAAACGGGACCCTATTACTCTCGCTACGCTGTCCGTCCGTCCGTCCGTCTGTCTGTCACAGGGCTGTATCTTTTGAACGGTAATAGGTAACCGGTTGAAATTTTCTCAGAATATGTGTTGCTATGAGGTGTATCACGACAAATACTAAAAACAAAAAAAAATCTAAAACCAAAGGGGGTCCCCATACAAGAAACCTCAAAAAACATGAATTTTTTTCAACGTTTTTGTTCCTGCTCTATCTTCAAAACGGTAATACATACCAGCGTCAAACTTGGTCAGATTATAGTGCATATTATGTAGTTTCGCAACAAATACAAAAAATAAGACAAACATAGACATATTGAGAGGTACGGAACCCTTACTGCGCGAGTCCGACTCGCACTTGGCCGGTTTTTTTGAAGTAATGACGTCAATATGGGAGGCGTAGTTGTTCGAAAGTTGCCATGCATGAATCGCAAGTAAAATTGTTATTACAACCATTCTATCTATTTCTGTGGCTCAATCTATACCTAATCGGATAAAGTATTTCTTTTTAGGTGAACTTTCACGATTTTCACATTTTATAGATGCTAAAAGCAGTAATAGCCTAGCAGCCCGTTAGAAAAATGTAATGACTTAACCAAGTGTTCTTGTATGTTCCTATGGTTATAATAAATAAATTGAATTGAGTTTGATTGAGAAAGGTATGTTAAGATGGTTTGGACATATAGAGAGGATGAGAGGAGATTGACGAAACAAGTATACGAAGCGAGTGTGGATGGAAGAGTTGGAAGGGGACGAGCTCGGCGTCGACTCAAAAAATCCCTATGTTTCGTTTTTCTTGATAAATTATTTCCAGAATTATTACTGAGGCTATTCAGTCGGAACTGCAGTTGTCCGTATCGCACTTACTTGAAGCAAAGTGACAGTCATGATAGTTTCTTCAAATACCTAATCTTACTTGACAAAAAAGAGACAACGAAAAACGGACTTGACGAAAAAGTGATTTGACGAATGTCGTTTTGACCGTATCTACCTGTATTGTAAATCCACAAAATTCAAAAAATTCTAATTTCAAAAGTTTTTGTTTCAAATAAGCATGCACTTACAAAACGTTAAGAATCTAGTTGCACGGTTCCAAAATGTTGGTCCTATGGAGAAGAGCCGGCAAGAAACTCCATGGAAATACCCTTTTCATGTTAAATAGTACAAAATTAAATTTCTGTTACATGATTTGCTAAGAATTGTGTGAGAACAATTTAGGTTAATGAGCGACACAAATTCACAAAATATAACTAATTAATAATGATAATTATTATGTTTTGGCTCAACCATAATAGAAGGGAACCCATCGATCTGACACTATGCCATCAATAGCCACATTATGCTCACATTTACAGCAGTGATTAAAAATACTGAAGTTCTTAAATACAATTTCAATAGAGCATAGCACATAACATTTCACAATGTTAAAAACAAAATGAAAAACTAATGTTAAAAATATCGATACCTACAACTAATAATTCATCATGAAATGAAAAATCAACCAACAAACCGTGATTCAAATCACATCCCTGTAACAGCCAGCACCCTCAGTGAAATCATTGAAGTAAATACATCAATTAATTAATTAGATTAACAAGAGTTCAATTAATACTTAGTGTGATATAACACACGTTGCATAGGCCCATCTGTAAGCCAATATCCGTTGCGGAGTTCATTGCAAGCCAGCCCCTACGCCGCGAGAAGTAATTTCAGACTTTGATTGAATTCAATTCAATTGATTTACAATTGTAATTTATTACAATGAACCCATTGTGTTATTGAGTGAGGGAATGAATAAAGTGTCTTTTACTTATCTTTGTATATCGTATATTCATTTGAGGAATGTAATTTTGCGTCTGCAGGTGGAATTCGTTAAAATTATTTTATGTTCTGTGTATGCTGTAAAGAATCATGGCGAATTGTGAAAAATTGTTGAAAATTTTTAAAGAAGATGGAAAAATAATTTGTTAAACCACAAGTCCTGGCGAAGGAAAACCGATCTGTACCTAGAATGCTCCGTGAGGCTATTGAAATTAAAAAACATCCTAATTTTAATAGAGAAGATGGTTGGCAGCTACCACCTGTTTGGAACCCAGTTCTAACAATAATCAAGTCCCAAACAGCACGCAACACTGTAAAAGATAATGACATTGTGAGTGATTACTGCGTGCATCGAAACGATTTTAATTAATAAAAATATATTAGTCTTCCTGCGACCACGAACCGTTGCAAAGCTTTCGAAACGTCAGGAAAACCAATTTAAATAATATACGCGATGTAATCAGCTTAAACTTGTTTTTTTTTTAAAGATAAGATTAGTTACCTTACCACTATAGCATAATATTATCCGTACTTACCACCTAGCAGTACAAAATACTTACCTAACCTATATCCTCGCCCCGATTTTGAACATAAAATAATACTTAAAAATACATACACGAATACGAAATTAAATTATTATGAAAATATTCAAACCTTACCATATCACATTTTTGAAATATGTGATTTATTAAACGATTTTCGACTTTCATAGTCAGTTATTTTCCGGTTTGAAGTTTGAAAGCCACCTCATTACCTGTACAATTACCGAATCAATCAACTTTAATACAATGGACTCCTGAATAAATACCTGAACGTTTAATGGTTCAATTATAAAAGCTTAATCGATTTCAGCTTGAAATTATCGTTTCAATATGAATTATTAGTGTAACTTTGTGAAATATGTTTTATCCATATTATTACAAGTCTATGCCCGCGGCTTCGCCCGCATATATTTTGATTTCATCATTACAGCCGAAAGACGTCCACTACTGGACGTTACGTCCCCCAATTAAGGGGGGGATATGCCATAATCGCCACGCTTGGCAGGCGGGTTGGCGATCGCAGTTGGTTGGTTAAATACTCAAAAAACGCTGCTGCCCATCCTGTGGTATATTTTGATTTATCACTGGTAAACGATATCACACATCCCTCAGGAACTTGTAATCGTTAGATAAAAGTAGTCTATATGATAATCCGAGTTATGATCTATTTGTTCACCAAATTTCATCTACATTTGTTTAACCGTTTCAGCGTAATCGAAGTACAATGATATAAACATCCATACACTCGCATTTGCAATATTAGTAGGATTTATAATGATTCTGAAAACTTTATTAGTTTGATCGTAATCAATTTTTTTTTTCTACACACTTGCTCGTAAAGTGGCTCTTATTCCACCGCTTTTAGGTTCAGGCTTATAAGTTATAACGCACGCGTGCTTTTTACATTATATTATCGCACTAGTGCTTTTTACTTTACAGTTTATTTTTAAATCGCAGCAATGAGTTTTTATGCCTAAACAAAATTAAATATTTTTGGAATAAATCAACTGTATTAATTAAAATATGATAATAAACATTTCATTTCATCAAATTATTTATCTACACTCGTATCGTAAAATTCGAATTATGAACTCGAAAGTAATGTCATAATGACATACTTTACGCACATGCACCTGTTATGAATTTAAAAAGTTTCATTACGATACAGTTTGCTGAACAAAACAATGCGGTAATTTAATTTTTTTTCCATAACCGCACACTTCAGCCTAACTAAGGAGTTTTTAATGCCACTTCGACCTAACCAAGGAGTTTTCAAACCTTTTTTTTAGCAGTCGTACAGTTTGGCACCAATGAGTACACAAAATTCAGGGTGGCGCCACTTGTCATACATTGAAAATTTTTATCGTTTATAATCGCGTTTTTGGCAGAACTTTTGATTGTCATATTGCTTTTAATTATATTTAAGTGTTTACAGGCATATTTTTTGTATGATAAAACAGAGATTGACGGAATCCTGACAAGGATAGAAAATTAGTTCCGATTATAATGTTGTCGCCAGACTATATTTTATTATCTGTGTAGGCGCGCACCAGCGCGCGTGCGCGGCCGCGCGCCTGGCCTACTGGATTTGGACATCGTTACTTGTAAATTTATTGTTATTGTTTACGTTATTATTATGGTTTTGTATGTCGAAAGTTTTATTCTGGGCAAAAATATCTGACTACAGCAGTGATACTGAACTGAGGAGAATATGACCCCGCCTGAATTTCTGGATGCAGCAACGTAAATGACGAACAATCTTTTACCAGAGAAATCAAGAAAAACAACGACAATGTTACTAAGATTTTGACTTTGGTATTTTATTTAAAATTGTATGAGTGTAGATAAAATAGTGTATGAAACTGACATAATTAGGTATTAAAACACTCGTGTGATACTATTAAAAACCTCGCCTACGGCTCGGTTTTTAAACTCACACTCGTGTTTTAATAATATTATGCAACAGTTTCATAAACTACTATTATTTTTGTAAACAAATTAATATTAATTTGTTTTCTAATATTTGTCTAAAATGTATGTTTGTTTCCTCGCAAGTGTGTTGAAAAACGTCGTATGATACGCGTGAGCATTGACTATTATACTCTCGGCTCCATTACGCCCTCGCCTTCGGCTCGGGCTGCAATCCAGCCTGGAGTGTAACAGTCAACTTAGCTCACTTGTATCTTTATGTACTATTATGTTACAATTTTGACCGAGAAACCAAAAAACATATTAATAGAAACAGCAATGACAAAAAATAATGGGTTTTACACCTGTTATGTTAGCACATTTAATGACAATATTCGTTTTCATTTCTTACCGGTTAAGTACCTGTTTCTGACTCTAAGTATAACATAACATAACATAACATCACGCCTGTATTTCCCCGAAGGGGTAGGCAGAGGTGTATAGTACACCCACATTTCGCCAGTTATGTTGTAAGTCCCATGTAATAGGGGGCGAGCCTATTGCCATTAACCGGGCACAAATCCAGACTCCGGGCTGCTACTGAGAATTTCCTAATGAAAAAACCCAATAACACTTTGCCCGACCCGGGAAACGAACCCAGGACCTCACGCTTAGCAGTCGCGCTTGCAACCACTAGACCAACGAGGCATAATAAGTAAGTATAATGGCTACTATATATCTGACCTGCACATCCCTCAGGGTCTCCTGATTTTCCACAAGATAATTTTAGCGGCCCGCTTCTTGACTTTTCGAATTTATGTGCGGAACAGAATTTGATTATCACTTGCTTCAAAGATGAAGGAAAACATCTTGAGTAAACCTGCACACCTGAGAGTGCTCCATACAATTCTCGATGGTGTGTATAGTCTGCCAAATCACACATTAAAGGCCAGCGTGGTAGGCCTTCTCATTGGGGTAAGAGGCATTTTCCCAGAAGTGGGGCAGGAAATGGGCTGCTTATGTATATACATACATACATATTATCACGCCTGTTTCCCATTGAGGTAGGCAGAGACTATGGATTTCCACCTGCTACGATCCCAACACACCTCTTTCGCTTCATCTACGTTCATTAATCTTGTCGGTTTAGAGTACTCTTAACCTGGCATTTTTTGAGAACGTCCGCGATTTGATTGCGATACGATCGTCAAGGTCGTCCCCCTCCAACTCTTCCATCCACACTCGCTTCGTATAATTGTTTCGTCAATCTCCTCTCGTCCACGTCTCACTCACCCATCGTCGTTATGTATATGATCTGCAAAACCCTCAGGGTCTCCTGATTTCCCACAAGATAATATTAGCAGCGTGCTTACCAGTGTTCCCTAGCCAAGACCCTTAAGAGGCCCTCGGGAATGACCGGGAAGGCTTATTCTTAGCTCGTTACAACATATGCGGTTATAATCTATAAATAATCATTGTTGGCTTTTACTGGCTTGGCAACCACTCGTCACTTGGGGTGGACACTGAAAATCAGCGCGAATACAAATAGCTATGTTATACACTATATAATTATTATATCCATTTTCTAGTACCCATAGCACAAGCTCTGCTTAGTTTGAGACTAGATGGTGCTGTGTAAAAATATCCCAAAGATATTTATTAATTTTATCTTGGTTTTTATTGAAACAAAATTGAAAATTTTATGAAACAAATTCGGTACATGCCACCAAAAATTTGCTTTTCTGCACTAATTTTCCGGAACTTTGGTCGTTCTTAATGTACTCTTATATTGTAAAAGTAAAGAAAACATGTAATTCGAAACCTTGCGCATGTAATGGAAATTTTAAATAACAAATATTTTTTACATATACTCTTAAAACTTTTTCAAAAACACGTATTTTCTTGGAATAAGTTTTATGAAATTTCAGCGCACTAATTTTGTTCGATGTTATCGCGTTCTCACTTGCTCGCTAGTCAACCGGCATTGCGTTCAACGAATAACAAGTTCGACAAGTTTTTAGACCACGCCTCCGTTGTACTTAGGCGGACCGGGAAGGGGCCTCTTAATAATAACATAATATATTGTTTATTTCAGGAAATCCCATAGCAAGTTTTACATCATCATCATCATCTCAGCCGAAAGACGTCCACTGCTGGACATAGGCCTCTCCCAAGCATCGCCACAACGACCGGTCCTGCGCCTTCCAAATCCAGCGGATTCCCACGACCTTCACCAGGTCGTCGGTCCACCTTGTGGGGGGCCTACCCACGCTGCGCCTTCCAGTACGCAAGTTTTACATAGTTTTATTTAACCTAATGTTCGCACACATAATCAAGTATTACAATGAAAATAACATCTGTTATTATATATATATTTATATTGTTATATTCGTCGAAGGGTCGGCACTCGAAGTTGTAACGGAATACGTCTACCTAGGGCAGGCAATTCAGCTTGGTAGACACAACTTCGAGAAAGAAGCCAACAGAAGGATCCGTCTGGGCTGGGCAGCATTTGGCAAACTTCGCCGAGTCTTCTCGTCGCCTATACCGCAAAGTTTGAAGACAAAGGTCTTCAACCAGTGCGTCCTGCCAGTCATGACTTACGGTGCCGAGACGTGGACACTGACAGTTGGGCTAGTCAACAAATTTAAAGTCACTCAGCGAGCTATGGAGAGAGCTATGCTTGGAGTTTCTTTGAAGGATAAAATCCGTAACGAGATTATCCGGAGAAGAACCGGAGTGACCGACATAGCTTGTAGGATCAGTAAGCTGAAGTGGCAGTGGGCTGGCCATGTCTGTCGAAGGACCGATGGCCGTTGGAGCAGACGAGTCCTTGAGTGGAGACCGCGTATCGGCAAACGCAGCGTAGGGCGCCCCCCTGCCAGGTGGACCGACGACCTAAAGAACGTGGCTGGGGGGGACTGGATGCGGAAGGCAGAGAACCGAGCGTTGTGGCGCAACTTGGGAGAGGCCTATGTCCAGCAGTGGACTGCGATAGGCTGAGTTGATGATGATGTTGATGAACATCTGTTGTCACTGCAGGGATCCAGCAGAATACCAGCGTCAGGTATAATACCTGGCACATGCTGAGCTGGACACCCATTTGGTACAATATTGAGACACATATCACACTTTCTTATTGTATTTTTACCTGTATGTCCTGTGTCTTGTTTTTGTACTAAATAAACGTTTTATCTATCTATCTATCTATCTATCTATCTATATTTTTTTTAATAAAATAAAATAAAATAAAAATAAATAAAAGTATTAAATTAAAATTACAGTCAGCTGGAGGGACTCAACTTCAACCTGAACTGATCACCTATCCTATTAAGAGGTTTTATTTCAATTACATGTTACATGGTGAAGAAATGGACTTTGTATCCTTTACATAAGGCAAGAAAACAGGGTCACCTGTTTTAAGCACCCAATGAATTAGGTATGCAAAAGGTAAATTGTATGCATTCAGCATGTGGTACCTCTAGTAGTGCCTCTGGTAGCTGTTGTGGGTATGCAGCACGGCTGTCACTCGGTTGCAGTTGCATGCCTGTTTTATGTTGATCTTCTTCATCCCAGCTGCTAGTTGCACATTGTAGTAGTAGCAGGCTGCTGACATCATTTTGTGTTCTGCTGATTAGAAGGAAACCACTTGTTTCCCAATAAGGAATTCTTCTTGGAGTTTTATTAATGTGTTTTCACCAGTACAAAAGAAAATTTCTTTCAATTATTTAAATAGTATTATACGATTTGTTATCCAACAAAAGTACTACAGTTTCTCTTCATTGTTTCTTCCTGGTAATAATCCGGTAAGAATTTAACTTATAAGAAACCAATTAAGTATGTTAAGTGTAGTTTTATTATTGCTTTGGTTTATTGTCATCAGTTTATTAGTATGACAGATCCATCTATCTCAAAATCTTCTTGAATCCATTTTAAGGACCCATTACACTGGATTGAAGCCACCTCCGGGATCAGTTATGGTTTTTATACTAATAACAAAAATGTATTACCAATATTTCTCCAATGAGGGCCTCCTTCTTTCCTCAACCCCTCCAACAGGACTCAACCCCAACGTTCAGATGTCTCAGCAGGTAATTTATCCTCCAAGTTCAATTTTCTTGGCCTTGCCAAGTACATAATACTATTTGGGTACAATTACAGGCGGACAGATTTTGATTAGATCTGATGGTATTTTACCCGCGATGGAGATGGCTTTCTTCAACATAACATCTTCATGATTATGTAGGTATGTTTCCCAATTTGGTGGTAGTTGGAGACAAACAGGCCGAGGACGTTCTAATGGAACAAGCCCACTCTGGGTCAGAGTGTCACCTTAGCTCAGCTCTGCATGTAAATATTTATTACTTTCAGGATAGCATCACGTACCACCACGTTAAGAAAGCACAATTAATTTGTTCCGGGATAATATCACGTATTACCACTTTAGGGAACAAAAGACATTTACCATCAGGATAACATCTCGTGTTATCACGTCAAGATGGTAGAAATTCATGTATATAACATGATTTTTCGGAAACTACACTTTCACTTTCACCAAATGGTGGAATATAAAATTCGTCTTCACGACTATCTACGAAGTATATAAAAACTTTCTTATGTATTTCTTTAAGAATATGTGTTTTAAATTACATTAAATTCATAACTTCAATGAAATACATGAAAAAAACCTAAAATAAAAAATATTCGTGTGACCGACGCAACACACAAAAAATGAATGACGTTATTAGAGCTGTACCGGTTGAAATAGGGGTGTATGTATGTACGGAATCGATTAGGCCATCGATTCTTTTGATTTAATTTTTGTTTGTTTTAGCAAGCTTTAAACTGTGTGAACCGATGCGATATGCATGGATGGACTACCTTTGTTAATAAATATCTCGGATGTAAGATCTCGTATAATTATGGTTGAACTACACTTACAGGTAAGTTATTTTAACCATAAATTACATGTTACATAATCCGTAGATAAAACGGCCCGTGTAGAAGCCGTTTCGTATTTTCCTAATTTGGTATAAGTCATACATATTGACCACTGTACAACGCAATATCACGCAGTATTGTGGCCAACATATGAAACGGACATTGTTTCATATGTTGGCCACAATACTGCGTATTGCATAAATCACTACAATTAAACCGAACTTCCACAATCGAGACCAGCTGTAGTATGCTGATAACGTGAATTATTACTAGTTTTATTGTACATCATTAATAACTAGTTTTAGTATGGTTTAATAGACTGTAGCTTAATAAGCAAAATTCTCTCTTTCCAGTATTTTAGAACAAAAGAACTAGTAGGTAGTAGTAGAGCTCCTTTGTGAAAGAGCTCGTCTGGGGAAGTACTACCACCGTACCTACTTCTCCGCCAAACAGTAATGCTTGCATTGCTGTGTTTTGGTCTGAAGGGTACGGGTGGCGGTGAAATTACAATCACATGAGACTTGCCATCTTCATGTCTCAGTTTGGCGAACCGACTTGCGGTACTATTTAGGCAACAGCCTAGGTGGTATTTAAGTTGCTATGGGCAAAGGTAACCGTTAAACATCAGGTGGGCCTTTAATTCGTTTCGCCAACCTATACTATAAAAAAAACTCTATTACAAAAAAATGCTGAACAAAATCGGATGAAATTTAGCACACAGATTGGAATTTGAGCATCAGTTAGTTAAGCTTATAAAACCTACTTTCTCCAACGCACATACTTTTACAATACCAGGCCCCTCAGAAAGTATTGCGAAAAAAAGTTTTTATATATGGGAGACTGGCCAGTTATAATGTTTTTCGAAAATATGATTATTTATAAGTAAAAATAAGTAAGTTCCAATTTCAAAATTTCCCTCCACATTTTTTGCGAGTTAATTCAAAGTATTGTGTCTCACTGAAATATGGATCTGCGCCGGGAACATTTTAGAGCTATGATTTTATACGATTTCAAGTGTCGCCTGAAACCGGATGAATCGTACGATAGACTTCAAATGGCATTCATGGATGAAGGCCCTTCCAAGGCAACCGTGTATCGTTGGTATAACGAATTCAAGCGCGGTCGACCAACTTTGGGAGATGACGAAAGAAGCGGTCGCCCTTTGACGGCTGTTACCGAAGAAAACGTGCTAGCAGTGAAAAATTTAATCCAAGACAATAGGCGAATTACATATCAGGAGATTCAACACATATTGAAGATTGGATCGGGAAGCGTTCACGAGATTCTACACAGCCATCTTCGCGTGAGGAGGATAGTATCACGCTGGGTGCCGCACAACCTCACCGATGCTCAGAAGCAGGCCCGGGTGGAATGGTGCCGTGATATGCTTAACAAATTTGAAGCAGGCTCGTCTCGGCGTGTTTACGACATCGTTACAGGTGATGAGTCCTGGATTTATCAATACGACCCAGAAACCAAGCGCCAGTCGACTGTTTGGGTGTTTCAAAATGAGCCAACGCCTACCAAAGTGAAGCGATCTAGAAGCGGGGGTAAGATTTTGATCGCTAGCTTTTTTAATTTGACTGGCCACTTGGTATCAATTCCCTTACGGGATCAAAGAAGCATTAATGCCGAATGGTATACTACCAAATGTTTGCCAGAAGTTTTCTCTGTTATAAGCAACAAGCGACCAAACACAGGGCTCCGCGGGCTACTGCTCCACCACGACAATGCACCTGCGCACACCGCACTCAAAACGAGGGACTTCCTGGACAGCACGCCAGTCAAACTCCTGGGTCACCCTCCTTACAGCCCTGATCTAGCACCGTGTGACTTCTTTTTATTCCCAAAAATAAAAAATCAGCTCAAAGGGATACAATTTTCGTCGCCGGAAGATGCGCTGGCTGCGTTCGAGCAGGCTGTAAACGAGGTGTCTGCGGCGGACTGGAAAAAGTGTTTTGAAAACTGGTTTAGGCGCATGAATCTTTGTATAGAGGCTGGTGGAAAGTACTTTGAAAAGATTTGATAAAAATATATGTACGTATAGAACAATTTTTTTTAGTTTCGCAAAACTTTCTGAGTGTCCCACGTATTTTACGTATTCTTTTTAAGTTTCGCTCCAAAAATACCAAATCAAATATCAAATTACAACACCCTTATAACTTTATTACAATAATTACATTTTGTGAATCAATTTAGTAGAACCTTCAGTAGTGTAGGACGGGCGGTGTAAAAAGCTTTGTAGTCGGATATCGAATTAACGACAGGTTTGGGAGGGTGGCGTTATACGTCATGGGTTTTATTTATTTATACGTGTGTGACAGGGATATTATTTACAGGGCTTTGTTTTTGTTTACTGTGGGCGGTGACCTGATTTTTTAAGCCGAGGTGGGTGTGATTTGTATGCCAGAAATGGCTAATTGTTTTTGATTTTTTAGTAATGATCAACAAAGCGTAAGTAGACGTAAGTAAATACATTTTTTTTTTTTGGGACTTTTACACAGCACCATCTTGTCCCAAACTAAGCTTGTAATATGGATACTAGACGATGGATATAATACTTATATACTTTTTTTGTAAATACATTCTTATAATACATTAGCGGCCCGTCCCGGCAGCGTGTCTTTCCCTGCCCCCGTCGATCTCGTAACCCCAGGAGTGCCCGCTGAGTAGTGTTCCCGCGCCTCTTGGGACCAAGGGTCTTGGCTTCACCGCCCGGACCGCGAGGAAGAAAACCTCTATAAAAAATTGCGGGAGGTAGGGCTTGCGAGCAGCAGACTCGGGGTAGTCTGCTGCCCGAGCAGCAGATGGCGTAGCTAGCACAGCTGGCGTAGTTGGCGCAGCTAGTAAAGGCCCATGAGGTGAAGTTGCGTGCAGTGTTCCGTGTGCGCCACCGAGGAGGGTGCGGCCGACGTTGGGCTGCACAGGAAAAAGGGGCTCGCCTGCTTGTGGCGGGCCGGGACCTGTCGGGGGTGGTTGTGTGAATACTCACGGGTTCCCACGCCCCCGGCTAAGGTAGTTGAAGGAACACCGTGGTGGTTTTAGTCGGTAAGAGTCCGACACTGGCTGCGCCTACCCCGAGCGGAGTGCGTCCATGAGGATTTCCCCACGAAAAAAAAAGGGTGAATGTAGCTTTCTAATGGTGAATTATTTTATAAATCGTCACTGTAGTTTTTATGTTTATTCATTACAAATATCCACACAAAAATACAAATCTTTCCTCTTTATAATATTAGTATAGATAGATGTAAATACATTCTTATAATACAGTAGCGGCCCGTCCCGCCTTCGCACGGGTGGACATGAAAATATAGCTTATCTTACTCAGGGTAAATGTAGCTGTCTAATGGTGTTTTTTTTTTTTAAATTGGCACAGTAGTTTTTCTGTTTATTCATTACAAACATACACACAAAAATACAAATCTTTCCTCTTTATATTATTAGTATAGATAAGAAACACCCAGACAAACACAAACACTTATGTTCATCACACAAATATTTACGACCTCGTGATCAGCAGTCCAATACTTGAACCACTAGAAAACAGACGCCGTTTGTTAGTTTATTCATATAAATTATTATTATTGGAACTAATAAATAATCGAAACTCCACCACCAATTTCAGAATATCGAATTTCGTATCAAATTGCAAGTATCTTGGAAACTGCGCAAAATGTTCAAATCTGTATTCCTTCGTCCGTGAATTGATGAATTTCTGGTTTGACACGGTCCAGGTACGATTTGGCTAGCGCTGCCGTGGGAGATTTTCGTAAAATGACGTTATCCGTTTTCAGACCAAAAGTACGTACGATCTACACATGTTGTCCCGGGTCTGGACGTTTATGATATGACAATGCCCTGTAATCATCATCATCATCATTTCAGCCGAAAGACGTCCACTGCTGGACATAGGCCTCCCCAAGCATCGCCACAACAACGATCGGTCCTGCGCTTTCCACATCCAGCGGATTCCCGCGACCATCACCAGGTCGTCGGTCTACCTTGTCCCCAGGGGCCTTGCCCCTAGCGTGGGGTAGCGTGCTATGCCTTCCAGTACGCGGTCGCCACTTCAGAACTTTACATCCCCATCAGCCATCCGTTCTGCGAGCAATGCGCCCGCCCACTGCTAGTTAGCAATAATAGTTATATTTGGTTATGTCGTTTGCCTTCGTTCTACTGCGTATCTCCTAATTTCTGGTTCGATCACGCAGGGACACTCCGACGTGCATTGGCTTACTTCACTTGAATTTAATTGTGGTGTATGTTATTGATTTTTTGATGTAGGAAGATTAATTTAGCATTAATAGGTCTATTTTAAGATAAGTAATCATCGTACTCTGAAAAAAAGATAATAACCTACACCACTATTGAATTTGAATGAGGAAGGCAGTAGGTATTGCCAGTGGCGTGCATTGCATATAGGCAATTAGGCAATACCTACTGCCTTCCTCATTCAAATTCAATAGTGGTGCAAGTTATTATCTTTTTTTCAGAGTATGATGATTATTTATCTTAAAATAGACCTATTAATGCTAAATTAATCTTCCTACATCAAAAAATCAATAACTTACACCACAATTAAATTCAAGTGAAGTAGGCCAATGCACGCCACTGGGTATTGCATAATTGCCTATATGCAATGCACGCCACTGGACACTCCGAGCATAGCTCTCTCCGTTTCCTTCGAGTTTGAGCCTTCTTATCAGGCCCATTGTGAGCGACCACATTACAGTGCATTGTATATTCTAAAGAAAACTCAGTGAGACTAAGTACCAACCATATCAGAATAAATTACTTGACACGTAAATGGTATAACTTTATAATAGTCACTTCAAATAATACAGCCTCTACGACAATAGTCTACGCCAATAAGGTGCTACGGCGTGCTATTGTAGCGGTGTCTACGGCGTAGCCAACATTGTTCGTAAAGGAGCGTACTCACCACGAGTATTCGTATGTTACATTAAAAAACTCGAGTTTGAGCATTACATTAGTGAATACGTTACGGCGAGCATTACAGTTCGCAGACTTAGAATGTTACAACTTCGAACATTGCAGTAGTGAGTACGTTAAGCCAAGCATTACAGTGCGAGTCACTTGTAACTATTGATATCAACTGTCTCAATCTATGTTACATGCACGAATATTCTTGCGAATATTCCCAATTTGTAATGTGCGCAGTTTGTAACAAACGATATTAATGTCGAGCGGAAGTGAATACGCCTCGCACAGTAAATTTATGAGAGCCATTTTTGACTTCCTCTTTTTATTCCAGATTCCTGTAACTTAAAGTCAAAAGAAATGTTAGACTAAAATTCTCAAATAACTTCGTGAAAAATTAGCCAATATGCTTTCTTACCAACTATTATTGTGAACCTTTGAAGGTTGCATCAATCAGTAAAGTCAATTTGTTGATTATTTGCACTAGTAATTAATAATAATGTATTTAACTTTTATCAGATTGAAAATTTACGAAATTTTAAACAAGTAATATCTTAAACTTAACATGCCAGATTTTAAGGAGGTTTAGTTAAGCGTTTATTTTGACCTACGTTACAGGAATCTGAAATAAAAAGAGGATGTCACAAAAATGGCTTTCATAAAACACTGTGCCTTGGTCAGTCTGTAAACTGGCACACTATTATAATGTAATGTACAACATGGATTTTTTTATTGTTACATTACAAGTGAATGCTTGCAGTGAGTACGCTCCTTAAGACTACTCAGTATTCTAAAGCCATGGAGCCGCTTTCTGTATATAATTATTTGAGAACGTTAACTGAATAGTTAAATCATTTATTATTCATGTACTCTTTGATAGGCCTGGGAAATGGTTTCGTAGGCTGTTAATTGAACTATATAAGCAAAAATTGTAAAGTGTTTTCTTTGTCTTTGTGATATTTTGAGACGGAATAGTAAATAGCATGTCTTCTTTTTAACCCCCGACGCTAACAGAGGCATGTTATGTGTTTAAGGTGTGTATCTGTGTGTTACATCGTTGCTCCCAGGTGGATGAACCGATTTTGATTTAGTTTTTTTTTTTGTTTGAAAGGTGACTTGATTGAGAGTGTTCTTACTAATGATTCAAGAAAATCTGTTCAGCCGTTTGAAGATCATTAGCTCTTTTCTAGTTGATGAAGGGATGTGAGCAACCTCCACAGGTCTGATCGATTCGAAATTTGGTATCCTGTTACTTCAATGAGCATCATCAGTTGTGTTTATTGTCAATAAAATTATATTACTAACTTTAAAATACTTCTACATTAATTTATATAATAGATAGATAGATAGAATATTCTTTATTGTACACCATTAACATTATTAAACTTAGGACTAACACGTAAAATAAGGGTACATTGGCGGTCTTATCGCTAATAGCAATATCTTCCAGCCAACCTTTGGATGGACAAGGAAGACGTGAAAAATAGATGGGGGTGGTATGTGGTCCAGTTTCATAAAGTTTACTAATATATAATAATATAATAAATAAATAAATATTTACCTACCATAGAAAATATTACATGTATAAATATAGAAAATAAATTCTAATATATATCCATAAATACATACCAAATATATACAATATATATAAATCTAACAACAAATAGTATTCTTAAATAAATAACAAAATAAAATACGTGTATATACCAGTGTAGCAACATCTCAATAAAATAACAATTTATACAGAGAGGTAATGTACAAATAAGAATCACTTATTATAATCAATTTGCAATAAATAAATACATAAATATCTTCGGGACATTTTTACACAGCACCATCTAGTCCCAAACTAAGCAGAGCTTGTGATATGGGTAATAGACAATGGATATAATACTTATATACTTTTTTTTTTTGTAAATACATACTTGTATTACATAAGAAACACCCAGACCAACACAAACACTTATGTTCATCACACAAATATTTGTGTCCTGTGGAAATCGAACCTACGACCTCGTGATCAGCAGTCCGACCCTCGAACCACTAGACCAAAGACGTCGGCAATCAGATGTAATTAAAATATTACTTGTATGAGATAAGTAAATTATTATTATTTATAACTATTATTACCATTCAATATGTTGTTATTGTTATGGCACCTATTATTATGTTGGTGTGCCCTTACCGGGCTTCATGTTGAAACTGTTTAAGTACCTACAGGACTTATATATGTAACACGTATGTACAGTCAACAAATCGGAATCATGACCCACGATAAGCTTAATATCCTACAGACATTCTAATACAATTAGGTTGAATTTCGCTTAAACAGATATTTCCATGGCAACAGACTTGTTATCAATTTTGTTAACTATTGACAGTGACAGCTAGTTTACCAGTAAAATTATTGTTCTAAATTTTATTCTTGATGTTTAACTCCAAATATTGTTATTTATTTATTATTTATTGCGTGAAACAGAGGATATTATAAATTAAATGTATGTTCCACATATTTGGCCGTTAAGTTATGAGTATTGTTTGACACCTTTTCATACTTGACATTTTATTATTTGTCATTTTTATTTTATTAATGTTCTGTAATCGAAAAAGTTAGTATACCTAGGTTTCTTAAAAAATATAGCTGTTTGTAGGAAAACCACGTGAAACGACAGCAAATTCGAAATTCAAAACATAATTCCTGCTTTATCAAAAACATAATTTCCAATACAATTATAAATCTATTGCATTGATAACAAAGCTCAAAACAGCACAGACCTCTGACCCGTTTTAATGCAGTTTCTGTAATATTCAAAATGTCCTAAGTGCAGCATAGAAGAAAACCTTACTGTTTTGACGATTTCAAACGAATTATCAGCTGAGTGGGTCATGATTCCGATTTGTTGACTGTACATATACATGAATGCAACAAAAAGTTTGAGTTTGAGTTTGTACAAAAAACAAAGCAAAATAAATACAAGTGTAAATTGATACACGTAACAATAAAACAAATACGAGTGCAACGTATTGAGAGTTTGTACGTAATTTTCTTTACTGCTTTAGCTTTTGTGACATAGGTTTGTTATCCACAGCAATTAAAAAACCGGCCAAGTGTGAGTCGGACTCACGCAGTAAGGGTCCCGTACCACCCATCGACCTGATACCCCATATAAACTGATTTAATTTACGAGAGTTTATCAAAAGACATCAACGAACGTACGCGAAATGTGAATTTTTGCAGCTCTTTCTTACGTAGGTACCACCACATATGTCTATTTTAGTCATATTTTTAGTATTTGTTGCTAAACTACATAGTATTCACTATAATCTGACCAAGTTTGATGGTGGTATATATTACCGTTTTGAAGATAGAGCAGGAACAAAAAGGTTGAAAAAAATGTATGTTTTTTGAGGTTTCTTGTATGGGGACCCCCTTTGGTTTTAGACATTTTTTTGTTTTTAGTATTTGTCGTGAACACCTCATAGCAACACATATTCTGACAAAATTTCAACCGGTTACCTATTACCGTTCAAAAGATATAGCCCTGTGACAGACAGACGGATGGACGGACGGACGGACGGACAGCGTAGCGAGAGTAATAGGGTCCCGTTTGGCACCCTTCGGGTACGGAACCCTAAAAAATTGAGTGTTCTTTAGACCACATAACTGAAGTAAAACTTCACTAACTTATATTTATCTCCCTCAATACATGAGAACAAAGGAAAGGTCGCGCGGCGCGCGTACATCTGCCGGCGCTGTGTCGTGGCCGGCCTAGCGCACGCCTCGTTACCCGCGTCCCGCACTACCCCCTCCGTTCGCCTCACTTTTAGTAACTCCGTAACACATTCACCAGCTTGCCCAAGTAAAGCGTGTCTAGAGAAGTTTTAGTTCAAAAAACACGTGTGCTCGCACCTCTCTTTTGCCCCTACAGTAATATACCAAACGTAACTCTCTCTCTTTCTATCTTCGCTAACTTATATCTCCCTCTCAACTTCGTAACACGAAAACACTTTTCGTAACGCATTCATCAGCTTACTCCCCAAGTCAAGCGTGCGTAAAGAAGTTGTACTTCAATAAATCCTAGACAGATCAACAGAATCACTTTCGAGACTTCAAAACTCGATCCCATCGGCGTTTCTTACCACGTAACATCAAAACGTTTAGATCCCTAAGGCGTCTATGTCACATCTAGATCTAGAATTTCCTCAATATTCAGAATAAGCCCGTATCTAAAGGGGCACAAATGTACGCCACGGATAAGCGGTGAAATGGGAATTTTTCGAATTTTATAAGCGATTTCGTCGGATGCATTTCAATTTTATTGAATGGGTAAAGATTCGTAGTAAACACTATTTTAAATTGGTTTTGTGGTGTGGTTATCGCACAAGTTTATATCAAGCTATCTGTGCGGGGTGCAAGGTTTTAGTGAATATTAAAGCACTGAATTATTGGAGAAAAGGTTTATTTAGAGTTCTGACAAGTTGAATGTTCTTAATAATTATAATTTTTCTTAATTTTTTTTTAGTGTTTTATTTTAATTTGTATTTTGTACATATATATATTGTATATAAATTAATACAGGTAGGTAGATAGATATTAAGAAGTGTACAAAGTTATATTTAATATTGAAAACTTAAATAAAATAAAATTATAATGATTAAATGTTAATAAATGTTAATGTTATGGAAATGTTCATCATCATCATTTCAGCTGAAAGACGTCCACTGCTGGACATAGGCCTCCCCCAAGCATCGCCACAACGACCGGTCCTGCGCCTTTCGCATCCAGAAATGTTCAATGTTATGTTAAATGAATGCACCGGTCAGTTCGATGCCTAGTAATGCACTGAAGATATGAAGTTAAAATATTAAAATTTTTCCTTAGATACCTACGATTGTTGTAAAGAGCCGCGTTCGCAAGTGTTCGGTAACTTGGACCGAACACTATAGTTGGTGATTGGGAGAAGAAATTAACTGAGAGAAGAAATAATAAATTATCGATTTTTTATACCTACTACGTTTTTTTAAATGAAAGCTAATTAATATTGCATTGTCATTGAGTTCTTAGCTATGGTTAAAGTTTCAAGTCTCCGACTCATCGGGAACTTAGTTTGAAATCGATTGCAGAATTTGTATCGAATGGACAGACAAAACTAAAAACGTTGTGAAATATTTTGACTATAACCTCGACGTTTCAGCCAAGTTGCGTTGGCCGTAATCATGAACAGATAGTGGTGGACAATAGTGGGCGTCAGTGGTGTGTTTTGTTTTGATTTCATTGAGCGCGAAAAGTCCCGTAAATATAGTTCAATATGACAAGCACAATATCTCAGTTTATTAAAATAAATGTCTGTAATTTCCAACTTATTATTAATATTACTCGCTTCAACATAATGTTTCCTCTCACGAAACCCAACAAGGTACTTAAGTATACTTTAAAGTTATACAACAAAATTTAACTTTAAGTAAGCATTATTGTATAAATATGTAGTAGCGTAGAGTGTTCTACTGACCCCATTTCACCCAGCTGGCTGTAGCAGCTAGCGCAAAGATATAAGGTGTACTCGTGTTATAAATACATATATTACTGTTTATAGCTTCCTAGTAGTTTAGCGGGTTTAACCACAGATCGTTTTGATTTCCCGGGTCGGGCAAAACAAAAGAGTGTTATTTGGATTTTTCTGTCAAGAAAATTTCTCATTAGTAGCCTGGAGTCAGGAAGTTGGCGGTGCTACACCCCCGTGCCTCGGAGAGCACGTAAAGCCGTCCGTCCTACATCTGATCCATAGCAGTCTAAATAATAAGGTAATAGAAATGTTTAGCAGTAGTAGAGTTCCTTTGTGCAAGAGCTCGTCCGGGGAAGTACTACACTGTACCTACTTCTCCACCAAATAGTGATGCTTGCATTGCTGTGTTTCGGTCTGAAGGGTACGGGTGCCGGTGAAATTACAATCACATGAGTCTTTCGCAATCTTAGGAACCGACGATACAGGCATGCCTAGTGTGGGGACCACGGCAAATATTTAAACTCTGTAAGCAATGAAAAATGTACAAATTACCTAGCTATAAGATCTCATTAATGTTACTGATGACTGATTTGTACACAAAAAACATAAACATAACATCACGCCTGTATTTCCCCGAAGGGGTAGGCAGAGGTGTACCGGTACACCCACATTTCGCCAGTTATGTTATAGTCCCATGTAATAGGTGGCGAGCCTATTGCCATTGACCGGACACAAATCCAGACTCCGGGCTGCTACTGAGAATTTCCTAATGAAAAAACCCAATAACACTTTGCCCGACCCGGGAATCGAACCCAGGACCCCACGCTTAGCAGTCGCGCTTGCAACCACTAGACCAACGAGGCAGTATACTGTTTACTGATTTGTATGTTTGAAAAAAATGTTTTTGTATTTTTTGTATTTGTATCTTCAAGTCTCAGTTTGGCGAACCGACTTGCGGTACCATTTAGGCAACAGCCTAGGTGGTATTAAAGTTGTTATGGGCAAAGGTAACCGCTTAACATCAGGTGGGCCTTTAGCTCGTTTCGCCACCCTATACTATAAAAAAAATATGTTATCTACCGTCTTTTAATACTTTTTAATACCGGAACGTATGTCGGCGACACACGGCGACGTTTGCCGATACCAAGACATAAACATGCAATTATGCCAACCATATTTCTTGCATTCAATGCAAAATAAATTAAGCCAATAAAAATACAATGTTAGATATGCTGCAAAAAACAATTTTAGTGACTTTGCGTCCAAAACCGCACTGATAATCAAGCAAATGGTTCGCGCACTGGTGTCCTAAGAGACACCAGCACGCGGCGACAAGTTCACGCGCCTTTATTATCTAGATCTTACGTCTTCTTTGTCCATCCAAAGGTTGTCTGGAAGATATCGCTTTCAGCGATAAGGCCGCCCATGTTCATATTTTTTTTTTATATTCGATTATCACTTGCTTTAACGGTGAAGGAAAACATCGTGAGGAAACCTGCACACCTGAGAGTGCTCCATACAGTTCTCAATGGTGTGTGTAGTCCGCCAACCCGCACTAGGCCAGCGTCGTGGACTAAGGTCTTAGGCTTCTCGTACTGAGAAGAGGCCCGTGCCCAGCAGTGGGACAGTAATGGGCTGGTTATGTATGGTTATGTACTACTATTTTCATGGTGTACAATAAAGTATATTCTATCTATCTATCTATCTACGACTTCTAAAACCTTATTATTTAGATTTCTGTGGCCTGATCTCTCTCCGGTCATATTGAATTGCCATCCCATCGGATTATGAGGCTGAGGGAATAGAGAGTGCACCTGTTTTTGCGCACAACCTTGTTCACTATAATATGTCTCGCGCAGATACTTAGTCTCCGTTGAGATTGGCCGCCGTGACCGAAATTCGGCCGGGAGAACATTATTACTATCGTTATAATGCGAAATGAAACCCAAAACCTTTGACCCACAACACAAATTGACACATGAAAAATCTCTTACATTTATTTCATGTATCGAAAATAAATGGATTGGGCCTAACCTGTAATATATTTGAGATAAGCTGAAACTGCAAACATGTATATATCAGTCCGATGATTGATGTTAATTTGCGTCAAAAGAGGACACGCTGTGTAAAAGTGGAATCCAATTATTTAGCCTTTATTTACACTTGCATAAAAAGCTCCGTAGCTTTTTAAATAAATTAAATAAAAGTGTGTTTTAAGTTATTTCTTAATTTTAATACTGTCTCAGACTTTGTAGAGTTTGCAAAATAAAGTGTTTATTTTTATTTTTTGTTTACTTATTCCGATGGAACAGCAAACAGCTATACTATAAAACCAAAAAACTAAATGACTGTAGTACGTGTAGTAAAATAATGTAATCACTAGGTTAATGTTTATGTATTGACTAAACTTATATTGATAAACTTAATTCGAATGTAATTTGAATGTATTTGGAGAACAAGCAATTAGATTATCACTTGCTTTAACGGCGAAGGAAAAAATCGTGAGGAAACCTGCACACCTGAGAGTACTCCATACAGTTCTCAATGGTGTGTGTAGTCCACCAACCCACACTAGGCCAGCGTGGAGGACTAAGGCCTTAACTTTCTCATACTGAGAAGAGGCCCGTGCCCAGCAATTGGACAATTATGGGCTGGTTATGTTATTTCTTTTTGTTTTTGACTTTGACATTTTACTAATATGACTTTTTATTATTTAGACATTTGAATTTGATTATTATTATTTTGACATTTCCATGAGTAATTACTGTTTTAATTTTTAGCTACTATCGTTCGGCAACACTACTATGATTTACTTTTATCCCCAAAATGTACCTGTACCTCATCATCATCATCATCATTTCAGCCGAAAGACGTCCACTGCTGGACATAGGCCTCCCCTAAGCATCGCCACAACGACCGGTCCTGTGCCTTCCGCATCCAGCAGATTCCCGCGACCTTCACCAGGTCGTCGGTCCACCTTGTGGGGGGCCTACCAACGCTGCGCCTTCCAGTACGCGGTCGCCACTCCAGAACTTTACTGCCCCATCGGCCATCCGTTCTGCGAGCAATGTGCCCCGCCCACTGCCACTTAAGTTTGGCAATTCTTCGGGCTATGTCGGTTACTTTCGTTCTCCTGCGAATCTCCTCATTTCTGATTCGATCACGCAGGGACACTCCGAGCATAGCCCTCTCCATTGCCATTTGAGTGACTTCTTATCAGGCCCATTGTGAGCGACCACGTTTCAGTACCGTAAGTAATTACTGGCAACACACACTGGTCAAAGACTTTCGTCTTGAGACACTGCGGTATTTTGGTCGAGAAGATATTGCGTAGCTTCTCGAACGCTGACCTGTACCTACTCTTTATCTTTTTATAACAAACTTTACCGACCGGCACAATTTTTCACATTTTTCGATCCCAAAAATTTCTGGTCCGCAGCATCTATCAAACGAGAGTGGACACATTCTATATTAATCATTTTTATTGGACAAGAGGTCCCTTTATTGATTGTTCTGATGATAAAAACACCATTAACTCAGTCGGTGTGTCGTTATTTCGCATCGTAATGTTGTGGGTTCGATGCGTTGAAAGTTCAATTTTTTTTGGGAAATTAATGACCGCTTTTTTATGGTGAGCATTGATTACATAACGGGGTTGGATGGTTTTATGGGGTTAGAAGGAATATTTAATAATACGTCATCATTAGCCTGTGAATTGCCACTAGAGAATGCAATCTCGATCTCGCCATATCGAGATCTCGCGAAGTCTCGTCCATATTTCATGAGATCTCGGGCGAAATCGAGATTGTGCAGCAGTACATTTAATATGTTTTTCGCAGCTTTTTCCAATGTGACTTTGATGAAATAATAGAAATTGGATGATTTTAATCAAATGTAGTGTATATTTTTTACCGACTTAAAAAAAAGGAGGAGGTTCTCAATTCGATTGTATTTTTTATTTTTTGTGTTTTTTACCTCAGAACTCTGTAATTTATAAACCGATTTCGAATTTTTTTTCCAGATTGGTCCCATTTTTACCAAAATTCAGTTTTGATGATGGAATCCATGTGGAATTGAAGGAACTCCTCAAATATTATAGGCATACATATAATGATTTTGGTATATTCGTCAACAAATCAAGCAATGCAATGAATACAAATCATTCAGTACACCGGGACACAGTAATACAAGCATAAAAACAACATAAAATCTAAACTTTAATAAAAAACCGGCCAAGTGTGAGTCAGACTCACCCAGTAAGGGTCCCGTACCACCCATCGACCTGATACCCCATAGAAACTGATTTAATTACCTAGAGTATACGTACGCGAAATGTAAATTTTTGCAGCTCTTTCTTACGTAGGTTCCACCACATACGTGGGACACTCAGAAAGTTTTGCGAAACTAAAAAAAATTGTTCTATACGTACATATATTTTTATCAAATCTTTTCAAAGTACTTTCCACCAGCCTCTATACAAAGATTCATGCGCCTAAACCAGTTTTCAAAACACTTTTTCCAGTCCGCCGCAGACACCTCGTTTACAGCCTGCTCGAACGCAGCCAGCGCATCTTCCGGCGACGAAAATTGTATCCCTTTGAGCTGATTTTTTATTTTTGGGAATAAAAAGAAGTCACACGGTGCTAGATCAGGGCTGTAAGGAGGGTGACCCAGGAGTTTGACTGGCGTGCTGTCCAGGAAGTCCCTCGTTTTGAGTGCGGTGTGCGCAGGTGCATTGTCGTGGTGGAGCAGTAGCCCGCGGAGCCCTGTGTTTGGTCGCTTGTTGCTTATAACAGAGAAAACTTCTGGCAAACATTTGGTAGTATACCATTCGGCATTAATGCTTCTTTGATCCCGTAAGGGAATTGATACCAAGTGGCCAGTCAAATTAAAAAAGCTAGCGATCAAAATCTTACCCCCGCTTCTAGATCGCTTCACTTTGGTAGGCGTTGGCTCATTTTGAAACACCCAAACAGTCGACTGGCGCTTGGTTTCTGGGTCGTATTGATAAATCCAGGACTCATCACCTGTAACGATGTCGTAAACACGCCGAGACGAGCCTGCTTCAAATTTGTTAAGCATATCACGGCACCATTCCACCCGGGCCTGCTTCTGAGCATCGGTGAGGTTGTGCGGCACCCAGCGTGATACTATCCTCCTCACGCGAAGATGGCTGTGTAGAATCTCGTGAACGCTTCCCGATCCAATCTTCAATATGTGTTGAATCTCCTGATATGTAATTCGCCTATTGTCTTGGATTAAATTTTTCACTGCTAGCACGTTTTCTTCGGTAACAGCCGTCAAAGGGCGACCGCTTCTTTCGTCATCCCCCAAAGTTGGTCGACCGCGCTTGAATTCGTTATACCAACGATACACGGTTGCCTTGGAAGGGCCTTCATCCATGAATGCCATTTGAAGTCTATCGTACGATTCATCCGGTTTCAGGCGACACTTGAAATCGTATAAAATCATAGCTCTAAAATGTTCCCGGCGCAGATCCATATTTCAGTGAGACACAATACTTTGAATTAACTCGCAAAAAATGTGGAGGGAAATTTTGAAATTGGAACTTACTTATTTTTACTTATAAATAATCATATTTTCGAAAAACATTATAACTGGCCAGTCTCCCATATATAAAAACTTTTTTTCGCAATACTTTCTGAGGGGCCTGGTATGTCTATTTTTGAATTATTTTTAGTATTTGTTGCTAAACTACATAGTTATCAGACCAAGTTTTACGTTGATATGTATTACCGTTTTGAAGATAGAGCAGGAACAAAAACGATGAAAAAAAAATGCATGTTTTTCGAGGTTTCTTGTGTGGGGACCCCCTTTGGTTTTATACTTTTTTTTTGTTTTTAGTATTTGTCGTGATACTCCTCATAGTAACACATATTCTCTGAAAATTTCAACTGGTTATCTATTACCGTTACAAAGATACAGCCCTATGACAGACAGACGGACAGCGTAGCGAGAGTAATAGGGTCCCGTTAGCACCCTTTGGGTACGGAATCCTAAAAACACCTTTTAGAGGAATTAAAACCTAATAATGACTTATAATTTTATAGCATTAAGAAAAAAAATAAACATGCTGTATTTTTGTAAGCAATTTGCTATTGAGAAGTAATATAAATTCGTTGAGGGTATTTGAGAATGTTTGCACGGGGCGAGCGAGCGCGATGCGTCGTGTTCACCCACTGACATATTGTTGTAATGAATGTCGACGGACCAAGCGGTATACAGAAAAACCTAAACTGGTTTATGTTCTACACTGTATCTGCCAAATGTATTTTTTTTTTTTTTGTGGAAATAAATAAATAAATAATTAATGTTTAATAGCAGAAAGAGGTACGGTACTTTTACAGGTAAATAAAACCAGGTAATAAAGCCCAATAGACATCTAATTTATTTATTTTATTTATTTGACACTAAATAAGTTCATAATTTGTTGAAAGCTCTGATTTCTAAACTAAGCTATAATCTAGCCTGTGTGTCAGAAATCAGTTCCTAATGTTGAATATAATGCTTACAATAAATTCTGCCACTAGCTGAGGCTGCAATCCGATTGGCCCTACCATGGCGGCTATTGGCTAATCACTAACGCAGCAGTTTTGACGGCTCATTTCGAAGTCGAAACTGATTTGACGATTTCAAGTGACAAATAGTGGCGACCAACATTAGTGAAATTCCATAGATGTGTTGCAGACTTCGGTCGCCTGTTATGAGGCGTCTATTTGCTGTGTGGTCGTTGAAATAAACACATGGCAGATTAGTTATTATTTCCAATTATTAATGTGTGCGTGTGATTGTTGTCTACTGCTAAACTTTTCCCACATAAAGAAGGAACGTTAGTGGTTATTTGATTTGATTTAATTTCCTTCTCAAAACCTGCATCCACAACCCAAATACATCCATAGAACTCTGACTCACACACCCCCAAACACATCCACACTCACACCTTTTCACACTCACCCCTACAAGCAGTTTTTACACTAAAAATAAGTACTACTTACCTTTATGTAATCCTACTCGATGGACGGATAGCTGACCCCTGTAACACAGGATCTTCCTAGCACGGGGGTCATTGACCAAACCTTATTGCACCTGTAAGTCCTACGCAGTAAATGTTGCACATACATACATACATACAAATTATCACGCCTGTTTCCCATTGGGGTAGGCAGATACTATGGATTTCCACCTGCTACGAACCTGACACACCTCTTTCGCTTCATCTACGTCCATTAACCTCGTCATGCATGCTCGTCGGTTTAGAGAACTCTTAACTTGGCATTTTTTGAGAACGTCCGAGATTTGATCGCGATACGTTCGCCGAGGTCGTCTCCTTCCAACTCTTCCATCCACACTCGCTTCGTATACTTGTTTCGTCAATCTCCTCTCGTCCATCCTCTCTATATGTCCACATATATATATATTTAGTATGTGGCACATACTTTGTACATTACTTTGGAAATAAATAAATTTATAAAGATTTAAATTGTGGAAAGAAAAAATCGCTCACGAGCAGGATTCGAACCTGCGACTCCTGGCTCAGTACGCCAGTGCTTTAGCCACTAAGCTACCGTGAACACTGCTCGTGGTATCGAAATTATCCTCCACTATACGTCTTTGGGTGACGTCAGCGATATCTTATTAAGAAACAATGTTTCCACAATTTAAATCTTTAGATTTCGCTTCGCATGCGTAAATGCGTTAAAAAATAATAAAATAAATAAATTTATATTTATTTATACCTCCTTTCGAGGAAACAAGAGTACAATTCACGAATTAATTTATGAATTGTTCATTTGATATTTTCGTAGATTGCCCCTTGAGAAGACTTGAGCGTTAGGCATTTTAATTTACGGTCCTCCAACATAGAATATTGAGAATCCCTAAAGGTGGGTGTTATCACAAACAGGCGCTAAAGTAAACTATCGACGGTTAAACCCCTGGTGAGTTACGCCCTGCTGATTTTATCGCGATATTAATATGACTACGTACTTACGGAAATTGATAAAATATTCTGGGAATTATATGAAAGAAAGAAAGAGAGAAAGAAAGAAAGAAATCATTTATTTACCATAAACTAGGGACACAAAATAATAAAAGTGTAGATTTACATAACATTGTGTGCCCCACGGCTGCGCCAAATAGGTCCAGTTCAGCATATGTCAGGTCACTAGTACCTGACGCTGGTTTTCAACTGAACCTATATGAGTTGTGACTGAGACGGATGCAAATCAGTTCCAATGCATATCGTATACATGTGAATTGGAAATATGTTACGCTGCGCAATTCTTGGAATAAATGGGTCATACCCTCTCGTCTTGATATGGAATTTATTAAAGGTGACAAAGCGATCTCAAGAAGACTGGAAATTCATAATTAAACCTCAATCAAGTATGCCATCGTCTATTAATTTTAAAACGTAGTAATCATGACTGTTATTGCAGTCGCAAATCATCATCATCATTCAGCAGAAAGACGTCCACTGCTGGACATAGGCCTCTCCCAAGCATCGCCACAACTACCGGTCCAGCTCCTTCCACATCCAGCGGATTCCCGCAACCTTCACCAGATCGTCGGTCCATCTTGTGGAGGGCCTACCCACGCTGCGCCTTTCAGTACGCAGTCGCCACTCCAGAACTTTACTGCCCCATCGGCCATCCGTTTTGTGAACAATGTGCCCCGCCCACTGCCACTTAAGTTTGGCAATTCTTCGGGCTATGTCGGTTACTTTCGTTCTCCTGCAAACCTCCTTATTTCTGATTCGATCACGCAGGAACACTCCGAGCATAACCCTCTCCATTGACCTTTGAGTGACTTTGAGTCTTCTTATCAGGCCAGGCTCAGCAGTCGCAAATAACCCTGTTTAATATACATATCTGATGCTCTCTAAGGCTTTAGTGTATGTATTTTTGCTGGGCAAGCTTGTACCATCGTCGACCGCACCATCGCTTAACATCAGGTGAGATGGCGGTCAAATGCAAGCCCCTTAGAATTACGAAAACATGTTCAACTTAAGTTGACAGGCTGTTACCGACTTATTTATGTTTTGAAAAACATTGCCCATCACAGAATTTGCTTTTGTTTTTTTGGTGCGTTTATCACAGACCAAAATATTCACCTGCACAAACTTATTCCGTGCGGTAATCATTCCTTTTCAAATTCGCTCAGCGAGCTATGCTTGGAGTTTCTTTGAAGGATAAAATCCGTAACGAGATTATCCGGAGAAGAACCGGAGTGACCAACATGGCTTGTAGGATTAGTAAACTGAAGTGGCAGTGGGCTGGACATATCTATCGAAGGACCGATGGCCGCTGGAGCAGACGAGTCCTTGAGTGGAAACCGCGAATCGGCAAACGCAGTGTAGGGCGCCCCCAGCCAGGTGGACAAACGACCTCATGAAAGTAGCTGGGGGGGACTGGATGCGGAAGGCAGAGGACCGAGTGTTGTGGCGCAATTTGGGGGAGGCCTATGTCCAGCAGTGGACTGCGATAGGCTGAGTTGATGAAAGCTATCTATGGGGGTAGGCCCCTTTTTCAGCATAGAACACTCATTGCGTTCAATTTCTATGGCGTGAGTTTTATCTTTCCCATAATTACTATTTACATAAAATACCGCCGATATTGCCAGCCATAACTAACAAACTTTTTTCTAAATTACGGCACAGGAAATCTCGTTAATCCAGCCCTTATCGGTTCAAGCCCCAATAAATAATAACTTTGATCCCTTTCACAAATTGAGGCGCTGTCAAACGGGGCCGTTCACTTTTATCTCCTTATTCTAACATTTTTGTAATAACTTCTCGTCATTGGTAATCAGCAATTTTTTCGGGTTATATTCTGTTTCATCTTATATTTGTGGTCTTAATGAGAACATGGTCCTTTTTATATCATGTGAATAATGGTTTATTTTAAGTACACTTTAGAACGAAGCTCAAGCTTCCTCGTTGGTTGGTCGTCGTGACTGCCTCGTTGGTCTAGTGGTTGCAAGCGCGACTGCTGAGCGTGGGGTCCTGGGTTCTATTCCCGGGTCGGTCAAAGTGTTATTGGGTTTTGTCATTAGGAAATTCTCAGTAGCAGCCCGGAGTCTGGATTTGTACCCGGTCAATGGCAATAGGCTCGCCCCCTATAACATGGGACTATAACATAACTGGCGAAATGTGGGTGTACTATTACACTTCTGCCTACCCCTTTGGGGAAATATAGGAGTGATGTTATGTTATGTTATGTTATGTTATGGTCCTTTTATCTCGTGTGAATAATGGTACATTTTAGGTACACTTATAGAACGAAACTGAAGCTTTAATGAATGTTTCAAAGTTTTGAGTTGAGCTTTAATATTTAAAATACTCCTTAAGCATAGATTCATTGATCACAGTTCAACTAAGTTCAGCTTTATTTTTACGGGGTTATATTCTGTTTCATCTTATATTTATGGTCTTAATGAGAAGATGGTCCTTTTTATATCATGTGAATAATGGTTCATTTTAAGTACACTTTAGAACGAAGCTCAAGCTTTGATCACTGTTTAAATGTTTTGAGTTGAGCTTTAATTTTAAAATATGCCGTAAGCATAGATTCATTGATCACAGTTCAACTGAGTTCAGCTTTATTCTAATCTATTACATACTCAGGTGTTTGAGTAGAGACTTGATCTGTTATCACTTAATCACGCAAGTGTCGTCGAGACAGCGCTTAAGCATAAATTTTGCTTGCTATTCAGGTTATATTCGTGTGTTATGATGTTGGAGTTTAGAATTACCGTATTGAAAGGCCGATACTCAAGTAAATCTTCTATGCTTAAGTAGTGATCAGGTTGAACTATGTTTAAGGGACTTGTCGCGCACAATTAAATCAAAATATAACAAACATTTTGACTAACCTCGACGTTTCGGTCAAGTTGCATTGGCCGTGGTCACGAGCAGACTGAAGTATGTGGAACTTGACCGAAACGTCGAGGTTAGTCAAAATGTTTGTTATATTTTGCGTTAATTGTGCGCGACAAGTCCCGTAAACATAGTTCAATATGAGTGAAATTCGCGAAAGTTTAAAAACTTCTCGTGATCAGGTGATTAAAAGTTAAACTGTACTTGAGGAACATACTGTAATACTGATGCCTGTATGTCCCTGATGATAGGCAGAAGCGTAATAGTATACCCACATTTCGCCAGTTATGTCATAAGTCCCATATGTCTCATATGTGTGTGTGCGTGTGATGTGTGTGTCCATGGGGGTGAGCCTTAAAAGAGTGCTTCCATTTTCTACCCAAAATTCAACCCACTATTTAATTTAATTTGGTTTTCTTTCCACGTTCAACCCGAAGATTTTTGACGTTCCACATTCAACCCATGAGATATTTTGTGGTATGGTTAGCAAAATCAATAACAAAGAATAAACTACTTAGTTTCAAAACAGCGCAAGCATTAATATATATAGCCTTTATATCCTACAAATATGTCAGCTTGAAATAAAATATTACAATACATTTCCAATTTTATTATTGCAATATTTGTCAACACTGAAAAAGACTGCCTCGTTGGTCTAGTGGTCGCAAACGCAACTGCTGAGCGTGGGGTCCTGGGTTCGATTCCCGGGTCTAGCAAAGTGTTATTGGGTTTTTTCATTAGGAAATTCTCAGTAGCAACCCGGAATCTGCATTTGTGCTGGGTTAATGGCAATAGGCTCGCCCCCTATTACATGGGACTATAACATAACTGGCGAAATGTGGGTGTACTATTACACCACTGCCTACCCCTTCAGGGAAATACAGGCGTGATGTTATGTTTATGTTGCTGAAAAAGATGATCAAAAGTAAAACTTCAAATTAGTTGTAACAAAACTTTATGACGTTGTGTCTTGATCAATTAATAGTGAGTTTCGTAGTCGCGGAGGGTAAAAAAAAAGATAAATCTTACCCACTGCGAGACACACCAGTTACTGTTGATAGTTGCTTACCTGTAACAAAAATAGTTATTCAGGTTAAAACTAAATTCCATCAATACCACTAATACATTTAATAAATGCTTAACTATGACTGTTTGTTTGTTTGTCCTTCAGTCACACTGAAACGGCTGAACGAATTTGGACGAAACACACCTATAGACCTAGGGCTTCTCTTGAAAATTATTCCGAACAACCAGCATTGGACAAATGTCAATACATGCTTCAGAATGCAAAATTACCGCTAAATTAGTATGCTATTTAGTGTTAATAGAAATAGCTTACCAATTTAAATAATTAAAAATATTCCTTCCTAGAATTAAAATTGTGCATATTTTCACCACACACTCACACATACAACCCTCACATGAACACACGCCCACATATTATAACCCTCACATAAACACGCCCCAACACATAACCCTCACATGAACACACCCCCACACATATACAACATCATAATCATTAAAAATAATTGTCATTGTAAAAACAATAAAGATATTTTAATATCACAACTTCATAAGCTATCGAAGAGCGGAATCTACCTAGAACAGGCATTATTTGCTCAAAAAAGGAGGCTCTAATCACCAACTGATGTTATACTATAAATCTTTTTATCTAAAATCATTTCAATCATCATTTTGTATCGTATTTGTATTGTATTTATTTTGTACTTCTTGACATTGGAATCGGATTGGGATTAAAATGATTTTAATTCCAATCCGACTCCGCCCAGGGAAGGCAGGGCCAGTGTCGGACACTTATCGACTAAAACCACCACGGTATTCTTCCAAATACCTTTAGCCGGAAGTGTGGGATACGCGCTTTCTCCTACCACCCCCAACAGGACCCGGCTCGTCACTTGTAAGCGATACCCTTCTCCCTAAATTCGGCAACAGTCTCCTCCTAACTGATGCGCGCGGTACACTGCACGCCACCGTCATGGGCCTTGACTGGTGGTGGACTACTACGAGCCCACAGGCCCCCTCCTAGGGTGGCTGGAGGAGTGAAGGTCGTTGTACGCCCGTAAGTGGGCTCCTACGGCGCCCAGTTCGTCTCCTGCGGGTGGGAAAAGAGGTCGTGGCCTCTCGAACCTGGATTAACACATAATACCTACTTTCCTTTCCGTTCCGTTTTATAGACATATCACGTTCCTACCAGTTTTATAGACATATCACGTAAACGAGGCCGCTGACATCAGTTCATCATCATCATCATCATTACAACCGAAAGACTTCCACTGCTGGACATAGGCCTCCCCAAGCGGTTTGGAGGGATATGCCATAATCGCCACACTTGACAGATGGGTTGGCGATCGCAGTTGGTTGTTTAAATACTCAGAGAACGCTGCTGCCCATCCTCTGGTGAATCCCTTAGTTGCCTTTTACGACACCCATGGAAAGATATAGGGTGGTGCAATTCTTCTTGATTAATTAATTCTTACACCAGTTAGTGCTTTGTAAAGAACACACAATGGATAACGATGGATGCTGGTGTATCACAGTATCCACAATTGGCCCAACCCAGTACAGAAAAATATTATGTCCTTACATATGAAATTAGCGTTTTGTTGTACTGACCACTTTGATCTGAAATATCTCCTCTTTGGTTAAGAATTCCAAATTCAAATTTATAAATTCATTTAGCTGGTACATTTGAGTTTTGAAAACAGTCATTCATTTGTTTTTTCCTCATTATTTTTTTCTTTGGCGTCGCTTATTACCGCACAATGGAAAACATGAAATATCGGTATTTTTAAGAATACGAGTTCTACCGTGGCACCAGTGCTGCAGAAACAGCTCGAAGGATTAATGGAAAAAAAGGAGGAGGTTCTCAATTCGACGCGTATATTTTTTTTTTGTATTTGTTGTGGTACACCTCATAGCAACACAATTTCTCAGGAAATTTCAGCCGGTTACCTATTACCGTACAAAAGATACAGCCCTGTGACAGACAGACGGACGGACGGACGGACGGACAGCGTAGCGAGAGTAATAGAGTCCCGTTTAGCACCCTTCAGGTACGGAACCCTAAAAAGTGGGGATTGAAATATTTTAATATTGTACACTCAGCATTTGCTAATACGAATACCTGATTTGTGAAACATAAAGTAAAGTTATGATGTATTTATTTGTTCAAAACGTGTGAGGTTTACATGTTCTTTAAAAGCATGAAAAAAGTATCAACATGTCCTATCAACCACAACATGTGTACAAATTAATTTAATCTAAATAATATCAAATAATAAATTATTAAGAATACCAAATAAATTTACAAAGAATGACAAATAATAAATTACAAAGAATGTCAAATAATACATTCCAAATATCAAACAAATACAAAAACCAACTAAAGATAAATAAAATAATAGAGATAATTATTTCTAAAAAAAAAAAAGTTTTTCATAAAGTTTTTCTTAAATTAAAACGTAGTGTTTTTCATGAAGTGACATACTTGTGACGTTACCGGTTATGGGTCTTAATAATCCTGCTATAGGTTACGATCTTAACATAGAATCTCTGCTGTACAAAAAGATTTTAGTATAGGCATACTTTGCTATCTAAAGCCTCCGGCAATCCTTTTTCGCTCCCATATAAAAGGGCCTTAACACAGCTAAATAAGTTAGAAATAGTAACAAGTATCTGTACTGGCAATAAATAATGATTATATCTATACGTTTTACGTTTCGTCCCTTATCTCTGACCGGGGATGGCCCTGGCTTGAATTGTCAGCTAAGGGTATTGAACTCGTGTATCAATGATAAAATTATATTCATGCTGGTTTTTAGCTGTGTTTGGCGTTTATTTAAAACAAAGAAAGAAAGTTTTGGGAGCAAAAAAAGACAATATTTATTTTGGCTTGCACAGTTTTTTTTTTATAATACAAAATATAAAAAAAACCGGCCAAGAGCATGTCGGGCCATGCTCAGTATTATAGGGTTCCTTATTCTTAAGGAACCCTATAACCCTAGGACCTACTGGTCTAATTACAAACGAATCAAATCGAATATTAATAATAATAAAAATAATAATTCATTTATTTCAGGCATCAAGGCCAAAAAAAAAAATATAAAAAAAAGGTATAAAGGTTAATCATTGCTATTTTAGTTTTTTTGTTTTTATATATTGATATGACACACTTCTTAAATTTAGCGCTAGGTGGCGCTGTTACTTTGTGTTATCAATATAACACAAAGTTTCTTTTTGTGATTTTTTTAAATAGAAAGTAACTGAAAGAGCATTATTTGCTAAGATCATTTTTATCTATGGTCAATGACCTATGAACTAGGACGTCTTAAGTATTTTTCAGTTTTCTCACTATAACTCAAAAATTTATAATCATATTGTACTCGAAATAATTTTAAAAGAGAGTTTTTATAAAAGTCTATCAACGTGGAAGATTACAAGTTTCTACGTTGCATAATTTGGAAATGGCCGGGGGGGGACACATTGTAAGCCACTTTGGTGGGCTATATTTCGCAGATGGTACACCTGATAAAAAAGTGATGTATGAAACATTACCTTCATTTTAGTAGACCTATTCAATGATACACCACGCGAGGGGGTGGAGCGAAAAAAATATTTCATCCCCATTTTACATGTATGGCGCCACCCCTAAAATACGTTATCAAGATTTTTTTATTCTTTTAAAATTGAGATCTATATCTAAACCATTTTTTAACAAAATTTCATTTACTTATGTTTATAACTGTAGAAGTTATTAAGCTGTTAAGCTGTAAAGGATTAGGACAGACGGACAGACGGACAGATGGACGGACATGACGAAACTATAAGGGTTCCTTGTAGGTCTACGGAACCCTAAAAAGCATAATGAAATTGTTACAACAAAAACTATTTATACTGCTAGAGACAGGAGTGGGGAGTTGGCGTTTTTAAGAAAGAGGAGGAACAAAGAACGTAAAAAAATACTTTTTTTTTAGCTGGATTTATAGAACTTTTTAAGATTTATTAGTGACCATGTTTGCGCTCCATAGGTGAAGGTGGTGAGGATGCACAGCCTATTACTACTGTTCGCGCCTGATAATATTTTAATAGCATGACCCTGCGCGTGCAACTCATTGCTAATCTTGATTTTTATATTTTTATTAATGTCGGTACTTCTTATATTGACGTCAAATTAGTAGTGAATATTTTCTACCTTCAATTATAGTTGTTAATCATCTAGCATTAGAACTAGCATCTAGCTCCGCTAATTGTTCTCAGAATAATAGAAATATTGTAAAAACTACAAGTAAACCAGTTTGCTATTCAATCTATTGGTTTCATTTTGAGCGCCCTAAAGCTAGTGTTTCAGTAATAGACATAGTTGGCGACCGTGACAGGACAGAATTGTATAAGAAGAATCGAGTGGTATCGAAGTCCCACTTCTGGAATTGGTCAGCAACAGCGCCGCAGCAATCAGCCGGTCAGCATCGCGCCTCAACCAGCCAAGCCTTTGGATCGAACTACATCGAGAATATACAGGGATCATTTAGTACCGCCGGACTGACGTAACACCAGCGTCATACATTCCGTAGCGCAGCAGTACCGATTGTCGCAGCTAAGTGCCTTTATTAGGTCAAAGCCCATATCTTTGAAACGGAGCTTCAGGCGACAAAACTTCCAGATGCAAAGTTGTTCCTTTAGGCGACAACTTGTTATGACAGTTTTTTTTTGGAAAAAAAAAGTGTTCTAAACTGCTCGTTTTTTCATCGTATCGTGTAGCCCCAACCTAGAGGAACAATTCATTTCTTGAAAACTTTTTCGTGTACGGTATCATACTGGCAATACCGAGGTTTTTGTAAAATTTAAAAAAAAACCAAATTTCTCAGATGCAAAGTTGTTTCTTTGGCGTGGTCTGTGCGATCCGGAAAAAATAATTGTGAAATTAAAAAAAAAAAGTCCCAAAAAATTTTTTTTAACTTCACATAGAGTCTCCAAGCTCATACTCAAAAAAAAGGCGAAAAAATAATAATAAAAAAAACTAGTTCCTTGCTCCATAGAGCCCCTAAGGCTACACTCCAACCTAAACGTTTGCTAATTAGTCATCACCTCAGTGCACTGTTCAATATAAATTCGATAAGTAAGAAGTCCGAAGGATCGTTATGTTTCTTGGTGGACCACGTGACCAAGAACTTACGTGCCCTTTCCAGTTTGTGAGCACTGGGATGTTATTATAATTCATTTAGTCGCTTCCAAGCTAGACAATAACACTTTCGTAAAATGGGAAGAGCACCGTAATGCGATGTCTAATGATACGTCTACACTCAAGGACTTTGAAGGGAGAAGGGGAAGAAGAACGAGACGTTACACCGCAATAGGGCTGAAAACGTCTCTAAGCCTTCTGATAGCCAGCAACGCTCCGCTCCAGTTACTAAATCGGAAAGTCCGCACACTAAATCATATTCATGCACAAATAATTATAATAATAATAATGATTATATTATTTCTGGTTGTTCTCGTCTTGCTAATTGCGAATATTTGCATAGGCACAACCTAGTGGCCAGGATTATTCACCAGCAACTTGCCCTGAAGTACAACCTTGTGGAAACAGAAGTACCATACTACAAGTATGTGCCCGACCCAGTTCATGAGAATGGTCATGTGACATTGTACTAGGATCGGTCTATCATCACTGATAGGACTATTGTTCACAACAAGCCTGATATAGTGGTGATAGATCGATCAGAGCGCCGCACGATGATTGTTGATGTCATCGTCCCGCATGACGGGAATCTCGTGAAGGCCGAAAAAGATAAAGAAATAAAATATCTTGACTTGGCACACGAGGTTGTCGACATGTGGGATGTTGACTCGACAGTCATTGTGCCGATAGTCATTTCGGTCAATGGTTTAATACCTAAGAGCCTCGACCAACACCTTCAGAGGCTCTCGTTAGGCGGTTGGACCAAGGGCTTGATGCAGAAAGCGGTACTTCTTGACACGGCGCGTATCGTGAGGAAGTTCCTCTCTCTGAAGCCCTGACCGCGTAGCTTGGACCTTGTTCCCGATGCCGGTGGCTTACTATTTTTATATATTTTTAAATGTTTTGTGTTTTTTTTATTTTTATAAAATATTTAAAAATGTAATAAATAAGTGTATAAAAATGAATAAATGGGATAATGATTATAATTCAACCTCACGCAACTTTTGTCCGTGTTGTAATGCAGCTGACCATAGAATTTATGATTTTCCAGCATTCAAGGCAAAGAGCATAGGTGAACGCATAGCGGAGGCTTCTAAATCAAATTTATGTAAGAACTGTTTCAGAACCGGTCATGCCTCTCGCCAATGCCGTTTCAGCCCTTGTCACGAATGCAAAAGGAGACACAACACTATGTTGCATCTCCCTGCTACTACTGAGGACAAAGCATGTGGTGTTGATAGTCCAGTTGACACATTGGTCACCTTTACCAAAATCACACCAATAAAGTTTCTATTCTATTCTAATGTGTCAACGCAGCCTTGTACTGCTCTAATAGAAGTCGTTAATCCTAAAACTAGTAAATCAGAAATTGTGCGTGTCCAACTTGACTGTGGCAGTCAATCATCTTTTATATAAGTTCAAATCTGAAACAAAGATTATCTCTTGAAAACTGCCCTATTAAAATAAATCCACCGAAGTGAGGCCGGATATAATGTAGCGGTGACTGATATAATTTGATAAATCCGCGGAATGATTAAGTGATATATTAACATAGTAGCAACGAATATCTAAACTAAACTTTTCGTTGCTAACCATTCTCAGACCAAATAAATCTACTTGATACTGTTGTGGTCAGTGTCGAACGTCGGGTGTCGGAATTGCTCGGATATAGAATAATAGGTTTATTTTTTTGAACGTGAAGGAGTGTATGTATATATCCGCTTTTGGATATATATCCGAAGATATGGATGTGTCCGAAGTTACACATGCCTAATAAAACATACCTTAACAACCATCTAAAGAAACACTAGCTTGACAAATGAATGACAGTTGTTATAGCTAATTTGATACAAACAAAATTGACTCAATCTACCAAAACATACCATCACACATGTGTATCAACACTATCAAACCTTATTTACACCTACTCTTCTGACATGTATTAATAAAAACCTCAAAATGTACAAGCTAACTTGGTCCATTGTACCCTAACAATAGGTATCCTACAATGGGAGAGTGACAGTTCTTGTCATATTGGCTTCCTGGGCTATCAATCACGAAGTAGTGGCAGGTTGTCACGCAATAATGATGCATGATGTAGCTTTAATAAAATAGTGGACAGTTATTATGGATAATTGAGTGGTAAAACCTGTATTGTATTGATCATAGAAATCTAAATAAAGATAATAGAAGTGGCAAAGACAGGTGTCTTTAAAGACATCAGTGTGCGAACCGTCATCATTGCTATTTAGGACGCAGAGTCACAAAAAAATTTTTTTGCAGCATATTTAGCGGCGGAATTATGTTTATGCTCAATTTATTTTGCATTGAATGCTAGAAACATTGTGGGCATGATTGTTTATTTATGTGTTGGTGGCGTAAAACCGGCCACATGCGTTCCCGTATTAAGAGACAGTAGATAATATTTCTATTACCTTATTATTTAGATTTCTATGGTTTTGATAAACGAACGTGGTTTGTAAAACTTAGAATATTAAACAACGTATATCGGAAGTGCGTGCTTATTTTTACTACGGGGTCAAATTCAAATCGCAAAAAAAAAAAAACAGCTGATCCCTACATTTGTGTTAACATAAACCGACAACATGCTGATTCTTTTTCGCGATTTCACGGTTTAGTAAAAGTTCAGGGTGTCATGGAAGAGGGTTCTGGAAGCACAAAATAAATTTGAAAACTTTATAAGGCACAAATCCGGCCGCACATTGAATATTGCTCTCACCTCTGGGCTGGAGCACCCGAGTTCCTACTCCTTCCACTTGACCGCATTCAGCGCAGAGCGGCTCGAATCGTCGGCGACTATGCTATTCCCAATCGGCTGGACTAGAGGGTCTAGAGGGCTTTGCGAAGAGACGTTGCATCTCTATGTGTCCTATATCGCATGTACAATGGGGAGTGCTCTGAGGAATTTTTCTACCTTATACCAGCCACTGACTTCCACCATCGTACCACCCACTATAAATCTAAATTCCATCCTCATCATCTTGATGGTTGGTAGTCAACTACAGTACGTTTCACACACCATTTTTTGCCTCGTACAGCAAAACTGTGGAACCACCTTCCGTCAGCAGTTTTCCAGAACAAATTCGACATCGGAGTCTTCAAGAAAAGAGCATACGTCTTTTTAAAAGGTCGGCTACGCATCGGCGACTCCCCTGGTGTTGCGGATGTCCATGGGCGGCGGAGATTTCTTACCATTAGGTGACCCACATGCTTATGTGCCCTCCTACGTTATAAAAAAAAACGAAATTGTAGCTAGATTTAGTCAGAACCCTCAGAGGTTACTATTGAAATAGTTTTTTAAATTTTATATACTAAACGGGCTTGCGTTTGACCGCCACCTCACCTGATGCTAAGCGATGGTGCGGTCGACGATGGTACACGCTTGCCCAGCAAAGGTGAAAGGATGGCAGTGAAATGTTTCGACCCATCCTCTCAAATGGCTACACCAGGCATCATACCGGAACACGACTAGGTCGCTTGGCGGCACGTCTTTGCCCAGTGGGTGGTCGCAAGCCGTCGGCCGTGGCCTACCACCAGTATGTCACCTGCTTTGCACCACCCAGGGATTACGTGTAAGGATTCGGAAAAGGGGTACTCTCCTACGGACGTGGGTGACTTGATCCCCAGAAATAAAGTTAATAAAAAGCATAAAAATGCTAAATATTCTAACTACTTATCGAGTTGAATTACTTCTGCCCCATCCCCACAGACATAGTACAAAATATAGACGAAGTTCTGCGGACAATCATTGTAAAGGCCTTAACGATACAAAATCGGTTGGATATGATTCTGTCTCTACAAATATATTAAAACGGTGTGCTCACATAATATCATCACCTCTCGAACACGTGATAAATCTATCTTTTGCACAAGGAATATTCCCTACCAAACTAAAGTTATCAATTGTTAAGCCTCTCTATAAAAAAGATGATGTTTTTGAACTAGGTAATTATAGACCAATAACTTTGATACCAATTATTTCAAAAATATACGAAAAACTGATGCATGATCGTGTCACCAACTTTATCAATACGTTTAAAGTCATCAAAGAGGAACAGAATGGCTTCCAAAAAAACAAGTCAACAACACTTGCGGGATTTTGTCTGATGAAGACCATAACAGAAAATATTGATAAAAAAATACCCGTAACAGTAATATTTTTAGATATGTCGAAGGCGATTTCGTTAAGCATTCTATACTCTTAAACAAATGCCAACGCTATGGAATCAGGGGACCTGCGTTGAGTTGGATAGAAAGTTACCTATCAAATCGTACTCAATGCGTTGAAATCAACTACCTCAATACCAATTTAGTATCCATACCTTCCAGATCAACATACCTACTTAACCAAACAGGAGTTCCACAAGGTAGTGTGATGGGACCTCTTCTGTTCTTATTATATATTAACGATCTACCTAATATCACAAACCACCAATGTATCTTATTTTCTGATGACATTTGTATAATTATTCCCAATACCGACCAAGTAACTAATATAAACCATGAAATAGAGATTAATAAAACCCTACGGCAGATAATTAAATGGCTTACATATAATGACCTAAATGCTAACTTGACTAAAACTAAATACATTCAATTCTCTAATTACAAAACAATAATAAATAAATTGACTTTAAAATATGACAATACCATAATTGATCCAACTAATGACATAAAATTCTTAGGCATAACTGTAGATAATTACTGCAATTGGAAGTCACACATAAATAACGTCTGCACAAAAATTAATAAATTCATATACGCACTAAGACATCTACGCACAACAGCTTCAGAAAGTACAGCAATTACAGCTTATCATGGCTACATTGGATCAGTTTTGCGATATGGTTTATTGTTATGGGGCAACTCAACGTTAATTAATGAAGTTTTTCTATCCCAAAAGAAATGTGTGCGAGCAATATGCAATGCCGAGCCTCTAGACTCTTGTAAACCGCTTTTTAGAAGAATTGGAATTTTAACTTTAAGCTCTCTCTATATCCTCGAGATTGGATTGTTTGTAAGGAAATACCCACAATTGTTTGAAAAAATTTGTGAAAATAGTCTGTACAGCCAAAGAGATCCTACAACGATAGTTGTGCCAAAGTGTAGAACTACCCTTTACCACAGAAATTGTATGTTTATGTGTATTAAAGTTTATAACAAAATACCCCAGACTCTAAGAGAATTACCCTTAAGATTATTTCGTATAAAGTTAAAAAAATGGCTAACTGAAAAATGTTTCTATACAATTAAGGAGTTTTTGGAATGTAAAAATAATTTAATTTAATTTTTATTATAAATAATTCATAGATTTGACCTAACTTGACATAAATAATATTAACTATCCTAAAAATTATTGTATGCCCAAAATGGGCTGATTGATGTATCTAACTAACACTATCAAGATGTATCATAACAACTGTAACCACTCAATCAGAAACAATAAAGTTTACTTACTTACTTAAAAGCCAATAAAACCGTCCTCCGTGTACAAACAAGCGTTCTACGCCCGCGGCTTTTCCCGCGTACAATTTGATGTATCACACACAGATCAAAATGTTGTCGCGCATCCCTCGATAACAGTTAATTTTCCCGGGATAAAAAGCAACCTATATGTTAATCCGGATTATAGTTTATCTATGTGCCAAATTGTATCCAAATCCATTCAGCCGTTTCAGCGTTATTGAAGGATAAACAAACAAATATCCGTACCTTCGCAATTCTAATATTTATCATCATCATCATTTCAGCCGAAAGACATCCACTGCTGGACATAGGCAAGCATCGCCATAACGGTCCTGCACTTTCCGTATCCAGCGGATACCCGCGACCTTCGCCAGGTCGTCGGTCCACCTTAAATGGCATGGCATTATATTATCCCCCAAAAGTGATCAGTATTTCTAATATTAGTAGGATTTATTTCAGGTAGGTAACAACCAAATATAAACCTAACCTTACCTTGTAGACGAAAATAAAGCTACATTTAAAACATCGTGTTTTTCCAAATGCGCATAACTGAAAAGCGTATGCATCGTTACTCAAAGACGTCTAAAAGCAAAATTCTTGTACAAAGGTGATCCGATGTCAAAAGCAACTGGACCGTGTTTGAATTGATACTTTTTGCGATAGCAGCATACGATTCCTTTGGCTGTAGAAAATGTGTTTTTGAAAGATTTGTCGGGTAAAAGGTCGAGTACTAAAAAGTTTTATGATCTCTTTAACTTAGGTATAAGCTTATTCTATCTTCATTAAGCTCAATAAGATAATATACCTTAGTATATTTGGCTGTGGTAATAGAGCCTCCAATCCTTCGATTAGACTGTAATAATAATAATCAAGGGGCTCGTGGCCTAGTAGCAAGCGTGTGGATTGTACGATCTGCAAGGTTAAGGTGCACTAGCCGCGGTCAGTCTGTGGATGGTTTATTTTTATTTTTTATAGTATAGGATGGCGAAACGAGCTAAAGGCCCACCTGATGTTAAGCGGTTACCTTTGCCCATGACAACTTCAATACCACCTAGGCTGTTGCCTAAATGGTACCGCAAGTCGGTTCGCCAAACTGAGACATGAAGATGGAAAGTCTCATGTGATTGTAATTTCACCGACCGTGACCGTTTCGTTACACATCGAGACCCCTTCGTGCCTCGGAGAGCACGTAAAGCCGTCGGTCCTGCGCCTGATCTCTCTCCGGTCGTGTCGAATTGCCGTCCCATCGGATTATGAGAGTGAGGGAATAGAGAGTTCACTTGTGTTTGCGCTCACACTTGTGCACTATAATATGTACCGCGCAGATGGCTAGTCTCGATTGAGATTGGCCGCCGTGACCGAAGTTCGGCCAGGAGGACATTAATAATAATAATATAGTCATAGAATTACTACACATAGAAGGATAGTTTCATACATAACGCGCTAGCAATACTGATGCAAAAAAATAATTATGTGTCCTAGCGCTGATACGTTTACACACGCACACCACTATAAAATGGGGCTGCCAGAAAAAAGTAATTGTCCCCAAAAATATTTTTGGATGGTTCCTGACATTCTTCCCTACGGATGAGACTTATTATTTATTAACTATTTTTCAGCAATAATTGGGTCAGTAGGACTTCTTTAAACAAGAACATGAAATAAACGTTATGATTAAAAAAATATGATACAGTTCGTTTAGAATTCAATTTTGAAAAAACACATATTAGTTATATAAATGTTTTAACTTACTCACGTACAGGCGACCGCACGTCAGTGGTAGCAGTTTGACCTTGATGGCATCTTTATTGCGTAAGCAGTAAGGGCTTTTTTAGAAATTCAAGTGTTACCATTGAAATGCGGTCGACTGTACGTACATATACGTGTGCGTATTACATACGTAAATATCAGTTACTACTTTATAAATTCATCAATCGGAGCAATTAAGACAGTTAAAATGGGAAAATCATTTCTTTAATATCTTGCAACACTGAGCTTTTACTAAGTACGGAATGAAACGATTGTTTTTATTTGCTTAAAAGGTCAAAATACTAAAATATAATCAAAGCTTGACTGTGAAAAGTGATGTTAATACACTTTTTATGTATTTCCGATGTGTTGTGACACCATTTAATCGCACAAATTGTCACATTTAATTATTTTCCGGGAGATGCGGACCGCGTTAACCTTGAACACTACGGAGCGGCCGGGCGTAGTGTGCCCACTGGGCGCCCTATTTGTTGCATCAAATTGTGCGCGCGGATTAGGTATCTTTTGTGTTATTAATCTATGAATATAGCCTTTATTTCCAAAAAACAATCATGCAACATTTACATTGAATAGTATTCTTAATATATAATAAATTAGATTAGACATAATTTTCATAAGCAGGTACATGATCACATTTAAATCTGTCTCATAACTAAATACCTACATAATAATATCTTAAGTAGGTATTCGCGATTACTACCTAGTGTAATAAAACAAGTTACTAATACAAATTTTAATAATATACGCGTTGCAATCCTGTCAAACTTGTTTTATTACAAAAGATATCCACACAAATATTAAAAAATTAATAAAATGTGTAAAAACATTAAATTTCTTAAACAAGATTAAATAAACATTTAATTAATTAAATTAGATTAGACTGACATACAGTCATGCTGAAATTTGAATCGCTTATTTCCCGAAAAGGGGTAATTGTACTCATCAGTATGAACAACTTTTACTATGGGACATAGCTGAGCTGACATTTGTGTTCACATGAATCGAAAAATATAAGGATCTGCTTATTTTTTTTTCGTGATTTCCGGGTTGGTCCGATAGTAAAAGTTGTTCAAACTGATAAGTACAATGCCCCCTTAAGAGATTTTTAGTTAGTTCAATAACACGTTTTAGATGAAGATTTCTCAGGAAATTATTATAGAACGGTTTGATTAAGGTTTTGTATAAATACAGTTTAACTTTGTCCATTATTAAAATGATATTGCACTCGAAAACATCCACAATCTTCTGAGAAAACTTCATTCATATCTGGCGACCCTGGACACTAATTGCTTTGTTAGACTGTACCTTTCGAATGATATAAAGAATAAATACAAAAAAAACAAGCCAAGTGCAAGTCGGACTCACGCAGTGCGGGTTTTATACCACCCATCGACCTGATACCCCATAGAAACTCGTTTAATTCAAGAGAGTTCATCAAAAGACATCAACGCACCGTGCGCGAAATATGAATTTTTGCATCTCTTTCTTACGTAGGTACCACCACATATGTCTATGTTTGCCCTATTTTTAGTATTTATTTCTAAGCTACATAGTATGCACTATAATCGTACTAAATTTGACTTTGGCATGTATTACCGTTTAGAAGATAGGAGCAATAAAAACGTTTAAAAAAAATGCATGTGTTTCGTGGTTTCTTGTATGGTTTTAGATTCCCCATTGGTTTTAGACTTTTATATTTTTAGAATTAGTCGTGATATGGGTCATAACAACACAAATTCTGAGAAAAGTTCAACCGGCTACCTATTAATGTTCAAAAGATACAGCCCTTTAACAGACAGACGGACGGACGGACGGACAGCGTAACAAGAGTAATAGGATCTTGTTTGGCACCCTTTGGGGATTCCATATAAAAAAAACGAACGACAATAATAATAATAGATGAAGCATATTTTACCAATATTATAAATGCGAAATAATAATTGTTCTGTATGTGAATCTAGCGTGTAGTCCGGATGCAGGCCATATTTTATGCAACGGCCCTATCTGGCCAAATCTTACCAGAAAAAAAAAAAACTAACAGAAGCCTTTTCCATAAAAATAACCATCACCGATCATCTTTAAGCCGCAACCTTCATAAAAACTGCAAAGTCTTCCCCAAAGCGAAGCGGTATAGCAGTAAATACATAAGGTACACATACATTATTGCGGCATTGTGCCAAACGTGCCAAGTGTGAAAAAATATAAGTTACACAGAGAAAATATGAGAGATTATATAATATATGTATGTAACCTTCCTGTCCATTGTTCTACGAATTTTGTCGTAGTTTTAAATTATGTTTGTGGTGTTATTATGTGTTTTATTGTAGTTTATATTTCACTAGAATAAAGATCAACTCCAGAAAAAAACATATTCTATCTTCTACACAAAGGATTAGCCAAATATATCAAAGGACCACGAAAAGTCAAAAGTAGAAAAAAATTAAAAAAACGTGTGCGGTCAGGAACGAAGTTCCTCACGCACACACACACACACAAACACACTAGAAAGGGAAAGAAAGAGAGAACTCGTGGTGTGCGTATATACCTGATCAGACCGCAAAAATCTTACTTGACGTTACATTTTCTCCCAAATCACACCTACCGCAAATCACGTTCCAAAAAATCGACATGCCTTTACATAACCCAAACTTCCCATCTTTATAAATAACAACAAAACCCACCTTCCAGCGCATACATTCCCGAAACACAAACACATACTCCCCTACTCACTTACTCACACACATCCACCCCTACCGTTATTTATCACCGGTGACATGTTCGTGTCGCGACAATCTCACATCGATTACAGGATGATACTAATTAAAGCCAGGCTGACACCTGCTCACTAATAACAACACGGAACGCAAGTTTGTATGTTATAGGTAAAGGTATGTGTCGAGGTACTTTTTGCAACATTGTGTTATCAAAATATGATAGTTATTTTCCTGTCAAGAAACAAACCAGAGCAGTTCTCTTAACATGGGTTATTGTTTCTTTATGTATGCTTTGACTGCTTCGTTGATCAGTGGTCGCAAGTGCGACTACTAAGATTGAGGTCCTAGGTTCGATTCCCAGGTTGATAAATTTCTCAGTAGCAGCCCTGAGTCAGGAAGTAGGCGTTGCTACACCGCCGTGCCTCGGAGAGCACGTAAAGCCGTCGGTCCTGCGCCTGATCTCTCTTCGGTCGTGTCCCATGGGATTATGAGAGTGAGAGAATAAAGAGAAAGGACATACAAAGAAAGGATATGCATGAACAAGAAATAGATTTATAGACAAAGAAGTAATACATGAGTAACAAAGCGACGAAAAAATAGTAAAGTACAGCAGTCATTGACAGTCATGCGCCATGTGTGTCTCAAAATTGTGACAAATAGGTGTCCAGCTCAGCATATTGCCAGGTTATTAAACCTAATATGTCCCACGAAGATGGCGAAATAAATAATAAAATAAAACTAATGGCGGATTTACACGTGATCACTAACGGCCAAAATTAATATCCAATCTATCCGCGATTTGCCCTACTAGAGATAGGAATTTGACATAAGCTCCATACAAAATATGTCAAATTTCTATCTCTAGTAGGGCAAATCGTAGATAGATTGGATATTAATTTTGGCCGAAAGTGATGCCTCATTGGTTATGTATTTTTAATTGTTTATTTATTTGTTTATTTTCTTCAGTGGACTGCGATAGGCTGAGTTGATTGATTGATTTATTGAAGCAAGGCACACCAACGACATATATTTATAATTTAAATCTATAATTAATGTTCATAAGTCTTTTGTACGGTGTAAACACGTCACTTATAGGTATGCACACCATTATTAGTATAGTATTCATACAATTATTCTAAACGTAACATTAAATAAATTTATCAATACCACATTGCACAATACAATACAAAAAAATATAGTAATTCAAAAATCATTTTTATCCTTTCTTTTGTATGTGTCTCAGTAGTGTCAAATAAATATTTTTCTTTCTTACTTCTTTCTTTCTTTCTATTAACTTCATTATAGATACACAATTATTAGAATGTTAAAATATATATAAATAGGTAATCATGGAAGTTAATCATTAAGTCAAAGTCAAATAAATGAATAAATTAAGAAAACATTAATTTTGTTACAAAAATAAATAAAAATTTCGAATTAAATTAGATTGCAACATTACATCGAATTGACAATACAATACAATTTTATTGAAGTAATACAGTAATATGTACAACTAATGATAAATCATTGGCGATACAAGTATGAACACGAGATCACTGAGTATGCATGACTAAATTATCTGTAAAATTGGACTAATCACAGAATGATGTGATTAGTGATTCAAGTGAACATCACTTATTGATCAGCCTGTAATAACAATGTATCACTAAAGTCGTTCCATGTGGTGTCGGACGTAAAGAATTGCACCACCCTATATCTTCTCAAGGGTGTCGTAAAAGGCGACTAAGGGATTCACCAGAGAATGGGTAGCAGCGTTCTCTGAGTATTTAACAAACCAACTGCGATCGTCAATCCGCCTGCCAAGCGTGGTGATTATGGCATATCCCCCCAACATATGCTTGGGGGAGGCCTATGTCCAGCAGTGGAGGTCCTTCGGCTGAAATGATGAAATGAATTATGATCACTAAAGTAGCAGTAGTAGTGAGTATAACTTAGGGATCTCGTGTACATTCTCCTTTAATAAACAATAAATACACTTTTGTTTCGGTACACAGACAAACAGTTGCTTAGTCACAACTCCAATCAGATTATAAGCAACAAACGAACTTTTGAATCAAGCCTATTACAACCTCGGACGACTAAAAAAGGCAGACGGAATCTCGCTAAACGAAGCACTTATTTTTTTCCTACATCCACTATAATTTCGAAAGCATTTTAACACATCAGATTTATACTGCTATTTTAACACATCAGATTTATACTGCTATTTTAACACATCAGATTTATACTGCTATTTTAACACATCAGATTTATACTGCTATTTTAACACATCAGATTTATACTGCTATTTTAACACATCAGATTTATACTGCTATTTTATTTGCGACACTACAACAATGACTCATAAGATACTTTGTGTAATCGCGGCTTTTTGGCATACTATGGATGTGAATGTGTGCCCGTACTTTTAAACGAGCCGGCTTTATACAAGGTGTTGATCTGTAATCGTGCCATATTTCTAGATCTGATGATAAATAATGTGCTTAGTCACCTAAAAATACTTAAAAAATTCTACGATTATTTAATACCTAAATTTTCACTTAGAAACATAGCGAGGGTTCGAGAATAAATCCCGAATGACTCGGAAAATAAGTCATCGGCGGCATTGTTAAAGGGTGGAAATACCTGCAAATTTTTTTGGTGGTATCGCACGCATCGAAAAAAGACGAACACCTCATAACCTATAAAAGTGGCCACCACACGACTCAGATTGATTATTTTCTCATTAAAAGAAATAGTTTTAATCGAGTCAAAGACTGTAAAGTGCTGCCTGGGGAATGTTTAGTCTCGCAACATAGACTGCTCATAATGGAGGTGAAAATCAGTGTCCCGCTTAACAGGAACAAAGAACGGCCCCCACCTAGAACAAGATGGCGCATGCTGGAAAAAAAGGAGTTTGCGAGTGTTTTCAGGGAAAAAGTGGTAGATAAAATGATAGAAATGAAGGAAATGGAAGGGAAGTCTGTGAATGAATGTTGGAATGAAATAGCGGATAGTATAAGAAGAATAGCAAAAGATGTGTGTGGAGAATCGAAAGGAAAGGGTATAATTGATAAGGATACATGGTGGTGGAATGAAGAAGTGCAAAAGATACTTAAGGAAAAAAAGAGAGCGTTTAAAGAATGGCAGGATGTTGAAAACATAAATGTAGATTTAAAAGAGATAAAGAAGAATATTTACAAAGAATGGAAGGGAAAGGCAAAAAGAACAGTAGCTGTGGCGAGAACTCGGGCTCAGGATGACTTGTATAACTCGTTGGAATTCCCTAGAGGCCAGAAAGAGCTCTATCGCATAACAAAGTCTAGAGAAAAGAGAGCAAGAGATATAATTCATATAAAATGTATAAAAAATGATGCAGGTATGGTCTTAGCAAAAGATGATGAAACAAAAGAGCGTTGGAAGGTATACTTTGAAAGGTTGATGAATGAAGAGAATGTATGGTCTGGCCTACTTAAAGAGGTGCATGTAAATAGGGGTTTGGTGAATGAAATTAGTATGGATGAAGTCAGAAGGGCGATTCGAGGTATGAAAAATGGGAAAGCATTGGGACCAGATGGTATACCAGTAGAAGTATGGAAATTATTAGGAGAAGATGGATGTTACTGGCTGAATTTATTCTTCAATAAGTTGTTGCATGAAGAAACGATCCCACAAGAATGGTGTAATAGTACGCTAGTGCCCATCTTCAAAAATAAGGGTGATGTACAAGACTGCAACAACTATCGAGGAATAAAGCTCATGTCACACAGTATGAAAGTATGGGAGAAGGTGATAGAGAAAAGATTGCGAGAGGAGAGTGAGATCACCCAAAACCAGATGGGATTTATGCCAGGTCGTGGGACAACGGATGCCATATTTGCACTAGGCCAAATATGCGAAAAGTATAGACCTGCGCATAAGAACTTGCACATGGTGTTCGTTGACCTAGAGAAGGCGTACGACAGAGTACCCCGCGAGGTCTTGTGGTGGGCGCTGAAAGAGAAAGTGTGCCTGCAAAGTATGTGGAGTTAATTCGTGCTATGTACAGCCAATCTAGTACCCACATTCGGTCGGCCGCTGGCAACACCGACGAGTTCAGTGTGGCTGTAGGCTTGCACCAAGGGTCGGCTCTAAGTCCTTACCTCTTCTTGCTGATAATGGATGCTTTGACATCAGAAATCCAGGAAGAGGCACCCTGGTGCATGCTGTTTGCTGACGACATTGTCCTTGTTGGTGAAGATGGGCTTGAGGTCCAGAGTAGATTGGCAAAATGGCAACAAAATCTGGAGAACGTTGGCTTGAAAATCAGCAGAACTAAAACGGAATACATGTTCTGCGATTTCGGCGGTCTTTCCGGTTTTGTTGCTATTGCGCTAGATGGCGTGCCCTTGCCAGTCTGCTCCGACTTTCGGTACCTCGGTTCACTTGTGCAAAGCGATGGTGAAATTGACCGGACAGTCAAGCACCGAATTAACACAAGATGGTTGAAATGGCGGCAGGTCACGGGAACTACATGTGACTCCCGAATTCCTCTTAAACTGAAGGGGAAAATATATAAGACCATGATAAGACCTGCTGTCCTGTATGGATCGGAATGTTGGGCTACGAAAGGAATTAATGAAAGGCAAGTGCATGCAGCTGAGATGAGAATGTTAAGAGGAATGTGCGGTGTAACGAGAATGGATAGGATAAGGAATGAATATGTAAGAGGGAGTCTGAAAGTAGCGCCAGTGACAGAGAAGTTAAGTAGCAACAGACTATCATGGTATGTACAATATGGACATGTGATGAGGTGGAATGAGGAGCATGTTACGAGGAAAGTTTTAAGTATGAATGTTGATGGCTATAAGAAAAGAGGGAGACCGAAGAAAATATGGATGGATTGTGTGAAAGATGATATGAATAGAAAGAAAGTAAACACAGAGATGACGGCTGATAGAGATGTATGGAAGAAAAAAACATGCTGCGCCGACCCCAAATAAATTGGGATAAGGGCAGGAGGATGAAGATATGACGTGACACACGGGGGGAATTTGTTTGTTTACAAATAGGTATTTATAAAAATAAAAAATAAAAAGATTTTTTTACTGATTCGTGTTCAGTATCAGTGGTATAGTCACCTCCTTAAATATGGCACGAATGCAGATCAACATGTTGTATATACAACCATATTTAAGGAGGTGACTATACCACTGATACAGAACACGAATCAATAAAAAAAAACCATATTTTTTTTAATACCTATATGTAAACAAACAAATTCCCCCCGTGTGTCGCGAGCGACATAAAAACGATGCGTGCAACACTACCAAAACAATTTGCAGGTATTTCCACCCTTTGACAATGCTGCCGATGACTTATTTTCCGAATCTTTAGAGATTTATTCTCGAACCCTCGCTATGTTTCTTAGTGTAAATTTAGGTATTAAATAATCATGGATTTTTTTTAGTATTTTTAGGTGACTAAGCACATTATTTATCATTAGATCTAGAAATATGGCACGATTACAGATCAACATCTTGTATAATACCATTATTATTTTGAGGAAAGAGGTAGGGGTCTTGAACGCCCCTAAGCCACCGCGACCTAATAAGATCTATTGTGACGCCTCTTGCAGCATTACAGCACTTCCCCAAGCTGCAAGTCAATCATAAAGTCGACAATGACCTTGGGGGAGGAGGATTTGATCTCCTGCATTGAGATGACGTGGCATCCAAGATGCTGGCTTCTGATGTGGTGCACTGCATCACATTCGCATAGGATATGGATGGGCGTCTCATCCTTTTCGCGACAAAACCTGCAAACTGGTATCACTGAGGCCTATCCTGTGAAGGTTTTTGTTCAGCTTGCAGTGCCCAGTAAGGGTTCTTGTCAGGATTCTTATCTGATTCTTGTTCAACGAAAGCGCTACTTTCGTAAACCTTTTTTTGAAGCCCACAAGTAGCGCTTTCAAGTGTTCTTGGCCTGGGGATTTTTCCCAAAGGCTAATACTTTGGTCAGTTCCCCAGCTTTTAAGGTAGGCTGTAGTGGTGCATTTAGAATGCCACAGATTGGCTCCGGGCCCACATTGGGGCTTTCAGCACCAGCTCTAGCCAGTTCATCAGCGGTTTCGTTGCCCCTAATGCCACAGTGTCCAGGTACCCATCCTAGTGCCACTGAGTTTGCCGTTCCTAGTGAGTTTAATAGCTGGACACACTCCTTTACAAGTTTGGAGTCAATTTCCTCTGAATTTAAGGCTTTTAAAGCAGCCTGGCTGTCAGAGAAGATGAAGATTCGCCTATTAATATAGGTCCTCTGCAGACTTAAACGGACACATCCAATAATGGCAAATAATTCCGCTTGAAACACGGTGGTGTACTAGCCTAGGTTGGCGAATTTTTTTACCTTTGGCCGCCCACCGTGGAATCCAGCTCCTGCTAGACCCTCTTTTTTTTGATCCGTCGGTGAACCAAACAACATCAGTGGACTGAGGCTGGCCTGGCGTGTCGTCCTTCCACTCAGTCCTCTGAGGTATGAATACCATAAACAGCCTATCAAAGCTTTCTAGCAAAGTATTCTTTTAACATAGCATCAGTGGGCATGGCAATGATGTCTTTCTTCATAAGGTTCTTAAGGTTCTCTTGCAGTGCCCTCATGGCAGTCGACTTCCATCTTGTCCTTCCCGCTATTCTGGCCCTTATCATTGCTGCCCTAGCGTCCATTTGCACCTACACATGCAAAGGAACGAGATTAAGCAGAGCCTCAAGTGCAGCGGTCGGAGTCGATGCAATTGCTCCTGTTGTTATGAGACACGCGAGTCTCTGGAGGCTTGAGAGAGCATCCCTGCAGGTAGTCTGATGGGTTTTTCCATGCCATATGACAAAGCCATAGGCTATCATGGGCATAATACTATGGATGCTTCACATATTGTTTAGCGAGATTCCGTCCGCCTTTTTCATTCGTCCGAGATTACAGCAATATTTGTCGGCCCGTAAGTACTATGTCACCTAAGTCACATTAAGTATTTAAGTTATTTCGACGGGCGACAACTTATGTATTAGATGTGCCGGAAAATTGTGTAACATAAACTTAACATCGTTAATGTTGTTCGAGTGATGTTTGCTTAATTTAAATGAGCATGTGTGACCCTTTTGTGGATGTGTGAGTGAATGAACAACTGAGATTGCTCACACAATGTGTGATGTGGGGAAAATCTTATTTAAAACAAAAATGGCTATTTGATAATTATATTTATGCAAGATATAAAAAAAAAACCGACTTCAAAAACCTTAACTAAAAAGTAAAAAATAATCCGTATGTATATCAAAATCTTTTCATAAATAAACCAACATTTTGAAGGCAGCGCGTGATTGTCATGTAATAATATGTACCTGCGTACACTTATACCGTTTTTTTCGCTCGACTGTACATTATATTTACATGACGCTCACGATGATTGATCGTGAAATACATGTACATACGTTAATAAGAAAGGGTCAATCACGCGCCGCCTTCAAAATGTTGGTTTATTTATGAAAAGATTTTGATATACATATGGATTATTTTTTACTTTTTAGTTAAGGTTTTTGAAGGGGCTCGTAGTGAAGCAAAGACTGTGCGGATTGTACGATCTGCAAGGTTAAGCTGCACTTGCCGCGGTCAGTCTGTGGATGGGTGACCTTTTCGTTACACATCGAGACCCCTCAGTGCCTCGGAGAGCACGTTAAGCTGTCGGTCCCGGTTGTCATACGAATATCTATGGCAGTCGTTACGGGTAGTCAGAAGCCTGAAAGTCTGACAACTGGTCTAACCTCCGAATGTCAGTATTACCCAGTAACTGGGTTGCGGGGGTCTGATGGCAGTCGCTCCGTGTCCTCCGTACTGATGTTCAGCCGCATCTGGCTAGACTGGAAGCCGACCCCAATATAATTGGGAAAAGGCTCGGAGGATGATGAGTTAAGGTTTTTGAAGTCGGTATTTTTTTTGTTAAAAAGTTTTTATTTCATACTTTTTAGTTGATAATTGCGAGGGTCGATTCATAAATGTTTATATAACCAATTTGGGAATATATTTTTTACTAACCTTTGCTATCCCACTGCTGGGCAAAGGTCTCGCCCATGTTCTTCCAAACGTCCAATCACTATCGTGAAAAAAAAACCACGCATATCGGCCAAGAATACTCAGATAAACGAACCAATGAGCAGATCATCTAGATAGGCGAAGCTAAAATAAACTGATTTATTGAAGCTGGTTAAAAAACTACTCAACCTAAGGCAATAAAATTTATATGAGACCACCGCGCGGGCTTCCTCTACCAAATAAAAAAACAACCACGTAAATCGGCCCGTAAATCTCGGAGTAATAGGTACATACATGAGAAAAAAAAAAAACAAAAAAAACAAAAAAAAAAAATACTCGCCGAATACATAACCTCCTCCTTTTTTGAAGTCGGTTAAAAAGTCACTGTGATTTCTTCCAAGTGCTTATTTTTTTTTGTTAAATTATGTCTTCAGTTGTCTGTTACTTGTATGTTTTGTGTCTTGTTTTATACAAAATAAATATTCTATCTATCTATCTAATCTATCTATCTTTCTTATCTATCTATCTATCTTTTTACCCAACACCTGCACGAGAGACGATCTCTACGCCACGTACCGCCACTAATAACGCCATTGGAGTGGCCACATTTTATTTGAATTTTTAAATGTGTTTTTTTTTTATAAAAGTTGATTTAACCATTGTGCATTGACACGGAATAAGAAGACCCCGTAGATATTGGTGTCGATTCTCTTGTTCACGAACTAAACTTATTTTAAACTATCGCCCTCTTTTACTAATAGTAGATACATGAAAGGGATGGCAACCATTTAAGAGCTGTCAAATTAGACGAAATTAAATTTTCCATACAAGTTTAGTCGTGATCTCGGAACGTGCCCACTAAAATACAAAGAAATGTAACACGTAAACTAATTTGACAGTTCTAAAATGGTTGCCATCCCTTTCTTGTATCTACTTTTAGTAAAAGAGAGCGATAGTTTAAAATAAGTTTAGTTCGTGAACAAGAGAATCGACACCATTGCTAGAGAAATAAAAACTAAAAAATATTTAACAATTCCAATATCACTATCATTCTTACCCAACTAACTCCAAAACTGTTATCTGTTCCATTGCCCGTTAAATATGTCCGGAATCAGTCCTAAATCCATAATGGCGTCCAATAAATTCCAAAGAAAGAGTTAAGAACTTCAACCGTTCCTTCTCGGCTTGTTTTGGCCTGTTCCGGATGAAATTTACGGGAAAACTTCAAGGGTACACGGTGTTGAATTTTTAAGACTTATGGTCAAAACTTGGTGTTGTGTTGTTGTTTTGTGGTTGGCAAAAAGGGTGGTGTTGGTGGTTGTTAGTAGGTGTAATCTGTTTTGTTGTAGCTACTATTTTGAGCTACTTGAAGTCTTAAATCTTTGGTGGATTTTGTAATGTTAAATGTTACGTATTATTACAAGCCTAAAAGCATAAGCTATCATTCTAAGTTTCCGAGATATTAATATTTATACTGGTGACCTAGATTCATTGCTCCGGAGTGTATGGTTGTCTTTTTTTAACGTGGGTATAGCCTCATGCACTCTGCTGGAGTGATGGAGCCATTGTCTGACTCTTACCGACTAAAACCACCATGGTGTAACTCTGCTAACCTTTGGCCGGGGGCGTGGGATACGATCTGCAGTCTCCATCCACCCCCGACAGGTCCCGGCTTGCCATTAGTTGGCGAGCCCTTTCTCCTCGGCGTCCTAGCGTCGTGTCGGCCGCACCTTCATTCCGACTGGCCCGCGTAGGATACGACGCGTCACCGTCACGGGATGTTTGCTTGTCTGCCTTTCGACCACGCTGAAATGGCTGAACGGATTTGAATGAAATTCGGCACACAGAAAGACCATGTCCCGGATTAACACATAGGATATTTTTATTGATTTATCACCTGAGCAAAGCCGCTGGGGTCAGCTAGTCATACTATATTATTTGAGCTATCAGAGATCCAAAATTTGTGGTGGGGTGTGTTATTCTAACATTTCAAGACCAAATTGGAGAAGCACATTGCTGGCAATGGCTGGTATAGTCCATAAGAAAGCCCAGGATGATAATATTATGATAGTTTTATATCTCAGACCGATAGAATAAGATATACGCAGCGCGTAGAACTAGTAACTGAAGCCAGAAAAAGGAGTACCAAATGGCAAAGGCGTTCCTTTTTCTGGCTTCAGTTAATAGTTTTATATAACATGCTCCGTCTATCTTATTCGTTTGGTCTAAGTATTGTGTGAGTTATAATAAAGAGCATTTGAGTTTTAGCAACTGTTGTTGCTTCAAGCGATTGAACGGCTGTCTTCTATGAAATTCTAGATCAAGATGAATTTTCTACCTTCAATCAATATCACACGGTCTCATTCACTGCTTGAATCCCGTATCATGGCGTATTTCTATCGATAGAATCTCAAAATTACGTTATTCTTTCTTAAGGGCTTCTTTACACTTACCACAACCACACCACGTCACAACGGCAAAATGTTGTCAAGCAGTGGTTATGTGTGAATAGTGTCGCTGCAGCTTTTTGTAGTTGCGTTGTGGTACCGACAAAATTTGATATGGTTGCGTTGTCGCCAGTAGTTGCGATGCGGTTACGTGATGTGCAGACACAGTTCGACTCCGGTTTTCATAGCAGAAACACGTGTTGACTGACAAAACTCATGGAATTCGAAGAGGCACCTCAGTCGAACGCAGGATGAATGAATGAACCGGGGGAGGGGAAGAGCCGGGCGGCGTGCGCGCACTGTCGTTGCGTTGACGCAACGTTGTGCTTGCGATGTGGTCAGCCTCTAGTTCGCAGTGTCGCTGGTGGTTGCGTTGTGGTTGTGATGTGGTCGGTATCACACACACGGTCGATAACGACTGCAAAATGTGGTACGTGTGAATAGTCCTATTCATTTTCTATACGAAACATTTTCTATACGAAATATACGCCCGGCCACGTGTTGTGGTTGAGGTGTGGTTGTGGTCGTGGTGTGGTTGTGGTCGTGGTGTAGTTGAGGTGTGGTTGTGGTCGTGGTGTGGTTGTGGTAAGTGTGAAGAAGCCCTAAGAGACAATATCCAATTTTCCTAATGCTATTCAAATATACCTTGTCAAAAAAGTTGGATATCAAGATATCTACATAACACATTTCGAGAAACACCTTTCTCTTTTAGTGGTAAATCGTTCGAATTATTCACATAAAATTGCTCCAAATGTCTCCACTCTATTCTTTATGAAACAGATACAATGGTTACTGGATATGTCCAAAAGAAAAATAGTATCCTCAGTACATAGAATTACTTCATTTTTGTACGAATGACGTTCAAATGCGTTCAAATGGCTTGAATGTGCTTCGTGCTTGCTACTTCGGTTAAGAACGGATTACCCCATATTCCATCCCTTTCATTCACTCATTTTTCATATTCCTTGCAGATCGTAAAATACCACTGTGGATTTTTTATGACTATGTGTGGTGGGTCAGTAGCATTTTAGTGAGCACTAAGGCCAATATTCCACTGTCATTTCAATCATTTTGTTTTGCGTCAATGTATGAAATGACATTTCTAGAATATAGATTAGTTTAGGATGGCGAAACGAGCTAAAGGCCCACCTGATGTTAAGTGGTTACCTTTGCCCATAACAACTTCAATACTACCTAGGCTGTTGCCTAAATGGTACCGCAAGTCGGTTCGCCAAACTGAGACATGAAGATGGAAAGTCTCATGTGATTGTAATTTCACCGGCACCCGTACCCTTCAGACCGAAACACAGCAATGCAAACATCACTATTTGGCGGAGAAGTAGGCACGGTGGTAGTACTTTCCCGGACGAGCTCTTTCACAAAGGAGCTCTACTACTACTTCAGCACCGTTCTGGAATACAAGCCATAACTAAGCCTTATAAGAAACTCGCCACATGGAAAATAGGATATAAACGTACGGTCGCTAACTCTAATCACAGTGCTTTCATTAAGCAAATAAAATATATATTTTAATAAAGTGAGGCCGGATTTTTTGACACACGACGCGTTTTAAGGGCAGTTTTCTGACTAAAGTATTGCCACTGTCATGCGGTCAACTGTACTTTCCTTATATTTTGTAGCAACTGTACTTTCCTTATATTTTTTTTTTGTTTTACTTTCTTTGTATACCCACCAGATAGTTACCTGTTTGAGTTTCTGTCGCACTGTTATTTAAATGTTGCGCGCCGTTAACTGTGACAATAAACTATTTTTCTTTCTTTCTTTTATCTGTAATGTTACTAACAAATAAAATGCAGGGGATTCAAGCACAACAAATGTCAAGCCTCATTCATACAGAAATTTTATTTATTTAAGAATAATACTTTTTGTTTGTTTTGTTTGTCAAAAAAAATTGTATTCCTCATCGTACTTGACAAATCAACATTTCTTTTTTACAACCTAAAAAAAATACGAAACACACCGCGCACACCCCAAAAAAATACACACACAACCTCAACACTCAAACGTACATAATTTATCAAGTACAATACAGCATACATTAATCAATCGTGTGTCGCTTCACGCGTTCCTAATTCCGCGTGTCTCGGCTACGAGTCGTCGCGGGTTATTAAATAATCTAGGCAAGTACGCAGGTGTGAACGAGGGTTGCGGTTACATGCTGTGTAAGTAATGTGAAGTGTGTAGTACGATTGTAACGTGAAGAATTGAAGGGACTTATTAGTAAGTGTTTTGTATCGAAGTAGAATTTGCAAAATTCAAATTCAAATTTAAATAATTTATTTTGTGCATATAGGATAGTTATCCTCTGCGCCTTTTATCAATAAATACATATTTTTGGGACATTCTTTACATATATATTTCAGGCCGGATCATCGCCTTAAACTATATAAGGCACAAATCCGGCCACACATGGAATATTGCTGTCATCTCTGGGCTGGAGCACCCGAGTACCTCCTCCTTCCACTTGACCGCATTCAGCGTAGAGCGGTTCGAATCGTCGGCGACTATTTTGTTCCCAATCGGCTTGACCCTCTAGCCTTGCGTAGAGACGTTGCATCTGTATGTATACTCTATCGCATTTACAATGGGGAATGCTCTGAGGAATTGTTCGACCTTATACCAGCCGCTGACTTCCACCATCGTACCACTCGCCATAAATCTAAATTCCGTCCTCACCATCTTGATGATTGGCGATCAACTACTGTACGTTTCACACGTCATTTTTTGCCTCGTATAGCAAAACTGTGGAACCAACTCCCGTCAGCGGTTTTCCCGAAACAATTCGACATGGGAGCCTTCAAGAAACGAGCATACGTCTTTTTAAAAGGTCGGCAACGCATCGGTGACTCCCCTGGTGTTGCGGATGTCCATGGGCGGCGGAGATTGCTTACCATCAGGTGACCCGCTTGCTCGTTTGCCCCCCTATGTTATAAAAAAAAAAAAAAAAAAAAAAAACATACACCATCCAGTCCCAAACTAAGCAAAGCTTGTACTATGGGTATTTGACAATGGATATAATACTTATATACTTTCTTTTTGTAAATACATACTTATAATACTGTTGAAGACGGATGAGCTTTTTTTTTTCAATTACATGTATACAAAGAAAAATTGAATAAAGATTGCTTGCTATTAAAATTTAATAGGAGTTGTTTGGTAAAATAGCTACGAAGCCGCTACGACGTAGCTTGCGCAATCGCTACGCTAGCTACGCGGTCGTAGTAGTCAGTATCGGCTTTGCAGGATAGTTTTTAACACTTTACTGCCACTAGGTCAATCGTTCATTCCGTGTGGTGCTGGACACAAAGAATAGCACCACCCCATCTCTTCTCGTGGGTGACGTAAAAGACGACTAAGGATGGGCGTTCTCTGAGTATTTATTCAACCAACTGCGATCGCCAACCCGCCTGCCAAGCGTGGCGATAATGGCATATCCCCTCCTTTTAGTGGAGGGCTATATCCAGTAGTGGACGTCTTTCGGCTGAAATTATGATGACGATGTAGTGTACTCATATCCCAAATACATGTTTCCGCTCCACTTAAAGCCAAAACCACATCAGTTTATTGTTCAACAGAGCCGTGAACACACCTGCAAAACCCAATAATTGTAATTACATTGTACAAAGCTTCCATCGTGCATCTGATGAAGTTCCTTCATTACCCACACCATGTTACGTGAAGATTTATTAGTTGTTATACGTACGTATGTACACGTATGTGTGTGTGTGTGTACTTGTGATTAAAGCTGGGGTCATATGGGGGAAATTATGTTACGTAACAATACGGCGGAATAAAAAAATATGTATATTTTGAACCTTTCATAAAAGAAAACTCATTGTTCTGTCCAGTGTTTTTTTTTTTCAATAGACCACTTATTCTCATTTTAATTCTTAGGGTTATAAATTGTTTATAAATCACTGGCCTATGTTCGCGGCTTCGCCTGCGTATAAATCGGTTTAAGCGTGTGGCTACACGGTGAGCAACCAGCCTCCCCTCCCTCCAAAACGTTGGTCGCTGACAGCCGTCGTCAAAAAAAATTTGGTGACAAACCACTGCCTACATGGTTGGAAATCGGCAAGGTCACCTTGATGGGGAGGGAGGACGCTTTATCATAGAAAGATGGTATCGGGCAGTCCTCGGAAAATGTGTATTTACTGGGTACAAGAAGTATTCTATGATCCTGACAATGGTCTCCCTGTGTGCAAAATTTCATTCAAATCTGTTCAGCCGTTACAGCGTGATTGAAGGACAAACAAACAAACAAACAAACGTATATACTTTCGCATTTATAAAATTAGTAGGATTATCATTATTGTGAATTAAAAATGTTACTTGTGTGTAAAATTCAATCTCTGATTTAGCAAATTACAAAAAAGGCTGGCCGTATTTATTAATGCACCAAAAACAGTTGAGTAGGTGCATCGTAGCGACGACTCAGTATTTTATTTAAAACTTTCGCGTTGCTTTATAATCCAGTGATGAAAATATGAAAACCTCGCTATTTGCAAACGGTGAAATAGACAGACATGAGTATTGTGTGCACCTGCTTACAATGAATTGTAAAAAGCCGAGGCCAAATGAACATTCTTCCCCCTCAGAATCGCAGTGTGTCAGGCTATCAGTTGGAACGTTTTTTTTTCGGTTGGGAAAATCCTGATGGACGCACTCCGCCCGGGGAAGGCGGAGTCAGTGTCGGACTCTTACGACTAAAAACCACCACGGTGTTCCACTAACGACCCTTGGCCGGGGGTGTGGGAAACTTTTACTCTCCCAACCATCTCCGGTAGGTCCCGGCTCGCTACTTGTAGGCGAACCCCTTCTCCCCGTGCAGCAACCACATCGGCCGCACCCTCCTCTTGGCTGGGGCGCGCGCAACACTACGCGCCACGTCCGGGCCTTGACTGGTCGGCCACCCCGAGTCCACCGCCCCCAGGCCCACACCTAGGCTGGCTGGAGGCCCAGGTCGTCTCCTGCAGATGGGGAGAGAGGTGAACGCCTCTCGAACTCTCTCCGCTGCCTCCTTAGTGAGCATGACCTCCTCGCAGAAGGAGACGACGCCTTCCCAAGCGCTCTAACTCCCGACTCCCGTCACTGCCGCCTACTGCAGTGATGAGGTCACGGCACTGCGTGGCCCAAGCTGGGCACTCCTGTATTTGTGCCGCGCCGTGTCCTTTGGGCAGCTCCCGCAGTGGCATATGCGTCACAGATACTGAACCGACCTGGCATTTTCTTCAAAAGGCCAGTCCAGGCATTGCCCTGCGTATTCCTGACACAATTTTTTAATTTTTTTTAAAATACTTATATAATAATAATAGTAAAAGCCTTTATTTCGGGCATTTACAAAATTCGCTTAATCTACAGTGCTTAAACTAATTACTTCATGTCCGTTCGTCCAGTGACGAAGGGCTCAGCTAACTCCCTCCGTTTTGTCATGTCCAGTGCCGTCCTAGTCCAAATTCTTCCCGTCACCCTTATGATTTCATCCGCCCATCTTCTGAACTGTCGTCCCCGATTCCTTTTTCTGTCTTTCGGGTACCACATTATCAAGGTTTTACTCCATTTATCGTGTCCTCTTACCGTATGTCCATTTCCATTTCCATTTTAGTTTTGGTTATTTTCCTTATCTGTGTGTTACTGATTCGGTCACTTTTCCTTTTTAAAAACAAATACATAAAACAAATGAAATTCGATATAAAAATGTGTAGTGAAATGATAGCTAACCGTCTAATTCATATTAAATTGAATTAAATAATAAATTGGCTTTGATTTGAATGTTGTTTTAGCATATTTTATGTGGGTGATTAAAGTCCACAAGAATAATACAAATAGTTGCCCCTGTTCACCTGGGTGATTTAGTTCCTAGGTGAACAAATGACACCAATTATGTCGAATCATTTCACCTAGGTGAATTCACCTAGGTGCAATGATTCCGAGGTGAAATAAAGACACCAAAAATTCCACTTTCTTCACCCAGGTAATTTCACCCAGGTGAACAAAGTGGAATAAACCCATAAACAACATAAATGTCTGGACTTTAAAACACCAAAATCAAAATCCCTGAGTTCAATTAAATTCTTTATTGCTTATCCATGTGTTTTGACTTTTGTGAGTTTGACAAATAGAAGAAGAAGAAGAAGAAAGAAAAAAAAGTTCATTTGCGTCAAAAATGATGCACAAAAATAACAAAAAAAAAAGAAAACCACAGAATAATGATATTGTTACTTAAGGGGAATGTAGCAACCAAGTGGCGCCGTTATCAGTAAAAAAAAAAATCGTTGAATACATCATTTTATCTAAAATTCGTCTTTAAAAATTGAAGTACAGGTACTGTAGTTTAATCGGAAACTATTAACTCTGTAAAATATAGTTATTGGTATGTTATTTATTTATTTACTAGCTGTGCCCGCGACTCCGTCCGCGTGGATGTCGGAAAATAACATCGTGTCATAATTATGAACACAATGTCTTCTAATATATACATATAAGCGCCTACACAGACGATTACACTATTTACCGACCACACTATATTTTGTTTTTACAACCAACCGGCTAAGGTGATGGAATTTCATGGAATTAGCCCTAAACTCCCTTATTCTGAGAAGACGCTCGTGCCCAGCAGTGGTAAGTAATTGGGCTGATTATGTTAAGTTATTCTATATCACTAACCACATCTCTTCTTATGCTGAGAAGAGGCCAGTGTCCAGCAGTGGGACTATACTGTGCTGATAATGTTATGTTATTCTATAATACTAACAATATCCAGTTCATTAACTCTTCTAATTTTGAGAAGAGGACCATACCCAGCAGTGGGACAGTAATGGGTTGACTACGTTATTTTATTCTATGTTTTCTAGTTTCTTAACTCTTCTCGTTCCGAGAAGAGGTCCGTGCCCAGCAGTGGGGCAGTAGGTAATGGACTGATTATGTTATGATAATCTATTACACTAAAAATATCCAGTTTCTTAACTCTTCTTGAGAATAACATAACATAGCCCATCGGCTATGTTATGTTATTATATATTTTCTATAATACTAATAGAATCTAGTTGTATTTTTAGGAACCTGCAAACAACCAACAATCATGACCTCTACTTTGTATGCAACTTAATACAATAAAGGGATCAAGCTGTATCGCTGGATCTACTCAACCGATTCAGATAAAACATACCCTATATTTTAAGTTATACTAATACCAATACAAATGCTAAGTTTCATTACGATCCGTTCAGCTGTTTTTACGTGATGAGGTAACAAACAGACAGACAGACAGACAGACATAATTTTTTTAAACGATTGATTCGTGTTCTATTGCTTATTTCTAGTCCCCCTAGCCGGTTTTCGCGAAAAAAAACTCATTTGACAGACTTTTCGACCTTTGCAAATTTATTATAGTATAGATTTATAGTTCGCTGTAGTTGTAGACATAAAAAATCGCACAGTTTTTCAGACAGTTAAATATAATTTACAGAGTTAATGGTTTCTGATTAAACTCTGTAGTTTACCTGTACTTAATTGCTAAAACCTAATTTTCGATAAATGTTGTATTCAGCCACTGACTTAGTAAAAAGATATAGACCCAGTACTACGAACAATCATATGGAAGCTACAAAACCGTGCTCCTCCCTGTACAAACACGCACACACATACACCTAAACCGTGCTCCCTTTCTCACAGTACATCTCGCGGCATTGTCCAGTAAGCACTGTGAATAAAAAACAGTAAAATAAAGAAAAAGTGTCACGGAATCACTTTTCACTTGTAACTACTTGAAATAACACCTTTTTTAATGATTAAACTTTAACTTTTTTGGTTACTTTGAACACAAAACATCAACAACTTCGTGACTGACATAAGTTACATAAAGCACGAGGGTTGCCAGGATATGATTTGTCCATTCCCCATACATGCGTTGATCTACCACTCAATTTTTTTTTGCTGGTTTCTTCTGATTAATGGTGATGTATAGGTACTTTATAGACGCAACTACAAGCAAGCGATGGGAGATTGTTTATATCTCTATCTAATACTGTTTCGTTTTGATAATTTATTGGGTGCATTCAGTTATGCACCCAATAAATTATCGCGGAGCGTACTTTGGACGTTCAATTACTCAGACGACCGCATAGAAATCTTCGATACTCATATCAGAAGTTGATATATTCAAATATTCGCCACAGGCAATAGATCCTCCAAAGGATATTTATTGCCCGTACCCAGGATGCACCGGCCTAATCGCCGTTCCCTCCAGACTTGTCCAGCGGGACAAGCAGCCGTCAGACACACGTGGAGGTTTTCTGGACAGCACCCCGCGTGGAAAACACCTACTCTCACGCTGTCTTACTGCTGGCGGGAATTGAACCTGCCACCCGAGAACCTTAAAGAGCTGATATCTCGGGAACGGGCAGAGATATACGAATTCTGACCACATTTTTGACCCCCTCTGCCACCTCTTAACCGATAGTCTTCTGAGTCACCCATACATAAAAAATACCCTACTCCGTTCCTCCCCTCCCCAAATCCGAAGCACTATCTAGTTTTACCCGCGGGAAACACATTTCCCCTCTTCTGCAACCCTTACCCTAACTCATCCCCTCTCAATTTCATCACCCCCCTCACCCCTATAATACGGGCCTAAGTCTAGGATCTATATGAATCAAGGGTTTATCTAACGCAAGTGTTGCCGGTCCGCACCATATTTATTAACGTCACAACTCAAAAATCATAATTATTGGGAAATCACCTTTAAAGTTCAAGAGTTAAACGTGACTTTCTAATGGTCATGATTTTTGAGTTGTGACGGTGTTTTATTACAGATGCGTTCTATCATTTTACTCCCCAAGACGGACAAGTGCGCCGCGCGCGCCTCGTGGTTATAGAAGCTTCGCTTCAAAAATTTACTGACTGACAAAAACGACGTTTTGAATTTTTTTCTCTATGTCAGTATTGTGTTAGTGTGTTTTATCTGAAGTTTTATTCGCGGCCGTTGGTCAGGGGCAAGGTCGAGGCAGCCCGCGCAAGGTTAAGGACACGTTAAAGAACGCAACTCCGAGTGCTACTTAAGGTGGCGTTAAGTATAAACGGAGCCTCTCGACGTGTCGGTCTCGGCATGAATCTGGACAAGACTAAAGTCATGTTCAATATGCATGTCATGCCGAGGCCAATATTCGTCGAAGGGTCGACACTCGAAGTTGTAACGGAATACGTCTACCTAGGGCAGGAAATTCAGCTTGGTAGACACAACTTCGAGAAAGAAGCCAACATAAGGATCCGTCTGGGCTGGGCAGCGTTTGGCAAACTTCGCCGAGTCTTCTCGTCGCCTATACCGCAAAGTTTGAAGACAAAAGTCTTCAACCAGTGCGTCTTGCCTGTCATGACTTACGGTGCCGAGACGTGGACACTGACAGTTGGCCTAGTCCACAAGTTTAAAGTCGCTCAGCGAGCTATGGAGCGAGCTATGCTTGGAGTTTCTTTGAAGGATAAAATCCGAAACGAGATTATCCGGAGAAGAACCGGAGTGACCGACATAGCTTGTAGAATCAGTAAGCTGAAGTGGCAGTGGGCTGGCCATGTCTGTCGAAGGACCGATGGCCGCTGGAGCAGACGAGTCCTTGAGTGGAGACCGCGAATCGGCAAACGCAGCGTAGGGCGCCCCCCTGCCAGGTGGACCGACGACCTAAAGAGCGTGGCCGGGGGGGACTGGATGCGGAAGGCAGAGGATCGAGCGTTGTGGCGCAACTTGGGAGAGGCCTATGTCCAGCAGTGGACTGCGATAGGCTGAGTTGATTGATCCAATTTCGCCACTCTCCTTTACCAAATAATAGGGAAATATTTATCAAATGGCAATACTTCGACACTCGCACATACATAAATTGGTGGCTTCCATATGATTGTTCGTAGTACTGGGTCTATATCTTTTTACTAAGTCAGTGTATTCAGCGAGTAATATTTTTTTTTACTGAAGGGGGCGAAACTTGGCTGCGATATTGCCCTTAATACGGGATATTTACCATGTACATCATTTTAATTGAGTTCCCGATATTTCAGCACCTTTGCAAGCGCCTTGGTCACAATTAGTGTATGTGACCATGTTAGTTTAATCCCTGAACTTGTTTCGGTATTTTTTTTTCTGAGGTAACAAACATAGAAAATCCTGATCAACTCAGTCTATCGCAGTCCACTGCTAGACATAGGTCGATTTCTCAATTCCAGTCCCCCCCAGCCAGCTTCTTCGGGTCCTCGGTCCTGGCGGGGAGAAATGCCAGTGCCATCTAGTTTTAAAAGTAAGTGATTTTATCATTCAATTTGCCGAATAAATTATTTCATTTGCAATTTCAGTGACACCCCTGCATCAGTCTGCTCGTGACTATGACCAGAGTGGAACCTGGTCAAAACGTCGGCCTTAAAATAGGTACAGTCCACCTGACGTGCGGTTGACCGTAAGTGTGTTTTAAATCATTTCCTTGTCTTTAATACCCGTTTTGTAAGACAGACGTAGTGTTGGCAGATGTAGACAGATGGGTTAAAGACCTGAAGAAGACAACTAAGCAAGACTTGATATGAATGGAGAAAAGAACTTTATCCTTTTGTGACGCCTTTAACCAACAAAGGACGCCAATAAGCTGATTTAATTGATTCCCAGACAGAGGTTCATAATCAAAGTGTTTATAGCTCATGTGGACCCGGCGTTAGAAGCGTAGGTAGCACTAATTAATAGCCTTGTTGAGAGCCTGATGCTTCGTCTTGATAATTATTATACATATACTTTATGTGTATATATAGTGCTAAGTATAAGCGTAGTGTTGGACGTGTGAGCTTGTTAATTGGTTACGTATTAATTCTACCTAAAGATTATTGGTATTAGCTTACTATTATACGTATTCTGGACATAGAGACCTAAATAATAAGGTAATAGAAATGTTATCTACTAGAAGTTTTTGAACTTTGGCGAATTTCACTCATTTTGAACTATATTCCACTGATCGTCATTACCCCAGAATTTTACGAGAAGCGATTTAAATAAAGAAATATGAAAATTTCAATCGGGAAGATGGATATAGGTTGTCCTCCTCGTGGAATCCGGTAATCGAGAAGTGTTCGCGTCATGGTTTGTCTAAAAGATTTTTTTGAATCCGACTGGTAGTTCGAGATTAGCGCGCTTACACAAACAAACAAACTGATGTGAATGATACGCAGATTTGACCAAGACTAATATTTATTAATAGCAGGTAGTACAATATAATTAGATTTTCATCCCCCTATCTCGGAAAGAGTATTTTTGCTCTTCGATATCTGAGTGCAAAAGCCGTTTTTATCCCCTAGAGGATAAAGTAAATTGAATTTAGAACATCGTGTGCACTAGGTTTGTGAATTCAAAACATCATTAAACCTATTTACTTCTCCCTCCACGGTGCCGAATTTATCATACAACCTTTTTTAATTTGTTAAAAACTCAGACTCGGAACCTTCTTGGTGTACTTTTTTTTTTATTTGCTTTGCGCGCGCCAGTTTCTTTTCACGTCATTTTATTAAAACCTTAGGTTAAAAACAAGAAACTTGAAAACAAGTGAAAAACCTCAAATGCACAGGTCTATTACCCTAAAATGAGTGATTCTAGCGACGAGGAAGTTTATTTGACGCAAACAGAATTGACTGAAACTGTTAATAATGCACAAATGAGCTTTCTCCCTCAACAATTACGCGAGAAGTATTTGAAACAATACGATATGGTTAACATGTGGCGACTAGATAAAGGAACCAAAACTTTCTCAGAAAACGTTTTGCTCATTTACGCCAAGGGAATCCGATGAATCGGTACTACTATTAAGTATGACAGATAGTTTACCGAAAAACAGTACACAAGTCACTAACACCAACATTACAGTACCTAACAAAAATATTACTCTCAACTTAAGTAACTGTAGCAACGTTACTTTAAATTTTTCTTAATCAGGTATACCTAAGTATTATTTGTTATAGTTTAAAGATTATTCTGTAATACTTCCTATCATAATGTAGTAGTTAATACCTAAAGTGAAATAAAATATCTTGTGATTGTAAATGTCTTTTTTGCATTTAGTCATTTCCTAGCTGAGGTGGGATGAAAAGTTACGTGTTGCACTCGAGTGCAAAGATTTTTCACCTTGTGCTCTATTGATCCCTCGCTTGCTCGGGTGTCAAAATTGAGCACGCGGTTAAAAAGCAACTTTGCACTCTTGTATAACAAATAACTATTACACAAATACCGACACCATACACAATACAAACAATCAAACAAAAAATTCTTCAGCTTTATTATATTAGTAAATATAATGCACACTCACTACACACCACACAGCGTGCACAATCACTAACGCTTTTTAAAAATTAGTAAAGGAACACTACTTGTCAATCTGTTTCACTACTTCTTGAAATTGCTTAACTACTACACTTTATATTTGTATTTATTAGTATATTATATGATATATATTTATGACTGCCTCGTTGGTCTAGTGGTCGCAAGCGCTACTGCTGAGCGTGGGGTCCTGGGTTCGATTCCCGGATCGGGCAAAGTGTTATTGGGTTTTTTCATTAGGAAATTCTCAGTAGCAGCCCGGAGTCTGGATTTGTGCCCGGTTAATGGCAATAGGCTCGCCCCCTATTACATGGGACTTACAACATAACTGGCGAAATGTGGGTGTACTATACACCTCTGCCTACCCCTTCGGGGAAATACAGGCGTCATGTTATGTTTATGTTTATATATTTATCATACCCATTTAAGTAAATTCCATGTACTTTATTATTTTATTATTTATATTTAAGTTGGTATATTATGTACGAAACGTACCTACTTTTACACCGTACCTACCCACAATCGGTTCCCATTCTTCTAGTCCATCCAAAGGTTGTCTGGAAGAGATTGCCTTGTGCGATAAGACCGCCCATTGTACTAACTTAATCTTTCTGTAAACTATTGTCTTTGTTTTCGTTTGGTGTAATGTACAATAAAGAATATATAATAAATAAATAAATAGTATAGAAATATAGATAGTAATTGTACCTTAGAAGAAAACGTCATATAATACCAAAAAGAATTCTCAATGGCATTGTTTAACTTGTTCCATAGATCTTTGCGCTGTTACCATCACAATACCCATAAAAAGGCACACTTCTTCTTCTTCTTCGTGTCGACATGAGCTACATAATAATAATAGCTCATGTCGTGGGGAAAAGATAAAAGATAAAAAAAAGAAAAGAAAAAAAAAAGAAAAAAAAATATATAGATATAATATAATAAAAGATAAAAGGCACACTGAAAAATTACATCCATTTTATCTACCCTATATGTCAAGTTTTTATGAATAAGGAAGTTAAATTTGACTGACGAGAAACTGAAACACTTTTCTTCCATGACCACTTGACTTTACCCTTCCAAGGAAAACATACGCATAATATGACTTACATTCGCTATTCCCTTTTATCGCTAGCGTCACGCTTCGCTCTCAGTGCGGGGTGACATAAAGTGAGGAGACAGAAGGCTCACTACTTATTAATGCCAAGTGGGTCACTGCAGGTTCAATCTAGTCAGATGTACAAAGATGAGTCACAATGTGACTGTGGGGTCACTTCACAGACGTTGCCACGCCTCCCCTCCTGCTATATGTACAATACCACCTGCACAATGAAAGATCTGTGCGAGGCCACGTCATCAGCATTATGTTGACGTAGTAGTAGCAGAGCTCCTTTGTGAAAGAGCTCGTTCGGTGAAGTACTACCACTGTATCTACTTCTCCGCCAAATAGTGATGCTTGCATTGCTGTATTTCGGTCTGACGGGTACAGGTGCCGGTGAAATTGCAATCACATGAGACTTTCCATCTTCATATCTCAGTTTGGCGAACCGACTTGCGGTACCATTTAGGTAACAGCCTAGGTGGTATTGAAGTTGTTATGGGCACAGGTAACCGCGTAACTTCAGGTGGGCCTTTAGTTCGTTTCGCCATCCTATACGATAAAAAAAACATGGCCAAATTCTGGTCCGTATCATCATCATCATCTTCCTGGCCTGGTCCCAAATTATTTGGAGTCGGCGCAATACGTTTTCGTCTTCCATTTTCCTTTATCATCCTATCATCATTCACTCCCTCTTTTCATCCATGTCACATTCTTCACGTAATCCATCCATCTTTTCTTTGGTCTCCCTCTCCCTTAATTTCCATCCATACACATTCTGGTCCACAATAATTTAATACTCTTATTAAAAAGACTCATCGACACAAAGAAAAAGATTTTCAACAGAATAAAAATACTTGTTGGACTATTCTGGTGCGTTGTCGGAAGTGGTATTTCTGAACTCCTCTATCTTATATTGTGACAATGACAAAGTTTGGTCACGACAAATACAATACAGGTACCTACCGAAATAACGGATGTTGTGCCCGAATCAAACCATATATTTTCATACTAGGGGAGAAATTACACCCCTTACATTATGTAATAATTTTGCTCCAAAGAATCACCCTCCAGTTTGATTTTACGCGAGTTGTGTTAATAAAAGGTAAAAGGGATACGGTCTAGTGATGTCCGATTCCCGTATCCGCAAAAAATATACGCAAATAAATCCACATGAAATTGAGTTTGATTAACGGTTTCATTTGCATATTAACTGGATGTTTCTTTAAGCATTATATTTGGAAAGCGGTGTGCTGTCTATATTTTCAATTTTGTTTCGCATCGGCTACTCTAAATTGAAATTGAATATTCTGGGATGGAAGGACAATATTATAATCTGCCGTTGTTTATTTCATAAAAGTTTAAATTCACTATTGCTTAAATAACATAGTTCTAAAAAGTTGGTACATTCGACTGGACGTCGTGTTGGTTTTCGTATTTCAAGTGTTACCACTGACGTGCGGTTGTCTGTAATAGTGAAAATTGGCTAAAATGCTATGAGATCATAACACAGTCTTCTACATAGATTTTTTATTTCTAAAATTCTTGCCTTTTACAAAGTTGAGTGTGATGAGCTGGCATTTCAATAAAAATCGCTTTACGAAGAAGAGCATTCTTCTTGAAATGCCAGCTCATCACACTCAACTTTGTAAAAGGCAAGAATTTTTGAAATATAAAATCTTGCTATAACATTGTCACATTTAAATTAATACCTACCTTTATGTAATAAAGTTTTAATAAATAATTCCCAATTCGTAATTTTTAGTAACTAAATGAATGTAAAATCTGAAATTTATAGTTATCATCTTTATTAACATAATATTCCTATAATTTACATTTTTAAATAATAATTATAATGCATAATAATAATTATCATTATTATTATATATCTATACAAACATGTTATAATCCCAAAAAATAAGTAATAATTATCCTCAAAGCTATATCCAAACGCGTAACTCAAAATATACGCAACCGAAACAGTCACATCCCTATTTCAAAAAAGAGGTAATTTTTCCTCTCGTCCTTACGCTCTTTTAACGTCAACCTTGATACATGTTGCTTATGTTATTATTAAGTATTATTCAAATATACGGTGAAATATGTGTTTTGGCCGTCTGTACGTGACTCTGTAAGTAGACGTTTCGCTTTTGCCACTTCGTTTTTTATTTTTTTCTTATTTCGATCACTTTAGCCTAATGTAGATTCATGGCGAGTAGGATTCCAGTACTTGAGCTTAAATAAAATATGGTTTTGTATGTGTATGTTTGATTCCTTCAAGTTTTTTTGATAAAGAAATGAAACGTAGCTAAAGGTTTATAGATGTTGGAGCAGAAACACTGGTTTTTGTATATTTAAGTACCTACTCGGACGAATAAAAAAGGCGGACGGAATCTCGCTAAGAAAAGATTGAAAACCCACCATAATTTCGACATAATTTTAACACACCAGATATATATTGTTATTTTATTTGTGACACTATGACAATGACTACCGTCACACGAGATTTGTTGCGTAATCGCGGCTTTTTGTCTTACTATGAGTGTGAATGTGTGCGTGCCAGCCCGTACTTTTAAGCAAGCCGTCTTATTATGGATGCTTCACTTTTTGTTTAGCGAGATTCCGTCTGACTTTTTTTATTCGTCCAAGTTTATGTATCGAATAGTGTTACAATTTATAACCAATATGTGCTTGTCAGATAGGCCAGAGTGGGTATAGGAAATAAAACCAACATAGACACTACGACTGAGAATGCATTATCAACGATAAGTATAATAATATTAAATTATTTTATGACAATCCGTCCGATCTCTTTGTCAAAATGAGTAAACGGTGTCAACATACATACATCTGATACATCCGACCACTACGGCCGTTCGCAATTGACTGACCCCACTCCATCGATGACAGCTGCTTTTAAAACGTTTATTAGCTTAATTGATTCATAGAAACAACTACCCTCTTTTATTTTCTATATTTTTTAAAACGATAAATTTCCGACATTGATGTAATTACCGCATTTTTTTAGTTGTCTAATAATTTTAATTATTATCAATTGACCTGACCTAATTCACATTTACTTGATGTAAATGTGAACAAGGTCAGGTCAATGTCTTATTCTTAGTTGAAAATTACATGTTAATTAAACTAATTAAGCATCATTATAAATGCTGATGGTTATAAAGCATGATATTTATGGTTAGTAATTATTATAGTATTTTTTTAATGATAAGTTACAAATTGAGCAGAGATATTATAGCCTAGATTTAAGGTGGACCGAAGACCTGGGTGAAGGTCGCGAGAATCAGCTGGATGCGAAAAGCGCAGGACCGGTCGTTGTGGTGATGCTTGGGGGAGGCATATGTCCAGCAGTGGACGTCTTTCGGCTAAAATGATGATTATGCTTTTTTTTTTAATATTGCATTCTTTTTTGTCACAGAACTGCTTAAAAAAACTTAATTAGGTGATTAAAATGTAAAATTTAAGTATCATGTGGCCATTAATGTTTTACAGTAATTCTATATATTCCTGCCTTTGTACGAGTCTGTCATGCTCACTTAAATGTTGTTGGGACACTGCTGACGCATGGGTTTAGTATAAATATAATATAATAGGTGCTTAATTGTATTAGCGCGGCGCAGCAGTCGTCTCTCCGCAGCCATACAGTTAGGTCGTAATTATGCATAGTTATAATGTTACAATTCACTTCTTATCATGTTAAAATTCACTCATGGAATAATTTAAATAACCCTTCACCTACCCACTCTTTTCCCATAAGACAGGGGACTGATAAAATTTTTAAAACCATAACTCATTACCGTGTTTCCCATGGAACGTCAGCAGAGAAATCGACGGGAGATTAATGCGGGCCCAGGGGATGATCGTAATTGATTTTTTGCTAACCCTCATATCCGAGCGGCTTTAACCTTTTAGTTGATAACGCTACCCATGTTTCCATGTTCCATATAAATTTATTTCAAATATTTTATATTTTTTACTGTAATGTTTGATATTGGGGATTTCATTTTTTTCCAAGTATCAGAAGATTTATTGCTGTTGAAAATGTTTGCGGATTTTGGATTAAAAGATTTAAATTTACAGATTTTAAGTGCTGAAAATATTATTTATTCATAATAAGAAATATAAAGTGCTGTTTATTCGTATTTTTTGCAGTCGCAGATTAAGTATCGCATAACAAATATTTCAGAATGGTCTAATACGAATAATGGATCGGTCAAACAAAAAATCCCGAAGCTTATGTACTACATGTCCAAAAAATAATATTTTAATTCAGAGATAATTAAAAATGTTGCTCATACATGGAGCACTCGTTCTTAATTAAATTTCTCGGTCCACGTAAGGGTGCGTTTACATAGGTGGAGTAATTGGGGCAGTATAGATACTATTTTGACTAGCCCTAGCTAGCGAGAATAAGACAAGGGTAGTATAAGTATTAAATTATTAATAAATTAAGAGGAAATGCGGGCAAAGAGACTTTTGAAAATTAGGTATTTGAAGAAACTATAGCTGTCGCTTTGCCTCAAGTAAGTGCCATTATAGTTCTGACTGCCTTGGTAAAAAAGTCAATATCGAGGTTCGGGTCTAGACTATTTTCACCTCCAAAACTGGACTGATTTGAAAGATATTTCATGAACTGAACTTAAGCTATGTTTATCAATTGCTAGCGCTTACAGCGTATAATACCCTAATATTATAAGATATGCCTAAGTTTATCAGTCAGTTTGCTTATTATTCGATCATTTTGGGTAGATTTGTTAATTCACACATAGTCCTGTGGGCACCGTTAATTGTTCATGAATACGTAACATGCTACTCGCGCCACTCTGTCGTGTAAACGCAGCACGACTCTATCAAAAGTAAACGCACCATAAGGGTGAAAGTGTGGTACGCTAATATATCTCCCGAGAGGGTAAGCAGAGTTTGAGCACCAGGAAGCGTTTCAAGAGCCTAAACTACATATAATAATGAAGGTTCAAAGTTCATAACTTTTTGTTGTTAGGATCGGGTAATGTCTGGTATGGACACGTATTTTATTTATTATACTCGTAGGTAAGTACAGTTTTCTCGAGAAGGGGCTTAGTATTAACTGATCTACGTTATTTTGTCGACGCCGGCTGTCGCTGTCCACCAGCGCTGTGGCTCTGCTCCGTGCATCAGGCACACAAACATTATAACCTTATATATAACCCACAACGAAGATACAGAGGGCTTAAAAGTGCCGCGAGTTGCTTTGAGAAAAGGATGGTACGGCCATATCCGTCTTTGCTCGACTTGGCGGGGGCACTTCCGTGCCCCCAGATTTTTGTAATAGGTACTTAAAGTTCATTTCCCGGTTTAGGAAAGACACATTTGAGTAATCTTTGAATGCAGTATTACTTGCTTTTATAAACAAAATGAAGTCTTCTTTCAAGTAAAATTTCATACACTTAATATTTATAGTACTTTCCATCCATCGCATAGCGATTAGACATCCTGTATAATGGTGAAAGCAAAAACACCTGTCTGAGAAAATCTGCACGGCAAGAAAAGGTAACAATAAGTTGATAGTGTGTGTAGTCTACACATCCACACTAGGCCAGTGTGGTGAACTAATCTCTAATCCTTCTTATTCTGAGAAGAGACTCGGGTCGGATAATATAGCCTTTTGAATAGCCTAGAAATATTCATTTATTTCTAGTCAGACCCGGAATAAATACATACTATATATCGAAATAAATGATTATTAATGTACGTGAGTATGTTTATGCGCGTAATGGACCTCATAATTCTGAAAATTATAATAACAAATTTTTAGGAACGAATCTTGCATTAACCATTGGACATTCTAATAGTACTAAAGTACAGAACAGCAACTCACCGCCCCCCGCCAATTAAAGATTCCTCGCCCGCACCCCGCACCCGCCCACAGTTTGCCGGCAATTGGACTGCAAGATTGCAATGGATGTCAATCGCCAGTCTCTATACAAGCACGCTATCTCTGAGAACTACTGAAAGACGCTTGACATTACGAGCGGCGAGCATCCCTAACCTACGCGTGTGTGCGCATTCGTATGCAGACGTAATCTTAAGTTTGTAGGTGGTGCTAGCATTTATATTGCATTGAGTGTCCGAAGTGTGCATTAACGGTGAACTAAGAAAATCTCGTGAGAAAAACTGAATACCTGAGAGGAAAAAAAAAGAGATCAGAAAAAGAGAGGCCTCAAAAGTTCTCGATGGTATATTATAATTCACACGTTGACCTGGTATGAGACCTACTGGTCTACTGGAAGCGTGATGGACTAAAATCTAAATTCGTTTCATTCCGAGAAAATGTCCGGGCTCAATGTTGGGACAGTAATAACTTGATTTTGATAGGTCACTATCGTAAAAAACATTTATTTACAAGAAAAATATATTTCTTTACACTTCGCTAGCTTCAGAAGCCCATCAAAAGCTAATCCTATTAAATCCTGGCCTAAAAACTATTTAACGTACCCGCAACGTGTGAACATCCTGACCATTATCCCTTAGCGTCACGCATGAACGAAATTAAATTAAATTTCAACAAGATACATCTCAGTTCCCTGCCAAACGCCGGAGGTGAGCCCACGATTTATATTGTGTGCCACCCCTGTATTTGAACCTTTTAAATTTATGTTGTGTTGTTAAAACGGTGCCCCAGTGCCAGAGAGGTGACGCCAATTCTTTTTTATTGTTTTCATAAAGGTTTAATTTGTGATCTGGGAATTGGGAGTGGCTGGTTTATGGGTCAGAGTAAAGTAGATATGATATACTTGGTTTTCTTTTAGGTATAGGTCAAGCTGTTTTTGGAGTTTTCCTTTGGGAAAATGATGAAAACGCGCACAGAAGTTAGACGTGTAAGGGAAAAATAATACTAAGATTTGATAGGTCTTCTTTCTCCATAGGTTTTTCTTTCGTCTTTGATAGGTTTTCTTACGTCTTCTTTGTCCATCCAAAGATTGTCTGGAAGATATCGCTTTTGGCGATAAGACCACCCATGTACCCATAATTTATATGTTGTTCCTGTCTACTACTATTTTCATGGTGTACAATAAAGCATATTCTATCTATCTATCTTCTTCTATTTAGATATCGCTGACGTCACCCAAAGACGTATAGTGGAGGATAATTTCGATACCACGAGCAGTGTTCACGGTAGCTTAGTGGCTAAAGTACTGGCGTACTGAGCCAGGAGTCGCAGGTTCGAATCCTGCTCGTGAGCGATTTTTTCTTTCCACAATTTAAATCTTTATCTATCTTCTTTTAGTTGCCATCACTTACATAGAATTTTTGCAAATGGAACCCTTACCAGTTAATCAAGCCTTGCGTGTTTTATTAACCATTCATTTTTTAATTTTAATCCCTAAAATTTTCAATTCTTCCACAATGACAATGGCACCATAAAATTAACACAAATAGTCAATCCATTTTCATTTATAGCAACAAACCAAAACAAAAAAATTAATGATCTACTATTTGAAAGTTATGTATCAACACAGAATACCATAAAATTAATTCACATACAAAAACTCAAACTATTTGAATGGATTATTCAACAGCTTAAATAAAGCTTTGAAAAAATCGAAACGCCCCATTGACATACAAAATGTTTAGTGTTTTTCCAATAAAAATTGTCAACGAACGTTTTTGAATAAATCGTGCGAAAGTTGAATTCAATTTGGACTTGTATGCTGGACTAGAGTTTCGAACATATGGGACGGGATATAAAACTGTAAGTTTGTCCGTATGTATACGGGGAATGGCCGCTTAGGGATCGTGAAGTGAAGTTTCGGACAACTGATTAGTTTTGATAGAATGTGAGTTTATTGAGCGATTGAGCGTGTGACGATACAGATGAGTAGGTGGATATTGCTTGGCTTTATGTTTCCCTGGAGAGTTTTTTTTGTAATGCACATACTTTCACTGCCTTTAATTTAATATTATATTAAATAACATATTATTATACATGGCTATTTGTAATTAATTAACAACCCTTTAAGGGATGATTGCACATATAAATTTGAACAACTTTTCATAAATCAGAAACTTTAAATTAGCCAGTACGCTCCCACCAATAATGCTGTTTCATTTCTCAACACATTGATTGCTCAGCAGCCAGAATTTGATATTTTTTATAACAAAATAAACCAATTTGACAGCTTTTGTCATAAAAATTTAAATTATTAGATTTATTTATAAGAATGATATGTACCTACTTATGCGCTAAATGATAACTTGGCCTACTGTACGTGTTGGGTAACTGTAAGTACAGTAGGCAGCTGTTAAAATAATAATAAAATAAAAACAACTTTTTCATACATTTTGGTCAAGTAGGTAAACTTATTAATCTGAGGGTAAACTAAACATTGTCGGTGGGATGGGTGTTTTTTTTTGCTAATTTAAAGTTGGTGTCATAATGAAAATGGTTCAAATTGATAAATACAATCACCTCGTAAAACAGTGGATCACATCCAGCGGGGCGCGCCCCACTTTTGGGGGCATAAAGTGACCCACGAGGGGGCGTAGCGTCTCCAAAAATAAACTGTACATTTATTCAAATCGATATTCTTGGTATTTAAAAAGAAATGTCTTGATGCCAACAACCTTAAGGTAGCAGTGACCTCTAAGTAACCAAATCAAGTTACTTGACGCGAATCAGCGTACGTGGCACACGTCATTGGCTCCTTGTAGTTTTACCGTAACAGGCAAGAGGCCAGTGTACTGATTTTAGAACAAAGTTGGGGAAGACGCGTATGATAAAAGGTTGGGAGCACCTGCCTTAAAGGGTTATAGAATTATTTGTTATAGAATTAAAAATAACCCTGTATAAGGCGTAGGCGTAGCTAGAATATTTTTAAGCGGTGAATATACTTATCATAGCAAACAACTTAAACTGTGGAAGCAAACTTCAAATCGGGAAATAAATAACAGCTGTTCCACAAAGTCATTGATGTTGCTTGTATTGATTATTCTTTTTTATCAGAGACACATAATAGTACATTATGATACAAGTGAGCTAAGTTGACTATTATACTCGGGGCTGGATTGCAGCCCGAGCCAAAGGCGATGGCGTAATGGAGCCGAGAGTATAATAGTCAATGGTCACGCGTATCATACGACGTTTTTCAACACACTTGCGAGCAAAAAACATATTTATTACAAACATTGAAAAAAAAATGAATTTGTGAAAAATGGCGCGCGGATTACTGTAATCGTACGGTGACATACAGCTATGCGCGCGCAGGTGGTCAAAGGAAACCGCCATACCACAGCCATACAGCCTAATATGAAAAATATAATAAATTGATTTATTTATTTATAACACAAATTAATGTTAATTTGTTGACAAAAATAAATAATTTGATGAAATGAAATGTTTATTTCTCATATTTTAATTAATACAGTTGATTTATTTATTTATTATTAATTTTGTTTAGGCATAAAAACTCTTTGCTGCAATTTAAAATTAAACTGTAAAATAAAAAGCACTAGTGCGATAATATAAAGTAAAAAGCATGCGTGCTTTATAAGCTACATTATGAACCTAAAAGCGGTGCAATAAGAGCCACTTTACGAGCAAGTGTGTTGAAAAATAGCTTTAAGAAAGTCATTGATGTACTTTTGGACGATGTACTAAGTTCCACTGTCACTGTACTGTGTTAAAGACTACCAGTGCTCAATGTACAGACCCTTTTCGCTGTCAATCTCTTAAATTTCCAGGAAACTGATGATTTTGCAGAACAACGTTGTCGCTGACAGTTCAGCAAATTCTGGCTTTTATGATAAACATCGTTGTATTACCTGAAACAAAAAAAAAGTATAAAGTTAATTTCAAACGTACAAGCTACTAAAGCAAAGCACAGTTACTGCGTTCGAAACTATAAGTACACTTTCCAGAGCTGTCCTTTAAACTCTTATCGAACTTCAGTTTGTTTATAGTTTACGATGGCGAAAAGAGCTAAAGGTCCAAGTGGTCATCGTCCTTTGGCTAAAGAGAGATTAGTACACACTTGTCACTCATCATCATCATCATTTCAGTTGAAAGACGTCCACTGCCGGGACATAGGCCTCCCCCAAGCATCGCCACAACGACCGGTCCTGCGCCTTCCGCATCCAGCGGATTCTGAGACCTTCACCAGGTCGTCGGTCCACCTTCTGGGGGCCTACCCACGCTGCGCCTTCCAGTACGCGGTTGCCACTCCAGAACTTTACTGCCCCATCGGCCATCCGTTCTGCGAGCAATGTGCCCCGCCCACTGCCACTTAAGTTTGGCAATTCTTCGGGCTATGTCGGTTACTTTCATTCTCCTGCGAATCTCCTCATTTCTGATTCGATCACGCAGGGACACTCCGAGCATAGCCCTCTCCTTTGAGTAACTTTGAGTCTTCTTATCAGGCCCATTGTGAGTGACCACGTTTCAGTGCCGTAAGTAATTACTGGCAACACACACTGGGCAAAGACTTTCGTCTTGACACACTGCGGTATTTTGGACGAGAAGATATTGCGTAGCTTCCCACTTGTCACTGCTGAATTATATTAAGCCACTTACATCTTCCTAGCTAATAAACTATGCAGCGGTATGGAGTGCCCTTAATTTAGTAGCTATAGATCGATTATTTTTTCCTTCTTTCTATTCCGAAACCCACTCGGGAATTATAGTGTGTCCAATTCAGTTGCTCGTCACGGTAACCGTTACAAATACGTCCACCCTACCGCTCTACCGGGTGATTTAATTCGAAAATCACGGGTGACCGCATCCGCTATCTAATAACCAGAATTAACCAATAGATCACTCAGCAACGTTACCGCTGCAATTAGACGTGATAAAACCACCCGAATTCACCCCTGGTGGATGCCAAATGGTGCTACAGTACAGTCAGCGATAGAGGTAGTTGTACAAGTATTTTTTTTTATACAAAGAATGGGTAAAATATTACTATTGATCTGTGATTTCTAGATGCAATGGAATTTTGTTCAATGATGCCAACCAAAAGTATAATTTTATTTTTTTAAGTTATTTGTAAGTAGGTAATTAAATTGTATATAATTTTTTCAGAGGATGGGCAGCAGCTTTCTCTGAGTATTTATTCAATCAACTGCGATCAAGAACCCGCCAGCCAAGCGTGGCGATTATGGCATAACTGTTGTTGTCCCACTGCCGGGCAAAGGCCTCCTTCAATTCTTTCCATCTATCGCGGTTCTGTGCCGCCTCCTGCCAGCTGTCTAGGACGACATTATCTAATTAAAATCAAAACCACTTTTTTCAATTTTTACTGCTGCTGTTTTTTGTTGCTATTAAGATATTAAAAACAGTAATACAGCATCAAATTTGGTGTGATCGTAATGCATACCCTATGTTTAACAATAAAAATAAAGCAAAAACAGACATGTATGGTGGTACAGAACCCTTAGGACACGAGTCCGACTCGCACTTGGTCGGTTTTTTACACACGCACCCTCACACACCTTTAATTACCATAATCTTACTCTATTAAGACTGAGCGCTATATATAGCCGACCTTAAAAAAAGGAGGATGTTCTCAATTCGACTGTATGTTTTTTTTGTATTTTTGTTTCGCGATTATCCGTAGACCGATTTAAAAAATTCTTTTTTGTTTGAATGAACACCTAAATTATTTTTATTATTTTTGAAATCGGTTTACCTTTTTTATACCGTGTAATTTTAAACGTGTGCGAAATAAATTAGAATAAAATTTTTAAAAAAATAACCCCCACACACACTACACACTACTACAATGTTCAAACTCTGTTTTAAAGACCAACACGTCACTAAATAATTCAAAAAATGTATTCGATAACGCTATCAACTGTACCCGACCGCGCTCGGACATGGCGGAAATTGTACTTAATGGATTTGAACCTCGAGCAATATTGGTGCATAATTGCATCAAGCTTGACGCCAGCGCATCAAATTTTAATATCGTTTCGATGTAAAATCACAAATTGGCGATGATACAGCAAGCGATGTCCGGTAAAATTTATCCGACCAATTATGGGATGCGGGTCTTGATACTGGGCTAGGATGATGATGAATTTAAATACCTAGCTTCTAAGCCTATTTCCATTTTTTTTAGCTAAAGACCAGTGTAGTACATACAAACAAGGATGTCAATTAGAAAGGTCACTAGATACATTAGCTAAAGCCATTGCTACTTACTTGTTCTTACTTACAATGAACAATTTATGTTGTTCAAGAAGGATGTAAAAAATCTAAAATACAAGAGTTATTAATTAGGGATGGGATGAATAAAAAATAAAATAAAATAAATATTTTTGGGACATTTTTACACATCACTATCTAGTCCCAAACTAAGCAGAGCTTGTGGTATGGGTACTAGACAATGGATATAATACTTATATACTTTTTTTTAAATATACGTTTTATGTTCGGTTATGCATATTCGGCAGGTTTATCGAACATTCGTATCCGGCCGATTATTCGTCAGAAATGCCGATCATTTTACCGAATAATCTTGCATTAAAAAGTTGTCTCTATGGATGTACCATCATCATTTCAGCCAAAGACGTCCACTGTTCGACATAGGCCTTCCCCAAAAGGGAGGCATATGCCATACTTGCCACGCTTGGTAGGCGAATGAATGTATGTAGTAATACAATTTCAGAATTATATCCATATCAAGTGCGTCTTATCATTTATTCTGCCTTGCTAAAGAGAAACAGTTTTAACGATTTTGCATAGAAAACCAAACACTACATGTGTTTGGTTTTCTATGTTTTTACATCCCCAATTATCGACACTTCAAGGGACGAACACAAGTATTTTTTTAAATTACATATTCAATTCAATTCAATTCAATTCAATCGGTTTATTGCATACATGTTGTAAGAAGATGTTAACAATATTTGAGATCCAAACATGCACCCTGTAAGGGCACTACAAAATAATATAATTACTTACAGACTAATAAAATCATTAATAAACATGCCATTATTATTATCAAACATTCAAGTAATAATTTTAATTATAATAATAGTTTTATAACATTATATCTTAATCAATTTATAAAAGTTATTGGAGTATTACTCATAGAGGAAATTTACAATAATTATGTCAACATTAATAGGTAGCTTAGTGTGTGTTTAAGTTGTTATTCTTGTCTTCAAAAAACTATTTCAACGTATAAAAGCACTTTAGGCATAAGTATTTATATAATTTATTTTTAAATATATTATTATTGGTGAGTTATTTTAATGTCTGGGGTAATTTATTGTATATCTTAATGGACATTACATATGGACCTGAATGAAAAATAGATAATTTGGAAGTCGGTAATGCCAAGTCGTTTTGATGTCGCAGGTTTCGTGGTTGGGTGTAGTGGTCTTTATTTAAAGAGAAAAGTGACATATTATTCCTCACAAATAGGCTTATTGCGAAAATATATAGGGATATAAGCGTGAGAATATCATGTTCAATAAAACGTGGTCTACAGCTTTCCATGCCTCCTATATTTGTTAGAATACGTATGCATTTTTTTTGTAACTTAAATAGATTACTTATTTGGTTTCATGATGATTTTTTACGTACTTGTAGTGCACTATGTAACAGTTAAATGTTTGTTAGATAAACTGAACCGTATACCATATTATAATTTAACTCTTATTTTCTGAAGTTGGTTTTTTGTCGAACAATGGGGCGTTGTTGGTAACTGGGGCTTTTACTATATCAATGTTTTGTCGCTAACTTGATGAAGCAATAACAGTTTGAGGGTAACGGCATCAGCGGGCGGAAGGGTCAAGTACTTCAACGCGCTCGTCAAGCACAGACTTGAATTTTTGCAATGCACGATAAAGCGCGCCAAATCCGGCCGAATATTTGGTTCGGTAAACTTTTAACCGAAAATTCGGCCGATTATTCGTATTCGGTAAAACTCTTGTTCGGCCCATCACTGGTATTAATACGTATTAGTTCTTCCATAATAGAACTTGCTGTATTGGCTTTGTCAACAATCCAATTCGAATACTATAATATTAAATCTATTCTAGAAATCTAGTTAAAATGAATGGCAATCCAATACGAGGGACATAAAACTACAATCGTTTGGGAATCTCACGAATTGATATAGCTAATGGATTGTCTTCGATTTAGTGGTGATAACTATTGGTTTATATTCAGGCTGTAATAGTGTTTATGTGAAGTTATATTGATCGTAAACAGATCAGCTGTTGGTTTATAATTTTATACTTTGAGAGATGAGCTGTTGATTTTTAGGGTTTCGTACCCAAAGGGACCCTACTACTCTACTTACGCCGTCTATCCGTCCAATCACCCGTCCATCCGTCTGTCTATCACAGGGCTGTATATTTTAAACCGTAATAGGTAGCCAGTTTAAATGTTTACCTAACACGTGTTACTAATATGGCCTCTATTACGGCAAATAATAAAAAGTAAACCGAAAAAGTATGATTTTTAAAGGTTTTTTGTTCCTGCTCTATCATAAAAACGGTAATGTATGTCTACAATCATCAAACTTGGTGTTATGGTAGTGCATACTTTACTGTTAACAACAAATATTTAAAAGGTAAACACAGACATGTGTACGGAACCCTGAGAGAGCGAATCTAACTCGCACTTTATTTTAAATGCTGTTTGTTTACAGTTAACTAAATTAAATAAAACTTTGTCCCATACCAGGATTACCCATACTTGTGTCGTTTATGTGTTTATAGACGTAAATATCCAACATTCAGAAACTAGCAGACCAGAAACTGGTTACTTGCTCCATCCAGGATACGAACCCGCTACCGTGGCGGAGCAGCCAAATGCTCCGCCACTGCACCAGACGTGTTGATAATTGTTTAAGAGCAAGGTTGTAGTAATTTTCACCTTTTTTAACCTAAGTTAAGGCATGCGTCGACCTATTGGTATCGTACGCATCGTACGGATCGCATTAAACGAATCCGTATAGCGTAGTGCGTCACCTATCCGCAGCGTACGGATTGCTATGTGCAATCGGATTTGCAATATTGACATTTGGATGCCGATGACGTCATCCGCATTTTTTATACAATGCGATCCTATTCCGATAGGTGGACGCGTACCTAAGATCTTACAAATTTAAATATGGCGCAAATATAAAATAATTTTATCAAATAAAAAATAATAATATATATATATATATATTTATCTGAAGATATATATTATATATCTGAAGATTTCCGGAAAAACATTAAGTTTTTCTGGAAATCCATAAAAAGAGCCAGAGGAAAATCTGCAACCTCGGAGCTCAATAACATCAAAGACAAGGATGGAAATATAATGAATGAGGAAGGATGCGTGTTAAAGAGATGGAAAGAGTATTTTGAAGGACTGTTTGAAAAAGAGGTGATGCAAGTATCGACGGTGATGGACGAAAGGGCAGACATTGAGGATAGGTTTTGTATGGATGAAATTGTAAAAGCGTTGAACAGAATGAAATCAGGAAAGGCTCCAGGGTATGATAGGATATCAGTCGAAATGCTGAAGGCTGGACAGGGCGTGGTGGCTAGTCTGCTGTACCGTCTTTTCAACTTGTGCTGGAGTAATGGCCTGGTACCAAAAGACTGGTGTAAGGCCGTGATTGTGCCGCTCTACAAAGGAAAAGGGTCACAGCAAGACTGCAAGAATTACCGTGGCATTAGCCTTTTAAGTGTTGTCGGCAAATTGTATGCAAAAGTATTGATTGAAAGAGTGATGAAAGTAACTGATGAAAAAATATGGGATGTGCAAGCGGGATTTAGAAAGGGCATGGGGTGTACGGATCAGGTCTTTTCCTTGCGATGCATAGCTGAAAAATGTTTGGCCAAAGGTCAAAAAGTCTATTGCGCTTTCGTGGATTTGGAAAAGGCCTACGACAGAGTGATGAGGAATGAACTATGGTCTGCTTTGTCTATCTATGGGGTGAATAGCAACCTGATTCAAGCGTTGAAATCTCTCTATGCGGATTCTAGCGCTTGTGTCAGGATTAACGGCGCCTACTCTGACTGGTTCAGCATCGATAAGGGTGTGAGACAGGGATGTGTAGCGTCGCCGTGGCTATTCAATCTATTCATGGACAGTTGTTTGAAAGATTTGAAAGAGAGTGAAAATGGTTTAGAAATGAATGGGTTACTTGTCAAATGTCTCCTCTATGCCGATGATCAAGTTATCCTTGCATCGTCGGAGGGGGAGTTACAGAAGATGGTAACAATTATGGATGGTGCTTTGAAGAGTAAAGGAATGAAAGTTAATGTTAGTAAGACAAAAGTTTTGGTTTTTGAAAAGGAAGAAGTTATGACAGAGTGCAATATTTTGATAGGTGACGAAAAGGTGGAACAAGTGAAAGATTTTGTATACCTGGGTTCCATGTTTACGAGAGATGGCAAGCATGTGAAGGACATTGAAAGGAGAGTGAGTGCTGGTAATCAGGTGAATGGGGCACTACACACCTTCATGAACAGCCGCAAAGTGTCGGAAAAGGCACGGCTGGCTGTTCATGGGGGAGTGTTAGTGCCTACACTTATGTATGGTAGTGAAAGTTGGGTATGGCAGAAGAAACATGAAAGCAGAATAAATGCAGTAGAAATGAGAGCTTTGAGAAGTATGTGTGGTGTAACTTTGAGAGATAAAGTAAGGAATAACATGATAAGGGAGCGTTGTGGAGTGAAAGAAGATGTAGTGACAAAGATTGAGAAAGGTATGTTAAGATGGTTTGGACATATAGAGAGGATGGACGAGAGGAGATTGACGAAACAAGTATACGAAGCGAGTGTGGATGGAAGAGTTGGAAGGGGACGACCTCGGCGAACGTATCGCGATCAAATCGCGGATGTTCTCAAAAAATGCCAGGTTAAGAGTTCTCTAAACCGACGAGCATGCATGACGAGGTTAATGGACGTAGATGAAGCGAAAGAGGTGTGTCAGGATCGTAGCAGGTGGAAATCCATAGTCTCTGCCTACCCCAATGGGAAACAGGCGTGATAATATGTATGTATGTATGTATATATATATATATTTTTTTTTTTCCTGTATCAACACAAATACTACCCTCCACCAGTTTGTAAAGACTGATCGCGCAGTCACCGGTGTTCGCTCCTTCATAATGTAGATAAATATTATCTGGTATCTACCCTCATTGTACTTATTTAATATCCTACCTTGTTAACTATATCTTTGTTTACCTGTTTGTATAGTCGATGATATTGATGTACGGTAAAACTCTAATGAGTTTATGTTTACATCATTAGAATGTTTTTGTTATGTATACCACTGAACAAATAAATAAATAAATAAAACTTAACATACGATCAAGTGCTGTGCGAAGACAGAAACGTGAATCATAATAATTGGCTCGATAAAAAGCATAAAAATTACACTAAATCGCTATTTAAAACGTGTATGTTGCTAAGAAATTCTATCATGACCATATAAAGTTACTAAAAGATAAGCCATATTATTTTTAGATCATGTTGGGAACAGATTTCTACGAAGTCTAGTAAATTCTTTTTTAGGGTTCCGAAGTCCTACAAGGAACCCTTATAGTTTCGTCATGTCTGTCCGTCTGTCCGTCTGTCCGTCTGTCCGTCTGTCCTAATCCTTTACAGCTTAATAACTTCTACAGTTATAAACATAAGTAAATGAAATTTTGTTAAAAAATAGTCTACATATAGATCTCAATTTTAAAAGAATAAAAAAATCGTTTTTACGTATTTTAGGGGTGGCGTCCATACATGTGAAATGTAGATGAAAAAAATTTTTTCGCTGCACCCCTCGTGTGGGGTATCAATGAATAGGTCTACTTAAATGAAGGTAATGTTTCATACACCACTTTTTTATCAGGTGTACCATCTGCGAAATATAGCGCGCCAAAGTGGCTTGCAATGTGTCCCCCCCCCCTGCCATTTCTAAACTATGCAACGTAGAAAGTTATAATCTTCCACATTGATAGACCTTTGTAAAAACTCTCTTTTAAAATTATTTCGAGTATAATGTGATTATAATTTTTTGAGTTATAGAGAGAAAACTGAAAAATACTTAAAACGTCCTAGTTCGAAGGTCATTGACCTTAGAGAAAAATGATATTAGCAAATAATGCTCCTTTAGTTACTTTCTATTTGAAAAAATCACAAAAAGTAACTTTGTGTTATGTTGAACACACTTCTTCAATTTGGCTTCTTGAATTTATCGCTAGATGGCGCTACTAACAACACGCTCTGAGTCGCGAATGCTGCCGATTATTGCAAAAACTAAAAAAGCATAGCCATGATTAATATTCGATTTGATTCGTTTGTAATTACACCTACTTAAGGAACCCTATAATACTGAGCATGGCCCGACATGCTCTTGGCCGGTTTTATTTTTTTCTATGAAAAAGAAAGGGTTTGTTCCCACTAGTTCTATTAAACAGTTCTATGGTAGAACTACTGGGACTTTTTTTCTCACTAGTCCTACGATATAATTTGTAGTATAGTAGAACTAGTGGGGCGGAGATTGCCTACCATCAGGTGACCCGCATGCTCGTTTGCCCTCCTAGGTTATGCCTTCTCCATTCTCCTAAACTCTTTATCCTACTTTTTATATCAACTTTGCACTACAAGACAGCCTTAGAATAAACAAATAAAAACATTGTTAAAGAGTAATTATAGCTTTAGTATACTACACGAAAATAACTGTGAAATATCATCATTATTGTTGCTGTAGAACTTATAATTACAGAAAATCACAATCAGACTACAAAGCGACAAGGCGAAACGACACTAATTACATTAATTCCTTAGTATTTCATATTTTTAATTAATTTTCAAGAACAGTAACAAAGTAACAACACAAGTGTACACTCGATTTTAGGTTGAACTCTACAACCATATTAAAACAAAATACGCTCCAACATTAAACCACAAACGAAGAAACAAAAAAAAAAAAACCCGCCGAATACATAACCTCCTCCTTTTTTTGAAGTCGGTTAATAATAACAGTTCTTCACAGAACTTAGAGTAATAATTATTACCATCATTAAATTATATATAATAATGTAGGAAAGAAATAACATTATTGCGTAACAACGTAAAGAAAAGGCCGTTTAATACAATCATACAGACAAACAGACATGAAGTAACACAGAAATAAATGTATTAAAAACTTTTGCTCGCCTCGAAGTAGAGATGTGCGATTCCGAGACGATTCAACAATCGAAACAATCGCAGTTGTATAAATATTTAATCGAGTCAACAATCGACTTGCTCATCGACGAAATAATCGATATGTTTTGATTGTTTCGAGTCAACGAACTCAAACGACGAATGTGCTCGCGTGACAACTGTCGTTGATTCTCGATTTTTCTCCACAACCGATGGCTTTTTTCTGGGTGAGTCCGAGTTCCAAATCTCTTGACAATGTGGGAATCAGCGATTGAGACACGATGGCAGTAATGGCAGTAAATGGCAGTAACTGTTGATAGTACAGTATCCGTATCAGTATCCCAGTCCAGCGCTGACTTGCTACTAGGCTCCTGTGGACACTAGTTTCAACCCTCCAGTGCTGACTTCGCGCTCGGAAGTCAGTCCAGCTAACTACTACTACTACCACCCGTTCTATTTGTGGGCCCAATAGCTTCTCCCACCACGCCGCTCAAGTCAGTCTAGTGGAACTGGCATTGTCAAGACACATTTGTATAGTCGCTGCCAGTTTTTTATTGAGTGTCCACGCTACGTTTTGTCACGACCGCCAGTGTCAAGATTAGATAACAAACTGACTTACTGGGTCGATTCCGTCTACATGTGACTGGCACCAAAATTCTGAGTAACTGGGTCCAATCACTGCCATCGTGCAAACCAGTTTTAATTTGGTATTGACTCAAAACCATCGAGTCCGAGAGAAAACGAGATAATCAGCCGATGCGTTGCGGGTCAGCAAGCCAGAACAGACAATTTCTCAGCGGTCGTGCGCAAAAACAATGCGTCTTTGCTCACTAGATTGCGGGGCAGCGGCAACAGCCTCTTGAAAGTTATTGCCGACAGGCATGATGAGAGCCCTCTTATAAAAACAACCTGTCCGTAGTAGAATATAAGTACTAACATAGTTTATAAGGCTCATTGTTACTAACATCGTGTTTGTGTGTTTTGTATTGGATTATGCTGTCCGTAAATAAAGTATTTATTATTATTGTTATTATAATTGAATAAAAAAAATAAAAATATCTTTAGGACATTTTTACACAGCACCATCCAGTGTTGGGTCAATCAACTAATTTTTTCAATCAATTGATCAATCATGACTAATTTAGTCATGACTAAATTAGCGTGATGCTCGAACAAACAAACATACAAACACATCTACAGTTTTATAGTAGTTAATATAAGAAGAAGATTAGTCATGGGAAATTTAGTCATGATTATTTAACTAAGATTAAAACTAATCAATCATCACTCATCACGCCATGATTGAATTAATCAATCATCAATCATTAGTCATGATTGACGAATTCAATCTTAGTCATCAATCATTGAGACTTAACTGTGGGTAGTTGAAAAGTTAACACAAATAAAAATTGCTCTCAACAAAATATTTAATAATTAATATTAAACAAATAATTCCATTAATTTAATGTTATATTTTAAAAGTTAATAGTATATACCTGCTGGTACAGTGTTATCTTCCCACTAAATACACATAATCACGCATAATCAAAAATCACTATGGATTCACTCAAAAGCACATTGACCGAGCTGAAAGACATGTTCCACACAAGAATGGCTGAATTTGAAGGAGAATTGCAGAAGGCCCCTTCAAGACCCACTACCACTGCAGGTTTGGCCACAGAATTTGCAATGTTCCGAACGTTCATCACCCAGGCTCTCAGTGGCCTCCAACAGCAGGTAGAGTTGCTTGCACGTAGTGTTGACCAACTGGAGATGCGAGGACGGAGGAAGATTCTACTGCTGCACGGAGTTGAAGAAAAGCAGAAGGAGGAGACTTCTAATGTGCTTGCTGAAGTGGTCGCAGACAAGTTGAAGCTGGAAGACTTCACAGTTGCTGACATAAGTCGGTGTCACAGGATGGGACAAGCAGCCGCTAATAAAACCAGGCCTATTCTGTTTAAGCTACGGAGTCTTGTGGTCCGTGACAAGATTTGGTTTTCCAAAGCCAAACTGAAGGCTACAGGCATAACAATGTCAGAGTTCCTCACTAAAGGGCGGCATGATGTTTTTTTGGCTGCGAGGGAGAAATTCGGCGTTGATAAAAGCTGGACCAAGGCAGGTTGTGTATATGTCCTTGGTTCTGACGACAAGCGGCGACGGGTTGAAACTCTCGCTGATTTGACCAAGATTACGTCTTGTCCCGGTCAGAGTGTCCCCCTGGGTAGCCCTGCTGCGTCGACTGATCCGGAGCCAGCTCAATCAGAACCCGTTCCGATCCCTGTGAAGATCGCTGCGACGAAGACGAAGCGTGCTGCTGCTTTAAAGAAGTGATTTTTGGTGGTTTATGGTAAATCCGGGTAACACTGTTTTTTATTTTGTATTCGTCTTTTTCACCTCCACTAAAATAATAATTATTAAGTCAAGTTTAACGTAGGTAGTAGATATTATTAAAATTAACTTTGTGTTCTGACTGACACATTCGTTCATTTCGTTTGTCAAATTAAATGTCAGTCAAGTCAACTGTCAACTTGACAAATTTAATAGCGATATACGAAGCGTTCAATCGTCGAGTACTAGTGCTCAGATAAGTTTTAGCATGTTTTTTTTTTTTTTTTTTTTTTCCTGAATCTGGCACCTTTGTTTTTTAACTTATGAGTTACCCGGATTATCAACAAAAGTTCTTTGTACTGTTTTGTTGTGTTTAAATGTTTTTTTTTCTATAACGTTAGATTTTATGTTAACACGCAACCGGCAGGTGGGCTATAATTTTTTTTTTTTTTTGTTTTGTTTTAGTTTGATAGGATATTTTATATTATTATTATTTTATATATTGCTATTATAATTATAAGTATATATTTATGTCTATTGATTGCAGTAACGATAATGAAAGTTTTTATTCATGTTTAAGTGACGACAACAGTTTTACAAAAGTTCCTTCACTCTCCGACACTCTAACAGCCCAATTTTCTGACGTTCCTAAGAATTTTAACGTTATTCACATAAATGCTCAGAGTATTCCGGCACATTTCCCAGACATGCTGACAGGCTTTGACTGTAAGAACTTACATGCCATTCTTGTTTCTGAAACTTGGCTTAATCCATGTCTCCCTTCAGCTTTATACTCCCTGCCCGGCTTCCAATTGATTAGAAACGACCGCTGGCCTCGCGGTGGTGGTGGTGTTGCCATATACCTTCGCAACCACATTCCTTTTTCAGTTATCAATGTGTCAGCGCAGCCACCACCGTCGAATGCTGGCGAACATCTCTTTCTCGAAGTCGAATTAAATCATTCTAAATTACTTCTCGGCGTATACTACTGTCACTCGTCAGGTGTAAGCTACTTCTCTTCTTTTGAAAATCTTTTAGAAATGTTAATCCCCTCTTACAGTCACAGTATAATCATGGGTGACTTTAACACCTGCCTTCTTAAAAAAGACTATCGCTCTTCTTCCCTGTGTTCTATTATAGAGTCTAACAATTTAACCATTCTGCCTTTAAATGCCACTCATCATTTTCCTAACTGTATTCCTTCACTTCTTGACTTGATCTTTGTTCCTTCTTCATTCCGCGTCGCGAAGCATGGACAGTGCTCAGCTGACGCCTTTTCCTATCATGATCTTCTTTATATTTCTTACAAAATTCGCCCACCCAAGGCTAAGCCTAAAATCCTTATGCAGCGCAATTTTGGTGGTATGGACATTGACAAACTTTGTGAGGATGCTAGCAATATAGACTGGTCTCGTCTCTTTGCTTCCGTTTCAGTTGATGAACAGGTACAACTTTTTACCGAGAACCTTGTTGCACTGTATGACCGACACGCTCCTGTTCGAGCGGTTAAAGTACGACATTTGCCAGCGCCGTGGCTCAATGATGAAATAAAAATGTTAATTCATAAGAAAGCGACGGCAAAATCGAAATATAAATGGCGGTCTACAGATACCAACAAGGAAAAATATGTATCAATCCGTAATCACTGCAGTAAGGTGTGTAGGAATGCACAGCGCCAACATGTCCACAGCTCTGTTCAAAACGGAGACCCAGCAAAAGTCTGGAAATTTTTAAGATCGATGGGGGTCGGGAAATCCCATCAGGATACAATTCCAAAAGATTTAGACATTAATTCACTTAATAATCATTTCACTGCTTCGTCTAATTTTGATAGGACAACAAAAAATAATACACTGAGTTATCTTTCATCTCTACCCGCTCCCAGTTATTCTCCATTTACTTTTAGTCTTTTCTCCGCATGTGATGTTAGAAAGGGCATTTATCGATTACTTCCAACGCTGTTGGAAGTGACTGTGTCAGCCGTAATATGATTCTCCCAGTACTTGACACAATCCTTCCCGCTATTTGTCACCTCCTTAACTTTTCCATAAAAAATGGTATATTTCCTTCTGCGTGGAAGGATGCCCAAATAATCCCATTACCAAAAAAACCCAATCCTAGTTCCTTTTCTGAATATCGTCCTATATCCATTTTGCCATTCTTATCCAAAGTCCTCGAACGGCTGATCTATAATCAACTGAGCACTTTCCTTTCCAAAAATAATCTCCTTAATCCCTTCCAATCTGGTTTTCGTTCCGGTCACAGTACTACCACAGCCCTTGTCAATATTACGGATGATATCAGGTCAAACATGGAAATCGGAAATCTAACGGTTCTAGTGTTATTAGATTTTAGCAATGCTTTTAATACCGTTGATTTCGATGTTTTGCTTGGCATACTATGTTCTCTAAACATATCTCCATCGGCGTTAGACTGGTTTCATAGTTACCTGTTCGGTCGTCGGCAACGTGTTTGCATTGAGAAGACTTCGTCTTCTTGGAGCAATACCTTTGCCGGTGTTCCACAGGGTGGCGTTTTATCCCCTTTACTTTTCGCAGTTTTTATAAATTCTATCTCCAATGAACTACTTTCTTCCTACCATCTTTATGCAGATGACTTACAAATTTACTCACGAGCACCTCTTGGTAATCTGTCTGAAGCTGTTCACACTGTTAATAAAGACCTAGCCGTTATATGTGACTGGAGCAAGCGGTACGGACTCACAGTCAATCCTACGAAGACGCAGGCTATTGTGGTTGGCAGCTCCAGGATGATTTCTCGAATCGATTGGACGACTCTTCCTCAAGTTTCCTTTGACAATATTTTGCTCCCATACAGCGAAAAAGTCAAAAACTTGGGGATTTTCGTCGACCGGAACTTTTCCTGGACTGCCCAACTACAGGAAGTTAGTCGCAAGGTCTTTGCATCTGCTGGGTCTTTAAAAAGACTCCGGAATTTCTTACCGACTACCACCAAGACTGCGCTTGCACAATCTCTCCTTCTTCCCATCCTTGATTATGCTGATGTCAGCTATCTCGATCTTACAGAAGACCAACTTAATAAACTTGAGCGGCTTCAAAATTTCTGCATTAGGTTCATATTTGGTTTGCGCAAATATGACCATGTTTCTGATTTCCGCGTTAAGCTCAAGTGGTTACCTATTCGCCTTCGTCGGAATGCTCATATTCTTTATCTTCTCTATAACGTGCTTTTCTCTCCTTCTACTCCCCTTTACCTGAAGAAACGTTTGGAATTCCTCTGCAACACTCACACGCTATTCCTTAGGTCATCAAATAATTTAAGGCTGAAAATGCCAATGCATTCCACAACATTTTTTGACAAATCCTTTACGGTTCAGGCTGCTCGTTTGTGGAATGCATTGCCAGTGCCTATTAGAAGAGCGCAATCGCTGCCAGTGTTTAAGAGGCTTGTGAAGGAGCATTATTTGTCGCTATGAACATGTTTCTTCTCCTGTATGTGGTCGTTTTTAATTACTTTACCGTTGCTTATTATTTATATGTATATATGCATATAGTATTTATGTATTAGGATTTATAGAATATATTTTTGTTGTTATTTTATAGTAGTAGTATAGTATTTTATTTTATTACTAAATTATGTATCGAAATTGCACATCTGACAACCCCATTTTCTGTCCAGTTCATTCTTGTCCATCCTAAGGTTGCCTGGAAGAAATCGCTGATCGCGATAAGGCCGCCATTTGTACAATAGTTTAAATGCATATTCAATGTAATGTCTTTTATGGTGTACAATAAAGCATATATAAATAAATAAATAAATAAATCATTAGTCAAACTAAATTTTGCCCAACACTGGCACCATCCCAGTCCCAAACTAAGCAGAGCTTGTGCTATGGGTACTAGACAATGGATATAATAATTATAATACTTATATATTTATTTATTTTTGTAAATACCTACTTATAATACATAAGCAACACCCAGACCAACACAAACACTTATGCTCATCACACAAATATTTGTGAATCATCAAAACTATCGACTAACATCTCGCCACCGCGCATCACTACTTCAAAGTAATCGTGGCCATGTTTCTCGGGCGCCGCCATTTTAATTACACATCTCAACAGTAATCCTGTTCACGGTCGGACAAAAAGTCGGGCAAAAGTTTCAACGATGTTAATTATGTTTTATTGTGTTACTGCGTGGTGTTTGTAAGATTTTTAATTTTTATTAATGCTTCTAAATTAAATGGATTGCTGACACTGGGAGGAATGTCGGTGATAAATAGTTTGCTTGTTGGGATTGTAATTGTTTTGTATCTCGTGAAGCTTGGTGTTTAATTTTCTTTGTCTTATCTTTATCCTTTTGAGTTTTACATATCTCAGCTATAAATAAATTAGGATTATTTTATCAGCTCGAAAATTGTTTTGACAGCAGCTCAATAGTATTTCCTTTTGAGATTATTACTGTGTTCTGTGAGATCTCAAAATATTGCAGGACATGATTATATTAAATTTTAATGTCAAATTCCAAAAGTCTGACAACTGGTCTAACTTTAGGATTTCGGTATTACCCAGTAACTGGGTTGCGGGGGTCTGATGGCAGTCCCTCCGTGTAAAATACTGATGTTCAGTCGCATATGGTTAGACTGGAAGCCGACCCAAACATAGTTGGGCAAAGGCTCGGAGATAGGAAATTAAGGAGGTAGTAACAATAGATTAACACTGAAAGTTTCTAATGAGTATTTTGTAATCTGATAAATGCGACAGGAACAGGTGACCAAAAGGTCAACAGAATCATTTTATACACTTTAAGGTCTAAAGAAAAACAAAGCAAATTAATATAGAAGTATATACAACGTGTTATTAAAATAACTGAAAACATCTTAAGGGATCATTGTACTCATCAGTATGAACAACTTTTACTATGGGACTAAACCCTAAATAGCGAATAAAAGTCCGGTGTTCCCTACATTTTGTCGATTTATGTAAACACAAATGCAGACAACAACTGTTTTTTTTTCGCGATTTCAGGGTTGGTCCCGTAGTAAAAGTTGTTCATACTGATGAGTACAATGACCTCTTAAGAGGTTTGTAGTTATTTCAATAATAAGTTCTATTTATTCTATCAAGTTACAAAAGTATAGGTATGTTTCCATTCACAAAAAACAAATATATCTACTCACATATACACTTAAGTATACATATATGAAAATTCGATTTAAAAGGAAAGTTAAAAGACACGACTCTGCCAAAGTTTGCGAATCGGCGAAAACGCATTACCATAATAAATTATTCTATATCAAAGCGATCGGACCGTGAATAGGTCGCTTTAAGCATCCTTCCGAAGTTATACAGAGTTGTGACCTCGATGTAACGAGTTATTCGTATTACGCGATCCTACGAAGGATCCTATATAAAACTTGGGGTATTCAACAACTCTAGATGATATGAAGGACTTAAAAACAAAATTATTCTTTGCACAATTATGTATAAGCCTCCTATAAATTGCTACTTCGTAAATTATTTGTTTTTATTTCTCTTCATGTGCAGATAAGAGTTTGATTATCACTTGCTTTAACAGTGAAGAAACCTGCACACCTGAGAGTTCTCCATACAGTTCTCGATGGTGTGTGTAGTCTGGCAACATACTCGAGGCCAGTGTAGTGAACTAAGGCCTTAAGACACTGACAACAGCCAAATTCCCCAAATAGGCTTCTTTTAAAAACATTTTTAGCTGTATCTATTCAGTTTGTGGCAGTAAAAAAAATATATGTTAATCTTGATCGTATTTTCTGAAACTGTATTGTGCCCAAAACACGTTTTCTTGAAGTTTTCTCGATAGAAAAGAATTGTAAACTAACCTCTTAAAACGTGCTTTAAAGCAAACAATCTCTGTTATTTACTAAATATTATAAATAAAATTAAGAAAACATTTGAGAAAGACAATAATCTCAACATTTGTTGTTTCTGTTTTTCAAATAAGCTTTTAGTTTTTTATTTAAAATAAATATTGTTAATTTTCATTCAAGTTGAGCGGCGTATCCGACCTCTCTTTCAGTTCTGTACGAAATGACAGTGACCGCAGAGGTCTAATTTTTTAGGTGTTGTCAGCCTCTTAAGGGGAATGTAGCCGTCAAGTGGCGCCCCCATCAATAAAAAAATTAATACTCGTTGAATACTTCATTTATCGAAAATTAGTTTTAAGCAATTGAAGTACAGACACTGTTATTTAATTATAAACTATTAATTCTGTAAATTTCCCCTCCTTTGGGGAGGCTAATGTCCAGCAGTGGACGACTTTCGGCTGAAATGATGATGATGGTGATGAATTCTGTAAATCACACTTCGCTGTAGTTGCAGATAAAAAAAAGACGTGTGGCACTCGGAGACTGCCGCGGTAAAGCTATTGCATAGCATTTTTTATGTAAATACAAAGAGGAGGTGCCCTAACGCCGAAACTCTAAGCAGGCATGAGTCAACAGATTGCGGGGCGAAGAGGGGGATTACGCATGCGCAGTAACGCCGATACAACCAATGCCACCTAGAGGTGATTTGCAGAACTAAAGAGACAAGCGTGATATTTCAAAAAGTCATTAAAAGTTCTGCTATTCATCGATAGATGGCAAAACTAAAAAGTATCACCGCTGTGCCGGTCGGAGTGGTGGGTGTTAGGTTATTTTCGTTACGGAATTTCTGGATTCGGTCTCCACGCTCAAGGCCCGCGATAGAAGCTATGCAATAGCTTAAAAGACAGTTTTTTGCACTTTTTCTATCTACAACTACAGCGAACTATAATTTACAGAGTTAATAGTTTTTGATTGAAATACAGTAGGTACCTGTATTTCAAGTTAAAAACGAATTTTCGATATATGTATGTATGTAAACGAGTTATGTAGCTCAATTTTGTACCTTCAATGTTGTATTTCAGCCATTTTGAATCCAACTCTGTTTACCTCCACCGATTTCTCAAGACCAAAAGTTTACCGATATGGACTTAAAAACAAAAATAAGGCTACTAAGGTTCTTACCCAATCAAACGGCCGCCCTCCAGCTAATAGAAACTTTATCCCTTCAATATTTTCTTTTGATTAAATTCGCCTGTTGAAGACGGATGAGAAATGTTTTTTTGTTTTTATTTCAATTTTGTTTATATAAAAAATATTGAAATTAAGATTGCGATCTTTAAAAGAGATTAGCAAAAAATATGTTGTTTTTGGTAAGAAATTGATTAGGAACTGTTTGGGAAAATGGCTACGAAGCCACTATGGCGTAGCTTGCGTAGTCGCTACGCTAGCTACGCGGTCGTAGCAGACGGTATTAGTTTTTAACATTTTTCTACTAGTTCGTAACTATAATACGATGTTATAATTATTTAATTCTATATTTCTAAGCGGATTCCCGCGACCTTCACCAGGTCGTCGGTCCACCTTGTGGGGGGCCTACTCACGCTGCGCCTTCCAGTACGCGGTCGCCACTCCAGAACTTTGCTGCCCCATCGGCCATCCGTTCTGCGAGCAATGTGCCCCGCCCACTGCCACTTAAGTTTGGCAATTCTTCGGGCTATGTCGGTTACCTTCGTTCTCCTGCGAATTTCCTCATTTCTGATTCGATCACGCAGGGATACTCCGAGCATAGCCTTCTCCATTGCCCTTTGAGTGATTTTGAGCATTCTTAGGCCCATTGTGAGCGACCACGTTTCAGTTCCGTATGGATGTGGAAAGCGCAGGACCGGTCGTTGTGGCGATGCTTGGGGGAGGCCTATGTCTAGTAGTGGACGTCTTTTTGGCTGAAATTATTATGATGATATTTCTAAGGTTCTTGTGAATTAACATGGCAATATCGGATGACCCGATCTTTATCCCGAAGTTGCAAATTATAAACGATATTTCTACCCATACTTCTTCTTCTTCGTCGTTTCGCTCTTGACAGAGCGGTCGTGACCATCATGTACCATTGCCGGGGGCTGCTGTAGCTTGCCTTACGATGCCTCGCCACCTTTCCCTGCTTTCGGTTAGTCTGGTGCATTCATGTAATGGCCGGCACACGGCAGACTTAATTAAATCAGTCCATCGCATGGGAGGCCTTCCACGCACTCTTTAGCCCTCTATTCTGCCCTGTACGACAAGTCGCTCTATAGAGTCGTGACTACGCCGCGATACATGGCCGAAAAAATTGAGAGTGCGGTATCGCACCAAATTTGATAGACGCTGCTTGATGCCGAGTTCTTGGAGTATGGAGACATTTGTTCGATGCTCAGTCCACGATATCCCAAGCATTTTCCTCCAGCACCACATCTCCAGAGCATCTATCTTCTTCATCTCAATTTCCCGCAGCGTCCACGTCTCAGCCGCGTATAGAAATATGGGGAATATTAGTGTTTGTACGAACCGGGTCTTAGTGGCTTTGGTGATGTTTCGATTCCTCCATATTTTTTTCAGCTTATCCATTGCTGACCTAGTTAATGCCATGCGTCTGTTTACTTCATCAACGCAGCCGCCATTGCTCGAGACTAAAGCTCCAAGGTAAATATAGGATTGGACCACCTCGCAACCCGCAATCTGCGACACTTCTGGTGAGTTAGTACCTCTACCCATACAAATCACTCAAATTCATACATGTCACGAAACAATTGTGTGTGATTATCGTTGACAGGATCAAATGACTGAATGTATTAGTAAGGAGGGGTCTAGTCCACTATTGCCTTACTCTTCTCTCTTATCTCATTTGAATTACGTAACAAGAATTTTATAATGTCAGTCTGTTCACAGTTGAATATGATTTATTGTTTTTTTTTCATATAGCTTATTTTATTAACACAAGAGCTCAACTTTCTTGAAAATAAATTGCTTTAAACTAGTTTTTATTTTCCAATATATATTTAAAAAACATAGCAGTACTGGCGACCATAGCTCAAACCGCCGCAAAGACTCAACGACACACCATTCACCGTACTAAGCCCCGACAATAAATAAACAAGTTTGTACCAAGAAACAATAAGTTAAGTTGTGTTTAACAGGGGCAAACCACAGGCATTGCCGGCCGGCAATCCCGAACATTTTCGACAAGATTTACTTGCCAACTTGCTGCCAACAACTGAACTCAAATTGTGTTTCTGACAGCTGTTTACAAGTTTTTCAAATTAGGGTGTGCGTGTACAGTCGTAAAGGCTTGGGGGTATTAAAAATTTTGGCTTGGATGTTGTTTTTTAGGGTTCCGTACCCGAAGGGTGTCAAACGGGACCCTATTACTCTCGCTACGCTGTCCGTCCGTCCACCCATCCATCTGTCTATCACAGGGCTATATCTTTTGAACGATAATAGGTAACCGGTTGAAATTTTCTCAGAATATGTTGTGAATATGTTGATGTTGCTATGGGGTATCACGAAACCTCGAAAAACATACATCTTTTTCAAAGTTTTTGTTCCTACTCTATCTTTAAAAAGATAATACATACCAACGTCAAACTTGGTCTGATTATAGCGCATACCATGTAATTTAGTAACAAATACTAAAAATAGGGCAAACATGAACATATGTGGTGGTACCTGCGTAAGAAAGAGATGCAAAAATTAATACATCGTTGATGTCTTTTGATGAACTCTCGTAAATTAAATCAGTTTCTTTGGGGCATCAGGTCGATGGGTGATACGGAATCCTTACTGTGTGAGTACGACTCGCATTTGGGCTTTTTTTGTGTATTTTTGTGCGAAAGCTTACTACGTTTTTATGGGATGGTTTGGGTTAAACAGACACACCTTATTATACAAACGTACCGTGGGAGACCCTTTGGTCGACGAGCTAAAAGGCTTTTCATGCTTATTATTATTATTTTTGTTTTTTTTTTTCCATCATAGGATGGGAAAAAATATGGGCTACATAGAAGGAAAGTAGCTATTTTTAAATATTGGAAATATGGAATTTTAAATCAAAGAAATTAAATTAAATTCTCAAAGGAGAGTTCATTTTATGTTTTTAATTAAGAAATTCTGCTTTCACAGACTATTAAAAATCTCTTGCCTGAGCCGGGAATCGAACTAACACATCCGCGAAGAAGCACCATTCTGCTATTAATGATTTTATGACTGTTGTTGGTAGATCTTGATATGTTCAATAATGAGATAAAATCTGCCCGAAAAACATAGTGTCCAAAATTTGAGGAATCCTATGAAATATGAGTAGTGTATAATTGGGGATTCTGAATCACTTCGCTTCGCTTCGCTTCGCTCCGTGATTCAGAATTCCCCAATTATACACTACTGATTCAATACCGCTCCTTATATCATGGTGGAATCGGATCCCAAGTACAGTATGTGCTGACACGATGACACTTTATGCCTACATAACTGAGACGTACAGTCGGAAATCTTTCCGATGAACCACTACTAAAGCTAAAATCACTTGCACTCAATGTTCGATGGCAGCCGCCGTATAAGTAGGTACGTGTAATGTAGCAGAATTCGTTCAAGGGATTTTGTCGACAAAAATGTACTACCGGGAAGGATCGTGACCGTACATCACGAACTGCATGGATGGTCTAGCGGCTACAAGCGCATCTGTTGCGAGGACTTGGGTTCGATTCACCAGGCATAGTGCTATTGTTTTTTTTGTTCTGGTAGAGCTCCTTTGTGAAAGAGCTCGTCCAAGGAAGTACTACCACCGTACCTACTTCTGCCGCCAAACAGTAGTGCTTGCATTGCTGTGTTTTGGTGCGAAGAGGTCGGGTGCCGGTAAAATTACAATCACATGAGACTTTCCATCTTCATGTCTCAGTTTGGCGTACAGACTTGCAGTACAATTAAGGCAACGGTCTAGGTGTTATTGCAGTTGTTATGGGCAAAGGTAACTGCTTAACATCAGGTCGGTTTTTAGCTTGATCAGACCGAAACGGCCGAACGGATTTGGATAAAATTAAGTCTCGATAGAGTATGGTTTGAACAGATACATGTAATAAGTATTTTTTATTTCGGAGTGAGGATGAGGTGGCCTATTCTACGTCGAGAACCGCACGGATCACTTAATAAATGTTCCAATATTCAATTATTTACATATATATATAGTTAGTTCGTTATATGTATAGTTCTTAGTTATATAGTGTAGTAGTATACACCCATAGGGTGTACCTCTGCCTAACCTTTCGGGGAATACAGGCATGATGTTATGTTATATTCAATTTACATTGGATTTACATTAATCTTTATAGAAAAACCAGTCAGTGCTGGTCCATCGTATGTCGTCGTATTATATTATAGAGTACATCTAATACGACTTAATTCTTGTTAGAATTACGACTTGTTTACTTGAATAAATGCATTGTTGGCAATCGATCGTTTCAGAATATGATCCATAAAGGTAGGGTCGCAGTGCTGATGTTAAAGTGTCTGCAAAATAGTCTTTATTAGTAGATCATATAAAGACGAAAATTGACTGTTATAATGCACTCAAAAGTAATAATGATTAAACTTTTAATGAATTTTGCTATTGGGACCCAACCCTATTAATTTTATATTATAAATAGGGCTTTAGTTGTTCCTGCGCTTCATAATCTGTTGATAATTAGCATCAAGTGCTTTTGGGATCTGTCTACGTTCAAGTATGTATGTATAAATTTTATTTGATATATTTAATTAATTTAATGAATTGATTTTATTTTTTAAAATAACTGTTTCATGTTAATTTAATTAACTGTCTTACATTTCAGGTCGTGTATAAATCCGTTTGAAGCAGTGGAACCTGCAGCTTCTAAAAAGAAGTTGCCCGCTAAGCCGCGCGCCAACAAAATATCACCTTCGAGCTCGTCTGCGAAGACGTCAAGCAAGAACAAGAGCGGCTCCAGTTCCAGCAAAAAAACTGTACCACATGACTTGTTCGACAGCGATTCGGACAACGAGGACGGAGCTTCGCTACCGGCGGCGCCTACTTCAAAGAAGCGTGCACGCGTCTTTCCTGATACCGACGTAAGTTTCTTAATCTGTACCCAATCGTACCATGGTGTGTCGTAAAAGTTCACTAAGTAATAACGTCAAGCATGAGCCACCCAACATAATTATTGTGACCATCTTTTATAAACTGAATAGACGTTTAGGGCTTAGCATTCTAGTTTATATTTAATACAATTTGTTTATTTTTTGTTTCAGGAAGAAAACGAAAGTGAACTCGAGCCCGTGCGTGCTGCCCCGTTGCGTAGTTTTTTATCGAGGCGACAGGCTGACGGAGACTTTATTTTGCAAAGAGACCTCACCAAACGTGGTGAATATTACATTGAGTGCCGCCTCTATTCGACGAATGAAATAGAGCCGCCAGCCGTGTTGGATCCGTCCAAGCGATGGAAGCAAGCGATGACAACCTTTAAGTGCGCTTTTAACACAGGCAGTCCCACTTTTAAGGCTGCCATTCAGTTGGTTGCGGCTGCAAAAGAGGAGCTCCGTAACGTGGTGCCAGTTACATATCCATCAAATTATTTTTAACAAAAAAAAAATTTGTATGCTCACACGTTATGGAGACCTTTTGTTTTATTGTTAATTTCTTATTTTATCATAAGTTTACTACATTATTCTTATAATCAATATATTTTATTTAAGTGCTCACTACCAATGTTATTATCATTGTTTATTATTCACTAGACTATTAAGCGAGTTTAATATTTCTTTCTTACAGAGACTTTCGAGTCTGAAATATTTAATAACTAATCTGATGAAATTATTATAAATTGTCTATTATTAAATAAACTTACGCAATAATATTTAATCAAGTGTACCTAATGTTTTACTTTTACAGAGACTTTCGAGTCTGAAATATTTAATAACTAATCTGATGAAATTATTATGAATTGTTTATTATTAAATAAACTTACGCAATAAGTTTTACCTAATCAAGTGTAACTAATGTTTTCTTTTACAGAGACTTTCGAGTCTGAAATATTTAATAACTAATCTGATGAAATTATTATAAATTGTCTATTATTAAATAAACTTACGCAATAATATTTAATCAAGTGTACCTAATGTTTTACTTTTACAGAGACTTTCGAGTCTGAAATATTTAATAACTAATCTGATGAAATTATTATGAATTGTTTATTATTAAATAAACTTACGCAATAAGTTTTACCTAATCAAGTGTAACTAATGTTTACTTTTACAGAGACTTTCGAGTCTGAAATATTTAATAACCAATCTAATAAAGTATTTTAAAATGTCTATTATTCAATAAACTTACGCAATAGTATTACCTAATCAAGTGAAATTTCTTTTACAGAGACTTTCGAGTCTGAAATATTTAATAACTAATACATTCAAGTTATTATAAATTTTCTATTATTCAATAAAGTTACGCAATACTATTAATCGAGTTCAATGTTTTTCTTTTACAGAGACTTTCGAGTCTGAAACATTTTTTAAACTATACTGATTCAAGTTATTGTATTGTTTATTATTCTATAAACTTTCGAGTGAGAATCATTATAAAAACAGAAATTTTTATAACATACATTTTACTCATTAATCATGGTGCACTGTGTAAAATGTAACGTTAACGTTTTAAACTATGCGTCACATAAAAAATCAAATATTCATAAGTCTAATTCCTTACTTCGCACTGAGTTTGATAACGTTTATGTTATAGCAACTGCTTTTAAGAAAAGAATAATTAGTTTTAGAATAATATCAGCAGATATTTGTGTTGCGCCAGAACTATTTTTGCATACCGTTTGTGATGATGTTATTAATCTTATAAAAGCATCGTTAAAAAAACATAAGTCACTCAAAATAAACTTTGAACTCTTTGCAACATTTATATTGGCAAAAAACAATGAAACAGCCGTTAAGTCATTTAATACAAAGTATGAGATTATAGTTCAAAATACAGATATGTACAGTTTGTACAAAAAATTTGTTGAAACACTTAAGACTAAATGCTCCGAATATGAACTATCAGGATCAGGTTGGGCACTTGACGCAATCAGTCACCTGGAATTAAATATTATGAAATACAATCCTTTAAGAGCTGGTTCATATTTACCATTACCTTTACATATACGAAATACTAAGTCTTGCATAAATGTAAAAAATACGGATGAACATTGTTTTCTCTGGTCTGTTATAGCAAAATTATACCCAGCAAAAAACAATCCAAGCAGAGTTTCATCCTATACCAATTACTCTAAAGTATTAAATATTTATAATATGTCATTTCCTCCCAGTTTAAAGGATATAAAATGCTTTGAAAGTAATAATCCTAAAATAAGCGTTAACATTTACGGTTTAACGAAAAATGGCAGTGTAACAGGTCCGCTGTATAAGACTTCATCTCGTAAATCAAATCATGTTAATTTATTATACTTAACAAAAGAAGGGAAAAGTCATTTCTGTCTTATAAAAAACTTTGAAAAACTTGTACGTAAGCAATTAACAAAGCACAAATCTAAAATATACTTATGCGATGAATGCTTTACATACTTCAGCACAAAAGAAAAACGAAATGATCACGATTGTTCTGGAATTCAAACTATTTTACCAGAAGTAAACACAAAAATATTTTTTTCAAACTTTGAAAGGACAATTAGAATTCCTATTGTGATATATGGTGACTTTGAAAGTTTATTACGTGAATATTCTGACAAAAATAAGTCTGCTTTTGTAGAAAATATTCAAGTACATGAAGCTACATGTTTTGCTTATTATATTTATTGTGAAACGAATCCTGAATTGAACAATCTAGTTTCTTATCGTGGTCCCGACTGTTCTAAAAAGTTTGTTAAAACCTTATGTAAAGATATCAAACGATTATATAAGATATTAGTTGTAAACAGAGATATGATACCGCTTACAGAACAAGAACTTATGTCTTTTCAAAATAGTACACATTGTCATATTTGTAAAGGCGAATTTTCTCCTAGTAGCAAAATAGTTAAGGATCATAATCATTTTACAGGGAAATACAATGGGCCCGCTCATAGTGAATGTAATTTGAATGCAAAAGTTTGTCCATTTATCCCAATCATATTTCATAACCTTACTGGATATGACTGTCATTTGTTTATTAATGAGCTATCATCTGTTTGCGGTAGAATTAATCTGTTACCGAAAACTAAAGAAAAATATATTTCATTTACAAAATTCATTCCACTAGATGGCAAAAGTATAGCTCAATTAAAATTCATTGACTCTTTTAACTTTTTAAGTTCAAGTTTAGACAGCTTGGTCAAAACTATGAAACGAGATGATTTTCAAAATATGAAAGCATTTTTTGATGATGAGCATTTGCTGGACCTTGTTTGCAAAAAAGGAATATATTGTTATGATTACATAGACTCTTGGCAAAAATATGAAGAAACCAAATTACCAGAGCCTATTAAGTTTTTTAACAAGCTAACTTCAGAGTCTATATCCGATAAAGATTACAAACACGCTAAAAAGGTTTGGAAAGCATTTAATATTTCTAACTTAGGTGAATATACAGATTTATATTTAAAATGTGATGTCCTACTAATTTGTGATATTTTTGAAAAGTTTAGACGCATGTGTTTGCAGTATTACGGTCTTGATCCTGCACATTATGTTTCATCACCATCATTAAGTTGGGATGCAATGTTATTGTACACAAAAATTAATTTAGATCTTATAACTGATCTAGACATGTATCAAATGATAGAAAAGGGCATCAGAGGAGGTCTTGCTCAATGTTCGTTAAGATATGCCAGAGCGAATAACAAGTACCTTGAACATTATAATAAAAACGAATGCGATAGTTTTTTAGTTTATTTAGATTGCGTTAATTTATATGGCTATGCTATGAAGCAGAGACTACCAACAGGTAATTTTAGATATTTGAATAATAGTGAAATAGCAAATTTTGATGTTATGTGTCTTTCATCTAAATCAGAAACCGGTTACATTCTTGAAGTAGATATACTTTACCCTCCTGAAATACATGATGCTCACTCAGACTTGCCTTTTGCTGCTGAAAAACTAATACCTCCAGGTAGTAAGAATCCTAAATTAATTGCTAATCTAAATAATAAATATAATTATGTTATTCACTACGTTCATCTGATGGAATGTTTAAAAAATGGTTTGGTTTTATCGAAAATTCATAAAATACTGGCATTTGACCAAAGCAACTTTTTAAAACCTTATATTTTATTGAACACGACTCTTAGACAAAACGCTACTTCTGAATTCGAAAGAGATTTATTCAAAAAACTAATAAATTCTATATTTGGGAAAACAATAGAAAATAAAAGTAAACAAGTTAATGTAAAGTTAGTAAATGTATGGAAAGATGAGTCAAATAAAACTAATAAGTTTTCGGGAGCTGAAAAGTACATTAGTGCTCCAAATTTTAAAAATATATCAGTAATATCGGAGTCCTTAGTAGCAATCCAAATGCATCAATCAAAAGTCACTCTTGATCGACCAATCTATGTTGGCTTTACTATTTTGGAACTAGCTAAAAGTCATCTTTATCGATTTCATTATAGAGTAATGAAACGTATCTATGAAAATAATATACGCCTTTGTTACACTGATACAGATAGTCTTTTGTATTACATATACACAAAAGACTTTTATGCTGATTTAAAAAGAAATTTAATGTTTTTTGACACGAATAATTTTGAAGATGGAAACTTGTTTAATATGCCAAATGTAAATTCAAAACTCCCTGGATATTTTAAAGACGAAATGGGAGGTATAATTATTTCAGAATATGTTGGTTTAAGAGCGAAATTGTATTGCATAGATACCCATATATCTTCAATAAAGAAAGCTAAAGGTGTAAAAAAATGTGTCACTAAAAAACTTGACATTGAAAGTTATAAAAAGGCATTATTTTTAAATGAATGTGTTAGAGATGATATGTGTATAATTAGATCTAAAAATCATAAAATTTATACACAAAAGATCAATAAGTTGGTTCTCTCTAGAGACGATGACAAACGACAGATCATGGAAAGTAAAATTGACTCCATGCCTTGGGGTCATTATAAAACGAATATATAAGTACAGCAATAATAACATTTAGGTTTCTGTAATAGTTTATAATATTGTAACTTAGATTTAAGATAACTATTTAGTATTGTATTATGCTTATTGTAACTGTATCATTTCAATATAGAAATATATGTATAAGAATTAAAAACTGTTTTCTTTCTTTTTGCTGCCTTCAATTGGGGAGAATAATAAAACTCTTCTACATGAAATATTAACTAGGTTTTTATTAAAGATATTAACAATAGTCTTGTAATACACATACAAATAATCACATAAAACAATTAAGACATACTAAAACAACACCAGCACATATAAAATTTATAACACTATCACATACATTTTTATCTTAGGTCTAAACTCAACTTTTTTCCTATTTTTTCAATCAAATCTTCAGCAGCTTCTAACACTTCATCATAGTGTTCTTGCACGACGTACTGTACCATCACTTCAGCAGGCTCGTTAACACAAGTGTTCTCTTCGCAATTGGAAATGGATATTTTAATTAAATGTCTTCCATTTTTCACTTTTTTTATAATATGAGACGTGAGTGATGCAGCAGAAGAGTTTAATAAATCGGTGGGGTTATATCTCTTTCGTTTTACAGTTTTTTTTTTAAGTTCTTGGTCAGGTTTTTCTATAATATTATCCTCATGTACATAATCGATAGGTCGATATTTTAGTAGGCAGGCATCAGGTAGATCATCCCGCTGAGAATAAAATAAAGGCTCTTCAATTTCTTCGTCTCTTAGTTGCTGTCCAAGAATAGGTTGTGAACTTCCCAAACTCACTGCATTAAAAATATCCTCCTGGAAAAAAGAAATAAATTCTATAGAAACTTTTAACACTGTCATTTTAACAACCATAAAACTAAATGAATACAATTGGTTAACAAAATTAATAAAACATTTAATTATAAACTTATAAAGATCACTTACCATTTCAACGGATCTAGTTGAAGACTAGTTTCTTGTCTGAGAGTTATTGAAGAACTAGCTTTTATTATTCAAATACGTACAGTGGACAATTTATAAATGTAAGGACAGAAACAACATCAACCCTATTTATGATGTAAAAATTAATAGGGTTGGGTCCCAACAACAAAATTCAATACAAGAGTATCAATTTATTACTTTTGTGTACAGTATAACAGTCAATTCTCATCTTTATATGAGCTGTGAATAAAGACTATTTTGCAGACACTTCAACATCAGCACTATGACCCTACCTTTATGTATCCTATTTGGACAGATCGATTGCCAACAATGCACTTACTCAGATATCCGAGACAAAAATCTAAAAAAAGGAAGTTGGATGTACTCTCTAAGATACAAGTCAATGACATGTTTTCAATGCAAGTCCAAACCTGTTCCGGGATGATATCCATATAATAATGTACATATATAGATATATATAAATATATATATATATATATGAATGTAAGGCAGTAATTAAATTAATAGCCAAGATGAAGTTGATCAAACAGCTCATATCACTAGACGTTAACAACATAAATCTTGGTGACTCTGCTAACCAGATCAGACATAGCGTTCTATTGCCTAATACAATTCGTTGTGTAATATGCGGTCCTTCAAATTGTGGTAAAACAAATACTGTGATCAGTTTGTTATTGCACGCAAATGGGCTCAAATTTAAAAATCTTTATTTATACTCTAAGACAAATTTTCAACCAAAATATCGTTTTTTACGAGAAGTCATAAGGAGAGTCCCTCAGATTAAGTTTTATGAGTTCAATAATGATAATGATGTTATAACTCCGAGTGAAGCTTTATCCAATTCTGTATTTATTTTTGATGATGTTGCTTGCGAAAATCAAATAAACATTCGTAATTATTTTTCTATGGGTAGACATAAACAAATTGATTGCTTTTACTTATCTCAAACCTACTCGAAAATTCCGAAACAATTGTTACGTGATAATGCTAACTTTCTTATAATATTTAAACAAGATGATGTGAACCTAAAGCATATTTATGAAGAACATGTTAGTTCTGATTTGTCATGGAATCAATTTAAAAATATTTGTAACACAGTTTGGAGCCAGCCACATAACTTTGTTTGTATTAGCAAAGAATCACCATTAAACCATGGAAGGTACAGAAAAAATTTCGACATTTTTTTTCACCTCGAGTAAAGATATAAAATCTGTATTTCATACAAATAAATTTAGTGTTACTCTTTCCTTGGTCGAAAGCAGTGTTAAAAAAACATGGAGAAAAATATTAAAATAGAAATAATTAAGTCTGCCGACTCTATTAAAAGTAAGTTGAAACAAATGAAAAACCAAGAACATGAAGTTAACTTATCACTTAACAAAATGCTAAAACCTGTTGCAGAGCCCCTTAAAACTTTAGTTAATTCAAAAATATTTCTAGAAAGTTCTAAACAAGGAAAAAATGTGTCATACGCAAATTCTGAAGTAATCCAATCAGATGAAAGTAACACAAGCTCTTCTACTAAGTGCGATAACTTTTACGATGCTCATTTACATTCTGAAGAATTTCCTAAAAATGAAGTAGAAGATAATTTAGAAATTTCACTAGAAAGTGATGACATCCATGGTATTTATGATGGCGTAAATGTTCCATTTGGGATAAGGAACGAAAACAAAACTTTTATGATGGGCAACTCAGTAGTATCATTTTCTAAAATTGACAGTTTGAACAATGATAGTGTATTTTTGATTAAAATCGGAGACAAAACTTACAATTTAACGCCTGGGCTAAAAGAACTTTTACTTCGAAAGAACCCTGATTTAAAATCAATAACAAACAGAGATAAACTCGTCTATAAAGATATATTGTCTTATACAAATGCCCATAAAAGAGATTTTAACCCTAGAGGTCAAATGAGAGGTGACAAGGGAATTAAATATCGAGAAATAATCAAGCCATTATTTTCAGAGATTTCAACCGAAAAAAATCAGACTAAACTTGGAGGTAGCTTACCAAAGCTTAAGACTTATAAAACCAACACTGATTTGATATATTGGGATGATCCCAATGAACTGGTTGATAGATTGAAGTTATTAGTTGCTTCAAGAGATGCGGGCAACACAAATCATGATAATGAAATTTTATCTATCATCGAAGAATTAAAGGAAGCTAACATAATTAAAGAATAACTACTAGCAAAAATAAACTTTTGAATCAGTATTACAGTATCATTCATAATGACTATATGTTTATTTATAGAAAAATTTAAATCATCAAAGACATCAATTAATTAAACAAATAAAAAAATCTGAAAATGAACAAAGCCGATGTCGTAAACGAAATTCATAAAAATGCAAGAGTAAACTTTCTGCGAAGAAATGTTATTATGAAAGATATAGATGATCTATGGCAAGCGGACTTAATTGACATGCAGTCTATTTATAAAGAAAATAAAACATTCAGGTTTATTCTTGCTGTTATTGACACATTTTCGAAATACGCCTGGGCATTTCCTTTGAAAAGTAAAAACAAAGACGATGTATGTAACACTTTTAAGATTTTGCTGGATAATGGTCGGGTCCCTCAAAATCTACAAACTGATAACGGAACAGAATTTTATAATAATAAATTTCAAAAACTTATGACATGTTATCGTATTAATCATTATTCAACTTTCTCAACAAAAAAGGCTTCAATAGTTGAACGATTTATCAGAACATTAAAGTCTAAAATTTACAAAGAATTTAGTTTTAAAGGTAACTATAATTGGATAGATAACACTCTTAATAATGTTATTTATAATTACAATTATACCCATCATCGGACAATTGATGAGATCCCCGCAAATGTGAATAAAATTAATAAAAATCGTATACTAGACAGATACGTAAGGTCGGTAAAAAAAGTTAGTAAAAAAAGTAAGTTTAAGGTGGGAGATTATGTACGTATCAGTAAGTATAAAGGAACATTTGAAAAAGGATATACTCCCAACTGGTCAACAGAAATATTTAAAATTCGAAAAATACAAAACACTGCTCCTATTACCTACTTAATTGAAGATACAATCAGAGGTCAACCTATTTTAGGAGCATTTTATGTGCAAGAGCTTCAAAAGACGAAACATCCCAATGTATATCTAGTCGAAAAAGTTCTTAGAAGGAAAGGAAACAGGGTTTTAGTAAAATGGCTTGGTTTGTCTTCTGCTGAAAACAGCTGGATTGATAGCTCAAATATTTTATAGTCAAGAAACCTTTGTTTACATTTCAAACTAGTTAATTGATAATAATCACATATTTATAAAGTATTTGTTACATTATTGATCAGTCATATAATGGGTATTGGAGAGAGTAGTCTTCTCAATTGGCTTATAAATAATTTACCATTTGAATTACATTTACCAGGATACAATTATTGTGGTCCAGGTACGAAATTAATTAAGAGGCTTACACGCAAAGATAAAGGAATCAATAAATTAGACGAATATTGCAAAGAACACGACATTGCCTATCACAAATCATCAAACTTAAAGGAAAGACACGAGGCAGATTTAATTCTGTTAAAAATGGCGAAAAACCGTACTTTAGCTTCTGATGCGAGTATAGGGGAAAAGTTCGCAGCACATCTAGTAAGCAAAGCTATGTTAGCGAAAATTAAAACTGGCGCTGGCCTAAAAAATCGTAACAAAAAGGTATGCAAAAAGGTTTCCAGAAGAATGAAGTTTGGGAATGGTTTTAAAAATAAATTAAAAAATGTCATTTCTAAAACAAAAAGACATATGCAAAAATTTAAACCAAAGTGCAAGAAAATGGCAATAGAATTAGCTATGGCTGCTGCTAGAGAATTAACTGATGATTCATCTATCAAACTTCCTCGTGTAATTCCCATACCAAAAACTGGTGGAGTGTTACCTTTGATTCCTATTTTTGCGGGATTATCAGCTGCGGGAGCCTTAGCAGGTGGTGCCGCTGGTATAGCTAAAACCATAAATGAATTCATGACCGCTAAAACGCGTTTTGAAGAAATGAAGAGACATAATGAAAAAATGGAGGCTCTTTGTATCGGAAAGGGGCTACATCTTAAACCTCATAAACATGGACTTGGAATTTTTGTATCGAAAGAAAAAAACTAAAATATCGGCTACCCAAACGAGCTTTAACTAACTTAGATATTTTGAAGTATGGAAATAATTTTCCCTATTTCCGAGGGGTCTTTATGAGAGATGAGCTCCCTAAACGACCTTTTAAAAAAGAATGCGGAGTTATTAATTTAGACAGTTCTAAAAATTCTGGTTCTCATTGGGTAGCCTATGCAAAATACAATGATTATATTGAATATTTTGACAGTTATGGAAATCTCAAGCCCCCAAAAGAGTTTATAAAATACTTAGGTTCTAAAGTTCAATATAATTATGATAATATTCAACGTGATCATCCTTTCAATTGTGGACATCTTTGTTTAAAATTCCTAAATAGTTTTTGGTGTAAGCAAAGGATAAAATAAACAGCATCTGCCAGAAGTGTTCAGTATGTAAGAATGTCTATAACGGTGACCATCTCTGGAAATAAATCAGAGTTGGATTCATACTTTCAACCACCTCTAAATTTGTCTGGACAATACGAGTGCGGCTTGCTATACTTTTCAGTATTAAACTCAATACCAAATGTTCATGATAACAATAAAATTCTGCCTGTGATCAGAATAGAATGTGATCTTGTGCACGGTTCATACTCCAACGGATTACCAACACATATTATTCATGAATTTGTATCTAATACTGCTATAGGTCAAGAGTTGATAGAAACACCACAAAACGTTATTTACTTTCCAGTGAACAAAAATGTAATTTCATCTTTATCTATTAAGATTATTGATCAATTTGGTTACTGCATTAATTTCAGAGAAGAACATATTCAACTACGCCTTCATTTAAGAAAAACAAAATGATATTATATTATAAAAACCCCGTAGTCAATATTAAACGTCTTATTTCCTCTACAGCCCCTAAAGGGCAAAGACGTAAGAAACAAGTTACGAAATTGACTAAATCAAATAAAGATTTTCTTAAAGCCCTAGGATTAAAAGTATGAATATACTACAGATTACTGAATCACCAAACTTCGATACTTCAATTGAAAGTTATGAAGTCCATTCATACAATCCCTATAATAACAGCTTTAGGGAAAATGATGAAATCAGAATCCCCCATACACCAACAGGACATATACGTGCTACCGTCAGCCAGTTCCATTTACATCGAAGGCCAAGCGAAGCTCTTCGGTAAAGATGGGAATCCAATCAAGAAAACTGTTACGTTCACTAATAACTCTGTTATGTTTTTGTTTCAAGACATCAGGTATGAAATGAATGGTATAGAAATAGATCGTATTAAAAACTCTGGAATAACGTCAACAGTAAAGTCATTCGTTTCGTTAAATGAAGGAGAAAGTAGAGTTGCTGCTTTATGGGGTTGGAACTTAGATGGATTTAAAAATGAGGGTCATTTTAGTGCTATTATACCATTAAATAAAATTTTAGGATTTGCAGAGGATTATAATAAAATTGTAATAAATTGTAAGCATGAACTTATACTGAATAGAAGTAACTCTAACGTAAACAGCGTTATAGTAACTGATGATGTCGCACATTTTAAAATAGATATTCAAAGAATACAATGGCGTGTACCGCACATAAAAGTGTCAGATCGTGAGCGACTGACACTTCTAAAACATTTAGAAAGAGATAAAACTATTCAGATGGCGTTTAGAAATTGGGATTTATATGAGTATCCTTTACTCCCTAAAACTACAAAGCATTCTTGGTCAGTTAAAACAGCATCACAATTAGAGAAGCCTCGCTATGTGATTTTTTGCTTACAAACAAATAGAAAAAATAATAAAACCAAAGACAGTTCACTGTTTGACCATTGTGGAGTTACAAACGTAACACTATTTTTGAATTCACAATATTATCCGTATGAGCCTTTAAATTTAAAATTTTCCGAGAACAAATACAATATATTATACGAAATGTATGTGAAATTTCGTCAGTCGTATTACAATTACCCAGTCGACCCGTTGCTTGATTTAACGGATTTTAAGGAAAAGGCTCCGCTCTTTATTATTGACTGTTCAAGACAAAACGATAGTTTAAAGACAGGCCCGGTAGACGTACGGCTAGAAATTGAATGTTCAGCACAAATACCAGATAACACAACTGGATATTGCCTAATAATTAACGATCGACTTGTGGAATATAAACCTTTGAGTAATATAGTGCGAAAATTGTCATGACTGCCATTGTAGATGTTCAAGGTTTTAAAACAAAATCAAATGGATTCATAGTTAAAGAAATAGCTATATTATGTAATAAAAAAGTGCAGGTGCTTTTGATTAAACCACCATTTCCATTTTACGAATTGACAAAACAAGAAAGAAGGCAAGTAAATTGGATTGAACGTAATCGAAGGATATATTGGTCTGAAGGAGTTGTATCTTATTCGGATTATCAAAATTTGATCACAGATATTATAAGAGATAAATGTGTCTACACCAAAGGCTCAGAAAAAGTATTGTGGTTAAAATATATTTTAGAAAATAATAATATAAATAATTTAGAAGATAAAGGTTGTCCTAGTTTGTTAAGCCTGTATGATGTATATAGATGTTCTCAAGATTTGTATTGTTGTATTTATCATGACTCAATATGTGCTTTAAAAAATGTTATGTGTTTAAATAAATGGTGCTTAGATAATAAACTTTTTAAATAATTTTTCTTTTTTATTTAATAAATATATAAATATAGTCCTCCTCACCCCTCCTCCATTTATATGTTTATAAATTGTTGGCAACAGCAAAGCTACTTCATTATACTTCTATAAATATATACATCAAGAGCTAAATACTCAAAGGTCATGTCTCAAAATAAATATAATCCTCGATATGATATGTATCATACTTCTAAAATTCGTTTATTTTCATTTAACCATTACTGGGCAACTGTTGATTCAAACAAAAGATTAGTGATGGAAATGGTTGACGCTGGATTCTTTTATTGTGGAAATAGTATAAATGATCGAGCAGCATGTTTTTCATGTGGAGGTGTCATCGAAGATTGGGAGATTTACGATGATCCTTGGATGCAGCATGCTTTACAGTTTCCTCAATGTTTTTATTTGAACGCTGTAAAAGGTGGAGATTTTATTGATAAATGTCTGATACAGAATATAGAATTTAAGTTTTAACTCTTTAGCAACAGAGCCCGAGTAACATATATATTGCTCACTGTCATTGTATGCAACATTCGATTCTCACAGTTGTAGTGTGAAGGTTTGATCTAAATTTTATATTAATTAAGTTTTATTACGAAACTTAATAAATTATTATGATATCATCTACAAGTCATGATTCATTAAATCCTAGTTTAGAAGACATTTGTAAAGTTATTTTGAAGTTCAAAAGTGTAGCTAGTGATGACATTACGTTGATTCGAGATAACGTTATGGTGACTAGTCGGATAAAATCTGTGATAGGACTATCAAATCCTCAGGTCAGAGATAATAATATATCCAAAACAGAAATTTTATTCGACCAAAAAATGCATGATTTAAAATCTAATTTAGAAGACATTCATGAGCTTATTTTCAAGAGTGGTAATCGTGAGGTTTCATTTACTCGAGTTAGCGACATGCAGAATGATCGAGAAAAATCGAATGCATGTTCATCAAAGCCTCGAGCCATCAATACATCAACAACGAGGAACACAATGCGTGATTTAGTGATACCCGACTCAGAAGACATTTTATGCTATCAGATTCTACCAGAAGATGAAATTGCTAATATTTGCACCGCTTCTTAGGTATTCAGTAGGTATAATTGGGGGGATGATGCACAACATACATAAAATCATTTACGTTAAAAGCTGTGACTTTTTTTGTGGTTAAGAAATATTGTAAGACATGACAAAATAAGGTTGAGAATAAAGGTATTTAACTAAAACAATGTTATTTTTTCAACTTGCCAAATCACTATTTTCATAATTATTACTAAGAAGAACATACACTGATAAAGTGAGTAAAGCTCGTAAAGTGATCCAATATTTTATCATATCTATGACGACACGTTTGGCGCATTGGTTAATAGCTCTTCTCACTACATCACAATGTAAATAGTATGTTAAATTGATGCTGCTACTTATAAATGCGCGAAGTGTCACGGGTTCGATTCCCGCATGGAACAAATAGGTATTTGTTCTAGTCTGGATTTTGTTTTTTATGTTTTTTTTTACATATTAATTTATATATATTTTACTTATAATTATATGTAGCGTTTGTGGTCGCAGGAAGACTAAGATGATAAGCGACTTTACAATTATTTCCAAAAATTATTTCAATCTAGCATAAGTAGTGTATAATTGGGGCATTCTGGATCACGGAGCGAGCGAAGCGAAGCGAAGTGATCCAGAATCCCCAATTATACACTACTAATATGGACAAACAACAAAGTATAAAGTAAGGTGTTCTTGAGTGAACTTGCTGCTTTGGTATCATAATCATCATCATCATAATTTCAGCCGAAATACGTCCACTGCTGGACATAGGCCTCCCCCAAGTTGCGCCACAACACTGGGTCCTCTGCCTTCCGCATCCAGTCCCCCTCAGCCACATTGCTAACGTTGCGTTTGCCGATTCGTGGTCTCCACTCAAGGCAGTGTATCGAATCTAAGTACAAAATGCTTGAAATAACATCAATCGTTATCTGACCAAATTGACGAGTCCTGAAAATGCATAAACGTCGTTTGACCACTACACATTTTGAATTTAACAGTATTATATTCGACTATATGCCATCGAAGAACCGGAGTGACCGACATAGCTTGTAGAATCAGTAAGCTGAAGTGGCAGTGGGCTGGCCATGTCTGTCGAAGGACCGATGGCCGCTGGAGCAGACGAGTCCTTGAGTGGAGACCGCGAATCGGCAAACGCAGCGTAGGGCGCCCCCCTGCCAGGTGGACCGACGACCTAAAGAGCGTGGCTGGGGGGGACTGGATGCGGAAGGCAGAGGATCGAGCGTTGTGGCGCAACTTGGGAGAGGCCTATGTCCAGCAGTGGACTGCGATAGGCTGAGTTGATAATAGTTGATATATGCCATCGGGTAAAAACAGATGTCGCTAGGTTGATGATCTGTGTAACAAGGTACAACACATGCGCTGTTGCCTAAAAAAGGGTAATAGATGGCGTAAATTTAAAATTCGAACTTGCAGTCAATTATTTACCAAATTACGTTTTCCAGTTTATATACTTCTGTTTTCTATATGTTTAATTTGCATATTTAATAAGAAAACTTTACAAATATTTTTCCACATGATTATGAAAGTATAATTATGTTTGAAAACGTAATTTTGTTTATAACATCAACATTTTAACTTAACAATCGTTTTTTCTAAGTAGGAATATTATTATTTTCAACACATTTATACATTTGAAGCGACATCTAATGACAAATAGTTTTATTATGAAAAGAAAAGTTCCGACGTAACAAGACGTAACTGAAAGCTAAATTCATCAGTTATTGTAGAGGTCACAGTAGCCCCATGGCTTCAGCGTTAGATTTGTGAGACAGTAGTTGTAGGCTTGAATCCTGCTACCTGCTGAACTTTTTGTCTTTATTTTTTCATTTTAAAAAAGGATGAATGGAGAGCCATCTAGTGATTCCGAAGTGAAATGAATTTGTAGGTCCATACTTTAAAACCAGAGGCGCCACTTGGTCTATACCTCAATTGGGGTCGAGTTTCCTCTCTATTTCAGTATATTAAAAAGTACTCTGTGACTCAAGGACTCGTCTGCTCTAGCGGCCATCGGTCCTTCGACAGACATGGCCAGCCCACTGCCACTTCAGCTTACTGATCCTTCAAGCTATGTCAGTCACTCCGGTTCTTGTCCAAATAATCTCGTTACGGATTTTATCCTTCAAAGGAACTCCAAGCATAGCTCGCTGAGTGACTTTGACAACAGTTCCTGTGAGATGAACTGAAGAACTATGGGAGCGAAGCCGCGAGCATGGGCTTGTTATAATAATGTGTATGATGAATTGTAACAAAAAGATTGTTTCTGATAAAAATCTCATTATTTGGTGTAGAAGGCACAGATGTAGGCTGATTTATATAACTCAGTGTACCTAGAAAGTACAAACAATGAGATCTCAACACAAGATACACACGTCATAATAAACTTGATATTACTTTTTGATGGAGCTATAGAACTAAAAATACCAAGTTATTACTAAGTTACCAACTTATATGTTTGTGTTAAAAATACTTATTCGTGTTGTTATTATGTTCCAACATTATGATAAATTCTCATATTTGTCTGACTGGACTTTTTATTGAGTATGTTAGAATTATTTTGTAAAGGTCACCCTTGAAAACTTTCAAAGACTAGCTTGAGTTCGTTCGAAAGTTATGTATTTGTAGTAAAAATTTGTTTGTTGTCAATTCAAATTCAGATTTTTATTTATACTTTTTATTTCGAATAAACATTTACATGCATTTTCAAAACGTTATGAATCTAGTTGAACTGTTCCAAAAAGTCGGTCCTATGGAGAAGAGCTGGTAAGAAACTCCATGGACATACTTTTTTCAAATAATAAATGGTAGGTAAAATGTTGCTAAAATGTTTGCTTGCTTTGACATTTTTCTAACATAATTTTTTTTTTTTTTTTTTATGGTATAGGATGGCGAAACGTGCTAAAGGCCCACCTGATGTTAAGTGGTTACCTTTGCCCATAACAACTGCATTACCACCTAGGCTGTTTTACCTAAATGGTACCGCAAGTCGGTTCGCCAAACTGAGACATGAAGGTGGAAAGTCTCATGTGATTGTAATTTCACCGGCACCCGTACCCTTCAGACCGAAACACAGCAATGCAAGCATCACTATTTGGCGGAGAAGTAGGCACGGTGGTAATACTTCCCCGGACGAGCTCTTTCACAAAGGAGCTCTACTACTACTAAATTTTTTTTACAAAGGAGCTCTACTACTACTAAAATATTGGACGTGACAACACGTACAATAATTACCAGGCCCCTCAGAAAGTATTGCGAAAAAAAGTTTTTATATATGGGAGACTGGCCAGTTATAATGTTTTTCGAAAATATGATTATTTATAAGTAAAAATAAGTAAGTTCCAATTTCAAAATTTCCCTCCACATTTTTTGCGAGTTAATTCAAAGTATTGTGTCTCACTGAAATATGGATCTGCGCCGGGAACATTTTAGAGCTATGATTTTATACGATTTCAAGTGTCGCCTGAAACCGGATGAATCGTACGATAGACTTCAAATGGCATTCATGGATGAAGGCCCTTCCAAGGCAACCGTGTATCGTTGGTATAACGAATTCAAGCGCGGTCGACCAACTTTGGGGGATGACGAAAGAAGCGGTCGCCCTTTGACGGCTGTTACCGAAGAAAACGTGCTAGCAGTGAAAAATTTAATCCAAGACAATAGGCGAATTACATATCAGGAGATTCAACACATATTGAAGATTGGATCGGGAAGCGTTCACGAGATTCTACACAGCCATCTTCGCGTGAGGAGGATAGTATCACGCTGGGTGCCGCACAACCTCACCGATGCTCAGAAGCAGGCCCGGGTGGAATGGTGCCGTGATATGCTTAACAAATTTGAAGCAGGCTCGTCTCGGCGTGTTTACGACATCGTTACAGGTGATGAGTCCTGGATTTATCAATACGACCCAGAAACCAAGCGCCAGTCGACTGTTTGGGTGTTTCAAAATGAGCCAACGCCTACCAAAGTGAAGCGATCTAGAAGCGGGGGTAAGATTTTGATCGCTAGCTTTTTTAATTTGACTGACCACTTGGTATCAATTCCCTTACGGGATCAAAGAAGCATTAATGCCGAATGGTATACTACCAAATGTTTGCCAGAAGTTTTCTCTGTTATAAGCAACAAGCGACCAAACACAGGGCTCCGCGGGCTACTGCTCCACCACGACAATGCACCTGCGCACACCGCACTCAAAACGAGGGACTTCCTGGACAGCACGCCAGTCAAACTCCTGGGTCACCCTCCTTACAGCCCTGATCTAGCACCGTGTGACTTCTTTTTATTCCCAAAAATAAAAAATCAGCTCAAAGGGATACAATTTTCGTCGCCGGAAGATGCGCTGGCTGCGTTCGAGCAGGCTGTAAACGAGGTGTCTGCGGCGGACTGGAAAAAGTGTTTTGAAAACTGGTTTAGGCGCATGAATCTTTGTATAGAGGCTGGTGGAAAGTACTTTGAAAAGATTTGATAAAAATATATGTACGTATAGAACAATTTTTTTTAGTTTCGCAAAACTTTCTGAGTGTCCCACGTATGTGAGAAAAATTAACTGATGTCAAGTACTTTAATAATTAAAATGATATTATATTTAGGCTCAAACATAATGGCTCCTAGAACCTAACTATTATCTAGCCAATGAGTTTTAATAATTTTTATCATAATCATTTATTTATTTTTATCATTATTTTTTTGTTCCGTATGGTGCCGGACGTAAAGAATTGCACCACCCTATATCTTCTCATGGGTGTCATAAAAAGCGAATAAGGGAATCACCAGAGGATGGGCAGCAGCGTTCTCTGAGTCAACCAACCAACATCAATCGCCAACCCACCTGCCAAGCGTGGCGATTATAGAATATCCCCCTTTTGGGGCAGGCCTATGTCCAGCAGTGGACGTCTTTCGGCTGAAATGATGATGATGATGAAGCTTTCAACCACTACACCATTCCTCATCATCATCATTTCAGCCGAAAGACGTCCACTGCTGCACAAAGGCCTCCCCCAAGCATTGCCACAACGACCGCTCCTGCGCTAGATGGCCGGTGGGGCAGTAAAGTTCTGGAGTGGTGACCGCGTACTGGAAGGCGCAGCGTGGGTAGGTCCCCCACAAGGTGGATCAACGACCTGGTGAAGGTCACGGAAATCCGCTGGATGCGGAAAGCGCAGGACACCATTCCTACTTTTAATTATATCTAGCTGTACCTACTTGTATTAAAGATTCCCTTCAAACAAATTTTTATTTTTATTTTATAGGTTGGCGAAACGAGCTAAAGGCTCACCTGATGCTAAGCGATTACCTTTGCCCATTACAACTGCAATACCACCTAGACTGTTGCCTAAATGATACTCCAATTCGGTTCGCCAAACTGAGACATGAAGATGGAAAGTCTTATGTGATTGTAATTTCACCGGCGGCACCCGTACACTTCACACTGGAGTCACATAATATCGAATAGTACTAGCGTACAGAACGGCCAATCACCGCCCACGCCCCGCACGCGCCCCCAGTTTGACGGTACTTGGACTGCAATCGTGCAATGGATGTCACTCGCCATTAGCTACACAAGCATGCCATCTCTGAAAACTACTGAGAAGCGCTTGGAACCCAGTTAGTACTACGAGTGTCGAGCATCCATTTTTTTTTTTTTTGCCTTAGGGAAATCCTCATGGACGCACTCCGCCCAGGGTAGGCGGAGCCAGTGTCGGACTCTTACCGACTAAAACCACCACGTTGTTCCTTCAACTACCTTAGCCGGGGGCGTGGGAACCCGTGAGTATTCACACAACCACCCCCGACAGGTACCGGCCCGCCACAAGCAGGCGAGCCACTTCTACCCGTGCGGCCTAACGTCGGCGGCACCCTCCTCGGTGGCACACACGGAACACTGCACGCCACCTCACCTCATGGGCCTTTACCAGCTGCGCCAACTACGCCGGCTGTGCCAGCTACGCCAGCTGCTGGTGGGGCAGCAGGCTACCCCGAGTCTGCTGCTCGCAGGCCCTACCTCCCGTAATTTTTTATAGAGGTTTTCTTCCTCGCGGTCTGGGCGGTGAAGCTAAGATCCTCGGTCCCAAGAGGCACGAGAACACTACTCAGCGGGCACTCCTGGGGTTATGAGATCGACGGGGTCCGGGAAGGACAGTCCCCCCGCTGCCTGCCGAGTGGCAGGGTGAGTGCACACCGGGCCCACCCCTGCTCCTCCACTGTGCCCTCTGTTAGCAACAGAGGGACACGTGGAGCAACTCCCCACTGGCCCAGAACGGGCCCCTCCCGCGCCAGAATATTCGCCACAGGCAATAAAATCCCCCGAAGGTTAATCCCTCGAAAGGATTTTATTGCCCGTGCCCAGGATGCACCGGCTAAACAACTGTTGTTCCCTCCAGACGTGACCAGAAGGACAAGCAGCCGTCAGGCACACGTGGAGGTTTTCTGGCTAGCACCCCGGGTCGAGCATCCCTAACCTATACATGTGTGGGCGTTCGTATACAGAAGTAATCTTGTGTATGGAGGTGGCGCTAGCATTCATATTGTATTGAGTGTCCAAGGTGTGCCGGAACACAGAAATGTAAGCATCATTGTTTGGAGGCAGAAGTAGGTACAGTACGGTATTTACTTTCAACGGTAATTTGTTTATATCCGTCCAAATGCTAACCTCATCATAACACAGGTAAAGTATTTTGAACGCAAAATTATGATTTAGAGACCCAACGTCAAAGTTTATGAATAATTCTGTTAAATAACATCATTTAAATTTTTTATGGCGAATGCAAAATTTTGCCGCATGAAAATGTAATAAGATGCAAAATGAGTCAGTTTGTGTTTTTACAAGAAGATTTTTAATGTGGGTAAAAAAAATATTTGTTCTGAAAAAAAAGAGTTGAAAATATATATTTTTTGAGGGCCAACCCTCATGAGAGGATGGACGAGAGGAGATTGACGAAACAAGTATACGAAGCGAGTGTGGATGGAAGAGTTGGAAGGGGACGACCTCGGCGAACGTTCTCAAAAAATGCCAGGTTAAGAGTACTCTAAACCGACGAGCATGCATGACGAGGTTAATGAACGTAGATGAAGCGAATGAGGTGAGGTCGTGCAGGTGGAAGTCCATAGTCTCTGCCTACCCTAATGGGAAACAGGCGTGATAATATGTATGTATGTAACCCTCATGGACGCACTCCACCCGGAGAAGGCGGAGCCAGTGTCAGACGCTTATCAACTGAAACCACCAAGGTGTCACTCTAACTGCCTTTATCCGGGGGCGTGAGATAGACTCTGCATTCGCCAACCACCCCTGACAGGTCCCGGCTTGCCACTAGTAGGCGAGACGCTTCTTCCCGTGCGTCCTAACATCGGACGTACCCTCTCGGTGCGGGTAGTACCCGAAAATTTCGACTATTAGCTTATCCATTATTACATGAAACTTGAAAACTGTTTACCCTTTCAGAGAATTAGCGTAAATAAGTACCTTTTCTTGTGAACTATCGATGGTCGGCCATCATTACAATTTTAGAAGGCTCGTATCGCCCTATAATATAAATGGTAGGGTGGCCAGATGTGCCGTATTTTACGGGACGTCCCGTTTTTAGCTGATAATTTTGTTATGACCCATATTAGGACAAAAACAATACGTGAAAGTAATAATATTACTTATAGTGTTTTTTTACATGATTGCTTTGTTGGTCTAGTGATCAGAAACGCGGCTGCAAATCGTGAGGTCCTGGGTTCGATTTCCGGTCAGGTAAAAAGTGTTACTTGGATTTTGGCGTTATGAAAATTTTAAGTCAGTAAGTTGGCGGTGCCAACTGCCCGTGCCTCGGAGACCACGTAAAAGATATTGGTCCTGCGCCTGATCTCCCTCCGATCGTGTCGGATTGCCGTCCTATCGGATTATGAGAGTGAGGGAATAGAGAGTGCACCTGTGTTTGCGCACACTCTTGTGCACTATAATAATAACCCACGCAGATGGCTAGTCTCCGTTGAGATTGGCCGCCACGCCGTGACCAAAATTCAGCCGGGGAAGGACATTATTAGTGTTTTTTTTATTATTAGATTTGATGGATTGGATGCCGAACTTTATGTTTGTTTTTAGTTTGTCACATTTTCGTTCGTTTTAGATTGTGTTGATTTTTGATTCATATAATTTTTTTATAAAAAAGGGGTTACCCATAACTTAATTAGTAGGTAATTAATATTTTTTTATTTCACATGAATGTTGTACAGTAAACACTAAAAAACTAGTTATACAATTTTTCTGAACGATAGTCTCGGTATGAAGTGTTTGTTTGATCTCTGGTACCCAATGTAAGGTTTAACTTGTGTAAATGGGTACCAGTGCTCTCATTGATTGAATCCACAGGGAGTTACATTGATTGCATCAGGAGGTGGTCACAGGTAAGTACAGTTGAGTAAATGAACTGTAACCCTGAACCCCGTATTTTGAACAGCGTTGCCAGTTTTTTTTTCATCCGACCGTCGAAAGCGGGACATCAAATCAAAAGTTTTTAAATGTTTCTCTTTTTATTTTTTCAACTTACGTTTACGTGATATTATATAGCAAAAATAGCCATAGAAAATGTATTTTAATAAAATATGATATTTTAAATCAGATTTACCCTATCGTTAGGTTGTTGAGTAGCATAGTCTTCTAAATAAAAAGCAAAAATCAAAGTCAAAAAATCTTATCTTCACTACAAGCCGGGTGGGTGGCCAGTCCACACTTGTCTGTGCCACCCGGCCGCGCTTCCTCACACGGACACGGACGATCAAATTATTCCCGAAAAGCGGGACCGAGCCTGTCCCGCGCGGGACATTTAATTTTGATTTAAAAATCGGGACGTCCCGCCAAAATTGGGACGTCTGGCAACGCTGGTTTTGAATGCTGATGCCCCGTAAAATGTGAAGTCTCGCTTGCTAACCACTTAATGGTGTTACGAGTAGACTTTCGACGAAATATACCTTTTCGTTGAGTCTCATGTGATTTCTGAGAAGACTCAATTATGCGTATGTTTCGGATGAAACGGGTTTATCCGAAAAGAGGTCACGGTTTAAAAGGATGAGGGATGTTTATTAGTTTTGCTCATTTACGATTTTATACGAAATACGAAGTTATACTAAATTTATTTATTGTTTACGAGAGATGGCAAGCATGTGAAGGACATTGAAAGGAGAGTGAGTGCTGGTAATCAGGTGAATGGGGCACTACACACCTTCATGAACAGCCGCAAAGTGTCGGAAAAGGCACGGCTGGCTGTTCATGGGGGAGTGTTAGTGCCTACACTTATGTATGGTAGTGAAAGTTGGGTATGGCAGAAGAAACATGAAAGCAGAATAAATGCAGTAGAAATGAGAGCTTTGAGAAGTATGTGTGGTGTAACTTTGAGAGATAAAGTAAGGAATAACATGATAAGGGAGCGTTGTGGAGTGAAAGAAGATGTAGTGACAAAGATTGAGAAAGGTATGTTAAGATGGTTTGGACATATAGAGAGGATGGAAGTGAGGAGATTGACGAAACAAGTATACGAAGCGAGTGTGGATGGAAGAGTTGGAAGGGGACGACCTCGGCGAACGTATCGCGATCAAATCGCGGATGTTCTCAAAAAATGCCAGGTTAAGAGTTCTCTAAACCGACGAGCATGCATGACGAGGTTAATGGACGTAGATGAAGCGAAAGAGGTGTGTCAGGATCGTAGCCGGTGGAAATCCATAGTCTCTGCCTACCCCAATGGGAAACAGGCGTGATAATATGTATGTATGTATTGACGGGTATAGTATAAAAATAAGTGAATAGCTCAAACCACTTCAGTTTTATGTACAAAAAACCGGCCAAGAGCATGTCGGGCCATGCTCAGTATTATAGGGTTTCTTAAGTAGGTGTTCAAACGAATCAAATCGAATATTAATCATGGCTATTTTAGTTTTTGCAATAATCGGCAGCATTCGCGACTCAGAGCGTATTGTTAGTCGCCATCTAGCGATAAATTCAAGAAGCCAAATTTAAGAAGTCTGTCATGTCAAAGTTACTTTTTGTGTTTTTTTCAAATAGAAAGTAGCCAAAGGAGCATTATTTGCGATAATAATTTTTCTCTAAAGTCAATGACCTTTGAACTAGAACGTTTTAAGTATATTTCAGTTTTCTGTCTATAACTCAAAAAATTATAATCACATTATACTCGAAATAATTTTAAAAGAGAGTTTTCACAAAGGTCTATCAATGTAGAATATTATAAGTTTCTACGTTGCATAGTTTAGAAATGGCAGGGGGGGGGACACATTGCAAGCCACTTTGGCGGGCTATATTTCGCAGATGGTACACCTGATAAAAAAGTGATGTATGAAACATTACCTTCATTTTACTAGACCTATTCAATAATATGCCACACGAGGGGGTGCAGCGAAAAAATGTTTTTTTCCCCATTTCACATGTATGGGCGCCACCCCTAAAGAACGTAAAAACTATTTTTTTATTCTTTTAAAATTGAGATCTATATGCAAACTATTTTTTAACAAAATTTCATTTACTTATGTTTATAACTGTAGATGTTATTAAGCTGTAAAGGATTAGGACAGACGGACAGACGGACGGACATGACGAAACTATAAGGGTTCCTTGTAGGACTACGGAACCCTAAAAAAACATCTAACTGGTGCTATTTTTATTTTTGGTATTTATTTAGACTAGAAGTCTACTAAAAATACTTGTTAACTGACTGTTGTTGGTTCTAATGAGTTTATCTTTATAAGCCAGCAACCTTATTATGCGGTGGCATGGAGCGGGAGTGCGGTGGTACTGTTCTTCAAAAAAGGGGATAAAACCCTTTTGAAGAACTACAGACCCATCTCACTCCTGAGTCATGTGTACAAGCTGTTCTCGAGGGTCATCACGAATCGTCTCGCCGGAAGACTCGACGAATTCCAGCCACTAGAGCAAGCTGGGTTTCGAAAAGGCTACAGCACCATAGACCACATCCATACTGTTCGGCAGATCATACAGAAGACTGAAGAGTACAATCAGCCGCTGTGTATGGCATTCGTGGACTACGAGAAGGCCTTCGACTCTATCGAAACTTGGGCAGTTCTGGATGCTCTTCAGCGATGTCACATTGATGAGCGGTATATAGAGATGCTGAGATGCCTGTACAACGCTGCTACCATGACTGTTCAGCTCCAGGACCAAAAGACGAAGCCAATCCAACTGCGCAGAGGGGTGAGACAAGGGGATGTAATATCCCCGAAATTGTTCACTAACGCGTTGGAGGACGTCTTCAAGACGCTGGACTGGACTGGACAGGGTATCAACGTTAACGGCGAGAACATCTCACATCTCCGTTTTGCCGATGACATCGTTGTAATGGCTGAGTCGCTGGAACAACTGGGCGAAATGCTGCACAGCTTAAACGGAGCCTCTCGACGTGTCGGCCTCGGCATGAATCTGGACAAGACTAAAGTGATGTTCAATATGCATGTCATGCCGAGGCCATTATTCGTCGAAGGGTCGGCACTCGAAGTTGTAACGGAATACGTCTACCTAGGGCAGGCAATTCAGCTTGGTAGACACAACTTCGAGAAAGAAGCCAACAGAAGGATCCGTCTGGGCTGGTCAGCATTTGGCAAACTTCGCCGAGTCTTCTCGTCGCCTATACCGCAAAGTTTGAAGACAAAGGTCTTCAACCAGTGCGTCCTGCCAGTCATGACTTACGGTGCCGAGACGTGGACATTGACAGTTGGGCTAGTCCACAAATTTAAAGTCGCCCAGCGAGCTATGGAGCGAGCTATGCTTGGAGTTTCTTTGAAGGATAAAATCCGCAACGAGATTATCCGGAGAAGAACCGGAGTGACCGACATAGCTTGTAGGATCAGTAAGCTGAAGTGGCAGTGGGCTGGCCATGTCTGTCGAAGGACCGATGGCCGTTGGAGCAGACGAGTCCTTGAGTGGAGACCGCGTATCGGCAAACGCAGCGTAGGGCGCCCCCCTGCCAGGTGGACCGACGACCTAAAGAACGTGGCTGGGGGGGACTGGATGCGGAAGGCAGAGGACCGAGCGTTGTGGCGCAACTTGGGAGAGGCCTATGTCCAGCAGTGGACTGCGATAGGCTGAGTTGATTGAGTTGATTGAACCTTATTATATCAACACCTCCGTGTTTTGAAGACTAGGCAAAAAAAAAAAAAATTGATGGCGTCGAGGGAAGCCAGACAGAAGCGTAGCATCATCTTCATCCTGCAAGCATTTTTCCGGATCGGCTACCAGTCTAACTAGATGCGGCTGAACATCAGTATTTATGTCATACTCCACGACAGAACCACTTTAACTAAATTGAGTAAAAATTTCAGGATAAATTGTAGATAATGTCTATATTTTTGTAGCTTAATATGAAAAATTGTATACTTATAGTTTCTTGGAAAATATCAATTTAAAGTGGTCTTGCCACAGAGCATACTCTCCAGCAGAACCACCTTGAAATAACACTTATTTCACGCAGATTATGCACAAGTCATAATGTAAACAAATGTATAATAATTGTATATCAAAATAGCTCTTACAATTTTAGGTTTATACCTATACTAATCGATTTTTAGTAACATGACGATATTTTATCTGAATGCGCCTGACATAAATTTCTTAGCAAATATTTTACAAAGCTATTGCCTATTGTATTTGAGTAGGCGTTTTGTTGAAGATAACTTAAGTAGTAGTGAATCTGTGGTAGTGATAAATTCATACGTACTTCGATGCTATGTAATTATTTATTTGAACTATTATTTTAATATAATGAGTAATTCATTGTCATAATAAATATATCTGATCCACATACCTGATTTAATTTTGATGATCTATAAAGGGTAGGTATATAGGATAAAGAAAGAACACACCTTCCTACATTTTTATCATATTGAACCAAAATAAAGAAATGACCGGTCGTTTATTATTACCTATTCTATGCCAGTAGTTTACGAAAGAAGCGTTTTCGTTGAACAAGAATCAGATAAGAAACCTGACAAAAACCCTTACTGGGCACTGCAAGCTGAACAAACACCTTCACAGGATGGGCCTCAGTGATACCACAGTTTGCAGGTTTTGTCGCGAAAAGGATGAGACGCCCATCCATATCCTATGCGAATGTGATACAGTGCACCACATCAGAAGCCAGCATCTTGGAGGCCACGTCATCTCAATGCAGGAGATTAAATTCTCCTCCCCCAAGGTCATAGTCGACTTTTTGATTGACTTGCAGCTTGGGGAAGTGCTGTAATGCTGCAAGAGGTGTCACAATAAATCTTATTAGGTCACAGTGGCTTAGGGGCGTTCAAGACCCCTACCTCTTTCCTCAAAAAAAAAAAAAAAATGAAAGGAAAAAAAAATGAATGAATGAATTAGTTTCAGAGAAACAACAAACAAACAATTTTATAATAATAGAAACAACAAACAAACAATTTTATAATAATAGTTAAGATAAGATATAAAAAGTAGCCTATATGTTAATCCGGGCTATTTTCTATCTGTATGCCAAATTTCATTAAAATCCATACAGTAGTTTTGGCGTGAGAGTAACAAACATCCATACATCCTGACAAACTTTCACGTTTATAATATTAATAGGATAGGATTTATTATAAAGAAATCTATATCCTACCTATGTATATATCAATCTAGACATTTGCTAAGAAATTTATGTCAGGCGCATTTAGAGAAAATATCGTCATGTTACTAAAAATCGATAAGTACAGGTATAAACCTAAAATTGTAAGAGCTATTTTGATATACAATTATTATACATTTGTTTACATTATGACTTGTGCATAATCTGCGTGAAATAACTGTTATTTCAAGGTGGTTCTGCTGGAGAGTATGCTCTGTGGCAAGACCACTTTAAATTGATATTTTCCAGGAAACTAACAGTATACAATTTTTCATATTAAGCTACAAAAATATAGACATTATCTACAATTTATCCTGAAATTTTTACTCAATTTAGTTAAAGTGGTTCTGCCGTGGAGTATGACATCAGTATTTTACACGAAGCGACTGCCATCAGACCCTCGCAACCTATTCACTGGGTAATACTGACATTCAGAAGTTAGACCAGTTGTCAGACTTGCAGGCTTCTGACTACCCGTAACGACTGCCACAGATATTTGTATGGCAGGACCGACACAGAGGCACGGAGGGGTCTCGATGTCTATCGAAACGGTTACCCATCTATGGACTGACCGCGGCAAGCGCAGCTTAGCCTCAGATCGTACAATGAGCGCGGTTGTTACTTTGCCTCTCCTTTAATCTCTACGCATCATCATCATCATAATTTCAGCAGAAAGACGTCCACTGCTGGACATAGGCCTCCTCCAACCATTGCCACAACGATCAATCCAGCGCTTTCCGGATCCAGCTAATTCCCGCGACCTTCACCAGATCATCGGTCCACCTTGTGGAGGGCCAACCCATGCTGCACCTACCAGTACGCGGTCGCCACTCCAGAACTTTACTGCCCCATCGGACATCCGTTCTGCGAGCAATGTGCCCCGCCTACTGCCACTTAAGTTTGGCAATTCTTCGAGCTATGTCGGCTATGTTCGGGCTACGTTATGTCTATCATCCCTTATGTAATACAGAACCCTCAAAAAGAGCACAAAATTAAACCCTAACAAAAAGTATATTTGTATTAAAATCATATTAACAATATTCCCACTTCGAAGTAATGGCATTTAAATTGAATACCTACATCACTTTTATATTTATTAAAGAAAGTCGTGAACTCGGAGCAATAACTCTGAACATGATCCGTTTTATCTCGGAGTTTGTAGTACCCAAAAAGTAGTCAATTTCATGAACGGACTTTTTGAGATCCGTTTGAGTTGAATAGCAGACTGTTTTTGAAATCCAGGCGGTTTCAATGTTTCTGTTTTGTGAATTAGGTATATAATTATGTATTTTGTATGGTGTGTTTGTACGACTTTTGGTACATAAATGAGGGTTAGGTTTGTATGGCATTGTATCTAATAATTACGTCTACAGTATACTGTTCTTTTTGTGGACCTCTCGGTTTCTCTGGCTGTATCAATTGTAACCTATATAAAACACCAAGTTCTGTTTTTTTTCCCTTGAGGTACACACAGCGCCATTAATAGGTGACCCCTCATGTTTTAAAATATTACACTGCTACAACATTGAACACGGTAAGACTTCATATAGAATACATCAAAACGAGTTCTTAGCTTCAACGTGAACCATCGTCTGCCGGCGCCATTCTAATACTGGCTGCTCTCGCTAACTAGCTACCTCGGATGAACCTGCATGTTTTTTACTGGTATCATTGGAACAGTAATAATGACTCAATGTGTTAGTAACAATATTACTTAATGGCTATGTTAGTATTCCTATCCTACGTACTGTTTAGTATGCGAATCCCTGCTATCAGCTCAGCACCAAAGTAGTGAGCTTGTAGCAGCGGTTCAAACAAATCACACACAAGCAGTCAAGCCTGCTCACTATACAGCGCTATATAACGCTGGGGCTGTAATTGTGTAATTTTTTTTTTTCATTTATTTAACATAATATATACACAAAAATAATAACAAAATCATCAAGTAACATTACACAGGTTTGTCTGGATGTTGAGACACTTTTAAGTTTAAAAAATAAGTAATTTATAAGCAAGTAGCAACTGATTTGCAATAATAAGTAATGCGTAGGTAGACACAAAAACATTGAAGGAACGTTTTAGATAAGCAGCACGACACGGGGCGCAGGTGGCCGGCCGAAGCGAATGGAATGGACGGTTCAAACAGGTGTTGCAATTTTTAGTGTTTGAGTTAGTTGGGATCATTTGGGAGCATACTGTGTATAGTCACCACGCTGAGCAGGCAGGTTGGTGACCGCAGTGGGTGATGTTGCACGATGTTGTTTATGCACTGACAGTTGGGCTAGTCCACTAATTCAAAGTCGCTCAGCGAGCTATGGAGCGAGCTATGCTTGGAGTTACTTTGAAGGATAAAATCCGTAACGAGATTATCCGGAGAAGAACCGGAGTGACCGACATAGCTTGTAGGATCAGTAAGCTGAAGTGGCAGTGGGCTGACCATGACTGTCAAAGAACCGATGGCCGCTGGAGCAGACGAGTCCATGAGTAGAGACCGCGAATCGGCAAACGCAGCGTAGGGCGCCCCCCTGGACCGACGACCTGAAGAACGTGGCTGGGGGGACTAGATGCGGAACGTAGAGGATCGAGTGTTGTGGCGCAACTTGGGAGAGGCCTATGTCCAGTAATGGACTGCGATAGGCTGAGTCGATGATGATGATAAGTTAGTTGATTAATTGGTATACAAAGAATTAAAGTATTGTTTATATTTATTTATTTATTCTAATTGTATTTCTGTTGGTATTTCATTAAGACGCTGACAACACCTAAAAAATCAGACGTCTGCGGTCACTGTCGTTTTGTACAGAACAGAAAGAGAGGCAACGAGCGGAGGGACTCGTGTGCGTCGCTCAACTTGAATGAAAATTAACAATATTTTTTTTAAATAAAAAACTAAATACTTATTTGAAAAACAGAAACAACAAATGTTTAGAATATTGTCTTTCTCAAATATTTTCTTAATTTTATTAATAATATTTAGTAAATAATAGAGATTGTTTGCTTTAAAGCATGTTTTAAGAGGTTAGTCTACAATTCTTTTGTATCGAGAAAACTTCAAGAAAACGTGTTTTGGGCACAATACAGTTTCAGAAAATACGATCAAGATTAACATATATTTTTTTCACTGCCACAAACTGAATAGATACAGCTAAAAATGTTTTTAAAAGAAGCCTATTTGGGGTATTTGGCTGTTGTCAGTGTCTTAATGAGAGTAAACAACAAACGATCACGACAACCCTATCAAATGACACATAACAGAACTACAAAACACAAGTCTTAACAAAGTAATGGGTGGTGGGTAGCTCGTGTCACAGCACGGTACGACAAAGTGTAACACGTGACACAAACAAGTTGCGAGCGTGACGGCAGATACTTGCAACACGGCCTAATGTTAAATTGTGGTGTAAGGTATGAGCAAATGTAGCAGACAGGCAGATTAGAAAATAATATTAATAATGTTTTCGGCTAAAGCTGCCTCGTTGGTCTAGTGGTCGCAAGCGCGACTGCTGGATTCGATTCCTGGCTCGGGCAAAGTGTTATTGGGTTTTTTCATTAGGAAATTCTCAGTAGCAGCTTGGCGTTTGGACTAGTGCCCGGTTAATGGCAATAGGCTCGCCCCTTATTACATGGGACTTATAACATAACTGGCAAAATGTGGGTGTACTATACACCTGTGCCTACCCCTTCGGGGAAATACAGGCGTGATGTTCTGGTATGTTATGTTATGTTATGTTAATATTTTGGGACATTTTACATTTCACCATCTAGTCCCAAACTAAGCAGAGCTTGTGCTATGGGTAGACAATGGATATAATACTTGCATACTTTTTTTTTTAAATACATACTTATAATACATAAGAAACACCTTTTTTTTTTTAGAATGCAAAACAAGCACTCATGTTCATCACACAAATATTTATGTCCTGTGGGAATCGAACCCACGACCTCGTCATCAGCAGTTCGACACTCGAATCAATAGAATATTGTTCTGTTTTAGATACTTTTTTTTTAAATACATACTTACAATACATAAGACCAACACAAACACTCATGTTCATCACACAAATATTTGTGTCCTGTAGGGACTCGAACCCACGACCTCGTGATCAGCAGTCCGACACTCGAATCAGTAGAATATTGCTCTGTTTAAAAATACCTCTAGCTAGCTACCTTGGGAAAAATCTCCAGGCCAAGAACACTCGAAAGCCCTTCTAGTAGACTTAAAGAAAAGGTTTACGAAAGAAGCACTTTCTTTGAACAGGAATCACATAAGAATCCTGACAAGATCCCTTACTGGGCACTGCAAGCTGAATAAAAACCTTCACAGGATGGGTCTCAGTGATACCACAGTTTGCAGGTTTTGTCACGAAAAGGATGAGACGCCCATCCATATCCTATGCGAGTTTGATGCAGTCTTTGACTATAGGATGCAGTGCACCAAATGAGAAGCCAGCATCTTGGAGGCCAGATCATCCCAACGCAGGAGATCAAATCCTCCTCCCCTAAAGTCATAGTCGACTTCATGATTGACTTGCAGCTTGGGAAAGTGCTGTAATGATGCAAGAGGCGTCACAATAGATCTCACCAGCTACGCGATTCAGAACCGACCACACGATAACCAGTTGTCGACCGGTTCGGTTTGTTATGTCGTTTCGGCTTACGATTCACGCAACGAGAGAAAAAGAGACTGGCTTCGGGGGCGTTCTCTTGAACGCACCCTAAACCCCTACCTCTTTCCTCAAATAATAAAATAAAATAAAATTACCTCTAAACGCTTACACAACATAATCAACAGACAACAACACATCTCCGCACCTCGATTATGCTGAATACCACTCAACCACATGAAATACGAGACACCAAATAACTCTAAGAAACATATAGCTCCAATAAGCACACAATTTGAACACACGCCGCTTACAAATGACGAAACATCGGACAGGTGACGCAGAGTTAATTGATGACGACTGTACAAGTGTACGTGCGTATAGCGTGCCAAGAATACTCGCATGATTAAAGCGACTTAGAGATAAGTCGACATCCACCTGATGTACGTACGAAATATATTAATAGGTGCGGTGAGTCATATTATACTGGGTGTCAGGGAAACACTCCCGAAACTGAAAGGCTATTATTATACTACCTAAACACAATCGAATACCAATAACCATTAGCCTTATACTCATTGGTATTTTGTAAACCCGCAATGTAAAGCGTCCTAAACTCGGGATCAGTGCCGCGCGTACCTAACCTACCTACGCTCGCTACGACACAGACTCCGTATGCGAGCTAATGTCGTTCACCCCTAGTGCCAGCTGATATTTTATTTTAATTACATTGCGAACTTTAAGAAATTTAGTAAATAAATGGTATTTTTTTGCAAATCAGTTTATGTGAGCAATATTCATTATACTCTCGGCTTTATTATGCCCTCGCCTTCGGCTTGGACTGCAATCCAGCCTTGAGTATAATGAACATCTTAGCTCAATCGTATCATAATGTGCCTACTATAAAACAAATCAGATGTGAGTTGAATGCTTCTTATGGGTTCAATAACTCAATTTCAAATTCACTAACCATCCCGCGGGTTAGTGACAGATAAACCGTCACCACCTATAACTCAGACCACCTCCTCCCCCTGTAACACGATACTTGTGTAACACGATGTGTGAACATCAAATAACTCTTAGACACAGTTCTCAATACACACAATTTGTCGCCTCCCTCTTACAAATTAGAGCGGTGACAAGGAATTTAATTGGCGCTGAATGTACGCGCACCTCTAGTTTTCGATTGCTCAAGATATGTTTACTGCTTCAATGTTTAGTGCAGCTCTTAAAGTGTTAAATAGAGGTAGGAATACGCAGGTATGGGGGTGATACTTAAAGGTACCTACTGTGTGAAACAGTGTGTAGGTAAATAAGATACGGTTTCAGTAGATTGGTTTTCGACACAGAAATCTAAATTATACGGTAATAGAAATATTTTATGCTTAATTTCACAAACGATAATTCTCTGGTTAAGGCTAGGCTCCCAAAATGAGGTGACTTTTCGAAAACATATGCTGAGTCGAACACATGCTTGATGAATGTCAAATTTATATACATCTTTTTTTGAACCTTTGTCCATCGTTTGACTAGACATTTACATAATTAGTTGATTTTTATTCGATACTTTTATTTTTTGAAAATCATGCGTTTTTTGAGATTTTTAGAATATTTATCCTTTATTATTTAACTTAGCTATATAAAATATATGCAAATAGGAAGATAATAAAGTTTATTAAATACTAGCTAGAGGAAATTTGTATAGATTGTTTATTCTTGTAATAAAAAGAAAACTGTTTTGAGATTTACGACATTTACTTCCGTGGTAAAAACAACAAAACATGCGAGAATGATTTTCTCGAAAATGAGTTCTATTGCAACTCACATAAAATTAACGAGAGCGGCCCGCAGTTGCGGTGTGTAAGGGGAGTGCGAGGGTGGGAATTACGTTTTGGGAGCGTCCTCTTAATCGACCATTTACCCACAAATCCAGTAAATTTTTCGAGTAATCGGCCGTTTAATCAAGGAATTAACGTTGATGAACACCGAAACGCGTGTCACTGGTTTGCCGCTACCAACATATAAATACGCAAATACGACCACCATGTTTCTTGCATTTAAAACAAATTCATAAATACGCAATTACGCCCACCATGTTTCTTGAATTTAAAACAAATTCATAAATATGCAATTACGCCCACCATGTTTCTTGCATTTAAAACAAATTCATAAATACGCAATTACGCCCACCATGTTTCTTGCATTTAAAACAAATTCATAAATACGCAATTACGCCCACCATGTTTCTTGCATTTAAAACAAATTCATAAATACGCAATTACGCCCACCATGTTTCTTGCATTTAAAACAAATTCATAAATACGCAATTACGCCCACCATGTTTCTTGCATTTAAAACAAATTCATAAATACGCAATTACGCCCACCATGTTTCTTGCATTTAAAACAAATTCATAAATACGCAATTACGCCCACCATGTTTCTTGCATTTAAAACAAATTCGCATTATATTAGGAAGACGACTTACGCACGTTACTTGTTACCAGCTGCTTGCAACCTTATACGCACATTACTTGCACAATGAATGCGCAAAATCTACACTTGCATAATTTTCTCTATGTCAGAATCTACAGTATCTAAAATATGTAGTAGTAATAATTTAGGTGTCAAAAATAAATAATAAACACACCAACAAACAATAGGTGCCGTAAACAAATAACTAATATGAGCCAAAACTACATACTCAAACTTTAAGTTCATTACGCTCCGGGGAGCTATAAATATCTTCATTTACATAAGGTGTGTATTTGTGTGATGTATGTAGGTGTGTGAGGTCTAATTTAGTGTCCGAATTTCACATCACGCCCTCCATACAACCCCTTTTATTAGGGACCTCGATGCTAATCGTAGTAATGCAACGGTATGTTTTACAAAAAGGTCTGCTTTTCTTTTTAAAAAGGCTTTTTTCTTTTCTTCTAGAAGCCTTTATTTAGCTTGCATTGATATCTGTCTGTTACTACAAATCTTGAAAGCAATTTTACTTCTCCAAACATTTTCAAGTCAGCAAAATTGAATATGTTAAGACTGCGGGTGGTCTTTTCTCCATACAAACGCTCTCGACTGTTTTCTTTCTGGTTTATAATCCCAAAGTAATGATTTTTTAGAGTAAAATAAATAACAGCTTTTTATATGCCCCTGTCTTTCGTTTTTGTTGATAAATTATTTCTAGAAGCCCTCGAAAAATCTTTAAATTCCCTATTTAGACCGCTGTCTACAGAGGCCTGGAATATACATATTACAACTATTAATGAAAAAAGAAAAATATTGCGGCACAAATGACATTCTACTTATTAAGTTTATGAAATATCTTTCAAATTGGTCCAGTTTCGGAGGAGCGAGAGTAATTGTAAATTTAAAGTGATTATATCACTCAAAAATCACTCACTCAGTGATTAGATTATATCAATAAAAATAATCAAATTAAATCATCATCATCATCATAATTTCAGCCGAAACACGTCCACTGCTGGACATAGGCCTCCCCCAAGTATATGTTGGGGGGATATGCCATAATCGCCACGCTTGGCAGGCGGGTCGGCGATCGCAGTTGGTTGGTTAAATACTCGGAGAACGCTGCTGCCCATCCTCTTTTTTTTTTTTTTTTTTTCCGTGGGGAAAATCCTCATGGACGCACTCCGCCTGGGGTAGGCGGAGCCAGTGTCGGACTCTTACCGACTATAAACCACCACGGTGTTCCTCTAACGACCCTTGGCCGGGGGCGTGGGAAACTTTTACTCTCCCAACCATCCCCGATAGGTCCCGGCTCGCCATTAGAAGGCGAGCCCCTTCTCCCCGTGCGGCAGCCACATCGGCCACACCCTCCTCTTGACTGGCGCGCGCGGAACACTACGCGCCACCGTCACGGGCCTTGACTGGTCGGGCGGCGGGCCACCCTGAGTCCACCGCAGGCCCACATCTAGGGTGGCTGGAGGTCGGCATACGCCCTCCTGCGACGCCCAGGTCATCTCCTGCGGATGGGGAGAGAGGTCAACGCCTCTCGAACCCTCTCCGCCGCCTCCTTAGCGAGCATTACATCCTCGCAGAAGGAGACGACGCCTTCCCAAGCGCTCTCGCTCCCGACCATAGACAGAACCACGGCCGGAAGCGAGAGATCGCTGCCGCCTACTGCAGTGATGAGGTCACGGCGCTGCGCGGCTCAAGTTTGGCACTCCGCCAGTGTGTGCTGCACCGTGTCCTCTGGGCAGCTCCCGCAGTGATGACACTCGGGCGTCGGCTCCCGGCCTATGCGACACAGATACTTCCCGAAGCATCCGTGCCCCCATGAGTATCTGGGTCAGCCGGTAGGTGTGGGCACCATGGCCCCTCTCCAGCCACTCCTCCATGACGGGCCTTACCACCGCTATTGCGGCGTGCCTGCTGCCCATCCTCTGGTGAATCCCTTAGTCACCTTTTACGACACCCATGAGAAGATATAGGGTGGTGAAATTCTTTACGTCCGGCACCACACTGATCAAATTAAATATTAAATCATTCTTAATATTGTCAATAATGATTTAATATTTAATTTGATTATTTTTACTGAAGAATTTTTCCATATGACTTGTATCCTTACGTATGAATATCGATTCTGATAACGTACCTCACAGGAACAACAGGGTTTTTTTACATGTTGTAGGAAGACAAAACGATGTGACTGCCTAACCTTCGCAAAAAAGCAATTTGATTATTATTATGTTCTGTGGCACCCACTGAAAAATAGTTGGTGTCTAATTTTGTATCACAAACAACACAACATTTAAACTGAATTTGTAATTGTGTATAACTAATGAAAGAAAAAAAAACATGTACTTTAGTAAAAAAAAAATGAGAATATTCGTCAATTTTAGAGGCCTATGTTAACAGTGGACCGCGATAGGCTGAGTTGATGATGATGATGATGATGATGATTCGGTACTTTTTGCATGGTGCGAGCACGATGCGTCGTGGTCACCCACCCACATATTGTTGTAAAGAATGTCGACGGATCAAGCGGTGCACAGGAAAACCTAAACTGGTTTATGTTGTACACTGTATCTGCCAAATGTATGTATTTTTGTAATGAAAATGTATGTATGGAAATAAATAAATAAATAGTATAAAAACCTCAATAAATTTCAAAAATCATTAGTACATCGTACATCGCACTATTATTACTAGAATTGGCTCTTCAACCCCAAAATAGCGTTGTCTAACAATCGATTGACTATAGATTGTCTATCGATAGTTTCGATTGGAAGGTATTTAATAATACTATAGATAGTATCGATATTATCAAACTATTGTTACGATACTATTTCTAATATCGATTGTTTGAAAACATGCAATAGTGCTATCGTTTAGATAGTATTGCAATATAACTATCGGTGTTAATTGACGTCATTTTTACATTAAATTTATCTTTTTATAAAGTTTATTTTCCTACCTTCTGTATTGGTACACTCCACACTGTTAGGGTGTAACTACTTAACCATTTTAAATGATCTTATACATCAATACTATCTAAACGATAGCACGATAATATCGATAGCACGATAGTATCGATAGCACGATAGTATCGATAGCACGATAGTATTGATAGCACGATAGTATCGATAGCACGATAGTATTGATAGCACGATAGTATCTATAGCACGATAGTATCGATAGCACGATAGTATCGATACTATTGCATTACTTCGAACAATCGATACTATCGATAGTATCTTAACAATAGTTTGATAATATCGATACTGTCGATAGGCCTATCGATAGCATGACTGATTTGAGGGGGGAACTATCGATCGATAGTCAATTTTTATGCAACACTACCCTAAAACACGTGTCAGGAGCGTTGACATTTAACATTTCGTATCCTTAACAACATCGGAACCGAAAACTATTTTTACTTCAAATAGAAAGCAGAATAAAACTCTTAGATAAGCCGAATTCCAAATAATGAAGCTATTATGATGGTACAATGGTACCTGTCACATACAGAGACAGGTCTCCAGGGCCTTCTTATTTACTGTAGAAATAGAGGAACTGGCACAAATATAGGACAGTAAGGTATTATTTAAGTTGGTTGGACTCCTTTGAGACTGGAATTAGGTACATACCTGTGTTTGGAAACCTAATTGGCTTGGTAAGGTCTACTGAGATTTTATTCCACAAAAGAGCTTTGAAGTGATTTAATGTGATTTGTTTGTCCGCCAAATCAGTCATGAAATTCGTCGGTATTTTTATGGAACATGTTTTTAACTGGTTGTATATATAAGACCTGTAATGTATGCCTGCATACGTCTACTGAACACAACTGTTAGTCTTTTAAGTCGCATGTCATTGTAAATCATTACGACACAAAATAACGGGATAGGTGGTGAATTTATTGTTATTTATAGGACATAGGAACGGCATTTTAAAACATCTTTTTGCAAAAGTTTTTAAACTTTCGCGAATTTCACTCATAATGAACTATATTTACGGGAATTTTCGCACACAATAAAATCAAAACAATTTTTTTTTATGAGACACGAATTAACTGTTTTCTATTGCACAAAAAACAGGTTAAAAATGTAGTACCTTTGACAATGGAACAGGTTACAAAAAAATTTGATTTGATTCCCACAGGACACAAATATTTATGTGACGAATATAGTGTTTGTGTTGGTCTGGGTGTTTTCTTATGTACATTATAAGGATGTATTTATAAAAAAAAGTATATAAGTATTATATCCATTGTGTAGTACCCATAATACAAGCTCTGCTTAGTTTGGGACTAGATGGTGCTGTGTAAAAATGTCCTAAAATATTTATTTTCTTTCTTAACAATAAAAAAAGCCAATTTATGAAACTAGGACTAATCAATTGCGGCTTAAGCCACACACATAATTAACTCACAAGAACTAAAATTATTCTTAATGTTTACAAACTGCAGCAAGAATCATTAGAGACCACAAAACTGGACATTCCACTGTTTATTTAAATAAAAAACCGACTATACATAATATACTTTTCCTTTGAAGATATTCGCAACACCATAGTAAAAGCTTCTGTGAAGCGACACGGTATACATGGCAATCTGCTAATGGACGCCTTGGATTTGAACACGGTGGATACGGCAAGGGCGCCCAGGGGAAATGGGAGAATTTTAAAAATATTGTCCCTAACAAAAATGAGGAAATTTTGATCCTTATAATCTCGAGACTTTTTATGAAGAAATGTTTAACAAAGGAATTTTCAAAGTGATGCTTTTTAGGGTTCCATACCTGAGGGGTGCCAACGCGACCCAATACTAAGCTTACGCCGCCGTCTGTCCATCCGTATGTATGACTAATTTCCATTGAATATGTTAATAGGCCATGTTATATGTTGCCAGGCTATATGGTCTTGCGTATAATGTTAAGAAGAGTGTGGTCATGGTCTTTGGGGCTAGAGGTAAATACCCGGAAGCAGTACCGGATGTAAAAATAAACAATGTACCCCTAAAAAGGGTACAACAATTTACATATCTTGGTCATGTAATGACCACTAGCCTCAAAGACGATGACGATATTGACAGGGAGCGGAGGGCGCTGTGTGTAAGAGCAAACATGATTGCCCGCAGATTCGCGCGTACCTCTAAGGAGGTCAAACTTACGCTGTTTAGAGCTTACTGTTCATCATTTTACACAAGCAGTCTGTGGGCACATTACACTAAAAAAACATACAGCGCCGTTCGTGTACAGTACAATAATGCCTTCAGGGTGCTGCTGGGGTTGCCTCGATACTGCAGCGCATCAGGGATGTTCGCGGTTGCTCGCACAGACTGCTTCTATGCAGTCATGCGGAAGCGATGTGCATCCCTGGTCCGTAGGGTTCGGGCCAGCAACAACAGCATCCTAATGACGCTAGCTAGCAGGCTAGACTGTGTGTTTCTGAACCACTGCTACAAGGTTTCAGCTGGACTTGTGACCTTGCGGTAGTGTTCTTAGGAACGGTAACAAAAATGTACATACTAACATAGTTTCTATGCAATCTGTTACTAACACTATGAGTCTATGTTACTCGAATAAATAAATTTAAATAAATAAATAGGTATGAAAAAGGCGAGGAGGATGATGACAAAATTAATAAAAATAAAAAGAATAAGCCTAAAGAGAGTATCGAATTCTTTTTAAATAGACAATGTGAAAATCGGCCATTTTTGGCATTTTTTCTATCTACAACTACAGGGAACTAAATTTTAATTTTACAAAGTTAATAGTTTCTATTTAAACTACAGTACCTGTACTTCAATTGTTAAAAACTAATGTTTGATAAGTGATGTATTCAGCTAGTAATATTTTTATTACTGATGGGGGCGCCACTTGGCTGCTTCATTCCCCTTAAATGAGAAAAAATGTTTCAACCAATCAATCAATCAACTCAGCCTATCGCAGTCCACTGCTGGACATAGGCCTCTCCCAAGTTGCGACACAACGCTCGGTCCTCTGCCTTCAATTATTCAACATAAATTGTCTAAATGATACTAAAATATCCCACTTTTATACAAGACTTATTTCTCAGTTCTGAGTAAAGAACTAAATGGTCTCAGTGCACTCTCTCAACTATTTATGGCAAAGATTTAGAGATCGTAACAGTGACAAGGAGCTGCTAAATTACTGTAACTATACAATACTTCCACGAAGAAACACTCTGTTTTGTTGACTCCACTTTATACATCAGATAAACGTCTGTAATATAGTTTATCTACGTTTTCTTTTTATCTCGTAAGAGTAACTAATGCCGCGCCGCGCGCCGTGGTAAAAACATAAGCCAACGAATATACCTGTAAACTCGGACGAATAAAAAATGCGGATGAATCTCGCTAAACAAAGACTGAGCACTTCAGTTTTTCCTAAACCCACTATAATTTCGAAAGCATTTTATCATACCAGATTTATACTGTTATTTTATTTGTGACAATACAACCAGGCATTGGTCGTGGTCCACCTGCTCAGTTCACCTGGGTGGACCACGGGCACTTTTTTTTTCCCCTAGTCCACCTTAATGATTAGTGACAGAACAATGACTACCGTCACATTAGACTTTTTGCATAATCGCGGCTTTTTGGCATACTATAGATGTGAATGTGTGCGTACCGTACTTTTAAGCGAGCCGGCATACTATGGATGCTTCACTTATGGTTTAGCGAGATTCCGTCCGCCTTTTTTATTCGTCCGAGCCTGTAACTTACACATTTTATTGTTCACTCTGATGATTAATACTAATGATTGAGACATAAAGGAAATGCGGGCGGAGACACTTTTGAAAATAAAAAAGTTAATTAAAAAAACCAAAAAACCCGACTGCGTGTAAAAATAACAGAAAAGATGTAAACAAGACTTATCTAGGTAATTATATGTGAAAGTATCAAATCAAAACGCAGTCGGAGGCTACGTATGTTTTTGGCCAAGTAATGCATAGGTAGCCTCCACCTGCGTGTCGATTTGATACTTTCACATAGACTTGCCTACACAAGTCTTGTTTACATCTTTTCTGTTATTTTTACACGCAGTCGGGTTTTCTGGTTTAGTTAATTAAGTTTTTTTTTTTAAATTTTAGTTTTATCATGTTTTATCGCGCAATTAATGTTTTTTTTTTCAAGTCACACAGTAATTTTTTTAACTTTGTATATTTTGATGTTTTGTAGCATTTCTCATTCCAAATTACATTTAAACATATAAGTTGTATATGTTTTTGTAAACCATTTATAAAACCCTTTATTTTGATACTCCACTTGATAGGATTTGTTAAAAAAAAATTTTTAAGGCGTAATATGGCGCCAAGAAACGGCCATTTTAATTTTTATAATTTTAATTTACCCAGTGTGACTCTCACAGTTAAGACGAATCTAACGAAACCTCTCAAGCTAAAATCCATATGTTTCTTATTGATCTTAAGAGATGCCTTTACATAACCTGACCTTTACAAAGGTCAGTTTCAAAGTCAAATTGAAATAGATTATTTGTTTTATCTATTATGTACATTGATGTAAACCAGTCCCTTTACATCCTTTCAACTCAAAGGATCCGAATAGCAAATACATGTTCCGTGCAATTTCGGGTGCCATCAATCACGAAGTATACGTTATTGGATAAACCGGACGTAATAATGATGATGTATTAACTTTTTCAGGGTTTCCTTATGATATATACATTATACATCCTTCTTAAGGCACATGTAGAAGCCAAGTGGCACCACCATCAGTAAAAAAAATATTACTAGCTGAATACATCATTTATCGAAAAAAATTAACAATTGAAGTACAGGTACTGTAGTTTAATCAGAAACTATTAACTCTGTAAATTATAGTTCGCTGTAGTTGTAGATAGAAAAAATGCTAAATACGGCCACTTTTGGCACTTTTTCTATCTACAACTACAGCGAACTATAATTTACAGACTACAGAGTTTATAGTTTCTGATTAAACTACAGTAGGTACCTAGGTAGGTACTTCAATTGTTTTTTTTTTTGTTTTTTTTTTCGATAAACGATGTATTTAGCGAGTACTTAATATTGTTTTACTGACGGGGGCGCCACATGGCTGCTACATGTGCCTTAAGGGTAAAGCTGTTTTCTTTCCTTTTACAAAGAGTCCAAAAACTATATAGTCTTCTAACTAATAAAACGTTGAACATTATTTAAAAAAAAAAATAAGTTGATAATAATAATGGCGATTTTATCAATAACTAGACTTTGCCCACGGCTTCGCCCACGTATAGTACGGTTTATCACAGAAATCTATGAGGAACTGTTGATACTCTTGGGATGATAGAAGCCTATACGTGGGACACTCAGAAAGTTTTGCGAAACTAAAAAAAATTGTTCTATACGTACATATATTTTTATCAAATCTTTTCAAAGTACTTTCCACCAGCCTCTATACAAAGATTCATGCACCTAAACCAGTTTTCAAAACACTTTTTCCAGTCCGCCGCAGACACCTAATTAATTGGGGTATAATCTACTTGTGTGCCAAATTTTATTTCAATCCGTTCAGTCGTTACAGCGTAAAGAAATCACAAACATACATTGTATACACCACAGAAATAGATATAATGGAAAAGTGGGCAGGGCGCGCGTGCCAACACTCTGCACCATAGTGCAGGGCATTTCAAACCCTTTCTCAGTACGCCTTATGACTTGTTTCAGTTAATACTATAATAAAAACTCGCAAAAATGCCTTACTGTGCTGCTTCTAACTGCAGAAACAAAAGCTGTAAAGCACATCTGATTAAAGTTATTATTATTATTATGAGCCTGTGCTGTCCCACTCCTGGGCAAAGGCCTCCCTCCATTTCTTCCACCTATCCTGATCCCGTGCCTCTTCCTTTCAGTATTTAAGGAATGCATCCATTTCGTCCCGCCATTTAAAGTTTTTTTTTTTTTTAAATAAATGACAACAATATGGAAGGCGTAGTTTGTTCGAAAGTTGCCACGCATGAATCGCAAGTAAAATTTTTTTTTTTTGCCGTTGGGAAATCCTCATGGACGCACTCCACCCGGGGTAGGCGGAGCCAGTGTCGGACTCTTACTGACTAAAACCACCACGGTGTTCCTTCAACTACCTTAGCCGGGGGCGTGGGAACACGTGAGTATTCACACAACCACCCCCGACAGGTCCTGGCCCGCCTCAAGCAGGCGAGCTCCTTCTCCCTGTGCGGCCTAACGTTGGCCGCACCCTCCTCGGTGGCGCACAAGAAACACTGCATGCCACCTCACCTCATGAGCTTTTACCAGCTGCGCCAACTACGCCAGCTGTGCCAGCTGCTGGTCGGGCAGCAGACTACCCCGAGTCTGCTGCTCGCAGGCCCTACCTCCCGTAATTTTTTATAGAGGTTTTCTTCCTCGCGGTCCGGGCGGTGAAGCCAAGACTATCGGTCCCAAGAGGCGCGAAAACACTACTCAGCGAGCACTCCTGGGGTTACAAGATAGAAGGGGGTAGGGTAGGACAGTCCCCACGCTGCCTGCCCAGTGGCAGGGTGAGTGCACACCGGGCCCGCCCCTGCTCCTCCACTGTGCCATCTGTTGGCAACAGAGGGAAACGTGGAGCAACTCCTCACTGGCCCAGAACGGGCCCCTCCCGCGCCAGAATATTCGCCACAGGCAATAAAATCCCCCGAAGGTTAATCCCTCGAAAGGATTTTATTGCCCGTGCCCAGGATGCACCGGCCAAACAACTGCCGTTCCCTCCAGACGTATCCAGAAGGACAAGCAGCCGTCAGGCACATGTGGAGGTTTTCTGGCCAGCACCCCGATTACAACCATTCGACTCTATCTATTTCTGTGGTATATATACTCACAAACTTTCGCATTTATAATATTAAGTGTGATGTGATAAGCAATTATGTTATAATAAAACAAAGTTTAACCGGGTTAAATCACGTATATTATTTAAATTGGTTTTCCTGACGTTTCGAAAGCTTTGCAGCATTTCGTGGTCACAGGTAGACTAAAAAAACAAAAAAAAAAAAGAAATTATATGCTGCAAAGCTTTCGAAACGACAGGAAAACCAATTTAAATAATATACGCGATTTAATCCGGTTAAACTTTGTTTTATTATAATGTGTAGTGATCGCGAAAACCTAAGAAGTTAATTATGTTATTTTTATTATTACCACGTTTTTATTAACTCGATTTCAGTCATGTCTGTCTCATCATCCTCCGAGCCTTTTCCCAATTATATTGGGGTCGGCTTCCAGTCTAGCCAGATGCGGCTGAACATCAGCATTTTACACGGAGCGACTGCCATCAGACCCCCGCAACCCAGTTACTGGGTAATACCAACATTCGGAGGTTAGACCAGTTGTCAGACTTTCTGACTACCCGTAACGACTGCCATAGATATTCGTATGACAACCGGGACCGACAGCTTAACGTGCTCTCCGAGGCACGGAGTCATGTCTGTCTGTTCAGTAAAAATTTTGCAATCGATTTTAAACTATCTTCCCGATGAGCTAGAGACTTAACACTTTAAACATAGCTCAGATCTGGATGACAATTTAATATTAATCGCTTTTGTTTTAAAAAAGGTGGTAGTAAAAACACTATTTCTTTAAATTATTTTATTTGATTGGCTTTACAGGAGGCATGTTCATGAAACTTGTACAAAATGTATTAAAGTTATTGATTGATTGATAAAAGATAAAACAGTCACAGAGATGACGACGACGTCTGTGGTCTAGTGGTTCGAGTGTCGGACTGCTGATCCCGAGGTCGTGGGTTCGATTCCCACAGGACACAAATATTTATGTGATGAACTTTAGTGTTTGTAGAAGTTTTTAAACTTTCGCGAATTTCACTCATATTGAACTATGTATACGGGACTTGTCGCGCGTGTCTGCTCGTGACCACGGCCAATGCAACTTGGCCGAAACGTCGAGGTTAGTCAAAATGTTTGTTACATTTTGATTTAATTGTGCGCGACAAGTCCCGTAAACATAGTTTAATTTTAGTGTTTGTCTTGGTCTGGGCGTACATGATATCTTGTGGCGATTAAATTATTTGATTTTATTTAAAAAAAAGTTCATAAGTATTATATCCATTGTCTAGTACCCATAGCACAAGCTCTGCTTAGTTTGGGACTAGATGGTGCTGTGTAAAATTGCCCCAAAAATATTATATTTATTAAATATAATCCACTACTGCCTATACCTCTGAAATAAGCTACACTAACATAAATGAAGACTGGAAAGCTTCTCCAAACGAAGTCCAGAAATAGTTTCGGGACGTTAGCCTCCGGAACAAATACGGGAGTTTACCTCAAGTACTAACTCAGTATAAACACATTACTTCAAGTTTGACACTTACAAATTAGGCGAACTAGTTGCTAATACGATCCATTTGTCTTGTCAAGCTTGTGAACTTAAGAATTTTGAAGAGGTTGGCAGAAGTATGTTGGAGGCACCGGCAGACAATTATACAGAAAAAAAAAAAACTAACTGGAGTGATAACCAAAATTTTGAAAGATGTTACTAAAGATTTAAATTGTGGAAAGAAAAAATCGCTCACGAGCAGGATTCGAACCTGCGACTTCTGGCTCAGTACGCCAGTGCTTTAGCCACTAAGCTACCGTGAACACTGCTCGTAAATGCGTTAAAAAATAATAAAATAGATGTTACTAAAGTTAACTTGATTTAACAATAATAGTTTGTTTATCTATAAAGAACAAAATTTTAGTTCGGCATATTATCTTAAAGTTATATAGTCACTTTTTTATTTAACAGGTTGTAATAATAAAATAATAATAAATATTATTTATGCTGGTGGGATGTGAGACTATGATTAATAGCAAACATAAAAGGTGTGTGAGCTCCAAAATATATAAAAAAATGGATTTCGGGCGCCAGGAGCCACACTTAATAAAATACCAGGATTTGCTGAACGAGTAGAGTGGAACATTTATTCTTTCAGCGGGAGAACTTCAATAAAAACCAGATTTCAAGACACTAGTTTTATTTTCTGTAGGCTTTTAAAATGAGCAACTAAAATATCCCATCGTGGAATTGTATTAAAAATTTACTATCATTATTATTGCATCCTTTAAAGTTAATTTAAATTTATTTACGATTACTTCATGTAATTGAGAGAACCGCATTAAACTCCAAAATTAACATACCGAAATAAAACCGAAATAAACCCAAATAAGCGCCAACAATGGGCTGTAACAAAAATAGCTCCAATTAATTTCGAAAACAAACAAAACTTAAAGCGAACCGTCATGAATTCCGACCGCATGGTATTACTTACCGCTTATTTCGTAAAATAATACACATCGATGCCTGTTGATGACAAGATCGATGTGATTAGGTGGATTATTTTCTGTAACGAGTAAAATTACGGATATTTTAGCATCATGAACCTCCAAAATCCGACCGGACAAATGCCGTCTCAGGAAGAAATATTATTGCTCACCAGCCTAAAATTCAGCAATCCACATTAAAAAAAGGGTTCATCCCCCCGTATGACAAAATACTAGCCCATTCCGATGATAAAAAGTGGAATGGGACTGGATTAAAAATTAAATTAAAATAAGATGAGATAGATCAATCCATCTTGTAAATAGGAGTCGACCAAAGTGACACATCGCTCCAATGTTGCCATTCCGAAAATTAAAAATGACACTAAAAACCACAGACACTTCTATAATTTTATTCAACCTAGACAAATTTTTAACTACATTATACAAAATATGTTTTCAGTGTATAGGGTTTAAAAAATATTGATTAACGAAGCAAATGAATTAAAAGTTTCCAAAAACTACCCCAGTTAGAACTTTGTGGATTGGATCCTTTTTGCTAAACCATGTCAAATTATAAACAGTGATAATAATCACTTTTGAGAGGAAGTGAGTTTATCAAAAGATTTGTAAGAGATTGTGAATTTATAAAAAAATTAAGGTGCAATGAAATGAGACGAGATTTTCGATTCATTTAACATTTTGCACCATAAAACACATTTTTTGTGTTAGTTTTTGTTATTACTTATTAAGTAATAACACAAAAAAGTAGTAGTAGAGCTCCTTTGTGAAAGAGCTCGTCCGGGGAAGTACTACCACCGTATCTAATTCTCCGCCAAATAGTGATGCTTGCATTGCTGTGTTTCGGTCTGAAGGGTACGAGTGCCGGTGAAATTACAATCACATGAGACTTTCCATCTTCATGTCTCAGTTTGGCGAACCGACTTGCGGTGCCATTTAGGCGACAGCCTAGGTGGTATTGAAGTTATTATGGGCAAAGGTAACCGCTTAACATCAGGTGGGCCTGTAGAGCTCGTTTCGCCATCCTATACTATAAAAAAAAGTATAATTTTTCAGATCGTTTTTTAGTTTTTAAATGTCACAGATTTCATTTTATGCTGATGCTCCTCATAACATTAAACCAAAATATTCTTAAACATTAGCAAGTACTCAGAGCATAATATCATTATTAGGTAATCAGTTTACTGCAGTAAATTTGTCTCACTCATTAACCTACATTGTTCTCACACAATTCTTTCCAAATCATATAACAACCCATTGTACATTTATTACTTGAAAAGATATACCAGGCCCCTCAGAAAGTATTGCGAAAAAAAGTTTTTATATATGGGAGACTGGCCAGTTATAATGTTTTTCGAAAATATGATTATTTATAAGTAAAAATAAGTAAGTTCCAATTTCAAAATTTCCCTCCACATTTTTTGCGAGTTAATTCAAAGTATTGTGTCTCACTGAAATATGGATCTGCGCCGGGAACATTTTAGAGCTATGATTTTATACGATTTCAAGTGTCGCCTGAAACCGGATGAATCGTACGATAGACTTCAAATGGCATTCATGGATGAAGGCCCTTCCAAGGCAACCGTGTATCGTTGGTATAACGAATTCAAGCGCGGTCGACCAACTTTGGGGGATGACGAAAGAAGCGGTCGCCCTTTGACGGCTGTTACCGAAGAAAACGTGCTAGCAGTGAAAAATTTAATCCAAGACAATAGGCGAATTACATATCAGGAGATTCAACACATATTGAAGATTGGATCGGGAAGCGTTCACGAGATTCTACACAGCCATCTTCGCGTGAGGAGGATAGTATCACGCTGGGTGCCGCACAACCTCACCGATGCTCAGAAGCAGGCCCGGGTGGAATGGTGCCGTGATATGCTTAACAAATTTGAAGCAGGCTCGTCTCGGCGTGTTTACGACATCGTTACAGGTGATGAGTCCTGGATTTATCAATACGACCCAGAAACCAAGCGCCAGTTGACTGTTTGGGTGTTTCAAAATGAGCCAACGCCTACCAAAGTGAAGCGATCTAGAAGCGGGGGTAAGATTTTGATCGCTAGCTTTTTTAATTTGACTGGCCACTTGGTATCAATTCCCTTACGGGATCAAAGAAGCATTAATGCCGAATGGTATACTACCAAATGTTTGCCAGAAGTTTTCTCTGTTATAAGCAACAAGCGACCAAACACAGGGCTCCGCGGGCTACTGCTCCACCACGACAATGCACCTGCGCACACCGCACTCAAAACGAGGGACTTCCTGGACAGCACGCCAGTCAAACTCCTGGGTCACCCTCCTTACAGCCCTGATCTAGCACCGTGTGACTTCTTTTTATTCCCAAAAATAAAAAATCAGCTCAAAGGGATACAATTTTCGTCGCCGGAAGATGCGCTGGCTGCGTTCGAGCAGGCTGTAAACGAGGTGTCTGCGGCGGACTGGAAAAAGTGTTTTGAAAACTGGTTTAGGCGCATGAATCTTTGTATAGAGGCTGGTGGAAAGTACTTTGAAAAGATTTGATAAAAATATATGTACGTATAGAACAATTTTTTTTAGTTTCGCAAAACTTTCTGAGTGTCCCACGTATCCATGGAATTTATTACCGGCTCTTCTCCATAGGACCAACTTTTTGGAACCATGCAACTAGATTCTTAACGTTTTGAAAGTGTATGTAAATAAATAAATAACGTTTATTTCACCAACAATTTATACAACCACTTATAGCCAAACTTATAAGCTAATATATACGTACACAACATGGGAGCATCTGTATCTGACGTAGGATAGGTCCTGCATCTCGGTATACAGGGCCATACCCCTCAAACATCAGGCAAAAATAACAATAATAGCCAAAACAGACATGTAAAGATGCATTAATATTCTAGACTTAAAATGCTTGTCCTAACAGAAGATGTGGGTGTAGGTGTGAGGATGTGTGTGTGTGTGTGTTTTGTGTAGTGAAGAGTGGGGAAAGGTTGGGGGATTCTTGAGTTATAGTGTGTTTTTAATACCGAAAAACAAAAACACAACATTATCCATTTTCATCAATTAGCTTTGTAAAATAAATCTAATTGATGAAAATGGTTAATGTTGTTGTTAAATGTATATTCGAAATAAAAACTTTAGAATTTGAATTTGAAAAGGTGTTTCTATAATAGGATCTTGTTACAACCTATTTTATGCAAATAAGTGCTTTAGAGAGACGGACGATGGATGGTGCCTTAGGCTCCGCTCTGAGTATGAACCTTTAAAGTTTAAACACATTTCCTTGTTCAACCAGGAAATACGTTAAAACAAAATCACTCCAAAAAAATTCAAACACAGCCTTCAAAGAATTCAAACTTCAAAATCGGTCTCCCTGGACAGCCTTATGATTTTATGATACGTCATAAAATTCTGCATTCATAATTCGAGCATTCCTTAGGGAGCGAACAAACTTGTTTACGAGTTACAAAAGAAAAAAAGGAACGGGCGCACTTAGAATTAACTGAATTATGAATGAGTTAGCCCTTGATTCTGTATTCTGTTACATCTTTTGGGACTGATATTGAATAACGTTCGGCCATTTTACCTATTGAGTTAGAACAAAGGAACCATGGGTGACTTGTTGAGAATAGGTGCTTGGAATTGGAAATTGAAGATATCTTTCGGTCTTATCGAATTGACTCAGTGGTGAAGCATTTGTTTCTTGTTCAAAGGCTTGCCGATCAGTTAGTTTTGCCCATAGAACAAAGTTTAAAAGGTTAGAAAATCTAAGTAGACAGGGCTTGCACGCCACAGTTATGAGTATACGCTCATACTTGACCTAATATGATCAAACGACTCATTTAGCTGTTCGCGGAACACATCGCTGTGCAAAGCAGCCTTATTATTAGTTCAAATTGCAATCTTGTGCTGTTATATTTTGCAAAGCAATATACCAGGTCCTCATTACATCAAAAGGAGGGATTTCTAATAAGTCTTTTTACAAACAAGGTAAATTAAATAAGTTGCGAGACACACTAAAAATGTCTAGAGGAGATATTGATAAAGATGAGATAAGATAAAGATGTTTATAATAAAACAAAGTTTAACCGGATTTAATCGCGTACATTATTTAAATTGGTTTTCCCGAAGTTTCGAAAGCTTTGCAGCATTTCGTGGTCGCAGGTAGACTAAGTTGACAAGCGTCTTTAAAGATATTTCTAAAAAAAAATATTTTAATCTGCGCCTCCCAGGCGCAGCGTGGGTAGGCCCCCCCCACAAGGTGGACCGACGACCTGGTGAAGGTCGCGGGAATCCGCTGGATGCGGAAGGCACAGGACCGGTCGTTGTGGCGATGTTTGGGGGAGGCCTATGTCCAGCAGTGGACGTCTTTCGGCTGAAATGATGATGATGATGATGATATTTTAATCTACCATCACCTAATTAAAATCGTTTCGATGCACGGTATGTCGGATGTCGTTATTGTAGGGTAGTTTTTTTTTTTTTTTAGATGTATCTGTAAAGACGCTTGTCATCTTAGTCTACCTGTGACCACGAAATGCTGCAAAGCTTTCGAAACGTCAGAAAAACCAATTTAAATAATATACGCGATTTAATCCGGTTAAACTTTGTTTTATTATAATGAGTAGTGATCGCGAAAACCGAAGAAATTATTATAAAGATTTTTATTAGCAAGAAACATGATTTTTACAAAGATGTGAGTGGTTTTTTGGGCCATGAAAGATCTCATGAAGACCGATCTTCCTATGTCCCTTACAAAAAATCATTGAGAAAAACTCACCGAACAATATAAAGAAACTGAAAACATACGACACTAAATTTTGTCGTGTAGTAACATTGTAAACCGGAGCATTCGAAAGATTCAATTAGGACCGACGCAGCCAACTCCAGATTGGTCTAGACAAACAAGGAAGCTAAGGTTATCAAGGAGAATCTTAGACTCAATGTGGTGGCAATAATAAATAAAATTGTCATTTAGATACCATTAGTGACTCTAAGAGACGACGACGTCTGTAGTCTACTGGTTCGAGTGTCAGACTGCTGATCACTAGGTCTTGAGTTCGATTCCCACAGGACACAAATATTTATGTGATAAACATAAGTGTTTGTGTTGGTCTGGGTGTTGCTTAAGTAATAAGTATGTATTTACAAAAAAAAAGTACATAAGTATTATATCCATTGTCTAGTACTCATTGTACAAGCTCTTCTTAGTTTGGGACTAGATGGTGCTGTGTAAAAATGTCCCAAAAATATTTATTTATTTATTTTTAAAAAAACAAGACCGTTTAAATTGTGGAAATCAAAAATCGCTCACGAGCAGGATTCGAACCCGCGACTCCTGGCTCAGTACGCCAGTGCTATAGCCACTAAGCTATCGTGAACACTGCTCGTGGTATCGAAAATCTCACCCACTTGGCACGTCTTTGGGTGACGTCAGCGATATCTTATTAAGAAACAGTGTTTCTTAACCGACTCGACTAACTTTGCAGTTAATTCAAAGTCGTATAGATATGCCTCTACCAGCAATTTCGATTTATTTCGATGAAGGTTGTCAAAATAATGTTCGTTTTTTTATTTTTATTGTATAGGATGTCGAAACGAGTTAAAGGCCCACCTGGTGTTAAGCGGTTACCTTTGGCCATAACAATTGCAATACCACCTAGGCTGTTGCCTAAATGGTACCGCAAGTCGATTCGCCAAACTGAGACATGAAGATGGAACGTCTCATGTGATTGTAAAAAAAATTATATTGTTAGCAAGATATAAGCGAGATAAGTCAATATCCCAAGAAAGGTCTTTGAACTCCAACATAAGTATTTGGTTCAGTGTCAAAGTCTGTCTCAAACAATAAGTAGTACTATACAATGACGTCACTGCTTACCCACGCCAGCCGTGTCAAATACTGGTTAAAAGCCGACTATTAACTAAAGTGCTTTCCTATGTCTCACTCCTTAATCATGAAAGAAGTCACTATTTTTGGCAACAGCGCACCGTATTACTTTTTCTATCGGATTTGATGAAAAGGGTACAAAAGTATATTCGGTTTGTAGGGATAAAGTTAGTAATGAAGTTATAAGTCTATTGATCTGGATCGGGTATGTATGTGCTTGATCTGCGAGGTCACAGGCTTAAGACGAAAAAGGTTTCTCGATTTTCGTTTGGGTTGACTAAGAAATTCTAGTAAATTCGAGAGCAATGAATCGGAGGTCACCAACAAAAACCTTAATATAAACCGAACCTAAGAAAAACAGGTTATTCAAATTAAAAGTTGATGGCAATTATCATTACTGTTATTGATTACTGCGTGCATCGAAACTATTTCATAAATAAAAATTGTACGGTTGATTAAAATATTTTTTTGGAAATATCTGTAAAGACGCTTGTCATCTTAGTCTTTTTGCGACCATGAACTCTGCAAAATTTTTCTTAACGTCAGGAAAACCAATTTAAATAATATACGTGATTTAATCCGGTTAAACTTTCTTTTATTATAATGTGTGTGTGGGTGTGTGTGTGTGTGTGTGTCGACTGCCGCGTTGGTCTAGTGACTGCCCCGTTGGTCTAGTGGTCGCAAGCGCGACTGCTGAGCGTGGGGTCCTGGGTTCGATTCCCGGGTCGGGCAAAGTGTTATTGGGTGTTTCCATTAGGAAATTCTCAGTAGCAGCCCGGAGTATGGATTTGTGCCCGGTTAATGGCAATAGGCTCGCCCCCTATTACATGGGACTATAACATAACTGGCGAAATGTGGGTGTACCATATACCTCTGCCTACCCCTTCGGGGAAATACAGGCGTGATGTTATGTTATGTTATGTTTGTGTAATGATCGCGAAAACCTAAGTACGTACTGATCAAACATTCATAATGTAAAAAATGATTATAATATGATTAATGAAATTGAATGTTAAAATAATTTATAAATTGTAATCATAAAATAGTTAATAAATTTTATATAATAATGAGTGATGATGATAATGACTTTCATAGAGTAATGAGTTTAATAATGTTTAATGTAGCTCGTATTAGTAATTATGAATGTTTTAGTGTTTTGTAACATTAAATTCAGATTTATCTATCATTTGCATGCCAATTATGGTAAATGTGCCGTCCTGAATAAAATTGTACCCGACATCTATATCTACCACATGAGGGGCTCGTAGCGAAGCAACGACTGCGCAAATTGTACGATCTGCAAGGTTAAGCTGCACTTGCCGCGGTCAGTCTGTGGATGGGTGACCGTTTCGTTACACATCGAGACCCCTCCATGCCTCGGAGAGCACGTTAAGCTGTCGGTCCCGGTTGTCATACGAATATCTATGGCAGTCGTTACGGGTAGTCAGAAGCCTGAAAGTCTGACAACTGGTCTAACCTCCGAATGTCGGTATTACCCAGAAACAGGGTTGCGGGGGTCTGATGGCAGTCGCTCCGCGTAAAATACTGATTTTCAGCCGCATCTGGCTAGACTGGAAGCCGACCCCAATATAATTGGGAAAAGGCTCGGAGGATGATGATGATCTATATCTACCACATTTAAGCAAATAAAGAAATTGAAATTGAAATAAGAAATTATTAAATAAACATGCCTTTATACACAAATCTCCTATTCTCCCAAGCACAAAAACCACAATAAGACAAAAAAAAAAAATCACATAAACCATAATCACACCACACCTCATATCCATGTTCTCCTCAGAACACCAAAACTAATTACAATTACTGGTACTAGGTAGCACTGTGCTGACCACTAACAGTTTCAGGGTTCGAAGCATGTCTTGTACTCTCATGTTTGTCGTACAACCTATAACCACAAAGCCGGTACCGAAGGTGAGAAGTACCACTCGTAGTAATATTGAAAGCAAGTTAATAACCAATTAGTGCAACCTAGGGCCATTTGACGAAAGTGTGGCATTGCAAGATGATGGCCTATAAGCAAGCTTGATTTGTGTCGTATGGTATTTATATAAGTATGATATCCATTATCTAGTACCCATAGTTTAAGCCCCAGAAATAGATATAACTGAAAAGTGGGCAGGGCGCGCATGCCAACACTCTGCACCATAAGGCAGGGCATTTCAAAGTCTTTCTCAGTACGTCTTATGACTTGTTTCTGTATATACTGTAACCAAAACCCGCAAAAATGCCTTATTGTGCTGTTTCTAAGTGCAGAAACAAAAGCTGTAAATTAATGACGCCAATATGTAAGGTGTAGTTTGTTCGAAAGTTGCCACACATGAATCGCAAGTAAAATTGTGATTACAACCATTCTATCTCTATCTATTCCTGTGGTTCAAGCTTTGCTTAGTTTGGGACTAGATGTTGCTGTGTAAAAATGTCTCAAAATATTTATTTAATTAAATTATATTTTATTTCATATATTTCCGCCACTATTTTTGACTGGCCTTTATTTTGGTTTCTGTAGTAAATAAACTTTTAGTAGAAAAAAAGACAACAGCGATACTATTACCTATATTTTTATTCATTAATTATAATTATGGTGATAGGAGAGGCAAAAGCTCACAGACTCTGTTGGCTTGGTCACGTGGAGAGAATTGGAGTAGATTGAGATGCGAAGAGAGCCTATCTGTCGAGGCGACGCTCGGTCGGTCGCCCTAGATATCGCTAGAGCGATGCGGTGGAAGGCGATCTTCTGGAGATCAAAGCCAGTGATTGGCAAAATACTGCCAAAGATCGCGGCAAGTGGCGTTCTCTCGTCTCGGAGGCCAACACACATTTTGGGTCTCTGCGCCAGCGGAATAAGTAAGTAGTAATTATAATTATGTCTGGCGGCACCTTTCCACGAACCGATTGACTTGATTTTTTTTTTGGTGTATTGGGAACATAGCTGAACAGTTTGCAACAAAAATGAATGACAATACTTTTACCATTTTTTCTCACCTTATAACTCTTGAATCCACCAGTTATATCATATATAATATCCTGAGTCACATCGACCATAAAATTACCTGACCTTTTTGGTCATCAGCTCTTAGTCCAAAACGGATTGTGGTTATCTACGTAAACTAGCAGCAGCTGTCAGTTTACACTGGCATACTCACAGATTTGACATCTACCCCCAGCGGTAGATGTCAAATCTGTGGTCATACCACAGTCTAGCCACTCCAAACAGTGGTCCAACGCGAAAGTTAAGTGTCCCAAACTGCCTTCAAAACTGTCAAACAAGTAGCTGAGTAGCCTTTAAAAACTGTCAATGTCAATTTTCGTTGAACCACTGTGTGAAACAGATAATAATTACACTGTGGTCATATACTGTAGCTCTTTCTTCATAAAAGAATGAACCATCTGTCACCACGAACCGATTGACTTGATATTTTTTTGGTGTATTGGGAACATAGCTGAACAGTTTGCAACAAAAATGAATCACAATACTTTTACCATTTTTTCTGACCTTATAACTCTTGAATCCACTAGTTATATCATTAAATAATATCCTGAGCCACATCGACCATAAAATTACCTGACCTTTTTGGTCATCAGCTCTTAGTCCACAACGGATTGTGGTTATCTACGTAAACTAGCAGCAGCTGTCAGTTTACACTGTCATACCCACAGATTTGACATCTACCCCCAGCGGTAGATGTCAAATCTGTGGTCATACCACAGTCTAGCCACTCCAAACAGTCGTCCAACGCGAAAGTTAAGTGTCCCAAGCTGCCTTCAAAACTGTCAAACAATGACCCGAGTAGCCTTTAAAAACTGTCAATGTCAATTTTCGTTGAACCACTGTGTGAAACAGATAATAATTACACTGTGGTCATATACTAAAGCTCTTTCTTCATAAAAGAATGAACCTTCTGTCACTATGTATTGTGATAAACCAGCGGTAACCGTGCAAACAGTGTGTACGTAACGTGACGCCCTCAAGATAAATTGAGCGGACAGCTGGTCACGCGACCGAAGGCTTTACCCCGTTTGCAGTAGACTAATTTCAGGTACTAGTGGAGATATTTGTTAGAGATGTGTTAAGTTGAGGTTAGTGTATTTTGCTGCTGAGAGTAACTGAAGGCGACGACAAATACTCATTAGAAAAAGATTGAGATTTATCGGTACCGACTTTATGTAAGCAGTTTACCCGTTTTGATCTGAGAGCTGAACTATAATAGGATATTGACATCAAACAAGTTGGAAGTTGCAACAGCAACTTATCCGTATTTTCTTTCAGAGACTGCAAGAGCATTATACAAGTTGGTGTGGGTCGGTATACATAGACAATAGTTGGATAGCAGGTAAAAATAATAAATAAATAAATAAATTTTTTTTTTTTTTTTTTGATAACGCGTACAGGAGAAAAATTAAAAACGGAGGAATTGGGTGCATGAAAAGAGCCTCCACGAGTGACGATATTTAAGTGATCGTCTGGCGTACCCTGGGCAGTAAGCCCCGCTACCAACCTGCTGACTGGCTAATCTTTTCCCCACGGCATGAGCTATTATCAGTATGAAGTTCTTGTCGACACGACAGAAAAAGAAGGAGAAAAATTACTCGCGCATGTTTTGACTGTCAATTTCGAAAATATTCGAATCGAAACGTCAAGAGAACCAATTTATATAATAAACGTGATGCAATCTCATTAAACTTGGTTTTATTAAAATAATAAATTACCTTTTCTCCATACACATTTCTTACTTGATTGAAGTGGGCTGAAAAATTCAATGGAAAAAGAGTCGGTACTCATTTATTTTTCTGTTTTCATCTGATAACCACAAAACAAATAAAACACAAACAATACATAAACTATAAACCAATCCACTATATCTTCCACAGTATTCATTGCCATCGGAACTAAATTCACAGGCCATAGTTTCGCACAATCCGGTCATAATAGATATGATTTATTAGAGTCGGGGACGTTTTTACGACGCCCCTGTGAATTAGATACAGGTAACTTTCAGCAACTGAGAACATGGTATGTTTCAAGCCTAACTTTAGATGACATTTTTTTATATAGAAGAAATGTTTTTGTAGCCTTATCTTAGTGGGGTTTAGTGTTTAAAATAATTGCGACTCTAATTCAATTCCAATATGGAAAATTCACAAGAATAAATGAGTGTTTTTGATAAGAAATAACCTAATACAAAAAAACTGCAAAGCTTTAGAAACGTCAGGAAAACCAATTACGCGATTTAATCCGGTTAAACTTGTTTTATTATAATATGTAGTGATCGCGAAAACCTAAGCAATTATTATAATTATTTTTATTATTTCACTATGAAAAACACTAATACACCGTGTTATTGAAATAACTGAAAACCTCTTAGGGGGTCATTGTACTTATCAGTATTAACAACTTTTACTGTGGGACCAACCATGATATCGCGTAAAAAAACGGCTGATGAATGATGATAACGAATCAATAAACGAACGAACGAACAAACGAATTTATGATTTTAATTTTAAATGAATGATCATAATTTATGTTATTGTTATTTGTATCTTTGACATTATATGAAATAATTTACTTATAGAAATTAATAGAATTTATTACAATGTCATTATGTTATAATCATGGAATAATGGTTTCCGCTACGCTCCGCAGCGACACCAATTATTAATCTATGGTGACAGTCAAACTATATTTTTGTATGCCTATAATTGGCCGATCTTAGAGCTCTTAAAATGTTATTATGTACTACTAACCATTCTACCTATGTATCACAAAAAAAATATCTGATTCTGATTTAATGTATTAGTTCAATAATTTAGCTGATAACCAAGCACAAAGCACTACTTCCAAACAGCTCTTCTCAACAGAGAATAATAATATCTTTCTCTACAATATATATTCCTTTAACAGAAGAAACCTACCATATAATCACAGCACACATCCCTCGCGCTACCTATTCTAAGATAACTACAACTACAATTACATTATTCCATCTCATTCTTGATAAAACTTATTCAGCCCGCCGGCGTTGCTCGCGATAAGCTGAGACCGGCCTATTTACATCAGGAACCAAACAAAGGCCGCCTCTGACTATCAGTTCAATTACCGTCAGCCACTGGGGACGCAAGTTTAGATGTAAACTTAATCATAAGCTATCAACGCGGTGGAATCTCTGGGGTACAAGTATACCTGGGAAATTAACGTTTTAATATGTAAAGAAATATTAAAGCATTAGGCTTAATTTAAACCGACTATCTATTGTAATAAACCTAGCTAGGCTTAACACTTACTATCGCTGCAAGACAAGCCCCCCTAGCCAAGTTGACAATCTACAACCGTCAACGCTAACAATAATAATAATATCCTCCCGACCGAATTTCGGTCACGGCGGCTAATCTCAATGGAGACAAGTCATCTGCGCGGGACATATTATAGTGTACAAGTGTGTGCGCAAATACAGGTGCACTCTCTATTCCCTCACTCTCATAATCCGATGGGACGACAATTCGACTCGACCGGAGAGAGATCAGGCGCAGGACCGACGGCTTTACGTGCTCTCCGAGGCACGAAGGGGTCTCGATGTGTAACGAAACGGTCACCCATCCACAGACTAACCGCGGCTAGTGCAGCTTAACCCTGCATATCGTACAATCCACATGCTTGCTACTTAGCCACGAGCCCCTTCGATCAAAACGATCAAAATGAAAAAAAAGTCATTCGTTGAGATATGTCATTCCCATATATTTTGATTGTTTTCTATTAGCGTTGACGATTGTAGATTGCCAATTTGGCTAGGGGGGCTGATATGTGTCACGAAATTTGTCAAAATTCAGTCTTTTTAACCGACTTCAAAAAAAGGAGGAGTTTCTCAATTCGGTTCTATTTTTTTTATGTTTGTTAAATCCGATATTTATAAACCGATTTGGATTTTTATTTATTTATTTGTAAGGATATACTTCCAGATTGGTCCCATTTTTATCAAAATCCAGTTCTAATTATGGGATCCATGTGGAATTGAGGGAACTCCTCAAGTATAAAAGGCAAACATAAATAGCGATTTTGGTATTTTCATCATTTTTAGGGTTCCGTAGTCCTACCAGGAACCCTTATAGTTTCGTCATGTCCGTCCGTCTGTCCGTCTGTCCTAATCCTTTACAGCTTAATAACTTCTACAGTTATAAACATAAGTAAATGAAATTTTGTTAAAAAATAGACTAGATATAGATCTCAATTTTAAAAATATAAAAAAATCGTGATTACGTATTTTAGGGGCGGCGCCCATACATGAAATGGGGATGAAATATTTTTTTTCACTGCACCCCCTCCTATGGGGTATCATTGAATAGGTCTATTAAAATGAAGGTAGTGTTTGATACATAACTTTTTTATCAGGTGTACCATCTGCGAAATATAGCCCACCAAAGTGGCTTGCAATGTGTCCCCCGCCCTGCCATTTCTAAAGTATGCAACGTAGAAACTTATAATCTTCCACATTGATTTTCTTTTTTAATTTTTTACCTTTGTAAGAGTTATAGAGAAAAAACTGAAAAATGCTTAAAACGTCCTAGTTCAAAGGTCATTGACCTTAGAGAAAAACGATCTTAGCAAATAATGCTCCTTTAGCTACTTTCTATTTGAAAAAATCACAAAAAGTAACTCTGTGTTATGTTGACATGACACACTTCTTAAATTTGGCGCTCTAAAGCGCCATCTAGCGGCTACTAATAACACTCGCTGAGTCACAAATTCTGCCGTCTATTGCATTTGGCGCTGTATAGCGCGCGCCATCTAGCGGCTACTAACAACACTCTCTGAATCGCCAATGCTGCCGTGTATTGCAAAAACTAAAATAGCCATGATTAATATTCGATTTGATTGGTTTGTAACACCTACTTATTAAGGAAACCTATAATACTGAGCATGGCCCGACATGCTCTTGACCGGTTTTTTATATCATTTGTAAAAATCTGATGAAGTTCTTCGGAGATAAAGAAGGACTTGGAATTATCTGCAAAGTAAATTGAATTGGTTATGGAATACGGTCAGTTTCTTAATAAGATGTAGCTGACGTCACCCAAAGACGGGTTCAAAGTGGAAGTTAAATTTGATACCACGAGCAGACTTGACGGCAGCTATAAAAAAATCGGCATTGCAATCGTGGAAAGAATAAAACTTTTTACCAAAAAATTGAACCGACGAAAACAGAAACTAAAAAGCGAAAAATAACTAATTATGAGTCGGCGCCAAACAAACTTTTAACAAGCAAAGTGCGTGTAAGTTGCAAGTGGTCGAGCGGAGAACGCATGTTTGGAAAGTTATTGTTTATCGTTGAAAATTTCACTTGATCGTTGATTGTTTGTTTGGCGCCGACTCATAATTAGTTATTTTTCGCTTTTTAGTTTCTGTTTTCGTCGGTTCAATTTTTAGTTAAAAAGTTTTATTTTAAAAAGAATTGTGGCTAAAATCTAACTCCAGATCTCGTATTGTCTAGAACTACATTTATGTGTGCCAAGTTTCAACAGAATCAGTTAACAGGTAAGAATTCATTGGGTGAACATTAGTGAACAAGCACTCATCCCCAGTTTTCCTACCATTAGGGGTGGATTTTGATTTTGAAATTTAAATGGAACCAACTTTGAGATATACCCTATCCATTAAAAAAAGAATTATCAAAATCGGACCACTCTGTAAAAAGTTATGCGTGGCCAAATAAAAAAAAATAAAAAAATCGTGTTGAATTGAGAACCACCTCCTTTTTTTCGTCGGTTAAAAATCACTCACGAGCAGTATTCGAACCTGCAACTCCTGGCTCAGTACGCCATTGCTTTAGCCACCAAGCTACCGTGAACACTGCTCCTGGTATCGAATTCAACTTCCACTTAGTACGTATTTGGGTGACGTCAGCGATATCTTATTAAGAAACAGTGTTCCTTAACCAACTCGACTAACTTTACAGTTAATGTAAAGTTGTATAGATATGCCTAACCTTACTAATTATTTTAACACATTTACGCCTGCGGGTAATCTAGGCATCATTTAAGCGTTTATTAAATTTAGATAAAATGACATTTATTAGATATTGTTGTTTCAGATTTGCTTTCCAGATCCAAATCTAATTCTCCTAACACTGCTACAGCTGGTAATATAACTATTTTATGAAAAGCCTATTCACTTTCCTGATGGTACGTATTAGAAGTGGCGTAAGGTAGACACAATACAAAATCGGTTATGCGGTTACCTTTACCCATAACAACTTCAATACCACCTAGGCTGTTGCCTAAATGGTGTTGCAAGTCGGTTCGCCAAACTGAGACATGAAGATGGAAAGTCTCATGTGATTGTAATTTCACTGGCACCCGTACCCTTCACACCGAAACACGCATCACTATTTGGCGGAGAAGTAGGTACGGTGGTAATACTTCCCCGGACGAGCTCTTTCACAAAGGAGCTCTAGTACTACTAAAAAACTTTTATAGTATAGGATGGCAAAACGAACTAAAGGCCCACCTGATGTTAAGCGGTTACCTTTGCCCATAACAACTGCAATACCACCTAGACTGTTGCCTTAATAGTACCGCAAGTTGGTACGCCAAACTGAGACATGAAAATGGATAGTCTCGTGTGATTGTAATGTGTACTTATTGGTAAAAGCGCGCAGAACGCGCATCAAGTATGCTCCTACATATTTTGTATGCAAATAAATACGCTTCTTTGAGAACTGTATACAAAATCAGGACGTGATCGGCACGCGTTAGCCCTCAAGTATACCCTCACTTTTCTCCGAGGCTTTTTCCCAATTATGTCGGGGTTGACTTCAAGTCAAACCAGATGCGGCTCAACGTCAAAAAAAAAAAGTTTAGACGTTCAGCCGCGACTGACATCAGACCCCCGCAACTGGTTAATACACCCTAAAGTTAGACCAGATGCTGACATCTAAAAGCCCGAAAGACTGAACATTCGGGCTTCTGCTTACCCGTAACGACTGTCATAGATATTCATATGACGCTGATGCTTGCGTCATGCTCGTGAACGGGTGCCGTCTGTCGGGACAGGTCAGCTCCTACATACTATGGCGACTCTTTTTACGTTTATTTCTAATGGCAATATCCTCACTTTAAAATTCTTTGTTATTTCTGACATTAACCTACATTATACTCACATTATTTGAATGAATTTGATGTAATAAACAATAACCTAATTTAAAAAGAGTATATCCTTGGAGTTTCTTGCCGGTTCTGCTCCATAGGACCCACAATTTGGAACCATGTAACTAGAGCCTAACGTTTCAATAGTGCCTGTAATTAGGTTTATTAGAAATGAAAAAAAAATGAATTTGAACCGACATTCTAACGTGCTCTCCATGGTACGGAGAGGTCTCAAAGAGCAACGACACGGCCACCCATTTAGCTACTGACCGCGGCTAGTGTAACTTAACCTCACAAACCTTATAACACGAGGTTATTTCTTATCAGCGAGCCCCCCTGTATATCCACACCCTTATGGTGCTTGTATACGGCGCGGGTCAAATGCGCATGTTGAAACACCTACGCGGGTTACGCTCTTGATGAGTCTTCATATTTTAACAGTACCCTGCCTATACATATACGAGGTAGCTCTATTTGTTAAAAACAACTTTCACCTATATGATACTCTTAATAGCACACGACACAAAAATAAAATATGCAGTAGACAACACAAAAAAGCAATATTGAATAAGAGTTTCCTAGGAATGGCACCGCAGATATATAATAAATTACCAAAATCAATATTAGACAGCATCGATAGAAATATATTTAAGAAACAATTGATAAATCTATTAATAAATAAGACATATTACACGTTAAATGAGTACCTGTCTGATAGAAATATATTATACTATTATGATATTGTAATTTTTTTGACATTGAGGTGAATGCTTTCGAGGTCCGATTTGTTTCTATAATTATTATAAGAGTTGATATAATTTTGACATACCTACAATAATAATAATATTATATTCATCCATAATAATTATAATTTGTCTACTATAATATAATTTTGCATGCCTTAATTGGTAGAACATAGTGAACTGCATATTCACTCAACATCTTGCAATGTATATTTATGTACCTACTTTGTTCAGCAATAAAGTTATGAATTGAATTGAATTGCATCGTGTGAACGACCGTGTTAATAAATACGCGGGTCCAGTGCCATAAGAATATACCGCATTAGCCCGCGCGGGTAGCGTACGCATGTAACCCGCAACAGTTACATGCACCTTGTACAAGCACTATTCATCATCATCATCATTTCAGCCAAAAGACGTCCTCTGCTGGACATAGCCCTCCCCCAAAATGGGGGTATATGTCATAATCGTCATGCTTGGCAGGCGGGTTGGCGATCGCAGTTGGTTGATTAAATACTCAGAGATTACGGTAGAAAGAAAGAAAGAAAGAAAAAATATTTATTTGCTTCAAAAGTGACGCACAAAATTACCAAAAAATTCTAGAACACAGAACAAATACAGGTACAGAGCCGAGAAGTGTGGTAAGTAATATGCGTCACATCCGCGCAAAACGGCCACCGCTCAGCATATTGCTGTGCCTCATGCACGGAGCCAAGACACAGCGCAGGTTTTCAGCGACAGCCGGCGTCGACACAAATTCACAATGCAATAACGTAGATCAGTGAGTCGTGATGATGGTAAATAACGATAAAAAATTAATAATATATACATAATATAGACTCAATTAAGTAAAAGTGACACGAGTACTAACTCTCGTGTCTCTGTCTGTCTTGTGTCTACTATATTCTGTGTCTATGTCTAACAATAGCACGCCTAATAGTACCTACTCCAATATCATCCTAGACTTTTCCCAAATTACGTTGGCGTTACTATTTCATCTACGCCTTCTCTCAACTACTTCAGGATTTGTTTCTTTTTAGGGTTCCGTACCCGAAGGGTGCCAAACGAGACCCTATTACTCTCGCTACGCTGTCTGTCCGTCCGTCCGTCCGTCCGTCCGTCCGTCTGTCTGTCACAGGGCTGTATCTTTTTAACGGTAATAGGCAACCGGTTGAAATTTTCTCAGAAATTGTGTTGCTATAAGGTGTATCACGACAAATACTAAAAACAAAAAAAAATCTAAAACCAAAGGGGGTCCCCATACAAGAAACCTCAAAAAACATGATTTTTTTTCAACTTTTTTGTTCCTGCTCTATCTTCAAAACGGTAATATATGCCAGCTTCAAACTTAGTCAAATTATAGTGCATATTATGTAGTTTAGCAAGAAATACTTAAAATAAGACAAACATAGACAGGTGTGGTGGTACCTGCTTAAGAAATACATGCAAAAATTCAAATTTCGCTCACGGTGCGTTGATGTCTTTTGATTAACTCTCGTAAATTAAATCAGTTTTTATGGGGTATCAGGTCGTTGAGAGGTACGCAACCCTTACTGAGCGAGTCCGACTCGTACTTGACCGGTTTTTTAAATAGTTGCGGCTAAACATGTATTCGTTGTTGTAGAAATCGTTTACTAACTCAAGTTAATTTAAGCGCAAAGTCAGACTTTGTGATAAAATATAGAAAACCTAACCAAAAAACTTTTATTAATACAAGCAACATACGTGGGACACTCAGAAAGTTTTGCGAAACTAAAAAAAATTGTTCTATACGTACATATATTTTTATCAAATCTTTTCAAAGTACTTTCCACCAGCCTCTATACAAAGATTCATGCGCCTAAACCAGTTTTCAAAACACTTTTTCCAGTCCGCCGCAGACACCTCGTTTACAGCCTGCTCGAACGCAGCCAGCGCATCTTCCGGCGACGAAAATTGTATCCCTTTGAGCTGATTTTTTATTTTTGGGAATAAAAAGAAGTCACACGGTGCTAGATCAGGGCTGTAAGGAGGGTGACCCTGGAGTTTGACTGGCGTGCTGTCCAGGAAGTCCCTCGTTTTGAGTGCGGTGTGCGCAGGTGCATTGTCGTGGTGGAGCAGTAGCCCGCGGAGCCCTGTGTTTGGTCGCTTGTTGCTTATAACAGAGAAAACTTCTGGCAAACATTTGGTAGTATACCATTCGGCATTAATGCTTCTTTGATCCCGTAAGGGAATTGATACCAAGTGGCCAGTCAAATTAAAAAAGCTAGCGATCAAAATCTTACCCCCGCTTCTAGATCGCTTCACTTTGGTAGGCGTTGGCTCATTTTGAAACACCCAAACAGTCGACTGGCGCTTGGTTTCTGGGTCGTATTGATAAATCCAGGACTCATCACCTGTAACGATGTCGTAAACACGCCGAGACGAGCCTGCTTCAAATTTGTTAAGCATATCACGGCACCATTCCGCCCGGGCCTGCTTCTGAGCATCGGTGAGGTTGTGCGGCACCCAGCGTGATACTATCCTCCTCACGCGAAGATGGCTGTGTAGAATCTCGTGAACGCTTCCCGATCCAATCTTCAATATGTGTTGAATCTCCTGATATGTAATTCGCCTATTGTCTTGGATTAAATTTTTCACTGCTAGCACGTTTTCTTCGGTAACAGCCGTCAAAGGGCGACCGCTTCTTTCGTCATCCCCCAAAGTTGGTCGACCGCGCTTGAATTCGTTATACCAACGATACACGGTTGCCTTGGAAGGGCCTTCATCCATGAATGCCATTTGAAGTCTATCGTACGATTCATCCGGTTTCAGGCGACACTTGAAATCGTATAAAATCATAGCTCTAAAATGTTCCCGGCGCAGATCCATATTTCAGTGAGACACAATACTTTGAATTAACTCGCAAAAAATGTGGAGGGAAATTTTGAAATTGGAACTTACTTATTTTTACTTATAAATAATCATATTTTCGAAAAACATTATAACTGGCCAGTCTCCCATATATAAAAACTTTTTTTCGCAATACTTTCTAAGGGGCCTGGTATATAACTTATATAAAAGATATGTACAATGGATATGATTGCCTCGTTGGTCTAGTGGTTGCAAGCGCGACTGCTGAGCGTGAGGTCCTGGGTTCGATTCGGGTCGGGCAAAGTGTTATTGGGTTTTTTCATTAGGAAATTCTCAGTAGCAGCCCGGAGTCTGGATTTGTGCCCGGTTAATGGCAATAGGCTCGCCCCCTATTACATGGGACTATAACACAACTGGCGAAATGTGGGTGTGTTACACCTCTGCCTACCCCTTCGGGGAAATACAGGCGTGATTTTATGTTATGTTATGTTGATGTACAATGGACGGTCTGATCGTTCAAGGCAATTTCTTCCAGACAACCTTAGGATGGGCAATATGGGCAAGTAAAGAGAGGGGTAGTACCCAGTGTATTAACATAGTAGAATACATATACTACACAACATAAATACTATAATAATATAACCCATATATCTATATCTTTATTTTTATTATTTGTTGCTGTTTGTTGTTTAACTACAGATAATGCATTATAATCACACTAAGTTTGACGCTTGTATGCATTACTGTTTTCAAGATTTGTTTTCTTGTGTAGATAAAAGAATCCTATGGAGACTTTTTCATGTTTTTTTTTCTATTTGCCACGACAAAGACCATAGTATCACATTTTTTTTAACTGGTAACCTATCATCATCATCAGCCAAAAGACGTCCACTGCTGAACATAGGCCTCTCTCAAGCATCGGCACGACTACCGGTCCTGCGTTTTCCGCATCCAGCGGATTCCCGCGACCTATTAAGGTTAGTAATATATAGCCTAGTATTGTGTATTGGCCTACCTCATTTGAATTTAATTGTGGTGTAAATTATATTTTTTATGTAGGAAAATGAATCAGGACCTCTTGAGAACTCTTTCATAATGCGCACAGCCAAGTTGTGGAATTCACTGCCGGCATCTGTATTTGCGAGCACTTACAACCCTAACGCCTTTAAAGCTGGAGTGAATCGGCACCTAATAGGTTTGCTCGCTCCATCGTCGACCACATCTTTATAAAGCTGTCTAGATTGCGGTCAAGAGTCGGTCTGTATGTCATAAAACAACATAAAGAAAATAATAGCATGATAGGTCCATTAAAAGATAAATAACCATCGTACTTTGAAAAAAGATAATAACTTACACCACTATTGAATTTGAATGAGAAAGGCACTGGGTACTGCCTAATTCAATGCACGCCACTGAAACCCTTTATATATAAGCAGAGTAATAGGGTCCAGTTAGCGCCCTTTGGGTATGGAACCCATAAAATTGAATTTGAAGTAACAACCAATCCCATCACTTGGAATTACATTTGACAAAGTAAGCCAAGATAGTAATAGTACGGTTAGCATAATACACTCAATAAGTCTCTTTTATTTTCCTATATTATCACGAGGAAAAAAGTATCTGCAATATCATAAATCTGTGGAGGTTCCCTTCTCTATAGGTGTGTATATTTCCTTATTGAGGCACAAAATGTATACAGAAATCTGGGCAGCTTTTAAGAAACATTGAAAGGAAACCGGAAAAAAGGTTGTATTGGAAAATGTTTATGAGAATGTATTGATTGGCGAGATTGGATAATTGAAAAAAATGCGGATTTTTATTAACCTATATTATCCCACTGCTGGGCAAAGGTCTTCCCCATGTTCTTGCAAATTTCCCTATCAGTATTTTTTTCAGTCCAATTTTTGAAAAAAAAAAACATCTTAAAATAATTATTTTGTAATAGTTATGGAGTGATTAAAGGTTTTTTTTTGTGTAAAAAAAAAGATTATAATATATTTGGCTTTATAATCGAGTTTTCATCACAAATAGGCGGACAGGAAAATGCCGCGAACGCTACAAAGGCACAATACATCACATTTTTAATAACAAAATACGTCTCATCCTAAAATCTCGTCTCCAATGCGTAAAACTAGTACATAGAAAGAATTTTCCTTATATCGTCCTAGTAAATATCTGTTATTTACCTCAAAAGATTTCATCCGCACTCACACAAACACTAGTTCACAATCACATCACTATCTGTGCGTTTATATTCATGCACACATACACACAACTGTATTACAATTATACCAACACTTAATACATGTAATAATGCGTAATTTTTATTCAACAAAAATTGTAATTCGGTGCGGCCGGACGCGGCGTAGCGTGTGCTACGGGCTACGCGCGGGCTACGACTGGCGTAGACCCCGCCCCGCGCTGCCGCTACGTCCCGGAGCGCTGCGAATCACTGGGGATTATTTTGATATTACATATTTTTTGTTTTTAATTGTTGTGCTGATAAAAATATCAGATATATTTGTTTTTGTATCTGTATATTTGATTTAGAATTTCACATACATACGTTACATCACGCCTGTTTTACCCGAATAGTCCACAATTATCTCACAATTAAGTTACCACTTATGTCAAAATATATAATATTTTTTTTTTTTTTTTATAGTTAAAGGCTAAAGGCCCACCTGATGTTAAGCGTTTACCTTTGCCCATGACATCTTAAATACCACCTAGGCTGTTGCCTAAATGGTACCGCAAGTTGGCTCGCCAAACTGAGACATGAAGATGGAAAGTCTCATGTGATTGTAATTTCACCAGCACCCGTACCCTTCAGACCGAAACACAGCAATGCAAGCATCACTATTTGGCGGAGAAGTAGGCACGGTGGTAGTACTTCCCCGGACGAGCTCTTTCACAATGGAGCTCTACTACTACTAAAAATCTACTACTACTAATAATATAATTTATTCTGCAAATTGGATGTTAAAAATCACTTTAACAAGCCGGTTATTTTAAAACTAGATGGCATCGAGATCCTACTAATATTATAAATTTGAATATTTGTTGTTCCGTGCGGTGCCGGACGTAAAGAATTGCACCACCCTATATCTTCTCATGGGTGTCGTAAAAGGCTACTAAGGGATTCCCCAAAGGATCGCCAACCCGCCTGCGAAGCGTGGCGATTATGGAATATCCTCCCATTGGGGGAGGCCTATGTCCAGCAGTGGACGTCTTTCGGTTGAAATTATGATGATGATGAATGTTTGTGAAGATGTTTGGATATTTGGATGTTTAGATGTTTGGATGTTTGGACGCTGTAAGGGCTGAAAGAATTTGGATAAAAGAATCATCAAAATCGGACTACTCTGTAAAAAAATATGCGTGGGCATACCTACACAAAAAAAAAATACGCATTGACTTGAAAACTTCTCCTGTTTTTTTTTCGTCGGTTTAAAATTTGCCATATAGATAGAACATAACCCGGATTTACATATACCTTTTATCCCGGGAAGACGAACAGCTCCCGAGGGATGCGCGATAAACTACATCCACGCGGGCAAAGCCGCGGGCATAGTCTAGTACAGCTATACTCAACCTGCGGTTGAATTTCGCACCCATCAAAGAATGGGTGTTTCAGAACGGGAATGTGAGCCGTGCGCTATCAGCGATTTTTTTGTTCCCCAAAAATATAAAAGCGTCCAAAGATGTACCAAAATCCTACTCACATTCTTTGGGTCTACGTATGTGTGCGAATCGTCTTTTTCAAAAATTAAATACACAAAGAACGTTTACAGATTCTCATCTGGATGATGTTATAAGGATAGCATGTAGCGACAAGCCAGATCTTGATAAAGTTTTGAAAAAGTGTTCACAGTATCAAAAATCAAGTAAGTAAGTTTATTGTTAATATGTTATTTTTAGTTTTTTTTTCTCGCCTGTACCGAGACTGAAATAAAAAAAATCTTTCTTTAAATCGCATTAAAACATATAAACATCTTTGTTAAAACTTCTTTTTTCATTAATAAAGTAACTACATCGTTAACTTGGAATTACGTTTAAAAATAATTTTTGCCTGCGGCCCTCGACACCATGACTGAAACGTGTTTGTGGCCCCTATAAAAAAAAGGTTGAGTATGGCTGGTCTAGTATGTTATAAGTAATGGGACATGGGTAATAAGGAACAACCCTATTGCCTTTAACCAGACACAAATCCAGACTCCAGGCTGCTACTGAGAATTTTCTGATAAAAAAATACAATAACATTTTTTCCCGACCCAAAAATTTAACCCAAGACCCCACGCTACACAGTCGTGCTTACAGGCTAGACTGCATCATGAATTTAAAACTTTTGAGAAATAAAATTCAAGTTATTTGAACGCAGACTGATATTAATAAAACCACCTCATTTTATCAACTGTTACTGATTGTAAAGCCATATAAATGAAGTAATTCATTTGTTTGTTTGTTACTTAAGTACTAAAATAATAAAAAAATCTTAAAGATAATAAAGAGTGCGCTTTGATATGCCAGAAGTTATACAAAAGTATATTTAAAATCTAAACGAGAAATTTAATAGATTTTTATAAAATTTTATACACATGTAATTCCAAATATTAAAAAAAAATACAAATGGTACGGTGTTATAATGTTATACAATATTGAATGTCAAATATTATTATGCTTGGTCACTATTTATAATATTCTCTACATATAAATAGGCAAAGAAAAACGGTTCAGTACAATTTTCTTCCGACCAATATTGTTTTTTTTTATTTCGTAGCTATTGAAGAGCTTTAGAAGATAAATCAATAAAAATATTGAAAAGAGTCTGTTTTTTCAGCAAAGTTCAATCACAGTTTTTATGAATTAAGGTCGAACGGGCATTCAACATTCTTCTGAAACGTCATAAATCGATTTTGTCTCAAAATACTGTCAAGGTTACCTAAGATACCTTTGGGCTAATAATACCTTCCCCTGTTGAGGTCCTTGCGGTACAAATAAATACCAAACACGCCTTTTCACTGCCCAAAATAATGGACTTACGATAATTAAACTAAGCTCATTCGTGAGCGTAGGAGCATTGTTTTGATACAGGTTATTGACCCCTTGTTTATTCCCGTACAGTCAGCTGCAAAAACATGTATACACTTCACGAAATTAAATCGCGAATTTAAGAAATAGATTTTTTAATAAACCTACATTTTACTTTTCAGGTACATATTTTTGTATGTATAAGTCTACAATATTGAAAGATTTCGATCCCTACTTTTCTTAAATTAAGGTATAAATTTCGCCAAGTGTGTACTTTGTTGCTTGACAAATATTCCTGTGATTGTGATATTTGTTTTGTGTACCTTAATGTTCTACTAACATAGTTTTAAGTAATTTGTAAAACTAACACGCTATGGGCCTCGATGTCTGACACTAAAATATTTTTATTATTATTTATTTGTTCAGCTGACTGTACATCTTGAGACTAAAGTAAAAGTTATTTTTATAAACTGTCGTCTATCAAACTCTGTATTATCTTAAAGAATCGCAAGAGACGGACAAGGACTTTTTTATAGTATAAGATGGCGAAACGATCTAACATCCCACCAGGTTAAGCGGTTACCTTCAATCAACTCAGCCTATCGCAGTCTACTGCTGGACATAGGCCTCTCCCAAGTTGCGCCACAACGCTCGGTCCTCTGCCTTCCGCATCCAGTCCCCCCCAGCCACATTCTTTAGGTCGTCGGCCCACCTGGCAGGGGGGCGCCCTACGCTGCGTTTGCCAATTCGCGGTCTCCACTCAAGGACTCGTCTGCTCCAACGAAAGCACGAACGAAGCGGTTACCTTCCTGCGTATATTTCAGTTTATCATAGAAGGACTTATTGCGCATCCCTCGGCAACTGTATATTTTCCACACCTTTGAAATGTACCGCCCGGTAAATGTCAAATTTATGACATTTTAACGACCTCCGTAGTCTAGTGATTCGAGTGTCAGACTGCTGATCACGAGGTCGTGGGTTCGATTCCCACAGGACACAAATATTTGTGTGATGGATGAACATAAGTGTTTGTGTTGGTCTGGGTGTTCCTTATCTATTATAAGTATGTATTTACAAAAAAAAAATACATAAGTATTATATCCATTGTCTAGTACCCATAGCACAAGCTCTGCTTAGTTTGGGACTAGATAGGGCTGTGTAAAAAATGTCCCAAAATATATATTTATTATTTATATTTATTTATTTTCCCAGAACAAAAGTAGCTTACCTGTGTTCCATATTTCATCTAGATTGGTACAGCCGTTTCAACGTGATTGATGGTGCTTGTACACGGTGCATGTAACTCGTGCGATCTACATGATTGGGCTACTGGCGCGGTTTAATGCGGTACATTCGTAAGGCACTGGACCCGCGCATTTATTTACATGGTCCGTTTCATAAACCTGCGCACGTGCCTCAACATGCGCATGTTACCCGTGCCATGTTCAAACCCCCATTAATCCGGGTCATGGCCTATCTGTATGCCAAATTTCATCCAGATCCGTTCAGCCGTGTGATTGCGTGCGTGCGTGATTGAGTTACAAACAACCGAACAGCTTCATATTTATAACATTAAATAGGATCACAGACCAGTAAGCCTCTAGACGCCGATTAGCCGGATACCCCCGGTCACCACGCGTATGCAGTACCACAGCATATCATACGCCTCGCCGCCAATCGGAACGTCACTCCGTCAGCGAGCGGCACCAATCATACCACCGAACTTTTGAGCCGACCAATCCTAATGCGATGTCCGCTCCCCGGCCCCCGCCAACATTTTACGACTGTGTTCTCATGCAAAAATTTGTTTATGCGGTATCTTGAGGCTTACTGGTCTGTGAGTAGGATGCAGCCAAAGGTGTATACTCAACTCTAGACGTTGGATGCCCACCTTCAAAAGATTTACCTCCCATTTTTTTTATCATTCCACATCGCGGAAGCTGACTCCTTCGAGGTAAACAGTAAACTCTGAACACTTCTACAAAGGCAGTCTATAAAGTATTATATAACAAACAAACACGCCTTCGTACTACCAACATAAACCTAATGTCTACTTGTTTTCCGATCAGGCACTGTACAAAAGAACATAATATGACACTTAAATTGGACCTTATTTTAGAAGAAATTGGGTGTGAATTTGGATGTGTTGTCTAGTCTCCTTCTCCTCAGTTTATATGTAATTATGTTTAGTTTAAGTACCAAAACTATAGTAGCAGTGATACCTATTTTATAGGTTGTGTAATTATTATGGCCAATGACTTCATATGAAGATAATTATTATACTGAGTACCTAATGATTCTGTTTGATTGGATTTGATTGACAGTTATCGGTATGAAAATGTAATACAGGAATGCACATCTTGTCATATCAACATCAACATTTATCTTGTCTACAACTCATACAAAACTTCTGACCTATGATGGCTTCAAAAGATCTTTTATTTCATACAGTAACTGCTATTTAAAAAACTGCCAAAATCATACATAGCTGTGAAAGTGCCGAGAACAATAGCATGGTCATAACGATATGGGCTTAGTACCATCATCATCATCTTCATAATTTCAGCCAAAAGATGTCCACTGCCATTATCGCTTGGCAGGCGGGTTGGCGATCGCAGTTGGTTGGTTAAATACTTAGAGAACGCTCCTGCCCATCCTCTGTTGAATCCCTTAGTCGCCTTTTACGACACCCATGAGAAGATATCATCAACTCAGCCTATCGCAGTCCACTGCTGGACATAGGCCTCTCCCAAGTTGCGCCACAACTAGAGGTGTGTAACTCAGCTCAGAACCGGTTCAAATATACAGATCAATAAGCTTGAGCTGTTGAGCTGCAGCTCAATGACAAAATACGCAGCTCACGGCTCAAAGAATAGTATCTATCTGTGCGACAACTTTTGTTGCACGGAAGATAAAAGATGTCTATATAGATAACAACCTGTTTGAACCGGTGAGCTGGAGCGGCGACAGATCCGCGGTGAGTCGCAGAGTCAGCGAGCGAGCGCAGCTCAAACAGATCGAACGGTCTTTAAGCTCAGCGACTCGCATCACAGATCATAACTCGAAGTATGCAGATACACAAATTGAGCTGATCTGTGAGCCGGTTCACAGCTCCGGCTCACTGACCTGAACCGTGAGCTGAGCTGCAGCTCACGCATTTTTGTTGAGTTACCCATGTCTAGCCACAACACTCGGTCCTGTGCCTTCCGCATCCAGTCCCCCCCAGCCACGTTTTTCAGGTCGTCGGTCCACCTGGCGGGGGGGCGCCCTACGCTGCGTTTGCCGATTCGCGGTCTCCACTCAAGGACTCGTCTGCTCCAGCGGCCATCGGTCCTTCGACAGACATGGCCAACCCACTGCCACTTCAGTTTACTGATCCTACAAGCTATGTCGGTCACTCTGGTTCTTCTCCGAATAATCTCGTTTCGGATTTTATCCTTCAAAGAAACGCCATGCATAGCTCGCTCCATAGCTCGCTGAGCGACTTTAAATTTGTGGACTAGCCCAACTGTCAGTGTCCATGAGAAGATATAGGGTGGTGCAATTCTTTACGTCCGGCACCACACGGAACATAGTACCATCACTTCACTTTAATTTAAGTTAGTAATCTAATGTTTTTTATTAGAAATAAAAACCAAACGTAAAACGAGCGCTAATCCGGCCGACAATTTATTTATTTGTTTAAACAAAAAATTTAATACAATTAAGAAAGTTTTTTAAGATATGGCACGAGCAAATTGCCCATCGCTCAGCAAATTAATGTGACCATTTATGGATAAAAGCCAAGAGAAGAGGTTTTCAGCGACAGCTGACATAAACATTTCGGCAACATTGCTTCAAGTCGGTTAGCATCAAGTCGCTCACGCAGCTGTCACGCGTTGGTTATGGTTTTTGATCAAGGAACATAATACTCTCTATGTTTTATAATACTCTTTATTATTTTGAATAGAATTTCATTATTAAATAAATAAATATTTTTGGGACATTTTTACACAGCACCATCTAGTCCCACAGAATATCTAATAGCACTTACGTACAGAACGGCCACTCACCGCCCCCCGCTAATTTAAGATTCCTCGCCCGCGCCCCGCACGCACCTGCAGTCTGCAGTTTGCAATTGGACTGCAAGATCGCAATGGATGTCAATCGCCAGTCGTTATACAAGCACGCCATCTCTGAGAATTACTGAGAAGCGCTTGGAACCCAGTCGGCATTACGAGCGGCGAGCGTCCCTAACCTACACATGTGTGCGTTCGTATACAGACGTAATCTTGTAGATGTAGGTGGTGCTAACATTTATATTGTATTGAGTGGCCGAGGTGTGCCTATAGTACAAGCTCTGCTTAGTTTGGGACTAGATAGTGCTGTGTAAAAAATACCCATTTTTTTTTATCGTAATTCACAAAACTGATGTACAATCTCACATACACTTGGGAGAAGATAAGATGCTAAAAGTTATTTATTTTATTTGTAGTAAACATTTTATTGTATGCAATAAAATTATCATCATAACATAACATAACCAGCCCATTACTGTCCCACTGCTGGGCACGGGCCTCTTCTCAGTATGAGAAGGTTAAGGCCTTAGTCCACCACGCTGGCCTAGTGCAGGTTGGCGGACTACACACACCATTGAGAACTTTATGGAGCACTCTCAGGTGTGCAGGTTTCCTCACGATGTTTTCCTTAACCGTTAAAGCAAGTGATAATCCAATATAAATCAGCACATGAATTCGAAAAGTCAGAGGTGCGGGCCGGGATCGAACTCACACCCTCCTTCATGGAAGGCAAGCGTTCAACCACTAGGCTATCGCTGCTGAGCATATAAATTATCATCAATTGCATTTAAAAAGAATAAAACGGTTATCGACTATAATGGGTGATGTGATTCGTTGTTAGTTTTTAATCTACCAGGTTGAGTATAACTGACTAAAATATAACTAAACTAAACGAAAAAAATAACCATTATAGACAATCTTGTCACTACAAAACAATTCCAAAGAAACCCGAACCCATTTAATATTTTTACAGCCAATAAAACATGCATGCCCCTAAACTAAACGTTTTGGAATACGTGCCTCGATAGCGTGCTTACGACGTGGTTAATGCAACGTGTTGGGTTTAAACGTCGCGATTTATAACTAAAGTAACGTTTAGTGCAACTTGAGGCAATATTGATCCACTTGAAATGGGTAGTCATAATTTTATACATTTATATACAGACTTGATTAAGATCGGTTGGCAAACTACACACACCATCAAGAGCTGGGCCCTAATTCACGTAATTTCATGACGCGCCGATCAAGTTGCAGTGACGCTGCAGTTCGTTTGTGACAGCTATCATCGTAGATAAAAGAATACGAAAAGCATTGTTTTGATCGAAACTTAACTGCAACTTCGAAACATAGTCCGATGTATTCCACATAGATTGCGATACACTATCTACAATGCTTTGGTTAAACCACACCTCCAATATCTTGTTGAAATCTGGGGCAATGCCGCTAAAACAAAACTAACAGATCTCAAAATTGCACAAAATAAAGTAATAAAAATGATTTTTAACTATCCATATTTAACACCAACAAATAACATTTATAAAGAAACTAAAATAATGAACATCAATCAGTTATATAGTTATAACACATGTATTTTAATCCGAAAGGCTCTAAACAAAAGTATCCGTACTAACATATCTTTCACCAAACTAAAACAGATTACCCATCGTAGCACTCGCCGAGCTAGTTTCTTGGTTTTACCAAAAATTAGAACCAACTATGGCAAAAAAACTATAACTTATGAAGGAGAACAAATCTATAATAAAATACCCTCACGTATTAAAAATCTAAGCTCATTTAATGCATTCAAAACTGAGCTAGCACTATATGTAATTTCAGACAACTCTTTTGTAAAATAATGAATGCACTGAATGGGTACACCAAAAATCTTTGAAAAAAGATATAATAATTTTTAATTCGACGAACTAAACCATCATAGCTTAAGTTAATATTGTTCTCAAGTAAGTGACTTTGTGTTTTTATTGAGAATAAATTTCTTTAAACCTAACTGCGCTGCAATTGCAGTTCTGTAGTTACGTGAATTAGCCTTCGGTGTGCATGTTTCCTACATAGATAATCAAATTCTGATCAGCACATGAATCCGAAAACTCTGACGTAAAGGTCAGGTTCGAACTCAGTCGTAGGCTATATTGCCATTTACCAGGCACAACAATACAATTACTAACTTCTTAGGTTTTCGCGATCACTACACATTATAATAAAACAAAGTTTAGCTGACGTCAAGAACAGACGCTCCACAAAGTCTGCAGTGTGTGAACATGCCCTAGACAAACCCAACCATTTTCTTCGATTTGATAAACCACAAGTTCTGGCGAAGGAAAACCTATATGTACCTAGAAAGCTCCATGAGGCTATTGAAATTAAAAAACATCCTAATTTTAATAGAGAAGATGGTTGGCAGCTACCACCTTTTTGGAACCCAGTCCTAAAAATAATCAAGTCCCAAACAGCACGCAACACTTTAAAAGATAATGATATTGTGAGTGATTACTGCGTGCATCGAAACGATTTTAATTAATAATATTGTACGGTAGATTAAAATATTTTTTTAGAAATATTTGTAAAGACGCTTGTCATCTTAGTCTACCTGCGACCACGAAATGCTGCAAAGCTTTCGAAACGTCAGGGAAACCAATTTAAATGATATACGCGATTTAATCCGGATAAACTTTGTTTTATTATAATACAAATACTGTACAGCTGCCGAATTGCGTAACTCACTCAAGATCGCAATCATCAGGATTTCAATGTACATTGCTTCGTGTGTTTTGACAATCCGTCTTACCGGCAACTACGTACCACGCAATGAATATTGCTGTAATTTCAAAATGAAAGCTAAATGTCAAAGTGAAAGCATTACGCAATTGCCCCACTGGTATTTGCAAAGTATCTTAAGAGTATCACAGGTTCCTTATAACTATTTAAATGTTTTTCTGTATATTGAAATCCATCAATGTGTAAGTAATAACGGCTGTAATGTTATGAGCAATAACTGCAACTATCGCTGTCTCGCTCTAGCGCCAAGTTCACACGGTCCTACCACCCTTCACGGATGGTACAAGTTAGAAGCAACAGCAGTGATGTATTTTTAACATGAGTTGTTGGAACTGATATGGGTTATGTTTATTTTTTAAATGGTCTTTATTTTAACTGGCAGAAAGGGACTCCAAAACTAAAATTAACAATCACGGTCAACATTGAGCAGATTTAAGAAAAAACACATATTTAAAAAAAATCGGTAGTAAAAGTGCGTGGCAGACAGTTAAATGAAAAAAAAAGCAAGCAGATTATGACTACGAGATCGATCGAAAGTTTGTCTATTACTATTTCCGTTTATTCAACTAATATTAATGAAAACATGTCAAGCAAGAATTTATATTGGAAGAGATAGTTATTTTTTACAGACAATGAAAAAACCGACCTTTTTCATATTATTTGAATGCTTTTGTTGTATCAACTAATGTTTATTTTTAAACCTGAATGGGCCTTCGTTTGACAGCTACTTCACCTAATGTTATGCGATCGTGCAGCCGACGATGATGTACGCTTGTCCAAAATAAACCTATTCACTCGTGCCTTGAATACCAAACTAACTACTAATACTGGCAAACAAAGACAATAATTACCATGAAATGCCACTCCTTGGCGGTACGCAAAATTAAAGTATTAGCAATAAGCGTGCGTAAGGCTGGAATATCATCAGCCCACTCTAGTCATTCGATGATGGCATGGCTATGGCTTTTAAATCCACGAAGTATCTTACTGGTTCTTCTTCTTAAGAATTAAGATCTACTACTATTTGAAACCGTGTAACTACATAGATAGGACTTTCATACTAGAAACATGGGCTATTTGTAATAAAAAATATCCCTACTTAAAACTCACTCTTCACAAATGAAGCCAACAAAACCGTGCTACTCCATGTACAAACCAGCGCTCACGCACACAACACACATCTCAATACGGATCAAAAGCGCGACATAAAATAAACGAATAACTCAGAATACAGAAACAATTAAGTAAATTAACAATCGCTTTCCGCTCATAGCTTGGACCACACTCCCCCGCCGCTGCGTAACGCAGGCGCAATGCCTACGCCCCGGATAAAGCCTCTGACTTGCGTATTCAACGTTTTTTTTGTAACAGTTAATTACTAACCAAGTTCATATTCTTTTTAATACGTGGAGTTCATTGCCGTTAACTTAATATTGGAGTTTGGGATAAGTTTAACTAAGTTTAGCTTAGAAGAGAAGCGAAGTGTCAAAATGTAACAGAAGTTTTTAAACTTTCGCGAATATCACTCATATTGGACAATGGAATTAATAATTAATTCCATGTAAATGTTGTTCTGATTTTTCTGTGCGCGAAAAGTCTCGTAATAAGTCTAAAATAAACAATGAAACACTAGCCTTTTTCTCTCATATCTTATTAAGTAAGCAATCTTGGCAAGTCTCTTTATTCAAATAACTACTGATAAAATATAATACAAGGTCTGCACATGTAATTAGGTTAAAAAAAATGTGTTTAAAATTGTTAACATAATGTTTTTAAATCATTTTTATTGAAAATTTTCGTTAAAAATACATGCCAAAGTTGTTTACTAAATAAGCCAAGTAATAAATAAAAACCGGCCAAGTGTGAGTCGGACTCACGAAGTAAGGGTTCCGTACCACCACATATGTCTATGTTTGCCCTTTTTAGGGTTCCGTACCCGAAGGGTGCCAAACGGGACCCTATTACTCTCGCTACGCTGTCCGTCCGTCCGTCCGTCCATCCGTCTGTCTATCACAAGCCTGTATCTTTTGAACGGTAATAGGTAACCGGTTGAAATTTTCTCAGATTATGTGTTGCTATGAGGTGTATCACGACAAATACTAAAAACAAAAAAAGGCTAAAACCAAAGGGTTTTTCAACGTTTTTATTTCTGCTCTATCTTCAAAACGGTAACATATACCAGCGTCAAACTTGGTCAGATTATAGTGCATATTATGTAGTTCAGCAACAAATACTAAAAATAAGACAAACATAGACATATGTGGTGGTACCTGCGTAAGAAAGACATGCAAAAATTCATATTTCGTGCACTGTACGTTGATGTCTTTTGATAAACTCTCGTAAATTAAATCAGTTTTTATGGGGTCGTTGATGTACAGAACCCTTACTGCGCGAGTCCGACTCGCACTTGGCCGGTTTTTTTTAGTATTTGTTGCTAAACTACATAGTATGCACTATAATCTGACTAAGTTTGACGCTGATATGTATTACCGTTTTGAAGATAAAGCAGGAACAAAAACGTTGAAAAAATGCATGTTTTTTGAGTTTTCTTGTATGGGGACCCCTTTTGGTTTTAGACTTTTTTTTGTTTTTAGTATTTGTCGTGATACTCCTTATAGCACCACATTTTCTGGGAAAATTTCAACCGGTTACCTATTACCGTTCAAAAGATACAGCCCTGTGACAGACAGACGGACGGACGGACGGACGGACGGACGGATAGACGGACGGACGGACTGACGGACGGACAGCGTAGCGACAGTAATAGGGTCCCGTTTAGCACCCTTCGGGTACGGAACCCTAATAATAGGGTCCCGTTTAGCACCCTTCGGGTACGGAACTCTAAACACAGAGCGTAAGTTTAGCTTAGAACAGAAGCGAAGTGTCAACAAAGTAACAGAAGTTTTTAAACTTCACTCGTATTAGACAATGGAATTAATAATTAATTCCATGTATTGGACTACGATTACGGGGCTTTTCGCATACAAAAAAAACAATAACCGGCCAAGAGCATGTCGGGCCATACTCAGTATTATAGGGTTCCTTAAGTAGGTCTAATTACAAACGAATCAAATCGAATATTAATCATTGCTATTTTAGTATTTGCAAACAGCGCCACCTAGCGCTAAATTTAAGAAGTGTGTCATATCAATATAGCACAAAGTCTCTTTTTGTGATTTTTTTAAATAGAAAGTAACTAAAGGAGCATTATTTGCTAAGATCATTTTTCTCTAAGGTCAATGACCTTTTGAACTAGGACGTCTTAAGTATTTTTCAGTTTTCTCACTATAACTCAAAAAATTATAATCACATTATACTCGAAATAATTTTAAAAGAGAGTTTTTATAAAAGTCTATCAACGTGGAAGATTACAAGTTTCTACGTTGCATAGTTTGGAAATGGCAGGGGGGGACACATTGTAAGCCACTTTAGTGGGCTATATTTCGCAGATGGTACACCTGATAAAAAGTGATATATGAAACATTACCTTCATTTTAGTAGACCTATTCAATGATACCCCACACGAGGGGATGCAGCAAAAAAATAATTTCATCCCCATTTCACATGTATGGGCGCCACCCCTACAATACGTTATAAAGATTTTTTTTCTTATTTAAAATTGAGATCTATATCTAAACCATTTTTGAACAAAATTTCATTTACTTATGTTTATAACTGTAGAAGTTATTAAGCTGTAAAGGATTAGGACAGACGGACAGACGGACAGACGGACGGACATGACGAAACTATAAGGGTTCCTTGTAGGACTACGGAACCCTAAAAACAACATTTTGACTAACCTCGACGTTCGGCTAAGTGGCATTGGCCGTAGTCACTAGGAGATTGAAGCATGCGTATGTCATCGTCTTGAGTTGCAGGAATCTTCTCGTGACCACGGCTCTTTATTCATCCAATAGCTGCCTCAAAACGGGCGAGCGATGTATGTCAACACATCAGTGTAATAAGACTGATGTAGTGTTTACTATTTGCCACTAGAAAACTTCAAATCAATTTCGACCAATTATTTTCATTGTGTGCGTAAACTGAATGTATCTACGCTCGTCAACGCTCACAAATATAGCACACAGTCATAGATACGTGGGACACTCAGAAAGTTTTGCGAAACTAAAAAAAATTGTTCTATACGTACATATATTTTTATCAAATCTTTTCAAAGTACTTTCCACCAGCCTCTATACAAAGATTCATGCGCCTAAACCAGTTTTCAAAACACTTTTTCCAGTCCGCCGCAGACACCTCGTTTACAGCCTGCTCGAACGCAGCCAGCGCATCTTCCGGCGACGAAAATTGTATCCCTTTGAGCTGATTTTTTATTTTTGGGAATAAAAAGAAGTCACACGGTGCTAGATCAGGGCTGTAAGGAGGGTGACCCAGGAGTTTGACTGGCGTGCTGTCCAGGAAGTCCCTCGTTTTGAGTGCGGTGTGCGCAGGTGCATTGTCGTGGTGGAGCAGTAGCCCGCGGAGCCCTGTGTTTGGTCGCTTGTTGCTTATAACAGAGAAAACTTCTGGCAAACATTTGGTAGTATACCATTCGGCATTAATGCTTCTTTGATCCCGTAAGGGAATTGATACCAAGTGGCCAGTCAAATTAAAAAAGCTAGCGATCAAAATCTTACCCCCGCTTCTAGATCGCTTCACTTTGGTAGGCGTTGGCTCATTTTGAAACACCCAAACAGTCGACTGGCGCTTGGTTTCTGGGTCGTATTGATAAATCCAGGACTCATCACCTGTAACGATGTCGTAAACACGCCGAGACGAGCCTGCTTCAAATTTGTTAAGCATATCACGGCACCATTCCACCCGGGCCTGCTTCTGAGCATCGGTGAGGTTGTGTGGCACCCAGCGTGATACTATCCTCCTCACGCGAAGATGGCTGTGTAGAATCTCGTGAACGCTTCCCGATCCAATCTTCAATATGTGTTGAATCTCCTGATATGTAATTCGCCTATTGTCTTGGATTAAATTTTTCACTGCTAGCACGTTTTCTTCGGTAACAGCCGTCAAAGGGCGACCGCTTCTTTCGTCATCCCCCAAAGTTGGTCGACCGCGCTTGAATTCGTTATACCAACGATACACGGTTGCCTTGGAAGGGCCTTCATCCATGAATGCCATTTGAAGTCTCTCGTACGATTCATCCGGTTTCAGGCGACACTTGAAATCGTATAAAATCATAGCTCTAAAATGTTCCCGGCGCAGATCCATATTTCAGTGAGACACAATACTTTGAATTAACTCGCAAAAAATGTGGAGGGAAATTTTGAAATTGGAACTTACTTATTTTTACTTATAAATAATCATATTTTCGAAAAACATTATAACTGGCCAGTCTCCCATATATAAAAACTTTTTTTCGCAATACTTTCTGAGGGGCCTGGTATAAAAAGTGCGAAAAAGGACACTTTTGGATTTTTTTCTGTCTACAACTACGGCGACCTATAATTTACAGTGTTAATAGTTTCTGATTAAACTACAGTATCAATCAATCCATCAACTTAGCCTATCGCAGTCCACTGCTGGACATAGGCCTCTCCCAAGTTGCGCCACAACGCTCGGTCCTCTGCCTTCCGCATCCAGTCCCCCCCAGCCACGTTATTTAGGTCGTCGGTCCACCTGGCAGGGGGGCGCCCTACGCTGCGTTTGCCGATTCGCGATCTCCACTCAAGGACTCATCTGCTCCAACGGCCATCGGTCCTTCGACAGACATGGCCAGCCCACTGCCACTTCAGCTTACTGATCCTACAAGCTATGTCGGTCACTTCGGTTCTTCTCCGGATAATCTCGTTACGGATTTTATCCTTCAAAGAAACTCCAAGCATAGCTCGCTCCATAGCTCGCTGAGCGACTTTGAATTTGTGGACTAGCCCAACTGTCAGTGTCCACGTCTCGGCACCGTAAGTCATGACTGGCAGGACGCACTGGTTGAAGACCTTTGTCTTCAAACTTTGCGGTATAGGCGACGAGAAGACTCGGCGAAGTTTGCCAAATGCTGCCCAGCCCAGACGGATCCTTCTGTTGGCTAAACTACTGTACCTTTACTCCAATTGGTAAAACCAAACTTTCGATACATTATGTACTGTGCGAGTAATATTTTTTTACTGATGGGGGTGCCACTGAGCTGCTAGTAACGCCTTAAACGTCAATTAAGTTCGCGGAATTTAGAAGTCAACTTTAGAAGGTATGACGCGTGTCGCTATAATGCGCGTCATATCCGATCAAAAACACAAAAGACTGTTCTACAAGGCAATCGCCATAGTTTCGGGCAAATGAAAGTCAAACCCAGTGAACCGATTGAAAAACTTTCAGATTGAAATAATTCCGAAGCAGATAGATATTTGTTGCTAAACAACTGTTTTACATGCTGTTTCAGATTGAAACTCCTTTTATAGTAGTAATTTGATTAAATTAAATGGCGGTCGGACTAAAAGCTGTTAAGGTTTATATTCTTATCGGATATATTATTTTATTCGAATTAGGTTTTTTTTGGTAGGTACTCACTTTGCCCCGTACTATGCAAAATATTTATATTCTTATGTGTGTTTACAAACACAAATCTGACACGTTCTTTACACACTGTCTCACCTCGGACACTCAACACAATATTAATGCTAGCACTATAACACACAAGATTACGTATGTATACGAACGCACACACGTATGAGTTAGGGATGCTCACCGCTCGTAGTGCCGACTGGGTTCCAAGCGCTTTTAAGTAGTTCTCAGAGATAGTGTGCTTGTATAGCGACTGGTGATTGACATCCATTGCACAATTGCAGTCCAAGTGACGTCAAACTGCGGGCGCGTGCGGGGCGCGGACGAGAAATATCTTGAATTGGCGGGTGGCGGTGAGTGGGCGTTCTGTACGATAGTATTATTAGATATTCTATGACACTGTAAAGCAATCAGATCAGTCAATCAGAATCTGAAGCGGCACAGTACACATTCCTGTTATTCAGTTTATGAAATATCTTTCAATTGGTCCGGTTTTAGAGGAGAAAATATTAGAGAGCCAAACCTCGAATTATGACTTATTTACTAAGGCTATTCAGTCGAACCTGCTGCAGTTGTCCTTATCGCACATACTTGAGGCAAAGCGACAGAGACAGTTTATTCAAATACCTAATCTTCAAGTCTCTCTGCCCGCATTTCCTCTTAAGCCGGTCAGAAAGAGCTTTATGTCCATGCAATAAAAGCGAAAAAGAAGTCACGGTGTCGAGTCGCGTCGCCCAAACTAGTGATGAATAGCTGAAACGGATAGCTGTTATGAATAGCTGGATACTGAATACCGGATATCCGGCCAACCTTGAAGCCAGATAGCTGGATATCCGGCTGAACATAGCCGATTAGCGCATCGTAACGAGCGGGCGGACTCTGGTGAATTCGGGTCTTTTCGTTCATGAGCGAAGTTAGCAAGTGTTTCAATCACCGTTAGTTGCCTCTTCATGCAGAGAAATTAGTATTTAATCACCTTAATTTGCATTTAGTGCTGTAAAAGTGCTATTTTTTTGTTGTTAAATGAAAATAAATGGTGATTATATTTGTTATGTAAATTAAATTAAATACCTGAATTTTAGTATTTCGTATTTTTTTTAATACTGTATCCAGCCGGATACTCGCTTATTATCCGGTATCCGGTCGGATGGTATATTTAGGCCGGATATTGGATAGTTATCGGATCTCTAGTCCAAACCGAAACGAAGCGAATGACTACTGTTTCGCTTTTATTACATGGACATAAAGCTCTTTCTCATTGGCTCAAGCCAATTCCGCGTCGATAAGTATGGTCACTCCCTTAATCAGCTTCTTATCGAAACCATGGGTAGAAAATAGTCTCTTGTCTGTTGTCAACCATCTGTATTGTGTTCTCATCGTTTACCAATACAGGAAGCAGATCCCTTTTCAACGATCAGCTTATCGCCATATCTCGAACACAATGGTGTGGTTTGAACTACACATGTTGACAGGAGCAACAACATTTTAAAAGCAGAAGTACCTTATCAAAATATTATGTCACAAATATTTAATCATTAAAAAATAATAAAAAAATTTGCTTGTAAATATTGAGGAATTATAAAATATGACTTTTATTATACACACATTACTTACATTACTTTATTGTACACACATTTACACATTTGACGTCATCTGTGGTCTAGTGGTTCGAGTGTCGGACTGCTGATCAAGAGGTTGTGGTTTCGATTCCCACAGGACACAGATATTTGTGTAATGAACATGAGTGTTTATGTTGGTCTGGGTGTTTCTTATGTATTATAAGTATATATTTACAAAAAAAAAGTATCTAAGTATTATAATCCATTGTCTAGTACCCATAGTACATGCTCTGCTTAGTTTGGGACTACATGGTAATGTGTAAAATGTCCCAAAAATATTATAAATTTTACTATTTATTTATTATTGTTACAGTAGGAAAGCTTATGAACTACATCGGTGACACTAGGATGGGTACCTGGACACTGTAGCATTAGGGGCAACGAAACCGCTGATGAATTGGCTAGAGCTGGTGCTGAAAGCCCCACTGTGGGCCCGGAGCCAATCTGTGGCATTTCTTAATGCACCACTACAGCCTACATTAGAAACTGGGGAGCTAACCAAAGTGTCAGCCTTTAGGAAAATTCCCAGGCCAAGAACACTCGAAAGCACTTTTAGTAGGCTTCAAGAAAAGGTTTACGAAAGAAGCGCTTTCTTTGAACAGGAACCACATACGAATCCTGACAGGAACCCTCACTGGGCACTGCAAGCTGAATAAACACCTTCACAGGATGGGTCTCAGTGATACTACAGTTTGCAGGTTTTGTCGCGAAAAGGATGAGACGCCCATTCACATCCTATGCGAGTGTGATGCAGTGCACCACATGAGACGTCAGCATCTTGGAGGCCACGTCATCTCAACGCAGGAGATTAAATCCAGTCCCCCAAAGTCATAGTCGACTTCATGATTGACTTGCAGCTTGGGAAAGTGCTGTAATGCTGCAAGAGGCGTCACAATAGATCTTACCAGGTTACAATGGCTTAGGGGCGTTCAAGACCCCTAACTCTTTTCTCAAATAATAAGAACTACATCGGTGAGCTTAACTAAAAATTAGTTTTCTTACAGCAAACCTTAGAGCGATAGAGAGACGTTGATATATTAATAGAGGATAAAAACAAGTGTATATAACACAACATCACGCCTTTATTCCCCAAAAGAGTAGGCAGAAGTATACAGTACACCCAAATTTCACAAGGTCAGTTAATAAGTCCTATGTAATAGGGGGTGAGGTTATTGCCATTAATTGGGCACAAATCTAGACACCGGGCTGCTGTTAATAAATTTCCTAAAACAGAAATATAGGAATTTTAAATAAATAGTAAAATGTTCTTTAAATTATTATGATTTTCTATAAAAAGATTCCCCGTCTATTAACATCTAGACAGTAAACAACCAACAAAAACAAACATACAAAAAGAGAGAACAAAAAATACTAAGCAAATTCAAGTTTAATCTTTGCTGCAAATAATAATTAACAAATTGTACCCCGAAAAACACATAAACGAACTTATTAACCTGCAAAAAAATAACAACAAGACGGAGCAATTTATCAAATTTAACTTAATTCCTTTGACAAACTTCAAAAGACACAATGAGAAGAAACAAAGTTTTTTTTCTCCTTTTTTTTTCGAAAAAAAAGGCAAAGTGAAAAAGGAAAAAATCTCGTCGAAATTTATGCTTCGTAGTTTCTTTTTCAATTTGCGTAGAGGGGTGTTCGTTAAAAATTCAGAGGACAGCCGGGAGGGGTATAGATTGGTCGGCCCTCACTGCTCGGGCCTTTTTTTCGTGTGGATTCCATTTGTCTGTGAAATGTTTTGATTTCTATTTGGATGCTAAGTTTCACAATAGTAAGGACATGCATTATTGGTTAGCTCTTACTATGTACATTCTGTACCATTCGGATTTCAATATACAACGTGTATCAGAAATGCGTGGTCATATTTGAAGAGCTTATTCAATATACAACGTGTATCAGAAATGCGTGGTCATATTTGAAGAGCTTATTCAATATACAACGTGTATCAGAAATGCGTGGTCATATTTGAAGAGCTTATTCAATATACAACGTGTATCAGAAATGCGTGGTCATATTTGAAAAGCTTATTCAATATACAACGTGTATCAGAAATGCGTGGTCATATTTGAAGAGCTTATTCAATATACAACGTGTATCAGAAATGCGTGGTCATATTTGAAGAGCTTATTCAATATACAACGTGTATCAGAAATGCGTGGTCATATTTGAAGAGCTTATTCAGGGGATGTTATCGAACAACTTTTTCTATGGGACCAACCCTGAAATCGTGAAAAAAAAATCAGCTGATCCTTACATTTTATCGAGGGACATCGATGATTTAGTAGGGAACAGCTGATATTTTTTTCATGATTTCTGGGTTGGTCCCATAGTAAAAGTTGTTCTATACTATGCCCTGAATGAGCTCGTTAAATATGACCACGTATTTCTGATACACGTTGTATACTTCGTTTGCCCTTACAAAGACTATGGAGTTTCGTGCCGGCTCTCCTCCATGGCACCAACTTTTTGGATCGGTGCAACTAGATTCATAATTAACGTTTTGAAAGTGCATGTAAATGCTTATTCGAAATGAAAACTATTGACTTTGACTTGACTTTGACTATATTCAGTTTTTTAGGGTTCCGAAGTCCTACAAGGAACCCTTATAGTTTCGTCATGTCCGTCCGTCTGTCCGTCTGTCCGTCTGTCCGTCTGTCCGTCTGTCCGTCTGTCCGTCTGTCCGTCTGTCCGTCTGTCCGTCTGTCCGTCTGTCCGTCTGTCCGTCTGTCCGTCTGTCCGTCTGTCCGTCTGTCCGTCTGTCCGTCTGTCCGTCTGTCCGTCTGTCCGTCTGTCCGTCTTTCCGTCTGTCCGTCTGTCCGTCTGTCCGTCTGTCCTAATCCTTTACAGCTTAATAACTTCTACAGTTATAATCATAAGCAAATGAAATTTTGTTAAAAAATAGTCTACATATAGATCTCAATTTTAAAAGAATAAAAAAATAGTTTTTCCGTATTTTAGGGGTGGTGTCCATACATGTGAAATGGGGAAAAAAAAAAATTTTTCTCCCTCGTGTGGGGTATCATTGAATAGGTCTACTAAAATGAAGGTAATGTTTGATACACCACTTTTTTATCAGGTGTACCATCTGCGAAATATAGCCCGCCAAAGTGGCTTGCAATGTGTCCCCCCCCTGCCATTTCTAAACTATGCAACGTAGAAACTTATGGTCTTCAACATTGATAGACCTTTATAAAAACTCTCTTTTAAAATTATTTTGAGTATAATGTGATTATAAATTTTCGAGTTATACTGAGAAAACTGAAAAATACTTAAGACGTCCTAGTTCATAGGTCATTGACCTTAGAGAAAAATGATCGTAGCAAATAATGCTCCTTTAGTTACTTTCTATTTAAAAAACTCACAAAAAACAAACACACTTCTTAAATTTAGCTTCATAAATTTAGCGCTAGGTGGCGCTGTTTGCAAAAACTAAAATAGCAATGATTAATATTCGATTTGATTCGTTTGTGATTAGACCTACTTAAGGAACCCTATAATACTGAGCATGGTCCGACATGCTCTTGGCCGGTTTTTTTTCTCTCTTGTCTTACTTAGTAAACAATCTTGGCATGTCTCTTTATTCAAATAACTACTGTTAAAATACAATTACCAGTTCTGCACATGCAATTAGATGATAAAGAAATATTTAGTGTGTGAAATTGTTAACATATTTTAATAATAATTAATAATTATTGACGAATTGGATTAAAAAGACATGCCAAGATTATTTACAAAATAATACAAGTAAGAAACAACAGGGTGTACAGTCGAGCTACCACAGATAAAGTTGGGAAAAACGGCTTAAAATCGTAAGCGTGCCTAAACGTTGTGCTTTTTTCTGCCAACGAATTTTTTACGCTTTTGACGCTTTTTGTTTTTCACTTCTAAAAAAATTAACTTTTCTTCGTCTACACTACACTATTTTATTTACAATTAAACTATTTACAAAGTTCACTAAAATCTATACAAACAAACAACAATCGTCGCGTAGTTACCGAGAACATTCAAAAACGCATTCACTCGTTGACAACAAAAGATAAAATAAGCGCCAAAACGAAAGCAAATCAATAAAACGTTTAAAAATACAAAAAAAAACAACAAAACAATTTAATTAAATTTAATTCAGCCGGTTATCAAACCACCCGTCAACTTTGAAATTGGGTCTTATTGTCATAGAAATAAGGTTCCATTTCAATCGTACTATTGAAAGCATAAGTTTGGTTTACGAAAAAGTCTAAACGAAATCTGCTTTAATCACAAAGCGTGCTTATACGCTTTTATTTTTAATTAGCCTTTTTTAAGCGCTTTTCGTTTAAACGCCCACTTCTAACCACAGACCAGTGTCTCAAGACGCCACATAAACAAATAAATAATAAATAAATAAATTAATATTTTTGGGACAAAGTTTTGCACGAGAAACAGAAACAGATGGTGCGTATCATCAACTCGGCCTATCGCAGTACCACTGCCGGACATAGGCCTCTCCCAAGTTGCGCCACAACACTCAGTCCTCTGCCTTCCGCATCCAGTCCCCCCCAGCCACGGCGGCGATGGCGCGTATAACAAATCAATATTTCGTAAAAAAAATCCTAACAGAACTTATCACTCTTCCGATATTTATCCTAATTTTCAGACCAGCATATCGCAACGTTCAATCAGTAACAATTCTGATGTCCCCGTAGATGTATCGGCGCGATAAATTCCAGCAAACTGTCACTTCTGAATTATTTATTGCTTGTTTTATTCGAGAGCTACATTTATTTTCATATCCTACAGATTGTATATAAAAACAATTGTTGATAAAAAACAACAATTGTATTAAGATTTTTTTTGTTTATGTCAGTGTCAGAGATACTACGGTGTATCAGATGGTATTGTTTGCGATAGAAAGGATAAAGCCGGAATTTCATATTGTGTCGTGTCGTGGTGTGTCATGACACACAAGAAGCTATATTTAGAGCATCACAATACTACATTCTACAATAATGTGTTTCTAACCATACCAAATGTATGAAACCGATATACCTCTGGCGCGTCATGACACCCAGACACAATCATTTAATTCCGGCTTTGCACAATAATTTGTCGCTTTCGTATATTTTAGAGTTCCGTACACAAAGAGTAGTTTAGTAGTAGTATATAGAACTGGATGCGGAAGGCACAGGACCGGTCGTTGTGGCGATGTTTGGGGGAGGCCTATGTCCAACAGTGGACGTCTTTCGGCTGAAATGATGATGATGATGATGATATAGAACTCTTTGTGAAAGAGCTCGTCCGGGGAAGTACTACAACCGTACCTACTTCTCCGCCAAACAGTGATGCTTGCATTACTGTGTTTCGGTCTGAAGGGTACGGGTGCCGGTGAAATTACAATCACATGAGACTTTCCATCTTCATGTCTCAGTTTGGCGAACCGACTTGCGGTACCATTTAGGCAACAGCCTAGGTGGTATTGCAGTTGTTATGGGCAAAGGTAACCGCTTAACATCAGGTGGGCCTTTAGCTCGTTTCGCCATCCTATAGGTATTATAAAAAAGTACCATACGGAACCCTATTACTATGTCTATTACGCCATCCGTCCGTCCGTCTGACTATCATAGGGCGGTATCTTTTTAAACGTATTGCGCTCCGTACACGGGGCTAGTTCGCGAGTCAGTCCAGTGAGTCAGTTCAGTACCACTTTTATAAGTTACATCACTTACAACGATGTACACACGGCTACACATCAAGCTCTACTAATCCAGTATAAGCTGACCTCTCATTGTTTTTTCATTGCTAATAAAGAATGGAATCAGTGGTTATTTTCGGAAATCCATGATATACTAGACGACGTCTGTGGTCTGGTGGTTCGAGTGTCTGACTGCTGATCACGAGGTCGTGGGTTCGATTCCCACAGGACACAAATATTTGTGTGATGAACATGAGTGTTTGTGTTGGTATGGGTGTTTCTTATGTATTATAAGTAAGTATTTACAAAAAAAAAATATGTAAATATTATATCCATTTTCTAGTACGCATAGCACAAGCTCTGCTTAGTTTGGGACTAGATGGTGCCGTGTAAAAATGTCCCAAAAATATTGATTATTTATTATTATTTACTATTTATACAAAATATAGAGAATCAATATTTAGTGTAAATTCCGCCAAAACTAGGCCGTCAAGCTTGGATTCAATATGCAGCAACCTCCCGTCAACAAATACTGGGTGTCAGGGAAACGCTTCCGAAAATGAAGATAGGTGATAGTGCTGGTGATTACTGATACGAAACCACAAAATAAAATGCGATTCTTCTTTTAGATTTTTTTATATTTTTTTTGCATTTTTCTTACATAACCAGCTTTGGGCAGTTAAATAAAACTGATTTGCAAAAAAACCCCATTTATTTCCTTAATTTTTTAAAGTTCGCAATGTAATTCAAATAAAATATTAGCTTGTCGCTAGGGGTGAATGACATCCGCTCGCATACGCCGTCCGTGCCGGCCGAAGCGAGCGTAGGTAGGTTTTTTTTTTTTTTTTTTTTTTTTTTTTTTTAATTATTGGGTCTTTAATTTTAATGTCAGTGTTTTGCCCTTTGGTTGCGTAGGTAGGTTAGGTACGCGCGATCCCGGGTTTTGTACGCTTTACATTGCGGGTTTGCAAAATACCAAATCACTAAAACAATGAGTATAAGGCTAATGGTTATTGGTATTCGATTGTGTTTAGGTAGTGTAATAATAGCCTTTCCGTTTCGGGAGCGTTTCCCTGACACCCAGTATATGCACGTGCAGAAAGAGTGGAGTGGTCGACGTGTCAACATCTACGAAGGATTCTCCGTGGAGGGGCGAAACATGGGTCGAGTATCGGTTTGGTTTACATCCTGCATAACACATTAATCGCACCTTCTGCATGTGCATATAAAACATGTTATTGAAATAACTGAAAACCTCTTAAGGGGTCATTGCACTCATCAGCATGAACAACTTTTACTATGGGACCAACCCTGAAATCGCGAAAAAAATATCAGCTGTCCCTTACATTTGTGTTCACATAAATCGACAAAATATATGGAATAGCTGATTTATTTTTCGCGATTTCAGTGGTGGTTTACTTTTTTAGGTTTCAATGCTTAATGGATGGATTCGATACGTGGTAAGGTACTTATTTTGATACCTGGAAGGATGGCTAATTCACAGGAAGGCAGGCAGGTCGCTCAGGGGAGGTTGTATATCTTGTTACGCTGATTCAGTTTGACATAATACCGTCCACTATGTCCACAAATACAGAGTGACGTACAAGTGTTATGGGATTGCTTCTAACTTGATTTAGAAAGGACATCGTTGGGTAATCTTCATTGAATTCTATTTTGAGACTTCTCGGCTGTTATTAAACACTTTCATTTCATACATACATTAAATCTGCCTTAATGAAGTCTGCCGTGGAAGACCCCCCGCCACCTGGATGTCGTCAGTCCACAGGGACTTGAAGGAGAGTGAGATTGAAGCCGCGACCACGCGGGATAGAAATAAATGGAGAAGCCAGACAAGGAGAGCCGACCCCAGATAATCGGATAAGGCTGAGGAAAAGAAGAAGATTAAATCTGCCTTAATAACCAATGCGTAAATTGCATAATAGTAATATAGCGAAATAAACTGATAGCCAACTAATTTTTGCAGCTTAATTTATACAAAAAAAATATTTCTGCACCATAAATAATATCAGCTCAGCCTATCGCAGGCAGTGCTGTAAATGGGCCTCTCCCAAATTGCTCCACAACACTCGGTCCTCCGCTTTCAGTATTCAGCCCTCCTCTTTAGAAAATCTCTCCTAGTACGGAAATCATAGCTATTATAGTTTACTCGAAAAAGATGGTACAGTAAAACTATGTGGATAAAGTTGGAGCATGTTTTGATACTTTAAATAACTGGCTGGTTTATTTTAGTAAAGCTAACTAGAACAATACTAGGATTCCAATTCAACCTATTATTTTCCTTATAATTTAAACGTGTAACCACCAAAATCAGTTATAAAATGTAGGGAATGGAACTAGACCTACCCTCACCTTCTTTCTGCTGGACTAATTGCCGAGGTGACAGACAGCCAGCCCTAGAGACTCGATCTAGTCCGACATTTTCAATGCTAGCACGAAGCGCATGGTTCCAGTGGAATTTCAATTGCATGCACGCTACAACGAAAAATTGCATTCCCTAAAAGTTTTAGGGGTCAAAAGTAATCTATTCGCGTGATATCAGAAACTGGTGACAGTGATGGATGGAATAACGAACAGAGCTACAGACTACAAAAATATCCCACATCACCTTTTTTGTATGATTTTTGTGCCCGGTTAATGGCAATAGGATCGCCCCCTATTACATGGGACTTATTACCAAACCAAACCAAACCAAAGGTTGTCTGGAAGATATCACTATTAGCGATAAGACCGCCAATATACCCTTATTTTACATGTTAGTCCTAAGTTTAATAATGTTATTGGTGTACAATAAAGAATATTCTATCTATTCTATTCTATCTATCTACTTATAACATAACTGGCGAAATGTGGGTGTATCTACTATACACCTCTGCCTACCCCTTCGGGGAAATACAGGCGTGATGTTATGTTATGTTTTGTTTGTTTTGGCGCATTGTGAAGTCCTGAATTTGAGACTCAGATTGAGTATATCGTGGTCGTTGGATTGGTTGAAGACAGCATGGGTATCAACTTGCGTTCAAAAGCTTGATAGTTCTAATCCTACTCCATAAAATTGTGGTCAGCTCACTGATAATTATGTTGTAAATGTAATTGCAAAGCACTCAGTCCAAAAATCTAATTCTAAATAGGTAGCAACACCAATTTGCGACCATAGGCTCGCTCAAATTACATTTCACTCAACAGTCAACACTTTCATTAGCGATACATGGGGCATTCAGGTATTAAATACAAAACACATTAACTTTGCCAAAAAGCTCAATAATTTTCCTTTAATTCCATACAACGACACTGATTTGCGACCAGCATGTCAATAGTAGCAGTGATAGCCTAGTGGTTGAACGCTTGCCTTCCATGAAGGAGGGTGTGAGTTCGATCCCGGCCCGCAATTCTGACTTTTCGAATTCATGTGCGGATTTATATTCGATTATCACTTGCTTTAACGGTGAAGGAAAACATCGTGAGGAAACCTGCACACCTGAGAGTGCTCCATACAGTTCTCAATGGTGTGTGTAGTCCGCTAACCCACACTAGGCCAGCGTGGTGGACTAAGGCCTTAGCCTTCTCGTACCGAGAAGAGACCCGTGCCCAGCAGTGGGACAGTAATGGTCTGGTTATGTTATGTTATGTTTATGTCAATAGGCTCGCTAAAATTACATTTGACTCAATACTATCATCATCGAATTATAGGATATCCAGACTTGAATAGAAGACTCATTTAACTTGACCAGAGAAGCTTACTAATGATTTTTCTTAATTATAAATAGCAACGCCGATTTGCGAATAGTATTACAATAGGCTTGTTAAAATAACATTTGACTGAATAATGTAATCATCGAAATAAGAGATTTCCAGGCTATCAATACAAACACATTTAACTTAACCAAAGAAGCTATATAATAATGTTCCTTTAATTCTATACAGCAACACCGATTTGCGACCAGCATGTCAATCTTCTTCTATCGTGTCGACATGAGCTACATAATGATAATAGCTCACGCCGTGGGAAAAAGATTAGCCAATCAGCAGGTTGTTAGCAGGGCTGACTGCCCGGCATATCAATAGGTTCGCTCAAATCACATTTGACTCAATAATGACCAAACTTTGACCTCTGTGGTCTAGTGGTTCGAGTGTCGGACTGCTGATCACGAGGTCGTGGGTTCGCTTCCCACAGGACACAAATATTTGTGTGATGAACATGTGTGTTTGTGTTGGTCTGGGTGTTTCTTATGTATTATAAGTAAGTATTTACAAACAAACAAAAAATAAAATATCCAAGTATTATATCCATTGTCTAGTACCTACCCATAGTACAAGCTCTGCTTGGTTTGGGACTAGATGGTGGTGCGTAAAATGTCCCAAAAATATTTATTTATTTAATGTCACTAGCAAAATATATCGAAGCTTCGAATACAAAGTCACATTAAACTTAATCAAAGAAGCTACCCAACCAATAATGTTTTACGTAACAGAAGTATAAATTTTGAATAAAACGATACAGCCGACGTAACCGGTACTTCCTCCCACGATCTTCAGACTCGCAGCTAATTGGTGGAGCGACAGACAGCCGGCCCGGGGGACTATCTGTTACGTAGGCGTGACGTCACGTGCAGCGGCACGTGTCATAAGGTTGCAACACGTTGTGCTACAGATGTAGGGATTACGAAGAGTGCCTTTTGACGATTAAGAGGAAATTCGAGCAGAGACTTCTAAAAATTAGGTATTTGAAGAAACTGTCGCTGTCTTTTTGCAAGCGCTTGCCCTCAAATACGTGCGATAAGGACAACTGCACCTCGGATGAATAGCCCAAGTGAATAATATTTTGTACCACTGGTGGGTCAAATTGGTGGGTCCACGAGTCATACACCAAAAATTCATACTTCGAGGTATGGCCCTCGACTTTTTTCTCCTCCAAACCTGGACCAATTTCAAAGATATCATCATAAACTGAATAAGAAGAATAGGTACTGTGTTGCTGTTTTTCCGTTTTTCATTATTAGTTGTCAAAATTATAAATTAGGCCTCTGTAGAAGTTCTACAGTAGAACTGTCTAAGACCACTGGGTCTAAATAGGCAATTTTGAGAATTTTTGGGAGTTTCTACAAATAAATTATATACAAAGGAACATAAAAAAGTTGGTATTTATTTAACTGCAAAAAATCATTGCTCTGGGGATAACCCCAGAAAAATCACCAAAAAATACCAGAAAGAAAACAGTAGAGAGCGTTTGTATAGAGAAAAGACCATCCGCATGTCCACTTAAACAGAAAATGTAGACTATAAAAGACATTTTATATTCAATCTAGTAGATGCTAGACCTAGGTTTCTCGACCTGGGGTCGTGGACCTTCGGGGGTCTGCGAGCAATTTCCAGGGGGTCTGTAGACCATATAAAAAGGCACTTAATACTTAATATAAAGATATACAATTTGTTTTCAAGGGGTCCATAAAAATCATTGTTAATCTCTTAAGGGTTCGCCATTAAAAAAGGTCGCGAAAGGCTACCATAGATAATATTATGTTTTTATTGTACTTTTTTATTGCAGTGTTGTCAACAAAATTTTATAATTTAATAGGCTAGCCCGCAGCTTCGCCCGCGTCTGGTCGTCCGATAGTGGGATGGGTTTGGGAGAATTGGATTGTGCAATTCTACCAGACACTCATGCTTTTGACTTATTTTCTCATCTTTTAGAAACACCCAAGGAAAGAGATATTAGTAGCCCATTCCAGCGGCAATCTCACGCAGATTCGCCAAATGAACACACAGGATTCCAATTCTCATGTTATAGAGATAAATGTCTAATTCGAGATAATCTCTAGTTTTAAATCTCTACGAACAATTTCACCGGTAATGTCAACTGCTATGAAGTATTTAGAGCACTAGGCGTAGACATATCTCTAACGTGACATTCTGAGAATTCATAAAAATATTTTCAATAGCGTTGAGCGTTGTGGAGAGATAGAAGATGTAGTGACAAAGATTGAGAACGGTATGTTAAGATGGTTTGGACATATAGAGAGAATGGATGAGAGGAGATTGACAAAACAAGTATACGAAGCGATTATGGATGTAAGAGTTGGAAGAGCACGGCCTCGGCGATCGTATCGCATTTGCTTTGTATTTAGAGTGCTAGGCGTAGACATATCTCTAACGTGACATTCTGAGAATACGAAAATGTATTTTCAATCGACATTCGCCATCTTGTTTCGAAATTATGTCGAGTTCGAGATAATGTCTACGACGCGAGAATCACGCCCCGGGGGGCGTAAATTTTTTCGTATTCTCAGAATGTCACGTAGAGAAATGTCTACGCCTAGCGCTCTAAATACAAAGAGTGTTTCAAAGCCGTTGACATTACCGGTGACATTTTTCTTAGAGACTTAAGATTAGAGATTATCTGGAATTAGACATTTATCTCTATAACGCGAGAATTAGGGCCCTGGACCTATGTACATACTTTCAAACAAATTGCAACATCTCCAAATCAACTATTTGTGAAGATGTATACAAAATTGATTTATAAAACTCACAACGAAAAAATCTGAGTATAATGGACGCATCGTCAATCGAGCTAATCATGATGGATGGCTATCACTGGTGAGCGAGACAGATTGATAGCCCCAGATCAAAAACACCGAGGCTGTAGTTTCCACCATAAAATATGGTATTGGGCACGCTGCTGTGAATATGGAATAGATTTACAACGTATTATTGGAATAACTCAAAACCTCAGACACCCCAATTAGTTTTTAGGGTTCCGTACCCAAAGGGTGCCAAACGGAACCCTATTACTCTCGCTACGCTGTACGTCCGTCCGTCAGACTGCCTGTCACAGGGCTGTATCTTTGTAACGGTAATAGATAACCAGTTGAAATATTCACAGAATATGTGTTACTATGAGGGGTATCACGACAAATAGTAGTCATAAACCAAAGGGGGTCCCCATACAAGAAACCTCAAAAAACATGCATTTTTTAAACGTTTTTGTTCCTGCTCTATCTTCAAAACAGAAATATATACCAGCGTCAAAGTTACTCAAATAAATGCATATTATGTAGTATACCAACAAATACTAAAAATAAGACAAATATAGACATATGTGGTGGTACCTGCGTAAGATAGAGATGCAAAAATTCATATTTCGCACTAGTGCGTTGATGTATATTGATAAACTCTCCTAAATTAAATCAGTTTCTATGATTTAAATTGGTCGATGGGTGATACGGAACCCTTTACTGCGTGAGTCCGACTCGCACTTGGCCGGTTTTTATTAAAATAAATTGATATGGAAAGTAATTATAAAATTTCATTTATTATTGTAGAAGATATTTGAATTTTTTTAAGTTTTTATAGTTTTAGGAAACAAATTGTATCCAAAAGTTTCCATCACACTTTTTTACTAGGTCTCGCTCGCCTTTGAGGTCAGCGCTGCGTCGTCGTATGAAACTTTTAGACTCGGCATGGTGTGAACATGTTTTATTGGTAAAAAATAACCTATGTTAAAAAGTATTGTAATGGATTCTACTCTCGATTCTAAACAAACTACTTTCAGGTTTTGAGTTAATTCAATAACACGTTGTATATGAAAATATGATTCATGTATACGAGGGATCATTATAAAGGCACGAGAATCCGGAATGATGTTAGCAGAGTTACAGCTTATGCAGTGTTGTGTAGACTCACCTACAAACCCGCCTTCCTCGCGTGGCGTGGCTTCGGCGAGGATCTGTTCTCCTGGGTGATCGACAACCCTTTTTAGTTCACCGCAACACGGGAATCTCCATAGGTCACTTGGAGTTGTGTCCAGCAGAGTTCGTTATCATCATCATCATTTCAGACGAAAGACGTCCACTGCTGGACATAGGCCTCCCCCAAGCATCGCCACAATGACCGGTCCTGCGCTTTCCGCATCCAGCGGATTCCCGCGACCTACACCAGGTGGTCGGTCCACCTTGTGGGGGGCTTCCCCACGCTGCGCCTTTTAGTACGCGGTCGCCACTCCAGAACTTTAATGCCCCATCGGCCATCCGTTCTGCGAGCAATGTGCCCCGACCACTGCCATTTAAGTTTGACAGTTTAAGTTCGTTTAATATGGGTTGGATAGGGAATTTTTAGTTTTTGATAGCGGAAGACATGTAATGTCGCTTCGCTCGCGCGGTTGATAGCGTTCTACTTTGCGGCGCAAGATGGTGCTTGATCACGGCGCCGGATGGAAGCAGGATATTGCCACCAGCCAATAGCGGTGCAGGGTGGCCCATAGCAGTGTTACTAGCTCATTTTCGGTGTCGCCACTTGGTCCCAGCGAGTGTTTACACGAAGCCCAATCACAAACCTGATAAATATTAGCTCGTTCCACAAATCCTGTTGTCACTGCTATATGAATTTAAATCTGATGTTTCAGTAGTTCTCTATTCCAGTACGGAACTTGCAGATATGTTTGGTTGCAGATGTGAATGTGTCTAACTTTTTTGTGGGGAAATCCTTGTGGACTCACTCCGCTCGGTGAAGACGGAGCCAGTGGCCCGAAATCCTACCGACTAAAACCGTCACGGTGTCCCTCTACCTACCTTTGGCCGAGGGCGTGGGATATGCTCTGTATTCGCCTACTTCCCCTGACTAATCCCGGCTCGCCACTACTAGGTGAGCCCTTTCTTCTCGTGCGGCCTCAACATCGACCGCACCATCCTGTCTGGCACGCGCGGACCGAAAGAAAGAAAGAAAGAAAAATGATTTATTTACTACAGCCACACAACACACACAATAACAATAATATACAGCTTTAATCAATATAGTCTCCTAAAAGTATAATTGTGTGCCTCGCGGCTGCACCAAATAGGCTCAGTTCAGCAAAAAAGCCAGACAACTAGTGTCTGGCGCTGGTTTTCAACTGGACCTTGTTTGAAAGCGTCACGGACGAAAATCAGTTTTACAGTGAGTAAACTAAACATAGATAAAAATAATTAGAAAGTTTTTCGCAATAATAATATAATATAAAATATAAATATCGTGATATATATATATACGTGTTAAAATAGTAATATTAAATAAATGGGAAATAAGTGGAACGGACGTCATCAATTAATAAATACATACATACCGCATCGTTCCACCATCATGGGCCTTGATTAGTCGCGCGGTGGGCTATCCTGAGTCCACAGCTCGCAGGCCCACTCCTTGGATGGCTGGAGTTTAGCGTACACCTTGTGGCGCCCGCTCCGTTTCCTGCGAGTGGGGAAAGAGGTCATTGTCTATCGTACCCTCTCCACCATCTCCTTCGTGAGCATCTCCTCCTCTCCGAAAGAGACGACACCTTCCCAAGCGCTCTCGCTCCCGACCATGGACAAAACCACAGCCAGGAGTAAGAGATTGCTGCCGCCTACTATATTTATGAGGTCACTGTAGTAATGTCTGTATCCTATCCTGTACTCACTAATCCTATTCATATTATAAATGCGAAAGTATGGATGTGTGTTACTCAATCACGTTTAAACGGCTCAATGGATTTGAATGAAATTTGGCACACTGCAGATAAACCATAACCTGTTTTAACATATAGACTACCGCGCATTCCTCGGAACTATTTATCTTCTCAAGATAAAAACCCTATATGTTAATCTGGGTTATGGTCTATCTGTACGCCAAATTTCATTCAAATCCATTCAGCCGTTTCAGCTTGATTGAAAGACGAATAAACAAACATCCATACTGTCACATTTATGACTACATACTTACATTTACATGTAAGACTAGGATACAGACAGAACTAACAAAAATATCTGAAAAAGGCATCAATTACATCAATTTTCTCTATCTGCCCGCAACCGTATTACTCCCGTTTCTATCAAAGAATCAAGTCGGATAAAAACGTCAAAGTATGAGTTGTCACCGTTTAGATCGGGCTTATCTATCGGATCGGGCCGGACCGGGCTGAGCCTGTCAGGACCGGCGGCAACCGGAACGAACCGGATCTAACGTTCTACTTTGATTGATAGCTTTTAATTTGATAGCTATCGCCGTTTATCGACTGTGTACGATGAAAAACGTTTGAGTGTGTGTTTTGTAGCGTTTTTTAGGAAAATGTTACAGTTGGTTGTAAAATATTGAATAGTTTTGAAAACAGCGCTTTTAGCGAGCATGCAGCATTTTTTGTGGTTGCATACAGCTCGCGGGTTACACTAAAATTGGGCATCGCAAATTTTTTATTCGTCCGAGCATCGCAATATAAAAACCTGCCTTGTGGGCACAGAAATTGAAATAATTTGCTTGAAAAATATACATACCTGCTTATACATATTATCACGCCTGTTTCCCATTGGGATAGGCAAAGACTATGGATTTCCACCTGCTATGATCCTGACACACCTCGTTCATGCATGATCGTTAGCTTAGAGTACTCAACCTGGCCTTTTTTGAGAACATCCGCGATTTGATTGCGATACGATCCCCAAGGTCATCCTTTTCAACTCTTCCATCCACTCTCGCTTCGTATACTTTTTTCATCAATCTCCTCTCGTCCATCTTGTCTGCATGCCCAAATCATCTTAACTTTCTCAATCTTTGTCACTACATCTTCTTACAGAACCCCAATGATATTTAAATCTATAGATATGCCATGCCCTAACAAAACCAACGAAAAAAAACCACGTACGCAGCGGCAGCACACATAAACAAGTACAAAGTAAGTAAATTGGTTACATTAAGACACTTTCGCGTCATAATTGGAACATTTAATATACACACACGACGGTTTTTTTTGTCACCGGTCACGCTCGGCGCCTTACTTGACGCAGATTAGTAGAAAAAACGTCCTAGTTAGAACGTTTTCGAATCTTCAGTTGCGAGTGCATGTAACATATCTGTACTTTTAAATATCATTGCAGAACCCATAATTCATAGTTTTATCGTCGAAACCAATCATTGCAATCTTTCTTATTTGTATTGCCCCAACGACATTATTTAAGTCATTATTCCATTGCCATTCTCGACCTCAAACATTCCTACCATCTATTATCGACCCCGATTCAGTTATCCCCTAGCCACACATCACAATCCCATTACTTGTCCCTCTAGCCGTGACAGTGTGACGTCACGTTGGATCAACCTAACGGGATAGACTGCGTCCCCTGGGCGGGATGTCTGTCAGCCCACAAATTAACAGGATAAGAATAAAGCTCTAATAGTTTTATAACACACTGGTCTATGCCCGCGACTTCACTCCCGTGGTACAAAAAGTAAAAATTAAGAATTTTGTATTTTAATCCATGATATTGTCTATTTGTGTGCCACATTTTATCCAAATAGGGCCAATAGTTTTGCGTGATACTTGAACAAATATACAGTTTTATAACTGTTAGGTTTAGGATCGGTAATTTTATTAGAGAATTTACCTAAAAAAGGTAGCTGGGATGGACTGGTGTTTTCTTTTTTAAGGTTCCGTACCCGAAGGGTGCCGAACGGGACCCTATTACTCTCGCTACGCTGTCCGTCCGTCCGTCCGTCTGTCTGTCACAGGGCTGTATCTTTTGAACGGTAATAGGTAACCGGAAGAATTTTTCTCAGAATATGTGTTGCTATGAGGTGTATCACGACAAATACTAAAAACTAAAAAAGTCTAAAAACAAAGGGGGTACCCATTTTTTTCAACGTTTTTGTTCCTGCTCTATCTTCAAAACGGTAATATATACCAGCGTCAAACTTGGTCAGATTATAGTGCATATTATGTAGTTTGCCAACAACTACTAAAAATAAGACAAACATAGACATATGTGGTGGTACCTGCGTAAGAAATACATGCAAAAATTCATATTTCGGGCACTCCGCGTTGATGTCTTTTGATAAACCCTCGTAAATTAAAACAGTTTTTATGGGGTATCAGGTCGTTGAGAGGTACGGAACCCTTACTGCGTGAGTCCAACCCGCACTTGGCCGATTTTTTTTATGTAGTATAAGATAGTGAAACGTGCTAAAGGTCCACCATATCTGGGGGATGGATGCGGAAGGCGTAGGATCGAGTGTTTTGGCCCAGCTTGCGAGAGGCCTATATCCAGCAGTAGACTGCGATATGCTGAGTTGATGATAATGATTTTTTTCGTATTAAAACAATTAATTAATAACAAGCTATTTGTTGAAAAATCCATTTTTCAAGACACTTCAAGACTTTATTTTTATTTTATTTTCATAAGACCCGGATTTGATACTGTAGCTCAAACTCGGTGTGTCAACTCTAACTACAGCAGAGATCCTGTGACCACCTTCCAGCTCCATCATCAGATCACATCCTAAAAACCATAATATCGCAGCCTAGGTGGTATTGCAGTTGTTATGGGCAAAGGTAATCGCTTAACATCAGGTGGGCCTTTAGCTCGTTTCGCATGTGTACATATGTGAACAAAATTTCAGCCAATTCTGTTAAAGGGAACTGGTTTAAATTTGGATTGTAAGATTTGACCTAAATCAACTAACAAATTTCAATTGAATATTTTTATTTTTTTATTTTTTTTATGGTATTGGATGGCGAAACGAGCTAAAGGCCCACCTGATGTTAAGTGGTTACCTTTGCCCATAACAACTGCAATACCACCTAGGCTGCTACCTAAATGGTACCGCAAGTCCGTTCGTCAAACTGAGACATGAAGGTGGAAAGTCTCATGTGATTGTAATTTCACCGGCACCCGTACCCTTCAGACCGAAACACAGCAATGCAAGCATCACTATTTGGCGGAGAAGTAGGCACGGTGGTAGTACTTCCCCGGACGAGCTCTTTCACAAAGGAGCTCTACTACTACTAAAATTCATTAAGCGCACGTAGAAACACTTTAGATGTAATTTTTTGTTTAAATTAATTAATGGTTTGATAGATTCCCCGGAGCTCTTAGAATACGTGCATATTTGTGTTCCGCGTACTAGTAGTCGCTTGATAAACCGAGAAACTTTCGCTCTGTTTTTCAACCGTACTAATATAGGCCAGTTTTCACCCATATCCCGTATGCTTTCTCTTGCCAACTCCATTCGCGATGAAATAGATATCTTTTCTGGTTCTGTCGCCTCAGTCAGGTCTAAACTCAGAGAAATAATTAATTAAATATAACTTTCAGTTTTTAACCGACGAAAAAAAGGAGGAGGTTCTCAATTCGACGCGTATATTTTTTTTTATTTTTTTTTTATTTTTTTTTTTATGTATGACCACGCATAACTTTTTACAGAGTGGTCCGATTTTGATGATTATTTTTTTAATGGATAGGGTATATCTCGAAGTTGGTCCCATTTAAATTTCAAAATCAAAATCCACCCCTAAGGGTAGTAAAACAGGGGATGAGTTTTTGTTCACCCACTGAATTCTTACCTGTTAACCGATACTGTTGAAATTTGACACACATAAATATAGTTCTAGACACTACGACATAATGGAGACCTGGAGTTAGATTTTAACCACAAAAAAATGAAAAATAAAACTTTTTAACAAAAAATTGAACCGACGAAAAGTGAAACTGAAAAGCGAAAAATAACTAATTATGAGTCGGCGCCAAACAACCAATCAACGAAGATCATTAAATTACTTTAAATAAATAATAAAAACAACGTCACATCAAATATACCGTGAAATTTTCAACGATAAACAATAACTTTCCAAAAATGCGTTCTCCGCTCGGCCACTTGCAACTTACACGCACTTTGCTTGTTAAAATTTCGTTTGGCGCCGACTCATAATTAGTTATTTTTCGCTTTTCAGTTTCACTTTTCGTCGGTTCAATTTTTTGTTAAAAAGTTTTATTATATACTTTACCGTAACATCAATATTTATTTTTTGTGTACCTTCACCTAATACCATGCTAGATTCACATCTAGTAGATGTCAATCAGATGTACTGCATCTTATCTTTTCCCAAGTGTATGTGAGATTGCACATCAGTTTTGTGAATTAAAAAAAAAAAAAAAAAAAAAAACATTGCAAGTTAAATAAAAGCTTGTGATAAAAACGTGAAATGGACAACAACTACAAACAAAACTAACAGGTAGTAAACGAAAGTGATCTTCTGAAGTTTTTTTGTTTCAGAATTCCAGGAAAACTTATAAATGGAAACATAACAAAAAATTTTTTTGTCAGCCAAAACAATGTTTGAATCAATTAAATCGCTCGAAATCATTATTACTTTCTATGAATTTTTGCTCCGATTTTAGCACCAACAATTTATTCCTAGAATGTGTAGGCAGAAAGTATTATACACGCCCACATATAGGTATAATTTCTACAAGACGTACTCGTATAAAGTCTCAAGTAAGTCCTTAGACTACTACTCAGAATTTCCAAACAACTAAACGGTGTAATATTTTGTCTGGCTTAAAAGTTGCATCTAGTACACACGGCTACACATCAAGCTGTACAAAACCAGTAAAGGCTGACCTCGCGTTGTAAGGAAAACCTATACAATGCGAGGTCAGCTTATACTGGAAATATACAGCTTGATGTGTAGCCGTGTGTACCTCATGCCACACTGTGGAAACTTTTTGTTAAAAAAAATAAAAAAAAATAAAGAAGGATGATGATGTTAAATAAAGGATGGCAAAACGAGCTAGGTCCACCTTTTGCCCATAACAACTCTAATATCATCTAGGCTAGGCTAGGTTGCTTAAATGATGAGGCGGTCGCATCCTTTTGCGAGGAGATTATCTCGCAGAAGGAAGCGGCGGAGCGGGTCAGGGAGGAAGACTCTCTCGCTGATCCGATCCGCCGCAGACGGACAGGGCGGCGCAGGCATCTATATGGCGATCTGATGCCACCCTAAATAAAGCCAGTGGGCGATAGATTAGGGAGTCTATCGTCCGCATTGCACGGCCTTTGAGTTGTGGTGATGTCCCAGGTGTGCCCGGACATCGCCAAAAGAGTGTGTAAAATTAAAGTATGTAGGCCCATAAGTGGGCCGCGCTGGATGGGTCGCGAAAGTCATGTGTAGTAGTTCTCGTGGCCCATCCACCCAAGGCGAAAGTAGGCACATAGCGGAGTTTTTAGTGGGTGCAAGCCCCACATAACCACACTGCTGCCCCGGCAGTGTGACATGCGATAGCCATTTTCTCCGCAAAAAAAAAAAGTTGCTTAAATGATATTGCAAATTGCGTTCACCAAACTGAGACATGAAGATGGACATGGGAAGTTCTGAGAATTGTGTCTTCACTTCGTGAAACACGTATGTCTCCGTGTTTCGTTTTGTTGAAATGTGGGTGTAGTGTACTATACATATACCTATGCTTAGGTCATATGCGAAATACTGGTGTAATGTTATGTTATGTTATTAGTCTTTATCACTTGCTTTAACGGTGAAGGAAAACATCGTGAGGAAACCTGCACACCATAGAGTGCTCCATACAGTTCTCGATGATGTGTGTATCCACCAACCCGCACTAGGCCAGCGTGGTGGACTAAGGCCTTAACCTTCTCATACTGAGAAGAGGCTCGTGTCCAGCAGTGGGACAGTAATGGGCTGATTATGTTACACACTAGTAGTAGCAGTTGTACAGCTGCTTCTGAAAGAGCTCGTCCGGGATACTGGAAGAGAAATAAAGATTGGAAGTCTAATGCCATTGTAATTTCACCGGCACCCGAACCTTCACACCGGAACACATCATTGCAAGCATCACTGTTTGGCGGCAGAAGTAATTACGGTAAAAAAAATGTTGATGAGGAGTGCTGCCTAAAATTCAGTACAAAGAAGAAATAATGTTTATTTGACACAAAACATACATACACAAAAGAGATTTTTTTAAATTAATATACCTACCATAGAATGATACCTACACGCTGTGCTTAGCCTAGTGACTGTAACAAATAGGTCCAGTTCAGTACAAATGCCAGACAACTAGTGCCTGAAGTTTCAAGCAACCATACAAGACATAATCATAAAAGTCGTGCGTGTTGACTCTATTAGAGCCTATCGTAGACAAAAAAAATGTCTTAGGTCTTTATGCGGAGCACATCAATTAGATAGTTGTATTCCTCTTTTTCGCAAACATAAAATATTGCCGCTTCCAGCACTGTACGTACATGAAATCTGCGTCTTTGTTCACAAACATATAAATTTGTTCGAAAAACACAATTATGTTGTTACTAGACCTAGTCGAAGAATACATGAACTGTATATACCAATGCAAAGAATACAGCTATTCTCTAGGAACGTGTTTTCTATGGCAATACATATTTATAATAAATTGCCTGAATGTTTCAAAACAAGAATATAGGGATCTTTAGAACTAAATTACTTACATTTTTGTTAAAGAAATGTTATTATTCTGTAAATGACTTCCTAAATGACAAATTTGACTCGCATTCAGTTTTAATTTATATTTTATGTTAAAATTATTATTATAAATTGTTATTGTTAAATAATTATTGATATACCCTGTAATGTTGTAACAAAAATTGTATTTTAAGTAAGTATTTTAATTTTCTACGATTATTCAATTATAAATTATCTGATAATTGTAGTATAATGAAATTTTTGTATTCTAAAATTATTCCAATACCATTAAAAAATTAAAATATTTGTACGCCGGAAACGGCAGAATATGTTGGATCAAATTTTTTTTTTTTTATAACAACTGTAACTGTATTGTACCATATTCTGACAAATAAATGATCTATCTATCTATCTAATCTACATAATTTGTTACTTTTAAACACTGCTGGATACCTAAACTGATATTGGTATGCAGAGATCTGCATAGTGTAGTTTCAATCAACTCAGCCTATCGCAGTCCACTGCTGGACATAGGCCTCTCCCAAGTTGCGCCACAACGCTCGGTCCTCGGTCCATAGTGTAGTTTACTTTCGCTTAATTTTCTTTGTATAAATAAAGCATGTCCTTTCACAATAACCTGGTTTGCCTCTATTTAGTCGTAAATGCACGGCAGACCACCTCAAAGGGTGTGCTATTCCTTTGAGTCCAGCTCGATCTACCAAGAACCCCCGCATAATATTCCATTGCCTTTGAGTTGTATGAGCACTAAAACCAATGCACTTCTACATAACGGGCACACCCCTGATCCCGTGGGTAGGCAGAGATGTAGAGGTGCTATCCTCGCGAGGGTGATATTTTCGCCGACAAAAATAAATAGTGATGCTTGCTTGCTTGCTTACTGTGTTTCGGTCTGAAGGGTACGGGTGCCGGTGAAATTACAATCACATGAGACTTTCCATCTTCATGTCTCAGTTTGGTGAACCGACTTGTGGTACCATTTAGGCAACAGCCTAGGTGGTATTGCAGTTGTTATGGGCAAAGGTAACCGCTTAACATCAGGTGGGCCTTTAGCTCGTTTCGCCATCTTATACCATAAAAAATGGTATATCACATCACATTCTATTCTAGTATAAAAAAATCTGTGATATCTCGACTGACCATCGTTCCGCCATGGAAAGTTAGCTGGTTTTTGTCAATAAAAATGGACTATATCATAACCGCAACATATCATAACCATATAAAAACCAATAATAATCATTAAAAAAAAAAAGTCTAAAACCAAACCCCATACAAGAAACCTCGAAAAACATTCTTTTTTTTTCAACGTTTTTGTTCCTGCTCTATCTTCAAAACGGTAAATACATACCAGCGTCAAACTTGGTCTGATTATAGTGCCTAATATGTAGTTTAGCAACAAATAGTAAAAATAGAGCAAATATCCTCGTAAGGACCAACCTAAATTTAGGTCGATATAAATGACGACCCAATGTACTAAAAGAAGGTGCATGTAGTTGCGTCCCAGACTTCAATTTGTAAAAATATACCTAAATCAGCACAACAACCTAAAACAGGGACATCAAATGCAAATTAAGGTTAATTTTAGGTCGTCGGGCCGATATCTGATGATTTCAAAAGCTTGCTAAGGTCTAAACGACTACTGACCATATGTACTTAAAGTAGATCGTTGGGCCTTACGAGGATATAGACATATGTAGTGGTACCTGTCTAAGAAAGAGATGCAAAAATGTCTTTTGATGAACTCTCGTAAATTAAATAAGTTTATATGGGGTATCAGGTCGATGGGTGGTACGGAACGCTTACTGCGTGAGTCCGACTCGCACTTGGCCGGTTTTCTTATAACATCTAAGATTTTATTATTGTACCTTCACCGACTTCGGCCACCACCGATTCTTCTTTCCACTCTCGCTTCATATTCTTATTTCGTAGTATAAGAGCAGAAGAGAGAAAACAAAATAACAGCATATTAGATTGCAACAATACTCCGGGTATTCATGGAATTCATTCAGTTCCGTGAACTCGTACTTTTATGTAAAACTTGCAGTTTTTAAATTTCCGTATCACAAAATAAATTAATAGAGCTTAGAGCTTTTGTTGAATGGAAGGAAAGTGTACAATATTTATTGAAAATGTCTTAGGCACACGGTAGTACCGACGCCGGTAGTTTGCTTCGATCGACTAGTAATTTTTGCCTCTGTTATTTTGTTTACTAACGGAACCGAGTAACTGGCATTCAGTGTTGAATATTATATTAGTTTATCTATTGTTTTTTTTTTGATATTTCAATAGTTTGAATGAATGTTTTGTAGAGAGCTATGTAGAATAGAATAAAATAATAGATTAATCTTTGTTGTTCTTTTTTTAGGGTTCCGAAGTCCTACAAGGAACCCATATAGTTTCGTCATGTCCGTCCGTCTGTCCGTCTGTCCTAATCCTTTACAGCTTAATAACTTCTACACTTATAAACATAAGTAAATGAAATTATGTTAAAAAATAGTCTGCATATAGATCTCAATTTTAAAAGAATAAAAAAATAGTTTTTACGTTCTTTAGGGGTGGCACCCATACATGTGAAATGGGGAAAAAAAATTTTTTTTCGCTGCACCCCCTCGTGTGGGATATCATTGAATAGGTCTACTAAAATGAAGGTAATGTTTCATACACCACTTTTTTATCAGGTGTACCAACTGCGAAATATAGCCCGCCAAAGTGGCTTGCAATGTGTCCCCCCCCCTGCCATTTCTAAACTATGCAACGTAGAAACTTATAATCTTCCACATTGATAGACCTTTATGAAAACTCTCTTTTAAAATTATTTCGAGTATAATGTGATTATAATTTTTTGAGTTATAGACAGAAAACTGAAAAATACTTAAAGCGTCCTAGTTCAAAGGTCATTGACCTTAGAGAAAAATGATCATAGCAAATAATGCTCCTTTAGCTACTTTCTATTTGAAAAAATCACAAAAAGTAACTTTGTGTTATGTTGACGACACACTTCTTAAATTTGGCGCCATCTAGCGGCGTCGTACAACACTCTCTGGGTCACCAATGCTGGCGTCAAGTGCCGTGTATTACATTTGGCACTGTATAGCGCCATCTAGCGGCTACTGACATCACTCTCTGAGTCGCCAATGCTGCCGTCTATTGCAAAAACTAAAATAGCCGTGATTAATATTCGATTTGATTTGTTTGTAACACCTACTTAAGGAACCCTATAATACTGAGCATGGCCCGACATGCTCTTGGCCGGTTTTTTCTAATAAAATATAGCGCCTAATTTTTCTAAGGGATAAGCAGGGGTGTAGTGTAATTGTAGGTACACATTCATTAATAATTTCACCGTTGTTGTTATTAAGTATAATACTTTTCACATAGCATAAGCACGGTGACAGCAGGATAAAACGATGCGGGGTGCTGGCCAGAAAACCTCCACGTGTGTCTGACGGCTACTTGTCCCTCTGGACACGTCTGGAGGGAACGGCAGTTGTTAGGCCGGTGCATCCTGGGTACAGGCAATGGAATCCTTTCAAGGGATTAACCCTCGGAGGATCTTATTGCCTGTAGCGAATATTCTGGTACGGGAGGGGCCCCATGTGGGCCAACGGGGAGTTGCTCCTCGTGTCCCTCTGATGTCAGCAGAGGGCACAGTGGAGAAGTAGGGGCAGGCCCGGTGTGCACCCACCCTGCCACTGGGCAGGCAGCGGGGGGATTGTCCTTCCCTGCCACCGTTGATCTCGTAACCCCAAGAGTGCCCGCTGAGTAGTGTTCTCGCACCTCTTGGGACCGAGGGTCTTGGCTTCACCGCCCGGACCGCGATGAAGAAAACCTCTATAAAAAATTACGGGAGGATGGGGCCTGCGAGCAGCAGACTCGGGGTAGTCTGCTGCCCGACCAGCAGCTGGCATAGCTAGTGTAATTGGCACAGCTGGCGTAGCTGGTAAAGGCCCTTGAGGTGAGGTGGCGTGCAGTGATCCGTGTGCGCCGCCTAGGCGGGTGCGGCCAATGTTAGGCCGCAGGGGAAGAAGGCGCTCGCCTGCTTGTGGCGGACCGGGAACAGTCGGGGGTGGTTGTGTGAATACTCACGGGTTCCCACGCCCCCGGCTGAGTTAGTTGAAGGGACACCGTGGTAGTTTTAATCGGTAAGAGTCCGACACTGGCTCCGTCTACCCCGGGTGGAGTGCGTCCATGAGGATTTACCCACGGCAAAAAAAAATTGGATAAAACGATGCCTTATGAATAAGTATAAAAGAGAATTCACCACAAAACATATGTATGTCCCACCTAAACCTTTTAATATTTTTCTAAAAAAAGCACGTTTGGGAATGTATCATAATTTTTAACCGACGAAAAAAAGGAGGAGGTTCTCAATTCGACGCGTATATATTTTTTTCATTTTTTATTTATTTTTATGTATGACCACGCATAACTTTTTACAGAGTGGTCCGATTTTGATGATTCTTTTTTTAATGGATTGGGTATATCTCGAAGTTGGTCCCATTTTAATTTCAAAATCAAAATCCACCCCTAAGGGTAGCAAAACAGGGGATGAGTTTTTGTTCACCCACTGAATTCTTACCTGTTAACCGATTCTGTTGAAACTTGACACACATAAATATAGTTCTAGACACTACGACATAATGGACACCTGGAATTAGATTTTAACCACAAAAAAATGAAAAATAAAACTTTTTAACAAAAAATTGAACCGACGAAAAGTGAAACTGAAAAGCGAAAAATAACTAATTATGAGTCGGCGCCAAACAACCAATCAACGAAGATCATTAAATTACTTTAAATAAATAATAAAAACAACGTCACATCAAATACAACGTGAAATTTTCAACGATAAACAATAACTTTCCAAAAATGCGTTCTCCGCTCGGCCACTTGCAACTTACACGCACTTTGCTTGTTAAAAGTTCGTTTGGCGCCGACTCATAATTAGTTATTTTTCGCTTTTCAGTTTCACTTTTCGTCGGTTCAATTTTTTGTTAAAAAGTTTTATACTTCATCAATTAATATTAATTATTATTTATTATTATTGCAATGGTTAGATCTTGTAACCAACCTATTTTACGCAAATAAATACTTTGAACTTTAATTTATAATGCTATTTTTATTGTTTCACTGACATCAAACTATTATTTATTTAATTTTGTAATCTTAATATTAATTTTTAAATCAATGAAAATTGTAGTAATTTCCTGTTCACCATTTTATGATAGACATAGAGACCAATCACTAGACTAAAAAACTACTAAACTATTTTAACTATGTTCACAAATAAATAATTTGAATGTTGATGCCAACTACCTACATCATAAAACAGCATAATTGAAAATTGGATTGTCAATATTTGTGTATCGCCCACGTCTTTCTCATCTTAAGCTACCCATTCCTTTCATCTCTGTATATTAATAATGTAAATATCTACATGCTTACCTTCCCTTTTGTGGTAACCAGAAATATTTAATTGAGTGTCATCACTGTACGCTCCGAGAATGTTTGACATTCTGTCGTGAATGCCAAACATGAGATTCGCTATTAGTATCGCCAATTTTAAGGGTTAAACTTGAATTTGATGTAATTTATGTTACTTATTATGCCTATATTTTGGATGAAATATAATTATGGTTAAATGGGTTAAACCGCACTTGAGCTGCGCGGCGCGACACTGCAGCGGAGCGGCGCGACACCACAAGTATTCTTTATATTGATTTGTATGACCCTAATCGCACTACGACGCCACGGCAGCGGAACTGCGCGGCGCGACGCTTCAGTACAGGGCCAACCGCACATGCGCAGCGCGGCGCGAAACTGCAGCGGAGCGGCGCGACCGACACCAAAAATATTCTTTGTATTGATTTGTATGATCCAAACCGCACTACAGCGTCGCGGCAGCGGAGCGGCGCGGCGCGTCACTGCAAAGTTGGCTACCGGAGGATATTTTGACGCGCAGCGCCGCGCCGCTCCGCTGCCGCTAGTGCAGTATAGCTAGCGTCGGCAGAGAGGTGCGGCGCGAAATTGCTATGTGAATTCTCTTGTCATTTGTCATCTTGACAGCTTGTCAGTTCTCCTAATTATCACATTGTCTTTGGTATTTGTGAAAGGCATTAATTTCCATAGTCAAAGCGTGCAAACTACAAAGGTGGACGATGAAAAATAATATCAGATGTCCAACAACTTCAAAAAAAATTCACGTGCGTTTAGAAAATGCCGCGCCGCGCATCTCAAGTGCGGTTACAAAGTGCCGCGCCGCGTCGCTGCAGTGTTCGGCGCACATCTCAAGTGCGGTGTAACCTTTAAACTGAATTAAGAATACAGTTAGTACATTTTACTTAATAAAATAAAAATATTTACAAATAAATACAAATAATAATATTTTTCAAGCTATTTGGTACTACTTAGTGTCTGAAGTCCCCTTTTAACAACTTTTAAGCAAACTATTCCTGTATTAAGAGATTTCACTAAGATTGATTTAATATTTGTACATGAGGTCACAGTCAAAACTACTTGCCGAATAAAACTTGTTCTGACTGACGAAAAAAGTCAAGCGAGCATCAGTTAAAAGTAGTTTTGACTGAAAGAAAATCAGGTAAAATTAATTCAAGGTATATATGGTTGTTACTTAATATTGCAATTGAGATGTATATAGTTTCTCATAAATAAAAAACAGGCGTCAAATAACTGGGTTTACCCAAAATAAAATAAAATAAAAGATTTTTTGTTCAACAAAATTCAAACCAAATCCTGTCGTTTGCTAAATCCTTGTCCACACGAATCACCCAAAATCTACTGGCGTGAACAAAGCAGTTTGTTAGTGCAGTACTTATGCCTTACACCGCGCCTCTCAAAACGTCGAGTGCTTTTTCATTTCCTGCCGCCAGAGGGCGACAGCTGTGTTTATTTTATTTTCGCTAATGCCCTCCAACCGGCGTTATGCAATTAAATTGTTTTTGGGAGCTATTATTTTTTGTCAGGTACCGTGTTTTAGGGTTGGACTACGTTTGGGTCATGATTTGGGTAAGAAGATAGGTTTGTTTGGGTCAAAATACTCGTTTAAATCATTTTGGTATAATAATATTATTAAAGGCCCGTGTAAAAAATGAGCCTGAATGACCTTTCTTTATAAGTAAAGTATTAAGTTGGATTTTTTTTTATCTTGTCGGAATAAAAAGTAGCCTATGCAGTATGTAACAAAAACTCTGTTGTTCCTGTCAGTTCGACGTTTTGCTATGAAGACAATAAATAAAAAAATAAAAAAATAAATAATTTTATTTTCCATAAAAAGTTGTACAAAAACACTTCTTACAAATAACATTAGACTTATCAATACAACTAGAAATAAGAGTGTTTCGATGAACTCTGGTACCCAAGGTAAGATTTAACTTGTGTTATGGGTACCAGCGTTCTCGCGTTAAGTTGTTACACCAGCAGTTATATTACAATTTGCTAATTAGACGTATTGCTAAATAGATGATTCGGGAACTTAGAGATTTTGCTACCTAGACGTACTGCTCGTGAAGCACCGATATTCATACGTAAGGACACATAACATAACATCACGCCTGTATTTCCCCGAAGGGGTAGGCATAGGTGTAATAGTACCTACACCCACATTTCGCCAGTTATGTTATAGTCCCATGTAATAGGGGGCGAGCCTATTGCCATTGACTGGGCACAAATCCAGACTCCGGGCTGCTACTGAGAATTTCCTAATGAAAAAATCCATTAACACTGCCTGACCCGGGAATCAAACCCAGGACCCCACGCTCAGCAGTCGCGCTTGCAACCACTAGACCAACGAGGCAGTTAAGAAAACTACTCATTATCATCATCCTCCGAGCCTTTTCCCAATTATATTGGGGTCGGCTTCCAGTCTAGCCAGATGCGGCTGAACATTAGTATTTTACACGGAGCGACTGCCATCAGACCCCCGCAACCCAGTTACTGGGTAATACTGACATTCGGAGGTTAGACCAGTTGTCAGACTTTCAGGCTTCTGACTACCCGTAACGACTGCCATAGATATTCGTATGACAACCGGGACCGACAGCTTAACGTGCTCTCCGAGGCACGGAGGGGTCTCGATGTGTAACGAAACGGTCACCCATCTACAGACTGACCGCGGCAAGTGCAGCTTAACCTTGCAGATCGTACAATCCGCGCAGTCGTTGCTTCGCTACGAGCCCCTCATTATATTATAATAAATCATTATCAATTGTAAATTGAAAGTGATTATATCACTCAAAACTCACTCACTCACTCACTGATTATGTCAATAAAAATTATCAAATTAAATATTAAATTATTATTAATTGTAAATTGAAAGTGATTATATCACTTAATAATTATAAGAAAACAAGTTTAACCGGACTACATTGGGTATATTATTTAAATTGTTTTTCCTGACGTTTCGAAAGCTTTGCAGATTCGCGCATGGTCGATGGTTCGATGGTCGCAGGAAGACCACGAACGCTTTCGATTTCTCCCCGCCCGGTTAATCAGTTAGGGTACCTATTTTGGTTACCGATCTGCGATAGTCCATTCCAAAAAACGATGAACGATCAAATAACGTCTTCCTATAAATTACTATTATCTGTATACTGTATTATAAAAATTTGTATGCCAGTACCTGGTGGAACATGTATTAGTTCAAAATAATGTTTTCTAACACCTTATTGAACCATGTTTGATGCAAATAAATACTATTCTATTCTATTCTGATAATAAAATGATAACAAAGCCGAGGTCCGAAAACAAAGGAATAATGACTCCCTTTTGTAAGTCATGTGCACATGTGATATGTCCTCATAATATGATCGCGTGGACTTGCTTTATGGGTAACGGAAGATAATTTCTTTGTAAATTGCCCCAATTATTCTTTTACTTTTTGTGACGTCCGTGAATATTAATAGCACAGTCTAGCCACTCCAAATAGTCGTTTGACGCGAGAGCAACTATTATTTGTCCTATGGCGAGAGTCAAGTGTCCCAAGCTGCCTTCCAAAATTGGCAAATAATGTCCCGAGTTGCCTTTAAAAACTGTCAATGTCAATTAAGATAAGATAAGATAAGATAAGATAAGATAAATATTTATTTTCTCGCCACAATATTACATTTAAAATAACATTTCTTATATAAGTACATATTTAGGTCATATATTGTGGGAGACTGGTGCCTAAACTAGGCTCGAGGCCTGTATTTCAGGACACCAGGTCTCCACCATTCAAAATTTGGTACATTTTATTTCTATATAGTGTTAGTAAGATTAGTATAATGGTGTGTAGTTGTGAGTGAGGTGGGGGTGTGTTAGTGTGTGCAATAAGTGAGGGTACTGTTAATTAGATTCCTGAGTGTGAGTTAATAATGTTGTAAGTAATCAGGTATTTTTTCCATATCAGTAGTAAAACTATACATATAAATATATAATCTATACCGGGATAAAAAGTAGCTTTTCGGTATCAATGTAGTTTAACTCTTGAAGCCAACTGTATAATTTCATTTTACACTTAATCTTGTTAAATTCAAAAATGGACAGGAACCTATTAACTTTATTATAAAGGTATCTACCGAGATGACAAAAGAACCGCTGACAAAACGCTGTCGAAATCCGAGAGTGATAGATATCCACAGGGTAAAAACGCCTCTTACCACGAGATAAGGAGGGGTTGTATGTTAGAAGTCCATGCTGCTTTAGAATAGTTTGCTGTATAAACAGCTGGCGCACCGTCAAAACTTTCGCCTCTCTATACAAAAGCGTTGTCGGATAGCGAAAGGGTAAGAACAGGGACACCTTTAGAATGGCTCTCTGTGCTCTTTCCAATTCAAGAAGAGTGGATTTTGGAGCACCACCCCAAGAGGTGACACAGTAGGTCAGTAAAGATTGGGCGAGGGCGAAGTACACTGATTTCTGCAGTTTCTTGTCAGCCACGTGTCTCAGGGTCTTAAAGACGTATATTAATTTGCGCAGTCTGTTACTTAGTAAGTGTATGTGTTCATGAAATTTAAGGGTGCTATCTATTACGATGCCCAGATATTTAACCTTGGTAACTTTCTGGAGGTGGGAGCAGACACACGAGTTAGAGTGTGGCATCTGACATTCGTGAACTATGATAGAGTTTGGGGTCGTTGACGGGGGTGGCGTATTTTTTTTTATGGAGAAAGACACATAGTTTGTTTTTTCCGCATTTAGAGTGAGAAAGTTATTTCGCAACCATTCTGAAACTGTATCAAAACCAGTCTGAGCATGCTTATATACTTCAGTCCACGTATCCGCACTGTATAAGATGGCAGTATCGTCCGCAAAGGTTATGATTTTTCCCTTAGGGAGATTAAGCATACCCAGATCGTTTATATAAATGAGAAAAAGCGTCGGACCAAGTACACTGCCCTGGGGCACGCCGTAGGTGACTAGGCGCTCATCACTGATGTGCTCATCTATTTTGACGCTCTGAGTACGCTCACTCAGATAGTCTATAAAAAGTTCAAGTTGAACCCCTCTTATTCCAAGTCGCTCCATCTTACGAATAAGCATGGGTACAGAAACCGTGTCAAATGCTTTCGCAAGATCTAGAAAGATCCCCAGAACCTTCTGGCCACCATCCAAATTTGTGACAATGTAGTTGGTTAGGTCATGAACCGCATCGGATGTTGATTTACCCGCCCTAAATCCATATTGCGACGGAGAGAGAAGGTTGTGGCTTTCCAAATAATCAGAAAGTCTATTGTTCATGATGCGTTCTAGTATCTTGGATAGAGCTGGCAGTATAGCTATGGGTCTGTAATTGTTGACACGGCTTCTGTCCCCACCCTTGAAAATTGGATGAATTATAGCTTTTTTAAAGACTTTTGGGAATTGGCCTGTACTAAGGGCGAGATTACAAATATAAGCTAGTGGTGGTACTATTAACGCTATGTGTTTTTTGAGAAAACTGCTAGATATTCGGTCCCAACCCACAGCACATTCGTTACGTAAGGACAGTATTAATTTTGCAACTTCAGCTTCGTCGGTAGGTAATAGAACCATAGATTGCAAGCTAGTGCAAGTGCTAGGGCAATAAGATACAGCTGTTTGTTTAACAAATTTTTCTGCAAGGTTTCTACCTATGTCCGCGAAAAAGTTATTGATTTTGTTAACAGATTGTTTTGGTGTTGCTGACAATGATAATAATTCTGGTGTGTTATCTTTCTTTTTAACCCTGCCTGTTATATTATTTATGGCTGCCCACAGCTGCTTAGAATTGTTACCAGCATCACGGATTTCTGTTTTATCATGTTCAGTTTTAGCTTTTTTAAGTAACTTATTGCAGTAGTTTCTGTATCTTGTAAATGTAATTTTTAACGTCACGTTTTCTGGATCGTTTTTTGAATTTTTATGTAGTTGATCTCTATGCCGAATGCAACGGAGGAGGCCAGGAGTAATCCATGGCTTTAATATATTTTTACGGTTAGAAACTTTTACTGTTTTCGAATTTGACTCAATTGCCCATGTAATATGACTGATCATTAACTCTGCCGCCAAGTGTGGGTCTTCTGTCATGTATATCGCACCAAAGTCAAGAAGTTTTAGATCCACTTCCAACTGGTCATGATTAATACGAACAACTGTTTTCTTAGTAGTCATTTTAGGTTTTTTCTTTGCAAGGAATAGCAAAACTGTTTCATGGTCAGTGAGTGCGGAGTGTGCTACTAATGTGGAAGCTGGAAGATTGGTTTTAAGGACAAAGTGATCATAGCACGCTTTCTGTCGTGTGGGTAGAACATGTGCAGGCAAAAGACCATGAGAGGCTAGTAAGTTTAAGTAACTGTTTTTGACTGAGTCGTGAAATTGGTGATGGATATTTATATTTATGTCTCCAGTGATTATGATATTTCTATAATTAGCGATAGTGTTAAGAATAGAGTCTAAACAATTTAGGAAAATATTGACATCTTTATAGCCTGGTGGACGATAAATAGCCAATAGGATAGTACTGTGGTCGATTTTTATTTGGAGACAATTCGCTTCCAGCAGTGCGGGCTCTTCAACTGTAACTTTAAGGTCTTCGTGCACATAAACGACTACACCTTCATTTTGAGTAAGATTTTTATCTGTCTTAAAGTAATTGTAGCCTTCTAGGTTTGGGATGAAGTGCGTGCTAGGGAGCCAACATTCTGTCAAAGTGATAATATCCCATTGAACCTTTGTTCTAGCGAGGATGGTGTGAAACCCTGTCATGTTTTTGGTTATACTTCTAATGTTTTGGTTCAATATTTTGAGTGATTGGTTGGGCGTGAAATTTTTCGGAATGCAGTTGTCAAGGTCACAGGTAGCTGAGTCAGACACGGAGACGGAGTCTATGTTTTTTGTATTATTCTGTGTGTTATCGAATTTTATTTAACGTAAATTCTATTGCTTACATTTTTACGATGATAATTTATTATTATTTCCATAGAGATATTATATTGGATTCTTACAATTAATAATGAACATGTTTCAGCATTCACGATACAGATAAAACATAAATAATAAGGATGCATCATATTTAATAGTGGTATTTGTATATGTGCACTGTTGCTTAAATAAATTATATTATAATATGTAATGTACATAATATATTGTCGGTATCTTAATGTGTATGTGTGTGTAATTTTTAGAAGGGTATTAATAAGTAAGAGATAATGTATTCTAATTATGTGACAAAAGTGTAATGGTGTGAGAGAAATGTTAGTATCAAGTATTAGTAAAAATATTTTAATACATTGCAAAAAATAAAAAAAGGCATCGACAGTGAGTAGGTAGGCAAACAATGAGTTGAGGAATCGGATGAAGTATACTAGTCATTTATCTTTTTATAGTTTCATAATGTCTTCTTCAGTCTTTATAAGCCGACTAGGCATCCCTTCCTTTTCCCGTACATATACTTTTCCATTTGCAATCCAACATTGTTCGTACGTGCTGCTTTTGATGAACTCCCGGGTGAGATAGTGTAGGCGTTTAGCCATAGTAGTAAGCGCTTCTGATACGTATATAGGCTTCTCAGGTCCTTTTGCTTTCTAATTTTCGATAAACCACTGTAGGGAACAGATATTCATCATCATTTCAGCCGAAAGACGTCGACCGCTGGACATAGGCCTCCCCAAGCATCGCCACAACGACCAGTCCTGCGGTTTCAGCATCCAGCGGATTCCCACGACCTTCTTCAGGTCGTCGGGTTCCGTACCACCCATTGACCTGATGTTATACCCAGTAGAAACTCATGAGACTCGTAATTTAATTCATGAGAGTTTACCAAAGGTACAGCGCATCGGTGTCTTAAAATACATGAACGATACGGTCTCAGACCAAAATAATAAGATAGACGGAGCGCGCAGAAATAGCGAATGAAGCCGAAATACAAAATGGCAAAGGAGTACCTACAATTTCACCTACAGTGTTCGCGAGCCCAGTGTTCCGTGTGGTGCCGGACGTAAAGAATTGCATCATCCTATATCTTCTCATTGGTGTCGTAAAAGGCGACTAAGGGATTCAACAGAGGATGGGCAGCAGCGTTCTTTGAGTATTTAACCAACTAACTGCGATCGCCAACCCGCCTGCTAACTAAGCGTGGCGATTATGGCATATCCCCCTTTTTGGGGGATCCTCTGTCCAGCAGTGGACGTATTTTGGCCGAAATGATGATGATGTTTGCGAGCCGTAATCTGGAGTATGCTCCAACTAAAAGAACAAGATTGGCGCTCCCGACCGCGGCTTGTGAAGACTGTGGGCTGAATAGTAATTAGGTACTTCCTTGCCATTTTTTATTCCTTTTTCTGGCTTCATTTGCTAGTTCTACTCTTTCCGTTTGTACCCGATACTGGTGGGCTACTATTTTTAAATGTATTTTTTTTTATAAGTACTTTACTGTTGAGGCCTGAAATATAGCAATTGACGGCCGAGTAATATTGGAAGTACGAGGCGAAGCCGACTAATTCCGAAGTGATTTTAAAAGGACGAGGCGTTAGTCTAGTCCTTTTTAACTATACGAGGCCGTTAATTTCTATTTCGGCCGTGACTTGTATAAATAGTACTTTTCTCTCATTTGCGAGGAAACAATATACAAATTAATTCAACAGTATCTAATTTTCATTCGCGCCAATTTGCCTGCGTGCGGCTCTTGTTCTTTTAACAAACTTTTGGAAAAAAAAATGCGCATTCAGCCTTTAAAATAATAAATATCGTCTACCTAAAAACACCTAATTTATGTAAGTGTGTATTTAAAAAAACTATAGCGAAATTAAAAAAAAAACTTTCCAGCTAAATTAAAAAGAAACTGCCCAGTAATATTTATTATTGTCGTGTTGGAAATTGCTGGCGCGTTATTTCGTTGCGTACGGAAAAGAGCTGATTGATGTATTTTTTTTTTTTTTAATAATGAAGCAATTCCAAGCAAGTGGGAGAAAAATTCATATTTCAAATGTGAGTAATGTTTATGATGAATAACGGGAATAATTTGTTATACTTCCTTATTTATATTTTTGCAAGACAAATTCATAACGTCTATAATTTCTTGAGCGTTGATAGTGCCGCCATCAATTTTCGATAAGCACTACGAAAACAGAACGGAACGTTCTTTGAATATTATAATCATTTCACAAATTGATTTCGGGCTGTTGTTTTAGGCCCGAAGTTACAATTAAAACCTGGGGTATTGTAATTTTATGTTGTAATAATGAAGTTGTGTTATCACCTTGATGGACTTCTAAATGGTATGTATAGGTGACTTAAATTATATTTAATAATTTATTAGGTTTTCGCGATCTCTACACATTATAATAAAAAACAAGTTTAACCGGATCATCGTATATTATATTTAAATTGGCTTTCCTGACCTGAGGTACCTGAACGGTGAATCTCACCACCATCCTTGTCAGTTAGCTACGGTGGCAAATCTTTGTTACAGAGTGCACATGGAATTTAACACAATGGCGCAAAAAGATTTTATACTTCGTTTTTTGGTCCTGCTCTATCATATAAATTATAACACATATAAGCATCTTTGTGTAATTCTAATTAGTTATTATGATTTATTTTTTAATTTGTGTTTGTTGGCATTAAATTAGGTGATATTGCAGCAGTTATGGGCAAAGGTAGCTGCTTATCATTACGTGGGCCTTTAGCTCGTTTCACCATTCTATGCCACAGTAAAAAAAACAACCTCTTTCAATATTCTGTTAAAGTCTCAGCTCTAATCTTAGATAATTCTAGTAGGTACCCAAAAAAACAACCTTAATAATCCAGGCCTACAGTACCTACATATCTAATTGAATCGGAATCTTACAGGGATTTCTTTTACAGTGGCAATGTTTGTGACGCCCCCTCCGAGGCTAGTAGCAGGAGCATTGTTCTGCATGAGACGAGGCCGGTCAGGGTTGCGAAGGTAGGAAACTTTGGAGAAGGTATTAGGTATAAGAGAAGTTTTGCTTTACTTTCTTTGAATTTGATCATTTTAAGCATATCTATACTATCTACTTCTATATCTTTTTTTTTTTTTATTTGAGGAAAGAGGTAGGGTCTTGAACGCCCCTAAGCCACTGCGACCTAAAAGATCTATTGTGACGCCTCTTGCAGCATTACAGCACTTCCCCAAGCTGCAAGTCAATCATAAAGTCGACTATGACCTTGGGGGAGGAGGATTTGATCTCCTGCATTGAGATGACGTGGCCTCCAAGATGCTGGCTTCTGATGTGGTGCACTGCATCACATTCGCATAGGATATGGATGGGCGTCTCATCCTTTTCGCGACAAAACCTGCAAACTGTGGTATCACTGAGGCCCATCCTGTGAAGGTGTTTGTTCAGCTTGCAGTGCCCAGTAAGGGTTCTTGTCAGGATTCTTATCTGATTTTTGTTCAACGAAAGCGCTTCTTTCGTAAACCTTTTTTTGAAGCCCACAAGTAGCGCTTTCGAGTGTTCTTGGCCTGGGGATTTTTCCCAAAGGCTAATACTTTGGTCAGTTCCCCAGTTTTTAAGGTAGGCTGTAGTGGTGCATTTAGGAATGCCACAGATTGGCTCCGGGCCCACATTGGGGCTTTCAGCACCAGCTCTAGCCAGTTCATCAGCGGCTTCGTTGCCCCTAATGCCACAGTGTCCAGGTACCCATCCTAGTGCCACTGAGTTTGCCGCTCCTAGTGAGTTTAATAGCTGGACACACTCCTTTACAAGTTTGGAGTCAATTTCCTCTGAATTTAAGGCTTTTAAAGCAGCCTGGCTGTCAGAGAAGATGAAGATTCGCCTATTAATATAGGTCCTCTGCAGACTTAAACGGACACATCCAATAATGGCAAATAATTCCGCTTGAAACACAGTGGTGTGCTGGCCTAGGTTGGCGAATTTTTTTACCTTTGGCCGCCCACCGTGGAATCCGGCTCCTGCTAGACCCTCTTTTTTTGATCCGTCGGTGAACCAAACAACATCAGTGGACTGAGGCTGGCCTGGCGTGTCGTCCTTCCACTCAGTCCTCTGAGGTATGTATACCCTAAACAGCCTATCAAAGCTGTATTCTTTTAACATTGCATCAGTGGGCATGGCAATGATGTCTTTCTTCATAAGGTTCTCTTGCAGTGCCCTCATGGCAGTCGACTTCCATCTTGTCCTTCCCGCTATTCTGGCCCTTATCATTGCTGCCCTAGCGTCCATTTGCACCTGCACATGCAAAGGAACGAGATTAAGCAGAGCCTCAAGTGCAGCGGTCGGAGTCGATGCAATTGCTCCTGTTGTTATGAGACACGCGAGTCTCTGGAGGCTTGAGAGAGCATCCCTGCAGGTATTCTGATGGGTTTTTCCATGCCATACGACACAGCCATAGGTTATCATGGGCCTTGCTATAGCAGTGTACAGCCACAGCGTTGCCCATGGTCTAAGGCCCCATTTCGAGTTGACCAGTCGGCAGGAAGTTCCCAAAGCAATTTTTGCTTTCCTTGTCACATGTTTAATGTGTGCATTCCACGTGAGTTTTTTGTCTAGGATAATGCCTAGATATTTGACCTCATCCGAAAAGTTGACCGTTTTACCGAAGAGGGTTGGTGGTTTTAAGCCATCCAACTTCCTTTTCTTTGTAAAAGGTACAATGACAGTTTTGTCTGCATTGACCGAAAGTTGGGAGTCTTTGCACCATCTTTCGATTATTCTACAGGCCGTTTGCATCAGATCGGAGATGACTGATTGGCATTTGCCAACGGTAATCACTACCAGATCGTCCGCGTAACCTTGCGTGTAATAGCCAGCCCTATTGAGCTCGCTCAGTAAGCTGTCAACAACTAAAGACCATTCTAGGGGAGACAGGACGCCCCCTTGTGGGCAACCCCTGTTTAGTCTCATCCTTATGGTTGTGTCTAAGAGAGATGTTGACGCTACTCTGTTACGCAACATTGCTTCGATCCAGTAGATGGTCGTTCGGTCAATGTTGCGTTGCTCCATACTTTTTAGTATGACATTTGTTGAGGTGTTGTCAAATGCCCCCTCTATATCTAAGAAGGCGCACAGAGCAATTTCTTTGTCCTCAACAGCTTTTTCTATGTTATCCACTAAGTCCATCAATGCGGACTCAGTGGACTTGCCTTTCTGATAGGCATGTTGTCTCACGTGCAGGGGTTTGTCTACTAAGTAGGTAGCCCTGATGTGCTGGTTGAGTACCTTCTCCATGGTTTTGAGCATGAAGGAGGTAAGACTAATTGGTCTATAGGACTTGGGCATCGATTTGTCCCTGTCTCCCCCTTTGGGGATAAAGGTGACGGACACCCTAGTCCACGCTGTGGGTATGTAGCCCCAGGCGAAGCTGGTTCGAAAAACCTTCAACAGCGTTGGTAAGATAATATCCAACCCCTTTTGTAGTAAGGCAGGGAAGATATTATCCTCCCCTCCGGTCTTAAAGGGCTTGAAGCTGTTAATGGCCCATTCGATCCGATCGGGTCTAAATATAAGAGAAGCCATCCTCCAGTCTTCTATCCTTGGTCTGTTGCTCCGAGGGTTTTGATTGGTATGGCTTCCGTTACCATTTATTGGCACAGAGTCCGGAAAGTGCACTTTAGCTAAAAGCTTCAGTGTTTCCTCTGCGGATCTCGTGTAGGTCCCATCCGGGTATTTTAATAGCCCTAAATGGGATTGAGGAGACTTTGAGATTATTTTGTGGATCCTTGCTGCCTGTGAGGTACTCTTAATGTATTCACAGAACTCGCGCCAGGACTTTCTCTTGGCCTTCCTCAATTCTCTGTTGAACGCGGTAAGCGCCTTCCTATAGTCATCCCAGGTGTCGTCCCTCATGGCCTTGTTAAACAGGATTCGGGCGTTTCTCCTGAGTCGCTCTAGGTTCTTATTCCACCATGGAACATCTCTCATGGTAGCGGAGGTTTTTAGCGGACAGTTCTGGAAGAAAGCAGATTTAATGCCACCCTCAAGGTCCCCTACTGTAGCCTCCAGCTGTTCAATAGATTTAACGCATCTATTGACCGATAGCAAATTCGATTTGAGACAGTCTCTGTAGCCTGTCCAATTCGTTGCTTTTCGGTTTCTGTAAGAATTAGTCTCTCTCACCGCGGAGAGAGTTAGGTTAAACCTGATGTGTCTGTGATCAGACATGGACGCCTCCTCAGAAACGTGCCAGTTTTTTACACGGTGTTGTAAAGGGCCCGTGCAGAAAGTAATGTCTAGCACCTCCTGGCGAGTGCTGGTTACAAAGGTCGGGGAATTGCCCCTATTAAGAACGAGAAGGTTGTTAGACAATAAGTAATCAAACAGTAACTCACCCCTAATGTTGGTGTCAGTGCTTCCCCAGCTTGTGTGGTGGGTGTTACTATCACATCCCACTAGTAGTTGGGACTTCTGCTCCTGACAGTAGGTTACCATGTTGTCCAGTTGTATGGTAGGGTTTGCTTCATCCCCTGGAAGGTATGCCGAGCAGGCGATTGGCCTACTTCCGTTTCCTGGCAGTTCCACATACGCAGCAACTATGTCATCCGTACATATGGAGGGAATCGGCAAAAATCTCACACTTTTCTTAAAAAGTATGCAAGCTCTGGGTCTGCTGCCGTCGGTATAATACAAAACTGTGCCCACGGAGCCGAGCCCCATAACCGTGTTTCCATTGATCCACGTTTCTTGAACCAAAGCCATATCAAGTTTATCCTCCACGAAACTTTTGCAAAGCGCAGCAGTCGCTGCCTTGGCATGTTTCAGGTTTACTTGTATGACTTTGAACATAATTGTTGTATAGGATTGGGTTTAGGACTAGGTTACGAAAAGGAGAGGGAAAGGGATAAAACAAGTGAAAATATAAGTTAGTGTGGGTTAGGTTAGGGTTGTTAGGTAGTGGGGTGCTGGCCAGAAAACCTCCAGGGGTGCTGGCCAGAAAACCTCCACGTGTGCCTAACGGCTGCTTGTCCTTCTGGACACGTCTAGAGGGATTGGCAGTTGTTTGGCCGGTGCATCCTGGGCACAGGCAATAAAATCCTGTCGAGGGATTAACCTTCGGGGGATTTTATTGCCTGTGGCGAATATTCTGGCGCGGGAGGGGCCCGTCGTGGGCCAGTGGGGAGTTGCTCCACGTGTCCCTCTGATATCAGCAGAGGGCACAGTGGAGGAGCAGGGGCGGGCCCGGTGTGCACTCACCCTGCCACTGGGCAGGCAGCGGGGGGACTGTCCTTCCCTGCCCCCGTCGATCTCGTAACCCCAGGAGTGCCCGCTGAGTAGTGTTCTCGCGCCTCTTGGGACCGAGGGTCTTGGCTTCACCGCCCGGACCGCGAGGAAGAAAACCTCTATAAAAAATTACGGGAGGTAGGGCCTGCGAGCAGCAGACTCGGGGTAGTCTGCTGCCCGACCAGCAGCTGGCGTAGCTGGCACAGCCGGCGTAGTTGGCGCAGCTGGTAAAGGCCCATGAGGTGAGGTGGCGTGCAGTGTTCCGTGTGCGCCACCTAAGAGGGTGCGGCCGACGTTAGGCCGCATGGGGAGAAGGGGCTCGCCTGCATGTGGCGGGCCAGGACCTGTCGGGGGTGGTTGTGTGAATACTCACGGGTTCCCACGCCCCCGGCTAAGGTAGTTGAAGGAACACCGTGGTGGTTTTAGTCGGTAAGAGTCCGACACTGGCTCCGCCTACCCCGGGCGGAGTGCGTCCATGAGGATTTCCCCACGGCGAGAAAAAAAAAAAAAAAAAAAAAAAAAAAAAGGGTTGTTAGGTAGTTCTCAGGGCACGGTTGCTTTGGGAAGTATCTGTGTCGTATAGGCCGGGAGCCGACGCCCGAGTGTCATCACTGCGGGAGCTGCCCAGAGGACACGGCGCAGCACACACTGGCGGAGTGCCCAGCTTGGGCCGCGCAGCGCCGTGACCTCATTACTGCAGTAGGCAGCAGCGTCCTCTCGCTTCCGGCCGTGGTTCTGTCTATGGTCAGGAGCGAGAGCGCTTGGGAAGGCGTCGTCTCCTTCTGCGAGGATGTAATGCTCGCTAAGGAGGCGGCGGAGAGGGTTCGAGAGGCAATAACCTCTCTTCCCATCCGCAGGAGACGACCTGGGCGTCGTAGGAGGGCGTATGCCGACCTCCAGCCACCCTAGGTGTGGGCCTGCGGGCGGCGGACTCGGGGTGGCCCGCCGCCCGACCAGTCAAGGCCCGTGACGGTGGCGCGTTGTGTTCCGCGCGTGCCAGTCAAGAGGAGGGTGCGGCCGATGTGGGTGCCGCACGGGGTGAAGGGGCTCGCCTGTTAGCGGCGAGCCGGGACCTGCCGGGGATGGTTGGGCGAATACGGGAGTATTTCTCACGCCCCCGGCCAAGGGTCGGTAGAGGAACACCGTGGTGGTTTTTAGTCGGTAAGAGTCCGACACTGGCTCCGTCTTCCCCGGGCGGAGTGCGTCCATGAGGATTTTCCCCACGGAAAAAAAAAAAAAAAAAAAAAAAAAAAAAAAAAAAAAAGGGTTGTTAGGTAGTGGGCGTCGTAGGAGGGCGTATGCCGACCTCCAGCCACCCTAGGTGTGGGCCTGCGGGCGGCGGACTCGGGGTGGCCCGCCGCCCGACCAGTCAAGGCCCGTGACGGTGGCGCGTTGTGTTCCGCGCGCGCCAGTCAAGAGGAGGGTGCGGCCGATGTGGGTGCCGCACGGGGTGAAGGGGCTCGCCTGTTAGCGGCGAGCCGGGACCTGCCGGGGATGGTTGGGCGAATACGGGAGTATTTCTCACGCCCCCGGCCAAGGGTCGGTAGAGGAACACCGTGGTGGTTTTTAGTCGGTAAGAGTCCGACACTGGCTCCGTCTTCCCCGGGCGGAGTGCGTCCATGAGGATTTTCCCCACGAAAAAAAAAAAAAAAAAAAAAAAAAAAAAAAAAGGGTTGTTAGGTAGGACGGTTTTTTAGGGGGTTTCGTGCAGCTTTCTTGCTGGTGTGCTCCCGGGCTAACGAGGGTGCTTGCAATGCCCCCCTGGTCGCCCTGGATTTTGCTCCACGACCCCTTTTTGCTCCTCTGGTGGTAATTGATGGCCCACCTGAAGGCCTATTGCTGAGCCTGATGGTGGAGCCACCAGGTCCAGAAGACCCACTAGGACCAGGATTTGGCATGATCGGCCAGTTCCTGGATGCCAGTGACGTCGAAGATGATTTTGCAGCACCAGTCGCATCCCTGGGAGATTCAGCAGGTGCTGCAGTGGACGTTGAGGCCACGGGTTCAGCTTCTGGAATTTCCATGGCAGTAACCACGGACTGGGCAGCAGCCCGCCCAGGTGCGGTATCGCCAGGTCCCTCCTCCACCTTACCCGTGTCGCTTGCTTGCGACTTAGGCTTCACCCGGAGCTGGACTTTGTGGAAGCTGATAAACAGACAGCAGGAGCTATCCATCAGCGGTCCCAGTGAGGATTCGTCGAAGGAGAAGGTTACTGTCTGACCCTTTTCCTCGACTTTCCTTTGGACCACTTTCCAGGTGGTGAAGTCTATGCCCTGATTTTGAGCTTTTAGGCGCTTTAGGCTTCTATATCTTTACTATTTAATTTAATATCATATTTGTTTTAATAATGTTTGTTTGTACCACAGATATAGTAAAAAATATAGACTAAGTGCTGCGAACAATCATAGTGAAGCCAAAAAAAACATGCTCCTTCCAGTGCTCACGCACAATTCACTGTAAGTTCAAAAATAAGTCACCGGGTATCACTTTTCATGCCTAAGTACACCAAAACGTAACAATTGTAGAAAAAGCATGTATAGTTTCTTCATTCTTGACAGTATGCAGTTTCTTTCTCTGACGGTCGGTGACATACAACGTCACTTTAATTATAGTTGTGCGTGTCTGTGTCTTTGTAGTGGTGCACCGAGCTTACATTTTGTTCATGTACTTATGTAAAAACTTACGGCCCGGCCACGACTTTTGTCTTAGCGGCAAGCGGCGAAATCAAATGTACGGGTGAGTAAGAGAGATGCCACAAATCAGAAGGGCGCGAATAATGGCGACTCAAGCGGCGATTCGTGGCATGTTTTCTACATCTCTGTGTATTTGTTTTTACCATTCGCCGCCTCGCTCTAAACCGCTCATAGCGGCGCGGCGTGGTCGTAGTTGGGCTGTTACCGTGTCTTCCTCTTTAAAAAAGTCTATGTATTAAAATAAAGAAATACAAATAACCAGCAAAAATACGATGTCCTAAACCAAACATCTTCGTACATTCATGAAGGTGATGTATAATGTACGTAGTACCGAACGCAACCTTTGTTAAAAATGAACGTTCCAGCGGTTCGGGACTTCTGTAATTCTATTATGAAGACTGTACCGACTTATTAAACTTTCAGAGAAGATTTTTCTTGAAGTCGGTACTTATTTTGTTGTTAGTACTTAGTACTTTTCTTGGGGGGTACGTTTGCTTACGTTTTTTTCCTACCATGTTTAAGTTTGTTCCCAGGGTATATTTTGCTACATAAATGACATAATATACATGTTACAGTCAAAGACCAAAGCTTCGTCACTTTTAGATTTGGCTAGTCAATCCTCAAGTCTGACAAGAAGTCTTAGTCAAAATCCAAACCAATTGTGTGTTTCGACCTCTGACTAACAAATTTTTGTCTGATCCTAGGAGAGACTAACTTGGACAGTCAAACCCTAGAACTCAGTTTGATGAAATCGGGGTTTGACTTGTCAGAACTAAATTAGGTATTATAGTCAAAACTATTTCCGCAAGCATTTGCAAGTGTCTCTGAGTTAGCTCCGCAAGAAGAATTGCTTTGTTACCCCTTCGCTTCCCTCACATACTCGACCAGAACCAAAGAGAATATAACCATGACCAGAGCTACGCTATGGCCTCGTGCACTCGTTACACTCAGGAGCTCCTTCATGAGTTTCTGGCTGCACGAATTAAAAAAAATACTCTAGGCGTAGGATAAAGTCCGACCACGCAGCAGTCTTGGTGCGTGAATTTTATACAAAGCTACTTTCAACCAACCGCTTCGTTAAATCGACCTTTGACTGCCTCATTTCAATCGCTTCTAGAATAGATTAGGCAAAATCCGACACAGATTATTTTACTTTCGATATTTGTCTACTATGTTTAGTTATTTCTAGGATAGACTAAAAATACATTAGTCAATAGTCGAAATTAGAAACTATTTTGGAGTTTGCCGAAAGGCGTTGGTGAAACCTAGGATAGACAAGTCATTTCGCGGAGGGGCTGCATATCTACCTTTGACTACAAAATATTATACAAACTTATTCTTAGTTTATAGTAAACCTCTTAAGGGATCGTTGTACTCATCACTATGACCTTTTATAATGGGACCAATCCCGAAAACGCGAAAAAAATCAGCTCTGCCCATTGTGTTCACATAAATCGACAAAATATAGGAAAAAGCGGTTTTTTTTCCGGGATTGGTCCCATTGTTAAGTTAAGAAGTTTAGTATAAACAAAGAATAAGGTTTTAAACTGTAGAGAATAAATAATAAATTAATTAATTAATTCTTTATTGACATAAAACTGGTACAAACATAGTATGACCCTGACTCCAGAGCTAGGCACCTGTGTTTCAGGAGTCAGTGACTTCATCCTACTGTTATAATTTTCAAGGTTTTGGCAACAAATATATAAGATTAAAATAAAGTTAAAGTATAGAAGAATCAAAAAAGAAAGATCAAGCATTGATCACTGCCTATTGACTTTAGACCATTTAATCCTTTCTCACTAACTAACTATAATTAGATAAATAAGATATTAAGATAACTAACTGTAACTAAATTTAGATTGAGCGATTAACTGATGAAAACTATTACAATATTAACCAATATATTCGTCTCACATACCAAGTGAATCGATACTTAATAGTAATTTTCCTATACGCCATCATGCTCAAATTGCACTAGCATTAAGATTATATTACATCTTAATTTCACCGCCTTAAGATAGCAATATGCGGTTTATGGTTTAATGGAATACATAATATTGCTTGTTTCAGTATAACATCATAAATGTACGTGTCCCATAATCCTTCGATAAATAAGGACCTTGCTTAACACTTAAGAGCCATATTACACTTTTTTGTCGAAAACTGCAACTAGAAGTAGATTTTGGTTTTCTTATTCTATTCCATAGAAAGATCTATAGAAATTTCCATTACTGACTTGATATCCTGATACTGAGCCCAGCTCCCCTAGCCAAGTTGACAATCTGCAATCGTCAACGCTAATAGAAAACAATCAAAATGTATGGGAATGACATATCTCAACGAATGACTTTTTTGTTAAGATATGTCATTCCCATACATTTTGATTGTTTTCTATAGCGTTGACGATTGTAGATTATCAACTTTTGTGTGATACTGAGCCCACGTCGCGAGCGCAAGGCTGCCGTCCGATCATATTGTGAAATTTTGTCAAAATATAACTCAACTTTGACAAAATGTCACTTAACGGCCTTTTAGTAATCGGACGGCAGAAAGAAGTATAGTCTTTTGATTTAAAGTGTATGATAAGAGGGGCTCGTAGCTAAGTAGCAACCGCACGGATTGTATGTATGATCTGCGAGGTTAAGCTACACTTGTTGCGGTCAGTCCGTGGATGGGTGACCATTTCGTTGCACATCGAGACCCCTCCGTGCCTCGGAGAGCACGTTAAGCTGTCGGTCCCCGTTGTCATATGAACATCTATGGCAGTCATTACGGGTAGTCAGAAGCCCAAAGTCTGACAACTGGTTTAACCTCCGAATGTCGGTATTACCCATTAATGGGTTTCGGCGGTCTGATGACAGTCGCTCCGTGTAAAATACTTATGTTCAGCCGCATCTGGTTAGACTGGAAGCCAACCCCAATATAATTGTATAATTGGGAAAAGGCGAGGAGGATGATGATGATAAGATATATTTTTAATTATTATCATGTTTTAATTTAATTGTGTTGGCAAAAGTCTGAATTTTATATCTGGGTCTGAATGACTACTGACCAAATGTACTTAAAGTAGGTCGTTGGGCCTTACGAAGAAAGTACACCTACACATACATTTAAACAAAACGAAATACGGAGACACGTGTTTCACGAAGTGGAGACACAATTCTCAGAACTTCTTATAACTTCAGCATTAGCACCATGGTATTTTAATAAACTAATATAAGAAAAACAGTATAATTAAAAAGCTGTAGGCACAGAATAATTGCTAAACAAATTGATTTTGTCGAACAATGTTTCGATTAAACTTTAATATCGTCTGGAAACCCTCTTTGTTTTAAGTACACAACTTGATTAATTTCAAGATAAGATTTAATTACATTCTTATAAAGTACCTAATCCACGTAAGATATATTCGTGAATTAGGTTGTTATTACAGTTTGTTGTTGAGAAATAATTATTAGATAATAAGTAAAGTTTTAAGGAATGGCAATGAAGAGTTGGGTTGTTGTTGTGTGTAGACTTTTTCATAATGATTCATGGTTGATAAAATTTCAAGGGCATAATAACCGAATTACATCACGTTTATTTTAAAATTGGTTTTCCTGATGTTTTGAATACTTTGCAGCATTCACAGTTGTACGGTGCACGTAGGTACATAAGTTTTAAATTATAGGTATTTGTAGAAATAAGTAACTAGTAGGCTCGCGTATCTGCAATTCTGCACTTTGATCGCGACCTACATTTAAAATTACAATGACACATGGCGGAACATAGATGATACATTTATGTTAAATATTGAATTAGTATTCAATTAGACGTGGTTTCGGTCGGACAACTTGCATTTTCGGTTTAGACTCATACCCGTTGAGCACTCACTGACAATTCTGACATTCTGACAAATCTGCATTGCATTACATTGACAAACCTATTAATGTTTGGTTGCACCCAACAGTGGTCACAGGAAGACTAAGATGACAAGTCTGTAAAAAAAAACAACGTTTCTAGACAGGTATATAGTATATAGCCCAATTTTATTATAGTTTGCTAGATCTTAGATCAAATCTAGACCCTCAAAATTCACAACCAAGCTTACAGATACTAGTCCATTCCATGTAATTACTTTTTGAACATTACAAAACAGAAATGCAACACGTAGCCGATGAACGTGGCTTCATACACGTTTGGATTTTAACGGAACTTTGTAAATATTTTTAACCTACTATGTTCTATTTGAGCTATTCTATTTTCGGCCTCTATTTTTGTGGAATCGATTAAAGTAATCAAAAAGAAAAAAAAACTAGATCCAAAAAGTATTAATAAGTATTTAAACACTTATTAGTGTGATATTTTTGTATTCTGCTTAGTATTGAATTTATGTGGACACTCTTTCATGAGTTAATTATTATTTCTGAAATATTTTAGATTATCTCACCACCAGTAAAGGGCTAGGTCAAACCAACTGCACCGCATCACAGCGCAGCACGTCGCGTTGCAGCAGGTGACGCTGTAATGTATGAAATCTTATGTAGATGACATAGCAAGCACCGGCGCTGCTACGCGTAGTCGTGCAACTCGCGCGCTTGGTGTGTCATGTTCCATACAATTTCATACATTACAATGTCACCTGCTGCAACGCGACGCGCTGCGCTGTGATACGCTGCAGTTGGTTTGACCCAGTCTTTAGGCAATCACTAACCATTTGCATATAAATTCCGATATTTTGAGCTTCTCCCTTTTACTAAAGTTTACTAATAAAATCTTTTTTATTTTTTTTTGCTTAGTTTGGAACTTGATGGTGCTTTGTAAAAATGTCCTTAAATATTTATTTATTACTATTTACAAGCGCGGATATAACGCTCGTAATTGTGACGTTTTTTCTCGGTTTACTCCCCAGCCGAGCACGGAACGACGCTACAGAAGCGTTGCTTCAAAACTCGACAAATAATAAACAGTCGACGTCAGCAATATAAGCGAACAACCGTTGCAACCCTTTATCCCCAAATCAGCATAAAAACAGAACTCCTTAACTAAACCTAATCTGAAAATAAATCTCCTTTCTTAAGATACAGTATATACTGAGTCAGATATGAATAATTTTCGCCAAGTCTCTCTGCTGACGTCAGCAAAACATTGGTGTCGCCGAAAAACACCGAGTATCGCGAAGTTTGTCTGAATTAATTAATTTGAGAAGATGGTGCAGCATTCTGATAGTGACGAAGATGTGGCATAGATTATGGATAAATAGATGTAGATGTGCCATTTGTTTGTAGTTATACCGCTACTATAATCGCGGCTCGCTATGATGGCGTTTTTGGCGTTGGCCTGCTCATGAAGATCTGTAAATATTGACAGCTACGTATGAAGGAACGATTGCCGTACTTATGTACTTGTGATGCACTGCTACAACAATATAATTTTTCGAATTTCGAATCCATTATTCAAATTCTATTTATTTCTACTTTTTTTTTATGTATGTCACAGAACTTTTGATTAAACGACTCGCACTTAGAAAATAATTTGAAATGTGTAACAACAATATTGGAAAATGTCAAATGCGCCATATTAGCGTGCCGCGGTTATAATTTGAACTAATTAATGCCACAGAATAAAAAATTGTTACAAAATAATCGCAGCACTACAAAACGTACCTACAAAAATCTACGCTAGGCTTTTTTGTAACTTGCGCGCTTCGAAGAGTGGTTATATTACATTGAACGACTGAGTGAATGACATCAACCAACTAACCGAGTTCCGAGTACGGTTGTGCGTCCCGTTGACTACGTTTCGCGGATCACGTGTAAAGTGAGCCAGGGCTGGAAATACAGCCTTTCAAAACAGGGTGTGAGTGTAAGAAAGTACTCTATTTGTAGATATTAGTGACTTACGGCACACCCCGGACATTTAATACATCACAAAAAAAACGAACACATCCACAAAAATAAAATTACGGATAGGCAAAAGCTTAGTAAATGGATGATTTTATTTTCAATGAAACATTATTTTATTTTCAAAATCAACCAAAAAAAAACATTTGCACACAAATCTAATTAATTATGAACTAAGTACGTTAAACAAAATGAAGGGTCTTTAAATAATTTAACAGTAAAATCTTTTAAAAAACATGTGTATCTAAATAAAAATTAAATAAACGAACCGTAATCATTTACATCTTTGAATAAAATAATGAAATAACATAATACTAACAAATAATTACTTTAATCGAATCGCAGAACTTTAACGCATCAAAATTTAATTTTAATATATTAATTATCTATGCAAATACCTGTAAAAATTAAGCGAGATACTACAGACAGTGTAGGGCGCCCCCCTGCCAGGTGGACCGACGACCTAAAGAACGTGGCTGGGGGGGACTGGATGCGGAAGGCAGAGGACCGAGCGTTGTGGCGCAATTTGGGAGAGGCCTATGTCCAGCAGTGGACTGCGATAGGCTGAGTTGATTGATTGATACTACAGAGGCTGAAAAAAGATCTAAGGACAGACAATGATTCATTTTATTTAAGGCTTTTTGACACCACTGTCTTTTTGAATTTATGTGTGGATCAGAACTTGATTATCACTTGCTTTAACGATGAAGGAAAACCTGGCACACCTGAGAGTGCATATAGCTCTTGATGGTGTGTATAGTCCGCCAACCCGCACTAGGCCAGCGTGATGGACTAAGGCCTTAGCCTTCTCATACTGAGAAGAGGCTAGTGCCCAGCAGTGGGACAGTAATGGAATGATGTTAATGGGTTTTATTTGGCCTTCTTCACTGTCTTCTAATTTCTGAGTGTTGTGGCGCAACTTGGGAGAGGCCCAGCAGTGGATGGCGATAGGCTGAGTTGATGACTTTCTTCTAGAAATCTGAATCTTAAATAAGGTTGCTAAGAAACTTTTTTATAATCTTACAAGTCAATTTAAGCCAGTTTTTGTTATAAAAACAGGCTGCATACTCGAGCAATTTTTATCCACAATTTACTTACCTATTTCTTCATACTTTGCCTTGCTTGCGATAATGCGTAAAAAATAATACAAATTTTTTTTAAACAACTATTTCTTTCTGAAAACTAGAGCAAAAAATCTCCAAGAATTAAACCAAAAATAGGTACAAATCCGGCAACCATCTCGACAACTCTGTGCCGTTGACTAAGCCGCTGCAAAGTGTCCACATTACTCTTTAAGTGAACCCGTAAGGATAAGTGCTCAACATTCACTATTCAGCAAATAAAAGAGCCATTTTCCTTGGATCTGACCGGGTAATGGAAAAACAGAGGACGGTGGGTGACGCGAAAACAGCGAACTCACCGCTGCTTTGCAAAAAATTCTATAAGTAAATAATTATATTGAAGAATTGCCAGCGTCTGCCACCACTTAATATCTGGACTGATCTGAATCACATAAACGTAAGTACCCAACCAAATTATTCAATAAAATTACTTGAAAATTTTAGTATCGAATATTTTCTTGAATGTTAAACATTTTCTTAATATTGACACACACTTCCAATCTCCTGGAAATCCTCATGGACGCACTCCGCCCGGGGTAGGCGGAGCCAGTGTCGGACTCTTACCGACTAAAACCACCACGGTGTTCCTTCAACTACCTTAACCGTGAGTATTTACACAACCACCCCCAACAGGTCCCGGCTCGCCACAAGCAAGCCCCTTCTCCCCGTGCGGCCTAAAGACGGCTGCACCCTCCTCTGTGGCGCACACGGAACACTGCACGCCACCTCACCTCACGGGCCTTTACCAGCTGCGCCAACTACGCCAGTTGCTGGTCGGGCAGCAGACTACCCCGAGTCTGCTGCTCGCAGGCCCATCCTCCTGTAATTTTTATAGAGGTGTTCTTCCTCGCGGTCCGGGCGGTAAAGCCAAGACCCTCGGTCCCAAGAGGCGCGAGAACACTACTCAGCAGGCACTCTTGGGATAACGAGATCGACGGGGGCAGGGAAAGACAGTCCCCCCGCTGCCTGCCCAGTGGCAGGGTGAGTGCACACCGGGCCCGCCCCTGCTCCTCCACAGTGCCCTCTGCTTTCTCAGAGGGGCACGTGGAGCAACTTCACATTGGCCCACATCGGGCCCCTCCCGTGCCAGAATATTCACAGTCAATAAGGTCCCCCGGTCCAAAGGAGACTTATTGCCCGTGCCCAGGGTGCACCGGCCCAACAACTGCCGTTCCCTCTAGACGTGTCCAGAAGGACAAGCAGCCGTCAGACACACGTGGAGGTTTTCTGGCCAGCACCCCATATTGACATACACTTTACCTTACCTTTGCTCATAACAACTGCAATACCAAATATATTGTTGCTTAAATAGTTATTAATTAGACCTTTGTGTTATTCAATTTTTTCTTAGACCAGCAATTGTAGAGATCATGCTCAACAGTACACGTTAGCAGGCTTATTTAAAAAATCATGTTCCCAAATACATTGAACAAAATGAAAGTGAAAAATTTCCAACCGAAAATTGTGCCAAGTCCGTATTCTTATAGGTCCCGGATCCCCGCTTCGAGTGTTCGCCGGAGATAAATGTGGTTAGACGTATAATTTGTACTATTTATCCAGCAGTTAACAATTATTCGGTCAGCCGGCTTAATTTATTCCAGTCTGAACCCACTATTTATATGTTGACGTTTTTTATACCAGTATCGCAGTTTGAGGGTTGGCTGGTTACATTTTTGTATCAGCTATTTTATTTTGTTAAAGTTAAACCTGATAAGGGTTTTTTGCACAATAAAATAATTAAGTTTCGATGTAAATAATGGCTATTAATTACGCCTTTGTATTTTTTATAATGTTTAGATAAGAGGCGTGGCACCGTTTTTTTTCAATTTACGTCCTTTTATTTTGCAGTAAATATCACAATTAAAATATATTCCAACTAGGGATGGGCAAAAACTTTGAGTTAAAAATTTCAAGTTTGAGGTAAAAACTATTTCAACAGTTGAGCCCATCCCTAATTCCGATTTCAAATATTATTGTCCCTGGACTTGAAAAACAAAATCAGCTGACATGTCCATTAAAAACATAAAGGACGGTTCTTCACGATCCTTTAACAATGGCACATACATATTCCCATGACCCAAACAAAATTTCAATTCCCTTGTTATCGGGCCCTTCAACGATTTCACCCACCTTCAAGCGGCGTATTTTGGAGAACAATGTTTGGCTCGTCGAAAAAAATGCCGAAGTAAGCTTGCCCTTTCTATTAAAAATAAAAATGTTGGGCCAATTTGGCTGCTAATCAAAGGGAGCTGAGCGAGCGATCTTGCGATAGCCAGTGTTTGTGTAGCCCAGTAAGGATGCTTGTGGGTTGTGACGTCATTTTAGAAAAAAGTGTAGTGCAAAATAAATAGCTTAGTATGAATTAGCTTGATCAGAGTGTTAGTCAGCGGTATGGAATCTTTTGTGACTTTTCGGTGGCAATTTCTTGTTTTTTTATCTCGTTACCTTTATAATTTTATGGTCGCATTTTGCAATAATTATGCGTCGGAGACAATCAATTACAAGAGTGAAAACCCATAACCATGGCAGAAGAATTTTTTTTTTAATTAAAAAAGCCAAAATGCGTACAATCATGAGAACAATGACCCGTTAAGAGGTTTAGTAGAAACTAAAGAATAAGGTTGTATATCATATTCCCAATACATTCAATAATAAAAAGGTTTTCTAGCGACCATACCCAAAGTCATTGGAATTTCGCAAAGTTTATAATATACACAGCGGGTGAAATGGCTCGGTACTGAGGGCTCCTGAGGGCCCTCCAGAGTCCTCGGCCTCTGCTCAGCTGAAGGGCCCTCGATGTTGCGCCACGATTAGCGGTAAGTGAAGGCTGGTGTTCGTCTTGTGTGCCTAAGATTTGAATGGGGGTGAATATGTATGACTGTTTTGATGGGGGTGGAATGAGGTACTTGATCCTGATCAAGGAAGTTATTATAGTTATGATGAAAAATTCATTCGGATATTAAGCAAGTAAATTAATTCTTTACGGTTTAAATTAATTCTTTACGGTTTAAATTAATTCTTTACGGTTTAAATTAATTCTTTACGGTTTAAATTCGTAAGTTGTCTTCTCTTCCGTTGTTTTGACGACCTCTGTGGTCTAGTGTTTCGAGTGTTGGACTGCTGATAACGAGGTCGTGGGTTCGATTCCCACAGGACACAAATATTTGTGTGATGAACATTAGTGTTTGTGTTGGTCTGGGTGTTGCTTATGTATTATAAGTATGTATTTACAAAAAAAATAGTATATAAGTATTATATCCATTCTCTAGTACCCATAGCACAAGCTCTGCTTAGTTTGGGACTAGATGGTGCTGTGTAAAAATGTCACAAAGATATTTATTTATTATTTTATTTTTTTCGAAAGTAACCGACATAGCCCGGAGAATTGCCAAACTTAAGTGGCAGTGGGCGGGGCACATTGCTCGCAGAACGGATGGCCGATGGGGCAGTAAAGTTCTGGAGTGGCGACCGCGTACTGGAAGGTGCAGCGTGGGTAGGCCCCCCACAAGGTGGACCGACGACCTGGTGAAGGTCGCGGGAATCCGCTGGATGCGGAAGCCACAGGACTGGTCGTTGTGGCGATGCTTGGGGGAGGCCTATGTCCAGCAGTGGACGTTTTTCGGCTGAAATGAATGAATAAATGAATGAATTTATTATTTTCATCTTTATGTATGAATTAATTTTGTGGAAACTGTTTTGGATTATGTGTTGTTTAAATTAAGTACATATCAGTAGTAAAGGGTCCATATAACACGATTTCCACCGGTTTCCCTTTAGGAATTGCTTAAATACAGATCAACGACATTTTTATGCTAATTTATTGCTCTTATGAACAAAAAAATAATATTAATTTAAATTAAAAGTTGTTAAATTGTTTTTTTTTATTTTATTAAAGTGCGATCTTAGCTATTTCAGGATTTTTAGGTACCTACGGCTTCCCTTCTGAAAATATTCACCCTTCGCCACTGGTACATAGGTATTATTATTAAACATCTGTTTGTTTCCTCAATAAACAATAATAATTAGCAATAAATCTATGATAGCCGAGCGGTTGAGCGCTTGCCTTCCATGCAGGAGGGTCTGAATTCGGGCCAGGGCCGCACCAATGACTTTTTAACCGACTTCAAAAAAAGGAGGAGGTTCTCAATTCGACTGTTTATTTGAAAGGATTTACTTCCAGATTGGTCCCATTTTTATCAAAATCCAGTTTTGATAATGGAACCCATGTGGAATTGAGGGACCTCCTCAAATATTATAGGCATACATCACAGACATAGTAAAAAATATAGACCAAGTTCTGCGAACAATCATAGTGAAGCCACCAAAACCGTGCTCCTCCGTGTACACACGGCTACACGTCAAGCTGTACATTTCCAGTATAAGCTGACCTCGCATTGTATAGGTTTTCCTTGCAACGCGAGGTCAGCCTTTACTGGATTAGTAGCACTTGATGTGTAGCCGTGTGTACAAACCAGCGCTCACGCACACAATGTGCATCAAACCATGCTCGCCGCTCTCACTACACATGTCGCGGCATCGTATATTAAGCATGGCGAAAAATATATATCTTTCAAGTGCATGTGTGTGCGTGAGCGCTGGTTTGTTCACGGAGGAGCGCACGGTTTTGTTGGCTTCATTATAAATAAATAAATATCTTTGGGTCATTTTTACACAGCTCCATCTAGTCCCAAACTAAGCAGAGAGTACTAGTCAATGGACGTGACGTAAGACGTGAATACGTACTTATAATACAGAGAGGGGCTCGTAGCGATGCAACGACTGCGCGGATTGTACGATCTGCAAGGTTAAGCTGCACTTGCCGCGGTCAGTCTGTGGATGGGTGACCGTTTCGTTACACATCGAGACCCCTCCGTGCCTCGGAGAGCACGTTAAGCTGTCGGTCCCGGTTGTCATACGAATATCTATGGCAGTCGTTACGGGTAGTCAGAAGCCTGAAAGTCTGACAACTGGTCTAACCTCCGAATGTCAGTATTACCCAGTAACTGGATTGCGGGGGTCTGATGGCAGTCGCTCCGTGTAAAATACTGATGTTCAGCCGCATCTGGCTAGACTGGAAGCCGACCCCAATATAATTGGGAAAAGGCTCGGAGGATGATAAAATACTTATAATACATAAGAACACCCATGGTTATGATTGTTCGCAGCACTAAGTCTATATTTTTTACTATGTCTGTGGCATACATATAGTGATATTTGCATTTTCATCAACAAGTCAAGCGTTTGCATTTAAAAAGCATCATTTGGTGAAGATCTGATGAAGATTTTTGGACGGCAAATCATCCGGAATTGCAGCAATCGCTTGTCTTTCTATTGTTAATGCCACTCAAAAGAGAAAAATTAAATAAACTTTAAAAAAATTAAAAATCGACTTTAAAAAGAATAAAATAATTTGTGTGAAACAGTTTAGAAAGTCGGTGCCATTTTTTTCTTAATTCAAAACTGATCAAAGGCACCGACTTCCTAAACAATTTCACACAAATTATTTTATTCTTTTTGAAGTCGGTTTTAACTTTTTTTTTGTAATTATATCTACACTTCAGTACCGTAAAATGACCTAACTTGGCCCACAAGCCCTACTTTGCTTAGTTGTTTTTTGAGTAAACTATAATAGCTATGATTTCCGTATTTGGCGAGATTTTAAAACTGTGACAACGCTTACACTTTTGGTTAAGTTATAAAGTGTCAGTGCGTATAGAAATTAAGATAATGCCTTAGGCAAAGTAGGGCTAGTGGGCAAAGTTAGGGCATTTTACGGTAGTTTTGTCACGAAACCTTTGTGCTCATGATAACGTACATTCTCGATTAATACTACTTGGATCAATCGTATTCGTACCTTCATTATGCTTCTCACAAAAACCTATAGGTCATTAAAAGGTCAGAACAGGATCCAACAAAGTAATTCACTTAACACGATATAAGGCTGGCAACACACAGGCAGCGCCGCATAACAATATAAGAACGGTGGGAATCTAATCTAATTGTGCATTAATAAAAGAGCTACATGCCCAACCACTTCTTGGGCAAAATAAAAATGTATTTGGCAATGATTTAACGTATGTGTAAAGCTGCGTACAGATTCTAAAGATTTAAATTGTGGAAAGAAAAAATCGCTCACGAGCAGGATTCGAACCTGCGACTCCTGGCTCAGTACGCCAGTGCTTTAGCCACTAAGCTACCGTGAACACTGCTCGTGGTATCGAAATTATCCTCCACTATACGTCTTTGGGTGACGTCAGCGATATCTTACTAAGAAACATTGTTCCACAGCGATTTTTTCTTTCCACAATTTAAATCTTTAGAATTCGCTTAGCATGCGGAAAATGCGTTAAAATAATAAAATAATTGCGTACAGATTATTTGCAATACTACACGCAATGTAACATGTAATGAAACATTTCTCATAAATTTTATTTTTTTCGCGAACACACTAAAAACACTTGTGCGAACTCTACGTGCATTCACAGCATACGAGTTGTGATTCGTCGATTGTCGGTTTTTCGAGGAACACTGTGTGCGCACAGTATGCTTTATTTAGACATTCATTCGCGAAAAAGTGCGCGCCGCGAACACATGCCTATCAGCTGCGATAAATTCAGATACTTTTTAATAAAATGGAAGGGGATGATGGCTGGGAAGATGCAAAAAGTTGTTTATTGATCTCCATCTAAAAAAAAAAAAAAAAAGACGTGTGGCACTCGGAGACTGCCGCGGTAAAGCTATTGCATAGCATTTTTTATCAATACAAAGAGGAGGTGCCCTAACGCCGAAACTTTAAGCAGGCATGAGTCACCAGATTGCGGGGCGAAGAGGGGGATTACGCATGCGCAGTAACGCCGATACAACCAATGCCACCTAGAGGCGATTTGCAGAACTAAAGAGACAAGCGTGATATTTCAAAAAGTCATTAAAAGTTCTGCTATTCATCGATAGATGGCAAAACTAAAAAGTATCACCGCTGTGCCGGTCGGAGTGGGGGGTGTTAGGTTATTTTCGTTACGGAATTTCTGGATTCGGTCTCCACGCTCAAGGCCCGCGATAGAAGCTATACAATAGCTTAAAAACCGTGTAATGAGATCCCAAAAACGTACATATTTTTAAAGGAAAGTATGCGCGCGGAATACTGTCGGGAATGGACGTAGTTGAAGCGTGCAGCGTGCCCGCGGACTGTCCAATTGTCCATAGATGTACGCGTTGCGTTGCATGTTTTATTGCAAATAACCAGTACGCGGCTTAAGGTTATACATATAGTACTCCATGAAAGCATCCAAGCAGTTCAAAAGCAACAGTGTAATCTATGAAATAAATTAAATTTAAATTTAAATGTACTGTCATGTTGTCAAATCTCGGTAATGCAATACGGCGCAAATTGATTTTTTAACGTTGTTAATTAAATATTACCGAATTATTTTCATTTTAAATGGCGAGTAGAATATTTATTACTTATCAGTAATACTCAACAGGTGTACCAGAAGAAATTAAGCTGACAGCAGGTCCAAACTGGAGGAGGGTTGCTTGCGACAGTCGACAATGGAAATGGTTAGAGGAGGCCTATGCCATGAGGCACACCGAAATTCGTGACATACTGTAAAATTAACTGTTAGCTATTGATCAATATTGTTTTTGTCTTCGTTTTTCGTAATAAATAAATAAAATACTCAACAGATTAGATTCTTCAATTATATGATATGGCTAAGACTGGATAAAAGGATCCCGAATTATGGATTTCAATCTAATTATATTGTGTGGTGCCATATTAAGTGCGCATTACTTTGAAAGCTACACGCCCAAACACTTTCTTGTGTCGAATAAAATCTATTCGATATTAGAGTACAGTGCTACCCACAAACACACATGTTAATATTGAGGGCTGATTTTTCGAGATCTAACATATAAAGAGTCTTAGGCTGGTCAGAAAATATGATTATTCCTTATAGTTGCAAAAGAAATGTCTGTGTGATTATATTAATAATTTATGAATACTTATTAATATAATCACACAGACCAGTAAGCTTCAAGACGCCACATAAACAAAGTTTTGCATAAGAACACAGTCGTAAAATGCGGGGACCGGGGGGCGGACGGCGCGTTATGATTGGTCGGTTGGTTGGTGATATGATTGGTGCCGCTCGCTGACGGAGTGACGTCCGATTGGTAGCTGGGCGTAAGATATGCAGTGCTACTGCATATGCTTTGTGACCGGGGGTATCCGGCTAATAGGCGTCTAAAGGCTTACTGGTCTGTGTATAATCATCATCATCATCATTCTAGCCCGGTATCACCCACTGCTGGGTATACCCAATATAATATGATACCGAAATTAAAGCGCGTATACATATATATAAAAACGTATTTAAACTAGCTGATTTTGAATTCATTGTCAATACTTTAAGAGAAAATGCAGACAAAGAGACTTTAGAAAATTAGGTATTTGAAGAAACTATTGCTGTCGCATTGTAAACGGTTGGCATCAATAAGTGCCATAAGGACAACTGCTCCCCGTCTGAATAGCCTTAGTAAAAAAGTCATAATTCGGGGTTTGGCTCTTGACTATTTTGTTCTCCGAAACTAGCCAATTTAAAAGATATTTCATAAACTGAATATAAAAAATGTGTACTGTGCCGCTGTTTTTCCTTTATAGGGTTCCGTACCCAATGGGTGCCCAACGGGACCCTATTACTCTCGCTAAGCTATCCGTACGTCCGTCCGTCCGTCTATCTGTAACAGGGCTGTATCTTTGTAACGGTAATAGATAACCAGTTGAAATTCACATAATATGTGTTGAATAACAATTTACTTGAGGCAAAGCGACAGTGATAGTTTCTTCAAATACGTAATCTTCAAAAGTCTCTCTGCCCGCATTTTCTCTTAACGGTCACGTTTTTTCTCAGTTTACGCCCTGGCAGCCGGGCGCGCCACTTTGCTATAGAAGCTTCGCTTCAAAAAAAGACTGTAATTATGTCACCAAACCTCCACACCAGTGTACGCTAACCATAACAAGCCTGCCCGAGGTAGGCTGACGTGCAAACAGCGTATTTAAGATCGGCCCACACTCAATAAGATTCGGCAGTAATCGGCTCTTTCCGTCGGCGGTCGGCCAATAACGTTTCACGAGCTCTAACTAAGTAACGACCCTACGGTATTATTTTTGTGTGTTTGAACTAAGGTCTTCTAGGAAAAAATCTCGAGGCTTCGAAGTTAAAATTCTTGAGTGTACTATAATAAAATATATATATTAAATAATAAAATAATGTTTGGTCTGAACCGTTTCGATAGGTACAGCCGACCGCAAGTCAGTGGTCACGCTCCTACACTAGTAAATTCCTAATTACTGTATTTAAATGTTACGTATGTATTACGTATTTTATCTTGTATTGTAGTTAATATTACTTATATATTTTTCATCATTATTTACCGATATTAATCACGCCGCACTGATTGACGTTATTCTGTTGACGCCGGTTGTCGCTGATAACCAGCGCTGTGGCTCTGCTCCGTGCATGCGGCACTGCAATATGCTGAGCGATGGTCATTTTGCTCGGATGTGACGTATATCTTACCATACTTGATTATTTGAACCTGTAATTGTTCAGTTGTTTTTTTTTTATTTTTGGTAATTTTGTGCGTTACTCAAAACGCAAATAAATGTATTTTCAATAAAACAAGTTTGAAAGAAGAACAGTGGGGCAATTGTGTAACTGCATCGCAATCAACAAAAAGTCAAATTTGACGTTTGTATCCGGATAAATATAAATGATACTATTCGAATTGCGTAACTACAAAACTGTTGATTACGATGTTGAAGGGATTTATCATGAAATTGAATGAAATGCTTAAAATGCATACTTGCAGCAGCTTAACAAAACGTGATCTAACATACATGACGTCATTTACATCGCAATGGATTTCCCTCCTGACGTCATTTACTTCATAGTAAATTCCTTCTATGTCGTTACACAATTCCAATGTTTGATTGCGATGCTATCAACATCGTTTAAATTTTACATCAAAATCAAACTGTCAAATGAGTTACGCAATTGCGCTGCAGGTCAGGAATCCTCTACTCCTGCGACTACGAACGCTGCAAAGCTTTCGAAACGTTAGGAAAACCAATTTAATTAATATACGCGATATAATCCGGTTAAATTTGTTTCATTAAAATGTGTAGTGATCGCGAATACCTAGGAAATTATTAAATATATTTTCTTACTTTCTTTTCTTTCTTTAAATATATCAAATGTACGTATATATTTTGTTGCAATAATGTTAACATGTCTTTTTCAAATAATATTATACGACATGGTAACAATGTATAACTTAGCAATATTTTGTGATAAAATGTTATATAACCATATATAATATAGAAGCGCGAACTTTCGCGAATTTCACTCATATTGAACTATGTTTACGGGACATGACACCCACATACTTCAGTCTGCTCGTGACCACGGCGAATGCAACTTGACCGAAACGTCGAGGTTAGTCAAAATTTTCGTTATATTTGGATTAAATTGTGCGCGACAAGTCCCGTAAACATAGTTCAAAACAATATAATATGTATAACACATAAAATATAGTAGAAATGTACCCCATTTTCGTTTGAGCTTACATTTCGAGAAATTACTTCTTCTTCATAAAACCATAAAGAAACGATTCGTTGGTTCAACGTTTAATTAACTAAGTATGAATTAGTGATGCCCTCGAATATATTCGGCAAGAAGAATGGAAGGAATCGACTCGATGAGAAATATGTTCATGCTTTCATGATAAGGTTTATTTATTCTTCGTATAGTCGGTAAACAGAGGAGCTCGTGGCTAAGTAATAACCGCGTGGAGATGGAGTTGGGGGTCCCTACTGGTTCCGGGGGGATAAGTCTCTCTCAAGAAGAGGGGATTTGGAGAGTGGTAAGAGGTACGTGCCACCCGGAGAAGGGATAGAAAGACGGGTCTGTATATTGGGGGGAGGAAATTAAGTTTGTGGCGGGGTCTTGAGATGCCAGTTCAGATGGAACCATTCTCGGGATTGTAGGGTGCAGGGTTATGGAGTTACGTGTCTACTTGGTCACTCCAAGGTGCTCCTCAGTGTTGATGGTGGTAGCAGGGGTGGATCTTCGAGCCGGCTTCGGAGTCTTCACGTAAGGCTGAAACCGCGTGTCACCGCCTCGTGTACCTACTTAAAGTTGGGTTCAGTACTGACTAAAAGTTTAGATTAAGTTTTCCATGTGGTCTCACCAAGTGTTTTTTCTGAAAGGTTCAAGCACGCAAAGTCGGTGAGGTTAAGCTGCACTAGCCGCGGTCACTGGATGGGTGACCGCTTCATTGCACATATTGACTCCTCCGTGCCTCGGAGAGCACGTTAAGCTGTCGGTCTCGGTTGTCATTCAAACATCTACATCATCATCATCATTTCAGCCAAAAGACGTCCATTGCTGGACATAAGCCTCCCCCAAGCATCGCCACAACGACATCGCACAAATCCAGACTCCAGGCTGCTACTGAGAATTTCCTAATGAAAAAACCCAATAACACTTTGCCCGACCCGGGAATCGAACCCAGGACCCCACGCTCAGCAGTCGCGCTTGCAACCTCTAGACCAACGAGGCAGTATAGTATAATAATAATTATATAAAAATATATCGGTTTCTTAATGTACTTTATCATTTGGAATTAAGTAAAATGTTACCAAATTCGTCTACTTAAACATACTTACTTCTTAACTTTTTCTCAGTTGTCGCTATTCATTTTAGGTTAGATAAATGTATTTGAGAAATTACTGCCTTTTTTCTGTACCCCAGTTTGGACTCCTAAAATGACTTCTCCAATCTACCACTACGGACACTCGAAGACATAAAACATAAACGACAAACAACTTAAATGTTTAAATCAAACCTTAATCAACACCATAAAACGATAAACCAGAGCTAACACTGAAACCCCGCATAAAGCAACGAGGGTTATTTTTAAAAACGCTCAAATACTTCAAGGGTCAGTTGCACCAACACTACTACAACATAATAATCCCCGGTTTCTCGGTGGATCGGGACCCCAGAAATAGATAGAAAGGAAGAGGGCAAGAAGAAGGGGCAGGGCGCGCGTGCCAACACTGCACCATAGTGCAGGGCATTTCAAAGCCTTTCTCAGTACGCCTTATGACTTGTTTCTGTAAATACTGTAACAAAAACCCGCAAAAATGCCTTATTGTGCTGTTTCTAACTGCAGAAACAAAATCTGTAAATATATAAGGCGTAGTTTGTTCGAAAGTTGCCACGCATGAATCGCAAGTAAAATTGTGATTACAACCATTATACTTTATCCATTTCTGTGATCGGGACCAACAGAACGAAGGCAAGCAAACAACGAAAGCAAACGAGAGCCAGTGAAGGTCTTCAGTCGCGTTCCACCGTGCTCTTAGGCCTGCATTACAGAACGTTCCTCAAGCGTTGATCACTGTTAAAAACTAGTTTACAGTCGAGATTTAATTTTAGAACATTCCTGAACCATAGATTCATTGATCACAGTTCAACTGAGTTTAGCTTTATTTTATACTGTCACCTTTTTCGGTATTTGAGCAGAGATTTGATCTGCCCCCCTATCAATCAATCAACTCAGCCTATCGCAGTCCACTGCTGGACATAGGCCTCTCCCAAGTTGCGCCACAACGCTCGGTCCTCTGCCTTCCGCATCCAGTCCCCCCCAGCCACGTTCTTTAGGTGCCCCCCTAGCCAAGTTGATAATCTACAATCGTCAACGCTACTAGAAAACAATCAAAATGTATGGCAATGTCATATCTCAACGAATGACTTTTTCGTTATCACTCAAGTGTGGTCGAGATCACGCTGAGTAGAGATTTCTATTTCTATTTTTAGAACTTATGTACCATATCTTCTGCGAATTAATTACTTACTTACTTACTTTCCTATTTTAGGTTAGGTTCATCAAAAACACGATAAATAGGGTTAAGTCTTTGCTTTCCAAAATAGAGCGGTGAGACCCTGTGTTATGGAATAAGGAAATATACTAATTTGGAATATGACCGATGCTCAGGTAAAAATTCTATCCTTAAGTAGTGATCAGTTGATCAAACTTTACTTGAAGAACGTTCTGTAATACGGCCTTAGCTGGTGTTCACTTTATGTGAACAATAAGTGCAGGCGAGTGAGCGTACGCCTGCACTTGCAGTCGTTCGGTTGGTCTGAGTACTCAGCATGAGGAACTGTTAAACGCGGATTATCTATACCAAAGCGCTTTCGGTTGATGTGATTCGTCGATCAAAATATTGACGACCAATCACATCGCTTAACTTGAGGTTTGACAGCTGTTTTAAATCTCCAGAAAACGATGATAAATGGTAAACTTTTTCCGGAGAAGGACCGGAGTGACCGACATAGCTGGTAGGATCAGTAGGCTGAAGTAGCAGTGGACTGGCCATGTCTGTCGAAGGACCGATAGCCGCTGAAGCAGGCCATTGGTCTTTCGACAAACATTCTCTACCATTACCGGTTACTGAATGATGTCTTTTTGACAGTGGTTAGATGGTGTAACCTGACTAGTTAGTTAGTTAATTGGCATTTTGTTCGGTATCTCGGTGTTCGTACACGTAAAGATTTGTGCCTGTAAACAGACCAACAACATAGCATTATTATGCATTATGTGCCCAAGATACAAAAGAAAATTTTCGTGGTAACATTTAAAAAAATCACTACAATGTTTGCATGGTTACTGATATGGTTTGTTGGTGAAACTCAGCTTAGAGGGGGAAACAATAACTTTCGCTCAGTTGACTTCGCTAGAGATGTACGACCCGGGATCCCGTGTTAAATTGATTTTTAAAATATTGCTGAAGCTTGCCGCACTTTCTACTTCCAACTTGTTATGGGAAATTGTGCGCCTAACGCTTTAAGCTTTAGTGTCGGCAGGGCTTGTAGTATCGGTGTAGTTGATAAGTGAAGTCATATTTTATATTGCGGTCTGAAATAGCGTATTAGCTTCGTTTGCCGCTTGAAACAACTAAATGTATTGTAATAAAACAAAGTTTAACAGCATTAAATCGCGTATATTATTTAATTATTATTTTTTTTTTTTTTTTTTAATTCGTTTAAATTATAATGTTTTATTGTTTTAAATTAGTTTTTGTTTTTATGGATCTTTGAATCCGATAATAAAGAATTATTTATTTATTTATTATTAAATTGGTTTTCCTGACGTTTCGAAAGCTTTGCAGCATTTCGTGGTCGCAGGTAGACTAAGATGACATGTGTCTTCACAGATATTTATAGAAAAAAATATAAAAAACCACAAGTAAACCACAAGTTCTGGCGAAGGAAAACTGACATGTACCTAGAATGCTCCGTGAGGCTATTGAAATTAAAAAAAAACCTAATTTTAATAGAGAAGATGGTTGGCAGCTACCACCTGTTTGGAACCCAGTCCTAAAAATAATCAAGTCCCAAACAGCACGCAACACTGTAAAAGATAATGATATTGTGAGTGACTACTGCGTGAATCGAAACGATTTTAATTAATAATATTGTACGGCAGATATTTTTTTTTTAGATATATCTGTAAAGACGCTTATCATCTTAGTCTACCTGCGACCATGAAATGCTGCAAAGCTTTCGAAACGTCAGGAAAACCAATTTAAATAATATACGTGATGTAATCCGGTTAAACTTGTTTTATTAAAATGTGTAGTGATCGCGAAAACCTAAGAAATTATTATACTGGATATTGTTCCAAATCCACTTTTCCCTGTAAAAAAATAACCAAAAGTGCCATTAAATTAATTTTATTCATGTGTAAAAACATATCTGTGTAACCGAATGAACACACATACAAACGTATGTTAAGTGTCAGAATATATTTTAAACGAGTTTACTGCTCGGAGCTTCAACAATAAATCTTCAGTACAATGTTACAGTTTTACCTTTTTTTCGTATTTTCGTATTTATAGCCACCGGTGTTGTATTGAAAGTGTTTGGGTCCGCGAGTATTGAGGAAAAACCGCGAGAGCAAACAACAGCGCTCAATATGGACAATCGATTTTGCCGTTCCTTCAAAATACCCCAAAATTCAAATAATTTATATGCAAATTAGATGTTAAACATCACTTTTACATGTCGGTTATTTTTTTAAATAGATGACATGCCGCATCCTAAGCAGCCCATTTTTCATAAATAAATAACTAAAAATACCTACAGAACCACAACAGTTTCAACAAAAAAAAATTGTTTTTGTTGAAAGAGTACGCTTTTACCGCTATTGGCATGCTTCTATATATTATTTTGCGCGTGTTTTTTTTTGCTAAACGTACGCATGCGCACCTGTGACCCTGTGGCAAATGAATTTTCATATGTAATGGCTTCTAGCTTTTTTTGGCCCTTAGTAAAATTCATATAAAAAGCTTAATTTAGTAATTAATTGGATGATTAAATGTTGTAGGGTATTGTAGGTACCGAACAACTTTACTGATATGCTGATATGATAATTATATATTGTTACGAGCTGGGGGTTCGTATATAGATAGAAAGCCGATTAAATGCGTAGAGAACACTTTATTACTGAACAATTACACTGAATCGCTTATTACCACACAAAGTTACTAGTTAAATCGCTCCGAATATCGCTTCGATGTTATCGCTTGTATCGCTTGATCCAAACTGAACTCCAACTGAACTCCACTGGCGCTCAGCTGCGCCGTTTATATAGGCCGCGAGTCGTGGTACTGGAACGTCCTCGAACGTCATCTATCCTTGTCATAAGATAACTCTTTCTCACTTGCACATTCTCGAAATAGAAAGTTTCTCGAACCTCGTCGAACCTCATCTATCCTCTATCTCACTCACTCACTTCTAGAATGGAATGTTCTCGAAGCTTGTCGAATCTCGTCTATCCTTGTCTTATATTAGCTCTATCCTGCTCACTCTCTTCCAGAAGGTTCTTCGTCTATCCTTGTCTGATATTTAGCTCTATCTCGCTCACTCATCAACGATTTTACATGTGGGTGTCAAATGGCCATAAGGGGTCCTGAAAACGCCTGAAAATGGGTTTTCAGGAAATGTCGGCATCGGATATGTTGGCTCCTGAAACGGCCTGAAAACATGTTTCAGGCGCCTGAAAACAACGGCAACTTACTCAAAATTTCGATTCTTTGGTATGTGATAGAGCCTCCTCTGATACGGACTGAAAATGCATTTCAGCCTGCTGAAAACGTCTCTAAGTCCAGGAAAATCGAGGTTGAAGTATTTCAGTCCACTCTGCTTAACCCTCCGTCGTAACACTACCCCCTCCTAAGACATGCTCGTCCCGAGCATCATTATCTCCGTAGTACCGGGCCAGTCGATCAATGTGTACAATCTTCGGTTGATTGCGTCCGTCCTTTCGGATTCGGTAGGTGACATCGTTGATCTTCGTGATGATTATATACGGCCCATCCCAATCAGGTTGTAATTTTGGAGATTTTCCCTTCCGGCGTACCGGATTGTGCAACCAAACTTTGGAACCTTCCTGGAATACTTCATGGTTCAGCTTTCTGTCGTACCGCGTTTTCATTCTTGCACTTGCCTGGAACTCCGATTTTCTCATGTGCTCTTGTATGTCATTCATCCGGTTTCGCAATTCATTTGCATACTCCGTTATGTTACTAGGTGTATTCGGTGGACATCCGGTAAGAAGGTCTGCCGGTAAACGTAGTTCTCTCCCATAATTTGCGTAGGCTGGAGTTACCGATGAACTTTCATGTACTGCAGTTCTGTAAGCTAAAAGAAACAGTGGAATATACTCGTCCCAGTCCTTTTGATGCTTGTCCACTACTTTTGCCAAATGCCTCTCTAAGGTCTGGTTGAATCGTTCCACCATTCCATCAGATTGTGGATGGTAAGATGTTGTACGCGTTTTGTGAATGCCCATTATTCTACAAGTTTCTTGGAAAACTTGGGACTCAAAGTTTCTTCCCTGATCACTATGAATTTCCAATGGTACCCCGAAACGACAGAACACTTCGCTGACCAATTTTTTTGCTACCGTTGTGGCTTCCTGATTAGGTATAGCGAAGACTTCTGGCCATTTGGTGAAATAATCCATCACGACGAGGAAATAGCGATTTCCGCTTTCTGATATCGGGAATGGTCCAGCCACGTCCAATGCTATCCTTTCCCATGGAGCTCCAACATTATACAGTTTCAACGATCCTCTGGTACGAGTATGTGGCCCTTTTACACCTGCGCAACTGGTACATTTGCGACACCAATCCTCCACATCGTCTCTGCAGTGAACCCAGTAGAACCGTTCTCGTATCTTTAACAGAGTTCTTTTGACGCCTAGGTGACCACCCGAAGATCCATTATGGTACTCCCGTAAGACATCAGAAATTTTTGATTTGGGCACGACTAGCTGTAGGTGCGCTTCGTTTCCTCGTGCATTCTCCCATTTTCGACATAGAACACCATTGTGAAGAAGGAAGCTGTCCCATTGAGCCCAATAGCTTTTTGTTGTAGTGCTCATTCTGGCGACATCACTCCATTTGGGTTTGGGACTTCCAGCTTGCATCCATTCTACGAGAGGTCGTAAATCATTGTCCTCTAGTTGCGCTCTTTGCATGGATGCATCACTCCATTCCGCACTCACTGTGTCCGTCCTTAACATCTTAACTGACGCTATTTCTTTGGCCTCTTGCCTTGTACAGTGTTTACATTCGTCTGGACATGGTCTCCTTGATAGAGCATCTGCATTCCCATGTAATTTCCCACTACGATGCTCAATGGTGAAATTAAACTCCTGCAGTTGTTCTATCCAACGCGCCACTTGCCCTTCAGGATCCTTAAATTGAAGTAGCCACTTTAGTGCAGCGTGATCAGTTCTAAGTCGAAACTGGCGCCCTAACAAATATTTACTGAAGTGCTTCAAAGTCTTGACCACAGCGAGTAACTCTCTTCGAGTAACGCAGTAGTTCCTTTCTGGTTTGCACAGAGATTTGCTGAAGTAGGCTATAACTACTTCTTGATCTCCTCTGCGTTGTGACAACACTCCGCCTATACCGGTGTTGCTGGCATCAGTGTCTACGACAAATTCGCCTTCGATGTCCGGGTATCCAAGAATGGGTGTATTGCACAGATGGTTTTTCAGTTCCCTGAATGCAGCCTCACAGGCATCATCCCAAACAAATGCCCTCTTTTCTTCAGTGAGCTTATGTAAAGGTTTTGCTATATCTGAGAAATTTTTCACAAAGCGTCGGTAGTATGAGCAAAGTCCCAAAAACGCTCGAACTCCTGTCTTGTCCTTTGGTACTGGCCAATTCTTAACAGCCGCCACCTTTTCTGGATCCGTGCGAACCCCTTCAGTGGAAACCACATGTCCCAGGTACTTGACTTCTCGCTTGAAAAAAGAACACTTTTTGGGACTTAGTTTCAAGTTTGCTGCACGAATCTTTTCCAAAACACACCTCAAGTTTCGAAGATGGCTGTTAAAGTCCTGCCCAACAATCACAATGTCATCCAGGTACACCAAACAGGCTTCGCCAATTAATCCAGCGAGCACTATTTCCATTAGTCTTTCGAAAGTTGCAGGGGCATTACATAGGCCAAAAGGCATGACTTTGAATTGCCAAAGGCCCTGACAAAGCCCTCCTGTCGAAAAGGCTGTCTTTTCCTTATCCTTAGGATCTATCTCCACTTGCCAATAGCCACTTTTTAGGTCTAGTGTTGAAAACCACTTCATCCCAGCCAGCGTGTCCAAAGTGTCATCTATCCTCGGCAAAGGGTAGCTGTCCTTCTTCGTAATGTCATTAAGTTGACGATAATCAACACAAAACCGCATGCTTCCGTCCTTTTTCTTGACCAAAACCACAGGAGAGCACCACGGACTTGATGATGGTTCAATGACGTCACTCTTCTTCATTTCCTCAATCATGTTCTGAACCTCCTTTTCACGTGCGACTGGCACCCTTCGTGCTCGCTGACGAATTGGAATTTTATCACCAGTGTCAATTTTGTGTTGAACAAGTCCAGTCCTTCCAAGATCAGCATCATTTGAAGAAAACAAGTCACTGAACTGCTGCAGCAATGTCTTAGCTTGGGAAAGCTCTTCCATTGACAGATCCCGTTGACAGCCCTGCAGCAGTGACATTATGTCAATGTTGGATTGCGTAATGTTTTCTCCTCCGCACGGTTGTTGACATTTGCGCAACCACGAGACTTGGCCGCAGGTTCCAACAACTGTGTTCCTTTTTATGGTTTGCTCGGTATCGCTAAAGTTCAGGATTGATACAACATCCATGCCTGTTCCTTTTATAAGCGTTCGTGCCGTTATCCAAGGACTATTGTTATCCACTTTTTCCACAATTACGCAGCGATGATTGTTTCCAATATTACCTCGAGCTAAACGAACTGGAACCGTTGTTTGTGACCATGGAGGCAAAATGGTCTCTTTCGCGCAGTAAACATTCCCAACAGATCCTCCTTTCAGGAATATTTCTTCTGATCCGCAATTTAAAACACCATGCTTTATGTCAATCTGGCAGTGGTGTGCTCTTAAGAAATCGAGTCCAATAATGCAGTCGTCGACGATATCAGCAATGATGGCCTTATGCGTAAACATCATCTCACCAAGCTTTACGTCCAACTCCCTCTCCCCCTGGACGGCTATGTGCTGGCCGGTGGCTGTCACAAGTTGAACGTTTCTGTTCCGACAAGGTTGGTTCCCGCCGAGACGTTTCACAAGCCCAAAGCTGATAATTGTATGTGACGCTCCTGTGTCTACTGTCATTTCACAGGGAATTCCATCAATCTCACCGTCGATTATCAGGCTATTTCCGTCTTGGGCTTGCCTAATCTTGATTTTCGGGGCTTTTTGAACACCAGCCAGCACCCGCCCCTCGGTCCTGGCGTTTACTCGTTTCCCTGTAGCGGCTCGGTGGTGGCTGTTCCCACCGCTCTGCTTGTGAACCGACGAGGTTCCTCGCGCCTGGCTTGCTTCGGACAGCTGTTTCTGATGTGACCCCGTTCTCCACACAGGTAACAAATTGGTCCCCAACTTGCTTTGTTGCGTTCGGCCACTTCGCGGATCCGACTTGTCTTAGGGTCCGTCCGAACAGCTTCTACTTCCAGTGCATGTGCCAGTGCGTCCTTCAATGTCTGGTGATGTCCGAGTCGCACAGTCGCTCTAACTTCCGAATCTCGTATTCCATCGATAAAGGCCTGTACTAGTAGGTTATCGATGAGCACAGGCGTGGACCTATAGGCCTTCCGTACAAGCTTTTCCACCTCCAGCGCCCATTGCTGTAAGCTTTCGTTATAGCGCTGAACACGCTCTTTCAGTTGGGCCCGGAAGACGTGTTCTAAATGGGCGTCACCAAATCGTGCTTCTAGAGCCTCCAAAAGCTGCTCGTAGGCGACGTTCTCACCGAGTGCTTCCAGCACCGTCAAAGCCTGATCCCGAAGCCCTAAAATAAGAGCAGTCTTCGTCTGGTCATTGGTCCATCCATTTGCTGTTGCCACCGATTGGAATTGCAGCTTATATGCGGTCCAAGAGGAGGTTCCGTCAAAGGGTGGAACCTTAAACCTTCCTAAAGACACCCCTGTATTACCAGCGGAAACGATGGGAACTGGTCCAAGGTGTGCACTGTTGACCTTCTTTTCTAACTGCGTAATCCGGTGGTCATGAGCCATAACCTTTTTCTCATGCTCATCTACTTTAATCTCCACCTCATCTACCTTGATCTCCACCTCATCTAGTTTGTTTTTAGCAGAGAGATAGAGTTCCTCCAATATTGCTCCTCGCTCAAATATCTTCTCCATTCTACAGAACCGCTCTTCTTGCCTTGCGGCTTGCTCTTCCTGTCTGCGTACTTGCTCTTCCTGCCTTGTGGCTAGTTCGCGTGTTTCGCGTACTTGCTCTTCCTGCCTTGTGGCTAGTTCGCGTACTTGCTCTTCCTGCCTTGTGGCTAGTTCGCGTGTTTCGCGTACTTGCTCTTCCTGCCTTGTGGCTAGTTCGCGTGTTTCGCGTACTTGCTCTTCCTGCCTTCTTGCCATTTGCTGCATCAAGTTGAATAAGCTGGCAATATCGTTGTTTCCACCTTGAGGCTGAGGTCCCTGTTGGACGACCTCCTCCTGATTCATAGTTCTTGATGCGTCCTGAGCTGTCTGTCTCGCCGTTAACTGTCTCGTCTGCATCCGACTCGGCGTTTCATTACCAGTCGGTTCCTCGTCTCTTGGCGTAATCGGCATTTTCTATCCCGCTTTCTGACACCAAATGTTACGAGCTGGGGGTTCGTATATAGATAGAAAGCCGATTAAATGCGTAGAGAACACTTTATTACTGAACAATTACACTGAATCGCTTATTACCACACAAAGTTACTAGTTAAATCGCTCCGAATATCGCTTCGATGTTATCGCTTGTATCGCTTGATCCAAACTGAACTCCAACTGAACTCCACTGGCGCTCAGCTGCGCCGTTTATATAGGCCGCGAGTCGTGGTACTGGAACGTCCTCGAACGTCATCTATCCTTGTCATAAGATAACTCTTTCTCACTTGCACATTCTCGAAATAGAAAGTTTCTCGAACCTCGTCGAACCTCATCTATCCTCTATCTCACTCACTCACTTCTAGAATGGAATGTTCTCGAAGCTTGTCGAATCTCGTCTATCCTTGTCTTATATTAGCTCTATCCTGCTCACTCTCTTCCAGAAGGTTCTTCGTCTATCCTTGTCTGATATTTAGCTCTATCTCGCTCACTCATCAACGATTTTACATGTGGGTGTCAAATGGCCATAAGGGGTCCTGAAAACGCCTGAAAATGGGTTTTCAGGAAATGTCGGCATCGGATATGTTGGCTCCTGAAACGGCCTGAAAACATGTTTCAGGCGCCTGAAAACAACGGCAACTTACTCAAAATTTCGATTCTTTGGTATGTGATAGAGCCTCCTCTGATACGGACTGAAAATGCATTTCAGCCTGCTGAAAACGTCTCTAAGTCCAGGAAAATCGAGGTTGAAGTATTTCAGTCCACTCTGCTTAACCCTCCGTCGTAACAATATAATGATACGAGTCTTTTGAAGACCAATAGTTTATTGCACTAAATTATAAATGATACGAGTCCTTTGAAGACCATAGAATTACTACACAGTTTATTGCACTAAATTAACACCAAAGTTCAGACAGAAATACTTATTTTTAAAGAATAAATGATATTGATATGATATTGGTAGGTATGTGAGAACACACGGCGCGTTCGATGATCGGTAGTGAACTAACATAAAAGTAAATGAAAATGAATTATGAATGTTGGCGGATAATGCTGACGCGGGTTGTACAATACTTTCGCAATGTTCGGTTGCACCGTACAAATGTTATTGTCCGTGGCGTGAACAACGACACGTGGCTCCGTGTCCAAAAAAAAACATAACAAAACATTTGATAATTTCTCCCTCAGTGAAAGAACTTATTTATTTATTTATGTACACACAACACATTTTATAATAGATAACATACAGAACAAACACTTGAGCACAAAGGTACTGCTTATCTCTAAAAGAAATTTCTTCCAGCAGACCTGAACTTCATAGTTCCTGTTATAAAAGCTATCATGTTTTTCTTTTTTCATTGTACGCATCGTAATGACCAGTATCAGGAGAATGGACAGCAGATTTCCCTAATATATTCATAATAAGTCGTTACAATATTATTATTTTCGAGACTTTGACCCCTGAGTTTGTTTCGGCATTTGTTTTCAGTGGTAGTGAAATAAGAAAAGCCGACGTCATATAATAAAAAAATGAGTTTTTACATCCAATTTACAAAAAAAAACCACTCGAATGAAGTAAAACTTCACTAACTTATATCTCCCTCAAGACAAGACAAAGACAAACTTGAGAACAAAGGAATGGCGGCGCGGCGCGCGTACATCTGCCGGCGCTGTATCGTGGCCGACCTAGCGCGCGCCTCGTTCCCCGCGTCCCGCACTACTGCCTCCGTTCGCCTCACTTTTCGTAACGCATTCACCAGTTTACTCCCCAAGTCAAGCAAGCGTAAAGAAGTTTTACTTAAAAAAAAAAACATCCCGCAGCTACATACTACATACATACTATGATAATCGTATCATTCCTATAATGTGTTAAATAAATAAATATTTTGGAACATTTTACACATCATCGGCAGTCCCAAACTAAGCAGAAACATACAAAATGTGTATAGTATTTAATAAAATATTAAGTAAATGTTGTTATGTTAATGTTGTTGTTTTGTTGTTGTTATTGGTTTTGTTCAATATGTTCATAATTATGAAAATCAATTGATTTAAGTATTTATTTGTTAGATTTATTAACGAGCAATGTATTCAAATCATGGAGGATTTGAATATTCTTGGATCACAATTACCGTGATTTTACCATGACCATACAAAACTATTAGTTTTTAGAATAACACCCTGAATATTTTCAAGAAATCTATTCTTAACTTTACAAAAATAATACTCATTACATCAAAATTCGCTTTTATATTACCTTAACTTTATTAAAAATATGATTTCAATAGAATTTAATTAGAACCTAGCATTAATCTCTGCGCCAGGGCCGTCGCAACCCGAGGTTATAAGGGGTGCAGGGCACCCGGGTGCTGAGACTTTGAGGGCGCCTAGGCCTGAGAAATTATTTTATAGAGTTTTTTTTGTAGTATAGGATGGCAAAACGAGTTAAAGGCCCACCTGTTGCTAAGCGGTTACCTTTGCCATAACAACTGCAAAACCACCTAGGCTGTTACCTAAATGGTACGCAAGTCGGTTCGCCAAACTGAGACATGAACATGGAAAGTCTCACATGATTGTAATTTCACCGGCACCCGTACCCTTCAGACCGAAACACAGCAATGCAAGCATCACTATTTGGCGGAGAAGTAGGTACGGTGGTAGTACTTCCCCGGACGAGCTCTTTCACAAAGGAGCTCTACTACTACTAGCATAATCTTATCTACATTCATAATTGTACTGTATTTACCTAATATAGATTATTTGTAATTATAACTTTTTTAAATCTAACAAGCAGTTATTTTAGAACAATAAACATACACCTTCGCTGGGTGATATGTGTAGCAGCCATTACCAAACCTAAGCAATGTGGAAGCCCCACTGTATTAAATCAAAGACTTGTTTCCCAATACGATGTCTAACATTTAACGAATAGCCTTACACTAAACTTATACCCAAATACACTTTACGAGGTAAGGCAAGCCACACACTACACTTACACCTCTAAAGAAATGTCTAGGGGGTGCCTGAGCTGGATTCGCACCCCGGCCGCCAGATAACCTAGAGACGGCCCTGCTCTGGGCTAATGTATTTTTTTTCATGGTCCGTGCTTCGTTCCTAGGAAAAAGTTTGACCGTATCAGATTTACTGGGGCTTTGCAAAAAGAAATATTATTTTAATAATATCTTTCTGAGAACACATTAACGTTTTTATGATGTTCGGTGTCTTAATTAGTATTTTCAGTCATTTTATATATTATTATAACAAAAAAAATAGTGATTTAATTTTTTAAATAAATAAATATAATTATTTTTTTCCCTGTCCCTGACTTCTGAACTAGGTACAAACCTGTGTTACAGAAGTCAGTGTCAGTGTGTTATAAGTTGTACCTTGTACCTAAACTACGTAGAACTATACCATGTCTTTTGTACCTGAACCCTATCAGGTACAAAAGAAATGGTATAGTTCTAGTAAGCTTCTGCTATGAAATTGAACCAAAATCCAGGCGAACGGAGTACCTTTTTTAGTTTCAGTAGTAGTATAGCTCTTTTGTGAAAGAGCTCGTCCGGGGAAGTACTACCACCGTACCTACTTCTCCACCAAACAGTGATGCTTGCATTGCTGTGTTTCGGTCTGAATACGGTCTGGGTACGGGTGCGGTTGAAATTACAATCACATGAGACTTTCCATCTTCATGTCTCAGTTTGGCGAACCGACTTGCGGTACCATTTAGGCAACAGTCTAGGTGATATTGAAGTTGTTATGGGCAAAGGTAACCGTTTAATATCAGGTGGAGCTATAGCTCGTTTTGCCAACCTATACTATAAAAAAACCGGCCAAGAGCATGTCGGGCCATGCTCAGTATTATAGGGTTCCTAGGTGTTACAAACAAATCAAATCGAATATTAATCATGGGTATTTTAGTTTTTGCAATAGACGGCAGCATCTAATGCTGCCGTCTATTGCAAAAACTCCGATAGTGTTGTTAGTATCTGCCGCTAGATCGCGCTATAAAGTGCCAAATGCAATAGACGGTGCGGCAGCATTTGCGACTCAGAAAGTGTTGCTACTAGCCACTAGATGGCGCTGTACAGCGCCAAATTTAAGAAGTTTGTCATTTCAATATAACACAAAGTTACTTTTTGTATTTTTTTTAAATAGAAAGTAGCTAAAGGAGCATTATTTGCTAAGATCATTTTTCTCTAAGGTCAATGACCTTTGAACTAGGACGTTTTATGTATTTTTCAGTTTTCTCTCTATACTTCAAAAATTTATTAATAATTATTTTATTATTTTAACGCATTTTACGCATGCGAAGCGAATTCTAAAGATATAAATTGTGGAAAGAAAAAATCGCTCACGAGCAGGATTCGAACCTGCGACTCCTGGCTCAGTACGCCAGTGCTTTAGCCACTAAGCTACCGTGAACACTGCTCGTGGTAACGAAATTATCCTCCACTATACGTCTTTGGGTGACGTCAGCGATATCTTATTAAGAAACATTGTTCCTTAACCGACTCGACTAACTTTACAGTTAAATCAAAGTCGTATAGATATGCCTACCCTTACTAATTATTTTATTATTTTAACGCATTTTACGCATGCGAAGCGAATTCTAAAGATATAAATTGTGGAAAGAAAAAATCGCTCACGAGCAGGATTCGAACCTGCGACTCCTGGCTCAGTACGCCAGTGCTTTAGCCACTAAGCTACCGTGAACACTGCTCGTGGTATCGAAATTATCCTCCACTATACGTCTTTGGGTGACGTCAGCGATATCTTATTAAGAAACATTGTTCCTTAACCGACTCGACTAACTTTACAGTTAAATCAAAGTCGTATAGATATGCCTACCCTTACTAATTATTTTATTATTTTAACGCATTTTACGCATACGAAGCGAATTCTAAAGATATAAATTCCACAATTTATATCTTTAGAATTCTTTCCACAATTTATATCTTTAGAATTCTTTCCACAATTTATATCTTTAGAATTCGCTTCGCATGCGTAAAATGCGTTAAAATAATAAAATAATTAGTAAGGGTAGGCATATCTATACGACTTTGATTTAACTGTAAAGTTAGTCGAGTCGGTTAAGGAACAATGTTTCTTAATAAGATATCGCTGACGTCACCCAATGTAGAAGATTATAAGTTTCTACGTTGCATAGTTTAGAAATGGCTGGGGGGGGTACACATTGCAAGCCACTTTGGCGGGCTATATTTAGCAGATGGTACACCTGATAAAAAAGTGGTGTATGAAACATTACCTTCATTTTAGTAGACCTATTCAATGATACCCCAAACGAGGGGGTGCAGTGAAAAAAAAATTCCATCCCCATTTCACATGTATGGGCGCCACCCCTAAAATACGTAATTACGATTTTTTTATTCATTTAAAATTGAGATCTATATCCAGACTATTTTTTTGCAAATTTTCATTTACTTATGTTTATAACTGTAGAAGTTATTAAGCTGTAAAGGATTAGGACAGACGGACGGACAGACGGACAGACGGACAGACGGACAGACGGACAGACGGACAGACGGACAGACAGACAGACGGACAGACGGACTGACGGACAGACGGACAGGCGGACGGACATGACGAAACTATAAGGGTTCCTTGTAGGACTACGGAACCCTAAAAAATTGTGAAATAGCCCGTCTTGGGCAGTACTTCCAGCGTACATGTTACTGCCGCCAAACAGTGATGCTTGCATTGCGAAGGATACAGGTGCCGTTGAAATAACAATCGCATGTCACTTTCCATCTCTCCATGTCTCAGTTTGGTGCATTAAAAGAGCCTCCACGAGTGACGATATTTAACTGATCGTCCGGCGTACTCTGGGCAGTCAGCCCCAACCAACCAACCAACCAACCTGCTGACTGGCTAATGTTTTTCCAACGTCATGAGCTATTATCGTTATGTAGCTCATATTGACATGGTAGAAGACTTTTGGCGAACGCAATTTGCGCTACTAAGAGATAAGTAGCGCCCCCATCAGTAAAACAATAATTACTCACTGAGTATTCTTATTCTTTATTGTACACCAGAAAAAAATACAGTAAAACTTATAAATAGAAATTACATGTACAAAGGCGAGCTTAACTCAAAAATGAGTTTTCTACCAGCAAACCTTTGAGCGATAGAGTGAGTGTAGAAAAGAGGTTGAGGGTAAATTTAGTGCACAACTGTTTAGGTCTAGGTCTATATTAATTACTAAATAATCAAACTTACATAAAACCTACTTGAATAAACTACAAATATATATATAATTAGCATAATATACCTACATACATATACTATATAATATCATCATCATCCTCCGAGCCTTTTCCCAATTATATTGGGGTCGGCTTCCAGTCTAGCCAGATGCGGCTGAACATCAGTATTTTACACGGAGCGACTGCCATCAGACCCCCGCAACTCAGTTACTGGGTAATACTGACATTCGGAGGTTAGACCAGTTGTCAGACTTTCAGGCTTCTGACTACCCGTAACGACTGCCATAGATATTCGTATGACAACCGGGACCGACAGCTTAACGTGCTCTCCGAGGCACGGAGGGGTCTCGATGTGTAACGAAACGGTCACCCATCCACAGACTGACCGCGGCAAGTGCAGCTTAACCTTGCAAATCGTACAATCCGCGCAGACGTTGCTTCGCTACGAGCCCCTCATATACTATATAATATATAATATACTATAATATACTTGTGTACGTATATTATACTATATAATATACGTACACAAATACTAAATAAATATATATTATCATCAGTTATTTAGAGAGGAAATGTTCCTTAATTCTTCTCTTAAAAATGTTCAGAGATGAGCTGTCGCGAAGTGAGTGTGGGAGAGAGTTCCAAAGACGAACTGCACGGATAGTAAAGGAACCATCATACGGAGTACATAAATTATCGAAAATTAATTTTTATTAATTGAAGTACAGGTACTGCAGTTTAATCAGAAACTATTAACTCTGCAAATTATAGTTCGCTGTAGTTGTAGATACAAAAAATGCGAAAAACGGCCACTTTTGGCCCTTCTACAACTACAGCGAACTATAATTTACAGAGATAATAGTTTCTGATTAAACTGCAGTACCTGCACTTCAATTTTTTAAAACGGATTTTCGATAAATTATGTATTTAGCGAGTAATATCTTTTTACTGATAGGGGCGTCACTTAGCTCTTATTTATTTATTTATTATTAATACACCAACAGTTATAAACATCAGACATTATCTTATTCTAATATTACAGGTACATAATCCGATGCTTAAACAAATTATAGATGTACATAAAATTCTTATGAACAGTTTTATCTTTATGCTTACCCGGTCAAAAATAAAAAGTTAGTTCTTAGTAGCGCCAAGCAACAACCTAGGTAGTATTGCATTTGTAATGAGTAAAGGTAACCGCAGGTGGGCCTTTAGCTCGTTTCGCCAAACTATGCCACAAAAAATAATAATCCAGAAAGACACTCGAGCTCCCAAACAAGAATCGAGAAGAAAAATGGAGTCCAATCATCTGTTCCTACACAAATCGAAAGATCGTAACTCACGTTATTTCTCCAACATTGGATCGAGAAAAAAATCATTTCCTAAAATCATCGGGTCCCAACGAAAATGTATCGCCGAGAGGAAATAAAAAACACATGGGCAATAGGGCTGGCTGGCAAAATTATAAATCATACTGCTACGAAAACCTAAACATGTCCAGTTGACAAAAAGGGTGATTTCTCAAAATTTATGGGCAGCCCTAGTGGCGTAGGGATGTGTGTACATTGAGAGTTATACTGGATCGTTGACGTTTGTTTTCCCACGAGGGGTCGGCAGAGATATGAATGAAAGTGATTCGTCTGTTTGCTTTATGTTTGGCGTAAAATATGCGTAAGTGAGAAAATTATTTAGGTGTGTACAAGTTTTAATAAAACATAGTTAAACCGGATTAAATCGCGTATATTATTTAAATTGCTTTTCCTGACGTTTCGAAAGCTTTGCAGCATTTCGTGGTCGCAGGTAGAATAACGGCCAAAATTAATATCCAATCTATCCACAATTTACCCTACTAGAGATAGAAATCTGACATATTTTGTATGGAGCTTATGTCAAATTCCTGTCTCTAGTAGGGCAAATCTTGGATAGATTGGATATTAATTTTGGCCGTTAGATGACAAGCGTCTAGTGATAGCGTGTAGTGATCGCGAAAACCTAAGAAATTATTATATTTACAAGTTCTCTGTACTCTACCACTTTGTCAGGAAACACGGCCTTCTTTTTCCGAGCCTTTTCTCAACTTATTGGCAAAGGATACCGGTACTAACTATTACTAAGTAAAGAAGCGACACTCACCTCCCCCTACCAATTTACCGTCGCCCGCAACGTAGCAGTACGACTGGCAGTGCGCTGTACGATTTACGCACACACACAAATGTATACGGAGAGAGAAACGCTTCTGTAGTAGCGTAGGTAAATAAATCTGTTCGGTAGTATGGAGTGTCGTAGGCCTGGTATTGGGGTAGGCTTCGAGTCTAACCAGATGCGGCTGAACATCAGTATTCAGTCCCCCGCAACCCAGTTAATTGCCAAAACCGACATCCTAAGGTTACACCAGTTGGCAAATTTTCAGGCTTTTGACTATCCGTAACGACTGCTATAGATATTGTATGACAACCAGGACCGACAGCTTAACGTGCTCTCTGAGGCACCAAATATTTTGCAGTTGAAAACCACCGCCAGATCCGCCGTTGTCTGGCATTTTTTCTGAACTGAGCCTATTTGGCGCAGCACACAATTATTTCCGTGTGGTGCCGGACGTAAAGAATTGCAGCACCGTATATCTTCTCATGGGTGTCGTAAAAGGCGACTAAGGGATTCACCAGAGGATGGGCAGCAACGTTCTCTGACTGCTATCGCCGACCCACCTGCCAAGCGTGGCGATTATGGCATATCCCGCCAACATATGCTTGGGATAAGCAGTGATAGCCTAGTGGTTGAACGCTTGCCTTCCATGCAGGAGGGTGTGAGTTCAATCCCGGCCGGCACCTCTGACTTTTCAAATTCATGTGCGGATTTATATTCGATTATCACTTGCTTTAACGGTGAAGGAAAACATCGTGAGGAAACCTGCACACCTGAGAGTGGATACAGTTCTCAATGGTGTATGTAGTCTGCCAACCCGTATTTGGCCAGCGTGGTGGACTAAGGCCTTAGCCTTCTCGTACTGAGAAGAGGCCCATGCCCAGCAGTGGGACAGTAATGGGCTGGTTATGGTTTATGGTTATATGATTGAGGGAGGCCTATGTCCAGCAGTGGACGTCTTTCGGCTGAAATGATGATGATGACACAATTATACTTTTAGTTAGTAAGTTGTACTATAGATAATCATCATTTCAGCCGAAAGACGTCCACTACTGGACATAGGCCTCCCCCAATTAAGGGGGGGATATGCCATAATCGCCACGCTTGGCAGGCGGGTTGGCGATCGCAGTTGGTTGGTTAAATACTCAGAGAACGCTGCTGCCCATCCTCTGGTGAATCCCTTAGTCGCCTTTTACGACACCCATGAGAAGAGATAAGGGTGGGGCTATTCTTTAAGTCCGGTACCACACGTACTACTATAGATAATAGAACTGTATTTTTTTTTTATTGTGAGCCTCTGACTATAGTCAATAAACCATTTTTCTTTTTTTTCTTTTCTTTTCTTTCTATAAATTAATAAATTCACAGCGTCTCTATCGACGTTGCAATCAGTTAATGAATGCATGAAAATCATGTATAAGCAAAATGTTCTCTCGTCGTTCTTGTTGGATGGAAGCATTTGCTTTGTCGTCTCAGCTAGTCTCATTCTGTTTTCATATTGGATCTATACACACTGTGAATATTGGAGAGAGAATATTATACAACATTAGTTTTTGTTCACTCTAAACCTGGAAAGGAGTACTCGTGATTATGATCAACTTTTACAAAGGAAAAAAAAAAAAAAAAAAAATATGCCAGGTTAAGAGTTCTCTAAACCGACGAGCATGTATGACGAGGTTAATGGACGTAGATGAAGCGAAAGAGGTGTGTCAGGATCGTAGCAGGTAGAAATCCATAGTCTCTGCCTACCCCAATGGGAAACAGGCGTGATAATATGTATGTATGTATGTTTACAAAGGAACCAACCCTGAAATCGTAAAAAAATTAATCTGTTGTTTAATGAAACGTGTTATTGAATTTACCGAAAACCTCTTAAGGGATCATTGTACTCATCAGTATGAACAACTTTTACTGAGGTACAAAACCTGAAAACGGGAAAAAAAATCTGAAGTTTCCCATATTTTGTCAATTTATGTGAATGTAAATGTAGGAAACAGTTGTTTTTTTTCGTGATTTCAGGGTTGGTCCTGTAGCTAAAGTTGTTCATACTGATGAGTACAATGACCCCTTAAAAGGTTTCCAGTTATTTAAACACTGTGTTTCAACAACACGTTGTATACAGGCTGATTTGTAATTCGACCTATTCCTTGAAAGGTGTTATACTAGAGCTTATTTGCAAAAAAAATATCCCGTGTACCAGGGGGCGCCAGTCATTTGTTTTCGAGTTATAGCAGTTTTTTTTTTTTTTTTGATATTTTCCGACTTTGGATGGAAAAATGCTTATAGTGAAAAATCTATCCTACTTTGGGCACTCGATTGACACTTTTCTAAAAGAGCAATTATTATCATACAAAATTCATGGCCAACATTTTCATAATCTCGAAAATAAATGGTCATAAATCAGAAATAATTTTACTGACTGTGGAAGAAATTTCTTTTAGAGATAAGCAGTGCCTTTGTGCTCAAGTGTTTGTTCTGTATGTTATCTATAATAAAATGTGTTGTGTGTACATAAATAAATAAATTATAAAATAATATCATCTAAGTACCCTTTACATTACAGAGAATTACTCGAAAAAAATGTATGACAATTGGCGTACAAATTACGGAAAATACATCCACATTTTATAAGCTATCCAAAATGGTACAGATGTGGTCAAGTTTCACAAAGTGGTAGTATTTGCTCATTCATCAGCTTTCAGGAAAGTGTCAATTGAGTGCCCAGAGTAGGATAGATTTTTCACAGTTAGCATTTTTCCTTCCGAAGTCGGAAAATATCAAAAAATCTTAATACTACTATAACTCGAAAACAAATGACTGGCGCCCCCTGGTTCACGGGATCTTTTTTGTTGCAAATGAGCTCTAGTATAACCCCTTTCATGGAATAGGTCGAATTACAAATCACCCTGTATATAGGTACATTTTGTCGGTTTAGGTGAACACATAGGTGAGTTTTTCCTACTGCAGTCAACCTCACGTCAGTGTTAACAATTTGACCTCAACAGGTTCTTTATTCCGTAAACAGTAAGGGCGGTTTTCATAATTCAAGTTTTACCTCCGATCTGAGGTCGTCTGTACCTTCGTCCTTCACGTAATTAGAAAATCGGTAAATTAAGAAATTATATTCTAAAAAGCAAATACAGCAAGTTTACCAAATACACATAAATTATTATTAATAATTATATCAAGAATCCTAACACATATTGTACACAATTATATGTGAGTATGTATATCATATGGCTTCGCCCGTAACGAGCAGTTAATTACTTCGTAACCTAATTAATATGAGCATCAATTATTATTCAGAACAGCCGTCCTCGAGGCCAATGAGTGACCTAGAAATTATTTAATGTTACAGATGTATGTTAACCAAACGATGGACGACCAAATACAAGACAAGGACTACTTCAAAATGTCTTGCGAGTCTCAATAATATATCCAACTTTTGAATTTTTCGATCAACGCCAGTGGTAAAATTGTGTGACGGCCATAATTAATAACCTATATACTTGGACGAATAAAAAAAGGCGGACGGAATCGCTAAACAAAAAGCACCCATAGTAAGACGGCTCGCTTAAAGTACGGGCTGGCACGCACACATTCACATCCTAAGACGTAAAGCAAATCTTGTGTGACGGTGGGTCATTGTCATAGTGTCACAAATAAAATAATAATATGTATGCTGACATTTTAATGGCTTCTTTCCCGAAAATGGGTCACAACAGGGGTGAACAACTTTTACTACGCGACCAACTCTGAAAACGCGAAAATAAAATCAGGTGGTCCCTACATTTTATCGATTTATATGAACGCAAACATAGTGACCAACTGATTTTTTCGCGCCTCGTCCTTTTAGGCCCGTATTACAGAAGCTTCCTCAAGTACAGTTTAAACTCCAATCACCTGATCACTACTTAAGGATAGAATCGTTACTTGAGTATCGGTCTTATTCCAGAACGGTAATTATAAACTTTAATTCAACAACAAAACACACGAATTTGACCTGAAATATAATAGAAATCTCTACTCAAGCGTAGTCTGGACCACGCTTGAGTGATTACAGATCAAATATCTGCCCAAATACCGAAACAGGTGACAATATAAAACGAAACTAAACTCAGCTGAACTGTGATCAACAAATCTCTGCTTGAGGGACGTTCTAAAATCAAAGCTCAACTTAAAACTAGTTTTAAACAGAGATCAACGCTTGAGTATCCTTCTGGAATACGTGCCTTAAAATCACAATCAATCTAATAATCAGAATTACTCGGCCGTCAATTGCTTCATTTCATGCTTCGACAGTAATTACTATTATTTACAACAACTTATTTATAACAATTCTCATCCACAGTATAACATGCTTTTTCTAGCAACCAGTTTTTAAGACTGTGTAACATATCTACACATTAGCTATACAATCGCTGTGAATCATTTGCGGTCGACAGATAGAAAATTGATTGATAAAATTACCGACCACCTAGTGGATTTTCAATCTTAAATCTAAAGATTTTCCATTAAATTGATTATTAATATCTGCCGTACACCAGTAGCTTACCAATACCTGCCCCCCTAGCCAAACAGTCATTCGAAAAAGTCATTTGTTGAGATATGTCATTCCCATACATTTTGATTGTTTTCTATAGCGTTGACAATTGTAGATTGTCAACTTGGCTAGGGGGGCTGATAGCTGACCCACAACAAAGAAGGCATACCTACAGTACCTACAGTCCTGTCTACCTGTCAATACAGCAGCCTTGTCAACTCAATCAGATTAGGAACGTATCAAGTCGGCACTAAGTCCTGATTAATCTACGAGTAACGTACACTGCGTACGTTTCATGTCAGCACAGAGTAGAAAGCAAATGGAGTGACAATGTGAAGGCGAACAGACCGATCGAAATCTGCACAAGCAATGGGCATTACATTGCGATAGTTTCCCGTCAAAAAGATGTCTCATTATATATTATCAGCGTCAAATTGTATCGTAATGTAAAGCACCGCTTTTGTTAGTATTCAGCATATAATAAAATCAAAATGACGTGTTAACATGATTGCATCCCTTTTTAAGTGGAAATAAATTGTGATAAATTCCTATGGTCTTATTATTACTACTACTACTTCATTGAGCATTTTACTTATATAGGAGTTTTCTATTTTCTGCAATCAGAAGAAGCATTCAAGCATCTAAAACTGTTTGCTAATGTTAAAAAAAAAACCCGCTGAATACATAACCTCCTCCTTTTTTTTAAGTCGGTTAAAAATGATCCTAACTGTGCTCGATATATCCCATGACACAGCGATTTACTCAAAGGCGGATTTTCACCTATTCATTGAAAAATTATTAGTACGAACAGTCGAACACTCCATTTACTTTCTTCTCTGTGGATAGGTTCGCATAACAAGCGAGCTACGTCAATTAGTAACCAATGCACCGGTTCATCTGTATTTATGAGTGGAAACCATGTCGCTCCAAACCGCATATAGCTCTAATGTGTTTGTTTCAGAGTGTTATTCTTGAACCTTACCACAGTACAACCTGATACTGGCTGACAAGGCTAAGAAGCGTACAATATTCAAAACCAGACACTCAAGCAAAACAAGGCAAATTATCAGCAACTAGCCACTTTTATTACATCTCTCATTTTCCCAGAGAATATATGTAGGTCCACCCAATGAACGCAATGTCCACTGTGTACACCCCTATTTTATATTATAAAAAAAAACTTTAAGCGTAGTCTCTGTTCAACATTCTGTGCAACTTTTGCAACTTTTACCATGGAACTAACTCTGATATCGTGAAGAAAATTCTGCTATTCCATGGCAGTCTCATACTTAACTTGTGTTTGTTTTTAGTGGATACTAATTCGATCACAATTTCTGTAACAACTGATATGATTTTAGAACTGGTTCCATAGTAAAAATGTGTAGAAAAAACCTATTCACTCCAGATTATAAATATCGGGAAACACAGACTCTGGCAAGGGATTTCACTCCTTAGCGGTATGTTTATATGTTATTTACATAATACTCACTCAAAGTCCAAATACTGAGACATGTTTGTATCCAAATAATTACGCTCATTGTACAAATGTGAAATTGCTAATTTTGTTGATATCAGATCGCATGTCGCATATTTTAGGGGTGTCACTGCGCTGATAAATTATTGTTTGTGGTCCGTTTTTGAGTCTTAAAATAAATACAAACGTTTTAGCCCTGAATTTGTGGCGTGTTGATTCGGATTTTCGGGATGTGCTTTATGTATTTATTTAGTAGTGTTTTTGTGAATTTGGTTGGGATTATTAATAATAGTTGATACTTTAATTATAATTAATAGTTAAATACAATTAATCCTAATGTGTGATGTTCTGATTTTCGTGTTATTTTGTTGATTGAAATTAAATGTAATGTATAATAAATCAATAATGCCTGCTTTAGTGATAACAGAAATATCACAACCACTTGAATTGCTAGTCATGTTGTGACTCCTGTCTGTATACAATTTTAATCGTTGTTAAGAGGACAGTGATGTGGATTCTGTGATTCTCCTTCGAATTTGCCATTGTTGTCTTTTTTCATAGTATAGGATGGCGAAACGAGCTGAAGGCCCACCTACTGTTAAGCGGTTATCTTTGCCCATAACAACTTCAATACCACCTATGCTGTTGCCTAAATGGTACCCCGCAAGTCGGTTCGCCAAACTGTGACATGAAGATGGAAACTCTCATGTGATTGTAATTTCACCGGCACCCGTATCCTTCAGACCGAAATACAGCAATGCAAGCATCACTATTACATCACATATTGTCTTGAATACTTTATTATTTTTAACTAAAGACAAAGGTCCAATGCGTTTACATTGATTTATTTTCTTCTTTATCAACCCTAAAGGTAAGGTTTATCGAGGTAGGTTCGGATATAGGGTAAGTCCTGGTATGGGGTAAGTCCAGAAATGGGGTAAGTTTGTTAAAATGGATTTACCGCAGCATGTGTCACAAAATGCAAAAAACTGAAGTAGGGGACAGAATACGAGTAAAATGATGTCACACGCTATTATTGCCACTAATAAAATAAAAAACACGACCTGCGTCAAATCCATTTTAACGAGCTTACCCCCGAGCATTGTGGCGCAACTTGGGAGAGGCCTATGTCCAGCAGTGGACTGCGATAGGCTGAGTTGACTGACTGACCCCGTATCGAACTTACCCTAACAGCCCAACAAATGTGTCAATTTCGTATATCAATCTCGACGCATGAAATTTCAGAGGGTTAAATAAGTGTGACCCCATTTAAGTTCGTGGTTATTTATTTAATTCAAAAACTTTCGCAATAATCTCTTATTATACTGCGGGCAGTAATATGGATTTGTCTGCGTTCGTTCTGCTTGTATCCCGTGGGTAATAAGCGTATTTTACAACTGAGATGTTTATTTATTTGTGTAAGTGTTCATTTTACTTTTAATTGCATTCATTTTAGAGTTTTCGTAACCAAATGACGGATGTTCGATTTTCTTCAGTATTGGCAATTAATATAGTAGTTATTATGTTTCTCATTGCTATGTTAGTAACATATCCTAATGATAGTATAATTACAAAAGTACGGATGTTTGTTTGTTTGTCCTTCAATCACACTAAAACTGCTGAACGGATTTGGATGAAATTTGGCACACAGATAGACCATGTCCTTTATTTCGTAGGAAAAATGTCATGGACGTACCCCACCCGGGGACGGCGGTGGAGCCATTGTCGGGCTCTTACTGACTAAAATCCACCACGGTGTTCCTCCAACTACCTTTGGCCGGGGGCTTCGGAGACCTCTCGTACTCGCCAACCACTTCGACAGGTCCCGGCCCGCCACAAGCAGACGAGCCCCTTCTCCCCGTGCGGCCTAACGTCTAGCCACACCGTCCCCAGTGGCGCGCACGGAACGCTACGTGGCATCTCATGGGCTCCGCCATGACGCAGCTGACACGCCGATGTCACAACCATGCTAGCCACGCTAGCACACAAGCCGCGCCCGCCACGCTAGCACACAAGCCGCGCCCGCCACGCTAACCACGCTTGCCACGCTAGCAGCGCCCGCCATGCCTCCCACATTGCTACGCCTGCCACGCTATCCACGGGAACCACGCCAGCCTCGCATGCCACGCTAGCCACTCCAGCAACGCCAGCAACACTGGCCACGCCAGGCAGCAGACTACCTTGAGTCCGCCGCCCGCAGGCAAGGCAGGCTCGTTCCTCCGGTAATTTTTTAAAGAGGTTTTCTTCCTCATCCCACTTTCTCCACTGTGCTCTCTGCTAACTTCAAAGGGACATGCGGGGTCAGGCCATTGGCCTAGATCGGGCCTCACCCATGCCAGAATATTCGCCCCCCCCCCCCCAAAAGGTCCTCCAGTCCAAAGAAGAAGTTATTGCCCGTGCCCAAAGTGCACCGGCCCAACAACTGCTGTTCCCTCCAGACGTATCGAGAAGGAGCAGCAGCCGTCAGGCACACTATGATATTTTCTGGTCCAACACCCCAAGTAGACCATGTCCTAGATTAACACAGGATTCTCTTTATCGCGTACTACAGGTACAGGAGCGAAGCCGTGGGTAACAGCTAGTACTATACTGGGTGTAAGGGGAACGCTTCCGAAAACGAAGATAGGTGCTTGTGATTACTGATACGAAACCACGAAAAAAATATGCAATTCTTTTTTTTAGATTTTTTCATATATTTTCATACACTATCACCTATTTTCGTTTTCGGAAGCGTTTCCCTGACACCCTGTATAATAATGTACTGTTGTACATATACGTTTCGCCATTACTATACTACTCACAGACCAGTAAGTCTCTAGACGCTGATTAGCCGGACATCCCCGGTCACAAAGCATATGCAGTAGTATTATACGCCCGCCGCCATTAGGGACGTCACTCCGTCATCGAACGGCACCAATCATACCACCGAACTTTTGAGCTGACCAATCATAACGCGCCATCCGCCCCCTGTCCCCCGCCAACATTTTACGACTGTGTTCTCATGCAAAACTATGTTTATGTGGCTTCTCGAGGCTTACTGGTCTGTGTTACGACTACACCGAGCCAAGTAGATGCCTGTCAAACTTGACGTCATCCGCAAAGCGAGTGAATAGGTTTTTGCTGGGCGAGCGTGTATCATCGTCGACCTCACGTGAGGTGGCGCTCAAACGTTTAGTACTGCAATGAGAAGTACGCAAAGGGTTCCGTAATACACACATGACTCTGTTTAAAAATTCAATTTAGCGATTGATACGATCTCGCACCTTTTGATCACCAACCCGACACCTTATCCATGTTGTCGGTTAGAACTCGGCTTACCCTGTATACTTAACAGAGCGTGAAGGTAAGGAAGGAAGGAGCAATATTTCATGTTAACATCGTCTCGCCTAGTCTCCCATTCTGTGCAAAAACTTCACGGGATATGCACGAGGGGCAGGGGGGTGTGAGCAAACAATGCCCTCATCATCGCTTTTTACATGTTAATGGCGGAAGATCCTAATGTCCTTGGGCTTAGGGTCGCGAAATATTTAAGTAGCCCACATACATTATACAAAGTGGAAATGACAATACGATACACTGAGGTAAGTGTACTACGTACTAGAGAAGACACCTCGAATCGAATGTTTGTAACATGTTTTAGAGCTCCTGCACTCTCACTCGCTTAGCCACGCTCGCACCGCACGTGCTCCGCGGTCAGCAAGTTGCGCGATATTTTTTGTTCGGAATGTTTACTCTACTACGTAGTACATATTACCTCAGTCATACGACATTAAATAAAACCACGTACAGAGTATCACGTCCTCTGACCGTACACAAAAAATCAATCAAATCCAGTTAATAGCTTAGCCACAGGAAATTATTTTAATTTAATTAATTTTGAATGTAGGACCATTTTTAAAGACCTTTGTGAATTCATGATTTTAAACTCTCTTTCTCAATTATTACATATGGTGTTACTTATTATTTCGATAGGTATTATAATATTTATTTGGTGTTTAAAATGCTTCTATAGACTAGTAATAACCTTGTATTTATTTATTGTCGTATTGTCATATCCACGTTATAACAACGCAACGTGTATCAGAAATGCGTGGTCATATTTGAAGAGCTTATTCAGAGGATGCCATCGACCAACTCTTACTGTGGGACCAACCATGAAATCGCAAAAAAAAATCAGCTGATCCTTACATTTTGTCGAGCAACATCGATGATTTAGACAGCTGTTTTTTTTTCGTGATTACAGGGTTGGTCCCATAGTAAAAGTTGTTCGATGCTATGTCCTGAATGAGCTCTTAAAATTTGACCACGCATTTCTGATACACGTTACATAATGGGGTGGCGAGCACGCTTGTAGCCATGCCACGCCAAAAACGAGTGGGCCAGGCCGTCAGGAGTTTGATGGAGAAGTTTAAGCCACTTTACTTGCACTGACGTTGTTTATTGCACTGACACACAATAATAATATATTTTGAGAGTTTATACTCGGTAGATTTAATTAAATTTTAACTGAACATATGAAAAACAAGACCGCACCGTTCGCAGAACCTGAACAAAGAGGAAGACAAACTAGACGATGTTACCACTTAAATACTAAGATCAATAACCACCCCGGCGCATATTTCAGATAGGAATAAGTGCCGCATCCCCTGTTGCCATATACCGGCCCTTAGGAATCGTGGGCGCTAAGAATTGAGGACTCGACGCGTACATTAAGTGACCCTGAGGAGGACAGTCAGCACGTGGTAATCATATGCTGCTGTGGAGTGCAAAGCACTGTTTTCTCGGGACGTGCCAATAACACAGCACCAGAGCTGCGTGGTCCACGACGGAGTTCCCGAAGCTCCTCTATTTTATGCTGAGGTCGGCTCCTTGTGGTTTTTGTCGAAAGGAGTCTGATATACTCCACCATCTTCCCCAAACGAAGAGTAGGTCCGTTACTGTGTACCTGAGGGCAAAAATGTATTTCATTACCATAATTAAAAACTCTAATTACAACATATCGAGAACGCATTGATTCGCAGTATAATGTAAATTGATAGGTTATTATAACTATTTAGTTAATCAGACTGTTTTGTACGGATAACATTCGAACAAACACTCTGATTCGCATTAATTTGAACGAATACTACAACAGCGCTCAGTAAACAGCCAGTATTTCAACTATTTAATCATTGCGTCGGAATTGTTTGTCTACGCGGCCATAACGGGGTGATGCCATGATGGTATGGACCAAATAGCAGCGAGAAGAATTTTAGGTACATTTTCACTTTTCTCTTCCTCTACTATTAACTTAATGAGAGCTTTGAGAAGTATGTGTGGTGTAACTTTGAGAGATAAAGTAAGGAATAACGTGATAAGGGAGCATTGTGGAGTGAAAGAAGATGTAGTGACAAAGATTGAGAAAGGTATGTTAAGATGGTTTGGACATTAGAGAGGATGGACGAGAGGAGATTGACGAAACAAGTATACGAAGCGAGTGTGGATGGAAGAGTTGGAAGGGGACGACCTCAGCGAACGTATCGCGATCAAATCGCGGACGTTCTCAAAAAATGCCGGGTTAAGAGTTCTCTAAACCGACGAGCATGCATGACGAGGTTAATGGACGTAGATGAAGCGAAAGAGGTGTGTCAGGATCGTAGCAGGTGGAAGTCCATAGTCTCTGCCTACCCCAATGGGAAACAGGCGTGATAATATGTATGTATGTATGTATGCTATTAACTTGGCCTATTGTAGTACACTGCCAACAGTGGGAGTGCCAGATGCGTATTTCCAAACATACGCCTCTTCCTACGTACTACAACATTCGGTCCTCTGCCTTCCACAGCCAATTCCCCTAACTTCTTCAAGTTATTCGTCCATCTGGCTGGGGGATGTCTTACGCTACGTTAGCTGATATTCAGTCTCCACTCAAGAACTCATTTGCTTCAACGACCACCAGGCGGGGAAACCTGCGCAGTCCCTAACTTCATTCCGGCCAAGTTAAATAGCGCGTACTGTACGCACATAGTGCCAAGTATTGTGGGCAAAAAAGATTTTCCATGTATTGTGGTACGTTGGGATAAATCTTGAAATGCACAAACACCTAACTATGCACTAAAACCTGGAACAATAAAATTATGGATAAGTACGACAAATAGTCCAAAATATACGCCCTATTAAGTAAGAAGAAGAAGAAGCCTGATAAGAAGGCTCAAAGTCACTCAAAGGGCAATGGAGAGGGCTATGCTCGGAGTGTCCCTGCGTGATCGAATCAGAAATGAGGAGATTCGCAGGAGAACGAAAGTAACTGACATAGCCCGAAGAATTGCCAAACTTAAGTGGCAGTGGGCGGGGCACATTGCTCGCAGAACGGATGGCCGATGGGGCAGTAAAGTTCTGGAGTGGCGACCGCGTACTGGAAGGCGCAGCGTGGGTAGGCCCCCCACAAGGTGGACCGACGACCTGGTGAAGGTCGCGGGAATCCGCTGGATGCGGAAGGCACAGGACCGGTCGTTGTGGCGATGTTTGGGGGAGGCCTATGTCCAGCAGTGGACGTCTTTCGGCTGAAATGATGATGATGATACGCCCTATTCAACTATCACGGCGAGCAATCGATGCCTCCTGGTAGCCTTCTGATACCAGCAGGTGGTAGGCAGTAATTGGCTTGGAACCTTTTTGATGAAAGTAAAATAAAATAATTAAAAAACCTACTATATATTAAATCAAATTATAACTTCACAGACGTGATGGGTGTCAATATCTAATGACAACAAAACAAAAACAAAATTCTAATCTCATCATTTCATTCAAGTCTGCTGATCACTGGATCAACAACACGGTATCAACAGTGACGGGATGCATGACCTTGTACGTTTATATAGTATTTTTTAAAGAAATATCAGATACCATAAAACTAAAATTGTTTTTAAATACCTACGTAAAGAATTGGTACATTTTGCGCACCGCGCGGCCGTTGACCCCATGATCAGCTGACTGCAGTTGATATTAAGAGTTTAGACAATCATATTTTTTCTTGTTTTATTAGGTATCATTAGATAGCGGTACCCATCAAGTTAATGAAACTGGGAAGTTTAGCCAACTAATTAGATTTAACGTTGTATTGATTAATACTTGTTCCGAGTGGGAATTCAAACTGCGACAGCCAAACGTCCAACCACTAATTCAGCAGTGTCGTCACATAAATGAAACACATTTTGAGTATTTTTACCCGTAATTTTACAGCGGGGATTTTAGCGACGCTGTAAAGTACTGACGTTGAAAAGCAGTAACTGATAATCACTCTTTCTGCACCTAATTCTTTTTCTTCATAATCTCTGCCACTGGTACCACACCCCAGCTTCAGTCAAAGAGACCATCTCAAAGCAGCCGGATGCAACCAAAATTCATAATCACAAGATACAGAGCGCTACAATGAAATTCTGCTTACTATTAAAATATACAGCAGAATAATGTATACAGCTCAGTATTCGGTGAACGGAACTATGAGATTAATATTGTACAGAAATATAGTATAGAACAAAAGTATCTATTACGAAACTGAATTTCACACCGCACGCCTTAACTACGTAGGTTAAGTAACCTACAACATCATCGTGTGGCACGGTGCAATACGTTTTGTTCTTCCATTTCCCTCTACCAGCCGTCATCTCATCATGTACTCCCTTTTCATCCATATCATTCTTCACGCAATCCTAACATATTTTTTTTGGTCTCCCTCTCCCTAACCAACCATACACATTCATATTCATCAATCTCTTTGCATTTCATCATGAATTAAACAATAGATCACTCGGCAGAAGAAACATGAAAGCAGAATAAATGCAGTAGAAATGAGAACTTTGAGAAGTATGTGTGGTGTAACTTTGAGAGATAAAGTAAGGAATAACATGATAAGGGAGCGTTGTGGAGTGAAAGAAGATGTAGTGACAAAGATTGAGAAAGGTATGTTAAGATGGTTTGGACATATAGAGAGGATGGACGAGAGGAGATTGACGAAACAAGTATATGAAGCGAGTGTGGATGGAAGAGTTGGAAGGGGATGACCTCGGCGAACGTATCGCGATCAAATCGCGGATGTTCTCAAAAAATGCCAGGTTAAGAGTTCTCTAAACCGACGAGCATGCATGACGAGGTTAATGGACGTAGATGAAGCGAAAGAGGTGTGTCAGGATCGTAGCAGGTGGAGATCCATAGTCTCTGCCTACCCCAATGGGAAACAGGCGTGATAATATGTATGTATGTATGTATCACTCGGCAACGGTTGCTGCTGCAATTAGACGTAATAAAACCACCCAAATTCACCCTGGTGGATCAAAAGCTACGGTACGACGCGACAGCGGTGATTGTACACGTACATTTAAAAAAAAAAACGTTCCACTGACGAATAAAAAAAAGCGGACGGAGATATAGAGATACTAAAATAAAAACCGGCGAAGTGTGAGTCAGACTCACGCAGTAAGGGTTCCGTACAACCCATCGACCTAATACCCCATAGAAACTGATTTAATTTACGAGAGTTTATCAAAAGACATCAACGTTCGTACGCGAAATGTGAATTTTTGCATCTCTTTCTTCCGTAGGTACCACCGTATATGTCTATTTCTGTCCTGTTTTTAGTATTTGTTGCGAAACTACATAGTATGCACTATAATCAGACTAAGTTTGACGCTAGTATGTATTACCGTTTTGAAGATAGAACAGGAATAAAAACGTTGAAAAAAATGCATGTTTTTCGAGGTTTCTTGTATGGGGACCCCCTTTGGTTTTAGACTATTTTTTGTTTTTAGTATTTGTCGTGAAACACCTCATAGCAACACATATTCTATGTAAATTTCAACTGGTTATCTATTACCGTTACAAAGATACAGCCATGTGACAGACAGACGGACGGACGGACGGACGGACAGCGTAGCGAGAGTAATAGGGTCCCGTTTGGAACCCTTCGGGTACGGAACCCTAAAAAGATTGAAGCTCTTACTGCATCATCATCATCATCATCATTTCAGCCGAAAGACGTCCACTGCTGGACATAGGCCTCCCCCAAGCATCGCCACAACGACCGGTCCTGTGCCTTCCGCATCCAGCGGATTCCCGCGACCTTCACGAGGTCGTCGGTCCACCTTGTGGACCTTGTGTCTTACTGCATATTGTCATTTTATTTGCGACACTACGACAACGACTACCGACATACGAGATTTGTTGCGTAATCGCGTCTGTTTGTCTTACTATGGGTGTGAATATGTGCGTGCCAGCCCGTGCTTATTAGCGAGCCGTCTTACTATGGCTGCTTCACTTATTGTTTAGCGAGATTTTGCCGCCTTTTTTTAATCGTCCATGGATCGTTATTTGATTGAATTTCTAGATGCGATGGAACTTTTTTTAATGATGCCAACCAAATGTATGATTTTAAATAATGATTAATATAAACGGTTTCACTCACGTTACATCATCGGGTGTGCCCGACCGGTTTCTAGCTCGGCGTCGCCGCCGCGTAACCAGCTCATTCGAGCTCGAAACCGGTCGGGCACACCCGATGATGTAACGTGAGTGAAACCGTTTATATTAATCATTATGAATTTTACTCACGATAGTTATTATATAAAATGATTTTAAATTGTTAAGTTAATTTTGTTTTTTTTTTTCACTACATACATATAGTCATTACATATACTATTAAATTTTTACCCAATTCGACAATGTAGTTACACAGAAGACAAATAACTAAGTGTCACCCTCTCGAATTCCGCCAAAGAGCAAGTAAAAATATCAAGCCGTTGCGAGATAGCGTTAAGTATTTATATTGCCGGAACGACCGGTGCAAATTTTAAAATGTTTGTACGGGCTACCGGGACCTCAAACAACATCTCCCTTGGCCCCTGTCGCAACCTAGTGTTAGGAACGAGTAGCCCCAATGATCCCAGTATCAGTAATTGTGATATCGGACTAATTGACGTTTCATCATCTTCCTGCCCTCGTCCCAAAGAACTTGGGTTCGGCGTAATACGTTTTCTTCTTCCATTTTCCTCTATCAGCCATCATCATCATCATCATCATCCTCCGAGCCTTTTCCCAATTATATTGGGGTCGGCTTCCAGTCTAGCCAGATGCGGCTGAACATCAGTATTTTACACGGAGCGACTGCCATCAGACCCCCGCAACCCAGTTACTGGGTAATACTGACATTCGGAGGTTAGACCAGTTGTCAGACTTTCAGGCTTCTGACTACCCGTAACGACTGCCATAGATATTCGTATGACAACCGGAACCGACAGCTTAACGTGCTCTCCCATACCAACCCAAACGATTACCTTTCAACTTTTCAATCACTGGTGCCACTTTCAAACTAGTATATTAATTACGAGTGAAAAAAATAAACCACAATCTTTGTATTAAATTTTGTATTGTTCCTGACCGGACGGACGGTTTTTTTTCGATACTTCAGACACTTATTTATTTATTTATTTATTGTATTCTTTATTGTACATTACACCAAACGAAAACAAAGACAATAGTTCACTTCATCACTATTTAAAGTGATTGCGACGCAGAAGCCGCTAAAATTAAATTTTTTAACTCTATTTCTGGTTTATGTTGATCGGAATAGATTCCGCATGAATGATCACAATATATCTGCTAAATAATATTCATAGAAAAAAATTACCTAGCTCTTTAAGCCATATTTTCATGATAATAGTCAACAATAATATTAAATTTGTCGTTTTTTCTCAGTAGCAGCCCGGACTCTTTTTTTATATAGTATAGGGTGGCGAAACGAGCTAAAGGCCCACCTGATGTTAAGCGGTTACCTTTGCCCATAGCAACCTCAATACCACCTAGGCTGTTGCCTAAATGGTACCGCAAGTCGGTTCGCCAAACTGAGACATGAAGATGGAAAGTCTCATGTGATAGCAATTTCACCGGCACCCGTACCCTTCAGACCGAAACACAGCAATGCAAGCATCACTATTTGGCGGAGAATTAGGCACGGTGGTATTACTTCCCCGGACGAGCTCTTTCATAAAGGAGCTCTACTACTACTAAAAGTGAAGTCTGGATCTCCCCATATTGCATAGGACTTATAACATAACATTACTACCGAAATTTGGGTGTACTATACACCTCCGCCTACCCCTTCATGGAATACAGGCGTGATGTATTTATGTAGTAGTTTTTTTCGCTACAATTGATTAAGATTAATCAGTGACAGTGACGCCAGTCGCCAATGCTGCCGTCTATTGCTTAAACTAAAATAACTAATTTGATTCGTTTGTAATTACACCTACCTTCGGAACCCTATAATACTGAGCATGGCCCGACATGCTCTTGGCCGGTTTTTGTACCCTAGCACCGTGTAAAACACCATTAATCCTGAATAAACACTTTACCTGGAGATTCACTAGATACCTACCAGTACCACAGATACCAGTTTCACATAGAATTACCAAAGTGATGTACAGCGCTAACCACCACACGACAGCACCAGCGTGCGGCTCACCGCTAAATGTCAGCGAAATTAACGTTTCACTTGAGACGGTGCAGTTTGTGATGCCGATCAAGCGCGTCATAAAGCGGATATAACTCAGCTGTAAAGCACAATGTTGAAACGAAAAACAACTAAAAACGATATTTAGGGAAATAGGTACAATGGTACCTACTGCTTCATCATCATCATCATTTCAGCCGAAAAACGTCCACTGCTAGACATAGGCTTCCCCCAAAAGAGATATGTCATAATTGCCATACTAGGCAGGTGGGTTGGCGATCGCAGTTGGTGAAATAAATAGGTACTCAGAGAGCGCTGCTCTGGTAAACCCTACGGCTTATTTCTAAAAAAATCTCTTCCAGCAGACCTGCGAGACATTGTTGTGAATAAATAAGCGCTTTATAAGATATTAAAAACATATATTACAAACATATTTATAGTTATATATGTATAATGTACATAGGTATTTATGTATTTTTATTATATGTAATTATAAGTCCGTAGTACGAAACATATTTTACTACATTACTGGTGCATCTACCTTATTCTTTGTCTCTGCATTACCCTAAGGTTGTCTGGAAGAGAACGCCTATGGCGTTAAGACCGCCTTTGTACCCTGTTGTGCATAAATAATTAAATAAATAAATATTTGTGTAGATTTTTAATAGGTATAGAATGCGGACTGGATGCGGAAGGCAGAGGATCGAGCGTTGTGGCGCAACTTGGGCGAGGCCTATGTCCAGCAGTGGACTGCGATAGGCTGAGTTGATTTGATAGAATGCGGAAAAACTTAAACATAACATCACAGATAACTGAATATAAAGAGATCGGGCAAGCCGCCTAGTTTGCATGAGTGTCGCAAGCTCAGCTTACGCACACAACGCAAGAAACACATAAATAATTACGACAGAAAGCACGCACACATATAAAACACGCACACTTTTATCCTTACGGCATTTTTGAAATAAAAGAAAGTTTTTTCTCAAACTAGCGCGCATACTCACTCGGGTGCAAGTGACGGTGAACTAGCGGCCCGCTGTGCATACAACGGTCAACCGGTGGTGGCTTGTCTTCTCTCCAGTAGGTATTCTGTTGCTCTGAACATAACATAATCTTGTTGTTCTTAATCCGAATAATGCACACAAGTATGAGCTTATACAACTTTCTTTATTAAACAAATGTAAATTTAAATTTGTCTTTGTTCTTTCTCCATGCTTTACTTGGGCAAAAACGCATAAGACTGCATAGAATCATACATGAACAAAACCACAAAAGACTACACATTTCTAACAACAAAACAGCAAGGAAAAATATACCAACCAATACATTTTCTCCCATCCGTGGCCAGCGGAAACATCTTTAACAAACAGCCCAGCGAATTCCCGCTAATTCTCGCGGTCAACGCTTAACGCAAAACGCTAAAGTAATTTACGTTTGCAAATGAAACTTTTAGCATTCTCGTAAATTAAAAAAGAAGAGGGTTTCATAAAAAAAACAAGTCGCTAATCTCTGGAATAGCCGGCGGCGGGAAACTTCTTAACGTTATCTGTTTGAAATAAATGTTATGAAGCTTGGGAGTTAGTTACGAAGTTGTCACTGTGTACTGTTATACCTCGTCCTCATAAAGTTCATTGCTCAACATGGACACACAAAGGAATGCCATCATAGAAATCTAAATAATAAGGTAATAGGTATACGTACCTACTTTTACACCGTACCAACCCACGATCGGTTCCCATTCTTCTAGTCCATCCAAAGGTTGTCTGGAAGAGATTGCCTTGTGCGATAAGACTGCCCATTGTACTTACTTAATCTTTCTGTAAACTATTGTCTTTGTTTTCGTTTAGTGTAATGTACAATAAAGAATAGGTATAATAAATAAATAAATAACAAAAAAGTTATATACTGTCTTTAAATACCGGAACGAATATTGGCTAATCAAAAAACGCGTGACATATGTCTTGTCACGGCAGCACTATCATTAAAAGATAGGTATATCCCACATTTGGAACCGTGCAACTAGAGCCACCAGAAGCCAACAGAAGGATCCGTCTGGGCTGGGCAGCATTTGGCAAACTTCGCCGAGTCTTCTCGTCGCCTATACCGCAAAGTTTGAAGACAAAGGTCTTCAACCAGTGCGTCCTGCCAGTCATGACTTACGGTGCCGAGACGTGGACACTGACAGTTGGGCTTGTCCACAAATTCAAAGTCGCTCAGCGAGCTATGGAGCGAGCTATGCTTGGAGTTTCTTTGAAGGATAAAATCCGTAACGAGATTATCGGGAGAAGAACCGGAGTGACCGACATAGCTTGTAGGATCAGCAAGCTGAAGTGGCAGTGGGCTGGCCATGTCTGTCGAAGGACCGATGGCCGTTGGAGCAGACGAGTCCTTGAGTGGAGACCGCGAATCGGCAAACGCAGCGTAGGGCGCCCCCCTGCCAGGTGGACCGACGACCTAAAGAACGTTGCTGGGGGGGACTGGATGCGGAAGGCAGAGGACCGAGCGTTGTGGCGCAACTTGGAAGAGGCCTATGTCCAGCAGTGGACTGCGATAGGCTGAGTTGATTGATTGATTGAACTAGAGCCTGACGTTTCAAAAGTGCCTGTAATTAGGTTTTTGATTTTGATTTTGATTTCGACTAAGTGATTCACCAGAGGATAGGCAGTAGCGTTCTCCGAGTATTTAACCAACCAACTGCGATCGCCAACCCGCCTGCCAAGCGTGGTGCCTGCAAACATGTTGGGGGAGGCCTATGTCCTGCAGTGGACGTCTTTCGCCTGAAATGATGATGATGATGATATCACACATTTTATCCACGCTAGACCTGCTGGCGTGATAAGCAGAGATTGATGTCACGTCGTATTTATAGTGAATGTTCACGCCATATTCACGTCACGCGGGTTCTTATGCTCAACATAACATTCTACTTATCCTCATTCTCAGTACACGCGTTCGATTTTATTGTAACAGCTTGGGATTTCGTACCCATCGTTCTACGTAGGCTACAAATGCGATAATGCGACGAGAACATGAAAAAAATTATTATCGTATAATGCCCTTGTGGGTGATCTTTTCTCCATACAAATACAAACGCTCTCGACTGAATTCATTCTGGTTTATAATCCCAGAGCAATGAGTTTTTGAAGTAAAATAAATATCAGCTTTTTCTATGCCCCTATGTTCCGTTTTTGTTAACAAATTATTTCTAGAAGTCAAAAGATCTTTAAATTGTCTATTTAGACCGCTGTCTACAGAGCTGTAGTGTATAAATTTGACAACTATTAATGAAAAAGGAAAAACATAGGGGCACAGTAAACATTCTTCTTATTCAGTTTATAAAATATCTTTCAAATTGGTCCAATTTCGGAAGAGAAAATAGTCGGGAGCCAAACCTCGAATTATGACTTTTTTACTAAGGCTATTCAGTCGGAACTGCAGTTGTCCCTATCGCACTTACTTGAGGCAAAGCGACAGCGACAGTTTCTTCAAATACCTAATCTTCAAAAGTCTCTCTGCCCACATTTCCTCTCAAGCCAGTGCACCAATCAAGTTGTCAAGATTGTATCAAATCTCGTTCCATTACGTCATTTCACATCGCATCGCCTCGCATTCTTCGCTCACGTAGAGCGAATGGTTCAACGTTTCCCTTCAGTGTTATGTAATTGATGAATTATGCATACTGGAAAACAATAATCCACCCTTTCATCGACGGTGCATAACCCACTTTAATATCTGAAAATAGCGTAAGTGGAACAACGGATTCTGTGGTGAAATTGGTAAGCGTTGACCTGTAACGTCGATATGTAACCTACGAAGTGGAATTTTTTGTAGTAGTAGAGCTCCTTTGTGAAAGAACTCGTCCAGGGAAGTACTACCACCGTACCTACTTTTCCGCAAAATATATGCTTGCATTGCCGTGTTTCGGTCTGAAGGATACGGGTGCCGGTGAAATTACAATCACATGAGACTTTCTATCTTCATGTCTGAGTTTGGCGAACTGACTTGCGGTACCATTGAAGCAACAGCCTAGGTGGTATTGCAGTTGTTATGGGCACAGGTAACCGCTTAACATCAGGTGGGCCTTTTGCTCGTTTCGCCAACCTATATTTGCAGTAATTCTATTTTTGATAGAAAGAGATAGAATAAACAGCGATTATTTAACTGGGACATTACTAGCAAATCCTAAACCAAAAGAGATACAGCAAAACTTTCTGTGGAAACAATTGCTCTCATTTTTTGCAGAAATAATAATTAATTCATTTATTCATTGTAACGGAGGAAAAAATCAGAGAAGCTTCTGCAAACCTTAACCTTATTTTTCATACTAAATGTTCTGCAGCAGTGGTATAAGTATGCATATAGAATAATAAGGCTTATGCCCATTTTCACTAACAACGGATAAAGGGTCGCCTAATTAAGTAACGCCTAACGTTAAGAAATCCCTAAGGATTTTTTAAGTTTCACCATTCAATTATCACTGGGCGACTCCTAAGCTCGGAGTTGCCTAAATATTTGTCATTTGTCTATGATATTCTCTGTTAAGTTGTCAGTTTGCAAGTTTCTCTTTTTTTTCTGAACAATAAAGCTTTGTTCTGAGTTCGTTTTGAGATGTTGAGATCAAATGTTTATATTTTGCTGTTTGATTCGGTTACTTCACGTGTTATTTTAATCGAAATTTTGTAACTAAAAGAATATTATCATTACAAAGAATACTTAAAAATATTGAAAATTACAAATGAATTTTTTAGGCATTAGAACCGCAGTAGTCATACGTAGAGTGAAGCAAATTCAAGTTGGCCTTAACAGGCTACGTTCAGTACTTAAACGCGCTCGACGCACGCTCGACCACAGAAATAGATAGAATGGCTAAGTTGGCAGGGCGCACGTGCCAACACTGTGCACCATAGTGCAGGGCATTTCAAAGCCTTTCTCAGTACGCCTTAAGGCTTGTTTCTGTAAATACTGTAACAAAAACCCGCAAAATGCCTTATTGTGCTGTTTCTAACTGCAGAAACAAAAGCTGTAAAGTACATTTGTTTAAAGTTATTTTTTTTTAAATAATGACGTCAATATGGGAGGCGTAGTTTGTTCGAAAGTTGCCACGCATGAATCGCAAGTAAAATTGTGATTACAACCATTCTATCTATTTCTGTGCGTTCGAAGCTAAGCTCGAACTTTGCATAAAATTATCACTCTATGTCTTATTAATCTAAGATTTAGACTGTCTTACTACATTTTCAGTGTTATATGTAACTTAATATACCTCTGCCTTCCCTGTCTGGAATCACAGGTAGGTTATAACCACCAGTGGTTGGCGCTTTATAATTAATGGGAAAAGCCCACAGAAAGGCCCTTTTAGCACCCGCTGCTGTTTTGCTCCGCACGCTTCGAACAAAGGGCAGTGCGTGTAAGAAAAACAAAAGACCGGTGTACACACAACATCTTAGTAATACATGTTATACACGTACATATTTGTGCTACACACGTACTGTGTGTGAGTTTTTTTTTTAAATTGTTGATTCAACGAAAAATTCTCTCTCTCTTCTCATGGGTGTCGTAAAATGCGACTAAGGGATTCACCAGAGGATGAGCAGCAGCGTTCTCTGAGTATTTAAACAACTAACTGCGATCGCCAACCAAGCCTGCCAAGCGTGGCAATTATGGCAAAGCCCCTTCGTGGAAGGCCTTTGTCCAGCAGTGGACGTTTTTCGGCTGAAATGATGAACCAAAAATTACACAATATATATCAAACGACCACGACGACCTGGTGAAGGTCGCGGGAATCCGCTGGATGCGGAAGGCGCAGGACCGGCCATTGTGGCGATGCTTGGGGGAGGCCTATGTCCAGCAGTGGGCGTCTTTCGGCTGAAATGATGATTATGATGATGATATTTCAAACATCCTGCCAAACCGCAGAACAGTTTTTCAACAGTATTCTCGTGGGTACACATGATAGGTAGGTAGTTCTAGATACAGAGCATAATTTTTTTTATTAATTTCCTATATACATATTTATCGACATTTGTCAATTACTGCACATAGTTGAGGGCTATGGACACATCGATATGTAATGTTTTCTGTCCGTAAGTACCTAGCTAGCGACCTCAACGATTTTGTAACAGCAGATTTTTTTATATAATTTCAGTGTTGGTCCTATCGTAAAAGTTGTTTACATTCAAGAGTACATTAACTGGGCTTTGTGAGACGACAAAAATGTCACGGTGTATAAGAAAGAGCCTAATAATCCATTTTCATTGTGATTTTTTACGTACGACTTACCAGCAAATAAGGATTTTTAAGTTTAACACGCTTTTATTAGGTCGACCTTGTATGTAACTATGTAATGAAATCTAAGGTAACTAATTTAACCATCTTCCAAGGGTCGTAACGTGATGCAAATTGGCAGCTGTATGTAGTTCTGATGACAATACGATAATATGGTACTGTCAAACTGATCTGATGATGGAGCCGGAAGATATGAACTGGAACTTCATGATGGAAAATCGTATCATAGCTGTTTTGGATTTCTTAGAAAAGTCTTGTAATGAACTTTGACCAGGATTAGGTTTCAAGGTCTGATCATGAAGCCGGAAGATCGGAAGATAGGCACTGGCATTCCATGATGGAATATCGTTTCATAGTCGTGTTTGCACTTGTGAGAAAGGCCACGTAATGGACTTTGAACACGATCAGGTTTCAAGGTTATAAGCGTGTTTTTCTAGTGTTTTTTAAACTATTAATTTATTTTAGAGTATCTATCTATCTAAATAAGTAAGTAATGGACTAGAAGTCTCCACACAACATTTCTGACACATTGACATAACATCTAGATCCAATTTTCAATAACAAACAGCAGGTATAAGATTTGTTGTCACAACGGATAGCGCGAGTCTATGTACTGAACTCTGTTGCACATTATTATTAGTGTGCGAGGACGTGTTACCACAGATTATAAAGACGACAGAAGTGGCATTTCAATCTTGAACAGTTTATTTTTTCGTCATAATCATCATTTCAAATCAAATCATTAATTATATAGATATCGCCACAAGATTGTGGCGATATCTATCGTATACAAAGATAATTACAATTAGTTACAATTCCGTCATATCTTGCCTTTTTTAGGGTTCCGAAGTCCTACAAGGAACCCTTATAGTTTCGTCATGTCCGTCCGTCTGTCCGTCTGTCCGTCTGTCCGTCTGTCCGTCTGTCCTAATCCTTTACAGCTTAATAACTTCTACAGTTATAAACATAAGTAAATGAAATTTTGTTAAAAAATAGTCTGCATATAGATCTCAATTTTAAAAGAATAAAAAAATAGTTTTTACGTTCTTTAGGGGTGGCGCCCATACATGTGAAATGGGGAAAAAAAAAAATTTTTCGCTGCACCCACTCGTGTGGGGTGTCATTGAATAGGTCTACTAAAATGAAGGTAATGTTTTATACATCACTTTTTTATCAGGTGTACCATCTGCGAAATATAGCCCGCCAAAGTGGCTTGCAATGTGTCCCCCCCCCTGCCATTTCTAAACTATGCAACGTAGAAACTTATAATCTTCCACATTGATAGACCTTTGTGAAAACTCTCTTTTAAAATTATTTCGAGTATAATGTGATTATAATTTTTTGAGTTATAGACAGAAAACTGAAAAATACTTAAAACGTCCTAGTTCAAAGGTCATTGACCTTAGAGAAAAATGATCATAGCAAATAATGCTCCTTTAGGTACTTTCTATTTGAAAAAATCACAAAAAGTAACTTTGTGTTATGTTGACGACACACTTCTTAAATTTGGCGCCATCTAGCGGCGTCGTTCAACACTCTCTGGGTCGCCAATGCTGCCGTCAAGTGCCGTGTATTACATTTGGCACTGTATAGCGCCATCTAGCGTCTTCTGACATCACTCTCTGAGTCGCCAATGCTGCCGTCTATTGCAAAAACTAAAATAGCCGTGATTAATATTCGATTTGATTTGTTTGTAACACCTACTTAAGGAACCCTATAATATTTAGGTATGCGAAACATCCCTCAAAAGGGGGGGATATGCCATAACCGCCACGCTTAGCAGGCCGGTTGGCGATTGCAGTTGGTTGAATAAATACTCAATGAATGGTGCTGCCCATCCTCTGGTGAACCCCTTAGTCACCTTTCGTGGGTGCACGAGAAATGTGAGTGCTATTCTTTGTGTCCAGCACCACATGGAATAATTTATTTATTATTAAAGTTTATTTTGGAGTAGCAAGAGGCATCGATTGTTTGCCATTCCTATGTGCAGTACGGTCTCGTGAGCCGAGCCGAGCCGAGCTGAATGGAAGACGCTTTTGACAGTATGTCTGGAGTACTGCGAGATGAGTGTATCTTCATCATTACAGCCGAAAGACGTCCACTGCAGGAGATAGGAGAGATTGTATGAAAATGTGTTATGGTTATTATTTCTATTTCCGCGTAATTAATTATTATTGTTATAGGCTTAAGCCGTTTTAATTCAAGTAAATATATATAAAAAAACAATTATTAATAATTTAAGTAAGACAATATAAAACAATAAAAATAAAAATTGTTACAGTTAAACTCGAAAACTGAAAATTTCTTCGAGTTGAATGATAACAGTCTTGGTTTTCGAGATTTTTTACAATTTTTTTTAAATTGACACTGCCAATTGATTCTATAATCGAAATAGAGTCTATGTTTTAAGATTCCAAAATGACAAAAATTTCAGCAAGCATGAATTCCTCCAAAAGACACTCCCTTAGTAGACAAAAAACTATCCCACATCACGTCCCTTCTACATTTCCTTCTATGGCATCGGTTATGAATTTTTCATGGTGCGGCCGAGAGCCCATGTGCTCACCGCGGTAATGCTCGCGCCGTCGTGTGGACGTATACGGTATTCCGTATACGTTCAGTACTCAGTATTTGAGACCCATCTCGTGGCTGTACTGGGATATTACCTCCGATTTTTAGGGTAACATTGATGTTTTTGGTTGGGTAAACTAGGTATTTTTGGATGTAAAGGATTCTTGATTTATTTGTAAAACAAGTAACATAACATAACATCATGCCTGCATTTCCCGAAGGATAAGCAGAGGTGTAATAGTACACCCACATTTCGCATATATAAGTCTCATTTAATATGGCGAGCCTATTGCCATTAACCAGACATAGGTCCAGACTACGGGAATACTACTGAGAATTTCCCTACGAATAAACCCAATAACACGTTGCTCAACCCGGGAATCAAACCCAGGATCCCACGCTTAGCATTGGCGTTTACAACCACTAGACCAATGAGGCAATAAAACAAGTATTAAGTCCATTTATCAATCAACACTTAGGCTCGTATTCCAGAAGGATACTCAAGCGTTGATCTCTGTTTAAAACTAGTTTTAAATTAAGCTTTGATTTTAGAACGTCTCTCAAGCAGAGATTTGTTGATCACAGTTCAGCTGAGTTTAGTTTCGTTTTATATTGTCACCTGTTTCGGTGTTTGGGCAGATATTTGATCTGTAATCACTCAAGCGTGGTCCAGACTACGCTTGAGTAGAGATTTCTATTATATTTCAGGTCAAATGCGTGTGTTTTGTTGTTGAATTAAAGTTTATAATTACCGTTCTGGAATAAGACCGATACTCAAGTAACGATTCTATCCTTAAGTAGTGATCAGGTGATTGGAGTTTAAACTGTACTTGAGGAAGCTTCTGTAATACGGACCTTAGGAAATATCTTTCGAATTCGTCCTGTTTCGGAGGAGAAAATAGTCGAGAGCGAAACCTCGAATTTATGACTTATTTACTAAGGCTATTCAGTCGGAGGTGCAGTTGTCCTTATCGCACTTATTTGAGGCCAAGTGCTCGCAAAGCGACAGCGATAGTATCTTCAAATACCTTATCTTCAAAAGTATCTCTGCACCTTTTCCTCTTAAACCTAAACACAGTACATAAGACCCGAATATAAAACAGAAAGGCGCTAGCCGTGATGCGTCGACCATTTTGCCTTGTATAATAAGCCGCACTCCGCAGCCACCTGAACAGTAGAACATTAATCTTCTTAGTTACGGGAAAGTATGGCAGTTTAGAGTTGAAGTAGTTTGCTTTGTGCATATTGATTGGATCACATAACGGAATAAAAATATATTGGACAAGCCGCTTTTTCTTCCGTGGCGAATATCCTCATGGACGCACTCTGCCAGGGGAAGGCGGAGCCAGTGTCCGACTCTTACCGACTAAAAACCACCACGGTGTTCCTCTACCGACCCTTGGCCGGGGGCGTGAGAAAAACTCCCGTATTCGCCCAACCATCCCCGGCAGGTCCCGGCTCACCACTGACAGGCGAGCCCGTTCTCCCCGTGCGGCAACCACAACTGCCGCACCCTCCTCTTGACTGGCGCGCGCGGAACACTACGCGCCACCGTCACGGGCCTTGAGTGGTCGGGTGGCGGGCCACCCCGAGTCCGTCGCCCGCAGTCCCACACTGAGGGTGGCTGGAGGTCGGAATACGACGCCCAGGTCGTCTCCTGCGGATAGAAAGAGAGGTCATAGCCTCTCAAACCCTCTCCACCGCCTCCTTAGCAAGCATCACCTCCTCGCAGAAGGAGACGACGCCTTCCCAAGCGGTCTTGCTCCTAACCATAGACAGAACCACGGCCGGAAGCGATAGATCGCTACCGCCTACTGCAGTGATGAGGTCACGGCGCTGCGCGAACCAAGCTGGGCACTACCACTACCGCCAGTGTGTGCTGCGACGTGTCCTCTGGGCAGCTCCCGCAGTGATGGCACTCGGCCGACGGCTCCCGGCCTATGCGACACAGATACTTTCCAAAGCAACCATGCCCCGAGAGTACCTGCATCAGCCGGTAGCTGAGGGCACCATGGCTCCTCCATGACGGGCCTTACGCCACCATTGCGGTGTACCCTGGACAAGCCTTCTAGTTTTCGTAAGTCAGAGTGTCGCAAGCTCAACTTACGCACACAACACAAGAAACGCATCAATAAATTACAACAAATATGAACAAAACAAAAAAGTTAAAACCGACTTCAAAAATCGGGTGCTTCCACATTCTACTATTTTTCCACTTTGAACCCATTTCTATTCCACGTTCACCCCAATCATTTGACAAGTCCACACACAACCCAAAATGTATGCCACGTTCAACCCACGAAAAAAAAAAAAATTCAGTACGGTCAGCTTAAAAAACATCATGATGCAAGTTAATCATTATTAATAATTAATTGGTATCAATATCTAAAAAAAAAACGCCAGGCTCGATCACACATTAGGAACCCGACGACCATACACAACGCTACCATTGCATCGTCAATAATTAAATAAATACATATTTTGGGACATTTTGCACAGCACCATCTAGTCCCAAACTAAACAGAGCTTGTACTTTGTGTACTAGACAATAGATTTGTTTAAACTTTAAGAGCGTATGCTCGGTCCGTGGGCTGTTTTGCTCAAAAACGTAATTTTTCAAATCTGATTATTCATCAACCACTTTTCCTACGAACATATCAATCACTAATAATTTTAGGAAATGTTATTGTCTAAATAGAAGATAGTTTATTTTGTTCGATTATTAGAGTATTTGTGAAATCTATCAAGATAACTGAACAGAGGTTTTCTTAATTTCACTTTCAGAGTCAATTTCGAAGCTTCAAATATCTGAAACCACTGACAGACCTAAGAAACGAAATTTTTTAACCAACTGGGAAGATCCTTGTAAAAATAGTTACTAGAAAGGATTTTTCATTCTAGGCTGAATACATAAGAAATAAAAATTCAAACAATGTGAAATTATTCAGAAATTATAGTCGATACAATTATTATTTTCACCACTATATCTTACATAATTTAATATAACAATAAATTACTATAATAGAAGAACATATTCTTTAAAAACTTACACTTGAAAATTTCAACTAAATTAGCTCTATAATTTTTTTATAAATATTTTAAAACTACTATAATACTTCGCGTTCGAATCGATTCAAATCACTTCGCCGCGAGCCCTTCCAGAGAGTGGTCACGTCGCTCGGCGCTCCGTCGGGGGTTGACGACCTTTGCCGTGCGTTTATACACGGATACTGCAAGTTTTTAGGGCGATCGTCAAATCTTAGTACTTTGGAAAATAAAATATTTTATTTTTGATGACCGACAAAATTTTAAAGTATTATCATAAGTAAGAATGGACTGGATGCGGAAGGCAGAGGACCGAGCGTTGTGGCGCAATTTGGGAGAGGCCTATGTTCAGCAGTGGACTGCGATAGGCTGAGTTGATTGATTGATCATAAGTACTTGGTAAGTATTTTTTTATGACTGACATTATTTTATAGTGACAAAAAATTATGTTTTAGACGGTATGGGAAATAAAACAAAGGCGTTTTTTGGAAAGAGAAAACGCAAAAAATCTGAAAATTTGGCTAAGGCAAGAGCTAAAAGGTATATTTATGTTACACTAGCTTCCACCCGCAGCTTCGCCCGTGTGAAATTCGGTATGTTACAAGTGTTCTAGAGTGTGCAATCGATTCAAGTTTGTTTTGTTTGTTTGTTTGTTAGGGTTTTAATAAAAAAAACGTAAGATATTCGGGTTTCGTAGAAAAAAAAACAAAATCGTTGGCTTTTTATTTATAAATAATGTATTTTTAAGTAACTAGAAGGAAAAAACTAAACTCTTATAGGTTCACTCTCTTGTCTGTCTGTCCGTCTGTCATAGCCGAATCTGTTGAACGAAAAAAGTTTAAATTTCTGTTCAAAGTTTGCTATATGAAATTGCCTTCTTTTTACAAGCTTTTTATTAACTTGCAATGTATGTATGTATGTAATTTGTTAAGGTCGAATCTTGCAACTCAATTTTGAAGCAGATATCTTCAACCGATTGAGCTGAAATTTTGTATACACGTTTAGTTTGGATGACAATGCATGGTTAGCTGTGTGACGTCATTCTAAATTCAACATGGCGGAACACCCAAGATGGCGGACTAGTTATTTTTAATGCACTCCTTCAATATGGGTATCAAATGAAAGGGCTTGCTGAGAGTAACTTGAAAAATAAAGTGACGTCACTCTAAATCCAATATGGCGGACTAAGTTTTTTATGGTTTCCTACAATATGGGTACCAAATGAAAGGACTTGCTGAGAATACGAATGCGAGTTAAAAAATCTGTCCAGCGATAACTAAAAAGTAAAAAATAAATTAAAAGTATTTTTTTTTATAAAAACAAGGTTTCTTTTAAATGCGCTAAAATGAATAAAATAATAAAATAAACTTTCCCTTTAAAACTTTTTATTATTTAACCATATGCCCGTGACTTGCTTAAGCATTAGCAGCCCATTACTGTCCCACTGCTGGGCACGGACTAGTTTTTGTAATTTATGGTACGGAAATATGGAACATGAATGGTGCAACGGTCGGTTGGTCGCTACTTTACTTTTTAGGGTTCCGTACCCGAAGGGTGCCAAACGGGACCCTATTACTCTCGCTACGTTGTCCGTCCATCCGTCCGTCTGTCTGTCACAGGGCTGTATCTTTTGAACGGGAATAGATAACCGGTTGACGGACGGACGACAAATACTAAAAACAAAAAAAGTCTGAGATTTTAGACTTTTTTACCCATACAAGAAACCTCAAAAAATATGCATTTTTTTCAACGTTTTTGTTCCTGCTCTATCTTCAAAACGGTAATATATACCAGCGTCACACTTGGTGAGATTATAGTGCATTAATATGTAGTTTAGCAAAAAATACTAAAAATAAGACAAACATAGACATATGTGGTGGTACCTGCGTAAGAAAGACATGCAAAAATTCATATTTCGCGCACTGTGCGTTGATGTTTTTTGATAAAATCTCATAAATTAAATCCGTTTTTATGGGGTATCAGGTCGTTGAGGGGTACGGAACCCTTACTGCGCGAGTCCGACTCGCACTTGGCCGGTTTTATTATTCTTATGTACTAGGTCTAGGTACTTAAACGTGTCTATGTTTGAAAGTTAGAAATATATTAGAGAAGAGTGTAAGGCTGTTGTAGGGTTTCCTAAAACTAAGTTCTAAAACATTTAGAACTCGCGCCAATTTTACGCTGATACGCAAATCAGCGGCGGCGTCGTCTAAAAACAGTTGGCGGCGGCGGCGCACTGTGGGATTATTTTAGGTTGGCACCTCTACTATTCGAATCTATAAATGACTCTTTGAGGTATTGTAAGGTTTTAGCGTAAAATGCCAATTATCACTTTATCTCCTAGTGTCGATATTATTATTTTCTTATTTATTATTTTCTAATCGAAGATTTTCGAAGCAGCAGAGTTCATTTATTGAAGTTAGGCACAAATACTATGCAAATATACACACGAAACTTTGTGGTAACGTAAGGTTTTGGCGTAACACGCTTTTCTCTACATACATAAAAAAACTTTAAATTACTAGATCTCTGAAAAAACTTGTAAAACGTAACATTTTGGAAGCATTAAAGTTATCATTTATTGTAGTTTGGCTTTCTACTATATGGATCTATAAATTACTCTTTGGGGTATTGTGAGTTTTTGGCGAAAAATTGTTAATTAACACTTTATCTCCTACTGTCGATAAATTTTTCTTCATAAAAATGATTTTTAAAAGCATAATCAAAGATTTTGGAAGCAACAGAGTATACATTTATTGTAGTTCGGCACAAACACTATATGCATATATACACGAAACTTTGATGTAACGTAAGGTTTTGGCGTAAAACATATTTCTCTCCATACATAAAAAAAATCAAATGACTGTATCTCTAAAAATACTTGTAAAACCATATCGAACATTTTTGAAGCATTACAGTATGTATTTATTATAGTTTGGCATCTCTAATATATGAATCTATAAATAAATCTTTGAGGTATTGTGCGGTTTTAGCGTAAAACTCCAATGTTAATTTTATATTTAACTGACGATTTTTTAAAAATATAAAATAAAATATTTTTAAAAACAAATCGAAGATTTTTGAAGCAACAGAGTATGTATTTAGTGTAGTTTGGCACTAGCACTATATGGATCTATACACGAAACTTTAAGGTAATGTAAGGTTTTAATTTTCTCTCCATACAAAAAAAACTTCAAATACCAGGCCCCTCAGAAAGTATTGCGAAAAAAAGTTTTTATATATGGGAGACTGGCCAGTTATAATGTTTTTCGAAAATATGATTATTTATAAGTAAAAATAAGTAAGTTCCAATTTCAAAATTTCCCTCCACATTTTTTGCGAGTTAATTCAAAGTATTGTGTCTCACTGAAATATGGATCTGCGCCGGGAACATTTTAGAGCTATGATTTTATACGATTTCAAGTGTCGCCTGAAACCGGATGAATCGTACGATAGACTTCAAATGGCATTCATGGATGAAGGCCCTTCCAAGGCAACCGTGTATCGTTGGTATAACGAATTCAAGCGCGGTCGACCAACTTTGGGGGATGACGAAAGAAGCGGTCGCCCTTTGACGGCTGTTACCGAAGAAAACGTGCTAGCAGTGAAAAATTTAATCCAAGACAATAGGCGAATTACATATCAGGAGATTCAACACATATTGAAGATTGGATCGGGAAGCGTTCACGAGATTCTACACAGCCATCTTCGCGTGAGGAGGATAGTATCACGCTGGGTGCCGCACAACCTCACCGATGCTCAGAAGCAGGCCCGGGTGGAATGGTGCCGTGATATGCTTAACAAATTTGAAGCAGGCTCGTCTCGGCGTGTTTACGACATCGTTACAGGTGATGAGTCCTGGATTTATCAATACGACCCAGAAACCAAGCGCCAGTCGACTGTTTGGGTGTTTCAAAATGAGCCAACGCCTACCAAAGTGAAGCGATCTAGAAGCGGGGGTAAGATTTTGATCGCTAGCTTTTTTAATTTGACTGGCCACTTGGTATCAATTCCCTTACGGGATCAAAGAAGCATTAATGCCGAATGGTATACTACCAAATGTTTGCCAGAAGTTTTCTCTGTTATAAGCAACAAGCGACCAAACACAGGGCTCCGCGGGCTACTGCTCCACCACGACAATGCACCTGCGCACACCGCACTCAAAACGAGGGACTTCCTGGACAGCACGCCAGTCAAACTCCTGGGTCACCCTCCTTACAGCCCTGATCTAGCACCGTGTGACTTCTTTTTATTCCCAAAAATAAAAAATCAGCTCAAAGGGATACAATTTTCGTCGCCGGAAGATGCGCTGGCTGCGTTCGAGCAGGCTGTAAACGAGGTGTCTGCGGCGGACTGGAAAAAGTGTTTTGAAAACTGGTTTAGGCGCATGAATCTTTGTATAGAGGCTGGTGGAAAGTACTTTGAAAAGATTTGATAAAAATATATGTACGTATAGAACAATTTTTTTTAGTTTCGCAAAACTTTCTGAGTGTCCCACGTAGATACCGATCACCGACAGATAGCGATCTATATCTTTGAAAATAATTGTTAAATGAAAACACTGAGGCATGATTTTATATTGATAAGTAGAATCCGAATCCGTTATAATATTTACAAAAAAACACATTTAATTTTTAAATTTTCATTCATAAAAAAAAAATTCATAAAATAGATCCTAAAAAAATAAAAGTATCAAAATTATTCGTGCTAACGGTTCAGCACTCACGCACACAGAGGAACCATTGTATCGTGCCGTAGTGAGTGTGCCATTCGATAGATCGTGCAGATTTTGACTTGCGCTAAATCGAACATACGCTCTTAACACTTTTTTTTGTAAATAAATACTAATAATATATAACTATGAAAAATGTACGGAATGTATTAAAATGTATCGAAAAAGTAATGAATAAAGAAAATTAATCAAAAATGCAATGTCATTAAGTTTGATACTCAATATTCTTTTGCAGAATTAATTTCTTATCAGTCATCTTGTCTATTGGTGCAATAATAGGTATAGTTTGGTGTTTTCAGCAAAAAGTCATTGGGTTCGTTTCATGGTTACATTTATCCAGGATCAATATCATGTCTTTAAGTCTTATTTGATGACTTTTCTCTACCTATTTCATCAATATATATGTACTACGTACTAGATGTGCTGTTTAGAAGAACAACATGGTTAGTTATGGTTCCGGAACCACACTGTCATTAGTTCACTTGACAGCTGTCTCGCGAACACAAGTAAATTTGAATTTGGAACATGCTGCTTATATGAGATCGCGTGTCTATTTATTGACGTCGTCGACCTATTAATTAATATTTCAGATTTGGTTCTCCATTCCTATCTTAGATAGGTCATCATTTCAGCCAAATGACGTCCACTGCTGGACATAGGCCTCCCCAAAAAGGGGGGATATGCCATAATCGCCACGCTTGGCAGGCGGGTTGGCGATAGCTTAGATAGGTACTCACCGTATATCATGACGACACCGGACACGATTGGCGCAAACACTGAGTGCTTAGCTGCTGCAAAACGTGACGCGCATTTGATTTTCACACGGAATAAGCGCTCGTTATTCACATAAATATAATGTTATGATATAGAAATTACAAAAATATCAAATAGAAAAACACACAAAAAAATCGACCAAGTCAGAGTCGGATTCACGCAGAACGGGTTCTTCCAGTCCCACAGAAAAAGATTTAATTTATGAGAGTTCATCAAAAGACATCAACGCACCGTGTGCGAAATATAAATAATTTTTGAATCTGTTTCACACGCAGGTACCACGACATTTATTTATGTTTGCCTTAATTTTAGTGTTTGTTGCTAAACTACATATGATGCACTACAATCAGAACAAGTTTGACGCTGGTATGTATTACCGTTTTGAAGATAGAGCAGGAGCAAAAACGTTGAAATGCATGTTTTTCGAGGTGTCTTGTATGGGGACCGCCTATGGTTTTAGACTTTTTTATTTTTAGTATTTGTCGTGATAGGGGTCTAAGCAACACATATTCTATGAAAATTTCAACTGGCTACCTATTACCTTTCAAAAGATACAGCCCTATGACAGACAGACAGACGGACGGACAGACAGACAGCGTAACGAGAGTAATAGGGTCCCATTTGGCACCCTTTGGGTACGGAACCCTAAAAAAGGTATTCAATTTCAAATGTTTTTATTTCAAATAAACCTAATTACAGGCACTTTTGAAATGTTTGTCAACTATTATTTTTGTTTGTAAATCTGTCAATCTATAGGTTGCAATGCTAGGTACTTTGTAGCCATAGACCAAGTAAAAACTCAAGACAAATTCCAGCGGAACATTGAATTGATGCAGGGTATGCAAATGTATGAGTGACATTGACAGCGATGGGAGTGTTGCTAAATAAAATCTTTTTACCCCTGATATCAAACAACTGACCACAACTAATATCAAGTCTTTAAGTAATTAATACGATCCAATTATGAACAGTCACGGAAAGGGATTGTTTAGCAAATTGACTGTCAATTTAAAATTTCCGTATATTAATAATCACAATTATTGTCATTCGTTATCAGTATACCAACGACTAGGATCAGGGCTAGAAAGGCAAAATACGGCAAAATTTGTGTCTCAATTTGCTAAATAATTCGTGTCCCTGGCCGTACATAGAATATAACTATATAATAAAAAATAGTTATTTGCTATGCAAGACTGTAAAGTTGTTATTTAGCGCGTTTTCTTCTATTAAAGCAAGCGAAGGATTTTAAGATTGAATTCTAAAATATAATCAAAAAAATGTAAAGGCACGAGACGCAAATAATTTTGCAGCCGTGCAAAACACACAACTTTTCATCTCACTGCAGCCAAGAAAATGCTAGATGTAAGAAAAACAATTGAAATATAATTAATCAGGGTTTAATTATTCATAGTAGTTACTTACAAAATGGAACATTATACTAAAACTAAAAATAAAATTACTGCTGTTGGTTGGATACTTGTGTACTATTCCTTGGTAAATTATTTGCAAAATAATCAAAAATTACTCATTTCATTGGATTCCATTGTGTTAGATGTGAAGGATTCATTATGTTGTTTTAATACAAATTTTCACCCTACTGCGGCGCAGCCCAAAAGGAGGGATCACGTTTTTAGTCATGTATAAATCATGCTCAACAAAGTGTTCGCTACAAATGAGTGAATAATTGGATGGTGACCAATTATTTTCATTTATGCTATTACGTATTACTTCAACCCACTTTTTTTTTCTGTTATGGTCTTTCGGAAAGCTAAAAAGTAAAAAAAGCGTAAAAATAACATGACGATTAATTTTACCCGATTTCTGGGGTAAATTATAATTTATTAACATGCAACACAGGAATATTCCTTGCCGCGGTAAGGTTACAAGAAAATGAATTGTAAACTTTAAAATATCATCATCATCATTTCAGCCGAAAGACGTCCACTGCTGGACATAGGCCTCCCCCAAACATCGCCACAACGACCGGTCCTGTGCCTTCCGCATCCAGCGGATTCCCGCGACCTTCACCAGGTCGTCGGTCCACCTTGTGGGGGGCCTACCCACGCTGCGCCTTCCAGTACGCGGTCGCCACTCCAGAACTTTACTGCCCCATCGGCCATCCGTTCTGCGAGCAATGTGCCCCGCCCACTGCCACTTAAGTTTGGCAATTCTTCGGGCTATGTCGGTTACTTTCGTTCTCCTGCGAATCCCCTCATTTCTGATTCGATCACGCAGGGACACTCCGAGCATAGCCCTCTCCATTGCCCTTTGAGTGACTTTGAGCCTTCTTATCAGGCCCATTGTGAGCGACCACGTTTCAGTACCGTAAGTAATTACTGGCAACACACACTGGTCAAAGACTTTAAAATATGATTAAAATAAATTACTAACTTGTGAAAAGTAATTCCATCTGATTTTTTATGCGCTGTAGAATTATTTTTGAACCGTTTCACGACATACGAAGGCATTTTAAGATTTTTTTCAAAGCTCTTTGACAGTTAAGTGTTGTGGTGACACGTTCGGTGATTCGAAATACAATAAACAGTTCGGCTTAGTTTGAATGTGAGTATGTGCGTAATTCGCGTGTACTACGCAAATCGGCAGGGTTTTGAATGTATCAAATTTTTGTTCTTGACATTTGGTCTATAGGTATCTTGTCAAAGTTTGTAGCTAAATTTTTTTTTTTTACGTTATCCTACTAAAATAATTTTACTAACATTTGTTTTCTTTAGATTTCGCTTCGCATGCGTAAATGCGTTAAAATAATAAAATAATTTGTTTTAATTTCCAAAAAAGGTTAACTTTACTGCTTTTTTATGATTATCATGCACTGGGCCATAGAGACATTCATGCATATGTGACGCGAAAATTATACGAAGCCAGTAAATTGATCGGTAGTCAAGTAATTAAAAATGTATTAACAATAAAACAGAAAGCAATTACACGAGATATCTTTACCATTTTATAGATGTACACGTCTTAAAATATTTCGGATTAATATTGTAGGACCTTATACATATTATGCTGTAACATTATTAGCACCTAAGAGTGCTCCATACAGTTCTGTTTCCAATGGTGTGTGTAGTCCGCCAACCTGCACTAGGCCAGCGTGGTGGACTAAGGCCTTAGCCTTCTCGTACTGAGAAGAGGCCCGTGCCCAGCACTGGGACAGTAATGGGCTGGTTATGAATGTTATGTATTATTAGCTGAGGGAGGTCCTTTTAGGGGGTGATTGTACTCCTTATGAACAAATGTTACTATGGGCCAACCCAGAAATCTCGAAAAAACAACAAAATATAAAATTCGCAACAAAATATAAAAATTACAGTCTCGCTTCACTCGCGTTTTCTTTTCCTCAGGTAGTTTTATTTCTTATATCTTTCTGCAGCTGACTGTACCTAATTAAAAAAAACAGTACGCCATGTGTAATGTTTTCTTTCAATCTGACATATTTGTAGGATATAAAGGCTATGTGTATGAATGCTTGCGCTGTTTTGAAACTAAGTAGTTTATTCTTTGTTATTGATTTTGCTAACCATACCACAAAATATCTCATGGGTTGAATGTGGAACGTCAAAAATCTTCGGGTAGAACGTGGAAGGAAAACAAAATTAAATTAAATAGTGGGTTGAACTTTGGGTAGAAAATGGAAGCACCCGAAAAATCTTATCTTCAAACCATCAGTTCAAAATGTTTTCAAAAGAACACTTACTATCGATTTGAAAAAGAAATATATTACAGGGTTTAACAGAAATATAGGTACGGCCAACCGAATATCAGTAGTAAATAAACTATTATAAGCGGAACTCGCTTAGTATGTAAGTTTAATACAAGACAAGCTCAGCTTACATTGGTTATTCACCTTCGATATGCACTCGACTGTACCTATCTCTATTATTTTATAGTCAACTTGAAACTGCTTACTGTTTAGACCGTTATCACAGCAAACCTTCATAAAAACACCTTATCCCAAAATCTAGGGCTGTCCCCTGTTCGTGGGAATCGTAGGGAAAAAGGCGACAAGTTTTCACCATAACTTTGTGGCTATAAAGCCGTGACGGGGCACCATAACGCCATGTTGTATTCACGTAACCCTTGGCATCAACACTTATCGCTCACCCCGTTGTTACTCTGTTCCATGGGAGAGCTTAGAGTAGCGAAGTGTGGATAAGAAAAGCATCACTTTACTGAATAAATGATTTGCTTTGATTTGACTGCGGTGACACTCCGTGTACGTGTGAGCTCGCTCGCCGGTGACCTTGAGCGAGCGCGTAAATGTAATGGCCTTAGCTGAGGCAGCCAAGAGACTGCCCGTTCCACACGCCGCGCACCGCGCACGGCCCCCGCGCTCACATAGCAATTTTACGAGCACACATGCTTAAGTGTCGCTTCTTATCTTTAGTATATTTTATATTCTATGGCTGTGTGGCATTTATATTCACAGTGTGGTAATGTTTTAGTAATAGAGTAGATTTTTCACACCACTTAACATGCTTCAAGCCGGAGACCCAAAACCCGGAAAAAATATTATTCGTTTATTTTTTTTCCGGAGAACTCGTCGGCTAGGTGGTTAAGGTTGATATTTTATACTATACAGGAAAAAAAATTAACTAGTACGCAATTTTTTTTTGGTGGTTCAGTATAAGTAATAGAACACATTTCCATTAATTGTCCAATTTTTTTTTTGTGTTTTTATCCTACTTAAAACCAGCAAAATATGAACATAATCAGTTCGTAACATGGAGAAAAGAAGGGAGGAAGGAGGAGGAAGGAGGAGGAGGAGGAGGAAGGGATTTACAAAAAATGGGCGGATTTTCCATAGTGAGGTGGAGCCATTGCTGTACCTCGTCCCCCTGTCACCCGCATTCAGGCGACGCTTCTTTCTAAAGAGATTTTGCCTTGCAACACCTCCGCTCCCTTCTTTTCTCCATGGTTCGTAATAACACCAATGAAAGCGCGCGACGGCTGGCTCATGCGGCTGCGGGTTTGCATCGGGGGGTGTACAACGCCCTCCTGGAAGGCCGCGTGAGCCAGCCGTCGTGCGCTTTCATTGATGTTATTACGAACAGATTGTGTCCATATTTTGCTGATTTTAAGTCGAATAAAAAAACCGGCCAAGAGCATGTCGGGCTATGCTCAGTATTATAGGGTTCCTCTAATTGCAAACGAATCAAATAGAATATTAATCATTGCTATTTTAGTTTTTGCAAACAGCGCCACCTAGCGCTAAATTTAAGAAGTGTGTCATATCAAGTTACATAGAAAGGTTCTTTTTGTGATTTTTAAAAATAGAAAGTAACTAAAGGAGCATTATTTGCTAAGATCATTTTTCTCTAAGGTCAATGACCTACGAACTAGGACGTCTTAAGTATTTTTCAGTTTTCTCACTATAACTCAAAAATTTATAATCACATTATACTCGAAATAATTTTAAAAGAGAGTTTTTATAAAAGTCTATGAACGTGGAAGATAACAAGTTTCTACGTTGCATAGTTTGGAAATGGCAGGGGGGGGGGACACATTGTAAGCTACTTCGGTGGGCTATATTTCGCAGGTACACCTGATAAAAAAGTGATGTATGAAACATTACCTTGGGCGCCACCCCTAAAATACGTTATCAATATATTTTTATTCTTTTAAAATTGAGATCTATATCTAAACCATTTTTTAACAAAATTTCATTTACTTATGTTTATAACTGTAGAAGTTATTAAGCTGTAAAGGATTAGGACAGACGGACAGACGGACAGACGGACAGACGGATAGACGGACAGACGGACAAACGGACAGACGGACAGACGGACGGACATGACAAAACTATAAGGGTTCCTTGTAGGACTACGGAACCCTAAAAAAGGAAAAAAAATAAAATAACAATTAATGGGAATGTGTTCTATTACTCATACCACCCACCATTTTTCCTGAAGGTTGGTCCACTTTTATCATAAAAAGTTTCAGCTGTATTTAATGTATTTTTATGATTTTTTTAAATACGACCAGAAGCCTACTCCCGACTGGATCGAGTTCTATATCGATCGAATTTGAACTCCAGTTATTGTCAATTCGTACTGCAACTTTCTAGGATTTGACATTAGCTTGATTTGGTTCAGCATTCGAACCAGTCAGGAGTAAATCCAACCAAACCGCCTTTTAAAGGAGGTCGGCGAATACACACCTTTTGACACCCGCCCTTTCCAGGTGGTTTCATGGCGATCGAGGGATCCTCTAGAACTTGCGACGTGATTCGCGTCACACATTCCTGCGATAGATGAATGGTTACCATGGTTACCCGAACTATAACCAGCAAGATGCCTTGCCGCAGGAAATCGCATCGCATCGCAGCAATTCGCGTCGCATCGCAGTTATGTGTTTCGACGCTTAATCCTTTTTTCTTTTTCTAACATATCCTTCTCTCTCTAATCTAGGCGGCTAACTATAACGCTCCATAGGTAGTGTAATCCCTATTGTTCGGCGCTACGAGGGTGTGCTCGCAGATAACGCCTTTATTGTATCTTGACGGAAACGCGCCGGGATCGCCGCGGGATCGCTACACAACTAATTTACATAGTGGCTCTACTTAATTGAATTGTGTTGAGTTCGTTACGTGCGTCTTTGTACGTTTCATTGGAAACTTGATTTATTAAGCGATTTTGTTACCACGACTCACCTCTGTCTAACCACTCTAACCCATAGAAATCTAAATTATAAGGTAATAGAAATGATATCTACTATCTTTTAATACCAGAACGTGTGACGCCGGTTCGCCACTTCTTCTTCGTCGTTTTGCTCTTGACAGAGTGGTCGTGGCCATCATGTACTATTGCCGAGGGCTGCTGTAGCTCGCCTCACGATGCCTCGCCACCCTTCCCTGCTTTTGGTTAGTCTGGTGCATTCGTTCGCCACTAGCAACACATAAATACGCAATTACGCTCACCATGATTCTAGCACTCATCATTCATCATAATTTCAGCCGAAAGACGTCCACAAAGGCCTCCCCCAAAGGGGGGAGGATATGCCATAATCGCCACGCTTGGCCGGTGGGTTGGCGATCGTAGTTGATCGTTTAAATATTCAGAGAACGCTGCTTCCCGAATATCTTAGTCGCCTTTTACGATACCCATGAGTATAGAGAGGCTGGTGCAATTCTTTACGTCCAGCACCACACGGAACACTCAATGAAATATAAATTAAGCCTAAAAACGCCGAAACTCTAAGCAGGCATGAGTCACCAGATTGTGGGGCGAAGAGGGGGGGATTACGCATGCGCAATAACGCCGATACAACCAATGCCACCTAGAGGCGATTTGCAGAACTAAAGAGACAAGCGTGATATTTCAAAAAGTCATTGAAAGTTCTGCTATTCATAGATAGATGGCAAAACTAAAAAGTATCACCGCTGTGCCGGTCGGAGTGGAGGGTGTTAGGTTATTTTCGTTACGGAATTTCTGCATTCGGTCTCCACACTCAAGGCCCGCGATATAAGCTATGCAATAGCTTAAGCGCAGTAACACCGATACAACCAGTGCCACCTAGAGGCGATTTGCAGAACTAAAGAGACGAGCGTGATATTTCAAAAAGTCATTAAAAGTTCTGCTATTCATCGATAGATGGCAAAACTAAAAAGTATCACCGCTGTGCCGGTCGGAGTGGGGAGTGTTAGGTTATTTTCGTTACGGAATTTCTGGATTCGGTCTCCACGCTCAAGGCATGCAATAGCTTAAAAAATCCGATGTTCAAAACAGCACTGATGATAAAGCAAACGGATCACGCACTGGTGTCCAACGAGACATCTGTAGACCAATTCACGTAGCTAAAGAAGTGCAGCAGCAGTTAAGTTTCGATCAAAACAATGCTTTTCGTATTCTCTTATATATGGCGACCGCTGTCAGATACGAACTGCATCGACACTGCAAATTGATCGGCGTGTCATGAAATTACGTGAATTAGGGCCCTGTACGCGGCGACAAGTGCACGTGCCTTTCTCACTTCTATTACCATATTATTTACGTTTCTATGGTCTAACCTTATATGCCCAAAACCGACTATACAACGTGTTGATCTCTATTCGTACCATATTTAAGGAGGTGACTATACCACTGATACTGAACACGAATCAATAAAAAAAACAATTCAATTTTTTTTGTTTTGTTTATCTACCTATTTGTAAACAAATAAATTATATCCATGCATCGCGTGCGACACAAAAACGATGGGTGCGAAAACACCAAAACAACTTGCAGGCATTTCCACCCTTTGACAATGCCACCGATGACTTATTTTCACAGTCGATCGAGATTATTCTTAAACCCTCGCTATGTTTCTAAGTGAAAATTTGGGTATTAAATAATCGTAGAATTTTTCAAGTATTTTTAGATGACTGAGCACATTATTTATCATTTGCTCTAGAAATATGGCACGGCAAATAACAACTTGTATAGCCCAAGAGAAGCCTATTGTAGGATATAATACGTAAGTCAATGAATTCTGTCAAATAGTCGAGGTACGAGAAAGCGGGGTACTGCAATCCGATTGGCCCTACCACAGAAATAGATAGAATGGTTGTAATCACAATTTTACTTGCGATTCATGCGTGGCAACTTTCGAACAAACTACGCCTCCCATATTGACGTCATTAATTTTTAAAAATTAACTTTAATCAAATGTACTTTACATTGGACGAGTATAGGACAAGCATCCGTGCTCATCCGTATCCATTATCCGCGTCCTGTCACCTTATTGTCCATTGCGCTCAACAATATTTGAAATATCAATCACATAATCTTATACGATATCCGTTGTAAACAAGTTGAAACCATGAAAAATACCACCCCAAAAATATTCAAATTAAAACGCTCTTCAAAAGATTGAATGCTTAACCGACAACAAAGAAGAAGTGTACGCCACTGTTACAAAGAGCTCACGAAATAATTCAACAGGCATTTCATATGAACATTGCTTCCTTATGGAATACGACATATGAGGAGGAGCGCCCTCTTAATAATACATATCTGATGGATGTACACATTCGGGAGAATTCGGAGAAAAATCTACGCTCATTCAAGTGAGACTAAGAGATGATATAGATACTCTGTGGCTGTATCAGCTAAATATTTTATTAGCTGTTTAGTAGGTATTTCACTGCATACTGTAGGGCAATTGTGTAACTGCATCGCAATCAACAAAATGACAATTTTGACGTTTGAATCCGGAAAAATTATACAATTCGAATTGCGTAACTACAAAACGGTTGATTACGATGTCGGAGGGATTCATCATGAAATTGAATGAATGATAAAGCTTAAAACGCATACTTGCAGCAGCTTACTTGCATAACGAAACGTGATCTAACATACATGACGTCATTTACATCGCAATGGATTTCCCTCCTGAAGTCATTTACTTCATAATGAAGTCCCTCTATGTCGTTACACAATTCCAATGTTTGATTGCGATTTTATCAACATCGTCTTCAATTTTACATGAAAATGAAACTGTCAAATGAGTTACGCAATTGCCCTACTGGAAGGCGCAGTGTGGGTATGCCCACATGGTAGACCGATGACCTGGTAAAGATCGCAGAAATCCGTTGGATGCGGGATGGACGGTATTGCAGTTATTATTGGCAAATGTAACCGCTTAGCATGAGTTTTTACGATATCGTGAAGTTTACGTTGTCTTTGAGTTATTTATATGGGAATTTTACCAGCACCAGCACCAGCTTATGTAGAACTAAACAATCCGATACAACATTTGTCGATAACAACACCGCAACACGATAATGTTAACTACACGATACCGCAAAAACTCATGCTAGACCCTCAGCCTTTACCTCGTTTTCGTCATCCTAAATTATGAAAAAATAAAAAAAATATATATAAATCGTCCAACAAATTAGGCAATAGCAAATAGAGCGGCAAAGTCACGTCCAAAACAATAAAACACGGCAAGTAGACAGTTTTATACCCTGCCTCAAACAAATAGCTAAGACATAGCAGGTTTACGAAATTAAAAGTTGCCCTTATTATACATAAATCACCACCTAAATCAGGCGTTTTTATAATAGTGTTGCCCTTTAATGCAGTTGTCATTCGATTGAAATTTTAATAGTCGATTATTTTATTGTTCAGTGAGAGCTCGGAAACGATTTAATCGATAACAATAGTATAAATAAACACTTTTTAGGGTTCCGTAGTCCTACAAGGAACCCTTATAGTTTCGGCATGTCCGTCCGTCTGTCCGTCTGTCCGTCTGTCTGTCTGTCCGTCTGTCCGTCTGTCCGTCTGTCCTAATCCTTTACAGCTTAATAACTTCTATACTTATAAACATAAGTAAATGAAATTTTGTTAAAAAATAGTCTGCATATAGATCTCAATTTTAAAAGAATAAAAAAACCGTTTTTACGGTTTTTTAGGGGTGGCGTCCATACATGTGAAATGGGGATGAAAAAATGTTTTCACTGCACCCCCTCGTGTGGGGTATCATTGAATAGGTCTACTAAAATGAAGGTAATGTTTCATACATCACTTTTTTATCAGGTGTACCATCTGCGACATATAGCCCGCCAAAGTGGCTTGCAATGTGTGTCCCCCCTGCCATTTCTAAACTATGCAACGTAGAAACTTATAATCTTCCACATTGACAGACCTTTGTGAAAACTCTCTTTCAAAATTATTTTGAGTATAATGTGATTATAATTTTTGGAGTTATAGACAGAAAACTGAAAAATACTTAAAACATCCTAGTTCAAAGGTCATTGGCCTTAGAGAAAAATGATCTTAGCAAATAATGCTCCTTTAGCTACTTTCTATTTGAAAAAATCACAAAAAGTAACTTTGACATGACAGACTTCTTAAATTTGGCTTCTTGAATTTATCGCTTGATGGCGCTACTAGCAACACGCTCTGATTCGCGAATGCTGCCGATTATTGCAAAAGTAAAATAGCCATGATTAATATTCCCCTAGTACTAGAACCTATAATACTGAGCATGGCCCGACATGCTCTTGGCCGGTTTTTCTTTATAAATTAAACTCAAACGTTAAATTAGAACTAATGTCTACTTATCAAAGACCAAAGTTATGGTTCACCATTTTATTTTATTCGTTTACATATCTCGTGCAAAACATAATCTTTTTCTTATTTATTGCTTGGACTGGTGAAAATTATCTAAATCCAAGTCAATAGCATAGGTAACTCATTTCAGTACATTACTCATTTCTTTATTAGTGTCAGAAATTATACAATAAACCCAATGCACGATAATCGCTCAGTAATCGTCAAACAAACAATCAATCAACTCAGCCTATCGCAGTCCACTGCTGGACATAGGCCTCTCCCAAGTTGCGCCACAACGCTCGGTCCTCTGCCTTCCGCATCCAGTCCCCCCAAGCCACGTTCTTTAGGTCGTCGGTCCACCTGGCAGGGGTCGCCCTACGCTGCGTTTGCCGATACGCGGTCTCCACTCAAGGACTCGTCTGCTCCAACGGCCATCGGTCCTTCGACAGACATGGCCAGCCCACTGCCACTTCAGCTTACTGATCCTACAAGCTATGTCGGTCACTCCGGTTCTTCTCCAGATAATTATCCGGATACGAAGATACGAGATTTCGTTACGGATTTTATCCTTCAAAGAAACACCAAGCATAGCTCGCTCCATAGCTCGCTGAGCGACTTTAAATTTGTGGACTAGCCCAACTGTCAGTGTCCACGTCTCGTCAAACACCGAGACTAATATATTCCCGAAAGTACACATACATCGAGTAGGGTAGTGTGCGGCCTCTTGTCCTGTGACTGTGTGTGTGTGCCAACGACCATACATCCCATAGACGCCTCATAACAGGCGAACGATATCTGCAACATATCTATGAAATTTCACTAATGTAGGTCGCCACTATTCGCCACTTGAAATCTTCAAATTCGTTTCTATCACTTATTCAGAGCCGTCAAAATTTCTGCGTTAGTGATTAGCCAATAGCTGCCTTGGTAGGGCCAATCGGATTGCAGTACCCCACCTCAGCTAGTGGCAGAATTTATTGTACACATTATATTCAACATTAGGCGTCTATTGGGCTGTATAGTTGTTGGTGTGTGCTCTGTGCTGGCTCCGCCCCATATTCGCTCTTTAGATATGCTCAGAGAGCTTATTATTTATAATAGTCACATAGACTGTCAACAACTAAGAGTATTTTTATTTAGGGTTAGTAGTTAGTAGGTCACTTCAACAATATCACAAGATTTAACAAGGGCAATAAAAGGACAAGTTAGATAACAGCTACATGTATTAGTCTGACTTCTTCAACAGCTCGTAACAAAGTAGGTTCAATAATATTGATTAAAACTGATACGAAAAGTAAACTTTGACACTAGGAATATACTGTAATAAATTAATATTTCATAGAAGTATGAAAAATCGACTTCAATTAAGTTAAAGTTCAAGGTCAAAAGAGCAATTACATTTGAATAAATAATACCGATTCCTCTTTAAACTAAAGGAACAATTTACAAACTTCCAACTCAAAGTAACTTTAAAAATCGAATAGAATAGTCGACTAATCGTTAATCGATAGTCGGTTCTACGACCTCACTATTTAATTTCCCGTAATCACGTACGTCTCTAAAATTTACCTATAAGCATAAAAATGGTAATTTTTATGTCCCTCCATTGTAATAAAGCTAAACCTTAATTCTTTGCAGAATATTTTGTGAGTATTAAACAGCTGGTTTTAATATCGTGGACATTGTTTAATGTGTTTAAGAAAAATATTAATTTTGACCCGAAACCCGCGCGCCGTTACCTACTACATAATGCAATTTTTTTTTCTTACAAGTTTTATACGAAAAGAGATTTCATGATGTTATTTGTCATTATTTGTAATTATGTATCAATAATGAGTTAATACTGTATTCGTACAGGAAACAAAGTACACCAAAGTATAGTGAAAAATTCGAAATCACAAGATAAATATATATAATATATGATATATATAAATTATTTATTATTTTAAACGCATTTTACGCATGTGAAATGAAATCTAACAATTTAAATTGTGGAAAGAAAAAATCGCTCACGAGCAGGATTCGAACCTGCGACTCCTGGCTCAGTACGCCAGTGCTTTAGCCTAGTGCTTTGTAGCTTAGTGGCTAAAGCATTGGCGTACTGAGCCAGGAGTCGCAGGTTCGAATCCTGCTCGTGAGCGATTTTTTCTTTCCACAATTTAAATTGATATATATAAATATTTTTGGGACATTTTTACACAGCACCATCTTAATCCCAAACTAAGCAGAGCTTGTGCTATAGGTATTAGACAATGTATATAACACTTATATACTTTTTTTGTAATAAATATACATGTAGGTACTCCTAATGCCCCCTATTACATGGGACTATAACATAATTGGCGAAACGTGGGTGTACCTACTATTACACCTCTGCCTACCCTTTGGGGAAATACAGGCGTGATGTTATGTTATGTTTATATTCCTAATGCTAGGGCTGCACATCTCGCGAAGACATTCGTGCGATAAAACTTCGTATTCGGGCTACGGCGAATGTGCATGACCACATACCTACATCAAAGTTGCGTTCTCAAAATATGATCCAGAAATTGCTATAAAAAATGCCTGATATTCATAAATCAAGCTAGACCGTACCAGAGCGGGCAACGGCGGCGTTTCCTAACTTTTTGCCTAATTAAAAAGTCAATTAAGGCAATGAATTTTAGTATAACTTTGTTGCTAAATCTACTGAAGCACTTTGCGATAAATCAAAACACAGAGTAGATGAAAATTTCTTTGCTGAAATTTTATCAGTTTATGTAGGTACTTTTTTGCACAACTTTTCGTGGAAACTTCCTGATTATCGCTGTATTCGCTTTGTGTACGACAGGGGCGCCATCTAGCGACCGCAACATTTCAGGAACCGTGAATTATTTTAACAGATCGTCCTAGGCGGCACAGTACATATTCTTCTTATTCAGTTTATGAAATATCTTTCAAATTGGTCCATTTTCGGAGGAGAAAATAGTCGAGAGCCAAACCTTGAATTATGACTTTTTTACTAAGACAGAGTCGGAACTGCAGTTGTCCTTATCGCACTTACTTGAGGCGAAGCGACAGCGATAGTTTCTTCAATATCTTCAAAAGTCTCCCTACCCGCATTTCCTCACAACGTGCTCTCCGAAGCACGGAAGGGTTTCGATGTTTAACGAAACGGTCACCCATCCACAGGCTGACCGCAGCTAGTGCAGCTTAACCTCACAGAGCTTGCTATCCGCGTAGATATTACTTACACTTGCTGTTATACTGTAGGTACTTACTTTTTTATATGTATATAACGGGCTTGTGTTTGACCGCCACCTCACCTGATGCTGCAGCCGACGATGGTTCACGCTTGCCCAGCAAAGGTAAGAGGATGGCAGTGAAATATTTCGACCCATCCTCTCAAGTGGCTACACCGGGCATCGTACCAGAACACGACTAGGTCGCTTGGCGGCACGTCTTTATCCGGTGGGTGGTCGCAAGCCGTCGGCCGTGGCCTACTACCAGTATGTCATCAGATTTGCACCACCCAGGGATCACGTGTAGGGATTCGGAAAAGAGGTAGTGGTACTCTCCTACGGACGTGGGTGACTCGATCCCCAAAACATACATAACATTTCCATAAGTACGAACTCAGTTAGGCTACGTACTTACTTAAGTAATATAAACATGAAGCAAGCCAAGCCGTTCTTTATCTAGTCTTAACCGTTGTGGAATTTACTTAACGCAGTAATTCCCACATAAGCCTTTCATAGTGGTCTCTAACCCGTACGTAGTAGTGTTGTGCAATTTCTTGATAATCCCGGGATGCGGGTTTCTCCGCTTCCCGCTGTTCTGCATTCTACGACTGATCCCGGATTTGTGTGGCTATTTATGTGGTACGTTTAAACACAAGCCCACACACAAGCTGCTTACAGTGCTCTCCGTGTCCAGTACAATAACGCGTTCAGGGCGGTATTGGGGCTGCCCGCTTCTGAAGTGCCTCGGACATGTTTGCGGAGGCGCGCACCGACTGTTTCTACACCACCATGCGAAGCGGTGCGCGTCCTTGGTGCGCAGGGTGCGGGCCAGCTCCAATACTGTCCTGGCGATGATTGCTGGGTGACTGGACTGCCCTTACATCAGGCACTGCTGTAACAAACATGTTGCTGGGAGTGCCTGAATGTTATTATTGTAATTGTGTTTTTTTTTTTTTTTGTATATTTTTTTTTCATAATACGGGAATTTTTCATAAGCTGAAATAAATGCATTTTATTTTATTTATTTATATAAGTTATTTTGAATAAATTATCTCAGTCAGTAATTAAGCAATGCAACTTCAAAGTCTTTTCACTAAATTTTTTATGCTGTTATTGGTCTTGGAAATCTGATGGCCGGAATGGAGTGCGAACTGGTAAAAAATACGCAATTCTACAACTGTCTTTTTAAAATCTTTTTAATAATTGAAATAATTAGAGTTCCGTTTTTTTCAGCCAATCTTACTGGTTAACTTTAACCCAGCATAGATAGCAAGAATCGAATCCTACTAATATTATAAATGCAAAGTGTGTTTGTTGTTTTGTATTTTCACGCAGCAATGGAGCAACGGATCAACGTGATGCTTGATTTTGCTTTTTTTTGCTCCTGCTTTTTTATGTTCTTTTTTTTTAATTTTTTTATTAATATTTATTAATGTTTGTTATCAGTGTTTACTAACATAGTTGTTTAAGTTTTTTTCATTGTTACTAACAAAAATGATTATGGAATGTTGTTTTCTGAAAATAAAATATTTTATTATTTTATTTTGCATAGAGATAGTGTAGGTGGTTTCTGTGGGATAAAAAACCACGGAAGAGAAGCTGCGGGTAAAAGTAGTACCTAATATTTTTTTATACTTACCTATCTCTTTTTTTCTCTTCAAAACTTTAAATCCCGTTCCCGTATTCTATTATACATAACAACACTAACCTCCAGTGTGTGTGGAATCACTTAGGTGTTTCCGTATTATAATATCGTAAATCTTGACAGTTAGCGGTTACTATTATAGTCAAGTATGCGGGTTCGATGCTCGGGTGTATTCGTTTTTGAATTGTACTGCGCGTGTTTGTGGTTTCCGTAATATTGGGATATAGGGAGGTAGTACATACATGTAATATTTTGATGGGTACGGATTATATTTTGATAATCTAAACATAATTATGATGTTTACTTGAGAGAAACAACTCAAACAACGGCCCTGAGCTTGGAGTAACAAATCTATAAACATTAAACCCTATTCTAATAACTAAATTCCAGCATAATTTCAGTACAATTTCAGTATAATTATTACCAGCGCTGAAACATTCTGTAAACAGGACTTCCAACATTAAATAAAGAAAGGAAACAGATAAAACCCACATTTTCGCGTCCCCCCATAAACCATAAGACACAATACATTTGGTACGGCACATAAATCGAGGGGCGACGGAGGGGGGATGTTAAATATTCGTTAAGTCGACCCTGAGCTTCGATGTGCCATCCGTTATAATATCGGATACATTTGCCGTTTGTTAAAATATACGTTTTACAGTTACATAGGGACGAATACGCGAAATTCACAACGAAATTTTCGATTATCGACCGCAATATTGCTTTACCATTTTGCAATTTGAATGCAATTGGGGTGCTGAGAATGGCTGAGAATTGATTATAATCGGAGGCGAATGACAAAAAACACATTCAAAAATGCAGTGAAATTTGTTTAATGAGGCGTACGCGAACACCCGACACACCTTTCATCGGAGCATCATTTGAAACTTTTAATTACGTTAAAATTGACATTCGTCATTGATCGTCACGGGGACCCTTAAGCCCAAAACAAACTATCGGACGCGACTAAGGAACTTTACTCATGACGCGACGCGATGCGAGCGATATCGCATCGATTGTCGACTCGAGGAGTTGTACGGTCGACCGCACTTCAATGGCAACAGTTTGACACTGACAGCGCCTTTATTTTGTAAGCAATAAGGGCGTTTTTCTTATTCAAGTGTTACCACTGTCATGCAGTCGACTGTACGTACAGTCTAACAAAGCAATTAGTATACAGGGTCACCAGATAAAGATGAAGATTTATCAGGAAGTTATTATAGAATGGTTTGATTAGGGTGTTGTATAAATACAGTTTAACTTTGTCCGTTATTAAAATTATATTTCACTCGAAAACATGTATAATCTTCTGAGAAAACTTCATTTATATCTCTCTACCCTGTATACCAATTGCTTTGTTAGACTGTACGTTCTAATTGATACCAAAAATATTTCCAACAGATTACTAGTTGCGCAACAGAAGAGAATCACGTGCAAGTCGAAACAAGTGCCAGCGCTCGCACGCTCCGTACATTTATTTGAAATAGGATCGCAGGTCATTAGAACGTACATGCAATTCGATATCGAGCAGATCTGTGAGCGATATCGTCAATCCATGCGATCTTGTCTGAAGACATTTGTGATTTTCAATACATTTTCTTCGAACACATGTTGTTGCGATATCTGACCGATATCGGCAATCGATGCAATTCTGTGTCGCGTCGTGCCATGTGTAAAGTCCCTTACAGTCGCGACCGACAGTCGCGTCTTATTAGTGTGCACAAACGTGTCAGACGCCGTGTTGAGTCGCGTCACTCGGACGTCACCGACTTACATGGAATTTATCCAGCGCGTTATGACGTCTAGCGAAGAAGAATTATTTTAATTGATAGCAGCTTCTACATTTTATTATTATCATCATCATCATCATCATTTCAGCCGAAAGACGTCCACTGCTGGACATAGGCCTCCCCCAAGCATCGCCACAACGACCAGTCCTGTGCCTTCCGCATCCAGCGGATTCCCGCGACCTTCACCAGGTCGTCGGTCCACCTTGTGGGGGGCCTACCCACGCTGCGCCTTCCAGTACGCGGTCGCCACTCCAGAACTTTACTGCCCCATCGGCCATCCGTTCTGCGAGCAATGTGCCCCGCCCACTGCCAGTTAAGTTTGGCAATTCTTCGGGCTATGTCGGTTACTTTCGTTCTCCTGCGAATCTCCTCATTTCTGATTCGATCACGCAGGGACACTCCGAGCATAGCCCTCTCCATTGCCCTTTGAGTGACTTTGAGCCTTCTTATCAGGCCGATGATTCGATCTTATTATTATGCCATAAGCAAAATTATAAAGTACTGACTGGTTATTTAATAACATGTTTGTACGGTAGTCAGATGCATTAAACAACCAAATAAAGCAAAATACTGTGAAAAACGTACAATATACGTCAAAGCTCCTGCGCAGTCCTGCGTCATTAGTGACAGCTGGCGACTGACAGCCGCTCGGACGCGACTGATCACTGTGCACATGCGGCTGAGGCGTCCGCGACTTATTGAAACATCCGGCGAGCTAGATTTTCGTCAGACGTCCGAGGGCTCAAGGTCATTATTGCTGACAGTTTGCACATGTAGGTGTAACATCATTGACCAGATACAGAATCAGCTGCGACCGACGGTCATGACTAAGTCGCGTCTTATAATTTGTTCCGAGCTTTATCATGGTATAAAAAAAATGCATTTCTTCAAAACCGAATGCTCGTTCGCCCGCTCGCTTCTATCAAAATCCTCACTCGATATTAAGTGGTCATAAATCGCTGGTGTCGCAGATGACTCCCTCCGTTTCACTTTTAGCTTTTTCACGTATTATTTTTACATTTCCTCGTCTTCTTAACGTGTATAACGATAGGTAGGGTATCAAATACAGCCTTTTAAATGTAAATTTCGCAAAAGAATGTGAAAAAAATATGGAGTGGTAAAAAAGAGACCAAACCTTACATTTTGTTTTTGGTTTTGGTACCTGAACTAGGAAGGCATCAGTGACTCCACCCTCACACAACAACTTATATCTATTTTACCATTTTTAACCGACTTCAAAAAAAGGAGGAGGTTATTTTACTCGCTTTCAGTCATGTCTTTCTGTTCCGTACAAATTTTGCAATCGTTTTTTAAACTAACTTCCCGATGATATGTTGGATGACAATACAATATTAACTGCTTTCTTTTTAACCGACTTCAAAAAAAGGAGGAGATTATGTATTCCGCGGGTTTTTTTTTTTTTTTTGTTTTTTTTTTTTTTCTTGTGTATGTGTGTATGTACACCGATTACTCCGAGATTTGTGGGCCGATTTACGTGGTTGTTTTTTTATTTGGTATAGAAAGTCCGCGCGGTGGTCCCATATAAATTTTATTGACTTAGGTTGAGTAAATTTTTGACCAGCTTCAATAAATCAGTTTATTTTAGCTTCGCCTATCTAGATGATCTGCTCATTGGTTCGTTTTTCTGAGAATTCTTGGCCGATATGCGTGTTTTTTTTTCACGATAGTGATTGGACGTTTGGAAGAACATGAGCGAGACCTTTGCCCAGCAGTGGGATAGCAAAGGTTAACAAAAAAAAAATTCTCAAATTGGTTATATAAACATTTATAAATCAACCCTCGCAATTTTCAACTGAAAAGTATGAAATAATAACTTTTTAACAAAAAATAAAACCGACTTCAAAAACCTTAACTAAAAAGTAAAAAATAATCATTGTATGTATTTTAAAATCTTAACATAAACCTACATTTTGAAGGCGGCGCGTGATTTTCATGTACGTTCACATAAACTGTTTTTTATTTACTATAGATATGCGCTCGACTGTATATTATATTTACATGACGCAAAGGGTCAATCGTGGTGGACTAAGGCCTGACCCATCTCATACTGAGAAGAGGCCCGTGCCCAGCAGTGGGACGGTAATGGGCTGGTTATGTTATGTTAAAGGGTCAATCACGCGCCGCCTTCAAAATGTAGGTTTATGTTAAGATTATAAAATATATACAATGATTATTTTTTACTTTTTAGTTAAGGTTTTTTTTTAAACGTGGTTTAAAAATCAAATCATTATTTTATTTATTGAGGGATAATAAACAATTAAACAGCTACAACTACAACGTAAATCATATATAAATATCATAAATATTTTTAATTTATAGCATAAGACAAGTTTAAAGATACAGCCTTCGATAAATTCATATAAACTTTATAATAACTATTAATATTTTGTTCCGAAAGTTGCCACGCATGAATCGCAAGTAAAATTGTGATTACAACCATTCTATCCATTTCTGTGGGACACACGGACGGAGCACGGCGTAGGCAGAGTACTAGGATCCATTGGCACCCTTTGGCCACACAGCAAGCAGTTTTCTGCTTTGGGTACGGAACCCCTAAAAGAAAAAAAAATACCATACAAAACAATACTTAACCAACCTTACTGCCCAACACAGACCAGTAAGCTACAAGACTCCGCATAAACAAAGTTTTGTATTCGAACGCAGTCGTAAAACGTTGGTGTGGTCAGGGGGGCGGACGACGCGTTATGATTGGCCGGCTCAAAAGTTCGGTGGTATGATTCCTTATGATTGGTGCCGCTCGCTGACTGAGTGACGTTCCGATTGGCGGAGGGACGTATGATATGCAGTGGTAGAGCATATGCGTTGTGACCGGGGGTGTCCAGCTAACCGGCGTCTAGAGGCTTACTGGTCTATGCTGCCCAATGACATCACGAAAAACCGCATCAGGCAGTCTCCATTCAAGTCATCATAACATTTCAGCACGCATTTCAACGAACACCTCCCGGTAAACCAGCAACACAATTGGCGCATCCTTTATATTCAGATCACGTTTGCTACAGGGTGCGTGCACTTACCCTCACCCCCCCCCCCCACATTAACCCCTTCACTGGATACATTGTCAAGTAATAAATTAAGTTTTCCTTATGCGTTGTTGTTGAAATGTATTATTTTTATTTTGTTTTTGTGGTTGTGCAATTGTTTTTTTTGTTATACTTTGTTTCTTTGACCATCCATTTTAGTGTTGGATTTGTAAATTCTAATAAAACACGTGTCAAGTACTGGTTTGATGTGCGCATATGTAATACATACATATACAGTCAGGTTCAAAACTGAGGTAGCCCGCTAATGATCACATTCCTATGAACGTACAGTGCATCCGTCTGTTTGTGTGAGTGATGTCTTAACGCACTCAACCTAATAATGTAATGACTACTGAGACCTCACACGCATACACAATACACAGTCCGTTGTCGGTGGCCGCGTATGCGTTGTCAAATCCAGTCTCGTATCGATGGTCTTTTCACGTATTAAGACGCTGACAACAGCCAAATACCCCAAATAGGCTTCTTTTAAAAACATTTTTAGCTGTATCTATTCAGTTTGTGGCAGTGAAAAAAATATATGTTAATCTTGATCGTATTTTCTGAAACTGTATTGTGCCCAAAACACGTTTTCTTGAAGTTTTCTCGATAGAAAAGAATTGTAAACTAACCTCTTAAAACATGCTTTAAAGCAAACAATCTCTATTATTTACTAAATATTATAAATAAAACTAAGAAAACATTTGAGAAAGACAATAATCTAAACATTTGTTGTTTCTGTTTTTCAAATAAGCTTTTAGTTTTTTATTAAAAATAAAAATTGTTAATTTTCATTCAAGTTGAGCGGCGTATCCGACGTCCGTCGGCTCGTTGCCTCTCTTTCAGTTCTGTACGAAACGACAGTGACCGCAGAGGTCTGATTTTTTAGGTGTTGTCAGCCTCTTAAGCGAATGTTTCTAGCCGGATGAATGCGGAAGATGAAGGCCTGTTTATTTGTGGTGAACCTAAGGAGAGGCATATGTCCAACAGTGGACTGTGACAGGCTAAGTTTATGATAGCCCTATGGAGAACACAACCATATAAGAAACTGGTACTTTTCAGTATATAAATAAACTGATTACCAATAACCGGTTAACTAATTGAAAACTAACCACCGTTTAGTCTGATCATAGCCGCTTAAGAGTCACCGCAGATTAAGCTGAGAACTGCTCAGGCATATTCCCACAGATTATGGTTGAAAATAGTATGCAAGAGATAATTTACACTAGAGCGGACAGCAGTGGCGCCGACGCTATTTACAACTATTTTTGAAATGAATGAGGACGATATTTGAATATCAGTGGAAAAATTATCGTGATCTGCGTTTAACCTAAGGCGCAACATCCACAAAGTACAAGGTAAGGTCATCCACAGACGAATAAAAAAGGCGAAAGGAATCTCGCAAAAAATACATTGAAGCACTTCATTTAATCTTAAACAGACTAATGTTCATGACAGAATTTTAACACACCAGACTGCATGTTGTTATATTATTTATGTCACTACGACAAAAACAGCATTCTCAGTAGCAGCCCGGAGTCTGGATTTGTGCCCGGTCAATGGCAATAGGCTCGCCCCCTATTAAATGGGACTATAACATATCTGGCGAAATGTGGGTGTACTATACACCTCTGCCTACCCCTTCTGGGAAATACAGGCGTGATGTTATGTGTTATGTGACAACAACTTCCATCACACGAGATTTGTTGTGTAATCGCGGCTGTTAGACTTACTATGAGTGTAAGTGTGGGCGTGCCAGCCCGTACTTTCAGGCGAGTCGACTTATTATTGTACTACTTCACTTATGACGACGACGACGACGACGACGACGACGACGACGTCTGAGGTCTGGTGATTCGAGTGTCGGACTGCTGATCGCGAGGTCATGGGTTGGATTCCCACAGGACACAAATTTTTGTGTGATGAATATAAGTATTTGTGTTAGTCTGGGTGTTTCTTATGTATAACATAACATCACGCCTGTATTTCCCCGAAGGGGTAGGCAGAGGTGTAATAGTACACCCACATTTCGCCAGTATGTATTATAAGTATGTATTTACAAAAAAAATAAGTATATAAGTATTATATCCATTGTCTAGCACAAGCTCTGCTTAGTTTAGGACTAGATGGTGCCGTGTAAAAATGTCCCAAAAATATTTATTTTTTATTTTCATTTTTTTATTTTATGGTTTAGCGAGATTCCACCTGCTTTTTTTATTCGTCCATTCGTCACGCTTTTTCCCGGCGCAGTCGGTTAGCAGTAAATCAAAAACGCCCACCTGGACGATGACAAACATTTCGGAGCTAAACAAGAGCCATTAATCCAGAAACGTTTTCGAGAGCGCAGTTCAGGATCGGCCTTAAAATGACGCTTTTCGCGTTAACATTCTGGCAGCTTTGACTTATAGCGATCGGTCTCTCGTACATATTTCATTGACTGTTCGCACAGTAAAATCTATGGAATAATGCCCGCAGCTATGCTTGTGAGGTGTTTATACAGAAAGAAATGAGAAGAAAAAGCGTTTATTCTCAGAAATAGTAATTTTACAAAAAAGAACTCTTCTGCCAAACTATAGTCACAGCCAAAAAAATCAGCTGTCCCCCACATTTACGTTGACATGAATCGACAAAATGTAGGGATCAGATGTATTTTTTTCGCGATTTCAGGCTTGGTCCCATAGTAAAATTTGTTCATACTGATGAGAACATTGACCCCTTAAGAGATTTTCAGTTATTTCAATAACACATTGTATAATTAACTTATCACAGAAAAACTTGTTGCGCATCCAGAAACTGTTTATTTTCCCGCGATAGTAGTCCATATTACCTAGGTTATGGTTTATCTGTGTGCCAAATTTCACTCAAATCCGTTCAGCCGTTTCAGTAGTGATTGAGTAACAAACATTCAAAGTTCTTCACAAACTTTCCTATTTATAATATTATAATTTTACTAGTGAGATACATCTAACATTCATTTTCGAATATTCTCTTCATAACCATAGTGAAATGTAAAAAATCTGAAAACTGAAAAAAACCACTCGTAGTAATGGACATTGAAAAAAACATCGATGATTTTTTCGATGTAATGCATCGCAAAGTGGCATCGATGCTATATCGACATATCAAAAAATACATCGATGTTTTCCATACATCGATTGTTGTTATGTAGTAACTGTTAGAAACTTTTCTAATTTAAAATTTATTGATTACTGTAAATAATAAGGTAAATAATTAGATACTTGGATTGCAAATGATTACTTAGATATTTAAATTAGATGAAAACGCTATGTAATGTTTAAGTTCTTAAAGAATAATAAGACTGCAAAAACAGTTGAAGTGTTCGCTTCGGCATTCTTATTGAATTTCTGCAAACACGATTCTAGGGAAAAAGCGATTTTTTTATTTTACTTAGGTATATTATTTTAGTAGGTTTGCCTCTTCAATACATCGAATAAAAAACATCGGTGTTTACTCGATGTTGAAGAATTAACAATACATCGGTTTGATTCGATGCATCGGTAATATACATCGAGTGTTTTTAATAATTATATCGATGTGTATCGTCCACCCCTAACCACTCGAAATCGGAAGCAACGTTATCCATTGGAAATTCATTCAGAGTACAATGTTTTAACCACCATCATTCTGATTGGGACTTTTACGCAGATTGTTTTTAATAACTGAATTTATAATAAAAAAAAAATGCTTTGAACTTTGAACTTATAGCTTCATGCATTCTCCATTGTGGAGATAATAATTTGAGTTCACAATATTACTGCACTCAGAAGCGTCGGATTTGAAAACATCGGAAACCAAATACGTATTTCCTTATTCAATAATAAAAACTGTTCGTGCAAAAGCAACATCTTAGCCGCCTAATATTTCACTTGTCACGACTAGGGGCACCTAAAACGCCACTCAGTTTTCAACAGCTAAAAGACACTTGGCCCGATGGTATACTTCAAAAGATTCCTTTTGGTACAAGTGCAATGGACAATCATTAATGTCGGGTTTTCGGGCATTTTTCGCAGGTAATGGCTTTTATATTTGACGTTTGACCTCCAAATGAACCGTTTACCGCCCGTAAACGGTTCCGTAGATTGAGTGGAACGGTGTTTGCTCGTTCGTTTACGTCCATTCGTTATTAACTTAAATTTTGGTTGGAGTTTTGGTCGATGATTGGCTTCTGTCGAGTATCAGTCACTTCTTCTTATCGTGTGAATGGTTCAAATATGGTTGGAATAAAAAGTGGCCACTTGAATGGCCTTTTCAGTGGCGGCGAATAGATCATCTCTTGTGCAGGTGTTCGGGCACAAGGGACACGTTAGCAAGTGCGACATGGATTGCTCTGGGTCACCGCAGTCACAGTGTGCAAGGCTAGGGTCCCTAAACCCCCATTCACACATATTAAGTCTACAGCGACCAACCTGGGTGCGAAGGTGATTGAGTGAGTTCAGTCAGTCATCAGTCACTGAGTTGAGGTTAGAGGCTGGATCTATGTTGGAACTGATTTGATGATGATTTGAAAGCTGTGCTTGTGGTGCTCTACACTATGTAGATAAGTCGCAGCCGAATTTTAGAATTCGCTATATTACACTAGTGGTTCGCCCTGAACCATCGGCCATATACCCCATAGACGCCTCATAACAGAGAACCGATGTCTGTCACACATCTATGAGATTTCACTAATGTAGGTCGCCACTATTTGTCACTTGAAAACTTCAAATCAGTTTCGACCACTTATGTGAGCCGTTGGTTGTGCAGCGTTCGGGAAGCTACGCAATATCTTCTCGTCCAAAATACCGCAGTGTCTCAAGACGAAAGTCTTTGACCAGTGTGTGTTGCCAGTAATTACTTACGGTACTGAAACGTGGTCGCTCACAATGGGCCTGATAAGAAGGCTCAAAGTCACTCAAAGGGCAATGGAGAGGGCTATGCTCGGAGTGTCCCTGCGTGATCGAATCAGAAATGAGGAGATTCGCAGGAGAACGAAAGTAACCGACATAGCCCGAAGAATTGCCAAACTTAAGTGGCAGTGGGCGGGGCACATTGCTCGCAGAACGGATGGCCGATGGGGCAGTAAAGTTCTGGAGTGGCGACCGCGTACTGGAAGGCGCAGCGTGGGTAGGCCCCCCACAAGGTGGACCGACGACCTGGTGAAGGCCGCGGGAATCCGCTGGATGCGGAAGGCACAGGACCGGTCGTTGTGGCGATGTTTGGGGGAGGCCTATGTCCAGCAGTGGACGTCTTTCGGCTGAAATGATGATGATGATGATGTGAGCCGTCAAAACTGCCGCGTCAGTGATTAGCCAAGTGTTTTGGAAGGACCAATCGGATTGCCTCAGCTAGTGGCAGAATTTATTGTACGCATTATATTCAACATTAGGCGTCTATTTGGCTGTATGATCGATGCCCCGAACGAAGACCTCACGATAAACGTTTTGAATAACTAAATTGACACATTTCTTTGAAATTAAACAATATCAGTTGGAAGACTGTGAAATAATGATGTTGTGCGTATATGTTTCAAACAAAAATCTTATTAATTATTTTATTATTTTTTAACGCATTTACGCATGCGCAGCAAAAATACGTCACCATACGTCACCCAAAGACGTATAGTGGAGGATAATTTCGATACCACGAGCAGTGTTCACGGTAGCTTAGTGGCTAAAGCACTGGCGTACTGAGCCAGGAGTCGCAGGTTCGAATCCTGCTCGTGAGCGATTTTTTCTTTCTACAATTTAAATCTGTAAAAATCTTATTTTTATTGCATATTGACTCTTGAATATGCAGATTCAAAAACTGGCCAAGAAAGTACTGGTGAGAAAAATGTTTTTGCTTTATTTGCCTATAATTTTTATTTATTTATTTATTAAATTTCTACACACACAGAGAAATAATAATAAAATACATAGAAATGAATAGTACAGTCTAACAAAGCAATTGGTATACAGGGTAGAGAGATATAAATGAAGTTTTCTCAGAAGATTATGGATGTTTTCGAGTGAAATATCATTTTAATAACGGACAAAGTTAAACTATACTTATACAAAACCATAATCAAACCATTCTATAATAACTTCCTAAGAAATCTTCATCTATATCTGGCGACCCTGTATATTAATTGCTTTGTTAGACTGTACAAAGGCACTGCTTATTTCTGCTTATTTTGTTCTGATTGATAATTGATAAGCTTTAGTATTTGTTGTTTAAGTACAGGATTATTTTATTATTTTTTAACGCATTTACGCATGCGAAGCGAAATCTAAAGATTTAAATTGTGGAATGAAAAAAACGCTCACGAGCAGGATTCGAACCTGCGACTCCTGGCTCATACGCCAGTGCTTTAGCCACTAAGCTACCGTGAACACTACTCGTGGTATCGAAATTATCCTCCACTATACGTCTTTGGGTGACGTCAGCGATATCTTATTAAGAAACATTGTTTCCACGAGCAGTGTTCACGGTAGCTTAGTGGCTAAAGCACTGGCGTACTGAGCCAGGAGTCGCAGGTTCGAATCCTGCTCGTGAGCGATTTTTTCATTCTACAATTTAAATCTTTAAGTACAGGATTATACTGAAACTATCCATAAGTAACAACTTACGGCGGATCAACGTTTAGCCGGATTTTCATTGCGATACGTTGTGTAATAATGTTGCATCTTATATGCCCGTGGTGGGTTTGTAAAATATCCACACTTATTTGTACGGTCGACCGCACGTCAGTGGTCTCAGTTTGACATGAGAAAGATAGAAAGAATAGAAAAGAAAGTTCAAGTGTTACCACTGTCGTGCCACCGACTGTACTCATCATCATTCATCATTTCAGCCGAAAGACGTCCACTGCTGGACATAGGCCTCTCCAAATGTAGGGGATATGCCATAATCACCACGCTTGGCGGGCGGGTTGGCGATCGCAGTTACTTTGTTAAATTCTCAGAGAACGCTGCTGCGTATCCTCTGGTGAATCCCTTAGTCGCTTTTTACGACACCCATGAGAAGATATAGGGTAGTGCAATTCTTTACATCTGGCACCACACGGAACGGAATGGACTGTACTACAGGAACCTAATTTTCTAAATCATGCTTTTCTTCTATTTTAACATCTGTCTTGACAGCAGCACTAAATGTTGCTTTTTAATAAGCTCAATATTAATTTTATGATAACTAGACCAAATTCCAGGATGAAGAAGCTTGCTCGCCATAAATATATGTAAAATATTCTATTTGTTCACTTCGGCTGACTTCACATTGGATCGCGTGACTACACCAAATCATGTTCCTAATTTATTAAAGCCAGTCTTACTGTTCAGGTTGAACTGGAAACAGATAAGCACTGGTATAAATAATACAGAAATTATATTTTAGGAAACAGCCAAACAAAGAGGTTTGACATCATATTTATAAACCCTTCCGGGGGTAGAAATAAAGTTCTAGGAAAAAAACTTGCAGCTAAAACAATAGATTTAAAAAAAAGATTATAAACTTGAACCATCATCGACCACACCATCGCTTAACACAGGTGAGGTGGCGGTCAAACGCAAGCCAGTTAAGAATTTTTTTTAAAAACCCCGACTGCATGTAAAAATAATTGAAAAGATGTTAACATGTGTTATTTATGATCAAATCTTTAAAATCCATACTAACAATAGTAGTATCCTACCAGAGAGTGCCTTGAAGAGAAAATGAAAGCAGGTTTAAAAAGAAACATGGTTTTAAATCTTAATTAACATGCTTGTGATCAGTTTGTGAATTCCATATTTCGTAGGTAGCCTCCCCCTGCACGTTATGATTTGATAGCATAATTATTTGAACACTACCCTCATTCTGGAGCAGTCTGGTAAAAAAATGTATCATTATCAGTACCATTTGACAACCTCTGTGGTCTAGTGGTTCGAGTGTCGGACTGCTGATCACGAGGTCGTGGGTTCGATTCCCACACGACACAAATATTTGTGTGATGAACATAAGTGTTTGCATTGGTCTGGGTGTTTCTTATGTATTTTATGTATGTATTTACAAAAAAATAGTATATAAGTATTATATCTACATACATACATATTATCACGCCTGTTTCCCATTGGGGTAGGCAGAGACTATGGATTTCCACCTGCTACGATCCTGACACACCTCTTTCGCTTCATCTACGTCCATTAACCTCGTCATGCATGCTCGTCGGTTTAGAGAACTCTTAACCCGGCATTTTTTGAGAACATCCGTGATTTGATCGATTATATCTATTGTCTAGTATCCATATTACAAGCTCTGCATGGTTTGGGACTAGATGGTGCTGTGTAAAAATGTCCCAAAAAATATTTATTTATTTATTTTTCGACATCAACTTTTCTTCCAGATTTGATACCACTAAAACGTCATGTGCATCTCAGCACTAAATCAACTTAAATAACCATTTTCATTAGACATGGGTATTTCGCGAACAAAAGACAAAACCGGCCAAGAGCATGTCGGGCCATGCTCAGTATTATAGGGTTCCTTAAGTAGGTGTAATTACAAACGAATCAAATCGAATATTAATCATGGCTATTTTAGTTTTTGCAATAATCGGCAGCATTCGCGACTCAGAGCGTGTTGTTAGTAGCGCCATCTAGCGATAAATTCAAGAAGCCAAATTTAAGACGTTTGTCATTTCAAAGTTACTTTTTGTGATTTTTTCAAATAGAAAGTAGCTAAAGGAGCATTATTTGCTATTATAATTTTTCTCTAAGGTCAATGACCTTTGAACTAGGACGTTTTAAGTATTTTTCAGTTTTCTGTCTATAACTCAAAAAATTTGCCGTGTGGTATCCGGCAAATAAAAAGAATAGACCACCCCCCCTCTACCCATGGGTGTCGTAAAAGGCGACTAAGGGTTGAAATCAGGAGGATGGGTAGCAGCGTCCTCCTGTGCACTAACATCGTGCAACATCACCCACTGCGGTCACCAACCCGCCTGCCCAGCGTGGTGACTATGGGCATACATCTCAATGCACGCACAACTAAAAATACGGCCCCCAGTTCCCGGTGGTCCCTCTATTCCCGACTACGGTAGCGGTCGTGGTAACGGTGGGACGGGGGGTGCGAAGAATCCCCGGGTTACGGCAGGCTACCAAAACCGACGACTCTATCTGGCAGCGTATAATGGACAAACGTTGAGACTGGACCATCACCTCGCCGAGCTTGAAGTAGAGTTAAGTCATATAAAATGGCATATACTGGGGTTATCCGAAGTCCGTAGAGAGGGAGAGGACACGATAACCCTGGAGTCAGGACACTTACTCTACTTCCGCGAAGGTGATCAGCTCTCCCAAGGTGGTGTTGGTTTTTCTTGTCAATAAGGCCCTCGTGAACAACGTTGTGGAAATCGGTAGTGTGTCGACACGGGTAGCGTACCTTGTAGTAAAGCTAAATGATAGGTACAAGCTGAAAATAGTGCAGGTATATGCGCCGACCTCGACACACTCTGACGATATAGCCGAAGCGATGTACGAAGACATAGCTAAGGCTATGAATAGTACCGCTAAGGCTCACTACAACGTTGTTATGGGGGACTTCAACGCTAAAGTGGGAGTACAAGAACGCGGCGAATCGAAAATCGGACCTTACGGTTTGGGGCGCAGAAACCACAGGGGCCAAATGTTGGTCAACTTCTTGGAGTCCCAGGGGCTCTTCTTAATGAACTCTTTCTTTAAGAAGAAGCCCCAAAGAAGATGGACCTGGAAAAGCCCCGATAAGGTGACAAGGAACGAGATAGACTTTATCATGACGGATAAGAAGCACATATTTAGAGATGTCTCTGTGATCAATAGGTTCAACACCGGAAGCGATCACCGACTTATCCGAGGCACTCTAAATATCAATTTTAGAGCTGAAAGAACGCGCATGATTAAGTCTACTCTCCGACCTTCGCCGCTCCAAACCAGTTTGGGCTCCGAAAGGTTCCAAGCGGAACTTCAAAATCGATTCGACTCGCTGGAAACCACTGGCAATATTGAGGAGAAAACCAACACCATAGTCAAAACATTGCAGGAACTGTCTCGAAAATTCTTTCCGCCGCAGCGTGGAAGCAAGATGCCCAAGCTTTCGACTGAGACTCTCGATCTGATGAGGAAAAGACGGGAAATGTCAGCCGCGCATTCGTTTTCATCAGATAATAGGTCCTTAAACCTACAGATTAGGAAGCTGATGCGACGTGACCTCCGCCGCTCCAACACCCGCGCCGTTGAGGCTGCGATTGAGCAAAATAGGGGGTCGAAAGTTTTCGCTCAGCAGCTAGGGAGGACCCATCTGATGAAACTGAAAGCCGCGGATGGCAAAATTGTCACCTCTAAGATCGAGATGCTTGATGAGGTCGAAAACTTCTATGGGCATTTGTATTCCACGAAAACGGCGAGACCAGCGGTTCCTAGCAATGACGACAAAAGAGCCCAGCTCACGCGCCATTACACCGAGCATCTTCCGGACGTTGACCAGGGCGAGATTGGGGCGGCCCTCGAGCAGCTCAAGAACAACAAAGCTCCGGGCGATGACGGCATTACTACTGAACTCCTAAAAGCAGGCGGGGCTCCGGTCCTGAAGGAGCTACAGAGTCTGTTTAATTCCGTCATCCAACAAGGCTCTACACCGGAGGCATGGAGCGGGAGTGCGGTGGTACTGTTCTTCAAAAAAGGGGATAAAACCCTTCTAAAGAACTACAGACCCATCTCACTCCTGAGTCATGTGTACAAGCTGTTCTCGAGGGTCATCACGAATCGTCTCGCCGGAAGACTCGACGAATTCCAGCCACCAGAGCAAGCTGAGTTTCGAAAAGGCTATAGCACCGTAGACCACATCCATACTGTTCGGCAGATCATACAGAAGTCTGAAGAGTACAATCAGCCGCTGTGTATGGCATTCGTGGACTACGAGAAGGCCTTCGACTCTATCGAAACTTGGGCAGTTCTGGATGCTCTTCAGCGATGTCACATTGATGAGCGGTATATAGAGATGCTGAGATGCCTATACAACGCTGCTACCATGACTGTTCAGCTTCAGGACCAAAAGACGAAGCCAATCCAACTGCGCAGAGGGGTGAGACAAGGGGATGTAATATCCCCGAAATTGTTCACTAACGCGTTGGAGGACGTCTTCAAGACGCTGGACTGGACTGGACAGGGTATCAACGTTAACGGCGAGAACATCTCACATCTCCGTTTTGCCGATGACATCGTTGTAATGGCTGAGTCGCTGGAACAACTGGGCGAAATGCTGCACAGCTTAAACGGAGCCTCTCGACGTGTCGGTCTCGGCATGAATCTGGACAAGACTAAAGTCATGTTCAATATGCATGTCATGCCGAGGCCAATATTCGTCGAAGGGTCGGCACTCGAAGTTGTAACGGAATACGTCTACCTAGGGCAGGCAATTCAGCTTGGTAGACACAACTTCGAGAAAGAAGCCAACAGAAGGATCCGTCTGGGCTGGGCAGCATTTGGCAAACTTCGCCGAGTCTTCTCGTCGCCTATACCGCAAAGTTTGAAGACAAAGGTCTTCAACCAGTGCGTCCTGCCAGCCATGACTTACGGTGCCGAGACGTGGACACTGACAGTTGGGCTAGTCCACAAATTTAAAGTCGCTCAGCGAGCTATGGAGCGAGCTATGCTTGGAGTTTCTTTGAAGGATAAAATCCGTAACGAGATTATCCGGAGAAGAACCGGAGTGACCGACATAGCTTGTAGGATCAGTAAGCTGAAGTGGCAGTGGGCTGGCCATGTCTGTCGAAGGACCGATGGCCGTTGGAGCAGACGAGTCCTTGAGTGGAGACCGCGTATCGGCAAACGCAGCGTAGGGCGCCCCCCTGCCAGGTGGACCGACGACCTAAAGAACGTGGCTGGGGGGGACTGGATGCGGAAGGCAGAGGACCGAGCGTTGTGGCGCAATTTGGGAGAGGCCTATGTTCAGCAGTGGACTGCGATAGGCTGAGTTGATTGAACTCAAAAAATTATAATCACATTATACTCGAAATAATTTTAAAAGAGAGTTTTCACAAAGGTCTATCAATGTGGAAGATTATAAGTTTCTACATTGCATAGTTTAGAAATGGCAGGGGGGGGGACACATTGCAAGCCACTTTGGCGGGCTATATTTCGCAGATGGTACACCTGATAAAAAAGTGGTGTATCAAACATTACCTTCATTTTAGTAGACCTATTCAATGATATCCCACACGAGGGGGTGCAGCGAAAAAAAATTTTTTTTCTCCATTTCACATGTATGGACACCACCCCTAAAATACGGAAAAACGATTCTTTTATTCTTTTAAAATTGAGATCTATATGTCGACTATTTTTTAACAAAATTTCATTTACTTATGTTTATAACTGTAGAAGTTATTAAGCTGTAAAGGATTAGGACAGACGGACAGACGGACAGACGGACAGACGGACAGACGGACGGACATGACGAAACTATAAGGGTTCCTTGTAGGACTTCGGAACCCTAAAAATGAACTAGTTCACTTGCTATGAATCTATGTATCTCTCGTTCACCCGCTCCCAAAACGTATCAGTGTATTCGAATGTTTCGACCGAGTCACGATGGCTACGACTCACCATCGTCCTCACCGACCTCACCACATTTATGCAATAAAAACTTTCAAAATAATGTAGGTACTCTACTAATTTCATAGAAAACACAATAATTTTACCTTATTTTTAAATAATAAACTACATAAATTAGTTAGAAAAACATGGATGATAACTAATATTTATGATAAATTTAGGCATTTTTTTTCCAATTTAATTAATACTGTCTTGCTGAACGACGGATAAGAAGATAAGTGAACTGTGAACACAGCTAAATCAACAGCAGAGCGAGAACTACCTCTAACCTACTGAACGAAATGAACTACCGATACATATGAGTGATACGTATCTTTTGAACAAAAAGATACGTATCTCTCTTTTCAGTTCAGTGATACATTTATCGCATGTCTCATTTCCATAACTCGTTTCCTTTTAATCGCTATGACAAGTTTCACAGAACATAATAGTAATAGTAAATATTTGTCCAAGTTATTATCGACCACTTATACTTAGGAGCTAAGCTTCTGTCGAGCTATTAATCCTCGGCTGAACCGCCTCTGAAGCCAAGTGTTTGTTTGGTACTATTTAGATACAAAAGGCTTATTGTTGAAGTTAGGTCGTGATAAATGTGATAAAAATGGGTCTGGAGTTTGTGGAGTTAGGTTATTTTGTGAGGGTAGATCGTCGATCACCGTTGTGACAATTTGGTATAATACACTCACTCAAATAGTGGCGGTACCATGGCGTCAAACAGGATTTATTTTGTATAAGAAATGTTCATAAATTGTTCGCCAAATAGAGAAAATTTGTCCGTTAATATTTCGTAGGAAAAAACATAGGTCGACGTGGTATGTACCACGCACTTTTTAACCGACTTCAAAAAAAGGAGGAGGTTATGTATTCGGCGGGTTTTTTTTTATTTTTTTTTCATGTGATTTCTGATTGATTTATTTCTGGGCCGATTTGCGTGGTTGTTTTTTTATTTGGTAGAGGAAGTCCGCGCGGTGGTCCCATATAAATTTTATTGACTTAGGTCGAGTAGTTTTTTAACCAGCTTCAATAAATCAGTTTAATTTAGCTTCGCTTACCTAGATAATCTACTAATAGTTTAGTTTTTCTGTGAATTATCAACTAAAAAGTATGAAATAAAAACTTTATAACAAAAAATAAAACCGATATCAAAAACCTTAACTAATAAAAAAACTTTTTAACAAAAAATAAAACCGACTTCAAAAACCTTAACTAAAAAGTAAAAAATAATCCTTGTATGTATTTCAAAATCTTAACATAAACCAAAATTTTGAAGGTGGCGCGTGACTGTCCCTTTGCGTCATGTAAATATAAATGTACTGTCGAGCGCTTATCTATAGTAAAAAACAGTGTATGCGAACATACATGAAAAACACGCGCCGCCTTCAAAATTTTGGTTTATGTTGAGATTTTGAAATACATACAAGGATTATTTTTTACTTTTTAGTTAAGGTTTTTGAAGTCGGTTTTATTTTTTGTTAAAAAGTTTTTTTATTAGTTAAGGTTTTTGAAGTCGGTTTTATTTTTTGTTAAAAAGTTTTTATTTTAGCAGTCGTACAGTTTGGCACCAATGAGTACACAAAATTCAGGGTGGCGCCACATGTCATACATTGAAAATTTTTATCGTTTAAAATCGCGTTTTTGGCAGAATTTTGGATTGCCATATTGCTTTTAATTATATTTAAGTGTTTACGGGCATATTTTTTGTATGATAAAACAGAGATTGACGGAATCCTGACAAGGATAGAAAATTAGTTCCGATTATAATGTTTTCGCCAGACTATATTTCATCTATAATAAATTAACATGATTTGTGAGTATTGACTACCGGAAAAATATGTTCGTAAAGTGTTCATAACGATTTTTCTTTATGATATAATATTATTATAAGCCTGAAGTGTCCCACTGCAGGGCAAAGGTCTCCCAACTCTCCTTCCACTTCTCCCTGACTGTTGCTACAAGAGTCCAGTCCTTTTGGAAGGAGTCCAGATCATCCCGCCATCTCCGTCTGGGCCTGCCGCGTTGACGACTGCTATGTAAAGAGACCCATTGAATCTGATATAATAGACAAAAAGTTACTTGTAGTAGGAAGTTACATATGTGTAATTGGTAGTACTCTTAAGAAAAGTGAATTTCACCGTTACAACAAACTTTACTACTCGCGCGCCAGTCAGAAGGGTGCTATCTAATTTTCCTGCAAACATTACTCCTTTTTGCTTTGAAGGCAAACCCCCATTCCGGTGTGGGTATATTGTTGTTTTTTTTTTTTTTTTTGAAGATCCATGGTAATTTTTTTAAATACCTAGAAGCCATTAGCACCACTTGTAAAAAAAAAACATGACTCGAACTTTTGTGACTATTATACTCGAACAGTAGTTTCGAACTTTCGACTTAATTTCAGTTATATTCCATAAAGCCTATGTCAATAATTAACCATTCAAAAACCTCCAACAGAAAGAGAAAAAAAATCTAAACCGATGTAAATTATGACAAAAATCATAAATAACATTTTACCTCCTAAACTACTTAAAATCGCGGAACATACATGGGGTGATTCAGATGCCCTCAATATAAGGCATCTAAATTTTACCTTAAGGCGTAAATTCTCCGGCCATCCTGTAGAAACCTTTTTATTTATTTATATTATGTACACACAACACATTTATTAACATACTACATTAAAAGAGTCTCCACTAGTGACTATATTGATCGTTCGTCGTACCCTGGACAGTCAGCCCCGCTACCTACCTGCTGACTGGCTAATATTTTTCCCACGACATGAGCTATTATCATTTTGTAGCTCATGTCGACACAATAGAAGAAGAACATACTACACGAGTGAAGGCAAGCTAGTATTACGTATAATTCTAGAATGGCATAACAGCCGATGTAAATCACGCGTTGCAAAAGAAGTGCAACCAAAGAATAAAATAAAACTACTGCTTACTATGCATAGGTTGCGTGCAAACGTGTAGTGCTGTGAGAATTGCGATAGGTGGCGCAGTCTGTAATACTGGCACTACTGGCAATACTATATTTATTCTGTGATACAGGGTAGAGAACGGGCTTAAAAGTTGCTGGGATGAAAAAAAAAATTGTGGAAACGGACCCGTACAGCCCTACAAATAAAAATGTGTTATACCAGATTTATATCACCCTTATACTAGGTATGGTCATACTTGTTATAAATTAAGAATGACTCGAGAGTATTTTCTTACAAATAAACCCGTTATAACTTTGTTTTTACATCCGTTTTGTCCAGATGCACGATTTGGCAACAGCGCATACTTTAAAAAAGTGAAATTTAGTCTACGGCAGCTGTGTCCACGGGTCAGTTTGTTTTTTTGTTCCCTTGATTCTTCGTCACCCGGTGTTTTCTTCCTTTCAAGACTTTTACCTAAAATCCGTGTCCTTTGTTATTAAATGTGTGGGATACAAAAAATAGTTTGTACATTACGTTTATTGTTTTATTAAGGTTAATAGTTTTTATAGGTTTCAAAGTAATTTTACTTAATACTGCGAAGGTAACGCCAGATGTTAGACAATAGTTGATTGTTGGTGTAGCAAGGTGGTTAAGAAAAAAAACTATACTTTAATCGAAACTGCTCATCATCATCATCATTTCAGCCGAAAGACGTCCATGCTGGACATAGGCCTCCACCAAGCTTCGCCACAACGACCAGTCCTGCGCCTCCCGCATCCAGCAGATTCCCGCGACCTTCACCAGTCGTCGGTCCACCTTGTGGGGGCCAACTGCTCATCATTATACAACGTGTCCCAGAAATCAACGTCAAGCCGAAAACGGGCAATAGGCCAAGTCGTGACAGTCATTAGAAAAATATAAAAAAAAATCTTGGTCATGTACTTTTCAAATTTTATGGATTCAAAAATAAATCTCAAAAAGTGATACCCTGTGATGATTTTTCAAGTCCTGTGGCTACAAATATTAACTTTCCGTCAGTTTTTTTTCTGTGACGTATCCATGAATAATCCTTCTGTAAATTACAGTTAAAAGTTAAAACATAACTACCTCATTTTTAAATAAAATGTTAGATTTTTGCCCAACATTGAATTCAAAATTATTACATCACCCAACTTTAACCGCGTGTAGTGTAAAAAAAAAGTACTACACTATTTTGGCAAGTAACTTTAAAAGATGGCGCGTTTAGTCTGGATTCCAAAATGGTATGCCACTTACTAATTGCTACATCTTAATTCAGGAAAAAAAAAAATTTTTAGTTTTAGGTAAGTTTGAAATAAAATTCAGTTGTTGGATTTCTTTAGTTATAATTTTTATTAAATCAGATTTACAGAGTTTATATTAAATGTTCGAGCTGTTTGCCTTCAGCTGCACATTAATAAATACTAGATGATCGGGATAACGCTCAGCATTTGGGTATCTCTTACGAGATAGATAGTGACGCTACTTTTATCTAAGAGCGAGACGGATTGACACATAATTTCGTCTGTGTGAGTGAAACAGATAGAGACGCCACTCTGGCGATACAGGGATGCGTTAGGTGAATTGTGCAATACTGCAGCACGTTACGCTCTTTCGTTTTCTAAGCATCCTTTTGTATTTGTAGTGACTTCATACTTACAACTGTGGCTTTGTTTATTGGACTTCATTCGCATTGTGATTTTGATTTATCTGCACTGTTTCTGACGACCCCGGACTTGTTTTAATCGTAATCCCGTATTTTGTGTAGTTTGTTATCATGCCATCTCGATACACCGCACAGGAATACGCCAACATGCATCTCATTTATGGAGAATGCTTATGCAACGCCAATGCTGCAGCAAGAATGTATCGTAAGAGATATCCAAATGTGCAGCTGAAGGCAAACAGTTCGAACATTTAATATAAAATCGGTAAATCTGATTTAATAAAAATTATAACTAAAGAAATCCAACAACTGAATTTTATTTCAAACGCACCTAAAACTAACAATTTTTTTCCTCAATTAAGAAGTAGCAATTAGTAAGTGGCATACCATTTTGGAATCCAGACTAAACGCGCCATCTTTTAAAGTTACTTGCCAAAATAGTGTAGTACTTTTTTTTTACACTACACGCGGTTAAAGTTGGGTGATGTAATAATTTTAAATTCAATGTTGGGCAAAAATCTAACATTTCATTTAAAAATGAGGTAGTTATGTTTTAACTTTTAACTGTAATTTACAGAAAGGTTATTCATGGTTACGTCACAGAAAAAAAACTGACGGAAAGTTAATATTTGTAGCCACAGGACTTGAAAAATCATCACAGGGTGTCACTTTTCGAGATTTTTTTTTGAATCCATAAAATTTGAAAAGTACATGACCAAAATTTTTTTTTATATTTTTCTAATGACTGTCACGACTTGGCCTATTGCCCGTTTTCGGCTTGACGTTGATTTCTGGGACACGTTGTATAAACCAAAAGGATTCTCCCTTTTTAAAATATTTTCAGTTTTCTTTGGGCCTGTATTAGATTCATCAAGTTATGGACGTGTTCTACTTCTTCTATTGCCCTTATAATTCCATGATAGTTTCATTAAAATGAACATAAGTGCGCGTAAAACAAACAAGCTGTGGTATTTTTACCGTTAAACTAAAGTTATACAAGGGTGCGGGTGGTTATAACTTCGAAATAACATTTGTATGGACAGATGTTTCAAAGATATACTAGGCTTGAGTTATAATCGGTTTATTAGTAGACATTTAGCTTGTTCTTAGTTCATTCTCAATTATAACTTTATAACACGTTTATTTGTAGGGCTGTTAGGCTATAATTTTTTTTTTTCATTGTTCCCTTATTAGTCTCGACCACAGAAATAGGAGAGTACTCTATTTCTGTGGTCTCGCCCAGCCTCTTTAATCATGTGCCAAATAAAATGAGTGCCATACAACATTTGAAATATTATCTCCTGCGTTTGTCCTGCCCATCCCTGCTATCGGGCTGTCTGTCCCGCATAACTATAAATCGCAGCCTATCATTTATACACCACACAGGTAAATAGAGAAGGTCCATAGAAAATTTACACGTGTAGTTTGTTTCTTTCATAAAATTTTTCTTCTATGGTAATACATAGGTACACCCCTATTTTTTTATATAAGCTTTTAGGGTACCTAGTTTCTTAAAGAAAGCACTTACTTGTTACCCGACTGCGCCAGAAGGAGGGTTATGTTTTTTTATTGTATGTATGTATTTATGTATGTATATTTCTTTGGCACGCTCTGTAGCCTAAACGGCTTGATGGATTTTAGCTTGAGAGATGTCGTTAGATTCGTCTTAATTGTGAAAGTGACACTGGGTATATCAAAGACATTTCTATACTTACGTCAGTATAATACCTTTATGGGGTATATCAAAATTATAAAAATTAAAATGGCCGCTTTTTGGCGCCATATTACCACTTCAAAAAAATTTTTTTTTCGTCAAAACCTATCGAGTGGGGTATTAAAATAAAGAGTTTTATAAATGCTTTACAAAAATATATCCAACTTATATGTAAGCATATAAGAAAAATGCTAAAAAACAACAAAATATTCAACATTAAAAATGAACGAACGAACGAATGAATGAATGAACGAAAGGGGCTCGCCTACTAGCCGGAACCTGCCGGGGATGGTTGGACGACTATAAGTTTCCCACGCCCCCGGCCAACGGTTGGAAGAGGAACACCGTGGTGGTTTTAGTCGGTAAGAGTCTGACACTGGCTCCGCCTTCCCCCGGCGGAGTGCGTCCATGAGAAATTCTCCACGTAAAAAAAAAAAGAAGTTATATGTTATGGCTGTATGGCTACGGGATTTTGGTCATGAATTACAAAAGTAGTTTCATAGGTAGCCTCCGACTGCGTGTTGATTTGATACTTTCACATATACCTACACAAGTCTTGTTTACATCTTTCCAGTTATATTTACAAGCAGTCGGGTTTTTTGGTTTCGTTATTTTGTTGTTTATTTTCGTATCGATGATTGATTTGCTTTCGCTTTGGCGCTTAAGCGCTTTAAGTTTATTAGTCGTAACGCAGATTTATTTGGGGATCGAGTCACCCACATCCGTAGGAAAGTACCCCTTTTCCGAATCCCTACACGTGATCCGTGGGTGGTGCAAATCAGTTGACATACTAGTGGTAGACCACGGCCGATATCTTGCGACAATCCACCAGGCAAAGTCGTGCTGCCAAGCAACCTAGTCGTGTTCCGGTACGATGCCCGGTGTAGCAATGGCGGCTGTCCCTTAAGTGCACTCGTGCGCTGCACTACCAGTTCATAAATTCATAATGCCTTTAAAAAGAATCACAAAATATCGAAAACATCAATATTACGCAACTACTTTATACTCTCGAATAGTTATGATGAAGTAACGACAAATCAATTTTATCCCTAAACCGAAGAAATTAAAACTTATTTTTGCTCGAACAAAAAAGTCCCGTGCGCTTCGCGGAGCGCACGCAGAGCACTCATACAACTTCTATGAAATAAGAGCTACATCACCTGGTGCGTGAGACGTAAGATAATGTGTACATTTACTATGGAGTAACTAGCCTAGATTCGTGCGCCACACGGCACCGAAGATTTCCGAGATTGGCCGATCGTTGACGAATTAATGCACTAGATGCGAGCCGGCCGAGGCAGTGGGGGCGTCGCCCATCCAATGATCATAATTTACGCGCTCGTTTAAATTTCTTCTTGTTTTGTTATTGTTTAGTGTTTTTACGTTACTGTAACTATGAATTATCTAAAAATGAGCATTAATTTTAGTATTGACTACAGTATTTATTGAAAGCAATAATAAAACTTTAAAAATGAGTGGGATTAAAATAATTTGCTGAACCGCCTACCGTCGAGTAAAAAGCAATGCTTGTGTGGATTTCTTTTGTTTTCTTTGCACATTTTTGGACAGTTGATTTGGACGGAAACTGGCATCAAATATTTTTATTGTATTTTAAATCATAACAGTAAATAAAATACTATAGTGCACCACCGGTTCTCTCAGGCAGCAGCCGCCACTGCTTGAGAGGATGGGTCGAAATATTTCACTGCCATCCTCTCACCTTGCTGGGCAAGTGTGAACCATCGTCAACCGCACCATCGCTTAACATCAGGTGAGGTGGCTGTCAAACGCAAGCCCGTTACGTATATAAAAAAAAAATTTGTCAACGATCGAGTGAATGCGTTTTTTAATGTTCTCGGTAATTACACGACAATTGTAGTTTGTTTGTACCTATAGTTTTTTGTGAACTTTGTAAATAGTTTGTTGTGTTTAATTGTAAGTAGAATAGTGTAATTGTAAACGAAGGAAAGTAATTTTTTTCGAAGTGAAAAACGATAAACGTTATAAGCGTAAAAACGTCTGGCAGAAAAAAGCACAACGTTTAAACACGCTTACGATTTTAAGCCGTTTTATCAACTCTACTTTGTTATTAATAATATTTTTGATTCGAACGATGTGCTCCACGTAACCAGCCCATTACTATCCCACTGGTGGGTACGGGCTCCTTCTTGAAATTAGAAAAGGAAAAAAGAAAGGAAGACGAAAAAAAAAACGAAAGAAAGAAAGGAGGAAGGATTCAGGCCATAGTCCCCCGCTGGCCTGTTGCGGGTTGGACCGAGCACTTTATATTTCCCTCTTCTTTTTATGGAACTTCTCACCACCTCACCTCGCTGTTATTTCTTTACACGGTACAAAACATAATTGTATGTACGTGGGACACTCAGAAAGTTTTGCGAAACTAAAAAAAATTGTTCTATACGTACATATATTTTTATCAAATCTTTTCAAAGTACTTTCCACCAGCCTCTATACAAAGATTCATGCGCCTAAACCAGTTTTCAAAACACTTTTTCCAGTCCGCCGCAGACACCTCGTTTACAGCCTGCTCGAACGCAGCCAGCGCATCTTCCGGCGACGAAAATTGTATCCCTTTGAGCTGATTTTTTATTTTTGGTAATAAAAAGAAGTCACACGGTGCTAGATCAGGGCTGTAAGGAGGGTGACCCAGGAGTTTGACTGGCGTGCTGTCCAGGAAGTCCCTCGTTTTGAGTGCGGTGTGCGCAGGTGCATTGTCGTGGTGGAGCAGTAGCCCGCGGAGCCCTGTGTTTGGTCGCTTGTTGCTTATAACAGAGAAAACATCTGGCAAACATTTGGTAGTATACCATTCGGCATTAATGCTTCTTTGATCCCGTAAGGGAATTGATACCAAGTGGCCAGTCAAATTAAAAAAGCTAGCGATCAAAATCTTACCCCCGCTTCTAGATCGCTTCACTTTGGTAGGCGTTGGCTCATTTTGAAACACCCAAACAGTCGACTGGCGCTTGGTTTCTGGGTCGTATTGATAAATCCAGGACTCATCACCTGTAACGATGTCGTAAACACGCCGAGACGAGCCTGCTTCAAATTTGTTAAGCATATCACGGCACCATTCCACCCGGGCCTGCTTCTGAGCATCGGTGAGGTTGTGCGGCACCCAGCGTGATACTATCCTCCTCACGCGAAGATGGCTGTGTAGAATCTCGTGAACGCTTCCCGATCCAATCTTCAATATGTGTTGAATCTCCTGATATGTAATTCGCCTATTGTCTTGGATTAAATTTTTCACTGCTAGCACGTTTTCTTCGGTAACAGCCGTCAAAGGGCGACCGCTTCTTTCGTCATCCCCCAAAGTTGGTCGACCGCGCTTGAATTCGTTATACCAACGATACACGGTTGCCTTGGAAGGGCCTTCATCCATGAATGCCATTTGAAGTCTATCGTACGATTCATCCGGTTTCAGGCGACACTTGAAATCGTATAAAATCATAGCTCTAAAATGTTCCCGGCGCAGATCCATATTTCAGTGAGACACAATACATTGAATTAACTCGCAAAAAATGTGGAGGGAAATTTTGAAATTGGAACTTACTTATTTTTACTTATAAATAATCATATTTTCGAAAAATATTATAACTGGCCAGTCTCCCATATATAAAAACTTTTTTTCGCAATACTTTCTGAGGGGCCTGGTATAATTCTACGTAGTTACACCTGTCCGCTGGCCTGTGTCTCGTTGTTAATTTCTGTACTCGAAATAAAACAACAAAACATAATTGTATGTATAATTTTTACGTAGTTACACCTCTCCGGTGTGTCTCGTTGTTTATAGAAATACACGAAATAAAACATAACTACATAGTACAACTGTTATGATAGGTATAATCGCTAGTTGTCAGTGGGTGGACGGGCACCCTCCTACTACTCGTAACACAGGTTGACTCCTAGCATGGGAGTGGGTAGTCTTTCTGCACACCCGCTGCGATTAGACGTATCTACTTAATCCCTTGCGTAGTGCGCAAGCAGTAGCAAATGTAGTATGCGAGATGTAACAATTTTTGTATTCAAATAAAGATTTATTTATTTATTTTTTATTTAACTGTATGTATAATCCGGTAGTTGACTACTGTTAAAAATGTCCAAAAAAATTATATTATTTAAAAGGAGGTACAGAAAGGATAACATTGTAGAAAAAATAAACAAAATCCATGAAAAAATGGAAGAGATACACGCTCTTTAAGTTTTTGGAGGTGGTATTTTCTGTCCTGTTCTGTCGTGCGAAACGGACATTGTACAGAGAGATGTCAAGTTACTATGAAGGTTTTGAACAATGACGTCATTGTTTGATAGTGCTGTCTCCGTCTGATGAACAAATTTAAATCGCTTATAAGTTGGACATTTTATGGAATATTTTATTGGTTTTTTCACTGTTGCTTATGCTTATTTTTTGAAACAGTTTCGAGTTTTCTAATAAAAATGAATAAAAAAAAATTGTCACCTTCCCTATTCTATGTTACGTCATGTGGTTACACCTGGCCGCTTCCAACTGGCATTTTTTAAATACAGCTGAATTTCCGAACTTTTAAATCCGTATGTTGTCAATCATACTAAAATAAAATGATCGATTCTGCGAAATTCTCTACCCATACTTCCAAAAGGATTGTGCTTGTTAAATATTTTGTATTATGAATGTGATTCACGAAAATATCATCAATAACTTATATTATTATTCATTTTGATTTTGGTATCTTCTTTGTACCTTTTTAGGGTTCCGTACCCAAAGGGTGCTAACGGGACCCTATTACTCTCGCTACGCTGTCCGTCCGTCCGTCCGTCTGTCTGTCACATGGCTGTATCTTTGTAACAGTAATAGATAACCAGTTGAAATTTTCACAGAATATGTGTTCCTGTGAGGTGTATCACGACAAATACAAAAAATAAAAAAAGTCTAAAACCATACAAGAGACCTCGAAAAACATGCATTTTTTTAAACGTTTTTGTTCCTGTTCTATCTTCAAAACGGTAATACCACCGTGAAACTTGGTCTGATTATAGTGCATCCTATTTGGTTTAGCAACAAATACTAAAAACAGAGCAAATGTAGACATATGTGGTGGTACCTACGTAAGAAAGATATGTAAAAATTCACATTTCGCGAACGCTCGTTGATGTATTTTGATAAACTCTCGTAAATTAAATCAGTTTCTATGGGGTATCAGGTCGATGGTGTAGCGTGTAGCGTATTAATATAATACGTCTACTAACGCGTTGCATACGTTTTATTACTCCTAAATATCGCTTTACATCATCATCATCATCATTGGTCATCTTTTACACACTATCATTGTCATTACAGATACTATGGTAAACCTTGGTGCATTCCAATAGGTTCTAGACATCCTCTAATCATTTTTCCAAAATAGATTACTGCATTTCGATTGGTATTTATATTGTTATCATCAATTTTTTGTAAATTTTAACATATTTTTCATATTTTGTTACTTCGTCGCTATGACAACATTTTATTCTTTTCTCTTATCAAAGCTTCACCTAACTATCAAATAAAGTCCAGGCAACCTGCCTCTGCACTGTTCCTTTTATAAATATTCAAAATTATTTTGTGCTCCAATTTCAATCTGTCAGTCCGGTATAAAAACGGGAAGCTCGCCTGTCTCTGGATGATTCTTTTGGCTACAGTCTGCCACGTTACAACTAAATGTCTTCTCCCGGGGCCGCCTGCCCCGGGACTCTTCAAGAAAGACCTCTGAGCCTCCTCTGGGCCTCCTGCTGCTGCCTGTGCCTCCTGCCGCCGCCAGTGCCTCCCGTCGCTGGCCGCCGTCTGTGCCTCCTGTCGCTGGCCGCCGCCTGTGCCTCCTGCTGCTGGCTGCCGCCTGTGCCTCCTGCTGCTGGCTGCCGCCTGTGCCTCCTGCTGCTGGCTGCCGCCTGTGCCTCCAGTTGCTGGCCGCCGCCTGTGCTTCCTGCTGCTGCCTGAGCCTCCTGACGCCGCCTGAGCCCGCTGTCACGGCTGGCACCTCTGCTGTGCTAGCGTTGCCGGCACCTCTGCTGCTAGCACTGCAGGCACCTCCAAGCGCCTGCCGGCGCTCCTGGTGCTGTCGCCACTCGCGCCACTTAGCGCCTACCGGCGCTACTACTGTTGCTGCTGGCTGCGCCTCATAGCGCTGCCTGCACCGGCCGTGCCACTGAGCGCGCGCTGGTGCCTCCACACACTACTTACCTGCGCGGCCGCCTACGCCGCCCGTGCCTCTGAGCGCCCGCTGGCGCCTCTATGCACCACTACCTACGCGGCCACAGGCGTCGCCCTCCTGCGGTCCTCCGAATACGCCGCCCGTGCCTCTGAGCGCCCGCTGGCGCCTCTATGCACCACTACCTACGCGGCCACAGGCGTCGCCCTCCTGCGGTCCTCCGAATACGCCGCCCGTGCCTCTGAGCGCCCGCTGGCGCCTCTATGCACCACTACCTACGCGGCCACAGGCGTCGCCCTCCTGCGGTCCTCCGAATACGCCGCCCGTGCCTCTGAGCGCCCGCTGGCGCCTCTATGCACCACTACCTACGCGGCCACAGGCGTCGCCCTCCTGCGGTCCTCCGAATACGCCGCCCGTGCCTCTGAGCGCCCGCTGGCGCCTCTATGCACCACTACCTACGCGGCCACAGGCGTCGCCCTCCTGCGGTCCTCCGAATACGCCGCCCGTGCCTCTGAGCGCCCGCTGGCGCCTCTATGCACCACTACCTACGCGGCCACAGGCGTCGCCCTCCTGCGGTCCTCCGAATACGCCGCCCGTGCCTCTGAGCGCCCGCTGGCGCCTCTATGCACCACTACCTACGCGGCCACAGGCGTCGCCCTCCTGCGGTCCTCCGAATACGCCGCCCGTGCCTCTGAGCGCCCGCTGGCGCCTCTATGCACCACTACCTACGCGGCCACAGGCGTCGCCCTCCTGCGGTCCTCCGAATACGCCGCCCGTGCCTCTGAGCGCCCGCTGGCGCCTCTATGCACCACTACCTACGCGGCCACAGGCGTCGCCCTCCTGCGGTCCTCCGAATACGCCGCCCGTGCCTCTGAGCGCCCGCTGGCGCCTCTATGCACCACTACCTACGCGGCCACAGGCGTCGCCCTCCTGCGGTCCTCCGAATACGCCGCCCGTGCCTCTGAGCGCCCGCTGGCGCCTCTATGCACCACTACCTACGCGGCCACAGGCGTCGCCCTCCTGCGGTCCTCCGAATACGCCGCCCGTGCCTCTGAGCGCCCGCTGGCGCCTCTATGCACCACTACCTACGCGGCCACAGGCGTCGCCCTCCTGCGGTCCTCCGAATACGCCGCCCGTGCCTCTGAGCGCCCGCTGGCGCCTCTATGCACCACTACCTACGCGGCCACAGGCGTCGCCCTCCTGCGGTCCTCCGAATACGCCGCCCGTGCCTCTGAGCGCCCGCTGGCGCCTCTATGCACCACTACCTACGCGGCCACAGGCGTCGCCCTCCTGCGGTCCTCCGAATACGCCGCCCGTGCCTCTGAGCGCCCGCTGGCGCCTCTATGCACCACTACCTACGCGGCCACAGGCGTCGCCCTCCTGCGGTCCTCCGAATACGCCGCCCGTGCCTCTGAGCGCCCGCTGGCGCCTCTATGCACCACTACCTACGCGGCCACTAGCGTCGCCCTCCTGCTGTCCCCCGAAGCTTATATATTCATTATAATTCATTTTCACTCATCATATCATTCTTTTATGTACTGTTTAGAAAATAAATAAATATCTTGTTCTTCTTATATTCAGTTCTTTTTCTTTTCTTCAATAACTTGTCGCTACACGACAATGGGTGGTACGGAACCCTTACTGCGTGAGTCCGACTCACACTTGGCCGGTTTTTTTATTGTATAGGATAGCGAAACGAGCTAAAGGCCTACCTGATGTTAAGCGGTTACCTTTGCCCATAACAACTTCAATACCACTTAGGCTGTTGCCTAAATGGTACCGCAAGTCGGTTCGCCAAGATGAGACATGAAGATGGAAAATCTCATGTGATTGTAATTTCAGCGGCACCCGTACCCTTCAGACCGAAACACAGCAATGCAAGCATCACTATTTGGCACCTAACCAAAAGATAATTTGGTACATAACCAAAAGATAATAAATTAATATTAATTAACTCATATATTAACTAATTTATTTATTTATTTATTAATGATACGGTAGATAAAAATATTTTTTTATAAATATCTGTAAAGACGCTTGTCATAAAATGATATCTTCCTGCAATCACGAACGCTGCCAAGCTGGCGAAACGTCAGAAAAACCAATCTAAATACACAGTCTAAATAATATACGCGAAGTAACTTGTTTCATTATAATGTGCAGTGATCCCGAAAACCTAAAAAAATATTAAATTAATTAATAGTTTAAAAAAAACTAAAAACACGCTTTTAGAGGTACTGTAGCCCATCATCAGATCAGCTGCATGGTACCAAATTATTGACAATCATCCGGACTACATATACTTGCAAAGTTTCAAATCGATACGACAATTAATCGGACGTCGTTTTAATGACTACTTCCACAAAAGCTTGACTAGTTCTAAAAATAACATACGATTTCAACATTTACGGATAGATTTTGGAGTGCAGGCACGCCATTCGCACGGTTGAAAGCTACGTCAGTGGCTACCTTTAGAATTAGGTTAAAATCGACTTCCAAGATTTGTTTACATTGTTAGTTACTTACAAATCAAGCTAATATAAATGTATTGAACTATATTTACGGGACTTTCCGCGTGCGAAACTGTCAGCATTGTGTGTCGTGATTCAGCATACCGTGTTACGGACAGCTACGTTCCGTAAAACCAACCGCGGGTAGTTCGAAGAAAACACCCGCCGCTGAAGACGATGACACCACAGAGTACATTTGTATATACTGAGATAAAGGCGTCACTTGGCATGCTTGCGTACAGCGCCTTTGAATGACACCGGCATAATTCAGTCTGCTCGAGACCACAGCCAATGCAACTTGGCCGAAACGTCGAGGTCAGTCAAAATGTTTGTTTTATAGATAGATAGAACGCGTGCTCGAGTTAACGGTGACGTTTTTTCACGGCTTACTCCCCGGTGGCAGAGCGTGCAACACAGACCAGTAAGCCTTAAGACGCCGCATAAACAGGGTTTTGCATTAGAACACAGTCGTAAAATATTGGCGGGGACCGGGGGGCGGACAGCGCGTTATGATTGGTCGGCTCAAAAATTCGGTGAGATGATATCGTATGATTGGTGCCGCCCGCTGACGGACTGACGTCCTCATTGGTGGCGGGGCGTATGATATGCAGTGCTACTGCACATGCGTGGTGACCGGGGGTGTCCGGCTAATCGACGTCTAGAGGCTTACTGGTCTGTGGCGTGCAATGACGCTATAGAAGCTTGGCTTCAAAAATGCGTAATAACTGTAACCATAGCAAAATATGGATATTAGGATTGCTATTTTTCACTAACACACACATAACTGGCGAAATGTGGGTGTACTATTACACCTCTGCCTACCCCTTCGGGGAAATACAGGCGTGATGTTATGTTGTTACGTGTTATTTTCAACTACAACTACTCAAAACCTCAAGTTATTTCGATTATCTTTTTTAAATCAAAATCGATCACCAGCTGGAATACCTGAAATCGAGAAAAAAAATCAGTTGGTCCCTCCATGGTTGGTCCCTACATTTGTGTTCACTTAAATCAATAAAATGTAGGGACCAACTGATTTTTTTTCGCGATTTCAGGGTTGGTCTCATAGTAAAAGATGTTCATAATAATGAGTACAATTACCCCTTTTCGGGAAATAAGCGATTCAAATTTCAGCATGTATACGAGTAGTGTTTCACTTAAACGAAATCGTACGAGGACCATTAAATGTATTGCTATCTCCAAAGAAGTAGATAAAATAGTTATTTATAACGCTGTTGACAAATGATTCGTCTGCGGTTTGAACCATGTGGTAGAATTAACAGATGACATGCCTCTTTTTATCTCTAGGGAGTGCGTTTTATCTAAATTTTAAGCTTAAAATAAATAATACAGGGTGGTCGATAAAATGACATGCAAAGGAAAAATCTTGACTTCTTATTCCGAAATGATTTTAGTAGTAAAAAAAACTTATCATAATTTTGAAAAAAAAAACAGATTGTACGTGGTAAGTTTACTCTTAAATTTGAATCCAAAAAAAATAGAACTTATAATGTTCTTAAAACTTCTACGGACTCTACTCTCCAAATCATACAAAAAACAAGTACTTTACGCGACATTTTTCCTTAAACGGGACCCTATTACTCTCGCCACGCTGTACGTCCGTCCGTCCGTCTGTCTGTCACAGGGCTGTATCTTTGTAACGGTAATAGATAACCAGTTAAAATTTTCACAAAATATGTGTTACTATGTGGTGCCTATCACGACAAATACTAAAAATAAAAATAAAGTCTAAAACCAAAGTCCGTCCCCATACAAGAAACCTCGAAAAACATGCATTTTTTTATATTTTTGTTCCTGCTCTATCTTCAAAACGGTAATACATACCAGCGTCAAACTTAGTCTGATTATAGTGCATACTATGTAGTTTAGCAACAAATACTAAAAATAGGGCAAACATAGACATATGTGATGGTACCTGCGTTAGAAATTATGCAAAAATTCGTGTTTCGCGCACGGTGCGTTGATATTTTTTGATGAACTCTCGTAAATTAAATCAGTTTCTATGGGATATCACGTCGATGGGTGGTACGGAACCCTTACTGCGTGAGTCCGACTCGAACTTGGCCGGTTTTTACTTTGGACGTCATTATAAGGGCCACCCGATATAGTAATGAGATGAGACACATCATGCATGCTTTCTTATAGAGATAAGCAACTTGATGAAATATTGTTCAACAAAACCGTTTCCTTTGACTGTATTACGTCCCATGATAAACAAAAGGTTGTTTAGCTCATTTTGCCATGTTATACCTACTTACTACGTCATAGCTACTGATGAACAAATAAGCTTCGACTTCTGTTATCAATCAACAAATTGTTATTGATGGGAAAATATCACAAATTGTGATGTAATAATGTAAAGTGCCGAAGGAGAGTACCTGGCGGTGTTTATTTATTATACCATGTTCCATCTGCTGTATGCGCCATTCCATCTAGTTGAGTCGAGATTTAGCCATTTATCGAGCATATTTGGACACATCATGGCTGACAGATTCGATAATGTCATCAGAAAGTCGATAATGTCACCTACTGAGCATGCAAAACGTCGTGGGCTGGGATAACGCTGGAAAAAATATCCATTCCCACTCTTTGGCATGTAAGAATGAAAGAATCTATCTTCATAAATAAATTTCATTTTAAACACGGAATTGTGAAAATTTTTGTTTACAAGTTGTAACATTTTTCTTCATCGTTAAAATTACTTATCTCATATCAACATAATTCTGAACCAAACAAACACAAACCAGTGATACTAATTAAATTATTAAATATTATTATTAGAAAGTAATATTTCCAATCGTAGGTATTCCATTCGCTTTTTTATCTGTCAACCGCGAGTTACCACGACAATCAATCGAAAAACCAATTAAATACACATTAAACTAAGAAGATAGTATTAAGATAAAAAAAAATTGTATAAAATGTAGTGTTTGAAAAGAAATGAAGCACTAATAAAGTACGTTTCAGTCCAATATATTGCTCCAAGTCCTCAGCAAGACAAACAAGACAAAATAATGGTTCCTCTATACATCTTTGCTTTTCTGATCCACACCGCCTCCTCAAATACTCCGTGTCAAGAAGGAGTAGAGATTGTGACGCAGGAAACCAAGAATCCAACAGATCTCATTGGAAACTGGACCTACGTGTACCACTGGAACAACAAGAATGAATTCCCCCAAGAATTTATTGACAAATCTGACATTTCGAACGGCTGCCTAGGATTACAGTTATCAGCAGTTACCTCAGACTTTATTAAAGCCAAGGAGACAGAATGCGCGAAATCCGAAATACCTTTTAACTGGGCTGACGTTAAATTGAGAATAGATGCTCCTGCAATGAAGATCAATGGTGGAATTATCACCATTGGAGAGAAAGATAACTGGCTGGGTGTAAACTGCATCACGTCAGTCAGAGTTCAGCTAAAGAAGGTCTCTGATGATTACATAGTGATGACCGACTCTGATGTGGGTAACGTCTCCGAGATGATTGCCAGAAATACACCGACGTTGGAGGAGCTGAAATGTATTGCTCATAACGTAGATGCTGGCAAAGGTATGAAAGGTTTTGGACTTTGCTACAGTTGATGTGAGAATTATAATAAAAATGTTGAATAAAATTTATCATTGAGAGTTCTATAACTTTATTTTGTCCCACTTGCTCGAAAATTGCTTAATCATTTCAAAAAAAGAATACATCAATCGGTTCTTATCCGTACGCAACGAAATAACACGCCAGCAATATCCAACACGACAATAATAGAAATTACTGGACAGTTTTTATTTTTTTAATTATACTAGCGAGGTTTTTAAGTACACACTTACATAAATTAGGTGTTTTTAGGTACCAATAGTAGATTATACAACAAGTGAAAAAAAAGGGAATTTAATTCGAGGGACTAAGTTGGATCCCGAGAGTAGCGAAGGATTCTAAGATTAAACCACGAGCGAAGCGAGTTGTTCAAACATAGAATCCTGAGCGGAGCGAGGGATACAAGGACAAAGATGATTTTTTTTCACGAGTTGTGTTGTGAACCAAGTATACCCACACCCTACATTAAATTCCGAACAAGTTGTGTACTCTACTTTTTACCATTGACTGTGAGAAAATAAATAGTGATATATAGCATGATCGGGTGAATGAGAGACATATTCAGGAATATGGTAGAATGTCCGTACGTATAAAGAAAAAAAACCGGCCAAGAGCATGTCGGGCCATGCTCAGTATTATAGGGTTCCTTAAGTAGGTCTAATTACAAACGAATCAAATCCAATATTAATCATTGCTATTTTAGTTTTTGCAAACAGCGCCACCGAGCGCTAAATTTAAGAAGTGTGTTTTTGTGTTTTTTTTTAAATAGAAAGTAACTAAAGGAACATTATTTGCTATGATCATTTTTCTCTAAGATCAATGACCTATGAAATAAGATGTCTTGAGTATTTTTCAGTTTTCTCACTATAACTCAAAAATGTATAATGACATTATACTCGAAATAATTTTAAAAGAGAGTTTTTATAAAAGTCTATGAACGTGGAAGATAACAAGTTTCTACGTTGCATAGTTTGGAAATGGCAGGGGGGGGGACACATTGTAAGCCACTTTGGTGGGCTATATTTCGCAGATGGTACACCTGATAAAAAAGTGATGTATGAAACATTACCTTCATTTTAGTAGACCTATTCAATGATACCCCCCACACGAGGAGGTGCAGCAAAAAAATAATTTTCATCCCCATTTCACATGTATGTATGGGCGCCACCCCTAAAATACGTTATCAAGATTTTTTTATTCTTTTAAAATTTAGATCTATATCTAAACCATTTTTTAACAAAATTTCATTTACTTATGTTTATAACTGTAGAAGTTATTAAGCTGTAAAGGATTAGGACAGACGGACAGACGGACAGATGGACAGACGGACAGACATGATGAAACTATAAGGGTTCCTTGTAAGACTACGGAACCCTAAAAAGATGAAAATAATATTCTACGACAAATCACGCGTAGGAATAGTAGTCAAAATTCTCGCGCAAGCTCTGACTGTTTAAGGGTCTGCTGTCTAGTTCAAAAGGCAAAGAGGGTGAAAATAGCCACCGATGGACACTGCCGTGCTAGTTGCATCACCTTACTGCATGAAACTTTGATTTTTCAGCGCGGAATAGTGTCCACAGAAATGAATGAAATCGATTATAAAAAATATTTTAAAGAGTATGCTACAATTTTTTATACGTATAATATTTGGAACGAGAATCAAGTACTTAACATCCTCCTTCAATAAGTCCCTCGTTCATGTAGTATTTATATTTTCTTAATTTAAATTTGACAGCTCTATTCAGCCAGCCAGTACGTACGTTCAGCACGTTTTATTCATTTCTTATAATTCGTGCTTGTTCCAAATTCAAAATGTTTTAGAACTAGGTGTAGCCATGGTGTAGCCTAGGTGGATGGCTCGCCTGCTAGTAGCGAGTCGGAACCTGTTGGGGGTTGGTGGAGAATACAGAGTACATCCCACGCTCCCGACCAAAGGTAGTTAAAGGAACACCGTGGTGGTTGTAATCGGTAAGAGTCCAACACTGGCTCCGTCTTCTTCAGGCGGAATGCGTCCATAAGGATATCCCCGCGCAAAAAAGGTGTGGGGTTTGCCTTCGTCTAAAACAAGTTCTAGCCACTCTTTGATGGCTATAGCTAGGTGTAGCCGGCAACATTCGGCTAGAACTAGTTCTAGCCAATCCTTGTTGGCAAATCTGAATGTGAAGTCAGAAGAATTTCGTATGACCAAATGTTGCCCTGTATATTTTTCTTTACAATGTATAATGTTATATGTATGAGCTTACATTGTGTAGGTAATTTATGACATTCAGCGATAAAATATAACTTCTGGTGATAGAAGTTTATTCAAACATTACAGGAAAAAAATAAAATGAAAAAAAACAATAGAAATAAAAATAATAATATATTAATAGTTTATAAAACACTAGAAAAACACGCTTTTCTAAATTCACGTAAAAACAGCTCAAAGTCCATTACGTGGCCTTTCTCACAAGTGCAAACACGACTATGATACGATATTCCATAATGGAATGCCAGTGCCTATCTTCCGGCTTCATCATCAGACCTTGAAACCTAATCGTGGTCATGCTACGCCTGCAGGTTGCCAATAAAGAATTTCTCAAAAAGTCTAGTTACGATAGAAGACAACCAGTTGTCAACTCACAGCGTGGTGGACTTAGGTCTAAGCCCAGTTCTTCTCGTTGTGAGAAGAGGCCCGTGCCCAGCAGTGAGACAATAATGGACTGATTAATTATTATAAAAAGTTGTCTACAGCTAAACTTAACAAAAAACATTTTATGTTTCGTGCTCTATCTTAAAAATGGCAAACATAGACATGCGTGGTATTCCAATACATTAATTGATCACACCCAGTTTTTTTTCCAGGCGGTAAAAAAGGTCACCTGGTACACAAGAAACAGGAATGGGCCTAAAATGGTTCCTTGAGGTACTATTATTTAAACTAGTGAGCCTGCTGAAGAGAAATTACCAAGAGACACCTGTTGTTTTTTTATCTTTGGGACATTTTTACACAGCGATATCTAGTCCCAAGCTAAGCAGAACTTGTGCTTTGGGTACTAGACAATGGATATAATACTCATATACATTTTTTTTGTAAATACATACTTATAATACATAAGCAACACCCAGACCAACACAAACACTTATGTTCATCACACAAATGTTTGTGTCCTGTGGGAATCGAACCCACGACCTCGTTATCAGCATTCCGACACTCGAACCACTAGACCACAGAGGTCGTCGTCGTCGTCGCCGTTGTTCCTAATTCGACAAATATCAACCTCTAATTCCCTTGTATATTAATTTTGGATTTAGCGTACGGTCGGTAATCCACACAGTCAAATGCCTTAGAAAAATCATCAGTTACATATTAACAATCTACTTTACTAAGTAGCAAAATCATATAAAACACACTTAAAAGTGATAAATAAAATGTAATTGCAGGTGTTCATGCAAGCATCAATTAAAAATCCATTATCATTATTATTAGATAAAAATGATCTTCCAAATAAACTATCACATATTGAACAGACTAAGGCATGGCCTACAGTTTTCATAGAGGTTTCAAGGTTTCAAGATCTAGGAGTTTTTTTTTTTTAAATATGTGTAGTAGGTATTATATAAGGAAACAATTAACTTGTGGATTCCACACTAGGACAAGCCTGTCTCGTGGAATCCTACGATACTATTCAAAAAGGAAAAAAATAATACTATACTAGTTAAAATTAAGGATAACGTCGTTTTTCAAAGAACTATCAAATCATCAAAATGATAGCTTTTATCTTCGTTTTACAAATCCACGCTGCTTTTTCGAGTACGCCTTGCAAAGATGGAGTAGAAATCATGACGAAGGAGACTAACAATCCTGAAGATCTCATTGGAAACTGGTCCTACGTGTATCAATTGTACGCTCCTATGAAAGACGATCTAATCGAGCCTGAAAAGACAATTCCTTCTAAGAACTGCATAACCCAGTTAATAAAACCAGTTTCCCAATATGTTGTAAGAGCACAAGAGGCCAAATGTGTTAAGGCTGGTAACTGGTCTGATGCTAAACTAATATTATTTTCAAACATGGTCTTCAAGGAAGACAGGGAAGACTGGGTAATGCACGACTGTGATAAATACTGGCAGATCGTAGTTTATGTTATTATTTTCTGTTGGTATGAGCAATTCGAGAACTTTCATGGCATGTTGAATAGATAAGCAAGTCAGCAAGGTTGTCAGCGTGGTGGTCGCGGAATGTCCAGGTAGCAAGCTAGTATCGCCATCCATAGACGGTTCCTCATAAAAACACATAACATACTAATTATTGAAGTAATTACGGGCAATTTTATTCTGTTATCACTCCAAAAGAATCAATTAAAAATCCATTGTCATATTATAAGATAAAAATATATCTATCATATAAATGTCATGTCGTGAACAAACTGAGGCATAACTTAAAAAGTTTTCATTGAGGTTTAACACTTAAAGTTGTATAAAAAAGACTAACTAATAATTAAAACTGAGGACTTTACCTCGTTTTTCAAAAAAGTATCTAATTGTTAAAATGATACAGTTACACATCTTCGCTTTACTGATTCACGCTGTTTTTTCGAGTACGCCTTGCAAAGACGGAGTAGAAATCGTGACGAAGGAGACCCACAATCCTGAAGATCTCATTGGAAACTGGTCCTACGTGTACCAATGGTACACTCCGAGAAAAGGCTACCCAATCGAGCCTGAAAAGACAATCCCTTACAAGAAATGCTTATTCCAGTTAATCTCACCAGTTTCCCAAGATGATGTCAATGCACGAAAGGACAAGTGTGAGAAGACTAACTTTCCTTTTAACTGGTCTGATGCAAAACTAACATTATTTTCAAACATCGTCTTCATGGGAGACGGAGAAAACTGGGTAATGCACGATTGTAATAGATACTGGCCGATGGTAGCGAAGATTGTTTCAGATGATTATATGGTTATCAGCTACCCAACCTACAAGGTCTCCCAATTATTTTCAAAAAAGGCACAGATATTAGAAGAACTGACTTGCGTGGTTCATAACATTGATGTCGAAAAAGGTCTTCCAGGATTTGGATATTGTATAGGCTTTTAATGTTGAATTAAAGTTTTTTTGAATCACGTTATAAAATCGAGAGTTTTTATAATCCCAGGTCATGAAATCATGAAAAACTAATAAGTGAAATCACATTTTTCCGAAATTTCTAATTTCTTCTGAGGTGAGTATATACTAGAGTATTTATTTGTAACACAAAATCGAGCCACTCTGCTGTTTTACCGTGTATCGTTATTTCACGAACCGAACATAGAGCACTACCCTCGATGCTTTGTTACAACTTCAGTTTACAAACCAACGAACAAATTTGTGTAACATTTCATCAAGCAAAGACACAATCGCAAGATGGCAGATCGCAGACTGCCAATAATTTTTCTATTGTTTTAAATATTCATTTGCCACTATCTTGTACTATGAACGCAGCACACGCGACCTGCAGATCCAACATTTCAACAAAAAAGTAAACGCAAACAGAATAGAGAGGAATGTTGCAGGTATGCTCACAAGCCGTAAAAATTTCGTCAAACACAGCATCGACCATTCGCAAGAACGATACATTACATGAAAATGTTCGAGAAAATGCTCTACTAGTATTTGGAACTTTTTCTTGTATCGTAACATTCTTAAGAACGATGCTTTAGATGGAAATGCTCAAGAAAATATTCTAGTGTATACTCACCTCTAGACTCTTTGATTGAGATCTGATACAATTGAGTTTGGAAGGCTCCAGTCTCATTTGAGTTTTTGAAAACGAACTATACTTGGTGCACAGACATAGTAAAAAATATAGACAAAGTGCTGCGAACAATCATAGTGAAGCCAACAAAACCTTGCTCCTCCGTCTACAAACCAGCGCTCACGCACACACATACAACTGAAAGTTTTTTTTTTGGCATGCTTACTGGACGATGTCACGACATGTGTACGGAGAGCGGTGAGCACGGTTTGTGTGATGTGTGTGTGTGTGTGATATTTGGTGTGAGAGTTCTAAAATTGTTGCCATCCCTTTCTTGTATATACTATTAGTAAAAGAGAGCGATACTTTAAAATAAGTTTACTTCGTGAACAAGAGAATCTACACCAATAAATTCCAGGTATGGTCTATAACAAATAAAATCATTGTTCATTGAATGTTAATATCAATAACCATGACAATGTGTATTTTATCTTTCTTGGAATTTGTTCTTCACCTAACCACGAATTTCAACGTTTTATTGGATTCGTATAGAGTGCCTTACAGTGTCGTATGTGTATGTGTGCATAGAACACACATACACATACGGACGTTTCACATGATATACATGTTATAGCCGTTTAATACAAAAAATAATTGAATTTATCGCATAGTGCAATTAACACAAATAATATAAAACACATTATTTTCTAGTGTTGGTATGAGCAATTCGAGAACTTTCATGGCATGTTACGAATCAATTAAAAATCCGTTATCATAATTATAAGATAAAAATATGTCTAGAATATAAATTGTCATGTTGTGAACAAACTGAGGTATAACGTACAAAGTTTTCATTGTGGTTCAACACCTAATACTGTACCTATAAAAAAGTACTATATAATAATTAAATCTGAGGACTGTACCTCGTTTTCCAAGGAAGCATCGACCTGTTACAATGATACCGTTATACATCTTCGCTTTAATGATTCACGCTGTTTTTTCGAGTACGCCTTGCAAAGACGGAATAGAAATTGTGACGAAGGAGATTATCCTGGAGATCTCGTTGGAAACTGGTCCTACGTGTACCAATGGTACACTCCGAGGAAAGGCTACCCAATTGACCCTGAAAAGACAATTCCTTCAAATAACTGCTTCTTTCACTTAATCTCACCAGTTTTCCAAGTAAAGGGTCTTGAGGCCAAATGCGCGAATGCCAACGTGCCTTTTAAGTGGTCGGATGCTAAACTATCATTATTTTCAAACATCATCTTTATGGGAGAAAAAGAAAACTGGGTTACGTATGATTGTGACAAATACTGGCCGATGGTAGCGAAGATTGTTCCAGATGATTATATGGTGATAACTTACCCAACCCAAAAGGTCTCCCAATTGTTTTCAAGGAAGGCACCAACTTCAGAAGAACTGACTTGCGTAGTTCATAACGTAGATATCGGAAAAGGTATGACAGGGTTAGGATTTTGTGTTGACTTGTAAAGTTTATTAAAGTTTTTTTGTATCACTTTTTAAATATGTAAATCGGTATTTTTAATATCCCAGATCATAAAACCATGAAAAACCAATAAGTAAATTCACATTTTTCAGAAATTTTTAATTTGTTCAAGGCTCATTGAGATCTGATACAATTAAGTTTGGAAGGCTCTAGCCTAATAGTTTTTGAAAACAAACTATTTACTCATGGTATAATAACATAACTTAGCCACTGTACTTTCTGTATATCCAAAGTGGTTACTATTCTAATTCCTCATACGATATGTACGTATGAGGATCACCGATGCGAAGGGCTGTGCCCTGCAGAGGTGCGAATCTTCACGGATGGATCCAAAATAGGTACAGGTACGGGTGCCGTGATCTTCTCGGAGCTGTGGCTATGTGTATATTGAGATTTTCCGAGAATCACCATTGGGGGTCCATAACACGGTGTTCCAGGCCGAGTGCATGGGCATTTCCCTGGTAGCTTCAGCGATTATAGCCAGGGAGGTTAAAGACCACTCAATTCGCATACTCTCGGAGAGCATGTCCGTACAACAAGCACTAAGCAGCCACACGGTAAACTCTGGGCTGATACACGAGTGCCAGCAAAACCTCAGCCAGGTAGGTAATCTCAATAACATAACCATTCAATGGATCAAAGGACACAGCAGCAGGCAATGATGCAGCGGATGAACTGGATCTGGAACTGGGATCGAGTGTGGTAGTCGTGGGACCTGAACCCATAGTGCCACTCCCCTTTGGATACTTACTTGGTAAGGAAACGCACCAAGGACAAACACTACAAACTATGGAAAGACCATGGTGAGTGCAGGCAGGCCAAGGAGGCACTTCCCACAATCGACGGCCGGTTCACGAAACAGGCCCTCCGATTTTCAAAACAACAGCTACGTACAGTCACAGCTGCTAAAACTGGCCACGGATCCTTTAACAAACATCTTTTTGTCATAGGTATTACGGACAGCCCACTGTACTGAGCCTGCATGGTGGAAGACGAGACAGCAGCCCATGCGCTTCTAGACTGCCGTGAGGTTGCCACATACAGGGCCAAGTACTTCGGTAACCCAGGTACCCTCAGTGAGATCACCAGCAACACCAAGGCGTTGCTGGCCTTTTTCGAGGAGTTGGGGTGGATCGAGTAAGTTCCCACCCGTACGTAAAACGTTGAGTTGCGGAAACCAGCCCGTTATACTATACTACTATTCTAATTATCTTGCTTGAAACATGTTTTTTGCTTGCCCACGTATTCTATAGAGTTATTGGAGCCGTTTGTCGTACCTTGGATGAATGTGACAAAGATGGTTTCAAATGATTATATGCATTTGGAGGAAGAACATCGGAAGAGCCTTTAAATTTTTTTTTTTAATAAACACCGGAAAGGCGAAATGCTGCAGTTATAAAATCATAAAATCATCATCTATTACTATCATTATTGAAAAAGGCATCAAAAGAGCGTATTTCATTACTATTTTACATATTGCAAAAGGTAAGGTGTTACTCGGATTTTGCCTTGACTATTTTTAATTAAAGCAAGTTCAATCAATTTAAAAACCATTCTTGATTGATCTCAGAAAAAGGTATATGTATAATATTACAGAATCACGTGTTTGTGATGCGTATTTTTTTTTGTAATTGCTAAATTCTAATTTGTTCTATATTTATTAGAAAACAAATAACAACAACATAGTTGTGTGTAGACGCTAACAACAAAATACAAGAACCATTACAGAGTGCTAGTTGAAATCATTTATATAATTTTCTACGTTAAATTCAAATTGTCACTTTGCCAAAATCAATTAAGAAACCAATTATAGGGCCATAAGTATATTATTAGCCGAAAGAATTTCGTATAAAATGTTGCGTATTTGACTAGCAATGTCATTACTAAGAGAGTCTTCAACAAAGTGTCTTACACATAATTGTCCATCGGTGTTTTTACTTCTGAATACGACGAAACAAACGTCAAAATGTTTGCCGTTTACATTTTCGCTCTATTGATACACGTCGCCTTATCGAGCACGCCTTGCACGGACGGCGTAGAAATTGTGTCAAAGGAAACCCACAATCCTGAAGATCTCATCGGAAACTGGACGTACGTGTACCACTGGGATAGTCTGAACAAATTCAAGCGGGAATTCATCGATGATGAGACCACAGCCGACCATGCCTTTCAATGCCCAGAAATTTCGATTGCAGCGATTACCCCAGATTACGCTAAAGCGAAAGAAACCGAATGTTCAAGTTCCCAAGTACCCTTCAACTGGGCCGACGCTAAATTAGTAATGGATGCTCCACTGATGAATATGAAGGCAGGCATTCTCGTCATGGGAGAAAAAGAAAACTGGTTAATGTCGGAATGCAAGAAGATGGTGCGGGTTGTGTTGATGAAGGTTTCTGAAGATTACACGGTGATGATCAACCCTGACGTGGCTCATATTTCGGAAATGATTTCAAAAAGGATTCCAACTGTAGATGAGTTGAAATGCGTTGCTCGTAACGTAGATGTCGGCAAAGGTATGTCGGGAATAGGATTTTGTCGTTGATTTAAATCTTAAATAACAAATTAAATACATTTTGTTAAAAAATATTGAAGTTACATTTTGTGTTTAATTTTATTGGTTCTGTTTTTAAGAGCAATCAAATTTTCAGTTACTATTTGGCTGACTTGTAATAAATTATTATATTAAAAATAAATTACATAAAATAGGCTGTATAATAAGATTTCTTTTATAGGAAATGTCATATAAAAAATGAGTAGATACAAGAAAGGGATGGCAACAATTTTAGTGCTGTCAAATTAGTTTACGTTACAATTTCTTCATATTTTTAGTCGTACGTTCCAAGATCACGACAACATAAACTTGTATGGAAATTTTAATTCCAACGAATTTGACAGCACTATAATTGTGGCCATCCCTTACATGTATCTACTATTAGTAAAAGAGAGCGATAGTTTAAAATAAGTAAAATTTTTGAACAAGAAAATCAACACCAATAACCACTTTGAGCTAAGTTTCGCTAAAAGACTCTGTTTTAGTATGATTATCGTTCCCAAAGCATTCAAGACAACGACGGCGACGTAGCATCTACAACTAAACAGGTGGTTTGATTTATTTTAATAGGCCAGTGGAGAGAAATCTTGAAATAGCATGGCATTGAATTTCTGAATTTGTTTTGTTTTTATTCAAGGTTTGAAGAAGTCATAGACAGTGTAGAATTTAAATACGATATTTTTTCATTAATAAAAGCAATAGTTGTTTTATTATGTCTAATACCTAGTTTTGGTTGTAAGGGATCTTATTTACCCACAAAACATAGTATTCAGCTCAGCTTATATACTTATCAATTACTTCTTTACAGCATAAATGCCACAAACGATTAAAAATACCAATTTATAGAATAATTGGCTTAATAAATATCACGTGGGTACACAAACTGAATGTACGGTCTGTTTTTTCTGTCTTGTCTTATTTACTAAACAATCTTGGCATGTCTCTAAAATTTTGGGCAAATTGAGTTAAATATATTAAAACAACCAAGTATGCTTTATCAAGTTGTTTTATGTATTTAACTTGCGGTGTTTGGTATGGTGGACACTAAAGTCTGTTTTTACTCTCTTGCCTTATTAGTAAACAATCTTGGCATGTATCTTTATTCAAATAACTACTGATAAAATACAATTACTAGTTCTGCACATGTAATAAGGTAAAAAAAAATTGTGTGTTAAATTGTTAACATAATGTCTATTAATAATTATTATTAACGAATTACATTAAAAAGACATGCCAAGATTGTTTACTAAATAAGATAAGTAAGGAAAAACAGAGTATACATGTAGATGTTCCCGTTGAACGAGTATACGCCGCAGACGATAAACGCAGTTATATTAAGAAAGTTAGCCTCGTACTTAGTGATAGTTTAAAATCTCGATATTCCCAACTAAAGTAGGAACTTTAAAACTTTATCTACGAAGATTCCGGGCAATATGGAAAGCGTGTAGTGACTGCTTGTTTGCATCTTATTACAGGCTTAGATTTATGTTAGAAAATATTTGAAAGGATGTTGTACTCTTACTTTATAGGGTTTATAGGTCTGTTGTCTTTGATGGGCTGGCTATTAGATAGAATACCTATCTACAAGACTGTATAAACAGTGTTCACGATTCGTACAAGTTTTAATTTAACTTAACTATTAGTATAAGTGGGTCAAAACTTAAAACCGAATTTTAATCCAGTTCCCCCCAATCGATTGAGCTAAAATTTTCATAAACTTTGTAGTTCTGATGACAATACAATAATATTATGAACATATTATTATTATTATTATGAACTTTAAAACTTGTTTTAAAAATATATTTTAATTGAGATTTTATTGAATATAGGCTCGCGGTGATAGTTGGTTAATTAAAGTGGAGCAGATTCGTAAGCAACTTTATTAATTTAAAAATAATTTGGTGCTTACGTAACGAATATTTAATGTAGGTATGTTCTAATGTTCATATTCAGAGACGAAACTTGGTTGGAACTCATGCTTCCAACTGTCAAAATGCAGTGCTATTTGAAGGTTGGAAGCATGAGTTCCAACCAAGTTTCGTCTCTGAATATAAGCCTAAAGGTGGTTTCACACCGGCGAGGTGTGGCGTGGGTGGACCAAGCGAGAATTGAAATTTGTATGGCAAAATTTCAATTCTCGTCACGCCCATCTTTGGTGGGAAAGGTCTGGATGCGCGAGGATCTGCGAGGCGAGAATTGAAATATTTGTTGGTACAATATTAAACTTTATTGCTGCATGAATAGAGTATTTATTACATTGCAAAAATAAACAAATCTCGCACCGGCCTTCGAGGTCCCGCGCTGTCTCGATCTGCCACGCTCTGCCACGGTCTGCCACGCTCTGCCTCGCGATGTCTGGCGCCGACTGTTTTTTCTATTCGAGAGTTTCTTCATAAAATTTAATCTACCGTCACAGACATATATTTTTTACTATGTCTGTGTCTACCGTACAATTTTTATAAGCTAAAATCGTTTCGATGCACGCAGTAATCACTCACAATGTCATTATCTTTTACAGTGTTGCGTGCTGTTTGGGACTTGATTATTTTTAGAACTGGGTTCCAAACGCCAATCATCTTCTCTATTAAAATTCGGATGTTTTTTAATTTCAATAGCCTCACGGACCATTATATGTACATATCGGTTTTCCTTCGCCAGGACAACTCAACAACAACAACAATTCTTGACAACTATTGTTAGTAACATCTCAATAAAATAACCTAAAATCCACGTTTTGTCTGGATTATCTCCACATGCACCGCTATTCATGTACAGAGAATCCAGATGGCCTGCTATCATGGCCATGATGCGATTGAGGCTGCCTCGCACTTTGCAGAGCAAGGACGCGCTTATATCATCTAAGCTAAAAGTCCTTATACCGCTGCTCAGAATTTATGTGACAATAGCATCATAACATCAGCTTAATAAAATCTTTGGTAAAATCTCATGTTTATAAGTTTTAACGGGGTATCAGGTCGATGAGTGGGCCAGCAGCGTGTGGTTACTGTGCCACTATCAGTAATTTTTTTGTACCGTCGACACGAAGACGAAGAACGTAGTATCAGGTCGATGGTTGGTACGGAACCTTTCTGCGCGAGTCCAACTCGCAGTTGGCCGATTTTTATCTATTTATTATCAACCCAGCCTTTTCCGAACATTATAAGAGTCGGTTTGCAGGTCAAAAACAAATTCTATTGGTTTGGGCATGTAGAGATGGCAGCAGCGTTCTCTGAGTATTTAACCAACCAACTGCGATCCCCAACCCGCTTGCCAAGCGTGGCGATTATGGCATATCCCACCAAACTGCTTGGGGAGGCCTATTTCCAGCAGTGGCTGAAATGATGATGTAGAGAGGATGGTCGATAGGACATTGACGAAACAAGTATTCGAAGCGAGAGCGGCTGGAAGAGTTGCAAAGGGCAGTCCCGGCTTTACCTACGGTGCAGGGTGTGCTGTGCACAAGAGCTCAGGATCTTAGGTGACGCTTAACGCCGGCGCTCGCGGCGCCTCCAAAGGGACTAGGTCACTCGCGGCGCTCTCAAATACCATGCGCCCGTATTAAGGCCGACGCTGGCGGCAGTTGGGTGCACCATTTGCACCCAAATTTCCGATCAATGGGAAAAATATAACTGTAAGTATTCCATTTTGATCGCGCTTCTACTAAAGGGTGCCAGGGTATTGATTGCACCCGGGTGCTACATGGTTTAGAGCCGGCGCTGGGAAGGAAACAACCTCGGCGAATGTACCGCAACCAAATTGCAGACGTTCTCAAAAAAAGCCAGGTTAAAAGTACTCTAAACCGATGAGCATGCATGACGAGGTTAATGAACGTAGATGACACGAAGGTGTGTCGGGATCGTAGCAGGTGGAAATCCATAGTCTCTGCCTACCACAATGGGAAACAGATGTGATAATATGTATGCATGTATGCGGCGCGTTCTTTCCATCAAAATTTATTTATTTATCCTACTGATGTCCCTATTCTACTTCCTACTAATATTATAAATGCGAAAGTATGGATATTTGTTTGTTTGTTTAATGTTTGTCCTTCAATCACGCTAAATCTGCTGAACATATTTAGAACAAATTTAGCACACAGATATATAGAACATGTCCTGCACTAACACATGATACTTTTTATCGACATATCATGGGAGCGAAGCCGCGGGCATCAGCTAGTCAATAATATGGGCAAAATTCAAAAACAAACATAAAATACCTAATTTATAACATGGCATCTTCAAAACACTCGAGCTATTGGCACAACAATATCTACTTGAGGACTCAAAGTACTCACTCGAGTACATCAAGTCCTCCAGTAAGGAGTTGCAAATTGTTATTAGCTTTATTATTACTTGGAACTCGGTAACTTGCGTACTTCCCTGTTCTTCCTGATATGCATCACTTGATGTCATTGATGCTGCAAGTTTTGGTACTTAGCTTGTTTTTATGTTGGGGGGGATATGTTATACTTTTTTGTTCCGATAAATATTGGTACACACGGCTACACATCAAGCTGAACATTTCCAGTATAAGCTGACCTCGCATTGTATAGGTTTTCCTTACAACGCGAGGTCAGCCTTTACTGGATGTGTACAGCTTGATGTGTAGCCGTGTGTACAGTCAACCTCACGTGAATGGTAACACTTTAATTACGCAAACCGCCGTTACTGCATACAAAATAAAGACGCTGTCAAAGTCAAAATGTTACTACTGAAGTGCGGTCGATTGTACTACTTATTACTTATTATTTTTACTGGTTGTTTATAAACATGAAGTTCCATTGGTTATAAATAAAAAAAATAGAATAGGGCAGGCCGTAAAAGTACAATTTGTAAACGTAGCATAGCATTACGCCTGTATTATTGCGAAGGGGTAGACAGAGGTGACTATATAGTGCACCCACATTTCGCCAGTTCTTCATGGGACTTCCCATGTAATAGGGGGCGAGCCGATTGCCGTTAACCAGGCACAAATCTACACGTAAGCGTAGTTACACTTTGTTTTTTCTTGCTTGTCTTATTTAGTAAACAATCTGGCCATGTCTTTTTAATGAAATTCGGCAATAATAATTATTAAAAGACATTATGTTAACAATTTCAGAATTTCACACATAGTTATTTTTTTAACCTAACTACATGTGCAACTAGTAATTACTATTTCATCAGTAATTATTTGAATAAAGAGATATGCCAAGATTGTTTACTAAATAAGACAAGAGATAAAAATATACGTATTTTGCAAACGTAATATGTTAAGGCAGCTTTTATGAAAAAAATACGGGTTTTAAATTCGGTAAAAAAACTTATTTCATATTTTTTTTATTAAAGCCCTAGAGTATTTTCAAACAAATCACGCTTATTATGAACATATTTTTTGTACCTATTTTTTTTTCCAAAAAATACCTTATTTTCAGCATAAACATGATTCTCGTCACGGCCGCCTGACACGGGTTGGGTACGGTCAGCACAATTTGTCTCTTGACCGCAATACATCCATCAATTACACGTTGCAGATATCTGGATGCGGGAGCGAAAAATGTGGACGGACCCTTACTGATTTTCGGTGATGTATGTGTGAAACAATTTTGTTTGGCGGCCGTTACGTAACGTTCGCTCTTGAATTTTGGAGCGGAGTGAAATATGTGTGTGTGCCCTTAATATTTTTTTATTTGACACAAAAATATTGTGTAATAAATAAGTAATTAAAAAACGTGAGGCTATTGAAATTATAAAACATCCTAATTTTAATAGAGAACATGGTTGGCAGCTGCCACCTGTTTGGAATCCAGTCCTAAAAATAATCAAGTCCCAAACAGCACGCAACACTGTAAAAGATACTGATATTGTGAGTGAATACTGCGTGCATCGAAACGATTTTAATTAATAAATATTGTACGGTAGATTAAAATATTTTTTTAGAAATATCTGTAAAGACGATTGTCATCTTAGTCTACCTGCGACCACGAAATGCTGCAAGGTTTCGAAACGTCAGGGAAACCATTTTAAATAATATACGCGATTTAATCCGGTTAAACTTTGTTTTATTATATGTAATTAAAAATTACTAAATGTTTACAGGACATTTTACACACCAGGGGCCGTATTATGAAGTATTAAAGCCATCATTGTTCCGTTGTGTGAGAGAGACAGACATATACAGGGTGAATAGCGCCATCTCTCTCTCGCACTGGAATCATGATGGCTTTAATACTTCATAATACGGCCCCTGTATCTAGTCCCAAACTAAGCAGAGCGCGGGGTGCTTAGCACGTCACGAGAGCATTAATGACATTATTCGTCGTGCTCTTGCCACCGCTGCCGTACCAGCTGTTTTAGAACCCAACGGCTTGGTACGAGACGTTGGGAAGAGACCAGATTTCATGTCGTTATTGCCATGGAAGATGGGTATGCCTCTGGTGTGGGACGCAACGTGCATGCGTCGACACCCTTGCTCCTTCACATCTTTCTAGCTCGGCTGGCTGTGCTGGTGCTAATACCGCTGCATCTGCGGAGGCCCTCAAGCGGCGCAAATATAGTAACCTATCAGGTAACTATGACTTTGTGCCGTTTGAAGTCGAAACGCCCATGGCCATGCGCGCTCCCTTTTTAAGGAAATCTCTAAGAGGCTGGTCGACACTTCGCGTGATCAGAGGGCTGGCTTCTTCTTTGGTCAAAGAATAAGCGTTGCCATTCAACGTGGCAACGCTGCCAGTCTTCTGGGCACTATGCCAGATGACAGCTGTGTGGAGGAATATTTTGACGCCTAGGCGCGCCTTTTTGTATCTTTTTATTCTGTACTTTGTAAATATTGTATCATTTTATTTTGTACTATGTACATATTTTTTATTACTTAACTAAATTTATCTTAATGGTTATTGTCATTCATACTGAGAAGAGGCCCGTGCGCAGCAGTGGGACAGTAATGGGTTGATTATGTTAAATAATAATAAAATTGTCTTCGTCTAATCAAAATCTTGAAAGCAGAGCTTGTACAATGGGTACTAGAAAATGGATATCTATGTATACTTACAAAGAGAGATTGTCCTGATTGACTGATTCATCAACGCAGAGCCGATACTACTCAAGCTAGAAACATGTGGACAGTAGGTTCCTTTTGTAACGTAAACTTCAAATAAAAAAATATTTTTATAAAAACATGCATTTTTTTCAATGTTTTTGTTACTTATCTTCAAAACGGTAATACATACCAGCGTTAAACTTGGTTTAATCATAGTGCATACTATGTATATTTTGTTTTTTCTCCCTTGTCTTCTTCTTTTTCTTGTTGGGCTAGTGGTTGCAAGCGCGACTGCTGAGCGTGGGGTCCTGGGTTCGATTCCCGGGTCGGGCAAAGTGTTATTGGGTTTTTTCATTAGGAAATTCTCAGTAGCAGCCCGGAGTCTGGATTTGTGCCCGGTTAATGGCAATAGGCTCGCCCCCTATTACATGGGACTATAACATAACTGGCGAAATGTAGGTGTGCTATACACCTCTGCCTACCCCTTCGTGGAAATACAGGCGTGATGTTATGTTATGTTGTTATGTTATGTCTTATTTAGTAAACAATCTTGAAACGTTGCTTTATTCAAATAACTACTGATAAAATATAATGACTAGTTCTGCGTATGTTATTTTATTAGCTTAAAAAAAAATGTGTAAATTTCTTAACTTAATGACATTCAATAATTATAATTGACGAATTGCATTAAAAAGACATGCCAAGATTGTTTACTAAATAAGACAAGTATGAAGAAACAGAGATTAGGTAGTTTAGCAACAAATACTAAAAATAGGGCAAACATAGACACGTGTGGTGGTACCTGCGTAACAAAGAGATGCAAAAATTAATATTTCACGCACGGTGATGAACTCCCGTAAATTAATCAGTTTCAATGGGGTATCAGGTCGATGGATGATACGGAACCCTTACTGAAAAATATAGTTATAGCGGTTTATAGTAAAAGCCCCAGTTACCTACTGTGCCCCATTGTTCGTAAAAAAAACCAACTTCAGAAAATAAGAGAAAAATTATAATTTGGTATACGGTTAAATTTATATAATAAACATTGAACTGTTACATAGTGTTAGTGCACCACAAGTACGTAAAAAATCATCACGAAACAAAAAAAAAAACTTGTGATCGTCCCTTAAAGTGTCGATAATCGGGGATGTTACGTTACTATCCTCCAGTTATAAACAGAAAGCTTTCCAAATGCATAAAGGAAATGAGTTTAAGGTCAATTCACACTTACCCGTTTTTTAGCACAGCCGTAGTTTGGTGCTCAAATATTCCAAGCCCGTTACGAAAGCGTAACACTTGTTTATAGCCGTTTAAAAACTTTTAACAGAACACTAAAACTGCATTTAGATAAGTTTATTGTAACCTAAACTCTATACTAAACTTCATAAGGCTCAAAACGTTTTGGTGTCAAATATTTCGGGAGGATTAAATCTTCAGTTTGAGTACTAAAATAAAGAATCTCTCCCGCGCTAGGAAAGTATTTGGGATATTATTAAAACTGTCTTATAGTATATTTCTAGCTGGAAATAATTATTTTCTAGCGTAAAATTTAATACCGAGGGGTGTTCTTAAGACTTTAGTAGTAACAAACTTTATTTTATTAAAAGTAAGCTCTGCTTATGTAGATACATTATATACACACAACTTAAACGTAAACTTCATAAAATTCATACAAGATTTTTTTACGGAGTGGTGGATAATTGGCATATTAGTTCGGGTTTCTTATCGCAACCACATTATTATAAAATTCACTTAAAAACAAGAAAATTTGCCTTTATTTGGCGTGCTCTACGAAATTTTCTGTCTTTTATACACAGCCATAGTAAAAAATATAGACGAAGTGCTGTGAACAATCTAGTGAAGCCAAATAAAAACTGTGCTCCTTCGTGTACAACCAGCGCTCACGAACACACATGCACCTCAAACCGTGCTCACCCCTCTCAGTACACATGTCGCGGAATTGTCCAGTAACCATGGCGATAGCAAATATCCTTCTGGTGCATGGTGATGTATATCCATGGAACTAAGTTTTTTTTTATTCCGTGTGTATATCATCAATTATCATCTGAAAATTTTGAACTTATCAAAGTACCTTGTATAGGCTTTCCGTACAATGCGAGATCAGCATATACTGTAAATGAACAGCTTGATGTGTAGCCGTGTGTACCACAGTAAATAAGCTAATAATTGATTTATATCATAAACAGGTAACATTGCCAACCACCCATCATTATTGAGTTAATAAAAATCTCTTAGGCATTTAATAACCTTAACGATAACTATTTCTAGGTGTTCTTAATGATAAGCCTCTTTTATATTTGAACAGTTGCGTAACGAAATAAAAAAGAAAAACAACAAGTTTATTTTAGCAAAATAAGCGGAGAAAATTACAGCTAATAAGCTTATTGTATTTTTTGGTAATTTTGTGCGTCATTTTTGAGGCAAATAAATATTTTTTCTTTCTTTCTTTCTTTCTTTCTTTCTTATTATTTTTATTTTATTAATTTGGGAAAATAAACGGTTACACATTACAGTATTATTTATAACTAGACTTTGCCTGCGTATAATTCGACTTTTCACAGAAATACTTATCGCGCATCTCCCGGGAACTGTTTATTATTAAAAAAAAAGTATATAAGTATTATAATAAAACACGGTTTAACCGGATTAAATCGCGTATATTATTTAAATTGGTTTTCCTGACGTTTCGAAAGCTTTGCAGCATTTCGTGGTCGCAGGTAGACTAAGATGACAAGCGTCTTTACAAATATTTCTAAAAAATTATTTTAATCTACCGTACAATATTATTAATTAAAATCGTTTCGATGCACGCAGTAATCACTCACAATATCATTATCTTTTACAGTGTTGCGTGCTGTTTGGGACTTGATTATTTTTAGGACTGGGTTCCAAACAGGTGGTAGCTGCCAACCATCTTCTCTATTAAAATTAGGATGTTTAATTTCAATAGCCTCACGGTGCATTCTAGGTACATATCGGTTTTCCTTTGCCAGAACTTGTGGTTTATCAAATCGAAGAAAATGGTTGAGTTTGTAACCGATATGTACCTAGAATGCTCCGTGAGGCTATTGAAATTAAAAAACATCCTAATTTTAATAGAGAAGATGGTTGGCAGCTACCACCTGTTTGGAACCCAGTCCTAAAAATAATCAAGTCCCAAACAGCCGCGTTATGGTCTATATATGTGCTAAATTTCATCAAAATCCGTTTAGCTGTTTCAGTGTGATTAAAAGATAAACAAACAAACATCCGTAGTTTCGCATTTATAATATTAATAACGTAGAATAAATATTTAAACAGTTGCGTAAAAATTAAGAAAGACAACAAGTTTATTTTGTCAAATTAAGCGTGGCAAACTACTGACGAGCTTACATAATATATACCTAATACCATAGTTACTACAGTTCCATAAAAATGTACTCGACAATAAAGCCGGGTTCTCACTATACGGGTACTCTCGGACCGAGTACTCTTACACGAGCTAGATCGTATAGGATCCAGTCCACTCGGAATTTGGTTGACACGTTACAAGTTCATCAGCGTCCAAGTAGCATACGAATGCTACAACTCCTTGCACAATCAAGATGATGCTACTGCGAGGTCTAGAAATTATAGCAAATACATTAATTGCTGAAGTACAATATCATTGAAAGGAAAGAAAAAATAAGCAGGAGATAAATTTGCACTCGGAAATAGGCATTTCGGGCATCTTTGTTTTTATATTATTTTAGTTGAGCTCAAGTTCCACAACACTTCTTCCACTTCATATAGTTCCACAAACCTCAGTGTCACGATCATTCCACTTTTTTTGTCAAATTAATAAATAAAATATATATTTTTTTATTCACAAAAAGTTTTACATCAAAAATCTGTAAAGTCCCTAACTTCTGAGCTAGGTACAAACATGTGTTACAGAAGTCAGTGTCTTCTCCCATTAGTTTAACACAAATAGTGAATAATAATTACAGTTTACAAAATGTATTTGTGATGTGGACTATGTGTTGTTTTTGTGTGCGTGTGTGAGCGGTTGACGCCATTTTTTTTTCATGAAATGATCCGACTAACCTTGTAAAAATAAAACCGCGCCCGATTACCACTCTGATAGGATCCGTGTCCAAGTGCGCTCGGATCACGTGTTTACACGCTACGAGTAGCGCCCGAGTAGGAATCCGAGTCGACTCGGTCCAAGAGTACTCGTATAGTGAAAACCCGGCTTAAGGCCTTGCAGTCACAACATACTCAGAGGCAGTATTGCCTCCATGAGGCTTCATACGCATCAAACACGTTAATCTCACAATCCAGCCCTTTCAAAAAACAATAATATCATGACTAATGAAAAATGCTGAGCAAAAACCGACCGAACCTGACCGAAAAAACCCAACAATATTGTGTTACACCCAACATTGAATGACAGGCACAATCGAGGCGGCCTCAGTAATTTTCCTGCTGTTTTATCTAGGAAGAGAACAATGGAACTCATTTTTCGGCCACAATGAATTTCATTTTGGGGGCCAAAATACAACGCCATTAAAATCCTTCCGTTTTGTTGGCGGAAAGAGCGATACCGAGACTATCTAGGTATCCTAGGTGCTTGTAACGAGCAGCGAGTGTACGCACCCTCGAATATAGTTACTGTGTAATGTCACAGATAATATAATACTATGTAATGTATACGTTGTTAGTGCGTAGCATTACCGAACAGTGTTTGGGTTTGTGATATTCATGAACGAAAGTGCTTAAATAGCTTTTTAAATATATAAATAGTGAAAATAAAAAATCGCTCACGAGCTGGATTCGAATCTCCGACTCATGGTTCAATACACCAGTGTTTTAGCCGCTAAGCTTTTTTAGCTTTTCTTTCCATTATTTATATCTTTAGATTTCGCTCCACATGCTGCGTAAATGTGTTAAAAAATGCCTTTTTGCAGTAAACAATTTTTCAACACACTTGCTCGTAAAGTGGCTCTTATTGCACCCCTTTCAGGTTCATAATGCAGCTTATAACGAACGCGTGCTTTTTAGGGTTCCGAAGTCCTACAAGGAACCCTTATAGTTTCGTCATGTCCGTCCGTCTGTCCATCTGTCCGTCTGTCCGTCTGTCCGTCTATCCGTCTGTCCGTCTGTCCGTCTGTCCGTCTGTCCGTCTGTCCTAATCCTTTACAGCTTAATAACTTCTACAGTTATAAACATAAGTAAATGAAATTTTGTTAAAAAATTGTCTGCATATAGATCTCAACTTTAAAAGAATAAAAAAATAGTTTTTACGTTCTTTAGGGGTGGCGCCCATACATGTGAAATGGGGAAAAAATATTTTTTTTCGCTGCACCCCATCGTGTGGGGTATCATTCAATAGGTCTACTAAAATGAAGGTAATGTTTCATACATCACTTTTTTATCAGGTGTACCATCTGCGAAATATAGCCCGCCAAAGTGGCTTGCAATGTGTCCCCCCCCCTGCCATTTCTAAACTATGCAACGTAGAAACTTATAATCTTCCACATTGATAGACCTTTGTGAAAACTCTCTTTTAAAATTATTTCGAGTATAATGTGATTATAATTTTTTGAGTTATAGTGAGAAAACTGAAAAATACTTAAGACGTCCTAGTTCATAGGTCATTGACCTTAGAGAAAAATTATCATGGCAAATAATGCTCCTTTAGCTACTTTCTATTTGAAAAAATCACAAAAAGTAACTTTGACATCAATCAGACTTCTTAAATTTGGCTTCTTGAATTTATCGCTAGATGGCGCTACTAACAACACGCTCTGAGTCGCGAATGCTGCCGATTATTGCAAAAACTAAAATAGCCATGATTAATATTCGATTTGATTCGTTTGTACACCTACTTAAGGAACCCTATAATACTGAGCATGGCCCGACATGCTCTTGGCCGGTTTTTTACTTTACATTGTTGCATTAGAGATTTTTACTTTACAGGTTTTTTATTCCAGCATTTTTTGCCTACACAAATTAAAAAAAAATGTGAACAAATCAACTGTATCTGATGAAATGAAATGTTTATTTAATATATTTTAATTCAAAATCAAATGTTTTATTTATTTAAAATAAACATAATTACAGGCACTTTTGAAACGTCAGGCTCTAGTTGCACGATTCCAAATTGTGGGGCCTTTGGAGAAGAACCTGCAAGAAACACCATGGATAAACTCTTTTTAAAATAGGTTATTGTTTATTACATCAAATTTATTCAAATAATGTGAGTATAATGTCGGTTAATGCCAGATATAAACAAGAGTTTAAAAGTGAGAATATTGCCTTTACAAATAAACGTAAAAAAAAGTTGCCATAGTATGTAGGAGCTGACCTGTCCCGACAGACGGCACCCGTTCACGAGCATGACGCGAGCATCAGCCATCGCTTAACAACCATATTGAAGGGAACTTAACGACCCGACACTAACGCCACCACCAGCATGACATTTAAGTGAGCATGACAGACTCATACTGCTAGACAACAGATAGGCAGGAATATATAGAATTACTGTAAAAACATTAATGGCCACATCATACTTACATTTTACATTTTAATCACCTATTAAAAAAATGTAAGCATCTCATACACGTTGCAGTTCTATAACAGAAAAGAATGCAATATTATAAAAATAAAAGTGTAAATAAATTGTATAATTTCGAAATAGTAATAGTTCATTCATTCTAAAAATGTTTAATTTTCTTGGCTGCGTTTTAAAAATAAACTGTAAAGTCAAAGACGTAAAAACTCTTTGCTGCGTTTTAAAAATAAACTGTAAAGTCAAAGATATTACAGTATTGTGTTTGTGTAAAGTAAAAAGCACTAGTGTGATGATAGAAATTAAAAAGCACACGTGCATTAAAAGCTACATTATGAACCTAAAAGCGATGCAATAAGAGCCACTTTACGAGCAAGTGTGTTGAAAAATAACAATGTCATTATCTTTTACAGTGTAGCGTGCTGTTTGGGACTTGATAATTTTTATAACTGGGTTTCAAACAAATGGTAGCTGCCAACCATCTTCTCTATTAAAATTAGGATGTTTTTTAATTTCCTTCACGGAGCATTCTAGGTATATATCAGTTTTCCTTCGCTAGGATTTGTGGTTTATCAAATCGACGAAAATGGTTGGGTTTGTCTAGGGCATGTCCAGAAAAAAAAAAACTGTGTGTTTAAAAATACTTGCAAATAATGAGATCCTAAATGGCTTTGAAACTCCCAAATTTACTTGAAATAAACTCGTGAGAATTCCACTTTTCCGACGTTTTCCGCTACTTCATCAACAATGATGTATAAGTAGGCACATTTCTGTACCCTTCAAGATACTACGGAAAGGTCATTCCGGCTGAAGGGACAACCCACATCACGATATCTAGACCGGAAACGAACTTGTCTCGACCGGGGATCGAACCCTAAAGCCATCGATTACGTATGGCTCGTCTAGACGATAAACTATTTGATTTTTTTTAATGACCTCGTTATCCTACTTCCTACTTATATATATCCTACACTTCCTACTAATATTATAAACGTAAAAGTTTGTGAGGATGTATGTGCATGTTTGTTACTCTTTCACGCAAAAACTACTGTGTAGATTTTAATGAAATTTAGCATACAGATAGAACATAACTCGGATTAACATATAGGCTACCTTTTATCCCGGAAAGATGAACAGTGCTCGAGAGACGCGCGATAAACGACATTCAAGCGGGCGAAGTCGCGTGCATAAGCTAGTATTATAAATGTGAAACTTTCTGAAGATGTTTGGACATTTGTATGTTTGGATGTTTGTTACTCAATCACGCTGAAGGTACTGTAATGACCAATCCAAGAGGATCAAGGCAATTGATATATAGATAAATATATATAGATATGTAGATATGTAAATATATATTGATATATATATATAGATATGTAGTCACATATCTTGCCGTATTTCAATTTGCTTGGATTATCAAGATTTCGCTACTAGACCTAAAGTAACATTGATTGGTTGGAAGTTTAAGAACCAAGTCAGTTTTATCTGCAGTAAAGAACAAGAGTAAAAAGTAACAATAAATAAATCAATCTCATCTCAACCGAAACAACCTTCAACCCTTTCATTCCTTCTCCAGAACCCATAAACCACACCCCGTATAAAATAAAATAGCACACCATAAATACCTCATTGAAATAAACCATTCTAAATTCAACATTAACTGCAAGACTATTAGTTAAAGCATTTCTCACCGCGTTCCTATTCCGACCACGTAGCAATTAGGAGCCGTTAGTATAATCCGGTCGAAACCGGCCCGGTCCAGTTACAACCAGTTTTAGCTGGTTTCCATCGAACATTCGTCGGATTTGTTTCGTGTAGATTGTTTTTGTTGGCACCCAACGTGGGACGCATCTTAAGAGGCCCTAATACCAACTAACTCGATATTGTGGATATTTGTGTAAAACATGTAACTGTTGGATGTTGTTTATAGGGGATTTATTTATGGATATTAGAAGGTTTTGTGTAGGATGAGCTGGGTTGATAAAATAATGTATCTGTTCGCAGTTGCTTATTTAAGTTGTGGTACAATAGGGGTTTATCACATCTGTCGACGAAACTAAATCGTTTATTTAATATGTAAGCTATTTGTTATTTTGTGACGCTATATAAAAGCGGAATAAACTAGCAAAGCTCTTACTGAGAATATTACAAGTATTATATCCATTGTCTAGTACCCTTAGCACAAGCTCTGCTTAGTTTGGGACTAGATAGTGCTGTGTAAAAATGTCCCAAAGGTATTTATTTTATTTATTTATTTATTATCTAAAACCCGTATTACAGAACGAAAGCTTTGATCACTGTTTAAATCTAGTTTTGAGTTGAGCTTTAATTTTAGAATATTCCTTAAGCATAGATTCATTGATCACAGTTCAGCTGAGTTCAGCTTTATTTGGAAATATTACCTATTCAGTTGAAGATTCATGCTTAAGCAGAGATTTAATCTGTAATCACTCAAATGTGGTCGAGACAATGCCCGGGCACAGATTTCCTTGAAATTTCAGGTTAAGTATATTGTTGTTGAATTGAAGATTATAATTTTACTTACCGTATAGGAATAACACCGAAGCTCAAGTAAAGATTGCATGCTTAGGTAGTGATTAGGTAATTGAAAATCAAACTGTACTTACTACTGTACTGTTTTACTGTTCAGGCTGTGCGTCTGTGGAATCTGTTACCTAAATAGTTAAAAACAAAAAAGGAAGACAAAAATATTTGCTTCTCCTATAAACTAAGGTATCGGAAGGTCTCTTTGAAGGATAAAATCCATAACGAGATCATCCGGAGAAGAACCGGAATGACAGACATAGCTTGTAGGATCAGTAAACTGAAGTGGCAGTGGGCCGGCCATGTCTGTCGAAGGACCGATGGCCGCTGGAGCAGACAAGTTCTTGAGTGGAGACCGTGAATCGGCAAACGCAGCATAGGGCGCCCCCCAGCCAGGTGGACCGACAACGACTGACTGGATGCGGAAGGCAGAGGACCAAGCACAGAAATAGATGGAGTAGAATGGTTGTAATCACAATTTTACTTGCGATTCATACGTGGCAACTTTCGAACAAACTACGCCTTACATATTGACGTCATTAATTTATAAAAATTAACTTTAATCAAACGTACTTTACAGCTTTTACTTCTGCAGTTAGAAACAGCACAATAAGGCATTTTGCGGGTTTTTGTTACAGTATTTACAGAAACAAGTCATAAGGCGTACTGAGAAAGGCTTTGAAATGCCCTGCTCTATGGTGCAGAATGTTGGCACGCACGCCCTGCCCACTTTTCCATTCTATCTATTTCTGTGGGACCGAGTGTTGTGGCGCAACTTGAGAGAGGCCTATGTCCAGCAGTGGACTGTGATAGACTGAGTTGATGAATAGAAAAAAACTAGCATAAAGCCTAAAGCTACACGCAAACAGCAAAATAAGTTCATAAGTAAATTCCGTGTACTCAATAACTTGCGCAAGAACAAGCAATTGCAATACCTTTCACCGATCGAGGCAAAGAAAAGAAATTAAATCGACGACGTAGCTATCATTATCTAGAACTTTTCCTACAGCTACAATTTTTCTTTGCCCGTAAAATGCGGAGCCGTCAGATGTCAGTTAAATCTTTACGGTTTCCGCTTTGCACCCGGGTTTTATTCGGGTTACCCGGCTCTGACAACCGGGTGCACACGATATTCACCATTGTGCTACTGGAGAATTGTTACATATATTTTACTGATCTGTGAGAGGATGAATAAAATGATTTTTAAACGCATATTTAATAAAATCGTCGTACCGTAAAATGCTCCAACTTTCCACACAAGCACTACTTTGCCTAATAATTATTGAGTCAACTGTAACACGTACGTCACACGTACGTCGTACGTCGTGTTCACGGTAGCTTAGTGGCTAAAGCACTGGCGTACTGAGCCAGGAGTCGCAGGTTCAAATCCTGCTTGTGAGCGATTTTTTCTATCCACAATTTAAATTGTTAGATTTCGCTTGGCATGCGTAAATGCGTTAAAAAATGGTACAATAAACTGTAACAGCTTGTAACATTCGTTCTCCTCTCCTTTATATCCACATACTATATGAAGTTAGTATATAGGTATAAATGAATTTTGGCCATATTAAAAGTTGTGATCGTCTAGTAAGAGGGTAGGACACTTCCGCTATGTTTGGTAATAACCGTTAGATTCTTTTTATGGAAGTGGCTGTGTCAAGTTAAAGTATATGGTATTGAGAGCATGAAATTACAGCTAAACCTAAGTAGTACTAAATTAAACAATATTCTGAAAATGAAATGACAAGTAAATTAATTTAAATGATAAAATATTTGAATTATGACTTTGTGGGGTATTTTGTGTAGTGTGTTGATAGAGATTCGAGTACAAGGTAGGAAAACCTAATCTGATTGCACCGGCAACAACTAAAAGGTGGATAATTAGAGAGAAACCTGAATTTAATTTAGATTATAATAAATCCTGTGATAAATAATTTAAGTAATTAATATATTTGGTGGGTTTTAAGGTAAGATAGGAATTGGAATTAGGAAGTAGTTATATAATTACATAATTGTATAACAACATGAGGGTATTACGAGTGCTTAACGAGCCCCGCCTCGCTCGAAGCTCTGAAACCCAGCCGCACACATGGTTCCTCGGAAACATGGGGATAGTTTAAAAGATTGGGCTATACACAGCCAGATACAACAGAAACGTAAGTGTCTCTGAGGTACCATCAGAACAGGTAGGTAGGAGTGGGATGAGATAACCCAGCACCAAATAAAATATTGTATAATTTTTATAGTTAGATGAATTTACATCCAATCTAACGTGCGTGATTCATTGCGATGTAGGACCGGACACACAGACACGGCATCATCAAGCAGTTGACTCTAAAATCCATGGTGACCGGAGTCAGAGCATGGCCAAAGTAAGAAAGAGAAGGTTCATACATAATTTAGCAACCGGAGCAAACCACAAGTACTCATCGTGTTCCTCCCCCAAATGTTCGTAAGTGTACATTGGGATCCAGAGCAGGACTAACGACCAGGATTCACACCGAGTATACTAAGTATGAGGTAAGGTCCCTAATGGCATAATGGCATTGCAATAACACCGCCATAAATATAGTAGTACTGGTTGGTGAGCCAATGAATGTGCTCCCGACACAGATCACAAGAATCAGCAGCAGCGTTAAAGAGGATATGGTTAGTTATACAAAACTAAAACACATAATAAAGTATTACTAGTGCAATCAAGCCAGGTATCTCGAGGAAAGGTTTTGTTTGGTTATGGACTAGACTTACGTCTTGCCCTAGAGATAAATAAAACGACAGTATTTTGTCGAAATCAATTTTAATCGTAGAAAATCACAGTTTCGTAATATCTAGACTTTCTATATAAATAAGAATTGTCGTAGGTAAGCCAATCAGTCCAGCAAGGATCATAATAGTTATAATAACACAAGAGGACGGTTGACCGATACCATACATTACTGTAATGGATAGCATCAGCTAGTGGCTTTTACAAGGAATGCTCAAACCAGGCCCAATTAAGGGGGAGGAGAGAGCCTAGCTTTCACACAAACGACAATGCATAGTTTGATACTGAATATCCGCCTTCCACTCATATTGGCGGCCATCCCAGTCCAATATCAGTGAGAAGGTCATAGATAATAATATCTCACCGCATCACACACCTGAGCGATCGATATACTCCAAGAGAAATCGTAAGGCAATAAAGAATTACACTATTGTACAAGTTTCTTCAATTACCCTACAAAAACCCTCGAAGCGTTACTTTCCCATCAAAGATGAGTAGCTTATCAACTAGTCTCCTTGTAAATTCCACAGAAATATGGACACCCTATAGTAAAACACAGCAAGTTATTCACCAATCTGGACTTAATCAGACCAAATTGACAGATTTTAGATACAATTTTAGGAAAATCTAGATATAAATTTTACCTCATCCTGTACTATAATATCCACAATAAGACAACCGTCTTGTAGTTAAATGCAGATCTTAACGCACAGAATTACATAACGATGATTTACCTCACCTGTAATAAGATAAATGCAACATTTATTGCAAATATCAAACCACAAGCTACACAATTATGTTAATGTGGGTAGGTGAATTTGGTGTAGGAATGTGGTGTGTGTGGTGTGTGTGGTGGTGTTTAGTGTAATATAGATAAACAGATACATAATTATACATACAATTATGCAATATATAGGGCCCTAACATCACTTTCACACTACCTCCACACTTCAAATCCCTAAACAGCTTAACATCAGTTTCCCTAACATTTCCCTACGCCCTGACCAATATTAACGACCCTAGCAACCACTTACTTGCGATCTGAAACGGAGGCTTCAGACCCAGCTCGACCTCTTCCTAGCAGCACTCCAGACGAAAGGCCCCTTCCCTGCTCCAGACGAAAAAAAGCCACGAATGATTTTTTTTTTTTTTTTTTTTTTTCGAATGGGCTCTCGCAGGTGGGACCGAAGTCCCATTTCTGCTTAACCGGACTTAGTTGGCGGAGAGTCCCATGTGGGACTCCATTCGCCGAAGGTTTTTTCCCTACATACTTACAAACTAGATGCGCGCGGCATCAATACCGCGCGCAAGCGGGCGCCCCCCAAGGGGGGGGCTCGAACCTCGCTAGGGCATTGCAGGGGGACCCCGCAGTTCCTATGTCCCCCTAGCAGCCGTTGCTGCATCGAATTGGTTACCTCGAAAGTAGCGGACTTTCGGTCCCTATCGGGTGACGTGCTAAACGCCGTGAAGCGGCAAGCCTCGCCGGCGAGGCTAAGACCTACCTAGAAAACCTAACCAGTGGCTACGCAATAGCCTGCTCCTAGGAACTACTCTAGAGCATAGGGCCGGTCTCGCGTGACGAGATTATCTCCGGTTGCTTACACCGTGAGGGCGTCCCCAGGGGGGAGCTCGGACCTCGACTCAGGGTGCAGCAGGGGGACCCCGCCACTGATCCCCCCAGCAGCCGGTGCTGCGTCGGCATGTGTTTCTGTTTCTCGAGAGTCGGACTCTCGGATTCTGTGTGTGTGTCGCGTCGGTCCTCGCCGGCGGGGACGATATTTTGGACGACGGCGTCGGAGTGTGCTTGTACTTTTATCTGACTCCTGGAGGAGTGTAATATCGTCATCGGGCTCAATGAGTGTGTGTCTGGGACGTCGGGTTTTGCTAATAGCAGATGGCTGGTAGACGGTGGCCGCCACGACCAAGGGGTTGGGGTGCTTGGGAGCGGAATCGAAATAGCGTTTTGAGACACGCTTGAAAAACTGCTTGATGGTCGGCAGTTTGAGGTCTAGGTGGAGGTCGACGTTGCGTACGTACCAGGGGGCGCCTACGGCCCTTCGCATGAAACGGTTTTGGAGGGTTTGGAGTATGTGAATTCTTACCGGCTTAACGTGTGCGAACACAACGCTAGCATAGGCGAGTATGGGGCGGATACAGGTGGTGTATATCCTTACTTTGAGAGGAGTGGGCAACTTACTGTGCGCATTGAGTAGGGGGTGGAGACGTCCGAGGACGAAGGCGGCACGGTTTTTCACCTTGCGGATATGCGGTCTGAAAGTCAGTCTACGGTCAAGGATCACGCCAAGGTATTTGGCTTCTCGTTGCCATGGGATCTGTTTTCCGAACATTGAGACTGGTACGCTTAATTCTTTACGATACTGTGACAGGGGTCTCTTATCGAAGAGGACCGCTGCACTTTTTTCGGGATTTACTTCGATTCTCCATTTCCGGAACCATTCACCTAGGGTGTTGGCCGCGGATTGGAGGGTACGAGAAATGGCGACATGGGTCCTGCCGGAGTAATAGATTGCCGTGTCGTCGGCGAAAAGGGCCATACGGGCTGCACCGCATTTTGGAATATCGCTGGTGTACAGCGTGAACAGTAGGGGGGAGAGCACGGAGCCTTGTGGCACACCGGCGTGAATGGGATGGGGGGAGGAGAGAGCCCCTTCTATGCGATAGCGAAAGGTACGATTCGATAAGTAGTCTCGGATGATGAGCACGAGACGATGTGGCACATTCATAGTGTACAGCTTATATAATAAGCCGTTGTGCCACACTTTATCGAAAGCCTTTGCTACGTCGAAAAAGAGAGTGCCGGTCATTTGACCGCGTACGAAGCCTGCACTGATGTGTTCTACAATGCGGTGCAGTTGATTAACGCAGCAGTGCTTTGTACGAAAGCCAAACTGCTCGTCGGGAAGGAGTTTATTTGAGTCGGCGAAATCTTTGAGTCGCTTATAAATAAGCTTCTCGTAGATTTTACCGAAGGCATTGAGGAGACTAATCGGCCGGTAACTACTCGGCTCGGCTTTTGGTTTGCCCGGTTTGGAAATACCGATTACCGTAGCCTGTTTCCAAGCCTGGGGAAAGATGTTGTTTTTAAATGCCGCATTGAAGATGACGGTCATTAGAGCGATTAGGGTGGCAGGGAAACGTTTCAGCACCTTATTGGTGATGCCGTCTGCGCCGGGGGCTTTTTTGGGCTTAAGATCCTTGACTATAGAGAGAACTTCGTCAGGGGTGATCGGTGGGAGCGGGTCATCAGGGTCATCTATTGGGGGGAGGGGGAGGGCTGACCTACGCTCTACTTCTGAATTAACCTTATCAAGGTGGGTTTGGCTTACGGGAAGCGTACTGAGAGTGCATTGAGACTCCAAACTGTCGGCTAAGCATTCGGCTTTTTCGTCGTCGTCAAAGGCCGGCCTTTGATTGGGTCGATTTAGGGGGGGCATAGTTGTCGTGGTCTCGCATTTAAGTCTGCGTTGAAGGGCCCAGAAGGCTACATGAGACGGTTGGATTGCGCTGACTTCCTTGTCCCAATGATCCTCCCGTACCTGAGCTACACGTCTCTTTACAGTATTCTGTAAGGAGCGCATATGGGCACGATTGGCTTCATTGGGAAAAGCGTCATAGGCACGGATGGCCGCGTTCCTCTCGGTCCTCAACTCATTCACATCGTCCGGCAGTTTCAGACGCTGGTCATCAAGCATCGGAACCTGCCGTGAGCATTCGCCCACTACGGACTGTACATGGTTGGTGAGCGAGGTGATCGCGGCCACCGTGTCCGCGACTGTCTCAATGGAGTCAGGGATTGAATCTAATTGGGGGGATGAGGTAGATTTGAGGCGGTCCTCTAATCTCCTCCAATCGGTTATCGTTTTTGTTACGGGTGGAATACCGGGATCCGAGGGACCACCTCGGGGACCCAGTTGAATGATCACAGGGCGATGATCTGAGTCTAATTCTTGGATTACCTCGATAGAGCGAATACCGAGGTTTACGCGCTTTAAGAGGGCTATATCTAGGATGTCGGGCCGATGCCCTACTGTGTCAGGATAGTGAGTGGGACGCATCGGGGCGATGACGTCGAAGGAAAGTTTGTCACTAAGTGCTCCTAATTGAATGCCAGCGGTGTTATTGGAGACACAGCTCCATGAGCGGTGTTTGGCGTTTAAGTCGCCTGCAATAATTACAGAATTACTAAGATCGAGTAGGGATTTGAGGTCGTCTTCGAGCAGACTCGCGGGTTTGTTTGCGGACCTATAAGCCGAGACTATGGTGATGGGCTGGTGCCCTGTCATGCCTAGGCGACAGATTGAAGCCTCCAGGCATGCTAGCTCTGGGGGATCAATGGGGATGCAATATAAAGAATTGCGGTAATAGATTAGCGTTCCGCCTAGTGCGGTGTACGTTCTGTCGTTTCTAATCAGCCTATAATTGGCTATGTTGGGATTACGACAGTGGGGCTTGAGAAAGGACTCTTGAACGAGTAATATGTCAAGTTGGTGCTCACGCAAGAAGACAGCTACGTCATCGCGTTGACCACTAATGCCTCGGGCATTAAAGAAGCCTAAATTTAGGGAACGGGGTTTGAATCTTTTGGGTGGGGCCGTATTATACATTATAATTGGAATTAAGTATTCTATAGATGTCTTGGTACTTGGTAAGTACCTGAAGGCGCTGCTCGTGGATGCCTTGGGTAAAGGCCCAAAGTCTAGAGTAGGCGTCAATACGGGTTTCCCCTGACTGGGGTTCGAGGTATTCTCTCGGCAGAAGGCCGGGGTAGTTTATCGGAGGGGGGGTTCTCATGGGGGGGGGGGCTTTAGCTGCTGGTGCAGTTTTGGGCCTGAGAGAAGGTGCGGGGATGGGTAAGTTCATCAGCGCGGGGGGCTCTGAGGCCGGAGGCGCGAGACGAGAGGTCGGAAGAGGTGGGTATTGGGGCTTTTGATTACCCTTAAACCAGGGGTTGGGCCCGAGTGGGCCGTGGAAATTAGGGGAGGGCCCGAGTGGGCCTCTAGGGTTTGGTGGTTGGTAATGGAAGGGGGCTGCGTAGGAGGGGGCTTCCCTCGCAACGCGGTCGGAGGCGCGTTTTGCCGTTTTGGCGTTGCGCATTTTGGGGGCTTTGGGGCATCCGCGATAGTTTGCTGGATGCCCGGCTTTGCGGCAAAGGACACAGCTAGGGGGCTCCGTGCACTGGTCCCTCTCCTTGGGACGCTCGCACTCGGTAGTCCCGTGATCGCCTAGGCACTTAACGCACCTGGGCTTTGCGTAGCAGTTACGCTGGGAGTGACCATACAGCTGGCAACGGTGGCATTGACCAGGCTGGTTTGACTTGTGGGGGCGCTCGACCGTGATGCCTGATAAATTGCATACGGTCTTTATATTATAGATGTTTTTGGCGTTTTCGCCAGGGTGACAAATGACAAGGACCATGTTGTAGGGTTCACCGTGCTTACCACGGAACATACGGTGGGTTATTGCAACCGGGATCCCTTGACGATCGAGGTCGGCGTGCACTTCCGTGCAGCTGACTTCGGACGGAATCCCTCGGATCACAACTCTAAGGAGTCGGTCCTCTGGGAGTGCGTAGGTGTGAAAAGACACACCACGCTCGCGTAGCAACCTGGTAAGGTTGCGGTAATCAGTGGGGGTGGGGACAACTACTTTAATGCCCTGCTGTGTGGGGCGGGCACTAGTGAAATTAATCTTATTTTGATTGCACCAGTCGGATATCCTGGTCCAATATGCCTTATCCTGGATGAATAAGGGAGGCGGGATGGGCACCTTCTTCTGGGAAGGTGAGGTATGTTCCTGAGGGGAGGGGGGCCTGTTATCCTGCGAGGAGGAGTGAGAGGCGGGACGGGGGGTAGGGGCCGGGGCAGAGTTTGCCTCGGAAAGTTTTAAAGATTTTGAGGCGAGAGCCTCGGCCTTGTTTGTTTTCCGGCTGCGTTTTTTACCTTTGCCCACTACCGTGGTAAAGGCACCGGCCTCGTCTGAGTTGACCTCACTGTCCGAAGACATCTCTTGGTCTGATGGGATTGGGGAGCGATCAGGGTATTGAGTGGGGGCTGGGGTGGGGAGAGGTGAGGGGGTACGGTCCTTATGGTCCAGGCTGGCTGAACGCCTAGGCGGACCACGCGGAGACCTCGGCCTCTCCTCATCACTGTCGGAACGGGCGGGGCGCCTATTCCTCCTTAGGGGTGGGGGGGTATCGGGCGACTCTGGAGAGTCGGGGACGTCAGGTTGTTTGGCGGCAAAAGCGCTGCCAAACAAGTCGCCATAGTTGGCGATAAAGGTAGGGTCCTTGAAGAGGACGTTTTTTAAGATGCTGAGGAACTCGGCATCAGACACCATCATATAGATGATGACTAAGCCAAGCCTAGCAACAATGAGAGGGGGAGAAAATTAGTGGCGTACTAACATGGGGTTTGCTCCTCGGGTGGGTGTTCCCGGGAGTGTGTTCAAACCCTCCCCGTCGGGTATAGACGGGGAGGTTGTGTGCCTACTGGTGAGCCCTAAGCTTGCACTCCTGTTTGCCAGTCTTAATGTGCAAACAGGTCCCTAAGTCTCTAGTGTGCAATGGGTGTAAACCCCTAGAGAATGCTAGATAGGACGAAACGGGGGTAAGCTAGGGAAGACTAGGAGATCCCCCAAGGCCTTCTGGCCCTAGCTTCTTCCAATTTTGCTTTGCCCTTAAGGAGCGCAGCTGGCGTGTCGGGTCAACGCCCCTCGGTTTGTTATCACCGTTAGGTATCCACCGAGAACCACAGTAAATAAGTGGGTTTTTCCTGAAGGGACACAACGTTTTTGACTGACTTCCTCAGACAGAGACAAAAGCGCGCCCGCTGTCTTGAAAAAGACAGCGAATGTGCTTATCGGGCTGCAGTCGGCGGGGCGACTGCGGAGGGCGCTACGGTGAGCCGTAGCGAAAAATATTCGAGCACTTAATTCGTCACGAGAGGACGGAGCAGGAGCAGCACGACCTCTCGGGGCGAGTGTCAGAGCGTGAATGCCACGAATGATTTTTTTTTTTTTTTTTTTTTTTCGAATGGGCTCTCGCAGGTGGGACCGAAGTCCCATTTCTGCTTAACCGGACTTAGTTGGCGGAGAGTCCCATGTGGGACTCCATTCGCCGAAGGTTTTTCCCCTACATACTTACAAACTAGATGCGCGCGGCATCAATACCGCGCGTAAGCGGGCGCCCCCCGAGGGGGGGGCTCGAACCTCGCTGGGGCATTGCAGGGGGACCCCGCAGTTCCTATGTCCCCCTAGCAGCCGTTGCTGCATCGAATTGGCTTCCTCGAAAGTAGCGGACTTTCGGTCCCTATCGGGTGACGTGCTAAACGCCGTGAAGCGGCAAGCCTCGCCGGCGAGGCTAAGACCTACCTAGAAAACCTAACCAGTGGCTACGCAATAGCCTGCTCCTAGGAACTACTCTAGAGCATAGGGCCGGTCTCGCGTGACGAGATTATCTCCGGTTGCTTACACCGTGAGGGCGTCCCCAGGGGGGAGCTCGGACCTCGACTCAGGGTGCAGCAGGGGGACCCCGCCACTGATCCCCCCAGCAGCCGGTGCTGCGTCGGCATGTGTTTCTGTTTCTCGAGAGTCGGACTCTCGGATTCTGTGTGTGTGTCGCGTCGGTCCTCGCCGGCGGGGACGATATTTTGGACGACGGCGTCGGAGTGTGCTTGTACTTTTATCTGACTCCTGGAGGAGTGTAATAGCGTCATCGGGCTCAATGAGTGTGTGTCTGGGACGTCGGGTTTTGCTAATAGCAGATGGCTGGTAGACGGTGGCCGCCACGACCAAGGGGTTGGGGTGCTTGGGAGCGGAATCGAAATAGCGTTTTGAGACACGCTTGAAAAACTGCTTGATGGTCGGCAGTTTGAGGTCTAGGTGGAGGTCGACATTGCGTACGTACCAGGGGGCGCCTACGGCCCTTCGCATGAAACGGTTTTGGAGGGTTTGGAGTATGTGAATTCTCACCGGCTTAACGTGTGCGAACACAACGCTAGCATAGGCGAGTATGGGGCGGATACAGGTGGTGTATATCCTTACTTTGAGAGGAGTGGGCAACTTACTGTGCGCATTGAGTAGGGGGTGGAGACGTCCGAGGACGAAGGCGGCACGGTTTTTCACCTTGCGGATATGCGGTCTGAAAGTCAGTCTACGGTCAAGGATCACGCCAAGGTATTTGGCTTCTCGTTGCCATGGGATCTGTTTTCCGAACATTGAGACTGGTACGCTTAATTCTTTACGATACTGTGACAGGGGTCTCTTATCGAAGAGGACCGCTGCACTTTTTTCGGGATTGACTTCGATTCTCCATTTCCGGAACCAGTCACCTAGGGTGTTGGCCGCGGATTGAAGGGTACGAGAAATAGCGACATGGCTCCTGCCGGAGTAATAGATTGCCGTGTCGTCGGCGAAAAGGGCAATACGGGCTGCACCGCATTTTGGAATATCGCTGGTGTACAGCGTGAACAGTAGGGGGGAGAGCACGGAGCCTTGTGGCACACCGGCGTGAATGGGATGGGGGGAGGAGAGAGCCCCTTCTATGCGATAGCAAAAGGTACGATTCGATAAGTAGTCTCGGATGATGAGCACGAGACGATGTGGCACATTCATAGTGTACAGCTTATATAATAAGCCGTTGTGCCACACTTTATCGAAAGCCTTTGCTACGTCGAAAAAGAGAGTACCGGTCATTTGACCGCGTACGAAGCCTGCACTGATGTGTTCTACAATGCGGTGCAGTTGATTAACACAGCAGTGCTTTGTACGAAAGCCAAACTGCTCGTCGGGAAGGAGTTTATTTGAGTCGGCGAAATCTTTGAGTCGCTTATAAATAAGCTTCTCGTAGATTTTACCGAAGACATTGAGGAGACTAATCGGCCGGTAACTACTCGGCTCGGCTTTTGGTTTGCCCGGTTTTGAAATACCGATTACCGTAGCCTGTTTCCAAGCCTGGGGAAAGATGTTGTTTTTAAATGCCGCATTGAAGATGACGGTCATTAGAGCGATTAGGGTGGCAGGGAAACGTTTCAACACCTTATTGGTGATGCCGTCTGCGCCGGGGGCTTTTTTGGGCTTAAGATCCTTGACTATAGAGAGAACTTCGTCAGGGGTGATCGGTGGGAGCGGGTCATCAGGGTCATCTATTGGGGGGGGGGGGAGGGCTGACCTACGCTCTACTTCTGAATTAACCTTGTCAAGGTGGGTTTGGCTTACGGGAAGCGTACTGAGAGTGCACTGAGACTCCAAGCTGTCGGCTAAGCATTCGGCTTTTTCGTCATCATCAAAGGCCGGCCTTTGATTGGGTCGATTTAGGGGGGGCATAGCTGCCGTGGTCTCGCATTTGAGTTTGCGTTGAAGTGCCCAGAAGGCTAAATGAGACGGTTGGATTTCGCTGACTTCCTTGTCCCAGCGATCCTCCCGTACCTGAGCTACACGTCTTTTTACAGTATTCTGCAAAGAGCGCATATGGGCACGGTTGGCTTCGTTGGGAAAAGCGTCATAGGCACGGATGGCCGCGTTCCTCTCGGTCCTCAACTCATTTACATCGTCCGGCAGTTTCAGACGCTGGTCATCCAGCATCGGAACCTGCCGTGAGCATTCGCCCACTACGGACTGTACATGGTTGGTGAGCGAGGTGATCGCGGCCACCGTATCCGCGACTGTCTCGATGGAGTCAGGGATTGAATCTAGTTGGGGGGATGAGGTAGATTTGAGGCGGTCCTCTAGTCTCCTCCAATCGGTTATTGTTTTAGTTAAGGGTGGAGTACCGGGATCCGAGGGACCACCTCGGGGACCCAGTTGAATGATCACAGGTCGGTGATCTGAGTCTAATTCTTGAATTACCTCGATAGAGCGAATACCGAGGTTTACGCGCTTTAAGAGGGCTATATCTAGGATGTCGGGCCGTTGCCCTACTGTGTCGGGAAAGTGAGTGGGACGCATCGGGGCGATGACGTCAAAGGAAAGTCTGTCGCTAAGTGCTTCTAATTGAACACCAGCGGTGTTATTGGAGACACAGCTCCATGAGCAATGTTTGGCGTTTAGATCGCCTGCTATAATTACAGAATTACTAAGATCGAGTAAGGATTTTAGGTCGTCCTCGAGCAGACTCGCGGGTTTGTTTGAGGACCTATAGGCCGAGACTATGGTGATGGGCTGGTGCCCTGTCATGCCTAGGCGACAGATTGAAGCCTCCAGGCATGCTAGCTCTGGGGGATCAATGGGGATGCAATATAAAGAATTGCGGTAATAGATTAGCGTTCCGCCTAGTGCGGTGTACGTTCTGTCGTTTCTAATCAGCCTATAATTGGCTATGTTGGGATTACGACAGTGGGGCTTGAGAAAGGACTCTTGAACGAGTAATATGTCAAGTTGGTGCTCACGCAAGAAGACAGCTATGTCATCGCGTTGACCACTAATGCCTCGGGCATTAAAGAAACCTAAATTTAGGGAACGGGGTTTGAATCTTTTGGGTGGGGCCGTATTATACATTATAATTGGAATTAAGTATTCTATAGATGTCTTGGTACTTGGTAAGTACCTGAAGGCGCTGCTCGTGGATGCCTTGGGTAAAGGCCCAGAGTCTAGAGTAGGCGTCAATACGGGTTTCCCCTGACTGGGGTTCGAGGTATTCTCTCGGCAGAAGGCCGGGGTAGTTTACCGGAGGGGGGGTTCTCATGGGGGGGGGGGCTTTAGCTGCTGGTGCAGTTTTGGGCCTGAGAGAAGGTGCGGGGATGGGTAGGTTCATCAGCGCGGGGGGCTCTGAGGCCGGGGGCGCGAGACGAGAGGTCGGAAGAGGTGGGTATTGGGGCTTTTGATTACCCTTAAACCAGGGGTTGGGCCCGAGTGGGCCGTGGAAATTAGGGGAGGGCCCGAGTGGGCCTCTAGGGCTTGGTGGTTGGTAATGGAGGGGGGCTGCGTAGGAGGGGGCTTCCCTCGCAACGCGGTCGGAGGCGCGTTTTGCCGTTTTGGCGTTGCGCATTTTGGGGGCTTTGGGGCATCCGCGATAGTTTGCTGGATGCCCGGCTTTGCGGCAAAGGACACAGCTAGGGGGCTCCGTGCACTGGTCCCTCTCCTTGGGACGCTCGCACTCGGTAGTCCCGTGATCGCCTAGGCACTTAACGCACCTGGGCTTTGCGTAGCAGTTACGCTGGGAGTGACCATACAGCTGGCAACGGTGGCATTGACCAGGCTGGTTCGACTTGTGGGGGCGCTCGACCGTGATGCCTGATAAATTGCATACGGTCTTTATATTATAGATGTTTTTGGCGTTTTCGCCAGGGTGGCAAATGACAAGGACCATGTTATAGGGTTCCCCGTGCTTACCACGGAACATACGGTGGGTTATTGCAACCGGGATCCCTTGACGATCGAGGTCGGCGTGCACTTCCGTGCAGCTGACTTCGGACGGAATCCCTCGGATCACAACTCTAAGGAGTCGGTCCTCTGGGAGTGCGTAGGTGTGAAAAGACACACCACGCTCGCGTAGCAACCTGGTAAGGTTGCGGTAATCAGTGGGGGTGGGGACAACTACTTTAATGCCCTGCTGTGTGGGGCGGGCACTAGTGAAATTTATCTTATTTTGATTGCACCAGTCGGATATCCTGGTCCAATATTCCTTATCCTGGATGAATAAGGGAGGCGGGATGGGCACCTTCTTCTGGGAAGGTGAGGTATGTTCCTGAGGGGAGGGGGGCCTGTTATCCTGCGAGGAGGAGTGAGAGGCGGGACGGGGGGTAGGGGCCGGGGCAGGGTTTGCCTCGGAGAGTTTTAAAGATTTTGAGGCGAGAGCCTCGGCCTTGTTTGTTTTTCGGCCGCGTTTTTTACCTTTGCCCACTACCGTGGTAAAGGCACCGGCCTCGTCTGAGTTGACCTCACTGTCCGAAGACATCTCTTGGTCTGATGGGATTGGGGAGCGATCAGGATATTGAGTGGGGGCTGGGGTGGGGAGAGGTGAGGGGGTACGGTCCTTATGGTCCAGGCTGGCTGAACGCCTAGGCGGACCACGCGGAGACCTCGGCCTCTCCTCATCACTGTCGGAACGGGCGGGGCGCCTATTCCTCCTTAGGGGCGGGGGGGTATCGGGCGACTCTGGAGAGTCGGGGACGTCAGGTTGTTTGGCGGCAAAAGCGCTGCCAAACAAGTCGCCATAGTTGGCGATAAAGGTGGGGTCCTTGAAGAGGACGTTTTTTAGGATGCTGAGAAACTCGGCATCAGACACCATCATATAGATGGTGACTAAGCCAAGCCTAGCAACAACGAGAGGGGGAGAAAATTAGTGGCGTACTAACATGGGGGTTTGCTCCTCGGGTGGGTGTTCCCGGGAGTGTGTTCAAACCCTCCCCGTCGGGTATAGACGGGGAGGTTGTGTGCCTACTGGTGAGCCCTAAGCTTGCACTCCTGATTGCCAGTCTTAATGTGCAACCAGGTCCCTAAGTCTCTAGTGTGCAATGGGTGTAAACCCCTAGAGAATGCTAGATAGGACGAAACGGGGGTAAGCTAGGGAAGACTAGGAGATCCCCCAAGGCCTTCTGGCCCTAGCTTCTTCCAATTTTGCTTTGCCCTTAAGGAGCGCAGCTGGCGTGTCGGGTCAACGCCCCTCGGTTTGTTATCACCGTTAGGTATCCACCGAGAACCACAGTAAATAAGTGGGTTTTTTCCTGAAGGGACACTACGTTTTTGACGAAACTCTGTCTAAAGAGACAAAAGCGCGCCCGCTGTCTTGAAAAAGACAGCGAATGTGCTTATCGGGCTGCAGTCGGCGGGGCGACTGCGGAGGGCGCTACGGTGAGCCGTAGCTAAAAATATTCGAGCACTTAATTCGTCACGAGAGGACGGAGCGGAGCAGCACGACCTCTCGGGGCGAGTGTCAGAGCGTGAATCGCCACGAATGTTTTTTTTTTTTTTTTTTTTTTTTTCGAATGGGCTCTCGCAGGTGGGACCGAAGTCCCATTTCTGCTTAACCGGACTTAGTTGGCGGAGAGTCCCATGTGGGACTCCATTCGCCGAAGGTTTTTTCCCTACATACTTACAAACTAGATGCGCGCGGCATCAATACCGCGCTTAATCGGGCGGGCGCCCCCCAAGGGGGGGGCTCGAACCTCGCTAGGGCATTGCAGGGGGACCCCGCAGTTCCTATGTCCCCCTAGCAGCCGTTGCTGCATCGAATTGGTTACCTCGAAAGTAGCGGACTTTCGGTCCCTATCGGGTGACGTGCTAAACGCCGTGAAGCGGCAAGCCTCGCCGGCGAGGCTAAGACCTACCTAGAAAACCTAACCAGTGGCTACGCAATAGCCTGCTCCTAGGAACTACTCTAGAGCATAGGGCCGGTCTCGCGTGACGAGATTATCTCCGGTTGCTTACACCGTGAGGGCGTCCCCAGGGGGGAGCTCGGACCTCGACTCAGGGTGCAGCAGGGGGACCCCGCCACTGATCCCCCCAGCAGCCGGTGCTGCGTCGGCATGTGTTACTGTTTCTCGAGAGTCGGACTCTCGGATTCTGTGTGTGTGTCGCGTCGGTCCTCGCCGGCGGGGACGATATTTTGGACGACGGCGTCGGAGTGTGCTTGTACTTTTATCTGACTCCTGGAGGAGTGTGATATCGTCATCGGGCTCAATGAGTGTGTGTCTGGGACGTCGGGTTTTGCTGATAGCGGATGGCTGGTAGACGGTGGCCGCCACGACCAAGGGGTTGGGGTGCTTGGGAGCGGAATCGAAATAGCGTTTTGAGGCACGCTTGAAAAACTGCTTGATGGTCGGCAGTTTGAAGTCTAGGTGGAGGTCGACGTTGCGTACGTACCAGGGGGCGTCTACAGCCCTACGCATGAAACGGTTTTGGATGGTTTGGAGCATGTGAATTCTCACCGGCTTAACGTGTGCGAACACAACGCTAGCATAGGCGAGTATGGGGCGGATACAGGTGGTGAATATCCTTACTTTGAGATGAGTGGGCAGCTTACTGTGCGCATTGAGAAGGGGGTGGAGACGTGCGAGGACAAGGGCGGCACGGTTTTTCACCCTGCGGATATGCGGACGGAAAGTCAGTCTACGGTCAAGGATCACTCCGAGATATTTGGCTTCTCGTTGCCATGGGATCTGTTTTCCGAACATTGAGACTGGTACGCTCAGTTCTTTACGGTACTGTGACAGGGGTCTCTTATCGAAGAGGACCGCTGCACTTTTTCCGGGATTTACTTCGATTCTCCATTTCCGGAACCATTCACCTAGGGTGTTGGCCGCGGATTGGAGGGTACGAGAAATAGCGACATGGGTCATGCCGGAGTAATAGATTGCCGTGTCGTCGGCGAAAAGGGCCATACGGGCTGCACCGCATTTTGGAATATCGCTGGTGTACAGCGTGAACAGTAGGGGGGAGAGCACGGAGCCTTGAGGCACACCGGCGTGAATGGGATGGGGGGAGGAGAGAGCCCCTTCTATGCGATAGCAAAAGGTACGATTCGACAAGTAGTCTCGGATGATGAGCACGAGACGATGTGGCACATTCATAGTGTACAGCTTATATAATAAGCCGTTGTGCCACACTTTATCGAAAGCCTTTGCTACGTCGAAAAAGAGAGTGCCGGTCATTTGACCGCGTACGAAGCCTGCACTGATGTGTTCTACAATGCGGTGCAGTTGATTAACGCAGCAGTGCTTTGTACGAAAGCCAAACTGCTCGTCCGGAAGGAGTTTATTTGAGTCGGCGAAATCTTTGAGTCGCTTATAAATAAGCTTCTCGTAGATTTTACCGAAGACATTGAGGAGACTAATCGGCCGGTAACTACTCGGCTCGGCTTTTGGTTTGCCCGGTTTGGAAATACCGATTACCGTAGCCTGTTTCCAAGCCTGGGGAAAGATGTTGTTTTTAAAAGCCGCATTGAAGATGACGGTCATTAGAGCGATTAGGGTGGCAGGGAAACGTTTCAGCACCTTATTGGTGATGCCGTCTGCGCCGGGGGCTTTTTTGGGCTTAAGATCCTTGACTATAGAGAGAACTTCGTCAGGGGTGATCGGTGGGAGCGGGTCATCAGGGTCATCTATTGGGGGGGGGGGGAGGGCTGACCTACGCTCTACTTCTGAATTGACCTTATCAAGGTGGGTTTGGCTTACGGGAAGCGTACTGAGAGTGCATTGAGACTCCAAACTGTCGGCTAAGCATTCGGCTTTTTCGTCGTCGTCAAAGGCCGGCCTTTGATTGGGTCGATTTAGGGGGGGCATAGTTGCCGTGGTCTCGCATTTAAGTCTGCGTTGAAGGGCCCAGAAGGCTACATGAGACGGTTGGATTGCGCTGACTTCCTTGTCCCAATGCTCCTCCCGTACCTGAGCTACACGTCTCTTTACAGTATTCTGTAAGGAGCGCATATGGGCACGATTGGCTTCATTGGGAAAAGCGTCATAGGCACGGATGGCCGCGTTCCTCTCGGTCCTCAACTCATTCACATCGTCCGGCAGTTTCAGACGCTGGTCATCCAGCATCGGAACCTGCCGTGAGCATTCGCCCACTACGGACTGTACATGGTTGGTGAGCGAGGTGATCGCGGCCACCGTGTCCGCGACTGTCTCAATGGAGTCAGGGATTGAATCTAATTGGGGGGATGAGGTAGATTTGAGGCGGTCCTCTAATCTCCTCCAATCGGTTATCGTTTTTGTTATGGGTGGGATACCGGGATCCGAGGGACCACCTCGGGGACCCAGTTGAATGATCACAGGGCGATGATCTGAGTCTAATTCTTGGATTACCTCGATAGAGCGAATACCGAGGTTTACGCGCTTTAAGAGGGCTATATCTAGGATGTCGGGCCGGTGCCCTACTGTGTCAGGATAGTGAGTGGGACGCATCGGGGCGATGACGTCGAAGGAAAGTTTGTCGCTAAGTGCTCCTAATTGAGTGCCAGCGGCGTTATTGGAGACACAGCTCCATGAACGGTGTTTGGCGTTTAAGTCGCCTGCAATAATTACAGAGTTACTAAGATCGAGTAGGGATTTGAGGTCGTCCTCGAGCAGACTCGCGGGTTTGTTTGCGGATCTATAGGCCGAGACTATGGTGATGGGCTGGTGCCCTGTCATGCCTAGGCGACAGATTGAAGCCTCCAGGCATGCTAGCTCTGGGGGATCAATGGGGATGCAATACAATGAATTTCGGTAATAGATGAGCGTTCCGCCTAGTGCGGTGTGTGCTCTGTCGTTTCTTATCAGCCTATAGTTGGCTATATTGGGATTACGACTATGGGGTTTGAGGAAAGACTCTTGAATGAGTAAAATATCGATTTGGTGCTCACGCAAGAAGACGGCTACGTCGTCGCGTTGACCACTAATGCCTCGGGCATTAAAAAAGCCTAAAATTAGGGAACGGGGTTTGAATCTTTTGGGTGGGGCCGTATTATACATTATAATTGGAATTAAGTATTCTATAGATGTCTTGGTACTTGGTAAGTACCTGAAGGCGCTGCTCATGGATGCCTTGGGTAAAGGCCCAAAGTCTAGAGTAGGCGTCAATGCGGGATTCCCCTGACTGGGGTTCGAGGTATTCTCTCGGCAGAAGGCCGGGGGAGTTTACCGGAGGGGGGGTTCTCATGGGGGGGGGGGCTTTAGCTGCTGGTGCAGTTTTGGGCCTGAGAGAAGGTGCGGGGATGGGTATGTTCATCAGCGCAGGGGGCTCTGAGGCCGGGGGCGCGAGACGAGAGGGCGGAAGAGGTGGGAAATGGGGCTTTTGGTTACCCTTAAACCAGGGGTTGGGCCCGAGTGGGCCGCGGAAATTAGGGGAGGGCCCGAGTGGGCCTCTAGGGTTTGGTGGTTGGTACTGGTAGGGGGCTGCGTAGGAGGGGGCTTCCCTCGCAACGCGGTCGGAGGCGCGTTTCGCCGATTTGGCGTTGCGCATTTTGGGGGCTTTGGGGCATCCGCGATAATTCGCTGGATGCCCGGATTTGCCGCAAAGGACACAGCTAGGGGGCTCCGTGCACTGGTCCCTCTCCTTGGGACGCTCGCAATTGGAAGTCCCGTGATCGCCTAGGCACTTAACGCACCTGGGCTTTGCGTAGCAGTTACGCTGGGAGTGACCATACAGCTGGCAACGGTGACATTGACCAGGCTGGTTTGACTTGTGGGGGCGCTCGACCGTGATGCCTGATAAGTTGCATACGGTCTTTATGTTATATATGTTTTTGGCGCTTTCGCCAGGGTGACAGATGACAAGAACCATATTGTAGGGTTCACCGTGCTTACCACGGTACATTCGGTGGGTTATTGCAACCGGGATCCCTTGACGATCGAGGTCGGCGTGCACTTCCGTGCAGCTGACTTCGGTCGGAATCCCTCGGATCACAACTCTAAGGAGTCGGTCCTCTGGGAGTGCGTAGGTGTGAAAAGACACACCACGCTCGCGTAGCAACCTGGTAAGGTTGCGGTAATCGGTGGGGGTGGGGACAACTACTTTAATGCCCTGCTGCGTGGGGCGGGCACTAGTAAAATTGATTTTGTTTTGATTGCACCAGTCGGAAATTCTGGTCCAATATGCCTTATCCTGGATGAATAAGGGAGGCGGGATGGGTACCTTCTTCTGGGAAGATGAGGTATGTTCATGATCGTGAGGGGAGGCAGGCCTGTTATCCTGCGAGGAGGAGTAAGAGGCGGGACGGGGGGTAGGGGCCGGGGCAGAGTTTGCCTCGGACAGTTTAAGTGCTTTTGAGGCGAGAGCCTCGGCCTTATTTGTCTTTCGGCTGCGTTTTTTACCTTTACCCACTACCGTGGTAAAGGCGTCGGCCTCGTCTGAGTTGACCTCACTGTCCGAAGACATCTCTTGGTCTGATGGGATCGGGGAGCGATCGGGGTATTGAGTGGGGGCTGGGGTGGGGAGAGGTGAGGGGGTGCGGTCCTTATGGTCCAGGCTGGCTGAACGCCTAGGCGGACCACGCGGAGACCTCGGCCTCTCCTCATCGCTGTCGGAACGGGCGGGGCGCCTATTCCTCTTTTGGGGTGGGGGGGTATCGGGCAACTCAGGAGAGTTGGGGGATTCGGACGTTTGAGGTTTGATCACCTCATCGTCGCAAAAGAGGTTGCCATAATTGGCTAGGAAGTTGGGGTCCTTGAGGAGGACGTTTTTCAGGATGCTCAGGAACTTGGCATCAGACACCATCGTACAGATGATGACTAAGCCAAGCCTAGCAAAATGAGAGGGAGAGAAATTAGTGGCGTACTAACATGGGGTTTGCTCCTCGGGTGGGTGTTCCCGGGAGTGTGTTCAAACCCTCCCCGTCGGGTATAGACGGGGAGGTTGTGTGCCTACTGGTGAGCCCTAAGCTTGCACTCCTGATTGCCAGTCTTAATGTGCAACCAGGTCCCTAAGTCTCTAGTGTGCAATGGGTGTAAACCCCTAGAGAGTGCTAGATAGGACGAAACGGGGTTAAAGCTAGGGAAGACTAGGAGATCCCCCAAGGCCTTCTGGCCCTAGCTTCTTCCAATTTTGCTTTGCCCTTAAGGAGCGCAGCTGGCGTGTCGGGTCAACGCCCCTCAGTTCGTTAGCACCGTTAGGTATCCACTGAGGACCACAGTAAATAAGTGGGTTTTTCCTGAAGGGACACTACGTTTTTGACGAAACTCTGTCTAAAGAGACAAAAGCGCGCCCGCTGTCTTGAAAAAGACAGCGAATGTGCTTATCGGGCTGCAGTCGGCGGGGCGACTGCGGAGGACGCTACGGTGAGCCGTAGCGAAAAATATTCGAGCACTTAATTCGTCACGAGAGGACGGAGCGGAGCAGCACGACCTCTCGGGGCGAGTGTCAGAGCGAGAATGGGCCACGAATGATTTTTTTTTTTTTTTTTTTTTTTTCGAATGGGCTCTCGCAGGTGGGACCGAAGTCCCATTTCTGCTTAACCGGACTTAGTTGGCGGAGAGTCCCATGTGGGACTCCATTCGCCGAAGGTTTTTTCCCTACATACTTACAAACTAGATGCGCGCGGCATCAATACCGCGCGTAATCGGGCGGGCGCCCCCCAAGGGGGGGGCTCGAACCTCGCTAGGGCATTGCAGGGGGACCCCGCAGTTCCTATGTCCCCCTAGCAGCCGTTGCTGCATCGAATTGGTTACCTCGAAAGTAGCGGACTTTCGGTCCCTATCGGGTGACGTGCTAAACGCCGTGAAGCGGCAAGCCTCGCCGGCGAGGCTAAGACCTACCTAGAAAACCTAACCAGTGGCTACGCAATAGCCTGCTCCTAGGAACTACTCTAGAGCATAGGGCCGGTCTCGCGTGACGAGATTATCTCCGGTTGCTTACACCGTGAGGGCGTCCCCAGGGGGGAGCTCGGACCTCGACTCAGGGTGCAGCAGGGGGACCCCGCCACTGATCCCCCCAGCAGCCGGTGCTGCGTCGGCATGTGTTTCTGTTTCTCGAGAGTCGGACTCTCGGATTCTGTGTGTGTGTCGCGTCGGTCCTCGCCGGCGGGGACGATATTTTGGACGACGGCGTCGGAGTGTGCTTGTACTTTTATCTGACTCCTGGAGGAGTGTAATAGCGTCATCGGGCTCAATGAGTGTGTGTCTGGGACGTCGGGTTTTGCTAATAGCAGATGGCTGGTAGACGGTGGCCGCCACGACCAAGGGGTTGGGGTGCTTGGGAGCGGAATCGAAATAGCGTTTTGAGACACGCTTGAAAAACTGCTTGATGGTCGGCAGTTTGAGGTCTAGGTGGAGGTCGACATTGCGTACGTACCAGGGGGCGCCTACGGCCCTTCGCATGAAACGGTTTTGGAGGGTTTGGAGTATGTGAATTCTCACCGGCTTAACGTGTGCGAACACAACGCTAGCATAGGCGAGTATGGGGCGGATACAGGTGGTGTATATCCTTACTTTGAGAGGAGTGGGCAACTTACTGTGCGCATTGAGTAGGGGGTGGAGACGTCCGAGGACGAAGGCGGCACGGTTTTTCACCTTGCGGATATGCGGTCTGAAAGTCAGTCTACGGTCAAGGATCACGCCAAGGTATTTGGCTTCTCGTTGCCATGGGATCTGTTTTCCGAACATTGAGACTGGTACGCTTAATTCTTTACGATACTGTGACAGGGGTCTCTTATCGAAGAGGACCGCTGCACTTTTTTCGGGATTGACTTCGATTCTCCATTTCCGGAACCAGTCACCTAGGGTGTTGGCCGCGGATTGGAGGGTACGAGAAATAGCGACATGGCTCCTGCCGGAGTAATAGATTGCCGTGTCGTCGGCGAAAAGGGCAATACGGGCTGCACCGCATTTTGGAATATCGCTGGTGTACAGCGTGAACAGTAGGGGGGAGAGCACGGAGCCTTGTGGCACACCGGCGTGAATGGGATGGGGGGAGGAGAGAGCCCCTTCTATGCGATAGCAAAAGGTACGATTCGATAAGTAGTCTCGGATGATGAGCACGAGACGATGTGGCACATTCATAGTGTACAGCTTATATAATAAGCCGTTGTGCCACACTTTATCGAAAGCCTTTGCTACGTCGAAAAAGAGAGTGCCGGTCATTTGACCGCGTACGAAGCCTGCACTGATGTGTTCTACAATGCGGTGCAGTTGATTAACGCAGCAGTGCTTTGTACGAAAGCCAAACTGCTCGTCGGGAAGGAGTTTATTTGAGTCGGCGAAATCTTTGAGTCGCTTATAAATAAGCTTCTCGTAGATTTTACCGAAGACATTGAGGAGACTAATCGGCCGGTAACTACTCGGCTCGGCTTTTGGTTTGCCCGGTTTTGAAATACCGATTACCGTAGCCTGTTTCCAAGCCTGGGGAAAGATGTTGTTTTTAAATGCCGCATTGAAGATGACGGTCATTAGAGCGATTAGGGTGGCAGGGAAACGTTTCAACACCTTATTGGTGATGCCGTCTGCGCCGGGGGCTTTTTTGGGCTTAAGATCCTTGACTATAGAGAGAACTTCGTCAGGGGTGATCGGTGGGAGCGGGTCATCAGGGTCATCTATTGGGGGGGGGGGGAGGGCTGACCTACGCTCTACTTCTGAATTAACCTTGTCAAGGTGGGTTTGGCTTACGGGAAGCGTACTGAGAGTGCATTGAGACTCCAAGCTGTCGGCTAAGCATTCGGCTTTTTCGTCATCATCAAAGGCCGGCCTTTGATTGGGTCGATTTAGGGGGGGCATAGCTGCCGTGGTCTCGCATTTGAGTTTGCGTTGAAGTGCCCAGAAGGCTAAATGAGACGGTTGGATTTCGCTGACTTCCTTGTCCCAGCGATCCTCCCGTACCTGAGCTACACGTCTTTTTACAGTATTCTGCAAAGAGCGCATATGGGCACGGTTGGCTTCGTTGGGAAAAGCGTCATAGGCACGGATGGCCGCGTTCCTCTCGGTCCTCAACTCATTTACATCGTCCGGCAGTTTCAGACGCTGGTCATCCAGCATCGGAACCTGCCGTGAGCATTCGCCCACTACGGACTGCACATGGTTGGTGAGCGAGGTGATCGCGGCCACCGTATCCGCGACTGTCTCGATGGAGTCAGGGATTGAATCTAGTTGGGGGGATGAGGTAGATTTGAGGCGGTCCTCTAGTCTCCTCCAATCGGTTATTGTTTTAGTTAAGGGTGGAGTACCGGGATCCGAGGGACCACCTCGGGGACCCAGTTGAATGATCACAGGTCGGTGATCTGAGTCTAATTCTTGAATTACCTCGATAGAGCGAATACCGAGGTTTACGCGCTTTAAGAGGGCTATATCTAGGATGTCGGGCCGTTGCCCTACTGTGTCGGGAAAGTGAGTGGGACGCATCGGGGCGATGACGTCAAAGGAAAGTCTGTCGCTAAGTGCTTCTAATTGAACACCAGCGGTGTTATTGGAGACACAGCTCCATGAGCAATGTTTGGCGTTTAGATCGCCTGCTATAATTACAGAATTACTAAGATCGAGTAAGGATTTTAGGTCGTCCTCGAGCAGACTCGCGGGTTTGTTTGAGGACCTATAGGCCGAGACTATGGTGATGGGCTGGTGCCCTGTCATGCCTAGGCGACAGATTGAAGCCTCCAGGCATGCTAGCTCTGGGGGATCAATGGGGATGCAATATAAAGAATTGCGGTAATAGATTAGCGTTCCGCCTAGTGCGGTGTACGTTCTGTCGTTTCTAATCAGCCTATAATTGGCTATGTTGGGATTACGACAGTGGGGCTTGAGAAAGGACTCTTGAACGAGTAATATGTCAAGTTGGTGCTCACGCAAGAAGACAGCTATGTCATCGCGTTGACCACTAATGCCTCGGGCATTAAAGAAGCCTAAATTTAGGGAACGGGGTTTGAATCTTTTGGGTGGGGCCGTATTATACATTATAATTGGAATTAAGTATTCTATAGATGTCTTGGTACTTGGTAAGTACCTGAAGGCGCTGCTCGTGGATGCCTTGGGTAAAGGCCCAGAGTCTAGAGTAGGCGTCAATACGGGTTTCCCCTGACTGGGGTTCGAGGTATTCTCTCGGCAGAAGGCCGGGGTAGTTTACCGGAGGGGGGGTTCTCATAGGGGGGGGGGCTTTAGCTGCTGGTGCAGTTTTGGGCCTGAGAGAAGGTGCGGGGATGGGTAAGTTCATCAGCGCGGGGGGCTCTGAGGCCGGGGGCGCGAGACGAGAGGTCGGAAGAGGTGGGTATTGGGGCTTTTGATTACCCTTAAACCAGGGGTTGGGCCCGAGTGGGCCGTGGAAATTAGGGGAGGGCCCGAGTGGGCCTCTAGGGTTGGGTGGTTGGTAATGGAGGGGGGCTGCGTAGGAGGGGGCTTCCCTCGCAACGCGGTCGGAGGCGCGTTTTGCCATTTTGGCGTTGCGCATTTTGGGGGCTTTGGGGCATCCGCGATAGTTTGCTGGATGCCCGGCTTTGCGGCAAAGGACACAGCTAGGGGGCTCCGTGCACTGGTCCCTCTCCTTGGGACGCTCGCACTCGGTAGTCCCGTGATCGCCTAGGCACTTAACGCACCTGGGCTTTGCGTAGCAGTTACGCTGGGAGTGACCATACAGCTGGCAACGGTGGCATTGACCAGGCTGGTTCGACTTGTGGGGGCGCTCGACCGTGATGCCTGATAAATTGCATACGGTCTTTATATTATAGATGTTTTTGGCGTTTTCGCCAGGGTGGCAAATGACAAGGACCATGTTATAGGGTTCCCCGTGCTTACCACGGAACATACGGTGGGTTATTGCAACCGGGATCCCTTGACGATCGAGGTCGGCGTGCACTTCCGTGCAGCTGACTTCGGACGGAATCCCTCGGATCACAACTCTAAGGAGTCGGTCCTCTGGGAGTGCGTAGGTGTGAAAAGACACACCACGCTCGCGTAGCAACCTGGTAAGGTTGCGGTAATCAGTGGGGGTGGGGACAACTACTTTAATGCCCTGCTGTGTGGGGCGGGCACTAGTGAAATTTATCTTATTTTGATTGCACCAGTCGGATATCCTGGTCCAATATTCCTTATCCTGGATGAATAAGGGAGGCGGGATGGGCACCTTCTTCTGGGAAGGTGAGGTATGTTCCTGAGGGGAGGGGGGCCTGTTATCCTGCGAGGAGGAGTGAGAGGCGGGACGGGGGGTAGGGGCCGGGGCAGGGTTTGCCTCGGAGAGTTTTAAAGATTTTGAGGCGAGAGCCTCGGCCTTGTTTGTTTTTCGGCCGCGTTTTTTACCTTTGCCCACTACCGTGGTAAAGGCACCGGCCTCGTCTGAGTTGACCTCACTGTCCGAAGACATCTCTTGGTCTGATGGGATTGGGGAGCGATCAGGATATTGAGTGGGGGCTGGGGTGGGGAGAGGTGAGGGGGTACGGTCCTTATGGTCCAGGCTGGCTGAACGCCTAGGCGGACCACGCGGAGACCTCGGCCTCTCCTCATCACTGTCGGAACGGGCGGGGCGCCTATTCCTCCTTAGGGGCGGGGGGGTATCGGGCGACTCTGGAGAGTCGGGGACGTCAGGTTGTTTGGCGGCAAAAGCGCTGCCAAACAAGTCGCCATAGTTGGCGATAAAGGTGGGGTCCTTGAAGAGGACGTTTTTTAGGATGCTGAGAAACTCGGCATCAGACACCATCATATAGATGGTGACTAAGCCAAGCCTAGCAACAACGAGAGGGGGAGAAAATTAGTGGCGTACTAACATGGGGGTTTGCTCCTCGGGTGGGTGTTCCCGGGAGTGTGTTCAAACCCTCCCCGTCGGGTATAGACGGGGAGGTTGTGTGCCTACTGGTGAGCCCTAAGCTTGCACTCCTGATTGCCAGTCTTAATGTGCAACCAGGTCCCTAAGTCTCTAGTGTGCAATGGGTGTAAACCCCTAGAGAATGCTAGATAGGACGAAACGGGGGTAAGCTAGGGAAGACTAGGAGATCCCCCAAGGCCTTCTGGCCCTAGCTTCTTCCAATTTTGCTTTGCCCTTAAGGAGCGCAGCTGGCGTGTCGGGTCAACGCCCCTCGGTTTGTTATCACCGTTAGGTATCCACCGAGAACCACAGTAAATAAGTGGGTTTTTTCCTGAAGGGACACTACGTTTTTGACGAAACTCTGTCTAAAGAGACAAAAGCGCGCCCGCTGTCTTGAAAAAGACAGCGAATGTGCTTATCGGGCTGCAGTCGGCGGGGCGACTGCGGAGGGCGCTACGGTGAGCCGTAGCGAAAAATATTCGAGCACTTAATTCGTCACGAGAGGACGGAGCGGAGCAGCACGACCTCTCGGGGCGAGTGTCAGAGCGTGAATGCCACGAATGATTTTTTTTTTTTTTTTTTTTTTTCGAATGGGCTCTCGCAGGTGGGACCGAAGTCCCATTTCTGCTTAACCGGACTTAGTTGGCGGAGAGTCCCATGTGGGACTCCATTCGCCGAAGGTTTTTTCCCTACATACTTACAAACTAGATGCGCGCGGCATCAATACCGCGCTTAATCGGGCGGGCGCCCCCCAAGGGGGGGGCTCGAACCTCGCTAGGGCATTGCAGGGGGACCCCGCAGTTCCTATGTCCCCCTAGCAGCCGTTGCTGCATCGAATTGGTTACCTCGAAAGTAGCGGACTTTCGGTCCCTATCGGGTGACGTGCTAAACGCCGTGAAGCGGCAAGCCTCGCCGGCGAGGCTAAGACCTACCTAGAAAACCTAACCAGTGGCTACGCAATAGCCTGCTCCTAGGAACTACTCTAGAGCATAGGGCCGGTCTCGCGTGACGAGATTATCTCCGGTTGCTTACACCGTGAGGGCGTCCCCAGGGGGGAGCTCGGACCTCGACTCAGGGTGCAGCAGGGGGACCCCGCCACTGATCCCCCCAGCAGCCGGTGCTGCGTCGGCATGTGTTACTGTTTCTCGAGAGTCGGACTCTCGGATTCTGTGTGTGTGTCGCGTCGGTCCTCGCCGGCGGGGACGATATTTTGGACGACGGCGTCGGAGTGTGCTTGTACTTTTATCTGACTCCTGGAGGAGTGTGATATCGTCATCGGGCTCAATGAGTGTGTGTCTGGGACGTCGGGTTTTGCTGATAGCGGATGGCTGGTAGACGGTGGCCGCCACGACCAAGGGGTTGGGGTGCTTGGGAGCGGAATCGAAATAGCGTTTTGAGGCACGCTTGAAAAACTGCTTGATGGTCGGCAGTTTGAAGTCTAGGTGGAGGTCGACGTTGCGTACGTACCAGGGGGCGTCTACAGCCCTACGCATGAAACGGTTTTGGATGGTTTGGAGCATGTGAATTCTCACCGGCTTAACGTGTGCGAACACAACGCTAGCATAGGCGAGTATGGGGCGGATACAGGTGGTGAATATCCTTACTTTGAGATGAGTGGGCAGCTTACTGTGCGCATTGAGAAGGGGGTGGAGACGTGCGAGGACAAGGGCGGCACGGTTTTTCACCCTGCGGATATGCGGACGGAAAGTCAGTCTACGGTCAAGGATCACTCCGAGATATTTGGCTTCTCGTTGCCATGGGATCTGTTTTCCGAACATTGAGACTGGTACGCTCAGTTCTTTACGGTACTGTGACAGGGGTCTCTTATCGAAGAGGACCGCTGCACTTTTTCCGGGATTTACTTCGATTCTCCATTTCCGGAACCATTCACCTAGGGTGTTGGCCGCGGATTGGAGGGTACGAGAAATAGCGACATGGGTCATGGCGGAGTAATAGATTGCCGTGTCGTCGGCGAAAAGGGCCATACGGGCTGCACCGCATTTTGGAATATCGCTGGTGTACAGCGTGAACAGTAGGGGGGAGAGCACGGAGCCTTGAGGCACACCGGCGTGAATGGGATGGGGGGAGGAGAGAGCCCCTTCTATGCGATAGCAAAAGGTACGATTCGACAAGTAGTCTCGGATGATGAGCACGAGACGATGTGGCACATTCATAGTGTACAGCTTATATAATAAGCCGTTGTGCCACACTTTATCGAAAGCCTTTGCTACGTCGAAAAAGAGAGTGCCGGTCATTTGACCGCGTACGAAGCCTGCACTGATGTGTTCTACAATGCGGTGCAGTTGATTAACGCAGCAGTGCTTTGTACGAAAGCCAAACTGCTCGTCGGGAAGGAGTTTATTTGAGTCGGCGAAATCTTTGAGTCGCTTATAAATAAGCTTCTCGTAGATTTTACCGAAGACATTGAGGAGACTAATCGGCCGGTAACTACTCGGCTCGGCTTTTGGTTTGCCCGGTTTGGAAATACCGATTACCGTAGCCTGTTTCCAAGCCTGGGGAAAGATGTTGTTTTTAAATGCCGCATTGAAGATGACGGTCATTAGAGCGATTAGGGTGGCAGGGAAACGTTTCAGCACCTTATTGGTGATGCCGTCTGCGCCGGGGGCTTTTTTGGGCTTAAGATCCTTGACTATAGAGAGAACTTCGTCAGGGGTGATCGGTGGGAGCGGGTCATCAGGGTCATCTATTGGGGGGGGGGGAGGGCTGACCTACGCTCTACTTCTGAATTGACCTTATCAAGGTGGGTTTGGCTTACGGGAAGCGTACTGAGAGTGCATTGAGACTCCAAACTGTCGGCTAAGCATTCGGCTTTTTCGTCGTCGTCAAAGGCCGGCCTTTGATTGGGTCGATTTAGGGGGGGCATAGTTGCCGTGGTCTCGCATTTAAGTCTGCGTTGAAGGGCCCAGAAGGCTACATGAGACGGTTGGATTGCGCTGACTTCCTTGTCCCAATGCTCCTCCCGTACCTGAGCTACACGTCTCTTTACAGTATTCTGTAAGGAGCGCATATGGGCACGATTGGCTTCATTGGGAAAAGCGTCATAGGCACGGATGGCCGCGTTCCTCTCGGTCCTCAACTCATTTACATCGTCCGGCAGTTTCAGACGCTGGTCATCCAGCATCGGAACCTGCCGTGAGCATTCGCCCACTACGGACTGCACATGGTTGGTGAGCGAGGTGATCGCGGCCACCGTGTCCGCGACTGTCTCAATGGAGTCAGGGATTGAATCTAATTGGGGGGATGAGGTAGATTTGAGGCGGTCCTCTAATCTCCTCCAATCGGTTATCGTTTTTGTTATGGGTGGAATACCGGGATCCGAGGGACCACCTCGGGGACCCAGTTGAATGATCACAGGGCGATGATCTGAGTCTAATTCTTGGATTACCTCGATAGAGCGAATACCGAGGTTTACGCGCTTTAAGAGGGCTATATCTAGGATGTCGGGCCGGTGCCCTACTGTGTCAGGATAGTGAGTGGGACGCATCGGGGCGATGACGTCGAAGGAAAGTTTGTCGCTAAGTGCTCCTAATTGAGTGCCAGCGGCGTTATTGGAGACACAGCTCCATGAACGGTGTTTGGCGTTTAAGTCGCCTGCAATAATTACAGAGTTACTAAGATCGAGTAGAGATTTGAGGTCGTCCTCGAGCAGACTCGCGGGTTTGTTTGCGGATCTATAGGCCGAGACTATGGTGATGGGCTGGTGCCCTGTCATGCCTAGGCGACAGATTGAAGCCTCCAGGCATGCTAGCTCTGGGGGATCAATGGGGATGCAATACAATGAATTTCGGTAATAGATGAGCGTTCCGCCTAGTGCGGTGTGTGCTCTGTCGTTTCTTATCAGCCTATAGTTGGCTATATTGGGATTACGACTATGGGGTTTGAGGAAAGACTCTTGAATGAGTAAAATATCGATTTGGTGCTCACGCAAGAAGACGGCTACGTCGTCGCGTTGACCACTAATGCCTCGGGCATTAAAAAAGCCTAAAATTAGGGAACGGGGTTTGAATCTTTTGGGTGGGGCCGTATTATACATTATAATTGGAATTAAGTATTCTATAGATGTCTTGGTACTTGGTAAGTACCTGAAGGCGCTGCTCATGGATGCCTTGGGTAAAGGCCCAAAGTCTAGAGTAGGCGTCAATGCGGGATTCCCCTGACTGGGGTTCGAGGTATTCTCTCGGCAGAAGGCCGGGGGAGTTTACCGGAGGGGGGGTTCTCATGGGGGGGGGGGCTTTAGCTGCTGGTGCAGTTTTGGGCCTGAGAGAAGGTGCGGGGATGGGTATGTTCATCAGCGCAGGGGGCTCTGAGGCCGGGGGCGCGAGACGAGAGGGCGGAAGAGGTGGGAAATGGGGCTTTTGGTTACCCTTAAACCAGGGGTTGGGCCCGAGTGGGCCGCGGAAATTAGGGGAGGGCCCGAGTGGGCCTCTAGGGTTTGGTGGTTGGTACTGGTAGGGGGCTGCGTAGGAGGGGGCTTCCCTCGCAACGCGGTCGGAGGCGCGTTTCGCCGATTTGGCGTTGCGCATTTTGGGGGCTTTGGGGCATCCGCGATAATTCGCTGGATGCCCGGATTTGCCGCAAAGGACACAGCTAGGGGGCTCCGTGCACTGGTCCCTCTCCTTGGGACGCTCGCAATTGGAAGTCCCGTGATCGCCTAGGCACTTAACGCACCTGGGCTTTGCGTAGCAGTTACGCTGGGAGTGACCATACAGCTGGCAACGGTGACATTGACCAGGCTGGTTTGACTTGTGGGGGCGCTCGACCGTGATGCCTGATAAGTTGCATACGGTCTTTATGTTATATATGTTTTTGGCGCTTTCGCCAGGGTGACAGATGACAAGAACCATATTGTAGGGTTCACCGTGCTTACCACGGTACATTCGGTGGGTTATTGCAACCGGGATCCCTTGACGATCGAGGTCGGCGTGCACTTCCGTGCAGCTGACTTCGGTCGGAATCCCTCGGATCACAACTCTAAGGAGTCGGTCCTCTGGGAGTGCGTAGGTGTGAAAAGACACACCACGCTCGCGTAGCAACCTGGTAAGGTTGCGGTAATCGGTGGGGGTGGGGACAACTACTTTAATGCCCTGCTGCGTGGGGCGGGCACTAGTAAAATTGATTTTGTTTTGATTGCACCAGTCGGAAATTCTGGTCCAATATGCCTTATCCTGGATGAATAAGGGAGGCGGGATGGGTACCTTCTTCTGGGAAGATGAGGTATGTTCATGATCGTGAGGGGAGGCAGGCCTGTTATCCTGCGAGGAGGAGTAAGAGGCGGGACGGGGGGTAGGGGCCGGGGCAGAGTTTGCCTCGGACAGTTTTAGTGCTTTTGAGGCGAGAGCCTCGGCCTTATTTGTCTTTCGGCTGCGTTTTTTACCTTTACCCACTACCGTGGTAAAGGCATCGGCCTCGTCTGAGTTGACCTCACTGTCCGAAGACATCTCTTGGTCTGATGGGATCGGGGAGCGATCGGGGTATTGAGTGGGGGCTGGGGTGGGGAGAGGTGAGGGGGTGCGGTCCTTATGGTCCAGGCTGGCTGAACGCCTAGGCGGACCACGCGGAGACCTCGGCCTCTCCTCATCGCTGTCGGAACGGGCGGGGCGCCTATTCCTCTTTTGGGGTGGGGGGGTATCGGGCAACTCAGGAGAGTTGGGGGATTCGGACGTTTGAGGTTTGATCACCTCATCGTCGCAAAAGAGGTTGCCATAATTGGCTAGGAAGTTGGGGTCCTTGAGGAGGACGTTTTTCAGGATGCTCAGGAACTTGGCATCAGACACCATCGTACAGATGATGACTAAGCCAAGCCTAGCAAAATGAGAGGGAGAGAAATTAGTGGCGTACTAACATGGGGGTTTGCTCCTCGGGTGGGTGTTCCCGGGAGTGTGTTCAAACCCTCCCCGTCGGGTATAGACGGGGAGGTTGTGTGCCTACTGGTGAGCCCTAAGCTTGCACTCCTGATTGCCAGTCTTAATGTGCAACCAGGTCCCTAAGTCTCTAGTGTGCAATGGGTGTAAACCCCTAGAGAGTGCTAGATAGGACGAAACGGGGTTAAAGCTAGGGAAGACTAGGAGATCCCCCAAGGCCTTCTGGCCCTAGCTTCTTCCAATTTTGCTTTGCCCTTAAGGAGCGCAGCTGGCGTGTCGGGTCAACGCCCCTCAGTTCGTTAGCACCGTTAGGTATCCACTGAGGACCACAGTAAATAAGTGGGTTTTTCCTGAAGGGACACTACGTTTTTGACGAAACTCTGTCTAAAGAGACAAAAGCGCGCCCGCTGTCTTGAAAAAGACAGCGAATGTGCTTATCGGGCTGCAGTCGGCGGGGCGACTGCGGAGGACGCTACGGTGAGCCGTAGCGAAAAATATTCGAGCACTTAATTCGTCACGAGAGGACGGAGCGGAGCAGCACGACCTCTCGGGGCGAGTGTCAGAGCGTGAATCGTCGCCACGAATGATTTTTTTTTTTTTTTTTTTTTTTTTTTTCGAATGGGCTCTCGCAGGTGGGACCGAAGTCCCATTTCTGCTTAACCGGACTTAGTTGGCGGAGAGTCCCATGTGGGACTCCATTCGCCGAAGGTTTTTTCCCTACATACTTACAAACTAGATGCGCGCGGCATCAATACCGCGCTTAATCGGGCGGGCGCCCCCCAAGGGGGGGGCTCGAACCTCGCTAGGGCATTGCAGGGGGACCCCGCAGTTCCTATGTCCCCCTAGCAGCCGTTGCTGCATCGAATTGGTTACCTCGAAAGTAGCGGACTTTCGGTCCCTATCGGGTGACGTGCTAAACGCCGTGAAGCGGCAAGCCTCGCCGGCGAGGCTAAGACCTACCTAGAAAACCTAACCAGTGGCTACGCAATAGCCTGCTCCTAGGAACTACTCTAGAGCATAGGGCCGGTCTCGCGTGACGAGATTATCTCCGGTTGCTTACACCGTGAGGGCGTCCCCAGGGGGGAGCTCGGACCTCGACTCAGGGTGCAGCAGGGGGACCCCGCCACTGATCCCCCCAGCAGCCGGTGCTGCGTCGGCATGTGTTACTGTTTCTCGAGAGTCGGACTCTCGGATTCTGTGTGTGTGTCGCGTCGGTCCTCGCCGGCGGGGACGATATTTTGGACGACGGCGTCGGAGTGTGCTTGTACTTTTATCTGACTCCTGGAGGAGTGTGATATCGTCATCGGGCTCAATGAGTGTGTGTCTGGGACGTCGGGTTTTGCTGATAGCGGATGGCTGGTAGACGGTGGCCGCCACGACCAAGGGGTTGGGGTGCTTGGGAGCGGAATCGAAATAGCGTTTTGAGACACGCTTGAAAAACTGCTTGATGGTCGGCAGTTTGAAGTCTAGGTGGAGGTCGACGTTGCGTACGTACCAGGGGGCGTCTACAGCCCTACGCATGAAACGGTTTTGGATGGTTTGGAGCATGTGAATTCTCACCGGCTTAACGTGTGCGAACACAACGCTAGCATAGGCGAGTATGGGGCGGATACAGGTGGTGAATATCCTAACTTTGAGATGAGTGGGCAGCTTACTGTGCGCATTGAGAAGGGGGTGGAGACGTGCGAGGACAAGGGCGGCACGGTTTTTCACCCTGCGGATATGCGGACGGAAAGTCAGTCTACGGTCAAGGATCACTCCGAGATATTTGGCTTCTCGTTGCCATGGGATCTGTTTTCCGAAGCCACGAATGACCGAAGCAGCCGTTTATATAGGCCATTTCGACCACCATCTTCGACCAAATTCACGCCACTTCAACACACAATAATCCTGTCCTGTCATTGGTCAGCCTAGCTTAAGTCAATATTATTGGCTAATTCGCTATACTAACCGTTGGACTGAAATTTGTGCGGACTGGCTTGATTGGACTAAAACCGCGGGAAAATGCCCGACCAAATTAAGACATTAACAAGATCTGTATATTATATTAATATTCAGTCTTGATTTTCTTAACAATTTATGTAATTATCTGTTGAAACTGTAGCCTCAACTTTATTTAAAATTTTCAACAATTAGAAAGCGATATTAAAACCGTAGGCTTTGATTTTGCAGACTAGGTTACGAAGTATCCTACTCAACTCGCCAAAATTCAAATTGTCTCATAAATTATTACTTTTCTTTTTCTAATAATATATCATGATTTTCAAATTTGGAAGCATATTCCAGACAATTAGAATAATCTGCAGATTTTAGCTACGTCACTACAATCAGCTGACGCTTAAATAACTCAAATATTAAAACATTGGTTTAGCAAGGTGAAATGTTTACTCAAACTACCTATAATATCTTTATAATGTAGTATTTAATTCTACATTTTGATAAATATATAAAAGTATCTTATATTTCAGATAAAGTTCAATGAACATAGAAAAAACACAATATTTGAGGTTATTTGGAGATAATACTGTAAGAAGGAATTATGTAAGAAGAAATCAACAATATTTTGCAAGAATCTACAATAAATTGATGCAGCATTATATCATTCATTTTTTTTTTTCATTTTCAAATATCTTTATTTATCATCAAAACAAACAAAACAAATGCACTTAATTCTAAGCGACATTGATGACACGGATTAATTATATACTTTATGAGGCTAAAAAATGCGCCTATAAAAGCTTATAAAATATAAACACATGGACTTATTTCAACGTAAACTCGAAGCATATTAAGATGCAAACAGGATAGAAAAATACAAATTATTTAGACAAATACTAACTTAGTAGTACTAGATAATAATGCTTATTTCATAATAAAGTAGGTAAGTTGACAAAAAATCATTAGCTGCTTGCACGGTGGACAGCACAAAATATTATTATAATATTGTACGATGCCAGCCACCGAGCGACCAGTCAATGACCAGCGGGCGGAGCCTCCCTGTCACCTGCGCTCGGGTGCAACCGCGGCCAGAGCGGGGCGGCAGCGAGCCTCACGAGGGTCAAGCTTCTGGTCATGCGCCGGTTGGTGGGAACAATATATAGTGATGCGGTAAGCGGTACGTGCCGTACCTATCGATATATGGTAATTTGTCTAGTGTCGATACACATAGATTTGAAATTAAAGGGTTAGTAGTATTAATTTTGTTTTTAGCATAAAATTTGGATGTTATTTTAATTATGTAATCAAATAGTAAAGGAAATTTAATTTCTTTATGTAATTTAGTAAGATTTGTTTTAAATTTAGTGTTATAAGATATTTTCACAGCTTTATTTTGTATTACTTGTAATAATTGATAGTTAGTGAGACATGTGCTACTCCAAACGGGACAAGCGTAAGTTATACACGGACGAACAAGTGTGGTGTAAATTCTTAATTTAGTATAATTACTTAATTTGCTCTTACGATTAAGTATAGGGCTTAATGCACCAATGGCTTGGGCTCCCTTTACACGTAAGTCAGCTATATGCTTGGACCAATTTAAATGGCTGTCCATTTTCACTCCAAGGTAACGCACACAGGTTTTCCAAGGCACGTTATGCCCTGCTATCTTTAAAGTTCTGGTCGGGAGTCGTCTAGTACGGGTGAAAAGTATTGCTTCCGTCTTATCCTCATTTACTTTTAGTTTCCATTTTTTAAAATAATCCTGGAGTAATTCAATCGAGAATTGTAATCGACCAATTATCAAATCAGTATCATCCGAAGAGGTAGAATAATCTGCAGATTTTAGCTACGTCACTACAATCAGCTGACGCTTAAATAACTCAAATATTAAAACATTGGTTTAGCAAGGTGAAATGTTTACTCAAACTACCTATAATATCTTTATAATGTAGTATTTAATTCTACATTTTGATAAATATATAAAAGTATCTTATATTTCAGATAAAGTTCAATGAACATAGAAAAAACACAATATTTGAGGTTATTTGGAGATAATACTGTAAGAAGGAATTATGTAAGAAGAAATCAACAATATTTTGCAAGAATCTACAATAAATTGATGCAGCATTATATCAATTAGTAATGCCAGGTAAGGAATTAGTATATACTCTGGATAATGGTTAAGTATTTAACTAGAGAATTGTGACTACAAAACCGTCACAATACAAATATTACATTTTCCCATATTTTCACTTATTTATGTAGTTGAACTAAAAGTTCTTACTATCCTCGTATTGGAATAACAATGTGAATATGAGAACTATAACAACCCTAGGGTTTTATTCAAGTTTGACAAAAATATTAGTCTAAACCAATTCTACCATGTAGCCTTAATTGAATCTAGTTAACTGACCAAATGATTGATCCCACCATTTGCCTCTGACTAAAATAGTAATTCACAAGGTAACTAGGCATGGGATTATTAATAATTAGATCAATAAATTCATAGATTCCTTTGTTAAGAACAAAACAAGTTTTCTCAATAGTTGACAATAGAATTGACTTTACATTATATGATTTTACTTCTATTATACGTTATGAATTTAATAGCTGTAATATACACACATTTGGGAGGATTAATTACAATCTAATTTTAACAACAGAATCCAAAATAAATTAGTGTTTTGAACAAAATCACTATACTTTTGATTTCAATATGAGGTTGTTTGTGATTGACATTAGTTTGTTTTATTTCAGGAATTATATATATAATATAAATCAATAATGATTTAGCTATCAGAGATTACTAAGGGATCAGAAGGATCAGTACACATCAAATTAGTAATGAAAATATATAAATTTCAAAAAAATATGGATAATTTTCAAGATGTTTGCTACACAACACATCAAACAAGAGATTCCAACTTGTAGCTCGGAAAACTTGAAACTATCCACAGTAACAGCTATGTATAATTGTTTAATTAAGTAGTTAGCCTGTAATTTAGTCAATTTACACTGCCGGAGTGAAAAATGAGTTTTCCATGGAAACCCCTTTTCTCGGTGATTACTTTACACAGCGCCATCTATTGGGCCAGGAGTAGTACTAGAGTAAAGATTGAACTTGCAAGCAATAGTACACGCGTTGTCTAACAGATGGCAGTATTACCAATTTCTGTTTAGCCGCAATTTGTGGAATGAAAACGTATTCAAAATAATTTATCGTGGTGAGTTCTGTCACAAGCTATAATTTCCATACCTTGGGGAGAGTTCATAACTGTGGCAAAACTAACTTTTGTTTCAGTTCAGAAGTATCAGTGTGTGTCGAAAAATTTGTTGTGTTTACCTTATCTATGCTATGGCCACATTATTCGGCATTCGACGAATGGTTCGTATTATTGCAACAGTCTGGCCAACAAATTCGTCAGAAATTGCATACATTTCCTGTAAAAATATAAATTGTGGAAAGAAAAACATGACTCCTGGTTCGGTACACCAGTGCTTTATCTGCTAAGCTACAGTGAATTCTGCTCGTGGTATCGAATTTACCTTCCATTTTTTATCAGTCTTTGGGTGACGTCAGCTACATATTGAGAATAGACTGTGTTCCTTAACAGACTCTACAAACTTTGCAGTTAATTCAAAGTCGTTTAGATGTGCCTAACGTTACTGATTACTTATTATTTTAACACATTAACATTAACATTACATGTTTACATTTCTTGTCTTCTTGCTTTCGCGATAACACGAATCATTCGCCGATTCCCGAATGATGCGGCCATAGCATTAAGCAAAGTAGCCCTACTTGTTGGCAAAGTTGGAGTATTTATACCGTAATATATAGGTTTTTGCTGGGCAAGCGTGTACCATCGTCGACCGCACCATCGCTTAACATCAGGTGAGGTGGCGGTCAGACGCAAGCCCGTTAAGAATAAAAAAATAAAAAATAAAAAAAAACTGTAATGTTTCTATTATAAACAGATCATAAGACGAAAACACGTAGTATACAGTTTTGTATAGGTAGTTAAGAAACAACCGCTCAATATGCTTTTCGCACAGTTTACGAATTCGTTTGTTTCAATACGGAACAACATATGCTTGGGGGAGGCTCATGTCCAGCAGTGGACGTCTTTCGGCTGAAATGATGATGATGATGATGAATACGGACATTTGACCTTAGACCATAGAAAGCTTAGATTATAGACCTCATAGAAGGTTATTCTTTTTCGAGCCATAGTTAAGATTTAAATATGAAATCTCCTTTGTCAAGCACAGACCTAAAATCTCTGATTGTAAGTCGTTTTTATTTAAAAGTAAATTAACTGTCAAACTCAAAAATGACACAAGTCACAAGTGAACCCGCCCGGGCAATGCCTGCAATTCAAATCAATTATAAAAATAAAAAACGTAATAAAAATGGGAACCGGTAATCACTATCACATAATATAAAAGATAATAGACTGATAGTGAAACATAATTCTAGTGAACATCTAAACGGTTAGTGCAAAATTCAATATTTAGTGACCATACTTATCAGAAGAACAAGAAACCTGGAGTTTGCCAACCCGCAGTAGGCCAGCGTGGTGGACCAAAGCCTAAACTGTTCTCACTCTGAGAAGAAATTTACGTTCGGCAGTGGACCAGATGCTGTTTATGTCATGTACTTGAAAAATAAGTACTTTAATTCTTATCTGTGTCTGTATCATGTCTGTTTGAGTTGATCTTGAGAACTACTGCATCCCTAAGGCGACACTCTGACCCATTTTCCTTCTGTTTTAACAAACGCTAACAGAGTTTTAAAAAAAGGTCTTGGTGTAGATGTTAATTCTGCCTATGCAATGCCAACAGCATATGGCTTAATTACGTGATAAATAACTTTATATTTATATAATAAGAGACAAAAAATGTGACGTTTAAAAAATGGACTGTTGTTTCATGAACAATTTGAAAAACTGCCTACTACCTATAGTAGATTAGTATTTTAGTAGTAGTAGAACTCCTTTGTGAAAGAGCTCGTCCGGGGAAGTACTATTACCGTACCTACTTCTCCGCCAAATAGTGATGCTTGCATTGCTGTGTTTCGGTCTAAAGTGTACGGGTGCTACAGTATGACCACGAGGACATGTATATCCTCGTGGTCATACTGGTATGACAAACTAGTATGACCACAAGGAAACAGCGGAAATTACAATCACATGAGACTTTCCATCTACATGTCTCAGTTTGGCGAACCGACTTGCGGTACCATTTAGGCAACAGCCTGGGTGGTATTGCAGTTGTTATGGGATTTAGATTTTAAAAGAGACTGATCCCTGAGTTTATTTCGGTATTTTTTCTCAGAGGTACCTAGTCACATAGGATATGCCGAAGCCATCTAGTTTTTATTAAGATAATTGTCTTGTTAAAGTGATTTTAACATCCAATTTGCAGAATAAATAAATTCACTTCATTTCATCTGAGCAAACTTTCTTCACAAAACATCAGACTTTAGGGCGCGGTCAAATTAAGAGCTATTTACTAGTAGCTAGTAGCTCTTTAATTGCTCAAGAAGAGCTTAACTGCAATTTGATTTACGAGGTTAGACTGAAATGGTTATTTATATACAACAGCAAACCTTTGTTCTTGTATTTTCAAAAAAAAAAGTGTATTTTTCTGGTACGGTCGACCGCACGTCAGTGGAAACAGTTTGACACTGACAGCACTTTTATTTCGTAAGCAGTAAGGGTGATTTTCTTATCCAAATGTTACCACTGTCATGCAGTCGACTGTACATAAATTGTTAAATAAATATAACCAGTGGTTCGCCCAAAACGAAGACCTCGCGATAAATGTTTTGACGAACTGAATCGACACATTGCATTGCTTTGAAAAAAAAAATACCTACCGTTGGAAGACACTGAGGTAATATTTACTACGTACTAGATAAGACACCTCGAAATCCCCGAATCGAATGTTTGTAATGTAACACGTTTGAGAGCTCCTGCACTCTCACTCACTTAGCCACGCTCGCACCACGCGTGGTCTGCGGCCAGCAAGTTGCGCGATTTTTTTTTTCGTAATGTTTACTATAGTACGTAGTACATATTACCTCAGTGTTCAAAAACTGTGGAATGTATGTTGTGCGTATCTTTTCCAAACATAAATCTTATTTTTATTTTATATCGACCCTTGAATGTGCAGCACAGTTCAAAGACTGGTCAGAAAGAGTGGCCTAACTAGTTAACTCGGAGATCTCGCTTCGCTATAATTTACTTACTAAGTTTTTGGTTCACATTGCGAGACAGTGAAATTGCAGCTCAGCTATTCAACCAGTATTGTAAATCTACTCGCTCGCTGTTTGTCGTCTATGGAAATAACTACGATATTTAACTGTTTTATAGTTAGTACCTCACCAATGAGTATGACCGCCATTCGCTTATGGTTTTCTAGCAGACTATCTGCCAGTAAATAGCTCGCCAATGTGACCGCGCCCTTAGACATCAAGACAACTCAATCCAAACACACCTACATCTTTGAAAACAAAACTTTCAACATTACTTGTACTCATAGAAATCGAAATAATAAGGTAATAGAAGTGATAAAGGTGCGTGGGCTTGTCACCGCGTACAAGTGCCTCATAAGACACCAGTGCGCGAATCGTTTACTTGATCATCAGTGTTGTTAAAATACAATTACACAGAGTCTCTAAAATTGTATTTTTCTGCATATCTAACAGCGGAATTGTTTATAAGCTTAATTTATTTGGCATTGAATGCTAGAAACTGGTGGGCGTAATTGCGTACTTATGCATTATTAAAAACATTATTTAAATTTTGTTGTGATTTTATTTTAGTATTTTATTTTGTTGATTTTCTTACATAGAAGAATGTTAAATATAATCTAGTGCCCTTTTTAATCTAATTTAATTCTGAAATGATTTTAATTTTGTATGTTTTTCTTTCTTCTTTAAAACTCGTAATTGAATATAATTTTGTATGACATGTTTTTTTTATGATATGGGCAATGATTTCAAAAGGGAGGATACGCCCGTCTAAACATTTTGCATAAATCTTCTTCGTACAAGCAAAAGTAGCGCCACCTGCCATAACTCATACGAACTACATTGCAAAGGCCGACGACGTAACCTTGTACGTGCGTACATGATTTTTTTCATTAAATATCGTCGGTCAGTATAATCTAATTATTTTAATATCAATCAGCTTTATTTGAAATTGTAAACAACTTATTATCGTTATAATAATTAAGTATTAGAATATTGTAAACCCGCGACTTCGCTCGCGTTAGATTCTGTTAACCCACGTGACGGATCCTGTTAATTATTAGGTATAACAGGTGTAACTAATAGTTACACCTGTTATACCAAAACTGTAAATGTCTGTTTGTTTGTTTATTCAAGCATCATGCAAAAACAACGGGACCTATTTTGTTTGGTTTTATGTGTTTAGACTTGTAAACATACATGCATTTTATGAAAAAATACGATTTCTGTAGGATGAATTGAAGAACCACGGAACGAAGCCACGAGCAAAGTCTAGTTTGCTATAATACTAACAACATGTAGTTGTATTTTTAGGAATTTGCCACCAACCAGCAATCATGACCTCTACTTTATATGCAACAAAACAATTCATTTGAATAGAGTTGAGCATTTGAGTACCAACCCGATGGGTCTAAGACCTATGGCTTAGGAAATATGGCCATCAGAATTTTTGACCATTTATTTGTCTGGAGCTCCTCGAGCCCATTCATTTGAGTACCAACACAATGGGTCTAAGAGCTCATGTTTAGGATAAATGACCATCAGAAGTTTTGACCATTTATTTATCTACAGCTCGTCGAGCCCTTTCATTCGAGTACCACCCAGTCCAGTGCAATCCAGTCCGACCCAGTACGATCCAGTCTGATCCAGTCGCGTCCAGTCCAGTCCAGTCCACCCCACCCCACTCCACAACACCCAGCCCCACTCCACTCTACCCCACCCCATCTCCACTCCAACCATTCATTTATCCATCCATCCATCGTACATTACTATCCGCTCGCACAAATGCGTAGAAGCTTCGTATCTGTCGGGTGAGGACGCACCCCACTAATTAATTTTTTCCATTTTTTTCTTTCTTTCTTAAAACCCATACCAGTTTTTAGTCTAATCAGCTTTCAAACACAAAAAGTTTCATCAAAATAATTCCAGTAGTTTTTGCGTAATGCTCGAACAAACAGACATTTACAATTTTATAATATTTAAGATAAAACATATTAGGTACCAAAATTCAAAATTACTTACACTAAGTTCTTAAGACAAAAATAAAACAGAAATTAAAAATGACGTCTGTACAAGGTTACTTTGCGCGCGCTGCAGGCCAGTGCCGTCGACACAATGGCACCATCGCGGACTTCGGTAGTAAAATAATTATAGCTTTAAAAATGTATTTATTTAATAATTTTGTTGCAACAAAAGTAATGCAAGGTTACTTAACGATGATACGATATCCCATGTTCCTTTTAAACCTTTGTATTGTAATTTTTGCAGCCTTTTTCCACGCAACTAAGCATATTTATGACGAGCAAATACTCGCTCTCTCTTGCGTACGGACCACTGTCGACTGAGACGCGTTGGCCCTAAACTTGTAATTTTACGGCCAGCGCGCGGGTGCCATTTAGTTGCGCGCCAAGCCGGGTACGCTAGTATTATATAAGTCTATGGATATGGGTTAAACCCGAAATAAATTTTCTAATTTTAATTTTACATGTAAAACTGGCGACATGCGTTCCGGGGCGGATGGAGTCCCTAACGGGATTCTCCGCCACGCGCCCAGTTAAGCAGTTAGGGTACCTATCTTGGGTACCATCTGCGAGAGACCATTCGAAAAAAAAAATGCGTTTCCGTAGTAAAAGACAGTAGATGGTTATCTGTATCGTTTCTATTACCTTATTTAGATTTCTATGCGTGTAGTATAATCTAAAAGATGAATAATAAATCATTATGTTAACATGCTTGAATTCTTGTAGCGACGAAGGTCGAAGACGAACTCTTAAATGAAGATGAACTATCACAAAATGTTCACAAAATAAAGGAGTGCCGAGTAAATACAAGAGATGAATACTCTCAGTACCTCATCCACAGAAAGCGTACTGGTAATTGAAATTATCTTATCCATCATGACTAGGTAAACGAGAGACATTTCAAGAATATGGAAGAATGTGCGTCTACATAATGCAAAAAATATGCCAAGATAAAATCAGAGAAAAAATGCCCGCGCTAGCTCTGATTGTCTAGGGGTTTGCTGGCGAGTACAAAAGGCGGAGAGGGTAGTAGCAGTAAAGCTCCTTTGTGAAAGAGCTCGTCCGGGGAAGTACTACCACCGTACCTACTTCTCCGCCAAATAGTGATGCTTGAATTGCTGTGTTTCGGTCTGAAGGGTACGGATGCCGGTGAAATTACAATCACATGAGACTTTCCATGTTCATGTCTCAGTTTGGCGGACCGACTTGCAGTACCATGTAGGCCTAGGTGGTATTGCAGTTGTTATTGGCAAAGGTAACCGCTTAACATCAGGTGGGCCTTTAGCACGTTTCGCCATCCTATACTATAAAAAAGTAAAAAAAAACTACTGATGGATGGACATTGTCGTGCTAGGTGCATCACCTCACTGCATGAAACTTTGATTTGTAAGCGCGGAATATTGTCCACAGTTATTATTGAAATCAATTGATACAATATTTCACAAATTAAGGTGTCAGTTTTATACATACACGCTGAAATTTGAGTCGCTTAAATCCCGATAAGGGGTCATTGTACCCATCATTATGAACAACTTTTACTATGGGATAAACACTGAAATCGAAAAAAAAATCAGTTGGTCCCTACATTTGTGTTCACTTAAATCAATAAAATGTAGGGACCACCTGATATTTTTTTCGCGATTTCAGGGTTGGTCCCATAGTAAAAGTGGTTCATAATGATGAGTACAATGACCCCTTTTCGGGATTTAAGCGACTCAAATTTCAACATGTATTTGGAATGAGAAACAAATACTGAACATCATCCTTCAATAAGTCCCTCGTTCAAGCAGTCAACCTGTATAATCATTTCAATTCAGAATCTTATTATTCTTAAAATGTAGAAGGCAAAAAGTTTAGATTAGGAGGTCTATAAAAAGGCAATGGCCTCATCGAAAACATATACTCCTTAGAACAGCCATGCTTTGGAACGGTTTAGCTAATTATGCCGCGGACGCCGCTAGGCAGTGATTGGTCGTTTGTTCGATTGGTCGGTCGTGATTAGTCGCACGTATCTAGTTTCTGTTCAGTGCTAAGACGTTGTTAGTTCTCATCGATTGAAGTAAGTTCGACTTCGAAATCATTGAGTAGTTTAGTAGACAGAAATTTTGTGCTGTTGACTCAATATGGCTCCTCTAAGGCTTGTGCTCGATGGCTTACCTTCGTCAAATACGCCCTACTCTTTAATTTTGAATTAGGCCCTTCCTTCCTTCTACAGCCTAGCGCTTAAAATGTATCCAGTGCTACATTCCCTCCATCAGTTATGATATTTAGGATTATCTGAAAGTCATCTGTATCAGTCTGTACCTATATCCTATAGGTTGTCTTGACCTGTCCCACTAACGAACTTATTGCAAGGAGGAATTGTATTCTAGCTCATATTATATTTTGTGTCAAGTCTCATCATCATCACACCATGATACTTCTCGCTTGCTTGATTACAGCACTAACATCTTTTTGTATGGGATCCCACAGAAACGCCAAAAGTGTATGGAATGGTGGTACTTCGGTCCAGTGTTATTGGCAATTGTTATGTTTCTTTTGATGGGCACCATCTTCGAGCGAAGAATTGAAGCCTTCTGGAGACGAATTAGTGAGTACGTTAAATAATTTCTACACTGGCAAGGTCACGTATTACGGCTTCGATGACGTAGTACAAAAACGACGACGGCCGGGATACGGCTGGATGCGGCTTGGTTGCCCATATGTTGTGGTTCGCGCCATTTTAAGGCATTTTTAAATTATTTGAAAAACATTCAATATGCAAAATCATCCGTTATTAATTTTAATATTCCGTTATTCCCGCCATTTTAAATATTGCTAATGTTTCTAGGGTCGCAACAAATTCGTACGTGACCTTGAGTGACCTTGACGTGACCTTGGGGGCTCGTAGCGTATGACAGTCCCAGTTATGAGTGTTGCTTTCAGTTTCATGAAGTGTAGGACGCAGATGGTGACGGACTGATGGATATAGATGACCATAGTCGTCCAGTTCTGCTTGAAAAGCTGATTAAGAACTCCTTCACACTAGCGTTTCTCCGGTATAGGCCTTCGTTCATTCAATGTACATGATAGAGATTTTGTATTATAATAATGCGCGAGATTTTGTCATCATCATCATCATCATCATTTCAGCCGAAAGACGTCCACTGCTGGACATAGGCCTCCCCCAAGCATCACCACAACGACCGGTCCTGTGCCTTCCGCATCCAGCGGATTCCCGCGACCTTCACCAGGTGGTCGATCCAAGGCGAGATTTTGTATTATAATAAAATTCATGGTCTTCCTTTTATTTGTGACACTGTTATTTAGCAAAAAATAATCCTTATGATGAAGCCTTTCGATCGGTATGATAAAGCTACAGGCTGATTATTTTTCTCATGTAACGGGTTCGATTTCCGGTTCAACCATGTAATTATTTAAATATCTATGAATGCAGTTTAAATTGTTTATTAAATTCAAATAATGTCTTAAAATGTTCCATCTACAACATTCAAGGTACTTTCCCTCCATGTGGCATATCCGTGGGACGCCCTGTATATCCTATGACCATTCATAAGGATAGCGATCCCAATGTTCACCAATGGAAATTCCCGGGACAAAGGCTGGGCTGGGACATACGCATTATAAATTAATTTTACTAAAACACACTGATGTTCACTTATTATTTTTCAGTCGAACGCCGTCAAACGCAGCTTTCAGAACAGAGTGAAACTCTAGAAGCCCCCATAAACGGAGCAACAACTACGTCACTGCACACTGTTAAGACCCCCTCACAAAGGACCCTGGCCAGTGCCAAAGCCGGGAGTACCTCCCATGACAATAACTTGCAACAGCTGGAAGTGGAGAGCTGATGTATACCTTAATGAAAAAGATTATACCCAAAGTTTTATATATTGTCGACGAAACACCCGAGCCACGTTTATATAAATATCGAAGCATGCTATCCACAATGATATTTGTAAACAACGCTTGGGTCCATTACGAAGCTGTTGAAAATATCTTATTAATTAAATGGCACATTATTGCCAACAGATTTCGAGAAGTGGCTGACCAATTTTCCGAAGCAAAAAATGTGGATCTACTATTTTAGGTGTAATTAAAGTAATTGAAAATCGAAGGTGCATGTAGCCGCCATATGGTGCCCCCATCAGTAAAAAATAATTACTCGGAAAGTTCGGTTTTACCAATTGAAGTAAAGATACGGTAGTTTAATCAGAAACCATTAACGGCCAAAATTAATATCCTATCTATCCACGATTTACCCTACTAGAGATAGCAATTTGACATATTTTGTATGGTGCTTATGTCAAATTTCTATCTCTAGTAGGGCAAATCGTGGATAGATTGGATATTAATTTTGGCCCTAAATCTATCTAATATTTTATTATTATTTAATCTATATCCCCCACAAGGTGGACCGACGACCTGGTGAAGGTCGCGGGAATCCGCTGGATGCGGAAGGCGCAGGACCAGTCGTTGTGGCGATGCTTGGGGGAGGCCTATGTCCAGCAGTGGACGTCTTTCGGCTGAAATGATGATGATTAAATCTAGTTATATAATAGTTCGCTGTAGTTGTAGATAGAAAAAGTACCAAAAGTGGCCGTTTTTCGTATTTTCTCTATCTACAGCTACAGCGAACTATATTTTACAGAGTTAATAGTTTGTTATTAAACTACAGGGGGTCTACTCCCGTTCGACGATATTCGATAAATCGTACGATTCATCGCACAATTTGCTACTCCGGTCAACCATCATTCCCTTATCGCATGTGATGATCGTGTTTTGACGTTTATTTTTCTCATCTCCGGTAAATTGTATACGACTATGAACCGTAGTCTATCTTAATTGTGCCTTTTTTATGTGCCTATCTTTAATATGTAAGTATCAGTCGGAACGAAAGTTCGTACTTCGTTTGTCGTTCGTAAAACGCGAGTAGACCTACAGTATCTTAACATCAATCGGTAAGACGGAAATTTCTATAAATGATGTTATTCAGCTAGTAATTAGCCACAACATGCGTCGTACCCATCATTATGAACAAATTATGCTCCATACATTTATGTTCGCATGACTCGACAAAATATAGACAACAGCTGATTTATTTTCGTGGTTTCTGAATTGCTCCATAGTAAAAGTTGTTCATAATAATGAGTACAATGAGCCTTTTAGAGGTTTTGAGTTATTTCAATATTACACCTTGTAATAGACCAAGAAAATGGTAGACCCGAAATGTGGCGATAATGTATAAATTCAAGCCTTAGGCACTTTAGGTATCTCAACGTTGGAAGGCAGTAGTAGTTTTGGAGAAACATGAATATTCCTTTTGATCCCAATTCCATTAATAACTGGAACTAAGTTAAGTAACAGTAACTAAGCTTTTATTGGAGTCAAAGAAAATAAAAATTATTTTCAAAGCGAAACACGTCTTGTCAGAGATTTAATAAAAATATTTCAGAATTCCCTGAAGGTTGCCTTTTAATATGTAAATCATTGTATCACCTTGTCTCTCCTTGTTTCACCTTGCTGTTTTGTAAAGGTATGTGTTGGCATTAAATAGTTCCACAAATAATGAAATTAATGAATTCTTGGTAACTCTCTTTGTAGGCTAAAAATAGGGCTTGATTTCGTGCTGTTCAGATTCATAAAGGACTTAATCAACTTATGAATTTTCTACGTGATTGTAGCTGAGGATTATTAATAAGTTATTCTAGGAAACAAGACAAGAAAAGTCGAAATAAAATTATAGTTCAGATACCTAACGTAGTAACCACGTTTCTCCAAAATAAATTAAACGGAACATGCCAATAGGCATTTTATAAAAAAAAACTGTTTATTGAACAAGTTTGAAGAAATATGGGACTGATAATATAGAAGATACTGTTCTCATAAAGAAGGCAGAGAGAGAAAAAACGGCCTTTATTCTGATTTGAAGCTATGATAGTATAAATAAGAAAGTTTATACAAAATAATTTAATTTCATATCATTGTTTTGCCTTATATAACCTTCTCATTCTGAGAGGAGGCCCGTGCCCAGCAGTGGGACAGTAATGGGCTAAAAAGGGTGATGATATTTTAATGAGAAATTTTGTGACTACAACATGAATAAAACTATCAAATTCCAGTAACAAAATTTAAAATAAACATCTATTATTGAGATCCACGACGCCAAAAAGTAGCTTAAAACGCAGAATTGTTGTGTTTTTGTAATACGGCTCTTAACTTAATCCCGAAAATCCTTTGCTTACCCACAGCCGACATCTCAGGCGCCCTAGAGACATCTAGCTCTGACAACCTAGCCTCAATGAGAAATAATTCCACACGCGTCTTAGAGGCTTATTTAAAATTAATCCCAAGCCTTTTGGGAGCTGTTCTGTTGTAAAACTTATAGCTGTTGTAATTTGAAAGCTGGTTGAATATTTAAAGGGAGGGTTGATAAAGGCAGAGGACGTCTAAAAGACTGTGCCTTAATGTTATATACGGTAGTCTAAGAATAAATACACATAGAAGGTTAGTTCCATACATTACGCGCTAGCAGAACTGATGCAAAAAAAAAGTTATATGTGCTAGCGCTTACACGCTTACTCACGCACACCACTATAAGATGGGGCAGGCAGTAAAAGTAGTTTTCCCCAAAAAGTATTTTTGGATGGTTCCTGATATTCTTCCCTACGGCTGAGCTTTATATTTAATATCCATTTTTCAGCAATAATTTGGTCAGTAGGACTCCTTTGAACAAGAACACGTGAAAATGTTATTATAAAAATGAAAAAAAATAATTATTCAGTTCGTTTAGAGTTGTCAACTTTGAAATTACACATTTTAGGTATGTAATTTTTTAGGGTTCCGTACCCGAAGGGTACTCTCGCTACGCTGTCCATCCGTCCGTCCGTCCGTCCGTCCGTCTGTCTGTCACAGGGCTGTATCTTTTGAACGGTAATAGGTAACCGGTTGAATTTTTTTCAGAAATTGTGTTGCTATGAGGTGTATCACGACATATACTAAAAACAAAAAAAAGTCTATAACCAAAGGGCATAAAAAACATGCATTTTTTTCAACGTTTTTGTTCCTGCTCTATCTTCAAAACGGTAATATATACCAGCGTCAAACTAGGTCAGATTGTAGTGCATATTATGTCGTTTAGCAATAAATACTAAAAATAAGACAAACATAGACATATGTGGTGGTACCCGCGTAAGAAAGACATGCAAAAGTTCATATTACGCGCACTGTGCGTTGATGTCTTTTGATAAACTCTCGTCAATTAAATCAGTTTGTCAGGTCGTTGAGAGGTACGGAACCCTTACTGCGCGGGTCCGACTCGCACTTGGCCAGTTTTTAATTGACTCATGTACCAGGCAACCGCACGTCACTGGTAGCAGTTTCACCTTCATCGCATCTTTATTTCGTAAGCAGTAAGGGCAGTTTTCGAAATTCAAGTGTTACCAATGACGTGCGGTCGACTGTACGTACATATACATTTGCATGTTACGTACGTAAATACCAGTTACCACTTTTTAAATTCATCAATCGGAGCATTTACGACAGTTAAAATGGGGAAATCATTTTTTGTTTATATCTGGCAACACTGAGCTTTTACTAAGTAAGAAATAAAACGATTGTTTTTATTTGCTATATTTGCTTGAAAGGTCAAAATACTGAAAAATAGTGAAAGCTTGATTGTGAAAAGTGATGTTAATACATTTTTTATATTTTTCCGATGTGTTGTGACAACTTGTGACACCATTCAATCGCACAAATCGTCATATTTAATTATTTTCCGCGAGATGCGTTCGGACCGCGTTAAACTTCTACCGACCTGCCGAGCGTAGTGTGCCCATCTGGACCCCTTTTAGTTGCATCAAATTGTGCGCGCGTATTTTGTATCTTGTGTGTTATTAATCTAAGACGGTAGTATTTCTAACCGACTTCAAAAAAGGAGGACGTTCTCAATTAGATTGTTTTATTATTATTCTTATGGTGAACACTCTGCCTACAGGTAACAATTATATTTTTTGTTCCCGCTTATCCAAGTAATATCAAGCCCCACGTTACCGGCGACCTTGCCACGACATGTTACGCGTTGATACCCTACCACATGCCGGGTACCTCAGCCTCTGGTAATTTCCCTAGCGGCCGCGATTTTGGGAGCGTTTAGTGTGAAGAGAGTACTAGCGGATAGTATTTAGGAGACTTTAATACGTGCGAGTAACTTGCTGTTTGGTTGCGAGTCCTAGACTTTCTTAATAAAAGATTATTTATGTTGTTAATAGGCTGTAACAAACAATTCTTCCCTCCAATTCTCGTAGTAGAAAACAGTTAATTTATTTTATAAGTTGAATGTGTATTAAAAAGGATGACATCAATTTAGAGCTTTTGTACGCACTGAAAGTTCATATTAGCGTAGCGGAATTTGGCATAAAAAGATGACGATGCAGCATATTTTTTTGCAACATACGTATTGATGGCATAGAACACAAGCAGCTTTGATGTTTTTTTTTTATGAGGTATAGATCTGCTCTTTGCTTTGTCAAGATACCACATCTTGACAAAGCAAAGAGCAGATCTATGCCGACTATGGAGCGAGCAAACCTATTAGGTGCCAATTCAATCCAGCTTTAAAGGCGTTAGGGTTGTAAGTGCCCGGAATACAGATGCCGGCAGTGAATTCCACAACTTGGCTGTGCGCATTATGAAAGAGTTCTCAAAGCGCTTGGTCCTGATACTAGGGATTTCTACCAAATGTGGATGATATCCTGCAGTGCGTCGTGTATTCCGATGAAAGAAAGGAGATGGCGGAATAAGCTCATGGAGCTCTTGCAAAGTCTCTCCAAAGTACAGCCTGTAGAATACCGACAAACAAGCAACTGAATATATTTCAGTCATACTAATTAAAATTAAATTACATTAAATAATTTCCATATTAATTAATTCGTTCCTGTGAATCTGTTCTGAACTTCTGATTTAACTGAGTTGTTTTCTATTTCGTTACTGGCTTATAGTATTTCAGAACTTGCTTACTAACTCGCCTGCACTTTCAAACCTGATTTAAACGCATACTTATTACGTTTAAAGGTACACATTTTATTAAAATAACTTACCCTTCCTGCCCTTTACTATTAATTGCCTCTATTACTTGCCTTATTACGGTCGTTGTGGCGATGCTTGGGGAAGGCCTATGTCCAGCAGTGGACGTCTTTCGGATGAAATGATGATGATGATAATGATAACTTGTCTGTGTGTGTTTGACTGCCTCGGCAGTTTAGCGGTAACGTGTTCAACTGCAGATCTTGAGGTCCTGAGTTCGATTCCTGGGCCCGGATACTTATGGTATTATTGGGATTTTTCGGTCGGGAAATTTTTCAGTAGCAACTTGGAGTCAGGAAATTGGCGGTGCTACACCCCCGTGCCTCGGAGAGCACGTAAAGCCGTCGGTCCTGTGCCTGATCTCTCTCCGGTCGTATCGGATTGCCGTCCCATCGGATTATAAGAGTTAGGGAATAGAGAGTGCACCTATGTGTTTGGGCACACACTTGTGCATTATATGTCCCGTGCAGATGGCTAGTCTCCGTTGAGATTCGTCGCCATGACTAAAATTTTACCGGGAGGCAACGACTCAATAAATAGACACGCGATATCATACAAGCAGCATGTTCCAAATTCAGTTGACGCAACCGTTGATAAAATTTACGAGTGTTCGCGAGACAGCTGTCAATAAATGAACTAATGACAGATGACAGTGTGGTTATCATTTCAGCCGAAAGACGTCCACTGCTGGACATAGGACTCCCCCAAGCAATTTGGGGCATATGCCATGATCATCACGTTTGGTAGGCGGGTTGGCGATCGCAGTTGGTTGATTAAATACTCAGAGAACGCTGCTGCCCATCCTATGGTGAATCCCTTAGTCGCCTTTTACGATACCCATGAGAAGATAAAGGGTGGTGCAATTCTTTACGTCCGGCACCACACGGAACAAGCGATATATATCTTTCTTTTTTTTTTTTATTCTTAACGGGCTTGCGTTTGACCGCCACCTCACCTGATGTTAAGCGATGGTGCGGTCGACGATGGTACACGCTTGCCCAGCAAAAACCTATTCACTCGAGTCTTGAAGACCACCAGATTATATTTCTCGGGAAACACTGACGCCGGCAAGGAATTCCACTCTTTGGCGGTTCGCATGATAAAGCTATTAGCAAACCGGTTCGTGCGTAAGGGTGGAATATCTACCATATAACGGTGGCGCATCGCCGTGCGTCTGGTCGTCCGATAATGGAAAGGGCTTGGGGGAATTAAATTGTGCAATTCCAACGCACACTCGCCGAAATGCATTCGATAAAAAACCGATAGGCTAGCAACTCTGCGCCGATGCTCGAGACTTTGTAGTTTGGCGTCGACCAGCGCATCGTTGCCAACGAGCCTCTTGGCGCGCCTCTCAATCGACTCGAGAGCCGCCAGTTGATATTTAGCCGAACCATCACAGAGATGAGAGCAGTACTCCATACAGGACCGAACTTGTGCTTGGTACAAATTGAGCAGCTGTTCAGGTGTGAAGTACCGCCTCACCTTAGAGAGGATGCCCAGCTTTTTGGCAGCAAGTTGAGCCTTGGACTCTATGTATGAGCCGAAGTTTAGGGTGGATGTTAGTGACACGCCAAGAAGCTCAAGGTGGTCAGTTATCGGCACGGATGCATCACAGAAAGTTGGAGTAAGTTCAAATTGACTCCGTTTAGCAGAAAACAGGCACGCCTGGGTCTTAGCAGCATTGAACTTGACCAAGTTAGCATCACCCCATTCGGAGACAACTTTCAGGGTCAAGTTCAAGCGTTCAACCATGGCCTCTCTAAGAGACTGGATTTGCGTCCGACTCGCTCGTGCATTGGATGTGTAACTCTCAACAACGGTGCTGTCGTCTGCGTACCCAAAGGTGCCGGGTCTTAGCAGATCATTTATGTGGAGCAAAAACAAAGTTGCGGAGAGTACTGAGCCCTGAGGGACCCCGGCATTTATAGCCAATTGGTCGGACGTGCAGCCGTCAATGACAACTCGGATCGACCGATCCCTCAGGAAGTCTGAGATCCAATTACACAGATCAGTAGGCAGGCCGAATGAAGGAAGCTTGTTTATAAGGCTATCGTGCCAGACCCTGTCGAAGGCCTTCGAGATGTCAAGAGAAACGGCAATCGCTTCTCCGTGTTTCTCGATGGCCTCGCTCCAAATGTGGGAGGCATACGCAAGAAGATCTCCGGTAGACCGGTTTCGGCGGAAACCGTATTGTCGGTCACTCAGAAGGTCATTAGCTTCAAGGTATCCTAGGAGCTTGTTATTAAGTACTCGTTCCATACTCTTACAGAGTATGGACGTTACTGAGATGGGCCTGTAATTAGCAGGGTCAGCACGACTGCCCTTTTTGGGCACTGGTTGCACATTAGCCTGCTTCCAGGATTTCGGCACTTTACCAGTCACCATCGAGAGACGAAATAGGCGTGTCAGGATCGGAGACAATTCAGGCGCACAGGTTTTAAGGACTATGGCTGGTATACCGTCGGGGCCACTGGCTTTGTTCACGTCAAGATTGCGTAGCGTTTTACGGACCTCCTTCTGGTGGATGCGAATATCCGACATACAAGTCTCACATCCATTTTGTGGAGAAGGGGGTGTAGCGCCACCAGCATCGAGACGTGAAGAATCCGCGAAGAGAGAGGCAAACAAGTTTGCCTTCTCCTCAGCAGTGTGGGCCAGTGACCCATCAGGCTTCAGCAGTGGAGGTAGTGAGGGGCGACAGAAGTTCGATTCGACCGACTTCGCCAGGGACCAAAACGCCTTACTACCCGACGGGTAAGAAGCAAGTTTGTTACCTATTCGGCCTATGTGGTCAAATCGAGCTCTGCGCAAAGCCTTCTTACAGGACTTGGCAGCCTTGTTGAAAGCTCTCTTCTTCTCGCTTAAGTCCTTAGTTTTGCGGTTTCGAGCGTCGACCCACTCCAGGTATGCCGTGTGTTTCAGCGCCTCAGCGCTTCTACACTCGGCCCCAAACCATGGACGAGCTTCGCCAGACATTGTTACATCAGAAAATGGAATGTAATACTCCATCCCCTGACGCAACACGTCCGTTACGGCGCTTGCACAAACTGAAGGATCATCAGAAGAGAAGCAAGTCGGCTGCCAAGGATAAGATGCAAAAAACGACCGCATCTCATCCCAATCTGCTGCTTTGTACCGCCACACTCGCCGGATGCCTCTAGGGCTGGGATCGGGCGGAGAGTAGACGGATACAGATTTCACCAGACAGTGGTCAGAACTACCTAAGGGTGATGATACCGACAAGGAATACCGGTCTGGATCAGTTGTCAGCAGAAGGTCCAAACAGTTGGCTGTGTGCGACTCAACATCAGGCACCCTCGTTGCCCCTTGGACCAGCTGGGTGAGATTTAACGCTAAAGCCAGCTTTCGCGTCTCTCTCCCTGCGTGGTCAGTTATCTGGTATGGGAAAAGCCACTCCTGGTGGTGGGCATTGAAATCCCCCAGAATCACTAACTGGGCCGAAGGGTACCGTTGCTGGGCCGCATCCGCCGCCTCACTAAGGTACTGTGTGAGCCTGGTTGTCTCCTGATCTCCGCTATGTGAACGGTAGACGCAGGCATACAGAATTTTCTCCATGCCTGTGTCAACCAAAACCCAAAGTATGGAGAAACTGGGATCTTCAAGGTTTCGGAGACGCCGATAGCAGATGTCGTCCCGGGCGTACAGGCATACGCCCGCACGTGGTTTGAAGTTGTGCTCCAGGGTAAACCCTGGGTAGGAAAGGTACGACACGTCAGACGGACATCCGATCTGCGTCTCCGAGAGAAACAGGAGTGATGGTTTATCAGTCTCGAGGTGGTGGTGGACTGCAACGAGATTTGAGTGCAGACCTCGGATGTTGTGGAGGTGCACTTTGAGAGAGAGGGAGTGCAGCCGCTGTGAAACCATTTTTCTCTTGCTTCTCTTTATCATTATTTTTGTCGAGTGAAGGAAGGTGAGGGGATGGCAGTGAAGTGAGGTTCCACGCTGCTAACGTTCAGACACACACTGACAAGTCACAACATTGGGGGACTAAGCCGGAGACTGCGGGGACGCCCGAGCCCCCCCAGGAGTGTCCATCGGGCCCTCTCAACCGGTCGCCGACCGGCACGATGGCGCATCCCGGGATTTTTCGCTAGTTGGCGGGGCAGCCTTTCATGTGTGGCTAGCACACTAATTGGGCCCCCTACTACCTGCGGTCGGCCAGCGGTGCACCGTGCCTCGGATCCCGCTACCCTCCGCGATTAGCCTCCCGATGTGACAGTATCAGCGCGCGTCAGATTGGTCTGCTTGCAGTGAAACAACTATTTCGACCCATCCTCTCGAGTGGCTACACTGGGCATCGTACCGGAACACGACTGGGTCGCTTGGCGGCACGTCTTTGCCCGGTGGGTGGTCGCAAGCCGTCGGCTGAGGCCTACCACCAGTATGTCACCCGATTTGCACCACCCAGGGATCACGTGTAGGGATTCGGAAAAGGGGTACTCTCCTACGGACGTGGATGACTCGACCCCCAAAGTAACGACCCCAAAATATCGATGCCGGGAGGATATTACTTGCCTATACATTCAAGTACTTGACTGATTCAAACGGCACACAGCGCATACAATTTACCCTACAATGCTCCGGTTAAACGGACAGATTTTATTATTTTAAGCTTGCCCCATTACCTGCGCTATTTGTACTGATACTATGTGTGTACGGATTTTATGCGTTTATATTACGTGCGTTTTTCTCTTGTAAGTAGTTTTATTGAGAGTTTTACGGTTTAAGTAGGTTAATGGTTTTTTTATTAATTTAGCAGTTAGTGTAGGATATATGACAGATACCTTGTATTTTACTATTGTTATATGGTTGACATTTCACCCTTACGTACGAACCGATTTGCTAATAGCTTTATCATGCGTACGTGGCAAGCGTCTGTGTTTCCCGAGATGTATAATCTGGTGGTCTTCAAGGCTCAAGTGAATAGGTTTTTACTGGGCAAGCGTGAACCATCGTCGACCGCACCATCGCTTAACATCAGGTGAGGTGGCTTTCAAACGCATGTCAAAAACACAACAAAGAAAAAAAAAAAACATAGTTTTTTAGGGTTACGTACCCGAAGGGTGCCAAACGGGACCCTATTACTCTCGCTACGCTTTTCGTCCGTCCGTCTGTCTGTCACAGGGCTGTATCTTTGTAACGGTAATAGATAACCAGTTGAAATTTTCACAGAAAAGTTGTTACTATGGTGCCTATCATGACAAATACTAAAAATTATAATGTTTAGTGTTCCGTACCCAAAGAGTGCCAAACAGGACCCTATTACTCTCGCTACGCTGTCCGTCCGTCCGTCCGTCTGTCTGTCACAGGGCTGTATCTTTGTAACGGTAATAGATAACCAGTTGCTATTTTCATAGAATATGTTTTGCTATGGTGCCTATCACGACAAATAATAAAAATTAAAAAAAATCTAAAACTAAAGGGACTCATACAAGAAAACTCGAAAAACATGCATTATTTTTGTTTTGTTGCTGCTCTATCTTCAAACGGTAATACATACCAGCTTCAAACTAGGTCTAATTATAGAGCATATTATGTAGTTTAGTAACAAATACTAAAAATAGAGCAAACATAGACATATGTGGTGGTACTTGCATAAGAAAGAGATGCAAAACTTCATATTTTGCGCACGGTGCGTTGATATCTTTTGATGAACTCTCGTAAATTAAATCTGTTTCTATGGGGTATCAGGACTAAGTCGATGGGTGGTACGGAACCCTTACTGCGCGAGTCCAACTCACACTTGGCCGGTTTTTTATTTTCTGTAACTTTCTGTGTGCATAAATTATTAAATAACAAATAAAGATAATCTATAAATAGTTTTTCTAAAGATTTTACTTATTGATAGAAAAAATTAACTAGGAATAAATCGCGCAATATTAAAACAAAAATACCTGATCGTTAAAATACAAGAATGTTATAATAATAATGTACATCCTAATTTTAATAGAGAAGATGGTTGGCAGCTGCCACCTGTTTGGAACCCAGTCCTAAAAATAATCAAGTCCCAAACAGCACGCAACACTGTAAAAGATAATGATATTGTGAGTGATTACTGCGTGCATCGAAACGATTTTAATTAATAATATTGTACGGTAGATTAAAATATTTTTTTAGAAATATTTGTAAAGACGCTTGTCATCTTAGTCTACCTGCGACCACGAAATGCTGCATAGCTTTCGAAACGTCAGGGAAACCAATTTAAATAATATACGCGATTTAATCCGGTTAAAAACTTTGTTTTAGTATAATGTGTAGTGATCGCGAAAACCTAAGAAGTTACTATACAAGAATGTTTTATGAAACATAAAATATTGCCTTAGTATGCTTGTAACCTCTACATACCTCTTTAATTAAAACAACCAAATAGTTAATAGCAACATTCGGTGACTTATTCAGAACTTGTACTGGAATATAAGAGCAACTAACAGCCGTGCAAAATTAATTTCGCGAGGACTATTTGTGACCTTTGAATCACCGAATCTGTGACAAAAAAAAAAAAATTCAAACTACAAACAAGTTTACTAAAGAAATTAGAATGAGAATTTATTTTGTGTGGTTTTCGTATTGAATAACTTGATTTATTTGACAAAACATTGGATTTATTCTGGAATTACATACATATGGAATCAGGCTTTAGAACTCAGATGGGATAATCAGAATAAGATTGACTGAAATACGGTCTAAAGCCTCCACAGTGAATTAAATAAGAAATGCTGAAATGATAGGTACACACGGCTACACATCAAGCTGTACATTTCCAGTATAAGCTGACCTCGCATTGTACGGAAAGCCTTTACAATGCGAGGTCAGCTTATACTGTAAATGTACCGCTAGATGTGTAGCCGTGTGTACATAGAAGAACTGAAATCATTTATCAACAAAAACGAAACAGAAAAAGCTGTAATTATTTAACCCCAAAAAATCATTGCTCCAGGATTATAACAACAACAATACCAACAAACTTTGACAACCTCTGTTGTCTAGTGGTTCGAGTGTCGGACTGCTGATCACGAGGTCGTGGGTTCGATTCCCACAGGACACAAATATTTGTGTGATGAACATAGGTGTTTGTGTTGGTCTGGGTGTTGCTTATGTATTATAAGTATGTATTTACAAAAAAAAAAGTATATAAGTATTATATCCATTGTCTAGTACCCATAACACAAGCTCAACTTAGTTTGGGACTAGATGGTGCTGTGTAAAAATTTCCCAAAGATATCTATTTATTTATTTACTAATGGTTGTACCTACATAATATCACACCTGTATTACTTGAAGGCGTAGACAGAGGCGTACATTACACCCACATTTCGCCAGTTATGTTATAAGTCCCATATTATAGGAGGCGAGCCTATTGCCATTAACCGGGCACAAATCCAGACTCCGGGCTTATGGTTTTGTTACCAATAATATGCTCTACTATCGAAATTGATTATTCTTTCTCGTTCTAAAATACGAATATTCAAGTAAACAGTGGGGTAACCGATACCCCTCCGATTTCTCCTCCCCTGTAGAACACAAATCAATATCCCATTGTTTACACACCATGTATAACTAATTAATAACTGAATTTCAAACAAAAGTGAAATAATTAATTTCGATTGAAAACCAGCGTTGTGTGAACCCAATATACTGAATCATCAATTGACTGAGTGACAAATTGCAGAAACGGAGCGAAGCGGAACGATGGTGACGTCACAAGAGCGAAAATTAACACCTAGGGGCTCCGGGCCTATAAAAATTGAAATGTTATTTCGCATTTTTTGCAAATTAGGTATAGGTATCAGTCTAATTAATTTCAGGGTTAAAAATATTAAAAGCGGTGCAGTAAATTAGAATTAAGAGGGTTTTTTAGATTTACACCTATGATATTTAAAAGTACAAATATGTTACTTGCGCTCGCAATCTGAAGACTCGAAAACATCCTAATTAGGACGTTTTTCTATTAATCCGCGTCAAGTAAGGCACCGAGCGTGAACTTGTGACAAAAAACTAAAATGCCGTCGTGTGTGTACAGAAAGTGTTCCCATTATGACGCGAAAGTAACTTGATGTAACCAACTTACTTTGTACTACGGAACATTTTTTTACGTTTGTTTTGTTAGGGTATGATATATCTATACTTTTAAATATCTTTGGTACACATACAGCTCCAGCTATAAGAACCAAAAGTTAAAAGACCAATATTCCTGCGCAGCACCTGCTCCAGACGAGACCTTGAGTGGAGACCACGAATCGGCAAACGCAGCGCCCCCCTGCCAGGTGGACCGACGACCTGAAGAACGTGGCTGGGGGGGACTGGATGCGGAAGGCAGAGGACCGAGTGTTGTAGCGTAACTTGGAAGAGGCCTATGTCCGGCAGTGGGCTGCGATAGGCTGAGTTGACCTGCTCAAGATCGATTCTAAATATTCACTGAGATTTGTGAATAGTTTCTCTACTCTTCATTCATTATCAAGAATAAAGCCCTATAAGGTTGCTCTTGCATCAACAAAGACATCAATCTACTAACAGATGACAGCTTAGTGTAAATTATTAATTAGGCCCCAGATAACCTTGAAAGGCCTTAAAAGGAAGCAACACAACCAAGATAACAAAATTACCGAAGAAACCTATGTCCTAACTTCTGAGAATCCATCGTTTAATATCCGTCTTATTTATCAATAGTCCAATTTCATGACAAAAATAATTCAATTTCACATCGATATCTCGATTACATTCGCGTGCCGACCGCGAAAATATCGAAAAGTAAATTAGGCCGCGACACACTGTCATACACATTAATGAAATTCATAAATTCATGAGCATGGCACGCTGGATGTGGCATCAAATATTCAACGCCGGTGCGCTCGTGTGTAATCAGAATATTAAAAATGTTTTCTTTTCATATGTAATGTAATGATTTTTGTTCGCAATGTCTTCGAATTGTCGAGAAGGTTTATTTCTGGTATTTGTGTGGGCTGGTTTTAATCAAAGCCCAATTCCGTTTTTATGAAGAAAATTTTACTTAATATTCTATTATTGGGAATTCGCTCTTACTCTTGAACGAATTTTCACAATCAGCACAATGATATCTTTAAATTACCTTGAGTTTCTGTCTTCGGTTTATCCATACTATTAATATTATAAATGTGAAAGTAACTCTGTGTGTCTGTCTGTTTGTTTGTTATTAAACCTTTTCACGACTAAACCTCTGAACAGATCGTAATGAAAAGACAGGGCCAATTACAGCCTAGTTACTCATTAACAAAAGTCTAATGATAAAGCAGTAAAAAATAATTCATAAATTACAGTACAATTTATTTTTATGCATAACTTCATAGTGTTTTCATATGTTTTTTTAATTATTTGTTTCCGGCCATATCTGCCATTTTCGGTAAACGTTTTGTTCCTACATAAGCAAATATACAAAAATTTTACGTTCCGCGAAAATACGCAAAGATTAATATATACGGGCATGTAATAATATAAGGCCAGGTATGTAAGGCCTTAGCCTTCTCGTACTGAGAAGAGGCCCGTGCCCAGCAGTGGGACAGTAATGGGCTGGTTATGTATGTATGTGTGTAATAATATATCATTATGCATAGTGATATTGATCATAATATTTATTTTTTTAATAATCGTGAGTAATAATTACTAATTATATTTTCCACTTTTTCTGTTTATAATTTTTCTTTGCGACAGCGAAACGTAACAATTTGATAGGTGATCTGAGACAAGTTGGGTTTGACATTTGTTTAGTTTGTTTGATATAGTGAAGTATCGATTCGAATCGATCGAATCGATTATCGAAATAATCGATTATGCTTTTTAAGCATAACTACATCATCAAAAAAACCGGCCAAACGTGTGTCGGATAGTATTACTATGTTACTTATCCATTCAATAAAGTAAAACCGAAACGTATTTTTTGTAAATATAAAGAAATTAAGTTTTTGGACTATGTAACTCATATTAATAATAATTTTAGAGATCTCTGAATCCAAAAAAGCAAAATTCAGTACATGAATTTTCAGAAGCTAGGCAGAGAACCTAATACAAACTGGCCTCCTTTGGTAAAGAGGTAGTCTGGAACCTAAAAAGGTAAGGCTACTTTTTATCCCAAGAAGATAAACAGTTCCCGAGGGATGCGCCGACTTTCTCTTATAAACCGAATTACAACGCGTGAGAAGCAGTGGGCAGAAACTTATACTTGAAAATACTTAGGCCCATATTACAGAAGCTTCCTCAAGTACAGTTTAAACTCCAATCACCTTATCACTACTTAAGGATAGAATCGTTACTTGAGTATCGGTCTTATTCCAGAACGGTAATTATAAACTTTAATTCAACAACATAACACATGAATTTGACCTGAAATATAATAGAAATCTCTACTCAAGCGTAGTCTGGACCACACTAGAGTGATTACAGATCAAATCTCAGCTCAAATACCGCAACAGGTGACAGTATAAAACAAAACTAAACTCAGCTGAACTATGATCAACAAATCTCTGCTTGAGGAACGTTCTAAAATCAAAACTCAACTTTAAACTAGTTTTAAACAGAGATCAACGCTTGAGTATCCTTCTGTAATACGGGCCTTAATTACTTATAATTAATTCGTGTGCCAATTCTGTATGTCAGTAAAATGATTGAATTTGAAATATCCCTTTTGACCACTAAGAGTAAGAGAAAGGCGAAAGGCCATTCGAATGTGTCAACAGGCCAAACTGAATGCGTCTGAAGGATTTCTGATTGCGAGAGCAACCCTTTTGATTATTTTAAATAAGCCGATGACTTGCCCATCCTATATTTACATGAATTTAGATTGTAACGATGAGATTATGGCTATGCGATTCAAGTTTGTTGTATTATGAAAGTGCATTGGTTTTGACTAAAACGGATAGTCAAAACCATAGAACTCTAAATAATAAGGTATAGAAGAGGTGATGGCGCGTGAACTTGTCGCCGCGAATTGTCTCGTAACTCATGAGACACCAGTGAGCGAACCTTTTGCTTGATCATCAGTGCTGTTTTGTACGCAGAGTCACTAAAATTGTTGTTACAGCATATCTAACAGCGGAATATTTTTAGTTTTATTTTTTTTGCATTTAATGCTAAAAGCATGGTGGGCGTAACTGCGTATTTATTATTTTGTAGCGGCAAACCGGCGACACGCATTCCGGTATTAAAAGACAGTAGATAACGTTTCTATTACCTTATTATTTAGATTTTTATGGTCAAAACACTCACTGAAGGACTTAACACCACATTTTTTTTGTTACCAGATCATTATTAAGGGAAAATCGTGAAAAAGAAAGAAAACAGCTTTTCCAATCATGAATAGGTATAGTATACGATTTCAGAGTTGGTGCTGTAGTAAAAGTTGTTTAGAATTATGAGCAAAGCCTAAAGCTAAGCTAAGCTTAAAGTTTATCTAGTAAATAAAAAATAGTATTGTATATTTATGCCGAAATTCAACATTAATTTTTTTCGGAGCAAATCGACGTCTTTTGATAAACAAACTCCTATGTTATTCGTGTTCCATTTCTTCAGAGAGTCAAGATATTTTAAATACTGGAACAAAATTGGTATCTCAGCCGATACAGTTACTTCACTAAATAAAGGAAACATAAAAAACAAACCAATAAAATTATTTATAATTTTAACGCATGCGAAACGAAATCTAAAGTTTTTTTTTAATAGAAACAAAACAAATACGTGGGACACTCAGAAAGTTTTGCGAAACTAAAAAAAATTGTTCTATACGTACATATATTTTTATCAAATCTTTTCAAAGTACTTTCCACCAGCCTCTATACAAAGATTCATGCGCCTAAACCAGTTTTCAAAACACTTTTTCCAGTCCGCCGCAGACACCTCGTTTACAGCCTGCTCGAACGCAGCCAGCGCATCTTCCGGCGACGAAAATTGTATCCCTTTGAGCTGATTTTTTATTTTTGGGAATAAAAAGAAGTCACACGGTGCTAGATCAGGGCTGTAAGGAGGGTGACCCAGGAGTTTGACTGGCGTGCTGTCCAGGAAGTCCCTCGTTTTGAGTGCGGTGTGCGCAGGTGCATTGTCGTGGTGGAGCAGTAGCCCGCGGAGCCCTGTGTTTGGTCGCTTGTTGCTTATAACAGAGAAAACTTCTGGCAAACATTTGGTAGTATACCATTCGGCATTAATGCTTCTTTGATCCCGTAAGGGAATTGATACCAAGTGGCCAGTCAAATTAAAAAAGCTAGCGATCAAAATCTTACCCCCGCTTCTAGATCGCTTCACTTTGGTAGGCGTTGGCTCATTTTGAAACACCCAAACAGTCGACTGGCGCTTGGTTTCTGGGTCGTATTGATAAATCCAGGACTCATCACCTGTAACGATGTCGTAAACACGCCGAGACGAGCCTGCTTCAAATTTGTTAAGCATATCACGGCACCATTCCACCCGGGCCTGCTTCTGAGCATCGGTGAGGTTGTGCGGCACCCAGCGTGATACTATCCTCCTCACGCGAAGATGGCTATGTAGAATATCGTGAACGCTTCCCGATCCAATCTTCAATATGTGTTGAATCTCCTGATATGTAATTCGCCTATTGTCTTGGATTAAATTTTTCACTGCTAGCACGTTTTCTTCGGTAGCAGCCGTCAAAGGGCGACCGCTTCTTTCGTCATCCCCCAAAGTTGGTCGACCGCGCTTGAATTCGTTATACCAACGATACACGGTTGCCTTGGAAGGGCCTTCATCTATGAATGCCATTTGAAGTCTATCGTACGATTCATCCGGTTTCAGGCGACACTTGAAATCGTATAAAATCATAGCTCTAAAATGTTCCCGGCGCAGATCCATATTTCAGTGAGACACAATACTTTGAATTAACTCGCAAAAAATGTGGAGGGAAATTTTGAAATTGGAACTTACTTATTTTTACTTATAAATAATCATATTTTCGAAAAACATTATAACTGGCCAGTCTCCCATATATAAAAACTTTTTTTCGCAATACTTTCTGAGGGGCCTGGTAGAATCAAACAAAACAAATAAACAAAAAAAACTATCCTGCTCGTGAGCGATTTTTTCTTTCCACAATTTATATCTTTAAAAAGAAACTATGTTTTACAAACAAATAGATAACCTTATTTTAATAAAAACAAGTTAAACTGAATTACATCGCGAATATTATTTAAATTGGTTAGCTTTCGGAACGTCAGCAAAACCAATTTAAATAATATACGCGATGTAATCCGGTTAAACTTGTTTTATTATAATGTGTGGTGATCGCCAAAATCTAAGAAATTGTTAAATAATCTTATCAGTTGACCGCACGTCAGTGGTAAAGTTTTGACAATGACAGCGTCTTTATTTCGTTACCACTGACGTGCAGTCAAGTCAGTCAGGCACGGATTGAGAAGGGGCTCGCCTGCCAGTGGCGAGCCGGGACCTGCGGGGGATGGTTGGGTGAATACGGGAGTTTTACCCATGCCCCCGGCCAAGCGTTGGCAGAGGAACACCGTGGTGGTTTTTAGTCGGTAAGAGTCCGACACTGGTTCCGCCTTCCCCAGGCGGAGTGAGTCCATGAGGATTTTCACCAGAAAAATAAAAGTCAGGCAAATGTTTCATACTACGATGAAAGAACCTATTTCGGTGAATAGGTTCTTTCATCGTAGATTTCATATAACTAAGTCACCACCACATTGTTACATTGTATCGAATAAACACAGCACACGTAAACTAGCCTGAAAGGAAAACAAGAAACCCATTACGTATGCCAAACAACTTTTTTTATTGGAAACATGTTAAATACGACTCAAGGAAGTGGCCTGAGTTTGTTTAGGACTAGTCAAATAACCTAGCAGCACAAACTTAACACTGCACCTATAAAACTAATCTCAAAACTATCTTAACTCTTATGATGGTGGAAATAAGATGGTGATTCCAGAGATAGGTAGTATAGAAGAAGAGAACATAATTTGGTGGGGTAAGTCAAGACTTGATAGAATTAAAATATAAGTAGCAAATGTTGGCGTATCTATTTGAGACGTGTTTGTTTTATTTATGGATACTTTCAGGGTGGTATCGACTTTATATGGTGTCAGATGTCATAATGGCAGTACCTAATACCGCGTTCACACGAGTCGGTTTTAGTCGTTCAAGCAATTTGAACCGTCTGAACAGACTTTCGACCAAATTGAAGCAACAAAAAGTATAGTAAACTTGTTTTTTTTTTTGTTTTGTTGTTTTGGAACTGTTTGGAACAATCTATAAGTAGTTTTAATTGGATGTATGGATGTTTGTTACGTTTCACGCAAACACTAAAAAAAAAAGGGTGCATTAAAAGAGCCTCCACGAGTGACGATATTTAATTGATCGTCCGGCGCACCCTGGGCAGTCAGCCCCGCTACCAACTTGCTGACTGGCTAATCTTTTCCCCACGACATGAGGCCTATGTAGCTCGTGTCGACACGAAGAAGAAGAAGACGCAAAAACTACTTTATGGATTTTAATGAAATTTGGCATACAGATAGAACATAACTCGGATTAACATACAGGCTACTTTTTATCCTGGGAAGATGAACAGTTTCCGAGGCATGCGCGTAAAACGACATACACGTGGGCGAAGTCCCGGGCATATTAATAAGCTAGTATTCCATAAATTCGTCAAACTCGGTCATTTTTCAGAACAGAAACAACAATAATCACGTCGCAAATGACACTTTTCTAGTCTTGAGGTTTAAGGTTGGTCGCATTGCTGAGGAAATATTGAATTGGGAATACACCAAAATTACCTTCGTACACAAATAAACATTTTGATTGATTGATTGTATTAAGTGAGTTTCAGTGGAGTCTAGGAAACAACTTAGAATATGGGTGTGTGAGTTTTCGGTTGGTATTTGACGGTATGTGATGTTCCGTGTGGTGCCGGACGTAAAGAATTGCACCACCCTATATTTTCTCATTGGTGTCGTAAAAAGTGACTAAGGGATTCACCAGAGGATGAGCAGCAATTTTCTCTGAGTATTTAACCATCCAACTGCGATCGCCAACCCGCCTGCCAAGTGTGGCGATTATGGTATATCCCCTACATTTCCCCATTGGAGGAGGCCTATGTCCAGCAATGGACAAATGGAAAACCTACTGACCTCCAAGATACAGGTACTTCCTAGTTTGGGGGCCAGCAGATCCTTGTTAGCGATCTTTAAAAATTGCCTTACATGTATAATTTAATTCAGTTTGTAAAAAATGTTGTGTGGCTGAGTCAATAAATTATTATTTCATTTCATTTCATCATTTCATTTCATCATTTCATTTCATTATTTCATTTCATTATTTCATTTCATTATTTCATTTCATTATTTCATTTCATAGTGGACGTCTTTTGGCTGAAATGATGATAACGATGATGATGATGATGATATGATGTTAACGTATTTCGTGGTTGTCAAAGTTTTAATCATGCATTATTGATGGGGCGAGCTAGGTGTACAACACTACAGTTCTGCTTAACCATTCGGTAATTAATATCGTAATAGTGACGATCATTGCCGAACATTTTTCTCGTAAAGACCTTCCCGGGGAGGACGAATGGCTATTTCAGACTCTTACCGACGACCACTACGGTGTTTCTCCTCGGCAGTGGCGGTTCTAGGGGGGGGGTCATAGGGGTCATGACCCCCCCCAAAATCGTATACGTCAAATTGACAAATCTCCTAAAAATGGATAATTTACAAAAATATATTAAATACATTATTAACTTCCTGCTTAAACGTCCAAAAGTAAACAACGAAATCAAAACAACGTAAGTACTACCATAGAATAGGTAATAATATCTTCTATTTTCTGGTGGTATATTTTATGGTACTACGTACTTACTAAAACACGACATATAGTCCTACGTAAAAAAATACCTAACATTACTTTAGAGCTTTTTTTATTTACTGAAGTTCAATTTACAGCATAGGTATTATTTTGCTCAAAATAAAATATGAATGTCAATAAACTGGAAATATTTCCAGTTTATTGACAAATAATATCACATACGACGCCACCGGCGGTAGTTCATTTTGTTGAACGGTTTGCGCTACTTTACATGAGCCTGCCGTTGCGATCGAACACTATATCAAAGGCGCAAACGATTGAAGCTTTGGAGGTGAAAAAAAAATTCACGCTCGCTTCGCTCGCACTTCTTTATTAACGTACATAGCCTAAAACTTCAAAAGATACACTTGAATTGAAGTCTACTTTTCGCATAAATACTAAAAATTCGCGCTCGCTTCGCTCGCGATTGTACCCCACGTTCGTTATATAATAAACTAACTCCAAACTTTACCTTGTCTTAGCATAAATAAAAAAATGGTAAATTTGGACCTTGAAACTATACCTCCGTAAGCCAAGTTGACCCCCCCCAAAATCTTGGGCTGGAACCGCGCCTGCTCCTCGGTAGGTACTTCCTTTAGCCGAGGATATCCTGCTTGTGCCCCCGGCAGGTAATTCACGAGCTGACAAGTCCCTAATATGTTGTTCTAACGTTTCTAGTAACCTGTTTACTTAGTAATCGAAAGTCAAACGAAATTCGAATGATAAATATTAAACATAACATAAATATTAATAAAGAACTGAACCATTTCATCAAAAGGCATACACAGTAAAAATAAATACACATATTTTGTATTTCTGCTAATTACCCCTGGGAGAGAAATACAGTCGACATTGGAAACAAAAATATAAACATGGGTAGGTAGGTATCCACCATTGATATCTAGGGATGCGGTGTTCGGTAATTTTCGGTGAAAACGAGTCATCGGCGTCAAAATCAAAAACCGGCCAAGTGCGAATCGGACTCGCGCAGTAAGGGTTCCGTTCCTTCAACGACCTGATACCCCATAAAAACTGGTTTAATTTACGAGAGTTTATCAAAAGACATCAACGCACAATGCGCGAAATATGAATTTTTGCATGTCTTTCTTAAGAGGTACCACCACATATGTCTATGTTTTTTTTATTTTTAGTATTTGTTGCTAAACTACATAATATGCACTATAATCTGACCAAGTTTGACGCTGGTATATATAACCATTTAGAAGATAGAGCAGGAACAAAAACATTGAAAAAAATGCATATTTTTTGAGGTTTCTTGTATGCGGACCCCCTTTGTTTTTAGACTTTTTTTTGTTTTTAGTATTTGTCGTGATACACCTCATAGCAACACATATTCTGAGAAAATTTCATCCAGTTACCTATTACCGTTCAAAAGATACAGCCCTGTGACAGACAGACGGACGGACGGACGGACAGACGGACGGACGGACGGATGGACGGACAGCGTAGCGAGAGTAATAGGGTCCCGTTTGTCACCCTTCGGGTACGGAACCCTAAAAATTGACTTCGACGCTAATAGCTAATAGTCTACGGCAGGGGTCACCAATTACGTTCATTTGAGGTCCGTTTTTAAAATAATAGGACCCTGTAGGGTCCCCGCCCTGCCTTTACATCGTCATAGAGATGTTCATTGCTAAGTCTACTCCGAAGTATATTTTAATAAAGTTCACCAGTACCACGACTTGACTCGACTCAACTGCCGTGTTAGTCTAGTGGTTGCAAGCGCGACTGCTGAGCGTGGGGTCCTGGGTTCGATTCCCGGGTCCGGCAAAGTGTTATTGGGTTTTTTCATTAGGAAATTCTCAGTAGCAGCCCGGAGTCTGGATTTCTGCCCGGTCAATGGCAATAAGCTCGCCACCTATTACATGGGACTATAACATAACTGGCGAAATGTGGGTGTGCTATACACCTCTGCCTACCCCTTCGGGGAAATACAGGCGTGATGTTATGTTATGCTATGTTATGTGTTGTTCACCAGTAAGTAGTTTCTGGCATTTTTTTTTATTTGGGTATTTATTACCACACACAAATTTTATCTAAAACTCCTGACAAGAAACTTCCGTATTTTTGTGTTTTAAAGCTGTATTTTCTTGGAAATCGACAATTTTTATCTGGAGAGTAGCTTTATTACTACCTAAAACATTTTTTGCAGCTTTAAGCTCAAGTAACACAACTAAATTAAATTATACAGTTTACTTAAGGGCCGCACAAAATAGGTCGGCGGTCCGGATGCGGACCGCGGTCCGCCATTTGGTGACCCCTGGTCTACTGCGTTGTTTTCAAACTTATTCGAAACGAACCAAGACCCTCATAAGTCTCGTATGAAACTTCCAATTTAAGCCATAATTTTGTTATTGTTTGTTTTGTATTAATTAATTGTATAATATAATTTTGTTATTAATATATATTTAGTTTTATACACCCATACAGCGGCATTATAAAATTATTTCATTTATTGATGTAAATAAGGGAATGCAAATAGTCATGTATGAAACTGTATGTGTACACTATAATTATGTATACTCGTTTACATCGTATATTGACTGGAGATGTTGTTCGTGAAAACTAACATGATCGGGTTCAAAAACACAATTATTTTTCGAGTTGGAAAAGACAAAAAGCCTTCAAGATTCGCGCCTCGTTTGCAACCAAAACATAAATCTAAAACAGAGACATCTATACTTTCATTCGAGAACTAGCTACATAAACGAAATGATGCGGCTATGTGTGGGTTCAAACATAGTATAGTAGAGGGCGGTTTCGGTTTCGAACTTTCGACAAAGCCTGTACGTCTACTCGCGTTTTACGAACGACAAACGAAGTACGAACTTCCGTTCCGACTGATACTTACATAATAAAGATAGGCACATAAAAAAGGCACAATTAAGATAGACTACGGTTCATAGTCGTATACAATTTACCGGAGATGAGAAAAACAAACTTCAAAACACGATCATCGCATGCGATAAGGGAACGATGGTTGACCGGAGTAGCAAATTGTGCGATGAATCGTACGATTTATCGAATATCGTCGAACGGGAGTAGACCCCCTGGTGCGTGCCAAAAGTGTAGAATACAACTTGGCGAATAATAAAATGGCAATAGTGCAAAAAAGGCTGCGTGCGGCATCCAAATACTAATTGCGACTTCAGAGTTCAAATACCTACCAGGCTACCACCCGCTGCAGGCAGGTGAGTAAATTTCTGTACGATCAGGCAGAAGACATTCCACATTCCTGTACATACCTACCTGGTTTTAAGTACCTACTTGAAACAGCCGTATTAATGGGACTGGGAGATAGGCAGAAGCAGTTGTAGGACGGGTAGAAGGAAAGGGTAGCAGGTAGAATAGAAGGCAAAAATATGCGTGCGGGTATGGTGATAGTGGACTTCTAGTAAGACAGGATTTGACAGTTACAAAACGCTTAATTGTATATGTAGTTATCGGCAAATAACATAAACATGCGCAGTGATCGGTATAAACGATTCTAACCATATTCTAACAATGCGCAGTGGCACCATCGCCATCTTTTTTCGAGTTATTTGCCAGCTTAGATACTACGTAGCTTATTATAGATCTATGTAAAATATAGTATAGACAGGCATTGAAAAACTGATAGTAAATGTTCACAGACATTTTTTTGTTTTGAAATAAGGCAGAAGTCCAGGAAGCATGACCGTTATAATATTTCACATAAGTGTTTGTGTTGGTCTGGGTGTTTCTTATGTAAAGTATGTATTTACAAAAAAAAAGTATTTAAGTAATATATCCATTGTCTAGTACCTGTGTCTAGTACCCTTAGTACAAAATCTGCTTAGTTTGGGACTGACAGATGTGTAAAAATGTCCCAAAAATATTTATTTATTTATTTATTTTTACATATATCTCAATTATCTCATACATCCATTACTGAGTAAGCATTCAATGTTCTTTGTCACATCCAACGAGTATCGGTAAACAATTAAAATTCGAAGTAAAAACGCGTGAAATATGCTGTGCGGTCTAAAGAGCAAAAGAAAGCGTTCCCTTGCATACCCAACCTACCTTACCTACCTACCAAAAGGTTGTAATTTACAATTTCTTAAACCTATCAAAAATAATCGAAGTACAGTAGTACACATTTTATATGGCCCACCAATGTACCTGCGCAGATGACACAATTAAAATACGCGAGAAATTGGTTAGGGAGCGTTCATAAAATACGCGAGATGTTTAAGGGGGGGAGGGGGTCGAGTCAAATCTCATCTGATCTTACGTTGGTGAGAGGGGGGGTCTCTGCAAATATCACGCAATTTTTTTCTGATTGAAACAAAAAAAAAACTATTTTGGTCCATTTAATCCAGATTGTACATGTATAAGATTTAATCTTAAGCGTAATCGTAATATGATTAAGATCATTCAATAATTCGTTCGAAGGAAAATAATTTCATTCATACATCGACGTTATACACATAAAGGTATTATACTGACGTAATAGAGACACTGTCACCTCATTATCACGTCACCGAAAGCGAAATGAGTTTATGTGCGAAATTGACACGTGTAGGAGTGATTTTTAGTGATGTGACATGCGACGTTTCCGCATTATCGATATAGTTCAACCGGCCTTACTTTTATGGAGTGGTAGTATTTTAAAACTGCTAAGCTATTAAGTAACTATTGTTTTAAAATTACAGATATTTGAGATATAATTTTATTTGTTTTAAAAGATTGAGTTACGCAATTAAGGGTTATATTATAATTACATTATTAATGTCACGAAGGTAAGGAATACATAAGTAAGAAATAAAAAAATCAATTAATCATCATTTCAGCCGTAAGACGTTAACTGCTGGACACAGGCCTCCCCCAAGCATATATTGGGGGGCCATAATCGCCACGCTTGGCAGGCGGGTTGGCGATCGCAGTTGGTTGGTTAAATACTCAGAGAACGCTGCTGCCCATCCTCTGGTGAATCCCTTAGTCGCCTTTTACGACACCCATGAGAAGATATAGGCTGGTGCAATTCTTTAGGTCCGGCACCACACGGAACATTTTACAATTAATCATATTAGTTTTAATTAGGTGTATAGAAAGGTTTTCAATCCCGGAACTAAATTCCTATACACGATTCCGGAATTGGTCAAATTATTGATTTTTTATGAAAAATTACAATATCTATGAACTTAACAAGTTTTCTTGTCCAGTCAACTTAAGTTACACATCAGACTTATCCTACTACATGTAATACTAATGTAAATTTATAGTATATTTATAATTTGTAGTATATTATTATAGTATATTAAATGTAGTATATTATTTTGCGAGTAAAGTCCACTTCCACCTCCACCTCCACCTCTGCTCCACTCCACTCCACTCCGCTCCGCTCCACTCCACTCCACTTAACTTCACCTCCACTTCCACCTCCTCCTCCACTTCCACTCCACTTTCATTCATCCATCTATCCATCCATCGTACATTACTATCCGCTCGTGCAAATGCATAGAAGCTTTGTATCTGTCGGGTGAGGGAGGACGCACCCCACGAATCAATTTTTTTCTTTTATTCTTTCTTTCTTAAAACCCTTACTAGTTTTTAAGTCATAAGCTTTCAAACACAAAAAGTTTCATCAAAATCGGTCCAGTAGTGTTAGCGTGATGCTCGAACAAACAATTTTATATAATTTTGTAATAGTTAAGGTAAGATAAGATAAAAAGTAGCCTATATATATGTTAATCCAGGTTAAGTTCTATCTGTATGCCAAATTTCATTAAAATCCATTTAGTAGTTTTTGCGTGAAAGAGGAACAAACATCCATCCATCCATCCATCCATACTAACAAACTTTCACATTTATAATATTAGTAGTAGGATAGGATAGGATTTTTGGAACTAAAAATACTAATTCTGTCTCCATAATAATTTGTCATCTTCGGTTGAACTAGTTTTTTTATCTCTAACTCTTCTTGTATTATATTTATTTTTATCTTTTACTTTTTACTCGTCACTTCGTAGATTTACCACTTTGAATATTTACCATTATTAAAGTAAAGACCTTTATAAGAAACAAACACCGACCCGAACAAATTCCGTAGGTATGGATCATTGGTAATTTCATTAAACGATACAGTTATCCTTAAAATATCTACTGCAAACCCTGTAATTTTTTCGAGGCTTTCAGCTTTTTTTATATTTTATTTTATTGTATAGGATGGCGAAACGAACTAAAGGCCAACCATATGTTAAGCGGTTACCTTTGCCAATAAGAACTGCAATACCATCTAGGCTGTTACCTAAATGGTACCGAAAGTCGGTTCGCCAAACTGAGACATGAAGATGGAATGTCTCATGTGATTGTAATTACACCGGCACCCGTACCATTCTGACCGAAACACAGCAATGCAAGCATCACTATTTGGCGGAGAATAGATACGGTGCTTATTCGTTTTAGCATTTGTGCCCATCCATTTTTCTTTAATTAATAACAGCATTTACAGGAAATCTGGAAGTTATGAAGTTAGCCGGTCAATATTTTACAGCATTTTTAGCCCGGCCGCACATTGTCATAAAATAGCACCGTATTTACATTTTAATATGTCAAAAGCAGACATACGATTCGGAAAATTCTGTCAGTCTGCGGGGCTGGTACTAAAATTAACTGTATAATTATATGTATATGCCATAGACGTACAACATACTATTATAACATCGTAAAAGTACAACCATGGTATAGGTATAGGTTCCGGCGCGTCAGATTTTTTCTATGATCAATGAATGAATCATTGTGATTTCCTTCCAATGTGCGGCCGGACTAAATCAACCTTTCAATACTATCAACCGACTTCAAAAAAAGGAGGAGGTTCTCAATTCGATTGTATTTTTTTAAAGCAGTAACGGACACTAACTTGTGACATGTATGGAGCTAGGTAGTACAAAAAATATATAATTGAAACTATCGACATATCGATATATTTTGAGCAATCCATATGCGAAACGGTTTCATTTTCACGTACACAATATTTTTTTATCTAACACATAATTATTTAAAATAACATATTATATAGAAAATAGGGTATTTACTGCATGTTATTAATGTATTACTAAAAAATTTTTAGAATAACTTCTATGAAAATAAGCATTATGAAAGTAGTATTGTCCTGCAGATACTTACCTGTGAAACGTCTATTTCTTTAGGTTAATAATGTAAATTACACAGCAGTATAACACAGAATACTACACCAATACGATTATTGATATTAATTGGATAAAATACAGAACGATTGTAAAATAAATCATAAAATAATACGAGATTATATTTTGATGGGACGCTATGGGAGATTACAATTTTCAAAATCGGTTCTACTGACATTTTATTATATCTCTTTCTAGCTTATAGGTGTTTTCGTAAAGATCGGTATCTCAGTCGCACACTGTAGTGGTATATTACGTCAGTATAGAAATGTCTTTGGTTATACATTGTCACGTCCAGCTATAGGTAGGTAGTTTTATAAATAAAAATATTAGTTTTACAACAATAACAAATAATTTAATTTAGTAATTGAGGTTACAAAAATAGGCAGTTTCTAAAATATAATAATAGGTGGGTAGGTGAAGCCGAATATCAATAATTAGGTAGGTAGGTCGGTGAAGCCGGGTGTGAGTTTAGATTATCGAGCGCGTGTTAGGTTCTAGTCCGCAGTCTGAATGAAACACCACTATCCTTAGTAGTCCGCTGTAGGAAGGTGGCCGCAGTGCAGGTAGTTGCAGGTAGGTAGGTCTTCAGGCGTAGTATGTCGCGGAGTTGCAGGAGTAGTGCAGCAGGCTCGTAGCGTCTCCAAAATTAACCGTGTACGAAAAACCCTGGAATCCGGTTATTAGACATTTTAGACTTTGTCCGAATTCATGCTGATGACTGCGACATCCGTGATCCACTGTGTACTACTTATATGGAAAGCAGTGTTCTAGCATGAAATAGCAATCATGATGAGGCAGTCTAGACAGCATAGTAAAATGATAAAATCATGACAAAAATATTACAATGGTAGCAGTTACAATTTATGTTACTTTTACAAATTAAATTAAATTCCGAAAATAGCTAGTATAGTTTCCAATCAAGTCAGTAGCTACATAGGTACAAGAATTTGGAAGAATAGATATGCATTAGGGATAGCACAAACTAAAATAGACATAGACATGACCTTCATGACACGGTTAAGGTCATACCGGTCATTCGGTCATATCCTTTGCGAAGCAAAATATAGTCTAATCACATGTTAATACAGTAGTTACACTAACACAAAATGATATGGTGCAAGTAGTGATGATGATCGTCGAGAAATGATGATGATTTTTGATGATCAAAAATATCAAAGTCATGCAAGTACTTAACTACTTAAAATTAGTTAAAATAATGTTTCTGCCACACTCACCCGATTTGGGGTTTAACACTGTTTGTATTTGTAGAATTAGCACAGTTTTAGATTTTAGGTAATTGATTTTTAATAAAAATGTAGGTGGTGGCGGTTGCCGTTTAAAATATTTCCACGGTTAGCACACATTAGCTGCTCACAGCTCCGTAATGACAAGTGTGGTGAAATTGCGACTCGAACGTAGCCAACCAAAACCTGTTTTCGCTTACCGTCGCGTTCGCGCGGCTCTCTGATGTTAAGAAATAATATTGGTAGTTTTAAATGAACGTAACTTGTACATATTGATTTGTTAATATACTTTTTTTTGATAGAATAATACTAACTTCTAATACTTAGAAACTTAGGAAATAATGTACAACGTTACAACATGTACTGACTGTCAAACCACCATATTTGTTGTGTTGTGTTTTTTTTCTTTTTACAATAACAATCCAACGTATTTACGTAAGAAACCCACATTTTGAAAAATCTTACGTGACATTGGGGGATGGCGGAGGGGGTTGAATAAAATCTCACGACATCTCACCAGGGGGGGAGGGAGGGACAGAAAAATTAAAAAAACACCTCACGTAATTTATGGACGCCCCCTTAACCAATCAGAAAACACCATCGCTGCGCGCCAAAATTCTCAGCCGCTGCCGCTAGAGTACGGAAGCGTGTTAACGAAATAGAAAAAGACGTCACGGCCTCACGGCAATAAATTTTAACACCTTATGGACATTGCATAAGGTTGATTATGTTTTTTTTATGTTTCGGGTGTTTTCGTCGATCGTCTTTTCGTGTCTGCGCGAACAAAGATTGACGACGCGCTTTATCTTTTGTGTCGTACTTGTAATGACCGTGTTTCTTGCCAAATTACGTCCAATTAAGCCTGGCAGAGGACCGAGTGTTGTGGCGCAACTTGGGAGAGGCCTATGTCCAGCAGTGGACTGCGATAGGCTGAGTTGATGTTGATGAAGCCTGGTATATATATCCACTCAGTACCTGAAGGATAAAAACCGCAATGAGATAGCCGACATAGGTTGTAGGATCAGCAAGCTGAAGTGGCAGTGGGCTAGCCATGTCTATCGAAGGACCGACAGCCGTTGAGGCAGACGAGTCCTTGAGTGGAGACCGCGAGTCGCAACTTGGAAGAGGCCTATGTCCAACAGAGGACTGCGATAGGCTGAGTTGACTGATAGGTAACTACTATTAGAAAAAGAATCTTATGTAAATCCGACTATCGCCTCTAACTTGCACCGCCCTAGCAGTTGCAGTGAGGCATAATCCTTGAACATATGACACAGGGGGCTCGGCAGTCAGCATTAACAAGTTATCGAGGTCGCAAATATACCCACATATCTTTATGGGGATTCTGGTGATTTACCGCTCTATTGCGCTATATATCTATACCGCTATATCGCTATATAAAACTACTCTAGAATATAGCAGTAGATTACGTAACAAAGATAAACTGATAATTCCACAAGTGAGATGCGAAACATATAAAAGGAATATGTATTACACTAGCATAAAAATATATAACCACCTACCAACGGCAATTACAAGTTTAAATATTATTCCTTTTAAAACTGCATTAAAAAAGCTTTTGATTTATAATTGTTTTTATGACCTTAAGGAATATTTTAATAAAAAAGTTTAGATGCTTACTTACCTGATTAAATAAATTTTATTAACATATTTTTCCTGGATAATTTTAAATGAATCGGAGACATATAAATAAATAATAATAATATTAGATAAATGAAGTTATTATATATAGATTTTTAATTACATTATTATTTATTATACAAGTATATTTTAGTGTTTTTATAATAATTTTATGAATTTGAACTGTTTATGAATTTGAATTTTTAATGAATTTGTTTTTTTTATGAATATGATTTTTACAATGTACTTGAAATTTTAATTAAATTTGGATGTATAAATGAATTAAATATTGGAATTTACCAAAATTAAAATTAAAATGTAATCATTATGAAACTTGAATCAATGGATAAATCTTAGACTGATTAATTTTCTACTGTTGCCTTCAATCTTATTGTATGCCTAAATAGGTAAACTGTGCTGATCCAATCTTGTACCTATAAGAACTGTAATGTACCACTGTTGACACAATAAAGATTATATTATATATTGGAGTCTGTTCTTATTGAGTGTTTCTTTTCTGTTCGAAAAGTGTTAATTTTTAGGGTTCTTCGTCCATGGGATCCTTTAGGCTTTTACTAAGCCTACCCCGTCTGTCCGTCCGTTTGTCTGTCAGTCACACGGCTGTATTTTTTAACCATAATACGTAGGCCTCTACCATGGCAAATACTTAAAGAGACACCTCCGATCCTCAGTAAAATATTTTTGAATGTTTTATTTAATAGTTAGCTGTTACTTTGGTGTACCAGATGGCGCTTAAAGGTGAGGTCAACTAACAACTCTATGTCCGTACCTATATGGTATATGCAATTTACTTTTTTTTTTCTTTTTTTTTTCTTGTTTTAGGCTTTGTCGCATATGCGATGCCGCCCTGATCTTAACTAAATCTAATCATAGCTAGTTTATTCATAGCTTAGTTCATAGTTTTATGCAATGTACTCTATGGGTATAACCAAAAAAGTATAAGTAACTCTATGGGTATAACGCAAATCTTAGCGTGACGTGACGCTACATTTTCTCTCGAACCACACCTACTACAAGCCCCTTAAGGAACGTCGTTTCAAAATCTCCAGGTTTTAAAGCGAGTTAATACCTATAGGTAATTATGTATTGCATTGCCATCCACAGTGCTTTTTTTTGTTTTTTTTGTTTTCGGGTGGAAATCCTCATGGATACCCTCCGTCTGGGGATGGCGGAGGGGTATGTCGGACTCTAGCCTATGTTTAAAGTTTCAAGTACTTATCTAGCTAACGGGAAGTTAGTTTAAAATTGATTGCAAAATTTCTACCAAACAGACAGACAGGAAACAAAGCGAGTTAATAAAAAAAACGTGGTAAAAAGATAAAGATAGTTGACACATCATAAAAATATTAAAAAGTCTACTGCCCGTAAATGACCACATGGGCCTCTGTCCTCATAGCTCACTAAACTGTAGGTACTTGAGCTATGTAAACGACAAACTACAATATAAGTGCCGTAAGTGGGTAAGTCAGACAATAGACGCTCATTACCGCACAGTTAGTGTCAATCGGCAAATATTTCATCTTCACTGTAACCCACTTTCACTATTCATTGCAGCTATCCTAAATCAATTGTTAGCTAATATTTGAATTTTCTAAAGCCTATCAGGCTCAGTATTTGCAAAATAATCCTATTTTTTTGTGGCGTTGGATGCCTGAACGAGCTATCATCATCATCATCATTTCAGCCGAAAAACGTCTACTGCTGGACATAGGCCTCCCAAGCATCGCCACAACGACCGGTCCTGCGCTTTCAGCATCCAGCGGATTCCCGCGACCTTCACCAGGTCGTCGGTCCACCTTGTGGGGGGCTTACCCACGCTGCGCCTTCCAGTACGCGGTCGCCACTCCAGAACTTGCACTTGAACTTGCTTTGGGGTGCATTAAAAGAGCCTCCACGAGTGACGATATTTAATTGATCGTCCGGCGCACCTTGAACAGTCAGCCCCGCTCCCAAACTGCTGACTGGCTAATCTTTTGCCCACGGTATGAGCTATTATCATTATTTAGCTCATGTCGACACGACAAAAGAAGACTCCAGAACTTTACGGCTCCATCGGCCATCCGTTTTGTGAGCAATGTGCCCCGCACTGTCACTTAAGTTTGTCAATTCTTCGGACTACGTCGGTTACCTTCGTTTTCCTGCGAATCTCCTCATTTCTGGTTCGATCACGCAGGGACACTCCAAGCATAGCTCTCTCCATAGCCCTACGAGAAGGAGCTATAGGCTTACGAGATTACCTTTGCCCATAATAACAGCAATACCACCTAGGTTATTGCCTACCCCGACACCGGCATGGCACCCGTAATGCAAGCAACACTGTTCGGCAGCAGAAATAGACAGGTGGTAGTACTTCCCCGGACGGCCTCTTCCACAAGGAGCTTTACTATTACTACTACAGTACTACTACTTCTATAAATTCCTACTCGGTAATCCTCCTAATATTATAAATGCGAAAGTACGAATTTTTGTTAGTTTATTTCTTTGTTTGTTTGTCCTACAATGACACAGCTGATTGGATTTGGATAATATTTGGCACACAGATAGACCATTAGGATACTTTTTATCGACATACTACGACATACGTCAGCTCAGAGCTAGTTATGGATCGCGGGACCCTGGGCGCATGCCCAGCGAGCCCATGCGTAAAGATGTACCTGAACACATATTCATATACAGCAACCATACAGCCCATAGACGCCTCATAACAGGTTACCGATGTCTGCAACACATCTATGAAATTTCACTAATGTAGGTCGCCACTATTCGCCACTTGAAATCTTCAAATCGGTTTCGACCACATACATGAGCCGTCAAAACTACCGCGTTAGTGATTAGCCAATAGCCGCCTTGATAGAGCCAATCGGATTGCAGTACCCCGCCTCAGCTAGTGGCAGAATTAATTGTACGCAATATATTCAACATTAGGCGTCTTTTGGGCTGTATGGTCATTGTTCATATATTATGAGCCTCTTCTTATTCGCGTATCAAAACTCCGAGATTTTTTGATCATCTTAACTGAAAACCCGGTAATCCTCAAACACTGGCCACGCTTACGACCAGTGGACCAGTAATGCAGTTTCTTAACAAATATAATTTAATTAAAAGTAGGTACACAACTGCACATATTATACGAACATTATCCGTTAACATAAAAGTGAAAACATTCTTTGTGCACTGATATAATATAATATAAAAAATATAAGTATTATACCTTGTTTTGTCAATACAAACAGTAAGGTGACTACACTGCTAAAAATGGAGAGACTGTTCACATCTCCAAAAACGCATTAATTTGCATTTTTGTCCGTATACATAGTTTTAAGTATTCCTATTGATCCTAATTAATCACCTAATTAAGTAGTTCTCAAAAAAATTACATTTCTTAAATAAACAAACCAAAGTCATTGCTGTAGGGCATTAAATAGTCTTACTTCAGAGGAGAATAGGATAGTAAACACATTAACAGCCCATTACTGCCCCACTGTCAATGAGAAGGTTAAAGTCTTAAGTCCACCACGCTGGCCTACTGCGGGTTGGCCGACTATACACACCTAGGAGGAAGTTCCTCCTAGACACACACCATCGAGAACTGTATGGAGCACTCTCAGATGTGCAGGATTCCTCACGATGTTTTCCTTCATCATCAAGGCAAGTGACGATCAAATTCCGATTTGCATATGAATCTGAAAAGTCTGAGCTGCAAATTCAAATTCAAAATTCAAATGTTTTTTTTATTTCAAATAAAACTTAATACAGGCACTTTTGAAACGTCAGGCTCTAGTTGCACGGTTCCAAATTGTGGGTCCATAAGATGAATAGGATACAATTCTGAATTTTCAGTCAGTAAAATGTAGTTATAAAACCATCAACGATACACATTAAACAGGTTTTTGTACACATTACTCAGTTTATGACGATATAACAACCTGAAGAATGAAACACACCACACCACTAGAGGCTACTTTAATGTAGTTGCTATTCGTGGAATAAAAATTAATACATTTACTTTTCCACGAAGAACAACTGCCAAAGATATTGAAAGCTGCTCTTCTTGGAGTACTTCAGTTGCCATTCACTCAGGTCCTATTCGAGCAGTTGCTATTCCTGAATTGCTTCCACAGTTATAGTAGTAGTAGAGCTCCTTTGTGAAAGAGCTCGTCCGGGGAAGTACTAGCACCGTACCTACTTCTCCGCCAAACAGCAATGTTAACCTATGTTCAGTAAATAAAGTATTGTATTGTATTGTATTGTACAGTGGTGCTTGCATTGCTGTGTTTCGGTCTGAAGGGTACGGGTGCCGGTGAAATTACAATCACATGAGACTTTCCATCTTCATGTCTCAGTTTGGCGAACCGACTTGCGGTACCATTAAGGCAACAGCCTAGGTGGTATTGAAGCTGTTATGGGCAAAGGTAACCGCTTAACATCAGGTGGGCCTGTGGCCCGTTTCGCCAACCTATACTATAAAAAAACAGTCATAAGGTATATATATCGGCATATCACAAAAACAGGATATCCCACACACAACACAACCTTTGGCCACAAAATTGGAGTGTACACAAAGTATGCGTTTTGCAACTCAAGAGTGAAAGTTCGGGGCATCTGGCCACGCCACTACTGAGCCGCCAACGGGACCCGGCACACGAGAATATGGTGAGTATTACCTCATATTTTATAATATCTACTGTGTATACAAAATGTTGAGAAACGTGTGTGTAGGTGTTAAAAACAGGCAGTGTGAAGTGGTCTTTGCGTAAAAGTTTTTGTCAATTTAAGATTATGAAAGGTCACCCAATGGTCGAAATTCAACCGTATTACATAAAAAAATGATGATTGAACTATGCCGAAAAAAAAACCATTTCAATTTTTTTTTAACATTAAAGCTCGTCAATAGCTAATAAACAAACAGAAAAAAGAAAATCGGTTGACAAATAGAGGTGAAAATGGTACTGAACCGTTTTTTTCTTTGCCTATTTATAAAGTACATATTCTAGCTATTAGATCTATGTAATTGGAAGTGATAGATAGGTATACAGAATAATTATGCTTTATTGAACACCTTAAAAATAATAGAAACAAATTTAAATTGTGTTTATTTCAAAGAGACCTAATTACAGGCACTTATGAAACGTTAGACTCTAATTGGACGGTTCCAACATGTAATTGAATCATTCAAAACTATTTACGAGTCGAAAACATAATAAGTTAGGTACCTGAAAACTAATGACACAGCGTTGTTCTGAGGCTGTATTTTATTTAATCACGTGCCTGCCATCACTGCAATTTAAAAAAAAAACATGAAAAAACTGTTTTGATTTTCTGCATAAATCAGATTAATCAGTCATTGAATTTGTATTAAGTAATCAAAACAGTGAAAATAATAATTTAATATCTCATCCAAAAGAATTATTTACTAACGTTTATTAGATTCAGAATTTAGATATAAAATATGTAAATGAAACCTCGTCGAAATAAATAACTATAGGCAAAATTCATATAACGTGCGGGCGAGCAAAGACTTTAATGAACTTTGTAAAGAGTTCTCATTTGACCCATTTACTTCAAAAATCTCTACGGTACGCAATATGCTAAACCTTGACTTCTTTAGAATGACTGAATAATTAATATTCAAGTATTTTATGTAATATTTTTCAACTCTAATCAATTGTAGTTTTTGTGCTTGCTAGTGATCGTTAAAATCAGTGTTAATTTATCCTATTACTATCCGTGGAAACCTGTAATTGGCTTAATGTAACCTATGCTAGCTGTTTATTAATTTTTATATAGCTGTTGGTTTTCCTAATTATAAATAAATAAATAATATTAAGTTTTATAATGAGTATGTTGAAACTTAAATAAGTAACTATAAAATAAGACTCACAAACAGCAATTAAAATTAAATATATGTATACATTGTATAATGTCCTCCAACTACAATGGTGTCGATTCTCTTGTTCACAAACTAAAGTTATTTTAAACTATCGCTCTCTTTTACTAATAGCAGCTTTCTGCTATTAATAAAATCAAAGCTATCAAATTAGTCGGAATTAAATTTTTCATACAAGTTTAGTCGTGATCTTGGAACATACCCACTAAAATACAATCAATCAAATAATTTTATTTGCAAATATGTATAAAATAATAGATGTTGTTATATAAATAACAAGTCCTTGTTCCATATTTTGCCATGCAAGGCGTGCAAATTAGTCATCTTTTAAATGACAATTAGTTTCAACATAAAGCAGGTAGTTGGAAAATTTTAAAATGTCAGAGGTACAATTATTAATAAATAGTGAAACAGTTAATAATAAATACATTCAAAATAGTAATAATAATATGATCTAAAATACAGTCAGTTTACTTGAGAGGTAAATCGGATGTAATCGGATCGGTACAAAGAAATGTAACACGTAAATTAATTTGACAGTTTTAAAATTGTTGCCATCCCTTTTTAGGGTTCCGTACCCGAAGGGTGCTAAACGGGACCCTATTACTCTCGCTACGCTGTCCGTCCGTCCGTCCGTCCGTCCGTCCGTTCGTCCGTCCATCCGTCGGTCTGTCACAGTGCTGTATCTTTTGAACGGTAATAGCTAACCGGTTGAAATTTTCTCAGAATATGTGTTGTTATGAGGTGTATCACGACAAATACTAAAAACAAAAAAAAGTCTAAAACCTAAGGGGGTCCCCATACAAGAAACCTCAAAAACATGCATTTTTTTCAACGTTTTTGTTCCTCCTCTATCATCATAACGGTAATATATACTAGCATCAAACTTGGTCAGATTATAGATTATTGTTTAGCAACAAATACTAAAATAAGACAAACATAGACATATGTGGTGGTATCTGCGTAAGAAAGACATGCAAAAATTCATATTTCGCGCACTGTTTGATGATGTCTTGATAAACTCTCGTAAATTAAATCAGTTTTTATGGAGTATCAGGTCTTTGAGAGGTACGGAACCCTTACTGCGCGAGTCCGACTCGCACTTGGCCGGTTTTTTTTTGTATCTACTGTTAGTAAAACAGAGGGATAGTTTAAAATAAATTTAATTCGTGATCAAGAGAATCGACACCATATTTACTACATTTTGCAGTGCTTCATAGTCACTGAATAGTTTCACTACGTTACTGATTGTCTAAATTAGTAGTAGTAGAGCTCCTTGTAAAGGAGTTCGTCCGGGGAAGTACTACCACCGTACCTACTTCTCCGCCAAACAGTGATGCTTGCATTGCTGTGTTCCGGAGTGAAGGGTACGGGTGCCGGTGACATTACAATCACATGAGACTTTCCATACTCATGTTTCAGTTTGGCGAATGTGGTTTGCAATACCATTTAAGTAAAAGCATATTGCAGTTGTTATGGGCTTACACGATGCATGTAACTGGAGCATGTGGAGCGGATTACATGCGCGTACATCAATCAAACAACATACATACAAAAAAAACAGTATTATACTTTTTTTCGCTCGTTAATATTTTTACTGTTCTATCAAAAAAAAAGTATACAAACTACTGTTTTCATGTGGTTTCCATGACCGCTGGTATTCGGAGCGACAGTTTTATTAAGCTGTTGATATGATTCGGTCATGATGTTCAAAAAAATATGGTTTTAAAACGTCAAAAAAATAAAATACTGTTTACTTTTCTAAAAATACTCTTCATTTTATTTCTCCGACCATAATATACTACATTTCTCGTACAAAAAGTTGGCAATCCTACTTGCGCGGGCTACCCGCGTGGGCTAATGCGGTAAATTCATAAAGCACTGGACAGTCGTTTACGCGATGAATGTAGTGCCTCAACATGCGAATGTCAGACCTACACCGCATTGCGATATTTACTCGCGCGATTTTTATTGCTAAATCTATAATACACGGAATCATGAAGTTGGCCGCCCTGGCGCGCGATTTAAAATAGTGGCGGTAGGTGATACTCAGTGCGCGAATAAAAAAAAAGACGTGTGGCACTCGGAGACTGCCGCGGTAAAGCTATTGCATAGCATTTTTTATGTAAATACAAAGAAGAGGTGCCCTGACGCCGAAACTCTAAGCAGGCATGAGTCACCAGATTGCGGGGCGAAGAAGGGTATTACGCATGCGCAGTAACGCCGATACAACCAATGCCACCTAGAGGCAATTTGCAAAACTAAAGAGACAAGCGTGATATTTCAAAAAGTCATTAAAAGTTCTGCTATTCATCGATAGATGGCAAAACTAAAAAGAATCACCGCTGTGCCGGTCGGAGTGGGGGGTGTTAGGTTATTTTCGTTACGGAATTTCTGGATTCGGTCTCCACGCTCAAGGCCCGCGATAAAAGCTATGCAATAGCTTAACAGCGCGGATAAATATCTCTGTGCGGGCTTAGCCTTACCCCCACCGTGTATAAGCACGATTAAAATTAAGTGGGCCTTTAGCTCATTTCGCCATCCTCTATAACTTAGACTAACAGGTTGGTCTAAGCTCTATAAGAAGTGTAGTATTTAATCGCCATTTCTTCTTGTTTCTCTCTAACCTTCCGTTCATCAACATTTCCAGGGAGCGTCACACAGTGAGCATGTGTCCAAGGCAGACAAGGCGGACTTGGTGAAGAAGATCAAGGCGCGCCTGGCGTCTGTCGACCCAAACAAGGCGAGAGCACTGGGCGGAGTGTTCCTCTTCAACATTATAAAAGGAACCAGCGTTTATTCTTGGAGTAAGTAACATTCTTATTCTTCTCGGCTAGCGTACTTCTTTTTGAAGACATGATCACAAGTGAGTTGCAAAGAAAGTTAGCTGATGGCCACGAGTTGCTCTACTAGAGATAGAAAATTGACATAAAATATATGGAGCTTACGTAAAATTTCTATCTCTAGTAGGGCAAATCATGGATAGATCGGTTATTAATTTTGGCCGCTAGTAAAGTAGATATATGCAAACACATTTTAATTTCATTAATAGGTCTTTTTGTGCCGTCTTGGATGCCCTCTTGAAGGAATAAATCCTTCAAGGATGCCCTTGTAGAGGAATGAATTATTATATTCCTCCAACAAAAACACACTCCAGAAACAATGTTTCATAATAATAAGATATCGCTGACGTCACCCAAAGATGTACCAAGTGGATGAGAATTTCGTTACCACGAGCAGTGTTCACGGTAGCTTAGTGGCTAAAGCACTGGCGTACTGAGCCAGGAGTCGCAGGTTCGAATCCTGCTAGTGAGCGATTTTTTCTTTCCACAATTTAAATCGTTAGATTTCGCTTCGCATGCGTAAATGCGAAATAATTAGTGAGGGTAGGCATATCTATACGACTTTGAATTAACTGCAAAGGTAGTCGAGTCGGTTAAGAAACACTGTTTCATAATAAGATATCGCTGACGTCACCCAAAGATGTACCAAGTGGATGAAAATTTCGTTACCACGAGCAGTGTTCACGGTAGCTTAGTGGCTAAAGCACTGGCGTACTGAGCCAGGAGTCGCAGGTTCGAATCCTGCTCGTGAGCGATTTTTTCTTTCCACAATTTAAATCGTTAAACACACACTTGTTTTCGCGATTTCAGGAATGCTTCCATAGTAACAGTTGTTTGTTGAGATTCACCCCTTAAGGGGAATTTAGCAGACAAGTGGCGCCCCCATCAGTAAAAAAAATATTACTCGCTGAATACATCGTTTATCGAAAATTCGTTTTTAACAATTGAATTGAATTTTCGTTCATGACATCTCTTAAATTTATGACATCCTTATTTTTTTGAATTTTTATTATTTTGTGACATTCGAATTTGACATCTAGGTATTAGCTATTGTGACTTTTATTTTATTTTTCTACAAGATTATATTGTGAACATTATTACTTATGAATCTACTGACGTGTAAATTAACTTTATAAATAAATGAATATGAATATATGAATATGAAGTACCGTAAAATGCCCTAACTTAGCCCACAAGCTCTACTTTGCCTAATTGTTTTTGAGTAAACTATAATAAACTACTACCATAACAAAAAAAGACTGGACCTGGCAGCATACAACACACGTACACTGCGGACCGACGAGAAGCTTGTCGAACTCGAGGAAGAATTGAGCAGGTTACGATGGGATATCGTAGGGTTATCTGAAGTCCGAAGAGAGGGGGAGGACACGATAATCCTCAAATCCGGTAACTTGCTCTATTTCCGGGAGGGCGATCAACTTTCCCAGGGCGGTGTCGGGTTTATCGTCCACAAGTCTCTTGTGAACAACATAGTGAAGATCGAGAGTGTTTCGAGCAGGGTGGCGTACCTTATACTCAGAATAACCGAAAGGTATTCGTTGAAGGTTATACAGGTATACGCCCCGACCTCGAATCACCCCGACGATGAGGTGGAGACCATGTATGAGGATATCTCGAGAGCCATGCATGGCTCTAAAACTCACTTCACTGTTGTCATGGGAGACTTCAACGCGAAACTGGGCAATCGCTACGATGATGAGCTGCGAGTGGGGCAATTTGGATATGGATATCGGAACCACAGTGGTCATCTACTAGCCGGCTTTATGGAGAAGGAGGGACTCTATATGATGAACTCTTTCTTCAGAAAGCGTGAGCATAGGAAGTGGACCTGGTTGGGCCCTGATGGTGTAACAAAAAATGAGATTGACTTCATTATGTCGACGAAGAAGCAAATATTCAATGATGTCTCTGTGATCAACGCGGTTAAAACCGGAAGCGATCACCGTTTGGTAAGAGGCACATTGAATCTGAACATCAAGCTGGAAAGATCTCGACTGATGAAGTCTACGCTCCGTCCAGCACCGATCCAAATCCAAAACCCCGAGAGCTTTCAGCTCGAACTTCAGAATCGTTTCGAATGCCTAGGGAGCTCAGTGGACGATTACAGCGATGGGTTTGTGGAAACTGTCCATACGGTCGGGTCTAGGATCTTTAGGACCCGTCGTACAAATAGAAACAAAAAGCTTTCTGACCACACTCTCGAGCTTATGGCGGAAAGACGCGAGATGATTCTGCAGTCCTCAGATGATGCGACTAAGTACCGGCAGCTCAATAGACAGATCTCAAAGTCCTTGAAAAGTGACCTACGCCAATTTAATACGGAACGTATTAAAGACGCGATAGAGAAAAACAAGGGCTCCAAAGTCTTCGCAAGAGACCTGTCTATTGGGCAGAGCCAGCTTGCAAAACTGAGGACCGACGATGGCAGAGTCGTATCCTCCAAGCCAGAGCTATTGAAGGAGGTCGAGAAGTTCTATGGACAGTTATACACGTCCACCCGGACACCCGCTGTAAATCGGGCTCACGACCCAAGAGCTCGATTGACCCGACACTATACCGAAGATATCCCGGACGTCAGCCTGTACGAGATTAGGATGGCTCTGAAGCAGCTCAAAAACAACAAGGCACCGGGTGATGACGGAATTACGGCCGAACTCCTGAAGGCGGGTGGAAAACCGATCCTTAAGGCCCTTCAGAAGCTGTTTGAGTCCGTCATTCTCGAGGGAAGAACGCCACAGGCATGGAGCAGAGGTGTGGTGGTACTCTTCTTCAAAAAGGGCGATAATGCTCTACTGAAGAATTATAGGCCCATCTCACTTCTGAGCCATGTCTACAAGCTGTTTTCGAGAGTCATTACGAACCGTCTTTCGCGTAGGTTTGACGACTTCCAGCCTCCCGAACAAGCCGGTTTCCGAAAAGGCTTTAGCACCGTAGACCACATACATACGCTGCGGCAGGTTATACAGAAGACCGAAGAGTATAACTTGCCTCTTTGTTTAGCATTTGTGGACTACGAGAAAGCCTTCGATTCGATCGAGACTTGGGCGGTACTACAGTCTCTTCAACGGTGCCAGATTGACTATCGGTACATCGAAGTGTTAAAGTCTTTGTATGAAAACGCCACTATGTCAGTCCGATTACAGGACCAAGCCTCGAAACCTATCCTTCTGCAGCGAGGTGTGAGACAGGGAGATGTGATCTCTCCGAAACTGTTCACTGCTGCATTGGAGGATGTCTTCAAGGTTCTGGACTGGAAGGGGCTAGGCATTAACATAAACGGCGAGTACATCACTCACCTTCGGTTTGCCGACGACATAGTAGTCATGGCTGAGACCATGGAGGACCTCGGTACAATGCTCGATGACCTCAGTAGAGCTTCTGATAGAGTTGGTCTTAAGATGAATATGGACAAGACAAAGGTTATGTTGAATTCCCATATAGCACCCATTCCCGTAAACATCGGAGAATCTACACTCGAAGTTGTTGACGATTATGTATACCTAGGACAAACTGTCCAGCTAGGTAAGTCCAACTTCGAGAAAGAGGTCAATCGTCGAATCCGACTCGGTTGGGCAGCGTTCGGGAAGCTACGCAATATCTTCTCGTCCAAAATACCGCAGTGTCTCAAGACGAAAGTCTTTGACCAGTTTCAATTTCAATTTCAATTTATTTCCAAATAAATATAACAGTACAATTTTTGACAAAGGAACATGCAATCAAAAACACGAAAAATAGGGTTAAGACTTTGCTCATCATCATTTCAGCTGAAAGACGTCCACTGCTGGACATAGGCCTTCGCCACAACGACCGGTCCTGTGCCTTCCGCATCCAGCGGATTCCCGTGACCTTCACCAGGTCGTCGGTCCACCTTGTGGGGGGCCTACCCACGCTGCGCCTTCCAGTACGCGGTCGCCACTCCAGAACTTTACTGCCCCATCGGCCATCCGTTCTGCGAGCAATGTGCCCCGCCCACGGCCACTTAAGTTTGGCAATTCTTCGGGCTATGTCGGTTACTTTCGTTCTCCTGCGAATCTCCTCATTTCTGATTCGATCACGCAGGGACACTCCGAGCATGCATAGCCCTCTCCATTGCCCTTTGAGTGACTTTGAGCCTTCTTATCAGGCCATTTGTGAGCGACCACGTTTCAGTACCGTAAGTAATTACTGGCAACACACACTGGTCAGACTTTCGTCTTGAGACACTGCGGTATTTTGGACGAGAAGATATTGCGTAGCTTCCCGAACGCTGCCCAACCGAGTCGGATTCGACGATTGACCTCTTTCTCGAAGTTGGACTTACCTAGCTGGACTTTTTTCATCAATAGTTGTCAAATTTGTACACTAAAGTCTCTGTCTGAATAGGCAATTTTCAACAAAAAAAACAGGGCTTCTAGTGCTTATAGAAATAATTTATCAACAAAAAGGAAAACATAGGGACATACAAGAACTTGATGTTTATTTAACGGAAAAAGTCATAAACTAGGAAGAAAACAGGCGAGAGCGATTGTATGGCGAAAAGACCACCTGTTAGAAATTAAGGCAGTGTAACGTTTTATACAAGGATTTTAGTTCATAGATTTACACCATTTTTACATTTATTTATATATTTATTTTATTTATTTATTTCCACAAAAAAAAAACATACATTTGGTAGATACCAGGCCCCTCAGAAAGTATTGCGAAAAAAAGTTTTTATATATGGGAGACTGGCCAGTTATAATGTTTTTCGAAAATATGATTATTTATAAGTAAAAATAAGTAAGTTCCAATTTCAAAATTTCCCTCCACATTTTTTGCGAGTTAATTCAAAGTATTGTGTCTCGCTGAAATATGGATCTGCGCCGGGAACATTTTAGAGCTATGATTTTATACGATTTCAAGTGTCGCCTGAAACCGGATGAATCGTACGATAGACTTCAAATGGCATTCATGGATGAAGGCCCTTCCAAGGCAACCGTGTATCGTTGGTATAACGAATTCAAGCGCGGTCGACCAACTTTGGGGGATGACGAAAGAAGCGGTCGCCCTTTGACGGCTGTTACCGAAGAAAACGTGCTAGCAGTGAAAAATTTAATCCAAGACAATAGGCGAATTACATATCAGGAGATTCAACACATATTGAAGATTGGATCGGGAAGCGTTCACGAGATTCTACACAGCCATCTTCGCGTGAGGAGGATAGTATCACGCTGGGTGCCGCACAACCTCACCGATGCTCAGAAGCAGGCCCGGGTGGAATGGTGCCGATATATGCTTAACAAATTTGAAGCAGGCTCGTCTCGGCGTGTTTACGACATCGTTACAGGTGATGAGTCCTGGATTTATCAATACGACCCAGAAACCAAGCGCCAGTCGACTGTTTGGGTGTTTCAAAATGAGCCAACGCCTACCAAAGTGAAGCGATCTAGAAGCGGGGGTAAGATTTTGATCGCTAGCTTTTTTAATTTGACTGGCCACTTGGTATCAATTCCCTTACGGGATCAAAGAAGCATTAATGCCGAATGGTATACTACCAAATGTTTGCCAGAAGTTTTCTCTGTTATAAGCAACAAGCGACCAAACACAGGGCTCCGCGGGCTACTGCTCCACCACGACAATGCACCTGCGCACACCGCACTCAAAACGAGGGACTTCCTGGACAGCACGCCAGTCAAACTCCTGGGTCACCCTCCTTACAGCCCTGATCTAGCACCGTGTGACTTCTTTTTATTCCCAAAAATAAAAAATCAGCTCAAAGGGATACAATTTTCGTCGCCGGAAGATGCGCTGGCTGCGTTCGAGCAGGCTGTAAACGAGGTGTCTGCGGCGGACTGGAAAAAGTGTTTTGAAAACTGGTTTAGGCGCATGAATCTTTGTATAGAGGCTGGTGGAAAGTACTTTGAAAAGATTTGATAAAAATATATGTACGTATAGAACAATTTTTTTTAGTTTCGCAAAACTTTCTGAGTGTCCCACGTACAGTGTAGAACATAAACCAGTTTAGGTTTTTCTGTACACCGCTTGGTCCGTCGACATTCATTACAACAAGATGTGTACATGAATTTTAGGTTACATTTTTACATATTTTACTCTACTTTTTTACATTGTTTTTATAATTTATTGATTGTTTACATGTACCTATTGCATTTAGTTTCCATATCATTCGTTGTGGTGGCAATATGTACGATGCACGTACAAGAGTTTTAAATTATAGGTATTTGTAGAAATAAGTAACAAGTAGGCTCTCGTACCTGCACTTGGATCGCAACCTACATGTAAAACTACAGTGACATATGGCGGAGCATAGATGATACATTTAAGTTGAATATTTAGTTAGTGTCCAACATAGAGGAAATGTTATTCAAGTATTCCGTGGTGTCCAATTAGACGTGGTTTGGGTCGGACAACTTGCATTTTTATTTAAACTCATACCCGTTGAGCACTCACTGACAATTCTGACATTCTGACAAATCTGCATTGACAAACCCTATATAATGTTTGGTTGCACCCAACACCACCCGCATTTCCTCGTAACCGGACATTTAGTAGTTATTAATCCAGTGCACGCTGAAGCTCGATATGCCAGTAGCTCATGTGTCACTTGACTCACTTGACTGGCGCTCCACTTATCGTGCTACAAGGCAAGAGTTGCCTTTCTTAAGATTTATTGCCCAATTTGTTCACTTCTCTTGCAATGCAGTTACTGTTATATCATATGTGTATAACTTAGCGGTTAAACACTTGCCTTCCATTAAGAAGGCTCTGAGTTCGAACCTAGCCCGCGCCTTTAAATCATACGAATTAATGTGCGGGCTCAGAATTTGATTATCACTTGCTTGGTTAAAGCGACTAGTGCTGAACCAGTAGGAGGTTTCCTGCTCGTGAACGAATTTTGCTTTCCACATAATTTTCAAATCAAAATGTTTATTTCAGTAACTTAGAAAGTGCTTAGAAATATATTACTTTATAGTGTAAGGAGTCTTCTTTTAAGCAACAATATGCATGTGTTAGAAGAAACCGCTCCGCTGTATGATTAACCCATGGCTGAATAAGACATTCGCGGCTTTCTGAAAAAAATAATTAAAAAGTTACTTGGTCTCACTCAGTGACTCACTGATTTCAGGCAGCAAAACCTACATGTTTGAGCTACTGAAGTGAAAATACATTTTTGTAATACAAATACATTGTCTCCATTTTTTCCATCCCGTAGAAAATCAAAAGGTACTTAATACAGCATTTGCTTATTGAACTTTTTCAAATTCCAGCACTAGACCTCAATCAGGTGAAAGTTTACGAAGGAGAACCCAAAGAAGATCCAGACTGCACCTTCACCCTTAACGAGCACTACTTCAAGCAGCTGGTGCAAGGCCGAGAGGATCCCAGGGTCATCATGCAGGCAGGCCGCTGTTCAGTCACAGGAGACATCATGAGGGCGATGCAACTTGAGCCTTATATTAAGCTAGAATAGAATTTCGATTAATTTAATTGTTTTTAGTGTTTTATGGTTTATGAGAACAATGGAGATTGAGTCGTGTGTATAGGTTTATGCAATTTACATTATTGGATTAACTCGGCATCCGAACAGCAGTAACTGTCCACTGAAGACCTAAGCTTAAGTTACGTCAAAATGCCTACACGCATTCCTTCGGTACAGTTCATAGTTTTTTTTGTATTCATAACGGTCTTGTGTTCAACCGGCACCTCATGTTGCGGTCGACGATGGTACACGCTTGCCTAGCAAAAACCTATTCGCTCGAGCCTTTAAGACCACCAGATTATACTTACCGGGAAACAGACAAGCAAGCAAGGAATTCCACTCTAGCTGTATGCACGGTTCGGTGGCGAAATGAATGAATCTGAATCGGTGAGTTTATCAGCTCTTCTAGAAGAGGGAATGCTTCGGATATCGATAGGTTAATTCATGGAATCGTCTTCATCCACCATCCTAGCCAAAGGCGCCGAACAGACAGACAGAGTTCTTTTTGAGCGATCGAGAAAGTAAATTATGTGAAGCAACGCATACGACGCAAAAGGAATGTCATAACAGCGTTCTCGCAGGTCACTCGAAAAGAACGTCGCGCGTCGTATGTGCAGCGCCAAATGTGGCCGAATATCATTCTTACCACAGAAATAGATAGATAGAATGGTTTTAATCACAATTTTACTTGCGATTCATGCGTGGCAACTTTCGGACTAACCACGCCTCCCATGTTGACGTCATTAATTTTTAAAAATTAACTTTAATCAAATTTACTTTACAGCTTTTGTTTCTGCAGTTGGAAACAGCGCAATAAGTCATTTTTGCGGGTTTTTGTTACAGTATTTACATAAATTTTTGGTGCAGTGTTGACACGCGCGCCCCACCCACTTTTCCATTCTATTTATATATTTCTGTGATTCTTACCATTAGTTTTTCACAAAATCTGCTGTCCGCTACGCGACGTGTAGGTACAGTCTTATACTGCACATCAGTGGTAACACTTGAATAAGAAAACTGTCCTTACTGCTCAAGAAATAAAGACACTGTGAGTGCTTAAGTGTTCCACTTTTGTGCGGTCGGCTGTATCTATAAGCGCCATTACTACAGTATCATAAGGCTAGATCATAATAATATTCATTATCATCATATCACCATAATGCTATATTGTCTCGTGGAAATACAAGGTAACGGTCGAGGGAATTGCTTAGGTCAGATAATTTTAGACTTTTCTGATACTTAAGCATAGAACGCACCAAATTTAATGGCGGCTGTGAAAACGAGTCGTATGGCTGCGCAGTAGCAAAATGTAGATGGCGCGGGTGTAAATGGGGGTGTGGGGCACTGCGCAGCGCTAACTTCACAGCCGCAACCGCCATAAAGACCGTAAAACGGGGTGAATACGAATGCAGGGGTGAATAGGGATAAAAGTGGGCAAGGATTTTAACATTGAAATAAGATAGTTGGTTGCCCACAAAGACTTCAAAAATGTTCTGCTATAATTTGGTAAACTTTCTAAACTAAAGTCTTTGTGGGCAACAAACTATCTTATTTCAATGTTAAAATCCTTGCCCACTTTTGTCCCTATTCACCCCTGCATTCCTATTCACCCCGTTGTTCCCGGTACACATTATACCTACTTATGTAGTTAGAGGTGCCCAAAGTAACTTTATTTGTAAAGTAACAACCTCTAAATCAAAGGAGAATGTACAAAAATAGAAATGAGTCTCAAATCTTTTGTCTCTGAAGGTTTAAATGACGCTTTTAAATCTTCATGTCACATAGTAAAAACAGAGTATGTGACAAGGCCTTTGGACAAGGCTAGTCATCAATTCTGAGAGAAAATAAGATGAAAATTGATGTATTGAATTTTTTATAAATTAGTTCTATAGCTAGTTGTAATTTTTCATTATGTTAGCGTATTTGCACGAACGACGGATGATCCGTGTTAAACTTTGAGACCGCTGTTGCATTCTACAGTTCTATGGATAACATAGAATAAAAGATATGGGATAACTAGTACTAAGCAACTATTTCATTTGAGAAGTATCGTAGCCACGGAATAACAAACAAGGTCGTAGCGAAGGTCATGAGCGCCCAGGGTAATATTTGAATTTTGCGCCCCCCGACAGTTACGCCCAGGGCATTATTTGAATTATGCGCCCCCTGAAACTTACGTCCAGGGCAATATTTTAATTTTGCGCCCCCCGACAGTTACGCCCAGGGCATTATTTGAATTTTGCGCCCCCCGACAGTTACGCCCAGGGCATTATTTGAATTTTGCGCCCCCCGACAGTTACGCCCAGGGCATTATTTGAATTTTGCGCCCCCCGACAGTTACGCCCAGGGCATTATTTGAATTTTGCGCCCCCCGACAGTTACGCCCAGGGCATTATTTGAATTTTGCGCCCCCCGACAGTTACGCCCAGGACATTATTTGAATTTTGCGCCCCCCGACAGTTACGCCCAGGGCATTATTTGAATTATGCGCCCCCCGACAGTTACGCCCAGGGCATTATTTGAATTTTGCGCCCCCCGACAGTTACGCCCAGGGCATTATTTGAATTTTGCGCCCCCCGACAGTTACGCCCAGGGCATTATTTGAATTTTGCGCCCCCCGACAGTTACGCCCAGGGCATTATTTGAATTTTGCGCCCCCCGACAGTTACGCCCAGGGCATTATTTGAATAATGCGCCCCCCGACAGTTACGCCCAGGGCATTATTTGAATTATGCGCCCCCTGAAACTTACGACCAGAGCAATATTTGAACTTTGCGTCCCCTGAAACTTACGTCCAGGGCAATATTTTAATTTTGCATCGCCCGACTCTTACGCCCAGGGCAAGATTTGAATTTGGCGCCCCCGATACTTATTTTGTACAAAGAGAAAAGCATAAGCTCATGTTTTAATCTTGGGTAATTTCTTAATGAGCCCGTGCCCGGGCCTGCAGGCTGCGGGGCTGTTAGTGCACCCTCTTGAGGTTTGCACCCCAGACATCCTCCCTCGCGGCCAGCTACGACACTGCACCCGAGTTACACGTCTCTGCAGATCTATAGACTCTATAGGTCTTGTAAGCTACTGTGTAAATCTAAAATGCATTTTAGCTCCGATGATGTAAAGATTTAAGGTTGTTTTTTTTGGAAACGAATGAGTTAGAGAGAGAGAGAGAGAACTCTTTTTGACAGTTTATTATCGTTTTTTTTCCTGAAACCTGAGTTTAGTTCTAGATTAGTTTTAGTATTAAGTAGTAGTAGTATTAAGCTTAAAATAAATGTAATAAGTACTACCAAATATAATATTATCATAAAGGTATTATACTGTGGAAATGTCTTTGAACATTATGTACCTATTATATAATTTTCTACATAGTAAGGAATTCATTTTACCCGAACTAACCGCAGTGAATAATCACAATTTTTTTTTTTTATAGTATAGAGTGGCGAAACGAGCTAAAGGCCCACCTGATGTTAAGCGGTTACCTTTGCCCATAACAACTAGAAGTGGGCGTTTAAACAAAAAGCGCTTAAAAAAGTCTAATTAAAAAAAAAGCGTATAAGCACGCTTTGTGATTAAAGCAGATTTCGTTTAGACTTTTTCGTAAACCAAACTTATGCTTTCAATAGTACGATTGAAATGTAACCTTATTTCTATGAAAATAAGACTCAATTTCAAAGTTGACTGGTGGTGGTTTGAAACCGGCAGAATTAAATTTTATTCGTTTACGTAAAATTTGTTTAGAGAAAGCACTTTTTTAATTTGTTGATTATTTTCGTATCGTTTAAACATTTTAAACGTTTTTGACCTTGATTGATTTGCTTTTGCTTTGGCGCTTAGTTTATTTGAGTTTATTTTTCGTCGTCAACGAGTGAATGCGTTTTTGAATGTTCTCCTTGGTAATTACGCGACGATTGTAGTTTGTTTGTATAGTTTTTAGTGAACTTTGTAAATAGTTTAAATGTAAGTAGAATAGTGTAATGTAGCCAAATAAAAGTCAATTTTTTTAGAAGTGAAAAACGAAAAGCGGCAAAAGCGTAAAAAAATTCGTTGGCAGAAAAAAGCACAACGTTTAAACACGCTTACGATTTTAAGTCGTTTTTCCCAACTTTAATAACAACTGCAATACCAACTATCACTATTTGGCGAAGAAGTAGGTACGGTGGTAGTACTTTCCCGGACGAGCTCTTTCACAAAGGACATTCACAGCATACGCCTCAAAATAAGGAAGGCCGCAGAGTGAATCCAGGCCACGTACAGTACGCGCAAACTATCTTGACCGGAGTGAAGTTAGTCACTGCGCGTTTCCCCAACTGACACCTATAAAATTATTACTGGGACGGTTTTGTAACAACTTCACTCCGCCCAAGTTAGATTGCGCGTACTGTCCGTACAGCACCCGGTAGCGACGGCGTTTCTGCAGTTTTCACATGACGGATCGAACAATGCACAAAGACAACAGTAGCAGTGGCTGTTTTAACGTGGATTCAAAAGGTGGATACTCAGGGAATGTGAACGTTTTTGCGTAGACTTACCCCCCCGGTTCGGACTCCCTATCCGCTCTCTTATACGCCCATGCACGACGTGGATGGTTTCATAAAACGCGTAATGACGTATCGCATATTGGACTGCCCTTGTTAATCGATCCTCGCCGGGCCTCCCCCAGGCAAATGGAGTACTCACTCACCTAGCGGGATCTGGTCGCTCGGGCAGCGTGAAACACTTCGGGTGCCCCTACAGACACACAACAACAACTCACGTTGCCGAGAGAGATCGGAGAAATCCCGCGACGTAGAAATTTCACTATGATGACAGGGTCTACGACCCGCCCCAACTAACGGCCCATACTTATATGGGTCGCGACCCCGTAACCTCGGGAAAGGGGGGCGCAGAGAAGTCCAACAAGCGCATATTGGTCCCAACTCCCACGTCACCCAGTGCTACATGGAAAACATTAATTTGCGAACAAAAGACATCAACGCGTAACCGCCGTCTAATAGCATTCAGCTGGGAGCTGGGTTAGATAGGTGGGGAGCCACTCCTCTAGATGGTTTCCATAGACGTAGCACGCTGAGCAGTTTTATACAGCAAAGGCAGTCAAATGTAGCTGACATTATTATTAAATAACTTTGGTAGGTACTTCGCTGTCGGTCTGTCCGTATGCTTCAGATTGTTCAAGTCTGTTCTAGTGTCAGTAGCTCTAGCACGAACCATTTTCCAATCGACTTCAAAAAAAAGGGAGAGGTTCTCAATTCGATTGTTTGTTACCTCAGAACTCCGTCATTTATAAACCGACGTGGAAAATATTTTTTTATTTGAAAGTCTATACTTTCAGATTGGTCTGGATTGGTCCCAGTTTATTATCCATAAAATTAAATCAAAATGTAATAGAACTGTTTTATTTTTGATTCAAAAAACGCTTACATTAACGTTTCGTTACGTCAAAATTGTTGGTGCTAGGCTTACTGAACAGGCTGAAATTCCTACTCATGTAGTTCCGTTGACAATACAGTTAGGGCATGCAATTCCGGAATTTTGCAACTCCGGAATCTCGGACAGATTTTTCCGATATTTCAACACCGGAGTTTAAAAGCTAAATATCATAATTCCGATATTCATAATTAATTAACAAAGTCACTTTTCGGCTTTTCGGTTATTTGTTTATAACATATTATATCCATTATAGGGGATGCAGTTTCATATATTTTCAGCCCCCCCCCCCCTGGTCAAGTTGACAATATACAATCGTCAACGCTATAAAAAACAATAAAAATGTATGAGAATGGGAATGACTTATCTCAACGAAAAAGTCATTTGAGATTAGCAAGAAATTAGTCTCGTCAATCTCAAAATTTTATGAAATATTTAAATGAAATAAGCCTATCGAAATCTTCTACTGGACAAAGGCATCTCACACGTTGCGCGACAAGACTGAATCCTCCTATACTTTCGCATCCAGTACAACTTGGCTACTTTGATCAGGTTATTTGTTCATTTACCTAGATAGTCATACGCTGCGTTTTTCTCGACCTCCTCTAAAGGGCCAGTTTGCTCCAACGGCCATCGGTTTTTCAACAGCCATGAGCCCATGACCCAGCCCACTACCATTCTTCTTCTACATGGCATGAGCTATTATAATTATGAAGCTCATGTTGACATGATAGAAGACTACCATTTACAGTACGCGTACGCGTGCCGCTCTGATACCAGGCTTTGCGAAGGGCCACACAGGTACAGTGGCGTAATAAGTGTGAGCAGGACATAAGGATGCATCGAACATTAACGAACGACTGAGACGGCGAGAACATGCGGTCCCCCACCATCTTGCCAATCAGATGAACAACCTATCAGAGTCTTGCCGCCATTACCGCGCATGCACACTACTGATTTGGTTGCAAAATTGACTACTGCGCAGACAAAATTGACTACTGCGCAGCCTCCTGTTTCTCACTTAACAGCGGCACAGTTACGCTTACTGTATGCTTGCTGATTTTGCGAGCTATGTTATTATTGTGATTATTTTTTGGATAATCTCTTAGCGAAATTTTTATTCAAATAATATTTAAGCATAGTTCGCTGAGTGACTCTGAACTTGTGTACTAGTCCAACTGACAGTGCATGGCTTAACATCGTAGGACATGACGGACAGGACCATCTATACCACATACATAACTGCACCTTAATTTTAAAGTCGGTAGAAAACAGTAGACGTCATGCTTTCTGACCCATTCCTAATATGGTATTTATAGTGTTGGTTTGGTACTATTTTTTATGGCGGTACCGTTAGCAACGGTACGTGAAATAAATTTATATTAATAACTGACATGACTGACTGATGTAGGGCAAAAAAACTAGTTCACAATTAGATGAATCAAACTTGATTAAGATTATAGTTATCTTGATTGACGGAACTTTTTGTATGAGGAAAAAACAATCTGCTAATAAGTGATTAAAGCAACATTTCTAACTGTATTAGCAAGGAGAAGTATAGATCTTTGAGCAGTGATATTGGCATGCTTTGCTGGGGTGCGAGTTATAAGTACAACATCGATAAGGCCTTTATTATACAAAAGAGAGCCATCAGAACTATGGTCCGATTGCACCAACAGGAGTCCTGTAGAAATAACTTTGGGGATCTTAAAATTCTCACTGTGCCAAGTCTGTATATTCTTATAGTGCTTACTAGACTCGCAAAGATACAAGAAGACAAGACTTACAGTATAAATTGACACCTACTCTCAATATTACAAAACACTGCTCTCGCTATATGGCAATAAAACTTTTTAACAGACTACCCTTAAGGCATTTCTTCTGAAAGGTTGCTATTATTCAATCGATGACTTGTAGGGTTTGACAAATTGTACAAATGTGGTCTGTGTAACATTAATTTTATGAAATAAGTAGGTATTCGTAAATTAGTTTGTTCTATAAATAAATAGGCAATGACAAACAGTTCAGTACCATTTTCTCGTCTGTTTGTCAAACGATTTTTATATGATTTTTTGTTTAGTAGCTATTGACGAGCCTGAGTGTTATATAAAAAAATAAAACATGAAAATTGTTTTTTTTTTTTTTTGCATAATTCAATCATAAAAATTTAATGAATTGCGGTCGAATTTCGACCATAATTGGGCGTTGTTATAATTGGTAATAATTAATTAATGTTAGAAATTATTTTACTAGTGTATTGATTATTATTGTATATCCTGCATTGTTTATTGTAATGAAATATTTTATTGTAATGTATTGATTAATTATTATTGTAGGTATATCAATTGCTAATCATTTATTGCTTTTGTAATGTATTTTTTTATGTATGTACCAATATTTCTGACACAATGTAACATTGTTTGAGAATAAAGAATAAAAGACTTTTTTTTTAATGTCTTTCTGCCATTCAACGACCATACAACCCATAGACGCCTCATAACTGGCAACCGATATCTGCAAGAAATCTCTGAAATTTCACTAATGTAGGTCCTTCAGCACGAAGAAATATTTGTGTAATCCAGATACAGTCGTTCCGGGTATGTGTGTTTGTGCGTGTGAGATTTAAGTTTATAAACGCACCCACGATACAAGAGAAATACGAGAGTGGAACAAAAACATCAAAACCACCTAGAGACCTCAAAAATTTAACCATTTTTGCACAGAACCGTTTAAAATTAAATTCCAAAGATGCTCACGAAGTCCGATTTTCAAAATTAAGTTGTAATTTTTTTTTATAAACAATGCTTGTTTTTTTTTAGGTTTTTTTTATAGTAAAACAGGGTAATATTTGCTCTAGGTGGGGTTAGGTGGGTGTTGGGCTTGCAAGTTTCATTGCTATTTATATAACACTAGCGGCCCGTCCCGGTTTCGCACGGGTGGACGTGGTTTTTTTTTAGGGTTCCGTAATCCTACAAGGAACCCTTATAGTTTCGTCATGTCCGTCCGTCTGTCCGTCTGTCCGTCTGTCAGTCTGTCCTAATCCTTTACAGCTTAATAACTACTATAGTTATAAACATAAGTAAATTAAATTTTGTTAAAAAAATAGTCTACATATAGATCTCAATTTTAAAAGAATAAAAAAATAGTTTTTACGGATTTTAGGGGTGGCGTCCATACATGTGAAATGGGGATAAAAAATTTTTTTTCGCTGCACCCCCTCGTTTGGGGTATCATTGAATAGGTCTACTAAAATGAAGGTAATGTTTCATACATCACTTTTTTATCAGGTGTACCATCTGCGAAATATAGCCCGCCAAAGTGGCTTGCAATGTGTCCCCCCCCCCTGCCATTTCTAAACCATGCAACGTAGAAAGTTATAATCTTCCACATTGATAGACCTTTGTGAAAACTCTCTTTTAAAATTATTTCGAGTATAATGTGATTATAATTTTTTGAGTTATAGAGAGAAAACTGAAAAATACTTAAAACGTCCTAGTTCAAAGGTCATTGATCTTAGAGAAAAATGATCATAGCAAATAATGCTCTTTTAGCTACTTTCTATTTGAAAAAATCACAAAAAGTAACTTTGACATGACACACTACTTAAATTTGGCTTCTTGAATTTATCGCTAGATGGCGCTACTAACAACACGCTCTGAGTCGCCAATGCTGCCGATTATTGCAAAAACTAAAATAGCCATGATTAATATTCGATTTGATTCGTTTGTAATTACACCTACTTAAGGAACCCTATAATACTGAGCATGGCCCGACATGCTCTTGGCCGGTTTTTTTATATATAGCCTATGTAACTCAGGGTGAATGTAGCTTTCTAATGGTGATATTTTTTTTACATCGGCACTATAGTTTTTGATTTTATTCATTACAAACATACACACAAAAATACAAATCTTTCCTCTTTATAATATTTGTATAGAAAACATGGTAGAAGTCGCTTTACGTTGGGTTTGGTGGGTTACGGAGTATTACTGGATTTATGGAATATCAGAAATCGGGCTTCGTGAGTCTCTTTAGAACTCAATTAGATAGATAGATAGAGTATACTTTATTGTTTGCACACCATAAAAATAAAAACAAAGTTATAACAAACATGATCAAATCGTATCGCGATCAAATCGCGGATGTTCTCAAAAAATGCCAGGTTAAGAGTTATCTAAACCGACGAGCATGCATGACGAGGTTAATGGACGTAGATGAAGCGAAAGAGGTGTGTCAGGATCGTAGCAGGTGGAAATCCATAGTCTCTGCCTACCCCAATGGGAAACAGGCGTGATAATATGTATGTATGTATGTAACAAACATGAGCACAATACTAACAATTGGCGGTCTTATCGCTTAAAGCAATTTCTTCCAGACAACCATTACAACATTACAATTACAAACTTTTCTGTCCAAAAATTGTCTCATTGGGCTTATATTTGCGATCTCCAAGTGGTTTTGAAGAAAAAATTGGCTCTATCGCCAAAGTGAGGCGTGTGAATCGTTTAAAAAAAATACCGTATCAAGAACATACGTAATAACAATAGCGTAAGATTCAAAACTGGAACCAAGAAATACGTCACAAATACCTATTATACATTCAACCTCACAAATTCTGCCATACACATTAAGAACCAATAAAATACACTAAAACAAAGTAGCAATACTACTCGGCGGACTGGTTTGCCAACGGTACCCGAGGTTCAACCTTAGGTCATGCACCTCTGCTGGACCAGACTCGAAATAGAGTCGTAATTAATAGGTTAAGAACGAATTTTGTGTAAATGTAATGGGTTCTTTATATTTATAAATAACATATTATGTACGCCTGTATTTCCCCGAAGGGGTAGGCAGAGGTGTATATTACACCCACATTTCGCCAGTTACCTATGTTATAAGTCCCATGTAATAGGTGGCGGTCCTATTGCCATTAACCGGGCACAAATCCAGACTCCGGGCTGCTACTGAGAATTTCTTTAAGAAAAAACCTAATAACACTTTGCCCGATCCAGGAATCGAACCCAGGACCCCATGATCAGCAGTCGCGCTTGCGACCACTAGACCAACGAGGGTGGTCTGGGTGATGCTTATGTATTATAAGTATGTATTTACAACAACAAACAAAGTATTTAAGTATTATATCCATTGTCTTGTACCCATAGTACAAGCTCTGCTTAGTTTGGGACTAGAATATTTGAATTTGAATGAAAAAAAAACAACTTTTTATTTATCTATCTACCATTTTTACAGTGAAATGTCACGGATATCACGGAACTCCATCTTCGGTGTGGGCCGCAGATTCAATTCATCTGTAGGCCATGCATTGCACCCGGTACCTGCGACACAAATATTTGTCCTACACCTGCTTCCAGTGGGATGTTTGTGTTTGTAATGATCGACACACTAACCCCTAGAGCAGCGGTACTCTAAGTGTGTTCCGCGGAACCCTAGGGTTCCGCGATACCCCTGTAGGGGTTCCGCAAGAATTTAGAAAAAAAAAACAAAACACCTCTCTCTGGTCACTGGTCGAACGTTTTGAATCCGCCCGCCGCGCGTATTCTTGTGAGCGCGCAGTCCCTTTGATAAAAGCCGCCTCTGAATTAGACGCTATAGTTGTGAACAAGCGACTTTCGGCTCTATCTTCAAAAGCATAAAGTCGAGATTGTTTACAACGCATTTTTTTGTATTTATATTTTTATTTTCGCTTTTTGTTTATCAAAGGCGCCGACTCGAGTATTTTTGAGAATGTTCGAGTTCGAGTCTAGGACTAAGTATAAAAGCGCTATTATATAAAAAAAGTCGCGCCTCGTCAGTCAGTTGACGATTAGCGTTCGGAGCGATAAGTTCGTACCTACCTACTTACAAGCTGGCTAGCCTGCTGCCTTCTTGTAAGTTCTACTGCCCGCTGTATTCTGATTGTATCAGTTTTGTACATTTCTTCTTTGGACTAAACTTTGTCTCATAAACGCAGTAACGATTGTGCATTATTTTGACGTGTAACATTATTAATAAAGAAGAATGGAACGTTGGCTTAAAGGTGTTAAACGTGTTGCAACGACATCTTCTAATGACGCTGAATGTTCAAAAGCAGTACGCGCGGAGAATACAGCAATTACCGATCCAGACGATGATGCCACGACGTAAAGCTCCACGGTTTCAAAGACGAAAAAAAGGAAGTATGATGAATCATATATCAGTTTCGGATTTGTTGATTCCAACGGCTCACCTCTCTGCATGTTATGTAGTAAACTGCTTCCTAATAGTTCCATGGCACCTGCCAAATTACGCAGACATTTAGAAACTGTACACCCCGAGTCTAAAGACAAGAATAAAGAATTTTTTGTTCGTAAAAAAGAACAGTTATTGGAAAGTCAAAAAAATATGATGCATGTAACACAAACTATCAATGAAAAGGACGGAGGCATCATATTTAGTTAGCTATCGCATTGCACAAGCAGGTGAAGCGCACACTATCGCTGAGAATTTAATAAAGCCATGTGTGTTAGACATAACAAAATGTATGCTCGATGAAAAATCTGCAAAGCATCTTTCTACTGTACCGCTATCAAACGATACTGTTTCACGGCGAATCCATGATCTGGCAAGCTACGTCAAACAAGAACTACTTGCACGTCTACAAAAAACACGATTCTCCTTGCAAATGGATGAGTCAACTGATGTCACTGGTCTGGCTATCTTGCTGGTTATCGTGAGATATCCATATGAACGTTCTTTTGAAGAAGACATGCTTATGTGTTCACCGCTGCCCACAAACACTGCCCACAAATTTTTAATAAAATAAACATATTTTTTAAAGAAAATAATCTTAGTTGGAACGATTGCATTGACATTTGTACAGATGGGGCCAAGGCGATGACAGGTAAAACAGCAGGAGCAGTATCACGAATAAAAAGTAAAGCGCCTAATTGTAGTTCCAGCCATTGTATTCTGCATAGACAAGCACTTGCGATGAAGCAAATGCCGTCAAATCTAAAATTAGTTATGGATGAAGCGGTAAAAATAATTAATTTTATCAAATCACGACCACTACAATCCCGATTGTTCTCATTATTGTGTGAAGATTATGGCAGCAAACATAAAACACTGCTGCTCCATACAGAAGTGCGATGGCTGTCTCGGGGTAAAACTTTAACAAGGCTATTTGAACTAAGAGCCGAGTTACAAATGTTTCTTTCAGCAGATACAGTTTCTTTTAATTTGAAAGACCGTTTGTATGATAAAACTTGGTTGTTCCGATTGTCTTTTATGGCGGATATCTTTCAAAAACTGAACGAATTGAATTTATCATTGCAAGGTAAACAGACAACAGTGTTCCAGGCCTATAAGAAAATAACTGCCTTCAAAAGAAAATTAGATTTTTGGATTATTTGCGTTGGTAAGAGAGAAATAGAAAGCTTTACGTCACTCAGTGAGTTTGTTAGCGATAACGACTCGGAAATGTTTCAAGATGATGTGTTTGAAGAATTGGTCCAATATCTCACTTCGATGCGCGCATCTTTTGTAAAGTATTTTCCCGAAGAACATAATACAAAAATGAAGCTGAATTCATGGATTCATAATCCTTTTTTACCCAACTTGCAAAAGCCCGAAAGTATGTCAAACGAGATATATGAATCTCTTTTAGAAATGTCATCAGACACAAGTATGGAGTCACTGTTCAAAACGACGCCTCTCAACGATTTTTGGTGCAGAATCCGTGATGAATATCCAATGCTTGGCAGAATGGCTCTGAATATTCTTCTCCCGTTCCCAACAACATATTTGTGCGAAACAGGATTCTCAACCTATGCAGCCACGAAAACAAAATATCGCAATAGACTGGACGCCGAACCTGATATGAGACTTCAAAAGTCTTCTATCAAACATGATATCAACCAATTGATGAAAAATAAAAAACAGTTTCATACCTCCCATTAGTTAAGATTTTTTCATTTTTAATATCTTCTATTATTGTACTTGGCATGTGGTTAAAGTAAGTAATAATTAGTAACTGTTACATTGTACTTTTATTATGCTTATATAATAAAGAATACACTTTTAAAAACTATTGTTTTATTGTAGGGTTCCGTCAAGTATTTTGCTTGTCAAAAGGGTTCCGTGACCAAAAAAGTTTGAGAACCGCTGCCCTAGAGGAAGCGATTTTCTGAGAACAAGAACGCAACCTCTGTCAACATGCACGGTTGCATGGCAACCCTGAAATCAACAAAAAAACAACTAACAGCTGTTCGCTGTAAGACCCCGGTTGACCCCGTAGTAAAATTGATCTATGATATGCCCTATCTCTTCTCATGTGTGTCGTAAGAGGCGACTAAGGGATTCACCAGAGGATGGGCAGCAGCGTTTTCTGAGTATTTTACCAACCAACTGCGATCGCCAACCCGCCTGCCAAGCGTGGCAATTATGGCATATCCCCCCAACATGCTTGGGGGAGGCCTCTGTCCAGCAGTGGACGTCTTTCGGCTGAAATGATGATGATGATGATGATGCCCTGAATAAGGTCACCAAATATGACCATGCATTTCTACCTTCTTCTATCGTGTCGACATGAGCTACATATAATTATGATAGCTCATGCCGTGGGGAAAAGATTAGCCAGTCAGCAGGTTGGTAGCGGGACTGCTCAGGGTGCGCCGGACGATCAATTCAACATCGTCTCTCGTGGAGGCCTACGCATTTCTATACAAGTTGTATAGGGTTTAATTGTTGATGGGTTATCTTAAAATCCACGGACTCCTAATCAATGTTTTTATCAGTATAAAACCTGTCGGCTGCGGAATTGCAGATGTCAAGTTTGGTCGTTAACTAGAAGATTATCTTCGAGCTTTATGGCGTATATATAGAACATAAGCTTTCTAGACTTTATAGAACCTTTTGTACCAAATAATTTTGAATTTTATGAAATAATGTGCCTTACGGTTTCTCCCGCCTTGCGTCGCATCGCCCGCCCGCGCTATTGCTTTGTTTTCGCTTAGCGTTCTTTCCGACTTTTTGCTTTTTGCTCGGCTCTTAAGGGTCTTCTTCTTCTTCTTCGTGTCGACGGTACAAAAAATTTACTGGTAGTCGCACAGTAATCACACGCTGCTGGCCCAGAAATTTGCCACGTCTTGTGCGTTGTCTGTGGCATTGATAAGGTCACTCAATGTGCAAGTGCTTGGACACAAGGAGCAGCACAGCAAATGTGACATTGATTGAGGATCAATGCCACACATGCAGGCTGTAGCTGTTTGGTCTATGTAGCCACACTTGCTCATGTTAAGCCTGCATCTGCCTACCTGGGTCCGCAATCGGTTTAAGGACATCCATGTAGCCTAGCCCAGGGGAGTTTATACCCTACAGGAAGCCTCTCACTTGGTTGGATGTAGTTTGCAGGTGGAGGAAATTTTTCCAACCACAGTTTTTGACGGGCATCAGCTAAGGGTTCTTAAGGGTTGTAGCGTGATGTTATAAATAGCGCTGCTGTTCATTCAAATATTGCTTGATGTAAGCCTTTAAAATCCATTCGGACCGGTCGTAATCGCAAACGACCTCGTTTGTCTTTAAAGTGGTAGGCAACCGCAACCTGTGGTGATGGTAGTGGTAGGTGATAGTGGTAGCCTGGACTACCAGCGACCTAATCCTGATCAGGTGATGAGACTGTTGCAATCTTAGTGCCTTCATCTCTGAGCAGAATCTCCTGTCTCCCTATTGAGAAGAAGAAGAAACTATCGCTGTCGCTTTGCCTCAAGTAAGTGCGATAAGGACAACTGCAGTTCCGACTTAATAGCCTTAGTAAAAAGTCATAATTCGACGTTTGGCTTGCGACAATTTTCTCCTCCGAAACTGGACCAATTTGAAAGATATTTCATAAACTGAATAAGAAGAATGTGTACTGTGCCGCTATGTTTTTCCTTTTTCATTAATAGTTGTCAAATGTATACACTAGGCCTCTGTAGACAGCGGTCTAAATAGGCAATTTAAAGATTTTTTGAGGGCTTCTACAAATAATTTATCAACAAAAACGAAACAGCAAAAGCTGATATTTATTTTACTCTAAAAAATCATTACTGTGGGATTATAAACCAGAAAGAAAACAGTCGGCAGCAGTTGTATGGAGATAAGTCGCATTTCCTCTTAACAATTACCTCTTTCTAAATCTTTCAAAAACACACGCATCAACTGTACAAACCTAAGTTCCTTTACCAAAATAAATCCTTAGCTGCAAATAACATTTTTCGCCGTAACGTCATTTACTGCCAAAATTAATATCCAATCCATCCACGATTTACCCTACTGGTGATAGAAATTTGACATAAGCTCCATACAAAATATGTCAAATTTCTATCTCCAGTAGGCTAAATCGTGGATAGATTGGATATTAATTTTGGCCGTAAATCATACACGACACTCATAATATCCAGTTCTACAGATAATTAGTTAGATAATCGATAGAGAACGTTCAGATGTTAAGGACAACTGCACACACCCTCTGCAAGACATAAATATGCACTTGATGTACACTTGAGAGCAAAAGTGTTTGGCATTTGTCACCTCGTCAATAAATATTAGCCATTGATTGGGATGAATAACATAAACAAACAATTTTTTTGTATACAACGTGTATCAGAAAAGCGTACTATTATACCACTTAACCATTCAAACATAAAGAACTTTTTCATGTAACAAAGTTCAGAGCGACTAACTTCGCATCATAAAAATTCGCTCGTCAGCACTGCCGCGCTTGACTGCACCGGTAGATCCAGCTTCCTAAGCCAAAGTGGTTTGTTTTATTATTTACAAGACACTCTCGAACGGCGACCGCGCCAAACACACGCACAAAACAGAAAACTTTGGTGTTATTATTTTATTTTTATTTCAAATTTGTTATCTGTGTATACGCAAATTGTTTCAAAATGTACAAGGAGGTTTTCTTTTTAATTTTTGCGGCGACACTGGCTATGAGTGATGGTGAGTAATCGTATTTTTTATATAATTATTTTTGGTGTTCTTTTTAATTATTCTAAAGACATTCACATATTTACAAGTGTTTACGAGCGACTTTTTAAAATGATTAATCTAAATTATTGCAGTGTTTATTAAATGTTTCGTAGGTTTAAAATGACATTAAATTAATTTATTTATAAAGTTCAGGAAAGTTTCAGGCAGAAATAGGTGGTACAATTTGATGCAAGCTTTGCATTTTTAGTACCTAGGTTTAAGTTATTGATAATTGAGATTAAGAACCAAGTTTTAAAATAACTTAACACAATAATATTAACGATATTATTTTGCGTCTAATGCAATTTCTGCAAATTGACAAAAACAAAAATATGATTAGTTTCTGTGATATTTATTAACAATGCGTCCAAGATTTAGGTGAAATTATTGACAAATTAATAATATTATTACAATAGTATATAGTCAGACAATCGTATAAAATATAGAATATCTGATGTACAACCTAATTATTGATAGTAGCTGTAGCTACAAACATAATAACGTGCCTGAAAAAGACATTATAAATAAATAATGAATACGTAGTTCGAAAAACTAAAAAACACGCATTTAGAGGTACTGTAGTCCATCATCAGATCATCTCGATGGTTCCAAATTATTGTATTGTCATCCGGATTACATATACTTGCAAACTTTCAAATCGATAGGATACTTAGAAGTAGGTTAAAATCGACTTCCAAGATTTGTTTACATAGTTACAAGAGAACCTAATTTAAGCGTGTTAAAAAGGCAGCACCTTACATAAAAAACGCTGCATTAGTAAGATAACCAGGCATCAAAACAGACAAATTCTTTGAGACTTCGTAGGTAAATTATAATTAGTGTGTTAATTTTACTTATATTCAAGAGTTCGCTCTCAATCAATAGGTGTTCAACCCTCGAATTACGAAATAAGCCGAAACCAACTTGGCGGTAAGTTTATCACAAATTCTCATTACCATGCACGAACTAGTAAAGATGGGTCATTTCTCATTACCGTGGTGCTCATTACCGTTTTCATTACACTTGTTATACGCATGTTTCAAATTGATGGATTGTTCAATAATATGGTTAATGAAATTGCATGTGTTCATTTGTTATTAATGTTATAGCAACACAACAAATAAATTACAGATTTACCATGTGGAAACTCAATCAGAGTGACTGAGGAATTTAATAATCTTGACATCATTATTTATTATTTTTAACGCATTTTACGCATGCGAAACGAAATCTAACGATTTAAATTATGGAATGAAAAAATCGCTCACGAGCAGGATTCGAACCTGCGACTCCTGGCTCAGTACGCCAGTGCTTTAGCCACTAAGGTACCGTGAACACTGCTCGTGATAACGAAATTCTCATCCACTTGGTACATCTTTGGGTGACGTCAGCGATATCTTATTAAGAAACAGTGTTTCTTAACCGACTTGACTAACTTTGCAGTTAATTAAAAAAAAAAAAAAAAAAAAAGTTTCACTTAAAAATAATAAATAATTAGTACGGGTGCCATATCTATACGACTTTGAATTGAATTTGAACTGCAAAGTTAGTCAAGTCGGTTAAGAAACACTGTTTCTTAATAAGATATCGCTGACGTCACCCAAAGATGTACCAAGTGGATGAGAATTTCGTTATCACGAGCAGTGTTCACGGTACCTTAGTGGCTAAAGCACTGGCGTACTGAGCCAGGAGTCGCAGGTTCGAATCCTGCTCGTGAGCGATTTTTTCATTCCACAATTTAAATCTTGACATCATTGAGTAAATAATCCTGGTTTAAATTAAAAGCTACAGATGTTCATCCTCCTAGCCTTTTTACCAATTATGTTGGGGTCGGCTTCCAGTCTAACCAGATGCGGCTGAACATCAGTATTTTACACGGAGCGACTGCCATCACACCCCCGCAACCCAGTTACTGGGTAATACTGACATTCGGATGTTAGACCAATTGCCAGACTTTAAGGCTTCAGAGCATCGACTGCCATAGATATTCGTATGTCAACAGCTTAACGCAAAAAAAAACCGAAAGCTACAGTGGAATTCCTTGCCAGTGTTTCCCGAGAAGTATAATCTGGTGGTCTTCAAGACTCGAGTGAATAGGTTTTTGCTGGGCAAGCGTGTACCATCGTCGACCGCACCATCGCTTAACATCAGGTGAGGTGGTGGTCAAACGCAAGCCAGTTAAGAATTTAAAAAAAAAAAACTAAATCATGTCTTATAGGTAGTTACGGTATAATATCTTGGTTAGAAGTTGGAACTAGAGTTGCCAGATGCCCGGGAAAACTGGGAAAGCCCCGGAATTTTGCGTCTGGTCCCGTGTCCAATAATTATGCTTAGATTATTGTCCCGGATACTAGCATTTTTTTGGCAAAGTTACGACACGATTTGTTTAATTGATAAACCAAAGAAATCTCTTCAATTTTTTTTATGTAGTTTATAACGTAGTTTTTACATAAGTAGGTAGGTAACTCACTAAAATATAGTTCGCTGTTGGTGTAGATAGAAAAAATGCCAAAAGTGGCCGTTTTTCACACTTTTTCTATCTACAATTACAGCGAACTATAATTTACAGAGTTAATAGTTTCTGATTAAACTACAGTACCTGTACTTTAATTATTAAAAACTAATTTTCTATAAATCATGTATTCAGCGAGTAATATTTTTTTTACTGATGGGGGCACCACTTGGCTGCTAGATTCCCCTTAATAATTAATTCCCCTTAATTTCCTCCATTCTACTTGCTATGGCTTACACTCCATCGGCACTCAACCAGTACCTAGAGCAAATATGTAAAGGAGTGCGATTAGAAACAACTATTTTTATAAACTTTCCTTTTATCACTTTTATCCTTTTATGGAAATTACTGGTTCGTATAGAGAAAATGTAGTTTTTTTTTTTTCTCTTGTCTTATTTAGTAAAAAATCTTGGCATGTCTCTTTATTCTATAATAATAAATAAATACTGATAAAATATAATTACTAGTTCTGCATCTGCACATGTAATTAGGTAAAAAAAAAACTGCTTGAAATTGTTAATATAATGTCTTTCAATAATTATTATTGACGAATTTCATTTGAATGACATGCCAAGATTGTTTACCTACTAAATAGGACAAGTAAGAAAAAACAGAGTGTAGTGTTTCGGGATAAAACAAACCCAATGTTACTAGCTATAGTAGTTTTTCGAAGATTTTCCTCTATATTTGATTGTCATCATAACATAACATAACATAACATCACGCCTGTATTTCCCCGAAGGGGTAGGCAGAGGTGTAATAGTACACCCACATTTCGCCAGTTATGTTATAGTCCCATGTAATAGGGGGCGAGCCTATTGCCATTGACCGGGCACAAATCCAGACTCCAGGCTGCTACTGAGAATTTCCTAATGAAAAAACCCAATAACACTTTGCCCGACCATCATATTGACATCATCATATCATATTGATTGTCATCATAGCGTCATTAAAGTAGGTAAGTTCAATTACTGGCAATAAAGTATTAAGTAGTTAGTCTGCTAGGTATATAATTAAGTATATTAAGGTATTATTTGTTCCACTAAATTAATTTCGTTTCAAAGAATTCTGTTTTACTTGAAATCTGAAAATAGCGTGGCAAATAATACGGTTTTGTAGGTACCTACTTAGATAATTACACTGTACATACATACTTCAATTACGTAATTTGCGTTTGTACGTAACTATTTAAGCCTATTAAAACGATTCCAGTTAAATATTTTAGATAAACTAAAAATATCAACTGTTTTTGATATAGTTTTATAATATTCTATTCTTCATTGAACTAGTTATAAATGAAGTCGGTAAAAGAGATTCTATAACAATGTGTCTAAACAAAATTTACTTATGTTCATCTCTTACCTAGTTATTTATTCAAAGACTTTTTCTGCTGTTCCTGTTGGCAATTTTCACTGAATTCTTTGTGAAATATCTACATTATTGTACACATAACATAATCAGCCCATTACTGTCCCACTGCTGGGTCTCTCCTTCGAATGAGATGGGTCCACGTGGTCAACAACGCTGGCCTAGTGCGAGTTGGCGGAGTACACACACCATCGAGAACTGTCTGGAGCGTTCTCAGGTGTGCAGGTTTCCTCATGATGTTTTTCTTCACCATTAAAGCAAGTGATAAGCAAATTTTGATCCGCACATGAATTCGAAATGTCAAAGTTGTGGGCCGGGTTCGAACCCAGACCCGCCTACACAGAAGGCAGGCGTTCAACCACTAGGCTATCACTACCTGACAATTATTAACTAAAGACATTATTTCAAAACACGCAAGTAAATAAAAGAGCATCATCAAGCCAAATACCTTAGTATAGTATAGTATAGTATAACAGGCTGGTTTCTGCAACTCCACGTCCGAGCGTGTATTTTGCGTACGGGTGGGAACTTACTCGATTCAGTCCAACTCCTCGAAAAAGGCCAGCAACGCCTTGTTGTTGCTGGTTATCTCTTTGAGGGTACCTCGGTTACCAATGTACTTGGCCCTGTATGTGGCGACCTCAGGGCAGTCTAGGAGCACTTGGGCTGCTGTCTCGTCTTCCACCATGCAGGCTCTGCACAGTGGGTTGTCCGTCACACCTATGATAAAAAGATGTTTGTCAAAGGACCCGTGGCCAGTTATAGCAGCTATGACTGTACGCAGCTGTTGTTTTGACAATCGGAGGGCCTGTTTCGTGAAACAGCCGTCAATTGTGGGAAGTGCCTCATTGGCCTGCCTGCACTAACCATGGTCTTACCAAAGTTTGTGGTGTTATCCCTGGTTCGTTTCCTTACCAAGTTGCGTAAGTACCCGAAGGGGAGTGGCACTATGGGTTCAGTTCCCACGACTACCATACTCGATCCCCTTCTGCCGAGTTCATCCACTGCATCATTGCCTCAAGAACTGCTGTGTCCTTTGATCCATTGAATGGTTATTGAGACTACCTACCTGGTTGAGGTTCTGTTGGCACTCGTGTATCAGCCCAGAGTTTACCATGTGGCTGCTTCGTGCTTGTAGTAAGCTAAATATCTTTTTCATCCCCCATGTCGGAAAGAGTATTTTTGCTCTTCGATATCTGAGTGCAAAAGCCGTTTTTATCCGCTAGAGGATAAAGTAAATTGAAATTAGAACATCTAATATATGTCTGAACATCTGTAATACTTACCTATCATAATGTAGTAGTTAATACCTAAACTAAAATAAAAGTATCTTGTGATTGTAAATGTTTTTATTTGCATTTAGTCATTTCCTCGCTGAGGTGGGATGAAAAGTTACGTGTTGCACTCGAGTGCAAAGATTTTTCACTTTGTGCTCTTTTGATTCCCTCACTGACGCTCAGGATTCTAATTTTTGAATCACTCGCTGTGCTCGTGATTCAATTTTAGTATCCTTCGCTTCCTCGGTCATCAAAATTGAGCACGCGGTTAAAAAGCAACTTTGCACTCTTGTATAACAAATAACTATTGATATTACCACAGAAATAGATAGATAGAATGGTTGTAATCACAATTTTACTTGCGATTCATGCGTGGCAACTTTCGAACAAACTACGCCTCCCATATTGACGTCATTAATTTTTTTAAACTAATTTTAATCAAATGTACTTTACAGCTTTTGTTTCTGCAGTTAGAAACAGCGCCATAAGGCATTTTTGCGTTTTTCTGTTGCAATATTTACGGAAACAAGTCATAGGGCGTACTGAGAAAGGTTTTGAAATGCCCTGCACTCTGATGCAGTGTTGGCGCGGGCGCCTAACTCTATAATTAATATATAATATACTTACTATTAATGTATAGTATGTTTTTTATAGTATTGCTACTTTTCCATTCTATCTATCTATTTCTGTGGATATAACAATGTACCTACCAATTTTTTTTTGTAAAGAAACTGACTGACGCGGCACGTCATGGATTTTTTACTCAAAAAAAAACAAACGTGTCATCTTTACAATGAATAGCGTTACGGTGAACAAATGTTAATTAGGTAGGTAGATACCTACCTAGACTAATTACCAAAAATAAGGAAACATTGCAAGGTCGCCTCTGTTTTGTTAAGTTGTTCTACAATTAATTATTATCAAGATGCTAACAAAAATTAATTTACATTGAAGATGCATATCTAGTTCACATTAAGACAATTCTTATTATTCATAATAATGTTATTATTAGATACAGATTCGCTTCCCATATGGTTAAGGGCGATTTGTACTCGAATGCATGTTTTTATCAAGGTTCGGTTATTTATTGCTATTGTGCGCATGAGTCGTGTGAATGAACTGCATTTTGGAGGCTTTTAACATAACATAACATCACGCCTGTATTTCCCCGAAGGGGTAGGCAGAGGTGTAATAGTACACCCACATTTCGCCAGTTATGTTATAGTCCCATGTAATAGGGGGCGAGCCTATTGCCATCAACCGGGCACAAATCCAAACTCCGGGCTGCTACTGAGAATTTCCTAATGAAAAAACCCAACAACACTTTGCCCGACCCGGGAATCGAACCCAGGACCCCATGCTCAGCAGTCGCGTTTGCAACCACTAGACCAACGAGGCAGTCAGTTTGGAGGCTTTTGACTAAACATAATGTAAACAAAACGTTTTACAATAAATACTTTGGCAAACGATGCAGTTAGATATCTTAATCAATTACTAAATATCATACTTATCTACAAGTACATTAAGTAAAAGCCCCAGTTACCGACAGTGCCCATTGCTCGACAAAAAAACACCCAACTTCAAAAAATAAGAGCAAAATTATAATTTGGTACACGGTTAAAAGTTAACTAATAAACATTAAACTGTTACATAGTGTAGGTACCACAAGTACGTAAATAATCATCATGAAACAGATGTATTTAAAAAAACCGGCCAAGAGCATGTCGGGCCATGCTCAGTATTATAGGGTTCCTTAAGTAGGTGTAATTACCATAAAGGTCAGTATAGAAATGTCTTTGGTAATTACAAACGAATCAAATCGAATATTAATCATGGCTATTTGCGTTTTTGCAATAATCGGCAGCATTCGCGACTCAGAGCGTGTTGTTAGTAGCGCCATCTAGGGATAAATTCAAGAAGCCAAATTGAAGAAGAGTGTCGTCAACATAACACAAAGTTACTTTTTGTGATTTTTTCAAATAGAAAGTAGTTAAAGGAGCATTATTTGCTATGACCATTTTTCTCTAAGATCAATGACCTTTGAACTAGGATATTTTAAGTATTTTTCAGTTTTCTCTCTATAACTCAAAAAATTATAATCACATTATACTCGAAATAATTTTAAAAGAGAGTTTTCACAAAGGTCTATCAATGTGGAATATTATAACATTCTACGTTGCATACTTTAGAAATGGCAGGGGGGGGGGGGACACATTGCAAGCCACTTTGGCGGGCTATATTTCGCAGATGGTACACCTGATAAAAAAGTGGTGTATGAAACATTACCTTCATTTTAGTAGACCTATTGAATGATACCCCAAACGAGGGGGTGCAGCGAAAAAAATTTTTACATCTCCATTTCACATGTATGGACGCCACCCCTAAAATACGTAAAAACTATTTTTTTATTCTTTTGAAATTGAGATCTATATATAGACTATTTTTTAACAAAATTTCATTTACTTATGTTTATAACTGTAGAAGTTATTAAGCTGTAAAGGATTAGGACGGACGGACAGACGGACAGACGGACGGACATGACGAAACTATAAGGGTTCCTTGTAGGACTTCGGAACCCTAAAAATACTTGTGATTGTCCCTTAGTGTCGATAATTGGGGATGTTACGTTAATATTCAACATACAGATAGGTGACATTCGTAACCATGAAAGCTTGTTGGCTGAGAAGGTACCTTGATACCTGTGAAGGGCCGAGGTATTATGTCCCTCCCACACAAAGGGCCCTCCAACCAGGCTGTCTTTTTGCCTGGCGGGCCGCTACCCAATGGCTAATGTCGGGCGTTTGTATACACGGTGATTTTGGTAACGAAAATGGCTCATTGTACACATTATTATGAGCAACTTTTACTGAGGGATAAAAGCCGAAACCGCGAAAAAAAATCAGCTGATCCCATAAATCGTCAAAATATAGGGATAAGCAGATTTTTTTTTCGCGATTTCAGGTTTGGTCCCATAGTAAAAGTTGTTCATAATGATAAGTAGGTACATTGACCCTTTTTCGTTTCCAAAACCAACGAAAATTCACCGTGTATAAATAAATAATAATAAATATTTTTGTGATATTTTATCTAGTCCCAAACTAAGCAAAGCTAATAACGCGTCAAACATTGATAGCGCGATTTAGGATTCTGTGACGTCATCCAGAACGTCAGTGGTAGTTCCCGTGTAGCGCGATAGATGTCGCTAATACCTATACCTGATTTGATGACAGGACTGGTAGTGGCCGAGCGCAAAATGTTATAAAGTATAGGCCGTGGGTTTCATCCCCAAATGGGTCCGGGATCCGGGTCTAGCTGGTCATGGGTGAGATATTCCTTTGTCAGCTAATGTTAAAAACAAATCTAAAGCTTTTTAAACAGTCATCACGTTCGAACTTACTTATTTACATATATCATCATCATTTCAGCCAAAAGACGTCCACTGCTGGACATAGGCCTCCCCCAAGCATCGCCACAACGACCGGGCCTGTGCCTTCCGCATCCAGCGGATTCCCGCGACCTTCACCAGGTCGTCGGTCCACCTTGTGGGGGGCCTACCCACGCTGCGCCTTCCAGTACGCGGTCGCCACTCCAGAACTTTACTGCCCCATCGGCCATCCGTTCTGCGAGCAATGTGCCCCGCCCACTGCCACTTAAGTTTGGCAATTCTTCGGGCTATGTCGGTTACTTTCGTTCTCCTGCGAATCTCCTCATTTCTGATTCGATCACGCAGGGACACTCATAGCTCTCAGAGCATAGCCCTCTCCATTGCCCTTTGAGTGACTTTGAGCCTTCTTATCAGGCCCATTGTGAGCGACCACGCAAACCTAACACACATACGGTATTGGGTGCACCAAACCATTCACGGGATCCATCCCATAAGGTTCAAACAAACTAACAATCATCATCACCACAACCATTCACCAACAGGTTTCGGAATAAGAGAAGTACTGGACTATTTATTAGGAGGCAACTACGGCGGGAACTACCCGTACCCGACGGGGCCGGGGTACTACCCGGGGCAGGGGCAGGGCCACTACGGGCAGGGGCAAGGGCACTACGGGCAGGGGCAGTACGGGCAGGGGCAGTACGGGTCGGGGCAGTACGCGCCGCCTGGCCCGCCTGGCGCTCATGCCGGATGCCCGCTGTGTGATTCTTCCGTGTACAGCTACTGCTCTCATAAGCAGGCCCATGATTCCTGTTGCTGCAGTTCTGTTTGTGAGTATAAAATAATAAATTATTTAATTTTTAAGATGAAACTGAATAAAGAAAGGAATAGTTCCTTTGATTTGATTGCTGAAACCTAGGAGGAATAAAGACTTTATTCTTAAAGTTTATTCTTTAAGTCTTTATTCCTCCTAGGCTGAAACCAAGTAGGTATTTATTTATACATCTTTATTCAAGTTTTTTTGGTTCCCGCCTTTCGTATCAACAGTAACGTTTATGGGCGCAATACTAGGCGGGAGACCGAATCTTTGTAGCCTAATTTGGAAGAAGTCTATGCCTAGGTCTAACAGTGGACTGGAAATTACTGTATTCCGCCCATTTATTCACCTTCCTCCAATGCTGAGCACTTATTCTCGTTCATTAACATAACATAACATCACGCCTGTATTTCCCCGAAGGGGTAGGCAGAGGTGTAATAGTACACCCACATTTCGCCAGATATGTTATAGTCCCATGTAATAGGTGGCGAGCCTATTGCCACTAACCGGGCACAAACCCAGACTCCGGGCTGCTACTGAGAATTTCCTAATGAAAAAACCCAGTAACACTTTACCCGAACCGGGAATCGAACCCAGGACCCCACGCTCAGCAGTCATTAATAAGTTGATAATTACAAACAAAACTGCAATAAATATTAAAAGCTGCATCACAAAATAGGTAAGTTTTTATAAAAGGATTCACTAACGGTTATATCAATAATCTCCAGCAATTAAAATTCTGAAACAATTTGTTCAATACTGTGGTGAATTCTGTAAGTTTTTATTAAATTACAAGGATAACGAAGTTTTAAAATTGCGAAATTCGATTAAATATTATTTTTTACTTATTACACCGTACAAATACCGATTTTGCATTTTGACGTTCGAAACCAGGGATGTTATGGAGCTCCGTAACTGTAACCGAAACTATCGGATATCCGTAACCGTAACCGTATCCGTTTCACAAGTTTCGGATAGTTTTGTAAAAGGGCGGAGTCTAAATAAAACGACATGTTTCCACAGGTTTTTGTTTCACCGCTCGCGCGCCACGTAAATCTTGCAGTTTGTTTGTTATTTATAGTCATAGAAAAACCTCTTTCATAACCTATAAATAAAACCAAATTATTACATACTATTTGTGTTTATATTTTACTTCAATCTAATATCCGTAACCGAAACTAACGGATAATCCGAAATAATTAAAGCTGGAGTGAATCGGCACCTAATAGGTTTGCTCGCTCCATCGTCGACCACATCCTGACAAAGCTGTCTAGATTGTGGTCAAGAGCAGATCTATAAAGCATAAATAAATAAAAAAAAAATAAAAAATTACATATCCGTAACCGTATCTGAAACCGATATAATGTTATTCCTATATCCATATCCGTATCCAGACCCGAAATATCATATCCATAACATCTCTATTCGAAACCACTGGCACCAATCCAGAAATCGCGAAAAAAATAAGAGACACATTTGTCGAGTTATGCGAACATAAATGTATGGTGAAGCTAAATTTTTTTCCCGATTTCGTAAAGGTTGTTCATAATGATGTTTTATTTATTTTCAATTAACTTATCTTTCATTTCCCAGTCAACCCCTACAACTGCGGCAAGACTGACTGCAAGTTCCTGTACTCGAACTCCTGCGAGGAACACCAGCTGATCACGAACTGCTGTTGCGTGGACCTCTACAAGAACAACGTGCACGACGTGCCTGTCGTCGTATAATCAGCTCAATTCCTATTGAAATAAGACTTAAATTCGTCTAAACAGCGAATTTGTTCCCTGATTGCATCAAACTGATGCTGCACAACTGCTCATAAAATGTTAGGATGTGGAACGATGAAGTTATGACCTTATGCAATATTAGTTTTTGTTTACCCTAAATCACAAGAGGGGTCATTGTACTCATCATTATTAACAACTTTTACTATGGGACCAACCCTGAAATCGCGAAAACCAAACATCAGCTGTTCCGTACATATTTTATGTTCACATAAACCGACAAAATGTATGGAACTGTTTTTTATTGCTATTTCAGGGTTGGTCACATTTGATTTCACAAAAAAAAAACCGGTATTGTGGCCAAACGCGCGGTCGTTTAAGCAGAGAACTTGAACCAACAATGGTCCAAGGCAGAGAATTATCGTTGGCGGAATCGGTATCTTAAAATTATTAATGACGAGTACAATGACCCCTTTTCAGGTTTAGGGTCTCGGACCAACAGAAAAAAGTGGTCTGTGTTTAGGATAAACAGAAAACTAATGTTGTAGACGTTCCACATACTTATATATCAATTAGTTTGATGCAACGGGGTTTAGAATATTTAAGAGTAGTTTTAAGAAAGCTCATAAATTCATCAGTCATTGTAACATAAAATTACATAAATGATATTGTAACCATAATGGTATATATTTATTGTATTATTTTTTTGCCTCCAGTCAGATCCCAATTATTAAAAAGTGTAGATTTTAAATAAAAATCTGAGCCTATAAAGCGTCTAGAACCTACCACCTACGTGGAAGAATTCTAGTCTTTCCAAACGGTTGGTTTCAGCCAGGGTTCAGTTTCTGAATTTTCCCCATGTTCATACTGGGTGTAAGGGGAACGCTTCCGAAAACGAAGATAGGTGCTGTAGGTCTACTCGCGTTTTACGAACGACAAACGAAGTACGAACTTTCGTTCCGACTGATACTTACATAATAAAGATAGGCACATAAAAAAGGCACAATTAAGATAGACTACGGTTCATAGTCGTATACAATTTACCGGAGATGAGAAAAACAAACGTCAAAACACGATCATCGCATGCGATAAGGGAACGATGGTTGACCGGAGTAGCAAATTGTGCGAGGAATCGTACGATTTATCGAATATCGTCGAACGGGAGTAGACCCCCTGGTGATTACTGATACGAAACCACGAAAAAAAAAAGCGACTGATTAGACCAACCCTGTTATCGCGAAAACAAAACATTTGGTGTTCCCTACATTTGTGTTCACATGAATCGACAAAATGTAGGGAACATCAGATTTTTATTTTTCGCGATTTCAGGGTTGGTCCCATAGTAAAAGTTGTTCATACTGATGAGTACAATGACCCCTTAAGAGGTTTTCAGTTATTTCAATAACACGTTGCATAAACCGCTGTTTCCTTGTGGTCATACTAGTTTGTCATATCAGTATGACTACGAGGATATGTCCTCATAGTCATACTCATATTTCTACACCTATAAGAAATAGTACAATATCTGTATTGTATCTGTATTTTCCATTCCCAAATATTTGCCCAAGGATTTCATTCCCAAAAATTTCCCCAAGAACGATTTTTTTTTCACAAAATTGCGAAAAATCTCCCAATATTGCGAGGCAACCTGAAAATCTGACTGAATTTTTGTAAGTTATCATAAAAAAAATATCTGGACCGGATCCAGGATCCTCAGTAATATGAATTCAACGTAGGAGGACAAGGTATGAAGCACTATCCACACATTTCCGAGCCAGGGCATTCCGAGCTTCCGGGCCGTTTCTTTACGTGGTGTTTTATACTGACACTACGTGACGTGACGTCACGTGACCGACCCTGACACTGACGTCACGTGAGTGACACTGACGTCACGTGACCGGCCCAATTTTGAATGCACAGAAATGGCACAAAACCACGGCCCGGAAGCTCGGAAGGCTCTGACCCGGGAATGTGTGGACAGCGAGTTTAGAAATAAAACCACAAATTGCTTACAGGTACTTATTCATGAATGCACCACAAATAATCGTACATCACATACACACAGTCGCTAAACCGTAGAAAATAGCTAACGCCACTGGGTGGCCACATTGGCATCGGAGGTTGAACATCAACCTTATTCTATTACAATTAAGTGCTCCTCATACAACTAAAAACACTGTTAATGGCAGTTCTAAACATTTGTCCGTATTACGTCGACCACACACCCAATAATCGAGTATTAAACCCATACACCCTTATCATCCCTCCAAGCGTTTGTGGGAACCACCATCATTGCACATTCATTCATTCATTTCAGCCGAAAGACGTCCACTGCTGGACATAGGCCTCCCCCAAGCATCACCACGACAGGTCCTGCGCCTTCCGCATCCAGCGGATTCCCGCGACCTTCACCAGGTCGTCGGTCCACCTTGTAGGGGGCCTACCCACGCTGCGCCTTCCAGTACGCGGTCGCCACTCCAGAACTTTACTGCCCCATCGGCCATCCGTTCTGCGAGCAATGTGCCCCGCCCACTGCCACTTAAGTTTGGCAATTCTTCGGGCTATGTCGGTTACTTTCGTTCTCCTGCGAATCTCCTAATTTCTGATTCAATCACGCAGGGACACTCCGAGCATAGCCCTCTCCATTGCCCTTTGAGTGACTTTGAGCCTTCTTATCAGGCCCATTGTGAGCGACCACGTTTCAGTACCGTAAGTAATTACTGGCAACACACACTGGTCAAGGACTTTCGTCTTGAGACACTGCGATATTTTGGACGAGAAGATATTGCGTAGCTTCCCGAACGCTGCCCAACCGAGTCGGATTCGACGATTGACCGCTTTATCGATGTTGGACTTACCTAGCTGGACAGTTTGTCATAAGTATACATAATCGTCAACAACTTCGAGTGTAGATTCTCCGATGTTTACGGGAACACATTACATCATTGCACACCTCTGACATTTCATACAATATAAATGCTAGCACCACCTACATATACAAGATTACGTCTGTAAACAAACGCACACATACATGTAGTTTAGGGATGCTCGCCGCTCGTAATGCCGACTGGATTCGAAGTGCTTCTCAGAGATGACGTGCTTGTATAGCGACTAGCGATTGACATCCATTGCAATCTTGCAGTCCAATTGCCGTCAAACAGCAATCTTAAATTGGCGGGGGGCGGTGAGTGGCCATTCTGTACGTTGGTACTATTAGATATTCTGTGACTATGGGTCGCTTCATTTTCGTACAAAATGAAAGTTAGAACCACCGTGGGCCATAAGCGATAGCATCCATCCGTTCAATAAAAAATGCATTTTTTTGAGCCAAACATTTGAGCTTAGACCAGGTCTAGACCCTTTGTTTAAACCGGGTTAAACGTCTAACTCTATACATAAAAAGGTGTTTAAGCCTAGATTAAGCAAAACATATTATTAAACCTGATTTGGCGAAAGGAGCTACCCACCTGATGTTAAGCGATTACCTTTTCCCATAACAACTTCAATACCACCTAGGCTGTTGCCTAAATGGTATCGCAAGTCGGTTCGCCAAACTGAGACATGAAGATGGAAAGTCTCATGTGGTTGTAATTTCACCGGCACCCGTACCCTTCAGAGCGAAACACAGCAATGCAAGCATCACTATTTGGCGGAGAAGTAGGTACGTAGGTAGGTAGTAGTACTTCCCCGGACGAGCTCTTTCACAAAGGAGCTCTACTACTACTAAATAACTAACACATTTTGTAATAAGGTGGATAGAGTGGATAGAGATAGAATACGGGCTGTCAATTTAAAAAACTTTCGATTAGCATAGAGAAACATTAAATGGGCCAATAGTAGTGCGCTTCAGCGCCTTCATATTGGTTAGCGGAATGCCACGCCCGCGTTTTGCATTTCCCGAGCCAATAGGCGTACGTTTAATCTAGTCGAAAATTTGCATTAAAGAGACATGCCAAGAATGTTTACTAAATACGACAAATAAGAAAAAAACAGAGATTAGACACAAACGTGACGGTAATTTCGCTTATTTTATTAAACAAACGATTCAAAACTGCCATTAACACGTCATTATTTCAATACAACAAGTATCGATCCAGGGTGTTTTGAAATTCTATATTAACTCCCGTTTCCGGGCCTCGCAGTATCATTTACGCCCAAAGCTAATATCCAATCTATCCACGATTTGCCCTACTAGAGATAGGAATTTGATATAAGCTTCATACAAAATATGTCAAATTTCTATCTCTAGTAGGATAAATCGTCGATAGATTGGATATTAATTTTGGCCGTTAGGCGGTCATACAAACGTGAGATACCTAACTTAATTCATAAACATAGTCAAATGATTTCAACTCACTTTATTCGAACTGTCAATTGTATACAGGGTGGATATGACAATACATTAAATAAAACCACGTACAGAGTATCACGTTCTCTGATCGTATACAAGAAATCAATCAAATCCAGTTAATAGCTTAGCCACAGGAAATTATTTTAATTTCATGAATTTTGAATGTAGGATCATTTTTCTAGGCAAAGATCGTTAGGTCAAAGACCTGTGTGAGCCCATATGATTTTAAACTCTCTTTCTCAATTACAAACAAATTAAAAATGGTGTTATTTATTATTTCAATTTTTTATATTTATTTTGTTCAAAAATTAAGATTTTTAAGGTTTCGATAAACAACTTATTTATGTATTTATAATTCTTCTATAGACTAATAATAACCGTGTTTTCATTTATTGTCGTATTGTCATATCCACATTGTATAAAAATACTGAAAGGTAATTAATCGACCATTTATTACATATTTAGTCGATTTTTGTTTGATTATTTATTTTATTGAAACGTCACACAGCGTCAATCTAGCCGATCCAACATTTCGGTTCGATTTCGAGCAATAAGCTAAGTCATAATGGTCTATACAATACGCGTAATGAAACCAGGCTTTGCAAAGGACCGCGCAGGTACAGTCGCGTAATAAGTGTGAGCAGGACATAAGGATGCATCGAACGTCAACGAACGACTGAGACAGCGAGAACATGCAGTCGCCGCCATCTTGCCGCTCAGATGAACTACCAATCAGAATCTTGCCGCCATTACCGCGCATGCGCGCTACTGATTCGGTTGCAAAATGCGACTACTGCGCAGCCATCTGTTGCTTACTTGACAGCGACTGAGTTATTTTACGCGTATTGTACGTTTGATTAAAAACGTCGAGCATGTACGCACGCGGGGACTTAGCTTAATCTATATACTTTTTTGTTGGACAAACTACAAAGTATAATTTTAGAGTAATTAGTAGAGATGCGCCGAATATTCGTTTGGTATTCGGCGTATTCGGCATATTTTACACTATTTGTATTCGGCCGAATGATTCGGTTTTGTTGCCGAATATATTCGGTTCAAGCATTTATATTTTCTTGGCTACATGACATGGTGTACTACACAAAGTGCACTTAACTTTTGTTTTGTTGTCTCCCATTTCGTCAAAAATAGTCCCAAGCACGTGATCTTTTAGGCCCACTCATTTTGCAAACACGGCGAAGTTAATATTATCAATATTTTAATATTTTTGTAATGATAAGCACCGTAGCGGGCGGTGAGGTACGGCTCGCTCGTGATCTAGCCAGCAGCGACACGTAGCGTACCTACATTTTAGAACCTGTTTACGCGGCAAAACAATGTAGGTAATGGTAAACCGAATAATTCGGCCGAATATCCGGTTCGGTAAAGGTTAAACCGAATAATATTCGGTATTCGGTTATTCGGTGAAACCACTATTCGGCGCATCTCTAATAATTAGTATAAAGAACAATAATAGTGCCATCCACACTTAGGCTGAACGCAAACTGTGCATCAACCTAACTTTTTTTAAATCTGATATCGCTCCATCATGCAACAATAAAAAAAAACATCAGAATTCAAATTAAACTTGCATCACACAGAAAAATTAAGTAATGGAAATAAATTAGCCCGAATAAAGTGAGTTGAAACAACTTAATTTTTGATTAATTAAAAATTACACAGCGACCATATTTCTTAAAGTTCTTGTTATTACAAAATTCGTTAACTGGTTACCAGCCTTCGGACATTGTTATAGTTGCCCCTATATACAAAGCGATGATAAAAAAATCTTAAGCATTAAAGGCCATACTATACGAGTGGTTCTCCCGCCGCGGGACACAGACAGCTTTTAAACTGCCACGGCAATGAGCTTTTAAACTGCCGCGGGAATCAGCTTTTAAACTGCCGCGGGAATCAGCTTTTAAACTGCCGCGGGAATCAGCTTTTAAACTGCCGCGGGAATCAGCTATTAAACTGCCGCGGGAATCAGCTTTTAAACTGCCGCGGGAATCAGCTTTTAAACTGCCGCGGGAATCAGCTATTAAACTGCCGCGGGAATCAGCTTTTAAACTGCCGCGGGAATGAACTGCGAAGTTCACGAGCCGATTCCCGCGGCGGAAGAACCTCCCGTATAGCACGAGCCTAAGGTTCATTCCATTGAACGAACATTTTTGAATATAGCTGAAAATCACCTCAATATTGGACTTAATAAAAAAAGTGCAGTCAGCATATTATAATGATACCGTCAGAGCTAAAATGGCTAACTAAATTAATTAACCATAATACACCTTCGAAGCTGATATATCGGAAAGAAATATCTAAATCGATTTTATAAGATCAATAATAATTGATACTATATTGTAAAATACAGGATGAAATCAAATTTTAATATATGCGACAAATTTAAATTTATACCAATGAAACAATATGACAAAATAATTAAAAATTTGACTTCCCATACAAAATCTTTGGCGATAAACAGGTTTTCAAACAAACAGTTTGAAGCAGTTAAACCAAATAGCACTGACAACCTCACATAAATATAAGCATTTCACTGACAATGGTATCTGAACATTAAAAAATTGGAATGAATCCGATGATAACTTCGAAAGTTCGAAAATATTATTTTAGTCCGTAGACTAACAGCTTAAAATACACATCTGTATATTTAAGTAGAAATAGTATAACACTACTAAATATAACAATCAAGACAATACAGGACACAAAGTTCCATGAAATGATGACAATATGAGGGCCATGGAGATTTTTCAGTATTCTGAGGCTCTGACTGGGATTTTCTCTCTTACAATAGCAGCAATAAAATTTAACGCAATCAGACTGTGTGGTTCCGGACGAGTGTAGGGCGTTGTCTTTGAAGGCTGGTGGTTTGATGGAGCCCCAGAGGAGCCTCACTCAGCGCATCCTGTAGTGGTTCTTCTCCCGAACTTGGCACAGTTCGCCTTTGAAGTCGATCTCGATCTCGAAGTCGAGGTCGCGGTTGTTGCGCGCGTTCTGACGCATAGAGAACGTACCAGTGATCTCTTCGAACTTTTTTACCTGCAGTAATATGAAGTTTTGGTAAGTATTCATTTGTCTTGTTTTAAATGTTATCATTAAGAATTTCAGTACTCTAAAGAAAAATAAAACAAATTAATTTAAGGGGCCGAAACCCGTAAGTGAACAAACTAATGCGATTCCCGCTCAAAAACTACTCACTCTATGGTACTGAAATTAAAATACATGTTACTCAAAGATAGACGTGACAATATTATTGAGTCCAAAACATTAATGCACTTATTTGGCTTGATCATGAAAAATTCCAAACATATCTCGGAAACTGTTTATTTTCAAATAGTTTCCCAAATATATCCTACATTTATAGGTATTTTGGTATGATATTGAATCTAAATGTTGTTTTCATTATCATCAACTTCTAGCCAGGTATCACCCACTGCTGGGTATAGGCCTCCTTTCGTTTTTACCTGCCTCTTCGATCTTGTGCGTCCCTCATCCAGTTTTTTTTTTTTTTTTTTATATATTTATTCAACGAAAAATTACACAATATACAATGTCAAACATCCTGCCAAACTGCAGAACAGTTTGTCGGCAGTGTCTCCTGCGGCTTTGGCGATATCATCAACCCAGCGCCCTTTCGGACTATAAATATTGTTTTATTATTTTGAAATAAATTTACTGAGCCATTTTATAAGCTCTAGACGTCCTGCGTGTTCAATATAATAATGGTTTCAGGATGCTGTTGGGGCTGCCACGATACTGTAGTGCGTCCGGAATGTTCGCAGAAGCTCGAACAAATGATTTTTATGCTGTAATAAGGAAAAAGACCGTATCCTTACTAACCAGAATGCGTAGCAGTTCCAATAGCGTTCTGAAAGCTTTATCTGAGCAACATGATGCTCCTATACTGAAGCATTTTGTTAATGTGTTGGTGCGACAAGGGCAACCTTGTCGTTCATAAAATTAAATGTTTGTGTATTGTTCTATTTATTTTAAATACTAACCCATAGTTTGTTAAGTTTTTACTAACATGTGGGCCTCTGTAGTCACAATTAATAAATGAATTTAATTTAATTTATCGAAATTACACATATTTTCTGAGTAATATTTATTTTTTCGCTAATACGCACTTTCATTCGGAGTGGCAACAACTTTATGCCGCACTACTCCTTCCCGGCAATCCTCGTATTTTTCTTCGCGCTCACTCTCATTCCGCGGCGTTCTGGGCCTTAAGCAGTCCGTAATAATATGTTTCGATGGGCGATAGCTTATCATGAACCTTATTTTGACCAATAATATTTATCGCCTGGATGAAGTCATTGTGAGGCACCTGGTGCAATAGCGAGCTCAAATACTCACAGTCATGTAGTCATCGAAGTAGAAGACGGTCTGCTTCCAGTGCGTGTAGGGCGCCTCGGGCGCAGTGCTGAAGCCCAGGCGTTTATGAGACTTGGTGAACTCCACGTTGAAGAACGTCACCAGCGCCTGGATGAAGTCGTTGCGACGCACCTGGAGCAAGGGTGGACCTAAATATACTGGGCTCTCTGGCGGATGTATAGGGGATTATTGGAATAGGGAAGGTGACAATTTTTTTGACGACGTCTGTGGTCTAGTGATTCGAGTGTCGGACTGCTGATCACAAGGTCGTGGGTTCGATTCCCACAGGACACAAATATTTGTGTGATGAACATAAGTGTTTGTGTAGGTCTGGGTGTTTCTTATGTATTTTAAGTATGTATTTACAATAAAATGTATGTATGTATATTATATCCATTGTCTAGTACCCATAGCACAAGCTCTGCTTAGTTTGGGACTAGATGGTGCTGTGTAAAAATGTCCCAAAAATATTTATTTCTTTTGTTTATTTTATTTTAAATTAGTTTTTATTGGAAAAATCTAAACTTTTTCAAGAAAAATAAGCAACAGTGAAAAAACCAATAAAATATTTAATAAAATGTCAAAGTTATAAGCGATTTAAATTTGTTCACTAGCCAGAGACAGCACTATTAAAGAATGACGTCATTGTACAAAACATTCATAGTAACTTGACATCTCTCTGAACAATGTCCGTTTCGCACGACAAGGACAGAAGATGCCCCTTCCAAAAACTTATAATGCGTGTATCTCTTAATTTTTTTTAATGGATTTTGTTTATTCTTTCTACAATATTGTCCTTTCTGTACCTTCTTTTAAATAATATAACATTTTTGTTAATTTTTAACAGTAGTCAACTACCGGATTGCACAAATTAATTCCCCCAAGCCCTTTCCATCATCGGACGACCAGACGCACGGCGATGCGCCACCGTTATATGGTAGATATTCCACCCTTACGCACGAACCGATTTGCTAACAGCTTTATCATGCGTACCGCTAGAGTGGAATTCCTTGCCGGCGTCAGTGTTTCCCGAGAAGTATAATCTGGTGGTCTTCAAGGCTCAAGTGAATAGGTTTTTACTGGGCAAGCGTGCACCATCGTCGACCGCACCATCGCTTAACATCAGTTAAACGTAGTGATTACATTATCTTTGAACATCAGGTGAGGTGGCGGTCAAACGGAAGCCCGTTAAGAAAATAAATGAAAAAAAAAACCACTTAAACCGGCCAGTTTTAAGCAGGTTCTAGTCTTTATTAATAATCATCTTTAAGAGCGTATGCTCGGTCCGTGGGCTGTTTTGCTCAAAAACGTAATTTTTGAAATCTGATTATTCATCAACCACTTATCCTACGAACATATCAATTACTAATAATTTTAGGAAATGTTATTGTCTAAATAGAAGATAGTTTATTTTGTTCGATTATTAGAGTATTTGTGAAATCTATCAAGATAACTGAACAGAGGTTTTCTTAATTTCACTTTCAGAGTCAATTTCGAAGCTTCAAATATCTGAAACCACTGACAGACCTAAGAAACGAAATTTTTTAACCAACTGGGAAGATCCTTGTAAAAATAGTTACTAGAAAGGATTTTTCATTTTAGGCTGAATACATAAGAAATAAAAATCCAAAAAATGTGAAATTATTCAGAAATTATAGTCGATACAATTATTATTTTCACCACTATATCTTACATAATTTAATATAACAATAAATTACTATAATAGAAGAACATATTCTTTAAAAACTTACACTTGAAAATTTCAACTAAATTAGCTCTATATTTTTTTTATAAATATTTTAAAACTACTATAATACTTCGCGTTCGAATCGATACAAATCACTTCGCCGCGAGCCCTTCCAGAGAGTGGTCACGTCGCTCGGCGCTCCGTCGGGGGTTGACGACCTTTGCCGTGCGTTTATACACGGATACTGCAAGTTTTTAGGGCGATCGTCAAATCTTAGTACTTTGGTAAATAAAATATTTTATTTTTGATGACCGACAAAATTTTAAAGTATTATCATAAGTACTTGGTAAGTATTTTTTTATGACTGACATTGTTTTATAGTGACAAAAAATTATGTTTTAGACGGTATGGGAAATAAAACAAAGGCGTATTTTGGAAAGAGAAAACGCAAAAAATCTGAAAATTTGGCTAAGGCAAGAGCTAAAAGGTATATTTATGTTACACTAGCTTCCACCCGCAGCTTCGCCCGTGTGAAATTCGGTATGTTACAAGTGTTCTAGAGTGTGCAATCGATTCAAGTTTGGAACTTAATGCTTTAGGGTTTACGATTAAAAAATTTGGGGTTAGGGTTTTAATAAAAACAAACGTAAGTTATTCGGGTTTAGTAGAAAAAAAAAACAAAATCGTTGGCTTTTTATTTATAAATTATGTATTTTTAAGTTTCCGTAACTAGAAGGAAAAAACTAAACTCTTATAGGTTCAATCTCTTGTCTGTCTGTCCGACTGTCATAGCCGAATCTGGTGAACGAAAAAAGTTTAAATTTCTGTTCAAAGTTTGCTCTATGAAATTGCCTTCTTTTTACAAGCTTTTTATTAACTTGCAATGTATGTATGTATGTAATTTGTTAAGGTCGAATCTTGCAACTCAATTTTGAAGCAGATATCTTCAACCGATTGAGCTGAAATTTTGTATACACGTTTAGTTTGGATGACAATGCATGGTTAGCTGTGTGACGTCATTCTAAATTCAACATGGCGGAACACCCAAGATGGCGGACTAGTTATTTTTAATGCACTCCTACAATATGGGTATCAAATGAAAGGGCTTGCTGAGAGTAACTTGAAAAATAAAGTGACGTCACTCTAAATCCAATATGGCGGACTAAGTTTTTTATGGTTTTCTACAATATGGGTACCAAATGAAAGGACTTGCTGAGAATACGAATGCGAGTTAAAAAATCTGTCCAGCGATAACTAAAAAGTAAAAAATAAATTAAAAGCATATTTTTTTGTAAAAACAAGGTTTCTTTTAAATGCGCTAAAATGAATAAAATTATAAAATAAACTTTCCCTTTAAAACTTTTTATTATTTAACCCTATGCCCGTGACTTGCATAAGCATTAGCAGCCCATTACTGTCCCACTGCTGGGCACGGACTAGTTTTTGTAATTTATGGTACGGAAATATGGAACATGAATGGTGCAACGGTCGGTTGGTCGCTACTTTACTTTTTAGGGTTCCGTACCCGAAGGGTGCCAAACGGGACCCTATTACTTTCGCTACGCTGTCCGTCCATCCGTCCGTCTGTCTGTTACAGGGCTGTATCTTTTGAACGGGAATAGATAACCGGTCGACGGACGGACGAACAATACTAAAAACAAAAAAATGTCTAAGATTTTAGACTTTTTTACCCATACAAGAAACCTCAAAAAATATGGATTTTTTTCAACGTTTTTGTTCCTGCTCTATCTTCAAAGCGGTAATATATACCAGCGTCACACTTGGTGAGATTATAGTGCATTATTATGTAGTTTAGCAAAAAATACTAAAAATAAGACAAACATAGACATATGTGGTGGTACCTGCGTAAGAAAGACATGCAAAATTTCATATTTCGCGCACTGTGCGTGATGTTTTTTGATAAAATCTCATAAATTAAATCCGTTTTTATGGGGTATCAGGTCGTTGAGAGATTCGGAACCCTTACTGCGTGAGTCCGACTCGCACTTGGCCGGTTTTATTATTCTTATGTACTAGGTCTAGGTACTTAAACGTGTCTATGTTTGAAAGTTAGAAATATATTAGAGAAGAGTGTAAGGCTGTTGTAGGGTTTCCTAAAATTAAGTTCTAAAACATTTAGAACTCGTGCCGATTTTACGCCGATACGCAAATCAGCGGCGGCGTCGTCTAAAAACCGTCGGCGGCGGCGGCGCACTGTGGGATTATTGTAGGTTGGCACCTCTACTATACGAATCTGTAAATGACTCTTTGAGGTATTGTAAGGTTTTAGCGTAAAATGCCAATTATATATTATATTATTATTATATTATTATTATTATATTTTATTAGTCTATATAGTATTTTTTTTTTTCATAAAAATGTTTTTTTAAAGCCTAATCGAAGATTTTCGAAGCAGCAGAGTACATTTATTGAAGTTCGGCACAAATACTATGCAAATATACACACGAAACTTTGTGGTAACGTAAGGTTTTGGCGTAACACGCTTTTCTCTACATACATAAAAAAACTTTAAATTACTAGATATCTGAAAAAACTTGTAAAACGTAACATTTTGGAAGCATTAAAGTTATTATTTATTGTAGTTTGGCCTTCTACTATACGGATCTATAAATTACTCTTTGAGGTATTGTGAGTTTTTGGCGTAAAAATGTTAATTAACACTTTATCTCCTACTGTCGATAAATTTTTCTTCAAAAAATTATTTATAAACCATAATCAAAGATTTTGGAAGCAACAGAGTATACATTTATTGTAGTTCGGCACAAACACTATATGCATATATACACGAAACTTTGATGTAAAAGGTTTTGGCGTAAAACATCTTTCTCTCCATACATAAAAAAATTCAAATGACTGTATCTCTAAAAATACTTGTAAAACCATATTGAACATTTTTGAAGCATTACAGTATGTATTTATTATAGTTTGGCATCTCTAATATATGAATCTATAAATAAATCTTTGAGGTATTGTGCGGTTTTAGCGTAAAACTCCAATGTTAATTTTATCTTTAACTGACGATTTTTTTAAAATAAAAATTATTTTTAAAAACAAATCGAAGATTTTTGAATCAACAGAGTATATATTTAGTGTAGTTTGGCACTAGCACTATATGGATCTATACACGAAACTTTAAGTTAATGTAAGGTTTTAATTTTCTCTCCATACAAAAAAAACTTCAAATCGCTATCTATATCTTTGAAAATACTTGTTAAATGAAAACACTGAGGCAGGATTTTATATTTGCATTGATAAGTAGAATCCGAAACCGTTATAATATTTACAAAAAAACATATTTAATTTTTAAATTTTCATTCATAAAAACAAAAATCATAAATTAGATCCTAAAAAAATAAAAGTATCAAAATTATTCGTGCTAACGGTTCAGCACTCACGCACACAGAGGAACCATTGTATCGTGCCGTAGTGAGTGTGCCATTCGATAGATCGTGCAGATTTTGACTTGCGCTAAATCGAACATACGCTCTTAAACACAGGATTATTTTTAATTAATTAATAACCCTTTAAGGGATGACTGTACTCATCAGTTTGAAAAACTTTTACTATGGGACCAACTTTGAAATCGTGAAAAAAATCGTGTACTTGACCAAAATGTATGGAACGATAGATCTTTTTCACGTATTCAGAGTTGGTACCATAGTAAAACTTGTTCAAATTGATGAGTACAATCAACCCTTAAAGGGTTAGTAATGAATTAAAAACAACCTTGTATATGTTGAACTCCAATAAATGGAGATGGAGACCTCAATAAAAATGTAAACAAATTGTGTAAATAATAATAATAATTGTGCAATAGTGCTGCTTGTCTATAATCAATAAAATTAATATATAAACAACAAAATTCTGAAACAGTCACGTACTTCTACAATCCCTATAAGAGTTAATATGAACCAACTGCCTGATAAAACGTTACAAAGTAATAAACGAATGCGCAAAGTGCTTACCTGTAGGTGGAACTTGGATTCAAAGTTAAGATCTTCTTTCTTAACTGTGTATAAATCTATTTCTTTCAGTAAACAGGAGTTGGTCACCACCTGAAGTGAAAAAAATTACACATTTACAAAATGAACAACAAAATATAATTCTAGATATGTCTCATCCACTCAATAAAACTCTAGAATTAAGGAATAAATCAATAAATGGTCCAGCTTTAAGAGTCGTAAGTTTTCTATGATCACAAAATATGAAGACCTTGCGGGAAGTACATGGAATGTCTTAAAAGTGATTCTTAACCAGTGGTCCGCGAAGGCTTCACAAGTGTTCCGCGATGATATCCATCATCGAGATACCTACTAACTATTATAATAAAAATTAATTTAAAATTGTACTGATACTGCGCTTGAATCCAGAATCGCGGCTCGAGTTTTATAAATATTTAGATAATTATAGAAACCCAACTAATTGTTCATTTTAACCTTTTACTGAGGCCGTATCTCCTGCGACCTGTGTGGTGCCGGACGCAAAGAATTTCACCACCCTACATCTTCTCATGGGTGTCGTAAAAGGCGACTAAGGGATTCACCAGAGGATGGGCAGCAGCGTCCTCTGAGTATTTAACCAACCAACTGCGATCGCCAACCCGCCTGCCAAGCGTGGCGATTATGGCAAATCCTCCCCAACGTGCTTGAGGGAGGCCTATGTCCAACAGTGTACGTCTTTCGGCTGAAATGATGATCGCCTGCGACCATTTTCTTGTTATTTCTAACATCTAACATGTTTTTCTAACAAAATGGGGATGTGACTTAGCAGTTTGGCTACATGTGATTGGCCTAAGAAAAATGTTAGCATGTTTTGTTAGATTTTGGTCACAGGAGACAAGGCTCAGCTCTTAAATTGTACAACTCCCTGTAAAGTGCCTATAAAATGGTGTCATGTTTTCGAATACCCTAAAACAAATCATATCTTTTCTTGTTTTATCATCATCAGATATCGATACCCATCACATCTGTAAAGTTTCGCCAGCTAATTTGATTTAACCTTATATACCTGAAGTGCCGCTAGATGGCATCATTAGCCAATTTATTGAAAGATTGTGTAAATTCCTTGTTATTCAAGCAAGTTCTTCAAATTATGTCTCAGTTTGGCGAACCGACTTGCGGTACCATTTAGGCGACAGCCTAGGTGGTATTGCAGTTGTTATGAGCAAAGGTAACCGCTTAACATCAGGTGGGCCTTTAGCTCGTTTCGCCATCCTATACTGTAAAAAAAAACCCGGTTTAATTTGGAGGTGAAGATGTATGTTACCTGCTTGGCATCAACCACATCGACAAGAGGCTCGGAGATGGCCACCTTCCTGATAGAGGACATGTCAAAACCATACACATCATCCCACCAGTTGATCTTCTCGTCCTTGTACTGACGGTCTTCAATACCGCAGATGAATAATGTACATCTGTTGGAGAAGGTGTAAGATTTAGGATCCTTCTAAAAATATATATTATTTGATCTTGTATTTGTGGCGTACAGAAACAAATCTGAAAATGCACATACACCCAGACCCAAAACAAATATGCTAGGCCATATCGACTATCTATATTATAAATAAATGGTTTGAATGGTTTTAAATGCGAAAGTATGGACAAAGAAATAAAATGCAAGCACATTTGAGGACCCTTCTATCTATAGTCTGTTTTTAGGGTTCCGAAGTCCTACAAGGAACCCTTATAGTTTCGTTATGTCCGTCCGTCTGTCCGTCTGTCCGTCTGTCCGTCTGTCCTAATCCTTTACAGCTTAATAACTTCTACAGTTATAAATATAAGTAAATGAAATTTTGTTAAAAAATAGTCAACATATAGATCTCAATTTTAAAAGAATAAAAGAATCGTTTTTCCGTATTTTAGGGGTGGTGTCCATACATGTGAAATGGAGAAAAAAAAAATTTTTTCGCTGCACCCCCTCGTGTGGGATATCATTGAATAGGTCTACTAAAATGAAGGTAATGTTTGATACACCACTTTTTTATCAGGTGTACCATCTGCGAAATATAGCCCGCCAAAGTGGCTTGCAATGTGTCCCCCCCCCTGCCATTTCTAAACTATGCAATGTAGAAACTTATAATCTTCCACATCGATAGACCTTTGTGAAAACTCTCTTTTAAAATTATTTCGAGTATAATGTGATTATAATTTTTTGAGTTATAGAGAGAAAACTGAAAAATACTTAAAACGTCCTAGTTCAAAGGTCATTGACCTTAGAGAAAAATGATCATAGCAAATAATGCTCCATTAGCTACTTTCTATTTGAAAAAATCACAAAAAGTAACTTTGAAATGACAAACGTCTTAAATTTGGCTTCTTGAATTTATCGCTAGATGGCGCTACTAACAACACGCTCTGAGTCGCGAATGCTGCCGATTATTGCAAAAACTAAAATAGCCATGATTAATATTCGATTTGATTCGTTTGTAATTACACCTCCTTAAGGAACCCTATAATACTGAGCATGGCCCGACATGCTCTTGGCCGGTTTTACTTTACAGTTTATTTTTTCTCTCTTGTCTTATTTAGTAAACAATCTTGGCATGTCTCTTTATTCAAATGACTAATGATATAACATAAAAACTTTTTAACAAAAAAAAAAAAACCGACTTCAAAAACCTTAACTAAAAAGTAAAAAATAACCCTTGTACGTATTTCAAAATATTAACATAAACCAAAATTTTGAAGGCGGCGCGTGACTGTCCCTTTGCGTCATGTAAATATAATGTACTGTCGAGCAGTTTATGCGAACATACATGAAAAACACGCGCCGCCTTCAAAACTTTGGTTTATGTTAATATTTTGAAATACATACAAGGGTTATTTTTTACTTTTTAGTTAAGGTTTTTGAAGTCGGTTTTTTTTTTTTTGTTAAAAAGTTTTTATTTCATACTTTTTAGTTGATAATTCACAGAAAAACTAAACTATTAGTAGATCATCTAGGTAAGCGAAGCTAAATTAAACTGATTTATTGAAGCTGGTTAAAAAACTACTCGACCTAAGTCAATAAAATTTATATGGGACCACCGCGCGGACTTCCTCTACCAAATAAAAAAACAACCACGCAAATCGGCCCACAAATCTCGGAGTAATCGGTGTACATACATGAAAAAAAAAAAAAAAAAAAAAAAAAAACCCGCGGAATACATAACCTCCTCCTTTTTTTGAAGTCGGTTAAAAAAATACAATTATTAGTTCTGCACATGTAATTAGGTGAAAAAGAAATATTTAGTGTATGAAATTGTTAACATAATGTCTTTTAATAATAATTATTGACGAATTGGATTAAAACGACATGCCAAGATTGTTTACTAAATAAGACAAGTAAGAAAAAACAGACTGTATATATCTTCTATCTGCACCAACAAAGGAGTATATTTTGACTGTTATTCAAAATTTATTTCTTTTTAATATTATTTCAATGAAAGAAAAGAAATAACACGATTTGATATTTATATGTGATAAAAGGACGCCTTTGATAAAATCGTAAAATCGATGAATACAATGGAAGAGATACAAGCTTTTTAAGTTTTGGGAGGGGACATTTCTGTCTTTGTTGTGCGAAATGGATATAGTACTGAGTGGTGCGTAGTTACTATGGTGATAATGTGCTATGCCGGCTACCAGTGCTGTTGGTCTTGTAAACGATTTTGTAACATTTGTAACTTGGGCATTGTAACTTATTCTTACAGTTTTAATTAAAAAAAGTCTAAGAAAATCACTAAAAAAAGACAAGTAAAAAAGAACAAGTAAAAAACCCTATCCTAACTTTTCCCTATAAAGAACAAGTGGAAACAAAAGCATAAACACAGAGTAACCTAGTCTAGTTCTCTCTTACCTGTCAGGGAAGAGCATGCCATCAGGTGTGAGCCACTTGTCCCGAGCGTAGAGCACCGTGTCCAACATGCTCTCGTAGAACAGGCAGTAGCCCATCCACTCTGATATGATGATGTCCACCTTCTCAACTGGGAGCTCCACTTCCTCGACCTGACAAATAAAATATTAGCTTAATAAAAAAATTATTTACACTCAAATCAGTATATTCTTCTTCTATTATAGCATTAGACAAAACATATTCTAAAAGTAAAAGGAAAAATGTAAAAAAATTGATGCAAAATATTATTTTTACAACGTTTTTGAATAAAACTGGATTAATATTGCATTGTCATCCAGTTCCGAGTAGTTTAAAATTAATTGCAATATTAGTACTGAACAGACAGACCCGACTGAAAGCGAGTTAATATAAAACTTTTTAACAAAAAATTGAACCGACGAAAGCAGAAACTGAAAAGCGAAAAATAACTATGAGTCGGCGCCAAACGAACTTTTAACAAGCAAAATTGCAAAGCAAGTGCGTGTAAGTTGCAAGTGGCCGAGCGGAGAACGCATTTTTGGAAAGTTATTGTGTACGTTGTATTTGATGTGACGTTGTTTTTATTATTTATTTAAAGTAATTTAATGATCTTCGTTGATTGGTTGTTTGGCGCCGACTCATAGTTATTTTTCGCTTTTCAGTTTCTGCTTTCGTCAGTTCAATTTTTTGTTAAAAAGTTTTATTTTTCATTTTTTTTGTGGTTAAAATCTAACTCCAGGTCTCCATTATGTCGTAGTGTCTAGAACTATATTTATGTGTGTCAAGTTTCAACAGAATCGGTCAACAAGTAAGAATTCAGTGGGTGAATAAACACTCATCCCCTGTTTTATTACCCTTAGGGGTGGATTTTGATTTTGAAATTTAAATGGGACCAACTTCGAGATATACCCTATCTATTAAAAAATCATCATCATCATCAAAATCGGACCACTCTGTAAAAAGTTATGCGTGGTCATACATAAAAAATATATATATATATATATATACGCGTCGAATTGAGAACCTCCTCCTTTTTTTTGTCGGTTAAAAAATGTGGTAAAAATTTAATACATTACTGCTTCTAGCTGAGGTTTGAGACAATTTAATAAGCTGATTTCTGCATGGAGAAGTGGATCAAAAGATATTCATGCCCCTGTCAGCCATATTTGTCTAATGCTACAATAAATGAAGTACCCTAGATGGAAAGTCTGTTTTTTCTCTGTTGTCTTATTTATTACACAATCTTGGCATGTCTCTTTATTCAAATAACTACTGATAATATATAATTACTAGTTCTGCACATGTAATTAGGTTAATAAATGTTATTTAGTGTGTGAAATTGTTAACATAATGTATTTTAACAATTATTATAGACAAATTGCAAAAGATGGCAAATATTCTCTTACCTTTCCTTTAACAATCTCAATGACATCACTGAGTCTATTGGCCTCTACAATCTTGCGGGCATAGTCCACGATGTTGGAGCACTCAACTGCAATGACTTTAGTTGCACCGGCCTTAGCTGCAAACATGGATAGGATGCCCGTACCACACCCAATGTCCAGCACTGTCTGTTGAAGAGAGTGAAGGTTATTATTATTTAAAATAATCCTTGTATGTATTTCAAAATCTTTTCGTACGCAAAATACACACTTGAACGTGGAGTTGCGGAAACCAGCCCGTTATACTATACTTCAAAATCTTTTCATAAACCAACATTTTGAAGGTGGCATGTGATTGACCATTTCTTTATGTATGTACATTTATTTCACTATCAATCATCATGAGCGTCTTGTAATTATAATGTACAGTCGAGCGCATATCTATAGTAAAACAGTATAAGTGAATGTACATGAAAATCACACGCCACCTTCAAAATGTTGGTCTATGAAAAGATTTTGAAATACATACAAGGAAAATACTACACAACAATTTTTTTGTTTTCAACATTTTGTGTGTATTAATTAATGTTATCTTATTTAAGAAATAACACTATACATTTTAGGTACTAGATAGAGAAAAAAATACAAATAATGAAATTAACCCTTTAGCCTGTGGAAAGCCACCAATGGCAGAAAAACAACAGAAAAACTATTGTATACATGAAATTAAGCTATTGTTCTGAATTTAATCATTATTTTAATTATTGTTACATTACACTTCTTTTTATTTATTCAGACAACAGTCCTTTAACCTCATAAGGCTCAACCTAAATTTAAGTCGATGTAAATGATGACCCATGTACTAAAAATAGGTGCAAGTAGTTTCAGGCCCAGAATTCAATTTGTAAAAATATACCTAAATCGGCTCAACAACCTAAAACACGGACATCAAATGCAAATTAAGCCAAATGAACAAAGATGTCCCTTGTTTAGGTTGTTGGGCCGATATTTGATGATTTAAAAAGTTTGCTTGGGTCTGAACCACTACTGACTACCTATATGTACTTAAAGAAGGTTGTTGGGCCTTAAAAGATTAATTGTTACACTTCTTTTTTTTTGTTGTATTTTTAATTTAAAATATTATTGTATCCCAGAAAGAAAGTGAACACGGAGATGACGGCTGATAGAGATGTATGTAAGAAAAAAACATGCTGTGCCGACCCCAAATAGATTGGGATAAGGGCAGGAGGATGATTGTATCCCAAACATACCCTTTATAATTTTAAGCATGTATATTTTATTTAAAAAAAGGTATCTAACCAAATTATTTAAGATACTTTTACTAAACTGGTCCTCAATTTAAATTACCTCAACTTGGCAAGTTTCCATGAAACAGTGATCAAGGTGAAGTTCATGATTGTATTGATTTAAGCATTATTTTAGATGTTTACAGCATGTAATGGTTGACTGAAGCCAGGTTTAAAATGGCGCCAATTTTGTTATCACCCAGTAATTCAGATTTTAAGTAAAATGTGTATGAAAAAGAAGTCATACTAAGTTGATTCTTGATTCAATAAAAATAGGATAAACTTGAGGAAACAAGCAATTTTGACAATAAAAGTGTAAACAATGTGTAGTATTTTAGGTTATAAAAACCATTATCTGTACAACATGAGTTAGTAACAAAGAGATTAGGATGTAACATTTATCTTTACTAGGAATTTAATCAAAGGTAAACTAACGCATTTCAGTAATAGTAAATGCAGGTATACTTACTTTTCCCTTGAACAGGTGCTTATTGTGGTACATAGCATTCCTGTATGTGAGTGTTCGGACTTCGTCTTTTAGCATCTCTTCATGAATACCGAAGTGTGCGTACGAATCGAAGTAGTAGTCCCTGGAGGTCATTTCCTCCGCCGTAACAGTCTTATCGGGCCCTACACGACAAAAGAACAGAAAAAAGCATAAAAAACCGAAGCACGTTTCCGCAAACCCAAGCGGTCGGCTAAACAAAACATTTCTCACCATTTTCACCCGCCGGCGTTGACGCCGCCGATGTACCTTCTTGTGCTACGTCCATGCTCTCCATTTGAATGATTTGGAATCAATTAATCAATAAAATCAAACTATTTTCAATATAACCTGAAACTTCGCAACGCCGAATCGATCTGTCAGTAATTCACCAACGAACTTAGAAGTAATACCACTTTGGTTTGAAGTTATTTTTAATAACAGCTATTTCTTATAACTAAATTATGAGATTAGATGAACAATTATCACAAAATATAACAATAGTTTTTCGCAAAATGCTCGAAATCGTTCAATACGATACAACGAGCTTTTTCACGAAAATTGAAAGACAAGTTAAAGTTGCCAGTACATAATTCAAACTTTTTTGTTTGTTGCCGATTATTGCAACAATCAAAAAAATATATACAAGTATATACTTACTACTGTAGATACTTAATACTGTAGGTAGGTAATTAACTAATGGTATATTTTGTTTTAAAATTCATCACACAATTTTATTAAATTATTTAATGAAATTTTATCGCTAGTAACATTAAATATTTGATTGGCAATACCTACGTAGAGCTTGCCCTGTTGCTCAGTATTCCATTCGATTAGGAAAATAAAATTCTCAGCAATCGATTAGCATTAACTCTTGATCGAGTTGAATATGAATATATAATTTTATAGGAAAGCCAGTTTACTACTAACAGTAGCTTTTTATCATTTTATACCTTTACTGTGCCTCTTACGTTTTGTACTATCATGTATATAAATCGTTTTTCTCACTGTGATAATTAGTTGACCACGAATAAAGCCTAGCTCAATATTAGCATTAAACATACGTAATTAATTTCGATGCAGGTTTTATGGAGATACGATAAAATTAGTATTTGAAACAAAAATCGTTTATTTGTTGTTGAATTTTAATTCTTTACTAGCGGAAATACAGTAAAAGACTTACTCATGTGTCCTACTACAGGAACACGTTCAGTGGAAATTCTATCCTACTAAAGTACTTAGGTATCTAATATTATAAATGCGAAAGTACTTAAAGATGTTTGTTTGTTTTTCTTTCAATCATGATGAAACGGCTGAACGTATTTGGATGAAATTTGGCACACAGATAGACCATGTCCTGGATTAGTACTTATAATAGGTACTTTTTATCGACATACCACGGGAGCGAAGCCACGGGCGTTAGCTAGTAGCAGATATATTTACGAGAAGTACGTTCACTGCAACATTTTAATTTAATCATTATGAAATAAAAGTAAACCGGAGGTCGTCAGCCCTCGGCCAACTCAGTCAGTGACTTTATATCAGTGTAGGAGCACGTGCACTTGCTTGCGTTTTGGCGGGAAAATAGTTGCGACAAAAGTGAAAACTAAATAAAATAATTCAAAAGTAAATTTAAGGTAAGTGAATAAATATAAAATAATTGTGATTGTTTTAAGTAAATCAGTTAAATATGAATTGAAGCATGAAAACTGGAATGTGTAAATGTTATTGAATTTTAGTTTTTAATTTTCAAATTTACAATGCATGATAAGGACTCAATGTTATAGTGATGTTTGGACTGTTTGGATAATAGTAGCGTTAAAGTGTTATATATATCGATCGAACGATCTATATTATATGTACGTACTATGCTATAAACAAACCTTTTGTGTTATTATTTTACGCACTGATTAGATGGCGCAGGATTGATGCTTTTTAATCTCGCCGTTAAACATAATAGTCTGGCGTGTGTTCGGTTAAATTAAAACTAAAGAAATTGTACCTGTGATTAAATAAATAAATAATGGTCATGGGATGGGATCTGGCTTCAATTACAAGAAAGCATTAATGTCGTAATTAGTTTTGAGATTAATATTTTTAATGGCACCCAACAGGGAATTATCACTGCGTTACGCAAACTAAATTCAACATGAATATAGCACGAACGTAATTCACTTCATTATACATACTTCTTACTTCTTTGTGATTGCTAAAAATGTAAAAAAAAGGTTAGCATCGGGGGCGCCTGGCAGAAGCGAAGACTCTGCGCATTTGCAAACGTGGATAGGAACCGCGCGTGAGTTAACGGTCACGTTTTTCCTCAGTTTACTCTCCAGTGGCCGAGAACGCAACGACGCTAGAGAAGTTTCGCTTCAAAAAATACAGCTTGCTCTCGCATATATGAATTGTGATAAAAATGCAAAACTGCTGTAGAATAAACGAGGTTCCGACAAATATATCCTGATAAAGGTGCAGGCAAAGAGAATATAACCACTCCATTTAGGTGCAGAGAGATCAGGCGCAGGACCGACGGCTTTACGTGCTCTCTGAGGCACGAGGGTGTAGCACCGCTAACTTCCTGACTCCAGACTGCCGCTAAGGAATTTTCCAAGATTTCGGTATTAATAATAAATAATAATGTCCTCCCGGCCGAATTTCGGTCACGGCGACCAATCTCAATGGAGACTAGCCGTCTGCGTGGGACATATTTATAGTGCACAAGTGTGTGCGCAAACACAGGTGCACTCTCTATTCCCTCACTCTCATAACCCAATGGGACGGTAATTCGACACGACCGGAGAGAGATCAGGCGCAGGACCGACGGCTTTACGTGCTCTCCGAGGCACTAAGGGGTCTCGTTGTGTAACGAAACGGTCACCCACCCACAGACTGACCGCGGCTAGTGCAGCTTAACCTTGCAGTTCGTACAATCCACACGCTTGCTACTTAGCCACGAGCCCCTTAAGATTTCGGTATTACAAAGTAAGTGGGTTGCGAGGGTCTGATGGCCGTAGCCCCGGGTAAAATACTGATGTTCAGCCGCATCTGGTTAGACTGGAAGCTGACCAACCGGAGCTGCCCGGAGAAAGAAGTAGGTAGGTTCTAGACAAGTAAAACGACTTGCCTAGTAGTACCTAATGCATACAGAATGAAAAAACAGAGTTAATACCCCTAAGGATCGTTGATTAGTTAGGCTTTTCTAACAAATTTTCGAGGCACATACTTATATGATAATGCTCATAAATACAAAATGCTTCGTTTTGTAAATAAAAGTGATGGTTTTATGTCAGACTCTTAACGACTAACGTAAAATTAATATCCAATCTATCCACGATTTGTCCTACTAGAGATAGAAATTTGACATAAGACATTTGACATTTGACGTTTCATGTCAAACTGCTATCTTTTTTAGGGTAAATAGCGAATAGATTGGATATTAATTTTGGCCGTAAAACCACCACAATGTTCATCCCATCCTCTCTCCCGGCCAGCGACACTGCTCCAGGCAAATACCTGTAAGTTTTTATTAAACGAGTTATTTTACGGCCAAAATTAATATACTATCTATCTACGATTTGCCTTACTAGAGATAGAAATTTGACATATTTTGTAGGAGCTTATGTCAAATTTCTATCTCTAGTAGAGCAAATCGTGGATAGATCGGTCATTAATTTTGGCCGTAAATCTTGCTTTGACAAACGAGATTCGATCACTGCGTGAGGAACCCACATATACATACTCGTGTATAACCTAAATATTTTATCGAAAATGCACGTGTTGATAAAAATAATATCCGATGAAATTAATCCAGTAGGTATCAGCAAAATTCATTGATAAGATTTACGGATTGGCAATGCTGACAGACTAACACCAATTCGAGGTGGCCATGATTTTGTAAAAAATATGTCACAATAATAGGTATAATTTAATTGGCGTAGTAAATATGCGTTCGTGTAAAATGTTGTTTACAGTTGTAAATGCCAGACATGTGAGTAAATGAATTGATAAGAGATTGATGACATTCCCATTGTACATTGTGGTGCTCATTTTCCTCATTTTAGTTAGCAAGACTCTTAGATAACCTAAAGAAATTATTTAATAACCTAATTAATTGGGTATCTGTTTATTTATATTTATTATTGCTAAATCATCGTCACTGAGAGTATTTTTGTTGGAGGTATTGATACACGTTTTTCCTTATTCATAATATCTTTACCTTTAAGTGGTAAGCACAGTTAGCCTAGAGTTTTATATAGATAGCTTTTTTATTTTATCTACAGAAGCTTATATTTAGCTTGCTTCGTGATTTCGTCTGTCCGTCTGTTACAAATTCCTACTATCCAATCAGGCTAGTTGAGGATCTGGTAAACAAGACGATGTAATTACCATATCTAGACAAAATATGTTTTTTTAACCAACCGTTGATAGAACATGAATCAAATTCTGTAGGTACTCATTTTTAATTAAAACTGCTTAAAAGTGTGCTAAATTCGAGTCTGAAGTTTGTGATTTCTATCAAAATTTAAGGAAATCGTTCAGTTTTTTGGTTTTCCTGTACATTACCGTTTGGGAATCGGGCATTCACCTGATAATAATAATTATCATCTTGATCACCGTGCCTTGATCAGTTATTTATTTTATTGATAGTGCTTATTAAAAATGACGAATTGAACACTCAGATGGCAGCTGAAAGAAAAAAACCAATGTAAAAAAAATGCGTTGATCATATAAATTGGGATAAGGGCAGGAAAGTGACGCTGACGACTTACGGCCAAAATTAATATCCAATCTATCCACGATTTGCCCTACCAGAGATAAGAATTTGACATAAGCTCCTACAAAATATGTCAAATTTCTATCTTTAGTAGGGTAAATCGTGGATAGATTGGTTGGATATTAATTTTGGCCGTTATTGGTCACACTTTTCAAAGGCCAAGGCCTTTTGTACTTTTCAACACGGAAAAGTGTACTTAGTTTACTTAGTACCCTCGTCGTCTTTAAGACATTCGCTGACCATATCAATTGGGATAAGGGCACGAGACAGGAGAGTGACGATGACAACGTATTGGTCACACCTTTCCCTGTTGAAAAGTGCAAAACTCCATGTACTTAGTACTCTCGTCCTCTGTAACTACATTGTAACGATAATGATAAATTAGATAAATGATTTCACGTAAATAAAACGAAGCTATTCATTACTGTAAGTGCTTTCCATTTAATCAATAACGTTCAACTTGACACGCACATGATAATAAGCCTTATCATTTCATTACCTAATTGAATAAAGTTTACACGACCTTTGAATAGACGGACTCCATAAAACCCTTCAGTAAGTTTACAATTCATCTCTGACGATCAGAGTCTTATTTTTTTCCTTTTGTTATCATATCAGCCTGTATAAGATTACTTCGCCAGAAATACGGTGTAGTATAGTATTGGATACTACGACAGACAGTTTGATAGCAGTGGTGACCAGACACTAACGTGTTTGTACATTTGTGTAAATAGTGAACATCGCCTCGTGATATCGAAAAATTTAAATAAACCTTGGACTAAGGTAATTTGTATTAAAATTAATATTTAGTTTTTGTGGGAGATGAGTTAAATTTTAGGAAATTTCGCATAGATTTGTTTGCGTTAGAAGACAAATATTTTATTTTGAAATACGACTTTTTGCGGTTTAACTCGTTACTTTGGTTAAGTTATTATTTGCATTAGCAATTATTATTTGTGTCAAATAAATCATCAAGAATATGTGCATTTTTGAGTAGTTTATAGCAAAAAGATGGTTTATTGTTACATTTCCATTGTTACTTAATACTTTTTGTCCTGCCTTTTATTTAACTGTGTAAATATTGAACATTATTAACCGACCATCGCACTATTGCTTAGAATGGTAAAGTGTGAAGAATAAAAAAATACTAACTCAAGACTGGTCGAGATCAGACTACGTCTCAAACCCACAACGAGTTGCACCTGTAATGCAAATGTGCACTGTATATTTAAATACATTATATTATATACCTACCTAATATGTTGCTATAAGTATAAGTATAGAGGGCGTCCCACGGATATGCCAAATGGAGGGAAAGTACCTTGAATATTGTAGGTGGAAAATTTTACTGAAAGAAGACATTATTTTAATTTAAAAAACAATTTAAACTGCATTCAAAGATATTTAAATAAGTACATGGTTGAACCGGAAATCGAACCCGTTACATGAGAAAAATAATCACCCTGTAGCTTTATCATACCAATCGAAAGGCTTCATCATAAGGATTATTTTTTGCTAAATAACATAGTGTCACAAATAAAAGCAAGACCATGAATTTTAACATTTTTAATTCAAAATGTATCAATTTATCAAATGCTCAAAATGAGTCCCTTCCTGTTAGGGCTTCGATTCCGATATTCCGAGATCTCGAAATATCGGAATCTCGCTACATTTTCTACGTATTTATAATATCGGTATTAGAGAGTAAAATATCGGAATTCCGATATTTCGATATTTTCTAGAAAATGTATGAGAACATCAAAAAATCCGAGAGCTAGTTATTGTTTAAGCAAAGACTAGTTAGTGGTGTGCCTCGAACGGAGACCTTACAACAAACTTTTTAATTTGTAATGTATTTTCCATTCATAAATCTTATATTTGTTGAATATTGATCCTTGGCAGAGTTAGAAGACTAGCTAGAATGTGCTAGTGATAAAATGCTTTTGGTTTTATTGCTTACAAAGTTTTTTTCACTTATTAATGACAATCTTTGTAGATGTTTTTGAACTATAGGCCTTCACTCTCTCACTTCTGAGCCATGTCTACAAGCTGTTTTCGAGAGACATTACGTACCGTCTTTCGCGTAGGTTTGACGACTTCCAGCCTCCCGAACAAGCCAGCTTCCGAAAAGGCTTTAGCACCGTAGACCACATACATACACTGCGGCAGGTTATACAGAAGACCCAAGAGTATAACATGCCTCTTTGTTTAGCGTTTGTGGACTACGAGAAAGCCTTCGATTCGACCGAGACTTGGTCTGTACTACAGTCTCTTCAACGGTGCCAGAATGACTATAGGTACATCAAAGTGTGTTTGTATGAAAACGATTACAGGACCAAGCCTCAAAACCTACCCTTCTGCAGCGAAGTGTGAGACAGGGAGATGTGACCGAAACTGTTCACTGCTGCATTTTAGGAAGTCTTCTGGACTGGAAACGGCTAGGCATTAACATAAATGGCAAGTATATCACTCACCTTCGGTTTTTATTAGATCATTAATACACATTAGTTTTCAAAAGCAACACTTTTGGCATAATCTCCACTTATTACTCTACAAACAAGATTGGGTTTTCATTTTAAATCAAGTTCTAGTAGTATTTAAAAATATTGTGTCTCAATATCGGAATCTCGGAATTCCGATATTTTGAGGTCAATATCGGGTCCAATTCCGATATTGGAAAAAAGGCGATATTGAGAAGCCCTACTTCCTGTTGAATACCTACAATGTCGCAATCTTTTGATTATTATACATACATATATACCTACTTTCCCTCCATGTGGCATATCCTTGGGACGCCCTGTATACTTATAGCAACATATTAGCTTCTACAAAGCATGTTATCATAGAATAAATTCGTTTGTATCAAGCAGTTTTAATCAATCTATTCCAGCCTGTCGCTAACTCGCTTGATAAAGGCGATAAAGTCAAAATTTTATCGAATCATAAAACAGAAACAGAAGCTATTTTTACGCAGTTATCAATACTTATTAAAAAATCACAAAAATAAAGTGCTCTACCATTCATGTGGACACACATTTCCTGTTTCATCAGAATAAACAATGAGTAATCATGTGGTTTATGCCTCAAAAATATAGTTGTAAACCGCAGCGAATAAATACAATTATTGTATATTTTTAAAGTCGATCATAAACAAAGAGCTACATGACAAAGAAATTAAAATATGTACACTTACAGTTTTAAAATTAAATTACCTAATATCAATGATTTTACAATGTAATATCATTGCCAATACGTGTTACTGAAATGCCTGAAAGAGGTCATTGTACTCATCAGTAAGAACAACTTTTGCTATTGGAACAAGCCTGAAATCACACAAAAACAGCTGTTCCCTACATTTCAATCAACTCAGCCTATCGCAGTCCACTCCTGGACATAGGCCTCTCCCAAGTTGCGCCACAACGCTCGGTCCTCTGCCTTCCCTACATTTATGTTTACATAAATCCATAGGGAACAGCTACCTAATATTTTCTTTCGCGATTTCAGGGTTGGTCTGATGATAAAAGTTATTCATACTGATGAGTCCAATGACCCCTTAAGAGGTTTTCAGTTATTTCAATAACACGTTGTATATAACAAAAAACATTACTGCTGTAAAATCATGCTTAGCATGTCACACAAATAAAAACAAAGGTAAATTAACATGGAAAATTATTACGAAGCCTTACACAGGCTGATGGCTCAGTATGTATGGCGTTGAGCGTAGCTGTCGTGGCGGATAGAATTCCAACAATAGGCAATGTTTGTGTCATGGAACCCGAGACATGCTGAGTTATGTAAATATAACGCTAGCCTGTGTTTAATGGGATGTAATGTAAATGTATCTATAACCAAATATGGGATAGTTTGGATGGAAATGACAAGTTGTTTCTAACGATGCGCTTTGACCCTTTACAGTAATTACACCTTTTATTCCTTTTGACCTATTTACGAGTAACATAACATAACCAGCCCATTACTGTCCCACTGCTGGGCACGGGCCTCTTCTCAGTATGAGGAGGCTAAGGCCTTGGTCCACTACGCTGGCCTAGTGCGAGTTGGCGGACTGCACACACCATTAGGAACTGTATGAAGCACTCTCAGGTGTGCAGGTTTCCTCACGATGTTTTCCTTACTAGTAGGTACCTTTATTTTTTTTGACTTTCTATAAAACTTCGGAACTTAGACCGATGCGGAATTTTAATTTTATAATTAATTGTCATAAAAGTGTTGGTTTCATCATCATTATTTCAAGTGTAAGACGTCCACTGCTGGACATAGGCCTCCCCCAAGCATGTTGGGGGGGATATGCCATAATCGCCACGCTTGGCAGGCAACTTTCAGTTTAGGTATAGGTACTAATCATCAGACTAAAAACGCTGATAGGCATAAAACAAACCAACACTAGTAGCAAATGACCAAACGGAAGAAATATTTGATCGAATGACAAAACCGTCCGGGCTTGAGTGCAATGTAAACACTAAACACAAAGAAAGTTAAACATTATAATAACAGCTAAACATTGGTGCCCCTTGGTGTAGATAAGGGGTTAGACGTGACAGAGGTCATAATAAGAAGCCAATTTAATTTGTTGATCGATCGCAATAGCTACATTGTTTTTTGATTGTTATTGTTAGCTAGGGTGACCAGATATCCCGTATTTTAGCTAAGAATTTTGTCATGACCCTTAATTGGGCACGAATAACACTGAACGATACAATAATTATTTTGTACTTTTTTAGGGTTCCGTACCCGAAGGGTGCCAAACGGGACCCTATTACTCTCGCTACGCTGTCCGTCCGTCTGTCTGTCACAGGGCTGTTTCTTTTTAACGGTAATAGGTAACCGGTTGAAATTTTCTCAGAATATGTGTTGCTATGAGCTGTATCACGACAAATACTAAAAACAAAAAAAAGTCTAAAACCAAAGCGGGTTTTTGTTTTCTCTCTATCTTCAAAACGGTAACATATACCAGCGTCAAACTTGGTCAGATTATAGTGCATATTTTATTATGTAGTTTAGCAACAGATACTAAAAATAAGACAAACGTAGACATATGTGGTGGTATCTGCGTAAGAAAGACATGCAAAAATTCATATTTCGCGCACTGTGCGTTGATTTCTTTTGATAAACTCTCGTAAATTAAATCAGTTTTTATGGGGTATCAGGTCGTTAAGAGGTACGGAACCCTTACTGCGCGATTCCGACTCGCAGTTGGCCGGTTTTTTGTTTATTTGGGATGCCAGAGTTTATCTTTCTTTTGAGTTTGGCGATTTATTCACATTCTTGGTCGTTTTAGATTGTGTTGATTTCCATTAAAAAAATATTAAAATAGGTTGTCCCAATGATTTTACGCTAGTAATATATAAGTAAATAAATAAATAAATATCATTGGGACATTTTTACACAGCACCATCCAGTCAAGCTTGTGGTATGAGTACTAGACAATGGATATAATACTTATATACCTACTTTTTTTTTTGTGTAAATACATACTTATAATACATAAGCAATTCACCCAGATGTCTATGGGTTGTCCCTTATTTTTAACCTTGATTCCCTTATTTTGAACGCTGATGCCCCTTAAAATTTGAGTTCTCGCCAGGTCACCCTATTTTTAGCACTCGAGAGAATACTATTCACAATCGTATTAAGAAAAAAACAAAAAACATTTTCCTTCTTTTCAATGCAGGTAAACAGAAATTCAAAACACAATATTATGTTGATACCGGCCAAGGTTATGCGTAGGTGCAACTCGAAGCGCTGAGTTTATAGACTGCACGTGCAAGCGTGCATGGGAACTATGTTGTCAATAAATATTAAAATCTTGGGACAATCACCTCTAACTAACCCGATGTGCATATTTTATTAGTGCTTCAAGATTATTACGTAAAGCTTCACTCATTCATTTTTTTAATGTTTAGATTATTATTTCCTAGAAAAAATGTGGAAAGAAAAAAAAATAAAAAAATCAATAAATATAAAAAAAAAAGTAAAAATAATAATAATATGAAAAATAAATTAATTGAATTGAATTGAATTGAAGTTAAGAAAATACAAAAACTGTAGTTTCGTTCCACATGCGTTGGTTCCTACCTAATAATATTTTTTTAGTTAGTAACTCAATAACTAAGGCTTGATTTCACCATCTATAATTCTCTAACGACCGTTTTCCTACAATTCCAGTATTTTTTCTAAAAAAACTTTAATCAGAGTACGTTGATATCTGAGACACAGATACTATTTGACATCTAGTTCCAGACGCTCACATAGCTTGACTACATGCAAAGAGATTTCATAGTAAATATTTCATGTATTTGACTACATGGCTTTAGATACATATTTAGAAAAAAATACTTACATTGCAATCATTATTGGAATTAACATTGATGAACACCGGCCTAAGAAAGCCATTGACCTTTAATCAGATGTAATGAATCTAACCCTGCTGTATTCTTTAACTTGCACCTACAAGTAAACTACCCAATTGGTAATGAGGACTATAATTTCCCGAGGAAAGGAAAGCCCGTCCGTCTGCCGTTATTCGTCTCAATAATGAGGTCAATATACGCATTTATTATTATCATTATCAAAAAATAGGTTTATTTATGCACATATTTTCCTTAACCTCAAAGTTAGTACCAGTCTTATTTGTGAAAAATTTGTTCTAATTAAATATATTATGTAACGTAGGTTTATTGTTTTGTTCTAAATAAAAAAAGATAAGAATAGGAATTAATTTCTGCACAAAAAAAAATTGTTTATGTATTACCTCATACCTCACGCGACATGTCCGAATATAAATTTACGATGTTTTTCGTTATTACTCCTAACAACAGCGTTATCTTCGCTACAAGTTATCGCTTGTAGTATTATCAGTCTAAATCGTGGTCCAAATTATGATAATTGTTTTTTATACACTTGGTAACAATGCTTTATATATAAATATAAATAACGTCATTCGATCGTGGCTTTTTTTATTTTTTTTATACCTGTTTTTTTTGTTATTTAAAATACTTCTCAGCAGCACAATTCTTGGCTTGTTGTTTCATTTTATAAAGATAATTATAAAACATTGTACCCGAACAAGATGCAACTTCAAGCTTCGTGTTTCAAATTCGAAGAAGCACAGTCGGTATCGTAAATTAAGCAATTACAACAAAAAAGAGTAGATTGAAGTATCGAAATTAAATTCGGAGAAACCATTGAGGTAGAAACTTTTCTGCCAGCTTGCATACCGGCTGTGCAGCGTCGGGTTGGGTAGGTATCTGGTATAACCCGTTTTGCAAACGATGCACCATGCAATATAATTATAATGCTGCGTATATCTCGATGCTACAGTCAATCGCACATGAAAAGCATGTAAAACAAAGAAAATTCACATTTGAAAATATACCAACATGCGTGGTGAAGTATTTATTAATTGAAGCTAAATGCAGGATGCACGAGAAAAAAATACGCTATTCATTCATCGCAGACTTGCAGTTACAATGTCGTTGCACTTTGGCGTGAGTACTGTAAATGTTCCAATTGTGTGAAATGACTTTCGCATGTTCAAGGATATTTATCAGCAGCTAAAATTAAAGTATTCCACCGTTCTTTGTTTGTAACAGTAACAATTTATAGGCGTGTTGAACATTTGTTCTGAAATATACATGTAAAATTCCACTCTGGGCATAGAAGTAGATAGGTTTCTACTTGAAATTTATCTTGCGACATCCCACACAAATTGTAAGACATAATTGAGGGAAATGGCTAATGGGTTAATAGGACGCTATGTTGGTGAGAAGCAATTTACTAAACGCACACAAGTTCAATTTACTCACTCACTGTAGGCTTTACGTAGTTCATTTATCATACATATATCTATTAATGATACATTTAGAAATCTATTTACAAAGAGCAAAAAACACAAGCGTAGTTGCCAACTCTGGTTGATAGTTGTTATATTAATCTTTACTATATCAAACGTATAAAGGTTTGTAGAAATAAACTTGGGTTGCATAGCCAAGCGAGGACACCCACTCACTTAGTTTGTTTTAAATGCAACAGCTGGTAAAACAGTCGACTGCATGACAGTGGTAAAACTTGAATTAGAAAACCACTCTTACTGCTTACGAAATAAAGGCACTGTCAATGTCGAACTGTTACCACTGACGTGCGGTCAACCGTACATAATAAAGTCTTATGTGGCGCATGTAGACGAAATACTATGACGGGCTCAGTTTATCGAACGCAAATTGTGACACCGACCGAAATTCTTACTTTTTTAAATTCTCAATGGGCTTGCATTTGACTGCCACCTCACCTGATTCATCATCATCATCATTTCAGCCGAAAGAAGTCCACAGCCGGACATAGGCCTCCCCCTAAAGGGGGGATATGCCATAATCGCCACGCTTGGCTGGCGGGTTGGCGATCGCAGTTGGTTGATTAAACACTCGGAGAACGCTTCTGCCCATCCTCACCTGATTACCTCACATATTTGCGACCACCAAACCTCCACGAAATTCCTTCTGGGGCAGTCGGGTGAAAATATAAAGAAAGAAAGAAAGTAAGACTTTTATTTGGCATTATGACCAAAATTAGACATAAATTAAGTAAACATGAAGTTGCTGTCGGGTATGCCCATGCATCGGGTCACCACCTCAGCATGTGCTGGGCATGGAACACCCAGCGCTGATTTTCAGTTGGCGCAGGGGTGCCACACAGTGACACACAGACGAAAGAACTATATTTCATATATAATCACAAGAAAAAGAAAAAAAAAATGGTTTTGTTAACCTTTCGTGAAAAATAGAAAGATAACGCATAATTTTTTAAAAATCATCTTGAACAACTTATTTCACCACCTCCTGATAATCGCCGGTTAACTTATCAGGCAGAAAATTTCATAGAAATCTTGTTCTATTTTCGAATTTATCTAGCATTTAGTGCCTCTCAGGAAGTGGTGAAACAGGCGCTTAGACTAACTAATAAGAAAGCGATCTTATTAAACTAACAACCAGTCCATGATATTTATCAGCATGAGTAGTAATAGGTACTCGGAGATAATTTTCCAGAGATATTGCACATCTTATTGGAACACTGACAGTAAACATTATAGAGGAAAAAACATTTCAAATGAGTTACCAGTACTCAGGTAATATAGGGCCATTATCATTACCGTTTCAAACAGTAAATAGGCAATAATATAAAAAAGCATGAAATGTAAACTAACTATATTATTCTAACTGAACTATAAATATTATAGATTTTTATTGTTAAAATAACACTACTCGTTTGAGTATAAATAAATAGTAAAAACAGTTTTTCTTGCTTTACTTTCTACATTTGCACGGGATGATAAAAATATATTTACTGAAGGAATTATCTCAGTGTCATCTTTTTATGATTTACTGAGATAGCATGTTTTACAAATATAATTATACGCATACATAGAGAGATCACAATCAAGAGTTTTAGCTCAATTCCATGAAGCAACATTTAGCGTGCAATGAGCCGTGTTGACATACGTTTAAGAAAAATCAACAAGATTATTTTTCGTTCCTGTATAACTGGTACAATTTAAGCACGCCATGGGCACGTGTTTAGAAGTTTGTTACCGTGACAGATAGTGTACATTTTATGTACAATAACATAAAACAAATATCTAATAACATAAAATGATAATTAATTGCTGATCGGATGACGGAAACAATGTACCTATCAGCAGCTTATCTTTAGTGCTAATTGTGAGAGTCAATTAGGAGGTTATTGGATATTTGCGCATGTTTTTCCTTATCTTGAGGAAATTTCTAAACAGTAATCACAGCTATTACGTTATTGGATACTTACTGAAATCCACATGCGACAGTTTTATTGCAACGATAATCACTAATGTGGTAAAGTGGTAAGTTTAAGTGTCATTGTTGGCCCATCGTAAACAATAAACCATTTCCTTTAGCTTATACTTTGTTCCTCGGTACATTGCCCCATGATCAAGGCACTTTAAACTCTGTTGTATCGCTTCATCCGTAGTACGAACCTTTTGTGTACGAATTTCGTACACAAAAGGTTAATTTTATGTCATCATCAACCAATACCTACCCTTTGAAATTATATAACCTGTCCCTTAACACCTATCTACATAACACAGGTACCTAATAGTTTGGTAATTATTTGGAAGCGTTAATTTAAAAATGAACAATATTTTTTGACCTTACCAATTGATTCTCAGACAAGTGATGTAGGTATGGCCAAAATTAATATCCTATCTATCCACGATTTGCCCTTGGCCCTACTAGAGATATAAATTTGACATAAGCTTCATACAAATGTCAAATTTCCATCTCTGACAAATGAAAGGGTTAGATTTGACACATGTCATACATTCACATATTGTCACATATTTTTAAGGAATTATGATTCATTGTAATTTGTGTTACTTTCCTGAATTTTGAAATTACATTCGGAGCATTTTGACATATGTCAAATCTAACCTATTAATTTGTCCCAGGTATAGGGCAAATCGTGGATATATTAGATTAAAGATATTAATTTGAACCAATAAAGTCAGTTTGGGTAGAGAAGTTTTTATGTTTTCAAAACGACTAGGTATTTCAGCGTGTATAGTAAATGAATGAGTCCAAACAAATTAATTAAGCTTTGATAAGTCCCTAGGAGAATACTAATGGATTAAGCCAATTCCCTTCAGCACGAACGTTTTAATAAAATTAAGAAAAGTTCGTTCTGATAAGAAACTCCTTGAAATAAATAAACAATTACAGTTTATTTAACTGACCTAGGTCTTGCAAATTACTGTCGGGTTTTTCTCTTATATGTTTTTTAAATCATTAAATATATACAGATGGTGATGGTGACCCCTATAAGACCGCAAGTTAGCGTGTCTGATGGTAGTCTTCTGCCCAACTCTCGGAAAACACACACTTACTCGTAACTTTAGCTTTTCGTACCGAGACGTATTTTTAATACCTATAGATAAATGATTTTTAATCACACTTTTATCATAAAACAGACAGACAAGAACGGATTTTAATATATATCAGTGAGTACTTTTTGTAATTTTAAAGATTTTTTTAATTAATTAAATCGGATAAATCGTATAAATAGATCAGATAAACGAAAGGAGGCGTAAAAATGAAACCGATTTCATTTATCAACTTACCTAATTCGTGTGACAAAAAATGGTTTTTTTATGAAACTAAAAGCTTACTTTTTGTTATTTTAACAGTTTCTTTCCTTGTCCGTTTAATACATTCTTCTTCCACACTCATCAGTGTTTGTCCACATTTGATAAATGCTTCTTTCGGAGACAAAATTATCATTTAATATTTTAATTACAAAACTAATTGCATTCATTAATGGATTAACTAAATAATACGTACGCAGGTATATCACCAGTACGTGTATAACCCACTAATGCCATTTTATTATTGCTCTTAAATACTTCGCAATCAAAAAGTGTGACTATGTTTCCACTGATGCGTTGCTAGTTGCTACGCATAACAAACATATATATTTCTTTGAACTAATATAAGCTCAAGTAGGTAACGTATTAACCAGTAAAGCGAATCCGCTCAATGAAACATGGAAAACGTGACTTCATAATTAGACCAACATCCTTTTTCACCTTGGTTGTAAGTTTGCAAGGAACATATCAATGACTGTACTTACATCGGTAAATGGTAATCGTATTAGTTCGTACGCTGTTTGCTTTAGTAATACATTAGTGAATTATTACATGACCATCTTGCTAATGACGTGATAACAGTATACGTAGCTCCTAACATACAATACTAACAAATACCAATAGCAACGCGTAGCCTACACGTCCATTCCAGGTGAAAATCACACTCATAAGCTGCTAGAATGAGTGATCAGCTACAATAACAAAATAATCATCACACGTGGCTGGCGGTCTGGTAATGATAGTATCTGATAACAGTTATTGCTAATCCTTCCGATATTAATTTTGCCTCCATTAGTTTCTAGCTACTTGCTTATTTGCTTTCTACACCCGAGGTAGGGCTTCCAATACCGGTATTGCCGTAGTGGTCAATACCGGGATCTCGGCATGATCCCGGTATTGACCACTACGGTAATACCGGTATTGGGAGACTTAAACCGAGGGAAGAAAGATTTGTTCCCTTATACAGAAAATTCAGACACTCTAGAAAAGGTACCTAATAATATCCTGTCAAGTAACGAGGTCGTGGGTTTGATTCCCACAGGACACAAATATTTGTGTGATGAACATAAGTGTTTGTGTTGGTCTGGGTGTTTCTTATGTATTTACAAAAAACAAATTATATATGTATTATATCCATTGTCTAGTACCCATAGCACAAGCTCTGCTTAGTTTGGGACTAGATGGTGCTGTGTAAAAATGTCCCAAAGATATTTACTAACATAATAAAAAATAATTAATTAACAAAAATAAAAAACCCGACTGCGTGTTGATAAGTCTTGTTTATATCTTTTCTGTTATTTTTACACGCATTCGGGTTTTTTATTTATGTTAATAAATTTTTTTATTTAAAAATTTTTTGTTTTGTCATGTTTTATTTATCATACTATTCATGTTCTTTTTTGAAAAGTCAAATTCATTTTTAACGTTGAATATTTTGTTGTTTTTTAGCATTTCTCATTCCAAATAACATTTAAACATATAAGTTGTTTATATTTTCGTAAACCATTTATAAAATCCTTTATTTTGATACCCCACTCGATAGGTTGTGAGCAAAAAAAATTTTTTGAAGTCACATAAAATGGCTCCAAAAAGCGGCCATTTTGTTTTTTATAATTTTGATATACCCAGTGTCACTCTCACAATTAAGACGAATCCAACGACACCTCTCAAGCTAAGATCCATCAAGCCGTTTAGGCTACATAGCGTGCCAAAGAAATATACATACATACATACATACACTCGAAAAACATAACCCTCCTTCTGGCGCAGTCGGGTAAAAATACCCGGCATCAAATATAACACATCGTGCTTTAGAAAGAGAGAATCGGCTAGCTAGCGTCATCTCTGTCGCGCGAAGCACGAACAGTCTGACACAAAATGTCACTTGGTATGAGTGAGAGACACAGAGTACTTTTACGGCCAAAATTAATATCCAACCCATCCACGATTTGCCCTACTAGAGATATAAAGACATATTTTGTATGGAGCTTACGTCACATCTCTAGTAGGGCAAATCGTGGATAGATTGGATACGTTAGATACTTTATAAATGAGAGATAGCGCTCTACGAAGCTTAAGCTAGTCGATTATCTCTTTCTAAAGCTCGATGTGTAATATTGAATGCGGGGTAGGTACGTTACACCCCAGAAAATAAAAGATACGTAATAAAATAATAACTGCTCATACAGTCAAAAGCGTCACTGCAATTAGGATGATTAGCCTAAACTCGTTTTGGCTGTAATTACCACTCGTAAATTTGGGATTCAATCCCATGAACCAGTACCATTTATTTAGTGTTCAGGTAAAAAAAAATGCATTTTTTATTGAATGGATGGGTGCCATCGATTATGGCTTGCGATGGTTCCAACTTGCATTTTGTACGAAAACATTATGGACCAATGGTGGTCCGGAGGGCACTTGGGGGGTATAAAAAACCAATTGAATTTTATAAAACTCTTCTTACATTGTTTAGTTTCATACCTACATGTGCTCTTGGTTTATGAGACGTGGAAAATGTTAGGTATTTTACAGTATATTAATATCGAGTCACAGCCACACAGCTGTTAAATGTAATATGAACGTTATCGGACAAACTAGGTATGAAACAGAAATTATTGGTGTTACACAAACAATGAAGTACATAGTATCTTAAAACTTATCGAGTTATTGGTGCTGAACAATTTAATTAGTACCTCAGTAATGTGTAATAGAAATACAATTTAATGTTACAATAAGTACATAGTATCTTAAAACTTATCGAATTATTGGTGCTGAACAATTTAATTAGTACCTCAGTAATGTGTAATAGAAATACAATTTAATGTTACAATAAGTACATAGTATCTTAAAACTTATCGAGTTATTGGTGCTGAACAATTTAATTAGTACCTCAGTAATGTGTAATAGAAATACAATTTAATGTTACAATAAGTACATAGTATCTTAAAACTTATCGAGTTATTGGTGCTGAACAATTTAATTAGTACCTCAGTAATGTGTAATAGAAATACAATTTAATGTTACAATAAGTACATAGTATCTTAAAACTTATCGAGTTATTGGTGCTGAACAATTTAATTAGTACCTCAGTAATGTGTAATAGAAATACAATTTAATGTTACAATAAGTAATAAACAAAATTATTGCTAAAGTGGCATTTCATCCAAATGAGAAACGGATGAGTTACCTACTTTTAAACGATAAATCATGTTCCAGTTAGCTAGCTTCACTCTTCGATCAAATAACACTGGAAAATAGGTCGTGTTGTGACTTTATTTACAACCTAAGTAGATACCTACGTAGTGCGCATGATTCATAGGAATGTTCCTCCCAAGTGTACAAAAATATTAATATATTCTAAGATTTATCCTTGATTTATCATTCACATGTTTCAGGCATTTATAATGCTTAACGTTCTGAGATTAAATTAACAAGTGTACTTAAATAAAAGTTTTATTATATTCACTATCTCAGAAAAAAGTAAATATAATTTACGATACTATGTTTACTACTTACTATTATTGCAATTTAAATAGTTAAGCGTACTGTAAACAGTATATGATGATAACAGTAGTAAAATCTGGTACAATTCAGACAATCGTCATTACCGTAGGTACACAAAAATGCAGACGGTAATGACAGTAATTCTAAATACCTAGATGACAAATTTATTTTTACAGACATGCATACATACACATTATCACGCCTGTTTCCCATTGGGGTAGGCAGAGACTATGGATTTCCACCTGCTACGATCCTGACACACCTCTTTCGCTTCATCTACGTCCATTAACCTCGTCATGCATGCTCGTCGGTTTACGGCCAAAATTAATATCCAATCTATCCACGATTTACCCTACTAGAGATAGAAATTTGACATATTTTGTATGGAGCTTATGTCAAATTCCTATCTCTAGCAGGGCAAATCGTGGATAGATTGGATATTAATTTTGGCGGTTAGAGAACGTCCGCGATTTGATCGCGATATTATTTTTACGTCGCGAAAAAATGTTACAGTGGTTAAATGCATTTTCAATCAAATAAACGAAGTTACCCTTTGTACCTATATCTCGCAGAATTTATAAGCAGCTTAGATTATAAATGTGATAAGCAGATTGAGGAAAATGCATGAATGGTCTGTGATACCAACACACCTACAAATTTCATAAGTTTACATTTACGCTAATACCTAAATCAGCGGTTCTCAAACTTTTTTGGTCACGGAACCCTTTTGACAAGCAAAATACTTGACGGAACCCTACAATAAAACAATAGTTTTTAAAAGTGTATTCTTTATTATATAAGCATAATAAAAGTACAATGTAACAGTTACTAATTATTACTTACTTTAACCACATGCCAGGTACAATAATAGAAGATATTAAAAATGAAAAAATCTTAACTAATGGGAGGTATGAAACTGTTTTTTATTTTTCATCAATTGGTTGATATCAGGTTTGATAGAAGACATTTGAAGTCTCATATCAGGTTCGGCGTCCAGTCTATTGCGATATTTTGTTTTCGTGGCTGCATAGGTTGAGAATCCTGTTTCGCACAAATAGGTTGTTGGGAACGGGAGAAGAATATTCAGAGCCATTCTGCCAAGCATTGGATATTCATCACGGATTCTGCACCAAAAATCGTTGAGAGGCGTCGTTTTGAACAGTGACTCCATACTTGTGTCTGATGACATTTCTAAAAGAGATTCATATATCTCGTTTGACATACTTTCGGGCTTTTGCAAGTTGGGTAAAAAAGGATTATGAATCCATGAATTCAGCTTCATTTTTGTATTATGTTCTTCGGGAAAATACTTTACAAAAGATGCGCGCATCGAAGTGAGATATTGGACCAATTCTTCAAACACATCATCTTGAAACATTTCCGAGTCGTTATCGCTAACAAACTCACTGAGTGACGTAAAGCTTTCTATTTCTCTCTTACCAACGCAAATAATCCAAAAATCTAATTTTCTTTTGAAGGCAGTTATTTTGTTATAGGCCTGGAACACTGTTGTCTGTTTACCTTGCAATGATAAATTCAATTCGTTCAGTTTTTGAAAGATATCCGCCATAAAAGACAATCGGAACAACCAAGTTTTATCATACAAACGGTCTTTCAAATTAAAAGAAACTGTATCTGCTGAAAGAAACATTTGTAACTCGGCTCTAAGTTCAAATAGCCTTGTTAAAGTTTTACCCCGAGACAGCCATCGCACTTCTGTATGGAGCAGCAGTGTTTTATGTTTGCTGCCATAATCTTCACACAATAATGAGAACAATCGGGATTGTAGTGGTCGTGATTTGATAAAATTAATTATTTTTACCGCTTCATCCATAACTAATTTTAGATTTGACGGCATTTGCTTCATCGCAAGTGCTTGTCTATGCAGAATACAATGGCTGGAACTACAATTAGGCGCTTTACTTTTTATTCGTGATACTGCTCCTGCTGTTTTACCTGTCATCGCCTTGGCCCCATCTGTACAAATGTCAATGCAATCGTTCCAACTAAGATTATTTTCTTTAAAAAATATGTTTATTTTATTAAAAATTTCTTCCCCGGTAGTGTTTGTGGGCAGCGGTGAACACATAAGCATGTCTTCTTCAAAAGAACGTTCATATGGATATCTCACGATAACCAGCAAGATAGCCAGACCAGTGACATCAGTTGACTCATCCATTTGCAAGGCGAATCGTGTTTTTTGTAGACGTGCAACTAGTTCTTGTTTGACGTAGCTTGCCAGATCATGGATTCGCCGTGAAACAGTATCGTTTGATAGCGGTACAGTAGAAAGATGCTTTGCAGATTTTTCATCGAGCATACATTTTGTTATGTCTAACACACATGGCTTTATTAAATTCTCAGCGATAGTGTGCGCTTCACCTGCTTGTGCAATGCGATAGCTAACTAAATATGATGCCTCCGTGGCCTTTTCATTGATAGTTTGTGTTACATGCATCATATTTTTTTGACTTTCCAATAACTGTTCTTTTTTACGAACAAAAAATTCTTTATTCTTGTCTTTAGACTCGGGGTGTACAGTTTCTAAATGTCTGCGTAATTTGGCAGGTGCCATGGAACTATTAGGAAGCAGTTTACTACATAACATGCAGAGAGGTGAGCCGTTGGAATCAACAAATCCGAAACTGATATATGATTCATCATACTTCCTTTTTTTCGTCTTTGAAACCGTGGAGCTTGACGTCGTGGCATCATCGTCTGGATCGGTAATTGCTGTATTCTCCGCGCGTACTGCTTTTGAACATTCAGCGTCATTAGAAGATGTCGTTGCAACACGTTTAACACCTTTAAGCCAACGTTCCATTCTTCTTTATTAATAATGTTACACGTCAGGATGGTAGGGTCAAAATAATGCACAATCGTTACTGCGTTTATGAGACAAAGTTTAGTCCAAAGAAGAAATGTACAAAACTGATACAATCAGAATACAGCGGGCAGTAGAACTTACAAGAAGGCAGCAGGCTAGCCAGCTTGTAAGTAGGTAGGTACGAACTTATCGCTCCGAACGCTAATCGTCAACTGACTGACGAGGCGCGACTTTTTTTATATAATAGCGCTTTTATACTTAGTCCTAGACTCGAACTCGAACATTCTCAAAAATACTCGAGTCGGCGCCTTTGATAAACAAAAAGCGGAAATAAAAATATAAATACAAAAAAATGCGTTGTAAACAATCTCGACTTTATGCTTTTGAAGATAGAGCCGAAAGTCGCTTGTTCACAACTATAGCGTCTAATTCAGAGGCGGCTTTTATCAAAGGGACTGCGCGCTCACAAGTATACGCGCGGCGGGCGGATTCAAAACGTTCGACCAGTGACCAGAGAGAGGTGTTTTGTTTTTTTTTTCTAAATTCTTGCGGAACCCCTACAGGGGTATCGCGGAACCCTAGGGTTCCGCGGAACACACTTAGAGTACCGCTGACCTAAATGATTAGGTAAAAATAACGATTAAAATAACAAAAGGAATAGGTATTTTTATGATGAAAAACGATTAGTAATTAATAATCATCTCTGCTGATAAATGATAAATGTCTAGATGTAGGTAATTAATGCTATCTAAAAAGTAATAGTGCAGAAGTGCTAAACAGAGTAATTTCTATGTTATTAAAGTGTTGTTACGAGCATCCTCACTGCACTATACGAGTTTCAATTACGAAACGAACAATTCTAGGGTTTCGAGTAATCACTAGCTAGACTATCAATTGATAACTGCGGAGATAGATAGAGGCAATATTGTCTGTAATCAACACTTGACAATATTGATATCAGAAAATTAACAGAATAAGTTTTTATCGGGATGACGTCGTATTTGACTGCGTTATGAATGAAATGACACATCAAATATTAGTAAAGTATGTACCTATGGTAAAAGTAACCGTATTTTAGAACGATATCGTAAAAGAACCAACGCATTGTATAAACATGAAGATATTTTTTTAAATTTAATTTATTAAAAAAAACCGGCATTGTGCGTGTCGGACTCACGCAGTAAGGGTTCCGTACCACCATGGACCTGATACCCTATAATAGAAACTGATTTAATTTACGAGAGTTCATCAAAAGACATCAACGCACCGTGAGCGAAATATGTATTTTTACATCTATTTCTTACGCAGGTACCACCACATATGTCTATGTTTGCCCTATTTTTAGTATTTGTTGCTAAACTACATAGTATGCACTATAATCAGACTAAGTTTGACGCTGGTATGTATTACCATTTTGAAGATAGAGCAGGAACAAAAACTTTGATAAAATTGCATGTTTTTTGAAGTTTCTTGTATGGAGACCCCCTTTAGTTTTTTTTTCTAATATTTGTCATGATAGGCACCATAGTAATTTCAACTGGTTATGTATTACCGTTACAAAGATACAGCCCTGTGACAGAGAGATGGATGGACGGACGGATGGACGGGTGGACAGCGTAGCGAGAGTAATAGGGTCCCGTTCGGCACCCTTTGGTTACGGAACCCTAAAAACGATTCCCCACAGTAGAATTTTTACTGTATCGGGGTGTATGCGTTAACAGACATATTTTATACATGCACAAATGCTCAGACCCAGAACCACTGTCTGTAGTCTACGCAAATATTGGTTTTGTGTAGGAATTAAGCCCGTGACCCTTAGCGCAAAAGCCAATTCCTTAGCCACTGCACCATAGGTACATCCCACCAGTCGTCGTTTTATTTTTATTAATTTTTTCCCATAAGAAAACCGCGCAGAAACCCTAGATAGAGTCTGCTGTCTAATGGTCAACATTAAATAACCTATAGTATAGAATTATAGAATCGATCCACCATTTGCCCTACTAGAGATAGTTGACATAAACTCCAAGCTCCACAAATTATATGTCAAATTTATATCTCTATTCTGCTATTACTCAATAGACGAAGCCAATGACTGTCATATTATCTTGATTGGTATAAGTGGGTTCACCTTCCTTCATTCAGTGATGAGGTCAAAAATATTCCCATGTGACATCTTACGTAGCTAATCCTTTATAAAACACGGCCAAGTTCAATCACCGTTAACTCAATTACATCCTTATGACTCTCACAATAGCTCAGGTTCGCACACATTAACATTCATCACTCCATTCGTAAACAAGTGGCTTTACTATGTAGTTAGTGAACCAGCAATGTATGCTCAGTGTTCAACATAGGACGGTTTATACAGCGAGCCGTTACGTCGATAGTAGCATCAAGTAGCCGAGCCATTGTTAACAATATCGCTCAGAAACTTTTGTAGTAGCACTATTTGTTACGACAATTGTCCCGCAATTAGGTCTTACGACTTTATTTTGCAATGCCAAGGCAATATTTTCTTCGATAGCTTGAAATGAGCACAGAAATAATATACAAGAGGAGTGATAGATAGACTTCATTTACAAAACCAAATGGAGCTTGACATACTAGGTTAACGAACTAATCCATTTCCTTCTGTTTCGCAAAGGACTAGGTCGTTAAAATTCACTTAACACAACGAGAGGCATTTAGCGCATCTAATCGTTTCATCCGTTTAAAACACGATACTTACTTTTCAGAAAAATGTGATATACATATTATACTCAGGTACAATATCGTCTACCAAAGTAGCGTGGCTATTCATATACTAAAAGATCTCATCAGCAATGTTTTTTCATTTTTTTTATTTTTTTTACTCATTTTCACAGCGGAAAGTGAGTTTGCTAGTGAGATCTTTCAGAGTAGCACTGCAGGGCTTCAATTTGTAATCTGAAACTGAAACCACTCGGTCGGCTCAAATGCTTAGATAAAGTTATATTGTTATGTAATATTAGTTTACATCATAAAATGATAAAGCATGACAATAAATATGTATTGTAGGTATATTTTTTTTGTTTAAGGTAAACAAAAATGTCTAAAAAAGAAGCGGAACTGATGGAAAAATGTGAGACAGGCAACGGCATGGCAAAAGCCTGTGGAAGTGCTGTCAAATTAAAGCGAGAACTAGGATTGTTCTCTGCTGTAAATTTGATACTTGGTGTCATGATCGGTTCTGGGATCTTTGTGTCACCATCTTCCGCACTAGAACACTCTGGATCAGTTGCCCTCTGCTTGATTATATGGACAGTTTCTGGAATAATATCCTTATTAGGTGGGTGTAGGTAAGATACCTATTATATTTATTACATGGATTTTTTTTTTCAATGTTCCCCTTTTAACGGGTACCTATATTTTATTTCAGGAGCGTTGTCATTTGCTGAACTAGGAACTGTAGTCGGTAAATCAGGAGCAGAATATTCTTATTTTCAAGAAGCTTTTGGAAATACACACAAATATTGGGGACCATTGCCTTCATTTATATGTGCATGGATATACGTTGTTATTTTGAGACCTGCAGAAGTCGCCATAATCGTTATGACATTTGCCGAATACGCCATTCAACCCTTTACGCCTAATTTAGATCCAGAACACAAGGTTACTGCTATTAAACTGGCTTCTATAGCTGCATTATGTAAGTACCTATTATTATTATTTCATTTCACGTCAAAATGTAATATGTAGCATTTTACTTTAATATTTAAATCAATTGGGAAAAATCTAATCGATTAGACCGTATTCAACATGGACGAAATGGTACGCCTCACTAAAGCTGAACCACAAACTGTCAATAATGTCAATGTCAGAATGTCAGTTACAACAAAATTCAAACGACACGATTTGATTTGTTTGTGTTTACAATTTTATTTTATTAAAGCTTTAGTGATCTTTTGTGTCTTTAACTTCTGAATAATAAACTAAACGTGTTTTAGTTTATAATACTACTAATTCAAAGTAAGTAAAAACAGTTTATTTCAGTAAAAAATTAAATATACAACTTGTTACACTTACATTAAAATTTCACGCAACTTGTTTTTAGAATGTCTTCCGAACGTAATAAAGAGACACAAGACGCTATAAAACGCGAAATAAAAGAAATACAAGCGCGCTGCATGCACGAGTGGAATGTTATCGATAACACGCCGTCGGACGCCCCGAGTGTGAGCCTGGAACAAATAAACCATAAAACGCTGTATTATCTCGAAGGACTTAGCGCGGAGATTCAGAACTCGAACACCCCGATTACATTGGATGGGAACCTCATAACTGCCCAGTTTCTCAAAGAGATTAGAGAAAAAACTGGCCAAGTGGAAGAGTATACTGCTTTTATGAAAGGCTCCATACATGATATTGATACTGAGATAAATAGGTAAGTTATAGTATGAATTAATGAATTCTCATTCTTCTATCATGTCGACATGAGCTACATAATGATAATAGATCAAGCAATGGCAAAAAGATTGGCCAGTTGGCAGGTCGGCAGCTAGGCTGACTACCCAGGGTGCAGCGAACAATCAATTGAATATCATCACTCCTGTATGCTCTTTCAATGCACCCCATTAATGAACCCATAAATAAAATAAATAAATAAATATTTGGGGACTTTTTACACAGCACCATCTAGTCCTAAACTAAGCAGAGGTTGTACTATGGGTACTAGACAATGGATATAATACTTATATACTTTTTTTTTTGTAAATACTTATAATACATAAGGAACACCCAGACCAACACAAACACATGTTCATCACACAAATATTTGTGTCCTGTGGGAATCAGACCCACAACCTCGTGACCAGCAGTCCGACACTCGAACCACTAGACCACTGACTTTGAGTATCCATAAAGTACATCTTTTCTTACTTTATCCATAAAGTGCATATTTTCTTTGTAAACTTGATTATAAATCAAGAACACAGTCGGAGAGTACCGTCCAGTCCTTTACCCATAACTGTGTTGACTCTCTGTGTAGATTCCCTACAAAAATCAGACACTCACTTCACTTCCTATAAAAAAAATTAAAAGGGGTTATGCTAAGAAAATCGGTAGAAAGCGTAGTAGCCATGGCTGCTGGCAGCAGGGTGCAAGGGGGTGCACTTGCACCCTCCAGTCAGGAAAGAATCCATCAACTACAGAGATTAAGTATGCTTTTTATGAGCGAAATATATTAAATCAAATACCCACGCTATTTGAATTTTACATCACATTTATCTACATAATATACATGTATAATTCTATATTTCATATTAGTTAATAGCACGGAATACTTGAATAAGAATGGAATTGGTATAGTACACAGTTTCTTCGGAAACCCGTGTCGCCTAACTCTCCCACTATCCGTCTCACTACTACATAAGCACTGTATCTAGCTTGTATCTAGATATCTAAACGCATACGCGTGCAAGAAATACTACACTGAACGCGGTCCTACTATTAGCTGTCACGTCTGTCACACATAAATGTCGACCATGTGAGAACGCACCCCTACATTCGAACAGGACGTTAGTGATGTCCATGTACAAAAAACCAATATTATGAATATTATCGATATTTTGGGACTATAACATAACTGGCGAAATGTGGGTGTACTATTACACCTCTGCCTACCCCTTCGGGGAAATACAGGCGTGATGTTATGTTATGTGTTATGTTATGTTATCGATATTTTCAACGATTTTCGCACATGGTCATGGAATAAAAATTTGTCCTACATAAGGAATTGGAAAGTTACTGTTTCATGATACACTTAATTATTGAAAATAACGTCTGACACGTTTTAAAACAAGCATCGCGAGGTAAGGCGAAAAATAAAAAGTAGTTTTTCGATGTTTAACCTACTTTAAATTTGTTATAAGACCTGGTTTGGTGTTTTGCGTAAATAAGATATACAATTCTGTATATTTACGGATTGGTTTTCTTTTTAAATCGTAACTTATAAAATAATTACTGCCCAACATACTAAAGTCGTCAATTTTTTTTAGTTTTTTGTAAACTTTTTGTTTTTTGTATTGTATTGTATTGAAAACTAAAACTAAAATAATATGCCCCTTATTACGAAAGTTTAGACCACGTTTAAGGGGAATATAGCAGCCAAGTGGCGCCCCCATCAGTAAACAAATTATTACTCGCTGAATACAAGTACAGGTACTGTAGTTTAATCAGAAACTATTAACTCTGTAAATTATACTTCGCTGTAATTGTAAATAGAAAAAATGCGAAAAACGGCCACTTTTGGCATTTTTTCTATCTACAACTACAGCGAAATATATTTTACAGAGTTAATAGTTTCTGATTGAACTACTGTACCTGTACTTCAACTTTTACACATACATACATATTATCACGCCTGTTTCCCATTGGGGTAGGCAGAGACTATGGATTTCCACCTGCTACGATCCTGACACACCTCTTTCGCTTCATCTACGTCCATTAACCTCGTCATGCATGCTCGTCGGTTTAGAGAACTCTTAACCTGGCATTTTTTGAGAACATCCGCGATTTCAACTTTTAAAAACGAATTTTCGATAAATTATGTATTAAGCGAGTGTTTTTTTTTTTTCTGACGGAGGCAACACTTGGCTGCTACATTCCCCTTAAGCACTTGTTAAAACCGGGTGTAATCCATACTCCATACATAACAAAGGTATTTAACCACCAAAACGAAGAGGAGAGGATATGTGTCGAACAACCAATAGGATTGCGTTATTTTCATATTTCACCACCTAACTTCAACATTATTTATTTATTTAAACTTCATACAATACATGTACATAGGTGGACTTAATGCCTTTGGCTTTCTCTCCCAGTCAACCAGCTATTCTATATCTAACGCAGTGTTATTGGTGGCTTGCGACACATCTCGTCTCTGCGTTTTGGTGGAAACCGAGCCTAAAACCCGATTTTTAACCGACTTCAAAAAAGGAGGAGGTTCTCAATTCAATTGTATGTTTTTTTTTTTTGTATGTTTGTTACCTCAGAACTCCGTCATTTATAAACCGATTTCGAAAATTATTTATTTATTTGAAAGGATATACTTCCAGATTGGTTCCATTTTCATCAAAACTGGATTTTGATTTCATTTGATTTTTGAATCCAGTTTTGATGATGGGATTCATGTGAAATTGAGGTAACTTCTCAAATATTATAGGCATACACATAGCGATTTTGGTATATTCATCAACAAGTCAAGCATTTGCATTCAGAAAAAATCATTTGGTGAAGATCTGATGAAGGTCATAGGAGATAAAGAGGGAACTCTTCAATGGATGACAGCAAATTATCCGGGATTACAGCAATCGCTTGTCTTTCTATTGTTAATTCCACTCAAAACAATAAACTAAAAAAAACCGACTGTTCAAGATATGTTTCACTCAACCATCTTATCTGCTTACCCATTCATACAATGCAAGACAACAGGCGTCGCAGGGGCACCGCAACGCGCGCGGGCAGCTATACTAAGGACGGAATCTCACGAACACTTGCTCTTCGAGAACCTCCCTTGATACACGCAAATTATTATTGTTTTTGAAAAACCCATGTACCTACTTACAAATAAAAAGTTACAGTCCATACTCATTATAGAAGTCTTTATTCATTACACCGACTTCAAAAAAATAAAAATAAAATATTTTAATACATTTTTTTTTCAGTTTTTTCTTAAATCAATCCGAATCAAAGGCACCTACTCCCTAAACTGTTTCACACGAATTTTATTATTTTATTATTTTTAAGTCGGTTTTTACTTTTTTAATGTGGTTTATGTTTATGATAATTATGATAATTGATAAATATCAAAACTCGAAATTGCGAATAAATAATTTCGACAAAGAATCTACCTAAAAATAAAATTATTATGCATTTAAAATAATAAAAATGAGGAATATTTATTTTAAAACAGAAAGTATACACCGAATTAATTATATCGATAATGCATTCAATATGTTACTACACTATCGATACGCGGGGATTTTGGTGACAGTCAGGCAAATAAGGTGAAGGCGACATCGAAAGAAACGCAATACATTACGCGGTTACTCACGTAGTGAAAGTCGATATCCATGTTTTATAAGCAATGTATAATTTTTTATCAGTTTACGATAACATCGTTTTTGTCATGAATCACATAATACTAACAAAATATTTGCAAATATCACAACTAATTAAAGGTTTTTAGACTTACCGATGAAAAGAAATCCCTCCTTTAGTTAAACTACACACCTCGCTTCTTTTTCGGAATGATATAATGGCGCAAGACGGCATAATTATTATTTTTTCGCAGAGCGACGTACTCTGTCACAGCCTGGCCGCAATGTTTAAGCTGTGACGCGGATTTTGGTTAAATTTGCGCGTCTGCTCAAAAGCGCGGCGCGCCTATCCCGCCCACAATTCCCCTCTATTTATATTCATTTCCTCTATGGTTAATAGTATAATGTCACACATCAGACACTCAATACAATATAAATGCCAGCTCCACCTACATACACAAGATAACATCTGTATACGAACGCACACACACATGTAGGTTAGGGATGCTCGCCGCTCACAATGCCGACTGGGTTCCAAGCGCTTCTCAGTAGTTCTCAGAGATGGCTCGCTTGTATAGCGACAGGCGATTGACATCCATTGCAATATTGCAGTCCAATTGCCCTCAAATTGCGGGCGGGTGCGGGGCGCAGGCGAGGCATCTTAAATTGCCGGGGGGCGGGGAGTGGCCGTTCTGTATGTTAGTACTATTAGATATTCTGTGATAATGTGTAGATGCAGATGCACCTCCCTGAAAGTAATCATGGCGGTGCCCATAGTAGTAGCATACTCTAGCATCTAATATCTGTCTAGCGGTTTTGGTTTCTACAACCTATTTAAATGGTCCTAACTGGTAGTAATGTTGTATTTTGTTGTTGTGCTCCCTAAAATATGGTTGAACTAGCAACATAGCTGAAGACGAAAGTCTTGGACTAGTGTGTGTTGCCAGTATTTACTTATGGCACTGAAACATGGTCACCCACAATGGTCCTGATAAGAAGGCTCAGTCACTCAAAGGGCAAAGGAGAGGGCTATGTTCGGAGTGTCCCTGCATGATCGAATCAGAAATGAGGAGATTCGCAGGAGAACGAAGGTAATCGACATAGCCCGAAGAATTGCCAAACTTAAGTGACACTGAGTGGGGCACATAAACTAAAAATAACATAATAACTTCTTAGGTTTTCGCGATCACTACACATTATAATAAGACAAAGCAACCAATAACCAATTTAAATAATATATGCGATTTAATCCGGTTACACTTTGTTTTATTATAAAAATAACATATTAACAAAAAAAAAAAGAAAGAAAAAGAAACTGATCCCTGAGTTTATTTCTGCATTTCTTCTCAGACTACCCCATATAGGTAATGCTAATAGCATTTTTATTAATAACCTTCTTTTCAACCATGCAAATTCCAGAATAAATAATTTAATTTAATTCCTTATCTTACAAACAACAAGGTACAATAACCACAATAATATGTTGTGTTATAATTTTCAGATTAAAAACTCTAATCACCATCACACAAGAAGCCAAGTCTCGTCCACAAACAAACATGCGTGACATTCAGTCGGAACACATCTATAAAGCCAAGGAGAGGTTTCAGACGATGAAGAATGAACTGCACGAATTGATACACATCTTGTATCCTAACTCACATCAAATGGTCATTGAGACTTTGGGGGTAAGTGGTTTTTTAGGGTTCCATAGTCCTACAAGGAACCCTTATAGTTTCGTCATGTCCGTCCGTCTGTCCTAATCCTTTACAGCTTAATAACTTCTACAGTTATAAACATAAGTAAATGAACTTTTGTTAAAAAATGGTTTAGATATAGATCTCAATTTTCAAAGAATAAAAAAATCTTGATAACGTATTTGAGGGGTGGCGCCCATACATGTGAAATGGGGATGAACATTTTTTTTTCGCTGCTCGTTCGTGTGGGGTATCATTGAATAGGTCTACTAAAGTGAAGGTAATGTTTCATACATAACTTTTTTATCAGGTGTACCATCTGCGAAATACAGTTCACCAAAGTGGCTTGCAATGTGTCCCTCCCCCTGCCATTTCTAAACTATGCAACGTAGAAACTTATAGTCTTCCACATTGATAGACCTTTATAAAAACTCTCATTTAAAATTATTTCGAGTATAATGTGATCATAAATTTTTGAGTTATAGTGAGAAAAATGAAAAATACTTAAGACGTCCTAGTTCATAGGTCATTGACCTTAGAGAAAAATGATCTTAGCACATAATGCTCCTTTAGTTATTTATTCAAATGGAACAGCAAACTATTCTATTTAAAAAAATCACAAAAAGAAACTTTGTGTTATATTGATATGACACACTTCTTAAATTTAGCGCTAGGTGGCGCTGTTTGCAAAAACTAAAATAGCAATGATTAATATTCGATTTAATTCGTTTATAATTAGACCTACTTACGGAACCCTGTAATACTGAACATGGCCCGACATGCTCTTGCCCGGTTTTTTATTATTATTGAAGTAAAACTTCTTTACGCATGCTTGACTTGAGGAGTAAGCTGGTGAATGCGTTACGAAATGCGAGGCGAACGGAGGGAGTAGTGCGGGACGCGGGGAACGAGGCGCGCGCTAGTTCGGCCACGACACAGCGCCGGCAGAGGTACGCACGCCGCGCCGCCATTCCTTTGTTCTCATTGAAATAGTATTGAGGGAGATATAAGTTAGTGAAGTTTTACTTCAGTCGTGTGCTCTAAGGCACACTCGTTTTTTATGGTTCCGAAGGCCTACAAGGAACCCTTATAGTTTCGTCATGTCCGTCCGTCTGTCCGTCTGTCCTAATCCTTTACAGCTTAATAACTTCTACAGTTATAAACATAAGTAAATGAAATTTTGTTAAAAAATAGTCTGCATATAGATCTCAATTTTAAAAGAATAAAAAAATAGTTTTTACGTTCTTTAGGGGTGGCGCCCATACATGTGAAATGGGGAAAAAAATATTTTTTCGCTGCACCCCCTCGTGTGGGATATCATTGAATAGGTCTACTAAAATGAAGGTAATGTTTCATACAACACTTTTTTATCAGGTGTACTATCTGCGAAATATAGCCCGCCAAAGTGGCTTGCAATGTGTCGTCCCCCCTGCCATTTCTAAACTATGCAACGTAGAAACTTATAATCTTCCACATTGATAGACCTTTGTGAAAACTCTCTTTTAAAATTATTTCGAGTATAATGTGATTATAATTTTTTGAGTTATAGACAGAAAACTGAAAAATACTTAAAACGTCCTAGTTCATAGGTCATTGATCTTAGAGAAAAATTATCATCGCAAATAATGCTCCTTTAGCTACTTTCTATTTGAAAAAATCACAAAAAGTAACTTTGACATGACAGACAACTTAAATTTGGCTTCTTGAATTTATCGCTAGATGGCGCTACTAACAACACGCTCTGAGTCGCGAATAAATAAAATAAATAAAATTCATTTATTACACAAAGTTACAGACAAACATAAGTATAACAGTAGGTAATGATCATAATATTACATGTATAAAAGTAAGTACAAGTATTACCATAGACAAGTTGGTATGCTGCAGAAATCTGTACACAAATTAATAAACCCTGCCTCTTAAACTAGGATAACCTGTATCTTAAGAGACAGTGTTCGACGAAGAGGTTTTTCTTAGATTTTACAACACTTTTGAAATTGTGTCAGTATACTTTTCATTACACAGGTAAAACATAAGGAAGGAAGGAGTACAAGGTGATACTCGTAATTTGTGGATGTGAGTGTTGTTTGGGAGTGTGTTATTTGTGTATGAGTTATTTGTGTATGTGTCGGGGGTATGTTGGAATGTATGAGTGTACGTGAGTGAGTTATCAGTTATCAGTAATTAATATGTTATAATGTTAGACGATGTATGTAAGTAACGATTCTGTTTGTGCATAATCCTGTTGAAGTAGCCATTCTATTACTTTAGATTTTACTATATATTTATTTAGGTCAATTATGTTAACTTTTTTATGAGTTTCTTCATATATGTGTGTGCTCAATGTATAATATTGGTATTTGGCAAAAGTGGTTTTGTGTCGAGTGCTTATTAAGGGAAGATTGGTTCGTTTATTAGGATCAGACGGAGGAATACTGGCGTGTCTTCTAAGAACGGATTGAAGCACGTAGAGCTGACGGACTGTTAAGATTTTGCAATCTGAGTATAATTGTGTAGTAGGATATCGATAGGGTTTTCGTAGCATCACTTTCAGAATTGCTCTCTGCGCTCTCTCAACTCTGAGAAACTTGGTTTTAATTGCTCCACCCTAAACAGTAATACAATACCCAATAACCGACTGACATAGTGCGTAGAAGACCATTTTCAGAGTATCGGGGTTAGCTGACTCTCGCAGAGACTTGAAGATGTGTATAAGTCTCATAGTTCTGGTGGTGAGGGCGTCAAGTTGTTTATTCCAACGTAATCCTGCGTCTATTTGTACACCCAGATACCTAACATTATCGGTTCTTGTGAGTATTGGACATTGACACGGTGCTGATAGTTGTGGGCATATGTGTGCTGTTATTGAGAAGGTGTGATCTGGTGAGGTGTTATGGCGAATAGCGAATGGAACGTAAGATGTCTTGTCAAAATTAAGAGTGAGCAGATTTAAATTGAGCCATTTTGATACTTTTGTGAGTGCTGATTCTGCGCTTCTTTTAACACTGTCCCAGGTAGGCCCGTGAACAATAATCGCGGTGTCATCAGCATAGGCATAGATCTTGGAATTAGGGAGGGTCATTCTGCAAAGGTCGTTTACGTAGATCTGGAACAAAGTCGGGCCCAGGATGCTTCCCTGAGGTACGCCGTAAGACACAAGTTCCTCGTCACTAAGGTGTGTATCAATTTTAACTCGTTGGGTACGGTTATTGAGATAATCCTTGAAGATCTTGAGGGCAATGCCTCTCACACCAAGGAGTTCTAACTTAGTGGTAAGTATGGGAACAGAAACTGTGTCAAATGCCTTAGAAAGGTCCAAAAAGATACCCAGACATTTGGTTCTACTGTCAAGATTCTTAGCAACTAACTGCGTCAAATCCAGTACTGCATCTTCAGTAGAAACTCCTGTACGGAAGCCATACTGATTATCTGCTATGATATGGTATTTAGCCAAAAAGTTCCTGAGACAGTTGTTAAGGATCCTCTCAAGAACCTTAGAGAGTGCAGTCAAAACTGAGATGGGCCTATAATTATTGACACAGCTTTTGTTCCCTCTCTTGTGAATTGGATGGACTATTGCTCTTTTCAGAGCATCCGGAAATACACCCTTTTGTAAGCAGCTGTTAAAAATGAATGTTAATGGCGGTATCAATATATGACGGTACTTTTTCAGAAGTAAGGGCGTTATTCCATCCCAACCTACTGCGCAGTCGTTGCGTAGTTGAAGGATGAGAGATTCCACCTCAGCTTCATCCACCTCCAGTATCGCTAGGGAGTTGGCGGGATGGATTTGGGTATTTTCTACGGTTCTCGGAATATGACTGCTAGGGTGAATTGTGGAAATATGATTCTGAGATATAATGTTGGCTGCCAAGTTTTTTCCTACATTACTTAGAAAATTACACACCTCATTTATGGAAGATTTAGGGCTGCCGCGTATTTTCAACAGTTCAACAGGGCTAGTTTTAGTTTTACTTGTGTTGGTTATTTCTTTTATTGTTTTCCAAAGGGCTTTAGGATTATGTTTTGTTCTCTCAAGCTCACTCTTTTCGTAGGCAATTTTTAGTTTCCTAAGTATTGAATTGCAAAAATTACGATAGCGCGTATAGGTTATTTTGAGTATAAGGTTATCTGGTGCTTTGTTAGATCTTGCGTGCATTTTGTCCCGGTTTTTAATACACTTCAAAAGACCAGGGGTTATCCAAGGCTTTATGGTTCTTTGTTTTCTTGGTATCTTAGTTTTTTTCGTATGTTTGGAAATTACTAATGTCATCGTTGTTATAAAAGTATTCATGGATGTGTTAGGGTCATCAATTTTGTATAAATCTGTAAAATCCGTGCTTTCTAACTCTAACTTAATTGCATCGTAGTTTACGTGAGTAGAAATGTGGCATGTTTTACGTTCGGGGTTGACGTTACAAATAGTTAGTAGGAGCGGTTTGTGGTCTGTAATATGTGAGTCTAGAACCAGTGTGGTAACAGGAGAGTTAGTCTTTATAAGAGTGTGATCAATACATTTCTTAAGACGGGTGAGGAAGAGGTGAGTTGGCAGAAGGCCGTGAGATGCGTTCAGAACTAGATAGTCAAGGCTTCGATCGTTTCTACCATCCTGTTTTATGTCAATATTTAAGTCACCAATCAGAGCAATATTCTGCCAGGTGGAGAGTCTAATATAGATATTATTTAAACTATCTAGAAATTTATCAAAACTGTCCTGGGAACTGTACGACGGAGAGCGGTAAACGGCTACAACGGCAATTTTTTTATTATCTATTTTACATACGAGACAATTACCACCCAAAAAGTTAGGTTCCCACACCGAAATTTGTAGACCCAGTTTAGTATATATAACAATTCCATCATTCTGGTTGGAGTTTATTTCAGTATAGCAAGATTGAAATCCATGTAGTACTGGTAGGTTACTAACCTTACTAAGCCAACATTCGGTCAAAATTACTACATCGACGTAAATTTTTATTAAATGGAGAAGTACCTGGAGCTGGTCAAAGTTTTTGTTTATACTGCGTATGTTTAAATGTAAAAAATTTATATTGTTATCGGATGGGTCCACAAACTTCAAACAATCCTCTGGACTACAAGTAAAGGAGTTTACTAAGTAAAGCGAGTCAAGTTCGCTGTTTATATTATTAATTATAGCCATTTGGAAATAACAGAAATAACAAATCGTGACTTCATTATGTGGATTATATTTGGTGATGCGTTACGAGTGAGGTAGATATAGATGGAGATACATCGCGCTATTGAGTGTATTTTATGAAAGGATGATAATAGCGTGTGATTGTGTGAGTATGAGATAGAGTTATTTTGCTTTGCATGATTGGGATACTCTAGAGAGTATAGTGTGTATGACTTGTATGAGAGTGTGTGTTCATGGAGTAGGGAGGTTTGCTTATATTTAAGAACAAATACAATATAATGATTTACCAGAATCTTAAGTAAAAAAGTATAGGATAATTTGCAGTTGAGTACTATTAGTCACATTTTCACGTTTTTGGCATCATGGAGACATTTCTCTGTGTTGATTATTATTTGTTTGTCGCCCTCTAATTTCCGTAAGAAAATGTTACCGTTAGAGATCCAGCAGAATTTGTAGCCGTTGTGTTTGGCGAACTCTCGTGCCAGGTAAAACAGCTTTTTGGTGTTATTAGGAAGTTGTTCGGCGATGTACACTGGTTGGCATGTTCCTGGTAAACCGATGAGCGAGGTGTTAATTTTGTCGTCCTTTTTCTTGTCTTTGTTATATGATCGGATGGCAGATATGAGCATCAGTTTCTTTTGTACAGTAGAAAATTCTGCAATAATTGGGCGTGGAGTGGCGGGGGTAGTAGAAGATTTCCCTGGTAGGCGATGTATATCCCGCAGATCAGATTCAGATACACATAATCCAACAGCTTCGCCGATACTGCAGACAGTTTTGGCAAGAGTGGAACTGGTTTCAGTATTTGATTCCGGAATGTTTCGAATTTCTATACCAGATGACCTCGACTTATGTTGTAAATCTTGAATCTTTTTCTCCAAATTTTCTATATACTGTCTTTGTTCTTGTCTCTCTTTCCGTAGATCATCGACTTCTTTTTTAAAATCTTCAAATTGTTGATTTATAAAGAACATTGATTTCACGATCTCTTCATTTGATTTGCGTATTTCCGCATTGGACGCTTGTATCTGAGTATTTTGGGTTTTTATTTCCGATACATCAGAAGCTAATTTGGACATTATAGCGGTTTGGTCCGCTAGCATCTTGGAGATCGTGTTATCTTGTTCCAAATTTGGGACAGCGACTCCTTGTGGCGAGTTGTCCCGACGGGGACGTCTATTAGTATTAACGTAGTCGCTAATCACTATTGCAGAATTAATATCAGGTTCCGATTGGGTCTGTGGCTGGCACACGCTGTTTATCTGTGTTCTTGGTGTTTTGGGTGGTGTGCGCTGAACACCGGCCATGTTACTTATTTATTATGTATAATATATCAATAAACAATTAACTTAGCCGAGTATACCCAAAGCAGTGATATGCAGCGTTTTTCTGTTGTTGCGAGCGAAATCGTAGCCGGTGCAGTTTTTGTAATGAATCCTTTGCATCAGCTGTTAACGTAGGGAACAAGGCCAAAATTCCCAATATGGTGTAATGTTTACAATTATGGCAACCCAGTATTGTCTTTGGTCACTTTTATATCGGAAAGTAGGTAGTTTGATGTTTTTGTCAGTATGAATATCAAATATGTGGTGGGTAGTTATAGATAACCAGGTTAGATCGTTACTGCCAAACACAATGTTTATCACTGATATTTTATAAAAATTTCACCAATTAGTCAGAATTTTTATCACTCGTTTGGCGCAACAAACACTAATCTTTAAACTGAGCACTACTAGCACTTCGATTTCCCACTTTTACTAAAGATGTTGTTTTAATTTTCAAGAGCTAACAAACGTAGTGTTGTTCAAGTGACAGCTTCATGTCGAGATTGAATGCTGCTGATTATTGCAAAAACTAAAATAGCCATGATTAATATTCGATTTGATTCGTTTGTACACCTACTTAAGGAACCCTATAATACTGAGCATGGCCCGACATGCTCTTGGCGGTTTTTTTTTTATTTAAACAATCATTATTGTTATGTGCCTTGTATGCTCTAATATGTTGCGACATGAGTAGGAATGTGGCTCAATTCAAAATTTTGGGCAAATTGAGTTAAATACTTTAAAGGTTTTTAGAGGAAGTGGGGCCTTACTCCCGACTTCCGACTGGTTCGAGTTCTGAACCAAATCGAGCTAATGTCAATTCCTTAGAGGTTTTACTGTCAGTTCCTCTAGGAATTGACAGTACCTCGATTTGTATTGAACTATGTTTACGGGACTTGTCGCGCACAATAAAATCAAAACATAACAAACATTTTGACTAACCTCGACGTTTCGGCCAAGTTGCATTGGCCGTGGTCACGAGCAGACTGAAGTATGCGGGTGTCATCGTCTTGAGCGGCGGGTGTTTTCTCGAACTACCCACGGTTGTTTTTTCGTAACGTCGCTATCCGTAACAAGATTTGCTGAATCACGACACACAATGCTGACAGTTTCGGCGGACATACATGTAGACATACCACGACGCGAACACTTCTCGATTACCGGATTCCACGAGAAGGGCAACTTATATCCATCTTCCCGATTGAAATTTTTATATTTCTTTATCTCAATCGCTTCTCGTACAATTCTGGGATAGTAATGACGATCAGTGGAGAGGATTTTCATTTAGCTCGATTTGGTTCAGAACTCGAACCAGTCGGGAGTAAGGCCCCTGACAGTATTACGCGCGAAAAAAAAGAAAAAAAAAAGGTGTTTTTTCCTAAATCTATTAAAACTTAATTTAATTTTAAGAGGTTATTCACCTCCCGACAGAGTAACGTCGAGAGCGTCGCACGTTCGTGAATGAATCTAGCGCTATGAATCGATTAGAGTAACCATGATATCAAAAATTACAAATATCATCTACAATAATAAATGAAAATTAATCGTTACTTTCCATATCAATTTATTATAATAAAAACTAGTTTGGGTGTCTGAGGTTTTGAGGTATTCCAATAACACGTTGTATACATTAATATTGAAATAAAATTACGTTAAGATACAATTGGAACTATATTTTAATTACTAGAATTGGCTTGCTGCATTGAATTTGCAACCGTCCCTTTCGAACATACGGCAAATTGCGCTCGTGAGAACACAGCAGAGTCGCGCTGTTTGGATGTTTTTTTTCATTTTTGCAAATATCTCAGCGAATAAACATTTAAATAAAAATCTGTTACTCCAGAATTTAGATATGTACAAGATATATCTAATAGAATCGGCAAACGCAGCGTAGGGCGCCCCCCTGCCAGGTGGACCGACGACCTAAAGAACGTGGCTGGGGGGGACTGGATGCGGAAGGCAGAGGACCGAGCGTTATGGCGCAACTTGGGAGAGGCCTATGTCCAGCAGTGGACTGCGATAGGCTGAGTAGATGAAGATATATCTTAATCACAAAAAACAATAGTAAAAACTATTGGTATTTCTAAATGCAATGCGAAATAGTGCAAAAACAGACCTTACTTTGGAAAATAAACCTATCCAGCTAATTTAATTAAATCGTGTTTTCCCTATACCAAAATCTAGTACTTACTAGATTTTGGTATTATATTTATAATGAAAAATCTTAAATCAACGTCGCATCCACAAATGAAAATATTTTGATTCTAAAATCACTATTTTTCCCAATGCCGCCCCCTTAAGATCTGTAATTCCAATTGCAAAAAAAATTACTTAACATTTTTATTTCCAGAAACTCATGGCAGAACACGCCAATAAAACCTCAAATGGATACATACCAATTACCTCAGAGACATCTCATATAGTGTCAATGCTGAGAGACCTGGAAATTATCACTGTAAACCCTTATAATGCTACGGAGGTCAAACTAGCATACTGATATCCAATATGACACATACATGACTGCGGATTTCCTCTAAATTGCTACAGAATTGGGTTAAGGATCACATAAAAGTCACTTAAAAGTGGCATAAGGAGTCTACAAGAGCTTCAATCAGTAGATAGAGAAAATTATAGAATTATAAAAACCTCTTTAGAATTAAAGTGTCAAAAATATCAAGAGAAATAGACTGTTTAAAATTATTATGTGTACAATTAACAAATGTAACTTTATCTCAATGCATTAAAAATCTTTTTAAAGTGATAGTGGGCGTGTAGTGTGTTTATTCTGAAATACACCTTCCGTCATTGATATACAGTTTAATTTTCTTAGTTGTACAGATAATTTTGAACAATCTGTCCCAATGTTTTTTATGCTGACTGTACAAGGGACCAAACTGAAACAGAATGGTTGTTAGTTGTCTTTATTGTAATATAGTTATTTTAATTTGTATTATCTTTGTTTTATTTAACAGCCAGTAACTACCTACACCTTTTGGTAAATAGTAAGTAAATACAATATTAGAACTAAAAAACCTACGTCCTGTGGTTAGCATGACAGGATCTTTGGATCATCATCATTTCAGCCGAAAGACGTCCACTACTGGACATAGGCCTCCCCCAATTAAGGGGATCTTTGGATGCATAGTTCAATCTTACCCCGGCTCCACGCGTTGGCCCGATCGTTGGTGCCAACGTGTGGACCGGGAAAATGGCGTTGGCTTGGCCCGAACGTTGGGGCGGGCATTGGCAGTTGGCCATCAAGTGTCGGTTTTATCAAAGGAATTATTCGCCAACGTTGGCGATGCATCCACACGTTGGCAGTTTTCTCAGTCTTGCCGCAGCACTCATGCAGTAAGGTGCAACGAATAAGCTTGTTTCTACGGTCACCGCGTCTTGAAAATGTCATCCGCGTGGTGCTAGTATGGTGTAATTGGTTGCATGCTGATTGTAACTGCAAGGCGCATGCTATCAATCATACTATAATATAATTGACCCTATTTATTTAATCTTATGGCATCTTTAAAGGCTATCTATACATCCATATTATTTTATTCACAATGACAAATTGAGTTTCTTCAACCATATGGTGGCGTCAGGTGAAAGGGTGAAAAGACCATTGACCCTATGAAGCTGGCATAGGCACCCAGAGTGTACTGAAGCCTCAAAAAAAACAGATAAAAAAAAAAGTAATTACTGGCAACACACACTGGTGGTCAAAGACTTTCGTCTTGAGACACTGCGGTATTTTGGTTTACCGATTACAAAAAAACAAATCTTTCTTCTTTATTTGTTATATTTTTTCTTTCAGGTGTAATGACATACATTAATATAACTAGCGTCAAGTTGTTTGTCAAAGTACAGAACATATTTGGAGTGTGCAAAGTGTTTGCATGTCTCATCGTAATTGGAGGAGGAATATACGAAATTGCTAAAGGTATTTACTTCTCTGTTACATTTTTAATTTAATTTTAATTTTCGTCTCGGTGGTCTTGCGGTAACTTGTTCAAGCGCAGATCGAGATGTCCTGGGTTCGAATCGAACCGTTCGATTCGCACTCTATTCCCTCACTCATAATCTGATGTGACGGCAATCCAACACGACCGGAGGGAGATCAGGCGCAGAACCGACGGCTTTACGTGCTCTCCGAGGCTCGGGTTTGTAGCGCCGCTAACTTTCGTGACAAAAAATCCCAACACTTTTGCCCGACCCGGGGGGCAAAAAGTGTTGGGATTTTTCTCAGTAGCAGTCCGGAGTCAGGAAGTAGGCGCTGCTACACCCCCGTGCCTCGGAGAACACGTAAAGCCGTCGGTCCTACGCCTGATCTCTCTCCGATCATGTCGGGTTGCCGTTCCATCGGATTATGAGAGTGAGGCAATAGAGAGTGCACCTGTGTTTGCACACACACTTGTGAACTATAATAATTATGCCCAGCGCAGATGGCTAGACAAAAATCCGGCCAAGAGGACATACTTCTAATTACCTAATTACTTTAGCGTTTGGTATTATGCTTAATTTGAAGTTTATTTCCTCCTAAGCGTGGTATAAAAGGAGGCTGAATGTCATACACTTCTAGTCTATGCTTGCTGCTTTGCACGCGTATAATTCGGTTTATCATAGAAAGATGTTATGTCGCGCATCTCTCAGGAACTGTTTATCTTCCCGGGATAAAATGTAGCCTATAAATAATCCGGGTTATGGTCTATCTGTTTCCAATTTTAATCCAAATCCGTTCAGCCGTTTCAGCGTGATTGAAGGACAAAGAAACAAACAAAGATCCATTAATGACTGCGACACAGTTAAATAACTAATGCAGTCAGCATTAGTTATTTAACTGTGTCGAACTGTGTGTTTGTTGTGTGTTGTGTGTGTGAGTGATTGTGATTATATATCATATCATAGAAATCTAAATAAAGGTAATACAAGTGATAAAGACGCGTGAACTTGTCGCCGCGTGCAGGTGTCTCGTAGTCGTAGGACACCAGTGCGCGAACCGTTTGCTTGATCATCAGTGCTGTTTTGGACGCAGAGTCACTAAAATTGTATTTTCCAGCATAGGTATCTAGCAGCAGATTTTTTTAGGCTTAATTTATTTTGCATTGAATGCTAGAAACATGGTGGGCGTGATTACGTTTTTATGTGTTGGTAGCGGGAAACCAGTGACATGCGTTCCGGTATTAAGAGTCCACCATAGTAGCGCTACGAGATAGATTTCGTGTCTTCCCTTCCCCTCACGTCTCTCCGTACGTACGCTGAACCGCAAATTCTACCGAGTGCGCGAGTTCGAGTCGCAGAGTCGCGCATCGGGGGCAACGCGTTTTAGCCGGCTTATACTCACATCACCTCAGCTGCGCACACGCATACAAATGCTAACGCATTGTGCATGTACAAGAAAAAATGACAAAATTTCTTTTTTTTTCAAAACTTCAAACTCGTAGCATTCGTAGATATCTGAGTTCTGATACGAGTTTGGTGAGCAAAATAAATAAATAAATATCTTTGGGACATTTTTACACAGCACCATCCAGTCCCAAACTAAGCAGAGCTTGTGGTATGGGTACTAGACAATGGATATAATACGTATATACTTTTTTTTTTGTAAATACATACTTATAATACATAAGCAACACACCCAGACCAACACAAACACTTATGTTCATCATACAAATATTTGTGTCCTGTGGGAATCGAACCCACGACCTCGTTATCAGCAGTCCGACACTCGAACCACTAGACCACAGAGGTCGTGTAAATCCGTAGTGCGGCCTCTTAAAAGACAGTAGATAACATTTCTAATACCTAACTTATTATTTTTCGATTTCTATGATTCTGATGGTTCTTCTGACCGTTATTTCAGGGTTGGTATTCTGAACTTGGCAATTTTGGTCTTTTGATCCGGAAATCAACAAAATCGCGATTCTCTTAGCCTTTGTCTACTTATGCTATATTATAATACGTTGCAGGTAACACAGCCCATCTGAATAAAGGATTTGAAGGTAGCACCTTCAGTCCTGGAGGCATTGCCCTCGCTTTGTACTCAGGGTTATGGGCTTACGACGGATGGAACAGCGTCACAGTTGTCACAGAAGAGATTATTAACCCTGGAGTGTAAGTATGTAGATACTTTTATAGTAATTATTAATTCAAAGAATACTAGAATATTAGATCCTAAATGCATGGAAACCTGTTGTGGAAAGTGTTTATTTATTTAATTCTTTATGTACAACTGGGTACAAAGGCAGTTTTAACGCCATAGGCGTTCTCTACCAGACAACCTTAGGGTAATGCAGAGACAAAGAATAAGGTAGATGCACCAGTAAAGTAGTAAAATATGTTTAGTTCTACGGACTTATAAGTGTTTCCGATGTTTGACGATGTACAATATTTATTCTGCAGTGCTGTACCTAGGCATCAGTCGGAACGAAAGTTCGAACTTCGTTTATCGTTCTTGAAACGCAAGTAAACCCTCAAGCACTTGTCATTTGTTTCAACTGCCTGTTTCAGTGGCGGATTTAGACATTTGCTGCCAGTAGGCTATTCAAATATTGCCCGCCGCCGCTACTACTATAGATAGACCTTTGATAATGGAAGTACTAATCAAAGAGGCAGACAAGTATCATTTAAACCATTTATTTTGCCACACATACACAAAATATATGAGAACAACGTAACGAGATTATCCGGAGAAGAACCGGAGTGACCGACATAGCTTGTAGGATCAGTAAGCTGAAGTGGCAGTGGGCTGGCCATGTCTGTCGAAGGACCGATGGCCGCTGGAGCAGACGAGTCCTTGAGTGGAGACCGCGTATCAGCAAACGCAGCGTAGGGCGCCCCCCTGCCAGGTGGACCGACGACCTAAAGAACGTGGCTGGGGGGGACTGGATGCGGAAGGCAGAGGACCGAGCGTTGTGGTGCAACTTGGGAGAGGCCTATGTCCAGCAGTGGACTGCGATAGACTGAGTTGATTTGACACAAAATATACATATTACATGTAAAGGTAACAGGACAAATGAATGAGAATACAACATGTATACAACATAATATGTGTGGCAAGGGATCCAGCTCAGTATTTGCTGTGCATGTAGGTATGCACAGCACTGATTTTCAGCTGGTCCCTCCCATCTGTATATCTTAAAAGTGAAATTTACGCGCACAAGAAAAAAAAAAAGATAATGAAAGAAGACATCTGACATCAAATACCTAATACAAAAGATTAGAATTTTGCTTCGAATTTTCATTTAACCAAATTATGTGTTTTACAACATCGTATATTAGTATTTATAGCTTATAGCTAATAAGTCACAATAATTATGTATGTATGTATTATCAGTTCCTAGATTATATTTACAATCCAACGATTTAGTTAAGATTTATCTACTACTATTATAAAATTGTTAAATGTCAGTTGTCTGTCTGTTTGTTTGTTTGTTCCAGCATCACGCTAAAACTACTGGACCGATTTTGATGTTTTTTTTTTGTTTGAAAGCTGATGATCTGACTTAAAAACTGGTATGGGTTTTGAGAAAGAAAGAAAAAAGAAAAAAATTAATTCGTGGGTTGCGTACTCACCCGACAGATCGAAGCTTCTATGCATTTGCACGAGCGGATAATAATGTACGATGGAGTGGAGTGGAGTGGACAGGGGATGGGACTGGGGACGGGACAGGGGACGGGACAGGGGACGGAACATGGGACGGGAAATGGGACGGGACATGGGACAGGACAGTGGGACGGCACATGGGACTGGACATAGGATGGGACATGGGATGGGACGATAGTGATATAGTGAGACATTGGGACAGGATATGGGGCATGGGACGATAGTGATATAGTGATATAGTGAGACAGTGGGAAAGTGGGATAGTGGGACGGTGGGGCAGTGGCAGTGGGGCAGCGAGGCAGTGGGGCAGCGTTGCAGTGGGGCAGTGGGGCACCGGTGCAGTGGGATAGCGGGGCATCGGGGCAGTGGGGTAGCGGGGCAGTGGGGTAGCGGGGCATTGGGATAGTGGGGCAGCGGGGCAGTGGGGCAATGGGACAGTGGGGAAGCGGGGCAGTGGGGCAGTGGGATAGTGGGGCAGTAGGGTAGTGGGGCAGCGGGGTGGCGTGGCAGTGGGGCAATGGGATAGTGGGGCAGCGGGGCAGTGGGGTGGCGGGGCAGCGGGGCAGTTGGGCAGCGTGGGCCAGTGGGGTACCGGGGCAGCGGGGCAGTGGGATAGCGGGGCAGTGGGGTAGCGGGGCAGTGCGATAGTGGGGTAGCGGGGCTGGGGCGTAGCGGAGCGGCGGGGCAATGGGGCTGTGGGGAAGCGCGGGGCAGTGGGGTAGCGGGGCAGCTGGGCAGTGGGGCAGCGGGACAGCGGGGTAGTGGAGCAGTGGGGTACCGGGGCAGCGGGGCAGTGGGGTAGCAGGGCAGCATGGCAGTGAGGCAGTAAGATAGTGGGGCAGCTGAGCTGTGGGGAAGCGGGGCAGTGTGGTTGTGGGGTAGTGGGGCAGTGGGACAGCGGGGCAGTAGGCCAGTGGGGTGCCGGGGCAGTGGGGTGCCGGGGCAGTGGGATAGTGGGGCAGTGGGATAGTGGGGCAGCGGGGCAGTGGGATAGTGGGGTAGCGGGGCAGTGGGGCAGTGGGTTAGCGGGGCAGTTGGGCAGTGGTGTAGTGGGGCAGCGGGACTGGAATGGACTGGACTGGACTGGACTGACGTGGGTTAGCAGAATTTAACGCGAGCGGAGCCGCGGGTAAAAGCTAGTTTATTTATATTATTGAGGACCTCCAACAAAAGATATACACAAAAATCACAAGTGACAGATACAGGATTCTATCTAGTGTACTCCTTCACTTACAGGAGGCCACAGCATGCACAAATATAATGACTGAGCTAACTTAAAATTAAGGTGAAAGGATCTTACTCAACTAAAAACAAATCAATATGTAGGTAATATATACAAGGTTATTTGTTAAACACCGTTAACCTCTCAGGACTATGTTACTAACATCATAAACAACAACCTTTGTTGTATGACTTTTTACAAAACATAATACATTTACCAAAACCAAACCTTCAAGATTTTGTTGTCCTATCTAACACATTTCAACTCTGTATTTTGCTGTACCTACCTGTCTGCCGCGACGCAAGCGCATCAAAGCGACCGACCGACTGAAGGCCGCCCGTAAATAGGTCAAGTTCAAGCACCCCCGCCACCCTAACCCCGCTCCCCTCGCTATTTAACTATCGCGCTTTCTTTTGCTTCGCATGGACTTCGTAACATTTAGAGCGTTCAATTTAAAAAAAAATATTTTTTTAAATTTATTACAATCTGCTGAACTAAAATATGATGAATTTTTAAAAGTCATAGAACAAAAGTTGTTGATTATGATGTTAGTAACATAGTCCTGAGAGGTTAACGGTGTTTTACAAATAACCCTGTATGCATATCTTACCGTTCTTAATCGAGTCGGGCACTTTTTACAATATGTATATTATGATTGCACAAGAAATAGTTTTTGGGTATATATCTGAGCTAATATCATCTCAACCATGTACACTAATAAAGCGGGGTAAGGTATGCCTTTGTACTTACACAATAATTTACATTCGGTAAACGTAATTAAATATTTTTTTATTGCGCTTACTTACAGTTTAATAGTACATTATGATACAAGTGAGCTAAGTTGACTATTATACTCGAGGCTGGATTGCAGCCCGAGCCGAAGGCGAGGGCGTAATGGAGCCGAGAGTATAATAGTCAATGCTCACGCGTGTCATACGACGTTTTTCAACACGCTTGCGAGGAAAAAAAACATTCATTACACATTTTAGACAAATATTGAATTTGTGAAAAATGATAAAAATGGCGCGCGGACTGTGCCGAACATACAGATACGCGCGCGCGCGGTGGTCGAAGGAAACCGCCATTTAGCCTAATATAAAAATATTATAAATATTTTTTTTTATTTATAACACAAATTAATATTAATTTGTTGACAAAAAATTATAATTTGATGAAATGAAATGTTTATATAGCATATTTTAATGAATACAGTTGATTTATTCCCAAAAATGTTTAATTTAGTTCAGGCATAAAAACTCTTTGCTGTGATTTAAAAATAAACTGTAAAGTAAAAAGCACTAGTGCAATAATATTATGAAAAACCGGCCAAGAGCATGTCGGGCCATGCTCAGTATTATAGGGTTCCTTAAGTAGGTGTTACAAACAAATCAAATCGAATATTAATCACGGCTATTTTAGTTTTTGCAATAGACGGCAGCATTGGCGACTCAGAAAGTGATGTCAGTAGCCGCTAGATGGCGCTATACAGTGCCAAATGTAATACACGGCACTTGACGCCAGCATTGGCGACCCAGAGAGTGTTGTACGACGCCGCTAGATGGCGCCAAATTTAAGAAGTGTGTCGTCAACATAACACAAAGTTACTTTTTGTGATTTTTTCAAATAGAAAGTAGCTAAAGGAGCATTATTTGCTATGATCATTTTTCTCTAAGGTCAATGACCTTTGAACTAGGACGTTTTAAGTATTTTTCAGTTTTCTGTCTATAACTCAAAAAATTATAATCACATTATACTCGAAATAATTTTAAAAGAGAGTTTTCACAAAGGTCTATCAATGTGGAAGATTATAAGTTTCTACGTTGCATAGTTTATAAATGGCAGGGGGGGGGACACATTGCAAGCCACTTTGGCGGGCTATATTTCGCAGTTGGTACACCTGATAAAAAAGTGGTGTATGAAACATTACCTTCATTTTAGTAGACCTATTCAATGATACCCCACACGAGGGGGTGCAGCGAAAAAAAATTTTTTTTCCCCATTTCACATGTATGGGTGCCACCCCTAAAGAACGTAAAAACTATTTTTTTATTCTTTTAAAATTGAGATCTATATGCAGACTATTTTTTAACAAAATTTCATTTACTTATGTTTATAACTGTAGAAGTTATTAAGCTGTAAAGGATTAGGACAGACGGACAGACGGACAGACGGACAGACGGATAGACGGACAGACGGACAGACGGACGGACATGACGAAACTATAAGGGTTCCTTGTAGGACTTCGGAACCCTAAAAAGCACGCGTGCGTTATAAGCCACATTATGAAACTAAAAGCGATGCAATAAGAGCCACTTTACGAGCAAGTGTGTTGAAAAAATTATTAATATTCAATTATCTGGTAACAATCCGGCTGATGATGACAATGAAATTCAATGAAGTTATGATAGTTTTACAATTTCTATTTAAAAAATATGAATCTTTTTAATTTCTGTAAGACATCAAAAAATTATTGGCCAACAATTTGCTGCCCGAGGCTCCAGCCTACTCAGCCTGCTGGTAAATCCGCCACTGGCCTGTTTAATAAATAAATAAATATCTTTGGGACATTATTACACAGCACCATCTAGTCCCAAACTAAGCAGATCTTGTACTATGGGTACTAGACAATGGATATAATACTTATATACTTTATTTTTTTGTAAATACATACTTATAATACATAAGAAACACCAAAAACACAAGCACTTATGTTCATCACACAAATATTTGTGTCCTGTGGGAATCGAACCCACGACCTCGTAATCAGCAGTCCGACACTCAACCACTAGACAACAGACGTCAAAATTGTTTATTTATAATAATAATTTCTCTTCCAGCAACGTGCCTCTCAGCATATCAATCGCGGTGCCGCTAATCACGGCTCTGTACGTGTTCATGAACGTGGCCTACATGACGGTGCTGAGCTACGCGGAGATGACGTCAGTGCCGGCCGTGGCCGTGGCCTTCGGCACGCGGGTGCTGGGCCCCGCCAGCTTCCTGGTACCTTTAGGAGTGGCTATAGCGACGTTTGGATGCGCTATGAGTGTGCAGTTTGGTGTTACTAGGTAAGTTTCTCTTTCGCAGTCAACTTCTGAACATAAACACACACACACACCCCCACATACACACACACACAACCCCCACACACAAAACACACACCCCCCCATACCCACATACACACATCATACATCATCATCATCATAGTGTGTGTTATACATACACTCTAAATACATAAGTTTTTGAGGTCTCGCTTCATATTCGAAAATTGAAGGCAACTGAAAAAACGTGAAGCCGAAGTGTAATTTTAAATTTGAAGCGAAGCTTCTGTAGTGTAGTTGCGCGCTTGGCTGCTGGGAATTAAATCGAGAAAAAACGTCACTGTTAACTCCCCCCTTCATTAGTGCGCAGCTACACTACTGTATAAAACACACACACAGCTCTGCGCGCGCACGTTCTATCTGCGTTTCCTTAGAAGCTTCGTTTCTGTCGGGCGTCCCCCGAAGACGCCACCCTTTTTTTGCTAGGAAAATCTGTTACAGTTGTTCTAGAGCTTAGCCTCGATAAATGGCTAAAGAAAGACGCATCCTCCTTCATCACTAAAAAGCAAATAATACATCCATCATCTAAAAAAAACGGGTAATATCGGGGTAGTCATGCCGCTCAATAGGTGACTATTGATTGTCTATCGATAGTCTACGAAAAAAACAATAAACATAGACTATCGTTAGTATTGAACACCGATAGTGACTACTATCGATAGTATTGTTACTATTAGTTTCCAATACTATCGATAGCAACAACATCACGATGTTGACGAGTCAACATCTCCTGAGGATGCTCCGTGGAGGGGCGAAACACGTGTCGAGTATTGGTTTTATTTGCATATTGCACATCGCACCTTCTGCGTGTGCATTTATTTGTGGGCGGGAGGGCGGTGCTGCATGTTGCATTCAAGCTTGACGACCTACTTATTTTCGCGGAATTAACACTTAATATTTTAACTTCATATTTTGTATGACATGGATTTCCGCAAAGTAACGCCTGAATCCATTATTTAGAATTATGACTATTAGCACGCACAACACTATCGATACTATGGATATCCTAACAGATTTTTAAGGTCAACTATCGATAACTGGACTAGGTATCAATATTATGGCATCACTAATCGGGGGACGCCCGACAGTTCAAGCGAAGTTAGCAAATCCTCTACGCACAAGGGCGGATCCAGCCTTTGTGTCAGGGGGGGGTCGCGTACTTATATCCAGCCCCAGATCAAAATTTTTAAAAGTAGGGTGCAGTGTCGTCCTCTTGGAAAAAACTTTCATTCACAATAAAATTCTAGAATTTTCGTAATTTTAGCTAAAACATGAATTTAAGTGAATTTTATTAGAGCTTTAGATTTTTTCTTTGTAGAATATTTATGTAACGGAACACTTACTTACACTTACATATACTAGCGCGAGCGAAGCGAGCGCGAACTTTTCCCAGTTTCGGCTGTCTCTATTACTTACAGAATAGCTGCTTACAACATATGCGCAGTACGTAGAAAGGAAAGCGCGAGCGTAGCGAGCGCAAATTTTTTTGACTGTTCACGAACAAACTGATTAGTTCTTCACAAAAGCATAGATATTCCGTGACAAAAGTCTACGCATTTATTTGAGCGCAACCTGTTCTTGCGGCGCCTAGAGCGGCTAATAGTAGACGCTTTAGCGTAAATAATTAAATATACATTTAAGCTATGGCAGACCTACACCTGTATAGGCAATGAAATAGAAGTCGAGCGCGAGCGCAGTGAGCGCGATTTTTACCCGACTGCGCAGAAGGAGGGTTATGTTTTTCGAGTGTATGTATGTATGTATGTATGTATGTATGTATGTATGTATATTTCTTTGGCACGCTCTGTGGCCTAAACGGCTTGATGGATTTGAGATTGAGAGGTGTCGTTAGATTCGTCTTAATTCTGAGAGTGACACTGGGTACATCAAAATTTAAAAAAATAAAATGGCCGCTTTTTGGCGCCATATTACCTCGTCAAAATTTTTTTTTTTCCGTCAAAAACTATCGAGTATATAAGGGTCATATATCGAGGTATCAAAATAAAGGGTTTTATAAATGCTTTACAAAAATATATACAACTTATATGTTTAAATGTAATTTGGAATGAAAAATGCTAAAAAACGACAAAATATTCAACGTTAAAAATTAATTAGACTTTTCAAAAAAAACATTGATAGTATGATAAATAAAACATGACAAAACTAAAAAAATTAAAATAAAAAAATTAATTAACAAAAACAAAAAACCCGACTGCGTGTAAAAATAGCAGAAAAGATATAAACAAGACTTATCAACACGCAGGCGGAGGCTACCTATGAACTATTAAGTAATTCATAACCAAAAACATACGTAGCCTCCGACTGCGTGTTGATAAGTCTTGTTTATATCTTTTCTGTTATTTTTACACGCAGTCGGGTTTTTTGTTTTTGTTAATTAATTTTTTTATTTCTTAGTATTTTGTGCAAACCCACTTTATATTTACTTACTTAAGATTTAAGAGCTTTTCTGTTTGGAATATTGTTTTTTCATTCCGATTTTCAAAAAACGAATTACTTATCAACTCGATGTTTGTAGGTTCTGGAATTATTTTTACTTGGGCAAGGTGTTATAAGGCTAACATGGTAGAAAAGTAGTTATTTCTGTTTTTGATGGTTAGCATCGACGGTGACGCCAGTGACGGAGATTGGAAAAGAACCTCGCGGTGTGAGCGGTGCGCCAGACTTCAAACTTTAAATCGCATTGAACGAACGGGTTCGGATGCGAGATCAATTTAGTAATTTCATGTTTGTAACACATACATTCATTCATTCAACGAACATTCATTTAGTAAATTATGTACCTAAACAGGAAAAAAACTGTGGTTGACCTAGGCCCGGGGGTCATGACCCCCATGACCCCCACCCCTGGATCCGCCCTTGTCTACGCATTTGCATGCGCGGATAGAACTCGCGCGCGAGTTAACGGTCACGTTTTTTCACGGTTTACTCTCCAGTAGCCGAGCGCGAAACTTCACTATAGACGCTTGGTTTAAAAAAGTCCTATTTTATGCGAGTCAGTTCAAAATGTACTTAAAACTACTATTTTAATTACAGAGTTTGCTACACGGCCGCGCGTGGTGGCCATATGTTAGAAGTATTCTCATACGTGAACATAAAACGATTAACGCCTGCCCCTGCTGTTGCATTCCAAGTAAGTGTACATTTTTACTATCTCTTGCTAAGTCCAAGGTAATTAAAAATCTTTAATTACAAATAAATTTAGTTCGACAATTCTTAGGCCCGTATAAAGTTCCTCAAGCGCTGATCACTGTTTAAAACTAGTTTTGAGTTGGGATTTAATTTTAGAACATGCCTCAAGCAGAGATTTATTGATCACAGTTCAGCTGAGTTTTGTTTTATTTTATACTGTCACCTGTTTCGGTATCTGAGCAATGATTTGATCTGTAATCACTCTAGTGTGGTCCAGACTACACTTGAGTTAAGATTTCTATTATATTTCAGGTCAAATTCGTGTGTTATGTTGTTGAATTAAAGTTTATAATTACCGTAATGGAATAAGACCGATACTCAAGTAACGACTAACGATTTTATCCTTAAGTAGTGATCAGGTGATTAAAGGAACGATCTGTAATACGGGCCTTAATCTAATTTTAATAGTAAAGTGTAGTATAATTTTTAATATGTGCTTATTTCAATTGTTGCCCAAAAAATCGATGCTCAAAAGTTTTTAGAAAATCGACTAAATAGGTTATATTTTTTGTTCCAGGCAATACTGACATCAGTATTCATATTGGTTGGTGACATTAAAACTCTAATAGAGTTTGCCAGTTGGTTCCTATGGTTCTTCTACGGGTTGGCAATGGTTGCTTTATTAGTACTACGAAAAACTCAAGCGAAGAAACCTCGGCCATACAGAGTACCTACCCTCGTGCCGTGTTTTGTGTTGGTAGTGGCAATATTCCTCTCAATATTGCCTATAGTACACGACCCATCGCTCAAATATCTGATGGCTATGGGCTTCATATTAATGGGTGTTTGTGTTTACACCGTATTTGTATATTATAAGAAAACTCCGACTGCTATTTTAAGTGAGTATAAACTGCTGCCTGTTCCGTAGTAAACGTCACAAAGCTTATTCTAGTATTTTTGTCTAATTAACGCAAGTGGAATGAAATTTAAACAATTTGTTTAGGTTTCCATTACTACATCTAAAAACTGACTATGTATTTAGTTTGTTACTCGACTATAACAAAAAAACAGTGCGCCTAGTAAATTTTGACAGGCGGCGAAATAAGGAACTATAATGTTACTACAGAAAAAACATTGTCATGCAAACGGCTCGGTCATAAACTGCCAAGATATACTTAACTTCTCTGGGGGAGGCCTCTGTCCAGCAGTGGACGTCTTTCGGCTGAAATAATGATGATGATAAATTGCTTCTCTGTATTCTTCGAGTAATAATGTTCTAATTCTTTTGTATAATGTTGTTTATTTTTCTTTACAGGAAAATTCACATTCCTGACTCAAGTCCTGTTCGAAAGTGTGCCGCCAAGCGATCGTCAAGACTGATTTTTATTATAATAAAATTATAATTGTAAATATAGTACAAATAATATAAAATAATAAATATTTAGATTAGGTATAAGTTTCAACATTGTTTCCTTACTGCCTTGAAAATATCAACTTTGAAATATAAATAGTTTGTTGCCTCAGGGCCTACGGCCCCGGCTAATCTATAAAAATAAGAACATTTTAAACTTTCAAGTTAGAAAGAACAATGGTCATTCATTATGGACTATAAAAAAATATAAATTAATACCGAGATGGGACTGTCACCAAACTGTAGTACAGTCGACAGCATGACAGAGTGGTAATGGTAATACTTGAATTAGAAAACCGCCCTTACTGCTTACGAAATAAATATGCTGTAAATGTCAAAATGTTACCACTGACGTGCGGTCGACCGTACATAGTTAATGTTATCATTGGTTAACATTAATTTTTAAAGCAGGGGGAACGATGATAATCGTCTTCAAACATATAGGTACCTTTATTTATTAGCCTGCTAATCACGAGATCGTGGGTTCGATTCCCACAGGACACAAATATTTGGTTGATGAACATAAGTGTTTGTGTTGGTCTGGGTGTTTCTTATGTATTATAAGTATTTATTTACAAAAAAAGTATGTAAGTATTATATCAATTGGTGAGACCTGAGCCACCTTAAGCTGGGAACTTAGTCTTAATTGAAATGACTGTATGCTATTGAACTGATATAATACCGAGAATATACGTAAATAAAAACACGTAACCGCGGCGCTACAATGAAATCTCGAGGAAAGTAGCGACGTATGGTCACTCGTGTCACGTTGCGGTGAATGCTGGCCACAGAGTACTGTAATATATATGAACATGCTGGCGCAGCCGGCGACGAGTGGAGCTCGGACAGGTGCGCCCCGCGCACCTCTCAGTCCCCTCGTGTGCTCGTGCGTCACCATCAATTGTCTAGTACCCATAGCACAAGCTCTGCTTAGTTTGGGACTAGATGGTGCTGTGTAAAAATGTCCCAAAAATATTTATTTATTTATCAGAACGCAGGATAAATTACTTATATAATTGAACGCACCCGTAATTAATTACGTTTATAGAGACGTCCATACTTACTCTAAAGTCTTAGTCGATTTTATTTTTCGAATCGAACCCCGTTAACCGTATGAACACATATTAATAAAATTATTAAACAGAGTTAGGCCGCTAATAGAATTTAATGTTATTTAGAGGTAAATAGATTTAATTAGACCATGTCAACAATTAAAAACTCATAATTTTCAATCTAAAAATCAATACAGCCGTTAATTTAATTGATTACTTAGGTAGCGTCCCTATTTTTGACAAGTAAACAAATAAAGCCCAAAACGAACTATCGGACGTCTACGTGAATATCGTCTTATTCATAGTCTTATTAGTGTGCACAATCGTGTCAGACGCTGTGTTCAGTCGCGTCACTCGGATGTTTTAACGTCTTACATGGAATTTAGTCAGCGCGTTATGACGTCTAGCGAAGAAGAATTATTTGAATTGTTATCAGCTTCTACATGTTATTATTATGGCAAAAGAAAATTATAAAGTACTGACTGGTTATTTAATAACTTTTTGTACGTTAGTCAAATACATTAAACAATAAAAAAATAAAAAAAAACTATAATTAACTCCATTGTAATTTAAAAGTATTGTTAAATATTACATGGATTATGAAAAAAAATGTATGCCAGTACCTGGTGGGACATGTATTAGTTCGAAATAATGTTTTCTAACACCTTATTGTACCATGTTTGATGCAAGTAAATACTATTTATTCTATTCTAAAATAAAGCAAAATACTGTGAAAAACATACAATATACGTCAAAGCTCCTGCGTCATTAGTGACAGCTGGCGACTGACAGGCTGACAGCCGCTCGGACGCGACCGATCACTGTGCACATGCAGCTGAGGCGTCCGTGACTTATTGAAACATCCAGCGAGCCAGATTTTCATCCGACGTCCGAGCGCTCAAGGTCATGTCAAGGTCACGTTCGCGACTTATTGCTAACACATGTAGGTGTAACTTCATTGACCAAATACAGCATCAGCCACGACCGAGACGGTCGCGACTGTAAGTCGTGTCTTATGATTTGTTCCTAGCTTAAATATTGACGTTTTTCTGCAGTGCTGCCAGACATACGATAATGAAGCATCTTTTAAGTTCGTATTATTTAATCATGGACGAACTTCTTCTTTTCCTCAGCCTTATCCCACTATCTGGGGTCGGCTCTCCTTGTCTGCCTTCTCCATTTATTTCTATCCCGCGCAGTCGCGGCTTCGATATCGCTCTCCTTCAAATCCCTCTGAACTGACGACAGCCAGGTGGCGGGGGGTCTTCCACGGCGTCACGTCGTCGTTTGCAGGTCAAGGGCTGCTCGTACCATGTGGTCTTCTGGGCGGTGGAACACATGTCCATACCATCGAAGGCGTCGCTCTTTGACCTTCTCAGTAATGGGCGCAACTTTGTAGCTTCCTCTGATGTGGACGTTACGTACCCTATCTAGTAGTGTGACACCCGCTGACCAGCGTAACATGCGCATTTCGGTCGTGTGCAGTTTTGACAGGTGTTGCTTAGTAGATGCCCAGCATTCTGCACCATAGAGTATAGCGGGTCTTATTGCTGTTTTATACAGTTTGCCTTTAAGTTCGATGGGCATCTTCTTGTCGCACATTACGCCTGTGAGTTGTCTCCACTTCATCCATCTCGTGGTAGCTCTATGGGTTACGTCCCGCTCAATTTTGCCATCATTACTGATGATTGACCCCAAGTATTTAAAATGGTCGACCGTCGGCATGGGTGCACCATGGATAAATATCTGTAACTGGCTCAGGTCCGTGCAGCCATCGAATATACATGACATATGCTCTGTCTTTTTACGACTGATCTTAAGACCATTATCTTCGAGCGACTTCAACCAACGGTTGAAATCGTTTTGTAGATCTTCTATTGAGTCGGATATCAGAGCAACGTCATCTGCGTATAGTATATTCCATGGCACGGGCTTCTGACAATATTTCGTAAGATAGTCCATAGTGAAATTAAACAGCAGCGGGCTCAGTGCCGAACCTTGATGGACTCCTACTGTAATTATGAATTTGTCGCACGTTCCTGCTGAACATACTACTTGTGTTGTGACGTCGTTATACATATCTTGTGTGAGTCCTATGTACGGTTCCGGGACATGTTGTTCTCTTAGTGCGTCCCATATGAGGTCTCGAGGCACGTGGTCGAAAGCCTTTTCAAGATCAATAAAGATCATGTGTAAATTGGTGTTATTCATCCTTGACTTTTCCAGTAGTATTCGGATGGTTTGAATGGCGTCTGAAGTACTTTTTTCGGCAACAAAACCACACTGGTTTGGCGTTAGTTTTATGAGTTCAACTAGTCTATTGTTTATCACCCTCTCGCAAATTTTAAATGTATGCGACATCAACTTTATGGCTCTGTAATTATTACAATCTCTGACATCCCCTTTCCCTTTGTAAAACGGCATTAAAAAGCTGTTCCGCCATGAATTAGGAATACAATCGCCTTTAATCAATTTATTCATAATAATCATATTAAATTTAATCATGGACGAACAGCACACATAAAAAAATAAGATACGCGTCGAATTGAGAACCTCCTCCTTTTTTTCGTCGGTTAAAAATAAGTTTTATTTTGTGCTAATAAAACCGAACCCTATAGGGACGAGGGGTTCGGTTTTATTAGATATTATGTACATAAATAGTAAATTAAAAACATAACAAAACCTCTGGATTCAACATGGTACAAATTAATTAAATACCATATAACCAAAAAAGTTATGTCAGTGTAGACATGTCTTTGATAAAAACACATATTAATTATTGATTATCCGTACTTTAAAAAATATATTGAATGCCGAACTTAGTTATATTTATATAGGCAAATGAAACGACATATCTTTCATCAAGTTACGTTTTATAAGATTTTCCGAGTACAAGAATGTTAAGAGAATGACCATTGTTCTTTGAGTAGTTCAAATATGAACATGACTATTAAAAGTTTGGTTCACTGAGCGACGGATTCGATTTCAGAATTGGTCCCATAGTAAAAGTTGATCAAATTGATGAGTACAGTCATCTCTTAAGGGTTATTGCATTGGTGAATTAAAAATAACCCTGTATATTATGCTGCGTGAATTGTGATAAAAAGTTGCTATTTCAATATTTTTAGTCGATATTTCAAAACAGATGTCCAATGCAACTAGTCTGTCGTTCGTACAAAAAACCATGCCAGCACAACACTACTGGCGACCAATTCGGTGAATTGTTTGCTGAAGTCTAAATAAAAGCTTTTTCAACGATTATTTGTGTAAAATTGATGTGTGATTCGTGAAATATCATCATGGCTTACCACTACGTGGTTACTGCACAGAAACCGACCGCCGTTATATCATGTGTAACCGGTAAAACGTCCATTTTCACTATGTTATTGTCACGTTGAGGTTAAAAATATATGTAGAGATCTCGCGCTATTTTCAGATATTTAAGGCTTTCAGCGATGTTTGTAGCGGAACTAAACCTGTAATATAATATTGTTATAAGTTGCAGTTCATTTACTGTAGATATTCATTGTTTTCAGGCAGTGAATGCGATTAGATTGCAGTTGTACCATATTCCTCATGCATGCTATTTTGCGAAAACAAATGTGTTATCATGAATTTTCTTACTGGATTTTGCCACTATTTGCAATATTATTCTATTGTTAGAAAAAAGCGTATTCTAGACTGTGTATATCATGTTAAGGATGTACAATCCGCAGTCTAGAGTTAATTTGTACAATATGTAATATGTACAATATTAGAGATAGGTATCTCAGGGTTATGGGCATGGCAGTCACACGTCTGTTGCAGCTTATCACAGTAATTGGCTGTATTATTGAGTGAATGGGGTGATATGCTGAATGTGGCCCAAAATTGCCAATTTGATTTGGGTTTGTCATAAACACATTGCTCCTCCATAAGTCAGGTCTACTGCGACAAAAATCTAACAAAACATTTTAATATTTTGTTTAGACCAAACAGCTAGACCACATCCCCATTTTGTTACAGAAACATGTTAGATGTTAGAATTTTATTAACAAAAATATGGTTAATGATTAATATAAACGGTTTCACTCACATCACGATAGTTATTATATAAAAATATGGTTGCTGCAGACCTGCCTTTAGGCTTACCTGGTGAACAAAACACTACTACTGAACAAAATGTAGAGAAGAGATAGATTCACCAATATGGATTACCTCACTGGTATCAATTATGGCAATAGACCAAGAATAGGTACCGAAGATGCAAGATTTACACTAAATTACAAGAAATTATTGTCTCTTGTACTGTAACTCCGACTGCCTTTGTACCCAGTTGTGCATAAATAATTAAATAAATAAATAAACTCCTGCTAGGCATAATTATGTACTAATGAAATGCCTTTTCTCAGAAAGAAAAGGGTTCATAGCTATTGGAGATATATTTGGTGTGTAGTTGTAAACTCATCATCATTTAGTACTTATGGTCAATCCACATTACGATAAGCAGGCTTGGTTTAACATAACATAACATCACGCCTGTATTTCCCCGAAGGGGTAGGCAGAGGTGTAATAGTACACCCACATTTCGCCACTTATGTTATAGTCCCATGTAATAGGGGGCGAGCCTATTGCCATTGACCGGGCACAAATCCAGACTCCAGGCTGCTACTGAGAATTTCCTAATGAAAAAACCCAATAACACATTGCCCGACCCGGGAATTGAACCCAAGACCCCACGCTCAGCAGTCGCTATTATCCTCTTCGAGGCTATTTTCCTTTTTGAGAAAATGGTAGTATAACAATAGAATTAATCTAGGAACACTAGCTTAACTAGGAAAACAGCATCATTATTATGTCAATTCTACTAATACTTCGAGTACCCACAATCATCAACCTAGTAGATCTTAATAAAACCAAATATTTTAGGCAATTTTACGTCACCGACGGATCTAAACCTCTTGGTGGCTAAGGTGTCCCGGCTGGAGATGTACCTGGTGACTCCGGAGGGATTGCGTCCAATGAAAGAAGTGGGTCTCTACGGGCGAGTAGCCAAAATGAAGATATTCAGGCCACCAGTGAGTAACTATCAGTAGAGTAAAAAAGAAAATTTATTTAAGATTCAGTCCCAAAATTGAAAAGAATTCAGAATTGGATAATTTATAAAAAAAAAATAGATTCAAATTGTATAGTGCTTAATTATTTTATTGGACAAGCCACAGAGTAATGGGTAAATGGAATGCCAATATAGAGTTTCGTGCCCGCAGCCTTAATAACTCCATTTATTACAATATTTTGGTCTCATGACTGATGAAACTCTTAAGTTTATAATAATTTCTAAGGTTTTCGCGATCACTACACATTATAATAAAACAAAGTTTAACCGGATTAAATCGCGTATATTGTTTAAATTGGTAATCCTGACGTTTCGAAAGCTTTGCAGCATTTTGTGGTCGCAGGTAGACTAAGATGACAAGCGTCTTTACAAATATTTCTAAAAAGTTAAGTTAAGTTTAGTTAAGTCCCAAACAGCACGCAATACTGTAAAAGATAATGATATTGTGAGTGATTACTGCGTGCAACGAAAGATTTTGTTTTGATTAATAATATTGTATGGTAGATTAAAATAACTTTTTAGAAATATTTGTAAAGACGCTTGTCAACTTAGTCTACCTGCGACTACGAAATGCTGCAAAGCTTTCGAAACGTCAGGAATACCAATTTAAATAATATACGCGATTTAATCCGGTTAAACTTTGTTTTATTATAATCTTAATTATGTTAAATCACTATTCTCTTTGTTCTTTTTAAATAATTACTTTCTTGATATTCCTTTTCAGCATGAAGACAAGGACCTAGTCTTTATCCTAACAGCCCGATACAATGCCATGATATTAGAATGGAGGACCGCAGCAAACGGCGAGCTAGAAGTCGTCACTAGAGCCCACGGCAATGTCGCAGACAGAATCGGGAAGCCTTCAGAGAATGGTATCCTAGCTGTGATTGATCCGCAAGCTAGAGTGATTGGTCTACGACTATATGATGGTCTGTTTAAGATCATACCGCTTGATAAAGATTCTACAGAGCTAAAAGCTGCTAGTTTAAGGTTAGTGTAATTTGAACTGCAATTTCAAAGCAAAATATGTCTTAAAGACTGATTTAAAGCTTTAGCTTGCAGTCCAAGGGTCCTGGAACAAAGTTGGGTAGAAGCGATTGAGTCGTTACTGTATCTGCTTGGTTACAGTACATCAACTAAGCCTATCGCTGTCCACTGCTGGACATAGGCCTCTCCCAAAATGCGCCACAACACTTGGTCCTCTGCCTTCCGTATCCAGTCCCCCAAAGCCACGTTCTTCAGGTCGTCGGTCTGTCGAAGGACCGATGGCCGCTGGAGCAGACGAGTCTTTGAGTGGAGACCGCGAATCGGCAAACGCAGCGTAGGGCGCCCCACCCGCCAAGTGGACCGACGACCTGAAGAACGTGGTTACAGTTACAGTTCGCTAATCAGTACCCGACTAAAGGACACTCGTTGGACGCCGAAAGTGAAGATCGTTTTACGCTTACACACTATAACCTTGTTACTGTATCTGTTTGGTTACAGTTACAGCTCGCTAATGAGTACCCGACTAAAGGGCGCTCGTTGGACGTCGATAGAGAAAATCGTTACACGCGTACACACTAGAACCTCGTTACTGTATATGTTTGGCTACAGTTACAGCTCACTAATGAGTACCCGACTAAAGGGCGCTTGTTAGACGTCGAGAGTAAAGATCGTTTCACGCGTACACACTAGAACCTCGTTACTGTATCTGTTTGGTTACAGTTACAGCTCGCTATTGAGTACACAACTAAAAGGCGCTCGTTGGACGTCGATAGATAAAATCGTTTCACGCGTACACATTAGAACCTCGTTACTGTATCTGTTTGGCTACAGTTACAACTCACTAATGAGTACCCGACTAAAGGGCGCTCGTTAGACGTCGATAGAGAAAATCGTTTCACGCGTACACACTAGAACCTCGTTACTGTATCTGTTTGGTTACTGTTGCAGCTTGCTAATGAGTACCCGACTATAGGGCGCTCGTTGAACGTCGATAGTGAAGATCGTTTCACGCGTACATACTAGAACCTCGTTACTGTATCTGTTTGGTTACAGTTACAGCTCGCTAATGAGTATCCAGCTTGGTAAAAATCATGTAAAAATCAGTATTTACTGAAGATAGAACTGTTACCTCATTAGTGCAATATTATTATTATTATATGGAAACCACACTAGCAGCTTAGTAAGCTGATGCGATTTGGAGATTTTGTCAAGTCTGTTTTTGAAGCAGTTTATTGTAGGTGCCATTATCACACTTTCAGGGAGTTCATAATACTGTTTTAATATTGTATTGTCTTTTTCTTTTCAGACTCGATGAATTGAATGTTTATGATGTAGAATTTTTACACGGCTGCACGAATCCTACAATAATTTTAATTCATCAGGATCTCAATGGCAGACATATTAAGGTAAAATATATTGATATAACATTTTTTTTCTACAATATCAACATTTTACTTTATAAATACGGTCACTTTAATGCGAATATAAATGAAAAGTTTTTTAAGCAGATTACTTACAAATAAATGGTTTAGCAAATAGATCAAAACTAGGGTCAACCGCACGACAGTGGTAACACTTGAATTACGAAAACCGCCCTTAATGCTCACGAAATAAAGACGCTGTAGAGTTACCACTTACGTGCGGTCGACTGTGCTATAGAATTACTCTGCTCGTTTAATACATATTTTCCTGTCGATGAAATTAAAATAAAAGCTGTAATTTTTTTATATTTTTTTACATAATTTCCAATTGTTTTTCAGACTCATGAAATAAACTTAAGAGAGAAAGAATTTATGAAGATACCATGGAAACAAGATAACGTTGAGACTGAAGCTTCAATATTGATACCTGTGCCTAGCCCACTGGGTAAGTGACCTTAAAAAACCATTACCAACCTACCAGACCGTTCCATCTGCTTATCTTAAGGCCCTGACTTCTGGTCAGGTCACGTAAAATTTCCATGTATACCATATTCAAATAACTATCCATTTCTAAATAATTATATTGTTAGTATGTATAATTCGGTCAATTATGGCAGGGGATTAAAAACTCCCGCTCACATAATACCGTACATGTGAGCGAGAGGCAATTAGAAGTGCTGTTTTCAATTCTTTAATTGACTGAGTTATACCAGTTATTTTATTATTTACGCACGCGAAGCGAAATCTGAAGATATAAATTGTGGAAAAAGAAATCGCTCATGAGCAGGATTCGAACCTGCGATTCCTGGCTCAATACTCCAGTGCTTTAGCCACTAAGCTGAACACTGCTCGTGGTATACAATTTAACTTCTACTTACGTCTTTCGGTGACGTCAGCAACATCCCATTGAGAAACTGTTCCTCAACAAGTTCCTCCTGAGTTATAGCAGTTTATGTGATGTGGCTGTACTTCTATAAATAAATAAAAATAAAATAAACACAAAAGTGATCTTTGTAAAATGGGTATCAAGTTTACCTTTTATTTTTGTTTTGAATAATGTCTTCTTCTTATCGTATAGATGGTTCAATTACTGTCATAAAAAATCACATTTAAATATTCCTCGCCGTGTGTTCCGGGTGGTGCCGGACGTGAAGAATTGCACCATCCTATATCTTCTCATGGGTGTCGTAAAAGGCGACTAAGGGATTCTCCAGAGGATGGGCAGCAGCGTTCTCTGAGTATTTGACCAACCAACTGCGATCGCCAACCCGCCTGCCAAGCGTGGCGATTATGGCATATCCCCCAAACAGCTTGGTGAGGCCTATGTCCAGCAGTTGACGTCTTTCGGCTGAAATGATGATGATGATGATGATTAGTGGTAGCATAAAGATGGTCACTCGTACAGGTGATCGGGCACATGGTATAATAAGATGTTTCACCAGGTATTCTCTTCCCGCAATGACAGCGCGATGCCTCCAAGCTACGTCACGATCAGTGCTGCCATTGAATGACATCTTCAATATACTTAAGGAGATTTTTGTTCATAATGAATATAAAATAAATTCCTAACTAGCCTAACTATTCGTTATCTCGTGTTATTCATCTAATTAGTTAATAAAGGAAACTATATTAAATTACTAGTTGAAAAGTGATTCTTTATAGAAGAAAGTAAATGAAAAAAAATGCATTTTTCTCGGGTAATTTATTTTCACAAAGTGGCAGCACATCAAACTGACAAGTGTCACGCATAGCAGAACAAAACTCTTTATGTGTTCCCCGCCACGTTCAGGAATTACTTTCAAAAACGGTTTATTTTAATCCATTATTTAGATATATATTGAATACAATAGAAAAAATTTAATCATTTCGGGGTTCATCAGATTGTTTTTATTTAAGTATATATAATATTTTAGTTTTTTTTTTTTTTTGTTTAATTAATATTTTGTTGTTGTTAGTTATATAATTTCATCGCCTCTCAGATGTACTTAGCTCGTATGAGCGGTAAACACTATTGATGAACTTTTTATTGTTTAAGTACTTTTAATAAGATATAATGTATATGTTATGATATAATGTAATGATATATGTTATGTTATATGTTCAATGATTACGACTGAAGGACATGTATCCATGGTCATGAATAAATTAAAAAAAAAAAAAAAAAAAAACAAGTGTCACGCTAACAGCCCGCTATTGGCTCCACGGCCGATGACGTAGTACGGAGGCAATCACGTGACCTAGCTGTCACGGGAAGAGACTACCTGGTGTTATTATACCATGATCGGGCATAAGGGACACACCAACAAGTGTGACATGGATTGATCTGGGTCACCGAAGTCACAGTGAGCAAGATTAGGATCTCTTAACCCCCATTTACACATATTAAAAGTCTACAGCGACATCCTGAGTGCGAATAGGATTTAGTGACTGCCAGATTGGCCACTGTAGACCTTGTCCTGGCGGTAACTTTTCTTGAATATGGTATATCGATGATATGTTTCTTTGCTATTATACATTTCAATATTTGCAGGTGGTGCTATAGTGATAGGTCAAGAATCAATAGTTTACCACGATGGTCAGAGTTATGTTGCTGTGGCTCCACCTCAGATTAAGGTAATTTGCTATTGTCTGTTCTTAAATAATAAATATATACAACATATAAGAAAATAAAAGAATCCTAGCAGTGAACACAGGCCATGAAGAGAATAGTCTTCTTAATATTATTAAATTGAATGAATGAATGAATGATATATTTATTTGCAAGAATGTAGGTAGCATTGAGTTCGTCTAAGGTTAATATTGGGTATCACTACATTCGACATTTCAGTCATACAAATATTTTGATTTTCAATTAATGGTACATAATTTTTAAAAACAAATCAAAATTTAAATACAAAATTAACATTCAATAAAATAATTTCCATAAAATTTTATCAATTTAAAATTATGCGAATCAATAATCAAAATAATATACCTACATAAACCATCAATTAAATTACAAAGTCAATAATTTTTTTTTTTTTTTTACCAAGGAGTAAATAAATCATGGATTACTATTGTGCAGGCGATCAGAACGAATTAGTTTTCGTTGTCCAAAGACGCGATCTTCCCTCTGCACAAAGAAATATTATATTAATATTCCTCTTCTACTCTTGGGTAATCTGTGCAATTTATTATGACTCTTATATCTTAAACATAACATTCAAATTGAACTGATCAAAACGTCATAACTATCCGAAACTACAAGGTACAATCATTGAACCAATACTACATCTTCTTTTCTTACAGCTGACTCCAATAAACAGTTACTGTCGTGTGGACACGCGTGGTCTGCGGTACTTACTGGGGGACATCGCGGGACGACTGTTCATGTTGCTGCTAGAGTTGCAGGAGAAGATGGACGGAACACAGGCCGTTAAAGATCTCAAGGTGGAATTGTTGGGTACGTAAAACTTGAATTGTTGAGATTATACTGTTGTTAAATTATTCGTAAGTTAGTAATACTGTTTTAGTTATTTAATTAAATTGTTGTTTTAAAATTGTGTAAAAGTGCTGTGCCCGGATGGGGTTTAATTGTATTTTAAAGATCTTTTGTACACATGAAAGCAACAAATACGTTTAACCCTGTGTGGTTTACTGCGAGAACTCGTTAACTGCTTAACATTTTCGTTAAAGGTAAATGACTTCTTGCAGTAAGTAAACATGAATTGAGCTAGATTAATTAACAAATGGATTGCTTATGTACAAGAAAAGGTTCGCGACAGACGTATGAGTCCTTTGACATTAACTGGTATAGTACGCAACAGTTGTACGTAGGTCACGCCGCCGATCATTATTTGAGAGACGCCGCAAAAAAATTAAATGCGTATTAGCACTCCATTTGTTACTTTATCTGTGTCATATAACATAGAAGTAATACTCGGCAATATCATTACAAACACAACTTACTATCGAATAATCCAAACCAAAATTATCAACTTTCTTCACAGGAGATGTCCCAATACCGGAATGCATGACCTACCTCGACAATGGAGTTGTATTCATTGGCTCCCGACTCGGAGACTCGGCCCTTGTTCGACTATCAGCCTCAAGAGACGAGGCCAGTCAATATGTGCAGCCGATGGAGAGTTTCACCAGTTTAGCACCTATCGTTGACATGTGTGTGGTAGACTTGGAGAGACAAGGACAGAACCAGCTCATCACATGTTCTGGTAAGAGTTATTCAAATATTTGCATCGCATTGCATTGCATTTATTTGGCTCGAGACATTAAACCTTTCTACATATAACATGGAAGTTTTCAGAATATTCTGGCCTGAATCTTGCAAAGACTTGTTACTTTTTAACTGACTTCAAAAAAAGGAGGAGGTTCTCAATTAGATTGTATGTATATATTTTTATTCATTTGTTACCTCAGAACTCCGTCATTTATCAACCATTTGTAAATGTATTTTTTTATTTGAAAGGATATACTTCCAGATTGGTCTCATTGTTATCAAAATCTAGTTCTAATAATGGGATCCATGTGGAATTGAGGGAAGTCCTCAAATATTAAAGGCGAATTTTATTATATAGCGATTTTGGTATTTTCATCAACAAATCAAGCATTTGTATTCAGAGAGTATCAATTGGTGAAGATCTGATGAAGATTTTCAGAGATAAAGAAGGGAACTTTTCAATGGATGACAGCAAATCATCGGGGATTGCAGCAATCGCTTGTCTTTCTATTGTTAATGCCACTAAATATAGAAAAATAAAATAAACTTAAAAAAAAGTAAAAACCAACTTCAAAAATAATAAAATAAATTGTGTGAAAGGGTTTAGGAAGTCGGTGCCAATTTTGTTTCACACAAATTATTTTATTATTTTTGATATTGGTTTTACTTTTTTTTTCAAGTTCATTTTTATATCTTTTTTTTCTCTTGCGACTAGGGTCATTCAGGCCCTGCGTGCCAGTGTGTCACACTTGAATTTGCCCTTGCCTCCTTAAGGCTGCTGCCCAGGGTATGTGCCCCAGTTTTTCCCCCCTTCCCCTAGATCTGGGACTGAGAATACTTACCATAAAAGCATGCAAGATTAGTCAGGCCTTTAACTCCACACCTTTCCACTAGGTGCCTTCAAAATGGGTTCCCTCCGCATCATACGCAACGGCATCGGCATCCAGGAGCAGGCGTCCATCGACCTCCCCGGCATCAAGGGCATGTGGGCACTCACGCTGGCTCCCAACCACACCTACCATGACACGCTTGTACTGTCCTTCGTGGGACAAACCAGGTGAGACTTAACGACAACGGCTAGTTTAGGAATATCTTAGCCCGTGAAACGGCTTGATGTAATATGCATCATATAACTTTCACGTGTGTCTTGTGTCTGCGACGGTTCGCAAGCGGATTCTCACGGCGGAAAAACCACTTGTAAAGTATGTCTCTTGGTTTTTTAACCGACGAAAACTGAGGAGGTTCTCAATTCGAGGCGTTTTTTTTACGCATAACTTTTTACAGAGTAGTCCGATTTTGATGATTTTTTGATGATGGATACCTCGGATGGGTGTATCTCGAAACTGGTCCCATTTAAATTTGAAAATTCACCCCTAAGGGTAGGAAAACAGGGGACGACTGCTTGTTCACCCACTGAATTCTTACCTGTTAACCGATTCTGTTGAAACTTGGCACACATAAATGGAGTTCTAGACACTACAACATAATGGTGACCTGGAGTTAGATTGTAGCCACAAAAAAATTAAAAAATTGTTTGTTTGGCGCCGACTCATAATTAGTTATTTACATTAGTTTAGTTAGGAGATTAGTTATTAAAACTAAAAAGCTTCATTTTATTTTTCGCTTTTCAGTTTCCGTTTTCGTCGGTTATTTTTTTTGTTAAAAAGTTTTATTTTCCATAATTTCATTAATAAATCCTATTCACGGTTCTAAAGACGTAAGTAAGTATCTCATTGGTGTCTATGTTTTAAGTATGTATTTTCTTTTGCGAACAGGGTGCTAACATTGACCGGCGAAGAGGTAGAAGAGACAGAAATCAAAGGTTTCGTCTCAGACCGTCAAACGTTCTACACCGGAAATGTCTGCCATAATCAACTTATACAAGTAAGTTCTGCTATTTCTTCAGTATTTTCCATACATGAATCTTATAGTCTTATCTTAGTCTTAGTATTTTTATTCAATTTATATTTCTAGGGATTTTGTGTGTGAGACATGTCCCAGTGTCTAGCTTTACAAAAAACAACAGTTTTTAGAGTTCCGTACCAAAAAGGAAAAAAATCAACCCATATGGTGCGACTCCGTCCGTCTGTCACAGTGGTATATTTCAGCAACGACTAATTCTATCGGTGTGGAATTTGGAATAATTTTAAATGTTGGTTACCCAACCAAAAAATTGTTTTTTATATTTTATTTTTGTAGCTAATACGGGCCGAAATAGGATGTCAAAATTTAAGCAGTAGTAGCACTTGAACTAGTAGAGCTACTAGTTCAAGTGGGATATCATATGAAAGGGCTTCATTTGCTCATTCCAAAAAGGGTTTTATTTTTTTACTGTCGCGAAGTTTTCGAATTATGATGAAAAATTACAAAAAATACCATTCTCCCTTATCTCCGAAGTTTGTGAAGCGAAAAATCTGAAATAATTGCAGTTGACATATACCTAATGTAAATATTACAGGAAATATAGAACTATGTTTCTAATTAGCACAGTTTCTGTAAAAAAATCAAAAATCCTTCACATGCAATCATAGCTATGCGTTCCGGTTTTTTGATCACAATTATGAGTTAAATACTCAAAGTTATGACCCAAACTAAGAAAATCCCAATCATTGACTTTTTATATGTACAGTCTAACAAAGCAATTAGTATACAGGGTCGCCAGATATAGATGAAGATTTCTCAGGAAATTATTATAGAATGGTTTGGTTAGAGTTTTGTATAAATACAGTTAATACTTTGTCCATTTTTTTTAGACGACGTCTATGGTCTAGTTCTAGTGGTTCGAGTGTCGGACTGCTGATCACGAGCTCGTGGGTTCGATTCCCACTTGACACAAATATTTGTGTGATGAACATAAATGTTTGTGTTGGTCTGGGTGTTTCTTATGTATTATAATAGAAAGTATTTACAAAAAAAAAGTATACAAGTATCATATCCATTACCCATAGTACATACTCTGCTTAGTTTGGGACTAGATGGTGTTGTGTAAAAATGTCCCAAATATTTATTTATTTTATTTTTAAAATTATATTTCACTCGAAAATACACATAATCTTCTGAGAAAACTTTATTTATATCTCTCTACCCTGTATACTAATTGCTTTGTTAGACTGTACATCCCAGGAAGGTACATAACCCTCGGTGCGCGAGTCCGACCCGCACTTGACCGGTTTTATTGACAATAAATTGTTGAATGATAACTTTTTCCATCTCTTGCGATGTTAACATGTGAACTAGATGCCACGTCATAACGCTTTTTCTGCACTTAGCTTTCTTTAGATTGTACTATAAAACGCAAAATCATTTTTCTTAGGTAACAGATGAAGGCATCCGCCTAATAGCCCGAGGGCCAACCAGCTGGAGCCTCGCGGCCGAGTGGAAGGTGGAAGGAGCTCGGGGAGTGTCTGTAGTGGCCTGCAGCAATGCGCGAGTGGTCGCAGCCGCTGGACCCAGGATATATCTGGTGGCTATACATGATGCTGCACTGGAACTGAAGGCGTAAGTAAGCTGATACCTAGGTGACAGACAAAAGAAGCTGAGTGTAAGGAGCTCCAGGAGTACATAATTATTATATTTATGTAGGTATATTATGTACGAATAGTACCTACTTTTACACCGTACCTACCCACGATCGGTTCCCATTCTTCTAGTCCATCCAAAGGTTGTCTGGAAGACATTGCCTTGTGCGATAAGACCACCCATTGTACTTACTTAATCTTTCTGTAAACTATTGTCTTTGTTTTCGTTTGGTGTAATGTACGGTCGACCGCACGTCGGTGGTAACACTTTGACATTAGCTGCATCTTTATTTCGTAAGCAGTAAGGGCGGTTTTCGAACTGAAGTGTTACTACTGTCATGCAGTCGACTGTACAATAAAGAATATAATAAATAAATAATCAGCCCATTATTGCCACTGTCCCATTTCTGGGCCTTTTCTCTGAATGAGAATGTTAAGGCCTTAGACCACCATGCTGATCTAGTGCGGGTTAGCAGACTACACCCACCATCGAGAACTGTATGGAGCACTCTGGTGTGCAGGTTTCCTCACGATGTTTTCCTTCACCGTTAAAGCAATTGATAATCAAATCCTGATCTGCACTTGAATTTTCGAAATAAAAACTTTTGGATTCGAATCATACAAAGTGAAATCAAATACAGTCGACAAATCTTAAAGGTTGATTCTAACGGTAAACCTTTTTAAGCTATTGCATAGCTTCTATCGCGGGCCTTGATCGTAGAGACCGAATCCAGAAATTCCGTAACGAAAATAACCTAACACCCCTCACTCCGACCGGCACAGCGGTGATACTTTTTAGTTTTGCCATCTATCGATGAATAGCAGAACTTTTAATGACTTTTTGAAATATCACGCTTGTCTCTTTAGTTCTGCAAATCGCCTCTAGGTGGCATTGGTTGTATCGGCGTTACTGCGCATGCGTAATCCCCCTCTTCGACCCGCAATCTGGTGACTCATGCCTGCTTAGAGTTTCGGCGTTAGGGCACCTCCTCTTTGTATTTACATAAAAAATGCTATGCAATAGCTTTACCGCGGCAGTCTCAGAGTGCCACACGTCTCTTTTTTTTGTCAACCTATACTGTCCCACTGCTGGGTAAAGGTCTCCCCATGTTTTCCATACTTTCCTATCAGTAGCTTCTTTTCAATTAAATATCCAATTCTTGGGAAAAATATCCAGATCGTCCTGCCAGCATTTCCTTGGCCTACCCCGGCGACGAATTCCTTCCTGAGGCACCCAGTGTGTAGCGATCCTTGCTCACCTTTCTGGGTGCATTCTGCTGATATGGCTTGCCCACTCCTATTTCAACCTGGCAGACTTGTTGCCTGCATTGGCAATACCGGTCTTATAAAACTAAACAACTATAAAAAAGGTGTCTTCCCGTACAAAAAACTTGTTTGTTGCCAATATTGGTAAGTTTTTTAAAGAACTTAATGCAATACCGAACATCTAATAATACCAGAAACTTTACAAATAAATGATCTTATTTTGTGGTTTTTTTTATGGCAACTTATTTGCAGGAAACAATGAATCCTATGTAGTGCCAAAATAACTCTTAATTATTGACTTTGTTTTATTGTCTCCAGCGAAGTTTGCATGGATGAAGAAGTAGCATGCTTAGACCTGGGGCCTGGCGAAGAAGAGGCGTTGCTGGGCGTTGGTCTGTGGACTGATATATCAGTCAGAGTGCTGAAGCTACCCGATCTAAGGCCACTGCATACTGAGAAACTGTCTGGAGGTTAGTTGAGTAAAGCCTTAGAAAATGTCTTCAACCAAAGTGCTCTTAATTCTGTTATTACTGCATTTTTTTTTCCAAACCTGTTCGAAACTTGGCAACATCTGTAATATTTTGGATAGCTTATGAAACAAGAAAGTTATATCCGTTATTTGTACACCATCTGTGTTTTTTTTTTCGAGTAAAACTGAGCTATTTAAAAGGTATTTCGACGATTTATTTGTAACTTACGATTTATGGCCTTTTATTTCAGAAGTTATAAGAATTTTGGGCATGAAATATGTTTTAAAGAAATAACTCCTTTCATAAAAGTATCAATAGAGTACCAAGATTGCAGTAGATTTTCCATAATTTGCAATTTCTGTTACTAAGTCGGTAAAATAAAAATAAAAACTTTAAACAACTCCAACTTGAAAACAAGTGATAGGCGCCCCTTAGTTCACGGATCATTTTTGTTGCAAATGAACCCTAGTATAAGGCGTGAAAACACAATTTTTGTGTGGCATCTAAACGGATGTGTACGATCTCCATACAAAAATTGTGTTTTCTATGGACAAGAGCTGAATCGAGCTGAATAAATGTAGTCAATCAAGCCTCAATCCGGCTCGAAGGACAAAAAAAATGTTAGGTGCAACCATGGTATAAAAAGATGTTTCACCAGGTATTCTCTTCCAGCGATGACAGCGCGATGCCTCCAAGCTACGTCACGATCAGTGCTGCCATTGATTGATATCTTCAATATACATAAGGAGATTTTTGTTCATAATGAATTTAAAATAAATTCGTAACTAGCCTAACTATTTGTTATCTTGTGTTATTCATCTAATTAGTTATTAAAAGAAACTGTATAAAATTACTAGTTCAAAAGTAATTATTTTTAGAAGCACGTAAATGAAAAAATGCATTTTGCTCGGGTATTTTATTTTCACAAAGTGGCAGCACATCAAACTGACAAGTGTCACGCTAACAGCCCGCTATAGGCTCCACGGCCGATGACGTAGTACGGAGGCAATCACGTGACCTAGCTGTCACGGGAAGAGACTACCTGGTGTTATTATACCATGGGTGCAACCAAACATTAATAGGATTGTCAATGCAGATTTGTCTATATGTCAGAATGTCAGTGAGTGCTCAACGGGTATGAGTCTAAATGAAAATGCAAGTTGTCCGACCCAAACCACGTCTAATTGAACACTAATTAAATGTTTAACATAAATGTAACATCTATGCTCCGCCATGTGTCACTGCACTTTCAAATGTTGGTCGCGATCAACGACTTTACAGCCCATAGACGCCTCATAACAGGCGACCGATGTCTGCAACACATCTATGAAATTTCACAGATCACCCACCCCTACTCGCCACTTGAAACCTTCAAATCAGTTTCGACCATTTACACGAGCCGTCAAAACTGCCGCGTTAGTGATTAGCCAGTAGCCGCCTTGGTAGGGCCAATCGGATTGCAGTACCCCGCCTCATCTAGTGGCAGAATTTATTGTACGCATTATATTTAACATAAGGCGTCTATTGGGCTATATAGTCGTTGGTGGCGATAAAAGTGCAGATATGCAAGCCTACTAGTTACTTATTTCTACAAATACCTATAATTTAAAAACGTTCGGTTGGAATGCTGCCTCAATCCATTTGAAATGGGCGTTAATGACTGCGACACAGTTTAATAACTAATGCAGTCATTTTCGTACACATATTTTATGTAAACGTGTTTTTTGTTCCAATTTTTATTTTATTTTTTTATTTAACTCATGTACGTGCACCGTACATACTCCCTAACCCCCCTTGAAAGAATAGTTCGAATTACTAACCACCCTGCATAGCAAGTATCAATTTTTATTAGCATTACTATACAACATTTACTTTGTTTCAGAAATAATCCCTCGTTCGTTACTGATCTGCGTGTTAGAAGGAGTCTGCTATCTGCTCTGTGCTCTCGGAGACGGGTCCATGTTCTACTTCACAGTAGACCAAGAGACCGGAGCACTCACGAACAAGAAGAAAGTCACCTTAGGAACACAGCCTACTGTATTGAGGAGTTTTAGGTATGTATAAACCTAATATTCCCCCATTCTCTACTAATATATGTATTACGATTTAGCAATTTTTTTTTTTAGTTTATAACACCTTTTTATACCATGTTTTATGCAAATAAATATATTCTATTCTATCTCCTGTCATATATTTTGACTAAAGTTGATCCTTTCACCAACGATCAATTTAAACGCCTTTCAAAATTCTCTAAAGATCTTTATTATTTTGTAGAAATCAATGTACAGTCTACCGCGAATAGGCAAACGCAGCGTAGGGCGCCCCCCTGCCAGGTGGACTGACGACCTAAAGAACGTGGCTGGGGGGGACTGGATGCGGAAGGCAGACGACCGAGCGATGTGGCGCAACTTGGGAGAGGCCTATGTCCAGCAGTGGACTGCGATAGGCTGAGTTGATTGATTGATTGATGAATGTACAGTCTGGAAAAAACGTCTAGTTTTATTATGCAAAATATGTGCCTGTAAAGACATAATTTTATTTTAAATGACTATCCAAATTTATGCCAGAAAAACGATTTAAAAAGTAAAAAAAAAACAATGTATGACTAGTGGCGCCCCCATTTTGTTTACTCTTTTATGCCAAACTGTATGGATCACGCCTTGATTCTTTGAATAACCAATATTATCCTCCTCAGATCGCTGTCAACTACGAACATATTCGCGTGCTCGGACCGGCCCACAGTGATCTTCTCGTCCAATCACAAGCTGGTGTTCTCCAACGTCAACCTGAAGGAAGTCACACACATGTGCTCGCTCAACGCACAGGCGTATCCTGACAGGTGTGTGTATTGCTAGCACTTCAGCTCGCGTATTTGCACAAATATTTGCGTTATTTAGTTAATACAAAGTGTGACAAAGTTTTGAAGGGGGTTTTTGATAGTCCAGATATACTTAAGAAACGTTCCGTGTAGTGCCGGACGTAAAGAATAGCACCACCCTCTCTCTTCTCATAAGTGTCGTAAAAGGCGACTAAGGGATTCATCAGAGGAGGCAGCAGCGTTCTCTGAGTATTTAATCAACCAACTGCGATCGCCAACCCGCCAGCTTAGCGTGGCAATCATGGCATACTTCCCCCTCCCTCGTGACCACGGCCAATGTAAGTTGGCTGAAACGTCGAGGTGAGTCAAATTGTTGTTTGTTTTTTCTGCGCGCGAAAAGTCCCGCAATCATAGTCTAATATGAGTGAAATTCGCGATAGTTTAAAAACTTGTATATAATCAAAAAATCGGATCTTTGTGAAAATCATTGGAATAATAGGAATATCGAAAAAATCGGATCTTTTCGAAAATCATTGGAATAATTGAAATCTAATGTTTTTGAATTTTTAGGATCATTTTAAAAATCCGGCTTATGTTAGGATAGTCGCGAATAACCGCTCACGTAATGAGCGCTGATTGGCTGTATACACTGATGGATGCACTGATTGGCTTACGGCTACATTCCTTCGTCTTTCGAGGCATGTTTTGACCAAACAGAATGAAATCTATTCTTAGAAGATTAACCAATCAGCGTTCAAGTTTCCAATCGTCCTAAAAAAACCGGGATTTTCGCGATAATCCTGAAAACAGATCGGGTGCGGCTCTGCAATCTTCCTAGGATTTTCGCAAAGATACTATTTTTCCGATTATCCTACGACATATATTTTATGGTTATACACGCTGAAATTTGAATCGCTTATTTCCCGAAAAGGGGTCATTGTACTCATCATTATGAACAACTTTAACTATGGGACCAACCGTAAAATCGCGAAAAAAAAATCAGGTGGTCCCTACATTTTATCGATTTAAGTGAACACAAATGTAGGGACTAGGGAAATAAGCGATTCGAATTTCAGCATGTATATTTAAAAATACGATAAAAAGTAAGCCTAGGTAACTGTCTATGGCAACTCTAATTTTTTTATTCAAAATAAAACATTTTATTCTTATTATTGCTTTTTGCCCCGTTTGTGGACAGTTTTCAGATATAAGTCAAGGGTCTCCCTAAAGATATTAATAAATGGAATTGTTTGGTTTAGTTTGGCGCTGGCTACAGACAGTACAGTCACCATAGGCACCATCGACGAGATACAGAAACTGCACATCAGAACTGTACCACTAGGAGAAACGCCCAGGAGGATCGCCTACCAAGAAGCTTCACAGGTAAACATGCCACCATAACTAAAGTCTGTTTCTTCAGAAAGGATAGATGGAGCCAGTGTCGGACTCTTACCGGCTAAAATCATCACGGATTTTTTGTTGTTGTTTTAGGTTACCACATTACATACAATAATTAATCATGTGCAGAAAATCATGGTAGTCGAACGGCCTTCTAGGTGCGAACACGGCATGCATATGAATATAACACTCAAAATAATTCCTTTTTTTTAATTGATTGATTGGATTGGCGGAGCCAGTGTCGTACTCTTACCGACTAAAACCACCACGGTGTTCCTTCAACTACCTTAGCCGGGGGCGTGGGAACCCGTGAGTATTCACACAACCACCCCCGACAGGTCCTGGACCGCCACAAGCAGGCGAGCCCCTTCTTCCCGTGCGGCCTAACGTTGGCCGCACCCTCCTAGGTGGCGCACACGGAACACTGCACGCCACCACACCTCATGGGCCTTTACAAGCAGCCGTCAGGCACACGTGGAGGTTTTCTGGCCAGCACCCCACTCAAAATAATTCCAAAGCGATTTGCGATTGTGCAGACGGCTTTCAGCTCGGGGTACGCTCATCATTAACTTTTCCAGTATATCGGGACTATCTACTTTCCCATGCAAGATCTTATAGAGAAAGACGACATCAGCTATCTTACGTCTATGGGCAAGTGGGAACATTTTGTAATGTTCAAGCCTAGAATCGTAGGTGGTTAGTGTGCGACAGAGATTGTTGGCGTATGTAAGGTGGTATAAAAATTTCTTCCGAAGTCTTTCGATTCTGGCTGCATGGATCGCATAAGATGGACTCCAAATTGGGCTGCAATACTCCAATAAGCTACGAACGTAACAGTTAAAGAGGGTAATGGAAATGTCAGGATCTTTAAAAGTCTTAGTTTGTCTGGTAACAAAGCCCGCTAATCTGGCAACTCTCTCTGGAAAATCTGTTCTTCGTTACAACCTTTGGCCGAGGGCCGTGGGATGGGTTCTGCATTCTCCTACCAGCCCCGTTAGGTACCGGCTCGCCACTAGTAGGCGAGTCCTCTCTTCTGCAGCGTCCAATCCGTCTCCTGCAGTGGGGTAGTCGAGGGTTAGTCGTCTCTCGCTTCCTTTCCGTCTTCTCCTTTGCGAGTATCACCTCGCAAAAGGAGACGACAGCTTCCGAAGCGCTTTAGCTCCCCATCATGGACAGAATCACGACCGGAAGCGAGAGACCGCTGTCCCTTACTGCAGTAACAGACAGACTAAGACAGACTATGCCTTACGTGTGTGTTTCTGTATATATTGGGACGGGTAAGTGTGGCGCGTCCCGAGCCCCTCACCGTAAATATAGTCCCTCAAAAAATTGTGACTTCGATCTTAAATTTGTCCATTACCAGTCAGTTCCCAGAGGGTCTGGAAAAAAAAAACCTAATAATGGGGTAGGATACGAGGCCTTTAGCTTTGTGATGGGTCTTCTACAGCCGTTATAAACTTCGCAGCAATGATAGACGTCACAGTTGGCAATGCAAAGGCAATTCGGCCGCCGAATATTTGGCGCTTCGGCTGAGAGTGTTGCCGAATATTTGGTATTCGGCAAAATCACTATTCACGGCATCTCTAGACAAAACTTGTATGGAAATTTAATTCCAATTTATTTGACATCATTTGAGTGTTGCCATCCTTTTCTTGTATCTCCTGTTATTAAAAAAGAGCGATCGTTTAAAATAGAATTAGGCCCGTATTACAGAACGATACTCAAGCGTTGATCTCTGTTTAAAACTAGTTTGAGTTTAGCTTTGATTTTAGAACGTTCCTCAAGCAGAGATTTATTGATCACAGTTCAACTGAGTTTAGTTTTATTTTATACTGTCACCTGTTTCGGTATTTGAGCAGAGATTTTATCTGTAATCACTCTAGTGTGGTCCAGACTACGCTTGAGTAGAGATTTCTATTCTATTTCAGGTCAAATTCGTGTTTTATGTTGTTGAATTAAAGTTTATAATTACCTTTCTAGAATAAGACCGATACTCAAGTAACGATTCTAGCCTTAAGTAGTGATCAGGTGATTGAAGTTTAAACTGTACTTGAGGAACCTTCTGTAATACGGGCCTTAGTCTTCGGAGACCTTTCGAATAATTCATGAGATGGTTTGCCAGGATATTCGGATGGCAACTGATTCTTTCCTTATAGGATTTGGCTGGATTATTAAGTTATTATTATTATTATTATCAGCCTGTAGTGTCCCACTGCAGGGCAAAGGCCTCCCTTCCCTTTTTCCACTTGTCCCTGTCTTTTGCCTTCTGGGGCCAATCCTTCAGACAGGAGTCAAGTTCGTCCCGCCATCTCCTTCTGGGCCTGCCGCGTTGTCGTTTGCTGCTGTCTGGAATCCACTGTGTGGTTGTTTTCGCCCATAGCTCCTCCGGCATGCGGCAGATGTGACCAGCCCAGTTCCACTTAAGCTTGGCAGCTGTTTGGCCTACATCAGCAATTTGTGTTTTGGAACGCAGTATAGAGTTTCTTACGCGATCAGTAAGTCTAACTCCTAGGATACTGCGTTCCATTGCTCGCTGACAAACTCCAAGTGCGGACTTTTGACGCTTTGTCAGTGACCATGTTTGCGCTCCATAGGTGAGGGTGGGGAGGATGCACATGTCCATGAGCTTTCGCTTTAGTGAGAGAGGGAGGGGTCCTTTCATCAGTTCTTTCATCGACCAATAGCTCTTCCAGGCGTTCTCGATTCGTCTAGCTACTTCTTTATCCTGTCTGGCCTGGAAAGAGACTATTTGGCCGAGATATATATATTCATGGACATATTCAACCCCCACACCCCCAATTTCTATGCTACGCAAAGTGCTGTTGGTCATTATCATGGTCTTTATTAAGTTATAATAACTTTTTATTTCTACTTTTATGGTCGGAATTTCTAGGTCATGGTGTAGTGCTTCGTTTGGTACAAACCATGGTGCATTGGTTATGATACGCAACAGCTTGTTTTGAAATCTCTGAATGATCTCTATATTAGAGTGTGATGCTGTGCCCATAGTCGAATGCCATATGTCCATATAGGTTTTATAAAGAAGCGATTTTATTTTTCAAGTGGAGTTGTGATTTCCTACCAATAATTCAGTAAAATTTTCTAAGCTCCAGTCCAAGTTGTTTACGTTTTGTAAAGATGTGCTTTCTCCATGTTAGTTGTCTGTCAAGGTGTGGCCCAATGTATTTGACATGTTCAGCCTGGGGGATGTCAATGTTGTTTAATTTAACAAGAGAATCAATACCAATACCTTCGTTCCCGCAGACGTTCGGTGTAATAACGATGCGGGTGGACAAGCTGGAGTGGACGGCGGGGGGCGGCAGTGCGGCCGTGTCCGTGCGGCCCTGCGCCTCCACCGCGGCCGCCTCCAGCAGCGGCGCCCCCCCCGCGCAGCCCAAGCACGCACCCAACGCGCTCGACCTGGAGGTGCACAACCTGCTCATACTGGACCACCACACCTTCGAAGGTACGTCACCCATGTAGCGACCTGCGCTCCACCGCGGCCGCCTCCAGCAGCGGCGCCCCCCCCGCGCAGCCCAAGCACGCGCCCAACGCGCTCGACCTGGAGGTGCACAACCTGCTCATACTGGACCACCACACCTTCGAAGGTACGTCACCCATGTAGCGACCTGCGCTCCACCGCGGCCGCCTCCAGCAGCGGCGCCCCCCCCGCGCAGCCCAAGCACGCGCCCAACGCGCTCGACCTGGAGGTGCACAACCTGCTCATACTGGACCACCACACCTTCGAAGGTACGTCACCCATGTAGCGACCTGCGCTCCACCGCGGCCGCCTCCAGCAGCGGCGCCCCCCCCGCGCAGCCCAAGCACGCGCCCAACGCGCTCGACCTGGAGGTGCACAACCTGCTCATACTGGACCACCACACCTTCGAAGGTACGTCACCCATGTAGCGACCTGCGCTCCACCGCGGCCGCCTCCAGCAGCGGCGCCCCCCCCGCGCAGCCCAAGCACGCGCCCAACGCGCTCGACCTGGAGGTGCACAACCTGCTCATACTGGACCACCACACCTTCGAAGGTACGTATACAAAATATATGAAACCGATAGGCTAACTGATGCATCACGACACGACACGTAAGTCTAGTGTGAATCTATAGATAGTCTCGTGCTGTCAATCAACTCAGCCTATCGCAGTCCACTGCTGGACATAGGCCTCTCCCAAGTTGCGCCACAACGCTCGATCCTCTGCCTTCCGCATCCAGTCCCCCCCAGCCACGTTCTTTAGGTCGTCGGTCCACCTGGCAGGGGGGCGCCCTACGCTGCGTTTGCCGATACGCGGTCTCCACTCAAGGACTCGTCTGCTCCAACGGCCATCGGTCCTTCGACAGACATGGCCAGCCCACTGCCACTTCAGCTTACTGATCCTACAAGCTATGTCGGTCACTCCGGTTCTCCTCCGGATAATCTCTCGTGCTGTCACTGTCACTCTAACGTGCATTATAGCGACGGAACGACTTTTAAGAATGTCTTAAAGTGTCATTTGAGTATTTTGGGGGTTAGTCTGCTTTTTATCGATGATGATGATCTATCATTTCGGACGGCGCATCATCAACTCAGCCTATCGCAGACCACTGCTGGTCATATGCCTCTCCCAAGTTGCGCCACAACACTCGGTCCGTCACTGGATGCGGAAGGCAGATCTTCCGCATCCAGTCACCCAACCACGTTCTTCAGGTCGTCAGTCCACCTGGCGGGGGCGCCCTACGCTGCGTTTGCAGATTCGCGGTCTCCACTCAAGGACTCGTCTGCTCCAGCGGCCATCGGTCGTTGTATAGACATGGCCAGCCCACTGCCACTTCAGCTTACTGATCCTACAAGCTATGTTGGTCACTCCAGTTCTTCTCCGGATAATCTCGTTACGCATTTTATCCTTCAAAGAAACTCCAAACATAACTCGCTGAGAGACTTTGAATTTGTGGACTAGCCCAACTGTCGTGTCCACGTCGTCGTCCAAGCGAACGGCGCATGCTTCGCACCAATAAAATCATGTGTTTAAGTCTCTTGAATCTCTTTGCCACAGCTAAAGTTACCTTTCTTATAATATTATAACTATGTATCACTGTCATTCCTAAAATATACCTAATTTATTTATTTTATATGTTCACCTACCGCATGTCGTCTTATTGAACTATGTTTACGGGACTTGTCGCGCACAATAAAATCAAAACATAACAAACATTTTGACTAACCTCGACGTTTCGGCCAAGTTGCATTGGCCGTGGTCACGAGCAGACTGAAGTATGCGGGTGTCATCGTCTTGAGCGGCGGGTTTTTTCTCGAACTACCCGCGGTTGGTCTTTCGTAATGTCGCTGTCCGTAACAAGATATGCTGAATCACGACACACAATGCTGACAGTTTCGGCGGACATACATGTAGACATACCACGACGCGAACACTTCTCGATTACCGAATTCCACGAGGAGGACAACTTATATCCATCTTCCCGATTGAAATTTTTATATTTCTTTATCTCAATCGCTTCTCGTACAATTCTGGGATAGTAATGACGATGAGTGGAGAGGATTTTCGAGTCGTGTAGCTCAATCCAATGGTTTGGCCCTGAATCGAGTAAATGTTCGGCTATGGCAGATTTGACTACTTGACGGCGCCTATTGTTATGTTTTGATTTTATTGTGCGCGACAAGTTCCGTAAACATAGTTCAATATGAGTGAAATTCGCGAAAGTTTAAAAACTTCTATCGCACGTCGTCTTGTTGTGGCAATAAATAAATTTTCTTTCTTTTTGAATACACCACAAGAGACATTTTGAATCAATCCTAAAGATGATTGCTGAGAGACCAGAATCTGCAGTTGTAGGTAGACTCATCAGGCTGCATGTCACCGGATGAGCTCTTAATAAATCTCGCTCGTTATTATAAATATGTATTGTGATGAATGTATGTTTGATTTAAATATCTGTGACTGAAATAGTTTTAAGATAAATATTGTTACTAACAAAATTATGGACACTCTTAGTCTGAAATAAATTATTTTTATTTATTATTTATTTAATTCTCCAGTATTACACGCCCATCAGCTGACGACGAACGAGTTCGCGATGTCCCTGGTGTCGTGCAAGTTGGGCGACGACCCCAACCATTACTACGCCGTCGGCACCGCCATACTCAACCCGGAAGAGTCGGAACCTAAACAGGTACTATTATAACACTGATTTTAATATGAACATTACCCTGAAGCCTTCTTAAGAGCCGTATTACAAGAAACGCAAGAAATCTGCGTTTTAAGCTACTTTTTAGCGTCGTCGATCTCAGTTTTAGATGTGTTTATTTTTAAATTTTAACCGACGAAAAAAAAGGAGGAGGTTCTCAAATCGACGCATATTTTTTTTTTTTATGTATGGCCACGTATTTCTTTTTACAGAGTAGTCCGATTTTGATGATTAGTTTTTTAATGGATAGAGTATATCTCGAAGTTGGTCCCATTTAAATTTGAAAATCAAAATACACCCCTAAGAGTAAGAAAAAAGGGGATGAGCGCTCATCACTGAATTCTAACCTTTTAACCGATTCTGTTGAAACTTGGCACACATAAATGTATTTCTAGACACTATAATATAATGGAGACCTGGAGTTAGATTTAAGCCACAAAAAAATTAAAAATTAATCTTTTTAACAAAAAATTGAACCAACTAAAACAGAAACTGAAAAGCGAAAAATAAAATGAAGCTTTTTAGTCTTAATAACTATTCTCCTAACTAAACTAATGTAAATAACTACTTAAGAATTGGCGCCTTTTCTAACATCAATCGAATATAAGATTATTATTATTGAAGGTATGTCAAAAATTATTTCAACTCTTGTAAAAATTATAGAAACAAATCGGACCTCGAAAGAATTGACCTCAATGTAAAAAAAAAAAAAAAAAAAGCTACATTATGAAACTAAAAGCGGTGCAATAAGAGCCACTTTACGAGCAAGTGTGTTGAATAGAATTAAACGCTAATAAGCAGTATTTTAACGTCCATTGACTATAGACTATTTTCTTGCGCTCGCGACGTGGGCTCTGTACCACACGATCTGGGCTCAGTATCGCAATATCTAATTCAGTAATGGGAATTTCTATAGATTCTTCTATCGAATAGAATAAGAATGCCAAAATTCCACTTCTCGTTGCCGTGTTCGTGAAAAAAATTGAAGAGGGCTTTTAACTCTCCTTATCCACTTGACTTATAAATGCGCTTCAAAACAATGTAATTGTTCAGATCTTATGTTTAAAACTTTTAAAGATGTATTATATCCCACAGGGTAGGATCCTATTGTTTCACTGGTCGGAAGGCAAGCTGGCTCAGGTAGCGGAGAAGGAGATCAAAGGATGTTGCTACACACTAGTCGAATTCAATGGGAAACTACTCGCAACCATCAACAGTACTGTAAGTATGCAGACGATGATTCTCAGAATAATTTTGCTTATTTTTACAAGCTTTTATTTAACTTGCAATGTATGTATGAATGTAAGTTTGTTAGGGTGGAATCTTGCAACTCAATTTTGAAGCAGATATCTTCAACCGATTGAGCTGAAATTTTGTATACACGTTTAGTTTGGATGACAATGCATGGTTAGCCGTGTGACGTCATTCTAAATCCAACATGGCGGAACACCCACGATGGCGGACTAGTTATTTTTCATGCACTCTTACAATATGGGTATCAAATGAAAGGGCTTGCTGAGAATAAGTCGAAAAATAAAGTGACGTCACTCTAAATCCAATATGGCGGACTTCTAAAGATAAAGACTAAGACTAAGTTTAGACTAAGTTTTTTATGCTTTCCTAGATTTTTTATTTTTTTAAATAAATATTTGGGACATTACAAGAACGAAAGTAACCGACATGGCTCGAAGAATTGCCAAATTTACGGCAAAAATTAATATCCAATCTATCCACGATTTACCCTACTAGAGTTAGAAATTTCACATATTTTGTATGGAGCTTAATATGTAAAATTCCTGTCTCTAGAGCCCTACTAGTAGGGCAAATTGTGGATAGATTGGATATTAATTTTGGCCGTTAAGTGGCAGTGGGCGGAGCACATTGCTCGCAGAACGGATGGCCGATGGGGCAGTAAAGTTCTGGAGTGGCGACCGCGTACTGGAAGGCGCAGCGTGGGTAGGCCCCCCACAAGGTGGACCGACGACCTGGTGAAGGTCGCGGGAATCCGCTGGATGCGGAAGGCGCAGGACCGGTCGTCGTGGCGATGCTTGGGGGAGGCCTATGTCCAGCAGTGGACGACTTTCGGTTGAAATGATGATGATGATGATTTGGGACATTTTTACACAGCACCATCTAGTCCCAAACTAAGCAGACTATGGGTACTAGATAATGGATATAATACTTGTATACTTTTTTTTGTAAATACGTTATTATAGAAGTTTTTAAACTTTCGCGAATTTCACTCATATTGAACTATGTTTACGGGACTTGTCGCGCACAATTAAATCAAAGTTTTACGAACATTTTGACTAACCTCGACGTTTCGCTCAAGTTGCATTGGCCGTGGTCACGAGCAGACTGAAGTATGTGGGTGTCATCGTCTTGAGCGGCGGGTGCAGCAAACCTATATCCATCTTCCCGATTGAAATTTTTATATTTCTTTATCTCAATCGCTTCTCGTACAATTCTGGGATAGTAATGACGATGAGATACAGGGAAGATGGATATAGGTTGTCCTCCTCGCGGAATCCGGTAATCGAGAAGTGTTCGCGTCGTGGTATGTCTACATGTATGTCCGCCGAAACTGTCAGCATTGAGTGTCGTGATTCAGCATATCTTGTTACGGACAGCGACGTTACGAAAAACCAACCGCGGGTAGTTCGAGAAAACACTCGCCGCTCAAGACGATGACACCCACATACTTCAGTCTGCTCGTGACCACGCACAATGCAACTTGACCGAAACTTCGAGGTTAGTCAAAATGTTCATTATATTTTTATTAAATTGTGCGCGACAAGTCCCGTATACATGGTTCAATACGTTATTATAATACACAAGAAACACCCAGACCAACAAACACTCATGTTCATCACACAAATATTTGTACCCTGTGGGAATCGAACCCACTCGTGATTAACATTGCGACACTCGAACCACTAGACCACAAACGTCGACATTTTTAGATTTATGAAAAAGGAGTTTGTTTGGGCAGAATTCGAACCCAATTTATCTTTTTTACAGAAAAATCATCATCATCATTTCAGCCGAAAGACGTCCACTGCTGGACATAGGCACACAGAAAAATATGACTTCGTATTATTGAACCCATTGATAAAGTAGCTGATAAGGAACAAATCCTACAAAGAAATGTTATGTAGCAAATCGAAGTGAATTAGATTTTTGTAACAAGTTTCTTCATTTTCCTTATATTGCAATATTAAATTACTAGCCTATGCTCGCGGCTTCGCTCGCGTGGATGTCGTTTATCGCGCATCCCTCGGGAGCTGTTCATCTTCCTCGGAACAAAAGTAGCCTATATGTTAATCCGGGCTATGTTCTATTTGTATGCCAAATATCATCCAAATCCGTTCATCCCTTACAGCGTGATTGAGTAACAAACATCCAATTTATATCCAAACATATCGATATACGTGGGACACTCAGAAAGTTTTGCGAAACTAAAAAAAATTGTTCTATACGTACATATATTTTTATCAAATCTTTTCAAAGTACTTTCCACCAGCCTCTATACAAAGATTCATGCGCCTAAACCAGTTTTCAAAACACTTTTTCCAGTCCGCCGCAGACACCTCGTTTACAGCCTGCTCGAACGCAGCCAGCGCATCTTCCGGCGACGAAAATTGTATCCCTTTGAGCTGATTTTTTATTTTTGGGAATAAAAAGAAGTCACACGGTGCTAGATCAGGGCTGTAAGGAGGGTGACCCAGGAGTTTGACTGGCGTGCTGTCCAGGAAGTCCCTCGTTTTGAGTGCGGTGTGCGCAGGTGCATTGTCGTGGTGGAGCAGTAGCCCGCGGAGCCCTGTGTTTGGTCGCTTGTTGCTTATAACAGAGAAAACTTCTGGCAAAAATTTGGTAGTATACCATTCGGCATTAATGCTTCTTTGATCCCGTAAGGGAATTGATACCAAGTGGCCAGTCAAATTAAAAAAGCTAGCGATCAAAATCTTACCCCCGCTTCTAGATCGCTTCACTTTGGTAGGCGTTGGCTCATTTTGAAACACCCAAACAGTCGACTGGCGTTTGGTTTCTGGGTCGTATTGATAAATCCAGGACTCATCACCTGTAACGATGTCGTAAACACGCCGAGACGAGCCTGCTTCAAATTTGTTAAGCATATCACGGCACCATTCCACCCGGGCCTGCTTCTGAGCATCGGTGAGGTTGTGCGGCACCCAGCGTGATACTATCCTCCTCACGCGAAGATGGCTGTGTAGAATCTCGTGAACGCTTCCCGATCCAATCTTCAATATGTGTTGAATCTCCTGATATGTAATTCGCCTATTGTCTTGGATTAAATTTTTCACTGCTAGCACGTTTTCTTCGGTAACAGCCGTCAAAGGGCGACCGCTTCTTTCGTCATCCCCCAAAGTTGGTCGACCGCGCTTGAATTCGTTATACCAACGATACACGGTTGCCTTGGAAGGGCCTTCATCCATGAATGCCATTTGAAGTCTATCGTACGATTCATCCGGTTTCAGGCGACACTTGAAATCGTATAAAATCATAGCTCTAAAATGTTCCCGGCGCAGATCCATATTTCAGTGAGACACAATACTTTGAATTAACTCGCAAAAAATGTGGAGGGAAATTTTGAAATTGGAACTTACTTATTTTTACTTATAAATAATCATATTTTCGAAAAACATTATAACTGGCCAGTCTCCCATACATAAAAACTTTTTTTCGCAATACTTTCTGAGGGGCCTGGTATACCCATATTATACAAACATTTTCACAAACTTTCACATTTATAATATTAGTAGGATTAAATAAATAAATAAATATATTTGGGACATTTTACATGGCACCATCTAGTCCCAAACTAAGCAAAGCTTGTACTATGGGTACTAGACTATGGATATAATACTTATATACTTTTATTTTTTTGGAAATACATACTTATAATACATATGAAACACCCAGACCAACACAAACACTTACATGTTCATCACACAAATATTTGTGTCCTGTGGGAATCCAACCCACGATTAACTGTTTAATGTGGTTAACATCTCATCTCATCTCCTATCTCTTCTCATGGGTGTCGTAAAAGGTGACTAAGGGATTCACCAGAGGATGGGCAGCAGCGTTTTCTGAGTATTTAATCAACCAACTGCCAAGCGTGGCGATTATGGCATATTCCCCCAACATGCTTGGGGGAGGCCTATGTCCAGCAGTGGACGTCTTTTGTGGCTGAAATGTTGATGATGATGTGGTTAACATTGCTTTTCTTTGTTTTGCTAACCAGCACCAGGAAGTAATTGGCTAAATAACCCGATTCCACTAAATATTTTATAGGGAGCAGGACAAATTGTTCCTGTTGAGTACCGGAATTCCAGACCCAATTAAATTCCATTATGTCTCGGAACCGATCGGTTCCAGCCGAACCAGAGTTTAAGATGATAGTTTATCAGCATTAGTTATAAATTTAAATTATTTCTTCAGGTACGTCTCTTCGAATGGACCTCAGAAAAGGAGTTACGACTCGAATGCAGTCATTTCAACAACATAGTAGCGCTGTACCTCAAAGTGAAGGGTGACTTCATACTAGTGGGCGATCTCATGCGCTCATTGTCTTTACTACAGTATAAACAGGTGGGTGAAACTAGAAAAGAAAGAAAGATATATAAAGAACAACAGCAGAGAAGGAGCTGCTGCTGGAATGCAGTCATTTCAACAATATAGTAACGCTGTACCTCAAAGTGAAGGGCGACTTCATACTAGTGGGACCTCATGCGCTCATTGTCTTTACTGCAGTATAAACAGGTGGGTGAAACTAGAAAACAAAGAAAGATGTATAAAGAACAACAGTAGAGAAGGAGCTGCGGCTGGAATGCAGTCATTTCAACAACATAGTAGCGCTGTACCTCAAAGTGAAGGGCGACTTCATACTAGTGGGCGATCTCATGCGCTCATTGTTTTTACTGCAGTATAAACAGGTGGGTGAAACTATAAAAGAAAGAAAGAAATATAAAGCACAACAGTAGCGAAGGAGTTGCGGCTGGAATGCAGTCACTTCAACAATATATACCTCAAAGTGAAGGGCGACTTCATACTAATGGGCTCATTGTCTTTACTGCAGTATAAACAGGTGCGTGAAACTTTAGGAAAGAAATATGTAAGACGAAAGTAGACAAGGAGGTACGTCTCGAATGCAGTCATTTCAACAACATAGTTGTGTTGTAGCTCAAAGTGAAGGGCGACTTTATAGTACTGGGCGACCTCATGTGCTCATTAATTTTACTGCAGTATAAACAGGTTGAAACTTGAAAAGTTGAAAGGTAGAAATACTAAATAATAAAATTGATCTGTAATCGTGCCATATTTCTAGATCTGATGATAAATAATGTGCTTCGTCACCTAAAAATACTTGAAAAATTCTACGATTATTTAATACCTAAATTTTCACTTAGAAATATAGCGAGGGTTCGAGAATAAATCCCGAACGACTCGGAAAATAAGTCATCGGCGGCATTGTCAAAGGGTGGAAGTACCTGCAAATTGTTTTGGTGGTGTCGCACGCATCGCTTTTGTGCCGCACGTGACACACGGGGGAAATTTGTTTGTTTACAAATAGGTATGTACAAAAAAAAAATTTTTTTGATATTGATTTTTTTACTTATCAGTGGTATAGTCACCTCCTTAAATATGGCACGAATGCAGAGCAACATGTTGTAGATCGACGGGTGCAAAGTAGTAGTAGAGCTCCTTTGTGAAAGAGCTCGTCCGGGGAAGTACTACCACCGTATCTACTTCTCCGCCAAATAGTGATGCTTGCATTTGCATTACTGTTTCGGTCTGAAGTGTACGAGTGCCGGTGAAATTACAATCACATGAGACTTCCCATCTTCATGTCTCAGTTTGGCGAACCGACTGAACCGACCGAAGGTAACTGCTTAACATCAGGTGGGCCTTTGGCTCGTTTCGCCATCCTATGCTATAAAAATAATATGTTTTTATGGCTTACTTAAAAAAAAAACATTAAAAACAGTTTTTTCATGGTCCATTACCACTACATTGTCCAAAAGAAGACTTCTTAAAATTAACGTATTAGCTCTTCAATTGCAGATGGAAGGTAGTTTCGAAGAGATAGCGCGTGACTACAGTCCAAACTGGATGACCGCCGTCGAGATATTAGATGACGACACGTTCTTAGGAGCTGAAAACAGTTTCAACCTCTTCGTATGTCAGAAGGACAGGTAAGGAACTTATCAATACGTTTAAGGTTTGCTAATATTGCGGTAGGATCATATCAGAGAGCTGCGATAAATTTCGCAATAACCAAACAATAAGATAAATAAATGTATTTGTTTAAGAGCTAAGCAGTGATAGCCTAGCGGTTAAACTCTTGCCTTCCATGCAGGAGGGTGTGAGTTCGATCCCGGCCCGCACCTCCGACTTTTCGAATTCATGTGCGGATTTATATTCGATTATCACTTGCTTTAACGGTGAAGGAAAACATCGTGAGGAAACCTGCACACCTGAGAGTGCTCCATACAGTTCTCGATGGTGTGTGTAGTCCGCCAACCCGCACTAGGCCAGCGTGGGAGACTAAGGAATTAGCTTTCTCATACTGAGAAAAGGCCCGTGCCCAGCAGTGGGACAGTAATGGGCTGGTTATGTATGTATGTTTCAGAGCTGTATTACAAAAAACCGGCCAAGTGCGAGTCGGACTCGCGCAGTAAGGGTTCCGTACCTCTCAACGACCTGATACCCCATAAAAACTAATTTAATTTACGACAGTTTATCAAAAGACATCAACGAACAGTGCGTGAAATATGCATTTTTGCATGTCTTTCTTACGCAGGTACCACCACATATGTCTATTTTTGTCTTATTTTTAGTATTTGTTGCTAAACTACATAATATGCACTATAATCTGACCAAGTTTGACGCCGGTATATATTACCGTTTTGAAGATAGAGCGGGAACAAAAACGTTGAAAAAAATCCATGTTTTTTGAGGTTTCTTGTATGGTCCCCTTTGGTTTTAGACTTTTTTTTGTTTTTAGTATTTGTCGTGATACACCTCATAGCAACACATATTCTGAGAAAATTTCAACCGGTTACCTATTACCGTTCAAAAGATACAGCCCTGTGACAGACAGACGGACGGACGGACGGACAGCGTAGCGAGAGTAATAGGGTCCCGTTTGGAACCCTTCGGGTACGGCACCCTAAAAAAAAAAAAAAAATGTATTTGTTTAAGAGCTGTATTACAAAAAAAAACGCAATAAATCTGCGTCTTTAAGCTACTTTTTGGCATCATAGATAACATCATCATCATCATCATCGACAGAAGATGTGTTTTTTTTTCTTAGTAGAGTATAATAGTTTTATTCATGTTGTAGTATTTTCATTTATTGTGTCTAAGACTAACAATAACCTTTTTCTCCGTGGCTACGTTGGTTTAAACGCTAAGAAGCGGTATTTCAACGTCCTGGCTCTCAGTTACCTTCTGCTACAAACTGACTAAAAATAGACCATAATTATTTATTTTTCAACACACTTGCTCGTAAAGTGGCTCTTATTGCACCGCTTTTAGGTTCATAATGTAGCTTATTACGCACGCGTGCTTTTTCCATTATATTATCGCACTAGTGCTTTTTACTTTACAGTTTATTTTTAAATCGCAGCAAAGAGTTTTTATGCCTGAACAAAATAAAACATTTTTAGGAATAAATTAACTGTTTTTATTAAAATATGATAAATAAACATTTCATTTCATCAAATTATTTATTTTTGTCAACAAATTAACATTAATTTGTGTTATAAATAAATAAAAACTATTTATGGCTGTTTGGCGGTTTCCTTCGAGCACCTGCGCGCGCATAGCTGTATGTCACCGAGTATCTCTAAGTAGTCTGTGGTGCCATTATGATAATCCGTGTGCTATTTTTCCTTTGAAAATGGAATCTATGGAAGCGACATTATTGTCTATGCAATTTTACAGATAAGATATTTATAGTCTTCTCTCTTTAACATACGTACAACCACATGTGAAGGAAAAATACGACACTACTTTCATACGTCAGTTTTCCGTGACATGAATTACTGAGCGTGGCGATTATTTGAAAATCCGCCATTTTTTGTCTCGAGTTGTTGTGGTTAATAAAACCACAAAATCTACGAATTAAAACGTTTATTATCCATTTTAACCCAGGAATCATCACAATTTTTCTGAAACAACTCTATCGATAAGTACTACAATTATATTTTTGTAAAAAACAAGACTACTAGGCGGCCATAATATGTCTCGGACATATCAGAAACCGACACGGTTTTTTTTCGTTTATGTTAAGTCCAATAGTTCCATAGTCAAAGCATTTTTCACAAATTCAATCATCATCCTCCAAGCCTTTTTCCCAATCATATTGGGGTCGGCTTCCAGTCTAGCCAGATGCGGCTGAACATCAGTATTTTACACGGAGCGATTGCCATCAGACCCCCGCAACCCAGTTACTGGGTAATACTGACATTCGGAGGTTAGAAAAAAAAAAAAATTTAAATAATAAATTCAATATTTATCTAAAATGTGTGTATGTTTTTTTTCCTCGCAAGTGTGTTGAAAAAAGTCTTATGACACGCGTGAGCATTGACTATTATACTCTCGGCTCCATTACGCCCTCGCCTTCGGCTCGGGCTGCAATCCAGCCTCGAGTGTAATAGTCTACTTAGCTCACTTGTATCATAATGTACTATTATTTATTTATTTATTCATATACTGGGTGTAAGGGGAACGCTTCCGAAAACGAAGATAGGTGCTGGTGATAACTGATACGAAACCACGAAAAAAAAATGCGATTCTTTATTTAGATTTTTTCATATATCTTTTTTTGCATTTTTCATACATAACCAGCTTTCGGCAGTTAAATAAAACTCATACATAATGAAAAATGCAAAAAAAAAAAAAAAAACTATGAAAAGAATCGCATTCTTTTTCGTGGTTTCGTATCTATAATCACCAGCACTATCACCTATCTTCGTTTTCGGAAGCGTTTCCCTGACACCCTGTATGTATTAATTCTGCAATATCACTATGCCCCACAAAACCGTGTTATCGATTTGACTGTGGGAACGAGTCTCCGTACAATAATCGAACTATAAACTAACAGTATGCTAACAATTTTCATATCTAGCACTTATCTAAGTAATATTTTTTTTTACTTTCGCTTAAAAATGCGTTTATTACTTTCATGCCTTATGCCCTCCGGCAGATTATTCAATAGATAAGGCAAGCGTTTTCTTAATGTCCTATCACCATCATAATTAGATATTCTGGGCACCGCAAATTTGCAGCAGCCATCGAGCGGGTGTTATATTTATTATTATTTATTAGGAATATGTTCCCATTGATCCAAAATTTTCATTTTTTTTATTATTTTTTTCCAGTAGCTAAATGACCACTTTAAAATACCAATTTATCTTTCAAGAAAATAGTTTTTGAACCCCAATTTTCTCCTAAACTAAGTAAATTTCAAAGAAAGAATATACCACTATAGCCAACAATAAAATTGAAATAGGAAAAATATAAAAAAAAAATCTTATCATAAACATAAAATCAAAAGACTATTATATTTACATGCGCTCGCGACGTAGGCTCTCTCCCACACGATCTTGGCACAGTATCGCGATATCTAATTCAGTCATGGATATTTCTATAGATCTTTCCACCGAATAGAACAAGAATGCCAAAAATCCATTTCTCATTGCTGTTTTCGTAAAAATAAATGTAAGAGGGCTCTTAAGTCCTCCCGCCATCTCCTTCGTGCCGCATCCAATCAACAGGCTTCTGATAAAACTATTTGTCGTCGTCCCCCCCCCCAGTGCGGCGACCACAGACGAGGAGCGGCAGCAGATGTCGTACATGGGACAGTTCCACATCGGAGACATGGTCAACGTGATGCGAGCAGGCTCGCTAGTGGGACAACATGCTGACACCGCCGCGCCTGTCACGAACCCTGTACTACTGGCCACGGTTACTGGATCTATATGTAAGTGACATCGATCAGTTAAACCGCCCAGTATTGGAAGACGCAGAAATACACCAGAATGTCCATGTATTCCACACAGAACAACTTTCGCAGAAAGACAACACTACATCTTATGTCCTCTAATGTATGATAAAATAAAAATCAACATTATACGGCTATGTACACATGAAGCTAAAGCTACTGTTAAAAGATGGTTGATGCAGCTGGATTATGAGGATACTGAAAACCTAATGACCTTTATTGCATAATGATATCTACCATACGCATTCATACAGCTTTCTCATAACTACACGTTCTCACCCACATACTGCCCCATACACCAACACCATACACTTCGAAATACATCACACACGTTCACACACATTACTCACATTCTTCATCACATACCTCACTTCCCCATACTCCGTACACTAAGTATCACCACTATTGTCAAAAACCTTTACAAATCAGTATAGTAGTGTATAGAGTGTAGATAAAATATATTACTACAGTATATTTATTATAAAGTATGAGGGGCTCGTAGCGAAGCAACGACTGCGCGGATTGTACGATCTGCAAGGTTAAGCTGCACTTGCCGCGGTCAGTCTGTGGATGGGTGACCGTTTCGTTACACATCGAGACCCCTCCGTGCCTCGGAGAGCACGCTAAGCTGTCGGTCCCGGTTGTCATACGAATATCTATGGCAGTCGTTACGGGTAGTCAGAAGCCTGAAAGTCTGACAACTGGTCTAACCTCCGAATATCGGTATTACCCAGTAACTGGGTTGCGGGGGTCTGATGGCAGTCGCTCCGTGTAAAATACTGATGTTCAGCCGCATCTGGCTAGACTGGAAGCCGACCCTTAAGTGTTGCTTAACCTTGCAGATCATACAATCCGCGCAGTTGCTACTTAGCCACGAGCGCCTATATTATATTATATTTCGCTGGTATAAAACTTAATTTTGTCTTAACAGGTCTAGTAGTCCAGCTAGCCCCCGAGCTATACGAGTTCCTCCACCAGCTGGAGGAGAGGCTCACCCACACGATCAAGTCGGTCGGCAAGATCGCGCACTCCTTCTGGCGATCCTTCAACACTGACATCAAGACTGAGCCGGCCGAGGGCTTCATAGACGGAGACCTGATCGAGAGCTTCCTGGACCTCAACAGAGATATGCAGCAAGAGACGGTGCAAGGGTTACAGGTTGGTAGATCCTACTTATACAACGTGTAATTGAAATAACTGAATACTTCTGAAGGGGTCATTGTACTCATCAGTATGAACAACTTTTACTATGGGACTAAACCTGAAATCGCGAAAAAAAAAATCTTCAAAGATAATAATGTTAACATAAGTATTTTAAACATCCGTAGGTATACTTGACCATTGAAAGTTAACAAAAAACATGTAGGTGATGCAACCAGAGCCCTTGCTAAGTTATAAAAATAACTTGTATTAACGGCGCTGGTTCAAGCCCTTGACATAGTGTATGGTATAAAAATTGCAGACAGAACAAGTGTGAGTCAAACTGGAGTTAACATTAATTAATTATATTTGCAGCAACCAAAATCCTAAAGTTATTTAATATTTAGTTTTTGTGTGTTTTACATAAATCGACATAATTTAGAGAACAGGTGATTTTAGCCATGGTATAATAACACCAGGTAGTCTCTTCCCGTGACAGCTAGGTCACGAGATTGCCTCCGTACTACGTCATCGGCCGTGGAGCCAATAGCGGGCTGTTAGCGTGACACTTGTCAGTTTGATGTGCTGCCACTTTGTGAAAATAAATTATCCGAGCAAAATGCATTTTTTCATTTACTTTCTTCTATAAAGAATCACTTTTTAACTAGTAATTTAATATAGTTTCCTTTATTAACTAATTAGATGAATAACACGAGATAACAAATAGTTAGGCTAGTTAGGAATTTATTTTATATTCATGATGAACAAAAATCTCCTTAAGTAAATTGAAGATATCAATCAATGGCAGCACTGATCGTGACGTAGCTTGGAGGCATCGCGCTGTCATTGCGGGAAGAGAATACCTGGTGAAACATCTTATTATACCATGATTTTAGCATTTATTTGACACAAATAACAATGCGAACAAAAGATCATACATACACAAAAACCCAATTTAAAAAACTAGTAGGCAGAAGGTAAGTAACATCGCCTCCATCGGTGGTACCAAAGCAATGTCATTGGTTAAAATGCGTTTGACATTACTGCTCATGTCAAATTAACTCGTTCTGATTGGTTGTAATGGTTACAAACCTGTTTGAAGGTAAAAAAAAATCTGTTTCAGATCGACGATGGCGGCGGGATGATGCGCGATGCGACGGTAGATGACCTAATCAAGATCGTGGAGGACCTTACCAGGATACATTAAGTTTTCGTGATTATGTTTTAGTTCGTATTGCAGATTATTAAATACTTTATGTACTCTGTTTTTTCTTACTTGTCTCAAGTAAACAATCTTGGCATGTAATTCGTCAATAATAATTATTAAAAGACATTATGTTACCAATTATACACACCATATAACGTTTTTTAACCTAATTGCATGTGCAGAACCAATAATTATACTGGGTGTCAGGGAAACGCTCCCGAAACTAAAAGGCTATTATTATACTACCTAAACCCAATCGAATACCAATAACCAGAAGCCTTATACTCATTGTTTTAGTGATTTGGTATTTTGCAAACCCGCAATGTAAAGCGTACAAAACTCGGGATCAATGCCGCGCGTACCCAACCTACCTACGCTCGCTACGACACGGACTGCGTATGCGAGCGGATGTCGTTCACCCCTAGCGCCAGCTGATATTTTAATTGAATTACATTGCGAACTTTATAAAATTAAGTAAATAAATGGTTTTATTTTTTTGCAAATCAGTTTTATTTAACTACCCAAAGCTGGTTACGTATGAAAAATGCAAAAAAAATAAGAAAAATACGCATTTTTTTGTGGTTTTGTATCAGTAATTACCAGCACTGTCACCTATCTTCGTTTCCGGAAGCGTTTCCCTGACACCCAGTATTTTATCAGTAGTTATTTGAACAAAGAGACATGCCAAGATTGTTTACTAAATGAGACAAGAGAGAAAAAACAGACTATGTGTACTTCCACTACTGGTTTCATTTCAGTTAGGAATCTAGAATAAACCGAAAGAGCTACTTAACGTACATCACATTAACGTACCCCGCATACACGTTTTTTTTTTTTTTTTTTTTTTTGTTAGCCTGTACTGTCCCACTGCTGGGCAAAGGCCTCCCTCAATTCCTTCCATCTATCGCGGTTCTGTGCCGCCTCCTGCCAGCTGTCATCAAGAAAGACATCGAGCTCGTCTCTCCATCTCCTGCGTGGTCTGTCGCGACCCCGCTTCGCTGTCTCAGGGCTCCAGTCCTGTGCTATACGGGCCCACAGCTCATTTGGCATACGGCAAACGTGTCCTGCCCAGTCCCACTTCAGTTGGGCGACCCACGTCAACAATTTGCGTTTTGGAGCGCAGTATTGTGTTTCGAACACGGTCTGTTAATTTAACACCAAGTATACTGCGCTCCATGGCCCTTTGGCAAACCTTGAGTTTGGACTTCTGGATGTTGGGCAAAGACCATGTCTGTGCACCATAACATATGTTAAGATGGGGAGAATGCACATGTCCATCAGCTTACGTTTTAGTGACAAGGGCAAATTGCCCTTGAATTGCTCTTTCATGGACCAGTAGCTCTCACGTACACGTACTCTCACAAAATTACAAAACACAAATAGACTACCTATCTAGACCTACTTTAATAAAATTGTACACAATAACCAACCATTAAGCAATAAGCTTACTATATCGCTAGTTTGTTAAAATGAAATATGACAATAGGGAAGGTGACAATTTTTTTGTTATTAGTTTTTATTAGAAATCTTGAAAAATTTTCAAGAAAATTAAGCTACAGTGAAAAAACCAATAAAATATTTATTAAAATGTCCAAGTTATAAGCGATTTAAATTGTTTAATAGACAGAGACAGCACTATTAAAGAATCACGTAATTGTACGAAACCTTCATAATAACTTGACATCTCTCTGAACACTGTCCGTTTCGCACGACAAGGACAGAAAATACCCCTTCCAAAAACTTAAAAAGCGTGTATCTCTTTAATTTTTTCATGGATTTTGTTTATTCTTTCTACAATGTTGTCCTTTTTGTACCTTCTTTTAAATAATATAACATTTTTGGTATTTTTTAACTGTAGTCAACTACCGGATTTGATCTGTTTAAATGACATGAATGGACTTGTGCGTATTTGTTCCTAGGACGAGGAATACTATCCGCTCGTGATACAGTTTTTTACTAGTACGGGGGGATAGGGTGAATCAGTCTAATGACAACCAAAAAAATAAAAAAAACTTAGCCTATGACTAAAAATAATCATGTGCAGGATACTGGGGGCCTAGTACAAGTTTGACACTTTATAATACTTTCATAGTTTTCGTCGATTTTCATTCATAAACTACTAGTTCCTCCTCGTATCCGCCAGGGGCGCTACTGATTAATGAATGAAAGTCGTCGAATTCGATGGAAGTATCGGTAAGTGTCAAACTCGTACTAGGCCTACTGTTAACCTGTTGAATACCGCTAATGATTGAAACAATAGAATTCTACAGTTTAGCTTCGCTTTAGCTAAGAAAGGTTACTACTCTAAAGAATGGGATTAGAAATGACGGCTTTTGTATTTGCCTCTCGCTCACAAGCACGGTATTGTGTGAGTGAGAGGCTCATAGAACAATAGAAGTGCCGCCATATTTAATCCCGCTATTAACGTGCGAGGCTTGAGCTTACAAACGGCAAAAACTTTTTAAGTTATTTTTCGAAACTCACAGAACATATTTGCGTGTCAGGAAAGTTATTATTAAAATTAAAAACCACAATTCCGTTCCAAGATTTAATCACAGAAAGGCATTACAATCACAGCTGTTATTATGTACGAATAATCATCATAAATATTATTATGTAATAGCAAAACACAAATCCCGAACCAATACATAAATATCAAAATTATTTACAAGAAAATCTTATTGTTTGTGGTCACTTTCATCACATAGACAATACACAACGACTCGTCTTGAACTCTCGCATGATTGAGGGTACTTGCACTTCAGTCTGAAGCTGAAATATGTTTTACTACTATACATCAGCCAAATAGATTAAATACCTTAATCCCATAACACATGGTTAATTTTCCAATGCAATAAAAATATTGATATAACCTTTTCGGTATTCTGTCATTTGAAAATCAACTTTAATCATGTGCTCTTAAAGTTTATACTTGTGTAGGTTGCAATAACACGTATTTTTATTTACTTAGTGGCTTTAGTACCTTTTCGGTATTCTGTCATTTGAAAATCAACTTTAATTACGTGTTCTTAAATTTTACATTTGTGTAAGTTGCAATAACACGTATTTCTATTTTCTTATTGGTTTTAGTATAACAGATAAGAACTTATATGATTCTCGACAGCCTTTATTAATCGGTTTAGCACGTATGCACTTGCATAAAAGCGAAGCTCGTTTGTCTATATCTTTGCGAGGACTGTTATTACCTACAAGTATCCGTCTCAAGACTTGTCCAAAATCTATACAGAAATAGACCACAATATCTTAAAATATTAAAACAGCTAAAAAAATAAAATCATTTTGTCTACATTGTTTAAAAATATGCCATAATACATTTTTTGTTTAATTAATGAAGCATTAAAACTTAATAGTATTTACGAATCTCACATAATCTCTTAGTGACAATTTGTTATTATTATTTCATGTGCTATAAAATGAAAATAACGTGCGTTTAAACTTTCCTAAACTTGTTGCATATATCAAGATATTTCTTTCAACGATTCTAGTTTCTAAAATTATTAGTTTTATAGGTGCGCTGTGTTATATTGTAGGTGCACTTTCAAGCTATTTTATAGTGACAAGAAGATTTAGGTTGCTTTCAATTTCGCCAGATTGCAGCGCCACAATGAATGCGTCAATACCTCGTTAATTCTATTGAAAACCTACTTTATTCAAGTAGAAACAAGTAGGTATATTTCGACGATGAAATGACAATATCTCCTAATTATATAAAATGAGTTTATTTTCTAAACCGACGAGCATGCATGACGAGGTTAATGAACGTAGATGAAGCGAAAGAGGTGTGTCAGGATCGTAGCAGGTGGAAATCCATAGTCTCTGCCTAACCCAATGGGAAACAGGCGTGATAATCTGTATGTATGTGAGTTTATTTAATTTAATTAGGAGTTTGCCAAAGAGCTATGGAACGGAGTGTTCTGGGCATAAAACTTATAGACTGGATAAGGAACAACGATCCGTTCCAGAACAAAAATAGCTAACGTCACCCGGAAGGCTGCCACTCTAAAGTGGAACTGGGCTGGACATATCTGCCGCATGTCAGACGACCACTGGGCCAAACTGACCACTCAATGGGTCCCTTGACATGGCAGTCTTCAACGCGGCAGGCCCAGACGGAGATGGCGGGATGAGCTGGACTCCTTCCAAAAGGACTGGACTCTTCTAGCAATAAACAGGGAGAAGTGGAAAGATAGTTGGGAGGCCTTTGCCCTGCAGTGGGACACTTCGGGCTTATAATATAATATTATTTTATCTACACAATTAATAAATAATTTAACATAAATAAAAAATCTCTTTCACAAATAAAAACTTAAGCTGATCCATATGTTACAACGACTTCATATTTTAAGTTTATTGAAAGAAGTTAAAAGAAAGAAAAATTCGTTATTGTCCCAGCAACATGGCAATATTGGAACAAAAATTACGGTTACAAGCTGTTTGTCACTTCATCGTCGCTTTGTTAATATATGTGAATTGACACTGCGACTCCTGCATAGAACAAAGACGTATCTGCAATTCAACTTAATTGAAGATACGTTGTTCTTCTACGACGCTGAATTGCAGATACGTGTTTGTTCTACGCAGCCGACTGTTTTACTTGTTTTGACCAATGTAATGATTAAAGTGCTTAATGATTACAATATTATTTTACGGGTTGTCATGGTTGGAACACTATTTTGATCATAAATAGGATCCTAGCGTACTGATTGAGCACCATAATTTTATTGTTGTTTGAGCGACCGATATCGGAATACATTATACATGCTGATATTTTAGTAGACTAATATATTGAAAAGTAGGTACCTAGTTTTATTATAAAAACGTTTTATTATGTGAAATTTTTCATCATAGTATTATCAGTGTAGTTAAAGAAACCAAATATCTTTTGTCAGACCACAAAACAATAAGCATGTATTTTTATTACTGCGGAATTGAAACCATTTGAGGAGCATCTGTTCAAAAACAATTATATCCTAATGACCATAAGTGGAGATAAGTTACTTTTTGTACAGCTAAGCATGCTAATTTGCACCTTATGGTCATTGGGATATTATAACTGTTTACGAACAGACCCTCATTTGTACTCGCTATGTTGCATTAATTTTCATTGATATGGGTAACTCAACAAAAAAGCGTGAGCTGCAGCTCAGTTCACGGTTCACGTGTTTGAACCGGAGCTGTGAACGGGCTCAGATCAGCTCCATTTGTACCTCTGTCTACATCGAGTTATGATCTGTGATGCGAGTCGCTGAGCTTACAGAGCGTTCGGTGTCGTCGCTCCCGCTCACCGGTTAAAACAGGTTTTTATTGATATGGACATCTTTTATCTCTCGTGCAACGAACGATGTCGCACAGGTTGATACTTTTATTGGAGCCGTGAGCTGCGTATTTTGTCATTATGCTGCGCTCAACAGCTCAAGTTTATTGATCTAAATATTTGAACCGGTTCTGAGCTGAGTTACACACCACTAAATTTTCATTTCATTAGTTACCAACACTAATCGAGCATTACACCCTATCACATCCGATTTTTTTTAATGAATTCTGCCAATTTTTGACTTGAAATGCGCTTCTATTGGCTCGGGCAATGGAATACGCGGGGCGTAGCATTGCGGAAAAGGTAGGCGCCGAAGCGCGCTACTATTGGCGTGTTTCATATTTATCTATGCAAATCAATATAGAACAGTTTCGTAATAGGACAGCCCGTAATTTATTTCCAGAGGGTTTAATACTCGATGCCAACACTTCATTATAAGGTTTTGTTTTTCATTATACAATAAATTATTCTATAGATAAGGAAGAAATTCACTATTAAAACTTATCAATTCTACTAGCAAAACTACTGTCTAAAAGTGATGCCACAAAAAACATTACCTACCAAATAAAACTGGAAACACGCAAATTCTGTCAATGAAATAAAATTAACTTGACAAATTATTTTGTTACCATTTGAAAGCAAGAACGAACGAAAAATTATTTACTATCCGAGCAGAGTAACGTAGCATATGTAACGTGGAGACATGTATTAAATAAAAAATATTTTTGTTTCGAGTCGCTCACAGTCAGCCGACATAGCTTGTAGGATCAGTAAGCTGAAGTGGCAGTGGGCTAGCCATGTCTGTCGAAGGACCGATGGCCGTTGGAGCAGAAGAATCCTTGAGTGGAGACCGCGAATCTGCCAACGCAACGCTAAGAGTGGGGGGACTCGAGGCGTCTATGGGGAGGACAGCAGTACGTGGTGGTCGCGTGCTGTGGAGGAAACAATATTGTTTTCTCGGGACGTGCCAAAGGCATAGCACCAAAGGGGTACCGGCGCGGTCCAATGGAGTTCCCGGAGCTCCTCTATTTTGTGCAGAGGATGTGTGGTTGCGTGGTTTTAGTCGGTAAGAGTTCGACATACTCCTCCGCCGTCCCCAGATGGAGGGTATCCATGATGATTTCCACCCGTAAACAAAAATAGGGCGCCCCCAGCCAGGTGGACCGACGACCTGAAGAAGGTAGCTGGGGGGACTGGATGCGGAAAACGGAGGACCGAGTGTTCTGGCGCAACTTGGAAGAGGCCTATGTCCAGCAGTGGACTGTGATAGGCTGATTTAATGACAGTCAGCAGCCGATTGTGAGCTAGCTTTACGTGGTCTTCTGATCTTTATCAACCGTATGTACGCTACAGCGACAGTGTATAGTCAACGGCTCTGCGTTGAGTATACGCTACACGTGACTACGCTACAAGTAACTATACGCTATACGTGACTACGCTATATGTGTAACGCGTGACTATTCGATCGGTGTGAACCGTTTCTTAAAGATAACAAAAAGTAATCCATCAAGTTAACATAATTTCAATTAATACAAGTTATCTACAGTTAAAGTAAAACATTATGTACACAGAAACAAATTGTCTACATAATTAATGCAGTAATTATATGATAATGGTAACCTAGTGACACTCGGTACGGACGTACTTACATAAATATGAGCAGACTGTAAAAGCACAAGTGGTTAACTATAGTTAAATGCTATAGCATTTCGTCACTTTTAGATAACAGAATAAGTCCGTATCCGGTCGTTAATTTAATAGAAATTGAAGTTAATAGTACGTTACTGACGAGGCCTGAAATGAAGCAATTGACGGCCGAGTAAGCCGAGTACTTCCGAAGTGATTTTACGAGGCGCCAGCCGAGTTCTCTTTTTATTAACTAAACGAGACTGTTAATTGCAATTTCGGCTGAGACTTGTAGAGTACTTTTCTCTCATTTGCGACGAAATAATACACAAATTAATTCAAAAGTATCTAATTTTCATTCGCGCCAATTCGTCCGCGCTTGTTCTATTTTCAAAGTTTTGGAAAAAAAATGCGCATTCAGCCTTTATAATTATCAATATTTTGTACCTAAAAACACCTACTTTATGTGTGTACTTAAAAACCTCGGTAGCATAATTAAAAAAATAAAAACTGTCCAGCAATTTCTATTAATGTCGTGTTGGATATTACTGGCCTGTTATTTCGTTGCGTACGGAAAAGAGCCAATTGATGCATTTGCCTTTTTTTTAAAATAATGAACCAATTTCCGAGCAAGTATGAGAAAATTAAACAATTATCTTGCGTAGCAATAACATTGGCATTGCCATTGGCATGGTGTCGTGTTGAGAACCAAAAAAAATACATAAAAGTTTATTTTAAAACAGAACGTGATTTTCATAGATTTTATTGACAAATATATAAAAATACCGTGTTATTTGATGCGAAAGTATGAGAATATAACATAACATAACATCACGCCTGTATTTCCTCGAAGTGGTAGGCAGAGGTGTCTAGTACACCCACATTTCGCCAGTTATGTTTTAGTCCCATGTAATAGGGGGCGAGCCTATTGCCATTGACCGGGCACAAATCCAGACTCCGGGCTGCTACTGAGAATTCCTTAATGAAAAAACCCAATAACACATTGCCCGACCCGGGAATCGAACCCAGGACCCCACGCTCAGCAGTCGCGCAGAATGAGAAGATGTTTCAAGAAAATCGAATTACTGAAGAGCGTGATAAGATCTTTGCTTTTAAATCACATAAATAATAGTGATTTAAAGATTTATAAGTGAATTAAAGATTTTTAAGAGTGATTTAAATCTTTCGAGTGAAAGATTTATAAATCTCTTATCAATCAAGATTTATTTTGCTCATCTCTACTTTGAGGCCCACTTTTTTTTTAATTGACCAGAAACAACAGATATACCTTATAATCTAAATAAACACTGTACACTGTAATTTTATAAACTAGACAATAAGGTTACTGATGACAACCGTACTAGTATAAACTGTATGACGGCTTTCAGCATCGTCCATTAAACTACTTGTATCAAATTATTCTGTAACGACCGGTAACAGGCTCATTCTTACGTAAATAATAAATAAAAGACATACATGACGCAAAAAATCCATCGTCTTGAACGATTTTGCATTCACCACAGTATCGCTCAAATGACCTGACTTGACAGAGAACAGATGTTAATAAATACGTATTATTATGTATAGTTAATTGCATTTACATACATTATTATAACAATAAAATATTGACGTATTGGCGTTATTAAGTCCTCAAAGTTGCGTTTATATTAGCATGGAAGCAGGCTTGAGTCTGTCATTTTTTTTTAAACGGCCAAAGGGCAGCCAGTGCAGGCTATACAGAATTTTTACAAGACATCGGAGCCCAAACTATACAACTATATTTAAAAATCGATGGTGTAAAAGGCAAATATGCTAAATACAAAAAAAAGTTTTTGGACATTTTAATTCCAATTGCATGCTTATTAGTCACATTTGACATTGACATTTCCTAACAAATTCTGTACTTAGCCCTCTACGCCATCGAAATACAAAGTTTTGCAATTCATTTACGGAATTACATAAACTAAATTTATAATTTATTATTTTATAAACTTTTTACAGACTCAACTGTAATCTCTGTTTTTTCTTACTTGTCTTATTTAGTAAACAATTTTTGCATGTCTTTTTAATGTAATTCGTCAATAATTAATTAAAAAATAAAAAATTTAATTATTTAATAATAATTTATTTAATTTTAATTATTAATAAATTCAAATTTAAATTAAATTTATTTGCTTAAAATGTGGTAAAGAAGATGGTACATTCTAAATAGATGCAAAGACACATTTTGCCATATAATACACAACAAATTTTTACAAAATACGATAATTAATTTAACTCGAGTAAGTAGTAATAGCTATCACTGGACCGATTGTTGTCTTTAAATAAACAATTATTATTATTATACAACTTAAAAACTATCTATGTTTTACTTTTGTTGTTGGCATCTTTTATTTTTTCCATTTAGACATTATATTGTTAGTTTTTTTTGTGTAAATGTATTGTTGCACGCTGGTTTCAATAAATGATTTTTCTTTCTTTCTTTCAATAATGTCCCATTGCTTGGCACAATGACAATAGACATGTTAACAATTTCACACACTAAATAACATTTTTTTCCTAATTACATGTGCAGAACTAGTAATTATATTTTAGTAAAGATACATGCCATAATTGTTTACTAAATAAGAAAAAACAGACCGTATGTAAACTAGACAAGCCTACTCATCCATCTAAGTTTTCTTTTCAAATTCGTTATATTTGCTAATATGCTAGATGCTATCCCGCCCCCGTGATGTGCTAATTAATTTCAGCTTCTATGAGAAGCGTGTTTCGGCCAATGGCAAACTCAAAAACGCCAATATCATCAAATACAAGTTGTTGATCTGTAGCTGTGCCATATTTCTAGAGCAAATGATAAATAATGTGCTTAGTCATCTAAAAATACTTGATAAATTCTACGATTATTTATTACCCAAATTTTCACTTAGAAACATAGCGAGCGTACGAGAATAAATCCCGAAAGACTCTCAAAATAAGGAAGGATTCTAAGGGATTCACCAGAGGATGGGCAGCAGCGTTCTCTGAGTATTTAACCAACCAACTGCGATCGCCAACCCGCCTGCCAAGCGTGGCGATTATGGCATATCCCCCCAACATACATATGCTTGGGGAAGGCCTATGTCCAGCAGTGGATATCTTTCGGCTGAAATGATGATGATGATGATGATGATGACTCTCAAAATAAGTCATCGGTGGCATTGTCAAAGGGTGGAAATACCTGCAAATTGTTTTGGTCGTGTCGCACGCATCGTTTTTATGTCGCAGGCGACACATGGAGGGAATTTGTTTGTTTACAAATAGGCTTTTTGTGGTATTGATTTTTTTACTGATTCGTGTTCAGTGTCAGTGGTAAAGTCACCTCCTTAAATATGGCACGAATACAGATCAACTCGTTGTATATTAGACCGAATTTTTAAGATAAAGTGCACTATGTTCCCAATAAAAAGACCTACTTTCTGTACTTGTCCGCCTTGTGTCGTAAAAACCACATGATCCCAAATAGACAAGACGGTGGGCTGTTCAGTGGCCCCGAACCGGATATCCACTTCTCTACCTCAGGAATAGTTTTTTCTACTACCTCGATTATTTCATCTTCGACGCCGCCGCCTGAAACAATTTTTTTTTTTTTTAATCTTTATTTAAGGGGTCTTTATCAGCCTTGATTATGTCGCCCCGTAACAACAATAAATAAAATAAATAAACAAATATTTTTTGGGACATTTTCACACATCACCATCTAGTCCCAAACTAAGCAGAGCTTGTGCTATGGATCCTAGACAATGGATATAATACTTTTTTTTTTTTTTTGTAAATACCTACTAATAATACATAAGAAACAACCAGACCAACACAAACACTCATGTTCATCACACAAATATTTGTCCTGTGGGAATCGAACCCACGACCTCGTGATCAACAGTCCGACACTCGAACCACTAGACCACAGAGGTCGTCAATGTACAATTTATTTAAAAACTAATAACTTTATCCTATCTATTTAATAAATAATGCAATTCACCCTAAGTATAATCTGTGTTCACTGTATCAAACCTTGTGAGATCCAATGAACACAGATCCCAGGCTTCCTCCGAAAATGGTGATACCAGGATGCTATTACCTAATCCTAGGTTATGGCTTAATTTAATGACCTGCCTGCGCATGGGCTCGTTCCGGGCACATTCAAACAAAATATGATGGATATCGTCCAGAACCTGACATACTTCACAGTTCGGCGATTCCTTTTCCAATTCATTTTTTTTTTCATCCATTGTCTAGTACCCAAGCTCTGCTTAGTTTGGGACTAGATGGTGCTGTGTTAAAATGTCCAGAAGATATTTTTTTTTTTTTGTTACGATATTCGCGAGCGAGAACCCAAAGTTGTCTACTTAGCCCAAAGGATCAGCAAACTGAAGTGGCAGTGGGCCGGCCATATTAGCCGAAGAACCGATCACAGTTGGGGTAAACTTGTTCTTGTTTGACGACGTCTGTGGTCTAGTGGTTCGAGTGTCGGACTGCTGTTCACGAGGTCGTGAGTTCGATTCCCACAGGACACAAATATTTATGTGGAAAACATAAGTGTTTGTGTTGGTCTGGGTGTATCTTATGTATGTACAAAAAAAAGTATATAAGTATTATATCCATTGTCTAGTACCCGTAGTACAAGCTCTGCTTAGTTTGGGACTAGATGGTGCTGTGTAAAAATGTTAAAAAATATTTATTTATTTATTCTTCAGATAACTGTCTTGTTGGTGTAGCAACATGTATTGTATAATAATAATAAGTTCTCAGTAGTAGCCCAGTCTGGATTTGTGCCCGGTTATGGGCAATAGGCTTGCCCCCTATTACATAGGACAATAACATAACTGGAGGAATGTGGGTGTACTATACAGCTCTGCCTACCCCTTCGGGAAAATACTTCAGAGCTTGCGCGAGCATTTTTTTCTCCTGTACGCGTAATTTATCGTGGAAAATTTGTTTCAACATTTGTTTTCATTATGTGTACGCGCATTCTACCATATTCTTGAATATTTACCTCGTTTACCCAGTCATACAGCATGTATACAAAAGTCTACTACCGCACACCCACAATTAAATGATAACGCTAATTATCAGCAACTCTTATCAGTAAATTACAATATAAAGCTAATAATAGTATAATTGGGTTCTCCAGTGTAGCTTATTACTATTAGGTAACATCAGGAAATATTATTATTCTTTATTCATGAATAACTTACAATTGTATTTGAAGGTGGCAGGTAGGTACATAATTAAATTACAATATATAAATTTCGAAAAAATGAGATTACACAATTCAAGGTCAAAGATTATTAAAAATGTCACAAATATTCAGTAAAAATTAGAACAAAAACAATTAAAATATAATGTCATTATGAGGTGAGCTTATATACTATTTATTAACATTAAAATCATCCACTGAATAAAAGCACCCTTCCAGCAAAAGCTTTTTAGTCTACTTTTGAATATATTTGGACTATCAATAATTTTCAAGTCAACGGGTAGAGAGTTGTATAGTTACCGACAGCCATGTATCGCAACATTTAATTTCGGACATAGTGGGGCCTCCAGATCATTCCTTCTAGTGTTTAATTGCAGTGTTCTTTGTGCTGGCGTTTCATACTTGTAGGGATGCCGGATAATGTCCATAAGAACAACTAAAATGTAGAGGCTAGGAAGAGTAAAAATTTTGAGGCTCTGCAAGTGATCTTTGCACGATTCATATACATACGTGGGACACTCAGAAAGTTTTGCGAAACTAAAAAAAATTGTTCTATACGTACATATATTTTTATCAAATCTTTTCAAAGTACTTTCCACCAGCCTCTATACAAAGATTCATGCGCCTAAACCAGTTTTCAAAACACTTTTTCCAGTCCGCCGCAGACAACTCGTTTACAGCCTGCTCGAACGCAGCCAGCGCATCTTCCGGCGACGAAAATTGTATCCCTTTGAGCTGATTTTTTATTTATGGGAATAAAAAGAAGTCACACGGTGCTAGATCAGGGCTGTAAGGAGGGTGACCCAGGAGTTTGACTGGCGTGCTGTACAGGAAGTCCCTCGTTTTGAGTGCGGTGTGCGCAGGTGCATTGTCGTGGTGGAGCAGTAGCCCGCGGAGCCCTGTGTTTGGTCGCTTGTTGCTTATAACAGAGAAAACTTCTGGCAAACATTTGGTAGTATACCATTCGGCATTAATGCTTCTTTGATCCCGTAAGGGAATTGATACCAAGTGGCCAGTCAAATTAAAAAAGCTAGCGATCAAAATCTTACCCCCGCTTCTAGATCGCTTCACTTTGGTAGGCGTTGGCTCATTTTGAAACACCCAAACATTCGACTGGCGCTTGGTTTCTGGGTCGTATTGATAAATCCAGGACTCATCACCTGTAACGATGTCGTAAACACGCCGAGACGAGCCTGCTTCAAATTTGTTAAGCATATCACGGCACCATTCCACCCGGGCCTGCTTCTGAGCATCGGTGAGGTTGTGCGGCACCCAGCGTGATACTATCCTCCTCACGCGAAGATGGCTGTGTAGAATCTCGTGAACGCTTCCCGATCCAATCTTCAATATGTGTTGAATCTCCTGATATGTAATTCGCCTATTGTCTTGGATTAAATTTTTCACTGCTAGCACGTTTTCTTCGGTAACAGCCGTCAAAGGGCGACCGCTTCTTTCGTCATCCACCAAAGTTGGTCGACCGCGCTTGAATTCGTTATACCAACGATACACGGTTGCCTTGGAAGGGCCTTCATCCATGAATGCCATTTGAAGTCTATCGTACGATTCATCCGGTTTCAGGCGACACTTGAAATCGTATAAAATCATAGCTCTAAAATGTTCCCGGCGCAGATCCATATTTCAGTGAGACACAATACTTTGAATTAACTCGCAAAATATGTGGAGGGAAATTTTGAAATTGGAACTTACTTATTTTTACTTATAAATAATCATATTTTCGAAAAACATTATAACTGGCCAGTCTCCCATATATAAAAACTTTTTTTCGCAATACTTTCTGAGGGGCCTGGTACAGGGTGTCAGGGAAACGCTTCCGAAAACGAAGATAGGTGATAGTGCTGGTGATTACTGATACGAAACCATAAAAAAATGCGATCCTTTTATTAGATTTTTTCATATTTTTTTTGCATGTTTCGTTATGTATGAGTTTTATTTAACTTCTCAAAGCTGGTTATGGTTATGTATGAAAAATGCAAGAAAAATATATATGAAAAAATCTAAAAAAAGAATCGCATTGTTTTTCGTGGTTTCGTATCAGTAAACACCAGGGGGTCTACTCCCGTTCGACGATATTCGATAAATCGTACGATTCATCGCACAATTTGCTACTCCGGTCAACCATCGTTCCATTATCGCATGCGATGATCGTGTTTTGACATTTGTTTTTCTCATCTCCGGTAAATTGTATACGACTATGAACCATAGTCTATCTTAATTGTGCCTTTTTTATGTGCCTATCTTTATTATGTAAGTATCAGTCGGAACGAAAGTTCGTACTTCGTTTGGGTTTCGTAAAACGCGAGTAGACCTACAGCACCTATCTTCGTTTTCGGAAGCGTTCCCCTTACACCCAGTATATACGTGGGACACTCAGAAAGTTTTGCGAAACTAAAAAAAATTGTTCTATACGTACATATATTTTTATCAAATCTTTTCAAAGTACTTTCCACCAGCCTCTATACAAAGATTCATGCGCCTAAACCAGTTTTCAAAACACTTTTTCCAGTCCGCCGCAGACACCTCGTTTACAGCCTGCTCGAACGCAGCCAGCGCATCTTCCGGCGACGAAAATTGTATCCCTTTGAGCTGATTTTTTATTTTTGGGAATAAAAAGAAGTCACACGGTGCTAGATCAGGGCTGTAAGGAGGGTGACCCAGGAGTTTGACTGGCGTGCTGTCCAGGAAGTCCCTCGTTTTGAGTGCGGTGTGCGCAGGTGTATTGTCGTGGTGGAGCAGTAGCCCGCGGAGCCCTGTGTTTGGTCGCTTGTTGCTTATAACAGAGAAAACTTCTGGCAAACATTTGGTAGTATACCATTCGGCATTAATGCTTCTTTGATCCCGTAAGGGAATTGATACCAAGTGGCCAGTCAAATTAAAAAAGCTAGCGATCAAAATCTTACCCCCGCTTCTAGAACGCTTCACTTTGGTAGGCGTTGGCTCATTTTGAAACACCCAAACAGTCGACTGGCGCTTGGTTTCTGGGTCGTATTGATAAATCCAGGACTCATCACCTGTAACGATGTCGTAAACACGCCGAGACGAGCCTGCTTCAAATTTGTTAAGCATATCACGGCACCATTCCACCCGGGCCTGCTTCTGAGCATCGGTGAGGTTGTGCGGCACCCAGCGTGATACTATCCTCCTCACGCGAAGATGGCTGTGTAGAATCTCGTGAACGCTTCCCGATCCAATCTTCAATATGTGTTGAATCTCCTGATATGTAATTCGCCTATTGTCTTGGATTAAATTTTTCACTGCTAGCACGTTTTCTTCGGTAACAGCCGTCAAAGGGCGACCGCTTCTTTCGTCATCCCCCAAAGTTGGTCGACCGCGCTTGAATTCGTTATACCAACGATACACGGTTGCCTTGGAAGGGCCTTCATCCATGAATGCCATTTGAAGTCTATCGTACGATTCATCCGGTTTCAGGCGACACTTGAAATCGTATAAAATCATAGCTCTAAAATGTTCCCGGCGCAGATCCATATTTCAGTGAGACACAATACTTTGAATTAACTCGCAAAAAATGTGGAGGGAAATTTTGAAATTGGAACTTACTTATTTTTACTTATAAATAATCATATTTTCGAAAAACATTATAACTGGCCAGTCTCCCATATATAAAAACTTTTTTTCGCAATACTTTCTGAGGGGCCTGGTAGATATACACCCAAAGTTTGAAGACTGATGTGGTGCTAACGTCATACCACAGACCAGTAATATTCAAGACTCCGCATAAACAAAGTTTTGTATTCGAACGCAGTCGTAAAACGTTGGTGGGGTCAGGGGGGCGGAAGCCGCGTTATGATTGGCCGGCTCAAACGTTCGGTGGTATGATTCCTTATGATTGGTGCCGCTCGCTGATTGAGTGACGTTCCGATTGGCGGAGGGACGTATGATATGCAGTGGTAGAGCATATGCGTTGTGACCGGGGGTGTCTAGCTAACCGGCGTCTAGAGGCTTACTGGTCTATGCGTCATACACATTAGATTGTATGCCTAATCGATACTTAAAGGGCCATGAAACTAATTTTCAAATCGATATCATGTACATTTTCTGCTAACATGTAGATGACCGTGATATAGTGTCGTGAACTCGTGACTCGTGACGTCGCGAAGTGACATATAGGTATGTATTACGGGCAAAGGAGTGAAAAAAGAAAAACAGCCGCAAAATGTGATCTAGCAGTACAATAGATGGTTCACAGATTTTTCGCGAGATAAGCGCTTTCTTTGAACAGGAACCACATAAGAATCCTGACAAGAACCCTTCTGGGCACTGCGAGCTGAATAAACACCTCCACAGGATGGGCCTCAGTGATACTACAGTTTGCAGGTTTTTACGCGAAAAGGATGAGACGCCCATCCATATCCTATGCGAGTGTGATGCACTGCACCACACGAGATAGATAGATAAAACGTTTATTTAGTACAAAAACAAGACACAGGACATACAAGTAAGCCAGCATCTTGGAGGCCACGTCATCTCAACGCATGAGATCAAGTCCTCCTCCCCCAAAGTCATAGTCGACTTCATGATTGACTTGCAGCTTGGGGAAGTGCTGTAATGCTGCAAGAGGCGTCACAATAGATCTTACCAGGTCGCAGTGGCTTAGGGGCGTTCAAGACCTCTACCTCTTTCCTCAAATAATAATGTAATAGGGGGCAAGCCTATTGCAGCAGTATAGCTAATAACCGGATACAAATCCAGACTCTGAAATCGGATTAGAAATGGCCTGACTATTCGTTTGGTGTAAACCGACTCTAACGTAATATTTACCCGACTGCGCCAGGAGGGTTATTTTATTTCTGTATTATGTAGGTTTTTACCCGGACGGAATTTTACTTATTATAGATTCACTTATAGTGCAGTATTGTAAAACCATTAAACTTGTAAGTAATATTTATCGTGCAGAGTAGTAGCAAGTAACTGTTGTAAGAACCATTCAAATCGTAAGTAATATACTTAATATTAATGTTTTCTGAATTATGAACCGCGTGATACCGACATACGGCATTAACATAACATCACGCTTGTATTTCCCCGAAGGGGTAGGCAGAGGTGTATAGTACACCCACATTTCGCCAGTTATGTTATACGGCATTACCTATATTTATGCCTTGTACACACGGCTATGTTATACGGCATTTTATAGGTTTTCCTTACAAGGCGACGTCAGCCTATACTGGTTTTGTACAGCTTGATGTGTAGCCGTGTGTACATACCTAATCTCTTATTTAATAACTACATCATGATAATTATGATAATATCTTTCTTTGGGAACAAGAAGTTTAGTTTGTCTTACGGCCAAAATGAATATCCAATCTATCCACGATTTACGCTACTAGAGATAGAAATTTGACATATTTTGTATGGAGCTTATGTCAAATTCCTATCTCTAGTAGGGCAAATCGTGGATAGATTGAATATTAATTTTGGCCATTAAAATATAAGTTTAGATCTTCAGATTGGCATCTCTATAAAACTTGAAAACTGTGTTTAGATAGTAAACAGAAATGTAAAGATATAAATTGTGGAAAGGCAAAATTCGCTCAGAAGCAGGATTCGAACCTGCGAATCCTTGTTTAATACACCAGTGCTTTATATAGCCACTAAGCTACTGTGAACTCTGCTCGTGATGAATAGAAGTGTTTCGCATGAACGCAGACTGAAAGAAATACATAGAAATCTAAATAATAAGGCAATAGAATTGGTAAAGGCGCGTGAACTTGTCGCCGCGTGCAGGTGTTTCGTAGGACACCAGTGCGCGAACCGTTTGCTTGATCATCAGTGCTGTTTTGGACGCAAAGTTACTAAAATTGTATTTTGCAGCATATCTAACAGCGGTTTTTTTTTTGGCTTAATTTATTTTGCATTGAATGCTAGAAACATGGCAGGCGTAATTTGCGTATTTATGTGTTATGCTTGGAGTTTCTCTGAAGGATAAAATCCGTAACGAGATTATCCGGAAAAGAACCAGAGTGACCGACATAGCTTGTAGGATCAGTAAGCTGAAGTGGCAGTGGGCTGGCCATGTCTGTCGAAGGACCGATGGCCGCTGGAGCAGACGAGTCCTTGTGTGGAGACCGCGAATCGGCAAACGCAGCGTAGGGCGCCCCCCTGCCAGGTGGACCGACGACCTGAAGAACGTGGCTGGGGGGGACTGGATGCAGAAGGCAGAGGACCGAGTGTTGTAGCGCAACTTAGGAGAGGCCTGTGTCCAGCAGTGGACTGCGATAGGCCGAGTTGATGACCGGCGAACCAGCGACACGCATTACGGTATTAAAAGACAGAAGATAACATTTCTATTACCTTATTATATAAATATCTATTGGAAATTGGAATACATCATTGAGCAATTTGTAACTCCACCTTGGACTCCTTGAGAAAATCCTTGAAAGAATAGCATAATAATTAGTCGAGCAAGGGGAGATCCATTAAATGATACAAAAGATCTTTTAGTGATACGGGAGATCCTTTATTTGATAAAGTTAATGTTAATGTACTTTTGAAGATAAATTCATTATTTTTACTGCATGATTCTCACCCTGTTGAATTTTTCCTTTTAATTTCAACAGAAATTTATTCACTCAGATCCTTAGCTCATTAAAATATTAAATTAGTGAATTTTGTAATGCGTGGTTTTACCAACTAAGTGAATCTATAGAAAAACTTTTTTGTTGTCATTCCCTTTTGGCAAGCAATGAGCTTGTTTCGCAAAATAAAATAATAAATCTTAATCTTAATATATAAAACAAAGTCGGGTTAGTTACATCATTTATAACACAAGAACGGCTAGACCGACTTTAAATGAAATTTGGCATACGGATTTAACGTAACCCGGATAAACATATAGGCTACTTTTTATTCCGGAAAGATGAACTGTTCCCGAAGGATGCTATATAAATGAAATTCACGCGGGCGAAGTCGCGGGCATTGGCTAGTAAGTATTTGTATAAGAAAGGAATCCTCTCCATCTGACGACCTCTGTGGTCTAGTGGTTCGAGTGTCGGACTGCTGATCACGAGGTCGTGGGTTCGATTCCCACAGGACACAAATATTTGTGTGATTAACATGAGTGTTTGTGTTGGTCTGGTTGTTTCTTACAAAAAAAGTATACAAGTTATTTTATTATTTTTAACGCATTTACGCATGCGAAGCGAAATCTAAAGATTTAAATTGTGGAAAGAAAAAAATAGTGGCTAAGGCACTGGCGTACTGAGCCAGGAGTCGCAGGTTCGAATCCTGCTCGTGAGCGATTTTTTCTTTCCACAATTTAAATCCCATATTGAATTTTAATATTTTGGTAAAAAAAAAATTGTCAACCCATATTTTTTAGGGAAAGTGGTTCAGTTTAAATGGTAGAACCCAACATTAAAGAATGAAGAATTTGTTTGAAGATTTCACCCTGTATGTACACGTACACTACACACACACACCACACCATACCACACCACACACATCACACATCACCACACATCAATAACTTTATGTGTGGTATATCCAGTATAAGTTGACCTCGCATTGTATGGGCTTTCCGTACAATGAGGGGTCAGCTTCTACTGGAATTTAACTTGTTATGTAGCCGTGTGTACAAACAGTTTGGTCAACCAATTACAACAAACAGTTTGGTCATTTACTCACCTTTCCCTTTTTTCATGTCATCATTGACCTCGCAGTAGAACATCGTCTGAAGTGAACCCTGAACGCCGACACCGGCCCTGCACGAAAAAGGAAGGGTTAGTAAACTTTTTAATTTATCTTCTATTTTATATTCATACATTGTATTGAATTTAAATTAAAACAGTAATGAAAAATATGGCGTTTATTTGTTAGCATTTTATTACTGTTTAATCAGCTGCGTTTCAATTCCGCTACTGACACAATTGCTACGCCTGATCAGTGGCGTAGCTATGTATATGGGCTCCGAGGCAAAAAGTTAAAAGTCTGACATTCTTTATTCAACTAGGATATTATATAACTTCTTCAAACTTCGTTCATGACTTCTTCAAGCTTGGGGGCCCCGAGGCACTGCCCCGCCTACGGTAGCTACGCCACTGCGCCTGATGCAGTATTTCTGTGGTATCCACAGACCAGGGGCCCCTATTTCACGTAACTTCATGACGCGCCCATCAAGTTGCAGTGACGCTGCAGTTGGTATCTGACAGCGCCCGCCGAGAATACGAAATGCGTTATTTAGTTACGTGAATTGGCCTACAGTAAGGCTAAAGAAGCTAATTAGCATACCCCCGCTCACCAAACATATGCAGTAGCACTGCAGAACATTCACTTATGTCACTACGTCAGCAAGCGGCACCAATCCTTTTTGAGCTGATCAGTCATAACACGCCGACCGCATTGTCCCCCACCAACGTTTTCGATTATGTTCTCATGCAAAACTTTATGCAGCGTATAGGCTCATGGGACGTACCCAGGGGGTGGGGCAGGTGCCTCCCCTGGACCGAGCTTGCCAGCATGGACTGTCTTCCAAACACTCAGCTGAAGAATTATGTGCCAATGCCTAAATATTGTTGTGTTTATTTAGTGTTCAGAGTAGGTACTATCAGCAAACTTTTCGGTGGACCACCACTAAGGCTAAAATCGCTTGCGCTCAGTTTTCGACGGCAGCCGTAGGTACGTGTTATGTAGCAGGATTCGTTCAAGGGACTTCATAGACAAAATGTATCGCCGGGAAGTATCGTGACTGTACATCCAAACAATATCAACTGAGGTTGATGAAAGAGGCGTTTTGAGCTCTTTCCTAATTCTATCAACTGAGGTTGATGAAAGAGGCGTTTTGAGCTCTTTCCTAATTCCTAAGCCTCTATGAAAACACTCATGATATGATGATACGATATTATGGAACCCGTTTTTTTTTGACAACAGAAAGGCCCGTATTACAGGACGATACTCAAGCATTGATCTCTGTTTAAAACTAGTTTTGAGTTGAGCTTTGATTTTAGAACGGTCCTCAAGCAGAGATTTATTGATCACAGTTCAACTGAGTTTAGATTTATTTTATACTGTCACCTGTTTCGGTATTTGAGCAGAGTTTTGATCTGTAATCACTCTAGTGTGGTCCAGACTACACTTGAGTAGAGATTTCTATTCAATTTCAGGTCAAATTCGTGTGTTATGTTGTTGAATTAAAGTTTATAATTACCGTTCTGGAATAAGACCGAAACTCAAGTAACGATTCTATCCTTAAGTAGTGATCAGGTGATTGGAGTTTAAACTGTACTTGAGGAAGCTTCTGTAATACGGGCCTAAATGTAGCAAATAATTAATTGCCACCATAAAATACAGAGCGGCCGCGTCGTCCATACGACGGATAAAACATCGCGATAACGCAACTTCGATGTATGTGGCCATGCACATTCGCCGTAGGCCGAAAACGAAGTTTTATCGCACGAATGTCTTCGCGATGTGTGCGGCCGAAGCATTAGTGTCAATTCGTACTGCATTTCTCTAAGAATTGCCATTAGTTCGATTTGGTTCAGAGCTCGAAACAGTCGGGAGAGAAAGGGCCCTGACCGCCTAATGCGTATGTAGTCTAAGACTCCTTTCAAAATGCATTTAAAATAGTATAATGTTTTCGGAAAACCCCAATTTTTTTTCGAGGAGGGTGCGGCTGAAGTTAGGCCGCACAGGGGAGAAGGGGCTCACCTTCTAGCGACCCAGAACCTGTCGAGGGTGGATGGAGAATGTAGAGCATATCCCACGCCCCGGCCAAGGGTAGTTGAAGGAACACCGTGGTGATAAATAGCCTAAAAATGACAACTGACCTGTAACACGTAACTTTATGCAGTTCTTTGAGCGGCACGTCATACCCGCACTCCTCGAGAACCTCTTCTTTAGCTATCTCTTGTAGAGACTTCTGCTTGTCCACGATGCCGGCACACATCTCCAAAGTAATGCCCAGTGATGCTGGGTACTTAGAAGCGTCTATTTCGTCAGCCTCGCGGTCGCTGGGTGATACGCAGTTGAAGTATATCGCTGGGAACAAAATAAATAAACTATATACATTTTTGAGAGGGTACTTTGATTATTACCCAAATGCTCAGATTCTCGCGAACGATTGGAGCTGGAGCGTGCAGGATTGCGTGCGGGAAAACTTCCCAACTAGAAAGCTCCCTTTCCCCTCCCGATGCCTTTACACGCTCGCTCTTTCGCACAGAATTGTCGTTTCACTCGTGATAGAGCGACCGTGTATGTGTAAAGGCCGTTATTGTAATTTTATTGTCAGTGCCAAAGATAACATAACCACTGTGGTGAGTGCGTTACACAATTACCCCATTAAAGACCTAAGGGTGGTAAGTTCCGTGTGGTACCGGACGTAAAGAATTGCACTACCCTATATCTTCTCATGGGTGTCGTAAAACGCGACTAAGGGATTCACCAGAGGATGGGCAGCAGCGTTCTCCCAGTATTTAACCAACCAACTGCGATCGCCAAACCGTGCGTGGCGATAATGGCATATCCCCCCACTTGGGGGAGGCCTATGTCCAGCAGTGGACGCCTTTCGGCTGAAATGATGATGAAGGGTGGTAAATTCCACTGGTCAAATGTCTTTGTCCAAACTCATTTATTTGATGATCACTGTTTTTACACACAACATTTGATGAATATTTGATGAAAAACATCCAATACTTTGATCAAAGTCACATTGGGCAAAGAAATTTGACGAGTAACATACCACCCTTAGCCCCTGCAGCCTTAGACCAAATAGACGGAGCGCGTAGAAATGGCGAATGAAGCCAGAAAAATTAATACAAAATGGCAAAGGTACGGTCAACCGCACGTCGGTGGTAACACTTTGACATTAGCAGCATCTTTATTTCATAAGCAGTCACACGCAAAATACACGCCAAGCGTGGAGTTGCGGAAAATGGCCCGTTATACCAATACCAATTCATAAGCAGTAAGGGTGGTTTTCGAATTGAAGTGTTACCACTGTCATGCAGTTGACTGTACTCCTTTAGTAGGTACTCCTACTATTCCGGCCACAGTTTTAGTGAGCCGCAATCTCTGGAGCGTAAGTATAGGTAGTCTAATCCTTAAACTAAAAGAATAAGATTGACGCTCCCATGGTATAATAACACCAGGTAGTCTCTTCCCGTGACAGCTAGGTCACGTGATTGCCTCCGTACTACGTCATCGGCCGTGGAGCCTATAGCGGGCTGTTAGCGTGACACTTGTCAGTTTGATGTGCTGCCACTTTGTGAAAATAAATTACCCGAGCAAAATGCATTTTTTCGTTTACTTTCTTCTATAAAGAATCGCTTTTTATCTAGTAATTTAATATAGTTTCCTTTATTAACTAATTAGATGAATAACACGAGATAACAAATAGTTAGGCTAGTTAGGAATTTATTTTATATTCATTATGAACAAAAATCTCCTTAAGTATATTGAAGATATCAATCAATGGCAGCACTGATCGTGAAGTAGCTTGGAGGCACCGCGCTGTCATTGCGGGAAGAGAATACCTGGTGAAATATCTTATTATACCATGGACGCTCCCAACCGTGAACCGCGGCTCGCGAACATTTGGGTGGAATAGGAGGTACTCCTTTGCCATTTTATATTCCTTTTTCTGGCTTCATTCGCTATTTCTACGCGCTGAGCCTGCAGCGTAAGTATAAAATAGCTCACCGGGTCTAAAATGCTTAACGAGCACCAACACTCTTCTAGTAACGTTAAACACTATAACATGTATAGTGTCAGCTAATACAATCATATCACAGATCTTAGGCCGACCGTCTCGCGAGTAGTTCAAACGAAACGGGTTCATTGGAGACAACTCTGGCATGTCTGTTATAAAGACATCTGATACTACTGTTTTTTCCATCATTAATGAAATTATCCTTGGTTTAAAAAAAAAATATGTGCGGTATTCTTTTCAATCAATATTTAGTACTACGATTTAAAACACTTAAAATTTTATTATTTTTCTATTTTCCAAAACGTTGAATTGTCAGTGTCATGTCAGGCTGACATATATTTTTACCAAAGAGAATATAATCGTCTATAGAGGAAATTGTAAGGAGTTCTATCGTGACTTCAAAAGCTGCTCTCCTGCAAGACGGCGATCTGAAGCACATTGGCGGATTTACGGTTACGTCTAGGTACAGTTGACCGCACATCAGTGGTAACAGTTTGACCTTGACAGCGTCTTTATTTCGTAAGCAGTAAGAGCAGTTTTCGTAATTCAAGTGTTACCACTGACGTGTGGTCGACTGTACTTGATTAATGTAGTTTACACGCCCAAGTGGCGTACATGTATATTTACCTTCCCCAGTACAATCACAATCTAGATGAATGATGGTATGAGTGTGGGGATGTTGGCGGAAGCTAAATGCGATATATTTAGTCTTATCGACAGTGAGTGTAAGTAAATTGTCGCGAAGCTATTCTTTCACTTGTCAAATCCATTTTGGGCAGCATTAAAGACCTCCTCCCAGTTATTGGCAGAGAAGAGGAGAGCACTGTCATCTGCGCAGGAGATTATTTCACCTTTGGGTAGGTAGAGGTTAGTTAGATCGTAAATATAGACGAGAAATAAAGTGGGTCCTAGAATACCGCCCTATGGTACGCCATATAATAGGTGACTGGGATCTCACTTCTGGTGTAATTTTCCACTAACACATTTTGCAATCGTCCGGAGAGGTAACTTTCAAGGAGCTCTAATTGTGCCCCTAATGCCAAGTCTCTCAAGCTTTCTGAGCAGGATAGAGACAGAAATTGTATCAAAAATATAATAAAATCCACAAAACATTTGAAGAGAATGAATATTGTGCTGCTGCTTTTCTCGACATTTCACAAGTGTTTGATAGAGTTTGGCCTATACTCAATCTTGAAGTCATACCTAAGTCATAGATGCTTCTTTGTAAAATGTGGCGAAGCTATAACTAAACTTTATCCCATTTTTGCTGGGGTCCCGCAGGGCAGTGTGATTGGACCTATTTTATATTTGCTTCACACGGCTAACCTCCCAATATCGTATTTTTCCACCACCGGCACCTTCGCGGACAATACAGATGTGTTAGTATCCCACAGTAACCATAGAATAGCTTCAGCTATGCTCCAGAACTGCTTAGACAATATATCCCTCTGGCTAAAGATGTGGAGAATTAAAGCAAATGAAACAAAGTCTGTAAATGTTACATTCACTAAGAGGAAAGAGACCTGCCCCCCAGTTAAATTAAACAATATTGACATCCCCCAGGCTGAACATGTCAAATACCTTGGGCTACACCTTGACAGACAACTAACATGGAGAAAGCACATCTTTACAAAACGTAAACAACTTGGACTGGAGCTTAGAAAATTTTACTGAATTATTGGGAGGAAATCACAACTCCACTTGGAAAATAAAATCCTTCTTTATAAAACCTATATGGACATATGGCATTCAGCTATGGGCACAGAATCACACTCTAATATAGAGATCATTCAGAGATTTCAAAACAAGCTGTTGCGAATCATAACCAATGCACCATGGCTTCAACCAAACGAAGCTCTACACCATGACCTAGAAATTCCGACCATAAAAGAAGAAATAAAAAGTTATGCCAAATCCTATAAGGAAAGAATCAGTTGCCATCCGAATATCCTGGCAAACCATCTCATGAATGATTTGAAAGGTCTCCGAAGACTTAAACATAAAATACCACAGGATCTACCTACAAAATTAGCAAGATGCTACCTTGATTTTTGGATGTGTCATAGGACACGTACCATGCAAAACATTAACTAAATGTCCCAACAATTACTGAATGTCCTTGATTGAGACAGATTATAAGAAAAGAAGAGGCAAAAAAATAAATCTGTTTGAAATCAAGAAAAAACATAAATCAAAATAAGCCTTACTTTAAGAGGACGCTCCCAAAACGTAATTCCCACCCTCGCACTCCCCTTACACACCGCAACTGCGGGCCGCTCTCGTCAATTTTATGCGAGTTGCAATAGAACTCATTTTCGATAAAATCATTCTCGCGTGTTTTACCACGGAAGTAAATGTCGTAAATCTCAAAACAGTTTTCTTTTTATTACATGAATACTAAACAATCTATACAAATTTCCTCTAGCTAGTATTTAATAAACTTTATTTTTTTCCTATTTGCATATATTTTATATAGCTAAGTTAAATAATAAAGGATAAATATTCGAAAAATCTCTAAAAACGCATGATTTTCAAAAAATAAAAGTATCGAACAAAAATCAAGTAATTATGTAACTGTCTAATCAAACGATGGACAAAGGTTCAAAAAAACATGTATCTAAATTTGACATTCATCAAGCATGTGTTCGACTCAGCATATGTTTTCAAAAAGTCACCTCATTTTGGGAGCCTAGCCTTAATCACAAGCCCCATTTTAAAACTTTTTAGGAAAAAAAAATATGGCCAAATAATATGCTGAACCTATAATAATGAACATAGTCTACTTGTGAGAGGCAATTTTTTTGCCAGAAGATGCTAACAGGCTCATTTGATTCTATAATCAAATGAGCATATAATATTTGGCAATAAAATATAACAAGTTGTGTTACACACACCATTACCTATCTAAATATTCTAAATCTTATTATTATTACCCTTAAAATAATTAAACTTAGAACCACAGTAGTTGCATGCGGAGTGAAGCAAATTCAAGTTGGCCTTAAAAGGCTATGTTCAGTACAGCATACACACGCTTGTGCGAATTTCGGCGAATATTTTACATGCCGCTTGCGCGCAAATGTCGATTGATTTTGTGCTTCAACATTGAGCGGAACTTTGAATGAAACTATCACTCTTATGTCTTACTTTAAGTTATTACCTATATTAATTTTATGTCGTCTTATGGGCGGAGTGTTTGAATAGGAGTATACGGTAAGGGGCTCTATGAGCATATAGGGTCATACTCATAGGGTACCTAGCTTTCGTTAGTAAATAACTGAGGAGCAGAGTAACTTACCGGGTCTGAATTGTTTCACGAATACTAAATTATTCGTGGTCACGTTGAAGACAATGATAGCGACGCTGTCGTGCACCTCCAACATATCCCAGTTCTTATCTTTGCCTCCCTGCGTGTAGTTGAAACGGAAAGGCCTCACGTAAGGCGAATCCGGCAAGGGAGTCATGTACACATTCGATAGATCTTCCATCTTCCAAGCTTTATACTATTGTTTTGGTGATAATAATTGATTTAATGCTTTTAATATATTAAAATAAGATATATTATATTCGTGTTTCTTTATTCTTTTTGTTTAATACTAACGAATTACACAAGAATCGAAAAGCAGAACACTCTTCCTCAAAGTATATGTCCAACTGAGTTGACATTGACAGTAACAGTAATGACGGTTGACATTGACAATGACATTAATGACGTGACATCATGAGCTGCGTTCACTTACATCGTCGGACGACGACGTCGGGCGATATAAATGAGCGCAGCCATGCGCCGCGTTCCGTATTAATTATCGTCAGGGCCGCGTTCAGTATTATCATCTGACATTGTAGGACGGACGATGCTCGGAGGGTTCTTGGGCGTTCGTTTGTTTGATTGCTCTTCTGAGTAACTGAACGACCAAAGTACGTTCCGGACGTCGTCGGACGATATCATAATAATACTGAACGCGGCTGGTGACTTGGGTGACTTCGATCGGTCTTGGCAACACTAGTTTTGACAATTGACAATGACATAATGACATGACTTTAACGGGAAAATAAACTAGTTTTTTATCAAAATCCAAACCGAATGTAAATTTTGTCACAATTTTTTCATTTATTGATATTTATCTAATTGTGAATGGATATTCGATATTAAGATCAGCATGGCTCGACATGATAAAAGCTCTAAAACGGGCTTTGTGATCAAGCTTTCAAACGAAACAGTGCAGAAATTGGCCGAAGAAAAACAACTGGCTAAAACTCAGCTAGAATTAGCTTCAGCAAATAAACTTGAGTGCGCAGATTCTAATAAATTAGACAATCAAGCAGATGGACTAATATCAGCTGGATCCATCGGCAAAGAAAGTGCTACTCAAGAGGTTAGTAATTTAGCTGAATCTGATAAAAAAGATTTAGAAATCCCAGATGCAAAGGATGAGTCCGCTAAACCTAGCATAGATGGAAAAAAAGACGACTCAACATGGGGTGACTATGCACCGTATATCACATATGAAGGGGAAGAAGCTATCTACACGGACCCCTCAAACAGTCAAAAATATACATGGAGCAAAGAATCCAATTCTTGGGCCTTGAAACCGGATCAAGAGTTGCCTGGAAGAGAGTACAGTTATGAGGATGATACACACATTTACACAGAAGCTGATGGGTCTAAATTTTTCTGGGATGTTGAAAAGAAAGCCTGGATACCAAAGGTTGATGATGACTTCCTGGCTTTATATCAAATGTCCTATGGATTTATAGATAATACAACTCAAGAAAAAGACAAGAATAAGGAACAGGACAAAAAGAAAGAAAAGAAAATGGATCCCTCTGCGGGAGTAAAACGGAAAGTTGAACCACAGTGGTTCCAACCGTCGGAAGACACAAACACCAAGGTTTATGTATCTAATCTACCAGAAGACTTAACTGAGGAAGAATTTGTCAATTTCATGCAGAAATGTGGCCTTGTTGAGCGAGACCCAGCTAATCAAAAGATGAAAGTTAAGTTGTATATGGACAAAGAACATAATTGTTTCAAAGGTGATGCCTTGTGTACATACATCAAGATAGAATCTGTTGACCTGGCTTTAAAATTGCTTGATGGTGGTGATTTGAAGGGTAATAAAATCAAAGTTGAAAGAGCGTCCTTCCAAATGAAAGGTGACTACAATCCTACTCTAAAACCCAAAAAGAAAAAGAAAAAAGAACTGGAGAAATTAAAGAAAATGCAACAGAAGTTGTTTGATTGGAGACCAGAAAAGTTCATTGGAGAAAGGTCTAAGCACGAGAGAGTGGTTATAGTTAAGAATTTGTTCCATCCAACTGATTTTGATCAGGAGGTCCAATTAATTCTAGATTATCAACAGGATTTGCGAGAGGAATGCACAAAGTCTGGAGAGGTGAGAAAAGTAGTCATTTTTGATAGGCATCCTGAGGGAGTTGCCCAGATTACTATGAAAGAGCCAGAAATGGCTGATGCAGTTGTTCAACTTATCAATGGAAGGTGGTTTGGTAAGCGGCAGATCACTGCTGAAATATGGGATGGTAGGACAAAGTATAGGATTGCTGAAACTGATTCCGAAATTAGCAAAAGGATAAATAAATGGGATCAATTCTTAGAAGGGAAAGAAGGTGAAGAATCCAAGAAGAATGACCCAAAGGATGCAGCTGATAGTAACAAGGAACAAAGTACTGTTACCAATGAGGTTTCAAGTGATTTTAAACCGGATGATAAAACCAGTGAGGTTGCAAATGATGTTAAAACAAGTGATAACACCAATGAGGTTGCAGATGAAGTTAAAATCACCGAAAAACCCAATGAGGTTGTGGATGATGTTAAAATAAGTGAAAAAATAGAGTAAATTTTATTTAGTATGAATTTTCACTGTTTAGTTACACCTAAGTAAAATAATAAATCAATAAAAATCAGCCATTTCCTTCTTTTTTTTTTGCTATTTCAGTATAATACTAACAGCGCCACCTACCGGGTCCAATTGTGAATCTAAACCATTCTCGTATTCACTGAAATACACACAAAAAAAACATCCATCCAAATCGGTCCAGCCGTTTAGGAGGAGTTCAGTCACACATGCACAGAAGAAGATAAAGATATTTTATTTTGCAAATATGGGTACATGGTACATAACATGGTGGTAAACATAATAAACAAAGTTCAGCCATATTTTACCAGTTGGCATGCAAAAAAAAAAAAAACAAGTTAATTAATTTGTGCACGACATGAACATTGTAATTATTTCAAGTATTATTAGGTATACTATATAAATCATTATTAAAAGACATTATGGTGTAATAAAAGGCAAAATAAAAAATGCCAAGTCAGTAAATTAAATTAAAATCAATCAGAAGTCAAATAAATAAATTTATAAAATTTAATTTTAATAGTTTATAAAGTCTTTTTCGTTCAAAAAGTCCTTAATTTTGTAATACGCTCTAGTTGCTAAAAAGTTTCGTAACCTTTTTTTAAATAGCGTTGTATTGAAGTCCTTCCAACTCTTAGGTATTTTATTATATATTACCGGCGCCATACAGCAGACACTTTTGTGCATCAATGTAGTCTTCGCTATGTGGAGACATAGTTTACTATTATCGCGTCTATTTCGTGGAACTACGTCGGCTAAACGTTTAAAAAGATTCTGATTCGACTTTACAAACACAGCTACTTCTAAAATGTACAGACAAGGCAAAGTTAAAATCTTACATTTTTTTAAATACGGCTCGCAACTGTCTGTGGTTTTAAGTTTAAACATTGCTCTGATGCATCTTTTTTGGGCCTTAAAAGCTGTTTCATTTTCGGTTGAGTTACCCCAAAATATCACACATAATTATTTATATAAAGATTAATTATACTTGCCTTTATTTGAATGCATAAATTAGCCAATCCAGTATAATCTCTATAAACAAGATGCTAATAACTGTTCCATATCAGCAAAAACAAACACTGCACACCACCCACCACCACACCCTTGGCAATAGGGTGATCTATTCTGAACAAGCTACTGGAGGATGTTGCTGCTACCTCTGTTAACTCATTTAAGAATGGACAATGGACTTTTGTTGGCAAACTTCAAAGCAATTCAGCACTGTGTGGTATAGTAGACATATCAGCAATATTGTTGCCTGTCTAATATAACAACATCACGCCTCCGAAGAGGTAGGCAGAGGTGAATAATACACCCTATAGAGGTGTATATGTACCCCCACATTTCGCCAGTTATGTTATCAGTCCCATGCAGTGGCGGATTTACACATTTGCCGCCAGTAGGCTATTCAAATTTTGCCGCCCCTACCGATCTCTACAATCTCCAATTGTCAGTTCCCATTCCTAGATTATTTTTACAATCCAACAGTTTAGTTTAGTAATAACATTTAGGTATATAAATATGAATATTTTTAATTTCTGTAAGACATAAATAAATAAATATTTTTGGGACATTTTACGCATCACCATCTAGTCCCAAACGAAGCAGAGCTTGTAACTATGAGTACTAGACAATGGATATAATACTTATATACTTTTTTTTCGTAAATACATTCTTATAATACATAAGAAACACCCAGACCAACACAAACAAACACTCATGTTAATCACACAAATATTTGTGTCCTGTGGGAATCGAACCCACGACCTCGTGAACAGCAGTCCGACACTCGAACCACTAGACCACAGAGGTCGTCTGAAACAAATTTAGCCCCAAATTTGCCGCCCCTAAAATCTGCCGCCCTAGGCTCCAGCCTATTCAGCCTGCTGGTAAATCCGTCACTGGTCCCATGTAATAGGGGGCGAGCCTATTACCATTAACAAATCAACAAAATAGGTTGCTTGTCTGTTAACAAAATAAATAAAATATATTATTTTTAACGCATTTACGCATGCGAAGCGAAATCTAACGATTTAAATTGTGGAATGAAAAAATATAATTTAAATCGTTAAATAAAATATATATTAGAAACAATAGTATTTTTCTCCTTTTTAAAAATATTGTATTGATATAGTTGCATGAATATAGAAAACAAAAATATAAATACAACACTTGGTGTTCTGTCCTGTCTGTTTTCAGCACAGAAATCTCCGAAGTATCATGTTCCTTGATAGAAATAATGTATATACTATATGGTAGTACATATTATTTCTATGATTTTCAGATGTAAAAAGTACTCTGCTGTGCACTACCTACCCCCGTGAGGAAAAGGTGTGATATCCTACTATTGTTTATGACCCTTAGGCAGAATCGAGATAAGTCTTTGCATTCTTCTTATCCAGACGTAATTAAAAAGTAATCGAATCGTACCATAAACAACAAGCCGTCATGTTGTCTGACACCTGACTTTTTAGTTGCATACACAAATTTATCTAATTCGACGTTTTATAATCAAAAACGTTCACAATATCGCTTGCTAAGCGAGAGGTGGATGAATAACGTTTACAGCAGTGCATTGTGCTATAATGGGAATTGTGTACGAACGCTTGAATACGCGTCTATACTTGGAGTGAGGTGTCACGTCTAATCGGGGCTTCTCTAGCGGCCGACTCCATGAATAATAACAGGATAATATGTTAACATGGCTGTGCAATCGGACTCTGGAGGGAAGGACGACGTGAAGACACAGTTCGTGACGCGAGAAGGCACATATCGCTTGATGACTCTGTCGGAGTATTCCAGGCCCAATCGCGTTGGTTATACGAGTGGTTCTGGGTCTTCGCATGTGCGCGTGTCGCTAGTCAGCCTGCCACCGGGTCCCGGGGGCGGAGCGCCCGGCTCCGACGGACAGGGCTCCGACGATAGGATATGCTTCAACCATGGCAAAGAACTTTATGTTTATGTGTATAGAGGTGTTAAAAAGGTAATGTAACTTGTGATATTCCCTTTAAAATCACTTACAAATATTTAAATTATATTGTGTATCTGTAGCTGGCATAACAGCACATCCAATTTGTATACCATGTTTGTAAAAATTAGAAAGGAAGTCAAGTTCATGAGACAGATCCTTGGGATCATTAATTTAACCTTTTCACCACCAGTGACACCTATAGAAGACAAACATTTTCGTGTCCTCAGCACCACATCTTTATTACTTTGTACTAATGTCCATATAATACTTGTCGTCTATAAAATATATGGTGCTGAGGTTATGAGAAACCTCTATGATGTTGTGGTATTGAAAAAGTTAAAAAAAAAGTTAATACTAAATGTGTGGTGTGGTGTGATTTCAAATTCTAAAAGTTGAAATCTTATTTATTTTTTTATTTTAACAGCTGCCTACTTATGATTCGTTAAAAAATATCTGGGCTAGAAATCAAAAGGCATAAACACTGTACACTTCCTAATCCAAACTAATCATAATTATCTGGTATGTACATCCATTCCATACATATTTAAAAATAGTATTGTGACATAAATAACCTTAATTGGTTATTATGTGGGTGTGTTTATAGTTAATGTTAGTTTGACTCTTGATGAGGTTGGTCAAAATATTGTTTTGACTAATTAAGCAAAAGTCAAAATAATCACCATTTTAGAGAAGCAAAAACTATTATTAATTTCATTTTCCTGGTCCTGGCAGCTTATCACTAACATTTAGGGATATTATTATTAAAATATTAGGTATATTATCTTATTATAATAAAACAAAGTTTAACCTGATTATTTAAATTGGTTTTTCTGACGTTTCGAAAGCTATACAGCATTTTGTGGTTGCAGGTAGACATACGGCCAAAATTAATATCCAATCTATCCACGATTTACCCTAGTAAGATGACAATAATCTTTACAGATATTTCTAAAAAAAAATATTTTAATCTATCGTACAATATTATTAATTAAAATCGTTTAGATTAAAATATATTTTATTAGAAATATCTGTAAACACGATTGTCATCTTACGGCCAAAATTAATATCAAATCTGTCCCCGATTTACCCTACTAGAGATAGAAATTTGACATAAGCTCCATACAAAATATGTCAAATTTCTATCTCTAGTAGGGTAAATTGTGGATAGTAATAGTAATAATTTTGGCAGTTAGTCTACCTGCAACCACGAAATGCTGTACAGCTTTCGAAACGTCAGGAAAACCAATTTAAATAATATACGCGATTTAATCCGTTAAACTTTGTTTTATTATAATGTGTAGTGATCGCGAAAACCTAAGAAGTTATTATATTATATTATTCCATTCTCGAACCACTGATATAAAATGCAATGAGAAAGAAGACTGGAAGAAATAGAAAAAATATACCTTAATTTCAGATAAAATTTTAATTATGTTGTTAAATCCAGTTTTTTGGTTGTAATTTTCTAAATACTGTAAGTGCATCACATTTGTTTCTAAATATCCTGGGAAGGTGTAATGATTTCACTCATGTAAACTTAACATTTGATAAAATGTTCACTTCAACCACCAATTATTTTCATTCAATTCAACTGCTTAAGGTGAATGCTACAGGGTAGCCCGCGAAATTCAAATTTTTTGACGTTTTTTGCAAATTGTAGCTTTATTTCGCGTTGTATATCGGTAAAAATATGATTGGCGGAAATAGTAACAATACATCTAAATAATAATACTCATAAAAAATATTAACATAGCTCTATAAGCTCTACAAGCTCGAAAATCGATAATTTGATCATAAATTAATATTTTTTATGAGTATTATTCAGTAGATATATTGTTATTATTTCCGCCAATCATATTTTGACCGATTACAACGCGAAATAAAGCTACAATTTGCAAAAAACGCCAAAAAAATTGAATTTCGCGGGCTACCCTGTAGCATTCACCTTAAGGCCTCTGTAAAAACCAATTACTTGCTGAGTATAGTAAAAGCCTCAGTTACCGACAGTGCCCCATTGTTCAACAAAAAAACTTCAGAAATTAAGAGCACAATTATAATTTGGTATACCGTTAAATATTATCTAATAAACAATGAACTGTTACATAGTGCACCACAAGTACGTAAAATATTATCATGAAACCAAATATGTATTTAAAAAAATACTTGTAATTGTCCCTTAAATTGTTGATAATTGGGGATGTTATGTTAAATCATTTTAATTCATTTATAATAATTGAAGTACAAGTACTGTAGTTTAATCAGAAACTATTAACCCTGTAAATTGTAGTTCGCTGTAGTTGTGGATAAAAAAAAAGAAAAAAATTGGCACTTTTGGCACTTTTTCTAACTACAACTACAGCAAACTATAATTTGCAGAGTTTATAGTTTCTGATTAAACTACAGTACCTGTAATTCAATTGTTAAAAACGAATTTTCAATAAATGATGTACACAGCAAGTAATAATTTTTTTACTGATGGCGGAGCGGGGACTTCATCAGCTCTTTAACATATTTTCCATTTCTATTAGACATTATAATTATCCTAAATTATCATGAAACTCATACATTTCTACGTCCGGCAGGGCATGTCACTAAATTTCACACTTCCTCGGCAGGCGGCAGATCTCACGAAGCCTGTTGACAAGAAGATGTACAAAGGCACAAACCCAACCTGTCACGACTTCAACACCGTCACGATGACACCTGACAGTGTGTCATTAGTTATAGGATTTTCTACCGGCCAAATACAACTCATAGACCCTATTAAGAAAGAATTAAGTAAATTGTACAATGAAGAGGTGAGTTCAGTTATATTTTTTTTTTTCAATTGCAATACAATGTGTTATTGAAATAACTGAAAACCTCTTAAGGGGTCATTGTACTCATCGATATGAACAACTTTTACTATGGGACCAATATTGAAATCGCGTTAGAAAAATCTGCTGTTCCCTACATTTTGTTGATTAATGTGAAGACAAATGTAGGGAACAGGGTTGGTCCCACAGTAAAAGTTGTTCATACTGATGAGTACAATAACCCCTTAAGAGGTTTTCAGGTATTTCAATAACACATATATTCGAACTTCTAGCTTTATTTTCCAACAGCGCATCATGTGGCCTATAATTTTAAACTAGCTGTTCACTTCTCCATACAAACATCGAAGGGTGATCACTGCATTATTTGATGTTGTAGGCCCAACTAACTAACTAAGCTTAATATTGATTTGCCTCTTCTAGGCTTGTATTTTAACAAAACTGTAAAAAGATAATTAACTTGAAAGTTATGAACCTCGAAATATCCGTAAACAGCACGAATTTTGACACTTTTTTTATGTAAAAAAATGAGATAGGAAGCATGAAATGTCCAAAATGATTTGCATAGAAACATAGCTTAGCTAGTCCACATTTTGAATAACATTTGTTTCAATAAATACATGCAGTTGTTTATGCATAAACATCCTAGACCCTAGAGCCAAAAGTCGAATCATAAATTTTGCGCGATCATTTTCAGTGAAAAATATTATGCGTCTCACTGTACGCGTCTCCTGCGAGTAAGCGGCTGGTGAAATAGCATGCTTTTTAGCCACGCCCATGAGTTTGAGCCGTCGGCTAGTTCAACCTTAAGGCCTCTACACACCAAGGAAGGGCGCCGGTACTAACCCCGGTTACAGTACAGAGCATTGCAAACCGGAACCACCTTTGCCGGCGGCACGAGAGTCGCGGCATCCGCGGTCTGTGCCGTTCCGCAGCTAGTGGTTAACGGCCAAAATTAATATTCTATCTATCCGCGATTTACCCTACTAGAGATAGAAATTTGACACTTTTTTTTTTGCCCGTTAGTAGATAGTGAAAGCCGGCTGGCAACGAAGCGAGCGAAACATGACGCGCCATACATGCCCCGCCGGCACAGCGGTGACAATCCGTGTACGTGTGAGCTCGCTCGCCGGTGACCTTGAGCGAGCGCGTGGATGCAGTAGGCCTTAGCCGAGGCAGCCGAGAGACTGCCCGTTTCACACGCCGCGCACCGCGCACGGCCCCCGCGCTCGCCCCGCCCCGCACACATAGCCGCGAGCAATTTTACGAGCACACATGCTTAAGTGTCGCTTCTTGTCGTTAGTGTATATTCTTTGCTGCCGGGGAGCACGCGCGGGCGCAACCCGCCGAACCTAGTAGGGGCCTTTAAATAACAATAACATGAAGGTGGCTTCCCACGGTGCGTGATTAAAATGACGATAGCTAAATAGCACAGCCGGCATGGACGGCCACGCACCGCACCGATGCTCTTCCCATTATGCGCGGTGCGAGGTAATGCGTAAAATCACGACCCATGGAAAGAGCCATCTTACGATTCAAATGATTAGTTTCTTTTTCTTTTCTTTTTTTCGTATTTCCGACAAAAGACGTCCACTGCTGGACAGAGGCCTCCCCCAAGCATGTTGGGGCGATATGCCATAATCGCCACGCTTGGCAGGCGGGTTGGCGATCGCAGTTGGTTGGTTAAATACTCAGAGAATGCTGCTGCCCATCCTCTGGTGAATCCCTTAGTCGCCTTTTACGACACCCATGAGATGAGACGGTGGTGCAATTCTTTATGTCCGTCACCACACGGAACGAAGTCATTTTACTATTCTTTTATTGTACGATGAACGGATGGAAGTTCTATTGGCTTGATGTCACTCTGGATGTACACAAGACTCGTCCTGATTTAGGTCGCGTTCAGGTAGAAAAATGGCAGCCGGCGCCGATGTCGTTACATAATGGAAGCTGGTAGAGGCAGATAATTCAATAATTTGTACTCTGGGCTTACTACCGAATGCCAACGCGCATTGGAGCCGATCGGAACTTGTTGGTGCTTATAGGTGCGTGATTGACTCGTAGTATGGATAGTGCATACGCCGACTACCGTGTCCGGTACCGTGTCGGTGTACCGACTACCTTCCTACTACGGCGGACCCGCCGCACCGGTAGTCGACGTATGCAGTTTCTATACTACAAGTCTTCGAGTCAAACACGCGCCTAGCGCCGACAAGCTCTGATCGGATCCAATGGCCGTCGGTCAGTAGTTGGCCCAGAGCATACATTATTGAATTCCGTGCTTCTACCAGCTTCCATTATGTAGTGACATCGGCGTCTATATGCGCCGATGGATCGGCGCAGGTGGATCGGCGCCGGTCGCCATATTTTTACCTGTTCGTGGCCAAAGGTATGTCCCACATTCTGTGGCGACAGAATATCGGTGTGGGAAATACCTAAAAACTTTGTCTGCCAAGTCATGTAAAAACCCAATAATACTAAAAAAAAATTGTCGCATCATTTAAGTAGAAGGATATAAATTACATAATCTACATCATTAGTAAAATTAATTGTAGCAGCTGTAGCGGCATGAGTTTGGAATTGTCACATTGTAATAATTAACAAATTATAGTCTCGCCTCTTAATGCATGGTACTGACATAATAATTTTTCATAATCTGGTTATATACACTTCTGACATAGCCTGATCTACCTTTGAGGCCAAAATAGTCTGGCAATCAGAGAAATAGATAGATAGAATGGTTGTAATCACAATTTTACTTGCGATTCATGCGTGGCAATTTTCGAACAATCTAAACAACAAAACAAAAAAAAAATATTACACCTCCAATATTGACGTCATTAATTTAAAAAAAATAACTTTAATCAAATGTACTTTACAGCTTTTATTTCTGCAGTTAGAAACAGCACAATAAAACATTTTTGCGGGTTTTTGTTTTGTTATAGTTTTTACAGAAACAATTCATAAGGCGTATTGAGAAAGGCTTTGAAATGCCCTGCACTATGGTGTAGTGTTGGCACGCGTGCCTTGCCCACTTTTCCATTCTTTCTATCTATTTCTGTGCCGGCAATAATAGACTGGGGTTGTAAGGTCCTTGAGGGCGCTAGTCGGGCAAAAACCGGACGAATCCCACGCCCTGAGGATATCTCGCGTCACGTTAAAGCTATCCGCCTAGCTTATTATTAGCTTGGGGGCGCCATTAACCCTACAAACAAGCGCGATGTGTGGGCATAAACATTCAGTTTCTAGTACAAGGTATTATTAAGGTAACACAAACACGACATATCTGTACTTCAGCTTTACAGTATCTGACCTCTATTATGTGTTATTATAACCATTATGTAAAGATTACATACATAGATGTTTGCTACGTATGAACTTCATATATTTTCCCTTTCTTAGAAGACCTTGAGGAATCGATGGAATCTATTTTTGCCTCTTTTAGCCGATTTGAAACCTGAAAGGCGCAGTGGCCGAATGTACATCTTTTAGGCTTAATTTTTAGCGGTGTTTTTTTTTTTCATGTGTGTACACCGATTACTCCGAGATTTCTGGGCCGGTTTGCGTGGTTGTTTTTTTATTTGGTAGAGGAAGCCCGCGCGGTGGTCCCATATACATTTTATTGGCATAGGTTGAGTAGTTTTTCAACCAGCTTCAATAAATCAGTTTATTTTAGCTTCGCCTACCTAGATGATCTACTAATAGTTTAGTTTTTCTGTGAATTATCAACTAAAAAAGTATGAAATAGTTTTTTTTTAACAGAAAATAAAACCTACTTCAATAAACTTAACTAAAAAGTACTAAAATAATCCTTGTATGTATTTCAAAATCTTAACATAAACCAAAATTTGAAGGCGGCGGTCCAGACATTCTTCCTGTATAAAAAAATAGTGGGAGGACAATAGAGGGCAACGCCTGGACTGACCTTTTTAAGAAAGCGTCAGGTCAGTTTGAGTAGACCTGTCCCAACTGATAGCACGCATACATCAGCCATTTTGGAGCTCAACTATATCTTAAGGAGCTCAGGGATTTGACGCCAACCATTATTACCAGCCGGGAACATTAAAGGCAATAGAAACCCAAAGCGGCAGACAGTTATGTTATGAATATAAGGTAAAACATTATTAGCTGAGATTTTATAAGGGGGGAATCTACTCACAATGAACAACTTTTACTATGGGAGCATCCCTGAAATCGCGAAAAAACACACATACTACGCGCGCGACGGAGCCAAGACCCCGTATGTGAAAGCCATGGTATAATAACACCAGGTAGTCTCTTCCCGTGACAGCTAGGTCACGTGATTGCCTCCGTACTACGTCATCGGCCGTGGAGCCAATAGCGGGCTGTTAGCGTGACACTTGTCAGTTTGATGTGCTGCCACTTTGTGAAAATAAATTACCCGAGCAAAATGCATTTTTTCATTTACTTTCTTCTATAAAGAATCACTTTATAACTAGTAATTTAACATAGTTTCCTTTATTAACTAATTAGATGAATAACACGAGATTACAAATAGTTAGGCTAGTTAGGTATTTATTTTATATTCATTATGAACAAAAATCTCCTTAAGTATATTGAAGATATCAATCAATGGCAGCACTGATCGTGACGTAGCTTGGAGGCATCGCGCTGTCATTGCGGGAAGAGAATACCTGGTGAAACATCTTATTATACCATGGTGAAAGCTAAAACCACACCTCGGACACTCAATACAATATGAATGCTAGCACCACCTACATATACAAGATTACGTCTGTATACGAACGCACACACACGTGTAGGTTAGGGAGGATGCTCGCAGCTCGTAGTGCCGACTGGGTTCCAAGCGCTTCTCAGTAATTTACAGAGATGTCGTGCTTGTATAGCTAATGGCGAGTGACATCCATTGCACGATTGCAGTCCAAGTGTCGTCAAACTGCGTGCGTGTGGAATCTTGAATTGGCGGGGGGCGGTGAGTGGCCGTTCTGTACGTTAGTACTATTAGATATTCTGTGCTATAGCTATAGCTACGCCCGCGCCAGTGTTCGTCCTTCAACCCACGTATTTGATAGGACTCGAAGTGCCTACTTATTGGCACTGCAATATCAACAGTCGGTTGATATCCCGTCCTCGCTGTATATCGAATTACATGCTCTGCTATGTAATTTAACGTTTAATGCTTGATAAGATGGGTACTCGAATCGCGTAACATGTTTTAATATGCCCGTATGTACTTTGTAGCCAAATAAGTAAATAACCCAGATTGTAAACAAAGAAATTAAGCAAAAATTTGATGTAAAACCAACAAGGTCAACATTAATTAAAATATTTTGGTTCGTGTGAATTTATTGTCATTGGACAATAGAAATAAATTGTATAGTGTGAGATTCAACAGAAAGTGAACTATACTATTATGACACAGAATACATAGTAACATTCAGAATGCATTCTAGCCTGACCTTGTATTGTAGGGCCAACGTTTGGAAGACTCTTAAAGATTTAGGCAAAAATTTAATCGAAATAGATGTAGAATATCGGTAATTCGGTATCTACACTTAATACAACTGACAGATACGTAAATATTTGGAAAGTCACAGGCTGTAACCGAAAATATTTAAATTAAGGGGAATGTAGCAGCCAAGTGGCGCCCCCATCAGTAAAAAAATATAACTTTTTCTATCTACAACAACAGCTGAGTGTAATTTACAGAGTTAATAGGTTCTGTAGTTTAATCAGAACCTATTAACTCTGTAAATTACCGCATGTATACCGCAAAGTTTGAAGACAAAGGTCTTCAACCAGTGCGTCCTGCCAGTCATGACTTACGGTGCCGAGACGTGGACACTGACAGTTGGGCTAGTCCACAAATTCAAAGTCGCTCAGCGAGCTATGGAGCGAGCTATGCTTGGAGTTTCTTTGAAGGATAAAATCCGTAACGAGATTATCCGGAGAAGAACCGGAGTGACCGACATAGCTTGTAGGATCAGTAAGCTGAAGTGGCAGTGGGCTGGCCATGTCTGTCGAAGGACCGATGGCTGTTGGAGCAGACGAGTCCTTGAGTGGAGACCGCGAATCGGCAAACGCAGCGTAGGGCGCCCCCCTGCCAGGTGGACCGACGACCTAAAGAACGTGGCTGGGGGGGACTGGATTCGGAAGGCAGAGGACCGAGCGTTGTGGCGCAACTTGGGGGAGGCCTATGTCCAGCAGTGGACTGCGATAGGCTGAGTTGATGATTAAACTACAGTACCTGTACTTCTATAGTTAAAAACTAATTTTCGATAAATTATGTATTCAGCGAGTAATATTTTATTTACTGATGGGGGCGCCACTTGGCTGCTACATGCGCCTTAAGGATGTTGCGCTGATTTTCTATAACATTAAAATTAATTAACTCTCTTTCGCAGTGTAGAGATAAATAAACCTTGTTTTCCATTTCAGAGACTGATCGATAAAACACGAGTGACATGTATAAAATGGGTGCCGGGTTCGAGTAACCTGTTCATCACGGCGCACGCGTCCGGCCAGCTCTACGTGTACAACGAAGAACTGACCTGCGGCACCACCGCGCCGCACTACCAACTGTTCAAGCAAGGAGACGGCTACTCCATACACACGTGTCGGACCAAGTCCACCAGGAACCCGCTCTACAGGTGGCTCATAGGCGCTGAAGGAAGCTGCATTAACGAATTTGCCTTCTCCCCCTGCGGAACCAATCTCGCTGTTGTCTCCCAAGACGGCTTCCTCCGAGTATTCCATTACGACACGATGGAGCTCATCGGAAGAGCGAGATCCTACTTCGGCGGGTTTCTATGCGTCTGCTGGTCTCCCGACGGAAAGTACGTCGTCGTTGGCGGAGAGGACGACTTAGTTACTGTTTGGTCGTTCAGCGAGCGACGAGTTGTAGCTCGAGGGCAGGGCCACAGATCCTGGGTATCTGTTGTCGCATTCGACCCGTACGTTGTAAGTTTCAGTGAACCAGAAAGCGAAGAAGGAGTCGAAGACGATAGACAGAAAAGTGAAAGCGTGCAGTGTTATAGGTTAGGCAGTGTATCTCAGGACACACAGTTGTGCTTGTGGGATCTCACCGAAGACGTGTTGAAGCCGCCTGTGAGGGCACGAGCCTCAACACATCTCTCACCCAATAGTCAAACTTTTTCCCCAAACGGTGTCCCCGGTATGAAAGTGCCAGCGCCTAAAGGAGCTAAAACGAATAAAATAGGACATAAACACGCGGAACTGAGCGGGACTAACGCGTCGGGTGAACCGTCCGGCGCGAAGCCGACGAAAACGAAAGTAAACAACGTCTCAACACTCAACATTAGTGTGGGGAAAGCGAAAGAGGAGACTTCGGGATCGCTCGGAGTGAACTCGTTGACGCAGCGACTGGCCGGGTTTTCTTTCGGCGAGCGTCGTTCGGAGCATCGCAGAAACTTCAGTTTGACTAAGCCGACGGAGCAGAAGTCTTCTGCGTCGAACAGCGTCGCGTTGCGGGGGAAGTCGGCGGGGGCACAGACGGGGGATTCGTACGACCCTTTGAAGTTGATCGGGACGCCGTCATGCCCGCGGTTCGACGAGTGCCCCGTGCTGGAGCCGCTGGTGTGCAAGAAGCTGGCGCACGAGAGGCTGACGGCGCTGCTGTTCCGCGCGGAGTACCTGCTGACGGCGTGCGCGGACGGCTGCGTCAACACGTGGGCCCGCCCCGCGCGCCCCCCCAGCCACACGCACAACGGCGAGCCCCGCCCGCACCGCCGGTTCGACCGCATCGACCTCGTGGACTAGTCCCCTTTGGAAGTTTTTAAACTTTCGCGAATTTCACTCGTATTCAACGGGACTTTTCGCGCACAATAAAATCAAAACAAAACTAATATTTTGACTAACCTCGACGTTTCGGCCAAGTTTTTGGCCGTGGTCATGAGCAGACTGATCGCTCACAAAAAAATCAAAACAAACTAACATTTTTGACTAACCTCGACGTTTCGGCCAATGCATCTTGGGGAGCATTCATGGGGAGTATTAAATAACGCAATTTTTGGAGATTTTTGACCCCCCTCCCCATGACATGTAACGCGCCGTAACGTTTTTCTTTATCCCCCCCCCCTCACCCTCACCAAGTGACCATTTTTACCTGAAAGCCACAATTATGTGGCGTAAAGTACCGGAAAGTCGCTAATATACCTATATTATTGTTTTAATCGCGTTAATATTATTTATGTGAAATGTCTTGTTTGTTTTTAAAAGCAAGAGATTTCTAATTTCTTTTATTTTTTTGTCCTTATAAATTAAAATCTGAAGGGTTAAAACAATGTTACGTAACGCGTAGTTCAAACCCCCCCCCATTCGTTACGTAATACTTGAACGCTCCCTTGGCCGAAACGTCGAGGTTAGTCAAAATGATTGTTTTGTTTTGATTTTATTAAGTGCAAATAGTCCCGTAAAATATAGTCCCCTTTGTACCGCTACCGCCGCATACAAGCCGTCTGTCTGCTGGTAGCACAATACGCGTAAAATATCTGTGCCGCTGTCAAGTGCGCAACAGGAGGCTGCACAATCCTTTTTGCAACCAAATCTGGCGGCAATATTTCGATTTGTAGTCCATCTGCGCGGCAAGATGGCAGGGACTGCATGTTCTCGCTAGGCATGGGTAACTCCGGACACATGTATATCTTCGGATATACACGCTGAAATTTGAATCGCTTATTTCCCGAAAAGGGGTCATTGTACTCATCATTATGAACAACTTTTACTATGGGACCAACCATGAAATCGCGAAAATAAAATCAGTTGGTCCCTTCATTTGTGTTCACTTAAATCAATAAAATGTAGGGACCACATGATATTTTTTTCGCGATTTCATGGTTGGTGTCATAGTAAAAGTTGTTCATAATGATGAGTACAATGACAGGGGTCATCATCGTCATTGTCATTATTTGTGAATCGCTTATTTCCCGAAAAGGGTTTCGGGAAATAAGCGATTCAAATTTCAGCGTGTATATTCCAAAGCGGATATATATCACTCCTTCACTTTCAAAAAAATTAACATATCCTATATCCGAATAACTCCGACGCCCTACATTCCACACTCATATACATACATATACAATGATATGGAACGATAAACTAATTTTAGATTATCAATGGTGTTGATTCTCTTGTTCACGAACTAAACCTATTTTAAACTATCGCTCTCTTTTACTAATAGTAGATTCAAGAAAGGGATGGCAACGATTTTAGAACTGTCAAATTAGTTTAAGTGTTACGTTTCTTTGTATTTTAGTGGGCACGTTCCGAGATCACGACTAAACTTGTATGGAAATCTAAATTTCGACTAATTTGACAGTTCTAAAATTGTTGCCATCCCTTTCTTGTATCTACTATTAGTAAAAGAGAGCGATAGTTTAAAATAAGTTTAGTTCCTGAACAAGTTCGACACCACTGTCAATTCCTAGAAAAATGCAGTACGACTTGACACTAACTCGAATTCAAATTCGATTGATACAGAACTCGATCCAGTCGGGAGTAAGGCCCCAGGATTGCCAGATCGAGTTTCTGAATTTTCGCCGTTTTTTTTTTTTTTCCCAAAATGATACGTTTTGCAACTATTTTCCTCATTAATTTTTCAGACAGGAAATATTACAAATTGAGAATATAAGACTACGTCTATTCAAAAAATTGCTATGAGAATATACTAAAGTGTATGGTGGATGATATATAAAACTTTCGATACTTCGTCTTCATTAAAACCCTCATTTATTTTCTCACAGACATTATATAAACTAGTACAACATCTGTATTGTATCTATATTTATACAACGTGTATCAGAAATGCGTGGTCATATTTGAAGAGCTTATTCAGAGGATACTATCGAACAACTTTTACTATGGGACCAACCCTGAAATCGCGGAAAAAAAATCACCTGATCCTTACATTTTGTCGAGCGACATCGATGATTTAGTAGGGAACAGCTGATACTTTTTTCGCGATTTTAGGGTTGGTGACATAGTAAAAGTTGTTCTATGCGATGCCCTGAATGAGCTCTTAAAATATGACCACGCATTTCTGATACACGTTGTATATATCCTTTCCCTAAAATTTTCCCAAGGATTTCATTCCCCAAAATTGAGAAAAAGAACCCCAATCAAGTGAAAATAACTCTGCCACTGTCAAGTTCGCAACAGATGGCTGCGCAGCAGTCTATTTCGCAACCAAATCAGTAGCGCGCATGCGCGGTAATGGCGGTAATATTCAGATTGGTAGTTCATCCTGCGCGGCAAGATGGCTAGGACTACATGTTCTCGCTGTCTCAGTCGTTCGTTGACGTTCGATGCGTCCTTATGTCCTGCTCACACTTATTATGCGACTATACCATAATACTTACTGGTTTCAGAGCGGCACAGTTATATTACGCGTATTGTACTCTTAGTCTATTCAAAAAATTCGGACTGTACATTTCGACAAATTAGTGATTATTGATGACATAGTAATTTTCATGACGACCTAGTTTTCGGGAGTTAGCATAACAGTAAGTTATTAGTACAATATAGTTCAAAATGTATTTCCTTATTTTAGCAGCACTGAAGGTTGTATTAGTAGCCGTTATATAAACGAAATAGCTGTTATTGTGTTGCGTTCCGAACAATGAATATCCACGTTATAGTTATTTAAAAGTAGCAGTTACTTGATGATGTTATAAAATAAATATACGTTATTTTGACAATCTTGCTGTGAATAGATTTTGGATAGACTAAGGTGTTAAGAACTTTGGTTGTTTTGAAATACTCCCGGTTGTATGCAGCGGTATCGCTGGTTGTTAATTAAAGTTGATGGTGTTGCGTGCTATTATTCCATGTTAGACACATTGTTGGTTCAGAATGCTTGTGGATGTGTTGTGTCGTGTCCTGGAGCTCTCCTGTGTATGCCAATACAATTTTTAACATGTGTTTTTACAATGTGTTATTGAAATAACTGAAAACCTCTTAAGGGGTCATTGTACTCAGCAGTATGAACAACTTTTACTATGGGACCAACCCTGAAACCACGAAAAAATATCAGCTGATCCCTACATTTGTATTGTAATAAATGGAATTTTTCTAAGGATCTGCTGTTTTTTTTTCGCGTATTCAGTATTGGTTCCCTAGTAAAAGTTGTTCATACTGATGAGTGCAATAGTACAATGACCCCTTATGAGGTTTTCAGTTATTTCAATAACACGTTGTATAAATTCCCGTATCGCAGCCAAAGTTTATTCTAGACATAGAAAAGTTGTTAAATGTTTGCACTAATTTTGAGGAAATTATCACCTTTTTGGTTTTGGGTCTGTTTTTTTACGTCAATCCATATTGGCGTAAAAAAACAGACCCAAAACCTGAATAACCTGATTTTTATTAAAGAAAATCAATCAGAAAACCAGCTTCACTGTTTACTCCATACTATAAGCTTGCAATTGATTATATCTTGCTAGAAGTAATTTGAAAAGTACTTGGGTTTATTGGCTTGTTTAATACTTTTTGAACTCCTGCTCTTAGGTCTTTGCACGATACATTAGTAAAATAAGACAAAGGTAAACTGTTACTATATTGTGATACTCCCTTAAATCGTTGGATGATCTGTCCTTATATTACTTATAGTTCTGCATAGAGAATAGCAACAGACTTAGTTGAAATATTGTTAATACATCCTTGATAGTTCTATCGAAATGTTTTAAATTTTTAATAGAATAGTTTAAATTGTGCATCGCCATTCTGTTCTTAACTAGGTCATAAATACAGGAAAGTTCCAGTTGTGGGTAAAGTTCTACTAAGCATTTTTAGTGTTGTAATGATATACGATGAAAAAAAACATTTTAGATAGCAATAGATATGAGATTCGTAACTATGTATAGACAAATGTATATTATAATTAAGGAAAACGATTTTTTTCTTGGCTCACACGTGTAAATATAGTATTAGGTCAAGCGATCTGATCGCTTCATATTCGCAAAGAACACACTCGTGCGCTTTCACATTAAAGCTATTTATTACGATTTTTTATCGATTTAATTGTTGTTGCATCGATTGACGTGTCTGTAAGACTTGCAGTGTTTAATCGTTTAACTTTTTTTTTTTAATATTGTGAGACTTATAAGTTGTTAATTATTTAGATATTAGTTGTTAGTATGTAGTTTAGTAAATTTATTTTATCATAGATCAATCATTTGGTTTTATATTTTCGCTCTCGTGTAGATAAATTGTTAAAAAAGCGCGGATTTGTATTTTTTTTTTTAAGTTTAGGATACTTTCTAGTATTGTCATTGACTTATGTTAATATCCATAACTTACTTTAAAATAAAATAACACCAATAAGTAACTAATTTTATTATTTTAATAATTTCTTGTAAAAATCGACCAATTCAAAAATGTGGCATAATAAAAAGAAAATTATGATATTGTTTCTAAATGATGGAGAACTATAAGATTTACCTATATGTACCTAGTAATCTATTTAAACTGTAAATTCGGCTCCCTTTGCACAAATCCGCGCATAATACAATATTCCTAATCTATATTTAGATATTTTCACAATTGTCCATTGCTAATTGCAAATTAAAACTTAGGAAAATAATATAATAACAGTAAAGTAATTGTTATAACAATGCAATAGTGTAGTAATTAAATAACTGAAGTCTTTTCTTGTATTTGCCTAAATTATTTGTTAAAATTAACTTTTATAGTCACTATTATTTATGTCTATAGCGTATAACGTTTTTATTTTAATCTTAAAAATCGACATTATAAGTAAAATAGCGTTATTTGTAACACCGTTACTTTCCGTTGTAAAGTAATAACGTTTGAAAAATAGCTGTTGTGCATGTTGCAGAATATTTAAAAAGGGAATTGTGTCATCCATTACTGTACAGTGAACGTAGACAGAGAATTCTCTGTCTACGACCGTGAAGGAAATGTTTTTCTTTTTTGTGGCCTTATAACGTTACTTGTTATAAAACCGATATCCGGTGCCTGCAATTATATTCTTTCTTATTTATACATATCGGTTAATTTAAATAAGTTTCTAATAAAGACAGTAGTTGTGATTTGGGGCTAAATATTGAAAACTTTGTCAGTTGACGGGACAAAAATGTTCATAGATTCTCAGATATTATTTGCGTCCCAATTTTCAGTGTCTGCGCATCGTGATTTTGCATTCAAAATCTACCTTTAAGGTACTCGTAAAGTGCTATTAAATATTTTCATTATTATTTAATAGCACATTACGAGTAGTAGAGAACATTATTTTTAAGATTTTGAGCCTTAAAAACGTTATTTATGTAAAGATTAATTTTTATTTGTACAGGACTAAATAATTTGTACAAAATGGTCAGAAAACTAGCTTGAAACATTATAATCGATGACATAAGTTTTGGATATCTATAGCAATTGTTTTAGTATTATCAATTTATTTCTTAATCACGATGCGTGTTTTATAAGAGAATGAAATGGAAAGAATCCTATCAAATTATTTGATTAATTTTTGAAATTATATTGTAATAATATTTTAATGCCTAAACTGTTCATGTTAGAAATAATATTGTCGTTAACGAAGTGAGCAGCTACTCTACTGTATCTGTTTCAATGAGCCATTTGTAAGTTTTAATTACATACTTAATACTAGGTTGTGCTCATAGTTATAAAGTTAGCCTTGAACAATCACTGTGGCGCTGTTTTGACCGTTTCCGAAAAATTGTAGTTATTTTTAACGTTTATTTATTTAATCAATCGTTATAAATTTTCCAATGCTACAGCAGTCTTATAGTATTAAATTTCGTGTATTATACTATGTTTAAAATGGTCTATAATTCCTATACATTTTAGTTTGATAAAATTGGCAAGACTGGCGATATAAGGACAAAAGGGAATGGTTTTAAATGCCGGTGGTTAGGCTAACTGACTTGAGAAAATTCGCTGGCAGTCGGAACAGTGCATAAATAATATTGTTTTTTATTATTTCAATGATGCTTTGGGCTTTGGACACAATACGAAGCATTTCCGGCATCCTTAATTTAATAATTAAAATATATGACCAATTTTTTGACGCGAGGTATGCCAAATAAAGCTGTTTCAATTTTCAACTGTTGTTGAATAACTTAAAAATCCAGTGATTGGGTGATAAAAAATCCAGTGATTGGGTGATTACAAATCCAGTGATAGGGTGATTAAAAATCCAGTGATTTTCTTTGTATTGTGTCCTAAAGTCTAAATAGGTTTTTTAACAGCTCTGTTTCGAGCAACCGTATGGGACTAACATTTGCTAGACTGTCTTTTAAAGGAAAAGCGCCTTTACGACTACGAAATGATTCAATGAACTTCACTTCACTATAACAACGTGTTATTGAAATAACCGAAAACCTCTTAAGGGGTTATTGTACTCATCGGTATGAACAACTTCTATTATGGGACCAACACAGAAATCGCGAAAAAAAAATCAGCTGTCCCCTACATTTTTGTTCCCATGTTTCGAGTTCTGTATCAAACGAATTTGAATTCGAGTTAGTGTCAATTCGTACTGCATTCCTGTAGGAATTGACAGTAGCTCGATTTGGTTCAGAGCTCAAACCAATCGGTAGTATGGCAAATCCACAGACTAGTAAGCCTCTAGACGCCTATTAGCCGGATACCCCCGGTCACAAAGCATATGCAGTAGCACTGCATATCTTACGCCTAGCCACCAATCGGGACGTCACTCCGTCAGCGAGCGGCACCAATCATATTACCGAACATTTAAGCCGACCAATCATAACGCGCCGTCCGCCCCCCGGTCCCCGCCAACATTGTACGACTGTGTTCTCATGCAAAACTGTTTATGTGGCGTCTTGAGGCTTACTTGTCTGTGGGCAAATCGCAGACAAGCAGCGCGTGATGACGTATTCAATAACCAATAGCGGATGAAGATGTTTCGCGCGTAAGTGTGTTGCGTTATAATTGGCTTAAATATTTTCGCGCCTACTAATAAATATGACATTGCGCAGGTAAATTGTTGTAAGTTATAAAAGTATATAGTAAACAACTCTTGCTTTGCAATAAAAAAAAAAACAGCCCAGAATTTAACTTATTGCTAATGTACACTTTTTATCCATTATACCCAGTCTAACCAATATTAGTCCTATACAAAGTAAGCTAGGTCACCGAAGTATGTAATTATATTATGATGTTTAATACTTATTAATTTATTGGAGTTCTTTGTTCAATAATAGTGAGACACGAATTACAAGCCTATCAAGTTAATATTTAAATAGAGGATTCTCTTTATAAATTATTGCAGTTTTATTTCGACATAAAATTCGCCTTTCACTCGATATAATTTCTGTCGCCCATGGGTACAGTCAGGGTACCGAGTAAAACGGGGCGATTAGGGACAAAAGTGGGCAAGGATCATTGGAATAAGATAGTTTGTTGCTCATAAATACTAAAATATTTATCAAATTATGGAAGAACATTTTTGAAGTTTTGTGGGCAACAAACTATCTTATTTCAATGTTAAAATCCTTGCCCACTTTGTCCCTATTCACCCCGTTTTACGCTACCTACATTTTGTCGACAACATTACTCTTGAATGGCTCTCGCAACTTTTGCACGAGCCTAATCGGCTACTCCACAGATTCAAAGTCGCTCAGCGAGCTATACATACAGGATTTTTTTTAAACTAGTGCGCAATTTTTTTTTGGTGGTTCGGTATGAGTAATTGAACACATTTCCATTAATTGTCCAATACTTGTTTTTTATCAGACTAAAAAAAAACCTGTATGCTACGTGTACGAAATAACTGAAACCCCCTTAAGGGGTCATTGTACTCATCAGTATGAACAACTTTTACTATGGAACTAACCCTGAAATAGCGAAAAAATATCAGTTTTTCCCTACATTTGTGTTCACATGAATCGAAAAAGTGTAGGGATCAGCTGATTTTTTTTCGCGATTTCAGGGTTCATTCCATAGTAAAAGTTGTTCATACTGATGAGTACAATGACCCCTTAAGTTGTTTTAATAACATGTTGTATATGCTTGGAGTTTCTTTGGAAGGATAAGATCCGTAACGAGATTATCTGGAAAAGAACCGGAGTGACCGACAGCTTGTAGGATCAGTAAGCTGAAGTGGCAGGGGGTTGGCCATGTCTGTCGAAGGACCGATGGCCGCTGGAGCAGACGAGTCCTTGAGTGGAGACCGCGAATCGGCAAATGCAGCGTGGAGCGCCTCCCAGCCAGGTGGACCGACGACCTGAAGAAGGTAGCCAGGGGGGACTGGATGCGGAAGACAGAGGACTGAGTAAATAAAAAAAAACCGGCCAAGTGCGAGTCGGACTCGCGCAGTAAGGGTTCCGTGACCTGATACCCTATAGAAACTGCTTTAATTCATGAGAGATCATCAAAAGACATCAACGTGGCGTGCGCGAAATATGAATATTTGCATCTCATTCTTACGTAGGTATCACCACACATGTCTATGTTTGTCCTATTTTCATTTTAGTATTTGTTGTTAAACTACATAGTACGCTCTATAATCGTACCAAGTTTGACGCTGGTGTGTATTACCGTTTTGAAGAGAGCAGGAACAAAAACGTAGAAAAAAATGCACGTTTTTCGAGGTTTCTTGTATGGGGACCACAATCTTTAGTATTTTTCGTGATAGACGTCATATCAACACATATTCTCTGAAAATTTCAACCGGCTACCTATTACCGTTCAAAAGATACAGCCCTGTGACAGACAGACGGACGGACGGACAGCGTAGCGAGAGTAATAGGGTCCCGTTTGGTACCCTTTATTTTTTTTATAGTATAGGATGGCGAAACGAGCTAAAGGCCTACCTGATGTTAAGCGGTTACCTTTGCCCATAACAACTGCAATACCACCTAGGCTGTTACCTAAATGGTACCGCAAGTCGGTTCACCAAACTGAGACATGAAGATGGAAAGTCTCATGTGATTGTAATTTCACCGGCACCCGTACCCTTCAGACCGAAACAGCAATGCAAGCATCACTATTTGGCGGAATTATTAATTATTTATCACTGATTTTCGTTCCTTTGGTTACGGAACCCTAAAAATGAATATTTTAATTATTATTTAGAATAATTATTTAACATAACATCACGCCTGTATTTCCCCGAAGGGGTAGGCAGAGGTGTAATAGTACACCCACATTTCGCCAGTTATGTTACAGTCCCATGTAATAGGGGGCGAGCCTATTGCCATTGACCGGGCACAAATCCAGACTCCGGGCTGCTACTGAGAATTTCCTAATGAAAAAACCCAATAACACTGCCCGACCCGGGAATCGAACCCAGGACCTCACGCTCAGCAGTCGCGCTTGCAACCACTAGACCAACGAGGCAGTCAAATAATTAATTATTATTCATAATTATTTTGCAATATGTGGTATTTGTGAATTGTGAAGATGTGTGCGGTCAAAAATAGTAAATAAAACAGCCAGTAACTATATAATCCATATATTATTACATCTAAAAGCCGGGGTCCCAGGCAGTAGTGTCGGCGGAGTCCACCATCTTGTAGCACACCACGGTGTCGCCGGGCTGCACGTCGAAGGGCTCGTCGAAGCGGAGGCCGCACTCCATGTCGCGCTTTATCGTTGGCACTTCGTCTTTTAAGTGCTTCATTGATGCTAGTTTACCTGTAAACGGAAGTCGTATGTTACATAAGTTTTAGAAAAAATATTAAGGCGCATGTAGCAGCCATATTACTCGCTGAATAATCCTTTACCGAAAATTCATTTTTAACTATTGAAGTACAGGTATTGAAGTTTAATCAGAAACTAAGACTGATGTGTGATAACATATTTCTGCATTTAGCGGAATTATTTGCGGGCATAGGCTAGTTAATAATATCCATACCTTCAAACACGACCTCCTGTCCTCTAATGACTCTGTACATGGCGTTCCTGGCGAGGGATCCCTTGACGCAGCGGCATCCCGCCACGGGCACTTTCTTCTTGTTCTCCGTCACTATGAACTGTTGCAGGACGTTCGCTTCACCTGGATTAAACATGAATATAAGCTAGTTAGGCTCCAAAGACCAAAATCATAAAAATAAGTACATGACTTGGCCTGTAGGAGGTAGGTCAATCATTTTAGGTTGAACATCTAGCAACTTTGAGCATTTTTGAACATCTGCCTCATCTCCCCAAAAGACGGCCCTCTTTAGCCGAGGCCCTGGTCATTTTAGAATAAATAAATCTTTAACAGTTTGGTTCATCAACCGGAATGAACAATAACAGTATCATCATCAAATTTCAGCCAAAAGACGTCCATTGCTGTACATAAGCCACCCCAAACATCACCACAACGACCGGTCCTGCGCTTTCCGCATCCAGCGGATTCCCGCGACCTTCACCAGGTCGTCGGTCCTTGTGGAGTCCTACCCACGCTGCGCCTTTCAGTTCGCGGTCGCCACTCCAGAACTTCACTGCCCCATCGGCCATCCGTTCTGCGAGTAATGTGCCCCACCCACTGCCACTTATGTTCGGCAATTCTTCACAATAACAAGATGCCTAATTATAATTTTTTCAACACACTTCTCGTAAAGTTGCTATTATTGCACCGCTTTTAGGTTCAAAATGCAGCTTTTAACGCACGCGTGCTTTTCACTTTACATTATTGCACTAGTGATTTTTACTTTACAGTTTATTTTTAAATCTCAGCAAAGAGTTTTTATGTCTAAGCAAATATTTTTTTTTTTTGAGATTTAATCAACTGTATTCATTAAAATATGATAAATGAACATTTCATTTCATCAAATTATTTATTTTTGTCAATAAATTAACATTAATTTGTGTTCTAAATGAAATATGTATTCATTTTATTTTTAATATTTGGCAGTTTCCTTCCACCACCTGCGCGCACATAGCTATACGTCTCAACCACAGGCACGGCGTACGATTACAGAAATCCGCGCGCCATTTTTCACAAATTTAATATTTGTCTAAACTATGTTTATGTTCTTTTTCCTCGCAAGTGTGTTGAAAAACGTCGTATGAAATGCGTTGCTCACGCATGTTCATTATATTCTCGGCTCTAATACGCCCTCGCCTTCAGTTTGGTCTGCAATCCAGCCTCGAGTGTAATGAACATCTTAGCTCACTTGAATCATAATGTACTATTACATTAAAAGTTACAAAGTAATGTGGAAACATACATACTTACATAAAATTCAAAACTGATACAGGAAGTGCCTTTTTATATACAAAATCATAAAAAAAAAACATCGATTGTCTGCTGTCGGAGGGGCTTGGGGACCCTATGGATCGAGGGACCCTGGACTCAAGCCCAGCTAACCCATGCATAAAGCCCCATCCCCTTAATTTATGCCTGCATCTCCCCTTAATTTTCCAAAGCTTCCGCTTTTAAAGTCCTAGTCGCTACTTTCCTATGGTAATTTAAATTAAAACCTACCTATTAACTCTTCCTCCAGCCTCTTCGGTATCTTAGCACTGATCTCTTCCTTGATGTCATCAACTAATCGGTAAATGATGTTGTGTTTCTTGATAGCTATGTTCTTCTTCTTCGCTTCCACGGATATAGGGGGCGGACAGTCCACGTTGAACGCGTATATCACCGCTTTGAACATTTCTGCTACCTAACAGAAGAATTTTGAAGGTTTATTTATTGTGATGGAGTTTAACACCCATATTCTAAGTTGTTTCCTCAACTGTTTCTAGACTCCACTCAACCTCACTCAATACAATGTTTCCTCCGTAGTATTCAAAGTTGCAAAAAATCTCCGTAACTTGATAGTTTTGAGAAAGAACTCAAGATACATCGCGACCAACCTTAAAAAGGCTTCCTCAAGACTGGCCAAATGTCACTGTTTTTTATATTTTGAAAAATTTCCGATTTTGACGAACTTATGGAATATATATTTTTCAAGATCCATGGAAATATCCGTCGCGGCCTTTTTATTTCCTTACGGTCAAAATTAATATCCAATATATCCACGATTTGCCCTACTAGAGATAGGAATTTGACATAAGCTCCATACAAAATATGTCTAATTTCTATCTCTACTCTCTAGTAGAGTAAATCGTGGATAGATTGGATATTAATTTTGGCCGTTAAGATACATTGAGGAAATGTCTTAGATTACCGATTTTGACATTATTTGTAAGAACCCTCTAGGCATCTCTGAGTGAGTTTGAGTCTAGAAACGTTTGAGGAAACAACTAAGAATATGGGTATAAGGGTTCCGAAGACATATACGGCCAAAATTGATCTCCTATCTATGATTTGCCCAAGTAGAGATAGAAATTTAGCATAAAAAGTATGAAGCTTATGTCTAATTTCTATCTCTCGTAGAGAAAATCGTGGAGACATAGGATATTGATTTTGGCATGCAAGGATTTTGTGCCCATATTCAAGTCTCGGAAAGTGAGAGGGCTGTAAATGATCTGATTGCTGGGAAAACATCCATGAAACACTTTACACTGGACTGGACTTTGCCCGCAGCTACGCCCGCGTATAATTCGGATTATCACAGAAAGACTTATCGTGCATCCATCGGGACTAATATTCCCGAGATAAAAAGTAGTATATATATTAATCTAGGCATTTGTCTGTCTGTGTGCCAAATTATGGTGATTGTGTGATTGAGTAACAAACATCCAAACATCTTCACAAACCTTGCACATTGATAATATTAGTAGGATAGTTGGATTTTAGAGTCCCGCTGGCAACAATGTGTTGCCGCAGTGTTAATATAAACAATCTTGGCATTTATTTTTAATGCAATTCGTCAATGATATTTATTAAAAGACATTATATTAACAATTTCACATACTAAATAACATTTTTTACCGAATTACATGTGCAGAACTAGTAATTATATTTTATCAGTAGATATTTGAATAAAGAGACGTGCCAAGATTGTTTACTAAATAAGACGAGAGAGAAAAAACATTTTTTTATCAACAACGACCAACTGTTGCTCAACAAAAGTATATCGTGAATACGTGGCTTAAGAAATGATTCGAAACCGAAGCATGCCTATATGCATGAATTACCTCCAAATCATTAGGTGTGACGGCTCCAACGCCGAAGTGTACCAGGTCGAGCCTCACCCTGTCATGCTCGTCATACGTCTCTAGGATGTCCAGGATAGCCTCTACTGAGCCGTCCACGTCACCTAGTGAAGGAGACATTTACGATTTACGATTTATTAACATAAACAGGGGGCCTAGTACATGAAACTCGTACTAGGCCCACAGTAGTCGACGCGAACACACGGCCTCGCGCTGAGAATCAGTTTTTTGAAAGTCCTTGAAGGCGGTTTTTCGTGACTCTAAAATCTAGATCGTGGTTCCTTAGAACAAAATTCTCTAGCTCTCATAATTTAAGGTTTCTCTCCACTGATCCAGTAAAAGCAATCACCCTGTAAAGCGCTGGTGTGCGGGGCGAGAGGGAGAGCCGCCCAAGCAAATGTTACTCCATCTCCCACGGCTAGTCGTTCGCGACTATTTTCAACCTAACGACAAACTATCTTTGTATTCATGTAATCGTTGTATCAGGCCTAAGCTTGTATCATCCGAGCATCTTGCGGGCTAGTTTGGAGAGGTATTGTTGTTGGTACGGGCTCTACTGCTGTAATAGCTTAGCGGTTGAGCGCTTGCCTTCCATGCAGGAGGGTCTGAGTTAGAACCCGGCCCGAGCCACAGACTTTTTGAATTCATGTGTGGATTAGAATTTGATAATCAGATGCTTTAATGGTGAAGGAAAACGTCGTGAGGAAACCTGCATACTTGAGAGTGCTCGATACAGTTCTCGATGGTGTGTGTAGTCTGCTAACCCGCACTAGGCCAGCGTGGTGGACTAAAGCCTTAACCATCTCATTCTGAGAAGAGGCCATGCCCAGTGGAACAATAAGGGGCTGATGATGAAGGGCTACGATATACCTTTGACAAGCACGCTGAGCGTGGGATGCGAGTCGTGCTGTATCATCTTCTGGCGCGGTCCATCGGGCCTCAGCTTGTAGCGCCCCATCGCCCTCTTGCGGACTAGCTTGGCATGGTACTGCTCCTGATGCGCCGCTTCCTTGACGGCGATGACCTCCTGGTCAGCCGCCTGCTTCTCCTTCATGCGCTGGTTGTTACGCCATTTCATTATTTCGTTGGCGCGTTTCTAAGAAGTGGGAAGATATATATTTGTTAAGATAGTCGGTAGTAGTAGAGTTGAGGGGCTCGTAGCAATGCAACGACTGCGCGGATTGTACGATCTGCATGGTTAAGCTGCACTTGCCGCTGTCAGTCTGTGGATGGGTGATCGTTTCGTTACACATCGAGACCCCTCCGTGCCTCGGAGAGCACGTTAAGCTGTCGGTCCCGGTTGTCATAGGAATATCTATGGCAGTCGTTACGGGTAGTCAGAAGCCTGAAAGTCTGACAACTGGTCTAACCTCCGAATGTCAATATTACCCAGTAACTGGGTTGCGAGGGTCTGATGGCAGTCGCTCCGTGTAAAATACTGATGTTCAGCCGCATCTGGCTAGACTGGAAGCCGACCCCAATATAATTGGGAAAAGGCTCGGAGGATGATGATAGTCGGTAGTAGTAGAGCTCCTTTGTGAAAGAGCTCGTCCGGGGAAGTACTACCACCGTACCTACTTCTCCGCCAAATAGTGATGCTTGCATTGCTGTGTTTCAGTCTGAAGGGTACGGGTGCCGGTGAAATTACAATCACATGAGACTTTCCATCTTCATGTTTCAGTTTGGCGAACCGACTTGCGGTACCATTTAGGTAACAGCCTAGGTGGTATTGCAGTTGTTATGGGCAATGGTAACCGCTTAACATCAGGTGGTCCTTTAGCTCGTTTCGCCATCCTATACTATAAAAAATAAAAAAGTCAGTTGGTTTCGTCTACGTATATCTCTGTTTCCCAATCAGGATGTGGGTGAAGAATTAATGGCTATCTCTCTTCGTAAAAAATGACATACAATAAGTCAGTCAACGTTATACGTAGACTCCAAGGAAATAAGTAAAAGCCCATACTGACGAAATTGTAAGCTCTACAAATATTGACTAGAAAAATTGACATTTATAACAGGTATTCTTCTAAACGCCGTTGGAATTCGACTAGTCAAAAGAGAGTTCCATCACTAAGTAAACACATAAAGAACTTCACCACACCCCACTAACCTAACCAAACCCCGTAGCAATAAAGAGTTTCATCACTAAGCAAACACTTAAGACGCCGACAACAGCCAAATTCCCCAAATAGGCTTCTTTTAAAAACATTTTTAGCTGTATCTATTCAGTTTGTGGCAGTGAAAAAATAATGTTAATCTTGATCGTATTTTCTGAAACTGTATTGTGCCCAAAACACGTTTTTTTAGAAGTTTTATCGATAGAAAAGAATTGTAAACTAACCTCTTAAAACATGCTTTAAAGCAAACAATCTCTATTATTTACTAAATATTATAAATAAAATTAAGAAAACATTTGAGAAATACAATAATCTAAAAATTGTTTCTGTTTTTCAAATAAGCTTTTAGTTTTTTATTAATTAAAAATTTGTTAATTTTCATTAAAGTTGAGGGGCGTATCCGACGTCCCTCGGCTCTTTGCCTCTCTTTCAGTTCTATACGAAAACAGTGACCGCAGAGGTCTGATTTTTTAGGTGTTGTCAGCCTCTTAACTAACCTCACCACACCACCTTTTCTTTTTTCTTTTTTTGAGACGGAAATTGCCCATCGCATGTTACGCCACCCGGGTAGGTAGCGTGGTTATGTGGGGCTCGCACCCACTAAAAACTTCGCCGTGTACCTACTCTCGTCTTGGTGGATGAGCAACGGGAACTGCAATACATGGCATTCGCGACCCATCCAGCGCGGCTTATTTTCGGGTCCCTCTCTCTGTAGTGACCCCTAACCTAACCACACCACACTAGCCTAACCAAAACCTGTTAGAATCCTGACTAGTCGGAATTTCCATCATAAAATGAACATTTAACTAACCTCAGAGCTGACTTCTAACACCTGGTCTCCAGCAGACGGTAGCTCCCGCCAACCGAGCACTGAAACAGGCGTTGATGGCGGAGCTTCTTGTACCGATCTACCTTCTGCTGAGTTTAATACTCTCACCTGGACAAAGAAGACATGATACAGAGAACAAGTATACTACAGCGCAAGCCAGAAGTTGCATCGGCTAATTCCGTTACAGCCGAATTTTGCCGAATGAAATGAAGGAATTTTTTTGCGAACGTGCAAACAAAAATATATTTTATAACATTACACAAAAGTTCATAATTCAATAACTATCACATACGGTGTATTGTAATGTACAAGTGCACAAACTCCGGCTGTGTTGCACTGTATTTGGATTTAGCTGATTTGTTATTGACGAATAGGGTATTTGACTTTTTTATATATTATGTTGAAGAGAGAACACGTCTTAATAAAAAATAAATCCATGAAAAAAATTAAAAACACATGCTTTTTGTTTTTGGAGGGGGCATTTTCTGTCCTAATCATGCGAAACGGACATTGTATTGGGTGGCATGTAGTTACAATAGCGTTAATATTTTATGACGTCAGTGGCCAGTAGTGATTTCTCTGTCGACATATTTCGTTTTTAGTAGTAAAGCTCCTTTGTAAAAGAGCTCGTCCGGGGAAGTACTACCACCTTACCTACTTCTCCGTCAAACAGTGATGCTTGCATTGCTGTTTTGGTCTGAAGGGTACGGCTGCCGGTGAAATTACGATCACACGAGACTTTGCATCTTCATGTCTAGTATTGAAGTTGTTATGGCAAAGGTAACCGCTTAACATCAGGTGGGCCTTTAGCTCGTTTCGCCATCCTATACTACATGCTGAAATTTTAATCACTTAATTCCCGAAAAGGGGTCATTGTACTCATCATTATTAACAACATTTACTATGGGACCAACCCTGAAATCGCGGGAAAAAAATCTGTTGGTCCCTACATTTGTGTTCACTTAAATCGATAAAATGTAGGGTGGTCCCTGATAATTTTTTCGCGATTTCAGGGTTGGTCCCATAGTAAAATTTGTTCATAATGATGAGTACAATGACCCCTTTTCAGGAATTAAGCGATTAAAATTTCAGGATATATAAAAAAAAAATTTGAAACTCTTGAACTTGGGATTATTAAAAAAATATCGTTGTTTCATTGTTGCTTAGTTTCTAATTTAAAAATAATAGTCAAATACCCTATTAGACTCCTTTATATTTATAACTGTTTTACCTTCGCCCAGCCGTTTCCTGCTACGATGATGCTCCCTCTTCTCAACGTACCGCGTTGTACTAATACTGTTGCTTGTTTTCTGCAACAAAGAATTTATGTTTTTTTACAAATACGTTGAGATTGCAACTTACATAAATATAAACTTTAATAACAGGCCGTTCAAGTCGATTTTCGAATGACAAATAAATTGAAAAGGTCATTAAAACATTTTAGTTGCAATGTAAACTGAACCTTGTGTTACAGAATTGAGATTTCTAATCAAAAAGCGTAGTTGATGTATATTTAAATGGAATGATAATTTGAGTAGTTCACAAAATCGACACCAGTTGGCCGTACTGTACTGTAATGTAGACCTGTCAAAACTTTGTTTTATATCAATTTCTGTAGATTTAAAGAGAGTATTGTACCATACGACGACGACGACGACGACTGTGGTCTAGTGGTTCGAGTGTCGGACTGCTGATCCCGAGGTCGTGGGATCGATTCCCACAGAACACAAATATTTGTGTGATGAACATAAGTGTTTGTGTTGGTCTGGGTGTTTCTTATGTATTATAAGTATGTATTTACAAAAATAAAGTATATAAGTATTATATCCATTGTCTAGTACCCATAGCACAAGCTCTGCTTAGTTTTGAGACTAGATGGTGCTGTGTAAAAATGATCCAAAAATATTTATTATTTATTTATTCTTATACCCTTGCGAATAAATACCAGGCCCCTCAGAAAGTATTGCGAAAAAAAGTTTTTATATATGGGAGACTGGCCAGTTATAATGTTTTTCGAAAATATGATTATTTATAAGTAAAAATAAGTAAGTTCCAATTTCAAAATTTCCCTCCACATTTTTTGCGAGTTAATTCAAAGTATTGTGTCTCACTGAAATATGGATCTGCGCCGGGAACATTTTAGAGCTATGATTTTATACGATTTCAAGTGTCGCCTGAAACCGGATGAATCGTACGATAGACTTCAAATGGCATTCATGGATGAAGGCCCTTCCAAGGCAACCGTGTATCGTTGGTATAACGAATTCAAGCGCGGTCGACCAACTTTGGGGGATGACGAAAGAAGCGGTCGCCCTTTGACGGCTGTTACCGAAGAAAACGTGCTAGCAGTGAAAAATTTAATCCAAGACAATAGGCGAATTACATATCAGGAGATTCAACACATATTGAAGATTGGATCGGGAAGCGTTCACGAGATTCTACACAGCCATCTTCGCGTGAGGAGGATAGTATCACGCTGGGTGCCGCACAACCTCACCGATGCTCAGAAGCAGGCCCGGGTGGAATGGTGCCGTGATATGCTTAACAAATTTGAAGCAGGCTCGTCTCGGCGTGTTTACGACATCGTTACAGGTGATGAGTCCTGGATTTATCAATACGACCCAGAAACCAAGCGCCAGTCGACTGTTTGGGTGTTTCAAAATGAGCCAACGCCTACCAAAGTGAAGCGATCTAGAAGCGGGGGTAAGATTTTGATCGCTAGCTTTTTTAATTTGACTGGCCACTTAGTATCAATTCCCTTACGGGATCAAAGAAGCATTATGCCGAATGGTATACTACCAAATGTTTGCCAGAAGTTTTCTCTGTTATAAGCAACAAGCGACCAAACACAGGGCTCCGCGGGCTACTGCTCCACCACGACAATGCACCTGCGCACACCGCACTCAAAACGAGGGACTTCCTGGACAGCACGCCAGTCAAACTCCTGGGTCACCCTCCTTACAGCCCTGATCTAGCACCGTGTGACTTCTTTTTATTCCCAAAAATAAAAAATCAGCTCAAAGGGATACAATTTTCGTCGCCGGAAGATGCGCTGGCTGCGTTCGAGCAGGCTGTAAACGAGGTGTCTGCGGCGGACTGGAAAAAGTGTTTTGAAAACTGGTTTAGGCGCATGAATCTTTGTATAGAGGCTGGTGGAAAGTACTTTGAAAAGATTTGATAAAAATATATGTACGTATAGAACAATTTTTTTTAGTTTCGCAAAACTTTCTGAGTGTCCCACGTATCTTTATCTTTATTTTCGTAAATTGTTACGTTCTCAAACCCAAAACGATGACTTCATTATGTGTTGTTCGTTTTCCTAGAAATACAAATAGAAGATGTGGCTCGTAACACAGCAAATTTCTCCCTCTTGGTGGCGCTGTTGTAGATGGAGACCCTCAAATTATCATGTCATTGGCTGATGTATAGACTTCTGGATATAATTAAGCCCGCTCCCTAAAGGGGTTACTTCTAATCAGTAGCTGAGCACGCGGGTTGTTAAACAATGAACTCTCTTTTACATACCCCCGGTACCGGGGGACTTCAATTAATTTATCAGCTGACACATTTCAAGTTAAGATATTTGATTGGTCGTCAATATTTTCGATAGCTAAACCGATAAACCGTACCTTAGACACCGGTCATTTATCGACATCTACACTAATATTATAAAGGCGAAAGATTTGTATTTTTGTGTATGTTTGTAATGAATAAACTCAAAAACGACAGTGCCGATTTAATAAAATAATTCACCATTAGAAAGCTACATTCACCCTGAGTAACATAACATAGACTATATTTTCATGTCCACCCGTGCGAAGCCGGGACGGGTCGCTAGTAATTTATATATTAAACTTTTTTTAATTTTAATAGGCTTATGTTTGAGCGCTACCTATACTTATTTTACTCTATGCCGCTACATTAATTGTTTGTAAAAAAAAATCGTCACCTTTTTGGATACGACGAAAAATGTGTGATGAGCGTCGTGTATCAGTCGAATATTTTGTGTATCATTCTAAAGTTATTATTACCCAATCAACTACAAAGAGATTTTTCCTCATTGCGGTTAAAAGCCTAAGCCACAAACATTTTAACATTCTGTTGATAACATATTGTTGTTGTATTCAGGGTTATTTACACACATTATTTCAAGGTAACATATAAGATAGGCTTAACCAGTTTTCAGATCTAGGTGAGCTTCGATTACTACACTTTCGACATACCCTCTATGGTTTGCTGCCTTCAGCTCCATCAACTGTGCTTGCAACGACGTCAGAGCTTCCACCAAAGTATCAAGATTCCGCTTCTTCTACGTCAACTCCCGGGTATATCTTGGATATAACCTAACTAATCTTAATTCTTAGATAAACTCACCCAGTCCTGGAATCCAGCTGAGCTTCAATGACCACACCTTCGACATAGCCTCCAGGGTCTGCCTTCAGCTCCATCAGCTGAGCTTGCAGCGAGCTTCGACCAAAGTATCAAGATTCGTCTTCTTTAACGCAGAAACTGGTATAGCTTGGATGTCACCTAACTAATCTTAACTCTTAGATAAACTCACCCAGTCCTGGAAACCAGCTGAGCTTCAATGACCACACCTTTCACAAAACCTCCAGGGTCAGCCTTCAGCTCCATCAACTGTGCTTGCAATGTCAGACCTACCACCAAAATATTAAGATTCTTCTTTTTCAACGCAGAAACTAGTATAGCTTGGATGTCACCTCTCTCTTCTTAGTCGTTCACTCTTGGCAGAGTGGTCATGCTTATATCAGGTCTCGAAAGTTGAGTAGCAGCTCTTGCAATGCGTCTCCATTCGGCTCTGGATTCGGATTCTCCATTCGGATGTCACCTAACTAATCTTAATTCTTAGATAAACTCACCCAGTCCTGGAATCCAGCTGAGCTTCAACCTGACTACACCTTCCACATAACCACCAGGGTCCGCCTTCAGCTCCATCAGCTGAGCTTGCAACGTCAGAGTTTCGACCCATGTATCAAGACTCTACTTCATTAACGCAGAAACTGGTATAGCTTGGATGTCACCTAACTAATCTTAATTCTAAGATAAACACACCCAGTTCTGGAATCCAGCTGAGCTTCAATGACCACACTTTCCACATAGCCTTCAGGGTCCATCTTCAGCTCTATCAGCTGAGCTTGCAACGTCAGAGCTTCGACCAATGTATCAAGATTCTTCTTCTTTAACACAGAAACTGGTATACCTTGGATGTAACCAAACTAAACTCAATACTTCGATAAACTCACCCAGTCCTGGAATCCAGCTGAGCTTCAATGACCACACCTTCCACATAACCACCAGGGTCCGCCTTCAGCTCCATCAGCTGAGCTTGCAACGTCAGTGCTTCTACCAAAGTATCAAGATTCTTCTTCTTCAATGCAGAAACTGGTATAGCTTGGATGTCACCGCCTAACGCTTCGCAGATGATGCCGTGAATCGAAAGCGCGCGCATTGTTCGCTCCTAGGTGAAGGATATAGGCTTTATAGAGTTTGTTTTAAGGTTTTATTTAGAAGTTTGGGACTGGGAAGGTAAGGAACTCTGAGCAGTTTTGCTATGAAATATACATATAGGCTTCAAATAAGAGCTAGAGCTTCTTGGTAAAACAAAACGAAATATGATCGACTGTTATATTTTTATAGAAACATGTTTGAGGAGTGTCTGATCAAAAGTCGCAATTTTTTATATCAAAGTATTTTTTTATTCGTATCCATTTCCAATCTCGGAATGTACCCAATGTGGCTATTTCTCTATGAAAAATGCCCCTAAAATTCTTAATTTTGGTCAAGACAAGCTAATATACTACAGAAAGTAATATTTAAATGTACAGTTAAATCACCAAATGTTTTTTTTATATAAGTACCTACCTACCTATATAACTGTTGAGACGCCACTTGTAAAGATTTGTTGGCCACATAACTATAAGATTTTTATAGATACTTGAGAACATGGCCATGTGTCTTACGTATACTAATGCAGAAACACAACTACACAGGAAAGATCCTAAAGTCCGTATAAAATAATGCTGTTAATTGCATTCATTTATAACTAATTATTTGATATGTTTAACAAATCCTCGAGAAAATGTTAAGAATATAGCTGCACGGTTCTAAAAAGTTTATCTTATAAGAGCGGGCATAAACTATGGATACTCTTTTGGCATGGCACAATTTTTTTTACATATTTTGGCAAGATTGAATTAGATGGAATTAGAATAATGTTGGTTAATGAGCAAGACAAATTCACTGAAGTCAAATAATTAATGAATAACAATAACATGTTTAGGCTCGACTATAATAGAAGATCGAGAACTCGAGATCCGAGACTCCATGCCATTAATGGCTATATTTTCTCAAATTTACAGGGTTTTACTAATATTTCCCGGACCTTTCAATGGCACATGAGTGGGCGGACCGTTACTATACTCACATCAGTTAAGTAGGTTCTCTTGTTACGAGTATATCGATGACGACACTTTATGATTTAATATTTGTTTACTATGACGTGATGTTATGGAAATGTTGATATCTGCGCTTAATTACCTATGTATTAGTCATTATGCAAACGAATCATTACATTGCTTATTTCTTCTGAATAGGTATAGGTACCTACTTACTACGTGATTATTTGTGGTAGTCCATAAAAACTTTGTCATTACTTGAGAATGATTGTGTAGTTATAAGATGTCATCTAAGAATTACAGAAGATGGCATTTGGATACACGCTCTTTGATTCATTCAAACATATTTTTTGCAGTTTAAGTGCTTATACAAAAGGTTAGGGGGTTATTAGGGTTTCTATACACATTACTCGGATCGGTATTAATCGACAAAACCCTTTTTTCATCCTAAAATATTCTCTTACATGAAACCTTTGAACAGTTATTTATATATATTTATAACTTTTGAGGAAAGTTGTAGAATAAAAGTTATTAAGGATACTCTGAAACCATTTAGGATGACTTCTTTTCCAAATAATATGGAAAAAGAATAAATAAATAAAAAATTGCGACATTTTACACAGCACCATCTAGTCCCAAACTAAGCAGAGCTTGTACTATGGAAAAGAATAAGATCCTATAATTAAAGCAAAGCGAATTATGCTGCCATGGGGTAATTTCGTTAAAATGGATTTGACGTAGTGTGGCGAGATTTTTAATTGCTGGCAGCAATACTCACTTTTGTTCTCGTCATAATATTGTTATGATATCCGAAAAAAAAACCATTTTAACCGAACTACCCCAAGGCACCGTGTAGCTAAGAAAGGTTTAGGCGCAGAACGTCCTAAAGCATAAGGAAAAGGGAAAATATAAAGAATAACATAGATAAAAAGAGGCATACCTACAATGTTCACACCTGGCTTGTCGATTTTGTTGATCGCCACCAGTATGGGAACTGAAACAATGTCATAAAAATATTGAAAAATCCATAACGTATAAACTCTTTTAAGTCCACAGACATAGTTAAAAATAGAGACGAAGTGTTGCGAACAATCATAGTGAAGCCAAAAAAACGAGTGTGCTTTAGACCACACGACTGAAGTAAAACTTCTCTAACTTATATCTCCCTCTCAACTTCCGTTCGCCTCGCCCGATCACACTTTTCGTAACGCATTCACCAGCTTACTCCCCAAGTCAAGCGTGCGTAAAGAAGTTTTACTTCAAAAAACTATGCTCCTTCGTGTACAACCAGCGCTCACGTACACATCATTCACCTGAAGGATATTTGCTGGACGATGCCGCGACATGTGTACTGAGAGGGGTGATCACGGTTTGAGGTGCGTGTTTTGCGTGAGCGCTGGTTGTACACGAACGAGCATAGTTTTTTTGGCTTCACTAGATTGGTCGCAGCACTTCGTCTAAAGTAAATAAATAAATAAATATAAATATCTTCGGGACATTTTTACACAGCACCATCTAGTCCCAAACTGAGCAGAGCTTGTGATATGGGTACTAGACAATGGATATAATACTTATATGCTTTTTTTTTTTTGTAAATACATACTGTAGCGCGGGATTTGTCATATGAACATTCCACCCTTTGTTTATACGGCGGTCGGACTTTTGATCACCCGACGCGCCGATACTGCTGGTCAGCAGGGTAGGCAGTGGACCCGCGATCAGTGACGGATGTGCACGTTCCCTCCATCCTCCACGATTTTCACGTTCGCGATGTGTGTTCATCTCATTTAATTTTTGTGTACTTTATGTGTTTGTTTTTTTACTCTACTTAATTATATTTCATAGTTTCTGTTTACATTGTGTTTTTGATGACGAACAACCCCCTAAAGGATTTTTGTACATTAAAATACTTATAATACTTAAGAAACACCCAGACCAACACAAACACTTATGTTAATCACACAAATATTTGTGTCCTGTGGGAATCGAACCCACGACCTCGTGATCAGCAGTCCGACCCTCGTACCACTAGACCACAGACGTCGTCATAGATGTATAGATTTATTAGGACTAAGCTAGGGGGCACTCGGGTAGACTACGAGGTAAAGGAACCATAACCACAATTAAAAACACGCTTACGTTCCTTGATGAATGCGGCTAAATTTCTTCTCAGGTGCCATCACAGCACAGTTTACCCCAGTGGTTCCCAAACTTATTTTGTCTACTCTAAAGTCGAGAGTTCAGTCGGTGTCTAAGAGTCCTCCTAGCTAGATGAAATTACAAATCGCCGCCCAAGCCTTTACACAACGCCCCCATTTTTTTTCAAGGTCTCTTACCGCCCACCTTTAGGCCTGCAGCACCCACAAGGGGGCGTTATCGCCCACTTTGGAAATAGCTGGTTTACCTCCTCTGCTTTAGGAAATAACCATTATCATCATCAGCCTATATTAGTCTACTGCTGGACATAGGCCTCTTCAATAGCTCGCAACTGACATGGATCCTCGGCCACTCGCATCCAGCTACTACTAGCCACCTTGCCAATATCATCGCTCCACCAGGTCTGCGTAACTAGAATGACAGACCTACCGTTGGCCTCCCTCGCCATCCTGATGGACTCGACCGTCTGTTCCATGACGCCATCATCAGCCGCCACCACCAGCACCACGATGTCGGTGGCGTGGGCGCCTCGGGACCGCATGGCTGAGAACGCTGCGTGGCCGGGCGTGTCCAGGAATGTTACTTTCTCGCCTGATGCTAGTTGCACTGAAAGGAAACGAATAATTTTAAATGTCCAAACACAGAAGTGGAATGGAAAAGTGGGCAGGACGCGCGTGCCAACACTCTGCACCATATATTTCAAAGCCTTTCTCAGTACGCCTTATGACTTGTTTCTGTAAATCATCATCCTCCGAGCCTTTTCCCAATTATATTGGGGTCGGCTTCCAGTCTAGCCAGATGCGGCTGAACATCAGTATTTTACACGGAGCGACTGCCATCAGACCCCGCAGGCCGCAACTCAGTTACTGGGTAATACTGACATTCGGAGGTTAGACCAGTTGTCGAACTTTCAGGCTTCTGACTACCCGTAACGACTGCCATAGATATTCGTATGACAACCGGGACCGACAGCTTAACGTGCTCTCCGAGGCACGGAGGGGTCTCGATGTGTAACGAAACGGTCACCCATCCACAGACTGACCGCGGCAAGTGCAGCTTAACCTTGCAGATCGTACAATCCGCGCAGTCGTTGCATCGCTACGAGCCCCTCATACTGTAACAAAAACCCTCAAAAATGCCTTACTGTGCTGTTTCTAACTGCAGAAACAAAAGATACAAGTACATTTGATAAGTTTTTTTTTTTATGACGTCAATATGTAAGGCGTAGTTTGTTCGAAAGTTGCCACGCATAAATCGCAAGTAAAATTGTGATTACAACCTTTCTATCTATCTATTTCTGTGTGTCCAAATATACAGGTGACACCATCCAAATTTTTTATAGAGATTTCTAGTAGTAGAAAAGTACTTTTGTAGTATTGTACGGACGACCGCACGTCGGTGGTAACACTTCGACATTAGCAGCATCTTTATTTCGTAAGCAGTAAGGGCGGTTTTCGAATTGAAATGTTACCACTATCATGCAGTTGTACATATCTTCTACATATAAGTCATGTATGTTGCTTATAAATTGTTTGTGTACAATAACTAAATAATATTTGTATTTTATTGTAGTGTCATGCTACGCCTGCTGGTCATCATAGCTAATCTATCAAAAAAAGATTAAAACCTAGTTTTTCAAATGATTTAATAGCTTATTCACTCTTATCTCTCTTATAGGAGTAATTTTCTAATTACACCTATAACAGAGATAGGAGTAGTAGACTAGCCCAAAAACATTTTTTTATCACTTGTCATCTTTTCTTAGCTCAAGCACCATATTAAAACAAAAAAATTAAACTAAAACTTGGCCTACTGTACGTGTTGGACAACTGTAACAGTGTACAGTAGGCAGCTGTTAAATAAATAAATATGACATGAACACAAACATTCGAACAAAAAGATAAACAAACCAACCAACCAACTTTTTGGAACCGTGCGACTAGATTCATAATTAACGTTTTGTTAGTGCATCTAAATGCTTATTCGAAATAAAAACTTTTGACTTTGACTTTGAAACAGTTTAACATATTATAATAAAACAAGTTTAACCGGATTATATCGCGTATATTATTTAGCTTTGCAGCGTTCGTGGTCGCAGGAAGACTAAGATGACAAGCGTCTTTACAGATATTTCTAAAAATTTATTTTAATCTACCGTACATAACCAGCCCATTACTGTCCCAATACTGGGCACGGGCCTCTTCTCAGTACGAGAAGGCTAAGGCCTTAGTCCACCACGCTGGCCTAATCTACCGTACAATTTTTATTAATTAAAATCTTTCGATGCACGCAGTAACCACTCACAGTGTTGTGTGCTGTTTGGGACTTGATTATTTTTAGAACTGGGTTCCAAATCCAAAAAGTAGCTGCCAACCATCTTCTCTATTAAAATTAGTTTTATAATTTCAATAGCCTCACTAAAACATAGTGATATATACTCTTTGAGCCTCACGGAGCATTCTAGGTATATATCGGTTTTCCTTCACCAGGAGTTGTAGTTTATCAAATTGAAGAAAATGGTTGGGTTTGTCTAGGACATGTTCACACACTGCAGACTTTGTGGAGCGTCTGTTCTTGACGTCGGCTATATGTTCTTTAATTCTAGTGGCTATACTACGCTTTGTTTGTCCTATTTTCTAGTTCAACATACCTTCAAAAGCGCCTATATGCTGCGTGATCCCACCAAACTCCTGATCGACCACAGCTGTGTCTCGCAATGCGTCCAATAGGGTAGTCTTGCCGTGGTCCACATGGCCCATCACACACACGACTGGCGGACGAGGGCGGAGGGCGGAGGGGGGCGCGGGGGGCGAGGGTATGGCGTCCTTGTTCTAAAATTGTAAAGGGATTATGTTAGGCTGCTGTAAAGACAGCTGATATTTCATGCAAGTTAAAAATAAAATAAGACAGTAATTCTGCATGGAGCGTTGACGCGAAGCCAGAGCTATATAGCAAGTTCTATCAAACGCGTGCCACAGGGCGCAGGTCATTGAATTAAACCTATGGAAGTGGCCCATTCTTCTATATCCACCTAGTTTATACAAATATCTATTAAATCGTTATTGAATTATGAAACTATTCTTTGTCTCTTGTTAACCAACGTGTTCTGTCGTCTGGTGAAAGAGATCGCATGCTATTTGTATATTCTCTGTTTGGCAACATCTTTACGGGATGTCAAAATACCTACGCCGCGTGGCAACCCCGCTTACCCCGCAATGTGGCCCATAGTACATGAGCTGTCAAGTAAACAAACTAGGGCTGTTGATATTTTTTAAATATCAGATTTTCGATTTATCGATATTTTTAAATATACAATCGGAGTTAGATATATTGAAAAAAAAAAAGATATTTCGATATATTGGCCAAATTTCATGATTCTAGGTCAATGCGAAGTACCCTATAGGTTTTTTATGTGAGTTTGCGAGTATCAAAATGTGACATAGCCGTATGATTGCCTTGACCTAGAAGCTTGATTTTTTATGTCCTAGGGACAGCCGAACTTAGTATTTGATATAATTACATTATTTATTACTACTTGAAAATGATTTTCATCAGCACACATCTCTGGTACGAAACACGAGCATCGATATCGATACTTTTTAGTTTTGATTACATACTTCCCTAGCTATGGCCACCATAACGGTGGCCCGGATATTGTAGGTATACCACGCTTATTTCGTAGGTATTACTGGTCCATAGGTACAAGTCAATCGCGCAGCACAGTGTGATAAGATCCCGGTTTTTGTCTCATCGTGTTTTTATTGAATTAATCGATAGAGTTTACAATTCCGAAGATTAGACTAAAACTCCGGGTTCGCTCAGACTTGAGGTTTTTTTTTAAAAAAATGTCAAAGTTTCGCAATATCCGACTCTTGAAAAATGAAAAAAAAATCATTATAATTTAATGGAAGTACTTATTACAGAATTTATTTATTCTATCGAAAAATGGAATAATAGCCGACCGTTCTACCAATTCCTGTTGCATTAGTATGAATGGGTCGAGAGATATGATTTTTTTTCTCATTTTTCGTTTTCATTTTTTTATTCATCTAAACCACCGTAGTAGGTGGTCATTCCTACATCAAAAAATTGCTGATACTTTCTATTATGTGTAGTATTAATTCCAAAACCTAATTCGTTGGTTTCCAGGAGTTATTGGAGATTCAAAATTTTCCTTAGGGGTGACACTTTCATGTATCCGAAAAAAAAACAATAAGAATATATTTTATCTGAAAAAAAAAGAAGGTGTTTTAAATACTTTTTAATAATTAATATGGAGTTGGCTATTTGAAAGAAAGAAAATGAAAGAAAGAAAAAATTTTTATTTTTATTTTTAATTTTTTTGTGGCTAAAATCTAACTCCAGGTCTCCATTATAAACCCGACCCTAAACATATTGCCGACGTTTTTAAACATCATTTTAAAGTGGAGTCACCTTTAAAAACGTGTGTCTTACCTAGCACTGTTACCAGTGATGTCTGTTGCGTTACACATCCAATTCGAATTACTAGTGGGGAGGTACGTCAGGCTATTGGCAATATGAAAAGAGGAAAATCGCCGGGGCATGACGGGCTCAGTGTGGAGCATCTTAAGTATGCGGGTGTTCACATACATAGGTTGCTGTCTATGTTGTATACTCTGTGTATAAGGCATTCATATTTGCCACCAGACTTAATGAAAACTATTGTTGTACCACTTGTTAAGAATCGTACGGGAGCTATATCGGACAAAAATAATTATAGACCAATCTCACTTGCAACTGTGATTGCAAAAGTACTAGATAGGATAATGGACGAGCGCCTTAGTGGATGCATACAACTTCAGGACGCTCAGTTTGGTTTTCAATCAGGTTTGTCAACGGAAACGGCGATTTTGTCACTTAAGCATACTGTGAACTACTATGTTGAAAGAAAAACACCAATTTATGCATGTTTCCTAGATCTATCTAAGGCGTTCGATCTCGTGTCCTATAACTTACTTTGGGCTAAGTTGAAACAGGTGGGTGTTTCTCTGGAGGTCATAGAAATGTTCTCATATTGGTACGGTCATCAGAAAAATATTATAAAATGGGCAAATGTTTATTCAGATGAATACTCATTAAATTGTGGTGTGCGACAAGGAGGGTTAACCTCTCCTAGACTTTTTAATTTGTATGTAAATCAGCTGATTGAGGGGCTGAGCAGCATGCATGTCGGCTGCCGAATGGATAATGTTAGTGTTAATAACATTAGCTACGCAGACGATATGGTGCTGCTGAGCCCGTCAATCGGCGGTTTGAGGAAACTTCTCAGCGTATGTGAAGTTTATGCTGAGGAACACGGTTTAAAGTATAATGAGAAAAAGAGTGAGTTTATGGTTCTGGTTGGAAAGAATAAGAGACCTAACAGTGTTCCACCTTTGACTCTGAATGGAGTTCAGCTGAACCGTGTTCCTCAGTTTAAGTATCTCGGGCACATTATTACTGAAACTTTACGCGATGACCCGGATAGATAGATAGATAGATAGAATATACTTTATTGTACACCATGAAAATAGTAGTAAACAGGAACAACGTACAAATTATGGGTACATGGGCGGTCTTATCGCTAAAAGCGATATCTTCCAGACAACCTTTGGATGGACAAAGAAGACGTAAGATCTAGATAATGGGGGCAGTCCGTGGCGTACTACTAAACTAAAATAAATAAATAGCACAAAATATATTACACATATAGGTATCATAAATATATATAATATATATAATATATATATAAATAATCTTACAATATAGAGAGAGGATATAGAGAGGGAAAGGAGGGCATTGTCGGTGCGTGGCAATATGTTGGCTCATCGATTCACTCGTTGTACGGTAGAAGTCAAGCTTACATTATTCAAGGCTTACTGTCAAAGTTTTTACACGAGTGGTCTATGGGTTAACTTTACGCAAAAATCCTACAATGCCCTCAGAGTTCAGTATAATAACATCTTCAGGGCTCTGTTGCGCCTCCCTCGGTATTGTAGTGCTTCAGGCATGTTTGCGGATGCACATGTGGATGATTTTCATGCCATCATACGCAAGAAAATTGCGTCTGTTGTGCAGAGGATGCGGGGGAGTAGCAATGGAATCCTGAAGATGTTAGCGGGAAGGATGGACACCGCCGTCCTCAGTCGTTTCATTGATTTACATGTGAGAGGTGCGAATCAATGACTCGACATTTGTTAATATTTATTAATGATTGTTATCTGTGTTTACTAACATAGTTGTTTAAGTTTTTCATTGTTACTAACAAAAATGATTATGGAATGTTGTTTTCTGAAGATAAAATATTTTATTATTATTATTATTATGTTGTAGTGTCTAGAACATTTATGTATGCCAAGTTTCAACGGAATCGGTTAACAGGTAAGAATTCAGTGGGTGAACAAGCACTCATCCCCTGTTTTCCTACCCTTAGGGGTGGATTTTGATTTTCAAATTTAAATGGGAGCAACTTCGAGATATACCCTATCTATTAAAAGAAGAATCATCAAAATCGGACTACTCTGTAAAAAGACGAATTGAGAACCTCCTCGTTTTTTTCGTCGGTTAAAAAGTAAAACAAAATTGATTTAAAAGAATTGTAAAATTAATAACAAAGAACTAAATTGACTAAGAATATTTAATAAATTGTCAAAAATGTTGATATAGGTATATTACTCATGTTTAATGTTGATTTATATACTTATGAGACATCGGAAAGGATTTTCTTTTATTTACTATTAGTTGAGTCTTTTGGGTTAGAATTTATAGACGGTTTACAAAAAACGTGTAACAGTCAACATGATACCAATTTCTCCATTAGTTTTTTAATTTCCTTTATAAAATTACTCAATCTATGCCATCTAAGCCACAAAATAATGATATCTTGTTATGGTCGTGATAAGGAAGCTAAAACTTAATAAAAATAAACAAATTATGTTTTGGTTGAAGTGGCAGCCCTAAGTACGGATATTTCGGATATTACTAAAATTTCCAATAACTCCTGGAAACCAACGAGTTAGGTTTTGGAATTAATACTACACATAATAGAAAGTATCAGCAATTTTTTGATATAGGAATGACCACCTACTACGGCGGTTTAGATGAATAAAAAAATGAAAACGAAAAATGAGAAAAAAAATCATATCTCTCGACCCATTCATACTAATGCAACAGGAATTGGTAGAACGGTCGGCTATTATTCCATTTTTCGATAGAATAAATAAATTCTGTAATAAGTACTTCCATTAAATTATAATGATTTTTTTTTCATTTTTCAAGAGTCGGATATTGCGAAACTTTGACATTTTTTTAAAAAAAAACCTCAAGTCTTAGCGAACCCGGAGTTTTAGTCTAATCTTCGGAATTGTAAACTCTATCGATTAACTCAATAAAAACACGATGAGACAAAAACCGGGATCTTATCACACTGTGCGCAGGTACAGTCGACTCCATGACAGTGGTAACACTTCAATTCGACAACCGCCCTTACTGCTTACGAAATAAAGATACATACACCACATATTAAATCATATAAACACTGCTGCCTGTTGCCAGAAATCCTAGTTTTTGCCAAGATCTATTCAAAACTGTTAATCTTGAAGTTCAACATACCTCCTCTTCTTCCAGCTCTTGATCAGGACTTGGTACAATCTTAAACCTACACCCAGAGATCTTGACAATATCTCTGATGATCTGAGGGTTGTGTATCACAGTTTTCTTGGTATACTCGACTTCAGAATTCTTGTCTGCAAACTCTAGGGCTTTGAATACATGATCTGAAACCACAATACCATAAAATATATACTACAATACTATCTTGATAACACAGACCAGTAAGCCTCTAGACGCCTATTAACCGGATACCCCCGGTCACAAAGCATATGCACTAGCACTGCATATCTTACGCCCAGCAACCAATCGGGACGTCACTCCGTCAGCAAGCGGCACCAATAATATCACCGAACATTTGAGCCGACCAATCATAACGCCCCGTTCCCCCCGGTCCCCGCCAACATTTTACGACTGTGTTCTCACGCAAAACTTTGTTTATGTGGCGTCTTGAGGCTTACTGGTCTGTGGTTGATAAGCAATGTATTGTTAGGTATGTGTTAAAAAGAAAAGAAGAAAAAGTTTTTGACTGCACAGATAAGAAATATCTTAGAAAGAAGAAAGAAAGAAAAAATATTTATTTGCTTCAAAAGTGACGCACAAAATTACCAAAAAATTCAAGAACACAACAAATACAGGTACAGAGCCAAGAAGTGTGGTAAGATATAATAAAACAAAGTTTAAGCGGCTTAAATCGCGTATATTATTTAAATTGGTTTCCCAGACGTTTCGAAAGCTTACTGCGTGCATCGAAACGATTTTAATTAATAATATTGTACGGTAGATTAAAATATTTTTTTAGAAATATTTGTAAAGACGCTTGTCATCTTAGTCTACCTGCGACCACGAAATGCTGCAAAGCTTTCGAAACGTCAGGGAAACCAATTTAAATAATATACGCGATTTAATCCGGTTAAACTTTGTTTTATTATAATGTGTAGTGATCGCGAAAACCTAAGAAGTTATTAAATATCTTACTAACCTGCATTTAGTCTTACTTAGTAAATTCAATAATTACAAGTATAATGAAAATAAATGAGAGGCACAACAAAATAGGTTTAAAGTTTTAAGGTGGACTTTCGTAAGTCCCTGTCATAGAAATCTAAATAACAAGGTAATAGAAAGGTATCTACTGTCTTTTACTACTGGAACACATGTCACCGTTATTCCGCTACCAACACATCAATACGCATTTACGCCCACCATGTTTCTAGCATCCAACGCAAAATAAATAAAGCCTAAAAACAATTTCGCTGTTAGATATGCTGCAAAATAAAACTTAAGTGACTCTGCATCCTAAAGTGCGGGATGATCAAGCGAACGATTCACGCACTGGTGTCCTATGAGACACCTGTACGCGGCGACAAGTTCACACGCACAGAAATAGATAGATAGAATGGAAAAGTGGGCGCGGCGCGCGTGCCATCACTCTACACCATAGTGCAGGGCATTTCAAAACATTTCTCAGTACGCCTTGACTTATTTCTTTAAATACAGTAACATAAACCCTTTTTTAACCGACGAAAAAAAGGAGGAGGTTCTCAATTCGACGCGTATATTTTTTTTTTTTTTTTATGTATGACCACGCATAACTTTTTACAGAGTGGTCCGATTTTGATGATTCTTTTTTTAATGGATAGGGTATATCTCGAAGTTGGTCCCATTTAATTTCAAAATCAAAATCTACCCCTAACGGTAGTAAAACAGGGGATGAGTGTTTGTTCACCCACTGAATTCTTACCTGTTAACCGATTCTGTTGAAACTTGACACACATAAATATAGTTCTAGACACTACGACATAATGGAGACCTGGAGTTAGATTTAAACCACAAAAAAATGAAAAATAAAACTTTTTAACAAAAAATTTTACCAACGAAAACAGAAACTGAAAAGCGAAAAATAACTAATTATGAGTCGGGGCCAAACAACCAATCAACGAAGATCATTAAATTACTTTAAATAAATAATAAAAACAACGTCACATAAAATACAACGTGAAATTTTCAACGATAAACAATAACTTTCCAAAAATGCGTTCTCCGCTCGGCCACTTGCAACTTACACGCACTTTGCTTGTTAAAAGTTCGTTTGGCGCCGGCTCATAATTAGTTATTTTTCGCTTTTCAGTTTCTGTTTTCGTCGGTTCAATTTTTTGTTAAAAAGTTTTATACCCTTTTTTTTTCATTTTTTATTAGTAAATTCTCAGTAGCAGCCCGGAGTCTGGATTTGTGCCCGGTCGATGGCAATAGGCTCGCCCCCTATTACATGGGACTATAACATAACTGGCGAAATGTGGGTGTACTATTACACCTCTGCCTACCCCTTCGGGGAAATACAGGCGTGATGTTATGTTATAAACCCGCAAAAATGCCTTATTGCACTGTTTCTAACTGTAGAAACAAAAGCTAAAAGTAAATTTGATTAAAGTTAATTTTCAAATGTTAAAAATTAGGCATGGTTTGTCGTTTGACGACCTCTGTGGTCTAGTGGTTCGAGTGTCGGACTGCTGATCATGAGGTCGTGGGTTCGATTCCCACAGGACACAAATTCAATATTTGTGTGATGAACATAAGTGTTTGTGTTGGTCTGGGTGTTTCTTGTGTATTACAGGGTGTCAGGGAAACGCTTCCGAAAACGAAGATAGGTGATAGTGCTGGTGATTACTGATACGAAACAACGAAAAAAAAAAATGCGATTCTTTTTTTAGATTTTTTCATTTTTTTTTTTGCATTATTATTATGTATGAGTTTTATTTAACTGCCCAAAGCTGGTTATGTATGAAAAATGTATACATTTATGTATGTATTTACGAAAAAAAAAGTATGTAAGTAGTATATCCATTGTCTAGTACCCATAGTACAAGCTCTGCTTAGTTTGGGACTAGATGGTGCAGTGTAAAAAATTAAAAACTCCATTTTATCTACCTATTTCTGTGTTCACAAGCCTTTACCATTTCTATTACCTTATATTATTTTGTTTTCTATGGTCGCAGCCGATGCGACAGACGCGCACGACCGACACACTGCGGCAGATGTGACACTACAACAGTATGACGGGATGTATGGCGGCCGCATGTGTAGCATCGGCCGCAACCCTTGCAAATGAGCCATATTACTTTGATGCAGATTTATAAGCAGAACCACCTTTAAATTGCCACAAATATGATTGAAACTGAACAAATCTATAGCAAACATAAGTGATACTGACCCACATCTTTGTCGAGGACCATGGCTATGTCTTGCACAGTCATGTTGCGCCATATTCCAACCACTTCAGCACTTTTTGGTGAATATCTGACAGGTGGTCTACCATGGCTAGCAGCTTCCTGTAGGTAAAATAATACTTCACATATACTTGTACTATTATTTGTTCTATGTAAAACTACTAAAAAAAACTACTGATTCTATTTAAAGACTAATAAGTAAGCAATTAATAAATTAATTTGGGTTAAGGTTTTTTTATCAGTATTTGTACAGATACTTCTACTCATCTGTGTGCGCAGAGCTGAGTGTGTGAGCGTGTCAATATGCAGCTAAGGTGGTATGCCACTGGTCAAATTTCTTTGTCTAATCCAATTTATTTGATGATCAGTGTTTTATTACATACAATATTTGATGAAAATCATCAAATTTCTATGGACAAATTCACATTGGACAAAGAAATTTGAAGAGTGGCATGCTACCAACGACCATACAGCTCATAGACGCCTCATTACAGGCGACCAATGTCAGCAACACACATATGAAATTTCACTAATGTAGGTCACCACTATTCGCCACTTGAAATCTTCAAATCAGTTTTGATCACTCACATGAGCCTTCAAAACTGCCGCATTAGTGATTAGCAATCGGATTGCAGTACCCTGCCTCAGCTAGTGGCAGAATTTATTGTACATGTTGTATATTGATTGTATGGGTTACTATAAAATTATTACATATGTGGGTACTTCCAAATAAGTTAATACTGATTGTCATTGTGTTCTGTCAAATAAATAGTTTTGCTTCTATCTCGAAAGTGTGTGTATGTTTTAGTACACATTATATTCAACATTAGCCGTCTATTGGGCTGTATGGTTGTTGCATGCCACCTTTAGATTTGTATTGCAGTGACACAGCAGTCATCGTTTGACACATGTTTCGCACACAGCTGGTTAGTAAAATACTTTATACACTTAAAAAAAATGTGTTGTAGAGTATTGGAGAAGCACAGTGAAGAAACAATTGGTTATTGATCTCTGATAATATGATTATTTGAACATAATTATGTAATGTGTGATAATAAATAAACAAGAAGTTATAAAATAATGAATTATTTTTCATTAAAAAAATTAGACCTGCAACAAATTGAAAATAAATTAATGCCGAATATACCTTTTCTTCGGGTGATCTCCTCTTTTTGCAGCATACATAAGATATTGAAAGCTGTCTGGCCCATTGGTGATTATTGTTCAAAGGAACTTTTTTAATCCCATATATTTGGGAGACTAATTCGTTTTGTATAGTCTTTATTGGTAACCTAGAAAACAAATATTGATATCGGATTTAAGAAAATGAATTCCCATAAAGGGTCAGAGTGTCGCCTTAGGGGAGTACATTCACTTTCATGAGAACACAATTAAAATATCATTATTAATTGTCATAGTACTCGAAATTAAATTATAAGTGAAAGTTTACAGTATAGATAATCGGCTCAGAGTTGTTCCTGGCACCCCATATGAAATGTTGTAGGCACTTACCGTCTAAGCAAGATACTTTTGTACATTTTTATTGTTATTAAATGCAGGAGTTAAGTCATGAAGTAATCGATAAAAGTGTTTCAAGATTAAAAAAGGTTATGTCACAAAGTTTGAAGGTTATAAAGTATTATAATTTATTTTGGCTTCCAAATCAGTAAGTGTTTCATATTATTGTTACTTTGTTTAGAATAGTAGCAATCATATTTAAGATAAACAATAAGAATTGTAAAATATTAAACACAACACAACATAACCTCTACGAATTCATGAGTTTGACAACTTTGACAGAATTGACATTGACAAATGGTTAGGTTTCAGTACATTAGGCGGGCTCCACACTCCACACGTTGGCCCCAACGTTAGGACGAGAGTTGGCCCGTAATTATGCCTAGCGTCCACATGTTTGAGATAATGTTAGTTTAGTTCCGTCAGAGCACTCAGAGCCAATGTAAAGACGTCTAAAATAGATGTTGCATTAAGCACTTTAACATTATTGAGTGCTTAAAAGCTGAACTGTCAATTAAAATAACACAATAGTGAAACAATGGACGTCGTCTTTGAAAAATGTTTTGACATATAAGAGAATATCATTATTATTTGTTAATAACCATAAAGATTTTCTTATAAAATTTCTATAACTATTGCGTCTATCCACCCGGATGACATTTTCAAGACGCGGTGACCGTAGGAACAAGCTCATTTGATGCACCTTACTTCATGAGTGCTGTGGCAAGACAGAGAAAACTGCCAACGTGTGGGCGCATCGTTAACGTAGGTGCATAATTCCTTTGATAAAACCGACACGCGACGGCTATCTGCCAATTCTCGCCCCAACGTTCGGGCCAACTCCATTTTTCCGATCCATACGTTGGCGAATAGCGTTGGCGTCAACGTTCGGGCCAATGCGTGGAGCCGGGGTTATCAAAGTAGGTTACAGAGTCAGTCACATGGTTGCCAGATCCAGATTAATGAGTTTAATTCAGTACAATAATAACAACTTTTTAGTTAAGTCTCTTCAATGTAACAAACATGAAGTTAGAATATTTACTCTAACTTCATGGTAACAAACCGCAGCAGCACTCTACTATAGATTGGCGAGAAAAAAAAATCTAAGGCCCGTATTACAGAAGGTTCCTCAAGTACAGTTTAAACTTCAATCGTTACTTGAGTATCGGTCTTATTCCAATACGGTAACTATAAACTTTAACTCAACAACATAACACATGAATTTGACCCGAAATAGAATAGAAATCTCTACTCTAGCGTAGTCTGGACCACACTAGAGTGATTACAGATCAAATTTCTGCTCAATTAAATACCGAAACAGGTGACAGTATAAAATAAAGCTAAACTCAGCTGAACTGTGATCATTAGTGATCAATAAATGCTTGAGGAATGTTCTAAATTTAAATCTCAACTTAAAACTTGTCTTAAACGCTTGAGTATCGTTCTGTCCTAACGGGCCTAACGCAATGGGCGAAACGATTCTAACCTTAAGTAGTGATCAGCAGGGCTATTGCGTATCTCTGTTGACAGCTCATAGTGATGATCAGTGATGATCACTTGGCAAAGTGTTCAACGAGTAACTGTTAAACAGCTTGTTTGGTATTGGCTAACTTCAGTGTCTAACGAAGAAGACGTCATGAGCACCGACTATCGCTGATAGCCACCGTAACACATTCTGACAGTTGCTTTCGTATCAATACTTGTAAGATTGCGATTGCGTATGCATAGTGGACATCATATTGATAAGCACTTAGTTCGTCATCATTTTCGTGAAAGACACTACCTACTCATAGGTAGTGTTTTATGAATTCCAGTGATGATCACCGAAGCCGGTATTTAGTAAAAAGCGTAAAAAATAGACTTTTGTTGTGTTTAATTATGATTCGTCTTTATAAGGACTTGTACTAAACAATTGCACGTCCAAATTTGTTGAAATTTGCGGAAGAAGAGCTAAAACAAAGTCTTTTACGAATTGTGAAACGCTGCGTTCGCGACCTTAATACATTTTTATTAATAAAAAATTTTTAATTATACTGAATCTCTTAAGGGGTCATTGTACTCATCATTATAAACATTTTTTACTATGGGTCTGACACTCAAATCGCAAAAAAAAACAACTGATCCCTACATTTGTGTTCACATAAATTGACAAAATTACAAACAGTAGATTTTTTTTCGCGATTTCAGAATTCGACCTTGAACCCGAAAAATTCATTAGATCCCTCCGAAACGAGAATGAAATGAAAGTTAGTTACCAATACTGTCATCATTTCAGCAGAAAGACGTCCACTACTGGACATAGGCCTCCCCCCAATTAAGGGGGGATATGCCATAATCGCCACGCTTGGCAGGCGGGTTGGCAATCGCAGTTGGTTGGTTAAATACCTACTCAGAGGATGCTGCTGCCCATCCTCTGGTGAATCCCTTAGGCGCCTTTTACGACACCCATGAAAAGAGATAAGGGTGGTGCAATTCTTTATGTCCGGCACCACACGGAATTCTGTAATCACAGACTAAGAAGTGTACTACGTACGTGACTTTAATGAAGCTTAATATGTTATATTCTCTTTGCTTAATATGTTTTGTATGTACAGTCGACTGCATGACAGTGGTAACACGTCAATTCGAAAACCGCCCTTACTGCTTACGAAATAAAGATGCTGCTAATGTCAAAGTGTTACCACTGACGTGCGGTCGACCGTACCTACTTACAAATAGATTTTAATTTACTAAGGCATCATTGAGCAACACGGAAATTTAATTTCCTATAATCATACCGGACATAATCCATCAGTCTTTTAGTAACAATGATTTAATACCTATCTACTTATTAACATTATTTATTAAACGCTGCTCGACTCTCGAGATAAACAACTTAATACAATAATGAATTTACTGATTTTACTGCCGACTTCATGGGTCATATTTATATAATCCACTTAAATCAAAAGTTCTTTAAAATGTAATACTCGGGCCAGTATTATAGAACGATACTCAAGCGTTGATCTCTGTTTAAAACTAGTTTAAAGTCGAGCTTTGATTTTAGAACGTTCCTCAAGCAGAGATTTGTTGATCACAGTTCAGCTGAGTTTAGTTTTGTTTTATACTGTCACCTGTTTCGGTATTTGAGCTGAGATTTGATCTGTTATCACTCTAGTGTCGTCCAGACTACGCTTGAGTAGAGATTTCTATTATATTTCAGGTCAAATTCATGTGTTATGTTGTTGAATTAAAGTTTATAATTACCGTTCTGGAATAAGACCGATACTCAAGTAACGATTCTATCCTTAAGTAGTGATCAGGTGATTGGAGTTTAAACTGTACTTGAGGAAGCTTCTGTAATATGGGCCTAACACTGTAACGCTCAAAAGACATTACTCAACTTAGCCGTATAATAGTCGTTAAGAAAATAGAGGCGTCCATTGTAATAGAGGCGTCCATTGTAATAGAGGCGTCCATTGTAATAGAGGCGTCCATTGTAATAGAGGCGTCCATTGTTGTGACGATGAGCACCATCCTCCGAACGTAACCTAGGCCGGTGCCATACGTTCGGAGGAACGTAAGGCACCGTAACGTGATATCCACTCAATGTGATACGCAATACCAATGTTATGAAATTCTCAGTTGTCATCATTGAGAGGTTTTTCATCTGAGGGTAATATGTACTTGTCATCAAAGTTCAGTTATCTATCATCAAAAGCTAGTTAGTCACTGGCTATGAAACAGATAGCTCATAGCCCTCACAGAGTACATTTGTATATATGAGAATAGGCCTAGGTGATTGAAGTTTAAAAACTGTACTTGAGGAAGTTGAGGAACCTTCTGTAATACGGGCTAAATGATTTATTGCATTGCATAGTTGAGGTTATGAAAGGCATAAACAATATCCGATAAATAGAATTAAAAAAGTGAATCATAGACAATTACTATTTATGTCCGCCATTCATTCTTTTGAGTTGCTTTTTCGTTTTACGATTCCCGAGCGCACGATTTGTCATCGAGATCTACGCATCACCATCGCGTAATTAATTAACCTACGTAGAAGCAGTTGAAACAATAAACTCCACGCGTTTAGGCATCACAGCCACCAGTGTAGTGTAACAGCCATCTGACGTGATCATACCGTGAGATCGTATCTACCAGTGATGCTTTTGCTCGCCTTTTACGTTATCGGTTGCGACGTGCGTTCGAGTGCCTGATGGTGTGGAAACTATGTGCGATTAACTTAATAATAACAGAGGACTCAGTATGGGGGCGTTTTTGAATAAGCCCGAGACTAAGAAATACAACGAGAACGGGGAAGGAAATGGTCTTCGCTATGGCGTGGCGTCGATGCAGGGTTGGCGCGTTGAGATGGAGGATGCGCATCACGCGCAGCTTACTCTGAATGGTACTCTGTCGGACTGGTCTTATTTCGCGGTGTTTGACGGGCATGCGGGAGCGCGGGTATCGGCGCATTGCGCGGACAATCTCCTCGAGTGCATCCTTCAGACGGACGAGTTCCGGCGCGAGGATGTAACCGAGGCGATCCGCGCCGGCTTTCTGGACTTGGACAAGAAGATGCGAGAGCTGCCGGAGTTGTGCAACGGCGAAGAGAAGTCTGGCTCGACGGCTGTGTGTGCGTTTGTGTCGCCTAAGCAGATATACATAGCCAACTGCGGTGACTCGCGCGCAGTGCTCGCTCGCAACGGCGTGCCGATCTTCGCGACGAGAGATCACAAGCCGGAGTTACCATCGGAGAAATCGCGCATCGTTCAGGCTGGAGGTTCGGTCATGATTCAGCGTGTGAATGGAAGCTTAGCTGTGTCGAGGGCACTGGGAGATTACGAGTATAAGAAGGTGATGAACCGCGGTCCGTGCGAGCAGCTGGTGTCTCCGGAGCCGGAGGTGTCTGTTCACGAGCGGAATGAGGTGGAGGATGAGTTCTTGGTGCTGGCTTGCGATGGTGTCTGGGATGTGATGAGCAATGAGGCATTGTGTGCATACATACACTCATTGCTCCAGCTGACAGATGACCTTGTGGCTGTCACTAACCAGGTCATCGACACCTGCCTCTATAAGGTATGTTAGCCTGATACATGTAATCAACTGTACTGGTTGTTTTTTGAGCATGCTATTTTTGTACCTCATTAGTTTCAGCTTGAATATTTATAGAACATACCTGTGAAGTTAATATGAAAATAAAACAGGTAGGTAACCAATTCCTTTCTCTATACATTTTAATTATTTCACCCAAGGTAAGTTTTGATCAAGAATTCAGTAATAAGCATTAAGGCTAACTGCCATAAAATCAACAACCATAACACTGACATGTAAAAATCATAACATCAGATTTGTTTTTATTTTTTAATTTGATTAATTCATAATGATTATTTACTCTTGATTATAATCATGGTTTAATTTGGGTAAGCTTTAGATTAATTGACGTTGAGTTGGAAGTTCAAATTTTTTTACAGAAAGGTTACATTATATTAAGACTTCATGCTAAATCTCAAGTTGCGGAAATCATAGTTTTCGCGAAAAAAATATTTCAAATTCACCAATAATTTCAGATAATTTCCAATATTTTGTCAGTTTCTATCACATAGTTCAGAGATTCCACAAATTATTAAAATCCTTCATGGGCGGATCAGACTCTGATATATTTAGGTTAGAAGGTTAAGACTGACTTTCGTTTTCATTCATTCCGTTTCTCCTCGAGTTGTGTAGAAAGTTGGTGTATGTGTGTACACACGGCTACACATCAAGCTGTAAAAAACCAGTAAAGGCTGACCTCGCGTTGTAAGGAAAACCTATACAATGCGAGGTCAGCTTATACTGGAAATGTACAGCTTGATGTGTAGCCGTGTGTACAAAAGGCAATGTTATTATTGTTACTAGAAATTAGGTTGCAAGAGCAAGCAAAGCGAGCTCAGGGCTTGGGGCACCCCAACTCGGATAGGTTAGGTTCAAAGGGGATGGTGGGGTCAAGTGAGCGAGCGAAGCGATCGAACTCAGGCCCCGCCATCTCCTACGTGTTTATTTATTTTTTAACCAATGAGCCCCGCGAAGCGTGGCTCCGACTACGCCTTTTAAGCAACTTTTAGTGTTTTGAGGTTAGGTTACAATAATTTGTCATTTTTTTCTCACCTTGAAAATCCTTTTTTGACCCTCAAAAACTTGTAAAAAAAAGCTCTTAAAGGGGCGGGCGGGCTGAAGCCATAACTCAGAAAGGGGGTTTCGTTTTCCCCTTACCTCTTTCCCCCCTGAAATCGATGTTTCTGACAGAAAATTCAAGTTAGGGTAGAAAACAAAAAAAAAACTCGGAAGGGGGGGGTTTCCGCAACTTTTCCTTCATAGGGGCGTTCTCCCCTCCCCCGCCACCCCACACGCCCCCTTAATTCGATGTCAATTAATCCGAAGTCCTACCTTTAATTTTATTATACTTACATCATTACTACCTTAATATTAACATAGCTAAACTTGTACAAATTAATTGGATTGATAATTTTTTTAACTGAGTAGGGCATGATAAAACAAAGTAAGGCTGAACTTTACAACTTCATACATTTTGATCAGGTTTTTTCCCCTATATTTAGGGACAATTTCACCAACAAAATAACAAATGTTTAATTTGTAAACTTTGGTTACTTTTTTGGTGAATTGGAATTCTAAAAATAAAATGTTTTTGTAACATAACCATATTAGGGTTTGGTGTACTTAAAAATGCTTAGTATTAGACTCAGGAACACATTTCGAAACATTAAATGTTAGTTTCTAAATAAAATGAGTGTTCCTTTTAGCTAGTTATAGAACACCAAATAAAATCCTTGATATTTATTTAGTCTAAAAAAAAATATGAAGCTGCTTATCCATGAAAAATCATAACAAATTACAAATTAACTAAGTCATTCAGATGCAGCGAAAAAGAAAAATTTAAATTATTGAATAACTTTTGTTGTTGTGGGTTGGAACATTTCAGCACATCACAGACAAATTTCTACTAAAATAAGTAAATTAATGCTATATATTTGGATCACAAGGTCGACCAATGACCTGGTGAAGGTCGCGGGAATCCACTGGATGCGGAAAGCGCAGGATCGGTCGTTGTGGCGATACTTGGGGGAGGCATATGTCCAGCAGTGGACGTCTTTCGGCTGAAATGATGATGATGATGATGATTGCTATATTTAACATGAAAATTTCATGTTTTCATTCAAGGAAATAAGAAAAATCTAACACCTCTCAAAAGGAACAAACAAAATATTTCCCCATTTCAATATTAAATTAATTCCTTTCAAATGTGTAGTTTCCTCACCATCAGCAGTGACTTATCGTTAATAAACATTTGTCACAGTTTGTGATATATCCAGCTACAAAATAAAAAATCGAAAGTTGTTGTAACATAGTCAGAAATAAGGTCTAAACAGATACTTTAAGGTGGGGACTGACAATGTATCCATATGGACGTCGTTTTAATGACTACTTCCAAAAAAACATACATTTACTAGCAGGATCCTGCTCATGAGCGATTTTGTCTTTCCACAATTTAAATCAATAATTACATTAATTAAGTGTAAAAATGAGATTATTTCCCTTTGTCATACATTTATAGTGTAGACATTACAACAACCCCTACAAGTCTCCATATTATTTTATTTTATCCAGTGTGTTTTCAAACAAGATTTGGTAAATTTCATGACACTTGTCATGGGACCTGTCATGACTTACGGTGCCGAGACGTGGACACTGACAGTTGGGCTAGTCCACAAGTTCAAAGTCGCTCAGCGAGCTATGGAGCAAGCTATGCTTGGAGTTTCTTTGAAGGATAACATCCGTAATGAGATTATCCAGAGAAGAACCGGAGTGACCAATATAGCTTGTAAGATCAGTAAGCTGAAGTGGCAGTAGGCTGGCCATGTTTGTCGAAGAACCGATGGCCGCTGGAACAGACGAGTCCTTGAGTTGAGACCGCGAATCGGCAAACGCAGCGTCGCGCGCCCCCCTGCCAGGTGGACCGATGACCTAAAGAACGTGGCTAGGGGGGACTGGATGCGGAAGGCAGAGGACCGAGTCTGGTGGCGTTGTGGCGCAGCTTGGGAGAGGCCTATGTCCAGCAGTGGACTGCGATAGGCTGAGTTGATTGTCATGGGAATGCGTGATATGCCTGTCTATAAATTAATTATCTTATACATTCCTCAGACTTCTCATTCCCACTTTACACTTACAGGGCAGCAAAGACAACATGAGCATTGTTCTGGTGACGTTCCCCTCGGCGCCGAAGCCGAACGCCGAGGCCCAGCGCGCCGACCGGGAGCTCGACGAGACGCTCCGACAGAGGCTCACAGGTTGCTATCATTCACTACTGCATGCCTGCTCACATAAACACAGAGACAGACAACGGACTGACAATCACATTCACCGACAGAATGAGTGTAAGACCGAGTCTAACGATGCTAGAGCGTAACAGCACTATGTTAGAACACGTGACAAGCGCGGGAGTGCGGTTTTAAGAGGTACAGTGCACAGCACGGACGACCAACATAGGGTTGTAATATGGTTTAGAAAGAAAGAAAGAATTATTTATTGGCACAAACAGTAAAATTAACAAAAAGTAAAAGAGCATTATAACATGTAAGTGCCAAAAGGGCACCAGCTTAATAATGTTAATGTGTATCCCAGGCAAGTGACAGCATCCTCTATGTCATGGGTTCCCAACAAGTATGGTGGGGCTTAGACTGAACCGTGGGGGGTTGCGGTGGCCAAAAGTTAAATTAATGTTTTTGGTGTTAGAATTTTTTTTCTTGATGACGATGATTGATGCCAACAACCCTGGGATAGCAGTGACCTGTATGTAATCAGCGTACGCGGCGTTCGTCATCGGCTCCTTGTAGTTCCATCCTAACGGGTAAGAGGGAGAAAGTTAGGGAGATGCATACGGTAAAAGGTTGGGAACCCCTGATCTACGTAAAGAGTTACAGTCGAGTCGCAGGCGCGCAAGGTGTGTATCTTTATTAATTTCCCCATACAATGCGGTGACTGCGACAAGAATCGGCGGCAGTTGTAGAATAGGCGAGGGGCCGTTCAACAGTGTCTCGATTCCCGATTATTGGGCAATGGGGAAAAAAATATTAAGTTTATACAGCGGGTAGGTATTGTGTGTCACGCATCAGCCTGCCTAAATCACACTCCTGCGCTTTCGTCATACTATAAACTGTAGGTGCTGTCAAAAAACGTATTAAAGTGAAGATAATTAGGGCATACCTATTCTGTGGTAAAAAAGGGCCTTATTTGACAATTTGGTAAGTTTTTGGGACTAAACTAAGACAATTATAGGAAAAAAATATAGGATAGGATTACCTGATTGGTATTTTTTATATTATTAGGTCTTGCCAGTTGCCTGAATTAATTTTAAATCAACTTTTTTATCTAGTTTTCTAGAATTTACGTATTGCCATATCTGCCAAAATAATTTAATTATTTTAGCAAAGTTCTATAATTAGGTACAATTTTATTAGTACAAACAAATTGGAACATCTTAGTTCTTCATTAAATTTAGTCTACTTTAGCGTAAAACATGATTTATGATTTTCATATATTTATTAATTTGTATATAAGTTGTTACAATGCAATAGTTTGACCAAGATATATTTCTATTGCCTTATGAATCTTATGAATTTTACCATGGGCCACAGACCAGTAAGCTTCTAGACGCCAATTAGCCGGACACCCCCGGTCACAACGCATATGCAGTAGCACTGCATATGGTACGCCCCGCTGCCAATCAGAACGTTAGTCCGTCAGTGACCGGCACCAATCACACGGAATCGTACCACCGAACTTTTGAGCCGACCAATCATGACGTACTATTCACCCCCCGGTCCCCGCCAACATTTTACGACTGCTTTACCATGTAAAACTTTGTTTAAGCGGCGTCTTGTGGCTTACTGGTCTGTGCCATGGGCTAAAACTTTTTACACAAAATGTGCGTTATGCCATGAGAAAGTGTTCAACATTTTGGGACAAATAATTGTGTTGGATCCTTAGAAGTTGGATTTAAAAAAAAACTATATTGTGTCAAAAAAAAAAAACATACATAACATTGGTTGAAGCCCTAGACCTCACACTAGGATTCCCTGTGTCGTGGGGTCTAGTCTTTTTCATTCTATTCTATTTATATTTGAACAAGTAAACAATTACTCTTTATATTCTTGCCACTTATTTCTCACGGTTACAGCAAAGGGTTACAGTAAGAAAATTATGTCAGTATCATTACATAACATACTTAACTTGCCACTTGAATTTATTATCACCCTGAGTTCTAGTAGAATAGAAATAACCTTCAAATAGTCTGCCTTGCCATCTTTCAATCGAAAATAAATAATAAGGCTAAGCGTATGCCGCTGCTGTCGTTGGTCTAGTGGTCGCAAGCGCGATTGCTGAGCGTGGGGTCCTGGGTTCGATTCCCGGGTCGGGTAAAGTGTTATTGGGTTTTTTCATTACGAAATTCTCAGTAGCAGCCCGGAGTATGGATTTGTGCCCGGTTAATGGCAATAGGCTCGCCCCTTATTACATGGGACTATAACATAACTGGCAAATTGTGGGTGTACTATACACCTCTGCCTACCCCTTCGGGGAAATACAGGCGTGATGTTATGTTATGTTTATGTATGCTGAGACGCAGGCGATTCAGCACAGCACAGAACAGCATTCGCAGGGCATGGCAGTTGACGCAGGCATAATATTGTTAAAGTAAAACTGCTTTAGGCACGCTCGACATTGGGAGTAAGCTGGTGAATGCGATACGAAAAGTGAGGTGACCGGAGGGGTTAGTGCGGGACGCGGGGAACGAGGCGCGGTACGGCCACGACACAGCGCCGGCAGATGTACGCGCGCCGCGCCGCCATTCCTTTGTTCTCATTGAAATAGTATTGAGGGAGATATAAGTTAGTGAAGTTTTACTTCAGTCGTGTGCTCTAAAGCAGCAAACTCGATTTTTATGATGACACACTTGAAATTTGACATATGTCTGCGTTTCACGTGCTTGCATCGCAGTTTACGTAGCTCTGGGCTTCGTTCACTTGTATCGCTGATCGCGATAAGGCCGCCATTTGTACAATAGTTTAAATGCATATTCAATGTAATGTTTTTTATGGTGTATGTTAAGTTAATTCTTTAGTTACTACGTTCATCACTAGATGGCGTTGTCCCTTTTACGGCGTGTTTCTAAATCACGCTATGGTTTCGTTCCCACCGCTTATACAAGTATTTTGAAAATTATTTTTTTAATATAGTTATCCACGAGTACTAAGTTTGTGTTTTATTCATTGGTCCTTCGTACCGGATAGTAAAGTGACAGTAAGTGATACAGTGATAGTAAGTGACAGAGTAAGTAATAATTAATTAACTGTTAAATTGTTATTGTGTATTGTGTGTACTGTGTAATTGTGTATTGTGTCAAGTGTGGACTGGATTCCAAGTGGGTAAGTCAAGTGAACGCAGCCGTGGTCACTTGTGTTCTACGGACCCAGGACTTGTAAAATCTCACGTAAGTGGCTTTGGACAGAAGTATTTTTAAACACTTAGAAAATTTTAACTTCAGTGACTTAGACAATTTTGTGCGAACATTAACTTAGAAACTTTTGCATTATTAGGACTTGTATATTTTCTAAAATAAACAGTGTTTGGAACTTCTTGATAAAACATGGCGCAGTTATGTGCAGCACAAAAATCTTTAAGTGAGCGGATCTCTAAGTTATATAGTAACACGAAGAAAACCTCCAAGTCACGCTACACCAGAGGTTATTTGGAAACTAGACTAGATACATTGTCGGAATACTGGGGAATTTACAATATACAACATGAGGACATTCTAAAGAATACTACAAGTGAAGTTCTCGAACAAATAAAGTTTGATCCTTTAGCTAACTTTGACATAACTGAGGAAATTTATTTGGATTTTAAGACTTTGATCAAAGAACATTTAATTGATCTGTCAAGTGAACAATCACAGCAGTCTACAGCTGCTGCTACTTGTCCCAGCGAAAAATCGGAAAAAGTAGCTAGAAAGACAAAGTTGCCACCTATTAGTATTCCAAAGTTTTCCGGTAACTATACAGATTGGTTTAGCTATAGAGATATTTTTACTTCACTCATTCATGATGATGAGAAATTGTCCAAAATTGAGAAACATCACTATTTGAAATCCAGTATTTCCGGTGAAGCTGAACAGCTGTTAAAACATTTTACACTTACCGAAGCTAATTATGATAAGGCATGGGAAACGTTAGTGAATCGCTATGACAACAAAAGGATCACAGTGAATCATATTCTAAATCGTCTCCTTAGTCAGCGTAAGATGAATAATGAATGTGCGTATGGCCTGAAAGGAATCTTAGACACCACACGAGAATGCCTGAACTCTCTAGAAAACATTGGAGTAGAGACGAGCAAGTGGGATGCTATAGTTGTTCACATTGTTGTCTCTAAACTTGATATAGAAACTCGCAAACTTTGGGAACAAGCCCTTGGTTCATCACGAGACATACCGTCGTTTGAAACTTTAGCATCTCATCTGGAAACACAATTCAGAGCATTAGAAGTTGTCAATAGCGCTAGAAAGGAAACACAAAAAAGAGATTCACCGAAAACTACCCCATCTTATTCAACAAAACCAACTGCTGCAAAATCATTTGTCACTGAGGTTGAAAGTACTTGCAGTTTTTGTTCTCAAGGGCATTATATTTGCCACTGTAAAGAGTTTTCTAATTTGGATGTATCAAAACGTCACGAATTTGTTAAAAATAATAACATATGCTTTAATTGCCTTGTGAAGGGTCATTCAGTGCAACAATGTAGGCAAAGTACAAGGTGCAAGAAATGTAGTCGACGTCATCACACACTTTTGCATTTCACAAGCCCAGCCAAGACAAGCACAACCCCGGAACAGAATGAGCCAGAAACACGCGAAGCTATTAGCATGAAAGCTGAAACAGAGAATGTCCAAGTTGTTTTAGCAACAGCTCGTGTTGTTATTATTGCAAAAAACGGAGCTACTTACCAACTGAGAGCCTTAATTGATCCGGGATCTCAAGCATCATTCGTGACTGAAACAACTGCACAAATACTTAACCTTGATCGTATTGCCGTAAATGGTAAAATCACTGGGATATCTGATGAAACAGTCATAACAACAAAGTCAATGGTCAATCTAGAATTTCATTCTATTTATGATTCTACACACATATTCACAGCACAAGCTTACGTACTCAAACGTTTGACGTCATTACTGCCTTCACAAAAAGTTTCTATGGACTCCTGGCCTCTTTTAAGCACGATGAATCTAGCAGATCCACAATTTCACATGCCAGGGTGTATAGATATTTTATTGGGAGCCGAAGTGCATTCACAACTGATGCTCGATGGCTTACACAGACACAATGCGATGATTGCACTCAATTCACATCTTGGATGGTTAATTTCAGGACAAATAGGTTATGTTAACTCACAAGCTCATCATGTTGTTGTCTCACACACAAAACTAGAGATAGACCAGTTGCTCAGAAGATTCTGGGAACTGGAAGAACACACATTCAAGGAAAGAGCCTTGACACAATTGGAAGCCCAGTGCGAAGAGCATTATATGGAAACTCACACTCGCAGCGCTGAGGGCCGTTACATAGTTCGTTTACCCTTCAAGAGTCACACGAATTTAGGAGATACAAAGCAATTAGCTCTTAATCGTTTAATACAAATGGAGAAGAGATTTAAATACAAGCCTGAATTTAAAGAAGAATACTGTAAGTTCTTGAAACAGTACGAAGCACAGGGTCACATGGAAGTCATACCTGAAAATGAAATAAATACAACTAGTAAATATTACTTACCGCACCACGCAATTGTAAAGGAGTCTAGCACAACCACGAAGTTACGCGTAGTCTTCGACGGCAGCGCCACACCTGTAAAAGGAAAATCGTTGAACGACGAACCGTTGATTGGACCGTCTCTGCAACAAGATATAAAGGATTTAGTAACAAGATGGAGAACACACAAAATCTGTTTGGTAGCAGATATACAACAAATGTATAGGCAAATACTTACTGCACGCGAAAATGCCGAGTTTCAAAGAATCTTGTGGCGAGAAGGTTCCGATAAAGCTGTAAAGGAGTACAGACTACTTACCGTTACTTACGGAACTACTTGTGAACCATATCTTGCAATTCGGACTTTGCACCAATTGTCTGATGATGCTTTACCTGATAATTTGAATTATGAATGGTGTACTTACCACAACAACATTGAGCACATGAATGTTATACAACTTCCCCGTTGGCTTGGTGTGTTACCTACTAATGCCAACGTTGAACTACATGGGTTTTGTGATGCTTCTTGTACTGCATATGCTTGTGTTGTGTATCTCAGAGTTCTGATCGACGATGTTGTCACTATACGTCTTATAGCAGCCAAATCAAAGGTTGCGCCAGTTAAACAAGTTTCACTTCCTCGCTTAGAGCTCTGTGGTGCAGTACTTTTAGCTAAAATGTTACGTGATATTAAAACTAGTATAACAATTGAGGAGAGTAATATTTACGCATGGACTGACGCCACCATAGTGTTGGCTTGGTTGAGAAAGCATCCTAACACGTGGACCACTTTCGTTGCGAACCGAACCACTGAAATATTAAATGTAACTGACAGTAGTCAATGGCATCATGTCCAGTCGGCTGAAAATCCAGCTGACTTAGCTTCTCGAGGCATTTGTCCCAACGAATTGAAAGAAGCGACATTATGGTGGGTAGGCCCGTTATTTTTAAGAACTCAATCTGACGTCGTGTATCGGAATGATAATTTGCCAGATACTATGTTAGAATCGAAATCCAAAGTTACATCGCTTGTTACTAACAAAAACGATGATGAAAGGCACTCACATTTAAAACGCTATTCTAATTTAACTAAACTAATTCGTGTCACTGCTTATTGTTTGAGATTTGTGCATATGTGTAAAACTAAAGCTTTAAAACTTGATTCAAATAGGACGAATTATTTATGTACTAATGAGTTGTTAAACGCTCGCGATGTTTGTATTCGATTGTCACAGCGTGCTACCTTTCAAAATGAAATTGAATTGTTATCACAAGGTAAAACGATTACCAAGAATAGCAAATTGTATTCACTTAATGCCTTTTTAGACAATAAACATATTTTGAGGGTTGGTGGCCGTCTTGCTAATGTTCAGGGAAATTTAGATTTTAAATCACCACTTATTCTTTCAAGTCAATGTCATTTCACTAAACTTATTGTTACTGATGCTCACCTCAAGACTTTACATGGCGGGTTTCAACTAACTCTTAATGTGTTAAACTCGAAATATTATATAGTTGGTGCTAAGCGACTAGTTAAAAGTATCATTGGAAAATGTATCCCTTGTTTTCGACAACGCGCAGCACCACGAGCTCCCTTTAAGGGAAATTTGCCATCCTATCGAGTCCAACCAGCTCGTCCATTTCTAACAAGTGGAGTCGACTTTGCTGGACCGTTTGCGTTGAAATTGTATTCGGGAAGGTGTACACGTACCAGCAATGCTTATATTTGTTTTTTTGTTTGTATGGTCACAAAAGCCATTCACTTGGAGTTGGTCGAAAGTTTAAGTACTATGGCTTTTATGGCCGCTTTTAAGCGTTTTTCTTCACGTCGAGGGCACTGTAAAGATATATATAGTGATTGTGGTACAAATTTCCAAGATGCCTCAAAAGAACTAACAATTCAGTTTCAAAATTCCAAAATTGATTTAATACATGAGATAGCTGAATTACTTGCGAATGATCACACCACTTGGCATTTCATACCACCTGGAGCCCCACATTTCGGTGGCATATGGGAAGCCTGAAACGAGTTATCGGACAAAGTTGTCTTACCTTCACAGAATTTTATACTCTTCTCACTCAGGTGGAAGCCTGTGTTAATTCCCGTCCCCTTACTTTGATTAATTCTTCATTAAGTGAACCACCACTAACTCCAGGCCATTTCCTAATAGGAGAAACTCCTATTCTAGTTCCAGACGAACTCTTTGGCGACGTTGGCAGACTGAGTACCTCACTACTTTACAACATCGATATAAGTGGAACAAACAGCAGCCCGATCTGGAGTTAGGTGCGATAGTTTTGGTAAAAGATGAACGATTACCTCCTGGAAAATGGCTCTTGGGACGTGTCGTTGAGAAACATCCTGGTAAAGATGGCATAACTCGTGTAGTATCCTTACAATATAAAGATCATGTGTTTAAAAGACCCGTTACTAAATTGTGTCCATTACCTGTTGAAACTGAACCAACGGAACCATAACGTATTCACTGTTATGTAACCTCATAACTTATATTTTACATGATTCTAAGGACCTCATGTAGTCCTTGGCCGGCGGAATGTTAAGTTAATTCTTTAGTTACTACGTTCATCACTAGATGGCGTTGTCCCTTTTACGGCGTGTTTCTAAATCACGCTATGGTTTCGTTCCCACCGCTTATACAAGTATTTTGAAAATTATTTTTTTAATATAGTTATCCACGAGTACTAAGTTTGTGTTTTATTCAGTGTACAATAAAGCATATATAAATAAATAAATAAATATCGCCCGACGACGCACGGTGTGTACTTTGGTCGTTCAGTTACTCAGAGCGATCATACAAACGAACGCCCAAACAACGCTCCGAGCGTCGTCCGAAGACGTTGGGCCGTATAACTGAACGCGGCCCTGGCTTGTTTGTACTTTACAAAATCTGCTCTGCTTGCGCTGCGGAGGTCGCGTCGCCTGCATGTCAGCATAGCATACGCTTAGCCTAATTATTGCTCTGTCTTTCACCTGTAATTAAGGGTGCTAATACTCTATATTAGATCCAATATATAATAGAATTCAAGTAAAAACTTATTTCCGTTATTCACTACTAATTTAGGTAATTGTCTACTCCATACCGTAATTCGCATTTCAAATTGAAAAACCTTATAAGTATTTTTACAGGGTGTCAACTGCTAACAAATTAATTGTAAGTACCTAAGAACTTTGTTCAAAATTAGAACAAGTTCAGAATTGTCCCATATTGTAGTATGACAGCTCGGGACATTCACATTTGCCTTCTCAAGCATTGCATTATTTAAAAAAAAACTAATGCGATAATTTACTGTATGGAGTTAGTGGCACTGTGGTTTCGGACGAATAAAAAATGCGGACGGAATCTCGCTAAACAATAAGTGAAGCATCCATAGTAACGCTCGCTTAAAAGTACGGGCGATGCACACATTCACATCTATAGTATGCCAAAAAGCCGCGATTACGCAAAAATCTAGTGTGCCGGTAGACATTGTTGTAGTCTCACAAATAACATAACAGTATAAACCTGGTGTGTTAAAATGCTTTCGAAATTATAGTGGGTTTAGGAAAAAATTAAGTGCTTCAGTCTTTGTTTAGCGAGATTCCGTCCAACTTTTTTTATTCGTCCGAGACTGTGATATTTTTGTAACAATTAACAAATTCAAACGTAATTTGTAATCAATGACTACACTTGTGTACATAACTTTCAAGGGTAGGTTCATTACCTAAAGAATTCATTTAGAACACCAAAGGTAGTACTGATGATCGTTATTGAGTTTTAAATGGGTAAATATATAAATACATGTGACTCTCGAATTCCTCTTAAACTGAAGGGGAAAATCTATAAGACCATGATAAGACCTGCTGTCCTGTATGGATCGGAATGTTGGGCTACGAAAGGAATTAATGAAAGGCAAGTGCATGCAGCTGAGATGAGAATGTTAAGAGGAATGTGTGGTATAACGAGAATGGATAGGATAAGGAATGAATATGTAAGAGGGAGTCTGAAAGTAGCGCCAGTGACAGAGAAGTTAAGTAGCAATAGACTGTCATGGTATGGACATGTGATGAAGAGGAATGAGGAGCATGTTACGAGGAAAGTTTTCTTTAAGTATGAATGTTGATGGCTATAAGAAAAGAGGGAGACCGAAGAAAATATGGATGGATTGTGTGAAAGATGATATGAATAGAAAGAAAGTGAACACGGAGATGACGGCTGATAGAGATGTATGGAAGAAAAAAACATGCTGCGCCGACCCCAAATAAATTGGGATAAGGGCAGGAGGATGATGATGATATAAATACTACATCCGCAGCTATTCGTATTAATATATATAATATGCATGCTATAATAGCTCATTGTTTTCCATATTTAGTTGTTAGGCATATGTATAGTGCAAAACCGACGAAGAGATTTACTCATACATTCATATTTTACGCCATTCCCCATGTGGTTAGGCAAAGACAACATGTATTGTTATTTGTTTTATAAAGACATTATTATTTAGGAATGAATACTAAAATTAACAACTAAGTACTAAAATTATAAAAACGCACCTTATGGTACGAAGTTCGAAGATTTTTATCACAGTTGTGATATCATAATCATAGTATATTTACTATCAGGGATGACATCATTTATTTAGGTTACGTGCACACTAGGCGGTGGACTGTGATATGCGCATTGATCGCCGCGTGATGTTTTGAAAATAATTTATCTAACAGTATATCCTCAAAAGTTATGGTTTTCCTGTTTGTAGTGCCAGTTAATTATTTCACACATTCTAAGCTATTTTCAGAGAGAAAAAATGTATAACATTTCCAGGGATAAAAATACACGCTTTCAATAAAGATAAACTATAATTTTTCATAGAAAATAATTATGTACCTAATTAAATTAGAGCTGGAATATGAACGAAGTCATTAAAACGCAAATGATCAAAATCAAATCAGCGAAATAACGATGAATCGGTTGGTAATAAAACTGTTTAAATTCTTCACGAAATCACCGGCTATTTTAAGCACTGTTTGTCAATTGAGAGTCCACATTATGTTGTGGCAAAGCATGAGACATTATACGACGCACGTGTCGTTGCTATAACGCGTTTAGATTTCAATTTCAAACCGCAATTTGCAGCCTTCCGCGTTAAAATACCTCTTGCTGCGTAATGTGCACGGACCTTTATAATATTTCGTTCGTATTATCATAAGGAATTCCACGTGAATTGAAAGCAGTTTTAAATTATTTAATTTTCAACATTCTAATGTTATTTTATTTAGTAAGTCGCTTGAAGATATAATCTTTACACCTCGCAATTTTGTTTCCTGTTTTTATTTTAGTTGGAAGTACAAAATATTGAAGTGATATTTAATATCTTAATATCATACAACGTGTATCAGAAATGCGTGGTCATATTTGAAGAGCTTATTCAGGGGGTGCTATCGAACAACTTTTACTCACAGTATCAGAAATGCGTGGTCATATTTGAAGAGCTTATTCAGGGGGTGCTATCGAACAACTTTTACTCACATTATGGTTCCAACCCTGAAATCAAGAAAAAATAATCAGCTGATACCTGAGGCTGATACTTACATTTTGTTCCGTGTGGTGCCGGACGTAAATAATTTTACCACCCTATATCTTCTCATGGGTATCGTAAAATGCAACTAAGGGATTCAACAGAGGATGGGCAGCAGCATTCTCTGAGTATTTAACCTTTTTGGGGGAGGCCTATATCCAGCAGTGGACGTCTTTTGGCTGAAATTATGATGATGATGATCCTTATCTCTTCTCATGGGTGTCGTAAAAGGCGACTAACGGATTTACCAGAGGATGGGCAGCAGCGTTCTCTGAGTATTTTACCAACCGACTGCGATCGTCAACCCGCCTGCCAAGCGTGGCGATTATGGCATATCCCCCCTTTTTGGGGGAGGCCTATGTCCAGCAATGGACGTCTTTTGGCTGAAATGATGATGATGATGACTTACATTTTGTCAAGCGACATCAATGATTTATTGGGAACAGCTGATATTTTTTTCGCGATTTCAGGGTTGGTCCCATAGTAAAAATTGTTCTATGCTATACCCTGAATCAGCTCTTCAAATATGACCACGCATTTCTGGTACACGTTGTATACCTTAGTTTACGGTTATATTATTCAACCAACAAATATATTCAATTTCAATTAAATTAAATTATTTATTCATTCAAAAACCTTTTGTAGAACACAGAGTTATTATGGTACACATAAAAATAGTTGCAATACAAACAATAAACATTTTTTAAACCAGGATACAAAAGTCAAAAGGTAAGAGCAATTAGTGAAACCCTGTCTCCTAAACTAGGATACCCTGTATCTAGAAGACAGTGTCCTCGCTTAAACAGTACATTATGGTCGAGCGACTTTTGTCATTGTTCTGAGCAACATATTGTGCGTTTGCAAAACTGTGATATGATGTATACAATTTGGCACGCAACACAAGTCGCTAGTACATATAAGATTATTGTAAATTATAATACCATAGTTCATACGTCGATTAGATTGCCAAAGCCATTGCTTCCATGTTATTATGTTCGACATCACGAACAGAATAGTAATGAGCTATTATTATTATCAATACAAACAATAAAATCTAGGTAACTTGCGTGGCCGGGGCTCTAGTTAATAGCAGAGTAATAAGATACTCGATTATGTAACTATACAAAAGGCAATGCTATGTAATATGTAACTGCCTCGTTGGACTAGTGGTTGCAAGCGTAACTGCTGAGCGTGGGGTCTTGGGTTCGATTCCCGGGTCGGGCAAAGTGTTATTGGGTTTTTTCATTAGGAAATTCTCAGTTGGGCCCGGAGTCTGGAATTTGTGCCCGGTTAATGGCAATAGGCTCGCCCCCTATTACATGGGAGTCATGGGACTATAACATAACTGGCGAAATGTGGGTGTACTATTACACCTCTGCCTACCCCTTCGGGGAAATACAGGCGTGATGTTATGTTATGTTACAAAAAGCAAAAAGACCTTGCTTTGAATAATACATTCTCACTATTTATTTTTAAATAATTCGTTCTAAGCATGTTAATGAGTACAAAACAATTTATATAGAACCGCTATTTCCGTATTTCAGCTCCATTTAAAACAGTCTTTAGTTATTTTTATATCATTATCGCTATTAGATAATGTACTATCTTGTATCTTCCATCGGTGACTCATTCGCTTCGAAGTATATCTCTTTTAAGATTATTATAATAATAAACCGCGGTACTATTCACAAACGTTCGAAAAGTTTCCGTTACCGAAGTGAAATTTGTCCGGCAAACGAAACAAAACGAAAACTTCCTGCGACCACGAACGCTGCAAAGTATTTGAAACGTCAGGATAACCAGTTTTTATAATAATACATGACGTAATCCGGTTAAACTTGTTTTATTAAGAAACAAAACGATTTGAGAACCGACCGGATTCGGTAACGCAACGCGAAATTTACGGAAACTCTGCCGAGAGCCATTTGTTGTCGGAAAACACTCGATGTAAAATCGTTTTGTTTCGTAATAAAACAAGTTTAACCCGAATACGTCGCTATTCTTATTGAAATTGGTTTTCCTGACATTTCGAATGGTTTGCAGCGTTTGTGGTCGCAGGAAGTTGTCGTTTTGTTTCGTTTGCCGGTCATATTTCACTTCGGAAACGGAAACTTTTCGAACGTTTGTAAATAGCTCCGCAGAATACCCAAAGACTATTGAACGAATTTTATTTAAAGGAACTTTCACCAAAACAAAACGCAAGTATACACAATTACGCTATTTATAAATACCCAAGTCATATTTGTAAGCATAACTGCAGTTGCCAGTCAAAAATAATTATATATGAGTGATGGAAATCATCCCGTCTATACTATTCAAGGAATACAAATAAAGCTTGCATCGCTGCATCATTCAGTAAACAGTTATCCTGTCCAGACTGCATAGTACTTGTCTATGACACGTGTCCAACTATTTATGACGTCACTAAAATAAATAATGAGCAATAGTACAAGCGTACAGAATAATAATGGGCTATGTTTTAATCATAATGTACCTAGTTTAAGATTTGAATTTATGGATTTGATCAGATTTTTATCGACTTTTGACGAGAACATCATTTGTAGTTCGAAATTGACTATTCATTTGCATGAAATCACGAATTTGATATTAATAATATACAACATGTTGATCTGCATTCGTGCCATATTTAAGGAGGTGACTATACCACTGATACTGAACACGAATCAGTAAAAAAATAAAATCCATCATTTTTTTTTTTTTTTGTAAAATACCTGTTTGTAAACAAACAAATTCCCCCCGTGTGTCGCGTGCGACACAAAAACGATGCGTGCGACACCACCACAACAATTTGCAGGTATTTCCACAATGCCGCCGATGACTTATTTTCCGAGTCGTTCGGGATTTATTCTCGAACCCTCGCTGATTCTAAGTGAAAATGTAGGTATTAAATAATCGTAGAATTTTTTAAGTATTTTTGGGTGACTAAGCACAATTTTTATCATCAGATCTAGAAATATGGCACGATTACAGATCAACACCTTGTAGATATTAAGGATGCCCGATAGAGTTTTCGGATTTAATACAAGTCCTATATGCCTGACCTCAATGTAATAGTACTTTTCTAACATAGTATACTTTCTATACCGATTTTATTATATTTAAGTAGTTCAATTTTATACTTGCCATTCTTATTCTATATTATTTAGAAGTTAGTAAACGTAATGCAGGTATTATCCTACTTACCTAGATAAAATAAGTTTTTCATTATTTACATAGGTAGTTTAAAATATAAGACCAAGTTTGTCTGCTTTGCCATTATCCCATTGTATATATTTTTTCATTTATACATAGATATATTCGCATTATGAATTAATGACGTGCCTATATTTTTTTAGAAAGAAATATACTATAAATATTATTGATATTGATACTAGAACGATAAATGTTACCAGCTTATTTTTATTTATTTATTGATTACTTAAAGTGTATATTTTTGTTATTTTTTTAGAGTATTTATTATATTATTTATTTCACAGAAGGTATGTTATAACTTATATGTTATTAACACTCGCAGTTCTCATGCGATGAAGACTTTTCAAAAGTATTTCTGAAGTGTTGTTGAGTTCAGGTGAATGCTACAGGGTAGCCCGTGAAATTCAAATTTTTTGATGTTTTTTGCAAATTGTTGCTTTGTTTGGCGTTGTATATCGGTCAAAATATGATTGGCGGAAATAATAACAATGTATCTACTGAATAATACTCATGAAAAATATTAAACTAGCTATATAAGCTGTGCAAGCTCGGAAATCGATAATTTGATCGTAAATTAATATTATCGAGGTTGTACAGCTTATAGAGCTAGGTTAATATTTTATTGAGTATTATTCAATAGATATATTGTTATTATTTCCGCCAATCATATTTTTACCGATATACAACGCGAAATATACCTTCAATTTGCAAAAAACGGCAAAAATTTTTAATTTCGCGGGCTACCCTGTAGCATTCACCTTAATGAAAGTGCCATTTATACACCATTTGATATGGCTGTATTTACTTCATAAATTCGCCAATTAGGCTTGTAAAATATATCGACGTTTGTGATTTTACTCCCGTGTGCCAAAATGCGTTCTCTGTCAGCCAACGATCACCGCTCAATTGCTGTCTATTTTTATTGACCTGTTTCTGAAACGATGGATACATTTTCCTGAACTTAAGTCCATGTTGATCAACCAACGTGTGAACTGTGAAGTCGGTCTAAGCGCAAAAATAAAGAGGTTGAGCCTCTTTATTTTCACAATTTACAAATCTCTTCATTCAGATTTGAAAAGTCTTCAGAATTAAGCTTAGCTTATAAGTATTTTTCGTTTGTACAAAATATAACTACAATGTACTTAATCGAATTTGTGATTTTCTTTTTTTTTTTGTAAAAATCTAACTTTTGTGATATGACTTCTTAATTCAAAAATTTGCTAAATACCTTTATTAATACCTACCCTAATTAATCTTTTTACAAAATTTTTACTAACATGTAATGTAATACTAAAAAAATTGTTACCCTGTTTTCTAATATTAAAGTATTTTTGAAAATATAACTGACTAGTTTCATTGCTTTAGTCCTGACCCTGATCATGTCATTGCTTCATTGAATAAAAAAAAAGTGCTTTTCTTTTTTTGAAAATGGAAGGGTTAAAGCAATGAACAACGTGCGTGTAGAATGGCGGTCTGGGCTCATGTGACGGTTGCTGTTAAATACACTAGGTTTGTAAGATTTGAAGCCGTAACAGTGCACATTGTAATCTCTTTGGTCTTGTCTGTTATCGATTATGTAGCATGTGCCGTAAATGTGCTCATGTAATAATATAAATAGTCTTTGAATGACGAGATGACGTTAAAGATAAAATTTAACTCGAAAAGCGTCTTACACGATAACATTTATAAAAGGAAATCGATGAATGGATTTTTAAAAGGCGAAGATAGATTTTTTTCTTGATTATTTAACAATTTAACTTTTAAGTAAAAATACTCAAAGCCCGGTATCAAAAAATAGATTGAAATCACACTCATTGACACTTCCTGAAATCATATTTAGCGTTACTTAAAATAGGTTGAAAACTTAGGTAGGACTATTTATAGGTAGGGTTGCCATACGTCTCGGTCTGGTTACCATATTTCACCATCGAGTCCCTATTGCAATTGGTCCCATTTTTGTCCCGTTTTCTGATAGGGCGTCAGGCTCAAGGACGGGTGGCGAAAGTAAATTTGTGTGGCTCACGTTAGTGTACTCACCATGGAATTAAGCGATTTAGATAATACCAATATGTTTTAACCAATTCGTGACACTTTGTGACCAAAGCACAGAATTCGTGACCACATACTTTGGAAGTTATAGCCCCATATTAGTGAGCATGCTAGTGTGACGTTCACGCTAGCGTCCTCACCTCCTGTATGGAAAAACCGTTTAAGCTACAAACATGGCTTATGTGGCCTGGTATTGTGACCAATTCGTGACGTTGATGTGCCAAATCAAATCTCAATAATACAGCCACAAAGAAACCAAAGTTACAAGGGGTGCTTGGCGAGTACACTAGCTTGAGTATTTATTTATTTATTTAATTATTTATGCACAACAGGGTACAAAGGCGGTCTTAACGCCAAAGGCGTTCTCTACCAGACTACCTTAGGGTAATGCAGAGACAAAGAATAAGGTAGATGCACCAGTAAAGTAGTAAAATATGTTTCGCACTACGGACTTATAATTACATATAATAAAAATAGATAAATACCTATGTACATTATACATATAATAAAATATACATATTATACATACCTACATATATAACTATAAATATATAACATCAAGATAAATCAAAGTCGAGCTGAATCTGCTAAATTGTTTTCACGGAAACATTTCCTTAACTTGATTTTAAAGGCGAGCCGACTGTTAGCCATCCTAATTTCATGAGGAAGCGCATTCCATAATAGGATAGATTGCACGAAGAATGTAGAGTGAACGAAAAAAACAAAAAAAAAACATAATTATCTTAAATTCCGAAAACAGCTAATGCTATCATTTTGTAATTGGTGTCTAGATTTTGTGACGACTTCGTGACGAATAACGGTCATATACTCGATTTAATGTATAGCGTAGAAAGTCATTAATATTGTACCACGTATCGTATCAGTTGTTCACATACAGCACGGCACGATTAATTGTCGTCCACGACTTTTTTACCGACAGACTGTAAAAATAATAGGAACAACTAGAAGAGCCTAGAAGACAGTTGTCCAACGATAAATAAAAGCAACAAAAATGTAATTTGACAGCAACAAATTAAAATTCATTTATGTATGTGTACAAAGTATGATCTTAAATTTTAATGGCCCATTTACATTTGACTATTACATATGGTGTGCAAATACCTATTTTTAACCGACTTAAAAAAATCGAGGAGGTTATGTATTCGGCAGGTTTTTGTTACTAGTATTTAATTTTTATTTTAAACAACAAATAGGAACTCAATAATTGTGTTTATATTATTATGAAAAAAATTATGAATTGAGTTATACTAATGTCAGTTCATGAGATTTTTTTAAATACACTGTGGTATTTTAGTTCACAGTGGGGACCATAGAAATCTAAATAATAAGGTAGGTAATAGAAATGTTATCTACTGTCTTTTACTCCGGGAACGCGTGTCGCCGGTTTCCCGATACCAACATATAAGTACGTAATCACGCCCTCCATGTTTCTAGCATTCAATGCAAAACAAATTAAGCTTAAAAAAATCCGCTGCTAGATATGCTGCTAAATACAGTGTGACTCTGCGTCCAAAACAGCACTGATGGTCAAGCAAGTGGTTCATAATCATAATCATTTATTTTGCTCATAAAACACGGTACAAAAGTTCTTAAATAATAAATAAGTCCATCATGCCAGTTCTTGACATGTAAAATTTGTAACAAGAATTTATTATAGCATTAATAATTATCTTAAATTCATCTTCAATTCGCGCACTGTTGTCCTAAAAGACACCTGTACGCGGTGACAAGTTCACGCGCCTTTGCCGCTTCTATTACCTTCATTTCTATGGTGGGGACAGTGACAATAGACTGTCGTGACTATGGTATATAACAGCGGTTCTCAAACTTTTTTGGTCACGGAACCCTTTTGACAAGCAAAATACTTGACGGAACCCTACAATAAAACAATAGTTTTTAAAAGTGTATTCTTTATTATATAAGCATAATAAAAGTACAATGTAACAGTTACTAATTATTACTTACTTTAACCACATGCCAAGTACAATAATAGAAGATATTAAAAATGAAAAAATCTTAACTAATGGGAGGTATGAAACTGTTTTTTATTTTTCATCAATTGGTTGATATCAGGTTTGATAGAAGACATTTGAAGTCTCATATCAGGTTCGGCGTCCAGTCTATTGCGATATTTTGTTTTCGTGGCTGCATAGGTTGAGAATCCTGTTTCGCACAAATATGTTGTTGGGAACGGGAGAAGAATATTCAGAGCCATTCTGCCAAGCATTGGATATTCATCACGGATTCTGCACCAAAAATCGTTGAGAGGCGTCGTTTTGAACAGTGACTCCATACTTGTGTCTGATGACATTTCTAAAAGAGATTCATATATCTCGTTTGACATACTTTCGGGCTTTTGCAAGTTGGGTAAAAAAGGATTATGAATCCATGAATTCAGCTTCATTTTTGTATTATGTTCTTCGGGAAAATACTTTACAAAAGATGCGCGCATCGAAGTGAGATATTGGACCAATTCTTCAAACACATCATCTTGAAACATTTCCGAGTCGTTATCGCTAACAAACTCACTGAGTGACGTAAAGCTTTCTATTTCTCTCTTACCAACGCAAATAATCCAAAAATCTAATTTACTTTAATTGGATGTGATACCACCAAATGTGGAAAACATACCGCATATTGGTCTGGGGTAGACAAAACGGCCAGAGGCTGTCACGGAGTCGGCCTAATCCTTTCCGAAAGAATGGCAGAGTGCGTGATTGAGTTCCAATTCTTGAACCCACGACTCCTCTGGGTTAGACTTAAAGTCGGACTAACTCGCCTTTTTGTATTGGGGGTATATGCTCCTGCAGATAAGGGTACGAGTGCTTCCCAGAGAGTCCAAAAAGAGAGGGAACAGTTTTGGGACAGTGTGAGGGATGTCTTGCGCATTTGCAAAGACAATGAAAGGTTAGTTATGTTAGGGGATTTCAATAGTTGGGTGGGAGTGAAACGCGATGGCTATGAGAAGGTGCTTGGTTCGTATGGAGACGATAGAGTAAATGAGAATGGAAGTAGTGTGCTTGAGATATGTTTGGAATGGAATCTTTGTGTGACAAACACTATGTTTGCCCACAAAAAGATTCACATGTATACATGGGAAAACGCTAATGTGAAAAGTATGATTGATTTTGTGATAGTGGATGAGAGATTGAGGAAAAAAGTATTAGACACCAGATCGTACCGAGGAATAGGAGTCGATACAGACCACTTCCTGGTAGTTTGCCGAATGAGGGGTCTTTTTAAGAAATGGCGACATCGTATTCCGGAACCTTCGACGGTACTAGAAAGAATAAAAGTTGAGAATTTACAAGATGATGAGGTAAAAGAAGAGTTTAAAAGGAAATTGCGTGAAAAGTTTGACGGATCAGATGATGTGTGTGATATAGAAGAGTTATGGGATGTTTTTAAGAAAGACGTCGTGAATAGTGCTATCGAAGTATGTGGAGTGACTAAAAGGAGAAATGGCAAACAAGAAAAGAATGTATGGTGGAGTACGGAAGTACAGAAGGTAGTGTGTGAGAAGAAGAAAGCATGGGTAGACTGGCTGGCAATAAGAGCTGACCAGAGAATGCAAAAGGCGACGGATGAAGATGTGGCTAAGGCCAAAAAGGAATATAAGAGAATAAAAGAAATTGTGAAGGAAATTGTGAAAAAGAAGAAGGATGAGCAAAAGGATGATTTTGATGAACGGTTATCTGAAGATTTCCGGAAAAACATTAAGTTTTTCTGGAAATCCATAAAAAGAGCCAGAGGAAAATCTGCAACCTCGGAGCTCAATAACATCAAAGACAAGGATGGAAATATAATGAATGAGGAAGGATGCGTGTTAAAGAGATGGAAAGAGTATTTTGAAGGACTGTTTGAAAAAGAGGTGATGCAAGTATCGACGGTGATGGACGAAAGGGCAGACATTGAGGATAGGTTTTGTATGGATGAAATAGTAAAAGCGTTGAACAGAATGAAATCAGGAAAGGCTCCAGGGTATGATAGGATATCAGTCGAAATGCTAAAGGCTGGACAGGGCGTGGTGGCTAGTCTGCTGTACCGTCTTTTCAACTTGTGCTGGAGTAATGGCCTGGTACCAAAAGACTGGTGTAAGGCCGTGATTGTGCCGCTCTACAAAGGAAAAGGGTCACAGCAAGACTGCAAGAATTACCGTGGCATTAGCCTTTTAAGTGTTGTCGGCAAATTGTATGCAAAAGTTTTGATTGAAAGAGTGATGAAAGTAACTGATGAAAAAATATGGGATGTGCAAGCGGGATTTAGGAAGGGCATGGGGTGTACGGATCAGGTCTTTTCCTTGCGATGCATAGCTGAAAAATGTTTGGCCAAAGGTCAAAAAGTCTATTGCGCTTTCGTGGATTTGGAAAAGGCCTACGACAGAGTGATGAGGAATGAACTATGGTCTGCTTTGTCTATCTATGGGGTGAATAGCAACCTGATTCAAGCGTTGAAATCTCTCTATGCGGATTCTAGCGCTTGTGTCAGGATTAACGGCGCCTACTCTGACTGGTTCAGCATCGATAAGGGTGTGAGACAGGGATGTGTAGCGTCGCCGTGGCTATTCAATCTATTCATGGACAGTTGTTTGAAAGATTTGAAAGAGAGTGAAAATGGTTTAGAAATGAATGGGTTACTTGTCAAATGTCTCCTCTATGCCGATGATCAAGTTATCCTTGCATCGTCGGAGGGGGAGTTACAGAAGATGGTAACAATTATGGATGGTGCTTTGAAGAGTAAAGGAATGAAAGTTAATGTTAGTAAGACAAAAGTTTTGGTTTTTGAAAAGGAAGAAGTTATGACAGAGTGCAATATTTTGATAGGTGACGAAAAGGTGGAACAAGTGAAAGATTTTGTATACCTGGGTTCCATGTTTACGAGAGATGGCAAGCATGTGAAGGACATTGAAAGGAGAGTGAGTGCTGGTAATCAGGTGAATGGGGCACTACACACCTTCATGAACAGCCGCAAAGTGTCGGAAAAGGCACGGCTGGCTGTTCATGGGGGAGTGTTAGTGCCTACACTTATGTATGGTAGTGAAAGTTGGGTATGGCAGAAGAAACATGAAAGCAGAATAAATGCAGTAGAAATGAGAGCTTTGAGAAGTATGTGTGGTGTAACTTTGAGAGATAAAGTAAGGAATAACATGATAAGGGAGCGTTGTGGAGTGAAAGAAGATGTAGTGACAAAGATTGAGAAAGGTATGTTAAGATGGTTTGGACATATAGAGAGGATGGACGAGAGGAGATTGACGAAACAAGTATACGAAGCGAGTGTGGATGGAAGAGTTGGAAGGGGACGACCTCGGCGAACGTATCGCGATCAAATCGCGGATGTTCTCAAAAAATGCCAGGTTAAGAGTTCTCTAAACCGACGAGCATGCATGACGAGGTTAATGGACGTAGATGAAGCGAAAGAGGTGTGTCAGGATCGTAGCAGGTGGAAATCCATAGTCTCTGCCTACCCCAATGGGAAACAGGCGTGATAATATGTATGTATGTATGTATGTAATTTTCTTTTGAAGGCAGTTATTTTGTTATAGGCCTGGAACACTGTTGTCTGTTTACCTTGCAATGATAAATTCAATTCGTTCAGTTTTTGAAAGATATCCGCCATAAAAGACAATCGGAACAACCTAGTTTTATCATACAAACGGTCTTTCAAATTAAAAGAAACTGTATCTGCTGAAAGAAACATTTGTAACTCGGCTCTAAGTTCAAATAGCCTTGTTAAAGTTTTACCCCGAGACAGCCATCGCACTTCTGTATGGAGCAGCAGTGTTTTATGTTTGCTGCCATAATCTTCACACAATAATGAGAACAATCGGGATTGTAGTGGTCGTGATTTGATAAAATTAATTATTTTTACCGCTTCATCCATAACTAATTTTAGATTTAACGGCATTTGCTTCATCGCAAGTGCTTGTCTATGCAGAATACAATGGCTGGAACTACAATTAGGCGCTTTACTTTTTATTCGTGATACTGCTCCTGCTGTTTTACCTGTCATCGCCTTGGCCCCATCTGTACAAATGTCAATGCAATCGTTCCAACTAAGATTATTTTCTTTAAAAAATATGTTTATTTTATTAAAAATTTCTTCCCCGGTAGTGTTTGTGGGCAGCGGTGAACACATAAGCATGTCTTCTTCAAAAGAACGTTCATATGGATATCTCACGATAACCAGCAAGATAGCCAGACCAGTGACATCAGTTGACTCATCCATTTGCAAGGCGAATCGTGTTTTTTGTAGACGTGCAACTAGTTCTTGTTTGACGTAGCTTGCCAGATCATGGATTCGCCGTGAAACAGTATCGTTTGATAGCGGTACAGTAGAAAGATGCTTTGCAGATTTTTCATCGAGCATACATTTTGTTATGTCTAACACACATGGCTTTATTAAATTCTCAGCGATAGTGTGCGCTTCACCTGCTTGTGCAATGCGATAGCTAACTAAATATGATGCCTCCGTGGCCTTTTCATTGATAGTTTGTGTTACATGCATCATATTTTTTTGACTTTCCAATAACTGTTCTTTTTTACGAACAAAAAATTCTTTATTCTTGTCTTTAGACTCGGGGTGTACAGTTTCTAAATGTCTGCGTAATTTGGCAGGTGCCATGGAACTATTAGGAAGCAGTTTACTACATAACATGCAGAGAGGTGAGCCGTTGGAATCAACAAATCCGAAACTGATATATGATTCATCATACTTCCTTTTTTTCGTCTTTGAAACCGTGGAGCTTGACGTCGTGGCATCATCGTCTGGATCGGTAATTGCTGTATTCTCCGCGCGTACTGCTTTTGAACATTCAGCGTCATTAGAAGATGTCGTTGCAACACGTTTAACACCTTTAAGCCAACGTTCCATTCTTCTTTATTAATAATGTTACACGTCAGGATGGTAGGGTCAAAATAATGCACAATCGTTACTGCGTTTATGAGACAAAGTTTAGTCCAAAGAAGAAATGTACAAAACTGATACAATCAGAATACAGCGGGCAGTAGAACTTACAAGAAGGCAGCAGGCTAGCCAGCTTGTAAGTAGGTAGGTACGAACTTATCGCTCCGAACGCTAATCGTCAACTGACTGACGAGGCGCGACTTTTTTTATATAATAGCGCTTTTATACTTAGTCCTAGACTCGAACTCGAACATTCTCAAAAATACTCGAGTCGGCGCCTTTGATAAACAAAAAGCGGAAATAAAAATATAAATACAAAAAAATGCGTTGTAAACAATCTCGACTTTATGCTTTTGAAGATAGAGCCGAAAGTCGCTTGTTCACAACTATAGCGTCTAATTCAGAGGCGGCTTTTATCAAAGGGACTGCGCGCTCACAAGTATACGCGCGGCGGGCGGATTCAAAACGTTCGACCAGTGACCAGAGAGAGGTGTTTTGTTTTTTTTTTCTAAATTCTTGCGGAACCCCTACTGGGGTATCGCGGAACCCTAGGGTTCCGCGGAACACACTTAGAGTACCGCTGGTATATAAGATGTTCCACCTCTTCCCGTGACAGCTAGGTCACGTGATTGCCTCCGTACAGTCTAACAAAGCAATTAGTATACAGGGTCGCCAGATATAGATGAATATTTCTCAAGAAGTTATTATAAATAAAAAAATCATTTATTGCAGGCATACACCCATATAACTTACACATACAATTTTAATTTAACGAACACAAATTATAGTAATTAAAAGATTAAGTAATTAATTTAATTCAATTAAATAATCAAAACAATTTAATAATTTATACTAATTATTAAAAATGTATAAATACAAAATCTCTTTAAAATCAAAATTCATTCAAAAATTAACAAAATCAGCTCAATTAAAATTCATTAACATAAATTAATATTTAATTATTGCAATTGAATTAAAATATACATAATTATTATTATTAGCTGGAATATTGAATATTATAGAATGGTTTAATTAGGGTATTGTATAAATACAGTTTAACCTTGTCCGTTATTAAAATGATATTTCACTCGAAAACATCCATAATCTTCGGAGAAAACTTCATTTATTACACTCTACCCTGTATACCAATTGCTTTGTTAGACTGTATTACGTCATCGACTGTGGAGCCAATAGCGGGCTGTTAGCGTGACACTTGTCAGTTTGATGTGCTGCCACTTTGTGTAAATAAATTACCCGAGCAAATTGCATTGTTTCATTCACTTGCATTCATAAAGAAGGACTTACGAACTAGCAATTTAATACAGTTTCCTCTAATAACTAATTAGCTGATCTGGATCCCTTGCCACACATATTATGTTGTATGCATGTTGTGTTCTCATTAATTTGTCCTGTTACCTTTGCATGTAATATGTATATTATGTGTATGTGTGGCAAAATAAATAGTTTAAATGGTTTAATTAGATGAATGATCACATATTTAAGTTTATAACACCTTTTTATACCATGTTTTATGCATATAAATATATTCTATTCTATTCTAATAACACGAGCTAAATAGTTAGGCTAGTTAGGAATTTATTTTATATTCATTATGAACAAAAATTTCCTTAAATATATTGAAGATATCAATCAATGGCAACACTGATCGTGACGTAGCTTCGAGGCATCGCGGGAAGAGAATACCTGGTGAAACATCTTTTTTGACCATGGTCGTGACGACATCGACAGTCAATCAAAGATACATATGGGAACGAACCCTTACGTGAATATCTGAATACAGCATAACGTATCGATTTATTCACGTGAAGGCGATTCGACCTCTATTTACATGCAAGGGCAAAGATGTTGATTGGACACTGATTTAGTTCATGCAATAGATAATTTCACGAACAGCAAACAAGCAATCGACTCTTGTTTATAGTTCACAACATTTTAGGGAACTTCAGAGAAAATTTAGGAAAACTTCTGTTGGAAATGTTACTTACATGGGCTTAGTAGTTTGATTTTTCCTTGAGCGTAATATTTCTCTCATGTTGTTAGTTAATTCATGTATTATTCAATTACCTAATTGGGACAGAAGCAGGTAACTATGAAGCATCTAAATTGCTAAAAAACACTCCGAAGTAGAGTCAAGACAGCAACACAATTGACTTAAGGATGGATTTGAAGTTATGTACAATTTTTCAAGCCTTGGATTGGAGTTGGCATGGACAGAATTAAGTGTCTAATTAAAGAAGCCTTTAATTGGCTTATACCTTGTTTAAAAATCTTCGATTTTCGGCTATTAGGTCCTATTTCATTTCTTATTTCAAAACATTTGCCATTTGTTCCATAAAACTAAGCTAGATAGCTATCTGAAAAAATTAAAAATTAAATGACATCAAGGTATCGATGAGGCTGTCAGCTTTTTATTGTTTTGATTTGATAAGTGGCAGATATAACGATAAAATTACGTTTTTCATTATTTATATTAGGTCATATCTCCATATAGAAGTTACTTATGACTTTTTCAAGTTCACCCTTGTCATAATCTGATATTCCACTTTGATAGGTATCTTTGAAGATCAGCTGCCTAATTGCTTGATCCTCTCAGTTTAGCAAGATATACTGTAAAGTCTGTATTTTATAGATCTTTGCAGGTCGCAGTGACCAAGGGGCTTCTAAGGATCTTACCTTTTTCCTCAATACTGTATGTTATAAAGACAACTGTCTTTATAACATACAGTATTAAATGTCCTATTGTAAACCTGGAATCAACACCATCAAAATAGTTAACCTGCCAAAATTAAACCGATCCACTTCACAATTTGGGTGTAAGTTATGAAATGAAATGTTTATTTGTGCGAAAACATGGCACATACTGGTGTTACATAAAGAATAGTTCTGAATGTTTGGCCAGCCAGCTGGCATACAAAATTAGATACATGAATTTATTTATAAACTTGATTTCAATTATTATCACAAATTAATAATATTAAATTATTCAATAAATGGATTTAAAAATGTCAACCATTATTACATACACGTCAAAAATAATATTAAAATGTCACTTTACACAATTCTAATTTATACATGATTATTTTACATTCCAAAATTCTTTTATGTCATATTTATAGCAAATATAACCATAGTTATTTTTTTCTAATAGGTTTGCGTTTGACCTTCACCTCACCTGATGTTAAGCGATGGTGCGCTCGACAATGGTACACGCAAAGACATAAGAGAACACGCTTGCCCAGCAAGAATTGATTCAGTCGAGCCTTGTTAACTTAATTATAAACGAGAAAGAGCAATGCGTTCAGTAGGTATTGCATCTTCTGATAATAATATCTTGCTTCCTGGGTTTTATGTGTAGTAATTATTTATGACAAACTCGTCTGGAAATATTACTTCGTCATGGCATTATTGCATGAGTTGCAAGTTAACCGATAGTGAATAGAGATATGCCAGTGCCATTTAGCGACGTCAGGGAAATACTGTTAACTTCATATTTTTAACCGACGAAAAAAAAAGGAGGAGGTTCTCAATTCGACGCGTATATATATATATTTTTGTTTTTGTGTATGACCACGCATAACTTTTTACAGAGTGGTCCGATTTTGATGATTTTTTTTTATTGGATAGGTTATATCTCGAAGTTGGTCCCATTTAAATTTCAAAATCAAAATCCACCCCTAAGGGTAGTAAAACAATGAGTGTTTGTTCACCCACTGAATTCTTACCTGTTAACTGATTCTGTTGAAACTTGACACACATAAATATAGTTCTAGATACTACGACATAATGGAGACCTGGAGTTAGATTTTAACCACAACCAAATGAAAAATAAAACTTTTTAACAAAAAATTGAACCGACGAAAACAGAAACTGAAAAGCGAAAAATAACTAATTATGAGGCGGCGCCAAACAACCAATCAACGAAGATCATTAAATTACTTTAAATAAATAATAAAAACAACGTCACATCAAATACAACGTGAAATTTTCAACGATAAACAATAACTTTCCAAAAATGCGTTCTCCGCTCGGCCACTTGCAACTTGCACGCACTTTGCTTGTTAAAAGATTGTTTGGCGCCGACTCATAATTAGTTATTTTTCGCTTTTCAGTTTCTGTTTTCGTCGGTTCAATTTTTTGTTAAAAAGTTTTTATACAACGTGTATGAAAAATGCGTGCTCATATTTCTAGAGCTCATTCAGGGAATGCTATCGAACAACTTTTACTATTGGATCAAACCTGAAATCGCAAAAAATAAATTAATTGATTTTGGTCGAGAGGTATTGCACGTTTCTATGAAAAGACGATCTTTTTTCACGATCTCAATGTTGTCCTAATATTAAAAGTTGTTCTATGCTATGCCCTGAATGAGCTCTTCAAATACGACGTTAGATACATTCACGCATAGAGATGCGTGGTCGTATCTGGATAGCTACGTTCATCAGATAATATGATACACGTTGTATTGCTATAGCCGCGTCTCCTGCGGCCATGTTTTTGTTCTTTCTAACATCTAACATGTTTTTCTAACAAAATGGGGGCGTGGCCTAGCTGTTTGGCTACATTTGATTGGCCTAAGCAAAATGTTAACATGTTTTGTCAGAATGTTTTGTTAGATTTTGGTTGCAGGAAACAGCTTATCTTAGACACCTTTTAAAACGAAATTAGGTTTAGAAAAAGCTTCAACAAAAATATGTATTTTCTCCTACAAATTTTACACAATTTTAGGCATTTCTTATTGAAAACTACAGGTTGCCCACGTGGTTGTCGTTTATACCGCATCCCTCGAGAACTGTTCATCTTCCCGGGATGAAATTATAATATCAGTGTGATGAGTACAGAATTAAATGTATGAGTCCATAAGCTCTTGAATTAACAGATAAATAATTTGCCCAGAAGTGTAATCAAATCGTTTTGTTCGCCAGCTCCTAATATTATTCCGTTCTTGACATTGCCCTTACCAAAAGTCAAGGTCAGTTGTCAACATCAAATTCAACTTTGAAATGTGTCTGCAGTATTAAGTTTTCGTTGCGTGCTCAATGCCTATATTCCGCACATACACTGATAATAAAATAGGCAGGATTTAAGCATGCCTGTAGTTCCGTCATAAAATATTGTGAGGAGTTGCGATGTCGCCTTCTCTTGTTTTTGGGTTACCTCAAGAAAAGGATTCTTGAATTTTTTGTCATTCTTTAGATGTTGAATGTAAATTGGATTCAATGAAACAAAGTGGGTTACCAGTTTTTGGGGGCTGTACTTTTTTAATAAAGGCAAGTAAAATTGTTGACAATGTTTCTAGAATTATTATTTTAGATAAGCAATAAAAGCTGTTTTAATAACCAAATCAACTACCGTATAGTTGCCGGCACGAGTCGTGAGCACAGATTCCACTACGTAAGTGGTCGAATCTCTGTTCCCAGTACAATAGACCAGAAACTGGCACTTGCATTGGCTTAATTACATGATAATGCATAATTAAATATACGTAGAAAACGGAATACTAGAATACGGTGACGACAGAGACTATTACGCAGGTACAATTTGTGCTCACGTCTCGTGCCGGGAACTATACCTACCTATTGGTATGTTCCGGTGCGAAAAATACAGGTGCCGGTGGAATTACAATCACATGAGACTTTCCAATACCATTTAGGCAACAACCTGGGTAGTATTGCAGTTGTTATGGGCAAAGGTACCCGCTAGGCATGGGTCACATGCCATGGGTGACATGGTGGCATGGCCGGACACATATATATCTTCGGATATATATCCCATAGCGGATATGTATCACTCCTTCACTTTCAAAAAAATTAAGATATCCTATATTCGAGTAACTCCGACGCCCGACATTCGACACTGACCACAACGATATGGAATGAAAAACTAAGTTAAGATAATCATTGTAAATAATACTTGATTCTTAAATACGCCTTTCATTTTTAGGGTTCCGTAGTTTCAACAAGGAACCCTTATAGTTTCGTCAAGTCCGTCCGTCTGTCCGTCTGTCCTAATCCTTTACAGCTTAATAACTTCTACAGTTATAAACATAAGTAAATGAAATTTTGTTTAAAAATGGTCTGGATATAGATCTCAATTCTAAAAGAATAAAAAAATCTTGATTACGTATTTTAGGGGTGGCACCCATACATGTGAAATGGGGATGAAAAATTTTTTTTCGCTGCACCCTCTCGTGTGGGGTATCATTGAATAGGTCTACTAAAATGAAGGTAATGTTTCATACACAACTTTTTTATCAGGTATACCATCTGCGAAATACAGCCCGCCAAAGTGGCTTGCAATGTGTCCCCCGCCCTGCCATTTCTAAGCTATGCAACGTAGAAACTTGTAATCTTCTAAGTTGATAGACTTTTATAAAAACTCTCTTTTAAAATTATTTCGAGTATAATGTGATTATAATTTTTTGAGTTATAGTGAGAAAACTGAAAAATACTTGAGACGTCCTAGTTCATAGGTCATTGACCTTAGATAAAAATGATCTTAGCAAATAATGCTCCTTTAGTTACTTTCTATTTAAAAAAATCACAAAAAGAAACTTTGTGTTATATTGATAACACAAAGTAACAGCGCCACCTAGCGCTAAATTTACGAAGTGTGTCATATGAATATATGACACACTTCTTAAATTCAGCGCTAGGTGGCGCTGTTTGCAAAAACTAAAATAGCAATGATTAATATTCGATTTGATTAGTTTGTAATTAGACCTACTTAATAATAATAATAATAAAGCTTTATTTATTTCCATGCAAATTACAAATACACAATTACAATATACAGAGATTTAAACATAAAATATTAATACAATACAAATACTCTTTATTGTACACAAAAGAAGATAGCAACATATATGACTTATATAGAACACATGTACAATGGGCGGTCTTATCGCTCAAGGCGATTTCTTCCAGACAACCTTAGGATGGACAATATGGGCAAGTAAAGAGAGGGGTAGTACGCAGTGTAACAACATAATAGAATACATATACTACATAACATAAATACTATACATATATCTATAACAAAACTACATAAATATAAGATACAATAAACATAATAAATACAATACAATATGTCTAAATATTACATAATGCACCTGCCGGAAATTACAGTGATGATAGGTAATGATCTTTTACCAATATGTAATTTGTACGGACCCCCTTCGGGTTAAAGCCTCCTCCAAGGAATGCCAGTACTCTTTGTTGCTGGCTGTGTTTAGCCAGCTTTGACCCGCTATCTCGACTATCTCATCTACCCATCTAGCGCTAGGCCTGCCTCTGCTTCTCTTGCCTCGTGGTCCAGACCATTTTATTATACTCCCTGTCCATCTTCCATCTTTAAGCCTGGCCACGTGACCTGCCCACTTCCATTTTCTTTGAAGTGAGAAGGTTAGGGCATCTGTTATTTTAGTTTTCTTCCGAATATCGACATTCCTCACCCTGTCTTTTAATTTTATACCCAAGCAACTTCTCTCCATTCTTCTTTGAGTAGTCTGGATTTTGTTGGTAATCTTGCGATTGAATGTCCAAGTCTGGCAGCCGTAGGTGAGACATGGTAATATTTCGGAATCCATGACAATTTTTTTAGTCGATAGTGGGAGCTGCGATTTGAAAACTTCCTTATGGCACCAGTATTTTTTCCAGGTAATCGCAATTCTTCTGTCTACTTCTTCTAAATTTCTTTCTTTGCTGAAAGAGATTTGCTTGCCTAGATTAATATACTTTTGGACAAACTCGAGAGGTATGTCGTTAACCAAGATGGGTGTCGTTAGGTGATTAGTGGTAAATTTTGTTTTGTCCAGATTCATTTCCAATCCAACTTTAATACTGGCTCGGTGTAGATCGTTTATCATACTATTTAATTGTTGTGGGTTTTCCGAGAACAGGATAATGTCATCCGCGAACCTCAGGTGACTAAGAAACTTTCCGTTTATATTGATGCCTTGCTTTGACCATGGTAATCCTTTCATTATATGTTGTAAGGCCGCAATGAACAATTTTGGCGAGAGTGGGTCGCCTTGTCTCACGCCTCTCTTGATGTTGATTTTCGTGCCTGTTCTATCTAGCTTGACTCTACTCGAGCTGTTTTTTATCAGGTATACCATCTGCGAAATACAGCCCACCAAAGTGGCTTGCAATGTGTCCCCCCCTGCCATTTCTAAGCTATGCAACGTAGAAACTTGTAATCTTCCACGTTGATAGACTTTTATAAAAACTCTCATTTAAAATTATTTCGAGTATAATGTGATTATAATTTTTTGAGTTATAGTGAGAAAACTGAAAAATACTTGAGACGTCCTAGTTCATAGGTCATTGACCTTAGATAAAAATGATCTTAGCAAATAATGCTCCTTTAGTTACTTTCTATTTAAAAAAATCACAAAAAGAAACTTTGTGTTATATTGATAACACAAAGTAACAGCGCCACCTAGCGCTGAATTTAAGAAGTGTGTCATATATTCATATGATACGCTGTTTGCAAAAACTAAAATAGCAATGATTAATATTCGATTTGATTAGTTTGTAATTAGACCTACTTAAGGAACCCTATAATACTGAGCATGGCCCGACATGCTCTTGGCCGGTTTTATTTTATTTGATAGACGGCCCTAACTAAGCCTGTAAAGTATGAAAGGAAATCAATTATTATGTTACTGTGTCACTTAATCGTTCCGCGGATCTAATAACGGCCAAAATAAATATCTAATCCATCCATGATTTGCCCTACTAGAGATAGGAATTTGACATAAGCTCCATACAAAATATGTCAAATTTCTATCTCTAGTAGGGTAAATCGTGGATAGATTGGATATTAATTTTGGCCGTAAATCGGCTACAATATATCCAGCCTCACTCCGGTGGATTTATTTAGAAGCCGGAGTTATCAATCTCGGACATAGCATGCAACGTAAAGTTACTTCAGTCCCGGATATGCTAATCAGACACATATCTTTACTTGGAATGATATATTACCTACATATCCAATCTTTTATCGGAGCTAGTTAGACTATATCTAGTAACCACTTAACATCAGGTGGGCCCACAGAGTACATTGTAATACATGCTGAAATTTTAATCGCTTCTTTCCCGAAAAGGGGTCATTGTACTCATCATTAAGAAAATCCCTACATTTGTGTTTACTTAAATCGATAAAATGTATGGACCTCCTGATTTTTTCGCGATTTTAGTGTTGTTCTCATAGTAAAAGTTGTTCTTAATGATGAGTACAATGACCCCTCTTCGGGAAAGACGCGATAAAAATTTCAGCATGTATACAGAAATGGAGACCAATCTCCAATCTCAAAACAGGTAACCGCTTATACGTCAGCGTCTAGCGCCATCTGATATTTTTAGTGCGAAACTACTGTTAGTACCGTCGACTGCATGACAGTGGTAACACTTCAATTCGAAAACCGCCTTTACTGCTTACGAAATAAAGATGCTGATAATGTCAAAGTGTTACCACCGACGTGCGGTCGACCGTATATCAACTGAACTAAAAATAATAAATGCAAAAACAAAAAATTAACAAAAACAAAAAACCCGACTGCGTCTAAAAATAACATAAAAGATATAAACAAGACTTATCAACACGCAGTCGGAGGCTACGTATGTTTTTGGTCATGAATTACATAATAGTTCATAGGTAGCCTCCGCCTGCGTGTTGATAAGTCTTGTTTATATCTTTTATGTTATTTTTAGACGCAGTCGGGTTTTTTGTTTTTGTTAATTAATTTTTTTATTTGAATTTTTTTAGTTGTTTTATTTATCACACTATTAATGTTTTTTTTTGAAAAGTCAAATTCATTTTTAACGTTGAATATTTTGTTGTTTTTTAGCATTTCTCATTCCAAATTACATTTAAACATATAAGTTGTATATATTTTCGTAAACCATTTATAAAACCCTTTGATACCCCACTCGATAGGTTTTGAGCAAAAAAAAAATTTTTGAAGTCACATAAAATGGGTCCAAAAAGCGGCCATTTTGATTTTTATAATTTTGATATACCCAGTGTCACTGTCTCAATTAAGACGAATCCAACGACACCTCTCAAGCTAAGATCCATCAAGCCGTTTAGGCAACAGAGTGCCAAAGAAATATACATACATACATACACTCGAAAAACATAACCGTCCTTCTGGCGCAGTCGGGTAAAAAGAGAACCACTCCTTGAGGATCGAACTCACGTCCTGCGTTTATAAATCTGATCGATCGTACTGCTACAAACACTTATTTCTCCGCTGATACATCTTTTACTGATATGACTCTGCGTCCAAAACAGCACTGATGATCGAGCACACGGTTCGCGCACTGGTGTCCTACGAGACTTCTGTACGCACGGCTACACATCAAGCTGTACTTCTCCAGTATAAGCTGATCTTGCATTGTACGGAAAGCCTATGCAATGCGAGGTCAGCATAAACTGGAAATGTCCAGCTTGATGTGTAGCCGTGTGTACGTGGTGACAAGTTCAATCAATCGATCAATCGGTTTATTGCATACATGTTGTAAGAAGATGTTAACAATATTTGAGTTCCAAACATGCACCCTGTAAGGGCACTACAAAATAATATAATTACTTACAGACTAATAAAATCATTAATAAACATGTCATTATTATTATCAAACATTTAAGTAATTATTTTAATTATAATAATAGTTTTATAACATTATATCTTCAATCGATTTATTTATGAAAGATGTTGGAGTATTATTCCAAGAGGAAATTTACAATAATTATGTCAACATTAATAGATCGCTTAGTGTGAATTTAAGTTGTTATTCTTGTCTTCAAAAAACTCTTTCAACGTATAAAAGCACTTCAGGCATAAGTATTTATATAATTTATTTTTAAATATATTATTATTGGTGAGTTATTTTAATGTCTGGGGTAGTTTATTAGTTAAGGCGCCTTTGTCACTTCTATTACTTTATTATTCAGATTTCTTTGAGTTAACCAATTCTTTCGTCATGTAATAGGGTATCTGACAATTTTTTATTATAAAAAATCTTAAATCTATTCGAAACAATGTGAGCAACAATGAAAAAACGAAGGATATATTTTTAACTATGCCCAAGTTATAAGCGTTTCAAAACTGTATACAAGACAGAAACAGAACTTCTACCGTCTGACGTCATAACGCATTAACACCATCGCAAAGACACAGCACTCAGTGCAATCTCCGTTTCGCGTTTGTCTCTTCCATTATGTTATTTATTTTATAATTTTCTTAACAAATCGTGCTATTTTTATCTTTCTTCAAAATAAAATCGGAAAATTGTTAAATTTCAGTAAGAGTCAAGTCCTATTGACACATTTGCTTACACTCCATTTTGTTTGACAGCGCTGATCGAGCACAGTGCCGGCACCGAGGAGCGTGAGGACACGTCGAGTCACTTCGCGTGGGTGCTGAAGCAGCTGCTGCAGGAGAACATACAGGGCCTGCCGCCCGGCGGGGGGCTGGCTGCCAAGTGAGTGTCCTTATATCCGGAAACCTACCCTAGCTAGACATTTAACGGCGACAGGGTTGGTTGTGGGTATGACAAGCGCCGGCTCTGTTCATGTAGCGACCGGGTGCAATCAATACGCTGGCGCCCTCTAGTAGGCAGTAGGCGCGCAATCAAAATGAAATATAATTTATTTTATCCCCAGTGATCGGAAATTTGGGTACAAATGGTACAATTCACAGACCAGTAAGCCTCTAGACTCCGATTAGCCGGATACCCCCGGTCACAAAGCATATGCAGTAGCACTGCATATCATACGCCCCGCCACCAATCGGGACGTCATTCCGTCAGCGAGCGGCACCAACCATACCACCGAACTTTGAGCCGACCAATCATAACGCGCCGTCCGCCCCCTATTCCCCGCCAACATTTTACGACTGTGTTCTCATAAAAAAACTTTGGTTTATGCGGCGTCTTGAGGCTTACAGGGGCCGTATTATGAAGTGTTAAAGCCATCATTGTTCCGGTGTTAAGGGAGATGGCGCTATTAGTCCTGTATAGCTGTGTCTCTCTTTCGCAACGAAACAATGATGATTCTAACACTTCATAATGCGGTCACTGGTCTGTGGGTACAATTATAAAAGAGGTTGTGAAGCGATAGCTCGTTTACTTCGCTTGCGGTACGCCCCCGTGGACCCGCGAGATAGACTTGAGAGTAAAAAGTATTTTTTAGAGGGGGGAGGGCTTCCGACAATAAAAAAAAACCTCAATTTTGTCGTTAATTCAAAAATATTTAATATTAAATCTTGGACGCACACCCTACACAATAGGTAAAGCCGGCACTGGGTATGACCCTCAAAACTATACCGCACCTCTTATACCGGGTACAGGCCACCCGAACGAAGGCAACCCAAGGCACTGAATAAGTAATTTTATCAGTAGTGCAACTAGAGCCTGACATTTCAAAAGTGTCTGTAATTAGGTTTATTTGAATTAAAAATCATTTGAATTTGAATTGACTTAAAGTATAAAAATTCAAAGTAGACATCAAGGGCAATGTCTACTTTGAATTTTAAACTTTAAGTCAATACTGATACAATTATTTATTCAGTGCTTGCCTTCGCTTGCCTTTATTATTTATTTATTCCTTTGAAGTTGCGCAAAGCTGCCAAACAGTACGTCTCACCCCGTCTCATCCTGCAAGTTCCCTCGTTCACCCGAGAAAGTTCGCAGGGGACTGCTTAAAGCAGCTCTGAGCGAGAATATTATTTTGAACTTGACGTTCAGTTTCGCTACTAAGTAGTTATTATACTTATGCCTCTTATTCCGTCCTTTGTGCTCCATCACCTACAACTTGAGTGACCTATGTATTGATGACGCCGTAGAAGTAGCAAAGATTTGGGCTTGACAAGTCTAATAAAAAAATTGTCGTACGCACGGCTAAATATCAAGCTGTATATTTCCAGTAAAAGCTGATCTCAGCTACTACGGAAAGCCTATACAATGCCAGGTCAGCTTATACTCGAAATGTACACCTTGATGTTTAGCCGTGTGTACCACTGATACGAAGAAGAAGAAGAGCCAGATATAATATACATCTCACATCGAAAACTCTCTAAACTTTAAGAGTTACTGCTTAAGAGACTTAAGCATTCTTTGAATTCCTTTTACTATAAGGAGGTGCAAATTGTTTTGCATCAAATTAAATTCATACTTCTTTCCGCATCCAGCGGATTCCCGCGACCATCACCAGGTCGTCGGTCCACCATGTGGGGGGCCTACCCACGCCGCGACTTCCAGTACGCGGTCGCCACTCCAGAACTTTACGGCCCCATCGGCCATCCGTTCTGCGAGCAATGTGCCCCGCCCACCGCCACTTAAGTTTGGCATTTGGCAATTCTTCGGGCTGTGTAGGTTACTTTCGTTCTCCTGCGAATCTCCTCATTTCTGATTCGATCACGCAGGGACACTCTGAGCATTCACTCTGCATTGCCCTTTGAGTGACTTTGAGCCTTCTTATCAGGCACATTGTGAGCGACCACATTTCAGTGCCGTAATTACTGGCAACACACTGGTCAAAGACTTGTCTTACTCTTGAGACACTATTTACACTTTTTTTTTATACGTTTGCAATATATCTAGCATATCCAAAGAAGAAAGAACTGTTATAAAATTGAAGTTTTTCTAATTCCAGACAATCGCTGCTGGACAAAATATACAGGGAGTTCTATCCTGACCACCCGGACAGTTCGGAGACGTTCGACTGTCAGACGGAACTTGCCGACGCGTTCGCTAACTAATGCATTACATTACGTTGTACACTAACACTAGCGGGACTACATCGTACACTAGCCTGCGCGCGCGCAGCCGGGACATCAGCTAACAGATTATCACAAGGAATGTCATTTTGAAATTCAAATCGAGTTGTTTGATCAATTTGGTGAGTAACTTTAGGAGTGTTTCTTTTTATACTAGTGGCTGACACTCGCTATTAAAATAATTGTAATTTTGACATATCAAACCAAAGCTAATTTTCGAATTAAAAGTAAGGAGTAAGTCGGGAAAGAAACTTGTGGCTTCATATTTTCGGATTTAAAACGTGTACACTCGCTATGTGTACGGTTTCGTCCCAAAATTAGTTGAATACATCAAACTAGTACAAATTGAATGGAATTGCAGTTACATTACTGTAGAATTTTGAACGTTGGAAACATTTTATTTTGTACATAACCGTCTCGAATGTCGGGTGGTGTAATTGTAATTTTGTTTGATTCAGCCATACTTTGTGCTTCGTCTGTGTTGATTGCGTCGGTTCTAAATGTTCTAATCTCTGCTATTATCACCATAATTTAGGTAGTGTCGTTTTTGCTCTTATTGGCTCTAATCGCACATACTGTCTTCTAGAGGAAAAGTGTTGCCTAAAGTCTGTGTCAATCCAATGAAATAATTGATGTTATTGCCACTTACACAAATTTCTACTTTACGTACATGAAAAGTAAGTTAAATTCAGAATGTCCGAAACAGTTAAAAAAGTCTTACAAAGGAAACTGATATTTGTGTCTTGTTCAGTAAGGTTTCTATTTCGAAATTATATAAATTGTAAATGGGATTGACATAGCCTTTATCTCTAGCTTTATTTGCCTCATAATTCTCTTTTTTATGATAAACAACATAGGTTTGAATCCTTGAATGATTACCCGGATGTGTTATTCAATAGACAATATTCTACTGAACCGACAACTCAACAAGGCCGAAGCAAATACGAATCCAAAAATGCATTATAATATGTAATACTCTATAGGCTGTGGTATGGCCTTCAAAATAAATGTTTAATATTAAAACTATTTCGTTCAGCCTCGCCACAGCCCCTCACCTGTATCTCACGGCACAAAATTTCCTACTTTCCCGCCATGTTATATACAACCCTGCTGGATTAAAATACCTTTCACCCTTCAAACCTTGATTTGTATAGCAAACATTTTAATTTTGTCGTGTTACAATTTAATTTTTTTCGTAGCTTAGAATTTTTCGTTTCGTGTTAACATTGACCATTCGTGAATGTCATAATATTAGATGTATAATATTAGATATTCGATTGGGTGTAATAGAGTCTATGATACAATTTATTTGTGTGAGCTGTTAAATTCTGTAGATTTCGTTCCCGCGCTTAACAATTTTGTTAAGAACTTTTTGTACCGAAGTTTTACCTAAACTCTCTTACTGTTTAGCGAATATATTTTGTCAGACGTAAAATTTTCTTACAGTAAGCATAATATAACTGTGCCGCTGTTAAGTTAGAAACAGGTGGCTGCGCAGTAGTCAATTTTGCAACTAAAATAGTAGCACGCATGCGCGGTAATGGCGGCAGGACTCTGATAGGTTGTGCATCTGAGCGGCAAGATGGCGGGGGACTGGATGCTCTCGCTGTCTCAGTCGTTCGTTGATGTTCAATGCATCCTTATGTCCTGCTCACACTTATTAGGCCTGTATAGTACCTGCGCGGCCATTGGCAAGGCCTGGTATCAGAGCGGCACAGTTATAGTACGCGTACTGTAATTGAGTGTTAAGCATATAAGCTGGGGGTACACGGGTAGAGTCAACTAGCTTACTGCTCTATCAGTTTTGGTAGAGGTAGAAATTTATATTTTGTTAGCAGAACAATCAGTGTTTCCTTGAAGTTACGCCATGAACGGTGTACTACACGCGCGCACGCAGGAACAAGTTTCACTTCTACTAACTGTTTACATGGGTCGAGTAGCCGGTAGAGTAGACGCTGGGCTGGTTGGTGGAAGGCAAGTCGTAGTGTGACTTTCCCCAGGTTCTAGCTACTCATACAAATTTTAGCACTACTAAATCTGTCTACATTTTTTAAGTTAGTTGTGCAGTTAGTACTCTTCTGTGCTACTATGACGTTTACTCTCCCCGTGTACTCGGCTATAATATTAATCAAAATGGCCAGTCGGATTGAGTGTAATCTTATGTCCGTTATACATGAAGAAAAATTGGTATACTGATTTCTCAATTCTAATAATAAATATCTAGTTTCCTTTTTGTACATATTTTTTTCTTTATTACAACATTTAATAGTCATTATCCAAAACGTCAAAGAAACGTCAAACATATTGATTTAATAAAAAAATATGGTCTATGCTAGTTTTTATTATTCGGGAATTGGAATATGGGGTTATATTAATTGTTAGTTTTTTATTTCTCAAAAGTTATTGTACTTCGTTTCGTGTTGCAGTGAAGATGAAATTAGATTTAATCGCTTTTAAAAAGTTACGCGTTTATCAAAAGAAATATTGGGTATGCTTTTAAACAGTGGCGTAGCGTGGGGGGGTGGGGCTAGAGAGGGCCGTTCTGCACTTTATGGGGGCGGTAAAATTTCACAACAAATAATAACAATATCTTGTAATCTCAACAAAAAAATTACCGTTTCATATATATTTTTGTTGCAACTACAATTCCGATCAATCGATATATTGTATAACATGCAACTTGTTGTTCAAATAACTGAAAACCTCTTAAGCGGCCATTGTACTCATCAGTATGAACAACTTTTAGTATGGGACCAACCCTGAAATCGCGAAAAAAATATCAGCGGTTCCTTACATTTTGTCATTTATGTGTACACAAATGTAGGGAAACCGCTGATAATTTTTTCTCGATTTCAAGGTTGGTCCTATAGTAATAAATAAAAGTTGTTCATACTGATGAGTACTATGACCCCTTAAGAGGTTTTCAGTTATTTCAATAACACGTATATTCATTTAATTTAATCTCGCCAAATGTTTTTTAGGTTTTGAATATAAATATCTAAATAAAGGAGCGTCAAAATATGCATGCGCCCTGGTCGGCTAAAACCCACGGGGGCGGCAAAATTTTCTTGCGCCCCGGGCGCTGCAACCCACGCTACGTCACTGCTTTTAAATTTTTGCTTCGTACTTAGATGAAATAGAAGTGACTAATCTGTTGATACGCGTAGTGTCTGTGGCCGTACAAAGTAACAAATTAGTCGGAATTCCATTTTGTCATAATAATGTTGTTACCAAATTCTATGTGTACTTTTCATTTCCGATGTTCACCTCTTGTAAATAAAAGAGAATAGAAAAAAGATACTTTTGTACCTGTTTGTGCGGTTTAGCGTGTAACTAACTAATTATTGTGAGGAGTTTACCGTGTCAGCACTCGTGGAAATACATATAACATCTCCGTACACCTAGAAAAGGTTTTTAACAGTTTCCCGACTTCAGCTCTGTGTAAAATTGTAGACTGTTCGTTCCATATTCATAAGGCGTTGTCCTGATACTACGCGACCATCGCAAGCTTTCTTGACATGACATGATTTAATTAGGTCACTATTGCATCTTGCGCCTTGAGAATTGTACTAAGTATTAGGCTTCTTACATTCTGGTAAGCTTTATTCAGTAATATAATAATCGACATAAATATTACGTGCGAACGAGCAAAGAGAATATAACCACTACGTTTTTTTACTAACATGTGGGCCTCTGTAGTCACAATTAATAAATGAATTTAATTTTGAATAATATATCATTCATAAATATATAACAGTCACCTATTCGACACCTGACGTTTGATCGCGGGCTCATTAGCATTATTTCAGCCTAAAGACGTTCATTGCTGGACATAGACCTCCTCCAAGCACAACGATCGGTCCTGCACTTTCCGCATCCAGCTGATTCCCGCGACCTTAACCAGGTCGTCGGTTTACCTTGTGCTACGCTGCGCCTTTCAGTACGCGGTCGCCACTCCAGAACTTTACGATTAGATGGAGCAGCCATCCGTTCTGCTAGCAATGTGCCCCGCCCACTGCCAATGTTAATGTTTGCAATTTTTCGGGCTATGTCGGTTAACTTCGTTCTCCTGTGAATCTTCTTATTTCTGATTCAATCACGCAGGGACACTGAGCATAGCCCTCTCCATTGCCCTTTGAGTGACTGAGCCAGGTTCGGATAGCGGGCTCGCACGAACATAATTCGCGCGATCTTGTGATGGTCGCGTAGTCGCGTTGTATTAGGACGACGCCTAATTCATTCGTTTTAGTAACCATTATACGCACTTATGCGATTTTAAAGTCTAATTAAAAAAGTATTATCATGTGCTATTATTAAAAAACTATAATTTTTTTCGCGTAATTAATTAATAGAATACATGGTATATGTATTTCCAGCGCCTGATACAATGATGTAACTAAATAGATTTTACTGAACAAAAAAATTTTCAAAGGTTTCAAAATATGTGACGTAGGAGGCAGTGTTTTAGTCTATCTTACGATTTCAGTAATAACAACCTATATAATAATATTATGTTTCTATTTACAAATGAATATCACATTGAAAATTCTTTAAAATATTAAATTCGCTCGGTCTAAGTCGAAGCCTTTGTAGGGCTGTACAATTTGTTTGTAAATTTAAACATTCGTAATAAAAACTCAAACCCTATCTAAATTACTTTAATATATTACAATGCAGTACATCTGTTTCCTAGAAATAAAATAATTATCTATTTTATTGGTGGTGAAAAAGGTATTGCGATTTCATTATTATTTTTATCTTATGCAAGACCAATACCATAAGCAAAATACCTATTTTTCTATTGAAGTCAGTAATACTTTGTGTAAGACTTCAAATCACACTCGAAGAATAAACTTACTTGGATATTGGTATATATCGATGGCTTAGTTATCAGACTTTCTATCTCTGTTTTGACCAATTTAGCAGGAGGAAGAAAAAATTGGTGTAAAACTCGTAGTCCCATTGGCCGGTGGGTCTACGAATCATAAGTTTTCGAGTTGGTGGGACCACGAGCACTGGTGGTACAAAGCCAGTGGGTCCACGAGTCATACATCATAAACTGTACTCATTATGGCACTATTTCCAAGTTTTTCATTGAATCTATAACTACAAACACTACCGTAACCTGATAACTGACAACGCACAGTAAACCGGTGAACCTAGAAATTTGGAGAAAATATTCCATGAGTACCCTAGAGGTGCACTAAGGAGGAACTATTTGAAATTCCATGTGGAAAAGTTTTTATGACGAAAACACGGGTGTGAAGGCACGGGCGTCAGCAAGTTTTATATTAAAATAATAATTGAATTATATTATTATGATATTTACTCAAAAACTTTGAAATAGTGCCATGTTAATAAAATCTGACTCCACTAATATCGGTCAAAACTGATTTACGAAGGCTCATAAATAAGCCATGGTATAATAAGATGTTTCACCAGGTATTCTCTTCCCGCAATGACAGCGCGATGCCTCCAAGCTACGTCACGATTAGTGCTGCCATTGATTGATATCTTCAATATACTTAAGGAGATTTTTGTTCATAATGAATATAAAATAAATTCCTAACTAGCCTAACTATTTGTTATCTCGTGTTATTCATCTAATTAGTTGATAAAGGAAACTATATTAAATTACTAGTTAAAAAGTGATTCTTTATAGAAGAAAGTAAATGAAAAAATGCATTTTGCTCGGGTAATTTATTTTTACAAAGTGGCAGCACATCAAACTGACAAGTGTCACGGAGGGTTGGCGGGAAAATTCGTAAAGATCATGTTGTGGATTTTTTATTATTTTCCAAAATTTGTGTTTCTTCGAGTGTTAATGTGTAATAATGGTGGATTATTAAATGTTAAGTGCTCGTTAACGTGTACAAGTGTGGATAAATGGTACAAAGTTGAAAAACATGACTTTCGTATTATCTCATCATCCCCTCAGAAACCTAGTAAAGATTCCATCACTTTACTAGGATACAAGTATAATATGTTCAATGATTACGACTGAAGGACATGTATGGTCATGAATAAATTAAAAAAAAAAAAAAAAAAAAAACAAGTGACGCTAACAGCCCGCTATTGGCTCCACGGCCGATGACGTAGTACGGAGGCAATCACGTGACCTAGCTGTCACGGGAAGAGACTACCTGGTGTTATTATACCATGAAATAAGCTATCGATATAATGTTATACTGCTTTGCATTAGTGGTTCGCTATGACCCCGAATTTGTCAGCGAATATTGCTCCCATCTTTTTTTTCTATACTTTTACCCAAAATATTTTTATTACCCTTATCAACCCATTGTCGAGGATTCAATACGTTGCGTTCTTGTATGGTTTACGTAGTTTATTCATATAAATTGTGTTTTTGTACGATAGCGTTTTTAGTTTTGAATGCCAATTCGAAAATGTGCCTTTGACGCTAACAACGAATGTCTTGTCGGGTGTCACATAAATGCGACATTTGTGTCATGGGCCCCTTCTGTCTTTATTACGTGACGGTTGCGTTCGACATAATTATCCATTATTTTTCATAATTAAACCAAATATTAATAGTAGACAGTGGGTTTTGAATTTAATTTTTAAATGTCTATCCGAGACGAGTAGGTATGTAGGTTTACGTCTGGTTGTTTTTTTAAAATTTTGCTTTTGGATGAAAGACGTCGTCTCACGAAGTGTCTCGTTATTATCTAGTAGACGCTTGAAAAATAATAAATACCTGTACCTTGACAACATATTTTTTATTTTTCTTTTATTATTGTTTTATTAGATCCCGCTTTTGTGCTTTACTTGTTTGCATTGACACTTATTTTAAACTATCGCTCTCTTTTACTAATAGTAGATACAAGAAAGGGATGGCAACAATTTTAGTGGTGTCAAATTAGTCGGAATTAAAATTTCCATACAAGTTTATTCGTGATCTCGGAACGTGCCCACCAAAATACAAATAAATCTAACACGTAAATTAATTTGACAGTTCTAAAATTGTTGCCATCCCTTTCTTGTATCTACTATTAGTAAAAGAGAGCGATAGTTAGCTTACTTTATCTGTATACAGTAAGTTGACTTAAAGTGTAATTTGTATATTAAAGTTTATAGTTTCTATGATTGACCAATATTCACTTTAAGTTGGTCCAAGGTGTCAATAAAAAATATTTTTAAAATAAATTCTGATCTATCTAGACATCCAAAAATTCGGAGTAGTGTTTAGGTTACATGAAAATAAAATATTTATAATCTGTATTTGTGTTTGTAAACAGTATTTAGATTCATAACTTGTATTCCAATTATTTTATTATTATTTTATTTCCAATAACGATTACACAAAAGTATGTTTAATCCATTCAAGAAGATACCTGTTTACCCCTTTTAAGATTATTTATTTATTATTTATTTATTTAATTCTTTATGCACAACAGGGTACAAAGGCGGTCTTAACGCCATAGGCGTTCTCTACCAGACAACCTTAGGGTAATGCAGAGAAAAAGAATAGGGTAGATGCACAAGTAAAGTAGTAAAATATGTTTCGTACTACGGACTTATAATTACATATAATAAAAAATAAAAAAAATAGATAAATACATATCATATCAAGTAAAACAAAATACACGTCGAATTATGAACCACCTATGTCGGCCTCTGGAAACTAAAGTTAGTTTAAAAGTATAGGTTTAGTGCCACAGATGCGCAAGTGCGATAAATAAGACAACGTGTGTTTACGAACATTTAAACTTTAATCACAAATAATTTCGTTAGGTTCTATTTTCGACAAACCTGCATCAAAAAAAGAATTAAAACTTAGGCAGATTTTGCTCGGAATGTCTAAAATGAGCTAAGTACATAAATCTCATATATACAACCTTATTCTTAGTTTATACTAAACCTCTTAAGGAGTTGTACTCATCTCAGATTAATAAATACTTTATTATTCTGAGGTACTCATCATTATAACAACTTTTACTATGGGACCAACCCTGAAATCGCCAAAAAATATCAGCTGATCCCTACATTAATTTGTGTTAACATAAATCGATAAAAAAAAAAATTGATAATAATAAAATTAAAAAAAAAAATGATAAATAAAAAAATTAATTAACAAAAACAAAAAACCCGACTGCGTCTAAAAATAACAGAAAAGATATAAACAAGACTTATCAACACGCAGTCGGAGGCTACGTATGTTTTTGGTCATGAATTACATAATAGTTCATAGGTAGCCTCCGCCTGCGTGTTGATAAGTCTTGTTTATATCTTTTCTGTTATTTTTAGACGCAGTCGGGTTTTTTGTTTTTGTTAATTAATTTTTTTATTTGTTTTTTTTTAGTTTTGTCATGTTTTATTTATCATACTATTAATGTTTTTTTTTTTAAAGTCAAATTCATTTTTAACGTTGAATATTTTGTTGTTTTTTAGCATTTCTCATTCCAAATTACATTTAAACATATAAGTTGTATATATTTTCGTAAAACATTTATAAAACCCTTTATTTTGATACCCCATTCGATAGGTTTTGAGCAAAAAAAAATTTTTGAAGTCACATAAAATGGCTCCAAGAAGCAGTCATTTTGATTTTTATAATTTTGACATACCCAGTGTCACTCTCACAATTAAGACGAATCCAACGACACCTCTCAAGCTAAGATCCATCAAGCCGTTTAGGCTACAGAGCGTGCCAAAGAAATATACATACATACATACATACATACATACATACACTCGAAAAACATAACCCTCCTTCTGGCGCAGTCGGGTAAATATAGGGATCGCCTGTTTTTTTTCGCGATTTCAGGGTTGGTCCCATAATAAAAGTTGTTCATAATGATGAGTACAATGACCCCATAAGATGTTAAGTATAAACTGAGAATAAGGTTGTATATTTTTCTTTTTTTTACTTTTCTAAAGATTAACTTCTCCAAGCTTCTAGTTGTAATAGCCCAGTGAGTTGACGTACTGCCAGTCGGCGACCTGCTGGCTGTAGGCGGCCCATTCCTGCGAATCATCAGACTCTTCGGGCTTGCGGCGCTTCACCAGTTTGGACCTCCACGCGAGGCTTGCTGCAGCGGCTTTCTGGTGGAATCGTCAACAGGGGCCGAATTATGAAGAGTTTGAGCCATCATTATTCCGTTCTGCCGCCCACTAACGAGTTTTATACATGCTGAAATTTTAATCGCTTTTTTCCCGAAAAGGAGTCATTGTACTCACTACTCATCATTATGAACAACTTTTACTATGGGACCAAACCTGAGATCGTGAAAAAAAAATCTGTTGGTTCACTTAAATCGATAAAATATAGGGACCTCCTGATTTTTTTTCGCGATTTCATGGGTGGTCCCATAGTAAAAGTTGTTCATAATGATGAGTACAATTAATTTATGCAACAGTCTAGGCTAGGTGGTATTGCAGTTGTTATGGGCAAAGGTTACCGCTTAACAACAGGTGGGCCTTTAACTCCTTTCACCATTCTATACTGTAAAAAAAACTACAAATGCGAATGAAATAGATTACTAGAACCATGGGTATAATAAGATGTTTCACCAGGTACTCTCTTCCCGTGACAGCTAGGTCACATGATTGCCTCCGACGGAGGGTACTATACTGGGAGTCGGAAACGCTTCCGAAAACGAAGAGATACGAAACCATGAAAAAAAATGCGATTCCTTTTAATTTTTTTTTTTTTTTTGCATTTTTCCTTATGTAGGAGTTTTATTTAACTGCCCAAAGCTAGTTATGTATGAAAAATGCAAAAAAAAACATGAAAAAATAAAAAAAAAGAATCTATTTTTTTTTTCGTGGTTTCATATCAGTAGTCACCAGCACCAATTTTCGTTTTCGGAAGCGTTCCCCTTACACCCAGTATAGCGTGACACTTGTCAGTTTGATGTGCTGCCACTTTGCGTAAATAAATTACCCAAGCAAATTACATTTTTTCATTTGCTTGCTTCTATAGAGAAGCACTTTTAAACTAGTAATTTTATACAGTTTCCTTTAATAAATAATTAGATGAATAACACGAGATAACAAATAGGCTAGTTGAAAATTTATTTTATATTCATTATGAACAAAAATCTCTTCAAATATATTGAAGATATCAATCAATGGCAACACCGATCGTGACGTAGCTTGGAGGCATCGCGGGAAGAGAATACCTGGGGAAATATCTCATTATACCATGACTCGAACCAACCTCTCTACGCTCCTTGTAAACTTTAGTCCGGTATTTGTCAGCCTGCTTCCGATCAGATCTGAACTCTGCTGTGGTTGCCTCAAATCTGTAACGAATGGTACCTACATCGCAGCTTTGCGAGAATAATGACAACTAATTTTATTTTTCAAAAATTTTGTAGCTACATACTGGGTGTCAGGGAAACGCTTCCGAAAACGAAGATAGGTAATAGTGCTGGTGATTACTGATACGAAACCACAAGGAAAATGCAATTATTTTTTAGATTTTTTCATATTTTTTTTGCATTTCTCATACATAACCAGCTTTGGGCAGCGAAATAAAACCGATTTGCAAAAAAACCCTATTTACTTATTTTTTTAAAGTTTGCAATGTAATTCAAATAAAATATCAGCTGGCGCTAGGGGTGAACGACATCCGCTCGCATACGCAATCCGAGTCGTAGCGAGCGTAGGTAGGCTTGGTACGCGTTGCATTGATCCCGAATGTTGTACGCTTTACATTGCCGGTTTGCAAAATACCAAATCACTAAAACAATTAGTATAAGGCTAATGGTTATTGGTTTTCGAGTTTCGGGAGCGTTTCCCTGACACCCAGTATAGAAAGTCACGTGTAGATACTTATTTCAATTTTGAGTTGTGTTGTGTCATTATTCTCTCAAAGTAGGAACATCTTATTCGGGCTCAGTTTTTATTTAAATTAACCAATCCACAAACTGTCATAAAATAAACAATTTGGTATTGATGTCGATTCTCTTGTTCACGAACTTAACTTATTTTAAACTATCGCTCTCTTTTACTAATAGTAGATACAAGAAAGGGACGGCAACATTTTTTTTGAACTGTTAAATTAGTCGGAATTTTGATTTTCATACAATTTTAGTCGTGATCTCGGAACGTGCCCACTAAAATACAAAAAAATGTAACACGAAAACTAATTTGACAGTTCTAAAATTTTTGCCATCCCTTTCTTGTATCTACTATTAGTAAAAGAGAGCTATAGTTTAAGTTTAGTTCGAGAACAAGAGAATCGACACCAATACCAAATTGATCAGAATGGTGGTACCTATACAGGGTTAGGTATTGTAATTCATTAACACCAAATCTCAAGGGTTGTTAATGAATTACAAATAATCCTGTATGTAAAAAAACAGCCCAAGATATATTAAAAACTGATATAAAAGTGTGTACAAGTACGTACACTACGTACGGTCGACCGCACATCGGTGGTAACCCTTTGACATTAGCAGCATCTTTATTTTTCAAGGGTGATTTTCGAATTGAAGTGTTACCACTGTCATGCAGTCGCCCGTACCAGAATGCTTTAGGCTTTCACTTTGTCATAATAATTATACTTGTTTCTTATAATTATTTTATAATAAAACAAAGTCAGGAAATCCAATTTAAATAATATACGCGATTTAGGTAATCCGGTTGATCTTTGTTTTATTATAATGTGTAGTGATCGCGAAAACCTGAGAAATTATTATAAACTAACCTATGCCCGCGACTTCGCCCGCGTGAACGTCGTTTATCGCGCATCCCTCGGGAACTGTTCATCTACCCGGGATAAAGTAGCCTATATGTTAATCCAGGTTAATTTCTATCTGTATACCAAATTTCATTAATCCCGGTTGTCATACGAATATCTATGGCAGTCGTTACGGGTAGTCAGAAGCCTGAAAGTCTAACAACTGGTCTAACCTCCGAATGTCGGTATTACCCAGTAACTGGGTTGCGGGGGTCTGATGGCAGTCACTCCGTGTAAAATACTGATGTTCTGCCGCATCTGGCTAGACTGGAAGCCGACCCCAATATAATTGGGAAAAGGCTCGGAGGATGATGATACCAAATTTCATTAAAATCGGTCCAGCCGTTCTTGAGTTATAAATGATGTAACTAACCCGAGTTTGTTTTATATATTAAGATATGTTGATGTGTTTAAGTATTCTTACCTGCGCTTGAGCAGTATATGAGCCATATAGTGTATGGGATTCTTGGGCAGTGTCGTGGCGACGGTATAGAGTACTTCGGGCAGTATCATACCGTAACTATCCCACAGGTACTTAGTAGCGCTACTGTCCAGAGTCCCTGAAACCACAAGTTCAGGTCTTGGTCCACAACGCTGGCCTAGTGCGGGTTGGCGGACTACACACACCATCGAGAACTGTATGGAGCACTCTCATGTGTAGGTTTCCTCACGATGTTTTCCTTCACCGTTAAAGCAAGTGTTAATCAAATCCTGATCCGCACATGAGACCGAAAAGTCAGAAGTAACGTGGATATGTAATACATATAGTATGTAACTAAAACCCTGTTGTTCCTGTCATATTCATGTTCATACGTAAGGACAACTCATTTGGAAAAACTCTTCAACAAAAATAATCAAATTAAATATCAAAACATTCTTAAAAGGAATGATATCACTTTCAATTTACAATAATTAATAATGATTTAATTTGATTAGGTATTTTTATTGACGGGTATTATTATTTAGGTATTTTTTTTTTTTGTTTTTTTTTGGCGGGGGAACCATTCAGGAAAAATTATACGAGTTGTTGCTTAAAATATGGGAGGCAGAACATCAGCCAGGGGAGTGGAATGTAGGAGTCATCTGTCCAATCCATAAAAAAGGTTGTAAAAGAAAGTGTACCAACTACCGGGGAATAGCTTTGTTACCTACAGCTTACAAAGTCTTGTCATATGTACTGCTTAAGAGACTGGAACCGTACGCGGAAAAAATCCTAAGCGATTATCAGTGCGGGTTCCGTCCAAATCGTAGTACCACTGATCAGATCTTTCTTCTAAAACAACTGATGGAGAAAAAGTGGGAATACGCACAGAGTATTCACATACTATTTGTGGATTTCACTAAAGCCTATGACAGTATTGATAGAGGCGTCCTATATACCATTCTCAGAAATTTTAGCATCCCAAAAAAACTGGTAGATATGATAGAAGTGGCCACCAAAGAAAGCAGGATGAAGGTCCGTGTAGAGAACGAGCTGACAGACGACTTTGAGGTTGTTACGGGATTGAAACAAGGAGATGCTCTGTCGCCTATGCTTTTCAATTTAGTCCTCGAACACGTTATCAGAAAAGTGTTAGCATTAGATATTGGGTTGCAACTGAATGGAAAGTATAAGGTGATAGGGTATGCTGATGATCTAGCCCTGATGGGAAAAACTAGTCAAGAGGTTCAGAAGTCCGCGGGAACCCTTGAGTCAGAAGCTCGAAAGGTAGGTCTAAGTATAAGCCGCGACAAGACAGAGTATCTCCACATGAAACGCTACAAAAATACCCGCGTCAAGCGCAACGACCTACATGTCGGAGATACAATCTACAAAGGTGCTGCTAAGTTCAAATACTTAGGCTGTACCATCACGGACACGAATACCCGGGAAGAAGAGGTTGAAATCCGCATCCATAACACCCTGAGATGTAGTGCCGCCCTACATAAGGTGCTGGTGTCCAAGCTTCTTAGTAGAAACACTAAAATTAGAATTTACAAAACGGTCTTAAGACCTATACTGATGTACGGATGTGAAGCTTGGACACTGACACAAAAAGAGGAGAGTAAGCTCTTGGTAACAGAGAGGAGGGTCTTACGTAAGATCTTGGGCCCTGTGCAGAGACCGGATGGTACCTGGCGGATCAGGAAGAACGCTGAGATAGAAGAGCTCGTGGCTGAACCAAATGTGATAGGAGAGGCAAAAGCTCACAGACTCCGTTGGCTTGGTCACGTGGAGAGAATGGGAGAAGATCGAGATGCGAAGAGAGCCTATCTGGGCCGACCAAAAGGGCGACGCCCGGTCGGTCGCCCTAGATATCGCTGGAGCGATGCGGTGGAAGGCGATCTTCTGGAGATCAGAGCCAGTGATTGGCGAAATACTGCCAAAGATCGCGGCAAGTGGCGTTCTCTCGTTTCGGAGGCCAAGACACATTTTGGGTCGCTGTGCCAGCGGAGTAAGTAAGTAAGTAGGTATTTTTATTGAAGAGTTTTTCCAAATGAGTTGTGTCCTTGCGTATAAATATCGATTCTGCTAACGTAGCTCACAGGAACAACAGGGTTTTTGTTACATAGGTAGGTACTGTAGGTATATCATTGCAAGTAAAGATACCAGGCCCCTCAGAAAGTATTGCGAAAAAAAGTTTTTATATATGGGAGACTGGCCAGTTATAATGTTTTTGAAAATATGATTATTTATAAGTAAAAATAAGTAAGTTCCAATTTCAAAATTTCCCTCCACATTTTTTGCGAGTTAATTCAAAGTATTGTGTCTCACTGAAATATGGATCTGCGCCGGGAACATTTTAGAGCTATGATTTTATACGATTTCAAGTGTCGCCTGAAACCGGATGAATCGTACGATAGACTTCAAATGGCATTCATGGATGAAGGCCCTTCCAAGGCAACCGTGTATCGTTGGTATAACGAATTCAAGCGCGGTCGACCAACTTTGGGGGATGACGAAAGAAGCGGTCGCCCTTTGACGGCTGTTACCGAAGAAAACGTGCTAGCAGTGAAAAATTTAATCCAAGACAATAGGCGAATTACATATCAGGAGATTCAACACATATTGAAGATTGGATCGGGAAGCGTTCACGAGATTCTACACAGCCATCTTCGCGTGAGGAGGATAGTATCACGCTGGGTGCCGCACAACCTCACCGATGCTCAGAAGCAGGCCCGGGTGGAATGGTGCCGTGATATGCTTAACAAATTTGAAGCAGGCTCATCTCGGCGTGTTTACGACATCGTTACAGGTGATGAGTCCTGGATTTATCAATACGACCCAGAAACCAAGCGCCAGTCGACTGTTTGGGTGTTTCAAAATGAGCCAACGCCTACCAAAGTGAAGCGATCTAAAAGCGGGGGTAAGATTTTGATCGCTAGCTTTTTTAATTTGACTGGCCACTTGGTATCAATTCCCTTACGGGATCAAAGAAGCATTAATGCCGAATGGTATACTACCAAATGTTTGCCAGAAGTTTTCTCTGTTATAAGCAACAAGCGACCAAACACAGGGCTCCGCGGGCTACTGCTCCACCACGACAATGCACCTGCGCACACCGCACTCAAAACGAGGGACTTCCTGGACAGCACGCCAGTCAAACTCCTGGGTCACCCTCCTTACAGCCCTGATCTAGCACCGTGTGACTTCTTTTTATTCCCAAAAATAAAAAATCAGCTCAAAGGGATACAATTTTCGTCGCCGGAAGATGCGCTGGCTGCGTTCGAGCAGGCTGTAAACGAGGTGTCTGCGGCGGACTGGAAAAAGTGTTTTGAAAACTGGTTTAGGCGCATGAATCTTTGTATAGAGGCTGGTGGAAAGTACTTTGAAAAGATTTGATAAAAATATATGTACGTATAGAACAATTTTTTTTAGTTTCGCAAAACTTTCTGAGTGTCCCACGTATGTGTCCGATTAGTGTATCCATATCCGCTTAATATATCCGGGACTGAAGTAACTATACGTGCTTTACATTGCATTGCATGCAATGTCCGAGATTGATAACTCCAGCTTCTAAATAAATCCACCGTAGTGAGTCTGGATTTATATTGTAACCGATTTGATAGATCCGCGGAATGATAAAGTGACAAAGTAACATAATAATTGAATAAATATAAGGTATACATATACATATAAGGAATACATTATAACGTGATCAGGCAAGCCGCAAGCCGCCTAGTTTGCAAGGAATCAAGAGTGTCGCAAGCCGAACTTACGCACACAAAGCAAGAAACGCATCAATAAATTACAACAAAACCGGCCAAGAGCATGTCGGGCCATGCTCAGTATTATAGGGTTCCTTAAGTAGGAGTTGCAAACAAATCAAATCGAATATTAATCATGGCTATTTTAGTTTTTGCAATAGACGGCAGCATTGGCGACTCAGAGAGTGTTGTCAGTAGCCGCTAGATGGCGCTATACAGTGCCAAATGCAATAGACGGCACTTGACGGCAGCATGGCGACTCAGAGAGTGTTGTTAGTTAGACGCCGCTAGATGGCGCCAAATTTAAGAATTGTGTCATGTAAACATAACACAAAGTTACTTTTTGTGATTTTTTCAAATATAATGTAGCTGTAGTAGGAGCATTATTTGCTATGATCATTTTTCTCTAAGGTCAATGACCTTTGAACTAGGACGTTTTAAGTAATTTTCAGTTTTCTCTCTATAACTCGAGGGGGTGCAGCGAAAAAAAATTTTTCATACCCATTTCACACGTATGGGCGCCACCCCTAAAATACGTAATCATGATTTTTTTTAATCTTTTAAAATTGAGATCTATATCTATACTATTTTTTAACAAAATTTAATTTACTTATGTTTATAACTGTAGAAGTTATTAAGCTGTGAAGGATTAGGACAGACGGACGGACATGACATGGTGCGACTGACGGTGAACTAGCGGCAGTGTATGCCCTCTGTGCATACAACGGTCAGCCTTTACGCGGCGGCTTGTCCTCTCTAGTATTCTGTTGCTCTGAGATGTGAACGGACCCTATCCAGGTTCTAGAAACCCACCAGATATATCGATGATATCCCTCTTCGGCAGTATTTCCACGTCGGTCAAATCCTTCATCTGTAGCCGACAATCCACGTTGATCTTCTCGGAGTGGCCGCAGTCTTTGGTGATCTTTCTCAGGAGTCCATCCTCGCCCAGTTTGTACTGGCTCGTGCACGGAGCGCACTGGTGGAGCTTCTGACCGTCAACTATTGTGTAGCGACCGTTATCGTCGAAGTAATAAGGATCCGTTTCGTAATTCTGGTGGAATGAAGATATAGGTAGTAGGTGCATTATGTTACAAGTGAGCTAAGTTGATCACTCGAGGCTGGATTACAGCCGAAGGTGAGGGTGTAATGGAGCCTAGAGTATAATGGTCAATGCTCACGCGTTTCTCGACACACCTGCGACGAAAAAAAAGCAAACGTATTTTCATCATCATCATTTCAGTCGAATGATGTCCACTGCTGGACATAGGCCTCCCCCAAGTGGGTGCATATGCCATAATCGCCACGCTTGACAGGCGGGTTGGCGAGATGAAGTGAAGAACTCAACTCAATAAAAAAAAAATGGAAACAGTATTTTTTCGGCATAGTTCATGAATTACGGTCGACTTTCGACCATTGGCATTGGGCGACCTCTTAGGTATTAATTTAGAAAGAAAGAAATAAAAATAGTTTATTGTCACAGTTAACGACGCGCAACATTTAAAACACAGTGATAAAACACAAGCTGGCAACTTATAGGTGGGGTTACATAGAAAGTAAAAACAAAAGACACATAGGTAAAAAATTAAGAAAGGACAGTCGATTTACGATCAGATTATGGAATATCGAGCTTGTACAGCTTATAGAGCTAGGGTTATATTTTCTATGAGTATTATTCAGTAGATATATTGTTATTACTTACCACAAATCATATTTTGATTGATATACAAATGCGTAGCATCTCTACTTGGTCTGTGATATACAACGCCAAATAGAGTAACAATTGCAAACAACCAACGCAAGAAATTTTGAAATTCGCGGGCTACCCGGTAGCATTTAGAACAACGTCATTAATTTTTTTTTTAAATACAGCTTTTTTTCTGCAGTTAGAAACAGCGCAATAAGGCATTTTTGCGGGTTTTTGTTACAGTATTTACAGAAACAAGTCAATCGTACTGATAAATGTTTTGTAATGCCCTGCACTATGCTGCAGTGTTGGCACGCGTGCCGCGCCCACTTTTCCATTATATCTATCTATTTCTGTGATTCAAAATAATCACGCAAAACTAACAAACCAAAAGAAACGTCATGAAAAATCATAAAATGACACGGACCTCCAAGAAATCACCGCAGCAGTTGACGTGGTAGAACTTCAAGCCGAACTCATTGATATAGTTCTGATGGTTGAACTCGTCACAGTAGTAAGATCCCACGTTATCCGTGTACAGGATACGATCCGTACCTTTAGGCCAATCGAAAAAACCATTAAACAACTTCCATTGCATAACAATGTTGAAAAAAATTACATAAATACTTACATGCTGAAATTTTCGTCCGTGGGGTGCCGGACGCAAAGAATTGCACCACCCTTATCTCTTCTCATGGGTGTCGTAAAAGGCGACTAAGGGATTCACCAGAGGATGGGCAGCAGGGTTCTCTGAGTATTTAACCAACCAACTACGATCGCCAACCCGCCTGCCAAGCGTGGCGATTATGGCATTTCCCCCCAACATTTGCTTGGAGGCCTATGTTCAGCAGTGGACGTCTTAAGGCTGAAATGATGATGATGAATGATGCTGAAATTTTAATGGCTTTTTTCCCGAAAAGGGGTCATTGTTGTTTTAGAGTTTTGTTTATGTACTGATATTCAATTTACAGCATATGTATTATTTTGCTCAAAATAAAGTATGAATGATATTTCCAGTTTAATGACAAATAATATCACATACGACGGCGGTAGCAGCAATTTTTGATAAATTTGCACCTTGAAACTGTATGTAAGCCAAGTTGACCCCCCCAAAATCTTGGGCTGGAACCGAGCCTGTGTGTCATCGGTCGCCTGTGTAGCCGGCATGAGTCGTGAGCACAGATGGACAGTAGTGGGGGCAAGTTCGCGCATGTACACTTTCGACCAAAATTATTTAGTATCTTTGTTCACTAAATTTCACCGTTAGCGTTTTATAAGGATTATGGGTAGTTATAGAAAATACAAACTTTCTCGAATTTCACCCATATTATGATTTTGGGACCTTGTTTTTACGCACAGATAAATAAAGAGAAAACATTTTGACTTTTAATTAATTTTTACTATTTAGTTATTATTATTATGGACAGGTTTTTTAACTCGCATTCGTATTCTCAGCAAGTCCTTTCATTTGATACCCATATTGTACAAAATTTCAGCTCAATAGGTTGAAGATATCTGTTTCAAAATTGAGTTGCAAGATTCCACTCTAACAAATATATTTACATACGTACATACATTGAAAGTTAAATACAATCTTGTAATAAATAAAGGAAGATGAAGAAGACAAAAAAAAACCATTTTTAATTCAAAACATTAACCACTCAAAAACCAAAATATAAATTAATTACAACAAAAGAAAAATAAACTATTTTAAATTCGAAAATGTGAGTCAATAAAGTTGAACCGAAAGTGTACGGTAGCCGAATGACACCTATTTGTCCAATAGACGACGAGCATCGACTGTCGACCAATCGCGTAAATGCAATGTTCGGCGTTGGCACCCCGCGCTCCTGTCATTCCACCAAACAGATCTATAAATGAACTTCTGCGCAGGTGAAGTTTGTGCTCACGACTCGTGCCGTTATCCATGTATGACGGGTCTACGGGGTGTATGGTCGATATCCTTTTAGGATTTCCTACAATGACACCTCTGCTTACGTACTGCTTTCCTACCCGTCACGTGGAGTCGAGTGACTTGTTGGGATATTTTTTCCCAACGTGTTACACTAGGTGGGACTCGTTGTGAATCCTCCCGGAAAAAAGGTTGCAACGAGTCACAGTGTGACACGTTGGGAAAAAAAATCCCATCGTGTCACACTGTTTCACGATTTGGTGTGACTCGTTGGGAACCCACCGACTCAAACTCACGACGAGCGACGACGCTTGCAGCGGAATAAATGTGACTTCTCTAAATGTTGGTAAGTAAGACCCCGCTAACTGCCGAATTATGGGGAAACTATTATTCTACAGTGCACGTTACAGGTTCGCCTTACCTCTCACACAGAAGAAAGTAACAAGTGACTTTGACATCTCCACCAATCTCTCTTCCAGATATAACCTCCTTTCCGTAAAGTTCTCGCCGATCAGCTCAAAACATATGGTCTTAGAGCCCGGGTACTCTGTGGTCCTTTAAAATAAATATTTAAGTATATAACTTAGCGCGGGCACACACCACAGCGTACGGTAATATAGTATGAACGCACACACCTTCCGGTACGGGCCGGGCCGGGTAGGTTCTGACTGAAGAGACGCGGAGAATCGGCACACACCTGCCGGCACGGGGCATTCTGAATTTGCGGTGAAGCTCACCGGGTAGATTCTACCCGGACTTGCTTCCCGGCCCGGCTCGGTAGGTGTATGTGTTTCTAGACCAGAATCTAACCGGAAACTTTCTAGAGTAGAATCTACCCGGCCCGGAATGTGTGTGCCCGCGTTTATCTAGCTTATCGTAGACGTAGACTACTGCTGGCTATTTGCTTCAACCGAAAAAGGGGACTGGGAAACTGGATCAGGAGTTTTCTAAAGACGGCTGAGCACATCTGTCATGCCTAATGAAGGTATCGCAGCAAACGAAGGAATAATTTCAGCAGGATGCGAGTTAACCAAACGCAAAAAATATCTTTAATGTGCTTATTCACAATACATCATATCACCACCAACTTAGAGTAGGTCATTATTACTAGTAGCGGCCCTAATAGCTTTTTATCAGAGCAGAACGAGTTTTTCTTTTGGCTTTAGTCTCCAGTCGCCACCTCGGAATTAATTATAATTCAGTTTCTGTTGAATATACTGAACATTTACAAAAATCAACAATTGCCGTTCTGTATTTGGTGCCCCTTTCCAAAGACAATACAGTGGGTGGGTTATCATTTTATTTTTAAACTGATGGACATTTTTAGACAAAAAGTTGGGATTATTTCAGGAATTCCCATTGGTGTTCGCCATCAATAAATAAATAAATAAATTTTTTTTTATTTTTATTTCACATAAATGGTGTACAGTAAACACTTAAAAATAATAGTTATACAATTTCTCGGTATGAAGTGTTTGTTTGAACTCTGGTACCCAATGTAAGATTTAACTTGTGTTATGGGTACCAGCGCTCTCATTAATTAAATCCACAGGGGGTTACATTAATTGCATCAGGAGGTGGTTACAAGAAAGTGCAGTTGAGTAAATGGAGTAAGTAAAACTACGTTACAGGCTACAGCATAGATTAAAGAATAAATAATAATTCAGCTAATAATAGTAGTAAAGCCAGAAGCCTCATGTGTGTGAGTGTGTATGTGTGAAGGGGTGTGTGGTGTGTGGTGTGTGGTGGGTTAGTGGGTGTGAGAAGATATGATAGTGTGATTGTGATAGTACATTATTTTAGAGAATAGATATTTTTAATAGATTTTCTGTTTCGTCATAATTTAGTGACAGTAGCCACTTGTTAGCTTTTATTTTGCATTCACAAAATACACTAATTTATTTTCATACACTAATGTCTTTGCCCCTTTCGATCTGGCACCTAGAGATGTTTGCTCCTCTCGCATTTTCCCAGGGCAATCACTGATTATAACACTCCTGGACCACTAATTCATGCGAGAAGCGCCTGTGATTTGGATTGTATAAGCAGCGGTCTATCGGGAGTCATTTCCAGCACCAAGCAAGCACCAATATAATAATGGCTTCAGGGTACTGTTGAGGCTGCTTCGGTTCTGCAGCGCGTCTAGATGTTTGCGGTAGCACAAACAGATGACTACCTACTATGCAAACATTAGGAAGAAGACCACATCCCTATTAAGCAGAACAGTATTTTGAAAGTCCTAGCCGAAAAACACGTGCAAGCAAGGATAAATATTTTCAAGTTAAGATTAAACTACAAACCACGTAAGATTTTTACTAACCATTATTCCAGCCGAAAGACGTTAACTGCTGCCATAGGCCTCCCCAAGCATAGCCACAACGACCGGTCCTGCGCTTCCCGCATCCAGCGAACGAAGGTAACCGACATAGCCAAACGCCGAAGAATTGCCAAACTTAAGTGACAGTGGGCGGGGCACATTTCTCGCAAAACGGATGACCGATGGGGCCGAAAAGTTCTGGAGTGGCGACCGCGTACTAGCGCAGCGTGGGTAGTCCCCCCCACAAGTAACCGACGACCTGTTCTCACCTGGTGAAGGTCGCGGGAACCGCGGAACCATTGGACCAATTGTTGTCAAATTAAACCAGAAATAAATAAATGATTCTAGCTAAAAAGTTGGTACTTCAATCTTTTGTATTTTTCCTCTTCTTCCTTCATCTTGTCGATCTCAAGGCGGAGCTTCGTCAGGACAGCGGCGATCTCGTTGAAGTCTCTCAGCCTCTTCATCCAGTAGCGCGTTTCTAACTCCAGCCTTGCAATGGTCTCCTCGTTACCGTAGTGCTTTATCTTTTCTTTTAGCACTTCTATTGTTCGATTAACCTGGATAAGATACCCCATTATTTGGTTACGGTGATCAGGTGAAGGTGGAGACAGTAACGTTGTTACGAGAAAAAGGGGTATGTAAGTATTTGCTTAGTAGAACCATAAGAAAACTAGTATTACCTATTTTATGGTAGAACCCACAATTTTATTGCGGTGAGCACATTTTATAAAGCAGTAAAGGAAATCGAAATGTCCACATGCTAAAATTTGAATCGCTTGTTTCCCGAAAACGGATAATTGTACTCATCATTATGAACAACTTTTACTATGGGACCAAACCTGAAATCGCGAAAAAAATATCAGGTGGTCCCTACATTTTATCGATTTAAGTGAACACAAATGTAGGGACCAACTGATTTTATTCCCGCGATTTCAGGGTTAGTCCCATAGTAAAAATTGTTCATAATGATGAGTAAAATGACCCCTTTTCGGGAAATAAGCGATAAAAAATTTCAGCTTGTATTCCTACACTTCTAGGAATATTCGCTCGGCTCATCTCCGCTCCAATCCCAGTAATCCCACCATTTATAAAACAAGTAAAATTATGATAGGTACATACCTATATGTATATGCGGCTGCCCCAAATCAAAACCCAGTATGGGCTTAAAACCAAATTTTTGTTGAGTGCGTAAATGCAAAGGTCGACAAGACCTATGTGTAATATCATTCAAAAACCTAGCAAGTCCCTAAGACTTACTTGGGGACTAGCTAGGTGTTGAATTGGTCAATGCTTCTTACTAGCTTTTTACGGAGTCTAAGATAGTACCATAGTACCCTTTTTTTTTTTTTTTTTTTTTTTTCCGTGGGGAAAATCCTCATGGACGCACTCCACCCGGGGAAGGCGGAGCCAGTGTCGGACTCTTACCGACTAAAAACCACCACGGTGTTCCTCTACCGACCTTGGCCGGGGGCGTGGGAAATACTCCCGTATCCGCCCAACCATCCCCGGCAGGTCCCGGCTCGCCACTGGCAGGCGAGCCCCTTCTCCCCGTGCGGCAATCACAACGGCCGCACCCTCCTCTTGACTGGCGCGCGCGCAGGCCCACACCTACGGTGGCTGGAGGTCGGCATACGCCCTCCTACGACGCCCAGGTCGTCTCCTGCGGATGGGAAGAGAGGTCATCGCCTCTCGAACCCTCTCCGCCGCCTCCTTAGCGAGCATAACCTCCTCGCAGAAGGAGACGACGCCTTCCCAAGCGCTCTCGCTCCCGACCATAGACAGAACCACGGCCGGAAGCGAGAGATCGCTGCCGCCTACTGCAGTGATGAGGTCACGGCGCTGCGCGGCCCAAGCTGGGCACTCCGCCAATGTGTGCTGCACCGTGTCCTCTGGGCAGCTCCCGCAGTGATGACACTCGGGCGTCGGCTCCCGGCCTATGCGACACAGATACTTACCGAAGCAACCATGCCCCGAGAGTATCTGCGTCAGCCGGTAGGTGAGGGCACCATGGCTCCTCTCCAGCCACTCCTCCATGACGGGCCTTACCGCCGCGATAACGGCGTGCCCTGCGCTGGGTTGCGCAAGTCGCTCCTCCCATTCAGCAACTAGGATCTGGCGGACCTCGCTCCGATCAGGCGGGTCCTCGCGCTGGTGATACCTTAGCGCAAGGTCTCTCGCCTCCAGATCCCAGGGCATTGATCCGGCTAGGAGGCTCGCCGCCTCAAAGGAGATCGTACGATATCCCCGTATCACCCTGATTACCATCGCACGCTGCGGCCTACGTAGCAGCACGACGTTACAGCGTGTCAGGGTGTCCGCCCACACTGGGGCCCCATAAAGGGCCATGGACCGTACGATCCCCACGTAGAGCCTCCGGCAGGAGGCGTTTGGCCCCCGCAAGTTTGGGAGCAACCGCGATAACGCAGCCGCGGCCCCCATCAGCTTGGGTGCCAACCGCTGAAAGTGCGGCCCAAAGCCCCACCGGCTATCGATGACGAGTCCCAGGTACTTCATCGTCGACCCGATGCCGATGCGGACGCCTCCTACCATTATGTTGGATCCCGGGGGTGGCCCCATTCGAGGCCCGTGGAAACACAGAGCCTCAGACTTGTGTAGAGCCACCTTGAGACCCAACCGCCGGATCCTTCCAACGACCTGCGCAACCCCCGCTGTCGCCAGCATGGTCGCCTGCCGGAGCGTCTTCCCCCTCGCCGTGACCAGCGTGTCGTCGGCGTAGCATGTTACGCCAACGCCATGGAGAAGAGCACCACGCAGCACCCAGTCGTAACCGATGTTCCACAGAAGCGGCCCCAGAACCGATCCCTGTGGCACACCGCATGACATCTCTCGCCGACCCCATCCTTCCCGACCCGGGTAGATGACGGCCCTGTCCGTCAGATAGGCCCCGATAGTGTGGCGGAGGTAGGTCGGCACCCGATGAAATTCGAGTGCCGCCCTAATGCAACTCCAGGGCAAGGTGTTGAAAGCGTTGGCAATGTCAAGAGACACCGCCAAAACAACCTCCCCCCGGGCCACTGCTCTCTCCGCCAGAGCCCTCACGCGCATGATAGCGTCCACAGTTGAGCGCCCCCGGCGGAAACCAAACTGGTTGTCTGCCAGATCCGGCCCCATCCTAATCAGGTGCTGGACAAGGCGGTCTGCAATTACTCTCTCAAAGAGCTTGCCCACCTCGTCCAGCAACACGATGGGGCGGTATGCAGATGGTGAGTCTGCCGGGCGCCCCTCCTTCTTCAGCAGGACCAGTTTGCCAGTCTTCCACCTCCGTGGAAACTGGCCCCGCTCGAAGCATGCGCTCAAGAGCCCTCCCAATCGGGGTCCAAGGGCCTTCAGAGCCAGGACCCATGCTCGGCCAGGTATGCCATCGGGCCCTGGGGCGGTGTTTTTGGCTTGAAGCCGTTTCACCGCCGCCATCAATTCTTCCCGGGTCACTTCGGGCACGTCGTCATCGTCGTCCGCGCTAGGCACCATGTGAGGAGGAACCATCGGCGGAGGGGTGTGCTCCGCCCTTGAAGGGAACAGAGCGCTCACCACACCCTCCAGCAGCTCAGGCCGGAGACTCTGGGATAGTGGGGGGGCCCACGGGCGAAGTTTGCCCCGTACCATACGGTATGGACGCCCCCACGGATTTGCATCCAGAGTCGCCCGCATGGCATCAAAGCCTGCCACCTTGGCTTCTGTGATGGCCACCTGAAGGGCCACCTTTGCTGCTCTGTACCCCTCGTACAGCTCCTCCTCTATGTCTGCCTCCTCCGGGGTGCGAGGACGCCTCCTGAACCGCCTCCTGAACCTGGTGTACCGGCGTCGCTCGTTCACACATGCAACACGCAGTTGCGCTATGTCCGAGGACCACCAGTACATCTGGCGCCTTACAGGACCGGGCTTAGCCCTAGGCATCCCCACATCGCAAACATGCGTCATCGCCTCCTGGAACCACCCAGCCTCCACATCGATATCGACAGGCCTGTCCGGTGCTGTCACCCAGGTCTGTACGATCGAGGCCTCCAGGAGGGCCTCCCGGTTCAATTTGGCAAGAGCCCAACGCGGACCGACCCCGACCGGGGCCGCCTGGACTGGGCTGACAGAGGTCTGGGCGGAGACGTCGAATCGGATGTAACGGTGATCCGACAACGTCTCCACCTCCTCCATCACACGCCAGCCCTGGACATGGCGCTCAACTGCGGGACTAGCGAACGAGATGTCCACTATGGACCCACCCCACCGCCGAACGCACGTCTGGACGGAACCCCGGTTAAGGAGCAGTAACCCAGACTCCATAGCCCACTCCTCGAGCACCTCACCCGCGCATCCGTGGCCGGGGAACCCCAAGCCGTGGATTTGGCTTTGAAGTCCCCGAGGACAAGCACTGGGTGTGGTTGGCTGCGACTGACGACGATGCCCAACCCCACGAGGAAATCCTCGAAGTCAGCGAGATATCGGTTGGGGGAAAAATATACACCCACGACCACTACCTCCCCGAAAAGAGCCGCTACGTGTCCCCGACCCCTCGTGATGTTCTCGAAGGATGGGGAACCAGCAGCGGCCCGCGAGATTAAGGCCACCAAGCCGTCACTATCACTAACCCAGTCGTCCCTGGGCGGGATATAGTACGGCTCGGCGACCACGGCGACGTTGATCAACCACTCCGCCATGCTCTGAAGCAAAAGGTCCTGAGCCCTGGCGGAGTGGTTGATGTTGGCTTGAAGGAGGCGCAGATTTGGAGCCATTACTGGGTATCCATCGACGCCTCCTCCTCGCCTCCTTGTGGCGGCTTTTTGCTGCCATTGGGTGCGGCCTTCTTGTTGCGCTCCCTTTTACCTTTTTTGATGGGCTCGGCGCAGGCATCACTGCCCGCCCGGTGCTCCGCCGGCTTGCCTGCCGCCGCACAGTTAATACAGTGCGGCGCCGCCTGACACGAGCTGGCGAAGTGCCCGTGCTGACCGCAGCGGAAACAAACACCACTGCGGTCGACCCCCGCGGTACACAGTGCCCCCGCGTGACCACCCGCCAGGCACCGGTAACACCTCAGAGGCCTGGCTGGCAAAAGTTTCACCTGCGCCGATACCCACCCCACCAGCAGCCGACGGCCCTCCATAAGTTTTTGGGCCGCCGCGACAGGACAGCTCACGAGAGCTGTCCCTAAGCCGGTGAAGCCAGCGCGAATCTCGCCTGACTTCACCTGCTCTGGAGGACAGCCGCCTACCCTCGCGACGGCTGTCACGACCTCCTTGGTCGTGACCGAGTCATCCAGGCCCGAAATTCGCAAATCTGCGCACTTCATGGGCCTGGACACCCGGACCTCCTCTGCCAAAAGTGACGCCCTCAACCTCTCGGCAAGTGTGTCAGCTTTTGGACCGCTGGTGGCGCCGGGAATCTCTAGCAAGCGAGCCCCGGTTACGGTGTGTTTCAACCGTAGGCCCGGTATGCCGAGGTCATCGAATTGAACCTCAGCCTTCGCTTTCGCCATGATCCCGGCGTAGGTCAAACCCCTCTCCGCCGCTCCAGGCTGTAATGTGAGCACCACAGCCGAGGATCTGGGTGCTCGGAGCCTGTTAGCCTCCTTTTTTGCGGCCTTTGCCGCTTTTTCCGCCTTCTTTTTAGCGGAGCGCCTCGCCTTCTTCTTCTTATTTTTGGCGCCGGCGGTCTCCCAACCACCCTCGCGGGTTTCGAAGGTCGTCGGACGCCCCTCAGCAACTGCATTGGTGGCAGCAGCCTCAGTGGCTGCTCCACCCTTGCCCTTTCCCTTTCCCTTCCCTTTCCCCTTCCCCTTCTGCCCTTGTGTGGGTTCCAGGGACTGGCTCGGGGCTGCCGAGGCCTGGGTGGTCGAAGCTGACGATGCTGGCGGAACCGACGCCTTCAGCAAGCGCGGTGCTGCGGCTTTCGCCGCGTATGATGGCGCACGCGCTTGCTCTGCATTTCTGCGGTCCGCAGCCAGTGGCGGGCGCAACGACCTCCCCTCCGAGACGTCGTTTATCCTCGCCATCTCCTCCCGGACGATGCTACGGATAAAGTCGGGCTCCCCAGATTGCATCGACCGCACGGGGTGACCTTCCTCCTGACGCAGGCGTCGGTCCTTCTCCAGCTCTGCCCTGAGCTCATTATGCTCCTTGCGGAGCTGGGCCATTTGAACTGCCAGACGGGAGTTCTCGGCCTGGAGCTTGGCCGTCTCCTCTGAGGAGGTGCGCTTCAGCAAAGCTTCCGCAGCCTCAACGATGGAGGCAGTTGCCTCTTTAAGGGCCTTTTGATTGACACCGCTTAGGCCCTTGGACACCCTGGAGACCTTTTTAATGGCTTCCACGGCGTCCTGCATCTGCTGGTTGAGGGCATTGGCGGTCTTATCTTCCGCCTCCACCTCCTCGGCACTCGCAGAGGACACTGACGTAAGCTCAGCGACCTCCCGCTCGTCCTCTGCAAGCTTTTCCGCTTTTTCAGCAGCCTTCTGGGCTGCTGCCAACTCCCTTCTGGCCTTTGCCATGCCCACATATGTGCCCACTGACGCCGGCCGGCCCTTGCCACGACCAGAGGACTTTTTCTTTGGGGCCGGAACGGCCTCATCACCGGAAGCCGAATCCGAACCCAAGTGCACCTTATCAGCGCGTGAGCGCTTGCGCCAGAGGCGCGAAGAGCTTCTTACGCTGCTTTCGCTCGAGGCGCTCATGGCCCCGGATGCATCGTCAGTCTCAGACAATGCATCTAGTTTGGCCAACACAGCTCTTGGCTCCTTAAAAGCCACTGCTTCCATCTCATGCGATGCTGTATCAGGCTCTGACACAGCATCCACCTCCTGAACGTCTACATTTTTATTTTTTAGTGTATCCATGCAGTTCCCACGAGTATGGGGGATATAAACGGTCCATCCGGGCAGTGCCCCCTGTACCCGGATAAGCCTAACGTAACCCGCCAGGGGGTCGGCTGGTGCCTGGTACCCTGGCGGAGGTCGCACTAGAGACTGAACGTTCCAACGGAACACCCGTCAGCCATACATCCCCTCACGGTGCGCCGCCGCTTGAGATTCGGGGTAATTTTTTATAGAGGTGTTCTTCCTCACGGTCCGGGCGATTAAGCCAAGACCCTCGGTCCCAATAAGAGCCGCGAGACGTAACCACAGCACTCCTACTGGGGTTACGAGATCGACGGGGGCAGGGAAGGACACAGTCCCCCCGCTGCCTGCCCAGTGGCAGGGTGAGTGCACACCGAGCCCGTCCTTGCTCCTCCACTGTGCCCTCTGCTACCATCAGAGGGGCACGCGGAGCAACGCCCCACTTGCCCAGAACGGGCCCCTCCCGCGCCAGAATATTCGCCACAGGCAATACGATCCCCCGAAGGATAGTAATGTCCCTCGAAAGGATGAATATTGCCCGTACCCAGGATGCACCGGCCTGACAACTGCCGTTCCCTCCAGACGTGTCCAGAGGGACAAGCAGCCGTCAGACACACGTGGAGGTTTTCTGGCCAGCACCCCGTACCATAGTACCCTAATGGAACCCAAGGTTTTCGCGATCACTACACATTCATAATAAAACAAATTTAACCGGATTAAGTACATCGCGTATATTATTTAAATTGGTTTTCCTGACGTTTCGAAAGCTTTGCAGCGTTCGTGGTCGCAGGAAGACTAAGATGACAAGCACATATCTAATAGGGATACCTACTACATACGTATATCACTCATCATCTTCACATATATATTCTAAAAAAATATTATAATCTACCGTACAATTTTTATTAATTAAAAACGTTTCGATGCACGCAGTAGTCACTAGTCACTCTCAGTATCATTATGTTTTAAAATGTGGCGTGCGTGCTAAATGAAAGAATATACGCGATATAATCCGGTTAAACTTGTTTTATTATTTGTAAGATTTCAAAGCAGATGTTTTCGCTTTTCTTTGGGGACTTATTATCATTAACATTATGTAAAGAAATAATTTTTGAGAATAATGTCCCGTACCTACTGGGTTTTGAAATGGGCGCAGCCGTATGTCTACACGACATGAATAGAATATCAGCCGGACGGATCCGCGAGGGTGCACTCGGATTCGCGCGTATCCTCTTCACTACGCTTCCACCCGGACCAGACGTATTTCGGATTAGTTACTGATTTCATCTTGCGGGCAAAAAAAAAACCTATAAGTAAGAACTTCTTATAATACTAACTTCTGCAGTATCGATAGACCGTTTCCGCTCTCGCCTGTATATGTTCAAGTTCTCCTTGTTTTTCTCGTACAGGTCTTGAATGAGATTATTCAGCTTTGTTGTGCATTTGTCGTTGTATTGTCGCATGTTGGTATTTATACGGTCTACTGTTTCTCCGACACTTACAGCTATTTCATAGAGCTATACATAGATAAAAAAGAAACTTATTAAGATCCCGATAGACGAAGTACCTACTGCGAACAATCATAGTGAAGCCAAAAAAAACAATGCTTCTTCGTGTACATACTGTGTACGTACTGTACAACCAGCGCTCACGCACACACCGTGGTTCTGAAGGATTTTTGCCTCCGCGATGCGTATTGGACGATGCCGATGCATGTGTACTGAGAGAGGTGAGCACGATTTGAGTAGCATGAGCGCTGGTTGTACATGAAGGAGCATAGTTTTTTTTAGCTTCACTAGATTGTTCGTAGCACTTCGTCTATATTTTTTACTGTGTCTGTGGATTCCGCATACATGTTGTATTGTACAGGTTTATCCACAAGTCACCAACTGCAGGCGTAGTAGCATGACCATTGTATGTACCTAGTCCTACAACGGTTTTGTCTCCGATAGAAAAGACAAAATGACAGTTTTAGTTCTATACAATGTAGTTTTGTCTACTCTTCTGTAGACATATCTCTTGTCTATAGTGGTCATGCTACGCCTGCTGGTAAGATCATGTAAAGTGGAGTTTCTGAGGTTAAGACACATTTCGGTACTCAAGATTGGATTGAAGAAAATTGGAAGAAGCGCCAGACTCTCATAACAGATTAACTGCGGTGATTTTAATATGGGAAGCATAAATTGTAAACGATAAAAGTAAAACCATATGAGGTGAGGAATGAAGATGTTATCCGAACCACCGCGGCGTGGAACACCTAGGTGAACCACGGGTACAAAAAGTTAACAGTGGAACACCTAGGTGGACCACGGGTACAAAAAGTTAACCGTGGAAGACCTAGGTGAACTACGCAGGTAGACCACGGGTACGAAACCTAATAAAATACTTGAGTTGGTGACTGCAAAGCTAGCCTATAGGCTAATATATAACTTTAGTTAACTTTAACTATACTCTATGATGCTATGCTGCAGGCGTAGTATAACCACTGTAGACAATGACTAAGGAACACAGACCAGTAAGCCTCAAGACGCCACATAAACAAAGTTTTGCATGAGAACACAGTCGTAAAATGTTGGCGGGGACCGGGGGGAGGACGGCGCGTTATGATTGGTCGGCTCAAATGTTCGGTGATATGATTGGTGCCGCTCGGTGACGGAGTGACGTCCCGATTGGTGGCTGGGCGTAAAAAATGCAGTGCTACTGCATATGCTTTGTGACCGGGGGTATCCGGCTAATAGGCGTCTAGAGGCTTACTGGTCTGTGCTAAGGAAGTAGGTTTATCTCGATGACTGTAGTAGACAAGATATACATTCTTACCCGGTCTGCTAACATCACCGCGATATAAGTATGTGTGAAGGTACATAATTCATTCGTTTTCAATATCGACGCTTTAAAAAACTCTTTAGCAAAAGCCTCCATTTTACCCTGTCTATGTTCACCCCAGTGTTCTTTTAATTGCCTCAGTTTCTCCATATGAATGGCATGCTTTTGCTCGATTTCTTTGTAGTTTTCTTTGTCTTTAGGGCTTTTTATTGGAACAAACTCTCTAATAAAATCTGCTTGGTTTTGTTCAGACATTTCTATAGTGCTATCGATTAACTGAATTAGTATAGGATTAGTTAAAATGTTAGAATATTTGTCTATTTTTTTCACAACATCATCTATTAATTGGGTGAAATAACTCAAAAAGCCGGTTATAATTTTTTTTATTTCTCCGTAAAAGGCATTCGAATATCGACCATCGAGTAGTTTCACTTTTTCCAAGTGATGAACGAATCTTTTAAGTTCATGCGAAGGGTTGTCACACAACATGATACAAGCACTGTTGATCTCGGTCTTCCTTAGTTGATACACGAAGTCCTTGTAAACATAAGTGGACTTGTTCTTGTGTTTTGAATAATATGAGAAGCTAGCAATCGAGATTGTGGGTATATTATCTACCAACTGTTTAGAAAAGAAAAGGTAGTTGTTAGAAAGAAGACTGTGTAAAAAACTACTATAAAAACCGGCCAAGTGCGAGTTGGACTCACACAGTAAGGGGTACCACCATGGTACCACCCATCGACATGATACTCCATAGAAACTGATTTAATTTACGAGAGTTCATCAAAAAAATCAACGATCGTACGCGAAATGTGATTTTTTACATATCTTTCTTACGTAGGTACCACCACATATGTCTACGTTTGCCCTATTTTTAGTATTTGTCGCTAAATTGGAGGTTGCGAGTTCGATCCCGGCCCGCACCTCTGACTTTTCGGATTCATGTGTGGATCAGAATTTGATTATCACTTGCTTTAACGGTGAAGGAAAACATCGTGAGGAAACCTGCACACCAGAGAATGCTCCAGCATACAGTTCTCAATGGTGTGTGCAGTCCGCCATCCCGCACTAGGCCAGCGTGGTGGACTAAGCCCTTAGCCTTCTCATAGAGAAGAGGCCCGTGCCCAGCAGTGGGACAGTAATGGGCTGATTATTGTTGTTGCTAAACTACATAGTATGCACTATAATCAGACCAAGTTTGACGCTGGTATGTATTACCGTTTTGAAGATAGAACAGGAACAAAAACGTTGAAAAAAATGCATGTGTTTCGAGGTTTCTTGTATGGGGACCCCCTTTGGTTTTAGCCTTTTTTTATTTTTAGTATTTTTCATGATAGGCACTATAGTAACACATATTCTGTGAAAATTTCGACTGGCTATCTATTACCGCTACATACATTATACAGCCCTGTGCCAGACAGACGGACGGATGGACGGACGGACAGCGTACCGGGAGTAATAGGGTCCCGTTTGCACCCTTTACGTACGGAACCCTAAAAACCGGTCAAGTGCGAGTTGGACTCACACAGTAATGGTTCCGTACCACCCATCGACCAGTACCTATTCTATGCTGATACCCCGTAGAAACTTATTTAATTTACGAGAGTTCATCAAAAGACAACAAGGCACCGTGCGAGAAATATCAATTTTTGCATCTCTTTCTTACGTAGGTACCACCACATATCTCTGTGTTTGCCATATCTTTAGCATAGGTTGCTAAACTTCATAGTATGCACTATAATCAGACCAAGTTTGACGCTGGTAGGTATGTGTTACCGTTTTGAAGATAACAAAATCGTTAAAAATATGCATGCAAACATGCATTTCAAATAGACTACTACCGCCCTTCATCATTTCAGCCGAAACACGTCCTTTGCTGGACATAGGCCTCCCCTAAGGGGATATGCCATAATCGCCATGCTTAAGGCGGGTTGGCGATCGCAGTTGTCTGGTGAATCTTAGGCCCGTATTACAGACGGATACTCAAGCGTTGATCTCTGTTTAAAACTAGTTTTGAGTTGAGCTTTGATTTTAGAACGTTCCTCAAGCAGAGATTTATTGATCACAGTTCAGCTGAGTTTAGTTTCATATTATACTGTCACCTGTTTCGGAATTTCAGCTGAGATTTGATCTGTAATCACTCTAGTGTGGTCCAGACTACACTTGAATAGAGATTTCTATTATATTTCAGGTCAAATTCATGTGTTATGTTGTTGAATTAAAGTTTATAATTACCGTTCTGGAATAAGACCGATACTCAAGTAACGATTCTATCCTTAAGTAGTGATCAGGTGATTGGAGTTTAAACTGTACTTGAGGAAGCTTCTGTAATACGGGCCTTAGTCGCCTTTTACGACACCTATGAGAAGATGTAGGGTGTGTACACTGTGTACTACCGCCCTTATTGCTGGTTAATTATTTACTTGTACCTAACAGGTAGTAAGTAACGAACGAACCTCCTGTTGTGCATCATGTTTGAAACGTTGTATGAGTGCTTTATAAGCATCTGTTGATTTTTCTGTACCACTACTGAAATATGCAAACGCTGCCATTTTATTTCAATTTAAACAAAGATCAAAGATAATATAATACGTTTACCAAAGATAATATAATAAATTTAACAATTTAATCTGCCCCAAGATAATAATAATCACTGCGTTTTAAATCTGCCGCTCTAGCACGCACTGCGGTTTATTCCTGCCCGCGGTTTTGGCGGCAGGAAATGTAGCCAATGCATTGACTAATAGATTCCATTATCAATGAGCCAATGAGGTTTGTCAATTCTGCCGCAATTTTTTTTCCCGAAGGCTAATGTGACATTGATCAAAATAATTGGATGATTTTCATCATGACGACGTCTGTGGTCTAGTGGTTCGAGGGTCGGACTGCTGATCACGAGGTCGTGGGTTCGATTCCCACAGGACACAAATATTTGTGTGATGAACATAAGTGTTTGTGTTGGTCTGGGTGTTTATTATGTATCATAAGTATGTATTTACAAAAAAAATAGTATATATGTATTATATCCATTGTCTAGTACCCATAGCACAAGCTCTGCTTAGTTTGGGACTAGATGGTGTTGTGTAAAAATGTCCCAAAAATGTTTATTTATTTATTTATTTATTTATTTATTGTATGTAAAAAAACACTGATCATCGAATAAATTGGATTGGACTAAGAAATTGAACAAAGAAAGTAGGCATACCACCCTTATGTCAATCAAAAACCTTTCTTCAAGCCGGCTCCACATTTTGTCCCGAACGTTCGCGCTAACGCTATTTGGCCAACGTGTGGATCGGGAAAATGACGTTAGCTCGAACGATGTTGAAAAAAGTTTTTCTCATAATGGTGCCGATTCTCTTGTCACAAAATTCTCTAAACTAGACTAAAAATCACCTAAATTTAGTTTAGTCCTGTCAAACGAAGTTTTCTATTCTGAAATTCACTTTAAAACTAATTTTTGGTTTGACAGGACCAAAATTAGTTTAGTTATTCAACTTAGTAAAAATTGACATTTTGCTATTCTGTAATTGACGTTTTTCACCTAATATTAGAAATGTCAACCTAAATCTGACTATTTTTAGAAGGCATCAAAATACATGTCGACTATAATTAGTTATCAACAACTAAAATTGCAAAGCTTATTTTATTCATTTTTATAGTTTTTAGGTAGTTTAAAATAAATAATGGATGCCTACTATGTGGTTGCAGCTGTTGTAGATTCAGCAGAAAGGTAAATTGTTCATAGAAACATACAATGAAATTTATAATTTCGATAAGAAGAGGTACCTATATAATAAAGGATAAGAAGTACATAAATCCATACAATGGGAAAAAAAATCTGTGTTTGACATTCAATTCTATCATTTTATGCTAATATGTATCCCTAAAAAGCCTGAATTCACAAATTTTCCCTCTTTTGGGGAGAAAGTCTCCAAGTTTGTAATCCTGCGTGGTACTTTTTGGCTTATATTCTAATTTATTCAACTTTTTTGAGAAATTTCGTGTCCTGGGTGCTAGAACTTTTTAACCACGTCTTTAAAAAGGGAAATTCCAGCTTTTTAAATTAAAGAAATAGTTTATTATTGTGATCTGAACTGTGATCAATAAATCTCTGCTTGAGGAACGTTCTAAAATCAAAGCTCAACTCAAAACTAGTTTTAAACAGTGATCAACGCTTGAGTATCGTTCTGTAATACGGGCCGTAGAAAATAATAACCTAGCTCTTTAATCTGATCACATTATTCCAATTTATATATTTTATTGAAAATATAAAACAAAAATGTACTTTATGACATGATTTTTTCTTCTTAAGTTTAATTATAAACTAATAATTCCAAATATAATTATTATTTAATTTCCTTGTTTTTGTGAACTTTCGGTCATTCCATTCACTCTTTAATAAAAAAATTAAGATGTACTGGTAACACCGCCAATTCAACTTAGATGCGTCAAACTCAATTATTAGAGCTGTCAACAAGTTTTCTAAAATAAGAAAAAGATAAACACAGAATAAGTTTTATGATTTTCTAAACTAAAATTTGAAAATTTTAGTTATAGTTAGGTTTAGGTGGGTGTACAAGAGAATCGGCACCAGTGTCTAGTTTATTGTAAAATTTTAGTTTTTAAGAAATCCATCGATGATATTTTAAAAAGTACAGAAATGTTTTTGCGCGCGCAATCTGAAGACTCGAAAACGTCATAATTGGGACGTTTTGCTAGTAGTCTCCGTCAAGCAAGGCACCGAGCATGACGTGTGACAAAAAAATTGTGTACTAATTATGACGCGAAACTAACATAAAGTAACAAATTTACTTACTTTGCACTTGCGTACGGAACATATTTTTCGTTGGTTTTGTTAGGGTATTATTATCTATACTTTTAACTATCATTGCCTTCATCCAAATATATTTAACTTATACGGGCTAGAATTTTTTATTATAAAAATCCGTTTCTGAACTGAACATCTTCTTTAAGCAGGCTACTCAAAGCCAAGGAACATAATACTAGGGCTCAAAGCACTGCAAGCAGGGCCCTGCCTGCTGTTCCTGCCGCAGAGTGTTTTTGTCCATTTAGGGGTTACGTTTGAGGTCTTAGGTAGTTGAAATGAAGGCCACTTGTTGGAATACAATTCCACTTACTTACTTACTTATACTTCTGGCACCCCCTAAAACCCTGCGCCGGTGTGCGCCGCACACCCAGCACCATTGGTCCTGTAAAGCCGGCCCCGACACTAGGTTGTTCATTTGTGAGATATTAGCACAGTCTAAGGGCCGCATTCCTTATATCACCCGACGTAGTCGGACGACGCTCGGAGCGTTGTTTTGCGTTCGTTTGTATGATCGCTCTGACAGTGGCGTAGCTAGCACGGGTGACACCCGGGGCGGATTTCGATGAAGTTAGAGTAACTTCATGGTGTCACCCCATGAATGAAACTGTCATAATAAAAAAAACGATAAGCGCATAGGGCATAATCCAGCCTTTAGCCTAGGGAGGGGGGGGGGGGGTAAATCAGGTACTTCAAGTAGATAATTAATTTAACTTAGCTAAATAGTAATGTGCATTGATTGAGAGGGGCTCGTGGTGAAGTAGCAACCACGTGGATTGTACGATCTGCGAAGTTAAGCTGCGCTTGTGTTATATTCTCTTTGGCGCTTGTTGCCGTCAGTCTGGGTGGCGTTTTCGTTACACACCGAGATCCATCCGTACCTCCGAGAGCACGTTAAGCTGTCGGTCCCAGTTGTCGTACGAAATACGAATATACAAACTGTTGATCTGTAACCGTGCCATATTTATAGTTTATTTTATTTTGAGTGGCATAAACAATGATATTTAAAAGTATAGATATGTCATAACCTAACAAAACAAACGAAACATACGTTCCATACGCAGTGGCAGCACAATACATATAAACTAGTGAAAAGTAAAAAGGGGGGGGTGCATTAAAAGAGCCTCCACGAGTAACGATGTATAATCGATCGTTCGGCGCATCCTGGGCAGTCAGCCCCGCTACCAACCTGCTGACTAGCTAATCTTTTTCCCACGACGGCATGAGCTATTATCATTATGTAGCTAATGTCGACACGAGTCACACGACAAAAGAAGAAGAAGTGAAAAGTAAGTAAGTTAGTTACTTTAAGTTAGTTTCGCGTCATAGTAGCGCGACTGCTGAGTGTGGGGTCCTGGGTTCGATTCCCGGGTTGGGCAAAGTGTTATTGGGTTTTTTCATTAGGAAATTCTCAGTAGCAGCCTGGAGTCTGGATTTGTGCCCGGTTAATGGATGCGGAAGGCAGAGGACCGAGCGTTGTGGCGCAACTGCAACTTGGGAGAGGCCTATGTTCAGCAGTGGACTGCGATAGGCTGAGTTGATAATGGTAATAGGCTCGCCCCCTATTACATGGGACTACAACATATCTGGCGAAATGTGGGTGTACTGTACACCTCTGCCTACCCCTTCGGGGAAATACAGGCGTGATGTTATGTTTGTCGCGTCATAATTAGTACACTTTCTGGTACACAAATCAAATCATTTATTTGTTTTAATACGGGTGTTCATGAGGTGACACTTAGGTTAAAACAAAAGTTCTTTTACCATATCCTACCTTAACAGGTGTGTAAATATGTAATTGTGATAATTCACATGGAATTAAAGTAAACTAAATATTAAATTAGGCATCTATTACAAATATTAAAATTAGAAATACCATTATTATGAAATTTAATAATTATTACCTATATAATTTTATTGTGACTTAACTAATTAATTACATATCGTCATGTGTAATTTTTTTTGGCACCACTCACGCTCGGTACGTTGCAAAACGTCCCAAATAGGACGTTTTCTAGTCTTCAGATTGCGCGCTCTCAGGTAAGTTATGACAAAAGCGCGCTGGCAACACTGGCCCAAGGAACGCTCCGAGCGTCGTCCGACGACGTCGGGTGATATAACTGAACGCGGCCTTGTATAGCTAGCTACTAATATAGTAATCTGTGGTATTGTATTAGTTATCTGTGACCACAAACGGCGCTCCGTACACTTCTTAGTCTGTGGGGCTTCCGAATGATCTGTCAAACGTCAATAGTTATCAAAATTTTATCAAAACGGGCCTGAAAATATGAATGTTAACATGTGTTTCGCGACTGTTTCACTTAACTTACGGTCAAAATAGACATCATTGACCGTGTCGGTGGACGTGCAAGGGTCCATTTAGGAATCTTATCTTGAAGAAACTTGGATCCATAAGTTCCCCCGGCTTATTGGTAAGTCCATAATAAATAAGTTTTTGTGTTAGTAAAACGGATTAAGTAGTTGGTTAGAGTCTTGCGTTTACTGCATACGTAATATTTATTATAATAACCAATTGTGATTGGCGCATGTATCCTCTTTGGGCACATGTACCGCCCTGTCATTGTGATTTGTCCAAGCTAAACTGTAAAGAATTGAATATATTGAATGAACGTTAATGTTTACTTCGTTATTACCTGTACCGCTTACGTACGTGATCATGGTCACAAAGGCATTGTGCGCGACGGCGGCGCGATAAACCGCCTAACTTACCTAATATAATATTCGCTGTGTGACCTACATTTATTCTGTTTATGTAATCGGATACACGCGGGTTTTTAGTTCTAAATCATCATGTTTACTTTTTAAAAAAGCATGCAATAAAATTGAAAACTCACGTATATTTTTCACAGAAATACCGAGCATGGTGTTATGCTGAACTTATCAGTTCATTGTTTATAATCATTCCAGTAAGAAAATATTATAAAAAAACTGAAAAAAATGGCAAGATATTTTGAAAATACGTCTACTTTTAACTTTAGTTGGGATGAGGTCGCTTGTGGATATTGGAAGAGGTACCCAAACCCACAGAGGTGAGTTTTTGTTTTATTATTTCATGTAAAAAAGCCGGAGTGTATGTGGTGGTCAAAGGTCAATCTTGGATTTCCATCTGAGATTTAGTAGAAAAATGAATGAAACTTGCTTCAGACACTAGTCAGTTTGTGTTTGTAGAGTATTTTGGAAGAGGTAATTAATTTCTACTTTATCTTTTCACTTTTTCTTTCAGTATAATTAATTAAACATAACATCACACCTGTATTTCCCCGAAGGGGTAGGCAGAGGTGTATAGTACACCCACATTTCGCCATTTATTTTCGCGATTTTAAAACTATTTTATATATAAAATAGTTTTAAAATCGCAAACAATAGCTATATAATAATATAAGTATGTATTATATAATATATATATAATACATACTTATATTATATATATATTATATAATACATATTATTATCTTTATTGCAGTAAATCTACATATAAATTATATTTTTAAATATTTCTACAAAACAAAGAAAAAACATTTAAAAATATAAAAAACAGTATCCCACCGGCATCGGGAACAGGGTCCAAGCTACCGGCGGTCAGGGCTCCACAGAAAGGAACCTCCTCACTATGCGTGTCGTTTCAAGGAGTACTACCTTCTGCATCTGGCCCTTGATCCAGCCGCCTAACGAGAGCCTAATTAGGTGTTGATTGAGGCTCTTGGCTATTAAGCCATTGGCCGTGATGACTATCGGCACAATGATTGCTGAGTCCACATCCCACATGTCGACAACCTCGTGAGCTAAGTCAATATACTTGATTTGTTTATCTTTCTCAGCTTTCACGAGGTTGTCGTCAAGAGGGACCGTGATATCAACAATCACTGCGCGGCGCTCTGAACGATCTATCACCACTATGTCAGGTTTGTTGAAAACAACAGTCCTGTCTGTGATGATGGATCGGTCCCAGTACAGTGTGGCATGACTATTTTCAAGAACTGGGTCGGGCACATATCTGTAGTACGGAACTTCCGATTCCACAAGATTATATTTCAGAGCAAGTTGCTGGTGGATAATCCTGGCTACCAGGTTATGCCTGTGCAAGTACTCGCCGTTAGCAAGACGAGAACACCCAGAGATAATGTGTCGGATAGATTCACCCGGACGGTGGCATGCCCGACAGATGTCAACCGTGCCATCCTTCACAATATATTTCCGGTAGTTGTTCGTCATCATTACTTCGTCCATAATTGCACAAACAAAACCTTCGGTTTCCCCAAAGAGGTCACCGAAACGTAGCCAGGATACAGACGCTAAAAAGTCAACATCGGGCCCATGAAGGGCTCGATAAAAGCGCCCATGTAGCTCTTTGCTCTGCCATATTTCCCTGCGGTCATTAGCACTCAGCACTACAGGCTTGCGCCAGTTCTCTTTGGCCAAGGAGAGCGGGGTGAGGCCCTTGTCCACTGCGACCACATCTCGAAGCATCCCCCCGTCAGTCTGGAGAAAATACTCCCTGAGACTGTACACTTCGCGATTGTGAAGGGTCTTGGCATTTAAAAAGCCTCGACCCCCACACTTCCGCGGAATGTACAGTCTCATTACCGACGAACGTGGGTGATGCATCCGATATGCCGTCAGCAATGCACGGACCCGCCTATCCAGTGCGTCGAGATCCGTCTGAGTCCACTTGAGTATGCCGAAAGAGTACATCAAGACCGGCATGACCCAACCGTTAAAGGCACGCACCTTGTTTCCGCCTGACAAAAGACTTTTAAGAACTTTCTTCAGGCGGCCAAAAAAGCACTCCCGTAACGATTGCCTCATGTCAGCCTCGCTGATGCCTAACGCTTCCGACATACCCAAGTATTTGTAGGTCTCAGTTGGGGAGAGGGATCTAAGTTGTATGGAATCGGAGAGCTGAATCCCTTCAGATTCCACAATCCCCCCTCGCTTCACATGCATAACCGCACATTTGTCCACTCCGAATTCCATCCTGATAGAATTACTAAAGTTTTCAGTTACCTTCAGTAACTCCATCAGACGCAATTCGGTGGGGGCAAACAATTTTAGGTCATCCATGTAGAGGAGATGGGATATCACTTGACCTCCTCTCCTCAACTGGTAGCCCAGCCCTGACTCCTCTAGTAATGTACTTAGAGGATTCAGGGCTAGACAAAACCACAGAGGACTCAGACTGTCGCCTTGGAATATTCCACGCTCGATCCTTATCGGTTCATCGCTTCCCCGAGTCTGCCGACACCCTGGATAGCAAAGAACCGTTCTCCATTGCCTCATACATGACTCCAAGAAGGCGCGCAGAGTTGTATTTACTTTATACAACTCAAGCACCCTCACAAGCCATGTATGTGGCACGGAGTCGTAGGCCTTCTTATAATCTATCCAGCTTATTATTATTATTATTATATTATATGTATTATAAGTATGTATTTACAAAAAAAAAGTATATAATTATTATATCCATTGTCTAGTACCCATAGCACAAGCTCTGCTTAGTTTGGGACTAGATGGTGCTGTGTAAAAATGTCCCAAAGATATTTATTTATTTATTTATTAATAATCGTGTGTGGTTGTCTGGGATATATTATAAGTAAGTATTTACAAAAAAAAAAGTCTATAAGTATCATATCCTTTGTTCCGTGTGGTGCCGGACGTAAAGAATCGCACCACCCTTATCTCTTCTCATGGGTGTCGTAAAAGGCGAATAAGGGATTCACCAGAGGATGGGCGGCAGCATTCTCTGAGTATTTAACCAACCAACTGCGATCGCCAACCCGCCTGCCAAGCGTGGCGATTATGGCATATCCCCCCAACAGACATATGCTTGGGGGAGGCCTATGTCCAGCAGTGGATATCTTTCGGCTGAAATGATGTCTAGTACCCATATTACAAGCTCTGCTTAGTTTGGGACTAGATGGTGCTGTGTAAAAATGTCCCAATAATATTTATTTATTATGCTTGTACTGACTGGCTGTTACAATGTTCCCGGAATTGAGAATACTCTCAGTGAGAACAAAAACCTATGTGGACACCCTTTAAAACTATGGAGGATGCTGTCTAAATGAAACCCCTTCTACCACTTCCTACCAAATCGTGTAGTCACAGAGTGGTATAAAGTCCCTGGAAGTGTAATAATGGCACCCACAATAAACTGCTCCAAGAACAGACTGGGCAAAATCTCCAACTGTTAACAATAATTTTGTTTTTTTTTTTTTTAGTACCCATGTCCTGTCAGAAGACACATGGATCCGAGAAGTGAAAGATGGATGTTTATACACAAAAAGAGTTCTCACCAAGACAAATAGGGTGCCAAAGTGGGGTGAAAGGTATGTTTTATTATACTATGCTAGTCTATGCCCGCGGCTTCGCCTGTGTGGATGTCGTTTATCGTGCATCTCTCGGGAACTGTTCATCTTCCCGGGATAAAAAGTAGCTTATATGCGGTGGCGTGCATTGGCCTATTTCATTGAAATTTAATTGTGATGTAAGTTATTGATTTTTTTATGTAGGAAGATTAATTTAGCATTAATAAGGTCTGGCCGCTGGAGCAGACGAGTCCTTGAGTGGAGACCGCGAATCGGCAAACGCAACGTAGGGCGCCCCCCTGCCAGGTGGACCGACGACCTAAAGAACGTGGCTGGGGGGGACTGGATGCGGAAGGCAGGCCTATGTCCAGTATACTTATAATATTAGTAGGATTTCAATTGATCATAATCATCATACATTCTAGATTTGTGCTATATTTTATAGTAAACAGAGCATCTTATTCTCAAAATGATAAAGAAGTATTTCCTTGCTCAGGAATTGTTAGCTTCCTTGATTAGTTCCCAAAATTATCCCACAGCATGGCAGCATGAACAGAATTCACTGTTCCTCATTTTATTAATAAACTAACGGACGTGGCAGACGTTTTCCTGCCTGGAAAAGCAGCGCCACATTAAATATGATATGACTAACCGACTGCAGCGCCACCTACCGGGTCCATTTGTGAATTCAAACCTTGCAGGGACCCACTTGAACATACACGAAAAATATAATTAAAATCGTCCCAGCCGTTTAGGAGAAGATCAGTGACATACCGACAGCAGCGCCACCTACCGGGTCTAATTGTGTTTTCAAATCATCCAGGAAGGAATTGAAATATGCACACAATATTTCATCCAAATCGGTTGATCAGTTTAGGAGGAGTTAGGTGACAAACACACGTACAAATACGAACGTGAATTATATATATTAAGTAAGATATTAGTTTTAATTTTTCAGCCTACTAGTTTTCTAGACTTCTTTGTTTCCACATTATTTTTGAGTAACAACTGACAGAATTCTTTGAGTATGTTGGTCAAGGTTATGAATACAATCACCTCATTCAATTTTGGTTTTTATCCATATCATTCGGTCTGGGGCAAAGGTCTCTCTATTGATAAAAAAAACTTGTTTATGTTTCTTCAGGTTTAATTATACACTAATAACGCCTCTTTATCTTAATCAGCTTTTAAACGTCAATTGAACATGGGCGTCTCATGTGCGTCGTGTCATTTAGGTCCTTAAGGTGAATGCTACAGGGTAGCCCGCGAAATTCAAAATTTCTAGCGTTTTTTGCAAATTGTAGCTTTATTTCGCGTTGTTTCAATTACATTTTGAAATTCATTGTATCAGTCTTAAAGAGACTTATATTATTCAGCAGAGTATGTTTACAAGCCAATGTGATATAAGTATATTGCATCCCCATAATAGGTGGCTCCTTGGCTATGCATACAAGATAATAAAAATTGGAGTCTACATATCTTTGTTTTAGTTTACAGTACCTAGTTTAATTTTTCCTGTTATAATGTTTAACATTCCTCGAAAATATTTAGAACAAAATTTACACATGAGAAGGCACCACCGCACGTACTGCCTAAATAAACTGACAAACTGCGAAAAACATCCTTACTGCCGACGAAATAAAGACGCTGTCAAGGTCAAATTGTTACCACAGATGTGTGGTCTACAGCACCTACCAATAACTTAAGTAAACAAACATCAGTCATCGTGATAATAAGTTACATAGATAAGTAGTTTATCAGTTCTCTGAAAATTACGTACGTGTAATCATTAAATATACCCCACCTAATCTTAAAAAAGTCAATATTTAGATTATATAATATAATATATATCTAAATAATATTACTCTTTATTATTTAGATATATATAATATATATCTAAATAATAAAGAGAGAAAAAAAAAAAAAAAAAAGATTCTAAATATCTATTAATATTTCCAAAATTATGAAAGTTTAAAATAAAACGTAACCAGGGTAGTATATAATTATAATTCAACAAAGTTTAACCGGATTAAATCGCGTATATTGTTTAAATTGGTTTTCCTGAAAACGAAAACCGCGAAAACCTAAGAAATAGTATATAATTTTTTGGGCTAACGCTTATTTTGAATGAGTTTGACCACGTTACAAAGTTTGTTGGTTTTTGGACAACCTGTATACTTAAGATTTTTTTCGTGGAATGTGGCACACTACGGTCTGTTTTTTCTGTCTTGTCTTATTAAATAAGCATCCTTGGCATGTCTCTTTATTCAAATAACTACTGATAAAATATAATTACTAGTTCTGCACATGTAATTAGGTAAAAAATAATAATTTAATGATAGAGCAATAGAGTGAATGTGTCTAAAATTGAATTATACTGGGTGTCAGGTAAACGCTTCCGAAAACTAAGATAGGTGATAGTGCTGGTGATTACTGATACGAAACCACAAAAAAATGCGATTCTTTATTTAGTTTTTTTCATATTTTTTTAGCATTTTTCATACATAACCAGCTTTGGGCAGTTAAATAAAACTGATTTGCACAAAAACCCTATTTATTTAATTAACATTTTCAAGTTCGCAATGTAATTCATATAAAATATCGACTGGCGCTAGGAGTGAACGACATCCGCCCGCATACGCAGTCCGTGTCGTAGCGAGCGTAGGTAGGTTAGGTACGCGCGGCATTGATCCCGAGTTTTGTACGCTTTACATTGCGGGTTTGCAAAATACCAAATCACTAAAACAATGAGTATAAGGCTAATGGTTATTGGTATTCGATTGTGTTTAGGTAGTATAATAGCCTTTCGGTTTCGGAAGCGTTTCCCTGACACCCAGCATTTTAATTAAATAGTTCATGTTTCGTGGTTGTTCTGTACTGTAACCATGGATAAATAAAAAAAGGTGGATGGCGAATTTTGCTTAACAATAAGTGAAGCACCCATAGTAAGTCGGTTTGCTTGAAAGTACGGGCTGGCACGCATACAGTCACACCCTAGTAAGTCTAAGAGCCGCTATTACGCAACAAATCTCGTGTGACGGAAGTCGTCGTAGTTTCAAAAATAAAATGAAAATATGTCGTCTGGTGTGATAAGCCGGCTTTTCACTACGGGATATAATATATATTACATCCTGAGATACAATTACAATATAATATGTATTAAATCCGGTAATATAATATGTATTACATGGTCCGTGTGGTGCCGGACTTAAAAAATAGCACCACCCTTATCTCTTCTCATGGGTGTCGTAAAAGGCGACTAAGGGATTCACCAGAGGATGGGCAGCAGCGTTCTCTGAGTATTTAACCAACCAACTGCGATCGCCAACCCGCCTGCCAAGCGTGGCGATTATGGCATATCCCCCCTTAATTGGGGGAGGCCTATGTCCAGTAGTGGACGTCTTTCGGCTGAAATGATGATGATGATGTATTACATCCTGAGATATAACTTAATATCGCTCACCGTACTTTCAAATAGAACCCTTTACACTTAGATGTAAAATATATTATACTAGCTTCTGCCCGCTGCTTGGCACGCGTGTAATTCAGTTTATCACAGAAAGACGTTAGCGAATCCTTCGGGAACTTTGGTAGACTTCTGGATTTTAGTGCTTTATCGCTGGTGCTTAATATCTCTTACCGCTGTTAGTCACGGTCTATCGGTCGGTCGGTCACTCACTCACTCACTCACTCACTCTCTGTATTCCGTCATACATGATTTTTGCGTAACTTTAACCGTCTACAAAACGCACGCAACGGAAGCTCTCAAAATATTTTTTCCCGTTTTTGCAACATTTTTCATTTATGCTCCGCTCCTATTGGTCGTAGCGTGATGTTATATAGCCTATAGCCTTCCTCGATAAATGGATTATCCAACACAAAAATAATCTTTCAATTCAAACCAGTAGTTCCTGGGATTAGTGCGTTCAACCAAACAAACAAACTTTTCAGCTTTATAATATATATACTATAGATTCCGTAGTGAAAAACCGGCTATACTATCATATTCTGAATATGTCCCTCGTTCCAGTCATGCTGTATATGACCGCCTTATGCAACAACATTATCTTTTGATATCGCTGTATGTACGTGTTGTTTATGTTCGGAGGAAAGTATTCGTCTTATCTTTTCTCATGTGATAAGATAAAGAGTGTTACGAAAACTTAGTTCCATCTCCAAAGCGAAACCTAAGCGTATGTTGCCAACATATTTAAGAAGCATTTTGGCCTTAGGGTGGTCTATCTATTTGATGATTGACTGGTTATCTCACAGAATTTATTTATTGTATCGAACAATTGTTTTTATTGAAGTAAAACTTCTTTACGCACGCTTGACTTGGGGAGTAAGCTGGTGAATGCGTTACGAAAAGTGAGGCGAACGAAGGGGGTAGTGCGGGACGCGGGGAACGAGGCGCGGTACGGCCGGCCACGACACAGCGCCGGCAGATCGCCGCCATTCCTTTGTTCTCATTGAAATAGTATTGAGGGAGAGATATAAGTTAGTGAAGTTTTACTTCAGTCGTGTGCTCTAAAGCACACTCGTTTTTTTTTTCATGTTTATTCGTAGTTTCTTGCCGGCTCTTCATAAGGACCTAACATTTGGTACCGTGCAACTAGAATCAAATGTTTTATAAGTACCTACCTGTAATTATGTTTATCCTACATATAAATGTGAAAGTTTGTGAAGATGTTTGGATGTTTGTTACACAATCACGCTGTAAGGGCTGAACGGATTTGGATGAAATTTGGCATACAGATAGAACATAACCCCGATTAACATACAGGGTGTCAGGGAAACACTTCCGAAAACGAAGACAGGTGATAGTGCTGGTGATTACTGATACGAAACCACGAAAAAAATGCGATTCTTTTTGTCGATTTTTTCATTTTTTTTTTGCATTTTTCATTATGTATGAGTTTTATTTAACTGCCCAAAGCTGGTTATGTATGAAAAATGCAAAAAAATATATATGAAAAAATCTTAAAAAAGAATCGCATTTTTTTTTCGTGGTTTCGTATCAGTAATCACCAGCACCTATGTTCGATTTCGGAAGCGTTTCCCTTACACCCAGTATAGGCTACTTTTTATCCCGGGACGATGAACAGTTCCCGAGGGATGCGGGATAAACGACATCCACGCGGGCGAAGCCGCGGGCATAGGCTTAACTCAATGATTTGCAGCTGCACCTTCATGAAAAATTGAGCATGTCCAACAGCGGACGTAACTAGTGATGCCGAAATATCGATAGTCCTGCTATCGATAGTTGACCTTGAAAATCAGTTAGGATATCGATAGCGTGGTACGTGCACTAACAGTGATAATGCTATCGATAGTATTGGACTCACAGAAATAGATAGAATGGCCAAGTGGGCAGGGCGCGCGTGCCAACACTTTGCACCATAGTGCAAGGCATTTCAAAGCCTTTCTCAGTACGCCTTATGACTTGTTTCTGTAAATACTGTAGCAAAAACCCGCAAAAATGCCTTATTGTTCTGTTTCTAACTGCAGAAACAAAAGCTGTAAAGTACACTTGATTAAACTTAAATTTTTTTAATTGATGACGTCAATATGGGAGGCGTAGTTTGTTCGAAAGTTGCCAGTGCCACAAATCCAGTCTCAAGTAAAATTGTGATTACAACCATTCTGTCTATTTCTGTGATTGGACTATTGGACACTAATAGTGATAATACTATCGATAGTACAGTCACTATCGGTGTCCAATACTATCGAAATATCGATAGTCGATCGATACTATTGATAGACAATCGATTGTCGCCTATCGAGCGGCATCACTAGACATAACATAAAAATAATAATTTTATGAAATCATTTATTATTGAAATATTCTTGTTACAGGTTTTTCAGTGCGAAATGTGTAAAGATCATCGAGGAGAGCATTGTAGATCCAGAGAAAAAAATATTCGTGACTTACACTAGAAACTTAGGATATACTAAAGTCATGGTAAGAAGCTTTTACTGTTATGGCTTAATACTGGGTGTAAGGGGAACGCTTCCGAAAACGAATACTGATACGAAACCACGAAAAAAATGTGATTCTTTTTTTAGATTTTTTCATATATATTTTTTTGCATTTTTCATACATAACCAGCTTTGGGCAGTGAAATAAAACTCATGCATATCCACAAATCCAATTTTTTTTTTTTAAATCTAAAAAAAGAATCGCATTTTTTTTCGTGATTTGGTATCAGTAATCACCAGCACAATCACCTATCTTCGTTTTCGGAAGCGTTTCCCTGACACCCTGTATATCCTACAAATATTTTAAATGCGAAAGTACAGATGTTCGTTTGTTTGTCCTTCAATTACGCTGAAACGGCTGAACGGATTCGGACGAAATTTAGCATACAGATAGACCATAACCCGGATTAAAATATAAGCTACTTTTTATCCAAATTAAAATGTAAGCTACATTTTGCCACACAGATGTACAACCTATCAGAGTCTATACATGTAAATTAATAAAAAAAATCCCACTTGCTCGGAAATTGGTTCATTATTTAAAAAAAAGAATACATCAATCGGCTCTTTTCCGTCTGCAAAGAAATACACACAAAAACAGGCCAGTATAATATCCAACACGACATGGACAGTTTTTATTTTTTAAATTCTGCTACCGAGGTTTTTAAGTACACATTTACATAAATTACGTGTTTTTAGGTACAAAATATTTATGAATGCGCATTTTTTTTTTCAAAACTTTGAAAATAGAATTAGAATCGCGTGCGGACGAATTGGCGCGAATGAAAATTAGATACTGTTGAATTAATTTGTGTATTATTTCCTCGCAAATGAAACAAAAGTACTATACAAGTCTCGCCCGAAATAACAATTAACGGCCTCGTTTAGTTAAAAGGGACTCGGCTAGCGCCTCGTCCTTTTAAAATCACATCGGTAGTGCTCTGCTTCGCCTCGTACTTCCAATATTACTTGGCCGTCAATTACTTCATTTCAGGCCTCGACAGCAATGTACTAATTATGACTCTAATCTTGTATACTATGACCCCCCACAGTAGGTGATGTGTTCTCGTTTGTTGCGCAGAGCGTAGTGGAGCGAGTGGAGTACCGGTCGGCCGGGCCAGGACAGACCATCGCGTGCCGCTCCGCCTGGATCGACTCGCAAGTGTTCGGCTTCTCACGGGCCATCCGAGCCTTCGGAGTCGATAGGTTTAAGAAGAACTGTAATCAGATGGTGGGTTTCTTATATTATTACTCCTTCTTCAAAATGACAAACTCTTGTGTGAAAATGTTACAGAATGACCCACAGCTTATGTGCCATAATAAAAATTGCTCCAAATGACCAATTTTTGCTCAAAACTATGAGCACTTGTATGAAAATCTCTATTTTTCTAAACTGTAAAATAGAACACAGAATCACCCACAGCTTTTTGAATGTCTTTGTCTCACTCACTCTCGGGGTGGAGTTTTATTTTATTTATTTGGGAAAACAAACAATTGTACAGTATATATTACTTAAAATGGTAAGATTTAACAACTAGGTTAACGTACAATCCACGACGTTTCCACAAATTACCTTTAAAACAAAACAAACTGCAAAACTGTGTACAATAAGAGTTAGCGGTATATTAGCGACTTTCCGGTACTATTTCCAAAAATTGTGTTAGGTAGGTAGATAGATAGATAGAATATACTTTATTGTACACCATGAAAATAGTAGTAAACAGGAACAACGTATAAATTATGGGTACATGGGTGGTCTTATCGCTAAAAGCGATATCTTCCAGACAACCTTTGGATGGACAAAGAAGACGTAAGATTTAGATAATGGGGGCAGTCCGTGGCGTACTACTAAACTAAAATAAATAAATAGCACAAAATATATCACACATATAGGTATCATAAATATATATAATATATATATAAATAATCTTACAATTTAGAATAGAGATTGGATACATAGGCAATGTCTTAATAAATTACAATCTATTTGGAAAGGTAGTATTCTTTAACTAATTATTTAAATGAAAACAGTGACTGAGCTCGCCATATAGCACAGGTAACTCATTCCACAGACGCACAGCCTGAACAGTAAAAGATTTATCATAAAATTTTGTAGAATGCATTGGCATCAGAAGCCTCAAGTTTTCCGATGATCTTAAGTGTCGTGTATGTGTGTCATGAAGGAACTAGGTAATACTTGAACGCTCCCTAAACTATGAATAAACCGTTCCTTCCAGGTGAGCGGCTTCAACCACGTGCTGCACAGCATGTTCCCGCGGCAGGTGCCGTCGCAGCACACCATGACGCACACGCTGAAGGAGATGCGTGAGGCCGCCGCCGCCGCCACCGACCGCGCCAAGGCCAACGTGCTGTCCTCCGTCAACAGGACATAACAGGGCCGCGATGGTCCCGGGAGCTAGGAGCTAAGGACATGAGTGCTAGTGTTGTTACGGTGATACGGTGAACCGAGGAGCTAAGGACAAGAGTGATATGGTGAACTGAAGGTGTTAAAGGCAGGTCCTAATCGTGACAACAGTGAAGTGTGCCACAGAGAAGCGATACAATGGAGTGCTCATTTATGTCCTTACCGCGTATGTAACTCGTCCTTTTGTGTTTCGGTGCTGCTGTTCCATCTCAATTGGACGATTATAACAGATGTAAATTTGGTGATTATAAAGCAGTCTTTCTGATACAGTTTACGGTTATAAGCACTTCGTTTGTTAACTTTTCTGTGGTCGCAAAGTGACACCTATAAAAAAAAAGTACAACACAAGTTTGGCAAGTAAAGGATTGTTTAGGGATTGTAGTAGTTTGTAATGAAAGGTTCTAATCTATCTCTCACTGAAAATATTTAGCGCCATTGGCTTGAGAATAAGATTTTAATGGACTCTCTTCTAACTGTGCAATGATTCGCATTTGTTGTAATTTTAAAGGCCAAGTTCAACAAAAGATGTTTAAGAGTACAAAATTGTCGTGTTAAATTAATGTTGTCATCTTAAATGTTGGTTATTTAGATGGTGAACTAGTCGCTTAGATGTTTAATATCATCTTACTTTTAATGAATATGGTTCACAATATAAAATTTCATAGTTCTAAAGACCGCAAACCATAATCAACCTTTACGTAATATTGCTTCAAAGGGTTTGTAACTTTATCAAATAAAGCTATATTTAAAAATGTACTTGTCACATACATATGACTTTCTGTTCAGTTAGAAGCGAGTCCATTACTTTTATTTTCAATCACATCAACTGTATTTTATTTCACTGCCATTTTCGTCATTTAAATGCACAGCAAGCTACTTGTACCTTCACCACATTCCAGCCGTGTGGTTCTTATATTATGTATGTGTATATTTATGTAAGAAAATGTTTCTTGCACAATATAGGGGTATATTTATGTAAGAAAATGTTTCTTGCACAATATAGGGGAGTTGGTTCACTTCTTACAAATGAAGCGCTAGAATCAATATTCACACACACAGCGCTGATTCCATATGCATACTTTTCGTATGTACAATCTAACAAAGAGATAAGTATACAGGGCCGCTAGATATAGATGAAGATTTCTCAGGAAATATGATAGAACAGTATGAATAGGGTTTTGTTTAAATACAGTTAAACTTTGTCTGTCATTAAAATTATATTCCACTCTAAAATATCCGTAATCTCCTAAGAAAAGTTCATTTATATCTGGTGACCCTGGATACTTATCTCTTTGTTAGACTGTACGCATATAGATTGAGCCAAAATTTCTCTCTTATATGTACTTCTTGACTGAATAATTTTGGTGTATTATTTGGATAGAGTTTGGTTAGCGATTTTGGGAGCTGTAGCTGACTTGCAAGACAGGAGTGAGCACTTTTGTTTAAAAAAAAATGGATCTATACATATGTATAGATTACATTGCAGTTCATTGCTCGACACGGAACTAGTGAGAATATAAACTATCAAAAAATTGAAGGTAATATTTATTTATGGATTGTCTAGTATTTTAATATAAATTATTATTTTATTGACTGCATGTCTTGTATAATAATAACTTGCAGGCAGAGATCAATCACTTTGAATTTTGAATATACGTGTATAATGTCGTCATATTTTCTGGAGATCAAACAAATAATATATTTTACGTTAGCTGCTAGCATTGACAGAATTACGACTTGATTCTGCGGAAGCTGTTACGATTTTTGAGCATACTAAATGTGAAATTATGATATGATGAATCATCTGATAAATAAATAATTATTGAAGTTTAACGTTCATTCTATAGATTGCTCTGGGGGCAGCTCCGCTTCGCTAACTAATGAATGAGAATTGTTTGTCTTCTATGTATAACTTTTAATTATTGTGCGTTTCTATTTATTTAAATTCTAATTTGACTATCAACCCTATTCCTTACATCTGCTTTATATTCATTAGCTTGGAGGGTTATAAACCATAGTTTATGAAGGCAGATACAAAATAAAGAATGTTAGAAGTTTTTAAACTTTCGCGAATTTCACTCATATTGAACTATGTTTACGGGACTTGTCGCGCACAATAAAATCAAAACATAACAAACATTTTGACTAACCTCGACGTTTCTGCCAAGTTGCATTGGCCGTGGTCACGAGTAGACTGAAGTATGCGGGTGTCATCGTCTTGAGCGGCGGGTGTTTTCTCGAACTACCCGCGGTTGGTTTTTCGTAACGTCGCTGTCCGTAACAAGATATGCTGAATCACGACACACAATGCTGACAGTTTCGGCGGACATACATGTAGACATACCACGACGCGAACACTTCTCGATTACCGGATTCCACGAGGAGGATAACCTATATCCATCTTCCCGATTGAAATTTTTACATTTCTTTATCTCGTTATATTTTGATTTAATTGTGCGCGACAAGTCCCGTAAACATAGTTCAATATAAAGAATGTTATTAAAATGAGAATTAATTTCAATTCTAAGAATTAATTACTACATGATTATTCCAAAATGGTACATTTACGTGTACTGACATACAGTTAAATGTTTAAAACTTATCATAAACGTATGTTAGGTCTTATACCATTTTCATGGCTTATAAATGAAAATTGACCCCATAACACCCAATGTAAATGATCCATGATATTTTATGACTTGAACATAGCTTGATTTACAAAATAAACCTTGCCATAAAATCATATAAAAATCAAAAAAGGAAAATAACATTTTAAACAATATAGAATATTTAAAAAAATTGTACTTAAACAATATGTTTAGTCAAGTCTCTTTCGGAAATCATAGTTTATTGTGTATTTCTATTGCATTTGGGTCTTTTAAAACCTACTACATAATAATTTTAGTGACTAGTAACTATTGTTATTGTTGGCCACTTTACATTAAGAAATTAGAATCGCAGGTATAAAAAATGTAAAATAATGTGTTGTTTTATATTGCTGATGTCTTTTAAGTTGTTTACTGTGTAGCCATAATAATGTTGTAATCAAGGTCTTCCTCCAAGTAATATTATTAGATAACTTATTATGAGCTTGTCAAAGGAGTTTGTTTTGATTCTAAGGCCCGTATTACCGAACGATCCTCAAGCGTTGATCACTGTTTAAAACTAGTTTTGACTTGAGCTTTGATTTTAGAACATTCCTCAAGCAGAGATTTATTGATCATAGTTCAGCTGAGTTTAGCTTTATTTTATACTGTCATCTGTTTCGGTATTTGAGCAGAGATTTGATCTGTAATCACTATATTGTGGTCCAGACTACGCTTGAGTAGAGATTTCTATTCTATTTCAGGTCATATTCATGTGTTATGTTGTTGAATTAAAGTTTATAATTAACGTTTTGGAATAAGACTGATACTCAAGTAACGATTCTATCCTTAAGTAGTGATCAGGTGATTGAAGTTTAAACTGTACTTGAGGAAGCTTCTGTAATACGGGCCTAAATATACTACAACAAAATTAAAAAGAAAAAGCAGAACAAAACCTCTTTTTTGAGATGAATGCGGTATTTTTTTTTTCTGCATAATGTAAAGTGGCCTTTTATGCGAGGTTTAAATGTTATTAACTTGATGGTTAGAGCTATTTTAGAAAGATCTTCCGAACACATGTTATCATAACACAAAGTTTGGGAACATTCAAGCAGATCATCAGTAGTATAAAATTAGTATTAGTTACCGTAATCAGTAATAAGAAGATAATAAATGAATTCTATTTAATTTGTTGGTTTTATTTTAATTTTTCCTGCAAATTTTAGAGTAATAAGACAGCCTGGGAAAAAACGTTGCGGTTGAAACTGCGCATTTTCACGCTCATCTAGTTTCTATCTAAAAGTGCAATGCAAGGAATAAACTACAAAGGATCAAAAACAATCGAAGTGTGGCGCCAAAGAGAATATAACCACTACGTTTAGATGCAAGCAGCACGTAAAATGGACGCCGACACACTCATAGGCACGCGTAAAAGTATATTCTATCACACTGAAAACAGAACGGTTTTTTTTTATGGTATAGGATGGCCAAACGAGCTAAAGGATTTGGATTCAATTTGGAATACATATAGGCCATAACTTGTATAATATATGTAGGCTACTTTCTTATATTCCGTGTGGTGTCGGACATAAATAATTGTACCACCCTATCTCTTCTCATGGGTGTCGTAAAAGGCGACCAAGGGATTCACCAAAGAGAATATAATCAAAGCACTGGGATTCACCAGAGGGTGGGCAGCGGCGTTCTCTGATTATTTAACCAACCAACTGCGATCGCCAACCCGCCTCCCAAGCGTGGCGATTATGGCATATCCCCCCCTTGGGGGAGGCCTATGTCCAGCAGTGGACGTCTTTCGGCTGTAATGATGATGATGACTTTTTATCCCAAGAAAACTCAGTTTCCGAGCGAGGCGCAGTAAGTCGAAATCTGTCGAAATATACGTGCGCAGAGCCGCGGGCAGTCTAATTTTGTTAACGGAATTGTAGACGAGCAGCAGTATTGCTGACATGTCTATAACAGTGTTGTAGATTCACAGTTTTGCTAACGAGACTATTCGTTTGTAGCCTTTGAGAAACGAATTACTAAGTTCTATAGTCAAAGTTGTCGAGTTTATTTTCAAGGCTCATGTAGCAGCCAAGTGAAAAATCATCTAAACTCACTGAATACATCATTATTCATTTATCGAAAATTTGTTTTTAACAATTGAAGTACAGGTACTTTCATTTAATCAGAAACGACTAACTCTGTAAATTATAGTTTGCTGTAGTTGTAGTTAGAAAAAGTGCGAAAAACGGGCACTTTGGTATGCAACTGTGATGTGTAACTTTGGCATAATTATTATGATTGTGATTAATACAAGAAAATTTGTATTGGCCGCTAAATGGCATTAGATATACAATGTATTACGAAATAAGCATCATTGCTGGGAAACCTTCAATGAACTTTTGAAAAAAAAAAAACGAAAAGTAGTCTAACATTTTTTAAATACAAACTACCTACAATCCTTATGAACAAATTGTATGTACAAAATAATACAACCACTATTTTACTAATCTAAACATTTTGATCAAATCCATTCCAATCTGGATTATTAATTTCATTTAACCTTAATGGCAGCTCGTAACCTAGCGCTACGGCTTCTCGGATTCCTCTCCACTTCTTCATCGCTCGGTACAACTACATGTTTATTTACGGCTTGCCAGGGAGTGTCCAAAAACTGGTTGATAGTATCTTGATTCTGGACCAAAGTTGGACTTAAATACTTTAACGGCAACGGATTTGCAACCTCATTGATTAGATTCCCTGCTATATGACGTTTCACTATTGTATCTTCTAATGAATGGAAGCAAATTGTCACTAACTTCCCATTGATTTTCAAGTAATACCTTGCAAGTAGCATTCCGTAGTTAAGTTCGTTTAATTCATTGTTTACGAAGATGCGCAGTGCTTGAAATACTTTAGTAGCATTTGATTGTGGTCTCTGAAGCTTGTCTAACCGTTTCTCATCTGGACAGCAAGAGTTGACGAGTTCAACTAATTCTTCGGTCGTCTCAATATTTTTGATCATGTATCTAGCTTGTATGATTGTTTGTGCTATTTTTGCAGCTTTCTTTTCTTCGCCGTATATTTTGAATATCTTATAAAGCTCATGTTCATCTGCGGTCGCTAACACTTCTCTTGCGGTTATTTGATCAGGGTCCCTGCCAGCATCCATTCGCATATCTAGGTAACCATTTTTGCTGATAGAAAATCCTCTTTCTCCTGTATTTAACTGCATTGATGAGCATCCAAAATCAAATAACATTCCATCGATTGAAGATTGTTTTATTTCTTTGGCTTTTAGGAGGGTGGGTAGCTCACTAAATCTTCCCAATAAAGGTATCACTCTGTTTGGGTATTCTTCAGCAAACTTTTGAGCCTTTTCAAATGCTACAGGATCTCTGTCTAAGGTTACAAGTTTACAATCAGCAACTTCTAATATTTTTCTAGAGTGCCCGCCAGCTCCAAATGTCATATCTATGTACAGCTCATTGTCTTGAGGATTTAAATGTTTTATAGATTCACTTAAAAGAACGGGTGTGTGATCTCTGTACTGCACTTGTTCTGTAGACAGTCTCCGGGTGAGTACCACCTGATGGAGTCGCTTAATGTGTCTTACAATCATTTTTGGTCTTTACTAAAAATTTTACTAAAGAAACCTTTGTTTTCGTCCTTCAAATACTCGAGGACTTCGTTAGATAGAATAAGGTTGCACTCTTCAGTACTAAGACCAGTCGATGTGCTGCTATGTGTTCGTTTGTATTTGTTTCTGTAGTGGTTATCGGCTAATTTATTGAGGGAGTTGTACTGTCGGTTGCAGAGCTCAGAATCTAAGTTTTGCCTCTCTGACGACTCAAATGCAGCCTTAACCTTGTCTCTAATAAACTTACCGAGATCCCTGAAAATAAATTTATGAGTAAATAACTGTTGGCTACGATGAGGATAAATAGATGTCCTATAACCTCACTTTTGCTTACCTCTCGCCTTTAGTGTTGTCCACTGGCCATTTAACTATGAGTCTGGTGAATTTCTTGTATTGAGTAGTCATAGCTAGTTATTCAGCATATCATCCTATTATTTAGCGGTCTACTATTGATATTTTAGAAACGATTTTCACCAACACCAAAAGTAAAAGACAAATGGAAAAATGCCAGTGTCAATGTCAACTGTCAGTGTGAAATTCTCGTTTTATCGTAGTTTTATGACTTGGTTGCAAAAACCTTTTAGCCACGTCTCATGTCATAACCTACTTTGATTTTAAATATGGTAAGTATTCGTTGTTAGCATAATAAATTTACTTAGTTATGTAATAAAAAATATTTACAAAGTACAAAATAAAATGATACAATATTACAAAGTACAAAATAAAATAATACAAAAAGGCGCACTTAGGCGTCAAAATATTCCTCCACACCGCTGTCCCGACATAGGGCACAGAAGACTGGCAGCGTTGCCAGTTGCCACGCTTATTCTTTGACCAAAGAACAAGCCAGCCTTCTGGTCACGCGAAGTGTCGACCAGCCTCTTAGAGATTTCCTTAAAAATCGCGCGCACTCGGACCCCATGAACCGAGCGTTTCGACCCCAAACTGCACAATGTCATAGTTACCTACCTGATAGGTTACTATATTTGCGCCGCTTGATACAGCGGTAAGTATTATATTTCGTTCAGAAATCGCGACAAAATATCATATGATACTTATAAGAAAAAAAAACCGGCCAAGTGCGAGTCGGCTCGCGCAGTAAGGGTTCCGTACCTCTCAATGACCTGATACCCCATAATAAATGATTTAATTTACGAGAGTTTATCAAAAGACATCAACGCACAGTGATCGAAATATGAATTTTTGCATGTCTTTCTTACGCAGGTACCACCACATATGTCTATGTTTGTCTTATTTTTAGTATTTGTTGCTAAACTACATAATATGCACTATAACTGACCAAGTTTGACGCTGGTATATATTACCGTTTTGAAGATAGATCAGGAACAAAAACGTTTAAAAAAATGCATTTTTTTTTGAGGTTTCTTGTATGGGGACCCCCTTTGGTTTTTGTTTTTTTTTTGTTTTTAGTATTTGTCGTGATACACCTCATAGCAATACAATTTCTGAGAAAATTTCAACCGGTTACCTATTACCGTTCAAAAGATAAAGCCCTGTGACAGACGGACGGACGGACGGACAGCGTAGCGAGAGTAATAGGGTGCCTTTGGCACCATTCGGGTACGGAACCTTAAAAATCGACGAGAAAAGAATGGTACGGTCGTGGCCGTTTGCTCGTCTTGGCGGTAGCACTGCTGCACTGCCGTGCCCCCAGATTTAGGTGTGTCGTCCTATGTGAACACAAATGTAAGGACCAGCAGTTTTTTTTTGCGATTTTAGGCTCGTATTACAGAAGCTTCCTCAAGTACAGTTTAAACTCCAATCACCTGATCACTATAACTTAAGGATAGAATCGTTACTTGGGTATCGGTCTTATTCCAGAACGGTAATTATAAAAATAACTTCTTAGGTTTTCGCGATCACTACACATTATAATAAAACAAAGTTTAACCGGATTAAATCGCGTATATTATTTAAATTGGTTTCCCTGACGTTTCGAAAGCTTTGCAGCATTTCGTGGTCGCAGGTAGACTAAGATGACAAGCGTCTTTACAAATATTTCTAAAAAATTATTTTAATCTACCGTACAATATTATTAATTAAAATCGTTTCGATGCACGCAGTAATCACTCACAATATCATTATCTTTTACAGTGTTGCGTGCTGTTTGGGACTTGATTATTTTTAGGACTGGGTTCCAAACAGGTGGTAGCTGCCAACCATCTTCTCTATTAAAATTAGGATGTTTTTTAATTTCAATAGCCTCACGGAGCATTCTAGGTACATATCGGTTTTCCTTCGCCAGAACTTGTGGTTTATCAAATCGAAGAAAATGGTTGGGTTTGTCTAGGGCATGTTCACACACTGCAGACTTTGTGGAGCGTCTGTTCTTGACGTCAGCTATATGTTCTTTAATTATAGTGGCTATACTACGCTTTGTTTGCCCTATGTATGATAACCCACAATCACAATCAATCTTGTAGACCCCTGCATCTTGTAAGGGAATGTGACACTTCACCGGTCTGAGGAGTTGGCTGATCTTTCTTTGGGGCTTGAAATATGTTTTGATAGAAGCACGCTTCAAGATATGACCAATTCTGTCGGTGACCCCTTTGATGAATGGTAGAACAGCAGGCCGCCGATCAACTGTAAATATTTGTAAAGACGCTTGTCATCTTAGTCTACCTGCGACCACGAAATGCTGCAAAGCTTTCGAAACGTCAGGGAAACCAATTTAAATAATATACGCGATTTAATCCGGTTAAACTTTGTTTTATGGTAATTATAAACTTTAATTCAACAACAAAACACATGAATTTGACCTGAAATATAATAGAAATCTCTACTCAAGCGTAGTCTGGACCACGCTTGAGTGATTACAGATCAAATATCTGCCCAAATACCGAAACAGGTGACAATATAAAACGAAACTAAACTCAGCTGAACTGTGATCAACAAATCTCTGCTTGAGGGACATTCTAAAATCAAAGCTCAACTTAAAACTAGTTTTAAACAGAGATCAAGGCTTGAGTATCCTTCTGGAATACGGGCCTTAGTGTTGATTCCACGTTGTATCTGAGCGTTGTATAAATATCCTCATGTGATGTATAAACAAATATTAAATATTAAGTAGCTACGTGCTGGCCACATTGACACTGAGATACGATCTCATGTGAGGCGGTGTCGCAAGCGCTTCCGAATATCAATTCGTGTGTTTTATTTAATGACCTGTTCCAACCTGTTCCAAATATCTGTCATCCTCGTGAAAACCATCCAAACATCTGTCATCCTTGTGAAAACCACATTTGAATCCGACCAGTAGAACTCAAATTTTACTGCTGGTTAACAGCAGCAGGATGACGTTTAGGGGTTGGGGGACATTTCGCTGGTCTTCTTGAACCTCAATAGAGACCTACTCGGAATCGTTGATATTATTCTTACCCCCAGTTTCCAAAAGGCTGATCAACACAAAAATTAACTAATCGACTGTCAAATCTGAGGTCAAGCGATGTGATTGGTTGTTAGTATTTTTGCAGACCAATCACAGGAGCTGACATCTGGGGGTTAGTATCCAAAATTCATCTTAAAAAAAAATAACAACATAACCGGCCCATTACTGTCCCACTGCTGGGCACGGGCCTCTTCTCAGTACGAGAAGGCTAAGGCCTTAGTCCACCACGCTGGCCTAGTGCGGGTTGGCGGACTACACACACCATTGAGAACTGTGTGGAGCACTCTCAGGTGTGCAGGTTTTCTCAAGATGTTTTCCTTCACCTAAAGGTAAGTATCTGAAACCGGTATAATATTATTCCTATATCCGTATCCGTATCCAAATTCGAATCTATAACATGGTTTATTCTATTACATGTAATTCAGTTGTATATAGCTGACGACCTTTAGATCATGAACGAATAAAAAAATAACCAACCAAGTGCGAGTCGAACTCACGCAGTAAGGGTTCCGTACCACCCATCGACCCATAGAAACTGATTTAATTTAGTTACGATAGTTCATCAAAAGACATCAACACACCGTGCGCGAAATACGAATTTTTGCACCTCATTCTTACGCAGGTACCACCACATATGTCTACGATTCTCCTATTTTTAGTATTTGTTGCTAAATTACATAGTATGTAAAAAAAATGTATGTATGTATGTATGTTGTGTGTTTTGTGATTATAGAATCATACCAAGTTTGACGCTGGTATATATTACCGTTCTGAAGACAGAGAAGAGAAACGTTGAAAAAAATGCATGTTTTTCGAGGATTCTTGTATGGGGACCACCTTTTGTTTTGGACTTTTTTATTTTTAGTATTTGTCGTGATAGGGGTCATAGCAACAAATATACTGAGAAAATTTCAACAGGCTACCTAATACCGTTCAAAAGATACAACCCTGTGATAGACAGACAGACGGACGGACAGCGTAGCGAGAGTAATAGGGTCCCGTTTGGCACTCTTTGGGTTCGGAACCCTAAAAACTATAGAATCGGCGGAATCTCGCTAAGCAATAAGTGAAGCACCCATAGTAAGGCATAGTAAGACGGCTCGCCACATTCACAACCATAGTAAGACAAAAAGCCGCGATTACGCAACATCTCGTGTGATGGCAGATGGCAGTCAGTGTCGTAGTGTCACAAATAAAATAAAAATATACAAAGTGTATCAGAAATGCGTGGTCATATTTGAAGAGCTTATTCAGGGTATGCTATCGAACAACTTTTACTATCGGAACAACACTGAAATCGCGAAAAAAAATAACAGTTGATCCTACATTTTGTCGAGCGACATCGGTGATTTAGTAGGGAACAGCTGATATTTTTTTCGCGATTTCAGGGTTGGTCCCATAGTAAAAGTTGTTCTATGCTATGCCCTGAATGAGCTCTTAAAATATGACCACGCATTTCTGATACACGTTGTATATCTGGTGTGCTAAAATGCTGTCGAAATTATAGTGGTTCCGTCCGCCTTTTTTTTATTCATCCTAGATTTAGAACGCCTATGGCGTTAAGACCGCCTTTGTACCCTGTTGTTCATAAAGAATTAAATAAATAAATAAATAAATAAATTTCAATCAATCAATCAACTCAGCCTATCGCAGTCCACTGCTGGACATAGGCCTCTCCCAAGTTGCGCCACAACGCTCGATCCTCTGCCTTCCGCATCCAGTCCCCCCCAGCCACGCTCTTTAGGTCGTCGGTCCACCTGGCAGGGGGGCGCCCTACGCTGCGTTTGCCGATTCGCGGTCTCCACTCAAGGACTCGTCTGCTCCAGCGGCCATCGGTCCTTCGACAGACATGGCCAGCCCACTGCCACTTCAGCTTACTGATTCTACAAGCTATGTCGGTCACTCCGGTTCTTCTCCGGATAATCTCGTTTCGGATTTTATCCTTCAAAGAAACTCCAAGCATAGCTCGCTCCATAGCTCGCTGAGCGACTTTAAACTTGTGGACTAGCCCAACTGTCAGTGTCCACGTCTCAGCACCGTAAGTCATGACAGGCAGGACGCACTGGTTGAAGACTTTTGTCTTCAAACTTTGCGGTATAGGCGACGAGAAGACTCGGCGAAGTTTGCCAAACGCTGCCCAGCCCAGACGGATCCTTCTGTTGGCTTCTTTCTCGAAGTTGTGTCTACCAAGCTGAATTGCCTGCCCTAGGTAGACGTATTCCGTTACAACTTCGAGTGTCGACCCTTCGACGAATATTGGCCTCGGCATGACATGCATATTGAACATGACTTTAGTCTTGTCCAGATTCATGCCGAGACCGACACGTCGAGAGGCTCCGTTTAAGCTGTGCAGCATTTCGCCCAGTTGTTCCAGCGACTCAGCCATTACAACGATGTCATCGGCAAAACGGAGATGTGAGATGTTCTCGCCGTTAACGTTGATACCCTGTCCAGTCCAGTCCAGTGTCTTGAAGACGTCCTCCAACGCGTTAGTGAACAATTTCGGGGATATTACATCCCCTTGTCTCACCCCTCTGCGCAGTTGGATTGGCTTCGTCTTTTGGTCCTGGAGCTGAACAGTCATGGTAGCAGCGTTGTATAGGCATCTCAGCATCTCTATATACCGCTCATCAATGTGACATCGCTGAAGAGCATCCAGAACTGCCCAAGTTTCGATAGAGTCGAAGGCCTTCTCGTAGTCCACGAATGCCATACACAGCGGCTGATTGTACTCTTCAGTCTTCTGTATGATCTGCCGAACAGTATGGATGTGGTCTACGGTGCTGTAGCCTTTTCGAAACCCAGCTTGCTCTGGTGGCTGGAATTCGTCGAGTCTTCCGTCGAGTAAATAAATTTAGATTTCCTAAAAAGTTACCAAATCTTTTCTGCTTTAACAGGAATATTGTGTACAGGTGTGCATGTTTCCAATAGTCGTTAGAGAAATGAGGGTCTTCATTTTATTATCCGAAGTTGTATAAGAATTGAGTGAGAAAGCGTCACGTAGGTAGTTATTATTATACCGGCTAAGGACAGATAATTGGGTAGCCATCTGCGGTTTCATGGGATATGAGGAAGCTACGTAGAAATTGTGCCCATAGAATATAGCTATAGTTTTTGCATTTAATAGGTATGGTATACACAAAATTTGTATTAGTTGGTATTGCGTTATGTACGTGTTATTTTGCTGGTTGTTTTTAATACATAACATAACATAACATCACGCCTGTATTTCCCCGAAGGGGTAGGCAGAGGTGTATAGCACACCCACATTTCGCCAGTTATGTTATAGTCCCATGTAAAAGGGGGCAAGCCTATTGCCACTAACCGGGCACAAATCCAGACTCCGGGCTGCTACTGAGAATTTCCTAATGAAAAAACCCAATAACACTTTGCACGACCCGGGAATCGAACCCAGGACCCCACGCTCAGCAGCCGCTGATATAATAAAGATAGATAATCGCTATTAGATAATCCGCGTCAAGTAAGGCGCCGAGCGTGACCGGTGACATAAAAAAATGTGTGTGTGTACAGAAATTGTATCCAATTATGACGCGAAAGTAACTTGAAGTAACAACTTACTTTGTTGTACTCTTTTATGTGTATTGTGTTGCCGCTGCGTACGGAAATTTTTTTTCGTTTGTTTTGTTTATAAAATAGGACCCTTTATTTTTTTTTTATTTTTTTTTACGTGGGGAAATCCTCATGGACGCACTCCGCCCGGGGAAGGCGGAGCCAGTGTCGGACTCTTACCGACTAAAACCACCACGGTGTTCCTCTTCCAACCATTGGCCGGGGGCGTGGGAAACTTATAGTCGTCCAACCATCCCCGGCAGGTCCCGGCTCGCCACTAGTAGGCGAGCCCCTTCTCCCCGTGCGGCATCATCGGCCGCACCCTTTTCTTGACTGGCGCGCGCGGAACACGACGCGCCACCATCACGGGCCTTGACTGATCGGGCGGCGGGCCACCACGAGTCCGCCGCCCACAGGCCCACTCCTAGGGTGGCTGGAGGTCGGCGTACGCCCTCCTACGACGCCCGGTCCGTCTCCTGCGGGTGGGGAGGGAGGTCGTTGCCTCTCGAACCCTCTCCGCCGCCTCCTTAGCGAGCATCACCTCTTCGCAAAAGGAGACGACGCCCTCCCAAGCGTTCTCGCTCCCGACCATAGCCAAAACAACAGCCGGAAGCGAGAGATCACTGCCGCCTACTGCAGTTGTAAGGTCACGGCGCTGCGTGGCCCAAGCTGGGCATACCGCCAGTGTGTGCTGCGCCGTGTCCTCAAGGCAGCTCCCGCAGTGATGACACTCGGGAGTCGGCTCCCGGCCTATGCGACACAGATACTTCCCGAAGCAACCGTGCCCCGAGAGTATCTGCGTCAGCCGGTAGGTGATGGCGCCATAGCCCCTCTCCAGCCACTCCTCCATGACGGGCCTTACCGCCGCTATTGCGGCGTGCCCTGCGCTGGGTTGCGCAAGTCGCTCCTCCCATTCAGCCACTAGGATCTGGCGGACCTCGCTCCGATCAGGTGGGTCCTCACGCTGATGATACCTCAGCGCAAGGTCCCTCGCCTCCAGATCCCAGGGCATTGATCCGGCTAGAAGGCTCGCCGCCTCAAAGGAGACCGTACGGTATCCTCGAATCACCCTGATGGCCATCGCACGCTGCGGCCTACGCAGCAGCGTGACATTGCCCGGCGTCAGGGTGTCCGCCCACACTGGAGCCCCATAAAGGGCCATGGACCGTACGATCCCCTGGTAGAGCCTCCGGCAGGAGGCATTTGGCCCTCCCAAGTTTGGCAGCAGCCGCGATAGCGCAGCCGCGGCCCCTAACAGCTTGGGCGCCAACCGCTTAAAGTGCGGCCCAAAGTCCCACCGGCTGTCGAGGACGAGTCCCAGGTATTTCATCGTCGACTCGATGCCGATTCGGACGCCTCCTACCACTATATGGGATCCCGAAGGCGGCCCCTTTCGAGGCCCATGGAAAAACAGGGCCTCAGACTTATGTAGAGCCACCTCGAGACCCAACCGCCGGATCCTTGCAACGACTAGCGCAACCCCTGCTGTCGCCCGCATGGTCGCCTCACGGTGCGTCTTCCCTCTCGCCGTGACCAGCGTATCGTCGGCGTAGCACGTCACGCCGACGCCGTGGAGAAGTGCACCGCGTAGCACCCAGTCGTAACCGATGTTCCACAGGAGCGGCCCCAAAACCGATCCCTGTGGAACACCGCACGACATCTCTCGCCGACCCCATCCTTCCCGACCCGGGTAGATGACAGCCCTGTCCGTCAAGTAGGCCCCGATAATGTGACGGAGGTAGGTCGGCACTCGATGAAATTCGAGTGCCGCCCTGATGCAACTCCAGGGCAAGGTGTTAAAAGCGTTGGCAATGTCGAGAGACACCGCCAAAACCACCTCCCCCCGGGCCACTGCTTCCTCCGCCAGAGCCCTTACGCACATGATAGCGTCCACAGTGGAGCGCCCCCGGCGGAAACCAAACTGGTTGTCCGCCAGATCCGGCCCCATCCTGATCAGGTGCTGGACAAGGCGGTCTGCAATTACTCTCTCAAAGAGCTTGCCCACCTCATCCAACAACACGATGGGGCGGTATGCAGTTGGTGAATCTGCAGGACGCCCCTCTTTCTTCAGCAGGACCAGCTTTCCAGTTTTCCACCTCCGTGGAAACTGGCCCCGCTCGAAGCATGCGCTAAAGAGCCCGCCCAATCGGGGCCCGAGGACTTTCAGAGCCAGGACCCATGCTCGGCCAGGTATGCCGTCGGGCCCTGGGGCGGTGTTTTTAGCCTGAAGCCGTTTCACCGCCGTCATCAATTCTTCCCGGGTCACTTCGGGCACGTCGTCGTCGTTGTCCACGTTGGGCACCATGTTAGGAGGAACCATCGGCGGAGGGGTGTGCCCCACCCTTGAGGGGAACAGAGCGCTCACCACGCCCTCCAGCAGCTGAGGCCGGAGACTCTGGGATAGCGGTGGGGCCCACGGGCGAAGTTTGCCCCGTACCATAAGGTATGGACGCCCCCACGGATTGCTGTCCAGAGTCGCTCGCATGGCGTCAAAGCCTGCCACTTTGGCTTCCGCGATGGCCCTCTGAAGGGCCACCTTCGCTGCTCTGTACCCCTCGTACAGCTCCTCCTCTATGGCTGCCTCCTCCGGGGTGCAGGGACGCCTCCTGAACCGCCTCCTGAATCTAGTGTACCGGCGTCGCTCGACGACACACGCAACTCGTAGTCGCGCTATGTCCGAGGACCACCAGTACATCTGGCGCCTAGCAGTACCAGGTCTAGCCCTAGGCATCCCCACATCGCACACATGCGACATTGCCTCCTGGAACCACCCAGCCTCCACATCGATATTGACAGGCCTGTCCGGTGCTGTCACCCAGGCCTGTACTATCGAGGCCTCCAGGAGAGCCTCCCGGTCTAGTTTGGCAAGGGCCCATCGTGGACCTACCCCGGCTGGGGCCGCCCGGACTGGACTGACAGAGGTCTGGGTAGAGACGTCGAATTGGATGTATCTGTGATCCGACAGCGTCTCCACCTCCTCCATCACACGCCAGCCCTGGACATGTCGCTCCACAGCGGGACTAGCGAACGAAAGGTCCACTATGGACCCACCCCGCTGCCGTACGCATGTCTGGACGGAACCCCGGTTAAGGAGCAGAAGGCCAGACTCCACAGCCCAATCCTCCAGCACCTCACCGCGTGCATCCGTGGACGGGGAACCCCAAGCCCTGGATTTGGCGTTGAAGTCCCCGAGCACTAGCACTGGATGAGGATGGCTGCGACTGACGACGGTGCCCAACCTCACAAGGAAAGCCTCAAAATCGGCGAGAGGTCGATTTGGGGAGAAATAAACTCCCACAACCACTACTTCCCCGAAAAGTGCCGCTACGCATCCCCGATCCCTCGTGATGTCCTCGAAGGACGGGAAGCCAGCGGCAGCCCTCGAGATTAATGCCACCAAGCCGTCACTGTCACTCACCCAGTCGTCCCTGGGTGGGACAAAGTACGGTTCAGAGACCACGGCGACATTGACCAACCACTCCGCCATGCTCTGGAGCAGAAGGTCCTGAGCTCTGGCGCAGTGGTTAATATTTGCCTGGAGGAAACGTAAGGACGTAAAGGCCATAATTAAAGGTCCATTATTTCTGTCTCCTCCTGACGGCCAACTGTATTCGCTGGAGCTTTGGGATCTTGCGCAGTTGCTCTGTCTCTTCTACGTCTTTGCCCCTTGGGTGCGGCGCAAGTCTTGCTGCTCACCCGGTGCTCCGCCGGCTTTCCTACTGCCGCACAAACAATACAGTGCGGTGTAGCTTCACACAAGCCGGCCTTATGACCGGACTGACCGCAACGGAAACACTTTTCCCTATAGCACACCTCTGAGGTGCACCGTACACCGACGTGACCTTCGACCATACATCGGTAGCACTTCAGTGGTCTCGGCTTCAGCAGTTTTACCTGCGCCGACACCCACCCAACGAGCAGCCTGTTGCCATCTGCTAACTTTCGGGCCGCTGTAACTGGGCAGCCAACCACAACCGTTCCCAGACCAGTAAAGCCTCTACTAATCACGCCAGACTTTACTTGTTCCGGGAGGCAGCCTCCGACTTTGGCGATAGCCATTTTGATTTCCTCAATCGTGATTGAGTCATCCAGGCCCGAAATTCGTAGATCTGCGCACTTGACGGGCCTGGTGATTTTAACTTCGTCCCCCTGAAATGCTTCCCGTAGCTTTTCAGCTAGAGAATCGGCCTTCTCACCGCTTGTGGCCCCAGCAATCTCCAGCAAGCGAGCACCCGTTACCGTTGTCTTGAATCGGATGCCCTCGATGCCAAGATCGTTAATGTTTATCTTGGCTCGGGCCTCCGCCAAGACACCGGCATAAGTCATGCCTTTCTGTTCCGCTTGAGGCTGCAGTGTAACAACCACAGCCGTGGAACGAGGGGCACGAAGCCTAGCTGCCTCTTGCTTACCCACCTTGGCCTTCTTTCCCGCCTTCTTTTTGGCAGCCCTCTTTGCCTTCTTGTTTTCCTTCTGTGCTCCGGCGGTCTGCCATTCACCTTCATGGGATTCGGAAGCCGTCGGAGGCTCCTGGGAAGTAGCTGTAGCAGACGTTGCCTGGGGAGTTGCTGTGGCAGAAGTTTCCTGAATGGCAGCTACAAACTTTCCCTTGCCCTTGCCTTTTCCCTTTCCCTTGCCTTTCTGCCCCTGTTGGGGCTTCAGGGCAGTCGAAGTCGACGCTACCGAAGCCGACTGGCTGGGCTGGTCATTCGACGGGCGTGGCATTGCGGCTTTGGCCGCGAATGTTGAGGCCATGTTTTGTCCAACATTCTTCTGATCCGCAGCCAAGGGTGGACGCAAAAGCCTGCCCTCTAAGACGGAGAACCGTTCAGCCACTTCTTTCCGAGCAATACGGACAACCTCAGATTCATCAAGTGTTGGCCGCTTGATGAGGCCTGCCTCCACTCGCATGCGTTCCTGACGATCCTTTGCAAGATCAGCTCGGAACTCATCGTGCTCCTTCCGGAGCTCAGTGAGTTGAGCAGCCAGGCGGGCATTCTCAGCCTGCAGTCTGGCTGTCTCAACTGAGGAGGTGCGCTCCATAAGCGCAACCGCAATCTCAGCAATTGATGCCGTGGCCTCTTTTAGGGCCTTTTGGCTTACGCCACTTAAGCCCTTTGAAACCCTGGCAACCCTTTTTATTGCCGTCATGGCGTCCTCGAGCTTGGAATTAAGCTCCAAGGTGGACATGTCTTCCGGCTCTTTCTCATTCGAGGCCACTGACGACCCCGAATGGTGAGCAACCCTACTTCTAGACACTTTGCGGGTCGCCTCAGCTATTTGTCGCTCATCCTCTGCGACTTTCGCCTCCATAGCAGCAGCTTTTTGAGCTGCTGCAAGTTCCTTCTGGGCTTTGGCCAAACCAACAAACTTGCCTGTTGTTGGCGGCCGGCCTCTGCCCCGTCTGCTAGTACCAACCTTTGAAGCTGGAACCTCATCCTCACTTGAGATCGAACCCGATTCCAAGTGTTCTGCTGACTGTCGTGGTCTCTTGCGGTAGAACTTGCGGTTCTCATCGCTCACCGATCTGACGGTCGCCCTGCTTGATGAAGTGTCAGAATCTGACACTGCATCCATCTCCTCGACTTTTTTAAAATTAATATTAGTGTTTTCCATTAATATTCCCACGAGTATGGGGGATATAAACGGTCCATCCGGGCAGTGCCCCCTGTACCCGGATAAGCCTAACGTAACCCACCAGGGGGTCGGCTGGTACCCTGGTGGAGGTCGCACTAGAGACTGAACGTTCCTGAGGAACACCCGTCAGCCATGCATCCCCTCACGGTGCGCCGCCGCTTGGGATTCGGGGTAATTTTTTATAGAGGTTTTCTTCCTCATGGTCCGGGCGGTTAAGCCAAGACCCTCGATCCCAATAAGAGCCGCGAGACGTAACCACAGCACTCCTACCGGGGTTGCGAGATCGACGGGGGCTGGGAAGGACACAGTCTTCCCGCAGCCTGCCCAGTGGCAGGGTGAGTGCACACCGAGCCCGTCCTTGCTCCTCCACTGTGCCCTCTGCTATCATCAGAGGGACACGCAGAGCAACGCCCCACTCGCCCAGAACGGGCTCCTCCCGCACCAGAATATTCGCCACGGGCAATAAGATCCCCCAAAGGACAATAAGATAAGGTCCCTCGAAAGGATGTTTATTGCCCGTACCCAGGGTGCACCGGCCCAACAACTGCCGTTCCCTCCAGACGTGTCGAGAAGGACAAGCAGCCGTCAGGCACACGTGGAGGTTTTCTGGCCAGCACCCCATAAAATAGGACCCTAACAGGGTATGACATATGTTATCTATACTTTTAAATATCATTGCCACAGACATAGTAAATACTATAATTACAATTTTAATTGAAACGGCATTTGGCATATTTTTTACATAATTTAGGTCAATGATGTATTTTTATCGTTGCATTATCTTACTGAAAAAAGCTGTTTCTAATTAGGTACAGCAGTTATCTTCAGGAAGCTTCTTGTAAACATCACGCTAAGTGAGAACCCATGTTCGCATTAAATGTCTATAAACAAACGACCGAATTCAAACAATGCTGTCTGAAAGTCCAAGCTCATTTTATATCTTCCTCATACTTCATAGGGAGAACAATAAAAACAGTCCATGTTCGAAAATATAATAGGATTAATAGCCCATAACTCACACCAACTTTTATAGTCCATTTGTGTTATTTTAAAGACTTTAAAAATGCAACTCTTAGCTTTGGTTACGGATTTGAAGTCTCATCCCGAAATAACGGGCTTAAATCGCGTGATCTAACCGAATAATTGGGATTAGTGTTACTACACTAAATAAATAAAATAAAATTATAGCTAAAATTATAGCTTAAATTATAGCTTAAATTATATAATATAATTTCCAGTATAAGCCAATGATATTTAAAAATATAGATGCCTATGTCATACCCTAACAAAACCAACGAAAAAATGTTCCGTACGCAGCGACAGTACAATACACATAAACTACTAAAAAGTAAGTAACTTGATTACTTCAAGTTACTTTCGTGTTATAATTGGAATACTTTCTGTATTACATGGGACACCTATTACATGGGACTATAACATAACTGGCGAAATGTGGGTGTACTATTACACCTCTGCCTACCCCTTCAGGGAAATATAGGCGTGATGTTATGTTATGTTACTTTCTGTAGACACATGACGGCATTTTAATTATTTTTTTGCCACCGGTCACGCTTCGCACTTTTTTTTAAAGTTATTGCATAGCTTCTATCGCGGGCCTTGAGCGTGGAGACCGAATCCAGAAATTCCGTAACGAAAATAACCTAACACCCCCCACTCCGACCGGCACAGCGGTGATACTTTTTAGTTTTGCCATCTATCGATGAATAGCAGAACTTTAATGACTTTTTGAAATATCACGCTTGTCTCTTTAGTTCTGCAAATCGCCTCTAGGTGGCATTGGTTGTATCGGCGTTACTGCGCATGCGTAATCCCCCTCTTCGCCCCACAATCTAGTGACTCATGCCTGCTTAGAGTTTCGGCGTTAGGGCACCTCCTCTTTGTATTTACATAAAAATGCTATGCAATAGCTTTACCGCGGCAGTCTCCGAGTGCCACACGTCTTTTTTTTATAGTGTAGGATGGCGAAACGAGCTAAAGGCCCACCTGATGTTAAGTGGTTACCTTTGCCTATAACAACTGCAATACCACCTAGGCTGTTGCCTAAATGGTACTGCAAGTCGGTTCGCCAAACTGAGACATGAAGATGGAAAGTCTCATGTGATTGTAATTTCACCGGCACCCGTACCCTTCAGACCGAAACACAGCAATGCAAGCATCACTATTTGGCGGAGAAGTAGATACGGTGGTAGTACTTCCCCGGACGAGCTCTTTCACAAAGGAGCTCTACTACTACTAAAGTTTTCGATTCTTCAGATTGCAATCTTAGTAGCCTATCTCTATTTTTAAATATAATTGGTATAACCTGATCTCGTATTGCTTAACTTTCCGTAGAATGAAAGGTCAGGATAAACTGGAAATGTGTAGCTTGAAATGTATGATGTATGCTCTGTGCGTACCTGTGACGTAATTTTCGGTTCTTTTTTTGCCCGAGTTGGCCTTGCAGGCTTGCTGGCGGTTTTGCATTTTCGCAAGACCAAGACCAAGACTTTGGCCAACATTGGGTACACATCCAGCTATGCATGCATGACCCCGCATTGTATAGGTTTTCCGTACAATTCGAGGTCAGCTTGTACTGGTAAATTATAGCTTGATGTGTAGCCATATATATAATCGGTACAAAACTACCTGTAGGTACAAAACTAGACTAATAATAGTAAAATAATAAATATTTTTGGGACATTTTTATTCGCCTATGGCGTTACGACCGCCTTTGTACCCAATTTTGCATAAAGAATTAAATGAATAAATATTTTTTTACACAGCACCATCTAGTCCCAAACTAAGCAGAGCTTGTACTATGGGTACTAGACAATGGATTTAAATTTTACTTATATAATTATTTTTTGTAAATACTGGGGTTGCGGTTGCTCTATGCATACTTATAATACATAAGAAACACACCCAGGCCGACACAAACACTTATGTTCACCACACAAATATTGTTGTCCTGTGGGAATCGAACCACTAGACCACAGACGTCGTCAATGGTCTTGCAGTCTTGCATTTTCGCTTTTATTTCTCTCAATTAGCTTTACGACTCGCTCATAAGTTAAGCTTTAGTACTCAACCTATCAGGAAATAACTTTAGAAATAAATAAGTCCGTACATACAAATTACTTAGAACCTGACATGCTGCGTGGGACTTGCTGAAGTCACGTGGTATTTGTCACCACTTCCGACCCATTACAGCTAATATTTCCCGCCAAAGTGTTTACGCGTAAGTCTGAGAGACGCGTGGGTGGTAACTGAAAACATGTGTGTCTGAATTAATGTATCAAAAACGGATGAAAAGTTAGTACCACCCACAGACCAGTAAGCCTCTAGACGCCTATTAGCCGGATACCCCCGGTCACAAAGCATATGCAGTAACACTGCATATCTTACGCCCAGCCACCAATCAGGACGTCACTTCGTCAGCGAGCGGCACCAATCATATCACCGAACATTTGAGCCGACCAATCATAACGCGCCGTCCGCCCCCCGGTCCCCGCCAACATTTTACGACTTTCTCATGCAAAACTTTGTTTATGCGGCGTCTTGAGGCTTACTGGTCTGTGGTAACACCTAAAGTTTCTATACGAAAACTAGCAACGGTGTTCGGGTTTGCTCGGGGTTTTTCGGGAAAATAGCCTTCTCTTAGCGAGTCGATGGCAAATTTTGACGGTCCAGTGTCCCGCAACGCGCACTGCATTGTGGTTGGCGGTCATTAGCTCCTCACACGTGCAGGTGACTGGGCACGCGGTACAAGATAGAAGGTGAGCCGTTGTTTGCGGAGTGACGCCGCACTCACACTGGACATCCAAACCGTCCGTGAACCCCCATTTTTGGAGATTATCTTTGCTTCTGCCAACTTGGGTCTGAAGTCTATTTAAGGATTTCCAAGTTGACCACGGGAATACATGCCCGGCTGATACCGGCTAAGTGGGTAGTGGGCAGCCACTGTGCAAAGCAGTGCTCCTACGTTTTTGTGTCTTAAAAATCTAAAATGGCGCAAAAAGCGCTGCAAATCGTTGTTAGCGAACTTCAAAAGACTGTCAGTGAACTTGTGAGTAAAGTGAGCTCGCTTGAATGCAAGATCAGTGAGCAAAACGTGATTATTTCTAATCAAGTGGAAATAATAAAATTACTCAACTGCAATTTGGAGGGTAAATCGCCAAAACCTAGCTGTAAGCTGGCTACGCCAACTACTATACCCCCGACAGCGCTGCAGCGCCCGATTCGCCGAGTGCGGCTAAATACGGCCGCAACATCGGCTACCAATACTGTCGGCTATGCAGCAGCTACGAAAAAATCCAGCGCTGTCACAGCTGGCAAGCCGCGTACGTCGATCGCCGAACCAACTCCGGAAACCCCCGAGGTAAGCCGAATTGAGGTTGGAAAAACTATTCCTGCTACGATCCAACACGGGACCACGGAATCCGCGGCGGAAGATATTGTCTCGGACAGTGATGTTCGTTTGAATGGCGACTGGCAAACAGCAACGCGTAAACAATCAGCAAAGAAAAAACGGTGGATTGTTACTGGTTCAGGAAACATAGATGACGAGCTCCAAACTGTCGAAAAATTTAAATACATCCAGGCTTGGTCTTTTAAACCAGATACTACTACTCAAAGCGTTCTCAAACATTTAAAAAAAGTTGTACCATGTGATGAGTATACTGTACAAAAACGTGATATAAAAACAGATAAACACGCAACTTTTGTTATTGGTTTCCCGGAAAGTTTATATGAGCAACTGTGCACTCCGACTTCGTGGCCCCAAGGCGTAAAAGTGTCAGACTGGTTTCTCGTCCGTCCCCGTATCGCGCGGGGCGTTCAATCATCGGAGCGGTCCAGTAGCACAGAGCCACCACAGCGGACGCATGTCTAACATTGAATCATCGACTATTGATGCGCCTACGGAAAAAAACATTGACTACCAGACCGTAATTGTATGCCTTCAAAACATACGTTCCTTAGACAAGAAAACTCAACGTTTGGAAGTGCTTTTAGAGGGTGAGATGAAGTGCGATGTTCTGGCGTTATCAGAGCACTGGCTACCCGCAGACAAATTAAAATGTGTGGAAATAAACGGCTTTAAACTAGCGTCGAGCTATTGTAGGCAGCGAACTGAACACGGTGGTTCATGTTTATTTGTAAAGAAACATATAAAATGCATAGAAAATCACGAGTTAGTTCAACTATCTATTGAAAAATATTGTGAGATCTCAGCCGTTAATTGAATTGAATTGAATGTAACTGTATTATGTATTTATAGAACGAACTTAGTTAGTGTAAACGATTTTATTTATCATTTTGAATGTTTGCTCGACAAAATAAGCAATCTAGGAATAAATTGTATAATATTAGGCGACTTTAATGTGAATTGTTTAGGTGAAATTAACTGCGATATGAACAAACTTGTTGATGTATTGTCCACCCATGACATGAGGAATGAAGTTAATTTCCCCACCCGAGTAACTGCAGTCACATCGACGTGCCTCGATCACGTGTATAGTAACTTATCACCAGGCCAAGTACAAACTGCACCTATCACGACTCACCTCAGTGACCACTTAGCCGTTCGGAGCGAGTTTACCTGTCAAGCAGAGGTTCGTAGTTTACAACCATGCTATGCGAGGAACTTCTCCCACCTTAACCAACATAACTTTCTGGCGTCCGTGATGAGTGTTGATTGGAATACACTTAGCAGTAAAAATGCAACGGATATGGCGGCGACACTCATTAATATTTTAGTGAGCAAATTTAACATATGTTTTCCATTGAGAAAATTCAATAATAATAAGAGGAATGATACATCTTGGGTAACTAGTGACGTTAAAAATTATAAATCATTGCTTTACGACATTTTAGAAATAGGTAGATTAAATCCACATAACAATTTGTTGAATGACTTGATAATAGACATGAAGAATAAATATGACATTTTATTGAATAATAAAAAATATGCGTTTTATAATAATATCATTTCGGTTAGCAATAATGCCTCTAAAGCTATGTGGATGGTTGTAAATAAAGAGAAAGGTAAGAAAAACTCCCCCTTTTTAGATTTCACTGACGTGATAAAAAACTTCGACGGATCATTGTTCAAGTGCAAAAAAGCCGTGGTTAATGCGATGAATGAACGGTTTATGAGTGCTGCGGCCGCATGTGGGGCCCCCCAGGCTGACGTCACTCTCGTTGAGAGCATGTTGCATTCGGCTCGATTGCCGGCAAACTGCTCGCTTAGACTCCGACCATTTAGCGCAGACGAGATATACCAGCTAATCACTCAACGGATACCACCGAAACCGTCTAAAGATGTGTATGGTCTGAACATGAAATTGTTAAGAATTGCCGCGATTCCCCTTTCCCCTGTACTAGCAGAATTGTTCAACCGCTGTATGAAGGAAGGTGCATACCCTGACGCGTTGAAGATCGCCAAGGTTTCCCCCTTGTTTAAAGGAAAAGGGAAAAAAGAAGATATAGATGGGTACAGACCTGTGTCAATTATACCAGCAGTAGCAAAGGTTTTTGAGAACGGCTTAAGCTCCCGCATAACAAATTTCCTTGCATCTACTGAGTCACTCTCCGACCGCCATTACGCGTATCGTGAAGGACGGTCTACGACGTTTTTGACTCGTGAGCTGGTTCGTCGTGTATTGAACGCACGCGAGAGTAAGCAGCAAGTAGCTGTCATATGCTGCGACTTATCGAAAGCTTTCGATGTTGCCGACCGTGCTGTACTCGCAATGAAACTGCAGCACTATGGGTTGCATGGAGCAACGCTCGACCTATTGACGAGTATGCTGCAAGATAGATCGCAAATCGTTGTCGGGAACGGAGGAAAAACGATGTCAGATCCACTAAATTCAAAAATGGGAGTGCCACAAGGGTCATCTGTCTCCAATATCCTGTTCTCTCTGCTCCTCAATGATCTTCCGGACGCAGTGAACGCAGCTGAAATTTTAATGTATGCTGATGACGTGGCTGCGGTTGTCACTGCCGACTCGGTGGATCAATTGGAGCACGAACTAAATTTAACAGCTTTTCAACTCGGGCGCTGGTTTCATATAAATGGGCTAGCTCTAAATTTGAAGAAGACCCACTTCATTCACTTCAGTTTGTCAGGTCGTAAGTCTAGACGTCTCAAAGTATTTGTAGATGGAACAGGCTTACAACAAACTGATGCAACAAATTTTCTAGATTGATGCAGGCTTAAAATGGGAGCAACACATCCACAAGCTGTGCGGCAAGATAGGAAGTGCTTGCTTTGCACTGCGTCGTGTTGCACGAGTAGTAGCCACGGGGGTGGCCCGTGCATGTTACTTTGCTACGGTTCACTCAGTGCTGCAGTACGGTGCGGAGCTATGGGGACGCGCTGCTGATTGGGAGCGCGTGTTTCGTATGTAGAAGCGTGCAATAAGGGCCATTGTCGGAATACCGCAAGACATCTCTGCGAGACCTCATTTTAAGAGACTGGGCATCATAACGCTGCCATCGATTGTTATCATGCAAGTGGCGATATACGTGGGACACTCAGAAAGTTTTGCGAAACTAAAAAAAATTGTTCTATACGTACATATATTTTTATCAAATCTTTTCAAAGTACTTTCCACCAGCCTCTATACAAAGATTCATGCGCCTAAACCAGTTTTCAAAACACTTTTTCCAGTCCGCCGCAGACACCTCGTTTACAGCCTGCTCGAACGCAGCCAGCGCATCTTCCGGCGACGAAAATTGTATCCCTTTGAGCTGATTTTTTATTTTTGGGAATAAAAAGAAGTCACACGGTGCTAGATCAGGGCTGTAAGGAGGGTGACCCAGGAGTTTGACTGGCGTGCTGTCCAGGAAGTCCCTCGTTTTGAGTGCGGTGTGCGCAGGTGCATTGTCGTGGTGGAGCAGTAGCCCGCGGAGCCCTGTGTTTGGTCGCTTGTTGCTTATAACAGAGAAAACTTCTGGCAAACATTTGGTAGTATACCATTCGGCATTAATGCTTCTTTGATCCCGTAAGGGAATTGATACCAAGTGGCCAGTCAAATTAAAAAAGCTAGCGATCAAAATCTTACCCCCGCTTCTAGATCGCTTCACTTTGGTAGGCGTTGGCTCATTTTGAAACACCCAAACAGTCGACTGGCGCTTGGTTTCTGGGTCGTATTGATAAATCCAGGACTCATCACCTGTAACGATGTCGTAAACACGCCGAGACGAGCCTGCTTCAAATTTGTTAAGCATATCACGGCACCATTCCACCCGGGCCTGCTTCTGAGCATCGGTGAGGTTGTGCGGCACCCAGCGTGATACTATCCTCCTCACGCGAAGATGGCTGTGTAGAATCTCGTGAACGCTTCCCGATCCAATCTTCAATATGTGTTGAATCTCCTGATATGTAATTCGCCTATTGTCTTGGATTAAATTTTTCACTGCTAGCACGTTTTCTTCGGTAACAGCCGTCAAAGGGCGACCGCTTCTTTCGTCATCCCCCAAAGTTGGTCGACCGCGCTTGAATTCGTTATACCAACGATACACGGTTGCCTTGGAAGGGCCTTCATCCATGAATGCCATTTGAAGTCTATCGTACGATTCATCCGGTTTCAGGCGACACTTGAAATCGTATAAAATCATAGCTCTAAAATGTTCCCGGCGCAGATCCATATTTCAGTGAGACACAATACTTTGAATTAACTCGCAAAAAATGTGGAGGGAAATTTTGAAATTGGAACTTACTTATTTTTACTTATAAATAATCATATTTTCGAAAAACATTATAACTGGCCAGTCTCCCATATATAAAAACTTTTTTTCGCAATACTTTCTGAGGGGCCTGGTATGTGAGATTAAATTTAGCTCGCTACACTACTAACAGTAGCATACACTCGTACAGTACTCGCAACGCGAATAAGCTCACGGCCGTAAAACATTCCCTTACAAAGTCCTCAAAGTTTGTGCACGTGATGGGTCCGACGGTATACAACAAGTTACCGAGTAAAATCATTGAGGCTCCGAGTCTGTCCTGTTTTAAGTCTCGCCTGAAAAGCTGGCTTGTCGAGCAAACATTTTATAGCTATGATGAATTTATAAAATTGAAATTATGAATATTATTATTATTAAAAAATTATTGTATTTTTAATTGAATCAGTGTAATTGAATGGCGAACTTTATAAAATTGAGAAGATAATAATCAAAGACATTTGTATACTGTAATAATATTATTTAGTTATTTTAATTATGACATCTCTTAAATTTATGACATGCTTATTTATTTTTTTTGAATTTTTATTATTTTGTGACATTCGAATTTGACATCTATTAGCTATTGTGACTTTTATTTTATTTTTCTACAAGATTATATTGTGAACATTGTTACTTATGAATCTACTGACGTGTAAATTAACTTTATAAATAAATGAATATGAATATGAATATGAATACCAATGCCTCAAAAGAAAGGTGCGATCTCTGGCGACAAACGTCTGAACTGTTTCTTTGTAAAACCATCGGAAACCCTAGCTTATTTGGTGAAAAGCTTCTAGTATGTGGACCTGCATTCGTTTATCTTCATAGCATTAAGGGCAGGCTATCCCAAGCCGTTTTAAAACCAAATTTATTATAGGTATCAAGAAATGATTCAATATAAAACTTTTTAACAAAAAATTGAACCGACGAAAACAGAAACTGAAAAGCGAAAAATAACAAATTATGAGTCGGCGCCAAACAAACTTTTAACAAGCAAAGTGCGTGCAAGTTGCAAGTGGCTGAGCGACGAACGAATTTTTGGAAAGTTATTGTGTATCGTTGAAAATTTCACGTTGTATTTGATGTTACGTTGTTTTTATTATTTATTTAAAGTAATTTAATGATCTTCGTTGATTGTTTGTTTGGCGCCGACTCATAATTTGTTATTTTTCGCTTTTCAGTTTCTGTTTTCGTCGGTTCAATTTTTTGTTAAAAAGTTTTATTTTAACTTTTTTTGTGGTCAAAATCTAAATTCAGGTCTCCATTATGTCGTAGTGTCTAGAACTATATTTATGTGTGCCAAGTTTCAACAGCGCGGTTAACAGGTAAGAATTCAGTGGGTGAACAAGCACTCATCCCCTGTTTTCCCACCCTTAGGGGTGGATTTTGATTTTGAAATTTTAATGGGACCAACTTCGAGATATACCCTATCCATTAAAAAAAGAATCATCAAAATCGGGCCACTCTGTAAAAAGTTATGCGTGGTCATACATAAAAAAAAAAAAAAAAAAAAAAAAAAAAAAAAAAGAAATATACGCGTCGAATTGAGAACCTCCTCCTTTTTTTCGTCGGTTAAAAATCACTTCAAAATACCATTATCTTTTAATACACACAATTGTTTTAGCAATTCATTCTGTAATTAGAATATAACAACGTTTTATTTCGTTCGAGCAAAGTAAAATGTATCGTGTTTTGAACCTTTGATATCAATAAAACAGAATCTGTGACATAATTTTTTCTGGGTTTAAATATCACAATTTGACTATTTTAAAATTAATTCTGCAAGACACAAAAAAGGATAACGGCCGTTAAAATAAAGTTTTCATTGGTTCCAGTAGTTTTAAATTGACTCCTTTTACCATAGAATTTAGAAATAATTTTGAGCCTTGCACTTTGGACAAAACAAACTGGAAATCGACGAATTGTCGGACCTATGGCCACACGTTTCTCAAAAATTGCAAGGCTTTGTTTGCGCGATTGAAATAACAAGAATATTCGCCAAAACATAGTCACTGTGCCCTTAAATTGAGGTTAAGGAAACGGTACCTACCTATAAATTTCCCTTTAGATCGACGACAGTACGAAACCTTTCTGGAACAACTCACCGTTTTCTTGACCCTTTTGTTGGATAGTCCTTTACTAGAATTGTTGTACTTGCAATCGGTCAGCATATAGCTAGGAAAATACAACTCCGAGACTTTCAGTAGCATCTGATCGTAAGAAATATTAAAAGTAGTTTTAGAATAATATGTAAAAATGTAATAGGATATCTAAAGTATGTAACAAAAACCCTGTTGTTCCTGTGAGCTACGTTATTTGATGAATCGATATTCATACGAAGTAAGATATAAAAATAATCAATTTAAATATTAAATCATTATTCAAATCAAATCAAAATCAAATCAAATCATTTATTCGCCACAAGATATCGTGTACAAAGATATTACAATTAATTACAAGTCCGTCATATCTTGCCTTTTTGTAGGCATGCGAAAATTATGTTACATTTACAATAAAATTATATTAATACACATTACCTACTATTGTTTATTAAAAATATTTATATATCTAATCATCATCCTCCGAGCCTTTTCCCAATTATATTGGGGTCGGCTTCCAGTCTAGCCAGATGCGGCTGAACATCAGTATTTTTATATATTTATATATCTAATATCATTACTATTTTATTATCATTATTATGACTTAAATTCACAATTTGTTTATATTATTGTTAATATGTACCTATGTTACAATATATAATATTAAAGAAGTATTAAAATTTGTGATTTGTTAGTGATTATATCACTTTTAATTTAAAATTAATAATGATTTAATATTTAATTAGATAATTTTTATTGATATAATCACTGAGTGAGTGAGTTTTAAGTGATATAATCACTGTCAATTAACAATTAATAATGATTTAATATTTAAATTGGTTATTTTTATTGAAAAGTTTTTCCAAATGAGTTGTGTCCTTACGTATGAATATCGATTCTGATAACGTAGCTCACAGGAACAACAGGGTTTTTGTTACATGTTGTATAATTATAAAAAGAGACGAGCTGCTGAGGAGGAGGATGCTGGATAGTTGCAGGATGCCGTTTAGGATTTTTGAAAGAAGAAGTGCTGCGAACAATAATAACATAACATAATAACATGACATAATTGATTGTTTTGTAAAAAAATTGCATGGCGAAAGCTATAATATGGCGATGATTTATATTATTATAAAATTTATAACACCATTTTGTACCCATATTAGCACATAAATAAAATTGAATTGAATTGAACAATCATAGTGAAAAAGTGAATTCATGTTATTTAAATGTAACAACAATAATAATATATTTGTACCACCTATATTACTTAACGGAGTACCTCTATGCCGTGTTTCACAGTTTAAATATCTTGGTCATATTGTGACTGAGAATTTAAGTGATGAATTGGATGTCGAAAGGGAGCGCAGGGCATTGTCGGTTCGTGGTAATATGTTGGCACGCAGGTTTGCTCGGTGTACGGCGTCAGTCAAAATAACGTTGTTCAAGGCATTTTGTCAGACGTTTTACACTAGTGGCCTGTGGGCGAACTTTACGCAGAGAGCCTACAATGCCTTGCGCGTCCTGTATAATAATGTGTTCAGGGCACTGTTCAGGCTCACAGGAGCACAGTTTTTTTGGCGTCACTATGATTGTTCGCAGCCCTTCGTCTATATTGTTACATGTTGTATAATGTTGTTAATGGACGTAGATGAAGCGAAAGAGGTGTGTCAGGAACGTAGCAGGTGGAAATCCATAGTCTCTACCTACCCCAATGGGAAACAGGCTTGATAATATGTTGTATCATCATCATCATCATCATCATTTCAGCCGAAAGACGTCCACTGCTGGACATAGGCCTCCCCCAAACATCGCCACAACGACCGGTCCTGTGCCTTCCGCATCCAGCGGATTCCCGCGACCATATGTTGTATATGAAACTAAAATCCAAGCAAATAAAAAACGATAAAAATACACACGGAACTATCACGCTTGTGTTCTTTTTCTATGAAAGGTCAGGTGTTTACCAGCCATTTAGCTGTTGACTGGAATATTCCTGCCTGCAATTAATTAATTAATTGTTGCAAATTTCATTCATTGCTGCACTAAATTGAATGATATCATGTTTGTACATGTGCAAAGGACAGCAATTTATTTCAATTCATAGGTACGTTTTCGGTTCAAAAACGTCAACAAAAATTGACATCAGGTGAGGTGGCGGTCAAACGGAAGCCCGTTAAGAATTAAAAAAAAAACAAAAGCTGTCAACAAAAAACGTTCAAGATAATAAAATATACCACAGCGTAATTTAGGAAAGAGCATAACTAGAGTTCCTTAGACTGTGATAATACGTTCTACAAAAAAAAGCAAGTTTTTTCGTTGGCATTTAATTTTAGAATAAATGATATACTTTCTCAAAGATTTTCCCATGGATTTTCATGAAAAGATCTGGGTAAAGATTTGCACATAAGTAGGTACCTACTTGTGTGTCGGGTCTTATGTTGCCATAATTGACTGTAGCTTTTGAGTTGCTACTAAGAATTTCCTGACTGAAAGATAAAATGACACTGCAAATCGACGACCATACTCTTGGCAAATGGGCTACATCCCATTTCGTCAACTTTGTTACTCTATTCAAAAAATCCCATCTCGCCAACTTCAAATTCATTTTAGTACGCTAAAGTTGACGAAATGGGACATAGCCGGTAGCTGGTAAATGCAGCCACTGTACACCTGACACATAACATATAACATAACATCACGCTGTTAATAAATAAAAATAAGCAAACAGCAATCCATATCACTTCGCTAAAAGACGAAACATAAAAAGAATAAAATATGTACATACATTCAGATATTTACTCCATCTTTATTACTTTATCCACGGCCCGACCCGAGTTTCTTACTGCACATGTGAATGCGAACCTTCCACTGAAAATCAACATTTTTTCACGACGACTTGCTTACTCCTACTGAAAATATATTACTATAAGACTTTATTTTCGTATTTCGTTTCCATTGCGGGTTTGGTTAAGTACATGGTATAATGATCTCAGGTTTGTGCAGCAATGGATGTGGTACAAGCGCAGACGTTTTGATAAGTTGTGTCGTCGGTACAAGGTAACGCTGAACGTTACAAAGTGTGAGCCTTTTGTCTAGATTAGGGTGAGGTTTCGCTGCTGCGTTTTGTCGTAGTGTTGTTTATTTATTATTCATTTAAAATGCAACTTATTTTTCAACTGAAAGTCTGCTGGATGTAGATAGATAGATAGATCATTTAGTTGGCAGAATATAGTACAATACAGTTGTTATAAAAAAATAATTGGATCTAACATATTCTGCCGTTTCCGGCGTACAAATATTTAATTTTTTTAATGGTATTGGAATAATTTTAGAAATTCTGAAATTTCATTATACTACAATTATCAGATAATTTATAATTGAATAATCGTAGAAAATTAAAATACTTACTTTAAATACAATTTGAATACAATTTTTTTTTGTATGAATTGTGATCTTTTTCACATAGCATGGGTACGATGACTAGTGTAAAAGAGACTTTACCACAAAAAATGTATTTGACACCTGTCACCATACCATGCTATGTGAAATAATAATTTGATGGCAAAGATTTATTTTAATAACACGTTTAAAAAAAAAAGTGAGTAAATATTGCATTGTAATCCAGTTCTGAGCTATGTTTAAAGTTTCAAGTATCTCGCTCATTGGGAAGTTAGTTTAAAATCGATTGCAAAATTTGTACCGAACAGACAGACAAGACTTAATAAATACGTGGTAAAATTATAATCTTTTAAAACCCCGTAAAGCAGTTATTTATATAAGTAAGTAACTAAGATCTTTAATTTAATATTACAAAAAAAAATACAAATTATGTGTATCATCAACTCAACTCTATCGCAGTCCACTGCTGGACATAGGCCTCTCCCAAGTTGCACCACAACACTCGGTCCTCTGCCTGCATCCAGTGCCCCCCCGGCCACGTTCTTAAATAATGTGTACGGAATATAAAAAAATCTATACTATAATAAAACTGTAAAGGTCGAAAAGTCTGTACATTGAGTTTTTTTTCGCGAAAACCGGCTAGGGGGACTAGAAATAAGCTATAGAACACGAATCAATCGTTTAAAAAATTTATGTCTGTCTGTCTGTCTGTCTGTCTGTCTGTCTGTTTGTTACCTCATCACGTGAAAACGGCTGAATGGATCGTAATGAAACTTAGCATTTGTAGTGGTATTAGTCTAACTTAAAATATAGGGTATGTTTTATCTGAATCGGTTGAGTAGATCCAGCGATACAGCTTGACCCCTCTATTGTATTAAGTTGCATACAAAGTAGAGGTCATGATTGTTGGTTGGGTGCAGGTTGCAGGTTCCTAAAAATACAACTGGATTCTATTAGTATTATAGAAAATATAGAATAACATAACATAGCCCATCACTGTCCCGCTGCTGGGCATGGCCCTCTTCTTGGAATGAGAAGAGTTAAGGAACTGGATATTGTTAGTGTAATAGATTATCATAACATAATCAGCTCATTACCTACTGCCCCACTGCTGGGCACGGACCTCTTCTCGGAACGAGAAGAGTTAAGAAACTAGAAAATATAGAATAACATAACGTAGTCAACCCTTTACTGTCCCACTACTGGGTATGGCCCTCTTCTCAAAATGAGAAGAGTTAATGAACTGGATATTATTAGTATTCTAGAATAACATAACATTACCAGCCCATTACAGTCCCACTGCTGGACACGGGCCTCTTCTCAGCATAAGAAGAGATGTGGTTAGTGTTATAGAATAACATAATCAGCCCAATTATTATTATTATTTTGATATCTTTTTGTTTTCTCCTCTTTTTGGGAGGGCGAAGAACCTCATCTGCGGGCCGAAGCCAAGCCTAAGAGGGGATGATTAAATAGATTAAGTGGATGATAGTGTAGAAGATGTTAAAAATTTTCTGGTGATGCGACAGGTGTTAAGAATGGTGGCTTTTTGAAGCATGTGGAGTGTATATGTAGGCATGTGTAAGGTGTTTAGGCTTTGTTGAAGGGACTTCGGAATAAGTCCTGTGGATGACAGGACTATAGGGACAATATGGACTGTTTGTGCTCTCCATTGAGTTTTTAATTCTATAGCAAGATCTTGATATTTACAAAGTTTTTCTGATATAGTGTTTTGCATGTTGTGAGAGTTCGGGACAGCAATGTCAATTAAGTAGATGATTCTGTTAGATTTATCGTGAACAGTAATATCGGGCCTATTGTAGTGGATTGTTTTATCTGTAAATCTTGATATTTACAAAGTTTTTCTGATATAGTGTTTTGCATGTTGTGAGAGTTCGGGACAGCAATGTCAATTAAGTAGATGATTCTGTTAGATTTATCGTGAACAGTAATATCGGGCCTATTGTAGTGGATTGTTTTATCTGTAATAATAATTATTATTATTATTATTAATTACTTCCCACTGCTGGGCTCAAGCGTCTTCTCAGAATGAGGGAGTTTAGGGCTAATTCCATGAAATTCCATCACCTTAGCCGGTTGGTTGTAAAAACAAAATATAGTATGGTCGGTAAATAGTGTAATCGTCTGTGTAGGCGCTTATATGTATATATTTGAAGATATTGTGTTCATAATTATGAAACGACGTTATTTTCCGACATCCACGCGGACGGAGTCGCGGGCACAGCTAGTACTTAATAAGTTCCCTTTTATAAATATAAATTCTTAACTTATGATAGCAGTGTCTGTGTAATAATTGTTGTACATTTGCCAGCTTACAAAATAGACAGCTAAAATAGTCATAAAAACAGTGAGTAGAAATCAGAAGAAATAATAGAACTAATACGTTATTGGTTTGTAAATGAAGTTTTCAAAGAAAATGCAATTAAAAAAAAAAAAAAAAAACTCGCCGAATACATAACCTCCTCCTTTTTTTGAAGTCGGTTAAAAATGACAAGTAAACATGAAAGAATTACTTATAGTATCTTTTCTTTCATTTCACACCGTCTCAAACCGTCATAAACTAAAAAACCACCTACCACTTACGACATCACACCCACGCATCACACCATTCCATCAATCCACCCGCAATACGTGTCAGCGGGACCCCGCACTAACCCCAGGGCGGGCGGCGCGCGCACCCGTCCGCCATTTCTCTCTGCAGTCGTACCCCGCGCGGCCACCTCGCGCCATGCAATAACCAACCAACATTACATAATATCCAACATTAAAAAACAATCACCAACAATCAGTGATAAGTGTTATATAACATTTAATAAATAAAATAAGTGAGTGTTATTAATTGTGTGGGAACGGACGCTCAAGCTGAACTAGGTATAGTATCCCACTTATATATTATTATACGTTTTCGTACACACGCTACGTTAAAACTACATAATTTTATATTTACTATGAATTTTATGTAATTGTAGTTGTTGTTAAATGTTATTTTAGTGTTAATTTGTGTTATTTTGTGTTTAAATGTTATTTTAGTTGTGTTCTTACAGTCAATGTTTGGTTTATCGATTACTTATTCTCTAAAACGGTGTTAGTTTTACCGCTTTTATGTTGTGGTTTAACTGCACGTTATGTTTTGAAGAGTGAATGAGGGTGTAAATAATAGATGTTGTGTAAAATCGGTTGGAAAGAAGAAATTATTAAAAGAAATTGAATTTTTGTTCGGAATGAGGTTATTTTACGTTCAATAAAATAAGTGTATTTGTAACCAGAACTGGGAACTTAATCTTGTTAGTAAGCCTATGCAAGTATTACTAAACTTTTCAACCCCCTACGCATACGATGGAGGTATTGACCCCGCGTTTTTTGATAGAATCATTGATATCAGTGCGTAAGTTTGTACATTTCCTTATTGCAGTTATTTTACTTGATTCAACTTAATTCCATAATATACATTATAAGACCATGTAGTAATTGACCTAGTATAAAAAAATTGTATAAAACAAAATCAGTCTTTGTAATTTATCTTGCCCTAAATTAGAATGTACAGGATATAAGTACCTACAGCCCCCCTAGCCAAGTTGACAATCTACAATCGTCAACGCTAATAGAAAACAATCAAAATGTATGGGAATGACATATCTCAACGAAAAAGTCATTCGTTGAGATATGTCATTCCCATACATTTTGATGGTTTTCGAAGCGTTTACGATTGTAGGTTGTCAACTTTTGTCAACTTGGCTAGGGGGGCAGCACTTCTAAATGTAACACCTATTAACAATAACACATAACATCACGCCTGTATTTCCCCGAAGGGGTAGGCAGAGGTGTAATAGTACACCCACATTTCGCCAGTTATGTTATAGTCCCATGTAATAGGGGGTGAGCCTATTGCCATTGACCGGGCACAAATCCAGACTCCGGGCTGCTACTGAGAATTTCCTAATGAAAAACCCAATAACACTTTGCCCGACCCGGGAATCGAACCCAGGACCCCACGCTCAGCAGTCGCGCTTGCATCCACTAGACCAACGAGGCAGTCAACACACCTATTATGTACACATTAATGCAATAAAAAGTTTGGGAAAAGAAAGAAAAGGGTTTCTTAATAATTTCTAAATTAAATATTTTACGGTAGTCTAAAAATAATGAAAAGTAATGAAGTAGGTAGCCTAATCTTTAGTGCCTAAAACTCAAAGTCAAAAGTTTTTAACGATTTAAATTGTGGAAAGAAAAAATCGCCCACGAGCAGGATTCGAACCTGCGACTCCTGGCTCAGTACGCCAGTGCTTTAGCCACTAAGCTACCGTGAACACTGCTCGTGGTATAGAAATTCTCATCCACTTGGTACATCTTTGGGTGACGTCAGCGATATCTTATTAAGAAACAGTGTTTCAAAAGTTTTTATTTCGAATAAACATTTATATGCGCTTTATGAATCTAGTTGCACGGTTCCAAAAAGTTGGTCCTATGGAAAAGAGCTGGTAATAAACTCCATGGATATACTCCTTTCAAATAATAAATGGTACAATGGTTTCTTACATGATAATAATGCTTTTCTTAATTACATAAGCTTTTGTAATGTATAGAGCTAAAGTAATTTTTTCCATATGTTTACGCTAAAAAACACTAATAATAACACATAACATAACACCACGCCTGTATTTCCCTGAAGGGGTAGGCAAAGGTATAAGTACACCCACAATTCGCCAGTTATGTTATAAGTCCCATGGAATATTTCATGGTGTACAATAAATAAATTAAATTAATAATAAAGTAATAGGGGGCGAGCCTATTGCCATTAACCGGGCACAAATCCAGACTCCGGGCTGCTACTGAGAATTGCCTAATGAAAAACTCAGTTACACTTTTCCCGACCCAGGAACCCACGATCAGCAGTCACGCTTGCGACCACTAGACCACCGAGGCAGTCACTATTAACTAAAAATATGTGCACAAAAATTTGCATGCCTACTAAAGATGGATTTGTCGGACACCTAATGTGTAAAAACATGTATATTTAACATCTTCTGTACCATATCCTTGCGAATAAATATCTTTATTTTTATGATTTGGAAAGAGTTATGTGAGAACAAAGTAGATTAATGACTGAGAACAATTCTCTGAAGTGAACTAATTAATTATTAATAATGATTTTAAGTTTAGGCTCAACCATGATAGAAGAACCCAACGATCCGATACTCTATGTTGTGTTCACCTTTGCACCCATATAATTAAAATGCGACTTATAGTAGGAAGCCCTTAGTCTTCTTCTTCTTCTATCGTGTCGACATGAACTACATAATGATTATAGCTCATACCGTGGGGAAAAGATTAGCCAGTCAGCAGGTTGGTAGCGGGGCTGACTGCCCAGGGTGGGCTGGACGATCAATTAAATATCGTCACTCACGGAGGCCCTTTTAATAAGTCGTTAGTAATAAAGTATTTATAAAGAAGGCCTCTTTAAACTACACTCAGCGGCAAAAAATATTGGGCGGAATATACTGTTCAAAATGATTTATTTTTAACCGACTTCAAAAAGGAGGAGGTTTTCAATTCGTCTAGATACAATACAATATTCTTTATTGCATAAACAAGAGACAACCATACAAGAGTTACATAATTTCTACAACTCTACAAATCGGTAACATTGGCGTTTATCAAAACTGACAGTTAGGTGAATTGGGTGCAGGCATCGGTTGTCATTAGACTGATTCACTCTATCCCCCCGTACTAGTAAAAAACTGTATCACGAAAAACTATACGTAAACTGTACGTGGGACACTCAGAAAGTTTTGCGAAACTAAAAAAAATTGTTCTATACGTACATATATTTTTATCAAATCTTTTCAAAGTACTTTCCACCAGCCTCTATACAAAGATTCATGCGCCTAAACCAGTTTTCAAAACACTTTTTCCAGTCCGCCGCAGACACCTCGTTTACAGCCTGCTCGAACGCAGCCAGCGCATCTTCCGGCGACGAAAATTGTATCCCTTTGAGCTGATTTTTTATTTTTGGGAATAAAAAGAAGTCACACGGTGCTAGATCAGGGCTGTAAGGAGGGTGACCCAGGAGTTTGACTGGCGTGCTGTCCAGGAAGTCCCTCGTTTTGAGTGCGGTGTGCGCAGGTGCATTGTCGTGGTGGAGCAGTAGCCCGCGGAGCCCTGTGTTTGGTCGCTTGTTGCTTATAACAGAGAAAACTTCTGGCAAACATTTGGTAGTATACCATTCGGCATTAATGCTTCTTTGATCCCGTAAAGGAATTGATACCAAGTGGCCAGTCAAATTAAAAAAGCTAGCGATCAAAATCTTACCCCCGCTTCTAGATCGCTTCACTTTGGTAGGCGTTGGCTCATTTTGAAACACCCAAACAGTCGACTGGCGCTTGGTTTCTGGGTCGTATTGATAAATCCAGGACTCATCACCTGTAACGATGTCGTAAACACGCCGAGACGAGCCTGCTTCAAATTTGTTAAGCATATCACGGCACCATTCCACCCGGGCCTGCTTCTGAGCATCGGTGAGGTTGTGCGGCACCCAGCGTGATACTATCCTCCTCACGCGAAGATGGCTGTGTAGAATCTCGTGAACGCTTCCCGATCCAATCTTCAATATGTGTTGAATCTCCTGATATGTAATTCGCCTATTGTCTTGGATTACATTTTTCACTGCTAGCACGTTTTCTTCGGTAACAGCCGTCAAAGGGCGACCGCTTCTTTCGTCATCCCCCAAAGTTGGTCGACCGCGCTTGAATTCGTTATACCAACGATACACGGTTGCCTTGGAAGGGCCTTCATCCATGAATGCCATTTGAAGTCTATCGTACGATTCATCCGGTTTCAGGCGACACTTGAAATCGTATAAAATCATAGCTCTAAAATGTTCCCGGCGCAGATCCATATTTCAGTGAGACACAATACTTTGAATTAACTCGCAAAAAATGTGGAGGGAAATTTTGAAATTGGAACTTACTTATTTTTACTTATAAATAATCATATTTTCGAAAAACATTATAACTGGCCAGTCTCCCATATATAAAAACTTTTTTTCGCAATACTTTCTGAGGGGCCTGGTATATAGGTACTTGTATGATTTATTTAATGCATGTTCAGGCAAATCTCTGACATACATGCACCGAAGCGTCCTTAGGATAATTCATTTTTAGTTTGAAAGTATTTTTTCCAAACTTTTGATATTTTTTTGTTAAAAAGTTCATTATTATTATTTATTTTGTAATCCTCCGTAAATCTATCTATACAGGTCTTAAACTTAATGTGATAGTGTGGCTATCAATTATACTAGAACAGTTTCTTATAATATTTTCTTAATTAAGTTTCACAAGACTTACATACAATTATTATGAAATTGTTGCAACAGCAATACACAGAGATGGTGGTCTTCAAGGTGAATAGGTTTTCGCTGGGCAAGCGATCTTCGACAGCACCATCAGGTGAGGTGGCGGTCAAACGCAAGCCCTATAAGAACAAAAAAAAAATACACGACTAAAATAACCAACTAATAAGTAAAAAATATTTATATTTTAATGTACAGTATTCTTTCTTTTTTAGGGTTCCGTACCCGAAGGGTGACAGACGGGACCCTATTACTCTCGTTACGCTGTCCGTCCGTCAGTCCGTCCGTCCGTCTGTCTGTCACAGGGCTGTATCTTTTGAACGGTAATAGGTAACCGGTTGAAATTTTCTCAGAATATGTGTTGCTATGAGGTGTATCACGAAAAATACTAAAAACAAAAAAAGACTAAAAAAAAAAGTCTAAAAACAAAGGGGGTCCCCATACAAGAAACCTCAAAAAACATGCATTTTTTTCAACGTTTTTGTTTTTGCTCTATCTTCAAAACCGTAATATATACCAGCGTCAAACTTGGTCAGATTATAGTGCATATTATGTAGTTTAGCAACAAATACTAAAAATAAGACAAACATAGACAAATGTGGTGGTACCTGCGTAAGAAAGACATGCAAAAATTCATATTTCGCGCACTGTACGTTGATGTCTTTTGATAAACTCTCGTAAATTAAATCAGTTTTTATGGGGTATCAGGTCGTTGAGAGGTACGGAACCCTTACTGCGCGAGTCCGACTCGCACTTGGCCGGTTTTTTTTATTCATAGTATATGGATGGCGAAACGACCTAAAGGCCCACCTGATTTTAAGCGTTACCTTTGCCCAAAACAACTTCAATACAACCTAGGCTGTTACCTAAATGGTACGGCAAGTCGGTTCGCCAAACTGAGACACGAAGATTGAAAGTCTCATGTGATTGTAATTTCACCGGCACCCGTAACCATCAGACCGAAACACATCAATGCAAGTATCACTATTTGGCGGAGAAGTAGATACGGTGGTAGTATGTACTTCCCCGAACGAGCACTTTCACAAAGGAGCTCTACTACTACTAAATTAAAGAATATGATTAAAAATAATGTAACTTTTACTGCATATAGTACAGTGATTACTATGAAAAACAAATCACTCACAGATAGCACATCCACAAATTTATTCCAATTGTTTATCACTATTTTAATACAACTTACACTTACATGCTCATACTCACCCTCTCACACTTCACTCACACTTTCATCGTACACAAAGAGAGGACATGCAGAGAATGTTAAAAATAATGTTTACGGTTTAATGACAATAACAGGCTAATATTAATTTCAATGGCTACGATAATCTTGTATACTTCGAGGGGATTAGTGCTGATAGCCGAAATACATGCTTTGCCTAGTTTGGCTACAGATGCTTCATATTTTTTGTAATACCAAAACATAGCCAGTTAATATGTTAAAAATAGCTGCATAGTTTTTTTGTCAATAAAGATTATTATAATGAAAAAAATTAGTTACTTAAAATATTGCACGATAAATTACACAGAAGGCCAATTCTCGTAATTAAAAACGATCAAATATAGTTCCAAACTAATATCAATGCTCTAAATCTCAATCAGCTGACAGTAGATTTTTCTGATTGCCATTTATATGTTATGTGACACTTAGGTCATTAATGTCACCAATATATACCACTATGTAACAAAAACCCTGTTGTTCCTGGGAGCTACGTTATAGGAATCAATATTCATGCGTAAGGACACAACTCATTTGAAAAAACTCTTTAATAGAATAATAAAATTAAATATTAAATCATTATTAATTTTGAATTAAAAGTAATTATATCACTCAAAACTCACTCACTCAGTGATTATATAATTAAAATGAAAGTGTTAAAAACTTCTACCACTGATACTGAACAGGAATCAATAATAAAAAAAAAAATTAACAAAAACAAAAAACCCGACTGCGTGTAAAAATAACAGAAAAGATATAAACAAGACTTATCAACACGCAGGCGGAGGCTACCTAAACACGTATGTTTTTGGTCATGAATTACATAATAGTTCATAGGTAGCCTCCGCCTGCGTGTTGATAAGTCTTGTTTATATCTTTTCTGTTATTTTTACACGCAGTCGGGTTTTTTGTTTTTGTTAATTTTTTCATTTTTTTTTTATTTTTTTAGTTTTGTCATGTTTTATTTATCATACTATTATTATTTTTTTTGAAAAGTCAAATTAATTTTTAACGTTGAATATTTTGTTGTTTTTTAGCATTTTTCATTCCAAATTACATTTAAACATATAAGTTGTATATATTTTTGTAAAGCATTTATAAAACCCTTTATTTTGATACCCCATTCGATAGTTTTTGACGGAAATTTTTTTTTTTGAAGTGGTAATATGGTGCCAAAAAGCGGCCATTTTAATTTTTTAAATTTTAATATACCCAGTGTCACTCTCAGAATTAAGACGAATCTAACGACACCTCTCAATCTCAAATCCATCAAGCCGCTTAGGCTATAGAGCGTGCCAAAGAAATATACATACATACATACATACACTCGAAAAACATAACCCTCCTTCTGGCGCAGTCGGGTAAAAAAATCAAAACTAAAAATACCTATTTGTAAACAAATCAATTCCCCCGTGTGTCGCGCGTGAAACTAAAATTATGCGGCCAAAACTACCAAAAAAATTGCCATATTTTTCCATCTTTTTACAATGCTGTCGGTGACTTATTCTCAGAGTCGTTCGGGATTTATCTCAAATTCTCGCTAATGTTTCTAAGTGATTGGTTATTAAATAACCGTAGAATTGGTTAAGGGGAATATAGTAGCCAAGGGTTCCCCCATCAGAAAAAAAATTAGAATTAATGTTTCTAATTAAACTACAGTACCTGTACTACAATCGGTAATAAAAGGATTTTCGATAAATGATGTATTCAGCGAGTAATAATTTTTTTACTGATGGGGGCGCCACTTGGCTACTGTATTTTTAGATGATCGAGCACATTTTATATCATTTGCTCTAGAAATATGGCACGATTACAGATCAACAGCTTGTATTTTCATAGTTTACGTTCTCAAGAAAATAAGTATAAACAGAGCTAAACTAGTCGAAAGAAGCCTGTAGGACCATAGATAATATACTAATTAGTACTATGAACTATGTTTTCAGAATGTAACCTTTATTTAACATCATGTAAGCTTTCCTCCCGTCTGTTGATTGCTATATTCCAAAAACACGAGTCTCGATGCCGACCAACCAAATGCGGTTGAGTTTACAGATATTTAATACAGAGCGACTGCCATCTGGCCTCTGCGACCCAATTAGCGGTATTGAGTAATCTCATTAACGAGGTATTTTTAACTGAAAGGTTACAATTGTTTTTTTCCGGCGACCTGTACCATAAAAGAGTTAAAAGCTGTAGACCTGTAGATTTGGTTAATTTTACAAGAATATGGGCCTGTTTCACAATGTCCAAATAGGCAGTATATCGTCGTCGTACGGTGAGACATGTACCTGCCAAAAACCATATAACATTTGCACAGATAAATATCAGGCCACAAGAGCGCTTGCCAATCAATAGGTCAAAAAGATCAATAGGTTTCAAGCGAGAACAGTGCTGGGGGGTGATTCTCGCGTCGTAGACATTATCTCGAACTCGAAATAATGTCGAAACAAGATGGCGAATGTCGATTGATAATAAATTTTCGTATTCTCAGAATGTCACGTTAGAGATATGTCTACGCCTGGCGCTCTAAATACAAAGAGCGGTATGTAGCGGTTGACATTAACGGCGACATTTTTCGTAGAGATTTAAAATTAGAGATTATCTCGAATTAGACATTTATCTCTATAACGCGAGAATAAGTGCCCTGAACCTGCGTGATCGAACCAATAATGGGAAGATTCGTAGGAGAACGAAGGTAACTGATATAGCCCGAAGTGGGCACATTGCTCGCAGAACGGATGGCCGATGGATGGGGCTGAAAAGTTCTGGAGTGGCGACCGCGTACTGGAAGGCGCAGCGTGGGTAGGACCCCCACATGGTGGACCGACAACCTGGTGATGGTCGCGGCAATCCGCTGGATGCGGAAAGAAGTATGAATTTAATTTGATGCAAAACAATTTGCACCTCCTTATAGCAAAAGGAATTCAAAGAATGCTTATATATATCTGGCTCTTCTTCTTCTTAGTATCAGTGGTACACACGGCTACACATCAAGGTGGACCGACGACCTGGTGAAGGTCGCGGGAATCTGCTGGATGCGGGAAGTGCAGGACCAGTCGTTGTGGCGATGCTTGGGGGAGCACTGGACGTCTTTCCGCTGAAATGATGATGATGATGAGAACACTGCTGTCGATGCTTCTGCCGTAACTCTGACTCAACTTTCAAGGAACTCACAGGGTTTTTAGTAAATGTAATTTAGGAGGAAAACTGATGCACGTAAAAAGGGTCGAAGAGCATTTCTTGTATGGCTTTATCAAGGGAAGAGGGATTAGCGGGGATCAGGAGGGCGATAGCATGGTACTCGTGTTACGGACTTACTTATACGCTTGCTTGGCTTTTGAGAGGGTTATAAGAAACGTACACTGCATTGACAATAAGCCAAGAACAACAGCCGATGGTTATTTTGGAATTTATATATGTATTTCTCAGAAGTTCTTTGTTTATCTAAAGGCAATAATATAGTTCCGTGAAAACAATTTAGCAGATTCAGCTCTACTTTGATTTATCTTGATGTTATATATTTATAGTTATATATTTATAGTTATATATGTAGGCATGTATAATATGTATATTTTATTATATTTATAATGTACATAGGTATTTATCTATTTTTATTATATGTAATTATAAGTCCGTAGTACGAAACATATTTTACTACTTTACTGGTGCATCTACCTTATTCTTTGTCTCTGCATTACCCTAAGGTTGTCTGGTAGAGAACGCCTATGGCGTTAAGACCGCCTTTGTACCCTGTTGTGCATAAAGAATTAAATAAATAAATAAATAGTTTATAATAATACAGAAATTGGGTGAAATATAGATATACTTTTATCGACGAGAAAAATAATACCAAATTATTATTTTTGTTTTTTCTTCGATTTATAAACTTTTCATTAGCAACTGTAGCCCTTTGTAACGAAAACGTTGTAATTTTATATCAAGTGGTCTATGTTATTAAAACAAGAACAGAACTGATCGTTAATAAATGGCAATTATAATGAAATTCTCTGTATTATGTGTATTCTGAATAAAATAGTTTCTCAAATTGCGTTACCAAAAAGTAACGTTCTATAAAGCTGCCCATTCAGCTTTCAGACTTTACACTGTAATACCTACTGGTACAACTCACTATTTTAGAATTAAGAACATTGAATTCCTTCCATGTAATTTAAATGAAGTCAGAATTGGACGCAAATCGCGAAGGAAGTCGTGAGGCGCTAAACTGGAGAAGCCTAAAATAAACCCTCGGAATATGTTAGTGAGCCAGACGATTAGGATTGCTATACACATATTTGGGTCGACACATTCAGTTCGGAAATTTATATTGAACATTTATATTGAACAAGAAAACCAACCCGAAGAAAATTCTTTTTTTTCTTCGTAGGTAACGGACGCACTCCACCCGGGAAGGGGGAGCCAGTGCCGGGTAAGAACCGACTTAAGAGCCACCACAGTGATATTCCGACCTTTGGCCGGGGGCTTAGGATAGGCTCTGCATTCTCCTACCACTCCCGACAGGTCCCGGCTCGCCACTAGTAGGCGAGCCTCTTCTTCCCGTGCGGCATAAACCCAAAGAAACTTCTACATTCGCTCTTTTAGAATTAATGTGACGTAATCAAAAATTTCGTTATTTAAATATAAACTAATGTTCCGTGTGGTACCGGACATAAAAAGTTGCACCACCCTATCTCTTCTCATGGGTGTCGTAAAAGGCGACTAAGGGATTCACCAGAGGATGGGCAGCAGCGTTCTCTGAGTACCCAACCAACTGCGATCGCCAACCCGCCTGCCAAGCGTGGCGATTATGGCATATCCCCCATCATGCTTGGCCTAAGTCCAGCAGTGGACGTCTTACGGCTGAAATGATGATGATGAAGAAACAAATACTGGTATGTAATACTCCAACCATGAATTTTGAGTTCTAACGCCTGAATCTTTCTCTTTCTAAAAAGAGGCCCATGCCCAGTAGTGGGACAGGAATGGGACTATGGGCGGTTGTATAACTGTAGAGACATTTCAAACTGAATGTTATTTGCTATAAAACCCTCCACGAGTGACGATATTTAATTGATAGTCCAGCGCACCCTGGACAGTCAGCCCCGCTACCAACCTGCTGACTGGCTAATCTTTTCCCCACGGCATGAGCTGTTATCATTATGAAGTTCATGTCGACACGATAGAGGAAGATTTGCTATGAGATTTAAAGTAAGGCAGTTAGTTACCTGAGTGTCATTGCCTTCTTATACATTCTTGCGGGAATCCGCTGGATGCGGAAGGCACAGGACCGGTCGTTGTGGCGATGTTTGGGGGAGGCCTATGTCCAGCAGTGGACGTCTTTCGGCTGAAATGATGATGATGATGATGACATTCTTAACACAAAAACCTAGTAATTAACAATGATCCCCATAAACATCGTGTTTTGTTTAAATATTTAAGTAAAAAATAAAGCCTAATTTTGATATACTGCGCTGTAACCTTCGTAAAAGCACTTAAACTACCGTTAAAAGTAAGCCTAAAATATAGCAATAAATTAACAAGGCTAGACCCAGTCTAGTACCTAAAGGCTTAAATGGCTAATGTATTTATGTAGTATAGCTTAGGTATAAAGAGCCATATATTTTAGAGGAATTATACATGAGCTACATTATAAAGGCATGCCTGCTTCAATAGTGGACAGGGCGATGACGATGATGAAGAATAAAAAAAGAAAGAAAGAAAAGAAAGAAAGTAAAGAAATAAAAGAAAAGAAGTAACGAAAGAAAAGGAAGAAAGATTTACAGGCTAAAATAGCTGGCAGAGGCCTACGTGTCACAGGACACGCTGTCCACAAAAACGGGAAACCCGTGTTTTAGAATTAAGTGGAATAATAATTTATTACGTTTTCGCGATCACTACACATTATAATAAAACAAAACAAACATGCCCTAGACAGACCCATCCATTTTCTTCGATTTGATAAACCACAAGTCCTGGCGAAGCGAAGAAAACCGATATGTACCTAGAATGCTCCGTGAGGCTATTGAAATTAAAAAACATCCTAATTTTAATAGAGAAGATGGTTGGCAGCTACCACTTGTTTGGAACCCAGTTCTAAAAATAATCAAGTCCCGAACAGCACGCAACACTGTAAAAGAAAATCACCTATAATCCGTATAAACTTGTTTTATTATAAGTGGAATAAGGTAAAAACTTGCCTGAATAACATTTAATGTCACAAAACACACAGACACAATTATTTACTACGTAGGTATTGCATGTTGTGAAGCTTAAGATTTGAAGCTGAAGATAGGTGCTGTTATGTTACATGAACGATTTAAAATACAAGCCTAGATTTCCCTTGATACTTGATTACCTACAGCAACGCTGATTAATATACCTACTATGAAAAGGGTAATAAAGCGCACATACCTATATATATTATCATCATCATTATAATTTCAGCCGAAAGACGTCCACTGCTGGACATAGGCCTCCCGCAAGCATCGCCACCACGACCGGTTCTGCGCTTCCCGCATCCAGCAGATTCCCGCGACCTGAAGGTCCTGGTGAACCACGTCATCGGTCTACTTATATACAACGTGTATCAGAAATGCGTGGTCATATTTGTAGAACTTATTTATGGGATGCTATCGAACAACGAACAAGTTTTACTATGAGACCAAACATGAAATCGCGAAAAAAAAATCAGCTGCTCCTTACATTTTGTCGAGCGACATCGATGATTTAGCAGGGAAAAACTGATAAGTTTTTCGCGATTTCAGTGTTGGTCCCATAGTAAAACGTGTTCTATGCTATACCCTAAATGAGCTCTTCAAATACTACCACGCATTTCTGATACACGTTGTATATACCATTTAAACTATAAACCATTTAAACCAACCATAACTTATTTTTAACCATTTAATACAGGAGACTGCCTCGTTGGTCTAGTGGTTGCAAGCGCGACTGCTGAGCGTGGGGTCCTGGGTTCGATTCCCGGGACGGGCAAAGTGTTATTGGGTTTTTTCATTAGGAAATTCTCAGTAGCAGCCCGGAGCCTGGATTTGTGCCCGGTCAATGGCAATAGGTTCGCCCCCTATTACATGGGACTATAACATAACTGGCGAAATGTGGGTGTACTATACACCTCTGCTTACCCCTTCGGGGAAATACAGGCAGGAAATACAGGCGGCTTGATCCGAGGCGTGGCGTATTATGTAATATATTAATCCTACTAATAATATAAATTTCAAAGTTTGTGAAGATGTTTGAATATTTGAATGTTGGATGATGTTACTTAATCAAGCTGTAAGAGTTAAACGAATTTGAATGAATTTTGGCATACAGATAGAACATAACCCGGATTACATACAAGCTTTTTAACCCGGAAAGATGAACAGTTCCCAAGGGATGCGTGATAAACGACATCCATCCAAACTACACGGGTGAAGCCGTGGGCATAAACTAGTAAGTTATAATGCAACGCGAAAGTTTAAAAGTAAATATAGCGACGCTGATGCTTGGTCTGCCGGTTATTGCAGCATGATCTTCAGTTAAATCATGCAACCGTGATCATAGAATAAATCTTCGGCCAAGTATTTTCCTTTCCATGTATATTGATCCGGATTTCGGCCTAACCAGATTGTTTCAAAACTTTGTAATCAGTTTATCGAAATCCCGAAATTAGACCAATTTTTAAGACAGCTCGGAGGCTCAGAAGAGTTCAATGAGCGACGGTCATTCAACGCGTCAATCAATCAATCAACTCAGCCTATCGCAGTCCACTGCTGGACATAGGCCTCTCCCAAGTTGCGCCACAACGCTCGGTCCTCTGCCTTCCGCATCCATTCAACGCGTGACCGCGGTGATTTCATATGTCGATTTATTTTCATGGTAGTTCTGTAGCCATGCTCCCAACCCAGCTCAATGTCTTATGAAACTTGCCAGCCATTATCATTCTGGTCATCTTAATCTTTTTCTTGTCCTTCAGTCACTAAAGTTTTCATAAGTAAACTACTTTCGCCATTTATACTTATTTGAAATATTAAGGTGAATGCTACAGGGTAGCCCGCGATATTCAATTTTTTTGGCATTTATTCGTTGTGGCGCAACTTGGGAGAGGCCTATGTCCGCAGTGGACTGCGATAGGCTGAGTTGATTGCAAATTGTAGCTTTATTTCGTGTATACAACATCGGTCAAAATATGATTGGCGGAAAGAGTAACAATATAATAAAACAAAGTTTAACCGGATTAAATCGCGTATATTATTTAAATTGGTTTTCCTGACGTTTCGAAAGCTTTACAGCATTTCGTGGTCGCAGGTAGACTAAGATGACAATCGTCTTTACAGATATTTCAAAAACAAAATTAATCTACCGTACAATATTATTAATTAAAATCGTTTCGATGCACGCAGTAATCACACACAATATCATTATCTTTTACAGTGTTGCATGCTGTTTGGGACTTGATTATTATAATGTGTAGTGATCGCGAAACCCTAAGAAGTTGAGTAACAATATATACAACGTGTATCAGAAATGCGTGGTCATATTTGAAGAGCTTATTCAGGGGATGCTATCGAACAACTTTTACTATGGGGTCAACCTTGTAATCGCGAAAAAAAAAAACAGCTGATCCTTACATTTTGTCGAGCGACATCGATGACTTAGTAGGGAACAGCTGATATTTTTTTCGCGATTTCAAGGTTGGTCCCATAGTAAAAGTTGTTCTATGCGATGCCCTGAATGAGCTCTTAAAATATGACCACGCATTTCTGATACACATTGTATATCTAAAGAATAATACTCGTAAAAAATATTAACCTAGCTCTATAAGCTCTACAAGCTCGAAAATCGATAATTTGATCGTAAAGTAATATTATCGAGCTAGTACAGCTAATAGAGCTACGTTAATATTTTTTACGAGTCATCATCATCATCATTTCAGCCGAAAGACGTCCACTGCTGGACATAGGCCTCCCCCAAACATCGCCACAACGACCGGTCCTGTGCCTTCCGCATCCAGCGGATTCCCGCGACCTTCACCAGGTAGTCGGTCCACCTTGTGGACCGACCACCTTTTTACGAGTATTAATCAGTAAATATATTGTTATTATTTCCGCCAATCATATTTTGACCGATATACAACGCGAAATAAAGCTACAATTCGCAAAAAACGCCAAAAATTTTGAATTTCGCGGGCTACCCTGTAGCATTCACCTTAACTTAAACATTTTAAAACTGCTGAAGTGTTTTTTTAAGTGGTCTGTAGTTCTTGCTTTTCTCCCTAAGACGCCCACGCTGAGTTTCGTTCAAGCTATGTAGCTGGCATGAATTCATTACCGACGAAATAACTTAGCTGACTTAAGTAATATTTTACCTGTCACTAGTTACTAGCTTCGTCTACGTAAAATGTTCGGTACTTATTTTATTTTTTATTTATTTAAACTTGGTGGCGGGCAAGCGCAAGCCCATTAAAAGTAAAAATAAATTTAGCATATTGTGCGTTTGCATGCGTTTCTTTTGGCCACAAGACAGTTTTTCAAGAACATGTTGTGGGACAATAAACAAAAACTTTATGTGAAATTGTGTACGGCTTCGTCTACGTGTAAAGTTTTTTTTTAATTTTTTGGCAGGAAAAGTAATGTGTATCTTTCTCTAGTTTACTTAAGTTGTCTCTCAACGCAACGGTATGAAATCGGTTAAGTAGTTTTGTATCCATGGAGTTGCTTGCCGGTTCTTCTCCATAGGATCCACAATTTTGTACCGTGCAACTAGAGCCTGACGTTTCAAAAGTGCCTGTAATTAGGTTTATTTGAAAAAAAAAAAACAAAAAGCATTTCCATTTATAATATTGTGTAATGTAATAAAATAGCAAAAGTTATTACCGCTCACGTAGACCTGCGTCAGAAAAAGATTATAATACCTATTGTAAGTAAACCCCACAAATCTAAATATTGTAAGACAATTATTTCTTAGATTAGTGAATTTGAGATTAGGATTTTATTTTTTCTAGTAAGTTTATAAATAATGTCTCAACTTATTATTTTCTTAATTTCTAATCATTTCTAGAGAAGTAGGTGTCTATTATGCGAAACTGTTGATTTATTCGCAAAAACCGGGATAAAAGTCATGTTAACTTTATACAGTACAGTCGACTGCATGACAGTGGTAACACTTCAGTTCGAAAACCGCCCTTACTGCCTACGAAATAAAGATGCTGCTAATGTCAAAGTGTTACCACCGACGTGCGGTTGACCGTACCTATGTCAAAGTTCTCAGTATTTTACGATGCAGCGTGGGAAGTTAGTTGATAAAAAAGTCAGTTTACTTAACATTTAGGAGTGTTTACAAGCGATCCTCGAGTTATAGTGATGTACTTGATTTACTTACGTTAAATGTAGTCTAAGTTGTAGTCTAAGTTAATATGGATCCTCTTTAAGGTGACTTCCCACGGCGCGTGATTTTACGAATTAGTATGCAGCACGAGCTCGTACCGCGCATCGTGGAAAGAGACTCGGTGCGGTGTGTAGCGTTCCGTGATCGTCGACTGTGCATCGTATTGACTGTAAAATCACGCACCGTTGGGTGCCACCTTTACATGTGTCTTGAAGCAAGAATATGCCCAACAAAATGAAGGCAGCCTATCTGAATCTCAAGCTCTGCTTGCTTAGCTAAAAAAACCGGTCAAGTGCGAGTCGGACTCGCGCAGTAAGGGTTCCGTACCTCTCAATGACCTCATACCCCATAAAAACTGATTTAATTTACGACAGTTTATCAAAAGACATCAACGTATAGTGCGCGAAATATGTATTTTTGCATGTCTTTCTTACGCAGGTACCACCACATATGTCTACGTTTGTCTTATTTTTAGTATTTGTTGCTAAACAACATAATATGCACTATAATCTGACCAAGTTTGACGCTGGTATATATTACTGTTTTGAAGATAGAGCAGGAACAAAAACGTTGAAAAAAGTGCATATTTTTTGAGGTTTTTTGTATGGGGACCCCCTTTGGTTTTAGACTTTTTTTTGTTTTTAGTATTTGTAGTGATACACCTCATAGCAACACATTTTCTGAGAAAATTTCAACTGGTTACCTATTACCGTTCAAAAGATATAGCCCTGTGACAGACAGACGGACGGACGGACGGACGGACGGACAGCGTAGCGAGAGTAATAGGGTCCCGTTTGGAACCCTTCGGGTACGGAACCCTAAAAATTAGACAGGATTCAATACTGTGCAGGTGTTCCGACTAGAGAATTTCATCGACACAAGCATTTTGAGTTCATCATCATCAACTCAGCCTATCGCAGTCCACTGCTGGACATAGGCCTCTCCCAAGTTGCGCCACAACACTCGGTCCTCTGCCTTCCGCATCCAGTCCCACTGAGATTAGTTTTATTTTATACTGTCACCTGTTTCGGTATTTGAGGTTTGAGCAGAGATTTGATCTATAATCACTCAAATGTGGTCGAGATTTGATTAGCGCGCTCGAGTAGAGATTTCTTTCCTATTTCAGGCTATATTCGTATGCTATGTTGTTTAATTGAAGTTTATAATGACCGTATTGGAATAAGACCGATACTCAAGTAACGATTCTATCCTTAAGAAGTGATCAGGTGATTGAAGATCAAACTTTACTTGAGGAACCACCTTACTCCAGAACCACAAGTTTCTAACAGTCTTGGGTTATTTATCTACCCCGCCGTACTTTCATAATAAAATAACCCTTCCAATGGAACGCATAATAATAATAAACCAGGTTAGTTGTTTTCAAGGAGATTACAAATCTATTTTCTGCCTTACTTCCGGGAAACCGTGAGAGAATAAGCAGTTGTTGCGAAATTGTAACACTAAGGCTACATAAACTTGTTGGTTCATTCCGGGAGCAACAAGGAAATAATAATTGTGAATTGTCTTCTAGATTTTGGTACCTACATTTCGGTACATATTAAATAAAGTTTTTAATTGGTCTGCATATCAGGGTAAATTGGTAAGATAACCGAGTCGGTAACTTTCACTTGGGAACTTTGGATTGTCATTTTTTCTCAGCTCATGGTTATATCTAGGTTTTCACGATAAGTACGGTAATCTCCTAAGTTATCCATCTTCACACTTTCGTCTTTTTTCGGTTGTGCGGCCGTTGGGTCAAGCGGGACATTACACAAAAGATTGCCCCGGGGTTCCCGAGCATCATCATCCTCCTGCCCTTAACCCAATTTATTTGGGGTCGGCGCAGCATGTGTTTTTCTTCCATACATCTCTATCAGCCGTCATCACCGTGTTCACCTCTCCTATTTTCGTGGTGTTCACTTTCTTTTTATGCATATCATCTTTCACACAATCCATCCATCTTTTCCTTTCTTTTCTGGGGTTCCCGAGCATAGGGCTTCCTTAAAAGTTGATGAAGGGTTTCTAAAAAGGGATTGATCACTTGCTGTTTCACGACCACATGGCCTTTAGCCAGGGCCATTCTGTGGATATTTTAGAGTTAGTTTTTTATCCATGTCTTTTTAGATCACATGTACACATATAATTTCAAAAGGTTGTTTAACATATCTCCATTTTCACATATAACCAACCCATTACTGTCACCCTGTTGGGTACGGGACTCTTTACAGAACCTCAGGACCTTCAGGCCTTGTTCCACCAAGCGGGTCTACTGTGGGTTGGTGGACTATATACACCACCAAGATCTTTAGCACGCTTTGGTGTTTTCCTACACCATTAAAATAAGTGATAGTCAAATTCACGCCACACATAATTTTTCACACTCTAATTAATATTGTTTGTACCATATCCAAATTTTTTCACATTTCGTATTGATGCCGTTTTTCATTTTAAAACTGGCTGTTTTCCACAAAATATTCTTTAGCAGTCATCATTGAATTAGTGTCGGAACTCAGCGGACACAAGGTACCAGTTTAGGCATTATGTCATGAATTTCGGAGCGCCGCAGAATTCGCAGTATTGGCGGAATCCGCGATTGCAGGTGAACTGCAATTGTGCATTGAGCACGGAATTTGTAATATTACCTGTACTTGTAGGTATAAATTACAGTATACATACGTGTTTTAGGTACTATTTGTTGCATTCGTAATTTGTGTTTAAAAGGCATTACATATTTAGATAAGTAGCATTTCAAGCGTGTGTTGATAGTTGTGATTGAGACTGAAATTAAAATAAAGTGTTTAAGAATCGTTGAATAGATCTGGCATTATGTTTGTCATTAGACAAGTTACAAACGGTGTCATTATTCTTATGATTTATATTGGAATTGAAACAAAATATTGATTAAAATGCTGGTAAGGAAAGTATGAATTATGCAATATTAGGCAACTTTAAATTATGATGAAATCACCTGTGTTATACTCCCGATGACTTGAATGGCGGAACCACCTTTTTGGGTTTATTTGATTTGCACTGGGTTATGACATTACCTATTTTCTTAAGGTGTTGTAGCAGTTCATGATTTGTTTTAATTTTTGCATTGGACATCTATAGACTTAAATTTGTATTTTCTACCGATAATAATAAAGGAAACATTTTCTAGTAACAGGTAAGTAGGTAAAATACCCCGAAACACCTTTTAGCCCCATAAATAAGGATGCCAGTTTTACGAAACCTGAAAAGTGACCTTTAGTTCTCGAGTTACTTGTACAAAACAAAAGGACAAGGTACGTGACCAATTAGCGTAGTTACGACTTTTAATAACGTTTTCCGAGTTGTCAGCCCTGTCTGTAACCAGGTTCGGAATTTGTATTCTTAGTGTTGTTCCTAGACTGGGGTGATAGTGTTTCGAATTAGCTCGAGGTTCGGACTATTTGTTGGAATTTTGGTTTTTGGTAGCGCTGTGTGGGTTTTTGTTGATTGTGAGATTGTGACGATGGTTGATGATTGAGATGGTTATGAATTTATGTTGGACTTTTTCCGCATATTAGTATCTTCGGATTTAACGGATTTGGTGAGTGTGTGGGGATGTGTAAGTGAATGAGTTCTTACAAAATCAAAATAGTCACTCAGTTATTTAAGTATGTGTAGAATATTTTTTGATTAATTGATTACTTATCATCATCATCATTTTGGCCGAAAGACGTCAACTGCTGGACATAGGCCTTGTGGCGATGCTTGCGGGATTACTTATAGGCTACCTAAATATCGTTAGTAGATTTTGGAAAAGAGAATAAAAACACACAAAATACCAAATACCAAATTAGGAATTCTAACGATTAAGTTTAAGTTTATTTATTTGACCAAAAAACAAAGTTACAGAAATATACCTTATAATCTAAACAAACACTGTATACTGTAATTTTATATACTAGATAATAAGGTTACCGATGACAACCGTACTAGTATAAAATGTATGACGGCTGCTGTTTTCTGATTCTGAGAGAAATAGAAAATTAAATACAGTTTCTGCTAGTGCGAACCACGATTTTACAGGACACACAGGACTTCTAAAATCTGGTACAAAACGGGACATTTCCCAGCACTATTTCCCCACAAAATTAGTCCCGAGAGCTAAGAGCGGGCTTATCGTGGTCTAAATTGTCGCTCATTATTTCCAACCATGTGGCGGAAATCCTTATATTTTTGTTACACACAGACAGAAGATATTATTAAGGATTTCTATGTAATAAGCGGAACAAATGTAGCCTATTTTGTGTTACTATCTGATGATGAAGACAGTTGATTGATGAGGCAGGTTATTGGGTCAAGTTTAATTTTGTGATAATCTCAGAAGATTCATTTAGGCTGATAATGTACTACGTGGGATACGGCAGTAAATTTTATGTACTGAACATACGTACAATAATATCTCAGTAGGTACCTACTGAGATATTATTGTACGTAAGTATGTTCAGTGTCGTAGTTAAGGTCATGAGCGCCCATCCAAGGAAACATTCTTCAGTAAGAAATACTGGTTTACGGTAAGACTTATGAGATGCAAATTAAATTATCATAGAACACGCATCTGAAGTCTGAACTGATTGGAATTAAATTGCCATGTCTAAGCTTCATACCTGCTCTTGCGCATTTTGTGTCGTGTTAAGATCAGCTAGATGAGACGAAGGATTTTCTCAGCAACTCAGTAATATTTGTATTTTATACATAACTAGCTGTGCCCCACGGTTTCACCCACCATTTAATTAAAAAGAATATTATAAATAATTTAGAGTACTCCGCGCGGTCCGCGCCATTACTTCGGTTTCGCCTAGCGTTCTTTCCAACTTTTTTTCTTTTTGCTCAGCTCCTTAGGGTCGTAGCGTGATGTTAAATAACTTATAAATCTCATCTCAATATAATCAATATAATGATGAATAAAATTGGTCATTGTACTAATCAGTATGAACGACTTCAACTCAGCTTATCGCAGTCCACTGCTGGACATAGGCCTCTCCCAAGTTGCGCCACAACGCTCGGTCCTCTGCCTTCCGCATCCAGTCCCCCCCAGCCACGTTCTTTAGGTCGTCGGTCCACCTGGCAGGGGGGCGCCCTACGCTGCGTTTGCCGATTCGCGGTCTCCACTCAAGGACTCGTCTGCTCCAACGGCCATCGGTCCTTCAACAGACATGGCCAGCCCACTGCCACTTGAGCTTACTGATCCTTCAAGCTATGTCGGTCACTCCGGTTCTTCTCCGGATAATCTCGTTACGGATTTTATCCTGCAAAGAAACTCCAAGCATAGCTCGCTGAGCGACTTTGAATTTGTGGACTAGCCCAACTGTCAGTGTCCAGTTCTCGGCACCGTAAGTCATGACTGGCAGGACGCACTGGTTGAAGACCTTTGTCTTCAAACTTTGCGGTGTAGGCGACGAGAAGACTCGGCACAGTTTGCCAAACGAACGAACGACTTATATGGGACCAATCCAGAAATCGCGAAAAAAACAGCTGTTGGCTACATTTTGTCGAGTTATGCGAAGATAAATGTATGGAGAATCAGATTTTTTTCGCGATATCAGGGTTGGTCCTTTAGTAAAAGTTGTTTATAACGACGAGTACCTACAACGAACCCTTAGGAGGTTTCTAGTTACACGTCGTTTAAATGATATTGTACATTTAACTGTGAGTTCAAATCACCTCTCATACCAAAACCCATTAGAAACGCCATACCATTCTGGGCCTCACATTACCAAGCCGACGTAAATCAAGCATGCTCATAGAGCACTCGGATAGCATCTAGACGTAATAATGGTCGTTTACCATAATATAGAGGGCGCCACGCTCGTTACGACCTGATACCGCTGAATAATTTAGTTGTTTGGACTTGGTTACTGTGACGCGTAATAAGATTCGAATGTTTTGTTGTGTTTAGGTTGAAATATTTTTGGGATCACAGAAAAAATAAAACCTTTTTGGATTGGGATTGTTTGAACGCTTTATTGATATTAATTGATATTGATGTCGATTCTCTTGTTAAATAAATAAATAAATATTTTTGGAACATTTTTACACAGCACCATCTAGTCTCAAACTAAGCAGAGCTTGTGCTATGGGTACTAGACAATGGATATAATACTTATATACATTTTTTTTGTATATACGCCTATACCGCAAAGTTTGAAGACAAAAGTCTTCAACCAGTGCGTCCTGCCTGTCATGACTTACGGTGCCGAGACGTGGACACTGACAGTTGGGCTAGTCCACAAGTTTAAAGTCGCTCAGCGAGCTATGGAGCGAGCTATGCTTGGAGTTTCTTTGAAGGATAAAATCCGAAACGAGATTATCCGGAGAAGAACCGGAGTGACCGACATAGCTTGTAGAATCAGTAAGCTGAAGTGGCAGTGGGCTGGCCATGTCTGTCGAAGGACCGATGGCCGCTGGAGCAGACGAGTCCTTGAGTGGAGACCGCGAATCGGCAAACGCAGCGTAGGGCACCCCCCTGCCAGGTGGACCGACGACCTAAAGAGCGTGGCTGGGGGGGACTGGATGCGGAAGGCAGAGGACCGAGCGTTGTGGCGCAACTTGGGAGAGGCCTATGTCCAGCAGTGGACTGCGATAGGCTGAGTTGATTGATACATTTTTTTTGTATATACATAATTATAATACATAAGAAACACCCAGAGTAACACAAACACTTATGTTCATCACACAAATATTTGTGTCCTGTAGGAATCGAACCCACGACCTCGTGATAAGCAGTCCGACCTTCGAACCACTAGACCACAGACGTCGTCATCGTGTTCGCGAACTAAACTTATTTAAGACTTCGATTTAAATTGTGGAAAGAAAGAAATCGCTCACAAGCAGGATTCGAACCTGCGACTCCTGGCTACATACTTCTTTCCACAATTTAAATCTTTAGATTTCACTTCGCATGCGTAAATGCGTTAAAAATAATAATAAAAATATTTTAGACTATCGCTCTCTTTTAATAATATTAGATACAAGAAAGGGATGGCAACAATTAGAGCTACCAAATTAGTCGGAATTAAAATTTCCATACAAGTTTAGTCGTAATCTCGGAACGTGCCGACTAAAATACAAAGAAATGTAACACGTAAACTAATTTGACAGTTCTAAAATTGTTGCCATCCCTTTCTTGTATCTACTATTAGTAAAAGAGAGAGGTACTCTAAAATAAGTTTAGATCGTGAACAAGAGAATCAATACCACATTAAAAGAGCTTCCACGAGTGACGATATTTAATTGATCGTCTGGCGCATCCTGGGCAGTCAGCCCCGCTACCAACCTGCTGACCGGCTAATCACGGCCCACGGCATGAGCTATTATCATTATTATTAGCTATGCTTGGAGTTTCTTTGAAGGATAAAATCCGTAACGAGATTATCCGGAGAAGAACCGGAGTGACCGACATAGCTTGTAGGATCAGCAAGCTGAAGTGGCAGTGGGCTGGCCATGTCTGTCGAAGGACCGATGGCCGTTGGAGCAGACGAGTCCTTGAGTGGAGACCGCGAATCGGCAAACGCAGCGTAGGGCGCCCCCCTGCCAGGTGGACCGACGACCTAAAGAACGTGGCTGGGGGGGACTGGATGCGGAAGGCAGAGGACCGAGCGTTGTGGCGCAACTTGGTAGAGGCCTATGTCCAGCAGTGGACTGCGATAGGCTGAGTTGATTGATGAGCTATTATCATATGTAGTTCATGTCGACACGATAGAAGAAGAAGACCACCACAGATAGTTCGGTGACGGCAGGGTGAGTAGATCCATAACGGAATGGTAGCCGCGAGAGGGCAAGCGAGCGTCAAAAGACCGATGACACTATGGCAGGATGGGTTGTAGGTTTTTATCAATTGGTTTAATAATATAAGGTCATATTTGCAAAAAAGTACCCACTTACCACCGTACCTACTTCTCCGCCAAATAGTGATGCTTGCATTGCTGTGTTTCGGTGTGAAAGGTACGGGTGTCGGTGAAATTACAATCACATGAGACTTTCCATCTTCATGTCTCAGTTTGGCGAACCGACTTGCGGTACCATTTAGGTAACAGTCTAGGTGGTATTGAAGTTGTTATGGGCAATGGTAACCACTTAACACCAGGCGGGCCTTTAGCTCGTTTCGCCAAACAATAATATAAAAAAAAAAAAAAAAACCTGTTTGTCAGATTGTTCACACTTTTTTTTGCAAAGCTCCAGGCTTTTGCGATCTGACTGTGATCATCTGCTTCAAAGAGATTGGAACATGGTAAATATTATAACATTTTAAACAAACATTTCTGTTTTTTACATAGTAAATGTTCTCTCAGTTCAAAAGCAATGATATTTAAAAGTACAGATATGAATGAATGAATATATATATATGAATGTGTAGTGATCGCGAAAACCTAAGAAGATATTACAGATATGTTACTGGCGGTCGCAATCTGAAGACTCGAAAACGTCCTAACTAGGACGTTTTTCTATTAATCCGCGTCAAGTAAGGCGCCGAGCGTGACCGGTGACAAAAAAAAAACTAAAATGCCATCGTGTGTGTACAGAAAGTGTTCCAATTATGACGCGAAAATAACTTGAAGTAACCAACTTACTTACTTTGTACTTGTTTGTGTATTGTGCTGCCGCTGCGTACGGAACATTTTATCATCATCATCATCATCATTTCAGCCGAAAGACGTCCACTGCTGGACATAGGCCTGTCTTTGTTCAATAGCGACAAATAGGTACGACTTATGAAAATAAAACGAAAATGTTCAAGAGCTTTTTTTTATTAACATTTAAATGAGGGCCAAAAGGCGACTTTTATATTACTATAAAATTAATGTCCAAGTTAATAAATACAAAATTTATATTGTTCATGTATAGTTCTTTAGAAAATAAACAATAAACGAAATCTACATTGTATATTAATCCAAAACAAAACAGCTCAAAGCAAACTCATAGTCGATTTGAAGTATAATGGACATACTCGGCAGAAAAATAAATAGAAACCCTTTTAACTCTAACAAACGTATTTAAATAGTGAATAAGTACAAAGATGAAGGCTAGTGTATTTTGATAGTAATTGTAACAGCATAAGATTCAAACTTTAACAACTACCTTCCCAACTTTGTTGCCGTTAAGCATACCGATAAACGTATCAGGGAGTTCTCTAAAGCCAATCGCAACAGACTCCTTCACTTTAATGGAACCTTGTTCCACCCACTCCCTCAGCTGCTGCAAGGCGGCGGACTGCTGCGCCCAGTTCCATTGTGTGAAACTGAACGATTGAACACTCACAGTGGTGGGAATATTCGGAATTTTTAATTGCGTCGGATTCCCGTACGTGCTTATAGAACCACATACAGCCACGCGGCCGTTCCTCCTCATGCAATCCATAATACTCGCAGTTAACTCTCCCCCAACGTTGTCGAAATAGCAGTCAATACCGCGCGTCACCGAGTGTATAGTCCCCTTAATATCCTTTGTCGTTTTATAGTTAAATGCGTAGTCGAACCCCAGTTCTTCAAGCAACATTTGCACTTTTGCGTCGGAGCCAGCAAATCCAATGACGGTGCAGCCTTTTAATTTTGCTATTTGCCCGACTAAAGAGCCGACGGCCCCCGCCGCACTTGTTACGCATACTATTTCACCACTTTTTGGCTTGCATATTTCCAAGAAGCCGAGGTACGCTGTCATGCCGGGCATTCCTAGAGCTCCTACCGCCAGAGACATGGGTAAGTTCCCAATTTGTGGTATGTACGGTTTTATGCCAAATATGTCGTCGGGTTCACCGTTGAGAACTACGTAGTCACGCCATCCGGAATGTGAAACTACGTTCGAGTTAGTCGGGTATTCGGGGTTCTTGCTCTCGACAACTGTGCCGACTTGGAAGCCGAATTGCTCGTACGGTACTATGCGCCGATTTGCGAAGGATCTCAAATAAGGATCGGTGCTGATATACTCGGCCTTAACTAAAAACTCGCCGTTCTTTATATTTGGGACCTTCTCTTGAACGATTTCGAAGTCTCCCGGCTCCGGTAGATAGTTCGTGAATTGGTTTTTTACTATGTATTTAATGAGTCTCATTTTTGTGAGATCCCTTAACAATTGCATGAAATCACTGCTCAGTTAAGATGTCAATTGCCGTAGAACACTTTTCGCGTGAATTTATTGATTCCAATTACATTTAAAACTGCTTTAGCCGATAAGGAAAGACTAATAATTTGCAAAGTAAACTTTGACGTCTCGTCTCTGACAGCGTTGAGAGCAGACTGACAACTCAGAGCTGTCAACTGTCACTTCGTTTGAAATGGCAACGCGTTTCGTTAATGCATTGGTGGAACTTACAAGTCCCATTAACTCATTCATACTGTCTACTTTAACGCAAGAAAATATTGATTCAAACTTTTTACTCCCTTACATTTGTATGAACAGTGTATTATAAATACACTTTCTGTATTCTGAGGTTAAGTTGCATACTGTTTCGTCTCGTTTCATGCAAATACAAATGACATTCAAACGAAATAAACAAAACTATGTTAAACTATAAAGTCTGTTTTTTCTCCCTTGTCTTATTTAGTTAACAATCTTGGCACGTCTCTTTATTCAAATAACTACTGATAAATATAATTACTAGTTCTGCAAATGTAATTATGTTAAAAAAATGTTTAGTATGTGAAATTGTTAACATAATATCTTTTAACGATTTTAAATTGTGGAAAGAAAAAATCGCTCACGAGCAGGATTCGAACCTGCGACTCCTGGCTCATTACGCCAGTGCTTTAGCCACTAAGCTACCGTGAACACTGCTCGTGGTAACGAAATCCTCATCCACTTGGTACATCTTTGGGTGACGTCAGCGATATCTAAGATATAAGATAAGATAAGATATCGCTGACGTCCCCAAAGATGTACCAAGTGGATGAGAATTTCGTTACCACGAGCAGTGTTCACGGTAGCTTAGTGGCTAAAGCACTGGCGTACTGAGCCAGGAGTCGCAGGTTCGAATCCTGCTCGTAAGAGATTTTTTCTTTCCACAATTTAAAATCGTTAGATTTCGTTTCGCATGCGTAAAATGCGTTAAAAATAATAAATAATTATAATATCTTTTAATAATTTTTATTGAAAAATTGCGTTTAAAAGACATGCCAAGATTGTTTAGTAAATAAGACAAGTAAGAAAAAAACCGGCCAAGTGCGAGTCGGACTCGCGCAGTAAGGCTTCCATACCATCCATCGACCTGATACCACATAGAAACTGATTTAATTTAAGAGAGTTCATCAGAAGACATTAACACACAGTGTGTGAAATGTGAATTTTTGCATCTCTTTCTTACGCAGGTACCACCATATATGTCTATGTTTGTCATATTTTTAGTATTTTTTGAAACCACATAACATGCACTATAATTTGACAAAGTTTGACGCTGATATGTATTGCCGTTTTGAAGATAGAGCAGGAACAAAAACGTTGAAAAAATGCATGTTTTTTGAGGTTTCTTGTATGGGGACCCCCTTTGGTTTTGTTTTTAGTATTTGTCGTGATACACCTCATAGCAACACATATTCTGAGTAATTTCAACCAGCTACCTATTACCATTCAAAAGATACAGCCCTGTGACAGACAGACGGACGGACGGATGGACGGACAGCGTAGCGAGAGTAATAGGGTCCCGTTTGGCACCCTTCGGGTACGGAACCCTAAAAACAAAGTGTACACAGCTTATTCTAAGGCTTATACAGGCTTATACAGTGTTTATTAGTAAGGGGGTTATATTTAAAAAAAACAATTTATTTTATTTGTTTATTTTACTTATGAACACAATGGACCATATTGGTTATGGTTGAAACTGAAAGCTTTGTTCTCATTGAACTGTATTTGTTTTTTTTTATTGTTAGCTAGCTTGAGCTTGACTGCCACCTCACATGATCTTAAGCGATGGTGCGGTTGATGATGGTACACAGAAATAGAGTAGAATGGTTGTAATCACAATTTTACTTGCGATTCATGCGTGGCAACTTTCGAACAAACTATTACATATTGACGTCATTAATTTTAAAAATTAACTTTAATCAAATGTACTTTACAGCTTTTGTTTCTGCAGTTAGAAACAGCACAATAAAGGCATTTTTGCGGGTTTTTGTTACAGTATTTACAGAAACAAGTCATAAGGCGTACTGAGAAAGGCTTTGAAATGCCCTGCACTATGGTGCAGAGTGTTGGCACGCGCGCTCTGGCCGCTTTTCTATTCTATCTATTTCTGTGGTACACACTTACCCAGCAAAAACCAATCATTTGAGTCTAGAATATACCAAAATATCACAAACAAAACATGTATTAGAAAAACTATTCGCAAAACTATAAAATAACATGTCAATCTTTCAATCGTCCCTCATCATTTCAGCTAATGGATTCATCCACCCTTACCAGTATAAATAAAGCATTTTTTAACAAGCAAACTGTGTCTACACCTAAAAGATTTAAGATACATAATTGAATGTCTTTGGTCTACACACACAACGACCGGTTCCAATAGGGCTTAAGTATAGCAAAGTATGTACTGACCTAAGCTCTTGTTGAATGATGGGTGTAAATGGGGTAGACCCATTCGTGCCGGTTGCTTCCACCTCGATGGAGCTTCGGATACAGGCATAACTATAATTCAGCCGCCAGGTGGCGAGAACTGATAAGTTTTCACGGATTTTTAGGTTATGTTCAACGTTTTGTGGTGGTGGAGTTTTAATTTTATGATTTGGAAACTGGTTATTGCTGTTTTGGCGAAGTTTTAGGGTTGTAGAAACTTTAATGGGCGTTAAATAGGAGTGTGGTATAGATCATGTTAAGGCAGCCACGGAGCTACATTTGTAAAAGGGGGAGCAGAACCAATCTGCAGCCCTATAGGCAAAATTATCAACAAATGAAATACTAGGATTTCGTTACCACGAGCAGTGTTCACGGTAGCTTAGTGACTAAAGCACTGGCGTACTGAGCCAGGAGTCGCAGGTTCGAATCCTGCTCGTGAGTGTTTTTTTTTCCACAATTTAAATCTTTAGATTTCGCTTCGCATGCGTAAATGCGTTAAAAAACAATAAAATAATTAGTAAGGGTAGGCATATCTATACCACTTTGAATTAACTGCAAAGTTAGTCGAGTCGGTTAAGAAACACAGTTTCTTAATAAGATATCGCTGACGTCACCCAAAGACGTGCCAAGTGGATGAGAATTTCGATTCCACGAGTAGTGTTCACGGTAGCTTAGTGGCTAAAGCACTGGCGTACTGAGCCAGGAGTCGCAAGTTCGAATCCTGCTCATGAGCGATTTTTTCTGTCCACAATTTAAATCGTAAGATTTCGCTTCGCATGCGTTCTTGCGTTAAAAAATAATAAAATAATTAGTAAGGGTAGGCATATCTATACCACTTTGAATTAACTGCAAAGTTAGTCGAGTCGGTTAAGAAACACAGTTTCTTAATCAGATATCGCTGACGTCACCCAAAGACGTGCCAAGTGGATGAGAATTTCGATTCCACGAGTAGTGTTCACGGTAGCTTAGTGGCTAAAGCACTGGCGTACTGAGCCAGGAGTCGCTTCCCATGCGTTCTTGCGTTAAAAAATAATAAAATAATTAAAATACTAGGATTTTCGTAAGTTCAATTTTGGAGCTTTAGATTTTTTCATTGTATAACATGCACTGCTTCTGTGGTCCAGAAACCGGGTCCAGAATAGTACAGACAGCGAGACTGGCGGGCCGCTGTCCGCCCTCATTCCTCGCCACCCAGGGTGCCTGCCCCCCACTCCCCATCCCTAGATTCAGGCCGGTATTAAGGACTTCCGTTTTGTATGGATCGACGGCTGAAGGCTCCACCACACAGCTGCGTTAATATTAGTCGATATTATGTTTTTTTTTTGTGGACTCTCGCAGATGGTACCCAAGATAGGTACCCTAACTGCTTAACCGGGCGGTTGGCGAAGAATTTTTGTATAATAGTATCGATAGACTATCGACACTATAAGCTGTGCTAGCCGCAGTCAGTTCGTGGATGGGTGACCGTTTCGTTACACATCGAGACCCCTCCGTGTCTCGGAGAGCACCTTAAGCTGTTCGTTCCGGTTGTCATACGAATATCTATGGCAGTTGTTACGGGTAGTCAGAACCCTGAAAGTCTGACAACTGGTCTAACCTCCGAATGTCAGTATTACCCAGTAACTGGGTTGCGGGGGTCTGATGGCAGTCGCTCCGTGTAAAATAATGATGTTCAGCCGCATCTGGTTAGACTGGAAGCCGTCCCAAACATAATTGGAAAAAGGCAAGGAGGATGATCGATACACTATCGATAGTATCGATATTTAGATAGTATCGATACATAGATAGTTTTGCTACATGTCGATAGTATTATAGCACATAACCACGCTATTGATACTATCGATAGGCCAATCAATAGGGTAACTATTTTTCAAGATGTTTTTTTATGAGATACAGATCTCCTCTTGACCGTAATTTAGACAGCTTTGTCAAGATGTGGTCGACGATGGAGCGAGCAAACCTATTAGGTGCCGATTCACTGCAGCTTTAAAGGCGTTAGGGTTGTAAGTGCCCGGAAATACAGATGCTGGCAGTGAATTCCACAACTTGGCTGTGCGCATTATGAAAGAGTTCTCAAAGCGCTTGGTCCTGATAGTAGGGATTTCTACCAAATCTGGATGATATCCTGCAGTGCGTCGTGTAGTCCGATGAAAGAAATGAGATGGTGGAATAAGCTCATGGAGCTCTTGCACACACTCTCCAAAGTACAGCCTGTAGAACACCGACAAACAAGTAACTGTGCGTCTATGGGTTAAGCTTTGTAGCTTAGATTTTACTAGCAGTTCATCACCAATTAGCCTCTCAGCTCTGCGTTGAATCGAGACAAGAGCGGCAAGCTGGTATTTGGCGGAGCCATCCTATAAGTGACTGTAATACTCCATACACGATCCGACCTGAGCTTTATATAAAGTGAAAAGCTATCCAGGAATGAAGTATTGCTTAGGTATTCGGCAACGCAACGCTAATAAAAACATGACCTATTTACCAAAACACTACAAGACGACCTCCTTAAATATTCTTAAAAAACTATGTCAATACATTATATATAGTTTGTAGGTTTGTAGACTCACATCCGAATCCTCCACGGTATTATACGTATAGGGTACTCCATAAATCATTACACTTATGATATTAGGGGTAAAAAGTGGTCCCGAGGCGGGAACATGTCTCGTCCAATTCTTGGAGTAATCTATATACCATGATATCGGTTCCAAGACTTGTCAAATTGAAAACTATTGAAAAACCTCAGGGATAGTGAAAAAATAGTAATAAAATTAGGTGCTTGATAAATTGGGGTGTTAAAAGAACCACGTGGGAATTTCATGATAAATTGGTCAGTAAAACAAAAGTGATCCATATTTTTTTTTTTTTAAACCGAGGTAACGTGACATCCCCAATTATCGACACTTTAAGGGACGATCACAAGTATATTTTAAATATTTGGATGATTTTTTACGTAGGTACTTATGGTGCACTATGTAACAGTTTAATGTCTATTAGATAATATTTAATCGTATACCAAATTATAATTTTGCTCTTATTTTCTGAAGTTGGTTGTTTTTTGTCGAACAGTGGGGCACTGTCGGTCACAAGCCCCAGTTGCTTTTACTATAAGTATGCCACTTTTTGGACTTCTTTGCCATCAAAGTTAGTGCAAAAGAAAGCCAAGTGCATCACAAAATGCTACTTGCATTAGTTTTGTTTTTAACTATTCAATTATTAGACTTTAACGTTGGCAGCTACACCCGGCAACGATATATCGTAGCGATTTATCTGTGCAGTCTGTTTCCGCAGTTTTATCGAACGTGTTTATGATATATCGTTGCAGATTCTTTCCTTTGAACAGTTGATCGGCGGCAGTTACATTTCCTATTCTATAAATCGTTGTTGATTGCACATTTTTATCGTAGCGTGTGGATGGCGTAGGTATTCAAATGATAATTATATTCCGTGCAACTAGAATCGAATATTCATAAGTGCCTGCAATTAGGTCTATTTGAATAAAAACATGATTTACGGTGCCGAGACGTGGACACTGACAGTTGGGCTAGTCCACAAGTTCAAAGTCGCTCAGCGAGCTATGGAGCGAGCTATGCTTGGAGTTTCTTTGAAGGATAAAATCCGTAACGAGATTATCCGGAGAAGAACCGGAGTGACCGACATAACTTGTAGGATCAGTAAGCTCAAGTGGCAGTGGGCTGGCCATGTCTGTCGAAGGACCGATGGCCGCTGGAGCAGACGAGTCCTTGAGTGGAGACCGCGAATCGGCAAACGCAGCGTGATTGATTGAATAAAAACAATTTGGATTTGATGTAAATATTTGGTAAAAACCAATCACTATAGCTCATCGGTTGTTCCACGCAATCGCCATTGCTCTATATCCTCTGCTTTCTTTTTAGAACCTCTTGAATCTCTTGATGCAATTGGACTCCCACTTTCTGCTATAATAAAAAAGTATATGAGTCCTTTGAGAGAAGCCTATAAGAGTTTTGATGGATCCATAGAGTATCTTGCCGGTTCTTCTCCATAGAACACACCATTTGGGACCGTGAAACTAGATTTGACTATTCATAAGCGCCTGTAATTAAACATAGGTCTATTTGAAAAAAAAAACCTATTTGAATTTGACGTTGATCAAGAAGATTTGTATAAATTGTGTAAGTACTAACTGTACTAAGTGCGTGTAGGTACCTACTTGCTAAGAAAGCCTAATTGTATCCTATTGTATCTTAACACGTAGTTTGTTTCATACATAAGAAACAAGCGAGCTATCTTTTGCTCAAGAAAACCGTGTAGAAAGCAGTTTGATTTATATCCGTGTGTGTGCGACATTAAGAGCTATCACTTGTGTAGAGAGTTCAGTTGACTCTGCCGTCAAGGATGCTTGTCTACAGTTTAGAGAAAAATGTTTAGGGAATGTAAGTAGGATAGTTAATATTTAATTTAGTTAGAGGAAGGGATAACATTTTGTATTATCTAACCCAAGACGAATTGTTGCTGATATACAAAATTATAACTGTGGGTTTGCACCAAAAAACATTTAACATGTAATGTCTCGAAACTTGTCATATGAAACTAACGTCACAACTCGTTTTGTTGATTGCTACGTTCGCACTGCAGAAAACTGGGTAAATTCTTTGACAGATTTCAAGATTTGTTGTTGGCTGTGTTTGCACTGACTAAAAACTTATATATTGACATGTTTGTCTATAGATTTGTCACGGCTGACGTTCGCACTGATGCTTAATCATGTCTCGCAACTTGTATAAATCTCGTGTTTTGTGTTTTCCAATGAGGTCGGTAAACATATGTGACCCAAAGCAGACACTTTATATTATCTGTGCTTTGAAGTTTATCGAACTATGACAATGATTTCCACAGATCTATTAATGATTTCCATGTTTGTGAAATACGACCTAAATGACATCTTTCGATGAGTTGCAAGATTTGTCTCGAGACATTTTGATTTGAAATTAATTGTGAAACATGTCAATAGAATATGAAATGTCATACATGTTTCGTTTCAACAAGTTGTGTGATAATGCGAACGCGATTAGATACATTGACAGAAAATTGACTTTTCAACACAACACACAACTGTTTTATGTGAATGTTTCGTCAGTGCAAATTCACAGTAAGGAGTTTGCGTCCAGTGTGTTAGCGTTTGTTCACGGTTAGTACCTAAGTGAAATGTTTCAACTTTGCCCACGTAGCCATACTTTGTCTGTTTAATTATTTATTAGTATTCAGGATTTCAGTACTTGGAAAGATTTTATAACTGTGGAAACATTTAAGGGAAACAAACTTTTGTTATATTCGGTTGATGCCATATGTAGCGTTTATATTTGACGACCTCTGTGGTCTAGTAGTTCGAATGTCGGACTGCTGATCACGAGGTCGTGGGTTCGATTCCCACAGGGCACAAATATTTGTGTGATGAACATGAGTGTTTGTGTTGGTCTGGTTGTTTCTTATTTATTTATATTTGCTTTATTGTACACCATAAAAACATTACATTGAATATGCATTTAAACTATTGTACAAATGGCAGCCTTATCGCGATCAGCGATTTCTTCCAGGCAACCTTAGGATGGACAAGAATGAACTGGACAGAAAATGGGGTTGTCAGATGGTAAATTCGATACATAATTTAATAATAAAATAAAATACTATACTACTACTATAAAATAACAACAAAAATACATTCTATAAATCCTAATACATAAATACTATATGCATATATACATATAAATAATAAGCAACGGTAAAGTAATTAAAAACGACCACATACAGGAGAAGAAACATGTTCATAGCGACACATAATGCTCCTTCACAATCCTCTTAAACACTGGCAGCGATTGCGCTCTTCTAATAGGCACTGGCAATGCATTCCACAAACGAGCAGCTTGAACCGTAAAGGATTTGTCAAAAAAAATGTGGAATGCATTGGCATTTTCAGTCTTAAATTATTTGATGACCTAAGGAATAGCGTGTGAGTGTTGCAGAGGAATTCCAAACGATTCTTCAGGTAAAGGGGAGTAGAAGGAGAGAAAAGCACGTTATAAAGAAGATAAAGAATATGAGCATTCCGGCGAAGGCGAATAGGTAACCAAAATAAATAAATAAATATTTTTTTATTTCACATAAATGGTGTACAGTAAACACTTACAAATAGTAGTTATACAATTTCTCGGTATGAAGTGTATGTTTGAACTCTGGTACCCAATGTAAGATTTAACTTGTGTTATGGGTACCAGCGCTCTCATTAATTAAATCCACAGGGAGTTACATTTGGGAGTTTCTTATGTATTACAAGAATGTATTTACAAAAAAAAAAGTATATAAGTATTATATCCATTGTCTAGTACCCATACCACAAGCTCTGCTTAGTTTGGGACTAGATGATGTGTAAAATGTCCCAAAAATATTTATTTATTTATTTATATCATAGAAATCATAATATCATATATCATTTTAGTAGTAGTAGAACTCCTTTGTGAAAGAGCTCGTCCGGGGAAGTATTACCACCGTATCTACTTCTCCGCCAAATAGTGATGCTTGCATTGCTGTGTTTCGGTCTGAAGGGTACGGGTGCCGGCGAAATTACAATCACATGAGACTTTCCATCTTCATGTCTCAGTTTGGCGAACCGACTTGCGGTACTATTTAGGTAACAGCCTAGGTGGTATTGCAGTTGTTATGGGCAAAGGTAACCGCTTAACATCAGGTGGGCCTTTAGCTAGTTTCGCCATCCTATAATATATAAAAAAAAAAAAAAAAAAAACTAATAAGGTAATAGAAATGTCATCTATGTCTTTTAATACTGGAACGCGTGTCGCCGGTAATACGCAAAAACGCCACCATGTTTCTAGCATTCAATGAAAAATGAATTAAGCCTAAAAAGAAGTCCGTAGTAAGATACGCTGCAAAATACAATTTTAGTGACTCTGCGTCCAAAACATAACTGATGATCAAGCGAACGGTTCGCGCACTGGTGTCCTACGAGACACCTGTGCGCTGCGACACTTTCACGCGTCTTTGCCACTTCTATTACCGTATATTACGGTCCACAATTACAAAAAACCAGTCGTCGGATGTATGCCTCAGCAGGATCGCTATGACGACTGCGTAACTTTCTTCCAACTGCCACTAAGATTGGACTTGCACAATCTCTTCTTCTTCCTGTTCTTGACTATGCCGATGCCAGCTATCTAGATCTCACCGAGGACCAATTCGAAAAGCTTGAGCGACTTCAAAACTTTTGTATTAGATTCATATTTGGTTTACGCAAATATGATCATGTGTCAGAATTTCGCGCAAAACTCAAGTGGCTTCCAATACGCCTTCGTCGGAATGCTCATATTCTATCACTGCTTTATAGTATTCTTTTCATCCCACTACACCCTTCTATCTTAAAGAGCGATTTCAGTTCGTCTGTGATACACATAAACTTTCCTTGAGGTCATCAGAAAACTTAACGCTAGAGATGCCCAAGCATTCCACACGTTTCTATGACTACTCTTTTACTGTTCAAGCCGTACGCCTGTGGAATGCACTGCCGGTGTCTGTGAGACGTGCACAATCGTTGCCAGCTTTCAGGAGAATGGTAAAGGAATGTTACTTAGCTCCTTAATTTGTTACTATTTTTATGTAATAGTTATTACTTATATATTTATATTATATATAATTGTATAATAGAGTTATGTATCTTTATATATATCCAGTTATGTTATATTTCGGTAAGCATGTATTATCTTAGATATACTTATAATTTTGATATATATATTAATAAGCTTTTGTTTTTATTTTAGTTATTTATATAGTGTTTTCTCTATAGTACACCGCCAACTACCTGTTATATTTTCTTGTAGATTTCAAGTCCATCCAATGGTTGTCTGGAAGAAATTGCTTTAAGCGATAAGACCGCTAATTGTTAGTACTGTGCTCATGTTTGTTATAACTTTGTTTTTATTTTTATGGTGTGCAAACAATAAAGTATACTACTCTATCTATCTATCTATATTATTAAGATTTCTATGGTTTATACATTCTCTACATGCCATTATTAGGCAAAGTAGGTTAAGTTGGGTTATGTGGGTATAATTAAAGAATTTTACCGGTAATTAGAAAGAAAGGAGAAAAGGTAAAGGTCGTGAGAGATGATGAGATTATCACCATCATAAGCGAAGGTTGGTGATAACAGTAGGCTTGAGAGCATGTTACACTGCTGCTATTCATCATCATCATCAACATTTCAGCTGAAAGACGTCCACTGCTGAACATAGGCCTCCACCAAGCATCATGTTTGGGGGGATATGCCATAATCGCCACGCTTGGCAGACGGGTGGTTGACGGTCGGTTGTTGGCGATCGCAGTTGCTTGGTTAAATACTTAGAGAACGCTGCTGCCAATCCTCTGTTGAATTCCTTAGTCGCCTTTTACGACACCTGTGATAAGATAATAGGGTTGGGCAATTCTTTACGTCCGGCATCACCACCACCACACTGCTGCTATTATTTTTAGATTATTATATTATATTTAACATTAAAAAGATGCATTTGACAGTGGCGTGCATTGCATATAGGCAAGTAGGCAGTACCCAGTGCCTTCCTCATTCAAATTCAATAGTGGTGTAAGTTATTATATTTTTTTCAAAGTACGATGATTACTTATCTTTAAAGAGACTAACCAGTTTCCGAAGGGCTGATCAACGCAAAAATTAATTAATCAGCTGTCAAATCTTAGGTCAAGCGAAAAACCCGGCGGCAAAAATGGCATTTCAAAGGAGCTGATATTAGATTTGACAATAGATCAAATTGATCGGCCTTCCAGAAACTGGGGGTTTTTAATGCTAAATTAATCTTCCTACATAAAAAATCAATAACTTACACCACTATTTAATTTAAATGAAGTAGGCATGCCACTGGCATTTGAAGTCTTACATTTAATGACATTGCTGTTTAAATTTAAATACTATATAAAAATATAATAAAGACTGGATCGAGTTCAGTATCAGTCGAATTTGAATTCGAGTTAGTGTCAATTTGTACTGCATTTTACTTGGAATTAACATTAGTTCGATTTGGTTCAGAGCTCGAACCAGTCGGGGTAAGGCCCCAGTTGTCCAAACCATTAATTAAAACGTGAGTAAAGCTCCAAAAGAAAATCAAAAAAGCAAGCTCAACAAATCGAGAAGTTTCGCACAAGAGCACGTCAAATCAGTCGTTGGGCGGGGAAATCGTCTCGGGCATAAAAAAACGGCTTGCAAACCGGTAAAAAACCGCCTCGAACCAGTGAAATCCGGGGTCGGTGCCAACTTTCCGCTCCATCGGGATGACTGGGCGCTTCCCGCTTGGAATGACCCTCTCACTCAAGAAGTTTTGGACGAGGCATAAATTGATATTCTTTTTTAGAGCTTGGATTTTCAGAGATTCATTGGGTGCAGCTGTGCTGATAAGGTAGTAGTTTATGCTTTTCTTGGATAATAATTAATAGACTTACGGTCAAAATTAATATTCTATCTATACGGTTTGCCCTACTAGAGATGGAAATTTGACATAAGTTCCATACATTTTATGTCAAATTTCCATCTCGAGTGGGGCAAATCGCGGGTTGATTTAATTCTGGCCGTTAAAGTACTAGTTATTAAAACAAATCGATCCCTTTTTTTATTCAGAGCATAAACTACATCAAATAAGGACAAAATATGTGATGTCGTTTACGCTCTCAGCAAATATAATGATGTATCATAGGACAACAGCGGAGTTTCAAAGTGTTGGACTTAAGGTTCCATCCCTATGCAAAGACAAAAGTTTTATGGCCCACTGGCTGTGTTTCCAGTGTTTGTGTGTAAGTAATGTTAGAATTCCTGGAATCTATGTCAAGGCTATGTTCCACCGGTATGTTTGTTTAATGGCCTCCATAACACAAGAGGCTTTAGGTGTTAGTGATGTTAAAATAAGTATACAATGTAAGTGATCTAATGTCGACTTGAGTTTTTTTTATAGTATCAGATGGCGAAAACCGAAGGCCCACCTGATGCTAAGCGGTTACCTTGGCTTAGAACAACTGCAATACCACCTAGGCCGTTGCCCAAATGGTACCGCAAGTCGGTTCGCCAAACTGAGACATGAATATGGAAAGTCTCATGTGATTGTTATTTCATCGGCCTCCGTACCCTTCAGACCAGACACAGCAATGCAAGCATCACTGTTATACATTTTCAACTATTATTGTTAACTTTTTTTTATTTTATTTTTTTATTTATTTATTTATTGAATTGAATTCTTTTATAAAGATGACGCAGATATAAAGCGACAACGCAGGGCGTTATGTGTAGTTTAGGTATGTATTTAGATCCTTCTGTCGGACCTACTACACGTGTCAACTTTGGATTGACTATACAAAAAAGGCACACTGGCATAAGGGTAGCCTATAATAATATTTTTAGGCAACTCATGGGCTTGAAGCGCTGTTGCAGCGCTTCAGAAATGTACACGGAAGCTCGAGTTGACTCGTTTAACGCAATACTCGTTTTTTTTTTATTGTAGTCATTGCATGTGATTTTAATATTTATGTTTCATTGTAATGTGTGTTATCTATGGATTTTTGGATCTGAATAAAATAAATAAAATAAACATATACACATATACCTACCTATCTTCTCATAAATTATTTTAGTTTGACTTTTCAAAGCAAAACTATAAAGTAAAACGCTACGCTCATAGTCATTATTTACACATTACGATGCCGCCTCCAAAAATTATTGCATCACATTTCCAGTTTTCCGTCGGGTCGGCCTACTTTCTTCAGCATCTGCAGCTCTTTTGTGCGATCCAAGTGCCTTTTACCTGCACAAGATAGTGTATCTTACAGTCACATTTATTTTCTAGCATAGTTTGCGTATGTTTTGTTACTCCAGTGAAAATTTTCTACACTGTGTAAAATTTTCTATTCTGTGGTATAGTCGCACTGGCCGGTGTAGTTTACGTGTTAGAAAAGATTACAATTCAATGCTCCACTCATGAGCACTCATGGTTCCACCTTTTTTTTTTGTTTTTGAAAATGGAACGTTTTGTTAAGTTTTTCAAATTTCAAGTTTTTGAAGACGAGTCAGGATTGAGCGTCTCTTCGTTATTTTGGAAATATAGTGCGCTGTAATTTTAGGATGATTTAAAATCATAATGCGATCTTTAAGATGAGATATTTATTTTATGACACAATTTTTATTCAGTTTTTCAAGTTAGACCTAATAATTTTCACTTGTTGTCACACAATCCATCTTACAACGATAAGTGTTACACAAGTGCCAACATTGGCGCCAGTTTAGCGTTTGTTGATGGATTACTTTAATCTTGTATGTGAATAGACTGATGGACGATGACGTCACACCGTGTAACTTTATACACTTGTATTTCTCCTTTAACTTAAGTGTTTTTAACCGACATCAAAAAAGAAGGAGGTTCTCAAATGAATTGTATTTTTTCATGTTTATTTCCTCAGAACTCCGTCATTTATCAACCGATTTGGAAAATTCTTTTTTATTTGAAAGGATATACTTCCAGATTGGTCCCATTTTTATCAAAATCCATGCGATTTTTGCATTTTCATCAACAAATCAAGCATTTGCATTCAGAAAGTATCATTTGGTGAAAATCTGGTGAAGAGCTTCAGATATAAAGAAGGGAACTCTTCAATCAATGACAGCAAGTAATCGGGGATTGCAGCAATCGCGTGTCTTTCTATTATTAATGCCACTAAAAATAGAAAAATAAAATATATTTAAAAAGTAAAAACCGACTTCAAAAAGAATAAAATAATTTGTGTGAAACAGTTTAGGAAGTCGGTGCCAATTTTTTCTTAAATCAAACCGAATCAAAGGCACCTACTTCATAAACTGTTTCACACAAATTATTTTATTCTTATTGAAGTCGGTTTTTACTTTTTTTATGAACTGTACCTATCTGTACCTGTCAAAGTGTGTGAGTGGCTCACGTTTGACGACTTGATACAATGTTGCCATGTTGTGTGGTTTTGTGTTATGGTCTATGGAATTTCCAATCTTGCGTATTTATTAAATATAACACATTTTATCTCGTATTGTATTTAATCTTACTTATTTATTTTTTATCTTTATTTACCAACATCACGCTTCACTGATCTACGTTATTGCATTGTGAATTTGTGTCGATGCCGGCTGTCGCTGAAAACCAGCGCTGTGTCTTTGCTCCGTGCATGAGGCACAGCAATATGCTGAGCGGTGGCCGTTTTGCGCGGATGTGACGCATATCTTACCACACTTCTTGGCTCTGTACCTGTATTTGTTCTGTGTTCTTGAATTTTTTGGTAATTTTTTGCGTCACTTTTGAAGCAAATAAATATTTTTTCTTTCTTTCTTTATCTTGCATTTATTTACGTGTTTTAAAACTTAACAACATTTACACAAGTAACTGTAATAGCACAAGTTTAGAGTCCTGCTCATCCGCCTGGGGAGACGTAAGGGCGGTTTACGAGGACCCTTTATATCCCATGAGACTCATAAGAGGTGACTCAGGGATAATACCAAGGGACGCTTCTGTCAGCATCCTTCTGCGAACTAATATGTCATAGTTCGAGTTACGACCAAAATGGCGGAATTGGGACATATATTGAAAGTTTGATGTGATGCGGAAAGTAAATAAAATAGGTACAGAATATTATACTAACTTAACATGTTTGATAAACTGCTATTCAAATTAAAAAGTCCTTGATTCTGTTTGCTATGGCCTTGATACGCGCGTCATTAGGAGTTATCTATGGACACTTCATTCATCAAAATGAAGTCAAGATCCATACTTATTAAGCGCCATTAGGGAGGTTGTGTACACACCCATAATTGTTACATTTTTTACGCTGTTATTAGTGGTTTTGGGCAGTCAGCCCCGCTACCAACCTGCTGACTGGCTAATCTTTTCCCCACGGCATGAGCTGTTATTATTATGTAGTTCATGTCGACACGATAGAAGAAGAAGTGGTTTTTTATTATTATTTATTTTTTGGCATTGTGATTTTATTTACATTTTAATTTTAATTGCCATTTATGTATTTTATATTATAAGTACTCTAATCTGACATTGCATTTCAAGACCTTTCAGTATTTTTGAACAATGTAAATTTGAGCATAATGTAGCCATTAATGACATAGTGTCAGATCGTTATTAACATAAAGTTATTATTACGTCAGTATATACAAAGTCTTTGGTTATTAATTAGTTTACTTTAGTTTACAGTGAAATTGTCTTATTAACCTACATTGTTCTCACACAATTATTTCCAAAAACAAAGCGTTGTATCATTAATTATTTGGATAGGATGTATACGTTATTATCCATGGAGTTTTTTACCGGGTCTTCTCTATAGGACTGACTTTATGGAACCATGCTGCATGGTTTATGTTCCCAAATAAATAAAATATAAACCTTTTTAACAAAAAATTTAAACGACGAAAACAAAAATAACTAATTATGAGTCGGCGCCAAACAAACTTTTAACAAGCAAAGTGCGTGCAAGTTGCAAGTGGCCGAGCGGAGAACGCGTTTTTGGAAAGTTATTGTTTATAGTTGAAAATTTCACGTTGTATTTGATGTTACGTTGTTTTTATTATTTATTTAAAGTAATTTAATGATCTTCGTTGATTTTTTGTTTGGCGCCGACTCATAATTAGTTATTTTTCGCTTTTCAGTTTCTGTTTTCGTCGGTTCAATTTTTTGTTAAAAAGTTTTTTCTTAATTTTTTTTGTGGCTAAAATCTAACTCCAAGTCTCCATTATGTTGAATTGTCTAGAACTACATTTATGTGTGTCAAGTTTCAACAGAATCGGTCAACAGGTAAGGATTCAGTGGATGAACAAGCACTCACCCACCCCTGTTTTCCTACCCTTAGGAGTGGATTTTGATTATAAATGAGACCAACTTAGAGATATACCCTATCCAATAAAAAAAGAATTATCAAAATCGGACTACTCTGTAAAAAGTTATGCGTGGTCATACATAAAAAAATAAAAATAAAGATACGCGTCGAATTGAGAACCTCCTCCTTTTTTTCGTCGGTTAAAAATAATTATAATATAATTCTATAAATGGAGCAAAGATGTTATTATCTTACTATTAGCGCAAAAGTGGATGCTAAACGTTGATGCTAAATACTTCGACTCAACAAGACACATTTTCATATTCTTCTTTCTTGTTACAGCCGCAAGAAATGAAACGCAGAAGGAGTCAAGTCACTTCGGGCGTCGCGTGACGTGTTGACTAGCCATGCCCTCCGACGACGTCGCCACCATGCGCTACATTCTGTTCTGCCTCCTCTCGCTCTCCTTCAACAGGAATTTCGCGTTCGTACTCGACAAACAGAACCCGTACTCGCAATTCCGAAAATGGAATGCCGGACTGAATGGCACACTCGAGTTAGAGTTCAAAACTGACCAGCCGAACGGTCTACTTTTGTACACGGATGACGGCGGCACTTATGATTTTCTTGAACTGAAGCTGGTTAATGGAGCGTTGCGACTGAGGTATAACTTGGGGGGTGGTGCACAGATTATCACTGTTGGCAGCAACCTCAATGACGGACATTGGCATAAAGTTCAAGTGAGTTGATGAAATCGAAATATATTAATTAATTATCCCTATCTATTATTATTACTTTGAAGAGGTCTTTGCAAGCCCCTTATATTACTGCGACCTAAAAGATCTATTGTAACGCCTCTGATAGTAGATTACGGCACCTCCCCAAGCCGCAGGACAACCATAAAGTCGACAATTGCCTTGGGGTTTGAGGATCTGATATCATCAGCAGAGTTTCTGTGGCCTCCAAGATGCTGATTTCTAATGTGGTGCACTGCATTCCATTCGTATAGGATATGAATGGCGTTTCATCCTTTTCGCGGCAAAATCTGCAAACTGTGGTATCTGTGAGGCCCATCCTGTGTAGATGATGTTTGTTCAGTTTACAGTACGCTGTAAGGGTTCTAGTCTTAAGCGAAAGCGCTTCTTTCATAAATCTCTTCCTGAAGCCTACTAGAAGGGCTCTCGAGTGCTCTTGGCCTGGGGTTTTTTCCCAAAGTCTAATGCTTTAACGAGTTCCCCAGTCCTTAAGATTAGCTGTGGTGGTGCATTTCGGAACCCCTCAGATTGGCTCCGGCCCTACAGTGGGGCATTCCGCACCAGCTCTAGCGAGTTCATCAGCGGCTTCGTTGTCCCTAATTCCGTAGTGCCCAGGTACCCATCTAGTGTCACAATTTATTTTCCTTAGTGAATAAAGTAGCTGGACACACTCCTTGATAAGCTTAAATTATCCCTATCTACATAGACATCTGCTTTGCTAACCGCACTCCTATTGGAAAACGCGCTTGTGGCTTTTGCACTTTGGGAATCGCTGGTCTAGAGATATGTTCATTTCACCATAAATGCCCTCCTTCTCCACCAGGTGGCGCGTCGTGACGAGCATACGTCATTAGCAGTGGACGGCATCACGCAAACCAAGACGTCTCGTGGCAAAGAGTTTGTCTTCGGCAAGTTCAATTCAAATTCTGACGTGTTCGTCGGAGGGATCCCGCCATCGTGAGTCATTTCATTTTTTATTTCTGTGTTCGAAATTTAAAGATTGACGTGTTTTTTTTTCTATTTTGAAAAGAAGAAGGACCAGCTTTGATTTATACTGGCTGGTTTTTACGTCAGGTTTTGTGTTTTTTTTTCCAGAATGTCTTATTTTGACCAGTCTATTTTCAGGATAACTTATCTGAACAGCATACATGTGTTTTCTTAACTAATATCGGAATAAAAAATGTTATTTGGAACCTGATTGAGTAAATTTGAAACTTTTTCGTCGTTCATCGAGTAAAAACGCTTCGTAAACTACACACATTTAACTTGCTATCCTAATCCGAATATAGATTGTAACAACAGGTGCTAATTAATCAGCAAAAATTGAAATTAGTATTTCATTGTTATACATGGCAATAGCGATGAACTACAATTTATCATACCTAATTAATTGTTACTACTGCGGCTACTGCCTATGATTTCAGAACATAATTGTATTGTTGGTAACCAATTTATTTCTGGGCTAATATTCATTTATTTTGCGTTGCGTGCGGACTAAAACACTTACTGATGAAGGTGTTACAATAGTGGTTTTAGTGCTTATGAAGTGACACTATAGAGTGAAGAATGGCCACCAATCGCTTAAAATATTTCGGAAAGATCTTAATAAATTTTGTGGACTATAGAATGGTTTCACTTTTGTAAAACAAGTTTTATAAGCATATTTTTTTGTTAATAAACTCTTACGTTGTGTTTCGTGTATAAGTTTCCTTTCCAGAAATTGAGCCCGTGTTCAAAGCTATGATTTTCATAAAATAACAGCTGAAGCGTTTTTACTTATTTAATATTATACTGGCCTTATCTTTTTTACCTTTCATTCAAATTTTAGGAAAAAAAAAGCAACATTTGCAACGATTTAGGGCAGCGGTACTCTAAGTGTGTTCCGCGGAACCCTAGGGTTCCGCGATACCCCTGTAGGGGTTCCGCGATACCCCTGTAGGGGATCCGCAAGAATTTAGAAAAAAAAAACAAAACACCTCTCTCTGGTCACTGGTCGAACGTTTTGAATCCGCCCGCCGCGCGTATACTTGTGAGCGCGCAGTCCCTTTGATAAAAGCCGCCTCTGAATTAGACGCTATAGTTGTGAACAAGCGACTTTCGGCTCTATCTTCAAAAGCATAAAGTCGAGATTGTTTACAACGCATTTTTTTGTATTTATATTTTTATTTCCGCTTTTTGTTTATCAAAGGCGCCGACTCGAGTATTTTTGAGAATGTTCGAGTTCGAGTCTAGGACTAAGTATAAAAGCGCTATTATATAAAAAAAGTCGCGCCTCGTCAGTCAGTTGACGATTAGCGTTCGGAGCGATAAGTTCGTACCTACCTACTTACAAGCTGGCTAGCCTGCTGCCTTCTTGTAAGTTCTACTGCCCGCTGTATTCTGATTGTATCAGTTTTGTACATTTCTTCTTTGGACTAAACTTTGTCTCGTAAACGCAGTAACGATTGTGCATTATTTTGACCCTACCATCCTGACGTGTAACATTATTAATAAAGAAGAATGGAACGTTGGCTTAAAGGTGTTAAACGTGTTGCAACGACATCTTCTAATGACGCTGAATGTTCAAAAGCAGTACGCGCGGAGAATACAGCAATTACCGATCCAGACGATGATGCCACGACGTCAAGCTCCACGGTTTCAAAGACGAAAAAAAGGAAGTATGATGAATCATATATCAGTTTCGGATTTGTTGATTCCAACGGCTCACCTCTCTGCATGTTATGTAGTAAACTGCTTCCTAATAGTTCCATGGCACCTGCCAAATTACGCAGACATTTAGAAACTGTACACCCCGAGTCTAAAGACAAGAATAAAGAAAGAAAAAGAAAGAAAAAATATTTATTGCCACAACAAGACGACATGCGGTAGGTGCACATAAAAAATACTTAATTAGGTACATTTCTTGAATCATTTTATCAATGTATGATACCTACTTTGCATGTCGTAGCTGCGGCAAACTGGTCAACACTCAGCATGAAGAATTTTTTGTTCGTAAAAAAGAACAGTTATTGGAAAGTCAAAAAAATATGATGCATGTAACACAAACTATCAATGAAAAGGCCACGGAGGCATCATATTTAGTTAGCTATCGCATTGCACAAGCAGGTGAAGCGCACACTATCGCTGAGAATTTAATAAAGCCATGTGTGTTAGACATAACAAAATGTATGCTCGATGAAAAATCTGCAAAGCATCTTTCTACTGTACCGCTATCAAACGATACTGTTTCACGGCGAATCCATGATCTGGCAAGCTACGTCAAACAAGAACTAGTTGCACGTCTACAAAAAACACGATTCGCCTTGCAAATGGATGAGTCAACTGATGTCACTGGTCTGGCTATCTTGCTGGTTATCGTGAGATATCCATATGAACGTTCTTTTGAAGAAGACATGCTTATGTGTTCACCGCTGCCCACAAACACTACCGGGGAAGAAATTTTTAATAAAATAAACATATTTTTTAAAGAAAATAATCTTAGTTGGAACGATTGCATTGACATTTGTACAGATGGGGCCAAGGCGATGACAGGTAAAACAGCAGGAGCAGTATCACGAATAAAAAGTAAAGCGCCTAATTGTAGTTCCAGCCATTGTACGTGGGACACTCAGAAAGTTTTGCGAAACTAAAAAAAATTGTTCTATACGTACATATATTTTTATCAAATCTTTTCAAAGTACTTTCCACCAGCCTCTATACAAAGATTCATGCGCCTAAACCAGTTTTCAAAACACTTTTTCCAGTCCGCCGCAGACACCTCGTTTACAGCCTGCTCGAACGCAGCCAGCGCATCTTCCGGCGACGAAAATTGTATCCCTTTGAGCTGATTTTTTATTTTTGGGAATAAAAAGAAGTCACACGGTGCTAGATCAGGGCTGTAAGGAGGGTGACCCAGGAGTTTGACTGGCGTGCTGTCCAGGAAGTCCCTCGTTTTGAGTGCGGTGTGCGCAGGTGCATTGTCGTGGTGGAGCAGTAGCCCGCGGAGCCCTGTGTTTGGTCGCTTGTTGCTTATAACAGAGAAAACTTCTGGCAAACATTTGGTAGTATACCATTCGGCATTAATGCTTCTTTGATCCCGTAAGGGAATTGATACCAAGTGGCCAGTCAAATTAAAAAAGCTAGCGATCAAAATCTTACCCCCGCTTCTAGATCGCTTCACTTTGGTAGGCGTTGGCTCATTTTGAAACACCCAAACAGTCGACTGGCGCTTGGTTTCTGGGTCGTATTGATAAATCCAGGACTCATCACCTGTAACGATGTCGTAAACACGCCGAGACGAGCCTGCTTCAAATTTGTTAAGCATATCACGGCACCATTCCACCCGGGCCTGCTTCTGAGCATCGGTGAGGTTGTGCGGCACCCAGCGTGATACTATCCTCCTCACGCGAAGATGGCTGTGTAGAATCTCGTGAACGCTTCCCGATCCAATCTTCAATATGTGTTGAATCTCCTGATATGTAATTCGCCTATTGTCTTGGATTAAATTTTTCACTGCTAGCACGTTTTCTTCGGTAACAGCCGTCAAAGGGCGACCGCTTCTTTCGTCATCCCCCAAAGTTGGTCGACCGCGCTTGAATTCGTTATACCAACGATACACGGTTGCCTTGGAAGGGCCTTCATCCATGAATGCCATTTGAAGTCTATCGTACGATTCATCCGGTTTCAGGCGACACTTGAAATCGTATAAAATCATAGCTCTAAAATGTTCCCGGCGCAGATCCATATTTCAGTGAGACACAATACTTTGAATTAACTCGCAAAAAATGTGGAGGGAAATTTTGAAATTGGAACTTACTTATTTTTACTTATAAATAATCATATTTTCGAAAAACATTATAACTGGCCAGTCTCCCATATATAAAAACTTTTTTTCGCAATACTTTCTGAGGGGCCTGGTATTCTGCATAGACAAGCACTTGCGATGAAGCAAATGCCGTTAAATCTAAAATTAGTTATGGATGAAGCGGTAAAAATAATTAATTTTATCAAATCACGACCACTACAATCCCGATTGTTCTCATTATTGTGTGAAGATTATGGCAGCAAACATAAAACACTGCTGCTCCATACAGAAGTGCGATGGCTGTCTCGGGGTAAAACTTTAACAAGGCTATTTGAACTTAGAGCCGAGTTACAAATGTTTCTTTCAGCAGATACAGTTTCTTTTAATTTGAAAGACCGTTTGTATGATAAAACTAGGTTGTTCCGATTGTCTTTTATGGCGGATATCTTTCAAAAACTGAACGAATTGAATTTATCATTGCAAGGTAAACAGACAACAGTGTTCCAGGCCTATAACAAAATAACTGCCTTCAAAAGAAAATTAGATTTTTGGATTATTTGCGTTGGTAAGAGAGAAATAGAAAGCTTTACGTCACTCAGTGAGTTTGTTAGCGATAACGACTCGGAAATGTTTCAAGATGATGTGTTTGAAGAATTGGTCCAATATCTCACTTCGATGCGCGCATCTTTTGTAAAGTATTTTCCCGAAGAACATAATACAAAAATGAAGCTGAATTCATGGATTCATAATCCTTTTTTACCCAACTTGCAAAAGCCCGAAAGTATGTCAAACGAGATATATGAATCTCTTTTAGAAATGTCATCAGACACAAGTATGGAGTCACTGTTCAAAACGACGCCTCTCAACGATTTTTGGTGCAGAATCCGTGATGAATATCCAATGCTTGGCAGAATGGCTCTGAATATTCTTCTCCCGTTCCCAACAACATATTTGTGCGAAACAGGATTCTCAACCTATGCAGCCACGAAAACAAAATATCGCAATAGACTGGACGCCGAACCTGATATGAGACTTCAAATGTCTTCTATCAAACCTGATATCAACCAATTGATGAAAAATAAAAAACAGTTTCATACCTCCCATTAGTTAAGATTTTTTCATTTTTAATATCTTCTATTATTGTACTTGGCATGTGGTTAAAGTAAGTAATAATTAGTAACTGTTACATTGTACTTTTATTATGCTTATATAATAAAGAATACACTTTTAAAAACTATTGTTTTATTGTAGGGTTCCGTCAAGTATTTTGCTTGTCAAAAGGGTTCCGTGACCAAAAAAGTTTGAGAACCGCTGATTTAGGGTGTCTTACTACCAGAGCTATGCGAGGAAGCTAAACGGTGAGCGAGGGCAAGGCTAAGCTACGAAACTCTGTGTCTATTTCCACGAATGCTAAATTGTATAGTGGAGCGGAGATGCGAGATGCGAGAAAGATGCAGTATGCGCGAGGTAGCTACGCGAGGAAGATGAGCGATGTGAGCTTAACAATACAGCGCAGTCGGATAGCGGAGTGAAGCGAAGTGCTACTCGCATCTCTAGCCCACATCCTTAGCTCGCGTCCCAAAATGGATGCGAGTCCCTTGCTTCAGCGGCAATGTAAAATACTTTACATCGTTGAACCCTTTTCCAGAGCTATTTTGAGCTAAGCTATGAAAATCAAACGACCCTATTGGTGGTTTTTCAAACGATCCTGTTGGTGGTTTTTCAAACGATCCTATTGGTGGTTTTTCAAACGATCTTGTTGGTGGTTTTTCAAACGATCCTATTGGTGGTTTTTCAAACTATCCTATTGGTGGTTTTTCAAACGATCCTATTAGTGTTTTTTTCCTCGCTTACCGCTTATGTTAGCTCACATAGTTCGTTTACTCCAAAACAATTATCTGGGCGGAACACAGCAACTACAATATCATGGCTACATACCAGCGAATTTCCAGTACACCAACCGCAGCATATTAAAACCAATTACTCTGCCAAGGGAGCCATTACCTTTATTTATTTCCGCTTACTAACAATGAGACACTTTAATTAAACAGAGGTAAGTTCAATCTTAACTGACGGTTAAGTTGGCAACGAATTGAGAGATTACACTCGCTTTTAGTTAATTGCGATGAGATAACAGACGGATTTAGTGTTGTAGTTAAATACGTTGTGTGTTGATTGCGGTTATGTAAGTTAGTGGAAACACAAGAACTTAAAATGATAGTGTTGTGATGTTTAACGGTTAAGGCCACAGAAATTTAAACGATAAAGTAAATAAACGTAGAAAGAGTTGACATAGTATGTAGGAGCTGACCTGTCCCGACAGAAGGCACCCGTTCACGAGCATGATGCGAGCATCAGCCATCGCTTAACTCAACCATATTGAAGGGATCTTACGACCCGACACTAACGCCACCATCACCATGACATTTAAGTGAGCATGACAGCATGATAACATTTCTATTACCTTATTATTTAGATTTCTATGGTTAATGCAGTCTTTCTCAAAGTATGGGTAGCAACCCACTGGTGGTCGCAGGTGGATATTGTCGGGCCCTGAAACTGATACATATTAACGAAAAAAATCTGCAGCAGTAATATAACGCTGTTTTTTCCCACTGAAAACTTTTTTTGATGGGTCGCAGTCCAGATAACTTTGGGAACCATAAGGTTAAGGTTGCTCTGTGGTTAAGATGTTAACCATTTAAAAAGAAGTCGTGAATTCAGATCTCACTTTGATGGTAGGTATATTTTTTAAGATAATTTATTTATTTAACCTAGGTTTTTGGATTCAGCAAGCTCAGGATAAATGTACTCGTCAATATTCGTGGAGAAAAAACAGCTTAGCCCACGGATCAGTACACAGAATGCTTTGTATTTATTTATGTACAGTCCATAACACATTTTACAATAGAAAACAAAAAAAAACAAACACTAAGCATAGTATTAGTATTAGTAAATCTATACGTACTTACCCAATATATTAAAATATAAACGACGTACGTTGTATATTTAGTTATTCGGCTTAAAGGACCAAAAGCTAACTTATTACCCGATCATTTCTCCAGTTCTTCTTCTTCTTCGTGTCGATGATTCGAGTTTATTATATAATTTTGGACCAAAATGAAGCCACGTCAACAGCACTCTCAGTAGCCTCGCATAGGTCTTTGATTGTGCAGGTGGAATTGCACAGGCATCGTCTGTGGGTTGACTCCACAGTCACATTGTGACTCGTCTGTGTATCCCCATCTAACTAAATTTGACCTGCAGCGGCCCATCTGGCTTCGGAGTCGATTCAAGGTTTTCCAGATGGGCCATGGTAGTTGGTGGCCTGCTGGGAGCTCTTCTGCAGGCCCAATGTAGTCAGCAGGGGGAGGGTGTCTTTGTTGCCACAGTTCCTCTCGTGCCTTATTAGGGCTGCTGCCTGTTAATGATTGTGTTACCTTTAGAAAGCTTTTGCGGCTCTTTAATCTACATCTTGCTTTCCCGATGCCATAGAGAGGATGTCTATTGTCAGTCTCCTGTTTAGATTTTTCAATGGAGCAGGCAATTTATCTTCTGACTGCCGGAGGGGCTATACCTGCAAGGGGATATAGTGTAGCGAGTGGTGTAGGTTTAAGGCAGCCAGTTATTATTCTACACGTTTCATTAAAACTTAAAAAGTCTAAATATACACGTAATTCCACCTACAAATTAACAAAACAGCATTCAGAACACACCATTACTCTAATCGTTGCTCTCACAACGTCACCGATTTTCCAATCGAGAATCGAATATTTTTTTACGATACGATCTTTTTCACTAAACTAGCCAAACACAACTCTAACCCTGAATTTTGCGTGTTAAAGTTGAAATTTGAATGCACTATTTCGAAATATGTAAGCCCATGCAAATACACACTTTAAATTTTACGTATACAGGTTTAAATTGCAACGAATATTTTAGAGTAAATGCATTGAGGGTGGTGGGCGGCTATTCAGTTAATTGGTGTGTCGAAAACTGTTAGTATGTTTCAATTCGAAGAGCTGTCTGTGAATAATTTGAATTTATTTTTTGGTTGAACTTAGTGAACAGTTTTTCATTAGTCTAGGATACACGTAACTGAAATTCTCGGTTTCTATACAACTTGCATCAAAAAAGCGTGGTCATATTTGAAGAGCTCATTCCATTGAGGTAATATTGTACTACGTACTAGAGAAGACGCCTCGAATCGATTGTTTGTAACTCGCCCTAGAGCTCCCGCACTCTCACTCGCTCGCCCCTGCTGCGTGCCCCGCGGCTAGCAAGTTGGGCGATTTTTTTTTTTCGTAATATCTACTCTAGTACAATACAGGCATGATGTTATGTTATTTTATGTTGTTGTTACTCTGGTACGTAATACATATTACCTCAGTGGCTCATTCAGTATTTACAGTTGCACGCTAAATGCCAGAATATAGCTGCACAAAGATTGTTTTTATGACAATATTCATGTAACACCTACCTGACCTATATTCGCAATAATCGATTGAATTGGAATGCTATCGAACAATTTGTACTATGGGACAAACACGCCAAAAAAAGGATTTAAATGATGAGATCCCATCCATATCCTATGCGTATGTAACATAATGTGATGCAGTGCACCACATCAGAAGCCAGCATCTTGGAGGCCACGTCATCTCAACGCAGGAGATCAAATCCTCCTCCCCCAAGGTCATAGTCGACTTCATGATTGACTTGCAGCTTGGGGAAGTGCTGTAATGCTGCACGTGGCATCACAATAGAACTTATCAGTTTGCAGTGGCTTAGGGGCGTTCAAGACCCCTACCTCTTTCATCAAATAATAATGGGACAAACACAAAAATCTAAAAAAAATGTTAGTGTTTGGTAGTAGCTATTTTCTTGGCATTGTATGGACCAGGGATGTTATGGAGCTCCATAACCGTAACCGAAACTATCGGATATCCGAAATAAAAATATATCCGTAACCGTAACCATATCCGTTTCACAAGTTTCGGATAGTTTCGTATAAGGGCGGAGTCTAAATGAAACGACATGTTTCGACAGGTTTTTGTTTCACCGCTCGCACGCCACGTGAATCTTGCAGTTTGTTTGTTATTTCTAGTCACAACTTCGAAGCTGTTTCAAATCAAAACTGGTGTTCCCCAAGGCTCAGTGCTCGGCCCTGTACTTTACACAATCTACACGGCGGACTTACCAAAAATGGATGGTATCACCACTGCCACGTTCGCTGACGATACAGCCATTCTTGCGAGCAACAAGGACCCCATTACTGCATCTTTAGTGCTACCAAAAAGACTTCATGAGATAACTAAGTGGTTACAGAGATGGAGGATTAAGGCGAGTGCGTCTAAATCCATACAAATCACCTTCACCCTGAGAAACGGGAACTGTCCTCCCGTACAGCTAGAAAACGTCACACTCCCGCATCACGATAGCGTGCGATACCTAGGATTGCATCTTGATCGACGCCTTACATGGAGCCACCATATAAAAAAAAGAGAGAGGAACTAAACATACGGTACAAGAACCTGTACTGGATAGTGAGTAGAAACAGCAAGTTGTCCACCGACAACAAGTTCCTCATATATAAAAGTATACTAAAGCCAGTATGGATGTATGGCATACAGTTATGGGGAAGCGCCAGCAACTCCAATATCTCAATACTGCAAATAATGCAAAATACTGTTTTAAGTACAATATGCAATGCAACATGGTTTACAAGAAACACTGAAATCCATGAACATCTGGGCATGAACAGTGCTAAGGAAGAAATCCTCAATTCCACCCAAAGATACCAAGAGAGACTAAAAAGGCATCCAAACAAACTTGCGGCAAAGCTGATCACCAGAAGCTATGAAAAAGAAAGGACAACGGCGGCTCAAAAGAAAGGATATCTTAACGCCATGAATGGTGATACTTTATAAGAGCTACTTGATACTCACAAAGACAAGCAGCCCACAAAACATCCGCTTATAGTACTAGAGTGCTGATTGCAGATCCACAAAGAGAGAAAAAAAAACTAGTCATAACATAACCTCTTTCATAACCTATAAATAAAACCAAATTATTACATACTATTTGCGTTTATATTTTATTCCTATATCCATATCCGTATCCAGACCCGAAATATCATATCCATAACATCTCTAGTATGAACATGTGATGCGGAAGAATGAGGAGCAGGTTACGAGAAAAGTTTTGATGTATGAATGTGGATGAGAAAGAAATATAAATGAAAAAAAGAAGACCAAAGAAAAGATGGATGGATTGTGTGAAAGATGATATGGATATAAAGAAAGTGAGCACGGAGAGTGTGGAGGAAATATTATTACCTATTCTATGAAGATACCTAAGTATTCAATGTCTAAATTTAAATAATTCATCTCAATAGTAAATCTTTGTGTCTGTTGTTATTACATTTGTGTGATAATCTGAGGAAACTGTTTCTGGGTATTGTTTTACCTATTTGTGTAATTATGTTTTTTACTATCTGCCCCCCTAGCCAAGTTGACAATCTACACAATCTACAATCGTCAACGCTAATAGAAAACGATCAAAATGTATGGGAATGACATATCTCAACGAAAAAGTCATTCGTTCAGAAATGTCATTCCCATTTCCCAACCCCAAATAAAATAAGCTTCATAATAATACCAACATACGTATAATATTAGTCTCCTATATTGCCAATAGGTACCTGTAAGTAAAATTCTGTATGTTTATTATTAGTATTCACTGCGTCCAGTCCTTTGTTAGGGCTCCTTGTGAAGGACCTTTTAGGCTCAGAAACGTGTCTCGACTATAGATATGGTCAGGCTGTAAGTTGATACTGGAATATTTTTGGGAGATTAGACCAGTATCGTTGTTAATTTGTTGGAGATATATGAATTGGTAGTTTTTTCTTGTTGTCCTGTGGGTTAGGTAAACCCTGAATAAATAATAGTAATGATAGATTGGTACCCGATACCGGTTGGGGTTTTTTTTTGTTTTTTTGTTATGATAAAAATAAAATTTACATGTATATTGTATGTATATTGTATATTTACATGTATGTAAAGGAGATCATAATAATATCATCCTGAATATATTAGCAGAAAAATGGCACAGCCCTTTTGTGAATTACTGGACATAAATCTTGTAGGAGTTTTAGGAGTTATGATTTTTGAATTTTAGTTGAATGAAATTTATTGATTTTAATTTAATTCAATTTTTATTATAGGCAGTGATAGCCTAGTGGTTAAACGCTTGCCTTCCATACAGGAGTGTGCGAGTTCGATCCCGGCCCGCACCTCTGACTTTTCGGATTCATGTGCGATTCATCTGCACACCTGAGAGTGCTCCATACAGTTCTCAATGGTGTGTGTAGTCCACCAACACGCACTAGGCCAGCGTGGTGGGCTAAGGCCTTAACCTTCTCATACTGAGAAGAGGCCCGTGCCCAGCAGTGGGACAGTAATGGGCTGATTATGTATGTTATGTTATGTTAATTAAATTTTAATGTAATTTTAATGTAATTTTGTTTAAATACTATTCTATTCTATTATATTCTTTATTCGTTTTTATTAATTTAATTTAAAAATTAATTTAGAATGATGTAACTTTATTTTGTACGAACATAGTATTGTATTTTAAGTATTGTTAACACTGTTGTGGACTAAAGGTATCTGAATAAATAAATAAATAATAAAAATAAACAAAGTTTTGCATTAAAACACAATCGTGAAATGTTGGCGGGGGCCAGGGGGCAGACGCTGCGTTATGATTGGTCTGCACAAAAATTTGGTGGTATGGTTGGTGCCGCTCGCTAACGGAGTGACGTACCGATTGGTGGTGAGGTGGCTCTTATGCAGTGCTACTGCATAAGCTTGGTGAGCGGCTATCTGGCGTTTTTAGATTTACTGGTCTGAATCTTACTGGAGAGATCTTCAAAAAATGACGTTTACTTCATCATCATCATCATTATAGCCGAAAGACGTCCACTGCTGGACATAGGCCTCCCCCAAGCATCGCCACAACGACCGGCCCTGCGCTTTCCGCATCCAGCGGATTCCCGCGACCTTTACCAGGTCGTCGGTCCACATTGTGGGGGTCTACCCACGCTGCGCCTTCCAGTACGCGTTTCGTTGACGTTTACATAACAATAATATATCACGTCATCATACTTTAAGCTTCCAATTAAATAGTATCATAATTCAGTCTCTCTTTTTTACATTTTATTTTCTCTATAGTTGCGTGTTTTCTTGCCCTGTCGAATTGTACTGTTCTTAGGTTAGAGGCACGAATTACTTAGTTCATCGGCAATAATTATACGGTCATGGACCTAGGTCTTAAAGGTTATTAAGTGAAACTGAATTTACTGTCTTGAAAATAACCCTGAAAGACCTGGTTGCACCAAATCAATTAGTTTGATTAAATTCTAAATAACTTTTTTTAATGAATTAAGGTTCCTTGGGGAGCAATGTAAGTGATATTCAGACTTATAATATCTTGTTTTAAGGTGGTTTCACACCGGCGAGGCGTGGCGTTGATGGGCCGAGCGAGAATTGAAATTTGTATAACAAAATTTCAATTTACGCCACGCCCATCTTTGGTGTGAAAGGTCTGGATAGGCGAGGATGTGTGAGGCGAGAATTGAAATATTTGTTGGTACAACATTAAACTTTATTGCTGCATGAATAGAGTATTTATTACATTGCAAAACGGTACATCGCGAGACGGCGCGTGTTCGAGATGTACATCTTTCGGTGTGAAAGGGTCAGCGAGATTTCAATTCACGCCCATCCCATCCAATCCTCGCCTCGCCGGTTTCAAACCACATTTAAGCTTATTTAAGATTCAGAACTAGTAAACTAATATTCATTAAGAGAAAATTAAGGACTACTTATTTATTTTGTTCGGTTAGTTTTTATATCTTTTGGCTTTGAGTTTTGTAGAATTGTATCAAAAGATTAGCTTCTGTTTGACGTGTGTCTCAGAGTTGTGACAAATAATAGAAAATAAAAAACCGGCCAAGTGTGAGTCGGACTCACGCAGTAAGGGTTCCGTACCACCCATCGACCTGATACCCCATAGAAACTGATTTAATTTACGAGAGTTTATCAAAAGACATCAACGACAAAATGAAGCGAGCATGTGAATTTTTGCATCTCTTTCTTATGTAGTTACCACCACATATGTCTATGTTTGTCTTATTTTTAGTATTTGTTGCTAAACTAAATAGTATGCACTATAATCAGACCAAGTTTGACGTTGGTATGTGTAACCGTTTTTAAGATAGAATAGGAACAAAAACGTTGAAAAAAAGGCATGTTTTTCGAGGTTTCTTGTATGGGGACCTCTTTAGTTTTAGACTTTTTTTTTGTTTTTAGTATTTTTCGTGATACCCCTTCATAGCAACACACATTCTGTGAAAATTTCAACTTGGTATCTATTACCGTTACAAAGATACAGCCCTGTGACAGACAGACGGACGGACGGACAGCGTGGCGAGAGTTTTAGGGTCCCGTTTGCACCCTTTGGGTACGGAACCCTAACAATAAATATTTTGGGACATTTTTTACACAGTACTATCTAGTCCCAAACTAAGCAGAGCTTGTACTATAGGTACTAGACAATGGACTACTTGAATACTTTTTTTTTGTAAATACTTACTTATAATACATAAGCAACACCCAGACCAATACTCAATACTTTATTGCGTTTCATAATGTATACAGGTAAACAATTATGGACCCTGTCGGGCACAGCTACATAGTTCAACAGGAGAAAGAGGCCTTAATTCTATTTACTAATGTAATACAAAATAAATATAAACACAACATTTGATTATTAGATACAAATATTTGTTGATTAGATTATTATATATAAAAACACAAGCACAAACACTTATGTTCATCACACAAATATTTGTGTCCTGTGGGAATCGAACCCACAATCTCGTGATCAGCAGCCCGTCACTCGAACCACTAGACCACAGACGTCGTCAAATGAACAATAATGAATGAATGCACTGCAAGAAATCAAACCTTAGAACCAAAATATCTAATTCGATTATTTTATTGAAGAGTTTTTATTGACATAATCACTGACTGAGTGAGTTTTGAGTCTTTAAATTTACAATTAATAACATAACAACATAACATAACATCACGCCTGTATTTCACCGAAGGGGTAGGCAGAGGTGTAATAGTACACCCACATTTCGCCAGTTATGTTATAGTCCCATGTAATAGGGGGCGAGCCTATTGCCATTGACCGGGCACAAATCCAGACTCCGGTCTGCTACTGAGAATTTCCTAATGAAAAAACCCAATAAAACTTTGCCCGACCCGGGAATCGAACCCAGGACCCCATGCTCAGCAGTCGCGCTTTCGACCACTAGACCAACGAGGCAGTTAAAATCAGTTACAATTAATAATCATTTAATATTTAATTTGATTAGTTTTACTGAAGAGTTTTTCCAAATGAGTTGTGTCCTTACGTATGAATATCGATTCTGAAAACGTACCTCACAGGAACAACAGGGTTTTTGTTACATGTTGTATTTTCATCTAAATACTGTCAACCCATGGCGAAAAAAAAACCCAATTAGTTACCGCATTTTCTAGAACATAAGTTAGTCCTTTCAACATGCTATCGTCAGCCACTGTGACCTGAATCACCGAAACGGCCACCGATTTGTAGATACCCGTAGATTTTACCACGATACGTATTTAATTTAGAACTATAAAGGCATTTGACTCGGCACTTTCCACGCATAATGTATTACTATTTCGTACAGCTTTTAACCACTTAAACTGAAAGTGGTTAACAATAGACCAACTGGGTCAGACTCGAAGCCGCGACCTTTCGACGGAAAGTCTAGTTCCAAGCTATTGTTGGGAAGTCGTTTTTGATAGACGCGACTTATATTTTTCCTAGATTGAGTCTGAAAGCTAGAACGAATATGATATTCTGAGATTTGTTTTGTATGGATGACGTATTAAGTTTTTGACCTGAAAAGAGAACACGTTAGTATTCGATTGGGGTCCCAATTTAGAAAGCTTTTGTTAAAAATGAATGTTAAAACGTAGTACACTTTTCTTTCGATGTAAAAATTGTAAAGTGATTAAGTTCTCACTGTAATCATCATCCTCCGAGCCTTTTCCCAATCATATTGGGGTCGGCTTCCAGTCTAGCCAGATGCGGCTGAACATCGTATTTTACACGGAGCGACTGCCATCAGACCCCCGCAACCCAGTTACTGGGTAATACTGACATTCGGAGGTTAGACCAGTTGTCAGACTTTCAGGCTTCTGACTACCCGTAACGACTGCCATAGATATTCGTATGACAACCGGGACCGACAGCTTAACGGCCACCGATTTGTAGATACCCGTAGATTTTAAGTTCTCACTGTAATATTACTGTTTATTATTTACTATCTATCTATACCAGTAGTTCCCAAAGTGGTCCAGGTGGACCCCCATGGGTCCACGGGAGAATCGACGGGGGTCTACATTGGCAGTTGGTTACTATGTAATCTTCAATTTCAGAAATTAAATTAATAAAAAAAAAAATAAAAAAAAATTGTTAAATTTTTAGGCTAAATAGTGTAACTTGTCTTGGAAGGACACTGCCTCGGATACAGGCTATTGCTTAGTTTAGGAGACAGGGGTTCAAATCATACGCACAAACAGCCTCCTATTTACTATGTTGCATGTGATTTAGCTAAAGCTGAGAAATTGTTTTCTAATCAATGTTCAATTATAAATTTATGTAAAAGGCTTTATATGAATAAATTTATTCACATTTTTTGTCGAGTTTTGGGGGAATATGGTAGAAATGAAGCTGCAGGGAGTCCACCGGAACTAGCTACATTTTGAAAGTGGTCTATGAGAAAAAAAGTGGGAACCTCTGATCTATACTTATAAAGACAGATGTCCTGACTGACTGATTCATCAACGCAGAACAAAAAAAAAAACTTTATATTCCTCCCGTACAAAACGCCAATTTCAATTTTGACCTAATATTATGTTAATATCCTGCAAGTGGATATTTTTAACACAATAACTAACTGTCAAAAACTATAAAAAATCAATAGAAACCAAAATAAAAAACACCACCCAAAAAATACACACCATCTACACGCGTAGCAATTGTCGTAGCATTACATAACTACGCCGTAGCTGCCTACGGCGTAGCTATTGGGGTTATTGCTTCCGACTTGTGACGCGCTGTGTAGGTTTGCACATATAATATTGGTACTTTATACCCGTTCAATGTTACGTACACAATTTATGGAGCTGACTTTGATTTTGAAATGGTATTTCACATTGCAGGGCAATAGTCGTAATCGTAAATGCTTTGCCTTGATTTTAAATAGGCTTTGGATGTGGGGTAACTGTTATTTCCGACATACATCAGTTTTATTGACTAAGATGAGCGAGTTTAACTAATTTGAATAAGGATTTTTTTTTAAACTTTGAGCGTGAGTTATTAAATTAAATTAAAATACCAATTTGCTCAAAATTTTAGTTCACAAGTTCAAAGTCGCTCAGCGAGCGATGGAGCGAGCTATGCTTGGAGTTTCTTTGAAGGATAAAATCCGTAACGAGATTATCTGGAGCAGAACCGGAGTGACCGACATAGCTTGTAGAATCAGTAAGCTGAAGTGGCAGTGGGCTGGCCATGTCTGTCGAAGGACCGATGGCCGTTGGAGCAGACGAGTCCTTGAGTGGAGACCGCGAATCGGCAAACGCAGCGTAGGGTGCCCCCCTGCCAGGTGGACCGACGACCTGAAGAACGTGGCTGGGGGGGACTGGATGCGGAAGGCAGAGGACAACTTGACAACAAAGGCAACTTGGGAGAGGCCTATATCCAGCAGTGGATTGCGATAGGCTGAGTTGATGACCAATTTGCTTGATATCTAGTGTTAGTAAACAATCTTAAAAAATCAGGTACAATTTAAAATAGTGTAGAGCTGCATCCATCTCTGCAGCATCGGTGAATCCCACCGATCTGCGAATACACTCAGAATAGTGTTGGAACTGCTGCGAATACATGTCATCAGGAAGGCACACCTTCTTCTAATAATGGCGGCGAAACCATCAATATTATTATCAGTAAACATCCCTGATGCACTGCACCGCCACATAATAGGATACAAGAGAGTTTATCGAGATGAGAGATATTTTTTAGAAATTTGTCAATGTGATTTAAACAATACCTCACAATAAATCATTGAATCATCTTATCTCAACTATGTTTAATGGATATCAGCTGGCTTTCTAAAGTTTATTTTATATTCCTAATAGGCTTGCGTTTGACCGCCACCTCACCTTATGTTAAGGTGAATGCTACAGGCTAGCCCGCGAAATTCAAAATTTCTTGCGTTTTTTGCAAATTGTAGTTGTATTTCGCATTGTGTATAAATCTAAATATTATTCGCGGTAGTAACAACAATATATCTACTGAATAATACTCATAAAAAATGTAAACCTAGCTCTATAAGCTGTACAAGCTCGATTATATTAATTTACGATCAAATTATCGATTATCGAGCTTCTAGAGCTTATAAAGCTAGGTTTATATTTTTCATAAGTATTATTCAGTAGATATATTGTTATTACTACCGCAAATCGTATTTTGATTGATATACAACTCAAAACAGAGCTACAATTAGCAAAAAACACATGAAATTTTGAATTTCGCGGGCTACCCTGTAGCATTCACCTTAAGCCAGATGGTGCGGTGACGATGGTACGCTTGCCCAGCAAAACGTATTAACTCGAGCCTTGAAGACCACCAAATTATATTTATTTAACATCATCCTATTATAATATTGCCCTAGATTTGCTTGTGTTTTGGTATTAGTCAAATTAATATAATGTTATATTCATTACTAAAATAAAATAAAATAAACCACCAGCACCGTACACCGCACAGTAAAAATAATCAAGTCTCAAACATCACGCTTCACTGTAAAACATAATGACAGTGAGTGATTACTGCGTGCATCGAAACGATTGTGTTATTTCTTATTTTTTATATTATTGGATGGTGAAACGCGCTAAAAGCCCACCTGATGTTAAGCGGTTACCTTTGCCCATAACAACTTCAATACCACCTAGGCTGTTACCTAAATGGTACGGCAAGTCGGTTTGCCAAACTGAGACATGAAGATGGAAAGTCTCATGTGATTGTAATTTCACCGGCACCCGTACCCGATTGTAATTGATTAAAAATGGTACGGTATCTTTTTTTAAACATAATAAATAAATAAAATAAATATTTTTGGGACATTTTATCTGTAAAGACGCTTGTCTTCTTAGTCTTCCTGTGACCACGAACACTGCAAAGCTTTCGAAACGTCAGGAAAACCGATTTAAATAATATACGCGATGTAATCCGGTTAAACTTTTCTTATTATAAGGAATGATGATGAAATTTTTATTTAGTGGTTGCGAAAACCTAATTTTTTTTATTATTATTTCTTTAATTGTCTCTTACGGTACAATGAAGAAGAGAAGGCCTTCTATGCCAGGCTCTCATGTCACTAAAATAATCCCAGCGGTAGACATACATACATTTGAATCATAACATGGTGGGAGCGACAATAGTTGGTAACACCTGTCGTGTTCTGCATAAATTGTCGGCCAACGGAGACACATCGGCGGCAAATGTACCTACAACCGACCTCGATTATAATAATATGAGGTATTTATTGATAGATATTACCGATGATGCTAAGCACTGGCCTTTGGGTTTGGTCCTTCTGTGCTAAGTGATACATTGTGTTATTTCAGGACTTTTGTTGTTAGTGGTAGTCAGTGTAGCTACATCACAAACAATCACATGGGACTTTCCATCTTCATGTCTCAGTTTGGCGAACCGACTTGCGGTACCATTTAGGCAATCGTCTAGGTGATATTGAAGTTGTTATGGGCAAAGATAACCGCTTAACATCAGGTGGGCCTTTAGCTCGCTTCACCATCTTATAATACTGGGTGTAAGGGGAACGCTTCCGAAAACGAAGATAGGTGCTGGTGATTACTGATACGAAAGCACGAAAAAAAAATACGATTCTTTTTTTTGATTTTTTCATATATATTTTTATTGCATTTTTCATACATAACCAGCTTTGGGCAGTTAAATAAAACTCATACATAAAGAAAAATGAAAAAAAATATGAAAAATAAATAAATTTACAAAAACAAAAAACCCAACTGCGTGTAAAAATAACAGAAAATATATAAACAAGACTTATCAACACGCAGTCGGAGGCTACGTATGTTTTTGGTCATGAATTACATAATAGTTCCTATGTAGCCTCCGCCTGCGTGTTGATAAGTCTTGTTTATATCTTTTCTGTTATTTTTACACGCAGTCGGGTATTTGTTTTTGTTAATTAATTTTTTTATTTGAAATTTTTTAGTTTTTTCATTTGAAAAGTCAAATTCATTTTTAACGTTGAATATTTTGTTGTTTTTTAGCATTTCTCATTCAAAATTACATTTAAACATATAAGTTGTATATATTTTTGAAAAGCATTTATAAAACCCTTTATTTTGATACCCCACTCGATAGGTTTCGAGGGTAAAAAAAATTTTTTTTAAGCCCTGATTTGGCGCCAAAAAGCGGCCATTTTAATTTTTATAATTTTGATATACCCAGTGTCACTCTCACAATTAAGACGAATCTAACGACACCTCACAAGTTAAAATCCATCAAGCCGTTTAGGCTGCAGGGCGTGCCAAAGAAATATACATACATACATACTTACATACATACATACATACACTCGAAAAACATTACCCTCCTTCTGGCGCAGTCGGGTAAAAATCTAAAAAAAGTATCGCATTTTTTTTCGTGGTTTCGTGTCAGTAATCACCAGCACTATCACCTATCTTCGTTTTCGGAAGCGTTTCCCTGACACCCTGCATATAAAAAAATACACATTCTAATGACCTAGGATTCGTAAAGTAGTGCAAATATAGCTGAAAGTGATAGAACTATATAATGTGAGTAAAATGTGAATAAACTGATAGAAAACCATGCGTTCCCCGTCTGGGAATATACACATGTCAATTATTGTTTTGAGGACCAAAAGACCAAAACTACCAAACTAAATAGAAGTAAAGACCAAAATTATTTCGACGACGTGTGTGGTCTAGCGGTTCGAGTGTCGGAGTGCTGATCACGAGGTCGTGGGTTCGATTTCCACAGGACACTAAGATTTGTGTTTTGAACATAAGTGTTAGTGTTGGTCTGGGTAAACACCCCTATACTCTTATGTATTATAAGTATGTATTTACAAAAAAAAAGTACCCATTGTCGAGTATCCATAGTACAAGCTCTGCTTAGTTTGGGACTAGATAGTGCTGTGTAAAATGCCCCAAAAATATTTATTATTTATTAATAATAATCTACATTTAAGTTATAGAGTGTGAGCGTGCGTTTTTGTACACATACTTATAGAACCACCAAGTTCCCGGATCAGTTATTTTTAGGCTATAAATATTTGGTCCATCCGGAATCGAACCGTGAACCATGATTCCAATCACTTAGCCACTGTGCAAATCGGGCAATTTACGACATTGCCTTTAATTATTTATTACTGAATTTTGATTCAACTTATAATATTTACTCTTCATCATCATCATCATCATAATTTCAGCCAAAAGACGTCCTTTGCTGGACATAGGCCTCCCCCAAGCATCGCCACAACGACCGGTCCTGCACCTTCTGCATCCAGCGGATTCCCGCGACCTTCTCCAGGTCAAAAAGTGTAAATTTACACTTACTAAAACTCATTTTCTCAGTAAAATGAGACTACGCTACACTTCACTACATTTCAACATCATATTGACACTAGTGCTGTAGTAAGCTGTATTGAAAAATACGAAAGAAACTACAGAGAAAGGATAACCTCGATTGGTCCCAGCAACTGGGCCAAGGAGTATTACTGATGAGGCCATATCGAGATCAGTCCCCTTTCTGGAGCAAGTTTATACAAACTATCATTTGGTCGTCGCATTGGATGGTCCTCGCACTGTAATTTTATTTTTGGCCCTCGCGCTGTTGTAGTATTTTTATATTGACTAGTATACATACGTTTCCGTGAAATAAATTGAAAATGCTGTCAGATTTTCTCAGAAATAATGTATTGTAACCTTTTAGGTCCGGTTGAGTAAAAACATGATTGTCAAATACTGGATTTTGTTTAAAGAATTTCCGAAGCGGTGCAACAACCTAAAAAACTCAAATATTTAATGAAACAAATATTTTACGTACTATTTAAGAAAATACAATTATTATTATACATCATAAACATTGTCTTATTGCAGAGAGATTTACATTAACCAAAAAAATGTCCTTTTGATCAGCTGAGATACATACATAAAATATCACGTCAGTTATGTTATAGTCCCATGTCATAGGGGGCGAGCCTATTGCCATTAACCGGGCACAAATCCAGACTCCAGGATGCTACCGAGAATTTCCAGATGAAAAAAAAAACCCAATAACACTTTGCCTAACTCGGGAGTCGAACCCAGGACCCCACGCTCAGCAGTTGCACTTGCGACCACTAGACCAACGAGGCAGTCATCTGGTGAGATGTATGCCTAATACGCTCAAATTCTTAAGGTGGGCACTGACGATGTATCCATTCAGACGTCATTTTAATGTCTATTTCCAAAAAAGCTTGACTTACATTGTTCTAAAAATAAAATACGTTTTCAACATTTGCGGACATATTTTGGAATGCGGCCACGCCATTCGGACTATTGGATGCATCGTCATCCTTAGTCGATTACTTACACTAAGTTTAGTACCATTAAGACGCTGACAACAGCCAAATACCACAAACAGGCTTCTTTTAAAAACATTTTTAGCTGTATCTATTCAGTTTGTGGCAGTGAAAAAAAAAAATGTTAATCTTGATCGTATTTTCTGAAACTGTATTGTGCCCAAAACACGTTTTCTTGAAGTTTTCTCTATAGAAAAGAATTGTAAACCTACCTCTTAAAACATGCTTTAAAGCAAACAATCTCTATTATTTATTAATATTATAAATAAAATTAAGAAACCATTTGAGAAAGACAATAATCTAAACATTTGTTGTTTCTGTTTTTCAAATAAGCTTTTAGTTTTTTATTAAAAAAAATAAGTTAATTTTCATTCAAGTTGAGCGGCGTATCCGACGTCCCTCGGCTCGTTGCCTCTCTTTCAGTTTTGTACGAAACGACAGTGACCACAGAGGTCTGATTTTTTAGGTGTTGTCAGCCTCTTAAAGTACATATTTATGGTTCACTTCTAACGACACAACAGATTCCACAAATGTTCAAAGTTCCACAATATGAAATTAAAGCTCAATTGTGCAAACTTCCAAATCAATACAACTATTAGAAGTAGGTCAAAACTGAGTTGCAAGTTCAATACAAGCAATCCTAAGCTGTTTAAGCGAATTCCATAGCTGATAGCCGCTTCAAGTGTCGACGCCACCTAAATTGATGATCTTCTTTGACTTAAGGGGAATGTAGGAGCCAAGTCGCGCCATCAGTAAAAAAAATATTACTCGCTGTATTCATAAAACATTCATATCATTTATCAAAAAATAGTTTTTAACGATCTATTTAGTGACATATTTTGTGCTATTTATTTATTTTAGTTTATTAACATGCAGTAGTACGCCACGGACTGCCCCCATTATCTAGATCTTACGTCTTCTTTGTCCATCCAAAGGTTGTCTGGAAGATATCGCTTTTAGCGATAAGACCGCCCATGTAACCATAATTTATACGTTGTTCCTGTTTACGACTATTTTCATGGTGTACAATAAAGTATATTCTATCTATCTATCTATCTAACGATTGACGTACAGGTACTGTAGTTTAATCAGAAACTACCAGGCCCCTCAGAAAGTATTGCGAAAAAAAGTTTTTATATATGGGAGACTGGCCAGTAATAATGTTTTTCGAAAATATGATTATTTATAAGTAAAAATAAGTAAGTTCCAATTTCAAAATTTCCCTCCACATTTTTTGCGAGTTAATTCAAAGTATTGTGTCTCACTGAAATATGGATCTGCGCCGGGAACATTTTAGAGCTATGATTTTATACGATTTCAAGTGTCGCCTGAAACCGGATGAATCGTACGATAGACTTCAAATGGCATTCATGGATGAAGGCCCTTCCAAGGCAACCGTGTATCGTTGGTATAACGAATTCAAGCGCGGTCGACCAACTTTGGGGGATGACGAAAGAAGCGGTCGCCCTTTGACGGCTGTTACCGAAGAAAACGTGCTAGCAGTGAAAAATTTAATCCAAGACAATAGGCGAATTACATATCAGGAGATTCAACACATATTGAAGATTGGATCGGGAAGTGTTCACGAGATTCTACACAGCCATCTTCGTGTGAGGAGGATAGTATCACGCTGGGTGCCGCACAACCTCACCGATGCTCAGAAGCAGGCCCGGGTGGAATGGTGCCGTGATATGCTTAACAAATTTGAAGCAGGCTCGTCTCGGCGTGTTTACGACATCGTTACAGGTGATGAGTCCTGGATTTATCAATACGACCCAGAAACCAAGCGCCAGTCGACTGTTTGGGTGTTTCAAAATGAGCCAACGCCTACCAAAGTGAAGCGATCTAGAAGCGGGGGTAAGATTTTGATCGCTAGCTTTTTTAATTTGACTGGCCACTTGGTATCAATTCCCTTACGGGATCAAAGAAGCATTAATGCCGAATGGTATACTACCAAATGTTTGCCAGAAGTTTTCTCTGTTATAAGCAACAAGCGACCAAACACAGGGCTCCGCGGGCTACTGCTCCACCACGACAATGCACCTGCGCACACCGCACTCAAAACGAGGGACTTCCTGGACAGCACGCCAGTCAAACTCCTGGGTCACCCTCCTTACAGCCCTGATCTAGCACCGTGTGACTTCTTTTTATTCCCAAAAATAAAAAATCAGCTCAAAGGGATACAATTTTCGTCGCCGGAAGATGCGCTGGCTGCGTTCGAGCAGGCTGTAAACGAGGTGTCTGCGGCGGACTGGAAAAAGTGTTTTGAAAACTGGTTTAGGCGCATGAATCTTGGTATAGAGGCTGGTGGAAAGTACTTTGAAAAGATTTGATAAAAATATATGTACGTATAGAACAATTTTTTTTAGTTTCGCAAAACTTTCTGAGTGTCCCACGTATTTACTCTGTAAATTATACTTCGTTGTAGTTGTAGATAGAAAAAGTGCGAAAAACGGCCACTTTTGGCATTGATGTCAACATTGAACACCTTTGCGCGTTGCATCAGAAGACTAATGGTACACAAAACCTCTAACTTTGACCTTTTCTGTAGTATTACAGGTGATCCGTTGGCCTTGCTTGTATCGTACTTGGAAGAGAGATAGATATTGATTCAGCGGCTCACTATATGCCCTGAAAACGTGATTACAAATAATTTTTGTTATAATTTATACTCTTGATATCATTGAATACCTTTGCGTGTTGCATCAGAAGTCTAATGATACACAAATCCTTTAACTTTGACCTTTTATTTAGGATCACAAGTGATCCGTTGGCCTTGCTTGAACCGCACTTGGACCGGCGATATATATTGACTCAGTCGGCTCACTATATACCCTGATAAATGTGATTACAAATAGTTTTTGTAATAATTTATACTCTTGATATCATTGCATACCTTTGCGTGTTGCGTCAGAAGAGAAATGATACACAAATCCTCTAACTTTGACCTTTTATTTAGGATCACAGGTGATCCGTTGGCCTTGCTTGAACCGTACTTGGACTGGCGATAGATATTGATTCAGCCGGCTCAGTATGCCGTGCGGAGCTCGCTCATCAGTTTCGCTGAGCCAGATTTATTCCAACTAATCCTTGTTCTGTATGACGGTGATATTTCAAAGAATGTCTCGGTTATTCTACTGAAGAATAATGGGTATCATTAGTTAATATTTGATTAATGTAAATAAATAAGAATTAATTTAAATGATGTTTGACGAAGAATTGTGTCCTTTTGTGCTGTCTATATGTATAGAGTTATTTATAGTTCTGTTTTTATGTGCAATTTATTGTTGTTGTAATATTATGTACATTGTCACTTGTTCATTAAAAATATATCAGCTGCAATGAATTTTAAGTATACTATTATTTTAATACTTAAAAAAAAGCATAAAAATACATAAAAAAACTAAAAACTAAAAAACAGTAAACATAAAAAACATAAAAAAGTTAAAATCATATTTAATATTATTTTTGCAATAAATAATATATATTAAATATGCTTTTACTTTTTCATGTTTTTTACTACTATACTATTGTTTAAGAATAAGAATAATTTATTTCGCAAAAAATACGGGTCCAGACAGATGGATAAAGAGTCACAGTTAGTTTCCACATATTTTGCCATAAGTGGCACGCAAAAAATTTATAACAATAATAAAATTAAAATCAGATTAACATAACATAACCAGCCCATTACTGTCCCACTGCTGGGCACGGGCCTCTTCTCTTTATGAGAAGGCTAAGGCCTTAAAAAAATCTGATTAGTTTGGCATAAAAGAGTATACAAGGCGCCACTAGTCATACACAAATAAATATGTTTTGCCGTTTATTTGCAATAAATAATAATAAATATGCTTTTGTTAATTGCAGATCATGTTTTTGCTCTCTTGTTTTTAGTGTTTGAAAAAGTCGAGTGTTGTTTCAAACTGAAATACTGCCTTTTTTTGCTGCCATTCTGTTCGTGTTTTATTTTTACTACAGTATCTTTACTTCAATTATGTGCAACCAGATTTTCGATAAGAAATGTACTCAGCGAATAATATTTTTTTTACCGATGGGGGCGTTATTTAGCTGAGGGTAGCTCCTTAATAGTTAATTTTCCATCGGTAAATACTTAAGGTAGCCCCAAATTCTATTATTTACGGTTTTCACTAAATAACTAACTAGTAAAATTAAATTCCACACAATATAATAAATACTATAATAAATTGTCTTTTATTTCGCGCACAAAAGTTGAGGCATTTATTTATTGCCTGAATTGCCTACAAATAAATAGGAAATGGTCCTTCAGTCATAAATAACTGTACGCTTACCTATTCCGACAAATGCGAGGTAATTTACAGTGCGATTTGTGCCCGCATTATGAAGACAATGTGACGGGGAGACAGCCGTAAAATTAGTTTTGTTCCCCCCACGGACGGAGGCGTAAATCATAGTTTTGGACCCGTATTGGCCTTGAGAGTTTGGACTCGATGGGCCAATGTTCGGGAACAATATTTAGAATATAATATAACTTGATAACTACACATAGATACATTTTAAAGGTATTTGTAGATACATATACTCAAATGTTGTGAGATGAAACAACCTTTAATTTTAGGGATACAAACAAACCTTTTTTTAATGCTTTACCAATAAAAAAATTGAATTTTTGAATAAATTCAAATTCAAACGTTTTTTATTTAAAAAAAACCAAATTAAAGGCACTTTTGAAACGTCAGTCTCTGGTTACACGGTTCCAAATTGTGGGTCCTATGGAGTATAACCGAAAATAAACTCCAAGGATATCGTATCTTGTAAGATCTTGTATCTGATCTTGTATCTTGATATATTCTTTTTAAAATATGTAATTGTTTCATCATCATCATCATTTCAGCCGAAAGACGTCCACTGCTGGACATGAGCTCCCCCAAGCATATGTTGGGGGCATATGCCATAATCATCACGCTTGGCAGGCGGGTTGGCGATCGCAGTTGGTTGGTTAAATACTCAGAGAATGCTGCTGCCCATCCTCTGGTGAATCCCTTAGTCACCTTTTACGATACCCATGAGAAGATATAGGGTGGTGCAGTTCTTTACGTTCGGCACCACACGAAACATTGTTCAGGTAATTGTTTAATAATACCTAATACCTAGAAAAAATTAGGATGTTGATTAAAAATACACCAGTGTGTATACCTACCGTAACAGTAGGTCTTTGCGTTTCTGTGTAATTTGTAATATTTTCGTACTTACATACTTTTCGTAATATTCTAATTGGAGTGTCTAAGGTCTTGCATTCATTCTATTACACGTTGTATAATATGTCGTAGGATAATCGAAAAAATCGGATCTTTGCGAAAATCCTAGGACTATTGCAAAGGGCCGGATAATTGGAATCTATTTAGTTTTTCGTTATCATCCGGCTTATCTTAGGTTAGTCGCGAATAACCGCTCACGTAATGAGAGCTGATTGACTGGTATGAATGCTATGCACTGACTGACGAATGCGCTGATTGGCTTACCAACGAGAATGAAGATGTTGTGAATCGAATTTTAGATTAGCCAATCAACGTTCAAGTTTCCAATCGTCCAAAACAAACTAGGATTATTGCAATGATCCTGATAATAGCTCTTATTATAGTGAAAATCTTTCTGAGATTCCAACTATCTGGGCTTTTGCAATCTACCTAGGATTTTCGCAAAGATTCGATTTGTCCGATTTTCCTACGACTTATATAACTTAATTTCGTCAAAACGTGCATTACGCCAATCGATATCACCTTTGATAAAGATGAAGAATAATAAGAATAATATCGCAGATGAAGTAAGGGTACCGCTAGTGCGGTACCGTGTGGAGGTAAGGGTTCACACAATTTCAATCTTACAAGCAACAATTTTGTTAGCTAAGTTTATAGTTTTCTCTTGCTCAGTCGTTTTCCGTGATTCATAGCCAGGCCAAAGTCTAAAGGTCTTAACAGTAAACAGTTTATATGAAATATGACAGCGACGTTTTATACAATAATATTCGCCAATATGCCAACATTGGAGCCAAGTCTTCCCCATAAACAAAGTTCTCCCTCTCGAGTTGGCGCATTGTTGGACCGTGATTTGTGGGCAGGAGGCTGTGTGATTTGTTTTAAAGTTGAATCATGCAAGCAAATAATCAAAGGTTCTTTGAAATAAACAGATAAAATGTGTATATAATTTAGACCATTAGAGTTTTACATATAACATGTAGCACAATATACGTATAACATGTAGATATATAATATACATAATCACGCTTGCCACTTGGTTAAAACAGAATTACAATCAGCTGAAAAGTTGCACATTTTTGAAGCAACTTTTGTCAAAGATACACTTTGTTTAGAAGTTGACAAAGTTGTCCTCTCCTCATTAGTTGACTATAATGCCTTTTGTAATTTCATAAGTTAGTATGATACATTAGTATTTTCTTTTAAGAATTTCAAGAGAAAATAAATGTAATTTTAACTTACAAACAACACTTCTAAAAATACGAGGTCTTTAGTACTACCTATACTAGTATTTTACTTACTTTACTTTCTATTCTTTCTTTCTTTCTTAGTGCTACACCACATTATGTACAAAGCCTGATAAAAAAAATTATATATCAAGAAAATATACACGTGTTTGCGGTTATGCTCCAATTTATTGAATGTCCAAATAAAATCATAAAAGCACAGTTCCCATCAAACTAACTTACTAATATAAAACACTAAGTTACATTACACATCAAATGCTAAAACACTAAGCAATAAAAATCATGTTCGGCCAACGTTTGCGTCAATTCAGTCTGTGGACAAAAGCCTCCCTCGCGGATTTCGACGCATTGTTGCTGATGATTTGTAGGCGGAAGGCTGTGTGATTTGTTGTACGGTAGGCCCTTATACATCAAACAATAAACCCTTCCGAATCAATTTAGTAACAGTTTTTGGGAACAAACAAACGAGTAGTCGAACTATTTCTGGGTTTAGAAGCGGAATAATAGTTTTGAATATTTCAAAATAACTTTTAAGTGCTTAATATTTAAATAGTGTATAACGTTTATTTTACTTTGAAATTTTATGTGGAGCCTTTAGATACTTGTAGAATCGTTATTAAATTCTTATATATGTAAATAGATCTGTATTAATATTGAACTACTGAATTATTTATTAAACATTTGAAGGAGCACAACTCTATAATAAACAAAATACTCTCACGTATCAAAAATGTGAGCTTATTTTATGCATTCAAAACTCGGCTAGCTCTGTATGTAATTTCACACAACTCCTTTGTAAAGAAATTAAGGCATTGGATTATATCATAATTTTTTAAATGACGATCTTAACATCAAAGCATAAGTTAATTTATTGTTCTCAAGTAAGTGACTATGTTTTTATTGAGGATAAATGTCTTTAAACTTTAATTTTAATAGTTCTATGTACAAAGACACTCAAAGGGCAATGGAGAGGGCTGTGCTCGGACTGTCCCTGCGTGATCGAATCAGAAATGAGGAGATTCGTGGGAGAACGAAGGTAACCGATATAGCCCCAAGAATTGCCAAACTTAAGTGGCAGTGGGCGGGGCACATTGCTTGCAGAACGGATGGCCGATGGGGCAGTAAAGTTCTGGAGTGGCGACCGCGTACTGGAAGGCGCAGCGTGGGTAGGCCTCCCACAAGGTGGACCGACGCGACGACCTGGTGAAAGTCGCGGGTATCCGCTGGATGCGGAAAGCGCAGGACCGGTCGTTGTGGCGATGCTTGGGGGAGGCCTATGTCCAGCAGTGGACGTCTTTTGGCTGAAATGATGATATTGATGATGATGAAACCTTAATAGCTCTAAATTACTAGATCACTTTTTAAATTCAAAATCAAAATAGTTTATTTGTCAAACATAGGTAGGTTTACAATCTATAAGTTCTTAATTAGATTTAGTTACGTTTAGTTAGTGCGCTATGTTTTGCCTTAAAGACATACAAATGAATTGTGTAGAATGTGAACATCATGCCTAAAAATAAAATAGAATTTAAGTGTTATAATCAAAATTTTGTACTAATAAGTAGATTATATTGAAATTAAAATTGAATTGATAATAATTAGTCAAACAGTGAATTATCATTAAGGAACTCGTCAATTGTATAGTAAAACAGTGAATTATCATTAAGGAACTCGTCAATTGTATGGTAAAACAGTGAATTATCATTAAAGAACTCGTCAATTGTATAGTAAAATTTCTCTATTAGTAAATTATTTAGTGCCCTGCATTGACAATTTATTTGCGTTTAATCTCGCTGGTGTCGCCATAAAACATTTAGCAATATCGTGAACAAAAGACAAGGCCCCTCTTTTTCCAACGAATTTCATTGCATTGTTGTTGCCGTGATTTGTGGAGAAAAACAGGTTCTGTTATTATGTAGCGCTTTGAAACACCATAGAAAACGCCTTTTTGTTTGCTGATTTTTAGAACAAAGAAATGAAAAAGTCAAAAGATGTTTTGTGGGACTTATTTTTTAGAAAAGACTTATAACTGCCAAAATGTGTTTAAAAAATGAATGATTCAATTATTTGATTAGATTTTTTCGTAAAATTGGGTAAAACCGAAACAACATTATCGAAAATTTAAAAAAAATCTCAACAAACTCGGAGTCTGCGGCTGCCGCGGCTGGAGAGGTAATTTCAACCGTATTTCTGAATTACGCTTAGTTGACATTCGATTTGATTTGTTTGACTACTAATTACCTACATTAACCATTTAGTTTTAAAGTAAACTTAAAAAAAACCGGCCAAGTGCGAGTTGGGCTCGCGCAGTAAGGGTTCCGTACCTCTCAACGACCTGATACCCAATAAAAACCGATTTAATTTACGAGAGTTTACAAAAAGACATCAACGCACAGTGCGCGAAATATGGTTTTAGACTTTTTTTTTTTTAGTATTTGTCGTGATACACCTCATAGCAACACATATTCTGAGAAAATTTCAACCAGTTACCTATTACCGTTCACAACAGCACAATACAGCCCTGTGACAGACAGACGGACGGACGGACGGACGGACAGCGTAGCGAGAGTAATAGGGTCCCGTTTGTCACCCTTCGGGTACGGAACCCTAAAAAGGAATGAAGAATGAAATAGAAGTTGACTGTCGCCATACAAAGGCATTTTCGTTTTGTTGTAAGTGAATTTTAATAATTTGGTTGCAATAAGAAACAGATACTGAACCAATATGTAAATAAATCCGTACTCCTTAAAAAATTATCCTGTATATCATTGGTGTCAACAAAAAAAAAAAACTTTTATTTGATTAGGGCTGGTTTTTCAATCGCCTGATAACTTTAACTGAGGAATAAATGTGACGCTTTGACAGATTATACAACAAAACGTGGTTATTCCTCAGTTAAAATTTAACTAGCGATTGAAAATTCGGCCCTAATTCTTTCAAACTTCGACTCTTCTTTATTCGAAATTTTCAAACACCCCATTAACTTTATATTGGTAGGTAATGTAATATTGGTCCAATTCAAACTGCAAATTCGCAATTCTGTCTTCACAAATATTGGCACCAACGTCACCGAACAACAGCCAAGATTTCCTCCTTCAATTTAAGCCCATTGTAGCCATGAGTCTTGGCCACAAGCCTGTATGATTTGTAATATCAGTAATGATGGGTTCCCGTAACGAGCGGTTATCAACATGATTGGTCCTTATACATTATGTCCTTGTTCGTTCCGTTTTATTATGAGCAGCATTGGTCCTTGTCGCGCTTGTTTCTTTTGTGATTGGTTCTTGTGTTCTGATGTTTTATTTTTTCTTTGATTTGTGGTTTTGTGTTTTCCTTGAGTTTAGAGGTATGTTTGCTAAATGAGATGTCGTGTTTTTCAGAATTATTAAATAGTACATTATGATACAAGTGAGCTAAGTTGACTATTACACTCGAGGCTGGATTGCAGCCCGAGCCGAAGGCGAGGGCGTAATGTTGCCGAGAGTATAATAGTCAATGCTCACGCGTGTCATACGACGTTTTTCAAAACACTTGCGAGGAAAAAAACATACATTTTAGACAAATATTGAATTTGTAAAAAATAGCGCGCAGATTACTGTAATGTAATCGCACGGTGACATACAGCTATGCGCGCGCAGGTGGTCGAAGGAAACCGCTAAACAGCCTAATATTAAAAATTGATTTTTTTATTTAAAACACAAATTAATATTAATTTGTTGACAAAAATAAATAATTTGATGAAATTAATTGTTTATTTAGCATATTTTAATTAATACAGTTGATTTATCCCCAAAAATGTTTAATTTTATTTAGGCCTAAAAACTCTCTGCTGTGTGTTAAAAATAAACTGTAAAGTAAAAAGCACTAGTGCAATAATATAATGAATAAAGCACTCGTGCGTTATAAGCCACATTATGAACCTAAAAGCGATGCAATAAGAGCCACTTTACGCGCAAGTGTGTTGAAAAGTAAATTATGGTTCAATAAGTTTTTTCAAGCACCTCGTCATGCATGACGACTTTGATATTTAAGTATGTTACTTTCTTAATTCTAAGTCCATGTATGCATTCTGTAAATAAGTTGTTTTCAACACTTATAGAAGTCAAGGCGTTTTCTATTAAAGTTTTTTCTTTTTTCCCCTTAAGGGGAATGTAGCAGCCAAGTGGCGCCCCCATCAGTAAAAAAAATATTACTCGCTGAATACATCAATTATCAAAAATTCGTTTAAAAAAAATTGAAGTACAGGAAATGTAGTTTAATCAGAAACTATTAACTCTGTAAAATATAATTCGCTTTAGTTGATCGTAGAAAAAGTGCCAAAAGTGGCCGTTTTTCGCATTTTTTGTATCTATTATACAATCACTTCCAGCACATACACACGATTAATAAAATAATCGTAATTTTTTTATTAGATATTAATATCATAGCATAAGTTAATTTATTGTTCTCAGGTAAGTAAGTGACGTTTTTATTGAGGATAAGTGTCTTTAAACCTTAACCTTATTAGTTCTAGGGTCAAAGTCACTCAAAGGGCTATGGAGAGGGCTATGCTCGGAGTGTCCCTGCGTGATCGGGTCAAAAATGAGGAGATTCGTGGTAGAACGAAGGTAACCGACATAGCCCGAAGAATTGCCAAACTTATGTGGCAGTGGTCGGGGCACATTGCTCGCAGAACGGATGGCCGATGGAGCCGTAAAGTTCTGGAGTGGCGACCACGTACTGGAAGGCGCAGCGTGGGTAGGCCCCCCACAAGGTGGACTGACGACCTGGTGAAGGTCACGGAAATCCGCTTGATGCGAAAGCGCAGGACCAGTCATTGTGGCCTTGCTTGGGGGAGGCCTATGTCCAGCAGTGGACGTCTTTCGGTTGAAATGATGATGATGATGATGATGATATTTTATTTTGTTGTAAAAGATATCATTCAGGGGTTTATAATCCCAAGTTTATTGTACGACCAAATCCATTTAGCTGACGTATTCATTCAAATATATTATGAAGGGATTGCGTTTGATATCCAAAACACCACAATGCTAAATCATCGTTGGCTTTGTAAAGCAGACTTACCAGATATTATGAATTCCCTTTGTGTACCATTCTGTTGGGTTTTTCCTGTTTTTCTCAAACATTTGTGTAATACGGCTGGCTGTTCATGGGGGAGTGTTAGTGCCTACACTTATGTATGGTAGTGAAAGTTGGGTATGGCAGAAGAAACATGAAAGCAGAATAAATGCAGTAGAAATGAGAGCTTTGAGAAGTATGTGTGGTGTAACTTTGAGAGATAAAGTAAGGAATAACATGATAAGGGAGCGTTGTGGAGTGAAAGAAGATGTAGTGACAAAGATTGAGAAAGGTATGTCAAGATGGTTTGGACATATAGAGAGGATGGACGAGAGGAGATTGACGAAACAAGTATACGAAGCGAGTGTTGATGGAAGAGTTGGAAAGGGACGACCTCGGCGAACGTATCACGATCAAATCGTGGATGTTCTCAAAAAATGCCAGGTTAAGAGTTCTCTAAACCGACGAGCATGCATGACGAGGTTAATGGACGTAGATGAAGCGAAAGAGGTGTGTCAGGATCGTAGCAGGTGGAAATCCATAGTCTCTGCCTACCCCAATGGGAAACAGCCGTGATAATATGTATGTATGTATGTATTTGTGTAATATACGTATTCGTTTCTACCCAATTTCGCTTTCGCCCAGCATCGATACGGGAGGAAAAGTGCTGAATTAACTTTTCGGTGCAACTGAAGGAGTCCGTTAATAAAGATGGATTACGTCGCTTAAAATAATATAACCACGCCTTGGGCAAAGTAGTTGCGTCTCTGTCTTCCTCGCTCCCTCTCTTTCACTATATTATTTCTTTCCTGATCTGTTTGATTAAGTCGTCGTTACGAATTTCTGTTTTTAATTAATGTTTGAAAGAAAGAAAGATAGAAAAATTGTTCATTGACTACAGTCAGAGGCACACAATAACAATAATATACAATTTTATTATATCACTATAAATAAATTAATAAATAATATTAGAACTTACTCCTAAAGTATAATTGTGTGCCCCACCACGGCTGTTAATAAAAGCTTCATTCATCTGTATTTTTTATTTATTTGGCGAGATCAGTTATAGCAAAGGATTGTAATTTTTTAATTTATTGGATGGTGAAACGAGCTAAAGGCCCACCTGATGTTAAGCAGTTAACTTTGCCCATAACAACTGCAATAACACCTAGGCTGTTGCCTAAATGGTACCGCAAGTCAGTTCGCCAAACTGAGACATGAAGAAGGAAATTATTTCACAATATTCTGATTTAGCATTTTTTTTTGACATTTTATGTATATTAATTAGTATCTGCAATAAGTAATTCATTATAATACCGGAATACATCGAGTATATTAATAAAATTGGTTTTCCTGATATTTCAAATGCTTTGTAGCGTTGATGGTGGGATAAGCGTCTTTACCACAGAAATATAGTCTTTACAGATATTAAAAAAATTACTGTAGAATTTTCATAATTTTTTTCGGAGTTAGCGATAAGACCGCCAATGTACCCATTATTTATACGTTGTTCCTGTTTACTGCTATTTTCATGGTGTACAATAAAGTTTTTTTTTTTTTTTTTTTTCTTATCATCACAATACAGTACAGAGTCAAAAATCCACATAGAATAGAGACTGGTGTCTGATTTAGGTAAAACCTGTATCACAGATCACCAGTATATTCAATCTATCTATCTATCTATCTATTAATTAAAATCTTTTCGATGCATTCAGTAGTCAATCACTGTTTCAGTCTGTTTTACAGTGTAGCGTGCTGTTTGGGACTTGATTATTTTAAGGACTGGGTTCCAAACAGGTGGTAGCTGCCAATCATCTTCTCTATTAAAGGACATTGATAAAAATAGCCTTAAACTGTTACAAAGATGAACAATATACGAAAATTACATGCGAATTTTTTCCTTTCATAATATAGATTGTATTTAATGCGGACAGTACAAGAACCATTTTTTATATTTTAAGGAGTATTAATACATTAATGACGTAACCGGATAAAATTGTATCATCCATGATATCTGTGTATCATCCATATTTTTTATTTCGATAGTCTATGATTCAATATTATAGACTCCTTTTCACACAAGAAATTCCAAAAAATTGGCATCGACTGACAACTTGACGACAATGTAGGTTGTTTGACATAACAAAAAAAGCAAAACATGACATCAAAATAGCACAGATATCTGTGATTATATGTGTCAAAATAGTAAATATTGTAAAAAATTATATTTAGTACTGTCCGTGTTTATGAATGTATTGCAATACATTGGCTTCATTGAGTCGTATACGGTGAACATCAACTTTAATTTGTAACGCCTTAAGGCGGAGTCACTACGGATCTTTAGCAATGTCCTTTGGATGTTTAGTTATTATAATACTAGCCTATGCCCGTGACTTTACCTGCATGAATGTCGTTTATCGTGCATCCCTCGAAAACTGTTCACCTTCCCGGGATGAAAAGTAGCCTATATATTAATCCAGGTTATGTTCTATCTGTATGCCAAATTTCATTAAAATCGGTCCAGCCATTCTTGAGTTAAAAATGATGGAACTAACCTGACTTTGTTTTATATATTAAGATTTAGATGTAGTGATCGCGAAAACTTACGAAATTATTTGGTAATTCATTGGTTTTTGATAAAATTTGAACTATTTTTCCTGAATAGTTCTATCATTAAAATTAAAACTGCCTCATACATGAGTTACATGACACATATGAATACTTAAAGTACCAAAAACACGATAGTATGTGTCCTCACGCGCCCCACATTATTCAACCCTGGCCTGCCACCATCTGGTGCCCAGAGTTAGTACCAACCCCAGTTAGGGGTTGTTTATCGAATAATTTTATGAATTTTATACGCGAACAACGATTTCAATTTCAATTTTTATTGGTACCGGTTGCGGTTTTTTGTTGTCAAATGTTAATATTTGATTGGTGTATGCGGAATTTGGTTACGTAATTTTATTTTTCCACACATTTTGATCGAGTTAGGTGTTTGAGACATTTTTTTTCACGATGGTGAGCAGAGACTATCCAAAAGATTTTTTCATCACCTCGATGTTTTAACGTGCAACTTTATTCTGTACAATTCATAACAGGAAGTATTGTGCCTATTTAAAATAAAAACTTTAAATTTGAATTTCAGGAAGTTACATTCCAAAAACAATTTTACAAGTAATTTTTACATTTTCTAAAATGCTAAAAAAATTTCAAGAGTAGTATTTGCTCTTATATGCGTTGTTTTGTTAATTTTTGTCGCATAAAAAAGGCTCTGCGCACGCCGTTCGTTGTAAAAATAATTAAAAACATATCTTTACTCGAAAAAAAATCCTGATAAAATCCGACAAGCGGGACGTTTTTATCGATAAAATTAAATGTATTTACCGCACTTAAAGTTTTATTAAAACAAACTGGAACATTCATATATAAAAAAAAACTCATTTTCTCTTTCTTTTTTGATTCTTAAATAATAATGATATATCAGAGAGGCTGTAATATCTAGTGCATGCAGATATAAATAATTTCTAGAGATACCACAGGCTCCCAATTTATCGAAATACTATATCAATGCCTTACCAACCTATCGAAATACTATATCAATATGATTTTCTAATAATAACATGCTGATAGAAAATCGAAACCACTTGAAGTATTAGGTCGTAGAATCGATTCCAAGTCTGGCATTATCCACATATGGCCTTGAGGAATGTGTGAAACGAGCGTGCGGATAAAGAATTTTATGCGCTCTCAACGATTTCAAGTTCTATTTTTATTGGTTTTTGATGGCGTCTCCTATATTTTATGGTGGTAATTAGAAGTGGGCGTTTAAACGAAAAGCGCTTAAAAAAGTCTAATAAAAAAAAAGCGTATAAGCACGCTTAGTGATTTAAGCAGATTTCGTTTAGACTTTTTCGTAAACTAAACTTATGCTTTCAATAGTACGATTGAAATGTAACCTTATTTCTATGAATATAAGACCCAATTTCAAAGTTGACGGGTGGTTTGATAAGCGGCAGAATTTAATTGTATTCGTTTACGTAAAATTTGTTTAGAGAAAGCACTTTTTTATTTTGTTCATTATTTTCGTATCGTTTAAACGTTTTTGATCTTGAATGATTTGCTTTTGCTTTGGCGCTTAATTTTTTTTTGTTGTCAACGAGTGAATGCGTTTTTGAATGTTCTCCTCGGTAATTACGCGACGATTGTAGTTTGTTTGTACACTTTTAGTGAAATTGTAAATAGAATAGTGTAATTGAGACAAATAAAAGTAAATTTTTTTAGATGTGAAAAAAAAACGAAAAGCGTCAAAAGCGTAAAAAAATTCGTTGGCAGAAAAAAGCACAACGTTTAAACACGCTTACGATTTTAAGCCGTTTTTCCCAACTTTAGTGGTAATGCTAGTTTTTGGAAGGGTATGAGTAGTGGCTTTTGGGTACCTACATACCAAGATTATTTCGCTGCGTAATTATGCTGTAATGGTTAATTATGACGCCACATGCAATGACAATAATAATTAAAAATAATGTACCTGTGTGCTTATTTTTCCAAGATTACGTTTCATTCTAAGTTTTTATTTACTCGCTTTCTTCTCTGTTAATTACGACTAATTTTTGCAGCGATCCAATATCAACTCAGCCTATCGCAGTCCACTGCTGGACATAGGCCTCTCCCAAGTTGCGCCACAACACTCGGTCCTCTGCCTTCCACATCCAGTCCCCCCCAGCCACGGGATTCAGGTCGTCGGTCCACCTGGCGGGGGGGCACTCTACGCTGCGTTTTCCTATTCGTGGTCTCCACTCAAGGACTCGTCTGCTACAGCGGCTATCGGTCCTTCGACAGACATGGCCAGCCCACTGCCATTTCAGCTTACTGATCCTACAAGCTTAGCTTATTATATTGGATGTTTACGATTTTTTTGCTACTATACGCAAAACTGACGTGTGCAAATATGACCCATTTCCTATTTAAATGTGAATATGTTTTATGACCAGCTGTGGACTGCGATAATTTGTTAGTGATGTAGTTTAAATAACATTGTTTATTGAAACAAGGATTTTTTTTTGAAAAACAGTCTGGTACAGTCAGTGGTATTTCATAAGTACGTATTTGTATGTTAATTTACAAAAAAGTATATAATCTTCTTCTTCCAAATCTTATATTCCATATTAGATTAAGAAATCGAAATGTATCGTATTATTAAGTACCTACATGATTGCAAATGATTGTCTCCTTAACACGGAAATACCTACTGATAGTAAATTTGTAAACGGAATGAAAGAGCCTAGATCTCACGACACAGGGAATCCTAGTGTGAGGTCTAGGACCTCAGCCCAATTGTTTGTAACCGTTTTACAATAAAATTATTCTTATTCTTATTCTTAAGCTATGTCGGTCACTCCGGTTCTTCTCAGGATAATCTCATTACGGATTTTATCCTTCAAAGAAACTCCAAGCATAGCTCGCTCCATAGCTCGCTGAGCGACTTTGAATTTGTGGACTAGCCCAACTGTCAGTGTACACGTCTCGGCACCATAAGTCATGACAGGCAGGACGCACTGGTTGAAGACCTTTGTCGTCAAACTTTGCGGTATAGGTGACGAAAAGACTCAGCGAAGATTGCCAAATGCTGCCCAACCCAAACGGATCCTTCTGTCAGCTTCTTTCTCAAAGTTGTGTCTACCAAGCTGAATTACCTTTTTTTTTTTTTTTTTTCTTCGTGTGGAAATCCTCATGGACGCACTCCGCCCGGGGTAGGTGGAGCCAGTGTCGGGCTCTTACCGACTAAAACCACCACGGTGTTCCTTCAACTACCTTAGCCGGGGGCGTGGGAACCCGTGAGTATTCACACAACCACCCCCGACAGGTCCCGGCCCGCCTCAAGCAGGCGAGCCCCTTCTCCCCGTGCGGCCTAACGCTGGCCGCACCCTCCTCGGTGGCGCACACGGAACACTGCACGCCACTTCACCTCATGGGCCTTTACCAGCTGCGCCAGCTACGCCAGCTGCTGGTCGGGCAGCAGACTACCCCGAGTCTGCTGCTCGCAGGCCCTACCTCCCGTAATTTTTTGCCCTAGGTAGACGTATACAACTTCGAGTGCCGACCCTTCGACGACTATTTGATGATAATAATATCCGATATAATAATGCAAAAAATAATTAAAGGTACACAGAGCTTATTTTATCAAGATTACGTTTTAGTATCACGTTTTTAGGGTTCCGAAGTCCTACAAGGAACCCTTATAGTTTCGTCATGTCCGTCCGTCTGTCCGTCTGTCCGTCTGTCCGTCTGTCCGTCTGTCCGTCTGTCCGTCTGTCCGTCTGTCCGTCTGTCCGTCTGTCCGTCTGTCCGTCTGTCCTAATCCTTTACCGCTTAATAACTTCTACAGTTATAAACATAAGTAAATGAAATTTTGACAAAAAATGGAATATATATAGATCTCAATTTTAAAAGAATAAAAAAATCTTGATTACGTATTTTAGGGGTGGCGCCCATACATGTGAAATGGCGATGAAAAAATTTTTTTCGCTGCACTCCCTCGTGTGGGGTATCGTTGAATAGGTCTACTAAAATGAAGGTAATGTTTCATACACAACTTTTTTATCAGGTATACCATCTGCGAAATACAGTTCGCCAAAGTGGCTTGCAATGTGTCCCCCCCCCTGCCATTTCTAAACTATGCAACGTAGAAACTTATAATCTTCAAAATTGATAGACCTTTATAAAAACTCTCTTTTAAAATTATTTCGAGTATAATGTGATTATAAATTTTTGAGTTATAGTGAGAAAACTGAAAAATACTTAAGACGTCCTAGTTCATAGGTCATTGACCTTAGAGAAAAATGATCTTAGCAAATAATGCTCCTTTAGTTACTTTCTATTTAAAAAAATCACGAAAAGAAACACACTTCTTAAATTTAGCTTCATAAATTCAGCGCTAGGTGGCGCTGTTTGCAAAAACTAAAATAGCAATGATTAATATTCGATTTGATTAGTTTGTAGTTAGACCTACTTAAGGAACCCTATAATACTGAGCATGGCCCGACATGCTCTTGGCCGGTTTTTATTAACTCGCTTTCTTGTCTGTTTATCTGTTCGGTACAAGTTTTGTAACTAATTTTAAACTAGCTTTTCGATGAGTTAGAGCCTTGAAACTATGAAAGTTCAGGACTGGATGACATTGTAATATTAACTCCCTTTCCTTTTTAATACGTAGTACCTAGTTTAAAATATTTATTTTCCATCAAATTTAGTTTTTTCTCTAGGTTCAGTTTTATATATATCCAAACAGCGCGTTTTTTGTTGGACAAAAACAGCCGACTCAAAAACTCTCTGGCCATCGCCTTAACAAGATTATAAGTAGGTTATTCTATATTTTATACTGTAAATAAACCTGTGGTCATAAAATATGACAGTGAGTCCTGTATTTCACTGCAAAAAACTTCAGAAAGGCACTTAGAGTCGTTTGGGGCCGGTCATATTTTGGGTACGCGGTGCACCGAGGGAGTGTGTCCTCATTGTTCTAATATATCACTGAATGCCAAAATATGTTTTCTTTGTTTCATATTACATGGAACTCGTATTTTCTGGCTAACTACCTGGTCTAATAAAAACTTGGAAGATAAAGTAAGGTTTTTGAATGGAATAATCAGATTTTTGTTAAGTAACTAAAGTCCAGAGGCAGTAAAAAAGAATATGGCATACTTACGTTGTTTAAAATAATAAAATTACACACCGTTAAAGTAAAGTACGTCATGGTAATAAGCTAGAAAACAACAGCTAAGTAACGATGTAAATAATACAAAACGTAATTATAGTTGATGTATTAGAGTGAGGAAACTTTAGTTTTTCATAACCAACTGCACATTAACTCATACAGAATAATATACCAACTCATATAAAATACTTTACCAACTCATATAAAGTAATGTGCCAACACATATACAAAACAAAATAATGTACTGAGTGCTGTAATTGCAGCCATTCGTATTTGTTATCTGCTCGTTACTGTGAGCGATTAAAATAAAATATTACTTTAAAATGCAAATCATTTGCCCATATAATCAATTAGGTCCGCATTAATTTTACAGTTGCAAACTCAGTTGACTTCCAACAACAAAAACTTAATTAAATCACAATTAACTAACCTGACTGAGTTTAAAATAGCTTTTAGTGCAAGTTATTTACGTATCTCTACTTTAATTTATACGTTGGCAACATTAAAAACTGTTGAAATTTTTTAAAACGTCCCACGTATCTAATTTATTCGACGTTAGATAAAACAACCTTTGCCACAGCTTAAAACATTAAAAATACATTTTAAAGTATTTTTTTGCTGTGGCAACGTCACAACATTTACAGTCGTGGAGGACAAATATTATAAATCTCTGAAGCGGACCACTTACATTTTAATTTTAAAAAAGGTATATTTTTCCCGGACCTATCTCTGTTTTGACGTAAAACTGCGGGTTACGACCGCTGGTAGTACGTGGCTGGTACAAATGTACTGGCAGTCAAAGTTGGGGTTCGTCGATTATCCTTTTCCGCGTGAACTCTGGTGAACGAGTAGTCGTTTGCGTCTGAGTGCGCGAAGCAAGTAACACTCATTATTAAAGCTAGAAACAAATTATCATACGCGACTTAGTCACGACCGACGGTAGCGACTGATGGGGGTCTACTCGTTCTTGACGATATTCGATTAATCGTATACACTATTCATCGCACAATTTGCAACTCCGGTCAACCATCATTCATTTATCGCATGCGATGATCTAGTTTTGAAGTTTGTTTCTCTGATCTTCGGTAAATTTCATACGACTTTGAACCAGATTCTATCTTTATTGTGCCTTTCTTATGTGCCTATCTTTATTGTGTAGGTATCAGTTGGAACAAAAGTTCGTACTTCGTTTGTCGTTCGTCCAACGCGAGTACATCTAGTATCTGCTCCCCGATTCAGAACCTTTTCGTTAAGCAGTTGTCGACAGATTTGGTTTGTATCTCGTTTCATCTACGATTCAGGTAACGAGAGAAAAAGAGATAACAAACGATTCGGTCGACAACTTTAAAAAGTTCTAAATTGGGGAGCTGGTCAAAAACGTTAACCTATGTGTGCAAACTAACGCTGCAATGCAACTGCGTTGCAATAAGTCGCGGACGTGACTTTGAGTGCTCGGACGTCCGATGAATATCGCTGGATCTTTCTATAAGTGTCTCACCCCCAGTTTCCGAAAGGCTGATCAACGCAAAAATCAATTAACAAATCAGCTGTCAAATCTCAGGTCAAGAGATGTGATTGGTTGTTAACATTTTTGCCGGCCAATCACAGAAGCTGACTTTAGATTTGACAATAGATCAAATTGATCAGCCTTCCAGAAAAGTGTCTGACACGATTATGCGTACTGTTATGTCGCGTCTATCAGTCATGACTTAGGTCGCGTCTGATAATTTGTTTCCAGCCAAGCTTGTCTCTTACTTAAAATGATTTAGTGTTACAGTACGATCCTGAACAAACTAGTTTCTCAAATTGCGTTAGCAAAAAGTAGCGTTGTATAAAAATATTTTTTTATTGTAGATATCCATCAAGATCGTCCACAGACATTGGACCCAACACGTCCAGCATATACCATTGTACGCACTACTGTACAGTGTATACTATACAAGCTCCACCCAACACCATTCGCTCACCAGTTCATATAATACCAGTATAGGCCCGCATCCGCGTATATTTGCCTCAGTCGACAGAACCATTATTTATTTTGCCAAATAGTTGGGTAACTCACGCGAATACGGAAAGTCTTTCTGTAAAGGGGTCAGTGGAACATTTTGTCTGGGGGTTTAGGGCCATTAACTTGAATAACCTAGATTTTGGGTAAACAGGACATACTTTTAATCTACTTTGTAACGTTTCTTATATTCTTATTCATTTTGTATTTGGGAGGGACTGGCATTATGGCTTAATTTGGAAAAAGCATAGAGCAGTTGTATCCGCTCTATGCTTTTATGCTTCTATGGTATGTAACAATACCATCGATAGTATTGATATCATGAAACAATTTTTACGAGACTATAGATTGTTCGAAATCATGCAATAGTATCGATACTATTCATATTATCAAACAATCTTTACTATACTATCGATATTATCAATTGTTAGAAATCTTGCAATAGTATCGATATTATCAAACAATCTTTACGATAGTATCGATTGTTAGAAATTTATTTATTATTAATAATACACCAACAGTTATAAACATCAGACATTATCTTATTCTAATATTACAGGTACATTATCCGATGCTTAAACAAATTAAAGGCGTACATAACATTCATAGAAGCTGTTTTATCATTATGCTTACCCGGTCAAAAATAAAAATAAAGTTTGTAAAAGAAGTACAAAAATAAACGGAACCTTGTTATAAAAACTAAAAATACGACAACGTTTTCTGCAAAATTAAACTAAACAGTAATTTATAAGACGATTAAGTAAAACTTACAAGCAGGATGTTATACAATAAAAATAAAGAGAAACAATGTCATGAAGTTACACGAAAATTTTCAAATATGTATTTTCGAATGCCACCCAAGGTGTCATGAAATATATCTAATTTAGAACTGTGATGATGATTGAATGTGTTAAATTGACTGAAAATTCGATTAAGAGGACCGTGTGCACCAATATTTGTGCGACAGAATGGAAGGCGAAAAGTTTTGGTTACGGCGGAACGGGGTACATTACGGGGAACTGTTAAGGGAATTTGTGCTAGAAGTTGGCTGCAGTCGATTTTACCATTGAGAATTTTATACAAAAATATAGTATCATGCATTATGCGACGGTTACGCAGCGATGTCATTTTAAAGAACGATAGCCGGTGGTCGTAAGGACATCTGTGGGATATACCATGGGTATTAAAAGCCAGGGAGCGTGTGAATGAGCGTTGTATACGTTCAATACGCTGAGAATGAACGGTATAGGAGGGACTCCACACTGTACAAGCATATTCTAAATTGCTTCTAACCAATGTTTTGTATAGAAGTAGCTTGGTTTGAGGTCGCTTAAAACCGTTAGAGTTGCGTTTAAGAAAGCCGAGCATCTGAGCTGACTTTTTTACTATTGAGTCAATATGGGATGTGAACCGCAGTTTTCTATCAATGATAATTCCTAGGTCTTTAACTTCACAAAGTGATTCCAATTTTTTACCCTGCAGCTTGAAGTCAAATGTTAAGGGATTTTTTTTCCTAGTAAATGTAATGTGATTACATTTGGAGACGTTAAGGATCATACCATTATTAATACACCAGAGGTTAATATTCTTTAGGTCGTTTTGAATGTGTGTCATATCTTCGTAAGTTTCGACAGTTCTATAGATTTTAAGATCATCAGCGTACATGGAGAACTTGCAGTATTGAACAACAACAACAAAAGAAAAAGTACAGTTAGTTAGAACAGTACAGTTTTATTTTACAACGAAAGAAAAAGTGAATTCATGTTATTTAAATGTAACAACAATAATAATATATTTGTACCACCTATATTACTTAACGGAGTACCTCTATGCCGTGTTTCACAGTTTAAATATCTTGGTCATATTGTGACTGAGAATTTAAGTGATGAATTGGATGTCGAAAGGGAGCGCAGGGCATTGTCGGTTCGTGGTAATATGTTGGCACGCAGGTTTGCTCGGTGTACGGCGTCAGTCAAAATAACGTTGTTCAAGGCATTTTGTCAGACGTTTTACACTGGTGGCCTGTGGGCAAACCTTACGCAGAGAGCCTACAATGCCTTGCGCGTCCTGTATAATAATGTGTTCAGGGCACTGTTCAGGCTCCCTCGATATTGCAGTGCATCCGGCATGTTTGCGGACGCCAGCGTAGATGACTTCTACGCCATTATGCGTAAAAAGGTAAAGCGTCGGTGTTGCGGCGTGTGCGAGGGAGCCCGAACAGTGTGCTGAGAATGATAGCAGATAGATACGATACCGTACTGCTCAGTAGGTTTACTGAACTCCATGTGTTCGGAGTAAAGTGAGCCTACTGTGCAGACGGAGTGTATTCTAGTATAATAAAATTGTGAATTGTGCCTATGGACTAAGCTGACTGATAATAAATGTTTTTTTTTATTTTATTTTTTTTATTGAATATTAGAGGTGAAGTCATTGATAAATATGAGAAAAAGTATGGGACCAAGATGAGACCCTTGCGGAACTCCTGAAGTAGCATAATAAGAGCGAGATTCAAATCCTCCCACTGCAACCAACTGAGATCGTTTTGACAGATAAGACTCCAGCCATCGCAACAAATGTCCACCAATACCAATTAGTTCCAGTTTTCTTACTAACAGAGAGTGATCAACTTTATCAAAAGCACTGCTTAAATCTGTGTAAATGGCATCCACCTGAATACCATGATATTACTATCATGGTATACAATAGTATCGATAGCATCGATACTATTGCATGATTTCTAACTATAGATACTATTGTATCGTACAAATTGTTTGATAAATAAAATAATAAAATAAATAAACAATAAATAATTTATTGAAATTTCACAATTTAACACATAAGAAACATTGACATTCACATGACTTAACCTAAACAGAGGTAGACATAATGAAAATGTGTCGCAACTAGCACTCTTGCTAAGTTATCAAGATAACTTTAATACAAGGGCAACATATCGATACTATTAATAGAATCGTTAGTACTGTTGGTAACATTCCAATCGATACTATCGATAGGTCTATCGATATTATGACTGATTGGGGGGGGGGACTATCGATTGATCGATAGTTAATTTTTATGCAACATTATAACAAAGAGTTGGGTATAAACACGTCAGTATAAAAATGTCTTTGGTACAAACCAAAGACTTTGTATATACCTACCATATCTAGGTTAGAGACGTCCCCAGTAACAACGAAATATGATATTTTTGAAACAACCGCTTTGCTAAACAGTTTCTCTTACAACAAATTTGAAATTATTTAAATTTATTACCGGCTATGCTGCGGGCTACCTTAGATTACTCCACGGGATTCTGAACTTTGTTATCAAGTTGTAAGGTTTAATATACCGTGAAATAGTGTGAGCTTTCGGTATGGTGGTAATGGGAATCTAAATGTGGATTGTGTTACATATTCAGGCGGTTCGGTTCCATCGATTTTGTGGCAAACTAATTTGTGGTGTGAGCTTATTACAGTAATAATAATTATGGAGGGGGTGGAAATAATATTAGTCCTTGTGTCCGCGTTGAGTGTTTTATGTGTATTATAAAATTATGTACGAATGTCCTACTTGCTTTAGCGGAAATAGCCTCCTCCAGATATATAGGTTTTGAAGGTAATCTTTGCTCATTATTCTGCAGAAAACATACTATATATATGGTTAGGTTAGGTTAGGTTAGACAGGTATTGCTAAAAATTATGAAAATTGTACACAACGTATATTTTAGGTTGAAGATTAACTTTTACTATGTTTTGTTAATTTAAATATATTCTAAATATTTTATTTTTCTTTTTGAAATTTTGATTTTTTAATCTGTTGATCACGTGATACAAAACGTCTTGAGACTTGGCCTCCATTTTGGGTGACGTCATAATCCTGTACGACGTAGGGCGAGCTAAATGTTGTCATGATCGTAAAAATAAAATGTACCACTTTTTGAACGAGTAGGTATATTATTAATAATTATATTCATGTTAATTGTTAATTTAGGTTAATTTTTATTTTATTGAGCCAGGTTATGTACTTTATAACTTAATGACAATTAAACTAATCAGCATTTGTTGGTAATTTGAACGTAATTTAAAAGCTTTTGTTTTGTATGTGCGTGATTCAAACACAAACTACAAAACGTTTTAGTCATGTCTCATGACAAAAAAAAAACCGCGTACCGATTTTTTACCTTTTGTCAAATTCGTACCTTTTTGGTAATCGTGTCGTACTTTTATGGGAATTCACACCGGCAACACTGACCGGAACAAGAACAGTGACGTAGGTTGACGATAATGTCACGTGACTTAGCGTTTTGGTGCGAAATAAAAAATGAGAATTTAAAATCTTGATTATTTAATTTTACAAGCATATTTTAGTAATTATTTGTTAATGAATGCTTTAATTGGATGTTTCGCCATCGTTTTACGTACATTTTCAAAAATTGTCAAACACCCTATTGTTTAAATCATGAAAAGAGTATTTACATGGAGTTTCTTGACGGGTCTTCTCCATAGGACCACCAATTTGGAACCGTGCAACTCGGACGAATAAAAAAGGTGGACGGAATCTCGTTAAACAATAAGTGAAGCATCCATAGTAAGCCAGCTCGTTTAAAAGTACGGGCCGGCACGCACACATTCACATCCATAGTATGCCAAAAAGCCACGATTACGCAAAAAATCTAGTGTGACGGTATTCGTTGTTGTCTCAAATAAAATGAGAGTATAAATCTGGTGTGTTAAAATGCTATCGAAATTATAGTGGGTTTAGGAAAAAATGAAGTGCTTCAGTCTTTGTTTAGCGAGATTCCGTCCGCCTTTTTTATACGTCCAAGCCATGCAACTATATTCTTAACGTTTTGAAAGTGCATGTAAATGCTTATTCGAAATAAAAACTTTTGAATTTGAACTCTGAAATAACGAAAAACATTTGTTGTTTGACACATTTTGATCAAGACGAATGTAGCAGGCAAGTGGCGCCCCCATCAGTAAAAAAAATATTACTCGCTGAATATATCATTTATCGAAAATTCGTTTTTAACAATTGAAGTAAAGGTACTGTAGTTCAATCAGAAACTATTAACTCCGTAGAATATAGTTCGCTGTAGTTGTATACATGCTGAAATTTGAATCGCTTATTTCCCGAAATGGGGTAATTGTACTCATCGTTATGAACAACTTTTGCTATGACACCAACCTTGAAATCACGAAAAAAAAATCAGGTGGTCCCTACATTTTATCGATTTAAGTGAACACAAATGTAGGGACCGAATGATTTTTTTTTCGCGATTTCATGGTTGGTCCCATAGTAAAAGTTGTTCATAATGATGAGTACAATGACCCCTTTTCGGGAACTAAGCGACTCGAATTTCAGCGTGTATAAAAATACCAAAAGTGGCCGTTTTTCGCACTTTTTCTATCTACAACTACAACGAAGTATAATTTACAGAGTAAATAGTTTCTGAGTAAACTACAGTCCTGTGGGCCTAGTACGAGTTTCAAACTTACGAATACTTTCATAGTTTTCGTCGACTTTCATTCACAAATCAGTAGCGCCCCTGGCGGATACGAGGAGGAACTACAGATTTATGAATGAAAGTCGACGAAAACTTTGAAAGTATTCGTAAGTGTCAAACTCGTACTAGGCCCACAGGACTGTAGTTTACTCAGAAACTATTTACTCTGTAAATTATACTTCGCTGTAGTTGTAGATAGAAAAAGTGCGAAAAACGGCTACTTTTGGCATTTTTGTACTTCAATCGTTAAAAACGAATTTTCGATAAATGATGTATTCAGCGAGTAATAATTTTGTTACTGATGGGGGCGCCACTTGGCTGCACATTCCCCTTGAGTATCCCACTGATGTATGAAAAGTTTTTTTATTCACGACTAGCTGTGCCCGCGACTCCGTCCGCGTGGATGTCTGAAAATAACATCGTGTCATAATTATGAACACAATATCTTCAAATACCAGGCCCCTCAGAAAGTATTGCGAAAAAAAGTTTTTATATATGGGAGACTGGCCAGTTATAATGTTTTTCGAAAATATGATTATTTATAAGTAAAAATAAGTAAGTTCCAATTTCAAAATTTCCCTCCACATTTTTTGCGAGTTAATTCAAAGTATTGTGTCTCACTGAAATATGGATCTGCGCCGGGAACATTTTAGAGCTATGATTTTATACGATTTCAAGTGTCGCCTGAAACCGGATGAATCGTACGATAGACTTCAAATGGCATTCTTGGATGAAGGCCCTTCCAAGGCAACCGTGTATCGTTGGTATAACGAATTCAAGCGCGGTCGACCAACTTTGGGGGATGACGAAAGAAGCGGTCGCCCTTTGACGGCTGTTACCGAAGAAAACGTGCTAGCAGTGAAAAATTTAATCCAAGACAATAGGCGAATTACATATCAGGAGATTCAACACATATTGAAGATTGGATCGGGAAGCGTTCACGAGATTCTACACAGCCATCTTCGCGTGAGGAGGATAGTATCACGCTGGGTGCCGCACAACCTCACCGATGCTCAGAAGCAGGCCCGGGTGGAATGGTGCCGTGATATGCTTAACAAATTTGAAGCAGGCTCGTCTCGGCGTGTTTACGACATCGTTACAGGTGATGAGTCCTGGATTTATCAATACGACCCAGAAACCAAGCGCCAGTCGACTGTTTGGGTGTTTCAAAATGAGCCAACGCCTACCAAAGTGAAGCGATCTAGAAGCGGGGGTAAGATTTTGATCGCTAGCTTTTTTAATTTGACTGGCCACTTGGTATCAATTCCCTTACGGGATCAAAGAAGCATTAATGCCGAATGGTATACTACCAAATGTTTGCCAGAAGTTTTCTCTGTTATAAGCAACAAGCGACCAAACACAGGGCTCCGTGGGCTACTGCTCCACCACGACAATGCACCTGCGCACACCGCACTCAAAACGAGGGACTTCCTGGACAGCACGCCAGTCAAACTCCTGGGTCACCCTCCTTGCAGCCCTGATCTAGCACCGTGTGACTTCTTTTTATTCCCAAAAATAAAAAATCAGCTCAAAGGGATACAATTTTCGTCGCCGGAAGATGCGCTGGCTGCGTTCGAGCAGGCTGTAAACGAGGTGTCTGCGGCGGACTGGAAAAAGTGTTTTGAAAACTGGTTTAGGCGCATGAATCTTTGTATAGAGGCTGGTGGAAAGTACTTTGAAAAGATTTGATAAAAATATATGTACGTATAGAACAATTTTTTTTAGTTTCGCAAAACTTTCTGAGTGTCCCACGTATATACATATAAGCGCCTACACAGACGATTACACTATTTACCGACCATACTATATTTTGTTTTTACAACCAACCGGCTAAGGTGATGGAATTTCATGGAATTAGCCCTAAACTCCCTCATTCTGAGAAGACGCTCGTGCCCAGCAGTGGGAAGTAATTGGGCTGATTATGTTATTCTATAACACTAACCACATCTCTTCTTATGCTGAGAAGAGGCCCGTGTCCAGCAGTGGGACTAATGGGCTGGTAATGTTATGTTATTCTAGAATACTAATAATATCCAGTTCATTAACTCTTCTCATTTTGAGAAGAGGGCCATAACCAGTAGTGGGACAGTAATGGGTTGACTACGTTATGTTATTCTATATTTTCTAGTTTCTTAAATCTTCTCGTTCCGAGAAGAGGTCCATGCCCAGCAGTGGGGCAGTAGGTAATGAGCTGATTATGTTATGATAATCTATTACACTAACAATATCCAGTTCCTTAACTCTTCTCATTCCAAGAAGAGGGCCATGCCCAGCAGCGGGACCGTGATGGGCTATGTTATGTTATTCTATATTTTCTATAATACTAATAGAATCCAGTTGTATTGTTAGGAACCTGCAACTTGCATCCAACCAACAATCATGACCTCTACTTTGTATGCAACTTAATACAATAGAGGGGTCAAGCTGTATCGCTGGATTTACTCAACCGATTCAGATAAAACATACCCTATATTTTAAGTTAGACTAATACCAATACAAATGCTAAGTTTCATTACGATCCGTTCAGCCGTTTTCACGTGATGAGGTAACAAACAGACAGACAGACGGAGTCGCGGGCACAGCTAGTGATATATAAAAGTATATGTATGTCATACCCAGAACCAACAGAACCAGAACAGAACCAGAGTGTTCCATATCCCAAGACGCAACACCAACTTAGCTCTAAATGCTCCCTCGGTCAGAATGAGTAGGGAGTACAACAGCTTCTGCAAATTTACAGATACTGACATACGTGGGACACTCAGAAAGTTTTGCGAAACTAAAAAAAATTGTTCTATACGTACATATATTTTTATCAAATCTTTTCAAAGTACTTTCCACCAGCCTCTATACAAAGATTCATGCGCCTAAACCAGTTTTCAAAACACTTTTTCCAGTCCGCCGCAGACACCTCGTTTACAGCCTGCTCGAACGCAGCCAGCGCATCTTCCGGCGACGAAAATTGTATCCCTTTGAGCTGATTTTTTATTTTTGGGAATAAAAAGAAGTCACACGGTGCTAGATCAGGGCTGTAAGGAGGGTGACCCAGGAGTTTGACTGGCGTGCTGTCCAGGAAGTCCCTCGTTTTGAGTGCGGTGTGCGCAGGTGCATTGTCGTGGTGGAGCAGTAGCCCGCGGAGCCCTGTGTTTGGTCGCTTGTTGCTTATAACAGAGAAAACTTCTGGCAAACATTTGGTAGTATACCATTCGGCATTAATGCTTCTTTGATCCCGTAAGGGAATTGATACCAAGTGGCCAGTCAAATTAAAAAAGCTAGCGATCAAAATCTTACCCCCGCTTCTAGATCGCTTCACTTTGGTAGGCGTTGGCTCATTTTGAAACACCCAAACAGTCGACTGGCGCTTGGTTTCTGGGTCGTATTGATAAAAATCCAGGACTCATCACCTGTAACGATGTCGTAAACACGCCGAGACGAGCCTGCTTCAAATTTGTTAAGCATATCACGGCACCATTCCACCCGGGCCTGCTTCTGAGCATCGGTGAGGTTGTGCGGCACCCAGCGTGATACTATCCTCCTCACGCGAAGATGGCTGTGTAGAATCTCGTGAACGCTTCCCGATCCAATCTTCAATATGTGTTGAATCTCCTGATATGTAATTCGCCTATTGTCTTGGATTAAATTTTTCACTGCTAGCACGTTTTCTTCGGTAACAGCCGTCAAAGGGCGACCGCTTCTTTCGTCATCCCCCAAAGTTGGTCAACCGCGCTTGAATTCGTTATACCAACGATACACGGTTGCCTTGGAAGGGCCTTCATCCATGAATGCCATTTGAAGTCTATCGTACGATTCATCCGGTTTCAGGCGACACTTGAAATCGTATAAAATCATAGCTCTAAAATGTTCCCGGCGCAGATCCATATTTCAGTGAGACACAATACTTTGAATTAACTCGCAAAAAATGTGGAGGGAAATTTTGAAATTGGAACTTACTTATTTTTACTTATAAATAATCATATTTTCGAAAAACATTATAACTGGCCAGTCTCCCATATATAAAAACTTTTTTTCGCAATACTTTCTGAGGGGCCTGGTACACTGTGTCTCGCTGAATAGGTTTAGGAAGTTAACCACGGAGGTGGGGGGCACAACGTCAGTGCATAAATTCAAATTTACTTTAATAAAAAAATGATTTTAAAGTTTTGCTTAGTTTTAGTTTTAGATATTTTATACTCAATTTTTTTTTTTTATATACTATATTAAATAATTATTTATTTTCATATATTAATGTTAGTAACCCTACATTACACACCGCATTTTACATACCGCAGTGTCTCAAGACGAAAATTTTTGACCAGTGTGTGTTGCCAGTAATTACTTACGGTACTGAAACGTGGTCGCTCACAATGGGCCTCATAAGAAGGCTCAAAGTCAATCAAAGGGCAATGGAGAGGGCTATGCTCGGAGTGTCCCTGCGTGATCGAATCAGAAATGAGGAGATTCGCAGGAAAACGAAAGTAACCGACATAGCCCGAAGAATTGCCAAACTTAAGTGGCAGTGGGCGGGGCACATTGCTCGCAGAACGGATGGCCGATGGGGCAGTAAAGTTCTGGAGTGGCGACCTCGTACTGGAAGGCGCAGCGTGGGTAGGCCCCCCACAAGGTGGACCGACGACCTGGTGAAGGTCGCGGGAATCCGCTGGATGCGGAAGGCACAGGACCGGTCGTTGTGGCGATGCTTGGGGGATGCCTATGTCCAGCAGTGGAAGTCTTTCGGCTGAAATGATGATGATGATGATGATGAACCCTACATTACTTTTGAACTTGCTGTCTTTTCTATGAGTGCTGTGTGTACCTGTTATCGGCATACATATAAGAAAAGTTATTATTGTATTGTGTGTTTTCTGTATGCTGTATATGTATTTGCTGTTGGTATACCATAAATAAATAAATACCCTAACAAAACAAACGAAAAGAATGTTCCGTACGCAGCGGCAGGACAATACACATGGACTAGTACAAAGTAAGTAAGTTGGTTACTTCAAGTTACTTTCAAGTCATAATTGGAACACTTTCTGTACACACACGACGGCATTTTTGTATTTTTTTGTTACCGGTCACACTCGGCGCCTTACTTGACACGGATGTATAGAAAAACGTCCTAATGTGGACGTTTTAGAGTCTTCAGATTACGAGCGCTAGTAACATATCAATTCCCAACTCAAGCTCAACTGCAAAAAATAACATAACACACTCAAGAAACACTACATAACAGATAATTTTATTCAGCAATGGAATTTCTACACTTTGAATACTTTTTCAACAATCCAACGTTCAGGAAACACACTGAAAACAATCACCGATTCAACCGTGACCCTCGACACCGAAAAAAAAAAACAAAAATGATTAATCTGTCACTTTGACCGCGATAAACGGAACGCGAACCGCACCTGAACAAGATTAAACTTTATTAATACAAATTAAGGTTTAAATTGGTTCGTGTGACATTTGTAAATGATTTATGCTGTGCGTGAAAAACGAACAGTAATTGGCTGTATTAACTCGTTTGGATTACTTAATTTAAATATATTTCGATGATGGGGTATAAAAAGGCCTGAAATTGCTGATAAGGGAAGGTGATGTAAATTGCACTCTTCCATGCTAATTTGACAGGGAGAAAAAAATAAACAAGTGCGAGTCGGACTCGCGCAGTAAGGGTTCCGTACCTCTCAACGACCTGATACCCAATAAAAACTGATTTAATTTACGAGAGTTTATCAAAAGAAATCAACGCACAGTGCGCGAAATATGAATTTTTGCATGTATTTTCTTACGCAGGTACCACCATATAAGTCTATGTTTGTCTTATTTTTAGTATTTGTTGCTAAACTACATAATATGCACTATAATCTGACAAAGTTTGACGATAGATGATAGAGCAGGAACAAAAACGTTGAAAAAAATGCATGATTTTTGAGGTTTCTTGTATGGGGACTCCCTTTGGTTTTAGCCTTTTTTTTGTTTTTATATTTGTAGTGATACACCTCATAGCAACACAATTTCTGAAAAAAATTCAACCGGTTACCTATTACCGTTCAAAAAATACAGCCCTGTGACAGACACATGGATGGACGGACAGACGGACAGCGTAACGAGAGTAATAGGGTCCCGTTTGGCACCTTTCGGGTACGGAACCCTAAAAAGCATTGTTTTGGTTGTTTAATTCCGTTCAATCCAATGATATTTAAAAGCATGGGTACGTTATACCCTAACAAAATAGGCAAAAAAATGTTCCGAACGCAGCGGTAGCACATTTAAACTAGTACAACAAAGTAAGTAAGTTAGTTTATGTTACATTCGCGTCACAATTGGTACCTACACTTTTTGTACACACATGACGTCACCTTGCTTGACGCGGACTAATATGAAAACGTCTCAATTAGAATATTTTTGAGTCTACAGTTTTTTTTTTATAGTATAGGATGGCGAAACGAGTTAACGAGTTACCTGATGTTAAGCGGTTACCTTTGCCAATAACAACTTCAATACCACCTAGGCTGTTACCTAAATGGTACCGCAAGTCGGTTCGCCAAACTGAGACATGAAGATGGAAAGTCTCATGCGATTGTAATTTCACCGGCATCCGTACACTTCAGACCGAAACACAGCAATGCAAGCATCACTATTTGGCGGAGAAGTAGGTACGGTGGTAGTATACTTCCCCGAACGAGCTATTTCACAAAGGAGCTCTACTACTACTACTACAGATTGCGCGTTCTAGTAAAATATCTGTACTTTTAAATATCATTGGTTCAATCCATGGTCGTATGTATTTCAATTCTGCAAAAATATATCAAAACATGACAGAATATTCTAAGGAAACAAACTGGTAGGTAGGAAGCTTGTGCCGTGTCTTGAGAGTGGTGCATTGACGTTTTTATTTTATATTTTATACTCTTCGAAAGCAAAACATACGTCCCACTCCCCGCGCACTACGCGAGTCGGCCATGATCGTTGTTCTGAATTGCGGTTTCAATATAAACATATATTTCGATGTCCAAAATCTAAAACTTTTCTCACATAATCCATTGCCCTTACACCGCATTATCAGCCACAAATCCAACCCTTATGAAAGCTTATTACAACACTCGCCATAACTCACACGAACTTATCAAATGATTACGAAACAAATCTCATGTGGTTGCGTGACCATCATGGCCGCCAGCCGCCAATGTTGCCATGTTAAAAAGTCGCCTGCTACCGTTTTTATTGACACACGAAGCTTGTGCGGAACCATCACGGATTTATAGACGGTGATCAATCAATTTATTATTATTTTAGCATTGTAGACTAGATGCGAAGTCTATTTTTGGGTTGCTGAACAAAATTTTGGAGGTGAGATTATGTAAGATTATGTAGGTAGTTAAGTATTTCATACATACATACATACATATTATCACGCCTGTTTCCCATTGGGGTAGGCAGAGACTATGGATTTCCACCTGCTACGATCCTGACACACCTCTTTCGCTTCATCTACGTCCATTAACCTCGTCATGCATGCTCGTCGGTTTAGAGAACTCTTAACCTGGCATTTTTTGAGAACATCCGCGATTTGATCGCGATACGTTCGCCGAGGTCGTCCCCTTCCAACTCTTCCATCCACACTCGCTTCGTATACTTGTTTCGTCAATCTCCTCTCGTCCATCCTCTCTATATGTCCAAACCATCTTAACATACCTTTCTCAATCTTTGTCACTACATCTTCTTTCACTCCACAACGCTCCCTTATCATGTTATTCCTTACTTTATCTCTCAAAGTTACACCACACATACTTCTCAAAGCTCTCATTTCTACTGCATTTATTCTGCTTTCATGTTTCTTCTGCCATACCCAACTTTCACTACCATACATAAGTGTAGGCACTAACACTCCCCCATGAACAGCCAGCCGTGCCTTTTCCGACACTTTGCGGCTGTTCATGAAGGTGTGTAGTGCCCCATTCACCTGATTACCAGCACTCACTCTCCTTTCAATGTCCTTCACATGCTTGCCATCTCTCGTAAACATGGAACCCAGGTATACAAAATCTTTCACTTGTTCCACCTTTTCGTCACCTATCAAGAAAGTATTTCAATAAAAATAAAAATAAAAAACAAATGGAAAAATGTTTAGATATTAAGAATTACACGATAGTGTAATTCAAGCGATAGCTTTGGGTTTAAAAAAATCCTGTAATCATAGTTGTAAGATATATAAATAAGTAAATAATACAGTTGACCGCACGTCAGTCGTAACACTTGAATTACGAAAACCGCCCTTACTGCTCACGAAATAAAGACGCTTCTTCTTCTATCGTGTCGACATGAGCTACATAATGATAATAGCTCATGCCGTGGGCAAAAGATTAGCCAGTCAGCAGGTTGGTAGCGGGGCTGACTGCCCAGGGTGCGCCGGACGATCAATTAAATATCGTCACTCGTGCAGGCTAATAAAGACGCTGTCAAGGTCAAACTGTTACAACTGACGTGCGGTCGACTGTACCTATGTACTTCAATGAGTCCTAAAAATTGTGGATAAAAGAACTTTGGTAACATCGAGCTGATCTGATGATGGACTACAGTACATCCAAAAGCGTGTTTTTTCGTTTTTTAAACTATTCATTTTTGTATGGGCCGTCGATCGCCGTCGATCAGATATTATGTCGTGGCCACAGACATAGTAAAAAATATAGACTAAGTGCTGCGAACAATCATAATGAAGCCAACTAAACTGTGCTCCTCCGTGAACAAACCAGCGCTCACGCACACACATGCTCTTGAAAGATATATTTTTTTGGCCATGCTTACTAGACGATGCCGCGACATGTGTTATGTGTACTGAGAGCGGTGAGCATGGTTTGATGCGCATTGTGTGCGTGAGCGCTGGTTTGTACACGGAGGAGCACGGTTTTGGTGGCTTCACTATGATTGTTCGCAGCACTTAGTCTATATTTTTTACTATGTCTGTGGCCACGACATAATATCTGATCGACGGCGATCGACGGCCCATACAAAAATTAATAGTTTAAAAAAACTAAAAAACACGCTTTTGGATGTACTGTAGTCCATCATCAGATCAGCTCGATGTTACCAAAGTTCTTTTATCCACAATTTTTAGGACTCATTGAAGTACATAGGTACAGTCGACCGCACGTCAGTTGTAACAGTTTTGTTGTTAACCTTAGGCGGAGAAGACTCGGCGAAGTTTGCCGAATGCTGCCCAGCCCAAACAGATCCTTCTGTCGGCTTCTTTCTCGAAGTTGTGTCTACCAAGCTGAATTACCTGCCCTAGGTAGATGTATTCCGTACAACTTCGAGTGCCGACCCTTCAACAACCTATACCGCAAAGTTTGAAGACAAATGTCTCCAACCAGTGCGTCCTGCCTGTCATGACTTACGGTGCCGAGATGTGGACACTGACAGTATGGCTAATCCACAAATTCAAAGTTGCTCAGCGAGCTATGGAGCGAGCTATGCTAGCCGAGTTTCTTTAAAGGATAAAATCTGTAACGAGATTATCCGGAGAAGAACCGGAGTGACCGACATAGCTTCTAGGATCAGTAAGCTGAAGTGGCAGTGGGCTGGCCATGTCTGTCGAAGGACCGATGATCGCTGGAGCAGACGAGTCCTTGAGTGGAGACCGCGAATTGGCAAACGCAGCGTAGGGCGCCCCCCCGCCAGTTGGACCGACGATCTGAAGAATAAATAAAATAAAATAAATAAATATCTTTAAGACTTTTTACACAGCACCATCTAGTCCCAAACTAAGCCCAGACCAACACAAACACTTATGTTCATCACACAAATATTTGTGTCCTGTGGGAATCGAACCCACGACCTCGTGATCAGCAGTCCGACACTCGAACCACTAGACCACAGAGGTCGTCAAATAATGAAGAATGTGGCTGGGGGGACTCGATGCGGAAGGCAGAGGATCGAGTGATGTGGCGCAACTTGGGAAAGGCTTATGTCCAGCAGTGGACTGCGATAGGCTGAGTTGATTTTTAACGTTAACTTTGTTAGCGAAATAAACAACCACGACTTGCTACGTTTACCACTTATTCCTAGATTAACATAAAAATAACCTTTCTCTCAGAAAATTTCGTACCACAGGTAATACATAAGTAACATGTTTCAGCGACCTATGACCTTGAACTGGGGCGTTTCGTAACAGCGCGCTAAAGTATTCAATCAAATTGCGAACGACTTGGCCTTTACGTTGGTTACCTCGCCTCACTGCAAGGTTACACACGATCCAAGTATAGTGAATTAAAGGAATCGTGTATCATCTGTGGATTAAAGGCACTCTTTCACTAGAGCATTCGCTTGTACAATATGACACAATAAGTAAGGCGCGTCGTCAATCTTCGTTCGCGCAGATACGAAAAGACAATCAACAAAAACACCCGAAACATTAAAATATATAATCAACCTTATACAATGCCCATAAGATGTTAAAATTGATTGACGTGACGTCTTTTTCTATTTCGCTCACACGCTTCCGTACTCTAGCGGCAGCGGCTGAGACTTTTGGCACGCAGCGATGGTGTTTTCTGATTGGTTAACTAATTTCCCGTGTATTTAAATTGTGTCATCTGCGCAGGTACATCGGTGGGCCATATAAAATGTGTATTATACTGTAATGTAACAATCCACGATTCGATTTTGAACATTAAGTTACAATACTGCCTCACTGACTGACGAGTATTTGCATGTAATGTAACAATCCAAGATTTGATTTCAAGCATTATGTTACAATACTGCCTCACTGACTGATGAGCATTCACTTGTAATGTAAAACTCCAAGATTCGATTTTGGGCAATACGTTACAATCTCACTGACTGACGAGCATTCGCCTGTAATGTAACAATCCAAGATTCGATTTTGAGCATTACGTTACAATGCTGCCTGCATTGTAACGTAATGCTCAAATTGCCCCTGCCCTGATCGACGACAATTTGTACGACAATTCGGCTGTACTCGTGCACATTCATGTTTCTATTTGTATCATCACGGGTGCTCCCACTCACTATTGTTACATTACAGGCGAATGCTCTTAGTGGGGGAGCGCCTTAAAGAGAGTCTTTTAGCGTCTTTTTCTTATTTTCGCGGCTATACCAGGAGTTTTGTCTTTTAAAGATGTTTAAAGAGCATACATAGAATTTTATCTACCGACCGCGGCTTGCGAACGCTCCGACTATCTTATTCTTTTGGTCGGATCTTATTCTGCCGGTTGCATTTGGATCATCCATAAAGGTATTATACTGATATACAAAGTCTTTGGGATCATCAACTTCAAGTTAAACGTAGATAACTCCTTCATAACCTCTTCTGGCCTTACTCAATCGTTAATTAACATTCCGATATAAAATGTCAAATGAGATAGGCAACAGTTGTCAGTTTTACGATGCATGTTCCTTAACGTTTCTTTTGACACAGAAAGCGTCGCGTTTATTAGCGCTGTTTCTGGGTTTACTGTTACTGCTGATCGCAAAGTTGGCGCCAAATGCTTTGTTGTGTTCAGTTTCAGAGTGAAGATTTGGACTGGAGGATTTTGGAACTAGCTATACAACATACCTTATTCTTAGTTATAGTTATATGTTCATATCAACCTTATTCTTAGTTTCGTACTACATGCGCTGTTTAGAAGAAAAACATGGTTACACGAGTTATGGTTCCGGAACCATACTGTCATCTGTCACTAGTTCACTTGACAGCTGACTCGTTAACTCACGTAAATTTTATCAACGGTTGCGTCAACTGAATTTGGAACATGCTGCTTATATTATATGAGATCGCGTGTCTATTTATTGACGTCGTTGGTTTATACTAAATCTCTTATTGTACTCATCATTATGAACAACTTTTAGTATGGAACCGACACTGAAATTGCAGAAAGAAGAACAGATGATTCCAGCTGATCCCTTTAATTTGTCGGTTTATATGACCACAAATTTTGGCGTCAGCACATATTTTTTTCGCGATTACCGGTTTGGTTCAATACTAAAAGTTGTTCATATTGATCAAATGGGCCGGATAAGAAGGCTCAAAGTCACTCAAAGGGTTATGGATAGGGCTATGCTCGGAGTGACCCTGCGTGATCGAATCAGAAATGAGGAAATTCGCAGGAGAACGAACGAAGGTAACCGACAGAGCCTGAAGAATTGCCAAACTTAAGTGGCAGTGGGCAGGGCACATTGCTCGCGGAACGGATGGCCGATGGGGCAGTAAAGTTCTGGAGTGGCGACCGCGTACTAGAAGGCAAAGCGTGGGTAGGCCCTCCACAAGGTGGATCAACGACCTGGTGAAGGTCGCGGGAATCCGCTGGATGCAGAAAGTACAGGCAGAGTTGCCAGTTTAATTATAATATATTATTGTAGGGTTTCCTACAACGTCGACAACAGTCGTGGCGATGCTTGTGGGAGGCCTATGTCCAGCAGTGGACGTCTTTCAGCTGAAATTATAATAATGATGATGAATTATTATACTAACATTCAAATATCTTCACAAACTTTCACATAAATACCACAGACAATATAATACTATACTAGTATCAATACATATTAAAACAACAGTCCTTACTCACTCACTGACTTACTCATCAACACGCAGCCCAAACCCTTGGATCTAGATAGATGAAATTTGGCACAGAGGTCCCCCTTATAATGTAGACGGATTTTTAGAAATTTCCACGAGATAGGGAAGCACGCTTAACAACTAAAGTCCACGCGGACGGAGTTGCGGGCAAAAGCTGAATCTATTAATTCAGTATTCTCCCTATTTCAATCTCGTTTGTTGGGCCTCTATACTATTTAATTAGTACAACATAATAAACGATGAAAGTGCTTACAGTTCACACTGATTTCCCTAACGTAAAGAACAGATACCCAAAGCAGTACTAAACAGAAAGATTTATTTCCACAGGGCAGTCGGTCACAAAGAGTTTTATGGTGTTGTTGGTCAAACTTAAAAACACGACTGTCCAATCTAATTAGGTCCGCCGCAGTACACTGTTAAGGTGGGCACTAACGACGTATCCATTCGGACGTCGTTTTAATGACTACTTCCAAAAAAGATTGACTTGTTCTAAAAATAACATACATTTTCAACATTCACGGACAGATTTTGGAATGCGGCCACGCCATTCACACGTTTGGAAGCATCGTCAGTGGCCACCTTTAGATATGAATTACTGCTATTGACTATGTGTACGATAGGGGCGCCGCCAAGTGGACGTAATAAAAAGCGTATTTTCGGGACCCGTGAATTTTAACAATTAGTTGTTAAGCCATATTTTATTTGACAACCTCTGTGGTCTAGTTGTTCGAGTGTCGGACTGCTGATCACGAGGTCGTGGGTTCGATTCCCACAGGACACAAGTATTTGTGTGATGAACATTACGAACGAACGAATGAACGGACTGCCCCCATTATCTAGATCTTACGTCTTCTTTGTCCATCCAAAGGTTGTCTGGAAGATATCGCTTTTAGCGATAAGACCGCCCATGTACCCATAATTTGTACGTTGTTCCTGTTTACTACTATTTTCATGGTGTACAATAAAGTATATTCTATCTATCTATCTATCTAACATGAGTGTTTGTGTTGGTCTGGGTGTTGCTTATGTATTATAAGTATGTATTTACAAAAAAAAAGGTATTTAAGTATTATATCCATTGTCTAGTACCCATAGTACAAGCTCTGCTTAGTTTGGGACTAGATGGTGATGTGTAAAATGTCCCAAAAATATTTATTGATTATTTATTTTATTATTTTTAACGCATTTATGGATGCGAAGCGATTTTTTCTTTACATTATTGAAATCGTAAGCCATATTTTGATAATATCTATTAAAATCAAGTTAAAAACTGAACGAAACGTTTAACATTGACGATATTATAGTGAAATTAATAATATTTGTAAAAGATACGCTGATATTTGTTAAATAAGAACAGGATTCGGAAGCATAAAATATAATTTACTTAATATACTGGGTGTCAGGGAAACGCTTCCGAAAACGAAGATAGGTGCAGTAGGTCTACTCGCGTTTTATGAACGACAAACGAAGTACGAACTTTCGTTCCGACTGATACTTACATAATAAAGACAGGCACAAAAAAAAGGCACAATTAAGATAGACTACGGTTCATAGTCGTATACAATTTACCGGAGATGAGAAAAACAAACGTCAAAACACGATCATCGCATGCGATAAGGGAACGATGGTTGACCGGAGTAGCAAATTGTGCGATGAATCGTACGATTTATCAAATATCGTCGAACGGGAGTAGACCCCCTGGTGATTACTGATACGAAACCACGAAAAAAATACGAGTTTGTTTTAGATTTTTTCATATATATTTTTTTGCATTTTTCATACATAACCAGCTTTGGGCAGTTAAATAAAACTCATACATTAATGAAAAATGCGAAAAATAAATGAAAAAAATCTAAAAAAAGAATAGCATTTTTTTTCGTGATTTCGTATCAGTAATCACCAGTACTATCAACTATCTTCGTTTTCGGAAGCGTTTCCCTGACACCCAGTATCTTTCCAAACTGAAGCTGTGACAAAAGGCAGAAAATTATTGCAGCAGAATATGTGAGAAAAATTCAAAAAGTAAGAATTAACGGCCAATGTTATTTAATATGAGCCAAAAACAATATTATTAGGCAAACTTTAGTGACATTGACACTACAAAACATCTATAAATGTAAGTACTCCAAACTGTGCCTTAATTGTTAATTTCCAGTAAAGTTACTTTGCTATTTTTACATTATTATTTTTAATTATTGTAATAAGTCAGTGAAATCACAATAATTATATGGATAAGTAACTTGCTTTTTCCTTTATATAGCAGTTGAGTACCCATTTATTTCTTTGCTCCAATTCCAAGGAAACTTGTAAAGTTTTCTGAGAAATCTTCATCTATATCTAGCGACCCTGGATACTAAATTCTTTGATAGACTGTATCTACTAAGCTCGTGTAAGCTACATGTGTTAATTAATCCAAATGGAGCCAAGTCATCAAATCGTCCGGAGCCATCGCATCATGTGCTGCATATGGACGTTCTCCAGGTTGGGTAACCACTACGTTGCTAGTTTAGTGGTTGCCCTACCTGGAATACGTCTGTAAGCGCATCAACGCACGACACAGGAAAATGAAGAAAGATGTTAGTGAAATTCGCGAAAATTTCTAAACTTCTAAGAAGGAAGTTGTGTTAATAGAATAGAAAAGAAAATAGAGAATATAATAAATAGAGTGCTGAAGATGATAGGTGACAACGATACTGTACTCAGTAGGTTTACTGAACTCCGTGAGTTGGGAGTTGGGTAAGCCTAGTGTGTGAACGGCGTGTATTATACAGAGTGGATATGACAATACGACATTAAATAAAACTACGTCCTCTGACCGTATAGGTATAAAAAATCTATCAAATTCAGGAAATTATTTTAATTTCATTCATTTTGAATGTAGGACCATTTTTCTAGCAAAGATCGTTAGGTCAAAGACCTGTGTGAGTCCATATGATTTTAAACTCTCTTTCTCAATTATTACAGCTGATTACAAATGGTATTACCAAATTATGTTACCAAATTTGTACGCCTATCAAGGCAAAACATAGTGATACTGGATTATTTAAAAATTAACACCATGTCTTGTACATCATACCTATGTTTGACAAATAAATCATTTTGAATTTGAATTTATTATTATCACGCCTGTTTCCCATTGGGGCAGGCAGAGACTATGGATTTCCATCTGCTATGATCCTGACACACCTCTTTCGCTTCATCTACGTCCATTAACCTCGTCATGCATGCTCGTCGGTTTTGAGTTCTCTTATTTTCTACGACTAGTAATAGCCGTGTTTTTATTTACCGTCGTATTATCATATCCACGTTGTATATTAGACTATGCCTGATAATAAATATTTTTTGAATTTTTTGCAGTCTTTTGTAGTATAGTAATGTAGTTTTTATTGTATACAGTATGTCGAAGTCGGGTTGTCTCGGGGTCGAAATGTCGTAGATTATTTGTACCTATTGTATTTGTTCTATCTTTTAGTGTACAATAAAGTATAATAAGAATATAATTAATCTTAACTTTCCTACTACACACGTCTATATCTTATTTTAAGTTTCCCTCATAAAGCTGTCATCACTAAAGTTACAACACTTTTTAATTTAGCGCAAGTTTTCAGGATTTCTTCTGTAAACCCGTATCTCTGTGTTGTGTACGCAGTACTGTTATATGAGTTAACATAGCAAACATTGACATCTGTCGTTTATATTTAATTCTGAAATGAGTTTTTAGAACTATTTGTATTCTGTTATACATAGAGTAGAGTGCCGAATGGAGACGCATCGCAAGAGCTGCTACTCAACTTACGAGATCTGATATATCCACGACAACTCTGCCAAGAGTGAACGACTAAGAAGACAGAGATACATAGAGTATACATATGCATACAACCCAATTAAGGGCTGAGCAGTTTCTGGAAGGCTGATTAATTTGATCTGTTGTCAAATCTAATGTCAGCTTCTGTGATTGGCAAATATGTTAACAACCAATCACATCGCTTGACCTAAGATTTGACAGCTGATTAGTTAATTTTTGCGTTGATCAGCCTTTCGGAAACTGGGTGTAAGTCTCTTCTAGAACGAAATATTGAATGTAGCACAAGTTTGCCGGACTCCTTCGCTGTATAAACTCATGCGATGTGTGCGTAGCTAGGATATGAGTTGGCATAGCAAACACCGCCTCCAGACGGTTATAGGTTTTCGGTTTTCCACACTAGGTGTAATAGTACACCCACATTTCGCCAGTTATGTTATAGTCCCATGTAATAGGGGGCGAGCCTATTTCCACTGACCGGGCACAAATCCAGACTTCGGGCTGCTACTGAGAATTTCCTAATGAAAAACCCAATAACACTTTGCCCGACCCGGGAATCGAACCCAGGACCCCACGCTCAGCAGTCGCGCTTGCAACCACTAGACCAACGAGGCAGTCAACGATCTCTTTCACTATTCGTTTTTTACACGAATGGAAATGTATCGTGTGATCATCCTGCTGTTTATCCGTCAAAATCGAATACCGCAAAAAAACGAGCAGTATAATGCCGTGTGAACCTAGGCTAACTGTACCGAATCTGTGTTTTACAAAAGTTTTCTAGAAAAATATATATTTCATTATAAAAAAAAAACTAGTTTAACCCCCTAGTAGTACTGGGGCTCCTTTGTGAGGGATCGTAGACGCTAAGAGTGGGGGGACTCGAGGCGTCTATTAGGCGACCCTGGGGAGGACAGCAGTACGTGGTGGTCGCGTGCTACTGTGAGTAAAACAATATTGTTTTCCCGGGACGTGCCAAAGGCATAGCACTGGCGGGGCACCGGCGCGGTCCAATGGAGTTCCCAGAGCTCCTCTATTTTGTGCAGAGGATGGCCACCGTGTGGTTTTAGTCGGTAAGAGTCCGACATACCCCTCCACCGTCCACAGTCGGAGGGTATCCATGAGGACTTCCACCCAAAAAAAAAAAAAGGCTCGTTTGTGAAAGAGCACGTCAAAACGCCCGGCAGGACGGCGCTGTGTGAACTGTCTAATACTGTTCAGTACATTATAACACGACGAGACCTGCCGACGATATGCTTCAGTTCCGTCCAGCTTCAGTTCCACTCACTGTGGGTTTGCAGATTTACTGTCGCATGCCGTAGCTGCGTAGTCGTGAGTGTGCAGCTAGCCCACCCAGATGTACGTTTTCCACTCAAACTAAGCGAGTCCGCTTACCCCAAGAGTGATATTATATACCTACATCAATGATTTTACATAAGTACAGATATGATATACCCTAACACAGCGGTTCTCAAACTTTTTTGGTCACGGAACCCTTTTGACAAGCAAAATACTTGACGGAACCCTACAATAAAACAATAGTTTTTAAAAGTGTATTCTTTATTATATAAGCATAATAAAAGTACAATGTAACAGTTACTAATTATTACTTACTTTAACCACATGCCAAGTACAATAATAGAAGATATTAAAAATGAAAAAATCTTAACTAATGGGAGGTATGAAACCGTTTTTTATTTTTCATCAATTGGTTGATATCAGGTTTGATAGAAGACATTTGAAGTCTCATATCAGGTTCGGCGTCCAGTCTATTGCGATATTTTGTTTTCGTGGCTGCATAGGTTGAGAATCCTGTTTCGCACAAATATGTTGTTGGGAACGGGAGAAGAATATTCAGAGCCATTCTGCCAAGCATTGGATATTCATCACGGATTCTGCACCAAAAATCGTTGAGAGGCGTCGTTTTGAACAGTGTCTCCATACTTGTGTCTGATGACATTTCTAAAAGAGATTCATATATCTCGTTTGACATACTTTCGGGCTTTTGCAAGTTGGGTAAAAAAGGATTATGAATCCATGAATTCAGCTTCATTTTTGTATTATGTTCTTCGGGAAAATACTTTACAAAAGATGCGCGCATCGAAGTGAGATATTGGACCAATTCTTCAAACACATCATCTTGAAACATTTCCGAGTCGTTATCGCTAACAAACTCACTGAGTGACGTAAAGCTTTCTATTTCTCTCTTACCAACGCAAATAATCCAAAAATCTAATTTTCTTTTGAAGGCAGTTATTTTGTTATAGGCCTGAAACACTGTTGTCTGTTTACCTTGCAATGATAAATTCAATTCGTTTAGTTTTTGAAAGATATCCGCCATAAAAGACAATCGGAACAACCAAGTTTTATCATACAAACGGTCTTTCAAATTAAAAGAAACTGTATCTGCTGAAAGAAACATTTGTAACTCGGCTCTAAGTTCAAATAGCCTTGTTAAAGTTTTACCCCGAGACAGCCATCGCACTTCTGTATGGAGCAGCAGTGTTTTATGTTTGCTGCCATAATCTTCACACAATAATGAGAACAATCGGGATTGTAGTGGTCGTGATTTGATAAAATTAATTATTTTTACCGCTTCATCCATAACTAATTTTAGATTTGACGGCATTTGCTTCATCGCAAGTGCTTGTCTATGCAGAATACAATGGCTGGAACTACAATTAGGCGCTTTACTTTTTATTCGTGATACTGCTCCTGCTGTTTTACCTGTCATCGCCTTGGCCCCATCTGTACAAATGTCAATGCAATCGTTCCAACTAAGATTATTTTCTTTAAAAAATATGTTTATTTTATTAAAAAATTCTTCCCCGGTAGTGTTTGTGGGCAGCGGTGAACACATAAGCATGTCTTCTTCAAAAGAACGTTCATATGGAAATCTCACGATAACCAGCAAGATAGCCAGACCAGTGACATCAGTTGACTCATCCATTTGCAAGGCGAAACGTGTTTTTTGTAGACGTGCAACTAGTTCTTGTTTGACGTAGCTTGCCAGATCATGGATTCGCCGTGAAACAGTATTGTTTGATAGCGGTACAGTAGAAAGATGCTTTGCAGATTTTTCATCGAGCATACATTTTGTTATGTCTAACACACATGGCTTTATTAAATTCTCAGCGATAGTGTGCGCTTCACCTGCTTGTGCAATGTGATAGCTAACTAAATATGATGCCTCCGTGGCCTTTTCATTGATAGTTTGTGTTACATGCATCATATTTTTTTGACTTTCCAATAACTGTTCTTTTTTACGAACAAAAAATTCTTTATTCTTGTCTTTAGACTCGGGGTGTACAGTTTCTAAATGTCTGCGTAATTTGGCAGGTGCCATGGAACTATTAGGAAGCAGTTTACTACATAACATGCAGAGAGGTGAGCCGTTGGAATCAACAAATCCGAAACTGATATATGATTCATCATACTTCCTTTTTTTCGTCTTTGAAACCGTGGAGCTTGACGTCGTGGCATCATCGTCTGGATCGGTAATTGCTGTATTCTCCGCGCGTACTGCTTTTGAACATTCAGCGTCATTAGAAGATGTCGTTGCAACACGTTTAACACCTTTAAGCCAACGTTCCATTCTTCTTTATTAATAATGTTACACGTCAGGATGGTAGGGTCAAAATAATGCACAATCGTTACTGCGTTTATGAGACAAAGTTTAGTCCAAAGAAGAAATGTACAAAACTGATACAATCAGAATACAGCGGGCAGTAGAACTTACAAGAAGGCAGCAGGCTAGCCAGCTTGTAAGTAGGTAGGTACGAACTTATCGCTCCGAACGCTAATCGTCAACTGACTGACGAGGCGCGACTTTTTTTATATAATAGCGCTTTTATACTTAGTCCTAGACTCGAACTCGAACATTCTCAAAAATACTCGAGTCGGCGCCTTTGATAAACAAAAAGCGGAAATAAAAATATAAATACAAAAAAATGCGTTGTAAACAATCTCGACTTTATGCTTTTGAAGATAGAGCCGAAAGTCGCTTGTTCACAACTATAGCGTCTAATTCAGAGGCGGCTTTTATCAAAGGGACTGCGCGCTCACAAGTATACGCGCGGCGGGCGGATTCAAAACGTTCGACCAGTGACCAGAGAGAGGTGTTTTGTTTTTTTTTTCTAAATTCTTGCGGAACCCCTACAGGGGTATCGCGGAACCCTAGGGTTCCGCGGAACACACTTAGAGTACCGCTGCCCTAACAAATCAAACGAAAAACATGTTCCGTGCGCAGCGGTCGCACACATACACATTGTTTTACATCACTTACATTTCACTACATTGCCGTGTCGTGTGAAAGAGATGGTGTATGTAAACCAATATGAACAAAAAAGACAGCTAGTGTTTGTCAGCTACGTGTAGTGTATGTGGCCATTTAGGCCAGCCAATCACAGCACACAGCAGCACGCAGGGTAGCCAATCACAGCACGCAGCAGCATGCAGAGTAGCTAATCACAGCACTTTTGGCATAGATTAACGAAAACGAGTACCTAGACAGAAGGTACAAGTATTTTACGCGGCAAGTATTATACCCAACTTTAATCGTATTTATATTTAATAAAAATGATTTTTTTGACAAACTTAATTTTTTTCTATAAAATTTCATTGATTTATTTAAATCATAATGTTATGGGACTAGATAAGAAAAATTCATATTAAAATGTATACATACAGTTTTTATTTTTTACTGAATATTGAATAAAAATATGGCATTCAAACTACAAATAGTCAAGAAAATCGAGTTAGGAGATGCTTCTATTAGATGTTGAATTTACTTTTCGGAACTGATTATAGACCAGTAATTTTTATTACTGGTCTATAATACTGTTATTACTGTTAATACTGTTATTATTGTTTTTATTACTGTTTCCTACATTTCTGTACTTATTAATTACTACTGTCATACTACGATTTACTTATGGTTTTTTTTAATTCTTACAAAGTTGCATACTAGTTGTACTACTAGTTGTTGTTGTTGTTTACTAGTAAAACTTTTCGTAAAAATATTCATAATAAGTGAAGAAGTAGGTAAGAGTTTAAGGTAAATAAGGAGTAGGTCTTCTTCAAGTTTTGTTTTTTTTTTATTTTGACGTAGTAATTTTTGTCATAAATATGGAAGATTCTATGTCAGTAGATTAACATTTATGAAAACCATTTAAAAATGATAACTAATTTTGGAGATTAAAAATGTTTTTTTACTTATCTAGTTTTTCTTCGGAACCATTGGGATTTTTGAGACAATATTTGGAATATTATCAGTTAAGAGTATGTTAATAATAAAAATCAAGTAAAAATCTTAAAAAGTCAAAAATATAAAAAAAAAACAAATAAATCATTATATTAATTATTAAAAAAAAAAAGTCTGTCATAAACAAAAAAGTCATGATTTTTATCAACCCTGGATTATACCCTATACATACCCCTGTGACAGTATAAATTACATAAACTATGATTTCATTAAATTGATCTCAATTCAAAATTCGTAATTTACTAACATTAGGCCGCGTTCAGTATTATCGTCCGACGACGCCCGCAGCGTACTTTGGTCGTTCAGTTACTCAGAGTGATCATACAAACGAACGCCCAAGGAACACTCCGAGTGTCATCCGACGACATCGGGTGATAATATTAAACGCGGCCCAGGGCAATATTTACGAACAAAATAGATGCAAATCTGAAATAATGATGATCTTGTCTGGTGCGGGGAATTCAACCATTAAATTGTATGCTTTTTAAGGTGAATGCTACCGGGTAGTCAGAGAAATTAAAAATTTCTTGTGGGGGTTTTTACAAATTGTAGCTCTATTTCGCGTTGTACATCAATAAAAAAATAACAATATATCTAATAACTTCTTAGGTTTTCGCAATCACTACACATTATAATAAAACAAAGTTTAACCGGATTAAATCGCGTATATTATTTAAATTGGTTTCCCTGACGTTTCGAAAGCTTTGCAGCATTTCGTGGTCGCAGGTAGACTAACGGCCGAAATTAATATCCAATCTATCCACGATTTACCCTACTAGAGATAGAAATTTGACATATTTTGTATCGAGCTTATGTCAAATTTCTATCTCTAGTAGGGCAAATCGTGGATAGAATGGATATTAATTTTGGCCGTTAGATGACAATCGTCTTTACAGATATTTCTAAAAAAATATTTTAGTCTACCGTACAATATTTATTAATTAAATTCGTTTTGATGCACGCAATAATCACTCACAATATCATTATCTTTTACAGTGTTGCATGCTGTTTAGGACTTGATTATTTTTAGGACTGGTTTCCAAACAGGTGGTAGCTGCCAATCATCTTCTCTATTAAAATTAGGTTTTTTTTTAATTTCAATAGCCTCACGGAGCATTCTAGGTACATATCGGTTTTCCTTCACCTTGTGGTTTATCAAACCGAAGAAAATGGTTGGGTTTGTCTAGGGCAAGTTAAATAATATACGCGATTTAATCCGGTTAAACTTTGTTTTATTATAACAATATATCTCAGTAGATATATTGTTAAGTATTATTCAGTAATAATACTCATAAAAAGATTAACCTAGCTCTATAATCTCGATAATCGATAATTTATTGTATTATTTCGCATTTACGCATACGAAGCAAAATCTAACGATTTAACGATCAGTTGATAGATCAAACTGTACTTGAGGAATGTTCTGTAATACGGACCTGAGTAACTGAACGACCAAAGTACTCTCCGTGCGTCGTCGGACGATAATACTGAACGTACCACTTTTCTGCCTACGAGTCGCATCTGCATCTTTATAATCTATGTTTTGTCTTATCGCTCTCGGTACAAAACATATTTATTGTTTTTAATAGAAATACGCCTATAATGCAAATATTTTTTTGTTCTTACAAGTGGTATGTGATCCCTTTTTGTTTGTTTGCTTTCATGTCATAATTAGTACACTTTCTGTACATACATGACGGCATTTTTGTAATTTTTTGTCACCAGTTACGCTCGGCGCCTTGCCTTGACGCGGACTAATAGCAAGATGTCACAATTAGCTTGTTTTCGAGTCTTCAGATATTCGCGCTAGTCACTCATCTGTACTTATGTAATATCATTGACCTACATATTATTATTATGTGACGGTTGCATACATGCGACATGATTAAAATCTATACGCAAACTTAGTCGAACATTGAAGTTATCTTGACTGTTTGACTAGTCGCTTCAGGCTTTAGGATTAATTATGTGATTTTGGTATTTATTGAATAAGACAAATTACATTTGTGTTTATTTAATACATTACAATTTATAAGGCATTAATACATTACTAGTAGGCAAAGGTGCTTTAAGTTCGCCATATTTGGTGCCAAAAAGAAAGAATAAAAGAAAGAATCTACATTTAAAAACAAAAATAAGCAATATACCTCATCATCATTATCATAGTTTCTGCCGAAAGACGTTCGCTGCTGGACAGAGGCCTCCCCCAAGCATCACCACAACGACCGGTCGCAGTGCAATATACCTACATAATGAAAATCATGTATGGACATGCCCATGCCGAAAGGGTTACCAACTTAGGGTAACTAAGGGTTACTTGGTAACTTAGGGTTAGGTTTTCGTGTGCTATCGTTAAAAAAATTCAGTGCTGATTTTCAGTTGGTAAACGGGAACTCTAATAGTCCAAAAATCTTCTAACATAAAAATCCAATAAAAAGTACTGCTTTAACTCGAAACCTCGAGACCTGATGCTTGGCAATTGTTCTCACACCACCACCATACCTGGTAGAATATAATATCTCTGTGCGTGAAATTATAGTGGGTTTAGGAAAAAATTAAGTGCTTCAATCATTTATTTAAGACATTGCGTCCGCCTTTTTTATTCGTCCGAGTTCACGAGTTACCGAGATTCTGGAGGTTTTAATCAGTTGTCAAATCTCAAGTTAAGCGATGTGATTGGTCAGTATTTTGGTCGATAAATCACATCAACCAATATCGTCATCTAGTATATAAACAACGTTTAACAGTGCCTCAGAAACCGGGCATAAGTCTGTCAGGAAGAGGCAAACGAGAAATAGAATTTTAATTTATAATATTGTACGGTAGATTACATTTTTTTTTTTTTAATATCTGTAAAGACGCTTGTCATCTTAGTCTACCTGCGACCACGAAATGCTGCAAAGCTTTCGAAACATCAGGAAAACCAATTTAAATAATATACGCGATTTAATCTGGTTAAACTTTGTTTTTATAAGTGGCAGTGGGCGGGGCACATTGCTCGCAGAACGGATGGCCGATGTGGCAGTAAAGTTCTGGAGTGGCGACCGCGTACTGGAAGGCGCAGCGTGGGTAGGCCTCCCACAATGTGGACCGACGACCTGGTGAAGGTTGCGGGAATCCGCTGGATGCGGAAGGCACAGGACCGGTCGTTGTGGCGATGCTTGGGGGAGCCCTATGTCCAGCAGTGGACGTCTTTCGGCTGAAATGTTGATGATGATGACAATATATCATATTGTCATCGTGGAAGGTCTCGACGTCCCAGTGGCCCATATCGCTTATATTTATTTTCTCAGACGCGATCAATATGTGAAATTTTACGGGAACTCTTACGACACGCTTGATGCAGTGTCTGAATGACTGGCTTTCTGTGCTGTGGGTTACAGATTCGGTTCTAGTAAGGAAAAAAAAACATGGCTGGTATATTGTTTTCCGGGTCTGGGTGTCTGTGTATGTAAAGATTTGTTTTTGTCCAGAGTAAAAAGTGTGGGGGAACTTAAAAGTACAAAATAAAATAATACAAAAAAGCACGCTTTGGCGTGAAATTATTCCTCAACATCGCTGTCTTCTCAGAAGTCTGGCAGCGTCGCCACGTTTAATGGCTATTCAACTATTAAATTCTTTGGCCAAAGAACAAGCCAGTCCTCTGATCGCTCGAAGTGTCGACCAGCCAGTGAGCGATTTTCTTGAAAAGGAAAAAATATGCAAATAATTTTGAAGATAATAATAATCAATAATAATCTAGGTATAATAATAATAATCTAGGTACATATATTTAAGTATCTATATATTATTTATATGGTGGTTGTGGCGATGCTTGGGGGAGGCCTATGTCCAGCAGTGGACGTCTTTCGGCTGAAATGATGATGATGATGATATTATTTATGTTATTTATTAAATAGTTATGTAAGTTTGTAAATATTTTCGTAAAGTAGGTTTAGTTTCTGTTATACACTTGTTTCTGTCCTCTTATATTAACATCTCTCTATCGCTCTCAGGTTTGCTGTTAGAAAACTCATTTCCGAGTTAAGCTCGCCGTTGCATAAACTTTCTTACTGTAAAATCATTTAATATATATGTGTACGTGTACAATTAAGATTAAGAATAAAGTACACTAGATATCTTTTTTTAATGAAATGAAATCTATACAGGGTGGATATGACAATACGACATTAAATAAAACCACGTACAGAGTATCACGTCCTCTGATCGTATAAAAAAAATTAATCAAATCCAGTTAATAACTTAGCCAAAGGAAATTATTTTAATTTCATTAATTTTGAATGTAGGATTTTTCTAGGTAAAGATGGTTAGGTCAAAGACCTGTGCGAGGCCATATAATTTTAAATACTCTTTCTTAATTATTACAGATGATTACAAATGGTGTTACTTATTATTTCGATGTTTTAAGGTACATGTTTTGTTAAAAAAAAATGTTTTCTTAACTTTCGATAAACAACTTATGTGTTTAAAATGCTCCTATAGACTAGTAATAACCATGTTTTTATTTATTCTCGTATTGTCATATCCATGTTGTATATAAACAGCACACTTTATTTTCTCACATATTATATATATACATGTGGTGTAGCGGTTATGGTTATGATTTACGATACGACCGCAAGACACGTCACATGTCTAGACTGGAGGCAAACAAAGCTTGTGGAATCTTAGAAGAGTGGCTACAATACGCATGACTCACTACGACCACAACACAGTCAAGGAAAAAGGGCAACTTTGCATCAAAGCGAGATATTACAGAGACCTAAGCAACAAGTCACTAAGACCGAGATGCATAAACATCATGTATACCTATATAAGTTACTCCTAAGTCCTAAATGCGTTTCAAATTTTCGTCCACCGAAAATATTTGTTGGCCTAAAAATAATTGTTTATGTTGATGAGAAAGAATTTGTTTTTATTTTGATCTGTCTATTTAGCTACTAATCACATAAATGTGTGGATTTTGCCTTAGATTTTTTCTTCTTCATTCTGTTCTTATTTTCTACTTTTGAACGGAAATCATATACCCAAAGACCAAAGATATATCGCTAAAGCATGTGGATATTGTGTCTGCAGTGATTTGAGACTATTTTTGAAGGCAATATTTTATAGCATCGTTTCGCGCTCTGCTGCCGGGGAGTAAACCGAGAAAAAACGTGACCGTTAACTGGCGCGCGTATTCTGTCCACGCTTACAAATGCGTTGGGGTTTTGCTTTTGGTGGGTGTCACCCGACACTGATTTTAGGGTTTCGTACCTAAAGGTTTCCAAACGGGACCCTATTACTTTCGCTACGCTATCTGTCCGTCCGTTCGTCTGTCTGTCTGTAACAGGGCTGTATCTTTTGAACGCTAATAGAAAAATATCTCGAAATTCGAATTGTTGAAATTTCTCGGAATATGTGTTGCTATGACGTCTATCAGGACAAATACGAAAAATAAAAATAAAGCTTAAACCAAAGGGATGGGGGTAACTCGAAAAACATGCATTTTCTCAACTTTTTTGTTCCTGCTCTAACTTCAAAACTGTAATACATACTAGAGCGTCAAACTGGGTCTGATTAGAGGGCATACTATGTAGTTTAGCAAACAAATACTAAAATAAAAATAGGCCAAACATAGACATATGTCGTGGTACCTGCGTAAGAAAGAGATGCAAAAATTAATATTTCGCGCACGGAGCGTTGATGTCTTTTGATGAACTCTCGTAAATTAAATCAGTTTCTATGGGGTAACAGGTCGATAGGTGGTACCTTTACTGCGTGGCCGGTTTTTTACCTAGGCTGTGTTTGTGTATCGTGTATCGTGAACCTTCTGTCTGTTTTACGTTTGAAACCACTTCAATTCGGCAGCTAAGGATTAAGAGCCGGGGCTTCGACAAAAAATACAATGTATCTTTCCTTCAAGTGTAAGGCAGCGGATGGAAATGGATCGATAATACACTTCACTGATTTGTAATGCTGTTTACACTTCAATATCTTTATTGAGATGTTTTGATAAAATTAGGTAGTGTTGTGTCTGGTCTATCTATACCTAAAGAAAGAAAGAAAGAAAAATGATTTATTTACTACAGCCACACAACACACACAATAACAATAATATACAGCTTTAATCAATATAGTCTCCTAAAAGTATAATTGTGTGCCTCGCGGCTGCACCAAATAGGCATACATACCTTGCATACATACCTCAAATTCAGAAATGAGGAGATTCGCAGGAGAACGAAAGTAACCGACATAGCCCGAAGAATTGCCAAACTTAAGTGGCAGTGGGCGGGGCACATTGCTCGCAGAACGGATGGCCGATGGGGCAGTAAAGTTCTGGAGTGGCGACCGCGTACTGGAAGGCGCAGCGTGGGTAGGCCCCCCACAAGGTGGACCGACGACCTGGTGAAGGTCGCGGGAATCCGCTGGATGCGGAAGGCACAGGACCGGTCGTTGTGGCGATGCTTGGGGGAGGCCTATGTCCAGCAGTGGACGTCTTTCGGCTGAAATGATGATGATGATGATACCTCAAATTCAAATTTTTCAAATTCAAAAGTTTTTATTTCTAATAAGCATTTAAATGCACTTTTAAAACGTTAAGAATCTAGTTGCACAGTTCCAAAATGTTGGTCATAAGGAGAAGAGCCGGCAAGAAACTACATGGAAATACTCTTTTCATGTTAAATAGTACAAATGTATGTTACATGATTTGCTAAGAAATGTGTGAGAACAATGTAGGTTAATGAGTGACACAAATTCACTAAAGATAACTAATTAATAATGATAATTATTATGTTTTGGCTCAACCATAATAGAAGGGAACCCATCGATCTGACACTATGCCATCAATGGCTACATTATGCTCACATTTACAGTTATTAAGAATACTGAAGTCTTTAAATACAATTTCAATCGAGTATAATAAAAAATCCCCAGTTGAATATTATCCCCCCCCTTTGGGGAGGCCTTTATCCAGCAGTGGACGTCTTTCGGCTGAAATGATGATGATGATAAAAAAGTCTAAAAAACCTAGCATGGTTGTCAAGGGCTTGGCATAGACATTATCATTATCAGGTATAACAGGGACCTTACATAATTATCATAATCAGGTCTAACAGGGATCTTACATAATTATCATAATCAGGTGTACCAGGGATCTTACATTATTATCATTATCATGTCTATAAGGGATCTGACATCACTAGAATCTATAGACGATGATGATGGGTTCTAAAATATTAATTTATTCCGTTGTTAAATCTCTATTCTATGATTAGATTAACAAAAAAACCGGCCAAGAGCATGTCGGGCCATGCTCAGTATTATAGGGTTCCTAATTACAAACGAATCAAATCGAATATTAATCATTGCTATTTTAGTTTTTGCAAAAAGCGCCACCTAGCGCTGAATTTAAGAAGCTAAATCAATATAACACAATGTTACTTTTTGTGGTTTTTTAAAATAGGAAGTAACTAAAGGAGCATTATTTGCTATGAGCATTTTTATCTAAGGTCAACGACCTTTGAACTAGGACGTCTTAAGTATTTTGCAGATTTCTCACTATAACTCAAAAATTTATTATCATATTATACTCGAAATAGTTTTAAAAGAGAGTTTTTGTAAAGGTCTATCAATGTGGAAGATTATAAGTTTCTATGTTGCATAGTTTAGAAATGGCAGGGGGGGGACACATTGCAAGCCACTTTGGTGGGCTGTATTTCGCAGATGGTATACCTGATAAAAAAGTTATGTATGAAACATTACCTTCATTTTAGTAGACCTATTCAATGATACCCCACACGAGGGGGTGCAGCGAAAAAAAAATTTCCATCCCCGTTTCACATGTATGGGCGCCACCCCTAAAATACGTAATCAATATTTTTTTATTCTTTTAAAATTGAGATCTATATCTAGACCATTTTTTAACAAAATTTCCTTTACTTATGTTTATAACTGTAGAAGTTATTAAGCTCTAAAGGATTAGGACAGACGGACAGACGGACAGACGGACAGACGGACAGACGGACAGACGGACGGACATGACGAAACTATAAGGGTTCCTTGTAGGACTACGGAACCCTAAAAATGAATGATTAGATTAACAAAAAAATTAATAAACAATTAAATCGCTTGACATGAGATTTGAAAGCTGTTTTATTTGTTGCAGAACTGTCAGACATTTAAGTTATTATTTTAAGTAAAACTTTCAGACAAGTACGTTTCCCTAAAACACCAAAGCGACATTTGAAAAACTATATATTTTTCCAAGCAATAAAATCGACCCCGTCCTGTGTGCAACCATCTTTCTTAGTCAGCGCTATCCAAAGTTCACAGCATAAATATTAATGTCCGTTACATATTTATGTTGTCCCCTCGCTGTTTTTATTTAATTCAATTATGGAAACGATTTAGCTCACACAGCTTTTTATACGTTTATCCGGGTTTTAAGCGTGGTATAGCTGACTCGGCGCATACAAGATTATAACTAGTAAATAAATGTTAGGTTAGGTTGTTTTTTTTTTTTTTTTTTATGGCCCTCCAACGACTTAATAAAACACTATTTATTAATCAGCAGAAAAAAATAAGGGTAGTTTCTGCTCACAAAAAACAACGACCAATTTTTATTATGGGACTAACCCTGAAATCGCATATAATATATCATATATACTGTGATACTCTGTGGTGATACTGGTTTTTATGTGACACTGGTAAACAACATGACAATGTAACAGAATGAACAGAATGACCTGAAAGTATTTTGTTGAGAATCACTAGGAGAATAGATTACTATGGTTTTTGTACACGACAAGTAAACAAAGGAACCAATGAAGTTTCGCGCCAAAAACCGTCAACGGTCAACACGGTGCCACGCCATATGAGGAAACATGTGGCGGGGCCAAGCCGGCACAATAGCTTCCCGCGGAAAGGGCAAGGGACGAAGCGCAACGGTCGCGTCATAACGCTTCGCATGATTACGCGCCAAAAAATGCGCGGCAATCGCTCCCTGCCTACCACACGCTATAAATATGTTTATTTGTAGGATACTAATTTGTTGAAACTGTTTGTGTTTAGATTTAAGTACATCTTGTTACGAATATTGTTATTTCTACACCTTTATAAAATAAATGGGTTTGTGGGCGTTGACGCGGGAAGGGGACTAGATGCCGCCTTTATAAGTGCGCGCAAAGAGCGCACGGCCCGTCCTCTTCAAGGACCCCACCTTTATCGCCAACTATGGCGACTTGTTTGGCAGCGCTTTTGCCGCCAAACAACCTGACGTCCCCGACTCTCCAGAGTCGCCCGATACCCCCCCGCCCCTAAGGAGGAATAGGCGCCCCGCCCGTTCCGACAGTGATGAGGAGAGGCCGAGGTCTCCGCGTGGTCCGCCTAGGCGTTCAGCCAGCCTGGACCATAAGGACCGTACCCCCTCACCTCTCCCCACCCCAGCCCCCACTCAATATCCTGATCGCTCCCCAATCCCATCAGACCAAGAGATGTCTTCGGACAGTGAGGTCAACTCAGACGAGGCCGGTGCCTTTACCACGGTAGTGGGCAAAGGTAAAAAACGCGGCCGAAAAACAAACAAGGCCGAGGCTCTCGCCTCAAAATCTTTAAAACTCTCCGAGGCAAACCCTGCCCCGGCCCCTACCCCCCGTCCCGCCTCTCACTCCTCCTCGCAGGATAACAGGCCCCCCTCCCCTCAGGAACATACCTCACCTTCCCAGAAGAAGGTGCCCATCCCGCCTCCCTTATTCATCCAGGATAAGGAATATTGGACCAGGATATCCGACTGGTGCAATCAAAATAAGATAAATTTCACTAGTGCCCGCCCCACACAGCAGGGCATTAAAGTAGTTGTCCCCACCCCCACTGATTACCGCAACCTTACCAGGTTGCTACGCGAGCGTGGTGTGTCTTTTCACACCTACGCACTCCCAGAGGACCGACTCCTTAGAGTTGTGATCCGAGGGATTCCGTCCGAAGTCAGCTGCACGGAAGTGCACGCCGACCTCGATCGTCAAGGGATCCCGGTTGCAATAACCCACCGTATGTTCCGTGGTAAGCACGGGGAACCCTATAACATGGTCCTTGTCATTTGCCACCCTGGCGAAAACGCCAAAAACATCTATAATATAAAGACCGTATGCAATTTATCAGGCATCACGGTCGAGCGCCCCCACAAGTCGAACCAGCCTGGTCAATGCCACCGTTGCCAGCTGTATGGTCACTCCCAGCGTAACTGCTACGCAAAGCCCAGGTGCGTTAAGTGCCTAGGCGATCACGGGACTACCGAGTGCGAGCGTCCCAAGGAGAGGGACCAGTGCACGGAGCCCCCTAGCTGTGTCCTTTGCCGCAAAGCCGGGCATCCAGCAAACTATCGCGGATGCCCCAAAGCCCCCAAAATGCGCAACGCCAAAATGGCAAAACGCGCCTCCGACCGCGTTGCGAGGGAAGCCCCCTCCTACGCAGCCCCCCTCCATTACCAACCACCCAACCCTAGAGGCCCACTCGGGCCCTCCCCTAATTTCCACGGCCCACTCGGGCCCAACCCCTGGTTTAAGGGTAATCAAAAGCCCCAATACCCACCTCTTCCGACCTCTCGTCTCGCGCCCCCGGCCTCAGAGCCCCCCGCGCTGATGAACTTACCCATCCCCGCACCTTCTCTCAGGCCTAAAACTGCACCAGCAGCTAAAGCCCCCCCCCCTATGAGAACCCCCCCTCCGGTAAACTACCCCGGCCTTCTGCCGAGAGAATACCTCGAACCCCAGTCAGGGGAAACCCGTATTGACGCCTACTCTAGACTCTGGGCCTTTACCCAAGGCATCCACGAGCAGCGCCTTCAGGTACTTACCAAGTACCAAGACATCTATAGAATACTTAATTCCAATTATAATGTATAATACGGCCCCACCCAAAAGATTCAAACCCCGTTCCCTAAATTTAGGCTTCTTTAATGCCCGAGGCATTAGTGGTCAACGCGATGACATAGCTGTCTTCTTGCGTGAGCACCAACTTGACATATTACTCGTTCAAGAGTCCTTTCTCAAGCCCCACTGTCGTAATCCCAACATAGCCAATTATAGGCTGATTAGAAACGACAGAACGTACACCGCACTAGGCGGAACGCTAATCTATTACCGCAATTCTTTATATTGCATCCCCATTGATCCCCCAGAGCTAGCATGCCTGGAGGCTTCAATCTGTCGCCTAGGCATGACAGGGCACCAGCCCATCACCATAGTCTCGGCCTATAGGTCCTCAAACAAACCCGCGAGTCTGCTCGAGGACGACCTAAAATCCTTACTCGATCTTAGTAATTCTGTAATTATAGCAGGCGATCTAAACGCCAAACATTGCTCATGGAGCTGTGTCTCCAATAACACCGCTGGTGTTCAATTAGAAGCACTTAGCGACAGACTTTCCTTTGACGTCATCGCCCCGATGCGTCCCACTCACTTTCCCGACACAGTAGGGCAACGGCCCGACATCCTAGATATAGCCCTGTTAAAGCGCGTAAACCTCGGTATTCGCTCTATCGAGGTAATTCAAGAATTAGACTCAGATCACCGACCTGTGATCATTCAACTGGGTCCCCGAGGTGGTCCCTCGGATCCCGGTACTCCACCCTTAACTAAAACAATAACCGATTGGAGGAGACTAGAGGACCGCCTCAAATCTACCTCATCCCCCCAACTAGATTCAATCCCTGACTCCATCGAGACAGTCGCGGATACGGTGGCCGCGATCACCTCGCTCACCAACCATGTGCAGTCCGTAGTGGGCGAATGCTCACGGCAGGTTCCGATGCTGGATGACCAGCGTCTGAAACTGCCGGACGATGTAAATGAGTTGAGGACCGAGAGGAACGCGGCCATCCGTGCCTATGACGCTTTTCCCAACGAAGCCAACCGTGCCCATATGCGCTCTTTGCAGAATACTGTAAAAAGACGTGTAGCTCAGGTACGGGAGGATCGCTGGGACAAGGAAGTCAGCGAAATCCAACCGTCTCATTTAGCCTTCTGGGCACTTCAACGCAAACTCAAATGCGAGACCACGGCAGCTATGCCCCCCCTAAATCGACCCAATCAAAGGCCGGCCTTTGATGATGACGAAAAAGCCGAATGCTTAGCCGACAGCTTGGAGTCTCAATGCACTCTCAGTACGCTTCCCGTAAGCCAAACCCACCTTGACAAGGTTAATTCAGAAGTAGAGCGTAGGTCAGCCCTCCCCCCCCCCCAATAGATGACCCTGATGACCCGCTCCCACCGATCACCCCTGACGAAGTTCTCTCTATAGTCAAGGATCTTAAGCCCAAAAAAGCCCCCGGCGCAGACGGCATCACCAATAAGGTGTTGAAACGTTTCCCTGCCACCCTAATCGCTCTAATGACCGTCATCTTCAATGCGGCATTTAAAAACAACATCTTTCCCCAGGCTTGGAAACAGGCTACGGTAATCGGTATTTCAAAACCGGGCAAACCAAAAGCCGAGCCGAGTAGTTACCGGCCGATTAGTCTCCTCAATGTCTTCGGTAAAATCTACGAGAAGCTTATTTATAAGCGACTCAAAGATTTCGCCGACTCAAATAAACTCCTTCCCGACGAGCAGTTTGGCTTTCGTACAAAGCACTGCTGCGTTAATCAACTGCACCGCATTGTAGAACACATCAGTGCAGGCTTCGTACGCGGTCAAATGACCGGTACTCTCTTTTTCGACGTAGCAAAGGCTTTCGATAAAGTGTGGCACAACGGCTTATTATATAAGCTGTACACTATGAATGTGCCACATCGTCTCGTGCTCATCATCCGAGACTACTTATCGAATCGTACCTTTTGCTATCGCATAGAAGGGGCTCTCTCCTCCCCCCATCCCATTCACGCCGGTGTGCCACAAGGCTCCGTGCTCTCCCCCCTACTGTTCACGCTGTACACCAGCGATATTCCAAAATGCGGTGCAGCCCGTATTGCCCTTTTCGCCGACGACACGGCAATCTATTACTCCGGCAGGAGCCATGTCGCTATTTCTCGTACCCTCCAATCCGCGGCCAACACCCTAGGTGACTGGTTCTGGAAATGGAGAATCGAAGTCAATCCCGAAAAAAGTGCAGCGGTCCTCTTCGATAAGAGACCCCTGTCACAGTATCGTAAAGAATTAAGCGTACCAGTCTCAATGTTCGGAAAACAGATCCCATGGCAACGAGAAGCCAAATACCTTGGCGTGATCCTTGACCGTAGACTGACTTTCAGACCGCATATCCGCAAGGTGAAAAACCGTGCCGCCTTCGTCCTCGGACGTCTCCACCCCCTACTCAATGCGCACAGTAAGTTGCCCACTCCTCTCAAAGTAAGGATATACACCACCTGTATCCGCCCCATACTCGCCTATGCTAGCGTTGTGTTCGCACACGTTAAGCCGGTGAGAATTCACATACTCCAAACCCTCCAAAACCGTTTCATGCGAAGGGCCGTAGGCGCCCCCTGGTACGTACGCAATGTCGACCTCCACCTAGACCTCAAACTGCCGACCATCAAGCAGTTTTTCAAGCGTGTCTCAAAACGCTATTTCGATTCCGCTCCCAAGCACCCCAACCCCTTGGTCGTGGCGGCCACCGTCTACCAGCCATCCGCTATCAGCAAAATCCGACGTCCCAGACACACACTCATTGAGCCCGATGACGATATCACACTCCTCCAGGAGTCAGATAAAAGTACAAGCACACTCCGACGCCGTCGTCCAAAATATCGTCCCCGCCGGCGAGGACCGACGCGACACACACACAGAATCCGAGAGTCCGACTCTCGAGAAACAGAAACACATGCCGACGCAGCACCGGCTGCTGGGGGGATCAGTGGCGGGGTCCCCCTGCTGCACCCTGAGTCGAGGTCCGAGCTCCCCCCTGGGGACGCCCTCACGGTGTAAGCAACCGGAGATAATCTCGTCACGCGAGACCGGCCCTATGCTCTAGAGTAGTTCCTAGGAGCAGGCTATTGCGTAGCCACTGGTTAGGTTTTCTAGGTAGGTCTTAGCCTCGCCGGCGAGGCTTGCCGCTTCACGGCGTTTAGCACGTCACCCGATAGGGACCGAAAGTCCGCTACTTTCGAGGTAACCAATTCGATGCAGCAACGGCTGCTAGGGGGACATAGGAACTGCGGGGTCCCCCTGCAATGCCCTAGCGAGGTTCGAGCCCCCCCCTTGGGGGGCGCCCGCCCGATTACGCGCGGTATTGATGCCGCGCGCATCTAGTTTGTAAGTATGTAGGGAAAAAACCTTCGGCGAATGGAGTCCCACATGGGACTCTCCGCCAACTAAGTCCGGTTAAGCAGAAATGGGACTTCGGTCCCACCTGCGAGAGCCCATTCGAAAAAAAAAAAAAAAAAAAAAAAAAAGCGCACGGCCCTTACAAATTCACAACCGTTGCGGAGACTACACGGATCTAGTCACACTCCCACGTCCACCCAAGTTTACGCTTTAATTCCTTCACAATACCTAAATACTGACTTACTGAGTTTCTTCTCATCTACCTAGTTACTCCTCAGTGTTTAAGTGACACCATCACCACACACCTATTGATAGCGACACAATCACAGTCGCGGGGTCCCCCACATTGTTGGTCCTTACAAATTCACAACCGTTGCGGAGACTACACGGATCTAGTCACACTCCCACGTCCACCCAAGTTTACGCTTTAATTCCTTCACAATACCTAAATACTGACTTACTGAGTTTCTTCTCATCTACCTAGTTACTCCTCAGTGTTTAAGTGACACCATCACCACACACCTATTGATAGCGACACAATCCCAGTCGCGGGCAGCGGCGGCTTGCAAGCAGATTCAGACGAATCTAGTGGAGAGTCAGACGACCTATCATCGCAACGAGTAAATGAATGGCTCGAGCGGCCACCCGCCAACGCGACACCGCTCGATAATGAGAACCTAAGAGCTGCGCTGGATGCACGAGTCAAGCCAGTGTTAGAAGAATCAGTCGCCTCAAAGGACGATCGACGTGGACAGGGAGCCCGTACCACAATGGCGTACGAGCAACGGGAAGAACCGCCTGCGCGTCAACAGTCCGCGATGGATATCTCAGCACTAACCATGGCCCTCACTGAGGCCGTGCGTGCTACAGGCAAGTCCGCTCCAAAGTTCTTACAAGAATTGCCGCCATTTGGCGGCCAGTGTCATGAATGGCTGCCCTTCAGAGCCGCCTTCAACGACACCGAAGATCGTTTTACGGACACAGAAAACGTTGCCCGCATACGAAGAAGCCTACGAGGAGCTGCGTTGGAGGCAGTCAGTTCTCTACTAATCAGCCAACCTGCCCCGCAAGCCGTCCTCACTGCGCTCGAAAGAAGATTCGGCAGGCCAGACGTTATTCTACTGAGTGAACTAGAAAAATTGAAATCACTCCCACGTATGAATGACAATGCCCGCGACATATGCATATTCGCGAGCCGAGTCGCGAACACCGTGACTACAGTAGAAGTGTTAAATAAACCACAGTATCTGTACAACCCGGGAATGTTACGCGTAATTATTGAAAAATTTACGCCGATATTGCGCAACAAATGGTACGATTACGCGATCAACAAAGATCACATACCTGACCTTAAGAAAATTGCAGAGTTTTTAAATGAAGAGGCTGACAAGTGTGCTGCCTACGCAATATCTGAAACGCACTACAGTGAAAACCGGTCCCAGACGCACGAAAACCGCCTACACAAAAGGAAAGTAGAGCGCACGTACGTCGCCGCGAATATGTCATCCAAGTGCCCAGTATGTGAACAAGATCACTATTTACCCAGTTGCTCAAAATTTCTCAATGTTGACGTGAACCAGCGTTGGGAAATTACGAAGAATAATAATATGTGCTTTCGCTGCCTAACGAGCACGCATCGCCGACTCAGTTGCCGAGCGAAGCCCTGCGGCCAAAATGGCTGCCCACTGCGACACCACCGCCTCCTACATGTAGAGAAGCAAGCTGAAACTATCGCAGAAATACCGCAGCCGCCTATCGTAGCAACACTACAGCCGCCAATCGCAGCACCATTACAGTCGCCGCCACAGCCTACGCCGCAACCGACGCCCATGCAAATACTTACGTCTACTACAAAAGATACGGGTGCGACTCGTGTGCTACTCAAGATTGTGCCAGTATTATTATGTGGGCCACAAGCCACCGTAGAAACCTTCGCGTTACTCGATGAGGGAAGCACAGTGACCATCATCGACATGGCAGTAGCAAACGCACTCGGTCTTAACGGGCCCACTGAACCTATGTGGGTACAGGGCGTGGGCGGCGCAGAAATAAAGTACGAGAAAAGCGAGAAAGTCGAGTTTAAAATACGCGGCAAACACACAAGCACGGAGAACATAATATGCAATGCGCGTACAGTGGACCAAATAGAATTCACATTACAGACAGTCGGCCAGCAAGACATAAGTGACTGCACACACTTGTCCGATATAGCGAGCGAGTTAATATACGAAAACGCCGCTCCCCGCATTCTTATTGGGCAAGACAATTGGGAACTTATAGTGTCACGTGCTATAAGATACGGACAGCGTGACCAACTAGTTGCCTCACAAACTCAGCTAGGGTGGGTCCTACATGGCGGCCGTAAATCACCGGCGGCGCACATTGCCTTCTGCTCGCACCTTACGCAAGTAACAGCTGACAGCAGTATGGAGAAAGAAATGAAGAAACATTTAAGTTTGGAATCCCTATGTATAGAGCCTAAAGTACCTAAAAGCGATCCAGAACAAAAGGCGCTTCAAGTACTTCAAAAAAAGAGCCGTCGACTACCTGACGGCCGTTTTGAAACCGAAATGTTATGGCGTGACGATAAAACTGTACATAACAACAGATGTGATGCACTCAAGCGGCTCTATACGTTAAAAAGACGAATACACAAAATAAAAATACGAGAATATTGCGACGCGTTGCGATTCTTGTGTCATGGCAACCGGCGGGAGGGTGATACCGACAAATGCAGAATGACGTCGGTTGTGTTCGGAGTGTCGTCGTCACCAATCACCGCGCTCTACATCAAAAACCGCAACGCGATGAAACATGCCACAGAATGCACAATGGCAGCAATACGTCGAAAACGCAGTAAAAATAACCCGACTGAAGATCGTTCACGGATTGAACTCACTCCGCGCGCCCGGCAACCCGTCACTACAACAACTGCGCCTAAGGGGAAATACAAGTTTTTCAATAAAGAAGCACAGCGAGCTACGTTGTGCAAGCAGTATCTGAGCGATAAAACGCTCGCCACTCTGCTTGCCAGCGTCGAGGCAACCGTCCACTCGTACCCACTCACTGATGTGGCCGTTGACCCCAAAGACCCGCCGATCTTGAACCCCAACATGATTATCACCGGGTCCATGTGCTATCATGTGCCATCACCAGGTACGTTGAGCGAGCGCGACCTTACTGCTCGCAACTACTGGCGGCAGGCTCAACGTCTAGCCGACACTTTCTGGCGGCGCTGGGTGTGTGAATACGTGCCCCTGCTCCAGCACCGGCGGGAGCCCCACAGCAGTGACGTCAGCTCCGCAGTCGGAGATCTCATCGTAAATGTGACTCGAACATGCCCCGCAACACATGGCCCCGGGGGCGAGTCACCCGAGTGTTCCCCGGCAAAGACAATGAGGTACCAGTCGTCGACGTCACCACCAGCAACGGCCACACGCTCCATCGGCCCACTAAGATCGTCGTGCTGCCGATGGGGTCGCCAGAGAGCGACGGCGGGAGAATGTACACGACAAGTAAACAAAGGAACCAATGAAGTTTCGCGCCAAAAACCGTCAACGGTCAACACGGTGCCACGCCATATGAGGAAACATGTGGCGGGGCCAAGCCGGCACAATAGCTTCCCGCGGAAAGGGCAAGGGACGAAGCGCAACGGTCGCGTCATAACGCTTCGCATGATTACGCGCCAAAAAATGCGCGGCAATCGCTCCCTGCCTACCACACGCTATAAATATGTTTATTTGTAGGATACTAATTTGTTGAAACTGTTTGTGTTTAGATTTAAGTACATCTTGTTACGAATATTGTTATTTCTACACCTTTATAAAATAAATGGGTTTGTGGGCGTTGACGCGGGAAGGGGACTAGATGCCGCCTTTATAAGTGCGCGCAAAGAGCGCACGGCCCTTACAAATTCACAACCGTTGCGGAGACTACACGGATCTAGTCACACTCCCACGTCCACCCAAGTTTACGCTTTAATTCCTTCACAATACCTAAATACTGACTTACTGAGTTTCTTCTCATCTACCTAGTTACTCCTCAGTGTTTAAGTGACACCATCACCACACACCTATTGATAGCGACACAATCACAGTCGCGGGGTCCCCCACAGTTTTTATACTACGTTACATTTTTCCCATAATATATTTTTTATAATTTAGTTTGGATACTATAAGGATAAATAAGTGTATCAGTGGATCCCGAGTAAGTCATATAGGTAAGCAATGACGTCGGTCACGCCATCTAGGTTAATGGCAAACCATTCACTTTGTCATTTGAATTCAAAACAACAAGTTACGTATTTTTTACAACAGCCCCGATGCTAAGGGATCGTAATTAAAAGTTTGTACATAAACGCGGATGTACCTACTCGCCTCGCCTAGATACGAATTCATGAATATGTATCTGAATTTATTTAAATTTTGGAGAGGATGACATGTTTAAAACAATCAAATAGCGTCTGTAAATAATACAGGTACGCTGTCGATAAAATGAAATGACAATTTAGTTACCACCTTGATGTTCCTTGAGTCCTTGGTTGGATAGTAAGAAGACCACGTTTAAAGGCCCGTAACAGACCAAAAGCGGTCAGTAAGAGCGCAGGTTGGAGGCGGGCCTGCGCATTGTTTTAATACTAGGAATGATATGAACACGACACACCAAAACATTAGCGCGGTCAGGCGGCAAACCAGGGGGGTGATTCTCGCGTCGTAGACATTATCTCGGACTCGACATAATGTCGAAACAAGATGGCGAATGTCGATTGAAAATACATTTTAGTATTCTCAGAAAGTTCAAAGCAGTTGACATTGTTTCGTAGAGATTCAAAATTAGACATTATCTCGAATTAGACATTTATCTCTATAACGCGAGAATTAGGGCCCAGGCACAGGCAGTGCGTGCGGCGGCGCGTGAGATGCGCAGGGCAGGAGCGGCGCAGTTGTGTTGTATCACTATGGCTGCCATACTAACTCGTCGTTTTGCTCCAGGCAAAGCAGGGCGGTGCATCAGGGTCAGTGAAGCGGTTACGAGGCAGTTGTATTGTTCAACACGTCACACTGAAAGCAGTTCTATCACGGGCCCGCCATCAAAACGCTTTAAAACTGCCTGCTTTTTAGTGGGACGTGTGCTGCGCTGATTTAGACCTGCTATTAGTTTGTACGGGTCGTAAGGCGCCCCTCAGTTAGGTGGACCAACGACTTGAAGAAGGTAGCTGAGGTGGACTAGATACGAAAGGCGGGGTAGATTGTTGTGGCGCAGCTTTGGGGGAGGCCTTTGTCCAGTAGTAGACTGCGATAGGTGAGAGTTGATGATCTTTAACTTGAGAGAGATAGAGATACTGATATTTTAAAGTTAGCATGGTAACGATTTTATCTTAACTAGAGAAAATTTGTCTGCCCAATAAAATTATTTTACCAACAATTGACACGAACAAAAACTCAGTTGAATGTCGGCTCACGCTAAACTGATGTCATGTCATTGGATTTGTTCACTGTCACGCCTATCAAACGATTTAAAAATCTAATATACTGGGATGACATTTGAATTCTGTGTATTTATATTTGACATTTTGCAATTTTGTTTGATATTATTTCTAATGCAGTTACCACATTTCAAACAGTAGGTAACTATTTTCTGGATTATTCTTCTTTTTTTTTATTTATGGATATTTCTTCTTTTAAGGAATAAAGACTAATAAAGAGACACTTTATAATTATGTTATTTCTTAGCTCAACTTGCAAATACGTATAAATTTTTACGACTATGGAACTATTTAGAAGCGATCGCAAAAGTTTCAAAGTTGCAGTTGTTCTAGTGTGCCAAACTCGCATCAAAAACTCTTAAAGAGTCAACGGAGAGCCTCTGATTTGTCGAAGGGCCCCTGTATTTATATTTGACATTTTGCAATTTTGTTTGATATTATTTCTAATGCAGTTACCACATTTCAAACAGTAGGTAACTATTTTCTGGATTATTCTTCTTTTTTTTTATTTATGGATATTTCTTCTTTTAAGGAATAAAGACTAATAAAGAGACACTTTATAATTATGTTATTTCTTAGCTCAACTTGCAAATACGTATAAATTTTTACGACTATGGAACTATTTAGAAGCGATCGCAAAAGTTTCAAAGTTGCAGTTGTTCTAGTGTGCCAAACTCGCATCAAAAACTCTTAAAGAGTCAACGGAGAGCCTCTGATTTGTCGAAGGGCCCCTAATTTGGTAGAGGTCACGCTAATTTTACCAGAAATATCCGGCAACAGCGCGTAAAAAATACTGTTTACTTAGGACCAAAGTTTGGGCAAACATTGTGTGTGTGAGATAGGTACATATTTTTAATACGTGTTTGGCAACATTGGCCGAAATGTTACCCTTTTACGAGAGCCCTTTGGGACTGACAAACTTTATGGTTTCTTTATGTTAAGTCGCCGTGTTCGTGCTTGATCAAAATTTGTGTAATTTTCTGTTATATATTTTTCAACACACTTGCTCGTAAAGTGGCTCTTATTGCACCGCTTTTGGATTCATAATCAGCTTATAACGCATGCGTACTTTTTACTTTACATTATCACACTAGTGCTTTTTACTTTACATTATCGCACTAGTGCTTTTTACTTTACATTATCGCACTAGTGCTTTTTACTTTACAGTTAATTTTTTTACAAAACGAGGTTTTCACTCCCGGGCGACAGTATGAGATATAATAACCACGATTACTTAATGTTTCCTGGAGAATCAAAGTGGGTCCATCAAATTTATGGAAATAAAGAATTTATTTATTTATTTAAAGGTAAAACGTGTGTCACTCTGAACCCTGTTATTGGTATACCTTTTTTTTCCACCCTCGAGTTTCCTTTCTCAATTTTCATTTTATTATTCTTAATTTTTTTTTTAGCTTAAATTTCTCAAGACTTGATGTTGGCAGTAATTTTTAGTTAATCAAGTAGTTTTTAATTTAAAAAAAACACCGGTAGACATGCAGTTTCTTTTCCAGAACCAAACGGAAAACTGGTACATTTATTTTCTTGTAAGTACAAATGAAATAAGTCTACCAATTAGGCCGTTATTGTAAAGTATCAACTTATCGTTATGTTACTGTAAAAAGCACTACTGTAGTAATTGGTTAGCCAATTAATACACCATTAAATGTCCCAAGACCTATAAACGAACATAAAACTCAATCGAACACAAACTAATTAGTTAGGTAATACAAAATCAACATACCATTTAAAAGTCGCATCAAGCTATATTAAAAGTAGTCTTTTTTCACAAAATTACAGTAATAAAAGTGGGATACGGACGCCTTAGGAATTTTAATTGAGTTCACCGTTTTTGGTGTATGTTCCAAGACACAGGAGAAATAAAAGTATTGTTCTTTTGTTCGAAAATTAATAGAAAATTCCGTCAAGTGTGGGTAGAGAAAGTCGCATTCTCTTTGGGCACCTGAATCACAAAGAACGCGTTAATTTTTTTTTGTTAATGCCACGTGTGGTGTATTTTAAAGTTACATTTAAAAATGGAATATGAATTTGAGAGTTCCACCTTTGAGTTAAGCTTTTATATTAAAGTGCGATTTTGTACCAAAAGACCATCGTAATGTTTAATGTTTTGTTTGTTTGTTTGTTTTTTTATCGTAATGTTTGTTTTTGTTTTTTTTTTTTTTTTCTTTTTTTTTTTTTTTTTCTTTTGAAAACAATATTATAAAAGTAAGTTTTACCAATGTGTCACAACCATTTATACTACAGTATGTTGTTCTATACAATTCATATTTATTTAACAATCTTGACTTGTCTTTTTAATGTAATTCGTTATAATAATTAGTAACAATTTTACATATTAAATACTTAAATTTTTTTAACTTAATTACGTGTGCGGAATTATTAATTATCTATATTTTCTCCTTGGACGAATAAAAAAGGCGGACGGAATCTCGCTAAACAAAAAGTGAAGCATCCATAGTATCATATAGCTCGCTTAAAAGTACGGGCACGTACGGGCACGCACACATTAACATCCATAGTATGCCAAAAAACCGCGATTACGCAAAAAAAATTTAGTCATAGTAGTCATATTTGTAATGTATAGGTTACCCATTTCTGCCGCCAGTGATGCTTGCATTGCTATGTTTCGGTGCGGTGGGTACAGGTGCCGGTGAAATTACAAACACATGAGACTTTCCATCGTTAACGCGATTTGCAATACCATTTAATAAACAAACGAATGTCAATAAACGATTATTATTATTATTATTTTTATTTAAGCAACATCTTAGGTGGTATTGCAGTTGTTATGGGCAAAGGCGGTTATAAAACCGCTTAGCATCAGGGGTCGGCCGTTCGTTAGTTTCTCCATCCTTAGGGTGCGTTCAGTTATGTTGCTCAACGACGGCGGACGACGCACGGAGCGTAAAGCGATCGTCCGGGTGTTCACACAAAACCGTTCAGTAAGGTGATCGGGCGTCGTCGAGCGTTCGCACCGGTCACCACCTGAAATAGAGGTTAAAACACGCACTACTGTTATATTGACAGATAATGGTACGAAATTACAGATATTGAGGTTTCCATTGTCACAAAAGTTAAAGTGTCAATAAAGACGCCCGAAGAAATTCAATAACTCTGTGAAAAACCGTGAATGATCGAGCGACATTGGCACTGGTGACATTACAGCGCGAGAGCGACATAATTGAACGCACTCTTATACAATTAACAAACAAAGTTCAACGTTTTTTACTGGCTGATATAACGACGACGTAGTACACTTGACCTTGCTTGTACTGCTTATTTTTAAAGTATTTTGAGTACTAAATTACATTAATTCAAGGTTTAATTATAACATAGCGTTTAACCTTTTGATTCCTAGATTAATTTTATAAATAACATTTTATTTGTAATTTTTTTATCGGCTTAGTACTTACCTCTAGTTTTATTGCGAACTGTAGTAGTAGTATAGTAGCTATGTATAGTAGTCTAATTACTATTATTTTAACTGGAAACTATACGGTCGCATGCTGTTTTTAATTCAAACCTTACTATAATAGGATTTGCGGACAACATTTTATTGCTGCATGTAAAAAATTCAATGATTCGTATTAATGTGAATAAAACCTTCGATTTGAAAATCATTAGAAGTTGGGAAACTGCTATTATCGTGGCCTGAATTTTTTAATTTAAAATACCTTTTTTATAGGAACATCAGACAAAAAAAAAACTCTTGAGTTCAATAACAGTAATTACCCGGTTAAACGATCCTAACATCAATCCATTACATTTTTGTTGATGAATATCGGCCTAAGTCATTAAAGTTATCTATTACGAACCAGCAGCTTTATTTGACACTCAATATTTTACAACAATTTCTTAGGATTTCGCGAACACTACACATTATCATCATCATCATCATTTCAGCCGTAAAACGTCCACTGCTGGACAAAGGCCTCCCCCAAAGGGAGGGGGGGAAATGCCATAATCGCCACACATTATAATAAAACAATATTTAAATTGGTTGTCCTGACGTTTCGAAAGCTTTGCAGCGTTCATGGTCGCAGGAAGACTAAGATGACAAGTGTCTTTAAGGATATTAAAAAAAAACTATCTACCAAACTATTTTTAGTTAATTAAAATCGTTTCGTTTCACTCACAGTATAATTATGTTTAAAATACCGCAGTGTCTCAAGACGAAAGTCTTTGACCAGTGTGTGTTGCCAGTAATTACTTACAGTACTGAAACGTGGTCGTTCACAATGGGCCTGATAAGAAGGCTCAAAGTCACTCAAAGGGCAATGGAGAGGGCTATGCTCGGAGTGTCCCTGCGTGATCGAATCAGAAATGAGGAGATTCGCAGGAGAACGAAAGTAACTGACATAGCCCGAAGAATTGCCAAACTTAAGTGGCAGTGGGCGTCGCACATTGCTCGAGAACGGATGGCCGATGGGGCAGTAAAGTTCTGTACGCCTACCATGAGTTGTTATCGTAAAATTACTCGCTAGCGTCCAACTCGCTAGCGTGTTAACGTGGTTCAAATAGATTACGATAATGCTTGTACCATGAGTTTTACGGAGTCTTACGGAGGCGCTAGAGTAAGCTCGATCGTCTTCGAAATGTTATGTTGGTATAACGTAGTTAACTAGCTAAAATCACTCATGTTTCGTTTCTTTCTCTCTCAGTACAAATAAGAGAGAACGCTATGCTAAATATGTTTTATCAGTCAACACGAAATATTCCGACTGAAATTGAAAGGTCAGCGGTTTGTGTTTATGTTATTGAAGTGCTTATGGTGTTTAGTGATTGTTGAATTTTTATACCTTGAAATATTTCAATGTCGTGTCGTCTATTAAATTATTTGTAATTTTGTTGACGTTGTGTGATTATGTGGCGGGCGGCATTTTTGATAAGTTTATTTATTAAATAGAAAACAGTGAGGACACAGTGAGTGTGTGAGTGGGTCACAATTTCAATTGTTGGCGGAGTTAATGGAAAGGTATGTTTCCAATAAATTATTTCAAACATAAAGTTACAAAATTTCCAAATAGATCCCCCTAAACAACGCAGGTAGAATAGGTAGATAAACAAAGCCACTTTAAACTTTGAAAGTGTAAATTTAGCTAGGCTCAACTCATATACTCATTAAATAAGCTCTTTCAGACTTTATTTTGACTTTAATATGCACAAAAACCTATTTAATTATTATGTAAACATATGTTTCACACCTCAAAATGCTAGTGAGCTACGTAACTACTATCGCAAACGTATTTTTCGATAGCGCCTGTCGAATTAGTGACTCATGGTGCCGTTTTGTATGGTAACAGCTGCAAAACGTTAGTGACTATCGAATAGATTACGTGAGGTTTCTTACCTATCGAAATCTATAGTACTCATGGTACGAATTTTAATTATTTCTGTGACCGCTAGGGGCGCTGTACAATCATCTTTCATATAAATTATTTACGGAGACGCTAGCGAGTTTTGGCAGTGTAAACTCATGGTAGGGCTACTGGAGTGGCGACCGCGTACTGGAAGGCGCAGCGTGGGTAGGCCCCCCACAAGGTGGACCGACGACCTGGTGAAGGTCGCGGGAATCCGCTGGATGCGGAAGGCACAGGGCCGGTCGTTGTGGCGATGCTTGGGGGAGGCCTATGTCCAGCAGAGGACGTCTTTCGGCTGAAATGATGATGATGATGATGATAATTATGTTTTACAGTGTAGCGTGCTGTTTGTTTACTCAATATTTTAATTAAAATTTACTACTGATATGTAGGTACTACTTTCTACTTGTTAGTTCAAGATCGTTCTACACTTCATTTATTTTGATGTTTCATAGTCTCCATTGAAAATTTTTGCTAACAACAGCTAACACTCGAAGAAATTATAATTTAAATAATTACAGCGAGTAAGTTATGTTAAGTTATATCTTGGATTGTCTCCAATTTTGTGAATGGCATCATCATCATCATAATTTCAACCGAGAAACGTCCACTGCTGGACATAGGCCCCCCCAAAAGGGGGAATCGCCACGCTTGGGAGGCGGGGTGGCGATCGCAGAAACACATGAAAAACATAGACCAAGTTTTAAAACAAAAGTGAGTTAATATTGCATTGTTATGCAGTTTGAGCTATGTTTAAAGTTTCAAGTTTCTAGCTAATTTTAAGTTAGTTTAAAATCGATTGCAAAATTTGTACCAAACAGACAAACAAATAATATTTAATAATAATAACAAATAATAATAATAATTAATAATATTTTGTAATATTTTTATTGTATATTAATATGTAACTTCCTCAACTTTCCAGTTTGCATGCTATTTTACTATGGCAAAATGTGCCTGTTCTATAAATTTAAATGTAACCATCTACTGTATATACCACATTTTATGCAAATAAAGATATAATAATAATAATAATAAACAGACAGACAAGAAGGCGAGTTAACAAAAAAGTGGTAAAAATCCCGCTATGTCTTATGACTTGAAACGAACCTGAGTGAAAGCTCCTGAAACAAGATGGTTTCCACAAAATATGGCGTCATTAATACAGAACTCAGTTGTTTTTCTCTTTAATCCTGACCAAAATAGGTTCAAAATACTTTCAGGTCATCAAGGTTGTTTTAAGAGTTTTGTGTTTAAACCAGGTTGGTTGTGAGAAGGTAGAATACCTAAACGACATGGGAGAATAAATGCGTATAATTTTAGAAACTATCATAACATAATCAGCCCACTATTGTCCCACTGCTTGACACGGGCCTCTTCTCTGAATGAGAAGGTTAGTCTTTAGTACGGTTTGGCAGACTACACACGTACACCATCGAGAACTGTATGGGGCACTTTCAGGTGTGCAGGTTTCCCCATGATGTTTTCTTCCACAGTTAAAGCAAGTGATTATCAAATTTTGATTCTTACATGAATTTGAAAAGTCAGAGGTGCGGGCGGGGTTTCAGCTCAATCATTTATCTTCTCCAATTTAGACGAGGTATTGTCTTGATTTCTTTTTGGGAAATTCCCAAGGTGCAAATAATCGGTAGATCACAGGCTTTCGTCTATAAAACTTTGTCCCCTAAAAGCATAACTACCTACTACTAACCTAATCCACAATTTGCTGAAAAAAAACCCATTTTTTTTATATTTTTTTAGTTCTTCTTTAGGGAACAGCTTAGAATTCGCTGGTGGTTTTCAAGGCTCGTGAATAGGTATTTGTTGGGCAAGCGTGTACCATCATCAACCGTACCATCAGGTGAGGTGGCGATCAAACGCAAGCCCATTAAGAATTAAAAAAAAGCTATATTGACCGAAGGACCTTTTTGTAATCTTATGTATCCCTAACAAAAGGCCTATAATATAATGAAAGCAATTGTCCGAAAATGAAAAGACGAAATACGTGGGACACTCAGAAAGTTTTGCGAAACTAAAAAAAATTGTTCTATACGTACATATATTTTTATCAAATCTTTTCAAAGTACTTTCCACCAGCCTCTATACAAAGATTCATGCGCCTAAACCAGTTTTCAAAACACTTTTTCCAGTCCGCCGCAGACACCTCGTTTACAGCCTGCTCGAACGCAGCCAGCGCATCTTCCGGCGACGAAAATTGTATCCCTTTGAGCTGATTTTTTATTTTTGGGAATAAAAAGAAGTCACACGGTGCTAGATCAGGGCTGTAAGGAGGGTGACCCAGGAGTTTGACTGGCGTGCTGTCCAGGAAGTCCCTCGTTTTGAGTGCGGTGTGCGCAGGTGCATTGTCGTGGTGGAGCAGTAGCCCGCGGAGCCCTGTGTTTGGTCGCTTGTTGCTTATAACAGAGAAAACTTCTGGCAAACATTTGGTAGTATACCATTCGGCATTAATGCTTCTTTGATCCCGTAAGGGAATTGATACCAAGTGGCCAGTCAAATTAAAAAAGCTAGCGATCAAAATCTTACCCCCGCTTCTAGATCGCTTCACTTTGGTAGGCGTTGGCTCATTTTGAAACACCCAAACAGTCGACTGGCGCTTGGTTTCTGGGTCGTATTGATAAATCCAGGACTCATCACCTGTAACGATGTCGTAAACACGCCGAGACGAGCCTGCTTCAAATTTGTTAAGCATATCACGGCACCATTCCACCCGGGCCTGCTTCTGAGCATCGGTGAGGTTGTGCGGCACCCAGCGTGATACTATCCTCCTCACGCGAAGATGGCTGTGTAGAATCTCGTGAACGCTTCCCGATCCAATCTTCAATATATGTTGAATCTCCTGATATGTAATTCGCCTATTGTCTTGGATTAAATTTTTCACTGCTAGCACGTTTTCTTCGGTAACAGCCGTCAAAGGGCGACCGCTTCTTTCGTCATCCCCCAAAGTTGGTCGACCGCGCTTGAATTCGTTATACCAACGATACACGGTTGCCTTGGAAGGGCCTTCATCCATGAATGCCATTTGAAGTCTATCGTACGATTCATCCGGTTTCAGGCGACACTTGAAATCGTATAAAATCATAGCTCTAAAATGTTCCCGGCGCAGATCCATATTTCAGTGAGACACAATACTTTGAATTAACTCGCAAAAAATGTGGAGGGAAATTTTGAAATTGGAACTTACTTATTTTTACTTATAAATAATCATATTTTCGAAAAACATTATAACTGGCCAGTCTCCCATATATAAAAACTTTTTTTCGCAATACTTTCTGAGGGGCCTGGTATATACGTAATATATCAAGATTGTTTTTCGGAAACCACAGATATAATTCACAAACTAACCGACAAGATAACATGTGTCACATAAAGTCACATCTATCTATTTCCCTCTCACATATTCTTGTCTCGCTTTTCTATTTTTCGTTTTAAGAGTTTTTTATGGGGATAAAATGGAAAACTGCTGACTATTTGACATATGGTGGCCGTATTCTGTGAAATATGGCTCTGACATTGTTTTGAGGCTCGTTGCATTGTTGGCGCGACAAAATAGTATGCTCAGCTGGTTGTGTTTGTTATTTATCTTTGTTAAAAGGAAAAAGGGGCAGCGTTAGTATCCCGTGTCTTTATGTTTGCAAGTATAATGTGTAGGGACTAGGGACTCATAATTGTCGAGATATGTTTTAAATTCATAAATTTAGTAGGCAGTTACTAAGTAAAGGAATAGGTAATCTTTGTATAAAAAAAAGACGTGTGGCACTCGGAGACTGCCGCGGTAAGGCTATTGCATAGCATTTTTTATGTAAATACAAAGAGGAGGTGCCCTAACACCGAAACTCTAAGCAGGCATGAGTCACCAGATTGCGGGGCGAAGAGGGGGATTACGCATGAGCAGTAACGCCGATACAACCAATGCCAACTAGAGTCGATTTGCAGAACTAAAGAGACAAGCGTGATATTACAAAAAGTCATTAAAAGTTCTGCTATTCATCGATAGATGGCAAAACTAAAAAGTATCACCGCTGTGCCGGTCGGAGTGGGGGGTATTAGGTTATTTTCGTTACGGAATTTCTGGATTCGGTCTCCACGCTTAAGGCCCGCAATAGAAGCTATGCAATAGCTTAAGCGCAGTAACGCCGATACAACCAATGCCACCTAGAGGCGATTTGCAGAACTAAAGAGACAAGCGTGATATTTCAAAAAGTCATTAAAAGTTTTGCTATTCATCGATAGATGGCAAAACTAAAAAGTATCACCGCTGTGCCGGTCGGAGTGGGGGGTGTTAGATTATTTTCGTTACGGAATTTCTGGATTCGGTCTCCACGCTCAAGGCCCGCGATAGAAGCTATGCAATAGCTTAAGCGCAGTAACGCCGATACAACCAATGCCACCTAGAGGCGATTTGCAGAACTAAAGAGACAAGCGTGATATTTCTAAAAGTCATTAATAGTTCTGCTATTCATCGATAGATGAAAAAACTAAAAAGTATCACCGCTGTGCCGGTCGGAGTGGGGGGGTGTTAGGTTATTTTCGTTACGGAATATCTGGATTTGGTCTCCACGCTCAAGGCCCGCGATAGAAGCTATGCAATAGCTTAAAAAATCGGTATGAAAATTCGTAACGATTTAATTAATGAATATGATATTAACGATTTAAATTGTGGAAAGAAAAAATCGCTCACGAGCAGGATTCGAACCTGCGACTCCTGGCTCAGTACGTCAGTGCTTTAGCCACTAAGCTACCGTGAACACTGTTCGTGAATATGATATTATTTATGATCTAGAAAATGCGACCTAACTTTTTCATTACAAATGGGAAATTATTGTGGTAAATAGGTACCTATTATAAATTAAGCTGTTTATGGTTTGATCCTTCGTTCCAAAAATCTATTTTTAGTATCATTAAAGTGAAATAAATTGATGTCATTAGCAGCGTCAAGATTAAGAGCTCTGTCAAAGGACCAGAGAATTATTACAAAAATATTTTTGTTAAGTACTTTTTCTTATAAAACTCAGGAAATAAATCCGGCATATATAGAAACTTTATGGATACTTCAGACTTTTCAGTTTTTGAAATTGTTACTCTTTTTCCTGAGTTGAAGATTTATAATTATGTCAGAAGTGACAGCTGTTTCATTTGATAAAAACCATGGTATAATAACACCAGGTAGTCTCTTCCCGTGACAGCTAGGTCACGTGATTTCCTCCGTACTACGTCATCGGCCGTGGAGCCAATAGCGGGCTGTTAGCGTGACACTTGTCAGTTTGATGTGCTGCCACTTTGTGAAAATAAATTACCCGAGCAAAATGCATTTTTTCATTTACTTTCTTATATAAAGAATCACTTTTTAACTAGTAATTTAATATAGTTTCCTTTATTAACTAATTAGATGAATAACACGAGATAACAAATAGTTAGGCTAGTTAGGAATTTATTTTAAGTATATTCATTATGAACAAAAATCTCCTATATCCAATATACTTAATATTGAAGATATCAATCAATGGCAGCACTGATCGTGACGTAGCTTGGAGGCATCGCGCTGTCATTGCGGGAAGAGAATACCTGGTGAAACATCTTATTATACCATGATAAAAACGTAAAACTTGCTAACACCACTCGCAAAAATATTTCTTCAAATTATTTAGATTAGACACTTATTGAGACACTGTGACACATTAAGCTTATGTCAGAAAAAACATGTTTCATAACAATTCTTTTCAATTAAAAACTAAGGTTGACAGAGAAACCCTCTCACGCGTCATTATTTACAAAGCAGCAGTACCTTCATCCGCTTCGCGGCGGTAAATTCCGGTTAAAACTAGTTCCGCGTGGTAAAAACTAGTTCTCAAGTGTTAACTACTTCTGCGTGACCCAGTTATAACTGGTTCGGGTTTGGTTCGTTACGCAGGACGGAACCCGACTGCAGTCACGTTCCTGCCGTCTGTTTGTCTTCTGCATCATTATACGCCAACAATTAATTTGTAGCGTTTTAAAATAACAAGGAAGACTCATACTTTGCAGTATAGGGATTAAACTAAAGGAAAATTTTTATTTGGATTGACGTTATTGTAGTCGATATAGTTATTGGAAAATAACTTGAACATATAGACTACATACATACATTAGTAATCAATTTTATAACAATATTTTTTTTTTTTCATTTTTTTTTGTTTTTTTTTTTGAATTGTCATTACAGTAACATGTGCATCTTTGTTATTTGCCAGCTAGTATACCTTTTCGTTGAGTAGTTGTAATATACCTTATGTTCCTATTTGGTTTAGTGGCACCACAGAAATAGATGGATAGAATGGAAAAGTTATAGTGTTTAAGTTAGTTATGTTCTTATAGAAATAAGCAGTGCCTTTGTACTATTGATTTCTATGTAGTTTATTATTATTTATCTGTGTGTGCATAAATTTAATAAATAAATAAATAAAAGTGGGCGGGGCGCGCGTGCCATCACTCTGCACTAGAGTGCAGGGCATTTCAACTCCTTTCTCAGTACGCCTTATGACTTGTTTCTGTAAATACTGTAACAAAAACCCGCAAAAATGCCTTATTGCGCTGTTTCTAACTGCAGAAATAAAAGCTGCAAAGTACATTTGATTAAAGTTAATTTATAAAATTAATTTATAAATTTGTTCGAAAGTTGCCACGCATGAATCGTAAGTAAAATTTTGATTACAACCATTCTATCCATCTAATTCTGTGAGTGCCACAATCTATAAAAATATGTAATGGAGAAGAAAGGGGAGCCGAGCTACAATCATATTGTAATAATCCTGTAAAAGTAGGTTCAAGTGTATTGCACGTTGAAATATACGCACAGTTAGTGCAATTACTTATTAAGCTGTAGCCAGCATACTTCGTATTTTTAGGTTTGAAAAAGTCCCTTAATAATAGAAGTTTTTAAACTTTCGCGAATTTCACTCATATTGAACTATGTTTACGGGACTTGTCGCGGACAATTAAATCAAAATATAACAAACATTTTGACTAACCTCGACGTTTCGGTCAAGTTGCATTGGCCGTGGTCACGAGCAGACTGAAGTATGTGGGTGTCATCCTCTTGAGCGGCGGGTGTTTTCTCGAACTACCCGCGGTTGGTTTTTCGTAACGTCGCTGTCCTTAATAATTTAGTCCAATCAGATTAGGCTCGATAGATTTGCTCTGCAACGGCTATGTGGACTGTGTAGGAACGAGGTATTATGTTTCTCCAAAACAAAGGGATAATCTGGCTGGACTCTATTGGCTGGCGGGCTGCGGCTCAACGGTTGATGTGGGTGCCGGCGCTTGTATTTGTGCTGTGCGTCAAATCTTGATAGTGCGATTCAGGATTTGTGACATCATCTTGTACCTCAGTGACAGTTCGCATGAGTTCGCATGTAGCGCGATAGATGACGCTACATGGGCTTAATATAATTTTTGCCAGTCAATACATTTATGCATAGATGCTGATCACGGGTTCGATTCGCACAGAACACAAATATTTGTGCGATGAACGTATGTGTTTGTGTTGGTCTGTGTGTTTCATAAGTATTATAAGTATGTATTTACAACAACAAAAAAATACATAAGTATTATATCCATTGTCTAGTACCCATATTACAAGCTCTGCTTAATTTGGGACTAGATGGTGCTGTGTAAAATGTCCCAACATATTTATGCCAATTTTTTCAGAAAAGTTTTTTTTATTGTATCAAAAAGAATACAATACTAAATACTTCTCCGTCAATAGTGATGCTTGCATTGCTGTGTTTAGGCTTGAAGGGTACGGGTGCTGATGAAATTACAATCATATAGACTTCCCATCTTCATGTCTCAGTTTGGCGAACCGACTTGCGGTACTATCGAGGCAACAGCCTAGGTGGTATTGAAGTTGTTGTGAGCAAAGGTAACCACTTAACATCAGGTGGGCCTTTAGCTCGTTTCGCCACTATGTACTAAAAAAAAAGAATACCTGTTGTAATATCTGGAAACTCGCCTCCAAAGAAAGCTCAACCTGAGTTTCAGGATTCAACTGCATGCACTTTCAAGCAAGGCCTAGGCCATGCCTGGGCTAGAGCTTCACATTCTGAAATTACAGCTTGTTTTCGATAGTGATTCTATTAGTGAGTTAGTTGAGCTTCAATTAATGCTCTAATTGTAGCTCAGTTTAACGGGTTTGACATCGTAAGGGACCATTTATGCAGGCGAGTGATGAGCAGCGAAAGTGTCAGCGTGTTACTAAATTCATTAGTAGATAGATAGAATATTCTTTATTGTACACCAATAACTTTATTAAACTTAGCACTAACATGTAAAATAAGGGTACATTGGCGGTCTTATCGCTAATAGCGATATCTTCCAGACAACCTTTGGATGGACAAGGAAGACGTGAAAAATAGATGGGGGAAGTATGTGGTGGTGGTGTGCTGACGTACTTATCGTAAAATGCTCCAACTTGGCCCTTATAAACTCTTTTAACATTTTAGGCAAAGTATCATTTCAGCCGAAAGACTTCCACTGCTGGACATAGGTCTCCCCAAGAATCGCCACAACGACCGATCCTGCGCTTTCCGCAGCCAGCGGATTCCCGCGACCTTCACGAGGTCGTCGGTCCACCTTGTAGGGGCCTACTCACGCTGCGCCTTCCAGTACGCGGCCCCATCGGCCATCCGTTCGGCGATTATGGCATATCAACCCCAACATGCTCGATATGCCATAATCGCCACGCTTGGCAGGCGGATTGGCGATCGCAGTTGGTTGGTTAAATACTTAGAGAACGCTGCTGCCCATCCTCTGGTGAATCCCTTAGTCGCGTTTTACGACAACCATGAGAAGATATAGGGTGTCAATTATTTATGTCCGGCACCTCACGGAACATACGCATATGACATGTGGCAAAGTATCAATCAATCAATCAACTCAGCCTATCGCAGTCCACTGCTGGACATAGGCCTCTCCCAAATTGCGCCACAACGCTCGGTCCTCTGCCTTCCGCATCCAGTCCCCCCCAGCCACGTTCTTTAGGTCGTCGGTCCACCTGGCAGGGGGGCGCCCTACGCTGCGTTTGCCGATACGCGGTCTCCACTCAAGGACTCGTCTGCTCCAACGGCCATCGGTCCTTCGACAGACATGGCAGAGTATGCTTAACATGTTTTTATTATATTTTATTAGTAAACTGTAATAATTATGATTTCCTTACTTTTATAACTTACTGCGCTACATTTCGGCGCTGACAAACAATAAAGTAATGAAGTGTCAGTGTCTGTAAAAAAATCAGGTAATGCCATTGGGCAAAGTAGGGCTATGTGGGCAAAGTCCGAGCGGAGAATTTTAACGCAAATCGTTGCGAGTCACTTGTTTTATCCCTAATTGTTAATTAAAAGTAATGTATTTACTTTTCTATTTGACCAGTCATAGTTCTGCTGGTCATTAAATCTGCTCTAAGAAAATGAAAACTACTCTTTGGTTTACAAAATAATGTCTGGCTGGCTTTAAAAATAAAATACAAATTCTCGAGCTTGCTAGATAATGCTTCTTGGTTACAAAATAATGCAGCGGTCTGGCTTGCAAAATAATCTACGTGCCTGACTGTTATTTTAATTCAAATACAAGAAATATTTCTCATTCCTTCTCCAGTATAATAATTTCTGTTCCAGACTTACTGTTGACTTAAAAACCTATCTCCTAGGTACACTGGTACACACGGCTACATATCAAGCTGTACATTTCTAGTATAAGCTGATCTCGCATTGTATAGGTTTTCCTTACAACGCGAGGTCAGATTTTACTGGTTTTGTACAGCTTGATGTGTAGCCGTGTGTACCAGTGTATGTATAGTGTATACAGTGTATGTAAAATAAAATAAATAGCTTTGGGACATTTTTGCACAGCACCATCTAGTCCCAAACTAAGCAGAGCTTGAGCTTGAGTCTGCTCGTGACCACGGCAATGCAACTTGACCGAAACGTCGAGGTTAGTCAAAATGTTTGTTATATTTTGATTTAATTGTGCGCGACAAGTCCCGTAAACATAGTTCAATATAAGCAGAGCTTATGCTATGGGTACTAGACAATGGATCATCATCCTCCTGCCCTTATCCCAATTTATTTGGGGTCGGCGCAGCATGTTTTTTTCTTCCATACATCTCTATCAGCCGTCATCTCTGTGTTTACTTTCTTTCTATTCATATCATCTTTCACACAATCCATCCATATTTTCTTCGGTCTCCCTCTTTTCTTATAGCCATCAACATTCATACTTAAAACTTTCGTCGTAACATGCTCCTCATTCCTCCTCATCACATGTCCATACCATGATAGTCTGTTGCTACTTAACTTCTCTGTAACTGGCGCTACTTTCAGACTCCCTCTTACATATTCATTCCTTATCCTATCCATTCTCGTTACACCACACATTCCTCTTAACATTCTCATCTCAGCTGCATGCACTTGCTTTTCATTAATTCCTTTCGTAGCCCAACATTCCGATCCATACAGGACAGCAGGTCTTATCATGGTCTTATATATTTTCCCCTTCAGTTTAAGAGGAATTCGGGAGTCACATGTAGTTCCCGTGACCTGCCGCCATTTCAACCATCCTGTGTTAATTCGGTGCTTGACTGTCCGGTCAATTTCACCATCGCTTTGCACAAGTGAACCGAGGTACCGAAAGTCGGAGCAGACTGGCAAGGGCACGCCATCTAGCGCAATAGCAACAAAACCGGAAAGACCGCCGATATCGCAGAACATGTATTTCGTTTTAGTTCTGCTGATTTTCAAGCCAACGTTCTCCAGATTTTGTTGCCATTTTGCCAATCTACTCTGGACCTCAAGTCTATCTTCACCAACAAGGACAATGTCGTCAGCAAACAGCATGCACCAGGGTGCCTCTTCCTGGATTTCTGATGTCAAAGCATCCATTATCAGCAAGAAGAGGTAAGGACTTAGAGCCGACCCTTGGTGCAAGCCTACAGCCACACTGAACTCGTCGGTGTTGCCCTGATATTATACTTATATACTTTTCTTTTGTAAATACATACATATAATACATAAGAAACACCCAGACCAACACAAACACTTATGTTCATCACACAAATATTTGTGTCCTGTGGGAATCGAACCCACGACCTCGTGATCAGCAGTCCGACCCTCGGACCACTAGACCACAGACGTCGTCGATGTATGTAAGTAGTGTATAGTACTATAGTATTATATTATCTGTGGTATAGTGAATGAGGAAAATTGAACAACACGAACGTTCGAACGTAGCAGTGCGAACAAACTGAAGTGTTACTCGTGGGTATAGAAGTAATATATCAAGAGAAATCTTCTTTATCCGACCACGTGAATAGGGTGGATATGCTGAACTACTAGCGGAATAGGGTAGAAAGTGGATGGAGATTTTGGGATTGAAAACGAAGATGTTCTCGTGTGATTTTTGGAACATACATTTCTTCATTTTAAAAGGTACAGCCAGCTGCACAAAGATGTATACACTTGGCGAAATTAAAACATGAATTATACGAAAAGTATTATAGAATAAGAATTATAGAATAACATAACATAAAATCACGCCTGTATTTCCCCGAAGGGGCAGGCAGAGGTATAATAGTACACCCACATTTCGCCAGTTATGTTATAGTCCCATGTAATAGGGGGCGAGCCTATTGCCATTAACCGGGCACAAATCCAGACTCCGGGCTGCTACTGAGAATTTCCTAATGAAAAAAACCCAATAACACTTTGCCCGACCCGGGAATCGAACCCAGGACCCCACGCTCAGCAGTCGCGCTTACAACCACTAGACCAACGAGGCAGTCGAGGTATTTAAGTAATTTTTTAAAAATTAATGACGTCAATATGGGAGGCATAGTTTGTTCGAAAGTTGCCGCGCATGAATCGCAAGTAAAATTGTGATTACAACCATTCTATCTATTTTTGTGGGTTTATCCAACTCTCTCCGAACACCTAGATACTCTACAAGGCTGCGACCCGATTCCGAGCTATTTTCTTAGGACAAAGAAAATAGAATAAAGCACAACACTAGTGGATAACATGACGTAATACCCAGACTTCATCCCAGACTTGTTTTAGCTTAACGGCTATGTATTTAGGACTCAGACAGAACTCATTTGGATTCAGCACAATGTTTTTATAGCAGGAGATATAACTAATTAATATGCGTCATTTTGTATTAGATATTAAGATAGACTCCGAATGGGTTTTCCTTTGTAGTATGCTTTGTTACATTGCTATTTCTATATCTAACCAACCGTTACTGTTCAATGCTATGAATCGTTTATCCTTCGGATGAATAAAAAAGGCGGACGGAATCTCGCTAAACAATAAGTGAAGCATCCATAGTAAGACGCTGGCACTCACACATTCACATCCATAGTATGCCAAAAAGCCGCGATTACGCAAAAAATATAGTGTGACGGTAGTCATTGTTGGTGTATTAAAACCTTTCGAAATAATAGTGGGTTTAGGAAAAATGAAGTGCTTCAATCTTTGATTAGCAAGATTCCGTCCGCCTTTTTTATTCGTCCGAGCTTTATCCGTAATATATATGACGTGAAGTGTAGGTAGTACATCAAAAATTTCATTCCCTTGGCATCGGCAGGTAAAAAATAGCTTACCTATTTATACAGGATTTTTTTTTAACAAGACCGCAAATTTTTTTTGGCGGTTCAGTATGAGTAATAGAACACATATCCATTAAATGTCGAATCAATACTTTTTTTTTCCGACTTAATATCAGCAAAATATGGACACAATCTGTTCGTAATAACATCAATGAAAGCGCGCGACGGCTGACTCACGCGGCCGTCCGGGAGGGGGTTGTACCCTCGATGCAAACCCGCAGCCGCATGAGCCAGCCGTCGCGCGCTTTCAATTATGTTATTACGAACAGATTATGTCCATATTTTGCTGATTTTAAGTCGGATAAAAAAATAAAAAAAAGTATTGAACAATAAATGGAAATGTGTTTTATTACTCATATTGAACCACAAAAAAATTTGCGCACTAGTAAAAAAAAACCTGTATTTATAAATAGTTTCACATTACAGTTAATTAGTATACTATTCATTTTAGATATGGGAATCGAGTTTAAGGCATTATCTCAGGCGACTAGTCTGCGTCTATCTGTATTCTGAAGTCACGTATGTATTCTAAAGTAGATCTATTTGCCGAGCCTTGTGATTAAATAGTATATTTCTATATGATTGATCATTGTACAGTCCATCTAGTAGTACAGTCGGCGGCATGGCAGTGGTAACACTTGTATTAGAAAATCGTCCTTACCGCTTACGAAATAAAGGCGCTGTCAATGTCAAACTGTTTCCACTGACGTGCGGTCGACCGTACGGACGAATCTACGACCCTGATTTACACAAAATACAATATTATTTTAAGCCTGCAAACAATAAGTATTGGAAATCCATTCCTTTTTATAGCTCTCGAAAGTCTTCTCGTTTCGACTAGCGAGACTGTTCAGTCAGTAGTAAGTATATGGATGTTAAATTAAAAGTTCAGGTGATGTCTAGACTTATCGACACCCAGATGTTTGAATGTAGTTACATACATACACATATGTATAATCACGCCTGTTTCCCATTAGAGTAGACAGAACCCCTGGATTTCCACCCTCTACGATCCTGACACACCTCTTTTGCTTCATGTGTGTATTTCTGGTTCTATAAGGCCCAGAACGCCCGCGCGGAGACTTCAGATTTCACCCCCACTTCCCCAACACCCCTTCAATTCTACACGATTCTTGCAATACGCGTATTGCTGTTCTGGTCGGAAAAGCACCATCTATCTAGAAACTAGAGAACTACAATTGATTTTTTATTGATTGATGATTGATTATCATGTGTTTTAATTTCAGTACCATACAGTGAGTAGTTTTTTATGCAGGATTGAAATTATTTAGCATGAATAACGGGTTTCGGGCCCTTAAAAAAATAAAGTATAGATTTAGGGTGTTATGTGTAATAGAGTTACAATTCAATACACTAGGATTTACCATATTTTTGAGATGAAGGTTACTGCAGGGCAAAGACTAATTAATTAAAATAAATTATCAGAACTTGTAAAAAAAAAACCTAGGTAATATTTTCTTTAAAAAAAGTTTGAATATAAAACCAGCCGTATCTATTTTATTTAAATTTTTCCCACCCACGCGGCTACGGTAGAACAAACTTTCTAAACATAAAACTAATGTCATCATAAAATATGAAACTTATTAAAATAATTCACAATTATTTATTGGCAGTATTCTGAAAGTTTGAGACCATTTCAAAGTTATGGATAAGTTTTGCTCAGATCTATAGATTAAATCAAAGTTATATCCTGTAAACTGAAACTTGTATGATTTTTAGCAGTAACCGGTACTACAAGACAAAGTTTAACTAACTAAAATAAATAAGCATATAATAACTAGTTTATATGTTCATAGTTTAAATGGCTTATACCGCCATCTCCTTTCTTTCATCGGAGTACACGACGCACTGCAGGATATTATCCACATTTGGTAGAAATCACAAATATCAGGACCAACAGCTTTGAGAACTCTTTCATAATGCGTATAGCCAAGTTGTGGAATTCACTGCTATCTGTATTTCCGGGCACATACAACCTTTGCTCGCTAGCTATCTAGATTGCGGTCAAGAGCAGATGTAAATCTCATAAAAAAGTGACCTTTTCAAATACTTTTTATATCACAATGAGAACTAATTTTTGAGTTAAACTCTGCTTTATACAAGTAATTCCTATTTTTTTGATGTATTTTTGCATTTTTCTAAACTACTTAAAACTTTAGTATGTAGTACTTAACCAACCATTTTACCTATGTATCACAGATAAAAATTCTGACTCTGATTCTGATTCTCGTGTAAAATAAATAATAAGAATAATAACAACTTTACAATAAAAAACAATTCAATTTTTTTCCTACCTACACAGTAAGAGAAACCTTTGTAAACTTAATAAAACAAATGTCATCATAAAATAAGAAACTTTTAAAAATAATTCACAATTAATATATAATTGTTGGCAGCGTTCTGAAAGTTTGAGACCATTTCAAAGTTGTGGATGGGTTTAGCTCAGATCTATAGATTAGATCGAAAGTTTCAGCCTGTAAACTTAAACTTATAAGACATTTAGCATTAACTATTCATTGGCTGTTGGAAGTTAGTTATGAAGTTTAGGATCCTAATCTAGTGGGTGATGGGATGGTTCAATGGCTTTTAGAGCTTCGTATGGGATAGGTTTAAACGAATTTGTATCAGTTTGTGAGTTTTCAGCGTCTGCTGGCTTGAGAACAATTGAGGAGCGTTTAGCGTCTGTTCAAAAATATTTATATCCTAATGACTATGAGGTGGAAATTCTGTAGTTACTTCTTGTACTGCTATAAGTGTTTATTTGCACTTTATGGTCATTAGGATATAACTGTCTTTGAACAGTCGTTCCTGAATTTATGCTGTACTATGTGTTGGAGCAATATCCCAACCAAGGAGGATAATTCGAACTAAAACCTAGGCTGTATAGATTTGTGCCTGTGTCAACTTACATATCGTTCCCGCCTTTTTCTTTTTTACCACTCTTTTAATTTTTCACATTATAGTCAGACATTGTGAATTGTGATCAAAGTATTGATTATTTAAACTATACCTGCCACGTACACTGTGTATTTTTGAGGGGTTTTTGGTCCTTCGAGTCACAAAGTTATAATTATCTTTTAATTACAATGATATTAAATTTAATGAAACATCTCGTTTTGCTATATTGTGTAAAGTGTCAAAATAGCTCCGATAGTTTTTAGTATTTATTGTTAGTAATTGAAAAATAAAAAACTAACCTGTCATAGTGAGTTTTTATTAAACGAAATAAATAAAACGATGTTCTAAGTTACAAAAAGCCCATTAGTTAGCTTGTAGAGTTTGTTGTAATAGGATTGGCATGTTTTGGATAAAAGTCCATTAAATAAATAAAGGGAAGGAAAGATGCAAAATGAAATCATGACATTGGTTTATTTTAGTTCGATTTATCTAGTTTTGTTTTTGTTGTTTCGTGCTTTGAGTTAGATACCAAAGTTTGTCACAGGATTGATGCTATACAAGTTCGATTTTCTCGTTAGAAATCAGAATTCCTTTTCCATTCAGTATTTTGAATAAGGATTTAGACTCATGGGACAATATCTCGGCTGATTCATATGGATCTTATTTATCAGCTACAATTACGTATTTTAAAAGCCATTGTGCCTCGCAAAATAAAGCTGCAATTTGAAAATAATTACAGTGATCTGTTCCACTATTGTAAACTTATTCCTATACACGAAAAAGTAAAACACACATTACTAACAGAAAATTTCTTTGACGAAAAATTACGAAAATATAACACAAAGCCTAGCATGACACTCCGCAGTACACACACACAACTTATAAAACCTGATTTCACCAATTTTTATGGAAAGCTACGTCTAAATTATATTATACCAGACCTAATAAATAAACTACCACCAAAAATAAAAAATTACATAACACGAAACAACATAAAATCTAAACTTAAAAAACACCTTTTAGAGGAATTAAAACCTAATAATGACTTATAATTATATAGCATTAAAAAAAAAAAACCTGCTGTATTTTTGTAAGAAATTTGCTATTGAGAAGTAATATAAATTAGTTGAGGGTATTTGAGAATTTTTGCATGGGGCGAGCGAGCGCGATGCGTCGTGTTCACCCACCCACATCTTGTTGTAATGAATGTCGACGGACCAAGCGGTGTACAGAAAAACCTAAACTGGTTTATGTTCTACACTGTATCTGCCAAATGTATGTATTTTGTTTTTTTGTGGAAATAAATAAATAAATAAATATGTTATCGTATTTTTAGATTCACTAGCTTTTAAATATAAGTTTGATAGATTATTTTTATCTGCTTTGCATGGATAGGCAACAAAATAAATACTGCTAGAATAAATCTTAAAACAAGTTTAGAAATAAATTTATTGTAGATACTGCTTCTCTTATATTACCACATTTTTATTTACTTGCTTTCAGTCACATGTCTGTCTGTTCGGTTTAAATTTTGCAATCTATTTTAAAGTAGTTAGTCTATGTTAGTTAGTGTTTTTAGTAGTAGTAGAGCTCCTTTGTGAAAGAGCTCGTTCGGGGAAGTATACTACCACCGTATCTACTTCTCCGCCAAATAGTGATGCTTGCATTGCTGTGTTTCGGTCTGAAGGGTACGGGTTCCGGTGAAATTACAATCACATGAGACTTTCCATCTTCATGTCTCAGTTTGGCAAACCGACTTGCGGTACCATTAAGGTAACAGCCTAGGTGGTATTGAGGTTGTTTTGGACAAAGGTAACCGCTTCACATCAGGTGGGCTTTTAGCTCGTTTCGCCAACCCATACTATAAAATAAAATAAAAACTAACTTCCCGATGAGCTAGAGACTTAAAACTTTAAACACAGTTCAGGAGTGGATAACAATGCCATATTTGTAAAAACGTGGTTTAAAATAGTACATTACATACTATCGAGGCCTGAAATGAAGCAATTGACGGCCGAGTAATATTGGAACTTCCGAAGTGATTTTAAGAGGCGCTAGCCGAGCCCTTTTTAACTAAACGAGGCCGTTAATTGCTATTTCGGTCGTGACTCAATATAGTACTTTTCTCTCATTTGCGAGGAAACATTACACAAATTAATTCAACAGTATCTAATTTTCATTCGCGCCAATTCGTCCGCGCGCGGTTCTTGTTCTATTTTCAAAGTTTTGAAAAAAAAAATGTGAATACAGCCTTTATAATGATAAATATTTTGTACCTAAAAACACCTAATTTATGCAAGTGTGTACTTAAAAACCTCGCTAGCATAATTTAAAAAATAAAAACTGTCTAGCAATTTCTATTATTGTCGTGTTGGATATTGTTGGCGTGTTATTTCGCTGCAAGTGAGAGAAAAAATCTTTTCCATCAAATTATTTTGTTCTCTTCTTTCGGCCATTTTCAAATTATTCATCCTTACTCCTCCTTCGTCATCATGAAAATTAAGATCATCCTAAAAAACAGCTTTAACATTATTTCTTTTTATTACTTCAATGTTTCCGTGCAAATTATCTACGTAACTTTCGAGGTCGTTACAAATTTCTGACGGCAAAGCTCCATTGGGATGAGAATTTTTAAAAAGCAATAATTCCACCGTCTTCTGCTAGAATGTTAAAGTAATTAAATTTGTTGGTGTTAAGTTTATTTTCTTTGCACTTAGTTGTACTATGCTCTGGGTGCAAATGTTGTAATTGTGAATTGTTGTGTTTCTGAGGTTATTATTTGAACAAGCTCTCTTCTTAATTAGGATTACGGGAACTGTGGAAGCTTTTAGCATAGATTGTGAGTGCATTGTGCAGTTCCAATTGTTCCACACATTGTTGCAGAAGAAATTGTGATAAGGATGAAGAGTAACATCGTTTTATGATTGCAATTACCCTCTTTAATTAAAAAACCAAATTTATTTTTTGAAATATGTTTAGATAATTAAAATAATTAAATCGTACATACCAGTTATTTCTAAATCAAAAAAGGCATATTGCAAAGTTAGTCTTGTTATGATAGTAATAGTAATAAAATTTTATTTCTCTCTTCACAAAGGTGGGCTTCATAATAGGTAGGTAGGTAAGTACCTTAGAATTATGTAACAAATAGGTGCTTATAAGCTCTATATATATATGATAATACAACTATGTAGGTATCACTGTAATTCCTAAAACGTACCATGCAATTAAGTTTTTTTTTACGTGCACCTACCGCATGTCGTTTTGTTGTGGCAATAAATCATTTTTCTTTCTTTCTTTCTTTTCTTTCATATTTTACTACCAGGTATTTCAAAATCTTAAAACCGTTGTTTACAATAGAAAATACATCTACCTAATCCTTTTGCAAAGAAAACAACTACTGAAACAGGATTTCTCGGAATTCCTGAGGTACCATTTATAAAGTAGAATAGCCAAATTTCGAGATCAACAAAGTCGTAAGGCATTCTCTCGTACCGCGTTTGGAATACCTTCTTTTCTTCCAACCTTTTTTCCAAGCGATTGTTCTAGAAACAAAGCAACAGTAAATAGAATAAAAGCAATTTTAAAGCAAGCTTCTAGCGACCATGTCACCCTGAAATATTGTTCCACTATACACTGTAACAGAAAAGGACACAAGATAAATCGTTGTTAGCTATCTCTGTCTTGCCGTGACGAATGTTCTTTAAAATGGGCTTTTATTAAAAATATTTTAAACGCATACATCACAGTTCCGGGGAACGTGTAAACGAAATAGGTTTTGTTATTTGAAAGTTATTCTGCACTTTTCATAGTTATGGCTTGAGATAAATCCAATTACTTCGGAGCTGAGCTGGAACAGAAAAATAGGATATGCTCCTGTTTCTCATCTTTTATTTCAGCAGAAGCTTTTTTTAGATCAATTTGTGAAATTGGTCCTTTGTTGCACAGTAATAGTTTCTGGTCCTTTGCAACCAGATACCTACTAGATTTTTTATTTCTGGAGTTCCTTATCTGTTGTCTCCTCCATTCACAGATTTTTTGTTTTGACTTTATAAATAATAATAAATATTTAGGACATTTTACGCAGCGTGAGTAGGCCCCCCACAAGGTGGACCGACGACCTGGTGAAGGTCGCGGGAATCAGCTGGATGCGGAAAGCGCAGGACTGGTCTTTGTGGCGATGCATGGGGAAGACCTATGTCCACCAGTGGACGTCTTTCGGCTGAAATCATGATGATGACACAGCACCGAGCTTGCTACTATGGGTACTAGATAATGGATTTAGTACTTATAATATTCTTTTTTTGTAAATACATAAGAAACACCCAGACCAACACAAACACTTATGTTCATAAATATTTGTGTTCTGTGGGAATCGAACCCACGACCTCGTGATCAGCAGTCCGACACTCGAACCACTAGACCACAGACGAAAAATAATACAATTCTTAATTAAAATAATTCATCTTGACATAGTTTTATGATTTCTTTTTTTTTTTTACTGTTTTTATATTCTTTGGGATTTTAACATTTATTAAATATTTTGATATTTTTTATTAATTGACCTCGGCATGCTTTAAACATAATTATTTTGACCTTGTATAATAATTTGCACATCATTATTAATAATTATCTTTTTTGTACAACATTCTTGCAATAAATAATTCTGTTTCTGACGTCATCGAATGCTGATGAAGATTGATCCTTTTGATGTTAACTGCAATCAATTTAAAAAAAAAAAAACTAATTTTAGCTTTTCTTTTGTTCCAGGTACAATTCAAAACTGACAACGTTAGCACTACCTTCGGTGATATTCGAGCCGAAGTTCCGAGGATCTGTCCGAAACCTGGTCTACTCTGACTTACCTGGACAGCCACCACGGAGACAGGAGTTGAGGCATTCTAGAGACTTGAAGGTAAGTTTAGTCAGTAAATAAACTAATCATTTCAGTTTTATTGTGGTGGGGTGCATTTAAAGAGTCTCCACACTGTATTTAATTGATCGTCCGGCGCAACCTGGGCAGTCAGCCGCGTTAACAATCTGCTGATTGGCTAATATTTAAACCACGACATGACATATTATGATTATGTAGCTCATGTCGACACGACAGAAGAAGAAGTTTTATTGTAGTTATAACGTCATGTTGTGAGTAAAACCGTAATTGAATCTATTCTAACTGGACGTGCGTGTAATATATTGCAGTGTGTTATGCAAAGATCAACATAACGTGTTTTAAAATCAATACCTCGGGATAGTTTAAAGAAAAAAGTACTAACCAACGTTAAACATATAATACGGTAAGGCAATATCTTATTACACATAGTTTCACGTTATTACCGAGTAAGAAAAATTCTCATAAGCTACATAAATGTTTTATTTAATGCATAGTAAGTCAAATCAGCCTATCGCAGTCCACTGCTGGACATAGGTCTCTCCCAAGTTGCGCCACAACACTCGGTCCTCTGCCTTTAATGCATAGTAAGTAACGGCTTTAATTTTTTTTTTATGCGTTTAAAGTTTTAATAAACTGATTTACCTAATTATGTAGCTAGACAACCTATTTGTTGCAAGTCTGACAAACTGTTTTAAATAAAGTTACATCACCGAACTCAGCGCCATCTTATAACTATTCAGTGTTTCAGCATCGAAGAATTAAAGCTCAAATAAAAAAAGTAGGTTAAAAACAATCAGAGCTTGTACAAGAGTCTACAATAGAAAACTTATGAATAAATTCACTTGAGAAGTCATTGTTTTATGGTAATATTATTTACTTTGAGGTCCGGACAAAATCAGCAGTTGTTCAACAAACACGCCTACTCATTCGTTATAAATTTTCACGCCTCTTACCCTGATGTTGGTATAGACAGAGTCTCAGTATTGTTAGTATAGTACGCCTCAAACTTTATGCCGGCTGTGAAAACGAGTCTTATCATATGCCTGCGTAGTATTTAAATTTAGAGTGCGCGGAGTCAATCGCAGTGCGGGGCGTTGCGCAGGGCTAACTTCACAGGTTGCGAGAGCGTTTCCCTGACACCCAGTATCTACCAGTCACGCGTGGCAATGATATTGTCAAAATAGAAATTTTAGCCTGAGCTTCTGGAAAGCTAATAAATCGTTGATCGCCGAGTCTGGTTCTGGTTTGGCCCTAATTATGGTACAGGCGACTGCATGACAGTGGTAGCACTTCAATTCGGAAATCGCCCTTACTGCTTACGAAATAAAGATGCTGCTAATGTCAAAGTGTTACCACCGACGTGCGGTCGACCGTACCATAAGCCACTGCGATAACAATATTTACTCGAAACATCGGCCTAATTCAAATAAGTTATTATACAAAATCAAGATTTCCGAGCCACTGGCTTTGAGGGGTGAATTATTATTGTTTATCCATGATGTTATTAACGTTAATAAATATTAACTTGGTATAGTGCTGACCATTCTTTTTCATAGTTGTTATAATTATAGTAGACTAGACTATGCCCGCGGTTTCACCCGCATTCTTTGTGAACTGTTAATCTTCCTGGGATAAAAGTAGCTTAAATGCTAATCCCGGTTTTGGTCTATGATCTACGGTCTACGTGTTATTGAGTAACAAACCTCCAAATAAATATAGAATAGAAGAAAAAGAATATCTCGACAAACTTTCACATTTTTAATATTAGTGGGGTATTTATTTATCTTTTTCCTTCTTTCTACTACCAATGTAGTAATACCATCGATCTGTAATAGTTTATTGGTCTATGGCAGCGGTTCTCAAACTTTTTTGGTCACGGAACCCTTTTGACAAGCAAAATACTTGACGGAACCCTACAATAAAACAATAGTTTTTAAAAGTGTATTCTTTATTATATAAGCATAATAAAAGTACAATGTAACAGTTACTAATTATTACTTACTTTAACCACATGCCAAGTACAATAATAGAAGATATTAAAAATGAAAAAATCTTAACTAATGGGAGGTATGAAACTGTTTTTTATTTTTCATCAATTGGTTGATATCAGGTTTGATAGAAGACATTTGAAGTCTCATATCAGGTTCGGCGTCCAGTCTATTGCGATATTTTGTTTTCGTGGCTGCATAGGTTGAGAATCCTGTTTCGCACAAATATGTTGTTGGGAACGGGAGAAGAATATTCAGAGCCATTCTGCCAAGCATTGGATATTCATCACGGATTCTGCACCAAAAATCGTTGAGAGGCGTCGTTTTGAACAGTGACTCCATACTTGTGTCTGATGACATTTCTAAAAGAGATTCATATATCTCGTTTGACATACTTTCGGGCTTTTGCAAGTTGGGTAAAAAAGGATTATGAATCCATGAATTCAGCTTCATTTTTGTATTATGTTCTTCGGGAAAATACTTTACAAAAGATGCGCGCATCGAAGTGAGATATTGGACCAATTCTTCAAACACATCATCTTGAAACATTTCCGAGTCGTTATCGCTAACAAACTCACTGAGTGACGTAAAGCTTTCTATTTCTCTCTTACCAACGCAAATAATCCAAAAATCTAATTTTCTTTTGAAGGCAGTTATTTTGTTATAGGCCTGGAACACTGTTGTCTGTTTACCTTGCAATGATAAATTCAATTCGTTCAGTTTTTGAAAGATATCCGCCATAAAAGACAATCGGAACAACCAAGTTTTATCATACAAACGGTTTTTCAAATTAAAAGAAACTGTATCTGCTGAAAGAAACATTTGTAACTCGGCTCTAAGTTCAAATAGCCTTGTTAAAGTTTTACCCCGAGACAGCCATCGCACTTCTGTATGGAGCAGCAGTGTTTTATGTTTGCTGCCATAATCTTCACACAATAATGAGAACAATCGGGATTGTAGTGGTCGTGATTTGATAAAATTAATTATTTTTACCGCTTCATCCATAACTAATTTTAGATTTGACGGCATTTGCTTCATCGCAAGTGCGTGTCTATGCAGAATACAATGGCTGGAACTACAATTAGGCGCTTTACTTTTTATTCGTGATACTGCTCCTGCTGTTTTACCTGTCATCGCCTTGGCCCCATCTGTACAAATGTCAATGCAATCGTTCCAACTAAGATTATTTTCTTTAAAAAATATGTTTATTTTATTAAAAATTTCTTCCCCGGTAGTGTTTGTGGGCAGCGGTGAACACATAAGCATGTCTTCTTCAAAAGAACGTTCATATGGATATCTCACGATAACCAGCAAGATAGCCAGACCAGTGACATCAGTTGACTCATCCATTTGCAAGGCGAATCGTGTTTTTTGTAGACGTGCAACTAGTTCTTGTTTGACGTAGCTTGCCAGATCATGGATTCGCCGTGAAACAGTATCGTTTGATAGCGGTACAGTAGAAAGATGCTTTGCAGATTTTTCATCGAGCATACATTTTGTTATGTCTAACACACATGGCTTTATTAAATTCTCAGCGATAGTGTGCGCTTCACCTGCTTGTGCAATGCGATAGCTAACTAAATATGATGCCTCCGTGGCCTTTTCATTGATAGTTTGTGTTACATGCATCATATTTTTTTGACTTTCCAATAACTGTTCTTTTTTACGAACAAAAAATTCTTTATTCTTGTCTTTAGACTCGGGGTGTACAGTTTCTAAATGTCTGCGTAATTTGGCAGGTGCCATAGAACTATTAGGAAGCAGTTTACTACATAACATGCAGAGAGGTGAGCCGTTGGAATCAACAAATCCGAAACTGATATATGATTCATCATACTTCCTTTTTTTCGTCTTTGAAACCGTGGAGCTTGACGTCGTGGCATCATCGTCTGGATAGGTAATTGCTGTATTCTCCGCGCGTACTGCTTTTGAACATTCAGCGTCATTAGAAGATGTCGTTGCAACTCGTTTAACACCTTTAAGCCAACGTTCCATTCTTCTTTATTAATAACTAGCTTTTACCCGCGGCTCCGCTCGCGTTAAATTCTGCTAACCCACGTCAGTCCAGTCCAGTCCAGTCCATTCCAGTCCAGACCACTGTCCCACTGTCCCGCTGTCCCACTGCCCCACTGCCCCACTGCCCCGCTGCCCCACTGTCCCAATGCCCCGCTACCCCACTGACCCGCTGCCCCACTGACCCACTGCCCCGCTACCCCACTGCCCCACTGCCCCGCTGCCCCAATATCCCACTGCCCCGCTACCCCACTGCCCCACTGTCCCACAGCCCCACAGCCTGCCCCGCTGCCCCACAGCCTCGCTTCCCCGCTGCCACACTGTTCGGCTGCCCCGCTGCCCCACTGCCCCGCTGCACCATTGCCCCGCTGCCCCACTATACCACTGCCCCGGTAACCCACTGCCACGCTGCCCCACAGCCCGCTGCCCCGCTGCCCCACTATCCCACTGCCTGCACCGCTGCCCCACTCCCCTACTGCTCCGCTGCCCCGCTACCTCACTGCCCCGCTGCCCAGCTGCCCCGCTGCCCCGCTACCCCAATGACCCGCTGCCCCACTATCCCACTGCCCACTGCCCCGCTGCCCCGGTACCCCACTGCCCCGCTGCCCAACTGCCTCGTTGCCCAGCTGCCCCACCCCCGCTGCCCCGCTACCCCAATGCCCCACTGCCCCGCTGACCCACTATCCCACTGCCCCACAGCCCCGCTGCCCCGGTACCCCAATGCCCCGCTGCTCCGCTGGCACGCTGCCCCGCTGCCCCATTGCCTCGCTGCCCCGCTGCCCCGCCCCGGCTGCCCCACTGCCCGGCTGCCCCGCTATCCCAATGCCCCACTGCCCCGCTGTCCCGGTACCCCACGGTCCCGCTGCCCCGCTAGCACGCTGCCCCGCTGCCCCACTGTCCCGCTGCCTCGCTGTCCCGCTGCCGCACAACCCCACTGCCCCACTGCCCCGCTACCCCACTGCCCCACTATCCCAATGGCCCACTGCCGCGCTGCCCCGCTGCCCCACTACCCCACTGTCCCACCGTCCCACCGTCCCGCTGCCACTGTCCTACTTTCCCACTGTCCCACTATCCCACTGTCCCACGGCCCACTGTCCCACTGTCCCACTGTCTCACTAAATCACTATCGTTACGTCCTATGTCCAGTCCCATGTGCCGTCCCACTGTCCTGTCACATGTCCCGTCTCATGTCCCGTCCCATTTCCCGTCCCCTGTCCCGTCCACTGTCCCGTCCCCAGTCCCGTCCCCTATCCCGTCCCCAGTCCCATCCCCAGTCCCATCCCCTGTCCACTCCACTCCACTCCACTCCATCGTACATTACTATCCGCTCGTGCAAATGCATAGAAGCTTCGACCTGTCGGGTGAGTACGCAACCCACGAATTATTATTTTTCTTTTTTTCTTTCTTTCTTTCTTTCTCAAAACCCATACCAGTTTTTAAGTCAGATCATCAGCTTTCTAACAAAAAAAAAAACATCAAAATCGGTCCAGTAGTTTTAGCGTGATGCTGGAACAAACAAACAAACAGACGTTCACAATTTTATAATAGTTAAGAAGAAGATAAGATAATACCAGGCCCCTCAGAAAGTATTGCGAAAAAAAGTTTTTATATATGGGAGACTGGCCAGTTATAATGTTTTTCGAAAATATGATTATTTATAAGTAAAAATAAGTAAGTTCCAATTTCAAAATTTCCCTCCACATTTTTTGCGAGTTAATTCAAAGTATTGTGTCTCACTGAAATATGGATCTGCGCCGGGAACATTTTAGAGCTATGATTTTATACGATTTCAAGTGTCGCCTGAAACCGGATGAATCGTACGATAGACTTCAAATGGCATTCATGGATGAAGGCCCTTCCAAGGCAACCGTGTATCGTTGGTATAACGAATTCAAGCGCGGTCGACCAACTTTGGGGGATGACGAAAGAAGCGGTCGCCCTTTGACGGCTGTTACCGAAGAAAACGTGCTAGCAGTGAAAAATTTAATCCAAGACAATAGGCGAATTACATATCAGGAGATTCAACACATATTGAAGATTGGATCGGGAAGCGTTCACGAGATTCTACACAGCCATCTTCGCGTGAGGAGGATAGTATCACGCTGGGTGCCGCACAACCTCACCGATGCTCAGAAGCAGGCCCGGGTGGAATGGTGCCGTGATATGCTTAACAAACTTGAAGCAGGCTCGTCTCGGCGTGTTAACGACATCGTTACAGGTGATGAGTCCTGGATTTATCAATACGACCCAGAAACCAAGCGCCAGTCGACTGTTTGGGTGTTTCAAAATGAGCCAACGCCTACCAAAGTGAAGCGATCTAGAAGCGGGGGTAAGATTTTGATCGCTAGCTTTTTTAATTTGACTGGCCACTTGGTATCAATTCCCTTACGGGATCAAAGAAGCATTAATGCCGAATGGTATACTACCAAATGTTTGCCAGAAGTTTTCTCTGTTATAAGCAACAAGCGACCAAACACAGGGCTCCGCGGGCTACTGCTCCACCACGACAATGCACCTGCGCACACCGCACTCAAAACGAGGGACTTCCTGGACAGCACGCCAGTCAAACTCCTGGGTCACCCCTCCTTACAGCCCTGATCTAGCACCGTGTGACTTCTTTTTATTCCCAAAAATAAAAAATCAGCTCAAAGGGATACAATTTTCGTCGCCGGAAGATGCGCTGGCTGCGTTCGAGCAGGCTGTAAACGAGGTGTCTGCGGCGGACTGGAAAAAGTGTTTTGAAAACTGGTTTAGGCGCATGAATCTTTGTATAGAGGCTGGTGGAAAGTACTTTGAAAAGATTTGATAAAAATATATGTACGTATAGAACAATTTTTTTTAGTTTCGCAAAACTTTCTGAGTGTCCCACGTATACTTGAAGAAGAAGGTAATTAAAAATTGTAGACTGTAAATAGTATTTTTTTAGTTACACCAAGATAACTTTATGCTTATTCGTATATTAAAATGGATACAATATAACAACGTTTAGGTACTTCTAAATTTTATTGCTTTTCATACAAAAAATTAGAGAAATCGCAATTTAGAGGTAGCTTCCGGTCCTTGTCTGTAAGTCGAAAGATTCTGATTTTCGGTTGGCTCAAAAGACTGCATTTCCAAGATGGCACCACCCACACATTTTTCTACTCTATAAAATTCGGCCCGACCAAAAAGTTTTTAATGCAATTTCTTTAGCAGCCGTATTTTCTCTATGGAGGCGCGCGCTAGAGCGCATGCGTGTGAATGACAGCTGGATATGAGCGCCTTATTCACCTTGATGTATGCAAAATGTAGTAGAAAAATATAATTAAAAATCACCGGTTCCCGTCATCGTAGCGAGGTAAAATACATACCAGTTTTTAAGTCAAATCATAAGTTTTTAGTCACAAACCCTTTCAACAAAATCGGTCTAGTAGTTTTATAGTGATGCTGGAACAAACAAACAAACAAACAAACAAACAGACAACTGACATTTAACAATTTTATAATAGTAGTAGATGTTACACGTCAGGATGGTAGGGTCAAAATAATGCACAATCGTTACTGCGTTTATGAGACAAAGTTTAGTCCAAAGAAGAAATGTACAAAACTGATACAATCAGAATACAGCGGGCAGTAGAAGGCAGCAGGCTAGCCAGCTTGTAAGTAGGTAGGTACGAACTTATCGCTCCGAACGCTAATCGTCAACTGACTGACGAGGCGCGACTTTTTTTATATAATAGCGCTTTTATACTTAGTCCTAGACTCGAACTCGAACATTCTCAAAAATACTCGAGTCGGCGCCTTTGATAAACAAAAAGCGGAAATAAAAATATAAATACAAAAAAATGCGTTGTAAACAATCTCGACTTTATGCTTTTGAAGATAGAGCCGAAAGTCGCTTGTTCACAACTATAGCGTCTAATTCAGAGGCGGCTTTTATCAAAGGGACTGCGCGCTCACAAGTATACGCGCGGCGGGCGGATTCAAAACGTTCGACCAGTGACCACAGAGAGGTGTTTTGTTTTTTTTTTCTAAATTCTTGCGGAACCCCTACAGGGGTATCGCGGAACCCTAGGGTTCCGCGGAACACACATAGAGTACCGCTGGTCTATGGTAATACATAGGAAATAGTAAGCATTTTGTTCGAAATTTGGTCTTTGATAATACCAAGATGAGTTCAGCTATTTTGCAGGATCTCCCGTCAAACCTTTAGATTCTAAAAGACAAACACATTTTTGCCATGTTTTTAAACATTTCCTAATCTTCTAGCAAATATGGCCTCTGAAAATTTATTGAGAAGTAATGTACCTAATCCTAATAATATTATAAATGCGAGAGTATGTTTGTTGGTTTATATTTATTTCACTTAGCAACGGAGCTAAGGATAGCAAAATTATGATTTTATGCATAGAGCACAGACATAGTAAAAAATATAGACGAAGTGCTGCGAACAACAAACATCAAATCAGCCTATCGCAGTCCACTGCTGGACATAGGCCTCTCCCAAATTGCACCACAACACTCGGTCCTCTGCCTCCCGCATCCAGTCCCTGAAGAATATTTGCTTTCGCGATGCTTACTGGACGATGCCGCGACATGTGTACTGAGAGGGGTCAGCACGGTTTGAGGTGCATGTGTGTGCGTGAGCGCTGGTTGTACAAGAGGAGCATGGTTATTTTTGGCTTCTCTATGATTGTTCGCAGCACTTCGTCTAGAGATTGTTTACGGGCCGGAGAGATACATCTGTAGGCTGCTTTTTATCCCGGAAAATTTCATGGTTCCTGTGGAATAAGAACACAGAATAAGAATCCACGGAATCGAAGCCGCGGGTACAACCTAAATAAAACAAACGTCATAAGTAAAATCTAATCCAATTTCTCTTCAATTCTAAGTACAAAAAACGGTATTTCAGAAATGATTGTTGTGTTATCTAATGGCACATTACCTTCAGATAATTTTCAAATACTCCACCTTCTTTGAACAAAATCATAAACATCGCAATTTGCGAAGCTATTGTCGTTTCTTCAAGGTACACATCTATGGGAAATTTAACCTTAAACATTGTCAAGAAGGTTCGGTTTCCTGGGCTTTTGTTGTAGGTTTTGTCGAGTTGAATTAAACAAAGAAATTCCATTGAGCGTCGGTTTATCCTTAGTCATGGTTTTGGTGGGTGTGGTACAAGTTTAAAGAGGAAAGCCTTCCTAAATAAAACTTTTTAACAAAAAATTGAACCGACGAAAAGTGAAACTGAAAAGCGAAAAATAACTAATTATGAGTCGGCGCCAAACGAACTTTTAACAAGCAAAGTGCGTGTACGTTGCAAGTGGCCGAGCGGAGAACGCATTTTTGGAAAGTTATTGTTTATCGTTGAAAATTTCACGTTGTATTTGATGTGACTTTGTTTTTATTATTTATTTAAAGTAATTTAATGATCTTCGTTGATTGGTTGTTTAAGTTTTATTTTTCATTTTTTTGTGGTTAAAATCTAACTCCAGGTCTCCATTATGTCGTAGTGTCTAGAACTATATTTATGTGTGTCAAGTTTCAACAGAATCGGTTAATAGGTAAGAATTCAGTGGGTGAACAAAAACTCATCCCCTGTTTTACTTACCCTTAGGGGTGGATTTTGATTTTGAAATTTAAATGGGACCAACTTCGAGATATACCCTATCCATTAAAAAAAGAATCATCAAAATCGGACCACTCTGTAAAAAGTTATGCGTGGTCATACATAAAAAAAAAAAAAAAAAAAAAAAAAAAATATATATACGCGTCGAATTGAGAACCTCCTCCTTTTTTTCGTCGGTTAAAAAGCCTTCGTTTCTTAGTAATAAAGCGCGGTTTTAATAAAAAAACCTTTGTGAACCATCTGGACTGACGGATATCAAAGAGATCTTATAAGGAACGTGCATGCAGTATAATACCACACCTCGGCCACTCAATACAATATAAATGCTAGCACCACCTACATACACAAGATTACGTCGGTATACGAACGCACACACGTGTGTAGGTTAGGGATGCTCGCCGCTCGTAGTGCCGACTAGGTCTCAGGCGCTTCTCAGTAGTTCTCAGAGACGGCGTGCTTGTATAGCGAGTGGCGATTGACATACATTGCAATTTTGCAGTCCAATTTCCGGCAAACTGTGGGCGGGTGCGGGGCGCGGGTGAGGAACTTAAATTGGCGGGGGACGGTGAGTGGCCGTTCTGTACGTTAGTACTATTAGATATTCTGTGGTAATACTGAGACACATATTTATCACATGCAGACTGCAAGATAATATAAAATGTCACTGTATTTTCTCCCGAGTTTTTCAAGTCCCTTTTTTAAGTCTTTTATGAAAGTTCTGTCTTTGTGTTTTCTTTTTATTGGTATGTCTTGACTCGTTTTGTAAACCACACAATAAAAGCTAGTAACTACATTATACACCATGACATTTTTATCGTCTTAAATCAGTGGCTCAGTTCATGTACTCATCATTGTACGAATTGGGCAGTCAGCCCCGCTACCATCCTGCTGACTGGCTAATCTTTTTTCCACGGCATGAGCTATTATCATTATGTAGCTCATGTCGACACGATAGAAGAAGAGGATTGTACGAATAACTTTTACTAAACCACGAAAAGAAAAACCGCGCTTTTATATACATTTTGTCAAGCGATCTCATTAGTTTTGTAGGGAACAGCAGTTTTTTTTGCGATACCAGTGTTGGTCCCATAGTAAACGTTATTCGCAATGATAAGTATCAATAATTATTACGGAGATATTTTATTAAGTCATTTTATGTGCGGTCGACCGTACACGTCCGTGGTACCAGATTGGCGTTGGCGGCGCCTTTATTTCGTAAGCAGTAAGGGACGCAAAAGAACGAATATTATAGACGCTTTCCAACATACAAAACGCATGAAATGGAAGTGGGCCGGACACGTGGTAAGAATGACTGATGGAAGATGGACAAGTTTGGTGACGCAATGGTCGGGTCCAGACGGCAAGAGAGCCAGAGGACGACCCAAGGAACGCTGGGTGGACGAAGTCAAAAAGACTGCCGGACAAGACTGGTCCAAGATAGCAAAAGAAAAAAAACTATGGAAAAAGTTGGTGGAGGCCTATACCCGAAAGGGGCCTTAACTGTTGAATCTATGTAATATGAAAAATGTAATTTAATTGTCAGTTAAGGAAATAAATAAAAACGGCGGTTTTCTGATTTGGGTGTTGCCACTGTCATGCGGTCAACTATACTTTTCTTATATTTTATGTCGACTGTCCTTTCTTTATATTTACCTATGTGTTTTTTTGTATTACTTTCTTTGTAACCCCACTTGTTAGTTACCTGCTTGTGTTTATCACTGTTGTTTAAATGTCGCACGTCGTTAACTGTGATAATAAACCATTTTTCTTTCTTTCATTAACTGAGCCACCGATGTCAGACGACAAAAATGTCAAGACGTATAAGTTAATGACTAAAAGTCATTTGTTTTAGAAGCAGAAGCTTTTAGTTCCCAATATCACCTACTGTATTATCGGGAATACTGATACACGTCGTAATAGTATAAGGTTTGTATTAATACTAAAGATAACATCAAATATAAGTATGGCAGGGCATGTACTACTTCACCACACTATCAGAAAATACCTGATGGTAATGATATCATCATCATCATCATTTCAGCCGAAAGACGTCCACTGCTGGACATAGTCCTCCCCCAAAAGAGGGGGATATGCCATAATCGCCATACTTGGAAGATGGGTTGGCGATCGCAGTTGGTTGGTTAAATACTCAGAGAACGCTGCTGCCCATACTCTGGTGAATCCCTTAGTCGCCTTTTACGACACCCATGAGGAGAGATAGGGTGGTGCAATTCTTGATGTCTGACCCCACAATACTGGTACGTTTTAATATAGGTACCTAGTATATGTGTCGTAGGATGATCGGACAAATCAAATCTTTACGAAAATCCTAGAATGATTGAAAAAGACCGGATAATTGGAATCTCAGAAAGATTTTCGTTATCATACGAGCTATTATCAGGATCATTGCAAAAATACCAGTTTGTATAGGATGATTGGAAACTTGAACGCTGATTGGCTAATCTAAGAGTCGATTTGTAACATCTTCATTCTGGTTGGTCAGAACATGGCTCGAAAGACGAAGGAATGTATCCGTAAGCCAATCAGCCAATCAGCACTCATTACGTGAGCGGTTATTTGCGACTAATCTAAGATGAACTGGATTTTTGCAATGGTCCTAAAAATAGCTCCGATGATGACGAAAAACATTAATAGATTCCAACTATCCGGTCCTTTGCAATCGTTCTAGGATTTTCGCAAAGATCCGATTATTTCGATTATCCTACATGACTGTGTTACTATAGTGCCTATCACGACAAATACTAAAAATAAAGTCTAAAACCAAATGGGGTCCCCATACAAGAAACCACGAAAAACATGCATTTTTTTCAACGTTTTTGTTCCTGTTCTATCTTCAAAGTGGTAATACATACAAGCGTCAAACCTGGGCCCCAAGTCTGCTAATTACACAAAAAAACCAACCATCGCCATTCCACCGACACCCTACTGACACTCATAAACAACTGTGACAAAATGGGTATTCTGCTAAAACTTAAATCTCGTCGGAATGGCAATAGAATGGTAATGTCAAATCGATGTTGCCAATTAAAATCTACCATTAGTTGTATTGTTTTTTATCAACCTTTTTTTTTAGTTTTTATCAATGAAATATTTAAATTAAGTTATTGAAAACCTCTTAAGGGGTCATTATACTCATCCGTATGCACAACTTTTACGTTTACGTTTTGAGCGTGCAACGCGGTAATGCTATCGACATACGACGTGTTAATGAAACCTCTTAAGGGGTAATTATACTCATCCGTATGAACAACTTTTACATTTACGTTTTTAGCGTACTACGCAGCAATACTATCGACATACGTGTTATTGAAAACCTCTTAAGGGGTCATTATACTCATCTGTATGAACAACTTTTACGTTTACGTTTTTAGCGTACTACGCGGCAATACTATCGACATACGTGTTATTGAAAACCTCCTAAGGGGTCATTATACTCATCCATATTAACAACTTACGTTAAAGTTTTTAGCGTACTACGCGGCAATACTATCGACATACGTGTTATAAAAAATCTCTTAAGGGGTCATTGTACTCATCTGTATGAACAACTTTTACTATGGGACCAATCCTGAAATCACAAAAAACGCAAACGTAAAATTTGTTCATAAGGTTGAGTACAATGACCCCTTAAGAGGTTTCAATAACACGTCGTATGTCGATAGTATTACCGCGTAGTAAGCTATTGATATACGTGTTATTGAAAACCTCTTAAGGGGTCATTGTACTCATCCGAATCATCATCATCATCATCATCATCATCAGAATAATAGTTATTTAGAGACCAATGGCTATCCAATGACTTTCCACTGAACTACATTATAATTGACAACCATGAAATCAAAATTAAAATCAAAATAATTTATTTGTGAAACAGGTAAAAGTTAAAAACTTTGTGGAAAATTTAAATATTACACTATGTTTAACCTTGAAAGGCATACAAATTACATAGTACCTATAGAACACAGCATAGCATTTTCATTTTTATTCCATTCGTTTCTACCATTCAACTGCCATTGGACTATTTGCTATTCTGTAAACCAATAGTGTATCAATGTCTTCTCGATAGCTTAAGTTTCGGTAGTCTACTCGTTATTTGACGTTTCTGACAATCGTCTCTCAATGACTTTTTGCCATCGAACTACAACTGAGAGGTCATTTTGCAAACATACCTTTTTTGCAGTTATTGTTGTAACAATTGAACTTTTTTTTGTAAAATAAAGTTGAATTGTGTAATGTAGTAATTTAATTCGACGATAATATTGTTACGACGGAGGGTTAAGCAGAGTGGACTGAAATACTTCAACCTCGATTTTCCTGGACTTAGAGACGTTTTCAGCAGGCTGAAATGCATTTTCAGTCCATATCAGAGGAGGCTCTATCACATACCAAAGAATCGAAATTTTGAGTAAGTTGCCGTTGTTTTCAGGCGCCTGAAACATGTTTTCAGGCCGTTTCAGGAGCCAACAAATCCGATGCCGACATTTCCTGAAAACCCATTTTCAGGCGTTTTCAGGACCCCTTATGGCCATTTGACACCCACATGTAAAATTGTTGATGAGTGAGCGAGATAGAGCTAAATATCAGACAAGGATAGACGAAGAACCTTCTGGAAGAGAGTGAGCAGGATAGAGCTAATATAAGACAAGGATAGACGAGATTCGACAAGCTTCGAGAACATTCCATTCTAGAAGTGAGTGAGTGAGATAGAGTATAGATGAGGTTAGACGAGGTTCGAGAACTTTCTATTTCGAGAATGTGCAAGTGAGAAAGAGTTATCTTATGACAAGGATAGATGACGTTCGAGGACTTTCCAGTACCACGACTCGCGGCCTATATAAACGGCGCAGCTGAGTGCCAGTGGAGTTCAGTTGGAGTTCAGTTTGGATCAAGCGATACAAGCGATAACATCGAAGCGATATTCGGAGCGATTTAACTAGTAACTTTGTGTGGTAATAAGCGATTCAGTGTAATTGTTCAGTAATAAAGTGTTCTCTACGCATTTAATCGGCTTTCTATCTATATACGAACCCCCAGCTCGTAACATTTGGTGTCAGAAGTGGGATAGAAAATGCCGATTACGCCAAGAGACGAGGAACCGACTGGTAATGAAACGCCGAGTCGGATGCAGACGAGACAGTTAACGGCAAGACAGACAGCTCAGGACGCATCAAGAACTATGAGTCAGGAGGAGGTCGTCCAACAGGGACCTCAGCCTCAAGGTGGGAATAACGATATTACCAGCTTATTCAATTTGATGCAGCAAATGGCAAGAATGCAGGAAGAGCAATTACGAGAAACACGCGAACTAGTTACAAGGCAGAAAGAGCAAGTACGCGAAACACGCGAACTAGTTACAAGGCAGAAAGAGCAAGTACGCGAAACACGCGAACAAGCCACAAGGCAGGAAGAGCAAGTACGCAGACAGGAAGAGCAAGCCGCAAGGCAAGAAGAGCGGTTCTGTAGAATGGAGAAGATATTTGAGCGAGGAGCAATATTGGAGGAACTCTATCTTTCTTTTAAAAATAAACAAGATGAGGTAGAGATTAAGGTTGATCAAGCTGTCGTTAGTGAAGCAGACATATCCGAACAAGATGATGCCAATAAGAGCCAGGAATCGGACGATGACGAATATGAAGCAAATGATGGTGAAGATGAAGTTAACATGTGTCAAGAAACTGAAGATGACTCAGAAGATACAGATGGCACGTTCAACCCGAGCGGGTCGGAGGAGGACGATAGCGACTTCGACCCGGAGGTGGGCGAGGGAGTGGTGGGCGCCACACAGCGCCGCAAGTCGTTGAGCCGCTGCCGCTCCGCTGGCGAGCCCGCCAAGCGCGACCGCAAGGTCAAGGGTAAGAAGGGATGGCCAAGTAATCTGAGTCACGGTCGAAAAGCAGAGTCAGACAGCGAAGAAGAAAGTAAAAAGTCGGAGAATGAGAGTGAGAACGAGTCCGGAAGCGAGACAGAGGAATCTGAGCAGGAAACCAAGTCGAAGCATGGGCGGACAGCAGCAGCAGCGCCGACCGTGGAGAAAGGCCGCAAGGGTGCCCTAACTAAGAACGTCAGAGCTAAGGCCACGCCCGTCAAGCGGAAAGCACCCACACCATCCGCAGAGAAGAAGGCACCCACTGCCAAAGACGCGGGGCCACCAGCGAAGAAGAACAAGAAGGCTTCCTCAGACAAGAAGTACGGCGAGGGCAGCGTGAAGCTCAAGGAAGAAGGTAGCGCCGAGGAGTCCAACACGCCTGTTGGCGAGAAGACCAAGTGGCCGCCCACTGACGAAGAGATCAAGACGTACGACCCTGGAGGGTGCAAACCTAATTGGGATGGGCCGTCACGAAGATCAACGACGTCGCTTACCGAATTTGAAAGGACGGACGTAATCAACCGAAGATTGTGCACATTGATCGACTGGCCCAGTACTATGGAGACAATGATGCTCGGGACGAGCATGTCTTAGGAGGGGGTAGTGTTACGACGGAGGGTTAAGCAGAGTGGACTGAAATACTTCAACCTCGATTTTCCTGGACTTAGAGACGTTTTCAGCAGGCTGAAATGCATTTTCAGTCCATATCAGAGGAGGCTCTATCACATACCAAAGAATCGAAATTTTGAGTAAGTTGCCGTTGTTTTCAGGCGCCTGAAACATGTTTTCAGGCCGTTTCAGGAGCCAACAAATCCGATGCCGACATTTCCTGAAAACCCATTTTCAGGCGTTTTCAGGACCCCTTATGGCCATTTGACACCCACATGTAAAATTGTTGATGAGTGAGCGAGATAGAGCTAAATATCAGACAAGGATAGACGAAGAACCTTCTGGAAGAGAGTGAGCAGGATAGAGCTAATATAAGACAAGGATAGACGAGATTCGACAAGCTTCGAGAACATTCCATTCTAGAAGTGAGTGAGTGAGATAGAGTATAGATGAGGTTAGACGAGGTTCGAGAACTTTCTATTTCGAGAATGTGCAAGTGAGAAAGAGTTATCTTATGACAAGGATAGATGACGTTCGAGGACTTTCCAGTACCACGACTCGCGGCCTATATAAACGGCGCAGCTGAGTGCCAGTGGAGTTCAGTTGGAGTTCAGTTTGGATCAAGCGATACAAGCGATAACATCGAAGCGATATTCGGAGCGATTTAACTAGTAACTTTGTGTGGTAATAAGCGATTCAGTGTAATTGTTCAGTAATAAAGTGTTCTCTACGTCAATTTTAGACTAGAGATGCGACCTTGAGAATCAGTTACAGAATAATAAAATAAGGGATATTATGGCAATACTATCGTCAGTGTCTATATAGTATTGGACACTAATAGTGCTATGAATAGTATTGCATAAAAAGCTATCAATACGGTCGATAGCAACGATCGCTTTGATAGTATCTATAGCTAACCTTGAGAATCAGTTACTCTATCGATAGTATCGATAGCGTGGTACCTGCCAATATTATCGACATATATATTATCGTCAGTATAAACAACTTTTACTATGAACCCAACCCTGAACACGCGAAAAAAAACAGCTGTTCCCTACATTTTCCCGATTTCGCGGCCCTACAATTGTGTTCACATAAATCGACGAAATGTAGAGAACAGCAGATTTTTTTACGTTTGAAATGTTTCAATTATTTTTCAACACACTTATTCGTTAAGTGGCTCTTATTGCACCGCTGTTAGGTTCATAATATAGCTTATAATAACGCACGCGTGGTTTTTACTTTATATTATCTCACTAGTGCTTTTTAGTTTTTACTACTTTTTACTTTACTTACAGTTTATTTTTTTAAAGCAGCAAATTTTTTTTATGTCTAAACTAAATTTAAAAAAATTGTGAATAAATCAGATATTTAATTAGTGTTATATAAACATTTAATTTCATTAAATTATTTATGTTTGTCAACAAATTAACATTAATTTATGTTATAAATAATAAATTTAATCACAATAATATTTTTAATATTCGGCTATTTGGCGGTTTCATTCTACCAACTGCGCGCGCATACCTATACGTCACCGTGCGATTACAGTGATCCGCTCGCTATTATTCACAAATTCAATATTTGCCTAAAATATGTTCATTTGTTTTTTTCCTCGCAAGTGTGTATGACACGCGTGAGCATTGACTATTATCCTCTCGGCTCCATTACGCCCTCGCCTTCGGCTCGGGCTGCAATCCAGCCTCGAGTATAATAAATAGCCTACTTAGCTTAAGTTACTTGAAGCGAAGTTCGCTACGTCGTCGTTTACGTAACTATTGGAACATGAAGCAACTACGTCAACCAACCATCGCCATTCCACCGACATCCTACTGACACTCCTATACAACTATGACAAAATGGGTATTCTGCTAAAACTTAAATGTCAATCTCGTCGGAATGGTAATGGGATATCAATTATTTTCAAATCGATGTTGCCCATTTAAATCTAACATTAGTAGTTGTATTGTTTTTTATCAAACTTTTTTTAAGTTACTATCAATGGAATATTTAAATTAAGGATTTTGTTGATATTACCTACAAAATTTTCATGTCTATAAAATAATTAAAACACATCAAACGTAAAAAAAACAGCTGTTTCCTACATTTTGTCGATTTACGTGAACACAAATGTAGGGAAGAGCTGATATTTTTTTGGCGATTTTAGGGTTGGTCCCATAGTAAAAGTTGTTCACATGGATGAGTACAATGACCCCTTAAGAGGTTTTCAATAACACGTATATCGATAGCGTACTACGCTACGCGGTTATACAAAGACACACGTGTTATTGAAAACTTATTAAGGGGTCATTGTACTCATCCGTATGAACAACTTTTACGTTTACGTTTTTAGCTTACTACGCGGTAATACTATCGACATAAGACGTGTTATTGAAAACCTCTTAAGGGGTCATTATACTCATCCGTATGAGCAACTTTTGGTACTTTTACGTTTACGTTTTGAGCGTACTACGAGGCAATACTATCGACATACAACGTGTTATTGAAAATCTCTTAAGGGGTCATTATACTCATCCGTATGCACAACTTTTACTTTTACGTTTTGAGCGTGCAACGCGGTAATGCTATCGACATACGACGTGTTAATGAAACCTCTTAAGGGGTCATTATACTCATCCGTATGAACAACTTTTACGTTTACGTTTTTAGCGTAGGTACTACCCGGCAATACTATAGACATAAAACGTGTTCTTGAAAATGGCTTTAGGGGTCATTGTACTCATTTGTATGAACAACTTTTACTAAGGGACCAATCCTGAAATCGCAAAAAAAAACGAATATGTACAATGACCCTTTAAGGGGTCATTGTACACATTCGATGTATGAAAAACATTTTTATGGGACCAAAGCTAGAATCACCAAAAAAAATTTATTAAAAAAAAATATGATTGCAAAAAAATCATCGTAAGACGATTGTGGGAAACGTCAAATAACAGCAGAATAGCAAATAGTCCAATGGCAGTTGAATTGTAGTCAATGGCAGTTCAGTGGAAAGTCATTGGAAAGCCATTGGTCTCAAAATAACTAGTAGAATACCAAATGGCTAAAACTATTCCACCGACACTCTACCGACACCCAACTGAAGCGTTTGTCAATTAGCAGACTCGGGGCCCTGGTCTGATTATAGTGCATACTATGTAGTTTAGCAAAAAAATACTAAAAATAGGGCAAACATAGACATATATGGTGGTACCTGCGTAAGAAATAGATGCAAAAATTCATATTTCGCGGACGGTCCGTTGATGTCTTTTGATGAACTCTCGTAAATGAAATCAGTTTCTGTAGGGTATCAGGTAGATCGGTGGTACAGAACCCTTACTGCGTGAGTCCGAATGACACTTGGCCCGTTTTTATTAAGTAGGTAACTGTTCACATTCCGCTTTTTTTCCAGCCAGTAAATAAGTCATCCGCTATAAACTCTTATGCTTTTCATTTATACCACACAAGCTCGCGGAACTCCCGCCCAGTATAAATTAAACACGACAGCACGATCGCTTCATTTTGTCTACAACACTAGAATACTAGGGCACTACTTCGTACCTACATTACTATTTATTATTTACTAGTCATTCATCATTCATTCAATCATTTTCATAGAAGGCTGTGGTCGATAGATTTATAGAACTGTGTCAGGTGGAATAGGTTAATGATTTTCTGATCGATTCTTTTTTTAATTGGTATATTTATTATTACCTACTGATTCTACAAACGGACTCGGGACCATCTTGGGGCGGTCAAATATTGCGCCTTAATTAGGACTTTTGGAGACAAAGCTGTAATAACGTCAGTATACAAACATAAACGTCAGTATACAAATGTCTTTGGTAATAACACACAAAGCAAAAATAACAAACATACATCCTCTCTTAGGTCGTGAAACCGAAACTAAGATTAAGAACTTGCTATTAGAACTAGATTATGAACAAACATAAATGTTATTGCTTTCTGCGCCCATGTATATTCACTCCACATTCAGGCTAGGCTCCCAAAATGAGGTGACTTTTTGAAAACATATGCTGAGTCGAACACATGCTTGATGAATGTCATGTTTTTTTGAACCTTTATCCATCGTTTGACTAGACATTTACATAATTAGTTGATTTTTGTTCGATACTTTTATTTTTTGAAATTCTTGCTTTTTTAGAGATTTTTCGAATATTTCTCCTTTATTATGTAACTTAGCTATATAAAATATATGCAAATAGGAAGATAATAAAGTTTATTAAATACTAGCTAGAAGAAATTTTTATAGATTGTTTAGTATTCTTGTAATAAAAAGAAAACTGTTTTGAGATTTACGACATTTACTTCCGTGGTAAAACACGCGAGAATGATTTTCTCGAAAATGAGTTCTATTGCAACTCGCATAAAATTGACGAGAGCGGCCCGCAGTTGCGGTGTGTAAGGGGAGTGCAAGGGTGGGACATAGTACGTTTTGGGAGCCTCCTCTTCATACTCACACTCACCCACACCACACCTACACGAACACCGCTCACACACCCACACAAACAAATGCATAGTCCACATCACAAATAAATTTTGTAAACTGTAATTATTATTCACTATTTGTGTTAAACTAATGGGAGAAGACACTGACTTCTGTAACACAGGTTTGTTTAGAAGTCAGGGACTTTACAGATATTTGATGTAAAACTTTTTGTGTTTAAAAAAATATTTATTTATTTATTATTTATTTAGCTGTAAGTTCACTACGACAAATAAACGACTTATAAATAAATAAATAAAATTAATAACCTAATAGTTGGCGTTCCTTACTCCGCTGATTTAAACTCAATAACCATTACGCTTTGTTGCTTTTGTAGGGCTCGTAACTAAGTTATAACCGCGAATTGAAAAAATAGTGAAGTTAAGCTGCGCTAGCCGCGGTTAGTCCTTGGATGGGTGACCGTTTCGTTGCACATCGAGACCCCTCCGTGCCTCGGAGAACACGTTAAGTTGTCGGTTTTAGTTGCCATACGAATATCTATGACAGTCGGTCCTTGTAGACAGAAGCCCGAAAGTCTGATAACTGGTCAGCTTTAGGATGTCGGTAACTCGGTATTACTAAGTGACTGGGTTGTGGGGGTCTGATGGCAATCGCCCCGTGTAAAATACTGATGTTCAGCCGCATCTGGTTAGACTGTAAGCCGACCCAACATAGTTGGGAAAAGTGTTGGAAAAATATGAACCACTATGCTTTGTAGCTTACATATTTCCAAGGGTAGCCACCACAGAAATATATAGAATAGAATGAAAAATTAGCAGGGCGCGCGTGGCAACACTCTGCATCATAGTGCAGGGAAAATTCTGTGACACTAGGATGGGTAACTGGGCACTGCGGAATTAGAGGTAACGAAGCCGCTGATGAACTCGCTAGAGCTGGTGCGGAATGCCCCACTGTAGGGCCGGAGCCAATCTGTAGGGTTTCGAAATGCATCACCTCGGCTATTCTTAAGGACTGGGGAACTCATCAAAGCATTAGACTTTGGGAAAAAACCCCAGGCCAAGAGCATTCGCAAGCGCTTCTAGTAGGCTTCAGGAAGAGATTTACAAAAGAAGCGCTTTCGCTTAACAGGAACCATATACTTTTTGCCGCTTTTCGCCGAACCAATAACCTACTTTTTGCCGTGCCCGACAGGGCCCACATATGATACTTAATATATAATGTAACACCTTTAAATACTTGTGGAGTGCAATAAATGAATTGAGTATTGAATTGAGTATATAAGGATCCTGATTAGAACCCTTACAGGGCACTGTAAACTGAACAAACATCTACACAGGATGGGCCTCACAGATATCACAGTTTGCAGATTTTGTCGCGAAAAGGACGAAACGCCCATTCATATCCTATGCGAATGTGATGCAGTGCACCACATTAGAAGTCAGCATCTTGGAGGCCACACAATCTCAGCTGATGAGATCAGATCCTCAAACCCCAAGGCTATAGTCGACTTTATGGTTGGCCTGCGGCTTGGAGAGGTGCTGTAGTATACTATTAGAGGCGTTACAATAGATCTTTTAGGTCGCAGTGACATAAGGGACTTGCATAGACCTGACCTTTTTTTCCAAAATAATAATAATAGTGCAGGGCATTTCAAAGCCTTTCTCAGTACGTCTTAAGACTTGTTTCAGTAAATACTGTAACAAAAACCGGCAAAGATGCCTTATTGCGCTGTTTCTAACTGCAGAAACAAAAGCTGTAAAGTACATTTGTTTTTTTTTTTTCATGAATTACGTCAATTTGGGAGGCGTAGTTTGTTTGAAAGTTGCCACGCATGAATCGCGAGTAAAACTGTGATTACAACCATTCTATCTATTCCTGTTGTAGCCACAGATAATTCATTTCTTCTTTATAAATCAAACCCAGTGGAACGAAGCAGATATAAATAAGATATGATCTCCCCTGCCCATGCCCTTGGGCTAGTTCCATCATTCGCTTGGCCGACCGCCCTAATCGCTCGCCCTCTCGCCCCCGCGCCCCCGCTAAAGGCTACTTGAGCATTTATTTTTGCGTTTTGCAGCGCATCGTTGATTTTAATTTCACACTGTTTTTTAGGGTTCCGTACCCAAAGAGTGCCAAACGCCCATACAAGAAACCTCAAAAAATATGCATTTTTTTCAAAGTTTTTGGTCCTTTTAGTATTTTTTATAGTAGTAATACTAAAAACAGGGCAATCATATACATATGAGGTGGTACCTGCATAAGAAAGAGATGCAAAAATTCATATTTTGCGCACAGTGCGTTGATTAAATATGTTTCTATGGGGTATCAGGTCGATGGGTGGCACGGAATCCTTACTGCGTGAGTCCGACTCGCACTTGGCCGGTTTTTCTATTTGTTTTACTCGTAGAGATCAATCTTCTTGCTAAAATCATTTTGAATGTCGTTACCGTTATAGGACGATGACTTGCTCTCTTTATAATAAAACAAAGTTTAACCGGATTAAATCGCGTACATTATTTAAATTGGTATTTATGACGTTTCGAAAGCTTTGCAGCATTTCGTGGTCGCAGGTAGACTAAGATGACAATCGTCTTTACAGATATTTCTTGCTCCTTTTATCTTGTCAGAATTTTTAAGACAATCGTTTCCGAGCCTTTTTCCAATTACGTTGTGGTCGGCTTCTGGTCTAACCAGATGCGGCTGAACATCAGTATTTTACACGGAGCGACTGCCATCAGACCTCCGCAACCCATTTACTGGGTAATACCGACATCTTAAGGTTAAAACAGTTGTCAGACTTCCTCGGCTTCTCACCCGTAACGACTGGCATATTCGTATAGCAACCGGGACCGGCTCCGAAGCATGGAAGGTGTCGATGTGCAACGAACCGGTCACCCATCCAAGGACTTACCGTGGTTAACTTATCTTTCAATCCACATGGTTATTACTTAGTCAGTAGTTAGTCTTACGTAGTTAGTCGTTTAGGCTGGGCACATTTGACAAACTTCGCCGAGTCTTCTCGTTGCGTATACAGCAAAGTTTGAAGACTAAGATCTTCAACCAGTGCTGTGCAGTGTTCCTGTCATGACTTACGGTGCCAAGACGCGGACACTGACCGTTGGGCTAGTCCACAAGCTCAAAGTCGCCTCGCTCCGCGAGCTATGGAGCGAGTTTGTTTGGAGTTTCTTTGAAGGATAAAATCCGGTACGAGATTGTCCGGAGAAGAACTGGAGTGACCGACATAGCTTGTAGGATCAGTAAGCTGAAGTTGCAGTGGGCTGGCCATGTCTGTCGAAGGATCAATGGCCGCTGGAGCAGACGAGTCCTTGAGTGGAAACCGCGAATCGGCAAACGCAGCATAGGGCGTCCCCCGGCCAGGTGGACCGACGACCTGAAGAACGTGGCTGGGGGGGACTGGATGCGGAAGTAAGGATTACTAAGTCAGGAGTCCCTCAGCAAGAGCAGACACTATTAGGGTAAAATATCACCAAAAAGTATATCATTGTCTCGAAGTTGATTTATCATCAAATTAATGTAAATCAAACATTATTCAATATAAAATTATTGTAACTGTTATTAACAAAACCATAAAAATGTAGTAAAGTACTTACCTAGTAGTAACGTTGTTATTGACTATTGTTGTTTGTTAATTATAAAAGGTATTTAACAACAACAAAAAACGTACATACTTAATAGCATGGGAAACTCCACAAGATTTATTAAAATAACCATTTCAATCCAACCCAATATTTGTTAATACATTAAACGAAAGTAAATAATTTCAGACCGATGTTTAAAATGATTATACCATCCTCTCACAGTAATTATATACCAATGATAAAGGTAACAATTATTAAAATAAGGCTTTAAAAATAAACCACGTCTGTAAAGGTCGTATGAGACAATTAATAGAGTTTTCTGGTGCTTACTGTACCACACTTTTTTTGGGCAGCCGTGTCAAATGCCTCCGCGAGTGACGATATTTAATTGATCGTCCGGCGTACCCTGGGCAGTAATTTCCGCTACCAACCTGCTGACTGGCTAATCTTTACACCACGACATGAGCTATTATCATTATGTAGCTCACGTCGACAGGACAGAAGAAGATTATAAATGCGAAAGTAACTCTGTCTGTTTCTCCGACGAATAAAAAAGGCGGAAGGAATCTCGCTAAACAAAGGTTTGAAGCACTTAATTTTTTCCTAAACCCACTAATTTCGAAAGCATTTTAACACACCAAATTTATATTGTTATTTTATTGTGACGTAGTGTTAAATGAATACCGTCACTTCAGATTTTTTGTGTAATCGCGGCTTTTTGGCATACTATGGATGTGAATGTATGCGTGCCAGCCCGTACTTTTGATTGAGCCGCCTTACTATGGATGCTTCACTTATTGTTTAGCGAGATTCCGTCCACTTTTTTATTCGTTCATGGTCTGTTTGTTATTTTTTCACGACTAAACCTCTGAACCGATCGGAATGAAATTTTGCAAAGAGGTAGATAGATAGATAGATATAATATTCTTTATTGTACATCAATAACATTGTTAAAAAAAGAGGTAGCCTGGGACCTGGAGAAGGGCATAGGCTACTTTTTATATCGGGAAGATAAACAGTTCTCGAGGGATGCGCGATAACATTTTGCAGTCATAAACCAAATTACATGCATTCGAAGCAGCGGCATTAAGTCCGCCTATGTACACATGTTGCATGAAATGTGTCGTGATTCAGCATATCTTGTTACGGACAGCGACGTTACGAAAAACCAACCGCGGGTAGTTCGAGAAAACACCCGCCGCTCAAGACGATGACACCCACATACTTCAGTCTGCTCGTGACCACGGCCAATGCAACTTGACCGAAACGTCGAGGTTAGTCAAAATGCTTGTTATATTTTGATTTAATTGTGCGCGACAAGTCCCGTAAACTTAGTTCAATATGAGTGAAATTCGCGAAAGTTTAAAAACTTCTATGTTGCATGAAGTTTAAATAAATAAATACAAATCTAACAAAATCAATCGCATGTGGCCAAACAGCTATGTCACGCTCACTTTTTGTTAGATAAAACTTTTTAACAAAAAATTGAACCGACGAGAACAGAAAATGAAAAGCGAAAAATAAAATGAAGCTTTTAGTCTTTTCTTAACTAAACTAATGTAAATAACTAATTATGAGTCGGCGACAAACAAACATTTTAATTTTTTTGTGGTTAAAATCTAATTCCAGGTCTCCATTATGTTATAGTGTCTAGAACAACATTTATGTGTGCCAAGTTTCAACAGAATCGATTAACAGGTTAGAATTCAGTGGGTGAACAAGCACTCATCCCCTTTTTTCCTAACCTTAGGGGTAGATTTTGATATTGAAATTTAAATGGGATCAACTTCGAGATATACCCTATCCATTAAAAAAAGAATCATCAAAATCGGACTACTCTGTAAAAAGTTATGAGTGGTCATACATAAAAAAAAAAAGATACGCGTCGAATTAAGAACCTCCTTTTTTTTCGTCGGTTAAAAAACGTGTTAGGTGTTACAAATTACAAAAACAACCGTGTTTTTGCTAATGTTACGCAGCGTATGGCGCCCCTTCGTCAGGCGGACCAACGACCTGAAGAAGGTGGCTGGGGGTACTGGATGCGGAAGACAGAGGACCGAGTGTTGTGGCGCAATTTGGGAGAGGCCTATGTCCAGCAGTGGACTGTGATAGGCCGAGTTGAGTTATAGGTAGCACACATAAAGTTCGAGTGCCCATGATCTTGACATACTTAGTTGTTGTTTTTATGACACCATCCACGAGAAGATTAGGACACTACATTTAAATAAGAACAGAACCTTCTGTAAGTGAATTTCATTAGCAATTAACTTGTAGGGTTTCTACCCCGACATAGGAGACTAGACACTGTCACTGTGAGTTTACGACAGCCTAGCCCAAAGGGAATTACAGGAGTGGCAGCCCTGTTACTTGTTGTCTATAGGTAGTATATAATTCTGGGATAATAATTAACATTTTGTATTAATTCTGGCAAACGGGTTTGTTGCGTCGCTTCTTTTTCGAAGAGATCGGGCTGGCTGCCGTTTTTGGTGGCTGTGTTGTTTCATCGACGTAAAAGAAAAGCGCTAATTGTCTTTAGTCTAATAATTTATTAGGTTTTCGCAATCACTACACATCACCCTCCGAACCTTTTCCCAATTATATTGGGGTCGGCTTCCAGTCTAGCCAGATGCGGCTGAACATCAGTATTTTACACGGAGCGACTGCCATCAGACCCCCGCAATCCAGTTACTGGGTAATACTGACATTCGGAGGTTAGACCAGTTGTCAGACTTTCAGGCTTCTGACTACCCGTAAGGACTGCCATAGATATTCGTATGACAACCGGGACCGACAGCTTAACGTGCTCTCCGAGGCACGGAGGGGTCTCGATGTGTAACGAAACGGTCACCCATCCACAGACTGACCGCGGCAAGTGCAGCTTAACTTTGCAGATCGTACAATCCGCGCAGTCGTTGCTTCGCTACGAGCCCCTCCACATTATAATAAAACAATTTTAACCGGATTACATCACGTGTATTATTTAAATTGGTTTTCCTGTCGTTTCGAAAGCTTTGCAGCATTCGTCTTCCTGCGATCAAATAATACCAAGCCTGGCTCACTCCACCACGTGACTATAAAAATATACCTACGCTCCGGGACCGCGTCGACGCGGTCTAGCGTCAGGTGTTGCGCGCACGCTCGCATTACAAAAAAGTGTCTACTTAGGTTTACTTTAGATTTTATTTATAGTTTTAAATTATAGGTAGGTAGGTAGTAAGAAAGCGAATAACATTTGGTTTGGTTGGATAATATTATGGTAATAGATACTTAGTGGATGCGGAAGGCAGAGGAAGTAGTAAGAGTATCGAATTTGTTTAGGGTCAATTCTTATAACGTCCTGGAATTTTTATATTTATTAACAGCGAGGAGTTGCGCGCACGCTCGCCATGCATGCTTGTAATTCTCTATCTACCTACTTATGTTGCTAAAGGCAGAAGCAAATAAGTAAGGATAATAGTAATCCATTAGGGCATACAAAAACAGAAAAAAGACAGCACTGTCTACTTGTGTAAATGTATGAGAGCTGCAAAAGAAAAAAAAACACAGGTTGTGTAGTTTTATACATAATACACATTTTCTATCTTAGTTTAAAGTATAAAATATCCTTTATATTAATGAAATAATCAGCTGGATACATATCAAAACAAAAATAAATTTAACACTAATCATGTGATTATTTTACTATACAACAAAAATGAAGCATTTATTACGGTAGGTTAAGTGGAGTCACGTGACGCGGCCCGCACTTTGTACTCTCGCACCCAGTCTCGGTTACCAGCCCTAGGCGAAACACGTACGACGCGTCAATGTGTGCGTGATTTCGCGGTTCAGTGTAACATCGACTTTCTTTTACACGCGTAGGACTCAATTTAGCTTGTATTGTATTTTGTAGGTATCTATATTTCATATTTCATATTTCATATTATTTATTTGCATTCCACAATGTAAATTAGGTGGTAAACATAATGGCTTAATAGCTAGTCACAATTATGGACCCTGTAGGGCACAGCAAAATTCAATACAATTAAAATTTATGTCATTATAGATATAATCAAAATCTCAGATAATAATAAAATCAATTAATATAAAAATTCATATAAAAATTCATAAAGGGCGCCGTATTAAACATTTCAATTCCTTATTTTAATATATAAAACAAAGTCAGGTTAGTTACATCATTTATAACTCAAGAACGGCTACACCGATTTTAATGAAATTTGGCACACAGATATAACACGACCCCGATTAATATATTTATACCGGGACGATCAACAGTTCCCGAGGGATGCACGACATTCACGCGGGCGAAGTCGCGGGCATAGGCTAATTTATTGTGTCGCTATTTGTTTGTCATCTATGTATTCATTAATTGTGTAGTAAGCTTTCTTAGCAAGGATTTCTTTAAGTTTCTTTTTAAATTGTGTATCGCTTGTTTCGTCTTTTATTGAGTCTGGAAGTTTATTGAATAATTTTATTGACATTACATAAGGGCTATTGGAATGTAGTGTCATACGTGAAGTGGGTAACATTAACATATTCTTATATCTAACCGGACGGTTACCATGTTTGTCTCCGCGGGTTGTAAAAAAAATATTATATTTTCTAACAAATTTACATATTTCCAGGATATAAACGAGAGACGATAACGATAACGATATATATCTATAAGAGTAATTTAGCGAGCTTTCTTAGGGAGTGCGCCTTCTGTACTTGTACTATTATTTGTTCTATGATAATACACACGATGTAATCCCGTTAAACTTCTTTTGTCATAATGTCTTTAGTCTATTCCTAACAAACGCTATTTTGGTTCTCTATTTTTTACTGCAATTTAAAAGCACTTGATCTATTTTTAACCTGTAACACTCCAACTATCTGCAAAGTATCCTATGTCCGGATATCATTGATGCTATCTACAGCATGCATAGCTTCGAGCGAGGTATAGAAGTGTTTCAGTAATGTACAGCTTTATCTAAGTCATGTCGCTTATCGCTAAGCGATGTCTCAGTTAGAAGCGAGAACTTTGTAGATATTTTGTGGTACATACTACGTGATACAAATTGTTGATATGGTTTGAATCTTACTACCCCACAAATATTATTAATGTGGAAGAATGTGAAGATGTTTGGATGTTTGTTACTCAATCACGCTGAATCGGCTGAACGGATTTCGATGAAATATGCGTGAAACGCGTGATTGAATAACAAACAACCAAACATCTTCACAAAACTTTTCCTTTATCTATAATATTAATGAGAAGGATTTACAACTTTACAAACGCTCCGTGTGGTGCCGGACGTAAAGAATTGCACCACCCTATATCTTCTCATGGGTGTCGTAAAAGGCGACTAAGGGATTCACCAGAGGATGGGCAGCAGCGTTCTCTGAGTATTTAACCAACCATCTGCGATCGATCTCCTTTTGGGGGAGGCCTATGTCCAGCAGTGGATGTCTAAGGCTGAAATAATGATGATGACAACTTCACATACTATATATTCTGTGATTTAATCTCATTTTAACTCCCGTGACTTGGCACATACGCTAGAAAAGTCTAAACAGTTGTTTAGTTATTTATTGCTTTGATCAGTTTTCTAGAAACCGGGGCTAGTTTTTAGCTCAAAATTAAATGAGGTATGTTCAGTATTTCAATTTGAAACCCAGATTTTATTACTAAAATAACCTATGTCTATCCTTTGAGTAACTAATCATACCAATGTAATATATGAAACAATTTCCTAGTTATAATATTATAACATGTTACAAAATATTCCATAAAATTTTCATTCACTCTCACACAATATTGTAAGCCACCCAACGAAAAGGCTGTCTCATTAAAATATCCAATATTTTCCTTGTCAACGAACATATCGGCTTTTCTTCTAGTATGTTAAACATAAAGGGCTGTGTTGGTAATTCAATAACTTGCGAACAAATGAGATACGCCAGACCTCGGATAAAGCCTGTGACACACTAAATGATGTCATCGGGCGTCAGCGGTGCGTCTTGTCGGTCCGCTTTGCCCTTCGATATGACATGCCAAGCTTCATTAAACATACAACACTGGATACACACACGTAGTGCTGTTATAGTTGTGGTGTCACATTTTGACTAACGTCATCATGGTCTGAAATATAGCTACACTTAAATAAATTGAAGGGCACAGGGAAAAGCATTTGATGTCACATTTTTTTTTTGAACTGGTACAAAAAAACACTGCAGTAGCCATGCACAATGATTGTAATTTAGGTGCGCGTTTATGAGTTACGAACGTATCAAGCGTACAAGAAGCTACAAAGTACGAAAATTATGGTAATAAAGATAGTTGTTGTATGTAGGTAGCGTGTAGGTCGCACATCTTTGCTGTCATCATCATAATTTCAATTTAAGAGCCTCCACGAGTGACGATATTTAATTGATCGTCCGGCGCACTCTGGGCAGTCAGCCCCGCTACCAACCTACTGACTGGCTAATCTTTTCCCACGGCATGAGCTATCATTATGTAGCTCATGCCGACACGATGGAAGAAGATCATAATTTCAGCCGAAGACGTCCACTGGTGGACATAGGCCTCCCCCAATTAAGGCGGGATATGCCATAAACGCCACGCTTGGCAGGTGGGTTGGCGATCGCAGTTGGTTGGTTAAATATTCAGAGATCGCTGCTGCCTATACTCTGGTGAATCCCTTGGTCGCCTTTTACGACACCCATGAGAAGAGATAAGGGTGGTGCAATTCTTTATGTCCGGCACCACACGGATCTTTGCTGTGCGGCCTCACAAATAGTTCCTTTTATAACAGCCACACGCCGACGACACGTATCGCTCACGCCACGCGTTTGGTGTGGCGAAGTCTTTAATCTACACATCTAAAAACATAAGACGGTTAACGAGAGGGTTGACGTAGGTTGGGGCAACCCTTAAATCTAGAGTAACTGGTTATTTCTTTGTTTTCTTCATACAATCCTCTTGGGGGTTAAAGAAGATTGAAAGCTATTGTGGAGTCTTATGAATTCTAGTTTTGGGAAATATGTTTTTATGTGAGGTGAAATATGAAGGAGTCAGGAATGGAAATATATCTAAATGTATGTAAGGTTAACTTTAAGTTACGAGAAGGAATGGGCTACAATTCCACAAAAAACTTATTCTCCAAGCAGAGATATAGTTTTTTTAATTGACCTAGCAAGTTCATAGACTTACTAAATTGTCTCTAACTTTGGTTAGAAGCAGTAGGTACCTAACTTGTTTTGGGAAAAATTATAATTGTTTAAAAGCAAAAAAAAACTTAAAAAAAAAAAAAAAAAAAACTTTGTAAACTATTCTACTTTTGATTCTGAACAAATTGGTTTCATCAGGTTTTGACTTATTTTAATAACACGTCGTATACAAGTACAAAAAGTTGGCAAATAGTTTGCAACTTCAAAATTAATTATTTCGAAACGAAAGTTATTCTGTTTTCTTGTCATGAAAACAACTTTCTTAAAAAGAATCATTTTCTTTATGGTTGAAATTTCGAGAAATTGTTACTTACTTTTATGTTTGAAACCTTGTGTATGTATAGGAAACCATAAACCAATGGTAACAAACACTATAAGCAATGGTATTTAAAACAAAGGATATGTTTAACCCTAGCAACACAAATGAAAAAAAGTTCCGTACGCATTGGCAGCACACATACACATAAACTAGTACAAATTAAGTAAGTTAGTTACTTTAGTTACTTTCACGTCATAATTGGTACACTTTCTGTACACTTAGTTTCTGTACATTTTTGTTTTTTTGTCACCGGTTACGCTCGGTGCGCTTGACGTGGTTCAAAGTTCAAAAGTTCAAAGCTTTTATTTGCATATATATATATTTATTTTTTTTGGTTTATTGGAGTCAACACAATAACATATTATCTGTACTTTTAAATATCATTGATTATAAGCGAAACAAGCTTAGTAGGTAAGTTTCATACAAAACAAGCTCTGCTTGTACTGGTTTTTTACCATCGATACGCCCATAACACATATCAACATAACACCATGCCTGTTATCAACATTTCTCCGAAGGGGTAGGCAGAGGTGTATAGTACACCCACATTTCGCTATGTTATAGTTTCATGTAATAGGGGGTGAGCCTATTGCCATTAACCGGGCACACATCCAGACTACGGCCTGCTACTAAAAATTTCCTAATGAAAAAACCCAATAACACTTTGCCCAATCCGGGAATCGAACCCAGGATCCACGCTCAGCGGCCGCGCTTGCGACCAATAAGACCAACGAGGCAGTCTACGATACACCCTTGATTGCAAATAAATGAAATAGAAAGTCACTCTGTTTAATATGATTCCAAATAAAACATATTTTTATTGTACGTGAGTATATCTTATTACGAAAAATAGAATTTATCTAAAAATGTATCAGAATGATGTATGATTCATGTTCAAATATTCCATTGTAGTAAGAATTTAAATGCGAAAATGTGACTCGACGCTATAAATAACAGTTCAATGTGTTCTTTCACCCCAATCTCCCCTTGATTGTAAAGGTGCGTCTACGATAGGCGAGCAGAGCAAGCGAAACCGTTTTGAGTGGCGAATCCGAGTTTGAAACTTCTAATTCGCGATCGAATGCGTCAACTTTCATTCAAAAAAACACAACATAATTTTAATTTATTTGTAAAAATCCTTTATGTGGTGGAGAAATAAATGTTTTTTAATATTATTCCCTTTATTGTCATAAATATACATATTAATTATATTTTTTAATAGTTTTATAAAAAATAAAAACATTTAAAAATATAAAAATAGTGACCCACCGGTTTCGGGTACAGGGTCCAAGCTACTAGGGTTAGGGCTCCAGAGAAAGGAACCTCCTAACAATACGCGGCGTATCAAGGAGTACCGCTTTCTGCATCAAGCCCTTAACCCAGCCGTCTAACGAGAGCCTCTGGAGATGGTGGTCGAGGCTCTATGCCACAAGGCCATTAACCAAAACAACTATCGGGACAATGATTGCTGAGTCCACCTCATTATTATTATTATTTGTGTGTCTTTTTTTAATCACGGCATATCCTATGTCAGGAAGAACGGAAGGAAGTCCGGACCTTTGGAAGGCTTGCCAGAAGACAAAGGTCCAGTTAGCAGTCGCCCCGTTGACCACTTTAGTCTAAGATGGGATGGAGCACGAAATGAACCCAGTCCATAGCTGTACTATAGTAGTACAGTCATATTCCGTCTCGGGAAGGTGCAGGACTATTGCGAAATACAGGATCCAAAATTTAAAAAAAAAGTGTGTTTGTTGGACTGTTTATTATTATTATTATTCATGAATTAGTAGTTTCTCCCTCTTTCCGCCAGGGGCGCTACTGATTTATGAATGAAAGTCGACGCATTCGATCGCGTACCTATGCGTAAGTTTCAGACTTTCACTGCGCACTCTGTTCGCGGTGTCAAGTGTGGACGTAAAACGAATCTATAACGAACACAGCACTGTTCTCGAACGTAGTAGAGCGCGACGCAAAATCCTTTGTGTTCGTCAAAAACCTGCGGAGAGCAGTCGAGCGCGAGCCAAATGCTCGAGGCGTGCTCGTTTGAGACTCCTAAGTTCGTCTACGCTAAGCGAGTTTATGCTCCGCTTGTGCTCGGTTTGCCTTGTGTAAACGCAGCTTTAGATTCGACACTTGTTTATGCAAATGTCTGCTACTTGAATATTGTTTTCTGAGAAATTGATGCTCTTGTAATGTCATTTTATATAATCTTTTTGTTTTACTATTTCAATGTTAATTTCACCTGAGGGTTCGTTGTGAATTATTTTTATTTACACTGATATTATTTGAAGATACATATACAATCATTAAAAGGGTTTATAATGTCACACTATAAGATTTGAAAAATATTCACTGAATCTTTTCAAAATAATTTCATTATTACAATCAAACCACTGCTTGGGAATGACAAAAAAGACACAACAGCAGATATCCTGCTATGGAGGAGGATCTAAGTTTGAACTTCAGATTTTTCGGATTCATGACAATTCGTTTGCGGATCTAAAATAGATTATCAATTGCTTTAATGGTGATGGAAAACATCGTGAGGAAACCTGCTCACCAGAGAGTGCTCCATACAGTTCTCGATGGTGTGTGTAGTCCGACACCCCGCAGCAGGCCAGCGTAGTGGACTAAGGCCTTAACCATCTCATTCGGATAAGAGGTCCGTGCCCAGCAGTGGGATAGTACTGGGCTGCTTATGTTATGTAATCTCGCTGCTGGGTTTCGCTTGAAAACTACCCACCCTTGTCTTATGCCAGCATATTCGATGTCGTCAAAATGTTTTTCATAATTGACCCCCAATTTTCCACCAAAACTCAAACAAATCCAATAAAAACACCGATAATCTTCTGCATATTAACGCAATCGACTTCGAAACTAAACTTTTTAACGTAAAAAATGTAAAAAAAATCTCGGCCAACATCAATCATTCCACAAAGACTGCGGAAGCTGGGCTCAGAAATCGCGAGTCACTCTCAAACGAATCGTTGACAATGCAAATGATTGCTGCTTTACATAGCCTAAGTGACTTTATAATTTTTTAACAAGCAGCAATGGATAATTGGAAGTTTTTAAGCTATTGCATAGCTTCTATCGCGGGCCTTGAGCGTGGAGACCGAATCCAGAAATTCCGTAACGAAAATAACCTAACACCCCCCACACCGACCGGCACAGCGGTGATACTTTTTAGTTTTGCCATCTATCGATGAATAGCAGAACTTTTAATGACTTTTTGAAATATCACGCTTGTCTCTTTAGTTCTGCAAATCGCCTCTAGGTGTCATTGGTTGTATCGGCGTTACTGCGCATCCCCCTCTTCGCCCCGCAATCTGGTGACTCATGCCTGCTTAGAGTTTCGGCGTTAGGGCACCTCCTCTTTGTATTTACATAAAAATGCTATGCAATAGCTTTACCGCGGCAGTCTCCGAGTGCCACACGTTTTTTATTATTACCGTTTTGTCAGTGGCGTGCATTGCATATAGGCAATTAGGCAATACCTACTGCTTTCCTCATTCAAATTCAATAGTGGTGTAAGTTATTATCTTTTTTTCAGAGTACGATGATTATTTATCTTAAAATAGACCTATTAATGCTAAATTAATCTTCCTACATCAAAAAATCTATAACTTACACCACAATTAAATTCAAGTGAAGTAGGCCAATGCACGCCACTGCGTTTTGTGTATTCATCATTTTTTGATGTTGATAGAAATATAATAGGAAGAGATCGAAGAGATAAAGATAAAGATCATTTAGGTATTTGTAAAAAATGCTTTTACATTCAAATCAAGCATGCAAGATACCGCGTGGTCGCTCACAATGGGCCTGATAAGAAGGCTCAAAGTCACTCAAAGGGCAATGAAGAGGGCTATGCTCGGGGTGTCCCTGTGTGATCGAATCAGAAATGAGGAGATTCGCAGGAGAACGAAAGTAACCAACATAGCTCGAAGAATTTCCAAACTTAAGTAGCAGTGGGCGGGGCACATTGATCGCAGAACGGATGTCCGACGGGGTAGTTCTGGATTGGCAACCGCGTACTGGAAGGCGCTGCGTGGGTAGGCTCCCCACAAGGTGGACCGACAACCTGGTGAAGGTCGCGGGAATCCGTTGAATGCAGAAAGCGCAGGACCGGTCGTTGTAGTGATGCCTATGTCCAGAAGTGGACGTCTTTCTGTTGAAATGATGATGGTGATGATGTAAGATACCTGTTGTCTGAATGGCTATAGACGGACTTGTAACAACAGGTACATTTACAACAATATTTATACAGGATGTGCGTGAGCGCTGGTTTGTACTCGGAGGAGCAAGGTTTTGTTGGCTTCACTGTGATTGCTCGCAGCATTTTGTCTACATTTTTTAGTGTCTGTGGACTCATGATAAAAGATAGTAACACAATCTGTGAAAATTTCTACCACTTATTAGGGTTCATAAGATAGACGGACGGACGGGCGACGTAGGCCTAGTTATAGGGTCCCGTTGGCACCATTTGGGTACGAGAACCCAAAAACGATTTATTTACACAGCTGCAGTTACAGTTGGTAGAAACTGATCAAGCATGCAAAGGAAATTAGTTCCCATTCCATTCAGTTCCATAACTAATTATTATTTGCATCACACATTCATGAAGGTCATGTAATTAATAAAATCTTAGGATTTCGCGATCACTACACATACACCAACAATTGTTTTATTATAATGTGAAGTTATTACTTTTATTTACACTCGTATCGTAAAATTCGAATTATGAACTCGAAAGTAATGTCATAATGACATACTTTACGCACATGCACCTGTAATGAATTTAAAAAGTTTCATTACGATACAGTTTGCTGAACAAAACAATGCGGTAATTTAATTTTTTTTCCATAACCGCACACTTCAGCCCAACTAAGGAGTTTTTAATGCCACTTCGACCCAACCAAGGAGTTTTCAAACCTTTTTTTTAGCAGTCGGACAGTTTGGCACTAAGACATTTCTATACACGTCAGTATAATACCTTTATGGTTTGGCACCAATGAGTACACAAAATTCAGGGTGGCGCCACTTGTCATACATTGAAAACAATCGCGTTTTTGGCAGAACTTTTGATTGCCATATTGCTTTTAATTATATTTAAGTGTTTACAGGCATATTTTTTGTATGATAAAACAGAGATTGACGGAATCCTGACAAGGATAGAAAATTAGTTCCGATTATAATGTTTTCGCCAGACTATATTTTATTATCAGTGTAGGCGCGCGGCAGCGTGCGTGAGCGGCCGCGCGCCACGGCCTATTTGATTTGGTCATCGTTATTTGTATTATTGTTATTGTTTACGTTATTATTATGGTTTTGTATGTCGAAAGTTTTATTCTGGGCAAAAATATCTGACTACAGCAGTCATACTGAACTGAGGAGAATATGACCCCGCCTGAATTTCTGGATGCAGCAACGTAAATGACGAACAATCTTTTACCAGAAAAATCAAGAAAAACAACGACAATGTTACCAAGATTTTGACTTTGGTATTTTATTTAAAATTGTATGAGTTTAGATAAAATAGTGTATGAAACTGACATAATTAGGTATTAAAACACTCGTGTGATACTATTAAAAACCTCGCCTAGTTTAAATAACCCCTATTATGCAACAGTTTCATAAACTACTATTTCTTATTTTGTTGCCACTTTTTATCTCTTAATTTTGTTTTCTATTACAGTTAGTTAACCTTGTCAACAGTTAACGTCTGCTAACAGTTAAAAATTTTACCTAAGTTATCTGTGGAAAATGTTTTGGGTAGTATATTTGTTAAGGTTACTGTTAAGAAATCATTGTATATGTTTAATATGCTACTGTTTGTTTTCCCTATGCAATAAATAAATAAACAAATAATTCCTATAGTGCTTGTACGCAAAGCTAGCTTGTGTTATTTCCTGTACGCCGATAACAATTTCCAGTATGAGTCCATAAACCTTAATGTTATTGATATTGATGGCTTCAATGGAATTTTCGATGTATTTTCTATAGGTATTCCGTATAGTAGTTTCTAGGTATAAAATGAAATCGGTCGCATAGTGCATTGTTATAGTTTTAGATAATCATTTTAAAATTTAGATTTCTTGAACGACTAAATTTATTATTTTATCTTGTATGTCTACAATTGAAGTAAAATGTTTGTACGCCGGAAACGGCGCATTTACACATGCGAAGCGAAATCTAAAGAAAAAAAAATCGCTCACGAGCACTGAGGTAATATGTACTACGTACTACATATTACCTCAATGCTCACGAGCAGGATTCGAACCTGCGACTCCGAATACTTGAATAGTCTATATATTATAGTAATTTGTATATTATTATGTATAACATCTATTATCTTTTACTCTACAATTTTTAGAGCAATTTTTACACCTTTCAACAGAAAACGAGCATTTTTCACTCCACCTGGCACTAATAAAGGAGTTCCAAGGTGGTTTTACACTTATTTTCTAGATTAAAACCAAAGAACTTGCTCAATAGCTCCATGAATTTTAATTGACTCCGTGTCTACTTCACGTTTTAACAAGTAAAACATAAACAATGAAGTTATTCACGTAACAATCTTATCTCAAAATCAGCCCCAAAACTCAAACTAGGCTAAAAAAATACAAGACCGAGTTCTCTTTTAGAGATTTTGTAGAAGTAAGGTCTCATTCGAATATAGGCTTTAAGGTCAGGTCGTCCGGTCTGACCCTGTGGTCTAAACTGGTCACTGTGAGGCTAAAATTAGGAATGAGTACAGCGTCCACAGGGTTGGCGTAGGAACGAGAAAATTCATTGGCGCTAGGAGTAGTGGTTTTGATTCTCGCACGGAATAAATATTTGAAGGCCTGCTGCTGCAATATTGAGGCGTCACAATAGATCTTTTCAGCTTGCGTTGGCTTAGGGTCAGTTTTCACCAAACGGAAAAATGTTCACGGATGCTCGAGCACTTTTTTGACATTGCCCTTGATGTCTACTTTGAATTTTATACTTAAGGCGCATGTAGCAGCCTAGTGGCGCCCCCATAAGAAAAAAATATTACAGCGAGTAACATAGTAGTATACATCATTTTTTATAGAAAATTCGTTTTTAACAACCTAATAATAATGACCTAATAATGACTTATAATTTTATAGCATTAAAAAAAAAAAAACATGCTGTATTTTTGTAAGAAATTTGCTATTGAGAAGTAATATAAATTAGTTGAGGGTATTTGAGAATTTTTGCATGGGGCGAGCGAGCGCGATGCGTCGTGTTCACCCACCCACATCTTGTTGTAATGAATGTCGACGGACCAAGCGGTGTACAGAAAAACCTAAACTGGTTTATGTTCTACACTGTATCTGCCAAATGTTTGTATTTTGCTTTTTTGTGTAAATAAATAAATAAATAAATAAATAAATAACAATTGAGGTACAGGTACTGTAGTTTAATCAGAAACTATTAACTCTGTAAATTATAGTTCGCTGTAGTTGTAGATAGAAAAAGTGCGAAAAACTGCCCCTTTTGGCTACTTGGCTGCTACGTGCGCCTTAAAGCGCTACTAAGAGCTTTGTGGCACCCCTATCAGTAAAAAAATAATTACTTAAAATAAAAAACAACAAAATACCACCGTAGGCGAGAGACCAATTTCCTGTAACAATATTTAGGTTATTATTACTTTTTGTTACTAAATTATAATATGTTGTAACATATTTTTATTCGGAATTGCGTTTCAGTGATTTGAATCTGCTAATTTGGGTTGCAACGGAAATTGCACGGCTGTTAGTAATAGTTGTGATTTCGTGATGGCTGTAATTGCTACTTCTATAGTAATTATTCTACAAAGCTTCCATCTGAAGTAAGAAACAATATTAAATTCAGGTGTTTACAACGTGTTATGGAAATAACTCAAAAACTCTTAATAGGTCATTGTACTCATCAGTATGAACAACTTTTACTATGGGACCAACCCTGAAATCGCAAAAAAAAAAAATCAGTTGGTCGCTACAAAAACGTAGGGCGCAACAGTTTTTTTTTTTGCGATTTTTTACATGTAAACTTTTAACAATCAAACAAATAATCCATACTTTCACGGGAAATAGGACCAGTAAATCATGATTTCATGTTTCTTCGATTTTCAGTTCTACTTTGTAAAGAAAACTACCATCTCAATAGCAAACTCTGCAATGACGAAGATTCGTTAAAGAATTCAGCTCATAACAGGCCAAGTTTCACCATTTAATTCTCCGTCTAAAAGTCTCAAATAGATATTATAACAATTTAAAACGTTAGGAGACCATATAACGTCGTCGTACGATTTATGTTACGTTCGTGACTCGAGTATTAAGGAGCTGGGTTTTAGGTCCCGAGGGCACACCTGGTTGATACGAATATTCTTAGGATCTCGCGTATTTTTGGATGGTTATGACTGATGGTTTAACTCTAAGAAAAGATATTTTGGTCAGTGGGATAAAGTTTGTCCCAGTACGCAGAATATAATATGTGTCCAAGGAAAAACCCTCATTCTGTCAAGTAAACATTTTTGTTCCACTTTTAAGACTCCGCTGTTAAGTCCACAAACCTACATGTATGGCTTAGTTCAAATTTGGACATTGCAGACGAGATCTCGATAGATCCTGATCAAAATATAATAATACATTACTGCGTATGCAGCGGCCGGCAAAAAAGGCATTGGTGGAAAAATGTGAAAACGTGGGCCGAGGCGAATCCGAGGTACACATACGTGAGTCCATCAATGCCAGGTTGCGGCCAAGGCTTGTATAGTACTTTTCTCAAATAATGCACGGAAATTAAAAATAAGTAGTACAATTTCATTATGTACTGTAACCATATTTAAAAGAAATATTTGAATTTGAATTACGTCAAATTATATCAAATTTATTATAAATTCCACAGTCAATGACGAACAACAATATTTTTTCACTTTAAACAGCTCTATTTGTAAGCCAGTTCGTTTTTTTTTTATCTTTGATATGTTGCTTCCTTGACCGGTCGTTGTGACGATGCTTGGAGGAGGCCTATGTCCAGCAGTGGACGTCTTCCGGCTGAAATGATGATGATGATGGTGAAGTTACTTCCTTGGTTGCCATGATTCGGAGTAAAAAGATCGTTCCATTTTTAAATTATACGATGGATTTTCATAGTAATTTATTTGGCCGCTAAACGGGACAGATAATTGGTTTTCTGTACTGCCGGCTGCTGCTCGCATGTATTTGAACCATTGACCTAGTGCATTTTCGATTTCTCTCGAAGAAGGTTATCAAAATAATGCTTGAATTTCGAAGCATTTTTGAGAAATGTAAATTGACCGAAACCGTGACTGTATCAGCTGCGAAAATGTTGTCGATTCTTAGATCAAGAATTTGTCACTTCAAGTAAAAGTTTCATGACGATGTACCTACTGGTAAACGATATACCTACCTACCTACCTACCTCTTGTCCATAGGACCAACTTTTTGGAACCGTGCAACTAGATTCATAATTAACGTTTTGAAAGTGCATGTTAATGCAATCAGATAAAGTTCAAAATTCAATAACGAAACAAAAACTTGAGTTGACTTGACTTAGATTTTTTCTTATTCTGAAAAGCGATCTAGGTCGATGGTCTTGGACCTTTGGTTTCATTAGAGATGAAATATAAGCTTTGTCTTAGGTAGCTTAAGAAAGGCTTATCATCTCGCAGAATGTTCAAGCGAATTTTGTGAGGGTTTAGAAAATTCTGCAAGAGAAATTTTTCAGACGGTAGGATTAATTTATTTGAGCGGAGCTGGGACTTTTGGACCAGCTTTGTGTCAAAGGGCGCGGGAGAAGAATGTGTATGCATTTACGTGCATCAAGTATAAGTTCATACAAAGGGGACGCATGGTTTAAACGGACATGATTCAAAAATTTGTCTAAGCATTTTTTAAGTTTAATGTTGTAAAAGATTATGATCATGAATTGTGACCAGATTTTTTAATTACTTATAAGGTTTCAGTGGTTGTGTTGTTGCATAATTTTAGTTAAGTCGTTGCTTGATAAAACTTGCACCATCTACAAATAATGTAATTATGTTAGTTAATTTTCAACCTTCTAGTCTCGGACGAATAAAAAAGGTGGACTGAATCTCGCTAAACAAAGACTGTAAACCCACTATAATTTCGAAAGCATTTTAACACACCAGATTTATACTTTTATTTTATTTGTGAGATTACAACAATGACTACCGTCACACTAGATTTTTTGCGTAATCGCGGCTTTTGGCATACTATGGATGTGAATGTGTGCGTGCTGGCTCGTACTTTTAAGCGAGCCGGCTTACTAGGATGCTTCACTTATTGTTTAGCGAGATTCCGTCCGCCTTTTATATTAGTCCGAGCTAGTAACAACATCCACTCTGAAATGTTCTATACTTTTGAACTTCTACATGTACAGAATACATCATGCCAAACGGCTGAAAATCTACCACCTTTCAATACAAGCTAATCTTATGTGAGAACTATAAAACTCGCTAGATATCAGTTAGAGCGTACATCATTAAAAATACATTACGCGGTGCATGCCCGAAGCGCTGCAGTGCTGAAAGATTCGTGATGTGTTTGCGACTAGACGCGGGATTTATCTGAAGGTGCTTAAAAATCGTAGAGTTTTTACTATTATTTGTTCTATGGTTTTTCTAGCGTGTCTAGTGGCACTGTAACATCGAACATTTTTTTTGAATCATAATTTCAGACGAAAAACGTTCACACGCAACAATGACCCACTATTAGGTACAGTCAACAAATCGGAATCATAACCCACTCAGCCGATAATTCGTATGAAATTGTCAAAACAGTAAAGTTTTCATCTTATTAGCATCGTGCTGCACTTAGGACATTTTGAATATTAAGGGAACTGCTTTAATACGTGTCCAGAGGTCTATGAAATTTTGAGCTTTAATAATTGGATGAAAAGTTAAGTTTTTGATAAAGTTAGAATTATGTTTTGAATTTTATGCTTATGGTGGGTCATGATTCTGTTTGGTCGAGTGTACATATTAAAAAAAACCGGCCAAGTGCGAGTCGGACTCGCACAGTAAGGGTTCCGTACCTCTCAACGACCTGATACCCCATAAAAACTGATTTAATTTACGAGAGTATCAAAAGACATCAACGCTCAGTGCGCCAAATATGAATTTTTGCATGTCTTTCTTACGCAGGTACCACCACATATGTCTATGTTTGTCTTATTTTCAGTATTTGTTGCTAATCTACATAATATGCACTATAATCTGACCAAGTTTGAAGCTGGTATATATTACCGTTTTGAAGATAGAGCAGGAACAAAAACGTCGATAAAAATGCATGTTTTTCGAGGTTTCTTGTATGGGGACCCACTTTGTTTTTAGACCTTTTTTTGTTTTTAGTATTTGTCGTGATACACCTTATAGCAACACATATTATGTAAAAATTTCAACCAGCTACCTATTACCATTCAAAAGATACAGCCCTGTGACAGACAGACGGACGGACGGACGGATGGACAGCGTAGCGAGAGTAATAGGGTCCCGTTTGCAGCCTTTGGGTACGGAACCCTAAAAACATACTACGATGAAAACAAACATTACAAATTGAATAAACATTTTGTTTTCGACAAATTACTTATGAACGGTACTTACCTACATCTGACGCAAAATATACAAAAATAACTTATTTACGAAGCTGTCATTTTCAGATGTTGTATTTATTTGGAGTCTGGACCAATATTTTGTTATTTCGGCGAAATAAGGACAAGCATATATACCTTCTCGTTCCAGAAATAAGTACATTATGTTTGTCAGTCTGGAATGGCAAATTGTAATAGCTTTTTCAACACACTATTCGCAACTAACCTAAAATAAGTCAGATTTTTGCAATGATACTAAAATAGCTCGGATGATGACGAAATACTATCATAGATTCCAACCACCGTCGTTTGCAATCGTCCTAAGATTTTCGCAAAGATCCGATTTTTTCGAATATCCTTCGACGTATATATATATATATATATAACGTAATTTTTTATTTGTTGACACGATAGAGTAGTATATTTCTTTACTGTTTTCTTATTCTTCTTAAAAACTTTCACAAATCATTAAGAAATCATCAATAAAAATTACCCATTCTAAATATCTCTGTCTGGTATTATTTCCACGATTCATATTTTATTACGTTTCTAATCTAACGTTTTTATAGCGACAGGTAAAGTCGTATAATAACCACATTAAAATAACGCAGCTCTGTTATAAAAACACGAAAAATGATGTCATAAAACGTCGGATAAGTTGTAAAAATTTAATTGTTTCATTAATCTTTGACGATAAATTATATTTTTATTCAAAGGCAAAAGGGGAAGAATCTCCCAGGAGTGTATTTTGTTTGATGATTTGGAAATTAAATTGTACAAAAACAAACAATATACAGAAATTTAGATTAACTTTGATGTATAATGTTACTTTTAAATAGAAAAAAAAAGTGTGCGGTCAGGGAACCCTCCCGTCAGGAACGAAATTATCCTTAAAATTAATATATTTTTTGACCGGTTATAATACAAGCATAGATTGCAGGAAACATCATGCAGTGGATCCCCAATAAAAATGTCTTTTTGTATGTTTTATTTAATAGTTAGCTGTATCTTCGACGCTACCCACCAGGGGCCGTATTATGAAGTGTTAAAATCATCATTGTTCCGTTGCGAAAGAGAGACAGAGCTATACAGGACTAATAGTGCCATCCCTCTTAACACATTAACAATGATGGCTTTAACACTTCATAATACGGCCCCTAGGTAAAAAGTTAAAAGTGAGGTCAACTGACAACTCCATGTTCGTATATTCAATGTACTGTATACCATATATAGGTACCGCAAATCTTAGCGTGACGTGACGCTGCATTTTCTCCCGAATCAAATTTACTGCTCACATAAGGAACTTCGTTCCAAAAAGACAATAAATAATTAAGTTTCTTTCTTTTAGTAGCTGATACTTCGTATGATTGACGGCACGTCAGTGGTTACAGTTAACATTGATAGCGTCTTTATTTCGTAAGCAGTAAAGACGGTTTTCTAATTCAAGTGTTATCACTGACGTAGACTGTACAAAACTAATCTAAAACATTTTGGTTTAAATACTAGGGATTCAAAAACCAGTAGTTCATGTATATGAACACATGGCGTCTGAGTGTAGAGACATGTTACTAAAAAAACCGGCCAAGTGCGAATCGAACTCGCGCAGTAAGTGTTCCGTACCTCTCAACGACCTGATACCCCATAAAACTGATTTAATTTAAGAGAGTTTATCAAAAGACATCAACGCACAGTGCGCGAAATATGAAATTTTGCATGTCTTTCTTACGCAGTTACCACCACATATGTCTATGTTTGCCTAATTTTTAGTATTTGTTGCTAAACTACATAATATGCACTATAATGTGACCAAGTTTGCTGCGCTGGTATATATTACCGTTTTGAAGATAGATGAGGAACAAAAACGGTGAAAAAAATGCATGTTTTTTGAGGTTTCTTGTATGGGGACACCATTTGGTTTTAGACCTTTTTTTTTGTTTTTAGTATTTTCGTGATACACCTCATAGCGGCAAACTTAAGTGGCAGTGTGCGGGGCACATTGCTCGCAGAACGGATGGCCGATGGGGCAGTAAAGTTCTGGAGTGGCGACCGCGTACTGGAAGGCGCAGCGTGGGTAGGCCCCCCACAAGGTGGACCGACGACCTGGTGAAGGTCGCGGGAATCCACTGGATGCGGAAGGCACAGGACCGGTCGTTGTGGCGATGCTTGGGGAGGCCTATGTCCAGCAGTGGACGTCTTTCGGCTGAAATGATGATGATGATGACACCTCATAGCAACATAATTTCTACCGGTTATCTATTACCGTTCAAAAGATACAGCCCTGTGACAGACAGACGGACGGACGGACGGATGGACGGACGGACGGACGGACTGACAGCGTAGCGAGAGTAATAGGGTCCCGTTTGGCACCTAAAAAAACGGTGGCCTCCAGGGACGCTCGACAGAAGCGAAGTTTCTACGCATTTGCAAGTGTAGATAGAATGCACGCGTGAGTTAACGGTGACGTTTTTTCTTGGTGTAATCACCGGCGGCGGAGCGCTCAACATAGCTAGAGAAGCTTCACTCCAAAACAGAAGAAAGGATTCTAAATTCCAGCAAACGAAGTTTTAAGAGTATACATTCATGCACTTATGTATACAAAAAGGATCACTAATTCCACCAAAATTATATTTTGTAAGTCCCCAAACTATTGAAGAAACTTTCTATACTCCGGACGGTGGTCGAATATTGATGGGTATGGGTAGGAGGGGCCCGTAAGGACACAGGACAAATTTATGGGAGGCAGATATAATATTTTGAAGTTGGGGGAGACAGCACCCCATTATCATGATATGTCGGAGAATAACTTTTTTTTTGTAATTTGAAGTTATTTTTTGGTTCGACATTTTTCTTTTCGGATGCAGAATTTGAGTAATTGATGTGACATATTGTTATGTTCATGATTTTAGTTGTAACAAAAATAGGTTCGGTTGATAAGGGAAATTAGTAATTGTAATTATTTTCGTTAGTTATAGTGTATATAGTGATAGTAGTAAAGTTCCGATGGGGCAGTAAAGTTCTGGAGTGGCGACCGCGTACTGGAAGGCGCAGCGTGGGTAGGCCCCCCACAAGGTGGACCGACGACCTGGTGAAGGTCGCGGGAATCCGCTGGATGCGGAAGACACAGGACCGGTCGTTGTGGCGATGCTTGGGGGAGGCCTATGTCCAGCAGTGGACGTCTTTCGGCTGAAATGATGATGATGATGATAGTGATAGTAGTAATTAGTGGCAGATGTTATTATTTGTCGGGTTCTGTCTGCACAAAAAAAAAATTGTATGAGTTCTTAGTCGAGTCTTTTCTTAAATGTTGAAAAATGTATTGATCTCATTATTTGAGCCTTATCATTAAAACCACATGAATTTTCCCCCCAATTTGTGCGATATTTGAGCACCTAGACGCGTCACCCTAAATAATTTTAAACCAATTAACTAATTAATTACGTCGATACCTGCAATTCCACATCCCAGTAAATGTCATACTTGACTTGAGACTCGTAGTGGAATAGGGTTGCTACGTTATGGGAAAATGGTGTCAAATTTAATATCCTGTTGTATAAAAAAAAATTAGAACGTGGGTAGGTACTTGATGTAATTGATTTTTATGATAATAACTAACACTTGGTCATTAATGTTGTAATTTTTTATATTTTTATAGTTTTAAATAATCTGCATTTTGTACATATTTATATTGTGTATTAATTAATGAAGAATTATGTATGTACACTGTAACATTTCCAACGCTCTAGAGGCTAAAATTATGTAATTTAGTTCTCAGTAGCAGCCCGGAGTCTGGATTTGTGCCCGGTCAATGGCAATAGGCTCGCCCCCTATTACATGGGACTATAACATAACTAGCGAAATGTGGGTGTACTATTACACCTCTGTCTACCCCTTTGGGGAAATACAGGCTTGATGTTATGTTATGTTATGTTAGTTGTAAGTACTTTTGTATCTCATTATAAGCGAACTGTTTTGTAAGTTCTTATGAGAAATAAATTCTTTAAACCTAAGATTAGTAGTAAAATGTGTATATTGTGTATTTATATTGTATAAAGTATTATCACAGTTTAACAATATATAGTAAAACTGTGGTATTATGTACTTTATTCAATTTAGCCTTCTGTTATAATAAAAAATACCAATATATAGGTTTCAATTCGGTTTTTTTTTTTTTTTTTTTACAAAATAAAATCAGCTTAATTGTAGATGTCACATTCATAAAACGGGTATCATAGAAAACATGGACTGGCACCCTCTTATTACTACAGTTTAGATCGAGGTTTGGAAAAGGTTAAAACTGAGTTTAATGTCAAACTCCGTTAAAACTGAGTTTAAGGTCATAGCAAAATATGTTCTGAGAAAATTTCAACAGGCTACCTATTACCGTTCAAAAGATACAGCCCTATGACAAACAGACAGATGGACTGACGGACGGACGGAAAGCGTAGCGTGAGTTATAGAATGCCGTTTGGTACCCTTTGGGTACGGAACTCTAAAAAACAGACATTATAACTATCCAAGTCTGAAAGTAGCAAAAATATATAATAGATCATGGGCGCGTCCGGGTTGGAGATTATAATTTCAAACAAACGTTACATCGTTCACTATCACTTTAAACTTTCAAAAAAAGAAGCATACAAAAACAAAATCGCATTTATTCCATTCCATTTGAATCAGAACGAAAACGAAAACCGTTCATTCAATTTCCCGCGTTTCAACATAAACGTCTCTCAGCCCTATGACACGCCGGCACTCGGCGGTGATTGCGGCAGCCATGTTGGTACGTCACGAGTCACGCCGTGACAGCTCGCGAGCGAATATTAAAGCGTGTTGATAGTGGAATAAACGTGTGTGACGTAACACCCCGACCCCCTCGCTTACTTAATTGAGGCTTATTTTAAACGTAACTGTTGCGGTTAAATTTATAACTTTGCGGTATTTTTAAGTGCTTTGGGACATGGGACGTTTTTTACATAGCACCATCTGGTCCCAAACTAAGCAGAGCTTGGACTATGGGTACTAGACAATGGATATGATACTTATATGCTTTTTTTTTGTAAATACATGCTTATAATACACAAGAAATACCTAGACCAACATGATGTTCATCACACAAATATTTGTGTCCCGTGGGAATCGAACTCACTCGATCCACTAGACCACAGACGTCGTCTTTGGTGTCTATCTGTCTGCTAAGAATCTTGTAAGTTAATTTTGAGCTAAATCTTGTTGTCTGGTTATGGTTGGAAAGCCATTTTGAATATATATTTATATTACACAAGCCTATGCCCTCGGCTTCACCCACCTGTAATTCGGCTTTAACCTAACGGCTTTTAGGGGCATCACTCGGGAACTATTTATTTTCCCGGGATAATAAGTAGCTGATACAAAGTACATATTATAGAAATAACTGAAAACCTCTTAAGGGGTCATTGTACTCATCAGTATGAACAACTTTTACTATGGGACCAAACCTGAAATCGCGAAAAAACATTTTGTTGATTTATGTGAATTGTGAAGACAAATGTTGGAATCAGCTGTATTTTTTTCACGATTTCAGGGTTGGTCCCATAGAAAAAGATGTTCATACTGATGAGTACAATGACCCATTAGGAGGTTTTCAGTTATTTCAATAACACGTTGTGTAATACTAGCCTATGCCCGCGACTTTGCCGGCGTGAATGTCGTTTATCGCACTCCCCTCGGGAACTGTTCATCTTCTTGGGACAAAAGGTAGCCTATATAGTAATCCGGGTTATGTTCTATCTGTATGCCAAACATCCATACACCCATACATACATACATACATCCTCACAAACTTTCACGTTTATAATATTAGTAGGAAGTAGGATAGGATTAGTAGGATATTAGTAGGATTAGATAAGTACTAGCGGTCCTAGCAGACGTCATCCTGCCCGGAAAAGCAGCGCTACCTACCGGGTGCAATTGTGAATCCACCTTTCTAGAATCCACTGGAATACACACATTATTTTTATCCAAATCGGTCCAGCCGTTTAGGAGGAGTTCAGTCACATAAACACGCACAGAAGAATTATATATACAATGTGTATCAGAAATGCGTGGTCATATTTGAAACGCTTATTCGGGGGATGCTATCGAATAACTTTTACTATGGGACCAACCCTGAAAAATCAGCTGATCCTTACATTTTGTCGAGCGACATCGATGATTTAGTAGGGTATCTGATATTTTGTTCGCGATTTCAGGGTTGGTCCCCGCTGTTCTATGCTATGCCCTAAATGAGGTCTTAAAATATGACCACGCATTTCTGATACACGTTGTATGTATAAAGATATTGTTTGTACTCTTAAAATTAGCGAGTTTTGATTACGGCTGAACTTTTGTCCACATTTTGTGAAACATAGCTTTTTACTTCAGAGTCAACCCGTGTCATTTCTGTAGACAGTGATGTGTAGAAACGTGACAGCGCCCGACATGTCGTTAATTGAAGGGTTATCTGAAGGGGAGAAAAATAATGTATGGAATGGCTTTACGGAGCTGAATTTTTGCTTAAATGCTAATTTAACTCCCTTGTAATTAAATTTTGCATAAATGCATACACCATATTATTATGTAGTACCTACTTACTATGTACAATTACATTAAGAGTTAAAAAAAGTTACTACCAGCAAAACTAAAAGATAAATGGAAATCTTTGGAGGAGGCCTTCATCTGAAAGGGGTCCGTGCTATAACATATTTTCAATCAATTAGAAAATCATTAAAATATAGATTATCAATAATTTGTGGAAACGTCGTGGATTGTACGTTAGCCTAGTTGTTAAACCTTACCATCTTAAGTATTATATACTGTACAATTATTTGTTTTCCCAAATAAATAAAATAAAAATAAAATAAAATCACAATAGATGCATGAAAATTTAAGAAAAAAAATGTGTATATTACCTATATCAAAATTGTGTGTAATTATTATTGTATTGCACGGAATAAAATGCTTTTTTATTTTATTTATTTTATTAAATGCATACACCATAATTTTATGTAGTACTTACAATGTACAATTACATTAAAAAAAGTATAAAACCTTCTCTTTAAATAAAAAATATTTTATTATTATGCATATACTGCGGTCGACTATACCGCAAAGTTTGAAGACAAAGGTCTTCAACCAGTGCGTCCTGCCTGTCATGACTTACGGTGCCGAGACGTGGACACTGACAGTTGAGCTAGTCCACAATTCGCCATCTTAAATCATAAAAAAAACTTAATCTTGTGGTGTAAAAAATCGCTACAACCATTAACTTCATTAATAAAAGGGAAAGTTTTTATTTCGTTGAGCTCATAACGCTTCAAGTCCCCGTTATTTTTATAGTATAGTTCAGAGAACTCTAGATCTATACAGCTTTAATTTTCCAAAAAAATACTCCGAGTATGATTTTTTTTTCCAAAGCGTTTTCCAGATATCGGACCGACTCGTCATCACAAACCATAAGAATCGACTATAGATATAATAAAACTTTTTAACAAAAAATTGAACCGACGAAAACAGAAACTCAAAAGCGAAAAATAACTAATTATGAGTCGGCGCCAAACGAACTTTTAACAAGCAAAGTGCGTGCAAGTTCAAGTGGCCGAGCGGAGAACGCATTTTTGGAAAGTTATTGTTTATCGTTGAAAATTTCACGTTGTATTTGATGTGACGTTGTTTTTATTATTTATTTAAAGTAATTTAATGATCTTCGTTGATTGGTTGTTTGGCACCGACTCATAATTAGTTATTTTTCGCTTTTCAGTTTCTGTTTTCGTCGGTTCAATTTTTTGTTAAAAAGTTTTATTTTTCATTTTTTTGTGGTTAAAATCTAACTCCAGGTCTCCATTATGTCGTAGTGTCTAGAACTATATTTCTGTGTGTCAAGTTTCAACAGAATCGGCTAACAGATAAGAATTCAGTGGGTGAACAAACACTCATCCCTGTTTTACTACCCTTAGGGGTGGATTTTGATTTTGAAATTTAAATGGGAACAACTTCGAGATATACCCTATCCATTAAAAAAGGAATCATCAAAATCGAACCACTCTGTAAAAAGTTATGCGTGGTCATAAATAAAAAAAAAAATAATGACGCGTCGAATTGAGAACCTCCTCCTTTTTTTCGTCGGTTAAAAAGGTTATGTTGATAGTGTTTTGTAAAATTTTTATGTTTCTTTTTTTTCTGCGGCCTCTGCCTACCCCTTTGGTGAATACACGCGTGATGTTATGTAAATGAAATCATTCCCATGAGCACTTTGGATTAAATTATAGATTGCATAAAAGTTTATATGTTATTTTACAAAATAAAAATATTTTCTTTTTTTAACCGTCTACGTCAATTATCTCGTAACTATATTGAAACTATGAAGTACAAGATAATTGTTATTAGTTTCTATAAATAGGAGTAAGCAACGTGAATTGTAATCCTGAAAGACCATTAGTAACTCAGTTCAGTAATGAAAGTTTTTTGTACTTTTGTTGAAGTAAATAGATTTATTTATATCTTGACAATTGAAGTAATATTGTTCCGCAGTCTAACCATTTTTAGGGGTCAGGTCGGGAGGCCCTTTTACCTCATCAGATTACAGGATCAAACCAGGTTCTCGTAGTAGCTGAAATCTCGGACGAATAAAATAGGCGGACGGAATCTCGCTAAACAAAGACTGAAGCACTTAATTTATTCCTTAACAGTTACACTAGATTTTTTACGTAAATGCGGCTTTTTGGGATACTAAAGATGTGAATGTATGCCGGCCGGCCGGCCCGTACTTTTAAGCGGCATATTTTGATGCTTTATTGTTTAGCGAGATTCCGTCCGCCTTTTTTTATTCGTCCGAGGCTGAAATGATGCTCTTTAAATATTTATTGGTCTGCCAGTATATAATACAGTGTCCAGTGAAATGGAGTAATTCAAAGAATTACGAATCCAAAATTACACATTCCCATACCTATCCATAACATAACATAACATCACGCCTGTATTTCCCCGAAGGGGTAGGCAGAGGTGTAATAGTACACCCACATTTTGCCAGTTATGTTATAGTCCCATGTAATAGGGGGCGAGCCTATTGCCATTGACCGGGCACAAATCCCTATTCAATCTTTCGTATTACTTTCTCTCGAAAATTTTAAACCCCAACTTATAAGTTCACGAAAAATATCGTTTGGAAATCGTTGAACATTTCTACAGCAATATACGTCGGATATTCGGCGGCGGATTTAATATCGGCCATCACTCCCGGGCGCGTCAGGACTACGGAATATAAAGTACGTGTAGAAGTACCTTCGACGTGTAGGTAGATACAGCCATGCGCATATTGACGGTGAAGAACCAGTATAAGTAGCCTGTCTTGTGTGAAACTTACATACTAAGCCAGTTGTGCTTATAATGGTTTTTAAGATTGATCTGCGGTTGATTGCACGTAGATAGAATCTTAGAGTAATAAGACAGAGTTATTATTTCATACAAAGTACCGCTCAGACTAGCAAACGACACCTAAAATGTTCGCCAACACACATAAAATCGCACGTAAAATGTACTGAATGTAGCCTTCTAAGGCCAACTTCGATTTGTTTCACTCCGCGTACAACTACTGCGGTGCTAGGCTTAATTATTCTAAGGTTAGAATTGTGACAAATAGGGTTGCCAACCATACCGTAAAAAATGTATTTGAATATAATGGATGACTTTTTAATCACCATCCATTTTTTTTAGAGGTATTAGGTATTTTGTTTTATTATAATGTATAGTGATCGCTAAAACCTAAGAAGTTATTATTAGGTATAATTTAAAGACTCCATTTTAGAAAATAAAAATGATCGGTAAAACTTTCGCAATAAAATATTTTTACCGGAAAAATGATAAATTTCTGTGTGGTTGCTCAGTAAAACGTCATTTTTAACCGACGAAAAAAAGGAGGAGGTTCTCAATTCGACGCGTAAAAATTTTTTTTTTTTTTTTTATGTATGACCACGCATAACTTTTTACAAAGTGGTTTGATTTTAATTTTTTCAATTTCAAAATCAAAATCCACCCCTAAGGGTAGTAAAACAGGGGATGAGTGTTTGTTCACCCACTGAATTCTTATCTGTTAACCGATTCTGTTGAAACTTGACACACAGAAATATAGTTCTAGACACTACGACATAATGGAGACCTGGAGTTAGATTTTAACCACAAAAAAAAGAAAAATAAAACTTTTTAACAAAAAATTGAACCGACGAAAACAGAAACTGTAAAGCGAAAAATAACTAATTATGAGTCGGCGCCAAACAACCAATCAACGAAGATCATTAAATTACTTTAAATAAATAATAAAAACAACGTCACATCAAATACAACGTGAAATTTTCAACGATAAACAATAACTTGGAATCATCAGATGCAGGAAGTCAGTCGTAAATTATTTGCGTCAGCGTGGTCCTTGAGACGACTACGTAATTTTCTCCCTACTGCTACCAAAACGGCGCTTGCTCAATCCCTCCTTCTCCCTATTCTTGACTATGCCGATGCCAGCTATTTAGATCTTACTGAGGCACAACTAAATAAGCTTGAGCGACTTCAAAATGTTTGTATCAGATTTATATTTGGCTTACGCAAATATGATCATGTCTCCGAATTCCGCACTAAGCTCAAGTGGCCTATACGTCTTCGCCGGAATACCCATATTTTATCACTTCTCTACAGTATTCTGTTTCATCCCAAGACCCCCCTTTATCTCAAAGAACGTTTCAAGTTCCTTCATGACACACATTCATTCACCACACTTAAGATCATCGGAAAACTTGGGGCTTCTGATGCCAATGCATTCTACAAAATTTTATGATAAATCTTTTACTGTTCAGGCTGTGCGTCTGTGGAATGAGTTACCTGTGTGTATACGGCGAGCTCAGTCACTGTTTTCATTTAAAAAATTAGTTAAAGAATACTACCTTTCCAAATAGATTGCAATTTATTATGATATTGCCTATGTAACCAATCTCTATTCAAAATTGTAAGATTATTTATATATATATTATATATATTTCTGATACCTATCTTCTTCTTTTCCTCAGCCTTATCCCATTATCTGAGGTCGGCTCTCCTTGTCTGCCTTCTCCATTTATTTCTATCCCGCGCAGTCGCGGCTTCGATCTCGCTCTCCTTCAAGTCCCTCTGGACTGACGACAGCCAGGTGGCGGGGGGTCTTCCACGGCGTCGCGTCGTCGTTTGCAGGTCAAGGGCTGCTCGTACCATGTGGTCTTCTGGGCGGCGGAACACATGTCCATACCATCGAAGGCGTCGCTCTTTGACCTTCTCAGTAATGGGCGCAACTTTGTAGCTTCCTCTGATGTGGACGTTACGTACCCTATCCAGCAGTGTGACACCCGCTGACCAGCGTAACATGCGCATTTCGGTCGTTTGCAGTTTTGACAGGTGTTGCTTAGTAGATGCCCAGCATTCTGTACCATAGAGTATAGCGGGTCTAATTGCTGTTTTATATATTTATGATACCTATGTGTGTAATATATTTTGTGCTATTTATTTATATTAGTTTAGTAGTACGCCACGGACTGCCCCCATTATCTAATTCTTACGTCTTCTTTGTCCACCCAAAGGTTGTCTGGAAGATATCGCTTTTAGCGATAAGACCGCCCATGTACCCATAATTTGTACGTTGTTCCTGTTTACTACTATTTTCATGGTGTACAATAAAGTATATTCTATCTATCTATCTATCTAACTTTCCAAAAATGCGTTCTCCGCTCGGCCACTTGCAACTTACACGCACTTTGTTTGTTAAAAGTTCGTTTGGCGCCGACTCATAATTAGTTATTTTTCGCTTTTCAGTTTCTGTTTTCGTCGGTTAAATTTTTTGTTAAAAAGTTTTTTGAGATGCAATATCTTGAATATTGTTTATAAAATACTGTTTATTTTTCAAAAGTACTGTTTATAGTCCTTCTCCGACCTTAATATTTTATACTTTATTTCCTGTACAAAGAGTCGGCAATCCTAGTGACAAATTTGGTATATTTACATGGCCCGCATGAGGGTACGTCAAAGGCTTCTCGCTTTCAAATAACTCGTAAGCAGTTTGTTACATAATATTGTAGAACATGCCTCTCGTACTATGATTTGTATTTGTTTGTAAGCAAAGAGACACACTCCTGGTTTAGTTTTTTTTCGCTTTTGGAAAAAGGGTGGATTTGCAGTGTAGATCTTTTAATAATTTTACGACAGTATTGATATAGTATTGTTGTTGTATTTGATACAGTATTGTCTTTAAGTATTGCATGGCCGATATGGGTAAACTGTTAATTTACTAAATACTTTTATTTGCAATGTCAACCGCACACTATACATGCTGAAATTTGATTCGCTTATTTCGCGTGTTCACTTAAATCGATAAAATGTAGGGAACAACTGATTTTTTTTCGCGATTTCAGGGTTGGTCCCATAGTTAAAGTTGTTCATAATAATGAGTACAATTACCCCTTTTCGGGAAATAAGCGATTCATATTTCAGCATGTATGGAACAGTTAAGCAATAAATTATTCTGAGTCTTTGAAGAGAGACTTACGCCTGTCCTCCAAATATTTCGCGGCAGTAAAATATTATCTGATATAACACAGCAGCCCCTGATTTGTTTGTTTTAGGTATGTTTTTTTTGTAATATGTTTTTTTTTTACTGTAAATGGTTTTTTAACTGTAAATACTTTTTTAAACATATTTAACCATCTAAAACAGATATTCTAATTTCCGGATAATATCATATACTGCTCCATTCAGCAGTTTGATTGAGGGTTAGGGCATACCGACGGAGTGGCGATGAAGAGCAGATTACTGGTCGCAAGACACATCGAGCGGCGCGTGGTGTGACGGGCGCCACGACTATGCTCGCACCCACCCTTTGTACACTTGTGGTTGCTGCCCGTCTAACCTCCGAATGTCAGTATTACCCAGTAACTGGGTTGCGGGGGTCTGATGGCAGTCGCTTCGTGTAAAATACTGATGTTCAGCCGCATCTGGCTAGACTGGAAGCCGACCCCAATATAATTATGATTATTTCTATGGTGTGCGCTAACCTTTACGCCTCTTTCGATCTTCTAAACTTTCTTAATGTTTCACCCAAATTTCATTAAAACCTTTACAGGAAACAAGTAATATTCTTACAAACAAGTGGAAAACAATAGGAATATTTGACAACCTCTGTGGTCTAGTGGTTCGAGTGTCGGACTGGTGATCACGAGGTCGACACAAATATTTGTGTGATGAACATGAGTGTTTGTGTTGGTCTGTTTCTTATGTATTATAAGTATGTATTTACAAAAAAAAAAAGTATACAAGTATCATATCCATTGTCTAGTACCCATAATACAAGCTCTGCTTAGTTTGGGACTAGATGGTGCTGTGTAAAAAATGTCCCAAAAATATTTATTTATTTATTTATTTTATCCATAGTACATTATAATATGACTAATGTTACTCATGTTACATCACAGACCAGTAAGCTTCAAGACTCCGCATAAACAAAGTTTTGTATTCAAACGCAGTCGTAAAACGTTGGTGGGGTCAGGGGGGCGGACGGCGCGTTATGATTGGCCGGCTCAAAAGTTCGGTGGTATGATTCCTTATGATTGGTGCCGCTCGCTAACTGAGTGACGTTCCGATTGGTGGAGTGACGTATGATATGCAGTGGTAGAGCATATGCGTTGTGACCGGGGGTGTCCAGCTAAGCGGCGTCTAGAGGCTTACTGGTCTATGTGTTACATGTAAACGCCACTATCTGAGAGCACGTCAGTGACATGACAAATGAAGGTTGTAGCGCCGTCACAAGCGACTAGTGACGGAAAATGTCATTTGGAACATTGTGTTTGGCTGTTATATTGTTATGTTACGAGTAATAAATGTGGATTATTATTGTGTTTTGATAGGTGACGAAAAGGTGGAACAAGTGAAAGATTTTGTATACCTGGGTTCCATGTTTACGAGAGATGGCAAGCATGTGAAGGACATTGAAAGGAGAGTGAGTGCTGGTAATCAGGTGAATGGGGCACTACACACCTTCATGAACAACCGCAAAGTGTCGGAAAAGGCACGGCTGGCTGTTCATGGGGGAGTGTTAGTGCCTACACTTATGTATGGTAGTGAAAGTTGGGTATGGCAGAAGAAACATGAAAGCAGAATAAATGCAGTAGAAATGAGAGCTTTGAGAAGTATGTGTGGTGTAACTTTGAGAGATAAAGTAAGGAATAACATGATAAGGGAGCGTTGTGGAGTGAAAGAAGATGTAGTGACAAAGATTGAGAAAGGTATGTTAAGATGGTTTGGACATATAGAGAGGATGGATGAGAGGAGATTGACGAAACAAGTATACGAAGCGAGTGTGGATGGAAGAGTTGGAAGGGGACGACCTCGGCGAACGTATCGCGATCAAATCGCGGATGTTCTCAAAAAATGCCAGGTTAAGAGTTCTCTAAACCGACGAGCATGCATGACGAGGTTAATGGACGTAGATGAAGCGAAAGAGGTGTGTCAGGATCGTAGCAGGTGGAAATCCATAGTCTCTGCCTACCCCAATGGGAAACAGGCGTGATAATATGTATGTATGTATGTATTATTGTGTTGTCCCATATTCTTTACGTAGGGAGCCAGATGCTGTTTTATTCATGTAAACTTAGAATGACACCCTAAACCTACGGAAAACATTGATCCTGGGCAGCGACAATCCTGGGGTACCTACACCACACATACACATCACTCAAACCTACACATCACTCATAAACAACTCACTCGTCACATATATACAATACACATACACCAAAAAATTTATTACATTATGCCAATACTAACGTTATACCTACATATTAGGTAGGTATCCTAAAAAGTTAAAATTGAGTAAATATAATAAAAAAAAATATTATGTTCAAATAATTAAACTTTAAATCTTGCATTGCAGAGTGAAATCTCTTAATACAAGCATTGTTTGCTTAAAAGCGAGAGGCCTTCAAACATTGGGGTGCTGACCAGAAAACCTCCACGTGTGTCTGACGGCTGCTTGTCCTTCTGGACACGTCTAGAGGGAACGGCAATTCTTGGGCCGGTGCACCCTGGGCACGGGCAATAAGTCTCCTTTGGACCGGGGGACCTTATTGCCTGTGGCGAATATTCTGGCACGGGATGGGCCCTGCGAGCAGCAGACTCGGGGTAGTTTGCTGCCCGACCAGCAGCTGGCGGAGCTGGCGTAGTTGGCGCAGCTGGCGTAGCTGTTAAAGGCCCGTGAGGTGAGGTGGCGTGCAGTGTTCCGTGTGCGCCACAGAGGAGGGTGCGGGCGTCGCTAGGCCGCACGGGGAGAAGGGGCTCGCCTGATTGTGGCGGGCCGGGACCTGTCTGGGGTGGTTGTGTGAATACTCACGGGTTCCCTCGCCCCCGGCTAAGGTAGTTGAAGGAACACCGTGGTGGTTTTAGTCGGTAAGAGTCCGACACTGGCTCCGCCTACCCCGGGCGGAGTGCGTCCATGAGGATATCCCCACGGAAAAAAAAAGAAAAAAAAAGGCCTTCAAACACTAGTTAACTATATAGTACAAAACTTGTTTGAGAAATAAATTATTAGTATTTGAGGTTTGTACAATATTCAAAGTTCACCATCATCATCATTTCAGCCAAAAGACGTCCACTACTGGACATAGGCCTCCCCCAAGCATCGCCACAACGACCGGGCCTGTGCCTTCCGCATCCAGCGGATTCCCGCGACCTTCACCAGGTCGTCGGTCCACCTTGTGGGGGGCCTACCCACGCTGCGCCTTCCAGTACGCGGTCGCCACTCCAGAACTTTACTGCCCCATCGGCCATCCGTTCTGCGAGCAATGTGCCCCGCCCACTGCCACTTAAGTTTGGCAATTCTTCGGGCTATGTCGGTTACTTTCGTTCTCCTGCGAATCTCCTCATTTCTGATTCGATCACGCAGGGACAATAAGTTCATTTATGTAAATTGACCTTTTAATAGGACGCCATCGTGTGCCAGAATTGAAATAGATAAGCCATATTGTGTAATCCATGGCTATTGTTTTTTTGTTAAAAGTTTTAAACATAAAACCTTATAATATTTGAATAATATCCAATAAAAACAAGGCCATAATTAACTACCTATATATTATTATTTCGAATCCACATTTTTCAAAAGCTAATATCTGAACAAATATTAATATTTAACGTTGAAAAGGTTACGAAGTCTCCTAAAAATTCTTCTTAATAATAATCAAGGGATACCAAAATAACATTCCTGAACATATCAGATATCCCGAAAGCCCGCAATTTTGTATGGAAAACGGGCCAAAAGAAAATATTGTTTTATCGTAAACAATTTAATTTAGCAATTAACGGTTAATGAAAACGCTTGTGATACACAAAGGTCCGGTGATGCCGCGTGGGAGCTGAGAACTGAGAGCTCTGCTGTTGCTGGCTAGATTTCGTTGAATAGAAATAGTTAACCCTATTCAGGCTTTGACCATCTTTCCGTGTTAAAATAATGCTTTTCTTAATTATATATTACTATTATTTTGCTACTAGCGATTAGACCGCCAATGTACCCTTATTTTACATGTTAGTCCTAAGTTTAATAATGTTATTGATGTACAATAAAGAATATTCTATCTATCTATCTATCTATCTATATAAGCTTATGTAATGTTTAGAGCTAGAGTATTTTTTTCCATATGATTACGCCAATAAAGCACAACAAATATATGCACAAAAATTTGCATGCCTACTAAAGGTGGATTTGTCGGACACCTAAAGTATAAAAACATGTATATTTAACATCTTCTGTACCATATCCTTGCGAATAAATATCTTTATCTTTATTACGATACGATATTAATATACTATCCGATACTTGGCGACACAACAGCTTCAGCTTTCAGCTTGGTAGACACAACTTCAAGAAAGAAGCCAACAGAAGGATCCGATTGGGCTGGGCAGTTTTCTGGCAAATTTAGCTGAGCCTTCTCGTCACCTATACCGCAAAGTTTGAAGACAAAGGTCTTCAACCAGTGCGTCCTGCCTGTTATGACTTATGGTGCCGAGACGTGGACACTGACAGTTGGGCTAGTCGATAAATTCAAAGTCGCTCAGCCAGCTATGAAGCGAGCTATGCTTGGAGTTTCTTTGAAGGATAAAATCCGTAACGAGTTTATCCGGAGAGGAACCGGAGTGAACGACATAGCTTGTAGGATCAGTAAGCTGAAGTGGCAGTGGGCTGGCCATGTCTGTCGAAGGACCGATGGCCGCTGGAGCAGACGAGTCCTTGAATGGAGACCGCGAATCGGCAAACGCAGCGTAGAGCGCCTGCCTCTATGTGGACCGATGACCTGAAGAAGGTGGCTGGGGGGGACTGGATGCAAAGGGTAGAGGACCGAGTGTTGTGGCGCAACTTGGGAGAGGCCTATGTCCAGCAGTGGACTGCGATTTCTTACATACAAACGCTGTATGGTGTTCACTGTTTGATGTTGTTATTTCATATCATTCATAATTTATAATATTCTCGTAATATGTTTTCTTATTTCTCTGAATCACATACCTAAAAATAATGTCCATTAAAATATGTGTACTGTTTTAGCAAAAAAAAAACATGATGTTTCCCACAGAAATAGATAGATAACAGGTTGTAATAACAATTTTACTTGCGATTCATGCGTGGCAACTTTCGAACAAACAACGCCTCCCATGTTGACGTCATTAATTTTTTTAAATTAACTTTAATCAAATGTACTTTGGTGTCAACAACTCAGTCCGAGTGGTGCCGAGTCCGAGTGGTGCCGGACTTAAAGAATAGCACCACCCTTATCTCTTCTCATGGGTGTCGTAAAAGGCGACTAAGGGATTCACCAGAGGATGGGCAGCAGCGTTCTCTGAGTATTTAACCAACCAACTGCGATCGCCAACCCGCCTGCCAAGCGTGGCGATTATGGCATATCCCCCCCTTAATTGGGGGAGGCCTATGTCCAGTAGTGGACGTCTTTCGGCTGTAATGATGAAATGTACTTTACAGCTTTTGTTTCTGAAGTTAGAAACAGCGCAATAAGGCATTTTTGCGTGTTTTTGTTACAGTATTTGCAAGTCATAAGGCGTACTGAGAAAGGTTTTGAAATGCCCTGCACTCTGGTGCAGAGTGTTAGCACGCGCGCCCCGCCCACTTTTCCATTCTATTTATCCATTTATGTGATTTTCCCGTTCTCATCGCTCAAACAGTTAGCAAGTTAATTTAGGTAGTTAAGTTTTCAGAATAGCGTCTGTAGGTGTAGCAACCCTGTATCCCAATCGGCCCACTCACTGCCTACGCACAGGGTTGTCCCTAGCCTCGTTAAGCGTAATTGGCGTACGTATAATACGGTGAACGGTTCGAATGATCATAAATTAGTTAGATGTTTTTAGTGAATATTATTTCATTCATACACGTGTAGGTTGTAATGATATGAATAAGTTTCTATATCTATAGAAAGCAACTAAGACTTAATAACGTCTATAATGATAGTTATATAATCTTCCTGCCCTGATCCCAAGTAACTTGGGGTCAGCGCAGCACAGCAGGTTTTTTTTTTAATAGTATAGTATGGCGTAACGAGCTAAAGGCCCACCTGATGTTAAGCGGTTACCTTTACCCATAACAACTGCAATGCCATCTAGGCTGTTGCCTAAATGGTACCGCAAGTCGGTTCACCAAACCACAGATAATAAAATACTCACAGATAATATAATACTATAGCCAAACTGAGACATGAAGTTGGAAAGTCTCATGTTATTGTAATTTCACCGGCACCTGTACCCTTCAGACCGAAACACAGCAATTCAAGCATAATTCTCCTCTGTCAGCCGTCATATCATAACTTATCCCCTTTTAATTCATATCATTCTTCGCGCAATCCATCCATCTTTTCTTTGGTCTCACTCTCCCTGTTCATCCATGCACAACTACATAACACAAAACATCACAACATCTTATTAGTCTGTAGTAATAATAATTTCTATTATTAGGGCTAATATTCAGTCTCTATTGACTTCCTAATAATTTTAATAAATGTTTATTTTAATAATTAATATCATGGTTTCAAGGAAAACATGTGTGGGTGTAACAACCCTGAACTTATTCCGATCAGCCCACTCAACGTCAACACGTAGGGCTGGCAGAAATACATCGCATCATTATACTACACGGGCAGCTGCTCACATGATTTGCTTCATTTAAAATGTTGTGACAATTTAAAATTTGACTTCAAAATTATGTGATATTTTAAATTCAGTTTGATTAAATGGTAAATTCTGTTGCGATTCATTATTTTACAAAATAATTTTAATAAGTAAGGGTTTCATTGAACAGATTATTGCTAAGACTGTTTTTTGTGCACTTCAAAAAAATGCAAATTACGTTTTCGCGATCACTACACATTATTATAAAACAAAGTTTAACCGGATTAAATCGCGTATATTATTTAAATTGGTTTCCCTGACGTTTCGAAAGCTTTGCAGCATTTCGTGGTCGCAGGTAGACTAAGATGACAATCGTCTTTACAGATATTTCTTACTCCTTTTATCTTGTCAGAATTTTTAAGACAATCGTTTCCGAGCCTTTTTCCAATTAAGCAACCAGAAGCCGACCACAACGGGTCGGCTTCTGGTCTGGTAATTTTTAGAAAAATCTGTATATTTCAATATTTATTAATTAAAATCGTTTCGATGCACGCAGTAATCACTCACAATATCAATATGTTTGGAACCCAGTCCTAAAAATAATCAAGTCCCAAACAGCACGCAACACTGTAAAAGATAATTGATCCTTCTTGGCTCTGTACCTGTATTTGTTCTGTGTTCTTGAATTTTTTGGTAATTTTGTGCGTCACTTTTGAAGCAAATAAATATTTTTTCTTTCTTTCTTAAACTTTGTTTTATTATAATTTCATGTTATATACTTTGATGTAGTGTGTAAATCAAATAAAATAAAATTTACAGCTAATTCTTCCACACTTTTCTATCAAGTAAAAAACAGCAAGAGCTCGTATGCATGTATTACCTAAATCGATTTTCCTTACAAGCAAGCTTTTCTAAAAGCTAATACAGCAATATATTGCCAAAATAAACCGTATCTCTATCAAAACGGAGCTATCAATGCGCTTCCCTGGACGCGTGGGACGTTGAATACATTGTATTGTAAGTGAACGAGACCTGCCATATTGCGTGGGAGTGGCTAAAAATCACGTGAATCACGTGTGTCCTTAGTAAGCTGATATTTAATCACGGTAATAATTATTGTGTTGAGAGCTTTACACCGGCTCCACACATTGGCCCGAACGTTGGCGCCAACGCTATTCGGCAACGTGTGGATCGGGAAAATGGCCAAATTGTAGGGACGAGCGTTGGCAGTTGGCCGTTGCATGACGGTTTTATCAAAGGAATTATGCGCCTACGTTGACGATGCATCCGCACGTTGGCGGTTTGTTAAGTTTTGCCACAGCACTTATGGAGTAAGGTGCATCGAATGAGCTTGTTCCTACGGACACCGAATCTTGAAAATGTCATCCGCGTGGATGGACGCAATAGTTATAGAATTACTATAAAAAATCTATGTTTAAATTGTGATATTAATATTATTATTATTATACTTTATTGTACACACAAATACACATTAATATTACAATAGGAAAGCTTATGTACATCGGCGAGCTTAACTCAAAAATGAGTTTTCTTACAGCAAACCTTAGAGCGATAGAGAGATGTTGATATATTAATAGAGGATAAAAACAAGTGTACAACAGAATAACAAAAATTTTGACTACATAACTTATTTAACAAAATTAAACTATTTACAAGTAAAATAATTATATTAAGATATATATACTTATATACATAAATAGGTACATATATATGTACATAAAATACATTACATATATATATATATATATAATACGTATATATATATAATACATATGATTTATGGTGAAAGAAAATGCTCCTTAATTCTTCTCTTGAAGACATCCAGTGTAGGTAAGTATTATGTATAAGTTTTGTAGTGAGTGCGTCAAATGGAGCGCAAGAATAAAATCTTTTTCTTTCTTTCTTTCTTTCTAGGGCTATCGCGTAGAGAGGTATTCTCTTGTTTGTCAAAACATTTTTCAAAGACGACGTCCATTGTTTAACTATTGTATTATTTTAATTGACAGTTCAGCTCTTAAGCACTCCATAATAAAAAAAGTATATACGTATTATATCCATTGTCTAGTACCCATACCACAAGCTCTGCTTAGTTTGGGACTAGATGGTGCTGTGTAAAAATGTCCCAAAGATATTATTATTTATTATTATTATAATCTTAAAGTGCCCAGTGCAACTTCTATTTCAGACGTCTTTACATTGGCTCTGACTGGACTAAACTAACATTATCTCCAACGTATGGATGCTAGGCATAATTACGGGCCAACGCTCATCCCAACTTGTGACTAAACGTGTGGAGCCAGCCTTAGGGTCGACTAGGAACAGGACATTTATATTTAAATGATACACGTTTTCCTACCGACACTGATTACGAGGGGCTTCAAGGTCTGCGAGGTTAAGCTGCGCTAGCCGCGGTCATTCCTTGGATGGGTGACCGTTTAGTTGCAAATCGAGACCCCTCCATGCCTCGGAGAGCACGTTGAGCTGTCGGCCCCGACTGCCATATGAATATCTATGGCAGTCGTTAGCCAGAAGCCCGAAAGTCTGACAACTGGTCTAACTTCACGATGTTGATAACAGTAACTGGGTTGCGGGGATCTGATGGCAGTTGCTCCGTGTATAATACTGATGTTCAGCCGCATCTGGTTACACAGAAAGTCTACCTCAACATCTTTGGGCAAAGGCTCGGAGAAAGAAGAAGAAAGAAAATAGATGCTGATGTCATTAAGCCCATTTCGGCCACAGCAACAGCATTCTATACCTTTCTGACATGGTTGACAGCTTCGATGTGATGCTCTCCTAAATATGTTTCACGCGAATGGTGTATCCTTCAAGGCAGTAGCCAGGAATTCACTTCGGGGGAGGAGGGGGGGTCAAGATCCGGATCAGAGACAACAACTAAAAATAAGTGATTAAGTATCAATTTTATTTTAAAATAAGTGATTAAGTATCAACTTTATTTTAAAATAAGCATTTATCATAATTTTACATGAATAGGTCACAGACATAGTAAAAAATATATTTTTTTACTATGTCTGTGGAATAGGTACAAATTTTGGGGGAAAAGTTAAATCGGGGTGTGGGGGGGGGGGGGGGGGTTGAATCTCCCAAAACCCACTCCCTGCCTACGGCCTTATCCTACGTTGGCTATTAAAGATGACATACATCAGAGGCGGTAACAGCAATTAATATTTGAATCATGGAATTACTACAGAAATTCTCGTAGAAAATAACAATGATGTTGACCAACTTGTTCACCAACTTAATTTAAACTTTTTTAATAGTTTTCATTACACCCCCCCCCCCCCCCCCCCCACACACACACACACAAGAAAGAGATAGCAAGAATTTTTGAACTGCCTAATTAGACGTGTTCGTGTTCCTTTTCATATTTTTACGGCCAAAATTAATATCCAATCTATCGACGATTTACCCAACTAGAGATAGAAATTTGACATATTTTGTATAGAACTTATGTCAAATTCCTATCTCTAGTAGGGCAAATCGAGGATAGATTGGATATTAATTTTGGCCGTTAATCGGCACGATCCGAGATCTCGACAAAACTTTAATTCCGACTAATTTGAGAGGACTAACATTGTTGTCATCCCTTTCTTGTATCTACTATTCGTAAAAGAGAGCGATAGTTTAAATATGTTTAGTTTGTAAACAAGAGAATCAATACCATTAGCTATCAAACTGCAAATACAGACAACACTACAATAGATCAATGTATACACATGAGACTCAATTAACGTTAATATGATTGTAAACAAAACAAACTCAAACAAAACCTTTTAAATAAAATTAGTTAACGTGACGTATTTAACGAAGAAACTGAGTTCGTTTTGTGTTAAACAAGTCCATTGACCTTTAAAAAATGCAAGAAGTAAAAGGTGAATAATTTAATTAACAATAACAACAAAGATTCTTGTCCCAGGCACGAGTATCTGTATGCAAATTAAACCATTCAACATAACATCACGCCTGTATAAACCATTCAGATGACCTTTAAACCCTTTGATCTGCAGATTCTTCCGTTATTGAATGTTCAACCTTACCGTGTAGGTTAAAAATATGGGCACCCACCGTTTCGCAAAAAACTTTTCACAAACATACATTTCGCAAACAATTATTCATAAATGTATCATTTCGCAAACTAATTTTCTACAAAAATTTGTTTGGAAAATTGACCATTTAGCAAAATTATATTTTGAAAAGCTTTCATTTCGCAAACTCACTTTTCTTAAAGTATTTATTTGGCAAATGTACTTCCTAATGCTACTCTTAATTAAGAAACATTTTGTAAACTATTGATTTGATAAATGTAATATTTTCGGTGCCGGACGTAAAGAATTGCACCACCCTATATCTTCTCAAGGGTGTCGTAAAAAGCGACTAAGAGATTCACCAGAGGATAGGCAGCAGCGTTCTCTGAGTATTTAACCAACCAACTGCGATCGCCAGCCCGCCTGACAAGTGTGGCGATTATGGCATATCCCACAAACTGCTTGGGAAGGCCTATGTCCAGCAGTGAACGTCTTTCGGCTGAAATGATGAATGATGATGAATATTTTCGGACGTCGTCGGCGCGGTACGGAACCCTTAGCTTCCGGGTCCGAATCGCACTTGGCTGATTTTCGTTTCAAGTTCAACCCTTTGCTCATGGTAGGGTAAAAATAAATTAATAATGGGATGGCTAAGCCTAAAGGGCACCTGAATTTAAATTGCTCTTAAAATAGTTACCTAGCAAAACCTGCTCCTAGATTCTGTGTGTACTTAATTTAACTTTTAGGGATTAAATATTAATCTGAGGAATTAAAATACATGCTGAAATTTTAATCGCTTCTTTCCCGTAAAGGGGTCATTGTACTCATCATTATGAACAACTTTTACTGTGAGACCAACCCTGAAATCGCAAAAAAAAATCAGGTGGTCCCTACATTTTATCGATTTGAGAATTTCGAGAGGAAACAAATGTAGGGACCAACAAATTTGTTTTCGCGATTTCAGGGTTGGTCCCATAGAAAAAGTTGTTTATAATGATGAGTAAAATGATCCCTTTTCTGGAAAAAGTGATTAAAATTTCAGCATGTATAAATGTTGACAGCTTAACGTCCTACGCAAAATGTTACCACCGAGTAACAATGTGGCGTTGGCGTCTCGGGGCTTTTTGCCTTATTACTTTTAGTAAAGCGATTTTTTTTTGCAAGGATTCTATTTTTTTAGAACAAACTTCCTTATGGGGGCTTGCGGTAGATGTGATTTGGGAGAAAATGTGGCGTCACGTCACGTTAAAATTTGCGTTAAACCTATAGACTACTTTAAATATACGGACATAGAGTTGTCAGCTGACAACATAACATAACATCATGCCTGTATTTCCCCGAAGGGGTATGCAGAGGTGTATAGTAGACCCACATTTCGCCAGTTATGTTATAGTCCCATGTAATAGGGGGCGAGCCTATTGCCATTAACCGGGCACAAATCCATACTCCGGTCAGCTGACCTCACCTTTAAACGCCATCTGGTGGGTAACGTCAAAGTAACAGCAAACTTTTTTTTGAAGTAAAACTTCTTTACGCACGTTTGACTTGGGGAGTAAGCTGGTGAATGCGTTACGAAAAGTGTGGCGAACGGAGCGGATAGTGCGGGACGCGGGGAGCAAGGCGCGGTATAGCCACGAGACAGCGCCGGCAGATGTACGCGCGCCGCGCCGCCATTCCTTTGTTCTCATTGAAATAGTATTGAGGGAGATATAAGTTAGTGAAGTTTTACTTCAGTCGTGTGCTCTAAAGAATACTCGTTTTTTTTAAATGAACCGGTCAAAAAAACTGAAAAGTTAAAGTTCAGCTTTAAGGATAATTTCGTTACTGACGGGGGTGCCCTGACCGCACACCTTTCTTTTTGTTCTTGGAGTTGGCGATACATATAGTTATTGTTTATTGTTAGTCGTTGTTTATTGTTTACATAAATATAGTTTAATAATTGTTTCTCCAATTCTTCTTGTTTAAAACTTATTAAAAAAGATTTAATTATTTAATTTAATAAAAGGAAATAGGTACCACATTTTCAGGAAAGTCCTGTGGCGCGCTATTTGGACGACTTTGACACAACAGTATAAGATGTAGAAAAATCCTCAGATTTTCCTGATTTGTAAGCGAACAACATTAATATCCCATAAAGTCATGGTGAACCGACTATTCAAATGAAAAATGAGCTCTTTGATTTAGCGTGGTACTATATTTTGCACTCGCATCACGTACATTGCGCGCCGTGTGAGAAATGAACGAACCTTTCACGTACACACGCGACGAGGCATAACGAATAATGATATTTACTTCGGATGATATTAAAGAAGTATAAGTTCAATGTTTGCATGCTAGTCAATGATATTTAAAAATATAGATACTAACAAAACCAATGCAAAACGTTCCGTACGCAGCGGTAGCACAATACAAATAAACAAATACATATGTACATTATACATATAATAAATATTTTATTATATGTATAATGTACATATGTATTTATCTATTTTTTTTTATTTTTTATTATATGTAATTATAAGTCCGTAGTACGAAACATATTTTACTACTTTACTGGTGCATCTACCCTATTCTTTGTCTCTGCATTACCCTAAGGTTGTCTGGTAGAGAACGCCTATGGCGTTAAGACCGCTTTTGTACCCTGTTGTGCATAAAGAATTAAATAAATAAATAAATAAACTAGTAAAAAGTAAGTTGATTACTTCAAGTTACTTTCGTATCATAATTATAATACTTTTTGTAGACACACGACGGCATTTTAGTTAATTTTTTGTCACCGCTCATGCTCTGCGCCTTACTTGACGCGAATTAATAGAAAAACGTCCTAATTAGGACGTGAGTCTTCAGATTGCGAGCTCAGTAGCATATCTGTACTTTTAAATATCATTTATGCTAGTGCACTACAGACTGATTGTGGCTTCAGAAATTTATCAGCAGAAAATATTTGAATACTATGGTTAATCCGTGCCATAATCATATAATATAATGTTATACTGTAGTGGTGATTGATACAATTTTAGGTTAGTAAGTTAAGAGAATATAATGTATTAAGCTAGTATTAAATGGAACGTCTCATTGAACGCATGTGTTTTAATACTCATAGAAATCCCCACAATGTATTGTACATACTGCGCCGTCCCCATATAAACTGGGATAAAGGCAGAAGGATGATGATGGCAATGGTTAATCCATACAGACTTCTGGACCTCAAAGTGCTTAAAACTACCGATATAAAAATAAGGTCGATAGTATAAGTCGCTTGTTAATCGTACTCACCGGTGCACGGAGGGGTCTTGATGAGTAAACACCCCACTGTTGGTCTCTTGCTTGACCGCAACAAGCGCTGATTAACTTCGGATATTGATTGCATGGTAGTCATTTAGCTACGATACACACGGTGGCTTTTCACACACTTCTGCAAAACATGGAAAAGATGACTGTTTTTGATAGCATTACGTTTTAACTGCATTTAGGCGCGTTTACGGCGCGTGAAAATGTCTACGTGTGCTTAGCTCCTTAGAGCTTTTGTGTACTACATCTGAGCTGACTGCAAGAAAAATAAATACAAATACAAAATAGTATATTGTGCTTAAATAAATAATTTTACAAGTTAGTGCTTGAAGTCTCCTTTCAAGCAATTAATGCCTGTGTTAGGAGACTCCGCTATGCATGTGGTTTTGAACTGCGTCCGCTCCGAATTTTATCCGTCTTCATAGTTTATTGGACATTATTTTCTCAGATTCGGATACAGCGCTTGGACACTCCAAGCGCTGTTTCGTAGTATTTTTCAAGGTAAAACTAAAAATAGTTCCCAATTTCGGGCAACGCGCCGAAGGAACACATCTCAGCCCACATCCAAAGCCTCCGGGAATCAGACGCGTAACGTTTCCACGTCACAGCTGATATCAATCATCTATTTCTGTACCTCTATTTACTGTTTACAACGAAAAAGAAAACATGCCATTTCCATTGCGGTTCGGTAATAGAAAAAATATCAAATGTATTTGCTATTTATTTATTTATTTATTTATTTAACAGCTGCCTACTGTACTTACAGTTGCCCAACACGTACAGTAGGCTAAGTTATAATTTAGGTACATATATAATTCTTACAAGTCTAATTATAATCAGTCAAAAATTTATGACAAAAGCTGACAAACTGGTTCATCTTGGTATAAAAAATATCGACTTCTGGTTGTTCAACAATCAGAGCGTTGAGCAATGAAACAGCATTATTACTTGGAGCATACTGGGAAGTGCATGTGCGTGACAATGGCGCCGCCAGAAGATGGCGCGCGCGCAGCCGTGTGTACTTGTCGGGCGCGGATAGGGAACAGCGAGCGAGGCTTGTTGGATTGTCGATCTTGCCGTTTATGGTTAAGTAATAATTTACCATTAACGCACATTTTCGCCTTAACTCTAACGTATTTAAGCCAACCATACCGGATACAAACAGAGATGGATATAAAAAAGGATAATAGCCAAATAGTTTCTTGTACAGATAACGTGCAAACTTGCGCTGCACACGTTCAATCATTATCCTGTACTTCACTTCATGTGGATCCCAGATAATGGAGTTGAACTCCAAGATACTGCGCACAAAAGCAAAGTACAGGACAATGACTGTACCCCTGTCCTGAAATCGAGCTGCTTGCCTCATGACGAATCCCAGAGACTTGAATGCTCTAGCACAGATTTTCAGTATGTGGGTATTCAGCGTCAATTTACTGTCGAGAAAGACGCCCAAGTCTCGAATTTCTGTGACACGCTCAAGCAGAACACCAGAAATATTGTATGTGTAAGCTCTGGGGGCACGAGATCGCGTAAACGTTATTGTTTTACACTTAGAAGTGTTAAACTCCAAACGGTTACGTGTACCCCACTCCACAACACTATCAATATCCCGCTGGAGCGCGTCACAGTCTTCAGTAGACCCGACACCCAAGAACAGCTTCAAATCGTCTGCAAACAAAAGACACTGAGCCGCCCTGACCACGTTCGGCAAGTCGTTGACCATTATGAGGAACTGTGTTGGTCCTAACGTGCTTCCTTGACTTACACCGGAGCAGGTTTTATACGGATCCGAGCGGTAATGGGACAGCTGGACATATTGTTCACGATTGGAAAAGTAATTAGCAAATAATTTTAAAAGGTTGGGCGTAAATCCTATGCTAGAAAACTTTTTTAAAAGCACATCGTTATGGACGCGGTCAAAAGCTTTTTTAAAGTCAAAGTACGCCGCGTCCACTTGCTTCTTATTATCCATTTCAGCGACTGCATAATCGACGAAATTCATTAAATTTGTAGTGGTCGACTTGCCAGCCCTAAAACCGTGCTGACAATCAGTCAGCAGTAGTTTGACCTGTCTGGTAATATGCTGATTCAAAACAAATTCAAACAACTTGCCGAATGCCGACAGCACGGCTATAGGTCTATAATTTACAATTTGCGACTTAGAGCCATCCTTGGGTATAGGCGTGACGCGAGATATTTTCCATAAGGCTGGAAAAGTTGCGGTTTTCAAGCTTAAATTGAAGATATGTAAAAGTGGCTTTTTAAATACAGTCGCGCAGTCTTTTATTATAAAAGGCGGTATGCCATCAGGTCCGCAAGACGAGTTAGCCTTCAATCGCTTAACGGCCAGCCATAAATCAGCAGAACTTATGTGATCTACCGCAATCCTAGACGAGCAGAATGGACTAGACGCTTCTGCCTCAGCGACTTCAGTAGACAGGCTAGGTTGATCAGGTAAAAATACCGATTTGAAGTACTTCGCAAAAGCGTTTGCTGCATTCAACTCGGTCACAACTTCTCCTTCATACTCAAATTCAGTACGTGAGCATCTAGAGGAACGCTGATTTTTAATAAATGACCAAAACTTTTTTGGGTCCATTTTTATATCCGCCTCTGCCTGCTTGATAAAGTTATTATAAGCTAGTTTAATAAGTTCTTTGGTGTGCTGCCTGTAATATTTAAACATTTGTTGGTCGAACTCTGTCTTAGACGACTTATATTTTTTTAAATGAAAATATTTGAGTTTAATGTTAAAAATTATTTCCGACGTATACCAAGAAGGGTATTCGTATTTACATTTTGTATAATTTTTTTTAAGAAAAACATTTGAATTTAAACAGCATTGTTGGATACTACTGTACAATTCTTCCAGCGCTTCATCAACATTATCGGAACTAAGTACATCGCTCCAAGATAAGGCAGCAAACGATGCGTAAAGCGAATGAAAATCGGCTTTTTTAAAATTCCATTGTGATGGCAAATTATTATAATCTTGCGGCTCGGTCAATTGTCGCGACGAATGCGCGCGCGCAGTCGGCCGCGGGACACTGAGCCGAACACCGAGCGGTGGGTGGGCCACGTCAGGTGGTACTAGCGGCTCCACGTCTTCCGCCATTTGTATGTACTTACAACAGAGATTGCTCAACACCAGATCCAGTACATTACCGTATGCATTTTGCGTGACATTATATTGTGTTAGTTTACAAATGAAAGTAAGTAACCAAATTGCATATTTACATTTTGACTACCCGTATTTAAATTAAAGTCACCAAGAATTATTGTATCTAATTTCGAATATTTGGATATCAAGTTTTCTATCACTAAAAATGTTCTTAGATACGTATCATCACAAGAGTTAGATGGAATATATACCACACATACTAAAATTTTCTTATATTTTAAAGAAATAATAGCCGCAACCAATTCTATATCTCGCGAATATTCATCAATGTCAAAGATTTGTTGAACTTCATACTGAGCGCGGACTGCCAACAATACTCCACCCCAACCTGCATCATCAACACGATCACGACGTATTACGGTGTATCCGCCAGGGAAGAACTCCGAATCATGAACGCTACTTAAAAGAAACGTTTCAGTAAGAGCAAAAATGTCAGCAGATTCATTTAAAACTGCTAACTTGCAAATATCCAATTTCGATCGGAGCCCTCTGACATTTTGATAAAAAAATGAATAAGTTTTAGGCCTGGATGTTTTGCGTGGCTTGACGACGAAATCCATTGCGCCAGGTCTTGACGCAGACATCTTCAGCCCAATTCTCAGCCAACAAATACATAGACAAATTTTTTGTAGGCACTGATAATTTAAAAGATGCGTAGTCGCCACGAGATTTCAAAGCCTCTGCTGTACAATTATCTTCCGAGCAAATTGTACGAAGATGTTGAGTAACTTCATCAGCTGTTGTCCCCATCTTAACATAGTACAAATGCAAGTATGTTTTGCGTTCCGCAGCCAAAAGAGTAGTGGAGGTGGGCACGGCCGTACCACGGGTTACATTTTCGAGCGTGCGTCGATTACGATGATAGTTCACTTCAAACCAATCGGTCCCGTTACCTGTAGTATCGCCACTCTCAGGCGCCTCGCTCGTCGCAGTATCAGTTTTAGTGAGTTGTGGGTTCATCGGCGTGCAAGAAGTAAGGGTCGCCGACGTAGGTGACATCGTCTTCGTTGCGTCAGTGGGGGTAGCAGGTTTCGATGTTACCTTTCGTGTTCCTGCGGACATAGCCGACTCTGCACGAACACGGGCACGCATTGATCGTGCGCTCTTTTCTAATGTAGAATTACCCTCACTGGCGTTAAGAATCGGCTTCGTTGTCACTGATTCATCACTAACAAGTTTTTTAATAAGCTTATTTTGCTCGATAATAAGCTTTTCAAGGGAAGACACTTTACTCTGCAGGGAGTTCACAGTTTTGGTAAGGTCGCGAATAGCTTGATCAGCACTTTTTGCGGACATTTCTAATTTTTAAAACGCAAATTTACGGAGCTACACAAATAAGCTGCTACTTCTAAGGTACCCTCCTCGTGTATGTTGGCGATACATATAGTTATTGTTTATTGTTAGTCGTTGTTTATTGTTTACATAAATATAGTTTAATAATTGTTTCTCCAATTCTTCTTGTTTAAAACTTATTAAAAAAGATTTAATTATTTAATTTAATAAAAGGAAATAGGTACCACATTTTCAGGAAAGTCCTGTGGCGCGCTATTTGGACGACTTTGACACAACAGTATAAGATGTAGAAAAATCCTCAGATTTTCCTGATTTGTAAGCGAACAACATTAATATCCCATAAAGTCATGGTGAACCGACTATTCAAATGAAAAATGAGCTCTTTGATTTAGCGTGGTACTATATTTTGCACTCGCATCACGTACATTGCGCGCCGTGTGAGAAATGAACGAACCTTTCACGTACACACGCGACGAGGCATAACGAATAATGATATTTACTTCGGATGATATTAAAGAAGTATAAGTTCAATGTTTGCATGCTAGTCAATGATATTTAAAAATATAGATACTAACAAAACCAATGCAAAACGTTCCGTACGCAGCGGTAGCACAATACAAATAAACAAATACATATGTACATTATACATATAATAAATATTTTATTATATGTATAATGTACATATGTATTTATCTATTTTTTTTTATTTTTTATTATATGTAATTATAAGTCCGTAGTACGAAACATATTTTACTACTTTACTGGTGCATCTACCCTATTCTTTGTCTCTGCATTACCCTAAGGTTGTCTGGTAGAGAACGCCTATGGCGTTAAGACCGCTTTTGTACCCTGTTGTGCATAAAGAATTAAATAAATAAATAAATAAACTAGTAAAAAGTAAGTTGATTACTTCAAGTTACTTTCGTATCATAATTATAATACTTTTTGTAGACACACGACGGCATTTTAGTTAATTTTTTGTCACCGCTCATGCTCTGCGCCTTACTTGACGCGAATTAATAGAAAAACGTCCTAATTAGGACGTGAGTCTTCAGATTGCGAGCTCAGTAGCATATCTGTACTTTTAAATATCATTTATGCTAGTGCACTACAGACTGATTGTGGCTTCAGAAATTTATCAGCAGAAAATATTTGAATACTATGGTTAATCCGTGCCATAATCATATAATATAATGTTATACTGTAGTGGTGATTGATACAATTTTAGGTTAGTAAGTTAAGAGAATATAATGTATTAAGCTAGTATTAAATGGAACGTCTCATTGAACGCATGTGTTTTAATACTCATAGAAATCCCCACAATGTATTGTACATACTGCGCCGTCCCCATATAAACTGGGATAAAGGCAGAAGGATGATGATGGCAATGGTTAATCCATACAGACTTCTGGACCTCAAAGTGCTTAAAACTACCGATATAAAAATAAGGTCGATAGTATAAGTCGCTTGTTAATCGTACTCACCGGTGCACGGAGGGGTCTTGATGAGTAAACACCCCACTGTTGGTCTCTTGCTTGACCGCAACAAGCGCTGATTAACTTCGGATATTGATTGCATGGTAGTCATTTAGCTACGATACACACGGTGGCTTTTCACACACTTCTGCAAAACATGGAAAAGATGACTGTTTTTGATAGCATTACGTTTTAACTGCATTTAGGCGCGTTTACGGCGCGTGAAAATGTCTACGTGTGCTTAGCTCCTTAGAGCTTTTGTGTACTACATCTGAGCTGACTGCAAGAAAAATAAATACAAATACAAAATAGTATATTGTGCTTAAATAAATAATTTTACAAGTTAGTGCTTGAAGTCTCCTTTCAAGCAATTAATGCCTGTGTTAGGAGACTCCGCTATGCATGTGGTTTTGAACTGCGTCCGCTCCGAATTTTATCCGTCTTCATAGTTTATTGGACATTATTTTCTCAGATTCGGATACAGCGCTTGGACACTCCAAGCGCTGTTTCGTAGTATTTTTCAAGGTAAAACTAAAAATAGTTCCCAATTTCGGGCAACGCGCCGAAGGAACACATCTCAGCCCACATCCAAAGCCTCCGGGAATCAGACGCGTAACGTTTCCACGTCACAGCTGATATCAATCATCTATTTCTGTACCTCTATTTACTGTTTACAACGAAAAAGAAAACATGCCATTTCCATTGCGGTTCGGTAATAGAAAAAATATCAAATGTATTTGCTATCGTTTCCCCTACGTCCCACGCAAATGTCAACTCTTGGAAATTGCGGTGGATATTTGAGTAGTTTGACATAATGTTTGGCTACAAAAAAACTACAAACACATAATAATATTATCGTTTACTAAGCACAACTGAGGGGTATATAAAACCCGCTAAAGTGAATTAAAATTCAAAAGATCTATAGAATAGAATAGATTTTTATTGTTTGTCACAGGTAATTGAAAATACAAAACATGTTAAAACATAAAACAGTTTCACTGTAACATATCCATAAGATGTACAATATTCAGGGTGGTAAAGAAAAAATATGGAGCTTTACGACACAGCGACTTAAGATTACAAAACCTATAAATAAAAACTAAATTAAAAGAGATGCACAGCGACTAAAGTTACAAAAACTAAATTTAAAAATAATTTCATATAATTTTTATAAAGTCTTCCTAATGTAACGTTAATGTATATAATATTCATGTAATATTAAAGATAAAGATGTATTTATTTGTTATAACATATGTAAAATTACAGTATCCGTCACGCGGGTTAACAGAATCTACCACGAGCGGAGCCGCGGGTAAAAGCTAGTATATAGGTACAAATTATAAAGCTCAACATGTTATGCCATGGAAGGCGTACAAATATTAAAATTTAATTATATTATTTCAATATACAATTATAAAAATTATCAAAATGGAATACACATGTTAAGGTTTATCATTTAAAAAGTCAATTATATTATAAAAGCATTTTTCTGTTAGCATCTTTTTCAGTTTGACCTTAAATAAATTTAAATTTAGTTGTTTGATGTCCTTGTGGTGCCGGACGTAAAGAATTGCACCACCCTTATCTCTTCTCATGGGTGTCGTAAAAGGCGGCTAAGGGATTCACCAGAGGATGGGCAGCAGCGTTCTCTGAGTATTTAACCAACCAACTGCGATCGCCAACCCGCCTGCCAAGCGTGGTGATTATGGCATATCCCCCCAAACATATGCTTGGGGGAGGCCTATGTCCAGCAGTGGATATCTTTCGGCTGAAAAGATGATGTCCTTTGGAATTTTATTATATATTTTTGGACCCATACATACAATACTTTTATGTAACAGTGTGGTCTTAGCTACATGTATACAGAGTGTATCATTGTCACGTCGACTTCGAACACAATTATCCGATAATCGAGGAAACAAATGCGGATCTATTTCAAATATTATTATATAGATATTTTATTTTTATTATGCAATTTTAGGTGCGGTCGACCGTACGTCAGTGGTAACAGTTTGGCTCTGGCGGCGCCTTTATTTCGTAAGCAGTAAGGGCGGTTTTCAGACTCGGGTGTTGCCACTGTCATGCGGTCATCTATACTTTTCTTATATTTTGTATCGACTGTCCCTTCTTAATTTTTTACCTATGTGTCTTTTGTTTTTACTTTCTATGTAACCCCACCTATAAGTTGCTTGCTTGTGTTTATCACTGTGTTTTAAATGTTGCGCGTCGTTAACTGTGACAATAAACTATTTTTCTTTCTTTTCTTTCTTTTCTTAAATAAGCAATATAAATGCATGCGCTTTCAAAACGCTAATTATGAATCTAGTTGCACGGTTCCAAAATGTTGGTCCTACAGAGAAGAGCCGGCAAGAAACTCTATGCATACTCTTTTCAATTAATACATGGTACAATGTTTGGTTACATATTTTGGGAAGTTTTATGTGTTAACAATGTTACAATGAGTGAAAAAAATTCATTGAAGCTAAATAATTTATGATTATTATCATGGGGTGCATTAAAGAGCCTCCACGAGTGACGATATTTAATTGATCGTCCGGCGCACTCTTGGCAGTCAGCCAAGCTACCAACCTGCTGACTGGCTAATGTTTTCCCCACGGCATGAGCTATTATCATTATAGGTAGCTCATGTCGACACGATAGAAGAAGAAGACCACAATACGAGGGAACCCAACAATCCGACACTCTGTCAACAATACTGAATGAAATGAAAAGATCAGAAGGCCGATTCTCGTAATTAAAAACGTTCAAATTGGTTCCAAACTAATCTCAATCTCTCGACAGTCACTCGCAGAGTCTGCTCGTGACCACGGCCAATGCAACTTGGCCGAAACGTCGAGGTTAGTCAAAATGTTTGTTATGTTTTGATTTTATTGTAAGTACGCGACAAGTCCCGTAAATATAGTTCAATATGAGACAAAGAATTGCACCACCCTCTTTCTTCTCATGGGTGTCGTAAAAGGCGACTAAGGGATTCACCAGAGGATGGGCAGCAGCGTTCTCTGAGTATTTAAATAAACAACCAATTGCGATCGCCAACCCGCCTGCCAAGCGTGGTGATTATGGCATATCCCCCTTTTGGGGGAGGTCTTTGTCCAGTAGTGGACGTTTGTCGGCTGAGATGATAAGACAAATTCGCGAAAATTTTAAAACTTCTAGAATATTTGTGTTTCTAAACGTACACACGACACGAGTGGCGGGTAACATATTTTTTTTAATACTGGCAACACAGACATAGTAAAAAATATAGACTAAGTGCTGCGAACATCCATAGTGAAGCCAACAAAAACCGCACTCCTTCGTGTACAACCAGTGTTCACGCACACACATGCACCTTAAACCGTGCTCACCCCTCTCAGTTCACATGTCACGGCATCTTTTAGTAAGCATCGCGAAAACAAATATCCTTCAGGTGCATGGTGTGTACGTGAGCACTGGTTGTACATGAAGGAGTACGGTTTTTGTTGGCTTCATTATGGTTGTTCGCAGCACTTATTCTATATTTTTAACTATATTTGTGACTGGCACATAAACCTTTTAATACCGACTTCTTTTCCTACAAACTAATCCAGCAATTTCCTTACAAAACTTCGCATTACACGTAAAAACTTAAAATATTCAGATTTCTTTTCAGCAATTAAAATTCAGGCGTGTTTCAGGCCTTTCCTGAACTTTCGTGCTAAAGAAGGAGTCGATCAAAAAAACTCTTTTCCGACATGGAAACCGGGTTGCTACATTTATTTTATATATTTTAATTACTTGGCAACATTATATGTGGGCTTGGCACGATTTTTGCTGGATGCGAGAGAAATTTCGAAGGTCTTTAACGAAGTTCAAGTAGCTAATTTAATTGGGAATAAATTGTTAACCAAGCAGAATTGAAATGGTCATAGAGCTTCTTCGCAACGAGAATGGATAGGATAAGGAATGAGTATGTAAGAGGGCGTCTGAAAGTAGCGCCAGTGACAGAGAAGTTAAGTAGCAACAGACTATCATGGTCTGGACATGTGATGAGGAGGAATGAAGAGCAAAGTTTTAAGTATGAATGTGGATGGCTATAAGAAAAGAGGGAGACAGAAGAAAACATGGATGGATTATGTTAAAGATGATATGAATAGAAAGAAAGTGAACACGGAGATGACGGCTGATAGAGATGTATGGAAGAAAAATACATGCTGCGCCGACCACAAATAAATTAGGATAAGGTTAGGAGGATGATGATGATAGAGCTTCTTCGCCAATTTATATTAACTTATACTAAGCCCGTGGATTTGCCCAATGTCCTTCTCAAGTAACCTATTTCCCAAAAATGATGAAAATGGGTTTATTAATGATTTTAAGCTAAAAATCTAATAAGCAGCTAAGCATCATTGATAGGTACGTTTCAGAAAACAAAATCAAACTCCACGGACGAATAAAAAAATGAGGATGGAATCTCGCTAAGAAAAGATTGAAGCATAATTTCGACAGCATTTTACCACATCAGACGGCTAATTGTTATTTTATTTGTGACGCTATGACAGACGTCAAACGAGGTTAGTTGTGTAATCGCGGCTGGTTTTCTTAATATAGGTGTGAATGTGTGTGTGCCAGCCCGTACTTTTAAGAGAACCATCTTATAAGCTTTAAGCATCCGTAGCTTCACTTAATGTTTAGCGAGATTCCGTCCGCCTTTTTTAAACGTCCATGTCAACTTCATATTCAATTTTTATTGCAATCCACAATGTAAGTATAGGTGGTGCTAGGTACCAATCATGGACCCGGTTGGGCAACAATTATCCTTAGAAAGAAAGAAAAAGATTTTATTCTTGCGCTCCATTTGACGCACACACCACAAAACTTATACATAATTTATTTTTATTTATTAAATTTATGCACACACAGAGAAATAATAATAAAGTACATAGAAATCAATAATACACTAATACTTAAATAATAAATACATAATACTTTACAATTTCATAACAAATTAGTATAGTTACAGTTAAATTGACAACTGACAACACTGGACATAAACAATACATGATCTGTGGTTATAACGGTAATGATCGGATTTTTGTTCTACATTATAGTCTGTGATTTATAGTTAGTCAAATCAAAACAAAAACAATAATAAAAAATGTTAAGTATTATAAATACTGCTGTGATCTTTGTGCGTCGCATGTGCGCAAAAATGTAGGTCATTGCTCAGCGTAATGCTGTGGCTTAGGACGGACCTAGTGCCAGCAGCGCTGATTTTCAGCAAATACCTTCCTTCTTCTTTGTCCTCGTCTTTTGCCGTTACTCAGGGTTGGCTTTCCTAATCATGCAGCGCCATCTCTCCCCCTGGTAGGCATTTCTTTACCATGGCCTAACTTCTTCATATCACTATAAATATTTGTCAACCAGGTGGAGATGGACTGCTATTATTAGTAGATCAAAATACTAAAAACCAGTGATAAATATATCACTTGGCATGGTATTTGAAACGTGATTTATTACCATAGAATAGGTAATTACGTTTATTTGAAGCATCTTCTTGCCAAAACATTCATGCTTTCAATTTGTGTAACCCACGGAATAAAGAAAACAAGGAGAAGTGGCATACGGCTACCGCACATAACATAACATCACGCCTGTATTTCCCCGAAGGGGTAGGCAGAGGTGTACAGTACACCCACATTTCGCCAGTTATGTTGTAAGTCCCATGTAATAGGGGGCGAGCCTATTGCCATTAACCACCGCTGCCGCACGCGTGGCATAATTAAGCGCAGATGCGCAACATTAACTTAATCGCGCTTAGTTTCCCGCTACGACACTATGACGTCTCGAATCATCATAATCATCATCATTTCAGCCGAAAGACGTCCTCTGCTGGTTATAGGCCTCTCCCAAGCATCGCCACAATGAACGGTCCTGCGCTTTCCGACGTCTCAAAATTGATTCTCATAGAGGTGTATTATATCACCGCTTTGTTGTAATATGGGGCGTACTATACTCAATAAAACACGTGTTCCTCCATTGAATATGTGGATTATAATAATCTTTCTTACATAATATCCTAACTTAAATAGGGAGGAGGTGTGACATAAACTACAATGTGTATTTTTTTTATAAATTTCAACAAAACAATTTAAACATTATATAATTGCTAGGCCCCATTTGAATTTTAAATAGACCCAATCACAAAATTGATTTTGTATATTTCAATTGTCAATGTGTGATTTTGGCGACACTTTTTCCCGTACTAAGTAATCGTAAGGGCCACTTCCACCTGTTTTATTAATTTTGTGGTGCCTAACCTTTGCAATCAAAAGGACAATTTCGTTTACACCGCGTGCGTACGATGTTATTACTGTACGGGAGGACGGTGACAGATGAATGGACATCATCCATTCTCCTGACATTATCCATTAATGACCTTTTACTACGGCCACGGCGACAGGGGTTGATCTAAATTTAGCCAGCGACTGAACAGAAAACTCGTTTGCCAATTATTTTTCTAGTAAACGTTGACATACACACACATACATAATTAGCCGATTATCTGTGCCACTGCTGGGTACGGGCCTCTTCTCATTATAAGAAGAGTTAGGCCTTAGTCCACCACCACCATCGAGAAGTTTATGGAGAACTCTCAGGTGTGCAGGTTTCCTTACGATATTTTCCGTAATCAAATTAATTAAAGATTTAAATTGTGGAAAGAAAAATCGCTCACGAGCAGGATTTGAACTTGCGACTCCTGGGGGTCTACTCGCGTTGTACAAACGACAAACGAAGTTCGAACTTTCGTTCCGACTGATACCTAACTCATGAAGATAGGCACATAAAAAAGGCACAATTAGGATAGAGTACGGTTCATAGTCATATACAATTAACCGGAGATCAGAGAAACAAACGTCAAAACACGATCATCGCATGCGATGAGGGAACGATGATTGACCGGAGTAGCAAATTGTGCGATGAATCGTACGATTTATCGAATATCGTCAAACGGGAGTAGACCCCCTGGCTCAGTACGCCAGTGCTTTAGCCACTAAGCTACCGTGAACACTGCTCGTGTTATCGAAATTATCCTCCACTATAGTACGTTTTTGGGTGACGTCAGCGATATCTTATTAAGAAACAGTGTTTCTTAACCGACTCGACTAACTTTGCAGTCAATTCAAAGTCGTATAGATATATGCCTACCCTTACTAATTATTTTATTATTTTTAACGCATTTACGCATGCGAATCGAAATCTAAAGATCTAAATTGTGGAAAGAAAAAATCATCAAATTAATTAGTAGTGAAATCACAACCAAGCGGATTGCATGATCTGCGAAGTTAAGCTGCGATTGCCGCGTCCTCAGCCTTCCGCATCCAGTCCCCCCCAGCCACGTTCTTCAGGTCGTTGGTCCACCTGATGGGGGGCACCCTACTCTTCGTTTGCCGATTCGCGGTCTCCACTCAAGGACTCATCTGCTCCAGCGGCCATCGGTCCTTCGACAGACATGGCCAGCCCACTGCCACGTCAACTTACTGATGCTATGTCGGTCACTCTGGTTCTTCTCCGGATAATCTTGTTACGGATTTTATCCTTCAAGGAAACTCCAAGCACAACTCGCTCCATAGCTCGCTGAGTGACTTTGAATTTATGGACTAGCTCAGCTGTCAGTGTCCACGTTTCGGCACCGTAAGTTATGACAGGCAGGACGCACTGGTTAAATAAATGCTTCTCAATGTGGAATTTCGCTTAAAATTTCCCTTGTTTTAAACCTGTTTTTAAAAGTCAAAAGTACACGCCTTCTATTTACAAACACATTTTCATAATCGCTTTGAAAACAACTTTATATTAGAACAATAACATTAATAGAAACGTAATGCCTGCGTTGGCAAAAAATACGAAAGATTTTTCAATAGAATTTGAACTTTAGCTACTCATTTTCAGGGAACAATTCTAAATGGTAGGTGACATCTCTAAGTGCATGAATAAAATAAAGAATTTTCGATTTTAACACAAATCTTTTAAGGTGTAATTTAGAGTGGCGTTGAATTTTTTTTGTTCTTTGCGTTGATCTCGTGATCGTGTGTTATAAAATTTATGATTTATACAAGAGGTCGATAGGTGAATGCCTTGTAAAGGGTATTTGTTTTGTTTTAGAAATTGTTTTAAGTATTTATACCTTTTAACTTTAATTGTAATATGGGACGAGTAGTATTACATAGAGCACTACATGATTTGTCTGTTTCAAGCATGGAATTAATAAGTAGGTACTACCAAAGTACAGATATGTTACTTGCACTCGCAACTGAAGACTCGAAAACGTCCTAATTATGACGTTTTTAGGGTTCCGTACCCGAAGGGTGACAAACGGGACCCAGGGATCCGTACCCGAAGGGTGACAAACGGGACCCTATTACTCTCGCTACGCTGTCCGTCCGTCCGTCCGTCCGTCCGTGTGTCTGTCACAGGGCTGTATCTTTTGAACGGTAATAGGTAACCGGTTGAAATTTTCTCAGAATATGAGTTGCTATGAGGTGTATCACGACAAATACTAAAAACAAAAAAAGTCTTAAACCAAAGGGGGTCCCCATACAAGAAACCTCAAAAAACAAGCATTTTTTTCAACGTTTTTGTTTTTGCTCTATCTCCAAATATACCTGTTTCAAACTTGGTCAGATTATAGTGCATATTATGTTGTTTAGCAACAAATATTAAAAATAAGACAAACATAGACATATGTGGTGGTACCTGCGTAAGAAAGACATGCAAAAATTCATATTTCGCGCACTGTGCGTTGATGTCTTTTGATAAACTCTCGTAAATTAAATCAGTTTTTATGGGGTATCAGGTCGTTGAGAAGTACGGAACCCTTAATGCGCGAGTCCGACTCGCACTTGGCCAGTTTTTATATTAATCCACGTCAATTAAGGCACCGATCTTGACCGGTGACAAAAAAAAACTAAAATGCCGTCGTGTGTGTACAGAAAGTGTTCCAATTATGACGCGAGAGTAACTTGAAGTAACAAACTAACTTACTGTGCAGTCTAACAAAGCAATTAGTATACAGGGTAGCCAGATATAGATAAAGATTTCTCAAGAAGTTATTATAGAATGGTTTGATTAGGATTTTGTATAAATACAATTTAAAAAAAAAGTATATAAGTATTATATCCATTGTCTAGTACCCATACCACAAGCTCTGCTTAGTTTGGGACTAGATGGTGCTGTGTAAAAATGTCCCGAAAGATATTTATATTTATTTATTAACTTTGTCCGTTATTAAAATGATATTTCACATGAAAATATCCATAATCTTCTGAGAAAAATTCATTGATATCGGTCTACCCTGTATACCAATTGATTTGTTAGACTGTACTAGTTTATGTGTTTTGTGCTGTCGCTGCGTACGGATAATTTTTTCCGTCTGATTTGTTAGGGTATGGCATATCTATACTTTTAAATATCATTAGTTCTACCATATGGTTTTAAGTAAATTTTGAGCCAGCACATATAATTAGTACTGATGACATACATGCCTTGTAAGTTTGTAATTAATTATTTCATCATCATCATCATCATTTCAGCCGAAAGACGTCCACTACTGGACATAGGCCTCCCCCAATTAAGGGGGGGATATGCCATAATCGCCACGCTTGGCAGGCGGGTTGGCGATCGCAGTTGGTTGGTTAAATACTCAGAGAACGCTGCTGCCCATCCTCTGGTGAATCCCTTAGTCGCCTTTTACGACACCCATGAGAAGAGATAAGGGTGGTGCTATTCTTTAAGTCCGGCACCACACGGACTTAATTAATTATTAGATTAATTATTTCGTAATGAACTAAATACTGCCTAGTATTTTGAAACTATTGTTCAGAATCACCAGGAAAATGGATTGGGATAGTTTTTTTTCTAAATCACAAAATCACATGATTTTAGAATCACCTTTGTTCCGTGTGCTGCCCACTGAGGTAATATGTACTACGTACTAGAGTATACATTGCGAACAAAAAATATCGCGCAACTTGCTGGCCGCGGAGCACGCGCGGAGCGAGCGTGACTAAGCGAGTGAGAATGCAGGAGCTCTAAAACGTGCCACAATTATTTTGTTCGAGGTGTCTTCTCTAGTACGTAGTACATATTACCTCAGTGGTGCTGCCGGACATAAAGAATTTCACCACCCTATCTCTGTTTACGTTTCGTCTACACAAGCCAGATATTAATTTCTTATTCTTAGCCTCACAAAATCATCGTCCTCACAAAATGCCTCAAAATGGAGAATAAATATTCTCAGCCACCGTTTTCAGGGTGCTGTTGGCCCGTGTTCTTATCACTAACGATGCTAATTTATTTCTTAAGCTTCTGCGTAACACGGCGGCGGCAGTCGCTAAAACACATGATTTCGATACCGCAATTGTATCGTAACAAATCGCGCGATTTAAATACCGCGATCGAATCCAGCAAAAAATCGCCAATCGCCGTTGCTAAAAGATGCTATTGTGTGTGTTTAGGCCCTTAACTGAATGCAATTAAACCCTTTAAGGATCGCGCTCAACCGTTGCAAGCTCATTCAACGGACTTGAAAGGAATGAAGGAATGTTGTTAGAATTTCGTTCTTTTGAACTAGACTTCGTTATTCGAATGGTTCTTTATGGATTCAACAGGAATGAATGGAGCGATGATTGAACGAATGATTGGATAGTTGTTAGATGAATGGACAAGTCATTTACATCATAATACCTTTTTTAACAGACTTCAAAAAAGGGAAATAAACTCAGCTTATCGCAGTCCATTGCTGGACATAGGCCTATCTCAAGTTGCGCCACATAACACTCGGTCCTCTGCCTTCCGCATCCAGCATTTGCCCAGTTGCTTCAATTAACTTCGGCACAAGGTCATGGATTATATTCTGACCGCTTAAAATTAATGTTATAATTATAATATGTCGTAAAAAATACATTATTTCTAACATACAAATTACATAATCATAGTGTTTCTAACATGAGCTTTTAGCTTAGTTACTGGAATATAACACGCGATGTTGGTTTATAAAAAAAAAGAATTATGTTGGTTGCGATCAAGGACTAATAAGCTTAGCTTAAGTTAAGCCTTAAGGCTCTGCTGCGCATTCAGTAACTAGTACCAAATAACAAATATTAGTATAATATTTAACACAGAGCGACTGCGGCAAAACTCGCACGTAACATCAATAAAAATATACAACAAAATACCGAATGACATAAAAATGGAAGAAAATGATAAAATATTTAATAAGCGCCTTAAAGAACTGCTAATCGATAGATGCTATTATACACTGAATGAATTTTTTGATGATGACTTTATAACGTGATTCCTTTGTTTTGAAGACATTTCTTATTGACATTTTTTATTTTTACTGTTTTTTTTTTGACATTTTGATTTAATTTATTATTCAAAGAATTATTGTTTGATGATTAACTACTTTATAATTTTACCTATCTGGAGACATTTATTTAAATTTTAATTTGTGACATTACCTATTTATTTTACAAGAATTGAATTTTTAAAGATGACTGAAGCATTTATTATAATTATGACATAGAATTAATTGCTATTTACTTTAATGATTTATATTAACTAATGCTACTATTCAAATTGTATTAAATTGTTGTACCCGACAGGGTCCATGTGGACTTGTAATATTATTAAGACCTTGTAAATACACATGGTAATGCAATAAAGAATTGAATTGAATTGAATTGAACTGACTAAAACAATGCTATGGCACTAGAGGGGCACCGGCGGTGTCCAATGGAGTTCTTGGAGCTCCTCTATTTTGTGCAGAGGATGAGTAGGAGTCCGACATACCTGCCCGCCGTCCCCAGACGGAGGGTATCCATGAGGATGTCCACCCGAAAACAAAAAAAGTGTACAAAATATGGTCTTAAGTAAACGTGGAGTAAAAGTGGAGATGAAAATACGACAATAAATGAAAACACGGTTATTACTAGTCTTTAGAAGCATTTTAAACACATAAGTTAATTCTCGAAAATATAATAAATATTAAAATATCGAAAAATAAGTAACACCATTTGTAATCATCTGTAATAATTGAGTAAGAGAGTTTAAAATCATATGGATTCGCACAAGTCTTTCACCTAATGATCTTTCCTAGAAAAATGGTCCAACGTTGAAAATTAATAAAATTTAAATAATTTTCTGTAGCTAAACTATTAACTGGATTTGATTGATTTTTTGTTTACAGTCAGAGAACTTGATATTCTGTACGTGGTTTTATTTAATGTCATATTGTCATCTCAACTTTGTATATTAGTACAAGTATAAATATATTAAATATTAATTATTAATATATTAAATTGCACCACCCTATATCTTCTCATGGGTGTCGTAAAAGACGACTAAGGGATTCACCAGAGGATGGGCAGCAGCGTTCTCTGAGTATTTAACCAACCAACTGCGATCGCAAACCCACCTGCCAAGCGTGGCGATTATGGCAAATCCCCCCAATATATGCTTGGGGGAGGCCTGTGTCCAGCAGTGGACTTCTTACGGCTGGAATGATGAAAAAAAAAAGATGAATATATTAAATTAATCAAACTTAGAAATACCCAACAACCTTACAATTAGTCTAAAACCAATTTGTATGTACCTAATCTCTTCAAAGCTAATTGGAGTTTTAAGATCGCTGTAAATTTGGTTCACCTCTAGTTTAACGATCGGATTATCCTGTAATCGCGTTTTGATCTAGACTTAGAGTTTACTCGCTGGTCTCTAGACTCTAGATCTTATATATATATATGCCAAGATAACTAATACTGTCGTTAGTGTGGGGCTTCGAAATTAGCGATTAAATCGTCTATCGTAGGACCATTAAATTTCACTAATAGGAAAAAAATACAAAATTACGCCAAGTTAATTTATAAAATAGTTTGCAGAAAACAGCGACTCATAAAAAATGAAGTTAATCTTTTCTTCACTACATTATAATAAAACAAAGTTTAACCGGATAAATCGCGTATATTATTAAAATTGGTTTTCCTGACGTTTCTTCTCTCTTCCATATTTTGCTAGATGTCTACTTAATAAATGCGAAAGCGATGTGATAATACTCCTATAATGCGAAATTTGTGTGCTTGTTTGTCCTTCTGATTGAAGCTAAAAGTAAAACCGCTGAACGGTTTGGATGAAAATTGGCACCCAGATAAACCATGTTCTGAACTAACATATAATATACTTTTATAGACATACCACGGGAACAAAGTCAGAGACGTCAGCTAGCAAATTATGTTATGGAATACGCTTAACACTGTAATGTTATTAAAGTGTAATCCGTTTTAATTTCAATAAACTCATCATCCTCCGAGCCTTTTCCCAATTATATTGGGGTCGGCTTCCAGTCTAGCCAGATGCGGCTGAACATCAGTATTTTACACGGAGCGACTGCCATCAGACCCCCGCAACCAAGTTACTGGGTAATACTGACATTCGGAGGTTAGACCAGTTGTCAGACTTTCAGGCTTCTGACTACCCGTAACGACTGCCATAGATATTCGTATGACAACCGGGACCGACAGCTTAACGTGCTCTCCGAGGCACGGAGGGGTCTCGATGTGTAACTAAACGGTCACCCATCTACAGACTGACCGCGGCAAGTGCAGCTTAACCTTGCAGATCGTACAATCCGCGCAGTCGTTGCTTCGCTACGCTTTAATTTCAATAAACTACCGATCCAAAAACTTTCATACCAAAGAACAAAGTTTATGTAAAAGTTTAGCAAACAAAACTATCCAAAAGTTCAACATGGGAGCCTTCAAGAAAAGAGCATACGTCTTTTTAAAAGGTCGGCAACGCATCGGCGACTGCCCTGGTGTTGCGGATGTCCATGGGCTGCGGAGAATGCTTACCATCAAGTGAACCGATTGTTCGTTTGCGCATGTATACAAAACAATTAAAAAAAAATCTGTATAATGATTGTTCGTCTTGATGTCAAAAGGATAGTGATTATAACTAAACAACTATATAATTATTAACTTTTACCCGCGGCTTCGCTCTCGTGATTCCACCGTATATTTATCGGGCTTTATGTCACTCATACAATTCACGTCGAACCGTTGCTCTGTTGCTGTTTTGTAGAAAGAAAAGCCAGCAAACACTTTCGCATTAATAATGTTAGGATGTTAGCAAAAACATATACATATAAACGAAAAAAAAAACCACTTATTCGCTGAATTCCAGGCCTATTTTATTGCTAGCCCAGTTAATCTCGCAGGCTGGCTAGACGCTAACTTTAATCTGATAATGAACAGACCAGACTAACTAGTTTCCTGCGGCTTTGCCCAGCAAGGCTTATGTTCCTAATTCTGTTTGCTCAACAGTGGTCTTGAAGACAAAGGTCTTCAACCAGTGCGTCCTGCCAGTCATGACTTACGGTGCCGAGACGTGGACACTGACAGTTGGGCTAGTCCACAAATTCAAAGTCGCTCAGCGAGCTATGGAGCGAGCTATGCTTGGAGGTTCTTTGAAGGATAAAATCCGTAACGAGATTATCCGGAGAAGAATCGGAGTGACCGACATAGCTTGTAGGATCAGTAAGCTGAAGTGGCAGTGGGCTGGCCATGTCTGTCGAAGGACCGATGGCCGTTGGAGCAGACGAGTCCTTGAGTAGAGACCGCGTATCGGCAAACGCCCTTATCTCTTCTCATGGGTGTCGTAAAAGGCGACTAAGGGATTCACCAGAGGATGGGCAGCAGCGTTCTCTGAGTATTTAACCCACCAACTGCGATCGCCAACCCGCCTGCCAAGCGTGGCGATTATGGCATATCCCCCCCTTAATTGGGGGAGGCCTATGTCCAGTAGTGGACGTCTTTCGGCTGTAATGATGATCGGCAAACGCAGCGTAGGGCGCCCCCCTGCCAGGTGGTTCGACGACCTAAAGAACGTGGCTGGGGGGACTGGATGCGGAAGGCAGAGGACCGAGCGTTGTGGCGCAACTTGGGAGAGGCCTATGTCCAGCAGTGGACTGCGATAGGCTGAGTTGATTGATTGATTTAACAGTGGTCTTGATTGGTGGCCAATCAGCTTTAGACTTTGGTGAGATGTAGACTGTGGTTCTACAAAAAGCGTTTTAAGTTGTTATAATTTTAAAATAAAAATCTGAAGACAAAACTAACTACTAATTAGGTATTTTAGACAAACAATAATTTACAGCTAAGTAAATTACTATTCAAATATTAAAATGTTCATAATTTTTTGGTGTTGCCTCAACTACAGGACTTCTAAGTTACATGGGGTATATGACGTTACTTTGCAGAATAGACTTCAAAGCCATCTCTTCCCGTGATTGTCGTTTAATGGAAAAGGATGAGCAGTATAATTTATGTGCCCTAATAACAATATCTTGCAATAACCAATCCATTTGGCAACCGTATTGACAATCATTCATAACCAAGAGTTAAGGCGATATGAGGGTGCCAATAATAATGAGGATATATACGTACAGGCATAATCAGACCATTACATTCCTACTACTGGGCTCGGGCCTCTTTTTGGAATATAACATAATATCACGCCTGTATATCCCCGAAGGGGTAGGCAGAAGTGTTATTGTGTTGTGTACACCCACATTTCGCCAGTTATGTTATAGTCCCATGTAATAGGGGGCGAGCCTATTGCCATTAACCGGGCACAAATCCATACTTCGGGCAGCTACTGAGAATTTCCTAATGAAAAAACCCAATAACACTTTGCCCAACTCGGGAATCGAACCCAGGACCCCACGCTCAGCAGTCATGCTTGCAACCACTAGACCAACGACGCAGTTTGGAATATAATATTATAATAATTATTATTTTGGACATTTTACACAGCACCATCTAGTCCCAAACTAAGCAGAGCTTGTATTATGGGTACTAGACAATGGATAACTTACTTGTTATATAATGATGACCCTTGCCTGCGGAACGCTAAATTATTGAAGCGATGACACACTCTACAGCGAATTGCACCGTGAGATCGCCTGATCAGCAATTCGGTAGCGTGTGACCGAAGTTGCGCAATACTAATAATTCAATATTAAATTAGCATACCTACTCGTCACTCTTGTTTCTCATATCGAACATTTGTCATGCATCCTAGTTTTAGACCGATATATGTAATTATTATATCGATTACATTTTTAAGTTAATTAAATCGGTTTCATTTTGTACCCTCGGCTGCAGCCGTACGTAATTTACTAATACACTTTTTTGTCAATACATACTTAAAATACATAAATAACATCCAGACCAATACAAACACTTATGTTCATTCATCACATAAATACTTGTGTCCTGATAAAGGGAGGATCTTCCGACCAGGCTGGGTCTGCGCCTGGCGGGCTTCTGCCCAACGGTTGATGTTTTATTTTCATTTTTCTAATGGTCTCTCGCAGATCGATACCCAAAATAGGTACCCTAACTGCTTAACCGAGCGCAACGGTTTATGTTGAGCGCTTGTATAATATATACTAAGTTGCGTGTCATACTCTGCTTGCGTGATTAAGGATTTTTGTGTCGTCATCGACTACGTCAGTGTTGGTTCACATGTAGTGAGATAGATGTCGCTACAAAAGTAACAAAGACAGTTTCACATTAATTATAATAATAAGTAGGTTAGTAGGATTCTGCATTTCAGTATGAAATAAATTAGTGTAGTAATGGAAATTTTCGCTGCCGTTTTGAATTATCTTTACTCTTTATTTATATACCTATATACAAAGAAAGGACCCAAAAATAATAATGCGTGTAGAGATATTATAATGTTTTATCGTACCCACATTAACATGAAAACCCAGCATCATCACTTTTAAAACATTAACGTAAAGCAAATATCCTTAAAATTATTATCACGATTAAACAGAGTTAATTGCTCCTTTTATAGCCACACACGCAAGTGATGGTACAAAATTTTAATATGTAAGTATTTATGTGGTAATATTCTGCGTAATCAAGTGTTTTAGAAGTAGAACGGTGAATTTATAATACCTACCTATTATACCGCATACCTAATTTTCTTAGAATGTACTACGTAAGACATTTTGTACCTAATGAAAAGTCTTACCTTCATATTATATTTGAATTAATTACTTGCTTGAATATGAAGCTGTCTAAAGGCAGCCTTCAAAATTGTCGTTCAACTGGTATTGGACGTTTTCTATGATTTATTGAATGTTATTTGTTGAAATTACGCTCCTGTATCTTTTCTGATGAAAATGTAGAGAACCCTTGGTTGCAGAGTAGACAAGTTAGCAGCTTAATAAAAAAAAAATATCAGCCCATTTCTGTCCTATTGCTGGGCACCAGGGTCTTCTCAGAAAGAGAAGGATTCAGCCTTAGGACACCACGTTGGCCTGCTGCAGGTTGGTGGTCTAAGCAAAACTAAGCAGAGTTTGTACTAGCCGTCAATTCCGAGTTCACTTTCTTTTTATCCATATCATCTTTCACACAATCCATCCATCTTTTCTTTGGTCTTCCTCTTTTCTTATAGCCACATTCCTACTCAAAAACATTTTTCGTAACATGCTCCTCATTTCTCCGCATCACATGTCCTTACCGTGACAATCTACTGCGTCTCTCAACATTTCCGTCACTGGTACTACTTTCAAACTCCCTCTCACATACTCATTTCCTATTAAGCTTCAAGTATCTACCTACATACACGACACACATACACGATACTTAAGATCATCGGAAAACTTGGGGCTTCTGATGCCAATGCATTCTACAAAATTTTATGATAAATCTTTTACTGTTCAGGCTGTGCGTCTGTGGAATGAGTTACCTGTGTCTATACGGCGAGCTCAGTCACCGTTTTCATTTAAAAAATTAGTTAAAGAATACTACCTTTCCAAATAGATTGTAATTTATTAAGACATTGCCTATGTATCCAATCTCTATTCTATATTGTAAGATTATTTATTTATATATATGTTATATATATTTATTATACCTATATGTATAATATATTTTGTGCTATTTATTTATTTTAGTTTAGTAGTACGCCACGGACTGCCCCCATTATCTAGATCTTACGTCTTCTTTGTCCATCCAAAGGTTGTCTGGAAGATATCGCTTTTAGCGATAAGACCCATGTACCCATAATTTATACGTTGTTCCTGTTTACTACTATTTTCATGGTGTACAATAAAGTTTATTCTATCTATCTACCTATCTTATTATAAATATTAATAAAACATTTTGTTCCAGACCTCCCGCATCAGCAACGCGAGTGGAGACGCCTGTGAGCGTCGCGACCCTTGCCAGCATGGCGGTGTGTGTATCAGCACCGACGATGGACCTATCTGCGAGTGCCGGGACGGTGACTACGAGGGGGCTTTCTGTGAGAGAGGTTAGTGGAGAAATTGTTTTATGAAACAGCGTGAAAATGCACATCTAGCGGGAGACAATAAGGGTAAGTAATTATTTTATAATTTTCAACGCATTTACGCATGCGAAGCGAAATCTCAAGATATAAATTGTGGAAAAAAAACATCGCTCACGAGCAGGATGCGAACCTGCGACTCCTGGCTCAGTATGCCAGTGCTTTAGCCACTAAGCTACCGTGAACACATTTTTTCATTCTACAATTTATATCTTTAATAATAAATAAATAATAATTTATTTAATTTTAAGAAAAAGTGTTACAATTGATCACATATAACACATAACATAACATATTGTTACGAGCTGGGGGTTCGTATATGGATAGAAAGCCGATTAAATGCGTAGAGAACACTTAATAGTGACGTCACGGATGTCAGTGACGTCACGGATGTCAAATTAGCCCTAAGCTCTGTATGGTACCTCTGAAGTTAAAAATAATATACAAGTTTGTTTCTTGAAACTTTACTGTAGACGTGTATATACAAGTACAAATTACAAGTGACATTATTATTCAGTGCATTTGTGTAGTGAAAAACACAGAAACAATAAAAACATAATCTCGTTTGCTGAACCATTTTTATATCTACCTGAAGTTTTATCAAAATAACTGGATTTCGGTGGCTGCCTGAATATCTCTAAGTGATCTAGACTATTGTGTGTGCGCGCCTTTACACCATTATTGTGTATCATCTTATGGTGTGTCAACGTACCATAACACCTTGCAAAGTGCCATAAGCGCATTACTATGAATAGCGCCATCTAGTGATTTAGTATTGTACTATTTGGGAACTGAGTTTTAAAATAATACCGAGTGACCACTATCGTTGCTGCCACCTTATACCATGGCGAAATGTGCGGCCTGTGGTAAGTTTTTGTCAGCGAAGGGAGGCGCAAGTTGTGCCACCATCACCTGTAATAACAGGTACCACCTCGCTTGTCTGCTCTTGCCGGAGACTACACAGTTAAGCCACGACTGGCTATGCCCGGAATGCAAGAGGAAGATGCCTAGGGGTGATAATAGCACTACCCCTGTTAAAGAGCTGAGCAGCGGACCCGCTGAAGTCACTGTCCCAGTACTACATGGCACCTTAATCAGGTCGCCTGTTGCAGCTCGGCCTATTGTACATGCTCCAGCTCAGGTTGTGGTTGAGCAATGCGTAGAAGGGGAACCCTCGCCGAAATCACAGATGACCCTTTGCGAGGAGATCAGGCTTTTCAGGTCGGAACTCCGGGTGGTCAGAGATGAAATGAGGGAGTTTCGTAGAGAGATGGCCGAGTTTCACCTGTCTTTGGGAGCTTGCTCAGAACGAGTCGATGGCCTCGAAGCCAGGATAGTGGCCCTTGAAAACAAGGAAATCGGCGCTTTGCCTGATAAAAAGGTCACTCAGCTCGAGCTCACTGTAGAGCGGCTGCAACTCGAGCTCAACGAGCGTGATCAGGAGTCGCTTGGTTCTGATCTAGAAATTGCCAACCTCCCGGAAATACCTGGCGAAAATACAATGCACACAGTTGTGACGGTGGCAGCAAAACTCGGTTTGACTCTGGAGGAACGCGACATTGTGTTCGCGCAGCGGGTGGGACTCAGAGTTGAGCATGACGTACAGAAGGGTACGGCTGGCAGTGTCAGCCCGGCCGGCGGTGCGAGCATAGCGGCGGGAACGAGCCCAGCAGGAGGAGCTAGCCCCGCCGCAGGAGCGCGCGCGCGCCGCATCGTAGTTCGCTTGACGCGGCGCGCTCTGCGCGACCAGCTGTTGCAGAGTGCGCGCGTGCGGCGCGGAATCACCACAGCGGACCTAGGGTTTCCTACACCACCTCGTCGCTTTTTCCTGAACGAGAGGCTCACCAAAACAAATAAGTATTTGTTTTACCGGGTCCGTGAAGCTGGTAGTCGTCTTGGGTGGAGATATACCTGGACAAAGTTCGGGCGCATTTTGGCTAAGCAGGGTGATGGCAAGGCTACCCACTGCATCCGCTCGGAGGAAGATTTGGTTCGGGTTTTTGGCCGTGAGATATCCAGTGACAGGGAGGCCTAGCTTTCAAGTTTTTAGTACTCGGCAAATGAATCTCACTTTAATTAGTTTTAAGGTCTTCTGCACAGTGTTGTCTTTAAGTGGGAGGCAAATTCTTTTCCTGTATCAGTATTTCTTGGTTGCACGGTGTGCCCTAGCTGCGAGAGCAATAATAAAATATGTACATTACCTATTCACACTATTTTGGTTAACTGTATATACATTGGCTATATATAAAATACATTTTCTGCTACATTCTATACTAAGTATTATTTGCAACACAATTTTTACACAATTACATATTATGTTACACTTTACATTACAAAATATATCATACATTAAATATAGAATTAAAACTATATACACCGGCAATTTTAAAAATGAATAAGAAAAAGAATTTAAAAGTTGGTTTGTTTAATGCGGGGTCATTAGGAACAAAACATGAGGAGTTTATAGTGGCTATGGAAAGTTCTGCAGTGGATATCATGGCGATAAATGAGACATGGCTTAGGGATGGCGAGGAAGGTCGGGCGCCGACAGTGCCGGGCTACCGGCTGCGGCACGTGCCGCGCCCGGCCGGCACCACGGCGCGCGGCGGGCGCGGCGGCGGCGTGGGCTTCTACGTGCGCACCGGCGTCCGCGTGCGCGCCGTGCCGCACCCGCCCTCGCCGCTTGTAGAGCAGATGTGGCTGAGACTGAACATCAACTCCAGCTCAGTCATTATAGGTACTGCCTACAGACCGCCATGGCTTAATGTTAACGTTTTCCTGGATGCAGTGACTGCTTCCCTTACGTCTATCGCTAATGCAGATAAAATTCTTCTACTTGGTGACTTCAACATAGATATTTTTGATCAAATAGATAATAAAACTGTACTGCTTAACAATTTTTTAAATTACTCTAATCTCAAACAGGTAATTACCGAGCCAACCCACTTTACTGATCATAGTGAGACACTGATTGATATAGTGTGTACTGATGCCCGAGTATGTGGGGTTTCAGTATCACACATACCAGAATTGGGTCATCATGCAATTATATTTGTTGAACTTAATTTTAAATTGGAAAAACCCACACCACGTTGGATTACCTATAGACCACTGAAGGATGTCTTACTTGACAAATTTAACGACGATCTAAATAGAATTGACTGGGAGTATGTTGAGAGCCTGCAGGATGTAAACTCCATGGTAGCTACATTTAATTTATATTTGTTAACTTTGTTTGATCTCCATGCTCCCTTAAAGAAAATTCTGATAAAAGAAAAGTCTACTCCGTGGATTACAGATACTGTGAAGGACATGATCAAGTTGCGTGACAAGTACCACACAAAATTTAAATCTTCTAGATCCGAAAGTCATAATCAAACATATAAAGAGTTGAAATACCTAGTCAGAGCTGCATTTCATAGCGAGAAGTCTGTTTATTTCAGTACATGTGTTAATAGCAACCCAAAAAATTATGGAGCCATCTTAAGTCTGTCATTGAGGTTTCAAGAAAACAAGAACGTGGCCTACCCTTTTTTTTTTAATGACCCTGAGAGTATAAACAAACACTTTTTAGAGGTACCCGGTAGCGGTAAAGTGACAATCTCAGACTTAACATATTTTGAATTTAACAGATTTGGTACAAATAGTTTTCATCTTGAGCCAGTCCAAGGAGATGTTATTCTGAATCTTCTCCGTGGCCTCAAATCCAATGCCCTTGGTTGTGACAGTATTTCGTTAGATATGCTGATGATGACACTCCCTCGTACACTCTCAGTTATCACATCAATTGTCAACAAATCCATTGTTACTTCTTCCTTTCCTGACCTGTGGAAAAATGCTATAGTCAGGCCAATACCTAAAGTTCCTAATCCAACTGTAGCAAAGGATCTCCGGCCAATCAGCTTATTGCCCTGCCTGTCCAAAGTATTGGAGAAGGTTGTATGTAATCAGCTCAGGGAGCATTTGGAGCAAAATACAATGTTACCTATGCTCCAGTCAGGATTTCGACAGAAACACAGCACTTCTACAGCCCTCATTGATGTTGTTGACAATGTCCTAGAAGCCAGAGACCAGGGTATGGGTACATCGCTTGTCCTCCTAGATTTTTCGCGTGCTTTTGACTCCATAAATGTATCACTACTTCTTTCAAAGATGTCTTATTATGGGTGTCACATTGAAACAATAAATTGGTTTCATAGTTACCTGAGTAATAGGTCTCAGTTTGTCCAGCTGACTAATGACGTGAATGGAGATGTATTAGCATCTAGTCCTAAGCAGGTGAATAGAGGTGTCCCTCAAGGATCCATCCTTGGTCCATTGCTCTTCATTCTATATAGTGCGGACATCACCAACTGTCTGGTCAACACCAAGTTCCACCTTTATGCTGATGATCTGCAGCTGTACCTCTCTTTCCACCCCCAAAATGCTGAAGAGGCTGTAAAAAAAATTAACGAAGATTTGGATAGGATTGCAGTATGGTCAAGAAGAAACTCCTTGGTGTTGAATCCAAATAAGTCCAAATTTATTGTTATGGGGTCTAGAGACTGCATTGCCAAAACTCTTTCTCAGAGTTTAGACATAAAGATAGATGGTTGTCTTATAGAGCGTGTTGATGAGGCCCGTAATCTCGGAGTGATTTTTGATTCACAGTTACATTTTGAAAGCCATGTTTTGCAAGCTGTGCGTAACTGCTTTTACCGTTTAAAGCTTCTATATAGAATGCGTCCCTACATAAGTGTGGATATGCGTGTCATGCTCTGTGAGTCACTTGTTTTATCCAAGCTGAACTACGCTGACACTGTGTATGGGACCTGCATTCTTGGAAGAACCGAAAAATTTATACAACGGGTGCAAAATGCTTGTGCACGTTTCTGCTTTCATGTTCCTCCTCGATCGCATGTTACCCCTTTTTTAAATTATGGAAATCTAATGAAGATGCAAGCTCGCAGAAGACTACATCTGGCTACTCTCCTTTTTGATGTAATTTTGACAAAAAAGCCTACTTACTTGTATGAAAAGTTGTCATGGTCGCGCGATTACAACAAGTTTAACACCAGAGCATCCGCATACCTCTTGATCACCCAGAAGCATAGAACTGCTGCATTTCGTGGAAGTTTCAAGTTCGCTGCCACTCGGTGCTGGAATGATTTACCACCGCCTCTCCGTGCTTTAAAAACCGTAAATACGTTCAGGGTAAAATATAGGTACTACCTGTTAAATAGGCAAAAGGAAAACATTTGAGGTTACCTGTGGTCTGCACGCTATTTGTAACGGTGGCCAAAGTGGAGTATCGCAGCGATGCAGCGAATTATTATTTATCAACATCAATATTACTACGCCATTGATCTTTCCAGTCAGACGAATGAAGAAATCTATTAATGTTTATTTATTCTAAGATACACTCTAAAACACTGCACGTATGAACCACAGATTACTATATTAGTAGCTAGCTAGTATGAACTTTGTGCTGTATTTGTTATATAATGTTATTGTTGTTTTGTATTATTTTGTTAAAACTTGTTTACTCATAGTTAAATCCGTGTATAGAAAATTAGAAATGTCTTTGGTTAAATCACCCACAGACCAAGTAGAGATGCTACGCATCAGACGACAATCTCCGAACAAGAAATTTGGTCGATAGGGAACCAAAGAGTAGCCTCAATAATAGAAAATGACAAGCACAGATAATACATTATTTTCAACTTCTAACCAAGCAAAAGGTTTTTAAATTTCGGCCTTGGATACAAGGCTTTTGCCTCTTATTCATGCGTAGGTAGGTACCTATACATGCATTGCTAATATTTTATTTTTTATAGTGAAAGTGAAATAAAAACCATTACTTTTACATAAATCTGTTTATTTTTCAATTTTCTCCTATAAACATTATGCATTTTTTCAGTTATTTCTAATCAGAATAAAATTTTACATTTTCTTGTTTGATTTGCATCCACAGGATCTTCATAGCCACAGGAGTCATCGTCTTCAGTGTTGAAGGGACTGTTATTTGATTGTACATTACCTGCAAGGAAAATTAAGGCTTTTAACTACTTGGTTTTACATTAATATCTACAATGTTATCATTGCATTTACATAAATAAAAAAAAATGAAAGAAAGAAATAAAATAATTATTTTAATCTTGTTACAGGCGAGAGATAATATTACACATCAACAATAAAATTAAAAATAATATGCCTGTAAAAGACTAAAAAGGCCCCCATCTCAGCATATGCTACAACACCGAAATGTTGCAGCACTGGTTTCCAGATGGGTCCCGGAATGAACATTATAACCTAGTAATTTAAAGTATAGCCTAGTGGTTGAATGCTTGCCATCCTTGCAGGGGGATCTGAGTTCGTACCCGGCCCATACCTCTGGCTTTTCGAATTCAAGTGCGAATCAGAATTTGATTGTCACTTTTTACTTTAACGGTGAACGAAAACATCGTGAGGAAACCTACCCACTTGAAGCACTTGCTTCATACAGTTCTTGATGGTGTTTAGTCCACCAACCCGCAGTAGGCCAGCGTGGTGGACTCAGGCCTGAATCCTTCTGAGAAGAGGCCCGTGCCCAGAAGTAGAACAGTAACGGGCTGATAATGATGAACCATTTTTTTATAGAAATGTCTTTAGAACTTTACCCTGCCTACCGTTATGCTCAAACATTTCTCAGTTGATTGTGACATTCACACACAGCTTACTTTGTTGAGGTCAACTTATAATATTATTATTCATATTATTTTGTTTTTAAATATAAATGCCATTAAAGAAAATGAAAAAAGCTGTTGCTTACCTCATTTAACAAATGATTTCCAACAAAACTGTATGTAGGCGGTGGCATCTCAGTATCTGAAATAATACAAAATAGTTTTACAACAGCATTAATATTATTAAGATTCCACACCCGAAGGGTCCAAATGGAATCCTATTACTGTGGTCAACGGCAGATCCAGGATTTGTTTCTGGGAGGGGCACAAGGGCCAGATAGGCAAGGAGTACTTAGAAGTGTCCCCTATAGTATTGCATTATGAGTGATATTTTATGATTTCCAACTTGCGGTAGCATGTAGTATACTTATGTTTGCAAAAAGAAACAAATAATATTCAAGCGGTATTGTATTAATCTCCCAACTCCTAGTTTTATTTGAACCATCTGGTGGGAAGGGCTTGTTTCCCTGTGTATCAATTCATTAAGCTTAGTTTGGCCCCCAGAAGCCTGAAATAATCGTTTTCTGTAGTGTGTACTGCATGCAGATTGAAAAGTTCATTGTCAAATATTACACTTTAACATTGAAATGAAATATATTATTATTTGCTTACCTGATGTGATCATATAACAGTGGCTTGATGTGCTAGTGGCTAGTAGTAAGCTTGTTTGTTGGGCACATGTTAACAAACATTTCGTAACCGTAATTCGTAATGTACGTTTTTATTTAGTTATATTAAACTGTAGAAAACTGAATAGTATATTTCAACTTTTAAATGGGATAGGTACATAGTTTAGAGTGCCCATTTTACAAAGAGTTAATTACAAAGAGAATCACTTCAATAATTGAGATTATACATGTATACTACACATAGGTATATAACAACAATATAAAGACCAGAAGGGGAAGGCCGAGGGGGACGAAGTAACTGTCAAAATCTATTATTGAACCCATCTAGAATCATAGACATAACGTTGAAAATTTTTGTTCTAAGATTACTACCCGTGAAATCACCTATGTTTACTCTTTGCTCTGACATATTTAAAAATGTATGATGCCTGTCTTGGAACCCTGCCTTTTGCGCATTGGCGTGGCGTCCCTTCGTTTGTCATGTCATGGACAAATGATGCGGATCTAAAGGTGGAGGCACACCTGGCACACGTTAAATGATGTTTATTTTATTTTTCTAAAGCATTGCCTAACTAATTGTCACATTTGTCTCTAATACAATAATACATAATTTAGGTTTACTGTATTTATATTTATTAGCTCGTTTTTACCCGTGGCCTCACTATCGGGACCCATCCGAAAACCAGCGCTGCAACATTTCGGTGTTGTAGCATATGCTGAGATGGGGGCCTTTTTTAGTCTCATACAGGCATATAAATTTTAAGTTTATTGTTAATACACCATTTTTAGATTTTTTTTCTCTCGCCTGTACCGAGACTGAAATAAATATTTTCTTTCTTTCTTTCTTTCTTTCTTTCTAATACAGCACAATTACACTGAACTACTAATTAACACACAAAGTTACTAGTTAAATCGCTCCGAGTATCGCTTCGATGTTATCGCTTGTATCGCTTGTTCCCAACTGAACTCCAACTGAACTCTACTGGCGCTTTTTTTTTTTTTTTTTTTTTTTTTTTTTTTTCGAATGGGCTCTCGCAGGTGGGACCGAAGACCCATTTCTGCTTAACCGGACTTAGTTGGCGGAGAGTCCCATGTGGGACTCCATTCGCCGAAAGTTTTTTCCCTAACTTATAAACTAAATACGCGCGGTATCATTAATACCGCGCGAAAGCGGGCGCCCCCCGAGGGGGGGGCTCGAACCTCGCTGGGGCATTGCAGGGGGACCCCGCCGTTCCTATGTCCCCCTAGCAGCCGTTGCTGCATCGAATTGGTTTCCTCGAAAGTAGCGGACTTTCGGTTCCTATCGGGTGACGTGTTAAAACGCCGTGAAGCGGCAAGCCTCGCCGGCGAGGCTAAGACCTACCTAGAAAACCTAACCAGTGGCTACGCAATAGCCTGCTCCTAGGAACTACTCTAGAGCATAGGGCCGGTCTCGCGTGACGAGATTATCTCCGGTTGCTTACACCGTGAGGGCGTCCCCAGGGGGGAGCTCGGACCTGGACTCAGGGTACAGCAGGGGGACCCCGCCACCGGTCCCCCCAGCAGCCGGTGCTGCGTCGGCATGTGTGTTTCTCGAGAGTCGGACTCTCGGATTCTGTGTGTGTGTCGCGTCGGTCCTCGCCGGCGGGGACGATATTTTGGACGACGGCGTCGGAGTGTGCTTGTACTTTTATCTGACTCCTGGAGGAGTGTAATAGCGTCATCGGGTTCAATGAGTGTGTGTCTGGGACGTCGGATTTTGCTAATAGCAGATGGCTGGTAGACAGTGGCCGCCACGACCAAGGGATTGGGGTGTTTGGGAGCGGAGTCGAAATAGCGTTTTGAGACACGCTTGAAAAACTGCTTGATGGTCGGCAGTTTGAGGTCTAGGTGGAGGTCGACGTTGCGTACGTACCAGGGGGCGCCTACGGCCCTTCGCATGAAACGGTTTTGGAGGGTTTGGAGTAAGTGAATTCTCACCGGCTTAACGTGTGCGAACACAACGCTAGCATAGGCGAGTATGGGGCGGATACAGGTGGTGTATATCCTTACTTTGAGAGGAGTGGGCAACTTACTGTGCGCATTGAGTAGGGGGTGGAGACGTCCGAGGACGAAGGCGGCACGGTTTTTCACCTTGCGGATATGTGGTCTGAAAGTCAGTCTACGGTCAAGGATCACTCCAAGGTATTTGGCTTTACTTTGCCATGGGATCTGTTTACCGAACATTGAAACTGGTACGTTCAATTCTTTGCGGTACTGTGACAGGGGTTTCTTATCGAATAGGACCGCTGCACTTTTTTCGGGATTGACTTCGATTCTCCATTTCCGGAACCAGTCACCTAGGGTGTTGGCCGCGGATTGGAGGGTACGAGAAATAGCGACATGGCTCCTGCCGGAGTAATAGATTGCCGTGTCGTCGGCGAAAAGGGCAATACGGGCTGCACCGCATTTTGGAATATCGCTGGTGTACAGCGTGAACAGTAGGGGGGAGAGCACGGAGCCTTGTGGCACACCGGCGTGAATGGGATGGGGGGAGGAGAGAGCCCCTTCTATGCGATAGCAAAAGGTACGATTCGATAAGTAGTCTCGGATGATGAGCACGAGACGATGTGGCACATTCATAGTGTACAGCTTATATAATAAGCCGTTGTGCCACACTTTATCGAAAGCCTTTGCTACGTCGAAAAAGAGAGTACCGGTCATTTGACCGCGTACGAAGCCTGCACTGATGTGTTCTACAATGCGGTGCAGTTGATTAACGCAGCAGTGCTTTGTACGAAAGCCAAACTGCTCGTCGGGAAGGAGTTTATTTGAGTCGGCGAAATCTTTGAGTCGCTTATAAATAAGCTTCTCGTAGATTTTACCGAAGACATTGAGGAGACTAATCGGCCGGTAACTACTCGGCTCGGCTTTTGGTTTGCCCGGTTTTGAAATACCGATTACCGTAGCCTGTTTCCAAGCCTGGGGAAAGATGTTGTTTTTAAATGCCGCATTGAAGATGACGGTCATTAGAGCGATTAGGGTGGCAGGGAAACGTTTCAACACCTTATTGGTGATGCCGTCTGCGCCGGGGGCTTTTTTGGGCTTAAGATCCTTGACTATAGAGAGAACTTCGTCAGGGGTGATCGGTGGGAGCGGGTCATCAGGGTCATCTATTGGGGGGGGGGAGGGCTGACCTACGCTCTACTTCTGAATTAACCTTGTCAAGGTGGGTTTGGCTTACGGGAAGCGTACTGAGAGTGCACTGAGACTCCAAGCTGTCGGCTAAGCATTCGGCTTTTTCGTCATCATCAAAGGCCGGCCTTTGATTGGGTCGATTTAGGGGGGGCATAGCTGCCGTGGTCTCGCATTTGAGTTTGCGTTGAAGTGCCCAGAAGGCTAAATGAGACGGTTGGATTTCGCTGACTTCCTTGTCCTAAATTTAGGGAACGGGGTTTGAATCTTTTGGGTGGGGCCGTATTATACATTATAATTGGAATTAAGTATTCTATAGATGTCTTGGTACTTGGTAAGTACCTGAAGGCGCTGCTCGTGGATGCCTTGGGTAAAGGCCCAAAGTCTAGAGTAGGCGTCAATACGGGTTTCCCCTGACTGGGGTTCGAGGTGTTCTCTCGGCAGAAGGCCGGGGTAGTTTACCGGAGGGGGGGTTCTCATGGGGGGGGGGGCTTTAGCTGCTGGTGCAGTTTTGGGCCTGAGAGAAGGTGCGGGGATGGGTAAGTTCATCAGCGCGGGGGGCTCTGAGGCCGGGGGCGCGAGACGAGAGGTCGGAAGAGGTGGGTATTGGGGCTTTTGATTACCCTTAAACCAGGGGTTGGGCCCGAGTGGGCCGTGGAAATTAGGGGAGGGCCCGAGTGGGCCTCTAGGGTTTGGTGGTTGGTAATGGAAGGGGGCTGCGTAGGAGGGGGCTTCCCTCGCAACGCGGTCGGAGGCGCGTTTTGCCGTTTTGGCGTTGCGCATTTTGGGGGCTTTGGGGCATCCGCGATAGTTTGCTGGATGCCCGGCTTTACGGCAAAGGACACAGCTAGGGGGCTCCGTGCACTGGTCCCTCTCCTTGGGACGCTCGCACTCGGTAGTCCCGTGATCGCCTAGGCACTTGCACGCACCTGGGCTTTGCGTAGCAGTTACGCTGGGAGTGACCATACAGCTGGCAACGGTGGCATTGACCAGGCTGGTTTGACTTGTGGGGGCGCTCGACCGTGATGCCTGATAAATTGCATACGGTCTTTATATTGTAGATGTTTTTGGCGTTTTCGCCAGGGTGACAAATGACAAGGACCATGTTGTAGGGTTCACCGTGCTTACCACGGAACATACGGTGGGTTATAGCAACCGGGATCCCTTGACGATCGAGGTCGGCGTGCACTTCCGTGCAGCTGACTTCGGACGGAATCCCTCGGATCACAACTCTAAGGAGTCGGTCCTCTGGGAGTGCGTAGGTGTGAAAAGACACACCACGCTCGCGTAGCAACCTGGTAAGGTTGCGGTAATCAGTGGGGGTGGGGACAACTACTTTAATGCCCTGCTGTGTGGGGCGGGCACTAGTGAAATTAATCTTATTTTGATTGCACCAGTCGGATATCCTGGTCCAATATGCCTTATCCTGGATGAATAAGGGAGGCGGGATGGGCACCTTCTTCTGGGAAGGTGAGGTATGTTCCTGAGGGGAGGGGGGCCTGTTATCCTGCGAGGAGGAGTGAGAGGCGGGACGGGGGGTAGGGGCCGGGGCAGAGTTTGCCTCGGAAAGTTTTAAAGATTTTGAGGCGAGAGTCTCGGCCTTGTTTGTTTTCCGGCTGCGTTTTTTACCTTTGCCCACTACCGTGGTAAAGGCACCGGCCTCGTCTGAGTTGACCTCACTGTCCGAAGACATCTCTTGGTCTGATGGGATTGGGGAGCGATCAGGGTATTGAGTGGGGGCTGGGGTGGGGAGAGGTGAGGGGGTACGGTCCTTATGGTCCAGGCTGGCTGAACGCCTAGGCGGACCACGCGGAGACCTCGGCCTCTCCTCATCACTGTCGGAACGGGCGGGGCGCCTATTCCTCCTTAGGGGTGGGGGGGTATCGGGCGACTCTGGAGAGTCGGGGACGTCAGGTTGTTTGGCGGCAAAAGCGCTGCCAAACAGGTCGCCATAGTTGGCGATAAAGGTAGGGTCCTTGAAGAGGACGTTTTTTAAGATGCTGAGGAACTCGGCATCAGACACCATCATATAGATGATGACTAAGCCAAGCCTAGCAACAATGAGAGGGGGAGAAAATTAGTGGCGTACTAACATGGGGGTTTGCTCCTCGGGTGGGTGTTCCCGGGAGTGTGTTCAAACCCTCCCCGTCGGGTATAGACGGGGAGGTTGTGTGCCTACTGGTGAGCCCTAAGCTTGCACTCCTGTTTGCCAGTCTTAATGTGCAAACAGGTCCCTAAGTCTCTAGTGTGCAATGGGTGTAAACCCCTAGAGAATGCTAGATAGGACGAAACGGGGGTAAGCTAGGGAAGACTAGGAGATCCCCCAAGGCCTTCTGGCCCTAGCTTCTTCCAATTTTGCTTTGCCCTTAAGGAGCGCAGCTGGCGTGTCGGGTCAACGCCCCTCGGTTTGTTATCACCGTTAGGTATCCACCGAGAACCACAGTAAATAAGTGGGTTTTTCCTGAAGGGACACAACGTTTTTGACTGACTTCCTCAGACAGAGACAAAAGCGCGCCCGCTGTCTTGAAAAAGACAGCGAATGTGCTTATCGGGCTGCAGTCGGCGGGGCGACTGCAGAGGGCGCTACGGTGAGCCGTGGCGAAAAATATTCGAGCACTTAATTCGTCACGAGAGGACGGAGCAGGAGCAGCACGACCTCTCGGGGCGAGTGTCAGAGCGTGGTCTACTGGCGCTGAGCTGCACCGTTTATATAGGCCGCGAATCGTGGTACTAGAAAGTCCTCGAACGTCAACTGTCCTTGTCATAAGATAACTCCTTCTCACTTGCACATTCTCGTAATAGAAAGTTCTCGAACCTTGGCGAACCTCATCTATCCTCTATCCCGCTCACTCACTTCTAGAATGGAATGTTCTCGAAGCTTGTCGAATCTTGTCTATCCTTGTCTTGTATTAGGTCTATCTTGCTCACTCTCTTCCAGAAGGTTCTTCGGCTATCCTTGTCTAAGATTTAGCTCTATCTCGCTCATTCTTCAACAATTTTACATGTGGGTGTCAAATGGCCATAAGGGGTCCTGAAAACGCCTGAAAACGGGTTTTCAGGAAATGTCGGCATCGGATTTATTGGCTCCTGAAACGGCCTGAAAACATGTTTCAGGCGCCTGAAAACAACGGCAACTTACTCAAAATTTCGATTCTTTGATATATGATAGAGCCTCCTCTGATACGAACTGAAAATGCATTTCAGCCTGCTGAAAACGTCTCTAAGTCCAGGAAAATCGAGGTTGAAGTATTTCAGTCCACTCTGCTTAACCCTCCGTCGTAACAATATAATAAGGGTAAGGTTAATAAATAACCTTATTTAGTAACAATTGAAATTAAACTTAATTTGCTCCTTCATACGACTGTTTGAATAGCGAAATAAAATCAAACCGGGAGGCTCAAAGTACTGCTAATCTGTGGTACTGCGTAACAAGCGTCCAAAAGAGCCGGTACGAAGCTAGTCACGGCTCGCGTTGCAACACGTCGCCCGCTCAATTGATTTTTTCTCTTCTTAAAACCTACTACTACAGTAGTAACAAAGGCAATTAAATTACCTGTGTTACTACTGGTAGAAAGATTGGTAGTAACACCTGTAAGAAAGGACCACCATAACTATACAACATGTAACAAAAACCCTGTTGTTCCTGTGAGGTACGTTATCAGAATCGATATTCATACGTACGGACACAACTCATTTGAAAAACTCTTCAATAAAAATAATAAAATAAAATATGAAATTATTATTAATTATATACGCACTCACTCAGTGATTATATCAATAAAACTAATCAAACTAAATATGAAATCATTGTTAATTGTAAATTGAAAGTGTTTAATCACTTTTAATAATGATTTAATATGATTATTTTTATTGAACAGTTTTTCAAATGACTTGTGTCCTTACGTATGAATATCGATTCTGATAATGTACCTCACAGGAACAACAGGGTTTTTGTTACATGTTGTATGAAAGTTGTTAAGGGGCTCGTGGCTAAGTAGAAAGCGTGTGGATTGTACGATCTGCAAGGTTAAGCTGCACTAGCCGCGGTCAGTCTGTGGATGGGTGACCGTTTCGTTACACATCGAGACCGCTTTGTGCCTCGGAGAGCACGTAAAGCCGTCGGTCCTGCGCCTGATCTCTCTCCGGTCGTGTCGCATTGCCGTCCCATCGGATTATGAGAGTGAGGGAATAGAAAGTGCACCTGTGTTTGCGCACACACTTGTGCACTTTAATATGTCCCGCGCAGATGGCTAGTCTCTGTTGACATTGGCCGCCGTGACCGAAATTTATCCGGGAGAACATTATTATGAAGGCGAGTATGGCGTATGCTTGTATAACCATTAGTACGCGATATAATCCCTTAGAAGCTCTCGCGATAACCCCGACAAGTTTTAAGCTACCTCTGCATATATTCATCTGCTTAAGTAAAATACTTAATCCCCACTTAATACTCAAACACCAACATAAACATTACCGATACTACATCATCTTATAACATTTACCACAATCGCGTGTTAAAATTCATTTGCGTCTTGAACGAACAGTTAATAAAACACGTCTCAGTTAAATATAACTGTGGCGCTAAACCAACCGAGGTTGAACCTTAGCTAATGATCCATTAGTTGAAATGTCAGCTCTTACTGCTGAACAAGTGAATGAACTGGAGAACGAATGAGGGTTAAATGCTGTATTGGCACGCGAGCATCCTAAAATTTGCTTCATAGCGTTTTTAGCTCGAATGCTAGAACCTTAATTTGGGAACCTAATTTTACTTTAATTCAACAGACTAATTAGTTTCGAATGTAGTTTCCTTGGGTTTTAGTTTACATGTGATTCGATTAAAACTCAATTTAAAATTTCTCTCGAAGACAAAAAAATCTTTGAACGAGCGAAGCGAGGTCTCTTACGGCCAAAATTAATATCCAATCTATCCACAATTTACTAATACATAATATTTTGTATGGAGCTTATGTCAAATTCCTATCTCGAGTAGGGCAAATCGTGGATAGATTGGATATTAATTTTGGCCGTAAGTTAACTAGATAAAACTTCCAATCCAAATGATATAATTACTTCAAAATCTCGTACTTATATTCGATTATCACTTGCTTTAACGGTGAAGGAAACCATCGTGAGGAAACCTGCACACCTGAGTGCTCCATACAGTTCTCAATGGTGTGTGTAGTCCGCCAACCCGCACTAGGCTACAGTGGTGGACTAAGGCCTTAGCCTTCTCGTACTGAGAAGAGGCCCGTGCCCAGCAGTGGGACAGTAATGGGCTGGTTATGTATGTTATGTACTTCAAAATCTCACATAATACGTAAAACTTTACGCCAAAGCCGAATATGAAATTATAATCTTAAAAAAATAAAGAGGAGCAAACATTTTTTTTCGTTCTACTACCTAATGCTTTTGTATGGTATCGTTGAAAAGATCTTTTTTGACAAATTATAATTATAAATATTCTAGGTCATAGATTAAAAATTTGGTGGGCATCTAAAGTCACTGTTTTTAGACCTATGTTGTCCCGGGGTCTATCTGAAAAACGGCTCCAGGTTAAAAGTTGTTACTTATGGATGATTTCAGTAATACAAATACTGAAACATGTTAATTATCACTTATGAATAATAAATAAATATCTTTGGGACATTTTTTACACAGCACCATCTAGTCCCAAACTAAGCAGAGCTTGTGCTATGGGAACTAGACAATGGATATAATACTTATATACTTTTTTTTTGTAAATACATACGGTGAAATTACAATCACATGAGACTTTCCATCTTCATGTCTCAGTTTGGCGAACCGGATTACGGTACCATTTAGGCAACAGCCTAGGTGGTATTGCAGTTGTTATGGGCAAAGGTAACCACTTAACATCAGGTGGACCTTTAGCTCGTTTCGCCATCCTATACTATAAAAAAAAACCAAAAAAACTTATAATACATAAGCAACACCCAGAAGTGTGTGTTGGACAAACACTTATGTTCATCACACAAATATTTGTGTCCTGTGGGAATCGAACCCACAACCTCGTTAACAGCAGGACACTCGAACCACTAGACCACAGAGGTCGTCTTATGACTTATCATTATCACATACAAAAAAAAAGTTATAAGCAATAAAAGCAAAAACATTTCCTCACTAGTAACTACTTTCTGGCCAATCTAAACTCTGCTGTACATTCAAGGATCAAAATAACTCAATATAAATGTGATTCATGTTTGGAAAAGATACTCGCTAAACGTTTATCCTAAGGTCTCCGTTCGGGGCGAACTACTAGCTGTGCTACTAGTTAGAACCAGTGTGACCTAGTTTAAAACAAAAAACTGTTTTGGACACTTCAATTGTCTGGAGGTTTGGGCATAGAATAGATAATAATACGAGTATAGAAACGAATCTCTTTTCTACGAACCCCAAATGCCGCCTTATAACTACCTACTTCCCGCTTCAGCTCGTAACGTCCCTCTGTCGTCCGCGCATGCTGCCAGGGCTGTTAGCCGCTAAATATTAACAGCGTTATGTGTTGGTTTAGTTAGAAAAAATATTTTAGATTGTTCTTTACTATGAAATAATTATTTTATCCTAGTTTTACGTAATAAGAATTTTATATTTAGTTACTTACATATGATTTTGACTTCAACTCAGCCTATCGCAGTCCACTGCTGGACATAGGCCTCTCCCAAGTTGCGCCACAACGCTCGGTCCTCTGCCTTCCGCATCCAGTCCCCCCCAGCCACGTTCTTTAGGTCGTCGGTCCACCTGGCAGGGGGGCGCCCTACGCTGCGTTTGCCGATTCGCGGTCTCCACTCAAGGACTCGTCTGCTCCAACGGCCATCGGTCCTTCGACAGACATGGCCAGCCCACTGCCACTTCAGCTTACTGATCCTACAAGCTATGTCGGTCACTCCGGTTCTTCTCCGGATAATCTCGTTACGGATTTTATCCTTCAAAGAAACTCCAAGCATAGCTCGCTCTATAGCTCGCTGAGCGACTTTGAATTTGTGGACTAGCCCAACTGTCAGTGTCCACGTCTCGGCACCGTAAGTCATGACTGGCAGGACGCACTGGTTGTAGACCTTTGTCTTCAAACTTTGCGGTATAGGCGACGAGAAGACTCGGCGAAGTTTGCCAAATGCTGCCCAGCCTAGACGGATCCTTCTGTTGGCTTCTTTCTCGAAGTTGTGTCTACCAAGCTGAATTGCCTGCCCTAGGTAGACGTATTCCGTTACAACTTCGAGTGCCGACCCTTTGACGAATATTGGCCTCGGCATGACATGCATATTGAACAAGACTTTAGTCTTGTCCAGATTCATGCCGAGACCGATACGTCGAGAGGCTCCGTTTAAGCTGTGCAGCATTTCGCCCAGTTGTTCCAGCGACTCAGCCATTACAACGATGTCATCGGCAAAACGGAGATGTGAGATATTCTCCCCGTAACGTTGATACCCTGTCCAGTCCAGTCCAGCGTCTTGAAGACGTCCTTCAACGCGTTAGTGAACAATTTCGGGGATATTACATCCCCTTGTCTCACCCCTCTGCGCAGTTAGATTGGCTTCGTCTTTTGGTCCTGGAGCTGAACAGTCATGGTAGCATCGTTGTATAGGCATCTCAGCATCTCTATATACCGCTCATCAATGTGACATCGCTGAAGAGCATCCAGAACTGCCCAAGTTGACTGATTTTGACTTACGAATAAGAAAAAATATTTAAGAACAGGAGAATAAATGATAATTGTGAAAATATCACTTACTTTTCTTAATTTTTGGGCAAACTAAAGTAACTAAGACGTTGTTTTTGATTAACTGTTACACCCAAATACATCGCAATATTTTGGCGGCACGACGCGCCGAAGCAAGCCCCCGACTGTTCAATCGCTTTAAAGGTACTCTAGACGGTAGGCTATTATCGCGGATTTGAACGCGTCTGAGGCGCGAGTTTTGCTTCTAGTCTTCTCTTTTCTTATCGTTTGGGTTTCTATGACCCACATAAATGGTCCTGGCTGGAAGTACCTATTGTTGTGCATCGGGTCGGTGAGCTACACGATATCTGATGCACGCATGCCATCAGTTGGGACATGTCCAGTGAAATTTATCTGTGGCACTTTCTTCAAAAGGCCAGTCCAGGGATTGCCCTGCATTGTTCTTATAAAAGATAAATTTCTAATAAAAAATAGATGTCTGGACTTTAAAAGATACTTTGATCTCCGAGTTTATTAGGGCATTTCTTTTAAGAGGTAGGTGTAATCACATTGGAAATTTTAATGCAACAACAACTTTCATTCCATTTCAAGTCATTTAGTCATTACAGCCGAAAGACGTCCACTACTGGACATAGGCCTCCCCCAATTAAGGGGGGGATATGCCATAATCGCCACGCTTGGCAGGCGGGTTGGCGATCGCAGTTGGTTGGTTAAATACTCAGAGAACGCTGCTGCCCATCCTCTGGTGAAGTCACTTAGTATTTTCCTGGAAATAATGTGGTCAAACATCAAGGCTTTAAATAATTTTTTCACCCACTTGCTTGGAAATTGCTTGATCATTTTAAAAAAGAATACAGCAATCGGCTCTTTTCCGTACGCAACAAAATAACATGCAGCAATTTCCAACACGACAATAATATAAATAGCTGGACAATTTTCATTTAAACTTGCGAGGTGATGTACACACACATTTAAATAAATTGGGTGTTTTTTAAGTACACGATATTTATTATTTTAAAGGCTGAATACACATATTTTTAACCGACTTCAAAAAAAGGAGGAGGTTATGTATTCGGCGGGTTTTTATAATTTGAAAATAGAACAAGAACCGCGCGCGGACGAATTGGCACGAATTAAAAAAAGATACTGTTGAATTAATTTGTGTATTGTTTACTCGCAAATGAGAAAAAACGGCCTCGTTTAGATAAAAAGAAAAAAAAAAAAACTTCGAAGGTACTAATATTAATCGGCCGTCAATTGTTTTATTTCAGGCCTAGAGAATAATGTACTATTATGTATAGAGTTTGACGTATCATTCAACGTTTTACTAAGTTACAAATTGAACTAAGACATTGATTGGAGGCCTACTACAAAGCCGCAAGTCAGCTTTTAAATCGGTAGGATGATCAAATACAAATCGTCAGTTCAGTGACTTGGAAATACAAATTGCGTTTCTGTTTTTGCGTGGCCAACAAAATATGATTAAAGTAGACTCGGACGTAAAAAATGTGCTGAAATATTGCTTCTCTAATGAGTTTTTTTGTGACGACGTCTGTGGTCTAGTGGTTCGAGGGTCGGACTGCTGATCACGAGGTCATGGGTTCGATTCCCACAGGACACAAAATATTCGTGTGATGAACATAAGTGTTTGTGTTTTGGTCTGGGTGTTTCTGTATTATAAGTATGTATTAACTATGTAGTCTTAATTTTTGTTATTCTGTTGTACACTTGTTTTTATCCTCTATTAATATATCAACATCTCTCTATCGCTCTAAGGTGTGCGGTAAGAAAACTCATTTTTGAGTTAAGCTCGCCGATGTACATAAGCTTTCCTACTGTAACAATAATGTGTATGTGTGTACAATAAATATAATAATATTTACAAAAAAAAGTATATACGTATCGTATCCATTGTCTAGTACCCATAGCACAAGCTCTGCTTAGTTTGGGACTAGATAGTGCTGTGTAAAAATTTACCAAAAATATTTATTTATTTTATTTTTACGGCATTTTATGGCATAGCATAGCAAACGCGGTTATCTTTGCTCATAACAACTGCAATACACCAAGATCGGTGCCTAAATGGTATTTACAAGTCGCATTCACCAAACTGGGACCTAAAGATTTACATAAACATTGTATAATAGACTTATAACTCGAAAATACGATTTTTCAACACACTTGCTCGTAAAGTGGCTCTTATTGCACCGCTTTTAGGTTCATAATGTAGCTTAAAATGCACGTGTGCTTTTTTACATTATATTATCGCACTAGTGCTTTTTACTGTACAGTTTATTTTTAAATCGCAGCAAAGTGTTTTTATACCTAAACAAAATTAAACATTTTTGGGTATAAATCAACTGTATTAATTAAAATATGATAAATAAACATTTCATTTCATCAAACTATTTATTTTTGTCAACAAATTAACATTAATTTGTGTTGTAAATAAAAAAAAACAGTATATTATATTTTTAATATTAGGCTGTTTGGCGGTTTCCTTCGACCATCTGCGCGCGCATATAGCTGTATGACATCGTGCGATTACAGTAATCCGCGCGTCATTTTACACAAATTCAATATTTGTATAAAATGTGTGTACGTATGTTGTTTTCCTCGCACGTGTGTTGAAAAACGTCGTATGACACTCGTGAGCATTGACTATTATATACTCTCGGCTCCATTACGCCCTCGCCTTCGGCTCGAGCTGCAATCCAGCCTCGAGTATAATAGTCAACTTAGCTCACTTGTATCATAATGTAGTATTTCAGCATGAGAGGTGAGGCACATGTTATTTTATTAATAAAAACAAACCTTAAATATCCTTTCCCGATTCCTGTTCTGCTATAAACTATAACAGAACTGTAAATATTAACAACGGACATTACCTTTTGTGTACAAAACTACGAGTATATAAAGTAAGGGGCAGCAACTGTCAAACTTTTTGCTGCCAACACGTGTTAGAAGTAGTTTCGTTACGGTCGGAAGTTGGAACTACCCGTATAGGGTTGTCAACTGCCATATTTCGTGATATGCAAATAGGCTAGTCCTGTTTCAATGTGACATGATCAATATTGTTGTTGTAGCAACATTGACCTTTAACTCATTCTACGTCATCTATTTTCTGGGTATAAGTATTTTCTGGTGTGAGCTGGAGCTTAGAAAATACAGCTTCGTTGTGAGTTATGTAGTTTGGTAGCGGAGATGTTCAATATTGGTACATTGAAATATTCAACATAAGCAATTCACAGATTAGGCTAAGCTAAGCTTCACAGTGCTGTACCATACTGTGTGTGATAAATGCGCAAACATGCAAATCACCATATATATACGAAGTACAGAGACGGTCTTGAGAAATTTAGCCGTAATCAGCTACATCATCATACATGAAACGATTACCAATCATAATTAGTCATTATGTACGGATTTACTCACGTGATTCTATTGGGTGTGCCGACTACCAATTACCACCAATGAATCATCAACCAACGACCAATCATCAATACAACAAACAATTACAAATCATTTCTGTTTGATATTGTCAATGTACTTAAATGTCAGCAACAAATAGATTTCCTAATTTGAATTTAAACTTTAATACCACGTTCGTAAGTAAATGGCAATGTCTAGATTTCTTTGTTTTTGTAAAAAATATAGGTCTGCGATAATGTAGACAGACGTCGCAAACGTCAGTTTCTCAATAAACTAGATGAATACTTGGTTGTATAATTATTTCCTACTGTTCCCAGTTACTCTGCTGAGCATATACACTTTTTGTTCAATTTCTTTTCGCTAGCAAAAGGATTTGTAATTACCGTAAGGGGGATTACCATTTGATGAATGAAAGTATTATACTGCATGGCATGGGGCAGCTGCTGTCAAACTTTTTGCTACCAACACGTGTACGGAACTAGTTCAATAAAGTTGGCACAATCCGCGCAGGGTTGTCAAACTTCGGAACTTATCGTAAGATTAATTATAACTGAACTGTATCGGTTCGCGTTAGAAGTTTAGTTATACAGGTTGACTGGTTGAACGAGTGACTCATTGAAGGAGAATGTTCAGTACTTGATTTTCGTTCCAAATGTGTATAAAAATAGCACCATAATTTTTGAAATATTTTTCCAACCGGTTCATCAATAACTGTGGAAACTATTGCGCGCTTACAAATAAAAGGTTCATGCAGTGAGGTGATGCACCTAGCATGGCCTTTTGTAGTAGCCAGCAGACACCTAGACAGTCAGAGCTTGCGGCACAGATTAGATAATAGTTACTGCGTAACAGATACATCACTCCCATACAAAAGCGAAAATACTTACGCTATACTATTATAAAATATTAATAATAATCCCAGGAGTTTTTTTTTATAGTATAGGATGGCGAAACGAGCTAAAGGCCCACCTGATGTTAAGCGGTTACCTTTGCCCATAACAACTGCAATACCACCTAGGCTGTTGCCTAAATGGTACCGCAAGTCGGTTCGTCAAACTGAGACATGAAGATGGAAAGTCTCATGTGATTGTAATTTCACCGGCACCCTTCAGACCGAAACACAGCAATGCAAGCATCACTTTTTGGCGGAGAAATAGGCACGGTGGTAGTACTTCCCCGGACGAGCTCGTTCACAAAGGAGCTCTACTGACTACTACTACTAGGCGTTAGCTACAAGAAGAAATATACCTTCTATACGCGTACCGAGAGTTGAGGACGCTTTGCCAACGCGCGACCTTCGTATGGCCGCGTCATCGAGCGAACGCGCTAGAGTGGTGCTAAGACAATAAAATAAATAAAATACTAGAAATAATTAAATAATTTTATGTGTTTGAGTTTTATCAAATGATACATTATTACAGCTTTATTTTCTTCCCTGAATTCTCTGTTATTAAACTTAATAGTAGAAAATATTCTGAATCTCGTAAATAATTGTAATATTCTTCTTTAATATATAGTGACGGAACGGAGCCCTGCTTGCGGGTGCATTTTTTCTCCTGTACGCCTAATTTATCGTGAAGATATGATAAGAGCAGCAAAAATGTTAAAGCTTATGGCTAAAAATGTGGACAAAGCGATTTCTTACTTTAGGATTCAAGTGTGTCAAAAACGTTACATGGTTATTTTAGTAATACGTGGATACCTAACCTAACCTAACCTGATTATTTTTTGTATAAGCTTTCCACTATACGCAGACAATAGAGAACCTTCTCTTCAAAAGGAAAAGAGATAACAACAGCCGTCCCTAGTAGGGGCACACGTCCTGACCTTGCCGATAATAGGCCACTTAATTTTCACCTTCATTCTATTGACAACACTCGTTTTTCATTTGAACCTATTCTAGTATGTAATCTCTAAAGAAAATGAAATACTTTTGACACACGTGAAACACAAGAGTAAACAAACAAAATGAAGATTGGAATTGTGAATTTACTTTATAAATGAAGATGAAGAAGATACGACACGATTGGTGCAGTGGTGTAGCGATCGGCTTCTGCGCTAAGGGTCCCGGGTTTGAGTCCCGCACGGAACAAATATTTGTGTGATATACAGATAGTTGTTCCAGGTCTTGGTGGTTGGAGGGACTCGCCTGGTTGTGGCGGGCCGGGACCTGTCGGGGGTGGTTGTGTGAATACTCACGGGTTCCCACGCCCCCGGCTAAGGTAGTTGAAGGAACACCGTGGTGGTTTTAGTCGGTATGAGTCCGACACTGGCTCCGTCTACCCCGGGTGGAGTGCGTCCATGAGGATATCCCCACGGCAAAAAAAAAAGTTCTTGGTGCTTGTGCATGTGAGATTTGTGTTTTTAAACGCTTCCGCGTTTGTACCCAGTTGTGCATAAGTAATTAAATAAATAAATATATTAAATATATACATTATATACATATAAGTAGGATAGGATTAAGTAAGTATGGACTATTATTAGCTAGTATGTAAGTTTGTAAACATTTAAACATTTTCGTAAAGTAGGTTTAGTTTCTATTGTCCCCTCTTTTTATCCTCTAATATTTGACAACTCTTTACCTCTAAGGCACAGATAATATAATACTACACTAGGCTAAGGTTTGCTGTTTGAAAACTTATTACTGATTTAAGCTCGCCGATGTACATAAACTTTCTTATTGTAACATCAATGTATAATATGTGTGTACCTGTAGAGTGTACAATAATGAATAAGAATCAAATACTATTGTGAAGCAGCCCTACTACGGGCGGAAATGATGTCGTGAGTAGTTGGATACATAGTGGATCGCGTTTATTATGTATCGGACATTTTGTCCTACAAGCAACTATATCATACGAAATGAAAATGGACTTTCTTGTGGTTGTGACAAAGGGGACGAAGGGGAAACTTTCTCATTAGTTAGTGGATTGTCGGTATCATGAATATAATGTAAATGGAATGTATCATGTATTGGGGAATTTACATTTTTAACAACATGCAGGACTTGTATACATACAAGTCTTTTGATTTTATTAATAATGACAGTAAAATGATCATTTTAATAGATAATAAAAATATATTTTTGCATACTCATCCCTGAAACACGCAGCTGTAATTAATTCACGGATTGTTTTCAATAATCTATGTATTTTATACTAACGAATAGAGTGAGAATTCATTAACAGTCGCAAATAACTCTCTCTCTCTCTCAGTAAAGGTGTAATGTTTAGTGAAATTTCACTCTTCTTCAATCAAATTAATTAACCCCACAATTAATCGAGAACTGTGCTCCCTGACAGCCCTACAAAGGAAGGAAATGACATCACAAACTAAAGTCGGCAACAAAGTGCTCTCCGTTTATTATTTACTCGCGGACGTAGCGGTTGTTCTGTGAGAACGCAAAGTGGTTGCACTGCTAGAATTAACTTTTAATTGGTTCGTATTGTTTTAGTCTGTGGTGGTTATATGTATACTAGTTTTCTATTATTGTTTTGTGGATCGATATTAGGAATTCGCGTGAAAATGATCATTCTACAATTAATAATGATTTAATATTAAATTTGATTATTTTTATTAAAGAGTTTTTCCAAATGAGTTGTGTCCTTACGTATGAATATCGATTCTGATAACGTACCTCACAGGAACAACAGGGTTTTTGTTACATGTTGTATAACCTTCTATTACCTAGTAGTTCCATTTATTTAGCTTAGCTAGTAGCTAACTGAAGACAAAGGCTCATAATTCTGTAATAGACCATTTAAAACTAAAAGGTTTTTTTCATGTTGCACGACATTGAACTTATAATGCGTTTTGTTTGACATAATTATTTTAGAAGTAATTTAATTTCTTTTTCTAGAGTCTAGACCAGCTATACTCAACCTGTTATTGGCCCATCTAAAGTTACAAATTTATTGTAAACCATTTTAAATTTCGCGCCCATCAGAGAATGGGTGTTTCAGAACAGGAATGTGAGTCGAGCGCTAACAGCGATTTTTTGTTCCCCAAAAATGTAAAAGCGTCCAAAGATGTGCCCAAATCCTACTAATATTCTTTAGGTATACGTATGTGTGCGAATCGTCTTTTTCAAAAATGAAATACACAAAGAACGTTTACAGAAACAAACTTACAGATTCTCATGTGGATGATGTTATAAGAATAGCATGTAGCGACAAGCCAGATCTTGATAAAGTTTTGAAAAGTGTTCACAGTATCAAAATCGCATTAAAAAACATATAAACATCTTTTTTTAAACTGCTTTTTTCATTAATAAAGTAACTACATCGTTATCTTGGAATTACGTTTAGACCTAAATAGTTTTTGCTTTTAGCCCTCGACACCATGGCTGAAACGTGTTTGTGGCCTCTATAAAAATAGGTTGAGTATGGCTGGTCTAGATTATAAGGTAAATTAATGGTCTTGCATTATAGAGATGTTTTTGTTAGTGTATAACGGCCAAAATTATTATCCAATCTATCCACGATTTACCCTACTAGAGATAGAAATTTGACATATTTAGTATGGAGTTTATGTCAAATTTCTATCTCTAGTAGGGCAAATCGTGGATAGATTGGATATTAAGTTTGGCCGTAAAAAGACTTTCATGGGTCCAAGGTCTAAATCTTTTATGGATCTTAGCCTTATTGTAGGTTGGTAGAAACTTTAGATTATTTTGACGTACTATTACAATAAGGGCCGGTATTTCAATAGTCTGATAACTTTTAACTGAGGAATAAATGTCACGTCTTGACAGATTTTCTATACTGCAACTGTCAAAATGTCAAACTTATTCCTCAGTTAAAAGTTAACTGGCTATTGAAAGACTGATCCTAAATAAATAATAAATATTTGAGATCCTTCACACAGCACCTCATCTAGTCTCAAACTAAGCAGGGCCCCAAGTCTGCTAATTACACTAAAAAACCAACCATCGCCATTCCACCGACACCCTACTGACACTCATAAACAACTGTGACAAAATGGGTATTCTGCTAAAACTTAAATCTCGTCGGAATGGCAATAGAATGGTAATGTCAAATCGATGTTGCCAATTAAAATCTACCATTAGTTGTATTGATTTTTATCAACCTTTTTTTTAGTTTTTATCAATGAAATATTTAAATTAAGGATTTTATTGATATTACCTACCTCTTAAGGGGTTATTATACTCATCCGTATGAACAACTTTTACATTTACGTTTTTAGCGTACTACGCGGCAATACTATCGACATACGTGTTATTGTAAACCTCTTAAGCGGTCATTATACTCATCCGTATGAACAACTTTTACGTTTACGTTTATAGCGTACTACGCGGTAATACTATCCGACATAATACGTGTTATTGAAAACCTCTTAAGGGGTCATTATACTCATCCGTATGAACAACTTTTACGTTTACGTATTTAGCGTACTACGCGGCAATACTATCGACATACGTGTTATTGAAAACCTCTTAAGGGGTCATTATACTCATCCGTATGAACAACTTTTACGTTTACGTTTTTAGCGTACTACGCGGCAATACTATCGACATACGTGTTATTGAAAACCTCTTAAGGGGTCATTGTACTCATCTGTATGAACAACTTTTACTATGGGACCAATCCTGAAATCACAAAAAACGCAAACGTAAAATTTGTTCATAAGGATGAGTACAATGACCCCTTAAGAGGTTTTCAATAACACGTCGTATGTCGATAGTATTACCGCGTAGTAAGCTATTGATATACGTGTTATTGAAAACCTCTTAAGGAGTCATTGTACTCATCCGAATCATCATCATCATCATCATCATCATCAGAATAATAGTTATTTAGAGACCAATGGCTATCCAATAACTTTCCACTGAACTACATTATAATTGACAACCATAAAATCAAAATTAAAATAATTTATTTGTGAAACATAGGTAAAAGTTAAAAACTTTGTGGAAAATTAAAATATTAAGTCACACTATGTTTAACCTTGAAAGGCATACAAATTACATAGTACCTATAGAACACAGCATAGCATTTTCATTTTTATTCCATTCGTTTCTACCATTCAACTGCCATTGGACTATTTGCTATTCTGTAAACCAATAGTGTATCAATGTCTTCTCGATAGCTTAAGTTTCGGTAGTCTACTCGTTATTTGACGTTTCTGACAATCGTCTCTCAATGACTTTTTGCCATCCAACTACAACTGAGAGGTCATTTTGCAAACATACCTTTTTTGCAGTTATTGTTGTAACAATTGAACTTTTTTTTTGTAAAATAAAGTTGAATTGTGTAATGTAGTAATTTAATTCGACGATAATATTCAATTTTAGACTAGAGATGCGACCTTGAGAATCAGTTACACAATCGATTGGCATGTACTATTGACTATCGACATATTATAGCAATACTATCGTTAGTGTCTATATAGTATTGGACACTAATAGTGCTATGAATAGTATTGCATAAAAAGCTATCATACGGTCGATAGCAACGATCGCTTCGAAAGTATCTATAGCTAACCTTGAGAATCAGTTACTCTATCGATAGTATCGATAGCGTGGTACCTGCCAATATTATCGACATATATATTATCGTCAGTATAAACAACTTTTACTATGAACCCAACCCTGAAATCACGAAAACAAACAGCTGTTCCCTACATTTTCCCGATTTCGCGGCCCTACATTTGTGTTCACATAAATCGACGAAATGTAGAGAACAGCAGATTTTTTTACGTTTGAAATGTTTCAATTATTTTTCAACACACTCGTTAAGTGACTCTCATTGCACCGCTTTTAGGTTCATAATATAGCTTATAATAACGCACGCGTGGTTTTTACTTTATATTATCGCACTAGTGCTTTTTAGTTTTTACTTTACTTCCAGTTACAGTTTATTTTTTAAAAGCAGCAAAATGTTTCTATGTCTAAACTAAATTTAAAAAAATTGTGAATAAATCAACTATTTAATTAGTGTTATATAAACATTTAATTTCATTAAATTATTTATGTTTGTCAACAAATTAACATTAATTTGTGTTATAAATAATAAATTTAATCACAATTATATTTTTAATATTAGGCTGTTTGGCGGTTTCATTCTACCAACTGCGCGCGCATACCTATACGTCACCGTGCGATTACAGTGATCCGCTCGCCATTATTCACAAATTCAATATTTGCCTAAAATACGTTCATATGTTTTTTCCTCGCAAGTGTGTTGAAAAACGTCGTATGACACGCGTGAGCATTGACTATTATCCTCTCGGCTCCATTACGCCCTCGCCTTCGGCTCGGGCTGCAATCCAGCCTCGAGTATAATAAATAGCCAACTTAGCTTAAGTTACTTGAAGCGAAGTTCGCTACGTCGTTTACGTAACTATTGGAACATGAAGCAACTACGTGAATCCTTAATTGATAAAAACCAACCATCGCCATTCCACCGACATCCTACTGACACTCCTATACAACTGTGACAAAATGGGTATTCTGCTAAAACTTAAATGTCAATCTCGCCGGAATGGCAATAGAATGGTAATGGGATATCAATTGTTTTCAAATCGATGTTGCCCATTTAAATCTACCATTAGTAGTTGTATTGTTTTTTATCAAACTTTTTTTAAGTTATTATCAATGGAATATTTAAATTAAGGATTTTGTTGATATTACCTACAAAATTTTCATGTCTATAAAATAATTAAAACACATCAAACGTAAAAAAATCTGCTGTTTCCTACATTTTGTCGATTTATGTGAACACAAATGTGGGGAAGAGCTGATATTTTTTTGGCGATTTTAGGGTTGGTCCCATAGTAAAAGTTGTTCACATGGATGAGTACAATGACCCCTTAAGAGGTTTTCAATAACACGTATATCGATAGCGTACTACGCTACGCGGTTATACATCGACACACGTGTTATTGAAAACCTCTTAAGGGGTCATTATACTCATCCGTATGAGCAACTTTTGGTACTTTTACGTTTACGTTTTTAGCGTACTACGAGGCAATACTATCGACATACAACGTGTTATTGAAAATCTCTTAAGGGGTCATTATACTCATCCGTATGCACAACTTTTACGTTTACGTTTTGAGCGTGCAACGCGGTAATGCTATCGACATACGACGTGTTAATGAAACCTCTTAAGGGGTCATTATACTCATCCGTATGAACAACGTTTACGTTTTTAGCGTAGGTACTACCCGGCAATACTAAAGACATAAAACGTGTTCTTGAAAATGGCTTTAGGGGTCATTGTACTCATTTGTATGAACAACTTTTACTAAGGGACCAATCCTGAAATCGCAAAAAAAAAAAAACTATAATGTACAATGACCCTTTAAGGGGTCATTGTACACATTCGATGTATGAAAAACATTTATTATGGGACCAAAACTGAAATCACCAAAAAGAATTATTAAAAAAAAATATGATGGCAAAAAAATCATCGTAAGACGATTGTGGGAAACGTCAAATAACAGCAGAATAACAAATTGTCCAATGGCAGTTGAATTGTAGTCAATGGCAGTTCAGTGGAAAGTCATTGGAAAGCCATTGGTCTCAAAATAACTAGTAGAATACCAAATGGCTAAAACTATTCCACCGACACTCTACCGACACCCAACTGAAGCGTTTATCAATTAGCAGACTCGGGGCCCTGAGCTTGTACAGTCGACCGCACGTCAATGGTAACACTTGAATTACGAAAACCACGAATACAGCTTACGAAATAAATAAATGTAAAAAATATTTTTGGGACATCCGAAACACTAGACCAGGGGTTCCCAAACCTTTATGGTTTCGGAACCTAAAAATAAAAGAACATTACACCTCGGCCTACCCCTTCGGGGAAATGCAGGCGTGATGTTATGTTATGTTATGTTAATATATTTTTATTTTATGGAACTCCAACACCAACTAAACGAACTCAATTTGTTGAAATCTTTAAAAAAAAAATTTTGCTTATTTGCGGAACCCTGGCTTTCCTTCATTGGAACCCAAAGGTTCCGTGGAACCCACTTTGGGAATCGCTGCACTAGACCACAGACGTCGTCAAAAAAATATGTAATTGATGCTTTGAAATAAGTTATATCAAAACAATCTCAAACTATGTTAAAAAAGCTTACTTGTTTAGAGTTATCATCAGTCATCACAGTTAAAAGTTATGTTACGAATATCAAAAAACTTTTGTAAGCAATTTTCTATTGAGAAGTAATGTAAATTAGTTGAGGGTATTTGGGATTTTTTGCAAAGGGCGAGCGAGCGCGATGCGTGGTGTTCACTCACCTATATCTTGTTATAATGAATGTCGACGGACCAAGCGGTGTACAGAAAAACCTAAACTGGTTTATGTTCTACACTGTATCTGCTAAATGTATATATTTTTTTGTGGAAAATAAATCATCATCATCATCATCATTTCAGCCGAAAGAAGTCCAATACTGGACATAGGCCTCCCCCAATTAAGGGGGGGATATGCCATAATCGCCACGCTTGGCAGTCGGGTTGGCGATCGCAGTTGGTTGGTTAAATACTCAGAGAACACTGCTGCCCATCCTCTGGTGAATCCCTTAGTCGCCTTTTACGACACCCATGAGAAGAGATAAGGGTGGTGCTATTCTTTAAGTCTGGCACCACACGGACTTAAAGAAAATAAATAAATAATCTAAAACATTTCATACTATTCCACAACTACTGCTTACTACCCTAATATTAGTTAGCTTAGTTTCCTGCATTTTCAAGTACCTCGCTGAAAGGGAACAATCTTCCTGAGAAATCGCGTAAACTTCTTACTTCAAGCTCTTTTGAAGTGAACTAATTAATTTCCGCATGCACGTAAAAAATCTCCTACCTAGCAGTAGAAAATAATCCCTGGTTCAATGTGTGTGCGTGCAATTTAAAAGTATTTTTTTACAACTAAACTTTTAAATTGAACTCCTGAAGGAACTTTGCTAACCTGACAGTAGACAGCTACTATCGTAACTAACTCGTATGACAGTAGCTTGACTCTTTAGATTAAGCTTGACTCGCCTAGGCCGGTCACAAAATAAACAATAACTGCTATGAAAATAGCGAGCAGTCCCCCTGATAGACAGGCCTTGTAACGTGGGGGGGGGGGGGGGGGGAATGCGAGTGCGGAACGATTTTTTTTTTGTTTTCTTCGCATTGCCTCTCGCAGGTGGCACCGGAGTGCCATTTCTGCTTAACCGAACTGGTGGCGGAGACTCCCATGTGGGACACCATTCGCTGAAAGTTTTCCCTAATCCTAAACTAAAAAATAAAATCGCGGTTGCAATACCGCATATGGGCGTCCCCCAAGGGGGGGCTCGGAACTCGGCTTACTGGGGCATTGCAGGGGGACCCCGCCGTTCCTATGTCCCCCTAGCAGCCGTTGCTGCATCAGGAATGAATTTCTCGAAAGTGGCGGACTTTCGGTACCTATATCGGGTGTGCGTGTGATGCGCTAATCGCGAATCGCCGTTAATCGGCCAGCCTCGCCAGCGAGGCTAAGACCTACCTAACCCTAACCAGTGGCTATTAAGCCTACTCCTAGGAACTACTCTAGAGCATAGGGCCGGTCTCGCGTGACGAGATTATCTCCGGTTGCGACACTGTGAGGGCGTTCCCAGGGGGGAGCTCGGACCTCGACTCAGGGTGCAGCTGAGGGACCCCGCCACCGGTCCCCCCGGCAGCCGCTGCTGCATCGTGTTCTGTTTCTCGAGAGTCGGACTCTCGGCATCTGTGTGGTTACGGAACGAATGTGCATCGATCCGTATTTATAGAACGGACAAAACGTACGGAGAGTTCCTAGGAGCAGGCTATTGCGTAGCCACTGTTTAGGTTTTAGGTAGGTCTTAGCCTCGCCGGCGAGGCTTGCTGCATAACGGCGTTTAGCGCGTCACCCGATAGACCAAAAGTCCGCCACTTTCGAGGAAAATTTCCGATCCAGCAACGGCTGCTAGGGGGACATAGGAACGGCGGGGTCCCCCTGCAATGCCCCAGCGAGGTTCGAGCCCCCCCCCCTTGGGGGACGCCCGCTTGCGGTATTGAAACCGCGTCTTTAGTTTGTAAGTATTTAGGATTAGGGAAAAGCCTTCGGCGAATGGAGTCCCACATGGGACTCTACGCCAACTAAGCCCGGTTAAGCAGAAATGGTACTTCGGTCCCACCTGCGAGAATCCAGTCGAAAAAAAAAAGCACGGAGCGGTGAACATTAAAAACAACATGATTTCGATCGCCAGTGTGTTACACTTTTGGCAGCGGTGACACTCGGTACGTACGAGTATGTTTGAGCTCGCTCGCCGGTGACCTTGAGCGACCGCGTGAATGCAATAGCTCTTGGCTGAGACAGCCAAGAGACTGCCCGTTCCACACGCCGCGCACCGGGCACGGCCCCCGCACTCGCCCCGACCCGCACACATAGCCGCGAGCAATTTTACGAGCACACATGCTTAAGTGTCGCTTCTTGTCGTTAGTATTTATTCTATGCTATTGGTGACAAATGCAATGGATTTCCAATTTACCACATTTTTATTAACTCGCTTTCAGTTATCATGACTGTCTAAGTATAGACACTTAACCTGTTGTTCTGAAGATTTTCCAATCGATTTTAAACTAAATACCCAATGAGCTAGATACTTGAAACTTTAAACATAGCTCAGGACTGGATGACAATGCAATATTAACTCGCATTCTTTTTAAAAACGTGGTTTAAAAATATATTTTTCCTCAAATTATTATTAATGCATCATGTTACTTATAGCTGGATAATAGAAATGGAAAAAGCTTTTCGTTTTCGCTTAGCGGCCTTTATAAACCCGAACAAAATAAGAACAATACATCTAAACAATGGCAATAATTTATTAAAATTTTCTTCCTGAATTAGCGTTATTAAATATTTAATAATATTAAGTTGCCAGCGTAAATTCTCAACTCCCAAAATTGCGGGTGATTTAGTAAAGTTGGCAACATCGTGTATAACAAGCTAATTCTGGCAGTTACAATTTGATAAATTCCCCTTTATTACTGCCCCGGATTATTTGAGAAGTTTCCCGGTTTTTAAATAACGTATTTGGAATCCTCACTAAGTGTCGCGTTTTCGAAGATAACTCGAATTGAGGAAAACATATATGAGAAGGAGGATGAAAAAAAATATGGGTAGTGGATGGTTGTGGAAAGTGAAGTGACCGCGTGGATTGTAAGATCCGTGGAGTTAAGCTACGCTAGCCACGGTCAGTTCTTCGATGGGTGACCGTTTGTTGCACGTCGAGACCCCTCAGTAGTGTTCTCAACTTTTTGTACACTGCCCACTGCTGGACATAGGCCTCTCCTAAGATGCGCCACAATACTTAGTCTTCTGCCTTCCGCATCCAGTCCCTACTAGCCATCCTCTTCAGGTCATTGGTCCACCTGGCTGGAGGGCGCCTTTCGCTGCTTTTGCCGATTCACGCACTCAAGGAGTCATCTGCTCTAGCGGCCATCGGTCCTTCGACAGACATGGCCTGCCCACTGCCACTTCAGCTTACCGATCCTACAAGCTATGTCGGTCACTCTCTACTAGCTATCTCGATTCTTCTCCGAATAATCTCGCTATTGTACAAGTTTTCTATGTTGACGCAATAATAAAATCAAGAATAATCATAATATCAGATGCAGAAGGTAGTACTTCTTGAAACGGCACGCATTGTGAGGAGGATCCTTTCTCTGGGGCCCTGACCACCAGTAGCTTGGACCCTGTTCCCGATGCCGGTGGCGGTGGGCTACAGTTATTTATACTTCTAAAGGTTTTTTTTTATAAATTTAATATTTAATAATAAAAATATTTTATTATTTTAACGCATTTACGCATGCGAAGCGAAATCTTACGAATTAAATTGTCGAAAAAAAAAAAAACGCTCACGAGCGGGATTCTAAACCTTTGAAACTTAATATAAATTTTAGGTTAGTAATGTGAATAAAGGAAATCATAATGTTAAAAAATTACTCAGTAGGTTATATTAAAATGTGTAATTACTTTTCTTTGTTCTTACTTAATTACACATCGCAAAGGCTGTTGAAATTATTTTAGCATTTAGAAAGCTTCCATTCTATACTTTCAACATTCTTTTAAAAGCAATAATCAAATGAAGCTTTTCAACGAAAACCTGTTATCAAAATTTTATTATTTAAAATTGGCTTCAAAGAAAACACTGTCAGCTTTTATATCTGTGTTATAGTTGAAAAATAATCGAAAACGATTAATGTCAAACAGAATGGAATAAAGCTTTCGAAAAATGTTCAGAGCAATAAAAATTTAACAAAATTCAGCGATCAACTTCAATTCAATGTTATAACTACTGATATCATATTTTATTTGCAATGCGATCTTTTATTATTGAAATGGTGTCAAAATATGTCAAAAATGGGGCAAACGATCAAAATGGACATTTTAGCTAATCATCACTCCAATAAAAACTACTCAAAATTTTGGAAAACTACTAATAAATTAAATCCGAAACCGAGCCTACCGGTGAGCGTCGCTGGCGTGTGTGAGTCGAGTGAGATAGCCAGAGTCTTCAAGCGTCACTTTAAGGTGGAATCTCCTCTTGGGTCATCTACGTCAGTACAGTTGCCGATGCTTGGTACTGAGAATGTTAATGTTACATTTACTGGAAAAGAAATTGCAGCTGTTGTAAAATCCATGGTAAGAGGCAAATCACCGGGACATGACAGCCTCAGTACCGAGCACCTGCAGCACGCTGGTGTCCACTTACCGAGAGTCCTGGCTATGTTGTTTAATCTCTGCATTAGCCATTCTTATTTGCCAGATAAACTTATGCAAACAGTGGTTGTACCAATTGTAAAAAACAAAACGGGGGACAACTCAGACTTGTCTAATTACAGACCCATATCTCTTGCCACAATAATTGCCAAGGTGCTGGACAGTCTGCTTGACAGGCATTTGGATAAACATCTTGATCTGCACGACGCTCAATTTGGTTTCCGTTCCGGTCTATCAACAGAAAGTGCAATCCTATGCCTCAAGCAGACTGTGCAGTACTACACATCTCGTAAAACACCGGTTTACGCGTGCTACCTAGACCTGTCTAAGGCCTTTGACCTCGTGTCTTACAAATTGCTCTGGGAAAAACTTGAAAACGAGACTACTGTATCGCATGAGATTGTATCAATATTAAAGTATTGGTACAATCACCAAATGAACTCTGTTAGATGGGCGGGCTCATACTCGGACATGTATAGGTTGGAGTGTGGAGTTAGGCAAGGAGGGTTGACCTCACCAAAACTCTTCAACCTATACATGAACCGACTAATCGGCGAGCTTAGCAGTGCCAACATCGGCTGCCATATTGATGGAGTCTGCATAAATAATATAAGCTATGCAGACGATATGGTACTGCTAAGCCCGTCGATTGGAGCGCTGCGTAGACTCCTGAAAATGTGTGAGTCTTATGCGGAGGCCCAGGGGCTTAGATACAACGTGAAAAAGACAGAAATAATGGTTTTTAAAGCAAATCAAAAGTCATATTCCACCGTGCCTCCTGTGACGCTTTACGGGACGCCATTGAGACAAGTCACACAATTTAAGTATCTAGGCCACTGGGTCACCGACGACCTAACAGACAACATTGACATGGAGAGGGAACGTAGGGCGCTGTCTGTCCGCTGCAATATGCTGGCTCGCAGGTTCGCACGATGTGCTGATCAGGTCAAAGTGACTCTTTTTAGAGCATTCTGCCAGACCTTCTACACGTGTAGCTTGTGGGCTAGCTACACGCAGAGGACATACAGCACTCTGCGTGTTCAATATAATAACGCATTCAGGGCGCTGATGGGGTTACCTCGCTATTGCAGTGCATCAGGCATGCTAGCGGATGCACATATGGACGGCTTCCATGCTATTATTAGGAAGCGTTGTGCATCAATACTGGGTCGCGTGCGTGGCAGCCCCAACAGCATCCTGAGTGTGTGGGCCGACAGGTGGGATTCTCCGCTGTTGGCACACTGGATAAGCCTGCACATGGATAGGTGATCAGTTCAGGTTGGAGTTGAGTGCCTCCACCTGACTGTAATTTTAATTTTTAATTTTAATTTTGTTTTAATTGATTTTTATTTTTATTTTATTTTACATAATTTTATTTTATTTTGAAAGGTGTGATAACAGATGTTATTTTAATTTGTGATATTTGATTATGTGTGCGAACATTAGGTTAAGTAAAAATATGTAAAACTTTCTATGGGATTTCCTGAAATAAACGATTTATTATTATTATTCCCTTTATTATTACATTTATTTAGCTAGTGACACTGTTGAGGTGGTTCTGGTTTCGATTCTTTAATCAAGCAAATGGCAGTTGGATTTGTTAATAAGGAAATTCTTTTTCTCCAGGGTTTGGTTATATTTTATGTCTGACTGGACTTTGCCCACGGCTTCGCCCGCTTACTGAAATAAACTATAGTCTATATTTCTTCTGGATAAAGTAGCATTCTAATAGTGAAAGAATGATTAAAATCAGTTCAGTAGTTTCAGAGTTTATCGATTACATACATGTTGGTTTGTACAAAAACAAATCATTCCTCTTTATAATATTAAATAATAATAACATGGTTTTTTTATATGAGTAAACTTCTTGGGATGAACTGGGGGCCTAGTACGAGTTTGACACTTACGAATACTTCCATCGTTTTCGTGGACTTTCATTCATAAATCAGTAGCGCCCCTGGCGGATACGAGGAAGAACTAGTGATCTATGAATGGAAGTCAACGTAAACTATGAAAGTATTCGTAAGTGTCAAAGTCGTACTAGGCCCCCTGGTCTAATGAAAAATTTCAATTTTTCTATAGTGCCCTAGGTCTTTGACCATACCATTTAAAGTACGTATTCATAAGGGATTCACCAGAGGATGGTCAGCTGCGTTCTCCGAGTATTTAAACAACCAACTGCGATCGCCAACCCGCATATTCCCCCCCCCCCCCTTTGGGGGAGGCCTTTGTCCAGCAGTGGACGTCTTTTGGTTGAAATGATGATGATGACGTATTCATAATCATAATACAATAAATCAAATTGATAAAATATTTCAAATGCTGTTTTTCTCAGAAATAAAGTTGTGCTCTGTATTTAAAAAAGTCCACGTAGATATTTCCCATAATTAAATTTCAGCTTAGTACTCGAAAAAGTTTTAATGCATAAAACCGTTACATTCAAAAGTTTATGACAGCTTTTTACGACGAATAAGCGGCTTCATATTAAATATTGACGGTTTAAAATATTCGTCACGTTACATATGGAGTGGAAAGTATTTTAGGCTTAGTAACTTTGGTCTGATTTCCCTGAAGGTTAAAACATTTTATTTTGTATCATACTAAGGTGAATATGTTTCTAGTGTGTGATTGTTGTGATCACTCTCGGTTTTTTGACAAGTTCCGGTTTTCTTTATTAGCGTAATCGGAATCACTGATATTTTAATTTATGAAATAGGGCGAAATTACTAACTTTGTGGTGAGCTGATGATATTGTAAGAATTATGGTTTGGAACTGGATATGATTGGCATAAAACCGAGGCTACTGGCATAAGCAAAGGGAGGCCCAGCACTGCATCAGGGTAGAGAGGACTATTGATGATAATTATGATGACTGATTTTCATCTATGAAAATGTTCTCTTGTGTCTAAATTAGAGTATATCTTCACTTTTGAGCTAGGGGTCATGGTTAACAATTGACTAGAATCTGAATATGGAGCAGGTAACAGACTAAAGCAATATAAATCGAGCGAGTATAACCCCTGTGCACAAGATAAAATCGAAACCCAAGCATATTTTATTTACATTGTATTCACGTGTTTTACAAAACTCTTATGCCATGATTCCAATCAAGGCATGGTTGGCCTATCAGTCTATATAAAACCGAGAGTATAAAACCGGTAGTAGGGGCATCGTCGAACATCTACGAAGTTGAATCGCTTAGCTCTGATAGCATAAGTTTCCGAATTGAAGTATGGCGAGAATATTTGGGCGGAATTTTTCGGAATCCCCCGTAAGTCTTGAAAGTTTGCTTTATGTGGCAAACTGTTTGAAATCCGGGGATCCAGAAGTAATTATATGTTATTTAAAAATTGTGAATAATGGACTTGGGTAATAATCCAGTTTGTTTTGTTATGATTTTTTGTGAGTATTTTGTTAATAAGAGTATTGGAATAATTAATAGCAAACCTTCGTGATTCATTTATTAAACTAATTTCTACATTGATTAAAGTGGGTGTTGATTAATCACTATTAGTTTTATCCATTTGATCCTGTTAATTTCGTAGTGGTTTGTTTTCAATTTATTTAAGGCTATTCTTGGCCATCGGCGTAGAAAAAGTTCAATTAGAACCCAACACCTTGGCCCTATTGAATTCTCATAATAATATATGAGGAAAAAAGTGGTTAATGATTAGTATTTAATTTAATCTAATCATGCCAAGTGTTAGTGTTGGTCTGGGTGTTGCTTATGTATTATAAGTATGTATTTACAAAAAAAAGTATATAAGTATTATATCCATTGTCTAGTACTCATAGCGCAAGCTCTGCTTAGTTTGGGACTAGATAGTGCTGTGTAAAAATGTCCCAAAGATATTTATTTTTTATTTATGTTCCTATTTGTTCGTAGATGCCCATGGTTACTCATAAGACCCATCCGAAAACCAGTGCTGTAACACTTTGGTGTTATAGCATATTATACTGAAATGGGGGGCCTGTTTTCGTCTCACACGGGATGTTATTTGTTTGTGTTATTTTATTGTTTTTGAAGCTTTTGTTTTTTCTGTTACAAGTCCTTCATAAATAATTTCTGGCTTTCTTTCCCTCATTCTCAGCAGCATTTCCCATTCAGTCTACTTTCGACAACCCTTTAAGACTTTGGCTGAATACATTAGAATACATTTCAAAGCCAGTATTTAGATTCAAATAAAACTGGCTCAGTATTCTGACTTAAAATTTTATTTTGGCACTTTGTGGCTTTACTGCCAATTTTACAGTCAGCAGTAAAAATATTTTTAGTATATAAGATAAAATGTTAGACGTGTTTTTTCAAGGAACAGGGAAATAAAGGAAACAATAGCCCTAGAAGCTCACTTTTGTGTAAATATTTTTAATGAATTCCTGGAAAGTTTTCTTACCCTCTCTGGAATAAGTTCAAAAAATTCAAATTTAAAAAGTATTTATTTAGAATAAGTATTTCCATGCACTTTCAAAACGTTAAGATTCTAGTTGCACGGTTCCAAAAAGTTGGTCCTATGGAGAAGAGGCGACAAGAAACTCCATGGATACATTCATTTCAAATAATGAATGGTACAATGGTTAGTTAAATGATTTGGAAATAATGTGTGAGAACAATGTAGGTTGATAATAATTATTATTATGTTTAGGCTCAACCATAATTAGGAGGGGACCCATCGATCCGACACTATGCTACATTATGCTCACATTTACATGGATTAAAAATACTAATAAGTAAATTTTTAAGGGGGTAAGGTACCCGTTTTACCATTAACAATGATTTTTTTAACAGGACACAAATATTTGTGTGATGATCATAAGTGTATGTGTTGGTCTGGGTGTTTCTTATGTATTAAAAAAAAAAAAAAAAGTATTATATCCATTGTCTAGTATCCATAGCACAAGCTCTGCTTAGTTTGGGACTTAATGGTGCTATGTAAAAAAATGACCCAAAATATTTATTAATTTTATTTTATTTATTATTAGTACCTACATATCTAAAGTAGTATTTGCATGACCTACAATAATTGCTCCGGATCTAAGTGATTGTTCTTTTGAAGATTTATGACTGTAAACACGATATAGCATCACTTTTAGTTTGTTTTTGTGTCTGTTAGGTTGATGGCTCATTTAGCTTTAGCATATAACCTTTAAAGATATTTAAAGAATGAAAGAAATAATAATTTATTTGCGTAGAATGCAGTTGGTACCAGATATTAGTGCATATCTATAAGTAGTATTTGCATGACCTACAATAATTGCTCCGGATCTAAGTGATTGTTCTTTTGAAGATTTATGACTGTAAACACGATACAGCATCACTTTTAGTTTGTTTTTGTGTCTCTTAGGTCTACTGGCTCATTTAGCTTTAGTCACAGCTTTTCCTTTATAGATATTTAAAGAATGGAAGAAATAATCATTTCATTACGTAGAATATAGGCGGTACCATATATTAGTGCATATCAAAGTAGTATTGGCATAATCTGCGAATAATTGCTCCGGTTCTAAGTGATTGTTCTTTTGAAGATTTATGACTGTAAATTATTTTTAGTTTGTTTTTGTTTTATACATTTAACATAACATAACATAACATCACGCCTGTATTTGCCCGAAGGGGTAGGCAGAGGTGTATAGTACACCCACATTTCGCCAGTTATGTTATAGTCCCATGTAATAGGGGGCGAGCCTATTGCCATTAACCGGGCACAAATCCATACTCCGGACTGCTACTGAGAATATCCTAATGAAAAAACCCAATAACACTTTGCCCGACCCGGGAATCGAACCCAGGACCCCACGATCAGCAGTCGCGCTTGCGACCATTAGACCAACGAGGCAGTCATACATTATACATTTAGATGTGCATTTTGTTCAGCACTTACTCCCACGATACTTGTTACTTTGTAACTATCTCCTTCACTTTGTAGATAATTTACATAGTAAAAGACCGGTATATAAAGAACAAAGCACACGTAACTTAACCCTGTGTATACTACACAGTTTCTTCTTCACTGCGTACAGTTTACTCGTTAGGCTACAAAGTTTAAAATTTCACCCAAGCGTTATATAATTTATGCATTGGTAACGTTCATAGATGGCTTTATCGCGTTTCACGGACGATTTGGCGGATCAAGCCCGCAGTTTAGATTTTACACTGTCGCGTTATTCTAAAAAGGGTTATTTTTATCGGCGAGAGATTTTGCGCCCGGTTTTTTTGTTTTGAATTAAACGATTTACCGGTATGTATATCGGTTTTATTTTATTTTTATTAGGGCTGTTTTTCGGTCTATTAATTTCTGGTTGACTTTGCTCTCGTTTATGTAAATGTTTTGGAGTATTTTGGACCAATATTAATTTTCGCAGTTGTCATTGAGTCCATAACCCAGTAACAGTTCTTTCAAACTGTAGTAATATTTATCGGGTTACTGGTTTCATGTGGCAGTCATTCAATTTTAAACCGAATTAGTCTAAAAAAAGGTTTTGTTTCATTTTTAAATAAATATTTTCTTTCTTTCTTTAATAGTATTCCTGCTTTTCCCTTTGCGTAAACATGGCTTTGTGTATGTATTTTCCTTGTTATTATTTTCGCTGCTTGGTCGCATCGGAGCTTAACCCAATTCGCTGATGTCAGCTTTAAGCTCTCATATACTGGACTGAAGTGATTATAATTAATTGTAATTTTGTTAATCAATAGTAGGTAATTAGTTTTCGTAGTTATATAAACTTAAATAACTGTATTGTAGCTGTAAGTCGGGTAAAAGAATCGAAGCTAATAGTGATCATGAACCCAATAAATTATTTTTCTCCCACTCGCTCGGAAATTGGTTCATTATTCAAAAAACAGAATACAACAATCGGCTCTTTTCCGTACGCAACGAAATAACAGGCCGGTAATATCCAACAGGACAATAATATAAATTGCTGGACACTTTTTGTTTTTTAAATTATGCTACAGAGGTTTTTAAGTACACACTTACATAAATTAGGTGCTTTTAGGTACAAAATATTTATACAGGCTGAATGCGCATTTTTTTTTTTCAAAACTTTGAAAATAGAACAAGAACCGCGCGAATTGGTATGAATGAAAATGAGATACTGTTGAATTAATTTGTGTTGTGTTTCCTCGCAAATGAGAGAAAAGTACTATACATGTCTCGGCCGAAATAGCAATTAACGGCCTCGTTTAGTTAAAAAGTTTTCAAAATCACTTGGGAGGTACTCGGCTTCGCCTCGTACTTCCAATATTACTCGGCCGTAAATTGCTTCATTTCAGGCCTCAACAGTAATGTACTATTATTAGATAATGTTTTATCGAGAGATTTTAATTAAAGTCGCCTACTATATGGCACATAAAGATAAGGTATCGTTCAAGGAATGATTAAATTTTAAATTATTTTATACTTGCCGTATTTTTTTGCTGTATTTTAATTATTCTAATAACACTTGCTTCTTCTAGTAGTTTTATCGAACTAACCTTACACGTTTAGGCAGAACTAGTAGCTAATAACTAGACAAAACTAGTAATCTGGCGTTGTGGAGTCACAGTTCTAACCTTTTTTTTTGCCGTGGGGAAATCCTCACGGACGCACTCCACCCGGGGTAGGCGGAGCCAGTGTCGGACTCTTACCGACTAAAACCACCACGGTGTTCCTTCAACGTTCTTAGCCGGGGGCGTGGGAACCCGTGAATATTCACACAACCACCCCCGGCATGTCCCGGCCCGCCACGAGCAGGCGAGCCCCTTCTCCTCGTGCGGCCTAACGTTGGCCGCACCCTCCTAGGCGACGCACACGGAACAATGCACGCCACCTCACCTCACGGGCCTTTACCAGCTACGCCAGCTGCGCCAACTACGCCAGCTGTGCCTGCTACGCCAGCTGTGTCAGCTACGCCACCCCTCACAGTCTAACCTACTTTTCATCTTTTTGTGTGAATTTTTCTTATTGCGTGGGTCTGCTAGTAGTTCTGCCTAAGCGTGTTAGGAAAAACTAGTTTTAACTAGGTAAAACTAGTTTTGTCTAGGCCTAACTATTAGTTTTGCCTAAAATCGGGTTTTGTCGGTAACGTTTATACAATAAATCAGCAAATAGTCCAATAATGTTCTACTACCTCCACGTGTATATACAGTATGTGTTGAATGACAACTTATCCTGTACATCAATATGACTACCTACTTCCAAATCTTCAGGATATTGCAACCAATGGGAACTATAATTATAGCGGTTTTCAATATTCCATTTCTACCCATACAAACACTCTGAGATCCGTGTGTATCCCGCGGGAGTACACTTAGCCCGGTGTGGGAAGTTGCGAGAACTGCAAGAAGCCGGCACTGGCAGTTATTTGACGTGGAATTGTGTACGGAAGTTGTACAAGTAGTTTACGATATAATATTTCATTATGGTGCTTTCTATAAGGAAATAGGCGTTGAAATTGATTGTATATGTAAATACACACGTACATATTTATTTCTATACATAAAACGTGTTATAACTGAAAACCTCTTGAGGGGTCATTGTACTCATCAGTATGAACAACTTTTTCTATTGGACCAACTTTCGATCAAATAAACTATAGATGCATGGTCTTGTACAAACAAACCCAAAAAAACCGGCCAAGTGCGAGTCGAACTCGCGCAGTAAGGGTTCCGTACCTCTCAATGACCTGATACCCCATAAAAACTGAATTAATTTACGAGAGTTTATCAAAAGACATGAAAGAAAGAAGAAAGAAGAAAGAAAAATGGTTTATTTACTACAGCCACACAACACACACAATAACAATAATATACAGTTTTAATCAATATAGACTCCTAAAAGTATAATTGTGTGCCCCGCGGCTGCACCAAATAGGCTCAGTTCAGCAAAAATGCCAGACAACTAGTGTCTGGCGCTGGTTTTCAACTGGACCTTGTTTGAAAGTGTCACGGACGAAAATCAGTTTTACAGTGAGTAAACTAAACATAGATAAAAATAATAAGAAAGTTTTTCGCAATAATAATATAATATAAAATATAAATATCGTGATATATATATATATATACGTGTTAAAATAGTAATATTAAATAAATGGGAAATAAGTGGAACGGACGTCATCAATTAATAAATACATATACATGTCACAGGTTCGTTTGCACGCATTTACCCACAAATCTAACAATGCGCTGCGGGCAGCCGAGCGCGACGGACATTTTACCGGCAGTTGTTATATTGAAACTAATAATCAACCAAACCTTACTAGAAAAAGTGAAGTACGAAAAATAATAGATGGAGATTTCTGAAGTTGATAAAAGGTAATTTTCATTTTGTAGTAAAAATATTAACATTTGCAGAGCATTGTTGGGGATTCCTGATTAAGCATCAATAACCTGTTTTTTTAGTTGTGCTTCAACATCGAGATGCCAAACTACAAACACAGACGTTTGTCTGCCAGGCTTTTACTGGAGGGAGGGAAAAAGACATCAACGCACAGTGCGCGAAATATGAATTTTTGCATGTCTTTCTTACGCAGGTACCACCACATATGTCTATGTTTGTCTTATTTTTAATATTTGTTGCTAAACTACATAATATGCACTATAATCAGACCAAGTTTGACGCTGGTATATATTACCATTTTGAAGATAGAGCAGGAACAAAAACGTTGAAAATGTAAGTTTTGTGAGGTTACTTGTATGGGGACGCCCTTTGGTTTTAGACTTTTTTTTGTTTTTAGTATTTGTCGTGATACACTTCATAGCAACACATATTCTGAGAAAATTTCAACCGGTTAACTATTACCGTTCAAAAGATACAGCCCTGTGACAGACAGACGGACGGACGGACGGACGAACAGCGTAGCGAGAGTAATAGGGTCCCGTTTGGCACCCTTCGGGTACGGAACCCTAAAAAAACCATAATTTCCTGAAACCAAAATGTGTCTCGAATAGTCTGCGAAATGAATACCGGGCAATACACACACACACGAATGAACACAAACGCAGTATTACCAAAAAGGTTTATTAAAAAAAGTATTCCTTTAATTCCTTTGAACGAAATACTAAAAAGAAGGGCAGTGTCTGAACTTCTCAGCGCTCAAGCCTTTAAGTTTTTAATAAAGCCTTAAATAACTTAACTTCTCCCAACTATTTTGTTCGCTATCTTCACCAAACTTAAATCAAGCGAAAGCTTTGGCTAATGAAAAATCCATCCATTTACTTTTTTAAATAAAATCTCGGGGATAAGGTAAAAGAACTGGATCCCATTCGTTATCTTGGATATCCTCCGGATAAAGGCGGGGAAATTTTTCTTACTTAGTTTTCTGCATTTATTCCCCGGAGTGACTGTATTTTTAAGCGGCATCGATGGTTTATGCCGCTGTGAAGCCTTTGACTAGGATTTAACTACTCCGTCATGTCTTAAGCCGTACTTATGACGGTTTGTATAGCTTACTTAGTAATTTTTATAGGCCATCAGCCGTAATGACAAATAGACGCATCGTAATATCAGATTCCTATTATCTTCATACATACATATTATCAAGCTTGTTTCCCATTGGGGTAGGCAGCGACTATGGATTTCCACTGGCTATGATCCTGACACACCTCTTTCGCTTTATCTACGTTCATTGTGGGCTTAAGAGTGTTCTTACCTGGCCTTTTTAGGGTTCCGTAGTTTCTACAAGGAACCTTTATAGTTTCGCCATCTCTGTTCGTCTGTCCATTTGTCCTAATCTTTACAGCTTAATAACTTCTACAGTTAAAAACATAAGTTTATGTAATTTTGCTCAAAAATGAGATAGATTAAAAGATTTTATTTTTTTGTAATTATGTATTTTAGAGATGGCGCCCAATTCATACATGTGAAATGGGTATGATTTTTTTTTTTTACTGCCCCCCCTCGTGTGGGGTATCATTGAACATAAAGTTAATCTTTCATACATCACATTTATATCAGGTGAACCATCTGCGAAATATAGCCTGCCAAAGTGGCTTGCAATGTGTGTGTCCCTGCCATTGCTAAACTATGCAACATAAACATAACATAACATCACGCCTGTATTTCCCCGAAGGGGAAGGCAGAGGTGTATAGCACACCCACATTTCGCCAGTTACCTTACCTTAGACCTTAGTAAGAAGTCTCTTTTAAAATTATTTTGAGCATAAAGTTATCATAAATTTTCGAGTAATAGAAAGAAAACTGCAAAATACTTAAGACGTCCTAGTTAAAAGATCATTGACCTTAGAGAAAAACGATCTTAGCAAACAATGCTCCTTTAGTTACCTTCTATTTGAATATATCACAAAAAGTACCTACGTGTTATGTTGAAATAACACAACTCTTAAATTTGGCCCGCTAGGTGGCGCTCAAACAAAACGCTCTGAATCGCCAATGCTGCCGTTTATTGTAAAAACTGAAGAACTGAAATAGCTATGATTAATATTCTATTTGATTCGTTTGTAATTACATCTACCTACGGAACCCTATACTAAGCATGACTCAACATGCTCTTGGCAAGTTTTTTATTATATCAAACTTCCTTTATTGGTTAAAATCGCGGCTGGTATATCTAATCATCATCATCAACTCAGCCTTTCGCAGTCCACAGCTGAACATATGCTGAACATAGGCCTCTCCCAAGTTGCGCCACAACACTCGCTCCTCGGCCTTCCGCATCCAGAGTATCTAATGATGAAGCATAATCTTCATAGAGCAGCTTGGTTGACTCCTCTGACCGTAAGTCCTATCTGCAAACAAATATTGATAGAACAAAGAAGGTTCTGGAAATTGGCTAGGAAAACATACATAGCAAAATAGCTGTTATACAGCTATTTTGCGACACCAAGTTTAAATTGAATTTTTATTCCTATCCATTTTTACATACCTACGTAAAACAATTTTGCAACCGGTTTTCAGTTTAAATTTTTTTAATACTAAAAACCTTTTAACGGCTTTTCGAATATTTGTTTTTATTCAAACGCTGGTTTTTAGTTTGTAAAAAATAGCGTCCATCTAAAAGTCCCGCAAATCCACTTAACCCGGCCAATCGCTACACGTTAGCGAGCCGACATCGCCCGACGTCCTCCGATGTTTCTCGAACAACCTCACACGAGGTCACTCTTGTCCCGAACGTTTCCGGGGTCCGTCATCGTCCCTATTTCCTGTGACACGCGTCGTCCGCCATTATTCCAGCCGACGTGCAACGGAAGTCGCCGAGCGCACCCGAAGGCGATCGTTCGGAAATTTGAATTGGGAACTGTCTGAGTAGCCGTTGTGTAGGGTTGTCAGGTTTGATATAAATGTGTTAATGCATGTTATATGTAATGGTGTCTTAGAACTAAAATATGATCGGAAACCTTGGGGTTTACACACTCCATTAGCGGTTAAGAGCGTAGTAACTTTTGAAAAATATTTTTTGAAATATTTGTGCAATTTTCAAATAGGACATGAAACAAAACACAATTCTACAACTCACTCGTAGTGCCCATCACTGCTCCCCGAAAACTCCCCAGTACATTCCTAAATATTTAATCAAATATCTAAAGATTTGATAACCCTACCCACGTGTGCCGAATTGGGTATCAAAGGGTGCTATGCAGATTTACGGGATCCTCGTAGTGTGGTGCGATATTTAGGCCTCTTCTTACTCTCTGACGAATTTGAATATTAGATCGGTTACCTACCCGTTTGTAAGGTTATACGCACGTAGATGAATGGAGCGATCAGGAGATTATTGCCGCGAAGAGTGTTGTAGTAGTCTGTGTAGTAGTGATGCTTTGTATATGGCGGTACCGACGAAGCAAAGCTAGGAAACGCTGACGTGACGGAAGCCCATAATATACTTTGTCTGGAGAAAGAGCCGTGAAAGTCTAGTTGTTGAACGCTTACCTTTCACGCAGACAAGTCTAAGTTCAAACCCGGCTCGCTTTTATGACTTTTCGGATTCATGTGCGGATCAGAATTTGATTATCACTTGCGTTAACGGTGAAGGAAAACATTGTGAGGAAACCTGCACGAATACACTCATATTTCGCCAGTTATGTTATCAGTCCCTTTTACGCTGGGTTCCTATAATTTGCTTTTACCGACGACGGCTCGTTTTTCCTTGAATAAACTTCAAACTTAATGTCAATATTTGACGTTTTTTAAGGAAAAAACGAGTGACCGTCGGTAATGGTAGATTGTAGGAACCAGGCGTTAGCTGGCAAGTAACTTGTAGATTTTACAGTATCCACGGTTATTTTGGAATGTCTCATAACAGTTTACATAGTCTAGTGGCTTTAGGGGTCGACTTCGGGTCTGTATAGTCTGAGATCAATCCCCCTTAATTATTTTTCAATATGAAATAAATTTTTGTAATTTTTTTTATTCATAGAATTAAAAAAAAACTAACAGTAGTCCATGTTTTAGTAAACATTTCTTTAAAACCTTACTAATAACTAACTTCTAACACTAACTAAACTTACTAATCTAACGCTCTCAATGCATAACGTGAGATCACCAACGTCAACATAGAAAAATCTAATATTGGATGAAACAACTATCAGATTGGAAGTACTGGCAATATACAACTGTTACTCGGAACAATATCGGATAGAATTCAAATGTCACAGTTCAAAAAATCTATGTTTTATTTAATCGGTACTGCATTGGAACAAAGAACTTGGCGTGAATTTGCCATGCGTCCACGGTTGGTCGTAAAAGTTACTGTTTTACTATCCAGTTTTCTGATAAGATCCTTTCAAGTACTTTTATACCTTAGCAGTTTCAGATGGTACTTGAAAACTTTTTATTTCTTGAAGGTGACAAGCTGTTGTATTTTATAGCCATTTGTAAACCTTTCTAGAAAAAAACTTAAGTTTTGATAATTAAGGTGTACAACCAGTGCGTCCTGCCTGTCATGACTTACGGTGCTGAGACGTGGACACTGACAGTTAGGCTAGTCCATAAATTCAAAGTCGCTCAGCGAGCTATGGAGCGAGCTATACATGGAGTTTCTTTGAAGGATTTTAGGTAACGAGATTATCCGGTGAAGAACCGGAGTGACCGACATAACTTGAAGGATCAGTAAGCTGAAGTGGCTGGCCATGTCTAAGGCTAAGATTAATTACGTAAATAAACTTATCATTATTATTATGTCTGTCGAAAGACCGATGGCCGCTGGAGCAGACGAGTCCTTGGCGACGAGGCCTATGTCCAGTAGTGGACTGCGATAGGCTGAGTTGTTGGAATGGTGTACAATATAGGTTATTCTATCTACCTATCTGTTCAACTATTTCATTCGACATCGCATCGAATGTTTTGACGTTTCGGACGTCATCTAAAAACAATTAAAAAGTCTCTGCGGACCATATTGGATACAATCCTACCGCGTCACGGCTACAAAAATTCAATTTTGTATTAAACGACGGTGCGGGCACAGAATATCTAATAGTATGGTGCGGACGTATGTACGAACGAACTTAGGCGTGGATATAGTTATGCACCAATGTGAATAAAGCTCTTTGTATTTTACTGTTATATTGGTTTAATACCAGCTCGTGGGTAATCAGCTTTAGTGTGACCTAATAAAAATGAATTACTCGGTACACTAAAGTGAGGGTAATTTCAGAAAAATATGGTTGTGTTGTGTAATTACGTAGGTATATGATCCTAAGTTTGCACGTGCCCAAGTAATACTGGACAGTAAAATATAAAACATTCGTGCTATACATATATTACTGATATGTTAATATTATGTAATTTACGCACCTTAAGTACAAAACGAATATTTCTTATCTACAACATGGAACAATAACCCTGTTGTTGCTGTAAGGTACGTTATCAGAATCGACATTCATACGTAAGGACACAAGTCATTTGGAAAAACTCTTCAATAAAAATAATCAAATTAAATATTAAATCACTAGTAATTGTAAATTGAAAGTGATTATATCACTCAAAACTCACTCACTCAGAGATTATATAAATAAAAATATATCTCTGGTCTGTGGTAGCTTCCCCTTTATCTTCCCAACTATGTCAAGCTTTTCCAGGTTGTCTAGCTCTTTCCGCGTTATGTGTCCAAAGTAACAGAGTATTCTCTGGAAGCAAGTTGTCGATTGTCTCGTTTTGAAAGAAAGTTGGTGAAGAATAGACTTGTTGGTTCTTTTAGCTATCCAAGGTATTCGCAGCAGTTGCCTCCAACACCACATTTATAGGGAATCTATTTTCCATGAGTATGTTGCACGTATTATCCGTGCCTCGGAGATCATGTTAAGCTGTCGGTCCCGGTTGTCATACGAATATCTATGGCAGTCGTTACGGGTAGTCAAAAGCCTGAAAGTCTGACAACTGGTCTAATCTCCGAATTTCAGTATTACCCAGTAACTGGGTTGCGGGGGTCTGATAGCAGTTGCTCCGTGTAAAACATTGATGTTCAGCCGCATCTGGCTAGACTGGAAGCAGACTCCAACATAATTGGGAAAAGGCTCGGAGGATGATGATGTTGCACGTATTGTCCATGACTCGCAAACATAATGAATTGAGGAGACCAGGATGCGTACTAATTCCATCTCGGTAGGGATGACAAAGTGTGGTAAAGTGTATATGAAGAAACCACGAAAGCCAAGCCACGGGTGTCAGCAGTGATAAATATGGAAATGATAAAGTTGTAGATGAAATGTGTCATCTTAAACAAAATTCCAAGTAAAAGGCAAACCAACAAGTGAAGTTAAATCAATTTTCTGCGAACATCGTTAAAGTCAACATTTGCTTTCTGTACACGACGCGTAAATGTTGAAAACATTTCAATAAGGTGCTTATTAATACTTTTACATACAGACTTTTACATTTATTTCTGATTTTTACTGGTTCACGACAAAACTACTTTCAATGTTTATTGCTTCGTATGTTTTGACAATCGGTCTTATCGGCAACTATGCACCACGGAATGAATATTGCTGTAATGTCGAAATGAAAGCTATAAGTCATTGTGAGTGAGTTACACAATAATCCCGCATCTCAATTACTATTTGTTAGTTTTTGCAACACACACTTCTCCAATACACTGAAGGAATTGCCGACATCGGCACTGTTTGTCATAGAAAAATATTAAGTTGAATTATCCCATAATTCAATTGCCAAACTTAAGTGGTAGTGGGCACATAGCTCGCAAAATGAATTGCCGATGGGGCCGAAAATTTGTGGAGTGGTGACCGTGTACTGGAAGGCGCAGCGTAGTTAGGCCCCCCACAAAGTGGAGCGACGGTGATGAAGGACACAAAAATCATCTGGATGCGGAAAGCTCAGGACCGGTCGTTGTGACGATGCTTGGGGGTCCAGCAGTATACGTCTTTCGGCTGAAAAGATGATCTCATAATTCTAATAAACTTGACGAAGAGATAACCTAAAACCCAAAAAAATACGTGCCATGATACTTTTTATTGACAAATCACACGAGTCAACAGCAGCTTTGAATGTTTCGTTGAAACTGTATGAATACTGCTACTGAATAAAACTTATTTCGAATATGAAGAAAAAGAAAGAAAGAAAAATGATTTATTGCCACAACAAGACGACATGCGGTAGGTGTGCACGTAAAAATAACTTTATTAGGTACATTTTAGGAATTACAGTGATACATAGTTAATAACTTCTTAGGTTTTCGCGATCACTACACATTATAATAAAACAAAGTTTAACCGGATTAAATCGCGTATATTATTTAAATTGGTTTCCCTGACGTTTCGAAAGCTTTGCAGCATTTCGTGGTCGCAGGTAGACTAAGATGACAAGCGTCTTTACAAATATTTCTAAAAAAAAAAAAAAAAACCGGTTAAGCTTTGTTTTATTATAATGATACATAGTTGTAATAATGTATGTTTAAATAAAAATCAAGGAAAAAAAAATATCATAACAAAAGTAACTTTGCATGTTGTAGCTGCAATTTATGCTAACATAATGATTGTGAATGTGTTTGAGTATCTCAACAAACAAATTTTTTGTGTTAGTAATGTAAAAAGTACTTGATATAAATTATGTCCTAAACAACCAAAAATAGCACATCTTACAAGCTCCCACATCACTCTATTTATTTATTTATATTAATGAGGACCTCTTACAAAAGATATACACAAAAAATCACAAGTGACAGATACAAGATTCTATCTGGTGTACTCCTTCAATTACAGGAGGCCACAGCATGCACAAAATTAATGACTGAGCTAACTTAAAATTAAGGTGAAAGTATTCTAACTCAACCAAAAACAAAACAATGTGTAATATATACCTTCCTGTTTTTATTCTGTTTTCTCTACATCACATATATATAGAAAACGAATCAATCAAGTAGAGTCCGAAATAGAGCAACACTCAGGTTAGAAACGTCTTGATGTATCTAGGGAATGTGTAGCTATTTCCTGCGCTAACCGGAACATATGTCGGTTGTCCATCTTTAAAGACGGACTAGATTGTTAGACCGTTTATATTGATTTTGTTTTGTTGTTTTTTTTAGGCTATAGGTAGCCGAAAAGAGCTAAAGGTCCACCTGTGGTTAAGCGGTTACCTTTGCCCATAACAACTGTAATACCACCTAGCCGGTTGCTTAAATAGTATTTCAAATCACGTTCGTCCAATTAAGACATGAAGATGGAAAGTCTCATGTGATTGTAATTTCAGCGGCGCCCGTACCATTCACACCGGAACATAACAATGCAAGCATCACTGTTTGGTGGCACAAATAAGTACGGTGGTAGTACTTCCCCGGACGAGCTCCTTCACAAGGAGTTCTACTACTGAAAGCTGCTGTTTAAATAATTTTGAATCAACTTACTATACTAAGATTGAAAAATACAATATTTGTTGTCATGTGGACAGGGTCTAAAAATACCTCAAAGTCTATATTTTGCTCACAGGGATGCTGTTTGCATGTTTTCATCCGATTGTGACTGTTGGCGTTTCGCTTTCCGATTTCCTTAAAGATTATGATTTGACGATTTAAATTGTGGAAAGAAAAATCGCTGACGAGCAGGATTCGAACCTGCGACTCCTGGCTAATTCTGCTCGGGAGCGATTTTTTCTTACCACAATTTAAATATTTAGATTTCGCTTCGTATGCGTAAATGCGTTAAAAATAATAAAATAATTATGATTTGAATTTCGATATATATCAATTGGTTTTCATTGAAGTTACTGTTACTATTGTTTTATGTGATCACTATGCATCTTTTCTACATTTATTCATTTAGATATCCATTTTCAATAGACTAGGAAGACATTAAATTAGAACTTTGAAATTTCCAAACAACAAAATTTAAACTTTTTTCAAAAATATCTCAGAATAGCGAAATATTTTTGGTAAGCTTGTTGTGTCATTGTGTCAAGTTTAAAGAGTCAATCGAGGGAAATTGGTTTCTGGCAAAGTTCCACGAACACGTTTCCGGAATTACACAGTAAAAAGGTCTTTTGTGTGTTCTTTATTAGAAAAAAGAAAAGCAGGAGAATAATTTTGGAAAATATAACAATTATTTGGAAGTACTTAGAGTGTAGATAAGGAGTTACACGTGTACGGTCACCCTTCCTGGTGGTACATTTTGTCGACAAATTCCTTTGAACGAATCCTGCTACATTACACGTACATAGGTAAACGTACGTGGCGGCCATCGAACACTGAGCGTGAGCGATTTTAGCCTTAGTGGTGGTTCACCGGAAAGATTTTTGAATGTACAAGATCTTATCAACAAAATTGTGTACCTCAACATTGCACCAAACAGGTTTTCCAATAGCGTCGATTTACAAACAACTTTATAAACTGTCCAGAAACGCTCTTATTCATTTTCTCTGTAACACAATCCTGAGCTTCCTAGTTCATCACTATTTCACAACTATCAACAATAATATTATTAAACTCGCATCCCTAGATTGTGTACGTCTTGATCTGTATCATGGGAATAGCCCTGTCATTTCATTCTGGCTAACCGGAAGATACGTCCGCTTGTCCAACTTTACGGAGAGATGGTGGATGTGACGGCTTGTTGTGTTAGATTTCCTGAGATATAGGACGTTATGTATTATATTATGGGTTTTAGTATTGTGACAGTAGGTGTTATTTATCCAAGTAAGATAGTATTACAGAACTAATCAAAAATATCAACGTAACTTCAGTGCTAGCGCTGTCGTATTTTCTTGAAAAAAGTAAAGTAAGTAGTTTTGTAAAAATAGGCCCAAAAATGCTACCTTGAGGAACTCTGCAAACTAATCATGTTTTACTGGGTTAATTGATGGGAATTATAAAGCAGTGCACCAATTAAGTACGAAATCCTTAATCTTGGCTTGTTTATTAGTCAATAACGTTATATTTTATACATCGTTCTTCTGTGTCTGTCGACACAGCTTCGGTCAGTCGGTCAAAGGCTATAGTCGTAACAGTAAACTTTTACGACCGCTGCAAAGATAAGGAGCTCACATGTTATAGGTACTTTTATCAGCACATACGTGGTAACAATGTGCTTCTAAATCATTGTTTTGTTTTCTTTTGTTAGCAAGAACGTTAACACGAATTCAGTTGAAGTTAAAATGAATGAAAACATCATTTGGTTTCGACTGTTACAGCATAACTTGGTAGAAGTTTATGTCTAGCCGAAGACTGTGAAGGCTTAGCAGATGATGATAATTATTCAGTTATTGCTGTACGGTCTAGAGATTCTACGTTCTGTAGATTCTGTATATAAAGACATCTGATGTTTCTCGTTAGCTGGGGGAAAATCTTTATCTAATTATTAATTTTACTGATTGAGTGGGAAAATAGGACCTGTTTTTTAAATAATTTTTGCCGAGGCTTGCAGATATTTTGACAAACTAAGTCGTAAAGTGCATTTTGTGAAAGTATTATTTAAATTCTGAAGGCGACCTAGTAACTTAAAGCTTCTCTGACATATTCAGTAAAAACCGCTTTGAATTTCATTCACCTTGTTTAAGAAAATACTGCGAAGTCAACTACCAACAATCTCGTATAATAGAATCTGCAACTGACAAAGAGACCTATCTTGAAAACATCGCGACCCATTTACTGGAACGAGAATCTAAAATTGTGCCCCATTTTCAGTTTGGTAATAGCCTATTTAGCACCGTTTGGAATGGAAAAACTGTAAAGGTGGCGGTAAATATAGTGAGCCTCTATACCACAAATCCTTGGCGTTTAATTAACGTAATAATTTTCAAAAGCAATTTGAATACAATCGAAAGCTATACCAGAAAACAGTAACTCCATTTTATGATACCTTGGGGTATTAGCATGCAGATTGTTACCGCTATTCCGGTGCGGAGCGGTTTGATGTGGTTCTAACTGGTTCAAACCACCTCACGCCAAATCCTAGTAACCAATGTTGCGTTATATCTATCTATGCGTTAATCTAGAAACGATTTGGGTCGTAATGTTTTACGATATTAGGCTGAAGTTTTTTGCGTGTGTTCGGCTACGAAAACAATTTGAAGACAAATTATTCGGAAAATAGCATAAAAAATTCCATAGCGTTTTCGTAGGAAACGTAAAATTTATCTTATGATCGTACTTATATGTATGTATTTGGTTAATTTTATTAACCAGAAAGTGAATTTTATCATGAAATTGTTAAGGATTGTCGATACTTCAGTTACCTAATATTCCATGTTTGATAAAGGGGCTTATAAAAATATTATATTCGTTGATATTTTTTATATTAAACTGTAGGTCCTTTAATATATATTTTGAGTTACAATCACTTAAGAAACAAGTACCGATGGGGCTCTCGAGTAACTTTTGGTCGATCGGCAAAACCCAAACAATATAATTCGGCGGTTATTTTTACCACCCGGCTGTGCCGTACAATGCTCATCCGAATACGGTTAAGCCGAGCGACCTTTTTCTCAAACATTCATCTACATATACTGCATTTTGCCGCCCAACTGTGGCGATTAATGCCGGGCCTAATGTGTGTGTAGCACCCCTTAGTGTGGAAATAAGTTCCAAAACACTACTAGATGCATTTTTTATATATAACTGCATTATATTGCGAATACGTACTTACACCTACACGCAATATGTAAACAAAAACATATACCCCAAGTTGAATGTAGTGGCTTTTGCGGATACAATTTTAGACCCTATTAATAATCTGTACCAACAAACGATGTAATTAAACCTCTAACAAAATTCCTTGTAGTTCACAAATTATGAAAACAAAGAAACAGAATTCTCAACACCAAAAATCGCTTCCTAATTACCATACTTAGCAACAACTTCCACATGAGAAAACATGAATAATTCCGACACGCCTAATACGCTTCCATCAAACTTTGGTACATAATGAGACGCAAAGGATCTGAAGACCAAAATACGTGGTCCTAAGTTACTCAAAATACGAGGTCTTTAGGTACAATGTCAGACATGGCAACCAATTAGGAAAGTTTTATTATGAATTCAATAGTTATAATTTCAAGATCTAGTTTATATTATTTGTTGATAGCTTTAGCTAAGGTTAGGTTTTTTGCGAATAATCGCGTAAAAGCCATCAGTGTGGGCTTGCGCTAACACCTCCGACGGACTGCAGTAACGAGGCAGTCTGAACAACATCCTAAAAGCATTACAACTGATATTATCATAGGAATAATAAATAATACCATGGTATTTTACTACCGATATAACAATTACACTTTAGATTTCCACGTACCTAATTTACAATACAAATCTTAACAGTTTGATGGTGTTATATAGTATTTTCTGTAAAACAAATTACGTTTTTATCCACCTTCCATCACCTTCCATCACCTTTTTTCATATCCGTATAAAGCCGTGTAAAAATAATACCGTCACTTGCGGCCTTTTAATAACAGCAAATATTAAACAAAGAAGGTTAGCTAGAGCTTTTAGGTAGCCTAAAATTTCTAATATTCAAAATATATGGTGCTCTTGAATTTTCCAACAACAGTTTTTTTTAAGAATTAAAGCAAAATGCAAACAAAGACGGCCGGGCTTAATCAAGTATAAATAAAGGATTATAAGGGATGAAAAGGGTTGAAAAGGATAGTTCTAAAAATATAGCTTTGTAATCACTTCAAAAGATTTTGTGTTCTATTTCAGTGGTTTTGCATTAAACAAAAGGATGGTATATAATATGAAGTTAACTGACAGCTGAGTGAATTTCCTGTTTTGTTTACCTATGGCAAGGATGAGGGTAATCTGATAAAGGACGACAGTTCTTCAAGAGTTAGTGCTTGTATACATGTTGCTTGTTCGAAAGTTGATAGACGTAACATAATGACCTTATCGAAGCTATACACGGTATTCAGCAGAATCCAGAAAATTAAAGTAAAATCAAAACTGTAGAGAAAAAAAATATGTAGAAATGAAGAGTACACTGGTACTTATTTCTGCAAGAAATTTCTTCCAGCGAACCTGCGAGAGGAAAATTTTAAGAAAAATTATGTGGACAATGTGTAAAGTAATGATAGTAATGAATGTACTTAAATATACATATACAGGGCCTGATAAGAATGCTCAAAGTCACTCAAAGGTCAATGGAGAGGGCTATGCTCGGAGTGTCCCTGCGTGATCGAATCAGAAATGAGGAGATTCGCAGGAGAACGAAAGTAACCGATATAGCCCGAAGAATTGCCAAACTTAAGTGGCAGTGGGCGGGGCACATTGCTCGCAGAATGGATGGCCGATGGGGCAGTAAAGTTCTGGAGTGGCGACCGCGTACTGGAAGGCGCAGCGTGGGTAGGCAGGCCCCCCAAAAGGTGGACCGACGACCTGCCGAAGGTCGCGGGTATCCGCTGGATGCGGAAGGCGCAGGAGCGGTCGTTGTGGCGATGCTTGGGGGAGGCCTATGTCTAGCAGTGGACGTCTTTCGGCTGAAATGAAGATATACATGTACAGCAATCATATATATTTCTACATATATATTTAACTAGCTATGGCCGTGACTTCGTCCGCGTGAATGTTGTTTATCGCGCATCCCTCGGGGACTGTTCACGTTCCCGGGATAAAAAGTAGCTTATATCTTAATCCGGGTTATTTTATATCTGAATGCCAAATTTTATTAAAATCAGTCCAGCCATTCTTGAGTTATAAACTTAGGTTATAAATGATGTCACTAACCCGACTTTGTTTTATATATTTAGATTGTGAATAGCTAAACTTTATCTTTAATCTTATTTACAACCAACGTCAATTAATTTTATCTCAACCGCTTCGAGAACAAATAGTCTAAAAATAAATTCAGTTTCAAAACTCAGTTCCAAAGTAGGGTACCGAAATTAGAATAAACCGCGTCGAATAAAATTTGCATACAGTACGGGTCGCGTTCAACGACCAAAATTGAGTTTCCCATGCCTATCCTAAAACCAATATGGCTTCCATCTACCTTCCCTTAACGTAGCCTGCCTACCATGATGCGACAAATGACGACACTAGAAAACCGCGTGAATGTTTATATTCACACCTATCGCTTACAACATCAGCATGCCGTACAAATCTGTATCAACATTACCGTCAATGTATAACAACATTGCACGTTTCACATTTCTGCATAACACACAGTTGTAGGAGTTACGTCCCATTCCGGGGATTGTTTTGTTTCTTGTGCAAATTTTCTTTGTTTGTGAAAATGGCTTTAATGTGTATATTTAGAGGTTTAATAAAGGACCTTTATTGTTAATATTTAAGTCGTTTGTTACAATGGAGTGGTCATATAAGGGAAAAAGCTGTCTAGACCATTACATTAAAGAGATTTGCCTTATTATGAATGTTGTCATAGTAACATGAACAGAATGAGAAGATAACTTAATCAAAAAGTGGTTTTAATTAGTATATCTAAAGCATTCTGCAATTTCTTTGTATTTCAAGATGATAAAATAATTTAATAACCTAGAACTACGTATTTAAGATAGAGAAATAATTTACTTTTGCTTTTAATTCAATCTATAATGAAAATTATATGATGTAGTTTTCTTCCTCTTGGGGTGAATAAGTTATTTTACAAAATAATTTTATGAAAAGGTTTTGCAATAGATCTTAGGTGTTAAAGAAACCTGTAATTATAATAATATATTGTATAAATTTAAGGTTAATGGTTAATATTATTTATATTTGATGTTTCATTATAAAAACGATGACGATGATAAAAATATTTGAGATGTTTCCAAATTAAAATTCCGTAATATTTGTAACAATTTTGTTAGTATCCAGAAATCAAGTACCAAAATCGAACCATTATCGTTTCTTGTTTTGAAGATAAGTTATATCTACAGTATCTACAATTTTTGACGTATAACGCACTCGTGATACGAATACATCAACTCTAATGGATAATGCATGTAAATCGATCATCACTTGAAGCCATCCTTAATATTAAACGTTCTTTGCTTCCATATTTTTTGTGGAATGAAACGATATTCCGTTTGATGGCTTCTCTCGTATGCCATCTCGAGGGGATGCAAATACTTCCACAAACTTTAAAATCGTTTTCTTGGTACGCAACGCATCAATGTCATATTTGAGACGGAAATAGAAGAATTTTCTTGCTTCCTTGACAAGGTAATTTTAAATTATTATTTATTTATGGTTCTTCTTTCTTATAAAGCTAAATTTTGTTTTTTGGAATAGAATTTTATATTATTGTTTTTTATGCTGATCATGGAATAAAATAGATCAACTGTTTTAAAATACGTCAACTTAAACTATGAGTTAAAAATGAAAATAGTGTATTTATTTAGACATAATATTTTAATCGATGAGGTAAAATATAAATATATATATTTTGTTTCTAATGATGCGTGTTTGTTATTCTTAGTGGTTTTCAAGCCAAACAGGTGTGGAAACCACTAAGAGAAGTTGCGAAACGACGAAACTAGAACCAGACAAAATTCAAAACAGATAGTTTTGTAACATGGTAATTAAAAGTTTTACTAAGTTTTCTAAAACGAATTTGACACAGTAACACTCATGTTATACAGCCGTTACAACATATTGCAACCATTAAACTAGTTACAAGTACACAAATAGACCGTGAATAGTACTCGGGGGCAGAATTGTGACGGTTTCCTCGAAACGTCGAGAGTTGTAGGGGATAGTTAGTAGGGTGTGCCACAGGGTACGTCGTTAGGACCTCTATTATTGAGCCGCGAATTAGAAACCTTTCTATTAACCTAACTAGTTTAATGTGAGTTGGAATTTACGAGTTCACGGGTAATTTAAGTTATTTATTGGGTTAGTGTGGGTAAATTCACAATCTTCTATCGTACGGTGTGTTTTTATTGTTTTATGCCATTATAATGTTAAGCCTGAAGTTAACGTTGATGCATACTGACAGATTATAAGAAAAAAGGAATATTAATCTATTTTTCCCAGGATTCCTACAACGTGCACAGAATAATAAGCAGTAGAAACAATTTCCTTTTATACGTCACATTTATTAAGGAGAATGTAGCAACCGAGTGGCGCCCCCATCAGTTAAAAAAATGTTACTCGCTGAATACATCGTTTATCGAAAATTCGTTTTTAACAATTGAATTAACGGTACTGTAGTTTAATCAGAAACTATTGACTGGTTGTTGATAGAAAAAATGCCAAAAGTGGCCGTTTTTCGCACTTTTTCTATCTACAACTATAGCGATGTATAATTTACAGAGTTAATAGTTTCTGATTAAACTACAGTACCTGTACTTCAAACTTTTTTACTGATGGGGGTGCCACTTGGCGGCTACATTCCCCTTAAGATGATTAAGTTTGTTACAAGCTTACTAATAAAATACTCAGATATTCCACAGTAGAATGCTAAATTACCTCTCACTTTAAAAGTAGATATTTTACAAATAAATCAACAGGTAGCAATTTATCTTTCTGAACAATTTACAAGAATCGCCATAACTTACAAATGCTGTTTAGACTAATGATATTTTACGCGATTCAAAATATCAACAAGCTATTTTTCTTAATAAAACTTTACAGAAACTTCTATAAAACACAAGTTACTTTATTGTATTTTCGGTGTAACCTTAAAGTTTGTTCCGGTTTAAGGTCGATGCTTCAGTTACTTTCGGTCGTTGTTTTGTCAAATTCAAGACGAACAACTGTTGTGTTAAGTTTGGTAAAATCATATTTAAGCTAAATTGATTAGTTTGGAAAATGATCGAGTACTTTGACATAGTTGTTTACTCTGTAACGTAGTAGAGGGTGATAATATATTTGAGAGCCTTTATGTTCTTTATGGATACTAATAATTGACTTTAAGTGCATTAGATATGAATATTTCATCCGTCCATTGCTTAGCCTGAGACGCACAATGACCGCTGTATGAATTATTACAATATATGGCAACACGTATATTAATTCACATAAACATATGTATAATAATGTATATGCCCCATCTCTTCTTGTAGGTGTTGTAAAAGGCGACTAAGGGGTTCACTAGAGGTTGGGCGTTCTCCGAGTATTTATTCAACTAATTGCGACCGCCAACCCGCCAACCCGCCTAACGCCAAACGTGGCAATTATGGCATATCCCCCCTTTTGGAGGAGACCTATGTCCAGCAGTGGATCTCTTTCGGCTGAAATGAATATGATGATATGTATATGGCCTATAATATGACGGATTGGTTATTCCATTGACGTTGTTAGTAGGTAGTATACAAGACGATGAAGAATCGTTAGATTGACCACGATAAAATTGAAACTAAATAAAATTATTTCGCCTTTCCTTTTAAATTATTTCTTTCAGTAAAAGCACGTAATCAGCAAAGTATTCACTTCGTTTCTAGTCATAATGGGCACTACAGCAGCAGATAATGATGGCGTGTTTCCTTTTAAAATCATTTTATACAGAAATTTTCTAGCCAGAGAGAGGCGGAAAGAAAAGTAACTAGTATTAAACAAGTTACTTTTTTCAATTTTTTTTAATTTTTTTAATTGCGGTAAGAGCACAAAGAGAAAGAACCTTGATGTTTACTAGATATTTTTAAGTCCTAATATACGTAGGTACTACGAATTAATAAATAATCATAGGTATGAGTAGTCATACTTATGATTATTTATTAATTCCTAGTAAAAGTTTGATTTTAGTGATTAAAGATTAGGTAAAGTTTTTAATAAGTATTAATCGTTATTAAAAACATGTAAAATATTAACACTGTGTAAGTTAATACCTCTCCACTGAACCGCCACCATTTAAAGAAAGTCTTATTGTTAAGACGAAATACTGCAAACAATCTAGTGAACCAAAAAAACTATGCTCCTTCGTGTCCAAGCGCTCAGGCACACACATGCACCTCAAACCGTGCTCACCTTTCAGTACACATGTCGCGGTATCGTTTAGTAAACATCGCGAAAGCAAATATTCTTCAGGTGCATGGTGAGTGCGTGAGGTTATACATGAAGGAGCTTTTTTTTTGGCTTCACTATTATTGTTCGCAGCACTTCGTCTATATTTTTTACTATGTCTGTGTTGTTATTGTTATCACAAAAATGTACAAAGCTTTAGAAAACTTGCATCAGAGGAATATAATGAAGAACTGAAGCAAATAACGTTCATATGGTCTAAAAGCAAGGAGAAATGTAATGATCCTTGTTATTGTTTGCTTGTGCAAATATCTTTGTTATGAACCATTCAGTTTATTAAAATGGTTTCGTTACCTCCTGCAGTCACGTTTGCTCTCCCGTTGTTACCGAAGTTTAAAACTTCACTGATTTCCAAATTCATGGTGTTTTCAACTTTGTAACTTTGTGTCTCTTGTGCTTTCAAATGTTAAAAATTTAGTTCAGTGAAGTGAAAACTTTTGGAAATAATAATCCTATTTGAGTTTTGAAGCGTATTCTGTTTTGTTATTTGCTCATTGGTCACTTTGATGTTTTTTAGCTTTTTAATAAGTAAGATCATTAAAGTTTACCTTTGAAGTTTTTTTTGTAGCTAGTTGTTTCGTGACGTTAGTTATGAAAATGTATTCAGGCATAAATAATTTATGTTAAAGACTTATTAGAAGTTGTTCAAAAGGAATAATTTGTCTTTATTAGATTTAAAGTATGTACACATTCAACATAGTTTTCTGTGTAAGAAAATGAAATGTTTTAAATATTTAATATCTTTTTAATTTCGTTAGAACTTGGAACAAAAGAGTTTGATGAGCGCGAGTACGTTTTAAATTACGGTTAATTAAAAAGGTTTAAGTGAGTTGTTTTACAGAAATTTCATGACCCTTTTGCAAAAGTCAATGAAACAATCAAGGTGATTTTGACAGGAGTGTGATGCAAGAATTGCTACAGTAAACTATTTATTTAAATATTTTACGGGCAGAGTCCTAAATGTCAACAGTGCTGACCGTCACTCGGGCAGTGTTAACGATGCCTTTTATAAACCGGTCAGAGCCCGCAAATAATTCATATTTTTGGGCTTTGCTCAGAGGGCCTGTGTAATGTCGACAATGCCCGGGCAGTGCTGACTCTGCACCCTCTGCGGACTCTGCCCGTAATATATTTAGATATACCATGGAGATATGACTTGGAAAAGCAAAAAAAGTAAGAAAATAATAATTTTAGATTAATAACTTCTTAGGTTTTCGCGATCACTACACATTATAATAAAACAAAGTTTAACCGGATTAAATCGCGTATATTATTTAAATTGGTTTCCCTGACGTTTCGAAAGCTTTGCAGCATTTCGTGGTCGCAGGTAGACTAAGATGACAAGCGTCTTTACAAATATTCTAAAAAAAATATATTTTAATCTACCGTACAATATTATTAATTAAAATCGTTTCGATGCACGCAGCACCACCACCACCACCACCACCACCACCACCATCACCACCACCACAACCACCACCACCACCACCACCACCACCACCATCACCACTTGTTTGGAATCCAGTCCTAAAAATAATCAAGTCCCAAACAGCATGCAACACTGTAAAAGATAATGATATTGTGAGTGATTACTGCGTGCATCGAAACGATTTTAATTAATAATATTGTACGGTAGATTAAAATATTTTTTTTTAGAATATTTGTAAAGACGCTTGTCATCTTAGTCTACCTGCGACCACGAAATGCTGCAAAGCTTTCGAAACGTCAGGGAAACCAATTTAAATAATATACGCGATTTAATCCGGTTAAACTTTGTTTTATTATAATTTTAGATTACATAAAATCAAATACAAAATTTACATTATGTCCACTTCAAACATTAGAATCTAGAGTTTTAATCCCTATCCTATTACGTAGAGTATCGTAGTTAGCATAGTTTAAATTTTTTACACTGTTCTATAGGGCCCAGGAGGGTAGTTGTAACTAATCTGACGTCACAACTTTCCAGCTCAGTCTGTTTCGTAACGAGTAGGATTTTATGGTCGTTTCTATTCCTAGAAGTTGTCAGGGTTATGATTTCTGTTTAAGTATGATACAAGTTTTTATAGATGTCTCAGCAGTTTCAGAATTTATAGGCTTTAGTTTTTAGGTCACGTTCTTTTTCATTTTTATTAAGACAAGGTACATAAATAGTAACTATTACATTTTTTAATTCTTTAGGTATTTTACGAATATCGCCTTATCGTTTTTCATTATATATTTTAACTCTTCCTAAAAACTTATGATCAGTCACCACTTTAGTCTCTTTAAGTACACAGGCTAAAAAGACCGTGGGAATATTGATACCCTTTTTGCTTACATCAATGTGATGTTGTTTTAGGAAAACTGTAAACACAAAACCTAAACATGCAATTTTAGCAGTGTTATCCCAAATAAACTTGACATTCAAATCTACGTTGACGCTTCTAACCAACAGATTGCTCCATAATCAATAGTTACTTCAATTATCTCTATCGCTTATTGCATCTCCGCTTAACCTTCTTGTTAATCTAAGGATTACGAGTCTACTACCATCAACCCTCTCAGTTATATTGCGTTATTATGCTTGTCTACTACAGGTGTTAGAAGATACGCGCTACTAAGCTTTATTATATTGACTTTAGGTGCTACCGTATACTGTTAAGGTTTATTATGATTAGGTTTTCCTGTTTCAGTTAGCTTTTGTTGGCTTGGGTTATAATGATTGTTGGGATGTGTAGAAGATATAAAATTTAAGTGGTCTTCTACTTGTTCGCTTGTATCTACAGTTTTATTATTTCAATCACAGTAACAATACAATTTTATACTTTTATCAAACACATTGACAAATAAATATAACCAAGGATGATATGGGCACTTTTCACTTGTATTCCCAGTTCCTCAAATAAAAATTAAATAATATCTGCTACAAATCCTATAAGTCAATTTTAAGACAGTTCCTGTTATCCAAATAGGTCGAAATTTTGCATGGAAGTACAGTACTGCAGAATAAATATTGTGCATCGGCAAATATCGGAAACACTCGTTTTGTGCATGAGAAAAACGATTTAAAAAGTTATTTAGTTCTTAAAAACACTCGAAATTGCGAGTGTTTTTTTAGGATCAAATTACTTTATTTAAATGGCAGACATCGATAATTTCCGATGTTTGCCGATGCACAATATTTATTCTGCAGTACTGTATATGAAGTTTTGGTCACAATACAGTAATAATATTAAAGTAATAAGTTAAGGTTTTATTTTCTGTGATAGTTCGAAAACTAAATAAAAAACGAATGAAGCCGCAAAAATAGCAGCAGAAATATAAAATTCTGCCAACGGGAAACTTGCAGCTATTAATCAATTTTCAAGCGTTCAGGTGTTGCCAAGTTTTGGTCTAGATAAAAAACTGCATAAAGCCATAACTAGGCAAGACTGTTTCATTATTAGTTCAGCGATAATAAAAAACTACTGGCGTTCTTTTATGGGCGTCTTTTATATTAAAGAAGTTATTTTAGGCATAGGTACTAAGGTCAGAAGTTAGTTATTAGCTGCTGGTCGGTTGTTTTAGACAAATCTCTTTATCTTACCTTAGTACGAGTATCTTAGTTTATTTTTATTTTCGTGTCTCTTAAATCTACGTAATACCAGTAATACTTCTTATCTTGAAGAAGCTTTACAGAGCTCGTAATGAACAATTTCCGTCGATATTATATGATGGATGACTGGTGAAAATATGATACTCAAATTGCTCCCTATTAGCCGAAATAGGTGCATTGGCTTTTCGGTAATCTTATACCTAATGTGGGACCAGCTTAAAACAGAAAAATATACATAATTATATCCGTTACTACCTTTGTGGCAAGACTAAGTGTTCCAATGGGTATTATTGTACTACAACATTTATGGGGAGCCTTTTTTTTTTTTTTTTTTTTTTGCCGTGGGGAAATCCTCATGGACGCACTCCGCCCGGGGTAGGCGGAGCCAGTGTCGGACTCTTACCGACTAAAACCACCACGGTGTTCCTTCAACTACCTTAGCCGGGGGTGTGGGAACCCGTGAGTATTCACACAACCACCCCCGACAGGTCCTTGCCCGCCTCAAGCAGGCGAGCCCCTTTTCCCCGTGCGGCCTAACGTTGGCCGCACCCTCCTCGATGGCGCATACGGAACACTGCACGCCACCTCACCTCATGGGCCTTTACCAGCTGCGCCAACTACGCCGGCTGTGCCAGCTACGCCAGCTGCTGGTCGGGCAGCAGACTACCCCGAGTCTGCTGCTCACAGGCCCTACCTCCCGTAATTTTTTATAGAGGTTTTCTTCCTCGCGGTCCGGGCGGTGAAGCCAAGACCCTCGGTCCCAAGAGGCGCGAGAACACTACTCAGCGGGCACTCCTGGGGTTACGAAATCGACGGGGGCAGGGAAGGACAGTCCCCCCGCTGCCTGCCCAGTGGCAGGGTGAGTGCACACCGGGCCCGCCCCTGCTCCTCCACTGTGCCCTCTGCTGACATCAGAGGGACACGTGGAACAACTCCGCACTGGCCCAGAACGGGCCCCACCCGCGCCAGAATATTCGCCACAGGCAATAAAATCCCCCGAAGGTTAATCCCTCGACAGTATTTTATTGCCCGTGCCCAGGATGCACCGGCCAAACAACTGCCGATCCCTCCAGACGTGTCCAGAAGGACAAGCAGCCGTCAGGCACACGTGGAGGTTTTCTGGCCAGCACCCCATTTATGGGGAGCCTAGGCACAATTTGGGTCATTATTGCCTTCACAATAATGACCCAAATTGTTCTTTTTCTGCTAAGGAAAACCACACGGGAATTGGGCAATAATACACTAAAGATTATTTTTATTTACGCAATTGTGTTACTATTTTCAGAGGATTCTTAATGTCACGGAAACTTACAGACATAAGGCCCGTACAAACCAAAAACGGGTCAGTGTCAGCGCGGGGCATGAGCAGCATGGCAGATGTTACACTAAAAGGCAAGCGTTGTGACGGCGGGCCCGCCAAAGAACGACTTTCAGTACGACATGTAAACAAACAAACAATACAACTGCCTCGTAACCGCTTTGACATCACACTATCGCACAGCCCTGTCCTGCTTCGGTCGGCCAGTTAGAGCGGTTGGTAGATTAAGGATTTTCTTCGGGAAATCTATGGGGAAAGGAAAATACAAATACAGTACAGATATTGTACAAGTTTATATAATGTCTGTGGGAAAATAATTGAATTTTTAAATATCATCCATGATACACTATTAAATGTTCACATAGCAATTTTTGAATAAACGTAGTTCTATATTTTTCAATTTCAAGCGTGGCGATTATGGCATATCCCCCCTTAATTGGGGGAGGCCTATGTCCAGCAGTGGACGTCTTTCGACTGAAATGATGATGTTGATGATATTTTGAAATTTGTAAAATTTCCTGTTTGAAAAAAATGGGGAAAAATGTTGCAAAACGTATAATTTTGGGGAAAAAAAATTATGAATATGGGGATAATTCGGAAACTAGATTTAACAACCCTGCCAGTTAGTATGGTGGCCGTAGTGATACAATACAAACGTTCCGTTCTTGCCCTGCGCAATAACGCGCCGGGGCTGCCCGGTTTATATGTCGTGTTTCATATAATTCCTTGTGTTACAACTTGCGCGGTTCCGCCTTCAACCTGCGCTGCTACTTAGCTGCTTTCGGTCTGTACGAGCCTTTAGATATCAACGCGTTTGCATTTTATTAATGAAAATTTAATATTTAGTGTTATTGTGTTTTTTCATTAGGAAATTCTCAGTAGCAGCCTGGAGTCTGGATTTGTGCCCGATTAATGGCAATAGGCTCGCCCCCTATTACATGGGACTTACAACATAACTTGCGAAATGTGGGTGTTCTATACACCTCTGCCTACCCCTTCGGGGAAATACAGGCGGGATGTTATGTTATGTTGTTAATTTAATATTTTATTTATTTATTTCAATAAGTTACAGTAAGGTTACATACCTAATATGTCCAACGTATAAAAAATTCACAAACAATAAAAAGGTTTCCTGGCTCCCAAACTAAGTTTGTACCTGTGAATTGGGAGTCAGTGGTGTAACGCATCTTCAAAGAGTTTATTAATGAATAAAAGAAACTCTGTGTTCTATGTTTAATACTACTTTACAAGCCAGTATGTCTCTATTATAGAGAATAATGTTCTTACAAGTCTAGTTCATGACAATTTATATTTTTTGTGAAGCGCTCTCATCTTTTTTTCCAACATGGAATCAACGACTGAGTCAGCCACGGTATCGAATATCGAGACGAAATTTTCTCCGTTTTTATAGTATTGGCGAAACGAGCTAAAAGCCCACCTGATGTTAACCTTTGCCCACACTTTGCCCATAACAACTGCAATACCACCTAGACTGTTGCCTAAATGGTACCGCAAGTCGGTTTGCCAAACTGAGACATGAAGATGGAAAGTCTCATGTGATTGTAATTTCACCGGCACCCGTACTCTTCAGACCGAAATTCAAACCATAAGAGAATAAAACAAGCCATCTGGACAAGACTAAAGTCAGGTTATATTCTTCTAAAATACAAAATGCGCTATCAATTAATAACTCTAACTCAAACCTTTTCCATTGTATGACCGTGTATTTTCGCTGAAATTCACTACAACTTAATACAATTCAGTTATTTATCACCGGTACGAGTGTTGTGAATTAATCATAGTCTGCCTGCACACCGTGACGTAATTAATAAACTCCATCCATTCCATGAAGCGCTTATAATAATAAAGGTTCAATTTCGAATTTTATTGTTGGAATATGATATTTATTTGTTTTGGATGTTTTTTTTCTCTTCATCAACTCAGCCTATCGCAGTCTACTGCTAGACATAGGCCTCTCCCAAGTTGCACCACATCACTTGGTCCTCTGCCTTCCACATCCATTACCCCAGCCAACTTTTTCAGGTCATCGGTCTACCTGGCGGGAGAGGGCGCCCTACGCTGCGTTTGTCGTTCGCTCGTTCTCCACTCAAGGACTCATCTGCTCCAAATATTAATTAGACTTTAACGTCGTATGATGCACAGGAAATGTATTTGAAAACCCTTGACTTTCAATATTTCGCAGACACGAGAGCATAATAACTATAATCTCGTGTCTGTGTCTAAATCAGGATATGCACCCTACAATTTGCTGAAAAGTCTCATAATTATTATGAGTTTTTTTTCCAAATCTTCAGAACATCAAAACAAAGGTTCATGCAAACAACCAGCTTTCTACCTTTAATTACGAGGTCAACCCTAAAATTCTACTTATTTGACTAGACTTTCAGTAATTATTATCTTTTGACCGGTTTTCATCGCAATTTATAAGTATAATAATAAAATGATAAATGCAGATCGTAGTTTGTCCGTAATAATAAAACGTGTAGGTCTATTTTTAGGTGATAGTAGCTCATAGTTATTTGCTACGATTAATATTTTATGATATTCCAGTAAGACGCACACACTCACTCAATAATTAAATTTACGGAATCTATCATAATTTTCCATCTTGCACAATATTATAATCAAGCGGCGTATACTTGGTTTCCTTTCATGTTGTAATTACATTGGTCAACGGTTGATGAGTATCTAAAACTAATTATGGTTGTAATTATTATTACAATTTGGTCATGTGTAGTGGGCAGCGGGATTATCAGCTGTATTAGTTTGTAGAATAGCAAATAATTGATGTGGATTTTATTACTTTTCATAATCATCTCCAAGTGGGGATATGCCATAATCGCCACGCTTGGCAGGCGGGTTGGCGATCGCAGTTGGTTGTTCAAATACTCAGAGAGCGCTGCTGCCCATCCTCTGGTGAATCCCTTAGTCGCCTTTTACGACACCCATGAGAAGAGAGAGGGTGGTGCAATTCTTTACGTCCGGCACCCACCACACGGAACGGAACTTTTTATAATAATTTATCTATTTACATTTTATGACGAAGTAACTAATTGGAAACTAAAGCAGAAGTGGCAGTGGGCTGACCATATCTGTCGAAGGACCCATGGCTGCTGGAGCAGACAAGTCATTGAGTGAAAACTGTGAATTCGCAAACACAGCGTAAGGCGCTCCCCATCCAGGTGGACCACTGACCTGAAGAAGGCGACTGGGGGGGACTGGATGCCAAAGGCAGAGTGTTGTACCTAAGGCCTAGCTTCTTCATATCCCTATGGATATTTGTCATCCAGGTGGTTTGAGGTCTTCCACTCTTTTCTTTGTAGGCACTTTTTCACGACGTGGTCATCTGGTTTTCGTGTTACGTGACCGTACCATCTCAGCCTGGATTCTGGGAGTTTTTCATTTATAGGAGCGACTCTAAAATTACCTCTATTGACTTCGTTGCGCGCACTTTGCCTTTCAGTGTAAATCCTCCCGCCCATCGAAGGAAAATTATCATACTGGTGAAAATTGTATCTAAATCCAAATAATAGAAAATATTATGGATACGTGGGACACTCAGAAAGTTTTGCGAAACTAAAAAAAATTGTTCTATACGTACATATATTTTTATCAAATCTTTTCAAAGTACTTTCCACCAGCCTCTATACAAAGATTCATGCGCCTAAACCAGTTTTCAAAACACTTTTTCCAGTCCGCCGCAGACACCTCGTTTACAGCCTGCTCGAACGCAGCCAGCGCATCTTCCGGCGACGAAAATTGTATCCCTTTGAGCTGATTTTTTATTTTTGGGAATAAAAAGAAGTCACACGGTGCTAGATCAGGGCTGTAAGGAGGGTGACCCAGGAGTTTGACTGGCGTGCTGTCCAGGAAGTCCCTCGTTTTGAGTGCGGTGTGCGCAGGTGCATTGTCGTGGTGGAGCAGTAGCCCGCGGAGCCCTGTGTTTGGTCGCTTGTTGCTTATAACAGAGAAAACTTCTGGCAAACATTTGGTAGTATACCATTCGGCATTAATGCTTCTTTGATCCCGTAAGGGAATTGATACCAAGTGGCCAGTCAAATTAAAAAAGCTAGCGATCAAAATCTTACCCCCGCTTCTAGATCGCTTCACTTTGGTAGGCGTTGGCTCATTTTGAAACACCCAAACAGTCGACTGGCGCTTGGTTTCTGGGTCGTATTGATAAATCCAGGACTCATCACCTGTAACGATGTCGTAAACACGCCGAGACGAGCCTGCTTCAAATTTGTTAAGCATATCACGGCACCATTCCACCCGGGCCTGCTTCTGAGCATCGGTGAGGTTGTGCGGCACCCAGCGTGATACTATCCTCCTCACGCGAAGATGGCTGTGTAGAATCTCGTGAACGCTTCCCGATCCAATCTTCAATATGTGTTGAATCTCCTGATATGTAATTCGCCTATTGTCTTGGATTAAATTTTTCACTGCTAGCACGTTTTCTTCGGTAACAGCCGTCAAAGGGCGACCGCTTCTTTCGTCATCCCCCAAAGTTGGTCGACCGCGCTTGAATTCGTTATACCAACGATACACGGTTGCCTTGGAAGGGCCTTCATCCATGAATGCCATTTGAAGTCTATCGTACGATTCATCCGGTTTCAGGCGACACTTGAAATCGTATAAAATCATAGCTCTAAAATGTTCCCGGCGCAGATCCATATTTCAGTGAGACACAATACTTTGAATTAACTCGCAAAAAATGTAAAGGGAAATTTTGAAATTGGAACTTACTTATTTTTACTTATAAATAATCATATTTTCGAAAAACATTATAACTGGCCAGTCTCCCATATATAAAAACTTTTTTTCGCAATACTTTCTGAGGGGCCTGGTAAGCCTGAAGTTTATTTCAATTTGGAAATAGACGGAGATGCCATACATCTTCTTATTGTTAGGGATCTTTTCAGAAATTAGTACCTAATTGAAGTTTTGTTTGCCCTAGGCAAAAAATAAGTTACCTGAAGATTCTATTATAATTAATCCAATAAGTGGGAAATTATAATTTACCTAGACACAAAAGACTTTTGTATATTTACTTCATACAAATTTCAAGATTTTTCTTTCATTAGTGATTTGGTTTTGGCCTTTGGCGTTATTTCAACCTTTAGTTTGAACTTTATAATTTTCTAATAATCAATTATAGTTTTGGGTCTCTTGTTAAAATATTTAAGTTTTATTAATATTTGGGCTTCCGTATCGGAGGGAGGGAAATGGAAAGGATGACCCTTCAACCCCCGTTTTTACGAAAATATGCTTTTGTAAGAAGTTGACTACCTCTTATGGCATATCCCCCTTCTTTGGGGGAGGCCTTTATCCAGTAGTGGACGTTTTTGGGCTGAGATGATGATGATGACTACCTCTAGTTTACGCGTGAATCTTATGTATGGTAGTGAAAGTTGGGTATGGCAGAAGAAACATGAAAGCAGAATAAATGCAGTAGAAATGAGAGCTTTGAGAAGTATGTGTGGTGTAACTTTGAGAGATAAAGTAAGTTGAATAACGTGATAAGGGAGCGTTGTGGAGTGAAAGAAGATGTAGTGACAAAGATTGAGAAAGGTATGTTAAGATGACTTGGACATATAGAGCGGATGGACGAGGGGTGATTGATGAAAAAAGTAAATGAAGCGAGTGTGGATGGAAGAGTTGGAAGCGAACGTATAGCAATCAAATCGCGGACTTTCTCAAAAAAATGCCAGGTTAAGAGTACTCTAAACCGACGAGCATGCATGACGAGGCTAATGAACGAAGATGAAGCGAAAGAGGTGTGCCAGGATAGTAGCAGATGGAAAACCATAGTCTGCCTACCCCAATGGGAAACAAAGGCGTAATAAAATGTATGTAGGTATGTATCTTTGAATATTTTGGGTGACCCTTTCTTTAAAGATGTAATATATTCGATTCTCCATATCCAGTTGCCTTGTAAAATTTATTTTGTATAAACTATCGCTAAAAGCAACTTTCTTTTACAGACAAAGCACCATCCGAGGCAACGTTTCGCGGTGCGGAGTTTCTATCATACGACTTAACGCAGACTGGTGGAGAGCCTATAGTGAGCACACAGGACGCCATCTCACTGTACTTCAAGACGCGGCAGCCTAATGGACTGCTGTTTTACACTGGTGAGCTTCACTTTGCCTTTGTCGTGGTCCATGAGTAGTTTGGAGGACTTCATTCTTGTATGGAATCTTTGAGTGAGCTGAAAATGCTATTCATTTCTTTATATGGGTATTGTGGTATTGAAGTTGAGTTTTTGAGAGGTAGATTACGCAATAATTAATTGATTAGTGGGGTACCTAATTGTGACAATGACAATAGCTTTCATTTTGATACTACAGCGATATTCATTGCGTGGTGCATAGAAGATGATAAAACGGAATTTCAATACATACAAAGCAATGAACATTGACATAATTGATTGGGTGAGTTACACAATTTGGCAGCTGTTGTCAAATCTCGTGTCGATTATTTTTGATTTGATTAGTGTGTAATTTACTTGCTGATGGGTCAAGGAATTAGAAAATCTAAGGTCTAGGAAGATCCTGAAGAGTTCCCTAGATGACGTAGATGAGAACTAAGGTAGGTGCTCGGACATCGCCTAAGGAGCATCATTATAGGAAGAGGGACCCAAAAATGGACTACGCTGGATGGGTTGCGAATGCCATGCATTGCAGTTCTCGTGGCTCATCCATCAAGGTGAGAGTAGGTACACGGCAGAGTTTTTAGTGCGAGCCCCACATAACCACGCTACCTCACCGGGTGGCGTGACATGCGATAGGAATTCTCTCAGCCTCAAAAAAAAAAGGTGGGAAAGGAAAGGAAAGGATTTTTGAAATTTCATGTTGTGTGTTTCATGTTTATGTTAAATAGGGGTTGAAAGTTTGTATGAAGAAAACACGGAATCTAAGCCACGGACGCGCGGGCGTCATGTAGTATTCAAAGAAATGTTCAATTTCACAGGTAATATTTGGATCAACCAATCACATAAGTTTATATGACAACAGATTTAAATCAGCCTTTTCAGAAACCTTCGTGATCTTTTTTGATCGAATAACAAACAACTTGGATTTTGTAAAAAATGCGAATTGAATTTTCCAACAAGTCTCGAAATACACTTTTGCTGATAAAATAAACTGCACGTTGGGGAATAGAATTTAAGTTCTCATAAACTCGTAAGTAGTGCAAGCAAGTCGTTTCGTAAGTTCTTAAAGAGATTTTCAGAATTCTTGTAAACTAGAATATAGATTTAGTAAAACCATGAATTAAAAGCGTGATAACCTAGCGGTTGAAGGTTTGCCTTCCATCCAGGAGGATCTTAGTTTGATCCCGGCCCGGATCTCTGACATTAATTTGATTATCACTTGTGAAAAATATCGTGAGGAAACCTGTGTACATCTGAGAGTGTTCCATACAGTTCTCGATGGTGTTTAGTCCGCCAACCCACACTAGACCAGCGTGCTGAACTATAGCCTTATTATTCTTATTCCGAGAAGAGACCCATGGCCAGAAATAATGGGTTGCTTGTATTAATGTAATCATGAAGATCTTAACGACGTTTTTCTCTTTAGGTCACGAAGCAGATTACCTGAATCTCGCCGTACGAGATGGTGGCGTCTCCCTCACTATGGGTCTCGGCAATGGGAAGCAGGAGATGCACATCAAACCAGCCAAGACCAGGTTCGACGACCATCAATGGCACAAGCTGACGGTGCATCGGAGAATACAGGAGGTGAGTTAGATTGTTTCGCTCTGATCCCAAATTATCTTGGGTCAGCGCAATATGTTCTCTTCTTCCATTATCCTCTATCAGCCGTCATCTCATTATGTACTCCCTTTTCATTCATATCATTTTTCACACAATCCATTAATATTTTCTTTTCATTCCTCCCTCCTCTCTCTTGTCTCCCTCTCTACCTATTAACATTCACATTCATCACTCTCTTAATCAAAGTCATGGGTAGCATCCCTCTTCATCATATGTCCAAGACAAACGATTTCCTTTTAAGTTTTCTGTCACTGGCGTTCCTTTTAAACTCTCTATGATGTATTCATTTATTCATTCTTGTTCGTCACTCCACACATCGATTTTTTTAGTACCAATGTTCAAATTTTATAGTAAAATGTCTTAGGATATTAGATTTCTCAAATAATTTTTCTTTTCACTTATTTAACCATATCTACATAAAATACTTGATGTTTACTTCAGATACATTTAGAAATAATTACTTTTAATTTGTAACTTAATATCGTAATATATTATTAGTTTGTACATATTCCATATGATATAAAATAGCTCCTAATATAACCTACAATCAACGCCTGTCGGCTGTACACCGTTTCTTATTTGTACGGCCCCCATATTCCCAGATTTCATCAGCTGGATATAAAGCGCTTTCATCGTTGTACAAATATTTTATGACACCAGGCCCGTATTGCGAACTCTATACCTTGAACTCAGATCGATAGCATACGACTTATGGCCCATTGGCGTGTTTTAACCGTGAGCCATCCATCATTGGAGTCATTACTTCAAAAAACCGAATCGATTCATATCCGAGTAATTTGATTATTAAAGTCAGAACTAATTTTTGTTGAAAAGTGGAATTTTCTTTGTGTTTTGGAATTTTCCTCGTAATTAGTGGTAAGGATCGATCTTTTAGTTTGGCCTTTGTAATTGAAGCAATTTTGTGGCGATAAATTTGGTCCGTAGTGGAATTGGGTATGTTTCCTGTATGCTCGGGTCGACCGTATTGTGGAGTGTTTAATCGACGACTTTTACTGGCGCGTTATCAATTTCTTAAAATTGTTTACCTGTTGTGTCCTACTTTAATTGTAGGTTTCTTGATTGGTATTTTTTATATATTTTGCTCTATCAACTTTGTCTTCTCTTTACTAAAGCAGTCGAAAATCTTTAATAAAGAAGTTCTTATTAAAAAATGTGAATCTGTCCAAAAATTACAACTTTGAGGACTGTTTTTGTGTTTTCGGGTGGATATCCTCATGGATATCTTCAGTCTAGGGACGGCGGGGGGGTATATCGGACTCTTATCAACTTAAACCACACGGTGAACGGGAATTCCATTGGACCGCGCCGGTGCCCCTCTAGTGCTATGCCTCTGGCACGCCCCGGGAAAACAATATTGTTTCCCCCACAGTAGCACGCGATAACCACGTACTGTTGTCCTCTCCAGGGTCGCTTAATAGACGTCTCGAGTCCCCCCACTCTTAGCGTCCACGATCTTGAAGGTCTCCCTGCCACTTGTTACCTAGTTTGTTTTTATTTTGCTTATTACCTCTTACATTCCATTTATCTTTACTTTTGACATCATTATCATCATCATCATCAGCTCATTATTGTCCCACTGCTGGGCACGAGCCTCTTCTCAGTATGAGAAGGTTTAGTTATTTACTGTTGACGTATTGTATAGTAATAACTTCAATAACATGAAATGTTTGTTCCATTTAAAAATTAATACGTTGAACATACGTCGACGTTGCATTTTATTTCTCGTTCCTTTTTTAATTTTTATTTCCGACCCTGTCATGTGATTACGTGTTCTGAGTGGCTGGAACATCGGGAAAACAAAATTGAACAATAAATGTGAAGTTTAATTTGTAGTTGGTTTTATTTCTGCACTCAGTGTTGATGAGACGCAGCGAAACGCATTGTAAAAACATTGCTGGCTAATGAAAAAATAGAGTGAATGTATTGTTAATTGGTCAACCATAACATGAAAGCTGTTGCAACTACTGATTTCATCACGTCAAATTAATATTTTGACTTTTTTCTGTTTACTTGGTTCTAGTACATTTATTTATTTTATTAGATTATGCACCAAACCATATTTTATGTTTGATCATTCAGACTTCTTCTTCTTTTTCGTTTCGACATGAGCTACATAATAATAATAGCTCATGTTGTGGGGAAAAGATTAGCCAGTCAGCGGGTTGATAGCGGGGCTGACTGCCCAGAATGCGCCGGACGGTCAATTAAAAATATTAATTCAGACTTAAGTGACCACAATATTTTGAGATAAATCCAATGATCGCAGAATTTACTAATTCATTGGAATCTGGTGGAACTAAAGTCATGTTCAATATGCATGTCATGCCGAGGCCAATATTCGTCGAAGGGTCGGCACTCGAAGTTGTAACGGAATACGTCTATCTAGGGCAGGCAATTCAGCTTGGTAGACACAACTTCGAGAAAGAAGCCAACAGAAGGATCCGTCTGGGCTGGGCAGCATTTGGCAAACTTCGCCGAGTCTTCTCGTCGCCTATACCGCAAAGTTTGAAGACAAAAGTCTTCAACCAGTGCGTCCTGCCTGTCATGACTTACGGTGCCGAGACGTGGACACTGACAGTTGGGCTAGTCCACAAGTTTAAAGTCGCTCAGCGAGCTATGGAGCGAGCTATGCTTGGAGTTTCTTTGAAGGATAAAATCCGAAACGAGATTATCCGGAGAAGAACCGGAGTGACCGACATAGCTTGTAGAATCAGTAAGCTGAAATGGCAGTGGGCTGGCCATGTCTGTCGAAGGACCGATGGCCGCTGGAGCAGACGAGTCCTTGAGTGGAGACCGCGAATCGGCAAACGCAGCGTAGGGCGCCCCCCTGCTAGGTGGACCGACGACCTAAAGAACGTGGCTGGGGGGGACTGGATGCGGAAGGCAGAGGACCGAGCGTTGTGGCGCTACTTGAGAGAGGCCTATGTCCAGCAGTGGACTGCGATAGGCTGAGTTGATTGGTGGAACTCACGCATTTGATTGAGTTCTTTATTCATATAAATAATAACCATTCTACATCCCAATTACATAAGTCAAATAATTCCACACATTCTTCTTCAACCTCAAGTACTACAAAACTACCTCACACCGATACCATTCAAGTCAACTAAACATACCAAACGAGGCACAAACCGCTAGTAAATAGTTTATTTACGTACTGCGTGCGGCCCGCTCCATCCCTAGCCATTCCGTTATCGTTAATTATGTATTTATGTGGGGCTTTCTCATTCTTTGAGAATATTAGAGGCTTATCAGAACTGCCTATACTTGGACTAGAGGCCTGGATTTGATGCGTAGATTTATGAGCTTCAATGCTTTGTAATAGATTAGGTTTTAGTTCGGTGAAATGAGAGTTTTTGTAATCTAATTCCTCTGTATTTGATTTGATTTGAATATTGCTTGTGAGGTCTGTTCATCTTAATTAATGTTGGCAGATATAATGAGTATTTCATTTAAAGCATCATTTATACTCTAATAACTCAAGATACATTGAAATATTTTTACAAATAAAACAAAATCAACTTTTCCAGAGTTCGGAAATCTACTAACAAGCTTCTTATTTTACCATCGTTAATTTTATAATGTCTTTATGTTTATATACCTTTTTTATTCTATATGACTATTGGAAATTGACTTCAACTATGCTTTGTGATAGTAAAGGTTTGATTTTGGCTTTCTAGCGCTAAAGCTCATTTTTAGGGTTCCGTACCCGAAGGGTGCCAAACGGGACCCTATTACCCTCGCTACGCTGTCCGTCCGTCCGTCCGTCCGTCTGTCTGTCACAGGGCTGTATCTTTTGAACGGTAATAGGTAACCGGTTGAAATTTTCTCAGAAATTGTGTTGCTATGAGGTGTATCACGAAAAATACTAAAAACAAAAAAAAGTCCGAAACCAACCACCATACAAGAAACCTCAAAAACATGCATTTTTTCAACGTTTTTGTTCCTGCTCTATCTTCAAAACGGTAATATATATCAACGTTAAACTTAGTCAGATTATAGTGCATATTATGTAGATTAGCAACAAATCCTAAAAATAAGACAAACATAGACATATGTCGTGGTACCTGCGTAAGAAAGACATGCAAAAATTCATATTGCGCGCACTGTGCGTTGATGTCTTTTGATAAACTCTCGTAAATTAAATCAGTTTTTATGGGGTATCAGGTCGTTGAGAGGTACGGAACCCTTACTGCGCGAGTCCGACTCGCACTAGGCCGGTTTTTTGTTTTTCCACTCTGACTTAGTTGGTAGGTATGGTAATTGTTTGAGACACAAAAATGGTCCTTTAAAGGTCCATGGTTCTTTTGACGTTAAAGAATTTTGCGTTTGTATGATAACATTTTTTTTCCTTAGAATGATAAGATTTGACGTAAAACGTTGTTTCGCATATTAATGAAGGTTATTGTTGTTTCAGATCACGCCGTTTACGAGTTTCTGCAGAGTAAGTAACATTAATTAATACTGTTACCGAATCTTCCTCAAGACTTCCGGTATCATTGTTTATCTTAATAGTAAAAACATTTTAGACTGATTCTTATTTCGCATTTTTAAGTTCTACTTATATAAATGCGTAAGTACGGATGTTTGCTTGTTTTTTTGTTTATTTGCCCTTCAATCACGCTGAAACGGCTGGACGGGTTTGGAAGCAATTTGACATATAGACCATAACCCGGATTAAGCTATCTTTTAATCCGGATTATGGTCTATTATATGGTCTATAATATGTAAAAATTTTATCAAATTTTTTCAAACCTTTTTATGCTGAGAAGATAAACGGTTTTCGAGGAATGCGCGATGAATTCAAATTCAAATTATTTATTTGCAATAAATAGTGTACATAAAATGGTGTTATATGGTAAAATCTTACTCAAGCCCATTTAGCCATTAATCACATTTTTGCGGTTTTATTTCAATAACGTCTTTCTATGTTAGACCGAATTATACGCAAGCGAAGCCGCGAGCATAGACTAGTATCGATTAATACTGTTACCGAATCTTCCTCAAGACTTCCGACAATTTCACAATAATAAAAACACTGGACATCTTAACGTCTCATCTTCAAGAAACATCTTACTTCGTGTATATTTTTTTCGCACAAGGAAACCGATTTTCAAGAATTAATAAACGTAGAATTGGTTTAAAATCCTAATAACAATAATTGCCCTACTTTCTTGTTTCTAGATTTCTCGTAAATAAATTAAGTTTTATTGATCAATTTGCTTAATGATACCTTATAATATAATCGCTGGAGGACTTAGTTGGAATTTGAATTCTCTAGAAGTAATTCCATGCGACAGATAATGATTCTATTCCGGAAAACTCATTTCTGATTTGCTAATGGCAACTTTTTAATGGAAATGTATGCATGTACCAGGCCCCTCAGAAAGTATTGCGAAAAAAAGTTTTTATATATGGGAGACTGGCCAGTTATAATGTTTTTCGAAAATATGATTATTTATAAGTAAAAATAAGTAAGTTCCAATTTCAAAATTTCCCTCCACATTTTTTGCGAGTTAATTCAAAGTATTGTGTCTCACTGAAATATGGATCTGCGCCGGGAACATTTTAGAGCTATGATTTTATACGATTTCAAGTGTCGCCTGAAACCGGATGAATCGTACGATAGACTTCAAATGGCATTCATGGATGAAGGCCCTTCCAAGGCAACCGTGTATCGTTGGTATAACGAATTCAAGCGCGGTCGACCAACTTTGGGGGATGACGAAAGAAGCGGTCGCCCTTTGACGGCTGTTACCGAAGAAAACGTGCTAGCAGTGAAAAATTTAATCCAAGACAATAGGCGAATTACATATCAGGAGATTCAACACATATTGAAGATTGGATCGGGAAGCGTTCACGAGATTCTACACAGCCATCTTCGCGTGAGGAGGATAGTATCACGCTGGGTGCCGCACAACCTCACCGATGCTCAGAAGCAGGCCCGGGTGGAATGGTGCCGTGATATGCTTAACAAATTTGAAGCAGGCTCGTCTCGGCGTGTTTACGACATCGGTACAGGTGATGAGTCCTGGATTTATCAATACGACCCAGAAACCAAGCGCCAGTCGACTGTTTGGGTGTTTCAAAATGAGCCAACGCCTACCAAAGTGAAGCGATCTAGAAGCGGGGGTAAGATTTTGATCGCTAGCTTTTTTAATTTGACTGGCCACTTGGTATCAATTCCCTTACGGGATCAAAGAAGCATTAATGCCGAATGGTATACTACCAAATGTTTGCCAGAAGTTTTCTCTGTTATAAGCAACAAGCGACCAAACACAGGGCTCCGCGGGCTACTGCTCCACCACGACAATGCACCTGCGCACACCGCACTCAAAACGAGGGACTTCCTGGACAGCACGCCAGTCAAACTCCTGGGTCACCCTCCTTACAGCCCTGATCTAGCACCGTGTGACTTCTTTTTATTCCCAAAAATAAAAAATCAGCTCAAAGGGATACAATTTTCGTCGCCGGAAGATGCGCTGGCTGCGTTCGAGCAGGCTGTAAACGAGGTGTCTGCGGCGGACTGGAAAAAGTGTTTTGAAAACTGGTTTAGGCGCATGAATCTTTGTATAGAGGCTGGTGGAAAGTACTTTGAAAAGATTTGATAAAAATATATGTACGTATAGAACAATTTTTTTTAGTTTCGCAAAACTTTCTGAGTGTCCCACGTATGTAGCTATGTTAACGTAGCAATACATTTATACCAAATAGAAACAAAACAAGAAATAATGTCTCAGTCTTTGGTTATGTACTTGTCGTGGTAAATAACGCATATAAAACACGTAGAAAAAATAGCTGCTAGCTGTTAGCGGTTAACACACAAGGAAAGACGGTGCGGAGTGTAAATCACTGCCAGCGCGATTCTGGCCTGTTATTGCAAATATAATCACAACGCGGTGCAGTACCTAGACAAGAAAAATTATATTATCAAAGGTTTCAGTATATTAAGGTCACTTTGTCTATCAAGTTCAGTTACCGCGAAATAAAATTAAAAAATTGGTAAAAATTAACCAATGTTATAAAGTTGTGTAAAAATGTTTTTTAACTACGTTTTGAGGATAACGGTACTAATTCTTTTGTAAAAGGCAAGCCTGCGTGTTACTGTAGCAAGCACAATTTGAAACTCTACTAATGAGAATTTCCTCACTTTAAAACCCGTTACTTACCAAACAGGATCTTGCACTCGGCAGCCATCTTTGGACAATTCAGCCGGCTGATAACCAATTTTTGACTATATTATTATGAAACGTATTTGCATTCTGATTGTGCCTTTTTATTATGTCTTGAAAGACCCGATAAATATTTAAGTCGCTACAAGACCTCACTAGTAATGTAAATCCAATGAAAACATAATTCCATAAATAAATTAAACACGAACTGACTAAACACATAATCGTAACATGATATAATCGTTTCTGTCTAGACTAGGTGGAAAAATAGCTCTCAATAAATTTTTCATATACCTAGTGAGTGGAACGCCATTAAAAACGTATTGTCAGTGAATCAAGAATAGAATAAGAAAAGTACGAACGCACTAGCTCCGACGATGGCAGTTAGACTCGTAAAACTTATTAAAGATGGAACAATCATTTATACTATGAATTAAGAAAACAGTTTTCTGCTAGGTAATGAATGCAAATCTAGTTTCACGTTAAGTAAAACCCACTCTGCGAGTAATTTTGTTTACGATAAGGATGGCGAAACGAGTTAAAGTCTCACCTGATATTAGGCAACTACATTTGTCAAAACACTGCACCTAGGCTGTTGCCTCAATGTTATTGCAAGCTGCGTTCGCCAAACTGAGACAAAGGTGGAAAGTCTTATTTATGATTTTAATTTCACCGGCACCCTTCGCATCGGAACAAAATAATGCAAGCCTGCACTGTTTGGCGGCCATAATAGAAACAGGGGTTATTGTTGGTACTTCTTGATTAGTTGACTGACTGACTGACTGCCTCGTTGGTCTAGTGGTTGCAAGCGCGACTGCTGAGCGTGAGGTCCTGGGTTCGATTCCCGGGTCGGGCAAAGTGTTATTGGGTTTTTTCATTAGGAAATTCTCAGTAGCAGCCCGGAGTCTGGATTTGTGCCCGGTCAATGGCAATAGGCTCGCCCCCTATTACATGGGACTTACAACATAACTGGCGAAATGTGGGTGTATTATACACCTCTGCCTACCCCTTCGGGGAAATACAGGCGTGATATTATTATTATTTTCTTGATTAGTTTCCTTAATATTCAAAATGTCAGCTTGTTATCTGCTATCAGTAGATATTGGCATCCTTATAGCTATGAGGTTTTGGAAATTAAAGCAAATGGCCACCCATGCCAGCAATTATGGCTAGGATCTATCGTATTTATTATGCTACTAGCACATAAGAATTCGGCATGAATCTGAACAAGACTAAAGTCATGTACAATATGCATCTCATGCCGAGGCCAATATTAGTCGAAGGGTCGGCACTCGAAATTGTAACGAAATACGTCTACCTAGGGCAGGTAATTAAGCTTGGTAGACACAACTTCGAGAAAGAAGCCGACAGAAGGATTCAGTTGGGCTGGGCAGCATTTGGCAAACTTCGCCTAGTCTTCTCGTTGCCTATACCACAAAGTTGGAAGACAAAGGTCTTTAACCAGTGCGTCCTGCCTATTATTACTTACGGTGCCGAGACGTGGACACTTGGACTAATCCACAAATTCAAAGTCGCTTAGCAAGCTATGGAGCGAGCTATGCTTGTAGTTTCTTTGAAGGATAAAATCCGTACCGAGATTATCCGGAGAAGAATCACGAGCAGGATTCAAACCTGCGTCTCCTTGCTTAGTACGCCAGTGCTTTGGCCACTAAGCTACCGTAAACATTCGATACTTTATAGTATTTTTCTTTGCATTTTTCATCATTAAAAAATGAATTAGTTGTAATAAAAACATAATAATCTTAAGTCTAAGTCGGGTTAGTTACACCATTTGTAACTCAAGAACGGCTGGACGGATTTTAATGAAATTTGACATACAGATGGAACATAACCCGGATTAACAAATCCGGGTTATGTTCAGTGAATCTGGACTGCGACAGGTTGAATTGATTGATTGATAGCACGTGGGAAAATTCTACTGGTCCTCGTTACCTAGACAGTTTACTTATATCTAACTACTTTGCTAAGAACCAGACGACTCTTACAGTACACTTCTTTGGAAAGAATCGAACCAATAAATTAAATAAAAGTTCCATCTAAAACTTCCCCTTGGTAAGTTAAAAATAGTTCTTGAATTAAAAACTTTTCTGGATTAAAAGAGTCGTTTACTACGTAATGGGGGCGCCACTGTCAATGAATAGACGCTTGACAATAGTGCCAACACAATGGTTGGAAACTGAAATAGGAATTAATTATGTGACTGTTTATTCTGCCGTTGAATAGAGCAGGTTTATGATTTAATTTGTACCTATTAGCAGATAGATATAGCGGTATCATGAAATTAATATAATTTGCTTAATTAATTATCTGTTTGTTTGGTTATGATTTGTGGTAGTTATGCGAATCTCATGAATACCATTAGGTGTAACAAAATGCATTGCTCGTTCATTTCACAAATTTTGATGACATATTTAATATTATTTATGTCAATTCTTTATGCAAAGGCGGTTTTCATCATCATCATTATTACAGCCGAAAGGCGAAAGGTGGTTTTAATGCCATAAAAGTATCTCTACCAGATAACCTAACCTGACCTGATCTGTTTGGGGATCGAGTCACCCACGTCCGTAGGAGAGTACCCCTTTTCCGAATACCTACACGTGATCCCTGGGTGATGCAAATCAGGTGACATATTGGTGGTAGGCCACGGCCGACGGCTTGCGACCACCCACCGGGCAAAGACGTGCGGCCAAGCAACCTAGTCGTGTTCCGGTACGATGCCCGGTGTAGCCACTTGAGAGGATGGGTCGAAATGTTTCACTGCCATCGTCTCACCTTTGCTGGGCAAGCGGCAACCATCGTTAACCGCACCATCGCTTAACATCAGGTGAGGTGGCGGTCAAACGCAAGCCCGTTAAGTATAAAAAAAACCTTATTGATATGCAGAAACAAGAAACATGGTATAGATATGTACTAGAAAAATTGTGAAATGAGGTACGGTAATACACGGAGGATATAGTCATACAGGTAGTAGAATAAATAAATAAATATCTTTGGAACATTTTTACACAGCACCATCTAGTCCCAAACTAAGCAGAGCTTGTGGTATGGGTACTAGACAATGGATATAATACTTATATACTTTTTTGTTGTTGTAAATACATACTTATAATACATAAGCAACACACCCGGACCAACACAAATACCACACAAATATTTGTGTCCTGTGGGAATCGAACCCACAACCTCGCCATCAGCAGTCCGACACTCGAACCACTAGACCACAGAGGTCGTCAATAGTTGCATTCTGATTGTGGGTAAAGATACAAAGGTATCTTCTTCTTTGTAAGTACGTAACGTAACATCCCCAATCACACACACTACACACACACACTTTAAGGGACGATCACAAGTTTTATTTTTAATACATATTTGGTTTCGTGATGATTTTTTACGTACTTGTGGTGCACTATGTAACAGTTCAATGAATATTAGATAATATTTAACCCCGCAGGGCAATTGTGTAACTGCATCGCAATCAATAAAATCTCAATGTTGACGTTTGAATCCGGAAAATGATACAATTCGTATTGCGTAACTACAAAACTGTTGATTACGATGTCGGAGGGATTCATCATGAAATTGAATGAATGATAAATCTTAAAACGCATTCTTGCAGCAGCTTACTTGCATAACGAAACGTGATCTAATATATATGCATTCATTTACATCGCAATGGATTTCCCTCCTGACGTCATTTACTTCATAATGAAGTCCCTCTATTTCGTTACACACAAAATGAGTAACGCAATTGCCCTGCTGTGCCAAATTATAATTTTGCTCTGATTTTCTGTAGTGAGTTTTCATGTCGAACAATTGGGCACTGTCGGTAACTGGGGCTTTTACTATACCATAGTTCTTCCCACGTAGTACTTCCCGTCTGGCTAGTCAAGAACTTTTCTACTTCAACAGTTGTCCTATCGTTTTTCCGATACTTTGTGTAAATTTCAATGCACACATATCGTATATTTTTATCGAAACACACCTAATTCAAGTAGGTATCGTTTAAGACAAGTCTTCAGGTAAATATTTATCTTTCACGCGACAAGAGGCTTAAAATTACAATTCCTTCCCTTTTAATCTCCCATTATCTTGGAGAAATTTCAAAACATTGTTCGTTTAGGCAAAATACTTAAAGTGTCGATCGATGTTTCAATAATTCAACATGAATTAATGGCTTCGAAACCGATATGAATGGAAATATTGTTTTTTATTCAGTGAATAGAATATTCGGCTACTCCAATAATTTTGAGGATAAGATGAAGGCGGTGAGGGATTTACATTTTGTTAAGAATAGAAAAGATCTAGTAGATGCTTTAGTACAAAAAAACATACTCGTAACTCTCGTATGTCAAGTGCATAGATTTCTTTTATGGCAGTATTGCGAAAAGGCCCACCAGGGGGTCTACTCCCGTTCGACGATATTCGATAAATCGTACGATTCATCGCACAATTTGCTACTCCTCCGGTCAACCATCGTTCCCTTATCGCATGCGATGATCGTGTTTTGACGTTTGTTTTTCTCATCTCCGGTAAATTATATACGACTATGAACCGTAGTATATCTTAATTGTGCCTTTATTATGTAAGTATCAGTCGGAACGAAAGTTCGTACTTCGTTTGTCGTTCGTAAAACGCGAGTAGACCTACTGATGTCTCAAGCGCTGCTGGGACGTTTTCTTCTCAGTGAAACCTAGTCTTTTTAGACTCTATTTTTGATCTGTGAAGGTTCAAATTCTATTGAACGGCGCATACGCAGCGGTGCCTGAGGGAGTTTTACCACCAAAAATCGCAACGCCTGAGAGGGGTGGAGTGGCTACCTTTGCCTATAACAACTGCAATACCATCTAGATTATTTCTTTCAAGTAGTATTGTTTATTGTTTGTTAATCGCGTTTGCTAAACTGGGACCTAAATATGGAAAGTCTCATGTGATTGTAATTTCACGAAACGAAATAGGTACGGTGGTGTATACGTACTAACTCACGACCACTCCGGCTCTATCACTAGGAGCTCTGCTACAGAGCACCCTGTGGCTCTGCTACTACTAAAACAGTCACACACAAATCTTATCAAGAAATCAACCGCAAATTATAAAATCGTACTACAAGACCACAACAACACGTAAAAACTACATACAAATGAATATTTATCGGGCATTTTTAAACTCAATAAAACGCCAGCTGGTGACGTTATGAATAAACTGGTCCAATTAGCGTAGTGTTTAATTACCAGTTCCTTTGTCTTAAAATGCAAAACAATGGAACTTTTTAAAGGGTGGACTGTGGTATTTATAATGAATCAGTCGGATTATTGGAGTTTAGAGCTGGAATGTTGTTTATTATTGACCTTGGAGATTGGTTATGTACTTCTGGTGGTTAAAAGAGAAAGATTGCTTGAAAAATATTAAACTTATCTTAAAGAAGCTACGCTAAAAGTGCCAACCCTTTGCGACTTGATTACAGAACACTATACTTTTTTTGTTCCGTGTGGTACCGGACACAAAGAATAGCACCACTCCATCTCTTCTCGTGGGTGTTGTAAAAAGCAATTAAAGGGTTCAACAGAGGATGGGCAACAGCGCTCACTGAGTATTTATTCAATCAACCGCGATCTCCAACCCGCCTGCTAAGCGTGGCGATTATGGCATGTCCCCCCCCTTTTAGGGGAGGCTATGTCCAGCAGTGGATGTCTTTCGGCTGTAATGATTATGATGATGCTTAATTTATTATAGCCCTAAGACGAAAATAATAAGATAGACGGAGCGCGTAGAACTAGTAACTGAAGAAAAAAAAAGGATTACTAAATAGCAAAGAAGTACATTGTGGATACAAGGTGGATTTGTCGGACACCTAATGTGTAAAAACATGTATATTTAACATCTTCTGTACCATATCCTTGCGAATAAATATCTTTATCTTTATCTAAAGAAGTACATTCTATTCCGCTCACAGTGTTCAATTCGAGAATTTGATTCCCGGATCGGGCAAAAGTGGTATATTAATCTTCAGCTTTTGTTATTATAGCTTTTATTTTATGTTATATTTATTTAAGTAAATAAAATAAAGAATATTATTATTTACATACTCTTCACCCAATGGACCATTGGCAACAAACGTTACCGCAAAAAAAGTGTTATCTAACAGCGATCAATAAACTGTTAATATTTCAATTTGTCTATTCCAAATTGACCCGCTTAAAATGTTGATGACCGGTGATTGGCGTGCAATAATAAATTCAAATTGTGTAACAGCCCTGGGAACGACGCCACCTGACGTATGAATTACAAACGTGACGGGAACCAATCATTCGTAGGGTTGTCGATTCAATTACATGTCTTATTTGTGTGTATTTCTCGTTTCAATATGCGCTGTTGTGAAAAAAGTATTTTCTTTCGTCTTTTCCTGTTTTTATTTGGTTGATTACTCTTCTTGTCTTAAAGAAATATTTGGGTCCGTTTTCGTCACAAAATTTTCTATTCTGAAACACTAGAGAAGACACCTCGTTTTAGAGCTCCTGCACTCGCTTAGCCACGCTCGCGCCGCGCGTGCTCCGCGGCCAGCAAGTTGCGCAATATTTTTTGTTCGTAATGTCTACTCTTGTTCGTAGTAATATTATTATTACCTCAGTGTTCTGAAATTACATGGTGTTACTCGATCAACTACAATCTGTCACATCGCCATCATTGTCTTTATTAAGTAAACTGGGGTCGGAATACTGATACTTTCTATACTTAAACTTCATTTTATATAAACAGACAAGCCCTCCCGGCTGAATTTCGGTCACGGCGGCCAATCTCAACGGAGACTAGCAATCTGCGCGGGACATATTATAGTGCACAAATGTGTGCGCAAACACAACTGCACTCTCTATTCCCTCAATATCATCTTCTTCTTCTTCGTGTCAATGGTTCTCATATAGTTCACACTATATTCATGTGATAATCACACATCATATCTATCTCTCATAATCCGATGGGATGGCAATCCGACACAACCGGAGAGAGATCAGCAGCAGGACCGACGGCTTTACGTGATCTCCGAGGCACGGGGTGTAGCACTGCCAATTTCCTGACTTCGGGCTGCTACTAAGAGATTTTCTTGACAGAAAAATCTCAATAAAACTTTTTGCCCAACCCGGGAATTGAACCTAGGACCTCGCGATCTGCAGTTAAACAGGTTACCGCTAGACCACCGAGGTAGTAAATATTTTGTTTTACCAAATATAGGTACTACGGTTTAACTGAAGATATAGGCCAATGAAAACTATCAATCAATCAATCAACTCAGCCTATCGCAGTCCACTGCTGAACATAGGCCTCTCCCAAATTGCGCCACAACGCTCGGTCCTCTGCCTTCCGCATCCAGTCCCCCCCAGCCACGTTCTTTAGGTCGTCGGTCCACCTGGCAAGGGGGCGCCCTACGCTGCGTTTGCCGATACGCGGTCTCCACTCAAGGACTCGTCTGCTCCAACGGCCATCGGTCCTTCGACAGACATGGCCAGCCCACTGCCACTTCAGCTTACTGATCCTACAAGCTATGTCGGTCACTCCGGTTCTTCTCCGGATAATCTCGTTACGGATTTTATCCTTCAAAGAAACTCCAAGCATAGCTCGCTCCATAGCTCGCTGAGCGACTTTAAATTTGTGGACTAGCCCAACTGTCAGTGTCCACGTCTCGGCACCGTAAGTCATGACTGGCAGGACGCACTGGTTGAAGACCTTTGTCTTCAAACTTTGCGGTATAGGCGACGAGAAGACTCGGCGAAGTTTGCCAAATGCTGCCCAGCCCAGACGGATCCTTCTGTTGGCTTCTTTCTCGAAGTTGTGTCTACCAAGCTGAATTGCCTGCCCTAGGTAGACGTATTCCGTTACAACTTCGAGTGCCGACCCTTCGACGAATATTGGCCTCGGCATGACATGCATATTGAACAATGAAAACTAGTAGCAATTCAATTTCAATCTATGAACTGCACCATAACTGCTAATTGGTACCGAGCGTCTTATTACTGCTGCTCCAATTTATTAGCGACTTTATTTTCTTTAGATCAAGATTGAACTAAATAGGGATAAGTTTACTGTTCTAAAGTCCATGTCAATCCAATTAAACAGGAAGGTAAACAAACGGGTCACTAATCCGACCGTTTAGTAATGTCCAATTGTAGTGTCAATTACAAATCAATTAAATAATTGAATGATTAGAATAGAATAGAATAGAATCTTTATTGGTGTGATTTTGGTACAGAAGATCTTAATTCTAATGTAGGTAGGTACACATACATATTTTATGATTCACAAAATCTGCCAGTTGGCTTACACTCATGCATTACAGTTATTCAAATTTAACAAAATCATAATCAATGTCAAATCTAAAAAATAATAATTAAAAGTCAATAAAATCAAATTCAATGTCAAAGTTTACATACTAAGTTTAAAGAATAATCACAATTTGATGTCAAAAAAAAAAATATAATGTCATACCTAATTAATGTCAAACAATTTGATCAATTCGATTTGATTCATTGAGTGAGTTAGAAACACTGCATTTTTTTTTGGATTTTTTGAACTTTATAAGTAGTTTTTCTTGTAGCAGGCTACCGAGTGAATTTCCAAAAATTTATTGATTGTGTGATATTACCGGAATTGGGTTTGTTTACGTTTTTATTTAATTGGATTGACATAGGTTTAGGTTTAAAGAATCTTTATTCTCAAAAAGAACATTCAGTTCACTTATATGAGAAGCTTACATTATTCTTAAAATTACACATAGGTCGTCGTTTAAATACGAAGCATGCGAATCTAGCTATCTAATCTACAAATTCATACAATACATAGATAGCACAATATAACATTCAATGTTACTTTGTAAAAAAAAAACTAAATTGAGGGGATAGAGCTGGCAATAATGAATTTAGGGAGAGACAATGTAGATAGGTACTCTTATGTTTTATATTCCAAAAGTAATCGAAAGAAAAACATTTTTAGTTCATAGTTCATAGTTATTTATTGATAATAGTAATTATTATAAGTCACATAAAAAAATAAAAAAAAACATTTTCAGTTATCAAACAGTTATAAGCTAAGTTTCGTTATAAGCGTGTACAGTCTAACAAAGCAATTAGTATACAGGGTCACCAGATATAGATGAAGATGTCTCAGGTAGTTATTATAGAATGGTTTGATTAGGGTTTTGTGTAAACACAGTTTAACTTTGTCCGTTATTAAAATGATATTTCACTCGAAAAAATCCATAATCTTCTGAGAAAACTTCATTTATATGTCCTATACCCTGTATACCAATTGCTTTGTTAGACTGTACATAATAAAAATAAAATTTACATTCTTATTTTGACATATATTCTCAATTAATCAACACAACTGGGACTGTATCCCATACCAACAGTTTTTTTTTCTTATTTTAGCATAGTATACGTATTCATATTTTTCATTGAAAATAATTTTAATTCTTCCTTTCCTATAATTATAGTACGTACTCGCAGATAAAACAAAAGAAAATGACAGTTTTTGGAAGTGGATGTAGTTTTTTTGAAGCACTAGAATATTTTAAGCTTAAGATAAAGATAAGTTATCAAACTAGTTTATTACGATCCAGTAAAATATAAAAGTTGACACAGATATCGCTCGAAACTTAGTTACTCCAAGAATTGTTATTTTCTCCCGATATAATATCTTTTGCACCAGCCCGACGGGTAAAGCGATCGCAGAGTTTCCACTTACTTGAAATATAAGAAAAGTGAAACAATTCTTTATAAGGTTTAATGGAAAATGATGATTCGATAGTTTGGAAACTTCCTCGTTCTTTTATAAGAATAGTCGGCTTTATTTTCAAGCGAAATTGAATAAGAAATTCAAAGGGTAAAGGTAATGCGAACGATAAATAAAACAAAAAAAACAAACATGTATATCATACTACTTGTAGGAATATTATACTTGTAGTTTTATAAGAAGAAATTCCTCAACGGATAAATTAGCAAGATATTGTTAATCCGATAAACAAGCTAATTGAAAGTCCACAAGTCAAGTACAGTCGCCTGCATGACAGTGGTAACAGGTCAATTCGAAAACCGCCCTTACTGCTTACGAAATAAAGATGCTGTTAAAGTCAAAGTGTTACCACCGACGTGCGGTTGACCGCACTGATGCGACAAAAAAGAAAGAAAGAAAACTTATTTATTTAATGTCAAAACAACAATTTTAACAAATCAATTGGGAAGCAGTAATCAGCCCCCCTAGCCAAGTTGACAATCTACAATCGTCAACGCTAATAGAAAACAATCAAAATGTATAGGAATGACATATCTCAACGAAAAGGTCATTCGTTGAGATATGTCATTCCCATAAATTTTGATTGTTTTCTATAGCGTTGACGATTGTAGATCAAATTGAACTTGGCTAGGGGGGCAGGTTCTTCTTCTATCGTGTCGACATGAGCTATACAATGATACTAGCTCATGCCGCGGGAAAAAGATTTGCCAGTCAGCAGGTTCGTAGTAATCAGGTAAATTGTATAACTGCCATAGATTATGAAAGACAACTTTAAGATACACAAGATTCTAGATTATAAACATTTAAGATTCATGATTATAACCCAACATTTTAAATTCTTATTACACTTAGATCTTGATAGTCCTTTAGTATTAACGAAAGGTAAACTTTCATAGTTATTACAAATTCAGATTATGTCACGTCTGACTGTCCTAGGCTTTTTGCTACAATTTTCCTTTTACACAAATTCGTATTCCACAAACGACAACCTCTGCGTAGACTATGAATAGGATACTTATAAAATCTGTCATGAATATGTCATGTCTGTATTTGAATTGGGCCATTTCTAGGCTGTCTTTATCAAATCAAATAAAATTTTTATTTGCCAGAAATACATTAATATTATAGTATAAAGGTAAGATCTTATAGCCTAAATGTCACTGTATTCATTGCTTGCCTGCAAGCAAGCGTGCAAATTATATGTTACATTATAATTATTCATTTATTCTTCTTTTTACCTTTTTATTGTTATTAATTATATAGTTACTATTATTATTACACATCCATTTACTATTATTGATAATATTCTTAGAACTAATATCAATTTTCTATGTTCCATAAATTCCTTAAAAATTTAGAAGCAACATTTTTGAAGCCACTCTGTTAATTTTGTTTTAAACACCTTTTACAATCTCAACTCGTTTGGTAAGTTGTTATAAACCAATACACACATATTAAACACACCCTTCCTATATTATATCTTTATAACCAGGCGGTTGATACAAATGTTTAGTTACCATGGTTGCAAAGGATTGGTGATTACAGTTTTCATTATCATCGCCATCATCATCACCCATATTAATACACGGGTCTCCTCGATAGCACGTCACTGACATCGATCATCGGCTACTCGCATCCAGTTACTACTAGTTACCTTGGCAATATCACCGCCCACCTAGCTTGTGGGCGTCTGTTGCTTGTTTGCAGTTTTATAGATGTTGCTTTTATAAACTAAAAAAAGTCTGACATTGGTCAGTCGATTTTAAGGACGACGCTGGCCACCATATTACCTACTTAGATTAAGTTTAAACATGTTAATTATTTAAATGCATAGTGACTTATGACTAATTTGAATTTATATTTAATTTAATTTTTAGTCTAGTTTAATCATGACTTGCAATATGATTTTAAAGCTATTTTTTATTTTTGTTTGTCTAATATTATTATAATTGTAATTTTGTACGCTACATTAGTGGCAGGATATAGAGGCGCTAATAATACTTCTGAAATAACAACCATTGTACCTATATTCACGAAAAATAAATGAATTGAATTGAATTGACATAAACATTATATTCTTTGTCGAGGTTAACGCCTATACTTTCTCTAAAATGAATTATTAATGTAATTTGTTAGATATTTTCGAAATCAAGACACGCGTCGCGTCAGATGAAAAGTTCATATGACCTTCTGGCAGGTTTTACAATTAACAAAGTGTTACCAAAGATGGCATTATAAATTAGCTTGATTAGTTTGAAATAAAGGGATTAATTTTAGATTATATTTCGTGGTTGGTACAAGTAGAGTTGTGTCTCTGAACTTTGTTTGGTGTGTAGGGGGAAGATTGATATAAGCAGGAGAGCTTTTGCAAAACTCTTCAGTGACAACTAGGGGCAAAAATGGTCAAGTTTGAGTTTGAGTTGTTTATTTTTTAGTTTCGCAAAAATTATACATTCAGCTTGACTGCAAATTCAAGGCTAACGAATTTGCAGTCAAGATGAATGTATAATTTTTGTTACGTAAATTGATTTATTTCAGATAGCTCATTACTACAAAAAAAAATGAACCTACCCAGAACACATTATGTCAATCAATCAACTCAGCCTATCGCAGTCCACTGCTGGACATAGGCCTCTACCAATTTGCGCCACAACGCTCGGTCCTCTGCCTTCCGCATCCAATTCCCCCCCAGCCACGTTCCTTAGGTCGTCGGTCCACCTGGCAGGGGGGTGCCCTACGCTGCGTTTGCCGATTCGCGGTCTCCACTCAAGGACTCGTCTGCTCCAGCGGCCATCGGTCCTTTGGCAGACATGGCCAGCCCACTGCCACTTCAGCTTACTGATCCTACAAGCTATGTCGGTCACTCCGGTTCTTCTCCGGATAATCTCGTTACGGATTTTATCCTTCAAAGAAACTCCAAGCATAGCTCGCTGAGCGACTTTGAATTTGTAAACACATTATGTAGGTAGTTTGTTTTGGTCGTTGTGTATTCCGCTTTTTGCTATTAAATCATGCATCATAGCATTAGCAGTAGTTGCGTAGTTGAATTTTGAATGCCCTTCAAGCAACCCTTATGATAGTTACGTAAGATTCAAATTAAAATGTAGCCAACGAGCCCTCTTGTACGGACTCATGAAGCGAGAGCAAAACATAAAATAGCATTCTATTCACATAACAGTCTTGTCAGGCGGTCACGGTCAAAGGCCTATACTATTCCATCTATATTTCTATATGTTTAGGTACATTTTATGACGTCATCGCTAACCTAAGTATAGGGACATCTGGTCACTGGGAAAGTGTTTATCCAATATGTTTTACGAGTAATAATAAACTTGAAAGGCAACTTTCATTACAACGTCTGCGGTTAGATATGAAAGAAGTTTTGCTTTTACATTTATTAACAAACTTCGAGTGATTGTGCATTATCAAAGTAATGCAAAGTAATAGAGCTTGTACGGAGTTAATGAAATCTTAATTTTTTACTGGCTCTGCAACTTTTCCGCATTACATTTGATAATCCATTGCAATATACGCGGATACATTTGTTTTTTTTTCAAATTAAAATTCGAATGTTTTTTATTTAAATGAAACCTAATTAGGTACAAGCACTTTTGAAACGTCAGGCTCTAGTTGCACGTTTCCAAATTGTGGGTCCTATGGAGAAGAAACGGCAAGGAACTCCTTGGATATATTATTTTTAAAATAGTTAATTGTTTATATTGAACTATATTTACGGGACTTGTCGCGCACAATGAAATCAAAACTACGAAAACCCAACCGCGGGTAGTTCGAGAAAACACCCGCAGCTCAAGACAATGACATCCGCATACTTCAGTCTGCTCGTGACCACGGCCAATGCAACTTGACCGAAACGTCGAGGTTAGTCAAAATGTTTGTTATGTTTTGATTTCATTGTGCGCGACAAGTCCCGTAAATATAGTTCAATATGAGTGAAATCGTTGTGGCGATGCTTGGGGGAGGCTTATGTCCAGCAGTGGACGTCTTTCAGCTGAAATGATGATGATGATGAGTGAAATTCACGAAAGTTTAAAAACTTCTAGTTAATTGTTTATTATATCAAATTCATTCAAATAATGTGAGTATAATGTAGGTTGGATGTCAGAAATAAACAAAAATATTAAAAGTGAGAGTATTGCCATTAGAAAAAAAAACCTAAAAAGAGTTGCCATAGTATGTAGGAGCTTACCTATCTCGACAGACAGCACCCGTTCACGAGCATGACGCGAGCATCAACCATCGCTTAGCTCAACCATATTGAAAGGAACTTAACGACCCGATACTAACGCCACCATCAGCATGACATTTGAGCATGGTAGACCCATTAAAATCCTGAATTTTAGTTGAATCATTTGAAAAACCCATCCTTACATAACCAGCCTATCACTATTCTAATGTTGGGCATTGGCCTCTGAGAATAAAAACAGCCTTAGTCCACCACGCTAGCCTAGTTTAGGTTGGTGGACTACACAAACCATAAAGAACTATATGGACTACTCTCAGGTGTGCAGGTTTCCTCATAATATTTTCCTTCACCTTTAATTGAAGTAATAATAATCAAGTTCTAATCCGGGTTTGAACTTAGATCCCGTTGCATGGAAGACAAGCGTTCAATCGACAGGCTGTTACTGCCTTTTAACCCTTAAGGCTGGTCTAAGTTATGTAAAGGTTCTTTATGCAAAGTTTCTACACTAGTTGTTAATCAGTCACGAAATTGTTTTATATAGATAGACTGTTCCGTGTGGTGCCGGACGTAATGAATTGCACCACCCTATATCTTCTCATGGGTGTCGTAAAAGGCGACTAAGGGATTCAAAAGAGGATGGGCAGCAGCGTTCTCTGAGTATTTAACCAACCAATTGCGATCGCCAAGCCGCCAGCCAAGCGTGGCGATTATGGCATATCCCTCCTTTTTGGAGGAGGCATAGGCTGCCTCCAAAAAGGATATGGACATAGGTCAAGCAGTGGACGTCTGTTGGCTGAAATGATGATGATGATGAGACTGTTGAAAAATTTCCCCTAGCCATTCCATCATCGGACGACCAGACGCACGGTAATGCGCCACCCTTATACAGTTGATATTCCACCCTTGAAACGTCTTGCTAACACTTTTACTCTATGCCACAGACCAATAAGCTTCAAGACCCCGCTTATACAAAGTTTTTCATAAAAACACAGTCGTAAAATGTTGGCGGAGGTCAGGGGGCGGACGGCGCGTTATGATTGGTCGGCTCAAAAGTTCGGTGGTATGATTAGTGCCGCTTGCTGATGGAGTGACGTCCTGATTGGCGGCAGGTCATACGATATGCAGTGCTACTGCATATGCTTTGTGACCGGGGGTATCCGGCTAATCGGCGTGTAGAGGCTTACTGGTTTGTGCTCTATGCGTACCGCTAAGGAGTGGAATACCTTCCCGGCTTGTCGTGTTTCCTGATAGGTATAATCTGCTAGCATTTAAGGCACGAGCAAATAGGTTGGAAAGCGTGCACCATCGTTGACTGCACGAACACTTAACATCAGGGTGAGGTAGCAATCAAAGGCAAGGCCATTTTAGAATAAAAAAATATCGGACCGGCATTTCAGGATGTTGTTGAGACTGCCTCGTTACTGCAGTGCGTCGGAGGTGTTTGCGCAAGTCCATACCGATGGCTTTTACGGGATTATTCGCAAAAAACAGCTTCGTTGCTGAAGAGTGAGGGATAGTCGCAACAGCATCCTGAGAACTGTACCTGAGAGTTTCGGCTCTACTATTATAAAGCAGATTTTATGTTACTAATAAAATATGAATACCTAATTTGATCCGAAATAAAGATTATATTATTATTATTAGGCAGGTATCCACTGTGGTTTGAAAGATTTGAAGAACACGACATTGAGTTAATTTATACCTGACCTACTCTACGGCAACTTTCAGGTAGCTTCTTGAATTATAGTGATTCTGGGTAAGATGATTTTGAATAGTATCAAATTCTCTGTTACAGCCTGATTCTAAGAAATATGTTTCGATATAAATAGGTGGCTCGTATTCCCCAATTATCAAAGTATGGTAACTGAACATTTTTTGCTGTTTATTTTGCGGAATATGGGCTTTATGTTTTGAACGCAATTTCTCACCGGATTTTGCTTTTCTTCACAGGATCTTCACAATTCGGAAGCGTTCACCATTTTTTTGACATTGCTGAATTGTCTCAAATTAGTGACAAATAAATGATTTATTTTATTGGTTGTGCGTGCATTGGGATGTATGCCCATAGTCACCACGCTGTGCAGGCGGGTTGGTGACCGCAGTGGGTGATATTGCACGATGTTAGTGCACAGAAGGACGCTGCTGCCCATCCTCCTGATTTCAACCCTTAGTCGCCTTTTACGACACCCATGAGTAGAGGGGGGGTGGTCTATTCTTTTTATTTGCCGGATACCACACGGCAAGCCAGGTGCCAGGTGCCAGGTAGACCGACGACCTAAAGAACGTGGCTGAGGGGGACTGGATGCGGAAGGCAGAGGACCGAGTGTTGTGGCGCAACCTGGAAGAGGCCTATGTCCAGCAGTGGACTGCGATAGGCTGAGTTGATTGATTGAAATGATTTCTTTCTTTCTTTATTTCGTTGTGAAATGCGATAGGTATATTGAGTAATGTCCTGTGATCTAGATTTTTTATTATTCTTATTTGTTCAGTGGCATACATAACAAATGCTTTCTAAAGATGTGAACAGAAACTCATTAGAGTTTTACCCTACATCAGTATCATCGACTATACAAACATGAAATCAAAATATAACAAAGTAAGATATTAAATAAGTACAATGAGGGTAGATACTAGATAATAATTAAGTACATTATGAAGGAGCGAACACCGGTAACAGCGCGAGCCGTCTTTAAAACAATAATAATAATATATGGGCCGTCTTTATAATAATACATGTTATGAAAAAGATAGTTTGAGTTATTAGAATGTTTCTTGTCTGCAGGTATCAGCAGTGGTAGACGATGTGTACTCGGACCATTCGCACGTAGCTGGATCCTTCACCATGCTGGCGTCATCCAGGGCTCATGTCGGTGGCTCCCTCAATGCCAGGGCTTTGCCTGGCGCGAGGGTGCATACCAACTTCATTGGTTGTTTGAAGAAGGTAAGTTATTGGGATTAAGATGGAAATAACATCACTTTTATTCACGGGTATGATTTTCCCTATATATTGTGTCTGCTGTGTCAATAAGTCACGAACATTAACAATAAAATCTTTATAAGTCAAGATAGGTGGATTAGCCAATGGTGCTGAACTTTCAACTGTTGTCAAATTATGTAACATACTCGCGATCGCAATCATGTTGATATCAATGTTCATTGTTCTGTATTTATTGACAATCCGTCAATTCTCCACGCAATGAATATTGAATATTGCTGTAATGTCAAAATGAATATTAATGTTATTGACGACCTCTGTGGTCTAGTGGTTCGAGTGTCGGACTGCTGATCACGAGGTCGTGGATTCAATTCCACTAATATTGTGAGACAAATATTTGTGTGATACACATGAGTGTTTGTGTTGGTCTGGGTGTTTCTAATGTATTAAAAGTATTTATTTACAAAAAAAATATCTAAGTATTATGTCTATTGTCTAGTACCCGTAGTATAAGCTCTGCTTAGTTTGGGACTAGATTGTGATGCGTAAAATGTCCCAAAAATATTCATTTATTTATTTAATATCATTGTGAATGTGTTACACAATTACTTTGTTGATATTAAGACAAGTGGGTGATGTGTGAGGTGTCCTATTCTTATCTGAACTACAGACTACAGTGCACTATATTCGTTTCATTTTCAATTCTAACTTAAAGTGGCACACAGAAAAGTTTGCTATTTTAAGAGAAAACTCAGCATGAAAGTTTATTTTAGAATACGTGATTTTTGCTATAACTTGAGTTCATTTTTACCTGACAGCAGTTTTCTATCAAACTTCAGTGTGAATTACATTTTCGTATGCACAACAGTGTTTGAAAATAATCCGGTTTGTTGGAAATATCAGACTACTTAACTCAACTTTTAACTTCATCTTAGCTTCCTTCAGAAGCATGGTTAGTATATTTAAAGATAATGAGAATGACAGAAAAGTTTATAGTGTAACGAAGATTTTGTTTTACGGTGAACTACTGCCTACCTTTATGGGAAAGCCAGACTGTACGAGAATCATTTTGTCTGCTTCAAAATCCTCATCAATCAACTCAGCCTATCGCAGTCCACTGCTGAACATAGGCCTCTCCCAAGTTGCGCCACAATGCTCGGTCCTCTGCCTTCCGCATCCAGTCCCCCCCAGCCACGTTCTTTAGGTCGTCGGTCCACCTGGCAAAATCAAAAATCAAAATTCTAATCTGTCCAAATTTTTATGAAGTAATCTTCCAGACAAGATCACATGTTTGGTGTGTAGGTACATAAAGAAATATATAATCACACCATTATGTATGTGCTCGTGTCTACCCATGGCCTCATATCATTATCGGGACCTATCCAAAAACTAGCGCTGCAACATGTCGGTGTTGTAACAAATGCTGAGATGGGGGCCTGTTTTGGTCTTGTATAGGCATGTTATTCTTAATGGTATTGTTTTATTTTGTCAATCTGTTTTTTCCGCCTGTAACGAGACTAAAGTAAATTATTTCTTTCTTTCTTTCTCATTCTTTTCAGCATTATTTATAATGAGTTTTTAATTGATTTATTTTCACCAGGTGGAATTCTCAGCCGATACCCTCCGACTGAACCTCATCGACCTGGCCCGAACAGGCAGCAAGCTTATCACAGTCACTGGTCGCCTTGAATACGCCTGCACCGCCACAGACTCTGCTGACCCTGTGACCTTCACCACTAGAGACGCGAATTTGGTAAGTGAATTTATGGTAGACTGAGAACTTTAGATAGCAAAGGAAATAAGTCCTCTTCTGATAATTGATAATGATTAGCTACAAGACGTCAAGACTTGCGAGTGTTAAATTTATTGGTAAGGTTTTAAATATGAATAAGTATTTAATATTTCTTGGGTAACGTATATCTATAAGTTAGAAACTCAAAAAGAATGACTGAAAAGTTCAACAGGCAAAAGATAAAATTCTCTTTTGGGGAGCAAGAACAAACAGTCCTCATTATTTTGGAAACTGTCCACCTTCATTGTTACCAAGATTATATACCATTGCTAACTAATCACCGTAACAAAGACTAGTATTACTTCCAACGCTACTAATTTAGCTGTGATTACATCTAAAGACTGCTATCTCGTAAATGAAGCAAAAGAAGCTCTAAAAGGAAATACCTCGTTGGTTGACTGGACTGGGACTACCCCAATTAATGACCTGGATTGCATGTACAGTATCCTGTCGAGTAATCCTAGTCACATTCATTAGACGAAAAAGCATTTGTAGAGTAATTATGTAGGGTTTGTAGTTTGGGTTTAAATGCGGTCTAAAATTGTTTTTCTAAAAAAAATCTGCTTTCGTTCATGAAAGTTAATCAGAGCGTATAAATAACAGAACATACAATATAAATAATTTTATTCTCGTGATCTGTGACCATAATCATGGTCATGATCATCAGAGCGGTTCTAAAATAAGCCAAAGTTAAAACAAAGCTTAATGGCGATCGTCAACCTACTATAATATAACATGAATGATCATATATTTAAGTTTATAACACGTTTTTATACCATGTTTTATGCGAATAAATATATTCTATTCTATTCTATATATTTTTGATGAGGTTTACTTAATAAACATTACACTATTATTCCTCTTCTATAGCTAAAAAATAAACACAACCATTCTCCAACCACTTCTCCAAACAAATATACCATACAAAAAACCATTTTTACACCCAACGATAACCAAAACAAACCGTAACTGGACATTTTAATCAGCCAATACAACTTCCCGATAATAAAGCGCCGCCCAGAAGTACTCAATTCATTGCAAAACCGTCCATCCGGTCCGCTCCTCACAAAAACTAAGTAGCAATTAAAAACAATGGGAGCTTGGAAAAATCGTGCGGAAAACCGGATCATTTAAGATGACCATTGGTCGTACGAGAGCACTTTAGAAGCTGGGCTTTTGAATTTGGTCAAGTGTCGCCGGGAACCTGATTAGATCGGAGTAGCGGTTATTTGATTTGAGTTAGGGATGGGTTAGATTGTATTGATTGAATGGAACGTTTGGGTCGATCGGCTGTTAAGTTTGATGTGATTTCGAAACGAAATGATTTATGATTTTCGTTGACAGTTTCTGAAAACATTTATGATGAGGATTGAGAAGCAATTAAAGTAATGGAGTTTGTAGATGGCAATCTGAACCGTATAATAATATAATTTTAAGGCTTCAAATTGTAACTTTTTGATGTGGTTTAGACAAATAGGGTAGGGCTTTTATGTTGATACTGCCTAAAAAGGAATAGTCCCAGTTTGTAATCGCTTAGGCCTAGTAAAGTAGTTAAAATTGCTTTTATGTGAGAACATTACATTCAGACCCTTTTTGATTTGGGTCTCTCAGCGGTCACGATTCAGGAATTCTTACTTTGGTAAATGTTTAATAGTTTCATTCGTCAATAGCTGACGCCAATCCTCTTGTACTTGGTTCATCATAATAATCATCATCATTTCAGCCGAAAGACGTCCACTGCTGGACGTAGTTCTACCCCAAGCCATTTAGGGGGATATGCCATAATCGCCACGCTTGGCAGGTGGTTTGGCGATCGCAGTTAGTTGGTTACTCGGAGAAAGCTGCTGCCCATCCTCTGGTGAATCCCTTAGTCACCTTTTAAGACACCCATGAGAAGATATAGGGTGGTACAATTCTTTACGTCTAGCACCACTCGGAACTAGATTACTGTACAAGATTAGCAAAATCAAATTAAGAAGTTCTTGCTCTTGCTCAATAGGGGGCTCGTAGCGATGCAAAGACTGCGCGGATTGTACGATCTGCAAGGTTAAGCTGCATTTTCCGCGGTCAATCTGTGGATGGGTGACCGTTTCGTTACACATCGAGACCCCTCCGTGCCTCGGAGAGCACGTTAAGCTGTCGGTCCCGGTTGTCATACGATTATCTATGGCAGTCGTTACGGGTAGGTAGTCAGAAGCCTGAAAGTCTGACAACTGGTCTAACCTCCGAATGTCAGTATTACCCAGTAACTGGGTTCCGGGGGTCTGATGGCAGTCGCTCCGTGTAAAATACTGATGTTCAGCATCTGGCTAGACTGGAAGCCGACCCCAATATAATTGGGAAAAAGGCTCGGAGGATGATGATTGCTCTTGCTCAATACTCTTAAGAATTTGTCAAGAATTTAGCGTGCAACGCCAAAATCGAAAGCCGTAATATTTTGGAATATGTTAACCATTACAATAATCCCTATGTAGATACACAAAGTCATTAGGTACCATTCCATTGCCAGTACAAACGAACACAACAAACTAATGTTTAGTTTTCACTTAATCAATGTCAGCAAGGTCAACCATGTACTTCCCCCCCTTAATTCACTTGAACCGCCTCATTTGTTTTATACTGAAGTTCCTAGTAAGAGTATAGTACTCACTACTCATTACTTATTCAGTGGTTTCCAAGTAAGTGCTTGAAAGGCGATTAAGTGACCTTTCTATGTAGTAGCAACGTGGTAACGTTTTGTGATTGCATTCTGTAAATAGGTATAATATGACCTTCATAAGGTTTCAAGTTCAGCGTTTAATTTACGTTTGGGTAAGGCTGTTTGTATTAAAAGTACAGAGATAATTATTTTATGAGTTAAAAAACGTTTTTGGTATGATGTGCATGTGTTGTGCGTCCTGAGCCTTCTATGGTCATGTACACACTAGTGCTACCTCTCTTAGGATTATTCTGGAAGTACCATCTACATGGTATGATAATAACTACAAACTATACTGTATAGATAGATAGATAAAAACGTTTATTTAGTACAAAAACAAGACACAAGACATGCAAGTAAAAATACAATAAATAATTAAACAAGAGTATGTCGGGCCATGCTCAGTATTATAGGGTTCCTTAAGTAGGTGTAATTACAAACGAATGAAATCGAATATTAATCATAACTATTTTAGTTTTTCCAATAATCGGCAGCATTCGCGACTCAGAGCGTGTTGTTAGTAGCGCCATCTAGCGATAAATTAAAAAAAAACTATTGTCTTTGTTTTCGTTTGGTGTAATGTACAATAAAGAATATAATAAATAAATAATAATAAATAAATTCAAGAAGCCAAATTGAAGAAGTGTGTCATGTCAACATAACACAAAGTAACTTTTAGTGATTTTTTCAAATAGAAAGTAACTAAAGGAGCATTATTGTTTCATCATTTTTCTCTAAGGTCAATGACCTGTGAACTAGGACGAATTAAGTATTTTTCAGTTTTCTCTCTATAACTCGAAAATTTATAATTACATTATACTCAAAACAATTTTAAAAGAGAGTTTATACAAAGATCTATTATTGTGGAAGATTATAAGTTTCTACGTTGCATATTTTAGAAATGGCAGGGGGGGGACATTGCAAGCCACTTTGGCGGGCTATATTTCGCAGATGATACACCTGATAAAAAAGTTATGTATGAAACATTACCTTCATTTTAGTAGACCTATTCAATGATACGAGGGGGTGCAGCGAAAAAAAAATTTTCATCCCCATTTCACATATACTTATGGGCGCCACCCCTAAAATACGTAATCACGACTTTTTTATTCTTTTAAAATTGAGATCTATATCTAGACATTTTTTTTACAAAATTGTATTTACTTATGTTTATAACAGTAGAAGTAATTAAGCTGTAAAGGATTAGAACAGACGGACAGACGGACAGACGGACAGACGGACGGACGGACGGACATGACGAAACTATAAGGGTTCCTTGTAGGACTATGGAACCCTAAAAAGTATCAAACTATTTACCATGAATTTTTATTTTAGCAGTGTTAAGAACGTTCGAATTGTAGCAGCCCTTTCTAGGGTTCATGTGTTTAGCAGAGGAGGTCAATGTTATGTTATGTCATTATTTCTTAGGTTTTTGCGATCACTGCACATTATAATAAAACAAAGTTTAATCGGATTAAAAAAAAAAAATTTTTTTTCGTATTAAATATATTTTTTGAAATATCTGTAAAGACGCTTGTCATCTTAGTCTTCCTGTGACCACGAACGCTGCAGAGCTTTCGAAACGTCAGGAAAACCAATTTAAATAATATACGCGATTTAATTCGGTTAAACTTTGTTTTATTATAATATGTTATGTCAGTTAAACAAATTAACTATCTTACACATCTGCATTGCTGAAATTATTCCGTAACATTACAAAGAGTAAATCAATTTATCTGTAACAATTTAGGCCCAATATTTTTAGGTATAAAACCAGTAAGTTCATTACTTCATTCTTTCCTATCCCAAACTATTTCTATACAATATCACTAGTTTTATTCAGCGCTGAATCTCTCCCAAGCGTTTCTCCGATATATTTCCACCTCTAAGTGGTGCCACTGTACAGGTGAATGCTATTAAGGCTTATTTTAAACAATGGACTAGATGGAAACTAGATTTGGTAAGTTGTAAGCGAAATAGACATATATAATTGCACCATGCTTATCTCTTCTCATGGGTGTCGTAAAAGGCAACTAAGGGATTCACCAGAGGATGGGCAGCAGCGTTCTCTTGGTATTTAACCAACCAACTGCGATCGCCAACCCGCCTGCCAAGCGTGGCGATTATGGCATATCCCCCTCCTTAATTGGCGGAGGCCTATGTCCAGCAATCAGTTTTTCGGCTGAAATGATGATAATGATTATGAAGCGAAATAGAGCAGACTCGAATAACTACATTTGAGCTCGTTTTGGTGCTATATTATTGGGCTTAGACCTGACTTAGGTACAAAATAAATTGGGCCAGGTGTTGCAAGAGTGTCCCGAGATTTTGGGTTAAATTCCTGTGTCCAAAATGTATCTGTAAGATAATTCTCAATCACACCCAAGTATTTAGAATGATGACTATTAAAGGACAATAAGGTCAGACTGTATTACATGAGATCGAGACCCAATATCAGCATTATTAACAGCCTATCACAGTCCACTGCTGGACATAGGCCTCTCCAAAGTTACGCCACAACACTCGGTCCACCTTCTTTCGCATCCAGTCCTTCCAGCTACCGTTTTTAGGTCGTCGGTCCACATGGCTTGGGGGCGCCTTACGCTGTGTTTGCCGATTCACTATCATCATCGCTGGAATTTAATTTTGTATTAAATGGGCATTGTGCATACGTTCACCTTAGTAAGTCTTCTGCATTCATCTTTTTGTGATTCTACGTACGAGAGGAAATACCGTTTTCCTTAGCAGCCCGATATCCGCCATTAAAGTAAATTATTATAACCCAAGTGGGCAGTTAGCGGAGCCTCACTGAGAACTAGCTTTAGCCTAGCTTTAGCTCTAATCTTTATAGCTGCAGTACATGGATTTAAGGTAGAACCAAAATTTTTTGCTTCATGTGATTTTTTAAATGCATGACCAAAATTTTTGTAACCGATAAAATAATAGAAAAACGTTACCTTAAGATGTTGATTTTAATTAAGTGATTGGGTTCATTTTATATAGGTACCTTTACAACTTGGGTGAAAAATTGATGGATGATGGTCGAACATAACATCATAACATCACGCCTGTATGTCCCCGAAGGGGTAGGCAGAAATGTATAGAACACCCACATTTCGCCAGTTATGTTATAGTCCCATGTAATAGGGGGCGAGCCTATTGCCATTAACCGGGCACAAATCCATACTCCAGGCTGCTACTGAGAATTTCCTAGTGAAAAAACCCAATAACACTTTGCCCGACCCGGGAATCGAACCCAGGACCCCACGATGATGGTCGAAAGCCGTAATAAAATGTTCGACAAAACTGGAACATGATGATTGGTGTCAATTCTCTTGTTCACGAACTAAACTTGTTTTAAACTATCTCTCTCTTTTACTAAAAGTAAAAGAAAAGGATACAAGAAAAGGATGGCAGCAATTTTAGTACTGTCAAATTAGTCGGAATTAAAATTTCAATACAAGTATAGTCGACACGAGCCGACAAAAAATACGAAGAAGTGGAACACGTAAACTAATTTGACAGTTCTAAAATTGTTGCCATCCCTTTCTAGCAACTTCTATAGTACCTAATAATGTTACACCAAAAAATACCTGTGTAATATTTTGATTTGATTTGTTTAAGACAGCGATAGTTTAAAATAAATTTAGTTTATGAACAAGGGAATCGAAACCATTGTAATGAACTAATCTAAATGAAAAGTGTGACAAATGGCACAACGCAGAACAAACTTATATGTATACCACAGTTAGTGAATACAGTAGAAATTATTATTATAATGATAGCATTGCTGAAATAATCAAAAAATAATAAATGCCAAATGGCACATTTTCCTTTTAGCTCCACCCTAGTCTTACTCAGTTTTCGCTGAACCAACCCTTACGCTTCGGTTGTTGGGGTTAATGGAAATAACTGATTTTAATGTAAAGATAAGGGCGCTAGGGAAATGTGAGGGCCATTGAGTACGGATCAGAAGACATGGACGGTCCTTATGTTTCGATTTTTGGTTGGCACGCAGTTCTCAGCTTATTAGGTGTATATTTGAATCCAGGGTTGGATAGGGTAGACCATCTAGATGAGTGCGAAGATATAACAATGAAAAATTATGGGCCCCAGAACACTGAGGTATTATAACCCTCAGTGCCCCAGAATATTTCCCGTTTTTTGAGGATGTCGTTAAAATCTTTCTTTCTTTTTCTTCAAGACCCCGTATGAAACATTCAATGTTAAATTTTTTTTATTATATTTATATTTGTGTTTTCGCTTAATCTGCAAGATCGATTCTGTCTTATTTATTTATTTATTTATTTGTCTTCATGTACAAGGTATATGCATTTTCATGGCACAATTAAATACTATCTTACAAATTGGTCCAATTGAATTTATAGTCAAATTAAATTTCAAGAGTTGGTACAACTCAAGCTTACTTTTAGTAGCTCATCGTGTCATTATTTTATACCTCATCATCATCATCATCATCATTTCAGCCGAAATACATCCACTGCTGGACATAGGCCTCCCCCAAGCATCACCATAACGACCGCTCCTGCATTTTCCGCATCCAGTGGATACCCGCAACCTTTACCAGGTCATCGGTCCACCATCTGGGGGGCCTACCCACGCTGCGCCTTCCAGTATGCGGTCGCCACTCCAGAACTTTACTGCCCATCGGCCATCCGTTCTGCGAGCAATGTGTCCCGCCCACTGCCACTTAAGTTTGGCAATTCTTCGGGCTATATTGGTTACTTTCGGTCTCCTGCGAATCTCCTCATTTGTGATTTAATCACGCAGGGACACTCCGAGCATAGCCCTTTCCATTGACCTTTGAGTGACTTTGAGCCTTCTTATCAGGCCCATTGTGAGCGACCACGTTTCAGTGCCGTAAGTAATTACTGGCAACACACACTGGTCAAAGACTTTCGTCTTGAGACACTGCGGTATTTTGGACGAGAAGATATTGCGTAGCTTCCCGAACGCTGCCCGACCGAGTCGGATTCGACGATTGACTTCTTTCTCGAAGTTGGACCTACCTAGCTGGACAGTTTGTCCTAGGTATACATTAAATTAGTTTTTTTTGTTTGTCATAGGTATATTTTATACCTATGTGATATTTTCTCACCATCGAATGAAGTCATACATAATAGTGAATAGGTTTAACTATCTGCTACATTATAACACCATCACACACATTCACTAACCAACAAGTTGCAGGGTATTAATCCCCGTAGATTTACTCAAAACCCTGCTTTTAAGGGATTTTGGGATGTGTAATTACTGGCTATTTTATTTACCTACATGAACATATTTTATGATGTCTGTTGGTTTAACGAGATCAAGGGTTATTCGCCAGGATTGTACAAATGGTTTTTCGGCGAATTTATTGTGAAAGTACTTACTTTTTTACATGCATCAATTTGGAAGTATCATTATTATTTATTATTTATAGAACATAGAATTAGCATTATTCAGCTTTTTATCATTTCGTGAAAAAATTAGTCTGATGAGAGATTCGAAGCAAAAGAGTGAAAGAAAAATATTATAACCCAAGTGTGAATTTTCACTTAAGTGCAAGTGCAGATATAGACTAATATCTCGCGTATTTTTTGGGACTACAGACATATTTGAATTTATCCGAGTGCAAACATATTGATCATCATCCTCCTGCCCTTATTCCAATTTATTTGGATCGGCGCAGCATGTGTTTTTCTTACATACATCCGTGAAAACATATTGATGTCAGAGCGATATAAAATTTTCTGAATAGTAACAGACTCGTAAGCAGGCTGATGGGTATATCAGCGTGGGTATACCCAATTTTTTTTGTGAAAAGAACTTGTTGATAATGAAAAAGTCAGAACACAAAAGATTTCTTCAACATTCTGCAATTCACCAGCAGATCCATTTAATTTTGATATAACTCATGTCAGAAAAAAATAACTTAACTAGAGTTTTTAGTTTAATTACCCATATAAAATTTATCTGAAAATCTTATCCACAATAGCTATTAATATTAAGCCTTTCACATTAGAGAAACTCGATTTTATCGCACTTAAGATCTCCAATGTTCACCTCTTCGACCTGTGACCTATCAAGGTCAGACCTTCGTATATATTCGTATTCATTCGTGAACCTTCGGCATTAATTGTCCATACAGTTATATAGTTCGTAGTATTGTTTGCTTGTATGAAGGCTGTTTCCTAGGATCTCATTTAAAAAACATTGTTTTTTATTTTCGCAGAAATAATGGAAAGTTTTGTATTGATTTTGTGTATTCTGCGTAAACTGTTAGAATTAATATTGAAAGATGAACTGCGGGTATCGTTCCATGTAGTCAGAAGACTCGTTTTAAATGAGTCATGAACGAGTCATGACATCATGAAGTTATGTAACTTAAATCATCATCATCATCGTCATCATCATCATCAACCTATATTGGTCCACTGCTGTTCATGTATATAGGCTTTTCCAATAGCACGCTACTGACGTCGCCTGGTAGCAACTGTACCAGCCACCTTGCCAATATCATCGCTCCACCGAGCCTGAGGGCGTCCTATCCTACGTTTGCCGATTCGCGATCTTTACTTAAGCTCACGTCTACACCATCAGTCATTAGCTTCGGATAATATGACTGGCCTACTGCCACTTCAGCTTGCTGATCCTGTGGGCTATATTGACAACTTTTGTTCTCTGTCGTATCATCTCGTTCCTGACTCGATCCTTCAGAGAGATTCCGAGCCTATATCTAAGTCTACCCCCATTAGTTATAGATTATCCAGCTAATATGGCCAGCTTACTGCCACTTGAGTGAGCTGATCCTGTGGGCTATATTGACAACTTTTGTTCTCTGTCGTATCATCTCGTTCCGGACTCGATCCTTCAGAGAGACTCCGACCCTATATCTAAATTCAAAATACCTATTAAGCGCTATAAATTAGACACAATAGAAGATCTGTTGTTAAGACTCACAGGAGTCTCTTTGACGCTTAATGAATTGACAGAAACTTTGAAAAATATTGTTATTACTGATCTACTGGAAAACATTGGGAATCCAGTGATTCAACTGCAACTTTTTGCTACGATTGATGTAAACAAGTTATTAGTGCGGCGACGGAGCAATCACCTAGCACCCGTAACACAGGTTGACTCCTAGCTCGGGACTGGGTCTTGCTCTGTCTCCCACGTAAAATTTCAGATGTATCTGTCGCTAAATCTAGTACTTAAGTTGACCTGTACTCATATGTTTATAAATAAAATTTATCATTATGATTATGATTGATTGATTATGACTTAAAATTATTAATCTTGAGACTTGACTGTTACTTTAGCTCAAAGAAGATTACAATATGTACTTGAAGAGATTTATGTAGGTTGAAAAATCAACTAAAAAAGTCTGAAAAGTCTTTTTATTATCTGACTGAATAATTGGTAATTATATTTAAGGGCCAACTCAGTAGCGATGTGTAGTAGTAAATAATTTATTTAGTTTTGATATAGAAACGTAAACTCATTGCTTGATAACGTAGGATGGAGAGCTGAGTAAGTACCTAAGTTATTGAAAGGAATAGTAAAAAAAAAATAAGCTATAAAACTGCTGGGAATAAAAATATAAAATAAACGCGTGACAAAAGTTTTTTTTTGTCCGACTACTCACGTTTCATAGGAAAAGTTGTCCCATTTTTATTGGTAGAATCCACCTTTAAAATGTGTCTACTGTATTTGATTTCATGATAGAGATAATATACTGGGTGTAAGGGGAACGCTTCCGAAAACGAGGATAGGTGCTGGTGAATACTGACACGAAACCACGAAAAAAAAATGCGATTCTTTTTTTAGATTTTTTCATATATATTTTTTGCATTTTTCATACATAACCAGCTTTGGGCAGTTAAATAAAACTCATACATAATGAAAAATGCAAAAAAAAATTAAAATATCTTTAAAAAGAATCGCATTTTTTTTCGTGGTTTCGTATCAGTAATCACCAGCACTATCACCTGTCTTCGTTTTCGGAAGCGTTTCCCTGACACCCTGTATTCATCTTGAAACCTAAAATCAAAAAGTCGTAACTGAGCGAATACTTAAAACGTAGAGTGAATTGTATAGTAAGGCATACGTCAAACTTCAGAATTCATATGTATCATACATATGAATTCTGAAGTTGTGCAATTCACTCCACATTTCAGTTCAAATTCTAGCTTTAATGAACATTAAACATTACACAACAGCTGTTACTGCAGTAGTTGGCATCTTTTGCCTTGAACAGCACGTATAACTCGCAAACCATAATACATAAGAATTCTGACATTCGACGTATAACTTTGATTTGGCACAATTTTTAACTGACGAAAAAAAAGGAGGAGGTTCTCAATTCGACGCGTATCTTCATTTTTTTTTTTATGTATGACCACGCATAACTTTTTACAGAGTGGTCCGATTTTGATAATTCTTTTTTTAATGAATAGGGTATATCTCGAAATTGGTCCCATTTAAATTTCAAAATCAAAATCCACCCCTAAGGGTAGGGAAATAGGGGATGAGTGCTTGTTCACCCACTGAATTCTTACCAGTTAACCGATTCTGTTGAAACTTGGCACACATAAATGTAGTTCTAAACATTTCAACATAATGGAGACCTGGAGTTAAATTTTAGCCACAAAAAAACATAAAATAAAACTTTTTAACAAAAAATTTAACCGACGAAAACAGAAACTAAAAAGCGAAAAATTACTAATTATGAGTCGGCGCCAAACAAACTAAACATAAGAATTCTGACGTTCTGCGTTCGACGTATGCGTTTGATTTGCCACAATTTTACTGAATACAATTCGCTCTAAATTCAAGTTGAAATTCTAGCTTTGATTAACATATTAGCTGTTATCGCAGTTGGCATCTGTTGTCATTAACTTAATTGTTCTGCGAAATATTAGTTTACGAGTTTAACTGTATTAGAGTAATAACCATATTGATTTTATTAGTCCATGCGAGTAGTTTTGATAGCATTTTGTAACAATTAAAAATTAAATTAAAATTATTTATTCCTCAGACAACAAATTGGTCTATAATGTGTTAGTAACAAATGCAACTTATCCTATGTTAGTACTTAATAACTAGCAGAGATTTAGTCCGGTTGATCAGCGCCCACACTAACGGACTATCAGCCCAGGCGGCTATCGCACGCAGGATGGTGTTGGGGCTGCCGCGCAGCCTGCGCAGTAGCGAGGAAGACTTCTTACGCCAGACGGCGTCGAACCCGTCTGTACGTGCTTCGGCAAACATTGCCGATGCACTACAATAGCGCGGCAGCCGCAACAACGCCCTGAACGCGTTATTGTACTGGATTCTCAGAGCGTTGTAAGCCCTTTGGGTATATCTGAACCACAGGGCCCCCGAGTAAAGTGATGTACAATAAGCCTTAAACAGCGTTATTTTCACTGCGGCTGTACATCGGTAGAACCTGCGGACCAGCATGTTCGCCCGGACTGACAACGCTCTGCGTTCTCTCTCCATATCTTCATCGTCCTTAAGATCATCCGTCACCAAGTGGCCCAGGTATTTAAATGTATCTACTCTTTGTAGCTCCACACCGTTGAGGAGAATAGGAGGTACGGTATAGGGACACTTGGTACCAGATCTAAAGACGATGTACTTAGATTTGCACCCGTTGTAACATAGGCCATGAGTAGCAGCGTACGACTCGTAACAATGGTTACAAATGTGAAAGATAATATGGATAAAAAGAAAGTGAACACGGAGATGACGGCTGATAGAGATGTATGGAAGAAAAATACATGCTGCGCCGACCCCAAATAAATTGGGATAAGAGCAGGAGGATGATGATGGTTACAAATGAATGAAATAATGAAAATGAATCGTTGATTGGTGTTGAAAGGCTTGCAACAGATCATGTACAGCATAAAACAGATAATATAATCAATACAAATTATAGATAGACTATACTGTATTCCGCATCCAGTCCCCCCCAGCCACGTTCTTTAGGTCGTCGGTCCACCTGGCAGGGGGGCTCCCTACGCTGCGTTTGCCGATTCGCGGTCTCCACTCAAGGACTCGTCTGCTCCAGCGGCCATCGGTCCTTCGACAGACATGGCCAGCCCACTGCCAAATCAGCTTACTGATCCTACAAGCTATGTCGGTCCGGTTCCTCTCCGGATAATCTCATTACGGATTTCATCCTTCAAAGAAACTCCAAGGATAGCTCGCTCCATAGCTCGCTGAGCGACTTTGAACTTGTGGACTAGTCCAACTGTTAGTGTCCACTTCTCGGCACCGTAAGTCATGACAGGCAGGACGCACTGGTTGAAGACCTTTGTCTTCAAACTTTGCGGTATAGGCGACGAGAAGACTCGGCGAAGTTTGTTTGCGGAAGGCAGAGGATCGAATGTTGTGGCGCAACTTGGGAGAGGCCTATGTCCGGCAGTGGACTGCGTTAGCCTGAGTTGATGATACTTTATTGTTTGCACACCATAAAAATAAAAATAAAGTTATAACAAACATGAGCACAGTACAAACAATATACAACATTATCTAATATCATTGTTAACTACAACTTGCACAAAGCCAAAAAGGGGTATCTCAGCTAAATTATGCCACAGTAGCTAACTACTGTAGCAGCACTGGTTTCCAAATAGATTGACATGAGACCATGGATAGTTACCAGTCACTTATTGGTATGAGAAGGTATTTTTCTAGTAATTAAAATCAAATTTAATAAAGACGGAGTATTTTAATACAATTTTAAGGCCCAGAACGCCGCTGAATGAGAGTGAGCGCGAAGCAAAATACGAGGTTTGGCGGGAAGGAGTAGTGCGGCATGAAGTTGTCGCTACTCCGAATGAAAGTGCATGTAAGCGAAAAAATAAAAGACTCAGAAAATATGTGTAATTTCGATAAAATGGCTTAGTAAAACTATTTTAAGATAATAAAACAATATTTAGGAAAAATATCATACCAAAATACCAATAAATGTAGGGATATATTTAGGAAACTGTTTGAAAATTCCGTGTTTCCGAGGTATGTTTGGTTTTTTTTATGATCGAGCCAAATAAGTGCATTCATGTTTTGTACTCAATAATATTGTTACGTCTATCCTTCAATAACATGTATTTTAATTTTAGTACCATAGAGTGAGTAGTTTTTGAGCGGGATTCGCATTAGTTTGTTGACTTACGGGTTTCGGCCCCTTAGACCAAACTTGTCTAATTGATGAGAACAACCAACCAATACTGTTCTACAGTTACATAAGACGATTGTAACAATTCATCCAGTAATTGAAAATAAAATAAAAAATTGCTTCCTTCCATTGTTTCCAAATTAAAAAAAAACTGTATATGAGAAAGAATACTGAAGTTACATAAATATTAACGTTATTGTGTAGCGCAACAATTATCATAGTACAGTCGACCGCACGTCAGACGTAACACTTGACTTACAAAAACCAACCTTACTGCTTACGAAATAAAGACGATGTTAAGGTCAAATGTTACCACTGACGTGCGGTCGACTGTACAATCATGTTCTACACTTGTTCAGCCACATTTTTAAAATATTGAAATCATGAACGTTACAATTAAACACGCATTCACACTCATATTCGAAACTCAGGTACAACCAATATCCTCTAATTTCTGGATCCACCCGTGCTTAAGTTATAAATTTATTGATTCTACCCACAGTTTCAGTGGGCGCTCAATAATTCACCGGCTAATGTACAAATGATGTTCAGAACGGATATGTTATTGATTTCAATTGTAGTGAGATTGAAGGTTGATTGTTTGTTGAATATTGAATAACATTTGTTTTGTTCAATCAGTAATGTAGGAAAATTCGGTATCTAGTTTTTAGATGAGGGAAATGTATAGGATCGTTTTTAATAAACGACAGCGATGACTAGGTACATTTTGTTATTAACGACATGAAAAACAAAATAATATATGTATAAAATCATTGAAATATATTTTTAATATTAAGGCAAGTCTAAAAAAACGAAGAGTCTAAAAAAGTTAATCTCATACAAAACGAAATAATTAAAACATTATAATCTATTTTCTCGCCTTTGACATTACCAACAATAGGAATCTTGATCTTTGATAATGTTAAATATTTTCTTCCAGGGTCTTAGAATTTCAGGCTTTCGCTGAATAGCGTGCATAACTTCGAGCATTTCTTTATCAAGGCCTAAGTAACCCTGATTTTTGGGTAAATGTCTAATAATACTAAGTGTTTTCTCAATCAAGGTCTGGATGAATTTTGTGTAATACTTTCTGGAACTTTCTTTATTAATATAAATAAGGAATTCTCTGAGCTTGCATTGTTGTATGTTTATTTTATGGTTATATATTTTTGGGTTATTATCTATTTCAGATTCGTTCACTTGTTCACTTGTTTTTCTACTCAATAGTGGCCCGTCCCGGCTTTGCACACGTGGACATGAAAATATAGCCTATGAAAATATAGCCTATGTTACTCAGGGTGAATGTAGCTTTGTAATGGTGAAACATTTTTTTAAATAATAGTCGTTTTTGAGTTTATTAATTACAAACATACAAAAATACAAATCTTTCCTCTTTATAATATTATTAGTATAGATATACTAAATTATCCCTGTGTACATCGCATTTTATATTAACTGTATTAAAGTAAAGAAAGATAAGGATGGAAATATAATGAATGAGGAAGGATGCGTGTTAAAAAGATGGAAAGAGTATTTTGAAGGACTGTTTGAAAAAGAGGTGATGCAAGTATCGACGGTGATGGACGAAAGGGCAGACATTGAGGATAGGTTTTGTATGGATGAAATTGTAAAAGCGTTGAACAGAATGAAATCAGGAAAGGCTCCAGGGTATGATAGGATATCAGTCGAAATGCTGAAGGCTGGACAGGGCGTGGTGGCTAGTCTGCTTTACCGTCTTTTCAACTTGTGCTGGAGTAATGGCCTGGTACCAAAAGACTGGTGTAAGGCCGTGATTGTGCCGCTCTACAAAGGAAAAGGGTCACAGCAAGACTGCAAGAATTACCGTGGCATTAGCCTTTTAAGTGTTGTCGGCAAATTGTATGCAAAAGTTTTGATTGAAAGAGTGATGAAAGTAACTGATGAAAAAATATGGGATGTGCAAGCGGGATTTAGAAAGGGCATGGGGTGTACGGATCAGGTTTTTTCCTTGCGGTGCATAGCTGAAAAATGTTTGGCCAAAGGTCAAAAAGTCTATTGCGCTTTCGTGGATTTGGAAAAGGCCTACGACAGAGTGATGAGGAATGAACTATGGTCTGCTTTGTCCATCTATGGGGTGAATAGCAACCTGATTCAAGCGTTGAAATCTCTCTATGCGGATTCTAGCGCTTGTGTCAGGATTAACGGCGCCTACTCTGACTGGTTCAGCATCGATAAGGGTGTGAGATAGGGATGTGTAGCGTCGCCGTGGCTGTTCAATCTATTCATGGACAGTTGTTTGAAAGATTTGAAAGAGATTGAAAATGGTTTAGAAATGAATGGGTTACTTGTCAAATGTCTCCTCTATGCCGATGATCAAGTTATCCTTGCATCGTCGGAGGGGGAGTTACAGAAGATGGTAACAATTATGGATGGTGCTTTGAAGAGTAAAGGAATGAAAGTTAATGTTAGTAAGACAAAAGTTTTGGTTTTTGAAAAGGAAGAAGTTATGACAGAGTGCAATATTTTGATAGGTGACGAAAAGGAGGAACAAGTGAAAGATTTTGTATACCTGGGTTCCATGTTTACGAGAGATGGCAAGCATGTGAAGGACATTGAAAGGAGAGTGAGTGCTGGTAATCAGGTGAATGGGGCACTACACACCTTCATGGACAGCCGCAAAGTGTCCGAAAAGGCACGGCTGGCTGTTCATGGGGGAGTGTTAGTGCCTACACTTATGTATGGTAGTGAAAGTTGGGTATGGCAGAAGAAACATGAAAGTAGAATAAATGCAGTAGAAATGAGAGCTTTGAGAAGTATGTGTGGTGTAACTTTGAGAGATAAAGTAAGGAATAACATGATAAGGGAGCGTTGTGGAGTGAAAGAAGATGTAGTGACAAAGATTGAGAAAGGTATGTTAAGATGGTTTGGACATATAGAGAGGATGGACGAGAGGAGATTGACGAAACAAGTATACGAAGCGAGTGTGGATGGAAGAGTTGGAAGGGGACGACCTCGGCGAACGTATCGCGATCAAATCGCGGATGTTCTCAAAAAATGCCAGGTTAAGAGTTCTCTAAACCGACGAGCATGCATGACGAGGTTAATGGACGTAGATGAAGCGAAAGAGGTGTGTCAGGATCGTAGCAGGTGGAAATCCATAGTCTCTGCCTACCCCAATGGGAAACAGGCGTGATAATATGTATGTATGTATGTAAGGAATTCTCTAAGCGGAAGATTGGTCCTAAAAGCCTGATTAATGTTTTTTTCATTGGAAATTATTTTCATAATAAAAAATCCAAGTATTACTTTTTTGATAGACTTTGAACTAATTTATGAAGCTAACATTAAGTATTACGTCTGAAGTTAAATAAATCTTGTAATAATATTCTTACAAAAAATCTAATTTCATTTCTGTACAATATTATAATCTTGAAAGTGATCATTAACGGCTATTACATTACATTTACAATACATTTATGTAAAATCTTTTGGAATATTATTTCATGACGGCACTACTTAAAAATTTCTGTTTCAGATTCTGCCAAAATGGGAAGCGGTGAAGACAGGAACGATATCTTTCAAATTTCGTACTAACGAACCCAATGGGCTCGTACTCTTCAACATGGGCGCCAAGCCACCAAGGGTAGGTTGCACGGTAAGGGGTGGAGCTTTTGGGGTTAGACCAATCACTTAAGAGAATACCATCATTTTCATTGAAAAGTCAATCACAATCATGATCATTGAGGAGACGCTTTGTGGGGTATCGCATTTATTTTCTATTGTTTCTGTTTCTGATTTAATTTTGTTGAAGTTTATTGAAATTGATTTTGGAGTATTTGGTTGATTACTATTATCATAGTAAGAGTTTTGGGCTGGGTCAAACTCAGTCAGAATAATTTCAGTTTAGAATAATTCAAAACATAACTGAATACGTTACTATTGTATAACAATAAATTCCAGTTTCGTAAAATTAGTTTTTCTGTTAGTTTTCTGAAACTTTTGATTGAAATAGTTTACAATAATGGCATCAAATTCATGAACACCCAAAAGTTAAATCACAAACAATATTTAAATCCAATAACTGACTTGCGAAACCCCACCGACCTCAATGGATACGCAAATCTCCAAATTTAATAATACGGGCCTAAATTCACGAGGGAGAATTAAGAAGTCCGTTTTATTAAATCGTTTCATGTAGTATGGACCGACTTGTAATAAAATTTTGATTAAATCTGTTGAAGTATTTAATTTCATGAAATCATCGTTATCCACTGAGGGGCTGCATGGTAGGACCAAGTTGAAGAGATATTATAATGAAATAAATAACACAGACAGGGGAATTTGTGTACGGTACCTTATAAAGTTTCACCCACTTTGATGATGTGAATTTTTTATGTTTATCTGTCTGTTACCTGGTACGCACCGTAGAATCCAAAGCACAAATTGACTCCCCAGCACAACACGAAATGCTTTTAAGAGTAACATGTTGAACGAAATAAAAATGTTTTTATTTTTCAATTTGGTGTTGAAATTTTCAGTTTGGTATTTTCGATGCTAGGCAAATTCATTGGACCAACTAACGAACAGACTTTTGTAGAGGGCTTTATTAATACCTACACAAATTCGCACCATATCGTCCTTTTAATCACTTTTACTTTAAATAGATTATCTACTTCGAGCAAGATTATCTTGATTAGATATAATTTGAATTTATTGCGCTTATCTTTGTGTATTCCAATATTTTCAATGAATCCATGTTGAAACTAACTTACTGCGGGATAGTTGGTACAAATTCACTAAAATTTGCATGTCTGGTCCCGAATGTTAGTATTCAAATAGTCTGCGACTATTTTGCATGTATTACGTGCATTCAGACGAAATCGTTTTTTATTTTGCTTTTACTAGTAGGTACTACGTACGATTATATTGATTTCTGTTGTACCAACGATATTTAGCATTGGATAAGGATTCTTTTAGTACTTTTTTATTTTGATTTTGTGTATCTGATCCACATCTACCTTTATGTGATCGCTTAGATACAATTTAATTTTATCTGCTAAATTTGTTTTTAATTTTGGCTTTTATTTTTACTATCTCGATTATCTAAGTATTTTATTTAAGTAGTTTGATTAATGGAATCATTCAGTATTTGTAGTTTAAGCTTTAGTTTTAGTTAATATATTACAACAATAATAGTATATTTACGTAAGTTTATGTCTATGTTTATAATTTCATAAATAATATTGTTAAGTATTTTAAAAACATATTCCTGGTCACTGATTTATCCAAGTCATATTTTTTATTTCGTTGCTATTGTATGATACACTTTAGCAATTTTATCTGTGACGTTGTCTGTTGTGACCAGCACCAGTGCCACTTCAATGTTGTAAAATTCAATGTTGTGGAATTCCCCTCATTTACACCTTTAACAATTATTCAGCAAATTCCTCATCATGTCACCATCATATTCCAGGCCGATCTCTTCGCCGTTGAAATTCTCAACGGTTACATATACGTGCACATAGACCTTGGGTCTGGCGGAGTCAGGGTCAGGGCGTCAAGAAGAAGAGTTGACGACTCCCACTGGCATGACTTCCTTTTGAGAAGGAGTGGCAGAGATGGAAGGGTTACGGTTGATGGAGCTAATGCAGAGTTTAAAACGCCTGGTGAGTGATCTTTTCTTATTTCGTGTGAAAAAAAGGCCAAATATGTTTGTTTATTAATATTTATGAAGCGGTTTACTATTTAGATGTGTTTTATCTATCCTTTCTTCAAATTAGAAGCCATAGTTCCGTCCAGTGATAGAGTAATACTTATGTAATTCTCCAATCACTTGGTATTACATACTCGACTTCGATTTCATTACCATTGAGTGGATTAAATGTATGTGTCATGACAATTAATATACACGATAAAGCATTGTCAATTAAATTCACATATATTTTGGAGATAAGCGAAACCATAAGTCTAGTGTGAATAATTAGTTATATTGTTATGAACACTTTCATTTAAATGCAAATACTACTGGGGATATGTTCGAGAATGTATTTAACATTTACGAAAATGAAAAGCTTTTTTTTTGGAGTTTAGCCATCATTATTTTTACTTACTTAGGTATGTACTTACTTACTTACCTACCAAATAATAATATGAAAATAAGGTTATAAAAATTTGACGTTTTGATAAAAATAAGGTCACGATTGGCTTAGTGGTTGAGCGATGGGCTTCTGCGCAACGAGTCGCGGCGCGGGTTTGTTTCCCGCACGTATCAAATATTTATGTAATTCACAGATAGTTGTTCCGGGTCTGGATTTTTGTGCATGTGTAAGCTGTTTGGAAACGTACGAACGACATAGGAGCAATTCTAGTATGGAGCAAAAAACCAAGAGCTCGTATATACACACATAAGCATTTTTTTCGGCTCTGTACCGCCTCGGATTTGGCACGCGTCCGCGTGTCATTGTAGAGGTTATTGCAATTTTGGATTCAATGCTAATTATAATAAAACTTATTTTGAAATCTTTTAGCGAACGTCGCCTCACGCTTCTTTACTCCGGGTGCAATCCGCGTACCCCGCTTACCCCCGCTCTTGCTCCTTGGCACTCCTTGCGTCCTAGTAGACGCTGCTGTTCGGTTGCTTCGCGTTCGCGGTGTAGACGCGTAGTCTTTACAGTTGCGGCAGTACTATACGCGCAGTCTAACTAGGCCGGCCTGAAGTTAGGCACTGCGCACGTTTTCCCTGACTTTTACCACCATTGACACCCATAAAACGATTATTGCAACGGTCTTGTGACAACTTCAGGCCGACCAAGTTAGATTGCGCGTATAGTACTGCAAGCCACAACTGTAAAGACTACGCGTCTACATCGCGAACGCGAAGCAACCGAACAGCAGCGTCTACTAGGACGCAAGGAGTGCCAAGGAGCAAGAGAAAATTATATTGCGCGTACCCACTGTACGCGGTGTGAACGTGTAGCCATTAACGCACCCTTATGTTAATAATGGTTATCATTGGGGTCATTGAGTCTTAACTTTGTCCAATTTTATTCTAATAAATAACATATATTTTCAGGAGAATCAAACCAGCTGGAACTAGATGGTCCACTTTTCATCGGAGGTCTCGGCTCTGAGTACTCAGCATCTAGGACACCACCAGCCTTGTGGACGGCGGCACTGAGACAAGGGTTCGTTGGCTGCATTCGTGATCTGGCGCTGAATGGAAAACCTCAGGATTTAACTGCGTTTGCTCGGCAGCAAGATTCGGGTACGTTCAATGTTGCTTTATAATATGACTAGCAGTGCACTTGCGGCTTTATCCGTCTAAAAAGTTATAACATGCCGTGTGTAATCTTTCCCGTCGTAGTTTTGAGAAAAGAAAGATACGTACCTATTTCTTTATTATTAATATATTTGAAGAGTATTTGTGTCAAGTACGACCCCAGGAAGATTTTTTATAGAAACTTTAACACCTCTTTTTTACACACGTTGAGTTTAAGTTTCGAAAAAATTATAAAACATGTAATTAATTAATTGCTGTAAAAAGAACACCGAGTTCCGACTTAATCCAGCCTCGCATTAATATTCTACCATATAAAATGTATAACCCTATTGCACCCTCTTTAAGGAGTAATATTGAAAAAAGAAGTGTTTCATTATTTACTTTAAAGATAATTTTTCCTAAGTTTTGAGTGAATCGATCCAGGAGAAAAGATTTTTCATACAAACTCTAAAATCCTTTTTCACCCACTTAGGGTTAAATTTTACAAAAATCCTTTCTTAGCTCACGAAGAAGAGCTTGTCATTAATTAATAATTAATTACATTAATTGATAAAATGTAGGGTTTTGCTGATATTTTTTTCGTGATTTCAGGGTTGGTCCCATAGTAAACGTTGTTCATACTGATGCCTACATTGACCCTTTAAGAGGTTTAAGTTATTTCAATAACACGTTGTATATACTCACACTTAAACAAATATAAATATTTCTTCCTTATTTATTGATTTAAAAAATTAAGTAATAAGGTGATCTTTTTTGGTATGTTGTGTTTACTATTATTTTATGGTATAAAATGGCAGAAAGAGATATAAAGCGGTTACCGGTTCGCGGTAATCAGCAATAAGTATGAATAAAAAAAAAACAACACTTATTCTCCTTCAGCGTCAGTCCGGCCAGCGTGCCACGTCCTGATGAAGCAATGTGTCAGCTCACCATGCCAGCACGGGGCAGCCTGTTCCGAAGGCTGGAACCGACCGCTCTGTGACTGTTCCATGACCAGTTATGGCGGCCCCACCTGTGGACGAGGTAATTAACATATTTTTCTCTCACTCGCTCGGAAATTGTTTCATTATTTAAAAAATAGAATACATTAATCGGCTCTTTTCTGTACGCAACGAAATAACAGGCCGGTAATATCCAACAAGACAATAATAGAAATTACTGGGCATTTTTCGTTTTTTAATTATGCTAGTGAGTTTTTTAAGTACACAGTTACATAAATTAGGTGTTTTTAGATACAAAATATTAATCATTATAGAGGCCGAATGCGCATTTTTTTTTCAAAACTTTGAAAATCGAACAAGAACCGCGCTCGGATGAATTGGCGCGAATAAAAATTAGCTACCTACTGTTGAATTTATTTGTGTATTGTTTCCTCGCAAATGAGAGAAAAGTACTATACAAGTCTCGGCCGAAATAGCAATTAACGGCCTCGTTTAGTTAAAAAGGACACGGCTGGCGCCTTGTCCTTTTAAAATCACTTCGGAAGTGCTCGGCTTCGCCTCGTACTTCTAATATTACTCGGCCGTCAATTACTTCATTTCAGGCCTCGATAGTAATGTACTATTTGACCACTTTTTCCTGTTCATCCCAAGTTTTCTGTGCTCCACGACTGCTACCACAATGAGAACATAATTGTGTCAGACAGTCACAGACATAGTGAAAAATATAGACTAAGTGCTGCGATCAGCCATAGTGAAGCCAACAAAAACCGTGCTCCTTCATGTACAACCAGTGCTCACGTACACACCATGCACCTTAATAAGGATATTTGTTTTCGCGATGCTTGTTGCAAGATGTCGCGACATGTGAACTGAGAGGGGCGAGCACGGTTTAAGGTGCATGTGAGTGCGTGAGCGCTGGTTTGTACACGGAGGATCACGGTTTTATTGGCTTCACTATGATTGTTCGCAGCACTTCGTCTATATTTTATACTATGTCTGTGCAGACAGTGCAAAAGCGGCTTAGTCCAAATCTATTTTGTATTCTTAATTATGTACGGTAAATAATTTCAATGATCTTTTTCAAAGCTCAAATCTCCTTTGCTTTGGTCACTTTTGCTCTGACAGCCTCAATTTTCGAGATAACAATTTTCATGATAATTAGCAATAAATATTTTGGTGTTATGGTTCTTGACTTGAAGCTGAAATGATAAAAACCATGATGTGTTATGAATAAAAATTAAACATTAGAATCTGCTGTAAGTAATCCTGAATTCATAATATACCAAATTTTCCAGAAACACCAACCGTTTATATGAACGGCAGCCAGCACCTCACAGCAGCGTTAGGCGCTGAACATGTTACACAAACCGAGGAGTTGCTGCTTCGGTTCCGCACCACCAGGGCTGGTCTTCTGCTCCGGACGGCTTCGGAACATTCCGCTGATAGGATCGAGTTGGCTGTGGCCGCTGGGAGAGTGAGGGCCAGTGTCAGACTCGGAGATAGAGAAAAAGTGAGTACTAAGTCTTGCAATGGTAACTTGAAAATGACAGTTTGAGGTAAAAGAACTGAAGGACCAGTTTTGAATAAGGATAAATATGACAAAGGAATAAAACAATATAATTTTGAGAAGGTAAATGAGAGTGTGGGTTATTATGATCAATTTGGTATAATTAAACTTTAGTTGACAGCGGTGAATTAAATTTAATGGTTTCTGCTATTGTTGTATAGTAGGCTAAAAGTAAAGATTTATTTAATATGTAAGTTCTTTGTCCATCTAACGGTTGTCTGGAAGATATCGCTTTTAGCGATAAGACCGCCAATGATCCCATAATTTACACTTTGTTCCTGCTTTCTGCAAAATGAAAAAAAAAGAACACTCACGAGCAGGATTCGGTCCTTTGACTTCTCGTTCAATACACCAGTCGCCTGCCGTGGTATCGAATTAAGCTTCTACTTTGAGTACGTCTTAAGGTAAGGTTTGATGTCGTCCTGCTTGATTAGTAATGTCCTCCCGGCCGTACTTCGGTCACGGCTGCCAATCTCAACGGAGACTAGCCATCTGCGCGGGACACATTATAGTGCGCAAACACAGGTGCAATTTCTATTCCCTCACTCTCATAATCCGATGGGACGGTAATCCAACACGACCGGAGAGAAATCAGGTGCAAGTCCGACGGCTTTACGTGATCTCCGAGGCACGTGGGTGTAGCACCGCCAACTCGAATAATAGAATATAGAATCTTATTATGTTTTTTTGTCATTTTCCAGAATCTTCTAGCAGGCACAAACGTGGCGGATGACACGTGGCATACGGTGAGGTTTTCCCGCCGCGCCTCCAACCTGAAGCTCCAAGTGGACGGAGCGCAGCCCGTGCGCGGTATGTTATGTACGTATGCACGGGGCACCTCCCGCACACCTTTTATTTTGACCCCTAAGTAGAAGAGGATAAGGTTGGTTTTGCTTTGGCTGCGTCGGTGAAGTTTTGTGAAGATATGGAAGCAAAGAATTGCTGAAACAATACACACATACATGATACGTCTTCACACATGTTAATTAAATTTTAGTTTATATTTAAAACATAATTACATTTACATTTTAAAGAATTAAAACAGAACGTGTTTTTCTTAACCGACAAAATATATACTTAATATTCGTTCTGAAGCCACTCAATTTTGCACTCAATTTGAGACGGTTTAAAAAAAAATTTACTTTAGTCAAATTCATTTTGTGGAATGATTTACGAATCTCAATTAGAAGTAAATTACAGTTGTTATAAAATGTAAAGTAAAAAAAAACTTGTCATTGAGAAAGCCAATTAGTGGAACATACCTTTATACCTTAGACCAACAGAAATAGGCAGACGGCGCATGTGTTAACAAAAGCGTTCAAAGATGTGATGCATGCTTTACAAACTTGTGTGCGTGACCTTGTGTCGCACGCAGTTGACATGCATCTGTGTGCTTGGTAAAAAATGTTGCCACCGAAAACAAATTTACCTCATTTTCACATATTAAATATTATATTTTAAGGACAATATGTAGCAATGTAAATAAAACATATTTTTCTAATGATACGTTTAATAAAAGAGAATAATACTAAAAACCTTTGTGTTGTGTTAATTTCCGGTAGTACTGTCTTTTCTTACCGACTTCTGGGTAAACCATCTAATTTAGATATAAAGTATGATGGAATCTTATCTTTAGGTACTTTTCATTAACAGACCTTATTCAATTTGTTTTCTGGTTTATGCCGGAGAAATTATACATACGTGATACACGTGATCACGTGTATCATATAATAGTGATATTATTATCCTTTGAAAATGGCCGCGGGGGTGTGCGGCGGGCAGAGTAGGGCGCGTCGATTAGAATAAGTATGACAACAAAATTCACCACTACAACGTGTTATTGAAATAACTGAAAACCTCTTAAGGGGTCATTGTACTCATCAGTATGGACAACTTTTACTACGGGACCAAACCAGAAATCGCAAAAAAAAAAACAGCTGATCCCTACATTTTGTCGATTCATGTGAACACAAATGAACAAAAATTAAATTTATGAAATAAATAATTACTTGCCATACCAATTTATTACGATAAGTTCAGACACCCCTGAAGTTTTAAGCCATTAAAATAAAACATCGTAATTAAATTAAGTACGGTCGACCGCACGTCGGTGGTAACACTTTGACATTAGCAGCATATTTATTTCGTAAGCAGTAAGGGCGGTTTTCGAATTGACGTGTTACCACTGTCATGCAGTCGACTGTACTATATGAAATGTGATATGAAAGGTTCAAAATAAATAAAAACATCAAACCGATGGCCAAATTACGAAAGTTACTAATCCTAATAACACTATCAGACCCAAACGTCACCCGTATTTTAGGGGTATTTTTGATGTCGATTTGCTGGTCACACCGATAACAATACGTCAGGTTTTGTGTTCCAGCAGTACATTACGAAATTTTACTGTATTTATAATTTAAAATTACGTAAAATCAAGTACTTCTTTGTGAAATGTAATCCCGCAAGGCTTTTTTTGTGTCAGCGAGTTATTTTTACACGTTTTTACAACACAGGATATTAAGACCATAAACAATACTGTCAATGTGACGTCTAGCGCGTTCGGTTTCTCGCGTCGCACTGGAACGCGATCAGCTTCCTATTTCAAATTCAGCTTCCTTTACCCTGCTTCCTTGTGACAGCGCGGTACTCTGTCTACCTTTTTTCTGTTGGTCTAAGCTTTATACTTACAAAAAAAAACAATAACATGACATGTTACATTAACGAAGAGCAAAATAATTAAAACGAATGGAATTTATAAATTTATTAACAGTCCTAACGCAGTCAAACCAAATATAGAACTTAAGACAAAATTTGAATTAACTTGGTACAGTTCAAGCAAATTCAAGTTTGCCACTTTTCGAACTCTTCAGAAAAGTGTATAACTGTTAGACGTCCTATTAGAGAGTAGTTAGCGGCTTATTTTCTGTTGTTTGATAGCTGGCACTGTGTATCACCTTTCTGTTTGTGGCTATTGTTTCTAACTTCATTTATATTCATTTCTTCTAGTAGTGTCCTTTGTGTATGTGCTGAAGTAGTATTTAGAGCTGATAAATGCTGCTCAGCTTCAACATTTCTAAAATTACCTTTTATCTGGGACACTTTATCATGTCCAACAATTTTTGAGTTTGTAATTTATTGTGATTGACACAGAACATATATTTGAGCAGCGTTTATTTATATGTGTAAGAAAAATCTGTGCGTTTCAAAATTATTTATTGGTTTAATTGTTGAGTACATTACGATACAAATGATACGTATTTTGTAACGTAATATACATACTGAATTTATAATGATCGAATAAAAACGTAGCAAATCACGAGAGCTGGAATATGTTTGGCAATTGAATGGGTGTAACAAGTAGTAAGACAACAATGCTGATAACTTCTGCTAGTTTATTTGCCTCTAGATGATCAATCTGTTTACGAGTATCACTAAGAGATAATTATTCTTTACAAATTGTGGCTATGCATTATCTTCTAGCAACTGATAGTTTGTCTAAATCATCAACATCTATCTAAGCTTGTCTATCACGTAAAAGCAGATCTTAAATGTAAATAACTTAAAATAATGGCTGCTAATAAAAAATCCTATGAGAGTTTACTTTGCTAACTTATTTTTCGTTTACAGTCAATGTTGTGGTCAGGTGTGTTGCATTAATTATTAAGTGTGTAAGTATGATACTAAAACAAAGATTGGTTTTGCAGCCGAGACGATTCTAGGTAAAGCATCAACGTTAGAAATATCAACGCTACATTTAGGAGGACTATTCCATCCTGAAGAAGAAATCCAGATGACATCGACTTTGCCAAATTTTGTTGGTTACCTACAAAAGTTCGTTTTCAATGGAATCAGATACATCGACATGGCCAAGACACTCGGAGTTGGGAGTAACGAAGATAGCAACAATATTTACGATACATCCAATTTAATCTTCACTGGAAAGTTCATTAAACCTGATTCGTTAAATGTTTATAAATCTGTTACTTTTAAATCTAAGCATACATACGTTGGGTTGCCGCTGTTGAAGGCGTATGCAAATACTTACTTGGACTTTTACTTCCGAACCACTGAGATGGATGGGTTGCTCTTTTACAATGGAGGGAAGAAGCAGGATTTCATAGCGGTGGAGTTGGTGAATGGTCATGTACACTGCGTGTTTAATCTGGGCGATGGAGTGGTGACTATGAAGGATAAACTGAAGAACTTCTTAAACGACAATCGGTGGCACACAGTATCTGTCAGACGGCCGACGCCTAAGATTCATACACTGCAAGTTGATGATGATCTGGAAATGCATACTACGAGTAAGTGAGATTTAAATATTCGGTCAAATATCAAAGTTAACCTGTAGTTAACTTTGATATTTTTGGTACGGTCAGGGACAAAAGTCTATTATTATTCAATAATATCATAGAACCCAATAAAATTATTGTGTTAATTAAATTACATTAGTCATTTATGAATAGTTTTCTATACAGGTGAGTTTTGCAAATAGTGCTGTAAAGCCAAATCTAAAACGATTTGCCACATAAAATTTCTTTGCAGGATTTGTACCTTATCAGCAACCTTCTCAAAATAATAATAAAAGGCTATTTTTTGCATAAAAGGTTGGCTTCGATTCCTGGCCGAACCAGCAGATTTTTAAAAAATCTGAAAACGCCATTTTGTTTCCACTAAAATCGAGCTCATGACTCCTTTAATTTTTTTTCTCTATACCTTATAGTTACGGATTTAGCCCTTCTGCACTATTTTCATAACTCACCTGTATAATAATTTGTTACAAAAAATTATAAGTAGCAAGTTTTCATTCATGAATAACCTTTGAAACTTTCGTTGTTGATTGTACCCACCTGTTGTTTATCTGACTTTTGATTATTGATCTGCATAATAAGTTTTACATCGTATTATCAACTTACATGGACAATTTTTCAGGTTCTAACCTCATGTTGGAGCTAGATAGCGTGCTTTACGTTGGCGGTGTACCGAAGGATATGTACACTGCATTACCAGTGGGAGTCCTGTCCAGGCAAGGGTTTGAAGGATGCATGTCCAGTCTGGATCTCCCTGGAGAGTCTCCTTCGTTGATGGAAGATGCTGTTGTTCCTAGCTCTTCATTAGGTTCTGGTTGTGAAGGTAAGTCTTGCGTCGCAGTTGTTTTATTTTATTTTATTTGTTTGAGAAAATAAACGGTTACACATTAGTTGATATTGCACATAATTATAAGCTAAAAAACAATTATAAATGTATAGCCAACGACATTTTCCACATATTATTAAAAAGTAAGATTAAGAAGAACGAGGTGCGATTCTAATTACATCAAAAACGAAAACTAAAAAAAAAATGTTTTTAAAAACAAAACTAAATAGGCATGCAAAAAGGAAGAGAACAAAATATATATATAAATGAGAGCTTAACAAATTATCATGTTATTTAACAAATTATTAAGAGATTTTTTCGTGAAGAATACATCGAAATTTTCCTGCGGAAACTGCAAAGACATCAATATTTTGGAAGATCTTATTAATACTGACTAGAAAGGTGACGTAGGGGTGCTCGCAAGCCTGCGTTAGTACGACTAGAGGTTACGGCAAACAGGGGTCGTGCACGCACCCCGCGCATCATGGTTGTTGGTTGTTTTAAGGGGAAATGCGGGCAGAGAGACTTATGAAAATTAGATATTTGACGAAACTATCGCTGTCGCTTTGCGAGCGCTGGGCCTCAAATAAGTGCGATAAGGACAACTTCATCTCCAACTGAACAGACATATTATAAAAGCCATAATGCGAGGTTTGACTCTCGACTGTTTTCTCCTCCGAGACTGGACCAATTTGAAAGATATTTCATAAACTAAATAAAAAGAAGTATATGTACTTTGTCGCTATGTTTTTCCTTTAGTTGTCAAATTTATGTACTAGGCCTCTATAGAAAGCGGTCTAAATAGGCAACTTTGATAATTTTTAGGATTTCTTGAAATAATTTAGCAACAAAAACGAAAACATAGGGACATACAAATAGTTGATAGTTATTTTACTGTAAAAAATCTTTGCTCTAGAGTTACCTATAACACGGAAAGAAAACAGTCGAGAGCGTTTGCATGGAGAAAACACCACCCAGTGCATTTTCTCTCAAGTAGTTAGGTTTTAATTAGTTAAAACACACAAATTTGACGACGTCTGTGGTCTAGTGGTTCGAGGGTCGGACTGCTGATCACGAGGTCGTGGGTTCGATTCCCACAGGGCACAAATATTTGTGTGAAGAACATAAGTGTTTGTGTTGGTCTGGTCGTTTATTATGTATTATAAGTATGTATTTACAAAAAAAAAGTATATAAGTATTATATCCATTGTCTAGTTCCAATAGCATAAGCTCTGCTTAGTTTGGGACTAGATGATGCTGTGTAAAAATGTCCCAAAAGTATTTATTATTAAAAAAAATGAAAAAATAGGTATAACCACGGAAAACGACGGAATAATTAGTATTGCTTTCGATAATTTGGATCTTTTTATTTGCAGGTCCAACAAAGTGTACGCATAACGCATGCGCGAATAAAGGAGTATGTGTACAGCAGTGGAACACTTATGTATGCGATTGTGACTTGACATCGTTTACTGGACCTACGTGTTATGATGGTACGTTATTTAGATCGGCTTTTTAATAAAAAAATAGTAATACAATTTCAATACGTAAGTCTTTGACCAGTGTATGTTGCCAGTAATTACTTACGGCACTGAAACGTGATAGCTTATAATGGGCCTGATAAGAAGGCTCAAATTCACTCAACGGGCATTGGAGAGGGCTATGCTCGGAGTGTCCCTGCGTGATAGGATCAGAAATGAGGAGATTCGCAGTATTCTTTCCCTTTCTTGTATCTACTAAAAGAGATAAATAGATAAGAGATAGATAGATTCTATCTTGTGTAAAAGAGAAAACAAAGGAATCGACACCAATATCTGTATAAATTGTAACAATCGTGTGTTTTGCCAAACTCTAAAACAGTTTGTCGGACTATTGAATAAAAAAAGGTTTCATAAATTATTATCATGATTATAAAAATTGCTCAACTTCTATGCATGCTATTAATGTTGTTGTAGGTTGTTTGTTAATGGTCTTTAGCCAAACTTTATCCTGAAATGTGACTGATTTACTTCCGACAAGAATCTAAAAATGTTATTTTATTTTATTTTATTTATTCAGGGACAATAAACAGCTACAATACATATGTTGGTATATAGAAAAACTTACTGTTAGTTGTGTTTACAATATTGTAGCCCACTACATTATCCACATATTAACAACAAATGTATGGCAAATAGTGCCACTAAAAGAGCATTACATTAAGTTATAACATCATCAAATTTTAATTTAAGTATAAATATAATACTTATTTAAACTACATAGTTTTTTTTTTTTACAAAAATTACTAAATTAAACATAAATTGGACGAAGATTTACTTAATAATTATGGACAAACATTCTATTATATTTCTATTATATTCATAGTTATCTGATGTGATTGCAGAATCGATAGCATACGAGTTCGGTCCCGGCCGAGGGATCATCACCTACACATTCCCAACAGACTCTGTTGCGGACACAGAAACTGATAAGGTGGCTTTAGGATTCGTCACAAGCAAAGCTGATGCTGTGCTGCTGAGGATCGAGTCTTCGAACACACAAGATTACATGCAGATGGAGATTGTAAGTACTACGTGGTTGGAAGGTTTCACTAAATCCAATCCTTTTGCATCTTAAATCTAACAACATAACATCACGCCTGTATTTCCCGAAAGGGTAAGCAAAGGTGTATAGACTACAGTCTATAAGTACACCTTTGGTTGGTATACCAACGATCAAATATATCATCAATGCACGATCACCGCTCGAAAAACGGCCCCATCAAAACTGTGCAATAATCAGTCGCGTGCACAGTTTCACTTTCAGTCGCTTTACGATCGCGCTAGCGGGGAGACGTGTGTCGATGCTAAAATGTGCAGCAAAAAAAAGACGTGTGGCACTCGGAGACTGCCACGGTAAAGCTATTGCATAGCATTTTTTATGTTAATACAAAGAGGAGGTGCCTTAACGCCGAAACTCTAAGCAGGCATGAGTCACCAGATTGCGGGGCGAAGAGGGAGATTACGCATGCGCAGTAAAGCCGATACAACCAATGCCACCTAGAGGCGATTTGCAGAACTAAAGAGACAAGCGTGATATTTCAAAAAGTCATTAAAAGTTCTGCTATTCATCGATAGATGGCAAAACTAAAATTATCACCGCTGTGCCGGTCGGAGTGGGGGGTGTTAGGTTATTTTCGTTACGGAATTTCTGGATTCGGTCTCCACGCTCAAGGCCCGCGATAGAAGCTATGCAATAGCATAAAAACTTTTTAGAAACAAGGGATGGAGTGTCGTACTTGTCGTTGTCGTAAAAATAATTACTAGTACATTTTATCACGGAGAAGTCCTTTGGGTGGGTTTGATTTTGTACAAGACCGTGCAACTATAGTATGTTTGATCGGAGGGCTACACATCTCTCATCATCATCATCCTCCGAGCCTTTTCCCAATTATATTGGGGTCGGCTTCCAGTCTAGCCAGATGCGGCTGAACATCAGTATTTTACACGGAGCGACTGCCATCAGACCCCCGTAACCCAGCTACTGGGTAATACTGACATTCGGAGGTTATGTTCAGTCTGACAACTGGTCTACAGTTGTCAGACTGAACATAAACATACATATGTTCCCAATTTCCTATGTACAAGTCCCATGTGATAGGGGGCCGAGCCTATTGACATTAATGGCACTAATCTAGACACCGGGTTGCCACTGAGAACCCTAAATCTAGAGCAATAAATTATGAATAAGTAATAATCTTATAAATTAACTTAGATGGCAGTGATAGCCTAGTGGTGAACGCTTATCTTTCATGCAGGACGGTGTAAGTTCGATCCCGGCCCTCACCTCTGACTTTTCAAATTCATGTGCGGATTTATATTCGATTATCACTTGCTTTAACGGTGAAGGAAAACATGGTGAGGAAACCTGCACACCTGAGAGCGCTCCATACAGTTCTCAATGGTGTGTGTAGTCCGCCAACCCGCACTAGGCCAGCGTGGTGGACTAAGGCCTTAGCCTTCTCGGACTGAGAAGAGGCCCGTACCCAGCAGTGGGACAGTAATGGGCTGGTTATGTTATAAATTTCCATAGTCAAAATAATTATCTTATTGTCAGAGCATATAATAATAATTATTATTATTATTGAAGTAGAAAGCGCTAAGCTAGGACTTAAGATTAATCATGCCAAGACAAAAATTATGGTGGTAGACCGAGCTCAACATTTTCCAAGCTCTAATCTACATGACGGGTATGAGAAAGTCAGCGAGTTCCATTATCTTGGTTCCTTGATCATGAGTGAGGGCAGCAGCTCTGAGGAAATCCGCCGTCGTACAGGTATGGCTAAAAAAGTGCAATGACCAATCTGGTAAAAATTTGGAAGAACCGTGGCATCCGACGGAAACTAAAATACGATTGGTCCGAGCACTGGTGTTCTCTATCTTTTTGTATGGCGCGGAAACGTGGTTCATTAAAAGTCGCGATAGCAGCAAGATTGATTGAAGCCTTCGAGATGTGGTGTTGGCGAAGACTACTTCGTATACCATGGACTGCCATGAGAACTAATGTGTCTATACTGGAGGAGCTCAACATCACCAAACGACTATCTACAATATGCCAGGAGCGTGCCCTCAGCCTTTTCGGACATATTATGCGATCAGCTAAGCATTGTCTGGAAAGGCTCGTGATACTGGGCCGGATAGAAGGAAAGCGTACTCAAGGCAGAGCACCGGCAACATGGTCAGACGCGATTAAAAGGGCTGTTGGAGGCAGCATGTACCGAACGGTCCACACAGCGGAAGACCGCATAGTTTGGAAATGCATCGTATGTGGTCGCGATCCTCAGCAGTGAGGGAACGACGAAGAAGAAGAATATAAATATTAAAGTGGCAAAAATAGTGCTTATGCGTTTATCAAAACTTTTGTGAGTTCGTGTGAATTTTAACCAAGAATTCAATAAGCTATGTAAATTATGCGTCCATTTTTAAAGCACCCTTCTCTTAAGATTACATTAAATCAAATAACTCTTATTGACTGATAACTAATTTCCGCATACCTACCTACTAAAGACAAGATAATTATGACGGACTTATGTAAATAATCGTAATATCCTTGAATACGATACATTGTGGCGAATAAATTATTTGATTTGATGACCTCCAGATCCGCGGTAACCTCTTCATGGTCTTCAACGTTGGTGGTGGCGATCATCCCCTGGGTGATGAGACGGCTAGGGTCGATGATGGAGCATACCATGTGGCCAGGTTTACACGGAACGGTAGCAGAGCTTCACTGCAGCTGGACAACTATGCTGTTATTATAAGACATCCACAAGGTGAGTTATTTTTAAAGTAGGACTAGCTGATAAATAGCTTTCAAGCTATAAAGACAGTGTGGTAACATAAAATACGGTTTCAAGTTATGATCAAGTAAAAATACCTTACGATTTAAATTGTGGCAAGAATAAATCGCTCACGAGCAGGATTCGAACCTGCGACTCCTGGCTCAGTACGCCAGTGGTTTAGCCACTAAGCCACCGTGAACACTGCTCGTGGTACGGAAATTCTCATGCACTTGGCACGTCTTTGGGTAAATGCGTTAAAAATAATAAAATAATACATAAGTGTTTGTGTTGGTCTGGGTGTTGCTTATGTATTATAAGTATGTATTTACAAAAAAAATAGTATATCAGTATTATATCCATTGTCTAGTACCCATAGCACAAGCTTTGCTTAGTTTGGGACTAGATGGTGCTGTGTTAAAAAAATGTCCCAAAGATATTTATTATTATTATTAATTAGTAAGGGTAGGCATATCTTTACGACTTTGAATTAACTGCAAAGTTAGTCGAGTCGGTTAAGAAACACTGTTTCTTAATAAGATATCGCTGACGTCACCCAAAGACGTGCCAAGTGGATGAGAATTTCGATACCTCGAGCAGTGTTTACGGTAGCTTAGTGGCTGAAGCACTGGCGTACTGAGCCAGGAGCCGCAGGTTCGAATCCTGCTCGTGAGCGATTTTTTCTTTCCACAATTTAAATCGTAAGATTTCGCTTCGCATGCGTAAATGCGTTAAAAATTATAAAATCAAAATACCTTATTTCATCATCATTCATTTCAGCCGAAACACGTCCACTGCTGGACATAGGCCTCCCCCATAAATACCTAGTTACAGACATTTATGAAAAGTCGGCCCTAGTTGCACGGTTCCTATGGAGAATAAGCATCTGCCATTAAATAACTCTTCTTTTTGAAGTCGTGTAATTACCTAACTCTGTTAACAACTTACAAATTCTTTATTTATTTATGCTCTACAAAAAAAAGTACATACATTTGGCAAATACAGTGTAGAACATAAACTAGTTTAGGCAGAATTCCTTTTGTACAGTCGAAAATCTTCGGAGCCTTAGAGCAGCTACGTGTAATGTAGCAGGATTCGTAAGAAAGGGATTTTGTCGACAAAATGTACCACCGCAAAGGGTCGTGACCGTATCATCACAAAAGTTCCTCATCATTATTCTAGACCTAGACCACGGTCTTTCACTCAGAAAAAAGTGCTTGGTAGATAATTCAGCTGAATTCAGTAGACACTTTGTATGTATACTGTTATTGTTTTTAAATCTAGTGTAATATTCAAATTGGTTGGTTTAATACGTCAACTTCTTTTCAAAAACCAGCAAATGGTGCTTCTGTATTATAATGCTAAATTTTGCAAATTTAATTAAGTGTAGATGGCAGACAACATTGAGCGTCGGACTGAGATACCACAGGGCCTAGGTTCGAATCTCATTGTTTTTGTGTTGTTTTATTGAACAGTTAGCTAGATTGTGGTTCAAAAGATAAAGATAAAAGATAAAGATTTTTATTTGCAAGAAACATGATTTTTACAAAGATGTTAATTTTTACAAAACACTAAGCACCAGATGGCATTATATATACATATCGTTGACTGATACCTCTATCTCCCAATATTATAAAAGTTACTCTATGACCTAGGTCAGATAATTTGACAGTATGATCGTTATGAAGTAGTCTAGACTTCCATAACGATCATACTGTCAAATTATCTTGAAACAAATTATCTTTTTTCAGGTGGACAACAATCAACAATTTTCAACGGTATGTCAACAATCGCGGTGGGAGGTGGATCGGGTGGTTCTCGCACTTTTAGCGGCATCATCGCGGGGATGGTGGTGGACGGAGTCAGGGTCCTTGACTTGGCTGCGGGTGGTGACCCTTCGGTTTCTGTAAGAGGAGATGCAAGAAGAGCTCATACACCATTAGACAGAGATATCAATAGAATGCAGCAGGTATATTCTTTGGCATAATCAAATCAGTCTGCAACTTATATCCTATTAATATTATAAATTTCATAAATGCGATGGATGTTTATTTGCCCTTCAATCACGCTAAAACTGCTAACGGATTTGAATGGAATTTGGCACACAAATCATATCTTGGAATAACCCATTATATTTTGATACATTTTGTCAACATACCTCGAAAGTGAAGCCATGGGTGTCATGATGCAGCAGTCTTTTTTATGAGATTTAGATCTGCTCTTGACCGTAATCTAGATAGCTTTGTCAAGATGTGGTCGACAATGGAGCGAGCAAACCTATTAGGTACCGATTCACTCCAGCTTTAAAGCAAGCTTTCTGTAATCAAAACTACAAAACATAGATTTGAACAATTGCAAATCGTTACGATCACTTCTAAATAAAAGTTCAATTTGTCTTTAATCATAAAAATAAATTGATTTTTTTTATAAAATTAGCGCTACGGAGTAAACACTGCAGCAAAAGTCCTGGCGATGATGACGTTCCTACAAGCTTTAAAGAATTAGGACTGGTTTAAGAATACAAACATTTGTAACCGGCTGCCAAATTGCATAACTCACTCGCGATCGCAATCATCTGGATTTCAATGTTCATTGCTCCGTGTGTTTTGACAATCCGTGTTATCGGCAACTACGTACCACGCAATGAATGTTGCTTTAATTTCAAAATGAAAGCTAATGTCAAAGTGAATGCATTACACAATTGCCCCACTGGTTGGTGATAACTGACGACACTCGGAAATCTGCCAAGGCCTTGCCCTGCAGTAGAACAGTACAAGCTTATAATAATAATAATTATAAATTTTGATTTTCCATTTTCAGACACCACCTTCAGGGTATGGAGGTCCTGGAGTACTAGACGAGCTGGTATATTCTGGAGCTGGTTCAGGCTGTAGGGATGACGATGAAGATGCTTGTGTGCTGCCTGATGCAGGGTCTGGTGATGATCTCATCACCCCAGTGTATGTGCCGTCTACTAGACGACCACCATCTAGGCTGCATAAGGTATTGTAAAAATATGTTCATTCTCATATTTTGTGTCGATAAATTGAAATTAAGGGGAATATAGCAGCCAAGTGGCGCCCCCATCAGTAAATATTATTACTAGCTGAATACATCATTTATCGACAGTTGGTTTTTAACAATTGAAGAAATTGAACTGTAGTTTAATCAGAAACAATTAACTCTGTAAAATATAGTTCGCTGTAGTTGTAGATAGAAAAAGTGCCAAAAGTGGCCGTTTTTCGCACTTTTTCTATCTACAACTACAGCGTAGTATAATTGAAACTACACGAAACTACCTGTACTTCAATTGTTAAAAACGAATTTTCGATAAATGATATTATGTTAAGCGAGTAATATTTTTTTTACTGTTCCCCAGTTAAAAAAAACTGCTACTGACTACTGCTGGTACTGAGAATTTCCTAATGCAAAAACCCAATAACACTTTGCCCGACCCGGGAATCGAACCCAGGACCCCAGGATCAGCAATCGCGATAGCGATCAACATTTTTCTAAAATCAGCGTTTTTCTAAAAGACACCAAAACTAGGCATGGGATTTTGATAATTAATGAAGAAGAGTACAATACATACTCATATTTTATTAAGTCTTTAACCATTTTAATTATATCCAGGGTGACACCAGTGGCAAGTTGATGAAGCCATGTGATGACGAAGACTGCATCGAAGGATCTGGATCCAACGTTGACGAGATCACTGAACCTGAACATCCAATGACAACGTAAGTTATAAATTATACATTCTTTAAAATAATGAAGAAATTAAATCCTAAACATTGATAACATTTCACGAACTCATTACATCATCCTCCTCCCTTATCCCAATTTATATAGCATACTGTCAGAGTTTCTACACCGGTAATCTTTGGGTCAACTACACGAAAAGATAGTTGGATGTCCTGCGCATCCAATACAATAATGCTTTTAGGATGTTGTTGCAACTGCCTTGTTTCTGCAGTGCCTCAGCTATGTTCGCGGTAACTCATACCGATGGGTTTGATGCTATTATCCGAAAAAAAAACAGCATCACTACTGAGAAGAATAAGGGGCAGTCCCAACAGTATCCTGAAGGTGATAGCAGCAGATACTTCCTTTGCTATGATTGCAAAAATTGTGCATAGAGTGATCACCTAGTTGTCGGGTGATCTATGTAAAAAATAAAAATATATGTCACTTTATTATGTTACTTTAAGTTACTAACAAATTATGGTTATTTTAGCTATCCAAAATAAAGTATTTGATTTGATTTGATTTGTGGTCGGTGCAGCATATCTTTTTCTTCCATACATCTCTATCAGCCGTTATCTCCGTGTTCACTTTCTTCTTATCCTTATCATCTTTCACACAATCCATCCATCTTTTCTTTGGTCTTCATCTTTTCTTATAGCCATCCACATTCATACTCGAAACTTTTCTCGTAACATGCTCCTCATTCCTCCGCATCACATGTCCATACTATGATATGACAATCTACTGAATCTCAACTTTTCCGTCACTGGTGCTACTTTCAAACTTATTCCAATATACTCATTTCTTATTATATCCATGGTATAATAACACCAGGTAGTCTCTTCTCGTGACAGCTAGGTCACGTGATTGCCTCCGTACTACGTCATCGGCCGTGGAACCAATAGCGGGCTGTTAGCGTGACACTTGTCAGTTTGATGTGCTGCAACTTTGTGAAAATAGATTACCCGAGCAAATTGCATTTTTTCATTTACTTTCTTCTATAAAGAATCACTTTTTAACTAGTAATTTGATATAGTTTCCTTTATTAACTAATTAAATGAATAACACGAGATAACAAATAGTTAGGCTAGTTAGGAATTTATTTTATATTCATTATGAACAAAAATCTCCTTAAGCATATTGAAGATATCAATCAATGGCAGCACTGATCGTGACGTAGCTTGGAGGCATCGCGCTGTCATTGCGGGAAGAGAATACCTGGTGAAACATCTTATTATACCATGATTATATCCATTTTCGTTACACCACACATTCATCTTAACATTTCACGGACTATTTAAAAAATAATTGCCGCTGATCATGTTTAATAGTACCTACATTACTGTCGAGGCCTGAAATGAAGCAATTGACGGCCGAGTAATATTAAAGTGATTTTAAAAGGACGAGGTGCCAGCCGATTCCTACAATACGATACAAAACGAGGCAGTTAATTGCTATTTCGGCCGAGACTTGTCTAGTACTTTTCTCTCATTTGCGAGGAAATATTACACAAATTAATTACTACTATCTAATTTTCATTCGCGTCAATTCATCCGAGCGCGGTTCTTGTTCTATTTTCAAACTTTTGAAAAAAAAAAAACGCATATCTTGTACCTAAAAACACCTAATTTATGTAAGTGTGTACCTAAAAAACCTCGCTAGAATAATAAAAAAAACTGTCCAGCTATTTTGTTCTGTTGGAAATTGCTGGTGTGTTATTCTGTTGCGTACAGAAATGAGCCGATTGTTGTATTCTTTTTTTAAATAATGAAGCAATTACCGAGCAAGTAGGAGAAAAAAATATTATCATTCTTTGTAGTCTGTCCCATATTCAACTTTGCATCATGAGTGCGATTTTGCATATTAAAAAATAAATTATTCCTAATTTCAGATCTGGCGCAAGCAGTACCCACAGTATGACATCGCCAACCGTAATCATCGTATCTACTGAACATGTAGACAAATCTCTAGAAGGATCTACAGATGGGTCTACTGGTGCCAGCGAGACTACTAAGAGTAGCACGGATGGACAGCCAACATTGCCAGACCATGACAATATGCATGCTGGCACAGTGAATAGTGCTACTACGCCTGAGAGAAGAACTACGCCTACCGATGGTAAAAAAAACATCTATTATCACTGAGTCCAATATATTTAAAGGTGCTCTCCTGCAGTCCAATCTCGCCTTAAATTGTCATATCTGCATCATCCTAAGGTTGACTGGATGAAAATGCCTTTTTAGGGTTCCGTAGGTCCTACAAGGAACCCTTATAGTTTCGTCATGTCCGTCCGTCTGTCTGTCCTAATCCTTTACAGCTTAATAACTTCTACAGTTATAAACATAAGTAAATGAAATTTTGATAAAAAATAGTCTAGATATAAAAGAATAAAAAATCATAATTACGTATTTTAGGGGTGGCGCCCATACATGTGAAATGGGGATGATTTTTTTTTTAATTCCCTGCCTGCCTACCTGCCATTTCTAAAATATGCAACGTAGAAACTTATAATCTTCCACATTGATAGACCTTTGTAAAAACTCTCTTTTAAATTTATTTGGAGTATAATGTGATTATAAAGCTAGCAAGCTTACAAACAATTAAGTAACAATCTGTTTAAAAAGAAGATGCGAAATTTATTAACAGGCAAGTGTTATTATTGTATAAGTGACTTCCTAACTGACACTATCACATTATGACATACATACCTACTTCTAGAATATTATTTATTTAATTTTTATTCTGACGTAAATTTATATTTTATTATTATTTGTTTTTATTTTGAATTATTAAATTATTGATTATTTTGAAATTTATAGACATTTCATTATTTAATTTAAATTATTTTGTCAAATACTTAAATTTGTATGCCTTGATAGGCAAAACATGTAGGTGCTTCAATTTATTTTATATCTTGCATGCTTTAATTTGTATGTAAACGCATGTTTGACAAATAAATGATCTTTATACCAGGCCCCTCAGAAAGTATTGCGAAAAAAAGTTTTTATATATGGGAGACTGGCCAGTTATAATGTTTTTCGAAAATATGATTATTTATAAGTAAAAATAAGTAAGTTCCAATTTCAAAATTTCCCTCCACATTTTTTGCGAGTTAATTCAAAGTATTGTGTCTCACTGAAATATGGATCTGCGCCGGGAACATTTTAGAGCTATGATTTTATACGATTTCAAGTGTCGCCTGAAACCGGATGAATCGTACGATAGACTTCAAATGGCATTCATGGATGAAGGCCCTTCCAAGGCAACCGTGTATCGTTGGTATAACGAATTCAAGCGCGGTCGACCAACTTTGGGGGATGACGAAAGAAGCGGTCGCCCTTTGACGGCTGTTACCGAAGAAAACGTGCTAGCAGTGAAAAATTTAATCCAAGACAATAGGCGAATTACATATCAGGAGATTCAACACATATTGAAGATTGGATCGGGAAGCGTTCACGAGATTCTACACAGCCATCTTCGCGTGAGGAGGATAGTATCACGCTGGGTGCCGCACAACCTCACCGATGCTCAGAAGCAGGCCCGGGTGGAATGGTGCCGTGATATGCTTAACAAATTTGAAGCAGGCTCGTCTCGGCGTGTTTACGACATCGTTACAGGTGATGAGTCCTGGATTTATCAATACGACCCAGAAACCAAGCGCCAGTCGACTGTTTGGGTGTTTCAAAATGAGCCAACGCCTACCAAAGTGAAGCGATCTAGAAGCGGGGGTAAGATTTTGATCGCTAGCTTTTTTAATTTGACTGGCCACTTGGTATCAATTCCCTTACGGGATCAAAGAAGCATTAATGCCGAATGGTATACTACCAAATGTTTGCCAGAAGTTTTCTCTGTTATAAGCAACAAGCGACCAAACACAGGGCTCCGCGGGCTACTGCTCCACCACGACAATGCACCTGCGCACACCGCACTCAAAACGAGGGACTTCCTGGACAGCACGCCAGTCAAACTCCTGGGTCACCCTCCTTACAGCCCTGATCTAGCACCGTGTGACTTCTTTTTATTCCCAAAAATAAAAAATCTGCTCAGAGGGATACAATTTTCGTCGCCGGAAGATGCGCTGGCTGCGTTCGAGCAGGCTGTAAACGAGGTGTCTGCGGCGGACTGGAAAAAGTGTTTTGAAAACTGGTTTAGGCGCATGAATCTTTGTATAGAGGCTGGTGGAAAGTACTTTGAAAAGATTTGATAAAAATATATGTACGTATAGAACAATTTTTTTTAGTTTCGCAAAACTTTCTGAGTGTCCCACGTATTTATCTTTATCTTTATAAGTTTTTGAGTTATAGAGAGAAAACTAAAAAATACTTAAAGCGTCCTAGTTCAAAGGTCATTGACCTTAGAGAAAAATGATCTTAGCAACCAATGTTCCATTAGTTACTTTCTATTTTAAAAAATCACAAAAAGTTACTTTGTGTTATGCTGTCATTAAAAACCACCAATGCTGCCGATTATTGCAAAAACTATAGTAACCAATTATTAATATTCAATTTGTTTCGTTTGTAATCACGCCTACTTTAGGAACCCTATAATACTGAGTGTGGCCCGACATGCTCTTGGCCGGTTTTTTTATTCTTAACGGGCTTGCGTTTCACCGCCACGTCACCTGATGTTAAGCGATGGTGTAGTCGACGATGGTTCACGCTTGCCCAGCAAAGGTGAGACGATGGTAGTAAAATATTTCGAGCCATCCTCTCAAGTGGCTGCACCAGGCATCGTACCGGAACAGGACTAGGTCACTTGGCGGCACGTACCTACCACCAGTATGTCACCTGATTTGCACCACCCAGGGATCACGTGTATTCGGAAAAGGAGAACTCTCCCACGGACGTGGGTGACTCGATCCCCAAAAAGAGAGACATTTAAGTCCTATGTACATTTTTTGCCTGCCTCGTTGGTCTAGTGGTTGCAAGCGTGACTGCTGAGCGTGGGGTCCTGGGTTCGATTCCCGGGTCGGGCAAAGTGTTATTGGGTTTTTTCATTAGGAAATTCTCAGTATCAGCCCGGAGTCTGGATTTGTGCCCGGTCATTGGCAATAGGCTCGCCCCCTATTACATGGGACTATAACATAACTGGCGAAATGTGGGTGTACTATACACCTCTGCCTACCCCTTCGGGGAAATACAGGCGAGAAGTTAATTATGTAATGTTATGTACATTTTTTGCATAAAGTTTAAATAAATAAAGCAACACTGAAGCAACCCACTATAAGTCTTTCTCATATTTTTCCCTTTGAGTATCTCTGCTCTCTCAAAGACCACCATTTTTTATTACGATCTTAGCAATTTCTGCAAAATAGAAGAGGCTCTCATTTTTATGTCTTCCGCTGATCCGATATTTTTTAAATCCCATGCGTGTCTGATTATTATTACTAGGGCTTGCTTTGCGACATAAGAATTTGTGAAAATAATAAATACATTTTATTATTTTTAACGCATTTGCACATGCTAAGCGAAATCTAACGATTTAAATTATGCAATGAAAAAGGAAAGCACCGGCGTACTGAGCCAGGAGTCGTAGGTTCGAATCCTGCTCGTGAGCGATTTTTTCTTGCCACAATTTAACCCGTTAGATGCGTAAATACGCATGCGAAGCGAAATCTAACGCGATTGCGTTATAATAATAAAATAATTAGTAAGGGTAGGCATATCTATACTTTTTTTTTTTTTTTTAATAATAATAATATAACTTTATTCATACAAAAAACCTTAGAGAATTCTTAAGACTAGAATACTTTGAATTAACTGCAAAGTTAGTCGAGTCGGTTAAGAAACACTGTTTCTTAATAATATATCGTTGACGTCACCCAAAGACGTACCAAGTGGATGAGAATTTCGATACCACGAGCAGTGTTCACGGTAGCTTATCCGGCTAAAGCACTGGCGTACTGAGCCAGGAGTCGCAGGTTCGAATCCTGCTCTTGAGTGATTTTTTCTTTCCACAATTTAAAATATTAATAAATACATTCTCTATCTTTACAGATCACTCACACACTCGCACCAGCAATCACTTTACACCAACACTAACAGGCAAACACATACCAGACGAAACGTCTCATACTACAGAAGAAGACACCAACCACATACCAGAATACGAAGACCGGCGCGAGAACGAAATAGAAGCACGGACACCCACTTATGAGACCGAGAGTGAGCAGGATAGAATACCAGGCAGGGTTCATCCTGAATACAATGGGTATGATGTCACGCCGAAGTGGTACCATCCGAAGACGACAGATAATAGGGTAGTACCTCCTGAATCGGAGTTTTTTGCGACCATTGTTGGTAAGTTTTTAATTTTCTTCCATTACTAGTGCATTGACGACGTCTGTGGTCTAGTGATTCGAGTGTCTGCCTGCTGATCACGAGGTTGTGGGTTCGATTCTCACAGGAAACAAATATTTGTGTGATGAACATAAGTGTTTGTGTTGGTCTGGGTGTTTCTTATGTATTATAAGTATGTATTTACAAAAAAAAAGTATATAAGTATTATATCCATTGTCTAGTACCCATAGTACAAGCTCTGCTTAGTTTGGGACTAAGATGGTGCTATGTAAAAATGTCCCAAAGATATTTATTTATTTAACTAAACTAGGCGTTAATTTCTATTTCGGCCGAGACTTGTGAAGTACTTTTCAATCATTTGCGAGGAAACAATACACAAATTAATTCAACCGTATCTAATTTTCATTCGTGCCAAATCGTCCGCGTGCGGTTCTTTTTCTATTTTCAAAGTTTTGAAAAAAAAAATGCGCAGTCAGCCTTTTAAATATTTTGTACCTATAACACCTAATTTATGTAAGTGTGTACTTAAAAACTTCGGTAGCATATATTTAAAAAAAAAAACTGTCCAGCAATTTGTCGTTATTGTTTTGTTGGATATTACTGGCCTGTTATTCCGTTACGTACGGAAAAGAGCCGGTTGATGTATTCTTTGTTTTGAATAATGAATTTAATTTAATTTTTATTCACTCTCAATCGAATTCCATATTTACCTGTTGCGTTGTTTTTAGGGTTCCGTACCCAAAGGGTGCAAACGGGACCCTATTACTCTCGCTACGCTGTCCATCCGTCCGTCCGTCTGTCCGTCCGTCCGTCCGTCCGTCTGTCTGTCTGTCACAGGCCTGTATCTTTGTAACGGTAATAGATAACCAGTTGAAATTTTCACAGAATATGTGTTACTATGTCGTCTATCACGACAAATACTAAAAATAAAAAAAAGTTTAAAACCAAAGGGGGTACTAAAAACAGGTCAATCATAGACATATGCTACCTGTGTAAGAAAGAGATGCTAAAATTACGTACGGTCGTTGATGTCTTGATAAACTCTCGTAAATTTAATCAGTTTCTATGAGGTATCAGGTTGATGGGTGGTACGGAACCCTTACTGCGTGAGTCCGACTCACACTTGGCCGTTTTTTAAAATTTAGTATGGGCTCCATGTATTGCAAAGGGTCAGTTAAATTGCAAAAGAAGTACGTAGCATAATCTTAAATCTTGTTTTCAGGTATTGTAGCTTCGGTGCTGATAGCAATAATATTGATAGTGATCATAGTGCTGAAGTACATTGTGTTCAAGTTCGACCCCTCGTACAAGGTGACAGAAGACAAAAACTATCAGCAAGGAGCCAGCGCAGCACTATTGGGCAACCAGGTATTAAAACCATCTTTGTTAAGCTCTTTTACAGCTACCCCCCCCCCCCCCCCCCCTTGGGGGACGCCCGCTTGCGGTATTGAAACCGCGTCTTTAGTTTGAAAGTATTTAGGATTAGGGAAAAGCCTTCGACGAATGGAGTCCCACATGGGACTCTCCGAAAAATAAATAAAAAAAAAGCTCTTTTACAGTATTGATTTGATAGATTTATCCAGATAATGGTGTTGATTCTCTTGTTAAGGGGAATGTAATGTAATTCTCTTCTGAAGGGTACGGGTGCCGGTGAAATTACAATCACATGAGACTTTCCATCTGCATGTCTCAGTTTGGCGAACCGACTTGCGGCACCATTTAGGCAACAGCCTAGGTGGTATTGCAGTTGTTATGGGCAAAGGTAACCGCTTAACATCAGGTGGGCCTTTAGCTCGTTTCGCCATCCTATACTATAAAAAAAAAAAATGTAGCAGCCAAGTGGCGCCACCATCACTAGTAAAATTTTTACTCCCTGAATACATCATTTACCGAAAATTCGTTTTGAACTATTGAAGTACAGGTACTGTAGTTTAATCAGAAACTATTAACTCTGTAAAATATGTATAGTTCGCTGTAGTTGTAGATAGAAAAAATGCCAAAACTGGCCGTTTCTCACACTTTTTCTTTCTAAAACTACAGCGAAGTATAATTTATGGAGTTAATAGTTTCTGATTAAACTACAGTACCTGTACTTCAATTGTTAAAACGAATTTTCGATAAATTATGTATTCAGCGAGTAAAAATTTTTTTTTACTGATGGGGGCGCCACTTGGCTGCTACATTCATCTTAACGTACTGAACTTATTTTAAACTATCACTTTCTTTTACCAATAGTAGATACAAGTGCTGTCAAATTCGTCGGAATTAAAATTTCCATACCTACAAGTTTAGTCGTGATCTTGGAATGTGCCCACTAAAAATACGAAGAAGTGGAACACGTAAACTAATTTGACAGCACTTGTTGCCATCCCTTTCTTGCATCTACTATTGGTAAAAGAGAGCGATAGTTTAAAATGAGTTTTGTTTGTGAATAAAACTTTTTAACAAAAAATTGAACCGACGAAAACAGAAACTGAAAAGCGAAAAATAACTAATTATGAGTCGGCGCCAAACGAACTTTTAACAAGCATAGTGCGTGTAAGTTGGAAGTGGCCGAGCGGAGAACGCATTTTTGGAAAGTTATTGTTTATCGTTGAAAATCTCACGTTGTATTTGATGTGACGTTGTTTTTATTATTTATTTAAAGTAATTTAAGATCTTCGTTGATTGATTGTTTGGCGCCGACTCATAATTAGTTATTTTTCGCTTTTCAGTTTCTGTTTTCGTCGGTTCAATTTTTTGTTAAAAAGTTTTATTTTTCATTTTTTTGTAGTTAAACTCTAAATCCAGGTCTCCATTATGTCGTAGTGTCTAGAACTATATTTATGTATGTCAAGTTTCAACAGAATCGGTTAACAGGTAAGAATTCAGTGGGTGAACAAACACTCATCCCCTGTTTTACTACCCTTAGGGGTGGATTTTGATTTTGAAATTTAAATGGGACCAACTTCAAGATATACCCTATCCAATAAAAAAAGAATCATCAAAATCGGACCACTCTGTAAAAAGTTATGCGTGGTCATACATAAAAAAAAAAAAAAAAAAAAAAAAAAAAAAAAAAAAAAAAAAATATACGCGTCGAATTGAGAACCTCCTCCTTTTTTTCGTCGGTTAAAAAGAGAATCGACACCTACTGGTGTATACTACTGCCATTATAAACGTACGGACGGAAAGAATTTCACCACCCTCTCTTTTATCATGGGTGTCGTAAAAGGCGACTAAGGGATTCACCAGAACATGGGCAGCTGCGTTCTCTGAGTATTTAAACAACCAATTGTGATCACCAACCCGCCTGCCAAGCGTGGCGATTATGGCATATACCCCCCCTTTGGGGGAGGCTTTTGTCCAGCACTGGACGTTTTTCGGCTGAAATGATGATGATGATGATCATTATAAAAATGATTCGTCCAATTTGATAATATAACTGGCTGAATCATAACTGAGAAGACTGTTTTCCAGGCCCATTCAAGTTACCAAAGTGGAGCATCAAGCGCTCCAACGGGAGGAGCAGTTCGGAACCTGCAACCTCTCCCTCTCAACAGAAACGGCACCGGCCCTTCCGCACCCCTCGCGCCCATGCCAACACAGCCCGTCAAACGAGACGGCATCAAAGAGTGGTACGTTTAAACCCGAGTGCGAAAGAGACAACTATAGTTTTGTGTGTGTTGGACATATCAAGAACATAGTGAGTGGTTGTTAGACGCTTCGGATCGAACGCCGGAACATTGGGCGTTAATGCTTTAAGATAATAAGACATTAATGACTGATACGCAAGTGTTTTTGGTATTTTGTAAATATTAATTAATGATGTTTATAGATGGGTCACTTGTGTGTACGAATGCGATTGTTGAGACTTGCGTACTAGACTTGAAGCATATTCAGAAAATCCCTCCAGTGTTATACGAACAAAAACTGCTGACGCATTTCCTTTGAAGGAATGTTGAATGAAAAAATAAATGAACGATACAAATGGATATTTTGAGGTGAAGTTCGTATTATTTAAAACTATCTACGCTATGAAGTCTAGTATGTAAAAGGTCGTGATAGAGAAACCTAGAGAATATGGAATTGCATTTTACTATTGTATAGTTAATTTATTTTGTTTTTGTTACTGATGTTTTATTGTTAAAACCTTAGCTTTTCTGACCTGTACATTGCTATCATTCATGTATTTGCGACTAAACTTTTCTATCTACATTGCCTTTAATGGTTTAAATTAAACTAAGACTAATGTTTATTGGTTCAAGACTTTGACTTGGCTGTATATCACAATTGAACCAATTTTATCTCGGTAAATACACATACACCTTACTTTTTTAACTAAGAAAGTTGTTTTAATAAATCTCAGACGAATAACCATCACCTTTTTTTTTGCTGCAAGTGAATCAATAGCTATTAATCATGAATCATTTGTGCTAACATAATTGTCCAATTTTGATATACAATCAGTTTTTGATCTACACCTATGTAAGACATAAGATAAAAATGCTATATTTGGAGCTGCCATCACGAAATTGAAGCATATCGTTCAATTGAAGACTACAGTACTTTTACGATTCTCAATAATCTTTCCTATATATATTAGATGTTATACAATATTTTTAAATAGGCAGGGTGAGGCGCGTAGTATAGAAAAAGGAATCATAATCATCAGAGAATAAGAACGCTTGGAGTTAGAAATGAAAACAGGTATATTATTGTAGGACGCGTAACAAGTATGAGCTTGTAGATTTGATATGGAATATAGATGTTCTGAGTTTAACATATCCTCCTTAGTATTCTGTATTTCTACTGGGTCACTTGAATTGCTCGATCATTTGTGTAACTCTTGGGAAATTGATATCAACTGTATTTTTAAAGGATCTTTTTGTCCACATCTCACAGTAATTGCCAAGAGTTTCATTAAAGATCTTAACCCTATATTCCCCTCCACACAATAATTTATTTGCTCAACTTGTTCCCGATTACTTTGATCTCAGGCCTAATTGACTTATAGTGAGAAAGTTCAATCAATTTATCTTCAAATTAATTCCTGTAAAACGTATTAATGAGATAACATAAATATAAACCTAACATTTGGATAATAAGACGCGATATTTCGTAGATAAAGATAGCAATAAAAAAAAATGAAAATGGTTCTTAAACAAGCGTTTGATACAGTTGGTATGGGTTTGTGATAGTCGGACACCTACTCTTAAGTGTGTCTCTGTGCTCATTTACACTTGTTTAATAAATCATCAAAATTCATAAAACATTAACTGAAAGCTATGCGCAAAGAAAATGCTGCTATGCGTTGTACAAAAAAAACATAAGTATTGGTGTACCACAAGGACTAATTCTTTGCCCGCTACTATCTTTTGGCGTAAGATCCCAACAAAGCTAATATTACTTTTCATTTTGTTTGAACATGACGTCAAGGGGCAGTGAAAATTAGTATTGATAAAACTGTTACCAAAAGTTAATTAAAAGTGTTCTTGATTGGCAGTGTCTTTTCAGTAATTTAAGCTACCTTCTCTGATATCTATTTTACAGCGTCAGGCAATTTTCTGGCTACCCTCCTGAAAATATTGCTTGCAATTTCTCCTTGAACCATAATTTATAAAAAAGCTGCTTATATTTTTACATCTAGTGTGTATTTGTACATCCACCGTCCCGATTTCCTCTTTCCGATTTATAAAAACTTGAATTAGCTTTAAAATAAGACGAAAAAATAACATATTTATATAGATTGTTATAAAGCACAGGTTTTAGGTATTTGAAGTTGCATTTAATGTGATGTTTGGTTATAAAGAATGAAAATAAGTGACTAAAAATGCCATCTACTACACTTGTATCTAAATCATCAACATCATCATTTCTTTCTAGAAGAAAAACATAATTAAATAGAAATACCATATCAAAACAATGCCAATTTTCTATCCGTTTACTTTGATAATCACTTTTAATGCGGAAAACTTTTATGACTGAATAAATTATAGATTCCTTTCAGTCATTATTTGGATATAAATCAGTCCCTTATTTTGATTCTCTACAGCCAAACAGCATTTTTGTAAATAGTTATTCAATATAATACTGTAAACTTAAGTGGTACTGTACGGTGTATGTCACACTCGTTTTACGGCACAAAATGTTAGAAAAACAATTTGTTTATCGGTCAATTTTAGTCGTAATGTTTAGTGTGTTAATCATTTATACCGTGATGTAATTATATTGTAATTGATTGTAGGGTTTCCGTAGACACAATATGAAATGGAGGAAAGATTTTAAAACAATTACTTATTATTCATGCCTTGGGCCTTCAGGGAAGAATTTTTCGAGTAATTAAAATACAAAAATAGACTGTCAGAAATAATTACCTACCTAGATGTTGAAAAACCTGGAATGAAAATATGAAAATTACAATAGACAAAAATGATACAATTGAAGACACTGCACAATAATATTTAGCTTGATGTGAAAATATGAAACGAATTCATAAAGCGGTAAAGTTTGATGAGCAAAATTCAGTCAATTTGCAATTGAGACCTGACAATGCCAATTTGGAAATAATTTGGAATTTCGTTATTGTGTCAACAGAAAATTTATGTGAATATAATTTTGTTCGTTACACAATGTTTATAACTGATGTTGTTACACACGATTCCGGTCGGACCAATTTTAGTTTCAATGTAAAAGCGACAGTTTTCAAAAATAATAATAAATTATGTAAATTACATGGAGCCGTTGTTTTTATTCAAACCCTTAAATTGGTTTATTTATTAGTGTGGTTCTATAATTTCTATTTTTTAGAGTTTTTTTTTTAGAGACATTTTTATTTATTGGCATCTACCCCGTTCTACCCTACCCCCGGTAGAACGGGGTAGATGCCAATAAATAAAAATGTCTTTACTGTGCCAAAAAATATACCTACATAACATTGGTTGAAGCCCTAGACCTCACACTAGGATTCCCTGTGTCGTGGGTTCTAGTTTCTTTCAGTCCAGAAGACGTAGTTGACACGGTTCAGAATGAATTTAATGGTCAATGAGATATAAATAACAAAAACAAAAAACAAAAAAACAGCTAAAAATATTGGTATCTTGTGTATGGGTGTGGTGTGTGTATGTGGGGGGTTGTTGTGTGTGTTTTTTGTGTGGGGGGTGTTGTGTTGTGTGGCCAAATCTGTGATAGTGTCATTAAAGATACTCTAAGGCAGTAATAAGACAGGGTTTTTCATTCAAAGTTCCGCTAAAAGTTGAAGCACAAAAACAATCGATTTTTGCCCACAAGCGGTACATAGTATGTTCGCCGACTCACACATAGGCACCCGTAAGCTGTATTAAACGTAACCTTTTGAGGCCATCTTGAATTTGCTTCACTCCGCGTGCAACTAGTGCGGTTTTATGCCAGCTGATTCTAAGATTCTGGCTTAATTTTTTTTACATCAATTGCAATACAATATCTTTATTTGCAATAAATAGGGTACATTGAATGTTGTTACATGATAAAAATATGTTCAAGCCCATTTAGCCATCACCAACAGCATGCAAATTATTCATCAATAACATCAACATGGAATTAGTTGAGAGTTCAAAAGAGATGTTTTAGAATTGTCACAGTGATTTTTGAAGCAAAACTACTTTTATCTCTAGTTTGGGTAAAATTATGTTCATGACTATGAACAAGGACCAAATAATAAATTGTTGGTTAATATTTCCGCTGGATGCGGAAAGTGCAGGACCAGTCGATGTAGTGATGCTTAAGGGAGGCCTATGTCCAGCAGTGTGTCTTTCGGCTGAAATTATGATGATGATTTCAAACATCTTTAAACTCTTTGACAAACCATATGGCTGTTAGCTTTAAATAATGCGCTTTCCTTAATCTTGTCATATTACTGGTTTGACCATATCGCCATTAAAACTCAGTCCTGAGGTTTGTTTTACAATTATTCTGCTCTCATCTCCAGAATACATACATATTATCACGCCTGTTTCCCATTGGGGTAGGCGGAGACTACCTGCTATGATCCTGACACACCTCTTTCGCTTCATCTCCAGAATAACGTAAACCTAACGAGAGCACTCAGTTTCCATGAAATACTATCCACCGAAACATGTTTTATCGACAACTATTCCTCTAATGCTTCATTCATCGATACAGAACTTGGTTGATAGTACATTTTTGTCGACGCTTTTTATTCTTCGTCGTTCCCTCACTGCTAAGGATCGAGCCACATACGACGCGTTTCCAAGTTAATCGCGTCTGATTATCTTGCCGGTGCTCTGCCTTGAGCGCGGTTTCCTTCTATCCAGCCCAGTATTATGCATGAGCCTTTCCAGACAACTTGAAGACTTTGCCGTCGCACGTTTCGCTAAAACAAAATGATGTTTCGCTACCATAAGATCTTGTTAAACAGTTTTGAATTTTCAAAAAGGGATTTCCTTAACATAATCAGCTTATTACTGCCCAAATGTTGGAACGGACCTCTTATCAAAACAAAAAGTATTTAGGATTTATTTACTTTAAAAATTTCGCGTTTCTCTAATATATTTGAAACTTAATCACCTCTAGTGTGAGTTAGCAGACTACACAAAGAGGGTCTCCAGGTGTGAGTTAGCAGACTACACAAAGAGGGTCTCCAGGTGTGTGTAGTACACACACCTGGAGACCCTTTTTGTGCGCTTTCATCTGAGCAGGTTTCCTTACCAGTTGCCTTCACCGTTAACATACCATCAAAGGCTTTTACGTCTGTTGTAAATTTATAGCGTTGTGTCTATAACAGCGTTTTTGGTGAATATACGTGGGACACTCAGAAAGTTTTGCGAAACTAAAAAAAATTGTTCTATACGTACATATATTTTTATCAAATCTTTTCAAAGTACTTTCCACCAGCCTCTATACAAAGATTCATGCGCCTAAACCAGTTTTCAAAACACTTTTTCCAGTCCGCCGCAGACACCTCGTTTACAGCCTGCTCGAACGCAGCCAGCGCATCTTCCGGCGACGAAAATTGTATCCCTTTGAGCTGATTTTTTATTTTAGGGAATAAAAAGAAGTCACACGGTGCTAGATCAGGGCTGTAAGGAGGGTTGACCCAGGAGTTTGACTGGCGTGCTGTCCAGGAAGTCCCTCGTTTTGAGTGCGATGTGCGCAGGTGCATTGTCGTGGTAGAGCAGTAGCCCGCGGAGCCCTGTGTTTGGTCGCTTGTTGCTTATAACAGAGAAAATTTCTGGCAAACATTTGGTAGTATACCATTCGGCATTAATGCTTCTTTGACCCCGTAAGGGAATTGATACCAAGTGGCCAGTCAAATTAAAAAAGCTAGCGATCAAAATCTTACCCCCGCTTCTAGATCGCTTCACTTTGGTAGGCGTTGGCTCATTTTGAAACACCCAAACAGTCGACTGGCGCTTGGTTTCTGGGTCGTATTGATAAATCCAGGACTCATCACCTGTAACGATGTCGTAAACACGCCGAGGCGAGCCTGCTTCAAATTTGTTAAGCATATCACGGCACCATTCCACCCGGGCCTGCTTCTGAGCATCGGTGAGGTTGTGCGGCACCCAGCGTGATACTATCCTCCTCACGCGAAGATGGCTGTGTAGAATCTCGTGAACGCTTCCCGATCCAATCTTCAATATGTGTTGAATCTCCTGATATGTAATTCGCCTATTGTCTTGGATTAAATTTTTCACTGCTAGCACGTTTTCTTCGGTAACAGCCGTCAAAGGGCGACCGCTTCTTTCGTCATCCCCCAAAGTTGGTCGACCGCGCTTGAATTCGTTATACCAACGATACACGGTTGCCTTGGAAGGGCCTTCATCCATGAATGCCATTTGAAGTCTATCGTACGATTCATCCGGTTTCAGGCGACACTTGAAATCGTATAAAATCATAGCTCTAAAATGTTCCCGGCGCAGATCCATATTTCAGTGAGACACAATACTTTGAATTAACTCGCAAAAAATGTGGAGGGAAATTTTGAAATTGGAACTTACTTATTTTTACTTATAAATAATCATATTTTCGAAAAACATTATAACTGGCCAGTCTCCCATATATAAAAACTTTTTTTCGCAATACTTTCTGAGGGGCCTGGTACAAACCGATGCGAGAGCGACATACCTTTCCACAGGCTTGACATGAGAAACAAATTACACCAAAGGCGTAGCACTAGAGGGGCATCGGCGCGGTCTAATGGAGCCCCTCCAATGGAGGTCCACTGGACCTCCTCTGTTTTGTGCTGAGGATGGCCACCGTATAGTTTTAGTCGGTAGAAGTCCGACATATCCCTAACCCTTCCCCAGACGGAGGATATTCGTGAGAGTTTCTACCCGAAAACAAAAAAGGCCTGTTACGAGAAGTTTAGTTTCTGTCACGTTAACACAAAAGAAAAACAAATTCGGCAAATGGAATTTTCTTCCCATAATCTAAATCACACGTATCTCTATTAAGCATTTATTTTATCTCAAAGTATAAATTAGATTCAAACTCAAGAAAACCGTAACTTTCGTCTAAAGTTTGGTCACAAATCATGAACCTACAAAGTTTTACCCAAAAAGGGGCAAAGATATGATCGATACATAACCATTATAAACGATTATGGAATTAATCGATGGGCCTTGAACCTTGATCCATGGGAACGTTCTCCTCACATGAAAGCTACTCTGGAGTATTGATTACCATAATATGTTAAGTTCATGGGCAATATGACGTAACCCCTAGATTTGCTATTTTATGGCTTTGGTATGGAATATCTTCTTATCATAAAGGGTTATCGAATTTGCGAAGTAAATAAAAAGGCATATTAATGAATAGAATAGAATAGAATAATTTTTATTTTATACAGGTTACATACAAATTGGGTTGAGGTCCTAGACCTCACACTAGGATTCCCTGTGTCGTGAGATCTAGGCTCTTTCATTCGTTTACAAATTTAGTATCAGTAGGTATTTCCGTGTTAAGGAGACAATCATTTGCAATATACCTACATGATTGCAAAAAATGTATGACAAAAAATGTACCTAAATGTATTGACATATTATTAAGATAATATGTCAATACACTTATGAATCTCAAAAGACCAGGTTGCTCCTTGGTTTTAGTAGTTCTACGTGAAGGGGAGCATACAGTGCGAAGGTCTGTTGTTCACTAGAAACCGAAAATTAAAGATTCATGTTGCTTTTACGTTGAAATGTTAGCTAATTTTATGAAAGTGCACCACATACTGCCCCCATCTATTTTTCACGTCTTTCTTGTCCATCCAAAGGTTGTCTGGAAGATATCGCTATTAGCGATAAGACCGCCAATATACCCTTATTTTACACGTTAGTCCTAAGTTTAATAATGTTATTGGTGTACAATAAAGAATATTCTATCTATCTATCTAATTACTTTAGTGCTAATGGTGTCGATTCTCTTGTTCACGAACTAAACTTATTTTAAACTATCGCCCTCTTTTACTTATAGTAGATACAAGAAAGGGATGGCAACCATTTAAGAGCTGTCAAATTAGACAAAATTAAAATTTCCATACAAGTTTAGACGTGATCTCGGAACGTGCCCACTAAAATACAAAGAAATGTAACACGTAAACTAATTTGACAGTTCTAAAATGGTTGCCATCCCTTTCTTGTATGTACTGTTAGTAAAAGAGAGCGATAGTTTAAAATAAGTTTAGTTCGTGAACAAGAGAATCGACACCATTACCGAAGTTTAGTATGAATTGAAACTGATTTTGCCGATTGCTGTTACTAAGTCAAAAATAAATAAAAATATACGTACAAATATTACATGAATGGTTAGATATATTGATGTCCTTGAACCCTCACCTTTAAAAGGAAAAGCGAGCGATACATTAAAGTAATCACATCGCGATTAAAGAAAATGTGAAGATTGTTCTGAACCTTTGATATTTTCGTAAAAGCGTCGCGTGTTGAAACAGTTCAAGTATAACAAATTCATGTAATAGCAGTGTTATTTTGTATAATGTCACATATTAAAGCAACCTTCAATTATAATGAATCTGATGATAGGTAGGAATCTGCAACCATTGTTACAGGGAATTCTACAGTTACAGTATAAAAATGGGATACCCAATGGTAATAAATAAATAAATAATGTCTAATAAATAGCACCCCAAGCGTTTCTTGGAACCACCCTGATCCGCAACATTTTCGTACAAAATGCATGTTGGAACCACCGTTGTAAATGGACAAAAAGTGAAGAGCATTTTTTTATTTTTTTATAGTATAGGATGGCGAAACGAGCTAAAGGCCCACCTGATGTTAAGCGGTTACCTTTGCCCATAACAACCTCAATACCACCTAGGCTGTTACCTAAATGGTGCCGCAAGTCGGTTCGCCAAACTAAGACATGAAGATGGAAAGTCTCATGTGATTGTAATTTCACCGGCACCCGGTACCCTTCAGACTGAAACACAGTAATGCAAGCATCATTGTTTGGCGGAGAAGTAGGTACGGTGGTAGTACTTCCCCGGACAAGCTCTTTCACAAAGGAGCTCTACTACTAATAAAAATGTAGGTACGGTCGACCGCGCGTCAGTGGTAACAGTTTGACATTGAAAGCGTCTTTGTTTCGAAAGCACTAAGGGTGGTTTTCTTATTCAAGTATTACCATTGTCATGCAGTCGACTGTAATTATCAGTATGTAAAATATATATCATCGAGCTTAAAAGAGGGGTGCATTAAAATAGCCTCCACGAGTGACGATATTTAATTGATCGTCCGGCGCGTCCTGCAGCCCCGCTACCAACCTGCTGACTGGCTGATATTTTTTACACGGCATGAGCTATTACCATTATGTAGCTCATGTCGACACACTAGAAGAAGAAGATCGAGATTAATAATGTGTATGTAGGAAGAGAAAATCATGCATCAAAACACACTACAAAAGTGATCAGGTTGCTAACAGGAACTTATTTATTAATTCTGAAAGATAACAGGATCCTTTAGCAAGCTGATATTTACTTTGATCTTTCAATAGCATGTATTGGATGACAAAGAAAATAATAAAATGTGATAAGACCAAAATACTCCGATCATACATAATTATGGTTTTATTAGTTTTAACTGATCTTGTTAATCTAACAGCCAAAATTGATATGCTATCTATACACGATTTGTCATACTAGAGATAGGATATTTTCGTATTTTAATCTAACCAAATTATTTTTGCTCCATTAGCTCCATACATTTAATAACAAATTTTAATCTCTAGTAAAGCAATGCGGGGATAGATAGGGTATTAATTTTAGCCAGAAATCTCCTACATTCAAACTCTTATTTCTAAAACGAAGAGCCGATAAAAAGCGTCCATAGTTTAATACCTCTGAACTTTAAAGTTCAAAGTCTTACTTCACAGTGAATCAGTTTGCGATTTGTATTTGCACAAATGTGCAGCCTTCGCAAACATTAACAACCAACCAAGATGTTCACCGAACTTTATTTCATTTTATTTTTCATACATTTCGCTTCGAGCATGAGTGAAAACCCACTACTAATGACAACTGGAAATTCTGGAAAAATAGAAAAAACAGCTGAATGCGTTTTAAAACTCTCCGCTAAATATTTCGTTGAGAAGAAAGCTCTAAGTGGCAGCATCGTGATAATCAACATCAACTCTTATACTTCTACGACACAGGGGCTATTATTGAAAACCATACACAACGGCATTAAATATTCTATTATGGTAAAAGATTCTTTTTACCCTCATGCAAACGCTTCGCATTTCCCTGAGAAAGCGAAAAATTATATGTTGATTTTGGAAGAGAAATCTGAACTGGAGAGGAATATACTGCAATTGAACAAATTACCAACGTGGAACCCTCTTGCTAAAGCAATAGTGTTTTATCAGTTGAAATATAATGAGACTGCTGAGGAGATGGCAACAGAATTCATTAACGAACTTCGAGATTACAAGTTGTTCAAAACAATCATATTCATTTATGACGAATATAATGATGTAGTAATTTCTTATACTTGGAGACCATACAGCGATACTAATTGTGGAGGTAAATGTGATTCTGTGTACACTCTGGACCGATGTACAAATAATACAATATACGAGTTTGAAAAACAACACGATATGTTCCCTGCAGACATGAAAGGCTGCCCTTTAGTCGCTTATGCCGTCGTAGCAGAGCCATACGTAATGCCTCCAGTAAGAAAACTTACAAATACTTTTTTTGATGATGCCTACCAGTTCACAAAGGGCGGTGAAATAAACCTCGTCAAAATTATAAGCCAATTCACAAACATGTCTTTAATAGTTAGAACATCGGATATCCAAGAAAACCTGGGCGTGGTGTATCTAAATGGTACCGCAACAGAAGCTTTTATGGTTTTAAGAAACGACTCGGCAGATCTAGTAATAGGAAATGTAGAAGTGACAACGGTACTTCGTAAGTGGTTTCATCCAACTGTGACGTACTTACAAGATGAGATGACATTCTGTGCACCGAGAGCTGGACAAGCGCCTACGTGGCGCAACTTGGTCATCATATTTCAATGGACCACATGGGTTGCTACATTCTGCAGCCTTATAATGATGGGACTGATGTTCCATATGTTTCATTATAGAGAGCATAGTGAAGCAACAAAATGGCCGACGAATTCTTTGCTGATGACGTTCAGCATGTTGCTAGGCTGGGGCGCTTCCTTCGAGCCTAGAACCCCCACGTTCCGAATCCTAATATTTGCTTGGCTCTGTTTCAGTATAAACATGGGGATATCATACGAATCGTTTCTCAGAAGTTTCCTAATGCATCCGCGATTTGAAAAGCAGATAAGTACTGAGGCGGATCTTATTCTGTCTGGCATTCCGCTGGGAGGTAGGGAGATTTATCGGTCTTATTTCGAGACTAATAACGCGAGTTCATTTTATTTATATCGCAAGTACAATTCGACTACGTTTTCGGAGGGTGTGAGACGGGCAGCTTTGGAGAGAAACTTTGCCGTCGTTTCTTCGAGACGTCAAGCCGTCTACCAGGACCAGAAATTGGGTAAAGGGGCGCCATTAATTTACTGTTTTCCTGAAAGTAATAATATGTATAAGTATGGGGTGGCAATTTTGGCGAGGCGTTGGTTTCCTATGTTGGAGAGGTTTAATAATATTATTCGTAGTGTATCTGAGAATGGATTGATTGATAAATGGATGAACGAGATTCTCATTCACTCTGTTAGTGCTGAAGGAACGAGTACTATAGAGCCTCTAAGCATCCAGCATTTGCTAGGAGCCTTCATGTTCATAGGTGTCATGTATGGGGCTAGTATACTCATTTTCATAGGAGAAGTGACTGTAGGAGCTATTAAAAAAATAAAACAAGACAGAAGGTTAAGGTAAACACAAGGTAAAGATTTAAATTGTGGATAGAAAAAAATGCGTCAAAAGTGCGTAAATGCGTTAAAAAATAATAAAATAAACACAAGGTAGATTATAGCTCTCGTGGAAAATTTTAAAGTTAGTTTCCTATTATAAAACTGTAATTTTCCATTTGATTGATTGGTTGTTTAATTATTCTTTTGTTTGATTGTATATTTGTTTGTTTGAGCACTGCACAAAAACTACTGTCCAGATTTAGATGAAATTTCACTCACAGATAGACCATGTTCTGGGTTAAAATATAGTATGTTTTGTTTTAAACTGACTTCAAAAAACTGAGGAGGCATAGACATAGGCTTTTAAATAAATATTCATTGGTGCGTCTGTTAGTGATCGTATAACTTCTGAACGACTTGCCCGATTAAGGTCATAGGTATTTATACGTTTTGTTTTTCGAGACGATGGCTCATAGTTATGCTAAAATCCGATAGCTGGCGTTTTAGTCAAATTATTAAAAAATTATATATTTATGGACCAAAATGACTCATATTCACAATATAAGGTTAAATCATATTAGTTGGCAAAACTTCACAGACGTGATCGATATCTAATAATGATAAAACAAAAACAAAAAACTCATAATTTCATTCAAGTCAGCTGATCACGAGATCAACAGTCACAGGACACGTGACTTTGTAGGTTTACATAGAATGTTTTCAGAAATATCAGAAGACACTACAATTGTTTTTTAATACGTATAATAATAGTACATTACTGTCGAGGCCTGAAATGAAGCAATTTACGGCCGAGTAATATTGGAAGTACGAGGCGAAGCCGAGTACTTCCCAAGTGATTTTGAAGGGGCGAGGCGCAAGCCGAGTCCTTTTTAACTAAACGAGGCCGTTAATTGCTATTTCGGCCGAGACTTGTATAGTACTTTTCTCTCATTTGCGAGGAAACACAACACAAATTAATTCAACAGTATCTCATTTTCATTCACGCCAATTCGCCCGCTCGCGGTTCTGGTTCTATTTTCAAAGTTTAGAAAAAAAAAATGCGCTTTCACCCTGTATGATGATAAATATTTTGTACCTAAAAACGCCTAATTTATGTTGTAAGTGTGTACTTAAAAACCTCGGTAGCATAATTTAAAAAATAAAAAGTGTCCAGCAATTTCTATTATTGTCCTGTTGGATATTACCGGCCTGTTATTTCGTTGCGTACGGAAAAGAGCCTGTGGGTGACTCACATCACATTCACATTATTCACATAATAAAATAACACACTAACAACTATATACATAACATTAAAAAGTATCAAAATTATATTTACAATTTATTTATTATCTAATATTCACTCACGTTACAAACAATCATACAGTCGTACATTATAAAATAATAATATCGTATTTAAATATTAACGGACGATTATTCATAGTTCGCAAAGTAAACATCACACTGGACACGCACCTCGCTGCGGGCCGCGTGACGTAGGCACTTGCGCATTCCACAGCGCGCACGTGGACGACCAAGGTGTACACGTGATCTGCCATGCCCGCAGCGCGCGTACGAATAACTCGAGCCGCGGTGCGCCCGCTTCTCTCGCCAGTCACAATCTGAGCTTGTTGACGCAGGACGTATGTTCGTGTCCGCCTACCAAATCCTATTTCGCTTTGTTTACGTTTGTATTCTAACTAATCTAAAGGCTTGCTTGTTAATGCCGCTTGTTTACTTACTGTGCTAGTGCTGTGCTTATCATAAACTCCTTTTTGCACCTTCAATTATATTAAATTGGTTTGTGAAGTGTGGACAATAAACGATATAGTTTATACATCAGTTGTCGGACTACTTATTTACAACCGAAGTGATATCCACACAACCCCACTACCAAACTGGTGACCCCGAAAGAACACGTTAAGGATTTTGTCAAGATGAGCAGCGACGACAGTGACACGGCAACATCGCAACGCGGCGTTACTACGCGCCGGCCAAGTAAGTGCGAGCGTGTTTCCACTGACCGTGAGCATCCGTCATTGGAGTTATTTAGAGTTGGAGTACGTATTCCACCTTTTTGGCCTGAAAAACCACAGATATGGTTCTGCCAAATTGAAGGCCAATTTAAGCTAGCCAGGATTACGGATGATGACACCAAGTTTAACTCGGTCCTCGCACACCTAGATCGGCAGTACTCTGTAGAGGTGGAAGATGTGATAACGGAGCCACCGGATACCGGCAAGTATGAAAAGCTCAAGAGTGAGCTCATCAAACGTCTATCTGTGTCCAAGGAGAAGAAGGCAAAACAGCTTCTCCAGTCAGAGGAACTAGGTGACCGCAAACCTTCCCAGTTCTTGCGGCACCTGCAGCACCTAGCAGGACCAACAATTCCTGAAAACTTTCTGCGTACAATTTGGACCAGTCGCTTGCCAATCAACTTGCAGACCATCATTGCGTCCCAAATTAGTCTATCCCTGGCAGAATTAGCGGACCTTGCAGACCGAGTGCACGACATGGCGCCTTCTACACCACAAGTTGCATCAGCATCCAAAATAGCAGCAGGCCCATCCAACGACATGATGGGGCTCATCATGGAGCTGACGAAGAAAGTGGACGCACTGAACACTGAAGTGTATGGTCGCTCCCGCTCTCGCAAAAGGCAAACCTCAGACAGAAGTCGTACGCCATCAAGAAGATCGCAGTCAAATTATAGGAAGTACCCAAATTGCTGGTACCACTACAAGTTCGGCAACCAAGCAAAGAACTGCATACGCCCTTGTAATTTCAATTCGGAAAACGCCCGGGGCAGTCAATAATGGCGGCTGAAGATTGCCCATCTACAACCGGTCGCCTGTTTGTGACAGATCGCAAAACAAAAGTCCAATTTCTAGTGGACACTGGAAGCGACTTATGTGTCTTCCCTCGATTTGCGCTCCCACAATTTCGTCATGCGAAGACTGAGTACCAGTTGTGTGCAGCCAACGGCTCAACCATCGACACCTACGGTTATCTTCAGGTTGTTTTAAATCTAGGCCTTCGTAGGGATTTTGCTTGGCGTTTTATTGTAGCCGATGTCACCAAGGCCATAATTGGTGTAGACTTTTTATCTTTCTACAACTTAATTGTTGACATACGCAATCAGCGTTTAATTGATGGCACTACAAATTTATCAGCTGTAGCTTCTGTAGCCTCTATTACTGATAGCTTAATTTCTAGTGTAAAGGTTGTGACTGGCGATAGTGGCGATTGCAAATACCGTAACTTGCTTTCCGAGTTTCAGGAAATCACACGGCCTGCAGGCGCTCCATTCATACCAAAACACAACACATTACACCACATTCGCACCACATCAGGCCCCCCAGTATCGTGTTCCCCGCGAAGACTAGCTCCGGACAAATTTAAAATTGCCAAAGCTGAGTTCGAGGCAATGTTGGCGAACGGTACGGCTCGACCCTCGGAGAGCCCCTGGTCGTCACCTCTTCACCTCGCCCCGAAGAAAGACAATGGTTGGCGTCCTTGCGGTGACTACAGACTTCTCAACGCAATGACAATCCCAGATAAGTATCCCATCAGACACATTCATGACTTTGCCCACAGTCTATCTGGTTGTAAGATCTTTTCCACCATAGACCTTGTTAAGGCTTACAACCAGATACCAGTTTTTGAGCAGGATATCCCGAAGACTGCGATCACTACACCCTTCGGAATGTTCGAGTTTCCGTTTATGACGTTTGGTCTGAGAAACGCTGGTCAGACTTTCCAAAGGTTTGTTGACGAAATGACTCGTGGCCTAGACTTCTGTTATCCCTACCTTGACGATTTTCTGGTCTTCTCAAGGACTGATGCTGAGCATGAGGAGCACCTTCGCCAACTTTTCACAAGGATGAAGGATTATGGCATCCTCGTAAACACTGCCAAATGCGTCTTTGGTGCAACGGAGGTAACATTTCTAGGCTACCATATCTCTCAACACGGAACGAAACCTTTGGAAAACAAGGTGCAGGCTATCAGGGAGTTCCCAGTACCCAAAACAGCAAGGCAGCTGAGAAGATTCCTGGGCATGGTAAACTTTTACAGGAGATTCATACCTCGTGCTGCCCAGATCCATGCGCCTCTGCATGCCTTACTGACCGGAACTGTAAAAGCCTCGCAACCTGTCGACATAAACGGAACCTCGTTGAAAGCCTTCGAGGAGTGTAAGGATAGCCTTTGCAACGCAGCTTTGCTGGCACACCCTGACTCTGAAGCAAAGTTGGGCCTAGTCACGGATGCATCTGATTTTGCCATAGGTGGAGTCTTGCAGCAGCTTAAAGATGATAGTTGGCAGCCCTTAGCCTTTTTCTCTCGCAAGCTGAGCCCATCTCAAACAAAATACTCTCCGTATGATAGAGAGCTCCTTGCTGTCTACGAGAGCATCAAATATTTTCAGCATTGGCTGGCAGCTACCACCTTTACGATCTATACTGACCACAAGCCGTTATGTTACGCTTTCCATCAGCGGAAAAGTAACTGCTCGCCACGTCAGTATAGACATCTAGACTACATCTCGCAATTCTCTACCGATATTCAGCACATTGCCGGGAAAGATAACGTCGTTGCTGACACACTTTCCCGCGTCGATGAATTGCAGAGTCCCGTAGATCTAGATGTGCTAGCCAAGGCACAAGACTCCGACCCTGAGCTCGCAATTTTCTTAAAAGAAGATACTTCTCTGCGCATTAAAAAGATGAGTATACCTGGAAGTCGTAATGAATTGTACTGCGATGTCAGCACAACGATTCCCAGGCCCTTCATTCCCAAATCACTGCGCAAACAAATCTTCGACACGTTGCACTCATTAAGCCATCCCGGCGCTAACGCAAGCGCAAAACTTGTAGCACAACGCTACGTCTGGCCACAGATTAGGAAAGACTGTCGCGAGTGGTCTAAGATATGTTTGGCTTGCCAGCGCACAAAGGTGAATCGACACGTTTCCACCCCCTTGGGTACCCTCGATTTACCTTCAGCGCAATTCAAATATGTCCATCTAGACCTTATCGGACCAATGCCTCCTTCCAATGAATATCGGTACTGCCTGACACTCATCGATCGCTTCACGCGATGGGTTGAAGTCGTCCCTATTACCGATATTACAGCGGAAACTGTGGCCAAAGCGTTTTTGTCGGGTTGGGTAGCTCGATTCGGTTGTCCTACCGATATTGTCACCGACCGCGGTAGACAATTCGAGTCAGCCCTATTTCAACATCTTTCAAAAATGATTGGTTTTAGACATCGCAAAACCACTGCTTACCACCCTCAGTGCAACGGCTTAATCGAAAGGTTTCACCGGCAGCTTAAAGCAGCCATTAAATGCCATGCTGATACTAGCTGGTCTGAATCATTGCCATTCGTACTACTCGGCATAAGAAGTTCCTTCAAGGAAGATCTTCAATCATCTTCTGCCGAGCTAGTATATGGCGAACCTTTAAGACTGCCGGGTGAATTCTTTGGCCATAAGGTTGACAAGTGTATGACTGATATTACTGATTTTACAGCCCGTATCAGAACATTTGCCAATAATTTACAGCCAGTTCCAACATCGCACCACTCAAAAGATAAAGTCTTTATTCACAAAGATCTCTCATCTTGCTCCCATGTCTTCCTTCGGGACGATGCGTTGAGAGGTGCACTCCAACCGGCATACACTGGTCCCTATGAGGTGATCGAAAGAGGTGCCAAAGTTTTTAAATTACGTGTGAAAGGAAAAATTGTCACAGTATCTTTAGACCGATTAAAACCAGCCTATATACTGTCTGACACCAGCAACACCCCTACGACACATGTTGCTGATACACCACCTTCCACTCCAGCGGTAAAGACCACACGTTCTGGTCGTAAGGTTCGATTCCCGGACTACTATCGCCCGTAGCACGGTCTCTGGAGGGGAGTGATGTGGGTGACTCACATCACATTCACATTATTCACATAATAAAATAACACACTAACAACTATATACATAACATTAAAAAGTATCAAAATTATATTTACAATTTATTTATTATCTAATATTCACTCACGTTACAAACAATCATACAGTCGTACATTATAAAATAATAATATCGTATTTAAATATTAACGGACGATTATTCATAGTTCGCAAAGTAAACATCACACTGGACACGCACCTCGCTGCGGGCCGCGTGACGTAGGCGCTTGCGCATTCCACAGCGCGCACGTGGACGACCAAGGTGTACACGTGATCTGCCATGCCCGCAGCGCGCGTACGAATAACTCGAGCCGCGGTGCGCCCGCTTCTCTTCATTCACGCTCTGACACTCGCCCCGAGAGGTCGTGCTGCTCCTGCTCCGTCCTCTCGTGACGAATTAAGTGCTCGAATATTTTTCGCTACGGCTCACCGTAGCGCCCTCCGCAGTCGCCCCGCCGACTGCAGCCCGATAAGCACATTCGCTGTCTTTTTCAAGACAGCGGGCGCGCTTTTGTCTCTGTCTGAGGAAGTCAGTCAAAAACGTTGTGTCCCTTCAGGAAAAACCCACTTATTTACTGTGGTTCTCGGTGGATACCTAACGGTGATAACAAACCGAGGGGCGTTGACCCGACACGCCAGCTGCGCTCCTTAAGGGCAAAGCAAAATTGGAAGAAGCTAGGGCCAGAAGGCCTTGGGGGATCTCCTAGTCTTCCCTAGCTTACCCCCGTTTCGTCCTATCTAGCATTCTCTAGGGGTTTACACCCATTGCACACTAGAGACTTAGGGACCTGTTTGCACATTAAGACTGGCAAACAGGAGTGCAAGCTTAGGGCTCACCAGTAGGCACACAACCTCCCCGTCTATACCCGACGGGGAGGGTTTGAACACACTCCCGGGAACACCCACCCGAGGAGCAAACCCCCATGTTAGTACGCCACTAATTTTCTCCCCCTCTCATTGTTGCTAGGCTTGGCTTAGTCATCATCTATATGATGGTGTCTGATGCCGAGTTCCTCAGCATCTTAAAAAACGTCCTCTTCAAGGACCCTACCTTTATCGCCAACTATGGCGACCTGTTTGGCAGCGCTTTTGCCGCCAAACAACCTGACGTCCCCGACTCTCCAGAGTCGCCCGATACCCCCCCACCCCTAAGGAGGAATAGGCGCCCCGCCCGTTCCGACAGTGATGAGGAGAGGCCGAGGTCTCCGCGTGGTCCGCCTAGGCGTTCAGCCAGCCTGGACCATAAGGACCGTACCCCCTCACCTCTCCCCACCCCAGCCCCCACTCAATACCCTGATCGCTCCCCAATCCCATCAGACCAAGAGATGTCTTCGGACAGTGAGGTCAACTCAGACGAGGCCGGTGCCTTTACCACGGTAGTGGGCAAAGGTAAAAAACGCAGCCGGAAAACAAACAAGGCCGAGGCTCTCACCTCAAAATCTTTAAAACTTTCCGAGGCAAACTCTGCCCCGGCCCCTACCCCCCGTCCCGCCTCTCACTCCTCCTCGCAGGATAACAGGCCCCCCTCCCCTCAGGAACATACCTCACCTTCCCAGAAGAAGGTGCCCATCCCGCCTCCCTTATTCATCCAGGATAAGGCATATTGGACCAGGATATCCGACTGGTGCAATCAAAATAAGATTAATTTCACTAGTGCCCGCCCCACACAGCAGGGCATTAAAGTAGTTGTCCCCACCCCCACTGATTACCGCAACCTTACCAGGTTGCTACGCGAGCGTGGTGTGTCTTTTCACACCTACGCACTCCCAGAGGACCGACTCCTTAGAGTTGTGATCCGAGGGATTCCGTCCAAAGTCAGCTGCACGGAAGTGCACGCCGACCTCGATCGTCAAGGGATCCCGGTTGCTATAACCCACCGTATGTTCCGTGGTAAGCACGGTGAACCCTACAACATGGTCCTTGTCATTTGTCACCCTGGCGAAAACGCCAAAAACATCTACAATATAAAGACCGTATGCAATTTATCAGGCATCACGGTCGAGCGCCCCCACAAGTCAAACCAGCCTGGTCAATGCCACCGTTGCCAGCTGTATGGTCACTCCCAGCGTAACTGCTACGCAAAGCCCAGGTGCGTTAAGTGCCTAGGCGATCACGGGACTACCGAGTGCGAGCGTCCCAAGGAGAGGGACCAGTGCACGGAGCCCCCTAGCTGTGTCCTTTGCCGTAAAGCCGGGCATCCAGCAAACTATCGCGGATGCCCCAAAGCCCCCAAAATGCGCAACGCCAAAACGGCAAAACGCGCCTCCGACCGCGTTGCGAGGGAAGCCCCCTCCTACGCAGCCCCCTTCCATTACCAACCACCAAACCCTAGAGGCCCACTCGGGCCCTCCCCTAATTTCCACGGCCCACTCGGGCCCAACCCCTGGTTTAAGGGTAATCAAAAGCCCCAATACCCACCTCTTCCGACCTCTCGTCTCGCGCCCCCGGCCTCAGAGCCCCCCGCGCTGATGAACTTACCCATCCCCGCACCTTCTCTCAGGCCCAAAACTGCACCAGCAGCTAAAGCCCCCCCCCCATGAGAACCCCCCCTCCGGTAAACTACCCCGGCCTTCTGCCGAGAGAACACCTCGAACCCCAGTCAGGGGAAACCCGTATTGACGCCTACTCTAGACTTTGGGCCTTTACCCAAGGCATCCACGAGCAGCGCCTTCAGGTACTTACCAAGTACCAAGACATCTATAGAATACTTAATTCCAATTATAATGTATAATACGGCCCCACCCAAAAGATTCAAACCCCGTTCCCTAAATTTAGGCTTCTTTAATGCCAGAGGCATTAGTGGTCAACGCGATGACGTAGCTGTCTTCTTGCGTGAGCACCAACTTGACATATTACTCGTTCAAGAGTCCTTTCTCAAGCCCCACTGTCGTAATCCCAACATAGCCAATTATAGGCTGATTAGAAACGACAGAACGTACACCGCACTAGGCGGAACGCTAATCTATTACCGCAATTCTTTATATTGCATCCCCATTGACCCCCAGAGCTAGCATGCCTGGAGGCTTCAATCTGTCGCCTAGGCATGACAGGGCACCAGCCCATCACCATAGTCTCGGCCTATAGGTCCTCAAACAAACCCGCGAGTCTGCTCGAGGACGACCTAAAATCCTTACTCGATCTTAGTAATTCTGTAATTATAGCAGGCGATCTAAACGCCAAACATTGCTCATGGAGCTGTGTCTCCAATAACACCGCTGGTGTTCAATTAGAAGCACTTAGCGACAGACTTTCCTTTGACGTCATCGCCCCGATGCGTCCCACTCACTTTCCCGACACAGTAGGGCAACGGCCCGACATCCTAGATATAGCCCTCTTAAAGCGCGTAAACCTCGGTATTCGCTCTATCGAGGTAATTCAAGAATTAGACTCAGATCACCGACCTGTGATCATTCAACTGGGTCCCCGAGGTGGTCCCTCGGATCCCGGTACTCCACCCTTAACTAAAACAATAACCGATTGGAGGAGACTAGAGGACCGCCTCAAATCTACCTCATCCCCCCCAACTAGATTCAATCCCTGACTCCATCGAGACAGTCGCGGATACGGTGGCCGCGATCACCTCGCTCACCAACCATGTACAGTCCGTAGTGGGCGAATGCTCACGGCAGGTTCCGATGCTGGATGACCAGCGTCTGAAACTGCCGGACGATGTAAATGAGTTGAGGACCGAGAGGAACGCGGCCATCCGTGCCTATGACGCTTTTCCCAACGAAGCCAACCGTGCCCATATGCGCTCTTTGCAGAATACTGTAAAAAGACGTGTAGCTCAGGTACGGGAGGATCGCTGGGACAAGGAAGTCAGCGAAATCCAACCGTCTCATTTAGCCTTCTGGGCACTTCAACGCAAACTCAAATGCGAGACCACGGCAGCTATGCCCCCCCTAAATCGACCCAATCAAAGGCCGGCCTTTGATGATGACGAAAAAGCCGAATGCTTAGCCGACAGCTTGGAGTCTCAGTGCACTCTCAGTACGCTTCTCGTAAGCCAAACCCACCTTGACAAGGTTAATTCAGAAGTAGAGCGTAGGTCAGCCCTCCCCCCCCCCAATAGATGACCCTGATGACCCGCTCCCACCGATCACCCCTGACGAAGTTCTCTCTATAGTCAAGGATCTTAAGCCCAAAAAAGCCCCCGGCGCAGACGGCATCACCAATAAGGTGTTGAAACGTTTCCCTGCCACCCTAATCGCTCTAATGACCGTCATCTTCAATGCGGCATTTAAAAACAACATCTTTCCCCAGGCTTGGAAACAGGCTACGGTAATCGGTATTTCAAAACCGGGCAAACCAAAAGCCGAGCCGAGTAGTTACCGGCCGATTAGTCTCCTCAATGTCTTCGGTAAAATCTACGAGAAGCTTATTTATAAGCGACTCAAAGATTTCGCCGACTCAAATAAACTCCTTCCCGACGAGCAGTTTGGCTTTCGTACAAAGCACTGCTGCGTTAATCAACTGCACCGCATTGTAGAACACATCAGTGCAGGCTTCGTACGCGGTCAAATGACCGGTACTCTCTTTTTCGACGTAGCAAAGGCTTTCGATAAAGTGTGGCACAACGGCTTATTATATAAGCTGTACACTATGAATGTGCCACATCGTCTCGTGCTCATCATCCGAGACTACTTATCGAATCGTACCTTTTGCTATCGCATAGAAGGGGCTCTCTCCTCCCCCCATCCCATTCACGCCGGTGTGCCACAAGGCTCAGTGCTCTCCCCCCTACTGTTCACGCTGTACACCAGCGATATTCCAAAATGCGGTGCAGCCCGTATTGCCCTTTTCGCCGACGACACGGCAATCTATTACTCCGGCAGGAGCCATGTCGCTATTTCTCGTACCCTCCAATCCGCGGCCAACACCCTAGGTGACTGGTTCCGGAAATGGAGAATCGAAGTCAATCCCGAAAAAAGTGCAGCGGTCCTATTCGATAAGAAACCCCTGTCACAGTACCGCAAAGAATTGAACGTACCAGTTTCAATGTTCGGTAAACAGATCCCATGGCAAAGTAAAGCCAAATACCTTGGAGTGATCCTTGACCGTAGACTGACTTTCAGACCACATATCCGCAAGGTGAAAAACCGTGCCGCCTTCGTCCTCGGACGTCTCCACCCCCTACTCAATGCGCACAGTAAGTTGCCCACTCCTCTCAAAGTAAGGATATACACCACCTGTATCCGCCCCATACTCGCCTATGCTAGCGTTGTGTTCGCACACGTTAAGCCGGTGAGAATTCACTTACTCCAAACCCTCCAAAACCGTTTCATGCGAAGGGCCGTAGGCGCCCCCTGGTACGTACGCAACGTCGACCTCCACCTAGACCTCAAACTGCCGACCATCAAGCAGTTTTTCAAGCGTGTCTCAAAACGCTATTTCGACTCCGCTCCCAAACACCCCAATCCCTTGGTCGTGGCGGCCACTGTCTACCAGCCATCTGCTATTAGCAAAATCCGACGTCCCAGACACACACTCATTGAACCCGATGACGCTATTACACTCCTCCAGGAGTCAGATAAAAGTACAAGCACACTCCGACGCCGTCGTCCAAAATATCGTCCCCGCCGGCGAGGACCGACGCGACACACACACAGAATCCGAGAGTCCGACTCTCGAGAAACAGAAACACATGCCGACGCAGCACCGGCTGCTGGGGGGACCGGTGGCGGGGTCCCCCTGCTGCACCCTGAGTCGAGGTCCGAGCCCCCCCCTCGGGGGGCGCCCGCTTTCGCGCGGTATTAATGATACCGCGCGTATTTAGTTTATAAGTTAGGGAAAAAACTTTCGGCGAATGGAGTCCCACATGGGACTCTCCGCCAACTAAGTCCGGTTAAGCAGAAATGGGACTTCGGTCCCACCTGCGAGAGCCCATTCGAAAAAAAAAAAAAAAAAAGCCCGCTTCTCTCGCCAGTCACAATCTGAGCTTGTTGACGCAGGACGTATGTTCGTGTCCGCCTACCAAATCCTATTTCGCTTTGTTTACGTTTGTATTCTAACTAATCTAAAGGCTTGCTAGTTAATGCCGCTTGTTTACTTACTGTGCTAGTGCTGTGCTTATCATAAACTCCTTTTTGCACCTTCAATTATATTAAATTGGTTTGTGAAGTGTGGACAATAAACGATATAGTTTATACATCAGTTGTCGGACTACTTATTTACAACCGAAGTGATATCCACACAACCCCACTACCAAAAGCCAATTGTTGTATTTTTTTTTTGAATAATGAACCAATTTCCGAGAAAGTGGGAGAAAAAGTACTTTTTGCACGTCGTGCGGCCGTTAACCCCGTAATCAGCTGGCTGAGCCTGGCTGTAGTTGAAATCATTAGTTCAGAAAATCATATTTTTTCTTGTTTTATTATAATTAAATATCGATATCATGTCTGTGGAGTTTTGGCAACTAATTTGATTTAACCTTAATGTTGGTTTAGTGCCATAAAATAAAATCATAGAATCTGGACCCAATAGGTTGCGCTGTGGGCGAATACGTGGGCATCAGCTAGTATGTTATAAAGTAAAATTTATTAAATATTGTAATTTATTTAAATAGTTTGTTGTTCAATGAAATGGAGCGGAGGGATTTCGATGATTATGAATATTAAATAATGTTAATATGTGGGATGGTAATTAGTAATGTTCACTGGTGAATACTGTTTGTACAAATGTACAGTATTACATTATCTGTGGTTTGTACTGACGGGTAAAGAGTTAAGTTTAAAGGCTTTTCAATTCAATTCAAATCATTTATTTTGCGAAAATGGGTACAAAAAATCAGATGGTAATTTAAAAAGAAGTAAGTTCATCATTACAGCCGAAAGAGGGCCACTGCTGGACATAGGCCTCCCCTAATAGGGGGGGATATACCATAATCGCCACGCTTGGCAAGCGGGTTGGCGATCGCAGTTGGTTGGTCAAATACTCAGAGAACGCTGCTGCCCATCCTCTGGTTTTACGACACCTATGAGAAGATAGGGTGGTGTAATTCTTTATGTCCGGCGTCACACGGAACACACACTTATTAATATTAACTGACACATATCATCAGTAAGTCAGTTGCCTATACAGGGTTAATTCATTAATAACCCTTTAAAGGGTCTTTGTACTTATCAATTTGAACAATTTTTACTACCAGGCCAACTGAAAAAAATACAGCTGTTCCATGATACATTTTCGTCAAGTACACGAAACATTTTCTATGGTTTTTTTCCGATTTCAATGTAAAAGTTGTTTAAATTGATGAGTACAACCATCCCTTAAAGGGTTATTGGTGAATTAAAAATAACCCTGTATATTTAATGATTTTGCCCTATGTACAGTCAACAAATCGGAATCATGACCCACTGAGCTGATAATTCGTTTGAGATCGTCAAAACAGTAAGGTTTTCTTCTATGCTGCACTTAGGACATTTTGAATATTTTATTAGTAAACTGTCACTGTCACTTGCTAATAAAATTTATAACAAGTCTGTTGCCAGGGAAATATCTGTTTAAGCTAAATTCAACCTAATTGTATTAAATGTCTGTAGGATATTAAGCTTATCGTGGGTCATGATTCCGATTTGTTGACTGTACATTAATTAAATACGTTGATTTTATGTAGCGAGGTAATATTATAATGTTATAATAGTTTCACGTCCACGAATTAATTTTATTGAATGAATTATTCAAATAGGTAATCGTCAAACTTAGTCACTCAATAAAATCTGTCATTAACAGTCGAACAAAGCACAATAAAATTATTAGGTACGGTAACTTGGGGTTAGTTCGGATTTTTCGCCGAAAGTCATAAACATTACGACGTAGAATATAATGATTTTGCACAATATTGCCGCCAGCAATTAAATATATCACTACCTAAATATACACCATTTGAACGAATTTGACCCATGTCCAGTCCAGACTTACCCCCAGGCGCCTTACCTATAGACAAGGAATAAAAATAAATGTGTATTTTATATGTATTATAGAAAATTAGGCACGTTTTTTTATGGGCCTGTGTTGTCCCACTGTATGGCAAAGCCCCTCCCTTTCTCGCATTTTTAAAGTTTTTTGTAATATATGGTACCATATAACGTGTTATTGAAATAACTGAAAACCTCTGAAAGGGTCATTGTACTCATCAGTATGAACAACTTTTACTATGGGACCATGGACCAACCACAGAAATAGATAGAATGGTTGTAATCACAATTTTACTTGCGATTCATGCGTAGCAACTTTTCGAACAAACTACGCTTCCCATATTGACGTCATTATTTAAAAAAAAATAGTAATTTACAGCTTTTGTTTCTGCAGTTAGAAACAGCACAATAAGGTGTGGCTTTTCCTGGCTGGGCCACCATGACCGATTCCAATTCTGATTGAACAGAAAATTGGTCGCTAATTACTCGAAACTAGTCGTAAAATATGGGAATTAGTCGTTCCGTGGTTTTAAAGTTATTGAGGCAGTCCAGTGGCCCAGCCAGAACGGACCCGTTCGGGCCACTGCTATATCTTGACAACCAAAGCACCTCGAAAAGAACTGTTTGCAGACAAAAAAAGTCACAAATTACTCGAAAGTAATCGCAAAATTATAGAACTGGTCGGATCTTAGTTAAAAAGATATAAGGGTAATCTAGTGGCCCAGCCAGAACGGACTCCTTCTGGCTGGGCCACTGCTATATCTTGATAACCAAAGCACCTAGCGAAGAACTGTTTGCACGCAGAGTTGCTCGTAAATTAGTCGAAACTTGTCGCAAAATTACAGTATTAGTCGGCGAGTAATTAAAAAGATATAAGACATTAATTTTCCTTAAGGATACTCTAAGAGCTAACCTTCCCGAAGAAAACGTTCAGACGAAAATATGTGTTATTATGTATATCTTAATTCGATAACTGCAGTTTTATAGGATTATTACTGAAAATGTATACATCAGCTATAAATAGACTGTTGATTGACATTCATTGCATTTAAAGTCCAGCAAAGTGATAAAAATTTAGTCGCAAATTAATTTCTGTTCCACTCCTAGACTATTCGGTGCCATCTTGTTGATGCGTACAGTCGCGTGCAATTGTGTATCAGAAATCTCAGTAACTTGGTTTTGGTAAGTTTCATGTAATTCCATAACCGAAATGAAATGATTTATTTACTAATGGGATGGTAAAATCACTTTTACAACTCAATTATTTCCAAAACTAGGTGACGTCAGCAATTCTTATGTCGCCGTAACAAACTCAGCGATCAAAGTCTCTTTTTAACCGACTTCAAAAAAAGGAGGAGGTTTTCAATTCGGATTTTTTTTAAATGTTTATTAACTCAGATCTCCGTCGTTTATAAACCGATTTCGAAAATTCTTTTTTTTATTTGAAAGGATATCATCATCATCATCATCATTTCAGCCGAAAGACGTCCACTGCTGGACATAGGCCTCCCCCAAGCATCGCCACAACGAACGGTCCTGTGCCTTCCGCATCTGCATATAAGACATACTGAGAAAGGCTTTGAAATGCCCTGCACTATGGTGCAGTGTCGGCACGTGCACCGCGCCCACTTTTCCATTCTATCTATATATTTCTGTGGTTAGGAAGGTACATGGACGATCACCTAGCCGCCGCACTGGTTAGACTAGAGTCTGCCGGTCAATGAAGCAATGAGGCAAGCTGAGAACCGAGATGTGTGGAGGAGCACAGTATCATCCATAGAAATCTAAATAATAAGGTGATAGAATTGTTATGGTCTAGTGTATTTTACTACGGGAACGCATGTCACCGGTTTTCCGCTATTAACACATAAAAGCGCAGTCACGCCCACCATGTTTCTAGCATTCAATGCAAAATATATAAGCTTAAAAAAATCTGCTGATAGATAATGCTGTAATAGTACATTATGATACAAGTGAGCTAAGTTGAATATCATGCTCGAGGCTGGATTGCAGCCCGAGCCGAAGGCGAGGGCGTAATGGAGCCGAGAGTATAATAGTCAATGCTCACGCGTGTCATACGACGTTTTTCAACACACTTGCGAGGAAAAAAACATAAATTACATATTTTAGACAAATATTGAATTTGTGAAAAATTATAAAAATGGCGCGCGGACCGCGCGGTGACATACAGCTATGCGCGCGCAGGTGGTCGAAGGAAACCGCCATACGGCCTAATATAAAAATATTATAAATTGATTTTTTTATTTATAATACAAATTAATATTAATTTGTTGACAAAAATTAATATTCATAATAAAATTCATAATATTCATCAAGTTATTCATTTTGCTATATAGCATATTTTAATTAATACAGTTGATTCATTCACAAAAATGTTTAATTAAGTTAAGGCATAAAAACTCTTTGCTGCGATTTAAAAATAAACTGTAAAGTAAAAAGCACTAGTATGATAATATAATGAAAAAAGCACGCGTGCGTTATAAGCCACATTATGAACCTAAAAGCGATGCAATAAGAGCCACTTTACGAGCAAGTGTGTTGAAAAATACAATTTTAGTGACTGCGTCCAAAACAGCACTGATGATCAAGCAAATGGTTCGCGCACTGGTGTCTAACGGCCAAAATTAATATCCAATCTATCCACGATTTGCCGTACTAGATAGGAATTTGACATAAGCTCCATAAAAATTATGTCAAATTTCTATCTCTAGTAGGGTAAATCGTGGATAGATTGGATATTAATTTTGGCCGTAAGACACCAGTACGGGGCGACAAGTTCACGCGCCTTTGCCTTACCTTTGCTGTTACTTTTATTTTTAACTGAAGAAAAAAAGGAGGAGGTTCTCAATTCGACGCGTATATTTTTTATTTTAGTTTTTATGTATGACCACGCATAACTTTTTACAGAGTAGGCCGATTTTGATGATTCTTTTTTTAATGGATACGGTATATCTCGAAATTGGTCCCATTTAAATTTGAAAATCAAAACCCAACCCTAAGGGTAGGAAAACAGAGGATGAGTGTTTGTTCACCCACTGAATTCTTACCTATTAACCGATTCTGTTGAAACTTGGCACACATAAATGTTGTTCTAGACACTACGAGACCTGGAGTTAGCATTTAGCCACAAAAAAATTAAAAATTAAACTTTTTAACAATAAATTGAAGCGAAAAATAAAATGAAGCTTTTTAGTCTTAATTACTATTCTCCGAACTAAATTAATGTAAATAACTAATTATGAGTCGGCGCCAATCAAACAATCAACGAAGATCATTAAATTACTTACTACTAATAAAAACAAAATAACATTAAATACCTACAACATGAAATTTTCAACGATAAATAATAACTTTCCATAAGCATGTAATTACAAGTAAACGTACATCAAGTAAACGTACATCAAGTAAACGTACATCAAGTAAATTTAACTCTCAACAAACTGAAACATTCACTTTATTACTACTTACTAGTCACTTAATTTACCAGCAAACAATGCTAGTTTCATTTTCAAAACTATTAAAACCTTTGCCAAGCAAAATTTAACCTTCTATTTCCATACATAAGAGTTACAGGATAAGTTTGTGGGTGCAGGAAGTTTGCTATGAGAGAAATGTTCTGAAATTAGCGTTGACATGTTACGTCACGGATGCGGTTTGCACTTACGATCACTTATTCACTAAGTGACGTCATAATTACGGCTGCTATGTCATAAGGAAAGTGTGTCAGTGTTTAAAAGGTCAAAGTTTACATCTAAGGAATTTGAAATGCCTATGAGGAAATGCGGGCAGAGAGACTTTTAAAGATTAGGTATTTGAAGAAACTATCGCTGTCGCTTTGCCTCAAGTAAGTGCGATAAGGACAACTGCAGTTCCGACTGAATAGCCTTAGTAAAAAAGTCATGATTCGAGGTTTGGCTCTCGACTATTTTCTCCTCCGAAACTGGACCAATTTTAAAGATATTTCATAAACTGAATAAGAAGAATGTGTACTGTGCCACTATGTTTTTCCTTTTTCATTAACAGATGGCAAATTTGTACACTATGCCTCTGTAGACAGCGGTCTAAATACGCAATAAAAAAAAATATTGAGGGCTTCTAGAAATAATTTATCAACAAAAACAATTTTTTTACTCTAAAAAATCATTGCTATAGGATTATAAACCAGAAAGAAAACAGTCGAGAGCGTTTGTATTGAGAGAAGACCACCCGCATTTCCTCTTAATAAGGAATGTTTTTTTTTAATACCATTATAATTAATTAATTATTGGGGATTCTCTAACGTTATGTTCTTTTCTTGAAGGCTCCATGTCAAATTTGATTGGGAAAATCTCTGAAGCAAGTTGATTTCACAGGTGTGCTGTTTGAGGTGAAAAAACTCGTGTGAAGCGTACAGTGGTTGACCACCAACCATCAAGATGGTGACTGAATTTAAATTAATGGCGGGTTGTAAGATGGTGGAAGTCAGCGGCTGGTATAAGGTCGAACAATTCCTTTAAAGCACTCGCCATATAAATTCAATGCTTTTAAAATGCTGTTTTGGTTTGGGATTACGAAAATGACAACCTTTTTAGAAAAGGCAAGTCTACAAGCATCTTTTGTAACTTGTTAAAATATCAACCTTGAGATATTTGATTATCTACAAATAAATCCTAAACGGGTAAAAGAATAACAAATTTAGGACCAGTAAAAGAGGCGTTATTAAAAGTTCATCTATATAAATAATCAGTAACTAAGTTGATTATTGTGTTACTATCTTTGTCATTGTCATCAAGATTTGTATAAAATAACTTGTAGGTTTCAATCAATCAATCAAATTATTTATTTACTAGAATATGTATTATTACATATGTAGGTGACTTATGATTAGTTTCAGCATATTCTGCCCCTCAGGGCGTGCAAATTGGACTTAAACATAACAAAATTATTAAAATTATAAAAACATAACATAACATCACGCCTGTATTTCCCCGAAGGGGTAGGCAGTGGTGTATACTACACCCACATTTCGCCAGTTATGTTATAAGTCCCTTGTAATAGGGGGCGAACCTATTGCCACTAACCGGGCACAAATCCAGACTCCGGGTTGCTACTGAGAATTTCCTAATGAAAAAACCCAATAACACTAAAATTAAAATTATGAGCATGCATATTAATTATGTGTAACGTTTATGTTATAAACCTAGGTATCTTATAAACCTAGGTATATTATAAACCTAGGTATCTTATAAACCTAGGTATTTTATAAACCTAGGTATCTTATAAACCTAGGTATCTTATAAACCTAGGTATCTTATAAACCTAGGTATCTTATAAACCTAGGTATCTTATAAACCTAGGTATCTTATAAACCTAGGTATCTTATAATCCTAGGTATCTTATAAACCTAGGTATCTTATAAACCTAGGTATATTATAAACCTAGGTATCTTATAAACCTAGGTATTTTATAAACCTAGGTATCTTATAAACCTAGGTATCTTATAAACCTAGGTATCTTATAAACCTAGGTATCTTATAAACCTAGGTATCTTATAAACCTAGGTATCTTATAAACCTAGGTATCTTATAATCCTAGGTATCTTATAAACCTAGGTATCTTATAATCCTAGGTATCTTATAAACCTAGGTATCTTATCTTCTAAATATTCTGTAACACTATAATAGTTCTTGCTCATTAAGAAATTATACATTTTTTTTCTTAATCGGGATAGTGGTAATTCTATGATGGTTTGAGGGAGATGGTTGGGCTTTCAAATATTGATCAATCAATATGATAGAATATGAATTGAACCCTGATGAGACCTATTCATAAGCATTCTTTTATCATCACACCATATATTTTAAAAGGAGTCAAGGTATCGCTTAAAGCTTTTATACCCCATAAGGAAACAAGCGTGAATATAAACCTGCTTACCCCAAACACCATTTATGCCAGTATCAGCTAGTATTATGGAAACAATATCCATATCGCATCATATCATATCGTATAGTATATTGTATCATTAATGCATGCATTGCGTTGTTCGTATATCGATGTAATGTGTATGTTACGAATGTAGTATAAAAATTGTTGATTTGAAAATTTACTGGATATTTTATTTATACTCTGTCACAACTTGAAAATAATTTGATTAACAATGTTTTGCTATTTTTGCTACTTTATACTTTTTTACTTAAAACAAATCGATTTTTAATGTAAAATGTTCCTCTTTTGTAAATAATTTCTACAAATAATTAGGGTCATTAAAACCATAATTTATTAGCGAATTTCCTCTCGCCCCCTATTACATGGGACTATAACATAACTGGCGAAATGTGGGTGTACTATTACACCTCTGCCTACCCCTTCGGGGAAATACAGGCGTGGTGTTATGTTATGTTATGTTATTTCTTTTACTTTTAGTATAGTTATAGATTTCTGTTAAAAAGAACATGTCGTGAGTATAAAAATTATGAGAAACATTAGACATAAGAACTGAATTCACGATAATTTTGAATTGATAGTAGGAGAATGATGAAGATACGATTAAGAAAAAAAAATATGTCACGTTCTAAAAATGAAAGCGAGATAATATTGCTTTGTCAGCCAGTTGTAAAGGTCGCGGGAATCCGCTGGATGCGGAAAGCGCAGGACCGATCGTTGTGGCGGTGCTTGGAGGAGGCCTATTTGTCCAGCAGTGGACGTCTTTCGGCTGAAATGATGATGATCCAGTTGTGAGCTATGTATACTTTTTCAAGTCTCTAGCTCACCGGGAATTTAGTTTAAAATCGATTGTAGAATTTGTACTGAATAGACAAACATACATACAAGAAAGCGTGTTCATAAAAAGGTGTTAAAAGTTAATACGAATTAAATTGAAGTTATTTATATGTAAAAATAAAAAAAAAGTCCTCCCGGCCGAATTTCGGCCACGGCGGCCAATCTCAATGGAGACTAGCCATCTGCGCGGGACATATTATAGTGCACAAGTTCTTGCGCAAACATAGGTGCACTCTCTATTCGCTCACTCTCATAATCCGATGGGACGGCAATTCGACACGACCAGAGAGAGATCAGGCGCAGGACCGACGGCTATACGTGCTCTCCGAGGCACGAAGGGGTCTCGATGTGTAACGAAACGGTCACCCATCCACAGATTGACCGCGGCTAGTGCAGCTAACATTGTAGATCGTACAATCCACACGCTTGCTACTTAGCCACGAGCCCCTTATTTATATGTAACACTAGCCTGTGACCGCGGATACACCCGCGTGGATGTTGTCCCTCGGGAACGGTTCATCTTCCCGGGATAAAAAGTAGTCTATATGTTAATCCGGGTTATGTTCTATCTGTACACTGAATTTAACTAAAATCCATACAGTAGTTTTTGAGTGAAAGAGTAACAAACATCCATACATACATCCATACATCCTCACAAACTTTCACGTTAATAATATAAGTAAGATGTCAGTTTTACTAATAAGATACAATCCAATCCATCTATTTCTGTGGTTTGCTATGTTATGAAGACTATTGGACTATTGTTTCCTGGGAGGCTTCCTCTACAACAAAGCAAATCAGACCCTCTGTATTTACCCACTACCTAAATATAAATGTAAAATTAAGATCTCCAATTGGTTACAGTCTCTAGATTATGAAGCTCTGATCTTCACTGAAAATCTCATTCAAGTTATCCAATAGAGTGTCCTATTTTTGCTTCCATCTTCCTTACACATATAATCTGTTTTGTATTGTATCACAATCCAAAATAAATATCATTCCAAGCTCCACGATTTCACAATTCAAATCTGGCGTAAATGAAAAACATCAAAAATGACAATACAACTGCAACATAAACATGTTTATGAAACCCTACAGAGTAAACCGAAGAGAGATATGTCCCTATTAGGGTTACGAAATATAACGCTCATTCTCTGAAACTGTTCCACGGGGAAATGTGCAATATTCGAACTGAAAACGAATTTCAGACACGTCGCCGTTTAGACGTAATTCTTAGTTGTCTACGTTGTGTGTTTAGAGGTACTGTCAGTAAATAATTTTTTGGGAAAATATTACGAAATCATTATATTTATAATTTGGGTTTGCAATGTTATAAAGATTAATATTGATTGTCATTGGATTGCAGACGCAATGTAGCCGATATGGTGCTTCTATCAAAAGTTTTGAAGGGGGTCATCGACAGTCCAGATATACTTGAGAAACTTCAACTCTCGGTACCACGCTCCGGTAGTCGTGTCATAAATAGACAAACGTTTCATCTTCCTTTATTTCGCACCAACTACGGCCAACATTCACCCATGTACCGTATGTGCTCGTTGTACAACAGCAACCGCAATAAATTTGATATTTTCAACGCATCGGTCATTTTTATAAAGAAAGCTGTCACCGCTGAGGTTTAACATGAACATATAATTGTAATTTAATTTCGGGTAATCTCTTGAGTGTATCTATCTCTTGCATGTTGTATCCACTTCTAGAAGGATAAGCACTTGGTCATGTCCTTGAAACCACTACTATATTGGTAACAAAAAAGTGTTTTATCCAGTTTAGTGGATCATTAAAAAAAAAAAAAAAAAAAAATCATAATCATAATCGTTTATTTTGCTCATAAAACACGGTACAAAAGTTTTTAAATAGTAATAGTAAATATTATGTCCGTGTGGTGCCGGACTTAAAGAATAGCACCACCCTTATCTCTTCTCATGGGTGTCGTAAAAGGTGACTAAGGGATTCACCAGAGGATGGGCAGCAGCGTTCTCTGAGTATTTAACCAACCAACTGCGTTCGCCAACCCGCCTGCCAAGCGTGGCGATTATGGCATATCCCCCCCTTAATTGGGGGAGGCCTAAGTCCAGTAGTGGACGTCTTTCGGCTGAAATGATGAATGATGATGATGAAATATTATGTCCAACATGTTTGGTCAGTTCTTGACATGCAAAATCTGTAACAAGAATTTATTATATTATGTCAATATTAAAGATATAAATTGTGGAAAGAAAAAATCGCTCACGAGCAGGATTCGAACCTGCGACTCCTGGCTCAGTACGCCAGTGCTTTAGCCACTAAGCTACCGTGAACACTGCTCGTGGTATCGAAATTATCCTCCACTATACGTCTGTTTGGGTGACGTCAGCGATAGCTTATTAAGAAACATTGTTCCTTAACCGACTCGACTAACTTTACAGTTAAATCAAAGTCGTATAGTCGTCGTATGTCAATATTAATTAAGAAAACGTCATTTATAAATCAATATCAAAACTTATACTGTAAAAATTGCTGGATACTATAAACAAATTAACTTAACAACAAATTAACTTGTTAACTTTGGACAATGGACATATATTACTATTGGATATTGGATTATTGGGCTGTTGGATATCTTAGTAGTCTACGTTGTGTGTTTAGAGGTACTGTCGTTAAATAGTCTGTAGGGAAAATATTACGAAATCATTTTATTTGTAACTTTCCTACTGTAATATAAATGTATATCTGTGTGTACAATAAAGAATAAGAATAAGAATTTGTTATGTGGGTTTGCCATACAGGAATAGATAGATAGAATGGTTGTAATCACAATTTTACTTGCGATTCATGCGTGGCAACTTTCGAACACACTACGTCTCCAATGTTGACGTCATTCATTTAAAAAAAATAACTTTAATCAAATTTACTTTACAGATTTTGGTTCTGCAGTTAGAAACTGCGCAATAACGTATTATTGCGGGTTTTTGTTACAGTATTTACAGAAACAAGTCATAAGGCGTACTGAGAAAGGTTTTGAAATGCCCTGCACTCTGGTGCAGTGTTGGCACGCACGCTCCGCCCACTTTTCCATTCTATCTGTCTATCTATCTATTTCTGTGGTTTGCTATGTTATGAAGACTATTGGACAATGGGCATATATTACCATTGGATATTGGATTGTTGGGCTATTGGATAGTCCAATAGCCCACATAAAACAAACACAAAAGTACTACTAGTGGTTCACGTAAAGACTATTTCATTTTATATTTAACTTTTTCACCGCCAATGACACCTACAGAAGACAAACGATTTCGTACTCTCAGCGCCACGACTTTATAACTTTGTACTGACTTCCATACAATAATTGTCTTCTATAGAAGACGTGGTGCTGAGGGCACGAAAACCTGTACGAAGCCGTGGCGGTGGAAAGTTAAAAAAAAAACTGCAGGATAACTACTATAACACTAAGTTGAAACTCAACATTAATTATATTATAGTACTAGAGGATATGACAGGAAAGGGAAAGGAAGATAGTGACGTAGATTGCACACACATACACTCTCTCACGCACACACAGCAGTGAAGATAAGTTCACACTAATGATGGGCCACACACCACGCCACTTAGTTGACAACTGTATCTCAAGGTGGGTTGCACAACTAGACGTTAAAACGGCGGTTAAAATACAATAAGTAGTGGTAATGAAGTGATGGCATAGAGCGCTTTGTCGTGCAAGGCATAGTGGATGGCTCAAGAGTGCACGGAATACCTCCTATGCGATAGACTGACTTGGTCAAGTTTGCTGTAGGTCGGCTATTACCTATATGAATCCATCAAACTAACGTCAAACACAGAAAAGTGGCGAGGCGTCGTGAGGATAGCTGCGTGGGAATAAGACATGATTACGCGGCGAAAAATAAGATCAGTATTTCAGGGCACCAGGTCTCCTACCCTTGGGTAACAATTAAATTTTTCTTTCAGTTTTATTTATTTATTTTTATTTATTAAATTTATGCACACACAGAGAAATAATAATAAAATTCATAGAAATGAATAGTACAAAGGCACTGCTTTTATTTATTTTACTTTTTATTACTCTTCTATTAAATTTGCTTGATCATCAGTTCATTTTGGACGCAGAGTCACTAAAATAGTTTTTTGCAGCATAAATCTAACAACGGATTTCTTTTTAGGCTTAATTTATTTTGCATTGAATAAATAATAAATATAATATCATCATCATCCTCCGAGCCTTTTCCCAATTATATTGGGGTCGGCTTCCAGTCTAGCCAGATGCGGCTGAGCATCAGTATTTTACACGGAGCCACTGCCATCAGACCCCCGCAACCCAGTTACTGGGTAATACCGACATTCGGAGATTAGACCAGTTGTCAGACTTTCAGGTTTCTGACTACCCGTAACGACTGCCATAGATATTCGTATGACAACCGGGACCAACAGCTTAACGTGCTCTCCGAGGCACGGAGGGGTCTCGATGTGTAACGAAACGGTCACCCATCCACAGACTGACCGCGGCAAGTGCAGCTTAACCTTGCAGATCGTACAATCCGCGCAGTCGTTGCATCGCTACGAGCCCCTTCTTCCTTCCTTTTAATCGACAAAAATTTATTAAATTATTTTTATTTTGAATCAATGTGCTTTGTTTACGCAAATTCGCCCGTCTGTCTACCGATATTGCTATCCAATCACACGAGACGGAAAATTCGTGAAAAGTTTCTCAAAAACGGATGTATCAATTTCGTTAAGATTATTTAATAACTATAACAAAAATTTAATTTGCCCCCGACGGGGTTTCTAGTATAATCACGCTATTTAGGAAACGTGCAGGTTTTAAAAACGACCAATTTTTTTACTACAAATCGTCGAAAAATCTACGAGTAATTTGAAACATTAGGTACAAAATTTGAAGCCGAGAGTAAAAAACAACTTTAATTTTGTAGGTAGTCTTAATACGATTATTCAAGCCAATTTTGAAAAAAAAATGGGCCATTATTACAGCCATAAATAATAAATATAATAATAAATATTAAATATTTTTGGGACATTTTACCAGCGAATGTACCGGACGGGCGGAACTCGAACTCCGTGTGTATGAGCCGCTGACGCCCTGTACCTATAGGTTGACTTCCCACGCCGAACTGAAGGATTATTTCTTGATACGGGAACACCGGGAGAATTTTTCAGGAAATGAAAACACCGACTTGACTGTTCATGAAGAGCTTGAGGCCTCTGCTTACTCCATTTGTTTTGAAGGCTTGACTATATGGTAGATTTACTACTGTGGTAGTTATATATTAGCTATACATACTATGCTATCTATCTATCTATACGGTTCTATAAGCATGTATAGCTATAACTGTATACCCGGTAACTATTGGTACACAGCACCATCTAGTCCCAAACTAAGCAGAGCTTGTACTATGGGTACTAGACAATGGATATAATACTTATATACTTTTTTTTTGTAAATACATAATTATAATACAATAAGAACACCCAGACAAACACAAACACTTATTGTTCAACACACAAATATTTGTGTCCTGTGGGAATCGAACCCAAAACCTCGTGATCAGCAGTCCGACACTCGAACCACTAGACCACAGACGTCGTCAAAAAACATGCTAAAATCATGGTGGCCATGATTGCGTATTTATGTGTTGGTAGTGGCAAACCGTCGACACGCGTTCTGGTATTAAAAGACAGATGACATTTCTATAACTTACCTTATTATTAAGGTTTCTATGGTTACACCCTATCTTTGTAAAAGAGAATGTTAGTTTGGCAAACTGTAAAATTATTATTTCTTCAATCATCATCCTCACCCTCCGAGCCTTTTCCCAATTATATTGGGGTCGGCTTCCAGTCTAGCCAGATGCGGCTGAACATCAGCATTTTACACGGAGCGACTGCCATCAGACCCCCGCAACCCAGTTACTGGGTAATACTGACATTCGGAGGTTAGACCAGTTGTCAGACTTTCAGGCTTCTGACTACCCGTAACGACTGCCATAGATATTCGTATGACAACCGGGACCGACAGCTTAACGTGCTCTCCGAGGCACGGAGGGGTCTCGATGTGTAACGAAACGGTCACCCATCCACAGACTGACCGCGGCAAGTGCAGCTTAACCTTGCAGATCGTACAATCCGCGCAGTAGTTGCATCGCTACGAGCCCCTATTATTATTTCTTAAATATGTACTCGTAATTCAATAAGTCAGTTCCAAGGAGAAATAACAGCAAAATCATTGTTTAACTGTTGTTTCTCTTTGGAACTGACGTATAGGAGTGATAATGAAATTCTGAGCACACAACAAGCCGGTGGTTTATTATAAATCTTTGATTCGTTATCGATTTCGACAATAATTTTAAAGTAAACATCATTCTTAAACAGTAGAGTAATTGTGCTGCGGCATTCTTGCTTCATGTAACATTGCACTCTGCCTCTTTTATTTCAATATCTTTTTATTTCCTTAAATCAACAGAGGCTCTACAAGGTTCTCCAGCTGAAGCTCGTCGAAAACTGTGGCTGGAAAAATTACCTCCACCTGCACACTACATCCAACCCAGTGAGAGACTTCCTGTAGGGTATAAACTCCCTGGCCTATATGGAAGTCCCTAAACAGATTGCGGACCCAGGTAGGCAGATGCAGGCTTAACATGAGCAAGTGGGGCTATTTAGACCAAACAGCTACAGCCTGCATGTGTGGCATTGATCCTCAATCAATGTCACACTTGCTATGCTGCTCCTTGTGTCCAAGCACTTGCATTGAGTGACCTTATCGATGCCACAGACAACGCACAAGACGTGGCAAATTTCTGGGCCAGCAGCGTGTGATTACTGTGCCACTATCAGTAAATTTTTGTATCGTCGACACGAAGAAGAAGAATTTCAATATCAATAGAAAATTTAAAGGTGTTTTATTCTTAACTGTAGCGATTACACCGTTTTACCTCAACTGAAACCAATTTTATCCTACCCTCTCCATTTAAACTACCTTCTAGCAAGCTAATTCACTAACGCTGGTTAACCAACAGTACCACCGTACCGCCTGTAACAATTCATCTCGCTCGTACGTTTGAAACTGACAAGTGCCTGCGAAGGGCCCCCAGTCATTTGTTATAGCTAACCAACGATATATTCACGACTTTTTATGAACGGAGCCGAGCAGCACTGTCGAATGACATAATTTATGAAAGCATTAGAATACGTTGCGTAATTTCTACGTTTGTCTTTGTGAAAAGTTTTAAGAAGATAGGTCTCTTATTTCTCATTAGGGTGGAGTAGAATTTGATTATCACTTGATTTAACAGTGGAAAATATCAGAAAAAAATTTTGGTAGGCTTCGAAGTCAATTTCACCATTGCCAGAACTGAAGATCGATCAAATATCAATCTATGTTCAATCCAGAAATGCAAGACATCAAACGTTTCCGTCAAAAAACCATCTCACCTTTGTCAGAAAAACTGAAGTCTATAATTGGGACATCCTTTCGCATAGTTGGGAGTCTAAAATTAAAAATGGCACATGTGATATATGAACTAAGTAAAGAAACGTCTGTCTGTCAAGGCATGTCAAGGCAAAGACCACCTACCGTGAGACAGTTGGGCTCACCAATTCATCTTTATTCACTGAAAACTACTTTACAAATGCGTTTGCAACCACTTCTGTTGCAAATTAATAGGATAGGTTTTCGCGTAAGTTTTGACAGGCTATCTTTGTTTTTCAAGGAGACTTAAGTAATTTATAGAGAACGCAGCTCGTCGTAGCGAGCTTGTGTCGCTGCTCTCCCACCTTTTGTTGAGAGATGAAGGTTTGTATATTTAGTACGTTGGTGTCTCAAATATAGTGGTAACGTTTGATTTGCGGTTCTCTTGATTAATTTGCCTGAAGCAAATGTATTTGAGTAATTACTTACTTGGTTGGGTGAATTTCTGGGATAGTTTGAGTGACTAAATATAGTTTATTAGTTGTTTGTCATCCTGTGTTAGTTGTAAAGGAAAGGAAATTAGTTATAGAGTAGGCAGGGTTTGCATCTTATTGATAAATAAAGGTGTAATCTTTAAACTCCGTGACGGTATTATACAACGTTACTTTTTGTTTACGCAATTTGAGAAATTAGTTTGTTTAGAAGCACGAGAAGAATCGTAGGGATGTTTTTTTTCCTAAATCACAAAATTACATGCTTTTATATTCATTGTAAGTCCCCCAAATGGTAGCGGAAAAAGTGAAGAATATCATCCAGGGACTACCTGATGCACGGAAACTAATCGAGACAAACTTCTTGGACCTTAAGACGCTGACAACAGCCAAATACCCCAAATAGGCTTCTTTTAAAAACATTTTTAGATGGATCTATTCAGTTTGTGGCAGTGAAAAAAATATATGTTAATCTTGATCGTATTTTCTGAAACGGTATTATGCCCAAAACACGTTTTCTTGAAGTTTTCTCGATGGAAAAGAATTGTAAACTAATCTCTTAAAAGATGCTTTAAAGCAAACAATCTCTATTATTTACTAAATATTATAAATAAAATTAAGAAAACATTTGACAAAGACAATAATCTAAACATTTGTTGTTTCTGTTTTTCAAATAAGCTTTTAGTTTTTTATAAAAAAAAATTTTTGTTAATTTTCTTTCAAGTTGAGCGGCGAATCCGACGTCCCTCGACTCGTTGCCTCTCTTTCAGTTCTGTACGAAACGACAGTGACCGCAGAGGTCTGATTTTTTAGGTGTTGTCAGCCTCTTAAGGACCTATTCCCGATCCGCTGAGGTACTGATTTTAACCATAATAACCAAATTGAGCTGTCTAGATTGCGTTCAAGAGCAGATCTATATCTCTTAAACAAAAAAGTTTCAATAATGTCAGGGGGAATATGGTTGCGCGTAGGTTTGCTCGCTGCTCGAGGGAAGTGAAGATTACTCTATTTAATGTGTACTGCCAATCGTTTAACTCGAGCAGTTTGTGGGTAAATTACATGCATCGGGCTACTAATGCTGTGCGTATTTCACTCATATTGAACTATGTTTACGGGACTTGTCGCGCACAATAAAATCAAAACTTATCAAACATTCAGTCTGCTCGTGACCACGGCCAATGCAACTTGGCCGACAAAAGTTAGTCAAAATATTTGTTATGTTTTGATTTTATTGTGCGCGACAAGTCGCGTAAACATAATTCAATAATGCTCTGCGTGTCCAATACAACAACATCTTCAGGATGCTGTTGCGACTGCCTCGCTGTTGTAGTGCGTCTGGAATGTTTGCAAAGGCGCGTACGGACGTTTTTAGGGTTCCGAAGTCCTACAAGGAACCCTTATAGTTTCGTCATGTCCGTCCGTCTGTCCGTCTGTCCGTCTGTCCTAATCCTTTACAGCTTAATAACTTCTACAGTTATAAACATAAGTAAATGAAATTTTGTTTAAAAATAGTCTACATATAGATCTCAATTTTAAAAGAATAAAAAAATCGTTTTTCCGTATTTTAGGGGTGGCGTCCATACATGTGAAATGGGGAAAAAAAATTTTTTTTCGCTGCATCCCCTCGTGTGGGATATCATTGAATAGGTCTACTAAAATGAAGGAAATGTTTGATACACCACTTTTTTATCAGGTGTACCATCTGCGAAATATAGCCCGCCAAAGTGGCTTGCAATGTGTCCCCCCCCCTGCCATTTCTAAACTATGCAACGTAGAAAGTTATAATCTTTCACATTGATAGACCTTTGTGAAAACTCTCTTTTAAAATTATTTCGAGTATAATGTGATTATAATTTTTTGAGTTATAGAGAGAAAACTGAAAAATACTTAAAACGTCCTAGTTCAAAGGTCATTGACCTTAGAGAAAAATTATCATAGCAAATAATGCTCCTTTAGCTACTTTCTATTTGAAAAAACCACAAAAAGTAACATTGAAATGACACACTTCTTAAATTTGGCTTCTTGAATTTATCGCTAGATGGCGCTACTAACAACACGCTATGAGTCGCTAATGCTGCCGATTATTGCAAAAACTAAAATAGCCATGATTAATATTCGATTTGATTCGTTTGTAATTACACCTACTTAAGGAACCCTATAATACTGAGCATGGCCCGACATGCTCTTGGCCGGTTTTATTTTTTATAACATAGGAGGGCAAGCGACCATGCGGGTCACCTGATGGTAAGCAATCTCCGCCGCCCATGGATATCCGCAACACCAGGGCAGTCGCCGATGCGTCACCGACCTTTTAAAAAGACGTATGCTCTTTTCTTGAAGGCTCCCATGTCGAATTTGTTCGGGAAAACCGCTGACGGAAGTTGGTTCCATAATTAGCTGTACGAGGCATCAGCACCATCAAGATGGTGAGGATGGAATTTAGATTTATAGCGGGTGGTACGGTGGTGGAAGTATGCCATTATTCGAAAGAAGCCTTCATAATACAGCGCGTGCGAGGCAGTAGCAACGGTATTCTACAGATGGTTGTATCTCGCGCGAATTGCTCCATCCAAAATAAATGGATGCGTGTTGTAATAGGTCTTACCTAACATAGAGATATATCAATGGAGTTTCTTGCCGGTTCTTCTCCATAGGACCCATAATTTGGAACCGTGCAACAGAGCCTGACGTTTCAAAAGTGCCTGTAATTAGGTTTGTTATTATTTGAAATATTAATTTGCACGTTAAGCTGTCGGTCCCGGTTGTCATACGAATATCTATGGCAGTCGTTACGGGTATTCAGAAGCCTGAAAGTCTGACAACTGGTCTAACCTCCGAATGTCGGTATTACCTAGTAACTGGGTTGCGGGGGTCTGATGGCAGTCGCTCCGTGTAAAATACTGATGTTCAGCCGCATCTGGCTAGACTGGAAGCCGACCCCAATATAATTGGGAAAAGGCTCGGAGGATAATAATAATATAATTATTTGAAATAAAAATCATTTGAATTTGAATTTGAATAGTGTATAAAGATCTTACTAACACAATTTATTGTAATTTAATTTTGCTGTGATTAACTTCTTAGGTTTTCGCGATCACTACACATTATAATAAAACAAAGTTTAACCGGATTAAATCGCGTATATTATTTAAATTGGTTTCCCTGACGTTTCGAAAGCTTTGCAGCATTTCGTGGTCGCAGGTAGACTAAGATGACAAGCGTCTTTACAAATATTTCTAAAAAAATATTTTAATCTACCGTACAATATTATTAATTAAAATCGTTTCGATGCACGCAGTAATCACTCACAATATCATTATCTTTTACAGTGTTGCGTACTGTTTGGGACTTGATTATTTTAAGGACTGGGTTAAACATCCTAATTTTAATAGAGAAGATGGTTGGCAGCTACCGCCTGTTTGGAACCCAGTCCTTAAAATAATCAAGTCCCAAACAGTACGCAACACTGTAAAAGATAATGATATTGTGAGTGATTACTGCGTGCATCGAAACGATTTTAATTAATAATATTGTACGGTAGATTAAAATATTTTTTTAGAAATATTTGTAAAGACGCTTGTCATCTTAGTCTACCTGCGACCACGAAATGCTGCAAAGCTTTCGAAACGTCAGGGAAACCAATTTAAATAATATACGCGATTTAATCCGGTTAAACTTTGTTTTATTATAATTTGCTGTGATTGTTTTAATTTTTAATTGTACTTTTGTTATGTTTTATATTGTACAAGTTATGGATTTTTAACCGACTTCAAAAAAGGAGGAGGTTCTCAATTCAATTGTATACATATGTATACAACATGTTAATCTGTATTCGTGCCATATTTAAGGAGGTGATTATACCACTGATACTGAACACGAATCAGTAAAAAAATCAATAGCAAAAAATTTTTTTTTTGTCAAATACCTATATGTAAACAAACAAATTCCCCCGTGTGTTGCGTGCGACACAAAAACGATGCGTGCGATACCACCAAAACAATTTGCAGGTATTTCCACTCTTTGACAATGCCGCCGATGACTTATTTTCCGAGTCGTTCGGGATTTATTCTCGAACCCTCGCTATGTTTCTAAGTGAAAATTTAGGTATTAATTAATCGTAGAATTTTTCAAGTATTGTTAAGTAACTAAGCACATTATTTATCATCAGATCTAGAAATATGGCACGATTACAGATCAACATATGTTTTTTTTATCTGAAATGAATTGATTAATAATAACCTCGCATGATAATAGACGTAGTTTTCATAACAACATATTTTTCTCTTCCCAAACCTACTAGTATAAAGGAGATATCATAAAAACCGTCGATGACACGCTAATCGTCATAAATACGGCGAGCACTCGGGAACTCCTGTATTATTCACACGAGAACATTAGCATAAATTGGGCAACGCTTAGGCGTGGTACACACCGTCGGAATAGATGATGATAAAACTGGGGACATAATGCAGAATACAGGAGAATTACAGTGCCTTTTAAATAGAAAAGAGACGTATACAGAGTAGATATGACAATACGACACCACGTGCAGAGTATCACGTCCTGTGATCGTATACAATTTTTTTTATCAAATCCAAGCTTAGCCACAGGAAATTATTTTAATTTCATTAATTTTGAATGTAGGACCATTTTTCTAGGCAAAGATAGTTAGTTCAATGACCTGTGCGAGTCCATATGATTTTAAACTCTCTTTCTCAATGATTACAGATGATTACATATGGTATTACTTATTATTTCGATGTTTTAATATTTATTTTGTTAAAAAAAAACGTTTTTTTAATTTTGGATAAACAACTTATTTATATGTTTAAAATGCTTCTATAGACTATTAAAAACCGTGTTTTCATTTATTGTCGTATTGTCATATCCACGTTGTATACAATGAGTTAAGGAGTTTTCCAATGTAGTACTGCCTTTTAATAAAGTGGAGACTTATACAGTGAGTTCCGGAGTTTTCCAATGTATTACTACCTTTTAAACTGGAGACTTATACAGTGACTTTTACAGTTTTCCATAGAAGTACTGCCTTTTATTAGAGTGGAGACGTTTAGAGTGAGTTTCGGAGTTTTCCAATGTATTACTGCCTTCTAATAGAGTGGAAACGTATACAGTGAGTTCCGGAGTTTTCCAATGTATTACTACCTTTTAAACTGGAGACTTATACAGTGACTTTTGGAGTTTTCATAGAAGTACTGCCTTTTATTAGAATGGAGACGTATATAGTGTACCCTACAACAGTAACATGCACAATGGCACCATATTTGTTCAAGTTATTTGCCAGCTACTATTGTTCGTCAATAAAACTAAAAATAAAGTTTAGTTTCGTTTTTTTATGAAAAAATTTTTCTAGTAATCTTTAAACAAGACAATATTATAATAAAACAAGTTTAACCGAATTATATCGCGTATAATCAGTAGATCGTTAGCTGGCAGCGGGCGGCAAAAAATGCCTTGGGCAAAAGCGATTTGAATTTTTTGAAATCTGACGCTTGAGGGGATATTATTTAGATTGGTTTCCTGACGTTTCGAAAGCATTGCAGCGTTCGTGGTCGCAGGAAGACTAAGATGACAACATTATTGCCAGCATCTTAAACTTTGATAGGTCATTTCCACTTTTGTTGCCCAATAGCCCAGTAGAACAGCACACCAAAAGATAAAACCGCGCCATTTTTATCTTTTCCACCAGACTTCAATACCCGAACTAAAGCACCGATATTCAGTAACAATAAAAAGCGAAGATAACATGCTCACTAAGCCCTCTCTACACCATATCCTTGTGTAATATTCCGTTTAAAAATTTTAGAGTTTGCAACGGTTTTGAGCTGTAAAATTTTACGGCCGGCCCGGGACCCAATGTTTTAGCCGATGTGTAGCGAAACTTTTATATTTTCGGGTTGATGTTGTATATATCGGTGGAATTTAAGCATTCGACATAGAGCATTCGACCTATTAGTATACAGGAAAAAATTTCAATAGCCTCACGGAGCATTCTAGGTACATATCGGTTTTCCTTCGCCAGAACTTGTGGTTTATCAAATCGAAGAAAATGGTTGGTTGGTTGGGTTTTTTTTTTTAGAAATATTTGTAAAGACGCTTGTCATCTTAGTCTACCTGCGACCACGAAATGCTGCAAAGCTTTCGAAACGTCAGGGAAACCAATTTAAATAATATACGCGATTTAATCCGGTTAAACTTTGTTTTATTATAATGTGTAGTGATCGCGAAAACCTAAGAAGTTATTACATTTCCATTTATTGTTCAATCATTTTTTTTTGGATTTTTATCCGACTTAAAATCAGCAAAATATGGACATAATCTGTAGCAGTCACGCTCCCTGTTAATCTTAGACTGCCGTGTCAGGCCTATCTCTTGTATCTCACGAAACATAGTTTTGAGATATCACCGTTTAAAGATTTTTACAGATAATTGCGATTATCTTAAATGTTTCAAAACTTTCGGGAAATATTTTTACATAATTGGTTGTATTAAAGTCTGAGAAAAACCGGGCAATTTATAGATTTTTGAAAACTTCGACATTTTCAGAGTTATTAGCTATAACAGAGATAGGTGTAACAAGCTCTCTATACATTGGTTGTTACGCGGTGCTCTGTATCTTAAGATACGTGACTTAGCCGCAACAAGTGTAATATGGAATGTTTTGCTAAACACAGGTATCTTTAACTAAAGTTTGTCTGACTGATTATTTAGTATTAAATTAAATTGGTTTATAAAGGAATATAAAAAAAAGTACTCATCTAAACAAATGAATAATGACTTATGACTTATCTAGTAAAAACTCAAATTTTCAAATGCATTAAAATATCCTTTTTAATGAGTCAACAAGTAAAACGAAAACGAAAACTTCTTCTAACCAAGATTCGATAACTTTTAAAACAAATAAACTTAATTAACTTCATAACTAACATAAAAATTGGAATGAGAACTTAGTATTATCAAAATTATTTTAGATACAAAAAAAAACTAAATCCTAGATAGGTATGTAAGATCTTATCTAAATCTACATCTGCATCTAAGTCTGCTTTCTTTCTTGCACTTACACTCCTTCGCCTTACTTCCCGGGGTACTTCATTTTTAACTAAGTCCAACACACTTTTGCAATAGACATGCAAATCTTTGAATTATTTTTCATCGTATGATTTCTTGACGACTATGTAAGTTGAGCATCTTCAAAATTCAACTATTCTTAATGCCTAAATACGTGGATTGAAAAGTTCGCGGTCTTATATAAAAATAATAATGCAATCGAAATGCTTTTGATCTCATTATAATAGTCAACCCTTCAGATGATTTTACGCTAAATTTCTTTGTTGTATTACTTTTGCTTCCAGACTTAGAAGGATTTAATCAGAGCCAGCTGATAAATTTCTTGCATTCGAAAAAAAATATCTCAACAATGCGCTATCAGTACGTGTCCGTTTTAAATTTTGTCCAAAATAGCACAAAACTACATAGTGACGGAATGAGGAGAATCTATTGCATCCGATGCTGTAGTAAAAAATCAGTTAGCTGAATTAAATCCCAGTAGACAGAGCGTTGAATATGTCCACTAAAGCACAAAACACCGAAAAGATATTGAATCTGATGGTAGGAAATCAATAATGAAATATTAAAGAGATAGCTAGGTAATAGATGTTTTTAAAAAGTGATAAAGGAGCAATATTTGCCATAAATTCTGATTTCCCAGGGTATCTAAGAGAAAGATACCGATGCCTTTTTGAGTCAAACAAAAACACAACCGGCTAAGCACTTCACACAAATTTTTATTTCGTTTGATGTAAGAAATTTTACACAAATTAGTTGTCATAAATAAAACTAAGGTCCAGCTAAGACAACAGAATAGTAAGACCAAAAAATACTTAAAAGAAAAGTATAGATCAGAACTACTAGCCTCGAAGCAACATAAGGTGATTATTTTGAAAATAAGGTAATGGTGGCAGTTTTTTGGGTATCGTCATAAACTGCATTCATAACTGCACTTTTTTATACAAATTTTGTAGTTATTGAATAAACGTCAAACAGTAAAAATTACCAACGAAGTTTTTAAAAACTGTTTCGTTTTATCTAAGCACAATTCGCGCATTCTAAAATTATCTGAAACTCTGAAACCATGACTGAAATCCATAATTTAAGGTGCCAGTTGGCTTTTCATTGCCTTGTTTAGGACCTATTTACTTTAATTTCCTGTGTAATAAAATAATAATTGATTAACACACATTTTCATAAAATAACTAGTGGAAAACCAACCACAGACAGTGCGTATTTTGAAGGCTTTTGGAAATTATTTTCAAGTACGTACACTTTTCAAAAACCCGGTAAATGAGATACATCAAGCTGATATACTAACCAACAAAAATAGGTTTGTGAACATTATTCGACCGCGATTATTTTAATCCACCTATTGATTTCAGAAAGGTAGTTATTTTTTTCAGCTGGTCCATAAATACTATCATGTTGCCGTGGGCTATTACTTTTAGAACCATGTTTGTTAATGAAGCTCTCATAATATACACATCATCATCAGTTAATACGCGCACTACAGTCACGGATAAATACTGTATCTAGTAGTTAGCAGAGTTAGGATTTGCTCGATGCGCTCGCAACTTGTCACGCGTAATTGATGTAACTTAAGATACAGTATTTTACCATAACTGACAATGGCAAAATCATAGTTTCAGGAGTTAGGTGATAGGCAATTGTGACTAATTGGTAATAGTTAATGAAAATATTATTTTACTGGGTGATAGAGGATCATGAAAAAATACGATTTAGACCTGTTACGCGTAACTCATGTATCTTAAGATAACAGACCTGCGAGTGACACGGCAGTAGAGCGGCGTGTCTAGGGACTACTCCCTTTTGTCAGCAATCTGAATGCCTCCCTATGTCCGGCTATCTGAAGGCGTTCCTAATTCCGGCCTCCTGAATGCCTCCCTAATTCCGGCTATCTGAATACCGACCGTGTTGGGATACAGGTACACCACAAATAATACGCACAATTGTTCAACACACGTTTATTTATTACACAGTTATTCAGAGCACTCTGTCTATTGTTATTTATTAGGTACACTTTATGGCGCTGTAACGTTATACACGATATACATACACATGATTTATATACAAGAACAAAGAAACTATTATTAATATATCGAAACAAATACTTATTTAAAACTGCCCTACATTACTTCCTAATTACCCTAATTATCCTAAGAGACCATGACCACGACCTGCAGCATTACTTCCATGCTATTTCTTAGTTCTGTGACTGACCGCAACTGATTGACTGACTGACTAACTCAGAAACGCCCTGACTATATATACTGGAAGTGAGGTACCTATAGCGGCAGCGGAGGGCGATCGAGTCGTTTCCTGTTCTACCAACCTTCCCGTTGGGAAAATAGACTCGCCCAGATCCTCGCCCCCCGGTTACCCCACTTCAACCCCTATGCTAAATGAACCTAGCCAATCAGAGCGTATCTTTTTGATATGATGCAATCTGTTACCTTATTAGGTAATGCTGCCGATCGGGTCACGGCTCCCGCCGCGCACCGCGACGGGAGCAGGCTACGACTAGTTCGTAAAACAATTACGATGTTAAATGCTACTAGTTAGCAAACAATGCGACATTTTCTTCTTACTTTGAGCTATTGTTGCTAACTAGAGCCCCTAATCCTAGACCATTGTTAGGTCATACACACCCTAGCCTTATCTTTATGGTTTTTAAAACTTACATACTAATGCCGACATCATTTCCTTACATCTATTTACATATGTCGCCGACATTCTCCCCCTCGTGCTCAGCACCGTCCTCTGCTTGCGGCGACTGGCGGGGGACGATCTTCACGATGCGGGAGCTGGGTCGCCTCATGACTCCGCCTGCAGTAGCCACGTCCTCCACGCGAACACGTCCATGCGGTCCCGGGTACACTTGTTTAATGGTACCCCGGGGCCAGCTACAGCGGGGGAGAGTGTGGTCGCTTATGACGACGACGTCGCCCACACGCAGGTCTCGTTCAGATGCTCTCTCGTCGATGTGTCGGGGGAACAAGGTAGGCAAGTACTCTCGCACTCACCTACTCCAGAAGTGATCTGCTAGTCGTTGTGCTGTCTTCCAGGTGTTAGGACCGACCAGATCTCGGTCGGAGAAGATGCCGATGCTCGTGGTACCGGAGGATCGCCCAATCAGAAAGTGATTGGGCGTGAGTGTTTCTTCCTCTGAGATGCTGACGTCTGTCAGAGGCCTGGAGTTGACTATGTGCTCGGCCTCCAACAGTAGGGTGTGAAGGACCTCTTCCCTCGGGTGTCGCTCGCGGAGTGTCGCCTGCAGCGCGGTCTTAATGGACCACACCAGGCGTTCCCAGGCGCCGTCCATGTTAGGCGCGCCCGGGGGCGCTCCAGCTCACACCCAGGTGCTCGGCTGCTGCAGCGATGTCAGAGGCCTTGAGAGCCTCAGCAGCCTCCTTCAGCTCGCGGTCGGCACCGACGAAGTTCGTGCCGTTGTCGCTGAAAATGATCTTTGGCATACCACGTCTGGCGGCGGCGAATCTGCGAAGAGCTAAAATCATGGAATCAGTAGACAAGAAAGGCGCCAGTTCAATATGAACGGCCCTTACAGTGAGGCAGGTAAATAGAGCCCCCATCTTTTTTCGTGACGTCGCCCGATTGTTACTGTCATGGGACCGAAGTAGTCTACTGCAGTACATTGGAACGGTGGAGCGCCATGCCTCAACCTTTCAATGGGTAAATCTCCTGGAGGCATGTTCTGTGGTTTCGCTCGATACACGCGACACCACTGGCAGTTGCTGGCAATATGACGCAGTACAGTTCGTAGACCTATTACACAAAATCTTTGTCGAATCTCATTCATCACAGTTAGGTGGTTACCGTGATTAAATCGCTGGTGATACTAGGCGATTAAAAGTCTTCCTATGGGATGTCGACTATCTACTATTGCGGGCCTTTTGTACTGCCTGCTTACTCCTCGTACTGCGTCAATTCTTCCACGTAGGCGGATCAGCTGGTCTTCCATGACGACGTCGAGTTTTCTCAATCTACTATTCCTTGGTACATCTTCATTCTGACTTAGCTTCTTGTATTTTTCGGAAAAACTTTCATTTTGACAGCGTTTTATCAATAAATTCTCTGCTTGTTCTAGCAGATGCACTTCTATGGGAAGGTATCTTCTTTCTTCGGTCCGCACAATATTTTTCTTCTTTATGATCGGCGGTGCCTTCCCTTTCGTTTTCTTCCAGCTAGGATCATCGCTTCCTTTTTTCTTTCTTACGGCGTTCACTTGTTCCTTGGGCTTGCACAGTTCTATAAATTGCAAGACCCTCGCCGTTGCACGTAGGAGACGATTCCAGTTGGATGAACGCACAGGATCAGGGGTTACATGACTATTCGGGTTCATGATCACTGCTGCGATAGCTATTTCCTTTTCTACGCCAGTCTTCTCTGGCTTAACATTTCTCGGTTTATGCCAATCTTCTCCTTGCAAGTACAACGATTGCAGAGGGCGATCGAGTCTCATACTGATCTGCCAACCTTCCCGTTGGCCAATGGACTCGTCCAGATCCTCGCCCACCGCATTCGCAGCCGCGTCGAATACTACACGCAGCTTCTCATTCTGCGGTTGCACCACTGAGGAGTGAGGAAGGTACCATTTATTATTATTTTCTTCAGTAGGTACTTCCTCTGCATAACCTTTTTCTAATAAATTTTCAATTTGAGCAGTATGTTCTTCTTTCAAATACTGATTCTTCTCAAATTTCTTCTCCAAAATGCATAGCCGCTTCTCTGCCATACCGAGGCTTTCTGGTATTCTTTCTTCTTTATTTTTCCATAAAAGGCCAACTTCGAATCTTCCACTTGGCAGGCGTCTGCTGGTCTTCTCTAAGATCTGGATAGCCTTATCATCAGCATCAGTACTAGGGCGCTTCGGCGCCACTCCCATTGATTCTATAGAGAAGTGATCCTTCATCAGCTGTTCCAAGTCATCCTCAGCTGTATTGAGATGCAGGCACTGGTCTATGAAGTTAACCTGTCTAGTGTTGCAACCATGCAGCACCCATCCGAGTAAGGTCATTGACGCCACAGGTTGTCCAGATTTTCCTCTCTTCAGTGACCGTGTGACTATCAGCTCCCAATTATCTTGACCTATAAGCAGCTTTGGAGCTTGTTCCGAATAGCAGACCTGGCGCGCTATGTCTTTCAAGTGTGTATATTTACTGACATCAATTTCTTCTAGGCGTTGAGATGTCAGGTTCAGGTTGTCTATTGTTCTGACTCCTTTGAGGCTTGAGGCTTTCATATGGTGGGCGCCTTTTATTCTTATATTCAATCTACGTGAATTAGCGTTCACTATTCTTTTTCCTCCCACTGTCTCCAGAGCGAATGGGTCTCTAGGCCCCTCCGCACCTATGGCCTCAGCCACCTTGGAATCTAAAAGCGACACAGTGGACCCCTCACCCAGCAGGGCAAGCACAATCATAGAGCCCTTAGGTCCAAACAATTCAACAGGCAACATTTTTAAAAAAGCTTTATCATTCCTAATCGCATTCACCAAGTTAGTAGTCACCTCAGTCTTATGCTCCTCTTTCTGCTGCTGATCAGCTGATGTCCGTTGTAGGTCCACATGTAATAATCGATGATGCCACCTTTTACATATGCCGCATCCATTTCGCTTGCATGCATCCTTGCGGTGCCTACTACGCAGACATTTGAAGCATAAGCGCAGCCCTTTTACAATATCCCATCTCTCCTGAACTGATACACTCAAAATTTTCCTGCAATCTGAAAGGTGGTGCTCTTCCTCGCAATGCGGGCATTTAATTCTATTATCACTATTATTTACAAATTTCTTATCACTGTAATTCTCTCTTGCCATATGAGTGCCATGCTTATTCAAATAGCGCTTAGGCTTTTCTAGACTTTCAGGCGTTGCGAAGGCACCACACTTATCAGCTTCAATATTTAAAAAATTAGCAATATTTACCAGTTCAGGGAGGGAGCAATCCATTTCTGCTGCGTAATCGTACCATCGGTACTTAATCACTGAGGGCAACTTATCCACTATTAACTTCACTATTTCGGGTGAATGTAAATATTGCGGTTTAGATAGTTCCTTAATTGCTGCCACACTATTATTCACTTGGCTAGCAAACATACATATTTCGCGAGCGCCGTCGGTTGGTTTCACTAATGATTTTATTTTATCAAGTTCACACAACACTAGTGATTCTGGTCGTCCGAAACGCCGCCGCAATGCGTCTAATACTTCCACTGGTTTGCAATCCGAGTACAACAAACTCTTGATAGCGTCGCGCAGTACCTTTCACCGCTTTCCTTATCCGTGCTATATTCTGCACATCGTTGAACATGGCCGCTGTATCTTCATACACCGTTTTAAAGGCGATCCATTCTGACGTATTCCCGTCGAAGAACGGCAGCTCATGTATGTACTTAGGTGGCTGCTGACGCGTATTCAATGCTTTCACTATCTCCGTAGCAAAAACCGCTATATCACTTTTTCTTGTTGTCGACTTATCGCATTGCTCATATTTACTCGGTTGCACTATAATTTCTTCGCGCACTGTGGTTTCTACCCACTCTTGAACCTGGCCGGTGCGATCCTCTGGTTCTCGTTCTTCATCGGAGCTCAACTGTTCGTCCGCCTGGAGACGCGCTAGCTTTGCCCGGGCGGCCGTGGTCGCTGCCTTGGCCTGTTCCAGTTCCAATCTGGCTAGCTCCTCCTTGGCTTCCAGCTCCTTCCTCTTGGATCGCGTCGATCGGATGGACGGAGCGCGCGGAGGACCCAGGGGCACCATCGTCATGTTGGACCCCCAGCCCGCTTTATTCTTCTCGATTTGCTCCGCCTTCTCATCCTTGTTCTGGTCGGTTGTCTTCGATGCGCTGGTTGTTGCTATCTTTGAAGTGGCTGCTGTAGTCGTGGTCTCTGTCGTTGCTTCAGTGCTCGTGCCGTAACTAGATGCTGTCACCTCGGTTCCTGTCGGTGTCGTCGACTCAGTTCCAGTCGCGGCTGTCAACTCGGTGGCACCCTCAGAGGATTCTTCTGCTGGTTGCTCAGCTTTTGAGGGCGCACCCTTATTCGATCTCGTTACCGGCATTTTGATTCACGTATTTAATTAACACTGGTGTACCTGTTTATCCGGCTCGCTAAGGACCAATTTTGTAGCAGTCACGCTCCCTGTCAATCTTAGGGCGGCGTCTCTAGGGACTACTCCCTTTTGTCAGCAATCTGAATGCCTCCCTATGTCCGGCTATCTGAAGGCGTTCCTAATTCCGGCCTCCTGAATGCCTCCCTAATTCCGGCTATCTGAATGCCGACCGTGTTGGGATACAGGTACACCACAAATAATACGCACAATTGTTCAACACCCGTTTATTTATTACACAGTTATTCAGAGCACTCTGTCTATTGTTATTTATTAGGTACACATTATGGCGCTGTAACGTTATACACGATATACATACACACGATTTATATACAAGAACAAAGAAACTATTATTAATATATCGAAACAAATACTTATTTAAAACTGCCCTAAATTACTTCCTAATTACCCTAATTATCCTAAGAGACCATGACCACGACCTGCAGCATTACTTCCATGCTATTTCTTAGTTCTGTGACTGACCGCAACTGATTGACTGACTGACTAACTCAGAAACGCCCTGACTATATATACCAGAAGTGAGGTACCTATAGCGGCAGCGGAGGGCGATCGAGTCGTTTCCTGTTCTACCAACCTTCCCGTTGGGAAAATAGACTCACCCAGATCCTCGCCCCCCGGTTACCCCACTTCAACCCCTATGCTAAATGAACCTAGCCAATCAGAGCGTATCTTTTTGATATGATGCAATCTGTTACCTTATTAGGTAATGCTGCCGATCGGGTCACGGCTCCCGCCGCGCGCCGTGACGGGAGCAGGTTACGACTTGTTCGTAAAACAATTACGATGTTAAATGCTACTAGTTAGCAAACAATGCGACATTTTCTTCTTACTTTGAGCTATTGTTGCTAACTAGAGCCCTAATCCTAGACCATTGTTAGGTCATACACACCCTAGCCTTATCTTTATTGTTTTTAAAACTTACATACTAATGCCGACATCATTTCCTTACATCTATTTACATATGTCGCCGACATAATCTGTTCGTAATAACTTATAATGAAAGCGTGCGACGGCTGGCTCATGCGGCTGCGGGTTTGGGGAACAACCCTCTCCCGGACGGCCGCGTGAACCAGCCGTCGCGCGCTTTCATTGATGTTATTACGAACAGATTGTGTCCATATTTTGCTGATTTCAAGTCGGATAAAAAATTAAAAAAAAAAAGTATTGAACAAATAATGGAAATGTGTTCTATTACTCATACCGAACCACCAAAACAAAATTTGCGTACTAGTTAAAAAAAAAAACTGTGTACGTATCATTAATTTTACTCATATTTTGGTGAGGTGGAATGGAATTGTAAAAAACTAAAGTGTCGTACACGGGTTGTGCTTTAAAATAGCAAAACACTGTGTCTCAAGATACAGGTTTTTTACTTAGTTTGAGAGACAGCAGACAATGATGGCCGTTTCTTAATTGCAATTAGTCCTTAAGATTTCTTATGTAATTTGTACGGCCGTGCTCCCATAGTAAAAGTTGTTCATAATGATGAGTACAATGACCCCTTCAGAGATTTAGTATAAACACAGACCAGTAAGCCACAAGACGCCGCTTAAACAACATTTTGCATTAGAACGTAGTCGTAAAATGTTAGTGGGGACCGGGGGGCGGACGGCGCGCTATGATTGGTTGGCTCAAATGTTCGGTGGTTGATTCCGTATGATTGGTGCCGCTCGCGGACGGACTGACGTCCTGATTGGCGGCGGGGCGTAAGATATGCAGTGGTACTGCATATGCGTTGTGACCGGGGGTGTCCGGCTAATCGGTGTCTAGAAGCTTACTGGTCTGTGAGTATAAACTATGAATAAGGTTGTACATGTGTTCGTACGAGCCGAATAAATAGATACCAAATTCAGCTACAAGTTATAATCTTCTACGCATCCATCGTACATCCAAGATCATTCCGGCACCTATCTAATCGCCTAACGTCTCAATAGCGGGAAAGTTTCGGCAGGTACTAAGTTCTCACCTAAATTGCACACAACCCCACTACTTAGTGGCATTAGGTACCAGATGGTGGCATGTTAAGTAATCTCCGATATCTTAGTAACTGGTTCACGAGTGACTTCACTAAGTAATTAGGTGGATTTCTGTGTGCTTCAGAAGATATTCTAAAAAGTATGTGGAAAGATATTGTAACGTTGTACATTATTTCCTAAGTTTCTAAGTATTAGAAGTTAGTATTATTCTATCAAAAAAAGTATATTAACAAATCAATATGTACAAGTTACGTTCATTTAAAACTACCAATATTATTTCTTAACATCAGAGAGCCGCGCGAACGCGACGGTAAGCGAAAACAGGTTTTGGTTGGCTACGTTCGAGTCGCAATTTCACCACACTTGTCATTACGGAGCTGTGAGCAGCTAATGTGTGCTAACCGTGGAAATATTTTAAACGGCAACCGCCACCACCTACATTTATTTATTAAAAAATCAATTACCTAAAATCTAAAACTGTGCTAATTCTACAAATACAAACAGTGTTAAACCCCAAATCGGGTGAGTGTGGCAGAAACATTATTTTAACTAATTTTAAGTAGTTAAGTACTTGCATGACTTTGATATTTTTGATCATCAAAAATCATCATCATTTCTCGACGATCATCATCACTACTTGCACTATATCATTTTGTGTTAGTGTAACTACTGTATTAACATGTGATTAGACTATATTTTGCTTCGCAAAGGATATGACCGAATGACCGGTATGACCTTAACCGTGTCATGAAGGTCATATCCATGTCTATTTTAGTTTGTGCTATCCCCAATGCATATCTATTCTTCCAAATTCTTGTACCTATGTAGCTACTGACTTGATTGGAAACTATACTAACTATTTTCGGAATTTAATTTAATTTGTAAAAGTAACATAAATTGTAACTGCTACCATTGTAATATTTTTGTCATGATTTTATCATGTTACTATGCTGTCTAGACTGCCTCATCATGATTGCTATTTCATGCTAGAACACTGCTTTCCATATAAGTAGTACACAGTGGATCACGGATGTCGCAGTCATCAGCATGAATTCGGACAAAGTCTAAAATGTCTAATAACCGGATTCCAGGGTTTTTCGTACACGGTTAATTTTGGAGACGCTACGAGCCTGCTGCACTACTCCTGCAACTCCGCGACATACTACGCCTGAAGACCTACCTACCTGCAACTACCTGCACTGCGGCCACCTTCCTACAGCGGACTACTAAGGATAGTGGTGTTTCATTCAGACTGCGGACTAGAACCTAACACGCGCTCGATAATCTAAACTCACACCCGGCTTCACCGACCTACCTACCTAATTATTGATATTCGGCTTCACCTAACCACCTATTATTATATTTTAGAAACTGCCTATTTTTGTAACCTCAATTACTAAATTAAATTATTTGTTATTGTTGTAAAACTAATATTTTTATTTATAAAACTACCTACCTATAGCTGGACGTGACAATATTTAAATCTTTGTTCTAGTAAGTATACAGGGTGGCAGGGAAACGCTTCCGAAAACGAAGATAGTTGATAGTACTTGTGATTACTGATACGAAACCACGAAAGAAAATGCGATTCTTTTTTTAGTTTCTTTTTTTTTTACATTGCATTTTTCATTATGTATGAGTTTTATTTAACTACCCAAAGCTGGTTATGTATGAAAAATGCAAAAAAATATATATGAAAAAATCTAAAAAAATAAAAGCATTTTTTTTCGTGGTTTCGTATCAGTAATCATCAGCACCTATCTTCATTTTCGGAAGCGTTCCCCTTACACCCAGTATATAGTCACTGAGGTGTTATAATACCTCAGTGTATATAGTATAGTAATAATATTCATTTCTTTAATCAAACGTGTAACTCTAAACCATATGTACGTAGTCAATATAAATATGATTTAAACTTGCCAAATATAAATAATATAATCTTTTACAAAAGTACGTATATCATAGCTATACGAGTATTTAACCCTGTGGACATAAAAAAACTAGATAGTAATTTAAGAGAGTTTTAAAAGTGGTTAATTCAAAAAGTATTTTATACTATAAATTATTATTTTGGTATTACTATGTCTGTGATTTTGGTATAAACTGATAATAATAAGTTAAATATTTAAATATGAAATATGTTATTGTAGTTTCAGACTTCATAGTTTGTACCTACTATTGCTACACCCTATTGGGTAGGCTGTAGATAGTACCAAACTTTGATAAATACCTACATTTATGTACACAGTTTGAGCAATAAATGTCTTCGTCTTTGTCTTTGTCAGTATTAGATAATCCCTCTTGAGCTTGCAATCTGAAGACTCGAAAACGTCCTAATTTAATAATTTTAAACTGCGTCAAGTAAGGCGCTGAGCGTGACCGGTGACGAAAAAAGAGAGTCGAGAGTCTATAATTAATGAGTGAGAGTTAAATTTTTAGAGCGGTGATCATGGTGACCATATTGAACTATGTTTACGGGACTTTTCACGTACCTACAATTGAATCAAAACAAAACAAACATTTTGACTAACCTCAATGTTTCATGGTGGCCACGTCAGTATTTAAAGGAGGAGGTTATTAAGCAGTGATATTATAACGGTCAGGAAATTACTTCGAAAACTACATTTTAATCTCTTTGACATCATATTGTGATAAATTGTCGGTGATACTTAAATAGCACGTAACTAGCATTGGCAAATATCACGTAACTGATTTTGAAAAAATCCTACAAAAGTGGTTTTTTTTTATAGTGTAGGTTGGCGAAACCAGCTAAAGGCCTACCTGATGTTAAGCGGTTCATCATTATCATCATCATTTCATCCGAAAGACGTCCACTGCTGGACATAGGCCTCCCCCAAGCATCGCCACAACGACCGGTCCTGTGCCTTCCGCATCCAGCGGATTACGGCGACCTTCACCAGGTCGTCGGTCCACCTTGTGGGGGGCCTACCCACGCTACGCCTTCCAGTACGCGGTCGCCACTCCAGAACTTTACTGCCCCATCGGCCATCCGTTCTGCGAGCAATGTGCCCCGCCCACTGCCACTTAAGGCTATGTCGGTTACTTTCGTTAAGCGGTTACCTAAACTTAATTACTTTTACTAATTTTCAATTCGTGGTTATAATATTTACCACTTGCCTATTATCTTAATTGACGCGTGCCAGCTACGTACCTACAGAAACCCACAGAATGAAAAATTAAATAATAGAATTTAGCGAGTTTGATAAATATATCAATCTCCCTATTACTCTCAAACGAAATAAAATACATACGTGAGGTTTCCATCAAAGGACAAGCATGTCTCACGCACAGACATAGTAAAAAATATAGACGAAGTGCTGCGAACAATCATAGTGAAGCCAATAAAACCGTGCTCCTCCGTGTAAAAACCAGCGCTCACGCACACACACACATTAAACCGTGCTCACCCCTCTCAGTTCACATGTCGCGGCATCGTCCAGTAAGCATCGCGAAAACAAATATCCTTAAGGTGCATGGTGTGTACGTGAGCACTGGTTGTACATGAAGGAGCACAGTTTTTGTTGGCTTCACTATGGTTGTTCGCAGCTCTTAGTCTATATTTTTTACTATGTCTGTGGTCTCACGTCGATGTTTCTAGACGTATCACAATAAGTAATAGCCACGTTCTCTTTTTATGTGTAGTGGCAGAGACTGACAAAAGTGCAACGTCACAAAGGCACTAAGTTCCCACTACGTCGGGTGGGAAATTCTATTTTTGTGTGACTTCTTTAGGCTGTGCAGTGTGGGATAAGAGGAAGCGGAGTAAAAAAAATGAAAAAATAAAAATTAAATCACCAGCATGAAGACATCAAATTGTTATTTTAGAGAGAAAAACTTCCGACTCCGAAAACCCCCAACCCTTCTTTTTAATTTAAAAATTAAATTAAATGTACACTGACCATGTATGTGTAATCTCACAACTTTGTAACTTTCATTTTAAAAAAAAACACAAAATACATGGAAAATAAAAAGGGCATCTCAGCATGTGCTAGCGTGGAACAGCCAGCGCTGATTTTCAGTTGGCACCCTGTAGTGACACACGGACGAAGGAAACATGTTTATAGATAATCATAAGTAAGTACATATATTGGTCTGGGATAAAAAAAAATACACAATAAAAAATGTATATTAATAAATAAGGCATGAGTATATGAAGGAAGATGGATAAAATAAGCTAAAATATGGGACATACATTTTTTAATAAAAATAAATAAATAATGAAATAATGCGACAGCCGGTCACTATCCAGTGAAATTAGCAAATAAAATGGTATTCCGCAAGCTTTCATACGAACGGCAGGAGTAAAGAGACCATCAGCTTATAACTTGCACCAAACCAAAAGCACAACTTTAATTTTATAGATCAAAAGACAGACGCGGTGTCTTGCTTTTAGACAAACAACAATATGTGCCTCATGACGTAAGCGCACTAGGCGAAATATTTTGTTAAAAGTAAGTTCTGACGTCATAAGTCAAAGTAATGAGGTACGGAGATAATTAATTGTTAATTTTTATCTCGTAATAAATCAGCGTATTGAAAGTGTGTCAGAAAAGAAGGAAATAATATTTCTTGATGGTGATGATATGCGAGATAATAAATAAAATTCTTGGAGTTGTATACAAGTAGGTATTTAGATATTTTTTTGAGCTAAAAAATACCATTATTGATCGAAGAGCTAAGGTTTTAAATTCGACGACGACGACGAAGTCTGTGGTCTAGTGGTTCGAGTGTGCTGATCACGAGGTCGTGGGTTCGATTCCCACAGGACACGAATATTTGTGTGATGAACATAAGTGTTTGTGTTGGTCTGGGTGTTTCTTATGTATTATAAGTATGTATTTACAAAAAAAAGTATATATGTATTAAATCCATTGTCATTTAACCCATAGCACAAGCTCTGCTTAGTTTGGGACTAGATGGTGCTGCGTAAAAATGTCCCATGTCCTATAAAGACGGCGACCAAATTCACGTAGATAACATAAACAGCCTATTACTGTCCCACTGCTGGGCAGGGGGCCTCTTCTCAGAATGAGAAGAAGTCAGGCCTTAGTCTACCACGCTGGCCTACTGTGGGTTGGGGGACTACACTACACACACCACCAAAAACTTTATAAAACACTCTCAGGTGTGCAGGTTTCCTCACGATGGCTTTCTTCACCGTTAAAGCAAGTGATAATCAAATTCTGATCCACATATGAATGTGAAAAGTCAGAGGTGGGGGGTCGGAATTGAACTCAGACCCTCCTGCATGGAAGGCAAGTATTCAATCACTAGATTCACTAGACTGCGACGTAGATAAAAATTGAATTTGACATGACTATGTCTTTTGTTTCATGTGGTGCCGGACGTAAAGAATTGCACCACACTCTCTCTTCTCATGGGTGTCGTAAAAGGCGACTAAGGGATTCACCAGAGAAAGGGCAGCAGCGTTCTCTAAGTATTTAAACAACCAACGGCGATCGCCAACCCGCCTGCCTAGCGTGGCGATTATGGCATATCCCCCCTTTTGGGGGTGGCCTTTGTCTAGCAGTGGACGTTTTTCGGCTGAAATGATGATGATGAAATGATGATCTTCTGTACTTTGGTCAAATTAAAATACCTCCGGCTCGCTGGGAGGATTACTGAGTCTTCAGTGTCTGTCTCTGTGTCTTCCCTTTTGAGTATTGGCGACAGAATAATACGAGATAACCAGTAATGGCTCTTATTGCCAAAATACCTACAGTAAAAGACTATTTTCTGAGGCTGGGAATATCTATGAAAATAAAACTAAATCTTGTTAGTGCTAGATGAACAATTTTCTTTACTCTTTTTTATAGTACCTACTGAAAATCATGATCATCATTTCAGCCGAAAGACGTCTTCTGCTGGACAGGCTTCCCCCAAGCATCATAACAACAACCGGTCCTGCGCTTCCCGCATCCAGCGGGTTCCCGTGACCTTCACCAGGTCGTCGGTCCACCTTGTGGGGGGCCTACTCACGCTGCGCCTTCCAGTACGCGGTCGCCACTCCAGAATTTAATTTATTTTTATTTTTTAATTTAAAAAGAAGTAAACGATGTGGTCTCCTGTAATTGAAGAGAAAGAAGTGAACGATATGGTCTCCTGTAATTGAAGAAATAAAAGAAGTGAATGATGTGGTCTTCTGTAATTGAAGAGATAGAAGAAGTGAAGGATGTCATCTCCTGTAATTGGAAAGAAAGAAGAAATGAACGATATGGTCTCCTGTAATTGAAAAGAAAGAAGAAGTAGACGATGTGGTCTCCTGTAATTGAAGCGAAAAAAGAAGTGAACGATTTGGTCTCCTGAAATTGAAGAGGAAAACAAGTTGAACGATGTGGTCTCCTGTAATTGAAAAGAAAAAAGTGAACGATGTGGTCTCCTGTAATTGGAGGAGCACAGTTGTTTATTATCTTTGTGTTTCTTAAATTATTTGTAATTGCGTATTCTCTGTTAGAAATCCAAATGTCCAAAAATCCAACTAAAAATACTATGTATCTGTCAAATAAGATCATTTATCAACGAGTAACGAGCTTAGCCTTCGTAAATCTTCAAAATGCACATAAAACTTGCAGACCAGGTCCAGTACCAACTATCGTGTTGACGATAACGTTTCATAGTCCTCATAATACCATACGTGGTTAGGCACACGTGTGCGACCTAATTATTATTTAACCATCGTCAGATGTCTTTAATGGTAGACGAGTAAGGCATGACCGCCATTAAGTAGGGGCACCATGCGTTGGTGTGCTGACTCGGATTTCGTTGAAACTTGAAACGGAGATTGAATGAAATTATTTATTCCGCAAATTGGATGTTTAAATCAATTTGACGACGTCTGTGGTCTAGTGGTTCAAGTGTCGGACTGCTGATCACGAGGTCGTGGGTTCGATTCCCACAGGACACAAATATTTTATGTGATGAACGTAAATGTTTGTGTTGGTCTGGGTGTTTCTTGTGCATTAGAAATATGTATTCACAAAAAAACGTATAGTAGTATTATATCCATTGTCTAGTATCCGTAGTACGGAAAGCCTATACAATGCGAGGTCAGCATAAACTGGAAATGTACAGCTTGATGTGTAGCCGTGTGTACAAGCTCTGCTTAGTTTGGGACTAGATGGTGCTGTGTAAAAATGTCCCAAAAAATATTATTTATTTATTTATTAAATATAAAAAAAATCTAAATCGGTTGGTAAATGACGGAGTTCTGAGGTAACAAACATAAAAAATTAAAATACAGTCGAATTGAGAATCTCCTCCTTTTTTTGAAGTCGGTAAAAAAATGCATGATAACTGCCTACTGACCGAATTTCCATGTAGACTAAAACATAATCCCTAATGCAACAACAACACAAAAAAACCCGGATTTAAATCCTCAAAATCCTGTCCCGGATCAACGATTTTAATGGTAACCGTAACATTAACCCGTTCCGTGTCTGTCGCTGTTAAATAGTAATGTTACGGTTATAACCCTACGTATTCTAACCCTGGAGTTCGCAATGTTTTGTATAAATTACTTAGCTGGACCCCCGATATGATCTGGGATGGACCGCAGACAACATCAGTTAGGGGAATAGCATTTCGGGGGGTCACAAAGGGGTATTAAAACTAATTGCGTAGGTAATGCAGCTGGATTATGGTCTAGTTCTATAGTCTTGGATGAAGGAGGACGAGAGGGACGACGACGAGGACGACAATGATGAATAACGAGGATGACGAGGAGGAGTCCTTGTCTGCTGAAAGTGGGGGCTGAGGTACTTGATTTATTATTATTCCGTTTGTTCATTATCATAACTTATTTTTTACATTTTTAAATATTTTTAAACCTATATAAAACAAAAACATTTAAAAATATCCTAAAAATAGTAGCCCACCGGCAGTCAGGGCCTCAGAGAGAGGAACTTCCTCACGATACTCGCAGTGTCAAGAAGTATAGTTATTATTACAAGCCTGAAGTGTCCCACTGCAGGGCAAAGGCCTCCCTACTCTCCTTCCACTTCTTCCTGTCTGTTGCTACAAGAGTCCAGTCCTTTTGGAAGGAGTCCAGCTCATCCCGCCATCTCCGTCTGGGCCTGCCGCGTTGACCTCTGCCATGTAAGGGGACCCATTGAGTTGTCAGTTTGGCCCAGTGGGGGACTGACATGCGGCAGATATGTCCAGCCCAGTTCCACTTTAGAGTGGCAGCCTTCCGGGTGACGTCAGCTATTTATGGGAATAAAAATTACTGTCTTGACATTAAATGCAGAAGGTATGAATTAATTTAAATAAATTGATTTCCATGGACTTATCTGGTAACTTACGCTGCCGTAACAGTAGTTGGCTTCTGTGGCGGCAATATGCTGAGATAGGGCCATAGAATCTTGTATTCTCAGGATAGGGCCTTTTAAGGGTTCAGAACCCAAAGGGTGCTAAACGGGACCCTATTACTCTCGTTACGCTGTCCGTCCGTCCATCTGTCTGTCTGTCACAGGGCTGTATCTTTGTAACGGTAATAGATAACCAGCTGAATTTTTTACAGAATATGTATTACTTTAGTGCCTATCACGACAAATAATAAAAATAAAACCAAAGGGGGTCTCCATACAGCAAACCTCGAAAAACACTTTTTTCAAAGTTTTTGTTCCTGCTCTATCTTCAAAACGGTAATACATACCAGCGTCAAACTTGGTATGATTATAGTCAATACTATGCAGTTTAGCAAAAAATACTAAAAATAGGGCAAACATATACATATGTGGATATATAAAATATGCAAACATTCATATATCACGCAAGGTGCGTTGATGTCCTTTGATGAACTCTTGTAAATTAAATCAGTTTCTATATGGTATCAAGTCAATGGGTGGTACAGAACCCTTATTGCGTGAGCCTGACTCGCCCTTGGCCGGTTTTTTTGCTATCTGCGGGTTTTATATAGTAGAATCTGGCTGTATATTTTTTTCTTGTAATAATTTTTTTCTATTTATTATGTTCGAGTAATATTTTCTTTCTTTCTTTTCTTTAAATTATGAATCCCCGTATCTATGTGACACAGAATATCTGTCTATCTATCAAAACACGTCTCGAACTTTTATTTACCTTAAAGTTGGCACAAAACAAATCTAATTTAAAAAATATTTGGATGGGTAATTCTCCAGTGTCTTTATGTCTGCAAACTTTTTATTTCAAGGTTCGTCTTTGAGTACCAATTTAGACTACCTTTGAAAAACTTACATAAACAAAAATATAATCATCTATAAAACTTTATGAAATACTTATACAAAAGATATACTCAGTTGTAAAAAGATACAATGTTAATAGAATTCAATCAGCTTTATCTTCACTAGATCAGCTGAAGGTACAGATTCTAATTCTCACTTAGGCTCCAAAGATTGCCTAGTTTACAATTCAATTACACTATAAACTAGACTACACCATGAATAAAGGTCACGTCTTTATTTAATGCTGGAATTAAGGCGTAAAGCCTGAGCCGTAAATCTGGCCTTAATCTGATAGATTAAGATGGTAACTTTGTGATATACTATATAATATGTAGCTATGTATTGCGGTACAATACAGACTGTTAATGTAATCACCTGCAATATTTAAAGTGATTTACGGCTGGCGCAACTCCCTAAGAAAAAAGTGAGCCTTAAAAATGTATGAAACGCGTACTCATTTTAATGGCGGCTATCGCTGTCTTGCTCTGACATCTATTCGATTTTATCGCACGCATCTACTTGTATCTCTATGTAGTCTGTGACTTGTACAGTGACTGCCGCCATTCTTGTTTTTTTTATTTTTCAAAAGTTTAATGTTTTTGTTTTATGCGGTCGTTTTTTTTGCTATTATCGTGTGTTTCGTGGATTAATCACGTTAATTCGTGTTGTGAATATGTGAAGCGTAAACTTTGTTGAATTGCAATGTAAAATATATGGTTTATAATCTAGCCGGTCAAAAGCCAAAAGCCAAAAGCGTATCTTCATGGCTATTCTTCCCTTAGAATGAATTTAGGTAAGCATAAATTAGCAATTGTAAGGCTATTACTGAAAAGGAATAACGTGTTTTACAGTTTTTGGTTAAAAATCTAAGTCTAGAATTTATAAAAGTAACCTATCAGTAGATTTAGTAGTGTTTGTCATTTTTTTATCGACTATCGATGTTTTTATTTTTTATAAATTTACTTACAGAAAGAAATTAACATTTTTAGTTACAAAAAACGTAATTATAGACTGGCTAAAATACCTATACTCAGTATTTTTTTAAATTGTCAGTATTGTATTAATCTGTGTTTTAATTTAGTTTTTAGTTTCTGTGCCTGTAAACACATGAATAAATATAAACGAATGAGACCATCTACAGCTTTGCCAGAAAAGCAAATTTTTGTAATGTAAGACAAGTGGCATAAAAGTATGTACTTTTATGCCAAATTGTAATTTTCTATGCTTAGTGTTTTTTTTATTTTATTATAGGATGGCGAAACGAGCCAAAGGCCCACATGATGTTAAGCGGTTACCTTTGCCCATAACAACGTGTAACGCACTGCTAATATAATAATGCAATAAATGTTTTTTTCTAGATGTAAACAATGGATTAAAGTTAATGGAAAGGAGGATTTGGTGTACATACCCATTGAAAAACTACACCAATTAAAACATTTGTGGCAGTCATTTTCTAACAAAGGATTTCAAGAAAAAGAAGACCCAACTAAGAAAAATGCTGTTCCATCTGTAGGACTTACTGCAGAATCGTTGGCAGATGAGCTATTCATTGGATTTCCATTACACACTGCTAAAAATAAACGAACCGGTAAGATTTAATTTTAGGCCTAATTCCTAGAATGCGACTTGCACTTTTCTGGTTTCTTTAGTAAGTAAGTAAGTAACTCAAGTTTTATTATATTTACAGGGTTGTCTTCTGTTATATCTATGACACACACTCCACAGAATACCTAATAGTACTACCGTACCCACTCCTGGACTAGTAAATCTTGTTAGTTTTAATTTTTTTTCTGGAATACCTTCACTTGTTAGAATTTAGTGAACTTATTGAATGACAATTTTTTTTAATTGCAGATCCTTCTACGCTTACTTCCGAACCGAATCACCAATAAGACGTAGAAAAATCCCAAGACGCCGTTGATAATGAATATGAATATACAATTTTGGACAATGTCGTTCTTCCAGCTATACATATTCCAGAGGAGGCACAAATTTTCCACGAAGATAACTTTTTGGAATCGTTTTACAAATAAGCAATAGTTTACGTAAGCGGATACATAAGCGGCTCTTAAATAATGTAATTTGTGACAGCGCATCAATTGTATAAAAGTTTAAAATCTAAGTTTCTGCAGATTTTGCGAAGAAAGCGCAGCAGCTGAGAGTAGGAAAATAAAGCCCAATGTTTTGTTTTATTTTAAAATCGTAATAGCAAATCCCATTGTATATTCAGATTTAATTAAACTAGATTTTGACTATACAATGGAATGTCTTTTATTCCTACTTTCGCCAACGTGAACTTGGTGTTTTTTTACCGAGTTAACGTTGGTGTAAGTGGGCCTACCCTAAAATTTAACAAGAAATTAAAATTGGGAGTCCAATAAGCATTTTTTTTGTAGCAATTTATCGATAAAAAAATATGCGTGAGTAGTACATCCCTATTTGGTTATTATGTTGGCAGCTCCGCCGTTACGTCATGTTACTAATGTCAGTTTCATTTTTGTTTTGTTGGTATTCGTTTCGTGTACGCGTTTCATACATTCGACGTTTTCTATCTTTTTCTATGGAAGTCCCGTCTCTTAAACGTAGTGGTTATATACTCTTTGGGAGCCAAGCCGTGGTCTATAGAAATAGATAGAAAGAATGGAAAAGTGGGCGGGGCGTGCGTGCCAACACTCTGCACCAGAGTGCAGGGCATTTCAAAACCTTTCTCATTACGCCTTATGACTTGTTTCTGTAAATACTGTAAAAAAACACGCAAAAATGCCTTATTGCGATATTTCTAACTGCATAAATAAAAGCTATGAAGTACATTTGATTAAAGTTAATAAAAAAAAAACGTCAACATGGGAGGCGTAGTTTGTTTGAATGTTCCCACGCATGAATCGCAAGTAAAATTGTGATTACAACCATTCTATCTATTTCTGTGACGTGGTTACTCACGGTATGGCTGGACCACAAATTTAAAGTAGCTCAGCGTTATATCAAAAAATCAGCTTTTATTCATTTAATTTAAGTACACAAAGAGTTTATTATGATACGACGTACATACGATTTATGTGCACACGAAAAATTTAAGGAACAGCATATATTTTTTTACGATTTCAGGGTTGGTCCCATAGTAAAAGTTGTTCATACTGATGAGTGCAATGAGACCTGAAGAGGTTTAATGTTGTATGTAGGTTAGGTACCTAGGTATATATCTGGAACTCATCAGATAGCTAATTATTAAAAAAATTGCCAACTTACAACCCTAAAAACCTTATGATTACTCACGTAACAATAACAGCTAAGCTTTTAAAAGTACGTTTAATTTTAACTTCATACATGGAACAGTTGGGAGTGTGAACGGAACATGTGGCGCTCGACTGGTCAGTGTTACCAACTTTGCGAGACAAAAAGTTGCTAGAAAAAAGTGTGGCGCGGACAGAAACGTAAAACTCGCCTTGATGGTCAGTGGCGAAGAGATGTTGAGGGCTACAGATGCGGAATTTGGTAGAAAATTATGTGTTTTTGAAAGAAAGTATTTCAAGTAGAATAACGTTAATATAAATAAACGCTATTTATTACGTGCTTTGAGTGGCAGTAGTACAGGTATTTATGCCACTATCGCGCAATTGTCTAAGTGTAAGTCAAAGACGAGAATATCTCGACGTGAGTGTGATTAGAAAATTATGTGTAGGTATGTTTCTGTGTCAGTTATATCCATAAAGGTATTATACTGACGTAATAGAGACACTGTCACCTCATTATCACGTCACCGAAAGCAAAATGAGTTTATGTGCGAAATTGACACATGTAGGGGTGATTTTTTGTGATGTGACATGGACGTTTCCGCATTATCGATATAGTTCAACCGGCCTTGCTTTTAAGGAGTGGTAGTATTTTAAAACTGCTAAGCTATTAAATAACTATTGTTTTAAAATTACAGATATTCGAGACATAATTTTATTTGTTTTAAAAGATTGAGTTACGCAATTAAGGGCTATATTATAATTACATTATTAATGTCACGAAGGTAAGGAATACATAAGTAAGAAATAAAAAAAACAATTAATCATCATTTCAGCCGTAAGACGTCCACTGCTGGACACAGGCCTCCCCCAAGCATATATTGGGGGGATATGCCATAATCGCCACGCTTGGCAGGCGGGTTGGCGATCGCAGTTGGTTGGTTAAATACTCAGAGAACGCTGCTGCCCATCCTCTGGTGAATCCCTTAGTCGCCTTTTACGACACCCATGAGAAGATATAGGCTGGTGCAATTCTTTACGTCCGGCACCACACGGAACATTTTACAATTAATCATATTAGTTTTAATTAGGTGTATAGAAAGGTTTTCAATCCCGGAACTAAGTTCCTATACACGATTCCGGAATTGGTCAAATTATTGATTTTTTATGAAAAATTACAATATCTATGAACTTAACAAGTTTTCTTGTCCAGTCAACTTAAGTTACACATCAGACTTATCCTACTAATTTATACTACTACATGTAATACTAATGTAAATTTATAGTATATTTATAATTTGTAGTATATTATTATAGTATATTAAATGTAGTATATTATTTTGCGTGTAAAGTCCACTTCCACCTCCACCTCCACCTCTGCTCCACTCCACTCCACTCCGCTCCACTCCACTTCACTTCACCTCCACTTCCACCTCTACCTCCACTTCCACTCCACTTTCATTCATCCATCTATCCATCCATCGTACATTACTATCCGCTCGTGCAAATGCATAGAAGCTTCGTATCTGTCGGGTGAGGGAGGACGCACCCCACGAATCAATTTTTTTCTTTTATTCTCTCTTTCTTAAAACCCTTACTAGTTTTTAAGTCATAAGCTTTCAAACACAAAAAGTTTCATCAAAATCGGTCCAGTAGTGTTAGCGTGATGCTCGAACAAACAATTTTATATAATTTTGTAATAGTTAAGATAAGATAAAAACCGGCCAAGTGCGAGTCAGACTCGCGCAGTAAGGGTTCCGTACCTCTCAACGACCTGATACCCAATAAAAACTGATTTAATTTACGAGAGTTTACAAAAAGACATCAACGCACATTGCGCGAAATATGCACTTTTGCATGTCTTTCTTACGCAGGTACCACCACATGTGTCTATGTTTGTCTTATTTTTAGTATTTTTTGCTAAACTACATAATATGCACTATAATCTGACCAAGTTTGACGCTGGTATATATTACCGTTTTGAAGATAGAGCAGGAACAAAAACGTTGAAAAAAATGCATGTTTTTTGAGGTTTCTTGTATGGGGACCCCCTTTGGTTTTAGACTTTTTTTTGTTTTTAGTATTTGTCGTGATACACCTCATATTAACACATATTCTGAGAAAATTTCAACCGGTTACCTATTACTGTTCAAAAGATACAGCCCTGTGACAGACAGACGGACGGACGGACGGACGGACAGCGTAGCGAGAGTAATAGGGTCCCGTTTGTCACCCTTCGCGTACGGAACCCTAAAAAGTAGCCTGTATGTTAATCCAGGTTATGTTCTATCTGTATGCCAAATTTCATTAAAATCCATTTAGTAGTTTTTGCGTGAAAGAGGAACAAACATCCATCCATCCATACTTACAAACTTTCACATTTATAATATTAGTAGTAGGATAAGATAGGATTTTTGGAACTAAAAATTTTGACATTCTGTCTCCATAATAATTTGTCATCTTCGGTTGAACTAGTTTTTTATCTCTAACTCTTCTTATATTATATTGATTTTTAACTTTTACTTTACACTCGTCACTTCGTAGATTTACCACTTTGAATATTTACCATTATTAAAGTAAAGACCTTTATAAGAAACAAACACCGACCCGAACAAATTCCGTAGGTATGGATCATTGGTGATTTCATTAAACGATACAGTTATCCTTAAAATATCTACTGCAAACCCTGTAATTTTTTCGAGGCTTTCAGCTTTTTTTATATTTTATTTTGTTGTATAGGATGGCGAAACGAACTAAAGGCCCACCATATGTTAAGCGGTTACCTTTGCCAATAACAACTGTAATACCATCTAGGCTGTTACCTAAATGGTACCGCAAGTCGGTTCGCCAAACTGAGACATGAAGATGGAAAGTCTCATATGATTGTAATTACACCGGCATCCATACCATTCTGACCGAAACACAGCAATGCAAGCATCACTATTTGGCGGAGAATAGTAGATACGGTGCTTATTCGTTTTAACATTTGTGCCCATCCATTTTTCTTTAATTAATAACAGCATTTACAGGAAATCTGGAAGTTATGAAGTTAGCCGATCAATATTTTACAGCATTTTTAGCCCGGTCGCACATTGTCATAAAATAGCACCGTATTTACATTTAAATATGTCAAAAGCAGACATACGATTCTGAAAATTCTGTCAGTCTGCGGGGCTGGTACTAAAATTAACTGTATAATTATATATGCCATAGACGTACAACATACTATTATAACATCGTAAGAGTACAACCATGGTATAGGTTCCGGCGCGTCAGATTTTTTCTGTGATCAATGAATGAATCATTGTGATTTCCTTCCAATGTGCGGCCGGACTAAATCAACCTTTCAATACTATCAACCGACTTCAAAAAAAGGAGGAGGTTCTCAATTCGATTGTAGTTTTTAAAGCAGTAACGGACACTAACTTGTGACATGTATGGAGCTAGGTAGTACAAAATTGTAACTATCGACATAAGTATCGATATATTTTGAGCAATCCATATGCGAAACGGTTTCATTTTCACGTACACATTTTTTTTTTATCTAACATATAATTATTTAAAATAACATATTATATAGAAAATAGGGTATTTACTGCATGTTATTAATGTATTACTAAATAATTTTAAGAATAACTTCTATGAAAATAAGCATTATAAAAGTAGTATTGTCCTGCAGATACTTACCTGTGAAACGTCTCTTTCTTTAGGTTAATAATGTAAATTACACAGCAGTATAACACAGAATACTACACCAATACGATTATTGATATTAATTGGATAAAATACAGAACGATTGTGAAATAAATCATAAAATAATACGAGATTATATTTTGATGGGACGCTATGGGAGATTACAATTTTCATAATCGGTTCTACTGACATTTTATTATGTCTCTTTCTAGCATATAGGTTTTTTCGTAAAGATCGGTATTTCAGTCGCACACTTCAGTGGTCTATTACGTCAGTATAGAAATGTCTTTGGTTATATCACAGATTACCTATTGGTTATATGTAGTGTTTGTTTTGGTAATAATTTCAAAATTTTGGTCTATAAGTGGACCGACGACCTGGTGAAAGTCGCGGGAATCCGCTGGATGCAATGATGAAAGCGCAGGACCGGTCGTTGCAGGGATGCTTGGGAGAGGCCTATGTCTGGCAGTGGACATCTTTCGGCTGAAATGATGATGATAATGATGATGGACGATTTACTTAAAACAGTGAAATACGCCATAATCACAGACATATAAAAAAATATAGATGAAGTGCTGCGAACAATCATAGTGAAGCCAAAAAAACTGTGCTTCTTCGTGTACAAACAGCGCTCACGCACACACCATGCACAAGAAGGATATTTGCTTTCGCGATGCTTACTGGACGATGCCGCGACATGTGTACTGAGAGCGGTGAGCACGGTTTGAAGTGCATGTGTGTTCGTGAGCGCTGGTTGTACACAAAGGAGCATTTTTTTTTTGGCTTCACTATGATTGTTCGCAGCACTTAGTCTTTATTTTTTACTGTATTTGTGGCCATAATATTCAAATCTAATTTGACTCTGCAACTACGTTGATGCAAAAAAGAATAAACATGTTGAAAACTCCAAATTAAACCAAATAATGTTTTTAAAGCCTTTCTTTACAATATTCTGATAGAAAAACATCAAATAATTTTAAATTTCCACCTTCTGTGATGATTTTATAATGTAGGCAGAAAACGTTCCCATCACATCCAACCCGAGACTTTGTAATCTTTGCCTCAAGTGTTCAGCTTATGCATGGCTGTAAAATTGAACGGTTCACAATAAAGTACTAGCACTAAGACCAAGCGCACACTGTGGGTTATATCTCGACGAGCATGTGCGCGCACGCTTACAAGGATATGACCAACTATAGGATTTAAGTGGTGTCCTTTTTATTCGTGTTGTTACAATTCAATGGAGCCCTGTAAGGGATTCTTTCATTACCCTTTGTTTGCAGTTTTCCTGCCGAGTTTTGTCCGTACAGGAAGTGATTGGGATTGCGTTTCAAGGTTTTTTGTGCTGAAGTTTTTTGCTATTTAAAAATGGTTTTTATACCGTACCCAAAGAGTGCCAAACGGGCCCTATTACCCTCGCTACGCTGTCCGTCCATCCGTCTGTTTGTCATATCTTTTGATCGGTAATAGGTAGCTGGTTTAAATTTTCTCAGAATATCTGTTGCTAAGACCCCTATCACGACAAATACTAAAAATGATAAGAGTCTAAGACCAAAGGGGGTCCCCCTATACAAGAAACCTCGAAAAACATGTTTTTTTTTCAACGTTTTTGTTCCTGCTCTATCTTCAAAACGGTAATACATACCAGCGTCAAACTTGGTCTGTAGTGCATACTATGTAGTTTAGCAAAAATACTAAAAATGGGGCAAACATAGACACATGTGGTGGTACCTGCGTAAGAAAGAGATGCAAAAAATCATATGTCGCGCTCGGTGCATTGATTTCTTTTGATGTACTCTCGTAAATTTAAATCAGTTTCTATGCGGTATCAGGTCGATGGGTTGTACAGAACCTTTATGCGTGAGTCCGACTCGCACTTGGCCGGTTTTTATAAACATTATACTAGAGAGAAGCCGCGGGCGTCAGATAGTTGTCTAATACTACTTCAGTGATGAAACTGTAAATAACTGAACCCAAAACAATATAAAAGGAAATAAATTGAAGTTCGTTACCTTGACCGAAAGTATCTTTACATCAAAGGATTGAGCAAGGCCGAGAATGATCAAATAACAAATAATTCGTATCCCTTGGCAACTAACTAAACTACGTTAAAATAACAAACAATTTGATATCTTCCGTACAATTATTCTAACCATAGAAATCTCAATAATAAGGTAATAGACACAGAAACAGATAGATAGAATAGAAAAGATGGCGGGGCGTGCGTTCCAACACTCCGCACCAGAGTGCAGGGCAATTCAAAACCTTTCTCAGTACGCCTTATGACTTCTTTCTGTGAAAACTGTAGCAAAAGCACGCAAAAATGCCATATTGCGCTGTTTCTAACTGCAAAAACAAAAGCTGTAAAGTACATTTGATTAAAATTAGTTTTTATAAATTAATGACGTCAACATGGGAGGCGTAGTTTATTCGAAAGTTGCCACGCATGAATTGCAAGTAAAATTGAGATTACAACCATTCTATCTATCTATTTCTGTGGTAATTGAAGTGACGAAGGCGCGTGTAGTTGTCGCCGCGTACAGTTGTCTCGTAGGACACCAGTGCGCGAATCTTTTGCTTAATTATAAGTGCTGTTTTGGACGCAGAGTCACTAAAACTGTATTTTGCAGCGTATCTAAACGCTGAATATATTTTAGGCGTAAATAATTTTGCATTGAATGCTAGAAACAAGGCGTAATTGCGTATTTCTGTGTTGGCAGCGGAAAACCGGCGACACGCATTTCGGTATTAAAAGACAGTAGATAACATTTCTATTACCGTATTATTTAGATTTCTATGATCCTAACTAACTGAATACAATATTTCCTTTCATTTTGTTTTATTTTGTCATCTGATCCGTGGTCTACACTAATTCTTGAAGGACATGTCAAACTTCCAACCTTTCAACTTGGACGAATAAAAAGGCGGACGGAATCTCGCTAATCAAAAACTGAAGCACTTTATTTTTTCATAAACTCACTTTAATTCCGAAAGCATTTTAACACACCAGCCCTAGCCAAGTTGACAATCTACAATCGTCAACGCTAATAGAAAACAATCAAATGTATGAAATCAAATCATACATTTTAATTATTTTGTGTATACTTAGTTTGTGTAACTTTTTAGCATAGTATAATAGTAATATTTAATTTTGTTTTAATTTTTTTTCTTTGGTGTTCACCATCGTCATTATTGTTGTTTTTAAGTATTTTAAGTTACTAACATTTGGGTAATATTTTTATTTTCTTTTTTAATAACAACATTATCATCATCATCATCATTTCAGCCGAAAGACGTCCACTGCTGGACATAGGCCTCCGATAAAATATTATAGATCTAAATAATTACTGTATTATTGTACAGTATTCATTACAGTGAGATCTGAAAAAAAAATGTTGGCAGTAGATACTATATTATTCACAGATTCTTCTAACATACATACATACATACATATTATCACGCCTGTTTCCCATTGGGGTAGGCAGAGACTATGGATTTCCACCTGCTACGATCCTGACACACCTCTTTCGCTTTATCTACGTCCATTAACCTCGTCATGCATGCTCGTCGGTTTAGAGAAATGTTTTATACGTGGAGACTTGTAATATCTGTTTTTTCTTACTTGTCTTATTTAGTAAACAATCTGGGCACGTCTTTTTAATGCAATCCGTCAGTAATAATTAATTAGTGTTGATGATAGCTCAAATGTGGCAAAAATAGGGATAACAGGGAAAAAAGCGATTGCGATTGCGAGTGTTCGATTCAGAGCTTTTAATGACAGATAAATATGAAAAAGAAACAAAAAATGCATATATAAAATTAAAAATAATACAATGAAAACTTAAAAGTAGGTTAGACTAGCAACAATTAGTAAAATAAATTATGTTAACAATTGACACACTAATACAATAATAACATACATAATAACAGATTTTCCAAATCTCTTTTAGTTATTAAGTACCTACTAACATAGGTTAAGTTATATGTTACTAACACATTGGGTTCACATAGTTGTCTTTAATAAATACATAAATAAAAATATATTTTATCAGTAGCTACTTTATTTAAGAGACGTGCCAAGATTGTTTACTAAATAAGACTAGAGAGAAAAAACTCGGTTTCGGTTTGTTTTTTTGTTTTTTAGCTAAAGAAAACAGTATAAAATAAAAACAGTAATCTTACTGTAAGTCTTCCAAAGAAATTAAATAAATAAATTAATTAACAAGACACTATAAACTACCACTTGTAGAATGTTACTATTAAACTACAACTTTAATACTGCTAATTCTAACCCTCCGCTTGTAATACAACAGAATTTATTGCCAAAGTTGAGCTCCAGTACGGGCGCAACTCGAAGAATGCTCGAATATAGCAGCGTTAGTGCCGATATGAAGCATTTTGCACCGCGAACCTGCTTGATTAACCTTTGTTCATAGTTCCTTAACTACGTATGAATTTTCTGAATAGTTCCGCTTTATTTGGGCTTCACCTCGCAATGGGTTAGGGTGCTTCCCAACCTGTGTTAACTCGTGACGTTTTTTGATCATTGGACGACTTTCGTGTCTGTTCCCATTATCTTGAGTATCTGTCGTCATCCTCCTCCCCCAAGGTCATAGTTGACTTCATAATTGACTTGCAGCTTGGGGAAGTGCTGTAATGCTGCAAGAAGCGTCACAATAGATCTTATCAGGTCGCAGTGGCTTAGGGGCGTTTTTTTATTGCATTCCATATTGGTAATATAAACAGGTGGTAGGTTTAAGAATAAGATTCAAATATGGACCCTGTCGGGCACAGCAAAGTTTGGTAGGAGAGAAGAGAAAGAGCGTCTATGTGTATGACTGCATTTAAATAGGTACTTCATTCGTCATTTAATTGTAATTTTATTTAAGTTGTACTAGGAGATTTTTATTCAATTTTTTTGACTCCTATATTTTCCCTCAAAGTAATAAAATCTGTCGTCATCATAGAAATCTAAATAATTTGCTTAGTGTTATTTAGATTTCCACACCGTGCATAAAGAAATTGATAGAAGGATAGCCAACACTTGGAAGAGATTTTGGTCCCTTAGTGAAGTTATGAAGAACAAAGACATGCCAATTAAAGAAAAGAGAAAAGTCTACAACATGTGCATTCTACCATGCTTAACGTATGGTTGTCAAACTTGGGCATTAACGGAACAATTAATGAATAAAATAAACGTCAGTCAAAACAGTATAGAAAGAAGTGTAATCGGAGTTAGGAAAAGAGACAAAGTAAGATTAAAGGAAATAAAAGGTAAATAAATTTAAAGATGCAAAAACAGTTTGCGAAACACAAAAATGGCGATGGACGGGACACATGTTAAGAGACGAAAAAGAAAAATGGACCAAATTAATAACAGAGTGGTACCCAAGGGATGGCAAAAGGAGAAAAGGGCGACAAACGAAACGTTGGGAAGACGACGTCAAAAAAGTAGCTGGTCCAGAGTGGATTCGGATGGCAAGAGACAGGGAGAGATGGAAATCTTTAGAAGAGGCCTTTGTCGAAGGACAAGCTGTATCAAAAAAGAGTACAACGATCGCCGATAACGTTAACAGAAAATTATATTTAAAAAAAAAAAATACTTAGTTTATTTTCGTTACGGAATTTCTGGATTCGGTCTCCACGCTCAAGGCCCGCGATAGAAGCTATGCAATAGCTTAAAAAAGCCACCTAGTTTGCAAGGAGTCCGAATGTCGCAAGCTCAACTTACACACACTACGCAAAAAACTCATCACAACAAAAAGCATGCAAACACATAAAACACGCACACATGCATACTTACGGCATTTTGGAAATAAAAGAAAGTTTTCTCTCAAACTAGGGCACATACTCGGGTGCAACTGACGTGAATTAGCGGAAGGGTATGGCGCTGTACACTCAACCAAACGGAATCATGACCCACTATAAGCTTAATTTTCAAACATTCTGATACAATTAGGTCGAATTTCGAAATTAAACTATGCGGAACGACAGTTTATTCGAAATTCAAAACATAGTTCCAGTTTTATCAAAAACCAATTTTTTATCCTATGGCATTCATAACAAAACTCAAAATTGTATAGACCTCTGGCCCTGACTATTAAAACAGTTTCCTTAATATTCAAAATGTCCTAAGTGCAGCAAGAATTTTACTGTTTTGATAAATTCATACGAATTATCGTCTGAGTGGGTCATGATTCCGGTCTGTCGACTGTACATACAACGGTCAGCCTTTACGCGGCGGTTTGTCCTCTCTCTAGTATTATGATATGATATAAATAAAAACTTTTTAACAAAAAATAAAACCGACTTCAAAAACCTTAACTAAAAAGTAAAAAATAATCATTGTATGTATTTTAAAATCTTAACATAAACCAAAATGTTGAAGGCGGCGCGTGATTTTCATGTACGTTCACATAAACTGTTTTTACTATAGATATTGCGCTGGACTGTACATTACATGACGCAAAGGGTCAATCACGCGCCGCCTTCAAAATTTTGGTTTATGTTAAGATTTTAAAATACATACAATGATAATTTTTTACTTTTTAGTTAAGGTTTTTGAAGTCGGTTTTATTTTTTGTTAAAAAGTTTTTATTTCATACTTTTTAGTTGATAATTCACAGAAAAACGAAACTATTAGTAGATCATCTAGGTAAGCGAAGCTAAATTAAACTGATTTATTGAAGCTGGTTAAAAAACTACTCGACCTAAGTCAATAAAATTTATATGGGACCACCGCGCGGACTTCCTCTACCAAATAAAAAAACAACCACGCTAATCGGCCTAGAAATCCCGGAGTAATCGGTGTACATACATGAAAAAAAAAAAAAAAAAAAAACCCGCCGAATACATAACCTCCTCCTTTTTTTGAAGTCGGTTAAAAAATATTTTTTATTTATCGTTGGACTGTCGTCTAGCTTGAAAACGAAAGCATGGATACTACATTGTCTCACCAGTTTTGAGTTATGTTTAAAGTTTCAAGTCTCTAGCTCATCAGAAAGTTAGTTAAAAATCGATTGCAAAATTTGTACTGAACAGACAGACAGGACAGGGATTCACCAGAGGATGGGCAGCAGCGTTCTCTGAGTATTTAAACAACCAACTGCGATCGCCAACCTGCCTGCAAGCGTGGCGATTATGGCATACCCCCCCCCCCCCCCTTTGGGCTTTGGGGGGGGCTTTGTCCAGCAGTAGACGTCTTTCGGTTGAAATGATGATGATGATGATGAGACAGACCGGAAGAAAAACGAGTTAATACAATCGTCGTAAAAAAAGTGGTGGCGGAGTATAAACTAAAATCGCTGGTGCAAAACCGCATAAGGGCGTCCCCCGGGGAGGGGCTCGGACCTCGGCTTACTGGGGCAATGCGGGGAACCCCGCTACTATGTCCCCCTGGCAGCCGTTGCTGCATCGGGAGTTGTTTTCTCGAAAGTGGCGGACTTTCGGTATATCGGATGATGACGCGTTTCCCGAATCGCCGCTAAGCGGCAAACCTTGCCGGCGAAGGCGAAGACCTACCTAATCCTAACACAGTGGTGGTTAAGCCTACTCCTAGGAACTACTCTAGAGTATATGGTCGGTCACGCGTAACGAGATTATCTCCGGTTACGACACCGTGAGGGCGTCCTCAGTGGGGAGCTTGGGCCTCGGCTCAGGGTGCAGCTGGGGGACCCTGCCACCGGTCCCCCCGGCAGCCGCTTTTGCCTCGTGTTGTGTTTCTCGAGAGTTTGACTCTCGGCATCTGTGTGGACAAAAAAGGAATCTGTGTTTTTTTTTGTCATAATATATACACTCTTTGATTTTAAATTGTTATGAATTTTTGTCAAAAAGTTTACATCATTATTGTTTATTCTTTCCCATCACGTTTCTACTTAGTCTGCGAAATTAGAAAAAGAAATGTTTAACAATCCGAAAACCCATCATCAAAATTAGAGGAGTTATCCCTAGCGAACTAACAAAGCCCAAATCTTCGTTCATTGCAGTTTCGAACATCACGTCTGTATTTACAAGAAGACAATAAGATTGTATTCACTGCACGAACAGTGCTTGAATGCGCAGTGAACATTAATAAATATTCAGGCTGGGTTGGTGTGAACAGCCGTTTTGGGGACTGGGTCGAAACAATAATGTTGTTAGATTAAATCTGGGCTGGGTTTGTAGATAAAGGAATAAGGTTCTATAATTTTTTTAGGTAAGATTGGTGATAATATCATCATCATCATCAACTCAGCCTATCGCAGTCCACTGCTGGACATAGGCCTAATAGGTGATAATATAATAAAAATAAAATATTTTAATTTTCAGAAAACAACATTCCATAATAATTTTAGTTAGTAACAATGAAAAACTTAAACAACTATGTTAGTAAACAAAGATAACAAAATATTAATAATATGGAGTCATCGATTCGTACCTCTCACATGCAAATCGATGAAACGACTGAGGACGGCTGCGTCCATCCTTCCCGCTATCATCTTCAGGATTCCATTGCTACTCCCCCGCATCCTCTGCACAACAGACGCAATTTTCTTGCGTATGATGGCATGGAAATCATCCACACGTGCATCCGCAAACATGCCTGAAGCACTACAATACCGAGGGAGCCGTAACAGAGCCCTGAAGATGTCATTATACTGAACTCTGAGAGCATTGTAGGATTTTTGTGTGAAGTTAACCCATAGACCACTCGTGTAAAACATTTTGACAGTAAGCCTTGAATAATGTCAGCTTGACTTCTACCATACAACGAGTGAATCGATGAGCCAACATATTGCCACACACTTGCCACACACCGACAATGCCCTCCGTTCCCTCTACCTATAATATTGTGTACTCTTAAACTAATAAGACATAGAGTAGTAGAGAGTAGTGATAGTTTCGTTCAAACCACACAAAGTTGAATCATAAAATCAACCAATGTGTCACACACGATGTGTGACTGCAAGCGTCACGTAAAATGTTCGCCGACACATACATAGGCGCGCGTAAGCTGTAATGAGCTGAGCCATTTTTGGCTCCAATTTAGTTGCTTCAAATTGTGCGCGTGGACTTGGTTTCTATGTAGTTATTCTAAGTGTGTACTTTTAATTTATTAGAAAGGTATGCAACGCCTGGCCAATTAATGACACTTTTATTTATTTTTTCAGTGAAAAAGAAGAAGAGAAAAAGAAAAAAAAAAGAAGAAGATTACAGACAAATAGGCTCTTGCTTCTTGTCTTAGTTTTTTTCGTAAAGTCCAAATGCAAATGTCCCTACCTTATAATTACTATGTGAGCCTTCTGATAACAAAATAAATAAATATGTCAGGTATTTTTTGATAAAAAACTCATGTTATTCAAGACCCTTCGTAGCAAAATCATTTGCAATACGTTAAGTCCTAGCGTTGTTCAAAGTTTTGATGTTGTTGTTGCGAAAAACCAAGACCGCAAGACTGCAAGACCAATACTTATGCTTACATTCAGAGACATATCTAAGCATGATACATGATTCCAACTGTCAAGCCTTAGTATTGCCCAAAGTCTTCATCAAGCAGTCTTGCGGTTTTGCATTTTCGCAAGACCAAGACAAAGAAATTGAAAATGCAAGACCGCAAGACTGTAATACCAAGACTTAGTGTTGCCCAATGTGCGGTCTTGCATTTTCGAAAGACCAAGACTTTGAGCAACACTAAGTTTTGATCTTGCAATCCTACGGTCTTGCATTTCAAGACAAGAACAAGAAAAACTTTGAAAATGCAAGACCGTAAGACAAAAACATAGTCACTTAGTGTTGCCCAAAGTCTTGATCTTGCAGTATTGCGGTCTTGCATTTTCGCAAGACCAAGAACAAGAAAAACTTTGAAAATGCAAGACCGTAAGACAAAGACATAGTCACTTAGTGTTGCCCAAAGTCTTGATCTTGCAGTATTGCGGTCTTGCATTTTCGCAAGACCAAGAACAAGAAAAACTTTGAAAATGCAAGACCGTAAGACAAAGACATAGTCACTTAGTGTTGCCCAAAGTCTTGATCTTGCAGTCTTGCGGTCTTGCATTTTCGCAAGACCAAGACATTGTAAATGCAAGACTGCATACTTGGAAGCTTGCACACTCTTAATACTACATTCGTAACCGCACACATCCACTTATACACACCCTATCACATGTACCTATTCAATCATACCAATTCACGTACACACAATCACATTATAAAAAAAAATGTTTTTTTTTAAATTAATACATCAGCTAAAATCAAACAAAATACATTAAGATCTCATTTTGACATTACACAAAGACACATCATCATCACAAAGACACATACCGCATTGTAATTTAAGTGGCATTATACTTTAATACAGAATAAAAAAATGAAAAAAAAAAAAAACACTGCCATTCTCATTACCTTAAGTAAAGTACTTCATAAAAAAAATTAATAACTTAAGTATCACTATTTTTTGCATATGCTATGTACTTTTTTGTTTTTTTTTTTTGTTTTGTTTTGTGCGGTACTTTTATCTAGTGACATACTGTTCCAACTGGTTGGACGTGCGCCACTCACTTTAGTCACACCTCGGACACTCGATACATTGTAAATGCTAGCACCACCTACATATACAAGATTACGTATGTACACGGACGCACACACACGTGTAGGTTCGGGATGCTCGTCGATCGTAATGCCGACTGGGTACCAAGCGCTTCTCAGTAGTTCTCAGAGATGGCGTGCTAGTATAGCGACTGGCTATTGACATCCATAGCACGATTGCAGTCCAAGTGCCGTCAAACTGCGGGTGCGTACGGAGCGCGGGTGAGGAATCTTGAATTGGCGGGGGGCGGTGAGTGGCCGTTCTGTACGATAGTACTATTAGATATTCTGTGCTTTAGTTTTCTCCATGTACCTTCAAAATATTACACCGTGTGAGTGCGCGCTCCTCCAACCATATTAGTATGAGACTTACTATTTATTTATGACGATGTTTGTGTTTGAGAAGGAGAAGACCTATTCTTTCCGTAATACAGTTTTAACTAGTACGGGGGATAGTGCTAATCGGACTTGATACAACTTGTTACGCTCGTAACTGATAATTATGTTTTATGGTACCAACTATTTTATTCTATCTTCTGTTGTAAACATTAACTAGTACACTAAAAACTACTGTAATTATTTTTTTATTTGTAAGTTGTTCCATTTGGTGAAATTAAGATTATGATTATGCAAGACTGCAAGACCAAGACTTTGGGCAACACTAACGTTAAGACGGTCCTGGAAAACAAAGTGTGGTGCATTAATAAAGAATAGTTACAGGCACTGAGGTAATATGTACTACGTACTAGAGTAGACATTACGAACAAAAAATATCGCGCAACTTGCTGGCCGGTGGCCACGGAGCACGCGCGGCGCGAGCGTGGCTAAGCGAGTGAGAGTGCAGGAGCTCTAAAACATGCTACAAACATTTTGTTCGAGGTGTCTTCTCTAGTACATTTACGGCGACGAACGCCCGCGAATCATTTTATCTATTGCCTATGGGAGGTGAATCTCTCGATTGTCTATCTCTTTCATTTCCTATGTATTGATTGCGTATTAGGGAGCCATTTGTACCTTGTAATTGAGAAATTATGAACCAACGAGCGTCACATTTTTTTTCTAATTTTGCGTTCTGGTTGTAATTACATAGTTTTACGGTATTTATTTTCTTTTTTGCTTTCTTTTTATAGGTGGTAGAAGCAGAGTATGATGATAATTATGACTAGAAATAGCTCAGCTCGGATTTTTCAAGTTGCAAATAACAAAAACAAAGAGTAGGTTACTCATTGTTGTCACAATTCATTTGCTGATTGAATCCTTTAATCCACAAAAGTGGTACTTATACATGCTGATATTTGAATCGCTTATTTTTTTTTTTTTATTCTTCCTGGTGTTAAGCGATGGTGCGGTCGACGGTGATACACGCTTGCCCAGCAAAAACCTATTCACTCGAGTCTTGAAGACCACCAGATTATACTTCTCGGGAATCAAGGAATTCCACTCTTTGGCGATACGTATGAAAAAGCTATTAGCAAACCGGTTCGTGCGTAAGGGGGGAATATCCCGAAAAGGGGTAATTGTACTCATTATTATGAACAACTTTTACTCGTTTTTTACTAGTTCATAATAATGAGTACAATTACCCTTTTTCGGAAAATAAGCGATTCAAATTTCAGCATGTATAAGTCATCATAAGTCATTCTCTACTAGTCAAGTGGAAGTGGAACAAACAGAAAAAGATTATTCACATGAATATGTGCAAGAGGACTATGGGAGATTTTGAATGGAACCCACCCTACAACAGTCATGGGATGCATATCAGTGTGTTTATTAGGAGCCCCAAAAAGTAAACTACTAATCGGGCATACCCCATATAAATATTTTAGGGATGTAAAAATTTATCAACCTACTACGGCCCATTAACATCAACCTATTAGGCGCTTAGAGAGCTGCTCACATGTTGTGAGGGCTATGCTCAGGCTTATCTTATAATGCCAAGAAAAGCGAGTTCTTGGTCTTTAAGGCCGACGGTGGTAAATGTCCAGAAGCCGTGCCTGTAATTATACTGAACGGTAATGAACTAAAACGGGTCTATCAGTTTAAGTACCTGGGGCATTATGTCACCGACGACCTTAAAGACCAGGTGGATATAGAGAAGGAACGTAGGGCGCTGGCAGTCCGATGTAACATGCTGGCACGCAGGTTTGCACTTGAGCAGCAGGCGAGTTAAAATAACGCTTTTTAAAGCTTACTGTCAAGTCTTCTACACGTGCAGCCTGTGGACCAAGTATACTCAGCGGACTATCAGCGCCCTGCGGGTCCAATATAATAACGGTTTCAGGATGTTGATGGGGCTGCCCCGTTTCTGCAGTGCATCCGGTATGTTTACGCAGGCACACGTCGATGGTTTCTATTCCATCGTCCGGCAGAAATAGGCCTCGATTCTCTGCAGAGTGCGGGCCAGCTCCAACTCCATACTGAAAACCATAGCAGGGAGGTACGAGTCTCCTTTAATAAATTCGGTAATCCAGAAATGCACCACAGGCAACGAGCTGGTTACCAAATATTAGTACCTAGTATTAAGCTTTACTAACCATAGTTATAAGGTCTTTCTTTGTTTTACTAACCTACTATGGATAACTTATCTGAAATAAATATTATTTTATTATATTTTTATTCTTACTACGGCGCGGCGGCGCTTCGAATGAGATATATTTCTAATCTGTTGGAGGACTGGATGGAAGTACAAAGGAAACGTCCCCAACGTTTCTTCCCATTGTCCTTTGAATACAATAAATTAAATTATTTACCACAGATGACCCTGATTGACATATGGCCATAAACCACACCATAACCAATGCTCCTTGATCCAAATTCAAATTGTTTACACAACACATCTGCTAGCTGTCATAAAAATGCAATTTGAATAATTTAATTTGCAATGTTGTTGTAGTATTGTTGACCCACAAGCGAAGCTGAAAATTAGTTATGTAACGTCGTAGGACGTCAAACTGTGTATTAAAAGCTGACCCCCAGTTTCTAGAACGCTGATCAATTTGATCTGTTGTCAAATCTAATGTCAGCTCCTGTGATTGGCCGGCAAAAATGTTAACAACCAATCACATCGCTTGACCTGAGATTTGACAGCTGATTAGTTAATTTTTGCGTTGATCAGCCTTTCAGAAACTAGGTGAGAGTTTTGTCAATTAAAGTATTCACTATTGTATTAACAGTAACCTATTTATTAACAAAATTAGAAACTGTGGTTAAGATTTCATTTATAGAACAATTTTGAAACATTCAGCAATCATGATTTTCTTTTGATGTTGAGTATCCACACTTTTATTTATAATATTATAAATGCGAAAGTTACTCTGTCTGTCTGTCTGTTTGTTTGTTACCTTTTCACAACTAAACCTCTAATATGATAGTAAATAAATTGGCAAAACGGTAACATGGGACCTGGAGAAAGACATACCCTACTTGTTATCCCGAGAGATGCGCGATAACAATTCTCTGTGATAAACCGAATTTTACGCGGACGAAACTGTGGGAATAAAAAACTACGCAAAATTGCTTTACTAGGTAAAAGTATTCTAGGTATGTTGTGGCGATGCTTGGGGGAGGCCTATGTCCAGCAGTGGACGTCTTTCGACTGAAATGATGATGACGATTCTCGGTATGGCTCCGCGTGTATACAATAAAATGCCTGATGCCATAAATTGTCTAAATGTGGTACACTTTAATACACAGTTCACTTAATAAAAAAATATATTTAAAAGAATTTATTTAAGTTATATTTAATTAACTGTTGTTATATATATATAAAAATAATATACATAATGTAAAAGTGCCCGATTCGATTAAAAACAGGAAGTAAGTATGAGTATGAGTAAGATACTTTCACCTTAATTTTAAGTTAGCTCAGTCATTAAATTTGTCCATGCTGTGGCCTCTTGTAAGTGAAGGAGTACACCGTATGGAATCCTGTATCTGTCACTTGTGATTTTTTGTGTGTATCTTTTGTTGGAGGTCTTCAATAATATAAATAAATAAATAATATTACAATTAGTGACCTAGCTTATTAACTGTAATTTTTTATTGCATAACATCATCATTATTTAAATTTTATTACTTTGTGACATTTGGAGTTGCATGATAATAATTTAACTAACACATTCCATTAAATTTATAATCTAGACTACACATAGTCTATACATTTGTACGCCTTCTGGCATAACATAGCGTACTCTTTATTGTATTTAAGAACTTTATGTTATTTTTTGTACCTATGTTACACAAATGAATAAATGACTTATGGTTTATAATAGACGAGAACTTAATACGTATCACACACATTTCCATCAATCAGAAACAACCCTTTCCCACTACTCTTACGCATGCCCAAATAAAAGGACATAATTTTCTAACATCCATTAACAACACATGGCGGCATCATGTCAGAGATTCAATCGTAACTCATTCTAGGAAGCTGCAGTCAAAATTATATTAACCGTAACTGCTACAGTTAAAAAGAAAACCATCTTTCCCACAACGTTTTGTTATGGTCCAAATATTTTTATAGATGTGACGCATTCTGATTTAATGAACTTTATGGCTTACTGTCGGTTCAATCTTTTGTTGTGACTTGTGTTTTTTTAGTTGGATATTATGTAATAGACCTGAGTGTTTCTTTAAGGAAACCTGATTTTTACTTTGATTAGCAAAGATTTTACTTCTTTACTTTGATTATTGATGTGTAAAAACCTTGATAATTAGCTTCTCAATTCATAATTTGACTAATAATGGGCCGACTATGGGTTTTGCTGATCAGCCGAATAGTCGACTAATCGCTTAGAAATTGCTGATTACTCGGCAATTTGGCAATGCCGATCTTCCGGTGTTCCATGTGGTACCGGACGTAAAGAATTGCACCACCCTCCCTCTTCTCATGGGTGTCGTAAAAGGCGACTAAGTGATTCACCAGAGGGCAGCAGCGTTCTCTGAGTATTTAAACAACCAACTGCGATCCCCAACCCGCCTGCCAAGCGTGGCGATTATGGCATATCCCCCATTTCGGAGAGGCCTTTGCCCAGCAGTGGACGTTTTTCGGCTGAAATAATAATGATGAAATGATGATCTTCTGTACTTTGGTCAAATTCAGATACCTCCGGCTCGCTGGGAGGATTACTGAGTCTTCAGTGTCTGTCTCTGTGTCTTCCCTTTTGAGTATTGGCGAAAGAATAATACGAGATACCCAGTAATGGCTCGTATTACCAAAATACCTATAATAAAAAAACTATTTTCTGAGGCTGGGAATATCTATGAAAAGAACAGTAAATCTTGATATTGCTAGATGATCAATTTTCTTTATTCTTTTTTTTAGTACTTACTAAAAATAATCATCATTTCAGCCGAAAGACGTCCTATGCTGGACAGGCCTCCCCCAAGCATCACCACAACCGGTCCTGCGCTTTCCGCATCCAGCGCATTCCCGCGAACTTCACCCGGTCCTACGCTTTCCGCATCCAGCGGATTCCTGCGAACTTCACACCTGGTAAAATAAATGTCGAATATTCGACAATTTTTTCTGACTATATAGTCGGTGTGTAGTGGGCCCATCTCTACTAATTACTGATGACTGATTAATTAGGTACATCATTTACAAAAAAAAAACTTTTTTTTTTACGTGCACACTAATTATACTCGTGAAAAACATTCCTTACATACATATTATTACACCAGATTTAGATTGAGGTTGGCAGAATCTACCAAGCTTTAATCATCATCATCATCATTTCCGCCAAAAGACGTCCACTGCTGGACATAGGCCTCCCCAAGCATCGCCACAACGACCAGTCCTGCGCTTTCCGCATCCAGCGGATACCCGCGACCTTCACCAGGTCGTCGGTCCACCTTGTATCGGGGCCTACCCACGTTGCGCCTTCCAGTATGCGGTCGCCACTCCAGAACTTTACTTCCCCATCGGCCATCCGTTCTGCGAGCAATGTGCCCCACCCACTGCCACTTAAGTTTGGTAATTCTTCGGGCTACGTCGGTTACTTTCGTTCTCCTACGAATCTCCTCATTTAAGCTTTACTCTTCAGTTAGTATAATAATGTCTATGGCTTTAATAGCTTCATAAAATTACTTCAATATCAATAATACATCCTTGTTCAATTCTATAACAGACCTGACAAAACACCTATCATAAAATCACACAGCGTAGGATCATGTGGTATTGAGCGTTGCCGGCTGTGTAGAGGGGAGGCTCAATGGAAACCTATTCGAACAAGTGCATCTCAACACCTGGGGCGTGCGATTATAGGCGGGGAGCGAAGGTACTTAGGATTTAGTGTTAGTAATGTTTTTATCGTAAAAGTTGAGGTAGTTGAGTCTCACTTCGTTGCAAGTTTCTGTGTTCTGAGGTGGATATTGAAATAAAATGTAAGGGAGTAAGAACTTGGTCTTACTTTAATTTCAAATGCGCTTTGTTTTAGATTTAAGATTACAAAGGCATGAATTTTATTTTAAGGAAACGTTGCCATGGTTGCATTGCCGTGTTTCGGTCTGAAGGGTACGGGTGCCGGTGAAATTACAATTACATGAGACTTTCCATCTTCATGTCTCAGTTTGGCAAACCGATTTAAGTTGTTATATTTATTTTTAGTTGTTAAAGTATAATTACCTAATATTTACTGTAAGAATTTGTCCTGTTTTAAATTAATTGTATGCCAATTACGGCGGGTCATAGCAGCACAACATAATGTATTTATTATCTTTATTTTACCTATGTACAGTCGACCGCACGTCGGTGGTAACACTTTGACATTAGCAGCATCTTTATTTCGTAAGCAGTAAGGGTGGTTTTCGAATTGAAGTGTTACCACTGTCATGCAGTCGACTGTACCACAATATAAATTGAATAAATGAATGAAAATTTTAGCTATAAATATCTCTGTATGATACGAAGTGCGCATTGTGCATAAAATTACCAAATATAACTGTTGTATTTTTGATTCAAAAACCGCTTCGATACGTCAAAATTGTTCGTGCTAGGGCTATAGGTAGGAATCGTGTCACAGTTATGAGCCGATGGCCATTATCTTGAAGCCTTTATTAAGTTTAGAGCATATTGTCGTGGTCTCAAACCTTGGTAGTTACAACTAAGTTTACGCTCGTTTATGCAAAATATAGAATTAAATTCAGGAAACAACACTGCCTATTCAACAGATCTGTAAACAAATTCCAGACGACACAAAAAATAACAAACTTAGCACCACACACGCAATTGGAGCAAGCTTTGCGAACTCCACATTTTAACCGGACCAATGTTTTTCACGGTGGCACGCCGATCGCAGTAATCCTCCTGTTGCCTTCACGGCTCGCACGTGTAATCTGATCGTGACTTGTATAAAACAATTTGTTTAGACCGGTTTCCAATTTGCCTTGGCATGATAGGTTTTTTAAACGGATTTCGTACCCCCGGATTAGGTTTATAGATTGAAATTTAATCTGTAATAGATATCTGTGTTGATGGGATTGGAATATTGTGTCTATTATTTATTCTTTGTTTTTGTTTTTATAATTTTTTGAAGTGTTTATTGCTATGGGGTTTGTGTTTTTTATGACTGCCACCACAAGATAATACAAGTGAGGGATGTGACTTAGCTGTAAAAAAAATGATTTAATAATAAACGATTATTTTAAGTCTCGTTAAAATCGATTTTATTTAAATCGATGTATTTGAGAATAATAATCGATTGTTCCAAGAAATCAGTTATTGAAGATCAATTATGATTGGTACAAAATTAATGAACCAGTTAAAGTCAGTTTCAATAAAACAATGATTTTTGACTTGACCTTGACAAAAACATACTAGAAAAAAATTATCGATTTTTTTAATAATCGTTTTTTTTTTCACATTTCTAATACAAGTGCCAATGTTATTAAATTAAATTAAAATTGCTTTATTTCAGGCATCAGCCCATAAGTTGTTAGTAATGAGTTAGTAACAGATATGGCTTATTTGCTATATTAGTGTTGTTAGTACTTATATTACTGTAACAATACATTATTTACATGTGCCTATAGCGACCTCCACCCAGTGTCTTTGAATGGGACAGTCCGGTCTTTCAAAAATCATTTTCAGAATGCTGTTCCGAGTGTTACGTAAGCGCTGCAGTAAGGAAGCCGCTTTCTTACGCATGATGGCGTGAAAGCCATCCGTGTGAGCTTCAGCAAACATTCCCGACGCACTGCATCGCCACGGCAGCCGCAACAGCATCCTGAAGGCGTTGTTGTATTGTACGCGCAGGACATTGTAGGCTCGGCTCGTATATGACACCCACAGGCCGCTCGAGTAGAAGGACTGACAGAACGCCTTAAATAGACTCACTTTGACGTCTGCCGTACAGCGAGCGAACCTACGGGCGAGCATATTGCTCCTCACCGCCAACGCCCTGCGCTCCCGCTCTTATGTCGCTATCATCCCGTAGGTCACTGGTGACAACGTGACCCAGGTACTTAAAACTATCGACCACGTTGAGTACTACGCCGTTGAGGTATACTAACTCCACTCAAGGACTCTTCTGCTCCAGCAGCCATCGGTCCGTCGATAGATATGGCTAGTAAAATCTTCTGTCCCCACCTCACCACTCCAAGAGTTTTGTTAGAATGAGGCATAAGATACGTTAGTTCTTAAACTACAATTATTAAGTCCAGCACCATTATTGCATCCAGTCAATCGACGAACCATATCATACTATGAAGCCAAACTTTATCATCTTTCACTTCCAGGCAATATTAATGTTCCAAGTACTAGTAACATAACGTTATAATAAAGTCCCCTAGCTCCCGTACATGTCACGGTACGTTTGACGTGTCATCGAGCGATTGTAGACGCGCCTCGCTCCGTGCCGTTTACTTTATATTTTTCATAATAGAAATCTTGTGATATAACTTGGTGGTTTAAATTTGATATCAGGATTATATTTCGATGTTTTTTCAGGAACAATATGTGTAACTTTATCTATATAACGCAGAAAGGTGTCGTCATATTTGGGGAGCTCATTCAGGCAAGGCAATGCTTTTGAACGACTTTTAGTATGGAGTCAACCTCGAAATCGAGGAAAATCAATCAGCCCTTCTACATATTTTATATTATAAAGGTATTGCAGTTTCCGCTGATAATTCACGATTTCCGGGTTTTCACCATATCAATTGTTCTATGCTGTCTTGAATGAGCTCTTCAAGTATAACTGCACGTTTCTGTTACACATTGTTTCGTATAGATTTGTTATTTATCGTTTTGTAGTGCAATTAAATCACTTGTGTGATAGACAATATTATAAAAAAAACCAAAAACACTTTCTCGCACCGTCCGATATTCGAAACTTCACACAAACGATCATCCTGTAACAAACCAACAATATATTCAACCATCCAGGAGAAGGTTCTAGTTTTCTTCCACGCCCCTTAGAGCAAGATTTTACAGTCTTTAAAAAAATATTAAAAAATAGCAACTTTCCATAACTGAGCTCTATTCAAACCCTTTTTAATCTATACATACGATAAAAAATGTGTGGCTGACCTTAAGGTGGGGGCTGCAGCGGATGCTGTTGGCCTTGGATCACCATCTACACCTACTGCACGAAGATTTGCTGATAGTGGTACCGAGTGGCGGCAATTCGCGCAGACAAACCATGATATCTGCGGAGAAGTATACCGCACCAACGCCTTCGATGTTTTTGTCTTCGAAGTTTACTCTCCATGCCGTTTTGTGGAAATATACTACTATAAATAAATATTTCAAGGAAAATACCACTTGGAACTTAGTCTGCCCTAAATGAAGTCGACAAAATTTTGATGGAACACTTTCCGAAAATTACGTTTAACAGGTGAAAACAATAGTATCTATCTACTACCACAAATGAAATAATGGTACGATTTTACTATACAAGTCTATTTACCATACCTATCAAGCGGCAGTTTCTATGCATAATACGGGCTACACACTGTCTGGTCAAATCAGTTTGGTCAAACCCGTCGCGTGTAGCAAGTAATCCCGAACTGAAAGAGCGGCCGGACTTTCATCGAGTGAAATTTCATTCGATGGCTGGATGGCCTGCTGACGCCGCAGGAACTGAGACGCATTGGCCGACGCGCCTACACACCTCCTGCCAAATTTGGCTGCGCCGTCAGGCCAGATCCGTTCGGCCAGACTTCATGGTGTGTAGCCAGTAACAAAAAACTTGTCGCCAATGAGAAAAACGCTGCAGAGCATAAACCAAACACAACTCAAATATGATACTCAAAGACATGATACTCTTCCAATCAAAACTCTATTCCACATTCAAAAAGTAATCATAAAGAAAAAAAAATTAAAAAAAATATAATCGAGCAATCCAATTCAATTTCGCAACAAATGAGTTCTGATTGGTTTATTTGAACGTCTATTAAGTATGGAAGCGAAGTCTTACAGTTCCAGAGAAAATTAATACCGTCAGTTATTTTAGGAGAGAATAGCAATGTACTTGTAAGGGTAGCAAACGTTGTATTTTGCATACACATGTTATGTATGTGTGCGTGTTACAGTCCAAGTGTAGAATCGGGATTTTCATAGAAACACAAATTTGTTGAACTATTGTTTTTAGGCAAAAATATGGTGTGATGCAACAAGTTTTTGTTTTGAATGATGTTCGTGTGTGATGTTGTTATTTGTTGATATTTGAGTTAAAAAAATTTAGGCGCTTAATTAGTTAGTTAAGTTTTCAACTTAGACTTCACTGCTAAATATTTCGTAATTTACCAATCTAACAGTATCAAAAGGTATCAAGTCTATTAGATGCTTGAGGTGTTTTTTTATTTGGACTCAACCTGGGGGAGGTTGAGTCTTAATCCTTGGTGAGATGTCATCTATGTACTAAATAGTTTCTGTGAAATAAGGGGAGCAAATAATGTATTTTCTCTGAATATAAAGTTGACGTGAGACTTTCACGTAATTAATGGATGGCCCTCAAAGATACTGCACTGTGTGATTTTATTAAAAAAAAGACCAACAACAAATGAATACCTTTTGTAACAAATAAACAATTTTTTTTTAAATACAGTACAGTTTAATTTGAATGTATTAAAAAAAAATCGAGCATTAGAAGATTAGTATCACAAAACACTTTACATTTGATATGAAAAAGCTGAGAAAATATCTGAAAATATTTTTATAAAAAGCTAATTAAGCTTTGCCTGCAATTAATCTGAAATTGTAATTAATTTACTCAGTTGAGTAAAAAAATAGTTTTTATTGCTCTGAGTACTAAGTAGTGATCTGTAATAATCTGCTTCTTGAATGAAGAATGTAGTTGTGACTTAATTTTATATTTTCGATGATAAAATATAATCAAAGCCTAGTAATTTTACAAAAACCCTAATTTCTTATGCCCTCACAACATGACACAAACACGTATCTACTAACAGACAGAAGTTAACAAGTACGTATATTGTGATTAAATTCCTTGCGGCTAGCAAGATAATGGGTAGTTTTACTAACTTGTACTCTTGTCTTACTTCCGTTATGTACAAGAAACAAGGCCCGATCGGGTTAAAGTAATTTTTAGTTACCAAGTTTTGGTTGAGCCTAAGGGTTCTAGAATGTTCTAGTGACTGAGTTAAACAGATGAATTAAACTATCTGTTTACACATACATACATAATATTATCACGCCTGTTTCCCATTGAGGTAGGCAGAGACTATGGATTTTTATCTGCAACGATCCTGACACACCTCTTTTTCTTCATCTACGTTCATTAACCTCGTTATGCATGATATTTATAATTAATAAATATACTTACATTTATTATAAAAAACTGGCTAAAAAAAAAGAAGGTTTGCCTACAGTCAGATAGTAAAATGTTAGGAATAAAAATTATGATGAATCTAAATTAATAATTTTAATGAAAATCGTTCAATGCATGCGATGCCAATTGGTGAACGCTACCTTAAATGTGATAGTGTTTATTAGATGCTTGTTTTAGGTTGAAGTTATAACAAGCGCCCGGGGCACGCGCCCGTTTGGCGCCGGGCGCGGAGGCTTTAAAAATTGTTTGACGGACGACAACGCTTGATATAATCCGATGCATTACGACGGCCATTACATGTTCATTCTAGTTCACGATCCGTGGATCGCGATCCATGATTTTGATTCAGATTGATCGTTCGATGTGTGGGATTGACGGATCACACGCTCATCACGCAATCATTCTGGATCAAAATCTCCGTGGATTGTGATCTGGATTGAACGTGTAATGGCCGCCATATAATTTCATAGACAGTTCAAAACGCGGTGTATGACGCCCGACGTGCGCCCCGGGTGCTTGTTATAGCTTCAGCCTTATAGTTATAAACATCAAATACATAGGTTTCCAAACAGTTAAAACAATGTTTTGTTAAATATATGGCTAAGGTTTCACTATATTCACACATAATTAAAATTACCAATCAAAGAAACCGAATATTAACACCAAGTATTCCACGCGAAGCCACACATAGAGTCTAGTTATTAAAACATTTGTATGTGTGTCTACTCGCAGCTCTGTGTGAATATATGAGAGATCAAAGGGCAAATTTTAATGAAGCCTAGAACAGCTTTATCGTAATATCTAGGCGATAAATTGCCCATCCATAAATATATTTCACTCACTACTAGAGTTTAACATTGATGACCAATGCCTTGTTTTTGCCTGTCACGAGTCCCTAACATATTTTTTTTCATTCAATTCAAGTTTTCAATTGATTCTAAATATTTTTGTTAAAAAATTATTTGTGTTCTTTTTTTGAATGGGATCTCAGAAATAAATCTCAAGTAAAAATGTGTACAATACATGCATATTAGTTAAAAACAAAGTTACAATAAAGTTAAGATAAAGTTAGTTACATTGCGACGGTTCTGTGACAAAACCGTTGCAATGTGGTCGCAGTAATCATTTTATGGGTGTCATTGGTGGAAAAAGGCGGAGAAAACATGCGCAGTGCCTTCAGGCTGGTTTACTTAGATTGCGCGTATTGTATTTGCTACAAACCATCAAAGTATTCCATCTCATGGATGGTTTCCTACATATTATTATGATAGCACAACATGAAATTTGCCGCGTTCAAGCCATAGCTCAATATTCATGAACGCGCGGTCGACGATCAATTTTCATCTTCCGATTTACATGTATCGATATAATTAAATCGAATCGACGATCTCATCAACTACTGGTAGTAGCGATTAATTATTTGATATTGTTAGTTAGTATGGATGATAAGAGTGTTAATATACTGAAAGTAGCTGCCCTGTGTCCACCGCTCGCAGGCCCATTCCTAGGATGGCTGGAGGTCATTGTACGCCCTCTTGCACCCACCCAGTCCGTCTTCTGCGGGACGGATGAAATAGAGATTTTCAGCTCTAACTCTCTCTCTCTCTGTCGCCTCCTTTGCGAGCATCAGCTCCTCGCAAAAGGAGACGGGCCTTCCCAGGCGCTCTCTTTTCCCACGATTTACTGAACCAAAGCCAAAAGCGAGAGATCAATGCTGCCTACTGCATTTTTGAGGTCATGGTGCTGCGCGGCCTAAGCTGGGTACGCTGTGAGTTGTGAAGACTATTTTATTGTTAAATGACATCAGAAATGCTAAGAAAACCCGTTTTGTTTCTTTAGAAAGAAAGAAAGAAAATATTTATTTCAGTCTCGGTACAGGCGAGAGAAAAAAATCTAAAAATAACATGTTAACAAAAAAAACTTAAAATTGACATGCCTGTATGAGACTAAAAAAGGCACCCATCTCAGCATATGCTACAACACCGAAATGTTGCAGCGCTGGTTTTCGGATGGGTCCCGATAGTGAGGCCACGGGTAAAAACGAGCAAATAAATATAATTACAGTAAACCTAAATTATGTATTATTGTATAAGAGACAAATGTGACAATTAGTTAGGTAATGCTTTAGAAAAATATAATAAACATCATTTAACGTGTGCCAGGTGTGCCTCCTTTAACACTATGTTTTCGTAGCCCTATGTTTTCGTTAACACTATCTGATCATCATCATCATCGTTTCAGCCGAAAGACGTCCACTGCTGGATATAGGCCAAGCATGTTGGGGGGATATGCCATAATCGCCACGTTAGGCAGGCGGGTTGACGATCGCAATTGGTTGGTTAAATACTCAGAGAACGCTGCTGCCCATCCTCTGGTGAGTCTCTTAGTCGCCTTTTACGACACCCATGAGAAGACATAGGGTGGTGCAATTCTTAATGTCCGGCACCACACGGAACACATAACACAACACTGTCTAATGTAACAATATTGTTATAAATAGGTACATAGCAACATAACTGGATAAAAAGAATATATAATCTTCAGACAAAGTAATTTTTAAAATAAGTTCTCATAAATCAAAGTGAAGTAATATCTTTTCCTTCATTGTATGATTAGCAAAGCCTACACAATTAGAGCCACTTAAATTGGTATTATCTCTTAATTACTTGGGCTGAAAACTGTCAACTATAATTACTAGCAATTACTACGAACCTATAATTTTATTGTGATTGAGACTTTTTACAAGGAACGACATTATATTCCGGGGCAGCTTGGATTAAAGGAATAATATAGCTCTAAAATCAATGATCTAACACCCAGATTCCAACAAAGCGGAGAGGAGAAGAGATGTGTCGCAAGCCACCAATAGGATTGCGTTAGTTATAGAATAGCGTTAGAACTAGGCGGTGAAATGTGAAAATAACGCAATCCTATTGGTTGTTTGACACACCTCTCCTTTCTTCTCTGTTTTGGTGGAGTCCGGGTCTAACTCTAAAATTACCCAAGCCTCGCCGGCCTGCCCACGCTGCGCCTTCCTGTACGCGGTCACCACTCCAGAACATTTCAGCCCCATCGGCCACCCGTTCTGCGAGCAATGTGCTCCGCCCACTGCCACTTAAGATTACCTTCATTCTCCTGCGGATTTCCTTAATGCAATAATGAAATAATCAAAAAAACTATAAGCATGAAAATAACTACTTCTTCAACATTTTCATTCAACAACAACTTTGAAAAGTATAATATTTTGATCGTATCGTGAGGTGTAAAAGGTTCGGTATTTCCTAGTAATTGCTATTTTTTATACTTTTTGCAAGAACGTTTTTAGGGTTCCGTAGTCCTACAAGGAACCCTTATAGTTTCGTCATGTCCGTCCGTCTATCCGTCTGTCCGTCTGTTCGTCTGTCCGTCTGTCCGTCTGTCCGTCTGTCCTAATCCTTTACAGCTTAATAACTTCTACAGTTATAAACATAAGTAGATGAAATTTTGTTAAAAAATGGTTTAGATATAGATATCAATTTAAAAAGAATAAAAAAATCTTGATAACGTATTTTAGGAGTGGCGCCCATACATGTGAAATGGGGATGAAAATTTATTTTTCGCTGCACCCTCTCGTGTCATTGAATAGGTCTACTAAAATGAAGGTAATGTTTCATACATAACTTTTTTATCAGATGTACCATCTGCGAAATATAGCCCACCAAAGTGGCTAACAATGTGTCCCTGCCATTTCCAAACTATGCAACGTAGAAACTTGTAATCTTCCCCGTTGATAGACTTTTATAAAAACTCTCTTTTAAAATTATTTCGAGTATAATGTGATTATAAATTTTTGAGTTATAGTGAGAAAACTGAAAACTACTTAAGACGTCCTAGTTCATAGGTCATTGACTTAGATAAAAATGATCTTAGCAAATAATGCTCCTTTAATTACTATCTATTTAAAAAAATCACAAAATGAAACTTTGTAATATATTGATAACACAAAGTAACAGCGCCACCTAGCCCTAAATTTAAGAAGTGTGTATATGACACACTTCTTAAATTCAGCGCTAGGTGGCGCTGTTTGCAGAAACTAAAATAGCAATGATTAATATTCGATTTGATTCCTTTGTAATTAGACCAGTAGGTCCTAGGGTTATAGGGTTCCTTACGTATAAGGAACCCTATAATACTGAGCATGGCCCGACATGCTCTTGGCCAGTTTTTCTGAATAGTTTTTGTGCAGCCATTCTAACGCTATCAGAAGATTGTTTGTAAACATGATATCGGTTTCCCTTGCTACGGCAGATTTGAAACGCTGAATAATGATTGCGCGAATTTTATTAACTATAAAAAGAGTAAAACTTGATGAACCAACTTCCGTCAGCGGTTTTCCCGAAAAAAATCGACATGGGAGCCTTCAAGAAAAGAGCATACGTCTTTTTAAAAGGTCGGCGACGCATCGGCGTCTCCCCTGGTGTTGCGGATATCCATGGGCAGCCGAGATTGCTTACCATCGGGTGACCCGCATGATAGTTTGCCCTCCTATGTTATAAAAAAAAAGACGTGTGGCACTCGGAGACTGCCGCGGTAAAGCTATTGCATAGCATTTTTTATGTAAATACAAAGAGGAGGTGCCCTAACGCCGAAACTCTAAGCAGGCATGAGTCACCAGATTGCGGGGCGAAGAGGGGGATTACGCATGCGCAGTAACGCCGATACAACCCATGCCACCTAGAGGCGATTTGCAGAACTAAAGAGACAAGCGTGATATATCAAAAAGTCATTAAAAGTTCTGCTATTCATCGATAGATGGCAAAGCTAAAAAGTATCACCGCTGTGCCGGTCGGAGTGAGGGGTGTTAGGTTATTTTCGTTACGGAATGTCTGGATTCGGTCTCCACGCTCAAGGCCCGCGATAGAAGCTATGCAATAGCTTAAGCGCAGTAACGCCGATACAACCAATGCCACCTAGAGGCAATTTGCAGAACTAAAGAGACAAGCGTGATATTTCAAAAAGTCATTAAAAGTTCTGCTATTCATCGATAGATGGCAAAACTAAAAAGTATGACCGCTGTGCCGGTCGGAGTGGGGGGTGTTAGGTTATTTTCGTTACGGAATTTCTGGATTCGGTCTCCACGCTCAAGGCCCGCGATAGAAGCAATGCAATAGCTTAAGCGCAGTAACGCCGATACAACCAATGCCACCTAGAGGCGATTTGCAGAACTAAAGAGACAAGCGTGATATTTCAAAAAGTCATTAAAAGTTCTGCTATTCATCGATAGATGGCAAAACTAAAAAGTATCACCGCTGTGCCGGTCGGAGTGGGGGGTGTTAGGTTATTTTCCTTACGGAATTTCTGGATTCGGTCTCCACGCTCAAGGCCCGCGATAGCAGCTATGCAATAGCTTAAATTTTTTTTTTAAATAAAACTGCATAAATGGCTTTATCTCGGTTTCATTGTGTTTTTTTACCTGAAAGAGTATTCACGTGTGAATAAATAAAGCTAGAACTACATTAGGCCGACATGGAACACGTACGCCGATCTGAAGGTCAATTCACTTAACTAAAGAAGTACAGTTGCAGCGCAGTTGCAGTTAAGTTTTGGTCATAATAATGCTTTTCGTATTCTCTTATCTTCGGCGCTCGCTGTCAGAAACGAACTGCAGCGTCACTGCAACTTGATCGACGCGTCATGAAATTACGTGAATTAAGGCCCTGGACGCATCGGCACCAAAATATTTTTCTACCACTTGCTCGGAAATTGGTTCATTATTCAAAAAAAAGAATACAACAATCGGCTCTTTTCCGTACGCAACGAAATAACAGGCTGGTAATATCCAACAGAACAATAACAGAAATTGCTGCACACTTTTTATGTTTTAAATTATGCTACCGAGGTTTTTAAGTACACACTTACATACATTAGGTACAAAATATTTATCACTATACGTGGGACACTCAGAAAGTTTTGCGAAACTAAAAAAAATTGTTCTATACGTACATATATTTTTATCAAATCTTTTCAAAGTACTTTCCACCAGCCTCTATACAAAGATTCATGCGCCTAAACCAGTTTTCAAAACACTTTTTCCAGTCCGCCGCAGACACCTCGTTTACAGCCTGCTCGAACGCAGCCAGCGCATCTTCCGGCGACGAAAATTGTATCCCTTTGAGCTGATTTTTTATTTTTGGGAATAAAAAGAAGTCACACGGTGCTAGATCAGGGCTGTAAGGAGGGTGACCCAGGAGTTTGACTGGCGTGCTGTCCAGGAAGTCCCTCGTTTTGAGTGCGGTGTGCGCAGGTGCATTGTCGTGGTGGAGCAGTAGCCCGCGGAGCCCTGTGTTTGGTCGCTTGTTGCTTATAACAGAGAAAACTTCTGGCAAACATTTGGTAGTATACCATTCGGCATTAATGCTTCTTTGATCCCGTAAGGGAATTGATACCAAGTGGCCAGTCAAATTAAAAAAGCTAGCGATCAAAATCTTACCCCCGCTTCTAGATCGCTTCACTTTGGTAGGCGTTGGCTCATTTTGAAACACCCAAACAGTCGACTGGCGCTTGGTTTCTGGGTCGTATTGATAAATCCAGGACTCATCACCTGTAACGATGTCGTAAACACGCCGAGACGAGCCTGCTTCAAATTTGTTAAGCATATCACGGCACCATTCCACCCGGGCCTGCTTCTGAGCATCGGTGAGGTTGTGCGGCACCCAGCGTGATACTATCCTCCTCACGCGAAGATGGCTGTGTAGAATCTCGTGAACGCTTCCCGATCCAATCTTCAATATGTGTTGAATCTCCTGATATGTAATTCGCCTATTGTCTTGGATTAAATTTTTCACTGCTAGCACGTTTTCTTCGGTAACAGCCGTCAAAGGGCGACCGCTTCTTTCGTCATCCCCCAAAGTTGGTCGACCGCGCTTGAATTCGTTATACCAACGATACACGGTTGCCTTGGAAGGGCCTTCATCCATGAATGCCATTTGAAGTCTATCGTGCGATTCATCCGGTTTCAGGCGACACTTGAAATCGTATAAAATCATAGCTCTAAAATGTTCCCGGCGCAGATCCATATTTCAGTGAGACACAATACTTTGAATTAACTCGCAAAAAATGTGGATGGAAATTTTGAAATTGGAACTTACTTATTTTTACTTATAAATAATCATATTTTCGAAAAACATTATAACTGGCCAGTCTCCCATATATAAAAACTTTTTTTCGCAATACTTTCTGAGGGGCCTGGTACAGGCTGAATGTGCATTTTTTTTTCAAAACTTTGAAAATAGAACAAGAACCGCGCGCGGGTGATTTGGTGTGAATGAAAATGAGACACTGTTGAATTAATTTGTGTTGTGTTTCCTCGCAAATAAGAGAAAAGTACTATACAAGTCTCGGCCGAAATAGCAATAACGGCCTCGTTAAGTTAAAAAGGACTCGGCTTCCGCCTCGTCCTTTCAAAATCACTTGGGAAGTACTCGGCTTCGCCTCGTACTTCCAATATTACTCGGCCGTAAATTGCTTCATTTCAGGCCTCGGCAGTAATGTACTATTGTATGGCAACTAGTTGTATAGAGCTACATAAGATCCACGACGCCATGTGACGCGATTCGACGCAACGCTATAAGGTCTAATTTTCAATGTTAGTCAATACACAGTTAGGGCTTATAAGCTTACATAGGTGAGACGTCTCAGACGTGTGCGTCGATCTAATGTAGTTCTCGTTTTAAAAAGCGGCCAAGACCAAAAAAAAAAAAAAAATTCAGGCAAGGCATAAGTTTGACGTCATACACATATCACATTATTATAATTACGTACATAAGAAAATTAGAATTACAACTTTGACAAGATACTTGGTCTGAAAATTACAAATAAATAAATGAATTATTATAATTTCACTAGTCAATCATTGAATTTTATTTTATTTTTTAATTGGACAATTATTATATTACTATTTATTTTTAATTTTTATAGTCAAGAGTTTACATTAGAAGAGGTTTCGTACTTTCACGATCCTTCCCGGTGATACATTTTGTCGACAAAGTCCCTTGAACGAATCCTGCTACATTACACGTACCTACGGCTGCTGTCGATCACTGAGCGTAAGCGATTTTGGTCTTAATGGTGGTTCACCGGAAAGATTGCTGATAGTACCACCACACATTTTTGTTTGACATATTTTTAGTATTTCTTATTGAGCACGAAGTTTAGGCTTGTAAGTATTACCGTTTTCAAGATAGAGCAGGAACAAATCACTTTGTAAAAATATAGTAACACACATATTCTGTGAAAATTTAAACCAGCTAGTTTTTATAGTTAAGCAGATATAGCCCTGTGACTGACAGACAGACGGACAAACGGGCGGACAGATAGCAACAGCAAGTGTGAAAAAATCAAAAATAAACTAAGCTCTGTGACTTCTACCAGTCTTTTAACTCTTTTAACTTCATGCGATGGTTAGTAACAGCTACTCAAGGAGACAACTAACATTTTTGGCAAAAGGATATCAGCCAATCAGCTGTCAGAACTTCATAGAATTTATTACCTTACTCAGCCAACTGTATTCAGTAAGATCAGCGCCGAACTCCTACAACTAAATGAGTTATGCAAAGAAAAACTTGGACATACAAATGTCTCAGTTGCAAATAGAATTGAATAATTGAATTTATAGTAGTTGCAGAATTTCATATGGCAACTCTGGCCTGGCTAGACTCCAGGTATAGTGGGTCCAACTTCGTAATTGAAAGTTTCCCGCTTATGTGAACTGTTTTAGACATGATATATCATTGTTTTATTAAAGGATGATTCATTATTGTTGTAATTCTTATGATTTATTGCACTTTATTCTAATTTAGCTGGCTTAAAGAGATTTGAATTGGTGAAACTATCTGTCTTAATTTTGAAGTTGCGATTTAATCAAACTTTTCTAAATCAATCATTGAATTAAGAAAATAATAAATAAAATAAATAAATAAATATTTTTGAGACATTTTACACATCACCATCTAGTCCCAAACTAAGCAGAGCTTATGGTATGGGTACTTGACAATGGATATAATACTTGTATACTTTTTTTTTTGTAAATACATACTTATAATACTTAAGAAACAACCAGACCAACACAAACACTCATGTTCATCACACAAATATTTGTATCCTGTGGGAATCGACCTCGTGATCAGCAGTCCGAAACTCGAACCACTAGACCACAGAGGTCGTCAAAAAATTAAAAATCCGTAATTAGTTTTCTATGACTCTGATATTTATAGTTGTCCTTGGTGTTGGCAATCGATTTCTGTAAGTTTTTTTTTTTTTTACCTAGTTTATGTTAACCCGCTTTCGCATCTTTCTGTTTATTTGTTTGTCTGTTCGGTACACATTTTACAATTGATTCCGATGAGATAGGTACTAGAAACTTTAAATATAGCTTAGGACTGGGTGACAAGGCAATATTTACTCGTTTTCGATATAAACGTTATGTATTATAAAAAAAACCGGCCAAGTGCGAGTCGGACTCGCGCAGTAAGGGTTCCGTACCTCTCAACGACCTGATACCCAATAAAAACTGATTTAATTTACGAGAGTTTACAAAAAGACATCAACGAACAGTGCGCGAAATATGCACTTTTGCATGTCTTTCTTACGCAGGTACCACCACATATGTCTATGTTTGTCTTATTTTTAGTATTTGTTGCTAAACTACATAATATGCACAAGTACTATAATCTGACCAAGTTTGACGCTGGTATATATTACCGTTTTGAAGATAGAGCAGGAACAAAAACGTTGAAAAAAATGCATGGTTTTTGAGGTTTCTTGTATGGGGGGACCCTCTTTGTTTTTGACTTTTTTTGTTTTTAGTATTTGTCGTGATACACCTCATAGCAACACATATTCTGAGAAAATTTCAACTGGTTACCAATTACCGTTCAAAAGATACAGCCCTGTGACAGACAGACGGACGGACGGACGGACAGCGTAGCGAGAGTAATAGGGTCCCGTTTGGCACCCTTCGGGTACGGAACCCTAAAAAACGAGTGCGCTTTAGAGCACACGACTGAAGTAAAACTTCACTAACTTATATCTCCCTCAATACTATTTCAATGAGAACAAAGGAATGGCGGCGCGGCGCGTGTACATCTGCCGGCGCTGTGTCGTGGCCGTACCGCGCCTTGCTCCCCGCGTCCCGCACTCCTCCCTCCGTTCGCCTCGCATTTCGTAACGCATTCACCAGCTTACTCTCCAAGTCAAGCGTGAGTAAAGAAGTTTTACTTCAAATGTTACATCAAATTATTTCCTGGTTTATTTACTTTGATACGAGATCAACAAAAATATAGAAGTACCTAGTCATTTTCAGACTCAAACCAAATACTACACAATACCAACCAACCATCGTATTAAACCCTACGTTCTTTACGTCATTATCACAAACCCTCCAGGTGGTACATGTCATACCCAAAGACAACACCAATAACTTCAGCCCAATGTTTGCCAAACATGCCAAAAGCTGCATTACAAACACACCAACATGTTAACAAATTGTCAATTAACATTAAATTTATCAACCGCCACTGAGTTTAAAGGACTGTTCGCTAATTATTTTTGGTTGTTGTAAATAAGGTGAAAAATATCTTTTGTGTAAACATACCTTTGTATTTATGGGTGTCGTAAATAAATAGGTGGGATTTATTTAAGGGGGCAATGTGTGTATCTTGTTGCTATAGACGTCTTTGGCTGCTTGATCGTAAGTTTTGGTCAGAAATATTAGTCAAGATCTTTATTATTTTTAACGCATTTACGAAATCTAATGATTTAAATTGTGGAAAGAAAAAAAAATGTATGCCTTAAAAACAATAAAATATGTATTTAGTAAGGGAAGGCATATCTATACGACTTTGAATTAACTGCAAAGTTAGTCGGGTCTGTTTCTTAATAAGATATTGCTGACGTCACCCAAAGACGTACCAAAGTGGAGGTTAATTTCAATACCACGAGGAGTGTTCACGGTAGCTTAGTGGCCAATGATTGAAATTGTGGAAAGAAAAAAAAATATGCCTTAAAAACAATAAAATATTATTATGTATTTAGTAAGGGAGGGCATATCTATACGACTTTGAATTAACTGCAAAGTTAGTCGGGTCCGTTTCTTAATAAGATATTGCTGACGTCACCCAAAGACGTACCAAAGTGGAGGTTAATTTCGATACCACGAGCAGTGTTCACGGTAGCTTAGTGGCTAAAGCACTGGCGTACTGAGCCAGGAGTTGCAGTTTCGAATCCTGCTCGTGAGAAATTTTTTCTTTCCACAATTGAAATCAAAATCTTTATTCTGTTTTCAACACTTTTACAGTCACTATGCTAGATGGCTCAGGCATTTCCTAGTTAGCTGACCACTAGACAAGAAACGCCGAAATAAACTCAGGATTAAAATCTTTTGTGTTACATTTTTCAAAGTCCAGAAAAATTGGCATAAATGGGAGTAGTGTGTAGGTTGTCTGGATGTTGTGGTACTGAGGAAACAAAACAGCTTATAGGACATTGTAAGATGGTTGTCTGGACTTAAATTAATTACGTTTCTGAAACCCGTCAGCGGTGATATGTGGGTGTATATCAATCCTACTTATTCGGAAAATTCAGGCATAACGTGAAGAAATTTTGTCGGAAAATTAATCATATAAACGCGTGGGTGAACTTAAGAATACAGCATATTTTGTACTAGGTACTTAAAAGTTTTTCAGCTCCTACAAATTTTCTCAATTAGTATGCTATTTCTATAAGCAACTTTACACTCATTCCTAAATTTTCCACACTGCGTAAGGGGTGCTACATTCATATTCGGGTCGGCATTAATCGGACAGCCGGGTGGCGAAATCGAATATACGTAAATGAATGTTCCGGAAAAAGGCTGCTTGGCTCAACGGTAATCGGGTGCGGGGTGAGCATTGATCGGTACAGCCGGGTGGTAAAAATCAACTGCCGACTTACTTAGAAAGAAAGAAAGAAAAAAAAAATTATTTGCTTCAAAAGTGACGCACAAAATTACCAAAAAAAAACAAGAACACAGAACAAATACAGGTACAGAGCCAAGAAGTGTGGTAAGATATGCGTCAAATCCGCGCAAAACGGCCACCGCTAACGGCCAAAATTAATATCTAATCTATCCACGATTTGCCCTACTAGAGATAGGAATTTGACATAAGTTCTATACAAAATATGTCAAATTTCTATCTCTAGTAGGGTAAATCGTGGATAGATTGGATATTAATTTTGGCCATAAGTAGGTACTTCGCTCGGGTTTTGCCGATCGATCGTCATTGTTTCATAGGTTATTGCCACTGGATATAGACCTATTTTGCTCAAGCACTTCTTCAGTAAAAAAACTTATAGCCAATAACTTCTTTGACACCACTACTGGTATTGCCTGATTTTAAATAATTCACACTTTGTAATTTGTACGCTTAAACTACTTACTACCCTCTTGATTGTACTACGTATATAATCTACCTGTGAAGATTTGTAAATGGCACAGGATTACCTATTTTCAGTATTATATAGATTCTGTTTGACTGTTGTTGACTGACTGCCTCGTTGGTCTAGTGGTTGCAATCGCGACTCCTGAGCGTGGGGTCCTGGGTTCGATTCCCGGGTCGGGTAAAGTGTTATTGGGTTTTTTCATTAGGAAATTCTCAGTAGCAGCCTGGAGTCTGGATTTGTGCCCGGTCAATGGCAATAGGCTCGCCCCCTATTACATGTAAATCTTTAAATTATATAAAAAAAAAGATAGAACTACCATATGTGTCCTTAACGATGCCGGTGGTTTTGCCGATTAGCACGAGCCAGATGAAAGAAACAAAGAAAGAAAAATGGTTAATTGACTACAGTCAGAGGCACACAATAACAATATATGTATATTAATACAATAATATTTTCTATAATATAACTCCTAAAAGTGTAATTGTGTACCCCACGGATGCGCCAGATAAGCTCAGTCCAGCAAAAATGCCAGACAAATATTGTCTGGCGCTGGTGGTGGATGAAAGCCGAATTTATGTAGTTGTTGCTTCAGGTCGGCTTTATTGTTCAAAAAATGTTGCCGACTCGAATGTGTGCCCGAATATGTGTGTAGCACCCCTAAGAAGTTTCCAGAAATGTTGAAATAGATTTTCGTAGTACGAATTAATTAAGTAATTCTTGTAACATGGTATAGTAGGTACAGGGCTATCCAAAACATAGCCCGCCACCACAGAAATAAATGGATAGAATGGTTGTAATCACAATTTTACTTGCGATTCATGCGTGGCAACTTTCGAACTAACTCATCATCATCATCCTCCTGCCCTTATCCCAATTTATTTGTGGTCGGCGCAGCATGTATTTTTCTTCCATACATCTCTATCAGCCGTCATCTCCGTGTTCACTTTCTTTCTATTCATATCATCTTTCACACAATCCATCCATATTTTCTTCGGTCTCCCTCTTTTCTTATAGCCATCAACATTCATACTTAAAACTTTCCTCGTAACATGCTCCTCATTCCTCCTCATCACATGTCCATACCATGATAGTCTGTTGCTACTTAACTTCTCTGTCACCCGGCGCTACTTTCAGACTCCCTCTTACATATTCATTCCTTATCCTATCCATTCTCGTTACACCACAAATTCCTCTTAAAATTCTCATCTCAGCTGCATGCACTTGCTTTTCGTTAATTCCTTTCGTAGCCCAACATTCCGATACATACAGGACAGCAGGTCTTATAGTGGTCTTATAGATTTTCCCCTTAAGTTTAAGAGGAGTTCCCGTGACCTGCCGCCATTTCAACCATCCTGTGTTAATTCGGTGCTTGACTGTCCGGTCTATTTCGCCATCGCTTTGCACAAGTGAACCGAGGTACCGAAAGTCGGAGCAGACTGGCAAGGGCACGCCATCTAGCGCAATAGCAACAAAACCGGAAAGACCGCCGAAATCGCAGAACATGTATTCCGTTTTAGTTCTGCTGATTTTCAAGCCAACGTTTTCCAGATTTTGTTGCCATTTTGCCAATCTACTCTGGTCCATCTTCACCAACAAGGACAATGTCGTCAGCAAACAGCATGCGCCAGGGTGCCTTTTCCTGGATTTCTGATGTCAAAGCATCCATTATCAGCAAGAAGAGGTAAGGACTTAGAGCCGACCCTTGGTGCAAGCCTACAGCCACACTGAACTCGTCGGTGTTGCCAGCGGCCGACCGAACGTGGGTACTTGAACGTGGGTAATTTGTTCGAAACCAAATTAACGTCATTAATTTAAAAAAAAAACTTTAATCAAATGTTATTGTTTCTGCAGTTAGAAACAGCGCAATAAGGCATTTTTGAAAGAAAGAAAAAATAAAGAATAATGGTTTATTGTCCCACTTAATGGAACGAGTTTTGTGGGTTTTTGTTACAGTATTTATTTACAGCCCAGAACTTTACTGCCCCAGTAAAGTTCTGGAGTAAAGTTCTGGAGTGGCAACCGCGTAATGGAAGGCGCAGCGTGGGTAGGCCCCCACAAGGTGGACCGACGATCTGGTGAAGGTCGCGGGAATCCGCTGGATGCGGAAGGCGCAGGACCGGTCGTTGTGGCGATACTTGGGGGAGGCCTATGTCCAGCAGTGGACGTCTTTCGGCTGAAATGATGATGATGATGATGATTTATTTACAGAAACAAGCCATAAGGCGTACTGAGAAAGGCTTTGAAATGCCCTGCACTCTGGTGCAGTGTTGGCACGCGCGCCCTGCCCGCTTTTCCGTTGTATCTATCTATTTCTGTCATAGAGCAACCGCAACATTCCGTGTTGCTTAATGATTTCTGTGCCCGCTGCTTATATTTTTGCGGCCCACAACGGTAAACACGGGATTGATGTCGCCTGCCTGAATCTTTTATTATTTCTGCTGCCCGGCAATCTGTCGTAATTTATATTAACCCGTGAAAGTTTGAAACCTGGACACCCCTGGAACATACACGGTCTTAATTGGTGAAACAGGTCATCCTTTACGTTTATTGCTATAGTAATAGATTGTATAACACGTTTAATTTCTATGAATATTGATGAAGGTTGGGAATAATTTACTGTGCCTATATTTAGGTGTCTTCATGAGTGATCAAACGAACTTACCTTTAAGTGATGTTCGATCATCATTATATAAAGACACTGTCCTTCGATGATCACAATGTAGTTTCCTAGCTTTTCATGGAACCGACGCACGTATATTCAAAGCTTGCAATAGCAAAAAAAAATTTTTGCTATCTATGGAACGCATCCGGACGCTACCGCTAATCTGCTGTCATCTGTGAACTCATTCTTTTAAAAGCTACACATTTATTACAGTCTTATGGGTAATTGAGAAAGAACTCTTTCGAGTGGGTTCTGGGTGGGCTCCCGTGATCATCGAAGGACAGTGTCTTTATATAATGATGATCGAACATCACTTACAGGTAAGTTCGTTTGATCACTCATTATACTGCAGACGTCCTTCGATGATCACAATGTAGATGTTTAAAGCTTTACCAAGATTGTAAGAAATGTGTTTAAATAAAGAAACATTATTATCAAATAAATCAGTCTCTCTATTTTTTATTATTAGGCACATAATTAATTTATATTTTAACAAACACAATAATCACACCAGTCCCATGACTTCTACATAATCAACTTACTTACTGTTATGTTATTGAGTCACAACCTTACGACACACCCTTAATATTATATTATTGCGTCACAACATTATGACACACTCTTAGGCTTAAATATTAATTTTCTGTCTTGGTTGAAATCATTGAATAGCAACCACACCGGCTATATGGTCGCGCAACTTTGGAGAGGCCAGCAGTGGACTGCGAAAGGCAGAGTTGATAGAATAACAAAAATAAATCTCTTAGAATATAATGTGATATGACAACACTGTCTTATACTAGTAACAAAATAAAAGTTTTTAGTTGGCTCCATCACCTAGTAATGCTTTTGTAAATTTTTATTAAAGGATGATTATATAACTTTGCAAAAGTTTGTGATTTTGAGGTCCATCCTGCAGTTCTCCTTATCTCATCAATATACCTACCCTTCCTAGCTGCGGCTGAAGTAGATGGTACCTAGTACTCTATGTAGTGAGTATATTAGTATGTATCCGACTGCACCAGAAGGAGGGTTATTTTACCACTATTCTTAAGTTTCTTTGAACCACCTATCCTACTGATTGTTGAGACTAGCCTTTTTAGGTACCTACCTATTTTATAATAAGTTATGAAGATGTTCTTGACATTGTTTATGTGGTCCTTTGTGTTATACATATAATCTACAAATTGGCTTAGCCAGGTAATCTTAGGTTCATTTTGAAATAATGGAAGGATAAATTTAGGTTGCTACCAACCTGGAGCAGTGACTTTTATAAAATCCAATATTTTAATCTGTAACTGATTGTTATACTTAACTATTGTTGACCATTATTATGAGATAGTTTTGAATTCAATTCTACGACCAGTAGAAATTATTATTAATATTACTGCTTTTAGTCAGTTTTTCTAGTGACAAAATACTCATTGGAATCATTGTTTCTAAAATGATAAAAAAACTACAGAAACATCCCAAACATGGTCATAATTTAGATATTGTTGGTCTCAATTTAAATACTCCCTTAATAAATCTTATAATTCTATAATATTTAGATAATTTTGGACCTATGTATTAATAGCCTATTGGCTAAGGGCCGAATTTGCTGTAGGATGAACCTCTAAACTATTCATTTAAAAAGGATAATATATTATACCTATTGTATTAGGTACATAATAAATTTAAATTATTTATATTGCAGTACTCACACCAAGCATTAATCATGATTGGTATTGCTTTAGCGTTGACTCAGAGATGGAAACCAACATAACCAAGCAACCTTTGCAGAGGCCTCTTTTATTCTATGCCTCATAAATCCTTCTTGGACAACACTCCTATAGCCAGTCAGATTCTTTCTGGGAGGGTGTAGGTTGCCCGCATCTGAACATAAGGTTAAGGTAACAATAATTAATTTTGAGACAAGCAATGACTTGAATATTGGGTACCAAGGTTGAGTAGCCCATTGTGGTAGGTACTACTACAATACCCTCAGCTTCATCTATCTTGATTTTTCTGATAGTTTTAAGGATTAGAGAGAATGGTGGGAAAGCATAGAGAAAAAAAATATATAAAATATTAACAGTCAATTGCAAAAGCATCTATTGCTTAAGCAACGGAATCCCTACGCCATGTAACATATTTTTAACATTTATAAATTAATCCTTGAAGAAAATAAATCAATAATTGGGAATTGTAATATATGTTGTATATTGTGTACATTTCTGTTTTATGTTTTCTTGACTTAAGAGTTGTTGCAATATGGTTATCCAATTTGTGTCAACTCCTTGAGTCAATACTATTAGCTAAACATTTGGTTATTTGCTTCATATATTACATGAATAAAACACTTGAGCAGATATCTCACCATTAATACATTAACCCATAACATAATGTAGCACCAAAAATACATGTGAATACAATAAAACATTTTGATTTGATTTCTTTTTTCACATCATTTTCATATTTGTTAGGAGATTGATTGAAACTGATAGTCGTGGTATTATAAATTCTTAATAAAAAATTACAGTTCCAATATCAAGAATGTATTGATTTCTATGTATTTTATTATTACCCCTCTGCGTGTGCATAAATTTAATAAATAGATAATGTAGATTTTAGTTCTAGCACAATATTATGCATTTGTTTTTGTTCTAGTGTCCAAAAACCATGTATTTTATTATTACAACTAGCACCCCAGCCAGATACCTTTGCATCATAGACTATCTTTATTTTATATTTATGCTGTTTTCACTTTGATGATATAAAATGAATGAATATGCTTTATGTTGTTTTTCCACCATTTTAAATCTGAAATGCACCCAGTGGGTGTAGAAACCTTACTATCATATTGTTATCATTATATTTTAAAGAGATAAAATATATCTCTATGTTTTCCAAACTTTTTGTATTTAAACATCAATAACATATAGCAGAGCCTTAGCTGGGTATCTGATAATAAGTATAATGTTTTTTCTAAAAACAGACCATTTATTTATTTAATTGTCATATGTTTTGACTAAAATATAAATTCTAAAACACTACATTCCATACCTAAAAACCCATGTTTTGCAATAGGCTGCTTGTTTTCTTAACTTTACATTGTATTGTATGTAATATTTTTCAATACATAAGAAATGGTCTAGATAGGGCTTATTCAAATCCCAGGATCTCAAAGTAGCAACTGGTTTAAAATTTTTAATGAAAACAAATGGTGCAGTAGATAAACCGGAGGTATAATTTGTTTTGAATTAAGATCTTATTATCTTCTTAAATTGATGTTATTAAGTAGGCATCTTCTGGATCTAAGTTAGCCAGATAGCAGTTTATTGTTTGAAACTGTTCTACAGTCATCTAATTTAAAATGCTGTGTTTGATAGATGAACGGATTCAATTAGGTATTTCAAATTCAGAGTCAATCTATAGATGCCATTTGGTTTTCTTACTGCAAAATTTGTTGAAAAGTACTGATCTTCATTGATCTTCAGTAGTTACACATTCAGATGAAGTAACTATTTTTATTATATTTATTTATTCATTTTATGAGTATAACTACCTCCACCTTCCTTGACAAGGAGTAAGTAATTGGTCCGTGAATACCATGGCATTATTAAGTATTACTTATTATTTCTATGGTGAATACAGTTTAACTGGTTGTTGACCAAAAATAATGTCATATTCTTTGATTATTACCTATAGAATCTTTAGTGATCCTTTGCCAGATGTAGTATAAAGGGTTTAACCTGCTAGTTCACATCAGTTGCTGTAATAATAATGACTGTTGTTATTGGATCTCCAATAGCCTTGTGGTACTGATGTAGCTCTCTTTGAGTTGTTGTTTATCATGGCCCACTGCTTCGGCTTTGTTGGTACAAAGCTCCAAGAACAGCTGTTTCTGTGTTTGCTGAGGTGGGCCCCTCCAGGTTAAAAGCAGTGTACCTTTGAGTGTGTTCTTAAGAGGTAGTTTGGGTTGTAACCAATATCTCTCGGTCTGTTTTTCCTAGAGATTTTGAAGTTCAAATTTTTTCAAATAGGTTATCTCCAAATAAAACTGATCTGCAGAATGTATCTCCTACATCCTTTCCATTGTGGAAAATATCAGCAAGTGTTTTACCAGTGTTATTTAACATTTCCAATAAATTTAGCTGTTTTGGTTGTACCTCTATACCGCTCAATCCTTGCTGGGGCTAATTGGCTCAGCCATAATTAAATTTTAATTGTGTCTGAAATCTGGTATTCGACAGATTAATAACTTTTCAGTTATACAAGCCAGCCCATCAATTTTATGTCTTACATTATCTGCCTCACTTCAATTATTTATTAATAGTTGGTTAATAGATTAGAGCAAAGTACTTGTAGACAGTCCTCATTGAGGATGTTTTCCATCGCTGAAAGAAAAAACTGTAATATTATATAACTTACCTTTGGGTCTCTGATGGTTCCCCCCCCCCCTCTCTTCCTCTCCTGTTTTCATTGTTATGATTACAATAGAATTTATTGAGTACGCATTTTGTTACACTTATGAATTACCATTGAAAGGTCCCTCTGTACCAATCCTAGGCAATATCATAATAACGCCGTGAATGACCCCACAGTGACAATCCTTGGCGTGTTAATGTCATTGAACAACCCCTCTGTGTTGATCCTAGACATGTAAAAAGACCATTAAACGATCCCACAGTATCGATCTTAGGCCTATTTTTATTTCGTGTATTGTATGTGTACAAAATGGCGATGTTGTCGCTTAGACAATTCACCTTATTGGGCATCTTGTAAACTATCTTGTGGGACCAGATGGTCACCAGAGGATGACGGTGAACTCCTTATCATCACTCGAGTATCAGCATCTTCAGGAGGGGGAGAAAATTGGTAAGTTCGACGACGATCTTGTCCTTCGTCGTATTTTGTTTTTTAGTTTACGTAGCTTTCTTAAGTTGTATTTATCACTATCACACTGTCTAAAACTATCACCTTTGCGTTTCAGCATGCTTATTTTATTGAAAATAACTCTATTATCGATTTTGATAAATTTTTACGTCACGCGTCGTTGCACGAAAAAAAGGAATGAGTTCACAGATGACAGCAGATTAGCGGTAGCGTCCGGATGCGTTCCATAGATAGCAAAAATTTTTTTTTTGCTATTACAAGCTTTGAATATACGTGCGTCGGTTCCATGAAAAGCTAGGAAACTACATTGTGATCATCGAAGGACGTCTGCAGTATAATGATATATCTCGCCATGAGCGTGTGAACAGCCTTATGTTTGTATCCGTTAAATATACTTGTTCACGTAAGTATTCGCCTTCTTTCATTTTGAATCTGCCGCCTTATGTCGATGGCGCTGGATTGCACGACGCGAGTGGACGCGTCGACCAATCACAACGCTCGTCGGTTGTCGGCGGTCATGGCGGATTGAGAGAAAAATAAGCGGTGTCTCTCGCCATATAATTTTGGAATATTGTTAACTACGAGAAAGTTAAATTCAGTGTAAGTTAAATTCGATACCATGAGCAGTATTCACGGTAGCTTAGTGGCTAAAGCACTGACGTACTGAGCCAGGAGTCGCAGGTTCGAATCCTGCTCGTGAGCGATGTTTTCATTCCACAATTTATATCTTTAGATTTCGCTTCGCATGCGTAAATGCGTTAAAAATAATAAAATAATTGTACCATCATCATCATCCTCCGAGCCTTTTTCCAATTATATTGGGGTCAGTTTCCAGTCTAGCCACATGCAGCTGAACATCAGTATTGTACACGGAGCAACTGCCATCAGACCCCCGCAACCCAGTTACTGGGTATTACTGACATTCGGAGGTTAGTTGTCAGACTTTCCTGCTTCTAACTATTCGTACCGACTGCCATAGATGTTCGTATGGCAACCGGGACCGACAGCTTAAAGTACTCTCCTAGGCACGGAGGGGTCTTGATGTGTAACGAAACTGTCACCCATCCATAGACTGACCGCGGTAAGTGTAGCTTAGCCTTCCAGATCGTACAATCCGTGCAGTCGTTGCTTCGCTACGACCCAATTTAAGAGCTCTAATATTCTTCCTTATTTTGTCTCAATTTTTATTCAAGTTCAGAACTCAACAGAATCGGGACCAACAATGTATCCAAACTCCGGCACAAAGGCAACAGCTGCAAGCCTAAGCACTAAGCATCAAGGTCGCATGTTCGGAACCGCGGGGAGCTAACAATAGTGGACTGTCGCACGTTTTCCAACATTCTTGCTATTTATATACTGGGAATATTTTCACTGAGAGTAAAATGTTCAGAGGTGACGTTGTTTTTATTATGTTTTGGTCATCCTTGTGTCATGTTGGCCATCCTTGTGCCATGTTGGCCATCGGTGTGGGAGTTGGGTTGTTAGCGATTTAAAGAAGTGTTATAAGGCATGTGCCTCATATAATATGCTTTCCTTTCTCCTCCGAAATTTTTGAACCAATATAATGGCGCACATTTTTGCAGTGTAGGTATTAAAACTGCTAATTTCGTTTTCTGCTTTTCTTTTTTGTATATCTTTTTTAATCGTAACTGCAAAACATAAAAGCTTTGCAACTCGTGTTGTGGTCACTCATCCTATTTTATACCGCAAGTTTTTTTTTTTATTAGGTATTCTGCCTTCGTATTATGATCTGTCGCGTCTGCACCATAATCTATGTCGCGACAAAACGAAACCGTTCAACAAATCAGTCTCCGTGTATCGACAAAGAAATGCCTTTTAACTGTTATTTACATCGTTATTTATATAGTTATTTATAACGTTATTTCTGTTTCAGATGTTCCTGTGTTTACAGTCAACGGAACGATTAGTTGCTTTATTTACATCGGATTGTAATTTAGTTGGAACTGTTATGGTGGTATAATTGGAGCTTCTGTGGCAAGGAATGTGTTGGATTCGATTGATTTATTTATAGGTTTTATTTCCTTTTTGTTTCGAGATGAAAGTATTCTTTGCGGCCATGAACTTGTGGTATATAGTTCACATAAATCTATTGTGTTTCCAAGGGAGTCTAAGGTTGGTTTAAAATATGCCAGAAGGAAATTGAAGGGGTTAGGTTTAAAAGAGTAGAACTGATACAAAAATTACTTTGAGAAATATTTGGGCCATAAAATAAATAAATAATAAATATTTTTGGGGCATTTTTACACAGCACCATCTAGTCCCAAACTAAGCAGAGCTTGTGCTATGGGTACTAGACAATGGATATAATAATATAATGGATATAAACACCCAGACCAACACAAACACTTATGTTCATCACACAAATATTTGTGTCCTGTGGGAATCGAACCCACGACCTTGTGATCAGCAGTCCGACCCACGAACCACTAGACCACAGCCGTCGTCATAATAATATGAAGAGTAGATAACTGAATGACAAATTTAATTCAATTCAATTCAAAACTTTATTGCTGAACAAAGTAGGTACATAAATATACATTGCAAGATGTTGAGTGAATGTGCAGTTCACTATGTTCTACCAATTAAGGCATGCAAAATTATGTTATAGTAGACAAATTATAATGATTATGGATGAATATAATATTATTATTATTGTAGGTATGTCAAAAATTATATCAACTCTTATAATAATTATAGAAACAAATCGGACCTCGAAAGCATTCACCTCAATGTCAAAAAAATTACAATATCATAATAGTATCATATATTTCTATCAGACAGGTACTCATTTAACGTGTAATATGTCTTATTTATTAATAGATTTATCAATTGTTTCTTAAATATATTTCTATCGATGCTGTCTAATATTGATTTTGGTAATTTATTATATATCTGCGGTGCCATTCCTAGGAAACTCTTATTCAATATTGCTTTTTTGTGTTGTCTACTGCATATTTTATTTTTGTGTCGTGTGCTATTAAGAGTATCATATAGGTGAAAGTTGTTTTTAACAAATAGAGCTACCTCGTATATGTATAGGCAGGGTACTGTTAAAATACGAAGACTCATAAAGAGCGGTTTGCAGCTCTCGGTGCTTCGAATACCGCATATTGCTCTTACACATCTTTTTTGAGCTCTAAAGACCGTCTCCATATTTGTGGAGTTACCCCAGTATATGACGCCGTAACGTAAAGTAGACGTGACATAAGCATGATACGCTGTAACTAAAGCTTTTTGATTTACCGCCTTTGACAGTTTGTGTAAAGCATATGAGTACTGACTCAGGCGTTTACACACACTGTCAGTGTGTGTTTTCCAAGACATGTCTCTATCCAATTGAAGTCCTAAAAATTTTGTCGACGTAGTTTCTGAAATTATTTTGTCTCCGTATCGTACGTTAGGTTTTTTATGATTAGTTTTTTGCTCAAATGTCATTATTTTGGTTTTGTCAATGTTTATTTTTAAATTGTTCAAGCTCATCCATTCTATTAATGCTTGGAGACAATTGTTTATCTCCCTTTCGAATGTCATAGTCAAAGTATCATTATTGGCGCTAAAAACCACCGTACTATCATCGGCAAACAAAACCATTGGATGATGTGTTACTCTGGGCATATCATTTATGTATATAATAAAAAGTAAAGATCCTACAATGCTTCCTTTAACGGTATAAAAGTCTCACTTTTGGTGAATTTGACGGTTAAATCCTTTTTAATCTAAACCCTTTAATTAAGAATGAGTGGTACTACTACACCTGTGGGTATATTTAAAAGCAGAATTAAGGGATGATGTTATCGACAAAATGGACAGCAGCGTTATATATCTGCTAGTAACGAATGCCATTATGCCAATTTGTCTACCAAACGCGGTAGCAGCTATAACGTTACTTTTATCATCATTTGTAGATCCAAGTATAAAAGTTGAAGTTTTGCAGGCTGTTGAGAATACAAGTTATTGAACTGATACAAAAACCAAAAATTCTGCTACACTAGCAAGAGAGGAAGACCAACTTACCATCAAAGACGATTAGGGGCCAATCGACCCCTGCATTATTAACAATGAAAACACAGAAGATAAACACTCTGATACTACTGCTTTATAAAGATCTTCTAAAATTTAGGTATAAAATATATTTCACAGTGTATAACAGTAACTTTTTACAGTTTCGCTGGAAGTGTTGAACTTATTTTAGTATTAATAACATTTGAAACTTTTCTCATAAAGGATTAAGTGTTGGCGGTTATATTTTAGACGAAACTTTATAGTAGCGTTAAAATTAATTTAGTAGGCATACCAGACTTTAATGTTGTAATATCTTGAAAGCCTTTTACTCCCGGCCTAATAATAGGCAAGGCCTTATTTGTGGTAGAAGCGGCAAGTTAGCAATTGGATAAACAAAGCTGTCCTTTGTTTTCGTGGGCAGTTAAAGGTGACCAATGTACTTTTATGGACGGGGTTGTAGTATCTACTCCTAAACTGATAGCTTCAGTCTGTGTTTGACTAACTCAAATACGATTATTTATAATTATGTATAGTGTCTTTGGGTAAGTCTGAACACAGAGTAATTTCGTAAAAATTAATTTTCGTCATGTCTTGTCTATTTTAATGAAATTATCCCATGATCAGACTTATCACACGGCAAATGTGGGAAAAAATGTGTGATGAATTAGAAACTGACAACATTAAAGAAGAAGAAACTGATATTGGCATAGATAAACGATGACGGCCGATTGATACTGACTTTTACACCGTAACTGGCCACGATTGCTTCACATTCTTTTATTCAATCCAAAGGTTATCTGGAAGAATCTCTTCCTTCGCTTTGTGCGATAAGACCGCCCATTGTACTTATATAATCTCTCTGTAAACTACTGTCTTTGTATTCGTTTGGTGTTTGTACAATAAAGAATATAATAAATAAATAAATAATAAGAACGATTGATTAGTTTATTTTAAATCAATAAAGAAACCCTGAAACATTTTCTTTTGATAAAGCCTATATATTTTCTACTAAAATCTAGGATACATTACACTTTCCTAACAAACCTAGCTTAATTTGTAGAACACAGTTAAAATAATGGCAGTAATATCACTGTGGCTTCAATAAAGGGGATTGAATCAATTACGCTGCTAAGGCGGCGAGCAAACGAGCGGATCGCATGTCGACAAATGTGGACGTGGCCTAATCCTCGTTCGGGTTTTATTTTGAAACATAATTATTAAGTGAATTACATCAGTTACACGAGACTCGGTTGAAATTCATTACAAAATTGTGTCTTACCCTTTTAAAATTTGGGTCAGGAAAGCAATTGTAGTACAAATGTGGTAGGTATTATAAATTTATTTCTTTGTTTTTTAGAGGTGTTTGTCCAGAGGTGTGTTGTGATAGTTAGGTGTTAGTCAAAGTTAATTTAGCGTATTGCAGACTAATGTAAAATGCATCATGGCTAGTTCTTCACCAGGAATAAGTTTTTTACCCCAGCCCAGCTTCTTTATATACAAGATGTTGATCTGTAGTCGTGCCATATTTCTAAATCTGATGATAAATAATGTGCTTAGTCACCTAAAAATACTTTAAAAACGCTACGATTATTTAATACCTAAATTTTCACATAGAAACAGCGAGGGTTCGAGAATAAATCCCGAACGACTCGAAAAATAAGTCATCGGCGGCATTGTCAAAGGATGGAAATACCTGCAAATTGTTTTGGTGGTGTCGCACGCATCGTTTTTGTGTCGCACGCGACACACGGGGGCAATTTCTTTGTTTACAAATAGGTATTTATAAAAAAAAAAAAATGCTGTTGCTTTTTTTACTGATTCGTGTTCAGTATCAGTGGTATAGGCACCTCCTTAAATATGGCACGAATACAGATCAACACGTTGTATATATTTCAAGTGTACGTTTATTAATTAGGTAGGTATTTAGAAGTTTTGCATTTATGGCCTCTATAGGTTATGGGTTCTAAAAAAAATGCTTTCAATGCTTTGTTGTGATCCGTGTAATAGTTATCAGTAACATTAATTTATTTAAAATTAAATACAATAACTTAAACTTCTTCAAACAAAGAGCCATTCTTAAACCTCAAAGATAATAGTTACTTAGTTTTAGTAGTAGCAGAGTTCCTTGTAGTGTGACCTGACAATCGATAGACTATCGATTGTCTATCGATGGTATCGAAAAACCCCCAATCAATCATACTATCGATAGGCCTATCGATAGTATCGATCGAAAGGTATCCAAAAATACTATTGATAGTATCGATAGTATCAAACTATTGTTACGATCACAGAAATAGATAGAATGGCCAAGTGGGCAGGGCGCGCGTGCCAACACTCTGCACCATAGTGCAGGGCAAATCAAAGCCTTTCTCAGTACGCCTTATGACTTGTTTATGTAAATACTGTAACAAAAACCCGCAAAAATGCCTTATTGTGCTGTTTCTAACTGCAGAAACAAAAGCTGTAAAGTATATACATTTGATTAAAGTTAATTTTAAAAAAATAATGATATCAATGTGGGAGGCATAGTTTGTTCGAAAGTTGCCACACATGAATCGCAAGTAAAATTGTTATTATAACTATTTTATCTAGTTCTGTGGTTACGATACTATCGATAGTGTCGATTGTTTGGAATCAAGCAATACTATCGATAGGCCTATCGATAGTATGTATGTGAAAATCGACTATCGATCTATCGATTTTTATGCAACACTAGTTCCTTGTGAAAAAGCTCGTCCGGAGAACCACCGGACCTATATCTGCTACCAAACAGTAATGCTTGCATTGCTGTGTTCTGGTGCGTAGAAGCAAGCGTACGAGCAAGTGAAATTACAATCATATGAGAGACAAGATTATAGGCAACAGCCTAAGTGGAATTACAGTTGTTATGGGCAAAGGTAACCGCTTAATTAACATCAGGTGGACATTTTATAGCACGTTTCGTCAGTCTATACTATAAAAAAACCGGGCAAGAGCATGTCGGGCAATGCTCAGTATTATAGGGTTCCTATGTTCCTAATCACAAACGAATCAAATCCAATATTAATCATTTCCATTTTAGTTTTTGCAAACAGCGCCACCTAGCGCTGAATTTAAGAAGCTAAATTGAAGAAGTGTGTCATAAAATATCAATGTAACACAAAGTTACTTTTTGTGATTTTTTTAAAGAGGAAATAACTAAAGGAGCATTATTTGATTAGATAATTTTTTTCTAAAGTCAATGACCTTTGAACTAGGACGGCTTAAGTATTTTGGAGTTTTCTCACTATAACTCAAACATTTATTAGCACATTGTACTCGAAATAATTTCAAAAGAGAGTTTTTATAAAGGTCTATCAATGTGGAAGATTATAACTTTCTACGTTGCATAGTTTAGAAATGGCAGGGGGGGGACACATTGCAAGCCACTTTGGCGGACTGTATTTCACAGATGGTATACCTAATAAAAAACTTATATATGAAACATTAGCTTCATTTTAGTAGACCTATTCAATGATACCCCACACAAGGGGCACACAAGGGGGAGCAGCGAAAAAAATATTTTCATCCCCGTTTCACATGTATGGGCGCCACCCCTTAAATACGTAATCAAGATATTTTTATTCTTTTAAAATTCAGATCTATATCTAGACTATTTTTTAACAAAATTTCATTTACTTATGTTTATAACTGTAGAAGTTATTAAGCTATAAAGGATTAGGACAGACGGATAGACGGACAGACGGACAGACAGACAAACGGACGAACATGACGAAACTATAAGGTTTCCTTGTAGGACTACGGAACCCTAAAAACGTGTGTGGTCAAAGGATCCCCATCAGGAATGAAGTTATCCTTAAAATTCATATTTTTTGAACGGTTCATTATAATTACGCAACTATAATACAAGCATAGATGGTCGTCCAATCTGACTCGGTTGAGTAGCGTTCGGAAAGTTACGCAATATCTTCTCGTCCAAAATACCGCAGTGTCTCAAGATGAAAGTTTTTGACCAGTGTGTGTTGCCAGTAATTACTTACGGCACTGAAACGTGGTTGCTCACAATGAGTCTGATAAGAAGGCTCAGAGTCACTCAAAGGGTAATGGAGAGGGCTATGCTCGGAGTGACCCTGCGTGATCGAATCGGAAAATCAGGGGCACATTGCGCGCAGAACGGATGGCCGATGGGGCAGTAAAGTTCTGGAGTGGCTTCCGCGTACTAGAGTCGCAGCGTGGGTAGGCCCCACACAAGGTGGACCGACGACCTTTTGAAGGTTGCAGGAATCCGCTGGATGCGGAAAGCGCAGGAGCGGTCGTTGTGACGATGCTTGGGGGAGTCCTATGTCTAGCAGTGGACGTCTTTCGGCTGACATGATGATGATGATGAGATGGCAGGAAACATGAATCGGACTAAGATTCCACAGGGCCCAAGTTCGATCTTCAGTAAAACATGTCTTTTTGTATGTTTTATTTAATTGTTAGCTGTAACTTTGAAATTACGCATCAGATGGCGCTTGAGGTGAGGTCAGATGACAACTCTATGTCAGTACATTTAATGTACATTCACGATCCTTCCCGGTGGTACATTTTGTCGACAAAGTCCCTTGAACGAATCCTGCTACATTATACGTACCTACGGCTGCCATCGAACACTGAGCAAGCAATTTTAGCCTTAGTGGTGGTTCAACGGAAAGTTTGCTAATAGTACCTGCTTACTCTATGGGTATAACGCAAATACGCAAATCTTAGCGTGACATGACACTACATTTCTCCCGAATCACACCTACCGCAACCACTGTGAAACTATGGAACTGTGTTCCAAAAAGATTCTATTGAATTTCTGACCTTCCTCATCAAATCACCCAAATTTGTTAATGTATTCGTTGCCTGGATACAGTGGATACATGTTACAGGGTCACGCAGAATTAGGAATGTTCATATAGAGGGTGATTTAATATTGATTGTTTTTTTTTTGAAGCAGATGGAAAGACAACATGAATACGTACGTACCTCAATAATTAAAGACAATTACGAAGGTAAGGTTACTAATTCTTACCCGCAATAGATAAAAACGATAAGAATAAAATAATTTGTAAAAAAAAAAAACATGAATGCAATGATCACCAAATTAACTAAAAAGACAGAAACAAGATAATATTCTACAATTACATCTGTGAGTGGGTGAAAAGATGCTTTTTAGCAAAACAATATTAATTTGATCATCTTTTTTTAGACTTTTGTTGAAATAATTCTAATAGGTAACCTTAATTTGTTTTCGTTTGCATAAAACTTTTATCTCTTTTATGAATGATATGCACTGGGACATACATCGGACATTCGTGACCATAGGAACTCAAAATAACACGAAGCCAGTAAAGGACAATGGGAAAAATGTATGGACCCCGTCCCCAGAGCTGTAGCTGTTCTCACATATATCTTAAACGAAAGGTCTTAATAATCGTATAATTTTATTCAAGGGCAGCAAATCTCTAACCACTGGGAGACAAAACTTATAGCCTTTTAAAAATACTAATAAATGAGAAATTCATCCACCTAGACGACTGGGACTGGGCACGTTGTGCCCATTCTCCTTTATCGTTAGTTAAGTAATTTAAAATGTTTTAATAAGTTACGTGATCGAATCAGAAATGAGGAGATTTGCAGGAGAACGAAAGTAACCGACATAGCCCGAAGAATTGCCAAACTTAAGTGGCAGTGCACATTGCTCGCAGAATGGATGGCCGATGGGGCAGTAAAGTTCTGGAGTGGCGACCGCGTACTGGAAGGCGTAGCGTGGGTAGGCCCCCCACAAGGTGGACCGACGACCTGGTGAAGGTCGCGGAAATCCGCTGGATGCGGAAGGCACAGGACTGGTCGTTGTGGCGATGCTTGGGGGAGGCCTATGTCCAGCAGTGGACATCTTTCGGCTGAAATGATGATAATGAATAAGTTACAATAAAACAAAAAAATTGGCACTTGATATAACTTTATCACAATTCAAAGATATGTCTTAAAAATCGTATTCATCATCATCATCATCATTTCAGCCGAAAGACATATGCCATAATCGCCACGCTTGGCAAGCGGGTTGGCGATCGCAGTAAAAATCGTATTAATAATGTGGAATCTAAGACGAATATTTTATTGTGTAGAATCTTATCTTCATTCGTAACATGTTTAATATTTATAAGTTTTTTTATATTATTGTCCTCTAAACTCCTATTCCCCATCAAAATATCATCCTGTACATGCGTATTGTCCGTCCATCTCGTAAACAAGCACCCTTTATTGACACGATCGTTTACAGCATCTACACACGAATCCAGCAGTTTTATGCCAGCCATGTGTTGTTTGATTAGCTTTCCGTTTATTTGGGTATGACTCGCATCGATTCAGCAATGAATGTACGGTTTGTTTGATCCCAATATATTAGTTGCCTTCGATGTAAGCAATTTTATTTGCTTATGGTTACAGAGATTTTGTGTTGATACAAATGTTCTGAATTGGGTCGGGAATGGAATACACTTGCAGTTTTACTCAGGAAGTTAAATTGTGGAAGCTAGCAGTTGGATCGTGGATTCTGGGAAAGCGTTTTATTTTTATTTTTTATAGTAAAAAAAAAATGGCATGCGAAACGAGCTAAAGGCCCACCTGGTGTTAAGGCTGTTGCCTAAATGGTATAGCAAGTTGGTTCGCCAAACTGAGACATGAAGATGAAAAGTCTCATGTGATTGTAATTTCACCGGCACCCGTATCCTTCACACCAAAACACAGCAATGCAAGCATCACTGTTTGGTGGCAGAAGTAGGTAGACTCTGCACCCTCTGCGGACTCTGCCCGTAACATAATATAATATATAAGGTTCGTTTTAATGCGGCCATTTTGGTGTCAGCCGTATTGTGAGTTAGCCGTCATAGTGAGTGGTCCCAGTGGTGTCATTTGACTACAGCAATAATCACCAAATAGATCCCTGTTATGGTCAGAAAGATTTGGATTGTCCTTGAGGAAGATAGTACGCCGTGTCTGTATAATAATCAACGTATTATAGGGAGCTGCGCATTTACATAAAATTACTTGAAAACTACGCATCTTGCAATTGCGTCTTTGAACCTTAAAATAGATATTGCTCAATGTAATGACATGATAAAAAGTTTACTATTGGAAAAACTTATCCCAGATATATATGAAGAATATTGTCGTAATAGCAACTTAAAAAATATTATGACATAGGTATAGACGGCGTTTTTTCTTTAAAAAAAAATGTCCCATCGTAATACTCCATGAGTGAGCCCGTATTTGCGCATTAGCGCAGACTACACGGCATGCAGACAGCGAAAAACAAAAATACTTTCTGAGTCACACAATGATTGCAGCAATGTTGTTGTGAATGCATCAATCTAACATCAAACCTAAAACACTTTCATTCATTTTAATTTGCTTAGGTTACTTAGGGTGTATGCACAAGGGGTGCTAGCCAGAAAACCTCCACGTGTGTCTGACGGCTGCTTGTCCTTCTGGACACGTCTAGAGGGAACGGTAGTTGTTGGGCTGGTGCACCCTGGGCACGGGCAATAAGTCTCCTTTGGACCGGGGGACTTTATTGCCTGTGGCGAATATTCTGGCACGGGAGGGACCCGATGTGGGCCAATGGGAAGTTGCTCCGCGTGTCCCTCTGAGAAAGCAGAGGGCACTGTGGAGGAGCAGGGTTGGGTCCGGTGTGCACTTACCCTGCCACTGGGCAGGCAGCGGGGGACTGTCCTTCCCTGCCCCCGTCGGTCTCGTAATCCCAGGAGTGCCTGCTGAGTAGTGTTCTCGCGCCTCTTGGGACCGAGGGTCTTGGCTTTACCGCCCGGACCGCGAGGAAGAACACCTCTATAAAAATTACAGGAGGATGGGCCTGCGAGCAGCAGACTCGGGGTAGTCTGCTGCCCGACCAGCAGCTGGCGTAGTTGGCGCAGCTGGTAAAGGCCCGTGAGGTGAGGTGGCGTGCAGTGTTCCGTGTGCGCCACAGAGGAAGGTGCGGCCGTCGTTAGGCCGCACGGGGAGAAGAGGCTCGCCTGCTTGTGGCGAGCCGGGACCTGTCGGGGGTGGTTGTGTGAATACTCACGGATTCCCACGCCCCCGACTAAGGTAGTTGAAGGAACACCGTGGTGGTTTTAGTCGGTAAGAGTCCGACACTGGCTCCGCCTACCCCGGGCGGAGTGCGTCCATGAGGATTTCCCCACGGAAAAATAAATAAATAAATATATATGGTGTATGCACAACAGCATTTTTGGCGAGTCGACCTGTTGCTTGGAATCTCTGTGAAGAAGGTACTTCTGACTCTCAGTACGTCTGTCCATTTGTCTGTCCGTTTGTTATTTGGCAAAGCAATGTCTCATTATCAGCGGTATTGTAAGTTAAAACCATTGTATTAATAATTCTCCTTGGTTGTAGACTGAAGTCGTGCCTAGGAGCACAACGTTCATTCGGTTTGGATGTTTGGTTTGAACGCCTTGCCTCAGTATCTGGGATTGGAGCAGTTCATCCAGTTCAACATGACATCTTCCCTCTGAAAACCCGTGCTGTGTTGTGGCCGAAGTTGCAACACAGCACCATTCTGAGTAGGAACCTCATTGTCGCGGCTAAGGCATGCAATTGGTCAAAGGTTTTGAAAATACATGTAAGTACATACAATAATAATAATAACAATAATAATATAATACATGTAATACATGTGTATGTATGCATGTTTTTTCATGTATAGCGTCAATTATTTTATTAATCTCATTTACGCCTGCGCTTTAGAGCGAAATCTAAAGATGTAAATTGTGGAAAAAAAATTCGCTGACGAGCAGGATTCGAACCACCACGACCACCACAAGCAGAGTTCAAGATAGTTTAGCGGCTAACGGCCAAAATTAATATCCAATCTATCCACAATTTACCCTACTAGAGATAGAAATTTGACATATTTTGCATGGAGCTTATGTCAAATTCCTATCTCTAGTAGGGCAAATCGTGGATAGATTGGATATTAATTTTGGCCGTTAAGCACGCTGGTGTAATGAATCAGGATTCGCAGGTTCGAATCCTGACAAAATTGTTATTCCACATTTATAACTTTTTTCTATAGCATCGTTGCGTGCTCGGCCACCGGGGAGTAAACCGAGAAACGTCACCGTTAACTTGCGCATGCGTTTTATCTGTTCTTGCAGTACTAATACTTAGAAGCTTTGCTTCTGTTGAACTTCCCCAAACGCCACCCATTTTTTTACATTCTTATAAAAAAACATGTTTTTCTCAATATTCATGATTTACAATGTTGTTGCACGTTGTTTAGTGTGGCAATAAATATTTTCTTCTTTCTTTCTTTATCTTGCTTTATGTAGATCTGTATTACAAACCACTTTAGTCTGGACATGTCTATAAACACGCCTCAACTGGTCACCGTCATTAATATCGCTTGCACTCACAATTAGTGACGGATATCATATTTTACTGCACCCAGTTGATCCAGTTGCTTTATTAGACGTTACGACATTTTAATGTAAGCGTATTAATTGACCATTGCGGTGTAACAGATCTTGTGGAACCGCATTGCTCATTTTATGGATAAGCTTAAGTGCCTCTTCACACGTTCCGGTTGCGGGTAGCCGCCGTTGAGTATCCGGTGCCTTATGAGCAACAACGAACAACAAAAAACTCGAACTCAATAACTCAATGAACATTACTGGATACTCAATACTTTATTGCGTTCCATAATGTATACAGGTGGTGGGCTTAAAAATATAGAAACATTGCTCGGCAGAAGCCAAGTCGAGGATTCAAGCTTCATCGCTCCGTAATTGTACTTCTGAGACTGGTCGGCCAGCGCGTGTAATTCAAGCTACACACGTTGAAGCGGCCGGATAGATCTGGACTGTTCGATCAAATCCATTCGGCCAAACCCGTCATGTATAGCAAGAAATCCTTAACTGAAGGTGCGGCCAGTGGTGGCATGTCATCGAATGATATTTCATTTCATGGCCGGTTGGCCTATTGAGGCCGCAAACTGAGAGACATGGCTGACGCGCCTGCACACTTCCAGCCAAATCCGGTTGCGCCTTGAGAACACATCCTTTCGGCCAGACCTCAAGGTTAGTAGCTCGCTTAACTTCAGTTGTACACCATACACTACACCATATACTCACAGTGGTGAGTCCTGCTGCTAGCTAACCGGTAGACGGTGACCGGGCACACAGTGGTGGTTCTAGCGAGAATCTATTAAATTACACTGAATTAATTAATTAAATAAATTACGCTGGTGCATTTGAAAGTGGGCATATCAGTCGTTGGTCCTGCGCCTGATCTCTCTCCAGGCGTGTCGGATTGCCGTCCCATTGGACTATGAGAGTGAGGGAATAAAGAGTGCACCTGTGTTTGGGTACATACTTATGCACTATAATATATCCCGCGCAGATGGCTAGTCTCCGTTGAGATTGGTCGCCGTGACCGAAATTCGGCCGAGAGGACATTAATAGCATTATATATTCTATGCTAATAGTTAGTATTTCTTGCCAATATCTTCGCCTCCGGGTATCTGGCGCTGACTATCCGCCAATCAGAACGTGTGAAAAGGCACTAAGGGTCAATAGTCTACGGATTAGCGAGCTGTGGTATTCTACGTATGTTGGTATTGTTTTGTTTTTTCTTCGTTCTAGTGTACCCAGATAGTTATTGTCATCGCGTGTCATCGGTGTGCCTTCTGATATGTCTTAACTATTAGAAAACTATAATTTTTTGTTTGATTGTTTGTTTGAGATTTGTACGAAGAGTTTGATTGTTGCCCGCTGTTAACTTTGACAATAAACAGTTTTTATTTTTGTATTTCTTTTATTTCTCCTGTAGTTTTCTATAAATCAAGTAACCCTATTTAGACACGAACAAAATCTAATAAAAACTGGCCAAGTGCGAGTGGGGCTCACGCAGTAGGGGTTTCGTACCACCCATCGACCTGATACCCCATAGAAACTGATTTAATTTACGAGAGTTCATTATAAGACACCAACGAACCGTAAGCGAAATATGAATTTTTGCATCTTTCTTACGCAGGTACCACCACATGTCTATGTTTATCCTATTTATATATTGTTTTGCAAAACTATATGAATGCACTATACGTCTGTACTCGAACCAAGTTTGACGCTGGTATGTATTACCGTTTTGAAGATAGAGCAGGAATAAAAACGTTGAAAAAAATGCATGTTTTCAAGGTTTCTTATATGGGGACCCCTTCGGTTTTAGACATTTTTTTTAAATTTTTAGTATTTGTCGTTATAGGAGTCATAGCAACACATATTCTAAGAAAATTTCAACTGGCTACCTATTACTGTTCTAAAGATACAGCCCTGTGACAGACAGACGGACGGACGGACAACGTAGCGAGAGTAATAGGGTCCCGTTTGCCAACCTTTGGGAACGGAACCCTAAAAAATCTGCTTTCAGGATCACATGTGTTTTCCATCCATAACGGCGCAACAAAAAACGGTTTTCAAAAGACAATTTCGCGTCCATTCACGGGGCATGTTCTCTCGAATCAGGACTTACTAGTTGTCAAAGGCGTCGCACGTGCCGGCCCGGGTTTTTTCTAACCGCTTCCATCGACTTATTGGCCGTTTCCGGTGTTTTTTCGGAAAGTTTCGGGCGTTTTTGAGCGGCGTTGTGGGAAATTGGGGCTTGTGTTTTGAGACAACAGATGCGTGTGGTATCTTGCACTGAGGTACTATGTACTTAGTATATGTTACTTCAATGGTATCTTGCTGATTTAAAGCAAATAATAGTATTTTTAATCAATTGAAATGTTTTTACTATGAAAATAAAATGGACAATGACTATGAAAATAAAAGATAATGACCAAAAAGCCAAGGTAGCTTTATCGTCGATGAAATTCAGGTAATTATAGCGTGAAGGAGGACCCTTTTCTTAAAACCGTCAACCTGGCAGGCCGCACCTGGTAGATTCAGGAGGTATGCGGTGGAGAAAAAAAAAACGTAAAAGTATCGTGTTTCTTTTTTGTTGCAAACTGTTTAGCTATGTTCCCAATACACCCAAAAATATTCAATCTTAGCTGTTGGTGGAAAGGTGTCGCTGGACTTAATTATAGTTAGCGAGAAATGAAAAATAAACCGGCCAAGTGTGAGTCAGACTCACGCAGTAAGGGTTCCGTACAACCCATCGACCTAATACCCCATAGAAACTGATTTAATTTACGAGAGTTTATCAAACGACATCAACGAACGTACGCGAAATGTGAATTTTTGCATCTCTTTCTTCCGTAGTTACCACCATATATGTCTATGTTTGTCCTGTTTTTAGTATTTGTTGCTTAACTACATAGTATGCACTATAATCAGACCAAGATTGACGCTGGTATGTATTACCGTTTTGAACATAGAGCAGAAACAAAAACATTGAAAAATATGCATGTTTTTCGAGGTTTTTTGTATGGGGACCCCCTTTGGTTTTAGACTTTTTTTTGTTTTTAGTATTTGTCGTGATACACCTCATAGCAACACATATTCTGTGAAAATTTCAACTGGTTATATAGATAACCAGTTGAAATTTGTCACAGGGCTGTATCTTTGCAACGTTAATAGTAACGTTGCAAAGATACAGCCCTGTGACAGACAGACGGACGGACGGACGGACGGACGGACAGCGTAGCGAGAGTAATAGGGTCCCGTTTGCACCCTTAGGGTACGGAACCCTAAAAACGTAAAAGTATCATGTTTCTTTTTTGTTGCAAACTGTTCAGCTATGTTCCCAATACACCCAAAAAAAAAACAATCTTAGCGGTTGGTGGAAAGGTGTCGCTGGACTTAATTATAGTTAGCGAGAAATTTAAAACAATATGGTAAAAGTATCGTGGCTGGCTTTTTTCTGCTAAGGATTTATATTATATTTATATTACACAAGCCAATAAAATGCCAGCCAAAAATAATGGTGGAAATCTACTATAGTAACTATTACCTTTTTATTATATCTTTCGCTCATTATAAGTAATTAAAAGGCTGGCGACACATTTCCACTAACTAAGAAAAGAAATATGATACTTTAACCTAATTTTTATTTTGTTTCCACTGCATAACTACAGAACCACAGATTGCTTAATAGTTATGACTGAATCCACCAGGTGCGGCCTGCCAGTTTGACTGTTTTCGCAAAAGGGTCCTCTAAAAGCTACCTTGGCTTTTTGGTTGTTAGTATAATAAAAGCAAAATGAAATTGAAATAGAAAATCTTGCGTATAAAAACTTTTTTTGACGTGAATTTTGATAAAAGATCCCAAAATCGTACAGTGTTAACGTACACAAATCAGTGTCCTGAAAAACCTACCAATTTCTAACTCAGCGGGAGGTCTTGCAAATTAGAGAAAGCGCATCAAAGAAGATGCAAGGGTTATTAAAATTTTTGAAGGAAATTGAATCTTAACTTTTTCAAGAAAATTATAGAGCTGGCGTGTAATTTGGTTTAGCATAGAAAGCCTATCGCGCATCCCTCACGAACTGTTTATCTTCCAGGAATATAAAGTAGCTTATAATTCAGGTTATAGTCTATCTTCGTGCCAAATTTCATCCAAATCCGTTCAGTTGTTTCAGCATGATTGAAGGGTAAACAAACAAATAAGCATACTTTCGCATTTATAAATTAGAAGGAAGTAGGATGTCTCCTTCGAAAAAAATAAAACGCATAAATTCACGTTCTAACCAGTTCCGACTGAATAGTCTTGGTAAAAAAGTCATAATTCAAGGTTTGTCTCTCGACTGTTTTCTCCTCCGAGACTGGACCAATTTGAAAGATATTTCATAAACTGAATAAGAAGAATGAATGAAAAAAAACGAAACATAGGGGCCTAGAAAAATCTAAAATTTATTTTAGTCTAAAAATAATTTCTCTGGGATTATAAAACAGAAATAAAACAGTAGAGAGCGTTTGTATGGTGAAAAGACCCGCATATCCTCTTAAGCCAGGTTTTAAGGCACTAAACTGAATTTTTATCGCAAACCCAAAGATTATACGAATGTTAATGAAAATTATTGTAATCTAAACTGCTGGCTTTGCCCGTTAAGATACACTTAGAAATAATATTAGTTTTCAGTGCTGTCTGGTTTCAGTGTAGTAATTTTTATCTTCATTAAACTAGAATTACAGATTGCTAACTTTCCGTTTTCAATTATTTCTTTCTCATTTCATTCTATGACATTGACCATACAGGCCGTAGACGCCTTATAACAGGTGACCGATGTCTTTCAACACAACTGACTAATAGATCGATATAGGTCACCACTAGTCGTCACTTAAAAACTTAAAATCAGAGTCGACTACTTATGTTAACCGTAAATATACTTCCGCGTTAGTGAATAGCCAATAACCACCTTGGTAGGGCAATCAGATTGCAGTGGGTGCTTCCTCGTACCTTAGTTAATTGACATAATTACTTTTAGAATTACTTGTTGTTAGTGCTGGCGGGTGGTGCAGAGGTCGTGATACCTATTGCACCTTTTGTGTTTTAGTTATTCTATTACTGTATTTTATTATTATTTATATATTTATTATTTATTTTATCATATGAGTTCTGATGATGATTCATTTCATTCTGCCATCGAATCTGATACTAGTTTTTGCTCCTTGGCTGATACTACTGGTGACTTTGTTTGTCAACAGTTCAGCCAGTTAAATAGGAACTTTTTAAATGTTTGTCATATTAACGCCCAAAGTATACCTAGACACCATAGTGAGTTACTGGAGGTATTTTCTAGCACAAATGTTCACGCTGTCCTAATCTCTGAGAGTTTGCTCAAACCTGATCTTCTTTCTACCACTTACCCCGTTCCTGGTTTCACTCTTTTCAGGAATGACCGGATTGGAAAGGGCTGGGGTGGTGTCGCAATCTATCTTCGAAGTGAGTTGGACTGTAAAATTGTCGCTAATTCTCCGCCTGACTACAGTGCTTCTGCCGAATATCTATTTCTTGAGGTGACTCTTAAGGGGGTCAAAACCCTTCTTGGAGTTGTTTACTGTCTTCCTGCGGTCGATTACTTCCATAGTCTTGAATTGGCTTTGGAGTCCATAGGGTCTGATTATCAGCATCATGTCATCATGGGAGATCTCAATACAAATCTTCTTTGCAATACTCCTAGATCCCGTAAACTTCTCCATATGATTGAGTCGGTCAATCTCCATGTTCTGCCACTCCAAGCCACTCACTTTAATAGTTTAGGTGAGGACACCTGGCTCGATCTCATCCTTACGTCCTGCCCATCCTTGATTTCCTCTCATGGTCAATGTCCTGCTCCTGGTTTTTCCCTTCATGACCTTATTTACGTTTCTTACATTCTAAAACCTCCTAAACCTCTCCCAAAAGTTGTGTACATGCGTTGTTTTGCACGTATGGATGGTGAAAAGTAACGAAATGATGCCTCTGAGCTTGATTGGAATGATCTGTTAGAGGCCGCTACGATTGATGACAAGGTCAGTATCCTCAATAGGAATATCCTGGCACCCTATGATGTTCATGCCCCAGTCAGAAAAGTTAAACTTAAGCGTCCACCTGCTCCTTGGATGACGAGCGGTATTCGAATGTCTATGAGGCTTAGGAATCGAGCTTTCCGTAGATATAAAAGAGATCGGACGCAAGAAAACTGGAGTCTCTTCAAAGCAGCAAGAAATCAGTGCAATCAGATGATACGCAACGCTAAATGCCGTCATATCCTCGATAACATCTCTTGTTCCTCGTCCGCTGATATCTGGAAGTTCCTCGGGACTTTAGGTGTCGGCAAGCCACGTGAAATGAATCTCCCGAGCACAATTGGTTTGGATGACATCAATAATCATTTCACTTCTTCTGTTAGCTTGAATCACCAAACCATTTGTAGGACGGTTAATTACATTGTGGCCTTTCTCGTTCTAATATCGATTGCTTCAACTTTTCTCCAGCCACCTTGGAAGAAATTAAGAAAATCATCCTTTCCATTAAATCCAAGGCCGTTGGGTACGACAATATAAGTCGTAATATGGTCATCACAATCCTCGACTATCTCCTAATCCCGATTGCCCATGTCATAAATTTTTCACTTGAATCCAGTCAGTTTCCTTCCCTTTGGCGCAGGGCATTAGTGCGGCCTCTAGCCAAGGTCACAAATCCTTCCCTTCTTAGCCACTTCCGTCCCATATCCATATTTCATTTTTTGTCTAAAATGCTCGAGGCCTGTGTACATAACCAGTTTTCTAGGTTTGTTCATTGCAACGACCTTGTAAGCCCTTTACAGTCTGGATTCAGGCCGGGGCATAGTATAGTTTCTGCTCTCCTTAAAGTGACTGATGACATTAGAGAGGGGATGCAGGGTACCAAAGTCACTGTACTGGTTTTAATAGATTTCTCTAATGCCTTTAACGCCGTCAGTCACGACATTCTCCTTTCTATCCTCTCCAACATCATGGTTTCTCCTGAGGCGCTGGAATGGTTCAATTCTTATCTTCGTGGGCGTCAGCAGACAGTTCGCGTCGATAAAACCTCGTCAAATTGGCGTGATCTGCATGCTGGCGTCCCGCAAGGTGGTATACTTTCTCCATTGTTATTTTCTATTTTCATAAATTCCATTACTCATAGTCTTCGATGTTCGTATCATCTGTATGCTGATGACCTTCAGTTATATGCTCAAGCTCATGTAGACAACTTGCCCGAAGCAATTAACCAGCTTAATCGTGATTTGGAGGCCATAAACACCTGGTCTGTCAGATTTGGTGTTTCAGTTAACCCCACAAAATGTCAGGCTATAATAGTTGGAAGCTTGCAAATGATGAGCAGAGTAGTTGTTGGGACCCTCCCAGCAATTTTCTATAACGGTAGTGTCATTCCAATCAGCTCTAGCGTCAAAAACCTTGGTTTACATTTTGATTCTTCACTTAACTGGCACATACAAGTCACCAAGGTAAGCCAAAAAGTCAACGGTACGTTGCGGTCCCTCTACCGCCTGAGGAAATTTTTACCCGCCAAGACCAAAATAATGCTTGTGCAGACTCTAGTCCTTCCTATAATCGACTATGGTGACATGTGCTACTACGATTTGATTTCAGTCTTACTCAGTAAGCTCGAACGGCTGCTTAACAATTGTATCAGGTTCATTTACAACCTAAGAAAGTATGATCATGTTTCTTCACATAGGTCTGAACTTAAATGGTTGCCCATCCGTCAGCGGAGACAAGTACGTGCTTTGACTACGCTTTTTTCTTTACTTAATTCTCCTTCCCCCCCTCTTTACTTAACTACCCACTTTCAATATTTATGCTCTACACACACTAGAAATCTACGGTCTTCTAATAATCGTCTTCTACATTGCCCATATCATAGCTCTAATTTTGTTCACTCGTCCTTTCATATTCAATCAATTCTTCTTTGGAATGAGCTACCTCTCGAGCTTAGGATGGCCACCAGTCGGGACTCTTTTAAAAGGAATGTTCGGAAGTTCTTTCTAGATAAAATTTTGGCAGAATCATCTCATTAATTGGTTAATTCAAAAAGTATTTTACATTATAAATGAATATTTTGGTATAAACTGATAGTAATAAGTTAAATATTTAAATATGTTATTGTAATGTCAGACCTCATAGTTTGTACCTACTATTGCTACACCCGTTTGGGTAAGCTGTTGATACCAAACTTTGATAAACACCTACATTTATGTACACAGTTTGAGCAATAAATGTCTTTGTCTATGTCTTTGTCATTAGTATTTTATCTATGACTATAATAGTATATTATTATATATATTTAGTACTTATTGTATGTTATATATATATATACCTATGTATGTTTATCTATTGTTTTAGTGCTAATTTATCTCTCATCTTGTTTTGTGTCGTGAATCAATATTGCACCTGCCTTGTCATCTCTGTATCACCCTAAGGTTGACTGGGAGAGAATGCCTAGGGCATTAAGTCCGCCTATGTACACATGTTGCATGAAGTTTAAATAAATAAATAATTTATTGTTCGCTTTGTTGGATTCTATTTAACAATAGGTGTCTATTTGGCTGTATTTTCCATGTTCTATGACTACATTCTTCGCACAAAGACATTACATTTTCCTAGTTCCTCGAATCTATGATATATTGAATAAAAATAATAAATGAGGAAATTTTGTTGTGTACAAATGAAAAAAAAAAAATTGAAAAGTTCTTTGCGTCAGTGTGGTGCCGGACGCAAAGAATTGCACTACCCTATATCTTCTCATGGGTGTCGTAAAAGGCGACTCAGGGATTCACCAGAGGATGGGCAGCAGCGTTCTCTAGTATTATTTAGTAAACAACCAACTGCGATCGCCAACCCGCCTGCCAAGCGTGGCGATTATGGCATATCCCCTTTGGGGGAGGCCTTTGCCCGGCAGTGGCCGTTTTTCTGCTGAAATGATGATGATGATGGCAGTTGAAAAAAATTCGTGAGTAGCCTAGACCACGATGCTACAGAAAATATAGTTATAGTGACCCAGTGACTCTCGCGTTCCACACCATCTTAAATCGCTTACTCGAATAACGTACTTTTTACACCCACACTGCTACGCATCCCACCGTACACTACACACAAACACATAACCTATATACGTAAACACATATAAACACCTTCACCTTACCATAAACAGACAATACTTTTTTTCCCAATCTTTATTTTATTATTGCATTCGATTTTCTATTTTTTTTGTAGTCACACTAATGACATAATCCTGTAATTAATTTAAAGGCGAACAGACTGGCTACTGTAATACAGTAATTATACTAAAGCAGGAGTAGGGAATTCTACAAAGTGTAATTGTGTGTATTGTGTGTAAGTGTGTGTATTGTAAGTGTGTGTTAGTATAATTACTGTATTACAGTAGCCAGTCTGTTCGCCTTTCTACAAAATTCTACAAAGTGTACAAAGTAAGTAACTTACTTACTTTGTACACTTTGTAGAATTCCCTACTCCTGCTTTAGTATAATTACTGTATTACAGTAGCCAGTCTGTTCGCCTTTAAATTAATTACAGGATTATAGGCGTGATGTTATGTTATGTTATGTTATGTTATGTACAAAGTAATATGTCAATAAGGCGGGTCACCTGATCGTAAGCAATAACCGCCGCCCGTGGACACTTATTTTATTTTTTTCTTCAGGACAACAAACAATTGCGCAATAATGCACAATACAAACAAAAAGAATATTAAACAAAACTTAGGTAATCACGCAACCAGCACCATAATCCACAAAATAATACATAAAATTTTACAAATACAGCAAGTTTAATTAACTTTTTGCAGACAGAATTACTACTCGCAAATAATTACCCGCCTGCCAAGCGTGGCGATTATGGCATATCCCCCCCCCCTTTTGGGGGAGGCCCATGTCCAGTAGTGGACGTTTTTCGGCTGAAATGATGATGAGACAGAATTAATGTATATCTAATTATGAGCACTTGCAACACCAGGGGAGTTTCCGATGCATCTATAAGCTCAAGTCCACAGCTGGAAAGAGTCATTCTTCCTTACATGATAGAGTGATAAAATACATTAGTAAGGAGGGGTCAACGTCCGATATTGCCTTTTTCTTGCCACACGAACTTATAATGTATTTACTTTTCTGCTGAATTCTGAAGTAAAGAAAAACAGTACCCAGCCGGTTTCATAACCAAACTAGGTTGCGTACTCCACATATCACATTAGATGAAGATTTATGTGTTATGTTGACCACGGATGTTTGTTTGCTGGTGGTCGGAGGATGGCGTAAATTTAAATTATGTTTTTTATGTCATAATAGTTGTGTGTGTCTAATTCTGTATGAAAACGGATTTGGGTTACGATTCTAATCGCATAAAATTAGACAAGATTTTATCAGGATTTCTATAGGGATTTTTTTTTTAAATAATGGACTATCAATGAATCTATTGGATGCTCCTTTTAATTACAGTTACGTTAAGCTACGACTATAATATGACATGACTGGTAAGAAGAGGGAATTGAAGGGACTTTAGTAGTAGTAGACCTCCTTTGTGAAAGAGCTCGTCTGGGGAAGTACTACCACCATACCTACTTCTCCGCCAAATAGTGATGCTTGCATTGCTGTGTTTCGGTCTGAAGGGCACGGGTGCCGGTGAAATTAAAATCACATGAGACTTTTCATCTTCATGTCTCAGTTTGGCGAACCGACTTGCGGTACCATTTAGGCAACAGCCTAGGTGGTATTGCAGTTGTTATGGGCAAAGGTAACCGCTTAACATCAAGTGGGCCTTTAGCTCGTTTCGCCATCCTATACTATAAAAAAAGAAGTTCAGTACTCTTTTCAAATATGTTAAAAAAAAAACAAATAAAAGAGATAAAATGTCGTACAGTTCAATTACGAGAGGGCAAGAGAAAAATTTAGTATGCATTATAAAATAAAGATAACGGTAGATAAGGAATGAAATGGTAAACTAGACTCCGTTCCATGACATATTGACTAAAGGGATTCATAAATATATCAACTGCTTATCTCTCGCCATTGTAGGTCATTGGAAAATTGGGTCATTACAATATTACCCCGGCTCCACACATTGGCCCGAAAGTTGGCGCCAACGCTATTTGGCCAACGTGTGGATCGGGAAAATGGCTTTGGCCGGAATGTTGGAGCGAGCGTTGGCAGTTGGCCGTCGCGTGTCGGTTTTATCAAAGGTAATATGCGCCAACGTTGGCGATGCTTCCACATGTTTGCGGTCTGCTCAGTCTTGCCGCAGCACTCATGCAGTAAGGTGTATCGAATGAGCTTGTTCCTACGGTCACCGTGTCTTGAAAATGTCATCCGCGTGGACGATGGACGCAATACGTGGGACACTCAGAAAGTTTTGCGAAACTCAAGAAACTAAAAAAAATTGTTCTATACGTACATATATTTTTATCAAATCTTTTCAAAGTACTTTCCACCAGCCTCTATACAAAGATTCATGCGCCTAAACCAGTTTTCAAAACACTTTTTCCAGTCCGCCGCAGACACCTCGTTTACAGCCTGCTCGAACGCAGCCAGCGCATCTTCCGGCGACGAAAATTGTATCCCTTTGAGCTGATTTTTTATTTTTGGGAATAAAAAGAAGTCACACGGTGCTAGATCAGGGCTGTAAGGAGGGTGACCCAGGAGTTTGACTGGCGTGCTGTCCAGGAAGTCCCTCGTTTTGAGTGCGGTGTGCGCAGGTGCATTGTCGTGGTGGAGCAGTAGCCCGCGGAGCCCTGTGTTTGGTCGCTTGTTGCTTATAACCGAGAAAACTTCTGGCAAACATTTGGTAGTATACCATTCGGCATTAATGCTTCTTTGATCCCGTAAGGGAATTGATACCAAGTGGCCAGTCAAATTAAAAAAGCTAGCGATCAAAATCTTACCCCCGCTTCTAGATCGCTTCACTTTGGTAGGCGTTGGCTCATTTTGAAACACCCAAACAGTCGACTGGCGCTTGGTTTCTGGGTCGTATTGATAAATCCAGGACTCATCACCTGTAACGATGTCGTAAACACGCCGAGACGAGCCTGCTTCAAATTTGTTAAGCATATCACGGCACCATTCCACCCGGGCCTGCTTCTGAGCATCGGTGAGGTTGTGCGGCACCCAGCGTGATACTATCCTCCTCACGCGAAGATGGCTGTGTAGAATCTCGTGAACGCTTCCCGATCCAATCTTCAATATGTGTTGAATCTCCTGATATGTAATTCGCCTATTGTCTTGGATTAAATTTTTCACTGCTAGCACGTTTTCTTCGGTAACAGCCGTCAAAGGGCGACCGCTTCTTTCGTCATCCCCCAAAGTTGGTCGACCGCGCTTGAATTCGTTATACCAACGATACACGGTTGCCTTGGAAGGGCCTTCATCCATGAATGCCATTTGAAGTCTATCGTACGATTCATCCGGTTTCAGGCGACACTTGAAATCGTATAAAATCATAGCTCTAAAATGTTCCCGGCGCAGATCCATATTTCAGTGAGACACAATACTTTGAATTAACTCGCAAAAAATGTGGAGGGAAATTTTGAAATTGGAACTTACTTATTTTTACTTATAAATAATCATATTTTCGAAAATAGTAGTTTATGAAACTGTTGCATAATAGGGGTTATTAAAACACGAGTGTGAGTTTAAAAACCGAGCCGTAGGCGAGGTTTTTAATAGTATCACACGAGTGTTTTAATACCTAATTATGTCAGTTTCATACACTATTTTATCTACACTCATACAATTTTAAATAAAATACCAAAGTCAAAATCTTAGTAACATTGTCGTTGTTTTTCTTGATTTCTCTGGTAAAAGATTGTTCGTCATTTACGTTGCTGCCTCCAGAAATTCAGGCGGGGTCATATTCTCCTCAGTTCAGTATCACTGCTGTAGTCAGATATTTTTGCCCAGAATAAAACTTTCGACATACAAAACCATAATAATAACGTAAACAATAACAATAAATTTACAAGTAACGATGTCCATATCCAGTAGGCCAGGCGCGCGGCCGCGCACGCGCGCTGGTGCGCGCCTACACAGATAATAAAATATAGTCTGGTGACAACATTATAATCGGAACTAATTTTCTATCCTTGTCAGGATTCCGTCAATCTCTGTTTTATCATACAAAAAATATGCCTGTAAACACTTAAATATAATTAAAAGCAATATGACAATCAAAAGTTCTGCCAAAAACGCGATTTTAAACGATAAAAATTTTCAATGTTTGACAAGTGGCGCCACCCTGAATTTTGTGTACTCATTGGTGCCAAACTGTACGACTGCTAAAAAAAAGGTTTGAAAACTCCTTGGTTAGGTCGAAGTGGCATTAAAAACTCCTTAGTTAGGCTGAAGTGTGCGGTTATGGAAAAAAAATTAAATTACCGCATTGTTTTGTTCAGCAAACTGTATCGTAATGAAACTTTTTAAATTCATAACAGGTGCATGTGCGTAAAGTATGTCATTATGACATTACTTTCGAGTTCATAATTCGAATTTTACGATACGAGTGTAGATAAACATTATAACTGGCCAGTCTCCCATATATAAAAACTTTTTTTCGCAATACTTTCTGAGGGGCCTGGTAGTTAAAGAATTTCTATAAAAAAATCTTGATTTTTACTGACAATTAATAATAATGATACCCTCTTATTAGTCAATACATTTTTCAAAGACACCGTCCATTATTTAACTATTGTGTTATTTTAATTAACAGTTGAGCTCTTAAGCACTCAATAATCTTATAGTGCCCAGTGCAATTTCTATTTCAGATGTCTTAATATTGGCTCTGAGAGGACTACATTATCTCCAACGAGTGGATGCTAGGCATAATTTACGGGCCAACGCTCGTACCAACATTGGGGCCAACGTATGGAGCCGGCCTTATGGAAATGAGTGCTGTACCATTTTCCATATTGTTTCATAAAATTATTATTCGAGTAATTATTTGATCAGACGCTGTTCAGATTTATTATAACCGGGATCAGCTAAGTAATAACCGCATGGATTGCAAAATCTCTGATTCTTGCAAAAACAAGATACTCGTTTAATTATCTCCGTACAATCAAAAAATAAATATCACTGGCGCATCTTGGAAGGGTTTTTACATCAATCAACCCAGTCCAGTACTGGACATAGGCCACTCCCAAGATGCGCCATAAAACTCGGTCCTCTGCCTTCCGCATCCAGTCCCCTCCAGCCACGTTCTTCAGGTCGTCGGTCCACCTGCCGAGGGGGTGACCTACGCTGCGTTTGGCGTCTGCTCCAGCGGCCATCGGTCCTCGGACAGACATGGCCAGCCCACTGCCACTTCAGCTTACTAATCCTACAAGCTAATGTCGTTCACTCAGGTTCTTCTCCGGGTAATCTCGTTACGGATTTTATCCTTCTAAGCATAGCTCGCTGAGCATTTTTACATGCTTTTCATAAATGTCAACGCGATTTTTTTACACTTTTCCCTGAAACCGGTTAACCCTAAAAGGAATGTAATAGGGAAAAAATTAAGTACCTAAATGAAGTCGTTGGCTAGTAACTGATAATCTTCTATACTGACCCCTTAGGGCTCACAAGCATAGAGAATTTTCCCCAGAATTTTCCATACAAACATATTCAGAATACCCGTCATAATAAACAGAGGCATACCAGGCACATACCAGCTCTGATTCATGGAAACGCGGCATTCCCGCTTCGTTCCCGCGCCCGCACCGCTGCCGCAACGCTCCCGTCCCGCTGATTTACGACCGCCGAATCGCAGGAAGTAATAGATCGGCACCTTTGATACGAGCTCCAAATGTTCTTTGTAAGGGAATCAAATGTTTGATGTTACTAATTTCGGTTTGGATTTTCGATTGATATAGAGGTGTGATTAAAATGATAGAAACTTTCAGGAACTTTTTGCAGGTCCGATGATTATCTCTCTAAGCACTTTTATTGATGAAATGCATCCGGGGCTCCAAGTAATGTGCAAGTTTGTAAAGATATTTGGATGTTTGGACGTTTGGTTGATTTTTACTGAATCATGCGTTAACCGTTAAACGGGTTTGGATGAAATTTGGCGCAAAGATAGACGATAACCGGGATTAACACCATAGGCAATTTTTTATCCTGGGAAAAAAACAGTTCCCGAGGGATGCGCGATATTATCTTTCTGTGATAAGCCGAATTACACGTGGGCGCAGTCGCGAGCATATGCTAGTGTAAAATAATTGTTTATTGAGGAATAGACTGTTCGAGCAAATGTATGAGCGATGTAATGTATTTCAGCGACTTGTGTTATGCGGAACGAAAATCGAAAAACGATTTTCTCTAAAATGATGGATTTATTCTTGAAGACTTGAAGATTATAATTTGCTTTCTTAAAATAACGTAGCGTATGAGTTATTTAATTATCAGAAAACCATACAATTCAATATCAAAAGCGTTCCGAAATAAACATTTTGCAAAGCCCCAAAGAAACTCCATAAAAACCACTAGTATTTAACAAAAACAATATGGCATTATATCATTAGAAAACTTCGCGACACGCCAATACAAAATTCGACCTTAATTTCCACGCAATAAAGACCATATACGTTACAGTAGGAAATGAATCATGATTAAAGAAAAACCAACACAACGTTGCGGTCGAGCAATTTAATTTTCTGCGCAAATTGAAGCGGAAGCGGATTTATAGAGCCGCAAATATAAACTTGTTATGTCAAGAAAAAGCTTCAGTGACGGAAAATAAAGAGATTTCGCTGGAAATTACAAAAGAACACCGCAAAAATCGAAACAATAGGTTTCAAACAAAAGGCCGTGTGACGAATTGTGGAGTTGAGTATGGCCAGAAATGGGACTGGAATAAAAAATTAAGGGACAATTTCATCTTATTAGTGTAATGATGGTGAAACCGTAAAATTCCCCTACATGTCTGCCGAGTTACGAGTCCCTTTGGTAATAACATGGTGTTTGTTTATCTGTGGTCGCGTTTATTAGAGTTGTGGAATGAATAAGACGCCAATGCGTGATGAAAATTATTTAGTTTAATTACAACATCTTCAATTATAACACAACATACATTACAACTGACCGGCCCGCACCTCTGACTTTTCGAGTTCGTGTGCGGATTTATATTCGATTATCACTTGCTTTAACGGTGAAGGAAAACATCGTGAGGAAACCTGCACACCTGAGAGTGCTCCATACAGTTCTCAATGGTGTGTGTAGTCCGCCAACCCGCACTAGGCCAGCGTGATGGAATAAGGCCTTAGCCTTCTCATAATGAGAAGAGGCCCGTGCCTAGCAGTGGGACAGTAATGGGCTGGTTATGTATACATTACAACACTTAACACGAACTTTCAGTGTTAACTGTAAGACAGCTTTTTGTGCTAGAAACACATCTCAATCTCTTGTAAACTGAATGATAAGCGTAGAAAAGATTTTATATGTGACATTGAGCAGCATAGACTTAGCTTAGCAAGTAGAAGTTTTTACGTAAAGAGTTGCCAATTTTACAATCGCATGAAAAAAGTAACGTACTTTTATCCACTAACTGTAAAAAAGTGAAAAAAACAGTATAAAACTGGCTGCAAAAAAACACTTATCAAGACACTGAAAATTTACTAATAATTTCCTGTTACCTGACGCTACACTAAACACACACTCCACACACACACCCAGACTCACCCCCATCCATACTCACCCACACCCACCCCAATACACACCGTCACCAGTTTTTGACAGTATTTGTCGTAATAGGACTCATAGCAACACATATTCTGAGAAAATTTCAACCAGCTACCTATTACCGTTCAAAAGATACAGCCCTTTGACTGACAGGCGGACAGCGTAGCGAGAGTAATAGGTTACGTTTATCACCCTTTGGGTACGGAACCCTAAAAATGGTTATTATTCAGAATAATAAATATATATTATTATTTAGAATAAATAATGTTAATAACTAGAATATATAATTTAAATATAATTAAATTTAAATTATTTTATTATAATTATTCTAATATTGCAACCCAAAACTCCTGCACCCACGCTTACAGTATTCCCGAGACAATTCCTCACTCGTCCATTTTCTTTGAATTAATTATGTGTGTAAATGTAATGGCTGTGTATGGTAATTAGTCGTTTGTTTGAATCTCCGCAACACATACACATTGTAATGGGCGCTCGTTTTCTTAAGCGAGTGAGGCTATACGGGATTTCATTCGGATGTACTGAGAAAATTGTTAGATTTTGAAAGTCGAAGAAAATTATAATTACCAAACCATATTTTTTATTTTCATTACTTAAAATAATGCAATGTTTGTTATAAAATTTGAAAAAAAAAACCAGCTGTATTAACCCCTCGAGTATTTGGGTCAAAAAAATGCATTTATTATTGAACGGATGGGCGCCATCGCTTACGGCTTGCGGTGGTTCCAACTTGCATTTTCTACGAAAACGTTGCGGACAATTTACAAGAAATTTAAATAAAATCGGTTCAGTATATTTTAGTCATTCACATACGGGGCCGCGTTCAGTATTATCGTCTGATGACGCCCAGAGCGTACTTTGGTCGTTCAGTAACTCAGAGCGATCATACAAACGAACGCCCAAAGAACGCTCCGAGCTCCGTCATCCGACGACGTCGGGCAATAATACTGAACGCGGCCCCGAACCATAATACTGCCATATTAAAATTTGGTAAGTAAATTAGTTGTTACAGTTATAACAGTAGAATAGTAAACAAATTAGTTTCATTCATCTACCTTCGGTCTTATTGATACCTAACTAGGTGACGCCCGCAGCTTTGTTCCCGCGGGATGACAATAAAAAATATGTTATGTGTTAATCCAGGATATGGTCTATCTGCGTTCATCCAAATCTGTTCAGCCAAGTTTTTACTTTCCACGATTAAAATAGTTAGATTTCGCTTCGCATGCGTAAATGCATTAAAAATAATAAAATAACATTATACTTATATAAGTATTATATCCATTGTCTAGTACCCATAGCACAAGCTTTGCTTAGTTTGGGACTAGGTGGTGCTGTGTAAAAATGTCCTAAAGATATTTATTTATTTTATTTATTTATAAAAAATACATAATGAAAAATAAACTTCAATAAAATTTCAGAGACACTACGTTGGCCATGATTTTATATTCTACCAACAATTCTGTCCTGCATTTACCACTTCCCACTCGTGTGTCCACACTGTATGATAATCTGAGACAAGGTCCTGAGATTAATGTGATACCCACCTACGCTAAGCAAGACAATTGTGCGCAGACTACGGAATTGATAAAGCTAAATAAACGCTTTGTATATTTCATATTTTCAGTGATCCGCAGTAAAATTGGAAGTAAGCATTTAGACCTTTGTAATTAATAAATAAATAAAAAAAATTGGGACATTTTTACACAGCACCATCTAGTCCCAAACTATGCAGAGCTTGTGCTATGGGTACTAGACAATGGATATAATACATATATCCTTTTTTTCTGTAAATACATACTTAAAACACCCAGACCAACACAAACACTTATGTTCTTCACACAAATATTTGTGTCCTGTGGGAATCGAACCCACGACCTAGTGATCAGCAGTCCGACTCTCGAATCACTAGACCACAGACGTCGTTATGTGTTTATTGTCAGTCATGTGCCACTTGGTTAGTGTAACTGGTGATTGAAAATTGTGTTACTTGAAGTCACAGACATAGGAAAAAAATATAGATGAAGTGCTGCGAACAAACATAGTGAAGCCAAAAAAAACTATGCTCCTACGTGTACAACCAGTGCTCACGCACACACCATGCACGTGAAGGATATTTGCTTTTGCGATGCTTACTGGACGATGCCATGACATGTGTACTGAGAGGAGTGAGCAGAATTTGAGGTGCATGTGTCTGCGTGAGCGCTGGTTGTATACGAAGGAGCATAGTTTTGTTTCTTGGCTTCACTAGATTGTTCGCAGCACTTCGTCTATATCTTTTACTATGTCTGTATTTGAAGTAAACTAACGACTGGTCCTGCGTTTTCTACATCCAGTGGATTCCCGCGAAATGTTGTAAGATAATGTTAAGACATTAAGACCGCTGTTGAGGCATTTATTTTATTTATTTATTAACGTATGGGTACAGGTCAACTTAAGTACTAGATTGAGCGACAGATACATCTGGAATTTTACGTGGGAGACAAAGCAAGACCCAGTCGCCGCACTAATAACTTATTTACATCAATTGTAGTAAAAAGTTGTAGTTGAATCACTGGATATCCAATGTAGGCATGTCTGTATATAGAGAATCAGTTTATAAATTACAAAAAAACCTGCAAACAAACCTAAAGACCTACTGTTAAACAGCTCTTTCTAAAAAGTGGTAAAAAACTGAATAATGAAGTGCCACGTTCACATCAGGTAAAAGTGTGTGTGTGTACTTGAATGGGTTTGTGTTATGAGTTTTTGTGTGGATGTTTTATGTGTGTTAGGTGTATTTGTGCTAGTGTGAGCAATAGATGTGAGTAAGACTATAGGGTGCAGTTTCGGGAAGTTTGCCTTATATATATTTAAAAAAAAATGTAGTCAATTATTCGCGTTAAATTGTTGATTTATGAGATTTTCAGTTGCTGTGTAATATAATGTCAAGAGCCATTTCTTCAATCAATCAATCAATCAATCAAAATGTTTATTTGTGTACACAGGTAATTTTGGTGTTAGGTATGTACATTGTAGGTATTCAGTTTTATTTTACATTCATTTTTGCGTAAGGCATATAGGTTTAGAGTTTTGTTAATTTTATTATATAAGAAACCGCTTACAACTACGTAATGCCTTTTAGCCATTGTTATTCAGTTTTTTATTTGGGGGGCAAATTATGTCTGACCGACGTTTGGTTTTATAAATTGAAGGATCAAACGTTAAGGTTGCGTGTTTCCTGAGGATCGTTTGCTGTATAAAGAGCTGTCTCACAGATAGAACAGCTGTGTCACTATAAAGTTGTGTAGTTGGATACCGAATGAAGATGGAAAGTCTCATGTGATTGTATTTTCACCGGCACCCGTAATCTTCAGACTGAAACACAGCAATGCAAGCATCACTATTTGGCGGAGAAGTAGATACGGTGGTAGTACTTCCCCGAACGAGCCCATTCACAAAGGAGCTCTCCAATACTTCGGGAATCTTTATAGCCGTAGAAAGTTTCTTAGTTATTATAATGTTTTATCAAAACTTCGTCAAGTTATGTTCTTAAGACATAAATATTCAATTCAATTCAATTCAATTCTTTATTGCATTACCATGTGTATTTACAAGGTCTTAATAATAATACAAGTCCACATGGACCCTGTCGGGCACAACAATTTAATACAATTTGAATAGTAGCATTAGTTAATATAATCATTAAAGTAAATAGCAATTAATTCTGTCATAATTATAATAAATGCTTCAGTCATCTTTAAAAATTCAATTCTTGTAAAATAAATAATGTCACAAATTAAAATTTAAATAAATGTCTCCAGATAGGTAAAATTATAAAGTAGTTAATCATCAAACATTAATTCTTTTAATAATAAATTAAATACAATGTCAAAAAAATTAAACAGTAAAAATTAAATAAGAAATGTCTTCAAAACAAAAGAATCACGTTATAAAGTCATCATCAAAAAATTCATTCAGTATATAATAGCATTTATCGATTAGCAGTTCTTTGAGGCGCTTATTAAATATTTTATCATTTTCTTCCATTTTTATGTCATTCGGTATTTTGTTGTATATTTTTATTGATGTTACGTGCGGACTCGTGCTATGTAATTTTAACTTAGATGGTGGTATTACGAGCATGTTTTTGTATTGAGAACGCGGTGCATAACGGCGAGCTTGGTCTGATACTTTTAAGTAGAAGTTTGGATATTGTCTTACAAATTTGCAGATTTCTAATATGTAGATTGCTGTCAGAGTAAGAATTTCTAGTTTCCTAAAATGCGGCCTACAACTTTCGTCATAGTCAATAAAAACTATTATACTAATGCTTTTTTTTTGTAGAATAAACAAGTCGTTTTGATCTACACTATTTCCCCAAAGAATTATACCATACTTAAGCCATGCGTATGCATATGCATAGTAGGTGGGTAGGGCAGTTTTTAAGTCTGTTGTTTTTTTGAGCTCACGTAATGCGTATATAAAACTAGATAATTTTGAATATCTAGATCTAGGCCCAATAACGTGAAAGTATCTACACATTCTAATTTTATACCATCAAACGTAAAGTTTATATTTATGGGTTTTTTTTGGTAGGGTCTAAATTGCATAATTTTAGTTTATAAGAAGTTAATTTCTAAATTGTGGTCTTTCATCCAATTTTGTATATTGAGAATTTATTATGGAGATTCATATGCAAGTGTTGGCAGTCATTACAGGAAGTGAATAAAGAAATGTCGTCGGAAAATAATAGATCCATGACACATTATAAAAATATTGACAGACGGACAGGACAGGCAGTCAGACAGACAAACAGATGGACAACAAAGTGATCCTATAAGGGTACCGTTGTTTCCTTTTGAAGTACGGAACCTTAGAAACTATAACTCGTAATAAATAAAAAAGAAATATTTAATTAAATCATTGATTTTATAAGAAATAATAAATGATCGGTGCACAAATATACTACACTGTTTAAAAAAGAATTTCCATTGAAAACTACGGAACCTGGACACAAGAACGACAGACATTCGGCCATATTTCGCTTTTTAGTATGTAAAAATATTCGGGGCAAAAGTTACAGTAACATTTTTTTGTGGAACAATCCCTAAATGATATAAAGATTTTCCTTTTAAAACACTTTACGGAATAAAAATAAAAATTTAATTCAGTTTCATATTCTTCACAAGTGGGTGCCCTAGGGTGCCCACTAAGCCCACTGGTACTGTTGATATTCGTCTTCTGGAATAGTACGATGAAGCATGGGTTTGATTTTCGTATAGGAGAATCAAAGTCTGAATTGAATGCCTTAGCTACCTGTTTGTAAGAAGTCAGCACAGACCAGTAAGCCTCTAGACGCCAGTTAGCCGGACACCCCCGGTCACAAAGCATATGAAGTAGCACTGCATATAATACGCCCCGCCGCCAATCGGAACGTCAGTCCGTCAGCGAGCGGCACCAATCACAGCACCGAACTTTTGAGCCGACCAATCATACCGCGCCGTCTGCCCCCCGGACCCCGCCAACATTTTACGACTGTGTTCTCATGCAAAACTTTGTTTATGCGGCGTCTTGAGGCTTACTGGTCTGTGGAGGTCAGGAAGGTATTTAACATGAAAAGAGTATTTCCATGGAGTTTCTTGCCGGCTCTTCTCCATAGGACCAACATTTTGGAACCGTGCAACTAGATTCTTAACGTTTTGTAAGTGCATGTAAATGCTTTTTCGAAATAAAAACTTTTGAATTTAAATTTGTAATGTTTTTTTCGATACGGAGACATAATAATTTGCGAATGCATTTTTGTGGGCGCTGCTAATAATTATATTATTTAACTAGGAGATGCACGACGCAATCTTCAAAAAAACAGACTTAGTCAGTCCTAAGACTCATAAAAAATACGTACACACGTTTTTTTTGAGCGATTGAAAATGTCAAATGTATGAAGCATCGCATTCTGAGCAAACGAATGTTAAGGGTCATGACACACTGATCGACGTCGATCGACGTATTGTCCATACAAAAAGCACAATTAGTGTAGGACGCTGCACCATATGCACGTGTCGACACGGTACAAAAGGATGCATACTAATTGTAATTTTTGTATGGACAAACCGTTGATCGCCATCGATCAATGTGTCGTGACCAACGTAAGTAATCGACGTTCTTTTCAATAATCTCTTCTTTAAAAAGAACGTCGTCTGTTCAGCGCATTATCTCTTTCTCCAAGCGTTTTTCCCATTTATGTTGGGATCGGCTTTTAAGCTAACCAGCTGCGGCTGAACATCAGTGTTTTATACGGAGCGACTGCCATCAGACCCTCGCAACCCAGTTACTGGGTAATACCGAAACCAACGTCTTATGGTTAGACCAGATGACAGACTTACGGGTTTTTGACTACCCATAACGACTGCTATAGATATTCGTATGGCAACCAGGACCAACAGCTTAGCATGCTCTCCCAGGCATGAAGGTCTTGGGGTCTCGATATACAACGAAAAGGTCACCTATCCAGGGACTGACTGCGGATACATTTTGTAAATTTTTTTGTGCCGTAAATCCTCATGGGCGCACTCCGCCCGTGGATGGCGGAGCCGGTGTCGGACTCTTACCGACTTAAAACCACCACGGTGTTCCTCTAACGACCCATGGCCGGGGGCGTGGGAAAACTCCTGTATTTGCCCAACCATTCCCGGCGTCCCGGCTCGCCACTAGTAGGCGAGCCCCTTCTCCCCATGCGGCAACCACTTCGGACTCACCCTCCTCTTAACTGGCGCACGCGAAATACAACGCGTCACCGTCACGGGCCTTAACGTGGCTAGCTTGCAGATCTTGTGATATACGTGATTATTCTTAGCCACGAACTCCTCTCGATTTTTATCGATACAAAGTAATAAAATGAAATACTCCCAAAAAATTGTTAAATCAGCAAAACATAGAATAAATGACGGCCAATTCGGAAAATATTACCACTCAGCCGTATCCACAGAAATCTTACTCGTACATATAACATCGTGAATATCCTTCCTATCCGTCGTAAAGTGGGGACGTTGTTTTATTATGAATCGTTTGCCATTAGGCGAATTGCGTGGATTTTGCGAACGGGTCCTGTCCTGCTGACGCAGCATTTATGGTCATCCTAATAAAGAGTAAGTGTGCGACCCTATGCTCGTTTAATGACTCTTTCTGGTTGGTTTTATATGTACGCTTTTAGTTTTTATACTTGCGGTTTTAGTGATGGCAAAACGAGTATAAAATATTAATTTCTTTTTGCAATATTTCCATTTGATACAGGTAGGTATGGTACTGTATTTAATGTTAAATTAATCAATCAATAAAGACAGTCTATCGCAGTCCATGTCCGCTGGACATAAGCCTCTCCCAAATTGTACCACAATACTTGGTCCTCGGCATTCCGCATTCAGTCCCCCCCAGCTACTTTCATCAGGTCATCGGTCCACCTGGCTGGGGGGTGCTCTACACTGCGTTTACCGATTCACGGTCTCCACTCAAGGACTCGTCTGCTCCAACGGCCATCGGTCCTTTGACAGTCATGGCCAGCCCACTGGCAGCTTTAGCTTCAGCTTACTGATCCTACAAGCTCTTGAATAAATGCGGCTGAATTATAAAATTGTACTAAAAACAAAGTAAATGAAAACTAAAATTCAACATTAACATTTAACAAAACCTTAATCGAACATAACATTTTAATAATAAAAAACGCATGGTTGTGGTTTTCTTAATAAATTTCGAATGAAACCTTTTTATACACAAAACAGAAACGTAAGAATTATTAAGCGCGAAAAAACTTTTAAAAAGATTTTCTCGCAAAATACTGCTTAATTATGCTAAACAGACGTCCCTGAAATTCAGAATGGCCTAGTTTAAGTGGCAGACATCCATTTATATTCAGTTTTAATGTTGTAACTGAAAAAAAAACGAAAAAGCTACGGTCGCTTAGCTGTTTTTGAGTGACTACATTATTAAAATGTGTTTCTTCAAGTTCAAATTATTGTTTCTTTACTAAACTTTGTGTCATACAGATTAAGTGACTTCGAAATTCAGTTGTCGACTACCCCGTTGGTCTAGTGTTCGCAAGCGCGACTGCTGAGCGTGGGGTCCTGGGTTCGATTCCCGGGTCGGGCAAAGTGTTATTGGGTTTTTCCATTAGGAAATTCTCAGTAGCAGCCCGGAGTATGGATTTGTGCCCGGTTAGTGGCAATAGGCTCGCCCCCTATTACATGGGACTATAATATAATTGGTGAAATGTGGGTGTACTATACACCTCTGCCTACCCCTTCGGGGAAATACAGGCGTGATGTTATGTTATGAAATTCAGTTTTTTGTGTGTTTGTTTTACATTTTGATGATTAAAAGAACATACATTCTAATTCTATTTTACTTTTTATTAAAATCTTGTTATTCATTCAAGTATTTTCTTAACCTGTTTTCTAGTTTGCTTTCACTAAAGGAACTGAATACCTAACCTAAGCTTTTTCATATGAATTTTTTTCTAGTGTTTTATTTACAATTAAGATAAAGAAAACATATGAAATGATGATCATCATGTGCACTCAAACTATTCGCCTTTACACGCTGTGTATAATTACAATAAAACTTTTTAACAAAAAATTGAACCGACGAAAACAGAAACTGAAAAGCGAAAAATAACTAATTATGAGTCGGCGCCAAACGAACTTTTAACAAGCAAAGTGCGTGCAAGTTGCAAGTGGCCGAGCGGAGAACGCATTTTTGGAAAGTTATTGTTTATCGTTGAAAATTTCACGTTGTATTTGATGTGACGTTGTTTTTATTATTTATTTAAAGTAATTTCATGATCTTCGTTGATTGTTTGTTTGCCGCCGACTCATAATTAGTTATTTTTCGCTTTTCAGTTTCTGTTTTCGTCGGTTCAATTTTTTGTTAAAAAGTTTTATTTTTCATTTTTTTGTGGTTTTAATCAAACTTCAGGCCTCCATTATGTCGTAGTGTCTAGAACTATATTTATGTGTGTCAAGTTTCAACAGAATCGGTAACAGGTAAGAATTCAGTGGGTGAACAAACACTCATCCCCTGTTTTACTACCATTAGGGGTGGATTTTGATTTGAAATTTAAATGAGACCAACTTCGAGATATACCCTATCCATTAAAAAAAGAATCATCAAAATCGGACCATTCTGTAAAAAGTAATGCGTGGTCATAAAAAAATAAAAAAATATACGCGTCGAATTGAGAACCTCCTCCTTTTTTTCGTCGGTTAAAAAACGCGGCGGTTTTAGTCGCACATGGTAACTTTAGCGCGTGCGAATGACACAGTTAAAATAATTATTTATGTTATCCCATAGACAAGAATGTGACAACATTAGAACCTGTGTTATTGACAGGCTAGGAAACTTTAGTCGCGCAACTGTTGCTCCAGTCAGCTAAGAAATACTTGACTACATTTAATTTACTGATTCTGTTCTAGGAAGGTACCTAAGTTTTCTTCTTTTAGATGGTTGTTGGAACGAATAATTATTAATAATAAATAGTACAATGCTTGAAATATACAGCCACAAGTGTTAAAACAGTAGAGCAACAGTAGAAAAAAAACGTACGATTAGTTGGGCTTCCTAGACAATATTTTGTCGTATTATGCGCAACACAAAGTTGCTGGTTTTTTTACGGAGCCAGGAATCTTTATTTTATGTTTTATTTTAAAACATGTTAATATTAAGTAACATGTTAACATGTTAGTAAGCTTTCGAAACGTCAGGAAAACCAATTTAAATAATATACGCGATTTAATCCGGTTAAACTTTGTTTTATTATAATGTTAATATTACATAATAATTAGAGACAAATGTTTTATCATCATCATTTCAGCCGCAAGACGTCCACTGCTGGACATAGGCCTCCCCCAAAAGGGGGCGATATGCCATAATCGCCACGCTTGGCAGGCGGGTTGGTGATCGCAGTTGGTTGGTGAAATACTCAGAGAACGCTGCTGCCCATCCTCTGGTGAGGCCCTTAATCGCCTTTTACGACACCCATGAGAAGAAATAGGCAAATGTTTAGTTCAAGTTTATAGTCGAATACAGCTGGCAGCAAAAAAAGATCCTCAACTGTTTAGTTGCCGGCAACATAATATCAACAAAAAATCTCTGGTCTTGCCGTCCTAATGTTATATGTGGAGAGCGTAATAAGACAGTAACTGCTATAAACGTCGCCCATAATCTTTATATCTGCGGCTGAGTAGAGGGTTCTGTATGGTTTCTTCTTAGAGTAATAATAAGACAGAGTGATAGATTCATTCAAAGTTCTGCTCAAAGATAAAGCACAAAAACAATAGATGTGTGCCCGCAAGCGGCACGTAAAACGTTCTCCGACCCACATTCAACGTGTTATTGAAATAACTGTAAACCTCTTAAGGGGTCCTTGTACTCATCAGTATGAACAATTTTCATTATGGGACCAACGCTGAAATCGCGAAAAAAAACAGGTGTTCCCTACATTTATTCGATGTAGGGAACACATGTTATTTTTTTGCAGTTTCAGTGTTGGTCCCATAGTAAAAATTGTTCTTATTCTTATCTTTACTGTACACACATATATACATTTATATTGCTGTAGGAAAGTTTATGTACATCGGCGAGCTTAACTCAGAAATGAGTTTTCTAACAGCAAAGTTTAGAGCGATAGAGAGATGTTGTTGATGAGGTGTAATAGTACACCCACATTTCGCCAGTTATGTTATAGTCCCATGTAATAGAAGGCGAGCCTATTGCCATAAAAAATATACCTAGTTTTATAAAATAAATATCTTTGGGACATTTTTACACAGCAATTCAATTCAATTCAATTCAAAACTTTATTGCTGAACAAAGTAGGTACATAAATATATATTGCAAGATGTTGAGTGAATGTGCAGTTCACTATGTTCTACCAATTAAGGCATGCAAAATTATGTTATAGTAGACAAATTATAATGATTATGGATGAATATAATATTATTATTATTGTAGGTATGTCAAAAATTATATCAACTCTTATAATAATTATAGAAACAAATCGGACCTCGAAAGCATTCACCTCAATATCAAAAAAATTACAATATCATAATAGTATCATATATAGCATAGCACCATCACCATCTACTTCCAAACTAAGCAGGGGTACTAGACAATGGATATAATACTTATATACTTTTTTTGTTGTAAATACATACTTATAATACATAAGCAACACACTGTAGCGTTAATCCGCTACGGATAAAAACTTTTAGCATTTTTTATTACTACCTTTTTTTGTAAATTCTTTATAAAAAATTCACTTTGCGTGTCATTTTTGAACTTCGATTTCGTAAATTTCTATCGTCAATTTTTTATTTTCAAAGCACATCATTGCAGACACAGATTAATGATATATGATTGCAGATTTGGGAGCCATCGGAACTGGTTTTCTTCTTGTGTTCGTTCATTTACACCAAAATTTTGCTGATGTGATTCTAGTTGTCCGGTTTTACATCGTTGTTTGGTTTTTCAGTCGACTAAATTTTATATTTGTAAAAAGGTGTCGATGTTAGTTTGTTCTCTCCTGTTATTTTGGTATGTATTTAATTATTTTTTTCTGTTATTTAATCCCATTTACTAATTATTCATTCTCCCAATTATTCAAAAGATTCTGCTTGTGTCCTTTGTCTGAACGTCCTATTTGTTTGTCCTTAGACATTCATATTAGTACACAAGCCGAATTTCGGCTACACCCCGTGGGACCAGCTGCATGGAGCCTGGTTTTGATCCGGCACCAAAGCAGTGTTGCTGAGGTTCCGGGACGGCAGATTTGAGGAAGAAAGAGCCAGATCTTCGTCGCTGTACTCCACCCAAATTTCCTTCCGGGAGTGCGATATCCCTACCATCTTCACAAGGACAGCTGTTTTATTCAAGACCTCACTTTTATTTTCTTTTAATGTAGTAGTATATAGCAGCGTATTTTTTTCTTGTTAGTTCGGTTACTTGTTTAAATTGTTTGTTTTACATTTCTTGCCATCCGCGGTATATGATATTTTATTTTATGTAAGGGGACGGAAAAACTAAACGTTGCATGCAATCGTTTTATTTTTTTGAGACAGGTTGTGTTTAGCTCGATTAACATCCCGGTCAATCGATACGTACAATCCCGACTCTGCAGTGCCTTTTTTTTCGAATTATCTTTTTTACCCTTTTGTACCTTTTTTTTTAATATTTCGATCTGTTATTTTTTACCTAAATTAAACGTGATTATGTGATGTGAAAAGTGTTTTCATCCATATTGTTTACGTTACAACACCCAGACCAACACAAACACTTATGTTCATCACACAAATATTTGTGTCCTGTGGGAATCGAACCCACAACCTCGCTATCAGCAGTCGCAACACTCAAACCATTAGAACACAGAGGTCGTCAAAAAAAAAACCTTTTTATTTGTTTGTTACCAAAAATAGAGTCTTAATTCATCACTAGCTGTGCCCGAGGTTTCGCTCGCGGCTTCACCCGCTTATTTAAATAAAATATAGCCTATGCTACTTCAGAATAAAATAGTTTTGTGATAGGGATGGAAGAATGGTTGAAATCAGTTTCAGAGTTTATCGATTACAAACAAACGAATCTTTTCACTTTTTTAATATTTGTGTAGATAGTATAGAGGAGTCATAAACTGGGGTCTTACTCCCGATTTTTTCGAGCTCAGAACCAAATCGAGCTAATGTCAATTTCTAAAGAAATGCAGTACGAATTGACACTAACTCGAATTCAAATTCGATTGATACAGCACTCGATCCAGTCAGGAGTAAGCTGGAGTAAGGCCCCTGATGACAGATCAAAACAAAACATGGCCGCAGCCATTTTAATGTGCAATAACAAACATAGGATATTTTTTATTTTGAGTAAACTGAATTTAATTTATTTATTGTTATTTTTTCTTTGTAAACTACTAAAATGAAATTATAAATTTATTTATTTGACTTCTGATTTATTGATTTTAATTTAATTTACTGACTTGGCATTTTTTGTTTTGCTTTTTATTACACCATAATGTCTTTTAATAATGATTTATATAGTATACCTAATAATATTTGAAATGAATGTTCATGTCGTGCTCACATATAACTTGTTTTTTTTTTTTGCATGCCAACTGGTAAAATATGGTTGAACTTTGTTTATTATGTTTACCACCATGTTATGTACCATGTACCCATATTTGCAAAATAAAATATCTTTATCTTTATCTTTAAGGCTTTTGCCTGCATCGTCACCATAAATAAAAAATAAAACGATCACTTGATTTAGGTCTTATAATAAGATTATCTACTGTATTTCACACACAAATTATTACTTTACGGCCAAAATTAATATCCAATCTATCCACGATTTACCCTACTGGAGATATAAATTTGACATATTTTGTATGGAGCTTATGTCAAATTCCTATCTCTAGTAAGGCAAATCGTGGATAGATTGGATATTAATTTTGGCCGTTAGTAGGAACTACCCATTCAAGGGATTAAAAGCTAATATCCGTAAACGATAATCACTGGTGGTCACAGCTGGAAATCGCCAGAGCGACTTATTTATAGCGTAAACGCGACTCACGCGCTATCGTAAATTAGTATATCTTTGGTAGAGCGCGGGCGCGCGCGTCTCGCCATTTTGAAAAAAAACCTCCGAAATATGAATCGTATTCCATTAATCGATGTTCGAAATATGAATTGGATTTCGGTTTAATTCGATTGTTGTTCAAATTGCGATTCGAATTTTAAACGTTCCGTTTTAGTGAGTTTCTTAATCTGTGCCCGTGTTGTGTTTTGTGTAGTGGATGTGTTTTGTTAAGGTAATTATTATTTGTTTGTTTTTTATTAATAATATTTATTTATTTGTTTGTGTAAATTAAATTAAAGAAAATAAATACATAGTTCATTCAATAAATAAATATTATATGAAAAACTTGAATCGCGACTATTTTTTCGGAATTTTTCGTAATATTTTTCTACTTAGGAAAACACAACATTATATGATAAATTGTAATAATATTTATTTTGCTAATAAACCGCTAAACGTTGCTTTAAGATTTAAATAAATTTAAATACAAAACAAACTGTAATAACACTACATTTGAACGCTAAATCACTGTTACATTCAATATGACTTCAGCGGCTTTTGAAGTCAAAATATTACAGTAAGCGCTCTATTGTGTGCCAGTTAAACAATTTGTAGTAACTTGAGTAATGAATAACTAACATTAGTCTAACAGTGAATGCGAGTTACCAAATCTATTGTTTAATAATGAAATTCGTAACGTTTCTGTGACATTTCTACTCAATAAACTATTTCGATTCGATTATAATCACCAGCTCTTTCAATAATACATTGAGCTAAGGTCATAGAAGAAATAAAATGCTAAGGTTAAGATTTCAGGCATATGGCACTCATGAGTCGCAGCTGAAAATCAGCGTTCAATTTCGAAATACATGCTGAAATTTTAATTGCTTCTTTCCCGAAAAGGGGTCATTGTACTCATCATTATGAACAACTTCTACTATGGGACCAACCCTGAAATCACGAAAAAAAATCATAACCACCATATCTCTTCTCGTGTGTCGTAAAAAGCAACTAAGGGGTTCACCAGAGGATGAACAGCAGCGTTCTCTGAGCGATCGCCAACTCGCCTGCCAAGCATGGTGATTATGGCATATCCCCCTTTTGGGAAAGGCCTATGTCCAGTAGTGGACGCCTTTTGGCTGAAATGATGAATGATAGACCAGAGGCTAGATTAATGGTGAAATCAAGCCTTATTGCTGAACTGGACCTATTTGGCACAGCCGTGGGGCACACAATGTTACTTAAATCTACATATTTTTTTTTTTTTACCTATAAAAGTGGCCACCACACGACTCAGATTGATTACTTTCTCATTAAAAGAAATAGTTTTAATCGAGTCAAAGACTGTAAAGTGCTGCCGGGCGAATGATTAGTCTCGCAACATAGACTGCTCATAATGGAGGTGAAAATCAGTGTCCCGCTTAACAGGAACAAAGAACGGCCCCCACCTAGAACAAGATGGCGCATGCTGGAAAAGAAGGAGTTTGCGAGTGTTTTCAGGGAAAAAGTGGTAGATAAAATGATAGAAATGAAGGAAATGGAAGGGAAGTCTGTGAATGAATGTTGGAATGAAATAGCGGATGGTATAAGAAGAATAGCAAAAGATGTGTGTAGAATCGAAAGGGAAGGGTATATTTGATAAGGATACATGGTGGTGGAATGAAGAAGTGCAAAAGATACTTAAGGAAAAAAAGAGTGCGTTTAAAGAATGGCAGGATATTGAAAACATAAATACAGATTTAAAAGAGATAAAGAAGAATATCTACAAAGAATGGAAGGGAAAGGCAAAAAGAACAGTAGCTGTGCCGAGAACTCGGGCTCAGGATGACTTGTATAACTCGTTGGAATTCCCTAGAGGCCAGAAAGAGCTTTATCGCATAACAAAGTCTAGAGAAAAGAGAGCAAGGGATATAATTCATAAAAAATGTATAAAAGATGAGGCAGGAGGATGATGATGATGATAATTTTTTTGTGTTCCTTTTGTGTCCCTAGTTTGTGGAAAATAAATTATTTATATCTTTCTTTCTTATCTTTTCATATATCTCAGACCTTTATAGCTCACAAAATAAACCTAAAACATATTTCATACTTTTGTTACATTTAGACGCTAAGTACCTACTACATTCATTTCGTCCAATATGCATTAATTCATTTCAAGAATCAGCACAACATCTGTCCAATCTGTGACAGTTTCTTTTTCTTATTCAATCCATTTGTTAAAGTATTTCTTTGAAATAAAAAATGCAAGTTATCTCTAAAAATGGTCTGAAGTCGTTTGTTATTTACGCTCCAAACGTTATTTTATTCATCTTCACAAATAAAAGTAATTTTACGGATTATTTCAGATTCATTAATCCAATAAAATTTAAAAAGACGTCTGCGAAAAATATTTTAACTTACATTTTTGTTTCGACGATTTTTTTATCTTCGTAAATGGAATAATATTTAAAATTAGAATCTTAAAATTTTCACTGAATTTAATTCCCGGCCTTTTTGCATTTCATAATTCTCTACTAAAGATTAAAGGGTCATTTACATGCCTCAATTAGTAGGTAACTGACTTTGAGTTTGGTGTTTTGTTCAAATCAATATTTTTTTTGTTAATCTTTTAGACTAGATAGACCAATCAGCAACCCATGTGTGATTAGACAGTTATTTGCAAACTATTCCAGCACTAAAGGTCAAACTAAACTGTAACTGGAATGCAAGTTAATGTTTACACGGTTCAAGTAGTAGCTTGAGTCTTAATTCCTGAGATGAGATGATTTTGACCTGTAGGGCAGCTACAGCTGATCGGGCTTGGAATTATGTCAATCTGTCTTTTTGAATTTGCAGTAAATTGGCTTAGTATTTAGTGTTTTTAGGATTTACTAATCCTTAATAGAATTGAAACTGTGTATTGTATATTTTAAAATAAGTTTAAAATACCCAGAGGATATATGAATTTTGATACTTTTTAACATTGGAATTGGATTGGGATCTAAATTATTTTTCACTGGTTTTAGTTACAAAAATGTTGTACTTAACACTGACATCATGTAAACGAGTACTTATCACAACACAGACAAAGTTATTTTTTTTTTTTAAATTAACTATGTGATCACAGCGTAGTTTCATTTCACTGTCAACAACATCTATACAAACTGTACGCACAGATTATGAAAGAGGATGTGTCAAATTGAACAGGTGAGTCCCCTATGCCGGGCGTGCGACCCGGCGCGCCATTACTCCGCAAATCGCACACGCAAATTGATCGTGGCCTGATTCATGGGTTCAGGATGACGTGTCTTTATGCTAGCTGGAGTTTTGGCCAATACAAATGTACTCTGGGACACCAACTACTTATGCACAGATATATATTTTACACATGTTTTTTTCACGATTATACATCCTACTATTTTGTAAAAAATTACCAAATATTATTTTTCGTCACTAGTTTACCAAAAAGCTCATTTTAGGTTAAATAAAAATGAAAAGAGAGTCATCATCCTCCTGCCCTTATCCCAATTTATTTGGGGTCGGCGCCGCATGTTTTTTTCTTCCATACATCTCTATCAGCCGTCTTCTCTGTGTTTACTTTCTTTCTATTCATATCATCTTTCACACAATCCATCCATATTTTCTTCGGTCTCCCTCTTTTCTTATAGCCATCAACATTCATATTTAAAACTTTCCTCGTAACAAATGAAAAGAGAGTATCAAGCACTTATACTCTAGAGCGATTCCTGTAAGCAGGATCGTCGCTTAGAGGCACTAGACGGCGATGCTTGAAACACGTTCCGTATATCGATGTGAAGAGGATGTTAACACCTTCAGATTCATCACTTTGCTATCGATATTCGGAAATTATGCACGGGAAATAAGGAATAAGCTGGATTTTTGTCACGGTGGTGTAGTGATGTATTTTGTTCTTTTAAATGTTCTTCTAACTCTTTAAAGGTTTTTCTGGTGGTATAAGAATTTTTAATAAACGAATAAAAACAAATTTCGTAGTAGTAGAGCTCCTTTGTGAAAGAGCTCGACCGGGGAAGTACAACCACCGTACCTACTTCTCCGCCAAATAGTGGTGCTTGCATTGCTGTGTTTCGGTCTGAAGGGTACGGGTGCCGGTGAAATTACAATCACATGAGACTCTCCATCTTCATGTCTCAGTTTGGCGAACCGACTTGCGGTACCATTTAGGCAACAGCCTAGATGGTATTGAAGTTGTTACGGGCAAAGGTAATCGCTTAACATCAGGTGGGCCTTTAGCTCGTTTTGCCATCCTAAACTTTAAAAAAAAACTTGTTATGCCCTGAGTTTCATCGACAATAGAATTACCTGACCTCTTTGATCGTCTGTTCTCAGTATACAATCAATGAAAGCTTATTATTTTAACCAAAATTAAAATTAGTGTTATTAAAAAAACTCACAAATGGAAAAAAATACTCAAATATAAATCCTTCTTACAGTTAAACCTAAACAGGGTTTTAAAGAAGAACAATATTGTCCCCACAAAGACGGATTTGTCACGTTTAAGACAAATCTAAAAACGGTGGAAGCCTGTTTTTCTTGACGGCGGCTAATGGAACGAATTAAGGCGTCCAAATTTTCAACGAAACGTTTTATGATGTTACATTATGTTTGAAAACGTTTTGATGGTGGAAATATGGTTGGAATGGAGGATCATTTTTTACGGTTTTTGAGGATAGCTAAAACAAATTGTTAAAATATCCCCGTAATCAGGAAGCTTGCAGAAAATTAGATTAGTTATCTTTCTAACCCTTTTTTCTAACTCTTTTATTAACTACGGTCATGTCATAATCACCATGCTGGATACTGCTATAGTGACGTTATTACTAATATATCTATTTTATTAAAAGTGATAGAATATTTTATTTAAGCTATTTTAAAAGTTATGAATAAAAAAATTGCGACTTACGTTTTATTTTTGCAATTTTTTTTGTTACCTATGTTGTCTAAATATGTGACATAATTATTGCGATTTTTCCGTTTAGCTATACCTACCTACCTAATCCTATTAATCTCTCGCTTTTTTGCTAAAAAAATCACCATCTGGTTTAAGTTCCACCACAGAAAGGCGTAAAAATTCACGGTTAAAATAACACTAAATTTTATTTTGTCCGACGAAATTAAAGCTTTCTTTTCCAAGAAAAGTGATTGTTTTTAGTAACAATAAACCGACCATATTTTAATGTTTATTTAAATCCAGAGTGACATTTTGTTTATAAAAATATTTTTCGTTGATACATTTTAAAGGGTTTGAATTATGTTGTAGCATTCAAATGAACTTTGGACACTTTGAACTTTGAAAATATATAAAAAATCTGTTAGGGAAAGCCAACATTATTGTTTTGACTGTTGCTACGTCAGTAATTTAAAATCAATTAGGTAGTATTTTTTCAGAATATTAATAAAATTTATCATGTATTCTAAAGTTTTCATTTTGTTCTTCATCATCATCATCATTTCCGAAAGACGTCCACTGCTGGACATAGGCCTCCCCCAAGCATCGCCACAACGACTGGTCCTGCGCCTTCCGCATCCAGCAGATTCCCGCGATCTCACCAGGTCGTCGCCCACCTTGTGGGGGGCCTACCCACGCTGCGCCTTCCAGTACGCGGTCGCCACTCTAGAACTTTACTGCCCCATCGGCCATCCGTTCTGCGAGCAATGTGCCCCGCCCACTGCCACATAAGTTTGGCAATTCTTCGGGCTATGTCGGTTACTTTCGTTCTCCTGCGAATCTCCTCATTTCTGATTCGATCACGCAGGGACACTCCGAGCATAGCCCTCCTCATTGGCCTTTGAGTGACTTTGAGCCTTCTTATCAGGCCCATTGTAAGCGACCACGTTTCAGTGCCGTAAGTAATTACTGGCAACACACACTTTGTTCTTAGTTTACATAAATTTACAGTTTTATTAACACTTCTTATTGGCTAGGTACCTACTATTACAGTTTTTAATTTTTCAGCTAACCTACATAAGTATATTTAAGTCACTGTATTATGTGTGACGTTCATCCGTCCAAAACCGCAGGCAGTCGAAAATATAATTTAACGGAAACCATAACGTTCAATTAGAATAATTTTGTCGGTTTCCCGTAATAAAATAGTTTAACTATTTTTCTAACATATGCGGGCTTTGGACCGTATTGTTGTACGAATCATCATCATAATCATTTCAGTTGAAAGACGTCCACTGGTAGACGTAGGCCTCCCACAAAAAAGGGGGGATATGCCATAATCGCCACGTTTAGCTGGCGTGTTGGCTTGAAGGGCGATTAATGACTTATGTTGATTATTACACGAAGATTTGCTCGGTGTACTGACCATGTAAAAATTACTCTTTTCTAAAGCGTACAGTCAGAGTTTTTACACCGGTAATCTTTGAGTCAACTCACCAAAAGATCGTTGGATGTCCTGCGCATCCAATACAATAATGCTTTTAGGATGTTGTTGCGACAGCCTCGTTTCTGCAGTGCCTCAGCTATGTTTGCGGTAACTCATACCGATGGGTTTGATGCTATCATCTGCAAGAAAACGGCATCACTACTGAGAAGAATAAGGGGCAGTCCCAACAATATCCTGAAGGCGATAGCAGCAGATACTTGCTCTGCTATGATTACAAAATTTGTGCATAGAGTCACTTAGCTGTCGGGTGATCTATGCAAGAAAATTAAAATATATGTCACTTTATTATGTTACTAACAATAGTATTTAAGTTCATATCTGTTACAAACAAATTACGGATCTTTTAGCTGTCCGAAATAAAGTATTTGATTGATTGATTGATTACATATTTATTATGTGTTTTATTACAAAAAATATAAAAGTTCTTTAAAAAAACAGCTAGTAAAGACGCTAATTGTGCGTTTATAAACAAGCACATGAATTTCATTATTATTTTTCTATTTAATGTACAAATTTTACAACTACTAATAAAAAAATTAAACATAGGGACACTGTACATATCCTTCTTATTCAGTTTATGAAATATCTTTCAAATTGGTCCAGTTTCGGAGAAGAAAATAGTCGAGGGCCAAACCTTGAATTATTACATTTTTACTTGGCTATTCATTCGAAGCTGCAGTTGTCCTTATCGCACTGATTTGAGGGCGGGGACGCCGAGAGCGACAGAGATAGGTTCTTGAAATACCTGATTTTAAAAATTCTCTCCGCTCGCATTTCCTGTAAAAGTGCTTCGCAGTAGCTCGCGAAATTTTAAATTTCGTGCATGTTTTGCAGATTCTAATAAATTTATATATTCTATACTAATCTGTCATGAAATTGTAAAGTATTATGTATAAGTTTTGTAGTGTGTGCGTCAAATGGAACGCAAGAATAAAATCATTTTCTTTCTTTTTTTTCTTTCTTTTTCTATAGCCTAGCTAGGTTATTGTTTTCTATGAAAATAATTCAGTAGATATATTGTAATTATTAATTCACCATAGGATGGGCAGCAGCGTTCTCTGAGTATTTAACCAACCAACTGCGATCGCCAACCCGCCTGCCAAATATTCATTTCCTCTATGGGACCAGCCCTAAAATCGCGATAAAATAATTAGCTGATCATTACATTTTGTCGATTTATGTGAACACAAACGTAGGGATCAGCTGATTTTTTTTCCGCGATTTCAGGATTAGTCCCATAGTGAAAGTTTTCATACTGATGAGTGCAATGACCCCTTAAGAGATTCAGTTATTTCAATAACACGTTGTATTTAATGGCGAGAAATTGAGCGACAATTAGCAAAAAACGCAAATTCATAATAACCTATAATTTAATTGGATATTGTAATATTACTGTAATTTAACCCCAATTCCTTCGCTACCCTTACCATCACATCACAACACTATCAATAAAACTACAATCAGCAGGACACTAGGCGGGTGCACACTATTGACTGGACATTAATCATTCGGTTAGCGCCGCTTCCGCCCGTGTGTACCAGCTTATTGTTATTAATCGTTCCAGATAACTCAATCGTTTTGTGTCGACTTTTATGTGTGGGGAATCAATGTTTTTGAGGTATGTTACATAGATGTTACTTTGCTTTTTGTCTTTTATTGTCTTTATACTTTTTATCGTGAAAATAGATCACAAACAACAAATAAATAATAAATAAAAATAAATATTTTTGGGAAATTTTCACACATCTAGTCTCAAACTAAGCAGAGCTTGTACTATGGGTACTAGACAATGGATATAATATTGAATTATGTTTACGGGACTTGTCGCGCAAAATTAAATCTAAATATAACAAACATTTTGACTAACCTCCAATGCAACTTGACCGAAACGTCAAGGTTAGTCAAAATGTTTGCAATATTTTGATTTAATTTTGCGCGACAAGTCCCGTAAACATAGTTCAATATGAGTGAAATTCGCGAAAGTTTAAAAACATCTAATGGATATAATACCGATATACCTTTTTCTTTGTAAATATATACTTATAATACTTAAACAACACCCAGACCAATACAAACACTCATGTTCATCACACAAATATTTGTGTCCTGTGGGAATCGAACCCACAACCTTGTTATCAGCATTCCGACACTCGAACCACTAGACCACAGAGGTCGTCAAAAAATAGATGAACCCTACTGCAAAGTTGCCTGGATTTGGCTTACCCCGACATTTATGGTGCCGATCGAACAGATTGAAAACAGGTATTTATCCTATTCTATTATCCATAATAGCTACAAGGCAGCATAAGCTGTGGGCAGAACATTAAAAAAGACACAGATCTCATTCCAGTGTGATGAGGTGTAAGATAATCCTTGGAAGCTGTATCCGCTATTAACTGCAATTGATAGTAGTGCAGTCACATAAGTGCTGCAGTTAATTAAACAATGTTCCTACGCTTATCAAAAGTAAAAGAAGAATAGTTTGTAGTATGTCTTCATTTGTCATGCTGAACGGTCTAATACTTCTTGTTGACTTGTCAACTTTTGGTGCAGTAGCTGAGTGATTGACTTTTGTATTTATTGGTTGTAGGTTTGATATCCGCAAGGAACATATATTAGTATGGCTAAGGACCTTGGCAGACGGTCTGCGTTTGGACTGCATTCTAGCTGCAAAAAAACAGCAGTTCGAATGCAGTTTTTGTGCAGTTGCTAGTTGGCATAAATATAAAGAAAGAAAGAAAGAAAAATGGTTTATTTACTACAGCCAGAGCCACACAATAATAATAATATACAATTTTATACATCATTATCTCACATAACGAAACCGTCGATGATTATTATGCTTTCCACTTTCAGGTATGAAGTTTGTACAACTGAATAAGCAGTCGTTCAATGCTGTTATGCCAATTGCACAAAAAGCGCTTCTAAATGCGATCTGGCAACTAGTTTAAAGAATTGCAGTCCGTCTGCAAAGATCTCTACACATAGTTGTTGTAGATAGTTGTTAGATTTTGTTGTTATTGTGGTGGTTGTTGTTGTTGATAATTGTTGTGTCTGTGTTTGTGCAAGCATTTGTGTTTTTAAAGGCACTCAAGATACAGCAGAAATTCTAGTGCAAGGTATCGTTAAAGAAATATTTTTCCCGGATCCATGAGGACAAAGAGTTCCTGGAAATTAACCACAAAAATCTAATGTTATCTAGCAGCTAGCTGGCAGTCTGTATGGAATTCATCTGCAAATATCCTTGCAGATTTTTTTCTTGTTGTTGATAGTTGTTAAATGTTATTGTTGTTGATAGTTATTGTGTCTGTGTTTGTGCATGTGAGATTTGTGTTTGTAAACGCACACACGATACAGGAGAAATCCTAGTGCAAGGTATCATTAAAGAAACCTTATTCAGGAGTACACGAAAAGATATTGGATAGTGTATCATGCACACAAAATTCCAAGATTTTTTCCAAGAACTGTCAAGGGCTTAAAATTCCATGCTGATGAAACTACTCAGAAGAATTGACACTGACTGCATAAGCGCATCGCGTGAGCGAACTACAGAGCTAATTGAAGGCCATATCTGTTTGTTTTGTAAACGCTGTGTAGAATGCAGGGCCTAGTTTTGTCACGAGTAGTTCTTATGATTATTCTTAACTAGCAGTCACCCGTGGTTTTGCTTCCGTGTTTTCTTCATACAAACTTTACTACCCTTTTTCACCATTTTAGACAAGGTATTTCAAAAAATCCTTAGAGCACCTCTACGGTCATCATTATTGCGGCCTTATAATACCCATTTTTGGGTGTAGGCCTCCTCCAAATTCCTCCACTCGGCGGTCTTGTGCCCTTGACATCCAATCTAGGCCTGTGTGTTGTCGGATGTCATCCCAACGTTTGGGTGGCCGTCCCCGCGGTCTATTGTGCTGTCGTGGTCGCCACTCCAGCAGTCTCCGCGTCCATCGTTCCTTGTCCATTCGAGCAATGTGTCCCGCCCATCTCCATTTACGCCTAGCTATTAAGGACACTACGTCTTTGACTTTTGTCTTGGAGCGTATCCACTTATTCGTCTTACGGTCACGTCAGGTGATTCCAAGCATTGCTCGCTCCATTTCTCTTTGCGCTACTCGTACCTTTTCTGCAGACAGTTCCGTAAGAGTCATAGTCTCTGCTCCATATGTAAATACCGGCGACACACATTGTTCGAAGACTTATGCTTTTAGCGCAATGGACAGATTACCGCGCAAGATGAGGCTATTTGCACCGAAATCTGCCCATCGACCTCGACGGTAATTATGAAATATTTTCTCTGAATTTGAAAATCTCTAAGTTCACCGGTATAGGATGTGTGTAGTCTGTCGGCCAGTCAGTCCATCACGGTACTGTTTTAGAGATATAGATGAGATTGGGCGGTTTGTTGTGATGCCGGACGTAAAGAATTGCACCAGCCTAAATCTTCTCATGGGTGCCGTAAAAGGCAACTAAGGGATTCACCAGAGGATGGGCAGCAGCGTTCTCTGAGTATTTAATATACCAACTGCGATCGCCAACCCGCCTGCAAGCGTGACGATTATGGCATACCTCCCCCTCTGGGGGAGACCTATGTCTAGCAGTGGCCGTCTATCGGCTGAAATGATGATGTGAATGATGGGCGGTTCTTATTAGAAATATACAGGATGATTTGTAATTCGACCTATTCCTTGAAAGGGGTTATACTAGAGCTCGTTTGCAACAAAAATGATCCCGTGAACCAGGGAGCGCCAGTCATTTGTTTTTGAGTCTATAACTTATCCGAATACGGAAAATATAAAAAAAAAACTTAAAACTGCTATAACTCAAAAACAAATGACTGGCGCCCCCTGGTTCACGGGATAATTTTTGTTGCAAATGAGCTCTAGTATAACCCCCATTCATGGAATAGGTCGAATTACAAATCACCCTGTATAATATCGTGCCTGTTTTCCATTGGGGTAGGCAGAGACTTTGCATATCCACCCGCTACGTTACTGATACACCTCCTTCGCTTCATTTTTTACCGACGAAAAAAAAGGAGGAGGTTCTCAATTCGACGCGTACCTTTTTTTTTTATGTATGACCACGCATAACTTTTTACAGAGTGGTCCGATTTTGATGATTTTTTTTTAATGGATAGGTTATATCTCAAAGTTGGTCCAATTTAAATTTCAAAATCAAAATCTAACCCTAAGGGTATGAAAACAGGGGATGAGTGTTTGTTCACCCACTGAATTCTTACCTGTTAACCGATTCTGTTGAAACTTGGCACAGATAAATGTAGTTTTGGACACTACAACATAATGGAGACCTGGAGTTAGATTTAAGCCACGAAAAAAATAAAAAATAAACTTTTTATCAAAAAATTTAACCGACGAAAACAGAAACTGAAAAGCGGAAAATAAAATAAAGCTTTTAGTCTTTTCATAACTAAACTAATGTAAATAACTAATTATGAGTCGGCGCCTGTTTGGCGCAACAAACTGTAGGCAACCAACGAAGCTTATTAAATTACTTTAAATAAATAATAAAAACAACATAACATCAAATACAACGTGAAATTTTCAACGATAAACAATAACTTTCCAAAAATGCGTTCTCCGCTCGACCACTTGCAACTTGCACTTACTTTGCTTGTTTGTTTGGCGCCGACTCATAATTAGTTATTTACATTAGTTTAGTTAGGAAAAGACTAAAAGCTTTACTTTATTTTTCGCTTTTCAGTTTGTTTTCGTTGGTACAATTTTTTCGTTCATTAACCTCGTCATGCATACTCGTTGGTTTAGAGGGCTCTTAAACTTGTCCTTTTAACAAACTTTAGGTTAATACACAAGACTCCGATTTCTTTGTTAAACGATTCATTAACCTCCAAATAGAAACTGTTATTATTATTATACAATTAATTTCCACAAATCTGTAATATTATCTTTATGATATCAAATTCGTACGCCTATCAAGGCAAAGTATAGTGATACTGGATTATATATAAATTAACACCATGCCTTGTACATCATACCTATGTTTGACAAATAAACAATTTTGTATTTCTGTTTTTTATGTCCGCGATTTGGTTGCGCTACGTTCGCTGAGGTCATCCCCCTCCAACTCTTCGACCCACTCACACAAAAAGAGTTCCCGTATAGCTGAAACAAAACAAATGCACTACTAACCCACCAGCTACCGCGTCATCCAGGTCGTCAAAACAACTTCCACTGTTTTTTCAAAACACATACTTTAAAGTCCACACAGAACATTTTCTAAAGAATAACAACAATACCCAACATACCTATGTTTAAACGCGATTACCATCCCACAGCGAAGCGGTTCGCGCTTGACCTATTTCCAACTACAATCGTTAACTGGGTAACTATTTACATTATAAAAGAATTCTTTAGTACAACACTTACATTTTGAAGTAGGTAGACAGAGCTGATATGTGTATTCATACACTTCTTATATTTGCTTCGGGTATATGTCAATCAATTTTGGGACATTTTTGAAAGAAATGGGACAAGTTTTTATTGGATGTTACCTAATAGTTGGACCTGAAGATGTCTTGTCAGTCAGGTTTGACTGACGTGAGAATGCATTTTGTATTTCCATGCTTTTCATGTTTGTTTCGTAATCATAGTTACTGTTATGAGGAGGTCTTTGAAACTTTCGTCATGGAGATGAGGTAACTGATGCTGTTCTAGAAACGAATTATTTAACAGAAACTTAACAGCATCAGTTAGATACTCGTCACATAATAGCCCATTACTGTCTCACATGTGAGAAGGTTTAGACCATAGAAATAGAAATAATACATACATACATACATATTATCACGCCTGTTTCCCATTGGGGTAGGCAGAGATTATGGATTTCCACCTGCTACGATCCTAAAACACCTATTTCGCTTCATCTACGTCCATTAACCTCGTCATGCATGGTCGTCGGTTTAGAGAACTCTTAACCTGGCATTTTTTGAGAACATCCGCGATTTGATTGCGATACGTTCGCCGAGGTCATCCCCTTCCAACTCTTCCATCAACACTCGCTTCGTATACTTGTTTCGTCAATCTCCTCTCGTCCATCCTCTCTATATGTCCAAACCATCTTAACATACCTTTCTCAATCTTGAAATAATAAGCTAATAGAAATGTTATCTACTAAGAATCAGAATAATTTATTGTCTTAAATATATCCATATATCTTCTCATAGGTATCGTAAAAGGCGACTAAGGGATTCACCAGAGGATGGGCAGCAGCGTTCTCTTAGTATTTAACCAACCAACTGCGATCGCCATCCCGCCAAACATAACATATTCCCCAAACTGCTTGGGGAGGCCGTTGTCTAACAGTGGACGTCTTTCGGCCGAAATGATGATGATGATGATGTTAACATATCATAACATAATATCACGCCTGTATTTCCCCGAAGGGGTAGGCAGAGGTGTAATAGTACACCCACATTTCGCCAGTTATGTTATAGTCCCATGTAATAGGGGGCGAGCCTATTGCCATTAACCGGGCACAAATCCAGACTCCGGGCTGCTACTGAGAATTTCTTAATGAAAAAATCCAATAACACTTTGCCCGACCCGGGAATCGGACCCGGGAATCGGACACAGGACCCCACGTTCAGGAGTCGCGCTTGCAACCACTAGACCAACGAGGCAGTCGATGATGATGTTGATTGTCTTAAAAGGTTACAAATAATTGGGTTGAGATCCGAAACCTCACACTGCTGTCTTTTAACACCAGAATGCGTGTCACAGGTTTCTCGCTACCAACACATAAATACACAATAACGCCTACCATGTGTCTAGCATGCAATGGAAAATAAATTAAGCCTAAATAATCGACTGTTAGATATGCTGCAAAATACAATTTTTAGTGACTCTGCGTCCAAAACAGCACTGGGGCCGTATTATGAAGTATTAAAGCCATTATTGTTCCGTTGTGAGAGAGAGACAGACCTACACAGGGCGAATAGCGCTATCCCTCTCTCGCACTGGAACCATGAGAGCTTTAATACGGTTTTTGTTACAGTATTTATAGAAACAAGTCATAAGGCGTGCTGAGAAAGGCTTTGAAATATCCTGCACTATGGTGTACATACCATATGGCCATTCTATCTATTTCTGTGGTATTGTCAGAGGTGGCAGAGGAGTCACATAGACAGTATGGACGTTTATATTCTGACTAGCTGTGCCCCGCGGTTTCACCCACCGTGCGTCACATCGCCCACCCGTCCTATCATTTATATTTTTCTTTTTGTTCGACTCCTAAGGGTCGTAGCATGATTTCAAATAGTTTATAAACTTCCTAAATAATTGGGCTAACAAATGCAATAATAATTTTTCAAATCCGACAATCCGACCGTAGTTTTAGTGATCATTGTGTTCAAATAGACAAACTCTTCAGTTTTGTTATATTATGAATATGTTAGTATAGATTAGACAGGTTATTATGAGGATTTGAGGAATTTGGGTATGGATTTTATCATGATAGCTACACATAGACAAAAAGCTTGACATACAAGAAATCAGAATAATTAATGGTGATTTAAGAGAAAAAAAAAAGAAAAATTAAGAAATTGACTTCACCAATAAACAGCATATAGTCACAAAACGAAAAATTGCGAGTAAATACAATTTAGTATCAAAGATAATAATTTTATTATGAACGACTTAAAACGGCCTTGAAAATTAACCCGATTAACGGTTTTTATTACTTTTTCATTCAATAGATCGTAAATTATGTTTACACATTATACTTTACGACCCTCTATTGAGCCAAGTGGCCAAATTAAATTACTTATAGTTATAGTTTTATGCAATTAACTTTAATTATAAACTATTAAGAACCGTTTGGTCGCACGTGGCGTTTGACGTCACAGGCCTTTTTCTTCTCTTTCTTCATGCTTTAGTTTGAGTAACAAATTTTTACTGCTAGCTTTCAATTTATAAAACACTAGTTGTACCCACAGCTTCACCCGTATCTTGAAGTATAATATAGCCTATGTTACTTTTGAACGAAGTAGCTTTCTAATGGTTTCCGACTTTCGGTACCTCGGTTCACTTGTACAAAGCGATGGCGAAATTGACCGAACAGTCAAGCACCGAATTAACACAGGATGGTTGAAATGGCGGCAGGTCACGGGAACTACATGTGACTCCCGAATTCCTCTTAAACTGAAGGGGAAAATCTATAAGACCATGATCAGACCTGCTGTCCTGTATGGATCGGAATGTTGGGCTACGAAAGGAATTAATGAAAGGCAAGTGCATGCAGCTGAGATGAAAATGTTAAGAGGAATGTGTGGTGTAACGTGAATGGATAGGATAAGGAATGAATATGTAAGAGGGAGTCTTAAGGTAGCGCCAGTGACAGAGAAGTTAAGCAGCAACAGACTATCATGGTATGGACATGTGATGAGGAGGAATGGGGAGCATGTTACGAGGAAAGTTTTAAGTATGAATGTTGATGGCTATAAGAAAAGAGGGAGACCGAAGAAAATATGGATGGATTGTGTGAAAGATGATATGAATAGAAAGAAAGTAAACACAGAGATGACGGCTGATAGAGATGTATGGAAGAAAAAAACATGCTGCGCCGACCCCAAATAAATTGGGATAAGGACAGGAGGATGATGAGCTTTCTAATGGTGAAAGAATAATTAAAATCGGTTTAGTAGTTTCAGAGTTTATCGATTACAAACAAACAAATAAATCTTTCCTGTTTACAATATGTACAGTGTAACGGAATTCCTTGAAAATAAATAATGTTTCTACTAAAATTTTGCATGCTATGTATATTCTTAGCAAAACATGTTTGCTCGATATGAGCTATAAGACCTTTGTAGACCATGTTTTTAAGCAAATAAATATATTCTATTCTATTCTATTCTATGTATTAAGTAGTATAGATCACGATAAATGTAAGAAAGAAACTAAAAAAAAAAAAAAAAGATATAAAGATGGAAACAATCAACCAAATCTTAACATAACAACATAACATCACGCCTGTATTTCCCCGAAGGGGTAGACAGAGGTATAATAGTACACCCACATTTCGCCAGTTATGTTATAGTCCCATGTAATAGATGGCGAGCCTATTGCCAACCAAAAAAAATATTTCCCAAATTTTATGATTTTAATAAAAATATTTTTACTCGTATTTCAAGTCGAAAATATTTTATTATAGTTGATATTGAAATGTTGAATGCGCAACATGTGGCAAAAAGATAGAAATCTATTTTTACCGTCCCTATTTTCCTCAAATACTATCATGATCTCAGGATAACTCTTAAGGGAAAACGTTGAGAAAGATACACATATCAATCCAAAAGTGAATTCTATAGCCATATATTTCTGGCGACAGGGGTAGTCGCTGCCCAAACAGATTCTTGCACGGAAACAAACCAAAATAAACGAAAAGGAAAAAATAGACTAAGACGTAAAATGTACGTCAAACGTATTATAAACAAGCAATAATTAAAGCATATATTTAGCGCCACATCCAAGTTTGTCGTCAAGTTAAAAAAAGATCACCAATAAATCTCTTCAACCTGTATTCTTTTAGGGGCCTACGGGCGGAACGAGCAAAAAAGAACTTTATGTCCGAATTGTAGGGTGTCATTTAGGAGAAGAAAAGTCTTTGCTACTCATTACCCTAGCGTTTGATGTAAAGTTCTTTGATCTAAGTGACATATTGTAAACTGTAGATGATTTGAGACGGGTGGGAGCACTTTCTGCGGCTAAAGATGATGTCGTACGCATTGTTCTAAATATTTCTACTAATTATAGAAACTATAAGTCAGGAAGATTAATGTCGTGAAGATTGACAAGGGTTAAATACGCAAGGGGGAGCTCAAAAATGTGGTTATGATTGACGTGGTTATAAATAAATTTGATAATGATAGATGTGATGGTGTCAAAATGAAAAATTATATTGTGGTATTCTTCCGGGTGCACCTAAATGAAGAAAATTTATAGAAAAATGACTTTAAAGTGAATAATGATGTTTTTCTAATTTAAAGTGTCTCTAAAGATAAAAGAAAACAAAGGACGCAAGTCTAAGCGTTGGTAGCTTACAATTTCGTACGGGGTAAGTGAATTATTATCTGAGAGTAATCTAATCTTTGTATTTTTCTGACAGTTTAACCCAGTTATTATTTTTACAAATTGTACATATATCTATTGCAAGATTCTGAAACGTAATTATACCTAGCTGACTAATGAAATTCACATAACATGACCTCCTAGTATGGATGGGTATCCATGTACGGGCTCCAACCTCTCACAAAGGATTGTAATATAATACTAGTGTATAACATTATTAATTGCATATTGTCAATCTAATCTACCAATTGTGAACCTTTGTGAAGAGAAAATAAAGATTATGAATTATGACCCTATAATTATATAAAGTTTGTCCGTATGAGTGTGTAGCAGACCTTTTACATATAAAAGGTCTGCTACACATTCATACGGGCAGGCTTTAATTTTTGTCTCTTCATACACCACTATTCTCTCACAAGATATTATTAGTCAAAACTTTTTTTTTAAATCAACTCATTAATTTAATTAACATCATGCGGTCGTAACGGCATCACTTTAAAGAGAGGGATCTATATACACTACTTCCCTTTTAAGGTCCTTTTATGTTTATAATAATTCTGCAGAGTTGTTCTCGAGAATATTATGAAGAGTTAATGGAATCGAGTCAATTCTGATGTGCAACATTTACTAAGCAAATATGTAATTTAGATCTTCAAACGAAAGTCAATATAGAGAGTAATGATTGAATGAAAGGATGTTTTGCTTTTCCATGCATATTTTTAAGATAGCATTTGTGTTGAATATGAATTATCAAGTTTTATCTAAACTATCGTAGTAATGTATATTGTTTTTTTTATCTAAATACATACCAGACGATGCTGATCTTGGAACTTTTATAGGAACAAAAAACGATATTAGCTTAAAGAAATCAACATAATTATTAATATCTAGCGTTACATTGCGAAAATCTAAGATATACAAGATATGGTGTTACAGTATTTAATGTTCATCATGATCATCAGCCCATTACTGTCCCACTGCTGGGCTCAGACCTCTTCTCAGAATGAATAGTCCATCATTCTGGCCTACTGCAGATTGGCAGACTACTCACACCATCGAGAACTGTATGGAGCACTATTTAGTGTTGATTCGACCAAACTAGTTAGACTTCCGATGTTCCGTGTGGTGCCGGACATAAAGAATTGCACCACCCTATCTCTTCTCATGGGTGTCGTAAAAGGCGACTAAGGGATTTACCAGAGGATGGGCAGCAGCGTTCTCTGAATATTTAACCAACCAACTGCGATCGCCAACCCGCCTGCCAAGCGTGGCGATTATGGCATATCCCCCCAACATGATTGGGGGAGGCCTACGTCCAGCAGTGGTCGTCTTTCGGCTGAAATGATGATGATGATGAGTTAGGCTTCAAGCTAATTAAATAAAACTCCATTAGCTAAATATTGTTACTCCGTAATACTATTTTGTATAGATCATGTTGTCAATTTATAGAATACATTCCATTAGGAATCTGAAGGAGTTCTATAAAAAGCATTGTAGACACCAAATTTTTCTTCTAACCCCAACTATGTCCAACTACACTCATTCAATCAGCGCTCTATTTATCTTTACCATCAGCTTTCAAAGGGGTTTTACTTCCAGTTATTTATACAATGTCATTTTAAACATCTATTGGTGTTCTCAGAATCATCTGCGGTTAGATTTAAATAAATTTCTGTCTCGTTGGCGCCACAGCAATTAGTATCAGCTATGTGAATCATGGTGAACACTTTGTACTTCAAAAACTTTGTGTCTTTGAATTTTCATCTCAGATTAAATGAGGCTAAAAATATGGGTTATGAATTCCTTTCGTTGTTTCTTTTGTCCATGGTAAATTCTGTCTTGCTTTACAAAGTAAAAGACGTTGGTGTCTTTATCAAAGCTCGAATCCCAAGATGTTTATTTTTAAGATCTATTTATTTATTATTTATTTGTTCAGTGGTATACACAACAGAAAAATTCTAAAGATGTAAAGATAAACTCATTAGAGTTTTACCGTACATCAGTATCATCGACTATACAAACAGGAAAACAAAAATATAGTTAACAAGGTAAGATATTAAATAAGTACAATGAGGTACCAGATAATATTTAGCTACATTATGAAGGAGCGAATACCGGTGACTGCGCGAGCAGTCATTAAAAACAAAGTATTGGAGGGTAGTATTTGTGCTGATACAGGTTGACAAAGTGTGACAGACTACCTTTCCTTAATATTCTAAAATAAGACGAATATTTTAAACCTATTTTTAGTATTTCTTAGCTTAGTTTGTGTTCAAAATGGACTCAAGGACTTAAGTTAACCTTGCTACTACATTATCCAGTCGTCGTAAATCACACACTCCCAGTAAATCAAACTATCGAACAATTTACTTTAGATTTGGATTCGTCTGTGTTGAAGAGCGAACAGAATTGATTGGCAAGGGCCATCACAACGTTTAGTGTATAATGGGGGTCGTTTGTTGAATCAACATTCGTAACGATGCGCGATGGTACGAATTCAGATAACTGCTAATGTTTTGTCTAGACTATTTATGTTTTCTATTCTTGTATAAGTATGTCGGTTAGTATTTGCAATTTTTAAGGAAGTGGGCCTTTGAAGTTCTTTTAAGATGATTTTGATTTTGGCTCCAATATACGTATGTTTTAATATTATATTTATTTTATTGGTGATTGATTGATTGGTTATATGTATGTTGCTCCAGAGAGTAAACCACAGAAATAGATAGAATGGAAAAGTGGGCAGGGCGCACGTGCGAACACTCTGCACCATAGTGTAGGGCATTTCAAAGCCTTTCTCAGTACGCCTTACGACTTGTTTCTGTAAATACTGTAACAAAAACCCGCAAAAATGCTTTATTGTGTTGTTTCTTACTGCACAAACAAAAGCTGTAAGATACATTTTATTAAAATTAATTTTATAAAATTAATGACGTCAATATGTATGGCGTAGTTTGTTCGAAAGTTGCCACGCATAAATCGCAAGTAAAGTTGTGATTACAACCATTCTACTCTATCTATTTGTGTGGAGTTTAACGCTAAGAATTGAACACTGTTTTTTCACATGAGCGTCATAAAAAGGTTTAACACAGTTGATTGACGTTGAAAAAATATGTTTTTGATTCTTTTGAATTACAATAATTTTCCCAAGTTTGTGTTTTCTCTTTTTCGCCGAGTCTTTTACAATTATGATCACCTCGCTTTCCAAGCTAACCAGATGTGAAAATCTGTATTTTATATCGAGTGACTGCTATCAAACCCCCGTAACCTAGTTACCTGCTGTGTAATACCGACATACTAAGGTGTTAAACCAGTTTAGGCCGGCCATATTAGCCGAAGGACTGATGACCGTTATGGTAGACGTGTTGTTCGGGACCAGCTGAAAATCAGTGCTGTGCATACCTACATGCACAGCAAATACTGAGCTAGATCCCTTGCCACACATATTATGTTGTATTCATGTTGTGTTCTCATTAATTTTTCCTGTTACCTTTGCATGTAATATGTATATTTTGTGTATGTGTGGCAAAATAAATGGTTTAAATGGTTTTCTAGAGTGGAAACCGTGAATCGGAAAACAGCGTAGGATGCCCTCAGGCTGGGTGGAGTGACGATCTACGCAAGGTGGCTGGTGGAAACCGGATGAGAGTGGCTGAGGATAGAAGTCGGTGGCGTGCTATTGGAGAGGCTCATTATGTCCAGCAGTGGACTGCGATAAGCTGATGTGTCGTTTCATGGCCGACGAAGTTTTTGGTGTTGCCATAGTAGAAAACCGGCCAAGAGCATGTCGGGCCATGCTCAGTATTATAGGGTTCCTTAAGTAGGTGTAATTACAAACGAATCAAATCGAATATTAATTATGGCTATTTTAGTTTTTGCAATAATCGGCAGCATTCGCGACTCAGAGTGTGTTGTTAGTAGCGCCGTCTAGCAATAAATTCAAGAAGCGAAATTAAAGAAGTGTGACATGTCAACATAACACAAAGTTACTTTTTGTGATTTTTTCAAATAGAAAGTAACTAAAGGAGCATTATTTGCTCATATCATTTTTCTCTACGGTCAATGACCTGTGAACTAGAACGTCTTAAGTATTTTTCAGTTTTCTCTCTATAACTCGAAAATTTATAATTACATTATACTCGAAATAATTTTAAAAGAGAGTTTTTACAAAGGTCTATCATTGTGGAAGATTATAAGTATCTACGTTGCATATTGTAGAAATGGCAGGGGGGGGGGACACACTGCAAGCCACTTTGGCGGGCTATATTTCGCAGATGGTACACCTGATAAAAAAGTTATGTATGAAACATTACCTTCATTTTAGTAGACCTATTCAATAATATCCCGAACGAGGGGGTGCAGCGAAAAAAAATATTTCATCCCCATTTCACATGTATGGGCGCCACCCCTAAAATACGTAAACACGACTTTTTTATTCTTTTAAAATTGAGATCTATACCTAGACTATTTTTTGACAAAATTTAATTTACTTATGTTTATAACTGTAGAAGTTATTAAGCTGTAAAGGATTAGGACAGACGGACAGACGGATAGAAGGACAGACGGACAGACGGACGGACATGACGAAACTATAAGGGTTCCTTGTAGGACTACGGAACCATAAAAAGCGAAAACGTTAGGGTACTAGAAGTTTAAGAAGTTTATTGTGATAATATTAAACATAAACGTAGTTTTGAGCAAACAATTTTAAAGCCGTTAATCTCTTCAACAATCAAAGAGCACAAATGTAAAAATAAATGAACATTAACGGCCATATCCGCATTTAGTGTCTGATCCCCACAATCTTATCGGCAATGGTTACAAAATGCCCCCGGCACGCGATGTCGTCGCTGATAGCATCATGAGGGTACCTTGACGGGAACAATTTGTTGCTATTGAATCATCATTGGAGATTATTTCTTGTTTGGGGTGTTGTGTGATCTCTTAATTTATTTATGGATAGTTTAATAGACACAAATACACACCTTACAACACTCACACAAATACACACCCCCACACATATCACTCATATATTCATATCATACCTTAATTTACTTTATTTTATTATAAGTTCCATCTTAGATTACGAAATCGAAATGTATCTTATTATAACCATGCATATTTATTATATAACACAACAAACTTGTCGTGTCTTGTTGTCTGGACTTTAAAAGAGACTATGATCCCTGAGTTTGTTTCGGTGTTTCTTCTCAGAGGTAGTCATATAGGAAATGCCGATGTCATCTAGTTTTTATAATTAACCGACTTGTAAAAGTGATTTTTAACATCCAATTTGCAGAATAAATGATTTGTATTTGTATTTGTATTAAGTACCTACATGATTGCAAATTGTCTCCTTAACACGGAAATACCTACTGATACTAAATTTGTTAACGAATGAAAGAGCCTAGATCTCACGACACAGGGAATCCTAGTGTGAGGTCTAGGACCTCAACCCAATTTGTTTGTAACCTGTATACAATAAAAAATATTCTTATTCTTAATTTAGTCTGCTTCTATAATAAAACAAACTTTAACCGGATTAGACTGCTTCGTTGGTCATAAGCACGACTGCTAAGCGTGGGGTTCTGGGTTCGATTCCCGGGTCGGGCAAAGTGTTATTGAGATTTTTCATTGTAAAATTCTCAGTAGCAGCCCGAAGTCTGGATTTGTTCCCGGTTATTGGCATTAAGCTCGCCCCCTGTTACATGGGACTTATAACATAACTGGCGAAATATGGGTGTACTATACACCTCTGCATACCCCTTTGGGGTATGCATGCGTAATATTATGTATGTATGTATTTCAATTTAGGTTGTAGATGCGTTGTTGGTTTACAGAACATGATCGCATGATGAGAACAATGGAAATTAAATAAGTAGGTTTTTCAGTAATTCTCCAATTTGATATTTAATAAATGTTTAGTACGTATACAGAACAATAAAATTCAGTTTATGAGAAATATATTTCTTATATATTAATAAATACATTTCAAATAAGAAATCTTGAGGGATTACTGTGAATATGTAAATAGTTTGTATATTACCATTTTATTTTGTCGGTGTATTGGAGCCACAAACACGTTTCGTAGACGTTTCACGCTCTAATAAATATACTATAGTATCGTATATATATTTTACTAGACATTCTCAATTTCCATTTAAAATGTCAGCGCACTCGTTTATATGCTTGTGTTTGCGTAACAAATATCATATCCTGTAGGAATTGCAAACAGCAACAGAAATGTATGAACTGAAGTAAAAAATCTAAACAATATGATATAGCATTAAAACACCTACGTTGAACCTCTTTTAATGGTTTTGTGTCATCAGCTAGGTAGATAATTATGCAGGTTAAGTCATCTTGAATAGGGAAGGTGACTATTTTTTACCCGACTGCGCCAGAAGGAGGGTTATGTTTTTTCGAGTGTATGTATGTATGTATATTTTTTTTGGCACGCTCTGTAGCCTAAATGGCTTGATGGATTTTAGCTTGAGAGGTGTCGTTAGATTTGTCTTAACCATGAGAGTGACACTGGGTATATATTCAAATTACAAAAATCAAAATGGCCGCTTTTTGGCGCCATATTAAATGTTTTCAAAAATTGTTTTTCCTTCCAAACCTATCGAGTGTGGTATCAAAATAAAGGGTTTAATAAATGCTTTACAAAAATATATACACAAAAATATACAACTTACATGTTTAAATGTAATTTGGAATGAGAAATGCTAAAAAACAACAAAATATTTAACGTTAAAAATGAATCAGCGCGATAAAACATGACAAAACTAAAAAGTTTAAAATAAAAAAGTTAATTAACAAAAACAAAAAACCCGACTGCGTGTAAAAATAACTGAAAAGATGTAAACAAGACTTGTGTAGGTAAGTCCATCCAAGTTCACGCAGTCGGGTTTTTTGGTTTTGTTAATTAACTTTTTTATTTAATTAGGTTTTATTAGAAATTTCAAAACTTTTTCAAGAAAAATAAGTAACAGTGAAATAACCAATAAAATATTTAATAAAATGTGCAAGTTATAAGCGATTAAATTTGATCACATAGGCAGAGACTGTACTATAAAAGAATGACGTCATTGTTCAAAACCTTTATAGTAACTTGACATCTCTCTGAATAACGTCCGTTTCGCACGAGAAAGGCAGAAAATGCCCCTTCCAAAAACTTAAAAAGTGTGTATCTCTCCCATTTTTTTATGGATTTTGTTTATTCTTTCTACAATGTTGTCCTTTCTGTACCTCCTTTTAAATAACATAAAAAGTGGTATTTTCTTGACAGTAGTCAACTACCTCCTTGAGTGGAGACCGCGAATCGGCAAACGCAGCGTAGGGCCCCCCCTGCCAGGTGGACTGACGAACTAAAGAACGTGGCTGGGGGGGACTGGATGCGGAAGGCAGAAGACTGAGTGTTGTGGCGCAACATGGGACATGCCTATGTCCAGCAGTTATTCAACTACCAGATTAAAATGTATGAAGAAAATTATAAATTTTATACTTTAAAAAAACTTTATTAGCTTTAATCTATTTTTCACAAATTTTTCAATCTGCATGAAAGTTCCCAAGATAGATTTAAAAAAAATCATTTTTAACGCATTTACGCGTGCGAAGCGTAATCTATAGATATAAATTGTGGAAATGAAAATTCGCTCACAAGCAGCCTAAAATTATATGCCGCCGACTGCAGAAATTAATCTTGTTTGATGTTTTTATGGGATGGCCGATGGGGCAGTAAAGTTCTGGAGTGGCGACCGCGTACTGGAAGGCGCAGCGTGGGTAGGCCCCCCACAAGGTGGACCGACGACCTGGTGAAGGTCGTGGGAATCCGCTAGATGCGGAAGGCACAGGACTGGTTGTTGTGGCGATGCTTGGGGGAGGCCTATGTCCAGCAGTGTACGTCTTTCGGCTGAAATGATGATGATGATGATGATGTTTTTAGTACCTAGTGTTTTTCGAAGTCGGGGTATTTGATTTTATTAATCAAAAATATATTTCTATCATTTTAATGAGTTAATAAGCACATCATTTTGATACTCTGTATGACAATCAGAATAAAAAACGCAGACAAACTATACATTTTTTCGATTGCATTAAAATCCACCATAATGTTTTCTTTTCAAAACCGTGCTGCCAGTGTCACTCGTAGTATTATGAAAAATCTAATGATACGGCGTTTAAAAAATAATAGTGGAATTTTAGAAACATACACATACATACATAACATGAATTCTGAACATATCACTTTTTGGGCAGTCGTGAAAAACAAACTTAATTACATTACACAATCTGAAGATTGAAAATGGTAAAAAAGATATACTTATAGCTAGACAAAACGCATAACACAAAATCCTCTGTACCTGGAAATGAACGGAATTCTAAACCATTTTGTTCTAGTATTTATAACCAACAGAAGTTTTTTTTTTTAAATATCTCGAACGTTCAGATGCGGTTGCCACGATATTTTAATATGGTCACTCGGTTTCAGATAATTCTCTGGGCCTTTGTGATGTCCCCGCAATGTTTGTCTACTGTTTTTATGATTTTTTCAGTCGGCCAAAGCTCAATTTAAATCGAGCTGTAGCTTAGTTTAATCTAGGGACACTGAAAGTTAAAACGCTGGTGACAGTTTTATTTTAGAGATGGGTTAATCCTAAAACGACCGTCAAAAGTTGTTTTTTTTGTTTCTTTATTATATTTTATTGACCCATTTCAGTTATTTGAACAATCTACACGTAAAAACGAAATAATCAGTTTATTGCGGGAAGCCAACGCTCGTTAATATTTTCTTTATACTATTTAGCACTTATTTCATAAAATGGAAGCAGTAAACAGTCACTATTTACTCAATGCCAAGCGTACAGCGCCATTACATACAGAATTAGCTCAACTGGTCAAATAATGTCAGTAAACGTGGTCCACGGTCGCAAATCCACATGTTCACGCCCTGCCTGCCCCAATGCCGTTACCTGTCGTAATTATATTGTCCTGCTGCATACGTACGGTTGACCACACGTCGGTGGTAACAGTATGACATTAGCAGCATCTTTATTTCGTAAGCAGTAAGGGCGGTTTTCGAATTGAAGTGTTACCATTGTCATGCAGTTGACTGTACATACGTTGCGCAAACAATCGTCGCCTGCCAGCATTTTAGGTGTGCGAATTACTTTGAATGTTTAATTTAGAGAACATTTTAGATGTGTAGTGTAAGGGGTTCAAATTTATGTGTGGGTAGTAATTTGGTAGTATTCTTCGTGATAAGTTTTTTGAATAGTCAAAAATACCAACATTATGATAACGTCATACTTAGGTTAATTATACTTATAACTTTGTCAATTTTTTTAATTTTTTTTCTCAAAATGTGTTGTGGTTTTTGCTTAACATCAGTCCCCCTAGCCAAGTTGACAATCCACAATATTCTACAATCGTCAACGCTATAGAAAACAATCAAAATGTATTGTAATGACATATCTGAGATATGATATATCAACGAATGAGTTTTTCGTTGAGATATGTCATTCCCATACATTTTGATTGTTTTCTATTAGCGTTTACGATTGTAGATTGTCAACTTGGCTAGGGGGGCAGGTGAGGTGGCGGTCAAACGCAATGTGTCTCGTAATGAACACTGAAAAAAAGTGCGACGCAATTATTTTTTTTTATTCTTAACGGGCTTGCGTTTGACCGCCAGGTCACCTGATGTTAAGCGATGGTGCGGTCGACGATGGTACACGCTTGCCCAGCAAAAACCTACTCACTCGAGCCTTGAAGACCACCAGATTATACTTCTCGGGAAACACTGCAAGCAATTTTAAAATATTTATTTAATAAATAACAAAATTATGTTTATCTTCATCGCATTTTAATTAAATCTGGGAAAGTCGTTTTCCCAAAACATTTTATATCTACTGAGTTCCCATGAAATACTTGCAATATAATTTCACAAATTTTATAAATTTGTAGTGGAATTTATACTTTAACATGCAAATTCTATTGAAAACCACATCATTATAAAGTTAATTATGGTATACACCCAATTTCTATTTTCCCAGCCATTTTCCTATTCACAACTAAAAAAGTCCTAGTTGCTACGCCCGTTCAAAACCATCACGTATCCTGTGTATGCTAATTGAATCAGTTAATTAACAATTTCAAGGTAAAGGAAGCGTGGTATCCACGGGTGGAGGGGCGGGGAATTATTATTAGGAAGCGGCGGAAATATGACGCGCGTCGACGAATATAACTTGATCTCTCACCTCATGGGGAGAAGCGGGACATTTTTGTTGCATGAGTGTTTTGTGTCAACTCTTTCGAGTTCGAGTTGTAAACTGAATTTTAACATAACATAACATCACGCCTGTATTTCCCAGAAGGGTTAGGCAGGGGTGTATAGTACACCCACATTTCACCAGTTTTGTTATCAGTTCCATGAATAGGGGACGAGCCGGGCACAAATCCAGACTCCGAGCTGCTACTGAGAATTTCCTAATGAAAAAACTCAATAACACTTTGCTCGACCCGGGAATCGAACCTAGGATCCCACGCTCAGCAGTCGCGGTTGCTACCACTAGATCACCGAGGCAGTCTAAACTGAACTTTTTTTTTTGTAACATTAATGTACTAAAAAATACCTACTATTTAATATAAAACGATCTCTCTGGTATAGTTAAAACTTATCAGAACCTCATCGAATTTTTTAAAGGTGCCTTGTCATAACAGATGAGCTGTTTCGTTTAATTAAACATTTCACTTCAAGTGGGGTAATTGTGTAACACGCTTACAATGGCAATAGCTTACATGTTTATACTTCAGAATCATTCATTGCGTGCTGCATAGTTGCCGATAAGACGGATTTTCAAAAAATACGCAGCAATGAACATAGAATCCAACATGATAGCGATCGTGAGTGAGTAAGTTACTTAACTTGGTAGCTGGTCTAATATAATTTCGATTAACCAATACGGATTATTTTAAAACATATTCTTTAAAGAAACACAAGGAGCGTGTTTTCTTAGCGATACAATTTGAATTGAATACTGATGAAATTGTTTCCGAGCAAGCGAGTATCGAATGCAAAGCAATATCGATTTTATTTATAAATTTATTCTGACTGTACATGCATGGTATTACTATATTTTTCCAAGTTTCCCATGCTGGGCTGGTTTTTAACCGACTTCAAAAAAGGAGGAGGTTATGTATTCGGCGGGTTTTTTTTTTTTTTTGTTATCTAGATATCATCTTTGCCGTTTAAACTTGCTTAGGTACCTACACAAAATAAAAATGTTTGCCACGAAGATATTAAGATTACATACAACTCTTTATTCTGATTTTAAATGTGAGCAAACAAGATACCTACGTATTGTCAATTTCAAGCGAAATGCATCAAGATTCAAAGTATGCTCAAGATTCACCGCTTACAGAGTTTTTTTTTTTAAATCTTTCTGTAATATTTCATGATGTTTTGGACTAAATAAGATTATTTATTTTGTGTTTGTCGATTTCTGTGTACATTATGTAAATCCTAAACCTAATAAATACCTACAATTTAATATGCTTGAACAAGTTAAGAATTTGCCCTAACCATTAAACACGGAAATATTTAAATCCATTGGCTATTGTCACTTCTAAACCAGACTAAGAAGTCAGCGTTTAACGTAAATAATATGGTACAAACAAATTAAGCGTCACATTTAGATCTACAATCTACAAAGATCAATTGAAATAAAAAGTTCCTTTAATTATTTTAATAGTTCAATCAATACAGTAAAGTAGTTGTTATTTATTTTGTTTGTATAGTCGATGATGTACGGTAAAACTCTAATGAGCTTATTTATACATCTGTAGAATGTTTTTGATATGTATACCATTGAACAAATAAATAAATAAATACCTACCATGAAACTATACATAGGGAGGAATAGTGAGATGAGAGCGTATATTATTATGAGGTCCTTTGTAAATTGGTCGGGGCACCGAATAACTGAAATGGTTGTGCCTATACAAGTAACTGGTACACTTTGTTGTCTGTGTGTTAATCATGTCAAATCAAGTCGACAAGGTGATGTTAAACAACTAGTTGAGGGTTACAAGTTAAATGTAAAAGACGGCGTGGAAAGAGTAATGTTTGTGGTTATTTATACTTACAAGATTTTTAATTTAAATTAACAACATAATAGTAAAGCTTCTTGTGAAAGAGCTCTTCTGGGGAAGTAATTCCACCGTAAGTTTCTATTTCTACCGCCAAACAGTAACGCTTGCGGTTCGAAGGGTACAGGTGCCGGTGAAATTACAATCACATGAGACTTTCCATCTTCATGTCTCAGTTTGGCGAACGAAACTTGCAATACTATATAGGCAACAGCCTAAGTAGTATTGCAGTTTTTATGGGTACAAGTAACCACTTTTCATCAGGTAAGCCTGTAGCTCGTTTTGCCATCCTATACTGTAACCGACGCTAATATTATTTTCCTTCTTTTAATTTTGTGTAAAGTACTAGAAAGTAACTAAATTAGTCGTCCATTGACTGCAGCTAAGACGGCCTCCGTGTCCGTGCAGTCCGTGTGGTGCCGGACTTAAAGAATAGCATCACCCTTATCTCTTCTCATGGGTGTCGTAAAAGGCGACTAAGGGATTCACCAGAGGATGGGCAGCAGCATTCTCTGAGTATTTAACCAACCAACTGCGATCGCCAACCCGCCTGCCAAGCGTGGCGATTATGGCATATCCCCCCCTTAGTTGGGGGAGGCCTTTGTCCAGTAGTGGACGTCTTTCGGCTGTAATGATGATGATGATGATGAAGACGGCCTCAATTACCAATATATGCTCGCGTTCTTTCAGTGTCTTGTTTATTGTAAACTTCTTAATTCGCAATAAGCAAGATTCAAGATGCAATAAGAAGTGCTAAAGACGTGGGGTATATTTAATTCTCAAAGTCCTGATCCTACCTATACCATAAAAAATATAAAATGCATGACAGTCCACGTCAGTTGACGTCAGAAACGAAATCCTAAATTAAATTTTTATTAGTACACTATACATGGCTGCATGCAAACAAATAGCTACCTTATGAACATATTAGTAGTGTCAAAGCTCACACCAATCATTACGACCATCATCATAGAAATACTATGACTTAACATTCATTAAAATATTACATAACCTCTGGAGGATAATAAAACTGACCTAATTCTCATTGAATACCCGAATCCGAACAGATGTGAATAACTATTTTTAATAAACCCACTAATAATAATAGTTTACTCTGTATTAACTTGAACCAATAAGAAGTGTTCACTTTATTAAAAATAATATTATTATTATTTTGTTTCAGATACAGTTCCGGTACGCTAAACAAGAAATAGAGAAAAAAATACAATTGGAACTATTCCAAAAATTGTGGGATGGTCGACAGAATAAAAATGTATAACGGTGAAATAAAAGTGTATTAGGAAATTTTCTCACAGTGACATCAATGTGTCGTTTTGATGATTTGATCTTTTTTGGTGATACAGTGCTGGTGGTAAGGACGCCTGACGGTGATCATGGCAAAGGATATGAACTTGTGTGTATTGGTGATGGTGATTGTGTTACAGACATTGATAGACACGAGTTTGGAGATCATAGATTCACGTGAGTAGATCTGGTTGTTATTAGTAAAATTATAAGTGTTATTATAATAAAGATTTAGTTAAAATTTGAGTTTTGTTTGTTGCGTTTTGTTGTGTGTTGTGTTTGTGCGTGTGTGAATGTTTAATGCGTGAGGTGAGGTTTTTTGCATTGATAGATAAGTATAGTCGATCATACGTCAGTGGTAATACTTGAATTACTAAAACCACCCTTACTGCTTATGAAATAATGACGCTGTCAATAGTAAACTGTTACCACTGACACTTGTCATCGACATGTCGACAGACGACAACATCGTCGACAATACAATCAGTATATTTATTTCTTAGTCCTGTTTCATGATTAAGATGGTTTATGAGATGATTTTAGTCTTATCACGCTTTATAATTACTTTGAACTTGGCTACTATTACAAATATATCTGTCAATAAAGTCTAAATTGTTCCCAACGCCAACGCTCAAATCAAACTTGCAACCTGAGAGTTAAAAACCTTTTCACTACTACAACGCCTACGTCTCTTGAGTCATCGTACAATCATTGTTTGGGAATCACTCAAAATATTTCATTCTATATTTACATTTCCTGCGGAAATACTCCTGCTGATGGATTCCCACCATTAGGTCCAACGCAATATGGAATACGTATTTGCCTGTTCTAAATAATATTCGAGATGAAAGTTTTGATGAATGGTATGAAAACATAAAGGGAAATAACCATCTTTGTGAATTTTAATTTAGAAATTGATTGAAGAATCTAAATAGGTGTTAAATGTGTAAGGAATTATTTACACGTTATCAAACGTTCAGTCTCCTGCTAAGAGCTTTTCATCGATATTGCTTTCAGCTGTGATTTAATGTCGATGGAAAACGATTGTATCTAAGTCTGCGCCGATAATTTATCTAGTATCAATATTTTACATAGGAATCCCTAAGTCAAGTAAATTGTTCACGCTATGGACTGTTGAAAAATAAACTAGAAAACACTCGTCATCGGTAAGATTTAATTTTAGTTTTACGAAAAAAATTGTTGGGATTATTTACATTACGCAAATAGAAATATTTTGCGTAAGTAAATATTTCAAGAATGATGTTGATTCGTTAGTTTATTTCAGTAGAACAGAATTTAAAATTAAAACTAGTGTTTTTAAAACTTTACGATGGTACATTATTTTTGCGGTTGAGTGATATTGTTGTATTTACATTATAGTAAATCACAGATTGCCTTTGCGTTTTGAAGGCAAATGTTTATTTCGTAGGCACCATAAAAAACGTGGCATCATAAAAAAATGTCGGTGGCAATAACAAAATATGTAATAAGTAATGACTAATTTTAATATGTCGTCTGTGAAGTCAAAAATTTAAATTCTGAAGCAAGTCTCACAGTAAATATTTTAGACGTAAACACGTCTAGATTTTTAATAAACTCCGAGTGTCATATGTTGTACCCTACTTTATATTACGTTTTTGTCACGTTACACATAATTTAGCAGTATGTTGAGTGTGCAATAAATCTTACTTTTTTCACTGGGATGACGGGCACTTTAAGATATGAATTTTTTTTTTCCGTCTCATTTTGTTCTATATCATATTGAGTGTATGTTTATGTGGCATTATGATACTCACTCCGATAAAGATTTAATAAAGCAGTTTTTGAAACAGTAACATAATATCAAGAAGAAGAAGAAGAAAGGTCAGATAGACTGGATGCAGAAGGTGGAAAAAAAGATGTTATAGTGTAACTTAGCGCAGTAGATTGTGATAGGTCACGTTGATTCTTATAAAAACAGAACAATAGAGATACGGTGAGAATAGACCTCAAACTATTAGCATCTTATAGATTAAATAAAGAATATGTACAAACAGTGGAAAGAAAAATTCGCTCACGAGCAGGATTCGAATCTGTGACTCCTAAGTATAAGTAAGTACCTAAAGTTAGTCAAGTCGGTTGAGGAACATGGTCTTTTCTTAATAAGATGTAGCTGACGTCACCTAAAGACGGATTCAAAGTGGAAAGTTAAATTTGATTACACCAGCAGAGTTTTCGGTAGCTTAGCGGATAAAGCACTGGTGTACTGAACCAGCTGCCTAATTGCGTAACTCACTCGCGATCGCATTCATCTGGATTTCAATGTTCATTGCTCTGTGTGTTTTGACAATCCGTCAAATTGACTACTACGTACCACGCAATGAATATTGCTGTAATTTCAAAATGAAAGCTGATGTCAATGTGAATGCATTACACAATTACCCCACAGGACTCACAGATTCGAATCCTGCTCGTGAACGAATTTTTCTTTCCATAATTTGTATCTTTAGATTACGCTCCGCATACATTCATGCGTTAAAATAATAAATGAATAACCAATAAAGCAAAAATTAACAGAAGAATTACATTAATTACGACAAAGCGGTAACATATCAGGAAGAAGAATGAAGAAGAAATGGTAGACTAGATACAGAAGGTGGAAAATAAGATGTTATGGTGCAACTTAGCGTAATGGATTGTGATAGGCTGAGTTGATAATGCAAACAGAACACTAGAAACAGAAGATACAACAGTGAGAATAGAGCTTAAACTATTAGACGCTACTATTGTAGTTATGCGTCATCGCTTCTCAAAACATCGTAATAATGATTAATTTCAATCTAAAGGTCACTCGCATAAATAGTGCTAAGCTCAGCTCAAAAATAGTCGACAAATTATGACTGCCACATAATAGAGGAGTGTAGTAGGTAAATTGTACAATATCCATGACAAAAATATGGACACGAGTGATCTATAAAACATAGGATGCTAGTCCAATGCAGTACTATGCGGTGTGTGACACAAGCAAATTGCAGATGTTAACTCGGTGAAGCAGGAATGGAGAAAGGGGTTAGTGTAAATGAAGTGGCTTAAATCTAAAGCAGCTTATGTTGTGGTTGTGGATAATGATGATAAAGCTTTTGTATATACGAAAGCTACTATTGCCACTTGCCATTTGCTTCCTTTTCCCTTGTACTCTGCCACCTGCACAAGAGCAGACTTAAACGAAACCACAAGAAACTCCATAGAAATAGCCAAATACTTTATAAAAAGAAGTGTGAACCATTGAAACGCAAGAAAAAGAGGACATTATAGCTGCAGCAGCTAGAATAAAGCTGTTTCAGAAATGACAGAAGATATATTTGTAAAACTCTGTTGGGGTTCGAGATAATTTCATTTTCATAATACATATTTTAAATATCTGATTGCATGTTGCCTTCTGTATTTTCTTATTCAATATTACTAAATCAGTAGCAAACACGCATTGAACTTTGGGAGTCTATTTTAGCGTCATAGAAAGTGTCACTGTCGACCCGATTCCCTTTTATTCTGGCCACCGTCCAAATTGAGAGGCAATATTTTGTTGCACCAATGATTTTGTCATACCCGGCCCTGTCAATGAACTGTTTTGAAATTGTTACTGATTGTATTGTGTTATATCTTTATTTGTTTAGGGTTCCGTACCTAGGTGTCAACTGAACCCTATTCCTAAAAAAAAAACCTAAATTTAATTTATTTACTTAATGTGACTTATAATAATTACTATTATCAATAAATAACTATGAACTATTCCTAAGCCTACGTTGTCCGTTCTTCCGTATGTTTTTCAGAGGGCTGTATCTTTTAAACTGCAATAGGTGACATTTTCACAGAATATGTGTTACTAAGATCCGTATCATGGCAAATACTAAAAATAATAAAATTCTAAATCCAAGTATGTGTTGGTACGGGACCCTTAGTGCGTGAGTCTGACTCGCACTTAGTTGTTTTTTTTCCATCGTTCCCGGTTTTCAAATGGTCTAACCGATGTCGGTATTACCCAGAAACTGGGTGGCGGGGTCAGATAACAGTCGTATAAAATACTGATGTTCAGCCGTGAGTTCAGCCGCATCTGGTTAGACTTGAAGCCGACCCCAATAAAAACGAAAAAAAGCTCGGAATAAGAAGTAGTTCTCGGTTGTCATAAAAATACACAGACGGACAGAAGCTCGAAAGTCTGACAACAGCAGTAAATGTATTTCAGAGATCTGAGGGTAGTCATCAACTCAGCCTATCGCAGTCTACTGCTGAACATAGGCCTCTCCCAAGTTGCGCCACAACACTCGGTCCTCTGCCTTCTGCATCCAGTCCCCCCTTAGCCACGTACTTTAGGTCGTCGGTCCAGTCGAGGGCAGTCGCTCTGTGTTAAATATTCAGCACCACCGGTAGCCGAGCATAACTTAAGGTTGATAAAAGGCTCGGAGAAAGAAAGAAGATACCTTTACTTTTTTCATCGGAATTTATAAAGTTGCCAACCAATTTTGAGTACTAAATAAAAGTTGATGAACTAAAATAATTCTATGCAGAAATACACACATATAAACTACACAAGCTTATTGCTGTTGCATTAATTTAAATACTGAATGAAGTCTTTAATCTAATAAAAACCCTCAGATTACTGCTAACCCTTCGTTAAAGCACTGTGAATTAACACAAAGGTCAAAAAGGTCAGTTGACTTTAACAATTAGCTTGACAAAGAAGCTAATGTACAGTCAAGCGCATGTGGACGGTAACACACCAGCATAAACAGATCCTGTTTTATTGGAAACGTACTTACTAAGCCAGTCCCGCTTATAATAGTTTACTAAAATTTAATGCGGTTGATTGTACTCCGCGTTTTCTTTTTTCCATGAATTGAAGTACTTGATAGGCAGGTAATAAAATATCAATATTTATTGATCTATTTCATTTCAGTTTTCGTTGGCATTGACCAAAAAGCAAGTTTTGTTTGGCTAATAGTCTGACTCAAAGTCTCATAATGTTTCGTCTTTATCGCTTAAACGAGAGATGATACAGCTTGATCTCTCTCCAACAATAATACGCAGTCTCATATTATCATAAAGTTCATAATCGGTTAGATATGGTTTTCTAATTATCACGTGTGTGTGCGATGGAAAAAAGTTGCAATACAATAAAATAATTTGATTATTAGGTTCGAATCTTGCTCGTGAGTGATTTTTTTGCACAATTTAAATCGTTAGATTTCGCTTCGCATGCGTAAATTCGTTAAAATAATTACATAAGCATTATTTTTTTGTGTTCCGTACCCAAACGGTGCAAATGAAATGAGGTCCTATTACTAAACCTCGTCTGTCCGTTCATCAGTCTGTTATAGGGCTGTATCTCTGTAGCCAGTTGAAATTTTCAAAGAATATGACTGGCAATCATGGTAAATGCAAAAAATAATAAAAAAAACAAAGCCCAAAGGATTCGCCACGGACACGGTGTGGTAGTACGAAATCTTCATTGCGCGAGTCCGACTCGCACTTGGCCAGTTTTATTCCTTATATCGTTCACACAATATATTATTATAATTAATGTTCACAAAGTTGCAAATCCAATAAATTCAACCAAGTCCAAAAGCTCAATAACCATTAAATTTTAAGCTAGATAAATCTATACAGCAATAAAAGAAATCACATAAACCCTACAACACACTCAGTGCAATCTGACCGCGGTTAGCCAAACGTTGTATTTCACTAGCAGGATTATTCAGTGCACTCCCGACTTTATCTCAAACATTAAAATACTTTATAGACACTTAGTCACTGACTACGTTTATTGGACCCCCGGCTTTGCTCTGAATTATGTTAACGTTATTTGGATTTGAGTATTGGAATAATTGATTTTTTTGTGTGGCGTACCGGTTGGGAAATTTCGCGTATCGAATGGGAAATTTCTGTCTGTTTAAAATTAGTGAGAAAGCGAGATAGCGTTAAGAGTTTATTAAGGGGCATGTAGCAGCCAAATGGTGCCCCCATTAGTAAAAAAAATATTACTCTACTCGCTAAATACATCATTTATCGAAAATTCGTTTTCAACAATTGAAGTACAGGCACAGCGGTGACACTCCCCTGTACGTATGAGCTCACTCGCTGTGATCTTGAGAGAGCGCGTGTACATGCAATATATTAGCTGGGGCAGCCGAGAGACTGCCCGTGCCACACGCCACGCACCGTGCACGGCACCCGCGCACCGCGCACGGCCCCCGCGCTCGCCCCGACCCGCACACATAGCTGCGAGCAATTTTACGAGCACACAAGCTTAAGTGTCGCTTCTTGTCGTTAGTATATATTCTATGGTACAGGTACTGTAGTTTTTTTATAAAATACTTAACGGGCTTGCATTTGACCGCCACCTAACCTGATGCTAAGCGATGGTGCGGTCGACGATGATACACGCTTGCCCAGCAAAGGTGAGAGGATGGCAGTGAAATAGTTCGACCCACCCTCTCAAGTGGCTACACCGGGCATCGTACCGGAACACGACTAGGTTACTTGGCGGCACGTCTTTTCCCAGTGGGTGATCGCAAGCCGTCGGCCGTGGCCTACCACCAGTATGTCACCTGATTTGCACCACCCAGGGATCACGTGTAGGGATTCGAAAAAGGGGGTACTCTCCTACGGACGTGGGTGACTCGATCCCCAAACTAGAAACTATTAACTCTGTAAATTATAGTTCGCTGTAGTTGTAGATAGAAAAAGTGGACAAAAGTAAGGTAGTTTTTCGCATTTTTTTTATTTACAACTACAGCGAACTATAATTAACAGAGTTAATAGTTTCTAATTAAACGACAGTACCTGTACTTCAATTGTTAAAAACGTATTTTCGATAAATAATGTATTCAGCGAGTAATATTTTTTTAACTGATGGGGGCGCCATCTTTGCTGCTACATGCGCCATAATAGTGATTCTTCGTTTAATATGCATTGAAAAGTTTGAGAACGGGATGTTCACAGGTTGTCCAGAGGTAATGTACTTCTTACAATTTTTGACACTGAATAAAGAATAAAAGAAAGAAAGAAAAATATTTATTTGGCACAACTGAGACACATACAAAAGAAAGGATATAATAAGGATACAAGAAATAGATTTAGTGAAGAACAAATCGAGGAAAAGTCATTGACAGTCATGCGCCATGTGTGTCTCGAAAAAAAAAAAAAAACCAATACCATCAACCAACTAAATAAACCACTTTTAAAGTTGATCTTGATAACGATTGGATTAAAATTAAATCCAGCAAAAGTCGTTAACTCGAACATGAATTGTCACAACTCTTGAGTAAATCTCGTGATTATCTAACAACGACTGTAATCGTTGCATTGTTTACTTTAACTATAGTTACGAGATCTCCTTATATTATAACATTAACTTTGTCTTGAACTTTATATTCACTTAATTGCTGTTTATCTAAACCTGCAAGATTATGTTAAAATATTCGTTTAGATTCTCATAAGCCTTGCTACGACTGAACAAGGCATATTTTAAAACGATGATTAAGTTTATATTGTCACGCTCTGTTTTCTGTTAAGCCAACCTATGTCTAGACTTGAGAGAGCGTTTATGGTAAAGGTTTATTTAACTTTATTTTTGGTTTTATTTTCAACACTTTGCTCAGATATTGTATACATATTTTGAGTTTTTGTATTTTTTTATTTACTACTTTAAATTTTCGTTTCGAAACTAGATTTTGAAATAACCGAAAACCTTGTAAGAGGTTATTGCAATCATCAGTACGAACAACTTTTACTACAGAACCAAACCTGAATTCATGAAAAAAAAATCAGCTGTTCCCTACATTTGTGTTTACATAACATGACATAACATAACATAACATCACGCCTGTATTTCCCCGAAGGGGTAGACAGAGGTGTAATAGTACACCTACATTTCGCCAGTTATTTTATAGTCCCATGTAATAGGGGGCGAGCCTATTGCCACTAACCAGGCACAAATCCAGACTCCGGGCTGCTACTGAGAATTGAATTGAATTGAATTGTGTTCATATATATCGACAAAGAACAGGAACAAGAGCAGGAGAACGAAAGTAACCGACATAGCCCGAAGAAATGCCAAACTTAAGTGGCAGTGGGCGGATCACATTGCTCGCAGAACGGATCGCCGATGGGGCAGTAAAGTTCTGGAGTGGCAACCGCGTACTGGAAGGCGCAGCGTGGATAGGCCCCCCACAAGGTGGACCGACGACCTGGTGAAGGTCGCGGGAATCTGCTGGATGCGGAAGGCACAGGACCGGTCGTTGTGGCGATGCATGGGGGAGGCCTATGTCCAGCAGTGGACGTCTTTCGGCTGAAATTAAATGATGATGATATCGACAAAATGTAGGGAACAGCAGATTTTTAACGCGATTTCAGGATTGGTCTCATTGTAAAAGTTGTTTATACTGATGAGTACAGTGACCCCTTAAGAGGTTTTTAGTTATTTCAAAAACATGTTGTATAGAATGTTTTTTTTTTAACTTATAGAATAGAATAGAATAAACTTTATTTCAAGCACAGATGTACTCATATAGGTTTAGTAACAATTTTCTTAAGCCTAAATGTTAGTAAACATATTCACATACTGAAATATGTAGCTGACAGCAGTGAATTATAAATGGATAGTCCTCCCTGTCAGCTATCATTTTTTTTTTGTGGTCCACACTCGTCTTACAAGGGACGCGGCGCGCTTTCGCATCGTGGTGTAAAAACAAACTACACGCGCCGCCGCAAACATGCCCGATGCACTACATCGCCATGGAAGCCCCATCAGTTTCCTAAATGCGTTATTGTACTGGAGCCCTCCTCCATAATAACAAAACTTATATTACTTGCTTTACTTATCTTACCAGTGGCTTCGCCTGCGTTTAATTCAGCATATCACAGAAGTAGAAGTAGGCGTAGGAAGTAGGATCTATCCATTACATATACAGAATATGTGACCTAAAATTATCTCGAACATTTAACTCTTTGGCAGAAACTATCTATTTCGGCGCTGAAAAGGGCAGGTGTTGGAAAATCTAAATTTATCATGCCATGTTTAGCTACAGCGGAGTTCAAAACCCTTGGTAATTACAGTCTATGCGACACATTGCCAATTGCTAATTTGACAACAGAACAAGCCAAGTTGACTACGAAATGTTTAGAAAATATTTAAGGATTGATGGAATGTGCAGAAAGACACGTTTCCTCGTGGTTCAAGGTTCTTTGTAATGTGTTCTCTTGCTTTTTTTAAATCAGGAGTCTAATTTTTAGAGGTCATTAACTTTCGATGTCATGTTTTTGTACACAAATTGGCAAATTGTAAAGAGTTGTAACTATACATCATCATCAAAGATTTTGTCAGTGGAATATTTTTTATTTCACTCTTCATTCTCCCTTTTACACTGCCTGACACGACATCTATTTTCAAGAACACAACTTTAGTGAAAGATCACTTTGTAACTACACGACTAACTAAAATATTTGATAATGCTACAAGATAAAAAGTCCGGTACTAATTCACCATTAAGTGTACACAATAGTTCATACCTTTTCTTAAGGCGTGTGAATTAATAAATATATTGAAGTGAATGTTATCATCATCATCATCTTACATGTTATCATCATCATCTTCCTGCCCTGGTCTTAAATTACTTGGGGTCAGCGCAATACGCCTTCTTCTTCCATTTTCCTCTATCAGCCATCATCTCATCATTTACACCCTTTTCATCCATATCATTCTTCACGCAATCCATCCATCTTTTCTTTGGTCTCCCTCTCCCTCTTCATCCATGAAGATTCATATTCATCACACTCATAGTTACATGCATTTTATCTCTCCTGATATATCCCCATACCAACACAAACGATTTCCTTCCAACTTTTCATTTACTGGTGCCAGTTTAAAACTCCCTCTAATAATCAAATTCATGTCTTACCTTTTCTGATTAACAGTAATACTTTAGTATTACACAATACAATACAATACAATTGTGTTTACACAATAATATCACATGTTATAAAACTTTGAAATATAGATATATTCACACTACAGTTTGTGAATAATTGACTTTCTTTCTTCCTACATAAGCTTTTTTTCTTTTATCTTGCCAATAGACCAAATAATTTTGGTCTGAGGAAAGAAGAGGTAGAAGAAATATCAACTGTTAAGGTAGCTTAAGCTTAAGGTAGGTAAGCAGTGATAGCCTAGCGGTTGAACGCTTGCCTTCCACGCAGGAGGGTGTGAGTTCGATCCCGACCCGCACCTCTGACTTTTAGAATTCATGTACGGATTTATATTTGATTATCACTTGCTTTAACGGTGAAGGAAAACATCGTGAGGAAACCTGCACACCTGAGAGTGCTCCATACAGTTCTCGATGGTGTGAGTAGTCCGCCAACCCGCACTAGGCCAGCGTGGTGGACTAAGGCCGTAGCCTTCTCATACTGAGAAGAGGCCCGTGCCCAGCAGTGGGACAGTAATGGGCTGGTTATGTAAGGTAGCTTAATGACATACAGATTAATGTACTGGGAAGAAACTTCTAATCATCTAAAAACTATTATGGCCGCCAAAAAACCAAACTCTCTAATTTTTATTTTTACCTACTATCTCCAAAAAAAAAATTATTCCTGTTAATTATTTTCGACCGTTTGATAAATCTAGGCAGCATTTTGAATCTACTCCAGTTCTAATATATCAACATCAAGTGTGGACATTGAAATCTGTTGCGTGACATCATCTGACAGACGTCACGTTCCAGCCTCACATGAACCCGTTGATTTGGGTAAAGTATTTTGGAACGAAATATTTGAAACTATTTAAAGGCTTCACGGGAAACAAAAAATTTGACCCAGACAGTCACTAGTTTTCAGTTAAATCATATAATACTTTTAAAAGTGTCTGACTCTGTATTTTACCATTTTAACCACGGATAACGGAATATCCTACCCTACGTTTGCCGATTTGTGGTCTCCACTTAAGAACACGTCGGATAAGATAACCTCGATATCAAGCTCGTTGGAGTGATGATATTGTGGGTGCGGTGGGTAATAGCAGCTGGATGCGAGTAGCCGAGGATCGACTTCAGCAGCATGCTATTAGAGAAGCCTATATCCAGTAGTGGACTAATATAGGCTGATGATGATTATGAACGGAATATAAGATTTTATCTATCAATTGACTGAAAGTAGTTAAACCGTTTTGAATTAAAAAGAAAATTATTAAATTGGCTACTGAATCTTAACTATATTAAAACGGAAGAACTAGTTGCACCCATTAACATTTAATAAATATCTTTTAAACCCTTCAGCTGTGCACTTACACAAACACACCCCAACAAACACACTCACTTACATACACATATCCCCACACACTCTCATACACATCCCCCACCCCCACACAAACTCAATTATTCATGCATTTTTACTACTAAAACAAATTGTATAATGTTATATTCAGAATTGTTACACATATTATATACCTATTACATTTTATTTTATTTTGTAAAGTGGTCAACCCATATAGAACACTGTCCTACAAGATACAGGTTTTTCCTAGTTTGTAGGGCAGGGATCTTACCTGATTGTAAATAGCCATAATTACCTAACTATAGCTGATAAGATTTTGATGTAACTATAGGCTAAGTTTCTGGTGAATAAATAATTTACTTACTTACTTACTTACTAGTAGTTGCAATAGAAAATCTATTATTTGCAGTTCTCGAGGACCTAAAGGTTATTAATAAATTAATAATTAAAACCAGTATCGCTATATCTTCCTTCTACTCCTTCAATCTCTATAGCTTTTGACTTTGTGTTATGTTGTGTAACTATTTATTCCGTGTTGTGAATCGTGATATTAAACCATTATCAATTGTGCCACCTACTCGGTCTTTATTTATTTCACCGAGTTACCTACACGCTTATACCACACATACGAAACCACTATACAGTCTATAAAGATTCTAAAACCTGCAAAAATTACGTCAAAAACATCAGTTAAATTTTAAGCGCAAAAACGGTACGTCCATCTTTGAATAAACATTTTTTCATCATTTGGTGTTATTGTATCTAGTTATACTTACACTGTCCATCACACTTCAAAAGTTAAGCCTCCAATAGCGATATACCTCACTTCCTCCATATCAGTTGCTAGGGCTGTCCCACACAGCTGATGGTTGTCAAAAAATTCTCAAACAATAACAAAAGCTAAGTTTACCACGTGGATACGTGCATCTATATTCGTTCTGGCACCAAGCCAATGTTCTTCACTCTTCCTTCTGCATGGAGACAGTTGTAGCAAAGGTATGTCGTTGGCTTTTAATTATGATTTCTTATCTTCGTGTAAGACGGTTGTAAGAATTTTGGTTGGAAATACTGTGATGCGTATCTGGAATCAGAGGAATAAGTTGAATTCAAATAACTCGAATGCTAAAGCATTGCATTATGGTGCAGTTTCCATATTACGTGTGTTATCGATTCCTATTTTCAACCGACTTCAAAAAAAGGAGGAGGTTATGTATTAGGCGAGTTTTTTTTTTTTTTTTTCTTGTATGTACACCGATTACTCCGAGATTTGTGGGCCGATTTACGTGGTTGTTTTTTTATTTGGTAGAGGAAGCCTGCGCGGTGGTCCCATATAAATTTTATTGACTTAGGTTGAGCAGTTTTTTAACCAGCTTCAATAAATCAGTTTATTTTGCCCAGCAGTGTGATAGCAAAGGTTAATAAAAAATATTATTCTCAAATTGGTTATATAAACATTTATGAATAAACCCTCGCAATTATTAACTGATTTTCATGTACGTTCACATAAACTGTTTTTTACTATAGATCTACGCTCGACTGTACATTATATTTACATGACGCAAAGGGTCAATCACACGCCGCCTTCAAAATGTTGGTTTATGTTAAGATTTTAAAATACATACAATAATTATTTTATATTTTTAGTTAAGGTTTTTGAAGTCGGTTTTATTTTTTGTTAAAAAGTTTTTTTATTAATATGTCGGCATCTAACGACTTCTAAACGTCATACTGATGTTTGCAGAGCTTACGTGTGGGTATGTATCGCTATTCAGTAACGTAATGAGATTATAAAAACAGCTATCACTTGGCCGAGAACTTCACTTTATTACAAGCTCTCGAAGAAGTCTGATCTACGTCTAACCTGACATAGCTTGTTCTTAATCTTGTAAATACTTGCTATACGTGTTATATTGTTTTATATTGTAATTGCTCTGTGTTAAAGTGACTTACAACAATTACCCTTATATTATATAATTGGTGCTTCATAACACGCTTAAAGGTAGGTTGCCTTTTCAAGACCACCGTTGGACATAAAGTCTCCCCCAAAAATTGCAACATTATCGAGAGTATTTTTGTTATTTCATATTCACATTTCATAACCTCTATTGGTTCCGTATCAAGATATTCGTTTTTTTTATTGTTAAAGCATCTGCTTTATAATAATATTTAACTTGAACTTCTACAAAACTAAAGTTCTAAGAATGCATCCTATTACACTTTTCTTCGTTTTCGATTAAGACAAAGACACTTTTAAGGCAAAGATATTAAATTTATGTATCAACTATTATACAAAATTCTAAGTATAGGAAGCTTTAAAGTACTGAAATCTAATTTTACATCTTCACTATAGCTTTTCATCTAGCATCGTCAAGTGTAGGAAGTGTCTTTAGCTCCTTAACTAAACTTTAATGACGCGTCATCACAAACAGCTACTAAATTTTAATCCCCTTTTCTTACCAAATGAGCTTCTAAGAAACCAATAATAGAAATACACTATCATTTTAATTATATTATGTGACCACACACAACCATTAAACTCCCAAACTATTTATGCAGTTAAATATAATTCTATTGTAACACAGGAGCCGAGATTAAAAGACATTACGATTCCTTCTGTGCCATAAACCGTATTTAACAGATGGGGTTTAACTCTTTGTCCTTTTACAATGATCCTATTTTGATAAACTGTGGTCTTTGTTGCTTAGTTTAGCTTCGTGTAGTCAAAGCTGTTTGTCACTATTTTTGATAGAGGGATTAGTTTGTTGTTACGGTTTAATTTAGGTTGAAGATAGAGGTTTCTCTTGAATTCACTGAAGTGCGTATTCAATAGTAAACTATTGTTTAAAAACATTGTTTCTGAAACAGGTATCGATGTGTTCCTGAAACAAATACTCATGTTTTTAAAACAGCTGAAACTTTTGCGATACTGCGATTATTGTTTCCCGGCACAAATGCCGCAGCAACATTGCTGTTCTTCTCGCTGGTGATGTCGAAACAAGTCAGTTTCACAAAAGATGTTTACGAGTTTGGACGTTGTGTTTTTTTTTTTTTATATACACTGTAATAGTGTGAAACGATGAAATGATTTTTAATTAATAGAACTCTTTGAGGAAGAGCAGTTTCGATTTATTGGATCTGTTTTTTTTGGACTGATTAATGTAGATGGAAAAATCTCCGATACATTGTTTATTTGGACTTCTACGTGGTATTTCAAAAACTGTTTTCGAAACATTGATTCCTAGTGAAGTCATGGTTTTATTGTTTATTTAATGATTTAATTATAAAATTTAATTATTTCTCTAGTTACAGCTGATTCCTGTATTATAATTTTATCAGTTTAAAGGAAAGAGATTCCATTCCTAAGACTCTTGGATCTATACTGCAAATACGCGATACTGTTTTCTAAAATATTTAGTTACTCTATTTAAAGTTCATTTCCTTCTACGAGCTAATTCCAGCCCAACTAAACAGCTAGAAGGAAAAAAAGTATCTTTTATCTTTTTTGTAGGTGGCGCTTAGGGCAGGGGCTAAATCTGGTTGATCTTTGGCTTCGCGCCAAAGCATGCCGATCCCTAAATATGCTATGTCGCCATGCAATTCTGTATATAGGACAATTTTGATGGGGGAGCTGGGTAAAAATAGATTGTGATGAATTTTTCGACTATTAAAATTGAGATGTGGGTTGTTCGTTATGGGTGTACTTCCTCTCATTACTGCAGAGATGACGTTTCATTATAATTTATATGAATACATAATTTCTATTTCTGTTACTGTAACAGAAACTCTCATTTCATATAACATGACATGCTGGTACTTTTGAATAGACTTGCTGTGCTCGTTTCTTCTCCGTGGTATTTTTGTACCGTTTTGTTAAAAAAATATTGACAAAATCTATATCTATCTATCTATATCTATACATATAATAAGAATGTAAGTCTGCCGTGTCTGTACAATGTATATTTTTGCAAAAAAATTAATAGGGAGGAATAAGAATAAGTAATAAAATAAATTTCGAGTTTTTTTTAAATGTTTGTCTGTTTGTCTGTTTGTTTGAACGCGCATCACGTTAAAACTACTGGATTTATTTGAAATAATTTGTAACATAATTATTGGGCATATTTTGAGGTTACACTTAGTCTTTATTTGATAAAAATCGGTTCACTCTATCAGAAGTTATGTCAATTTAAAGTGTACCAGAAAGTAAGTTTGCTAACATGTAGCGTTACTATTACCCAATAACAGGTAGCGCTAAGGCTGAGGGCACGAAAAGAGCTGTGGCCGGCGATGAATAAAATGGATGAATGACATTAGTTGTAAGAGGTTGTAAGTAATGAAATGTTTAAAATAATCTCAGATTAATAAAAATAATTTTAATATTAATTTTGGACGAATCCAAATTGACCGCAGCCACGCGCGCCCGCGTCTTACCGCGTCGCCTGTTCCGGCTCAATCTGGCGTGATTTGTGAATTTTTACTGTTAATTTGCTTTCAGGCAAAAAAAATACATTAGAGTAATACCAGGCAGGTATGTGCCAACGACTTAGTAACATCACAATTATTATTTACAAAAAAAATATAAGTTTTGCGCACACCTGCAAGGAAACAAAAGCTGAAATTCAGTTGGACCTTCATTGTTTTAGATGAGTGGGTACGGTCATAAATTAAGTCGATACTTTTGAGTGCATAAAACAATGACTACTTTACTTATCTATACATATAATAAAATTGCTATGAAGAAAAAACTGAAAAATGCTTTTTTTTAATAATTATATGGCATATCCCCCCAACATATGCTTGGGGGAGGCCCATGTCCAGCAGTGGACGTTTTTCGGCTGAAATTATGACGATGATCTGGCGCTATGTTTGCCGTTGCTTTGAAGTTAATTTGTAGAACAGCACCCGTCACAAAAAAATTGAAGTCAACGACATGCCGAGGAAAAAAAAAAACTATCACGAAATCCGCGCCTAAATCGACCAAAACTTCATAGTAATGCGTAAAGATGTCGTATCTATTGTTAGAATACAAAAATCACATCAAATGGATAATAATTTCATGAAAAACATACAAACACAAAAACAACACAAACAAGCCGAAATAGATCATCATTAACCCAGCCTTTTCCTAACAGGTTGAAAAAAACTATTTTATGTGGCGCGACTTACTGTTTTACCTCCTACAATTCGATTTCTTGGGGAAACCAATATTGTGAGTTTAAAGAAATACCTGTCGATTAATTCTTATGACTACCGGGACTGACAGTTTAACATACGTTTCTGGATTCAGAGAGATATCGATGTGTATGTAACAGTCAACCATCATCTGGCTAGGACATGAATACGCATTGAACGCGGGTTAGTTTGATAGATGTACAAGTTTGTCACCGGTTTCATTATTTAGGGTTTTTATTTGGAACAGCATTTTTCAATTAGAAATAAAGAAAGAAAATATATTTATTTGCGTCTAGAGTGGCGCACAAACCTAGCAAAAATATAAAGATTGATAGATGTTCAATTTTGTCAGTTTGTCACCGGTTTCATTATTTAGGGTTTTTATTTGGAACAGCATTTTTCAATTAGAAAGAAAGAAAGAAAATATATTTATTTGCGTCTAGAGTGACGCACAAACTTACCAAAAATATAAAAAAAAAAAAAAAAAAAACAAATACAGGTAGAAATATTCAAGTGGTAAGATATGCGTGGCATCCGCGCAAAACGGCCATCGCCATTAGGTATGAGTATGACATTACATATCAGATATTGGGTGTTGTAGTTTTTTACGTCCTTAGTTCACATTTTTTGTAACGTTGTCTGCACAATAGAATTTCTCCTGTAATGTGCGTGCGTTTACAGGCACTACGTTTTATCCTGGAATCGAACTTGCCTTCAGTGGCAAGTACAAACGGTTTTTTTTCCCTTTTCATCATTTGAACAAATTAAATGTAAAAGAGAAGGAATTAAATCATTTCCAATACAAAGGAAACATTTCTTAGTTGCTAAAATGTTTTCCCAGTTTTTTACGTGCTAAGTTCACATTTTTTGTAACGTTGTCTGCACAATAGAATTTCTCCTGTAATGTGCGTGCGTTTACAGGCACTACGTTTTATCCTGGAATCGAACTTGCCTTCAGTGGCAAGTACAAACGGTTTTTTTCCCTTTTCATCATTTGAACAAATTAAATGTAAAAGAGAAGGAATTAAATCATTTCCAATACAAAGGAAACATTTATTAGTTGCTAAAATGTTTTCCCAGTGAACAAAGTGTAAATAATATTATAGTGTTATATTATTCCGTATCAATCAATCAACTCAGCCTATCGCAGTCCACTGCTGGACATAATCCTTTTCCGTATACCTACTAATAAAGAATGTCTATGCTACTTTACTACAAAAGTTTTCTAAAAAAGAACTAGAAGACATCAGTAGATAATTATAGAAAATTACGACAATGTTTATATGAATACGACATAGTGTTACTTTCCGACATCCACGCGGACGAAGTCGCGGGCACTGCTAGTACATAATAAAACCCGACTGCGAAAAACAACTAAATACTCAGACCAATAGGATAAGATAGAAAGAGCGCGTAGAACTAGCAACTGAAGCCAGAACAAGGAATACAAAATGTCAAAGGCACCACCACCACCCAGTGTTCGCGAGTCACGATTTAGAGTGTAAATTGTGACTAAACGGTATTTGTTGTTATAATAATTATGGTTATAGGTATAGGTGGTGTAGGTCTATAGGTATTCTATCTATTGACGGTAAATAGATTGGACATGCTTATAATTTTATTATTTATTAATTAAAAATTGTTGTTTAGTTATTACTGTAGGTATATTATGTTATGTTATGTTATTTAATTAAATTATGATTGTATGCCTCAATGGCGGGACATGGCTGATCCTATTAATAATTTGTACACATCTTATGAACCTGTGATCCACAATAAATGAATTTGAATTTGAATTTGGAGCGCCAATCTTATTATTTTAGTCTAAGGATCAAGAGGAGAGCAAAAGGAAAGGAAAGGAATACCAAATGGCAAACCATTTTGTTGCTTAGAAGTTAAAGTATGTAATAATAAATAATAATAAATAATTCTTTACAGATTCAACAATCCATACCAAAACACAAAAAATACAATTTAAAACATTATTAATTAAAAAATTAAAATTGTAGAAAGAAATAAGTAAGTCCGCCTATTTAAGTACACATGTTACATGAAGTATAAATGAATAAATAAAAGTGCCATAAATAAAAAATCAACAAAGTCTATTTTATTCAATAAAAATTACTTTTTAATAAAACCGACTTTGTTAAATTTTGATTTGTGGCACGTTTCCATTTAAGCAGCGATTCGGTATTCCTTTTTCTGACTTCCGTTACTAGTCCTACGCACTCCGTCTATCTTAATCTTTTGGTCTGAGACTAAAACATTAAAACTGGAGAAATTTCTGCAGTCTGTGGCAGTTGTTTTAGTTCAATCTGTGGTTGTATCCTTATACGGCGAAAAATAATATACCTACTAGAGATAGAAATTTGACATATTTTGTATGGAGCTGTCAAATTCCTTTCTCTAGTAGGGCAAATCGTGGATAGATGGGATATTAATTTTGGACGTTAGTGAGTTATGGTTTCTGAAACGTTTCCCTAAGGCCTTTATATTTTTTTTAATTTTTTTTTTATTCTTAACGGGCTTGCGTTTGACCGCCACCTCACCTGATGTTAAGCGATGGTGCGGTCGACGATGGTCGTAGATATAGGAAGTGGAATAAAGAAACTCACACACATAGATACATGAAGTCTGAAAACATTACACCCCTTTTTTGAGCAGTCGTGTAAAAAAAATACAGATCTCAGATATTCTTTTCGATTTAAATAAGAAATCATCGATTGGTGTTCCATTTAATTTTAAATTACACATTATCATCATCATCATTTCAGCTGATAGATGTCCACTGCTGGACATAGGCCTCCCCCAAGCATCGTAACAGCGACCGGTCCTGCGTTTTCCGCATCCAGCGGATACCTGCGACCTTCACCAGGTCATCGGTCCACCTTGTGGGGGGCCTACCTACGCTGCGCCTTCCAGTACGCGGTCGCCACTCCAGAACTTTACTGCCCCATCGGCGGTCCGTTCTGCGTGCAATGTGCCCCGCATTCTTCGGGCTATGTCGGTCATTTTCGTTCAAATTACCCATGCCCATCATAAACGCCTTCTGGGAAAATTCAATTCCGCTTTGTGAAAAAACCCGGATGAAACGATTAGTATCTAATATTATAGTGTGAATTTACTCATTAACGTAATCCTTATAACAGTTATGATTATCTTAACGTTACAACAAATAGGTGCCTTCAAATAAGTATCGCGAGGATCGTCACGCGAATAGAACATTTGTGTCGTACGTGATCGAAATTGTGATTTTTCTCATTTTGACGGGTTCTGCCATTTTGTGGAAGCGCTCGGAAGGACCTCGTTGTGACTGTAAGATGTTGATAGTATTAGCTTTTATGTTGAGATTTTTTTGCTCTTATGTGTGTTTTGGGCCATGTGAGGAAAATTTCAGAAGAAATTGTATGTTATGTTATGAGAGATGTTCTTTCAGACTGGTGTGATGCTTAGAATCTGAAAGATTAAGTTTGCACTGCACAGCCTATCGCAGTCTACTGCTGGACATAGGCTAGTCCCAAGTTGCGCCACAACAATCGGTCCTCTACCTTCCGCATCCAGTCCCCTCGGCCACCTTCTTCAGGTGATCAGTCCAACTGGCAGGGGGGCGCCGATTCGCTGTATCCACTCAAGGACTCGTCTGCTCCAGCGGCCATCACTCCTTCGACAGACATGGCCAGCCCACTGCCACTTCAGCTTACTGATCCTACAAGCTAGCTATGTCAGTCACTCCGGTTCATCTTCGGATAATCTCGTTACTGATATTATCTTTCAAAGAAACTACCGTGCTCAGCAGTAGGTTGAGATATTTTACAAAGCACCATCTAGTCCCAAACTAAGCAGAACTTGTACTATGGGTGATAGACAATAACTATAATATATATATACTTTTTTTTGTAAATACATATGTGAATCAAAACCGCGACCTCGTGATCAGCAGTCCGTTACTCGAACCACTAGACCACAGATGTCGTCGAATAATCGATTTTGTTAGTCAGTGACAGATGACATAATTTCGTTTTTCCTTTTCGATACTTTAATTTCCGTATTCATACTCTATATTCCGAAGGTTGGATGTTGTAGAAAATGCCTGGGTATGCAATAAGTCTAATTCACCTTATTTAGATAATTTAAGTCTCGTCCTTGAAAAGAAAATGACACAATCAAAATGAAACCTTAACAATACTCGACATTCAGAAAACAATCCTTCAATTCCTTCACTCCAGCACTTCAGCACTTCTCAAACACGAGAAAGCCACATTTGCTACAATTGCTACAATATCTAGCTCATGTAAATTCATGGCGGAATGCATATGAAATGCAGGCGACAATATTTATACATACTGTTAGACAAGTTAATTTTGTGAGCCAAGATGGCGGCCGTTTGAAGATATTTGTACTCCATCTGGGAATAAAAGGGTTTGCTTATAGTGTTTGTTTTTTGTAAATATCCTACTTTATACTGATATTATAAATGCGAAAGTATGGATGTTTTTTTATAGTATGTACTCCATCTGGGAATAAAAGGGTTTGCTTATAGTGTTTGTTTTTTGTAAATATCCTACTTTATACTGATATTATAAATGCGAAAGTATGGATGTTTTTTTATAGTATGTACTCCATCTGGGAATAAAAGGGTTTGCTTATAGTGTTTGTTTTTTGTAAATATCCTACTTTATACTGATATTATAAATGCGAAAGTATGGATGTTTTTTTATAGTATGTACTCCATCTGGGAATAAAAGGGTTTGCTTATAGTGTTTGTTTTTTGTAAATATCCTACTTTATACTGATATTATAAATGCGAAAGTATGGATGTTTTTTTATAGTATGTACTCCATCTGGGAATAAAAGGGTTTGCTTATAGTGTTTGTTTTTTGTAAATATCCTACTTTATACTGATATTATAAATGCGAAAGTATGGATGTTTTTTTATAGTATGTACTCCATCTGGGAATAAAAGGGTTTGCTTATAGTGTTTGTTTTTTGTAAATATCCTACTTTATACTGATATTATAAATGCGAAAGTATGGATGTTTTTTTATAGTATGTACTCCATCTGGGAATAAAAGGGTTTGCTTATAGTGTTTGTTTTTTGTAAATATCCTACTTTATACTGATATTATAAATGCGAAAGTATGGATGTTTTTTTATAGTATGTACTCCAGTGGCGTGCATTGCGTATAGGCAATTAGGCAATACCTACTGCCTTCCTCATTCAAATTCAATAGTGGTGTAAGTTATTATCTTTTTTTCATAGTACGATGATTACTTATCTTAAAATAGACCTATTAATGCTAAATTAATCTTCCTACATCAAAAAATCAATAACTTACACCACAATTAAATTCAAGTGAAGTAAGCCAATGCACGCCACTGATGTACTCCATCTGGGAATAAAAGGGTTTGCTTATAGTGTTTGTTTTTTGTAAATATCCTACTTTATACTGATATTATAAATGCGAAAGTATGGATGTTTTTTTATAGTATGTACTCCATCTGGGAATAAAAGGGTTACACACAGGTTACAGCTTTTGTTTTTGCTGTTAGAAACAGCACAATTATTGCGGGTTTTTGTTACAGAATTTATTGAAACAAGTCATAAGACGTTCTGATAAAGGCTTTGAAACGCACTGCACTATGGTGCAGAGTGTTGGCACGCGCGCCCTGCCCACTTGACCATTCTATATATTTCTGTGCCCGTGACCTTCACCAGGTCGTCGGTACACCTTGTGGGGCATACTTACGCTGCGCCTTTTAAATTGTTAAATAAATAATAATAATAATATATAAATATAATCTTGTGGAATCGGAAGTACCGTCCTACCAGTATGTGCCCGACCCAGTTCTTGAAAATAGTCATGCCACACTGTACTGGGACCGATCCATTATCACTGACAGGACTGTTGTTTTCAATAAACCTGACATTGTGGTGATAGATCGTTCAGAGCGCCGCGCAGTGATTGTTGATATCACGGTCCCTCTTGACGACAACCTCGTGAAAGCTGAGAAAGATAAACAAATCAAGTATATTGACTTAGCTCACGAGATTGCCGACATGTGGGATGTGGACTCAGCAGTCATTGTACCGATAGTCATCACGGCCAATGGCTTAACAGCCAAGAGCCTCGACCAACACCTAAGGAGGCTCTCGTTGGGCGGCTGGATCAAGAGCCAGATGCAGAAGGCAGTACTCCTTGAAACGGCACGCATAGTGAGGAGGTTCCTTTCTCTGGGACCCTGACCACCGGTAGCTTGGACCCTGTTCCCGATGCCGGTGGGCTACTGTTTTTTTATATTTTTAAATGTTTTTTATTTATTTAATATTTAAAAATGTTAATAATAAGTTTGATAAGTTAATAAAGGGAATAATAATAAAACACCAACACGTTCTATCTCTGCCAACAATATTGCGGCTACCACATTTCTATTATTTGTATGTCCACATATTATTACAACTTCAAACGTAATTCGAGCTCGTCTTCCTCACCATTTGCCACAGCATCCGTGTACAAAGTCGTGTGTATCGTAATGGCTACGGTGGCATCGCATACATAAAACATGGGTCCTTTGCCGCAACGCGCCGGCTATGATCTAATAACGTGGTGCGTAGTGCTGTTTGTTCACACTGTTTGATGCGGCACGAGATTTTTGTAAACTAGATAGATATATAAATAGAATATACTTTATTGTACACCATGAAAATAGTAGTAAACAGGAACAACGTATAAATTATGGGTACATGGGCGGTCTTATCGCTAAAAGCGATATCTTCCAGACAACCTTTGGATGGACAAAGAAGACGTAAGATCTAAATAATGGGGGCAGTCCGTGGCGTACTACTAAACTAAAATAAATAAATAGAACAAAATATATTACACATATAGGTATCATAAATATATATAATCTATAAATAAATAATCTTACAATTTAGAATAGAGATTGGATACATAGGCAATGTCTTAATAAAAACTAGTATTTAGGCAAACAAAATATTGAAGAAAAAACCGGCCAAGTGTGAGTGGGACTCACTCAGTAAGGGTTCCGCACCACCCATCGACCTGATACCCCATAGTAACTGATTTAATTTACGAGAGATTATCAAAAGACATCAACGACGTACGTGAAATGTGAATTTTTGAATTTCGTTCTTACGTAGGTACCACCACATATGTCTATGTTTGTCATATTTTTAGGATTTGTTGCTAAACTACATAGTATTCACTATAATCAAACCAAGTTTCACGCTGGTATATATTACCGTTTTGAAGATAGAACAGAAATAAAAACGTTGATTAAAATGCATGTTTTGCAAGGTTTCTTGTATGGTCCCCCTTTGGTTTTAGACTTTTTTATTTTTATATATGTATAATATTTGTCGTGATAGGCACCACCATAGCATAACACATATTCTGTGAAAATTTCAACTTCTTCTTCTATCGTGTCGACATAATCGAGCTACATAATGATAAATTAATAGCTCATGCCGTGGGGAAAAGATTAGCCAGTCAGTAGGTTGGTAGCGGGGCTGACTGCCCAGGGTGCGCCGGACGATCAATTAAATATCGTCACTCGTGAAGGCTCTCTTAATGCACCTGGTTATCTATTACCGTTACAAAGCTACAGCCCTGTGACAGACAAACGGACGGACTGACGGACAGCGTAGCGAGAGTAATAGGGTCCCTTTGGGTTCGGAACCCTAAAAACCCCCAGACTACAAAAGGTATGTATGTATTTTGGAATTGGCTCTGTAATTTTTTGTCTATTGAATTTTGAATGTTGCATAATTCAGCGACATTGATGTTAGCTAAAAGCAGAACATCTTTATACAGTAAGTCAACGAATCCCAAATTATTAACTAACTTATTTTTTCCAAAATATGTATCCTCCTTGTATGCCTTCTCATTTATTTTTATCCCACGCAATTGTGGCTTAACATTTTAAACTATTTTCAAATCTTTTTTCCTCCTTTTTAATTCAAAAAATCTTTATTTGTCTCAAATTATTACAAGTAACATAAAATTGAGGTAGTCCCAGTAAGTAATACTTGTGTTGGGGCTGTCTCGTTTCTTCCCTTAAATTATACTTTATATATAATAACAATGAGACCATTATTAGATAAAATTCAGTATTTTTAGGGTTCCGAAGTCCTACAAGGAACCCTTATAGTTTCGTCATGTCCGTCCGTCTGTCCGTCTGTCCGTCTGTCCGTCTGTCCGTCTATCCGTCTGTCCGTCTGTCCGTCTGTCCGTCTGTCCTAATCCTTTACAACTTAATAACTTCTACAGTTATAAACATAAGTAAATGAAATTTTGTTAAAAAATAGTCTGCATACAGATCTCAATTTTAAAAGAATAAAAAAATAGTTTTTACGTTCTTTAGGGGTGGCACCCATACATGTGAAATGGGGAAAAAAAATTTTTTTTCGCTTCTCCCCCTAGTGTGGGGTATCATTGAATAGGTCTACTAAAATGAAGGTAATGTTTCATACACCACTTTTTTATCAGGTGTACCAACTGCGAAATATAGCCCGCCAAAGTGGCTTGCAATGTGTCCCCCCCCTGCCATTTCTAAACTATGCAACGTAGAAACTTATAATCTTCCACATTGATAGACCTTTGTAAAAACTCTCTTTTAAAATTATTTCGAGTATAATGTGATTATAATTTTTTGAGTTATAGACAGAAAACTGAAAAATACTTAAAACGTCCTAGTTCAAAGGTCATTGACCTTAGAGAAAATAATCATAGCAAATAATGCTCCTTTAGCTACTTTCTATTTGAAAAAATCACAAAAAGTAACTTTGTGTTATGTTGACGACACACTTCTTAAATTTGGCGCCATCTAGCGGCGTCGTACAACACTCTCTGGGTCGCCAATGCTGGCGTCAAGTGCCGTGTATTACATTTGGCACTGTATAGCGCCATCTAGCGGCTACTGACATCACTCTCTGAGTCGCCAATGCTGCCGTCTATTGCAAAAACTAAAATAGCCGTGATTAATATTCGATTTGATTTGTTTGTAACACCTACTTAAGGAACCCTATAATACTGAGCATGGCCCGACATGCTCTTGGCCGGTTTTTTATTTTTCTTTTTCTTTTAACAGTTTGACGTTGACAGGGCCATTATTAATTTCGTCAGGAGTAAGAGCGGCTTTCTGACTGGTTGATGCCACTGTCTTGCGGTCAACTATACTTTTCTTATATTTTATTTATTATTATTTATTTCAAATCAGATCACAAAAATCCATGTGTTAGTAAAAATCGCTTATAGACTATGTTAGTAACGTTCCATCAATTACATACAAAATATACCTAGTTAGTTACAATTATAATAATAAATTAATTCATGTACCTCTGTCCATTACCAGCTGTACTCGACCCGCAGTTGTGCATACGGGTCCAGTACTCCAGGAATGGACAGTCTGGCTTGTCTACAATAACTTTTAGAATACTGTTGGTGCTCTCCCGAATCCTGCGCGTCAGGGATGCCGTTCGCTTCCGCATAATGGCATTAAAACAATCCGTTCTCACTTCAGCAAACATGCCTGACGCACTACAGAAACGCGGCAACCCCAACAGCATTCTAAAAGCGTTATTATACTGGACACGGAGAACGTTGTAAGCCTTCTTCGTATGTCTAACCCGCAGGTTGCACGTGTAAAATGACTGGCAATATGCCTTGAAAAGAGTGATTTTCACTTCTTTAGTACAACGTGCAAACCTGCGGGCCAGCATATTACATCTGACTGACAACGCTCTCCGCTCCCTTTCTATGTCGCAATCATCATCCAAGTCTTCCTTCACTATATGACCAAGATATTTAAACTGTGATACCCTATTTAGTGGCACACCGTAAAGGAATACCGGCGGAACAGTCCCGGCTGGCTTTTTCGTACCCGCCCGAAACACCATAACCTCACTCTTCCTAACATTGTAAAGGAGACCGTGGGACATGGCGTACCTCTCAAATACTTCAGGCAGCCTACGAAGATCGAATCGAGGGACTCAACAGCACCATGACATCTGCATAACTGATACTATTTATAATACTTCCAACTATAGAGCATCCGACACCAGTGCTGTTGAGCTCCTCAATCAAATGATTCACATATAGGCTAAAAAGTGCCGGGGAGGTCAAACCTCCCTGCCTCACTCCACACTCCAGACCATATCCTTCAGACAAAGTACCCGACCATCTGACCCGGTTAATTTGGTGATCATACCAGTACTGAAAAAGATTAACTATTTATTTATGTCGACTGTCCTTTCTTTATATTTTAACTATATTTTTTTTTGTTTGACTTTCTTTGTAACCCCACTTGTTAGTTACCTGTTTGTGTTCTGTATGTATCTATTTCTGTGTGTATCACTGTTGTTTAAATGTTGCGCGCTGCCGTTAGATATTTGGGACATTTTTACACAGCACCTTCTAGTCTCAAACTAAGCAGAGTTTGTACTATGGGTAGTACACACGGCTACACATCAAGCTGTACATTTCCAGTATAAGCTGACTTCGCATTGTATAGGTTTTCCTTACAACGCGAGGTCAGCCTTTACTGGGTTTGTACAGCTTGATGTGTAGCCGTGTGTACTAGACATCATCATCCTCCGAAACTTTTCCCAATTATATTGGGGTCGGCTTCCAGTCTAGCCAGATGCGGCTGAACATCAGTATTTTACACGGAGCGACTGCCATCAGACCCCCGCAACCCAGTTACTGGGTAATACTGACATTCGGAGGTTAGACCAGTTGTCAGACTTTCAGGCTTCTGACTACCCGTAACGACTGCCATAGATATTCGTATGATAACCGGGACCGACAGCTTAACGTGCTCTCCGAGGCACGGAGGGGTCTCGATGTGTAACGAAACGGTCACCCATCCACAGACTGACCGCGGCAAGTGCAGCTTAACCTTGCAGATCGTACAATCCGCGCAGTCGTTGCATCGCTACGAGCCCCATTATATCCATTGTACTAGACAATGGATATAATACTTATACACTTTTTTTGTTGTAAATACATACTCATAATACATAAGAAACACCCAGACCAACACAAACACTTATGTTCATCACACAAATATTCGTGTCCTGTGGGAATCGAACCCACGACCTCGTGAACAGCAGTCCGACACTCGAACTACTAGACCACAGACGTCGTCCAGTCAATTGGGACAATAAACTATTTTTCTTTCTTTCTTTTTCTTTCCATTTCTTTTTTGTGTGATTATGATAATCAAGAAAAAAGTTCCTTTAATTATGTATTTTACGCATGCAATATAGGTTAAGAAGCTTCCCAACAAAATATATATCTTAAAAACTCGTGCAATAATGGACTAACGCACTATAACTCAATTGGTAGTGTTCTCTTTTGATGTAACGCCGTCTTTTACACGCGGCCCTTATACACTCACTAATGCGCCACCTTCTAACTATATCCAATTTGGACCAACTTGGGGTAAGTAGGGAAGGCAGTGATGATAGTCACAATATACTGTGATTTAATTTTTTTACTGTTGGTTTAAAAAAATAAAAATGGTATGTAGGGGAAGGTGGAATTTCGTCGCCTCTATGCGGGGGTCGTGCTTTATTTTTTCGAATGGATGGATGATCGCAGATGGCACCCAAGATAGGTGCCCTAACTGCTTAACCGGGCGGGTGGCGGAGAATCCCGTGAGGGACTCCGTCCGCCGAAAATTTCCCTGAACTTAAAACTAAAATCGCGGTTGCAAAACCGCATAACCGTCCTCCAAGGGAGGGCTCGGACCTCGGCTTACAGGGGCATTGCTGGGGGACCCCGCCGCTATGTCCCCCTGGCTGCCGATGCTGCATCGGGAATGTTTTTCTCGAAAGTGACGGACTTTCGGTATATCGGGTGGGTAACGCGTTTCGTGAATCGCAGCCTCGCCGGCGAGGTCGAAGACCTACCTAATCCTAACGCAGGGTTCGTGCGATCGATGGTCCTTTATGGGGCACCTGTGTCGTCAAATACTGTCAGACGCCAGGCGCTGCAGACCTAAGTTTAATAGCCTGCAGCTTAACGTGGCCATTTGTACCGTACGAAAACATACAACGTGTTATTGGAATAACTCAAAACCCCAGACACCCCAACTAGTTTTTATTATGATAAATAGATATGAAAAGTAATTATAAATTTTCATTTATTATTGTAGAAGATATTTGTAATTTTTGGTATCATGGCTACTCTAATCGATTCATAGCGCTAGATTCATTCACGAACGTGCGACGCTCTCGACGCTACTGCGGCGGGAGGAGAATAACCTCTTAAAATTAAGGTAACTTTTAAAAGTTTTAATGTTATCCAAAAGTTTCCATCACACATTATTACTGGGTCTCGCTCACCTTTGCGCTCAGCGCTGCGTCGTATGAAACTTTTAGACTCGCATGGTAAGAAAATATTTTTATGGTAAAAAATTTACCTACATCAAAAAGTAGTGTAATGGATAATAAAACAAAGTTAAACCAGATTGTATCACGTATATTATTTAAATTGGTTTTCCTGACGTTTCGAAAGCTGTGTAGCGTTTCGTGGTCGCAGGTCAGTGGCGTGCAGTGGCCTACTTCACTTGAATTTAATTTTGGTGTAACTTATTGATTTTTTTATGTAGGAAGATTAATTTAGCATTAATAGGTCTATTTTAAGATAAATAATCAGTGTACTCAGTAAAAAAGATAATAACTTACACCACTATTGAATTCGAATGAGGAAGGCACTGGGTATTGCCTAATTGCCTATATGCAATGCACGCCACTGTCGCAGGTAGACTAAGATGACAAGCGTCTTTACGAGTGAGTACGTCACCTTTTGCCTTACTCAGGTGTTCACCGGACACGGTTGTTTCGGTGAATACCTGAATAGGATCGGACGCGATGCTACGGCAAATTGCCACCATTGTGGAGGTGACCCTGACCAGGTTATTTATTTATTTATTTGTTCAGTGGTATACATAACAAAAACATTCTAAAGATGTAAACATAAACTCATTAGAGTTTTACCGTACATCAGTATCATCGACTATACAAACAGGTAAACAAAAATATAGTTAATAAGGTAGGATATTAAACAAGTACAATGAGGGTAGATACCAGATAATATTTAGCTACATTATGAAGGAGCGAACACCAGTGACTGCGCGAGCCGTCTTTACAAACTGGTGGAGGGTAGTATTTGTGTTGATACAGGTTGTTCCTACAAATGCAGATCACCCAACACACGCTCGCACAGTGTCTTGCGTGTAACTCTGAGCAGCGGGTCCTGACAAAATGAAAGGTGATAATTAGAAGTTTTTAAACTTTCGCGAATTTCACTCATATTGAACTAAGTTTACGGGACTTGTCGCGCACAATTAAATCAAAATATAACAAACATTTTGACTAACCTCCACGTTTCGGTCATTAGTTGCATTGGCCGTGGTCACGAGCAGACTGAAGTATGTGGGTGTCATCGTCTTGAACGGCGGGTGTTTTCTCGAACTACCCGCGGTTGGTTTTTCGTAACGTCGCTGTCCGTTACAAGATATGCTGAATCACGACACACAATGCTAATGTGTGTTATATTTTGATTTAATTGTGCGCGACAAATCCCGTAAACTTAGTTCAATAAGGTGATAATTATTTCACGATTTCTGGATTGGTCTATTGTAAAAGTTGTTCATACTGATGTGTTTACAACATGTAACAAAAACCCTGTTGTTCCAGCTGTGAGGTACGTTATCAGAATAGATATTCATACGTATCGCCACAAGTCATTTGGAAAAACTCTTTAATAAAAATAATCAAATTAAATATTAAATCATTGTACCTCACAGGAACAAAATGTTTTTTGTTACGTCATGTTGTATTGACTTCTTTGTCAATCAATCAAACTGATTTTAAGAACTTCTACGGACTCTACAGTTCTACACTCTCCAAATCGTACAAAAAAACAAGTACTTTATGGGACATTTTTCCTAGCAAATCGGCAAAAAAATTTACCTACTTATTAGAACTTCTATGTAGAAAAAAGTGAATTTCTCGAAAACTACAGAAAATTGCGGAACATCGGGGTCATTTCGGAAGGGGCACGACATAAAAAGTCTAGATATTTCCTTTGGACGTTTCATTTTATCAGCCATCCTGTATTATTAGTTATTTTATATTCATCAATCATCATCAAATTACAGTGTTGTAAAGTCATTGAACTAAAAATATCTCATGTTCTTTTTTTCATAAAAAAATTCTATTACTGTACACACATGTGACATTTCCGCTAACGCCACCGCTTTGCTGATGAGCCGCACATATCAACACACCATCAATCTTCATAGTACCTAATGAGAGGGTTCCCTAAGGATCCGGACATACGAACGATCGCTTGACGGATTAATTGTTTTATCGTGACGTTGTTTATGTACTTTGTAGTTCAATCGATATCGGATTTTATTGCAGTCCTTTTGAAAAAATGTTTCAACAAAATATAAAAAAACGGGTGACATAGAAACGCCACCCGAAGCAAAGCAAAGTACTACCACCGTGCCTACTTCTCCGCCAAATAGTGATGCTTGCATTGCTGTGTTTCGGTCTGAAGGGTACGGGTGCCGGTGAAATTACAATCACATGAGACTTTCCTTCTTCATGTCTCAATGTCTCAGTTTGGCGAACCGACTTGCGGTACCATTTAGGCAACAGCCTAGGTGGTATTGAAGTTGTGATGGGCAAAGGTAACCGCTTAACATCAGGTGGGCCTATAGCTCGTTTCACCATCCCATATTAAAAAAAAAAAAAAAAAAGGTTCTACGAAAGCGTGGACAGAACATACGTGTGCAGAAGAGCTCTGTTTATGTATTCGAGACAGTAGTTTAGCCACGCGTTAACAGAATTGGATGCTAACGGTGACGCTGACGTCACTTGTTTCTTGTTTTACTCCCCAGCGACCAAGGAACGACACCACAGAAATTGATAGAAGGGCAATGTGGGCAGGGCGCGCGTGGCAGCACCATGTACCATAGTGCAGGATATTTCAAAGCCTTTCTCAGCACGCCTTATGACTTGTTTCTATAAATATTGTAACAAAAACCCGCAAAAATTCCTTATTGTGCTGTTTCTAACTGCAGAAACAAAAGCTGTAAAGTATATTTGATTAAAACAATTTTTTTAAAATAATGACGTCAAAATGTAAGGCGTAGTTTATTCGGAAAGTTGCCACGCATGAATCGCAAGTAAAATTGTGATTACAACCATTCTATCTATTTCTGTGAACGATACTATGGAAGCTTTGCTTCAATAATGTCAAACCTACAATTTTTCCTACGGTGCATGCCAAGACGTATACACTGATAGTTGGGCTAGTCCACAAATTCAAAGTTTATTTGAAGGATAAAATCCGTAACGAGATTATCCGGAATAGAAACGGAGTGACTAATATAGTTAGTAGAATTAGCAAGCTGAAGTGGTAGTGGGCTGGCCAGGTCTGTCGAACGACCGATGGCCGATGGAGCAGACGAGTCCTTAAGTGAAGACCGCAAATTAGCAATGAAAGTGTAGCAAAATGTAGAAGGTTGTGGCGCAATTTGGGAGAATCCTCAGCAGTGGACTGCGATAGGCTGACTTGATGAAAAGGATCAGTGTGCAACAGTGGATTGTGGTAGTCTTGTTGATTTACTGATAAAAGCGCCACTGTCCTACAAGATACAGGTTTTCCTAGTTTGTAGGGCTGGTTACTTACCTGATTGTAAATATCCATAATTACCTAACTATACATAATAAAATTTTGATGTACCTATAGGCCAGTGGCGTCCATTGCATATAGGCAATTAGCAGTACCCAGTGCCTTCCACATTCAAATTCAAAAGTGGTGTAAGTTATTATCTTTTTTTCAAAGTACGATGATTTTTTATCTTTTAATAGACCTATTAAAACGAAATTAATCTTAAAAAAAACAATAACTTACGCCACAATTAAATTCAAATGAAGTAGGCCACTGCACGCCACTGTTATTGGCTAAGTTTCTGGTGAATAAATAATTTACTTACTTTACACTGTTTACGTGATACATCTAGCACGTCCACCTGAGGCAGGTGCACTATACTGTGTATATCATGTAGTCATTTCAAAATATCACTTCAAATTACTCAAAGGAACAAAGAGGCTTAAAAAAATTAAACGAACCGGAACATGACGGTGTTGTTTTGTCTTCGAGGGGTTACTAGAGCGACTTTCCTGTTTCATCATCAGACCCTGGACACCACTTGGCATTAAGGAACTCGTCAAATAAATCAAATGAATCAAATCCGTAACGAAATTATCCGGAGTAGAACCGGAGTGACCCACATAGCTTGTAGGATCAGTAAGCTGAAGTGGCAGTGGGCTGGCCATGTCTGTCCAAGGAACGATGGCCGCTGGAGTAGACGAGTCCTTGAGTGGAGACCGCGAATCAGCAAACACAGCCTAGGGTGCCCCCCGCCAGGTCGACCAATGACCTGAAGAAGGTGGCTAGGGGGGACTGGATGCAAAGGACCGAGTGTTGTGGCGCAACTTAGGAGAGGCATATGTCCAGCAGTGGACTGCGATAGGCTGAGTTGATGAAAAAAAATGAGCTCAAACACGACGGTGTTATGCTCTTTCATCGAAAAGTTTCTTTTAAAAGACTAAAATTGACAAGTGATCGCAAAAGTGGCCTATCATTTCCAGACATAATTGAAAATCATTTGTATTATGTATTTGTACCGCCACATTTAAGACATTAACAAACTATTACAGTGTGTGCCAGCCCTAACAACTGATCATGAAACTAAAGTGCCTCATTACGCAAACAGATAGAGACAGATGAATAAGGGCTAAACGATTAATTGTTATGTTGTTATTAAAATTGTTCTGGCAATGATTGTTGTAAGTGGCGCCTCGCTGGGCTTGTAGTGGCGAATGCTGGGAAGTAACAATAAATTGACCTGTCTCACATGTTTTTGCCATGTTGTCACAGTAGGAGCCTAAATGATTGGTGAATTAATAATCTTTAGTACTATTGCCGTGGATTCGTACCTATTAAGTGATTGTTTTTGAAACGAAGTAGTAGTAGAGCTCCTTTATGAAAGAGGTCGTCTGCAGAAGTACTACTATACCGTACCTACTTCTCCGCCAAATAATGATGCTTGCATTGCTGTGTTTCGGTCTGAATGGTACGGGTGCCGGTGTAATTACAATCACATGAGACTTTCGATCTTCATGTCTCAGTTTGGCGAACCGACTTGCGGTGCCATTAAAGCAACAGCCTAGGTGGTATTGCAGTTGTTATGGGCAAAGATAACCGCTTAACATCAGGTTGTCCTTTAGTTCGTTTACCCATACTAAAAAAAAAGGTCGCAGGATCCTAACAAAATACACAACCATGATATTTTTTGGAAGTATAAATGTGATAAACAATCAATTTGAAGAAACTAATGACTTATCATGTTGTTAGGCATAAAAGTTCAGTAATTAATAAAAAAAATGTTAATTGTTTTCCGCCCTTAGATTAAAGAGCATCTTCATGGATTTAAGGAATTACTCAGTCTATAGATGGAAAAGATGGTGATGTGAACCGAGACGTTATGCACCGGATCAACTCAGGATGGATAAATGGCGACAGGTCCCCATTGTAACACACGAATGCCATCAAATCTGTTATAAGACCTGTCGTTCTGTATGGATCAGAATGCTGGGCCCTGAAGAAGATTGATGTAAGAATGTTACATGTAGCAGAGATGAGAATGTTGATATGTATGTGTGGAGTGACAAGAATGAATAAAGTAAGAAATGAATACATCAGAGGAAGTTTGAAAGCGGCGCAAGTAATAGAAAAGTTGAAAGGAAATCGTTTGGGTTGGTATGGGCTTGTGATGAGGGATGAAACGCATGTTACTTAGAGAGTGATGAATATGAATTTTCATGGATGGAGAGGGAGAGGGAGACCAAAGAAAGGATGGATGGATTTCATTTCATTTCATTTATTTATTCATTAACAATTTCAATTGTGTCTGAATATTTCAGCAGGTACACGATAGCAAAAATTATAATAATAACGTAAAAAATTTGATACAATATCAAAAAATAATAAATATCAATATATTATGATAGCGTAAAGAATGATATGGATGAAAAGGGAGTAAATTATGGGATGACGGCTGATAGACAAAATTGAAGAAGGAGACTTATTGTGCCGACCCGAGCAAATTTGGGACCAGGGCAGGAAGATGATGGCTCAGTCTATAGAGCTTTATGGTTTTTAAAGTTTTCCTAGAAGACAAAGTCACTAATTTTATTGTATTAACACTAGGATAAAAATAGCAATTCTTAGAAGTACCTAAATTAGGCTCATGACTCAGGACCTGATTCGTCATATTGTCTTAGTTAGACATGTTATTAGTCTTACTTAATATTACATCCCAAAAAGTGATGTCCATCAAATTATTTGATAGATGTGTACTTGTGTAGTCTTCGTTGGCACCTTTATACTTACGAAATATTACGAATTTTAATTAAGAGTGTAATTAAACTAGTTATTATAGGCGAAAACAATAAAATGTTTGAAATTTGAAATGCCTGAGGTGTAAGCCAGGTTCGAACTTAGACTCACCTGGGTGGAAGCCAAGTGTTTAATGAGTTTTGGTAATTTTGTGCGTCAATCACGAAGCAATTTTTTTTATCTTTTCTTTCTTTCTTTCAATCGCATTGTAAGTAAGAAGTCAGTTAAAAAGCGAAAAAAATATTAGTACAGAACATTACAAGGCCACTTATGTCAGTCGGTCAATCTCCCTCTTGACCGTTTTAAGCATGACTGCGTACATTTTTCACTTGGTCATCCTCATGAGTTCTTTATTGGGATGGTGAATTGAACCTAATATTTCATGGGAACTGTCAGTTTAGAATTGTAAGTTCAAGCGTCTCGGTTTTTTGATGATGACCTTTTTTTTACTTGTTGTTTGTTTATAGTATTGGCTTTAGACATGCGACGTAGCTGTCTTAAAATAAAGTACAAAATTTAATAAAATAAATATCCTAAAATTATACCTTAGCTTTTCGCAATCATACAACAAAATAAAACAAGTTTAACCATTCCAGTTTATGTTTTGTTTTTTTTTTGTAAAATGGATTGATATTTTTTTTCGAAATATCTGTAAAGACGCTTGTAATCTTCCTGCAATCAAGAACGCTGCCACAGATAATATAATACTATACTAGTAAAGCTCATAAGCATTTAAAACGTCAGAAAAATTATCCTATAATTGATAGGTATTAGAAAATCGTATACTAGTTGACGCGTGCGGTCCCGTGGTAAGTATACTAGTTGACGCGTGCGGTCCCGTGGTAAGTATACTAGTTGACGCGTGCGGTCCCGTGGTAAGTCGATAAAAAGTATCTTATGTGTACATGGATGAAAAAAAGGTGGGCTGAATCTCGCTTAACAATAAGTGAAGCACTCATAGTAAGACAGTATCAGATAAAACAAATAGACTAGACCCAAAAATTAACAACAGCCAACACTGCCAGCAGCTACAAAAAAAAACTGTGCCCATATTCAACTAATAACGCCCCTAATATGCTAGTAGCAATATCCACAAATCCTAGATTTTTATAGTTCTAATAACACCTCGTTATTCAAGTGGGAATCACGAAATTGGAATGGAAAATGGCGGCACAATATGGCGGCGTGCTCATCCACTCATAGTGTCGCAATTTCCTCCCGAGCAGATGACGGTGTCTGTGTCAAATGTCTTATTTTATGAACTCACTGCGACGTATGCCGTTTGCATTAAATTATATGGCGTGATGAGTTTTTTAGTATTGAATGCATGAGCTGGGTGGAAAAATGGTCCTTGCAAGTTTGAGTGAAGATGGAAATTGACCTATTTTGTAGTACATATGGAAAGTACAATTTGAAATGAGAAGAGTAGAGGCCAAAGGTGTTTGTTTACTGGAAATAGATGTTAGAGCAAGAACACTGGTTATTGTGGAGTTGAGTATAGTGTTATCATCATCATCATCATCATTTCAGCCGAAAGACGTCCACTGCTGGTCATAGGCCTCCCCCAAGCATCGCCACAACGATTGTGTTATATTGATAACAAATATGTGCTTGTAAGATAGCCCAAAGAAACCAACGTAGACTCTCTACGACTGAGAGTGTATTTAATTTGTGTTAGTCGGAGTAACAAGACGTCCAACCTCTACGGCCGCTCGCAACGAACTCAGACGAACTGATCCCACTCCTTCGAATGACAGCTGATTTCATAACGTTAGCTTGATTGATTCATAAAAACAACTACCCTCTCTTAACGATGTTTTTTTTATTAAGTAGTTTTATGTACGTACTTACCTTATATTTTATGTATTTTATTTTCTTTGGATACCTGCGTTGCATTGTTTAGTTATATAAATATTGCTAATAATTTATCTTTCATTCTTTTTCTTTATATTAGTTTCTAAAATGATTATTATTAATGATTATTTATTTTGACGACCTCTGTGGTCTAGTGGTTCGAGTGTCGGACTGCTGATAACGAGGTCATGGGTTCAATTCCCACAGGACACAAATATTTGTGTGATGAACATAAGTGTTTGTGTTGGTCTGGGTGTTGCTCATGTATTATAAGTATGTATTTACAAAAAAAATAGTATATAAGTATTATATCCATTGTCTAGTACCCATAGCACAAGCTCTGCTTAGTTTGGGACTAGATGGTGCTGTGTAAAATGTCCCAAAGATATTTATTTATTTATTATGTTCCGACTAATCTTAGGAAGTCGGAACTCTTATTCTATGCTCGGAAGTCTTATTGAAACATATAAAATACTCACTGGTTGCTACAATGTTACAAATTGAGAATTTGTACACTCTCAGTGCCAACAAAAACCTACGTGGACACCCATTAAAATTATGGAGAATGCTATCTAAAGGAAACCCTTTCTACCACTTCCTACCAAATCGTGTAGTCACAGAGTGGAATAAACTCCCTGAAAGTGTGATAATGGCACCCACAATAAACTGCTTCAAAAACAGACTTGACAAAATCTCCAAATTGCAAGACACCCACGCATCAGCTTACTGAGCTGCTAGTGTGGTTTCCATATAATAATAATATCTTTAAATTCAACCATAGCAACTATCTGTAAAGCATACAATTCGTTCCGTTCGGGATTTAAACCCACGAACCATAGAACAGAAACCCAACCCCTTAACCCCTTTTTTGTCGTAGTTTGTCTTATTATCATTTCGTCACATTTTACGACACACAGCAAAACATGAAGTAGCTTCTTACCACATGACATAATTCTTTAAAACATAAAAGCAACAAAATTTCAAAGCAAAAGACACCCCAAAATATGTATGTTCTATAAATATTTTTCAATTTTCCTCATCGCAGTGTTACGGAGCATAAAATATAAAGTTACAATGTTGTCCTTGTCGTTACTGTAATGTAAATGGTACATTAACTTAGACCCGTGTCTTGTTTCTTTGTGTATTTGTTGGAAATTGATATTTTTGAGGTGTAAGGGGAATGTGTTGTGATGGGGTGTCGATATGTTTATCATGAGACGTAGGTATGTAACATTCTGTGAATAAACTTTGTTGTTACAAATCGTTTGGAAAACGTATTGGTGACCGCGGTATTATTCAATCCTGTAATTTAATAATTTCTTAGGTTTTCGCCATCAGTAGACATTATAATAATAATAATAATAATAATCCAGACAGATAAACAAATGAGATATATGGACTTAGCACACGAGGTTGTCGACATGTGGGACGTGGATTCGGCAATCATTGTGCCGATAGTCGTAACGGCCAATGGTCTCATAGCCAAGAGCCTCGACCAACAGCTTAAGAGGCTCTCGTTAGGTGGCTGGGTCAAGGGCCAGATTCAGAAGGCGGTTCTCCTCGACACGGCACGTATTGTGAGGAGGTTCCTGTCTCTAGGGCCCTAACCGCCGGTAGCTTGGAACCTGCTCCCGATGCCGGTGGAACACAATTTTTTAGGGTTCCGTACCCGAAGGGTTCCAAACAGGACCCTATTACTCTCGCTACGCTGTCCGTCCGTCCGTCCGTCTGTCTGTCACAGGGCTGTATCTTTTGAACGGTAATAGGTAACCGGTTGAAATTTACTCAGAATATGTGTTGCTATGAGGTGTATCACGACAAATACTAAAAACAAAAAAGTCTAAAACCAAAGGGGGTCCCCATACAAGAAACCTCAAAAAACATGCATTTTTTTCAACGTTTTTGTTCCTGCTCTATCTTCAAAACGGTAATATATACCAGCATCAAACTTGGTCAGATTATAGTGCATATTATGTACTTTTGCAACAAATACTAAAAATAAGACAAACATAGACATATTGAGAGGTACGGAACCCTTACTGCGCGAGTCCGACTCGCACTTGGCCGGTTTTTTATATTTTTAAAATCAAATCAAATCAAATACTTTATTTTGGACAGCTAAAAGATCCATAATTTGTTAGTAACAGACATGAACTTAAATACTATTGTTAGTAACATAATAAAGTGACCTATATTATAATTTTCTTACATAGATCACCCGACAATTTCAATGTTTTTTTTTCTTTTTATAAAAAATATTTAAAAATGTAATTTATAAGGTAATCACTAAATAAAGGAGATAATAATCCACTTTATTGCACAACACAACATTAGTAAAACAAACAGATTTAACCAGATTACATCGCGTATATTATTTAATTTGGTTTTACTGACAGTTCGAAAGCTTTGCAGCGTTCGTGGGTAGCAGGAAGACTAAGATGACAAGCGCCTATAAATATAAAATAAAAATCTACCGTACAATTTTTGATTAATTAAAATCATTTCAATGCACGCGGTAGTCACACTCCCACACACACACGCACGCACTCACAGTGTCATTATCTTTTACAGTGTAGCGTGCTGTTTGGGACTTGATTATTTTTAGAACTGGGTTGAAAGCAGGTGGTAGCTGCCTACCATCTTCTCTATTAAAATCGAGGCTATTGAAATTAAATAATAACCAAATTTTAAGAGAGGAGATGGTTGGCAGCTGCCACCTGTTTGGAACCCAGTTCTAAAAATAATTAAGTCCCAAACAGCACGTTACATTGTAAAACATAATGACTCCGTGAGTGACTACTGCGTGCATCGAAATGATTTTAATTAATTAATAACAAAAAAAAAACCGACTTCAAAAACCTTAACTAAAAAGTAAAAAAATAATCCTTGTATGTATTTCAAAATCTTTTCATAAACCAAAATTTTGAAGGCGGCGCGTGATTGACCCTTTGCGTGATAATGTACAGTCGAGCGCATTATCTATAGTAATAAACAGTATAAGTGAATGATATATACCTACATGCATCAACCTCCTTCTCAGTCCCTTTAGTTCTTTTATCCATATACCTTTTTGGAAGGTGCTGTGTCATTACTGACATGAACAATAAAACATTGCAATTTCATATTATGTCGTATTAATTATACAACAAATTGGCGACGATGGCTAATAAACTTGAAAAATTGAAACGCACGCGAACATCGCTTCGAGCACAACTATCATGGTTCGGGAATCAACTATCTACGTTGGAAATTATTCCCGAAAGCGAATACGTCACAAGACTGCAGACTTTAGAACGTTACGAAGAAAAATTTGAAAGCACACAAACAGAAATTGAAATGCAAGTAAGTGAGGACCTTCTGCTTAGTGAAATTGAAGAACGCACTATTACAGAACAAATACTCTTGCAACTTAAGTTGAAACTGAACTCTTCAAAAACACAACAGTGAACGTACATGAAAATCACGCACCGCCTTCAAAGTTTTGGTTTATGAAAAGATTTTGAAATACATACAAGGATTATTTTTTACTTTTTAGTTAAGGTTTTTGAAGTCGATTCTTTTTTGTTAAAAAGTTTTTATTTCATACTTTTTAGTTGTTGTTGTTGTGGTTGTTGTTGTTATTGTTGTTGTTCCAATCATTGTCTTAAAAAAAACACGCAAATCGGCCAAGAATTCTCAGAAAAACGAACCAATGAGCAGATCATCTAGATAGGCGAATCTAAAATAAACTGATTTATTGAAGCTGGTTAAAAAACTACTCAACCTAAGTCGATAAAATTTATATGGGACCACCGCGCGGGTTTCCTCTACCAAATAAAAAAACAACTACGTAAATCGGACCATAAATCTCGGAGTAATCAGTGTACATACATGAAAAAAAAAAAAAAAACCCGCGGAATACATAACCTCCTCCTTTTTTTGAAGTCGGTTAAAAAAATAAAATAAAATAAAAAACCCGCGGAATACATAACCTCCTCCTTTTTTTGAAGTCGGTTAAAAATGACTACTGACAATCTACCTCAATACAACATGATGGCTAATAATGGCAATTTCATGTCATAAACATAAACAGTTCTAATATGAATTTATTTTAAACTATATAACGCTCGTATAACTATCACAATTCATGTTTTAACTTAGTGCTTAAACAATGTTTGAAGCCGGAGTTCCACTTGCTTAATATGCGTAATGTTATACTATACCATAGTCTTGTATAACTTCGACGAGTGTATTGCAGTACCTGAGTGTATTGTATCAGTCCACGGAGAACCATCAGCTTTTATCGCGATAGTTGACAGCTTCTGGGTAGGTCTTGTATCTTTTATACTGACTAACTACTGCAAGTTAAAACAATGCGAGAATGCCATATAGACTGTAATATCATATAGGTAAACGCTTGCACTATCAATGTCTTTACAACTTTATCGCAACTTTGACAGCTGCATCAGAATTGCATCTTTAAATGTCGAGATTATACTTGAAATGTACTTCGACTTTCCTGAGAATAAGTACGGGTGGTCTGTATTTGAAAATGGCAATGAATAAAAGGTTTTATTTTGCAGATAATCTTGTGGGAACAGTATCGTATTAAAAAACTTTCAAGGTCAGAGTATTGGTTAATAATCTTTGAAAAATCTCGCATCATGCCAAAATAAATTATTATTACGCTTATCATAAAAAAACTGAAAGCTTTGGGTTAACGGCATAGTATAGTAGAGTCTTCAAGATGTGATACCTACTTTTTAGGGTTCCGTACCCGAAGGGTGCCAAATGGGACTCTATTACTCTCGCTACGCTGTCCGTCCGTCCGTCTGTCACAGGGCTATATCTTTTGAACGGTAATAGGTAACCGGTTGAAATTTTCTCAGAATATGTGTTTCTATGACCAGTATGACCCCTATCACGACAAGTACTAAAAACAAAAACAAAAAACTTAAACCAAAGGGGGTCCCCATACAAGAAACATTAAACTAGTGTTGTATCACACGACTTTTTCCCAAGATGCTAGAGTGTAGGTGCGGAATGCTCTTGTTATTAACATCCTCCAAACTGGAAGTAAATACGATCTTTGTAATAATGCTAGCATAAACTAAATTAAATGGAAAGATGATGGCCTAATGTTAACTGTATCTAGTAAGTTAGTTGGGTTGCTGATTATGAAGACAACTTTTTCTCATCGAGAAAATCTTCCTGATGAATTAAAACCGCGCCATATTTTTAAAATTCCTTACTTGATGGTACCATTTGTTCAACATTAGCCTCTTTTCCATTCACCCTTTGACAAACTACACTCATTTAAAGCACTAAAATAGTGTTGTACTTGTAGCACATGACTTTATTCCAAGACGCTCGGGTGTAGGCATAAAAAATACTAGTATTATTACCTATTCTATGATGTAGGTGCGGAATAAGCTAGTTATTTATATCCTAACTAAAAGCTAGAATTAAATAAGATCTTCACGATGAGCCTAGCGTAAACTAAATTAAATTGAAAGATAATGGCCCTATGGCTAATGTATCCAGCAAGTTGGTTGGAAGGCTGATACTAAAGTAGTTTTTTCGCATCGTGATGATCATACTAGAGGGTGCCATATTTTTTTAAATTCTTAACCATTTTTTATAGTATAGGATGCCGAAGCGAGCAAAAAGCCCACCTGCGGTAAAGCGGTTTCCTTTGCGCATAACAACTGCAATACCACCTAGGCTGTTGCCTAAATGGTACTGCAAGTCGGTTCACCAAACTGAGACATGAAGATGAAAAGTCTTATGTCATTGTAATGTCACCGGCACCCGTATCCTTCACAGCGAAACACAGCAATGCAAGCATCACTGTTTGGCGGCAGAAGTAGGTACGGTGGTAGTACTTCCCCGGACGAGCTCCTTCATATTAAGCTCTACGACTACTGAAATTTGATAGTACCATCTATTCAATATTAGCCTCCTCTCGATTCATCCATAAACAAACTACACGGATTTAAAGCACTAAACTAGCGTTTAGTGCACATGACTTTATTCCAAGACGTTCGGGTGTAGGTGTGGAATGCACTAGTTCTGTAATTTCCGCCCGACAGCCGGCAAGCGCAGCTGCTACTATCCCCAGCTATTTCTACATAGTTATAGTATTTATTCTGGCTAGATTGTTTTGGGCTGTTAAGGGAAATATAGCACCCAAGTGTCGCCCCATCAGTAAAAAAATATTACTCGCTGAATACATCTTTTGTCGAAAATTTGTTATTAACAATTGAAGTACCAGTAATATGTATATTTTATTATATGTATAATGTACATAGGTATTTATCTATTTTTATTACATGTAATTATAAGTCCGTAGTACGAAACATATTTTACTACTTTACTGGTGCATCTACCTTATTCTTTGTCTCTGCATTACCCTAAGGTTGTCTGGTAGAGAACGCCTATGGCGTTAAGACCGCCTTTGTACCCTGTTGTGCATAAATAATTAAATAAATAAATATAAAATAAGTACAGGTCTGTACTGTAGTTTAAACAGAAACTATTAACTCTGTAAAATATAGTTCGCTGTAGTTGTAGATAGAAAAAGTGCCAAAAGTGGCCGTTTTTTGCACTTTTTCTATCCACAACAACAGCGAACCATATTTTACAGAGTTAGGTAATTGTTTCTAATTAAACTAAAGTACCTGCCCCCCTAGCCAAGTTACAATCTACAATCGTCAACGCTAATAGAAAACTTGGCTAGTACTTCAATTACATACAATTAAAATAATAATTTCATATTAATTTCATTATTATTACATTCAATTACATCATTGCTCCTACTACTCGTAACACAGGTTGACTCCTAGCATGGGAGTGGGTAGTCTTTCTGCACACCCGCTGCGATTAGACGTATCTACTTAATCCCTTGCGTAGTGCGCATGCAGTAACAAATGTAGTATGCGAGATGTAACAATTTTTTGTATTCAAATAAAGATTTATTTATTTTATTTTTATTTATTTAATTGTTAAAATAATTTTCGATAAATGATGTATTCAGCAAGTAATATTTTTTTTACTGATGGGGCGCCACATATCTGCTACATTCCCCTTATGTGAGGAAACGTTATCTTATATGTTTAAAAAAGTTAGGTGAGGTACTTGACGGAGAGTTTATGGATAAAGTTACACTTTCCAATTTGAATGTAAAAAGCAAAATAAAATATTTTACAGTTGCTGAGTAAATAAATCTATCGAACTTGACTAACTAAACGATCCTATGCTTTAAGGGTGCCACTGACGAAGCATCCAAAAGTCCGAATGGCGTGGCCGCATTCCAAAATCTGTCCGTGAATGTTGAAAACATAACAACATAACATAACATCACGCCTGTATTTCCCCGAAGGGGTAGGCAGAGGTGTATAGTACACCCACATTTCGCCAGTTATGTTATAGTCGCATGTAATAGGGGGCGAGCCCATTGCCACTAACCGGGCACAAATCTATACTCCGGGCTGTTACTGAGAATTTCCTAATGAAAAAACCCAATAACACTTTGCCCGACCCGTGAATCGAACCCAGGACCCCACGCTCAGCAGTCGCGCTTGCGACCACTAGACCAACGAGGCAGTTGAAAACGTGTCTTATTTTTAGAACTAGTCAAGCTTTTTTGTATGTAGTCATTAAAACGGCATCCGAATGGAAGCATCGTCAGTGGCCACCTACGAAGGTGATTGGAAGATTTAAAAGTTGGGTTGCTGAGAATTTTCTTCATACTTCATACTTCGTACTAGAGATTTCATAATTTGAGATTTAAAAAAAAAAACGTAAAACAGGGACCCTAGTAATCAATTCTTCGGTTAAATTAGAACTAAGAAAAATAATAAAAACCGGCCAAGTATGAGTGCGCAAGGTATTACTATTGCCTCTTAAATATTAGAGGCTAAATAACAAATATTATGTGAAAATTTTGAACTAGCTACCTATTGTACCTATACCGTATTAAGATACAGCCCTAAGACAAACAGATGGGCATAGACGGATGAATAGACGGATGGATGGACGTACGGACTGACGAACTGACGGTGTAGGCATGGTAATAAATTTTTAATAAGGTTCCGTTGGCACCCCTGGGTACGGAACCCTTAAAAGGACGAATCTAATTGAATTGAAGCCTAGAAATGGAACCAAATATTTCGAAGACGCTGTATGAGAATCACTATAACATTAAATATACATCACAACTAAATTATATTAATTGTGTAATCAAAACCAGCATCAAACGTCTAATTTCAGTACATAATGAACAATGAACCGATAACCGAACAGTAACTTAATACATTAATAACAACTTAGCATTTGATTAAACATTATACTGACAACAGAATAGTGGCGTTCTAGCAATCCCGTCGTCTGCTTTCACGCTTCAAATAAATTTTATGAAGCACTTCCTAAAATCTGTGAGAAATTGGGAAGCGCATCGTGTTGGCATGAGTCAAACTTAAGACGTTAATTATTATTTAAGACTGGCGCTTACTAGGTTATTATTAATGATTGCATCACAATAAATGAGCGCTTAACGCTGGAGTCTGTTAAATGCGGTATTTTACGATGTAAGATAACAAACTTCTGCCCATAACAACTGCAATACCATGTACTGCCTACCAATACCATGCAATACCATGGCTGTTGCCTACATTTTGATTGAAATTTCTCTGGCACATGTACCCTTTGCACCTGCGGTGGTAGGACTTCCCCGTACGAGTTCTTTCACAAGAAGCTCTACTACTACAAAAAATCTTAACTGTGAGTTTGCACTGACGAAACATTCACATAAAAACATGTTGAAAAGTCAGTTTTCTGTCAATGTATCGAATCGCGTTCGCATTATCACACAACTGGTTGAAACGAAACTTGTTTGACATTTCATAGTCTATTGACATGTTTCACAATTAATTTCGATACACTTCAAAGTATCTGCTTTCGGCCATACATGTTTACCGACCTCATTGGATAACACAAAAAACGAGATTTATACAAGTTTTGACACATGATTAAGCATCAGTGCGAACGTCAGCCGTGACATAGATTTGTCAAACATGTCAATGTATAAATTTTTAGTCAGTGCAAACACAGCCAACAACAAATCTTGAAATCTGTCAAAGAATTTACCCAGTTTTCTGCAGTGCGAACGTAATAATCAACAAAACAAGTTGTGATATTAGTTTCATATGACAAGTTTCGAGACATTACATGTTAAATGTTTTTTGGTGCAAACCCACAGTAAGGGGATGTAGTAGCCAAGTGGCGCCCCCATCAGTAAAAAAAATATTATTCGCTGATTACATCATTTATCGAAAATTCGTTTTTAAGTATAGGTACTAATCAGAAATGATTAACTCTATAAAATATAGTTCGCTGTAGTTGTAGATAGAAGAAAAAGTGCCAAAAGTGTCAGTTTTTTAAAAGGTCGGCAACGCATCGGCGACTCCCCTGGTGTTGCGGATGTCCATGGGCAGCGGAGATTGCTTACCATCAGGTGACCCGCATGCTCGTTTGCCCTCCTATGATATAAAAAATAACTACAACTACAGCAAACTGTAACGTACAGAGTTAAACTACAGTACCTGTACTTCAATTATTGAAACAGAATTTTCGATAAATGATGTATTCAGCTAATGATATTTTTTTTTACTGTAGGGGGCGCCACATGGCTGCTACGTCCCTCTTCAATTAAAAATATTACATTTCCCACAAACATAATTTTGTCCATACCTTCCTTTACTTTTAAATTTAACCCTCTACCATTTGTTTATCCTAACCTTGTTGACTTAATTCGACATGAAAAATACCTACACCTACCTACCTATATCTTCTCATGGTTGTCGTAAAAGGCGGCTAAGGGACCAGAGGATGGGCAGCAGTGTTCTCTGAGTATTTAACCAACCAACTGCGATCTCCAATCTGCCTGCCAAGCGTGGTGATTATGGCATATCCCGCCCCTTGCCTATGTCCAGCAGTGGAAGTATTTCGGCTGAAATAATGATGATGATGATGATGAATACCTACACAAAACGTGGTACACCAATAGAAGTTGGTAAGAGATGATAATTCTTTCATACAAATTGTTTTTCAGCAGTCTTCTAAGTACAAACTTGTGATATTCAATTGTGGGATGCAATGATACACATCCTTCTCCGGGGAGCGAAAATATCTCAACTTTTCCTCGGAGGTTACGCTTTCAAAATTAGCTTTTCCCAAACACAAAAATATTGTTCTATGCGTGCCGTGTTCAGAAGCAAATAGGGGGACAAACAATAGGGCTGGTTTCTTTCAGGCAGCGCCCCAGTTGCGAGTAAAAATGAACGTTGCAGCAACACAGTTGCATGCAAATTGAATGCGCAACTTGGAAGTGCTCTGAACAATCGTATCGGACGCCTGGATCATAGAATGTTGAAAGTGTAGACAGGTCATTTGTGTTGGAATGGGATTTGGAATGAAAATGTTTGCTTTTGCTGTGTTTTAAAATGCATCAAATTTAAAAAAAAGCGATTTTCCTAGCATACACACATTTTAGACAAATATTAAATTAGTGAAAAATGCCGCGCGGATTACTGTAATCGCACGGTGACATACAGCTATGCACGCGCAGGTGGTCGAAGGAAACCGCCAAACAGCCTGATATTAAAAATATAATATATTGTTTTTTTTTTATTTATAACCCAAATTAAAGTTAATTTGTTGACAAAAATAAATAATTTGATGAAATGAAATGTTTATTTATCATATTTTAATTAATACAGTTGATTTATTCCCAGAAAATTTAATTTTGTACGGTCATAAAAACTCTTTGCTGCGATTTAAAATTAAACTGTCAAGTAAAAAGCACTAGTGCAATAATATAATGTAAAAAGTACGCGTGCGTTATAAGCTACATTATGAACCTATAAAATATATATTTAAATAAATCGGTGCAATAAGAGCCACTTTACGAGCAAGTGTGTTGAAAAATACTTATTCAGATTCCATGGTAAACTATGAATTAATTATCTACTCATTTTGTATTCACTTTCCTTTAATAACCACTAAACTTAATCTATTAATCAGGAAGCTTGACTACGCAGCCATGCGTGTAGCCAATCCGACAGCTGCGTCGAGGTTATTAGCCAATCCAACTAGCTTACAGTATGCTACGGTGTGCCTGATTATCTATCGTTGAGTGGCTCGATTACGTCACATGTTGTCAAGCATCAACATTTTACGTCCGTTTTCGCTTGCTAATTGGCACTACCACTTTTGAATAAACACGTTTTTTCTAAGTTATCTACATCCTCATTTTTAATCATTACCATCCCATAAACTTTATAGCTATACAATATATGGATCTCCCGAATAGACTGCTGTCGAAAACGTTCTTTGGAAAATTTTAGAATTCAATATCGGTGACCAAATGAGTCTTTTCGTCGCCTATACCGCAAAGTTTGAAGACAAAGGTCTTCAACCAGTGCGTCCTGCCTGTCATGACTTACGGTGCCGAGACGTGGACACTGACAGTTGGGCTAGTTCACAAGTTCAAAGTCGCTCAGCGAGCTATGTAGCAAACTATGCTTGGAGTTTCTTTGAAGGATAAAATCCGTAACGAGATTATCCGGAGAAGAACCGGAGTGACCGACATAGCTTGTAGGATCATTAAGCTGAAATGGCAGTGAGCTGGCCATGTCTGTCGAAGGACCAATGGCCGCTGAAGCAGACGAGTCCTTGAGTGGAAGAACGTGGCTGGGGAGGACTGGATGCGGAAGGCAGAGGACCGAGTGTTGTGGCGCAACTTGGGAGAGGCCTATGTCCAGCAGTGGACTGCGATAGGCTGAGTTGATGACCAAATGAAGTCATCAAAACTCAATGACAGCCCGTACACTATTCCTCCATCTGCTTATTATGTTATCTCCGGGATAAAATCAACCTTTTTCAAAAACTACACGGCGAAAATTAAAGCAAAAATGTAACTAAAAGCTCATTACAGTGCAAATGATGTCCTATCTACAATTTGCCTAAGTCTGCGCCACAGCGGGAACAAAGATATCGACTGTCTACTAACTTTGAATGCTATCTCAGTAAATGAACATTCTCATTCACAAATATGTATTGTTTGACACCATTTTGAATAAGTTATTGTCTTTACTTATTACGTTTGCCCTACGACATTTATCAAAGTCTTAAGATGCTTGTTATAGAATTATGGAGTATTTTTTGTTTTCAAACAAATTCTAGATATAGCAATCACTTAGGTCCGTTTAATACATCACGTCTTTAAATAGTTGAGAGTTTGAATGTGAAAGGAAGAGGTTCTCAATTCGTCTATACATTTTTTTATGTATGTTTGGTCATTTTTCCACATTTCAGCCGAAAGACGTCCACTGCTGGACATAGGCCTCCTTTTCGGGCATATCTCCGACATATTTGCACGGATTTGGTGAAGATCTGATGAATATCTTCGGAGATAAAGGGAACTTTTCAATGTATGACAGCAAATCACTCGCGATTGCAGCAATCGCTTGTCAATCTATACATGCTGAAATTTTAATTCCTTCTTTTTCGAAAAGGGGTCATTATACTCATTATTATGAACAACTTTTACTATGGCACCAATCCTGAATTCGCGAAAAAAAAAACAGGTGGTCCGTACATTTAATCGATTTAAGTGAACACAAATGTAGGGACCAACTGATTTTTTGATTGAAATTTTAGCATGTATAATTTGTGTGAAACAGTTTAGGAAGTATGTGTCAATTTTTTTTTAAATCAAACTTTACTTTCTAAACTGTTTCAAACTAATTATTTTAAACTGTCGACATGGTAACCATTTACTCAATCATCTAGTAGACTAACTAACGAGTTAATGAGATAAAGCGCATGGTTGGACGGCCGGTGATGTATTAATTTTGCATGCCTGACAATGTTAGCTGCAGAAGCTTGGGTGGGTCGCGTAGGGTTGACTACCCAGAATTGTAGGCGTATTTGCCACCATTCAAAATGTTACCATCTCGGAAGGGAAATTAAAAATGAGTTATAAGTACAAATAATACAACAATATAGGGCACAATCAGATAAAGAAAGAAGAAAAAAAACGTTTTATTTCAGATCAATCATAAACATAATGCACCTATCCATAAATTTGATATTCCCGAAAAAAAATTAGCGAATAATAAATTTATAGTGTATCTTTGTTCAAGGGGCTTGTGGCTAAGTAGCAACCGCGCGGATTGTATGAACTGCGAGGTTAAGCTACACTTACCGCTGTTAGTCCGTGGGTGGGTGACCATTTCGTTGCTCCGAGCCTCGGAGAGCACGTTAAACTGACGGTCCTGGTTGCCATACGAATATCTATGGCAGTAGTTACGGGTAGTCAGAAGCCCAAAAGTCTGACAACTGGTCTATCCTCCGAATGTCGGTATTACTCAGTAACTGGGTTGCGGGGGTCTGATGGCAGGTGCTCCGTGTAAAATACTGATGTTCAGCCACATCTGGGTAGACTGGAAGCCGACCCCAACATAGTTGGGAAAAGGCGAGGAGGATGACCATTATTCAAGGATGAAAAATATATTCTATGAATACCATCGAAACACTTTTATGCAGATAAATCCGAGATGTCATTATATTCTAGAAGAATATGAAGTGAGGTGAGGAGGATGATTATGATGATTCTCGAAGAATAAGATAGACCAATAAAATAGAGTTAGCTCACTAATTAGTACTAGGTACGAATGAATAGGTTTTTGCTGGGCAAGCATGCACCATCGTCGACTGCACGATGGCATAGCATCGGGTGAGGTAGCGGTCAAACGAAAGCCTATTTTAGAGCAAAAAATCAATTTAGAAAAATATATTAAGAAAAGAAAGTCAAACATCATAACGGGTGCACGGTTGCTACCTGAGCTAAGCAAGCTATAACCACTAATGATACGGCCAATATTAATAACAATAACGACAGCAGCCCTGTTACTTCCTGCCAAATAGCAGCAAACCATATGCTTTGTTCGGTCAGTGAGATTCCCACCGAGATAGTATCATTAGCCGTCAGTAATTGCAGAATGGGCGGACGTTGTGGAATTACCCGAGAGGAGATTTTGAATTTCTAGGGATTCTGTTTATAGTTTTGGAATTAAATGTATATAACATTTATGCCGGATGAGGATGCATTTGTAGGTCACACATGTTTAGAAAATTTAGGAAAGGAAATGTATGACGTGTATCAGAAATTCGCGGTCATATTTGAAGAGGTCATTTAGGGGGTGCTATTGAACAACTTTTACTATGGGATCAATCCTAAAATCACGATAAAAAAATCAGCTGATCCATACATTTTGTCTAGCTACATCGATGATTGTGTAGGGAACAGCAATTTTTTTTGCAATTTCAGGTTTGGTCCTGTAGTAAAAGTTGTTCTAAGCTATGCCCTGAATGAGCTCTTCAAATATGACCTTCAAATATGCATTTCTGATATACGTTGTTTAAGCTGTTTATTGTACTCATCATTATGAACAAGTTTTACTATGGAACCAATCATGAACTCGCGAACAAAAAAAAGCTGTTCCCTGTTTCTGATGAGTACAGAATCTCAGGACTTAAAGGACCTAAGCAAATAATTTTACATGTGTATTATTTTAGTAAATTGTTTTCTTAGATCTACAAATAAATTTTATCAAAGCTTCACACAGAAGTATTCTAAATATGAAATCAACATCAGTAGGTGATAAAAGCTCAGTGGTAGAAGAAAATTTTATCGTATCTAAACTCGTGTTTCGTATTTCAGGGGCAATAATAAAATCATGAATAAGTCATCACATAAAGTGACATACAAAACTAGGCATCAAATCCAACGTTTCACCAAATCCCGATCTGAAACCCCAAGGTATTAGAGTGACAACAACCAGAATTCTCAAATCCTTACCTCAAATATTTTGATATCTGGCTGATATAATTCAGAAAGCTCCCATATTCGTTAGTCGGGGCGGATCGATGGAACTCATACATATTCATCTCACGGACACAATTAGCTCGCTCCATAGTTTTGAACCGGACCGAACCGTCAATTATATTTCGCAATCTGTACGACGGTTTTTGCGAGGCGCACGGATTTGAATAGGTAACATCATGGCCAGAATATTTTAGGTCGAGTGATAGTTAGGATGAAGTGTTTGGGGCTCCTTTAATTTATTAGTTTTTGGTGAGTTGAAAGTTGGTCTCAAAAAATGTCTTAATAGAATTTCGTGAAAACGTGCTTGGATGCCCAATTATTTGTGATGTCAAGTTTAAAAAGGTAATTTAGTTGGCTACGAAGATACCTACTACAATTTAATTATAGTAGGTATCTTCGTATACCGTGAAAATTACAATAATAACTAATTAACTTTGATGAATGAAATTAACTTTGATGAATGAAAGGCAATTATTTGATCATGATAGAAATAACGATAAAACTTGTAATCGAAAAAGTATAGACAGCTGGATAAATAATACTCGAAAAACTAATCTCAAGAATAATAAAAAACATGATTATGTTTTATTAAGCAAGAACCAGCTTAGGGTTCATAAATAATGAAACTGATTTAATGCATTCTCTTACTAAACGTCAATATAATAACGGAAAATTTTAAGTAGACTCATAATGAGCCCAAGTCAACTCATAATTTTCGGCTTTACACACCTGATCAACACAAAAATCCCCATAATCATTATTATTGCTAGAGTTCAAACATTAACGGGTGTCTAAGCCTTACTAATGTGGAATACTATCTGCTTATATTTTCAAGGGATAATAAGGGTCAGGTTTAATGGCGATTGAATCATCAATAACTTAAGCATCGTAACTTTTGTTTTATGACTTGAAATTTTCATTAGGAGTCGTAAAATAAAGGTTTATGGTATCACTTAAAACTATCATAGTGTTTAATAGAATATACGCCTACACGTTAACGATGTTTTTGGTAATGGTTTTGGCTAAGCTGGGACTAACGTGGCGATTAAGTGTCATAGTCTAATTACATTTATTTATTCAATACCATCGACGAGGCGAGGCTTGGAAAGGAAGTGTCATGAGCTGCCTTGAGATTTGAATTGAGGCCTAACCTATCATCATACATCATCAAAGACTATAATAAATATTTGTACTGTATTAACATTGGTAACCTCATTCCTTCTCATGGGTGTCACCATCATAAAAATATTATTTCAAGTAGACGAGTGACCTTTGAACATCGCTGACTTAATAACATCATTTGAATTGATAAAAAATATGATTGCTAACTTGATATATGCTACGGAGGAAAAATCACAATCCCGCTTCCAGTAAATTCAGATATTCTAATTGGTACATTTTGAATTTGTTACTTTTAATGAAACAATGGCTCAGGTTCAGGTTAAGGTTTTAGTGTACCATCGTCGACCACGCCATCGCTTAAAATTAGGTGAGGTGGCGCTCAAACGTCATCAACTCAGCCTATCGCAGTCCACTGCTGGACATAGGCCTCTCCCAAGTTGCGCCACAACACTCGGTCCTCTGCCTTCCGCATCCAGCGCTCAAACGTAGTAGCTCAGAAGTAGTAGAGCTCTTTTGTGAAAGGGCTCGTCCGGGGAAGTACTACCACCGTACCTACTTCTCCGCCAAATAGTGTTGCATGCATTTGTGTTTCGGTCTGAAGGGTACAGGTTATGGTGAAATTACAATCACATGAGACTTTCCTTCTTCATGTTGAGACTTTCCTTCTTCATGTCTCAGTTTGGCGAACCGACTTGCGGTACCATTTAGGCAATACAGCCTATGTGGTATTGCAGTTTTTATGGGCAAAGGTTTGGCTTAACATCAGGTGGGTCTTTAGCTCATTTCGCCATCCTATGTTATATAAAAAGCCCAATAGAAGTAAAATAAACAGGCCAGCAGTAATACTGTGAAAAAGAGGAAACTGCTCTCTCTTATCGGGTAAAGACCAAGAGGCATCACCGCTAAAAACCTTACACTAATGATATATTTAAAACCGAGCACTAATAAGCTAAGCTATCAGACTTTGTTATTCGCAATAGACGTGATCAAGATGAACTATGCATGCGCATATCAAAAACAACATTGATGCACAAGAGCATATTTTGCATGGGTCCCGTTATATATAATAAAATACCACAGGAAGTTAGAAAGTTAAATATGACTATGTTTAAAAGGCGCCTCAAGGATCTACTGATACGGAAATGTTACTATAATATATCAGGCTTTCTAAATGAAAAAGCTTTACTCTAAAAGCTTGATATGTTCCTGTATTTGTGTAACAATAAAAAAATTGTGGTTTTAATATTTTGTAGACATGAATATATTATTATTAATTTTTTGACATTTTTAACATTGACATTGTTTCTGAACCACTTACTTGATTTGATTTTATTATATTGTGACAATTGTATGTATCGCCATTTTTAATTTCTTAATTAATTCAATGTATCTTGCATTTGATAGTAATATGAAATTATAGCCATTACCCAAATATTTGCATGCCTAAAGGTAGAATATAGAGGACTGTATCAATGTGACTTATAACACCAATGTTAACCTATGTTCAGTAAATAAAGAATTGTATTGTATTGTATTGTAATACAAACATGACCAAAACCCCGCACCCAACTTTTTAAATTAAAATAACAACCATCCGAAATTAATTCCGAAAACACCTGAAGCCAGGTGTGTATCAGAATTAATCCGTAAAATCGTACCCTTTGAAAATCCTAAACTTTGATTTCTCTCAAAACGATTCCCGGGATTACTCGCCCAGGTCATATGTAAATCGTTCCGGGATTCCGGACATAATAAATGTGCGGGACGAAGCCCAGTTGATCCGTTCAGTGCCGGACAAAATGGAGCCAGAATAGAAAAGTTTAATTTCCATGAAATGTGGAGGGACGACTTAAAAAGATTACGAATAGTGAACATAGGAAAAAAATTAGGACTCGTTTTAAGCAAGATTAGTTTAATTAGTAAAAAAGTATTTGGGAGATATCTATAGCGAGAAGAATAGTAATAATTATACAATGTGATGAGCCAACAACCAAATAAATGGCTTAATTAATGCACCATGTCTTAAATTGTCTTCTTCATATAAAAATCAGCTAGTAATTATATTCGGCTCGTAGGAATTTGTATTGGGCAGTATGGCTAAGTAATAGAAAACTTTGATTTCAACATCTCGTTGGTATATTGTGAAAATTTTGAGAGAGTAAAATCAAAAAGGCGGGTAGAAAATCAATATGAATAAGTTGGCACAGACACAAATCTATTCAGCCTAGGTTTAAGTTCGGATAGTTTGGATATTGCTCAAACAGTAATAATCATCCTTTGTGCATATCAAATATCGCAAAAATAGGTTCACATGGCATTGAGAACAATAAAACTAATCCCAACGCATTTCGTGTCCAATTACTTGCCGTACACGCCCTTATTGTCATAGGGCACGAAGTCAACTGTAATGTGCATATGTAAAATGTTTCCTACATGAATCAGTCTGGAATACTCCGCGTTACGTCTGTCATTACATTCCCCGCTAACGATCAGCTCGATTAAGATTTAATTGCTCGCTACTTTAACAAGAGTGCGTACAGTTGGTGTGATGATTGCGAAACGAATGAGCTGATTTTTTGGTTGGAGTTTTGGTACATCTGTGTATGTGATTTCTATGTGAATTTTATTTGAACAACATGATGTAAAAGTAATGGGCTTTGGAAATTAGCTGTCATTTGTTTTGATGCCAGAATGGATACCGGCATTCTTTTTTGCGCCTAAAATGACATAATACTGTCTTTTGTTGACCTGCTTTCCTAACATGGCACCAGATTATGGCGAAATTCTCTGGAGACTATTCATTGGGAAAATCTATTAAAAGGTCTAGAAGGGTGGAGTATTATGTATTAATTTAATAATAATATGAAAGTCGTCTGGACTCCTTATAAACTTCTAAGTATGATCTTTTTTGGGACAAACCCGCCATACTTTTCCAGCCACTGCAACTCCTGTAAGCAAGCTTCTACAATGTCAAGTATGACATTTAAATCACACAGCGAATGACAATATTATTACTAGAAGTACATATTACGAACTACAATTTATGAACTTGGGCATTACACCAAACTATCTGACTTTGTTCCCATGATATGTCGTTGATAAATATCAAATTTGTTCATGCTGGACATGGCCTTTCTGTGTGCCCAATTTCATCCAAATCCGTACATTTATTTCAGAATGATTGAAGGACAAGCAAACAAGAATCCATACTTATCATTAAATATATAGGACAAGGGGATATTAGGGCGACAACACACATGCCGTTTTCACCTGGTCCATAGATAAAATAATTGAAAACGGATGCCTCGTCACACACGTGCAGTGCATAGTATCGTTTTTGAAGATTGATTGACTTTCGGTTTGTTCCACATACTACATAGAGATACTACCACAGTGCAATTATCTGTTCCATACAGTGGTTCACCGAAAATTAATATTGACAGTTTTTAAAGCCGACTCGGGACATTGTTTGACAGTTTTGAAGACAGCTTGGGACCCTTAACTCTCGCGTTGGAGGACTGTTTGGAGTGGCTAGACTGTGATACTAGCGTATAGTTTGTTAAAGGATACTATACTCTTTTCAATAGATAATACACTAATATTATCTAGGACATCCTGGATTGTTGACTGTAACCACAGATTTATCTGTAACAGTTCGGACCGTGGTTGATTGTGGTGATAAATAACAAAACTATGTAAGTCACACTTCTTTCATACCGGTTCTCGGATCGAAAGCGACGCTCATCGGTAGTTTTCTTACCGGCCTTTCTTAAAGAAACGGAACGGGCGTGTGTGTGGTGATATATGACTTTTGTATTCAGTTCTGTCCTTCCGTTTTCATTCTTTTCCGGATAAAAACGGCATGTATATTGCCACCCTTAGTAGGACTTACACTTGCATGGACAAGGTTTTATTCATGCGTGAATATTCGGGAATTTCCGACTAATTTCGGACTCAAACACAGACATGAATCAAGAGCGCGGCTAGATTACGGATCAATATGTTGTCTGTAGTTACTCTGAATATTTGTTTTGAATTTTAATGTAATTATTTCCTACTGAATCATTTACAATTATTAATTTGTAGGGACACTGCAGACGCATGGGTTTACAAGGCGCTCAATTGTGTAAGCACGGCGCCACAGTCGTCTCCCCGCAGCCAATCAGTTAGGTCGTAATTATTCGTAGTTATAATGTAGAATATTTAATTGTTTAACATGTCTGGTACCAGTAAAAGTTTATCTACATCAACAAGTGCTTTATTTCAATAACTTCATACCCCACCCCCACAAATTTTATTCCTATTGGACCATTAGATTTTTTTCACTTCTATTGGATCATGTGTAATTATTTTTCTATTTTAATTTTTTTACTTTTGTAATTGGACCTTTTTTTATTATAACTGCTTTTTTGACATTGTGTAATTTTCTCACACATTTTCATTTTCACTGGTTCGTATCGACTATTGGTAATTTTTCTACCAACTCACATTATAATTAATCTTTTTTTTTTATGAGATATAGATCTGCTCTTGATTGCAATTTATACAGCTTTGTCAAGATGTGGTCGACGATGGAGCGAGCAAACCTATTAGGTGCCGATTCACTCTAAGGCGCTAGGGTTGTAAGTGCCCGGACATACAGATGCCAGCAATTAATTTCACAACTTGGCTGTGCGCATTATGAAAGAGTTCTCAAAGCGCTTGGTCCTGATAGTAGGGATTTCTACCAAATGTGGATGATATCCTGTAGTGCGTCGTGTAGTCCGATGAAAGAAAGGAGATGGCGGAATAAGCTCATCATCTTGACATTGTTTTCAGTTATTATTAACTGTTTATTATTTCGGCATTATACAATTTATTGACACTTTATTAACTGTTTACTATTTCGACATTATATAATTTATTTATACTTTTTTCTAACATTGCATTCTTTTCTGTCCTAGAACTGCAACATATGTCACAGAACTGCTTAAAAAAACTAAATAGGTAATTAAAATGTAATTGTCTAGCAGTATGAGTCTGTCAATGTAATACTGATGGTGGTGCATGGCGTTAGTATTGCGTCGTTAAGTTCCCTTCAATGAGGTTGAGTTAGCGATGGCTGATGCTCGCGTCATGCTCGTGAACGGGTGCCGTCTGTCGGGACAGGTCAGGTCCTACATACTATGGCAACTCTTTTTACGTTTATTTCTAAAGGCAATATTCTCACTTTGAAACTCTTGTTTATTTCTGACATTAACCTACATTATACTCAAATTATTTGAATAAATTTGATGTAATAAACAATAACCTATTTTAAAAAGAGTAGTTTACTGCCGGTTCTTCTCCATAGGACCCACAATTTGGAACCGTTTCAAAAGTGCCTGTAATCAAGTTTATTTGAAATAAAAAAAAGATTTGAATTTGACGCGAGCATCAGCAGCGCATTGAATTTTTATTTTCGCATCTTCAGATTAATGCATTAAACATTATTTATTTATACGCTCGAAAGGAATACCGTTGCAAAGAAAATCATAAATAAACCTATCGTATTCATCAATCAAATGTATCGAAAGAAATATTAAACGAATCGTATTGAAATCAAATGCGTATAATTTTGTAGCTTCAAAGAGAAATCTTTATAATTTGTTTGATTTGCTATGGTTTTAATTATTGAGGACATTTATTAGGTTGTTCTTTGAATTGGAATCATAATTTGGTGGAATATAGAACAGTAAGTAAATTGAGAAATTGAAAAACTTATGAGATGCTTTTCACTGATTATTGATTTATTATTTATTCATTAGCTAACGCCCGCGGCTTCATCCTCGGTTTGTCGATAAAAAGTATGTGTGTTAATCACAGAAATCAAAGTAATAAAATTTCAACCAAATATGTTCAGCCGTTTCAGCATGATTGAAGGACATACAAAAAAACACACATGTTTTGGTATTTATAATATTGTTGAGATTTATAATTGAGCTTCATTTGGGAACAATTTTATTGTATCGCATTAGTTTTTAGTTTTTCTTATAGTCCTAATAAGACATCCAGATCTTAAAGACAAATTTTATTGATGACTTCATATAACACTATAACTTAAGTGCTTATCCATCTAATCATTACATTCCCAACTTTATCTCCTAGGACTATAGTTCAAAATCCCTTATGGCAATTGAACAGATGCCATAGTGGCTATAACACTAACATAATAGGCCGTAGATCGGTCAAACGAGTGTAATGCCGTTTATACAGGCGTAGGGGTGAGGCAGACACGGTGGTACACATTATTATATACTATAAGAGATATTTAAGGGATAGACTGATGGCGGATAGTGAAAAGTTTGCGCCCAAGGTTTTTTTTGTGACCATGAACACATAAAAAAAGGCAGACGAAATCTCTCTAAGCAATAAGTGAAGCACGCAATAGTAACTCGGGTCGCTAGAAAGTACCGGCTAGTACGCACACATTCACAAACTTAGTTTAGTAGTAGTAGAGCTCCTTTGTGAAAGAGCTCGTCCGGGGAAGTACTACCACCGTACCTACTTCTCCGCCAAATAGTGATGCTTTCATTGCTGTGTTTCGGTCTGAAACCTACGGGTGCCGGTGAAATTACAATCACATGAGACTTTCCATCTTCATGTCTCAGTTTGGCGAACCGACTTGCGGTACCATTTAGGCAACAGCCTAGGTGGTAGTGCAGTTGTGATGGGCAAAGGTAACCGCTTAACATCAGGTGAGCCTTTAGCTCGTTTCACCATCCTATACTATAAAAAAAAAAAGTTAGTAATGAATGTAAATCGCCAATCGCTATACAAGCACGCCATCTTGAGGACTGCTAAGAAGCGCTTGGAACCCAGTCGGCACTACGAGCGGCGAGCATCCCTAACCTACACGTGTGTGTACGTTCGTATACAGCCATAATCTTGTGTACGTAGGTGGTGCTAGCGTTTATATTGTATTGAGTGTCCGAGGTGAGATTTTTACTTAGAATATCTCAAAGAGTAATAAGCTTGACACTTGCGCCCCACACATTAGCCGCCCGCTCCAATTTGTGTTAGGGCTTATTAACGTGTGGAGACCAGCGAAAAACTCCCTGTGAGTTGTACACCACCACTATTTACAGGAACGTCGCCGTTTTTCATCTTCACTTGCCTTATGTACACGATTTTGTTCTTCTAAAATATTTATGAGGAATTTTCGGAAGTAGGTTTTTGGCACGAATATGATGTTAGAGAAGATTGGTACTTGCAATGTTTTAATGGTTAAAATGCAAGAAAGTGATATTCCGAATAACTATAGAAAGGAAAAAAAACCGGCCAAGTGCGAGTCGGACTCACGCAGTAAGGGTCCCGGGTCACCTTATTTATAGAAACCGATTTAATTTACGAGGGTTCATCAAAATATATCAACGCACCGTGAATTTTTGCATCTCTGCGTACCACCACATACGTCTATGTTTACCCTATTTTTATGATTTTTTTCTAAACTAAGTAGTATGCACTATGATCAGACCAAGTTTGACGTTGGTATGTATTACTGTTTTGAAGATAAAGCAGGAACAAAAATGTTGAAAAAAAGGCATGTTTTTCGAGGTTTCTTGTATGGTTTTATACTTTTTTATTTTTAGTATTTGTCGTGATAGGGGTTATACACATATTCTGAGAAAATGTCAACTGGCTACCTCATCATAACAGCCAAAAGACGTCCACTACTGGACATAGGCCTCCCCCAATTAAGGGGGGGATATGCCATAATCGGCAACCAAACATAACTGGCATAACATAACACATAACATACGTGGGACACTCAGAAAGTTTTGCGAAACTAAAAAAAATTGTTCTATACGTACATATATTTTTATCAAATCTTTTCAAAGTACTTTCCACCAGCCTCTATACAAAGATTCATGCGCCTAAACCAGTTTTCAAAACACTTTTTCCAGTCCGCCGCAGACACCTCGTTTACAGCCTGCTCGAACGCAGCCAGCGCATCTTCCGGCGACGAAAATTGTATCCCTTTGAGCTGATTTTTTATTTTTGGGAATAAAAAGAAGTCACACGGTGCTAGATCAGGGCTGTAAGGAGGGGTGACCCAGGAGTTTGACTGGCGTGCTGTCCAGGAAGTCCCTCGTTTTGAGTGCGGTGTGCGCAGGTGCATTGTCGTGGTGGAGCAGTAGCCCGCGGAGCCCTGTGTTTGGTCGCTTGTTGCTTATAACAGAGAAAACTTCTGGCAAACATTTGGTAGTATACCATTCGGCATTAATGCTTCTTTGATCCCGTAAGGGAATTGATACCAAGTGGCCAGTCAAATTAAAAAAGCTAGCGATCAAAATCTTACCCCCGCTTCTAGATCGCTTCACTTTGGTAGGCGTTGGCTCATTTTGAAACACCCAAACAGTCGACTGGCGCTTGGTTTCTGGGTCGTATTGATAAATCCAGGACTCATCACCTGTAACGATGTCGTTAACACGCCGAGACGAGCCTGCTTCAAGTTTGTTAAGCATATCACGGCACCATTCCACCCGGGCCTGCTTCTGAGCATCGGTGAGGTTGTGCGGCACCCAGCGTGATACTATCCTCCTCACGCGAAGATGGCTGTGTAGAATCTCGTGAACGCTTCCCGATCCAATCTTCAATATGTGTTGAATCTCCTGATATGTAATTCGCCTATTGTCTTGGATTAAATTTTTCACTGCTAGCACGTTTTCTTCGGTAACAGCCGTCAAAGGGCGACCGCTTCTTTCGTCATCCCCCAAAGTTGGTCGACCGCGCTTGAATTCGTTATACCAACGATACACGGTTGCCTTGGAAGGGCCTTCATCCATGAATGCCATTTGAAGTCTATCGTCCGATTCATCCGGTTTCAGGCGACACTTGAAATCGTATAAAATCATAGCTCTAAAATGTTCCCGGCGCAGATCCATATTTCAGTGAGACACAATACTTTGAATTAACTCGCAAAAAATGTGGAGGGAAATTTTGAAATTGGAACTTACTTATTTTTACTTATAAATAATCATATTTTCGAAAAACATTATAACTGGCCAGTTTCCCATATATAAAAACTTTTTTTCGCAATACTTTCTGAGGGGCCTGGTATATATCGCATAACTGGCTACCTACTACCATTAAAAAGATGAAGCCCTATGATAGACAGACGGTCATACGGATAGCGTAGCGAAAGTAATAGGGTCTCGTTTGGCACCCTTTGGGTACGGAACCCTTAAAAAGGAACCAAAATATTTGGTGGACTACACAAATCTAAAAAAAAAAATACACAGTACCCAGAAATAACAAACACACATGAGACTTTCTATCTTCATGTCTCAGTTTGGAGAACACGATTTGCCATATCATGGTTACATTACAGCCTAGGTGGTATTACAGTTGTTATGGGCAAAAGTAACCGCTTAACATCAGGTGGGCCTTTATCACGAATCGCCATCTTGTACCATAAAAAGAGTATATATAATATATCATGGTGTGGTTTTTAGTTTATAAAACTGCTGTAGCTGCTGTGCTCTAGTTTATAGGACTGCAGATCATGAGGTCGTGGGTTCGATTCCCACAGGACACAAATATTTGTGTGATAACAAAAAAAAAGTATATAAGTATTATATTCATTATCTAGTACCCACAGCACAGATTACCTATTAGTTACCCCATAGCACAAGCTCTGCTTAGTTTAGGACTAGATGATGCTGTGTAAAAATGTCCCATAATTTCAAAGGAAAGAAATAATACCTACTAGCCTATGACCGCGACTTCGCCCACGTGAATGTCATTTATTCCCCCGTCGTGTTGTTGTTTGTCCCTCGTGAACTGTTCATCTTTCCGGGATAAAAAGTAGCCTATATGTTAATTCGAGTCATGTTCTATATGTATGCCAAATTTCATTAAAATCGGTCCAGTCGTTCTTGAGTTATAAGTTATGTAACTAACCCGACTTCATCATCATCCTCCTGCCCTTATCCCAATTTATTTGGGGACGGCGCAGCATGACTTTTTCTTCCATACATCTCTATCAGCCGTCATCTCTATGTTCACTTTCTTTTTATCCATTTCATCTAACTAACCCGACTTATTAAAATTATTTGTCATGTGATGTGGTGGTGACTGGATTGCCACAGAGCACATAAATCCTAATAGAGGTAATAGAAGTGGGAAAGGTGCGTAAACGTGTCGCCACGTAGAGTTGTTTTTTTAGAACACCAGTGCGCGAACTGTTTGCTTGATCATGAGTGCTGTTTTGAACGCAGAGTCACTAAACTTGTATTTTGCAGCATATCTAACAGTGGATTTTTATTAGGCTTAATTTTTTTTGCATCGAATGCTAGAAACATGGTGGCCGTGGTTGCGTATTTATGTGTTGGAGGCGAAAAACCAGCGACATGTGTTTCCGTAGTAAAAGACTGTAGATAACATTTCTATTATCATATTATTTTGATTTCTATGGCTCAGAGGCATAAGATGGCTTGGCTTTCTTCTTTGCTAAGAGATATGGTGTTTTTTTTACCGCATGTAATAAATAAATAATAATATTTTGTTGATACAAATCTAGATTTTCATGCAAACCAACTTTTTGTGAAACTGAAGTGAAATCTCACCATCATCATCATCAACTCAGCCTTTTGAAGCCCATTGCTGGACATAGGCCTCTTCCTAATTGCGCCACAACACTCGGTCCTCTGCCTTCCATATCCAGTCCCCCCCAGCTACTTTCATCAGGTCGTCGGTCCATCTGGCTGGGGGGCTTCCTACACTGCGTTTGCCGATTCGCGGTCTCCACTCAAGGAACCGTCTGCTCTAGCGGCCATCAGTTGTTGGACAAATCTGAAATCTGAGCTACATTAATTCTTCCATTTATTTGATTGAGCATCGAAAATAGCTACGATTGATTTCAAAGAATTGTTCTCAATGAGAACAAAATAATTCAATAACAAACAATTCCAATGTCATAATAAAACAAAGTTTCAATTCAATTCATTGATTTTGCGAAAATGGGTACAAAAATCAGATGGTAATTTAAAAAAGAAGTAGGTTACATATGCCATATTCTGCTATTCTTTAGTTTAACCGGGTTAAATCGCGTATATTATTTAAATTGGTTTCCGTGACGTTTCGAAAGCTTTGCAGCATTTCGTGGTCGCAGGTAGACTAAGATGACAATCAAACTAAAACTATTAAACTTAGTTTTATTATAATGTGTAGTGATCGCGAAAACCTAAGAAGTTAATTCCAATTTCACCAAAAAGGAACTTTGTTAAAATAAAATAGAGTCTTTAATTATAACAAAATACAATTTAGATTGCAAGAATGATCAGTCATGATGTAACGATGACGTGGTGTAGGGTGACCGTGAGAGCTATCAGATTAAGAGGTATGTCTTGCCGCGTCTAGTAACATACTTATAAAGAGGTTCTAACCGCTGGAGTGACCGGGCGCATCTGTCTTTTAACCGTTGAGTGACCACGACATTACGTTACTAGCCGAGTAAAAATGCGCGGCCCGCTCATTTTACAAAAAACGTTATTTATGACTTTGTTTCTCAGAAGGTTGCTTACAATTGAAGTTTTTTATAATGCTTATGAATAGGCCTCTTCAACCCTTCACGGGTTGTTTTGTTTTAATTTATGATCTCTTCACTTAATAATCGTTTGTAAACATAAACATTGAGCATTTTTTGTCTTATTTTTTAAACGAATTTTAACAATAAAGTGAATTGTTAACCTAGATGTTTTATGGTTTAAAATGCGTGGTGTGATTATTCTTTATGTAGAAATTAAATAAAATTACATTGCATCGAAAAAATACGAGAATAAAGTAAATTCGTTGCCGCCAAGACGAGACGTAGGTACAACAGACTGAATAAAAAATATTTATATTAAATCTTTGAGTGAATGGTTGTAGTATTACCGTACCTTTAAATGATGGGTTATTCATGGTAATATTGCCAAAAAGAAATAACTCTTAGTTGGAAAAATATTAGACATATTCATGAGGTACTCCACATTCACTTCGCTTGGGTACTACTAGTACCCATGGCCACTTTAAGGCAAAACACGTTTGGGTACTACTAGTACCCAAGGTCACTCGAGTGGCTAAATATACCAGTAGCATTTTGGTAGCTTTTTGACGGTTTAAAAATGCTCGTACACTGTCTTATTAATGAAAAAAATGCATGGACTTGACGAATTTGAAACAAAATTTGGCCACGATGATTCACACATTGCATACAAAAAAATCTCAGCCATTTATGTACTAAGGTTTCAGAATTTCTCAATAATTGATTGTGTGTATATAAAGCTTCGGTTGTTACACTGTGACATAATAAACCTCTATTTTTTGTCTTATTTGGTACATTACTATACCACATAATACTTGGGGAGCGTCTGTGTAAAAGGGAATAAAGTCACCATGAGCAAACTTTAGGAAAACCAGAAGTAAAACACATGTTTTAAAAGGCTTTCTCATAGATTTTTCGATTCTTTTTTTTGCTTTTATAAGCAGTGATAGCCTACTGGTTGAACACTTGCCTTCCATGGAGGAGGGTCTGAGTTCAATCCCGGGCCCGCACCTCTGACTTTTCGAATTCATGTGCGGATTTATATTCGATTATCACTTGCTTTAACGGTGAAGGAAAACAGCGTGAGGAAACCTGCACACCTGAGAGTACTCCATACAGTTCTCAATGGTGTGTGTAGTCCGCCAACCTGCACTAAGCCAGCGTGGTGGACTAAGGCCTTAGCCTTCACGTACTGAGAAGAGGCCCGTGCCCAGCAGTGGGCCAGTACTGGGCTGGTTATGTTTATGTTATGTATAAATTCAACATACGAAACACGATACGTCGAAAAAACTTTCCTTTGGGAAAATCGCTCCTTCTATAATGTATATACAATCTAAATATAAACAATTCGAACTCTCAGATTATTCGAACTAATTAAAGCACGTTCAATATACAAAATAAACGTCCATAAATTATCAATAAACACAGATTAAGTGGAAAATACGCATAATAATGCTGTACTAAAATAGTTTTATACAAAACAACATCCCACATTAATATTATTCATGGACAGCCTACTAAAAGAGAATGGAGATCAAAGGCCCCGAAACGTGTGAATCGAGTTAGTGGCGGGGGATCCTCATCCCCCAAGAGGTTGGATGAAGAGGATGGAAACACAAAAGATCCAGAGCCATCATTTTCCTGTACTAATGTGACGGACAATACTGAACGGTTCTTTTTAACCTCCCCCCTCTCAGTTTCCCGATGATTTCCTTTGGAAAAATCTTTTATCTTTTGAATGTGATTCGGAATATAATGAGGACTCCGTTTGAGATGTTGGAGTTTTATTTAGATGTACTGATTGATAGGGTGTAAGTAAACAATGGGACGGTCACTTCTCGGGAATTAAAAGTATTTTAATATAAAAAAATGTTTTTAAACAAGTTTTCTTCAAAACAGAGTTGTTGTTGCAACTTGATAGCTGAATGACTAAACACACTGCGAACACCTAACCGTTTGCCAGGCGTTCATCTCTCTCTACATATAGGAGACAGATCGGGAGCCACGGAAGGGCGTAAGCCGACCTCCAACCATACTAGGTGTGGGCCTGCGGGTGAAGGACTCGGGGTAGTTCGTGTTCTTAGCAGTCAAGGCCCGTAACGGTTGTGCGCAGTGTTCCACGCACGTAACTCCTCCTGGAGGGTGTGGCCAAGGTTAGGCCGCACGGGAAGAACGGGCTCACCCCTGCTAGTGGCAAGACGGGACCTGTCGGGGGTAGTAGGAGAATATAGAGCCTATTCCACGCCCCCGGCCAAAGGTAGACACGTGATCCTCTAGATCATGTGTCGGTCCGACACTGGCTACGCCTTGCCTGGGTGGTGTGCAGCCATGAGTATTAGTAGTATTCCCCACGGAATAAAGGCGTTCAGATTTGAAGGCTGCTGGTGACAGTCAAATATAAGGTTTTTCAGCTGTCTTTAGGAACGCGCCAATCTTCTTGGGATTGTATTTAGTGTTGCCAAAAATCGATTATCTATTAATCGAGAGTTCTACCCTCGTATGATTAACTATCAATTGGCATATCGATGTATCGACAGGATTTTTTTTACAATACTGTCGATACTATTGATATTATTAAACTATTTTTATAAATAACAAAATAAAAATAAAATAAATATTTTACAATACTATCGATAATATCGATAAAAGCTTTCAATCGATAATATAGGTAATCTATCGATTTTCTGGCAATACAAGTTGTGGGTGTATGTATATGTATAGGCGGTGATAATTATTTACTTATTACTATCAGATTGGCCGTCGATAATTGGGTTGCGGGGGTCTGATGGCAGTCGCTCCGTGTAAAATACTGAATCTCCAATTGGGAAAAGGCTCGGAGGATGATATCAGATTGGCCGTCGACCTCTATCATAGCGACAAGAAGCGACAAGAAGCGACACTTAAGCATGTGTGGGCACGGAACGGAACGGGCAGTTTCTCGGCTGCCCAGCCAAGGCACAGCGGTGACAATTGCATACACGCGCTCGCTCAAGATCACCGGCGAGCGAGCTCACACCATTGAGTTGTACCTATGGACCCGTAATACCTACGAAATAAGCGTGGTATACCTACAATATCCGGGCCACCGTTATGGTGGCCATAGCTAGGGAAGTAAGTAATCAAAACTAAAAAGTATCGATATCGATGCTCGTGTTTCGTACCAGAGATGTGTGCTGATTAAAATCATTTTCAAGTAGTAATAAATAATGCAATTATATCAAATACTAAGTTCGGCTGTCCCTAGGACATAAAAAATCAAGCTTCTAAGTCAAGGCAATCATACGGCTATGTCACATTTTTATACTCGCAAACTCACATAAAAAACCTATAGGGTACTTCGCATTGACCTAGAATCATGAAATTTGGCCAATATATCGAAATTTCTTCTTTTTTTTTCAGTATATCGAACTCCGATTGTATATTAAAAAATATCGATATATCGAAAATCTGATATTTAAAAAATATCAACAGCCCTAGTTTGTTTACTTGACAGCTCATGTACTATGGGCCACATTGCGGGGTAAGCGGGGTTGCCACGCGGCGTAGGTATTTTGACATCCCGTAAAGATGTTGCCAAGCAGGGAATATACAAATAGCATGCGATCTCTTTCACCAGACGACATAACACGTTGGTTAACAAGAGACAAAGAATAGTTTCATAATTCAATAACGATTTAATAGATATTTGTATAAACTAGGTGGATATAGAAGAATATGCCGCTTCCTTAGGTTTCTTAATTCAATGGCTCACACGTACACGGAGTGTCACCGCTATGCCTGTAAGCCCAACTATTACCTAAACGTGTGATAAAGATATATTTTGTTTTGTTACAGATGTGATACAAGTGTGGTCAGCGCCGGGTGGCATGACGCGGCTACCTTGCGACCTGGCGGCCTCCGTCAGCGAAGTAGCCCTCATGTTCTGGTTCAAAGAGGGGGACAGGATGCCTATTTACACGTGAGTTGATACATTGATAATATCAGTATTAAATAAATGTTCGCGATTGCTCGGTGGGATTATACTGCCATGAAAATTTGGCATAAACCTTGCATTCTGGCAGTTTGAATTAGTAAAAACGTAGGTACCGTGTGTATTGAAAATGAATCATTTCAAATGCGACAATATACGACTTAAAAAAGAATATAACCTTATTCTAGGTTTAAGTTTACTTAATCTGAAAAAAGGTCATTGTACTCATCATTATGAACAACTATGGGACAAACACTGAAATCGCGAAGGCGCAGCGTGGTTAGGCCCCCTACAAATTGGACCGACGACCTGGTAAAGGTTGCGGGAATCCGCTGGATGCGAAAGGCGCAGGACCGGTCGCTGTGGCGATGCTTGGGGGAGGCCTACGACCAGCAGTGGACATCTTTCAGCTGAAATGATGATGATTAGTAAAATGTCGCTGACGTCATCCAAAGACGTAGAAAGTGGAAGTTAAATTCGATACCACGAGCAGTGTTCACAGTAGCTTAGCAGCGTTCCTATAGCATCAGTCTTTTGCTGAAAACACCTCCCAAATAAAATTGCCGGATAGGAAACCGATTTTTCAACTCTTTTATAATAAACCTGGTTTTTATACCGCCCGCAAAAAATACCTGAAAACTCATCACACCAAAATTTATTATCATGAACTTTCTCACGAATAGTTTCCAGCTACTATGTTATCAGTTCGGTCAAGTTTGATTCATTAAAATTGGGTTTTGAACTTCCGATAGAAGTTGGAATAGGTCAAAGTTTTAACGATGTGCTGCCATATGACGGAGCCTCGGGGCCTGCACTGTGACGAGATAAATTCTAGAATTCGTATTGGCTCAATTACATTTCTTTCCTCCTACTTGTTCGGAAATTGCTTCATTATTTTAAAAAAAACCGGCCAAGTGAGAGTCGGACTCACGCAGTAAGGGTTCCGTACCATTCATCGACCTAGTACCCTATAGAAACTGATTGAATTTACGAGAGTTTATCAAAAGACATCAACGAACGTACGCGATATTAGAATTTTGGCATCAACAAATACTAAAAACAGGACCAACATAGATATATATCTATGTTGGTCCTGTTTTTAGTATTTGTTGCAAAACTACATAGTATGCACTATAATCAAACCAAGTTTGACGTTGGTATGTAACACCGTTTTGAAGATAGAGCAGGACCAAAAACTATGAAAAAAATGCATGTTTTTCAAGGTTTCTTGTATGGGGACCCCCTTTGGTTTAGACTTTTTTTGTTTTTGGTATTTGTCGTGATACCCCTTATAGTTACACATATTCTCTGAAAATTTCAACTGGTTATCTATTACCATTACAAAGATACAGCCCTTTGACAGACAGACGGATGGACGGACAGACGGGTGGACGGACGGATGGACAGCGTAGCGAGAGTAATAGGGTCCCGTTAGCACCCTTTGGGTACGGAACCCTAAAAAGGAATATGTTAATCGGCTCTATTCCATAAGCAACGAAATAACACGCCAGCAATTTCCAACACGGTTAGTAAGAGGTTTAGTATAAACAAAAAAATCTCTTGTATATGATAACTGCGCGTCTTGATAGTGCGATTCAGATTTTGTAACGTTATCTACAACGTCGTTGGTGCAAGTGCATATATAGCACGACAGATGTCGCTACAACAACCACGACTGAAGAAAATGAGTAATCATAGCATTCTGAACTTAGATGTTACAGTATTAATAGATTATTTACTCAAAGCCTTTGATCAAATTTACTATAGATGCACGGTCTTGTACAAAATCAAACCTAAAAAACGTGTCCACGATAATGTATACTTGTTATTATGTTTACGACAATGACAAGTACGACAATTCATCATTTATTTGCACATTTGGAGTAGAGTTTTTTTTATACACATTTCAGCATCGTTAAACGTTTCAGTGCTAGCGCGGTCGTGAAGCGGTTGAGAGCGAAACTCTGACCCACACGTAGCATGGGTGCGAGTCGGGCGCGAGTCGGGCCCACGGTCTTTGCAGTTCATACAAAAAATAATCCATTGGCAAGCAGCCTTCAGGTTTAGTTCCTGAGTGTATCAACAGATGGCTCTTTGTTCAAAACGGTGTGTTTTTATTTAATAGTGACGAAACCGACCTGAATTATTATGTTTTTCTATCTTTAAATTACTCACCTACCCTTCCGAATACACGTTAAAGATGTTTTCTGCGATACAAGATGTGGTAACAGCTATTTTAAAAAGAAAAAGTGATTTACCTTGCATAAAGAATTATACTAATCGATTTTATTGATTTGCCCAGACCACAGAAGTGATATGACAGAATTTTGGTTTGAGTTCTGTATAAGTTTTTTATAAATAACAACGGTGATGTACTAGTGTGTAATGTTTGTGTAACGTTGTTGACTAGCATCAGGACAGACAAAGAAGATATGTGAAATAACTGGCTATTGAATATTATAAAAAAGCTTGTAAAACTACATTAAATTTGCAAACCATAATCATCATCATCATCATCATCATTTCAGCCGAAAGACGTCCACTGCTGGACATAGGCCTCCCCCAAACATCGCCACAACGACCGGTCCTGTGCCTTCCGCATCCAGCGGATTCCCGCGACCTTCACCAGGTCGTCGGTCCACCTTAACCATAATAATGCATTTTATTTTATATCCCAAATTACACCTAAGTTAAAGCTCTAAATGAGATTTTGTGTAATAAAACTAATAACTAGGTGAGGTAAATTAAATTAAATACCTCACCTAGTTGTTAGTTTTATTGCACAAAATCCCATTTAGAGCTGAAATGTTCTAAAGGTTATTGTAGGGGTCATGCGAGGTCACATATACCTACTATAGATAGGTATAGGTATGTAGATAGCACGTTGTAGTTCCTGAAGTTAACACCGGAGGCGCTCCTATCGTCTTTTTGACTGATTACTCTATTCTCAGCTATATAATGTACTCTGTGGTCGGGCCCGCATTGGGTGGAGCGCGGGAGCCGCGGGCGGCTACCAAAACGCGCGGCCCGTGCTCTGTCTGTAGTGGCGGGAGACACGCACGGCTCCCGCGCTCAACCCGACGCGGGCCCGCAGCCGCGCTGTGTGATGTCGTCCATAAAAAACAGGTTTATTTACCCGCCACGGGCCCGACCCGACTCACGCCCGTCCCGCACCCGCGTTGTGTGTGATTTGCGCTTTATTATTGCACTGTTTTGATGGCATCGTTTTTCGAGGAGCGATGGTGCGTTTATAGTACATTTGATCGAAGCTCAAAGCATTAACACCATATCGATATTTAATCACCTACACAGCAACATTCTCGTCCTAGTTACGAATCCAGGCAGCTTCACTGAAATCTATTCATTCTGACCATTCAAATGAAGGCCATCTTGGCTATCTGGAGACATGATCGCATCAAAGCGTTAGACTTAGCTCGGTATAGCTTGTATCGGGCATTGTTATCGACTGATTAAGCCAAGCTGGGACAATGGGCTTATTAAATAACGTCTCAGAGCTGTAGAACATGGTAGGTAATTCATGTGTTTCGGAGATTGATTGTGACCAGATTTCGTGTTGATTGGTTGTCGAGATATACAACGTGGATATGACAATACAACAATACATGAAAACACGGTTATTACTAGTCTATAGAAGCATTTTAAACCATAAAGTTGTTATCAGTATATACAAAGTCTTTGTTTTAAACACATATACACGCTGAAATTTGAATCATACAAATACTCACTACACTACTTTCTTATTAGTTAATATTATATTTTATTTTATATTTTGTTTTAATATTTATGTTGTTCAAAAATTAAGTTTTGTTAATTTTCGATAAACAACTTATACATGCTGAAATTTGAGTCGCTTAATTCCCGAAAAGGGGTCATTGTACTCATCATTATGAACAACTTTTACTATGGGACCAACCCTAAAATCGCGAAAAAAAAATCAGTTGGTCCCTACATTTGTGTTCACTTAAATCGATAAAAAGTATAAGTTGTTTATCGAAAATTAACAAAATTTAATTTTTGAACAACATAAATATTAAAACATCGAAATAATAAGAAAGTAGTGTAGTGAGTATTTGTAATCATCTGTAATTAATGAGAAAGAGAGTTTAAAATCATATGGACTCGCACAGGTCTTTGACCTAACGATCTTTCCCTAGAAAAATGGTCCTTCATTCAAAATCAATGAAATTATAGTACATTATGATACAAGTGAGCTAAGTTGACTATTATACTCGAGGCTGGATTGCAGCCTGAGCCAAAGGCGAGGGCGTAATGGAGCCGAGAGTATAATAGTCAATGCTCACGCGTGTCATACGACGTTTTTCAACACACTTGCGAGGAAAAATACATCAATTACACATTTTAGACAAATATTGAATTTGTGAAAAATTATAATAATGGCGCGCGGACGCGGTGACATACAGCTATGCGCGCGCAGGTGGTCGAAGGAAACCGCCATACAGCCTAATATAAAAATATTATAAATTGTTTTTTTTATTTATAACACAAATTAATATTAATTTGTTGACAAAAATTAATAATTTGATGAAGTGAAATGTTTATATAGCATATTTTAATTAATACAGTTGATTTATTCCCAAAAATGTTTAATTTAGTTCAGGCATAAAAAGTCATTGCTGCGATTTAAAAATAAACTGTAAAGTAAAAATTAAAAAGCACTAGTGTAATAATATAATGAAAAAAGCACGCGTGCGTTATAAGCCATATTATGAACCTAAAAGCGATGTACTAAGAGCCACTTTACGAGCAAGTGTGTTGAAAAAATAATTTCCTGTGGCTATTAAGCTATTGACTGGATTTGTTTGATTTTTTGTATACTGTCAGAGGACGTGATTCTCTGTACGTGGTTTTATTAAATGTCGTATTGTCATATCCACTTTGTATATATCGGGTATAATTGAATACGGTATGAAGCTTGAAAATAATATGCAGCAATCAAAACTAATGTAAAGAAAGAAAAACTTTGTTTAGCACAGGACAGCACAACAATTTTTTATTTTTTTTTATTTAGCTGTCTATATAAAGCAACAATAACAAGTTACAAAATCACAATACAATTACCTTTTGCTTGGCTGATGATGTAAGCACCTGGTGCCCGAACTAGGAATTAACCTGTATCTCAGGCACCAGTGACCCCACCCCCACACAACAAGTTGTATCAACATTTAATGTATCAGAGTTCAGACTGAAAACCCCAATAAATCAAAACTTTGCTCACATTATTAAAAGTAAACAAGGAACATTATCTCTCTGTATAAACTGTTATCACTGGTACATACACGTATTTATTTCGTTATTTATTAAAGAATATTATTTGTTGTTACATGTGTATATATTGTATATATTTGGTATATATTTACGGATATATAATAGAATTTATTTTAAATATTTATACATGTAATATTTCCTATGGTAGGTAAATATTTATTTATTTATTATATTAAATATTAGTAAACTTTATGAAAGTGCACCACATACTGCCCCCATCTATTTTTCACGTCTTCCTTGTCCATCTAAAGGTTGTCTGGAAGATATCGCTATTAGCGATAAGACCGCCAATGTACCCTTATTTTACATGTTAGTCCTAAGTTTAATAATGTTATTGGTGTACAATAAAGAATATTCTATCTATCTATCTATCTAAACACATACAATTCAATTATACGGAACACGAGTACGGAACAAGAATACGGTATGAAGCTTGAAAATAATATGCAGCAATCAAAACTAATGTAAAGAAAGAAAAACTTTGTTTAGCACAGGACTGCACAGCAATTACAGTGAAAAGGGAAAAATGAGACACAATTAAATATGAATTTTATTTTCTGTCGGGCATGCCCAATTGCCTATGCCAAAAAGGTCTGCAACTCAGCATGTGCCGGGCTTGGAACACCCAGCGTTGATCTACTATGCTATAGTTACTGGACCACGAAGTGGTTCGATTCCAGCACATGGTCTAACTTTTGTTTCTCCAGTTACACATGCGTTTTTTTATTATTTATTAAAAAGAAATGAACCTATTAAAATGGATCAGCATTGTAATAATACTAGCTTATAATAATTCAGCATTATAATTATATTTGCTTACGATCAAAGTTCGATCCTGCGACTTCTGGTTCCTGGCGTACTGAACCATTTTGTGTTATTTTAAAGAACACCATGACTTCAAGAAGTCTTCAAAGCCAGCCAACAGCATGTCGGGCCATGCTCAGTATTATAGGGTTCCTTAAGTAGGTGTTGCAAACAAATCAAATCGAATATTAATCATGGCTATTTTCGTTTTTGCGATAGATGGCAGCATTGGCGACTCCGAGAGTGTTGTTAGTAGCCGCTAGATGGCGCGTGCTATACAACGCCAAATGCAATAGACATTTACCTTCATTTTAGTAGACCTATTTAATTATAACCCACACGAGGGGGTGCAGCAAAAAAAAAAACATCCCCATTTCACATGTATGGGGCCACCCCTAAAATACGTAATCACGATTTTTTTATTCTTTTAAAATTGAGATCTATATCTAGACTATTTTTTAACAAAATTTCATTTACTTACGTTTATAACTGTAGAAGTTATTAAGCTGTAAAGCTGATTAGGACAGACGGACAGACGGACGGACATGACGAAACTATAAGGGTTCCTTGTAGGACTACGGATCCCTTAAAACGACATCATACCCCTCAAAATTCTATTCATACCATAAACAAAACAACCAAACCATAAATAAATACAAAGATAATCCCGTGACGACTCAACACACCATAATCCTATGGTATTTCGTCTCGTTTATTTTACGCGGAGCTTCATTTGTCTAATGGAATAAAGCCTGTTCGTTGATTGGAGTTTTCTGCCTATGCCGTTTTTGTATGTAGCATTGGTTTTTTCCGTTAGTTTTGTTGTGAACATGCTTTCGTGAATTGTGTTTCAGTTTTATTTGTAGAGAATGCGGAGGATACAGTTATTTTTTTACTTTGAGTATCGAATGGTGATATAATAATTTCTTAGGTTTTCCCGATCACTATACACATTATTTGGACGACGTTTGTGGTCTGGTGGTTCGAGGGTCGGACTGCTGATCACGAGGTCGTGGGTTCGATTCCAACAGGACACAAATATTTGTGTGATGAACATAAGTGTTTGTGTTGGTCTGGGTGTTGCTTATGTATTATAAGTATGTATTTACAAAAAATAAGTATATAAGTATTATATCCATTGTCTAGTACCCATAGCACAAGTTCTGCTTAGTTTGGGACTAGATGGTGCTGTGTAAAAATGGCCAAAATTTTTTTTATTTATTATAATAAAATAAGTTTAACCGGATTACATCGCGTATATTATTTAAGTTTGTTTTCCTGACATTTCGAAAACTTTGCAGCGTTCGTATTCTCAGGAATACTAAGATGACAAAAGTTATATTTAATAAATTCCAATGATATTTAAAAGTACAGATATGCCATACCCTAACAAAACAAACGAAAAAAATGTTCCGTACGCAGCGGCAGCGCAATACACATGAACTAGTACAGAGTAAGTATGTTGGTTACTTCAAGTTACTTTCGCGTCATAATTGGAACATATCTGAACACACACGCCACCATTTTAGTATTTTTTTGTCACCGGTGACGATCGGCGTCTTACCACACGCGGATTAATAGAAAAACGTCCTAATTAGAACGTTTTCGAGTCTTCAATTGCAAATGCAAGTATCATATCTGTACTTTTAAATATCATTGGTAAATTCCAAATACTAAGATCAGTGAATTGTTTGGTTTAGGAAATAAAAAAACTTTTTGAATTAAAACTTCTTTACGCACGCTTGACTTTGGGAGTAAACTGGTGAATGCGTTACGAAAAGCGAGGCGAACGGAGGGGGTAATGCGGGTCGCGGGGAACAAAGGCGCACGCTAGGGCGGCCACGACACAGCGCCGGCAGATGTACGCGCGCCGACATTCCTTTGTTCTCATTGAAATAGTATTGAGGGAGATATAAGTTAGTGAAGTTTTACTTAATTCTTGTGCTCTAAAGCACAGTCGTTTTTTTATATAAATAAGCAAAGTGCTAGTTTTCCTTGGTCATTATTTGAAGACTCCACCTTTACCGGAAAATCTTCTATCCCAGACCAACTTCGTGAAGGTCAAACGCACCATCATATACCATTATAATCCAATCTAGTGCTGATCTGAAAATAAAATAAAAGCCTTATCTTTCGTACGTAGGAATCGTAAAAATCGAGCGTAGGGTAAGTTTTACGAGGGGCAGTGGGGACAGAGGACAGACTAACACGTCGTTATTTCTTAATGTGATCCCCGACATGGTAGCCGACTGGGAAGAGAATGGCAATGGTATTTTGGATGAAGAAAGGATAGTTTAATTTTATACTAGCCTGTGCCCACGGTTTTACCCGCATGGATGTAGTATATCTTTTAAAGCCTTTTGCACCTCTCTATACACTTGCAACTTATGGGTTTCCTACACACAAGCTGCTTACAGTGCCCTCCGTGTCCAGTATAATAACGCGTTCAGGGCGGTATTGGGACTGCCCTGCTTCTGCAGTGCCTCGGGCATGTTTGCGGAAGCGCGCACCGACTGTTTCCACACCACCATGCGCAAGCGGTGCGCGTCCTTGGTGCGCAGGGTGCGGGCCAGCTCCAATACTGTCCTGGCGATGATTGCTGGGCGACTGGACTGCCCTTACATCAGGCACTGCTGTAACAGACATGTTGCTGGTAGTGCCTGAATGTCAGTGAAATGAATGTGATTTTGAATGTTATTATTGTAATTATAAATATGTGTTTTGTGTCTATATTTTATGTAATTTTATGTCATATGGGTACATACCTGAAATAAATGCATTTTATTTTTTTATTTATTTATATCACGCATCCCTCTGGAACTGTTCATTTTCCCGGGATAAAAAGTAACCTATATGTTAATCCGAGTTGTGTTCTATCTCAGGGGTCGCCAAATGGCGGACCGCTGAACCATTTTGTGCGGACCGTGAGAACACAGCTACTTGCACTACAGAGTGGTTTATTTATTGGTGAAATAAAGACACCATAAATTCCACTTTGTTCACCCAGGTGATTTCACCCAGGTGAACAAAGTGGAATTTATGGTGTCTTTATTTCACCTCGGAATCATTGCACCTAGGTGAATTCACCTAGGTGAAATGATTTGACATAATTGGTGTCATTTGTTCACCTTGGAACTAAATCATCCAGGTGAACAGGGGCAACTATTTTTATTATTCTTGTGGACTTTAATCACCCACATAAAATTACGTAATTTAATAAAAATGTATCCCCCGCATTATATTTGTTGACGTCAATTCGAAAACGGCCGGGCAAAGTAACAAGCTAACAATCGAGACAAAAAAATGCCTTTTTTATTTCCGTAATTACATTTGATTAAAAAATATTTTATTCTATAAAATGTTGTGCGGATCGCAATGGTCATTTCATTTCTTAAAACGGACCCCGAGCGAAATTAATTGGTGACCCCTGTTCTTTCTGTATGCCAAATTTAATTCAAATCCATACTTGAAAAACGACTCCTAGATACTTATCTTAATCATATCACCGATGACTTAATTTTAAAGAAAGAAAGAAAGAAAATGTGTTTATTGGCACAAACAATCAAATTTACAAAAATAAAAGAACATAAAAAATTAAACATTATTATGTAAGTGCCAAGAGGGGCTCGTAGCGAAACAACGACTGCGCGGATTGTACGATCTGCAAGGTTAAGCTGCACTTGCCGCGGTCAGTCTGTGGATGGGTGACCGTTTCGTTACACACCGAGACCCCTCCGTGCCTCGGAGAGCACGTTAAGCTGTCGGTCCCGGTTGTCACACGAATATCTATGGCAGTCGTTACGGGTAGTCAGAAGCCTGAAAGTCTGACAACTGGTCTAACCTCCGAATGTCGGTATTACCCAGTAACTGGGTTGCGGGGGTCTGATGGCAGTCGCTCCGTGTAAAATACTGATGTTCAGCCGCATCTGGCTAGACTGGAAGCCAACCCCAATATAATTGGGAAAAGGCTCGGACGATGATGATTATGTAAGTGCCAAAGGGCCAACAGCTCAGCATAATGTATTACCCAGTAACTGATGGGTTGCGGGGGTCTGATGGCAGTCGCTCCGTGTAAAATACTGATGTTCAGCCGCATCTGGCTAGACTGGAAGCCGACCCCAATATAATTGGGAAAAGGCTCGGACGATGATGATTATGTAAATGCCAAAGGGCCAACAGCTCAGCATAATGTTAGGTACAGTACAGGTACTGACTACCCAACGCTGATTTTCAGCGACCTACGAGTGCCATACACTCATGACATCTTTTTTCAACCCATTTACATAAAACCGGATACGATTTTTCAACCATAAAATGAAATATATAAAGCATATTACATCAGTAAACTGATTTACGTGCAATGAATATTAATGTAGGAACAATTATCGACAGTACCGTCAGCGAGTCATCATTCAGTCCGAGACCATTATGCACCCAAATTGCTATTACTCTCTGATATATGTTCGAAAATTTCTTTATCAGACCGATATTGATATGAATATCCCAATGAGGCGCGTAATTTTGTGCTGTGTGTTTATTACCCGACTGCGCCAGAAGGAGGGTTATGTTTTTCGAGTGTATGTACGTATGTATGTATGTATGTATATTTCTTTGGCACGCTCTGTGGCCTAAACGGCTTGATGGATTTGAGATTGAGAGGTGTCGTTAGATTCGTCTTAATTCTGAGAGTGACACTGGGTACATCAAAATTTAAAAAATTAAAATGGCCGCTTTTTGGCGCCATATTACCTCTTCAAAAAATTTTTTTTTCCGTCAAAAACTATCGAGTGGGGTATCAAAATAAAGGGTTTTATAAATGCTTTACAAAAATATACACAACTTATATGTTTAAATGTAATTTGGAATGAAAAATGCTAAAAAACAACAAAATATTTAACGTTAAAAATTAATTTAACTTTTCAAAAAAAACATTAATAGTATAATAAATAAAACATGAAAAAACTAAAAAAAAATTAAAAAAAATAAATTAACAAACTTTAAAATTACATAATAGTTCATAGGTAGCCTCCGCCTGCGTGTTGATAAGTCTTGTTTATATCTTTTCTGTTATTTTTACACGCAGTCGGGTTTTTTGTTTTTGTTAATTAATTTTTTTATTTTATTCATGTGTTTTGATGTGGTTTTAGATATATGGGTTATAAAAACTGTCTCGTGGTTTCAAACTCAATAATTTGATACCAAAAAAGTTTTTGAAACTCAACTTTTGTGTTGGTTACACAGAGATTTTAATTACCACTGTTCGACTATATGGTTTTAATGCTCGAGAAAATGCTCTAGTTTATACTCACCTTTTCTTTTTTTAGTTTTTATTATTATTTTCCTTACGACTTAAAATTGTTTTAATTATTTCTATCAACATAAAGTTTGTGTGACTTAAAAAAATTGAATTCGAAAGTAGAATATGAGGTGCTACAATTAATTTAACCACAACACAAAGATCACTGACTCATATTTCTCATACTAAATCAAAACACGTGTGTAAATTCTCGGTAGCTTGTGGTAGCACGCCGTGGCAAAATCCCCTGCCCCACCGTTCCTGATGTGCGCTGGCCATAATAGGGTCTTGTTGGCACTCTTTGGGTACAGCATCCTAAAAATAGAATGTTCCTATGTATGAATCATCCTGAAAATAGAATGAATAATGTATGTATGTAATAACTTCTTAGGTTTTCGCGATCACTACAAATTATAATAAAACAAAGTTTAACCGGATTAAATCGCGTATATTATTTAAATTGGTTTCTCTGACGTTTCGAAAGCTTTGCAGCATTTCGTGGTCGCAGGTAGACTAAGATGACAAGCGTCTTTACAAATATTACTAAAAAAATATTTTAATCTACCGTACAATATAATTAATTAAAATCGTTTCGATGCACGCAGTAATCACTCACAATATCATTATCTTTTACAGTGTTGCGTGCTGTTTGATTATTTTTAGGACTGGGTTCCAAACAGGTGGTAGCTGCCAACCATCTTCCCTATTAAAATTAGGATGTTTTTTAATTTCAATAGCCTCACGGAGCATTCTAGGTACATATCGGTTTTCCTTCGCCAGAACTTGTGGTTTATCAAATCGAAGAAAATGGTTGGGTTTTTCTAGGGCATGTTCACACACTGCAGACTTTGTGGAGCGTCTGTTCTTGACGTCAGCTATATGTTCTTTAATTCTAGTGGCTATAATACGCTTTGTTTGCCCTATGTATGATAACCCACAATCACAATCAATCTTGTAGACCCCTGCATCTTGTAAGGGAATGTGACATTTCACCGGTCTGAGGTGTTGGCTGATCTTTCTTTGGGGCTTGAAATAGGTTTTGATAGAAGCACGCTTCAAGATATGACCAATTCAACGATACAATACGCGATTTAATCCGGTTAAACTTTGTTTTATTATAGTATGTATGTAACTTTGAACAAAAAAAAACTGAATGCTCCTATAATAAATAAATACTACGAAACATCTAAACACTGGCAATATTAATCATTTTAACAGAAAACAGCGATACGTTCGGTTGACAGTTGAAATCCACATGATTGATTAAATGCTGGAGTTCGACGGCTCGGAATATACTGGTGTCATGAGTTACGAGACAAGGTACAACCTAACGGGTGGGTAGAGGGCTAAGTGGTCAAAATAAAGTGTAAATAAAAAAGTTTTTTGAATTAAAACTTCTTTACGCGACTTGGGGAGTAAACCGGTGAATGCGTTACGAAAAATGTGATCGGGTGAGGTGAACGGGGGGCGTAGTGCGGGACGCGGGGTACGAGGCGCGCGCTTGATCAGCCACGACACAGGCGACACAGCGCCGGCAGAGGTACGCGCGCCGCGCCGACTTTCTTTTGTTCTCATTGAAATAGTATTGAGGGAGATATAAGTTAGTGAAGTTTTACTTCAGTCGTGTGCACACTCGTTTTTTTTCATTATCACGTACTTGTCTTATCGTAAAAGAGACACATGCAACTACAGGATGGCCTAGCCCAGATTTGCTTTTTAACATCATCATCATCATCCGATACTAGTCCACTGCTGGACATAGGCCTCTCCAATGGCACGCCACTGACATCGATCCTCGGCCTCTCGCATCCTGTTGGGTAGCAAGCTACCTTGCCAATATCATCGCTCCACCGAGCCTGAGGGCGTCCTGCTGTCTCCACGCAAGAATACAATTTGCTTATAATGTGCATTAAAATAAAGGATGTCCCAACACTATGCTTCATGGAGTAAACATTTCAAAATAGGATATCTTACTCAAGGAAGATTTATTTTAATTCATTTTTTATATTTCCTAGCAGAAAAAATCTAATCGGACTTGGAAAAAAAACTTCACGCTCTGCAGCCATCCCTGCGTTCCATAATTCAAAAAATAAGTAAAGTCTTTTTGGTTTTAATCTATACAATTGCGAATCAGCAACTCCAGGCTCAGAGTAGGGAACCCAAAGACCTGACACAACACACCATCATCATCATCATCCTCCTGCCCTGATCCCAATTTATTTGGGGTCGGCGCAGCAGGTTTTTTTTCTTCCATACATCTCTATCAGCCGTCATCTCCGTGTTCACTTTCTTTCTATTCATAGGTATCATCTTTCACACAATCCATCCACATTTTCTTCGGTCTCCCTCTTTTCTTCAACATTCATACTTAAAACTTTCCTCGTAACATGCTCCTCATATCTCATTCCTCATTCCATACTGACACAACACACCATCATCAAGAATTAAGTGGATTCGACTTTAACATCTATTTTCAATGAGGCAGATCTTTATCCATAACATAAACACCAAGTTTATAAAAACGTTACACAAATACATCGCACTCTGTTTCAAAACCGCTACAATTAATAATGTTCGCACAGTCACAGCTAGTACAAAGCTCTCGGATACAAATCCATTGCGGTGACGCCTGGCGCGTCACGCTATGATGTATCGACTTCGGTTTGACGCCACGTCGAAGTCAAACGTGTGACGTATTCATTTGTTTCTATTTGGTTATTGACAGATAACTTGCCCCTGCTATATTGACGTATCAGCACGTATCAGTACGCATATTGCTCTGAGTTTTGTAAAAGGTAGGTTTGGAATTATTTTGAAAACGTGCAGCATTATCCTCGGGCGCTCGCAGCGAAGTAGCAACAGCGCAGATTTTATGGTCCACGAGGTTAAGCTGGACTTTTCGCGGTCTGTCTGTGGATGGGTGACCATTTTGTCACACACCGAGACTCCTCCGTGTCTTGGAGAGCACGTTTGTCGGTCCCGGTTGTCACACAAATATCTATGGCAGTCGTTACGGGTAGTCAGAAGACTGAAAGTCTGACAACTGGTCTATCCTCGTGTAAAAGTCGGTATTACGCAGTAGCTGGGATGCGGGGGGTCTGATGGCAGTCGCTACGTGGAAAATTAGACTGAAAGCCGACGCCAACATAATTGGGAAAAGGCAAGGAGCATTATCCTCTTATGCACTATAACCAAAACATTTATTGATCCTGCTTGGGCTTCTTTTCAGAGTGAAAACGGTGTAGACTTTAGTGCATCACGCTGGCTTGATGCGGGTTGGCAACCCACACCATCAAAAACAATTTGTAGCCTGACGTTTTTCTTTACTTTTGACACAAGTGATAAAAAAACCTTTTGGCTCATGAATTCGAAAAGTGAAATGTTCGATCCGGAATTGAACATAGATCCTCCTACATGGAAGCAAGCACTAAAACTGGTATGAGTAAAATATTTTTTTGGTCTGAAGACTCATTTAGTAAATTACTAGGCAAATCACTTTTATCATATATGACAAACGAAGCACGAACTTTCGTTCCGACTGATACCTACACAATAAAGATAGGCACATAAAAAGGCACAATAAAGATAGCCTACGGTTCATCATCGTATGAAATTGACCAAAGAACAGAGAAAAAAACGTCAAAACATGATCATAACATAACATCACGCCTGTATTTCCCCGAAAGGGTAGGCAGAGGTGTAACCACACTTCGCCAGTTATGTTATAGTCCAATGTAATAAGGGGCGAGCCTATTGCCACTGACCGGGCACAAATCCAAACACGATCATCATATTATTATGCGATATGGGAACGATAGTTGACCGGAGTAAGAAATTGTGTGATAATTGGTATGAATTATAGCATATCGTTAAACGCGAGTAGATCCCTATATATTGAAGTATAATTAATAACCATAAAATTTTAATTTTAATAGTAGTAGAGCTTTTTGTACAGTTAAGTAGCTCGTCTGGGGAAGTACTAACACAGTGCTTCTGCCGCCAAACAGTGATACTTGCATTGCTATGTTCCGGCAGTTCCGGTCTGAAGGGTACGGGTGCCGGTGAAATTACAATCACATGAGACTTTCCATCTTCATGTCTCAGTTTGGTGAACCGACTTGCAGTACCATTTAGGCAATAGTCTAGGTTGTATTGCAGTTGATATGGGCAAAGGTAGCCGCTTCACCTCAGGTGGGCCTTTAGCTTGATATAATATATATAAAAAAATACGTTTTGGTAAAAAAAAACGGTCACCAAAAGCTCTGTCAACTGTTTTTCTTTTCCTCTCCTGTCGCCACAGAATCTTAATCTCACAAACTGCCCCCGATTAGATATCCGTTACCAAGAATTCGGTTTAGTATTCATCCCATACAAAGGCTAGTTTTGATAGTAGTATCACGTTTTATTTGTTAATTAGGGCCGATAGCTGCACAATGATTGACTGATCAACAAAGGGCTTAATACGGAATTATATTTCGATGTAATATTGACGTAGTAATATAGGTTTGGTATATATTTTGGATGTTTGTAAAATAAATGGTGATAACAACAAAATTAAAACTTTGATTTTGTATGTGTGTATTCATACATGTAAAATTAAAAGTTTTATGATAATTAATTCATTAAAGGAGCTTCCATGAGTATGGACAACAAAACTGACTGCCAATTTTTTTACAACAGTATGCCCTGTGTTGTTACAAAACAACGGATGGAAGAACAGACGGCGCGTAGCTTAGGCTTAGTAATAGGGTTCCGTAGACATTCTTTGAGTCATCGTTAACGTCATTTCAGCCGAAAGACGTCCACTGGCTGACATAGGCCTTCCCATAGGGGGGATATGCCATAATCGCCACGCTAGGCAGGTGGATTGGCGATCGCAGTTGGTTGGTTAAATACTCAGAGAACGCTGCTGCTCCTCCTCTGGTGAATCCCTTAGTCACCTTTTACGACACCCATGAGAAGATATAGGGTGGGTGAATTCTTTGTGTCTGGCACTACACGGAACGTCCTTTGAGTGCAAACCCCTAAAAAAAGCTAGTTTTCATGACCCACTAAGCCACCACAATATACTTACAATAGTAGAGGGTGCAAATTATTCTTTGCAGGGAATAACGATTGCAGGGAATACACACACTTGTATATAAAAGTTTTTAATGAATTTTAGTCCGATTTTTACTTTATACATTAAACCATATAGAGACGTAATCATATCTGATTTAAAATAAAAATAAAAATAAAATTTCTTTATTGTGCCAAAAAAAATGCATAACATTGGTTGAAGGCCTCACGCCCAAGAAATACATATTGTTACGACGGAGGATTAAGCAGAGTGGACTGAAATACTTCAACCTCGATTTTCCTGTACTTAGAGACGTTTTCAGCAGGCTGAAATGCATTTTCAGTCCGTATCAGAGGAGGCTCTATCACATGCCAAAGAATCGAAATTTTGAGTAAGTTGCCGTTGTTTTCAGGCGCCTGAAACATGTTTTCAGGCGTTTTCAGGACCCCATATGGCCATTTGACAACCACATGTAAAATTGTTGAAGAGTGAGCGAGATAGAGCTAAATCTTAGACAAGGATAGACGAAGAACCTTCTGGAAGAGAGTGAGCAAGATAGAGCTAATATAAGACAAGGATAGACGAGATTAGACAAGCTTCGAGAACATTCCATTCTAGAAGTGAGTGAGTGAGATAGAGGATAGATGAGGTTCGACGAGGTTCGAGAACTTTCTATTTCAAGAATGTGCAAGTGAGAAAGAGTTATCTTATGAAAAGGATAGATGACGTTCGAGGACTTTCTAGTACCACGACTCGTGGCCTATATAAACGGCGCAGCTCAGCGCCAGTGGAGTTCAGTTGGAGTTCAGTTTGGATCAAGCGATACAAGCGATAACATCGAAGCGATACTCGGAGCGATTTAACTAGTAACTTTGTGTGTTAATTAGCGATTCAGTGTAATTGTTCTGTAATAATGTGTTTTCTACGCATTTAATCGGCTTTCTATCCATCTACGAACCCTCAGCTCGTAACAATATTATTTAGTTTGAAATAAATTCCATCAATTTTCGACTAGACATATCGCTCTCCTATTGACTCAGGCTACTACGCGAGCCAATAGAAGTGCATCCAAGCGCGCTCCTACTATCCCATCCTATTTATCTATGCAAATCTATAGAAAACATTTCGTTATTGAACATCCCGTAATTTGTACCTTTGTTTAATGCTCAAAGGATTTTTATAACCGAAACTGTGCGGAAACAAACAATTCATGTTCAAAACGAATTTGAGACCTTCAAAGCCTTAATTCTGTTTGACACCCTCGTATTCTTCAAGTCAGCTAATTCACCCAAACCCTCAATCGTCACTGAGGATCATTTTCAACAAACATGGGCCACTGTAACCCATGCTCACCATTCCCGTCACGTCCATGAAAACATTGCAATTTTTATAACGCAACTGGCGTGGGACATTGAGGGTAGGCGAACATTCTATTATACGAGAATGTGGTTAAATGATAGGGTTGTCTACCCTAATTGAATGGTTACACAGTTGGTTTTAGTATGTATTGGTTTGTTGTGGAATATTTATATGTTCATATCTCTTGTAATTTTTGAAAAGGATAATAGTTATATTTGCTGTGGCGATGCTTGGGGGAGGTCTTTGTGTAGCAGTAGACGTCTTTCGGCTGAAATGATGATGATGAATATATTTGTGATAATTAAACTGTGACAAGACAAGATAGGTATGTTTACTGTCGACATTTTTATTTATTTAGAAACGTCAAAGCTTAAAGAAAAAGGTTTAGGAGAAATTTATTAGTGATTTAACATATCTAAATTAATGATAATCGATTCGTAATCGTACATGGGTTATCGTTCATAATAGCACATCCTATGGGGATATTACAAAGATTTATCGTTTAGTTTCAGTTATTGATAATCCACGTTTAATAATGGATATTTTCAGGCGAACAACAAAAAAATGCTAAAATCGTAGACCGAATACTACAACACAATTTGAGAGAAATAAGATGGCGAGAGTTTATAGTGATAGATACCACAAAAAAGCATAACGTATTGGCATAGTGTGAATTGACTTCAAGACTTGTAACCAATGACTCACATCTTGCAGTCGGAAACAAAACGCGTGCCGATATATTTCATGGATCACTTAAGATTTACAGTTTCACGTTGCACTTGCTTTGCATTCGCCCAAATTTAAATATTTTAACGCTTATCCGTAACTCACGAAACGTTAAATTTTGTTTACGGTTTTTATCAGGTAGAAGTTGTATACAAAATCCTTATATATTTTATTACATGAGTATATCGATACATTTACCGGGCACCACTTAGCACTACGTGACAGATAAAGTATATAAGTTTTATACTGGCATCTTTACACTTGTGCTATATACAATAGTGTAATGAAACTAGATTAACTTATTTAGATGACCGTGTAATCTAGCTTAACTACATGATATGTTACATGACATAATATTGCATGTTGCAAAAGTATAGAAACACCTTTACACATACAACTAAAGTGTAGAACTACATTTCACATTTCCAAGAACACATTTACCCACACAAACAAGGAACAGGTGTCAAACAACTCAGTCCATCCAATTAATTATGTCGAAGGTCAGAACGGACGAACTTTCCTACTTATTGCTTCAAGATGGATCCCGGAGGAACCAAGATTATTCTGGATCAACTTCGCTAAGTTGGACAACATTGTTAAGAATAGACAGTGTGTTCCTGAATGGGGATCTTGTTAACATGTTGTATTGGATGGAGGAGGAAAGATGGAAGTTGCGAACGTATTTGGGAATTTGTAGATGGCTTATTTACCTATATAGTTTCGATCGTGCATATTGGTAACCATTTTGAGTTCCGGAGTTTGATTTTCAGATAATTGTTTTGTTTAACATAATAATTTTACTCTTCTATTCATGTACATGTAAAGGTACCAAAAAGATGTTGGCTATCATTGGCTATATTTAAAAGTGCTGCCAGCGTTACAAGGGATTGGTCAAAATTATGAAGTTAAATGGAGTATCATAGCCGCTCACGTTATTTATAAAGATTAACTTTTCTGAATAAAAAATGCTTATTGTATTGTCCGCATTAAATACGATTAATAAATAGTAAGAAATGAAAAAATACGCATGTAATTGTCGTATATCTTTGTAACAGGCTCAGGCTATTCCTAGCGATGTTCTTTTCGGTCTTTTGACGACGTGCCTAATACATTCTTGTCATAATGTAGCTAGATATCTATATCTATCCTACGCAATCCAAACGCGACCATTGCAAAAATAATAAAAGAAAAAAGCAACAACACTTTTAGGCCAACAATAAAAACAGATCCGAAAAACTATTTCTCGAAAAAAAGGGCGAGAAAAAAGAAAACACATATGTAAGCTACAAAATAAAAATACAATTTCAGTGTACGTTACAGCGAAATTCAGTTCCAATACTTCGGCAGTATCGAAACTATGTTTGTTAATCTACTAAGTGCAAGATTATAAGGGAAGTTTTGTGAGCACCGAACTAAAAATACATTGGGAGTAGGCAACCCGAAAAAAGTTTTTTCCCGTAAAAGGTGGATACGATTTTGTGGATTGGAAATACGAGTAAAATGGTTGAACCTGTGCTGCTGATTAAGTTATAGGTACTGATAGCACGGCACGGTTGGCACGTTGAATGAAGCGGCTATTCTGATTTTGATTCTGAAACTATAGGATACCTGAATTTAGCATTATGAATGTTCTCCATGTTGTTGACTCACCTAGTATATTATTGTAATAAATAAGTAAATATTTTTGGGTCATTTTTACACAGCACCATCTAGTCCCAAACTAAGCAGAGCTTGTACTATGGGTACTAGACAACAGATATAATACTTATATACTTTTCTTTTTTGTGAATACATACTTATAATATATAAAGAACACCCAGACCAACGCAAGCACTTATATTCATCGCATAAATATTTGTGTCCTGTGGGAATCGAACCCACGACCTCGTGATGGTCATAATGGTGTGAAAGTTTTGATATTTGCACAACATACATAGCAGATGACGTCACAAATACTACATCGCGCAAGCTGAGTATGACACAGAGTTAACATAAATACAAGCGCCCAACATCAATCGTCGGGCCCGCCCGGCTAAGCAGTTAGGGTACCTATCTCGGGTACCATCTGCGAGAGTCCATTAGAAAAAAAAAACAACCGTCGGGCAGTAACCTGCCAGGCGCAGACCCAGCCTGGTCGGAGGATCCTCTCTTTGTGTTGGAGGAACATAATACCTCGTTCTTCTACTATACATATCCATCCAATTACTATCCCACTGCTGGACATGGGCCTCTTCTCTGAACGAGAAAGATTTTAGGTCTTCGTCCATCACGCTGGCCTAATGCGGGTTAGCGGATTACATACACCATTGAGAACATCGAGGCAAATGGTATTATCTAAGTTAGATCTATATATAGCCAGTAGTGGAATATTAAAGGCTGTGGATGCTGATGATGTGATCCATAAGTATTCTGCTCAGTGTATTGTAAACCACTTACTTATGCAGAAACCAAGGCACTCCTACAACAGATGACATAACTCACTAAATTCTCTCAAAATACACTCTCACGCACCCACACACGTACCTCCACCTCCACACACATTCCATCCACCACACACATACATTCCTCACTTGAACACACCCCCACACATATACATCATCATAATAATTATATATGTATAAAGATAAATAAAGGAAAAAATAATTGTCATTGTTAAAACTAATCATATGATAATAATATATAAGATATCTATTGAAGAGCAGAGTCTCCTAATACAGGCATTATTTGCTTAAAAGGAGGCTCCAATCACCAACTAATGTTACGTATATTTTGTTGATGAAAGTAAATCTTTTTGTATTTGTATTTTTTTTTGTATCCCACTTGTATGATTCACATTTCAACGCGTAAACGTAGTTTGACCTGTGACACGACGGGTGTACTTATATAACATTGTCCTTGATATACCCTTTGGTCTAATTATTTGACAACTGCAAATCCAGTCTGTTTTGCGTCTTCAACAATCAGTGATGTCATCAGTTAAAAGAATATAACATCCTCTGCCGATCATGAAAACCTCTATCGCCTACTCCAGGGTCAACACTTGGCTTAGCTGGAAAATTAGTTGAATAAATGATTGTAAAATGAAACAACAATGCCACACTCAAATATTCAGACTGATTAATCAAAGTAACAACAATAGTTAAAGACGTTTACAAATTGCAGTAACTAGACAAAATACTGACAGCTATCGATTCAGTAGCAACACATACGGCCAAAATTAATATCCAATCTATCCACGATTTACCCTACCAGAGATAGCAATTTGACATATTTTGTATAGAGCTTTTGTCAAATTCCTATCTCTAGTAGGGCAAATCGTGGATAGATTGGATATTACTTTTGGCCTTTAGTGGGGTGCAGACGACCGACTGTAAAATATTCCTCCATCTTAATAAAATCAACAAACAACTTTAGGGAGCGACCCTGAAACACAATACACTACAACACACAATGACAATATTTTTATATTGGTGTAGTGATAATTTAATAATAAATAATAATGATTAATAGATTTGACGATGTCTGTGGTCTAGCAGTTCGAGGGTCGGACTGCTAATCACGAGGTCGTGGGTTCGATTCCCACAGAACACAAATATTTGTGTGATGATCATAAGTGTTTGGTCTGGGTGTTTCTTATGTACGTGGGACACTCAGAAAGTTTTGCGAAACTAAAAAAAATTGTTCTATACGTACATATATTTTTATCAAATCTTTTCAAAGTACTTTCCACCAGCCTCTATACAAAGATTCATGCGCCTAAACCAGTTTTCAAAACACTTTTTCCAGTCCGCCGCAGACACCTCGTTTACAGCCTGCTCGAACGCAGCCAGCGCATCTTCCGGCGACAAAAATTGTATCCCTTTGAGCTGATTTTTTATTTTTGGGAATAAAAAGAAGTCACACGGTGCTAGATCAGGGCTGTAAGGAGGGTGACCCAGGAGTTTGACTGGCGTGCTGTCCAGGAAGTCCCTCGTTTTGAGTGCGGTGTGCGCAGGTGCATTGTCGTGGTGGAGCAGTAGCCCGCGGAGCCCTGTGTTTGGTCGCTTGTTGCTTATAACAGAGAAAACTTCTGGCAAACATTTGGTAGTATACCATTCGGCATTAATGCTTCTTTGATCCCGTAAGGGAATTGATACCAAGTGGCCAGTCAAATTAAAAAAGCTAGCGATCAAAATCTTACCCCCGCTTCTAGATCGCTTCACTTTGGTAGGCGTTGGCTCATTTTGAAACACCCAAACAGTCGACTGGCGCTTGGTTTCTGGGTCGTATTGATAAATCCAGGACTCATCACCTGTAACGATGTCGTAAACACGCCGAGACGAGCCTGCTTCAAATTTGTTAAGCATATCACGGCACCATTCCACCCGGGCCTGCTTCTGAGCATCGGTGAGGTTGTGCGGCACCCAGCGTGATACTATCCTCCTCACGCGAAGATGGCTGTGTAGAATCTCGTGAACGCTTCCCGATCCAATCTTCAATATGTGTTGAATCTCCTGATATGTAATTCGCCTATTGTCTTGGATAAAAAATTTCACTGCTAGCACGTTTTCTTCGGTAACAGCCGTCAAAGGGCGACCGCTTCTTTCGTCATCCCCCAAAGTTGGTCGACCGCGCTTGAATTCGTTATACCAACGATACACGGTTGCCTTGGAAGGGCCTTCATCCATGAATGCCATTTGAAGTCTATCGTACGATTCATCCGGTTTCAGGCGACACTTGAAATCGTATAAAATCATAGCTCTAAAATGTTCCCGGCGCAGATCCATATTTCAGTGAGACACAATACTTTGAATTAACTCGCAAAAAATGTGGAGGGAAATTTTGAAATTGGAACTTACTTATTTTTACTTATAAATAATCATATTTTCGAAAAACATTATAACTGGCCAGTCTCCCATATATAAAAACTTTTTTTCGCAATACTTTCTGAGGGGCCTGGTATTATAAGTATGTATTTAAAAAAAAAAAAGTATATTTGTATTATATCCATTGTCTAGTACCCAAATTACAAGCTCTGCTTAGTTTGGGACTAGATGGTGATGTGTAAAAATGTCCCAAAAAAAAATATTTTAATTTTATTTTATGTAATGTCATTATGTTATTAAATGCAACTTTAATATTTGCATACCATGTGGACCTGGTGGAATATATCATTATTATAACCACTTTATATATTTATCAAAACCACCCGCTGCTGTATGCTTAAAATATTCTTGCAAATAAATGATTATGGTTGTGGATCAGCCGTTATTTTTCGTGATTTCAGGTTTGCTCCTATAGTAAAAATCGTTTGTTATGATGAGTAAATATACACCTTACTTAAATAGACTACAGCTAATAATGTTACACCTTACTTACTTATTCTTTATTGTACACACATACTATATCATTTGATTTTACAGTAGGAAAGTTTATGTACATCGGCGAGCTAACTCAGAAATGAAAATACACACACAGCAAATACTGATCTGGATCCCTTGCTACACATATTATGTTGTAAACATGTTGTGTTCTCTATAATTTTTCCTATTACCTTTGAATATAATATGTATATTTTATGTATGTGCGGTAAAATAAATGGTTTAAATTATTTTTATGACAGCAAACCTTAGAGCGATAGAGAGATAACATAACATAACATCACGCCTGTATTTCCCCGAAGGGGTAGGCAGAGGTGTAATAGTACACCCAAATTTCGCCAGTTATGTTATAGTCCCATGTAATAGGGGGCGAGCCTATTGTCATTGACCGGGCACAAATCCAGACTCCGGGCTGCTATTGAGAATTTCCTAAAGAAAAACCCAATAACACTTTGCCCGACCCGGGAATCGAACCCAGGACCGATAGAGAGATGTTGATATTATACCTTATTACTATACAACATGTATAGAAAATCGTGGTTATACTTTAAGATCTTATTCCGGGATGCTATCGAACAACTTTTACTATGGGACCAACCCTGAAATTGCGAAAAAAAATTAGCTGATTCTGACATTTTGTCGAGCGACACCGATGATTTAGTAGGGAACCATAGATATAGTAAAAAATATAGACGAAGTGCTGCGAACAATCATAGTGAAGCCAATAAAACCGTGCTCCTCCGTGTACAAACCAGCACTCACGCACACACATGCACCTTAAACCGTGCTCTCCCCTTTCAGTTCACATGTCGCGGCATCGTCCAGTAAGCATCGCGAAAACTAATATCCTTCAGGTGCATGGTGTCTACGTGAGCACTGGTTGTACATGAAGGAGCACGGTTTTTGTTGGCTTCACTATGGTTATTCGCAGCACTTAGTCTATATTTTTACTATGATAATTTTTTCGTTATTTCAGGGTTGGTCCCATTGTAAAAGTTGTTTTATGCTATGCCCTGAGTGAGCTCTTAAAATATGACCACGCATTTCTGGTACACGTTGTATAGTCGACAGTTTTGAAACACAAGTCGTTTGTCTGAGGTTTGCTTTACTTTACCCAACATTACAGTTCTGAGTAAGTTGAGAGTAAATTATTAATAGTGTTAGAACAGATTTAAGTGGTAGGCACCTAAACTCATTTATTAAAGTTGCAAAGATGATGGATTCGGAGTAATAAATTATTATTGTGGTTGAGTTGAGCAGCCATTTTGTTAAGAAGAATAGATCGCTTCATTTCTGCTTCAATTGTTGAGGTAACTAAGTGATTCGTGAGTGAGTAGATAGGTATATTACCGTACGGGTAAAAAAAAACATTGTACCTACGATTTATTATTTGAAAAGAGTATATCCAAGGCGTTTCTTGCTGCCTCATCTTCATAGGACCAACTTTTTTATATAACACACAACAACAGACCAGTAAGTTAGCCTAAAGACGCCGCAGCTGTAACAAAGTTTTGCATGAGAACACAGTCGTAAAATGTTGGCGGGGGACAGGGGGCGGACGGCGCGTTATTATTGGTCGGCTCAAAAGTTCGGTAGTATGATTGGTGCCGCTCGCTGACGGAGTGATATCCCGATTGGCGGCGGGGTGGATGTTATGCAGTGCTACTGCATATGCTTGGCGACCCGAGTTATCCAGCTATGTGACGTTATGAGGCTTATTTGTCTGTGAAAGCCCAAAATCTCTAACTAATGAAAAAAAGTTGCAGCTGTTTGAAAGTGTTAAAAATAACCTATGTATACAATGTTTTATTGAAATAACTGAAAACCTCTTCAGGGGTCAGCGTACTAATCAGTATGAACAACTTTTACTGTGGGACCAACACTGAAATCGCGAAAAAAAAAACACCTGTTCCATACATTTGTGTTCACATAAATCGACAAAAGCAGGTAGTAGGAAACAGCTGATTTCTTCATTTTGTAGTGTTAGTGTTGAGTTGTAGATGACTTGCTATTTACGTTTTAATGAGAATTAATGTGTAGGTAGGTCGTGGGTACGTGTAAAAATCAAATATCTGTCATTGAGTCAGTGTTACTCAGTTTGTGGAACTTTTTACGTGTTTCTGAGGACGATTTTACCATTCTCATTTTTAGGGTTCCGAAGTCCTACAAGGAACCCTTATAGTTTCGTCATGTCCGTCCGTCTGTCCGTCTGTCCTAATCCTTTACAGCTTAATAACTTCTACAGTTATAAACATAAGTAAATGAAATTTTGTTAAAAAATAGTCTACATATAGATCTCAATTTTAAAAGAATAAAAAAATAGTTTTTACGTTCTTTAGGGGTGGCACCCATACATGTGAAAGGGGGAAAAAAAAAAATTTTTCGCTGCACCCCCTCGTGTGGGGTATCATTGAATAGGTCTACTAAAATGAAGGTAATGTTTCATACACCACTTTTTTATCAGGTGTACCATCTGCTAAATATAGCCCGCCAAAATGGCTTGCAATGTGTCCCCCCCCAGCTATTTCTAAACTATGCAACGTAGAAAGTTATAATCTTCCACATTGATAGACCTTTGTGAAAACTCTCTTTTAAAATTATTTCGAGTATAATGTGATTATAATTTTTTGAGTTATAGAGAGAAAACTGAAAAATACTTAAAACGTCCTAGTTCAAATGTCATTGACCTAAGAGAAAAATGATGGTAGCAAATAATGCTCCTTTAGCTACTTTCTATTTGAAAAAATCACAAAAAGTAACTTTGACATGACACACTTTTTAAATTTGGCTTCTTGAATTTATCGCTAGATGGCGCTACTAACAACACGCTCTGAGTCGCGAATGCTGCCGATTATTGCAAAAACTAAAATAGCCATGATTAATATTCGATTTGATTCGTTTGTAATTAGGTACACCTACTTAAGGAACCCTATAATACTGAGCATGGCCCGACATGCTCTTGGCCGGTTTTTTTTGATTGAGTTGTCATCATTAAACTAGATGTACAACACACGTAAATAATACAAAAGAAGTTATACAAATTTGTCATGTAAGTATGCTGCCACGAAATAAGAGCAATGTCAATTGTAAATTGCTACTGCCTATTGTATAAACTCTGAGTCTGATTTGAGGAACCTAAATATTGGAGATTGACTATCGATGTATTGCTGGTTTTGTTTATTTTATATCTATGGTTGTTATAATGCATGGATTTCTTTTATATTTTGTTTTCAACTGTTGTTACTTATACACATACTATTGTACAATTTTACATACAAAGCCCAAAGTTATATTCACAAAATATCTCACATAAATTGTTTTTACCTTGTGTTACTAATAAACATACACAACTTTACACTCAAAGCCTATACTTACCACGATCTAAAAATATCCTACACTATATACTCACGCGTCAATCATCTGTCAAAATCATCACCTCAAATATTCGGAAATTATACATTTACCCTCTCTATTGGAGCTACTGTCACAATAACTTGCGGTATCATACTGCCATTCGTTTCACATCATATGAACAATAACTACACAACTAAATTGAAACAAAGATTACCTAAGCTGCACCTGTACTCACTTTTTTATTACACAAATGGCTAATTTTAGCGAGTTTGCAGATTCAGTGGAATCCCTAACCGTTTCTAAATCTTTTATATGTTCACCTGATCAATGTTTCCAGCACTTGCATACCACCAAACCTACATTGAATACCCTACATGTTAATATTAGAAGCATTAACTGTAACTTCAATAGTCTAAATGTTCTCATATGTTCTTTGAATATCAAATGTGATATAATTGTTCTCGCTGAGTGCTGGTTAAGTAAAGTGACTAATATACCTATACTTAATGGGTACACTGCTGCTAAGTCTACATTTGAAAATCAGAATGACGGTGTTATTATATACGTACGTTCTGAATTTAATTATAGAATAACTGAACCAATAATTCAAGACGCAAAATGTCTGATCCTAATGCTATCGTCGGATATAGCCATCGTGGCTATATATAGGTCTCCCTCAGTCAGTAATGCTGATAGATTCTTACACTCTTTGAACGATATCCTTGTATCAACTTCATCTATAAGTACTGTAGCTGTCGTAGGTGATATAAATATAGATATTCTCGAGAACAATACTACTGACTCAAATTCCGAAGAATATTTGAACGTAACAGCATTTCATGGTCTTCTCCCGGCTCACCAATTTCCCACGCGTCTTGATAGATGTCTGGACCATATTTTATTAAAAACTAATAAAAGCTCTACAACTTTGGTTTTGGACTCTTTAATTACGGATCACGCGCCTAACATACTTTGTATCGAAACTGTTCCACTCGTTGAAAAACCTGTTAGCTTTAGACGACACTTAAAACTTCCGGCATTAGTTAGCTGCCTGGAGAAAACCGACTTTTCTTCTATCCTGATTTCTGGTGACCCCAATCTCTGTGCGGAACTCCTCGTATCCATGTTGTCAAATGTGATAAAAGAACATAGTACGTTAAATAAAATACCGCATCGGAAAAGGATTATTAAACCTTGGATTACTCCTGGCCTTCTAAGGTGCATTCGAAATCGAGATAAATTGCATAAAAAATCGAAGCAAGATTCTGCTAATATCGTGGCTAAAGTAACCTACACTCGATACCGCAACTTTTGTAATAACCTCTTGAAAAAGATAAAACGTGAATTTGAACAAAACGAGCTTCGGAAGGCCAGGGGAAATCTTAAAGCTACTTGGAATATTATTAAATCAATAACCTATATGAATGCTAAATCTGCCAGTGCTACGGGAGATCTTCTGGAAACGTGCAGCGATCCAGTGTCTTCAGTTAACTTTATAAACAACTACTTTGCCAATGTTGGAGTTATCTTAGCCCGGAACATTCAACAAAATCAAAATAACGTTAACAATGTTTTCCAATCAAGCAGTCAAAACAACTCACAAGGTAACTCTCTGGTCCTACTGGATACAGATTGCGCTGAAATAAACACAATTATTTCAGGATTAAAAAATAACTGTGCTGTTGGATACGACGAGATACCGGTGTCGGTTGTTAAATCTGCCCGGCATGTTTTAGTCCCACTTATAACACACGTTTACAACCCATGCTTGTCAAAAGGTGTTTTTCCTAACGTGTTCAAAAAGGCAATTGTTCATCCCATCTTTAAGGGTGGTGCTAGGGACCGTATCGAGAACTTTAGGCCAATATCAGTTTTAACTACATTATCAAAAATTCTAGAAAAAATCCTAAATACAAGATTACTTAACTACTTAGAACACAACAAAGATATTGCATCTAATCAGTATGGATTTCGAAAAAATAAATCCACAGAAGATGCCATACTAGACTTGACAAACTCAATTGTAAAAAATCTTGACACTAAAATTAAAACTATAGGTATATTCTTAGATCTGGCCAAAGCTTTTGATACGGTCTCTACACGTATCCTTCTAAGGAGGCTGGAGTCGCTGGGAGTCAGAGGTGTAGCCCTGGATATCTTCCGTGACTATCTTACTAACCGTAGTCAACGTGTGAAAGTTGATAATTACATTAGTGGCGATGTAACCCTAACTTTTGGAGTACCACAGGGTAGCGTGCTGGGACCCACTTTGTTTCTCATCTATGCAAATAGCCTCAGTCAGCTATCAATTCCCAATTGTAAAATACTTGCATATGCTGACGATACTGCGCTTATAATAAGTGGAAATACTTGGGACAATGCATGTCGCTCCGCCGAAAATGCTCTTAATGTCGTGATGAACTGGCTTAGTACCAATTTGCTTACATTGAATGTAACGAAAACTCGGTTCATTACTTTCTCAGCGAACTCAGCAACCCAACCGATGACGGTAAACATAAAAGCTCATAGCTGCTCATTACCTTCATTTAACTCCTGTCAATGTCCCATTATACAGAGAGCATCTGATGTAAGGTACTTGGGAGTACAAATTGACCGTACGCTATGTTGGCACAAGCACATAGATATGATTATAGCTCGGGTACGTAAACTAATGTTTCCAATAAAAAAATTAAGGAACGTGGTTGATATGTCACTCCTAAAAACGATATACCTTGCATTAGTGCAATCATTGTTGACATACTGTACGACGGTATGGGGCGGCACTTTTAAAACTTCTATGCTTCGACTCGAGAGAGCGCAGAGGGCTGTCTTGAAGGTCTTACTGAATAAACCATATCGTTACGCCACGACGCAAATATATAAAGATACTTCAGTTCTGACTGTCAGACAGCTCTATGTGCTCCATATCATCCTTCGAAAACACTCCTCGCTAGCATACGATCCTCGGTTACTAGCAAACAAACGCCGTAAATACGATGTATGCCCCACAACAAAATTCAATACTTCCTTAGCTGGCAGACACTTTCAATGCCTGAGTGGTCGCCTTTATAACAAATTGAGCAAAATCCGTAACATATATCCTCTTCCTAAACACAAATGCAAAAAAGTACTAAAAGAAATACTTCAAGCTCAAACATACGATGAGACGGAAAGCCTTTTCGTCAATGAACTCTAAGTTACTATATATACCCAAATACGATGATTCAGTAATACACACACACACATACTATACATCCCAACATACCTGCCACATACCCGAGAACATACATTCACCTCCAAGCAAACATACATCGACACACCACCAACCACACTCACAAATAACACACCCACCCCACACACCCCAACAAAGACAAACACACCCATTTTTACTCTTTACAGCATGCCTTTTTAATAAATTATTATATTTTAATCTTCTACTATAGAATACAAATCTTTATAATTGTACTTACCACTCTCTAACTGATACGCACATCAAAATTTGTATCTAACTGCTAAAATTTATTGTTTTAAGCTGTAGGGGAAGGCGCTGCACAGTGTGATAAGATCCCGGTTTTTGTCTCATCGTGTTTTTATTGAATTAATCGATAGAGTTTACAATTCCGAAGATTAGACTAAAACTCCGGGTTCGCTCAGACTTAAGGTTTTTTTTAAAAAAAATGTCAAAGTTTCGCAATATCCGACTCTTGAAAAATGAAAAAAAAATCATTATAATTTAATGGAAGTACTTATTACAGAATTTATTTATTCTATCGAAAAATGGAATAATAGCCGACCGTTCTATCAATTCCTGTTGCATTAGTATGAATGGGTCGAGAGATATGATTTTTTTTCTCATTTTTCGTTTTCATTTTTTTATTCATCTAAACCACCGTAGTAGGTGGTCATTCCTACATCAAAAAATTGCTGATACTTTCTATTATGTGTAGTATTAATTCCAAAACCTAATTCGTTGGTTTCCAGGAGTTATTGGAGATTCAAAATTTTCCTTAGGGGTGACACTTTCATGTATCCGAAAAAAAAACAATAAGAATATATTTTATCTGAAAAAAAAAGAAGGTGTTTTAAATACTTTTTAATAATTAATATGGAGTTGGCTATTTGAAAGAAAGAAAATGAAAGAAAGAAAAAATTTTCATTTTTATTTTTAATTTTTTTGTGGCTAAAATCTAACTCCAGGTCTCCATTATAAACCCGACCCTAAACATATTGCCGACGTTTTTAAACATCATTTTAAAGTGGAGTCACCTTTAAAAACGTGTGTCTTACCTAGCACTGTTACCAGTGATGTCTGTTGCGTTACACATCCAATTCGAATTACTAGTGGGGAGGTACGTCAGGCTATTGGCAATATGAAAAGAGGAAAATCGCCGGGGCATGACGGGCTCAGTGTGGAGCATCTTAAGTATGCGGGTGTTCACATACATAGGTTGCTGTCTATGTTGTATACTCTGTGTATAAGGCATTCATATTTGCCACCAGACTTAATGAAAACTATTGTTGTACCACTTGTTAAGAATCGTACGGGAGATATATCGGACAAAAATAATTATAGACCAATCTCACTTGCAACTGTGATTGCAAAAGTACTAGATAGGATAATGGACGAGCGCCTTAGTGGATGCATACAACTTCAGGACGCTCAGTTTGGTTTTCAATCAGGTTTGTCAACGGAAACGGCGATTTTGTCACTTAAGCATACTGTGAACTACTATGTTGAAAGAAAAACACCAATTTATGCATGTTTCCTAGATCTATCTAAGGCGTTCGATCTCGTGTCCTATAACTTACTTTGGGCTAAGTTGAAACAGGTGGGTGTTTCTCTGGAGGTCATAGAAATGTTCTCATATTGGTACGGTCATCAGAAAAATATTATAAAATGGGCAAATGTTTATTCAGATGAATACTCATTAAATTGTGGTGTGCGACAAGGAGGGTTAACCTCTCCTAGACTTTTTAATTTGTATGTAAATCAGCTGATTGAGGGGCTGAATAGCATGCATGTCGGCTGCCGAATGGATAATGTTAGTGTTAATAACATTAGCTACGCAGACGATATGGTGCTGCTGAGCCCGTCAATCGGCGGTTTGAGGAAACTTCTCAGCGTATGTGAAGTTTATGCTGAGGAACACGGTTTAAAGTATAATGAGAAAAAGAGTGAGTTTATGGTTCTGGTTGGAAAGAATAAGAGACCTAACAGTGTTCCACCTTTGACTCTGAATGGAGTTCAGCTGAACCGTGTTCCTCAGTTTAAGTATCTCGGGCACATTATTACTGAAACTTTACGCGATGACCCGGATATAGAGAGGGAAAGGAGGGCATTGTCGGTGCGTGGCAATATGTTGGCTCATCGATTCACTCGTTGTACGGTAGAAGTCAAGCTTACATTATTCAAGGCTTACTGTCAAAGTTTTTACACGAGTGGTCTATGGGTTAACTTTACGCAAAAATCCTACAATGCCCTCAGAGTTCAGTATAATAACATCTTCAGGGCTCTGTTGCGCCTCCCTCGGTATTGTAGTGCTTCAGGCATGTTTGCGGATGCACATGTGGATGATTTTCATGCCATCATACGCAAGAAAATTGCGTCTGTTGTGCAGAGGATGCGGGGGAGTAGCAATGGAATCCTGAAGATGTTAGCGGGAAGGATGGACACCGCCGTCCTCAGTCGTTTCATTGATTTACATGTGAGAGGTGCGAATCAATGACTCGACATTTGTTAATATTTATTAATGATTGTTATCTGTGTTTACTAACATAGTTGTTTAAGTTTTTCATTGTTACTAACAAAAATGATTATGGAATGTTGTTTTCTGAAGATAAAATATTTTATTATTATTCCATTTATTCATTATTTTACATATTTTTTTACATTTTTAAACATTTTTACAAAAAACAAGAAATAAAAACATTTAAAAATATATAAAAACAGTAGCCCACCGGCATCAGGAACAGGGTCCAAGCTACCGGTGGTCAGGGCCTCAGAGAGAGGAACTTCCTAACGATACGTGCCGTGTCCAGAAGAACTGCTTTCTGAATCAAGCCCTTGACCCAGCTGCCTAATGAGAGCCTCTGTAGGTGTTGGTCGAGGCTCTTTGCCATTATGCCATTGGCCGTAACGACAATCGGCACGATGACTGCTGAGTCAACATCCCACATGTCGACAACCTCGTGTGCCAAGACAAGATATTTTATTTCTTTATCTTTTTCGGCCTTCACGAGATTCCCGTCATGCGGGACGATGACATCAACAATCATCATTATTATTATTATTATTATTATGTTGTAGTGTCTAGAACATTTATGTATGCCAAGTTTCAACGGAATCGGTAACAGGTAAGAATTCAGTGGGTGAACAAGCACTCATCCCCTGTTTTCCTACCCTTAGGGGTGGATTTTGATTTTCAAATTTAAATGGGAGCAACTTCGAGATATACCCTATCTATTAAAAGGAGAATCATCAAAATCGGACTACTCTGTAAAAAGACGAATTGAGAACCTCCTCGTTTTTTTCGTCGGTTAAAAAGTAAAACAAAATTGATTTAAAAGAATTGTAAAATTAATAACAAAGAACTAAATTGACTAAGAATATTTAATAAATTGTCAAAAATGTTGATATAGGTATATTACTCATGTTTAATGTTGATTTATATACTTATGAGACATCGGAAAGGATTTTCTTTTATTTACTATTAGTTGAGTCTTTTGGGTTAGAATTTATAGACGGTTTACAAAAAACGTGTAACAGTCAACATGATACCAATTTCTCCATTAGTTTTTTAATTTCCTTTATAAAATTACTCAATCTTTGCCATCTAAGCCACAAAATAATGATATCTTGTTATGGTCGTGATAAGGAAGCTAAAACTTAATAAAAATAAACAAATTATGTTTTGGTTGAAGTGGCAGCCCTAAGTACGGATATTTCGGATATTACTAAAATTTCCAATAACTCCTGGAAACCAACGAGTTAGGTTTTGGAATTAATACTACACATAATAGAAAGTATCAGCAATTTTTTGATATAGGAATGACCACCTACTACGGCGGTTTAGATGAATAAAAAAATGAAAACGAAAAATGAGAAAAAAAATCATATCTCTCGACCCATTCATACTAATGCAACAGGAATTGGTAGAACGGTCGGCTATTATTCCATTTTTCGATAGAATAAATAAATTCTGTAATAAGTACTTCCATTAAATTATAATGATTTTTTTTTAATTTTTCAAGAGTCGGATATTGCGAAACTTTGACATTTTTTTAAAAAAAAACCTCAAGTCTTAGCGAACCCGGAGTTTTAGTCTAATCTTCGGAATTGTAAACTCTATCGATTAACTCAATAAAAACACGATGAGACAAAAACCGGGATCTTATCACACTGTGCGCTGGTGTCTGTCATACAGTTATTCTACTAGCACGGGCACCGCCGTTAACTCTATCTTAAATACCTATGTGCAAACAAAACAATACTGTTATCTAAGTAAGATAGATAAGTTGAACCACACTCTGAATAATAAAGATTTTTAATTTTAATTTTTTTTTTTTTTTTTTAATATATCAATTCGCAGTAGGTACTTAATTTAATTCTACCAGTTACCTTTAATATTAACAAAAGGCATCTCAGTAGTTAGTTATAACTTTGTAAGAAAACATAAGTAGGTACTTACAGTTTCACCCCAATAAAAATCTTCAAGGAAGGGAGGGTGTGAAAAAGGGGTGACAAGTCCTAACGAAATAACATCATTAAAGAACCACTAGCACTGCTACATAAGGTAGGGTAAGAGCCTGTGACATTTTACGGAGGGGAGGCCCTGCTACGTCAATCCGGAACAATTTAGAGCTTCTTAAAAATAAGTAAGTTATGACTACGTTATATTTTTTGTTCCTGTTGATAATCCTAAAAAAACTGCCTCGTTGGTCTAGTGGTTGCAAGCGCGACTGCTGAGCGTGGGGTCCTGCGTTCAATTCCCGGGTCGGGCAAAGTGTTATTGGGTTTTTTCATTAGGAAATTCTCAGTAGCAGCCCGGAGTCTGGATTTGTGCCCAGTCAATGGCAATAGGCCCGCCCCCTATTACATAACTGGCGAATTGTGGGTGTACTCAAAGACATTTCTATACCGTCAGTATAATACCTTTATGGGTGTACTATACACCTCTGCCTACCCCTTCGGGGAAATACAGGCGTGATGTTATGTTATGTTATGATAATCCTAAAGTTAATATAGATGAGTCTTATGTTAATGTGTATCAATATCAGATTGTACACACGGCTACACATCAAGCTGAAATTTCCAGTATAAGCTGACCTCGCATTGTATAGGTTTTCCTTACAACGCGAGGTCAGCCTATACTGGTTGTACAGCTTGATGTGTAGCCGTGTGTACCATATTATTATATTATTTTAAAAGAGTATATCCATGGAGTTTCTTGCCGGCTCTTCTCGATAGGAACTACGTTTTTAGAACAGTGCAACTAAACTCTCAACAATTTATATGAGCACGTGCTGTGACTATTTCAAATTTATATGAGCACGTGCTGTGCCTATTTCAAATTTATATGAGCACGTGCTGTGCCTATTTCAAATTTATATGAGCACGTTCTGTGCCTATTTCAAATTTAAGTAGTAATAGAGCTCGTCCGGGGAAGTACTACCACGGTACACACGTACCAACTTCTCTGCCAAATAGTGATGCTTGCATTGCTGTGTTTCGGTCTGAAGGGTACGGGTGCCGGTGAAATTACAATCACATGAGACTTTCCATCTTTATATTTCATTTTGGCGAACCGACTTATGGTACCATTTAGGCGACAGTCTAGGTGGTATTGAAGTTGTTAAGGGCAAAGGTAACCGCTTAACATCAGGTGGGCCTTTAGCTCGTTCCTATACTACAAAAAAAAACTTTTTTTATTTAAATTTTAACTAAGATTTGATGATTATTTGTTGATTTTGAAAATCAAACACAGGCATTAAATTTTTTTTGAATATATTAAACATAAAATAATAACTGGTTTCCACTGCGCAGTGGAAACCTTCATTCATATATGAGAATAAACATCATTTCAAATTTCATTTCTTGATTTCAAATACAATGTACTCATAAAAAGTTAGTAACAATTTACACTTATTTAAATTCTGAAATATGTAGCTGACAGCAGTGAACAGTCCTTTCTGTCAGTTATCATTTTCAGGACCTCGTTGGAACTGGTCCACACTCGTCGTATAAGGTTTTTAACTTAAATTATAAGATTCACTTAATTCCGTTTTCTGCGTTGAAGGCTCTTTTACTACAGATATAAATATTGAATGCACAAAAATGTGTTAAAAAAAACAAAAAAAATAGCTTTTCGTTGGAATCGAACCCGCGACCCCAAAGTGCAGAAGCCACCATCCACAGAAATAGATAGAATGGCTATGTGGGCAGGGCGCGCGTGGCAGCACCATTCACCACAGTGCAGGATATTTCTAAGCCTTTCTCAGCACGCCTTATGACTTGTTTCTATAAATAATGTAAAAAAAAACATTACAATTATTTTTTTAAAAATAATGACGTCAAAATGTAAGGCGTAGTTTGTTCGGAAAGTTGCTACGCATGAATCGCAAGTAAAATTGTGATTACAACCATTCTATCTATGCCATATGTGCCGCCATCTCTCAACACCTGCACTAATATTGTCAAACTGGACCAATAAAGAGACTAACAAATTATTAACTAAACATAAATAAAATACTAAATACTTCGTAAGTAGGCTTTTGGAACTAAATATTTATAGTAAGAGTTTCGAATGACTTATTTCTAAAACTGCAGTGTATCTCAAAATTCGAGCTCAAGTGGGTTTATCTATTTTCATGCCAAAATTAATTTATCAGTTTGTTTTAAATTATGAAATAGTGTTCTTATTGTTGTGTCAATTTATTGTTCTTTAGTATCTAATTCAACTGTTGTAGATTAATTAGTAAGAATGAAAGGAAAATATTTAAATATTGTTGATATTATTATGATGTATTATTAAGACGCTGACAACAGCCAAATACCCCAAATAGGCTTCTTTTAAAAACATTTTTAGCTGTATGAAATACAACGTGTCCCAGAAATCAACGTCAAGCCGAAAACGGGCTATTGCCCGTCAAGCCAATAGCTATTGTCGGCCAAGTCGTGAAAGTCATTAGAAAAATATAAAAAAAATTTTGGTCATGTACTTTTCAAATTTTATGGATTCAAAAAAAAAACTCGAAAAGTGACATCCTGTGATGATTTTTCAAGTCCTGTGGCTACAAATATTAACTTTCCGTCATTTTTTTTTCTGTGACGTAACCATGAATAACCCTTCTGTAAATTACAGTTAAAAGTTAAAACATAACTACCTCATTTTTAAATAAAATGTTAGATTTTTGCCCAACATTGAATTCAAAATTATTACATCACCCAACTTTAACCGCGTGTAGTGTAAAAAAAAAGTACTACACTATTTTGGCAAGTAACTTAGAAAGATGGCGCGTTTAGTCTGGATTCCAAAATGGTATGCCACTTACTAATTGCTACTTCTTAATTGAGGAAAAAAAAATATTTGTTAGTTTTAGGTGCGTTTTAAATAAAATTCAGTTGTTGGATTTCTTTAGTTATAATTTTTATTAAATCAGATTTACCGAGTTTATATTAAATGTTCGAACTGTTTGCCTTCAGCTGCACATTAATAAATACTAGATGATCGGGATAACGCTCAGCATTTGGGTATCTCTTACGAGATACATAGTGACGCTACTTTTATCTAAGAGCGAGACGGATTGACACATAATTTCGTCTGTGTGAGTGAAACACATAGAGACGCCACTCTGGCGAAACAGGGATGCGTTAGGTAAATTGTGCAATACTGCAGCACGTTACGCTCTTTCGTTTTCTAAGCATCCTTTTGTATTTGAAGTGACTTCATACTTACAACTGTGGCTTTGTTTATTGGACTTCATTCGCATTGTGATTTTGATTTATCTGCACTGTTTCTGACGACCCCGGACTTGTTTTAATCGTAATCCCGTATTTTGTGTAGTTTGTTATCATGCCATTTCGATACACCGCACAGGAATACGCCAACATACATCTCATTTATGGAGAATGCTTATGCAACGCCAATGCTGCAGCAAGAATGTATCGTAAGAGATATCCAAATGTGCAGCTGAAGGCAAACAGTTCGAACATTTAATATAAACTCGGTAAATCTGATTTAATAAAAATTATAACTAAAGAAATCCAACAACTGAATTTTATTTCAAACTTACCTAAAACTAACAATTTTTTTTTTTCCTCAATTAAGAAGTAGCAATTAGTAAGTGGCATACCATTTTGAAATCCAGACTAAACGCGCCATATTTTAAAGTTACTTGCCAAAATAGTGTAGTACTTTTTTTTACACTACACGCGGTTAAAGTTGGGTGATGTAATAATTTTGAATTCAATGTTGGGCAAAAATCTAACATTTAATTTAAAAATGAGGTAGTTATGTTTTAACTTTTAACTGTAATTTACAGAAGGATTATTCATGGATACGTCACAGAAAAAAAACTGACGGAAAGTTAATATTTGTAGCCACAGGACTTGAAAAATCATCACAGGGTGTCACTTTTTGAGATTTATTTTTGAATCCATAAAATTTGAAAAGTACATGACCAAGATTTTTTTTTTATATTTTTCTAATGACTGTCACGACTTGGCCTATTGCCCGTTTTCGGCTTGACGTTGATTTCTGGGACACGTTGTATATGTTAATCTTGATCATATTTTCTGAAACTGTATTGTGCCCAAAACACGTTTTCTTGAAGTTTTCTCTATAGAAAAGAATTGTAAACTAACCTCTTAAAACATGCTTTAAAGCAAACGATCTCTATTGTTTACTAAATATTATAAATAAAATTAAGAAAACATTTTGGAAAGACAATAATCTAAACATTTGTTGTTTCTGTTTTTCAAATAAGCTTTTAGTTTTTTATTTAAAAAAAAATGTTAATTTTCATTCAAGTTGAGCGGCGTATCCGACGTCCCTCGGCTCGTTGCCTCTCTTTCAGTTCTGTACGAAACGACAGTGACTGCAGAGGTCTGTTTTTTTAGGTGTTGTCAGCCTCTTTTTTTTTTTTTTTTTTTTTTTTTTGCCGTGGGTAAATCCTCATGGACGCACTCCGCCCGGGGTAGGCGGAGCCAGTGTCGGACTCATACCGACTAAAACCACCACGGTGTTCCTTCAACTACCTTAGCCGGGGGCGTGGGAACCCGTGAGTATTCACACAACCACCCCCGATAGGTCCTGGCCCGCCACAAGCAGGCGAGCCCCTTCTCCCCGTGCGGCCTAACGTCGGCCGCACCCTCCTAGGTGGCGCACACGGAACACTGCACGCCACTTCACCTCATGGGCCTTTACCAGCTGCGCCAACTACGCCGGCTGTGCCAGCTACGCCAGCTGCTGGTCGGGCAGCAGACTAGCCCGAGTCTGCTGCTCGCAGGCCCTACCTCCCGTAATTTTTTATAGAGGTTTTCTTCCTCGCGGTCCGGGCGGTGAAGCCAAGACCCTCGGTCCCAAGAGGCGCGAGAACACTACTCAGCGGGCACTCCTGGGGTTACGAGATCGACGGGGGCAGGGAAAGACAGTCCCCCCGCTGCCTGCCCAGTGGCAGGGTGAGTGCACACCGGGCCCGCCCCTGCTCCTCCACTGTGCCCTCTGCTGATATCAGAGGGCCACGTGGAGCAACTCCCTACTGGCCCAGAACGGGCCCCTCCCGTGCCAGAATATTCGCCACAGGCAATAAAATCCCCCGAAGGTTAATCCCTCGGCAGGATTTTATTGCCCGTGCCCAGGATGCACCGGCCAAACAACTGCCGATCCCTCCAGACGTGTCCAGAAGGACAAGCAGCCGTCAGGCACACGTGGAGGTTTTCTGGCCAGCACCCCGTTGTCAGCCTCTTAAGTTATGTAATGTTGTGCCTGTTCAGGCAGATTTTGGTGGTAAAAATTATTATAACCCTGTGATCACATTATACCCAAAATGCAATGAATGAATAAATGATTTGATTTAAGTTGATTTATTTTGATGTGGCGTAGTTTTTTATACCTAATGGACTTGTGTTTGACCGCCATCTCACAAGATGTTAAGAGATGGTGCAGTCGAAATAAAAACCTATATAAGGGCAAAAGGCTCTGCATATCGCAAAGCGAACATTAAAAAATGCTAGCTCTGTACACAATATTAACATAAAAATACAAAAGTCTACAATAAAACCACAGACATAGTAAAAAATATAGACTAAGTGCTGCAAACAATCATAGTGAAGCCAACAAAACCGTGCTCCTTCTTGTACAAACCAGCGCTCACGCACACATATGCAAATCAAACCGTGCTCACCGCTCTCAGTACATATGCCGCGGCATCGTCCAGTAAGCTTCGCGAAAACAAATATCCTTCACTTACATGGTGTGTTTTGTTGGCTTCACTATGATTGTTCGCAGCACTTTGTCTATATTTTTTACTATGTCTGTGACTAGAATAGCACAAGCTCTGCTTAGTTTGGGACTAGATGTTGCTGTGTGAAAATGTCCCAAAGATATTTATTTATTTATTTAATATTGTAAGTTCCCATTTTTTTTTTTCGTGGGGAAATCCTCATGGACGCTGTCCGCCCGGGGAAGCCGGAGCCAGTGTTGGACTCTTACCGACTAAAACCACCACGGTGTTCCTCCTCCAACCATTGGCAGGGGGGCGTGGGAAACTTATAGTCGTCCAACCATCCCCGGCAGGTCCCGGCTCGCCACTAGTAGGCGAGCCCCTTCTCCCCGTGCGGCACCTCAATTGACCACATGGATCCCATTATCAGAACTGGATTTTAATAAAAATGGAACCAATCTGTATGTATATCCTTTCAATAAAAAAATAATTTTCCGAATCAAAAGTTGTTTGTTATGATGAGTAAATTCACCCTTTAAAAGGACTTCAGCAATTAATGTTAAATCTTATATTGCTAATATTGCAACCCTCTTTTCATGACAAATATAGTTTGGTACCAAATTAAAAATGATTGTGATAAAACCCTTTTTTTCATTGTAACTATTAAACGAAATGTTACGAAATTTTTGTTCTGAAACCATTGAACCCTCTCTCGAACCCAACCAGTAGTCTGACATTTAACTGGTGTATGGGAACTTGGCAGAACTCCAGCCAACTTGGCTACCAATCAGTTCAGATCTGTACTAGCTTGAAAAACGAGTAAATCTTGACTAATGGTGCTTTACAAGTACTGCATGCCTGCAATAGTATTCAATAATGATATAAAACACCGAGCAACTGTGATAGCCGTTGGGGTAGCCGTGTTTTTGAGTGGAGACCGCGAATCGGTAAACTAAAGGTGGTTTCACGCCGGCGAGGCGTGGCGTGGATGGGCCGAGCGAGAATTGAAATTTGTATAGCAAAATTTTAATTCACGTCACGCCCATCTTTGGTGTGAAAGGTCTGGCTAAGCGAGGATGTGCGAGGCGAGAATTGAAATATTTGTTGGTACAACATAAAACTTTATTGCTGCATGAATAGAGTATTTATTACTTTGCAAAACGGTACATCGCGACCAGGCGCGTACCGGCGCCAGGTCGGCGCAAGACGGTGCGTGCTCGAGATGTACATCTTTCGGTGTGAAAGGGTCAGCGAGATTTCAATTCACGCCCATTCCATCCAATCCTCGCCTCGCCGGTTTGAAACCACCTTTAGGGTAGGACGCCCTCAGGCTGTGTGGAGCGATGATATTGGCAAGGTGGCTGGTAGTAACAGAGTGGCCGAGGATCGATGTTATTGTGATATTTATTAATATTTATAATCACCCTCATAATACACAAACACAAAAGATTTTTACAAATGTGTAGTTTGATAGACATCCTACGTCACAACAGGGATCCAGCAGAATACCAGCTTCAGGTTAAATAACCTGGCTATATGCTGAGCTGGACACTCATTTGTCACAATTTTGAGACACGTGGCGCATGACTGTCAATGACTGCTGTATTTTACAATTTTTTCCTCGCTTTTTTACTAATTTCTCATGTATTACTTCTTCGTCTCTAAATCTATTTCTTGCTCATGAATATCTTTTTCATTGCATCTATTCGAAAAGGACAAATTGGTTCGCCTTTAAGTGCACCCAAAGGTGGTATTTTCTATAAGAAACTTTTAGCGGGCAGTAATGAGTTTTTAATCCTCTTTATAAGTGCGCCGCAATTATCTTTGCCGCGCACTTTTTGAATTTGGAACATCTTAGTGTTCAGCGCCAAAGAAATCGAACGCAATATTGTTTGAATAAAGACTGGCTGGTACGACAGCCCATAGTCGCGCCGCCGGCTGAATAACAAAAAAGAAATCAAATTAAAAACGCGCGAACTACAGCCCGCGTTTTCGTAAATTTTCACGGATTGTTAGAAATTCATGGTTTTGTTTTTAAAAATGAATTCTTCAAGTGACAGTGTAAGTATGGAATTAACTCCTGAATCTATTAGAACTGACGCAAGAAATGTGATGGATAATCTATTACCTGCAAAATCGCGGAATGGAGAAATGCAAGAGGCGCCAAGAATTTTCATAATTGCGAAAATGTCTCAAATGTAAATATGAGTTTTTAGTTGTTTTATTATTAGATACTATTTAATTTAAATGTATTTATTACTCTATGTTTTATTAAATAATAATACCTATTAGAATAAAATATGAGGCACCTTTTATTTTCTCATAGAGGGTGATGAAAAGTAGAGTGTATATCACTCGGGCCCAATATATATTTTCTCTCAGCCGACGTACTTTGAATCCCTCGCTACGTTCAGGATTCTACTAAAGAATCCCTCGCTACGCTCGGGATTCTACTCTAGAGTCCCTCGCTTCGCTCTAGATTCAAAAAAGCGCCCTCGCCGTAAAAATATAATTTTGCTCCCTTCTGATACAATCTACTATTCTTTTGTATGTCCCAGTTGTGTCAAATAAATGATTTTCTTTATTTCTTTATGTCAGTGGCGTACCATTGGAGAGGCCTATGTCCAGCAGTGGACGAATATAGGCTGATGATGTTGATGATGATGAAACATATAAAATACTCCTATTGGTGTGAAATTAATGATTTTTATAGCCAATCGTTTAATTTCGTGTACCGCTTGAACGCTTCACTCTCGTGCAGGATCAAACCCAACCCTTGCCTCTGACTTCTCGGTTTCGTGTGCGGATCAGAACTTGATTATCAATTGAATTAAGGAAAAAATCGTGAGGAAACCTGCACACCACGACTCCTGACGACCTCTGGTCTTGTGGTTCGAGTGTCGAACTGCTGATAACGAGGTCGTGGGTTCGATTCCCACAGGACACAAATATTTGTGTGATGAACATAAGTGTTTGTGTTGGTCTGGGTGTTGCTTATGTATTATAAGTATGTTTTTACAAAAAAAAATAGTATACATGTATTATATCCATTGTCTAGTACCCATGGCACAAGCTCTGCTTAGTTTGGGACTAGATGGTGATGTGTAAAAATGTCCCAAAGATATTTATTTATTTACCATAATGTACTTAATGGTGAAAACACACGTAGATGCCTCAATCAACTCAGCCTATCGCAGTCCACTGCTGCACATAGGCCTCTACCAAGTTGCGCCACAACACTCGTTCCTCTGCCTTCCGCATCCAGCCTTCCACAGCTACTTTCTTCAGGTCGTTAGTCCTCCTGACCGGGGGGTCTCTACGCTGTATTTGCCGATTCGCAGTCTCCACTCAAGGACTCGTCTGCTCCAACGGCCATCGGTCCTTCGACAGATATGGCCAGCCCATTGCCACTTCAGCTTACTGATCCTACAAGCTATGTCAAAGTTAATCCCAAACTCCTTTTAAAAGTCAATTACCACAAATCACAACCCACAATAGCATCCAAGAAATACATTAGTAATAAATATTCTAGCAGACGTACCTACGATGGAAAGATTCTCCAGCAATTCCGCAAGTTATAGCGCATTAGTGGGTGCTGCCGACTGAGTAATTACAAGCTCACTGCATATGCATGTTGCAATGTACTGCGTTTTATTTATCTCTCTAGGATACGTCATCCACATAGGTTGTACGTAATAATGTTATGTATTATGATTTCTATTTTGATATTGTGTAGGTATACCTAGACTATGTTTATTATTTTTATACTATATTTATTTTACGTTATATATTAGGTTATGTATGAGTATATATATATATGTAGGTATATTTATTAGTATTACTTGACACACTGTGTCTACATCTCTTTGCTTCAAATTTTCCTCTCGCAGGTCTGCTGGAAGAAATTTCTTATAGAAATAAGCAGTGCCTTTGTACTATTGATTTCTATGTACTTTATTATTATTTCTCTGTGTGTGCATAAATTTAATAAATAAATAAATACGTCTTGGCTTTTGTTTAAACATTTGTTAAAGTTAAATAGACATAAATAAATAAATTATAAATATCTTTGGGACATTTTTACACAGTCATCACACACACCATCTAGTCCCAAACTAAGCTGAGTTTGTGCTATGCGTACTAGACAATGGATATAATACTTATATACTTTTTTTGTAAATACATACTTATAATACATAAGCAACACACCCAGACCAACACAAACACTTATGTTCATCACACAAATATTTGTGTCCTGTGGGAATCGAACCCACGACCTCGTTATCAGCAGTCCGACGCTCGAATCACTAGACCACAGAAGTCGTCAATATAAAATCTAGTATTAAGCGTTACTCCAGCTTGTAGGTCCAATTTTCAAGTAACTTTTGTAGTTACTAATAACTGCGGGCCTCGCTCTCGTGTTGAGTCGATTAAAAGTATCTACTTGCTTTATGCTTTTCTGGGTTTCAGGCTATTTCTGGGTCAAGATTTATCCAAATATATTTAACCGATCGTGCAAGTCAAAACATCATTATAATAATTTTAAATTTACTAAAATTTGTAGGATAGGATTTATAATATTGGTGGAATATAGTAATTCTTGGATTTTGGAGGGAAGAAAACGCATGTTTTTAAGAGAGTGATGAATATGAATGTTCATGGGTGGAGAGGGAGAGGAAAGACCAAAGAAAGGATGGATGGATTGCGTTAAGAATGATATGGATGAAAAGGGAGTAAATCATGGGATGACGGCTGATAGACAAAAGTGGAAGAAGAGGACATATTGCGCCAACCCCAAGTAATTTGGGACCAGGGCAGGAAGATGATGATGATAGTAATTCTTGGATTTTAAGCGAAGCGAACATTAAAAATGCTAGCTCTATAAACACTATACATATTCATAATATTTCTTTTACTAAAAAAGTCTACTATACAAAAACTTTTTAACAAAAAATAAAACCGACTTCAAAAACCTTAACTAAAAAGTAAAAAAAAATCTTTGTATGTATTTCTAAATCTTTTCATAAACCAACATTTTGAAGGCGGCGCGTGATTGACCCTTTCCTTACTTATGTACATGTATTTCAAGAACATCATCGTAAGCGTCATGTAAATATAATGTACAGTACAGTATAAGTGAACATACATGACACTCACGCGCCGCCTTCAAAATGTTGGTTTATGAAAAGATTTCCAAATACATACAAAGATAATTTTTTACTTTTTAGTTAAGGTTTTTGAAGACGGTTTTATTTTTTTGTTAAAAAGTTTTTATGGCATACTTTTTAGTTGATAATTGCGAGGGTTGATTCATAAATGTTTATAGAACAAATTTGAGATTATATATTTTTTACTAACCTATGCTGTCCCACTGCTGGGCAAAGGTCTTGCCCATGTTTTTCCAAACGTCTAATAAACACAACCACATATTAGGAGATCGTCTAGATAGACGAAGCTAAAATAAACAGATTTATTGAAGCTGGTTAAAAAACTATTCAACCCAAGCCAATAAAATTCATACGGGACCACCGCACGGGCTTCCTCTACCAAATAAAAAAACAACCACGTAAATCAGCCCAGAAATCTCGGAGTAATCGGTGTACATACATAAAAAATAAAAAAACCCATCGAATATATAACCTCCTCCTTTTTTTGAAGTCGGTTAAAAACTAATAACTAGAAGAGCGTATCATAATATTTCTCCGTATTGCTGTCAACTGCTAACGTGCCCAGAAGATAAGCGCCAGCAACGTTGTATGGCAACGTTTATTCTTCTATTCTATTCAAGAGAAGTGCCAAAAATAATCGGTGTACATACATGAAAAAAATAAAAAAAAACCCGCCGAATACATAACCTCTTCCTTTTTTTGAAGTCGGTTAAAAATTGAAAAAATAATTGTCTGTCTTACAAGTAGTGCAAACATCAAGGCAAACAGGACTGATCTGTACATGGTTTCTGATTCGCTTCAAGTTGAAAGCAGAGCGGCATTTATTTTGCCTGAAAACAGAAACTAAACATAACTACGCCGTCATGAGAAACAAGCCTAAAAAAGTACTCTAGAATGCAAATAATAGGTATAGCTTCATAAATAAGCGTGAAACTATAAAGACGAACAATAAAATAGAATATGAAACAATAAAAGCGGTTTTCCGATAGTTTTAAGTCTCTGAAGGCTTTATTTAATAGGTATTTTGCTTAAGTCCTTCCAACACATAAAGGGGTATTTTAGAGAGCTCTTAGAGGAACCAGCATAAATTGACCTTACACGGTTGTTTAGATGTCTTCAATATTTAATTGGGAAATGTTACTTAAGGAGTTTTCAAAATTGGTTTATACAACGTGATTATGACAATAAGACAATAAATGAAAACACGGTTATTACTGGTCTATAGAAGCATTTTAAACACATAAATAGGTTGTTTATCGAATACAACAAAAACATTAAAAAAAATTACAAAATAAATATTAAAACATTGAAATAATAAATAATACCATTTGAAATCATCTGTAATCGTTGAGAAAGAGTGTTTAAAATTATATGGACTCGCACATGTCTTTGACCTTCATATAATTTCCTGTGGTTAAGCTATTAACTGGATTTGATAATTTTTTTGTATACGATCAGAGGACTGGTCTCAGAGGAGGGTTTTATTTAATGTCGTATTGTCATATCCACCCTGTATAAGACATAAAAATAAGTGATAGAAATGGATTAAAAGGAGTTATGTTTTAGTACTTGGTCATCATTTTTGTGATATAAGTGTTTACGGAACTTCAAAAGTTAAAAAGACCTTTTAAATCAACATTTAAACTGTTCCCAAATATTTTTGGATGGAACTCAATGATGTCATAATATTATTTTCTTTTAATCATATGATGTTGAAAGTATACGCGAATTATGCCACTGCATTATGGGCTCGTGTACGCACGGCGACATATAAAGCTATAACTCCAGTATAATCTAGCCTCTCATTGTACGGAAAGCATATACAATGCGAGGTCAGCTGATATACTCGTACAATCTAAAAAAAATTGACTACATACTGTCAATGAGTGGGCAACGGATCGTCAACGAGTGAGGTATAAATAAATAAATATTTGGGTAATTTTTACACAGCACCATGTCTTGTCATGTCAAGACTGTCCTGCAATAGTATACGGAATGAAGGATGGTCGCGGATGGGTGGATCGGCAGCGTGCTGTCAGTCATAAGCACCTTGTTGAAGCGGGGCTGATGCATGGGCAACGTAGGTTGAACGAATGGCAAACTGGTCGGACATTCACAAGTTTACGATGCTTGGACCACACGTCGTACACTTCTTTCATTTTCTTTTCTTCTGTTTTGTTGAAAATATCACCTTAAGGAACACCATATAAAGCTCACATCAATTGCTTGTTGTTGTTCAATAATTTTTTGATGTTTGTTTGCTTGTGAGTTGAGTCGGAATGGAGTCGGCGTCGAGTCTGTGTAATCTGCGAAGACCTTTAAATGGTTTCGATACCATTGATATGTGGTTGAACATATACAGTATGGAACAAAACCCCTGTTGTTCCTGTGAGCTACATTATCAGAATCGATACTCATACAACACACAACTTATTTGGAAAAATCACTCAAAACTCACTCACTCGGTAATTATATTATTAAATATATTCAAATTAAATATTAAATCATTATTAACAGTATTGAAAGTGATATAATCACTTTTAATAATGATTTAATATTTAATTTGATTATTTTTATAGAAGACTTTTTCAAATGAGTTGTGTTCTTACGTATGAATATCGATTCTGATAACGTAGCTCACAGAAACAACAGGTTTGTTGTTGGTTTTGTTGTTTGTTGTCGGATCGAGAGTCACCCGACGGAAGGTTGAGTGAAGATAGCCCAAGTTACACAGGAACTAAGCCATTAACTATGTTATCATGATCTTAGAAAATACTAATTAGAATAATAGGTTTTATTCAAGTCGAAGTCAATATCTATTTAAATAATTTAACCAAAACAATACGAATTATAAAAGCGCAGTTCATGCGTAAAACTAATTTTTTATTTACATAAAACTGCGATATAAACAAACAATACATAAAACAATTCATTTAAATATCATTCAAAATGAAAATATTAGAAATAACTCCAAAAATAAATACAATACATTTGATCTTGAAAACCGTAATTTAATTTAATAATAATAGAATATCAAACCACGATAATAATCTGACAACATAATTCAGGCATGATCCGTCTGGCCCCTTCCACACTCTCCTGATTCATTGAGTGGTACGATGATCTCACATATTGCGGGTACTTTAATATTTTGTACGCAAATAATTTATTTTGCTCGCACCGACATACTGTACAGGTTAATAAGTACACAGGTGGAAAACAGCCACGTGTTCACAATCTTAGTACTTGTCCTATCTTTTTTGACAATCCCTGAGCTGCTTTAAGAAACTGCTTCCCTCCCCATTCATGTATAATTTAGAATTTAAAACCAAACACGTCACAGAAGCGTTGAGATGAATATGGCTAGCTACGCTACAGTTCAGATGCAGGTCATGTCGATACCATTTAAAATTCAGCTCAGACGTTCCTCACTGAACTTTAAGATCACAAAGTCACACCCACCACACTATTTTTAACGTTCCGCGTCTGTCTACATAATAATATTGTTTTTGAGAAGAATTGCGGTGATTTTGAAACACTTTTTACGAGTTATGAGGAATGAAGCAGCCAAGTGGCGCCTCCATCAGTAAAAAAATATATTACTCAATGAATACATCATTTATCAAAAATTCGTCTTTATCAATTGAAATACATGCACTGTAGTTAAATCAGAACCTCACGGAAAAGTGGCCGTTTTTCGTACTTTTTCTATCTATAACTACAGCGAACTATAATTTACGGAGTTAATAGTTTTTGATTAAACTACAGTACCTTTACTTTAATAATTAAAAACGAATTTTCGATAAATGACGTATTCAGCGAGTAATATTTTTTTTACTGATGGGGGCGCCTCTTGGCTGCCACATTCCCCTTAAGTCTTTGATATTGATTTTCTTTTGAAGTTATCTTGTTTCTAAAAGTGAAGATTTTATGTATTTCGGAGTTGTTGTTTTTTTTTTCCATTCCCGGGTCGGGCAAAGTGTTATTGGGTTTTTTCATTAGAAAAATTCTCAGTAGCAGCCCGGAGTCTGGATTTGTGCCCAGTCAATGGCAATAGGCTCGCCCCCTATTACATGGGACTATAACATAACTGGCGAAATGTGGGTGTACTATTACACCTCTGCCTACCCCTTCGGGGAAATACAGGCGTGATATTATGTTATGTTAGAAAAAAAAAAACAAAAAATCCGACTATGTACAGCCTAAATAAAAAGTAAAAAATGAAATTAATCCATGTTGTATTTCCAAATATTTTCATAAATCATCTTTTAAAAGCGAAGGAAGAACAACATAAATCAGTCTACAAGCCTCGGAAAAATCGGTGTACATCTAGTGTACATACATAAAAAAAACTAATTTTTGAATTAGATTTTATTTTTATTTTTTTACTTTCTCCTATTTTTGGAATAAGTTAAAAAGGATGGGCCGAAACTTCTCTTTTATGAATAATATCCAAAGACGACTGAAGACGAGATACGTATCGTCTTTTTGTGCGTGATAAAAACTACAATAACAAAAAGATATTTTAATTATTGTAGAATTAAAGCCAAATAATAATTTAAATGATTATAATTCCATGACTTGTCTAACTCTTATAATTTTCAACGGCATTAAAGTGTATGCCATGAACCAACACTTTAAAGGTGAACGCACATTATGTCAGCGCCGAACGCGGCGAACGAGCCGATACAAACGAATTTTCGGATTATTTATATGAAATTATACGGATTAGTGAGTGAGGTTTCATAAGATTTCATATCCTAAGAAACCTCACTCACTAATCCGCACTGAATTGGACGAGTCGCCAGAAAAATTAGGAAGCTGGTAAAATCCCAGACGAATTCGAACGACTATCATCGGATTCAGCGTGGACAATGCGGACGAAACGGCCGGTCTGACTGCATTCTGTCAGTTATTGTACAACGTGGACAATGCGCGTGATGTATCAACCTAATACTTGTACTTTTTTCGACGCAGTCGATTCTTTCGGCGCGGAAAGTGTGCGAAGTCTTAAAACACTTCGTTGACTTCGGCGCGGTTGATTCTTTCGGTGCAGACGAATGTGCGATTACCTTTAACGAGTTGGAAATTTTGCTTCACACCGCTAAAATTTAAAGCAATTTTATTTACGCAGCCACTCGACCTAGCAACTCTAGCCGAACTAAATCTACATTAAACAGATAACTCAATTTGAAATTTTGAATTAATCGCAGCATCATTCCGCGTCTTCCACAAAGGGGTGGGGTGAGAACAAGGGGGGTGGGGGGTGCTCTAAATTAAATTTTGACACAGACTGAACGTGGGACCACTTAATTGCAATTTGCTTGACTTATTAGATGCTGAGATGCTGTAACTCAATTGTGATTCTGTAAGATTTCAGTCGGTTACTTTATGTGGATATTAAAGATCGATTATGTGTTATCTGTAAAAACACTACCCTCCTTCTGGGGCAGTCGGGTAAAAAATTAAAAGTAGTCCTCTATAATGGATGACGCGAAAAACATATGTGCCGTGGTCGTGTCAAAACTTTAAATTTTGTTTTTCTCTTCCAACATTATTATTTAATTATTCTTATTGTGCATTAAAAAGCTTTAATGAACATTGTTGGGGATTTCATCTAATGTTTAATTATGCACAACAGAATATGGGGTTACTGGCTTAACATATATGTTTTCCGGGTCATCCTGTATTTTTAAAACGCCAGAGGTGAATTAATAATTTCCTTGCTTGTAAATCAGGCACAATGGCGTCCTGTACTATATCTGGATCATCATCATCATCATCATCATTTCAGCCTTAAGACGTCCACTGCTGGACATAGGCCTCCCCCAAGCAAATGTTGGGGGGATATGCCATAATCACCACGCTTGGCAGGCGGGTTGGCGATCGCAGTTGGTTGGTAATTATATATTAATTAGTAATTATATATTATATCTGGATCATTGTGAAGTAAATGGGTTAAGGTTCCTTTTACGGATTTTAAACCAAGTAGCCGGCAATAAATGCCCAGAGGAGTGAAGCAACTAGTTGCTGTGAGTTGCTTCATTTTGCGCAAAGCTTTTTCAGAAACTGTGCACAGTGCCCTATTGCTTTTTGTGGCCATGGCATCCTTATCAATCAACTTTAATTGCTCTTGCACTTATGTTAGATTAAAAAAAAAAAAATTGGTACATGTTTACACAGCACCATCTAGTCCCAAACTAAGCAGAGCTTGTAATATGGTACTAGACAATGGATATAATACTTAAATACTTTTTTTTTTGGAAATACATGCTTATAATACATAAGAAACACACCCAGACAAACACAAACACTTATGTTCATCACACAAATATTGGTGTCCTGTGGGAATAGAACTCGTTATTAGCAGTCCGACACAATCCGTCAGTCCGTCAGATAGACAAATATCCTTTTCAAGAATAAAAGAACAATATAACATTTTCACAGAACAAAGTCATAATAGTATGACACTGTAAAACTAGGTTTTCCTTAGAGTTGAAATTTTCTTCAAGTGCTAAATATCTATAGTAAGGAGCAGGTACAGATAGTCTGTGAGAAACTGCAAGGTGCTTGAAAGCGATATGCTCCCATTCAGTCTTAATGGTAACGGCGTATAGCTGTTTCTTTTATTCTGGTATGATTGTAGGTATCTATAGGTAGGGACAGCTCCTATATACTATGGCAACTCTTTGTAGGTTTATTTCTAAAGGAAATATTCTCACTTTTAATCTCTTGTTTTTTTCTGTCACTAACCTACATTATACTCACATTCTTTGAATGAATTTGTTGTAATAAACAATAACCTATTTTAAAAAAAGTATGTCCATGGAATTTCGTGCTGGTTCTTCTCTATAGAGGGCCCACAATTTAGAACCGTGCAACCAGAACCTGACGTTTTAGAAGTGCCTGTAATAAGGTTTATTTGAAATAAAAATGTTTGAATTTGAACTTATACTTGAAAAGTTTTATAGTATTTTACGTTCTGTCTAGCTTTTTCCCGATGATGTGTAGCTGACTCACTATGAAAATAGCTTTCATTTCGATATTACAGCAACATTCATTGTGTGGTGTGTAATTACCGATAAGACAGATTAAATAAATAAAATATTTATTTAATTCCAAAGTAATATACAATGTATGTGCAATATTTACAGGCGTAGGACGTACAGGTGCAAAAAGGTTTGCTCAATGACCCCCGTGCTGGGAATACTATAGATACTATCGATAGTATTGGTATTTGTTGATAGAATTGCCGCGTAGTATGCTATCTATAGTATCGATACTATCGACAGTCTATCGAAACTATATTTTTTCGTAGACTATCGATAATGTCTTGATAGACTATCAATCAGCAACACTATACACATTGCATGTAATAAGATACATAATACCTGTTCAGGACACAGACCTTTATAATCTAAGGTTCAGGATAATATTGCATTGTTCACAAACTGTCAGTACCCACTACAAAATAATACAATATAATATAATATACAGACAACTTGTCAAGTTATTACAGTATTTTAAACTCAACACTACACTCGCTGGTTTTCACAACAAAATATTAAAATTACGAATGAAAAATGTATTCAGACTACTTTACAAATGTTTAGCTGGTTTTATTTCATTCTCATACTTGTTTTCTCTTACAAATTGGGTACAATTATGTATGTGTGTTTTTTTTTTTCATATTCTTTTCTATGTAACATTTTCCGGTTTGAATGAAAACAAACCATGCATTCACGCATCGGCTCGTTTCTTTAAACCAATTTTGAAAACTATACTATATCGTGAACGTGTACTTGTTTTATATTAGAGCCAGTGTCAAAACTACCTTCAAAATGTATTGTTTCTAATGTTTATTTTTTGCAATATGCCCAACAAAGTTTTCATTTTATGTATTAGTTAATTCTCATGTAAGTGAATGATTGTATTCTTGTGAGAAATAAAGTTATCTTAAACCTCATACTTGCCGCAATCTTATAGGCCTTTTTAGGGTTCCGTAGTCCTACAAGGAACCCTTATAGTTTCGTCATGTCCGTACGTCTGTCCGTCTATCCGTCTGTGCGTCTGTCCGTCTATCTGTCTGTCCGTCTGTCCGTCTGTCCTAATCCTTTACAGCTTATTAACTTCTACAGTTATAAACATAAGTAAATGAAATTTTGTTAAAAAATGGTTTAGATATAGATTTCAATTTTAAAAGAATAAAAAAATCTTGGTAACGTATTTTAGGGGTGGCGCCCATACATGTAAAATGGGGATGAAAATATTTTTTTCGCTGCACCTCCCCATGTGGGGTATCACTGAATAGGTCTACTAAAATGAAGGTAATGTTTGATACATCACTTTTTTATCAGGTGTACCATCTGCAAAATATAGCTCACCAAAGTGGCTTACAATGTATCCCCCCCCCTGCCATTTCCAAACTATGCAACGTAGAAACTTGTAATCTTCCACGTTGATAGACTTTTATAAAAAAATTTTTTTTAAATTATTTTGAGTATAAAGTGATTATAAATTTTTGAGTTATAGTGAGAAAACTGAAAAATACTTAAGACGTCCTAGTTCATAGGTTATTGACCTTAGATAAAAATGATCTTAGCAAATAATGCTCCTCCGAATTTTTGTGTTATATTGATAACACAAAGTAACAGCGCCACCTAGCGCTAAATTTAAGAAGTTTGTCATATCAATCTTAGACACACTTCTAAATTCAGCGCTAGGTGGCGCTGTTTGCAAAAATTAAAATAGCAAAGATTAATATTCGATTTGATTCGTTTGTAATTAGACCTACTTAAGGAACCCTATAATACTGAGCATGGCCCGACATGCTCTTGGCCGGTTTTTTGTTTTTGGGTGGAAATCCTCGTTGAATATCCTTCGTCTGGGGAAGGCGGAGGGATATGTCAGACTCCTACCAACTAAAACCACACGGTGGCCATCCTCAGCACAAAACAGAGGAACTCCGGGAACTCCATTGGACCACGCCCTGTAGTGCTACGCCTTTAGCACGTCCCGGGAAAACAATATCGTTTCACTCACAGCAGCACGCGGCCACCACGTGCTGCTATCTTCCCCAGTTATCTAAATAACTGAAAACCTCTTAAAGGGTCATTGAACTCATCAGTATGACCAACTTTTACTATGGGACCGACCCTGAAATTGCGAGAAAAAAATCGGCTAATCCCCACATTTTGTCGATTCATGTGAATACAGGTGGACCGACGACCTGAAGAACGTGGCTGGGGGTGACTGGATGCGGAAGGCAGAGTACCGAGTGTTGTGGCGCAACTTGGGAGAGGCCTATGTCCAGCAGTGGACTGCGATAGCCTGAGTTGATTGATTGATTGATTGATGTGAATACAAATGTAAGGATCAGCTTCTTTTTTTTCGCAATTTCAGGGTTGGTCCCATAGTAAAGGTTGTTCATACTGATGAGTACAATGACCCCTTAAGAGGTTTTCAGTTATTTCAATAACACGTTGTGTATCCATCTCGTTTCAAACAAATCACATTCTGGTGCCGAAGTCAGGCGAGCATTTAGCATCGTAAGCGCACGAACGAGTAGGGAGTTAGCATGGGACACAGTGCGTGTTTCTGGCACAGCCAATAATGGGTGGCTACGTGGTGCAATGCCATTGTAGCTGGATCATCATCAACTTGGCCTATCGCAGTCCACTGCTAGACATAAGCCTCTCCCAAGTTGCATCACAATACTCGGTTTTCTGCCTTCTGTATCCTGGATCATTGTAGCTGGATGATCAAATAAAGTTATAAAGGCATGTCGGAGAATAAACTATTTATTTTAAAAATAACTCAAATATTGAACTACATTTACGGGACTTGTCGCGCACAATAAAATCAAAACATAACAAACATTTTGACTAACCTCGATGTTTCGGCAGGTTATTTTTAGGGTTCCGTACCCGAAGAGTGCCAAACGAAACCCTATTACTCTCGCTACGCTGTCCGTCCGTCCGTCCATCCGTCTGTCTGTCACAGGGCTGTATCTTTGTAACGGTAATAGATAACCAGTTGAAATTTTCACAGAATATGTGTTGCTGTGAGGTGTATCACGACAAATACTAAAAATTAAAAAAGTCTAAAACCAAAGGGGGTCCCCATACAAGAAACCTCGAAAAACATGCATTTTTTAACGTTTTTGTTCCTGCTCTATCTCCAAAACAGTAATATATACCAGCGTCAAACTTGGTCTGATTATAGTGCATACTATGTAGTTTAGCAACAAATTCTAAAAACAGAGCAAACGTAGACATACCAGGCCCCTCAGAAAGTATTGCGAAAAAAAGTTTTTATATATGGGAGACTGGCCAGTTATAATGTTTTTCGAAAATATGATTATTTATAAGTAAAAATAAGTAAGTTCCAATTTCAAAATTTCCCTCCACATTTTTTGCGAGTTAATTCAAAGTATTGTGTCTCACTGAAATATGGATCTGCGCCGGGAACATTTTAGAGCTATGATTTTATACGATTTCAAGTGTCGCCTGAAACCGGATGAATCGTACGATAGACTTCAAATGGCATTCATGGATGAAGGCCCTTCCAAGGCAACCGTGTATCGTTGGTATAACGAATTCAAGCGCGGTCGACCAACTTTGGGGGATGACGAAAGAAGCGGTCGCCCTTTGACGGCTGTTACCGAAGAAAACGTGCTAGCAGTGAAAAATTTAATCCAAGACAATAGGCGAATTACATATCAGGAGATTCAACACATATTGAAGATTGGATCGGGAAGCGTTCACGAGATTCTACACAGCCATCTTCGCGTGAGGAGGATAGTATCACGCTGGGTGCCGCACAACCTCACCGATGCTCAGAAGCAGGCCCGGGTGGAATGGTGCCGTGATATGCTTAACAAATTTGAAGCAGGCTCGTCTCGGCGTGTTTACGACATCGTTACAGGTGACGAGTCCTGGATTTATCAATACGACCCAGAAACCAAGCGCCAGTCGACTGTTTGGGTGTTTCAAAATGAGCCAACGCCTACCAAAGTGAAGCGATCTAGAAGCGGGGGTAAGATTTTGATCGCTAGCTTTTTTAATTTGACTGGCCACTTGGTATCAATTCCCTTACGGGATCAAAGAAGCATTAATGCCGAATGGTATACTACCAAATGTTTGCCAGAAGTTTTCTCTGTTATAAGCAACAAGCGACCAAACACAGGGCTACTGCTCCACCACGACAATGCACCTGCGCACACCGCACTCAAAACGAGGGACTTCCTGGACAGCACGCCAGTCAAACTCCTGGGTCACCCTCCTTACAGCCCTGATCTAGCACCGTGTGACTTCTTTTTATTCCCAAAAATAAAAAATCAGCTCAAAGGGATACAATTTTCGTCGCCGGAAGATGCGCTGGCTGCGTTCGAGCAGGCTGTAAACGAGGTGTCTGCGGCGGACTGGAAAAAGTGTTTTGAAAACTGGTTTAGGCGCATGAATGTTTGTATAGAGGCTGGTGGAAAGTACTTTGAAAAGATTTGATAAAAATATATGTACGTATAGAACAATTTTTTTTAGTTTCGCAAAACTTTCTGAGTGTCCCACGTACATAAGAAACACCCAGATGTGGTTATGTGGTGGTACCTACGTAAGAAAGAGATGTAAAAATTCACATTTTGCGTACGATCGTTGATGTCTTTTGATAAACTCTCGTAAATTAAATCAGTTTCTATGGGGTATCAGGTCGATGGGTGGTACGAAACCCTTACTGCGTGAGTTCGACTCACACTTGGCCGGTTTTTTTTCTTCTTAATTATGGCAAGTCGACAAACAATCGAAAATTCAGTCGACAATTCCGCCAGTGTCAAGAGTTTTGGAAACGCGTCTGTTTACAATTTATAAATAAAGATAGATAGATAGATAAAACGTTTATTTAGTACATAAAAAAGACACAGGACATACAAGTAAAAATACAATAAGAAAGTGTCATATGTGTCTCAATATTGTACCAAATGGGTGTCCAGCTCAGCATGTGCCAGGTATTATACCTGGCGCTGGTATAGAACTTATATATATATATAAAAAAAACACTTTTGATTGATAATGCGACTCGATATAGTACTTGTCGTTGTTAGAACAAAGACTGAAACAAACACATAAAATACATAAATACCTTGTACATAAAGTTAAAAAAAAAAAAAATCGTGTTATTACGGACAGCGACGTTACGAAAATCCCAACCGTGGGTAGTTCGAAAAAATACCCGCCGCTCAAGACGATGACACCCGCTTACTTCAGTCTGCTCGTGACCACGGACAATGCAACTTGGCCGAAACGTCGAGGTTAGTCAAAAAGTTTGTGGTGTTTAGATTTTATTGTGCGCGACAAGTCCCGTAAATATAGTTCAATATGAGTGAAATTCGCGAAAGTCTAAAAATGTATGTAACTCACATAATTTCAAAATTCAACAACAGTATAGCAGCTGCGATTAATTACCGCTAACTTACAAGATCAGGTGGTCATTAACGCGCACTGGCATCGAACCTACATACCAGTGCTGGCCGCCAGCCAAATCTTACCACACGCTCTGCATTTCAGCAGATCAGAGGGGCTGGTGTCTGGTTATTTTGTTTTGTCTTTTGTTGAATCTCTACTGTTTCATGATATTCTGGTAGCAATATATATATAACCCGTTTGTGCAACAATAAATATATAAATAATAAATATAAATAATAAATAAATAATAGTAACGGTACTTCGCGGTCATTGATCATACACCCAATAGACGCCTTGTAACAGGTGACCGATTTCTGTCAACATATCAGTATATTAGGTCTGGTAGATCACCACTATTCACCACTTTAAATCAAAACCTTCAAATCAATTTTGACCACTAATGAGAGCTGTTAAAATTTCAGCGTTAGTGATTAGCCAGTAGCCGCCTTGGTAGGGACTAATCGTTGATTTATCTTCTGATAAGGCACTGAAGTTTTAATTAGTTACCTATACAGCCTTAGAAGAAGGCTTTCTTCTGGCCTGATAAAATAAAACATAAGAGAAAATAAAATTATTAAGTCCTAAATATTTAAATTATTCACGTTATCAGTTTTCATAAAAGGCTTGTATAGTAACTTTAACTCGAAACTTGTCATATGAAACTAATGTCACAACTTGTTTTGTTGATTGTTACGTTCGCACTGCAGAAAACTGGGTAAATTCTTTGACAGATTTCGAGATTTGTTGTTGGCTGTGTTTGCACTGACTAAAAACTTATACATTGACATGTTTGTCTATAGATTTGTCACGGCTGACGTTCGCACTGATGCTTAATCATGTGTCAAAACTTGTATAAATCTCGTTTTTTGTGTTATCCAATGAGGTCGGTAAACATGTATGGCCGAAAGCAGATACTTTGAAGTGTATCGAAATTTATTGTGAAACATGTCAATAGACTATGAAATGTCAAACAAGTTTCGTTTCAACAAGTTGTGTGATAATGCGAACGCGATTCAATACATTGACAGAAAACTGACATTTCAACATGTTTTTATGTGAATGTTTCGTCAGTGCAAACTCACAGTTATATAGGTGCAGACCTGAAGCCATGGCTGTATGGAAATTAAATATAAATATGAGGTTCTTGCTTGAAGCAAATAAACAAACAAAAAATTTAAATTACTATTTTTGACTTGCCAAATGTGTTTTGAATCGCTTGCCTAGTAGACTGAAACAAATTTCAATACATAGCATTAAAATAACTAAGTATTGTTATTCTAAAATTATTGTTATTTTATGCAGGTTCTTTTAGTTGTTGATAAAATATAACAAAGAAAAATCATGTTTATAGTAAAATATTTGTTATTCTTTACAAAATAAAGAAAAATACAAAAACAGTATCAAACAATACATTTTGTTCATAGTATCTACCATTCTTTGTCCAATCAAACCGCTCAATCCCCGCTTTGCTCTCGAATAAAAACATAAAATTGTAACCACAGCACTAAAAATTCATAGGTACACACGTTCAGTCTAGACTTTCATAGCGTCTAGACTAAAATGTTTGTTATAACTAATTTAAAATGCATTTTATGCATGTATAAACCTATGCTGGTTCATTTGTCTCGCTGCAATGTGTACATTTACTTGGCCGCTGTCCAAGTTGTCTCGAGCGGTCAAGGTATTAGCTGATACTGCGTTTTCGGGTATAACAGTGTTGAGGAGGCGTAAAATTAAGTCTGATGCTTGCAATGAAGTAATCTTTGTAGTAAGCTGCTTAAGTTATTCCTTGAAATTTACAATACCTGCAATGTTAACATAGTAATATCTGCTGCACAGAAATAGAATGGCCAAGTGGGCAGGGAGCGCGTGCCAACACTCTGGACTATAGTGCAGGGCATTTCAAAGCCTTTCTCAGTACGTCTTATGACTTGTTTCTTTAAATACTGTAACAAAATCCCGAAAAAATGCTTTATTGTGCTATTTCTATCTGCAGAAACAAAAGCTGTAAAGTACTTTTGATTAAAGTTAATTTTTAAAAATTAATTACGTCCATATGGGAGGCGTAGTTTGTTCAAAAAGTTGCCACACATGAATCACAAGTATGTGATTACAACCATTCTATCTATTTCTGGGAGTGTGACACTTCGATTTCGTATTAAAGTCCGTTGTTTTAACCTAGAGTTGTCTGGGATTGAAGTAGTTTTGTGTCATTTGTATTGTTGAACCTGTGTTTACTTTGTAAAAGATGTAAGTAATGTGTGTATAGCTATTAAGTAGTGTATTACCAGGCCCCTCAGAAAGTATTGCGAAAAAAAGTTTTATATATGGGAGACTGGCCAGTTATAATGTTTTTCGAAAATATGATTATTTATAAGTAAAAATAAGTAAGTTCCAATTTCAAAATTTCCCTCCACATTTTTTGCGAGTTAATTCAAAGTATTGTGTCTCACTGAAATATGGATCTGCGCCGGGAACATTTTAGAGCTATGATTTTATACGATTTCAAGTGTCGCCTGAAACCGGATGAATCGTACGATAGACTTCAAATGGCATTCATGGATGAAGGCCCTTCCAAGGCAACCGTGTATCGTTGGTATAACGAATTCAAGCGCGGTCGACCAACTTTGGGGGATGACGAAAGAAGTGGTCGCCCTTTGACGGCTGTTACCGAAGAAAACGTGCTAGCAGTGAAAAATTTAATCCAAGACAATAGGCGAATTACATATCAGGAGATTCAACACATATTGAAGATTGGATCGGGAAGCGTTCACGAGATTCTACACAGCCATCTTCGCGTGAGGAGGATAGTATCACGCTGGGTGCCGCACAACCTCACCGATGCTCAGAAGCAGGCCCGGGTGGAATGGTGCCGTGATATGCTTAACGAATTTGAAGCAGGCTCGTCTCGGCGTGTTTACGACATCGTTACAGGTGATGAGTCCTGGATTTATCAATACGACCCAGAAACCAAGCGCCAGTCGACTGTTTGGGTGTTTCAAAATGAGCCAACGCCTACCAAAGTGAAGCGATCTAGAAGCGGGGGTAAGATTTTGATCGCTAGCTTTTTTAATTTGACTGGCCACTTGGTATCAATTCCCTTACGGGATCAAAGAAGCATTAATGCCGAATGGTATACTACCAAATGTTTGCCAGAAGTTTTCTCTGTTATAAGCAACAAGCGACCAAACACAGGGCTCCGCGGGCTACTGCTCCACCACGACAATGCACCTGCGCACACCGCACTCAAAACGAGGGACTTCCTGGACAGCACGCCAGTCAAACTCCTGGGTCACCCTCCTTACAGCCCTGATCTAGCACCGTGTGACTTCTTTTTATTCCCAAAAATAAAAAATCAGCTCAAAGGGATACAATTTTCGTCGCCGGAAGATGCGCTGGCTGCGTTCGAGCAGGCTGTAAACGAGGTGTCTGCGGCGGACTGGAAAAAGTGTTTTGAAAACTGGTTTAGGCGCATGAATCTTTGTATAGAGGCTGGTGGAAAGTACTTTGAAAAGATTTGATAAAAATATATGTACATATAGAACAATTTTTTTTAGTTTCGCAAAACTTTCTGAGTGTCCCACGTATTTAACCCATAGAAAATCTAAATGTAAGGCATAGTTTGTTCGAAAGTTACCACGCATGAATCGCAAGTAAAATTGTGATTAGAAGAAAGAAAGAAGAAAGAAAAATAGTTTATTGTCACAGTTAACGACGCGCAACATTTAAACAACAGTGATAAACACAAGCAGGTAATTAACAGGTGGGGTTGCAAAGAAAATAACACAAAAAACACATAGGTAAAAAATAAAGAAAGGACAGTCGATATAAAATATAAGACAAGTATAATTGACCGCATGACAGTGGCAACACTCTCAGAAAACCGCCCTTACTGCTTACGAAATAAAGGCGCCGCCAATCCCAAACTGTTACCACTGACTTACGGTCGACCGCACCTAAATATACTCAATAAAAATAAAATATCTCCGTTAATTCTCAAGAAATCTGGCCAGTTGCACGCCGTAGCCGCGACAATGAGGTTCCTACTCAGCATGTTGCTGTGTAACAGAGCAAGCCACTACACAGCACTGATTTTCATTTAGAGATTGAAGAGAACTCCTCCATTCAAAATCACGCCGAAAATATCAGAAACACAACCTCTCGAAAGATACAACCAAAACATGCACTTAACCCCACAAAAACAGACCGAGCAAAAAACAAAGATTCTTAATAACACCCCTCCCCTACTATAGGTTCCTTTAAGAAAATACAGTGGAGGCCAAGTTATTTATTTTGCTTTGAAGGAAACACTTGGTGCTTGCCAGATCTAAGCAAATATTTCCTTCATTGTAAGGGGGCTGTCAGATGCTCGTGTGTTTGAGGTGGTCCGTATAGGTGTTGCTTTGCAGTTGACTTATTGTTTGTGTAGGTGTTTGTGTGATATGGTCCTCGGTAATAAGAAAATGTTTCTGGTTTGTTGGATAAAAAACAAAACAAATGGCACAGCAAAGAGGGATGTTATTCAGTTCTATACCTGCTTCTTCCTCCTCCTCATCTGTATACCGATACAAAAAAACTAAGCGAAAACAATGACTGTTTTTTTTTTCAAAATGGGCGTGCGATAGACCTCTACCTCATTGTTGCATGCTTGCTCAGCAAAAACCTATTTACTCGTGCCTTAAAGGTCACCAGTTTATTTTTTACCTTTCGGGAAACACAGGCAAGGAATTTATAGGCAAAACGCTTCGTGCGATTGTATGGAAAATCTACCGTTTAAGGGTGGCACATTGCCATCCATCTGGTCATTATCAAAACAGATTCTTAATCACAAGCCACTCACAGTTGAATTGATTGATGCTTGTGATTTCGAAAGTGCTTACAAGTATAAAAAACGTAACCGTAAAAATATCGTCCAAATTATTTTAACATGTTTTTATAATTTGAACAAGATTCTCATGCCCGTATTACAGATGAAAACTCAAGTTTTGATTACTGTTTAAAAGTAGTTTTGACTTTAATTTTTGACTATTCCTCAAGCATATATTCATTGATCACGGTTCAGCTTAATTCAGCTTTATTCTAAGCAGCTGCCGAATTGCGTAACTCACTCGCGATCGCAATCATCTGGATTTCAATGTTCATTGCTCCGTGTGTTTTGACAATCTGTGTTATCGACAACTACGTATCACGCAATGAATATTACTTTTATTTCAAAATGAATGATAATGTCAAAGTGAATTCATTACACAACTGCCCCACTGTTCACACAAGTGTGGTCAAGACATCGCTCGAGTACGGCCTTGCTATTTTAGGTTATATTCGTGTGTTATGTTGTTGAATTAAAGTTTCTAATTACCATATTTGAATAAAACCAATGCTCAATAAAATAACGATTCAATGCTTAAGTATTGATCAGGTGATTTAAGATCAAATTGTATTTTAGGAAAGTTCTGTAATATAGACTATAATTTTACAGATTGACTAGAATTTTTATTTTGTATAGCTACAGGTTAAAGATTCCGAAAAATATTGTATACTAGAATACATTGTCTAAAATCACTGCTAAATCTCGTGTAACCCTTCCCTAAACAAATAGGTACTTCCCCATTGATTCGTTGCTGGACAGTTTCCAATGCGGAAGCCGGATGGATTCTTTCAGTGTATTGGTACCTTCCTATGACGTGGCTACTTGTTTTAAAATGTCACTCTTTGGCAGCCGGGAATAACGACCCAGAATGCGAAATCAGGCTGTGTTTTGCATGTTTTACTTAGCTGCACAGTTTTTGCAGTTGAGATATTTTTCTTTTTCTGTGAGATGTGGTTTGAATCCTCTTAACCATCAAATAGAAATACATTTATTCCTGACGGTTTTGGAAAAGGAAAATATAAGAACCTACTGTTACTGGAGCCATTTAATTGGTAAACTTTTGAGAAACGTGGCTTAGCGTCTCGTTTGTCCAAACGCCTTATAATCGTCCATCGTTTAACTACCAGGCCCCTCAGAAAGTATTGCGAAAAAAAGTTTTTATATATGGGAGACTGGCCAGTTATAATGTTTTTCGAAAATATGATTATTTATAAGTAAAAATAAGTAAGTTCCAATTTCAAAATTTCCCTCCACATTTTTTGCGAGTTAATTCAAAGTATTGTGTCTCACTGAAATATGGATCTGCGCCGGGAACATTTTAGAGCTATGATTTTATACGATTTCAAGTGTCGCCTGAAACCGGATGAATCGTACGATAGACTTCAAATGGCATTCATGGATGAAGCCCCTTCCAAGGCAACCGTGTATCGTTGGTATAACGAATTCAAGCGCGGTCGACCAACTTTGGGGGATGACGAAAGAAGCGGTCGCCCTTTGACGGCTGTTACCGAAGAAAACGTGCTAGCAGTGAAAAATTTAATCCAAGACAATAGGCGAATTACATATCAGGAGATTCAACACATATTGAAGATTGGATCGGGAAGCGTTCACGAGATTCTACACAGCCATCTTCGCGTGAGGAGGATAGTATCACGCTGGGTGCCGCACAACCTCACCGATGCTCAGAAGCAGGCCCGGGTGGAATGGTGCCGTGATATGCTTAACAAATTTGAAGCAGGCTCGTCTCGGCGTGTTTACGACATCGTTACAGGTGATGAGTCCTGGATTTATCAATACGACCCAGAAACCAAGCGCCAGTCGACTGTTTGGGTGTTTCAAAATGAGCCAACGCCTACCAAAGTGAAGCGATCTAGAAGCGGGGGTAAGATTTTGATCGCTAGCTTTTTTAATTTGACTGGCCACTTGGTATCAATTCCCTTACGGGATCAAAGAAGCATTAATGCCGAATGGTATACTACCAAATGTTTGCCAGAAGTTTTCTCTGTTATAAGCAACAAGCGACCAAACACAGGGCTCCGCGGGCTACTGCTCCACCACGACAATGCACCTGCGCACACCGCACTCAAAACGAGGGACTTCCTGGACAGCACGCCAGTCAAACTCCTGGGTCACCCTCCTTACAGCCCTGATCTAGCACCGTGTGACTTCTTTTTATTCCCAAAAATAAAAAATCAGCTCAAAGGGATACAATTTTCGTCGCCGGAAGATGCGCTGGCTGCGTTCGAGCAGGCTGTAAACGAGGTGTCTGCGGCGGACTGGAAAAAGTGTTTTGAAAACTGGTTTAGGCGCATGAATCTTTGTATAGAGGCTGGTGGAAAGTACTTTGAAAAGATTTGATAAAAATATATGTACGTATAGAACAATTTTTTTTAGTTTCGCAAAACTTTCTGAGTGTCCCACGTATTGTGTATGCTTATTGGACCGATGACCCTATATATACTGAAATACTATTTTGGACTTTTATTAAGTCAAAGACTAGCAATTCTGTTTTTTTTTTTTCCTTTTAAAAGGTGGTCCTTTTAATGGTTTAAGACTTATTTAATTTCACCATTAAATCATCATAACCCCTCCCTCCTTTTTTCCAGAGTGGATTTCAGAAACGGCCCACCAGTCCATTGGGCAGTTGCCGGGGAATTCGGTACCCGTACACACTTCGTGCTCAACGAGTCTGACCCCTCATCAGCTCACCTAGTAGTGGAGAAGGTGGCTCGTCAGGATGAGGGCGTGTACAGGTGCAGGATAGACTATGTTGATGCACCGACAAGAAATTACAGGGTCAATTTGACGGTTATAGGTATGTATGGATTTTTTATTTTATTTATTTATTAACTATTATATTCTTTATTGTACATTACACCAAATAATACAATACAATGGGCGGTCTTATCGCACATGAAAAGGTCTTATCGGTCTTGTCTTTTAATTATTTCGTTCTAGGGGTCTACTTGCGTATGACGATATTTAATTAATCGTACCGTTCATTGCACAATATGCTACTTCGGTCAACCATCTTTCCAATGTCGCATGCGATGATCGTGTTTTAACATTTGTTTCCCTGATCTCCGGTCAATTTCATACAACTATGAACCGTAATCTGTCTTTAGTGTGCCTTTTTTTTATGTGCCTATTTTTATATCAGTTAGAATGAAAGTTCGTGCTTCGTTTATTGGTCGCCAAACGTGAGTAGGCATCCAGTTTTGAAGAAAAGGGATTAATTAAAACGGCTTTTATGTTGATATATTTATGCTTCAATATTTTTCTCGCAAGTGCGTTGAAACTAATTGCGCGTTATGTGTGTTGCAGTAATCACTATGAATGCTCAAATGTTTTCAATATTAATCTAAATGATACAATGTGAGCAAGACCTAAGAACCTTCGCATAGAATTTACCTATACTAGACCAACTTTCTTGAACGCTATGTAACTTCCATTACTGTTAAAGGTTTACCTACTTGGGAACACGATAAGCCGGTGTTTTACTAACATTTATCCAGAACAGGGTTAGGTAGCAACATAACCCTTTACGTTTTCGCCAATAATAAAATTTGCTTCTAAATCAATTATTTCTATTGCAGTTCCCCCAGAAGCCCCTCGGATATATGATTACGAGGGTACAGAGATTCTGGGTTCTATCGCCGGACCCTTCAGAGAGGGGCAAAATGTGCTCCTCTCTTGTCAAGCGGCTGGAGGTAAGATTTAAATCCTACTAATATTATAATAAAACAAAGTTTAACCGGATTAAATCGCGTATATTATTTAAATTGGTTAAACTTTGTTTTATTATAATGTGTAGTGATCGCGAAAACCTAAGAAGTTATTATCCTACTAATATATTAAATGTTGGGTGTTTGGATGTTTGTTATTCAATCACGCTGTAAGGGCTGAACGGATTTGGAAAACAGACAGAAAATAACCCAGATTAACATATAGGCTACTTATTATCCCAGGAAAATAAACAGTTCCCCAGGGATGCGTGATAAACGACACCCACGCGGGCGAAGCCGCAGGCATAGGCTAGTAATAAATAAGATAATCTAGGTGGAATTTGATGAAATCATAATGGCAATCGCTAAATCAGTATCACGCATTACGGCAAATTTAATAAGTACGTAGGTGCTAAAGTCTCCCCTAGGATGTGCTTTATAGGTGTAGCACAGGAAGGTATAACCCATGCCCAAAGCTCTATTTTGTCCTGAAGATGGCCACTAGGGAGATTTTAGTGCGGGTTAATCCCACACACCCGGCCTCTCCGTCAAAAAGGTCAGTAGCCTATTAAAGGTTTCCTCCTCGCAAACAAAAAAAGGATCTATTCTAAAACGTCAATTGAACTACATTCAAGTCCTGGATAAGAGGCTATCACCGTTCAAAATTGTTCTAATTATTTTCCACCACTTTTTCTGTGCAGGCAAACCTCCTCCAGATGTGTCATGGTATAGGGGCGAAGAACGGCTAGCTTACACAAAAGAAGGCTCTGTCTCTCAGTTGCACCTGCCAAACTTATCCAGAGAGATGACTGGAACAAAGTTACAGTGCAGAGTAGAACCTCCACTACTGCAACCACAGTCCAGAGAAGTTACTGTTAGATTATACTGTAAGTATTAAGTGATTTTTGAAAAACATTGTCGTTAACGCAAAAATATATTGGCTTGAGAAAGAAATGCAGCAAACTTTGTGAAAGCATTATATGGATAGCATCTATGCACAGCCGTGGACAGGATACGTTAATAATGCCTCAAGTTTACGAGATTGTGGTGGACTAAGGCCTTCTTGTACTAAAAAGAGGCCCGTGGCCAGCAGTGGGATAGTAATGGGCTGGTTATGTTACGAGATATACGGGAGTAACTCAGCCAGAAATAGTTTATGCGATGGAAAGAAAGATGAAAGATGGAAAGATGCTTGTCTGCATGGTTGGTAGCAAGTCCAACTGCCCAGAGTTTGTCAGACTTACCTTTTTTACATGGGGAAATCCTCATGGGACACAATTCGTCCGGGGAAACCAGAGCCAGTGTCGGACTTACCGACTAAAACCACCACGGTGTTCATCTAACTACCTTTGTTTGGGGGCGTCCGATACGCTCTGCATACTCCAACTACTTCCGACAGAATCACCCGCAACTGCAGCTATTTCTTATCTATGTAACATTTGTCCGCGCCACTCAAACAAGAAAAAAAAAAGTAAAAACTGACTTTAAAAAAATACTTTGCCTTTGATTCGGTTTTATTTAAGAAAAAATTGACCCTGACTTCCTAAACTGCTAAATCGCACAAATTATTTTATTAATTTTGAAGTCGGTTTTTACTTGTTTAAGTTCCAGTTTCTTAAGATATATTGTTGTAGATATTACGGGTTTGGTTGAATAATTTGCAAATTTATTTTAAAGTAGACGGCGGGTGAATTTCATTTCATAGAGAGAAAAAATTAACCGCAAAGTGGCATGGATCCTATGTACTTCGTAGTTCAGTACATGACTTGCAGTAACCAACTCTAATCGATCCGTCTTACGGTGACAGTAGCGACATCTATTGAGTTAGATAAGTATTTGACTAACGTTGCAGTTAATTAAATATCGAGCGGCAAGTCAATGTAGGCAAAGAATGTAGTTTAACGGCCAAAATTAATATCCAATCTATCCAGGATTTGAATGCCTTACTAGAGATAGGAATTTGACATAAGCTCCATACAAAATATGTTAAATTTCTATCTCCAGTAGGGCAAATCGTGGATATATAGGATATTAATTTTGGCGGTAATACTACATTCTTTTTCATTCACTTACAAACTCATATCAAGACAATATTAAGTCAGAGCTTATTGCTTAGATTTTCCCTGATGCCGTAGCGTTGTTTGCATTTGAACTACTGCCCAATCCGTCCGGGCAAATAAATATTGAGATAAATAGCAGCTGATTATCATTTATTTTAAATTATTAACCGACGAAAAAAGGAGGAGGTTCTCAATTCGACGCGTATATTTTTTTTTTTTTTTTTTTTTTTTTTTTTTTTTTTTTTTTTTTTTTATGTATGACCACGCATAACTTTTTACTGAGTAGCCCGATTTTGATGATTCTTTTTTTAATGGATAGGGTATATCTCGAAGTTGGTCCCATTTAAATTTCAAAATCAAAATCCACCCCTAAGGGTGAGAAAACAGGGGATGAGTGCTTGTTCACCCACTGAATTCTTACCTGTTAACCGATTCTGTTGAAACTTGGCACACAAATATAGTTCTAGACACTACGACATAATGGAGACCTGGAGTTAAATTAAACCACAAAAAATTTTGAAATAAAACTTTTTAACAAAAAATTAAACCGACGAAAACAGAAACAGAAAAGCGAAAAATAACTAATTATGAGTCGGCGCCAAACAAACAATCAACGAAGGTCATTAAATTACTTTAAATAAATAATAAAAACAACGTAACATCAAATATAACGAGAAATTTTCAACGATAAACAATAACTTTACAAAAATTCGTTCTCCGCTCGGCCATTTGCAACTTACATGCACGTTGCTTGTTAAAAGTTCGTTTGGCGCCGTATCATAATTAGTTATTTTTCGCTTTTCTGTTTCTGTTTTCGTCGGTTTAATTTTTTGTTAAAAAGTTTTTATTAGAATCAATTCGTTTAATTATAGGCATGAGTAATGAGGCTTAATATTTGAAATCTAAAATCCTGTGTTCTTGTATGGTATCCCTAAATACAATTGGCATTAAAACTTTTCAAAATTATTTTCCATTGAAATTATAAGAGTCCAATCTTGGAAGATAAAAGAGCTAAAGGGGATAGAACTTTTCTCGTGTAGCTCGATCACCTTTAGCTACTGTAACAGTTACCAGCAGTTATAGATGAGGACCAAAGAATAATCATAAATTCCTTTAAACAGTAAAACCCCAGTACATAAGAGTGACCGGCAGCGGTGCCACGAGAGCTGGTATGGACAAGTCTTTCGTGTGTACTACGCGGGGTTCGAAGCCGGCCCCGAACATAGAGTGGTTCATCAACTCGCAGCTTGTGGATTCCACTTTGACTCAGGTGAGCTAAATCAAAATAAGTATGCTTGATAACATGACATCTGTTTTTACATCATCTTTAAAGTTGTTTAGGGGTAATGAATGAGGTAGTTGTTATGAAGGCCACTTGATGGAATATACAACGTGTACCAGAAATGCGTGGTCATATTTGAAGAGCTTATTCAGGGAATGCTATCAAACAACTTTTACTATGGGACCAACCCTGAAATAGCGTATAATATACTACATAATAACTACGACCTAACCGATTGGCTACGGGGAGACGACTGCTGCGCCGTGCTAATAATACAATTGAGTGCCTTGTAGGAAACACATGCGTCAGCAGTGTCCCTACTTGTTCTTCATGGTCCCCGCAATTGAAAGGAAATTGTTTAGATTGGTATCATGGGCATGTGGTGAGGAGGGATGAAACGCATGTAACAAAGAGAGTGATCGATATGAGTGTTCACTCATAAATAGAGAGGGAGAGGGAGACCAAAGAAGATGGACGGCTGATAGAGAAAATTTAAAAATAAGACGTATTGCGTTGACCCCAAGTAATTTGGGACCAGGGCAGGAAGATGATGATGATGCGAAGAAAAATGTAGATACTAACATAAATGACTTAATGCCTCAGGTATTCTTTATTAGTCAACCATAGGGATGGTACAGAGATGATAATATAGGATGTTATAAGAAAATTCTTCATACAGGATTTCGCAGGGATTCAGTGTTCATCTTAGGACCAGTATGGGGTTATCATTATATTTTATTAAGATGACCTTCTCTTTTAAGTTCCTTCAACTGATTGTTCTTTTCTGTGTACAAGTACCTACAGTATTTTTTCTTCTCACAGTTGGAAGTAGATGGAGAAATAACAAAGAGCGTGCTGTCATGGCATGTGCGTCGAGAAGACAGCGGCAGGCAGCTGACTTGCCGTGTCTCTAACCCTTGGTTTCCAGCACATACGCTGGAAGACTCTGTCACCTTGGATGTAATGTGTAAGTAGACCAAGCAGACTGGATATTTTTCTCTTTTATAACGTGATACAAAAACAGCCTCTACTCATCATTCGATAGATAAATATGACAATTTACAAAATTCAAAAAAAAATATGCTGAAGCTGTACCGCAATTTTTTTTGCAAATATCAAAACGCAATAAATTCTGTAACGGCCAATACAGAACACGCGTTTTACAAACACAATACAACCGCGGACAAAATAATTGACCTAGTAACAAAAACAAGTGAAAACCTACGGGCCATATATCAAATGCACACCACACACTAGATACGGGAGCGGTGGAGTTCCGGCGGTGTTTGCCGGCGGCCCGAGTCGTGTGCCAACAACTTTGTCCCCAAGTTTAAATATTATCGCGGGCTAGAGGCTTCGTGTTCTACTGTGATACACGGAGTGTCGCAATACGGGTTTATTATGAAGTATTTATGCTATTGTTTATAAACATACCCAGTTGGAACTGGAATACGGGATGGTGTTAGCATAAATTAGATTATGGAAGCAGCTGTTTAGCATTTGATGACTAATTACTAAATTGGATATTAGGGTATCATCGATAGTATTTACTGTAACAATAGTACATTACTGTCGAAGCCTGAAATTAAGCAATTGACGGCCAAGTAATATTCATTTTAAAAGGACGAGTCGTCACTCGAGTCCTTTTTAACTAAACGAGGCCGTTAATTGCTATTTCGCCCTTAACTTTTATAGCACTTTTCTCTCATTTGCGAGGAAACAATACAAAAATTTATTCCACAGTATCTAATTTTCATTCGCACAAATTCGTCCACGCGCGGTTCTTGTTCTATTTCCAAAGTTTGAAAAAAAAAATGCGCATTCAGCCTTTGTAATGATAAATATTTTGTACCTAAAAACGCCTAATTTATGTAAGTAAGTACTCAAAAACCTCGATTGCGCAATTTAAAAAATAATAAAAATCTGTCCAGCAATTTCTATTATTGTCGTGTTGGATTTTACTGGCCTGTTATTTCGTTGTGTACGGAAAAGACCCGATTGTTTTATTATTTTTATTTTGAATAAGGAATAATTTCCGAGCAAATGGGCGAAAAATAATATTATCTGTTTCAGTATTTATCTGTGTAGGTATTTATCTGTTAAAGTATTTATCTGTTTAAGTATTTATCTGTTTAAGTATTTATCTGTTTAAGTATTTATCTGTTTAAGTATTTATCTGTTTAAGTATTTATCTGTTTAAGTCATTCATTTTGCTCAATGTTAGCTTGAATACATTATTTTTAATAGTGATATTAATCTCTAAATATGATCATGTTTATAAATAATTAATTAGGTAGGTACCTACTTGAATTATGTCGACCAAGTAAACAATGTAATTTCAACTAATTAATGTATGTATATATGTAATTTCCTACAATACTTATTTATCTGGTACCCACAGGACAGGCTTGCCCAGTGTACCACTGGATAATTTCTTATTTCGTTATGATGTTTCTTGGCAAATAAATTGATTTATTATTTTATTTATTTGGTTTCTACACAATACGAAGCACCACACCAATTCACAAAAAAGCACCACAGCGATATTTGACGTTGCTTCCTCCAAGCAATAGTTAAGATAAACATATAGCCTGCTTTCCGAAGCGTGGCTTATGTAATATGCATTAATATTGCGGCTATTACATTCATTAGGCTGACACACCTAATTTACTCGAACCTAATGAGGTAAATGAAGCTCTAAGCGGTCCTCTGTGAGTTCTGCCATTGGTTCCGTGGGAGACAGATAATGCATTATACGAATACTATGTGATAGGCCATAGAACTTGTAAGTGACTTAGTATGTTATCGTAAAAGGGTGGTTATTATAGCTTTATATCATCGATATTTACACATAAATAAAAAAAATCTTTATCTAGTGGCTAAAGCACTGGCGTACTGAGCCAGGAGTCGCAGGTTCGAATCCTGCTCGTGAGCGATTTTTTCTTTCCACAATTTAAATCGTTAGATTTCGCTTCGCATGCGTAAAATGCGTTAAAAATAGTAAAAAACTCTTTATTGATCAAATTAGAGTTACAAAAAATATGTAGGTAGGACATTAGCCTCCACACTAGGATTCCCTCTGTCGTGGAGACTAGTCTATGAAACAGACTAGTCTCCACGACAGAGACTAACAATTAATTTATAGGAATAACAATAATTACAATAAATAACAATATTGTTAATAACTTCTTAGGTTTTCGCGATCACTACACATTATAATAAAACAAAGTTTAACCGGATTAAATCGCGTATATTATTTAAATTGGTTTCCCTGACGTTTCGAAAGCTTTGCAGCATTTCGTGGTCGCAGGTAGACTAAGATGACAAGTGTCTTTACAAATATTTCTAAAAAAATATTTTAATCTACCGTACAATATTATTAATTAAAATCGTTTCGATGCACCCAGTAATCACTCACAATATCATTATCTTTTACAGTGTTGCGTGCTGTTTGGGACTTGATTATTTTAAGGACTGGGTTCCAAACAGGTGGTAGCTGCCAACCATCTTCTCTATTAAAATTAGGATGTTTTTTAATTTCAATTGCCTCACGGAGCATTCTAGGTACATATCGGTTTTCCTTCGCCAGAACTTGTGGTTTATCAAATCGAAGAAAATGGTTGGGTTTGTCTAGGGCATGTTCACACACTGCAGACTTTGTGGAGCGTCTGTTCTTGACGTCAGCTATATGTTCTTTAATTCTAGTGGCTATACTACGCTTTGTTTGCCCTATGTAAAACCGAAAAAACCGATAAAAAAATGAAAAAAAAAAAGAAAAAAAAGGAAAAAAAAAAGGAAAGAAAGGTTTTCGATAGGAAAACCGATATGTACCTAGAATGCTCCGTGAGGCAATTGAAATTAAAAAACATCCTAATTTTAATAGAGAAGATGGTTGGCAGCTACCACCTGTTTGGAACCCAGTCCTTAAAATAATCAAGTCCCAAACAGCACGCAACACTGTAAAAGATAATGATATTGTGAGTGATTACTGCGTGCATCGAAACGATTTTAATTAATAATATTGTACGGTAGATTAAAATATTTTTTTAGAAATATTTGTAAAGACACTTGTCATCTTAGTCTACCTGCGACCACGAAATGCTGCAAAGCTTTCGAAACGTCAGGGAAACCAATTTAAATAATATACGCGATTTAATCCGGTTAAACTTTGTTTTATTATAACAATATTGTTACTATAGTAAGTGTATCTTATGTTGTTTGTGTACTTAGATGTTTATGTGTGTGTGATGTTAACGATGTTTATATTTGTGATTGAGGTATGGTGTGTGTGGGAGGTATGGTGAGTGTTGGAGGTTGGGGTGTAAGTGTTGAGTGTTGGAGGTTGGGGTGTAAGTGTTGAGTGTTGGAGGTTGGGGTGTAAGTCTAAGGGTGGGTAGGAAAAAAAATGCTTTTCAATTGTAGATAACCTCATTTGTGAAGTTAAAAATATCACTCATAAGAAAAAACTGACATTTCTGCACAGCACCAACTAGTCCCAAACTAAGCAGAGCTTGTACTATGTGTACTAGACAATGGATATAATACGTAAATACTTTTTTTTTTGTAAATACATACTTATAATACATAAGAAACACACCCGACTAACACAAACACTTATGTTCATCGCATAAATATTTGGGTCCTGTGGAAAAAAAACTAAACCTAAACTAGTTCCGAAAATCACTTGATATTTAATTTGTCCTATAATTTTATTGATGCTGTGGATAATTCTGCTCACCCCTATGGGAAAAACTGTTTAAATCTAAACGCTAAATTCAACACTCCTCACTCAGTTTCCAACTATCATGACAACACGGAAACTACGTAAACGAAATCCTCGCAGTTAGCAAAAACAAACTTTTCCTCTCCATTATATTTAAGCAGAAATAGTGAGACAACGTACAATGTCATGACATTAAGTTAAACATAAACGGGTAAATGCGATTACTTCAAAAACGTAAGCTAGGCCAACTTTCGTAGCCAAGTTTATCTCGTCAAGTTAAAACATTATCGCTTAATGTCAAGCAGTGGGTTAGTATTCGTGGCCTCATGTGTAAGGTTGTTGGTGGCAATGTTGGGTCAAGTTTGGATGTGATGTAAATCTCAATTAACAGATAATTTCTTTCGTGTCTGAATGATTTTTTTCGTGTCGAATATTTTAATATTTCATAGCTCTTTTTTTATTCGAATTCGTTAGGACTTAATTCCAGATATTATATGAGTTGAGATTGTGTAGATAATAAATTCGATACCACGAGCAGTGTTCACGGTAGTTTAGTGGCTAAAGCACTGGCGTACTGAGCCAGGAGTCGCAGGTTTGAATCCTGCTCGTGAGCGATTTCTCTTTCCACTATTTAAATCTTTAAAATTCTCGGTATCAATAATTCAAAGTGAATTTTTCAACTAATATTTTCCAGCATTATTTATTAATCGGATTATCCAAGTGATTTAATTTAAAAAAATCCAAACACTGCTTCCAAGACCAACACCAACACCAACATTGGCGGCCAACAAGTAAACACGGCTTCAGAATTAACGTCAGCTTATTTATCTTTTTGAAGTTGTTAGTAAACTTACACGCGTACGGGGATGTTAAATAATTTGGTTATGATATAAACAGTTGAGTGTGAATCCCCCGGGATCACTGACGGACGGATTAACTTTGACAATGATGGAATAGGGGGGGTGTTTTATCTTTACGCCTGTTGGTGAAGGGTTGGCGGAAGAACATTTGGAGTTGGTCAACTGTTGGTTTAGATACTCTTATCTTTTTATGGGGTTACTTGTATAAGATTCTTCTTTTGCAATGTTTAAGGCGAATGTAGCAGCCAAGTGGCGCCCCCATCAGTAAAATAATTATTACTAGCTGAATACGTCATTTATCGAAAATCATTTTTTAACAATTGAAGTACAGCCGTAGCCATGTTGATAATCTACATTCGTCAACGCTGATAGAAAACAATCAAAATATATAGGAATGACATATCACAACGAATGACCCTTTCGACTAGGGGGGCAAGTACTGCCGTTTATTTATTTAACATAACATAACATCACGCCTGTATTTCCCGAAGGGGTAGGCAGAGGTGTAATAGTACACCCACATTTCGCCAGTTTATTTATTTCTTATATTCTTTATTGTACATTACACCAAACGAAAACAAAGACAATAGTTTACAGAAAGATTATATAAGTACAATGGGCGGTTTTATCGCACAAGGCAATCTCTTCCAAACAACCTTTGGATGGACTAGAAGAATGGGAACCGATCGTGGGTAGGTACGGTGTAAAAGTAGGTACGTTTCGTACATAATATACCTACTTAAATATAATAATATAAAGTACATGGAATTACTATTATTATTATTTGGAGTAAGTAGACACAACTTCAACTTCAACTGTCAGAAAACACTCATCACTATTTCCTCAAATAAAGACTATTACACCCAACTCCGTAACCTGCGAAACCAAAATATTTTAGGGTTAGCAATATCCAGCCTATCCATATTCGATTCAGGTCCTTATGTCATGTGCATCAAAATATATAATTAAATACCTCAAATTTTAAAAGAAAGTCCTAATGATAAATAAAAATTCAAAATAAACGAAATAATAAAACTTGTTATGGAAATTGTTATTTTTTAAATCAAACAATTCCACACTTCACCGCATTGAACAGAGGAACGCTAAAAACAACTTTTATATCGCACGCGGGAAATTACAAATAAACATCATTATTTTCAAAAAACTTATTTTATGCACGTACGAAATGCAGTAATACGAGTTGCAAACAAACAAACAACGTAATAACTGTATTGTTGTTCGCTCCCCAGGTTAAAAGTGGGGCAAAGAGTTGAGGGGGAAGATCGGTCAGGGCCTATACTTTGTTCGCGAGGAAAGACTAATAGGGAAATGAAGAACTGGACGTGATTGGTCGCAGATAATGAACATAGGGCGCGTGCACGCTGGGACCAAAAGTCATTCTCAAAGAGAATATAACCACTACGTTTAGTCATTCTCATCTGACTCTTGTGCGGCGCGGACGTGTCATTTGTTGCTCTTTACTTGTGTGGTTTAAAAAATCCATCTGATGAGTTTAATTATATTTTTAGTTTTGTCAGAAAAAAATTACTATCAATGACAAGTAAATATGTCGCTGTAGTGAAAAAATATTCTCTCTTCCTTCTAACCTTATTTACCAACTATATTGGTGGCGGCTTCCAATCTAATCAAATACGGCTGAATATTAGTATTTTACGCGGAGCCACCGCCATTAGACTCCCGCAACCAAACTGGGCAATACCAACATCGTAAAGATAGACAAGTTGTCAGACTTTTTAGTAGTACTAGAGCTCCTTTATGAAAGAGCTCGTCTGGGGAAGTATTACCGCCGTATCTACTTTTCCGCCAAATAGTGATGCTTGCATTGCTGTGTTTCGGTCTGAAGGGTACGGGTGCCGGTGAAATTACAATCACATGAGACTTTCCATCTTCATGTCTCTGTTTAGCGAAGCGACTTGCGGTACCATTTAGGCAACAGCCTTGGTGGTATTGAAGTTGTTATGGGTAAAGGTAACCGCTTAACATCAGGTGGGCCTTTAGCTCGTTTCGCCATCCTATACAATAAAAAAAAAGACTTTCAGGCTTCTGAATACCCGTAATGACTGCCAAAGATATTCGTATGGCAACCGGGACATAAAGCTTAACGTACTCTCTGCGGTAGCGAAACATAGTAGGATGGCGGAAATAATTTTAAACACCCCCTTCCACAGTACTACTCTTTGATCCAGCATTATGTAGGTCCGACTATGTCAGAGAATTCGTGCTCTAAATGAACAATTCTGTCGCTGTCTCCATCAATAGAAATATTCACTTATCTGCACACTCTTTGTCCTTGCCTTAACAGCAAAGCTTCAAGCGATTGTAACAATAGTGGCTGTTGTGTTAACAGCGGTCAATACTGCAGCAGCAGTATATAGATCCATTGAAGTTGTTCTTATAAGCGAGAACATGGTATTGAGTAGAGCTCTCACAATTAGAATGGCAACGCAAAACTTTCTAAAGCTACATCATCATCTTCATCATCAATTCAATTCAAATAAATTGTTTTAAATTCCAATGGACCTAATTACAGGGACTTATGAATCAGCAACAGTCTTTAAACTTTCGCGAATTTCATTCATATTGAACTACATTTACGGGACTTTTCGCGCACATTGAAATAAAAAAACAAACATCCGTCCCGTATACAACATGTACCAAAAACCCTGTTGTTCCTTTGAGCTACGTTATCACAATCGACATTCATACGTAAGGACACAACTCATTTGGAAAAACTTTTCAATAAAAATAATAAAATTAAATATTAAATCATTATTAAAAGTGATTATAACACTTTAAATTTACAATTAATAAAGATTTAACATTAAATTAAATTATTTTTATTAATGATATGATCACTGAGTTAGTGAGTTTTGAGTAATATAATCAGTTTCAATTCACAATTAATAATGATTTAATATTATTATTTTTATTAGTTTTTCCAAATGAGCTGTGTCCTTATGCATGAATATTGAATCCGATAACGTATCTTACAGGAACAACAGGGTTTTTGTTACATATTATCATGGTATGTAGTTTAATATCAGCATCAGTCTCTTCAATGGTATGTCAATGACTTTGAACCTCGGTTACTTATATCCAGCTTCTACCAGCCACCTTGCGAAGATCCTCAATCTACCAAGCCTGCGGGCGTCTTACGCTAGGTTTCGCGTTTGACAATTTGCGGTCTCCACTCAAGAACACGTCTTCTTCAATGGTTACCGTTTCTTCGGCTATTATGGCCAGCCCACTGCTATTTCAGCTTGCTTATCCTGTGAGCTATGTTGACAACTTTGGTTCTCTGTCGGATCACCTTCTATCGAAATCGATCTTTCAGAGAAACACCAAACACACCCTGCTTAACAAATTTAAATTTGTGGGCTAGCCGTGCTTAAAGTCTAAGGGAAGCGCGTAGGAGTCTAAGCAAATTGGCATCTTTGCACAATGGCGAGTGAAATACACATATACATCGTGGATATGACAATACGACAATAAGTGAAAACACAGTTATTACTAGTCTATAGAAGAATTTTAAACACATAAATAAGTTGTTCATCGAAAAAAAAAAAAAAACAATTTTTGAACAAAATAAATATTAAAACATCGAAATAATAAGTAACAACATTTGTAATCATCTATAACATAACATAACATCACGCCTGTATTTCCCCGAAGGGGTAGGCAGAGGTGTAATAGTACACCCACATTTCGCCAGTTATGTTATAGTCCCATGTAATAGGGGGCGAGCCTATTGCCATTGACCGGGCACAAATCCAGACTCCAGGCTGCTACTGAGAATTTCCTAATGAAAAAACCCAATAACACTTTGCCCGACCCGGGAATCGAACCCAGGATCCCACGCTCAGCAGTCGCGCTTGCAACCACTAGACCAACGAAGCAGTCATCATCATCAGTAATCATCTATAATCATTGAGAAATAGAGTTTAAAATCATATGGACTCGCACAGGTCTTTGACCTATCGATCTTCCCCTAGAAAATTTATCCTACGGGTCCTACATTCAAAATTAATAAAATTAAAATAATTTCCTGTAGCTAAGCTATTAACTGGATTTGATTGATTTTTTGTATACGGTCAGATGACGTAATACTCTGTACGTCATCATCATCATCATCATTTCAGCCGAAAGACGTCCACTGCTGGACATAGGCCTCCCCCAAGCATCACCACAACGACCTGTCCTGCGCCTTCCGCATCCAGCGGATTCCCACGACCTTCACCAGGTCGTCGGTCCACCTTGTGGGAGGCCTACCCACGCTGCGCCTTCCAGTACGCGGTCGCCACTCCAGAACTTTACTGCCCCATCGGCCATCCGTTCTGCGAGCAATGTGCCCCACCCACTGCCACTTAAGTTTGGCAATTTTTCGGGCTATGTCGGTTACTTTCTTTCTCCTACGAATCTCCTCATTTCTGATTCGATCACGCAGGGACACAGGACGCAGGACGCAGGGACTCTGTACGTGGTTTTATTTAACGTCGTATTGTCATATCCACTTTGTATAATCTTTGTATAAATAATTTAATTTGAATTTGAGGTGCTAGCAGCTCTACAGGTTGTCTATCCATCAAAATACCTCATCAACTATTTTTAGCACGATTCTAGGACAACTATGATCTAATGTTCGTGCTTCTTCTCATAACCTTCCAAGGTCAAAATTGAACAGTAAAAGCCTCAATAATTCAATTATTTTTGATCCACTCTTATTTAAAACTGTTAACCCCAAGTTAAGAGTTACGTTAAGTTAAGAGTCCTTGAACGCGCGTTGCTAACGCGTTGGAGGACGTCTTCAAGACACTGGACTGGACAGGACAGGGTATCAACGTGAACGGCGAGAACATCTCACATCTCCGTTTTGCCGATGACATCGTTGTAATGGCTGAGTCGCTGGAACAACTGGGCGAAATGCTGCACAGCTTAAACGGAGCCTCTCGACGTGTCGGTCTCGGCATGAATCTGGACAAGACTAAAGTCATGTTCAATATGCATGTCATGCCGAGGCCAATATTCGTCGAAGGGTCGGCACTCGAAGTTGTAACGGAATACGTCTACCTAGGGCAGGCAATTCAGCTTGGTAGACACAACTTCGAGAAAGAAGCTGACAGAAGGATCCGTCTGGGCTGGGCAGCATTTGGAAAACTTCGCCGAGTCTTCTCGTCGCCTATACCGCAAAGTTTGAAGACAAAAGTCTTCAACCAGTGCGTCCTGCCTGTCATGACTTACGGTGCCGAGACGTGGACACTGACAGTTGGGCTAGTCCACAAGTTTAAAGTCGCTCAGCGAGCTATGGAGCGAGCTATGCTTGGAGTTTCTTTGAAGGATAAAATCCGAAACGAGATTATCCGGAGAAGAACCGGAGTGACCGGCATAGCTTGTAGAATCAGTAAGCTGAAGTGGCAGTGGGCTGGCCATGTCTGTCGAAGGACCGATGGCTGCTGGAGCAGACGAGTCCTTGAGTGGAGACCGCGAATCGGCAAACGCAGCGTAGGGCGCCCCCCAGCCAGGTGGACCAAGGACCTAAAGAACGTGGCTGGGGGGGACTGGATGCGGAAGGCAGAGGACCGAGCGTTGTGGCGCAACTTGGGAGAGGCCTATGTCCAGCAGTGGACTGCGATAGGCTGAGTTGATTGTTGATTGAAGAGTCCTTGAAACGATTTGTTAGAATCGCAAATGTCCAAAAATGTTTCAACAGGATTTCAAACTTAGTGACAACTTAAATCAATCAAACTGAAAGTTTGTCTCGAATTTAACAGGGAAATTGCCTATTAGTAAATGTGACTTTTTGAAGTAACAATGGGTTTCATATCATACGATATTGTTCTAGTTCTTAATGATTCTTGAAATGTCTAAAAACGTTTTAATTTCGTGCTATTCTACGTTGAACTGGCAAAGAATTACTGCAAAACTCATAAGTACAACCAGAGTACATCGTTCATAATACGGATTGTTGTTAGGACAATTATTTTCGGCTTCTTGACCTTGAGGCATAACCAGCCCATTACTGTCCCACTGCTGGGCACGGGCCTCTTCTCAGTACGAGAAGGCTAAGGCCTTAGTCCACCACGCTGGCCTAGTGTGGGTTGGCAGACGACACACACCATTGAGAACTGTATGGAGCACTCTCTGGTGTGCAGGTTTCCACACGATGTTTTCCTTCACCGTTAAAGCAAGTGATTATAGAATATAAATCCGCACATGAATTCGAAAAGTCAGAGGTGTGGGCCGCGATCGAACTCACACCCTCCTTCATGGAAGGCAAGTGTTCAACCACTAGGCTATCACTGCTCTTAAAAGCGCTGATATTAAAAGATATTAATTTATCTTATTGTAGGTATCAGTTGATTATTAACTTTTAACTATTACTACTTTTGGCCTATTATTTATAACCCTGTGTGTGCAAATAAAAGATTTTGACGGGCGAAGCTGCGAGTAAAACTAGAGGCGATTATTATATTAGTAAGATTACTATAATGATGTTTAAATAAACAATAAATAAAATGTTTATTTGAAGCTTATACATATACGTGCTTCTAAATTTTTACAATCAATATCGTATAATATTATGTATTGCAAGAAATCTGATACTAACCCGCAAACTAGGCCTGGACCTGTATCTTGGGGGTTAGTGTTCAGCCATAGGAGCTTATGACACAAAAATACATTATTTATATTTGTCATACCTATGTTTTAATTCTGACCTTAAGTAACCTTTGTTACAGATCCACCAGTGACCCAGATATCACTGATAGAGCCTAAAGAGCCCCGTTTGTTACGAGAAGACGAGAACGCTGAGCTGCTGTGTTCAGCCGATGCCTCACCACCTGCTCACAACTTCACTTTTTATAAAGGACCTGAGGTAAATACTCCTTAAGCCTACACGAAGAGTCTGAAATTTAGTTTTCTTGGATTTGCAGTTGCAAATCGATTTTAATTCTTCTTCTATCGAAAAGGAAAAAAGATACAAAAAATTTGCCAGTCAAGAGGTTATAGAGGGGCTGACTGCCCAGAGTGCACCGGACGGTCAATTAAATATCGTCACTCGTGGAGGCTCTTATAATGCACCCATTATGCAAACATTACATTCAAAGAAGCACTATTTATGCTTACGAATTAATTATTACGAGAACAATCGGAAGCTTTATACATGCGTGTTAACCCCTGAAGCGTTTGATAAAAAAAAATTCAAAATGGCTTTCGCGTCCTTGAACTTGACTTGGCCCCGCCCCTTTTCTACCTCCTTGCATTTCTTTTAAGAACTTTCAATATTCTATTATGAAACCCATACAAAAATTTTCATGTAATTTGCATGAAAACAAAAAAATTACAAAGAGGGTAGAAAAATATTTTTGCAAATGGCGGCAAATTTGAATTTCGTCAACTTTAAACCCTAATTTAGACGTAAAAATTGTATGAAGATGTCAAAAACTGTACAAAAATAGAATAATAATTTATTCTACTTGCATATTGATGGTTATCCAATAAAATAATTGTTATTCATATACAAAAAATGAACCTTTTTTTATCACACACGTTGAAGTGCTGCCGATGACAAAATCCCGGCATAAAAAAGCACATTAAGTGGTTTTTTTATTTATTTAAAATTTTGGTTGCCTTGCGCGTTTAAATGGTAGCCCTGTTATTCCTGAACAACATAACATATAAATAAGATTGATAGATGGCTTTATCTCGTAGCAAAAGACGATAAGATAAGACTTGCCGCCAGGCGGCAGCTATCGCTTTCGCCCTAGGAATTCCAATACCGTCCGCACAGTGGATAAAATAAGTTTACCTGTTGTTGCTTCTTCTTTGGGAGGTGAATGTCTGCGCCCGTAACTGCTGCCCAGCAGAGTACCAATTATTATTGATGTAGATTAGTATTTGTTTATCAAAAATGATTTTTTTATACTTATAAGTATAAATAATGATGGTGGAACTAATGGTGCGTCTCATTTTGGACTATATAACTTTTATTTTGTACAGCTAAGACCTTTTTTGACCTGATTTTAATTCAATGACTACAACTAGCTAAAATACACTCTTATTGTGTTCATAAAACCTATAAACAATTAACCTATAACACGTATTAGCAATTAGTTCTACCTTTATCCACATCCAAAGAGTGCAAACAATTCATACGTACGAGTTGTAGAATATAAACGACTTTAAACTTCAACATTATAAAGAAATTCGACTTAGTTTACCGTAAATAGTAAGTTGGCATGTTCAAGTACCTAATTTTTAGTTAGCGTGATTCAATAATGAGTATTTAATTGTTGCTTCATGAAAATTCAATTTTTTATACTGGAAAATAAGAACTTCATAATAACGTTCGGTTTGTAGGTAACACGGTGTCATGATGATTATAGTTTTTGCTTTGGGTATGTGTAAAAAAATTGTTAGCTATTTTATTTTATTTATATAGGATAATTATTTGAGAAGTACAGTAAATTGATCGATGATTAATCGATGCACGCAGTAACTCGCACGCGCAACGCACTCACAATATCATTATCTTTTACAGTGTTATAATAGGTAATTGTATTTTTTTTTAAACGGTATCTTAAGTAAGGCGACACGAGAGCTTTGCGTGCCGCCACTGTCCCTGGACCCGAGGTCACTCAGTGGACATTGACAGGCCCCACTCTGAACGCCCGTGACCTCAAAGGCGTTTCGGTGGAGTATCGACAAGGCGGGGGTTTAAAGAGACACCTACCCTACCAGCATAATTATTAAAATATCTAGTCAAGTTTCGCCCCCAGCCCAGCAGTAATAAAAATATTACTCGCTGAATACATCATTTAACGAAAATTCGTTTTTAACAATTGAAGTACAGATCCTTTAGTTTAATCAATAACTACGTGGGACACTCAGAAAGTTTTGCGAAACTAAAAAAAATTGTTCTATACGTACATATATTTTTATCAAATCTTTTCAAAGTACTTTCCACCAGCCTCTATACAAAGATTCATGCGCCTAAACCAGTTTTCAAAACACTTTTTCCAGTCCGCCGCAGACACCTCGTTTACAGCCTGCTCGAACGCAGCCAGCGCATCTTCCGGCGACGAAAATTGTATCCCTTTGAGCTGATTTTTTATTTTTGGGAATAAAAAGAAGTCACACGGTGCTAGATCAGGGCTGTAAGGAGGGTGACCCAGGAGTTTGACTGGCGTGCTGTCCAGGAAGTCCCTCGTTTTGAGTGCGGTGTGCGCAGGTGCATTGTCGTGGTGGAGCAGTAGCCCGCGGAGCCCTGTGTTTGGTCGCTTGTTGCTTATAACAGAGAAAACTTCTGGCAAACATTTGGTAGTATACCATTCGGCATTAATGCTTCTTTGATCCCGTAAGGGAATTGATACCAAGTGGCCAGTCAAATTAAAAAAGCTAGCGATCAAAATCTTACCCCCGCTTCTAGATCGCTTCACTTTGGTAGGCGTTGGCTCATTTTGAAACACCCAAACAGTCGACTGGCGCTTGGTTTCTGGGTCGTATTGATAAATCCAGGACTCATCACCTGTAACGATGTCGTAAACAGGCCGAGACGAGCCTGCTTCAAATTTGTTAAGCATATCACGGCACCATTCCACCCGGGCCTGCTTCTGAGCATCGGTGAAGTTGTGCGGCACCCAGCGTGATACTATCCTCCTCACGCGAAGATGGCTGTGTAGAATCTCGTGAACGCTTCCCGATCCAATCTTCTATATGTGTTGAATCTCCTGATATGTAATTCGCCTATTGTCTTGGATTAAATTTTTCACTGCTAGCACGTTTTCTTCGGTAACAGCCGTCAAAGGGCGACCGCTTCTTTCGTCATCCCCCAAAGTTGGTCGACCGCGCTTGAATTCGTTATACCAACGATACACGGTTGCCTTGGAAGGGCCTTCATCCATGAATGCCATTTGAAGTCTATCGTACGATTCATCCGGTTTCAGGCGACACTTGAAATCGTATAAAATCATAGCTCTAAAATGTTCCCGGCGCAGATCCATATTTCAGTGAGACACAATACTTTGAATTAACTCGCAAAAAATGTGGAGGGAAATTTTGAAATTGGAACTTACTTATTTTTACTTATAAATAATCATATTTTCGAAAAACATTATAACTGGCCAGTCTCCCACATATAAAAACTTTTTTTCGCAATACTTTCTGAGGGGCCTGGTATTTCATTTCTCATACTCGGAAAGTAGTGTTTGTTTGATCTGAGTAGCGAGTGGAAGACGCTGCTTCCCGCTCTAGAGCGGGAAGCAGCGTCTAGGCCCCTAGGCGCCTAGGGCCGTAAAGACTTATAATAATTGCTTCCCTCCCTAGGGCGGGAATGAATTTTAAAAATAGAACAAAATTTGGCTAGGTAGTCGGCTACGTTTTCTTTTACATAATTAAGAAAATTATAGATTAAATAAAATAAAAAGAAAAGGTACGGAACCCTAAAAAGGAGGAGGTTATCATGTTTGTTACCTCAGAACTCCGTCATATAGAAACCGATTTGGATTTTTCATTTTTTATTTGAAAGGATTTTATTTCAAAATCCAGTTTTGATGATAGGATCCATGTGAAATTGAGGAAACTCCTCAAATATTATAGGCATACATATAGCCATTTTGGTATTTTCATCAACAAGTCAAGCATTTGCATTCAGAAAGTATAATTTGGCGAAGATCTGAAAGTAGAAAAATAAAGTAAACTTTAAAAAAAGTAAAAAACCGACTTCAAAAATAATAAAATAATTTGTGTGAAACAGTTTAGGAAGTCGGTGCCAATTTTTTCTTAAATCAAACCGAATCAAATACACCTACTTTCAAAACTGTTTCACACATATTATTTTATACTTTTTGAAATCCGTTTTTACTTTTTAGTATACATTCTATTTTGTCTAGGTCCATCTAATCAGGGACGATCCAGTCGGAGGTCTCTCAATTGAAAACAACAGGCTGGTCATCAGAGGTCTCAGAAGACATCACTCGACAGTATACAGGTGTCGAGCAAGAAATACCGAGGGAAGTGCTCTGAGTGACCCTCTCACATTGAATGTGATGTGTAAGTTTATGTTAAGGTCCTATAATTGTACTATAGTACATTATGATACAAGTGAACTAAGATGTTCATTATACTCAAATCAAATCAAATAATTTATTTTGTAAAAATGTGGTAAATACAGGTGGTAGGGTACTAAGATTAGTCCGACACATTAACCATTTCACATTACGACATACAATTTTTTTATTTTATTATAAAATAACTCGAGGCTGGATTGCTGCCCGAGCCGAAGGCGAGGGCGTAATATAGCCCAGTCCCCGGTCGGTAGAGTAGGTCTGTAGAAAATATCACATAGCAGATTTTAAGTTTGCAGTGACGAAATGAAACAAAAACCCCATATCTTCTCATGGGTGTCGTAAAAGGCGACTAAGGGATTCACCAGAGGATGGGCAGCAGCATTCTTTGAGTATTTAACCAACCAATTGCGATCGCCAACCTGCCTGTCAAGCGTGGCGATTATAGCATATCCCCCCTTTTTGGGGGAGTTCTATGTCCAGCAGTGGACGTCTTTCGGGTGAAATTATGATGATGTATGACGAAATGCTATATTTATGCTCTTGAAATCATACAAAGAATTCTAAGTCAAGAATAAGGAATATAGATACCTTTAGCTGATATTAAGTATGTGTTTATGTGACAAAAGCGATATGAGTTATCACATTTCTACCGCAAAATATAAGGTATTGAACGTAATACCTAATTTATTTGAGCATTGATAAGTTTGAATTTTATTCATTACTATAATATCTTTAAAACCAATCAGCACAAAATAAACCCAAAACGGGAGTATTATCTTCATTCTCCCTTTTTACATACCTTCTTCTTCGATAGTTCAGATTTATTTCATTGTACGACGAATATATACCCATATCGCGGTTTACTTACATTTTCAATTACTTTACCATCGTTTTCTCTAGCTCGACCAGAATGCGCATCTGGTAACGTGATACAGCAGCTAGCTGGTGCACCTGGAGGAGAAGTCAGGGCCAGATGTTCTGTGTCAGCACCAGCGAGCCGAGATGCTGGTCCATTAAGATTCTACTGGACTTACAATGGAACTAAGGATGTTTTACCGGTATGTTACAATACTTCTATTTAAAGATAACAATAGTTTACCAGAAATGTGTATTGTATAGTAGTAGAAATCTTAATAGGATTTAAACTCATACCGTCTTATTACAAAAAACATGATAAACCTGGGTTTAAACCAAGACTTTAAAGTCCAGTTTTAGTACGTTACTAGCCTTAGTACCGTAGTAAAAGCTCATCCTTATTACAAAAGTCAAAATAAGTGAAGACTAGATAGTACCGACCTGTTGGGGGTGTATTAGGTAGTATGCAGAAAAATCGATTAAAAAATAGATGGAATTCTTGATGTACGGGCTAAAATTATTCGTTCAAACAATTTCCATTCGGTCTTAACGTTCCGTTTCAGCAGAATTTTTAATAAAACAATCCTTTTTAATGAAAATTCGTACTAGTATATATTTTAGTTTTTTTTAAATCTATTCTTATTTTCCAATATTATAGGCACTGAATTATAGAATCGATAAATGGTTGTCGCGCGATCCAGCATCTTGTTTTCTTAGGGCTCGTTTATGGACACGCGGCGCGTCAGGCGGTGCGTAGCGCTGGGCGTCACGCGTTACTCTGTTACGGAGAAGCGGCGCGTGAAGCGTGGCGGTGCCCGCGGTTTCACACACGCAAAGACAAACATATGGCGATAAGCAGAGTGTTTTGTGGCACTTGATCCTAACACCTTTCCTTCCGAAGCCGCGGGCACCCCGCGACTGAAACCGCGGGTGCCGCAGCCTTGGCCGCTGCGTAAATTGTATAATGTGTATATAAACAGGGCCGATATTTTGAGTAGCCCGCTACATTTGTAGTGATATCAATTAATATTATTATCTGGACTACGTTCAGTAATATCGTCCGACGATGCACGGAGCGTAGTTTGGTCATTCGGTTACTCAGAGCGATTATACAAACGAACGTCCAAAGAACACTCCGTGCGTCGTCGGACGATATTACTGAACGCAGCCCTGACAAAAAAAAGTTAAAAAAGTTATCATACGATATTGTTGTTGTACGGTTGACCGCACGTCAGTGGGTAACAGTTTGACATTGACAGCGCCTTTATTTCCTTAGCAGTAAGGGTGGTTTTCTTAATCAAGTGTTACCACTGCCATGCAGTCGACTGTACGTATGATAACTTTTCACTTTTTTTTCGTCAGGGCTGTGTTCAGTAATATCGCCCGACGATGCACGGAGCGTAGTTTGGTCATTCGGTTACTCAGAGCGATCATACAAACAAACGTCCAAAGAACACTCCGTGCGTCGTCGGACGATATTACTGAACGCAGCCCTGACAAAAAAAGTGAAAAAGTTATCATACGATATTGTTGCTGTACGGTTGACCGCACGTCAGTGGGTAACAGTTTAACATTGACAGCGCCTTTATTTCCTTAGCAGTAAGGGTGGTTTTCTAATTCAAGTGTTACCACTGCCATGCAGTCGACTGTACGTATGATAACTTTTCACTTTTTTTTCGTCAGGGCTGTGTTCAGTAATATCGCCCGACGATGCACGGAGCGTAGTTTGGTCATTCGGTTACTCAGAGCGATCATACAAACAAACGTCCAAAGAACACTCCGTGCGTCGTCGGACGGTATTACTGAACGCAGCCCAGACAAAAAAAGTGAAAAAAAATATCATACGATATTGTTGTTGTACGTATATGTCCGATTTTTCACTCTTTTATGTCAAGTAATAACTGATTGATATCACTACAAATAAGCATACTAGGAGATGCTTCTACCAAATTTCTAATAAAATAACACTGCGAACTTGTCACCGTAGTTTTCGTATGAATGGTAAAACAAAACAAAAATGATATGATGAAATGATGATGAAATGATTTTTACAAAATAAATGAATTGAATTGAAAATAAAATTCGCCCATTTTCTACAAACTTTTATTAATAATCAAGGGACAACATTTTGAAAACATGTAGCATGGCCCAGCACGCAATGATGCGAATTTGTGCAAATTAACACTGCAACAACAACAACAACATAATATCACATCTGTATTTCCCCGAAGGGGTAGGCAGAGGTGTAATAGTACACCCACATTGCAACTTTTGGAATACAATACACCACAGTGTACATGCTTGTATTGTATAGTATGCACCAAACTTTATGGCCGCTGGGCAAACGAGTTGTACGAGTTGTTGTTGTCGAACGAGTTGTGTGGTATGTTGTTGTTGTATGTGTGTTGTTGTATGTGTTGTTGTTGTAGTAGCAAAATTTTGAGTGACATGCGGGTGTCAATTGAGGTGCGGGGCGCTAACTTCACAGCAGCCATAGACTGGTGCGCATTATACTCCATTGTTTACGTTATTTGCAATGCGAATTCCTGCGGCCTCCTCAAACTACGGCCGGGGACATCTGTGCCGGAGGCCGGAGGATACAGTTTACTGTCAACTATATTTTTCCTTAAACAAGTTTACGTTGCACTGAAAAATAAAAGATAACATTTATTGATATCACAAATTAAATAAGCAGACAACAGGGACTACAGGGAGACTCTTCCTGCCAATTTTCCAGACCAATTCACAACAGTAAATAGCCGTCCTCTAACAGAATTTTCTTAAAGCATACCCATGCATATTTTTGTCATCACTTTCTCCAATAAATGTAGAAAATTATTATACTTACATACTTAAATAGGTACCTCATTATATCTCATTGCTTTTCTTGATGTAGGTAAGTACTAGAAAATCATAGTAAACCTTATTTGAATTTCCATGAAAACATTGACCTTTCTTGTTATGATAAATGGTCTTAACTAGATTTTTGCAAGCTTTGAGCATATTTGTCCGAGTTACCGAATATCTTTTGTCTTCCTACTTGAATCTACAACAAAACAATGGTGATTCGTTAGTAAAATATGAGTGTCAATAGTGGTTTTATTTGGAAAGTTATTTAACTTGTTTCACAGTGATTTAGCATAGCTTACTACTTACATTTTAGTGGTAATCCCCAAAATTTCTAGGCCAAATCTTCTTACATTACGTTCACTGCATGTTCTCTCCAAAAATGCAATGAAATAAAAATTCTTCGCCACACAACTTGTGAATTGTTTTACATTAACTTGATATTTTTCAAAAGACAAAAAAAAAAGTATATAACTATTATATCCATTGTCTAGTACCCATAGCACAAGCTCTGCTTAGTTTGGGACTAGATGGTGTTGTGTAAAAATGTCCCAAAAGTATTTATTTATTTATTATTTATTTTATTATACAAATATTAAATATAATCCTAATAAACATGAACCTCTGAATTTAAATATTATTAAATAAAATAAATAAATATACCTACAATATTCCACTACTACTATATTCCTGTATGTATTACCTCTGAATTAAAGAAAGCAAGCTGATTTTTAGCATGAAACTTTATTTTGACATTATAAAGACGTACCGAAAAGAATCAAACAATCTCGTGTCCGCTTCTCGAAACATTCAGGGTTACAAAATAGTTTTTCCTTCAACTTCCCGATTCCTGTGCATTACACGACACCAGAGTCAAAGGAAACATAAAACTCTCTACAAATTGGTTCCAGTTCACCCCTTCATACTATCTACCTTTCTATCTAGATGCGCAAAATGACAAATAAAAGTGACTCATAATTATTTCTATTAATCCACCATTCATGCAGATACCAGCATCCAACGTCACAGTGATGGGTTCCACCAGCACAGTAATTCATGGTCTGCATTCAGACATTGAGGAAGACTTAGGCTGGCTCGCATGCTGGGCCAGCAACGATGTCGGCAACCAACGGGAGCCTTGTCTCTTCAGGATCTTGCCTGCTGGTAATATTTTGACAGTTTTTAGGATTTTGTTCTAGGTATTAAATTACATACTAGCTCTTATAGTAAAAGCTCCAGTTACTAACAGTGCCCCATTGTTTGACAGAAAAACAAACAACTTGAAAAATATATAATTTGTTATACATACGGTTAAATATTATCTAATAAACATTGAACTGTTAAACAACTGATAAACATAGTGCACCACAAGTACGTAAAAATCGTCACGAATCCAATGTATTAAAAAAAAACTTGTGATCGTCCCTTAAAGTGTCGATAGTTGGGGATGTTACGTTGCGTTGTTTTTTTTTATATCAAATGGGCATACCTTTGACCGCCACCTCACCTGATGTTACTGTTTAATTATTTTTTAGTTTAGAAGTTTTACAACAAAATTAGTTTTAGTATCTACGTTACGTCTTATTATGAAATGAAATGAAATTAAAAATTGATTTGCTTAAAACATGAGTATACAATACAATGTGAAAGCACATGCGTGTAAGGTGTTTAAATAGTAGGTATAGCAGTTACAATGTTTTGCCACTGAAGGCGTACAAATACTTTTGATTCTAGGTTACATTGACACTTACAAAAAAAAAATGCAATTCTTCTTGTTCTGCATTATATAAAATGAATTACCTATTGCAGAAGGACACTATTAATTTTCAATTATAATTATCTACAATATTTGTTACTAAAATTGTCACTCTTCGTCATCATCTCACCATGCATGCAAACATACATCATATCAACTTCCCCAGCGCTCCCCGAACCGCCAAGTAACTGCGAGATCGAAAACGAGCTCCTCCACTGCGAGCCAGGTCACGATGGAGGTCTACCCCAGCGGTTCCTGCTTGAAGCTTTGGAGGTACGGCATCGCGCAGAAACCGCGCACGAAGACAATGACATCTCCACAATGAATGATCAGGTGAGCGCGGCGTGGCTGTGGTGCCGTGCTAACAATTTGGACCTTCACATCCTTTGTGTCTTCATGATCATTATTTTCCTCACTTTCCGATGTGTACTTCTTGTTTTTATAACTCATCTCTGAAATAACACCGTTTTCATTCCTATAAGTTAGAATCTTCAGATGTTTTCTACTAAAACTCTTAACAATTGATCCTATCAGTTTTTTAATGACCCTATACCTAATTATAATGAACCCAGACTATTAGTGTGTCCTGTTGGTCATTTGATTTTCATTATGTCATACCCTCGCATGTTACCACTAAATCCATTTGTTTGGGTTGTGCACATATTGTATCCCACAATCAATTTAAAAGTAATAAAAAGGACGAGTCAAAAACAAAGTAACATTCAAAAACGAGAACAAAAGAAATCCTCTCCCAGTCCCAATTATTAACTTTCACTTTATCTTTTCCTGGACATTCATCTGTTTGTCTTTTATTCCAATTCCAAATACTGAAAAACTACGGTTTACTTTGTGACACTGAAACTGTATTCTATTTGGATGGCCTCAAAAATATGTAAAAAAAAGACAAAAAAAAGCGCCAGTTACTGTCCTCAATAGATTTGTATGAAGCGTTCGGTTAATTCATGTTCCATTTTTGTGTTTTCATTGGACCACAGATATTGGTTTGTTACATCTGCATGATGTTTTTATACGCTGTATTTGTGTTGGGTCTTCGAAAATGTGAATGTTTTTCCATTTTGTTAATCTTTGACCCCTATTTGACCTGGTTTCTTTGTACACCTACACAGATTTCTGTTTAAGAATTTAACCGGAACAAGTTCAAACAGTGATTATTTCATCAGACATTGAAAAAGGTTAAGAGCACAAAAGAAGTTTTTTCTGTAACATTTCGAGATTACGAAGATTTTTGCAGGAATCTTAAAGACTTATATGAAGCCTTTTATGTATTATTTTATTTGTATGTGATTCAAAATCTCAGCTATTCCGTAAACCTTTCTTGATATAGTAGACATATTTCAATAAGTGTCTTCTGGTTAGACTGGAAGCCGACCCAAAAACCCAAATATAATTGGGGCTCGGAGGATGATTTCATTAAGTTGATTTATAAAAATTTTCTTTGTTATATTACTATCACCAATAGATTGTTAGATTGTTTGTTGCTAGATTGTTTTATTTTGATTATTGTTTTGTGAAATTAATCATTTCTTTAATTAAAGTTACAAATACCAAATTCTCTTTCATTGTCTCAGGGTATATCTGCTTTTGGGTTGACGGAAGCCGTATACCGCGTCAGAAACGACAAGCCTCAATTCACTTTAGATGCTTTATCTCCTGGAAAATATACATTGCTCGTTTATGCTGAAACGCCGCGAGGAAGGTCACCAAGACCTGCAGCATTGCACAGCGTCCGCATACGTACTGCTGATGATTTGGATAGACCTGGTAAGTTAAATTACTGTGTTTTTTATACATACAGTAGGTTGTCAAACAGTCCGGTGACTCGGTGACTCGTCTAATGGAAAGAGGTTACCGCCACCCATATCATCATCAACACCAATAAAATGCATTGCAAATCTGTAATATAATTTGGAAAGTCTCTCGCGCATCTAATTTCACCGGCATTCCATATTATATGTTATAATCTTAGATTGTGTAGTAATTCTATGGTTATAATCTTCAAACGTCACTTTTTTTTTTTATTTTTTTTATTTTTTTATTCTTTAATTTTATACGAGGCTTTTATCCACAATGGCATGCCAGCCTCATCGTACCTTAATCTATTTATAAAAAATAAAAATAAAACTTAAAATCACTGATAACGTATAAACAAATCATTAAGTACGTTCACGGTCTCAGATGTAGGTTGTGCTAGTATACTTATATATGGAGCAATATCATATTTCTTTACATTAATTAAATTCATGAGTGTTTCTCTTTCCTTATTATTCCTTGTGCATTCCATTAGTAAATGGTGAACATCTTCAACAATTCCACAACTTTCACAATTTGGAGAATCCACTTTCTTCATTAAGAAGCCAAATTTTCGAGATGGATACTGACCAGAGCGTAATCTATGAACTAGAACAATATGAGATCTACTCATTTTATTTACAGTAAACCACGGTATATGAGGAGGCTGACATTTTATAGTTTTATACCAGATACCTTTTTCCTTACTTCGTTCATCAAAATACTCTTTAAATTTACTATAGCAAGTTGTTTTGAATCTACATAATTGTTCCGAATAGTTTGCTTCTATAAAAAAAATTTCGCCTTCTGCTATCGCCAATTTTGCTAATCTGTCAGCCTCCTCATTACCTCTCAAACCTATATGAGATGGAACCCATTGTAATCTTAGAACTATGCCATTGTTTATAAGGTCATTAACCTTACTTAATATAGAGTAAGCTACCGAAGTACCTCTGATGCCAGAGGCGCATCGAGCTAAATGCTGCAGACCACTCTTACTATCTGTAAAGATCACAATATTTTGGTCTCCCGAGTAACATGCAGAATTAATGGCTTCATAGATTGCTATGAGTTCCAACGTCATAATGGACACATTATTGTTCACTTTATACATTGCTGATTTATTTCTATTAGCATCATAAAAAGCTGCTCCTAATCCATTCTTACACTTGGACCCATCAGTGAAATATTTATTGTAATCTGGATACTTATCTTGGATTTCTTTTACAATTTCTAATTTAAGAGAAGCAAAATTCAAGGTATTTTTGGGACCTGTTACACTTTCTAAATCACAACTAATTATCTGATTAATCCTTATATTTGTAACCCAAACGTCTAATGAGAACATCTCCAGAGGATTAGAAGAGTGTACAAGGGTAGATTTACATTCATTATATACCGTTACGAGCAATGGTATCTTTTTGGTTTGCCAATATCTTATTTGAGTAAGCTCATTGAGTTGATCAAGAAACTGTATAGTTATATTGTTGGTCCAGGACATACTCTTCAAACAAAATTTAAATGATAAAAATAGTCTCCTAATATGCAGAGGTGGTAAACACAGTTCACTTTCCATTACATGAATGGGAGTACTTTTAATAAAGCCTCCGATTATTCTTGCCGCCTGATTTTGTATTTTGTCTAATTTATAAAGATGGACATTAGCACTACTACCGTATAAAAAGCATCCGTAATCCAGTCTACTTCTTATCAACGCAATATATAACGTACGTAAGTATTTTGGATGCATTCCCCATTTAGAACCCGCTAAAACTTTCAATAGTTTTAAGAATTTCAACGCCTTGTCAACTGTCTCATTAATATGTTTACTCCACAATAATGACCGATCAAGCCACATGCCCAAATACTTGAACTTTTCTACTGTATTTATGCAATTATCATTAATTTTAAGATCTACTTTGTTCCTTTTTCGGCCTCTGGTGAAAATAAGTACCTTCGATTTATCAGGAGACAGTTCCAAACCCATTTCATCAAGCTTATCTATCATGTCATTCAGTGCTACTTGTAGGGAAGTTTCACAATAATTTATATCTCTGTGTCTGATAAAAAAAACAAAATCATCGGCATATTGGGAAACATAAACGCCTTCAATCTCATGACAAATATTATATGTAGTTAAATTAAATAGTAATGGAGAAAGTGGATCCCCTTGAGCCAGTCCCCTGTTTGTCCATCTACTTATTACCGTCCCCTCAGAATCATTTTTTATCATTAAACATCGTGCATTTAAAAACTCCCAAATATAATTACAAATAGTTGAACCCACTTTTAATCTATCTAGCGTAGTCACAACATTCTCAACTAGGACATTGTTATATGCATTTCCTATGTCCAAAAAGCAAGCCACAGTGGGGATATTATGCGACAATCCTATTTGAATATAAGTCACAAGTCTTGCAAGACAATCCAAGCAGGATTGTCCTCTCCTAAAACCAGACGTATCAGAAGACAAAATCCTATTTTTCTCTGTATACCATTCCAGTGTCTTTACTAACATTGTGTGAAATATTTTACAAATACACGAGATGAGTGATATAGGCCTAAGTTTTGGTTCTACGTCGGTATTACTGGAAGTTTTTGGTATAGGGACAACTCTTATTTCCCGCCATTGACGTGGAATATATCCAGATGTGAAAATCTTATTATACATACTTAGTAAATACAACTTGCCTTCCAAAGGAAGGTTATATACCATGGAGTAAGTAACCCCATCATTACCCGGAGCAGTATCTCTTTTCTTAAGACAATGTTTCATTTCATGTAAATTAAATGGTGATTCTAATAAGGTATTATGAGAAAGAAAGGAAGGTTGTTTATTTGCTGCTGTGTCAGGCGCTAAAAAGCATAACAGTTCCTTTTGTCTATCTACAGACGTATAAGATTTTGACTGTCTATAGCCTTTAAACCAGCGCATCTTCTTCCACATCTCAGCGACAGAAGTAGTCTCATTAATACTGCTGCAAAATGTTTTCCAATTACTGGATTTCGCTTTATTAATCAAAGTGTGAGCTTCTAAGACTTTTTCCTCCAAAGCTTCTAAATTACTCGGCGTAGGGTTACCTCCAAACATACTTAAAGCTAGTCTGCGCCTGGCTACTGCTCTGGATAATATTGGGCTCCAGTACTCCTTGGGTTTAAAATTAGCTACTGGGTTGGTACCAGGCCCCTCAGAAAGTATTGCGAAAAAAAGTTTTTATATATGGGAGACTGGCCAGTTATAATGTTTTTCGAAAATATGATTATTTATAAGTAAAAATAAGTAAGTTCCAATTTCAAAATTTCCCTCCACATTTTTTGCGAGTTAATTCAAAGTATTGTGTCTCACTGAAATATGGATCTGCGCCGGGAACATTTTAGAGCTATGATTTTATACGATTTCAAGTGTCGCCTGAAACCGGATGAATCGTACGATAGACTTCAAATGGCATTCATGGATGAAGGCCCTTCCAAGGCAACCGTGTATCGTTGGTATAACGAATTCAAGCGCGGTCGACCAACTTTGGGGGATGACGAAAGAAGCGGTCGCCCTTTGACGGCTGTTACCGAAGAAAACGTGCTAGCAGTGAAAAATTTAATCCAAGACAATAGGCGAATTACATATCAGGAGATTCAACACATATTGAAGATTGGATCGGGAAGCGTTCACGAGATTCTACACAGCCATCTTCGCGTGAGGAGGATAGTATCACGCTGGGTGCCGCACAACCTCACCGATGCTCAGAAGCAGGCCCGGGTGGAATGGTGCCGTGATATGCTTAACAAATTTGAAGCAGGCTCGTCTCGGCGTGTTTACGACATCGTTATAGGTGATGAGTCCTGGATTTATCAATACGACCCAGAAACCAAGCGCCAGTCGACTGTTTGGGTGTTTCAAAATGAGCCAACGCCTACCAAAGTGAAGCGATCTAGAAGCGGGGGTAAGATTTTGATCGCTAGCTTTTTTAATTTGACTGGCCACTTGGTATCAATTCCCTTACGGGATCAAAGAAGCATTAATGCCGAATGGTATACTACCAAATGTTTGCCAGAAGTTTTCTCTGTTATAAGCAACAAGCGACCAAACACAGGGCTCCGCGGGCTACTGCTCCACCACGACAATGCACCTGCGCACACCGCACTCAAAACGAGGGACTTCCTGGACAGCACGCCAGTCAAACTCCTGGGTCACCCTCCTTACAGCCCTGATCTAGCACCGTGTGACTTCTTTTTATTCCCAAAAATAAAAAATCAGCTCAAAGGGATACAATTTTCGTCGCCGGAAGATGCGCTGGCTGCGTTCGAGCAGGCTGTAAACGAGGTGTCTGCGGCGGACTGGAAAAAGTGTTTTGAAAACTGGTTTAGGCGCATGAATCTTTGTATAGAGGCTGGTGGAAAGTACTTTGAAAAGATTTGATAAAAATATATGTACGTATAGAACAATTTTTTTTAGTTTCGCAAAACTTTCTGAGTGTCACACGTACATATCTTTATTTCAGGTATATTTTTATTAGCTGAATAATTGATGTTATTTTCAAAATAATCATAAAGGGCTTGAATATCCTCAGAATGATCAATATTGGAAAATGGCTGAACAAGGTCTTCGCTATAAGTTTTCCAGTCTGCTTTTTTATAATTACGTTTCTTTATATATTCTCTGGGCTCCAAATGATTAAGTTGTATTTTGATGATGAGGTGATCACTACCCAAATTATCATTACATACTTTCCAATCACAATTTATAGATATATCAGAAGAAGCAAAAGTTATATCAGGTGAAGTTCTCCTAACTAATCCATTTACCAATACAACCCTGGTAGCATCACCGTTATTTAGATAAATCCAGCCATTTTCCAGCGACGATTCCAGCAGTTGCGTTCCCCTCTGATCAATTTTATACGACCAATTCGTATGATGCCCATTGAAATCCCCTGCAATCAAAGTCTTGCTGGGCTCTAAATCAAACAACATATCCCAATCAGCAGAACGCGCGACTACCGAAGAAAGACAGTAGACGGATACTATATTTTCCAAGTTTTTACAATTTAATATTTTAACGTGAATAATTTGTATGCCCGGGTTTGATAGACGAATGGGAGATATATGTGACTTTAGTGATTTATGGATTATAACTGCGACTCCACCATAGGAATCTAGTCTATCTTGTCGAAATATATTGTAACCACTCAGATTAAAGTTGTTATCTGAATTAAGCCAAGTTTCACTCAAAATAGCAATATGAATCTTTTCCTGATTTAAAAATGCTTCAAAACTACCTAACTTGGGCATTAAACTTTGTGAATTCCACTGGCATATATTAATCTTTATATCTTTGAATCGTGTACTATCCATCATAAATAGAAAAAATATTGTTTAGCATCTCTCTATCCATGAAACTACTAAATACGAATAATTTTACTTCCTCACAAATAACTTTCAACACCGACATGAATTTTCCTACTACTGATTGCTCTTCGGACAATACTATTTTCTTAATACTTTGCCAAATTTTTCGCCACTGGAATTTCCATTCCCTTTTACTTCTTTTGTCTTCCTCTTGATCTCGTGTGACTTCTGTACTTTCCGTGAAAACAGACTGATTAAAATTAAAATTTTTATTATTCCTCTTTTTCAAAATTTTTGGTTCAACTTTTCGTATATTTTCTTGTTTGCTAGTCTCTTCTTGTTCTTCTTCTTCGAAGTCCAGTTCAGCATCCATAGCATGTACTGCATTATTATCATCCGAGTGATCAATTAGCAACCCCCATGGGTTTGCTGGATTCCGCGGAGTAGTATTTGAGTAATGGGCATCAGCATGTTGATTTAACTCTGATAACTTTATCGATGAATCAATGTCGCGTGGAAGTGTACTCTGTTTTGTACTGTCTCTTTTTTCTTTTACATACATTTCCAATGCTCTTTTGTAGGTGATATTTTCAAGACTCATCAAAATACGAATCCTCTTCTCTTTTATAAAAAATGGACATGTTTTATCTAACGCCATATGTGGCCCTTTGCAATTAGGACATGTAAATATTTTTGTGTCACAATTTATGTGTTCTTTTCCACATTTCGGGCATAGATTTTTCTTGATTGGGCAAAACTTTTTATGATGTCCAAACTTCCAACACCCTGAGCACTGGGTGACTGGAAAAACATATCTCTCAACCTTAAATCTGCATCCATAAGCTAGTACATAATCCGGACAAGTAGGATTTTTGAAGCACAGCCTAACCGTCTCGCTATCTACCCATTTTCCGTCATAATCCATCCGTCTTAGTCTCCTGTATGATGAAATCTCAACTGAGCTACTGAATAAGTCTGACATTTCCAATTCTGTCACTTCTAGATCCACCCCTTTGATTAGTCCGTATGATAGGCCAACTTGGTCAGTGAATTGGGCTCTTATGTCTAGTTCTTTATTTTTAGGAAAACTTATCAATTTTTCAGCTTGATTTTTATCGTCGAATTGCACGAATACCTTGTATGGACTTTTGTATTTAATTTTAATAATATTTTGTATATTCCCGCTTCTCAACAGCTTGGCTAAAGCCATCTGCTTGGGCAAGACTTGTAACGACGTCAAACAAACTTCAAATTAATTTATTATCTCCACATCCACATTCTCAGCAGAATTTGTTATCTGACTAGTATTCAAATTTTCATAAGACCTACTTCTAATTACTTTTTTTGGCCTCCTTCTGGTCATCGTTATAAAGCCTTCCTCACTACTGTTCTCGCTCTTTTCCTTCTCCCTAGATCTTTTCTCACCGATTTTAGAAGCACTTTGTTGGTTCTCACTACTCATATTCGCCATCTGAAGCAACTCCCGTTCGCATTCATTTATTATTTCAAAATCACTTTTATCGGTCAACTCAACTTCATCCGGGTTAACTCCTTCCATTCTCACAATAAGCGGGTAAACCCGCACCGAACGTAGACAATGCGCCTAAGTCTTACGAATCACGAATAGCACGTGCGTTCGATACACCGCCTCGCGCGCGAATGAGACGTCACTTAGAATTGCTACTTGGCGGCAAAAATGCTTAGTGGATTAATTCCCCAGATGAACTCTTTCGCAAGATGTGAGGCAAATATGGCATTATATCTACCATTTTAGCTATTAGCAACTTTGAAAATATTTCGTGTGGAGGCACTTACTGTCGCAAAGTAAATAAGATATATAATAAAAATAAAAGAAGCAATAATAAGTACTTTTATCTAAATACTATTCCTTAAATAATTAATAGCTCAAATGCAAACAGCAATATCTTCAGTGTAGGTTGTGGGTGTGCATATTTTAGCTTTGATTCCCGCTCCGGAACAAAATATTTGTGTAGCCTATTGATCTACCAAGACTCATGTTTATGTGTGTTGACATAGTTAACCCGAGTAAATGCTATAACAAGCAAGTGCCAACTGATGTAGATTTTGACAGTAAAATCAGTTTTCTGGGACACACTAAGATAATTTTAGGTTGTCAGCTCAAAAGCGGCCTAATCTTTAGACAGTCTGTTAGTATGGAGATAATGAACTTTGAATAATTCTGTAGACTTAAAATTCCCACCGTGGTTTTAATTGAAGTAGCTTTTAATAATACAGCATCTATTATTTAAGTGTGGAACTAGTTACATTTTTTAAATTCTTTTTTAAGATCCCTGTAATTATTTGCCGCAGGTAAGAATCCAAAAATATGTGGTTAGGTCGCTTTTGCGCTGATGGCCTCTTCTCCAGTTGTTCCAACCATAAATATATCGAGATGATTGATACCTACATTTTAAATCAATTATAGACCACGATTATAGATCCTTACTTAAAAGGGTATCAACCATTAAGGTGATTAAGGGATTATGAATCACCGTTTCTTCTTCCCAGCTTTAACACCTGGACGCGGTGAAGGGTGGACATTGTTGGATGCTCTTTAAACTGTCGACGTCCAGAAAGCGCCAATTGGATTTATTTCCTTCATTCATTTTGATCTTTGTCACCAGGTTCTCTCCAAACAATGACTCCAGCGCCACCTCCTCTACAGCCAGTTACTGACAACAGTGTAGCATTACTGGTCGGTGCTGCACTATCTCTAGTCTTACTGACTATCTTGACTACGCTGTGTGTAGCAATGGTAGTCATGTGCAAGAAAAAGAGTCGGCCGAGAGATCCGGAGCAGAGGTGAGTTGTGTTCATTTAGTTCTAGACCACCTTCATCCACTTATAAAGAAGTAGCTGACGTCAACGGCTTCGCTCGCGTGGTGTGTCGATAAAAGTATAATAATGTGTTAATCCAAGACTTCTTTCTTACCGTATCGATGGTTCAAATAATTATTTTGTTTTAATATTTTTTGAGTAAAACATAACTGCTTCAATGGCATTTTCAGTGGTGGCGTAGAAATCGTCTCTTGTGCAGGTGTTTGGCACAAGGGCACACTAGCACAAGGATGGCGAACCAATGGCACGCGTGCCACAGATGGCACGCTACAACAAATTGTGGGCACGAAATTAATTGAGGAACCTAATAAATGTGTTAAATAATTCCTTTCATTATGTTTTTCTTAGTTTTCCCTAATAAGCAAAAATTATTTGTTGGGTTGTTATAAATAAATATACCAGGCCCCTCAGAAAGTATTGCGAAAAAAAGTTTTTATATATGGGAGACTGGCCAGTTATAATGTTTTTCGAAAATATGATTATTTATAAGTAAAAATAAGTAAGTTCCAATTTCAAAATTTCCCTCCACATTTTTTGCGAGTTAATTCAAAGTATTGTGTCTCACTGAAATATGGATCTGCGCCGGGAACATTTTAGAGCTATGATTTTATACGATTTCAAGTGTCGCCTGAAACCGGATGAATCGTACGATAGACTTCAAATGGCATTCATGGATGAAGGCCCTTCCAAGGCAACCGTGTATCGTTGGTATAACGAATTCAAGCGCGGTCGACCAACTTTGGGGGATGACGAAAGAAGCGGTCGCCCTTTGACGGCTGTTACCGAAGAAAACGTGCTAGCAGTGAAAAATTTAATCCAAGACAATAGGCGAATTACATATCAGGAGATTCAACACATATTGAAGATTGGATCGGGAAGCGTTCACGAGATTCTACACAGCCATCTTCGCGTGAGGAGGATAGTATCACGCTGGGTGCCGCACAACCTCACCGATGCTCAGAAGCAGGCCCGGGTGGAATGGTGCCGTGATATGCTTAACAAATTTGAAGCAGGCTCGTCTCGGCGTGTTTACGACATCGTTACAGGTGATGAGTCCTGGATTTATCAATACGACCCAGAAACCAAGCGCCAGTCGACTGTTTGGGTGTTTCAAAATGAGCCAACGCCTACCAAAGTGAAGCGATCTAGAAGCGGGGGTAAGATTTTGATCGCTAGCTTTTTTAATTTGACTGGCCACTTGGTATCAATTCCCTTACGGGATCAAAGAAGCATTAATGCCGAATGGTATACTACCAAATGTTTGCCAGAAGTTTTCTCTGTTATAAGCAACAAGCGACCAAACACAGGGCTCCGCGGGCTACTGCTCCACCACGACAATGCACCTGCGCACACCGCACTCAAAACGAGGGACTTCCTGGACAGCACGCCAGTCAAACTCCTGGGTCACCCTCCTTACAGCCCTGATCTAGCACCGTGTGACTTCTTTTTACTCCCAAAAATAAAAAATCTGCTCAAAGGGATACAATTTTCGTCGCCGGAAGATGCGCTGGCTGCGTTCGAGCAGGCTGTAAACGAGGTGTCTGCGGCGGACTGGAAAAAGTGTTTTGAAAACTGGTTTAGGCGCATGAATCTTTGTATAGAGGCTGGTGGAAAGTACTTTGAAAAGATTTGATAAAAATATATGTACGTATAGAACAATTTTTTTTAGTTTCGCAAAACTTTCTGAGTGTCCCACGTATATGTATTTTTGGGACATTTTATAGATCACCATCTAGTCCCAAACCAAGCAGAGCTTGTACGGTCGACGGCACGTCAGTGGTAACAGTTTGACATTGACAGCGTCTTTATTTCGTAAGCAGTAAGGGTGGTTTTCTAATTTAAGTGTTACCACTGTCATGCAGTCGACTGTACTATGGGTTTTAGACCATGGATATAATACTTAGATACTTTTTTTTTGTAAATACATACATGTAATACACAAGAAACAAAATTGGTTGTTGTGGCGATGCTTGGGGGAGGCCTATGTCCAGCAGTGGACGTCTTTCGGCTAAAATGATGATGATAATGATGATACCAAACCACCAAAGCTGCCAAAGCTTGCAAATAGGCAAATTAAATTATTACAATATTGAAGAAGCTAATTATTTTCTATCTTTTTCAGCACAATATTAAGAAGAAATGTAGGAGTATCCATGTACGGTGGATCATCAATTTCATCCAACGTGGTACCCACAGTGGTAGTACGAGGACACAGAGGATCCAGGGTCTTGGCAGCGAGATGGTCTGGAGTTCTTGATGATACACCACTAGCAGTACTGGCATTAGACACCAGGCCTCATGGTAAGAATTAAAAAAGGGTCAATAATAAATACTATAATCGCGGCACGCTATGATGGCGTTTTTGACGTTTGCCTGCTCATGAAGATCCGTAAATATTGATAGCTACGTATGAAGGAATAATTGCCGTACTTTATTGTCAATAGTGATGCACTGCTACAGCAATATAATTGTTTGTTTTTCCAATCTAATATTCAAATTCTAATTATATTTATTTTAATTGTTTTTTTTATGTATGTCACAGAAAAGATTAAATAGCGATTAAATGGCTAGCCGTTATGTTTATTGAATAATTTGATATTTTTTTACTTTATGTAGATCATCATCATCCTCCGAGCCTTTTCCCAATTATATTGGGGTCGGCTTCCAGTCTAGCCAGATGCGGCTGAACATCAGTATTTTACACGGAGCGACTGCCATCAGACCCCCGCAACCCAGTTACTGGGTAATACTGACATTCGGAGGTTAGACCAGTTGTCAGACTTTCAGGCTTCTGACTACCCGTAACGACTGCCATAGATATTCGTATGACAACCGGGACCGACAGCTTAGCGTGCTCTCCGAGGCACGGAGGGGTCTCCATGTGTAACGAAACGGTCACCCATCCATAGACTAACCGCGGCAAGTGCAGCTTAACCTTGCAGATCGTACAGTCCACGCAGTCGTTGCATTATGTAGATATTATTCATAACAGCTAGTTGGAGTTGGCCAAAGTAATAAACCCGGTCCCAATCGCTAATAATTTGAAATGTGTCACAACACTATTAGAAAATGTCAAAAATGCCATCATAGCATGCCGCGGGTATACGTTCATAAAATGCAAGTGTGAGGGGAGAATATTAAAAAACTCTGTAAAACAATACAAAACTAAATGAAACTAATGGAATTACTAAAATGTCACGCATAATAGTTTATGAAATTACTTATTCTATTAAAATTCTAATTACATAATTACATTCCCCAGAGTCAGACTGTTATAACATTATTATTGAATTAATTTCTATTATTGTTAAATATTTTAGCAATATTTATAAGGCCGCGTGGTTCGATCGGACAGTTCGATTAATCGAACAACGAGGAATTTTAAATCCTTTTGGTGCGATCCTATAGTCGAACCACCAGGACATACATTTTACAAGTATGTGTGGTTCGATTGATCGAACGACGAGGATTTTCAAGTCCTTGTATTACGATCGGTCGAACGACACGGACTTCTTAATCCTTGTCGTGCGATTCTATATACATAGTCGAACCACGAAGAAAGTGATAAAATTCAACTTCCATTTGTGATTTATCATCATTAGTCAATAATTAACATCATCAAAGCTTAAAAATGACGTACACACTAAACTGATTTTGCCAGAAATAGTGTTGCACCAAGATTAAATGTTTTTTTTTTATAAAAAAAATCACAATTGAAATTTTTATTTGCTAGAATATGTCATACATAACCAGCCCATTACTATTCCACTGCTGGGCAGGCTTCTCAATACGAGAAGGCTAAGACCTTGGCCAATGTCCAGCAGTGGATGTCTTTCGGCTGAAATGATGATGATGATGAAGGCCTTAGTCTACCATGCTAGCCTACAGCAGGTTGGCGGACTATACACACCATCAAAAACTGTATGGAGCACTCTCGGGTGTGCAGGTTTCCTCACGATGTTTTCCTACGCCGTTAAAGTAAGTGATAATCGAATGCCGATCCGCGCATGAATTCTAAAAATCAGAGGTGCTGGCGGGATTTCGAAGTCAGACACTCCTACATGGAAGGCAAGAATTCAGTCACTAGGCTATCATTGTTATACTTAATGGAAAATATTTTTTCTCAGGTGACTCAGATTCGAGTAGAAGTGAAGATGACATACAAGAGACTGAACTTACGAGAAACGAATTAGAAACACACACTTAACTTATTGCTAACTTGTATTTAAGTGCAAAGTCACACAAATAACCCTTTTATAAATGCTGTTGATCTGTAACTGTGCCATTTTTATAGAGCAAATTATATAAAATGTGCTCGATCATCTAAAAATACTTAACCAATTCTACGGTTATTTAATACCCAAATATTCACTTAGAAACATTAGCGAGAGTTTGAGATAAATCCCGAACGACTCTGAGAATAAGTCACCGGCAGGCTGCCTTGTAAAAAGGCGGAAAAATCTGCCTATTTTTTTGTTATTTTTTTTTTGGTTTTTCCCGCATAGTTTTAGTTTCGCGCGCGACACACGGGGGTTTTTGTTTGTTTACAAATAGGTAAATACTAAAAATAAAATTGCTATTGATTTTTTTATTGCTTCCTGTTCAGTATCAGTGGTATAATAACCTCCTTAAATATGGCACGGATATCAACATGTTGTATAGTCATTATTTAGCTAAGCCCCCAACAGACTGCAGACTTTTAATCGGCCGATAGTTGTATGTTCGATTCTTAATCAGTGCGACGACATAACGGGACTGCGCATACTGAGAGACCATAAGACCATAACCAGAATGTTCCATACGGTCAGCAGATTTAAGTGCATACCTAAGTCAATAACATGAATTTTACAGGAAGAGCTTAATTTAAAAAAAAACTACTTTTCCCGCCGCTCGGCGACACACCGAAATGCAACTGTGGTTGCGTGTTGTTAGCCAGACAGCATAGCGCACTTTAGAGGATAACAAACAAGTATGTTACATCACGAAATTATGATTTTAGGAAACAAGTGATATTTTGTATGTAAATTGGTATAACTTAACTGACTTAAATGGGGATCGGGAATTTTTGACTTATTTTATGTAGTCGGTCGACTCTCAACCAACTATCGGGCGACAGTTTAGTCTTTAGTCTGCGGGGGCTCTAATGTTGCTTTCTGTAAAGCTTCAGAATTAAAAAAATAAGCAAAAAATATAACAGAATTTTTTACCAGAACCAACTAGTAAGTGCGGTCTTAAATTTTCTGTACAAAAAATACAACATAAATGTACCTAGTATAAAAATATCCTCCAAGTCACATGAAGCCTTAAAACAGTGAAGTGAAACATAATTATTAATACCAAAATATTTATTTCGCGAAAGGAAACCGTAGTGATAAGAAATATGGGTGAAATAATGACTTAGATAGCACATATTATGATAAATGGTGCGAGATTTATTATCCTGTGAGAATTTACTGCATCATGCACTATGAGAGCTCACGTAAGGCGATTTTTCAAGAGCTCACTGCGTGGTACGAGTCTATTTTACGGACGAATTATAGTGTGATTTAAGTCCATTTGAGACCTGACTGCTTAAGTTTTTGAAGTCTGCACTACATATCTACTAAGGCCTGAATAAATAACTTGGTCTCATTTAAGAGCTCTAATTTAAGTGTCGTTTTGTTTAAACTTGAGATGCCTACTTGTTTTTTTCGTTTTTTTTTTTGTTTTTTTTTTTATATCTAATGGGCTTGCGTTTGACCGCCACCTCACCTGATGTTAAGCGATGGTGCGGTTGACGATGGTACACGCTTGCCCAGCAAAAACCTATTCACTCGAGTCTTGAAGACCACCAGATTATACTTATCGGGAAACACAGACGGCAAAGAATTCCACTCTTTAGCGGTACGCATGATAAAGCTCGATTTTTTATTTAAAAATTGAAAATCGGTTCGTGCCTAAATGTCTACCATATAACGGTGGCGCATCGCCGTGCGTCTGGTATAAGAGTGTTTTTTAAATAATACAGGATGGTGAAACGAGCTAAAGGCCCTCCTGTTGTTAAGTGGTTACCTTTGCCCATAACAACTGCAATACCACTTACCCTATTTGCCTAAATTATGTTTCAAAACACGTTCGAAGATGGAAAATATGTAATTGTAATTTCACAGACACCCCGTACTATTCACATTGGAACACGGCAAAGCAAGCATAACTGTTTGACGGCAGAAGTAAATACGGTGGTAGTTTAGTAGTAGTAGAGCTCCTTTGTCCGGGGTTTTTTTTCTTTTGTCCGGGGAAGTACTACCACCGTATCTATTTCTCCGCCAAATAGTAATGCTTGCATTGCTGTCTTTCGGTCTGAAGGGTACGGGTGCCGGTGAAATTACAACCACATGAGACTTTCCATCTTCAAGTCTCAGTTTGGCGAACTGACTTGCGGTACCATTTAGGCAACAGCCTAGGTGGTATTGCAGTTGTTATGGGCAAAGTTAACCGCTTAACATCAGGTGGGCCTTTAGCTCGTTTCGCCATCCAATGCTATATATATATATATATTATGGAACAAACCCTGAAATCGTGAAAAAAAACTGCTTTTCCCTTCATTTGTTTTCACATAAATCGACAAATGAACAGCTGATTTACCCATCCAGTGCATTCATTATTTTACAAAAGAGTTGTCTGAAATTACATATAGTGCTAGCTGAGTTTTGAATGCATTAAATGAGCTTATATTTTTAATACGTGAGGGTATTTTATCTGTAGCAGTGTTTATCAGTAAACCGTAAGAAATATTATATATTTGGAGACAACGATAATTTATCTTCGTAGAAATAATTTACAGAATCACAAGAGTGTTCATCATCAAAATGTGACAGTCTACATTATGAAATCCTCAACTTAAATCGCAATACGTGAGCTCATAATAGGATATGATACATTATAATATACCTATCTCAAATAATAAATCGCTAGCATTTATCACTGTGAACAAAGCCTTAGAAGCGTAATGTAATTTTTGTGTCTTATTGAATTTCACAAAGAATAGAGTATTTTCTTATTACATCTAATATAAAGTGTCACTGAATAGAATCATTTTAAATTATTATAATTCAGAATGATATATTTATGATGCTTAAAAGATTAAGATTTATTAAAAATTTAAGTTCATAATAATATCAAAAGAGTATCTTAGTTATTGAATTTTGTGAAAAGAATATCATGTTTGATGTCAAGATTTTATATTTTAAATTATTTAAGTAATATTATTATTAATTGCATTTTTGAAGAATGTATAAATGCGGTGTATGCATGACTCAGTATTATTTCTATAGTGATAAAATATTTACTTGGTTTTTGTATATAATATAATTTTATTTGATAATTGGATTGTGTAGAGATGATAGTTTGTTTTCATATTAAGTTTATTTAACGTAAGTTATAAATACATTACAGCTCTTTCAAATTCAACGCATAATCATGTACATAATAATAATGATGATAATGATGTTATAATTTTGACAGACACATTTACAAAATGGTTCTTAAGTTAATTAATTAATTGAAATCACTTTATTATATCTTGATCACTTCTTAATTTGCATAAAAATACTTACTTTTGTGACAAAATATTTTACGAGATATTAAAAACTGTCAAATTATACAAAATCGTTGAGCATTATCATTATTTCATTGTACGAAAGAGCGTTAGAATGTACCAAAAATTTAATAACATTTTTAAGAAATAATTTAGTTGCCATATTTACATAAGACGGGTATTAAAATGTAGATATCATAGTAAAATCTTCCATAAATATCATATTGTATAATTTGATGTAGTTAGTCGGTATGTTTTGGTAGACAGTAAACACATCTCACCGATTTTGTTAGTTTTTCCACAGACGAATAAAAAAGGCGGACGGAATCTCACTAAGAAAAGATTGAAAAAACTTAAGTTTTTCCTACACCCACTATAATTTCGACAGCATTTTAACACACCAGATATATATATTGTTATTTTATTTGTGACACTATACGACAAAGACTACCGTCAAACGAGATTTATTTCGATATCGCGGCAGTTTGTCTTACTATGGTTGTGAATAACAAGCCTTCTTACTATGGATGCTCCAGTTATTTTTTTGCAAGATTCCGTCCACCTTTTTTATTCGTCTATGGAGTTTTTGTTAAAAGTTTGGCAAGGAATGTTTTGGCATTATAAAAAGGTGTAACAAGCCGAGATCCTGTTTAAGGGATGAATGTATTCAACATACAACTGTCAGCAACAAAATCAACAGCTGTTCCATAAAAAGTCGTCTTTGTCGCTCGACAACATGTATGAAAGAGCAGTTTTTGATCGCGATTTCAGGGTTGCCTCCAAAGTAAAAGTTGTTTATTATAATAATTACAGTTAGAAAACTTCCCGGTGACCCACCACCACAGACCAGTAAGCTTCAAGGCGCCGTTTAAACAAAGTTTTGCATGATAACGCAGTCGTAAGATGTTTGGCGGGGACCGGGGGGCGTATTGCGCGTTATGATTGGTCGGCTCAAAAGTTCACATGTATGATTGCGTATGATTGGTGGCACTCGCTGTCGGACTGACGTCCTGATTGGCGGCGGGGCGTATGATATGCAGTGCTACTTCATATGCGTTGTGACCGGGGGTGTCCGGCTAATAGGCGTCTAGAGGCTTACTGATCTGTGCCCACCACTAAAGCTAAAATCGCTTGCGCTCTGTGTTCGACGGCAGATGAAGTGTTTCAGTCTTTGCTTAGCGAAGATTCCGTCCGGCTTTTTTATTCGTCGCGAGGCCGATAGTTTTATTGCAATACTAAGCGATAGCCTAATAGTATCGATGCTATCGATAGTATCGTCACAATAGTTTGATAATATCGATAGTATTGTTAGATACCTTCCAATCGATACTATGGATAGCATCTATACTATCGATCCTATCGATAGGCTCGTCGATAGTATGAATAATTTGGGGTTTTTCGGTATTATCGATAGACAATCGATTGTCTATCGATTTTTAGAAAGAAAGAAAGAAAGAAAAATGGTTTATTGTCACAGTTAACGACGCGCAACATTTACACAACAGTGATGAACCACAAGCAGGTAACTAACAGGTTGGGTTACAAAGAAAGTAAAACAAAAAACACATAGGTAAAATATAAAGAAAGGACAGTCGACATACAAATATAAGAAAAAGTATAGTTGACCGCATGACAGTGGCAACACCCGAGACAGGAAAACCGCCTTTACTGCTTACGAAATAAAGGCGCCGCCAACGCCCAACTGCTACCACTGGCGTACGGTCGCCCGCACCTAATAAAAATAAAATATCTCCGTTAATTCTTAAGACATCTGGCCAATTGCACGCCGTTGCCGCGACAATGGTGTTGCTTTTCAACAGGTCCGTTCTGGCTGGGCCACTAACTCAATAACTTTAAAAACACGGATCGACTAATTCCCATATTTTACGACTAGTTTCGAGTAATTAGCGACCAATTTTCTGTTCAATCAGAATTAGAATCGGTCATGGTGACCCAGCCAGGAAAAGCCACACGCGACAGTGAGGTTGGGAGTGGGAGTGTAACAGAGCAAGCCACTACACAGCGCTGATTTTCAGTGGGCACCCCAACGCCAACTTTTAGGCAACGCTAGACTGTGGAACCAGCAACCTACCAACCAGCTCATGATTAAGGGCTCCGGTCGGGCCTAAACTAGTCGAGCACACCCGATACAATCACCCGAGTGAAACTGTTCACAATAATTTTCTATTTACAGAACTTATGAATACTTGCCATTCTTTGACTCTAATAAATGTTTTGTTTTAGATTCAGTTCATGTATTTAGTTGTAAGAGTACAAGTAATGATTAAGACCAAAGAGTAGAAACAAAGATTTTTATGTTTTTTCAACTGGAGACACGAGAACTTAGTTTTAATAACTTAACCATAATTTAATTTTGACATATTTTTGTTTGTTATTTGTGTTATCTTGTGCAAGTATTTTGAGTTTTTTCTTTATAATTCCTTCTAAATAAGTAGCACTTGATGAATTTTACACATAGTATGGCTATACCTACATGCTGTGGTTTTGAACAGGAAAAATATTTACAGACGTAGCTATATTGCACAATCAGAACACAAACAAAAAAAAACAAAAAAGCAAAAAATATTTATTAAATAAAATGAAACCGTTACACTGAATTACATTGATCTGTGAATTCAGTGTAAGATAGAATAATGACCGAATAATATTCTAACGTGAAACTGGTGAAAATGGTGCGCTCTCCACTAAGAAAGCGTGATAATATTATGTTTTCCATAAATAAAACAAATCAAAATTATTCGGTTATTAGAAACCATATTGTGTTTGTGCCATATTTGTCCAATCTGCGAGGTTAAGCTGAACTTTCCGCGGTCAGTCTGTTGATGGGTGACCGTTTCGTTACACATCGAGACCCTCCGTGCCTCGGAGAGCACGTTAAGGTGTCGGTCCCGGTTGCAATACGAATATCTATGGCAGTCGTTACGGGAAACACGTTTATTTAACCAGTGTGTCCTGCCAACTATGACTTATGGTGCCGAGACATGGACGCTTACAAAGGAGACTGTCCACCGAGTGCGAGTGGCACAACGGGCCATGGAGCGTGCTATGCTCGGCATAAATCTTCTCGACCGAGTCCGAAACACCGAGATCCGTCGTAGGACGAAAGTCTACGACGTCGGTGATAGGGCAATTAAGCTAAAGAGGAGTTAGGCGGGACATTGGCTCAGCGTAGAGATGGCCGATGAAGTAAAGCGTTGACCGAGTGGTGGCCATGGTCAGGTCGGAGAAACCCGGGCCGTCCGAAAGCGCGCTGGGTTGATGATATCGCCAAAGCCGCAGGAAACACCTGGATGAAGGACTTACAAGATCGAAGAGGCTGGCAAAAACAAAAGGAGGCATAGGCCTAGACCCAGCAGTGGGTGATACCGGGCTAGAATGATGATGAGTCGTTACGGGTAGTCAGAATCCTGAAAGTCTGACAACTGATCAATAGATCAGTAGTCAGACTGAATACAGTCAGTCAGTTTTGCCCAGTAACTGGGTTGCGGGGGTCTGATGGCAGTCGCTCCGTGTAAAATACTGATGTTCAGCCGCATCTGGTTGGACTGGAAGCCGACCCCAATATAATTGGGAAAAGGTTCGGAGGATGATGATTGTGTTTGTGTCATGATTTATATCTAATATTTAAAGCTCGAAAAGTATTGAACTTCTTTAAAACCACAGCTTGTATACGTAACCCAGTATTAGATCTTATGAATATTTTAAATCGTCGATTAAATAAAGTAACTCAGCTTAGCCTTATTATTATTATGTAAACGTTAAAATCGAATACTTATCTATTTCTAAAATCGATGTCCCGAGGCTTTGCAATTCTATAATAAAATTCAATAGACATCAGATAAGTTATAACATGCCAAACAATATCTGATTTAGTGTCTCCAGTTTAAGATTTCACCGAATGATATAAAACAATATCAAATGTATACGTTTTAGTATTACATTGTATAGAAAATAAAGAAATATAAAGTTTATATTTTATCGTCTGGTTTTATTTTATTTTTAAACCTGACTTTATTGGTGATAGTATCGGATTTTGTATAGTGAAAGAGAGTTCGGTTTGTATGTTTGTCGCTGTGTATTGCTGAAGATTTTGCACATAATGTCCAATCTATCTTACCTCTGTTTTTCATCCATAGAAACCAAAAGAGACAACTGTTATAGACTAAATACAGTTGATAAACACCGTGAATCTTGCAGAGAATAACATGAATATATAAATTGTGGAAAGAAAAATTCGCTCCCGTGTTCAAATCAAACTTATGACTTGTTCAATACTTTTGTAGCCCTAGCATGAACCATTTTGACGTATCAAATCGTAAATGTAAGTGAAATTTGAATCAAAAATACTCGTTTGAGACATAATATTTAATAACTCATACCTATCTCTGAGATTTTATTCATACCTATCTCTGTATGATACAAAGTGCGCATGATATTTAAGAAGTTATAAAACCTGTCGTTCTGTATGGATCGGAATGTATGGGCCCGGAAGAAGACGGATGAAAGAAGATTGCATGTAGCAGAGATGAGAATATTGAGATGGATGTGCGGAGTGAAAAGAATGGATAAATTAAGAAATGAATATATCAGAGGAAGTTTGAAAGTGGTGCCAGTAATACAAAAGTTGAAAGGAAATCGTTTGGGTTGGTATGGACATGTGATGAGGACGGATGAAACGCATGTTACTAAGAGAGTGATGAATATGAATGTTCATGGATGGAGAGAGGAGGGAGACCAAAGAAAAGATAGATGGATTGCGTACTAAACTAATGTAAATAACTAATTATGAGTCGGCGACAAACAAACAATCAACGAAGATCACTACATTACTTAAAAAAAAAAAAAAAAAAAATAACATCAAATACAACGTGAAATTTTCAACGATGCTTTCTCCGCTCGACCACTTGCAACTTGCACGGACTTTGCTTTTTTGTTTGGCGCCGACTTATAATTAGTTATTTACATTAGTTTAGTTGGGAAAATAGTTATTAAGACTAAAAGCTTCATTTTATTTTTCGCTTTTCAGTTTCTGTTTTCGTCAGTAATATTTTTTGTTAAAAAGTTTTTTTTGCAACAAAATGCCTGTAACTTTTTTTTTCGGGTGGAAACCAACGTGGAACCCTCCATCTGGGGAGTGTGGAGGGGTAGGTATGTCGGACTCTTACCAACTCAAACCACACGGTGGCCATGCTCAGCACAAAATAAAGGAGCTCTGGGAACTCCAGTGAACCACGCCGATGCCACTATTGTGCAACGCTTTTGGCATATCCTGGGAAAATAACAAGGCTCCCTCAACAGCAGCACACGACCACCAAGTTGGCATCTACCAAACGAAGAAAATTATTTTCCTAAAGCTAAAGGACATCGCTAAGTATAGCCAGAGTCTGTACAAAGATAAAAAATATACGACAATTTTATTAATTACACGCTTATTTTTTCATTATTTACCATTCATCGTATTTAATGCGGACAGTACAGTAAACATATTTTATTTTAAAGAGTTAATTAACACAATAATAACGTGAGCGGCTATGATACTTCATTTGACTTCATATTTTTGACCAATCCCTTGTAAGTACTCTATGGTTACATAATGTATTACGTTGGCACTACTGTTAAAGATGGCCAATGTTAGCCAAACTCTTCTAACCACCTTCACAGGAATAGAAGAGTAAAACTAGTTTAGTTGCTAGGCAACCACTTGTCTGACATTCGTTTTGTGAGCAATAAATAACCTCAAAATTGTTAATATTTTAATGAATTAAACATCTGTGGAGTACTGTCCGTTTAGTAAAAAAGATTGAAACACATTTCCCTCATCGAATTGTATATGGTGAACATCATCTTTTATTCATAACTTTCATAGGCTGGGCTTTAATGGATCTTTAGCATTGTCCTTTTATGGTTAATTGGCTATACTTACTTACGTACTCCGATGGCGCAGCGACCCAAAATGTGTCTTGGCCTCTGAAACGAGAGAGCGCCACTTGTCGCGATCTTTGGCAGTATTTCGCCAATCACTGGCTCTGATCTCCAGAAAATCGCCTTCCACCGCATCGCTCCAGCGATATCTAGGGCGACCAACCGGGCGTCGCCCTAAGGTCGACCCAGATAGGCTCTCTTCGCATCTCGATTTTCTCCCATTCTCTCCAGGTGACCAAGCCAACGGAGTCTGTGAGCTTTTGCCTCTCCTATCACATTTGCTACAATGAAAATCAAGGCCCGAAAACACTTTAAAGAAAAAACCTATAATGACCACTAATAAATTAAAAGCAATTACATGCGTTGATCTATATTCAACCAATTTTAATATTCCACTTCACAATTTTCCAGCAAAAAACAAATCCTCTTACAATTAAATCCTTCTCTCCTCCAAACAAACCCCTGAACACAAGACTAGTCCCTCATTATAATTCAAAAAGCATCTTTAATATGACTTTACGAATGAAGGCGATATGTTTTCAGTACAATGATATTTATGCTCCTAAGCGGATTGTGAGGCGACGAACTTGAATACACAGATAATGGATTCTCATCCTTATATTGTATGGCTTTTAAGAGTAGGTATTATGGTGTACTAGCCAATGAAAACAACATGATTGCGATCGTGACTGATTTAAATAATTTGGCTGCAGGATTCGAGTTGGAAACCTTCAAAGGCTGCCGGCCTCATGGGGGACGTAGACCCGAGTGTGTGGGATTCTTAACCATTAAAACCCCCTGATGGCAGTCTTCAGCACAATAAGGTGGACTCCGGGATTGTATTATGCCTCCGGAGCCCTTCCTATGCTACGCCTGTAAGGCACGATTCAAGGCATACGTTCTATCTCCTTGTACACTTTCACGATGTGGTGTACACAGTGGGCGGCACAAGACCATTTCGTGGCACCGCCATCCCTGAGGTTATTTTGGTGGACACGCAGAACATAGTGACCATATGAATGCGCCGTATAGCATTTTAGGGTCCACAAACTAGGGTAAAACATGCTGAAATTTGAATCGCTTATTTCCCGAAAAAGGGTAATTTTACTCATTGATATGAACAACTTTTACTATGGGACCAATTTTATCGATTTAAGTGAACACAAATGTAGACCAACAGATTTTTTTTTCGCGATTTCAGAGTTGGTCCCATAGTAAAAGTTGTTAATAATGATGAGTACAATTACCCCTTTTCGGGAAATAAGCGATTCAAATTTCAGCATATATATAAAAAATCTAGAGCGGAGAGCCGCCGACTCCCGAAATACGAGCAAGTCTCAGTTTGGGCGTCAGTGTGCTATTTTATATGATGCACTGTTATTTACATGATGCACTGATTAAAATTTACGAGATTTGAGATTTTTCTAGGGACCTACAGGTATCCTATATCTAATATGCCCTAGATCTGTATATCTAATATGCTGTTGTATTCCAGTCTTGGCAACTGTTCACAGTCGTAATGTACTGATGTGGCTCGAAGACGGTCATACTAGGTTAGTATAATGGTCGCTATGACCGTAAACCAGTACGATTATAGTCACTGATCGTAAATTTTCTCATATCCGTTCGATTTTTCCTTTTATACGCCGTTCCGAGTCGTAATGTTTCCATAGGTTGCTATCAGATGCATATGAGCTGATATAATGGCAATATTCAAAGTAAATGAGGAAACATACATACATAACATCACGCCTGTATTCCTCGAAGGGTAGGCAGAGGTGTAGTACAACAAAATTTCGTTATATATAAGTCTCATGTAATAAGGCACCAATCCAGATTCCGGGCTGTTACTAAAAATAACAGAATTTAAAAACCCAATAAAATTTTGCCTGGGAACCAAAACCAGGATCCCACACTCAGCAATGGCTTGATTGCAACCAATAAAGCAGTCATGTAAATGAAGAAAGCTTGACGTTAACTGAAACATTAATAATCATGCCTTTGTAATTAAAAATTAAAGATTTTCATAAAAGTTGCAGTGACGTTAAAATTGATCCTTGGTGCCTGAAGGCATAACTTTAGACATTTTAAATTTGGTTGGTGTTTGGAACAATAATAATATCGGCGGCGGGAGATGCAGTGCGGGACGCGGGGAAGGAGGCGCGCGCGACGGCCGGCCACGACACAGCGCAGCCAGAGCAAAATTCACGATAGGAACCGATACCCGTGCCAATTGTACGCGCGCCGCGCCGCTATTCCTTTGTTCCAAGTGAAATAAAATAATATTTCAATATAAATATTCAGAATCAGTAAATCTATTTTAATAATAACATACAGTCCTCAACAGTTGGTTAAATACTCAGAGAACGCTGCTGCCCATCCTCTGGTGAATCCCTTAGTCGCTTTTTACGATACCCATGAGAAGATATAGGGTGGTGCAATTGCAACTGGATGCGATAATGATAATATTATAATTAATTTCATTTGATATCCTGTATTTTTTTAAGTCGTCGATCAAAATTTGCATGTTCATAAGCATGAAAGTTTTACACAAAATACTGGTGTTTATCTAATCTCTCTTTCATAATCAAATCAATTTTTTTTAAATACTTGTAGTTGGGTTCAAATTTTGGGTTTTTTGGGTTTTGATAAATACCCCGTTCCGTAATCCACAGGAAAAAAAGTATTTATGTCCCCATTATCTATATATTACGATATATTCTTTAGTTTAATAAATAACTTGTATATTATTCAATTCTCAAAATGTAGGTATATTATTATTATCTATTCACTTCGGTTGAATTATTTCACACAATCAATAAATCCATTCGAACTGATTTTCTATCCGAATTCACTGGATGTATGCGATACGTGTGAATGTCATTTATCCCAATAAAAAAGTTAGGTTCATTGACCGCGATCACCGCTTAGCGCGGCCATTTTGTGAAATATTTATATTCTTATTTAATTGGATTTGAAAAATTTCACAGTATATTATTGCATTTTTCGTTTATAATGACGAAAACTTTATTTTATTGGATATTCCAGTGATTTGTTAGAGAAATGTATTGTGTGACTGGAGTTTATATTACTATGTGAGATGAATATAAAATGACCGTTCGATAAAGTTTCATTAGAATTTACTTTTATACAACGTGTATCAGAAATGCGTGGCCATATTTGAAGAGCTCATTCAGGGTATAACATAGAACAACTTTTACTATGGGACGAACTCTCAAATCGCGAAACAATTTTAGCTGTTCCCTATCCCTACTAAATCATCGATGTCGCTCGACAAAATGTCAGGATCAGAGGATTTTTTCTTCGCGATTTCAGTGTTGGTACACACGGCTACACATCAAGCTGTAAATTTCCAGTATAAGCTGACCTCGCATTGTATAGGTTTTCCTTACAACGCGAGGTCAGCCTTTACTGGTTTTTACAGCTTGTTGTGTAGCCGTGTGTACAGTCTAACAAAGCAATTAGTATACAGGGTCGTCACATATAGATGAAGATTTCTCAGGAAGTTATTATATAATGGTTTGATTAGGGTTTTGTATAAATACAGTTTAACTTTGTCCGTTATTAAAATCATATTTCACTCGAAAACATCCATAATCTTCTGAGAAAACTTCATTTATATCTCTCTACCCTGTATAGCAATTGCTTTGTTAGACTGTACCATAGCATAAAACTTTTTAACAAAAAATTGAACCGACGAAAACAGAAACTGAAAAGCGAAAAATAACTAATTATGAGTCGGCGCCAAACGAACTTTTAACAAGCAAAGTGCGTGCAAGTTGCAAGTGGCCGAGCGGAGAACGTATTTTTGGAAAGTTATTGTTTATCGTTGAAAATTTCACGTTTTATTTGATGTGACGTTGTTTTTATTATTTATTTAAAGTAATTTAATGATCTTCGTTGATTGGTTGTTTGGCGCCAACTCATAATTAGTTATTTTTCGCTTTTCAGTTTCTGTTTTCGTCGGTTCAATTTTTTGTTAAAAAGTTATATTTTTAATTTTTTTGTGGTTAAAATCTAATTCCAGGTCTCCATTATGTCTAGAACTATATTAATGTGTGTCAAGTTTCAACAGAATCGGTTAACAGGTAAGAATTCAGTGGGTGAACAAACACTCATTACTACCCTTAGGGGTGGATTTTGATTTTGAAATTTAAATGGGACCAACTTCGAGATATACCCTATCCAATAAAAAAAGAATCATCAAAATCGGACCACTCTGTAAAAAGTTATGCGTGGTCATACATAAAAAAAAAAAAAAAAAAATATATATATACGCGTCGAATTGAGAACCTCCTCCTTTTTTTCGTCGGTTAAAAAGTTGTTCGATAGCATCCCCCGAATAAGCTCTTCAAATATGACCACGCATTTCTGGTGCACGTTGTAGAAGAACATTCTTCCAGAACTTTCAACTTTGCTCACATAGGCCTACTTTGCAAAAGCATTAACTGAATTATTGACACACACTGATACTTCGATGGCCGATGGGGCAGAAAAAGTACCGGCAACCGCGTACTGGAAAGCGCTGCGTGGGAAGGCCCCTCACAAGGTGGATCGATGCGACTGCCTGGTGAAGGTCGCGGGAATCCGCTGGATGCGGGAAACGCATGACCGGTCGTTGTGGCGATGCTTGGGGGAAGCATATGTCCAGCAGTGGATGTCTTTCGGCTGAAATGATGATAACTGACACTTCATAACTGAACCATAAGTTAGTGGTGTCACAGTTAAAAAACTTACCCAAGTACGGAAATTATAACTATTAGGTACAGTTTACAAAAAAATCATTGGCAATGTAGGGCTATGTAGGCAAAGTTAGAGCATTTTACAATATGACTGATTTAATTATTGTCTATTAATATTATAAAAAAAAATATTCTAAAGCAAGAATTAAAAGTAAAAACAAGGATTTAATTTTTTTTTTCTTTACAAAAACTTCTTAACTATCAATGTTGCAGAATAAAACTAGGGTAAAACCAAAGAGGCTTAAAATACATACAACTATATTATACTATTTGGGGAAAACAGAGATATTCAGTCCACCCTCCGTTATCCTCTTTCATACATGTTTTTATCACAAAAGATCGAGTAGCTCCTAAGCCCAAAACTACAATAAGATTAACTCATAAAAATAACAAAAATTCCTGAAATCTATACACGTGACTCGTCTTATTCAAGCTCCGATTGAGGTTTCTACGAAATTTGCCTATATTCCCTACACGTGTACCTAGTTGGTTCAACTGAGGGGCCAGCAGATGTGTGAAATTAAATGAAATAAAATTATTTATTCTGCAAATTAAATAAATCAATATTTTCGGACATAAAGATTTAAATTGTGGAAAGAAAACATCCCTTAGATTTCGCTTCGCATGCTTAAATGCGTTAAAAAATAATAAAATAATTTTGGGACATTTTTACACAGCACCATCTGGTCCCAAATTAAGCAGAGGTTGTGCTGTGGGTACTAGATAATGGATAAAATACTTGGTTACTTTTTTTTTTTGTAAATATATACTTATAATATGTAACAACCACCCAGACCAACACAAAAACTTAATATGTTCATCACATAAATATTTGTGTCCTGTGGAATGTGGTAGATGGCATCGGCATTTCCTGTCTTAGGGTTACTACCTATGGTTAGAAATGCCGAAACAAATATCAAGAATCGTCTATTTAAAGTCCAGATAATAACGTTGTAGTTTTGTGGGAGGACAATGTAGGGTAACACGCCCAGGCGTTTAAGATAGGCCAAGGGTCTTACTCCCGACTGGTTCGAGCTCTGAACCAAATCGAGCTAATGTCAACTCCTAGAAAAATACAGTACGTAGTATGTTAAAATATTACACATTTTATCTCGTATTGTATTTAATCTTACTTATTTATTTTTATCGTTATTTACCCACATCACGCCACACTGATCTACGTTATTGTGTCGACGCCGGCTGTCGCTGTAAACCAGCGCTGTGTCTTTGCTCCGTGCATGAGGCACAGCAATATGCTGAGCGGTGACCGTTTTGCGCGGATGTGACGCATATCTTACCACATTTCTTGGCTCTGTACCTGTATTTGTTCTGTGTTCTAGATTTTTTTTGGTAATTTTGTGCGTCACTTTTGAAGCAAATAAATATTTTTTCTTTCTTTTTACGATTTGACACTAACTCGAATTCAAATTCGATTGATACAACACTCGATCCAGCCAAGTAAGGCTCCAGACAAGGGTGTTTTCACTCAGAAATTAAATTTTAGGGTGCCCTACCGATGAGTTCCAGTTCTCAGAACAAGCCGTTATTCATAAACCGGTAACAAGGTAAGTTCCCAATATCATCGTGAACCGTAAATAGGAGCAAAAGTATATGGAACGTCCGGGAATGTCTTAGTGTGGGCCGTAAAACAGTAACTGTTGCAAATGACCCACTGGTTTGTTATGTGGGGTGATACCTACATTGTAGTTTTGTATAAAAATCTATTACTTCTGTAGAAAATGTATGAGCTGTCTGTGAGCAGCTGTGAGCGTCATTTCCTTGCAACGATAGTGGATATAGAATTTTACTTCTTGTAGCAAGCAAGGATTTAGTTCGATATTTGTTTGTCCACATGCATGCGAGCTTGTGACACGTTTCATAATAATTCCTAATCATCAAGCCATGGACGAATATTCGTGGGCATTAAACACTTAAGAGAGAGGATGGGCAGCAGCGTTCTCTGAGTATTTAACCAACCAACTGCGATCGCCAACCCGCCTGCCAAGCGTGGCGATTATGGCATATCACCCCCTTAATTGGGGGAGGCCTATGTCCAGTAGTGGACGTCTTTCGGCTGTAATGATGATGAAACACTTAAGAGGCTGACAACACCTAAAAAATCAGACCTCTGCGGTCACTGTCGTTTCGTACAGAACTGAAAGAGAGGCAACGAGCCGAGGGACGTCGGATACGCCGCTCAATTTGAATGAAAATTAACATTTTTTTTTTATAAATAAATAAAAGCTTATTTGAAAAACAGAAACAACAAATGTTTAGATTATTGTCTTTCTCAAATGTTTTCTTAATTTTATTTATAATATTTAGTAAATAATAGAGATTGTTTGCATGTTTTAAGAGGTTAGTTTAAAATTATTTTCTATAGAGAAAATTTCAAGAAAACGTGTTTTGGGCACAATACAGTTTTAGAAAATACGATCAAGATTAACATATATTTTTTTCAGTGCCACAAACTGAATAGATACAGCTAAAAATGTTTTTAAAAGAAGCCTATTTGGGGTATTTGGCTGTTGTCAGCGTCTTAATTTAGAAATCTAACTCATCTGATTTGTTTGAAATAAATTCCTCGAATCTTCGACTAAACATAACGCACTCTTATTTGATCTGGCAATTACATGCGGAGGCGCGAGCTAGTAGGAGTGAATTCAAGTATGCTCCTATAGGAATCATGCTCGTGGCCTGATACTTATCTGTGCGAATAAATAAAACTGTTTGAAAATTATTAAAACATAAATAATTTGTAAATTATTAACACTAGCAACAATATTTTACTACCACGACTTTTATGTAGTGGCAACACTTTCTTGTTCTTATAGATTCCATATTGGTCTGTGTTAACGGTGGAACGATCTTGTAATTGATAAATAATTAAATACAGTATATTGCTTAAATTCAACCAGCATTTTTATTGTGCAAAGAACTTTTAGGTTTCATGCACGATTTTCATAGAATATAACTCACGCTGGAACGCCGCGCCGGCGACATGCAACAAATAAAATAAAATTAATCAGCCAAGCAACAGCTATTGAAATGGATGACGTCTAGGCTACGTAGCCTCTGGCTAACGACAGGGTTATGTATTCTCCGCTCTGGCCCATAATTATTTGGTCCCTGGGTCCCTAATTTTCCTTGCGTTGAATTTTCATCTAGATTCACTTTACAAATTTTTAACACGCGTAAAACTTATTACTCCACTCCCGAGCAAACTAAAGATAACCTTCGTTACTGTAAACTGAAAACTGAAAAGGCTACTAAAATTAATATCACAATTATTTTCGTCATAAAGCCTGTGTTTAAAGTAACAGACACCGTCACCGGGTAACGCACCAATAACATTCACATTACAAAAATAAGTGCAGAAGATCTACCCTATAAAATGCATGCTTATTTAGCATTGCAACTTGCATTGAAATGCTAAATAAACAAAAGGACATGAAATTGCAGTCAGAATTTATCAATTTCTAATACCTTATCAAACTAAGATGAAGACGCTTTAACTAACGTGGATCAATTTATAGGAGACGACGTAGGACAGGAAGAAGTAGTGACAGCTCGTGAAGGCCTTATGCACTAGTACTTTGGGATGATAACAATATTACCAAATAAACGAGCTCCATTCGATACATAGAAACAGGTTTTTCATACCAGAATTTCAGTCACTAACCCTCTGCGCAGGACGGCAGGACATATTATAGTGCAAAAAGGTATAATATGCGCAAACATGAATGCACTCTCTGTTCCCTCACTCTCATTATCCAATGGGACGGCAATCCGACACGGACGGAGCGAGATCAGGCGCATGACCGACGACTTAACGTGCACTCCGAGGCACAAGGGTGTAAACACCGCCAACCTCCTGACTCCAGGCTGCTACTGGGAATTTTCTTGACAGAAAAATCCCAGGACCTCACGCTTAGTAGTCGCGTTTGCGAACGCTAGACCAATGAGCAAGTCAGAGTACACACAAGTATAAGTTGGTCTTAAATTTCAATCCGCAGTCCAATGCTGAACTCAATCCCCTTTATTAGCTTCTTATCTTCCTGGATACTTGGGCTGAGTGAGTGATTAGAAAACCTGTTCTTAGGCTGTTATTCAAGGTTCTTACCATCATTAGCAGTTGGTCTTCACCGCGTGTGTCAAATTTGGGAATTTCGCAGAATGGGCCTTCGGTAATTATTTCTTTAGTGGTTCAGGCCGTAAACTAAGGGCAACAATATAAGCAACGGCTAAGTACAAGCAGTAAAACAAAGCATTTATTCGTAAAGATACTGACTGCTATTTGTTTAATGAAGCGTTGTTGCACTTGTGATAATGCTTGAGTAGATACCGGATAAAACAAGGTGAATAGGGATGCAAGGGTTACTAGGGAAAAAAGGTGGCAAGAATTTTAACATTAAAATAGGATAGTTTATTGCCCACAATGGGCAATTAACTATCTAACCAACTATACTATTGGGTACGAGTGCCGGTGAAATTACAATTACCTAAATAAAACTTTCCATCTTCTGGTCCCAGTTTGGCGAACCGACATGCGGCACCATTTAAGCAACAGCCTAGGTGGTATTGAAGTTGTTATAGGCAAAGGTAACCACTTAACATCAGGTGGGCCTTTAGCTCATTTCGCCATCCATAAAAAAAAATGGGAACAGAGTCCATTCAGTTTTCGGTGGCCAGGGCCTCATAAAGTATTAGTAGTAATAGTATACTATACAAAAAAACAGACTTTCAAAATTATTCTGCCATACTAGTCTATGTGGTTGTTACATAAAAAATAAAAAATACGCGTCGAATTGAGAAACTACTCCTTTTTCTTCGTCGGTTAAAAATTAAGCTTTTTAGTCTTAATAACTATTCTCCTAACTAAACTAATGTAAATGACTAATTATGAGTCGGCGCCAAACAAACAATAAACGAAGATCATTAAATTACTTACTACTAATAAAACAAAATAACATCAAATACAACATGAAATTTTCTACGATAAACAATAACTTTCCAAAAAGGCGTTCCCCGCTCGTCCACTTACATCTAGCACGCACTTTGCTTGTTTGTTTGGCGCCGACTCATAATTAGTTATTTACATTAGTTTAGTTAGGAGCATAGTTATTAAGACTGAAAAGCTTCATTTTATTTTTCGCTTTTCGGTTTCTGTCTCGGTTCAGAAACCACTTTTGTTCAGAAAATCGCCCTTACTGCTTACGAAATAAAGGCGCTGTTAATGACAAACTGTTACCACTGACGTGCGGTCGACCTAAAACGACATTGAAGGCAAGCGTTCAACCACTAAACTATTACTACTTAGACACCCAAAGAGCAATTTGCTCTCAGTAGATAGTCAAAACTTAAATAAAACACTAATTAAATCCTGAAAATAGGCCAAAAAGATAAGTATAAGTATCAAAAAGAAAACTACAATGAAAAACCCATAAAGATCCACAGAAACTAATATCGTTACTACTTTTGGCAGCAAATCCGACAAAAACCAATATCTCTTTCTTTTATGCCTTTCACGAAACTCCCCGAAAGGCAGTTAGAGTCATATTTCTTAAACTTAAGAATCATGGCCAAGTCTAGATCGTCGTAAGCCTTCGCTATCAGAATAGGCTTTGCTGTTAACATACAAAGTAACTATTCCCCCAGCAGAGATGAAGCCAGGCTTACGACAAAATAAACAATATTAATATAAGCATACATAAGCTTCGCCATTCTTAGCTCATAAAAAAGGGATATTTCCTTACTAAACCATTCCATAAACACAAAGTCTCAGCTCGATTTTTTGCCGTCACTGTCACCCTTATTTTGTTGTACTTAAAGTCTAAATTTGTCTCTTTCAGGTGTTAAGTTTAACAATGTATTCAGATACTACGAAACGTCTCTTAATTTTGCTATAAAAGTATAGCGCACTTTAGTTTATTGCAATCTAAAGTTAATAAGAGTGAAGATGGCTGCCTTTTTGGGGATTATGTAACGTGCCTTTTTTAATCCGCGTGTAACAATGGAGGTAATCCTCTGAAGATGAAGGTACTTAAGGAAGGATATCGAATTAAGAATTTTCTATATTGCTCGTTTATAGCCATCTTCATGATTTTTCGTTTAAGCGAAGAGTTTCAGAAAAACTGTCTACATTCCGTCCTTTTAGAGTTTCGAGAGTCCATGAGATGAGATATTTTCGTATTTGAAAAATAATAGAATATAATACAGACCAAATGGTGTTTATTGTTCTTTTTTTTTTTTCTTTTTTTATAGTATAGGATGGCTAAACGAACTAAAGGCCCACCTGATGTTAAGTAGTTACCTATGCCCATAACAACTGCAATACCACCTAGGCTGTTGCTTAAATGGTACCACAAGTCGGTTCGCCAAACTGAGACATGAAGATGGAAAGTCTCATGTGATTGTAATTGTTCTGGTTATGTTCATAAATTTTTAGTAGTAGAAGAGCCCCACGTGAAACAACTTGTCCGGGGAAATACTACCACCGTACCTGTTTCTGTTGCCAAACAGAGTGATGCTTGCATTGCTGTGTTCTGGTGCGAAAGGTACGGGTGCCGGTGAAATTACAATCACATGAGACTTTCCATTTCTAGGTCTCAGTTTGGTGAACGCGATTTGAAATACCATATAGGCAACAACCTAGATGGTATTGCAGTTGTTATGGGCAAAGGTAACCGCTTCAAATCAGGTGGGCCTTTAGATCGTTTTGCCATCCTATGCCTTATAAAAGAAAAAAAGAAAAAAAAAAAAATTAGAGGTCTGAAAAATGAAAAAATGTTATTCCATATTCCTATTTGTCTTTAGCCTTTAAAAAAACCTAAAGAACCAAAAGGCCGACCAGGGGTCAAAAGTTCTGGAGTGGCAACCACGTACAATAAACGTAAAATAACCCTGCTCCTGTGAAAACAGCAACAGATGGATGGATGCGCAGTAGTCAATTTTGTAACCAAACCAATAGTGCGCATGTGCGGTAATGGTGGCAAGACTCTGATAGGTGGTTGATCTGAGTAGCAAGATGGCGGAGACTGCATGATCTCTATGTCTCAGTCCTTTGTAAATTTTCGATGCATCCTTATGTCCTGCTCACACTTATTACACGACTGTATATCTGCGTGGCCATGCGCAAAGCCTGGTTTCACGGGGACACAGTACTGTACTGGAAGGCGCAGCGTGTGTAGGGGCAGCACGAGGTATTGTAGGGAGCCTACTGACCGACGAAGAAGCGCAGGGCCGGTCATTGTGGCGATGTTTGGGGGAAGCCTATACCCAGCAGTGGACGTCTTTCGGCTGAAAAAATGATGGTGATGATAAAAAAAACAACACAAAAACTGGTTCTATACAAAAATTGCAACAGAAATGTTGAAAACGAGGTTTCACTCTAAAACGTACAACGGCATAGGGGCTTAAATAAAAACATAGGCAAGGCCTCCGTAGCCGCGGAAGTTTGGACGGAAGCCAAATTTCATCTTATAAGCTCATTTCACTTGATTACTTCGTTGCTGAACCAAAAGAGATATCATTTTAATAGCGTGATAGATGTTTTCCTTGCAAGTATTATGTGGGAGTTTTAGATGAAGGAATATTAATGATGAAGCTTTTAGGACTTCCTCGAGATTTACAAAAGAAGCGCTTTCGCTTAACAGGAACCATATAAGGATCCTGATTATAACCCTTACAGGGCACTGTAAACTGAACAAACATCTACACAGGATGCGCCTCACAGATATCACAGTTTGCAGATTTTGTCGCGAAAACGACGAAACGCCCATTCATATCCTATGCGAATGTGATGCAGTGCACCACATTAGAAGTCAGCATCTTGGAGGCTACACAATCTCAGCTGCTGAGATCAGATCCTCAAACCCCAAGGCAATAGTCGACTTTATGGTTGGCCTGCGGCTTGGAGAGGTGCTGTAGTCTACTATTAGAGGCGTTAAAATGGATCTTTTAGGTCGCAGTGACATAAGTGAACTTGCAAAGACCTTACCTCTTTTTCCAAAATAATAATAATTTAGCACTTCCTCTTACTTCTAGAATTTCTTAGCTTATTGCCAGGATATTTTAATAGTAGTGGAGCTACTTGTGAAAGAGTTCGTCCGGGAAGTACTACTACCGCACCTATTTCTGCTACTAAACAGTGATGCTTGCATTGCTGTGTTCCGGTGCAAAAGGCAATGTGCTGGTGAAACTACAATCGCAGAGACTTTCCATCTTCATGTCTCTGTTTGGCGAACATCATTTTCGACACCATTTAGGCAAGAACTTACATAGGTGGTATTGCAATTGTTATGGACAAAGGTAACCGCTTAACCTCAGGTGGGCTTTTAGCTCGTTTCACCATTCTATACCATAAACTTTTCAATTGTCGAAAAAACTGCTGTGTGCATTTACAGTCACAGGTATCGGATGAAGAGAAAAAAATATTGTTCCTAGAAACAGTTCTATTAAGACTAGATACTTTAATAATTTCTTAGGTTTTCGCGATCATTACACGTTATAAAAAAAACCAGTTCATCCGGATTACATCGCGTATATTATTTAAATAGCTTTTCCTGACGTTTCGAAAGCTTTGCAGCGTTCGTGGTCGCAGGAAGAATAAGATGACAAGCGTCTTTACAGAAATTAATTAAAAATTAAAATACCGTACAGTTTTTTCTTAATTAAAGTCGTTTCGATGCACGCAGTAGTCACTCACAGTGTATTTATGTTTTACAGTGTTATTTACTGTTTAGAACTTGATTATTTTTGGAACTGGGTTCCAAACAGGTGGTAGCTGACCATTTTCTGTATTAAAATTAGGATTTATTTACATACATACATACATACATACATATTATCACGCCTGTTTCCCATTGGGGTAGGCAGAGACTATGGATTTCCACCTGCTACGATGCTGACACACCTCTTTCGCTTCATCTACGTCCATTAACCTCGTCATGCATGCTCGTCGGTTTAGAGAACTCTTAACCTGGCATTTTTTGAGAACATCCGCGATTTGATCGCGATACATTCGCCGAGGTCGTCCCCTTCCAACTCTTCCATCCACACTCGCTTCGTATACTTGTTTCGTCAATCTCCTCTCGTCCATCCTCTCTATATGTCCAAACCATCTTAACATACCTTTCTCAATCTTTGTCACTACATCTTCTTTCACTCCACAACGCTCCCTTATCATGTTATTCCTTACTTTGTCTTTGTTTTAGGATTTATTTGACTTGTTTTAGTATAATAAATAGATACATTCATCATCATCATCATCATCATTTCAGCCGAAAGACGTCCTCTGCTGGACATAGGCCTCCCCCAAGCATCGCCACAACGACCGGTCCTGCGCCTTCCGCATCCAGCGGATTCCCGCGACCTTACTTTACTTCAAGTCAAATCTAGTCCTTAGTTTTGTATTTACTCATCTTATTTGTATTATAAGAGACCAATATTAATTATCTATATACTTAGGTGTATGAAATCAAGACTCAATGTATTCTGACAGTACCTTAACCGAAGATCTTCTTGCTAAACGAGGTAATGATGGCATTACTCCTTCAAGATTGAGAGGTCATCTAGCCTTGAGAAAAGTTACATACAATAAGTGTCCACTAGCTTTGATATAATTATAACAATTTCAGATTTAGAAGTTCTTATAAGGTTAATAAGAGGTTGGTTTCTGTGACTTTCGTTTAGTAATTTACAGTAACTACCAACTTATTTCGTAACATAAATACAAAAAAACCGGCCAAGAGCATGTCGGGCCATGCTCAGTATTATAGGGTTCCTTAAGTAGGTCTACAAACGAATCAAATCGAATATTAATCATTGCTATTTTAGTTTTTGCAAACAGCGCCACCTAGTGCTAAATTTATGAAGCTAAATTTAAGAAGTGTGTTTCTTTTTCTGATTTTTTTAAATAGAAAGTAACTAAAGGAGCATTATTTGCTATGATCATTTTTCTCTAAGGTCAATGACCTATGAACTAGGACGTCTTAAGTATTTTTCAGTTTTCTCACTATAACTCAAAAATTTATAATCACATTATACTCGAAATAATTTTAAAAGAGAGTTTTTATAAAGGTCTATCAATGTTGAAGACTATAAGTTTCTACGTTGCATAGTTTAGAAATGGCAGGGGGGGGGACACATTGCAAGCCACTTTGGCGAACTGTATTTCGCAGAGGGTATACCTGATAAAAAAGTTGTGTATGAAACATTACCTTCATTTTAGTAGACCTATTCAACGATACCCCACACGAGGGGGTGCAGCTAAAAAAATATTTTCATCGCCATTTCACATGTATGGGCGCCACCCCTAAAATACGTAATCAAAAATTTTTTTTTCTTTTAAAATTGAGATCTATATCTATTCAATTTGTTGTCAAAATTTCATTTACTTATGTTTATAACTGCAGAAGTTATTAAGCGGTAAAGGATTAGGACAGACGGACAGACGGACAGACGGACAGACGGACAGACGGACAGACGGACGGACATGACGAAACTATAAGGGTTCCTTGTAGGACTTCGGAACCCTAAAAACGAGTCTTCTTTACGCGGTACGTTCAAATAACTTTTCCAGACCACTTTCCTCCCAGTCACAACCCAACAAGAAACACAATCATTTCTTTCTTTACGTAAAGCTTTATGTTGTCGCTACCACTTATTTCATTACAACGTTCTTTGCCCGCAATATTACTATTTTCTTAGTGCTTAAGCTACTCCATTTTCTATTACCAACCGCAACCACAAAAGAATACCTAGAATTGTAAACGAGAAGGCTATGTGTAGTCGAGAAAGGAAGAAACATTTCTATTCAGACCTTTACAGAATAATTTGTATGGTATTACTGGCAGTGTAAAGGTGCAGACACATACTGAGCGGGGCGGAACAGAGGCGGAGCGTCGACGGAACTTGGACAAGGCGTGAATATCACACTGCGGGCGGAACGCGCGCGGGACTGTACGGCACCGCGGTGCGGTGACGGGGAATGACAGCGCCAGAAGAAAAACGTTCCGCTATCTATGTGACTATGTATTCCCATATAATACAACGCCAGCGTATCGGTTACGCAATGCCCGGGGTTTTATTTTCGCCCGGCGGCGGAGCTGCGGCGGATCGGTCACGCCATCAAAACGCCCGGCAGGATGGCGCTGTGTGCACTATCTAATACAGTTCGGTACATTACAACACAACGAGGCCCGTCCGGGATACGCTTCAGTTCCATTCCGCCCGCTGTGTCTGCAGCTTAAGTCCTTATTCACATTAAGCGGGTGGTTCGTTCTAAAAAAACATGTTCCAATGAGGTTCCAATCTTAATTTTATACTACCGTACAATTTTTAATTCATAAAAAATAAAATGAAAAATTATTATTTTCGTTTGTTTATTTGTTTGTCCTTCAATCCTACTGCAATGGCAGAACGGATTTGGGTGAAATTTGGCACACAGATATGTCGATACATCTAAACCCGTATTAACATATAGGCTGGCTTCTATCCCGGTGATGCACAATAACATTTTTCTGTGACATAACGAATTATATGCGGGCAATTATATTTAAAAGTATATGTCGTACCCGAACAAAACGAACGAAAAAAATGTTCCGTACGCAGCGGCAGCACAATACACATGGACTAGTACAAAGTAAGTAAGTTGGTTACTTCAAGTTACTTTCAAGTCATAATTGGAACACTTTCTGTACACACACGATGGCATTTTAGTTTTTTTTTGTCACCGGTCACGCTCAGCGCCTTAATTGACGCGGATTAATAGAAAAATTAGGACGTTTTTGAGTCTTCAGATTGCGAGCGCAAGTAACATATCTGTACTTTTAAATATCATTGTATGCGGGTGAAATCGCAGGCATAGGCTAGTTTACTTCTAAATCATAAATTGTTTAAGTAAATACCATTCTTAACATTAGTAGTATTAGTAGATATCTAGTAGCTAATACAGATCTGTATTTCAACTGAAACAGACTGATGAACATGGACGACATGGCCATAGCATTTAGGAACTTCTAGATATGGCACTTTATCAATCAAACAAGTTCTTTCTATTGGTTTTGTAATAGGCTGAACTTTATTGGTTACAATATTAGAGAACAAATATAGGTATATGAAAATATATCCTGCTATTGACCTAATATATTACTGAGGGAATAATTAAATCGAAGACGGATAAACTTTTCTGAAGGATATTAATTGTGGAAAGAAAAAATCGCTCACAAACATAGTTCGAACTTGTGATTCCTGGCTCAGTACGCCAGTGCTTTAGCCACTAAGCTACCATGAACACTGTTTGTGGTATTGAATTTAACTTCCATCCACTACGTCTTTGGGTGACGTCAGCGATGTTGTATTCGTATAGATATCTATACGACTTTGAATTAAATCACTAGGCACATGCCTACCATTACTAATTTTATTTTTAATTTTTAACGCATTTACGCATGCGAAGCGAAATCTAAACAACAACAATTCCACAATTTACATCTTTAAATTTCGCTTCTCATGCGTAAATGCATTTAAAATGAAAAATAAAATGTTCTGTGAATGTTTTAAGTAAATAATGCTACTAACCCTATGAGTCTTGGTTACTTGAATTAAATAAATAATATTAATAATAATGTGAATTTCTCCTTCATAATGTTTCAGCATTGGCATTTTGATGGTATTTTTTTTTTAATTTTATGCAATCATTTAATATCATAAATTGTTAAATAGAGTATGCTCTAATGGGTAGATTTTTTAATTTCCCAAAAAATAAGTATAGGGCCTATTGTATAACCAAAAATCACACTAATAAATACTTTGACTTTGTGACTTCATACAAAGATTTTTAATTTTGTTTTAAAGTGTATTTTAATAATGTGGTTGCGATATGGAACATACACTCAACTAATAATGCAAATTAATTAATAAAACCTACACCTGCACGTTCTTCAGCATAAAAAGCAAAATGAAGCAGTTTATTATAAATGGTTATTCATTGAAACACCACTTCTAGAGGGATTTAAATCCATGTCCAAGGCAGGACAGGCTTCGACCGCGGTTAGCCGACGGGGCGACGCCTGACGTTTTGCTCAGCCGAATTGCGGACGAGCGAATTTAGTAGAAAACGCCCTCAACTATACTGCTAGACACGGAACTGATTGGATCTTTGTAGTAGCTTCCGGTTATAGTTGAATGGTTAATAGGTTAGTAAATAAGTAATTTTCAATTATAATTGGACGGCTATAAGCAACAAAGTGTCAAGTTATATGAGTGTTGTTTTGAGAACAAGGCGTTTTATCAGTTTTATCCCATTTTAAAAGCCACTCAAACAATGTTGGCAACCAGGTAGCGTTTTTAGAAAAAACACTCCTTCATAGCAACTTTTCCTTGCATTACTTAGATTTCTATATCGAAACTAGTTGCAAGAAAATAAGAAACAATTCTCTTTCACAACTGGTTGGGAAACTCAGTTGTCATCGCAGCCGAAAGGACAAAATCACTATATTTAGGTACAAAACATCACCAAAAGTGAATATATATATTATTTTTCGTATGTGCGCATAATTGTCTTACATATTTTATTTTGCCACCATATTATTAAAAAAACAGTTTATTAGCTTGGTAAAAATTTCTCTAATTTATATCAAAGTCATCATTTTATGCACTGCATTATTAACTAGCCCCCTCGTCAGGTGGACCGACGACCTGAAGAACGTGGCTAGGGGAGACTGGATGAAAGCAGAGGACCGAGTGTTGTGGCGCAACTTGGGAGAGGCCTAAATCCAGCAGTGGACTGCGATAGGCCGAGTTGATGATTATTAACAAATTATTGTGGGTTGACTCTTTCTATAACCCGTCAAACTTAGAGTCTAGTTAATAATTTAGAGCAGAAGTTTTACTAAGAACTTTATCAAACATTGTTATCCCTTGAGCTGTCATGAGAAATCAGTTGGAAATGGAAAGGGAAATAAGTAATGAAGACTTATTTATATAAACTCTTGAAGGGTTTCGAGCCAGAGCCAAAAATAGCAGATAATTGTCGGAATGGTACATTAATACCTTTTATGAATGGCTTGTAAGTATTAAAAAAATTAAATTGGTCCTGTTTTAATGTTTATATTATAGTTAGGGTCACTGAGTCAATGGATATTTTAGGATTTTTGGTCGCTATACTTGTAAATATATCTAGGTGTAGAAAGACCAAAAATCCGCATTCGTATATAGAGTATATACGGATGAGAAACGTGGACTATAAGACAAAAAGAAAAAGTATATTTGGAAGCTTTTGAAATGTGGTGCTGGAGATGGATTGAAAGATTTAGTTGAAGGGAAATGAAAGTGAACGAGCACGTTTTAAGGAAACCTAATGAAATCAGGAGAGGGATGGAGGGATATGTTGAAACACCTGATAAGACACAATTATTTGATAAATACCATTATAGAAGAGAAGATAAGGAAAGAGGAAGAGAAAAACTTCAAGAAGAATTTTTATGCAACAAGTAAAGGAAAAGCAGATGTAGTGTCTTATCAGTAAGCCAAGAGGGAACGGAATATAAAGAAAGAAAGATGAAAAATACTCCACCGAGAAGAACCTGCTAGCTCTTAAATTAATGATTATGAGTCAAAGTAAGTAACCTTACACATAGAGTCTATTGTAAATAATCGATTGAAGGTTGGCTCTTACTGTGGGCACAGAATATCTAATAGTACTATGCTGTGGGTTTGCACCAAAAAAACTAGTAACATGTAATTTCTCGAAACTTGTCATATGAAACTAATGTCACAACTTGTTTTGTTGATTGTTACGTTCGCACTGCAGAAAACTGGGTAAATTCTTTGACAGATTTCAAGATTTGTTGTTGGCTGTGTTTGCACTGACTAAAAACTTATACATATGTATAATGTATGTATGTTTTATGTTTGTCTATAGATTTGTCATGGCTGACGTTCGAACTGATGCTTAATCATGTCTCACAACTTGTATAAATCTCGTTTTTTGTGTTTTCCAATGAGGTCGGTAAACATGTATGGCCGAAAGCAGATACTTTGAAGTGTATCGAAATTTATTGTGAAACATATCAATAGACTATGAAATGTCAAACAAGTTTCGTTTCAACAAGTTGTGTGATAATGGGAACGCGATTCGATACATGGACAGAAAACTGACTTTTTAACATGTTTTTATGTGAATGTTTCGTCAGTGCAAACTCACAGTTACCAAAGTACCAAAAAAATATGCAATTATATAAATGCCTCACTTACAAAGATGACAATCACCAAACATTAAGTAAAGACACTCCTCAGTTTACCCTAAATCAACAAACAAAGCAGAAACATTCGTCAAAATAATATTTTAATTTGAAAATATTTCCAAAAAAAAGAAGGAACGGGGCAAATAAAAACATTCATTACGAAACATGGTGTCCAAACAAGCGGGTCGGATCCCAATTTTCTTGTGGACCAAGTCGGGGTCCAAAATAAATAAATAGAAGTCCAATCACGCTTAAGGTAAACAAGGGTGCAGTATTAAATGGAACTTCTGTGAACCGAAAAATTATAGGGACGTAGTGACATCAAATTTTGTTAAACGAAAAACTGGGTTCTGTTTCTATAGCTACTTTTGTAAAACGTTTATAATAGTACATTATGATACAAGTCAGCTGCTAAGATGTCCATTATGCTCAAGACTCGATTATAGCCTGAGCGGAAGGCGAAGGCGTAATAAAGCCGAGAGAATAATGAATATTGCTCACGCGTATCATACGTTTTTCAACACACTTGCGAGGAAAACAAAAGATAGATTTGGGTTTCTGTAATCGCACGCCGTGCCTGTGGTTGAGTGACGTTTGAAATACGCGCGCAGGTGGTGGAAGGAAGACACCAAACAGCATAATATTTAAAAAAAAAAAAAATATATAACACAAATTAATGTTAATTTGTAGACAAAAATAAATAATTTGATGAAATGGAATGTTTATTTATCATATTTTAATTAAAACTGTGGATTTTATTCATTTATTCACAAAAAAACATAATTTTGGTTAGACATAAAACTATTTGCTGAGATTTAAAAATACAATAAAAAGCACTTGTGCGATAATGTGATGTAAAAAGCACGCGTGCGTTATAAGCTGCATTATTAACCTAAAAGCGGTGCAATAAGAGCCTATTTACGAGCAAGTGTGTTGCAAAAAGTATTTTTATAGATTGAAAGTACAGTCTAACAAAGAGATAAATAATAAATAAATAAATATTTTTGGGACATTTTTACACAGAACCATCTAGTCCCAAACTAAGCAGAGCTTGTGCTATGGGTACTAGACATTGGATATAATACTTATATACTTTTTTTTTGTAAATACATACTTATAATATATAAGAAACACTCAGACCAACACCAACACTTATGTTCATAACACAAATATTTGTATCCTGTGGGAATCGAACCCACGACCTCATGATTATCAGTCGGACCCTCGAATCACTCACAGAGGTTGTCGATAAGTATCCAGGGTCACCAATTATGTATTTTTGCGCAGTTGTTATATAATGTGTATTAAAATATATAATAAGCTTCCAGCCCAGATCAGAGAGTTACCAATGACACGCTTCAAGCAAATTCTGCGTAAATTGCTAATTGAAAAAGCCTTTTACTCAGTCAATGAATATTTGGAAGATAAACATTTAATATAGTAATATAATTTTAATGTGAACATTAACATTCGCATGTCCTTATGTTATGACAAAATATGCTGAACTACCTACTAAATATATTTGTAACACCTACTGTAACCATATTTAAAAGCAAATAAATATTTGAATTGAATTGAAAGATTTCACAGGAAATTATTATAGAACGGTTGCAGGGTGGTGTGCGAACTAATAAAAATCGAACTAACGGCGTTCGCACTGGCATAGGGAACCCGATATTTTATGTGCAATTAAGGATGGGCAAATTCCATGAAACGAGATTATCCGGAGAAGAACCGGAGTGACCGACATTGTTTGTAGGATCAGTAAGCTGAAGTGGCAGTGGGCTGGCCATTTCTGTCGAAGGACCAATGGCCGCTGGAGCAGACGAGTCCTTGAGTGGAGACCGCGAATCGGCAAACGCAGCGTAGGGCGCCCCCCTGCCAGGTGGACCGACGACCTAAGGAACGTGGCTGGGGAGGACTGGATGCGGAAGGCAGAGGACCGAGCGTTGTGGTGCAACTTGGGAGAGGCCTATGTCCAGCAGTGGACTGCGATAGGCTGAGTTGATTGAAATTCCATGAAAAAAAGAATTATTTTTCACTTTGAGTTGGAAACTTCAAGTTCAAGGTAAAAAGATTTCAAACAATTTCAATGTCTAATTTTTTTATGAAATACAATGCTTTTCATAAAGAGCCTACAGTCAACTGAGTCATGGAGTGAACTTTCTGAAACTGCCTACATTTCATTACATCTAGCCTCCTCCCTTGGGCACCGTCAGTTCAAACACGCTGCAGTTCAAGTCGTATTAGCATTGCTTTGTGGAACCCCGCCAACTTTCCCCTTTACAAAACTGTATCAGCTAAGCTTGTCGCAAAGGTAATGAAGTTTCAAATCGTGTATTTATCTGTTGGCTACCTGGGTGTAAATAAATTTAAGGATAGATTTGTGTCGTGTTGGGTCTAATTTTTTAACCGACGAAAAAAAAGGAGGAGGTTCTCAATACGACGCGTATCATTTTTTTTTTTTTATGTGTCACCACTCATAACTTTTTACAGAGTGGTCCGATTTTGATGATTCTTGTTTTAATGGATAGGGTATATCTCGAAGTTGGTCCCATTTATTTAATTAATTTAATTTTTAATTTTAATTTAATTTCAGAATCAAAATCCACCCCTATGGGTAGGAAAACATGAGTGCTTGTTCACCCACTGAATTCTTACCTGTTAACCGATTCTGTTGAAATGTGCATACATAAATTTAGTTCTACACACTACAACATAATGGCTCTAGCACTAGACCTGGTGTTAGATTTTAGCCACAAAAAAAAAAAAATTTAACAAAAAATTTAACCGACGAAAACAAACTGAAAAGCGAAAAATAAAATTAAGGTTTTAGTCTTTTCCTAACTAAACTAATGTAAATCACTAATTATGAGTCGGCGCCAAACAAATAATCAACGAAGATCATTAAATTACTTAAACAACCGGCCAAGAGCATGTCGGGCCATGCTCAGTATTATAGGGTTCCTTAAGTAGGTGTAATTACAAACGAATCAAATCGAATATTAATCATGGCTATTTTAGTTCTTGCAATAATCGGCAGCATTCGCGACTCAGAGCGTGTTGTTAGTAGCGCCATCTAGCGATAAATTCAAGAAGCCAAATTTAAGAAGTCTGTCATGTCAAAGTAACTTTTTGTGATTTTTTCAAATAATAATAATAATGTCCTCCCGGCCGAATTTCGGCCACAGAGGCCAATCTCAATAGAGACTATACTACTATGGCCATCTGCGCGGGACATATTATACTGCACAAGTGTGTGCGCAATCACAGGTGCACTCTCTTTTCCCTCACTCTCATAATCCGATGGGACGGCAATTCGACACGACCGGAGAGAGATCAGGCGCAGGACCGACGGCTTTACGTGCTCTCCGAGGCACGAAGGGGTTTCGATGTGTAACGAAACGGTCACCCATCCACAGACTGACCGCGGCTAGTGCAGCTTAACCTTGCAGATCGTACAATCCACACGCTTGCTACTTAGCCACGAGCCCCTTAAAATAGAAAGTAGCTAAAGGAGCATTATTTGCTACTATAATTTTTCTCTATGTTCAATGACCTTTGAACTAGGACGTTTTAAGTATTTTTCAGTTTTCTGTCTATAACTCAAAAAATTATAATCACATTATACTCGAAATAATTTTAAAAGAGAGTTTTCACAAAGGTCTATCAATGTGGAAGATTATAAGTTTCTACGTTGCATAGTTTAGAAATGGCAGGGGGGGGGACACATTGCAAGCCACTTTGGCGGGCTATATTTCGCAGATGGTACACCTGATATAAAGTGATGTATGAAACATTACCTTCATTTTAGTAGACCTATTCAATGATACCCCACACGAGGGGGTGCAGTGAAAAAAATATTTCCATCCCCATTTCACATACACGCTGAAATTTCAATCCGTCTGTCCTAATCCTTTATAGCTTAATAACTTCTACAGTTATAAACATAAGTAAATGAAATTTTGTTAAAAAATAGTCTGCATATAGATCTCAATTTTAAAAGAATAAAAAAATAGTTTTTACTTATTTTAAACGGGGTGGCGTCCATATACACGCTGAAATTTGAGTCGCTTAAATCCCGAAAAGGGGTCATTGTACTCATCATTATGAACAACTTTTACTATGGGACCAACCTTGAAATCGCGAAAAAAAAATGAGGTGGTCCCTACATTTTATTGATTTAAGTGAACACAAATGTAGGGAGCAACTGATTTTTTTTTCGCGATTTCAGGCTTGGTCCCATAGTAAAAGTTGTTCATAATGATGAGTACAATGACCCCTTTTCGGGATTTAAGCGACTCAAATATCAGCGTGTATATGGACGCCACCCCGTTTAAAATACGTAAAAACTATTTTTTTATTCTTTTAAAATTGAGATCTATATGCAGACTATTTTTTAATAAAATTTCATTTACTTATGTTTATAACTGTAGAAGTTATTAAGCTGTTAAGGATTAGGACAGACGGACAGACGGACAGACGGACAGACGGACGGACATGACGAAACTATAAGGGTTCCTTGTAGGACTTCGGAACCCTAAAAAAAACAACATAAAATCAAATAAAACGTGAAATTTTCAACGATAAACAATAATTTACAAAAATGCGATCTTCGCTCGACCACTCGAAACTTGCACGCACTTTGCTTGTTTGTTTGGCGCCAACTCATAATTAGTTATTTTAGTTAGGAAAAGACTAAAACCTTAATTTTATTTTTCGCTTTTCAGTTTCTGTTTTCGTCGGTTAAATTTTTTGTTAAAAAGTTTAATAGATATTTTTTTTGAAACCATGACTTATTATTATTATCTTTTTCTTGCGTGTCAATGGTTCTATCTTCTTCTTCTATCGTGTCAACATGAGCTACATAATGATTACAGCTAAAGCCGTGGGAAAAAGATTAGCCAGCCAGCAGGTTGGTAGCGGGGCTGACTGCTCAAGGTGCGCCGGACGATCAATTAAATATCGTCACTCGTGGAGGCTATTTTATTGCACTGGTTCTGACTAAAACAATATGAAATATATAGATGAGTTTTGTTTGAATACAGTTTTTAAAAGTCCTTAGTATAAAAATACCCACCTCATCTAAATATAACATACCTTGGAATAGTATGAACGTACTCATTAATAAAAACATAAAATTTAAGTCAATAATTAACCAAAATGCTGATAAATTAATGTTTGGTGCTTGATTTTTTAGCTCGAACATTCAATTAAAATTAACAACTATTTAAAAAATAATAAGTAGTGTTAATAAGTAGTGGTTTAACTGAAATTAAAGCAGCAATAATATTAATGATAATCAAAATCAAATGAAATTTGAAACCGCTATGTCAACATACCATTATGCATCTATCTCTCTGTTTCTTTCTCTTCAAAAAATCTCTTCTCAAGAACCAAGCACAAGATAAGGATATCATCATCATCATCATCATCACTTCAGCCGAAAGACGTCCACTGCTGGACAAAGGCCTCTCCCAGAGGGGGGGATATGCCATAATCGCCACGCTTGGCAGGCGGGTTGGCGATCGCAGTTGTTGTTTAAATACTCAGAGAACACTGCTGCCCATCCTCTGGTGAATCAGGATATCACAAAAAGAAAAACCTACATGAGCTTGCGTTCTACCCATAGACCATATAACCCACACACGCCTATTGTTGAATATACGCGTAACTGACAAAGACTAGCTTTCTTTTTAAGGGTTCCGAAGTCCTACAAGGAACCCTTATAGTTTCGTCATGTCTGTCCGTCTGTCCTAATCCTTTACAGCTTAATAACTTCTACAAGTATTAACATAAGTAAATGAAATTTTGTTGAAAAATTGTCTACATATAGATCTCAATTTTAAAAGAATAAAAAAATCGTTTTTAGGTATTTTAGGGGTGGCGTCCATGCATGTGAAATGGGATGGAAATTTTTTTTTCGCTGCTCCCCTTCGTATGGGGTATCATTGAATAGGTCTACTAAAATGAAGGTAATGTTTCATACACCACTTTTTTATCAGGTGTACCATCTGCGAAATATAGCCCGCCAAAGTGGCTTGCAATGTGTCCCCCCCCCCTGCCATTTCTAAACTATGCAATGTAGAAACTTATAATCTTCCACATTGATTGACCTTTGTGAAAACTCTCTTTTAAAATTATTTCGAGTCTAATGTGATTATAGTTTTTTGAGTTATAGAGAGAAAACTGAAAAATACTTAAAACGTCATAGTTCAAAGGTCATTGACCTTAGAGAAAAATTATTAATAGCAAATAATGCTCCTTTAGCTATTTTCTATTTGCAAAAATCACAAAAAGTAACTTTGAAATGACATAACTTCTTAAATTTGGCTTCTTGAATTTATCGCTAGATGGCGCTACTAACACACTGAGTCGCGAATGCTGCCGATTATTGCAAAAACTAAAATAGCCATGATTAATATTCGATTTGATTCGTTTGTAATTACACCTACTTAAGGAACCCTATAATACTGAGCATGGCCCGACATGCTCTTGGCCGGTTTTTGTTCGTACTGGTTTAAATACGCCATCTCCTTCATACGACACGGCAATGTAGTGAAATAAAACCGATGTAAAACATTGTGTTTGTGTGCTGCCGCTGTGTATAGAACATGTTTATTTTTTTATTTTTAGCGTATCTATACTTTAAAAAATAATTGTCAGATATGTTGACAGGAATCGGTCGCCTATTATGAGGCATCTATGGATTTGTATGGGCGATGGTTTGAACGCTACCTCACCATGTAAGTGATCGTGCGGTTAATGATGGTGCTTGCTTGTCCAGTAAAATAGTTGTACCTCTGATTATACTTACCGGGAATCACATAAACTTTTCCTAAACAATTACGCTCCATTAAAAAAATCACATACAAAATACTAATATTTCCACACTACACACAAGAACTACGGTAATCATCGATCACAAACGGTAAGACGTTGTCGAGCGGCCGTAGGGCTCCATAGAGCGTATCCCATAAATAATATCATGACGCGACGTACCGTGAACCGACTGAAATATAGACGCAATAAAGACTGCTATGTGAACATACTATGCTGTAGACGATTGCGAGAGTTAGGACATTTTGCTGAACGTCTACTGATGAAAATAATCAGAGGAAATGCGGCAGAGAGACTTTATAAAATTAGGTATTTGAAGAAACTATCACTGTCCCCTTGCCTCAGATAAGTGCGATAAGGACAACTGCAGTTCCGGCTGAATCATCATCATTAACATCATTTCAGCCCAAAAATGTCCACTGCTTTCAATATAAGTTTTTAAACTTTCACGAATTTCACTTATATTTAACTATATTTACGGGACTTGTCGCGCACAATAAAATCAAAACATAACAAACATTTTGACTAATTTGTTTGTTTACATTAATCTGATGTAGATACACTAACATTATAAAGAGGAAAGTTTTGTATTTTTGTGTGTATGTTTGTAATGTATAAACTCAAAAACTCCTGTGCCGAATTAGAGAAAACTTACCACTTATAATTTGTTTGTTTACATTAATCTGATGTAGATACACTAATATTATAAAGAGGAAAGATTTGTATTTTTGTGTGTATGTTTGTAATGTATAAACTCAAAAACTCCTGTGCCGAATTTAAAAAAAAAAACACCATTATAAAGCTATAGTCACCCTGATTAACATAGGCTATATTTTCATGTCCACCTGTGCGAAGCCGGGACGGGCTGCTAGTAACAAATAATTATAGAATAGAGAATAATGACTTAACATACATAACTATAGGTATAGTTAGTGAGTGTGAGTGAGTTAAAAGTAGGTACTTTAAAAATATTTGGGGTATATGATATTTTATTTATATCAGAAATAAACAACGCCTATGTTTCTGACCGTACCTACATTAAATACTAAATTGTTGTCAGCACAGTATAGTCATAAAAATACACTAAAATCACCAATCCTTTTGCGAATGTAATGTAATGTAACTGTAGATAGTCTTATAGTTATTTTTCATGAATTTATGCACATGGTATAGAAAATAAAAATAAATGAAATTATGGCAACATACTCCATGAGTTCACTATAACAAAGTTTAAACGATGAGTCTGAAATTAAAAGACGTGAAAGCTCCACTCTTTGCTCTTCGGTCTTTTAAAAACCATCTACCACTTGCAATCCTCAATAAAAGAGAGAAGATAAACTAACGTTAAAACTCCAACATCAAGTATTTATAGTGCATCGTAAAAGGAACTAAACTTATCTAAAGGTAAGGGCGTCTTAGTAACAATCGGTTTCAGGCTGGCTTTCAATCCAATTTGTAGCAGTTACTCTGTTTCAACGTAAAGTGAATGGCAATCATGAACTTGTATTACTAGACAATGTGTTAACAATGAGAATTCTTGATGTACAATCAACAAAGAAAGTAGTAACACTGTCCAAAAATATTTTTTGAACTACCGTAAATTTTTTATAAATTAAAATCTTTTCGATACACGTAGTTATCACTCACAATGTCATTATCTTTTATAGTGTAGCGTGATGTTTGGGACTTAATTATTTTTAGAACTGGGTTACAAACAGATGGTAGCTGCCAACCATCTTCTTTATTAATTAAAAAATATCTTATCTTAATACGCGACCACGGACGCTGCAAAGCTTTCGAAACGTCAGGAAAACCAATTTAAATAATATACGCGATGTAATCCGGTTAAACTTGTTTTATTTTAATCTCTTTAAAAAAAGCCTTAAAATTAGAGCGAGACGACGTGAAAGGCCTCTTAATCATAAATCGTGTTTAAGCACGCCTTTTTATATAATTTTATTTTGTACTTGTATTTTATATTTGTGATGTAAATAATGTATATTTGTAGATGGATTAATTAAGTCAGTATTGAAGTTATTTATCAATTGAAAATTGTACACTTAGTTGCCCATCGTGTTTATAATAGAAGATTCACTAGCGATATGAATGTCGGTGGCGGCATCGTTTGTTTACGAAGCGGCTTCTTTTGATGTTCGGCGGCACGCACCACGAAGTAGTTATCAAAGGGTCCCACTATTTTAGCAAATGAACTATACCAAATTATTATAAAGTAGAGAATACTTTAATGACTTTTTTTTACTATACGTGCCATATTTAATGAGGTCACTATACCACTGATATTGAACACGAATCGATGAAAAAACCAAAAGGTACCAATTTTTTATATTTATTTAAATACCTTTTTATGAATAAACTAATTCCCCCATGTGTCACGCCCTATAGAAAAACGCTGCCATTAAAACCACAGAAAAAATGGCCAGAATTTTCCGCCCTTTGACAACGCCTCCGGTGACTTATTTTCAGCGTCGTTCGGGATTTATTCTCAAATCCTCGCTATGTTTCTAAGTGAAAATGTGGTTACTGAATAACCGTAAAATTGGTTAAGTATTTTTAGATGACTAAGCACATTATTTATCAGTTGCTCTAGAAATATGGCACAGCTACAGATCAACATCTTGTATATCTAAAACAATAATTGGGTTCTTTGACATTAACTACATAAAAAAAAAAAAAAATTACTTATGTTGCTGACCATACTTGACTACTCAAAAAGCTGCTGTGAAAATTCTAGTAATCAACTTTTTTATGTGTAAAGCTTGTGAGATAAAGTTTATTTTACTATCTATACGTGAGAGAGTGAGATCACCCAAAACCAGATGGGATTTATGCCAGGTCGTGGGACAACGGATGCCATATTTGCACTCCGCCAAATATGCGAAAAGTATAGACGTGCGCATAAGAACTTGCACATGGTGTTCGTTGACCTAGAGAAGGCGTACGACAGACAGGCGTACCCCGCGAGGTCTTGTGGTGGGCGCTGAAAGAGAAAGGTGTGCCTGCAAAGTATGTGGAGTTAATTCGTGCTATGTACAGCCAATCTAGTACCCACGTTCGGTCGGCCGCTGGCAACACCGACGAGTTCAGTGTGGCTGTAGGCTTGCACCAAGGGTCGGCTCTAAGTCCTTACCTCTTCTTGCTGATAATGGATGCTTTGACATCAGAAATCCAGGAAGAGGCACCCTGGTGCATGCTGTTTGCTGACAACATTGTCCTTGTTGGTGAAGATGGACTTGAGGTCCAGAGTAGATTGGCAAAATGGCAACAAAATCTGGAGAACGTTGGCTTGAAAATCAGCAGAACTAAAACGGAATACATGTTCTGCGATTTCGGCGGTCTTTCCGGTTTTGTTGCTATTGCGCTAGATGGCGTGCCCTTGCCAGTCTGCTCCGACTTTCGGTACCTCGGTTCACTTGTGCAAAGCAATGGTGAAATTGACCGGACAGTCAAGCACCGAATTAACACAGGATTGTTGAAATGGCGGCAGGTCACGGGAACTACATGTGACTCCCGAATTCCTCTTAAACTGAAGGGGAAAATCTATAAGACCATGATAAGACCTGCTGTCCTGTATGGATCGGAATGTTGGGCTACGAAAGGAATTAATGAAAGGCAAGTGCATGCAGCTGAGATGAGAATGTTAAGAGGAATGTGTGGTATAACGAGAATGGATAGGATAAGGAATGAATATGTAAGAGGGAGTCTGAAAGTAGCGCCAGTGACAGAGAAGTTAAGTAGCAACAGACTATCATGGTATGGACATGTGATGAGGAGGAATGGGGAGCATGTTACGAGGAAAGTTTTAAGTATGAATGTTGATGGCTATAAGAAAAGAGGGAGACCGAAGAAAATATGGATGGATTGTGTGAAAAATGATATGAATAGAAAGAAAGTAAACACAGAAATGACGGCTGATAGAGATGTATGGAAGAAAAAAATATGCTGCGCCGACCCCAAATAAATTGGGATAAGGGCAGGAGGATGATGATGACGTGATATCAAGCATCTAAGGTACTTTTGGCTACCTAATTTATTTTAATGCGAATCTTAGTAGCACTGTAATAAAAGTAGCATGAAACGTACAGACATAGTAAAAAATATAGACAAAATTCTGCGTACAATCTAGTAAAGCCAAAAAAATACTATGCTCCTCCGTGTACAACCAGCGCTCACGCACACAGATGAACCTCAAACCGTGCTCACCTCTCACAGTACACATGTCGCAGCATCGTCCAGTAAGCATCGCGAATGCAAATATCCTTCAGGTGCATGGTGTGTACGTGAGCGCTGGTTGTATACGAAGGAGCTTATTTTTTTTGGCTTCACAATGATTGTTCGCAGCACTTCGTCTATATGTACAGAGATATAGACGATCATGCATAGGCATGAAACGTGACTTTGTGAAATCAAACATCTATCTAACAATCTTAGCTCGTAATAAAATAATGCCAAATATAACTAGTTATAAAGTATATTGCTTACAGTCAAGTAACCTACGTTCCTTCATGAGATTTTAAGGTGAATGCTACAGGGTAGCCCGCGAAATTCAAAATTTTTGGTGCTTTTTGCAAATTGTAGCTTTATTTCGCGTTGTATATCGATCAAAATATGATTGGCGGAAATAATAACAATATATCTACTGAATAATACTCATAAAGAATGTTGACCTAGCACTATAAGCTGTACAAGCTCGATAATCGATAATTTGATCGTAAATTAATATTTACCCTGTAGCATTCACCTTAAATTTTTTTTTAAATATGAAACAAGTTATTCTATTATTTTTACGCCAAGCGAGGTGAAATCAAAAGGTATACAAAATGTTTCTTAGTTTGTACTAAACCTTTTAAAGTGTCATTATACTCATCATTATGAACAACTTTTATTAAATGACCAACACTGTAATCGCAAAAAATAAATCAGCTGATCCCTATATTTTGACGATTTATGTGAACACAAATGTAGGGATCAGCTGATATTTTTTCACGATTTCAGTGTTGGTCCCATAGTAAAAGTTGTTCATAATGATGAGTACAATGACCCCTTAATTAAGGATAAGGTTGTATATTATGAAAAGAAAAAACTAAACAAGTTTTCTCAAACGAAATTAAAGGACATCTTAATATTTCCTATTCAAAATATTGCCTACAACATTCTATATCTTCAATAGATGGAATTGTTGTGTAAGGAAGACGCGATTGTGAATTATTGGGGGAAATATGGACGGGGATACACAGATCGGTAAAAGCATCTGCCCATTGGGGTGCCTAACATAGATATTACGGGGTGAACGAGTAGCCCTTACTAAAGGTCCATATACACTAAAAGCAGGTCAGTATAGCAGTGCGGGGCATGAGTAACGCAGCACTAGACACTATTAGCCTGCAATTTCAAAGCGATTAGGAGGCGGGTCCACGTTAGATTTACTTTCAGTGTTGGGTATTGTGTCGATTATAAAACAATACATCTACCTTGAGCCCGATGAATTGTCAAACTTAAGTGGCAGTGGGCGGGGTACATTGTTTGCAGAACGGATGGCCGATGGGGCAGTAAAGTGGAGTAAGTGGAGTGGCGACCGCGTACTGGAAGGTGCAGCGTGGGTAGGCCCCCCACAAGGTGGACCGACGACCTGGTGAAGGTCACGGGAATCCCATGGATGCGGAAGGCGCAGGATCGGTCGTTGTGTCGATGTTTGGGGGAGGCCCATGTCCAGCAGTGGACGTCTTTCGGCTGAAATGATGATGATGGTGACATCTACCTCATAACCGCTTTGATGACATACAGCAACGCTGGCTGAAAGCGGTAGAGGTAGCGGCCCGTGCAAGTTGTAATACAAGAAACGATATACAACACAATACACCAAATATTAGCGCGGGCCCCCCGGCGGATTGTAACACTCATGTCCTACCCTAGACCCGCCAGGCGACAAACCAGGCAGCGCGTTGCATTGTATCGATGTCACTGTGGCCGCCATACTTATTCGTCACTCTGGAGAAGGGCAGGGCTGTGCGTCAGTGTGACATCAAAGTGGTTATGAGGCAGTTGTATTGTTTTACAACTTACACAACACGTCACACTGAAAGCAGTTCTAATGCGGGCCCGCCAACAAAACGCTTTGAAACTGCCTGTATTTTAGTGTGACGTGTGCCGCGTCGCTACTGACATGGTTTTGGTGTGTTTGGGCTTTTAATGGATGGGTCAGTAAATACAGATACATTTGGCAAACATCGAATGAGTGTAGAGGGTGTAATCGAGGCTAGTATGTTTTTTTTTCTGATTGATTAAACATTGATGAATGAAAATTGGATAGGACAGTCAATTTGTTGTTACTGTTTTCGTGGAGTGCGTCATTCGAATTGATGCTGAAGAGGCATTATTTTGAAGCTAATTTGAGTAGATATTTATTTTATGTAATAAAGGTTTTCTTTCTTAGATACTCTGGAAAGTGGAGCATAAGGAAATTGTTTGTTTGTTTGTAATCGATAAACTCTGTAACTACTAAACCAACTTTAATCATTCTTTCACCATTAGAAAGCTACTTTATCCAGAAGTAACATAGGATATATTTTATTTCAGTACGTGGGAAAAACCGTGGGCATAGTAAGTAATAAATTGTGAAAATGATTTCCTAAGAGATGATAATATTTTCAACTCTAAGCATGCAAAACAAATATTATTAAACGCATTTTTTGGTAGATAAGAATGTATTTAAGGTGATCTAATCCTTTAATCCATTATTTAATGCCTAACAAAAATTATATATTTAAAATTATGTATAATGTGTATATTTTATTAGATGTACGTATGTATTTATTTATTTTTATTATATGTAATTATATGTCCGTATTACTAAACTTATTTTACTTCTTTACTGGTGCATCTACCTTATTCTTTATCTCTGCATTATCCTAAGTTGTCTGGTAGAGAACGCGACTGCATTGGTACCCAGTTGTGCATGAAGAATTAAATAAATAAATGAATTCACCACGCCCCCAACAACACACCCCAACACCCGAGCTTTGCCTTGCGTGTTGCCTTTCAACACGTGCCCCATAACTTGAAACTACGAGATATACGAGCTTCCAGCCACACATCCATAGCTAACAACGAAACGTGTGGAAACAAATAAATCGAGCGAGTGAATCCCGTTTTAATTTGCAGCAATACAGCGCTTCTAAGCCAGAGTGCAAAGCTGCGTACAGCATACGTGGTCCACCTTACGTCCTGTACGAAGAGCTACGAATACATTAGGTGAATATTTTCTTGGCCACACAGCCAGAGCTAACAACGCGACGTGTGGAAACAAATAAATCGAGCGAGTGAATCCCGTTTTAATTTGCAACACTGCAGCGCTTCTAAGCCAGAGTGCAAAGCTGCGTACAGCATACGTGGTCTCCTTACGCCCTGTACGAAGAGCTACATTAGGTTTTTTTTTTTTGGATATGCGTGAAATTGTTGGAGCGGTCTGTTGACCCAATATTATAAGATGTTAAGAGGAAATGAGGGCAGGGGGACTTTTGTATGATTAGGTATTTGAAGAGAAACTATTGCCGTCGTACGATAAGGACACTCTTTTTTTTATTTCTTTTTTTCCGAGGAGGAAACCTTCAAAAGGCTACCAAGCTTCACGGGAAAGAGGCTGGGGTAGGTGGAATTTTTACCGCACTAAAACCTCTCCGGTGGCCATCTTCAGCACAATAGAGGGGGGACTCCGGGAATGGTTATACTACCGGTTCATTTTAATAAAAAAAAATATCAATTTAACAACTTTTAATTTAAATTTACATTTTTTTTTGTACTTTAGAACAATAAATTAGCGAAGAAATGTTTTTGATATGTATTTAAGCTATTCCTTAAGGGAATCCGAGGGGAATCGGATAGGTACCATTCGAAGCATTTCCCAGCTCCACGTCGGATGCATTAGGCGTCCAGTTTACGATCCGTCTCGGACACGGCGAGCCGACGCGACGCGAGATCATTCGACACACGACGCTCCCCTCACACTATAACTTGGCTTCGATTATACCATTGTTTGTTTATTTACTTACTAAGATATACTGACCTCTTTTGGTAATGGAATAAGACCATAAGTAAATTGTATTACCTTGGGGGAGACCATCTTTCGGTTGAAATGGTGATGATGATGAAATTGTGACGAAATGTCTGCTAAGCATGGGGTCCTGGATTCGATTCTTGAGTCAGGCAGTATTATTGGGTGTTTTGTTAGGAAATTCGTGTTATTGAAATAACTGAAAACCTCTTAAGGGGTCATTGTACTCATCAGTATGAACAACTTTTATTATGGGACCAACCCTGAAATCGCGAAATCGCGTTTTCAGTTATTTCAATAACTCGTTGTATATGTATGAAATAATCGAAGAGTACCACTATCCACCTCCTGGCTCCATCATGAGATCAGCTCGATGGTACCAAAATATTGTATTAACATAACATCACGCCTGTATTTCCCCGAAGGGGTAGTCAGAGGTGTAATAGTACACCCACATTTCGCCAGTTATGTTATAGTCACATGTAATAGGTGGCGAGCCTATTACCATTGACCGGGCACAAATCCAGACTCCGGGCTGCTACTGAAAATTTCCTAATGAAAAAACCCAATGACACTTTACCCGACCCGGGAATCGAACCCACGACCCCACGCTCAGTAGTCACGCTTGCAACCACTAGACCAACGAGGCAGCGATTTGTAACTTTGCAAGTGTATGTAATATGACATTACAATATTTGTCTATAGTTGACAGTTATAAGTAAGTTAAAATCGACTTCCAAGATTTGTTTACTTATTTACAAGTGAAGCTAATATAAGCATGTTATATGTACAACAGTAGAACAACGTCCAATTAAAGCCGGAGTTACATTATCGTGTCGTGGTGTGTCGTGACGCGCCAGAAGACTATCGGTTTCATTTATCCCCTGAAGCGTTTGATAAAAAATAATTCAAAATGGCGTTCGCGTCCTTGAACTTGGGTTGGCCCCTCCCCTTTTATACCTACTTGCATTTCTTATAAGATTTTTCAATATTCTATTATGAAACCCATACAAAAATGTTATTGTTTCGTAATCTCGATAATATTTCCCACCTATTTTTAAAATTTTCATGTAATTTGCATGAAAACAAAAAAATTACAAAGAGGGTAGAAAAATATTTTTGCAAATGGCGGCAAATTTGAATTTCGTCAACTTTAAACCCTAATTTAGACGTAAAAATTGTATGAAGATGTCAAAAACTGTACAAAAATAGAATAATAATTTTTTCTACTTGCATATTGATGGTTATCCAATAAAATAATTGTTATTCATATACAAAAAATAAACCTTTGTTTATCACACACGTTGAAGTACTTCCGATAACAAAATCCCGGCATAAAAAAGCACATTAAGTGGTTTTTTTATTTATTTAAAATTTTGGTTGCCTTGCGCGTTTAAATAGTAGCCCTGTTATTCCTGAACAACATAACATATAAATAAGATTTATAGATGGCTTTATCTCGTAGCAAAAGACGATAAGATAAGACTTGATAAGACTTGCCGCCAGGCGGCAGCTATCGCTTTCGCCCTAGGAATTCCAATATCGTCCGCAGCCATTAAACGCTACAGTGGATAATTAGTATGGTTAGAGACACATTATTGTGGAACGCGTCACGACACTATAGTGTGTCTCTAACCATTCTAAATGTATGAAACCGATATGCTTCTGGCGCAGCACGACACGCCACGACAAAATAATGTAATTACGGCTTTACTCTGTAAACCAACAAAGTATATGACAGACTGACTTCATAAACAAATGAGTTAAATCCCTAAGGTACACATTCTGTACACATGTACCAACTATTTAATTCCCCAGGACTCTCGCAAAGAGATAAATTGGAACTAAAATTGTTAAAACATGTTGTATTGAATTAAAAAGCAAATTAGTTTTCGGGACAGGCTGCCGGTATTATTTTATTACCAAAAACAATATGGAATAACATTATGGGAATGGTAAATAGCCAGTGTTTGCGTAATTGCTTAATGTAGAATTATTTAGCGTTATCCAGTGGATTCTGGGTGAGAGAAAGTAGGGAAAACCATTCTAGAATAATTTCATGAAAAATAAATTTTTTAACCATTTTTTTTTAATATTTGAGGATGGCGAATCGAGCTAAAGGCCCACCTGATGTTAAGCGGTTACCTTTGCGCATAACAACTGCAATACCACCTTTTTTTTTTCCGTGGGGAAATCCTCATGGACGCACTCCGCCCGGGGTAGGCGGAGCCCGTGTCTGACTCTTACCGACTAAAACCACCACGGTGTTCCTTCAACTACCTTAGCCAGGGGCGTGGGAACCCATAAGTATTCACACAACCACCTTCGACAGGTCCCGGCCCGCCACCAGCAGGTGAGCCCCTTCTCCCCGTGCGGCCTAACGACGGCCGCACCCTCCTCTGTTACGCACATGGAACACTGCACGCCACCTCACCTCACGGGCCTATACCAGCTACGCCAGCTGCGCCAACTACGCCAGCTACGCCAGCTGCTGGTCGGGCAGCAGACTACCCCGAGTCTACTGCTCGCAGGCCCAACCTCCTGTATTTTTTTATAGAGGTATTCTTCCTCGCGGTACAGGTGGTGAAGCCAAAACCCTCGGTCCCAAGAGGCGCGAGAACACTACTCAGCAGGCACTCCTGGGATTACGAGACCGACGGGGGCAGGGAAGGACAGTCCCCCCGCTGCCTGCCCAGTGGCAGGGTGAGTGCACACCGGACCCGCCCCTGCTCCCCCACAGTGCCCTCTGCTTTCTCAGAGGAACACGCGGAGCAACTTCCCATTGGCCCGCATCGGGCCCCTCCCGTGCCAGAATATTCACCACAGGCAATAAGGTCCCCCGGTCCAAAGGAGACTTATTGCCCGTGCCCAGGGTGCACCGGCCCAACAACTGCCGTTCTCTCTAGACGTGTCCAGAAGGACAAGCAGCTGTCAGACACACGTGGAGGTTTTCTGGCCAGCACCCCAACTGCAATACCACCTAGGGTGTTGCCTAAATGGTACCGCAAGTCGGTTCACCAAACTGAGATATATTATAGATATATTAGAGAATATTGCATTGTCATCAAGTCCTGAGCTATTTTTAATGTTTCATGTCTCTGGCTCATCGGGAAGTTAGTTTAAAATTGATTGCAAAATTTGTACCAAACACACTAAAAACGTGATAATAATAAAATTGCGAAGATATTCGCGTCTCTTAGCAAAAAAAAAAAAACTATTACTGCGGCTAGGATGTCACTGACCCAGAAAATACTTTAATAATGAAAATGGATGGACGGCTTCATTCTCCTTTGTTCCGATAACATTTAACTTACCCATATTCTTCTTCTTATATCGTGTCGACATGAACTACATAATGATAACAGCTCATGCCGTGGGGAAAAGATTAGCCAGTCAGCAGGTTGGTGACTGCCCAGGGTGCGTCGGACGATTAATTAAATATCGTCACTCGTGGAGGCTCTTTTAATGCACCCCCAATTATTCATTAAAAACATGTGTACAAAAGTAAAAAAATACTTACGTTAATTTTTTAAATTCAATTTCAAGCCTTACCGTTTTGGTCAACGACAGGTTTTGGTTTTGGTTATTGGCAAGATTGTGTTACTGTTGCAATCGTTTTTCCTAAAGAATCATTAGTCACAGGTCACAACTCACAACAAGGAATGTTTTTCAAGTTTAAAGTAATGAAGAAGTTTACCAGCCTTTCTTATTCTTTGTTGGGAAATGTTCTGTAGTTTCTCTTTTACTATTTATCTTGCCAACGATGCTACACCATGGCTAGATCTTATTGAACTTTTCGTAGACATCACAAAAAAAAAAAAAGATTCTGGTAATTTATTTGACGTAGGTATTTCTTAAAGCCGTTATAAATAAGTAAGATTGTGCTGTTATATATTAGGCTAGGTAAAATAATCATAGTCAGTTCTTTTTTTTTTTTTTTTTTTTTTATGTATTAGACAAAAAGTACACGAAAATTAAAAAAGAAGAACATACAATTCCATTATGGACTGTATGATTCAAAATTTCTCAAGCTAAAAGCAAATGAATGACTGGGCATTGGGTTCGTCAACAACAGTCGAACAACATAACAACATAACATAACATCACGCCTGTATTTCCCCGAAGGGGTAGGCAGAGGTGTATAGCACACCCACATTTCGCCAGTTATGTTATAGTCCCATGTAACAGGGGGCGAGCCTATTGCCATTAACTGGGCACAAATCCAGACTCCGGGCTGCTACTGAGAATTTCCTAATGAAAAAACCCAATAACACTTTGCCCGACCCGGGAATCGAACCCAGGACCCCACGCTCAGCAGTCGCGCTTACAACCACTAGACCAACAACCGTCAAAACCCTTGCAATATCGTGGCCCTTCGTTACAAATATGATTATCTCTACCATTCCTACTACCATAATCCCATCACTATTAACACAATCCCACAGCTGGGCCTCTATACATAAAAATCAAAAGCGGACATCTCGCGGTACAGTCACGTACAATATTGCCTGCGTGACGTCATCTCACCTGATCCGCCCCTGACTTTAATATGGCTAAAATGTTGCGGATTAAGTGTCACTTCACAGAGAATTTTGATGAGTAACCAGGGTTGCTAGATCCAATTGTTTAATTTTCCCCGTATTCATATCACGCTGATCACGAGGTCGTGGGTTCGATTCCCACAGGACACAAATATTTGTGTGATGAAAATAAGTGTTTGTGTTGTTCTGGGTGTTTCTTATGTATTCTAAGTATGTATTTACAACAACAACAAAAAAAGTATAATGTATTATATCCAATGTCTAGTACCCATATTACAAGCTCTGCTTAGTTTGGGACTAGATGGTGCTGTGTAAAATGTCCCAAAATATTTATTATTATTTATTACATGCAGCCAGCAGTTGCAGTCTTCAGCGTGGTTCAGAATACCTAGCACTTTTAAGCAAACCACTTAACCAGGTGAGCTCTTGGCACGTTTTGCCATCGTATAGTATTTTGGTCAATTCATCACGTTATTTGTGATTTGATAACACTGAAACCGAGTGATTTTAAGACAGTTATTAAGAAATTGTACCATCTGAATGAATTCGAAGTGCCTACTTCCAAGGGCATAATTTGAATAATTAAAACTTTGCTCCAAGAATTTTGTAAGGCGTTTAATGATCTTTTCTCCAAAATGAAAATCCAAATGTTCCATAATTCGATTATGACAAAATTATCGTTATTTGGTTTAGTATTTTCAGGACTGTGAAGAAATTTGGAACGATATTACAAATAAAATGTAGATTTTTAACTACTTACATATTTGTTAGATTTCTCATCCATTTATTGCAAATCGTTCTTCATGAACGGAGTCATAAGCGTTTTGTACGGGCGACCGCACGTCAATGCTAACAGTTTGACATTGACAGCACCTTTATTTCGTAAGCAGTAAGGGCGGTTTTCTGATTCAAATGTTACCACTGTCATGCAGTCTACTGTGCGTACATCTATAGAGTGATAAACTAAATATTTTATGTGATTACCAGAATATAAAAAAATGTGAATATACTTGAATAAAATTATGGTCATGTTAAAAAATGGCGTGGCGGCATCATAATAATATACGTAAGACAAACCTTATGGCAATAATAATATAAAAATCGTTTAAAATAACGTTTAAAAAAAATAAAAACCAAATAAACCTTCATAATATTGCCATCCTTAAAAAATCAACGTCACATCTTCATCCATTACAGTACGGCCCATTAGCAGATACAACCTAAACAAACCAAGAACGCACTGGCAACATTCATTAGCTATCATAACAAGGCCCTTCAATTTCATCACCGCTTAGATTTGAGGCTCCATTTAACAATTAATTAGTTCCTTGAACACAATCTAAGTGTGGTGCAAGTTGATAACAGTATTCCAATTTGGAGCAGGTTTAAATTTCAAATTCAAACGTTTTTATTTCAAATACACCTAATTACAGGCACTTTTGAAACGTCAGGCTCTAGTTGCACGGTTCAAAATTGTGGGTCCTATGGAGAAGAACCGGCAAAAAACTCCATGGATATACTCTTTTTTAAATAGGTTATTGTTTATTACATCAAATTTATTCAAGTAATGTAAGTATAATGTAGGTTAATGTCAGAAACAAACAAGAGTTTAAAAGTGAGAATATTGCCTTTAGAAATAAACGTAAAAAGAGTAGCCATAGTATGTAGGAGCTGACCTGTCCCGACAGACGGCACCCGTTCACTAGCATGACGCGAGCATCAGCCATTGCTTAACTCAACCATAATATTGAAGGGAACATAGCGACCCGACACTAACGCCACCATCAGCATGACATTTAAGTGAGCATGACAGATTCATACTGCTAGACAAAAAATAGGCAGGAATATATAGAATTACTGTGAAAACATTAAAGGCCACATGATACTTGCATTTTAATCACATTTATAAAATTGTTAGCATTTCACACACGTTGCAGTGCTATGACAGAAAATAATGCAATTTAAAAAAATATGTAAATAAATTGTGTAATTCCGAAATAGTAAAAGTGTGAATATTCTTTTTTTTTTTTTTTTACATACATACATACTTAAACATCACGCCTGTATTCCCCGAAAGGGAAGGCAGAGGTGTATAGTACATCCACATTTCGCCAGTTAAGTTATAAAGTCCCATGTAATAGGGGGCGAGCCTATTGCCATTAACCGGGCACAAATACAGACTCCAGGCTGCTACTGAGAATTTCCTAATGAAAAAACCCAATAACACTTTGCACGACCCGGGAATCGAACCCAGGACCCCACGCTCAGCAGTCGCGCTTGCGACCACTAGACCAACGAGGCAGTGGGAGCTGCTACAGTCTGGTCATGCAATTTCCTGCTGAAAAAACCCATGGAATTGTGGTTGTTATGGGCAAAGGTAACCGCTTAACGTCAAGTGGGCCTTTAGCTCGTTTCGCCATCCACTATAAAAAAAAAAAACCTATTTTGACCAGACTGTAGCAGCTCCCACTGCCTCGTTGGTCTAGTGGTCGCAAGCGCGACTGCTGAGCGTGGGGTCCTGGGTTCGATTCCCGGGTCGGGCAAAGTGTTATTGGGTTTTTTCATTAGGAAATTCTCAGTAGCAGCCCGGAGTCTGGATTTGTGCCCGGTTAATGGCAATAGGCTCGCCCCCTATTACATGGGACTTTATAACTTAACTGGCGAAATGTGGGTGTACTATACACCTCTGCCTTCCCGGGGAAATACAGGCGTGATGTTATGTTATGTTATGTTATGTAGCAGCTCCGCGTATATCCAGACTCTCGCCAAGCAATTGCACACACCGTGCCTGGGTAATAAACGCGAGATCAATTTAATCACACCGGTCCCAGGGAATAAGACAGAAAAGCGTGACTGGAATGAAGAAAAATACAGAAAATTGCATTTTTATGTTCATATGCATAGTGACGTCACAATTTTCCACTGTCTCTCCAGCTAAAACTTTACACATTTCTGTTGTCCCTACAGCATCTAACTCGCAAAGAAACAATTTAAACTTCTATGCTATCTACTGCGTTCTGTCATAGTTTAAGTTTTCCTAATAAATTAGTAGTACTTTATCTTAAGTGTTGTTAGAGCGAAGCGTTCGGGCGAACTTCCGAACTTAGTGAAGTCTAAAACAGGTGAAACCGGAGTTATGCTTATCCATCTATTTTGTAGGCGGAACTTCGGGAATTGATGTAAATTCACGCTTCTTATCTTTGTAGTATTTTTCAGTTTTCTCACTATAACTCAAAAATTTATAATCACTTTAAACTCAAAATAATTTTAAAAGACAGCTTTTATAAAGGTCTATCAACGTGGAAGATTACAAGTTTCTACGTTGCATAGTTTAGAAATGGCAGGGGGGGACACATTGTAAGCCACTTTGGCAGGCTATATTTCGCAGATGGTACATCTGATAAAAAAGTGATGTATGAAACATTACCTTGATTTTAGTAGATCTATTCAATGATACCCCACACGAGGGGGTGCAGTGAAAAAAATATTTTTGTCCCCATTCCACATGTATGGGCGCCACCCCTAAAATACGTTACCCCGATTTTTTCATTCTTTTAAATTTGAGAACTATATCTAAACCATTTTTTAACATAATTTCATTCACTTATGTTTATAACTGTAGAAGTTATTAAGCTGTAAAGGATTAGGACAGACGGACAGACGGACGGACATAACATTACGAAACTATAAGGGCTCCTTGTAGGAACTATGGAACCCTAAAATCCAACCAAGTGTGTATCGGACTCACGCAGTAATGGTTCCGTACCATATATTCCATACCCATCGACCTGATACCCCATAGAAACTGATTTAATTTACGAGAGTTCTTCAAAAGACATCAACGGCTGTGAGCGAAATATGAATTTTTGCATCTCTTTCTTACGTAGGTACTACCACACATGTTTATGTTTGCCCTATTTTTAGTATTTTTTGCTAAACTACATAGTATAATCATACCAAGTTTGACTGATGTATGTATTACCGTTTTGAAGATAGAGCAGGAACAAAATCGTTGAAAAAAAAAGCATGTTTTTCTTGTATGGACACCCTTTGGTTTTAGACTATTTTTTATTTTTATTTTTATTTATTTGTCGTGATAGGCACCATAGTAATACGTATTCTGTGAACATTTCAACTGGTTATCTATTACCGTTATAAAGATACAGCCCTGTGACAGACAGACGGACGGACGGGCAGACGGACAGCGCAGCGAGAGTAATAGGGTCCCGTTAGCACCCTTTGGGTACGGAACCCTAAAAAGAGCAAAAAGAAATGAAGGAAGAAAATTTAAGTTTTATGTAGGTAGGTATTCATGTAGGCCTGGATAAGAGTACTTTGGCTCAGTGCAAGCAGTGATAGCCTAGCGGTTTAACGCTTGCCTTCCAAGCAGGAGGGTGCGAGTTCGATCCCGGCCTGTACCTCTGACTTTCTAATTCATGTACGGATTTATATTCGATTATCACTTGCTTTAACGGTGAAGGAAAACATCGTGAGAAAACCTGCACACCTGAGAGTGCTCCATACTTTTCAAGTACAATGGTGTGTGTAGTTCGCCAACCCGCACTAGGCCAGCGTGGTGGACTAATGCCTTAGCCTTCTCGTACTGAGAAGAGGCCCATACCCAGCAGTGGGCCCTGGGCAGTCAGCCCCGCTACCAACCTGCTGACTGGCTAATCTTTTCCCCACGGCATGAGCTATTATCATTATGTAGCTCATGTCGACACGATAGAAGAAGAAGAGCAGTGGGGCAGTAATGGGCTGGTTATGTTATGTAAGAGGCTCAGTACTCGTCAATCTGGTTGCCCATCTCGTCTCCTGGATCTCCTTTGAAGGAGAAACTAACTGCTGATTTGTTTAATTACTGGCGATCACAATCACGTTGATTTCAATGTTTATTGCTCACAACTTGACGACTCATCTTATTGGCAACTATGTGCCAAGCAATTATGTTGCTGTAATGTCAAAATGAGAATTATTGTCATTATAAGTGCTTTACTCATAGCGAAGCAATGACTGCGCGGATTGTGCGATCTGCAAAGTTAAGCTGCACTTGCCGTGGTCAGTCTGTGGATGGGTGACCGTTTATCGAGACCCTCGGAGAGCACGTTAAGCTGTCGGTCCCGGTTGTCATACGAATTTCTATGGCAGTCGTTACGGGTACGGCCTGAAAGTCTGACAACTGGTCTAACCTCCAAATGTCAGCATTACCCAGTAACTGGGTTGCGTGGGTCTGGTGGCAGTCGCTCCGTGTAAAATACTGATTTGCAGCCGCATCTGGCTAGACTGGAAGCTGACCCCAATATAATTGGTAAAAGGCTAGGAGGGTGATGATGAGTGCTTTACTCAATTACCCCACTGGCCTTGACCATGAATTTCATCATCATCATCATTTCAGCCGAAAGACGTCCACTGCTGGACATGATAGGCCTCCCCAAGCATCGCCACCACGAATTTAAACGTCAAAATTTTAGGCTAAGTAATATTTGAATAGCTTTAGTTAAGCTTCACTTATCTATCATGATTGTTAATGACTATTATGTTTCTGAAATAGTTAATCAAACATTGCCAAATTACAATTTAGATACTTTAATTACGCAGATGAAGTTACACTTCTATTTGCAAATTAATTAAATAGACATTTTAATTAAACTTGTTTGATCAAACACAGTAAACAACTAGAATTGGTACTCAATAATCTTAATCCAATTATTATTGAAACTGAACTCTAATGTAAACCAATTAAGAACTAGGTATTTACATTAATTAATTATTCAAGTGAAACAAATGTGTCTTTAATACAGCTGACGTCAAGAACAGACGCTCCACAAAGTCTGCAGGGTGTGAACATGCCCTAGACAAACCCAACCATTTTCTTCATTTGATAAACCAAAGTCCTGGCGGAGGAAAACCGATATGTACCTAGAATGCTCCGTGACGCTATTAATTTTAAAAAAACATCCTAATTTTAATAGAGAAGATGGTTGGTAGCTAGAGTAACTACCACCTGTTTGGAACCCAGTCCTAAAAATAATCAAATCCCAAACAGCACGCAACACTGTAAAAGATAATGATTTTGTGAGTGATTACTGCGTGCATCGAAACGATTTTAATTAATAAAAATTTTACGGTAGATTAAAATATATTTTTAGAAATATCTGTAAAGATGGTTGTCATCTTAGTCTACCTGCGACCACGAAATACTGCAAAGCTTTCGAAACGTCAGGAAAACCAATTTAAATAATATACGCGATATAATCCGGTTAAAATTTGTTTTATTATAACATCCTTATTAACAAAAAAAAATCAATTTTAATTAAGTTTCTATACACAATGTATAATAAATAACAGGCTCTAGAACATTCGATCCCGGTGACCGTGCGCGGTTATATGTGCTATTCCATTTGGCGTGGGTATGCCAAGGATTCTGCTGCTATTCTTGAAATACATTCGACCTACATTACATTATTTAAGAAGTAATGACTAGAAAACTATCAGAAGAGTCCTTGGTCTAACACGCGTCCAAATCAAACAAAGATAACATAGAGTTAAACTCACTGGCCGAACACAATGGCGTATCAACCCTTTCAGTTTCACAGAGCTTCGAAAAGTCAACGTCATAAACATTTTTCTCACTATCACTTTTAACCATTTGTATGAAACGATGACCCCATAGAATATCGTTTTCTGTATAACTCGTTCTCGCTTGCACTTGCTGTCCAGTTGATTCTATAATTCCTTCGAAAACTCCCAAAATCTCGAATTTACCCATTAACAAATCTGCGGCTGAAATATTGTATAAAGGACTCCTCTCATCTATTATGTGTATAACAGAGACAGGCCATAAGAAAAATGTTGATTCACAGCCGTCCATTTCAACATCCAACATAGTCTGTTCATAATCTTCATCATAATCATCACCAAGTTTTAGTACAAAAACTGAAGCTTTGATGTTTAATATCCTAGATTTTCTCATATCTCCTACTCTAAATATCATGCATAGTTTCCCGTCTCTCATTGTGACAACGGATTGTCTGCTGAATAGAATTGTTTGCGTTCTTCCTTTGGGTCTCGTTAATTTTGCGAACAGGATACCCACCATGAAAGCTTGGAAAATTGAGCAGACCATGCACTGAAGGCACATAGCAGTAATAGTTTGAGGACATTCTAAAGTTATAGATCTTTTGCCATAGGCCACTGTGGTGTGGACTTCAATGCTGAAGAGAAAAGTTGAGGTAAACCCATAAATATTTTCGACACAAGGCGTCCAGTCTGACTGATTCTGGTTTGGGGGTAGGTGGTCCTCAGCCAGGTCTCCATGAGCCAATGCAGTGATCCAGTAGATAAAGCCAAAGAACAGCCAGTCTCCAGTGAAGGCTAAGAAGAAGTGGACGAGTGTCCACCTCCAGCGTGCTTCGACCATTGTGACGAACCATCTCGAGAAGAACCCTTGGTGATTAGTGTTGCCTTTGTCAATGTTGAAGTCTCCGTTCTTGAAGACGAATCTTTTTGTTTGTTGTGTTCGTGTACGTGACTTTTGGTTATGAAGTGGCCCTGTAAGAAAATTGCAACGGTTGCAGAAATTATTTAAGACAGGTATTATAAATGTGAAAATCTTCAGTTACGTCAAATATTGAAAAAAAAAAAATCTCTTGCTCTTAAATGATAAAAATCACAGCAAGTTTTGAAGACTTGAATAAATATTATCTGTCTTCTTCTTCACGTTTAGATAAAATTTATTTGTTTTTCCATAGGACGAAAACTGTTATGAAAATGTTATGTTATTTTAATAATAACTTCTTAGGTTTTCGCGATCACTGCACATTATAATAAAACAAAGTTTAACCGGATTAAATTGCGTATATTATTATTTGATTTTAATTAATAATATTGTACGGTAGATTAAAATATTTTTTTTTTTAGAAATATTTGTAACGACGCTTGTCATCTTAGTCTACCTGCGACCACGAAATGCTGCAAAGCTTTCGAAACGTCAGGGAAACCAATTTAAATAATATACGCGATTTAATCCGGTTAAACTTTGTTTTATTATTTTAATAATTTTTATTTTGGCAGTTGCAATGTATTTTTAAACTGATGTACCTAGTTTTTGATTTATAATTCCCTTTCTGATATTTTATAAAGGCATCCAAGAACTAGACAGAAAATATGAACTACATATATTGTTATAATGACGTATTTGGAATTGTCAGTGCAAAAATTTTAGCACATGCACGGATATACAAACACTTTCAAGAATAATATTTTGGCTTCATTTACGGCCAAAATTAATATTCAATCTATCTACGATTTAGCCTACTAGAGATAGAAATTTGACATATTTTGTATGGAGTTTATGTCAAATTCCTATCTCTAGTAGGGAAAATCGTGGATAGATTGGATACTAATTTTGGCCGTTATAGTACATGATCCCTACCATGTGATCTACCGAGTGATCTGTGTTCATGGTACCTACATGTTTCTTTAGTAATAATAATATTAGTTAGTAGTAATAAATGGTTTAAATGGTTTAGTAGACTTAGTTCTTACCACTTACTGTTTTTAGGATAATAAACTCCTGGTTCTAAAAAGATCAAATCCGCTATAGAATTTTCTTCAGTATCATCAAAATGTTCACTAAGATATTCAAAATCTTCTTCTTTAGTCATGACTGGTTTGAGCTGAAAAAAGTTAAATAAAATGCTGGCTGGTTTTATATTTGTCACTCTTGATGATTCTGTTCCAAGATTTAATTTGGGGGAGATTATATGTATTCCCTTATCAAAATAGTGAAATTTTAGGCTCAATTTCTAGTCTTTCAAGTTCTGTAGTTTAATGGTAAAAAAACTGTCACATCTGTGTAAGTATGTATCAGTTGTCAACTTTTTTGAAACCTCTAGCAATTTTTACAAAGTGAGATACAACTATTTTATTGAATCTTTATGTTCGGATGAATAAAAATGGCGGACGCAATCTCGCTAAGAAAAGCTTGAAGCACTTTTCCTAGACCCGCAATAATTTCGACATAATTTTAACACACCAGATATATATTGTTATTTTATTTATGACACTACGACAGTGACTACCATCACACGAGGTTTGTTACATAATCGCGGCTTTTTGTCTTACTATGGGTGTGCATGTGTGCGTACCAGCCCATACTTTTCAATTCAATTCAATTCATTAATTTATTCGGAGAATCTCCATTTATGTAAGTAACAATTTTCTTAAAAACTATATTAGTAGGTAGTATTATATAATGCTTAAATGTACATAAATCAAATCTTATTATCTTATTTAAATAACACATTTCATTCGAGCCCTGGTCAGACAGCTAATATAATACTATCTGATCATAACCGGAATGAAAGTCTTCATTATTGCGGAGTCCACTTTACCAGCAATAACTTTTAAGCGAGCCGTCTTACTATGGATGCCTCACTTTTTGTTTAGCGAGATTCCGTCTGCCTTTTTTTATTCGTCCAAGCTTTAATGAAAATATGTTTATTTGTTTTCTTTGCCATTGGTTTGACTAAAGCGAAACATGATTATCATTTTGCTGTTACGACGTAAGCTTTAGTGGTGTAAATAAAATATAATTGTTGTGTGCAATTAATTCATTTTCATTTCAGCCGAAAGACGTCCACCATTTATATTAAGTGACATTCAAACACAATGTGAATTGTTTATGAATAAATTAAAAAATAAAAAAAAACTGCTGGACATAGGCCTCCCCCAAGCATCGCCACAACGACCGGTCCTGTGCCTTCCGCATCCAGCGGATTCCCGCGACCTTCACCAGGTCGTCGGTCCACTTTGTGGGGGGTCTACCCACGCTGCGCCTTCCAGTACGCGGTCGCCACTCCAGAACTTTACTGCCCCATCGGCCATCCGTTCTGCGAGCAATGTGCCCCGCCCACTGCCACTTAAGTTTGGCAATTCTTCGGGCTATGTCGGTTACTTTCGTTCTCCTGCGAATCTCCTCATTTCTGATTCGATTACGCAGGGACACTCCGAGCATAGCCCTCTCCATTGCCCTTTGAGTGACTTTGAGCCTTCTTATCAGGCCCATTGTGAGCGACCACGTTTCAGTACCGTAAGTAATTACTGGCAACACACACTGGTCAAAGACTTTCGTCTTGAGACACTGCGGTATTTTGGACGAGAAGATATTGCTTAGCTTCCCGAACGCTGCCCAACCGAGTCGGATTCGACGATTGACCTCTTTCTCGAAGTTGGACTTACCTAGCTGGACAGTTTGTCCTAGGTATACATAATATGCAATTAATTACTAAACAATATTGAAAGAATCTGTCATTCAAAAAAATAATTCTTTATCTCTTACCTTCTGTCAGGTACTTTGGCTGTCAACTCGTTTGATCGTCCACAATCCCATGTAACAAACAATCACAACCGCTTTCACAAAATGGTTCACAATGTCTACCATACTTGCAAAGCCACTAGCAACTGATATCGCAATCTTGAGATTTTCAATTGTAGATAAGAAGTTTTATTTACCTACTTATAAATTTACTGTTTTTCGTAATTAGGTGAGCAAGACTCTTTTTAAGCTATTGCATAGCTTCTATCGCGGGCCTTGAGCGTGGAGACCGAATCCAGAAATTCCGTAACGAAAATAACCTAACACCCCCCACTCCGACCGGCACAGCGGTGATACTTTTTAGTTTTGCCATCTATCGATGAATAGCAGAACTTTTAATGACTTTTTGAAATATCACGCTTGTCTCTTTAGTTCTGCAAATCGCCTCTAGGTGGCATTGGTTGTATCGGCGTTACTGCGCAAGCGTAATCCCCCTCTTCACCCCGCAATCTGGTGACTCATGCCTGCTTAGAGTTTAGGCGTTAGGGCACCTCCTCTTTGTATTTACATAAAAAATGCTATGCAATAGCTTTACCGCGGCAGTCTCCGAGTGCCACACGTCTTTTTATGCTAATATTTTTACTCATTGCCAGTATCCTCAGTCACTATATCAGCGTGGTCCCTTGAAGTTCCCGGTTTTCCTCTATTTTGTTCTGAGGATGGTCACCGTGTGGTTTTAGTAAGTAGAAGTCTCCTTTCCCAGACGGAGGACATCCATGAAGATTTCCACCTAAAAACAAAAAACCGGCCAAGTGCGAGTCGGACTCGCGCAGTAAGGGTTCCGTACCACCCATTGACTTGATATACCCCATTGAAACTGGTTAAATTTACGAGAGTACATCAAAAGACATGTGGCATCAGACAACGCACAGTGAAAACTGCATTTTTGCATCTCTTTCTTACGCAGGTACCAACACATATGTCTATGTTTGTCCTATTTTTAGTATTTGTTGCTAAACTAAATAATATGCACTATAATCTGACCAAGTTTGATGCTGGTATGTATTACCTTTTTGTTTAAAGATAGAGCAGGAACAAAAACGTTAAAAAAATTCATGTTTTTTGAAGTTTCTTGTATGGGACGAACCCCGAAAGGGGGTCCCCTTTGGTATTTTTTTTTTTGTATTTAATTTGTCGTGATACCTCTCATAGCAACACATATTCTGAGAAAATTTCAATAGGTTACCTATAACCGTTCAAAAGATACAGTCCTGTGACAGATAGACGTACGGACGGACGGACGGACAGCGTAGCGAGAGTAATAGGGTCCCGTTAGGAACCCATCAGGTACGGAACCCTAAAAAGCTGGTGCACGACAGCTATATCAATTATAATAATATCTAAGACAATACAATATAATTATACTACTTAGACCCTAATCTTACCATCGCAATTTTATAATACAAATAAATAGTTTTCATCTAAAACACTTTCAGATTTTTATGGATGCAAAATCATAACCTTCCCTTTATTTCCTCTAAATAGAACAGCCAATAGGTTGTATTTGACTGCTCGAAATAGATTAAAAAACAAACAGACAGACAGACATCTCTATATACATTTTAATTATATTTAAACATGCTACTTTGTAACCAGATAAGACTTCCATGACGTGTAAAATAATATTTGTTTTTACTTATTTCAAGATTATTTATAAGATAAACAGTCAAAATAGTGTTAATACAGAATAAAATTACCGGTGCATTTTTAAGAGGTAGCTAACTGCACCAAATTCTATTAATAATTGGCACACAAAGTATTTGTTATGGAAAAGAAGTGCCGGCAATGTCGTGAAAATATTGCGTTGGCGAACCACTTAAAACATTGCGTTGACAGACAGACGTACGGATTGACAGACGGATGGATGGACGAACGGATGAACGGAAGGACAGCGTAGCAAGAGTAATAGGGTCTCGTTTGGCACCCTTTGGGTACGGAACCCTTAAAAAGGTACCCATAAATTCTGTTGAAATTTTAATATTGCATAACCGACTCCATCTTCAAATAATTTAATATGATGGACGTATGTACGGCATTCTTGATATTGTTTAGTGAAAATGAAACAATTTTGGCTATAGCACTTTCCATTTATCTTGCTATTATTTCAATAACAAATATTACTTATGATTAGATCGATGATGACTTACTTGAAATTTTATGCAATGCAACACGCAAGTGTGGCATTAAGCGAGCCAATAGGAGAGCATCATGTCTACACATCGCACTGCAGGATTCACAATTGGTAGAAATCCCTACTATCAAGACCAAGTGCTTTGAGAACTCTTTCATAATGCACACAGCCAAGTTGTGGAATTCACTGCCAGCGTCTGTATTTCCAGGCACTTACAACCCTGAATCAGTACCTAATAGGTTTGCTCGCTCCATCGTCGACCACATCTTGACAGAGCTGTCTAGATTGCGGTCAATAGCAGTGGGGCAATTGTGTAATGCATTCACTTTGACATTAGCTTTCATTTTAAAATTAAAACAACATTCATTGCGTTGTACGTAATTGCCGCTAACATGGATTGTCAAAACAAACCGAGCAATGAACATTGAAATCCAGATGATTGCGATCGCGAGTGAGTTACGCAATTTGGCAGCCGATCTATATCGCTTAAAAAAACGTCGTAAATTGGCGAAATTTGTTTCAAAAAATGTTAGAAGTCTATTCCGCCATTGTTTCTCTACCACAATTTCTATTACACTTTCTCCCCCTTTTTTCCACACTATCAGTTCAACACAAATAGCTGTAGAACTACATCCATTTATAAGATATAAACAACGGTAACGTTATGAACTTATCGCCGCACAACGGAGGGGATAAAAGGCTTCCCGCGTGATCACCCCCCCCCCCCTCCACCCCCTATCGTATGGCGTAATTCATTACGACATTATCTAACGCAAGAAATTGTTTGGAAAACATCAACGCTATAGCGCGGTGTAGAAGGAAATGGAGTAAGTTTGGATTTAGGGATTTGGTGTTTTCTGTGATGCGTGATGTTTATAAAAACACAATACAAAAATTTACGAGAGTTTATCAAAAGACATCAACGAACATACGCAAAATGTGAATTTTTGCATCTCTTTCTTACGTAGGTACCACCATATGTCTATGTTTGCCCTATTTTTAGTATTTTTTGCTAAACTACATAGTATGCACTATAATCAGACTAAGTTTGACGCTGGTATGTATTACCGTTTCGAAGATAGAGCAGGAACAAAAACGTTGAAAAAAAATGCATGTTTTTCGAGGTTTCTTGTATGGCATAAAGTTAAGTTTTAGAGTTTTTATTATTTTTAGTATTTGTCGTGATAGACACTATAGTAACACATTTTTTGTGAAAATTTCTACTGGTTATCTATTACCGTTACACAGATACAGCCTTGTAACAGACAGACGGACAGACGGACGGACGGACGGACGGATGGATGGACGGACAGCATAGCGAGAGTAATAAGGTCCCGTTAGCACCCTTTGGGTTTAATTCAGACCGTCACGATCCATAAAAATGACACAACAATCTGACTACAGTTTTTTAATATAGTATAGGATGGCGAAACGAGCTAAAGGCCCACCTGTTTTTAAGCGGTTACCTTTGCCATAAAAATTGCAATACCACCTAGTCTATTACCTAAATGGTACCGCAAGTCGGTTCGCCAAACTGAGACATAAGTGATTGTAATTTCACCGGCTCCCGTACCCTTCAGACCGAAACACAGCAATGCAAGCATCACTATTTGGCGGACAAGTAGGTATGGTAGTAGTACAGATTAAAAAAACAAGAATTTGTTAGTATAAGATAACTCACATCACAGACACACTTAAAAAACTCCACAATCCCTCAAACGAAACTTATACCATTTTCCCTAAAAACCACATCCGGCAAAGGCAGAGTGAAAAGGGATTCTGACAGATGACGAGCAATCCCTCCACGGGGTGTTTGTCATTCTATTAGTAAAGAAAACATGCTGTTGCTTTACTACTTGAACCAATTTGGGAAATGGCTAGATTAGTTGTTCTTATTCTTATTCTTTATTGTACACACAGATATACATTTATATAACAGTAGGAAAGTTTATGTACATCGGCGAGCTTAACTCAGAACTGAGTTAAAGTTAAGTTGAGTTAGAGTTAACTGTGTTATTAAATTGGGCTGTATGGGATATATATGAGTATTGGTATGAAAGTCTCTGCGGCAAATTCTTTAATAAATGCCTTTGGGTTGAACCAAACGACAATGAACACCAATGGTTATACATGCTGAAATTTGAATCGTTTATTTCCCGAAAACGGGTCATTGTACTCATCATTATAAACAACTTTTACCATGGGACCAAGCTGAAATCTCGAAAAAAAAATCTGTTGGTCCCTACCAGTTGGTTGTTTTTCACTCAAATCGATAAAATGTAGGGACCACCAGATTTTTTTTTCGCGATTTAGTGTTGGTCTCATAATAAAAGTTGTTCATAATGATGAGTACAATGACCCCTTTTCGGGAAATAAGCGAATCAAATTTCAGCATGGTATTGCAATACTGTCTAAAGTCTAAACGATAGCACGATAGTATCCATGCTATCGATAGTATTGCTTGATTTCAAACAATCGATACTATCGATAGTATCGTAACAATAGTTTGATACTATCGATAATATCGATAGTATTGATGGATACCTTCCCATCGATAGTATCGATATTATCTATAGACCTATCAATAGACATCGATAGGTCTATCGATTGTCAGGCAACACTAGCTTACTTGAGACGTGGACACTGACTGTTGGGCTAGTCCACAAATTCAAAGTCGCTCAGCGAGCTATGGAGCGAGCTATGCTTGGAGTTTCTTTGAAGGATAAAATCCGTAACGAGATTATCCGGAGGAGAACCGGAGTGACCGACATAGCTTGTAGGATCAGTAAGCTGAAGTGGCAGTGGGCTGGCCATGTCTGTCGAAGGACCGATGGCCGTTGGAGCAGACGAGTCCTTGAGTGGAGACCGCGAATCGGCAAACGCAGCGTGGGGCGCCCCCCTGCCAGGTGGACCGACGACCTAAAGAACGTGGCTGAGGGGGACTGGATGCGGAAGGCAGAGGACCGAGCGTTGTGGCGCAACTTGGGAGAGGCCTATGTCCAGCAGTGGACTGCGATAGGCTGAGTTGATACTAGCTTACTGGTCTGTGCTCAGATCACAATGTTCTTTCATGATGTAATTGGTTGTTTTATTTGAAGGTTCTACTAGAAGATTACTTCTATACAAAGCGAGGCTGATCTTGACAAAGAGGCTGAATAATTCATAAAAAAATGAAAACATTAAATATCCCATGAAAACGTGATACAAAACATACCGCTATCCTTTTATACTTAACATCCGAACATAAAATGAAAAGGTTTCCTTAATATTTACATAAGAATTTCATCAGTGGTGCTCTTGCCCGTAGTGTCCGAGGGTGTCCGGGCATCGCTCAATGTCCAGTCGGACCTCATATCCGGACAACCCGACCATTTTCAGTAACGGCTAACGTAAACTATTCAATGCTCTTGGAGAAATGTTTTTGACTGTACTCAAACGATGTTAGGAACTGTACAGTACAATTTAATTACAGGGTGTAAAGTATGGGATACTTCAAAAAATATGAAGTATCTATTTAAGGTGAAGGTAGCCCGTGAAATTCAAAAATTTTGGCGTTTTTCGCAAATTGTAGCTTTATTTCGCGCACATATTGATCGAAATATAATTCGCGGAAGTAATAACAATACATTACTGAATAATAATCATAAAAAAATATTAACCTGGCTCTAAAAGCTGTACAAGCTCGATAATATTAATTTCCGATCAAATTATCTATTTTCGATATATTCCTTGTTTGTTTTGTTTTTTTGTTTTGTTTTTGTCTTCCTTGTCCATCCAAAGGTTGTCTGGAAGATATCGCTATTAGCGATAAGACCGCCAATGTACCCTTATTTTACGTGTTGGTCCTTAGTTTAATAATGTTAATGGTGTACATTAAAGAATATTCTATTCTATTCTATATATTGTTATTACTACCGCGAATCATATTTTGATTGATAAATAACGCGAAATAGAGCTACAATTTTTTAAAAAACGCAAGAAATTTTGAATTTCGCGGGGTACCCTGTATAGTATTCACCACAGAGAAGGTTTTTTAATTATTGTTAACAAAATTAACGCTTCTCAAGATAAAGAATGGAATCAAGCGTTACTTTGCGGAAATCCATGACGTATGGAGTTAAAATATTTAGTTTTCAATGCCAAACTACGAACTAGTCTAGTTTAGTTAAGCTTGGATGCAGTATGCAGCACCACCCTCCCGCCCACAAAAATATATGCACATGCAGAATTTGCGATTAAAATATTATGCAACTTGCGAACAAACCGATACTCGACACGTGTTTCGACCCTCAACGGGGCATCCTTAGGTTTTGACTCGTTTGTCGAGTTTATTCGAGTGTATTTAAGAATCGGTTTAGTTTGCACGTTGCAGACCAATTCTCTAAAATAAAAATGTTAAAATATACTTCTAAACTAATCTCAAATGCTTTAAATCTCAATCTTTCGACAGTAGATGTTTCTGATTGTTGTTTATTGGTGACATTAATGACCTAAGTGTCACAAATAAACGGCAAACAGGAACATCTACTCTCAGTGGCGGATGTACACATTTGCCGCCAGCAGGCTATTCAAATTTTGCCGCCCCTACCGACCATTACAAGTGTCAGTTCCTAGATTATTTTTACAATCCAACGATTTAGTTAAGATTGCACACAGGGGCGGCTCTAGCAAGTTTTTCAGGCGGTGCAAGATCTCATTGTTGCGCCCCAAATGTTGGAAATTTAAGGGGGGGGGGGTACATTTTTGTGTTATTTGTGTAAATTCCTGTAAACTGGTCAGTTGTGGAGTAACCCCTTCGAAGGCTTAGGGCTAAACTTACTTTGAAATCGACAAGGGTAGAGAGGTTTTGCAAAATTCCAAGAAAACATCACCGATTGTGAATTTTATTATCTACAGTGCAATTTTTTGGGTGTTTTTCGAAAACATGACATGATGTTTTTGCATCTGATAGTGCATGAACAACGAGCACCCAAAGATGTAATAACAGCGCGAGCGAAGCAAGCGCGAAATTTTCAATAAATATTTTGATTTCATTGTATTAAATGTGTAAGTCATATAAATGTAAATAGAATAGTTGCTTTAAATATACGCCATAAACGCAATGCATAGGCAAAAAGGGCTGAATGCAATAAGAACGCAAAACGATCGTCGTAAGTCAATAACGAATCTTACTGACGATTTTGGCGTCCCCCCATGACGGTGCCCGGTGCAGTGGCACCATTTGCACCACCCTAGAGCTGCCACTGGATGCAGAAGAAATAGTTTTTAGGTATTTTTCTGAGCTAATAAAAATTCAATCATGTACCTACTACACTAATAAGGCGGCGTAAGATATGCTTTAATCACAGAATACCTAATAGTACTAATTAAACTATTTTTATTGCGCTTACTTACGTACAGTTTGAAAACAATATATACAATTATCTGGAAACAATCCGGCTGATGATGACGATTAAATTCAATCAAGTTTTGAAAGTTTTACAATTTCTTTTTAATAAATATGATTATTTTTAATTTCTGTAAGACATAAAAAAATGTTGGCCCCTAATTTGCCGCCCCTAAAATCTGCCGCCCTAGACTCCAGCCTACTCAGCCTGCTGGTAAATCCGCCACTGTCTACTGTCAGTAATTAGAGATTTGAAGTATTGAGATCAGTTTGGAACTATATTTGAACGTTTTTAATTGCGAGTATTGGCCTTCTGACCTTCTGCATCATCATCATCATCATTTCAGCCGAAAGACGTCCACTGCTGGACATAGGCCTCCCCCAAGCATCGCCACAATGACCGAACTGACCTTCTGCATGTGCATATATTTGTGGCCAGGGGCGGAACTGCATACTACATCCGAGCTTGACGAAGTTGTTTGGCGGAATAAATACTAAACATTATTATTACTCTCCTGTATTGCTTTATTTCATGTATTTGAAGGCTTTTATTCCTGTAATGAACCTACTCATTATCCACTACTAAGAGGTACGTGGCGCCCCCATCAGTATAAATGATGTATTCAGCGAGGTATGATTTTTTTACTGATGGGGGCGCCACTTGGCTGCTACAACACCAGCAATAGTAGTATAAGGAATAAATATTAAAAATAAGACCTCAATGTATGGTACATTACTGTATTCTAAGAAATAAATGCTATTCTATTATATTTTACTCCATATTTTGCTTCACAAGATCGAATACATAGTATGGAGTGATGTGTTTCTATAAAGTTTTTGAGGAAAGACGTCATTGCTCAGTTGTACTGTTTAAAGGTGGTTTCACACCGGCGAGGCGTGGCGTGGATGGGCTGAGCGAGAATTGAAATTTGTATAGCTAAATTTCAATTCACGTCACACCCATCTTTGGTGTGTAAGGTCTGGATGTGCGAGGCGAGAATTTAAATATTTGTTGGTACAACATTAAACTTTATTGCTGCATGAATAGAGTATTTATTACATTGCGAAACAGATACAAAAATCTCGCACCGGCCCGCCCGGTCTCGCTCTGTCACGCTCGGCCACGCCACGCTTGGCCGTGCTCTGCCACGCTACGCCCGGCCGCGCTCTGCCACGCTCTACCTCGCGATGTCTCGCACCGACACAATACAAAATTAACTTTATTGCTGCATTAATAGAGTATTTATTTGACAAAATTAGTAAAGGAACGTGGCGACAAGGATCACGCTCACTTACTACTAGCACCTACCCGCGATGTATATCGCAAACCGGCGCCGGCCAGCGCGTGCCGGCGCCGGTCGGCGCGTGCTCGCGATGTACACCTTTTGGTGTGAAAGCGTCAGCGAGATTTCAATTCACGCCCATCCAATCCACTCCACGCCTCGCCGGTGGGAAACCACCTTTAGTCTAGCAAACAACTTTGAATAGCTTAGTTATGAGCAGTTTATTTAAAATTTTCTTTGTTTTTCACAGTAGATTACAAGTTCTTTTTTTATTTAAGATTTCAGAAACAGCCATCAGAACCCCACATCCCAGTGACTGGGCAATACCAACATTCTGTGGTTAAACCAGCTGTCTAACTTTCTGTGGCATGCCTTGTTGTTAGTCAGTTAGCTCTAAACAAAATATTTTATATAAACTGACTTCTTGAAATTGGTAATTATTGTGATAAAGTGTTTGTGCGGTTTTTGGCTTTAAAAGTAGCTTAAAATAATGTTAATATTAATTCTAAATCTTAATAAGACTCCCTTAAGCTCAACTAGTTCAGACAACTGAAGATTAAGGCTAGGTACAGTTACTTAAAACTTCAACTAGAATTAACTTTGAACATTGTATTTAAATAATTAATTAATCTTGTTCATTCTTTTAGGTTTTAATATTTGATTGTAATTGAAATTCTTGAGCACGTAATTACTATGAATTTAATGTACAAAGCCAAAAAGTGGTTTAGGGATTTTGATATTTTATTGGGAGCTTGTGTAAAAAAAGGATGTGAAAAGGCTCTTATCAATTTTATATCATGCAGGTCATGTGATTGAGTAATTTTATTAATAAAATAGCACATTGCTCGCAGAACGGATGGCCGATGAGGCAGTAAAGTTCTGCAGTGGCGACTGCGTACTGGAAAGTGCAGCGTGGGTAGGCCCCCCACAAGGTGGACCGACGACCTGGTGAAGGTCGCGGGAATCCGCTGGATGCGGAAAACGCAGAACCGGTCATTGTGGCGATTCTTGGGGGAGGCATATGTCCAGCAGTGGCCGTCTTTTGGCTGAAATAATGATAAATAAAATGTGGTTGTATGTACCTCAGACCGAATAAGATATTTTTTATCTGAGGGTTATACCTATTATGGTCATAGTCGGGCTTGTGCCCTAAGGATTCCTATCTAACATGTACTTATATTGCTTACCTTCTTTTAAACATTTTTTTGTTTAACTATAATATTGCACTACAATCAGACTAAACGACTAGACGGCGGGTCATAGCAGCACAACAAAATGTATTTAATATCTTTATTTTACCTATGTATACACAATATAAAATAAATTGAAATTGAAATTACAATCACATGAGACTTTCCATCTTCATGTCTCAGTTTGGCGAACCGACTTGCGGTACCATTTAGGCAACAGCCTAGGTGGTATTGAAGTTGTCATGGGCAAAGGTAACCGCTTAACATCAGGTGGGCCTTTAGCTCGTTTCGCCATCCTATACTATAAAAAAAAAAAAAAAAAAAAAAATTAAGATCACATCGTTCGTTTTGTATGAATTACCTTTTTAAGGTTCCGTACCCAAAGGGTGCTAACGGGACCCTATTACTCTCACTACGCTGTCCGTCCGTCCGTCCGTCCATCAGTCCGTCCGTCCGTCCGTCTGTCTGTCACAGGGCTGTATCTTTGTAACGGTAATAGATAACCAGTTGAATTTTTTACGGAATATGTGTTACTATGGTGCCTATCACGACAAATACTAAAAATAAAGGGTCCCCATACAATAAACCTCGAAAAACATGCATTTTTTTCAACGATTTTGTTCCTGCTCTATCTTCAAAATGGTAATACATCCCAGCGTCAAACTTGGTCTCATTATAGCGCATACTATGTAGTTTAGCAACAACTACAAAAAATGGGAATAGATAGACATATGCGATGGTACCTACGTAAGAAAGTGATGCAAAAATTCACATTTCACGTACGTCGTTGATGTCTTTTATTTATTTATTAAACAGCTGCCTACTGTACTTACAGTTGCCCAACACGTACCTACAGTAGGCCAAGTTATAATTTAGGTACATATATTTTGATAAACTCTCGTAAATTAAATCAGTTTCTATGGGGTATCAGGTCGATGGGTGGTACGAAACCCTTACTGCGTGAGACCGACTCACACTTAGCCGGTTTTTTAAGATTACAGCAGGAACGAAAAACATTGAAAAAAATTCATTTTCGGGTTTCTTGTACACACGGCTACACATCAAGCTGGATTTTCCAGTATAAGCTGACCTCGCATTGTATAGGTTTTCCTTCCAACGCGAGGTCAGCCTTTACTGGATTTGTACAGCTTGATGTGTAGCCGTGTGTACAGAGACTCTCTTTGGTTTTAGACTTTTAATTGGCATGATTGCGATCGCGAGTGAGTTACACAATTCACAGCAAGTCCAACTATTCATTCCAAAGGACTCTTTATTAAAATTTACAGCATTTCCTCATAGTAATCAGTACAAAAATCATAAAAATCCAAAACCGACCTTATCAATATTCACGCCCTCATAAACCGCCATAGTTTTATCTCTTCATTTTTGTAAAACTTAAATAAAACGCTTATAAAAGTTTAAGTAATAAAACGGAATTTTTTCTCTAATAACTTATTCAATGCAAGTTCCTCGTTCAACGCATTCACGGCTATTATTATCTAACCTCAAAATTTCATCTTTCCCCTTGTAAAATGGCCGGCGTCCTGTTGTAGCGAAGCGAGTATTAGGCGGAGCGAGAAATATATCTGTAGATAAATATGGGTAAATCCTACCTTCTTTCTTCCTGTACTTCCTTAGGAGTGCACGTCGGGGTGATAGAATGAAACCCTCATTAGCATGTGTATGAGTTTATAATATAGCACACGAATGTCACGGAAGTAAGGATTATAAAGTTTTGTTTATATAGTAACACAGATAGAAAGACAGTTCGAACAAAACACAGTAGAAACGAAAGCACAAGAGTTATATTACTGCAGTAAGCGTTTAGGAATAGATAATATAGCGAAACGAATCAATAATAACAATAAGCAAAAGCAGAGCGGTAAGCGGCCGAGTGGCGTGCGCTTCGCGTCGAGAGCTAGTCAAGACTGGCGTGGCCGCGCGGCCGGCGATGGGAGCGCGGCGCGTGCGTCGATGTTTCTGGTAAATGTGGTTGTCCACTTGCTACACAACGGCCCGAGTTCCGACACAAAACATTAACTATTTATTTATAGGAAATGTATTGATTACCAATGAAATATTAATAAATAAATAATAATAGGATATGTAAACATGTAAATAATAAGTATAATTTCCATATGTAAATACAAAGTATAATATGTGACGTAAATAGTGTGTGTCTATATGTATACATAAATATATATTATAATATGTATGTATGTCGCCACATCACTCCCCCCCAGAGACCTGGTTAAGGGCGATAATAGTCAGGAAATCTTACCACCCGACCAGAGCGGGTCGTGTAGGGGGTGTCCCGTGACCCATTTGAAGTAGGCAGATTTACGCTGCTTGGGTTAGGCAGTACGGGGACATTATTTTGATTTTCTTTATCGGCTAATATGTATGCTGGTTTAAGGCGATCAATAGTGACTGTCACTTCTTTGCCTCTAATTAACAATTTGAACACCTTGGTGCTTCGTTCAACAATTTTATGAGGACCAGTGTATGCCGGAGTTAGGGAACCATGCGACGCATCTTCTCTAAGAAATGCAAAATTGCATGTGCTCAGGTCTTTGTAAACAAAGATTTTATTTTTACTGTGGCGAGATGTTGGTACTGGCTGGAGTTTTTGAGCTATAGTGCGTAGACGTGCCGTAAAATCTGTCACGTCGGTAGTGCCACTTGAATTGTGCTCGAAAAATTCGCCAGGCAGCCTCAGTGGCTCACCATATACCAATTCTGCTGCAGATGACTGCAGATCGTCCTTGAATGCGCTGCGTATGCCAAGCAAGACTAAAGGCAGGGCTTCAGTCCAGTTTTCGTTTGCATGGCATACAATTGACGCCTTCAATTGCCGGTGGAAACGTTCCACGAGACCGTTACTGGCTGGATGGTACGCTGTTGTTCGGCTATGACGGAATCCGACAATTTTAGCCAGGTATTTAAACAGGGTAGACTCAAATTGGCGTCCACGGTCTGTTACAATATCGGTCGGGCTACCGAACCTGGATATCCAGCCATGAAGCAAGGCTTTGCCAACAGTTTCGGCAGTGATGTCAGTTATCGGTATTGCCTCTGGCCATCGGGTGAATCGATCAATGGCCGTTAAACAGTATCGATAACCTTGTGAAATGGGAAGGGGTCCTATCAGATCTATGTGAATATGCCTGAATCTAGAGCGTGGCAGTTTGTAGGTACCTAAAGGTGCCGATACATGCCGATTAACTTTTGCTCTTTGGCATGCTACACAAGATCTAGACCACTCCCTGCAGTCTTTTTTAACCCCTGGCCAAACGAACCGTTCCGCAACTAATTTAGCGGAAGCGCTTGCGCCAGGGTGGCTTAACGAGTGGAGGCTATCGAAAATTTGCTTTCGTAATGCATGAGGTATGAATGGCCTAGGAGTTGATGTACTGACGTCACAATGGACAGTTACATCACTACCAGGGACTTTAAGTTTTTCTAGCCTCAGGGATGAAGTGGAGTTCAGGAAACTTGACAACTCATCGTCTGATGCTTGAGCCTTAGCGATGGTTTCATGGTCTACTGGGGCCTGCAGTTCCTCTATCCGCGATAGTGTATCGGCGACAACATTATCCTTACCGGAGATGTGTCTGATATCGGAAGTGAACTGTGATATAAAGTCCAGATATCTATACTGCCGTGGCGAACAGTTATTTTTCCTTTCATGGAAAGCAAAACTAATCGGTTTGTGGTCAGTATAGATAGTGAAACTTCTTGCTTCAAGCATATGTCGGTAATGCTTCACCGCCTCATAGATTGCCAGCAACTCTCTGTCGTACGGAGAATATTTTCGCTGCGCGGTGTTCAATTTCCGAGAGAAAAATGCAAGTGGCTGCCAGTGTCCATCTTTGTGTTGCTGTAACACAGCACCAATAGCTATGTCAGATGCGTCTGTAACCAGTCCCATTCTGGCCTGGCAATCAGGATGGGCCAAAAGGGCTGCATTTGACAGACTCTCTTTGCACTGTTCTAGGGCAGTAAGAGCATCTCCTGTCAGGTTAATCGGAGTTGATCCTTTCACTGCACCTACCAGCAGGGCATTAAGTGGAGCTTGAAAACGAGCGGCTTCGGGCACAAAACGTCTATAAAAATTAATCATGCCCAAAAACCTTCTAAGCTCCCGAATATTTTTAGGGACTGGGAAATCCCGAATGACTTGAACCTTCTCGGGCAGTGGCCTCGTTCCTTTCTCTGAAATACTGTAACCTAGAAAAGTTACTTCTTTAGCACCAAAGACACATTTTGCGGTGTTAATCACCATACCATAAGCCTTCATTCTGGTGAATAACAGCTTCAGGTGTTCCATGTGGAGCGTTTCATCCCTACTATAGACCAAAAAATCGTCAAGATACGCATAACAGAAATCAAAGCCGCGTGTCATTTCATCTACAAACCGTTGGAATGTTTGAGCCGCGTTTCTAAGACCAAATGTCATATACGGAAATTCAAACATTCCAAACGGTGTAGTGATCGCGGTTTTGAGTATATCGTCCGGATTTACTGGTATCTGGTTGTAGGCCTTTACCAGGTCAATTTTTGAAAATACTGTGCATCCGGAAATGCTGTGAGCGAAGTCCTGTATATGCCTAATAGGGTAGCTATCAGGTATAGTACGGGCATTGAGTCTCCTGTAGTCCCCACAGGGTCGCCAGCCATTATCTTTTTTCGGGGCCAGGAGTAACGGGGATGCCCAGGGGCTTTCTGAAGGTCGGGCTGTCCCATTGGCTAACATTGCCTCGAATTCCTGCTTAGCAGTTTTTAATTTGTCTGGAGCTAAACGGCGGGGAGTACATGTAATCGGGGGGCCTTGTATGGTGCGTATATAATGAACGGTGTTATGAGCAATGACACGGTGTGTACCAGGTGGCTTAGTGATCTCAGGAAACTCATCTAGCAATTTATGATACTTAGTATCGCCAGTCATGACTTTCACAGAATAAATATTTTCAGAGCTAGAGACTGATGAAGCTACAGTAGAACAGGTAGTTACATTGTCTGTAAGTCGCTGATTGCGAACATCTACTATTAAATTATAAAAAGAAAGAAAGTCTACTCCTATAATTGGCTTAGTTACATCGGCAACTACAAAATTCCACTCAAAGTCTCTACGAAGTCCTAAATTTAAATTTTGATACACAAAACCGTAGGTTTGAATAGGCGTCCCGTTTGCCGCGAAGAGTTGGTACTTGGTGCTAATGCGGCGTTCACGAAGAAGTGCTCGAGGAAATACGCAAAGGTCGCTTCCGGTATCGACCAGGAACCGTGTTTTAGTTCTCCTGTCAGTGACGAACAGGCGACCAGAGCTAGGGCAGTCGTCGGTCGCCATTAGCGACAGCCCGTCGAGTTTTCCGCCTTATAATCGCAAGGGCGAACACATGCCTTTGCTTTGCTGCCAAACTTGTAATGGTACCAGCACACCGGGAATTTTCTGTAATTAGAGTCGGATCGTTTGGATGAAGAACGGGTGTGCCTCGATCCTCTCTCCTTGGAGCGAGATTGGCGGTTGCCAATTGCGAGCGCGTTTACCTGCTTCCGTAATTCAATCAACTCTCGTGTCAACATCTCTAACACTTGAGGGTTAGCACTGGTTGAAGCAACTTGTGCTACGGGTGTTGTAATATCCTTGATCCTGTCAGCTATGTCAGCTAACACCTCGAGCGACACTGATGACTGCGCCGCTATGACCGTCTGAATATTTTCCGGTAGACGATTGGTCCAGATGGTTTTGATGAAGTCTTCGGGCACATTATTTCCTGCCAAACTCTGCAAGTGTCTCAAAAATTGCGAAGGCTTGCGATCGCCAAGCTCTTCGTGTATTAAGAGTTGGTTAACTTTTTTTTCGTTAGAAGAACTAAGGCGCTTGATTAGTTCGCTTTTGAGCTTCTGATACTTATCATTAGTTGGTGGTCTAACTATGATATCTTTTACCTCCTTAGCGTACTGCGGCTCCAGCTGTCCTATGACATAATTAAATTTTGTTGCATCCATTGTAATATTCGCTATAGCAAACTGCCCCTCCACTTGTGCGAACCATATTTCAGGCTCATCAGGCCAAAAAGGTGGTATGCGAACAGCAACTCTGCAAATTTCTTTCGACACGTCCGATGCGTCAGTGGAAAAGCGCGCTCCGGAACGTTCGGCCGATGACTTGCGAGTAGGGGACTGTGAATCATCCGACATTTTTGTTCGATATATTATTCCTTATCTAATATCTGCGATCTTTTAAATCTTGCGGTTACTTATGCGGGGTCACCACTGTAGATAAATATGGGTAAATCCTACCTTCTTTCTTCCTGTACTTCCTTAGGAGTGCACGTCGGGGTGATAGAATGAAACCCTCATTAGCATGTGTATGAGTTTATAATATAGCACACGAATGTCACGGAAGTAAGGATTATAAAGTTTTGTTTATATAGTAACACAGATAGAAAGACAGTTCGAACAAAACACAGTAGAAACGAAAGCACAAGAGTTATATTACTGCAGTAAGCGTTTAGGAATAGATAATATAGCGAAACGAATCAATAATAACAATAAGCAAAAGCAGAGCGGTAAGCGGCCGAGTGGCGTGCGCTTCGCGTCGAGAGCTAGTCAAGACTGGCGTGGCCGCGCGGCCGGCGATGGGAGCGCGGCGCGTGCGTCGATGTTTCTGGTAAATGTGGTTGTCCACTTGCTACACAACGGCCCGAGTTCCGACACAAAACATTAACTATTTATTTATAGGAAATGTATTGATTACCAATGAAATATTAATAAATAAATAATAATAGGATATGTAAACATGTAAATAATAAGTATAATTTCCATATGTAAATACAAAGTATAATATGTGACGTAAATAGTGTGTGTCTATATGTATACATAAATATATATTATAATATGTATGTATGTCGCCACATATCTATATGTTTCGATTAATCAACAATCTTTTTGTTGTAATCTTGACTAATGATTGTTGAGTATTTGTTGTTTTGTTTTTTTTGCATGTTTTTTTATAGTTAAATGTGTTATATTATGTACACAGTTTTTATCGTTTGGGTTGGTATGGGCATGGGATGATGAGGGATGAAACGCATGTTACTAAGAGATTGATGAATATAAATGTTCATGGATGGAGAGGGAAAGGGAGACCAAAGAAGGATGGATAGCGTAAAGAACGATATGGATCAAAAGGGAGTAAATGATGGGATGAAGGCAATTTGTACAAAAGTGGAAGAAGTAGACGTATTCGCCGACCCCAAGTAATTTGGGACCAGGGAAGGAAGATGATGATAATGGTTTTTTTTTTGTAAGAGCATGATCGTTTTTTGAGTGTGGTATATGTAATTTGAATTTATTTATTTAAAAAAAATACATACATTTGGCAGATACAGTGTAGAACATAAACCAGTTTAGGTTTTTCTGTACACCGCTTGGTCCGTCGACATTTATATCAGCAACTATAGTAAATATTTGCAGTACCCTTTGTTTATTCATGTCTGTCACCAAGCTTGTTGCTATCCACAACTGGACTTGGTTGGATAGGATGCATAAGGACAATCATCATCACGTTGACAATCGGGTTAATAGTTCCAATTTAATGATATATTTAAAACGGCTATTAATTAACTTAAAATGTATTTAAGATAATAGTATAGTATAGTATTAAGGGGGGGAAGATTTTATATAGGGGCTTGTGGCTAAGTAGCAAGCGTGTGGATTGTACGATCTGCAAGGTTAAGCTGCACTAGCCGCGGTCAGTATGTGGATGGGTGACCGTTTAGTTACACGTCGAGACCCCTTCGTGCCTCAGAGAGCACGTAAAGCCGTCGGCCCTGCGCCTGATCTCTCTCCGGTCGTGTCGAATTGCCGTCCCAACGGATTATGAGAGTGAGGGAATAGAGAGTGCACCTGTGTTTGAGCACACACTTGTGCACTATAATAGGTCCCGCGCAGATGGCTAGTCTCCATTAAAATTGGCCGCCGTGACCGAAATTCGGCTGGGAGGGCGTCTAAGCGCGTGTTTTGCGTATTTATTGTAATAAATACTTTATATCTATAAAACCGTTATCCAACATGCACCTTACAGGTAGGTCAAAAAAATAGCGCTTCAAAACTAAATTATCTCATAGTTAAAGCGTGTGGTATAAAATCACCTTTATTACAGGTTTTTTTTGTACGTACCCGTTTTCCATCTACAGACACAGTGCTTGTTAATGTTATTACAGTATGTAGTACGTTTTGTTAAAACACTGCACGCGTTTGTTTTAAATGTTTGTGCAAATATTATGTTGGTACAGTCGACTGCATGAAAGTGGTAACAATAAAATTAGAAAACCGCCCTTACTGTTAACGAAATAAAGACCCTATCAATGTCAAAATGTTACCACTGACGTGCGGTCGACCGTACCTAAATATGCATTTATTTAATAATGGTCTTTTTAAAAGTTAAGTGTTAAAAGGATGTTCTTTGTTTGAAGCAAGTGGTCAAACAGTTTAGTAATTTAAATTAAGGATATGCCAAGTTTTGAATTTTTCAGGGAGCGATTATTAACTGACAGACATTTTTGGGGAACCTGGGGGAAAGGTAAATGTTATTAGAAAAATTTGTGATTGCTACCGAGTTCTTGCAACACGTATCCCGTTACTTAAGGGGCATGTAGCAGCCAAGTGGCGCCCCCATCAGTAAAAGTAGTTGTAGATAGAAAAAGTGTGAAAAACAGCCACTTTTGGCATTTTTTCTATCTGCAACTACAGCGAACTATAATTTACAGAGTTAATAGTTTCTGATTAAACTACAGTACCTGTACTTCAATAAAATTGTTATAAACGAATTTTCGATAAATGATAAGCACGCTATGATACGCTATAATGATATGCTAGCCACGGGGGATACGCCAGCCACGTCAGCCTTGGAAGACTCGCCAGCCACACAAGCAACACCAACCACACGAGCTACGACAGGCAACATACTACGCCGAGTCCACCGCCCGCAGGGCCTATCCTCCCGTAATTTTTATATAGGTTTTCTTCCTCATCCCACATCCTCCACTGTGCCCTCTGCTAACTTCAGAGGGACACGCAGAGTCTCGCCCCATTAGCCCAGATCAAGCCCCTCCTGCAGCAGAATATTCGCCTCAGGCAATAAGATCCCCGAAGGATAATAATGTCCCTCGAAAGGATATTTAATGCCCATACCCAGGATGCACCGGCCTAACAACTGCCGTTCCCTCCATACGTATCCAGAAGGACAAGCAGCCGTCAGGCACACGTGGAGGTTTTCTGGCCAGCACCCCAAGCGGTTAGCACTCTGCCTTAGTAAATAACAGTTACACTTATCAATGCCAATCTTATTTGGCAAACTTCGCCGAGTCTTCTCGTCGCCTATACCACAAAGTTTGAAGACAAAGGTCTTCAACCAGTGCGTCCTGCCAGTCATGACTTACAGTGCCGAGACGTGGACACTGACAGTTGGGCTAGTCCACAAATTTAAAGTCGCTCAGCGAGCTATGGAGCGAGCAATGCTTGGAGTTTCTTTGAAGGATAAAATCCATAACGAGATTATCCGGAGAAGAACCGGAGTGACCGACATAGCTTGTAGAATCAGTAAGCTGAAGTGGCAGTGGGCTGGCCATGTCTGTCGAAGGACCGATGGCCGTTGGAGCAGACGAGTCCTTGAGTGGAGACCGTGTATCGGCAAACGCAGCGTAGGGCGCCCCCCTGCCAGGTGGACCGACGACCTAAAGAACGTGGCTGGGGGGGACTGGATGCGGAAGGCAGAGGACCGAGCGTTGTGGCGCAACTTGGGGGAGGCCTATGTCCAGCAGTGGACTGCTATAGGCTGAGTTGATTGATTAAGTATCAATGCCACATATACCTACGATACAAATTAATTTCCTACATCTGATGCAGAATTCTACACATAAATCCAGATTAATTCATCACACGAATGAAAGTGGCACTTATGAAACTATCGGAAATTTCAGACTCGGTTAAGCTTCAAGCGGTACTGTTTAAGTCCTAGTTAATCACACTTCGAGTGTTTTCATATTAATTTCCTGCATGACTTGTAATCGAGTATTGCAGGGGACTATTCGTTGACTTGTATGTATTTATTTAATCACGGCTCACCCTCCGTCAGGAAGATGTCCGGGGCTTTGGAAGGCTTGCCAGAGGACACAGGTCCAGCTAGCAGTCGCCCCTTTGACAAATTTACTCTAGTATGAGATGTGGCACGAACCGAAGACAGTCCACAGCTGCACTATAGTAGTACAGTTATATTCTGTCTCGGAAAGGTGTAGGACTATTGCGAAATATGGGAACTAAAATAATTTTGGCTATGGATTTGGGTGTTTGATGGACTGGTTTGAAATTTTTTATTACTATTATTATAAGCCTGAAGTTTGAAGACAAAGGTCTTCAACCAGTGCGTCCTGCCAGTCATGACTTACGGTGCCGAGACGTGGACACTGACAGTTGGGCTAGTCCACAAATTTAAAGTCGCTCAGCGAGCTATGGAGCGAGCTATGCTTGGAGTTTCTTTGAAGGATAAAATCCGCAACGAGATTATCCGGAGAAGAACCGGAGTGACCGACATAGCTTGTAGGATCAGTAAGCTGAAGTGGCAGTGGGCTGGCCATGTCTGTCGAAGGACCGATGGCCGTTGGAGCAGACGAGTCCTTGAGTGGAGACCGCGTATCGGCAAACGCAGCGTAGGGCGCCCCCCTGCCAGGTGGACCGACGACCTAAAGAACGTGGCTGGGGGGGACTGGATGCGGAAGGCAGAGGACCGAGCGTTGTGGCGCAACTTGGGAGAGGCCTATGTCCAGCAGTGGACTGCGATAGGCTGAGTTGATGATTATAAGCCTGAAGTGTACCACTGAAGGGCAAAGGCCTCTAGAAATAAAAAATATGTTTCCATTTAAGTAGTATACTTTTCTGTGTGGTGCGGGACACAAAGAATAATACCACCCCATTTCTTCTCGTGGATGTCGTAATAGACGACTAAGGGATTCACCAGAGGATGGGCAGCAGCGTTCTCTGAGTATATAAGCAACCAACTGCGATCGCCAAACCGCCTGCTAAGCGTGGTGATTATGGCAAATCCCCCCCCCCCTATTGGGGAGGCCTATGTCCAGCAGTGTACGTCTTTCGGCTGAAATAATGATGATGATGATAAACACACTTCGAGTGTTTTCACATTAATTTGCTGGATGACTTGTAATCGAGAGTTGCAGGGGATTCGGTGACTGGTACGCGAATTATTTTAGAAATTAAAAATATATTTTCCGTTTAAGTATACTTATCTGTGTGGTGCTGGATACAAAGAATTGCACCACCCTATTTCTTCTCGTGGGTGTCGTAAAAGGCGACTAAGGGATTAACTAGAGGATGGGCAGCAGCTTTCTCTGAGTATTTATTCAAACAACTGCGATCGCAAACCAGCCTGTCAACAATGGCGATTATGGCATATAGGCCTTGGGGGAGGCTTATATCTAGCAGTGGAAATCTTTCAGCTTTGTATGAAAAATATTTTTTTTCGATTATCCTACGACACGTATATTATTAAGATTCACTTAAAATATGCTACTTTCAACTATGAATACAGCCTACCACTACAGCAACAGACCATAACATTTCACCTTTGTAACCAGCAACGGTACTCAAAAAGCGAGTGTCCAATTCGGGAAAGACCAATATTTTATTTTAACCCCCATATCAAAGGCTCACGGTACAGTGACCCCCTGAATTATACACCGCTCTGCGTTTAATGGCTTTAATTTTCAAACTCTTGAAAAATATCTGTTCAAAGTTTCAACGTTAAGTGCGGCGAGAGATTCGAGTTGGACAAGTTTAAGAATCTTTTGTCAAGTTCATGTGACGTTGCGGTGAAGATGAATTTTTAATTCGACGTCAAATTTTGAGGGTTAAAAGTTCGGTGTGATTTTTATGGGATTAATTTGGCCTTCTGATTTTGGTGGTCATTGTTTTAGTTTGAGAATTGATTTTCTATTCCATTTTAAGATGTATTTTCATGTAAATAAAAAATTATAAAATTACAACCGTATAGTTCGTATGTGTAGCAAGACAATAGCGGACATTGATCCGACTCACTCTCATACTAATCATCTGTCGTTAATTTCATGTATGAATTGACCGTGCTGCGTGCTATCTTTTTAATTCTAATAGGTAGCCTGTTGAATTTTTTGCAGAATACGTGTAACTGTAGCTTTTATTATGGCAAATACTCTAAAAATATCTACTCTCTTTGACTAGGTCTGTGGTCTTGTGGTGGTGTGTCGGACTGCTGATCACAAGGTCGTGGGTTCGATTCCCACAGGACAGAAATATTTTTGTGATGAACATAAGTGTTTGTGTTTGGCTGGGTGTTTCATATGTATTATAAGTATGTATTTAAAAAAAAAAGTATATAAGTATTATATCCATTGTCTAGTACCGATAGCATAGTTTGGGACTAGACGGTGCCGTGTAAAAATATTTATTCACCAAAGAGGGTGCCCAAATTCAAAGTCAAAGTCGATTTTTTTATTTCGAATAATCATTTAAATGCACTATCAAAACATTAATTATGAATGTAGTTGCTCGGTTCCAAAAAGTTGGTGCTATGGAGAAGAGCCGGCATAAAACTCCATAGTTATACTCTTTTCAAATAATCAACGGTATAATGATCTGTTACATAATTAAAGAATTGTGTGAGAAAAATGTAGGTTAATAACTGAAAAAAATCACCACTTGCTCAACAAGCTCATTTTAATCCCAGAAAATTCTCAGTTCTCCGTATGCAGAACATTTTTAAGCTATTGCATAGCTTCTATCGCGGGCCTTGAGCGTGGAGACCGAATCCAGAAATTCCGTAACGAAAATAACCTAACACCCCCCACTCCGACCGGCACAGCGGTGATACTTTTTAGTTTTGCCATCTATCGATGAATAGCAGAACTTTTAATGACTTTTTGAAATATCACGCTTGTCTCTTTAGTTCTGCAAATCGCCTCTAGGTGGCATTGGTTGTATCGGCGTTACTGCGCATGCGTAATCCCCCTCTTCACCCCGCAATCTGGTGACTCATGCCTGCTTAGAGTTTTGGCGTTAGGGCACCTCCTCTTTGTATTGATAAAAAATGCTATGCAATAGCTTTACCGCGGCAGTCTCCGAGTGCCACACGTCTTTTTTGTAGGAACTCAGGTGTGAATGTGAATGATTTTATGCCTCATCGGGTTACAGTCACAAGGGATCGGGGTATCGGGACTCGGAAGTTTTGCGTCCCTTAGAACAGGACAAGACTTATAAGGTAAGTTTTGCGATACACTGGCTATGCACGAAATTATTCGGGAATATTTTTGTAATGATTTTGGAGAAATTGGAAGCAATTTCTGTGAATTGTTCTCTTAAATTCTATTTTTTTTAAATTAAAAGCATCAAATTATTTATGTAACTAAGTCAAAAACTTACTAACATTTATTTACATGTGTGTAAAAAAAAAAAGTGTGCAAAGTTTGAAGACAAAGGTCTTCAACCAGTGCGTCCTGCCAGTCATGACTTACGGTGCCGAGACGTAGACACTGACAGTTGGACTAGTCCACAAATTCAAAGTCGCTCAGCGAGCTATGGAGCGAGCTATGCTTGGAGTTTCTTTGAAGGATAAAATCCGTAACGAGATTATCCGGAGAAGAACCGGAGTAACCGACATAGCTTGTAGGATCAGTAAGCTGAAGTGGCAGTGGGCTGGCCATGTCTGTCGAAGGATCGATGGCCGTTGGAGCAGACGAGTCCTTGAGTGGAGACCGCGAATCGGCAAACGCAGCGTAGGGCGCCCCCCTGCCAGGTGGACCAACGACCTAAAGAACGTGGCTGGGGGGGACTGGATGCGGAAGGCAGAGGACCGAGCGTTGTGGCGCAACTTGGGAGAGGCCTATGTCCAGCAGTGCACTGCGATAGGCTGAGTTGATTGATTGATTGTGTAAAAAAGGAACATCTAATCTTTCAAGCTTTCATATTACTATTTTAACGCATTTACGCACGCGAAGCGAAATCTAACGATTTAAACTGTGGAAAGTAAAAATCCTGCTCGTGAGCGTTTTTTTCTTTCCACAGTTTAAATCCAATCTTTCGTAATTTTAATGCGTTATAGTATGTTTATTATAGGCAAATTTCAGGTTATGTATGGTCTACGAAACACAGATCTCATGAATGAATTAATGAATGGTAGAAAATGTCTCAGGCTTTAAGGGGCTCCCTACAGCACAGTGGCGCCCCCATCAGTAAAAACATAATTACTCCGTTGATTACAAAATTTATCGAAAATCTGGTTATACAGAATTGTAGTAAAGGTACTATCGTTTAATCTGAAGCTATTAAATCGGAAAAATATCGCAGTAGTTGTAAATAGAAAAAAATTAAAAACTGCCCCTTTTGGCACTTTTTCTATCTACAACTACAGCGACCTCTTTCTTTTTAGACTCTTAGAAAAAGTTATGAACAAAGGGCCAATTTTTTTTTCAATCATCGGAATTCACACGAAATTTTTTACTTCTAAGAAGATTTATCCATACTTGTATTTTGTTTTTGATAGTCAAGAATCAAAATCAAGCAAATCTTAAGGCATCTTGAAAATTAAGATAAAAAACATACAGCCCTGTGACAGACAGATGGACGGACGGACGGACGGACAGCGTAGCGAAAGTAATAGGGTCCCGTTTGACACCCTTCGGGTACGGAACCCTAAAAAAGCAAAACAATAAGAACGTCTTGAATGTCTTTTCTCAAAATCACCTTTAATCTTCAAACAGATTTTCCAATACACGTTTTATCCTCCCTGTCCAATTAGCAATACATTGCACCCTTGGGGTCTATAGAATTATTTAACCCGAGGTAAATAATCCAATCGGAGGAGACCGTTTCAATCGCTCTCTGAATCAATGAATGCAAATCGCTGGTCGGATGTCGCTAAGCAGATTAACTAAGCTGTAATTAGAAGAATACTGTAATCAAAGGTTCTGGATTAATTAGTGCGGTTTTGTTGACCAATGTTAGTTGGTATTCTTTGGTGGCAGCGATCGTTTTTGCTAGCCAAGTATTCTTGCGATATAAATATGTTTCAGTATAGTATAAATAAGTACTACCACCGTATCTACTTCTCCGCCAAATAGTGATGCTTGCATTGCAGTGTTTCGGTCTGAAGGGTATGGGTGCCGGTGAAATTACAATCACATGAGACTTTCCATATTCATGTCTCAGTTGGCAAACCGACTTGCGGTACCATTTAGGCAACAGCCTAGGTGGTATTGCAGTTGTTATGGGCAAAGGTAACCGCTTAACATCAGGTGGGCCTTTAGCTCGTTTCGCCATCCAATACTATGAAAAAAAAAGTTTGGCGAACCGACTTGTGGTAACATTTAGGCAACAGTCTAGGTGGTATTGCAGTTGTTATGGGCAAAGGTAACCGATTAACATCAGGTAGGCCTTTAGCTCGTTTCGCCATACTATACCAAAAAAAAAGAAGAAAATAAATATGGAAAGAAAAATTTGCTGATGAGCAGAATTCGAACCTGCGACTCCTGATTCCACCACCACCACCACCATGTGCTTTTTTCTATAAGCTACCAGGAGTCGTATTTTCGAATTCTGCTCGTGAACAAGTTCTTCTTCTTTCCACAAACTTTAGATTTCGTTCGTTCCGTGTGGTGCCGGACGTAAAGAATTGCACCACCCTATATCTTCTCATAGGTGTCGTAAAAAATGACCAAGGTATTTACCAGAGGATGGGCAGCAGCGTTCTCTGATGCGATCGCCAACCCGCCTGCCAAGTATGGCGATTATGGCTTATGTCCAGCTGTGGACGTTTTTCGGCTGAAATGATGATGCTGATAATAATATGCAAGAACCAACCATTACGCAAGAACCAACCATTACGCAACAACCTAGTTGGTATAACAGTTGTTATAGGCAAAGGTAATTTAAAATCAGGTGGGTCATACGCTCGTTTCGCAAACTCATGTCGTAAAAAAAATCCTTTCTTATATCTAGGTATTCATGCAACGTTTGCTCGTACAAATAAGTTTTTTACACAATTCTATTTACGGAACTAAATTAACCTTATTTGTTAACCCTTTACACGAGAAATGGTTAATGGTTTCTGTACCTATTTACCTGTTGTACAAGCGCCTACGAATAATCTGAGAGCAAATTCTCTTATCTATGTTTTGCGTCAACTATATTAATTTTCTACAATTGTAACTTTTTATGTAGGTAGGTTTTGGTACTCAATTATAAAATCTGTTAATCATCTCTGCCTCTATACTGGCAAGGTCACATATTCCGGCTGCGATAACGTAGTATGAAAATAGCGGCTTCCGGGATCGACCAGAATATGGCCGTTTACAATTTAGTTGCCCACATGTTGTGATTCGCGCCATTTTAAGGCATTTTTAAATTATTTAATAATATTTGATATACAAAATGATTCGTTATTTATTTTTAAATTTCGTTATTCCCGCCATTATAAATATTGCTAATGTTGCTAGGGTCATGAAAATTCGTACGTGACCTTGATTGACCTTGACATGACCTTGGGTGCTTGCCAGTTATGACAGATCGCGCAAGATGGCCGTTGCCAGTATATAGGCTAGGCTGCTTGTAAAACCACTTAATCTTCAAAATTATATGAAATTACTTGTTCTTCTGAGTTTCACTAAAAAGGGAATTCCATTCTAGTGCTTAACAAGAAATTTTGGTGACCGTGATAGGACATTTCAAGACATTAGCAAAATCGGAAATATAAATCACAAGTTGAGTCATAGTAGGTGATTCTAAAGTTGCAAGAAAAAAGGAAATTGGTGGAGATTTGGATACCGAAGGCCAGTATTGCGTTCCTGGACAACGAATCAACTAAAGATCGTACCGGAAAGCCGTCAATCTTCGTCATCAGTACCAAGTTAAGTGTCCTCCTTTGTTCCGTTATACCACACCTTACCATTGTCCAAAGTCCATACCTAGGTATCCATTCTTAAATACCTATATTTGTGGGATCGAATCCCACAGGACACAAATATTTGTGTGATAAACATGAGTGTTTGTGTTGGTCTGGGTGTTTCTTATGTATTATGAGTATGTATTTACAAAAAAAAAGTATATAAGTATTGTACCCATTGTCTAGTACCCATAGTACAAGCTCTGCTTAGTTTGGGACTAGATGGTGATGCGTAAAATGTCCCAAAAACATTTATTTATTTATTTAATTGGACTAACTTGTCTTTATTTGTGTTATATTTTCATAAGTTTTATAGGTTTTAACGTGCCAAATAAGCATAATATGGGTTAAAGTACCTACATACAACGCCCACCAATAAAATAATTTTTTTATTTTCTCTTATCATACTTGCTCCCTAGTGCATTTATTTGCAAAATAACTTAAATGCAGATCTTTAATCCATATTGAACAGCAATAATATTTAGTATTTTCTTTATATTCAAGCCGATTTGCTGACATTTTCAGGCATTAAGTTCCCTGCGTGCCAAGTTGGTCAACTAAGTCAGTTTGCGAAGTTCCACATTGCCAGTTCGGCTGAGTGAGACCCTACTTCCACTGGAAGTACTGGAAGTCTTCCAGCCGAGACCAGCTTCCCAGTGGATTCTACCGAAGCGAGGAGCGTGAGAATATCTTAAATTTATTCCTTTTCCTAATCATTTCAACTTTGTCGATACATAAATATTTTTCTTAGAACGAGTATAGATATTTTAAAGATTACATTAATGTCACATACATTTAGTTTAATCTACAGTTCAGTTTGGCTTTGAGGGTGGCGATAAATTTTCTTCCAAAACTTCTTTCAGGGAACTACTTGTGAAACGAAGTTCAATTAAAGGACAAATTACAAAATTTAAAAGCTATTTAGACAAAATCAGTAAATTATCTGAAATATCAAATATAGAACTTGCCGAGTTAAATTTAAAACTAAATAAATTCCAAGGATTATCGACAAGGTTTGATGATTTGTAGACAGAGATTGAGGTCTTAAATTCTTCAAATATTGAAGTAGAACTTGATGAGCGAGAACGCATTGAACATGATATAGTCCAAAATATAGCTATCGCTAATCGCTAAGACCCAATAACAAAAGTACAGCAGTGATGATGATGGTAAACGCCGGCAATCTATCATGGTAGATGCGGACTCTGATCATCAAAGCGTGGTCTTCAGGCTACCTAGAATACAAATTTCAAAGTTCGACGGTTCACATTTCCGTTGGCTAGAGTTTCACGACACATAACTATGTCAGTTTAGTTCACAAAAATTATAGCATTCAAGACATACATAAGTTTCATTATTTAGTACTACCTAGAAGGTGACGCTGCGCATATTATATCAAATCTCGAGATATCTGCGGCTAATTACAAAGAGGCATGGAAGTTGATTTGCGAACGGTATGATAACAAAAGAATTCTTTTCATTTACGCCACACGCTCGTAATAATCTGTCACATGTTTATCTTTGTGTAGTATGCAATGGAAATCATAAAATTTATAATTGTCCAACTTTTAAACCAAAATCAATACAAGAGGATATGTCATGTATATCTCAATATAAATTATGTAACTTCCTATTTATGCATGTAGCAGGGGCCCGAGCCGAGGTTTGAAACGTGGTCGCTCACAATGGGCCTGATAAGAAGGCTTAAAGTCACTCAAAGAACAACAGAGAGGGCTATGCTCGGAGTGTCCTTGCGTGATTGAATCAGAAATGAGGCGATTCGCAGCAGAACGTAGGTTACCGACATAGCCTGAAGAATTGCCAAACTTAAGTGGCAATAGGCGGGGCCGGGGCACATTGCTCGCTAAACGCTGACGGCCGATGGGGCCGTAAAGTTCTGGAGTGGCGACCGCGTACTGGAAGGCGCAGCGTGGGTAGGCCCCCCACATGTTGGACCGACGACCTGGTGAAGGTCGCGGGGATCCGTTGGTTACGGATAGCGCAGGACTGGTCATTGTAGCGATGCTTGGTGAAGGCCTCTGTCCAGCAGTGGACGTCTTTCGGCTGTAATGATGATGAATGATGACCTCAAAATTTATTTGAAAGATTTGTAACGGATAGACATACATCAGTGAAAAGTATAAAAGGTTTTAATAAAAATATATAGTGCCAATTTAGCCTTAACCGTCTACACATCAATATAGGTACCTACAACGTAGGAAGTAGTACATTCCAGAAAAGCGATCGCACGTCACTAATCGAAAGAAAGCACTATCCTTGAGCCTTCGTCAATACAATTCCTTCCGAGATATTCCGAGATATTCCAAGCATGTTCTTTGTAAATTGGCATAGAACATACCGTTTAATGGTTCACGTATTTTAGATATTTTCTAGTTCTCAGTTAGGTTGCGAGGACAATATGCAGAAAGTTGATTTTGTGACTGTATTTTTATAAAAGTGGTTATTGGAATGTTGTTTTATATGGCGTTGCTTGTTTATTGGGCTCGTGGTGCTACTTAGCACGGATTGTACGATCTGCGAGGTTAAACTGCGCTTGCCACGGTCAGTCTGCGGATGGGTGACCATTTCGTAACACACCGATACCCCTCCGTGGCCTCGGAGAGCACGTTAAGCTGTCGTTCTCGGTTGTCATACGAATATCTATGGCAGTTGTTACAGGTAGTCTGAAAGTCTGACAACTGGTCTAACCTCCGAATGTTGATATATCATGATGGTAGCCTTAACCTTCTTATTTTAAGAAGAGGCTTATGCTCAGCAGTGGGACAATAATGGGCTGCTTTAAATGTATAAAGCTACAGAAAATAAATAATAAATATTTTTGGAACATTTTTATACAGCACCATTTAGTCCCACACTAAGCAGAGCTTGTACTATGGGTACTAGACAATGGATAAAATACTTATATACTTTTTTTTCTGTTAAAACATACTTATAATACATAAGCAACACAAACACACACACACACAAACACTTATTTTCATCACACAAATATTTGTATCCTGTGGGAATCGAACCCACGACCTCGTGATCAAAAGTCCGTCACTCGAACCACTAGACCACAGACGTCGTCAAATTAAAAGGGAATACAATATTTAAGTTAATACACAAAAATTGTAGCCACAAAGAAGCAAATAAAAAGCAGCCAGCCATAAAACCGAATTCCCACCGAAACTTCCAGAAAATATTGAAGCAATAATAAATGTGTTGAGAAATATTTTAAGTGAAAATATAAGTTAACTGTTCAGTCGATGAAAACTTAATAGTCCAGGTTTCACTGCGGATTCAATTAGAGCTCCGTTCAGGTACGACTCACCGGTTTGAAACACCTATAGCCGGTGTAAGGCGGAAATATCCAGATATTTCTAGAAATTTCACTCGACGCGCGAGTTAATTTCATTTGGTGCACAGAAAACTGTGCAAACGTTATTGCTGGAACCGTTTTTGTTTATATTTTTAGAATGTGTACTAATAAAATGTTAACCAAAAACAAGGATAGAGTTTTGTTAGTTCCGGGTGTTTTTTTTTAGTTTTACTGTTGAATTCGGAACGCAATTGTTATTTTGCTAACGCAATTGTTGACGACGTCTGTGGTCTAGTGGTTCGAGTGTCGGACTGCTGATCAAGAGGTCGTGGGTTCGATTCCCACAGAACACAAATATTTGTGTTATGAACATAAGCGTTTGTGTTGGTCTGGGTGTTTCTTATGTATTAGTATGTATTTACGAAAAATAAAAGTATATAAGTATTATATCCATTGTCTAGTACCCATAGCGCAAGCTCTGCTTAGTTTGTGACTAGATGGTGCCGTGTAAACATGTCCCTAAAATAGTTATTATTATTATTTATTATTGTTTATTTTTTAATAGTTTTTTTTTGGCTCTACTAAGAGCTAAGTGGCGCCCCCATCAGTAAAAAAATATTACTCGCTGAGTATATCATTTCGTACCGAAAATTCGTTTATATCAATTGATGTACTGTACAGGTGCTGTAGTTTAATCAGAAACTATTAACTCTGTAACTTAATTATAGTTCGTTGTAGTTGTAGATAGAAAAAATGCGAAAAACGCCCACTTTTGGCACTTTTTTTATTTAAAACTTCAGCTTACTATAATTTACAGAGAAATAGTTTCCGATTAAACTACAGTACCTAGTCAATTACTTAAGTGGCAGTGGGCGGGGCACATTGCTCGCAGATTGGATGGCCGATGGGGCAGTAAAGTTCTGGAGTGGCGACCGCGTACTGGAAGGCGCAGCGTGGGTAGGTCCCCCACAAGGTGGACCGACGACCTGGTGAAGGTCGCGGGAATCCGCTGCATGCGGAAGGCACAGGACCGGTCGTTGTGGCGATGCTTGGGGGAGGCCTATGTCCAGCAGTGGACGTCTTTCGGCTGAAATGATGATGATGATGAAGAACTAGTCAATTGTTAAAATTGAATTTTCGATAAATGATGTACTCCGCGGGTAATATTTTCTTTCGGTTTTATCCCACAAAGTAGTTGATATATTTGATGCCATAATAACTGAAGAATGCCTAAGGCATTATGTCCGCCTATCTACACATGTTGCATGAAATTTAAATAAATAAATAAACTTTGCCTTATTTTTTTTAAAGGCCCACCTGGTGTTAAACGGTTACCTTTGCCCATAACAACTGCAATACCACCTAGGCTGTTGCCTAAATGATACCGCAAGTCGGTTCGCCAAACTGAGACACGAAGATGGAAAGTCTCATGTGATTGTAATTGTTGCCAGAATTTATAATGTCTCGTGGATCACATAATGATTCACTGCGATTGAATTGTGTTTGCCTCGCGGACGGCGAACCTTTTAGTTTGGAGGTTATATTCTACGATCTTTTAAATTAAATTAACAAAAAATAAAACCGACTTCAAAAACCTTAACTAAAAAGTAAAAAATAATCATTGTATGTATTTTAAAATCTTAACTTAAACAACATTTTTAAGGCGGCGCGTGGTTGACCCTTTGCGTTATGTAATGTACAGTCCAGCGCAATATCTATAGTAAAAACAGTTTATGTGAACGTACATGAAAATCACGCGCCGCCTTCAAAATGTTGTTTAAGTTAAGATTTTAAAATACATACAATGATTATTTTTTACTTTTTAGTTAAGGTTTTTGAAGTCGGTTTTATTTTTTGTTAAAAAGTTTTTATTTCATACTTTTTAGTTGAGGGTTGATTCATAAATGTTTATATAACCAATTTGAGAATATATTTTTATTAACCTTTGCTATCCCACTGCTGGGCAAAGGTCTCGCTCATGTTCTTCCAAACGTCCAATCACTATCGTGAAAAAAAAACACGCATATCGGCCAAGAATTTTCAGAATGAGGAACCAATGAGCAGATCATCTAGATACGTAAAGCTAAAATAAACTGATTTATTGAAGCTGGTTAAAAAACTACTTAACCTAAGTCAATAAAATTTATATGGGACCACCGCGCGGACTTTCTCTACCAAATAAAAAAACAACCACGTAAATCGGCCCACAAATCTCGGAGTAATCGGTGTACATACATGAAAAAAAAAAAAAAAAAAAAAAAAAAAAAAAAAAAAAAACCCGCGGAATACATAACCTCCTCCTTTTTTTGAAGTCGGTTAATTACTGCAAGTATCCTGAAAATTTGATATCCATTTTTAGGGTTCCGGACCCGAAGGGTGCCAAACGGGACCCTATTACTCTCGCTACGCTGTCCGTCCGTCCGTCCGTCCGTCCGTCTGTCTGTCACAGGGCTATATCTTTGTAACGGTAATAAATAAACAGTTGAAATTTTCACAGAATATGTGTTGCTATAAGGTGTATCACGACAAATACTAAAAACAAAAAAAAGTCTAAAACCAAAGGGGGTCCTCATACAAGTAACCTCGAAAAACATGCATTTTTTTCAACGTTTTTGTTCCTGTTCTATCTTCAAAACGGTAATACATACCAGCGTCAAACTTGGTCTGATTATAGTGCATACTATGTAGTTAAGCAACAAATACTAAAAACAGGACAAACATTGACATATGTGGTGGTACCTACGGAAGAAAGAGGTGCAAAAATTCACATTTCGCGTAAGTACGTTGATGTCTTTTGATAAACTCTCGTAAATTAAATCAGTTTTTATGGAGGTATCAGATCGATAGGTGGTACGGAACCCTTACTGCGTGAGTCCGACTCACACTTGGCCGGTTTTTATTTTAAATGACGCGCTTATAAAAATCAAACTCCTATTACTGTCGTGTATTAGTGTCGTGTATAATGTTATAAGAATGCAGTTTTCTTTTTCTCTAACATCAAGCTCATGACCACTTTTCTAGATATTACATAGTTTCAGTTTTCGTCCTGTATATAATATCCCTGATAAACCACAAACGCCTATTTATAGGGACCCTGGGATGGAGGTCTAAGCAACACATGTTGACTCAGCAGGACAAGTTTACAAGTAACCCGTCACGCAAATATGGCGGCATAGGGATGGGATGTAGATTAAAAGATATTACGAGGTGAGTGTAAGTTTTATTTAAATATTAAATCAATTAAATTTTTTAAAAATAAGACAGAGAAGACTGTGAAGAACCCTACTAATATTATAAATGTGAAAGAATGGGTGTTTGTTGTTTTTTTTTGTTTGTTTGTTTGTCCTTCAATCGCGCTGAAACGGCTTAATGGATTTAGATGAAATTTGGAACACAGACAGATCATGTCCTGGATTAACATATTCTATGATACTTTTTATCGACATAAGTATCACGGGAGCGAAGCCCGTGGCCTCAGTTAGTTAGACACAATAGTAGTTTCATAGGTAGGTTATCACTATGGATACTAGAAGATTTTATGGAATGGGTACTAATTGAGACGACCTCTGTGGTCTAGGGGTTCGAGTGTCGGACTGCTGTTAACGAGGTCGTGGGTTCGATTCCCACAGGACAGAAATATTTGAGTGATGAACATAAGCGTTTGTTTTGGTCTGGGTGTTGCTTATGTATTATAAAGTTATAAGTATGTATTTACAAAAAAAAAAGTATATAAGTATTATATCCATCGTCTAGTACCCATACCACAAGCTCTGCTTAGTTTGGGACTAGATGGTGCTGTGTAAAAATGTCCCGAAGATATTTATTTATTTATATCCATTGTCTAGTACCCATAGTATAAGCTCTGCTTAGTTTGAGACTAGATGGTGCTGTGTAAAAATGTCCCAAAGATGTTTATTATTATTAATAATTAAAAATCTGAACTGCAAAAACGTTTGAGAAAAATGAGAAATATTAACAATTTAATGTTAGTATTTCCGTTGTTCAGATAGAAAATATTATTGTGCACTAAAATGAAGATAAAATCATGGATAGTAGTAGAAGAGCTTTTTTTGTGAAAGAGCTCGTCTGGGGAAGTCCTACCACCGTATCTACTTCCCCGCCAAATAGTGATGCTTGCATTGCTGTGTTTCGGTCTGAAGGGTACGGGTGCCGGTGAAATTACAATCACATGAGACTTTCCATCTTCATGTCTCAGTTTGGCGAACCGACTTGCGGTGCCATTTCGGTAACAGCCTATGTGGTATTGCAGTTGTTATGGACAAAGGTAACCGCTTAATATGAGGAGGGCCTTAATCTCGTTTCGCCATCCTATACTATAAAAAAAATGGATTTTTTCAATAAAATATGGTTTACCTTATTTTTGTTGATTTAATGTACACTACCTCGTACAAGCACTTTTACGATGGACCATCTCCTTTGCTCCAGGTATAAATTAAAGTATTTTCAAGAGGGTACCCAACTATATTTTTTTTTTAATCTGTGCTACTTTCAGATTCTTTTTTGTATCTTGTTGCGGAGGTCACATTATCAAGATTTGGCGAAGATATGTGACAACTTCGTCAGAAATTGCATACATTTTCTTGTCTTCGGGCTGTCGGGCGCTAACTCGAACATTCACCCAGTATAAGAGCGTTTACTGACACAAATGCACAAACACCCCTGAAGGTCACACGAATACTTGTTGTATGCAGGAATCGAACCTGCGACCTATAGCAAATAAACCAATCGCTCAGCCACTGCATCAAACATAAAAACCTTTTTAAGTCGATGTGAAGTATGAGTATATTTTTAAAGCTAGTAAGCTTTAAACTAAGACTCATACTCAAGTTGATGCTCATCCCTATGCGATATTAAACGCCAATTTAAGTGTAAGGTCGTCGGATGAGCGATGTCACAGTACACAACGTGTTGCTCATAAACTTGCCACGTTCATTAATTTGAGGTGTCACTGCAGCATACACGCTGAAATTTGAGTCGCTTGAATCCCGAAAAGGGGTCATTGTACTCATCATTATGAACAACTTTTAGTATGGGACCAACCCTGAAATCGCGAAAAAAATATCAGGTGGTCCCTACATTTGTGTTCACTTAAATCAATAAAATGTAGGGACCACCAAATTTCAAATTTCAGCATGTATAAACCTATCTAACTATATCTAAGGGACTTTTCGCGCACAATGAAATCAAAACAAAACAAACATTTTGACTAAGATCGACGTTTCAGCCAAGATGCATTGGCCGTGGTCACGAGCAGACTAAAAGTATGCGGGTATCATCTTCTTGAGCGGCGGGTGTTTTCTTGAACTAGCCGCGGTTGGTTGTTCGTAACGTCGCTGTCCGTAACAAGATATGCTGAATCACGACACACAATGCTGACAGTTTCGGCGGACATACATGTAGACAAACCACGACGAGAACACTTCTCGATTACCGGATTCCACGAGGAGGACAACCTATATAGTTGAATATGAGTGAAAGTTTAAAAACTTTTATAAACCTATCGACTTCTCGAAAGTATACATAAGATACATAATCAGCCACTTAGTGTCCCACAACTGAGCATGAGCCACTTCTCAGTATAAGAAGGTTAAGGCCTTAGTCCATCATGCTAGCCTAGTGAGGGTTGGCAGACTATATGCCATAGAGAACAGTATGGATCTCCTCCACGCGATTGAAGCCACGGGCATAGGCTAGTCTTAACATAACATAACATCACGCCTATATTTCCCCGAAGGGGTAGGCAGAGGTACACCTCATACTACTATACATAGTACTACTGTACTGGAGATACTATACATAGTACACCCACATTTTGCCAGTTATGTTATAGTCCCATGTAATAGGGGGCGAGCCTATTGCCATTGACCGGGCACAAATCCAGACTCCGGGCTGCTACTGAGAATTTCCTAATGAAAAAACCCAATAACCCTTTGCCCGACCCGGGAATCGAACCCAGGACCCCACGCTCAGCAGTCGCGCTTGCAACCACGGGATATTTTTTTTTCGCTGCACCGCCTCGTTTGGGGTACCATTGAATAGGTCTACTAAAATGAAGGTAACGTTTTATACATAACTTTTTTATCAGGTGTACCATCTGCGAAATATAGCCCGCCAAAGTGGCTTGCAATGTGCCCCCACAATGCCTAAAAAAAAATTTTGCACCTTTTTACACAGCACCATCTAGTCCCAAACTAAGCAGAGCTTGTGCTATGGGTACTAGACAATGTATATGATACTTATATACTTTTTTTTTGTGAATACATACTTATAATACATAAGCAACACCCAGACCAACACAAACACTTATGTTCAAAATCACGATAACATCTGAAATCACCGCCATCATTTAACAAGAAGGACTTATAAAACTTTTTGATACGTGAGTTGTGTTTATGTTACCGGTTCTGAGAGAAAACCGGATATATTCGGAAACGGAAGTTCGCAATGCGGGTCGGTACATAAAGGAATGGACCAATTGAGGACGTTTCTTTAAACAATATAGTTATGTTCTGCAGATCGTATATCTTTTCGGCACGCTCGCTTTAGTAGAGGAAGTACCTATGTACCATCTGGGCACTGAAACTAAAACGAAATAACTAAGTCTATTTAAGACAATAAATAGACTCAGTTATTTCGTTTTAGTTTCAGTCCCTAGGTCACGATCTCCCGTGGCCAGTCTGGAAATCCCTCAATCGGCTCAGGACTCAAGTCGGTCGCTGCAGAGAAAATTTGTGCAAATGGGGAATTCGAGACTCCTCAAAAACTGAATGCGATTGTGGGGCCCCCATTCAGTCCATGGCCTATTTGCTTACTTGTCCCTTGTGCCCTGTCAACTGTACAAGAGCCGACTTAAATGAAGCCACGATCACCGCCATAGAAGTGGCCAAATATTATATAGAAAAAGTGTGAACCATTGACACGAAAGAAGAAGAAGGTCCACCTGGCGGGGGGGCGCCCTACGCTGCGTTTGCCGATTCGCGGTCTACGGAGACCGCGAATCGGCAAACGCAGCCTCAGTCCTTGAGTGGTTACGGACTCGTCTGCTCCAGCGATCATCGGTCCTTCGACAGACATGGCCAGCCCACTGCCACTTCAGCTTACTGATCCTACAAGCTATGTCGGTCACTCCGGTTCTTCTCCGAATAATCTCGTTTCAGATTTTATCCTTCAAAGAAACTCCAAGCATAGCTCGCTCCATAGCTCGCTGAGCGACTTTAAATTTGTGGACTAGCCCAACTTTCAGTGTCCACGTCTCAGCACCGTAAGTCATGACAGGCAGGACGCACTGGTTGAAAACCTAATTGATTAGAAGGTTCAAAGTCACTCAAAGGGCAATAGAGAGAGCTATGTTCGGAGTGACCCTGCGTGATTGAATTAGAAATGAGGAGATTGGCAGGAGAATGAAAGTAACCGACTTAGCCCGAAGAATTGCCAAACTTAAGTGACAGTTGGGCGGGGCACATTGCTCGCAGAACGGATGAATGAATGAATGAATGAATGAATGATATATTTATTTGCAAGAACATAGGTAACATTGAGTTCGTCTAAAGTTAAAATTGGGTATCACTACATTCGACATTTCAGTCAATGTCATGGCTGATGGGGCAGTAAAGTTCTGGAGTGGCGACCGCGTACTGGAAGGCGCAGCGTGGGTAGGCCCTCCACAAGGTGGACCGACGACCTGGTGACGGTCGCGGAAATCTGCTGGATGCGGAAAGCGCATGACTGGTCGTTGTGGCGATGCTTGGGGGAGGCCTATGTCCAGCAGTTGACGGATTATGGCTGAAATGATGATGATGATGATGATCACCCAAAAATGGCTATGTTGCTCAGAGAACATAAATTATGCTCGTGTTCTCCCACTTCTCTAAGGAACGAAAAATGTATTATGGGGACTTTTAACGTGAAAGTTTTTCTGCAACGTTTTTATTAATCGTCCTTAATTATGATCCTTTAACGTTATGGATTAATCAGTCTTGTTGTATCAGTACATTCATTACTGACTCAAAAAATTTATTTGTGTAAAGATTTTTCAATCGCTTAGTACCTAATTACATACTGAAAATTGTTTCCCCCCCTCCAGGTAAACGTACGAGTTGAATAAGGTAGCTGGGGACACACACATTAAATATGGTATTTCAACAATAATTCAGTAAATCTACTGAAATAAAGTAGTAAATTTTTTATCAACTCATCAACTCCTCGCAACGGCTATCGCAGTCCACTGCTGGACATGTCCTATTCTAAGTTACGCCACAATATGGGTCCTCCGCCTCTGGCATCCAGTCCCCCCCAACTACATTCTTTAGCTTGTCGGTCCACCTAGCTGGGGGAGGCAATTTTCAGTATGAAATATTATTAGGCGCTCAAACTTACTTTTACTCAAAACTAATTTTACTTACATCGCAATAAATTTGCGATACATAATTATCTACAACAAAACACATTTCCTTACGTGGTAATATTTTTATTTGTCGATCACAAATAAAAATGTTGCCATTTTTCAACCGAATAACTCTATGTTTATTGAAAAAACCAAACTGATTGATTCACGATAAGTAAATTGGTACTGGCCGGTTGTGCTACCTGCGAATGAAAATAACACTTTTTCATTTTTTTATCGAATTTGTTTTCAATAAGGCGGGCTCCACAAGTTGGCCCCAACGTTGGGGCGAACGTTGGCCCGTAATTATGCCTAGCGTCCACTTTGGTCAGAGCCAATGTAAAGACGTCTAAAATAGATGTTGCACTGCGCACTTTAAGATAGGTGAGTGCTTAAGAGCTGAACTGTCAATTAAAATTAAACAATAGTTAAACAATGGACGTCGTCTTTGAAAAATGTTTTGACAAACAAGATAATATCATTGTTATTTGTTAATAAACACACATTTTCAAGACGTGGTGACCGTAGGAACAAGCTTATTCGATGCACCTTACTGCATGAGTGCTGCGGCAAGACAGAGTAAACCGCCAACGTGTGGGCGCATCTCCAACGTTAGCGCATAATTCCATTGATAAAACCGACACGCGACGGCTAACTTCCAATGCTCGCCCTAACGTTCGGACCAACTCCATTTTCCCGATGCACACGCTGGTGAATAGCGTTGGTGCCAACGTTCGGGCCAACTTGTGGAGCCGGGATAGCAATGTGTGGTGTGTTGTAATTTCAAATATGTATTGGCTTTATTGTATCTTTTTATTTAATGTTTTTTTTGTTAATGTCTGTCTGGAGACTTTAATAAATTAAGTATATCTTTAGTTATTTTCTTTTTAATTTTGTTTTTCCTGCTGGATATATTACATGACATCTACTACATCAGAGAGGATAGCCCTTCACATATACGGAAATCCCAAAACCAACGTTTTCCCAAAGGACATTATATTGGTCCTTCTAAGCAACATTTCAATTCCTTACATGTCAACTACCATACTTATTACAACAAAAACCCCATCCACCCCCTCTCAACATGCCTTAGGATCCGTTTCATCCCACGCTATATCATCAAATACAACCCACTTAGCTTCTGTTTGCACAGATAAACGAATATGTGACGTATCGCAGTAGGGGATCGACTGGGCAAGTTCCTACAGATTCTTTGTACCCTAAATAAATATTGGAAACTATGTTTGATGAGAATCGGGTGGCAGATGGCTTCATGTATTTGTGTCGACTTTGTAATTGGTGATTGGCTGTGAAGGCATAAAAAATAAATATGTCAGCTGATCACGGGGTCAACAGTCACGGGACGCGTGATCTTGTAGGTTTACATCATATTACATACCTAGTATTTTTGAGGTAGGTAGGGTAGGATATAGGTTTATCATAATTGTTATAAAATACGTATAAAATACTTTTCGCGCGTCGCGCTGCCGTTGACCCCGTGATCAGCTGGCTGTAGTTGAAACTATGAGTTATTGGGATATCGATACCATCACGTCTATGAAGTTTTGCCGGCTAATTTAATTTAAAGTTCTATTGTAGGAAGCAAGTTTGAATCCCAAAAAAACCGTTGAGAATTTTCCAACGGATAAAGCTAACTTAATCACCACACAAAGAAGGAGGGTTGCAACTTGCAACTAAGCCCGAACTAAGCACCGAATTTAATCTTATGCACAGACGACCTCATCAGATAAAAAAACTAGCCAAGTGCGAGTCGGACTCGCGCACAAATGGTTTCGTACCACCACACATGTCTGTGTTTACCATATTTTTATTATTTCTTGTTTAACGATGGAGTATGGACTAAAATTAAGCAAGTTTGATGCGTATATGTATCATCGTTTAAAAAATAGAGCATCGTTGCAAAAAAAATCATTTGTGCGACGTTTCTTGTGTGAGGATTTAGAGGGAATTTAGACTTTAGACAGAGGCCATAGTAACACATATTGTTTGATATGTTTTAGTATTTGCCACAACAGAGGCCATAGTACAGTCTAACAAAGCAATTGGTATACAGGGTAGAGATATATAAATGAAGTTTTCTCAGAAGATTATTGATATTTTTGAGTGAAATATCATTTTAATAACGGACAAAGTTAAACTGTATTTATACAAAACCCTAATCAAAAAATTCTGTAATAATTTCCTGATAAATCTTCATCTATATCTGGCGACCCTGGATACTAATTGCTTTGTTAGACTGTACCTAACACATATTGTTTTTTTTTTGTATTTGCCATAACAGAGGCCATCGTAACACCATATTTTTTGAAAATGTTTAGTATTTGCTATAACAGGGGCCATAGTAACAGTTTGAAAATTAAAGCTGGCTATCTCTTATCGTTAAAAAGATACAGCCCTGTGACAGACAGACATAGAGACGGATGGAAAGACGACGTAGGTAGTAATAGGGTTCTGTTAGCACCCTTTGTGTACGGAACCCCAAAAAAGCAATTATTTGAACAGCATCCTTTAGAATGCTGATTTACAATTGACTTTTCGAGATAAAATCAAATCTCAATTTTATTGATCTTTGATAACTTACCGATATCAATCGAAATCTAAGAATTGCATAAAATTAAAGATTTGCTTTATTCAAACTACTTGCATCCACTTTAAAACATACCTTCTTCCCTCTCTGTTCTTTTTTTCTAGTTAAAAAGAGAAAACGATAACCGTTCAATACTAAGGAGTTTCCGAGAAATCGTGAACTCAAGTTTCCAAAATGGGATTTGTCTTTTGAGATCTTACAAAAGTGCTGACCGTTCGTTTGTTATCAGATCATAAGAGGGTTGAAACTTCCTTTGCTGGTTTGCATTTGGACATGTTAACGCTGATTTTAATGAAGGATAAGTCTAAAATAATAGAAAAACTTAATGTAGATTTGCAGAGACTTTGGCAGTAAGTAAATCTGTGCGTAAGTTATTTTTTAACCGAGGAAAAAAAATTGTAGATTCTCAATACGACGCGTATACATGCTGAAATTTGAATCGTTTATTTCCTGAAGGGATCATTGTACTCATCATTATGAACAACTACAAACAAATTCCCTCCGTGTGTCGCGTGCGACACAAAAACGATTTGCACCACCAAAAGAATTTGCAGGTATTCCCACCCTTTGACAATGCCACCGATGACTTATTTTCAGAGTCGTTCGGGATTTATTCTCAAACCCTCGCTATGTATATATGTGAAAATTTGGGTATTAAATAATCGTCGAAATTTTCAAGTATTTTTAGATCAATCAATCAATCAATCAACTCAGCCTATCGCAGTCCACTGCTGGACATAGGCCTCTCCCAAGTTGCGCCACAACTCTCCACTCAAAGACTCGTCTACTCCAATGGCCATCAGTCCTTCGACAGACATACACAGTACAACAACTTGTAAATACATATTTTTTTTATGTATGACCATGTATAACTTTTTACATAGTAGTCCGATTTTGATGATTCTTATTTTAATGGATAGGGTATATTTCAAAATTGGTCCCAATTAAATGTAAAAATCAAAATCCACCCCTAAGGGTAGGAAAACAGTGCTTGTTCACCCACTGAATTCTTACCTGTTAACCGATTCTGTTGAAACTTGGCACAAATAAATGTAGTTCTAGACTCTATAACACTAGTTGTCCTGTCGACTAGTTGACTAGTTGATGAGGCGGTGCTGGTTGGGTGCCGGGTGGCTCTAATGAGCTGTGACCTTTTACATTTGCTTATAACAACTGCAATACCACCTAGGCTGCTGTCTTAATGGTATTGCAAGTCATCATTACTGTTTGGTGGCAGAATGCAACATTCACCAATCAATCTTATATCTTGCCTCGTGACCTCCAAGGATATCGCGGAATACTCCGCCGTTTTCTGCTCACATAAGCAATATTTTTTTTTGTTAAGTAGAAGTCTACGAAAACATTTTACTTAAATTGCATTTCACATGCGTAAAGGTACAAATAGTTCTAAAGGTAGAAGTACCAGGCCCCTCAGAAAGTATTGCGAAAAAAAGTTTTTATATATGGGAGACTGGCCAGTTATAATGTTTTTCGAAAATATGATTATTTATAAGTAAAAATAAGTAAGTTCCAATTTCAAAATTTCCCTCCACATTTTTTGCGAGTTAATTCAAAGTATTGTGTCTCACTGAAATATGGATCTGCGCCGGGAACATTTTAGAGCTATGATTTTATACGATTTCAAGTGTCGCCTGAAACCGGATGAATCGTACGATAGACTTCAAATGGCATTCATGGATGAAGGCCCTTCCAAGGCAACCGTGTATCGTTGGTATAACGAATTCAAGCGCGGTCGACCAACTTTGGGGGATGACGAAAGAAGCGGTCGCCCTTTGACGGCTGTTACCGAAGAAAACGTGCTAGCAGTGAAAAATTTAATCCAAGACAATAGGCGAATTACATATCAGGAGATTCAACACATATTGAAGATTGGATCGGGAAGCGTTCACGAGATTCTACACAGCCATCTTCGCGTGAGGAGGATAGTTTCACGCTGGGTGCCGCACAACCTCACCGATGCTCAGAAGCAGGCCCGGGTGGAATGGTGCCGTGATATGCTTAACAAATTTGAAGCAGGCTCGTCTCGGCGTGTTTACGACATCGTTACAGGTGATGAGTCCTGGATTTATCAATACGACCCAGAAACCAAGCGCCAGTCGACTGTTTGGGTGTTTCAAAATGAGCCAACGCCTACCAAAGTGAAGCGATCTAGAAGCGGGGGTAAGATTTTGATCGCTAGCTTTTTTAATTTGACTGGCCACTTGGTATCAATTCCCTTACGGGATCAAAGAAGCATTAATGCCGAATGGTATACTACCAAATGTTTGCCAGAAGTTTTCTTTGTTATAAGCAACAAGCGACCAAACACAGGGCTCCGCGGGCTACTGCTCCACCACGACAATGCACCTGCGCACACCGCACTCAAAACGAGGGACTTCCTGGACAGCACGCCAGTCAAACTCCTGGGTCACCCTCCTTACAGCCCTGATCTAGCACCGTGTGACTTCTTTTTATTCCCAAAAATAAAAAATCAGCTCAAAGGGATACAATTTTCGTCGCCGGAAGATGCGCTGGCTGCGTTCGAGCAGGCTGTAAACGAGGTGTCTGCGGCGGACTGGAAAAAGTGTTTTGAAAACTGGTTTAGGCGCATGAATCTTTGTACAGAGGCTGGTGGAAAGTACTTTGAAAAGATTTGATAAAAATATATGTACGTATAGAACAATTTTTTTTAGTTTCGCAAAACTTTCTGAGTGTCCCACGTATAAATAATGCTCTTTTACTCAAAAGATATAACGCTGTTAGTGCTGGTACCCAATCAATTGTCCCATAACCCATGTTAAGAACCCTGGAACGTTTCTGCATTTTCGATCAAAAGGTGTACGTAGTTTTGATAATCCCCCAAAGGACGCTGCGCTAGGTCAACGTACATGGTCATTGCTCTCAAAAGCATTTTAACCTAGCTCCTATGACAAGCAATGTGTTTTAAGCTAGATGTTGTTGTTGGTGTTATGTGGTTTAGTCCTAAAGTTCCCAATGAGCTTCGAATTTATGGTAACTGGGTTATTAAAAATATATATTCATCTGTGGTAAAAATAATAATTCCCTCGTCCCATTTGTTTGATGACGTCTGTGGTCTAGTGGTTCGAGGGCCGGACTGCTGATCACGAGGTCGTGGGTTCGATTCCCACAGGACACAAATATTTGTGTGATGAACATAAGTGTTTGTGTTGGTCTGGGTGTTTCTTATATATTATAAGTATGTATTTATAAATAAATAAAGTATATAAGTATTATATCCATTGTCTAGTACCCATAGCACAAGCTCTGCTTAGTTTGGGACTAGATGGTGCTGTGTAAAAATGTGCCAAAGATATTTATTATTATTTATTATTTATATTATTTGTGTTGGTTGCTAGGACAATTGCAGCCTCTTCTTTTGTTTCTTATTACAAAATAGGCAACATAATACAGCCAAGGAAAAGTTAACATTTTCATGAAGTTGTAGGGTTTGAGTCATGTGAATGAGTTTGATTATCAACTTGCTTTAACGACGAAGAAAAATATCGAAATCTGCACACCTGAGAGTGCTTTATGAACTTGGTGGTGTGTGTAGGCAGTTAAGCCACAGGATGGCCTCCTGTGGCTTAACTGCCTGTGTGTTAGACTAAGGCCTGAAACTTTCTCATTCTGAGAAGAGGCCCGTGCCCAGCAGTGGGATAATAACGGGCTGGTTATGTAGTGAAGTATTCAGGGCGTCCCACGGATATGCCACATGGAGGGAAAGTACCTTGTATGTTATAGATGGAACATTTTACTGAAAGAAAACATTATTTGAATTTAAAAAACAATTTAAACTGCATTCATAGATATTTAAATAATTACATGGTTGAACCGGAAATCGAACCCGTTACATGAGAAAAATAATCACCCTGTAGCTTTATCATACCGATCGAAAGGCTTCATCATAAGGGTTATTTTTTGCTAAACAACATAGTGTCACCTCTGGTCTCGGAGGGGAGTGATATAGCGACATCTATCCGGTGACATGAGAACTATCCTACATCGCGTAAGCAGAGTTTACACGCATGTTAACATATAGTATACAAGAGCCCAACATCAACCGTTGGGCAGTAGCCCGCCAGGCACAGACCCAGCCTGGTCGGAGGATGCTCCCTTTGTGTTGGAGGAACATGATACCTTGTTCCTCCATAAAGTTGTATTCCAAACAAATTTGAAACGAGCATATCGATTGGCGGCAAGACTTTAAAAATTATTCATCATCATCATCATCATCATTTCAGCCGAAAGACGTCCACTGCTGGACATAGGCCTCCCCCAAACATCGCCACAACGACCGGTCCTGTGCCTTCCGCATCCAGCGGATTCCCGCGACCTTCACCAGGTCGTCGGTCCACCTTGTGGGGGGCCTACCCACGCTGCGCCTTCCAGTACGCGGTCGCCACTCCAGAACTTTACTGCCCCATCGGCCATCCGTTCTGCGAGCAATGTGCCCCGCCCACTGCCACTTAAGTTTGGCAATTCTTCGGGCTATGTCGGTTACTTTCGTTCTCCTGCGAATTATTATTCGGAATTATTTGCGGAAAAATTATTCAATTGTAAACATCACCATCACAAAAACATATCTTAAAATTCTAACAGACTGCAAACGTACCATCTAAAACGGGCCACCGTAATTATTTTATTTACGCGTTAAAAACGGACCAAGGTCTGTGTTTATTGTGCCACAAAAAAAAAGAAAATATCATTCTCTCGAAGCCAGAGTTGCTGATAACCTCCTCAGCAATTAGAGGAAGCTCGTAAAAGTTTAACAGTGTAACTGTGCCGAATATAATTCAGTTATCTTTACATTTTCGTTTACAGACGTAATTTGTAGCAAAGAGTTATAATTTAAAGTTATAAATTGTGGAAAGAAAAAATCGCTGACGAGCAGGATTCGAACCTGCGACTCCTGGCTCAGTACGCCATGCATAATTTTTTTTTTTTTTTTTTTTTTCCTTTCCTCAATTTATATCTTTAGAATTCGCTTCGCATGCGTAAAATGCGTTAAAATAATAAAATAGTTATAATTTAGTTTGATGGAGTGATGAAAAGTGACAATCCAATGTAGTTGTTGTTGATGTAGTTGTTATAATTATTTTAGTTTCTATTAATTCTAGTGTTCTATTGGTCCGCCTAATTGTTAGTACTGTGCTCATGTTTGTTATAACTTTATTTTTATTTTTATGGTGTGCAAACAATAAAGTATACTCTATTTATCTATCTATCTATCCATTTCTAACCTAACCTATCCAAGTCACGGAGCTCAAATGTGGTACATACTTCCACAAAACTGCGATATATATTTTATACAATACCTAGACTGTTTATACGATGTCTTGGCAATGTATAACATAACATCACGCCTGTATTTCCCCGAAGGGGTAGACAGAGGTGTAATAATACACCCACATTTCGCCAGTTATGTTATAGTCCCATGTAATAGGGGGCGAGCCTATTGCCATTGACCGGGCACAAATACAGACTCCGGGTTGCTACTGAGAATTTCCTAATGAAAAAACCCAATAACACTTTGCCCGACCCGGGAATCGGACCCAGGACCCCACGCTCAGCAGTCGCGCTTGCAACCACTAGATCAACGAGGCAGTCAATAGGCAATGAATAGTTATATACATTAAGCATTTGCATATTGCCTGAAGCAGTCTGGTATTGTATAGAATGAAGAGGTATTCTGTAAAATATCTGAGTTTGAAAGGTACAATTTGTGGAAAAAAATATCACTTTCCTAAAATAATAAGTAGAGAGTTAAGTTATGGCGATCGGAACTTTAATAAAAAAATATTTATTTATTACAATTTAATTAATATAAAAGAACAATATATTTGTTATACGACTGATACAAGACTAACTGAAAAACAATACCAGGCCCCTCAGAAAGTATTGCGAAAAAAAGTTTTTATATATGGGAGACTGGCCAGTTATAATGTTTTTCGAAAATATGATTATTTATAAGTAAAAATAAGTAAGTTCCAATTTCAAAATTTCCCTCCACATTTTTTGCGAGTTAATTCAAAGTATTGTGTCTCACTGAAATATGGATCTGCGCCGGGAACATTTTAGAGCTATGATTTTATACGATTTCAAGTGTCGCCTGAAACCGGATGAATCGTACGATAGACTTCAAATGGCATTCATGGATGAAGGCCCTTCCAAGGCAACCGTGTATCGTTGGTATAACGAATTCAAGCGCGGTCGACCAACTTTGGGGGATGACGAAAGAAGCGGTCGCCCTTTGACGGCTGTTACCGAAGAAAACGTGCTAGCAGTGAAAAATTTAATCCAAGACAATAGGCGAATTACATATCAGGAGATTCAACACATATTGAAGATTGGATCGGGAAGCGTTCACGAGATTCTACACAGCCATCTTCGCGTGAGGAGGATAGTATCACGCTGGGTGCCGCACAACCTCACCGATGCTCAGAAGCAGGCCCGGGTGGAATGGTGCCGTGATATGCTTAACAAATTTGAAGCAGGCTCGTCTCGGCGTGTTTACGACATCGTTACAGGTGATGAGTCCTGGATTTATCAATACGACCTAGAAACCAAGCGCCAGTCGACTGTTTGGGTGTTTCAAAATGAGCCAACGCCTACCAAAGTGAAGCGATCTAGAAGCGGGGGTAAGATTTTGATCGCTAGCTTTTTTAATTTGACTGGCCACTTGGTATCAATTCCCTTACGGGATCAAAGAAGCATTAATGCCGAATGGTATACTACCAAATGTTTGCCAGAAGTTTTCTCTGTTATAAGCAACAAGCGACCAAACACAGGGCTCCGCGGGCTACTGCTCCACCACGACAATGCACCTGCGCACACCGCACTCAAAACGAGGGACTTCCTGGACAGCACGCCAGTCAAACTCCTGGGTCACCCTCCTTACAGCCCTGATCTAGCACCGTGTGACTTCTTTTTATTCCCAAAAATAAAAAATCAGCTCAAAGGGATACAATTTTCGTCGCCGGAAGATGCGCTGGCTGCGTTCGAGCAGGCTGTAAACGAGGTGTCTGCGGCGGACTGGAAAAAGTGTTTTGAAAACTGGTTTAGGCGCATGAATCTTTGTATAGAGGCTGGTGGAAAGTACTTTGGAAAGATTTGATAAAAATATATGTACGTATAGAACAATTTTTTTTAGTTTCGCAAAACTTTCTGAGTGTCCCACGTATTATAGAATTACAAGTGAAATGACACTTAAGCTGCTATTGCATTTATGTTGGTCGGCGGCCACTGCATACTCAGCATAAGAGGTTGCTATGCTGAGTTAACTAGAGACACAACTTATTATTTAAAGGGTGCCACTGACGGTGCGTCCATCAGTCCGAATGCCGTGGCCGAATTCCAAAATATCTCCGTGAATGTTGAAAACGTATGATATTTTTAGAACTAGTCAAGCATTTTTGGAAGTTGTCATTAAAACGACGTCCGAATGGATGCATCGTCAGTGGCACCCTTTAAATAATAATTTGTGTTGAGTGATTTTAATACTCCAGTGGTCTCCAAGTGTTGTGGTGCAACCTCTCCCAGGTTGCACCACAACAGGCCTATGTCCAACAGTGGACTGGATATGCAAATCGATGAAATGAACGAGGATAGCTGTAATCCTTCCTCCAATCATCTTCAGGATTTTGTTGTCACTCCCAAGTGCTACTATGGGCTATCTTGTGTATAAAGCGTGGCTTTCATACATAGGAAGACTTACCACCAAAAACTACGTCATCATCCTCCGAGCCTTTTTTCCCAATTATATTGGGGTCGGCTTCCAGTCTAGCCAGATGCGGCTGAATATTAGTATTTTACATGGAAAGAAAAGAAAAGAAAGAAAGAAAAACTTTTATTTAGCACAGAACACAGGACAGCACAACAATAACATTAATAAAAATACTAAAGTTAATAGGTAAATAAAATATGAAGTTGCTGCCGGGCATGCCCATGCCAAAAGGGTCACCAACTCAGCATGTGCTGGCGTGGAACATCCAGCGCTGATTTTCAGTTGGCACCCTGCAGTGACACACGGACGAAGGAACTGTGTTTATAGATAATAATAACTAAGTACATGTATCGGTCTAGGGTAAAAAAATGTGTTAAAATAAATAAAAGTTCTTTAAAAAAATATATATTAAAACAATATTGAAAATGTATATTAAAATAAGGCATAAGAATAAAAAGGAAAATGCGCTGGATGCGGAAAGCGCAGGACCGGTCGACGATGCTTGGGGGAGGCCTATGTCCAGCAGTGGAAGTCTTTTGGCTGAAATGATGATGATGATGATTATTATTATATAATTATTATTTTGGTAATCGTAATTGTATTATTTTGATATTTTATTTATAAATATTAAAATTAATTAGATAAAAGATTTGTCAACATTAATTGCATTGTATTCGATTTGAGAGGTAAGAATAAAAGTTTTTAGCCTAATTCTAAAAGTATTTTTACTTGTCAGGTCCCTAATTGGTGGAGGAATGTTGTTCCAACACTTTGACGCCGCATACCGGAAGCTTCCTCGAAAGGCAGCAGTTTTGTGTTGCGGTATAGCCAGTTGCTGAGCACATCGTCTAGGCTTGCGCTGCCGATAGCTATGAACCCATGCCAATTTAGAATGTAGGTATGACGGGCACTTGTACTTAATCACACCAAAAAGTAGACAAGCGAGGTGCAATTTTCGACGTGACTTCATTTTTAAAATATTGTGTCTGTTCAGGAACGGAGTAATGTGGCTCCTTGGTGGAACATCAAAGCAAAACCGTGCACAGGCATTCTGTACCCTTTGGATCAACCTTTCAGTGCGCGCTAAGAGCCTGGGTCCTAAAACAGTATCTGCGTAGTTTAGTTTTGATAGAACTAAAGTTTCAACAAGCTGTATACGCAATTCCTCGCTCAGGTATGGACGCATTTTATACAGAACTTTTAGGCGGTAAAAACAGTTTTTAACACAGTTCGCTATGTGATTCTCAAAATGAAGACTCTGATCCATAATCAAACCCAGATTCCGCGCCTCACTCACGCACTCAATATGTTCACCTTTAAGAGTAACGTTACCATTGTTCAGGTCTACTTTATCCAACTGACCCCTAGATCGGAAAAGCATGAATTTAGTTTTGGCTGGGTTAAGAAGAAGAGAGTTGCGCTCAGACCAATTCACAATCCTATCTAAATCCTCGTTGATGGCCCTCACTGCAGACTCATATTCTTCAGGTTTAAAAGAAAGATATATTTGCAGATCGTCAGCGTTAATATGATGTTTACAGTTTTTTAAAACTTGAACTATATCAGCACTATATAAGGTGAACAACGTAGGACCTAATATCGATCCTTGTGGAACGCCTTTAACCACAGGGGTCATGTCAGATAAAATAGTTGAGCCATTGATGTCACGAATTTCAACAAATTGGAAACGGTTGCTTAGATAGCTGTCGAACCATTTAACTGAGGATGCATCAAACCCATAGTACGCCATCTTTGAGAGCAAGAGAGATAAATTTATTGCATCAAATGCCCTAGAGAAATCTAACAACACCAACAGAGTACACAGACCCTCATCTTGGGCAGACAGTATGTTGTCCGTCACATCCAATAACGCCGTTGCAGTACTGCGGCCTTTCCTAAAACCCGATTGCGCCTCCGGAAGAATGTCATGGAGCGACTGCCATCAGACCCCGCAAGCCAGTTACTGGGTAATACTGAAATCAGAGGTTAGACCAGTTGTCAGACTTTCAGGCTTCTGACTACCCGTAACAACTGCCATAGATATTCGTATGACAACCGGGACCGACAGCTTAACGTGCTCTCAGAGGCACGGAGGGGTCTCGATGTGTAACGAAACGGTCACCCATCCACAGAATGACCGCGGCAAGTGCAGCTTAACCTTGCAGATCGTACAATCCGCGCAGTCGGTGCATCGCTACGAGCCCCTACCACCAAAAACTACGTACACCGTTAAAATTCCCACCGCGTTTACAGCTCAACGAAATTTTGAAATATTTTTATATCGACACTGTCACACCGAAACACAAATGTTTGTATTCACAAAGGCTTTGAGCTATGAATATTTTAATTTCCGGTCCGCCCGTCACTGAGATTAAGGAGATCCATCTTGAAATACTTTATTAACTGGTAACCGTGCTGCGCTGCAGCATGATTGTACGTCGCTTTTGTTTTGTGTGGTAATTTTGTTTGGGTAAATTGTTCTGGGGCTGAATTGAAAAATATGTTTTAAATTTATTTTTTTGGAAAACTTAACCCCTTAGCTTTTCCTTCAATCCCTTAACTATGAAGAAACTGAAGAGTACCTGAATAAGTGAACACACACACAGACCCCACACACACGCTTATGTAACTCCTAGCAAAAACTCAAACGCACTACACAAATTTGCACACATACTCATTTAACGCACATACACACACACGACCCACCCCCTCATACCTCCACACTCACACTAACACACAATGCCTATCAATTTGAGAAACGATTGTACTTACCTTTTGTTTGCTTGTTTTTATTTTTATTTTTATTATTATTTATAAACTCGGAATGTATAACATGTGCTATAATCCTTCCATATCGATAGGGGATCGGAACTGTCTCTCCTAAACACAGGTTACTTTGTTGCCTAGCTAGGAGAACAGTACTCTACCCTTTAACTAGATTAAATAAGTACTTAAATTGTAAGCCTGTGCTAAAATCCTTCCATGTAATCTAGTCCAAGTTAAACAAATAAAAAATAACTAACTAACTAACTTACATATAATACCGTGTAGTATTCACCAACTTAACCAAGGCCCATCGTAAACTGTGGCTTAAGACTTACTATATCCAGCCTATCAATCAGTTAACCTGTCAATCAGTTTACTTATGACCACGACCGTGGGCGTTAAATTCCGTTTCATATTATATTAATAAGTTATGACCTAAACAAAAAACCTGACAAGAACCTGACAAATACCTGATAGGAAGGCTCAAAGTCACTCAAAGGTCAATTTAGAGGGCTATGCTGGGAGAGTCCCTGCGTGATCGAATAAAAAATGAGGAGATTCGCAGGAGAACAAAAGTAACCGACATAGCTCGACGAATGGCCAAACTTAAGTGGCAGTGGGCGGGGCACATTGCTTGCAGAACGGATGGCCGATGGGGCCGTAAAGTTCTGGAGTGGCGACCGCGTACTGGAAGGCGCAGCGTGGGTAGGCCCCCCACAAGGTGGACCGACGACCTGGTGAAGGTCGCGGAAATCCACTTGATACGGAAAGTGCAGGACTGGTCATTGCGGCGGGAGGGTCGACGGAGGCCTATGTCCAGCAGTGGACGTCTTTCGGCTGAAATGATGATGATGATAATGACCTAAATAACCTTGAAACAACAGAAACTATGATTGTGTTTAATGAAAACGCACAAAGCTGAGAAAAAAAAATCTATTTCAGCGGCAAGAAGTTCAATAAGTATTTGTGTAAAGTATTCAAAAATAAGGCTGTAATGATTCTCAGGCCATAAATAAACTCACTTTGAAATTAACAGGAACGTACAATCACACCTACAAATTTACAATAGAAACAATTATTATACTCGATTTCCCCATTACGGAGCATTTTCACTAATAGCCGGTTGCTATAGTTACGGCTAACAAGCCCAAAAACATGTTTACAATTAAGCAAAAAAGATCCGTTTGTTAAGAACATGAAATTAATTAGCCAGTCACAGGAAAATTTCTAAATTTAATTTATGAGAACTTCCCAAAGTTGTTTACGGGACAATAATTATCATTAAAATATGAAATTCGTGTAAAACTTGGTAACTCAACACGTTTTGATTAGGTATTTTGATAACTCAGGAGAATTTTCTCGGCGTTGACGAAATTAAATTTGTTAGAGTTGAGGGTCGGTCGGTACATACTTTGGATGGTAATTATTTTCGGTAATTTTATTTTTCGTTACGTACATTGCTACACATAATTTAGGTAAGTATGTGTTCGGAATCGGAATAGATCGAAATTGGTGTGTTCGTACTTAGTTTGTGATTTTACTTTAGATGTCGGCTTTTGACCGATGTGTTTTTAGTCTATCCTAGTCATACCTAACTATGAGAACTAAGGTGTCTGTACTGGAGGAGCTCAACATCACCAAACGATTATCTACAATATGCCAGGAGCGTGCCCTCAGCCTTTTCGGATATATTATGCGATCACCTAGGCATTGTCTGGAATGGCTCGTGATAGCTGGATAGAAGGAAAGCGGGCTTAAGGCAGAGCACCGGCAACATGGTCAGACGCGATTAAGAGGGCTATCGGAGGCAGCATGTACCGAGCGGCCCACACAGCGGAAGACCGCATAGTTTGGAAATGCATCGTATGTGGTCGCGATCCTCAGCAGTGAGGGAACGACGAAGAAGAAGAAGAAATACCTAAACTTGGTAGTCAAACGTCGAAAGTAAAATAGTCTGTTTCGTACTTTACCTTATCTATCCCAGAAGCAATTAAAATGAGGCAGTCAAAGGTCTATTTGATTTAAAGGTTAGTTGAAAGTAGTTTTGTTTAAAATTTCCGCACCCTGACTGCACGTGGTCAGACTTTGTCCTACCTCTAGAGTATTTTTAGGGTTCCGTAGTCCTACAAGGAACCCATATAGTTTCGTCATGTCCGTCCGTCTGTCCGTCTGTCCTAATCCTAAAGGATGGATGGAGGATCCTAAAGGAGGAATGACTTATGAACTAGGACGTCTTAAGTATTTTTCAGTTTTCTCACTATAACTCAAACATTTATAATCACATTATACTCAAAATAATTTAAAAAGAGAATTTTATAAAGGTCTATCAATGTGGAAGACTATATAAGTTTCTACGTTGCATAGTTTAGAAATGGCAGGGGGGGGGACACATTGCCAGCCACTTTGGCGAACTGTATTTCGCAGAGGGTATACCTGATAAAAAAGTTGTGTATGAAACATTACCTTCATTTTAGTAGACCTATTCAACGATACCCCCCACACGAGGGGGTGCAGCGAAAAAAATATTTTCATCGCCATTTCACATGTATGGGCGCCACCCCTAAAATACGTAATCAAGATTTTTTTATTCTTTTAGAATTGAGATTCTTCTATTCTATTCCATTTTTTGTCAAAACTTAATTTACTTATGTCTATAACTGTAGAAGTTATTAAGCGGTAAAGGATTAGGACAGACGGACAGACGGACAGATGGATAGACGGACAGACGGACAGACGGACAGACGGACAGACGGACGGACATGACGAAACTATAAGGGTTCCTTGTAGGACTTCGGAACCCTAAAAACGAGTAGGTAGACATTTAGACAAGCGAAAAATAAAAATGTACATATTTTGGAGGCCATACCCTTTTAATATAACGACATCTCGGTATAACTTCCTCCTCACTGTCGTCGCTTTCACTATTTTCAATCAAATTTATTAAACGTTGCATTATATCTTTGTGTTAGGTACGACGACCTAACTGACGAAGTGCGTCCAGTTGAATGAAATGACAGTACAATACCAGCAGTGTGACCGTTTTTAAAAAAACCGGCAAAGAGCATGTCGGGCCATGCTCAGTATTATAGGGTTCCTAAAGTCGGTGTAATTACAAACGAATCAAATCGAATATTAATCATGGCTATTTTAGTTTTTGCAATAATCGGCAGCTTTCGCGACTCAGAGCGTGTTGTTAGTACCGCCATCTAGCGATAAATTCAAGAAGCCAAATTGAAGAAGCGTGTCATTCAAAGTTACTTTTTGTGATTTTTTCAAATAGAAAGTAGCTAAAAGAGCATTATTTGCTATGATAATTTTTCTCTAAGGTCAATGACCTTTGAACTAGGACGTTTTAAGTATTTTTCAGTTTTCTCTCTATAACTCAAAAAATTATAATCATATTATACTCGAAATAATTTTAAAAGAGAGTTTTCATAAAGGTCTATCAATGTAGAAGATTATAAGTTTCTACATTGCATATTTTAGAAATGGCAGGGGGGGGGACACATTGCAAGCCACTTTGGCGGGCTATATTTCGCAAATGGTACACCTGATAAAAAAGTGGTGTATCAAACATTACCTTCATTTTAGTAGACCTATTCAACGATACCCCACACGAGGGGGTGCAGCGAAATAATTATTTTTTCCCCATTTCACATGTATGGACGCCACCCCTAAAATACGGAAAAACGATTTTTTTATTCTTTTAAAATTGAGATCTATATGTAGACTATTTTTTAACAAAATTTCATTTACTTATGTTTATAACTGTAGAAGTTATTAACCTGTAAAGGATTAGGACAGACGGACAGACGGACAGACGGACAGACGGACAGACGGACAGACGGACAGACGGACAGACGGACGGACATGACGAAACTATAAGGGTTCCTTGTAGGACTTCGGAACCCTAAAAATGAAAGTAAAACTTCTTTATACACGCTTGACTTCGGGAGTAAGCTTTTGAATGCGTTACGAAAAGTGTGATCGGGCGAGGCGAACGAAAGTTGAGCGGGAGATATAAGTTAGTGAAGTTTTACTTCAGTCGTGGAGTCTAAAGCACACTCGTATTTTTTTTTTATAGTAAAGGATGGCGAAACGAGCTTTAGCGCTACCTTACCTTTGCCATAACAACTTCAATACCACCTAGGCTGTTGCCTAAATGGTACCGCAAGTCGGTTCGCCAAACTGAGACATGAAGATGGAAAGTCTCATGTCATCATCACTATTTGGCGGAGAAGTAGGTACGGTTTAAGAAGTTAAAATAAATAAGTACCTACATTGTTTAAAAACCTTGTTTTTATTATAGCCATTTCTACAACCATATTTATTTCCAACAACCCACATACACAGAAATGAATTAAATGAATACTCAGCAGAGAGTAAATTGATTGAAAACTAAAATTTTAAATAAAACAAAACAAAAATAAAACAAAGTATAACTGGATTATATCACTAAACCAATTCAAATAATACACGCGATATAATCCGGTTAAACTTTGTTTCTAACCGACTTCAAAAAAAGGAGGAGGTTATGTATTCCGCGGGTTTTTTTTTTTTTTTTTTTTCATGTATGTACACCGATTACTCCGAGATTTGTGGGCCGATTTACGTGGTTGTTTTTTTATTTGGTAGAGAAAGTTCGCGCGGTGGTCCCATATAATTTTTATTGACTTAGATGGAGTAGTTTATTAACTAGCTTCAATAAATCAGTTTATTTTAGCTTCGCCTATCTAGATGATCTGCTCATTGGTTCGTTTTTCTGAGAATTCTTGGCCCGATATGCGTGTTTTTTTTTCACGATAGTGGTTGGACGTTTGGAAGAACATGAGCGAGACCTTTGCCCAGCAGTGGGATAGCAAAATTTAATAAAAAATATATTCTCAAATTGGTTATATAAACATTTATGAATCAACCCTCAACTAAAAAGTATGAAATAAAACCGACTTCAAAAACCTTAACAAAAAAGTAAAAAATAATCGTTTTATGTATTTTAAAATCTTAACATAAATAACATTTTGAAGGCGGCGCGTGATTTTCATGTACGTTCACATAAACTGTTTTTATTACTATAGATATTGCGCTCGACTGTACATTACATGACGCAAAGGGTCAACCACGCGCCGCCTTAAAAATGTTGTTTATGTTAAGATTATAAAATACATATAACGATTATTTTTTACTTTTTAGTTAAGGTTTTTGAAGTCGGTTTTATTTTTTGTTAAAAAGTTTTTATATTATAATGTGTAGTGATCGAAAGATTGATTGTAGAAATTATTAAAGTATATATATTTTTCAAAACGCCAAAATCAAGAAGATGACGCCGTTCAATCACAACAGTTGCGATGACTCAGCCATATCTCACTCGTGGAGAAGGATCGAGAAGCTAAGAGAGCGTATCTGGGATGACCAACTGGATGTAGATCTCGCGGACTCATCTCCACAGTGCCAGCGATATCTTGAGATCAGTTCTCTGCCCAAGATATCGCTTGGGGAATATTGTGGACTCTGATCTGGAGCACCTCCAAGCTACCAACTAGCGAGATATCACGCAAGGTCGTGTTGAGTGGAGAGTTCTCGTTTTGAAGGCCATGACTCACTTTGGGCCAGTCACTGAGCCAGAGAAGTAAGTAAAATCAAGAAGGCCACGGACCGAATAATCACTTTTATATGAATTAAGCTTTAAATTACAGTCGAAATTAATAAAATGTTGATTTAGCATTTAGTCGCTTAAAATATTCAAATTCTTAAAACAGTCTCTCCGAGATAACGTTTTAATGTTACAAAATTGTAAAATTTCACCTTATCTACCTCTTAAATAAGAAGAAAAAACGAAATTTTAGGGACTTTTGTCACAAAATAACAAAGCACAGTAGGTTTACTCAATATAGCGGGGAAAGTTTGAACAGTGGGTTAACTCGGTATAGGGTGAACGGTTGATAGTATACATAGCCTGTTTTACGCTGTAACAACACAAAAGCACTAAAATTAACACAATTTAAGAGTTTGTTACAAAAATCACATAATTTTATTCAAATAAGGGCTGCGATAGTTTTCCAAATTAATACATCGGTTTTCACGTTATATTGTTCGAACTAATATATACAAAAAAATATTGTAAGCCAGTTTCATCATCCTCCTAGCCTATTCCCAACTATGTTGGGGTCGGCTTCCAGTTTAACCAGATGCAGCTGAACATCAGTATTTTACACGGAGCGACTGCCATCAGATCCCCGCAACCCAAATACTACGTAAGCCAGAGTACTAGGTGGTATTGTGAGCTAGTTTATGTTACAATTTTTTTGTATTTATTGTATTTTTTTTCTTTTAAATTTGGCCAATGTTTATTTCTTTAGAATCGTCAGCTAAAATGCTGCTGCATAGAAAGAAAATTCTTCCTGTGGACAGTTTTCTGAAATACTGATGGGAGTTGACATTCTGTTCAATATTATTTACTGCGTTTGTGCAGGGAATGGATTTACGGCCAGTACAGCTAATTGTAAGTATCATTCAAAGTTTTTATTGTCAGATAAAAATGCGTTTGTGTCTAATTACTGTTTTAATGGTAAAATTATTATATATTGGGGCATGTTTTGAAAATTATTTTTATAATTTTATTATGACCTTTAATACTACCGTAAACTGCCCTAACTTGGCCCACAAGCCCTATTTTGCCTAGTATTTTTTTGAGTAAACCATAATAGCTATGATTTCCGTACTTGAGGAGCTTCAAAAAGTATGACAACGCTAACATTTGGTTCAGTTATAAAGTGTCAGTGCGTGTAAAAATTAAGTTAATGCCTTAGGCAAAGTAGGGCTTGTGGGCAAAGTTAGGGCAGTTTACGGTATGTAGTATCTCGCTATTTCATTGCAACTAATTGGTTCATCTTATCGTAGGAGTAATGTAAAAAAAATATTTTTCTACAAAAAAACAGAAAACAGCGGTTTTCCTGAACAAATTCAAGAAAAAAGCATAAATATATCTTTATAAAAGGTCGGCAACGCATTGGCATCTTCCTTATTGTTGCAGATGTCAATGGCTGACGTTGATTGCTTAGCATCAGATGACCCGCTTGCTTGTTTGCCCCCTCTATTATAAAAAAGTCTAATCAGGTTTTTGACCTATGTAAAACAAGTATAGCAGCTACCAAGAGATAAACTCTTCAGATGATAATAATAAAACACGGTTATTTGGCCTGCAAAGCCTGTAACTTTGGAGTATTTTCTCAGAAATTCAAATCTCAACAAGATATAAAAATAAATTATAAATATTTTGCGATAGTTTAAAAAAATATCGAATCGAGTTCACTCGAACTCGAGTCACTCGCAAATCACTCACCGAGAAATGCGAAACAATGTGTTTTTATTCTTAAGAACGCTTTTCCATTTTATGTCTACAATGTTTTAAGCTTCAACTTAGGGACAAAATAAAAAATAATTAATTCAAGGATTGTGGCAGGTGATTCGATAGAGGCGAGTGATCGAGTGACTCGTGAACCCCTGGAGTGACTCGACCACTCGAGTAGTACTCGAGTAAAATTGTAAAATTACTCGAATCACTATCGTGGAAGCTCTTTTAATGCACCTCTTCTCCTACGAAGTTAATGCATAATTTCGAACTCGAACCACTGTATATGTCTAGAACATCTTATTATAATAATGTCCTCCCGGCCGAATTTCGGTCACGGCGGCCAATATCAATGAAGACTAGCCATCTGCGCGGGACATATTAAAGTGCACAAGTGTGTGCGCAAACACAGGTGCACTCTCTTTAATCCGATGGGACGGCAATTCGACACGACCGGAGAGAGATCAGGCGCAGGACCGACGGCTTTACGGCACGGCACGAAGGGGTCTCGATGTGTAACGAAACGGTCAACCATCCACAGACTGACCGCGGCTAGTGCAGCTTAACCTTGCAGATCGTACAATCCACACGCTTGCTACTTAGCCACGAGCCCCTTAACAACATCTTATTATACTATGGTCTAGATCAGCCATACTCAACCTTTTTTTTATAGGGGCCACAAACATGTTTCAGTCATGGTGTCGAGGGTCGCAAGCAAAAATTATTTAGGTCTTAATAAAAGCATAATTCCAAGTTAACGATGTATTTACTTTATTAATGAAAAAAGAAGTTTTAACAAAGATGTTTACATGTTTTAATGCGATTTTTTATACTGTGCACACTTTTTCAAAACTTTATCAAGATCTGGCTTGTCGCTACATGCTATCCTTATAACATCATCCAGATGAGAATCTGTAAGTTTGTTTCTGTAAACGTTTTTTGTGTATTTCATTTTTGAAAAAGACGATTCGCACACATACATAGACCCAAAGAATGTTAGTAGGATTTGGGCACATCTTTGAATGCTTTTATATTTTTGGGGAACAATACTCCAAAATTCCTCATATTATCTGTTTTCCCTTTTTTCTTTAAACAGAACATCTAGATTGGTATCGTTTTTAAAATCGATGAACTCTTCAAACAACTCTGAGTAATTACAATTTAAAACGGAAGCCAACTCTGAGATAGTCGTTGTTTCTTCAGAAATTTATAACTTCAGATGGACCAATAGCAAATGCCCAGCGGGCCGCAGGTTGAGTATAGCTGGTCTAGATGATGTATTGAGGGATAATAGGGAGCTAAATTTCACTGTTTCTCTTACAACAATTTCAGCTTGAACTTGCCACTCGCAGCCAATTTAAAGGCACGTCGTAAATAATACGTGTGCAACCATTTAACTTTGAACTCTGATCCATTGTTGAAAGTTCCCGGTGTCGTTTAGTTATCGATTACGGCGAGTTTTTAGAGACGTTGATAGATCGCCCCGGGCCGGGCATTCTGCTTTCACCGGTTATACCTATTCTGTGAGGTCCAAGTTGCGGAAGACTTGGTGACTTAAGACGCTGACAACAGCCAAATACCCCAAATAGGCTTCTCTTAAAAACATTTTTAGCTGTATCTATTCAGTTTGTTGGAGTGAAAAAAAAAATGTTAATCTTGATTGTATTTTCGAAAAGACTGTTGTGCCCAAAACACGTTTCTTGAAGTTTTCTCTATAGAAAAAAATTGTAAACTAACCTCTTAAAACATGCTTTAGTGAACATTATCTGTTATTTATAAAATATTATAAATAATCTAAAACCTAATTGTTTCTGTTTTTCAAATAAGCGACCTTTTAGACCATTTTTTTAAAGCGATCTTTTAGATTTTTATAAAAAAAAGACGTGTGGCACTCGGAGACTGTCGTGGTAAAGCTATTGCATAGAATTTTTTATGTTAATACAAAGAGGAGGTGCCCTAACGCCGAAACTCTAAGCAGGCATGAGTCACCAGATTTCGGGGCGAAGAGGGGGATTACGCATGCGCAGTAACGCCGATACAACCAATGCCACCTAGAGGCGATTTGCAGAACTAAAGAGACAAGCGTGATATTTCAAAAAGTCATTAAAGTTCTGCTATTCATCGATAGATGGCAAAATTAAAAAGTATCACCACTGTGCCGGTCGGAGTGAGAGGTGTTAGGTTATTTTCGTTACGGAATTTCTGGATTCGGTCTCCACGCTCAAGGCCCGCGATAGAAGCTATGCAATAGCTTAAAAATATTGTTAATTTTCATTCAAGTTGAGCGGCGCACCTGACGTCCCTCCTCTCGTTGCCACTCTTTAAGTTCTATACAAAAATACAATGACTGCAGAAATCTGATTTTTAGGGCTCCGTACCCGAAGGGTACCAAATGGGACCCTATTACTCTAGCTACGCTGTCCGTCCGTCCGTCCGTCTGTCTGATATCACTGGTCTGTATCTTTGTAACGGTAATAGATAACCAGTTGAAATTTCCAAAGAATATGTCTTACTATGGTGCCTATCACCAAAAACACTAAAAATAAAAAAGTCTAAAACCAAACAAGAAACCTCGAAAAACATGCTTTTTTTTCAGGGTAGCAGACAAGTGGCGCTCCCATCATTAAAAAAAATATTACTCGCTGGCTGCAAGTCAATCGTGAAGTCGACTTTGACTTTGGGGGAGGAGGATTTGGTCTCCTGCTTTGAGATAACGTAGCCTCTAAGAAGCTGGCTACTCATGTGGTGCACTGCATCACACTGGCAATACTGGCATAGGATATAGATGGGCGTTTCATCTTTTTCGTGACAAAATCTGCAAACTGTGGTATCACTGAGTTCCATCCTCTGAAGGTGTTTATTCAGCTTGCAGTGCCCAGCAAGGGTTCTTGTCAGGATTCTTATGTGGTTCCTGTTCAAAGAAAGCGCTTCATTCGTATATCTTTTCTTGAAGCCTACTAGAGTCTTCTTGGCCGGGGGATTTTTCCCAAAGTTCAAAGTTCATCAGCGGTTTCGTTTCGCCTAATGCCACAGTGTCCAGGTACCCACCCTAGTGCCACCGATTTAGCCACTCCTAGTGAGTTCAATAGCTGGACACACTCCTTTACAGGTTTGGAATCAATTTCCTCTGAATTTAAGGCTTTTAATGCTGCCTGGCTATCAGAGAAGATAAAGATTCGCCTATCAGTATAGGTATTCTTACAAATTCTTAAATATAAAATTAAAAATATATAAAAATACTAATTAAAATTATGTAGGTATTTTTACAACTTCTTCGGTAGGTAAGGTACCCACCGCTTTTCACTTGACCTCACCCAGTTTCATTTACTAAGTGTAAATATAGAGCTGAAACTTTTCCATTACTGCCGTTTGAGATTGCCCAGATATTTCGGCATACAGGTCTTCAATCAACATTCTTTTTTCGTAGATTGCAGGAAAATATTTCTGTATACAGGGTGACTTTTCCAAAGGTGTGTTTTTCTAACGTTTCAGGAGTGCCATATGCCAGACGACCAATGCTCCAAACGCACGGCCCAATGCAAAAACAAACAAATGGCAAACAACCTGCAAATGGCAAACGCCAACGTGGCAGGCCCAGACGGAGATGGTGAGATGAACTGGACTCCTTCCTTCCTCCTTCAAAGACTGGTCTTGAACAGCCACACGATGGGGAGTCGTGGAGAAGGAGAGTAGGAAAGCCTTTGCCCGGTAATAGGAGAGTACAGGCTCTTGAAAATAACATATTTGCCCATCCCATCCATACCTGTAAGAATGGGCAAATATCAAACGAAATTTGTCAACCACAGATTTTTTTTACCTCGATCTTAAAAATTTCAACTGAAAGTGAATGATAATTCGAAAAACCTCAATGGTTGTAAAATTTCATGAAATTTACCCATCCGTAAGTACCTCATCATCATCATCATTTAAGCCGAAAGACGTCTACTGCTGGACATAGGCCTCTTCAAAGAATCACCACAACGACTGGTCCTGCGCTTTCCGCATCCAGCGGATTCCCGCGATCTTCACCAGGTCGTCAATCCATCTTGTGGGGCCTACCCACGCTGCGCTTTCACTACGTGGTCACCACTCCAGAACTTTTCGCCATTGGCCATCCGCGAGCAATATGCCCCGCCCACTGCCATTAAATCAATTGTGTTTGAATAATAAATAAATAAATAAATATTTGAACGTTGATGATGATTAATAATTAAGTACTATGAGAACACCCATGTTTGACATGCTTTAAAACAACAGAAAATGTTGAATTGGTACATTGATTATCCTTGAATTCCTTGATTCTTGTAAACATTAACCTGTATATTAGGTACGACGCTTACTACACATACATTTGGACAAATTGTACGTCTTATTGAAGGAAGACAAAAATGTTTCTATTTTCTGATATTTCCTAGGCAATGCGTAGAAAGTTGATAGAATTCTGTTACAGATTGATTTAGATTCTTCTTCTGAATAAAAAAAACGTAAAGAGCTTGTTTCGCATATTTATGTACTAACTTTTCGCCCGCGTAAAATTCGGTTTATCACAGCGGTTTGTCGTGCAGTCCTCGATTTTTTTAAACAATTGTTTATCTTACTGTGATAAAATGTAGACTTGCGAAAGTAATATAACTATAATTGTGGCGTGGGCGTGTACCTTAAACGTTTTGACGACTACGTTTTAGACGATACGTTTTAGACGATACGTTTTAGACGATACGTTTTAGACGATACGTTTTAGACGATACGTTTTAGATGATACGTTTTAGACGATACGTTTTAGACGATACGTTTTGACGACTCGTTTTGACGACTGGCAGGGAATAGCCCCACCGTACACCCACGCCTTTGGACAATAGTCCACTTGATGGCAGAACGTTCCTCGTTAAGATCAGGGCGGCCCGTGTCTCGTGCCTCGCGGCAGTCGATCCTAGGCACCGTCCCAATGTTCGCCGGTCAACGTTCTACCACACGCACCCTGGTGTGAGAGATACCCAAACCACGACAATACCTTACCTCCACAGGAACAACTCTTCGGGAAGGAAGGCTCCAGTAATACACAATCTTGAGATTCACTCTTGACGGGTTCTCACTACTGAAGCACTAAGTTTTACTATTCATATTTCTCTTCCGTGGTATATTGCGACTGAATCCCGGGCTTTTGTGTCATTTTCTTTTATACCCTGCGTATTGCGCATTACAAAGTACTGATCACGTCATCACGAGCCGCGCAATTAGATTTCAAAATGTTTTCTAAATCTACTAATTTTCTCTATGTGAGAACCATTCATGAGCCTTTATTATGGTTATAACCCTATCACACATTTACGTGTTATATGCCAAAAGACGCGCCACGGCGTCACCTATCTACAATGTCTAATTGCTAAATCCTAACTTTAATAGCAAAAAAGTTTCTAGAACAAAAACTGTTAAAAATTTACTAATTTCGATCGACCTAAAACTTCACATATGCCTAGCTTGCTTATTTCTTGTCCAATTCACATGCAAGTTGGACTGTTAACCCTTAATCTATATGCACTATGCATATTAACAGCCAATTAGCCCCAATTCCATAAGACAAAAAATCCCTTTACTAAAAACAGCTAAACAAATAGATCGATCGTAGTTTGAAAATGTACTTTCTCAATTTTCCACTAATTAACAATTTATTGGTTTCCACTAACTGGAATCCTACTATAAACGATGGTTCCGAAAGTTTTATTGACCTTTCTTAACTCTAACATGGTTTTTTATACAAAACAAGTTTCAATAAAATAACTTATAGAAAACAACTAAATTAGACAATGTGGCATATAAAACCTTTATAAAATAAGGAACAATAACAAATAAAACATAATAAAAGCCTATCCTAATCGAAAACATAAGAAACCTCATCTAAACAACCTAATCTCTGTATTTAATTATCGATTTATTACCAAATCCTTAATAACTTTCTTACTTCTCATTTAATTCTTACAGGATTTTAAACCTAGCTTAATCTAGCATGCTTAGTTCAATATTTAATGTCTAGAAGAGGATTACAACATGTTCATTTTAAAAGTATAAATACAACATCAAAAATATTCTACGCGCGACATTCGTAAAATCCGACGCGCTGATTGGTCGACGCGCGGCTGGCGGTCGTCGTATTGTGATGTTGCTCTGCTTGGGGCTCAGGAGTTACTCTGTCGCCGACAATAATATATATATGTATAATAACAACCTCAGATTCAAATTAAAGTATGTACGGTACCTATCTACAGTAACTTTGTTCCTTATATTACTATTCGAACTAGTGTTACTAAAAAACTGTCATTATTACCTATGCTATTTGTCTTGATTTCACTATGATACCGACTTTTTTATCATCATCATCATCATTTCAGCCGAAAGACGTCCACTGCTGGACATGGGCCACACCCAAGCATCGCCACAACGACCAGTCCTGCACTTACCGCATCCAGCGGATTCCTGTGACCTTCACCAGGTCGTCGGTCTACCTCGTAGGGGGCCTTCCCACGCTGCGCCTTCCAGTACGCGGTCGCCACTCCAGAAATTTACTGCCCCATCGGCCATCCGTTCTGCGAGAAATGTGCACCGCCCACTGTCACTTAAGTTTGGCAAATCTTCGGGCTATGTCGGTTACTTTTGTTCTTCTACGAATCTCCTCATTTCTGATTCGATCACGCAGGGACACTCCGAGCATAGCCCTCTCCATTGCCCTTTGTGTGTGTGAGTGACATTGAGCCTCCTTATCAGGCCCATTGTGAGCGACCACGTTTCAGTAACGACTTTGTATGGCGTGAGAAATGTGTTCCGGTAAATTACTGACTAATACTAGCCCTATATTGTCATAATTACTGTGGTATAGTAAGTCGGTCATAGTAATTAGTACTGTTTGGGTTTATTGTTATACAATAACCATTAGTATTGGTTGGTATGTACTCTTATTACTTTAGGAATAATGTGTACATTTTTTATATATTATGTATACATATATAAGACAAGATATGACGGACTTGTAATTAATTGTATTATCTTTGTATCTTGTGGCGAATAAATGATTTTATTGATTGATTGATTAATAAAAACCGGCCAAGAGCATGTCGGGCCATGCTCAGTATTATAGGGTTCCTTAAGTAGGTGTTACAAACAAATCAAATCGAATATTAATCACGGCTATTTTAGTTTTTGCAATAGACGGCAGCATTGGCGACTCAGAGAGTGATGTCAGTAGCCGCTAGATGGCGCTTTACAGTGCCAAATGTAATACACGGCACTTGACGCCAGCATTGGCGACCCAGAGAGTGTTGTACGACGCCGCTAGATGGCGCCAAATTTAAGAAGTGTGTCGTCAACATAACACAAAGTAACTTTTTGTGATTTTTTCAAATAGAAAGTAGCTAAAGGAGCATTATTTGCTATGATCATTTTTCTCTAAGGTCAATGACCTTTGAACTAGGACGTTTTAAGTATTTTTCAGTTTTCTGTCTATAACTCAGAAAATTATAATCACATTATACTCGAAATAATTTTAAAAGAGAGTTTTCACAAAGGTCTATCAATGTGGAAGATTATAAGTTTCTACGTTGCATAGTTTAGAAATGGCAGGGGGGGGGACACATTGCAAGCCACTTTGGCGGGCTATATTTCGCAGTTGGTACACCTGATAAGAAAGTGGTGTATGAAACATTACCTTCATTTTAGTAGACCTATTCAATGATACCCCACACGAGGGGGTGCAGCGAAAAAAATTTTTTTTTCCCAATTTCACATGTATGGGTGCTACCCCTAAAGAACGTAAAAACTATTTTTTTATTCTTTTAAAATTGAGATCTATATGCAGACTATTTTTTAACAAAATTTCATTTACTTATGTTTATAACTGTAGAAGTTATTAAGCTGTAAAGGATTAGGACAGACGGACAGACGGACAGACGGACAGACGGATAGACGGACAGACGGACAGACGGACAGACGGACAGACGGACAGACGGACAGACGGACGGACATGACGAAACTATAAGGGTTCCTTGTAGGACTTCGGAACCCTAAAAAGGGGTTCTAGTGTCGGACTGCTGATCACGGATCATGATTCGATGCCCAGAGGGCACAAATATTTGTGTGATGAACATAAGTTTTTTGTGTTGGTCTGGGTGTTCTTAGCATGTATTTACAAAATATACAAGTACTATATCCGTTGTCCAGTACCCATAGTACAAGCTCTGCTTGGTTTGGGACTGGTCGGTGTCCCAAAAATATTTATTTATTTTATCACGCCTACTTTCCACTGGGGTAGACAGAGACTACCGCAAAATACCGGAGTGTCTCAAGACGAGTCTTTTTCCAGTAATTACTTACGGCACTGAAACGTGGTCGCTCACAATGGGCCTGATAAGAAGGCTCAAAGTCACTCAAAGGGCTATAGTCGGAGTCCCTGCGTGATCGAATCAGAAATGAGGAGATTTGCAGGAGAACGAAGGTAACTGACATGGCCCGATATCTGTGAATGCAGTTTCAGAAATCTGTGAATAAGTAAATAAATAAATATTTGGGATACTTTACACAGCACCATCTAGTCCCAAACTAAGCAGAGCTTGTACTATGGGTACTAGACAATGGATATAATATTTAAATACTTTATATTATTTTATTTTTTAAACATACTTATAATACATAAGAAACACCCAGACCAAAACAAAAACTTATATTCATCACACAAATATTTATGTCCTGTGGGAATCGAACCCGCGACCTCATGATCAGCAGTCTGACACTCAAACCACTCCCGTTCGTTTTTTAGGGTTCCGTACCCGAAGGGAGCCAAACGGGACCCTATTGCTCTCGCTACGCTGTCCGTCCGTCTGTCCGTCCGTCCGTCCGTCTGTCTGTCACAGGGCTGTATCTTTTGAACGGTAATATGTAGCTGGTTGAAATGTTCTCAGAAATGGTTGCTATGAGGGGTATCACGACAAATACTAAAAACAAAAAAAGTCTTAAACCAAAGAGGGTCCCCATACAAGAAACCTCAAAAAAAATATCATTTTTTTCAACGTTTTTGTTCCTGCTGGTCTGATTATAGTGCGTATTATGTAATTTAGCAACAAATACTAAAAATATGGCAAACATTGATATATGTGGTGGTACCTGCGTAAGAAAGACATGCAAAAATTCATATTTTCGCACTGGCGTTGATGTCTTTTGATATACTCTCGTAAATTAAATCACTTTCTATGGGGTATCAGGTCAATGGGTGGTACGGAACCCTTACTGCGCGAGTCTGACTTGCACTTGGCCGGTTTTTTCGCCCTGTATGTAACCTACATGGATTCAATTCCCAATTAAAATCTTTAGACACTATATCCAGTAGGAAGACAACTTTCCCACCGATCCCTTAAGTAAGTTTGAAACATCTTCACAACCGGATCGTGTATACCATCTAACAGCTTGTAAAACAACTATGTATGAAAGTTATGGCAGCAGTTTGCTACCTGTAATAGTCCTTACATAGTTATATTGTAAGATCCATGTTTGTTTGTAATGTAAATAATGAACAAGGAACTAAGGGTTGGAAACTTGAGGACCTTCATTGTGCTGAACGGGACGTATTGAGTGAAGGGTAACTAAGGGGAAGGAGAATTATAGATTCCAGGAATTGAAACGCATTGTGGTTTATCCGGCAACAATTACTTTGAATCTGAAAATGTGATATTAGCCCATTCTTGACCACTGTATCAATTTGGGAACACTTAATAAAATGAAGGTATATAGAAAAGTTTTGACAATAGTTATTATTTTGTTACTTGGTGCAGTCGAGAGTACGTCCATTAGGTAGTAGTATCGGATTATACTAATTTTTTCTAAAATATATCTTTTTGGACCCACTGAAGTTCTTTATCTGGAGGACAGTCCAGGTAAGCATACTTTTGTTATTATTTTTTTTTTTTTTTTTTTTTGGTGATGAATATTGTGAAACCTAACATTCAAAGTTATTTCATTGCAGTTACTTTGCATGTATATAGAAATATAGTGACATAAATATTGGTGTGCCAATTTGGGTACAATGGCTACACGTGTACTACAAATAACCATTTTATTCTCAGAATCAATATGCATTGCAAGCAATATTTTAGTGACATTTATGACTTCAGGGCTTAGAAGAAGCTACTAGACTAATAGCAGAGGGTAGTGACGACAGCTTGGAGTATGATGTAGCCATTATTCCACCAGAGTCGTGACTGACGCAGAAGAAGGCGATGATGATGTGGTACCTAATACCCATTTTCTTCGTGGGGAAATCCTTATGGACACACTCCAACTAGGAAACCAGAGCCAGTGTCGGACTCTTACTGACTAAAACCATCACGATGTTCCTCTAAATGCCTTTAGCCGGGGCGTGGAATAAACTCTGCATTCGCTAACCACCCCCGACAGGTCCCGGCTCGCACTTGTAGGTGAGCCCCTTCCCCCCGTGCGGCCTATCGCTGGCTGCATACTCCTGGACTCCTCCTCCTCCTTGAACTCGACCGTCACGGGCCTTGACTGGACGGGCGGCGGACTACCCCGAAACCACCGCCCGCATGCCCTATCCTCGCGTAATTTTTATAGACTTTTTTATCCTCGCGATCCGGGTGGTGAACTCAAGACCCTCGGTCCCAAAAGGAGGCATGAGAACGTAACTACAGCACTCCTTCTGGGGTTACGAGATCGACAGGGACAGGGAAGGACACAGTCCCCCACTGCCTGCCCAGTGGAAGGGTGAGTGCACACTGGGCCAGTCTCTGCTCCTCCACTGTCTCCTCTACTAAGATCAGAGGGACACGCGGAGCAACGCCTTTTTGTCACTGCTGCGGAGCTGAAAACTTTTTACGGGATACTCATACTTTCAGGCTATTAAAAACTACCATGTGAGTGAAGTATCGCCAGATACTACCTCCAAACTGTCACACCAAAGATGTTTTACTCGCCCTTCATCACCCACTATTGAAAGCTCACAGTTGGATGGCGTTGATCATGTCCCTGGAAAACTTCCAAAACAAGTGCGATGTGCTGTGTCTCATATCTGAGGCTGATAGAGTTGCAAGAAGTGCAAGAAAACTCTATGTATTGAAAAATCTTGTTTCGCAAATTTTCCCTCATAAGAGGCCGTTGTGCCAATTTGGGTACACCCCTGTAAATTCCTGAAAATTTTTCGTTTATTTTCGTCATTTTATTTATTTTTGTAGTTACTAACTTTCAATTAATAAAAGAATTTTGAAAATCCGCTTACTAGTTTTCATTTGGCTGCTAATGGGTTAGTAAAACTCATCTTTTCTACTATATTAATTGATGAAAATATAGGTACAACGTGGAGATGAAAATACGATAGTAAATGAAAACACGGTTATTACTAGTCTATACAAGCATTTTAAACACGTATCATCATCGTCATCATCATCAACCCAGCCTATCGCAGCAACGCGTAGGTATATAAATTAATAATTTCTTAGTTTTTCGCCATCACTACACATTATAATAAAACAAAGTTTAACCGGATTATATCGCGTATATTATTTAAATTGGTTTTCCTGACGTTTCGAAAGCTTTGCAGCGTTCGCGGTCGCAGGAAGACTAAGATGACAAGCGTCTCAACAGAAATAAAAATCTACCGTACAATTTTTAATTAATTAAAATCGTTTCGATTCACGCTGTAAACACTTACAATATCATTATCTTTTACAGTGTAGCGTGCTGTTTGGGACATTATTATAATATACACGCTGAATTTTGAATCGCTTATTTCCCGAAAAGGGGTCATTGTACTCATCATTATGAACAACTTTTACTATGGGACCAAACCTGAAATCGCGAAAAAAAAATCAGGTGGTCCCTACATTTTATTGGTGTAAGTAAAAAAAAAAAAATTTATTCGTTCATTGAATTTTGGGTATAATGTGATCACAGGGTTATAGTAATAGTGAACACAAATGTAGGGACCAACTGTTTTTTTTTTCGCGATTTCAGCGTTGGTCCCATAGTAAAAGTTCTTCATAATGATGAGTACAATGACCCCTTTTCGGGAAATAAGAGACTCAAGTTTCAGCGTGTATAATACTATAATAGAAGTGGAAAAGGCATGTGCAGGTGTCTCGTAGGACACCAGTGCGCGAACCGTTAGCTTGATCATCAGTGCTGCTTTGGACGCGGAGTCACTAAAATTGTATATTTTGCAGCATATCTAACAACAATAACACACAACCTAAGGAAAAAAAATGAACTCCAATTAATGAAACCACGGACTAATTACGGCAAGAAAACGTTATCGTATGAAGGAGCACAGCTGTTCAATAGATTACCAGAGGATCTAAAAGAATGTGATAACATGAATGTGTTCAAAGCTAAGCTAAAGAATTATGTATGCACACTAACATTTCCAACGCTCTAGAGGCTAAAATTATATAATTTAGTTGTAAGTACTTTTGTATCTCATTATAAGTGAACTGTTTGTTCTTATGAGAAATAAAATTCTTTAAACCTATATCTAACAGCGGATTTTTATAGCTAAATTTATTTTATATTGAATGCTAGAAACATGGTGTTCCGGTATTAAAAGACAGAAGATAACATTCAGTAGATGAGGAGATTCGCAGGAGAAAGAAAGTAACCGACATAGTCCGAAGAATTGCCAAACTTAAGTGACAGTGGGCGGGACACATTGCTCGCAGAACGGATGGCCGATGGGGCAGTAAAGTTCTGGAGTGGCGACCGCGTACTGGAAGGCGCAGCGTGGGTAGGCCCCCCACAAGGTGGACCGACGAACTGGTGAAGGTCGCGGGAATCCGCTGGATGCGGAAGGCGCAGGACCAGTCGTTGTGGCGATGCTTGGGGGAGGCCTATGTCCAGCAGTGGACTTCTTTCGGCTGAAATGATGATGATGGTGAGATATCGTTTCTATTACCTAATTATTTAAATTTCTACGGTTCTTTTTAGGGTCCCGTACCCGAAGGGTGCCAAACGGGACCCTATTACTCTCGCTACGCTATCCGTCTGTCCGTCCGTTCGTCCGTCCGTCTTTCTGTCACAGGGCTGTATCTTTTGAACGGTAATAGGTAACCGGTTGAAATTTTCTCAGAATATGTGTTTTGCTATTATGAGGTGTATCACGACAAATACTAAAAACAAAAAAAGTTACTGCGCGAGTCCGACTCGCACATGGCCGGTTTTTTTGTCTTTTGGTATTTGTTTTAGAAATTGTAAATAGCTTAGTGATCATAATTTTAGAAGTAACCAAGTAACACCCACTTTTTAATAACACAATCCCAAGATCATACGCCCACCTTCTAAACAATTAATTTAGCATTGTCCCCACAGGACCATTTATCGCAGGGGTCGTGCGCGTAAATTATAATGACTTTTTAACGAAGGGAAACGTACGTGGGAGAGACGTAAATAAATTATGAGAGGCCAGAAATATCTTCTGATGTCTGTTAACACTTAAATATTTTGGAAGTTATTATAACACAGATAAGGAAAACAATAAATGAAGGCAAAATAGCAAGCAACCCAGCTGTTTGTTATTCGGCATCATATAGGTAGTAAATTGACTATATTTTCGTTGGTCTAATGGTCGCAAGCGCAACTGCTGAGCATGGGGTCCTGGGTTCGATTCCCGAGTCGGGCAAAGTGTTATTGGGTTTTTTCATTAGGAAATTCTCAGTAGCAGCCCGGAGTCTGGATTTGTGCCCGGTTAGTGGCAATAGGCTCGCCCCCTATTACATGGGACTTATAACATAACTGGCGAAATGTGGGTGTACTATACACCTCTGCCTACCCCTTCGAGGAAATACAGGCGTGATGTTATGTTATATTATGTTGTTAAACTTAAATCTAAGTATTATTGTATTTTTTAACTCTAAATTTCTCTTTGTAGTCCGTTCGCATGTTGTATACTTACCTTGTTATACAGGGAAACCTATTATTAGCCATAAAATACTGTAATACACATATTCTGTATTTTTTTATATGTATCGCTGTTGGTTTTCTAAATAAAATAAAAATAAAATAACAGGAACAATTTATTGAACAAGTAACAATGTATAGTCTGCAGCTCGCCTCACTCTATAAATGTAACTGACACTTATTGTAATATGCAGCAGTAAGCGTCTGCTATACGGTGAAAAACCACCTCCTCACCAAGGTGACCTAGCTGGTTTCCAACCATGTAGACAGTGGTTTTTCACCAAATTTTGTTTGACGACGGCTGTCAGCGACCAACCTCCCACCAAGTTCACCTTGGTGGGTGATGGTGGCTGGTTGCTCACCGTGTAGCACATGCTATAGCCCTATATAGCATGAACAATTTTGACGTATCGAATCGTTAATTTAAGGGTTTTTTAATAAGACATAAGACAGTTCTATTACAAATTAAAATATATTTAAGTATTATATCCATTGTCTAGTACCCATAGCACAAGCTCTTAGTTTGGGACTAGATGGTGCTGTGTAAAGATAACATAACATCACGCCTGCATTTCCCCGAAGGGGTAGGCAGAGGTGTATAGTACACCCACATTTCGCCAGTTATGTTATAGTCCCATGTAATAGGGGGTGAGCCTATTGCCATTGACCGGGCACAAATCCAGACTCTGGGCTGCTACTGAGAATCTCCTAATGAAAAAACCCAATAACACTTTGCCCGACCCGGGAATCGAACCCAGGACCCCACGCTCAGCAGTCACGCTTGCAACCACTAGACCATCGAGGCAGTCTACACATTATAATTATAATAAAACAAGTTTAACCGGATTACATCGCGTATATTTTTTAAATTAGTTTTCCTGACGTTTCGAAAGCTTTGCAGCGTTCTTGGTCACAGGAAGATTAAGAAGACAAGCGTCTTACAAATATTTCTAAAAAAATATTTTAATCCACCGTACAATTTTTATTAATTAAAATCGTTTCGATGCACATTACATTCTGTTACATTTTGATTTAATTATATGCACAATGCGCACTTTGTATCATACAGAGATATGGCTAAAATCTTTAAGTCGAGAGAGTATTATGTCTCAAACGAGTATTTGGCGAGTAATGACGACCTCTGTGGTCTAGTGGTTCGAGTATCGGACTGCTGATGACGAGGTCGTGGGTTCGATTCCCACAGAACACAAATATTTGTGTGATGAACATAAGTGTTTGTGTTGGTCTGGGTGTGTTTCTTATGTATTATAAGCATGTATTTACAAAATAAAAAAGTATATAAGTATTATATCCATTGTCTAGTACCCATAGTACAAGCTCTGCTTAGTTTGGGACTAGATGGTGCTGTGTAATGATGTCCCAAAGATATTTATTTATTATTACAGATCCAAATTTCACTTACATTAACGTTTCGATACGTAATAAAACTTTTTAACAAAAAATTTAACCGACGAAAATAGAAACTGGATAGCAAAAAATAAAAAGAAGCTTTTAGTCTTTTCCTAACTAAACTAATTTAAATAACAATTATAAGTCGGCGCCAAACAAACAAGCAAAGTGCGTGCAAGTTGTGTAACGAGGCTAAACTCGTTACGCTGCTCACCACCTTATTTGGATTTCCTGGCCACTTTATAAAACTTTACCTATCCAAATTCAAAATTTTAAATTCTTCCATAATTTTCTATTTTTATTAAAAACAAGAGACTCATATCGCAGCCTTGGCCGGGCATGGACGTGTCCGACCATTACAGTTTTTTTATATTATTTTACTTATACAGTTTCTATATTGTACGCTGAAAGACACTCATTGTTTGTGACTCTGTCTTATAATCATTATATTATTTTATTAACAAATAGTCAATGTATCAAGTTACCAGTTAGTGAGATACAGTATACCCAAAAAGTTTCTGTTGTGTTTTTATTGTTTGTGCCGACCTACCAACCTACCTACCTACCTGAATCCAGCCCGAGCTAGCTGCATGGACATAGCAGCAGCTCAATTGTTTTATAGTCGGAGTTGACCTACCACTCCTCCGGCCCTCCGTACTACTGGCCCTCTGTGCCCTCATACCTCAGAGGAGTTCCATACCTCCATACCACTAGTTCCTGCAGTTCCTGTACCACTAGTTCCTGTTGTTCCTGAGTTCTGTTCCTGTAGTTCCTGTTCTCCTCCTACTTCCGTGTGTCACCGTGTGCCAAGCCACCGAACCCTCGACCCTGCGAGTCTCCTGCCCGAGCCACCCACACCGGCCACGACGTGACACTGGCGCCCAACTGTATTTTGATTATTTTATTCTGATATATTTATTTTCTTTGTTTTTTTATAATCACCCACCATTTATTTTTTTCAAAATTCTAAAAGTCACCGGGCGACAACATAATCGTTTGTATTATTCTTATTTGGCCATCATTTAGCTTATCATTTTCACCTGTTTTATAACCCATAAATTTCTTGATTTCTTTTTTATACCAATTTGTTATAAATCATCATTACAAAAAAATTACACACATGTTAATCAGACATTTAATACAAATATACAAACATAACTCCATACAAAACTATACAGTATACAATTCAATAAACATACTACATTTACATACAAAAATACCGCACCGGTTGCTCAACAGCAGCTACACCCACTGAAGGCACTTGAGGTTTAAATCCAACTTGAGAAAACTTGGGTTGGATTACCAAAAGTCGCTGGAAGATAACACATCCTCGTCGAAGGAGAATATCCTTCCACTTGGTACTGCTACATACTCCCAACGGTATATCCATAGGTCTTCGAGACCGACTCTGGTGTACTGTTGCGGAGCACACATTACAATCCCTATTCACACCATATTATTCAATTCTTCAACCATACTAGTAAATATATCATTAATCTGTGACATTTATTTTGAAAAATTTTATTGACACATTTAACTAGTGTCAATAAAATTTTCATATTCCGAAAATTACATTTTTTATTCTTCTTTAACCAAAAAGTACTTATGCGATATAAGTCATATTTTTCGAAATTTTAACTATATTCTCTTTTTATAACTACCTATACATTTACTATCACTCATCACATTAACCTTGGTATTTATTTTGGCAATTATATTATAAAATTATATTATAATATGTATTAATACGTATATATTTCTATTCTACTACCTATCCTTCTATTCTATCCTTCTATTCTATCCTTCTATTCTATTCTTCTATTCTATCCTTCTATTCTATCCTTCTTTCTTCTACCCTTCTATTCTTCTCTACTTCTATTATATTATTACTATATTATTATTATTTTTCTACTTTACCTTAGATGGTTTTAGACTCATAGTCTCTATTGTAGGTAGCGAGCGGTGCACAACTCGACATAAATAAGCCTTATGTGTTCGAGCGGTGCATAACTCGATAAAAATAAGCCTTATATGTCGAGGTGTAATGACTCGTAAAAAAAAATACAATCGGGTTTTCTAAAGGTGCGGGCGACGACACCTAATTTAAATAAATAAGCCTTAAGTCATTTTAAACAGAAGGATTTCTTGACGAGTATGTGTCACCTATAAATGTGTACCATATCTCTCTCCGTATGCAAGAATTTTGAGTGATGTATGAATAATTTTGAGTGATGATGCATGAATCTGTACCAAGTCTTCCTTCACAACCTCAAAATTTATAGGTGTTTATAATATTATTATTCAGGGATTTAGGGGTATTTTTATGTATATATAGATAACTCACTCACCTCATCCATTAATATTTATTTTTTATTTATATTTTTCTTATAAAACTTATTTATTACTTTGTAAAAAAATCTTCTAAGAGATTTTTTTACACCGGCCCACCCGGGTAGTGTAACGAGGCTAAACTCGTTACGCTGCTCACCACCTTATTTGGATTTCCTGGCCACTTTATAAAACTTTACCTATCCAAATTCAAAATTTTAAATTCTTACATAATTTTCTATTTTTATTAAAAACAAGAGACTCATATCGCAGCCTTGGCCGGGCATGGACGTGTCCGACCATTACAGTTTTTTTATATTATTTTACTTATACAGTTTCTATATTGTACGCTGAAAGACACTCATGTGTTTGTGACTCTGTCTTATAATCATTATATTATTTTATTAACAAATAGTCAATGTATCAAGTTACCAGTTAGTGAGATACAGTATACCCAAAACGTTCCTGTTGTGTTTTTATTGTTTGTGCCGACCTACCAACCTACCTACCTACCTGAATCCAGCCCGAGCTAGCTGCATGGACATAGCAGCAGCTCAATTGTTTTATAGTCGGAGTTGACCTACCACTCCTCCGGCCCTCCGTACTACTGGCCCTCTGTGCCCTCATACCTCAGAGGAGTTCCATACCTCCATACCACTAGTTCCTGCAGTTCCTGTACCACTAGTTCCTGTTGTTCCTGAGTTCTGTTCCTGTAGTTCCTGTTCTCCTCCTACTTCCGTGTGTCACCGTGTGCCAAGCCACCGAACCCTCGACCCTGCGAGTCTCCTGCCCGAGCCACCCACACCGGCCACGACGTGACAGTTGGAAGAGTTCGAGCAGATAACGCATTTTTGGAAATTTATTGTTTGTAGTTGAAAATTTCACGTTGTATTTGAAGTTATGTTGTTTTTATTATTTATTTAAAGTAATTTAATGATCGTTGATTGTTTGTTTGGCACCGTCTCATAATTATTATTTAAATTAGTTTAGTTAGGAAAATACTAAGCTTCATTTTATTTTTCGCTTTTCAGTTTATATTTTCGTCGGTTCAAGTTTTTGTTAAAAAGTTTTATTTTATAATTTTTTTGTGGCTAATATCTAACTTCAGGTCTCCATTATGTTGTAGTGTCTAGAACTACATTTATGTGTGCCAAGTTTCAACAGAAGCGGTTAACAGGTATGTATTCATTGGGTGAACAAGCACTCATCCCATGTTTTCCTACCCTTAGGGGTAGATTTTGATTTTGAAATTTAAATGGGATCAACTTCGAGATATACCCTATCCATTAAAAAAAGAATCACCAAAATCGGACTACTCTGTAAAAAGTTATGTTATGTTATATATTTAAAAAAAAAAAAAGATTCGCGTCGAATTGAGAACCTCCTCCTTTTTTCGTCGGTTAAAAATGGTTCGTGCATATAGCTTCTGTTTTCTTTTATTTGCACCTACGTTACTTCATTATATGGCGCCTTGAAGATAATCCGATTATATTTATCAGCAAGAAAAGAAATCCCACTCTATTCTCTATTCCATCACTCTCAAACACTATTCCAAGTATCTTAAAATGAGGCAATATCGCCTAAAATATATGTTTTTTTAATGTATAGGATGGTGAAACGAGTTAAAGGCCCACCTGGTGTTAAGCGGTTACCTTTACCCATAACAACTGAAATACCACCTATGCTGTTGCCTAAATGGTACCGCAAGTCGGTTCGCCAAACTGAAAAATGAAGATGGAATGTCTCATGTGATTGTAATTTCACCGGCACCTTCAGACCGAAACACAGCAATGCAAGCGTAACTATTTGGCGGAGAAGTAGGTACGGTGGTAGTTGTTCCCCGGACGGACTCTTTCACAAAGAAGCTCTAATACTACTAAACGAACTGAACTGTTTGATTATCTGTAATGCTTAAACGTTATGGGAAATTACCCCGAATAACACTGTCACAACAAAACCCAGGAAACCAAAACTTAAAATGACGAAGTAAAAATAAAAATCTAAACATTCCTTTGTAGGTCGAGTGCCAGAAGCCAGCGTACTACCGACAAACGTCACTGTCCACTCCACTGAACAAATATTGAGGAAACAAGTCTTGGTTATAATAATGTTTGTCGCCAATGTTTGCTTTATTGAATGTAATGATGCAGTGTTGCATGTTTTGAGGACGCGAGGTCGAATGGGGCCGCGAGGCCGGGCGTAAGTGTTTAGAAAATATTATAATATTCTAAGATTTTTATAGTTCATAGGTATCTGTGATATTAATGCGAAGACCAAAGTAACAGATGCATTACACATGGCATGGAAATGGGCAGGGCCACAGAAATTGATAGAATGGCAAAGTGAAATAAATCGCAAGTAAAATTGTGATTATAACCATGCAATATATTTCTGTGGGCAGGACACATCGCGAGAATCACAGATAACAGGTGGAGCAAACGTCTCATCGATTGGTACCCACGGGACGGAAAGATACTCCGTGGTAGACCACTACAACGATGGCGAGACGATATCGACGCAATGGCTGGAAAACCTAGGACCAGGATGACCAAAGAAAGAGAGAGATGGCAACAAATGGAGGAGGCCTTCATCCAGAAATGGATGACCACATAACATATCATATTTTAATTAAGTTTATAGTACCTGAATCATGTATTTTTTATTTTATTATTTGAGGAAAGAGGTAGGGTCTTGAAACGCCCCTAAGCCACTGCGACCTAAAAGATCTATTGTGACGCCTCTTGCAGCATTACAGCACTTCCCCAAGCTGCAAGTCAATCATAAAGTCGACTATGACCTTGGGGGAGGAGGATTTGATCTCCTGCATTGAGATGACGTGGCCTCCAAGATGCTGGCTTCTGATGTGGTGCACTGCATCACATTCGCATAGGATATGGATGGGCGTCTCATCCTTTTCGCGACAAAACCTGCAAACTGTGGTATCACTGAGGCCCATCCTGTGAAGGTGTTTATTCAGCTTGCAGTGCCCAGTGAGGGTTCTTGTCAGGATTCTTATCTGATTTTTGTTCAACGAAAGCGCTTCTTTCGTAAACCTTTTTTTGAAGCCCACAAGTAGCGCTTTCGAGTGTTCTTGACCTGGGGATTTTTCCCAAAGGCTAATACTTTGGTCAGTTCCCCAGTTTTTAAGGTAGGCTGTAGTGGTGCATTTAGGAATGCCACAGATTGGCTCCGGGCCCACATTGGGGCTTTCAGCACCAGCTCTAGCTAGTTCATCAGCGGCTTCGTTGCCTCTAATGCCACAGTGTCCAGGTACCCATCCTAGTGCCACCGAGTTTGCCGCTCCTAGTGAGTTTAATAGCTGGACACACTCCTTTACAAGTTTGGAGTCAATTTCCTCTGAATTTAAGGCTTTTAAAGCAGCCTGGCTGTCAGAGAAGATAAAGATTCGCCTATTAATATAGGTCCTCTGCAGACTTAAACGGACACATCCAATAATGGCAAATAATTCCGCTTGAAACACAGTGGTGTGCTGGCCTAGGTTGGCGAATTTTTTTACCTTTGGCCGCCCACCGTGGAATCCGGCTCCTGCTAGACCCTCTTTTTTTGATCCGTCGGTGAACCAAACAACATCAGTGGACTGAGGCTGGCCTGGCGTTTCGTCCTTCCACTCAGTCCTCTGAGGTATGAATACCCTAAACAGCCTATCAAAGCTGTATTCTTTTAACATTGCATCAGTGGGCATGGCAATGATGTCTTTCTTCATAAGGTTCTCTTGCAGTGCCCTCATGGCAGTCGACTTCCATCTTGTCCTTCCCGCTATTCTGGCCCTTATCATTGCTGCCCTAGCGTCCATTTGCACCTGCACATGCAAAGGAACGAGATTAAGCAGAGCCTCAAGTGCAGCGGTCGGAGTCGATGCAATTGCTCCTGTTGTTATGAGACACGCGAGTCTCTGGAGGCTTGAGAGAGCATCCCTGCAGGTAGTCTGATGGGTTTTTCCATGCCATACGACACAGCCATAGGTTATCATGGGCCTTACTATAGCAGTGTACAGCCACAGCGTTGCCCATGGTCTAAGGCCCCATTTCGAGTTGACCAGTCGGCAGGAAGTTCCCAAAGCAATTTTTGCTTTCCTTGTCACATGTTTAATGTGTGCATTCCACGTGAGTTTTTGGTCTAGGATGATGCCTAGATATTTGACCTCATCCGAAAAGTTGACCGTTTTACCGAAGAGGGTTGGTGGTTTTAAGCCATCCAACTTCCTTTTCTTTGTAAAAGGTACAATGACAGTTTTGTCTGCATTGACCGAGAGTTGGGAGTCTTTGCACCATCTTTCGATTATTCTACAGGCCGTTTGCATCAGATCGGAGATGACTGATTGGCATTTGCCAACGGTAATCACTACCAGATCGTCCGCGTAACCTTGCGTGTAATAGCCAGCCCTATTGAGCTCGCTCAGTAAGCTGTCAACAACTAAAGACCATTCTAGGGGAGACAGGACGCCCCCTTGTGGGCAACCCCTGTTTAGTCTCATCCTTATAGTTGTGTCTAAGAGAGATGTTGACGCTACTCTATTACGCAACATTGCTTCGATCCAGTAGATGGTCGTTCGGTCAATGTTGCGTTGCTCCATACTTTTTAGTATGACATTTGTTGAGGTGTTGTCAAATGCCCCCTCTATATCTAAGAAGGCGCACAGAGCAATTTCTTTGTCCTCAACAGCTTTTTCTATGTTATCCACTAAGTCCATCAATGCGGACTCAGTGGACTTGCCTTTCTGATAGGCATGTTGTCTCACGTGCAGGGGTTTGTCTACTAAGTAGGTAGCCCTGATGTGCTGGTTGAGTACCTTCTCCATGGTTTTGAGCATGAAGGAGGTAAGACTAATTGGTCTATAGGACTTGGGCATCGATTTGTCCCTGTCTCCCCCTTTGGGGATAAAGGTGACGGACACCCTAGTCCACGCTGTGGGTATGTAGCCCCAGGCAAAGCTGGTTCGAAAAACCTTCAACAGCGTTGGTAGGATAATATCCAACCCCTTTTGTAGTAAGGCAGGGAAGATATTATCCTCCCCTCCGGTCTTAAAGGGCTTGAAGCTGTTAATGGCCCATTCGATCCGATCGGGTCTAAATATAAGAGAAGCCATCCTCCAGTCTTCTATCCTTGGTCTGTTGCTCCGAGGGTTTTGAGAGGTATGGCTTCCGTTACCATTTATTGGCACAGAGTCCGGAAAGTGCACTTTAGCTAAAAGCTTCAGTGTTTCCTCTGCGGATCTCGTGTAGGTCCCATCCGGGTATTTTAATAGCCCTAAATGGGATTGAGGAGACTTTGAGATTATTTTGTGGATCCTTGCTGCCTGTGAGGTACTCTTAATGTATTCACAGAACTCGCGCCAGGACTTTCTCTTGGCCTTCCTCAATTCTCTGTTGAACGCGGTCAGCGCCTTCCTATAGTCATCCCAGGTGTCGTCCCTCATGGCCTTGTTAAACAGGATTCGGGCGTTTCTCCTGAGTCGCTCTAGGTTCTTATTCCACCATGGAACATCTCTCATGGTAGCGGAGGTTTTTAGCGGACAGTTCTGAAAGAAAGCAGATTTAATACCGCCTTCAAGGTCCCCTACTGTAGCCTCCAACTGTTCAATAGATTTAACGCATCTATTGACCGATAGCAAATTCGATTTGAGACAGTCTCTGTAGCCTGACCAATTCGTTGCTTTTCGGTTTCTGTAAGAATTAGTCTCTCTCACCGCGGAGAGAGTTAGGTTGAATCATGTAACTGAATTTAAGGAATGAAGGCTATTATTATTTTATTTATTTAGATATTATTTCCCCGGGAAGTGCCAAAGGTGTAGCACAGGACACCGGCGTGGTCCACTGGAGTTCCCGGAGCTCCTCTGTTTTGTGCTGAGGATGGCCACCGTGTGGTTTTAGTCGGTAAGAGTCCGATATATCCCTTCGCCTTCCACAGACGAAGGATATCCATGAGGATTTCCATACAAAAAAAAAACCAGCCAAGTGCGAGTCAGACTCGCGCATTAAGTGTTTCGTACCACCTATCGATCTGATACCCTATAGAAACTGATTTAATTTACGAGAATTCATCAAAAGACATCGACGCCTCGTGCGCGAAATATAAATTTTTGCATCCCTTTCTTAAGCAGGTACACACGGCTACACATCAAGCTGTACATTTCCAGTATAAGCTGACCTCGCATTGTATAGGTTTTCCTTACAACGCGAGGTCAGTCTTTACTGGTTTTGTACAGCTTGATGTGTAGCCGTGTGTACCACCATATAAGTCTATGTTTGCCCTATTTTTATTATTTTTGCTAAACTACATAGTATGCACTATAATCAGACTAGTTTGACGCTGGTATGTATTACCGTTTTGAAGATAGAGCAGGAACAAAAACGTTGAAAAATCCATTTTTTTCGAAGTTTATTGTATGGTGATCCCCTTTGTTTTTTCATATTTTTTAATTTTTTATGACTGGAGCCCTGAGACAGCGAAACGGGGTCGCGGCAGACCACGCAGGAGATGGAGAGACGAGCCCGATGTCTTTCTCGATGACAGTTGGCAGGAGGTGGCACGGAACCGCGATAGATGGAAGGAATTGAGGAAGGCCTTTGCCCAGCAGTGGGACAGTACAGGCTAACAAAAAAAAAAAAAAAAAAATAGGTACCTACGGTGGTAGTACTTCCCCGGACGAACTCTTTCATAAAGGAGCTCTACTGCTACTGAAAAGTTTGTGAAGTTAATGGCAGATGGCTGTTGCTTCGTTTAAGACTGAAAACATGAATAAAATATGGTGGTGATGAAGAACTATGTCTATGCTCATTTATCTTTGGGATATCACGGTATTTTCCTGTTTTTTTTTTTCATATAAAAGTTCAATCAAAAATTCATAAAATAAGGCAAGACTACACCGCATTCACAAGTGTAGGCATACCATTATAAAGGCAGTGTTACACTAATTTGATGTGAGGTAACGCGACACTCGGGAATAATGGGACGTGCGCGTGTTCCAAACAATTATGATCGTAATTTTTTTATGAATAATAACCAATTTTAATTGTTATTTGTTTCGGGTTTTTATTACTTTTATTTTTTTCGTTTGTCAGCTTTTTTGTTTAATGTAGCTTTTTGTTTGAGAGAGAAAGAAAATATATGACATGACATAATTTACTTTGTTTTATTCACAACGGTTCAGTAATTTTGGAACAACAAAACTATCTCACATATGACCAAACTAACTGTGGGTTTGCAGCAAAAAACATTTAACATGTAATGTCTCGAAACTTGTCATATGAAACTAATGTCACAACTTGTTTTGTTGTTTGTTACGTTCGCACTGCAGAAAACTGGGTAAATTCTTTGACAGATTTCAATATTTGTTGTTGGCTGTGTTTGCACTGACTAAAAACTTATACATTGACATGTTTGTCTATAGATTTGTCACGGCTGACGTTCGCACTGATGCTTAATCATGTGTCAAAACTTGTATAAATCTCGTTTTTTGTGTTATCCAATGAGGTCGGTAAACATGTATGGCCGAAAGCAGATACTTTGAAGTGTATCGAAATTAATTGTGAAACATATCAATAGACTATGAAATGTCAAACAAGTTTTGTTTCAACAAGTTGTGTGATAATGCAAACGCGATTCGATACATTGACAGAAAACTGACTTTTCAACATGTTTTTATGTGAATGTTTCGTCGGTGCAAACTCATAGTAATAAGCCATTAAAAGTATGTTCCACCACATTGAAAATTCCCTTTAAACTTATATTGCAGACCTACTTCTTCAACCCTGAAACAAAAACGATATCTTTTAAAACTCAAGTCTGCACAAACATCTGTAAAACCGTTCGGTAAAAAAAACTTGAAAAAACTCACACGAAGTCACACGTCACGAAAAGAAAACATCTCAATCTTCCGCAAAATTAAGACCCCATAAACCACTTTACGGAAGTGCTACAGAAAACCCTCTGTTTTTTGTACACAGCATAATTTACAGATGCTACCAACGTGTCGAATGCTTAACTAAAAAAAAATTAAAAAAAAAGATAAAGTAAAAAAATGCGGCACGTGGAGACAGAGCTTTAAAGCGCAAGTTCTAGGAGCTTTTATGTATGCGTGGAATGCATTTGTGTGCGTGTCGCTGCAGGTATTGCTACGGACCTCAGTTCCCACCGGGCAGTCCACGACGTACGACGTCGCGACGCTCCCCGCTTCGGACGCGAAGCGAACGAAACGTTCGACGATAACCATTTTCGCGACAAAAGAAAATTACCGAAAAAAATTCAATTGCAATCCGAACGGATTTTGAATCGAAACTGTGAAAAGAGGATAGTGTTTAGTGAGATTTTCGGATACTCAGTGGATTGGGTGTCAACAGTTTATGTTGGTTTTTGTGAATGAATCTACTAGTGTGAACTAGTGAATGGTTTTGATTTAAATTTGTGGGATACTGAAGTTTATTTCACGTAAGTTTTAAGTGATGGTTTTATTAAAAAAAAATGAATTTAAAATTTGATGATTAGCTTTAAGATTTTGATACCCCAGAGGGAACTAGTAGGCTCTTAAAAATAAGAGAAGTTTTTACTAAAGCAATTTACACGCGTAACTATCAATAATTTATGTTTGTGACTATAATTATAAATAATATAAAATATAATAAATTAACTTTTCTTAAAATTGTATACGTTAACTTAATTGATTTAATTCCGGATCGGATAGTCGAGGGTTGGATTTTTGAATTTCGGGATATTAATTTCAAATTCAAATGATAAACATTGCAGATTGCAGCGAGCAATAACTTAATATATAATTAAAAATCAATTCAATTCTTAGTTAATTACAATAAAATTATGATTGACATGTATCGCAAAATGAACCTATGTATGTACAAAAAATTAATTAAAAATCTTAAGTGTAATGTATCGCTTACATATTGTTTTTTTTCTCAAGTGTATATAATTATTTGATATAATCTGTTTTATTGATCGACCATTACCTCCATGTCATTTCATTAAATACTTACTACACATTTTTTTTTATCAATCCGTGAAACCGGCTGCTGTTTTTTCTTGACTCATTTGTTTTCCTTTTTTTCTTATGGTGACTTTGTTGTGTTACCACAAAAAATAATGAACGCTATTGTGTTTCTAATGACTTTTTTTGCCGGAACATTCAAATGAATTGTCATTGAAGTAAAAAATCAATGCGGTCTTACAGAATAGATTTAATTATGGAAAAACTACAAACGGAGTTTGTTATAGTTGTAGGTCTAGTAAATTATGAACGTACGATATTTAAAAATAGGTATATCAAACTTTTTGTATTGAATATATTATTATTTTATGATTATCAAATGGCTGGTTAGGTAAAGCTATTACTAGGTAAGTTCATATCGATGGTCTAGAAGATGAACGCCAATTTATTTATTTAATTATTTATACACAACTGGGTACAAAGGCGGTCTTAACGCCATAGGCGTTCTCTACCAGACAACCTTACCAAGCACTAGTAGTCCAACTTTTTTGAATTTTTATAGTATAGGATGGCGAGACGAGCTAAAGGTCCAACTGATGTTAAGCGGTTACCTTTGCCCATAACAACTTCAATACCTATCACCTAGACGGTTGCCTAAATGGTACCGCAAGTCGGTTCGCCAAACTGAGACATGAAGATGGAAAGTCTCATGTGATTGTAATTTCACCGGCACCCGTACCCCGATGTTTGCCGTTTCTTGGTGACATTAATGGCCTAAGTGTCACAAACACATTGTTTGCACAATAAACGGCAATAAGAAACATAACTGTCAGGAAATTGAGATTTAAACGTTGAGATTAGTTTGTTACTATATTTTTTATGTTTTTAATTACGAGAATTAGCCTTCTAGTCTAATGCAGCCAGAAGTCTTGGACTTAGACTACTATAATGCGTATGCCATTTGGAATTAGATTCTCTAAACATTTTTTTTTTCGTTTAGATAATATATTATGATAAATAAATAAGTATTTTTGGGACATTTTTACACAGCACCATCTAGTCCCAAACTAAGCAGAGCTTGTGCTATCGGTACTAGACAATGGATATAATACTTGAATTTTATTTTTTTGTAAATACATACTTGTAATACACAAGAAACACCCAGACCAATACAAACAGCCAGTATTTGTATGCCAGTACCTGGTGGAACATGTATTAGTTCAAAATAATGTTTTCTAACACCTTATTGAACCATGTTTGATGCAAATAAATACTATTCTATTCTATTCTAACACTTATTTTCATCACACAATTATTTGTGTCCTGTGGGAATCGAACCCACGACCTCGTGATCAGCAGTTAGAGAGGTAGATAGATAGAATATGCTTTATTGTACACCATGAAAATGAGAGTCCATAGGAAGAACGTATAAATTATGGGTACATTGGCGGTCTTATCGCTAAAAGCAGATATCTTCCAGACAACCTTTGGATGAACAAAGAAGACATAATGTCTAGATTAGATCATTGAGTCAGTCGGACTTAGCACGTTTGTCTTTAGACCATCAAAATTATTACATTTATTACTATAGACTATGTACGTATACAACAAATGATGATCTGTTTTCGTGCCATATTAAAGGGGGTGACTACACCACTGATACTGAACACGAATCATTAAAAAAATAAATACAAAACAATTTTTTTTTGTTTAAATCATCATCATCATTTCAGCCGAAAGACGTCCACTACTGGACATAGGGCAAAAAAAATCATATATATATGTTGTCATTATTTATTATTTATATTAATAATAAATAATGTTTAAATACCTATTTGTAAACTAAAAAAAATCCGCCCGTGTGTCGCGTGTGGTACAAAAAGGATGCGTGCGAATCCACCAAAAAAATTCAGTTATTTCCACCCTTTGACAATGCCGCCGATGACTTATTTTCAGAGTCGTTCGTGATTTATTCTCAAACCTTCGCTATGTTTCTATGTGAAAATTGGGGTATTAAATAATCATAGAATTTGTTGAGTATTTTTAGATGACTTAGCACATTATTTAAAGTTTTGTCTAGAAATATTTTATGGCACGGTTTTACAGATCAACATCTGAGGCAGGTCTCCTATTTATTTATTTTCTAATACACAAGAAAGATCTCGTTGAAGGAAAATAAAGTCTTAATCGCAGACTGCACTCTACGTAGCTATCTTGCAGAGGAACGTTAGCGGCTGAAACTTACAAAATTTTCAGGTTAAATCTTTTCATTCGTTTTTTTTAAATAGTACACTAAACTTTGCCCGTGGCTTTGCCCACGTACAGAAATAAAATATAGCTTATGTTACTTTTAGATCATTCATCATCATCATTTCAGCCGAAAGACGTCCACTGTCCCCCAAAAGGGGATATGCCATAATCGCCACGCTTGGCAGCGGGTTGGCGATCGCAGTTGGTTGGTTAAATACTCAGAGGACGCTGCTGCCCATCCTCTGGTGAATTCCTTAGTCACCTTTTACGACACCCATGAGAAGATATAGGGTGGTGAAATTCTTTGCGTCTGGCACCACACGGACGAACTGACTTTTAGATCAACTCAGCCTATTGCACTCCACTGCTCGACATATGCCTCTCCCAAATTGTGCTACAAAACTTGGTCCTCTACCTTCCGCATCCAGTCTCCCCCAGCTAATTACATCAGGTCATCAGTCGACCTGGCTGGGATAAAGTAGCATTCTAATGATGGAAGAATTATTAAAATCGGTTCAGTAGTTTCAGAGTTTATCAATTACAAACAAACAAATCTTTCCTCTTTGTAATATTATTAGTATAGAAAATACCTTGGGAATTTCTTATAGTGTTGTAATACTTCTCATAATTTAACATTTGATAAAAAGTAGCACATGAAGATAGTAACGTTCGGATTTTTTTTTAAATCTCTTGGTGTTTGCTTTAAGTTCAAATCATTTTTTTTAGCGTGTTGTAGGTATGTGACGGCTGTGTGTGATATCTTCTTTTACTAGTGATTTAATATCAGACTTCAATGTTACTCTAGTTTCCCACGCCCTCGGCCAGGGGTCGGAAAAGGAACACCGTGGTGGTTTTAGTCGGTAAAAGTCCGACACTGGCTCCACCTTCCCCGGGTAGAGTGTGGGATTTCTCCACGTTAAAAAAAATAAAGGTTACATACTTAAAAGTTATAACACGTTACGTTAAGATCCAATCTTCAGCAGGACGTTTACATGCGTATGTAAAGCTACGTTTAAACTAACGCGTTGTTATATTGAGATTTAGCTATGATAGGGTTTGTTAGCTTTAAATATAGGTTAGCGTGATAAAGCGACAGTATTGGAAGTGACAATACAGCAGCCTAGCCGCTGATTGGCGTTCCAGATTGTTGCGCAATCTGCTACGGTTCGGACGTATTTGTCTAGTGACTAACTAAATATTAAAGAGACTAACAGGGATGTTAATTAACAGACGTTGCTATTGGAACTTCATTCTGTAAAAGTTAAAATGTAGAAATGAAATGTATGAAATGTTGTAATGTAAATGTAGGTCTCTATTTACGACATAGGTATGATTATAAATAAAATAAAAAATAAAAATAAAATAACGTTTATTAGCAACCAAATATGTTTCATAACAATGGAGCTCTGTCTCCCGAACTAGGTGACAACCTGTATCTCAGGAAACAGTGCCTTCCCTAAAACTAAGCTCTAAGTTATATATTGGGTAAGAAGTAGGTACATTGCTTTTTATTGTTCTTTAATTATTGTTATTAGAAGTAGGTAATATGATAAATAAATAAAAAATAAATTGATGGCGGTTACTATTAAGCCATGATTGTATGTGTATTGTGTAGTTGATGTAAAAGTGTATTGTGTGGATGAGTGGTGTGCTGTTGATTTTGTGTAGGTATATAATATGTGTGTATGTTTTTGTGGATTGGATTCGTATTTTATTGGCATGTTTTTATTATTTTTTTATTTATTTTAAAATTGTAAACAGATTTTCTATAGCATTCGTAAAGAAATTGAAATTTTATTAGTTTTGTTACGACATTTTGAACAGCTGTTGATCAATGTTTTTTTTAAATATCAAGTGTGTCTAGATAACAGTTAACATTTTAAGAGATTTTAAAATATAAATACAAGCCAAAACCACCTTCATGCGTTTTTTTTTTTTTTTATCGCACATCCCTTGTGGAAAGGCGATGTAAAGGTTGGCATCCCCCTATGCTACTTTTTCTGTCTACATTATTTATTTTGTAATCCTAATCATATTATGTATTATATAAATTTAATCACTATAATTTATAACAAAGCAATAGAATGGAGTACTCAATATGTAGGTAATTTTTTGTCGTTTTTTGTCACGGCATTGAAACAGAATTATTTATAGTCTTAAACCTGAATTTAGGCCAGTCAGGTCTAGACGTTTAGTTATTTCGTGGGAATTTCTTGAACCGTAAAATAATTGGTAGTTAAATCTAAGGGTTAACTAAGTCAGTAGCGTTATTATATGTGGAGTTGTAAATAATTTATTTAGTCGTGATTTAGAAAAGTATCTTGTTTGTAAAAAGTAAGACGGAGAGCTGAGTACGGCACTTAAGTTACTAGAAAAATGTTAACTTCGAGAATTGAAAAAATGTTTTTTTTTTATTCAAGAACACAATCTAGCTTAGAAAACTACTAAGTAATTTTAATGTAACTTATTTTTCTACGTGCTATGTTTGTTAACTAAGAAAGGCAGTTGTTAACTAAGTTAGGAACAAATTAAACTACCTACCTTTTCGTAGTAGTAGAGCTCCTTTGTGAAGGAGCTCATCCGGGGAAGTACAGTCGACTGCATGACAGTGGTAACACTTCAATTCGAAAACAGCCCTTACTGCTTACGAAATAAAGATGCTGCTAATGTCAAAGTGTTACCACCGACGTGCGGTCGACCGTACTACCGTACCTACTTCCTCATCTTTGCCAAATACTAATGCCTGCATTGCTGTGTGTCGGTCTGAAGGGTACGGGTGCCGGTGAAATTACAATCACATGGGACTTTCCATCTTCGTGTCTCAGTTTGGCGAACCGACTTGCGGTACCATTTAGGCAACAGACTATGTGATACTGCAGTTGTTACGGGCAAAGTTAACCGCTTAAAATCAGGTGGGCCTTTAGCTCGTTTTGCCAACCTATACTATAAAAACATACCTAGGCTGCTGCACAAAATGTATATTATGTTCGATAACTGCAGTGACCCACAAAGCAGGTATCCCAATAGTATCGTAAATCAGAGTAACTTGGACCTTGTTACGGTAACTTAGAGATAGAGAAAAAAGAAACGAAAACATTCTTAAAATACAGTATCTTTGGATTATAATAATAAAAATGTCCTCCCGGCCGAATTTCGGTCACGGCGGCCAATCTCAACGGAGACTAGCCATCTGCGCGGGACATATTATAGTGCACAAGAGAGTGCGCAAACACAGGTGCACTCTCTATTCCCTCACTCTCATAATCCGATGGGACGGCAATTCGACACGACCGGAGAGAGATCAGGCGCAGGACCGACAGCTTTACGTGCTTTTATAGGCACAGGGGTGTAGCACCGCCGACTTCCTGACTCAGGGCTGCTACTGAGAAATTTTCTTTACAGAAAAATCCCAATAACACTTTTTGCCCGACCCGGGAATCGAACCCAGGACCTCATGCTTAGATAAGCAGTCGCAGTCGCGTTTGCGACCACTAGACCAACGAGGCAGTCTTTGGATTATAAATTGCTTAATTATTTAAGATTGCAGATTATGATTTTAGCAAAAAAAAGAGTCATATACCTAATTTTTTTTTAATTTGAGTGGTGCAATTTTTACACTGACTTAAGTTACCCTGATTGACGCACATAACACACACACACACACACATTGACACATTGATTAACATAAGCATCAGATTATTAAATAATTTTATTTAGTAGCTTCTTTTGAAAGAGTTCGTCCAAAGAAATAATAAATGCCACCGTTCCTGTTTTTGCATTGAGCAGCATTGCTATTAATGCCACCGTTCCTATTTTTGCGCCGAGCAGCATTGCTATTAATGCCATCTTTCCTATTTTTGCGCCGAGCAGCATTGCCATTAATTCCACCTTTCCTATTTTTGCATTGAGCAGCATCGCTGGAAAGATATAAAAGTGGCAGAATAATGTTTTTTTTTTTTAGATTGTCTTCATAAGGTTGGAATCACATCCTCTTCAGCTCTTCGTATTACTGGCACTTTTTCCTCTTCTTACAGCACTGCCAATTTTCTGTGAAAACAAAAATAAACATAAATTAAGTTTTCTTTTTTTCTTTTTTTCCTGCAAGTGAACCATCGCCATCACCAACTCCTTGCTTTACATAACCATCCAACCCCAATATTATCATTTTCCACCTCGCTTCATTAACTGTAACTCAGTTCCAGTGTGATTCCGATCGTGTTTCGACATTTTCCTTCAATTAACTGAAACTCCTTGACCGAGTTACGACTTCAAGCTTTAATTGCTCCATCTTTTGTTGCGAATATAATTTCAGCGTTTAGGAAAGTAACAAGTTTTGTAAGGAAATAAAATATACGAGTTTCTTCAGAGGAAAATAGAAATCAAATTGGAAAACTCACAAAAGTATTGTTTAGTATTTCTTGACGTCAGTTTTTTTTTCAGAATGGCATCCGTTTTTACTGGGTTTTAGGGTAGAAAATATTACTTATACTGGTTTTTTACCATCAATATGTGGTAGATATACCTGTAAATAAAATCATATAAAGCATTATGTGTTTACACTTAGACAAAGTAAAAAATATAGACAAAGTGATGCGACCAATTATAGTGAAGCCAACAAAACCAGCGCTCACGCACACACATGCACATCAAACGATGCTCACCGTTCGCAGTACACATGTCGTGGCATCGTCCAATAAGCATCGTCAAAAACAAATATCTTTCCGGTGCATGGTGTGTACGTGAGCGCTGGTTTATACACAGAGGAGTAGTTTTGTTGGTTTCACTATGATTGTTCGCAGGATTCTACCACGTAATTACGACAGACAACATCTCGATGAACGCTAGACCGACAGTTCATTTATTCGACCTGCAGTAGACCGACAGAAGACTAAACCGAAACAGTTTGTCTCGACTAAACGCTTTCCCGACTTTCAGTGGGGCCGACAAAACACTAGATCGACTAACTGATGACCGATTGAATGCCATCCCGACATGCAGTAGCCCGACAATAGAATAGGCCGAAATAGTTTATCTCGACTGGACATAATATATATATATATCCACCCATCCCGCACTCAACTGTCAACAATTTCTAGACAAGCAGGAAAACAAACAGTTTAAACACTGCGTACCTCTTAACTCCGCATTTAGCATCAACATAAAACCACCTGTCCTTCCATTAAGCTAAACGCGACCACGTAAATTCCCATAAATTATGGCCCATGGGAATATTCCCCTGAGTTCCCAGTTCCCAGCTCCTAGTTGACACTGAACTTGAAATGGAAGGCAAATATTTTGTGTGAGTCAACTAGGAGAAAAGGGTTATGTTGTTTTATACTTGTGCACGATCTGACCTTTGTGCCTTGGCAACTGTGTAGGTACCAAAGTCATTTCTATACTTACGTCAGTATAATACCTTTATGGTAGGTACATACTTAGAAAAACTGTACGTAAAAGTATTAAGTTCCACGTCACTGACAATGATAGTGTTTAAGATTAGAGGTATACATTTATCTAAATAAGATTTCTATGAAATTAATCAATGATTATGACAGAGTTTATAGCCCCCTTAGCCAAGTTACAAACGTTTCCAGTGTTGCCAGGTCCAACTCTCAAAATCCGGGAGGCTTAATAACAAAAATTAAATTAAATTAAATAAATTTATTTCAGGCAATTATACCCATATAAAATAAAGTAATACAAATACAAAATTAAAACAATGCGATTAAAATTCAAAATAAATTCAAAATAATAACAAATAAAATGACACGTTTTATTATAGCTGGAACATTAATTGTCATATACGAAGAAGTGGTTAACTTCGTTTATGGCATTTAATATTCCATTGTCAGATTTATGTATGCGGTTCATAAAGGAGGCTCGTGCTTTTCTCATGACTGCGTAAAAGTCATCTACCCTGTTTTCGGCAAACATACACATACTACACCGCCACGGCAGGCCGAGCATGCATCCGAATGCGTTGTTATACTGTACACGCAACATGTTGTAAGCACGCTGCAAGAGAAAAGCGAGAGCTGTATGGATAAAAAAAAAATCGGGAATTGTGTTTTTCTACTAAAATCATAGTTTTTTGAAGTAACCTTATTTACATTGAATATACCTACATATTATCATAATAAATAAATATTTTTGGGACATTTTTACACAGCACCATCTAGTCCCAAACTAAGCAGAGCTTGTGCTATGGGTACTAGACAATGGATAGTATACTTATATACTTTTTTTTTGTAAATACATACTTATAATACATCAATCAATACACAATCTAGCCTTAAGACTAATAAGTAATTTAATTTTAACTTAAACTTCTAAACAACTAAAATTCTAAGAATGCGTCCTGTAACACTTTCCTTAGTTTCTAATTAAGGTGAAAACACTTTGTTCATGTGTTCTTTATAGTACTTATTGTATTGTACTCTCACTGACTATTCATAAACTTACTCGAAGGGTTTTATACTTTTGAGTCTTCTTGTTAAATCCGTGTTGTCGAGGAGCTGTATTGCCTCGATGTTCACGTGATGATGAAGCCTATGTTAATGAGCTTCTGCGTATTTTTTAATAATTATATTCACGAAGTCTATTTCTAGGTCCCGGTGGAGATCGCAATTTTTAATATACTAGGGCGCATTGACGATTCCCCTCAGTACTTTGTTTTGGAATTGTTAGATGATTTGACGATTACTCTGTTTGGTACAGCCCCACAACTGAATACCATATGTCCATATTGGGCTGGTGATAATGATGTGATATCCCTGATGTTTGATGGTTTCGAATGGTCCTGAGCAAGTTTTCTTAACCCGTCTCAGGGCAGTTAGTAATTCTGCACAGGGCATGACAAAATTTGTAATTACTCAAATATCTAAATGCAGTGAGTACAACATATTATATAAGTACAAAATTATGTAGGAACCTGCAAAAAATACAACATAAACCATATACCGAATAATCAATGTTTCACTACCATCAAAATATACAGCTGGTCAACTCATAAGCCCATTCCACGGGTTCCTTACTAATTATTTATCAACAATCTTACCCTGCCCCCGTACCCCTGTACCCCGTAACGTATAAAAACATAATTAGAGCCCCTCGAAGGGTAATCTCCGGAGATTTATCATGAAATTAGCGGACCCCTGAAATAAAGGAGGCTGTAAAGTATTTGAATATTTTCGTGTCTTCATTGTCGAGATTTTTGTTTGGGAGACTGGACGTCATGATTGTAAATGAGAATCAAAACGGACAAGAAGATAAAAAAGTGGAAAACCAGTATTTTGCAAAATTAGAACTTGAGAAAACCATTCGAAAATCTTGGTTTTTAAACAAAAATTACAAAAATAAAAGGCAATTGCATGAAGCTGAGATGAGAATGTTAAGAGGAATGTGTGGTGTAACGAAAATGTATAGGATAAGGAGTGAGTATGTAAGAGGGAGTCTGAAAGTAGCGCCAGTGACAGAAAAGTTGAGTAGCAACAGACTATCATGATATGTACATGTGATGCGGAGGAATGAGGAGCATGTTACACGGTTAGGTACACGGTGGAGTTTTTAGTGGGTGCGAGCCCTACAGAACCACGCTGCATCCGTGGGTATTGTGGTATGCGGTAGGCATTTTCTCCGTCTCAAAAAAAAAGTCTAGCGTGGTGGGCTAAGGCCTAAACCTTCTCATCCTAAGGAGAGGCCCGTGCCTAGCAGTGGGATAATAATGGACTGATAATGTAGTTGGAACACTGACATAACTGGCGAAATGTGAGTGTACTTATACACCTCTGACTACCCATTTGGCGAAATTCAGGCGTAATGTTATGTTATGTTGTTGTTATGTAGAAAGTCTTAAGCAGAATCATATATTATTAAGAGACTATCTCATGAATATGTATTTAGACAGTACTTTTAAGTAATTATAATATTTACCGCTTCCATAGGACTTGAGCACTAGTTTTTTTATATATTTTTTTTTCTTTATCTGTACGCACATTTAACCTTATTCTTGAATATTATTATGTCCCTTGTGCACCCAGTCATGCTGTATAGTTTGGAAAATAAAGTTTATTTGTCCAAACTACTGGTTGTAAACGAAAAGACGTGGGCGAAAATATTTGAATACAAAAAAAAAAACACTAAGAATGTTCGTTACCAAAATGTGAAAAAAGAACTCGTACAAAAGAGTACACCCCGAATTAGAATTACTTAGTGTGATCAACTCGCTTAAGATGACTCCACATTTTCCACAGCCAACTTGTTACTTTTACTTCAATCCAAAAGATGCAAAGCAATACACATTTACTTTTTCTTGGAAGTATTTACAAACCTAACCAACACAGATTCATAAATAAGAAAATAATAAAGATATACACATACATATATATTGGTGTGGGACGCAACCTGTGTCGACAACCTTGCTCCATCCCATCTTCCTAGCTCGGCGGGCTGTGGCTGTGCTGCCGCTGCAGCTGCGGAGACCCTCAAGCGGCGCAAATATAGTAATCTTATTGGATGCTATGATTTTGAGCCGTTTGGGGTTGAAACGCTCGGGCCATGGGGTCCGAGCGCTCGGCTCCTTTTCAAGGAAATCTCTAAGAGACTGGTCGACACTTCGCGTGACCAGAGGGCTGGCTTGATCTTTGGGCAACGAATAAGCGTTGCCATTCAACGTTGCAACGCTGCCAGTCTTCTGGGCACGCTTCCGGATGACTGTGATGTGGAGGAATTCTTCGACGCCTAAGTCTACTTTTATGATATTTTAATATTATTGTTTCTGTTTTTTATACATGTTTATATTTTATATATTATTTATATTAATGTAGATAGGTAGTAGTTAATTTTAAGATGTGTATTTATATTTTGCATTCATTTCTTCTAAATAAAAATGAATTTCATTATACATATATATCTATATCCCTATATCTTCTCATGGGTGTCGTAAAAGCCGACTAAAGGATTCACCAGAGGATGAACAGCAGCGTTCTCCAACTAACTGCGATCGATTATGGCATATCCCACCAAACTGCTTGGGAGACGTCTATGTCCAACAGTGGACGTCTTTCGGCTGAAATAATGATGATGATGATACACATAAACACCTAACGCAACGCAGTATATAAGTAATAAACGTCACTCAACAACACATTTCCACCAACACTTTCCACACAATTCCCAGACACAACACTGCAATCCTTCACTTTCCTAATTTAATATTACAGAAACGACATTATACAGCCCTTTTCCATCAAATTCAGCGGTATATTAAAAAAATATAAACATAATAAGCTACCAAAGAGGTTCTTTTCATCTGCATGTCTCGGGATAAGAATCCCGTCCCCACTCGAGGACGTCTTTGGATCCTTCGTACTTACATTACAATAGGTAATTGCGGGGGAGATAGATATCTTTATGTATTTTCGCAGATTTTTCGGGAATATGGTTTGTGAATTTGATGGATGTAGTCACGGATTTTTTTCAATCTAGAGCTTGTCGGGGTATGTGGTCTTGATCTTTGCGCATAGTATGTCTAATCTTTTGTATTTTTTTTTTTCGTGGGGAAAATCCTCATGGACGCACTCCGCCCGGGGAAGGCGGAGCCAGTGTCGGACTCTTACCGACTAAAAACCACCACGGTGTTCCTCTACTGACCCTTGGCCGGGAGCCTGGGAAAAACTCCCGTATTCGCCCAACCGTTAGGGCATGTTCGTATGCTCTGAGGAATTGTTTGACCGTATACCAGCCGCTGACTTCCAACATCGCACCACTCGCCATAAATCTAAATTCCATCTTCACCATCTTTATGATTGGCGGTCAACTACTGTACGTTTCACACATAATTTTTTGCCTCGTACAACAAAACTGTGGAACCAACTCCCGTCAGCGGTTTTCTGGGACGCGGGGGGACTGGATGGATGCGAAAGGCAGAGGACCGAGTGTTGTGGCTTGTGGCGCAACCTAGGAGAGCATATGCCTCTCCAGTAGTGGACTGCGATAGGCTGAGTTGATGATGTATTAGTTTAGTGCATAATTGTACTTCTTACGATAACCAAAGTAAGATACGTAATAGCCTAATAGCCCATAGTTTTTAGCAGTGCAGATTAAACTGATCTGATTTAAAAACCAATTATTTAAACTCTTTCAACCTTGCTTACGTTCATATTTGAATGTTACGAGTGCTATCGATCCGAAAGACTACAGTTTACCAGAAAGTAGTGAAACTGTAAAACATTTAATTGGTTCATTATTTTATAATCGTTGTTGCCTAGACGGGTTGGCTATGTTTGTCCTTACGTGACATTGCCGTTTTTTTGTGTTCATTGTTTTGATATCAGTCTCGGGGGAATAAAAAAAGGCGGACGGAATCTCGCTAAGAAAAGATTGAAGCACTTCTTTTTTTCCTAAACCCACTATAATTTTGACAGAATTTTAACACACCAGATATTTTGTTATTTTATTTGTGAAACTATGACAATGACTACCGTTCCCGACCGACCGTCACACGAGATTTGTTGCGTAATCGCAGCTTTTTGTCTTACTATGAGCACACGCTATGAGTGTGAATGTGTGCGTGCCAGCCCGTACTATTAAGCGAGCCGTCTTACTATGGATGCTTCACTTTTTGTTTAGCGAGATTCCGTCTAGCTTCTTTTATTCGTCCATGATATCAGTAGGTATGCTTTGTTCAGTTTTGTTTTTTTTTTCGTTTTTTTTTTTATTTATGCTTTGCTCAGACACATGTCAAGTGTGCGAAAAGAAACAGTATATGCTGCTGAATTGTGTATAACTCATTCGCGATCCCAACCATACTGATTTTAACGTTCATTGCTCCATTTGTTTTGACAGTCCATCTTATCGGCAATGCACCACCCACGAATTAAAGAAAACGAATGGAAGTGCCCTTACGATTACTTAGTACGGGAAAGTGTTGCCAAAATCACACATTGACAATTGAAATAGTGGGTTTGTATCCCGGTACATTAAAATACACAAAAATAAATTATCTGACTGGGGTCTATTTAAAATTCAAATAGAGCGAATGTACCGGACGGGCGGAACTCGATACCTTGTGTATGAGCCGCTGACGCCCTGTACCTATAGGTTGACTTCCCACGCCGAACTGAAGGATTATTACGGGAACACCGGGAGAATTTTTCAGGAAATGAAAACACCGGCTTGACTGTTCATGAAGAGCTTGAGCAGAGGCCTGCTTACTCCATTTGAAGGCTTGACTGTATGTGGTAGAATTATGCTACTATGGTAGTTATATATTAGCTTTACATACTATGTTATCTATCTATCTATACGGTTCTATAAGCATGTATATCAACTATCTAACGTTTTTTTTAAACTAAATCTTAATACAAGTTGCTATAATTAAAATTGGTTTATTGAAATTTATCAACATTTAACACATAACAGTGATGTAATTACACGTCTATGAGACTTATTTATCGATCTGCTATCATTTTAACACGTTAAAATTACACAATAAGGTATAATCTAGTATTTCACGTAAGTATTCGAGACGTTATAGTGTCGCAGGGGGAAACTAAGCGCGATTAAGTTAATGTTGCGCATCTGCGCTTAATTGTGCCACACGTGCGGTAACCGTATGCCGATTCCCCTTGTTTTCTTTATTACACTGATAATTGTTAATGGAAATATGCTCGCCCCCTATTACATGGGACTTATTAAAAAAAAAAAAAAAAAATTTGTAAAAAATGTCCCGTAGATATTTATTTATTTTATTTTATTACATAACTGGTGAAATGTGAGTGTACTTACTATACACCTCTGCCTACCCCTTCGGGGAAATACAGGCGTGATGTTATGTTATGTTGTCGTTCTTTATTCCGTGGCACCACGCAATAAAGCTTGAGGCGCATATGTGTGCGTGATCTCTGGTTTTTACACGGAGGAGCACTGTTTTTGTTGGTTTCACTATATATGATTGTTCGCAGCACTTCGTCTATATCCTTTAGTATGTCTGTGGCTACTTATTGGTTTGTCATATTGAATCCCCATGTAGTAAACATCACGAAAAGAGATCTGACGTTCTGTTTAAATTCTGACGTCTGTGGTCTAGTGGTTCGAGTGTCGGACTGCTGATCACGAGGTCGTGGGTTCGATTCTCACAGAACACAAATGTTTGTGTGATGTACATGTTTTTGTGTTTGTGTTGGTCTGGGTGTTTCTTATGTATTAGGAGTATGTATTTACAAAAAAAAGTATATAAGTATTATATCCATTGTCTAGTAACCATATTATAGCTCTGCTTAGTTTGGGACTAGATGGTGCTGTGTAAAATGTCCCAAAATATTTCAATCAATCAATCAACTCAGCCTATCGCAGTCCACTGCTGGACATAGGCCTCTTCCAAGTTGCGCCACAACGCTCGGTCCTCTGCCTTCCGCATCCAGTCCCCCCCAGCCACGTTCTTTAGGTCGTCGGTCCATCTGGCAGGGGGGCGCCCTACGCTGCGTTTGCCGATACGCGGTCTCCACTCAAGGACTCGTCTGCTCCAACGGCCATCGGTCCTTCGACAGACATGGCCAGCCCACTGCCACTTCAGCTTACTGATCCTACAAGCTATGTCGGTCACTCCGGTTCTTCTACGGATAAACTCGTTACGGATATAAAAAAATAAAAAAATAAAAATTAAAAAAATTAAAATATTATTTATTAAATTCTTGTTTCATCATCATAAGCCATTATCGACCTTCTGCTTCTCCATAGCTAAGTGCTAAAACTCGAAAGTGTGAGGCTTACCTTATCTAAATTATAGGTAGGTATTTAAATACGATACAAACACAGCCAAACAAGTTTGAACATTGCAATGCTGTGATTTATCTTTAAAAAAATAAGTTTTTCTAAATAACCGGAAGACCGAATCTATACACCGACACCTGCAGGTCTACTCGCGTTTTACGAACGACAAACGAAGTACGAACTTTCGTTCCGACTTATACTTACATAATAAAGATAAGCACATAAAAAAGGCACAGTTAAGATAGACTACGGTTCATAGTCTTATACAATTTACCGGAGATGAGAAAAACAAACGTCAAAACACGATCATCGCATGCGATAAGGGAACGATGGTTGACCGGAGTAGCAAATTTATCGAATATCGTCGAACGGGAGTAGACTGTTATTATGTAACCTAAAGGTCAAGATGGAAGTTAATATTTTAATTGCTATCTATTACAAAGATTTTGACGGTGATTATTATTTCATAATGTTATGAACACCTTTGACATGATGTACTGATTGTGTAAAGAGAGTAAAAAAATGTCATCATCATCATCATCATTTCAGCCGAAAGACGTCCACAGCTGGACATAGGCCTCCCCCAATCATCGCCACAGCTACCGGTCCTGCGCTTTCCGCATCCAGCGGATACCTGCGACCTTCACCAGGTCGTCAGTCTACCTTGTTCGGGCCTACCCACGCTTCGCCTTCCAGTACGCGGTCGCCACTCCAGAACTTTACTGACCCATCGGCCGTCCGTTTTACGAGCAATGTGCCCCGCCCACTGCCACTTAATTTTGGCAATTCTTCGGGCTATGTCGATTACTTTCGTTCTCCTGCCAATTTCCTCATTTCTGGTACAACCTTATTCTTAGTTTACACTAAACCTGTTAAGGGGTCATTGTACTCACTATGGACCACCAATCTAGCTGCTACCAACCACCTTGCCAATATCATCCATTGACACTCGGGGCGTCCTACCCTATGCTAGCTATACATATTTTATGAATCATCATCATCATTTCAGCCGAAAGGCGTCCACTGCTGGACATAGGCCTCCCCCAAGTGGGGGGGATATGTCATAATCGCCACGCTTGGCAGGCGGGTTGGCGATCTTTTATGAATATTCAGCAATATTTTTACTTAGTTAAACCCGTCTATGATAATCAGCGTTTGGTTATCTATATTATGAGAAATTGGACGCCCTTTTAACCTTAAAGGAAATAACATCAAAAGTCAAATCAAATTACATTCTCCTTGAACTTGTTATGACATACCAATCTGGATTCTTGTGAATAACGTAAACAATATGCAAATTTTAAAACTAATTTATGTTTAATTAAAAGTTATTTTAGTTAAAACCAACAGATTAAATATGTTATGAATAAACATTTTGTCTTAAAATATAGGCATTCCAATTTTACGCCTCGGCAAGTGAATTTATGGGTAGTAGATCATACCTCACCTCGATGGAGTCATCGTTTTTATCATTGGAATACAGAACTTTCGATTTTACTACACGTTAACAAAACGTTTTAAAAATTGAAAGTGAAATTGAAATAGGTAATCTTACCACGATGCAATGATGGTTTAAAATTCTTTGTTGAAGCTGGTGATCGAACTACCGATCATTGACTGATTCATTATTCTAACAATGAAAATTTGACTGAGAATACTCGACAAAAAAAAGTCAGAAGTGAGTTCTTTCAGACGCAATTCGAACTCGGAAAAATATCATTTACATTCGCAATTATTATTGCGAACTATCAACTATTAAAACCAATAAAGTGAATTTAGACCAAGTTTGAAATATAAAAGTACCTACCAGAACGGATGACCGATGGGGCCGTATAGTTCTGGAGAGGCGACCGCGTACTGGAAGGCGCAGAGGAGGTAGGCCCCCCCACAGGGTGGACCGACGACCTGGTGAAGGTCGTAGGAATCCGCTGGATGCGGAAAGCGCAGGACCAGTCGTTATGGCGATGCTTGGGCGAGGTTTATGTCCAGCAGTGAACGTGAAGGCGCAGCGTAGGCAGGCCCCCCACAAGGTGAACCGACGACCTGGTGAAGGTCGTGGGAATCCGCTGGATGCGGAAAGCACAGGACTAGTTGTTGTGGTGATGCTTAGGGGAGGCCTATGTCCAGCAGTAGATGTCTTTCGGCTGAAATGATGATGATGATACCATGAATTATTTCTCCACTAAAGATTTTGTACAAACTCCACAAAAATATGCATAAAAGTGTTTGTAAGAAAATAGTTCCGGATCAAATTCCACTAACCCATTTTTTTTCATTTCATTGAAATTGCGTGAAAGACAATTTTGAATTCTATCTTTGAAATGTTTTTTCTTCAATCTTCAAATGCATATGTGCTTCGGGTGGTGCTATTCTTTAAGTCCGTGTGGTGCCGGACTTAAAGAATAGCACCACCCTTATCTCTTCTCATGGGTGTCGTAAAAGGCGACTAGGGGATTCACCAGAGAATGGGCAGCAGCGTTCTCCGAGTATTTAACCAACCAACTGCGATCGCCAACCCGCCTGCCAAGCGTGGCGATTATGGCATATCGCCCCTTAATTGGGGGAGGCCTATGTCCAGTAGTGGACGTCTTTCGGCTGAAATGATGATGATGATATGTGCTTCTACACTAAAATTCAAATCAGTTCTCCATCCGTAATCAGCGGCTCCACAAACATTTTCTATGTAAAAACATGACCTACTAGAGTAGATGTATGGGAAACGACAGCTGTTTTATTCCGCCCGACTTCCATATTTCCATAATGATGTCCGCTGGCAGTAGACTACTGCCCATCACATTTGGCATATTAATTACACATAAAGTATTATTGAGATATAATACACGTATCAAAAATAACGCAGTATTCAAGGGAATGACCAACAGGAACGTTTTTTGTGTTATCTTCTACTGTCGTGTCGTCATGAGCTACAAAATGATTTGACGACGTTTGTGGTCTAGTGGTTCTAGTGTCGGACTGCTAATCAGGAGGTCGTGGGTTTGATTCCCACAGGACACAAATATTTGTGTGATGAACATTAGTGTTTGTGTTGGTCTGGGTGTTTCTTATGGGTGTTTCTTATATGTATATTATAAGTATGCATTTACAAAAAAAGTAGGTATCTACATATTATATCCATTGTCTAGTACTTATAGCACAAGCTCTGCTTAGTTTGGGACTAGATGGTGCTGTGTAAAAAAAAACAAAAAATATTTATATAATAGGTCATGTCGTGGTGTAAATATTAGCCAGTCAGCACGTTGGTAACGTGGCTGCCCAGGGTGCGCCGGACGATCAAGCACCCCATTCTTCATAGGAATTGACATTTTGGAATGGGCAATTTACTTTTAAATGTAATATTCACTGTCAACTTTCAAAAGTGCCTGTGAAATGGTCTAATTGAATTAAATGATTTGATTTTGAACCCCAATGTGTTATTATAACACTATACTCATTGACCATACTCCCTATTGAAGCCTCATAATAGGCGACCAATGCCTCAACATCAGTCATCATCATCATCAATGTCAACACATCAATCTTATTAGATCAGCCCCCCTAGCCAAGTTGACAATCTACACAATCTACAGTCGTCAACGCTAATAGAAAACAATAAAAATGTATGCGAATGACATATCTGAACGAATGACTTTTTCGTTGAGATATATCATTCCCATACATTTTGATCGTTTTCTATTAGCGTTGACGATTGTAGATTGTGTAGATTGTCAACTTGGCTAGGGGGGCTGATGTTGGTCGCTACTATTCGCCAGTTGAAAACTTCAAATCAGTTTCGACCACTTACGTGAGCCGTCAATACTTCCGCGTTATTGAATAGCCAATAACTGCCTTGGTAGGGCCAACCGGGTTGCAGTATCCCGCTTCTTCGTACGTCAGCAAGTTGACAGAATGTATTGTACGCATTATATTACACAATAGACGTCTGTTGGGCTGTTTGGTCAATGACTACACTGTATTCTTCAAATTGTTAGTCAGACAATACTACATCTCGATTTTTGGTAATAGTGGTTGAATCAGTAGCTACACTTTCTGCAGTAATGCTTACAGATTCTGTTTTTATTACTTTATCAACATTCCTACATCTTCTATGAGCACTTTCAACTTAAAGTTCCGATATCACCAGAGCACATTTTTTTTTTTTTGTCATAGGGGGTTAATCTTATAAGATTAAGCCACCCTCATCGGGCACCAACCTTATGGAGAACACAACTTAAAAAACTTAACAGATCTCTTCGCCTGATTCCTTTATTAAGGAGCCAGTATAGCATCCTGGCAGCTTCCGAATTGGGAGCTGCCAGGATACTATTACATTCTCCGGTCTCATAAAAACTATTATTAAGAAACAACTTATCTTTATCTTTATCTTCTTCCCAGAGCACATTGCTGAGACTTAAAATCTATCTGTAGATGCCATACTGATTGCCGATAGACCAGGAAAATAACTCTTTAAATTCGTGCTACTTATGCCATCTCTGACAGCGTTTACGTCAAATATTTCATAACAATCCCATGATGTGTTTCCAAATTATCTTGGCCTACGCTTCAAAGCTTGGAACTGTTTCAATAGGTACCGATTTGGATATAGGTAGGCGTTTTGCCTTCGCAAGCAGTGACGTGTTGATGTATCAATATACACCGGACAAACTTTATCTTTTTGATAATAAAGTCATAACGACGTGTGATATCCAAACGAGCTTTGATTGGCTATCACTTTTTGTATTTTATATCTTTAGTGACGTGTTGAATTTTTGATCGCGTATTCTCTCAATGATTACTGTGTGAAGTGTTAGATGATTGTGTTTTGATGTCGTAAGGTGATTTAATACTTGATGGTTATATCATAAACCTGTCAGTATTTTATGTAATGATAATAGGTATTTCTTTGGTGTTGGTTATTTTTCCGCAAAAGTGAAACCAAATACTTTTGAAGAAACCGTCAATTACTTGTATTCGAGCTACCGTGATAACACATCGAAGCTCTCACAATTACCATTATCGTAATGACAGCCTTCGTTTCTTTATCATAGCAATTTCTAAACTGGGTTTCGCGAAACCCCTAGGTTCCGTTGAAGGGAAGTCTGGGTTTCGTAAACTTACTACTCCTTCTAACTTTGTTACTAAATAATGTCCTCCCGGCCGAATTTCGGTCACGGCGGCCAATCTCAACAGAGACTAGCCATCTGCGCGGGCATATTATAGTGCACAAGTGTGTGCGCAAACACTGGTGCACTCTCTATTCCCTCACTCTCATAATCCGATGGGACGGCAATTCGACACGACCGGAGAGAGATTCGGCGCAGGACCGACGGCTTTACGTGCTCTCCGAGGCACGAAGGGGTCTCGATGTGTAACGAAACGGTCACCCATCCACAGACTGACCGCGGCTTGTGCAGCTTAATCTCGCAGATCGAACAATCTACACGGTTGTTACTTAGCCACAAGCCCCTTACTCCTTCTTAAACGATCATACCGAGGAAAAAACGCATATAGTAAGCTAAACAAATTATTTCAAAGACTTTAAAATCATTAGATTCCAAATAAGAAAACGTCATTATGAAAAGGCTACAGGGATTGTTTTAAAGATAGTAATAACTTCATACACAAGTTCTCAACATCTCTCATTTATAGAAACTGAATGCTAAGTGCAAACAAACTTCGTCTTCAGATAATATCTTAGTGACATCGAAGTTTGGAGACAAAAGTCTACAGAACTAAGATACTAATATGTCTTCTATTGATTTAGTGAGATGGTAATAAATTCTGATAGTTAGAAATTGGTTTTCAGATCAATGGGCATGTTCATCATTATGAAATGAAAAAGACGCTATTGTCATTCCCGGATACAATTCTAAATACCGGTATGCTACCACGTGAACACCATTTAATAGTAAGTACCTAATACTACTTACTGGGAATTTTAAACAGAAAAACCCGAAAGTACTCATTTTCGATCAAACTTTTATTTTACTAGGACGGAATGCTTTATGCTTTGTCCAGAAGATGGTCACCAGGGGGATTTTATAGCCAATTTTTAATTATTATCCTATCTATCCACGATTTCGGTTTATAGAAATCTATTTTCAAAAAAATAAAGTTGAATTGAGAACCTCCTCCTTTTTTCAAGTTGGTTTAAAAGACAAATAATGCCAGTTAAATGAAAATAGTAAAAACATTTTAGTAAACCTATTCTAATGGTAGCCGAAATCTCAGTCAATAGTTTCATAGCATCAACAGGAAGGCGATTTGCGCTACTAAAGAAAGAAATAAGCTTAAGCTTCATTCATCATCATCAACTCAGCCTATCGCAGTCCACTGCTGGACATAGGCTTCTCCCAAATTGCACCACAATACTCGATCCTCTGCCTTCCACATCCCCCAGCTCCTTTCCATCTCCTTTCATCGTGTCATCGGTACACCTGGCGGGGGGTGCCCTACACTGCGTTTGCCGATTCGCGGTCTCCACTCAAGGACTCGTCTGCTCCAGCAGCCATCGGTCCTTCAACAAACATGGCCAGCCCACTGCCACTTCAGCTTACTGATCCTACTAGCTATGTCAGCCACTCCATCTCCGTCTTGGCTGTAAGTGTAGTAAAAATCCCAAACAATCTGTCCCAGGAGAACAGCAGTCTTTTAAAGGTTGGGTCTTAGGAAAAGAAGGACATGATTGGCAGCTACATTTGTGACCACTAGGTCAATAAAACGGCTGCCATATTTACATTTGCTTTTGTTTGTAAAACTTAAATCGCCGTCCATACCAGCGATCTCATTACTGGTTAATTATACAAATACTTAAGTTAATCATGGCGCCGATCAATCACCGCGATACCATCGGCCGATATTAATGAATCAACACGAGAGGAAAGTTTAAATTTGTAACGAATTACTTTGTTTAGTAATTATGGCAAATAAATATGTGTTGAGAAAATTGTTTATCGTCGTGTGTTTGTAATATAACAGCAGGATGACTTGACCTCATTTCTCAATGTTTTTGTTAATCCTAAATGGTCTTGCGTTTGACCGTTACCTCACCTGATGCTAAGCCATCAACGATGGTGCACGCTTGCTCAGTAGAAATCTTTTTACCAGTGCCTCGAAGACCACCAGATTATACCTCCGTAAAGCGCTTCGAGCATCTTGTTGGAGTATCAACCTTATAAGTATGGTGCATTGCCGTGCGTCTGGTTGTCCGATGATAGAATGGGCTTAAAACTCTGGAATTACTTAAATTCTGCAATTCCATCGCACAGTGTCAGAAACATATCCGATAAAATGATAATAATTTCCAATATCCTTTAATATTTAAACGTTCTCTGTAATGTAAATATGGTGTATTATAGAATATGCTTACACCATCAGGTTATAAAATTCAAGACCTCAGTGTATGTATATCAATCTCGCCAGTCAGAATGTTAATTTTTTCTGTATTGGGGTGCGTTTGCATACCAAAATCTGACATAAAACTATTTGTTGGACATATAGATAATATAGACTGATTGTATTTAACAGATTGATTGAATAACAGTTATGATTTGTTTTAAAATTTTCCGACTTTGGGCAGAAAAATACTAATAGTGAAAATCTTGTTGTTATTCTTTATTACCAGAAAAATACAGTATTAAATTATAAATAGAAATTACATGTACAAAGGCGAGCTTAACTCAAAAATGAGTTTTCTACCAGCAAACCTTTGATCTTCTCCAAATAGTCCGAATCATTTTAATACTCAATCGCCGACCTTAATCACTAAGGTCTTACAGAAGTTATAGTAACATGAAAACTATATTCCTACCATTGCTTCTTTCCTATAATCCTAATTCACCTAACCCTAGGCACAAAACTTACCCTTAATATTAAAATACACCCTTTCTCGCATGTTTGGCTTGAATAAAAAGCAAACTTAGAGAATTACCGGAATCTATGTAAATATTGGCGTCGACCCTTCCCGACTTTTAACCCTTTTTTTAGGGATCCGCGCCTGAAGGTCTCGATCGGTTATCTGTCTGTCAAGGTCCTTTCAAATAGGAGTACTTTGAAGGATAACTTGACTATCTTTAGATTGAATATTTTTGGTACCTATCTAAAAATAACGAGTTAGAATGTAATATTTACCCCAATCTTTTAACTTACCAAAAAAACTTAAAAGGTAGTCTCTTTTCATCATTCGGCACGACTTTTCTAAGGGACCGAATCTGAAATCATGAAAAAAAAACTGCTATTCCATACATACGTTTGAAGACGAAGGTCTTCAACCAATGAGGCCTGCTTATCAAGACTTACGGTGCCGAGACATGAACACTGACAGTTGGCCTGGTCCACAAATTCAAACTCGCTCAGTGAGCTATGGAGCGAGCTATGCTTGGAGTTTCCTTGAAGGATAAAATCCGTAACGAGATTATCCGGACAAGAACCAGAGTGATCAACATAGCTTATAGCATCAGTAAGCAGAAGTGGCAGTGGACTGGCCATGGACCTGTGGCCGCTGGAGCAGACGAGTCCTTGAGTGGAGACCGCGAATCGACAAATGCAGCGTAGTAAGACCGTGTAGTAGTACCATGTGGACCGATGACCGGAAGAAGGTGGCTGGGAGGCAGTGGATGCGGAAGGCAGAGGACCGAGTGTTGTGGTGTAACTTGGGAGAGGCCTATGCCCAGCAGTGGACTGCGATAGGCTGATTTGATGACCTCGACGGATGTACCGCATTAAAATCCCGGATGTTCTCAAAAAAGGCCAGTTTAAGTGCGGCTTAGAATGCTTTCTAAGCCGACGAATATGAAAACGTAGATGAAGTCAATGAGGTGTGTCAGAATCGTAGCAGTTGGAAATTCATAATTGCTGCTTACTCCAATGGAAAAAAACAGTCTTAATAATTTATAAAAGTGGGTATATGTAAGAAAATGTATCGTTATTGGCGTAGCTCTAAGGCTTAATGTGATTAATCCTATTAGGTTTTTTTTCTATTGAAGGGCTACCATTATTTTGGTGTAAGAGTGTTAAATAAATTGGAGTTAGATTTCTGTGCTAATCTTGATTGGAACGAATAGTTTGGAACAATTAATTTGGAAATAAAGCACATTTTTATCATTACAAAAATAAATGAATTTACGTAAAACTGCGACTCCTGGTTCGGTACACCAGCAGGGCAATTGTGTAACTGCATCGCAATCAACAAAATGTCAATTTTGACGTTTGAATCCGGAAAAATGATACAATTCGAATTGCGTAACTACAAAACTGTTGATTACGATGTCGGAGGGATTCACATGAAATTGAATTAATGATAAAGCTTAAAACGCTTAAACCGTGATCTAACATACATGACGACATTTACATCGCAATGGATTTTCCTCCTGACGTCATTTACTTCATAAGGAAGTTCCTCTATGTCGTTACACAATTCCAATGTTTGATTGCGATGTTATCAACATCGTCTTCAATTTTACATCAAAATTAAACTGTCAAATGAGTTACGCAATTGCCCGGCCGTGCTTTATTCGCGAAGCTACCGTGAACTTTACTCGTGGTATCGAATTTAACTTCCACTTTGTAACCGTCTTTGGGTGACATCAGCAACATCTTACCGTGTTCCCAACCGACTCGACTAACTTTGCAGTTAATTTAAAACCGTATAGATCGACCGATCGATCGCGATTTTTTCATTCCAAAATTACTAACTCTATGAACGCCAGATTACATGTTTCCATAGAGTAGCGTAGAGAATTCCTATGTCAGTAGCTCTTGTTGTGCCGCTTGTTGCTTAATAAATATGATCTATTTTAATTCACTTGTATCTGCAGTTTCACTAATTCCAACTGCTCAGTTTCTAGATTACTACTTATGTATTGCTCACAGTTTGTTTTTAAAAGTATTGATGTGGTAAATCATTGCTTAGTGTACGTTATAAAAAAACAAAGTTTAACCGGATTACATACATTACATACATATTATCACGCCTGTTTCCCATTGGGGTAGCAGAGACTATGGATTTCCACCTGCTACGATCCTGACACACCTCTTTCGCTTCATCTACGTCCATTAACCTCGTCATGCATGCTCGTCGGTTTAGAAAACTCTTAACCTGGCATTTTTTGAGAACATCCGCGATTTGATCGCGATACGTTCGCCGAGGTCGTCCCCTTCCAACTCTTCCTTCAACACTCGCTTCGTATACTTGTTTCGTCAATCTCCTCTCGTCCATCCTCTCTATATGTCCAAACCATCTTAACATACCTTTCTCAATCTTTGTCACAACATCTTCTTTCACTCCACAACGCTCCCTTATCACGTTATTCCTTACTTTATCTCTCAAAGTTACACCACACATACTTCTCAAAGCTGTCATTTCTACTGCATTTATTCTGCTTTCATGTTTTTTCTGCCATACCCAAATTTCACTACTAACCGGATTATACCGCGTATATTATTTAAATTGGTTTTCCTGACGTTTCGAAAGCTTTGCAGCGTTTCGTGGTCGCAGGTAGACTAAGATGACAAGCGTCTTTACAGATATTAAAAAAAAAAAAAAAAAAACTTTGTTTTTTTATAATGTGTAGTGATCGCGAAAACCTAAGAAATTCTTAATGTACATGTTACTGTAGCTGTAAGTACCTACAGCAGGCATCAGTACTCTACTAGGCATAAAATGAGTCTTTAAATCAGGATAGGTGGCTTAATTCATTCAGGATAGAATAATAATATCAGGATCATATAAAACCCACACATGATGTTCTGACTTTCCACAAATTTTCAGAAGGTTAAACCTTAACAAAACACATTAAACACACAAATTAATCCGTTATAATAGTAACAGTTTCACTATTGACTAGGGTGACCAGTTTTCAAAGTAAAAGGGTTGTCAGCATTAAAACTAAGCACAAAGGACAACTCCTTTTTATACATTATTTTTATTGAAAATTAAGATCTAATAATTTTATAATTTTTAACGCTTTTACGCATGCGAAGCGAAATCTAAAGATTTAAATAGTGAAAAAAAAAATCACTCACGAGTAGGATTCGAACCTACGACTCCTGGCTCAGGACGCCAGTGCTTTAGCCACTAAGCTACCGTGAACACTGCTCGTGGTATCGAAATTATCGATAATTAATAAATAATTAATTATCTTTAATTGCTCGTGAGCGATTTTTTCTTTCCATTATTTAAATCTGTAACATAATCTTTTACTACCCAAAATGTGACACAATCAATGTCTACTTTGGAATTATCCATTAAAAAAAATACAGCTCTTAAGTGTCTAGCGTAAGTTTAGACTGCGCCCTTACTATAGAGCCTTCATTTTGAACTCGTGAAAATCTAAGTTTACTGACAATTATTAACTTTTTTTTTTTTTAACTGTTTATTGGTCCCCTATTGATTTCGCTAAATCACCTGAAGGATATTTGCTTTCGCGATTTACTGGACGATGGCGTGGTATGTGAGCATGGTTTGAGGTGCATGTGTATGCGTGAGCGCTGGTTGCACACAAAGGAACATTTTTTTTTTGACTACACTAGATTGTTCACAGCACTTCATCTATATTTTTTACTATGTCTGTGTTATTAATATATATAAAAATAAACCAAACAATTTTTCACACTTAGAAGATGTTTATACATTTTTTAATATATGAAGTTGCTATAATTAACGAAAAATCTTGCAAGAAAATTAGTTTCACGCTTTTATCGGGAAGATGGGCCTTAAATAAATACACTACAAAGGGACATAGCCACATTTTTTGTTAAAAAACGGGACGTCCAGTTTTTTCAGCCTATAATAGGGGTCATCTGGTCACCCTACTCCCAACCCTACCGATACCGAAAAATTTCAAACTCAAACCAAAGTTGCCCTACCTATGGAGATTATGTTAATTTGGAGGTCCCAAATATTTCGTTCGCATTTAAAATAATTCCCGTCCAGTTGGATCGTGTAATGGAACAAGTTTAAATCTAGTTACCAGCGTTTGTTAGCCGGTTATTTTCTGAAGTTTAATCTGATTATGTCTTAAGCTTTGCTGTAAATTTTTGCAAGCGTTAGCTGCCGTTGTTGATAATTATTATGATACTAGCTTCTGTCCGCGTGCCCGCTGCTTCGTACGCGTCTAATTCAGTTTATCACAGAAAGATGCTATCGCACATCGCTCGAAAAACCGTTTATCTTCCCGGGATAAAAAGTTGCCTATGTCCTTCTTCAGGTTCCAGGCAACCTTTTTGCCAAATTTCATTACGACCGGTTCAGAGGTTTTGTCATGAGGAGGTAACACACCAACAGACAAACCAGACAGTTACTTTCGCATTTATAATATTAGTATCGATTTATCATACATCTCGAATTTGATATAGTTTTGTTTGAGCTAGCTCTTTTTAGGGTTCCGTACCCAAAGGGTGCCAAACGGGACTAATGACGGGAAAAATATTTTTTTCAAAGTTTTTGTTCCTGCTCTATCTTTAAAACGGTAATATATACCAACGTCAAACTTGGTCTGATTATAGTGCATACTATGTTGTTTAGCAAAAAATACTAAAAATAGGGCAAACTAGACATATGTCGTGGAACCTGCGTAAGAAATATATGCAAATACACATATTTTGTGCATGGTGCATTTATATCTTTTAATGAACTCTCGTGAATTAAATCGCGAAAACCTTACTGCATGAGTCTGACTTGCACTTAGCCGGATTTTTTTAATAATAATCTACAAAGTATTGATTTATAAAATGTTACACAAAGTATCACTCATGTAGAAAAGCTACGTAGATAGTTCACTACTGCCATTAAGAAAAAGAAAGAAAGAAAAATAGTTTATTGTCACAGTTAACGACGCGCAACATTTAAAACACAGTGATAAACACAAGCAGGCAACTTATAGGTGGGGTTACATAAAAATTAAAAACAAAAGACACATAGGTAAAAAATTAAGAAAGGACAGTCGATACAAAATATAAGAAAAGTATAGTTGACCGCATGACAGTGGCAACACCCAAGTCTGAAAACCGCCCTTACAATTACTTCTGGTGATAATCCAAAAATAATCCCGGTTGCCATACAAATATCTATGGCAGTTGTTACCAGTAGTCAGAAGCCTGAAAGTCTGATAACTGGTCTTACCTCAGTATGCCAGTATTGCCCAGTAATTGCATTGCAGAGGTCTTCTAGCAGTCGCTTCGTATAAAATACTGATGTTCAGCCGCATCTGGTTGACTGTAAACGAATCCCAATATGATTGGGAAAAGTTAGAAAGAAAAATAACGCAGAAATGGTAAAGATGCTAACATTGATGCCTATTATAGTCATTGTTAAGATTTTGTGTACAATTTAAAACTCTCAATATTATCGGAAACCTGCTAATAAGCGGACGATCATTTCTTTTGCTAAATTTAAGTCTAAGGCCAAGGAAAAACTACAAATGAAAGAGAAGACCCAAATCATTTCAGCTTCTTAATTATAAAATATTAATTAAGTGTAGGTGTAGATAACGACCATCTTGTTCAAGAAGGAAACAGTAATTTACTAGCTAAACATTTCCGAGAATCAATCATGGGTATCTGAATTGAAAGATCGATAGCTATTAGTTCAATACAACTGGGACCAATTAGGAACCAATTATTATAGCTATTATAAACTTTCCCACTAATATCATAAACGTGAATATTTGTGATACTATGATGTTTGGGTGTTTGGATGGTTGTTAGTCAATCATGGCTGATCGGTACAGTGACAGCCAGATACGGCTAGTATAGCATTAGCAAGCATATAGGATATTGCTATGGACTCCACAAGGCTAGAAGGTATAGCATAAACTGTTAAGGCAGACGTTGCTAGAATTCAGAGGTAGTCTATACATAGGAAACGCCGACACCGTCTAGTTTTTATAACAGACTAATAAAAGTGATATTATACAATTTGCATAAAATAAATAGGTAATGCCATTTCATTTTTCATAATGCTCAATGCCATTTTCATAAGCCCATTATACTTTCGTTCTTTTGTTTAAAATTTCGTTTTCCAGGCATTGTTGGACATAATAACTACCCTTTTTAATACATGGAAGTCCGTTCTTCTATTTAATTACAAAAATATGTTATTTGCTCCGTCATAACACGTAGTGCTTTTGGTACGGTCCGTTTTCGAGATGGTTAAGTAACTTGTTGCTAGGGTTTTATGAAGTTGTATGATGATATAACGTTTACTTGTGATGCTGGTGGTAGGTACTTGGTAAAACGTGCATTAGAGTCACTCACTTTGGTACCTTTTAACTGTTGAGAATCCTACTTTAAAATATAATAAATGTGAAAGTTTGTGAAGATGTTTGGGTGTTTGGATGTTTGTTATTCAATCACCCAAACATCTTATCTCTTCTTCATCTTATCAAAAAATAAACGCCTTAGCAAAAAGAACTGACCAAAGCCTTCCTATACCTACACATATAACTCTTCAGGTCAGTTGCACTGCGCGCCTTGCAACAGGACCTTTAAAACCAAATTTGGTTTCGCTAGCCACCTCCGCTCTCATGTCCGGAGCTAACAAGGTTCGCCGTTGACGGACACGTCAAGGAGGACATCATCATCATCAAGGGCTGAATGGATATGGATGAAATTTGGAAAACCCGTATTAAAAAATAGGCTACTTTTTATCTCGAGAAGATTAACAGTTCCCGTGGGATGCGCGATAAACGACATCCATGACATAGGCAAGTATTAGTTAATATCTCCCATAGATTTTTCGAGAAGTGAAGCACAAAATAATCGAACAAATAATAGGGCCATTTAAATGAAACCTCACTAATAGAACTACACTTTTCCTAACCCCAGAGACTACTGATTTTGATTGTGCGGACAGTATCATCTAATTGTACACTTCCATAATAATAATGCCTGCTTCCATTATGTACTATACACAATGATCGAATATCTATCGCATTTTTTCTTCTAATATGACAGAAAAAGATAGATTGACCTTTTTTTTTGCTGGAACCACACACGCCTGCTACAATAGTATCACTTGCTGTATCTAAAACTCTAAACTCAATTGCAAGATTCTAATAATAGATACTGTTAATTGCAAACATTGTTTTAGAGCTATCTCGGTCTTAATCCTGTCTACAAATTTTACAAGAAGACGTATAAATTGTTTTAATCCATGTCGCCTCATTTATCTAACGTTTGACAATTAACAGTATGTGAGCATCTGCTTTGCGGTTACCAATCCGCTTGCCCAGCTACTATGACTATTAGTTATACCTTCATTGATTTTGAGAAAGCCTTATGCTATCAGGGATTCTGAGATCTTAGGAGCTTTTGATGTTGAAATAATATCTACTGCAGAATGTGGGCTTTATAAATTATCCTTATCATTGTCCTTCAGACTCGAAATTTCATTGAATCTCATCATCATCATCATCATCCTAGCACGGTGTCACCCACTTCTGGGTATAAGCCTCATTTCGTTTTAGCCAGCCTCTTCAATCTTGTGCACCCCCTCATCTAGATTTTGTCTGTGACTTTGGCGATGTCATCAAACGAGCGTGCTATCAGACGGCCCGGGTTTCTTCGACTCGAACTTGCCAATCAATCGAAGTTTTTCTTCATTTAATCAACTATTTCGTTTACTAACAGAGTTCAAACACATACTTATAGTAAAAAAGCAGCTACTGAATCATCTACTTCAAGCAATGTCGTATTTTTTTATAACTCTCACTTTTGTTTGAATACTCGCCAGAACTTTCAACTGTCGGATCAAGAAAAGTGCCTGACGTGAATATTGTGCTATAAGCGAGAAACCTTATTCTGGGTTCTGAGGTAGGACTAAAATATAGATAAATAGGGACCACCAGGGTAACTTACTTGCCCTACATAAAAGTATGCATGAACTAGTGCCCTTAAAACCCATCAAGAAGTCATATAACTCCAAACTATCTTCTTATCTCCAAACAAAATTAATGACATCAATCAAATTAAAATTACCATAAACTTTATGTAAACGGTATGCAAACGACTAACGTTTCCCCATAGAGGCCTTGCCTCGTCAACTCACCATTGTACGTCCCCATGAATACGTGTTTTGATTTCACTTATGTCAGCAACACCATCAAATACCACACAAGGAAGATTGAACTCTATCTTTCCTTGCTAAGGTTGGGTTTTCTATTTGGATGTGATAAAGTAATAAGATTTTTGACTTTTGACTTGAAGACATGTTGTCAGCTTGTATTGACAAGCAATTAATTTAAGTTTTTCTTTTGTTAGCTATTAGGTGTTTATAACGATAGCTTAATAAATATATGATGCAAATAATGTCTTAGTTTGAGTGATGGGTTGGTGAAGTATCGAATATGATTTTATTAACGGTACTTTACTTTCGTTTTATGAGAGTATCATTATCAAATTTTAAGATGATCGCCTTTAAGATGGGGTGGTAATATTTGATCTTTAGGGATTGGAAACCCCATTTAAATGTACAAGATTAACTACGTATATATAAAGATTTGATTCTGACGTTTCTGTTCTTTGCCTATTGTCGATTGTATTTTTTTCTGTAGACAGTGCTGGTAATTCTCCGCTCCTAGATAAAATATACCTTACTGGTATTTCTACACTTCTTGGTGCTTTAAAAATTCGTAGAAGTAACCGTTTTCTCAGAAAATTTTACTTTTTATCACTGTAACTGATTATGCGATCACCCTCGAAAGCAATCAGCTCCTAGTTACTTTCAAAATAATCCTTCTTCATAACTGCCATCACTTGTAACAAGTGAATATTTGATTGTAAATATTCTGTGTCCAAAGTCCTATTTCCAAAGTCACAAGCTCTTAATAGGTGACCTATCAACTCAGCCTATCGCAGTCCACGCTGGACATAGGCCTCTCCCAAGTTGCACCACAACACTCGGTCCTCTGCCTTTCGTATCCAGTCCTTCCCAGCCACGTTCTTCAGGTCGTCGGTCCACCTGGCGGGGGGCGCACTACGCTGCGTTTGCCGATTCGCGGTCTCCACTCAAGGACTCGTCTGCTCCAGTAGTCATTGGTCCTTCGACAGACATGGCCAGCCCACTGCCACTTCAGCTTACTGATCCTACAAGCTATGTCAGTCACTCCGGTTCTTCTCCGGATAATCTCGTTACGGATTTTATCCTCCGAAGAAACTCCAAGCATAGCTCGCTCCATAGCTCGCTGAGCGAATTTGAATTTCTGGATTAGCCCAACTGTCAGTATCCACGTCTTGCCACATATAACCTACCCCAATACCTACCTTTATCTTCTTGGTGTTTCATGCATATTTCATTTATATGTCCATCACGTTACATTAGGAAAACTTTTTATATTGTATGAAACTATTTCTAAATGATCTTTTTATTTTTGAATTTAGTTTTTATTTATAGGTTTTGTAATCATAAGTCGTTGTGTTGTAAAGCTCCATTTTTTTCTTTACCACCCTTAATATTGTACATCTTATGGATATGTTACAGTGAAACTGTTTTATGTTTTAACATCTATATTTTCAATTACCTGTGACAAACAATAAAAATCTATTCTATTCTATTCAAAGCTCATATCACATTCTAATAAAAGTAAATAGCTATGCTTGTGTCTTTTGGTAGAAATGTCTGTATAACCAACCGTTATGTAATTTTTAGTTAAGGTATAATCATGAGAAAAATATGTGATTTGTTCCATGTTGATGTTTTTAGCTGTCTCGAGTTTAATAGTCACATGTTAATTGTTCACAATGTGTAAACAATTAAACATAGTGTCAGGACTAATCAGGAGGTGGTTATATTATATGTTCGTAAAAGTCATCGATCATACAACCAAGTGGACTGTAAGGTCGAAGGTAAAAGTGTACAGACAATGAGTAATGAAGGTCCTAATTACCACAGAACAAAAGCAGTAATTAAACATATGTTTCTATATCTAGAATTTTAATACAAATACATTACTCTTTTTATTGTACCCAAAAACAAGTATTTATTTCGTGTACTTGCTTGTCTGCTTCTTTGTTTTCAACATTAAAATAAACCAAATATATGTTATATGTGTTTGTTTTTGCAAAAAACCAATAGGTACGTTAACGTCTCATATCAAACCTTATTCTAAGTTCATACTAAACCTCTTGAGGGGTCATTGTACTCATCATTATGAACAACTTTTACTATGGGACCAACCGTGAAATCGCAAAAAAAGATCAGCTCCTTCCTACATCTATGTTCACATAAATCGACAAAATATAGGGAACAGCTAATTTTTTTTCGCGATTTCAGTTTTGGTTTCAGTCTACTGCATGATAGTGCTGTGGTAACAGTTGAATTATAAAATCGCCTGTACCGCTTACGAAATAAAGGCGCTTCAAACTGTTTCTTCTGACGTGCGGTCGACAGTACTATAGCACAAAAAATCTAATAGTACTAACATACAGAACGGCCACTCACCGCCCCCCGCCAATTTAAGATTCCTCACCTGCACCCCGCACGCACCCGCGGTTTACCGGCAATTGGACTGCAATATTGCAATGGATATCAATTGTCAGTCGCTATACAAGCACGCCATCTCTGAGAACTACTGAGAAGCGCTTGGAACCCAGTCGGTATTACTAGCTGCAAGAGCATCCCTAACCAACACGTGTGTGTTCGTTCGTATACAGACGTAATATTGTGTATGTAGGTAGTGCTAGCATTTATACGAGGTGTGACCATAGTAAAAGTCGTTCATAATGATGAGTACAATGACCTCTTTAGAGGTTTAGTATAAACTAAGAATAAGTTTCTATACAATACATGCATTTGTTCGCACTTGGTCGGATTCGCAAATGGTCGGATTCTCATTTCGCCGGAATACAGTTATGAAGAAAACCTGTTTTATATTTTCTGCCAAAATTACTTATGTTTAAAAATTTCGGTTATTTACTCCTTACAGTACACAGTAACAGTTCCTAGATATATCTCACAAAAAAAAGTCATAACAGACTTTGTACTACCACTAATCAAGGAATTTTATGTTAAAATTCCTTGCACTTACTACAATGACAAATATAACATCTTTCGAAAAGACTGTATAACCATCTTCCTCTAACGGCCAAAATTAATAACCGATCTATCCACGATTTACCCCACCAAAGATAGAAATTTGACATAAAATGTATGGAGCTTATGTCAAATTTCTATCTCTAGTAGGCCAAATCGTGGATAGATCAGTTATTAATTTTGGCCGTAAGAAGATCGAGTCAATAATCCAGGAAAATGCGTTACTATAAATGCATATTGTTGATATTGTGATTACTCCACTCAAGCAGTTTGTGCGTAGATAGGTACTTAATCAATGTATTAGAAATGTATTATCTTATCGTCTATACTGAATCCGACGAAATGAGAATCCGACCAATTGCGAATCCGACCAAATGCGAACAAATGAATACATCTCATCTTTTAGATCTAACTCAAACTAAAAAAATATTTATAAAAATTACACTACCTTTGGCAATCCTTTACCTAGATACCGTTTGGGTCTGACAAAATACTTTTGGGGTCTAATTAAAATTATTATAAAACTAATCCGCTTACCGCTTAAATTATCATCGTACACGGGTACCTTTGACCCTAATTAATTAAACAAAGGGTGTGATTAAAAGGTAATGGGCCCAGCGAGTGGGGTAAGCCACGAGCTAGTTCAGCATAATGACATTGAAGAAGAGATACAGAAGTACTAATTCGAACAAAATACTAAAATATCTCTATTCAGGTCTTGTGGTCTGTGCTCGGAGAATTTAAGAAACCTCTCACGCACTCGGCAAAAATTAATTGTGAAAACGCTTTAGACCCAGATTGGCAACTCTGTTGTTACACACGATTTTAGTGAGATGGAATTCCCCAAACATCAACCAAACTTTAAGGTTGATGGTGGGGATAACAACTAGATTTCGATAGTTGGTTGGTACCGATGCTGAAAAAGTAATTTTCCTGCAGAATTGAATCCACTTGATTTTATTGATTGATGATTTTATTTCTTTGTAAAAATTACTTATATTTTCTACTGTGGGGAATGACAGGATGACTATAACCTATACGTTCGGTATAGTCCATCCGATCAAATAGTAGCAGTATACCCAAACGGCAAATAAATATAAGATTGTAGAAAAAAGCAGTATTTTTTTTTCAAATTAATAAGCATAAGATTAATACTACATAAAGTTATGCTATTTTTCATCACTAGAAGTGTCCTTGGAATCATAGGGTGCCAATATTTTAGTGGATAGACTATAACGAACAAACTCAATCACTATTGCAGATTGCTTGCTTTAAAGATATATCTTGTGTATATCTTTGTGAATTCACATGTGATGTAAGCTCACGAGAAGTCGGGAGCTTGTTTTGCATTGTTCGAAGTGGCCCTTTTGTTTAATCTATTTTAGGTGACAAAGGTTGTCAAGTCCTTGCTAGGGATAAAGTATAGAGCACTACGTTTCTAGCGATTATTACGCGATTAGGACGAGCTTAGGAATGGCTGAAAGCACCTCACTTACGTATTCGAGTGAGGGTGGACATTTGAGGAGTATGATGCTTAGTGTTTTTGAGGTTGAGGGGAATGTGAGCTTTTATCATTTGTGTAATAATGAAATGGTTTGGAAAGAAGTATGACCAACACTTATATCATAAATCTTGGTGGTCTTCAAGGCACGAGTGAATAGGTTTTTGCTGGGCCAGCGTGAACCTTCGTCGACCGCAAGATGCAGCGATGGCTTCCATCAGGTGAGGTAACAGTCAAACGTTAGCCCATTTAGGATAAAAAATTATTAAAATTCCTGTAAGAGTAGCTTCAAAAATAATATTAATAATAATAATAAATAAATTAATATTTTGGGATATTTTTAAATAGCACCGTCTAGTCCCAAACTAAGCAGAGCTAGTACTATGGGTACTAGACAATGGATATAATACTTATGTACTTTTTTTTTGTAAATACTTACTTATAATACATAAGGAACACCCAGACCAACACAAACACTTATGTTCATCACACAAATATTTGTGTCCTGTGGGAATCGAACCCACGACCTCGTGATCAGCAGTCCGACCCTCGAACCACTAAACCACAGACGTCAATAGATATATAAAAAAAAAGATTAATTTGTTTTAATATTTCTTTTAAGTGTAAGTGCATGACACAGTCGAATCTGTTCAACCTTCTAAGCATGGTACCTGTACTCTAAGAATCTCAAAAGTCACTGTGAAAAGATTTCACGATTATTCGATCTTCTTCTATCATTTCAACATGAGCTACATAATGATAATAGCTAATGCCGTGGAGAAAAGATCAGCCAGTCAGCAGGTAGCGGGGCTGACTGCCCAGGGTGCGCCGGACTATCAATTAAATATCGTCACTCGTGGAGGCTCTTGTAATGCACCCCTAACTATTCGATGAAATGCCAAATGTTAATACTTATTGTCTCTCAGTTGGACAAGCGGGTTGAAAAAAAAAAGACGTTTTTATGATGTTTCTCGTATGACCCTATTTGGATTTAAACTTTATTTTTTTGGTATTATCAATAGAGCTTACCAAGGTAACACATTTCATCTGGCTACCTTTACGGTTGAAAAGATACTTACAGCTCTGTGACGCACAGATAGAGGGCGTAGGTATAGTAATAGAGTCCCATTGGCACCCTTTGGGTATGGAACCCCAAAAATCTAAAACAAGAATCATTCCATGATTTCTCCACAATCTTCGTCATCATTAAAAACTTACACTTCTTTCCCAACAACTAGAAACGATTAAGAAAACAAAATAATTGCGTTGTACTTACGCAAGTGCGCAATTTTCCGGCTAGTGCGCTCGGATGGCGCACATTAAACTGATTGTTTTTTTTTACTGGCAAATGTCCACTGGCCAGCGTGTACCGGTGAAGAGTCCAGTGTTTTCACTTTAATTGTTATTGTTCATAGCAACGATTGAAAGATTCGTTGGTGGAAATACTAGAGTTTTATAGATAGGTAACTTTGGAACAGTGGACACTGACAGTTGGGCTAGTCCACAAATTTAAAGTCGCTCAGCTAGCTATGGAGCGAGCTATGCTTGGAGTTTCTTTGAAGGATAAAATCCGTATCGAGATTATTTGGAGAAGAACCGGAGTGACCGACATAGCTTGTAGGATCAGTAGGCTGAAGTGGCAGTGGGCTGGCCATGTCTGTCGAATGAACGATAGCCGCTGGAGTAGACGAGTCCTTGAGTGGAGACCGCCGATCGGCAAACGCAGCGTAGTGCGCCCCCCCGCCAGGTGGACAGACGACCTGAAAAACGTGGCTTGGGGGGACTGGACGCGGAAGGCAGAGGACCGAGTGTTGTGGCGCAACTTGGGAGAGGCCTATGTCCAACAGTGGACTGTGATAGGCTGAGTTGATGAACTTTGGAAGGATAAAAAGATAATAACTTACACCACTATTGAATTTGAATGAGTAAGGCACTGGGTACTGCGATGCCTAATTGCCTATACGAAATGCAGGCCACTGGCTGATCCCTATACTAAATCGACAAAATATATCGCTATATTTTTTTTGATATTTATTTCACGATTTTAGGGTTGGTCTGATAGTAAAAGTTGTTCATACTGATGAGTACAATGACCTTTAAGACCTTTGACCTTTTCGATTTGATAAACCACAAGTTCTGGCGAAGGAAAACCGATATGTACCTAGAATGCTCCGTGAGGCTATTGAAATTAAAAAAACATCCTAATTTTAATAGAGAAGATAGTTGGCAGCTACCACCTGTTTGGAACCCAGTGCTAAAAATAATCAAGTCTCAAACAGCACGCAACACTTTAAAAGATAATGATATTGTGAGTGATTACTGCGTGCATTTTGCATTGAAACGATTTTAATTAATAATATTGTACGGTAGATTAAAATATTTTTTTAGAAATATTTGTAAAGAGGCTTGTCATCTTAGTCTACCTGCGACCACGAAATGCTGCAAAGCTTTCGAAACGTCAGGAATACCAATTTAAATAATATACGCGATTTAATCCGGTTAAACTTTGTTTTTATTATGACCTTTAAGAGGTTTTCAGTTATTGCAATAACACGTTGTATATACCACATTCTACCTTCCTTTCATGTTAAATTTATTTTAACGTGAGTCATTTAGCCTGGCTGTGGATTGGTCACTCATTAAATTAATTCCTTAATGACTTCGTCCTTAATTGTGTCAACGCCAGCTGTCACTGAAAAACAACAAAGTGTCTCTACTCCGTGCATTTGCCACAACAATATGCTGAGCCATGTTCAATTTGCGCGGAAGGGACAAAATATATCGACGACGTCTGTTGATCGTTGGTCTGGGTGTTAGCTAAAAGAAGGTGTTTTATGTTTTTATTTTTATAGTATAGGATGGTGATACGAGCTAAAGGCCCACCTGATGTTAAGCGGTTACCTTTGCCATAACAAATGCAATACCACCTAGGCTGTTGCCTAAATGGTACAGCAAGTCGGTTCGCCAAACTAAGACATGAAGATGGAAAGTCTCATGTGATTGTAATTTCTCCGGCACCGGTACCCTTCAGACCGAAACACAGCAATGCAAGCATCACTATTTGGCGGAGAAGTAGGCATGGTGGTAGTACTTCCCCGGACGAGCTCTTTCACAAAGGAGCTCTACTACTACTATTATATGAAATTTGCTTACTTAATATTTGAATAAATTTATTGCTTATATAGCTTATGCCCGCGGCTTCGCCCGCATGAATGTCGTTTATCGCGCATCCCTCGGGAACTGTTAATCTTCCCGGGATAAAAAGTAGCCTGTACGTTAATATGGGTTAATTTCTATTTGTATGCCAAATTTCATTAACATCCATACAGTAGTTTTTTTGCATGAAAAAGTAACAAACATACATCTAAATAAAGAAAGAAAAATGATTTATTGCCACAACAAGACGACATGCGGTAGGTGCGCATAAAAATAACTTCATCTGGTACATTTTAGGAATTACAGTGATACTTACATAACATAACATCACGCCTGTATTTCCCCGAAGGGGTAGGCAGAGGTGAAATAGTACACCCACATTTCGCCAGTTATGTTATAGTCCCATGTAATAGGGGGCGAGCCTATTGCCATTGACCGGGCACAAATCCAGACTCCGGGCTGCTACTGAGAATTTCCTAATGAAAAAACCCAATAACACTTTGCCCGACCCGGGAATCGAACCCAGGACCCCACGCTCAGCAGTCGCACTTGCAACCACTAGACCAACGAGGCACTCAGTGATACCTACATAGTTGTAATATCATAACAGGACTAACTTCGCATGTCGTAGCTGCGGCAAAGAGAGCATGATGCTGTGTTGTAACTTGAGTCACAACACAGCGCTGATTTTCAGTGTCAACCCCAAGTGACGAGCATTATCCTCACAAACTTTCACGTTTATTATACAGGCAAACCTGGATGAGCGAGAGTTCAAGGGACCAGAATCTGTTTCTCGCTCATAGAGGTTTTTCACTTAACCAAGTTTCTCACTTATAGAGGTGCAGGAGCGGTTTGTCTCACTTACAGAGGTAACTAAATAGCTGTAGACACTTTCTTTGCAATTGATACATATCAACTGTAATAAGTTTGACAAAAAGGTCGGTGCAGATGCACATTTGGCCATTCTAAAAGAATGTGGTGCAAAAAGAATGACTGGGGTGGGACACAAAGACGCTCGATTTGTTGTTTTTTTTTCGTTAGTTAGGCTAACCATATGTGCGTAAGTTCCGCGAAATTTAGAAAGTGTCATAACAGATAATAAAAACGCTCAACTCTCGCTTATAGAGGTATAGAGCATGGCAGTCTCAGTTATAGAGGTCCAGACGTGAAAACCGACTCTCTCATATAGAGGTTTCTGTTTCTCGCTTGTAGAAGTTTTCGAGGCTTAAAATTACGGGACCTGGCAATTACTCTCACTTGTAGAGTTTTCTCGTTTATCCAGTTCTCACTCACCCAGGTTTGACTGTATTAGTAAGAAGCATCAATATATAATTATGTACTACGTACTAGATGCGCTGTTTAGAAGAACAACATGGTTGCACGAGTTTTGGTTCCGGAATCACACTGTCATCTGTCATTCGTTCACTTGACAGCTGTCTCGCGAACACACGTCAATTTCATCAACGGTTGCGTCAATTGAATTTGAAAAATGCTGCTTATTGAGATCGCGTGTCTATTTATTGACGTCGTTGGTAAGAAGTAGATAGATAGATAGATAGAATATTCTTTATTGTACACCAATAACATTATTAAACTTAGGACTAACATGTAAAATAAGGGTACATTGGCGGTCTTATCGCTAATAGCGATATCTTCCAGACAACCTTTGGATGGACAAGGAAGACGTGAAAAATAGATGGGGGCAGTATGTAGTGCACTTTCATAAAATTTACTAATATTTAATATAATAAATAAATAGATATTTACCTACCATAGAAAATATTACATGTATAAATAAAATAAATTCTAATATATATCCATAAATATATACCAAATATATATAATATATACAAATGTAACAACAAATAATATTCTTTAATAAATAACAAAATAAAATACGTGTATATACCAGTGTAGCAACATCTCACTAAAATAACAGTTTATACAGAGAGGTAAAGTTCCTTTACAAGTTTTTTAAAAGAAGCTAGCGACTGAGCACGTCTTATAGGCACAGGTAACGCATTCCATAAACGAGCAGCTTGGACTGTGAAGGATTTGTCATAGAATATGGTTGAATGTGCTGGCATCTGAAGTCTCAAGTTTTCAGTAAGATGTTAGTAACATTTAAATGCATTAACGCATGCGGAGCAAAGTCTAAAGATAGAAATTCATCATCATCCTCCTGCCCTTATCCCAATTTATTTGGGGTCGGCGCAGCATGTTTTTTTCTTCCATACATCTCTATCAGCCGTCATCTCCGTGTTCACTTTCTTTCTATTCATATCATCTCTAAAGATAGAAATTATGGAAAGATTTTTTTAGCTTTCACTTGTGATCAAAAACAACAACGAGACTATCTTCATTATTACGTTATATTTTCCATTAAAAACCTCTCGAGAATTGGCTCCCAAAACCTGCTAACACAAAATTCAAATACCACGTCCGTTTCAAAAAGCATGGCAACATTGCGATCGCAATCATTACCATTAATGTATGTAGGCATACGTTTTACTCCATAAACGGACTGAGGTCATACCCTGGCATTTTAAAGAATTCGCTCCAAACAATAAGGCCGTGAAATCTGTTGTTTTGGCCCCCATTGTGTTCGTGAATAAAGCGAAAGTCCATTAAGTTGGACTTTAAAAGATATATCTAATTTTTTTCATGGAACTCTGGTTCTGAAAGAAAACAGCGTTCTGGCTTGTTTTCGTAATGGGCGAGTTTACCGGTCCAATTTCACAGACATTGTACAGGGCCAATCTGGTTGAGTTTGTAGAAAGATGAGTACACGTTGTGAGTTTGGCATAGGCTGTCTTGATTCCTTATTTGGGGTGTAAGCAGGCCTGTAGGATTCTTGTTGTTTTGCAGACAATCGTCGATGTTAGGTTTAAGCTTCTGTGTCTTTTTAAACTGCAAGTCAAATCAATGATCAATGGGGGTACAACCATAGAGTTATTATACTGACGTCAGTATGGAAATGTCTTTGGGTACAACACAGCATTTTGAAGTAAAAGAGACGTGTTGTTGAGCACTGTTTGTTAGGAAACCGATGTCGCACCCTACTCACACAATGACAAAATAACACATTAACAACATAATCTTGACAAAATACGCACTCAAAAGACGTCAACGCGTGATTAGTTACAAACACAGTAGTGGTGTGGTGATACCGTATTCATTTCCACGCACACAACGTTACACGAAATCCACCTATCCTCCTGAACAAGGTTAATTTGATGGTTCACGGCAAGGCTCGGAACCGGTTTGAGAAATACCGGTTAGTACCGGTTTATTGCGGTTTAGCTCCGAACTTTTCTTGAGAACGTGAACGTTTAAAGAACTTTATTTAACCTAAATTAACCGGTTTAATCGACGAGCGCCAAGTAAGAAAGAAAAGAAAAGTAAATACTTACCCATTTTTGGATTTTTTGTAGCGGATCTGATTCTGATCCGCTACATGGCCTATGGCATTAAGACCGCCTTTGTACCCTGTTGTGCATAAAGAATTAAATAAATAAACCTTCGTCGCGAAACAAAAATTGCCTTTCTACTAAAGAAAACTAAAAACTAAACGGAGTTTGTTTGTATTAACCGGTTTTTATTGCTCTAAACCGGTTAATCCCAAAAAAACCTTTATGTAAAGTTCCCTCGAAATACCGGTTTAATAAACCGGTTTATTCGAACGAAACCGAAATTTAAAGGTTTTGCGTCAAGTACATAATAACGGTTTCAAAATTTAACCGGTATCCGAGCCCTGGTTCACGGTAGCAACATGCGACCGTACTACGAACTTATAGTGTTAGTGGGAGAATCAGTAAAAACACTTATCCATTGCACCGTTTGTCCAGCCGATTAATTGATCGTTTTGTACTAAGCAAGTAATGGTTTTTGTTCCCAAAGAAAAAAATCGACTAGTACATAGTCGTATCAAGTTTTGGGTACTACGAAATAATGTTTTACTGATTTTTATGGGAAAAAAACAATAATAATTTTGTACTTACGTGTGAACAGTGATTGATCAGCATGCATTTTTACAAATAACCACTATGATCACGGTTAAAAGCGTACTAGATGTCGGAGACGGCCTAACATGATCACGGTTAAAAGCGTACTAGATGTCGGAGACGGCCTAACATGATCACGGTTAAAAGCGTACTAGATGTCGGAGACAGGCTAACATGATCACGGTTAAAAGCGTACTAGATGTCGGAGACGGCCTAACATGATCACGGTTAAAAGCGTACTAGGTGTCGGAGACGGCCTAACATGATCACGGTTAAAAGCGTACTAGATGTCGGAGACGGCCTAACATGATCACGGTGAAAAGCGTACTAGATGTCGGAGACGGCCTAACATGATCACGGTTAAAAGCGTACTAGATGTCGGAGACGGCCTAACATGATCACGGTTAAAAGCGTACTAGATGTCGGACACGGCCTAACATGATCACGGTTAAAAGCGTACTAGATGTCGGAGACAGCCTAACATGATCACGGTTAAAAGTGTACTAGGTGTCGGAGACGGCCTAACATGATCACGGTTAAAAGCGTACTAGATGTCGGAGACGGCCATTTGCTCATGAAATGATCGTGTCGATCATATCGTGGAGACACGAATACGCCCCCTTATCACTTCTCCTGTTTTCATATGGGGTACATACCCCACAGAAATATGAAACAGGAGAAAAGTAACTAGTTATAGTGTTAAACGATAGTGTAAATAGAGTTGGCCTAATCCAAAGTTGTTTTAAAGTTGTTTTGTTGTCATTACTGGAAAAAAAAAGAACTATAATATTTGATTATAATTAGTGATAAAATTCTTTGTACACATTGTATACTGGGCTTAAACACGAGGACGTGTTACATAAGTCGGATGGCCGAATGTAAGACCATTCGTTTAATAAGTAACTCAATTGATTTGTTAATTTATATTTCGTCACTCAATGTACAGTTACTGTATTATCCACACTTCTCCTGTTTTCATATTTCTGTGGGGTATGTATCCTACAGAAATATGAAAACAGGAGAAGTATGACTATGTAGTCGGACTGTAGGATTCTTGTTGTTTTGCAGATAATCGTCAAAGTTAGGTTTTTGCTCCTGCTTCTTTTTACACTGCAAGTCAAATCAACCATCAATAAATCCTACCACTGTTTTTATTATTACTTCAATGGTAATTATTGCATACTTGACTTTTCCCGCAGTTTCGCCAGCGTACTGAAATAAAATACTGCTTATGTTACTTCTGAATAAAGTAGCTTTCGAATGGTGAAAGAATGATTAAAATTGCTTCAGTAGTTTCAGAGCTTATCGGTTATAAACAAACAAACATTTCCTCTTTATAATATTAGTATAAAAGTAAAGATAAAATTGAGACACTGTTGGATGCTATTCTGACTCTCATAAGCGATAGGATAACCAGAATATTCTTTAGTACGTCATCCGAATCCCGTGTCGCTATCTGGGATAAATTACCTAATATTTTTTATGTACCAGTGGTACGATGGGAACCGAACCGGTATAAGTAGAGCCTGTCTTATATAAATCTAACATTCTAAGCCATTTCCGCTTATGATGGATTTGTTACCATTGATATGCGGGCTGCGGCTAACCCTAATAAGGTCGTAGAAATATATATAAAAACCAACCAGCTACCACATAAGTAGTGATGCAAGAATTCCTTGTTATCCGACTGCGCTAGAAAGAGGGGTATGTTTTTTTTTACGATTACGATTATCAATTCTAATAAACGCCGATTACGAATACGATTACGTCAAGTGACGAAAAGAAAAGTTGATCATCGAAAATCACACATAAAAAACACTGTATTACAATAATTTGAAGCTATTTATTAAAATACTAAGAACTATAATCAAAATTAAAGCCAGACAAGTTTATATTTAAAAAAACAACAACATTTGTATTAGGTACGTACGGTCGACCGCACGTCGGTGGTAACACTTTGACATTAGCAGCATCTTTATTTCGTAAGCAGTAAGGGCGGTTTTTGAATTGACGTGTTACCACTGTCATGCTGTCGACTGTACATTGAATTCGATGTGTCAATTTCAAGTGTCATGTCAATGTCAAATGTTAACCATAGACTATAGAGTGCGTTCGGAAATTAAGCACAGAACACAGTGGATGTTTTTGAAAACTTTATTTTGGAAATTTTAATAATGCAATTCGCATGCGTAAAATGCGTTAAAAATAATAAATAATGCAATTATATTGAAGAATTGTACATAAAAATCGATTAATCGCAAAATACTGATAATCGGCTATTACGATTAATACTAATCGTGATAGTTTCATCACTACTCATAAGTTTTAGGACAAGAGACAGTCAAGTCCTGACGCTTAATTTTTAAAACTTATCTCGTAAACTCATGTTGTACTCACGTTAGTGCACTTCAGAGCCTCCTCCGGGAAAAGATATCCATCTACCTACATACAGCACTTTTATACCACCAGTCCCAAAGCAGGCATACTTAAAAGATATTACGTTCCTTAACTCAACATTATTTTAAAGAGCCCCGTTGATATTTAAGATGTAAGCCATTTTAATATTGGCTTCCCATTCAAGGCTCTTTATTGGCGAAATATGAAATTTCTGAGAGGTTCCACATTGATGGTGTCTTTGTGAAGAGATTGCTGCAATTTTGTGTCTTATAGGATGGTTATTTAATGTTGGAGGGATGGTTGGAACGGTTAATTGTGTAAGGAATGGTTTATTTTGAGGTGAATTTTATGTTAACTTGAATAGATTGAAAGCTCAATTTCTAATAATTTTATTCTTCAATCAAATTTGATGAAACACACCAGACCAACACAAACACTTATGTTCATCACACAAATATTTGTGTCATATGGGAATCGAACTCGTGATTAGCAGTCCGACACTCGAACCACCAGACCACAGACGTCGTCAATCTATGATTTGGAGCACTATTAGAACATGCAATTACCAACTAATGAACATACGCAATCAAAAGCTGTAACACATGAATGTCAATGTCTACGACACAATCATTACGTCATTATTGAATACGTCAATACCTCAAACATTTATCAAACTATCTAGTTTTAATGAGAAAAAATACACACCAGAAACCAATTATAATTTCCCCCCTTTTCACACTGACACACGGTTCCATGGTATTTAATCATTAAATATCATTGAATTGTGGGTAGGTAGTTACGCTTCGGTGTGATTAAATTCTTTGTTTGAACGTATTGTAGTTTTATACGTTATTCAAATATTGTCTGAACATGTCGTAGCATGTTTGATTTAACAAGGTTATATTGCATTTTACATGGAGAAAAACCGGCCATGTGCGAGTCAGACTCACGTAGTAAGGGTTCCTTACCACCCATCGACCTGATACCCCATCATCATCATTCTCCGAGCCTTTTCCCAACCTCGTTGGGGTCGGCTTCCAGTCCAACCAGATGCGGCTGAGTATCAGTATTTTACATGGAGCGACTGCCATCAGACCCCCGCAATCCAGTTACTGGGTAATACTGACATTCGAAGGTTAGACCAGTTGTCAGACCTGATTCTGAAACTGATTTAATTTACGAGAGTTCATCAAAAGACATCGACGCACCGTGCACGAAATATGAATTTTTGCATCTCTTTCTTACGCAGGTACCACTAAAAATGTCTATGTTTGCCCTATTTTTTGTATTTGCTGCTAAACTACACAGTATGAAATATAATCATACTAAGTTTGACGCTGGTATGTATTATCGTTTTGAAGATAGAGCTGGGGGTCTACTCCCGTTCGACGATATTCGATAAATCGTACGATTCATCGCACAATTTGCTACTCCGGTCAACCATCGTTCCCTTATCGCATGCGATGATCGTGTTTTGACGTTTGTTTTTCTCATCTCCGGTAAATTGTATACGACTATGAACCGTAGTCTATCTTAATTGTACCTTTTTTATGTGCCTATCTTTATTATGTAAGTATCAGTCGGAACGAAAGTTCGTACTTCGTTTGTCGTTCGTAAAACGCGAGTAGACCTACAGGAACAAAAACGTTAAAAAATGCATATTTTTTGAGGTTTCTTGTATGGGGACCCCCTTTTGTCTTGGATTTAATTTTTTTATTTTTAGTATTTGTCGTGATAGAAGTCATAGCAACACATATTCTTAGAAAATTTCAACCGGCTACCTATTACCGTTCAAAAGATACAGCCCTGTGACAGACAGATGGACGGACAGCGTAGCGAGTGTAATAGGGTCCCATTTAGGACCCTTTGGATACGGAACCCTAAAAATAGGGTCCCTTTGGGTATGGAACCTTAAAAAAGCACCCGATATTAATGGAAAATGGTTAAAGTGGAATGAGTAGTGACTTAATTTAAATTTCCAAGTTATTATCATATCAAACCTGGGGGTTTTAATTATGAGATAAAACCAAGAACGCAAAAACTTGAAAGACGGTATTTATCCATAAAAATGATCAACCCTAACACCACTGACACCTTGTTTAATGTAGATAGCTCATGAAAGAGCTCGTCCGAGGAAGTATTGGTGACCTCTGTGGTCTAGTGGTTCGAGTGTCGGACTGCTGATAATGAGGTCGTGGGTTCGATTCCCACACGACACAAATATTTGTGTGATGAACATAAGTGTTTGTGTTGGTCTGGGTGTTGCTTATGTATTATAAGTATGTATTTACAAATAAAAAGTATTTAAGTATTATATCCATTGTCTAGTACCCATGCACAAGCTCTGCTTAGATTGGGACTAGATGGTGCTGTGTAAAAATGTCCCAAAGATATTTATTTATTTATTTATTACAACCGTACCTATTTCTACCACCAAATAGTAATGCTTGCATTGCTGTGTTCCGGTGGGAAGTGTACGGGTGCCAGTGAAATTACAATCACATGCGACTTTCCATTTTAAGGTCCAAGTTTGGTGAATGTGATTTGCAATAACAGTTAGGCAAGGACATAGATGGTATTGCAATTGTTATGGGCAAAGGTAGCCACTTAACATCAGGTGGGTCTTTAGCTCGTGTCGGCTATGCTGGCAGATCCGACGACTTGGAGGGCCGTGGCTTCTTTCTGCGAGACAGTCAAGCTCCAGAAGGAGGCCGGAGAGCGGGGGATCGGGAGAGAGCTGATCTCGCTCGGAGACGAAAGCGCCGGGGAGGCAACCGTCCTGGCGCAAGGCCCAGATAGGGCGAAACGCTGCATCCCCTGCCACCACATCTGGCAGGGTCCTCCGGGATTGTGGACGCTAAGAGTTGGGGACTCGAGGCGTCTATAAAGCGATTCTGGGAAGGATAGCAGTACGTAGTGGTCGCGTGCTGTTGTGAGGGAAACAATATTGATTCCTAGGAAGTGCCAAAGGCGTAGCACTAGAGGGCACCGGCGCGGTTCATTGGAGCTCCCAGAGCTCCTGTATTTTGTGCCATGACCGCCAACAGGTGGATGACCACCGTGTGGTTTTAGTCGGTAAAAGTCTGACATATCCCTCCACCTTCCCCAGACGGAGGATATCCATGAGGGTTTCCACCCGAAAATAAAAAGGGTATTTAGCTCTTTTCGCCATTCTATGCCATTAATTTAAAATTAATGCCATTAAGTTGATGCTTCCATTACTAATAACTGTGTTATAGGTGAAGCGTTGTAGATGACTCTACAATCCTTGAGCTCCTTGCGATGCTAAAGCTTCAAAGGATATTAGACTATCCATAGTCTTGAAGCTTTCCAAAATCATAATCATCATCATTTCAGCTGAAAGACGTCCACTGCTCGACAGGCCTCTCCCAGGCATGTTGGGGGATATATCATAATCGCCACGCTTGGCAGGTAGGTTGACGATCGCAGTTGGTTGGTTAAATACTCAGACAGGGCCGCTGCCCAACCTCTGGTGAATCCCTTAGTCACCTTATACGACACCCATGAGAAGAGACAGGGAGGTGCAATTAAATTGTTTCCTCAATTCCAAGACTCATCCATAGGTCAGTGGAAACCACAACAGCTGTACCTCAATAATCAACTTACAGTTACGCCAACTTTGCTAATGATGCCGAATACACGGACAGTTTCCAATCAACAACTTGCATATGCAAATAGCCCGGCTTGCCCCCTGCCGGATTCTGTGTTATCCCATTTAGTTCCCATTTCGGAGCAACATTCGAGCTCCTAATTGCTAGCCCTGTATTAACGATTGGAAGGGTTGGATTTATTGGGGATGGGATTGCGTTGTGTTTGACTATCGTTTTTTCATTTTGGCGCTCTGGGAGTTCTGATGTATAGATTTTTGTATAAAATAGATACTTTTAGGGGGTAGTTTACAATAATCAATAGGTTTATTATTATTCTGGTTACTTTTTATGTTGAACTAGTGTTTTTAACTAAGGTATTTAGCGTGTTACAGTCCGCCTATTTTTTTTACTTTTTGAAACTTTTTGTTTTGTGATAAAATTTATTAGGTATATTATTTTTTTATTAGAATAATATTATGGTGATGCTTGGGGGAGGCCTATGTCCAGCAATGAACGTCTTTCGGCTGAAATGGTGATGATGATGATGATTTTGAAGTCACTAGCAATTTTTAAGGGATGATTGTTCCCATATGGGACCAACCCTGAAATCGCGATTAAACAGATGTTTTCTACATTTTGTCGATTTATGTGAACAGAAATATTGGCAGCAGCTGTTTTTTTGCGATTTAAGTGATTGTCCCACAGTAGAAGATTTTCAAATTGATCAATACAATCATCGCATAAAGAACTGTCAATGACTTCAACATTCTCTAGTATAACATAAACTAATTTATTATTTTTCTTTATTGTCGTATTTTCATCTTGGCTCTGTATTGTGAGCACGCGGCTCCACAGTATGAATAATTTCAACATATTTGCAAGTAGTTTCCGCCCGTACTATGGTGCCATATTTGCTTTTAACACCAGGTAGCGTTTTATACTTCTCTTTCCTAGTCATTTCTACTATAATAAGCCATGCTAGAATTAGATTTAATCTCTTCGGTGTTCTTGCTAAGAACAGCTCATCATGGATATACATACCCATTTAACTTTTTTTCTAGTAGATCGGCTTATGTGTAAATCAAAATAGTCCTCAGTCGACCAGAAAAAAAACTTGATTAAAATAAAATTACGAACCTATTATTCACGATTGATTGAATTTCGATAGAATAAAAAAGAACGGAATGGAAAAAATCATTTGTTTGCAAAAATAGCACTACGAATAACTAATTGACTGTTGATAAGAAATCTTGAGTTCCAATTCTTTTTAACAAACCTATGAAGCACGAGATAACGAAAAAAATAATTACTAATATTTTTATGAAATCTTCTCCTACAAAAGATCCTGAATTAAGTTACCATGCTTTCAGCTATCAACAACAAAATAAATTTTCTTGGAAATTTTTGATGAAATTATATTTTAACATAATAATAAGTTATGGCGGAGAAAACGATATCATTTGCTTATACTCAAAAAAATTCTAAGCGTAGCTGCCATCTTTATATATGACATCCAATTATTAACTCTCAATATTCCCAACACAGCTCATGCGAATTATAATATAAGGGCGATTACAGATTGGGCGTATTTTCCACGAGTATACAACGTGTTATTAAATTAACTAAAAATCTCTTAAGGGGTCACTGTACTCATCAGTATGAACAACTTTTACTATGGGACCAACCCCGAAATCGCGAAAAATAAATCCGCTATTCCTTACATTTTTACGATTTAAGTGTTGGTCCTACAGTAAAAGTTGTTCATACTGATGAGTACAATGACCCCTTTAGAGGTTTTTAATTTCAATAACACGTTGTATATGGCTCAATTTTGTACACTCGTAAACGTAATACACGTGTATGAGCGAAGATGCGCTTATAAAGCTCGTATACGTACGACTTACGAGGCGCAAAGAACTCCGCGCTCGACTCAAAAAAACTAGACCACGTGAAATCACTGGAATACGCGCATGCACAATTGCACACGCGTTCAATTGTAATGAAACGCGCATGTAAGCGCGTACGCGTGTCATTTGAGCATGCAATAATGAACATATGCCACGTTGACTACTTGGGCGTGGTAAACAAAATGCACTTTTAGTGTTGCCACGAGCAATGTATAACGTCCAATAATCATCAAAGTTCACTTTGTCAAAGCGAATTTTTAACGTGTCAACGCGGCTTTAAGCACGCGGGAAATACGCTCAATCTGTAATCGCCCTAATTTAGCATAGAAATTACTTTCTACGCAGTACCGTACAAGATATCAATATATGACAGCACACTAATAAAGGCCAGATACACATCTCCGTTCTATATTACTAGGCTTATGTGCCAATAATATATTTACATTCATACATCTGGCCAATTTAGTCCTAAACTCCCCGGGGGTGTAATATATTATTCAGCGGGGAAAGGGGAGCACAATTGCCAATAAATATGCGTTACTTTGCAATAACATGGAATATGAATGGTTATTGTTAGTGGTTGTGGTTTCAACGGTTTGTGGAGCCGAAAATATGGAGCAGTTCCGTGTTTTGGGTAGAATGGGTAGTATTAGCACCCTCTTCCTGCAATTTTACAGCTGGAATTGCAGAGATTGATTTGTGTGGTTTTGATTGTTTTATCTTCGGATGTTCGGAACGAGATAAATCTGAAAATAGTAGCTTTGTTTTTGTTTTTCGGTTGCGAGATTTGAGGACTTAGATTTATTGTACCTTTTTTTCTTCAATCTATTACCGAACATTACTGTATGTGTACATTTTCGTAACCGTACTCGGTTTTAGTGAATTAATTTATTTCAAATTGATTGCTGAAAGGCATAATTTTTATGATATGGTTATAAATTGTTTGATGATGTACGACGGTACACATCTCTAGATATAGTTTACAATCTTATTCTTAGTTTATCATCATCATCATTTCAGCCGAAAGACGTCCACTGCTGGACATAGGCCTCCCCTAAGCATCGCCACAACGACCGGTCCTGTGCCTTCCGCATCCAGCGGATTCCTGCGACCTTCACCAGGTCGTCGGTCCACCTTGTGGGGGGCCTACCCACGCTGCGCCTTCCAGTACGCGGTCGCCACTCCAGAACTTTACTGCCCCATTGGCCATCCGTTCTGCGAGCAATGTGCCCCGCCCACTGCCACTTAAGTTTGGCAATTCTTCGGGATATGTCGGTTACTTTTGTTCTCCTGCGAATCTCCTCATTTCTGATTCGATCACGCAGGGACACTCCGAGCATAGCTCTCTCCATTGCCCTTTGAGTGACTTTGAGCCTTCTTATCAGGCCCATTGTGAGCGATTCTTAGTTTATACGTTCCTGAAAAGGGGTCATTGTACTCGTCATTATGAACAACTTTTATCATGGGATCAACCCAGAATTTGCGGAAAAAAACATCTGTTCCCCAAATTTTGTTGATTTAAACACAAAACACAAAATTTAAGGAACAGCAGTTTTTTTCGTGAATCCAGGTTTGGTCCTATTTATATTGGTGAGTACAATTACCCCTTTTCAGCTTAAGTATAAACTAAGAATAAGGAATTAGGATCAGAATTTGATTATCACTTGCTTTAACGGTGAAGGAAAACATCGTGAGGAAACCTGCACAGCTGAGAGTGCTCCATACAGTTCTCGTTGGTGTGTGTAGTCCGCCAACCCGCACTAGGCCAGCGTGGTGGACTAAGGCCTTAACCTTTTCATACTGAGAAGAGGCCCGTGCCCAGCAGTGGGACAGCAATGAGCAATGGGCTGATTATGAAGGAATTCGGTCGCGAATACAGGGTTGATCCCATAGTAAAAGTTGTTTATAATGATGAGTACAAACACTTTTCAGGTTTAGTTTATACTAGGAATAAGGTTCTATAGATCGAAAACATTATAAACTATTTCAGTTGAAACAACTATGTCAATTAACGAAACATGTTTGTTTCGTATTTTCTCAATAGTATTCCGTTATTTTTCAGTGTGGCATCCCATAGTTCCAAATATATTGATTCATCTTGTTTTGATTTGATCAAAATAGTTATGTACCTATTTATGAAATTATTTAGAAGACCTTATTCAATTATTGAAAGTCCAAAATTTTGAGTCTACAAATTGAAGTCTTATTACTGGTTACGCACTACTGAAAACTCGTCAAAATTGTAATAGAACAAGACACATACTCATACTTTTTATTTGTCCCAAAACGCTTATGAGAAATTTTATTGCCTACTTCGAAATAGTCCGCAAAAGGTCGCACCTACTCCAAACAACGCTTGAAAACTACAGTTTTGCCCCAGTTCCGAGAAATATATTCAACTTGAACCGAACCCGCGGAGCTTAGCGTGAAATATGTTCTTGCTAAGCTATCTGTTTACAATGATTTGTATTTTGTATAAATTTTAACAGTTCTTAAAGCATTTAAAGCTTTTTGGTGTGTTTTAAGTCAAAATAATGACTGATTAATTTTGTGGCAAGAGTCATCAACCGCACCATTGCTATCATCAGGTGTGGTGTTGGTCAAACGCAAGCCCATTACATGGCCCATACTAAAACTGTGACAAATATTTGTGTACCTGTGAATAAAAATGTAAGCTGCGTAAACATTGATTATAATGCAATAATCATATTGATCGGCACAGATGCTGGTAATCGCAATACTATCAAAAAGAAGGGTGAAATTTCAACTATGATTTCACGAAGTGGTGACTGAGTGGTGGTGGAGAACCAATTTGAGAATATATTTTTGTTAACTTATGCCGTCCCACTGCTGGGAAAAAGTGTCGCCCATGTTCTTCTAAACGTTCAATCATGATCGTTTAAAAAAAAACACGCAAATCGGCCAAGCATTCTCAGAAAAACGCAACTATTACCAGATCATCTAGCTAGGCGAAGTTAACATAAACTGATTTATTGAGGCTAGTTAAAAACTACTCAACCTAACTGGATAACATTTATATGGGATCATTGCGCGGATTTTTTCCAACAAATAAAAATACAACCATGTAAATCGGCCAAGAAATCTCGGATAATCGATGTACCCACAAACATGAAAAAAAAACGCGTCGAATACATAACCTCCTCCTTTTTTTGAAGTCAGTTAAAAATTCTGATTGATGACAGAGAGAATCATTGAGTATTCTTGATTATATTTTACTTAGATTAAGAGCAGATCTATATATCATAAAAAAATGATTTACTTTCTATAGTCAATATGCTTGTGAGATGTCATAATTTCAACTTGTAGGAGATCCAGCATCGGAACTCGAAAGTAAACATTTTGCTGGCTATTATGTATCGTGTGAAATGTTTTATGTACCATGACTTGTGGCTTAGTTTACATGGTTCCAGAATTGAAACATTTGCTAGTAGACATCATGATATATGGTGACATGTATTAAACTCAAGATGTTAGTTTGTGTGGCTTTGAGTCGTGCCAACGCATTTCTTTGGTAGACATAGTTGGCATTCAGCTAGACACCCAAGGAGATTCAATAGATGAAGACATTGATTCTGATAGAGAAGATTTTATTTGTAAAGTTGGAATTAAAATAGATGCAGTTAAAAAGCAAAACAAAGAAAAAGAATGTATTCTATAGACAGTACCTTACAAGAAAAAAGAAGATAATTTATTATGATATTTTGACTAAAAGCTTATGAAAGGAGGTTAATACACCTAGGCATTATCTTGTCAAGTGCTCTGACAGGGAAAATTCCATAATTAATTCATCAAGAGAGTACCTACAAACAGACAAGGCAGTCATAAAAATTAATATTCTAAGAAAACTCTTCTTTGGACACCTTCGTCAAACGAATTTACCCTCTCCCGAGATTTTTAACTGTACAGAAAATATCACACTTAATTACGGCCTTTTCACGCGGACGTTTTAAAGCTTGCCTAAGTAATATTTAAGGGCTTCAAAATCCCTTCGCCTTCAGAGAGCGACGTTAATGTATTTTGGGAATACGCCTCCGCAGCGCAAGGAATTTTTTAATTGAACTCTATGTATTTTCTTCTGTATTTTCGCTTTCTTTTTTGGGCATTGTGGCTAGAATCCTAAATGATGTAAGGTATTTCATTACCGATTGAGATCAGGCTACATAGCTACGTAAAGTTGGTAATGGAACATGAGAAGGGAACAATATCAGTAACAGATCGTTTGATTATTATTTATTTACGTTACTAACTAGTAATCCCTTATTGTTATTGGGAAGGATAGATCCTTAGAAATTCTGATTAAATAATATGATCTTTAAGACGATTAATTGGGTAACGGTAGGTACCCATCGGACCATTATTTGTTATTAATAGTCTTGGTCTAATCAGGCATCCCAATTTAGACTGCTACCTATATACTATCTTTATTCAATGGTAAATCAAGTATTTGAGTATTTTTCGAGCAATATGTGTCACTGGAGTAGAAATTATGACTTACGGAACTGGCTGTAAAAAAGATTAGAGTAGCGCAAAGAGGAATAGAGGATGCATTGCTTGCTCGGAATCACTTTACATGACCGTAACACGAACTAGTAGAAACGCTCCAAGAGAAAAGTCAAATACGTAGTGTCCGTAAAAGCTAGGCGTAAGGGAGGGGACATCTTGCTCAAATGGACGAGGAACAATGAACGCGGAGACTGCTGGAGTGGTGACCGCGACTGCAAAGCAGCAAAAGCCATCCAACATTTGGGTGGGCGACATCCAACGACACACATAAGAAAGAGACACACATATGTAAGAGGGAGTCTGAAAGTAGCGCCAGTGACATAGAAGTTAAATAGCAACAGACTATCATGGTATGGACATGTGATGAGGAGGAATGGGGAGCATGTTACGAGGAAAGTTTTAAGTATGAATGTTGATGGCTATAAGAAAAGAGGGAGACCGAAGAAAATATGGATGAATTGTGTGAAAGATGATATGAATAGAAAGAAAGTAAACACAGAGATGACGGCTGATAGAGATGTATGGAAGGAAAAAACATACATAACATACACACCCCAAATAAATTGGGATAAGGGCAGGAGGATGATGACATCCAACGACACACAGGTCTGGATTTGATGGCAAGGGCTCAAAATCACCAAGAGTGGATGAATTTGGAAGAGGTCTACGCCCGAAAACGGGTATGGTATGGTATGGTGGGTTATAAAGCTGCAATGATGATGATAATTATATTAAGCATTTAGAAAATCCAAGAATTACTTACCTACTAAAATTTACAATGTTCCCTCATAAATTTGTAAACCAAGGACCTTACCAGAAATTTTGTATAAACAAGCCGCCAAACCTATTGCTTCTTTTCAAATTGTAATAAGCCTTTTTACTGTTTCCCCTTACAATTCGAAAGTAACCAGCTGATACAACATTTTCCTTTCCTCGATGATCGCTGAAATACCTATATGGATAATAAAAATCTATTCGCGTAAAAAACGCCTCGAATCGGGATGATTCAGTGAGGGACACGAGTGTGGCGGATAAAAAGAAGTAAATGGAGCGACCATTAGTTCACATCCCTTTCCGTGGGTTTTCTTTAGTTTTATTTTATACTGGTCAGGATCGCGACCTCGGTTGAGGTTTGTTCTATTTTTGGGTCGTCTGAGTAAATGTTTGTTTTGAGTTTAATTTCTTCGTTTGATGGGGTTGATCAATTACTCGTGTCAATTCTTGGTAAATTGACGATTGAAATCGCAATTAGTTTTGTTTCTTCGAATAATAATAATTTCCCGAATCGGATCAAAGAAATCTGAAAACCTGACGTGTAATAACTTCTTAGGTTTTCGCGATCACTACACATTATAATAAAATAAAGTTTAACTGGATTCAATCGCGTATATTATAATACGGTTAAACTTTGTTTTATTATAATCTGACGTATGTGAACGATTCAATATATTTTTAGTAATTTGTCAATGCCTTCATACTGGTTAAAGTTGATATTTATGAATATATTGTTTTTCTTAGATTGTTAATAGAATTTTGCAGCTTAACAGAAAGATGATAGATAGGGTATATAAACAAATAGATGGACATCATACACAAACATCTTGACAGTTTCATTAAATATAAAGATTTTTCTCCCTCAGAAAGCAATTCTGTATCTGCTACAGGTTGATTAATTAAGTTCTTAATGTTTTTTTGGGGTTCCTCCTTTTTGTGTGGCCTGCCTGAGGATAAATGTTGGAATCAGATAAAATAGAACTAATGTTTATAAAGGAAAAAATATACATTGGACTAACCCCTAAAATAGATTAACGCTTTATCTACACAAGGGTAGTTCTTTGAAATGTTTAATCTATTTCTGTGAGGTAGAAGGAAGAAAACAGAGAGAAAAAGCATATTTTTTATGATTTTGTTCACTTTTGGGGAAAGACTAAATTTTGTTAGCTCTCCTGATTTACACTGGATTTTTCTGTTGCTGTTAAAATTTTACTCAGGAATCGTGAATCCAATTGAACCAATACGTAGCAAACAACTGCGGAGCCAAAAACAACAATAGTGCAGAATTTTCTATCGCATCACACTAAAATAACCCACATCTTTACAAATTTGATACTCCAACCCTTACAAATTTCAATAAAAACCCTTTACTTGGGCCACTTGCTTCTTCAAGCACGTTCGAGCACGCTATGTCTTCGCAAAAAGTACATGCGCCATGTTATCGTCTTTTATCTCATAAAGTGTCACGTTCCTTTGTACTAGTATAGAATACTAGCGTTTTTACCGTCTTAGATTATAAGCGGTAGCGGATACCTAAGTTGTTTTGTGAAATAATAAAGACTTCTTATATAAATTTGCTTCTTTTACCTTTTTTCTATCGTTCCTTCTCTATTTACCACCTTTCTTTCCTGTCTGTCTGTTCGGTAAAAAATTTGCAATCATTTTTAAACCACCTTCCCGATGAGATAGAGACTTGAATCTTTTAACATAGCTTAGGACTGGCGGACAATGTAATATTAACGCGTTTTTGTTTTGAAAAAGTGGTGTATAAAAGAAAGCTTTTCCATCAAGTTATTATGTTACAAGTACTTTTTAACTTCTAGACAACTCTTTTTTGCGGGTATGAGGAAGACCTCAGTTGAATCCAAGAACAGTGAAGGCGACTAAAGTCTATATATTGTTCTTATCGATCTGTTGTTCTTCGGTTTTTTCCATTCCAACATAACAATACCTCTTCAAAAGGTGTTTTTAGAACATAAAATAATGTAATTTCTTGCTATGGTTTATACTCATTTATAGTTCTTGATTCTTTTATTATAAAACTTTATTTTAACCTTACATCGTTTGCATTTGTTATACAGATACACTTTTATTTTTCATTCTAGTTAAGTATTTTTAATTTTTCATTTGATACGGTGAAAGGGCCGCCGATGGCGGTGAAAGCCTCCTCCAAAGCCTTTAACTTTTTTCTGTCCTGTGCTTGTCTCGTCCATTGTTTTCCGGTAATCATTGTCAAATCGTCACTCCATCTTTTTGTGGTCTTCCTACTTTTCTTTTACAGTCTATTGAATACCAATTAATTATTTCTTTCGTCCATCTCTCGTCTTTAGTTCGTAGTATATGTCCAGCCCATTTCCATTTTAGATGTAAGATTCGTTTCACGGCATCTTTACCTTTTGTCTTTTTTCTTATCATAGAACATCTTACGCGATCCCTTAGTTTAATGCCAAGTTCTTAAAAGATCTAAATTAAAGCCTTTATCGTTGCAAATAGGTGATATAAATAGCAATTGAGAATGTTGAACTTCCAAGATAACAGAAATAGGTTATGTATAATAATTAAATGTCAAAAGGTTACCTATTAATCGGTCTAATTAATTATCAGTAATTAATTCGCTTTTTGACGCCAGGACAATACTAATTAAATCTGATTTATATTCTAGATTAGTTGTTATGTTAGTTCTTGTGTTTGTTTATAAATATTTATTTCCTTATTTCTATTAACGTCTATATGTGGTTACTCTTCAATGATTCATGAAACTTTAAATTTATGTATAAGTACTTAGATGATTCATGAAACTTAAAATACCAATATACAAGATGTTGATCTGTAAGCGTGCCATATTTCTAGATCTGATGATTAATAATGTGCTTAGACACCTAAAAATACTTAAAAAATTCTACGATTATTTAGTACCTACATTTTCACTTAGAAACATAGCGAGGGTTCGAGAATAAATCCCGAGTGACTCGGAAAATAAGTCATCGGCGGCATTGTCAAAGGGTGGAAATACATACATAATTTTATTATTGTTCAATCAGCATGCATATTTTACTGCCTTGAAAATGCTGATTTGGGCAAATATAATGGCTACCAAACGTCATACATAACTTAAAAGTAAGACAATAGATTACTACTTACTAATAATAGGTACCGATGATAAATAAGAAATTCCCTGCTTTTTTCTGTTTTTTTTTTATAGTATAGGATGGCAAAACGAGCTAAAGGCCCACCTGATGTTAAGCGGTTACTTTTGCCCATAACAACTGCAATACCACCTAGGCTGTTGCCTAAATGGTACCGCAAGTCGGTTCACCAAACTGAGACATGAAGATGGAAAATCTCATGTGATTGTAATTTCACCGGCACCCGTACCCTTCAGGCCGAAACACAGCAAATGAATGAATGAATGATTGAGTTAATTGTTGAAGAGATGAAAGTAAGGAACGAAGTAAACTGGGCAGATTGTTAGATTCAACTCAAGTGTATTGGGTTAATTAATGATCCTTGAGTGCGCTGGTTGAGTGAGCAAGCTGTTACATTTGTACATCATTAGACTTAATATGTTACCGTATCTTAGTAGTTAAGCAAATGGAGACATGTGTGATATTTTGTAAGAGAATTAAATTAAATATAAATGTGAGTGTCTTAAAAATCAGTCCAAAATGGGTCCGACTGCTAAGCATGAGCCTTTTTAGTAGAGCATAGTTTAGTGTACTAGAGTGTTTAGTGGGTAAACACTATTAATGTATTCGGGTGAACCGGGGTAATAATAAACGGATAGATTGTTTTACTCACGGTTATATTGGACCACAAACACAGTTCACATACATAGGCACACACAAACAACAAGTACAGCACAGCAACATAAACAATGATCAACGTATATAATGTGTTGTATCAAACAAGTGATAGAACGAAGCTGCATAGGCTTCTTTTTTTTTTTTTTTTTTTTTTTTTTATGATAAATAGATCTGCTCTTGACCGCAATCTAGACAGCTTTGTCAGGATGTGGTCGACGATGGAGCGAGCAAACCTATGAGGTGCCGATTCACTCCAGCTTTAAAGGCGTTAGGGTTATAAGTGCCCGGAAATACAGATGCCGGCAGTGAATTCCACAACTTGGCTGTGCGCATTATGAAAGAGTTCTCAAAGCGCTTGGTCCTGATAGGAGGGATTTCTACCAAATGTGGATGATATCCTGCAGTGCGTCGTGTAGTCCGATGAAAGAAAGGAGATGGCGGAATAAGCTCATGGAGCTCGTGCGCACACTCTCCAAAGTACAGCCTGTAGAACACCGACAAACAAGCAACTGTGCGTCTATAGGGTAAGCTTTGTAGCTTAGATTTTGCTAGCAGTTCATCACCAATTAGCCTCTCAGCTCTGCGTTGAATCGAGTCAAGAGCCGCAAGCTGGTATTTGGCGGAGCCATCCCATAAGTGACTGCAATACTCCATACACGATCGGACTTGAGCTTTATATAAAGTGAAAAGCTGTCCAGGAGTGAAGTATCGCTTCGCGGCGCGAGGGCAAGAATCGTACTAAGGTCAAGGAAGGTTGACGGACGCGCGCTGCGCGAGCGACGCCCCACTCTGTATCTAACTGTACCTTACCTACGTCACGTGGCTACGTAGGTAATGTGCGACTCCACTGCACGATATTCATATTGTAAATATGCGGTGTTAGGAGTTCGTGTGGAAATAAATATTATTATGTTTTGTGAATGTAGTATCTAGTGAATTAATATTATTATGTAAATAATATTAATATTAGATACGTGTAATGTAAATATATAGATATTTGTATAATAGTGTGTTTGTTTACTAAGTTAGTGGGAACTGTTAAGTTTGGGAATCCGGTATTTAGATATTAGTTGGGAAAGGAAATTATGGTGGTAAGGAATGCCACATCACTCCCCCCCAGAGACCGTCCTACGGGCGATAAAAATCAGGAAATCGAACCCTTCGACCAGACCTGGTCGTTCTGACCATGGTGTCCATAGACCGTGACTCATCTTGGTCAACTTGGTCAGGTGGCGGGGCGTTGACCAAAATGTCTTCCTGGACTGCTTGGTCAGGTGGTGTGTTGTCAGCCATGATGTAGGCCGGTTTTAACCGATCCACGGAGACTGTGACCACTTTGCCCTTCACCAAAATTTTGAAGGTTTTGTCGCATTTTTCGACAACTTCATAAGGACCGGTGTATGCTGGTTGTAAAGAAGCTCGCAGCGCATCTTCCCGTAGAAATATGTGGCTGCAAGTCCTGAGGTCTTTATGGACAAATATTTTGTCCTTAGAATGGCGTGAAGCAGGAGCCGGTTTTAATTTTGCGGTAAACGAGTGTAAGCGGGCGATGAATTCAGACACATCGGTGGTGCCGCTCACACTGGTGTTGAAAAATTCTCCTGGGAGACGTAAAGGCTCACCATATAGGAGTTCCGCAGAAGAAGTCTTAAGATCCTCTTTAATAGCGCTCCGGACGCCCAGTAAAACCAAGGGCAGGGATTCTGTCCAGTTATTGTCGGCATGGCACATTATGGCCGTTTTAAGTTGCCGGTGGAATCGTTCCACCAGGCCGTTGCATGCTGGGTGGTAGGCAGTGGTTTTCCGGTGTTTGAATCCGACTATTTTGGCGAGATATTGAAACAGCGTGGACTCAAATTGTCGTCCTCGGTCTGTGACAATATCTGTTGGACAGCCAAAGCGGGAAATCCAACCGGTCAATAAGGCCTTGCCTACTGTCTCAGCGGTAATATCTACAATTGGTACTATTTCAGGCCATCTGGTGAAACGATCCACGGCCGTCAAGCAGTACCGGTAACCCTGTGATGGATGTAGTGGACCTATTAGGTCAATGTGCACAAAGGCAAACCTAGCGCGAGGTATTTCGAATGTGCCCAATGGTGATGACACGTGTCGATTTACCTTGGAGCGTTGACAACCAAGACATGTTCGTGACCATTCCCGACAGTCCTTGCGGACCCCGGGCCAAACAAAACGCTGAGCGACTAATTTGGCTGATGCGTTAGCCCCAGGATGACTAAGGCTGTGAAGACTGTCGAATACTTGCCTTCGAAATGGTTTGGTCACGAATGGTCTTGGATTATCTGTACTTACATCACAGAGCAGTTCGACGGGACTGTCGTCGATTTTAAGCCTCTTTAGTTGAAGAGACGACTCTGTTTTCAGAAGCTGCAGCAATTCAGGGTCTGAAGCTTGGGATTTAGCGAGAACTTCGAAGTCGACTGGAGTTTGCAGTTCACTGACGCGGGACAAAGTATCAGCAACGACATTGTCCTTGCCGGATATATGCTGTATGTCGGTCGTGAATTGTGCAATAAAGTCGAGGTGTCTATACTGACGGGGAGAGCAGTTGTTTTTTCTCTCATGAAAAGCATACAATAATGGCTTGTGGTCAGTATAGATGGTGAAGTGTCTCGCCTCAAGCATGTGGCGGAAGTATTTTATGCCTTCATAGATCGCAAGGAGCTCACGATCATATGGCGAATACTTCTGCTGAGTTGGGCTCAACTTGCGCGAGAAGAAGGCAAGTGGTTGCCACACCCCATCCTTGAGTTGCTGCAAAACTGCGCCCATTGCCAGATCAGATGCATCTGTAACTAGGGCGAGCTTGGCCTGATAGTCGGGATGTGCAAGCAATACGGCATTGCAGAGGCTGTTTTTGCACTGATTAAAGGCAGTGAGTGCCTCGTCCGACATTTCCACAGGATGTGAACCTTTAACTGAGCCAGTCAGCAGGGCGTTAAGGGGACCTTGAAATTTTGCTGCTTGTGGTATAAACCGCCTGTAAAAGTTCAACATCCCTAAGAAACGCCTTAGTTCCTTCACTGTCTTGGGCGTTGGAAAGTCCTTAATGGCTTCCACCTTGGTATCCAAGGGCTTCGTTCCAGCTGCAGAGATGCGGTAGCCTAAAAAGGTGACTTCGTCAGCGCCAAACACACACTTTGACGTGTTAATGACGATGCCATATTTCTGCATCCTGGCGAATAGCTGGTGCAGGTGGGACTCGTGCTGCTCCTGGTTTTGCGAGTATACCAAAAAATCGTCAAGGTAGCAATAGCAGAAATCGAGTCCACGCGTCATTTCGTCGACGAATCTCTGAAACGTTTGACCTGCGTTCCTAAGACCAAAAGTCATGTACGGAAATTCGTACAGGCCAAACGGAGTTGTTATTGCCGTCTTCTGTATGTCGTCCTCGCTGACAGGAATCTGGTTGTAGGCCTTGACCAAATCAATGGTTGAGAAGACCTTGCACCCGGCTATGCTGTGGGTAAGGTCATGAACATGCCTAATTGGATACCTGTCAGGTATGGTCCTCGAGTTGAGTAGCCTATAGTCGCCGCAGGGACGCCAGCTGTTGTCCTTCTTCGGCGCTAAATGTAAAGGCGCAGCCCATGGGCTGTCAGATGGACGAGCTGTACCATTACTAAGCATGATGTTAAATTCTTGCTTAGCAATCTGCAGTTTATCAGGAGCTAGTCTGCGAGGGGAACAAGAAATGGGCGGGCCGGGTGTGGTACGAATATGGTGTACAGTGTGGTGTGTAGGTTTGCGTAGCGTGCCAGCGGGTCGCGTGATCTCGGGGTATTTATTTAAGATCAAATGATACTTGGAATCCCCAGTTAAGACCTTAACCGACCACGTCGCAGAAGCCTTTGCAATTGAAGCTACAACAGACAAAGAAGTGGTCTTATCAACTAAACGTTTGTTGCGGATGTCAACAAGCAAGTTATAAAAGCTTAAAAAATCTACGCCTATGATAGGCTTTGTGACATCTGCAACTATGAACCGCCATGGAAAGTTATAAGTACAACATTGTTATAACGACAATTATTTAACCGATAACGATTTTTTATTATAGACGCCTTGTTGCCTTCTATTTCCCTTAGTACTGTAACAAAAAATGTTATAACGGATATCGATATTTAATTAATGATATCTTGGTACCTTCTGTTTTCTTTAATATTGAGATCAAAATAAAATTAATTTTATGAATTTTATTTACCATTAAGTACGAAGTCTTTGTGGACAACAAACTATCTTATTTCAAGGTTAAAATCTGAATCTGTCTTGTTTCAATGGTACATATTAATAATAATATATGCTGCCTCGTTGGTCTAGTAGTCGCAAGCGCGACTGCTGAGCGTGAGGTCCTGGGTTCGATTCCCGGGTCGGGCCAAGTGTTATTGGGTTTTTTCTTAGGAAATTCTTAGTAGCAGCCCGGAGTCTGGATTTGTGCCCGGTTAATGGCAATAGGCTCGCCCCCTATTACATGGGACTTACAACATAACTGGCGAAATGTGGGTGTACTATTCACCTCTGCCTACCCCTCCGGGGAAATACAGGCGTGATGTTATGTTATGTTATATTAATAATAATATAAACACATTATGAATTTAAAAATAGTAATGATAATTTATTTTATGACAGTAAAATAGTAATGAGGAAAATTGAAAGTAATGAAAGTTTTAAGTATGAATGTTGGTGGCTATAAGAAAAGAGGGAGACCGAAGAAAATATGGATGGATTGTGTGAAAGATGATATGAATAAAAAGAAAGTGAACACGGAAATGACGGCTGATAGAGATGTATGGAAGAAAAAAACATGCTGCGCCGACCCCAAATAAATTGGGACAAGTGCAGGAGGATGATGATAATAAAATAGTAATGATATAAGGTATATAAATATTTTCAATATTCAATAGTAGGTAATGTAATAATTTTATTGTAAATGTAACATAATTTTCGCATGCCTACAAAAAGGCAAGATATGACGGAATTGTAATTAATTGTAATATATTTGTACACGATTTCTTGTGGCGAATAAATGATTTGATTTGATTTAAAATCCTTGCTCACTTTTGTGCCTATTCATCCATGCATCGCTTTTTATCCCGTTTTATCCGGAAATAGAATAATTTGATACAGTATTCCTAATGGATTAATATTATTAGTATTCTAATGTGAAATGATACCTAACAAATACTTTTAAAAGTTCTCTGTAAATGCCGTCATCATCAATCACAGTCTACCTTTCCACTACTAAATAAAGATACAATTTTTTTAAATCACATTCTATGACTTGTGACTTTTATATCGTAAATGCCAACTCTATTTTAAATTTAGATAACCTTTACGGTTTACATTAAAGCCCTTTAAATGTTATTAATGTTTTTCAAATAAATGAAGTATCGGAAAACGCTAATGCCAGAAGTGATGACCTTAAGAAGGCTATAAGGGCTGGCAGGATTAAAATAGAAGATATACTCAGACTTGCGATGAATTTTAGGAGAAGTCTGTATTCTGAAGTGGAGTGTAAAGCGAAAGAATGAGTTGATGATCGCTTATAACTTGCACCACACCATTAATGTGTCTCTTTGAGTGAAAATTTTGCGGAAAATGATAAATAACGGTACTGACGGCCGCCGAATTTTGATGGGGTACCCTTTTGTATCGTATCTTGTTTCAGAGTGGGCTTATCCGTTCTTCGTATAATAGTGTGGACATTTGCCTTGTTATCTGAGACGGCCGTCCGACCGATATCATGGCTAATGGATTTAATGGCTGGAGGACTTGATAGCTGATAAATTTTACATAAGTTTGGGTTTGATGCGTCGGATCTTTGTTGTGCTCAATTATGGGGAAGAACGGAGTGAGTAGGGATTAAAGATGTCAGGTACAGATACTTTTGTGTGTTACTTCTTATTCTTTTTCTGTGTTTACCCAATAATATTCAGGCAAAATTTTGTTACTAACAAAAAATATTCTTGTATTTTATCCTCAACCACAAAGATCAAATAATTGTTTGCTTGTTCAAAATCAAAATAATTTATTTGTAAAACATAAAGTTAAAAACTTGGTGGAAAATTAGAATATTAAGTCACACTATGTTTAACCTTGAAAGGCATACAAATTACATAGTACCTATAGAACACAGCATAGCATTTTTATTATTAATAAGCATTAGATAAAATTAAATTATTTATATTTTTAGGTTATACAAATCATATAATAATTATTTAAAAACTTGCGTTTAGTACGCAATACTTAACAACACAGATAAAACATAACAAATAAGTCGGATATCAAAATAAAATTACAATATTAAAACATTTTCAATTATAAACCATTCACATTTACTTGTTACTACAATACCACCTTCATCTAGAAATTATATTTTCTGGCTCTAAAATTGTTTGTTGTTATAATAATTTCTTAGGTTTTCGCGATCACTACACATTCTAATAAAATATTCTCAGTTACTTCTTCTTCTTCTATCGTGTCGACATGTGCTACATAATGATAATAGCTCATGCCGTGGGGAAAAGATTAGCCAGTCAGCAGGTTGGTAGCGGGGCTGACTGCCCAGGGTGCGCCGGACAATCAATTAAATATCGTCACTCGTGGAGGCTTTTTTAATGCACCCCAGTTACTAATACAACATTTTAATTTACCGTTTAATTAATAAAAAAAAATACGGTAGATTAAATATTATTTTTGTTGAAATATCCGTAAAGGCGCTTGTCATCTTAGTTTTCCTACGACCACGAACGCTGCAAAGCTTTCGAAACGTCAGAAAAACCAATTTAAATAATATACGCGATGTAATCCGGTTAAACTTGTTTTATTATATTGTTTGTTGTTGTAATTTCTTCAAGATTTCCTAGACTCATTTTAGTAAACTGGATGTATGTAACTATCAATATCAAGCATACAACCAGTTTGCTTATCTGTTTCTGGTTCCACAGTTGACCCTCAAGTCATATTGAATTATCCAATATCTTACTTTAAAACATCATTAGGAAACCGCTTTTAATTCCAGTGAAAATAATGACACAACTGATACATTTCTTTAACCAAATACCAGTTTATTATAGAAATATTTGTGGAATGCAAATTAATTCATTCGAACTCTCCAATCAACTGATTTACATATCAAAGCAATGTTATCAATACGAACTTATCTATCTATAGCTTTGAATGTCGCTATCATTGAGAATTTGATTGTATTGCTGGTTTTATGCGTGTTTATATCGAACCATTAACCATCATCATCAGAGTTTCACATGAAAATTGTTCACTTAATCGTTTTTCCATGATTGGTTGTTGGATTTGGAGCTCATTAGCTAATTTTCGTTTAGTATGTGTGAGTTGTTGAACTCAATAGTTAAGGAGCTACCGAAAAAACGATAAAATTACATGTCTGGGCAAAACATGTTTTTTTTAATTCAAATGTGGAATATGAATATAATTGTGTTCTCATTTTCAATTAAAACAGCCAAAAGTTGTCTAAAATCGAGACCAAAGTTTGCGTTTTTGAACAATAATAAAATTATGTTAAATAATTATGTCATTCAGTTTTTGCTTTTCTTGTAAATTAAAATTTGTCTAAATTTACATCGTTTTGTTCGCCAGCGTTTTGTTTGTATTTCTTGGTTTTGTTCCAAATAACTAGAAATCGTTAGCAACTCAGTAAAATTTTGATACTTTACAAAATTATCATAGACTTGCTAAAAGTTTTGTATCTTTCTGTTACTGAAACCAACGTTGTCATAACAAACAAAATATCTAGTTTAAATGGCGTTACGTTTTTTTTAGTGTCTAGATAGTTATGTGCATAAAAAAAGGAAAACTTTGCTTACTTATTTAAAAAGTTTTATTAACTACTGATGAATAACTCTGTATCTCTATAAAAAATGTTTTGCCTATTCACTTTCCAAGCGAAATAAAAAGCTTGATGGCAGCATCAGTCACAAAGATAGATTAACTGTCGCATTTATTTCTTTGCTCTGCTTTTTTCATTCAACAAAATAAGGAAAACGTGTACAACTGTATAAATAGTACCTTGTTTCAACGTCTCTTTAAACTAGTTTTAGTTTTTTCGAAATTTTTAAAGCGTCATTATCTGTCTGGTTCCTGCATCGTTTTCAGATGGGCCACACAACCACATCTAATCCACAGCGGCAAAGAAGTCGCCGGGAACAACATTCTATGAAAATGTATCGTTCCATTCACATTAACGACAATTTGCAGTCGCGTTCGATGGCTGTCGCGAATGTGTTATACTAGCGACAAAATATACGCCAAAATATATGTCGTTGTGGTGTGGTCCGCCTAAGTACACTTATAGAGTATATCTATTTATACACAGATTGGTAAAAAAACGCTCTTGATTGTACCTATTTATACACAGTTTGGTAAAAATACGCTTACGAGAATACCAGTCGTTGCATCTATATTTACTATAATGTGTATAGATATTCTCGTAAGCGTATTTTTACCAAACTGTGTATAAATATGTAAACTCATGAGCATATTTTTACCAAACTGTGTATAAATAGATATACTCTTATACGTATTTCTACCGAACTGTTTATAAATACATATACTCTTATGCGTATTTTTACAAAACCGTGCATATTTCACTCATTTATAAGCGATTTTTCAAAGTTGAACACCTACTAACCTATGATACTACCGTGCAAAGCTATGAGTAACAGGCTTCTTTTTTGGTCAAGATACACGATTACCTACTTAACTTTAACAAATAACAGTAAACGACTGGAATTTGCCATGAAAGATGCTGCAATCTTCGCAAATAATTGTCCATTTTACCAATTATCTGACCTACAAAATATTCCTCTCTTATAATATTTTATATTAAATATCTTATACCATCCTGCGTGTCACTCTCCTCCTCAAAGGGCGACTTACGTCGTCCCATAGACTAATCTGACCGTTATCTTCAGAGGTCTACAACAGGCCCTCTGATGGAGAGGGCATTATCAGCGTCCCTCGGGCCTCCATTCAGATGAAGAGCTCTGAGGCACTTCCATTGCTTTGTCCATTATGAAAATTTTCTCCCCCGTTAATATTTTTTATGAAGTTTCGTAGGAAGAATATTTTTATGAAAAAAGTGTTGGATTACTTAATTAAGGTATTGAGGTATCGTGTGGCGCCTTTTTGAGAAGGTTCGTAGACCTTTTTGTGCGGTGTTTTGTAACTAAGGAAATTTTAAGTTGTTGTTTAAAAAAAGGCGTGGAATATTATAAGGGTAATACTTGTTTACTCCAACTTAATCACAATTTTGTTAAAATATTGTTTTCAACTCAGCCTATCGCAGTCCACTGCTGGACATAGGCCTCTCCCAAGTTGCGCCACAACACTCGGTCATCTGCCTTCCGCATCCAGTCCCCCTCAGCCACGTTTTTCAAGTCGTCGGTCCACCTGGCGGGGGGGGCGCCCTACGCTGCGTTTGCCGATTCGCGGTCTCCATTCAAGGACTCATCTGCTCCAGTGGCCATCGGTCCTTCGACAGACATGACCAGCCCACTGCCACTTCAGCTTACTGATCCTACAAGCTATGTCGGTCACTCCGGTTCTTCTCCGAATAATCTCGTTTTGGATTTTATCCTTCAAAGAAACTCCAATCATAGCTTGCTCCATAGCTCGCTGAGCGACTAAAAATTTGTAGACTAGCCCGATTGTCAGTGTCCACGTCTCGGCGCCGTAAGTCATGACAGACAGGACGCACTGGTTGAAGACCTTTATCTTCAAACTTTGCGGTATAAGCGACGAGAAGAATCGGCGAAGTTAAAGTAAAAAAAATGTAAAAAATATTGTTCTGTTTTTATAATATTATTTCTTGCATTTCTTCTCGGTTTTACGATAGTACTATTATATATTCTGTGGTTTAGTGGTCAGTAATAAGATCTCTCTCAGATTCTGAATAAGAGGTAATTTCAAAAACACACACATTAGCCCAATTTAATATGAACTGAATTATATCGTCAGGGAATAAACTTAAAATTACTAAAAGTAACCCTCAGAATTCCCATTTATTAACCGACAAACATATACATAATAAGTATCGAATTAAAAAGCGCTGTGAGTAGGCCCACTATACTTCGATCCTTTAATAATCCGCATTGACCTAACAACTCCTTGTATAGAGCCTAATATAATTATATGTATAGCCACAATACAGCTTGGTATTCTATAAATAGCTAACCTAGCTTAAGTCCGAATTTTTTCTAGAGATTGATCGATTACAATTCTGACATCGGCAGATTTTAGATTTTTAAAGAAATAATTAAATTTATTTGTATAAGTTCCGTTACAAGAAAAAACAAAAGCACAAAATAATACTAAATAGCATATTTGTAAAATACCTTAAAGGCCCCAATCTCAGCATACCCGGCGAGACAAAAATTCTGTAGCAGTTCTGATAGTTTTCAGATGGGTCTGTTACTGCTATCATTCTCCTTTTAACCTTTTCCCAAAAATGTTAATTCAAGTCTCAATTTATATTATACTATGTTCTATTTACAAGTTATGGTGATTAACCTACAAACGAGTCAAACGGCCACACACCACATATATGTATCAAATTAAAAAGCGTTGCGAGTAGGCCCACTACACTTCGCCCCTTTAATTATACGCATTGACCCGCCGACTCTTTGCAGCAAGTTCTTGACACCCTTCGCACTTTGTGAGCGATGCCTGTTCATAGCTGTAATAAGGCTGCCAGCAATCATTTTCTGTATTGAAATAAACAAAGCGTAATTTTATGTTGTATCTATTTTAAATTTTGACATAACTTAATAAAGAAATCTCGTCTGATTTAATTTTGGTAAGGATATATTTTAATTTTAAATAGGTACATTAGCAATCAAACAAAAGTACGAATTGACAGGTCTTTAACCTAGGTTCATTTATGAGCATCATGTGTTTAACTCATAAACTTATTATACTGACATCAGAATCATAAGTTTATGGTTTAACTCTCGGACGAATAAAAATGGCGGACGCAATCTCGCTAAGAAAAGATTGAAGCACTTCGTTTTTTTTTAAACACACTATAATTTCAACATAATTTTAACACACCAGATATACATTGTTATAATATGTAGGTATATTGTTATTTTATTTATGATACTACGACAATGACTTCCGTCACACGAGATTTGTTACGTAATCGCGGCTTTTTGTCTTACTATGGGTGTGCATGGATGGCCGATGGGGCAGTAAAGTTCTGGAGTGGTGACCGCGTACTGAAAGGCGCAGCGTGGGTAGGCCCCCCACAAGGTGGACCGACGACCTCGTGAAGGCGGGAATCCGCTGGATGCGGAAGGCACATGACCGGTCGTTGTGGCGATGCTTGGGGGAGGCCTATGTCCAGCAGTGGACGTCTTTCGGCTGAAATGATGATGGGTGTGCATGTGTGCGTGCCAGCCCGTAATTTTAAGCGAGCCGTCTTACAATGTGTGCCTCACTTTTTGATTCGCGAGATTCCGTCCACCTTTTTTTATTCGTCCAAGGTTTAACTGTAGTTTAACTTTGCAATAAGAGCCCACCTCATCCGTTGCGTCGTGACAAAAGTGTATTGCTGTTGCTTTTAGTAGGATACAGCGAAAAATTAATAATCAAATATCTACATTAAAGCATTTAATTATTAACATTTAGGTACATAAATAAAGTAAATTCCATCAAGTAGAAATCTACCCATTTTAAAAGAACATTAAACACTTTTTAAGCATTAAAAAGTCTAACAAAACGTGAATAAAGGATATTTTCACATCGTTTTTAATTTAATTCCACATAACAAGGCTATTAAAAAAGTTCCTCTTGAATATAAAATCTAAAATACCTTAAACAAAATTAATTCAGTGTCAGTAATTCCATGGAAACAATATAAATTTTATTCAACACACGAACACACACGAAATTAAACAAAGTTTAGCGGTATTAACATTGTTCTCACTCCGCACAGTCGGTTAATTAAACAATAACAATTTCAGTAATGTTATTGACTTTTTAAATCCAAACACCGTTTTGTGAATAAACGAATTCTCGAAGTTTTAAAAGACCCCTTCAGCCCTTTTACGAATTTCGTTGTTACTCTATGGTATTATTGGGTTATGTACAATTGTGTATGTATTTTGGGTCTGTTTGCTTTTATTTCTATATTATAATGTATTGTATTATTTGTTTATTGTGTGGGTTTAGCTATGAATGTACCGAGGAGCCCTTAAATTGGGATTATATACGTGGTGAATTTTAATTATTATTTGCCTGAAATAAGAAAGGTTTTATAACGTTTTAGGAGGTTTGAATTTGGAATGTTTTGTTAATTTTTATTTAATCAAAGTAATTTTTTTACCAGCCAGTATACCTACTTTGTATGAAAAACTTTATGGTAAACCTTTTCGATTCTTCTGTGTTGCCATTATACCTTATAAAAATTATTTATTTATTCTTTGGCTAAATATTCAAACATTTAAACATGATTCTACACAAAAGATATTTTTTTATTCTTCTTAGACTTTTAGATTTTATTGCGTTGCTTGAATTCAATATTGGGCAACAGAGCATACTCAGCTGTGGGTAACATTTTTTATTCTTATTTCTGCTTTCACAACACCCATCCTATTATCATTTCCTCAATTAAATTATGCATGCAAGTAATTAAATTAATTTTATGCCTTTTTCTGTCATCCACATACATATTTATTATGCTGCGACACATATTAATTAAATATCTTAATATTAAGACCGTTTAGATGCTGGCAGTAATTTATTAGAACACCACACCCGTAGAGAAGATTAAATTGAAAAAAACGTGACTGAGTTAGACGAAATAAATCAATTAGGGTTTGTGGCATGATGTCAAATAGATATTGATTAATAATAAGAATAAAATAGGTAATAATATAAGAGTTTCTAAGAATCAACGTCACCTACTTAACGATAAAAATGCTCTTTTTTATTGTGATTACCATATAAACGTCGATAAGGTTCCACCCATTGTGAAATAAAATATCGTCTTTGGCAAAGTGCCTACCAGCTACCTAAGAATACAGATAGAAAAGCTATGTTTGTGTCTATTCGATTTTGTTCGTTATTTATTTTTATGGTATATAGGTATATGCTAGCGAAAAGAGCAAAAGGCTGATGTTGGCCCAACTGCAATACCATCTAGGCTGTTGCCTTGGTATTGCAAGTTGCGTTCGCTAAACTGAGACATGAAAATGGAAAGTCTCATGTGATTGTAATTTCATCGGCACCCGTACCCTTCACACTGCAATAATATCTTTGATTAAAATGTCTTACAAAAACATTATTGTTTCAGGAATCTACTGAAAACGTGGCACCTAAAGGATGTAAGTAAAGTTCTAAAACATTACCAACATAATTTTCAACCTTATTTAAACAATAATAAAACCTAAATTTAGAAATACTTTTTCTAACGCAATAGTGTTTTCTAACCAATCCATCCGTTTGACCAGACCAAGTAATAGAAATTAGTTCAGGTGGGTCCCGCTCATCCGCTTCGCCGGCCAACCGTTCAATTGAATGAATTGAATGAATCGAATGAATCGAACGAATCGTTCCCTCGATCGGGTACGCGAATTCGATAGTTAACGACAACATTCTGTTTTGCAGTTGGTCAACTAACGTTACGATTAAGCAGTCTAAAATTAGAGCTTATTTCTATCGCAATAAAGTTCGTAAATTTTCGGGGTATTTTTACGATGGTAAAGTTAGGTTTGTTTTCGAAGGGAGTTTTGTGATGACTAAAGAATTGATTAGTCACAATGTTTTATTACTTTATTGGAAAATTCCAATTGTTTTTCAGTCTTTTTTAGGGAAAGTTGCTTGTTGGGTGGTAAATTCTTGTTACTTTTGTGTCCACGCCGGCTGGATCCCCTGCGGAGAACAAGAATCGACCAATTTAAATATTCCACAAGATGTTTTCCTGTATTATTTTTTCATACAAAAATGTGTAGAGTTTTCTTCTTTTAGGTGATAAAACAAGATTTATTAAAAATTAAAATTAAATTAAATTAAAAATTAAAAATCTTTTATTTCAGACTGTAAGTCCATTTGGTTAGTATACAAACAACTTAGAAACTAATGTTAGTACTTACATCTACCAGTGAATAAAATAAAAATAAACTTACTTATTTATACTAGCGTATTAGAAAACAGCTTTTCTCTTTTAAAATAGGTACCAATTATCCACTTACACACATACATTAAGGAATAACACTGTCTGGCTGTTTGTTACCTTTTCACGACTAAACTTCTAAACCGATCGTAATAAAATTTGACAAAGAGGTAGCCTAGGACCTGGAGGAAGACATAGGATAGATGGATAGATAGAATATACTTTATTGTACACCATGAAAATAGTGGTAAACAGGAACAACGTATAAATTATGGGTACATGGGCGGTCTTATCGCTAAAAACGATATCTTCCAGACAACCTTTGGATGGAAAAAGAAGACGTAAGATTAAATAATGGTGGCAGTCAATGGCGTACTACTGCATGTTTATAAAATAAAATAAATAAATAGCACAAAATATATTACACATATTAGGTATCATACATATATATATTAAATAATAAATAATCTTAATTTAGAATAGAGATTAGAGAAATAAATTACTATGAAAACTCATATCTGTCGTGTAATTTAAAAATGGAACGAACATTTTACTCCGAAAAATAGCAACCAAGGAGGTTACTTACCAAAGATTTTATTTAAATTTCGAACTGGCCTGCAAATAGAGCTGTTTAAAGTAAAAAAGAAAAAATTAACATATTGACGCATGAAAAATTATTGATGTTTGTCATGATTCTAGAATTTACGTACTACTTAATTTGAATATCCGCGCATTTTTTGAGAAAAGTACTTATACAAGCCTTGGCCGCAACCAGGCATTGATGGAGTCACGTATGTGTGCCTCGGCTCACATTTTCACGTTCGTCCGTCAATGCTCCTGTTGCCGGCCGCGGCAGTAATGTACTATCAATGTAATATTTTGTGTGTAAAATTATTAATGACGAATTACATTAAAAATACATGCTAAGATTAACGCACAGTGCCCGAAATATAAATGTTTGCATCTCTTTCTTACGCAGGTACCACCACATATGTCTATGTTTGTCTTATTTTTGTATTTGTTGGTAAACTACATAATATGCACTATAATCTCACCAAGTTTGACGGTGGTGTACAATACCGTTTTGAAGATAGAGCAGGAACAAAAACGTTGAAAAAAATGCATGTTTTTTGAGGTTTCTTGTATGGGGACCCCCTTTGGTTTTAGACTTTTTTTTTGTTTTTAGTATTTGTCGTGATACCCCTCATAGCAGCACATATTCTGAGAAAATTTCAACAGGTTACCTATTACCGTTACAAATGATACAGCCCTGTGACAGACAGACGGACGGACGGACAGCGTAGCGAGAGTAATAGGGTCCTGTTAGCACCCAATGGGTACGGAACCCTAAAAACAGAGTGTAGGTACCCTGCGAAGAAGAGAAAATAAGAAAAAGAAACCCGAAGAAAAGGCCTATGCCTAGCAGTGGGTCAGTAATGAGCTGATTATGTATTAGCATAGAACCCAAAATTGCAATAACCTTTATGACAACATGTCTGTACAAGGTCTTACCAACGAGTCCTACGACTGGCGCAAGCAAGTCATGCATGTCATAGGCATAGGACATCTAAAGGTTGTCCACGCAGGTCAAATCTCGGCTGAATTAGCATATAAATAGCATGGTCATATCATGTTACTGAAGCCTATGTAATTAAGATTTTGGCAACTATTTAGCATTATTTTAGTAAACATGGCGTCAGATTAAAAAAGTTTGATGAATAATGCCTCAGGCCCTTCAAGTCATAACAGAGCTAGTACAGTTTTTCATTAGTACATTTTTTATATTTTTACATACCTACTTGGTGTTGCCACGTAAGAAGTATCTACGTATACATGTACGTATCTATGTTTAGGACATAGGTGGCGCAAAATTATTATTTTGTTAGCACACAGACTTAGTTTTTTTTTTTTTAACTCTATCTGTGTTTCAGCATGACAATGCGGGTGGTCTTTTCTCCATACAAACGCTCTCGACTGTTCTTTCTGGTTTATAATCCCAGAGCAATGATTTTTTTGAATAAAATAAATATCAGCTTTTTCTGTGCCCCTATGTTTCGTTTTTGTTGCTAAATTACTTCTAGAAACCCTCAAAAAATCTTTAAATTGCCGATTTAGACCGCTGTCTACAGAGGCCTAGTGTATTTTGACAATTATTAATAAAAACCGGCCAAGTGCGAGTCGGACTCGCGCAGTAAGGATTGCGTACCTCTCAACGACCTGATCATCATCATAATTTTAGCCGAAAGACGTCCACTGCTGGACATAGGCCTCCCCCAAGCATCGCCACAACGACCGATCCTGTGCCTTCCGCATCGAGCGGATTCCCGCGAACTTCACCAGGTCGTCGGTCCACCTTGTGGGGGGCCTACCCACGCTGCGCCTTCCAGTACGCGGTCGCCACTCCAGAACTTTATTGCCCCATCGGCCATCCGTTCTCGCTTCGCAATGTGCCCCGCCCACTGCCACTTAAGTTTGGCAATTCTTCGGGCTATGTCGGTTACTTTCGTTCTCCTGCGAATCTCGTCATTTCTGATTCGATCACGCAGGGACACTCCGAGCTTAGCCCCCTCCATTGCCCTTTGAGTGACTTTGAGCCTTCTTATCAGGCCCACCTGATGACCTGATACCCCATAAAAACTGAGTTAATTTACGAGAGTTTATCAAAAGACATCAACGTACAGTGGGCGAAAGATGAATTTTTGCATGTCTTTCTTACGCAGGTACCGCCACATATGTCTATGTTTGTCTTATTTTTAGTATTTGTTGCTAAACTACATAATATGCACTATAATTTGACCAAGTTTGACGCTGGTATATATTACGGTTTTAAAGAAAGAGCAAAAACAAAAACGTTGAAAAAAATGCATGTTTTTTGAGGTTTCTTGTATGGGGACCCCTTTTTTTTTAGACTTTTTTTTGTTTTTAGTATTTGTCGTGATACACCTCAAAGCACCACATATTCTGAGAAAATTTCAACCAGTTACCTATTACCGTTCAAAAGATACAGCCCTGTGACAGACAGACAGACGGACTGACGGACGGACGGACGGACGGACAGCGTAGCGAGAGTAATAGGGTCCCGTTTGGCACCCTTCGGGTACGGAACCCTAAAAAGGGAAAACACAGCGGCACAGTACACATTCTTCTTATTCAGTGTAAGTATGAAAAATCTTTCAAATTGGTCCAGTTTCGGAGGAGAAAATAGTGGAGAGCCAAACCTCGAGTTGTGACTTTTTTACTAAGGCTTTTCACTGTCTAAACTGCAGTTGTCCTTATCGCACTTATTTTTGTAGCAAAGCGACGGCGATAGTTTCTTCAATTACCTAATCTTCAAAAGTCTATCTGTCTACATTTCCTCTTAATAGTGTAGTAGTAATAGGAGAAATAGTAGTAGTAGGAGAAAAATTATGTATTTTTTTTTTCGGTGGTAGTAATATTTGTTTTGTTGTCCGTGTGGTGCCGGACTCACCTTTATCTCTTCTCATGGGTGTCGTAAAAGGCGACTAAGGGATTCACCAGAGGATGGGCAGCAGCGTTCTCTGAGTATTTAACCAACCAACTGCGATCGCCAACCCGCCTGCCAAGCGTGGTGATTATGGCATATCCCCCCTTAATTGGGGGAGGCCTATGTCCAGTAGTGGACGTCTTTCGGCTGAAATGATGAATATTTGTTTTACGTTGAATCACATCTTTTCGGTAAATTAATCTGATGAAATATTTTACAGATTAAATTATAATACTTTTATGAATATTATCTGTGATATTAGACACGGTGTCTTTTCTTTCTATTTATTTTTTAATAATTAAAAAGTTTTTTTATTATCAACCTCACAACATAACCGTTACAATATACAGTGAATTGTACAATTACGTTATAGTAACAGGTACATTCATGTTTTCTTGTCTAGGTAAGTATAGTTGGGGTGCTGGCCAGAAAACCTCCACGTGTGCCTAACCGCTGCTTGTCCTTCTGGACACGTCTAGAGGGATCGGCAGTTGTTTGGCCGGTGCATCCTGGGCACAGGCAATAAAATCCTGTCGAGGGATTAACCTTCGGGGGATTTTATTGCCTGTGGCGAATATTCTGGCGCGGGAGGGGCCCGTTCTGGGCCAGTAGGGAGTTGCTCCACGTGTCCCTCTGATATCAGCAGAGGGCACAGTGGAGGAGCAGGGGCGGGCCCGGTGTGCACTCACCCTGCCGCTGGGCAGGCAGCGGGGGGACTGTCCTTCCCTGCCCCCGTCGATCTCGTAACCCCAGGAGTGCCCGCTGAGTAGTGTTCTCGCGCCTCTTGGGACCGAGGGTCTTGGCTTCACCGCCCGGACCGCGAGGAAGAAAACCTCTATAAAAATTACGGGAGGTAGGGCCTGCGAGCAGCAGACTCGGGGTAGTCTGCTGCCCGACCAGCAGCTGGCGTAGCTGGCACAGCCGGCGTAGTTGGCGCAGCTGGTAAAGGCCCATGAGGTGAGGTGGCGTGCAGTGTTCCGTGTGCGCCACATAGGAGGGTGCGGCCGACGTTAGGCCGTACGGGGAGAAGGGGCTCGCCTGCTTGTGGCGGGCCAGGACCTGTCGGGGGTGGTTGTGTGAATACTCACGGGTTCCCACGCCCCCGGCTAAGGTAGTTGAAGGAACACCGTGGTGGTTTTAGTCGGTAAGAGTCCGACACTGGCTCCGCCTACCCCGGGCGGAGTGCGTCCATGAGGATTTCCCCACGGCAAAAAAAAAAAAAAAAAAAAGGTAAGTATAGTTACTCTTTTATTTCAATTTAGTCTTCATGGGCCACTGATGGCGGTGACAGTATCCTCCAAAGCTTTCCACTTTTTACAATCCTTTGCTGGTCTTGTCCTTTGTTTTCCAGCAATTATTGTCAAGTCGTCACTCCATCTTTTTTGTGGTTTTCTTTTACAGTCTAGTATATCTTTATAGCCTACCGATTAGTGATTTATTTTGTCCATCTCTCGTTTTTGCTTCTTATTATTATTATTTATTTACACACACACAACACACAACAACACCACAAGCACAACACAACACAAGCACACAACACAACACAAGCACAAAGCACACACAACAAGCACAAGCACACACAACACAACACACACAAACACACATAAGCACAACCAACACAAGCAAACACAAGCACAAACACAAACACACACACAACACACAACAACAACACAACACACACAATCACACAAGCACAACAACACACAAGCACACAACACACCACAAGCATACACACACAAACACACAAGCAACGCAACACAAGCAACACACACACAAGCACAAGCATAACAACAAGCACACACAAGCACAAGCACACACACACAAGCACAAACACAAGCACACACAAGCTCCACAAGCACTGCTTAGTTTGGGACTAGATGGTGCTGTGAATAAATGTCCCAAACATATTTATTTATTTATTTTATTTATTTATTTATAATGTATGTACACACAACAACACAAATATCCAGCCTATTATCATTTTAGTCGTTCTAGTTAAGTTAATTCTGTACTCAGTGTTAATATTACCACATTCTAAGGAACACTAGCAGTTTTACTTACGCTGTGATATTACAGTGTTAATGAAACCTGCTTGTTTAATACCTGCCTCCCTTTTACCATACTTAATCACTTTACATCAAACGTAAGTAATATTAACCTGTTCTATCACTATCTCATAACGAAAATTGTTATCTGCGTCACAAGAAGACAAAGTGGCTCAAAGTAGACCATTATTACTCCAAAATAAATTTACCCTTAGAAAGGGGCAATACCATATTTTCTGGGGAACAGAACTAATTCCTCTCAATAAAAGCTATCTCACTTACCGCCATTTTAAGAGACTTTGCATTTAACGAGACTTATAATTGATGAGCCATGAAAGTGGATTTATGAACTTCAAATTTTGCAATGCGGCTTTCTTGATTGGTACGGGTTTTGGTTTATTAATAATAAAAAATAAAAATATATCTTTGGGACATTTTTACACAGCACCATCTAGTCCCAAACTAAGCAGAGCTTGTGGTATGGGTACTAGACAATGGATACAATACGTATATACTTTTTTTTTGTATATTGCGATAAAAATGAAAACAAATCGTATCTTCAATCGTTTTCTTCACCGTTAAAACAAGTGATAAACAAATTCAGTTTCGTATGCTATAAATAAAAGATCATATGGTAATTTGAAAGGTAGTAAGGTAATAAAACTTCCTGATTGTCATTCTAGTTATAAATGTCAAGTAATGGAAATAAACTGGCGCCGTGGCTCTTGTTAACATGATGATTCTGATTTAATTACAAATTTAATTTCAAATTTGAACAAGATTTCACTGTGAGACAATTCTGTGCGTGAGATTTCAGAAGTGGTTGCTTTGGATTTTATGGATATAGATTTACTAAAATTCATTAATTAAACTAAGGAGTTGAAGGAATCAATGTTATGAGTCAAATAAGTTTATGAAAACAACTGTGTTACTGAAATTTCCAAGACACTTGCATTTTTTGTCATACAACGTGGATATGACAATACGACAATAAATGAAAAAACAGTGGTTACTAGTCTATGGAAGCATTTTAAACACAAGTTATTTTATTATTTTTATCGCATTTATGCATGCGAAGCGAAATCCAACGATTTAAATTGTGGAAAGAAAAAATCGCTCACGAGCAGGATTCGAACCTGCGACTCTTGGCTGACGTCACCCAAAGACGTACCAAAAGTGGAGGTTAATTTTGATACCATGAGCAGTGTTCACGGTAGCTTAGTGGCTAAGCACTGGCGTACTGAGCCCGGAGTCGCAAGTTCGAATCCTGCTCGGGAGTGAATTTTTCTTTCCACAATTTAATTCGTCACATAAATAAGTTATTTATAGAAAAATAAAAACTAATTTTTTTTGAACAAAATAAATATTAAAACCACTAAACAATAAGAAACACCATTTTAATCATCTGTAATAATTGAGACAGAGAGTTTAAAATCATATGGACTCGCACATTGACCTAACGATCTTTGCCTAAAAAAATGGTCCTACATTCAAAATTAATGAAATTAGAATAATTTCCTGTGGCTAAGCTATTAACTGGATTTGATTGATTCTTTGTATACTGTCAGAAAACGTAATACTCTGTACGTGGTTTTATTTAATGAAGTATAGTCATATCCACTCTGTAGAATCAATATGTGCCCCTAATTATAAAATCGAATGCTGTAAATATCTCTTGAATATTGTATTTGAATTTTTTTGTGCATGACTCCCTTTTTCCGTCTCCTTTGCGAAGTATAAGTACTATTAGAAATGTACCCATTTCAGTCTTATGAAAATACCTTGTACTAAGTTGTACTGAACACGGCCACTTTTCTGGGCAAGCGTGTGCGTAGACCATCGTTGATGACACATGATGAGATTTCTCTCGAGATCTTTAGATCTCAGTTTGGCAAACGAGATTTCCAATACCATTTAGGCAACAACCTAGGTGACATTGTAGTTGTTATAGGCAAGGTAACCACTTACCATCAGGTGGGCCTTTAGCTCGTTTTTCCATTCAATGCTATAAAAAAAACTTAGCTTAATATCAAGGGAGCTCCCCTTACAAATGGTGATGGTAATATTCTACCAACACTGTTCGTTGTAACCACCACTTTTAAAAACTAGTACATTTTTTTTTCGTGGAGGAATATACCTTTTTTTTTTTCTTTTTTTTTTTTTCGTGGGGAAAATCCTCATGGACGCACTCCGCCCGGGGAAGGCGGAGCCAGTGTCGGACTCTTACCGACTAAAAACCACCACGGTGTTCCTCTACCGACCCTTGGCCGGGGGCGTGAGAAATACTCCCGTATTCGCCCAACCATCCCCGGCAGGTCCCGGCTCGCCGCTAACAGACGAGCCCCTTCACCCCGTGCGGCACCTACATCGGCCGCACCCTCCTCTTAACTGGCGCGCGCGGAACACAACGCGCCACCGTCACGGGCCTTGACTGGTCGGGCGGCGGGCCAGTCGGGCGGCGGGCCATGGAGGAATATACCTAAGGCTACTAGCCTCATGGGTGAGAGACTGAGGTGTGAGGGATTTTTACCGATTTTTGTAACGCTCACTACAAATACAACGTGTTACTAAAATAACTGAAAACCTCTTAAGGGGTCATTGTACTCATCAGTATGTCTACATTTGTTTACATAAATCGAAAAAATTAAGGGATCAGCTGATATTTTTTTTGCGATTTCAGTGTTGGTCCTATAGTAAAAGTTGTTCATACTGATGAGTACAATGACCCCTTAAGAGGTTTTCAGTTATTTCAATAACACGTTGTAAACTGGTAGATCCTTTCACGTCATCTGATATAACCCTTTAATCACTTCTTACAACACTTATGAAATACAAAGGATGGTCTAAATATACCCGGATTTCATAACAACTTATCACTCAAACAAAATGAGTACGCCATGACACTTTTCATTACGAAATTAGCCACTCAAGATAAATGCTTTTTGCTATCGCGTAACAATGGATTTAATTACATAATGTATTGTATGCTTTTAAGGATATAATAACGATTAAATTACCATGAAAAAGGTTTGAAATTTATAATGCAGGACAAACTAGGTTAATATAAAAAGGTGGTACATACATATTGTATACAAAAACGATGGCAGAAAATTGTACTGTGAAAGTTGTATAACTTCTGCATAGAAATTGTGTGTTTGGCCTATTTTCATCCAGAAATATAGCTCTCAAGTTATTAATAAGCCGTTTTTTGCATAAATAAGGTTTTCTGAAGGAAAAGTTACAGTTTAAATGTTTTAGACATAGCAAAGCAGCACTTACTATAAGGTACCTATCTAGTTTTCCGAAGACTCGGTAAGTCTCCGAAGCATCACAAAAATTACTAGGAAAATTACTAATTAATAGGTTTACCTAGGTAAACCTGTTTTTTTAGGTTTACCTTTTGAGTTATAACTCAATGCTCATTTAATGCCAGCTGTGTTAATAAATGCTCTTAGCGTTAGCAAATGCCAAAAATGAGGAACGAGACCTAAAGTAAGCACATAACTGAGCCTGACCTTTAAGTTTAAGGCTCCTTATATCTATAAAATAATCACGGAACCCTTTTAACTGCACGCTTTGATTGCTTAGCTTTGAGCTTGCCAAGTCGACCCAAGAGATTAATCATCATCATCATGATTTCAGGCGAATGACGTCTGCTGGACATAGGCCTCCCCCAAAAGGGGGATATGCCATAATCGCCACTCTTAGAGGTGGGTTGACGATCGCAGTTGGTTGGTTAAATAAACGGAGAACGCTGCTGCCCATCCTCTGGTCCCTTATCCCTTATCCCTTAGTCGCCTTTTACGACACCCATGAGAAGATATAGGTTGGTGCAATTCTTTACGTCCGGCACCACACGAAATAAGAGATTAACTCTTACATCGACTCGAAGAAGAAGATTGCTTAGCTGGGCTCATTTATGTCTGTACTTTAAGGCTCATATTCAGAGACGAATCTAAGCGAGAACTGTGTGCACGAAATAAATGAATTTGAATTTGAACTCATGCTTCCAACTGTCAAAATACTGTGCTATTTAAGCATGAGTTCACAATATAAGCCTATTAGGCTGTCTTTCAGATCAATTTTACAAAAAATAAGCACCCTTACTATAACACACTCGCAATCGCAATCATTATCATATTGATTGCAATATTCATTGCACTGTTTATTTTGACAGTCCATCGGCGTGCAACAAGTAATCAACTCAGCCTATCGCAGTCCACTGCTGGACATAGGCCTCTCCCAAGTTGCGCCACAATGCTCGATCCTCTGCCTTCCGCATCCAGTCCCCCCCGGCCACGCTCTTTAGGTCGTCGGTCCACCTGGCAGGGGGGCGCCCTACGCTGCGTTTGCCGATTCGCGGTCTCCACTCAAGGACTCGTCTGCTCCAGCGGCCATCGGTCCTTCGACAGACATGGCCAGCCCACTGCCACTTCAGCTTACTGATTCTACAAGCTATGTCGGTCACTCCGGTTCTCCTCCGGATAATCTCGTTTCGGATTTTATCCTTCAAAGAAACTCCAAGCATAGCTCGCTCCATAGCTCGCTGAGCGACTTTAAACTTGTGGACTAGCCCAACTGTCAGTGTCCACGTCTCGGCACCGTAAGTCATGACAGGCAGGACGCACTGGTTGAAGACTTTTGTCTTCAAACTTTGCGGTATAGGCGACGAGAAGACTCGGCGAAGTTTGCCAAACGCTGCCCAGCCCAGACGGATCCTTCTGTTGGCTTCTTTTTCGAAGTTGTGTCTACCAAGCTGAATTGCCTGCCCTAGGTAGACGTATTCCGTTACAACTTCGAGTGTCGACCCTTCGACGAATATTGGTCTCGGCATGACATGCATATTGAACATGACTTTAGTCTTGTCCAGATTCATGCCGAGACCGACACGTCGAGAGGCTCCGTTTAAGCTGTGCAGCATTTCGCCCAGTTGTTCCAGCGACTCAGCCATTACAACGATGTCATCGGCAAAACGGAGATGTGAGATGTTCTCGCCGTTAACGTTGATACCCTGTCCAGTCCAGTCCAGTGTCATGAAGACGTCCTCCAACGCGTTAGTGAACAATTTCGGGGATATTACATCCCCTTGTCTCACCCCTCTGCGCAGTTGGATTGGCTTCGTCTTTTGGTCCTGGAGCTGAACAGTCATGGTAGCAGCGTTGTATAGGCATCTCAGCATCTCTATATACCGCTCATCAATGTGACATCGCTGAAGAGCATCCAGAACTGCCCAAGTTTCGATAGAGTCGAAGGCCTTCTCGTAGTCCACGAATGCCATACACAGCGGCTGATTGTACTCTTCAGTCTTCTGTATGATCTGCCGAACAGTATGGATGTGATCTACGGTGCTGTAGCCTTTTCGAAACCCAGCTTGCTCTGGTGGCTGGAATTCGTCGAGTCTTCCGGCGAGACGATTCGTGATGACCCTCGAGAACAGCTTGTATACATGACTCAGGAGTGACATGGGTCTGTAGTTCTTCAGTAGGGTTTTATCCCCTTTTTTGAAGAACAGTACCACCGCACTCCCGCTCCATGCCTCCGGTGTAGAGCCTTGTTGGATGACGGCATTAAACAGACTCTGTAGCTCCTTCAGGACCGGAGCCCCGCCTGCTTTTAGGAGTTCAGTAGTAATGCCGTCATCGCCCGGAGCTTTGTTGTTCTTAAGCTGCTCGAGGGCCGCCCTAATCTCGCCCTGGTCAACGTCCGGAAGATCCTCGGTGTAATGGCGCGTGAGCTGGGCTCTTTTGTCGTCATTGCTAGGAACTGCTGGTCTCGCCGTTTTGGTGGAATACAAATGCCCATAGAAGTTTTCGACCTCATCAAGCATCTCGATCTTAGAGGTGACTATTTTGCCATCCGCGGCTTTCAGTTTCATCAGATGGGTCCTCCCTAGCTGCTGAGCGAAAACTTTCGACCCCCTATTTCGCTCAATCGCATGGAGCGGCGGAGGTCACGTCGCATCAGCTTCCTAATCTGTAGGTTTAAGGACTGATGTCTGATGAAAACGAATGCGCGGCTGACATTTCCCGTCTTTTCCTCATCAGATCGAGAGTCTCAGTCGAAAGCTTGGGCATCTTGCTTCCACGCTGCGGCGGAGAGAATTTTTGAGACAGTTCCTGCAATGTTTTGACCATGGTGTTGGTTTTCTCCTCAATATTGCCCGTGGTTTCCAGCGAGTCGAATCGATTTTGAAGTTCCGCTTGGAACCTTTCGGAGCCCAAACTGGTTTGGAGCGGCGAAGGTCGGAGAGTAGACTTCATCAAGCGCGTTCTTTCAGCTCTAAAATTGATATTTAGAGTGCCTCGGATAAGTCGGTGATCGCTTCCGGTGTTGAACCTATTGATCACAGAGACATCTCTAAATATGTGCTTCTTATCCGTCATGATAAAGTCTATCTCGTTCCTTGTCACCTTGTCGGGGCTTTTCCAGGTCCATCTTCTTTGGAGCTTCTTCTTAAAGAAGGAGTTCATTAAGAAGAGCCCCTGGGACTCCAAGAAGTTGACCAACATTTGGCCCCTGTGGTTTCTGCGCCCCAAACCGTAAGGTCCGATTCTCGATTCGCCGCGTTCTTGTACTCCCACTTTAGCGTTGAAGTCCCCCATAACAACGTTATAGTGAGCCTTAGCGGTACTATTCATAGCCTTAGCTATGTCTTCGTACATCGCTTCGGCTATATCGTCAGAGTGTGTCGAGGTCGGCGCATATACCTGCACTATTTTCAGCTTGTACCTATCATTTAGCTTTAGTACAAGGTACGCTACCCGTGTCGACACACTACCGATTTCCACAACGTTGTTCACGAGGGCCTTATTGACAAGAAAACCAACACCACCTTGGGAGAGCTGATCACCTTCGTGGAAGTAGAGTAAGTTTCCTGACTCCAGGGTTATCGTGTCCTCTCCCTCTCTACGGACTTCGGATAACCCCAGTATATGCCATTTTATATGACTTAACTCTACTTCAAGCTCGGCGAGGTGATGGTCCAGTCTCAACGTTTTTCCATTGTACGCTGCCAGATATAGTCGTCGGTTTTGGTAGCCTGCCGTAACACGGGGATTCCTAGCACCCCCCGTCCCACCGTTACCACGACCGCTACCGTAGTCGGGAATAGAGGGACCACCGGGAACTGGGGGCCGTTGTATGTGTTGTGCGTTCATAGGGATGTATGCCCATAGTCACCACGCTGGGCAGGCGGGTTGGTGACCGCAGTGGGTGATGTTGCACGATGTTGGTGCACAGAAGGACGCTGCTGCCCATCCTCCTGATAACACAACAACAACAAGTAATGAATTTTATATATTATTAGTTTTTTCCTAAATAAAAGCTATCGTGATCGTGACAGCGTAACACGGTAATCGTATCAACCCTTTATCAACCTAATATAATTAAGTACATTTATGATTTACGGGTTAAAATGACGGTTTTCTTTATATAACAGCAAGAACCGAAACCATCAAACACGCTTAAGTACTTATAAAAATACAGAAAGAAAACTTCCAACTAATAAAACACGGTAACTACCCTTTATCTTTATGAGAGTCGACGTTGATGTACAAAAACTGAATTTAATTAACGAACATTAATTTTGAATGGGGAACTCCGTTAAGTGCTTGTGACGTTTTTCTCTCCAATAAACTACGCAAATTTGAAATTCGATTTCGCGCGAACGTTGAGATTTTTAATTCAGTTACTGTTTTATTATGATTAATAATAAAAAGTCGTGTTGTAGTAGTGAAATTACTCATGAAATGGTGCGAATATCTATCAAAAAATTTACATATTAAAACTGCTAAATTCTTAAGCTATTCTGGATCATATTTTTATTTAAAAAAATAAAAGAAACACAAGGTATTTTGTAAAATCACACCTATCTAAGTTCAGATAATAGATTACATATCTGATATGGGTAATGGTCTGGGTGATGTTACCTGAAGCCACCATCTGGTTGAAAATCAAAATTAGAATATCATTGTAAATTAATAGTAGTAACAATACATGTAGTTATAAAGATACCATACGATTAAAATAAAATATGGGTAGTGATAAAAGCAAAAGCAGGTCCTAAGACTATGATTATGTAAAATAAACTTTCTACCAAAAACACTTCTTCAATAAAGAAGATATTTACACCAAACCAAGACCAAACAGGCAGTAGGAAAATTAGTGATTTACATTATAAAATCAGTATGTTAATTAGGAAGATTGATATAACTACTAGATAAAAGACATCCAATCCATCATGGAAAAACCAAACATACCTGTTTTGCAGTTTTTTTAAATAATTATGTGATCAAAATTTCATTTAACAAATTAAACAAATAATGAAATTAAAATTTCAATGCACACTTACTCATACACGAATAATCATAAATACTTTTTTTTGTGTCCACATGCACACACGCATATAAAGATATCGGTAGCAATCGGTAGGCAAATCGATACATGATACGACATCACATTAAGTCAACTTTATTCGTTCCACCGAGGTCAAATTCACAACTCATCTTTACATAATATTTTTTGTATCGATTTATGTTTTTTTCTTAGAAACAAGTCAAGGTTGTCGAAGGCCGGATTGCGGTTGACGACCTGTTTGTTTTATTTTTATTAAAAGTCGTTAACAGGCGAGAAACAAGATCTTTTGAGGCGATATTCATTAACGAAAATTATATTATGGCGAGTTTAAATAGTTACAAAACTGTTTAATTATTTACATTTAATCTTTTATGTTGATCTGATTATGAAAGACGATTGTACCTTATTCATTTAACGTTTTTTAACATTTTATTTAAGTAATAAAACCTTGTCTAATTCTGTGATCCTGTTCTGTTTCATTGAATAGGAAATGGCAACGATATTTGTCATTTATAGGTAGGTATTTTAATTATCGTCTATATAGAATTAAAATATAAATTAAAGTAACTTACAAATCCTTTAGGAGGCTGTCACTAAACTTTGTTTAGATTTCCTAGGAGAATTATTGTCAGAGTAATTAGTTTATTTTGTTAATATTAATTAATTGGGGCAGTAAAGTTCTGGAGTGGCGACCGCGTACTGGAAGGCGCAGCGTGGGTAGGCCCCCCACAAGGTAGACCGACGACCTGTTGAAGGTCGCGGGAATCCGCTGGATGCGGAAGGCGCAGGACCGGTCTTTCTGGCGGTGCTTCGGAGAGGCCTATGTCCAGCAGTGGATGTCTTTCGGCTGAAATGATGATGATGATGATGGGAGAGTACGTTTACGTAGATGACAACCTACTAATTCCCTACAATATTTCACAAACACTATATCACAAACCAAACTTACACCATCCTTACTCTGTGCTTACACTATTTCTATTTAAACCTAAGTTTCCTTACACCTAAACTTGTAATCTAAAATCTTCCTTGTTTTATGACAACCGGGTACCATTGACAAAAAATATTGGCCATTTCCAAGTACTTATCTATTTTACGTTCTCAAATGATGCCGTCAAAGATAGGATTATGCTAATATCTGATATCTTATCTAGGTGTTTCCATTAACTTTGCATTTGTTAATAGCATCGCTCGATTAAGTTTTGGGTCTGTTGTTGTATGGGGCCCTGGTAGCCCTTCTTTGTTACTTTATGTTAATTGAGTACTAGTTGGAATGGTTGCTGTTCTTGCTCGTGTATGATTTTTATGTCAAATATGAGGCTATTTTACAAATTAACATTAGTTTTCAAGTAGATCCGAACACCCTGCTGTCTTCTGAATAAAGGGGATTATATTTAATCTAGGGGGGATTAATTTAAAATTTTGACTAAGTTTACATGAAGAGTAGCGATTTTAGCGAAGCATTAGCCGACATTTGAACCTTTTGCTTTCCGTATTATTAATATTTGTATTTTATTTACTAATTGTATTTAATTCATTCCATTACAGTTCATTTCATTCCATTCTATTACATTTCACTTAACCCCATTTCATTCTACTTAATTCCATATTATATTATATTATATTTCACTGCATTCCATTTCATTTCATTCCATTCAACTCTAATTCATTCTACACCATTCTATTCCATTCTATTCGATTATATTCTAAATCTTATTGTAATAGTTATAAAAATTATAAATAACAAGTATGCCTGAATATCGTAGCTTTCGTCAGTAACATCATGATTTCATAGCACTTCGTGTTAGTATGTGACACACAAATTTATTCACATGCAGTTGAGACACACAATATTGTGTTCTAAAATATGCACGTAAATAGTTCTTTGCAAATTTAAAAAGCCTACTTATCTATTAGATTTGCTAAGAACATCAGAATTTTTCACTTTCTGTTAAAAATCGCAATACGTTTTAGTGAATTCGTAAAAATAAAATGTAGTGATAAGTTTTGCCTATAAAGAACATATGAACAGTGTGTTACCCATAGAACTTAGAAAAGTTATAGGACGCGTTCTTTGATACAAGCAATTTAGGTTTAAATTAAATTATTTACAAAGATTGTTACACGAATAACATATCAATCATCTTTGTACTTTTACAGTCAATAAAAAACGAAGGCTAACATCAATCTTTATCATTAACAAGCTAATAGCTTCCACATTACTTTAGAGATAAGAGTGTGTTGTCCAAATCCTCAAATCACATGAGAGAACAATTTCCAAACACACCAACAAGCAGTGATATGCCTAATTAAATTTATAGCAAGATCAAATTTATAATTACCGGACAGGTGCATACAAAAGGCAGTACCATGTGGCTAACGACGTAGGATGCTTATTCAACATGCTGTGATATATCCAACAATGGACGTTTACTAACAGCAGGAGTCTTGTTTGAAGCTGTGTTTATAGTAAAGGAAGAAATTCTCACCACCCACGTTTTAATTAGTGATGAAAGTCACGCTGAGCTCCTTGTGGGGTTACAAAATACTAATAAAAGTATTTCAAGCATGTGGTTTGTTGTATAGCCTAGTATGTAGTTGAAAGTAGGATCTGAGTTTAATCCCAGATAGCATCATAAGCGTTTTGAATGTTCAGAACAATGGAAAAATCGTGAAGACACTTGCACACTTGAAAGAGTGTAAATGTTTACGATGGTGTTTAGTCTGACAACCGCCGTTTATTTTCACAATCACCAATCATCATCATCATTATTTCAGCCAAAAGAACGTCCACTGCATTATAGGCCTTCCGCAAGCATTACCACAACGACCGGTCCCGGGCTATCCGCATCCAGCGGGTTCCCGCGACCTTCACCAGGTTGTCGTTCCACCTTGTGGGGGGCCTACCCACGCTGCGCCTTCCAGTACGCGGTCGCCAATCCAGAACATTACTGCCCGATCCACCAACCGTTCTGTGAGCAATGCGCCCCGTCCACTGCCACTTAAGTTTGGCAATTGTTCGGGCTATGTCGGTTACTTTCGTTCTCCTGCAAATCTTGCAAGATCTAAGAAATTAAGCTAATTAACTGATTAATAATTTATTAATTACTTAATTTTGACGACGTCTGTGGTCTAGTGATTCGAGGGTCGGACTGCTGATCACGAGGTCGTGGGTTCGATGCCCACAGGACACAAATATTTGTGTGATGTACATGAGTGTTTGTGGTGGTTTTTTTATTTTTTATCGTGTCGACATGAGCTACATAATGATAATAGCTCATGTCGTGGGGAAAAGATTAGCCAGTCAGCAGGTTGGTAGCGAGGCTGACTGCCCAGGGTGCGCCGGACGATCAATTAAATATCGTCACTCGTGGAGGCTCTTTTAATGCACCCCCTATGTCGATATGATGTTGACTGTACAAAGAATATCGACATTGGAATGACAAAAATAGTAGTAACTATACTAGATTAGAAAGTGCTAAAGTGCCAATTTAGCTTTTTGGCACTTTTGCTTTTACGCGTACAAGATATCTATTTCTAAAAGGTTATTGATATCAATACGAGAAAAACGGAAGAAGCTTATTTAACAGAAAATATGAGCTACTTTTTATTCCGAGATAGGCAATCCCCTGAGATGTACGAGGGAATATCATTCATCTTTTTTATTCAATTGGTAGAATAATAATGTTATCAGAACTTGTAATCCTTGCCAAAGATACGGGTAAGGAACTACTTCGAGCAAATACGAAAATATAGGGGCCAATAAAGTAAACATTGTTATTACTTAGGTTGTAGAGTGTTGTGGTGAAACTTGACTTGGGAAAGGCCTATACCCAATAGTGGACTGCGATAAGCTGAGTTGATGATGATGATGATGTTGTATACGTGATCAGATTGCGGCTCGCGAACACTGTGGGCGGAATAGCAGGTACTCTATTTTGTATTACTTTTTCTGGCTTCATTCGCTAGTTCTACGCGATCCGACTATCTCATTCTTTTGGTTTGAGTGTAAAATCTAGCCGTTTGTGTAGTCTGTAAGAAACGGGCAGGCTTATCAAACAACACAAAACAAACAACAAAGGACAACAAACACAAACATAGGACACAACAGGGGGGGGGGGGTTGTTACAGGGGTAACAAAGGATCATGGTGAAATTTGTACAAAACATAAAGATTTTTAGAAAAGTTGGTAGCGTTTTAATATTTATCATTGGCTAAAGAATAACTGCCAACTGTGTGCCGGTCGGGCACACCCGATGAAATAACGTGAGTGAAACCGTTTATATTAATCATTAAAGAATAACTTTAGGCATTTAAAATATTTTTTTGGATCCCGGAATCAAATATAATATTTCCAAGTAAATCATTTGAAATTGAGCTAATTTTTGAACAGAAATTAGCGCAATGATAACAATGAAATGATATTATATTTTTATTGCGGGGTTTTAAAAATATTTTCAATTCCGAATGTTCAATGTCCCATCAGCAGTAAAAATATTGCAACTTCTCTAAAAGTTTTTTTATACTAATCAATGTATGAATCTCGCCATGATTCTTTATCTTGTTGCCATTTTTCTACAAGGACTTTGCAACACATAGAAGAAGCATGAGTGATAATCCACATAAAAAATTTAAAAAGAGGAAAGTAAATAAATACAAATTCAACTCTAACAAAATCCAAATATCTCTGGAACAGTAAAAAATACAATGGATCTAAAATAAACATACCAAGAGTTTAGCAACTTGTAAGAGGTTGAGAGTCCGTTGCCTCAGGGCAATGTAGTAAGCCTTGTTAAATCAGGTTTTACTATTTTCGGGACAAGATAAGATTAAAAAAACAATGTTATTACACCTCAAATTATTGTTGAAAATTTTATTCTTATTATATTACCTCATTTCAGTGTTATTCGGTATAAGAAATCTTAAGTTTGACAATAATGTCACAGCATTTTAATATTCCAAAGATTCCTTGTATCGATACTACTCAAAGAGATTACTTCAGAATGGTGTATGTTAAATTAATTATGCATCAAAGTCAGTACCTACTCATACATCCGTCCACTCCATCATAACCTAAACGGCAACAACAGAAATTCAATAAGCATGAAACTGAACGTCTCAGAAAAGTCACATCGCTCGCTCTTTTCTCCAACTTTGAGCGTCGAAGTTGTGCCGGGGGCGGCGCTGTAACCTTTGTTCAACGTCTGATTGCCTTGTTCTCTAGGGGATCGAGATTTGAATTTATCATTAGTACTCTCCCAGCTCTGCGTCGATGCGGTTGGACCGCTCAAATATTCAGTAGCGCTGCTTGTTTTCAAAGCTTTTGTTTTTGATGTTGCTCAAGGCTCCCAAATTTGAAATTCTTCGCGAGTTCTCGAAATTTCGTATCAATTTTCTCGGGCACTGTTTTTATTTAAAGCGGTTTTGTTTTGAAAGTTTTTAATGGGATTATTGTTAGCTTGATGGAATGGATATTATTTTCTGAGCATTCACGACTGAGGGGAGCTGTTAGGCAAAGTACTAGCACATAATAGTATATTATTACTGTCTTATTTTTAACTTTTTTTATTTTTATCTTTTAAAGAAATAAGCTAAAAGCCCACTTGATGCTAAGCGGTTACCTTTGCTCATAATAAGTACAATACCACATAGGCAACAGCCTAAATGTTATTTCGAGTCGGTTCACAAAAGTGAGACATGAAGATGAAAAGTCTCTGATTGTAATTTCACCGGCACTCGTACCCTTTGCACCGAAATACAACAATAATTACCATTTAGTTATAGCGGCAGAACTAGATATGGTGGTATAGTACTTCTCCGGACGAGCTCTTTCACGAAGGAGTTTACTACTACTAAAATACTTTCAAGATGCACTAACTTTCTGTTTAAAAAGCTTTAAAGCTTTGTAAAATTGCTCTTGTTTTTCTCCGTCCTAAATCTCTGAACATCATCATCATCATCTACTTAGCCTATCACAGGCCACTGCTGGACATAAGCCTCTCACAAGTTGCGCCACAACACTCGGTCCTCTGCCTTCCTTATCAAAACTCTGAAAATGTTAATCTGTTCGTAGAACTAGCTCAATTTTGCAATCTTTGCAAACTTTTTCTTTCACAACGGTTCTCAGATTGAGAGGTACCATTTTCAATAACATTTCTTCTGAACACTTTCTTTGACTTGTGCAAGATACCAAAATATTGTCAATTCTAACTCTTATTGCTCAAGACAATATCGCCCTCATCAGCAAGATAGCAGTTTATTGTACGAGCCCAATTCTAAACAAATCACTTTCTATCAAGTTGATTATTCACACGCAATAATTTGGCGTGGGAACTTGGCAGCCACAAGTGCGTAGTGAAACTGTGACAAATATTTGAATGACATGCGACATTCGCTATCCCCTAATAACACGCTATACAAAAAACCGGCCAAGTGCGAGTCGGACTCACGCAGTAAGGGTTCCATACCACTCATCGACCAATAAAAACTGATTTAATTTACGAGAGTTCATCAAAAGATCAACGCGCCGTGCACGATATATGAATTTTTGCGACTCTTTCTTACGCAAGTACCTCCACATAATTATGTCTATCTTGCCCTATTTTTGGTATTCGCTGCTAAACTACATAGTATGCACTATAACCAAACCAAGTTTGACGCTGGCATGTATTACCGTTTTGAAGATAGAGCAGGAACAAAAACGTTAAAATAAATCTTATTTTTCGAGGTTTCTTGTATGAGACCCCCTTTGTTTTTTTTAGACATTTTTATTTTTAGTATTTATCATGTCATGCAACACACTACTACCACTCAAAATATACAGCCCTGTGACAGACAAACGGGCGGATAGACGGACAGACGGACGGACAGCGAAGCGGGAGTAATGGTCCCGTTTGGCACCCTGTGGGTACGGAACCCTAAAATTGATGTGAACCGTGTGTGGTAAATTTTTGTTTAAGGCTCGTGGCTATGATTGATCTGCAAAGTTAAGCGGAACTTGCTGTGGGTTTGATCTGAATGGATGACCGTTCCTTACAGATTAGGAAACCCAATTGAATGCTCATGATTTTAAGGTAAAGTCTTTTTCTAAAGGAAATTACTAAAACTAAACCAAAAATTTATTAAATCTAACAAAACTGTATCTTCCAATAGGTAGACATAAGTAAGTATACCTTAACTCTTAAAATCACACTGAATAGCCAATTTCTTTAAGCAAAACAGGAAGGGTCTTGGCTACACGCAACTGGTCCCATTGCCATAGCAATAAGACGAGGAAATAGGCAAGATTATGAAAAGATTACTACCTTCTTTCTATACAAAGGGAAACAAACGCGACTGTATCGTCGAACATAATTTCGGTAACATTCACATCCACGACGCGTACCGCGATCAATAGTAATCTGATTGTCATTAGTTTTATCGTTTCTACTATCATAAGGAAAAAGTTACACGGAATATTTTTCTTCTGTTTGGTTTAAAGAGAGATTTATTCGTTGCTTCTTTTTGCAGCTATTCGAAAACAGTTCATGCCGTGCTAAAAATATGAGCCTGTCAAAAAGGTTTCTAGAAGTGCAGAACGCCCAGGGTGCACAGGACGTATTAACCATAGAGTTACCAACAGTTATACAAAGTCTTTGGTATAAATACTTTCACTGTGTGCAAAGTAATCACGTCCGAAGAAGATATCCAGCAGATTATTGGACCGTACACAGACACGGAGTAAATTTTTGTTTATACAGCAAATTTTTCATGTTTTAGTAATTAGTTTTCTACTATATTTTTGTACTTCCGTGGGAATTGTGCGTCGTATCAACCGGAAAATACAAGGGCCTTGTGGAGATGAGAGTGAGTATTATTGTTTAGGGAACACAGCTAAATACGCATTTACAGACTATACATTTACTACACAAATAATATTAAAAACAATTTATATATACAAAATATATCTACCCATGCCATACAGATCACAGTATTTATATAAACAGAGTAGATCAATGTATCTCATTTATCCAAACTATAATAATTCATTACACAAAATAAAAATTATAAATAAATGATTCGTCCTAAATATTTAAAGTTAGGTTTATTCAATCCGGGATCATTAGGAACCAAACAAGACGAATTCTTGATAGCCATGTCACACCATACAGTGGATATAATGGCAATTAACGAGACGTGGCTGAAACCCGGTGAGGAGGGACGTGCGCCGAGTGTACCGGGATATAGGTTAAAGCATATACCGCGCCCGAGAAACATTAAAGACGGAAAAGGTGGAGGAGTAGCCTTTTATGTCAAACAGGGAGTTAGGGCGCGTGTAATTCCTCACCCTGAACAACCAGATGTTGAACAGATGTGGTTAAATATAAAAATCAATGGGAAAAAGTTGCTAGTTGGTACTGCATATAGACCGCCTTGGTTTAACTTGTCCAGGTTTTTAGAGGGAATAACTGACAGTATTAGTGCTTTGGCTCCGTATGATCACATAGTGTTACTGGGGGATTTTAATGTTAATGTTTTGGACCCAAATCACGAAAAAACTAAAAAGCTTTTTGAATTTCTAAATTACACGAACCTAAATCAGCTGGTTCGGACACCAACGCACTTTAAAGGAGATGCTAGCACACTTATAGATATTATCTGTACTGATGTTAGAATCCGGAATGTAATAGTGACCCATGTTGTTGAGCTTGGACATCACTCATTTATTACATGTGATACTGTGATCAAGAAGGAGAGGCCCAAGCCAAGACTTGTTGTGTATCGGCCTTTAAAGGACATACTTGTGGACTATTTTTCAGTAGATCTCGCATCGGTGCCATGGATGGAAATTAGCTGTTTAACAGACGTAAACAGCATGACTGATTATTTTAACTTGTTCTCCACTCAATTATTTGACCTACATGCTCCCATAAAAAGTAATGTTTTCAGAGACCATCCCACGCCTTGGATAACAGAAAATGTACGGCTAATGTTCAAATTGCGCGATGAAGCAAGAGACAAATATCATAAGCTGAAATCAAATATAAATGAACAGACTAGATTAGACATTGCAAAAAGATATTATCTAGATCTGAAGAACCAAGCTATCATTGCATTATCACAAGAAAAAAAAGCCTACTTCACCAGACATATAAATAATAATATAAAAAACCCAAAAGTACTGTGGAAAAATTTAAAAGCAGATGTGTTACCCACTCATAGTGATGGCTTGCTTCCTGAACATTTTGATGATCCTGATGAGATCAATAAAGCTTTTCTCAACGTACCGGGGGAGTCCAAATTGACCATATCGCAGTTGACATTCCTTGAGTTTAATAGAACTAGTGACTCTCAGTTTGTACTCAATAATGTTAGCCAGGAGGAAATTCTGAAGATAATAAAAAGTCTAGGTTCGAATGCAAAGGGTGTCGACGGAATAGGTTTAGATATGCTCATGCTCACGTTGCCGTCTTCCCTGCAAACTATCACATCAATAGTGAATCAGTCAATAGACACCCATACTTTTCCTGAAGCATGGAAGTGTGCTATTGTGCGCCCCATCCCTAAAACCAACAATCCAAGTAATGTTAAAGAGCTTCGGCCAATAAGCATACTGCCCTGCCTTTCAAAGGTCCTGGAGAGAGTAGTACACACTCAAATGTCGGAATACTTGGAAAAGAATAATATTCTTCCCGACCTTCAGTCAGGCTTTAGGAAGGGCCGTGGGACGGCAACTGCTCTGTCAGATGTGATAGGTAACATACTTGAAGCACGTGACCAGGGGGAGGGCTCATTGCTTGTTCTTCTGGATTTCTCCCGGGCGTTCGACGCAATAAACACCTCTCTGTTGCTTTCTAAATTATCATACTATGGGTTTGCAGCGGGGACAGTTGAGTGGTTTGCAAGTTACTTAACGGGGAGGACACAATATGTCGAGATCCGGAAGGAGGATGGATTGACCTTATCATCACCTCCACGTCAGGTATTACGTGGTGTGCCCCAGGGATCCATTTTAGGACCTCTTCTTTACATTCTATATAGTGCTGACATAACAAGCTCATTTCATTTTTGCAAGTATCACATGTATGCGGATGATATTCAACTATACATAAGTTGTAAACCTATTGACACTTTAGAAGCAGTACAAAAAATTAATGCAGATTTACAGAGAGTGGTTGCATGGTCTGAGCAAAATTCATTAGTTTTAAATCCAACTAAGTCGAAATTTATGGTGCTGGGCAGTAGGCAAATGATTGGCTCAATGCTGTCGGTTAAACCAGAAATTACAATTTTGGGCAAAGAAATTGAAAGAGTAGAAACAGCATGCAATTTAGGTCTAACAATCGATCCTGAGCTACGCTTTGAAAAGCACATAAATATTTCCCTAAGGAATTGCTTTTACAGATTAAAAATTTTATATTCCATCAGAAACCACATAAGTGTGCAATTGCGGAAACAACTAGTAGATAGCCTGGTTTTGTCAAAACTAAATTACTGTGACACCGTGTACGGTCCATGTCTGTTAGCAAGAACGGATAAGTTGATCCAACGTATTCAGAATGCATGTACCCGGTTTTGTGTAAGCATACCTCGAAGAAGCCATGTCACTCCTTTCGCAAACGCTAACAATATCCTTAAGATGGCCGCAAGGAGGAAGCTACATATGGCTAGTTTACTCTTTGGTGTCATTACTACACAAAAACCACATTATCTGCATACGAAACTGAGTTGGAGACGAAATCAATATAGAAGCTACATACGGTATGTAACAGATCCCCTTTCAATCCCAAAACACAGATCCATGGCTTTCAGAGGGAGTTTTAAGTGGGCTGCCACTCGCTGCTGGAATGACCTTCCTCCTCCGGTAAGAGACCTGAAAACAAAGCATACTTTCCTATCACATCTAAAAAAACATTATATGCAGACACAGCAGGCCTTATAACCTGTGCAAACTAATGTCATTGATGGTCTTACCGCAAGGGTCATGGCCTCCTAGCAATGGTATCAGGTCTTCAGCGGTGAGTTGGAGCTCTTTCTGACTGCCTTCTCTGCCTTGGTCTATGTGAACATAGAACACAAATATACCCTGTTGTGTAGGTACGTCAATCTAAGGTGACTGGAAAAAAAAAAAAAAAACTAATAATATGAAACACAGTATAATAATATAATGCATAGGTATACTAAGTAGTTTATTTGCAATGTATTGATTTGTCTACATTATATTATTTCTATTAAAGTATGTAGGTACAAGAATTTAATTGCAGTTTCTTCCTTAGTTGTTTAAATAAGTACTTTATAAAATGCAGTTAAGTACCTAATAGATATTTGGATGTGTAGTTTGAATCACAACATACGCCTTAGTTGTTGCTGGGATATGAGTTGAGCAGATAAATCGTAAATCATATTATTATCCGTTGGAACTAAAAAATATTGCGTCTTTGATGGTATTTTACGAGCGCGGAGCGCAGTCTGTCTGTAACGTAGTATAGGTATTAGGTAGGTAGGTACCGATAGGCGTCTACGCAATTATGGCCGCCGCCCGCTTGGTTACTGGTTACATACTTACATAGCTATTTTGATGTAACTGTGTTTTCTTTGTACCATAATAAGACTAGGTTTATTTATTGCACTGTATTTATGTATACACTATCTATATGACATTCACTCATTATCATAGACATATAACACACTCATTATAATAAGTAGTACTTACTTGGTTTGAGTTTCTCTGTAGTGGGATTTCATTAAGTCACTCATAAGGTTTTTGCTGAAAATCAGCGCTGCTGGCACTAGGTCCGTCCTAAGCCACAGCATTACGCTGAGCAATGACCTACATTTTTGCGCACATGCGACGCACAAAGATCACAGCAGTATTTATAATACATAACATTTTTTATTATTGTTTTTGTTTTGATTTGACTAACTGTAAATCACAGACAATAATGTAGAACAAAAATCCGATCATTACCGTTATAACCACAGATCATGTATTGTTTATGTCCAGTGTTGTCAGTTTAACTGTAACTATACTAATTTGTCATGAAATTGTAAAGTATTATGTATTTATTATTAAGTATTATGTATAAGTTTTGTAGTGAGTGCGTCAAATGGAGCGCAAGAATAAAATCTTTTTCTTTCTTTCTTTCTTTCTTTCAAAGCAGACACTAAACAATCGCCCTATACTATAATGATATGGCTCATTAGACAGGGAATGGGTTAAGTATTGTCAGGGTTTGAAGAAGACTCTTAGAATATATCCCAAAAGCCCAGGCCTAGTTTTACTGCCTTTCTGCACTCCAATTAAACCTTTACATCTGTCAAGCTAAAGTAAAATGGCAATGGCATTATGAACTTGCTTATACCTCAGAATGGATAAGATTTAGAGCTGAAGTGCCATGTTAACTATTGTTTGTATTATAGTAGGCTATTCATCTGTTGAGGTCTGGTTGGTATGCAGCGATTTTTTTAAAGAAACCAGCCTCCTATACAGTTCTAGGATTGGCCTTTATTTGCTGTAATGTTTCTCTGTTTGTGAATTTTAGCAATTATGACTGAAGTATTATGGCAAAAGCATGGGTTGCTGCATCCAAATGTTCACATCCTAATTGCACTTTGACTGGTCTCTGTCGAAAAGTAATAAGAAAGAATCTATTGGAAGGCGAATGTAAAGCAGTAGATGCGTATAACCGAATAAAATCGTTACTCGTCTCGAGTACTTAAATTATAGAAGCATTTTATAACTGATCTATTTCTACAGGCTTCTGCAAGACTGTTATAAATACAGGCTTATTAGATTTTGTAAAAAAAAAAGACTTTATATAGCCATAAATAAATATTCTGAACTAGTTTTGTAGATGGGTGACGTCATTGCAGCATTTGCGTGTCTGCTACAAATTATGAATGGACTTAATGCACACGCAGAAGAAACATTAACTGCTTACACAACTTATACACATGGTATTCCCTCATCGAAACCCAAGCTTACAGTTACAAAACCAAGAACAGACCTGAAGAAAGTTTTGAACCAAGTATACACTAATGGGAATAGAATTTCATCTTATTTCTATTCGAGACGCCAGAAATTTTAAACTCTTCCTAACCGATATAAATCGTACAACTTAGGAAGTACGTGTGTTAGGACTTTAAAAATTTCATGTTTCATATCTGCTAAACTTGAATAACAAGTTTTTATTCATTTATCTTGAAAGCCTGATGGTTATAATTTTAAAGGTGGTAAACGAGTAAGCATCTATACATTTTTATGAAACATATGCACAGAAATACCTAGATAGATAGAATAGTTGTAATCACAATTTTACTTGCGATTCGTGCGTGGCAACATTCGAACAAACAATTCAAATTCAATGACTTCAATATGGGAGGCGTACCTCCCATATTGAAGTCATTGAATTTTTTTAAATAACTTTAATAAAATGTACTTTACAGCTTTTGTTTCTACAGTTAGAAACAGCACACATTTTTGTTACAGTATTTACATAAACAAGTCTTAAGGCGTACTGAGAAAGGCTTTGAAATGCCCTGCACTATGGTGCAGAGTATTGGCACGCGCGACCTGCCCTCTTTCTTTTCTTTCTCCATTCTATCTATCTATTTCTGTGGATATATGTGTACTAATATTAATAAAATATGTTAGACAATGATTTACTACAAAATGATTGCTGAGCTGCACCTTCCAGTACGCGGTCGCCACTCCAGAACTTTACTGCCCCATCGGCCATCCGTTCTGCGAGCAATGTTCCCCGCCCACTGCCACTTAAGCTTGGCAATTCTTCGGGCTTTGTCGGTTACTTTCGTTCTCCTGCGAATCTCCTCATTTCTGATTCGATCACGCAGGGACACTCCGAGCATAGCCCTCTCCATTGCCCTTTGAGTGACTTTGAGCCTTCTTATCAGGCCCATTGTGAGCGACCACGTTTCAGTACCGTAAGTAATTACTGGCAACACACACTGGTCAAAGACTTTCGTCTTGAGACACTGCGGTATTTTGGACGAGAAGATATTGCGTAGCTTCCCGAACGCTGCCCAACCGAGTCGGATTCGACGATTGACCTCTTTCTCGAAGTTGGACTTACCTAGCTGGACAGTTTGTCCTAGGTATACATAATCGTCAACAACTTCGAGTGTAGATTCTCCGATGTTTACGGGAATGGGTGCTATATGGGAATTCAACATAACCTTTGTCTTGTCCATATTCATTTTAAGACCCACACTATCAGAAGCTCTACTGAGGTTATCGAGCATTGTACCGAGGTCCTCCATGGTCTCAGCTATGACTACTATGTCGTCCGTAAACCGAAGGTGAGTGATGTACTCGCCGTTTATGTTAATGCCTAGCCCCTTCCAGTCCAGAACCTTGAAGACATCCTCCAATGCAGCAGTGTACAGTTTCGGAGAGATCACATCTCCCTGTCTCACACCTCGCTGCAGAAGGATAGGTTTCGAGGCTTGGTCCTGTAATCGGACTGACATAATGGCGTTTTCATACAAAGACTTTAACACTTCGATGTACCGATAGTCAATCTGGCACCGTTGAAGAGACTGTAGTACCGCCCAAGTCTCGATCGAATCGAAGGCTTTCTCGTAGTCCACAAACGCTAAACAAAGAGGCAAGTTATACTCTTCGGTCGTGGGTAGGCCCCCCACAAGGTGGACCGACGACCTGGTGAAGGTCGCGGGAATCCGCTGGATGCGGAAGGCACAGGACCGGTCGTTGTGGCGATGCTTGGGGGAGGCCTATGTCCAGCAGTGGACGTCTTTCGGCTGAAATGATGATGATGAATGATGATTGCTGAGCTTAGGGGTCAAAGATATAATTCAGTTGGTTGTGAGTAAAATTCTCGGAGTGCAGTTACTTTGGTGATGGAGGACAGAAGCAGTGGCTTTATATTCAAAAATAAAATTCGGTTGTATCTGGCTTAATTGAAAGCCAAAGCCAATGAATAAAATACTAAGATAGATAGATAGATAGAAGCTACTAAGCTGATTTTTGATGATATTATATTTGAACAATGTAATTGAATTTGATAATAATAATAGAAGGTATTTACACCCAAAGGAAAGAGTAATACCAACTCAATAACATAAATATCAGAAGCAAATCCATAAAATTCAATATCCCATAGAAAAACATGAAAAGTCAAGCTACGTTTGATCCAACTAAAATTAATCAAACATGACATGGTTGAAGTCCCCATTAATCCGAGCGAACCATTTTATTATGTATGTAAAATTTCAAAATTAATTAATATTCAAATAGAAATTTTATCGGTAATCAATACGGTTAAGAACTAAGACATCGTTATATGTTAATATGGTAATAGAATCATCTATGTGTCGCTGTGTAATTTTTATTTGAAAGTATTGTTTTTTTTTTTACTTGTAGCCTAAGGAGTTGTTAAAGTAGATTCATGCATTGATTATTCTGATATAAGTCAAAGTCAAAATGAAAAATAGTTTGTTCAAAGTGGACTAAATTAAATTGGTTCTTTTCGATCGTGGGCAGAAGAAGTGGCCCAAAAACTCCCCAGCAACGCGTTTCTGTCAGTAGTTTACATATTTGAATTTTAAACAACAACAGATAACACGATTTTTAATACAACCAGATGTTTGAGTTAAAAGTTTGTCAAACTCAGGCTAGAAATAATGGACAGATATACCTTCACTTAACAGTAAATTTTGGTAATATGTAATGGAAGCACTCACCTTCATGAGCAGACATTGTAATAATGATCAAGAATCGTGCAAGAGAAAACAGGGCCTCCAAGTTCACCTGTCCACCCTTCAATATGGCGAGGAAGATGAGGCTTGACGGTAACTCAATAAAAGTAAACAAAGTAATAAAGAAAAGCAAGCCTAACAGTCACCACAAGCAGCACCCGTTCACGAGCATAACACAAAGTCAGCCATAACTTACCTCGCCATATTAGAGGGACACTCCTGATATTTTCGACGTCACTATTTCAGCCTTTTTTCTTCCATTGCTCAACATATACCTTCGCACAAAGTTTTAATTTGAACATTTTTATGCCGTTCTATGTAATATTACAGACATTTGATGTTTTCGATAACTATTTATGACCATTCACTTTTTACTGGATTATGGTTTGTCCGACTAGTTTTGCAACAAAACTTAGCCCTTAGAGCTAATTACGCGGCGAGGTTTTAAATAGTTATACTATTAAAAAACCTGCACCGCACTTCGATACAGATACAGCACAAAAAATAAATTCTTCAATCAATTTAAGATAACTCAAGTGAATACAAACAAGCCATGCAATCTAGGCACTCTGCAACATCACTGAAGCTAGTCACCCTGAAGCTCACTCAAAGATCTCATTCACTCATTCTGCATTCATCCCCGCCGGAAACTGTCCTCTATTGAACACAGGCTAGCGTATCGAACGATCTTGTTAGACTGTTCTTGAATAAGCCTATACGTTTTCTGTATGAACAAAGTTTAGATCTAGCTTTAGGACTGAACCATATGAAAAGTCGTATATTACCTATTCTATGACTGAACTAAGTCACTTTCAAGGTTGAGAGTTAACGAGAGTAATTAGAATAGTAAAGCTTCAATTGATGTTTGTTAAGACCCTTCTAATTATTACTCGTATTTTAGTGGAAGCACTACGTTTCGTCGAAACACGATTGCACGAAATACGTTTTTCTAAAAACCATTAATCGAACGTATCCTTCCAATACCACATTTGGTCGATAGCACATTTCGCCGTTCTTGTTTTGGTCAAACCACGATATACCGATATCGATGCACCTTTGGCCAAAGGCTGAAATCGGAATATGGTTTGGGTTTGGTTGGTTTGGTTTGGTTTTGTTTGGTTTGGTTGTTCGAATTATGGTTTGGGTTTAACAAGAGTAGCAAATACCCTTGCCTAAATCGTTCGACGAATAGTTTGAGGTAAAACGTGTTTCGTGGAATTGTATTTCGACGAAACATAGTGCTTAAGTTGGAGAGCTCTATTCATACCTATTGATTTAACATGGCAATTAAACCGTTGATCGCTATAAATAGATATAACTTCTTCATTATGTTGTCCAACAAGAATGACTTTTCGTTTTTGATATTTGGATCGCGCATATTTTCTTATGTTCCGACTATGCTACTACTGTGTGGCGCCGGATGTAAAGAATTGCACGACCCTATCTCTTCTCATGGGTGTCGTAAAAGGCGACTAAGGGATTCACAAAAGGATGGGCAGCAGCATTTTCTGATTATTTAACCAACCAACTGCGATCGCCAACCCGCCTGCCAAGCGTGGCGATTATGGCATATACCCCCATTGGGGGAGGCCTATGTCCAACAGTGGCCGTCTTTCGGCTGAAATGATGATGATGATGATGATGCTACTACGATTTTGTGTTAAAGATTGACTCAAAGTCGTCACTAAAAGGACACTGACCTTAGAAACTTAACTAGACCAGCCAACTTACAAATGAGAAGATACTTAGCTTGTACTTTTGGCAGGCTGGTTAGCAACCAAAGGCGAGTATGCCCATAAATATCTGAAATCTGGAAACCCTAATAAATAACCTATACTTAACATATTAAGCAATACAGACCAATAAAAACTTATCGCTAATCGATATTTTCTAAGTAAATACGAGTATATGAAACCAATGTATTAATTAATACACATTAATATACATATTAAGACAACCCGTCTGAGTATCGAACTCAAATAATATATGTTCGTATAAGTTCGTATTAGATCGTTTGAGGTCAATGTAAGCAATATGGCTCTTATCAAATATGTTTACTGAAGTCTCATCTATATTTTATTCATGTGATTTGGCTGAGTTAGTAGCTATGTTTTTGTTGGGCATATTTGTGACATCAAAAAAGAAAAACTTGATTATATTATGTTATGTTATTAGACTAGCTTTGACCGAGTCCGTCCACATTTATTATTTCGAATGAAAAGTTGCCTTATTTTATTCTTTAGACACAACGTTACCTCCATCAAGAATCATCAAAATCGTATGGTGGCTTAGTTGTAATTTAGGATAGTTTTGCAAAACGGACAAACAATTTTGCATTTATTATACTTATCTAAGTATTTGGTTTAATCAATGATATTATACAGGCCGTCCCACGGATATGCCACATGGAGGGAAAGTACCTTGAATATTATAGATGGAACATTTTAATGAAAGAAGACATTATTTGAATTTAAAAAAAAATGCATTCATAGATATTGAAATAATTACATGGTTGAACCGGAAATCGAACCCGTTACCTACATGAGAAAAATAATCACCCTGTAGCTTTAACATACCGATCGAAAGGCTTCATCATAAGGATGATTTTTTGCTACATAACATAGTGTCACAAATAAAAGGAAGACCATGAATTTTAACATAAGGTTTTCAAAAAAGAAGGCGTTACGATAGATTCTGGCATCAGAAGATGAAGCTAATATCATAATTATCTCATGAAGGCAATAAGTTTTTCTATGAAATAAGATAGCGAAACTTTCTCATAATGCAATACCATCTATATTCGTTGCCTGGAAATTGTGTTCACCGAGACCTAAGATGGAAGGTGTCATGCATAGACCAGTAAGCTTCAAGACTCCGCATAAACTAAGTTTTGTATTCGAACGCAGTCGTAAAACGTTGGTGGGGTCAGGGGGGGGACGGCGCGTTATGATTGGCCGGCTCAAAAGTTCGGTGGTATGATTCCTTATGATTGGTGCCGCTCGCTGACTGAGTGACGTTCCGATTGGCGGAGGGACGTATGATATGCAGTGGTAGAGCATATGCGTTGTGACCGGGGGTGTCCAGCTAACCGGCGTCTAGAGGCTTACTTTTTTTTTTTTTCCGTGGGGAAATCCTCATGGACGCACTCCGCCCGGGGTAGGCGGAGCCAGTGTCGGACTCTTACCGACTAAAACCACCACGGTGTTCCTTCAACTACCTTAGCCGGGGGCGTGGGAACCCGTGAGTATTCACATAACCACCCCCGACAGGTCCCGGCCCGCCACAAGTAGGCGAGCCCCTTCTCCCCGTGCGGCGTTACGTTGGCCGCACCCTCCTAGGCGGCGCACATGGAATACTGCACGCCACCTCACCTCATGGGCCTTTACCAGCTGCGCCAACTACGCCGGTTGTGCCAGCTACGCAAGCTGTTGGTCGGGCAGCAGACTACCCCGAGTCTGCTGCTCGCAGGCCCTACCTCCTGTAATTTTTTATAGAGGTTTTCTTCCTCACGGTCCGGGCGGTAAAGCCAAGACCCTCGGTCCCAAGAGGCGCGAGAACACTACTCAGCGGGCACTCCTGGGGTTACGAGATCGACGGGGGCAGGGAAAGACAGTCCCCCCGCTGCCTACCCAGTGGCAGGGTGAGTGCACACCGGGCCCGCCCCTGCTCCTCCACTGTGCCCTCTGCTGATATCAGAGGGACACGTGGAGCAACTCCCTACTGGCCCAGAACGGGCCCCTGCCGCGCCAGAATATTCGCCACAGGCAATAAAATCCCCCGAAGGTTAATCCCTCGGCAGGATTTTATTGCCCGTGCCCAGGATGCACCGGCCAAACAACTGCCGATCCCTCCAGACGTGCCCAGAAGAACAAGCAGCCGTCAGGCACACGTGGAGGTTTTCTGGCCAGCACCCCGTCTAGAGGCTTACTGGTCTATGGTGTCATGTCATTCTTATTTTAATGGTCAAGTCATTTTTTTTTTTCTTATTTTCTTTTTTTACTGGTCCTTCGCACCAGAACAACCAATGAACTGTCATATTCAAGATTCAATGGACATTATGGATTTAAAATAATAATTTTAATAACAATAATTGTTGCAGACTCTTTCAAAACACCGGAAAATCATATTAAGGCAAAGATTATTTTACTTATAAGATTATCTTTATTACATTATCACAACATCTTAAGATTAACGCGAACAGGTGTCAGCATCTATCGATAAATAACAAAATATTTCAATTTGTATGGACGTATTAATTTAAAATTTAAATATAGATGGCTTGCTTACATGGTATTGAATATGGAAGACCAGACAGAGAGGAACCAAATTATGTTAATGTTATACTATACTGTTAATGTTTTGTCGTAAGCAGAATACGTATGACTTAAGTTTTTGCTGAATAATATTTTTTAGAATTCCTACTGTTCCGTGTGGTGCTGGACACAAACACCACCCTATCTCTTCTCATGGGTGTCGTAAAAGGCAACCAAGGGATTCACCAGAGGATGGGCAGCAGCGTTCTCTGAGTATTTAACCAACCAACTGCGATCGGCAATCCGCCTGCCAAGCATGGCGATTATGGCATATTTCAATTTTGGGGAAAGCCTATGTCCAGCAGTGGACATCTTTCGGCTGAAATGATGATGATGATGATGACCTACTGTTTGGCACAGAACAGGGTATGGACAAGTCATGCGCAGGAATGAGGAGCATGTTACAAGAAAAGTTTTGAGTATAAATAATGATGGCTATAAGAAAAGAGGCAGACCAAAGAAAAGATGCATTGTGTGAAAGATGAAATGGATAGAAAGAAAGTGAACACTGAAGTAAATAAATAAATATTTTTGGGACATTGTACACATCACCATTAAGTATCACCAAACTAAGCAGAGCTTGTACTATGGGTACTAGACAACGGATACAATACTTCGATACTTTTTTTTGTTAATACGTACTTATGATTCATAAGGAACACCCAGACCAACAAAAACACTCATATTCATCACACAAATAATGAGGTTTGATTTGATGAGATGTATGGAAGAAAAATACACACTGCAAAAGTATACACATATCATAATTTCTTAGGTTTTCGCGATCACTACACATTATAATAAAAAAAAGTTTAACCGGATTAAATCACGTATATACATTATACATTTCTAAATCTTTGCAGCATTTCGTGGTCGCAGGTAGACTAAGATGACAAGCGTCTTTAAAGATGTTTCAAAAAAAAAAATTTTAATCCATCGTACAATATTATTAGGTAATTATAATCGTTTTCGATGCACGCTGTAATCACTCACAATATAATTATCTTTTACAGTGTTGTGTGCTGTGTGGGACTTAATTATTTTTAGGACTGGGTTCCAAACAGGTGGTAGCTGTCAATCATTGTCTCTATATACACATATCACCAAATATACTAGTCAACGTTAATACGTAGGTAATCCTAGAAGCTTCTGGTAGATAAATAATAATAAAATTAAAATAATAAATATCATTGGGACATTTTTTACGCAGCACCATCTAGTCCCAAATTAAGCAGAGCTTGTGCTATGGGTACTAGACAATGGATATAATTCTTATGTTTTTTTTTTTTGTAAATACATACTTATATCACATAAGAAACACCCAGATCAACACAAACATTTAAAAGTTTATCACACAAATATTTGTGTCCTGTGGGAATCGAACCCACGACCTCGTGATCAGCAGTCCGACCCTCGAACCACTAGACCACAGACGTCGTCAAGATATGATACAAGATACAACAGACTCAACACGATAATAGGCGTGATTATTGACGGGATATCCGATTGATTGACTCACAATTTAAGGTACTAGCTAAATTCAATTCAATTCTTGCAATTTGTAAGAAATCGACACGTTCAGGTTAATTGCTTGTTGCGTTAACGGCACCTCTTAACTGAAGATTGATAGCATTTCGTCACATTAAAAATAATGACTTTAATATAATAGTGTTGATTTCAACGCCTACTAGCCTATGTCACAGAATATCTAATAGTACTAACGTACAGAATGGCCAATCACGGCTCCCCGCCAATTTAAAATTCCTCGCCCGCGCCCCGCTGGCACCCGCAGTTTGACGGCAATTGGACTGCAAGATTGCAATGGATATCAATCGCCAGTCGCTATACAAGCACGCCATCTCTGAGAACTATTGAGAAGCGAGTCGGCATTACCTACACGTGTGTGTGCATTCGTATATTGACGTAATCTTGCTGCAAGCTTGGTGCTAGCATTTATATTGTATCGAGTGTCTGAGGTGTGCCTATGTAGTGATGTTCAAAACAGCTACCGCACGCTACAGACTCTGGACAATATTTTTGTGCATGCTATTTTATACGCTATGTTTATAACAAACCATTTAAACCATTTATTTTGCCACACATACACAAAATATACACATTACATGCAAAGGTAACAGGACAAACTTACGGATATCTATGGCAGTCGTTACGGGTAAAGCCTAAAAGTCTGACTACTGGTCTATCCTCTGAATGGCGGTATTGCTCAGTAACTGGATTGTTTGTGGTCTGATGGCAGTCACTTCGTGTAAAATACTGATGTTCAGCCGTATCTGATTAGACTGGAAACCGACTCCAACATTGTTGGGAAAAGACGAGGAGGATGATGTTTATAACAAACTTGGGTAAACGTGACTGACGCTATAAAAGCGCATTGACTATTATCTCGCATCACGCTGTCGTTGGACAGAAAGCGCGCTGTACAAGAATGTACTGCAATTTCTGGACAACATTTTTAGGCGTGCTATTTTATACGCTATATTTATAACAAAATTTGGGTAAACGCGAATGACACTATTAAAGCGCGGTGACTGTTATCTCACATCACGCTTTCGTTGGACAGAAAGCGCGCTTTACAAGAATATACTACATTTTATGGACAAAATTTTTAGGTGTGCTATTTTATACGCTATGTTTATAGCAAACTTGGGCGAACGCGAATGACGCTATAAAAGCGCGGTGACTGTTATCTCGCATCACGCTTTTGTTCGACAGAAAGCGCGCTGTACAAGAATATACAGCATTTTTCAGGACAACATTTTTAGGCGTGCTATTTTATACGCAATTTTTTTAAACAAAATTGGGTAAACGCGAATGATGCTATAAAAGCGCGGTGACTGTTATCTCGCATCACGCTGTCGTTGGGCAAAAAACGCGCTTTGATTTTAGTTTTTTTTTTGTATTTGTTATGATAAAGGCCATACTAGACACACATTATCTGTGAAAATTTCAACTGGCTACCTATTACGTTTACAAAGATACAGTCCTGTGACAGATAGATAGATAGACGGATGGATGGACAGATTGTGTAGGCAGAGTTATATGGTCCCGTTGGCACTCTTTGGGTACGGAACCCTAAAAAGGCTGTAGATGTGTTGAGGCTGGATTGCTATAAATAGAAACTGCCAAGATCTTAGTTGCTTTAACAAATCTGAAGTTGATGATGATGACGATGCTGATTTTTACGAAGCATCTAATTATGGCGAGGATGGGGAGGGACAGTTGTGTATTTAACGTATTTACGTAAGGGCATAATACAACACCGCTTTCAAAAAATTATATTTTTTGCCGTTTTGTCCATACACTTAAATCAAGAATAAACGTACTAAATTGAATAACGTCTTTAAATGCTTATCGGTATTTAAATGACACGTAGCTATGCCTATAACATAACAGGTTTATTTGCTACTAGGACGGTAATTAATTCAAAAACCAGTTATATAAACATCATTCCCGTAAAAATTATCAACATCAAAGCATTATATTCTTTATCTACACTCGTATCGTAAAATTCGAATTATGAACTCGAAAGTAATGTCATAATGACATACTTTACGCACATGCACCTGTTATGAATTTAAAAAGTTTCATTACGATACAGTTTGCTGAACAAAACAATGCGGTAATTTAATTTTTTTTCCATAACCGCACACTTCAGCCTAACTAAGGAGTTTTTAATGCCACTTCGACCTAACCAAGGAGTTTTCAAACCTTTTTTTTAGCAGTCGTACAGTTTGGCACCAATGAGTACACAAAATTCAGGGTGGCGCCACTTGTCATACATTGAAAATTTTTATCGTTTAAAATCGCGTTTTTGGCAGAACTTTTGATTGTCATATTGCTTTTAATTATATTTAAGTGTTTACAGGCATATTTTTTGTATGATAAAACAGAGATTGACGGAATCCTGACAAGGATAGAAAATTAGTTCCGATTATAATGTTGTCGCCAGACAATATTTTATTATCTGTGTAGGCGCGCACCAGCGCGCGTGCGCGGCCGCGCGCCTGACCTACTGGATATGGACATCGTTACTTGTAAATTTATTGTTATTGTTTACGTTATTATTATGGTTTTGTATGTCGAAAGTTTTATTCTGGGCAAAAATATCTGACTACAGCAGTGATACTGAACTGAGGAAAATATGACCCCGCCTGAATTTCTGGATGCAGCAACGTAAATGACGAACAATCTTTTACCAGAGAAATCAAGAAAAACAACGACAATGTTACTAAGATTTTGACTTTGGTATTTTATTTAAAATTGTATGAGTGTAGATAAAATAGTGTATGAAACTGACATAATTAGGTATTAAAACACTCGTGTGATACTATTAAAAACCTCGCCTACGGCTCGGTTTTTAAACTCACACTCGTGTTTTAATAACCCCTATTATGCAACAGTTTCATAAACTACTATTACAATCCAAGTAGTTAACTAAAATTCTCAATTACATAAATTATGTAAATAACACAGCAGGTATCTATTTTAAAAACAAAAACTATAATTTTTCTACAATCATAAAAAAATATTTGATAGATAACTATTTACATAAAATTAGTCACACATTAGGTTGAAATAAATTAAAAGAACATTTACTTAGAATAATAATAAAATAAAATAAACTGGCTACTTGCTGCTCTTCTCACTCACAATTTTGAATCACATGCCTCAATTTAAGGACTGCTAGGATCTAAAGGCCCACTCGAGGCGCCTATTAAGCGACCCTGGGGAGGACAGCAGTACTTGGTGGTCGCGAGCTGCTTTGGGGGAAACAATATTGTTTTCCCGGGACGTGCCACAGGCGTAGCACTAGAGGAGCACCGGCGTGGTCCAATGGAGTTCCTGGAGCTCCTCTATTTCGTGCAGAGGATGGCCACCGTGTGGTTTTAGTCGGTAAGAGTCCGACATACCCCTCCGCCGTCCCCAGACGGAGGGTATCCATGAGGATATCCACCCGAAAACAAAAAAACAAAAAAAAAGGATCTAAAGGCCCCTGCACACTAGCGTTTCTCCAGCGAACGCGTTTGATAAACGAATGCGTAGCTCAGAAGACCCGCGCTGCCACGACAACGCGACGCACACTTCGCGTTGTCGCGGCCACAGAGTACATTGAATAGACTGAGAGTAGCGGCGTCTACGCCACATAAGTCCATCGAACGCCTCGCCGGAGAAACGCTGGTGTGTTCCTACACACCAAAAAAAGAAAAGAGTCAGAAGCTATTCAACCATTACAGCACCTGCTCTTTTATAGATATACCATAAGGCTTACTTTTCTGGTCAACGACCTTGATATCGCGGATATATGAACTATTACTCAAACAAGTATTAAAAATTGTATTTTCAATAAAGTTAAACGAGGAATATGTAGATTAAACAAATATCTACGAAGTAATAGGTAAAAACCGAAAATCTTGATAGCAAGAAACGGCTCAAACTTAACCAAATTTTTCATGTCATGTTTCTGTTGCCAAAATAGACATTATTTTATCTTCCAGCGTAGACATTTGATTAACCTAGGAAACCACGTAAAATAAAATTACCATTATTAATTATTTCTTTCTTAATGGTAATTCATTAATCCGTGCACTTGAGATTGTTTGGTCAGGGGAGTTACATTTCAAAGGAAAATTTAATGGTTGAATATTGGTACCATTATTAGCATAATCAGCCCATTACTGTCCCATTGCTGGGCACGGGCCTCTTATCAGTATAAGAAGGTTAAGGCCTTAGTCCATCACGCTGGCCTAGTGCGGGTTGGTGGACTACACACACCATCGAGAACTGTATGGAGCACTCTCAGGTGTGCAGGTTTCCTCACGATGTTTTCCTTCACCGTTATAGCAAGTGATAATCAAATTCTGATCCGCACATGAATCCGAAAAGTCAGAGGTGCGGGCCGGGATCGAACTCGCACCCTCCTGCATGGAAGGCAAGCGTTCAACTACTAGGCTATCACTGCTACTATGCTATCACTGCTACTTGGGTACCATTACTTACATACATAATCCTATTTCAAACGATGTCCTTTATAAATGGTCTAAAATATCCCGAAACTCTGTTCCAATGACCTATACCTACTCCCTAAAACATTAACAAAGTTAACATTGTACCGTACATACATAAACAAGGCACAAACAGTATAAGCTAACTTATAACTTCATTATTCATTCGTCATGATTTCAAGCCAAGTAACAAGAAAGCCAAGCTTGGCGTATAAATAATTAATGAAGTAAGAAAAGCGACTGAAACACTCCAGTTTTTACGCTCCAAAAGATATTGTTTTAAAGCTCTTAAGATTTAATTTCCGTGGTGATGGGACCAAGTGTAGCTTGCTGGTTTGTTGAAAGGAAATGAGGTCTCTTTCTCTGACTTATAGGCTGAATCACACACAGTGACCGTATTTTACTATAGGTTTAATTAAATTTTATGAAATGGGCGAACAATAGAAAAAAATATAGACAGTGGGATCGTTTGCGTATCTTATCCTGTGTATGAATTGTCTTATCAGATTTGTATAAGTTTCTCTTAAGACTTTTGTACAACTCATCATTTCAGCCGACGGACGCCCACTGTTGGACATAGGCCTCCCCCAAAAAGGGGGGGATATGCCATAATCGCCACGCTTGGCAGGCGGGTTGGCGATCGCAGTTGGTTGGTTAAATACTCAAAGAACGCTGCTGCCCATCCTCTGGTGAATCCCTTAGTCGCCTTTTACGACACCCATGAGAAGATATAGGGATATAGATAAACATTATCAGAATTCTACGTATTACCTGCTCAATGTACAAACATCTTTACAGGATAAATAGAAAACTGTAGATATGAAGAGTCAGCATCGAAGTGACTGGAAAGACTGGGGAACTGAACAACATTATAAAAATACCAAACAAGTAATGAAGAATATAGCTTCGAGGAACATTAACAAACGTGAGGCAAAAAAAACCGGCCAAGTGTGAGTCGGACTCACGCAGTAAGGGTTCCGTACCACCAATCGACCTGATACCCCATAGAAACCGATTTAATTTACGAGAGTTTATCAAAAGACATCAACGAAAGTACGCGAAAAGTGAATTTTTGCATCTCTTTCTTACATAGGTACCACCACATATGTCTATTTTTACCCTGTTTTTAGTATTTGTTGCTAAACTACATAGTATGCACTATAATCAGACCAAGTTTGACGCTGGTATGTATTACCGAACAAAAACGTTGAAAAAAATGCATTTTTTTCGAGGTTTCTTGTATGGGGACCCCCTTTGGTTTTAGACTTTTTTTGTTTTTAGTATTTGTCGTGAAACACCTCATAGCAACACATTTCTGAGAAAATTTCAACCGGTTATCTATTATCGTACAAAAGATACAGCCCTGTGATAGACAGACGGACGGACGGACGGACAGCGTAGCGAGAGTAATAGGGTCCCGTTTGTCACCCTTCGGGTACGGAACCCTAAAAACGAAATGGATACCAAAAGTCAGTCCAATTACCGAATTCATGAAAGAATTACGTAAGGATTTGGTCAACCAATCACTACTCGTAAACTAGCTATTAACTTTAATCCCTATAGCTAATGCTACGTAGTTGAACCGACATAATTCTTATTACTATGGCTTCGACCTCTGTTTAGACCATAAAACCAGAAGCGTAAGCCATAACCAAACACATTTTTGAGATCAATCAATAGATTAGTCTCGTATTACAGTTATTAATTTTGATATAGTTACACTTAATTTGTTTTTAAAAGTATTATTTTTAACGCTGTCTAATCATTAACGGTGTTAACGTGTTTCTATAAAAATGGTATGAAATTCAATCGATCTATAAACTTGGATGGAAGTTTTGTAATCGTTTTCTATTTTAAAAAACGATTTAAGAAGTGTGGTTATTTATTCTAAGCAGATAAAATCTGTTAAAATAACCATGTCTGTACACGTCAAAAACATTTCCCTTCTGAGTTTTTAATATTAATTTAAAGAAAGAAAGAAAGAAATAATTTATTTTCCACAAACTAGGGACACAAAAGGAACACAAAAAAAAATGTAGATTTATATATAACATTGTGTGCCTCACGGCTGTGCCAAATAAGTCCAGTTCAGCATGTGATAATTTCAGATTGTCATTTCAAAGTTTCAAGTTTTTTGTTCATCGTATCATTGCATTGCGATAAAATAGAAATGCCTTTAATTTATGAACATTTTAGTAACATTTCTGATATTTTTGTGGATAGAAGCCTCGTATGAAACCATAATTTTAATTAAATAAAATAAAAACCATAGACTACATTACTTACTATATTACTATATTACTTTGATAAAAACATAGATTTTCTTGTTCGAGAGTAATCATTTCATATCCATCACCAGTTAACAAAAACTATAAAATGTCAGCATGTAGATCAGCTGCAATAAAATCAAATTATTGAACATAATCTGCCGTTTCACAGACTTATCAAATTCAACACGTCAAAAAATAAAATTTAAGCATTATTTATAACGCTGTCAAACTGCGTTATTTTTTAGAAGTTTTTAGATTGACATTTGATTTATTTATTTGCATGTTTCGAGAGCTATTTTCGGTAGTTTTATTGTTGAATTTATCTTGTAATACGTTTTATTGAAACATGTGTATAACTGTTTAAATATTTGTGTGTGAAATTTCGTGATAAAAAATACTGTTAAAGAATTATTTTATCAATCAATCAACTCAGCCTATCGCAGTCCACTGCATAGGCCTCTCCCAAGTTGCACCAAAACGCTCGGTTCTCTGCCTTCCGCATGCAATTATTTTATGGTTGCAGTTAATTAAAATGTTACAGACATTATGAAAGGTGTTTTTTGGAAAAAAATATAGAATAAGAATAATTAATTGAAAAATAAAAATTGGTGGTCTTCTAAGCTCGAGTGAATAGATTTTTTCTGGGCAACCATGGTCATGGTTTACCATCGTCGACCATCGCTTAACATCAGGTGAGGGGTGGTCAAACGCAAGCAATCATCATCATCATTTCAGCTGAAATACGTCCAATGCTGGACATAGGCGTCCCCCAAGCATCGCCACAACGACCGATCCTGCACTTTCCGCATCCAGCGGATTACCGCGACCTTCATCAGGTCGTCGGTCCACCTTGTGGGGGGCCTACCCACGCAAGTCAATTTTGATTAAAAAAATAACGAAAATTATGGTATGGTATAAGGAGTCCTTTCACTAATACTCACGCTCAAATATACTCATATCACTCACATTCAAATAAATATAAATATAAATATTTTTGGGACATTTTACACATCACCATCTAGTCCCAAACTAAGCAGAGCTTGTACTATGGGTACTAGACAATGGATATAATACTTATTTACTTCTTTTTTTTGTAAATACATACTTATAATACATAAGAAACAACCAGACCAACACAAACACTCATGCTCACCACACAAATATATGTGTCCTGTGGGAACGAACTCGTGATCAGCAGTCCGACACTCGAACCACTAGACCACAGAGGTTGTCAAAATATGCACTCCTCACATAATATGGAACTTAACAACTCTCATACAAACACACACATATACATAAAAACACCCACACTTGTTTGTCAACCTGCATGTACTTGTATTATAATGTTCTTTCTCTTCCATCAAGTCATATATTTATGCTTAAGTACTTTTTTAGGGTTCCGAAGTCCTACAAGGAACCCTTATAGTTTCGTCATGTCCGTCCGTCTGTCCGTCTGTCCGTCTGTCCGTCTGTCCGTCTGTCCGTCTGTCCGTCTGTCCGTCTGTCCGTCTGTCCGTCTGTCCGTCTGTCCGTCTGTCCTAATCCTTTACAGCTTAATAACTTCTACAGTTATAAACATAAGTAAATGAAATTTTATTAAAAAATAGTCTACATATAGATCTCAATTTTAAAAGAATAAAAGAATCGTTTTTTCGTATTTTAGGGGTGGCGTCCATACATGTGAAATGGAGAAAAAAAATTTTTTTTCGCTGCACCCCCTCGTGTGGGATATCATTGAATAGGTCTACTAAAATGAAGGTAATGTTTGATACACCACTTTTATATCAGGTGTACCATCTGCGAAATATAGCCCGCCAAAGTGGCTTGCAATGTGTCCCCCCCCTGCCATTTCTAAACTATGCAATGTAGAAACTTATAATCTTCCACATTGATAGACCTTTGTGTAAACTCTCTTCTAAAATTATTTCGAGTATAATGTGATTATAATTTTTTGAGTTATAGAGAGAAAACTGAAAAATACTTAAAACGTCCTAGACCTTAGAGAAAAATGATCATAGCAAATAATGCTCCTTTAGCTACTTTCTATTTGAAAAAATCACAAAAAGTAACTTTGAAATGACAAACGTCTTAAATTTGGCTTCTTGAATTTATCGCTAGATGGCGCTACTAACAACACGCTCTAAGTCGCGAATGCTGCCGATTATTGCAAAAACTAAAATAGCCATGATTAATATTCGATTTGATTCGTTTATAATTACACCTACTTAAGGAACCCTATAATACTGAGCATGGCCCGACATGCTCTTGGCCGGTTTTATTATTACCTGTAATAGTGACCACATAATGTACATGTATATACTTAAAACTAGGGTGAGGGCCTGGTTATCTGTATAACAGGGTTCTCTCTAGTACGAACTCCAGTCTCTCGCAAAGGAGCTTATACGCACCTATTTGTTACGTAATTCCAAGGTACTATTTATAATAACTTCTTAGGTTATCGCGATCACTACACATTATAATAAAACAAAGTTTAACCGAATTAAATCGCGTATATTATTTAAATTGGTTTTCCTGACGTTTCGAAAGCTTTGCAGCATTTCATGGTCGCAGGTAGACTAAGATGACAAGTGTCTTTACAAATATTTAATAAAAAAAAAAAATACAAAACGAATCGAAACCAATTTAAACAATATACGCGATTTAATCTGGTTAAACTTTGTTTTATTATAATGTACCTATTTATATGAAACCAACCTCTGTGAAGAGAGAAATAAAATTTTATTACTATTACTAATATTAGACTGATATACTAGAAGAAAAAAAAAGATCAATAAATTACTCGATACTTTATCAAAAGAACACTACGCTGAGCTTCACTAAATTATCTAATTCACTTACAACGTGTTAGGTCACGATAACATAAAACCAATTTATTGTCATATTCAATTATTCATTACAGACATGATTCCATTGAAAAAACCAATAAATTACTCCCGCTATCGGAACCGATTCACTCCAATTTTCTACCTTTACCGTATTATCACAATTCACTAATACTATTAAGTCTTACATCAACTAATCTCTCTCATAAACTACGAGAAACATTACCCGATTAGATCGTATTAAGAAAGTGGGATGTTTCCAACAATTTAATACTTATTTATCGCGCCGACTACTCACTGACCGATTGGGCCACTTACTGATTGTACCTACTTCGATTAGGGCAGTGTAATAGAAATCGTGTATACGAACGTAAATATTGTACTCGCGAAGGGTATTAAAAAGCTAACACATATTGATAGATCGTCGATCGCTCCATCGCTTAAAATCAGGTAAGGTGGCGGTCAAAAGCAAACCCATTAAGATTTAAAGAAATAAAAAAAAATGCAATATGAAACAGCTGCTAATGATGTCAGTGAAGTTGTTTATGAAGATTGTTATGGTAACATGACAGATAAGTGTTTTGATGGCATATAATTATATACTTCACAAGTCTGCCGTGTCATTCGCAGGTCTGTTATCTTAAGATACACGAGTTACGCGTAACAGGTCTAAATCGTAGTATTTCTTGATCCTCTAACACCCAGTAAAATAATTTTTTAATTAACTATTACCAATTAGTCATAATTGCCTATCACCTAACTCTTGTAACTATGATTTTGCCATTGTTAGTTATGGTAAAATACTGTATCTTAAGTTACATCAATTACGCGTGATAAGTTGCGAGCGCATCGAGCAAATCCTAACTCTGCTAACTACTAGATACAATAGTTATCCGTGACTGTAGTGCGCGTATTAACTGATGATGATGTGGATATTATAAGAGCTTAACGAACAAAAATGGTTCTAAAAGTAATAGCCCACGGCAACATGATAGTATTTATGGATCAGCTAAAGAAAAATAAGTACCTTTCCGAAATCAATAGGTGGATTAAAAAATCGCGGTCGAATATGCAGGAGTAATGTTCACAAACCTATTTTTGTTAGTTATTATATCAGCTCGATTGTTTTCAAAGAGTGTAAACTGTACATCCCTCTTAAAAATAATTTCCAAAAGCCTTCAAAATACGTACTGTCTGTGGTTGGATTTCCATTGGTTATTTTATGAAAATGTGTGTTAATCAATTATTATTTTATTACACAGGAAATTAAAGTAAATAGGTCCTAAAAAAAGCAATGAAAAGCCTAATGGCACCTTAAATTATGGGTTTCAGTCATGGTATCAGAGTTTCAGATAACTTCACGACGCGCGAATTGTGCTTAGATAAAACCAAACAGTTTATAGTAACTTCGTTGGTAATTTTTACTGACAGACACCATTTACCTTATTTTCCAAATAATCTCCTTATTTATTTATTTATATATGCTTTATTGTACACCATATAAAAACATTACATTGAATATGCATTTAAATTATTGTACAAATGGCGGCCTTATCGCGATCAGCGATTTCTTCCAGGCAACCTTAGGATGGACAAGAATAAACTGGACAGAAAATGCGGTTGACAAATGTGCAAATAAGACACATAATTATCTTGCTTCGAGGCTAGTAGTTCTGATCTATACTTTTCTATTAAGTATTTTTTGATCTTACTATACTGTTGTCTTAGCTGGACCCTAGTTTCATTTATAACAACTAATTTGCCTAAAATTCCTTATATATCGGCCTCAAACTAAATCAAAATTTGCGTGAAGTACTTAGCCGGTTGAGTTTTTGTTCGACTCAAAAGGGCATCTGTACCGTTCTCTTAGATATCCTGGGGAGTCAGAATTTATGGCAAATATTGCTGCCTTATTACTTTTTAAAAACATCTATTACCTAAGCTATCTCTTTAATATTTCACTATCGTTTTTTTACTATCAGATCCTATATCTTTTCGGTGTTTCGTGCTATAGTGGAAGTTGAAGGCTGTTTACAGTAGAGGACATATTCAACGCTCTGTTTACTGGGATTTAACTCTGCTAACTGATTTTTAACTACAGCATCGAATGCAATAGATTCTCCTTATTTTGTTACTATGTATTTGTGTGATATTTTGGACAAAATTGAAAACGGACACGTACTGACAGCGCATTGTTGAGATATGAATGCAAGAAATTTATCACCTGGCTCTGATTAAATCCTTCAAAATCTGGAAGCAAAAGTAATACAACAAAGAAATTTTGCATAAAATCATCTCAAGGATTGACGATTATAATGAGATCAAAAGCATTTCGATAGCATTACTATTTTTATATAAGACCGCGAACTTTTCAATCCACGTATTTAGGCATTTACATAGTCGTCAAGCAAACATGATGAAAAAAAATTCAAAGATTTGCATGTGTATTGCAAAAGTGTGTTGTTGTGACTTAGTTAGAAAAGAAGTATCCCGGGAAGTAAGGCGAAGGAGAGTAAGTGCAAGAAAGAAAGCAGATGTAGATTTAGATGAGATCTTACATATCTAGGATTTCGTTTTTTTTTGTATCTAAAATAATTTTGATAACACTAAGTTCTCATTAAAATTTTTATGTTAGTTATGAAGTTAATTAAGTTTATTTGTTTTAAAAAGTTATCGAAGAGGTCTGATTTGCATTTTACTTTTTGACTCATTAAAAAAAACGATATTTTAATGCATTTTAAAATTTGAGTAGGTACTAGATAAGTCATAAGTCATTTATTCATTTGTTTAGATGAGTACTATTTTTCTATTTCTTTATAAACTAATTTAATTTAGTACTAAATAATCAGTCAGACCAATTTTAGGTAAAGATACCTGTGTTTAGCAAAACATTCCATATTACACGTGTTGCGGGTAAGTCACGTATCTTAAGATACAGAGCACCGCGTAACAACTAATGTATAGAGAGCTTGTCACACCTATCTCTGTTATAGCTAATAACTCTAAAAATTTCGATGTTTTCAATCATTTATTAATGTCCCGGTTTTCCTCAGACTCTAATACAACCAATTATGTAAAAATATTTCCCGAAAGTTTTGAAACATTTAAGATAATCGCAATTATCTGTAAAAATCTTTAAACGGTGATATCTCAAAACTAGGTTTCGTGAGATACAAGAGATAGGCCTGACACGGCAGAAGTGTCAAGAATTCCTGTTTTATAAACCTTAAATATAACCTGAAAAAAAAAGTACTCTCAGTCTTGAGTTTCTTCACACAAGTTATAGTGAATAGTTCTTTTCAGATATAGGTATTCAGTGCACATACTATTTTAATCATGATACATTAACATCATCATCATCATCATCATCAGCTTATTGCAGTTTGCTGGGCATAGGCCTTTCTAATAGCATGCCAACGACATCGATCCTCGGCACTCTCATCCAGTTTCTACCAGCCACCTTGAAAATGTCTCTTCAACTCCGTCAATCAATTCATGATAAGCGGCACTAGTATTCCCAGTTTCAACGCAAGCATATTAAGTTTCTTCAAACGCGTTTACACTTGTATTACTTATGCCATATATTGCAAGTATTCTTATAAAAGTACTTAAACCGCTATCACTGAAACATTTTTCTTTTACACCACACAAGAACAATTTTATTTAAGTTATCGCCTTCTAGCTTTAAGAGTGAATTTTAAATTTCTTTTGTAAAAGATGGCGTCACTAGTACCTTCTAACTTTAACTTGATTATTCATGAGATTCTACAAAACATTTGGCAAGAAATTGAAATTAAAGTTGAAACATTAAATTTCAAGAGTAGACATAACTCTCTGTAAATTAAGCTAGATAAAATTGGAGAGGCAAAGGCCTTGGAGTTATATTACTATCTGGTAGCAGTTTTTATTCAGCATCGGATAATGATAGACTAAGTTTAGACTCTAGAACGCAGACGAGACATAAAAGATAAAGAATCGATTGTTATCTGCTTATTAATACATAGTTTCAACAAACATCAACTATGAATGATTGATTCAATAAGCATTGTGATCCTCTCTAGAACCCACGACACAGGGAATCCTAGTGTGAGGTCTAGGGCTTCAACCAATGTGATATATATTTTTTGGCACAATAAAGAAATTTTTATTTTTTTATTTTTTATTCTACTAAAATATTTGCAATACAAGTTTCGTTAACTTGTATTGCAGACCGTCACAGCAGACCCAGACGATGATGGTGAGATGGGCTTGATGCCTACAAAAAGATTGGGCCAAACTTGCCCTGGAAAGAGAAGAGTGGAAGAAGGAAGGACTTTGCTTTGCAGTGGGACAACACAAGCTGTAAATAAAAATAAATAAATAATGAGTTAACTTAATAACTTCTTAGGTTTTTGCGATCACTATACACATTATAATAAAACAAAGTTTAACCGGATTAAATCGCGTATATTATTTAAATTGGTTTCCCTGACGTTTCGAAAGCTTTGCAGCATTTCGTGGTCGCGGGTAGACTAAGATGACAATCATCTTTACAGATATTTCTAAAAAAATATTTTAATCTACCGTACAATATTTATTAATTAAAATCGTTTCGATGCACACAGTAACCACTCACAATATCATTATCTTTTACAGTGTTGCGTGCTGTTTGGGACTTGATTATTTTTAATTAATAAATATTGTACGGTAGATTAAAATATTTTTTTAGAGATATCTGTAAAGACGATTGTCATCTTAGTCTACCTGCGACCACGAAATGCTGCAAAGCTTTCGAAACGTCAGGGAAACCAATTTAAATAATATACGCGATTTAATCCGGTTAAACTTTGTTTTATTATAATGAGTTAACTGCTTACTGTATCTACTAAACGCTAGTTCATATATTCTTCTTCTGAGCCAAAAGTATGTTGAGCATGTTCTTGATCTTCTTTTGTATTCCCAATGTATATGTTTTATCTAAAACTCTATTTCGCTTTGGCTTTTTCACGTCCGCAAATAGGTGTCTTTGACTTTCACTAAAGTCGTTTGTCAAAAATATTATTCTTCTTATCAAGTAGGCTGAGTAGCTATTAGCCCTAGTGCCAGAATTTTCAGACCACCCAAAGGGCCTCCAGCATGGCATAGCATGCCATTGCATAACAAAACTATTAAAAATAACGTTTTAATCCAACCACAAAAACCGTTATACATTTTTACCACAGTCGGCTAGCCACGTATGAACGCAACCTAAAGAGTGTTATCAGTTAAATTTATGAAGGGGTGTTTTTACCCGTGGTATATTAAGGTAAGTGGCATTTAAGATACCCTCAATCGAAATGATGCTGTTAAAATATCAAATGCTATCAAATTCTTTAAAAGTGTTGCTATAAATGTGGGTAAGTGCATTTTTGCTGTTGATAGTGTTTAGATGTATGAAGTACAAATACAAATTTATTAGTAAGCTGTTCATTTTATGATATGAAACTGGTTTTCATTGAAATATTTTACTATACAATAAGCATTATGACATAAATATTTTTGATCTCCATTGTTGTATTCTTTCATCATCATTTTAATTATCAGTCTATATTAGTCCACTGCTGGACATAGGCCTCTCCAATGGCACGCCACTGACATCAATCCTCGGCCACTCGCATCCAGTTGCTGCCAGTCACCTTGCCAATATCATGGCTCCACCGAGCCTGATTACATTCTTTATAATTCATCAATACTATGCTAGAATTTTACATAAGATTTGCTTTAAACCAAATATTTAGATTTCTGAACTAAAAGTTGACCCAAAAATTATTCAGAAAAACTATCATCTTTCCTATGGATCATGCTATTTGAAGGCAATTTAAACTAAAATACATAGTGTTACAAATCTTTTGAATTTTTCCTACAACAGCAACACTTTTTATGAAAGCTTCGAACTCACGCCAGTAGACAAAAAGAGAAGAAAATTAAGCTTCCTTCACCGTACGTGATTGAGATAGCAATTACGAGATTTTCGTATAATAATAACATCAGTAAGGATTAATTTCTAATCAGCTCTCACCATGCGCCTCGTTATAGGAATTTTATAAATTAAAACCAATCTTTAGTTCCAAAATTAGCTCCGTTATTCTTCTAGTATAGTTAATACCTTTTTTGCTTTCATAACCTTCTAAAATTCTCAAGGTATCGTTATATAAAAGTTGTTCAAGTAAGTGCCAATTATTTTTTAAGGTATGGCTTTGAATAGGTATTACGTGTCTAGCCCTGACTTTTAGGTTATCCTTGAGATAATATAAGTATTAATCTAGTCTAGTAGTTAGCACTTAGTTACAACATTATTTGGTTTTAAAATTAATTCTTATATTTGAAAATTGTTACTGTAGTGTTGTTGTGGCAGTATCTATGATAAAACAATTAAGTGTTAGGGTTGTGTGCACATGCCATACTCATTATCAATAGTTCGATTCATGTAAATGAAGCCCGTAGTGGCCTTTTGCTAAAATAAGAACTACAACCCTTACACTACAACAACCCTTATCATCGCGACTGCCACGAGCGTTGGCGTTGAGTGTAGATGCATAGGTGTATTAGAAGATAGTAATAATAAATAAATATTTTTTAGGATATTTTACACATCACCATCTAGTCCCAAACTAACTAGACAATGGATATAATACTTATGTACTTTTTTTTGTAAATACATACTTAAAATACATAAGAAACAACCAGACCAACAAAAACACTCATGTTCATCACACAAATATTTTTGTCCTGTGAGAATCGAACCCTACTCGTGATCAGCAGTCCGACACTCGAACCACTAGACCACAGAGGTTGTCAAAAATATAGGCATCAGTACCTTCTTGTATATTTATAATATGTATTTTGACTTCACAGATTCTTCTATAACCATTACACTAATACTCCCTAAGGACTGCGCATAACGTACATACAGTCTTAACCAATCTATTTAGACTATAATAAAACTGTAAAGGTCGAAAAGTCTGTACATTGAGTTTTTTTTCGCGAAAACCGGCTAGGCGGACTAGAAATAAGCAACACGAACACGAATCAATCGTTTAAAAAATGTATGTCTGTCTGTCTGTTTGTTACCTCATCACGTGAAAACGGCTCAACGGATCGTAATCAAACTTAGCATTTGTATTGGTATTAGTCTAACTTAAAATATAGGGTATGTTTTATCTGAATCGGTTGAGTAGATCAGCGATACAGCTTGACCCCTCTATTGTATTAAGTTGCATACAAAGTAGAGGTCATGATTGTTGGTTGGATGCAGGTTGCAGGTTCCTAAAAATACAACTGGATTCTATTAGTATTATAGAAAATATAGAATAACATAACATAGCCCATCACTGTCCCGCTGCTGGGCATGGCCCTCTTCTTGGAATGAGAAGAGTTAAGGAACTGGATATTGTTAGTGTAATAGATTATCATAACATAATCAGCTCATTACCTACTGCCCCACTGCTGGGCACGGACCTCTTCTCGGAACGAGAAGAGTTAAGAAACTAGAAAATATAGAATAACATAACGTAGTCAACCCATTACTGTCCCACTACTGGGCATGGCCCTCTTCTCAAAATGAAAAGAGTTAATGAACTGGATATTATTAGTATTCTAGAATAACATAACATTACCAGCCCATTACAGTCCCACTGCTGGACACGGGCCTCTTCTCAGCATAAGAAGAGATGTGGTTAGTGTTATAGAATAACATAATCAGCCCAATTACTTCCCACTGCTGGGCACGAGCGTCTTCTCAGAATGAGGGAGTTTAGGGCCAATTCCATTAAATTCCATCACCTTAGCCGGTTGGTTGTAAAAACAAAATATAGTATGGTCGGTAAATAGTGTAATCGTCTCTGTAGGCGCTTATATGTATATATTTGAAGATATTGTGTTCATAATTATGACACGATGTTATTTTCCGACATCCACGCGGACGGAGTCGCGGGCACAGCTAGTACCCAATAAAATCTTAATATATAAAACAAAGTCGGGTTAGTTACATCATTTATAACTCAAGAACGGCTCTACCAATTTCAATGAAATTTGGCAAACAGATAGAACTTAACCCGGATTAACATATAGGCTACTTTTTATCCCGGGAAGATGAATATTTTCCGAGATAAACGACATTCACGTGGGCGAAGTCGCGGGCATAAGCTAGTTATTCATACATTATGGATTGCATCTTCGTAGATGGATATTCTGTCAAAAAGTTGATGTATTTTAAATCAACTTTAACGCTATTATAGCAATGACTTTTATCATGTCTTATTGTGTTTTTTTTTCATAGTATAGGATGGCGAAACGAGCTAAAGGCCCACCTGATGTTATGCGATTATCTTTGCCCATAACAACTGCATTACCACATTGGTACCGCAATTCGGTCCGCCAGACTGTGACATGAAGATGGTACAACTTAAGCCTTCTCTAACTTCTTTAATATCAAGGGAAGCCAGGATAAAAACTAAACTGTGTATCTTAACGCGTAGGCAGGTACGAATCGAGGCTTTACGAGTACCTTCGACAATTTTCCATTCAAGAATCGAAGGTTAAACGAAGCGTTCAGTATTTGCCTCCCTCTCCAGGGTTGTGGCCAGGAAACCGGTTAAAATACATAAGAAACGGCCAGACCAACACAAACACTTATGTTCATTACACAAATATCTTAATAATATCTCTCAATATCTTTGATATCTGAAAATTATGTAGAAAGAGAAATATGTACGTAACTGCTAAAGCTGATAATGAAACAGAAAAACAATAACACAGCCCGTTAGTAGACAATTCTACTAAATATAAATCTAATCCTATATTGTACATAATCAGTATTTACAAAGAAACCCCAAATTATTAAAGAATTTTGAAATAAATTATTTCTTTATAAATACTGATTGTGTACAATATAGGATTATTGAACAATGTTTACGGGACTTGTCGCGCACAATTAAATCAAAATATAACAAACATTTTGACTAACCTCGACGTTTCGGTCAAGTTGCATTGGCCGTGGTCACGAGCAGACTGAAGTATGTGGGTGTCATCGTCTTGAGCGGCGGGTGTTTTCTCGAACTACCCGCGGTTGGTTTTTCGTAACGTAACGTACGTAATATAGGATTAGACGTATGTTTAGTAGGCTGTGTTATTGATTTTCTGTTAAATTAACAGCTTTAGCAGTTACCTACATATTTTTCTTATACAACGTCAGGATTGAGGAACCAGATAAAATGTGTTTTATAACCAAATTCATACAGGTTTACTATTTTATTTATTTTTATACTACAAACTAGAATACATGAACTACTAAACCATATAAAAATTATGTATTAATTGGCTGATTACTTTACGAAAAACCGTGCGTTGTAGGTATAGATTGAGGAGCCACAATCAAAGCATTGTAGCTATGTCAAATTCTGTAGTACAAAATCAATTTCTAACCGACTTCAAAAAAAGGAGGAGGTTATGTATTCCGCGCCTTTTTTTTTTTTTTTTTTTTTCATGTATGTAGACCGATTACTCCGAGATTTGTGGGCCGATTTACGTGGCTGTTTTTTTATTTGGTAGAGAAAGTCCGCGCGGTGGTCCCATATAAATTTTATTGACTTAGGTTGAGTAGTTTTTTAACTAGCTTCAATAAATTAGTTTGTTTTAGCTTCGCCTATCTAGACGATCTGCTCATTGGTTCGTTTTTCTGAGAATTCTTGGCCGATATGCGTGTTTTTTTTTCACGATAGTGATTGGAAGTTTAGAAGAACATGAGCGAGACCTTTGCCCAGCAGTGGGATAGCAAAGGTTGATAAAAAAAAAAACTTAAATTGGTTATATAAACATTTATGAATCAACCCTCGCAATTTTCAACTAAAAAGTATGAAATAAAAACTTTTTAACAAAAAATAAAACCGACTTCAAAAACCTTAACTAAAAAGTAAAAAAATAATAATCATGGTATGTATTTTAAAATCTTAACATAAACCAAAATTTTGAAGGCGGTGCGTGATTTTCATGTACGTTCACATAAACTGTTTTTAACCGACTTCAAAAAAGGAGGAGGTTATGTATTCCGCGGGTTTTTTTACTATAGATATTGCGCTCGACTGTACATTACATGACGCTAAGGGTCAATCACGAGCCACCTTAAAAATTTTGGTTTATGTTAAGATTTTAAAATACATACAATGATTATTTTTTACTTTTTAGTTAAGGTTTTTGAAGTCGGTTTTATTTTTTGTTAAAAAGTTTTTATTTGTGTACAGATCATGCATAAAGACTACATAAACATACGTAATTTTCAAAAATATCCATCGACTAGTTTTCTAGTTCTAAGATGGCTCCTCAATTCAAACATTTGAATTGAGGAGCCATCACTAACCTCAATTAACTTTTGAACACTTTTACAAAAAAAATCGGCTAATCTGCTACTAAATAAGAAGTCTGTCATATAAAAGTTACGTTTTGTGATTTTTTCAAATAGAAAGTAGCTAAAGGAGCATTATTTGCTATGATCATTTTTCTCTAAGGTCAATGACCTTTGAACTAGGACGTTTTAAGTATTTTTCAGTTTTCTGTCTATAACTCAAAAAATTATAATCAAATTATACTCAAAATAATTTTAAAAGAGAGTTTTCAAAAAGGTCTATCAATGTGGAAGATTATAAGTTTCTACGTTGCATAGTTTGGAAATGGCAGGGGGGGGACACATTGCAAGCCACTTTGGCGGGCTATATTTCGCAGATGGTACACCTGATAAAAAAGTGATGTATGAAACATTATCTTCATTTTAGTAGACCTATTCAATGATACCCCACACGAGAAGGTGCAGCGAAAAATAATTTTTCATCCCCAATTTACATGTATGGACGCCACCCCTAAAATACGTAAAAACGATTTTTTTATTCTTTAAAATTAAGATCTATATGCAGAATATTTTTTAACAAAATTTCATTTACTTATGTTTATAACTGTAGAAGTTATTAAGCTGTAAAGGATTAGGACAGACGGACAGACGGACGGACATGACGAAACTATAAGAGTTCCTTGTAGGACTACGGAACCCTAAAAAAGGTAAAATTCTTATTCAGATATCAAAGATGGCTCCTCAGTCCATATGGACACAGTAACACCAGGTGACCCACTTGCTAGCTTGGCCCCCTCTAATACAAAAATAAAATTCAAAAGTCGCCATTCTCCTAGCCCCATCATAATCCCCGTTCGTTAATTTCGTTCCATAACTCCATGGTGCGCGCTGTAATCTCAGCGCGGTGAATCTTAAAGCCTGCTGTGATTGGATCGCAGACGTTTTTATCACATCACGGTACTTCCCCCATGGGTAGGAATTTATATGGGCAAAGGATTATCTAGTTAGTTCTGTTACCTTAGTTTCTTGCTCTCTATGAAGAAGTCTATGAAGTGAAGTGGTTTAAGGTGTTTGTGTGAAAAAAGACAAGTACACTCCGACGCCGTCGTCCAAGATATCGTCCCCGCCGGCGAGGACCGACGCGACACCCACACAGAATCCGAGAGTCCGACTCTCGAGAAACAGAAACACATTCAGACGCAGCAGCGGCTGCTGGGGGGACCGGTGGCGGGGTCCCCCTGCTGCACCCTGAGTCGAGGTCCGAGCTCCCCCCCTGGGGACGCCCTCACGGTGTAGCAACCGGAGATAATCTCGTCACGCGAGACCGGCCCTATGCTCTAGAGTAGTTCCTAGGAGCAGACTATTGCGTAGCCACTGTTTAGGTTTTAGGTAGGTCTTAGCCTCACCGGCGAGGCTTGCCGCATAACGGCGTTTAGCGCGTCACCCGATAGACCGAAAGTCCGCCACAGAAAAAATTCGATGCAGCAACGGCTGCTAGGGGGATTTAGGAACAGCGGGGTCCCCCTGCAATGCCCCAGCGAGGTTCGAGCCCCCCCCTTGGGGGACGCCCGCTTGCGGTATTGAAACCGCGACTTTAGTTTTTAAGTGTAGGATTAGGGAAAAACTTTCGGCGAATGGAGTCCCACATGGGACTCTCCGCCAACTAAGCCCGGTTAAGCAGAGATGGTAATCCAGTACCACCTGCGAGAGTCCATTCGAAAAAAAGAAAAAAAAAAAAAGGTGTTTGTTTGGCCACAATTTATGGAGGAATCTAAAGTTACTTGCATACATCTGATTAAAATCAAAAACCAAATCCTACTAATACGTGGGACACTCAGAAAGTTTTGCGAAACTAAAAAAAATTGTTCTATACGTACATATATTTTTATCAAATCTTTTCAAAGTACTTTCCACCAGCCTCTATACAAAGATTCATGCGCCTAAACCAGTTTTCAAAACACTTTTTCCAGTCCGCCGCAGACACCTCGTTTACAGCCTGCTCGAACGCAGCCAGCGCATCTTCCGGCGACGAAAATTGTATCCCTTTGAGCTGATTTTTTATTTTTGGGAATAAAAAGAAGTCACACGGTGCTAGATCAGGGCTGTAAGGAGGGTGACCCAGGAGTTTGACTGGCGTGCTGTCCAGGAAGTCCCTCGTTTTGAGTGCGGTGTGCGCAGGTGCATTGTCGTGGTGGAGCAGTAGCCCGCGGAGCCCTGTGTTTGGTCGCTTGTTGCTTATAACAGAGAAAACTTCTGGCAAACATTTGGTAGTATACCATTCGGCATTAATGCTTCTTTGATCCCGTAAGGGAATTGATACCAAGTGGCCAGTCAAATTAAAAAAGCTAGCGATCAAAATCTTACCCCCGCTTCTAGATCGCTTCACTTTGGTAGGCGTTGGCTCATTTTGAAACACCCAAACAGTCGACTGGCGCTTGGTTTCTGGGTCGTATTGATAAATCCAGGACTCATCACCTGTAACGATGTCGTAAACACGCCGAGACGAGCCTGCTTCAAATTTGTTAAGCATATCACGGCACCATTCCACCCGGGCCTGCTTCTGAGCATCGGTGAGGTTGTGCGGCACCCAGCGTGATACTATCCTCCTCACGCGAAGATGGCTGTGTAGAATCTCGTGAACGCTTCCCGATCCAATCTTCAATATGTGTTGAATCTCCTGATATGTAATTCGCCTATTGTCTTGGATTAAATTTTTCACTGCTAGCACGTTTTCTTCGGTAACAGCCGTCAAAGGGCGACCGCTTCTTTCGTCATCCCCCAAAGTTGGTCGACCGCGCTTGAATTCGTTATACCAACGATACACGGTTGCCTTGGAAGGGCCTTCATCCATGAATGCCATTTGAAGTCTATCGTACGATTCATCCGGTTTCAGGCGACACTTGAAATCGTATAAAATCATAGCTCTAAAATGTTCCCGGCGCAGATCCATATTTCAGTGAGACACAATACTTTGAATTAACTCGCAAAAAATGTGGAGGGAAATTTTGAAATTGGAACTTACTTATTTTTACTTATAAATAATCATATTTTCGAAAAACATTATAACTGGCCAGTCTCCCATATATAAAAACTTTTTTTCGCAATACTTTCTGAGGGGCCTGGTATTATAAATGCAAAAGTGTGATTGTTGGTTTGTTCTTCTTTCACGCAGCATTGGATCAACAGATCGACGTGATTCTTTGTACAGGAATAATTTTTTGGCAGGAAAGTGACATCATCATCATCATCATTTCAGCGTAAAGACGTCCACTGCTGGACATAGGCCTCCCCCAAGTATCGCCACAGCCACCGGTCCTACGTATCCCGCATCCAGTGGATTCTCGCGACCGGTCCATCTTGTGGGGGGGACTCTACCTCTATACACGCTCCGCCTTTCAGTACGCGTTCGCCACTCCAGAACTTTTCAGCCCCATTGGCCATCCATTTTGACGACGTCTGTGGTCTAGTGGTTCAAGTGTCGGACTGCTGATCACGAGGTCGTGGGTTCGATTCCCACAGGACACAAATATTTGTGTGATGTACATAAGTTTTTGTGTTGGTCTGGGTGTTTCTTAAGTATGTATTTACAAAAAAATTGTATATAAGTATCATATCCATTGCCTAGTACCCATAGTACAAGCTCTGCTTAGTTTGAAACTAGATGGTGCTGTGTAAAAATGTCCCAAAAATATTTATTATTTTTAATTATTATTATTTAGTACAAAAACAAGACACAGGACATACATGCATAAAATACAAAAAAGTGTGATAAAGTATTGCACCAAATGGGTGTCCAGCTCAGCATGTGCCAGGTTTTATACCTGACGCTGGTATTCGCTGGTATTGTGCGTGAAAAATTCCGTAAATATAGTTCAATATGGGTGTTGGTACCATACTAAAAGTTGTTCATTCTGATGAGTACAAGAGGTTTTTAGTTGTTTGAATAACACGTTGTATAGTGGACGTCTTTCGGCTGATGGTTCAAATTCAAATTTCAAATTCAAATCATTTACTCTGCAAATTGGATGTTAAAAATCACTTTTACGTGATGATGATGATAGAATGTTGATAGATGATGAATATTGCTCAATTGCCAACACATTATATTTGAATGACAATGATTGACATATTTCCTACCTATCGCTTAATTTAGCCCATATAAGTGTCAAAAATCTTGAAATATTTGTACAAATTCCGAATTAAACTGCAATAATATTGATTACTTTTTTGTCAGAATGCTGATAAAATTCAGAATCGAAAACATTTCCATAATATTTTTATTTTCGTCTATAATAATAATCGGCCATTTTGAATGATATTATATCAATCAATCGGCTTTACTTTTATGAGTTAAATCTCCAAATTTATGGCCTTATATTGAAGGTAGTAAGATTTACAATACATGAATGTATGAATATTAATATTTATACAGCTACAAACTATGCTTTTAAGAGCATATGGTTTATTGACGTGTTAATTGCTTTTAAATAAATGTTTTCTTATAAGCCGTTTCATACAAACAAAGTTGTAGTTTCTTTTCGATATACAGTGTCCATGAAAATAGGACACTGATTAATAAAATCTTTTTTGTCATTTTATGTTACTGTTGAGCCCTTTCAGGCATTTAAGGGGCTCTCTACAGATCAGTGGCGCGACCATCAGTAAAATAATAATTACTTGCCGGATACATCATTTATCGAAAATCTAGTTCTACGGAATAGTAGAAAAAGTACTATAGTTTATGTTGTAAATAGAAAAAGTGCCAAAAGTGGCCGTTATTGGCACTTTTTCTATCTACAACTCTATTTAGTTTCCGATTAAACTGTAACACTGGTATATATATATCGGCGCAAGGACAAGATTAATAATTTAAAGATGATTATTTCGTTATGATTTTTGTGAAATTTACTATTAATTTTAATGCTTCAATTATTCTATTATTACTCTGTTTTAACTATAAGCTAATAACATGTTAAAACACGTAAGTTTGTACAAACAATGATTTACAATAATTAATATTTGAAGGTAGGTTGTCGATTTGATTGTGCACGCTGCGATTAGTATAAAAACGGGCGACGTACCGAGTTTGAATCGGCGTATGGAGTCCCACATGGGACTCTCCGCCAACTAAGCCCGGTTAAGCAGAAATGGTACTTCGGTCCCACCTGCGAGAATCCGGAAGAAAAAAAAAAAAAAAAAACGAGTCAAATCAAATCAATCAAATCAAAATGTTTATTTGTGTACACAGGTAATTTTGGTGTTAGGTACATTATAGGTAGTCTCTCTGTGTGCTGCCACAGGTGGCATACAAATATTAGTACTTAATTAATTAAACATTAATATATTATATTAATACATTATATATAGAACATTATTAAACATTATTATTAGAATGAATTACATTAATTTACTTTATTTACATAATTATTATTTAAGATTTAAATTTACACGTTTTTTTTTTTTTTTTTAATAATAATAGATTTTATAGGAATTAGCTGCATTCAAAATATTCAAATCATTATTGATTTATTAGATTGTTAATTAGATACCGGTAGTGAATACAAATCTCTTACATTGAAATATTATAATCAGATAGGAATTCATTGATTGAATAATAAGTTTTACTGATTAAAAACAATTTTAACTCCTTTTTAAATAATCTTAAGTCACGAATATTCCTTATGGGTTTTGGAATTTTATTATAAAGTTTAGGAGCCATGCCTAGTATATTACTGTCAAATAATGCTGTGACGTGGGAAACTGCTTGTATTTTATCACGGTGTCGCCTAATGTTTAACGTTGGAAATAGTTCGGAATGTGACTTAATAAATACAGCTAATTCGAAAATATATAGCGACGGTAATGTAAGAATGCCTAAATCTTTGAAATGCGGCCTGCAACTATTAGGTAGTCTTAGCTTACACACAGCCCTAACACATTTCTTTTGGGCTTTAAAAGCTTCTTCTCTATCTGTTGAATTACCCCAAAATATGATACCATATCTTAGAGTGGAAGAAACATAGGCATTATATGCTGTCAGTACTGCTTTTTGGTTCACGACTTTGGAAAGCATATACAACGCATAAGAGAATTTGTTTAGTTTTTTACAAATATTATCTATTTGTGATTTCCATTTCATGTCTTGGTCAATCCACAAACCTAAAAATTTTGTTGAATTTACCTCATCAATATTAATATTATCATAATTTATGTTTATGTTATCTAGTGTTTTTGTCCTTTGTCTGTAATGTACAATTTTAGTTTTATCCAAGTTTATTTTGAGGTTATTTAGGCATAGCCATTCGATTATAGATTTTATTGATTTATTAATTTCGTTTTCATATATATCTATTCTCTTGGTCTCTAGCGTTGAGCATATCATGGTACAGTCATCCGCAAACAAAACTACTGGATAATTCACACTTTTAGGAAGATCATTTATGTATAAAAGAAAAAGTAATGGGCCCAAAACACTGCCTTGAGGAACCCCGTAGCGAACTTCTCTTGGATCTGATTCATATATATTTTCAGTTTTTGATTTTGGACATATTTTTGTAATTTGTGTTATTTGTCTTCTTTCGGTTACATAGGATTGAATTAAATTAAGAATTTTATCCCTTATGCCATATGCATTTAATTTATTTAATAATATTTCGTAATCTACGTGATCGAAAGCCTTACTCATATCCATGTATAGGGCTGATACCGGTATTTTATTATCCATATTATGAAGAATTTTTTTTACTAAGTCATATATAGCAATATTTATGGTCATATTTTTCCGGAAGCCTTTTTGTTCAACAGCAAATAAATTATTCTTTTCTAGATATGTATATAACCCTTTATAAATAAATTTTTCTATAATTTTTGAGAACACTGATACTAGTGCCACTGGTCTATAGCAATTAAGATTATCTTTTTCTCCTTTTTTGAAGAGGGGTTTTATAATTGAAATTTTAAGAATACTAGGAAACTTCCCACATTCTATGCATAAGTTTATAATATGGCTGAGTATAGGAGATAAAATGATAGACACTTTTTTTATAATGCTAGTACTAATACCGTCATACCCTGTGGTTTGAGTATTCTTCAGTGAGCCTATGATTTGGTAAATATCTGGTGCTGTAGCGGGTGGCATGAATAGAGAATTGGGATTGCTATATCTTAGAGTCGTTTTCTTAGTAGTAATGTGTTTAATTACTGGTTGCACTAAATCTATATAAAAATCATTAAAAGCTTGGGCTATTTCTTGAGGGTGAGTAATAGTTTTTTGATCCAGATATAACTGCGAAATGTTTGCGTTTGGTAGTTTTAATCTACTTTTATTTATAATGTTCCATGTAACTTTTGATTTGTTGGAAGCCGTTCTTATATCATAATTATTTTGGGATTTCTGTGTTAATTTTAAAATATTTTTTAGCCGTAGTGAATGTTGTTTCAGAGAATTTCTATTTATTATATTAGGATGTATACGGTATTTCCACAATAATTCTCTTTTGCGTTTACAGCATTGTTTTATGCTTTTAGTAAGCCATTTAGGTTTTTTATGTAAGGTGTTTTTTACTTTTATAATAGGAAAGCACAGATTATAAAACAGCCTGAAAAGTTCATAAAAACTGTTAAATGAGTCTTCAGGGTTGTTTTTTTCTAAAACATCATTAAAAGTTAGGCTTTTTAAGCATTCTGAAAACTTCATAATATTTTCAGTGCTATAATCTCGTCTATATGTAAACCAATAAGTAAAAATAGGTTTTGCCTTAATAGGGCATTTCAACAATTGAGCCGTGTGATCTGAGAGGGCAAAATCCAGAACATCTGATTTAGAGTTTTGGATATTATGAAAAATATTATCTATACATGTGCCACTAATTAAACGCGTAGGTTTGCGCACGCCTATTTTTAAATTATAACTTAATAATAAGTTTTCTAATTGTATAGAGCTTTGTGTTTTTTTCAAAATATTGATATTAAAATCACCACAGATTATAATTTTATTTTTGTGTTTTTTACAGTATGTACTCAAAATCATATTTAACCTGTTAAAGAAGATACTAAGCGCTGTATTAATTTGACTAGGTAATCTATAAACACAAATAACTACAACATGAAAATCCAATAGTTCGATCCCACAAAACTCAATCACATTTGATATACTATAATTTAAAACATCATCAAGAACTTTGTATGGGTGAGTATTCCTGACTAGAATGCATGAACCTCCATTTCTATTGACCCTACTAAATTGTGAGGCAAGTGTGTAATTTGGTATATACAGGTGACAATCATCCCCTTCCTTCATGTTATGTTCCGTTATAGCTATTACGTCCACAAATTTGCCTTCGTCAGCCAGATCGTATAAATGAACAGTTAAGACATCTGACTTACTAATCAAACCATCTATATTTTGATGAAATATTAATAAACTATTATTTACGAAAAAAACCACTTTGCGAATCCAATACGGTTCGGTTAGGTGTGGCTAAATTTACTGTAGATTCAATATCATCCTGTGACATTGGGAAATCCGTCTGAGTAGATCTGTTGACCAATGCTTTGGGTACATAGGGAATGCTTATATTATTATAATTACAAATATTTAAGTTATATTCTAGACGAAGAAGTTCTCTCAGAAGGGATCTACATAAATTAATAGTAAACTCGCTATATCTTGGCATAAATCGACTGTAATCCATGTCTACATAAGTAACGTTTTTTTGATTTTTACAAATATATCGCAACAAATAATTCAATTTGTTTTCATTTAAATTTCTATTACGTGAAATTTCAGGTATAACAATATTTGCATCTGTTAATTTATCCATACACTGAAGCCAACTACTTAATTTTATCTGAAACTCGTATGGATTTGTGTCATTAGATCCTCCCAAAACTATTAAGAAGTCTTTCGAAGACAGGGTTTTAATTTGTTCGTTGTCCGAGTTAAGGACTTCAGATAACTTAGCTCCTGGCTTCACAAAACAGCTTACTTGAAACTTTGATCCCAATAATTTTGCCAAGGTATCACGAACATTCTTTCCTTGTTCATCTGCAATTATAACCACCTTTTTCTTTGCCTGATTTTCTTTTATACTATAACCGTCTTTGCCTTTTGTTTCTGGGTTGAATGGTTTTTCATATATGTCGATATCATGCTGTATTGGAATATAGGTATCCTGAGCCTCTTGTTCCTGAGTGGAGACTTCCGTTTGTAATGTATACTGGGGTTTAGGGTTAGAAGAGTCTTTATTCTTTACAGTTTTTGGCATGTAACTTTTAGCAACATTATCTTTTTTGTTTATCACTCCGTAGCATTTTTCGAGTTCAGATTTCAGGCTTTTGTTTTCTAATACTAAGTTGTCCAATTTCTGATTAATTGTTATCATATCAGACGTTAATCTTTCAACTTGCTTATTTAAATCCGAAACTATGCTGCTTTCATTAAGAGAAGTGTCACGTAAGCTTGTGATTGTAGTATCCAAGAAAGAAGAATTGAGGTTATTATTTAAAGAGCATGATCGTCTCAATTTGCGTCTTATCGTTATATTATTATCTGAAGACATCGTATAGTTTTCCATAACTCCCGATTTTAGGGTAATTTATTCTTTATGGCAACACCACAAACTTGTGTTTGTCAGAATTTGATATTGGATTCGTGTAACAGAGTGTTTTATTATGCTCATTCAAAGTTTTGTGTGGTTGGTAACAACAACAATATGATATTCAAGATTTAACGTATTTCATGATTTCTATTATAGATCCATTTGTATGATTAGAATGTTTAACACTGTTACAAAGTAAATGTAGTTGCTGGAAAAACTTGCTGGAAGTCACTGTAAACACTTCACGTCGCTTTAGGAACAGTTTTGTTTTCGGTGAACTATTGTAGTTTTTACCATATAGGTCTGCAAACGATACTTGTTAAGTATTGATTAGTTTTTAACGAATCTAATGATTTTTTGTAACACTTAACACTGTATTTGCAATTTTAAGGAATATTTTACAGTAGGCATATGCGCCGCACTTGAAAGTTTTTTTTTTTTTTTTTTTTTTTTTTTTTTTTTTTTTTTTTTTTTTTTTTTTTTTTTTGTTTGAATCACTTTCGCTCGAGACATCGGACCGTGCAGACCTCTACTATAAAGCTAAGCAAATAAATAGCTACTTGGTAAGAACTTTGTTTTCATTTTCTTGTGTGCTGAATTATGGGTGATCATAACAATGAAAGTAATGATGTCAGCAATGCTGACGTCATTCTTTTTACAAACAATACTGGTGACCCTACTCCGTCATATATATAAATATATAATAGTTCGAATGCAAATGTGATTCCTCAAACCGCTAACAAGGCCCGAAATTCTGCTTATACCACAAATAATTCATATTAACATACACGTGTAGGCACATACAAACTTTAATAACCAAATGAGTTAAGTCTAGCCTGCCTAGGGCTAGCAACAAACACTGAAATACCAGACACCAAACAAACATGTGGAATTAACATAACATGACCCTCAGCCTCCCTGGAGATGTCTGAAGAGGCAAATATGGGCAGAAAATAATGTTCTGGTTACCTACCCAACCCAGTAAATATACAACGTGTATCTGAAATGCGTGGTCATATTTGAAGAGATTATTCTGGGGATGCTATCGTACAACTTTACTATGGGAACAAACCTATAATCGCGAAAAAAAAATCAGCTGATCCTTACATAATTGTTGAGCAACATCGATGATTTAGTAAGGAATAGCTGATATTTTTTTCGCAATTTTATGGTTAGTGCTATAGTGAAAGTTGTTCTATGCTATGCCCTGAATGAGCTCTTAAAATATACATACATACATAACATCACGCCTGTATTTCCCCGAAGGGGTAGGCAGAGGTGTAATAGTACACCCACATTTCGCCAGTTATGTTATAGTTCCATGTAATAGAGGGCGAGCCTAATGCCATTGACCGGGCACAAATCCAGACTCCGGGCTGCTAGTGAGAATTTCCTAGTGAAAAAACCCAATAACGCTTTGCCCAATCCGGGAATCGAACCCAGGACCCCACGCTCAGCAGTCGCGCTTGCAACCACTAGACCAACGAGGCTCTTAAAATATGACAACGCATTTCCGATACACATTGTATAATGATGACGATGATGTCCTTCACGACGTCCAGTCAGCGCCTGGCATGCGCTCGTGCATGATTTGCAAAGCCTGACTTGGTTTCAAACGTTCGGTCACAAAGAAAGCAGCATAATTGCCCGCTGTCATTAAATATGGAATTTTATCGAACAACTTATTACAGGATCAACCCTGCAAGCACGTAAAAAAATCAGCTGATCCATGAACCTTGTCAAGCAATTGATGATTTTCTAGGGATCAGCTGTTTTTTTACGATTTCCGGGTTCCTATAGTAAAGACCCGTACAAACCAAAAGCAGGCCTGTAGTAGTGTGGGTCATGAGCAACGTGGCAGACGTCACAATAAAACACAGGCAGGCAGGTTATAAAGTATTTTGACGGCGGGCCCACCATAGAACTGCTTTCAATATGACATGTTGGGTCGGTTGTCAAACAATACAACTGTCTCGTAACCGCTTTGATGTCACACTGACGCACCACCGGCGCCGTTCTGCTCCGGTGTGGCAAGTTGTATGGTCACAGAATATCTAATAGTACTAACGTAGTATGGTGGTGAAGCCAAGACCCTCGGTCCTAAGAGGCGCGAGGACACTACTCAGCGGGCACTCCTGGGGTTACGAGATCGATGGGGGCAGGGAAGGACGTCCCCCCGCTGCGTGCCCAGTGGCAGGGTAAGTGCACACCGGGCCCGCCCCTGCTCCTCCACTGTGCCCTCTGTTAGAAACAGAGGGACACGTGGAGCAACTCCCCACTGGCCCAGAACGGGCCCCTCCCGCGCCAGAATATTCGCCACAGGCAATAAAATCCCCCGAAGGTTAGGTTAGGTTGGTCCCTCGAAAGGATTTTATTGCCCGTACCCGGGATGCATCGGGATGCAGGCCAAACAACTGCCGTTCCCTCCAGACGTGTCCAGAAGGACAAGCAGCCGTCAGGCACACGTGGAGGTTTTCTGGCCAGCACCCCCAACCCGACGTTCCTGCCCGCGCGCCACGTTGCCCGATTTGTAGCCGGGCGGCGCGGCGGCAGCGTTGGGTCCAAAGCAGGGCAGGAGCGGCGCGGTTTTCCAGCGCTAATATTTGGTGTCGTGTTTTATATCGTTCCTTCTTAATGAAGTTCCTTCTTCATTTTTGAATGAAATACTTCTAAGTATTTCATTCAAGGCATTTCTGATACACGTTTTATAAGGTATAACATCATTAATCTGAGCTATTTTTAATCAAGTTAAGGGCTGAATGTACCCATATTATAGAATAACTTTTTCTATGGGACCAACCCTGAAATCGTGGAATAAAACAAACATCGATGACTTCATTGAACAGACTAACATAACATCCCCTTTTAAGAGGCTGACAACACCTAAAAAATCAGACCTCTGCGGTCACTGTCGTTTCGTACAGAACTGAAAGAGAGGCAACGAGCTGAGGGACGTCGGATACGCCGCTCAACTTGAATGAAAATTAACAATATTTTTTTAAATAAAAAACTAAAATCTTATTTGAAAAACAGAAACAACAAATGTTTAGATTATTGTCTTTCTCAAATGTTTTCTTAATATTATTTATAATATTTAGTAAATAATAGAGATTGTTTGCTTTAAAGCATGTTTTAAGAGGTTAGTTTACAATTCTTTTCTATCGAGAAAACTTCAAGAAAACCTGTTTTGGGCACAATACAGTTTCTGAAAATACGATCAAGATTAACATATATTTTTTTCACTGCCACAAACTGAATAGATACACGTACAGCTAAAAATGTTTTTAAAAGAAGCCTATTTGGGGTATTTGGCTGTTGTCAACGTCTTAAGGGACAATCATATTTTGGTTTCGTGATGGTTTTTTACGTACTTGTGGTGCACCATGTAACAGTTCAATGTTTATTAGTTAATATTTAACTGTATACCTAATTATAATTTTACTATTATTTTCTAAAGTTTATTATTTTATTGTCGAACAATGGGGCACTGTCGGTAACTGGTGCTTTTACTATACGACTGTTTGCCAGTACTACGGCCCTACCAACTAAATTTTGGGAAATATGGATCTGTCAATTAGTAAAATCAAATCTAGACTGCTGCTTACCCTCCATTTAAACTAGACTGAATACAAACCTCGCATATAAGAGAAATACATTCGAATTTCACTTGTCTCACTAATGAAGCGGCTGTCAATCAGACCGTTTGTCTGCCCGTCATCCGGCCGGTACAAATTAGTGACAACTCCCTCACCGAGTATTAACGATCTTGTCCGAACGGTGTGAGTGGCGGCTACACGTGCTGCTTTGTAATTAATGGACCCATTGTTAGTAAAAAGGCGATATCAACATGTGATAGCAGCGTGAGTAAAGATTTGATTTATGTTTTTTTTTTAATTTGAAGGCAGGATGTCTTTATTTGCTCATATGTTTAGCGGAGTAATTTTACGATTTTTATATCATACTAGCTGTGCCCGTGACTCCGTCCGCGTGGATGTCGGAAAATAACATCGTGTCATAATTATGAACACAATATCTTCAAATACATACCATAAGCGCCTACACAGACGATTACACTATTTACCGACCATAAGTACTATATTTTGTTTTGCAACCAACCGGCTAAGGTGATGGAATTTCATGGAATTAGCCCTAAACTCCCTCATTCTGAGAAGACGCTCGTGCCCAGCAGTGGGAAGTAATTGGGCTGATTATGTTATTCTATAACACTAACCACATCTCTTCTTATGCTGAGAAGAGTCCCGTGTCCAGCAGTGGGACTGTAATGGGCTGGTAATGTTATGTTATTCTAGAATACTAATAATATCCAGTTCATTAACTCTTCTCATTTTGAGAAGAGGGCCATACCCAGTAGTGGGACAGTAATGGGTTGACTACGTTATGTTATTCTATATTTTCTAGTTTCTTAACTCTTCTCGTTCCGAGAAGAGGTCCGTGCCCAGCAGTGGGGCAGTAGGTAATGAGTTGATTATGTTATGATAATCTATTACACTAACAATATCCAGTTCCTTAACTCTTCTCATTCCAAGAAGAGGGCCATGCCCAGCAGCGGGACAGTGATGGGCTATATTATGTTATTCTATATTTTCTATAATACTAATAGAATCCAGTTGTATTTTTAGGAACCTGCAACCTGCATCTAACCAACAATCATGACCTCTACTTTGTATGCAACTTAATACAATAGAGGGGTCAAGCTGTATCGCTGGATCTACTCAATCGATTCAGATAAAACATACCCTATATTTAAAGTTAGACTAATACCAATACAAATGCTAAGTTTCATTACGATCCGTTCAGCCGTTTTCACGTGATGAGGTAACAAACAGACAGATAGACAGACAGACAGACAGACAGACAGATAGACATAATTTTTTTAAACGATTGATTCGTGTTCTATAGCTTATTTCTAGTCCCCCTAGCCGGTTTTCGCGAAAAAAAACTCAATGTACAGACTTTTCGACCTTTACAGTTTTATTATAGTATAGATACTTGCTTACTCCGTTGGCGCAGCGACACAAAATGTGTCTTGGCCTCCCAAACGAGAGAACGCCACTTACCGCGATCTTAGGCAGTATCTCGACAACCACTGGCTTGAATCTCCAGAAGATCCCCAGAAGATATATATAATTTATGTTATTTGCAATTAGCACTTTTTTTATTTGCTTAAATGTGGTAGATACAGAGATGTGTGTGGTAGTTAAGATCATTTTCTAATCAATTTTCAATACCTACTAAGTTTCTTTGGATGTTGTTGAATACTGATAATTATTAAAACAAGAAAATTATATTGTTTCCTAGAGCGATATCGTGGGTTAAAAGGTTAATATCAAAACACTAATGATACTAAAATTATAATTATGTCCAGAATCCTGCATGTAAATGGAAGGGATCTACTTATCTATAATTTATTTTACTGAAACTTTTTATTTTGAATTAAATTTCGTAGAAAACTATTCAACGAATATAGTTTCACATAAATATGATTCACATAATTTTCAATTCATCACTGTATAAGACTTAATTAATCGAAAAACGTTTCATCGAAAAAACTATTCAAATTTGTCTCAGTTCTTAGGATAACGTTTCAACCACAGGCAATATAATATTTCAACGAACCGAACGAACTTACATTTCATAGAATGTCAGTTAGTCAAAGTAAAGGGTTTGGCGAATCGTTTGTGGCATTCGCCTGTCGCTGTCGTGGCACCGCTCGCTTCGCGCGCTCGGCTCGTGCATGCTATGGTCACAGTTCTAAAATAACCTAACATAATGCAGCTATCTGCCGACAGTTATATTTCTTATTACAGAGAGCTTCGCTGTCCAAACGCCTCTCGTAGGTACTTCAGACTTTTCAGGGCTTCGCCCCAGGACCCAGGACGTTTCTACAAATAGTGTTATGGGAAACAAAAATCAATGATGGATTACCATCGGTAAGGCCCATACCATAGAGTTATATGCCTGTAGCCCATACTATAAAGTAAAAAGATTTGCGATAATATTGAAGATTACTCTTGCAGCACTTTTATGGTTAATTAATACATAAATACATACATACATACATACTTTTGGGACATTTTACACTACACCATCTAGTCCCAAACTAAGCAGAGCTTGTACTATGGGTACTAGACAATGGATACAATACTTATAGGTATACTTTTTTTTTGTAAATACGTACTTATGATACATACAGAAACACCCAGACCAACACAAACACTTATGTTCATTACACAAATATTTGTGTCCTGTGGGAATCGAACCCACGACCTCGTGATCAGCAGACCGACACTCGAACCACTAGACCACAGAGGTCGTCAAATAATGTTAATTAATAATTTACTATCCAAAGCAGTACAATCATCATCATCATTTCAGTCAAAAGAAGTCCACTGATGGACATGGGCCTCCCCGAAGCATCGCTACGATACAAATTATATTTTTTTCTGCATGCCCCTATAAAAAGTTAACAAGATCAGAAAATTCTCATTAGAACATCTATTTACTTTATGCAAATATGCGTATAAATAGAAAATAGAATATTCCTTTACAGAAACTGCATGGGATTACTTTTAAGAATAATGGCAGCCATTATTTGTGCTGGCTAGTCGGGAAAATTAAATGTTTGTCCCATCGGTAGGCGAAGCTTCAAAAGGGGGAAGCATTATTTTGCATTGCCTTTTGTTTTAGTATAAGCTAATGCAGAATTTAAGGAAATCTAAGACAAAAGCAATTCGTATCGATCAACTCTTGATCACGAAACGGGGTGATTGTGTAACACACAATGACATCCTCGGAACTTTTTCTCAACTATGTTGGGGTCAGTTTCCAGTCTAGCCAGATGCGGCTGAACATCAGTATTTTACACAAAGCGACTGCCATTAGACCCCCGCAACCTAGTTACTGGGTAATACGACATTCGAAAATTAGACTCGTTGTCAGACTTTCGGGCTTCTGACTACCCGTAAAGACTACCATAGATATTCGTATGGCAACCGGGACCGACAGCTTAACGTGCTCTCCGAAGCACGAAACGGTCTAAATTTGAACACTTGCTGGTAAATAGTCACTGCCGCCCATGGAAATCTGCAACAACAGGCGAGTACTTTTAAAAAGACAATAATTATGATATTTTCTTAAAGGCTCCCATGTCAAACTCGTTCGGAAAAACCGCTGAAAGAAGTTGGTTACTCGGTCTGGCTGTACGCAGCAAAAAATGGCATGTGAAGTGTACAGTAGTTGACCGCCAACCATCAAGATGGTAAGGATGGAATTTAGATTTATCGCGGGTGGTACAATGGTGGATATTCGCGGCTGGTATATGGTCGAACAAATCCTAAGGACACTTCTCTCATTGTATAACCACTATCCAAGTAACATAAAACAATTTAAGGGGAATGTAGCAGCCAAGTGGCGCCCCCATCAGTAAAAAAAATATGATAATAGCTTCTGATTAAATTACAGTACCTTTACTACAATTGTTAAAAACGAATTCTCGATTAATGATGTATTCAGCGAGTAATAATTTCTTTACTGATGGGGGCGCCACTTGGCTGCATTCCCCTTAAAGGTAAAACCCAATATCCATCTCCAAGTTTCGTAAAAGTCGTTTAGTTGCATCCGCGGAGTACTAAAGCAGTACTAACAAATTATTTCATAATTTTTAACGCATTTACGCATGCGAAGTGAAATCTAACGATTTAATTTGTGGAAAGAAAAAATCGCTCACGAGCAGGATTCGAACCTGCGACTCCTGGCTCAATACGACAGTGTTCACGGTAGCTTAGTGACTAAAGCACTGGCTTACTGAGCCAGGAGTCGCAGATTCCAATACTACTCGTGAGCGATTTTTTCCTTCCACAATTTAAGTCGTTAGTATAAATAACTTTAAGTATTGAGAAAATCTATAGTACAGATCTTTTTTTTTTCATCTTTTTTTTTTTCTTTCTGTTTTTTCATCTCTTTTTTTTCATCTTTCTTTTCTTTTTACATAACATAACAACATAACATTACATCACGCCTGTATTTCCCCGAAGGGGTAGGCAGAGGTGTATAGTACACCCACATTTCGCCAGTTATGTTATAAGTCCCATGTAATAGGGGGTGAGCCTATTGCCATTAACTGGGCACAAATCCAGACTCCGGGGAATTTCCTAGCGAAAAAACCCAATAACACAAGACAAGACTTCAAGATTTCCCCATCTTTTGTAAGACGGTTTTGGCATTACTAGGGTAGGCTATCACTGCTGTGCTGATTGTTGGTCAACCATTCTTTACCTAACCATCAAAACAGTAACTCCCTACATGATTGCCATCAACACTATCAAACAGGCCTTGATTAACGTATTCTGTTCTGTGTATACATAGGTGGAAAACCCTGTCCACCAATCGATTGTCTAGCTCTATCAATAATTGCTTTTAATCATTAACCGGCTGTGTTTGGACGGGCCGAATTCCCTAATTGGCTTTAGTTTAGGACTGACTTAGTGTGTAAAGGATTACTGATGTTCTGACTGATTGGTTTAACCATCTGGGTTGTACGGTTGAAGTATTGGACTAAGTATTTATTTTTGTCACTATGATTATCAGAAATCGAGGTTTCGTTCGATTTTTTTGGTTTCCTTAAAAACTATATTTATTAATAAATCAATTAAGACTTATTCCTTTTGGAAATCCACTGAAATCTATGTATACCAAAATAACATACATACATATATATTAATTATCACGCCTGTTTTTCTATTTTGGTAGGCAGAGACTGTGGATTTCCACCCACTACGATCCTGACGCACCTCATTTACTTTATCTACGTTCATACTACTTTCATGTATTTTATGTATCCTTCCTCTATCTTTAATTAGGTACTGTAATTGGTTCAAGACAGTTATAATTAAAGTAAAAAAAAACTAATCTTGTTGTGCAATAAAGAGGATTTGTATTTTATTGTATTGTATATCTATTATAACTATTTGTAGTAGATGCTTCAATAATTTTTGTGTAATCAACTTTGATAAAAGTTAATAGAACAAAATTGGTAACAAATAATTATCAGTTCGTCTGGAGGGCGCAGCAGGTCGTATATTTAGTTGACCTGAAGAGATTCCATTAATACCTTATTTAGAGATACAGACTCATTTAGAAAAAAAGAAAAAAGAATGAATGAGATTGAAATGCAAAAGAGATGAAGATTTTCTACTTCTCTCTCAACTATTCACTCACGAATTGAACTAGAATATAAAGAGGTTACATTCTTTGTATCGTATCTCAAGATATTGAACTGCAGACCTAGGGGGCTACTCGCGTTCTACGAATAATTATTTCCATCGTTTTGTTTTCATTCGTTCAAACGTTCCGACTGATATTTACACAATAAAGATGGGCATATAAAAAGATTCATACCTAGTCGTATGCAATTGATCAGAGTAAAGAAAGTGCCATCGGCATGCCCATGCCAAAAGGGTCACCAACTCAGCATATATTGGGCGTGGAACACCCAGCGCTGATTTTCAGACACAAAAACAACACACACAGAACAGAGACACAAACGCTAAAATACGATGCCGCATATGAAATCGGAACGAAGTTTGATCGGAGTAGCAGTTGGCGATAAATATTAGAATTAATCGAATATCTTCAAATGGGTGTAGACCTCTGTAACTATCTTCAGCGCAGTTATAATGCTCCAATCTATGTCGATGCACCTAATTTTTGTTTCAAGACTCTCAGAGAACAGATTGATGAATTTACCGGACTAAGTATAGAGATATAAACGAAAAATACGATTCTGCATGTGATATCGGAACAAAGGTTGATTGCAGTAGCAATTTTGCGATCAATATTACGATTATCAACAAACGAGCGTAGACCCTCTGTAACTATCTTCAGCTCAGTTTGTCATGCTCCAATCTTTGTCGAAGCACCTAATCTTGATTTCAAGGCTCTCAATGGACAGATGGATGAATTGACCGGAGTAGGTACAGAGATACAAATGCTAATACGCGATTCCGCATGTGATAACGGAACGAAGGTTGATCGCAGTAGCAATTTTGGACGATATGTTGGGTGTGCGATGAAGCCCAGAAATAAAAGATATATCTCTCACATATTATGTAATGATAAAGATATATTTTGCAGTAAATGTGACCGCAGAGCAAGTTTGTTGGAGCCCGTGCCTGTAGCCAATACGTTTAGATCGCGAACTGATGTAATACTTCATGATTGCATGATGCGGATTGCTGACGCTGCTGTTTTGTACGGGTGCACCGTACACGATGAATCTTATGAAATCGAGTAGCGTCAAACGGGAGTAGACTCCTGCAACTATTTTCAGCTTAGTTTGTAACGCTCGAATCTGTGTCGATGCCTAATCTTGGTTCTGAGACTCTCTCCTTAATGGACTGTATATAGACGTATCTATTGAATAGCTTAACATCAGAGGTGATCACGGAGTGTAAGCTTGCTACAAATTCTGATAGCTGTAGAGTAGCTCTTGTATTTCAAACAAATCTGAGAACCTCACCTATATTTAGATGAAAGAATAAGAATTTTGATCAGTATCAATAGGTTAACTGATGACACTTCGATTACAATAATAAATGGTTCAATGTCGAGAAATAATAGTTGGAAAGTTGTGACTAAGAAAGACATCCCTACACTACCCCTATAATTAGTATCACTATTACTTCATTGTATAAAACAAGTCCCACAGCGCAACTGTCTCTCTATTGTTACATGCTAATCTCAGAAAGTACTGACCGGGTTTTATACTAGTTTTCACCAATGGATATACTGAATCCCAGGAATAGATTTAGTGTATAATTTATAAACTTGTCTTTTATTTTAGCCGAGCTATCACGATTTTTACTATTTTATTTTAAACATATTTTGCAAGCGGTTTTAAAACTAAAGTTATGAACTGTAAAAAGACAAATATAATTTTCACACAATTTCGTTGGATCGAAACTGAAAATCGAATAAAAACACAATACCTCCAACCAAGCTGACAAAAGCATAAATAAATGCTAATTTGTATTACTTCATACATACTACTAGGTACGTAATATCTGACTATTGATATTTTAATTCTTTGTGCTTTATTGGCCAGTTAAAAATATTACCTTAATTAAGCGACAATTTTAACTGCTTATGCAGGTATAAAGTTAATTTAGCACCCAACCACTTTGATACGTCGTTTGGCGTTTAAATTACCATATTTTAAAAGAGTAAAGTTTAATAAAACTGCAGTACATAGTGGCAAGGTATTGCTTTAGTTTAACACCTTATAATGCACGATCAAGTTCCACGAAACAAAAAGCTGCTTAAAATATATATGTATAAAAAAAATACCGGCCAAGTGCGAGTCAGACTCGCGCACTAAGGGTTCTGGTACCACCATTACATTATCTGTGGTACCACCCATCGATCTGATACCCCAAAAGAAACTGATTTAATATATAAGAGTTCACCAAAGGTGCAGCACTACGCGTTGATGTCTTTCATATTTGCATCTCTTTCTTACGCGGGTACCACCACACGTCTGTTTGCCTTATTTTTATTAATAATTAACTTACTGAGTTAATTAGGTAACCTCCGTAATATACGAAAAGGTAAGTCAGATTGAAGGACAAACTTAACTTTGCAGTGGAAAAAATAAGTAGTAGAAATTGGTTGTATGATATTTTTTTATTACTTTATGGTACTATCTATGTTTTATATTTACGCTATGCTGTAAACTATCTAAGCAAGCCAAAATAAATGTTTTTCTTTCTTTATGTCGGTTAAAAAAAGTCTCTCATACATCGGTCTACACCACGGTTGATTCTCCAACTGTAATTGTTAGTTTTTAATCACAAAAAATATTTTTTTCCTGTCATATAACCACAAATTCATATTTTTTGGATATTTTCCTTTACTTGTGCTATAAGACCTTGCTTCTTACGAAATTTAAAGATTCTAGGTCAACGGGAAGTACCCTTTAGGTTTTGATGAGTGAGTTTGCGAGTATCGGAGTATCGGAGAGCACGAGAAGGAAAGATCTCCAGGCAAAACATGTGCCTCATCTGGACATTGTAAACCATAGTGCTTATTACAAGTCAGTAAATATATTTAAACTGCCCACAGAAATAAAGAATCTAGTCTATACAAGAGGTTTTCAAAACAAACTTAGGCTGTTCTTGTTAAATAGGTGTATCTATTCTATCGACGAATTATAAATTGACAAAAGCAGAAACGTTGAAATTAAAATAGTATAATTATTAGTTTGACTTAAGTAAGTAGGTATTTAATTTTATTGTGAAAAACTTTTTTTAACATTATTCTGGATTTTATATAGTTTTGTGTTTAATTAATTTGTCGTCTTACATAATAATATAAATTAGGAAACTTTTTCTTTATGTAAAAAATTCAGACACAATTTAAGATTGTTATGGAATAAATGAATGAATGAAATATCAAAATATGAGACATAAATGGCCGTATCCGTTGAGTGCGTTGACTTAGAAGCTCGAATTTTTTTTACTCCTTGGGACCGTCGACCTTAATATTTGATTTTAATTTCAACTTCATACCGTTACTCGTTTCTGATATAAAAAATCTTGACAGACGGACAGACAGACAGACAGATGGACAACAAAGTGATCCTATAAGGGTTCCATTTTTCCTTTTGAGGTCTGCAACCCTAAAAACAAAAAAAAAAACAGAATATTAACCATATGACATACAAATACATGCTGAAATTTGAGTCGCTTAAATCCCGAAAAGGGGCCATTGTACTCATCATTATGAACAACTTTTACTATGGGACCATCCCTGAAATCGCGAAAAAAAGTCAGTTGGTCCCTACATTTGTGTTCACTTAAATCAATAAAATGTAGGGACCACCTGATTTTTTTTTCGCGATTTCAGGGTTGGTCCCATAGTAAAAGTTGTTCATAATGATGAGTACAATGACCCCTTTTCGGGAAATAAGCGATTCAAATTTCAGCTTGTAAAACTGTAGAAGGATTAATGGCCGTTGGAGCCAACGAGTCCTTAAACGTGGGTACTGACGATTCATCCATTTGGACGCCGTTTTAATGACTACATCCAAAAAACCTGACTTGTTCTAAAATTATCACACATTTTCAACATTCACGGACATATTTCGGAATGTAGCCACGCCATTCGGATGGTTGGATGCGTCGTCAGTGGCCACCTTAACACAGATGAACGTCGTTTAGTTTAGACCGTGAATTCACAAACGCAGGGTGCCACCCCCAGCCAGGTGGACTGACGACCTGAAGAAGGTAGCCAGGGTTTACTGGACGTGGAAGGCGATCAAGTACAATGGCGCGATTTGTAGGAGCCATATGTCCAACATATATGGACTCCAATAGCACACCTAGGACACCCAATACAATATAAATGCTAGCACCACCTACATACACAAGATTACGTCATACTAGTACAGACATTTTATCAAACTAATATTTCATATTGCAACAATTTGAGTACGAGTACACGGAACACGGAGTAAATCGCACGCCCTTGGCAAAAGATAGAAAGAAGGATGAACAAAGTGGTCAGAAGTTTGACGTAAACCTTCGTCTTCTTCTGGAGGATATCCATGAAGATTTTCCAAAGTAAAAATGCTGCTGAGGACATTCGATGCTTTACCATAGACATAGTAAAAAATAAAGACGAAGTGCTGCGAACAATCATAGTGTAGCCAATAAAACTATGCTCCTTCGTGTAAAACCAGCGCTCACGCACACACCAAGCACCTGAAGGACATTTTCTTTCGCGATGCTTAATGGACGATGCCGTGACATGTGAACTGAGAGGGGTGAGTACGGTTTCAGGTGCATGTATGTGCTTGAACGCTGGTTGTACATGGAGGAGCATAGTTTTTTTTTGTCTTCACTAAATATTTTGCTACACTTCGTCTATATTTTTACTATGTCTGTGTGCAACATGCAGATTAGAAAAGACGCTTAAAGATGTGTGATGTTGCCTAAGTAAGCCATTATTTGGGGTGCTGGCCAGAAAACCTCCACGAGTGTCTGACGGCTGCTTGTCCCTCTGGACACGTCTGGAGGGAACAGCAGTTGTTAGGACGGTGCATCCTGGGTACAAGCAATGGAATCCTTTCGAGGGATTAACCCTCGGGGGATCTTATTGCCTGTGGCCGATGGGGAGTTGCTCCGTGTCACTCTGATGCAAGCAGAGGCCACAGTGGAGGAGCCGGGGCGGGCCCGGTGTGCACTCACCGTGCCACTGGGCGGGCAGCGGGGGGATTGCCCTTCCCTGCCCCCGTCGATCTCGTAACCCCGGGAGTGCCCGCTGAGTAGTGTTCTCGCGCCTCTTGGGATCGAGGGTCTTGGCTTTACCGCCCAGACTGCGAGGAAGAAAACCTCTATAAAAAATTATGGGAGGATGGGGCTTGCGAGCAGCAGACTCGGGGTAGTCTGCTGCCCGACCAGCAGCTAGCGTAGCTGGCGTAGTTGGCGCAGCTGGCATAGCTGGTAAAGGCCCTTGAGGTGAGGTGGCGTGCAGTGTTCCGTGTGCGCCTAGGAGGGTGCGGCCACGTACGTTAGGCTGCACGGGGAGAAAGGGCTCGCCTGCTTGTAGCTGGCCTTGACCTGTCGGGGGTGGTTGTGTGAATACTAACGGGTTCCCACGCCCCCGGCTAAGGTAGTTGAAGGAACACCGTGGTGGTTTTAGTCGGTAAGAGTCCGACACTGGCTCCGCCTACCCCGGGCGGAGTGCGTCCATGAGGATTTCTCCACGGCAAGAAAAAAGTAAGTCATTATTTCCGTACTTTATGTAATTCCTTCCTAAGCTCACGCTTTTCAAGTTACTAAACCAATAAAGCTATAGTAGCACTCCCCAAAAATATTGAGGTCAAAAGTTTAAGACTATACCAACAATACCACCAAAACCACTCGTCACTTCCATTTCGCCATAGATTTGGACAGCGATACGAACCCCGAAATGGATTTCAAGGAACTTTCCGTAGCTTTCTGTGCGTACGTGTTGCTAGTCACGTGAATGGCTCGTTTGGGTAGCCAGTACCAATGTTATGAATCAGATTTTCCTGGCGCAAAATTTTGAGAATGAATATGTAGGTTTGAGTTATTGGAAGAAGGTGTCATCAAGTTGGCAAGTCACAGTTTAAAATTAATTAACTACAAGAAAGAAAATTTTGTTTTAATACTTTTTTACAGTTTTTAGTTGCAGATTTTGATAGATTATTCATATTTTTTTGGTTATATAATCATTGGTTGCTTTTACTGGCTTGGCACCCCCACGTCACTCGAGGTGACACTGAAAATCAGCGCCGAGTTGTGAGTCACGTTACAACACAGCATCATGCATGCAGGTTGACACTCATCAAGAGTGTCAACCTCTTTGCCGCAGCTACGACATGCGAAGTTACTACTCTTATGATATTACAACTAAGTATCCCTGTAATTCCTAAAATGTACCTACCTAATTAAGTTATTTTTTATGTTCACCTACCGCATATCGTCTTGTTGTGGCAATAAATAATTTTTCTTTCTTTACATTCTAAACAACCATGCAATCTAGTTTTTCGTTGATCGCAGCTGGACATTGTTTTCTCTATAAATTATTAATATAAACGGTTTCACTCAAGTAATTCCATCGGGTGTGCCCGACCAGTTTCAAGCTCGAACGGAGCCCTTAATCATGAGCTGGATGCGCGGCGGCGTCGCGCACCAAACTGTGGACTTAGAGGCCACAGCGCGCCGCGTAGTGCTGCGCTCGCGACTATGGAGCGCCAGGTTTCGGTGGTGGTCGTACATTTTCGTCGCTCGTCGTGTCCGAGTCTTAAGGTGGATTATCACCGGTATACACACTACTGACCGTGTCACACTCCAGGCTCAACGGAACATGGCTGTTTAATGAAGACCTGAGAGCTGGTTTCCAGGCAAAAAACATAATAACATAATTATGAATTTAACTCACGATAGTTATTACATAAATTGTTTTGTCTACCGGCCAAATATTTAGCTAATAACTACACCAACCGCTAATTATAATCTAACCTAAAAAATTACACAACAAACACAAAATTAAATAACAACCTCGATATGTATCTGCCAATAATTCCTAGACACGAACCAATTACGGTTTCCAATAAAAGCCGACCAAACAAAAAACGTCGGACAACATACCCTTAATCTTTGTTGACTGGGGCTCAATTAACTCTGCCGGTTAATGACGCGAGTTTACCCACGCGACCATATTGCCATGTTTAGGGAGTATGCACATCCGGTGAACGATAAAATGAGCCGATGACTTTACATAATGAATTTCAAGATGGCCGTGTTTGTCTGAAAATATTGAAAGTGTTTAAGTTAGGAGTCTAAAATTTTAACACACTATGCTACTTACCATACATTAGGGTATTTTTGTAGGGTTCCGTACTCAGAGGGTGCTAACGGGAGCCTATAACTCTCGCTACGCTGTCTGTTCGTCCGTCCGTCTGTCTGTTACAGGGCTGTATCTTTGTAACGGTAAAAGATAACCAGTTGAAATTTTTACAAGATATGGATTGCTATAGTGCCTATCACGACAAATACTAAAATTAAAAAAAGTCTTTAAACAAAGGGGGACCCCAAACAAGAAACCTTTTTAACGTTTTTGGTCCTGCTCTATCTTCAAAACGGTAATACATACCAGCGTCAAACTTGGTCTGATTATAGTGCATACTATGTAGTTTAGCAGCAAGTACAAAAAATTGGGAAACATAGATATATGTGGTAGTACGTAGTAGTAAGAAAGAGATGCAAAAATTAATATTTCGCGCACGAATGTTAATGTCTTTTGTCTCTCGTAAATTAAATCAGTTTTTATGGGGATCAGGTCGATAGGTGGCACGGAACCCTTACTGGGTGAGTCCGACTCACACATGGCTGGTTTTTTTTAAGAATATGCACGCGCACTCTGACACATTTTTTTATTCACGACGTCCCAGAAATTCTGACTAAATTATGAATTTTTCTTTGCGAATACAAGTTTAAATAAATAACAATTGGCTTATGTTTTTATTACATTATGAATTTATCGTGTAGCCACATTAAATGAGTACGTTTAAGCAAAATTTGAGATTAGTTAGAGCGGTTTGGCCATGGTGACTAGAAATGTGACAAAAGGTCGCAAAAATCTTGAAATCTAAAACAAATATAATTTCTAAACGGTATAGAAATTCCACACACTTATGCTGCAGACTGATAGCTAGACATTTATTCTAATAAGGGTTTTTCCTTGGACTACGTACATTCATAGGGACACCCTGTATACAAAGTGTATCACAAATGCGTGCTACTGGTCATATTTGGAGAGCTCAGTCAGGGAATGTGACGAAGTCTGTGGTCTGGTGGTTCGAGTGTCGGACTGCTGATCACGAGGTCGTGGGTTCGATTCCCACAGGACACAAATATTTGTGTGATGAACATAAGTGTTTTCGTTGGTCTGGGTGTTTCTTATATATTATAAGTATGAATTTACAGAAAAAAAAGTATATAAGTATTATATTCATTGTCTAGTACCCATAGTACAAGCTCTACTTAGTTTGGGACTAGATGGTGCTGTGTAAAAATGTCCCAAAAATATTTTAAAAAAAATTTAGCTGATCAACTTTTACTTCGAGTTCAACTGTCACTGAAATTGCGAAAAATATAAATCATCCAATCCTGTACATTTTACCGAGCGACATAAATATTTTTTTAAGCTATTGCATAGCTTCTATCGCGGGCCTTGAGCGTGGAGACCGAATCCAGAAATTCCGTAACGAAAATAACCTAACACCCCCCACTCCGACCGGCACAGCGGTGATACTTTTCAGTTTTGTCATCTATCGATAAATAGCAGAACTTTTAATGACTTATTGAAATATCACGCTTGTCACTTTAGTTCTGCAAATCGCCTCTATGTGGCATTGGTTGTATCGGCGTTACTGCGCATGCGTAATCCCCCTCTTCGCCCCGCAATCTGGTGACTCATGCCTGCTTAGAGTTTCGGCGTTAGGGCACCTCCTCTTTGTATTTACATAAAAAATGCTATGGAATAGCTTTACCGCGGCAGTCTCCGAGTGCCACGCGTCTTTTTTTTTAAAGGAAGAATAAAGTAAGAATGAGGCAGTACAGACAAAAATTTGCAATATTCCCAAATATTACCCATCATCATAAAGATCAACATTACCCGAATTCTACGTATTCCCTGCTCAATGTACAAACACCTTTACATGTCACTGTAATCATAGCCAATGATAACGATTCCTGGAAATTGTACTGTTTGTTTGATTTTGATGTGGATGGGACATTAATTGTGTGTGTTAGGTGTTGGGACAACAATCGAATGCTCATATTATTTGGATTATGATGTAAGGGGTTCTAAGAAATAATATGCGTGATTTGGAGTATTGCTTACCTGAAGCAATTAGATGGTTGGGTAAATTTAAATTTTGTATGTTTTTTTTTTAAGTAAAACTTCTTTACGCACGCTTTATTTATTTATTTATATATGCTTTATTGTACACCATAAAAACATTACATTGAATATGCATTTAAACTATTGTACAAATGGCGGCCTTATCGCGATCAGCGATTTCTTCCAGGCAACCTTAGGATGGACAAGAATGAACTGGACAGAAAATGGGGTTGTCAGATGTGCAATTTCGATACATAATTTAGTAATAAAATAAAATACTATACTACTACTATAAAATAACAACAAAAATATATTCTATAAATCCTAATACATAAATACTATATGCGTATATACATATAAATAATAAGCAACGGTAAAGTAATTAAAAACGACCACATACAGGAGAAGAAACATGTTCATAGCGACAAATAATGCTCCTTCACAAGCCTCTTAAACACTGACAGCGATTGCGCTCTTCTAATAGGCACTGGCAATGCATTCCACAAACGAGCAGCCTGAACCATAAAGGATTTGTCAAAAAATGTTGCTTTACATGGGGAGTAAGCTGGTGAATGCGTTACGAAATGCGAGGCGAACGGAGGGGGTAGTGCGGGACGCGGGGAACGAGGCGTGGTACGGCCGGCCACGACACAGCGCCGGCAAATGTATGCGCGCCGCGACGCCATTTCTTTGTTCTCATTGAAATTGTATTGAGGGAGTTATATGTTAGTGAAGTTTTGCTTCAGTCGTGTGGTCTAAAGCACACTCGTTTTTTCGACTACAATTTGAGTCATCTATAATCAAAGGCGGCACCACTTTGACCCACCCCTGACAAAGTAAATTAAAAGTTTTTTTTTTTGCCCGAGACATGGCAATAATGATTGAAGTATAAACATGGAATTGATAAGTACTAAACTTAGTACTTATAATTTTATAGTAGTATACTTGAATCGATATTGCCTTATCTTTGAAAAAAATATGGATTTACTTTGCCACGAATAAGTTAAGTCAAGTTGGTGATAGCCGCCTTAGATTATAATCGAATCATTCTTAGTAACTAGATCGAATAAATATTGTAATGAATGTATCGTAACATCACAGACATATAGATGAAGTGCTGCGAACAATCTAGTGAAGCCAAAAAAACTATGCTCCTTCATGTGTTACCAGCGCTCACGCACACACATGCACCTCAAACCGTGCTCACTCCTCTCAGTATACATGTCGCGGCATCATCCAGTAAGCATCGCGAAAGCAAATATCCTTCAGGTGCACGGAGTGTGCGTGGGCGCTGGTTAAACACGAAGGAGCATAGTTTTTTCTTGCTTCACTATTATTGTTCGCAGCACTTCGTCTATATTTTTACTGTCTAGCCTAACATGGACTTTCTGTAAGTGCAGGTTGTAAGCGATTGGAAAGTCCATGTTTAACTATTTAAGTCCTTCTGGATTAAAGTTACAAGTGGTATGTTGAATTTTTAGGTCTTGTTTAACTATAAAGCGAATAAGTAACACTCAAAACACCACCAACATTTTTAAATACCTACACTAAATTAAAACCCATATTATAAAAGTCAATGATTATTTCGCTTCGCATGCGTAAATGCGTTAAAAATAATAAAATATTTAGTAAGGGTAGGCATATCTTTACAACTTTGAATTAACTGCAAAGTTAGTCGAGTCGGTTAAGAAACACTGTTTCTTAATAAGATATTGCTGACGTCACCCAAAGACGTTACCAAGTGGAGGTTAATTTTGATACCACGAGCAGTGTTCACGGTAGCTTAGTGGCTAAAGCACTGGCGTACTAAGCCAGGAGTCGCAGGTTCGAATCCTGCTCGTGAGCGATTTTTTCTTTCCACAATTTAAATCGTTAGATTTCGCTTCGCGTGCGTAAATGCGTTAAAAATTATAAAATAGTTAATGATTAGTTAAATTCTACACAATATTTTAATTTATAGTAATTCTACATAACTAAGCTTCATGAAAATTCGTTTTACCGTGGAAAATTTCATATGTCAGAAGCAGACCCCATAAGATTATAAAACTTTTTAACAAAAAATTGAACCGACGAAAACAGAAACTGAAAAGCGAAAAATAACTAATTATGAGTCGGCGCCAAACGAACTTTTAACAAGCAGAGAGCGTGCTTGTTGCAAGTGGCCGAGCGGAGAACGCATTTTTGGAAAGTTATTGTTTATCGTTGAAAATTTCACGTTGTATTTGATGTGACGTTGTTTTTATTATTTATTTAAAGTAATTTAATGATCTTCGTTGATTGGTTGTCGCCGGCGCCGACTCATAATTAGTTATTTTTCGCTTTTCAGTTTCTGTTTTCGTCGGTTCAATTTTTTGTAAAAAAGTTTTATTTTTCATTTTTTTGTGGTTAAAATCTAACTCCAGGTCTCCATTATGTCGTAGTGTCTAGAGCTATATTTATGTGTGTCAAGTTTCAACAGAATCGGTTAACAGGTAAGAATTCAGTGGGTGAACAAACACTCATCCCCTGTTTTACTACCCTTAGGGGTGGATTTTGATTTTGAAATTTAAATGGGACCAATTTGTAGATATACCCTATCTATTAAAAAAAGAATCATCAAAATCGGACCACTCTGTAAAAAGTTATGCGTGGTCGTATATAAAAATAAATAAAAAAATACGCGTCGAATTGAGAACCTCCTCTTTTTTTTCGTCGGTTAAAAAGGCAGAAACTTTTTAATGATTAGACCTCAGATTACAAGAGCTTAGGATTGGATTCCAGGGGAAGTTTCGTTACGAGCATGAACTGTCTGGTGAAAAGTTCTTAATTGATCTATTGATAACGGCTTTAGTTTGAACTTGTTTGGACATTATTGAGTGGTTTTGTTTTGTGCCGTGTGGGAAACAGCGATGTCAACTTAGCTATTTTATAGCTAGACCTGGCCATTTTTGCAACCACGTCAGCTACAACTTCAAAAAAATTGTAGCTAAAACATTATAGTGTTGTAGGTATTGAGATTAGTGTCATATTTCTAGTTTTTTTTTATTACTTTAGCTACTTTGCGGGGTAAAATCTGGTGATCTGGTAACTTTTGCTAAAGATCTAGCTACAAAGGTGATGCTACAGTAGGCAACACTGGTGGGAAAGAGTATTTTTTTTTGGGGTTTTTTTTTGGGATTTTGGCGGGAAAATTCGTAAAGATCGTGTTGTAGATTTTTTATTATTTTCCAAAATTTGTGTTTCTTCGATTGTTTGTGTAATAATGGTGGATTATTAAATGTTAAGTGCTCGTTAACATGTACAAGTGTGGATAAATGGTACAAAGTTGAAAAACATGACTTTCGTATTATCTCATCATCCCCTCAGAAACCTAGAAATTTTTCCATCACTTTACTAGGATATAAGTACTCAATGTTAATATGTTCAATGATTACGACTGAAGGACATGTATCAGTCATGAATAAATTAAAAAAAAAGAGTATTTTTTTCTTAAAATACGTGTAGACTACTCTTATTTCGTAGGTCAGACACAATTCTCGCATTTAAAAATATCTATACAACGTGTTATTGAAATAACTGAAACCCTCTTAACAGCAGTTGCAGTTGGCAGTTTCTTTTTCTTTGTAGCAGCCAAGTGGCGCCCCCATTATTAAAATAATTATTACTCGCTGAATAAATCATTTATCGAAAATTCGTTTTTTAACAATTGAAGTACAAGTATTGCAGTTTCATCAGAAACTATTAACGCTTCAAATTATGGTTCGCTGTAGTTGTAGACAGAAAAAGTGCGAAAAACGTCCAATTTTGGCAATTTTTCTATCTATTACTACAGCTACAACTATAATTTACAGAGTAAATAGTTTCAGATTAAACTACAGTACCTGTATGTACTTCAATTGTTAAAAACGAATTTTCAATAATGATGTATTCAGAAAGTAATATATCTTCACTGATGTGGGCGCCTCTTGGCTGCTAAATGCCCCTTAAGGAGTCATTGTACTCGTCAGTATGAACAACTTCTACTATGGGACCAACACTGAAATCATAAAAACATATCAGCTACCGTCTACATTTTTTCCATATTTTTTCATCCTTACTCGATCAAAATGTATATACATCTGATTTTTTTTCATGATTTCAGAGTTCGTCTTTCAGAGGTATTATTTCTCAGTGTTTTCTAGCACCAACATTTTCAACATCAGAATAAAGCAAAATACAATATTCAGCCTTTAGCACACTTCCTAGTATAAATCTTCATACAATAACAAATTCAGGACATGTTTCAATTATTAACTCAGCCAATAGGCCACGGCGGGGTCCTTCCGTGTTATATTAAGTTAAATGACCCAGCCGTTGCGAGAACTTATTCGTAAGATGAAGAAAATGGCTACATACTTTGTTTTAATATTATACTATTTTTATTTCATAATCTTGTCTCATGAAGATACCGTTCTAAATGAATTGAAAATTTCAAGAAACAACAACTTAACTATGGTTCTTGAAAATATAAATTAAGTGTAATTATAGTTGATTGTTTGTTTATTCGAGCATCACGCAAAAACTCCTCGACCAATTTGGATGAAATTTGGCACACGGAAGATAATGTTACGGATTAAATTTTTTTTTTTACTTCATGTATACCAAGGACGCGAAACTGTATGCATTAGTCTAACATTAATAAACAAAATTTGTAATTTTATAAAAAAAATATGTTTGGTTTTCTAATAACGCTATTTTATTATTATTGTTTATTGTAATCAACTAAAAGCCTGTATGAAAAGAAAAGAAAGAAAGAATAATCGGCTCAATTATTTGCTTTTAAGTTTAGTAGCGAACAGATATAGGTACATAAATACAGTAGCAGTCAGTGATAGCACTTGATTTGCGTAAACCACCCTTACTGTTCACAAAATAAAGTCGCTGCCACGTGACAGTGTGATCGCACGTTATTAGCCATTGACGTGCGGTTGACTGTACAGTCAACAAATCGGAATCATGACCCACGATAAGCTTAATATCCTACAGACATTCTAATACAATTAGGTTGAATTTCGCTTAAACAGATATTTCCATGGCAACAGACTTGTTATCAATTTTGTTAACTATTGACAGTGACAGCTAGTTTACCAGTAAAATTATTGTTCTAAATTTTATTCTTGATGTTTAACTCCAAATATTGTTATTTATTTATCATTTATTGCGTGAAACAGAGGCTATTATAAATTAAATGTATGTTCCACATATTTGGCCGTTAAGTTATGAGTATTGTTTGACACCTTTTCATACTTGACATTTTATTATTTGTCATTTTTATTTTTATTTTATTAATGTTCTGTAATCGAAAAAGTTAGTATACCTAGGTTTCTTAAAAAATATAGCTGTTTGTAGGAAAATCACGTGAAACGACAGCAAATTCGAAATTCAAAACATAATTCCTGCTTTATCAAAAAAATAATTTCCAATACAATTATAAATCTATTGCATTGATAACAAAGCTCAAAACGGCACAGACCTCTGACCCGTTTTAATGCAGTTTCTGTAATATTCAAAATGTCCTAAGTGCAGCATAGAAGAAAACCTTACTGTTTTGACGATTTCAAACGAATTATCAGCTGAGTGGGTCATGATTCCGATTTGTTGACTGTACATAGGGATAGACAGTGAAGAAAGTTATGTAATTTAAATCAAATTAAAAGCTATAAAAGAATTTTGAATTTGAAAATTGAAAGACCATTTATTAGTGATAGCACAGATAATATAATATAGTACTATTCGTGACAGTCAGTATTTAAATAAGGATAAAGTTCCGACGGAATTTATCATCTTTGTAAACAGTATACCTTTATAAAAGGTATAGGTAGGTAATACCTTTGAATATTACATGAAGTCTCTGCTCTTAATTTTGTCCTTTAATACTCTCGGTCTGAGCAGAGCTTCAAACAGGATTTAAACCTATCCCGTTGACAAGGACCCGGACTTCCAGCATTAATAAGCTATTAGATTGAAGGACCAAAATTGTGCATAAATGATGGCAGATTACTGGTCTGCCCACATTGAGGACCCCTGAATTTTGGTCTATTTTAGAGAACGTATTGTGTTTGCCTTAGATACAAATTAAAATACCATTGTCATAAGAATTGGTAGGTAACCCAAACATAACATAACATCACGCCTGTATTTCCCCGAAGGGGTAGGCAGAGGTGTATAGTACACCCACATTTCGCCAGTTATGTTATAGTCCCATGTAATAGGGGGCGAGCCTATTGCCACTAACCGGGCACAAATCCATACTCCGGGATGCTACTGAGAATTTCCTAATTGAAAAACCCAATAACACTTTACCCGACCCGGGAATCGAACCCAGGACCCCACGCCCAGCAGTCGCGCTTGCGACCACTAGACCAACGAGGCAGTGAATTGGTAGGTAGAAGAGTTTTATTACATTGGTTATGTAATGGATTAATAATGACCAATTTCACTAATATCTGGTAGGTTCCAATACTGATGAAGAAACTATTACTGCATATGATTACAATAAATATAACGTTTTCATTAAAAACGTCTTCAACCAGTGCGTCCTACCCGTGACTTACGGTGCCGAGACGTGGACACTGACAGTTGGACTAGTCCACAAATTCAGAATCGCTCAGCGAGCTATGGAGTGGGCTATGCGTGGAGATTATTTGAAGCATAAAATCTGTAACGAAACTGGAGAAGAACCGAAGTGACCGAAATGGCTTGTAGGATCAGTAAACTGTAGTGGCAGTGTACTCTTCACGTCTGTCAAAGGACCGATGGCCGATGGAGCAGACAAGTCTTTGAGTGGAGACTGTCGGCCGGTGGACTGGTGGTGGTTGAAGAAGGTAGCTGGGGGGACTGGATGTGCAAGGAAGAGGACGCGTGTTATGGCAAAACTTAGGAGAGACCTATGCCCAACAGTGGCCTGCGATAGGCTGAGTTCAGATTCATTCAAAGCACTGCGATTTTTAAAACGTAATACCACAAAATGCGTGATTGAAATCATGCGATACACTCTTTTCTCTGTCACCATACTTAGTACCAAGAACCAAATTTAAGAATTCACCTGGTTGAAAGCTTCGTTTTAGTACTCTTAACAAACATAACCTTGGCAAAAAATTTCAAGCTCACATTACGATTTAATACTTTCTGTTATTGCCTGTATGTGGGTTACATGCATCGTTACAACCTGTCGTTTAGAAATATTATTGCTTTCGTGTTATTTCGTATCATTGTCTCGTTTATGGTTTTGATCTTTGTAGGATGAGTTTACTTTGAAACATTGTTTTGGATACTCAGGTTAGGAATCAGGTTGGTATTAAAATAGGGAATGATTTTGTATTTAAATAAAACATTGACTTTTACTTCGAACCAACAATACCTTGTGGAGATAAAGCCAGAAATTAATATGAATCACTCAGTGTTGGATTAATGGAAACATTCCTAAATCACTTTTCACACCATCTTAACTTAAAAGCTTTCCACGACGGCGACGTCAAAGTAGATTTTTCCCAAATTACACCTTAACATGTTATTCGAGTAAAACTTGCAGGAAATGACAACAAACAAGCTTGAACAGGCTTCGGGCAAACAATATCATGTACTTGCACGAACTTGTCTCAAACTTTGAGCAATTATTACTTGACAAGGGACCAAGTTTGAGAGCAGTACCTTCACTAAGTATTTTTAGATTTTCTTTAATATCCGTATTGATTTCAGGATGAAGGTTTTGCTGTTTATCCTTAATAAGAAAGTTGTTAAAGACGTGTATTAAAACAGACTATTCTTGGACTTACTGCCTACTTCCTAAGTGTATTCGTTTTCATAAAAGCACTTTCTTCCGCGCACTGGAAGGCGCAGCGTGGGTAGGCCCCCCACAAGGTGGACCAACGACCTAGTGAAGGTCGCGGGAATCCACTGGATGCGGAAAGCGCAGGACCGGTCGTTGTGGCGATGCTTGGAGGATGCCTATGTCCAGCAGTGGACGTCTTTCGGCTGAAATCATGATGATGATGAAAAGCACTTTGGGTTTTTAAGCATAACTTATTCTTAACAGTATTCCATGAGGTATAACTTCGAATCAGTATTTATATTTATCTTACATTAACTGTCGTTGAGAATTGAAAATAGTTGTCAATTTAACAATGTAAATTTTAATGTCTTTGATATAGATAATAACTGCTACAGAAGGAGTAACCTATTGATAAATTCCCAGGGGTTAAGATGAATTGACCTACTTCACTTGCAAAGACTGTTTGACATTAACAATCTTATACCCGAGTCAAGTTATATAGGAAGTTAAATACAGATTCCCAGTTTAATATATGAATATCTAAAGCTAGGTACTGAATCAGCAGAAACCACACTTTGAGGTAGGACTCCTGAGAATGCAATAACATTCATTACATGAGTTTCGCTTACCAACCACAGGTGCTCGCTTCGAATTAAACTAAGTTTAGCATTTCTAGCTATCTAGAGTTTTGGCTTGCTACTTGTCTTTTTTGGAATCTTTTGGTTGTGTAGGTATTTCCAAATAAGTGTCTATTAATAATTTCTTAGGTTTTCGCGATCACTACACATTATAATAACACAAAAACAGAAAAAAAAACATCCTAATTTTAATAGAGAAGATGGTTGGCAGCTACCCCCTGTTTGAAACCCAGTCCTAAAAATAATCAAGTCCCAAACAGCACGCAACACTGTAAAAGATAATAATATTGTGAGTGATTACTGCGTGCATCGAAACGACTTTGAACTTGTAGACTACCCCAACTGTCAGTGTCCACGTCTCGGCACCGTAAGTCATGACAGGCAGGACGCACTGGTTGAAGACCTTTGTCTTCAAACTTTGCGGTATAGGCGACAAAAACTGTACGGTAGATAAAAAAATACTTTTTTAGAAATATCTGTAAAGACGCTAGTCATCTTAGTTTACCTGCGACCACGAAACGCTGCAAAGCTTCAAAACGTCAGGAAAACCAATTTAAGTGTCTATTATTATGACGGTCACTATCCCCCTCGTATGTGAAACCACCTTTTAAAGACAACGTCTATATAGCTCTTATTATTATCTTTCTATAGATCATCATTATGAGTGATTTATGAGTATGACGATTTTTCAATATTAAAACATACTGTGTACCTTGTCCGTATTTTTTCGTTTTTTACTGAGATGGCAAAGAAAGTACAATAATATTTGCAAAGAAAACTCGAGAAACATCAACACACATTTAAAATTCCCTCAGAAGCCTGCAGCCAAAAAAGCGCTAATTACCATTGCCTCCAATATTCCCAATAACAAAATTAACATCGCTATATTCAAATTGGGCGTAAAAAGGAAACCGACCAGGAAACAGCCATGAATAATACTGGTAACGTATTGCTATCCTGCCAATTTCCTGCGGTTGGCTCCGGATCCCAAATGCTGGGCTCCCAGCTCCCCGTTGTATGCTTAACCGCATTATCTATTCAGGAATTGATTTGTGTTTGTGATAATGGAAGGTAGTGTACGTCTGTATGAATATGTGAACAGGTGCTCGTAATGGCACGTTTTGGGGAATTCTGATACTGCTTTGAGTGATTGTTGAGTTACTGAACGATGCAAATATTGGTGTTGATTGGAATAGATATTCAGGAATGTTTAGTAAATGAACTACCTTGGGACCTGCGTTTATTTTCAGTAGTAGCATTGGCAAGATTCAGAAAAAAGACAAATATCGCCAATAAATATGTAGCTATAGAATAAAAATCAAAATCTTCAAAGTCGAAACAAATAAAAGAAATGTTCACTACGAAAACAATAGGAAATAAAACATCAAAAAGTGATTAATTTATAAAGTTAAGTTAAGAAAATAAAACAAAATTTTATTTCCCCCAACTTTAATCGAATCATCCTAACTTCCAACATTTGACTTTAATCAACTTATTAATTTACTGAAAATCAAACAGAAAAATCACAAGTTCCGAATGTATACTCCAATAAAGGTTTTCAAATAAAATGAAAAGTTGGACGGTAATCACAATGAAATTCCGATAACTGGGCCTTTAGGGATCCTTCGCAAACAGATGTATTTGTTCAATGTATAATGAAGACTGAGTTAGTTAGAGATCAAGTTCTGGAATCCCGAGGGCGCGTTGAGATGAGATCTTGCAGGTTCGAATTGTTCGTCTACTGTTTGAAGAGTTAGAATTTGAATTGATGTTCGACTAATTATTGTGGGTTTATCGAAATTCTATGAAGATATAATAGTTATAGGTAATGTTGCTCAAGGGGTTTATCAAATATCAGATCTATGTATCCAAAATACATCCAAAAGAAGATGTAGATATTGTGCTTTTAAATGAAAATAATATTGTAGAACATTTGTGGTAGTGCTAGTGGTAGTATAGGTTTGTATAGATATTAGTTAGTATGTAAGACAAGGCATGGCAGAACAGCACAGAGTATATTCTAATGCAGTAATAGTCAATAATTGAACCTTGAAGTAAACACACGTGTTTCTGTATTACTATCCCGCTCCCGTCACTGCATGGTGACCCTGCCAGGATTCGAAACTGGAACTTGTTTGTAGTATCTTAGTACTGGATTTATTTATTGATTTATAATTTATGTACACACAATAAAACATAAAAAGAGACAGCATTAAAAGTATGTAGTATTTAATGTTCTTGTTCAAGGAAGTCGTTAATAATTAAGAAAAACCTTAAAACGATTCTGAATAAATGATTTTAAGTTTGGAAGTAAAATAATTTCGGGACTATGAGCGCCCCCAAAGTCCTTAAAACCTTGATGAAAAAGTTAAATAAAGCGAGACATAAACCGTAAAATGAGTTTTAAAATTTGAAGTTCAACACAAACTGGTTTCCTAATTTGTCTCGACAAGGTAGTACCAAAAAAATGCCAGGAACATTAATCCATTCATTAAAATTTATTTTCTGCTGTATGTGAAATTCTATCCCTAAGACTATTTATAGTTGCTTCTCTTAAGACGTCGATGTCTTCGTTTAAGGGTCTGTAGTTGACTGATAATATCCAGAAGTGATTAATCAGTTTTATTATTATTTGCAGCTCTGGTAACTAAGCTCTTTTGTTGATTTCTTATAAAAACCGATAAAACATTTTCAAATACCTACAAAAATAATTGGTAGGTACTGAAACAGAAACAGCTGAATTTATTAATCCCCGAATTACACGACAGATGCTACGTTACAATCGGTCCAGGATGTCAATTTGCTCTCGATTCGGAATTAAAATTAAATCCAGTTTGAGCGACATTCGTTAATACTAAACATGTTAACTGATCAATTGGACCCAGAGCGGTTTTAACTGTTTGGTTTTGTTTAACAAATATTTTTGAAGCTGGTTGTAATTACGTTTTGATGTTGCTTTTAGAGCGTGCTCAAATTATTTGTTTAGTATTTTTTTCATTTGATGGAATATAATGAAATGCATTTGTTAGCAATATGTATTCATAGAGAACCTACGGATTATCTTAATAAAAATATTTTTCTGTATGTGGTAATGATATATACCGCAAATTTTGAAGACAAAAGTTTTCAACCTGTGCGTCCTGCCTGTCATGACTTACGGTGCCGAGACGTGGACACTGACAGTTGGGCTAGTCCCCAACTTTAAAGTCGCTCAGCGAGCTATGGAGCGAGCTATGCTTGGAGTTTCTTTGAAGGATAAAATCCGTAACGAGATTATCCGGAAAAGAACCGGAGTGTCCGACATAGCTTGTAGGATCAGTAAGCTGAAGTGGCAGTGGACTGGCCATGTCTGTCGAAGGACCGATGGCCGCTGGAGCAGACGAGTCCTTGAGTGGAGACCGCGAATCGGCAAACGCAGCGTAGGGCGCCCCCCTGCCAGGTGGACCGACGACCTAAAGGACGTGGCTGAGGGAGACTGGATGCGGAAGGCAGAGGACCGAGCGTTGTGGCGCAACTTGGGAGAGGCATATGTCCAGCAGTGGACTGCGATAAGCTGAGTTGATTGAATGATATAGCAATGATATATACATGATATACGTGGGACACTCAGAAAGTTTTGCGAAACTAAAAAAAATTGTTCTATACGTACATATATTTTTATCAAATCTTTTCAAAGTACTTTCCACCAGCCTCTATACAAAGATTCATGCGCCTAAACCAGTTTTCAAAACACTTTTTCCAGTCCGCCGCAGACACCTCTTTTACAGCCTGCTCGAACGCAGCCAGCGCATCTTCCGGCGACGAAAATTGTATCCCTTTGAGCTGATTTTTTATTTTTGGGAATAAAAAGAAGTCACACGGTGCAAGATCAGGGCTGTAAGGAGGGTGACCCAGGAGTTTGACTGGCGTGCTGTCCAGGAAGTCCCTCGTTTTGAGTGCGGTGTGCGCAGGTGCATTGTCGTGGTGGAGCAGTAGCCCGCGGAGCCCTGTGTTTGGTCGCTTGTTGCTTATAACAGAGAAAACTTCTGGCAAACATTTGGTAGTATACCATTCGGCATTAATGCTTCTTTGATCCCGTAAGGGAATTGATACCAAGTGGCCAGTCAAATTAAAAAAGCTAGCGATCAAAATCTTACCCCCGCTTCTAGATCGCTTCACTTTGGTAGGCGTTGGCTCATTTTGAAACACCCAAACAGTCGACTGGCGCTTGGTTTCTGGGTCGTATTGATAAATCCAGGACTCATCACCTGTAACGATGTCGTAAACACGCCGAGACGAGCCTGCTTCAAATTTGTTAAGCATATCACGGCACCATTCCACCCGGGCCTGCTTCTGAGCATCGGTGAGGTTGTGCGGCACCCAGCGTGATACTATCCTCCTCACGCGAAGATGGCTGTGTAGAATCTCGTGAACGCTTCCCGATCCAATCTTCAATATGTGTTGAATCTCCTGATATGTAATTCGCCTATTGTCTTGGATTAAATTTTTCACTGCTAGCACGTTTTCTTCAGTAACAGCCGTCAAAGGGCGACCGCTTCTTTCGTCATCCCCCAAAGTTGGTCGACCGCGCTTGAATTCGTTATACCAACGATACACGGTTGCCTTGGAAGGGCCTTCATCCATGAATGCCATTTGAAGTCTATCGTACGATTCATCCGGTTTCAGGCGACACTTGAAATCGTATAAAATCATAGCTCTAAAATGTTCCCGGCGCAGATCCATATTTCAGTAAGACACAATACTTTGAATTAACTCGCAAAAAATGTGGAGGGAAATTTTGAAATTGGAACTTACTTATTTTTACTTATAAATAATCATATTTTCGAAAAACATTATAACTGGCCAGTCTCCCATATATAAAAACTTTTTTTCGCAATACTTTCTGAGGGGCCTGGTATAAACTCTCTTTGACGAGCATTATAAATAATATCATTATTGTATTCATCTATTTCTAGAGGCATATCATAAAAACTTAATAACTTCTTAGGTTTTCGCGATCACTACACATTATAATAAAACAAAGTTTAACCGGATTAAATCGCGTATATTATTTAAATTGGTTTCCCTGACAAAAAACCTAAACCTAAACCAAAAACCTAAACTACTAACTAAAACCTATTTCAAGCCCCAAAGAAAGATCAGCCAACTCCTCAGACCGGTGAAATGTTACATTCCCTTACAAGATGCAGGGGTCTACAAGATTGATTGTGATTGTGGATTATCATACATAGGGCAAACAAAGCGTAGTATAGCCACTAGAATTAAAGAACATATAGCAGATGTCAAGAACAGACGCTCCACAAAGTCTGCAGTGTGTGAACATGCCCTAGACAAACCCAACCATTTTCTTCGATTTGATAAACCACAAGTTCTGGCGAAGGAAAACCGATATGTACCTAGAATGCTCCGTGAGGCTATTGAAATTAAAAAACATCCTAATTTTAATAGAGAAGATGGTTGGCAGCTACCACCTGTTTGGAACCCAGTCCTAAAAATAATCAAGTCCCAAACAGCACGCAACACTGTAAAAGATAATGATAATTATTGTGAGTGATTACTGCGTGCATCGAAACGATTTTAATTAATAATATTGTACGGTAGATTAAAATAATTTTTTAGAAATATTTGTAAAGACGCTTGTCATCTTAGTCTACCTGCGACCACGAAATGCTGCAAAGCTTTCGAAACGTCAGGGAAACCAATTTAAATAATATACGCGATTTAATCCGGTTAAACTTTGTTTTATTATAAGGCATATCATAAACTATAAATTCTCCAACAACTATCTCACGAAGCGCCATCACATCGGATAAGGACAACTATCCAATACGATGATTGACGTTCCATCAAATATTCCCGCTTATTTCTCTAAGGAATATCAGTTCCTCATACTTCATCCCGAACATCTCCATAACTGCGACCCCCGAGGAAATCGCGTACACAAACCCCCATAAACCAGAGTTTATGTCCTTGAAAAATATGACAGCCATGCCCCAAAACATATTCATATCATCGCAAAAACAGTAAAACTTAAAGGAGAACAATAAAACGGATAGTTTTATGTACGTTTTATATCGTCGACAGGTGAGGCTCAGGGATGCTCCTATATTTTATCGTCCGGAACCGAATTTCGTACACAAAAGAATATATGAACGTTATAGGAATACCGGAGCTTACGAAGACAAATATTGCTTTGAATGCATCTGGAATGTTGAAATTCATCGCTTGTTGTCAAAAATATTTTTGAGTTCTGTTTAAAGGACCAAATGTTTTAGATTATTTTAAATTCTCTCTCTTGGTAATTCTATCTCAGTGAACAAAGAAAAGTGCGAAATTAATTTGTCAAAATGGCAATAATTAAACACAAGACATTCCAAACTTTCCTTGTAAAAATTTACTTACAAACGTTCCCTGAATATTTTCTTTTTAATAGTGCATTATTTTAAAGTTTATGGTCACGAAATAATTTCAGCTCGTGCCATTAACTCATGGAACGACTGTACTTGCACGTTTTTATGTCCCGCTGGGGGCTTACCGATCCAGTGGGTGACGAGTCTTTATTCACGCTCACGAGGTACTCGTAATGATGGTACCTTTAAAAGAAATATTTTACTAAGGCCCATATTACAGACCGTTCCTCAAGTACAGTTTAAACTTCAATCACCTGATCACTACTTATGGATAGAATCGTTACTTGATTATCGGTCTTATTCCAATACGGTAATTATAAACGTTAATTCAACAACATAACACACGAATTTGACCTGAAATAGAATAGACATCTCTACTTAAGCGTAGTCTGGACCACACTAGAGTGATTACAGATCCAATTTCTGCTCAAATACCGAAACAGGTGACAGTATAAAAGAAAGCTAAACTCAGCTGAACTGTGATCAAGAAATCTCTGCTTGAGGCATGTTCTAAAATTAAATCCCAACTAAAAACTAATTTTAAACAGAGATCAACACTTGAGGAACTTTCTGTAATACGGGCCTAAAATTTACCTATCACCGTTCAAAAGATACAGGCCTGTGACAGAAATACGGACGGACGGACAGCGTAGCGAGAGTAATAGGGTCCCGTTTGGCACCCTTTGGGTACGGAACCCTAAAAACTTACGTGAGTGCGGAACATTTAATAACTGATCTTTAGAAGGTGAATGAATGACATGTCTTTCAAACATAAAATAAAATACATTTTGCTAACAAACAGAAAATTAGACGTGTACAAAGCGGAGTCGTGTTTTGATGTTTTTTGACATTTTTGAAAATTTTACGGTGAATATACGTGGGACACTCAGAAAGTTTTGCGAAACTAAAAAAAATTGTTCTATACGTACATATATTTTTATCAAATCTTTTCAAAGTACTTTCCACCAGCCTCTATACAAAGATTCATGCGCCTAAAACAGTTTTCAAAACACTTTTTCCAGTCCGCCGCAGACACCTCGTTTACAGCCTGCTCGAACGCAGCCAGCGCATCTTCCGGCGACGAAAATTGTATCCCTTTGAGCTGATTTTTTATTTTTGGGAATAAAAAGAAGTCACACGGTGCTAGATCAGGGCTGTAAGGAGGGTGACCCAGGAGTTTGACTGGCGTGCTGTCCAGGAAGTCCCTCGTTTTGAGTGCGGTGTGCGCAGGTGCATTGTCGTGGTGGAGCAGTAGCCCGCGGAGCCCTGTGTTTGGTCGCTTGTTGCTTATAACAGAGAAAACTTCTGGCAAACATTTGGTAGTATACCATTCGGCATTAATGCTTCTTTGATCCCGTAAGGGAATTGATACCAAGTGGCCAGTCAAATTAAAAAAGCTAGCGATCAAAATCTTACCCCCGCTTCTAGATCGCTTCACTTTGGTAGGCGTTGGCTCATTTTGAAACACCCAAACAGTCGACTGGCGCTTGGTTTCTGGGTCGTATTGATAAATCCAGGACTCATCACCTGTAACGATGTCGTAAACACGCCGAGACGAGCCTGCTTCAAATTTGTTAAGCATATCACGGCACCATTCCACCCGGGCCTGCTTCTGAGCATCGGTGAGGTTGTGCGGCACCCAGCGTGATACTATCCTCCTCACGCGAAGATGGCTGTGTATAATCTCGTGAACGCTTCCCGATCCAATCTTCAATATGTGTTGAATCTCCTGATATGTAATTCGCCTATTGTCTTGGATTAAATTTTTCACTGCTAGCACGTTTTCTTCGGTAACAGCCGTCAAAGGGCGACCGCTTCTTTCGTCATCCCCCAAAGTTGGTCGACCGCGCTTGAATTCGTTATACCAACGATACACGGTTGCCTTGGAAGGGCCTTCATCCATGAATGCCATTTGAAGTCTATCGTACGATTCATCCGGTTTCAGGCGACACTTGAAATCGTATAAAATCATAGCTCTAAAATGTTCCCGGCGCAGATCCATATTTCAGTGAGACACAATACTTTGAATTAACTCGCAAAAAATGTGGAGGGAAATTTTGAAATTGGAACTTACTTATTTTTACTTATAAATAATCATATTTTCGAAAAACATTATAACTGGCCAGTCTCCCATATATAAAAACTTTTTTTCGCAATACTTTCTGAGGGGCCTGGTACATTTAAATGAAAATCTGTTACACCAGAATCTAGAAATGTACAAGATGTATCTTATTCGTAAATAAAAATCGGAAAAACTATTGGAATTCCCAAATGCCAAGCAAAATAGTGCAAGAACATACCTTAATTTGGAAAAGAATAATATCAAGATGTTTTAATTTAATCTTGTTTTCCTTTTTCCAGAATCTAGTTAATATGATGAAAAATCATATATATATATATATATATATAAAAATAAATTAATAGTTTAAAAAACACTAGAAAAACACGCTTATAACATTGAAACCTGATCGTGTTCAAAGTCCATTACGTGGCCTTTCTCACAAGTGCAAACACGACTATGATACGATATTCCATCATGGAATGCCAGTGCCTATCTTCCGGCTTCATCATCAGACCTTGAAACCTAATCGTGGTCAATGTTCATTACAAGACTTTTCTAAGAAATCCAAAACAGCTATGATATGATTTTCCATCATGAAGTTCCAGTTCATATCTTTCGGCTCCATCATCAGATCAGTTCCATATTATTGTATTGTCATCAGAACTACATACAGCTGCCAATTATCATTACGCTACGACCCTTGGAAGATGGTTAAATTAGTTACCTTAGATTGTGTGCGAATGTGATGCAGTGCACCACATCAGAAGCCAGCATATTGGAGGCCAAGTCATCTCAATGCGGGAGATCAAATCCTCCTCCCCCAAGGTCATAGTCGACTTTATGATTGACTTGCAGCTTGGGGAAGTGCTGTAATGCTGCAAGAGGTGTCACAATAGATCTTATTAGGTCGCAGTGGCTTAGGGGCGTTCAAGACCCCTACCTCTTTCCTCAAAATAATAATACCTTAGATTCCATTACATAGTTACATACAGGTCGACGTAATAAAAGCGTGTTAATTAGATCTACGTCGTATCCAAAAATGATAATATTTTGAATCAAAAATTCCTATGTTCCCAATGCCACCCCTTAATGGCCCTTCAGATAGTTCTATAGAATGTTTGTGTTACCAATTCCATCAGTTCTGCGAATTAAGAAGAACGCTGAATGAGATTTCCCGTTTATTCAATAAAATTCAATTATTGCCATAATCGGATTATTATAATACACTGAATGAAATTTATTATTACTTCATCTTTAAAATGAAAGGATTATTTCCTTACCTACTGTTTTTTCTAATAATATTTTGGTTTATTATAAAACTTTTAAACATACAATTGAACCAACGAAAACAGAAACTGAAAAGCGAAAAATAAAAGAAGCTTTTAGTCTTTTCCTAACTAAACGAATGTAAATAACTAATTATGAGTCGGCGCCAAACAAACAAGCAAAATGTGTGCAAGTTGCAAATGGTCGAGCGGAGAACGCATTTTTGGGAAGTTATTGTTTATCGTTGAAAATTTCACGTTGTATTTAATGTTATGTTGTTTTTATTATTTATTATTTATATAAATTAATTTAATGATTTTCGTTGATTGTTTGTTTGGCGCCGACTCATATGTTTGTTTACCTATTTATTGCGAATGTGCATTATCTAACTAGCTTTTTATTCATTTATCGGCTACCTAAATTGATAGTAATATTTCAGAGAATATAATATTACTACTACTTATTCTTCAACAATCTCAACAAATAAAATAAATCAAAATTAAAAAAAACACAGACACAAAAAAATCAAATCAATCTTTATTTGATAACATATGTGTAACATGGTGACAAAAGTCGGTCTCTCATCTTATCATGATTATCATATCAGCCGAAAGACGTCCACTGCTGGCAACGACCATACAGCTCAATAGACGCCTAATGTTGAATATAATGCGTACGTACGTAATATTTTCAATTTTCTGAGCCGAAGAGGACCTGCATTATAAATTGTAGATTAACATATATTTTTTTTGGATTTTTTACGATAAAGATTACGGAGGAAAAGTGACATAAAAAACCGAAATAAAGCCCAATTCACGTATATCGCCGCCTTAATTCTGCCACTAGCTGAGGCGGAGTACTGCAATCCGATTTGCCCTACCAAGGCGGCTATTGGCTAATCACTAAAACGGCAATTGAGACATCTCATGTAAGTGGTCAAAACAGATTTGAAGATTTCATATGGCGAATAGTGTCGACCTGCATTAGTGAAATTTCATAGATGTGTTGCAGACATCGGTCGCCTGTTATGAGGCGTCTATGGGCTCTATGGTCGTTGACTACTGGACATAGGCCACCCCTAAGTATCGCCACAACGACCGGTCCTGCGTTTTCCGCATCCAGCGGATTCCCGCGACCTTCACCAGGTCGTCGGTCCACCGTCGGCTGAATTATAAATAAGGCTTATATGTTCAACTGCTTACCAAATTGAGTAGTAAATTGAATCCAAAAAAAACAATTTTCAACCCAAAATAGGTAAATTCAATGGTTCAATTTTGTTAATCAAACATTCATACTTATTCAATTTCTAAATCAACAAAATTCTTAAAGAAACTACAATTCCACACAGACTTACTGCTACTACCACAATAATAAATTGGATAAAGATACTTTGAAATCGCTCCAGGGGACATGCCGGGAAATTCCCTCTGTAATGCTCCAACTATGTCAAATTGTGAGAACGTGGTACCAACTTCAATTTATAGGCTCTGCTGCGACTGGGCGATTACTGTTGCAGGCTTTTGAAGTCGGTCCGCAGACTTTTATGAAGGCAAAGGGCTTAGTTAGATTTACTTTCGAGATGTGACTTTTAAGTTTTATGAGATAAGTTATGGAGAATTTAAATAAATACAGCATGACTGGATGAGATATGATGATAACATAAAATAACATAACATCACGCCTGTATTTCCCCGAAGGGATAGGCAGAGGTGTAATGGTACACCCACATTTCGCCAGTTATGTTATAGTCCCATGTAATAGGGGGTGAGCCTATTGCCATTGACCGGGCACAAATCCAGACTACGGGCTGTTACTGAGAATTTCCTAATGAAAAAACCCAATAACACTTTGCCTGACCCGGAATCGAACCCAGGACCTCACGCTCAGCAGTCGCGCTTGCAACCACTAGACCAACGAGGCAGTCTCAGATATGATGATGAAGTGACATATTCAAGAATATGGACTTCCATACATACATACTTATGTGCGTCCACCACAGACCAGTAAGCCTCTAGGCGCCGGACAGCTGGATACCCCCGGTCACCATGCATATGCAGTACCACTGCATATCATACGCCCCGCTGAAATCAGAACGTCACTCCGCTAACGGCACCAATCATACCACCTAACTTTAGAGCCGACGAATCATAACGCGCTGTCCGCCCCCCGGTCCCCGCCAACATTTTACGACTGTGTTCTCATGCAAAATGTGCAAAATGCGTTGAGGGTATATGGGAATTTTTGCATGGGGTAAGCGAGAGCGATGCGTCGTGTTCACCCACACACATCTTGTTGTAATGTCGACGGACCAAGCCGCGGCGTACAGAAAAACCTAAACTGGTTTATGTCCTATACCACAGAAATACAATAGATAGAATGGTTGTAATCACAATTTTACTTGCAAGTTGTTTTTTTTTTTTGCTCGCAAGTAAAAAAATATATATTAATCCTATGTACTGCAATGTACAATTTCTGCAGTCAGAAACATCACAATAAGGCATTTCTGTGGGTTTTTGTTACAGTATTTATAGAAACAAGTTATAAGGCGTGCTAAGAAAGGCTTTGAAATATCCTGTACTATAATAATAAAAATAAAAAAAGTATAATAATAATAAAATAAAATAAAAAGTCAAGTAATAATTAATAATAAATAATTATAATTAATAAATATCATAATAAATAAATAATAATAAAAGTAATAATAATAAATAATAAATACAATTAATTATATTACTAATAATTGTAAAGTATTATGTATTTATTATTAAGTATTATGTATAAGTTTTGTAGTGTGTGCATCAAATGGAGCGCAAGAATAAAATCTTTTTCTTTCTTTCTTTCTTTCTATAATGCATGGTGCTGCTACGCACGCCCTGCCCACATGGCCATTCTATCTATTTCTGTGTTCTACACTGTATCTGCCAAATGTATGTATTTTTTTGTGGAAAATATATAAATAATTAAATAAAACTTTGCTTATGCGGCGTTTTGAGGATAAATGGTCTGTGACGTACACTTAATACAAAAAAAATACGAAAAAAATATTCCACGATACATCACGGCTACAGGAGTATACATGCATAAATGTGTAGAGGTCTGCTGACTACTACAAAAGGTGGAGAAGGTGGAAATAGCGACCGATCGACACTACAATAGAATATATACTAACGACAAGAAGAGAGACTGCCTCGTTGGTCTAGTGGTTGCAAGCGCGACTGCTGAGCGTGGGGTCCTGGGTTCGATTCCCGGGTCGGGCAAAGTGTTATTGGGTTTTTTCATTAGGAAATTCTCAGTAGCAGCCCGGAGACTGGATTTGTGCCTGGTCAATGGCAATAGGCTCGCCCCCTATTACATGGGACTATAACATGACTGGCGAAATGTGGGTGTACTATTACACCTCTGCCTACCCCTTCGGGGAAATACAGGCGTGATGTTATGTTATGTTATGTTATGTGACAAGAAGCGAAACATAAGCATGTGTGCTTGTAAAACTGCTCGCGGCTATGTGTGCGGGTTGGGGCGAACGCGGGGTCCGTGTGCGGTGCGCGGCGTGTGGAACGGGCAGTCTCTCGGCTGCCTCAGCCAAGGCCTATTGCATTCACGCGCTCGCTCAAGGTCATCGGCGAGTGAGCTCACACGTACACGGAGTGTCACCGTGTCTACCGTGCTAGGTGCAACCTACCGCACAACCTCACCGCATGAAAACCGATAACCACTGCCGTGCTAGGTGCCTCACCACATGCAATTTTGATTTGTAAGTGCGGAACAATGCCCACAGTAATTGATGAAATCGATTGGAATATTATGATACTATTGAGGGGCTCGTAGCGATGCAACTACTGCGCGGATTGTACGATCTGCAAGGTTAAGCTGCACTTGCCGCGGTCAGTCTGTGGATGGGTGACCGTTTCGTTACACATCGAGACCCCTCCGTGCCTCGGAGAGCACGTTAAGCTGTCGGTCCCGGTTGTCATACGAATATCTATGGCAGTCGTTACGGGTAGTCAGAAGCCTGAAAGTCTGACAACTGGTCTAACCTCCGAATGTCAGTATTACCCAGTAACTGGGTTGCGGGGGTCTGATGGCAGTCGCTCCGTGTAAAATGCTGATGTTTAGCCGCATCTGGCTAGACTGGAAGCCGACCCCAATATAATTGGGAAAAGGCTCGGAGGATGATGATTGGAATATTATGATACAAGGGAGCTAAGCTGTAACACCGTTTATTTATTCACAAAAATGTGTACTATTTTCAAAATCAAAACTCAGCTGAGATCTTAATCATCATCATCATCATCATTTCAGCCAAAAGACGTCCACTACTGGACATAGGCCTCACCCAAGCATCGCCACAACGACCGGTACTGCGCCTTCCGCATTCAGCGGATTCCCGCGACCTTCACCAGGTCGTCGGTCCACATTGTGTCCACCGGCCTACCCACGCTGCACCTTCCAGTATGCGGTCGCCACTCCAGAATTTTACTGCCCCATCGCCCATCTGTTCTGCGAGCAATGTGCCCCGCCCACTGCCACTTAAGTTTGGCAATTCTTCGGGCTATTTCGGTTACTTTCGTTCTCCTGCGAATCTCCTCATTCTCCATCACGCAGGGACACTCCGAGCATAGCCCTCTCCATTGACCTTTGAGTGACTTTGAGCCTTGTTATCAGGCCCATTGTTAGCGACCACATTTCAGATAGCCGATAGTTTAGATCGTTTCAGCCGAGATCTTGGACGAATAAAAAAAGCGGCCGGAATATCACTAAACAAAAAGAGAAGTGAATATAGTAAGATGGCTCGCTAAAATGTACGGGCTGGCACGCACACATTCATAAGACAAAAAGCCGCGGTTACACGACAAATCTCGTGTGACGGTAGTCGTTGTCGTAGTGTCACAAATACAATAACAATATATATCTGGTATGTTAAAATTCTGTCGAAATTATAGTGGGTTTAGGAAAAAACGAAGAGCTTCAATTTTTCTTAGCGAGATTCTGTCCACCATTTTTTATTCGTCCAAGTCCGAGATTTAAAAAAAATGCAAAGTAAAAAGCACCCGTGTTTTATAAGCTGCATTATGAACCTAAAAGCGGTGCAATAAGAGCCACTTTACGGCCAAGTTTCGTTGTAAAAATATTTCAAATATTAAGGTTTTTTTTACATATTTGGAACGAGAATCAAGTGCTAAACATCCTCCTTCAATAAGTCCCTCGTTTAACTAGACACTGAAAATTAGGACCATAGTGGATAAGAGATACTAGCATATATTTTTTTATGGGAAGACCCAAAATTATCACACATGTTACCAATTGGGGTAGTAAGAGACTATAGATTTCCCACCCTCTACGATCCTGACAAACCTCTTTCACTTCATCTAGGTCCATTAACCCTTTAATGCATGCTAGAGTGTACTTATTATGTAGAAAATATCAATTTCTATAGATTTACTTCTAGGAGTTTCAGTTACTTTACAGTATGTAAAATTTCTCTTGAAATTAAAATTACCGTGTATTTTAAACATTTTGTTCATTATTTGACATAGTACACCTTTTTACTGTTAATAATTTATTAATGTGTGGCACAATTAAATTTATTTGGTAGTCTATAGCCTGGGGCGGACTAATAGGACGGGACAAGCTGATTCGTAATCGTGGCCACACGTATTTACAACGTGGAAACATACGGCGTAATTATATGTGCGGTGACGATCATTTAGAAAGCAGAGTGTGGTTAAAGATGACCGTGTGCTTGGTTTTGTTAATTATTAATTTTCTTTTTTTTCTGTATAAAATAAATTAAAATGAATTATATTTACGGGACTCTTTGCACAATTAAATCAAAACAAAACAAACATTTTAACTAACCTCGACGTTTCGTTTCCAGGGCCAATGCAATTTGGCCGAAACTTCCCGAAAAAAGTCCCGTAATTATAGTTCAATATGAGTGTATTCGCGAAAGTTTAAAAAGTTCCAAGTTAAGTGAGTATGTAAAAAAAAAAATGGCATAAAACACATATAGGTACATGACTTAGGGTTAGTTAGGACACGGGGTAAGTTCGTTCAAATGGATTTTCCGCAGAAAGTGTCGTCACAATATTACGACGCGCACTAAAGTGAGGTGTAGGATAAACTGACGTGATACACTATTACCGCTAGCAATTAAAAATGTCACCACACTGCGTCAAATCCATTTGAACGAACTTACCCCGTGTCCCGACTTACCTCAAGTCACTATACACAATTTAATTTATAAAAACCGAATCACATTGGTGGGTATGAGTAATAATTGAGTCTAGTTCCGTATAAATACCAGGTAATTAGTGTCAGACGCTAATGTAGTAAGGCAGCGGTTCTCAAACTTTTTTGGTCACCGAACCCTTTTGACAAGCAAAATACTTGACGGAACCCTACAATAAAACAATAGTTTTTAAAAGTGTATTCTTTATTATATAAGCATAATAAAAGTACAATGTAACAGTTACTAATTATTACTTACTTTAACCACATGCCAAGTACAATAATAGAAGATATTAAAAATGAAAAAATCTTAACTAATGGGAGGTATGAAACTGTTTTTTATTTTTCATCAATTGGTTGATATCAGGTTTGATAGAAGACATTTGAAGTCTCATATCAGGTTCGGCGTCCAGTCTATTGCGATATTTTGTTTTCGTGGCTGCATAGGTTGAGAATCCTGTTTCGCACAAATATGTTGTTGGGAACGGGAGAAGAATATTCAGAGCCATTCTGCCAAGCATTGGATATTCATCACGGATTCTGCACCAAAAATCGTTGAGAGGCGTCGTTTTGAACAGTGACTCCATACTTGTGTCTGATGACATTTCTAAAAGAGATTTATATATCTCGTTTGACATACTTTCGGGCTTTTGCAAGTTGGGTAAAAAAGGATTATGAATCCATGAATTCAGCTTCATTTTTGTATTATGTTCTTCGGGAAAATACTTTACAAAAGATGCGCGCATCGAAGTGAGATATTGGACCAATTCTTCAAACACATCATCTTGAAACATTTCCGAGTCGTTATCGCTAACAAACTCACTGAGTGACGTAAAGCTTTCTATTTCTCTCTTACCAACGCAAATAATCCAAAAATCTAATTTTCTTTTGAAGGCAGTTATTTTGTTATAGGCCTGGAACACTGTTGTCTGTTTACCTTGCAATGATAAATTCAATTCGTTCAGTTTTTGAAAGATATCCGCCATAAAAGACAATCGGAACAACCAAGTTTTATCATACAAACGGTCTTTCAAATTAAAAGAAACTGTATCTGCTGAAAGAAACATTTGTAACTCGGCTCTAAGTTCAAATAGCCTTGTTAAAGTTTTACCCCGAGACAGCCATCGCACTTCTGTATGGAGCAGCAGTGTTTTATGTTTGCTGCCATAATCTTCACACAATAATGAGAACAATCGGGATTGTAGTGGTCGTGATTTGATAAAATTAATTATTTTTACCGCTTCATCCATAACTAATTTTAGATTTAACGGCATTTGCTTCATCGCAAGTGCTTGTCTATGCAGAATACAATGGCTGGAACTACAATTAGGCGCTTTACTTTTTATTCGTGATACTGCTCCTGCTGTTTTACCTGTCATCGCCTTGGCCCCATCTGTACAAATGTCAATGCAATCGTTCCAACTAAGATTATTTTCTTTAAAAAATATGTTTATTTTATGAAAAATTTCTTCCCCGGTAGTGTTTGTGGGCAGCGGTGAACACATAAGCATGTCTTCTTCAAAAGAACGTTCATATGGATATCTCACGATAACCAGCAAGATAGCCAGACCAGTGACATCAGTTGACTCATCCATTTGCAAGGCGAATCGTGTTTTTTGTAGACGTGCAACTAGTTCTTGTTTGACGTAGCTTGCCAGATCATGGATTCGCCGTGAAACAGTATCGTTTGATAGCGGTACAGTAGAAAGATGCTTTGCAGATTTTTCATCGAGCATACATTTTGTTATGTCTAACACACATGGCTTTATTAAATTCTCAGCGATAGTGTGCGCTTCACCTGCTTGTGCAATGCGATAGCTAACTAAATATGATGCCTCCGTGGCCTTTTCATTGATAGTTTGTGTTACATGCATCATATTTTTTTGACTTTCCAATAACTGTTCTTTTTTACGAACAAAAAATTCTTTATTCTTGTCTTTAGACTCGGGGTGTACAGTTTCTAAATGTCTGCGTAATTTGGCAGGTGCCATGGAACTATTAGGAAGCAGTTTACTACATAACATGCAGAGAGGTGAGCCGTTGGAATCAACAAATCCGAAACTGATATATGATTCATCATACTTCCTTTTTTTCGTCTTTGAAACCGTGGAGCTTGACGTCGTGGCATCATCGTCTGGATCGGTAATTGCTGTATTCTCCGCGCGTACTGCTTTTGAACATTCAGCGTCATTAGAAGATGTCGTTGCAACACGTTTAACACCTTTAAGCCAACGTTCCATTCTTCTTTATTAATAATGTTACACGTCAGGATGGTAGGGTCAAAATAATGCACAATCGTTACTGCGTTTATGAGACAAAGTTTAGTCCAAAGAAGAAATGTACAAAACTGATACAATCAGAATACAGCGGGCAGTAGAACTTACAAGAAGGCAGCAGGCTAGCCAGCTTGTAAGTAGGTAGGTACGAACTTATCGCTCCGAACGCTAATCGTCAACTGACTGACGAGGCGCGACTTTTTTTATATAATAGCGCTTTTATACTTAGTCCTAGACTCGAACTCGAACATTCTCAAAAATACTCGAGTCGGCGCCTTTGATAAACAAAAAGCGGAAATAAAAATATAAATACAAAAAAATGCGTTGTAAACAATCTCGACTTTATGCTTTTGAAGATAGAGCCGAAAGTCGCTTGTTCACAACTATAGCGTCTAATTCAGAGGCGGCTTTTATCAAAGGGACTGCGCGCTCACAAGTATACGCGCGGCGGGCGGATTCAAAACGTTCGACCAGTGACCAGAGAGAGGTGTTTTGTTTTTTTTTTCTAAATTCTTGCGGAACCCCTACAGGGGTATCGCGGAACCCTAGGGTTCCGCGGAACACACTTAGAGTACCGCTGTAGTAAGGTGTTTTTAATACACATTTAACCACATAATATATATTCCGATTATTTTGGTAACAGAACCAAACTAATCGGAACTAGCTTAAATGTTGTCTCTAAATAGTTAAAAAGCCAATGATATATAAAAGTATAGATATGTAACAATACACATAAACGAGTTTAAAGTAAGTAAGTTTAACTTTTAGTTACTTTTGCATCATAATTGGTATATTTTCTGTGCACACATGACGACATTTTAAGTTTTTATTTGTCACCAGTCACGCTCGGCGCCTTTCACGACGCGGACTGATAGGAAAACGTCCCAAGTAGGAAGTTTTTGAGTATTCAGATTGCGCGCGCTAGTAACATATCTGTACTTTTTAGGGTTCCGTACCCGAAGGGTGACAAACGGGACCCTATTACTCTCGCTACGCTGTCCGTCCGTCCGTCCGTCCGTCCGTCTGTCTGTCACAGAGCTGTATCTTTTGAACGGTAATAGGTAACCAGTTGAAATTTTCACAGAATATGTGTTGCTATGAGGTGTATTACGACAAATACTAAAAACAAAAAAAGTCTAAAACCAAAGGGGGTCCCCATACAAGAAACCTCGAAAAACATGCATAATTTTCAACGTTTTTGTTCCTGCTCTATCTTCAAAACGGTAATACATACCAGCGTCAAACTTGATCTGATTATAGTGCATACTATGTAGTTAAGCAAAAAATACTAAAAACAGGACAACCGTAGACATACATGGTGATACCTACGGAAGAAAGAGACGTAAAAATTCACATTTCGCTTACAACGTTGATGTCTTTTGATAAACACTCGTAAATTAAATCTGTTTCTATGGGGTATCAGGTCGATGGGTGGTACGGAACCCTTACTGCGTGAGTCTGAGTCACACTTGGCCGGTTTTTAGTATCACTGTTGCTAAATTATCTTTCCTTCTTGCAATATATTACATTTCCAGAGTTTTCCATTCTTTAGCAATAATCTTAAAGCTATAATTGAAATACACCAACATTTTATTCAACGCATTAAAATTCCTAGCGTGTACCCTCACGCCACCCACCTGTATATTCTCAAACCTACAATTAAAAACGATGTTATCTCAAACCCGTGTTACTTATCTGTTAAATTATACAATTTTAATCTCACAGACATGTTTATTTACCAGAAAATATTAATTCTTATGTAATACTAAAGTCGGTATTACGGTTAAGTAGAGACGTTTAAATAAATTAAGTACACCAACTTTATTCATGGAAAGTTTAATTTTAATTATAGGTTATGGTGTGCTTTTACGTTTTAAATACTTTTAATGGACATTCGTTTAATATGTTTTATTGATAGCTATTTAAATAATTCTTAAGACAGTTTGTTACTGCACAGAAAAAAAGTTCTACATTGGATAAAATTTTGGCATTTAGTAAGTGTAACATGAATGATTTAACACTAATGAGATCACGACACAAATAATACCTAAATCACGCTAATGATACGCATATTTCCATTGGTTTACAAAATGAATTTTGCCATAATTACCTACATTGATGAAGATTACTGTTACCAAATTGTGAAAAGTATATTAATTGTTGTTTCGATGTCAAAGGTTTATAATATTGATCTTATGAAGACTTAACTTTAATTTTTTAACCAATAAATATATACTTATCATTAGTGTGATTAAGATATCATTTATGTCACTATATTAACAGTGTAACATCATTCGTAAGCTGTAAAATTGACCTTTAAATATCAATTAAGTAACAGAGCTCATAAAGAAAATGAAACATTTTCGAATATGTCACGATCATCATAATTTCAGCCGAAAGACGTCAACTGCTGGGAATAGACCTTCCCCAAAAGAGGGATATGCAATAATCGCCACGCTTGGCAGGCGGGTTGGTGATCGCAGTTAGTTGGTTAAATACTCAGAGAACAGTAAACTCGGTAACACACGGGTTCACTCAGTGTGGGTACCTACTCAGTGTCTTTTTAATAAGGCATATTATAATGTGGATGAGTATCTTAGTATCTTATTTTTTATGAAATTAAAGACTTTTTTGTTCAGCTAGACAGAATATGTATGAAATGCATGCAAAATAATAATTACAACGTGCGAAGTAAAAACTATAGAAATTACACATTGGTCAATATAAAACAGTTGTTAAAATTATACGTCACATAAATTATTATTCGTAATTAAAATAGTGCATAGTATGTATTAATATAAAACAGTTGTTAAAATTATACGTCAAACACGTAATTACTTAATTACGGATAATAATAATTTATGTGACGTAGGTATAATTTTAACAACTGTTTTGTCAATCAATCAACTCAGCCTATCGCAGTCCACTGCTGGACATAGGCCTCTCCCAAATTGCGCCACAACGCTCGGTCCTCTGCCTTCCGCATCCAGTCCCCCCCAACCACGTTCTTTAGGTCGTCGGTCCACCTGGCAGGGGGGCGCCCTACGCTGCGTTTGCCGATACGCGGTCTCCACTCAAGGACTCGTCTGCTCCAACGGCCATCGGTCTTTCGACAGACATGGCCAGCCCACTGCCACTTCAGTTTACTGATCCTACAAGCTATGTCGGTCACTCCGGTTCTTCTCCGGATAATCTCGTCACGGATTTTATTCTTCAAAGAAACTCCAAGCATAGCTCGCTCCATAGCTCGCTGAGCGACTTTAAATTTGTGGACTAGCCCAACTGTCAGTGTCCACGTCTCGGCACCGTAAGTCATGACTGGCAGGACGCACTGGTTGAAGACCTTTGTCTTCAAACTTTGCGGTATAGGCGACGAGAAGACTCGGCGAAGTTTGTTTGTTTGTTTTGTATTGACCAAATAATATGTGTAATTTCTAAAGTTTTGACTTCGCTCGTTTTAATTATTATTTTGCGTACATTGCATACATATTCTGTCTAGCTGAACATGTGGATATTTTATTTAAACCAGATTGTAATTGATGCAAATAAAGACTTATCTTAAATTAAATCTATGCTGATCTTAGACTAACAAAAATCTTTGATGCTGACATATTAAGTTTTGACATTAATAAATAAATAAATAAATAAATAATAAATAAATATCTTTGGGACATTTTTACACAGCACCATCTAGTCCCAAACTAAGCAGAGCTTGTGGTATGGGTACTAGACAATGGATATAATACGTATATACTTTTTTTTTTTTTGTAAATACATACTTATAATACATAAGCAACACACCCAGACCAACACAAACACTTATGTTCATCACACAAATATTTGTGTCCTGTGGGAATCGAACCCACGACCTCGTTATCAGCAGTCCGACACTCGAACCACTAGACCACAGAGGTCGTCAACATCACAACGAAACATTCAATTTTTGTTCACATTTTTCGTTTTTAATATTCACTTGACATTAAGATAATTAGTATGACATAATTCTCGGGTGGCTCGTAGCTAAGCAAAGACTGCGCGGATTGTACGATCTGCAAGGTTAAGCTGCACTTGCCGCGGTCAGTCTGTGGATGGGTGACCGTTTCGATACACCTCAAACCCCTCCGTGCCTCGGAGAGCACGTTAAGCTGTCGGTCCCGGTTGTCATACGAATATCTATGGCAGTCGTTACGGGTAGTCAGAAGCCTGAAAGTCTGACAACTGGTCTAACCTCCGAATGTCAGTATTACCCAGTAACTGGGTTCCGGGGGTCTGATGGCAGTCGCTCCGTGTAAAATACTGATGTTCAGCCGCATCTGGCTAGACTGGAAGCCGACCCCAATATAATTGGGAAAAGGCTCGGAGGATGATGATGAGTATGACATAATTCTAGATTTATGTATTAAGTTTTATTGCTCTAGGTGATAGCTTAGCATAGTTCTGTATTTTTACTATTGCATGCTAAATGGCAGAATATATTATTAAGCATTTTACCAGTTGTTTCTGCGAAGGCTATGAAATCCTTTTGAATTTATGATGGGGTTCATAATTAGCTCCACAACAAGCCATTCAAGCATTCAAAAACAAACGAAAAATTCTCTCAATGCAGTTGTAAGACACTGTATTTTTACTATGTTAAAAATTCTTATTAATCTCCTTAACGCTGGGAGAGTTTCGGTTCAGTGGCTTTGTTATTTTTCATGCTCCGCACTAGATTTGTTTATTTTCAGAGCTTTAAAAAATAAACAGAGGGATGGCGGCCATTTTGTGAGGCGATGAGATACGTTCAACACGATTTAAGTGGCACTGTTTAGTGTGTGTTCAAATTCTTTGAATGGTGTTGAAGGTAGTCATTTGTAACGTGGTAACTTGTTGTCATTTGGTAACTGACTATTATTTTGTATTAGAAATCTTAAATGTATCTTAGATTCGCAGGAGAACGAAAGTAACCGACATAGCCCGAAGAATTGCCAAACTTAAGTGGCAGTGGGCGGGGCACATTGCTCGCAGAACGGATGGCCGATGGGGCAGTAAAGTTCTGGAGTGGCGACCGCGTACTGGAAGGCGCAGCGTGGGTAGGCCCCCCACAAGGTGGACCGACGACCTGGTGAAGGTCGCGGGAATCCGCTGGATGCGGAAGGCACAGGAACGGTCGTTGTGGCGATGCTTGGGGGAGGCCTATGTCCAGCAGTGGACGTCTTTCGGCTGAAATGATGATGATGATACGAAAAAAAAAATGAAATATTTTTACTAATGCCTTTACATGCGTTTCAAGGTTGTGTACTAGAAAGAGGCAGTACTACTACCATCTGACGTCATAGCGCATTAACGCCACTGCAAAGATACACCACTCAGTACAAAGTTGGTTTTCCGCGACAAGGACAGAAAATTTTCCCTCCAAGAACTTAAAATGCGTGTATCTGTTCCATTTTCTGATTTTTTTTATGATTTTTTTAACAATTCTACTATTATTTGTTCTATGGTACTAGTCAAATACCCTGTTAGAAAACATAGATCTCGACTACAAGCTTGTACCCTCAACTAAGTGCTATCTGCGAGTAATACATTCGAAAAAAAAAGTTCGATTGTACCCAGAATACTGCCAAAAGAATATTACAAATAATTATTATGACAGAAGGTTTCCAATTAGTGGATTGTGAATTGATCTAGCTCGAATTTCTGTTTGAATAATTGTCACGGTTTAGCAAATGACATGAAGCATAATCGCTTCCCCTAACCAAAGTCGTTCTTTATTAAAGTAAAGTCACTAAAATGTTTGTATACTTATTACAATATTGTCTATATATAAGGGGTTTATAGGAAAACACCGTGAATTTCCCAATTAAAAAGCAAGACATCGCATCGCCATTTTGTTGAAAGCAATTTCCTCCGGTTGTACACTAAACGATCACGTTTCGTACATTGTAAGCATCCCTAACAGAGAGATAAGCAAATTAACTTTAAATTAGTTATGAGAGTTTCTGACTCGTTTTTTATTTCATTATTTGGAGGCTCTGAATTTTCAAGGTTTTTTTTATAATAGAGGGGGGAATGATAGACAAGCCAAACAAGCTATCGAGTCACCTGATGGTTATCAATCTCTGCCGCCCATGGACATCCGCAAAACCAAGGGAGTCACCACAATACTACCGATGCGTTTCCGGACTTTTAAAGATATAATTATTCTCTTTTCTTGAAGACTCCCATGTCGGTTTCTTGTCTAGATGGCTACTGTGTAAATTGATTGATCTAAGAAAAGAAAGAATGGCTATACTTCCTTGAATATGTGACTTAACACAAATCCCAGATCCACCCGTGCCTCGAAGAGCACGTAAAACCGTCCGTCCGATAATTTTGATAATACGTAACACCATATGTACCTAACAGCAAAAATACCTGTCTACACAAATAAACATTTTGATTTGATTTAATGTATTTTCATCATTTTTCTGCCCCCATACCAGTTTATTTCTGGTCAGCATGTAATATTAATAAATAAATAATAAATATTTTTGGGACATTTTTACACAGCACCATCTAGTCCCAAACTAAGCAGAGCTTGTGCTACGGGTACTAAACAATGGATATTATACTAATTTTTTTTTTTTTTTGTAAATACATACTTATAATACGTAAGAAACACTCAGACCAACACAAATACTTATGTTCAACACACAAATATTTGTGTCCTGTAGGAATCGAACCCACGACCTCGTGATCAGCAGTCTAAACCTCGAACCACTAGACCACAAACGTCGTCTAAAAATATTCTTCCGTACATCTCTATCACCTGTTATCTTGGTGTGCACTTACCTTCTATTCCTGTCGTCTTTATCAAAATCCATCCATGTTTTTTTGGTCTGCCTGTTTCTTATAGCCATCCATTCTAATAATTTTGTTTATCACAAGCAGTTAGATAGTTAGGTGCCTAAAAGTATGGAGCAAATATTCTGATGCAATAATTATTATAACACTTCACTTTTTTTTTTCAACATCGGACAACCAGCATGGCGTTGCGTCTCCCTTATTTGGTAGATATCGCACAAGCCGATTTGCTAATAGCTGTATCATGCGAACCCTATTGATCAAAGTGCGAACCGCTAAAGAATGGAATTCCTTGCCTTCCATTTTCCCGATAAGTATAATCTGGTGGTCTTCAAGGCTCGAGTGAATTAATAGGTTTTTGCTGTGCAAGCGTGAACCATCGTCGACCGCACCATCGCTTAACATCAGGTGAGGTGGCGGTCAAACGCAAGTCCATTTAAATTTAAAAAAATACATACATAATATTAAACACAAATATGTTACACATAGAAGTTGTACGTTGTTGTTGTTATTATAGTTGTTGTTGAGGACTGCTTGGTTGGTCTAGTGGTTGCAAGCGCGACTGCTGAGCGTGGGGTTCTGGGTTCGATTCCCGGGTCGGGAAAAGTGTTATTGTGTTTTTTCATTAGAAAATTCTCAGTAGCAGCCCGGAGTCTGGATTTGTGCCCGGTCAATGACAATAGGCTCGCCACCTATTACATGAGACTATAAAATAACTGGCGAAATGTGAGTGTACTATTACACCTCTGCCTACCCCTTCGGGGAAATACAGGCGTGATGTTATGCGTTGTATAAATAGCGGTCTTATCGCTAAAATCGATCTCTGATCAGACTAATTTGCTGCTTCCCTAACTGGTCACTGTTTTTTCATCAAAATATTCAGATGTAGACCTAAACTGCCAAATTTAAGTGGCTGTGGGCGGGGCACATTGCTCGCAGAACGGATGGCCGATGGGGCAGTAAATTCTGGAGTGGCAACCGCGTACTGGAAGGCGCAGCGTGGGTAGGCCCCCACAAGGTGAACCGACGACCTAGTGAAGGTCGCGGAAATCCGCTGGATGTGGAAGGCGCAGGACCGGTCGTTGTGGCGATGCTTGGGGGAGGCCTATGTCCAGCAGTGGACATCTTTCATCTGAAATGATGATGATGATGAGACCTAAACTATACTTCATATTGTACATAATGATATTTTTATGTTTCGGTTAAATAGAAGGTATTACAAAATCCTTCGCATCTCGAAACAACCAAATTAACTTTAAATTAGTTGTTAGCGTTTTCTCAGGTTATTTTTTTACTTGATTATTGCTGAGACGTTGGCGCTGTCTTTCGTTATCTTTTCCGTTTCTTTTCAGACTTTTCTCGGACTATAAATAGGGAGGATGAATTAAATGTGTTTTTGCTTCAACTGAGTGTTTTTCCAGTATCCGTTATCATCTTCTTTACTGTAGTTGACATTAGGATATACGTTTGTTTATCCACGATATTTTTCAGGCTGATATTAATTTTAAGTTCAGACTTAATTATTTTATTATTTTAACGCATTTTACGCATGCTAAGCGAATTCTAAAGATTTAAATTGTGGAAAGAATAAATCGCTCACGAGCAGGATTCGAACCTGCGACTCCTGGCTCAGTACGCCAGTGCTTTAGCCACTAAGCTACCGTGAACACTGCTCGTGGTATCGAAATTATCCTCCACTATACGTCTTTGGGTGACGTCAGCGATATCTTATTAAGAAACATTGTTCCTTAACCGACTCGACTAACTTTGCGGTTAAATCAAAGTCGTATAGATATGCCTACCCTTACTAATTATTTTATTATTTTAACGCATTCAACCAAACCACCCAAACCACGTCACCCAAAGACGTATAGTGGAGGATAATTTCGATACCACGAGCAGTGTTCACGGTAGCTTAGTGGCTAAAGCACTGGCGTACTGAGCCAGGAGTCGCAGGTTCGAATCCTGCTCGTGAGCGATTTTTTCTTTCCACAATTTAAATCTTTATTTTATTATTTTCAACGCATTTACGCATGCGAAGCGAAATCTTACGATTTAAATTGTGGAAAGAAAAAATCGCTCACGAGCATTCCTAAATGTGTTAAAAATAATAAAATACTTAGTAAGGGTAGGCATATCTATACGAATTTGAATTAACTGCTAAGTTAGTCGAGTCGGTTAAGAAACACTGTTTCTTAATAAGATATCGCCGACGTCACCCAAAGACGTGCCACGTGGATGAAAATTTCGATACCACGAGCAGCGTTCACGGTAGCTTAGTGGCTAAAGCACTGGCGTACTGAGCCAGGAGTCGCAGGTTCGAATCCTGCTCGTGAGCGATTTTTTCTTTCCACAATTTAAATCGTTCAGACTTAATCTCAAAAAATCTATAACTGAAGCTATATATTTATTATTTATTTATTTATTTATTTTATTTATTAAAGCCATTTATTCAGACCAAGGTAAGTTTACAATATTAATACTCATGCATGCATAAAAAATTGTTACATTTTACATACTTATATATTTTGTTTACATTAATTATTGTTTATTAATTTATCAATTATTAATTATTTCTTAGACACCTGCAATGACTGTTCAGCTTCAGGACCAAAAGACGAAGCCAATCCAACTGCGCAGAGGGGTGAGACAAGGGGATGTAATATCCCCGAAATTGTTCACTAACGCGTTGGAGGACGTCTTCAAGACGCTGGACTGGACTGGACAGGGTATCAACGTTAACGGCGAGAACATCTCACATCTCCGTTTTGCCGATGACATCGTTGTAATGGCTGAGTCGCTGGAACAACTGGGCGAAATGCTGCACAGCTTAAACGGAGCCTCTCGACGTGTCGGTCTCGGCATGAATCTGGACAAGACTAAAGTCATGTTCAATATGCATGTCATGCCGAGGCCAATATTCGTCGAAGGGTTGGCACTCGAAGTTGTAACGGAATACGTCTACCTAGGGCAGGCAATTCAGCTTGGTAGACACAACTTCGAGAAAGAAGCCAACAGAAGGATCCGTCTGGGCTGGGCAGCATTTGGCAAACTTCGCCGAGTCTTCTCGTCGCCTATACCGCAAAGTTTGAAGACAAAGGTCTTCAACCAGTGCGTCCTGCCAGTCATGACTTACGGTGCCGAGACGTGGACACTGACAGTTGGGCTAGTCCACAAATTTAAAGTCGCTCAGCGAGCTATGGAGCGAGCTATGCTTGGAGTTTCTTTGAAGGATAAAATCCGTAACGAGATTATCCGGAGAAGAACCGGAGTGACCGACATAGCTTGTAGGATCAGTAAGCTGAAGTGGCAGTGGGCTGGCCATGTCTGTCGAAGGACCGATGGCCGTTGGAGCAGACGAGTCCTTGAGTGGAGACCGCGTATCGGCAAACGCAGCGTAGGGCGCCCCCCTGCCAGGTGGACCGACGACCTAAAGAACGTGGCTGGGAGGGACTGGATGCGGAAGGCAGAGGACCGAGCGTTGTGGCGCAATTTGGGAGAGGCCTATGTCCAGCAGTGGACTGCGATAGGCTGAGTTGATGATTGATCTTAGACACCGACTGCTTTGGTCGCTTTGGTCTGTGTACCGTTTGGCAAAGGCCTCCTCCATTTCCTTCCATTTCTCTCTGTCACTAGCTACTCTCGTCCATAATTTTCCGCCTATTTCTTTGATCTCGTCGCTCCAGCGTTTTTTCTGCCTTCCTCTAGATCTCTTGCCGTTTCTCGGGTACCAGACCGTGACTCTCTTACTCCATTTGTCTGGGCCTCGTCAAAGCTATATATTAGTGTCATGCAAATTCAGTTATAATTCATTTTCTGCATTAAAATATAAACTACAGGCCACATAATATGAATAACCTTGAAATCTCCAATTTTGATTGTTTTAATAAAATAGGTACTTGTCTCAAAAATCTGGTATACTTAACTTACGAAGATGATGTTAATATCACTAAAATCTATACTTATAAAGACAGATGTCCTGACTGACTGATTCAACAACGCAGAGCCGAAACTTCTCAAGTTAGAAACATGAAATTTGAACAGTAGGTTCCTTTTGTAACGTAAGCACCCACTAAGAAAGGATTTTTGGAAATGTTAACCCTAAGGGGGAGAATAGTCTGTTAGAGTTTGTATCATTTTTTTTTCTCGTGGTTCGAGTCAATCAAAACTTGGGAAAAATAATCTTTAAAGTAAGTAATGAAACACTTTTCTTTTCCTAAAATTATTCCTAAAAGAGGGTACAATGGGGTTATAAATTTTGTATGGGAGAATATTATTGCGTTGCTGGATTGAGTCAGAACTCGATATAACACATGACACATAACATAACATCACGCCTGTATTTCCCCGAAGGGGTAGGCAGAGCTGTATAGTACACCCAAATTTTGCCAGTTATGTTATAGTCCCATGTAATAGGGGGCGAGCCTATTGCCATTGACCGGGCACAAATCCAAACTCCGGGCTGCTACTGAGAATTTCCTAATGAAAAAACCCAATAACACTTTGCCCGACCCGGGAATCGAACCCAGGACCCCACGCTCAGCAGTCACGCTTGCAACCACTAGACCAACGAGGCAGTCAAAAAATGTACATAGGACTTAAATGTCTCTCTTTTTGGGGATCGAGTCACCCACGTCCGTTCCGTGTGGTGCCGGACGTAAAGAATAGCACCACCCTTATCTCTTCTCATGGGTGTCGTAAAAGGCGACTAAGGGATTCACCAGAGGATGGGCAGCAGCGTTCTCTGAGTATTTGACCAACCAACTGCGATCGCCAACCCGCTTGCCAAGCGTGGCGATTATGGTATATCCCCCCTATTAGGGGAGGCCTATGTCCAGCAGTGGACCTCTTTCGGCTGAAATGATGAATAACACTTTGCCCGACCCGGGAATCGAACCCAGGACCCCGATATAAATAATCTTTAAAGCAATTAATGAATTACGTGTTATTTTTTTCTAAAATCAACTAAACAGGTGTAAAACTCAGAGGTCGCACTTGACAGATATACTCTTCAAATTAAATAATAATAAAGTTTTTTTTTTTTTTTCAAAACTACGACGGGTAGCATTAGACGGGCCATTTTAAAACATTTCACGCTGGCAAAGCCGCAAGAACACTGCTAGTTAATGTATATTGTTAAAAATAGCAAGAATCCCACCTATTAAAAAAAAAAAATGATTAAACAGCTTTGTCCTTGCAAAAGAAACCATTTTTCTCGTGACCTTCGCTTTGAAATGCACAATAGACCTCTCTATTTTTAACCTTATTTCAGGCTATTGTTGTCAGTTTTAATAAAAAGAGGTTCTATAAGGTCCCACGTCCAAATGAATAGCTTTTAAACAAATGGGTTACGATCTATGGCCTCGATTGTTGGTTGCGATCTAAAATTGTTACTTTTGGAATCTTAACGAGCATTTTCCTTTCCGAAATGAGTATGGATTCGAGTGGTGACAGCGCTAATTGGATCGGCACCATTTGTAGAAGAGTTCGAAAATATATCTTTAGGTGATACTTATGTCTCAAGGAATCCTTAGTTTGTAACTGATTGTGAAACAAGAACAGAATATCTTTTTTATCGCGTACCCTCTCAGCCCTCAACGCTCCCTTGTTTAATAATCCCCACTGACTGGTGGTTATTTGTGACTATTTGTGGCTGGGTGACAGATATATTTGTAGAGTGTTTGCATTTTTGTGAGATGGATGTATGATTGTGTGTTAATATTATACTTTTTACGATTCTAAATTGTGGAAAGAAAAAATCGCTCACGAGCAGGATTCGAACCTGCGACTCCTGGCTCAGTACGCCAGTGCTTTAGCCACTAAGCTACTGTGAACACTGCTCATGGTATCGTAATTCTCATCCACTTGGCAGCACTGGTGTACTGAGCCAGGAGTCGCAGGTTCTAATCCTGCTTGTGAGCGATTTTTTCTTTCCACAATTTAAAATCGTAAGATTTCGCTTCACGTGCGTAAATGCGTTAAAAATAATAAAATAATTATACTTTATGTTAAAAAAGCATTTCGCAGCAGATCAAAAATAAAATTGAATTCTCTTCGCATGCAGCCGAGTTCTATAATAGTTCCTGGTACTTTTATTTTTAGGGTTCCGTACCCGAAGGGTGACAAGCGGGACCCTATTACTCTCGCTACGCTGTCGGTCCGTCCGTCCGTCCGTCCGTCTGTCTGTCACAGGGCTGTATCTTTTGAACGGTAATAGATAACCGATTAAAATTTTCTCAGAAAATGTGTTGCTATGAGGTGTTTCACGACAAATACTAAAAACAAAAAAAAGTCTAAAACCAAAGGGGGTCCCCATACAAGAAACCTCGAAAAAAATGCATTTTTTTTCAAAGTTTTTGTTCCTGCTCTATCTTCAAAACGGTAATACATACCAGCGTCAAACTTGGTCTGATTATAGTGCATACTATGTAGTTTAGCAAGGAATACTAAAAACAGGGCAAAAATAGACATATGTGGCCTACCTACGTAAGAAAGAGATGCAAAAATTCACTTTTCGCGTACTTTTGTTGATGTCTTTTGATAAACTCTCGTGAATTAAATCGGTTTCTATGGGGTATCAGGTCGTTTGGTGGTACGGAACCCTTACTGCGTGAGTCCGACTCACACTTGGCCGGTTTTGGAATAGTTCTGGCTATCACCATCCTCCTCGCCTTTTCCCAATTATATTGAGGTCGGTTTCCAGTCTAACCAGATGCAGCTGAACACCAGTATTTTACACGGAGCGACCGCCATCAGACCCCCGCAACCCAGGTACTGTAAATACCTTGTTGATCTGGCGATGTGACCTGAAAATAATACGAAAAAATTAAAATAAATTAAGCAAATAGTTAAGACATTTTTACACAGCAAAATCCAGTCTCAAACTAAGCAGAGCTTGTACTATGGGTACTAGACAATGGATAAATACTTATGTACTTTTTTTTGTAAATACATACTTTTAATACACAAAGATACACCCAGACCAACACAAACACTAATAATTATTTCTTAGGTTTTCGCGATCACTACACATTATAATAAAACAAAGTTTAACCGGATTATATCGCGTATATTATTAAAATTGGTGTTCCTGACGTTTCGAAAACTTTGCAGCATTTCGTGGTCGCAGGTAGACTTAGATGACAAGCGTCTTTACAGGTATTAAAAAAAAAATATATACCGTACAATATTATTAATTAAAATCGTTTCGATGCTCGCAGTAATCACTCACAATAACATTATATTTTACAGTGTTGCGTGCTGTTTGGGATTTGATTATTTTTAGGACTGTTTTTTTTTTAGTTTTATTAAAAAACATATATCATCTATCTTTCCATCTTCATGTCTCAGTTTGGCGAACCGACTTCCGGTGCCATTTAGGCAACAGCCTAGGTGGTATTGCAGTTGTTATGGGCAAAGGTAACCGCTTAACATCAGGTGGGCCTTTAGCTCGTTTCACCATCCTATACTATATAAAAAAAAAAATTGTGTAGTGATCATAAAAACGTAAGAAATTATTATCAAGGAAATGTTTGACCATCTCAAAAGCTTCCAAGCTATTGAGTTAGCGTTTTATGCTGTTAAATTAGAACTAAGTTCACAGCAATTATTTATAAGCTAGGCAGATTTTTGATCGACTTTAGTTAAAGGTAGAATTCCGGCTAATACAAATTAGCCTGAATATTTTATTGAGTTAGTGAAAGGTCTTTGTTCTAGAAATTACTGTGTTGAATATTAGTTTTTTTTGTACATTTGCGTTGTTTTAATATTTAGTTCTTACTTTCGTTCTAAAATTATAGGAATTAAACCTGTTCTTGTGTAAATTATTGTTTGCCCAGTAACTGGGTTGCGGGGGTCTGATGGCAGTCGCTCTGTGTAAAATAATGATGTTCAGCCGCATCTGGTAAGACTGGAAGCCGACTCCAATGTAATTGGGAAATGGCTCGGAGGATGATGATGATGATCAGCTTTTGTTGGGATGTTTTTCGCAGACGTCAATTATTAGGTATAATACTAAACCTGTTTAAGATTAAATTTATCTACGATCGTTATCAGCATAGCATTATTTAGTGAGCATTCTTGATATATTATAATTTATTCTGACTGCCTCGTTGGTCTAGTGGTCGCAAGCGCGACTGCTGAGCATGGGGTCCTGGGTTCGATTCCCGGGTCGGGCAAAGTGTTATTGGGTTTTTTCATTAGGAAATTCTCAGTAGCAGCCCGGAGTCTGGATTTGTGCCCGGTTAATGGTAATAGGCTCGCCCCCTATTACATGGGACTTATAACATAACTAGCGAAATGTGGGTGTACTATATACACCTCTGCCTACCCCTTCGAGGAAATACAGGCGTGATGTTATGTTATATGTTATCTTGATGACTACCTATAATAATATCACGTTTCGCAAACTTCTAATTTCATCATAATTAAACAAAACGTATATAGGCCCCCCACAAGGTGGACCGACGACCTGGTGAAGGTCGCGGGAATCTGCTGGATGCGGAAGGCACAGAACCGGTCGTCGTGACGATGCTTGGGGGAGGCCTATGTCCAGCAGTGGACGTCTTTTGGCTGAAATGATGATGATGATGATGATGAAACAAAACATTTCCATATATTCTTTTTTCAGCCTAATCACTCAGAAAACCATCAACTATCATTATTTTAACAACTTATTTCTTCTTACACTCACAAAAAAAACCCATAAAACAAATAGAGGTTACACCCCATGATTTAAACTGAAATAAAATTCATTCAACCGCCAGGAAACGGTGGGGAATCGTAAAACATAAACGCAGCTGATATTGCGAAAAAGCCCAATGAGCCGAGTTCATATTTCGCAACCGAAGCAGCCAATAAGTTTACGTTGCGAGGGAGAAAGATGTAAAATTGATAGAAGTGCGCTGTTCTGTGAGCGTAGTTAAAAGATCAATCAAAATGTATAAGGTCTTACTTTAATAATGGCAAATATTTAAATTGGTGAATCTACTCATCATAAAGAACAACATTTGCTATGGCTTGGCTTCTTAATCTTCAGATGACCTTTGGAACAGACGAGTCCATGAGTGAAAAATCGCGAATCAGCAAATGCAGCGTAGGGCATTCCAGCCAGGTGGACCGACGACCTGAAAGAGGTAGCCTGGGGGGAGTGAATGCGAAAGGCAAAGGACCAAGTGTTGTAGCGCAACTTAGGACAAGCCTATGTCCAGCAGGGGACTGCAATAGGACTGCGATAGGCTGAGTTGATTGTGGCTTCTTGCTTCGAGGAATGCTGGTAAACCTATCATACGAGCTTATACGCACCTATTTGTTACGTAATTCTAAGGTACTTATTTATATTAAGCCAACCTTTGTGAAGAGATTCTAGCTTATTCATAATCTACACTAATATTAACACCAATATTATAAAGAGGAAAGATTTGTATTTTTGTGTGGATGTTTGTAATGAATAAACTCAAAAAATACTGCGCCGATAAAAAAAAAATCCCCATTAGAAAGCTATATTCACCCTGAGTAACATAGGCTGTATTTTCATGTCCACCCGTGTGAAGACGGGACGGGCCGCTAGTAACCCATAAAAATACAAATGTGGTTTGGGAATTCAAATAAGATTTATTTTAAATAGAAAATATATTTTTACTCTTTAAAACATCTTCCAGTAGCTTCGTATTTTAATTTTACAAAATCTCATGCAATTCATGATATTATATCCATTCTAATTAATTTATTTATGCTTGATAAGCAACATGATAATAATAATATGACAAGTTTATTAATTATGTTAAAATATCAAAGTTAGTACAAAATGAACGTATTTAATTTTGTTCAAAACAGAAAGTCTCATTTAAACTTATTCAGTCTGCAACTAAATTGAATTTACTACGAAAATATGAATTCAAAATCCATTTAAGAAACTTTAAAATATACCTCTTTGTACGCTCTTGTCTTTGGTCGTAAATTAAAAAGTTTTTGTAAGAATTTCGTATTAAAGTGGAAACTTATTCATTTTAAGAAGTCGTATTCTCGTTTTCTTAACGCTCTATCTTGTCATTGGGAAGTTAGAGTTGTGTTTAGTGTGTTTATTTTATCGATAGCTGATACTACATCGCACTAAATAAATAAAACCGTAAAAAGAAAGTGATAGCATTGAACGCTAGCCTTCCGTATTGGAGCGGGCTCATTCCGATGCGTTCCATGATTTGCTTCTCACGGGCTCAAAATCAAAAAAATAACATAACATAACATCACGCCTGTATTTACCCGAAGGGGCAGGCAGAGGTGAGTAGTACATCCACATTTCGCCAGTTATGTTATAGTCCCATGTAATAGGGGGCGAGCCTATTGCCATTAACATAACATAACATCACGCCTGTATTTCCCCGAAGGGGTAGGCAGAGGTGTATAGTACACCCAAATTTCGCCAGTTATGTTGTAAGTCCCATGTAATATTCGAGCCTATTGCCATTAACCGGGCACAAATCCAGACTCCGGGCTTCTACTGAGTACAATAAAATAATGTAATATTAATTATTAAAATCTTTCCCATGAGCTCCAAGGATTTCAAAGTACAGATTGCATGAAAGTTTATGCGTCAAAACTGTGTTTTGTTTGTATAGCATAAGATCGATCAAAGATTTTGGTATCACAAATTGTGTTTTGTTTAACTTTTATACAATTGATAGTTTATGTACCTGAGTAGCATTAGAATACCTTAGATCGACGTGTAAAATCAGAAACGGATTATCATTTACATTTTAATTAGATAAATTCCTTGAAGGTACCTTCAATGTAGAAGATCCTTTAAATTAGGGTTTCCAAATCATTCATCATCAACATCAGCCTATATTAGTCCACTGCTGGACATAGGCCTCTTCAATGGCACGCGACTGACATCGACCCTCGGCCACTCGCATCCAGTTGCTACCAGCCACCTTGCCAATAATCATCGCTCCACCAAGCCTGAGGGCGTCCTATCCTACGTTTACTGATTCGCGGTCTCCACTCAAGAATACGTCTTTCTCAACGGCCATCGGTTCTTCGGCTAATGTGGCCGGCCCACTGCCACTTAAGCTTGCAAATAAGAAAGAAAGAAAGAAACAAAGCACAAAGATACACAGACACAATTCAACAAGAACACAATCAAATATACAAAACGGATCAAAGATGCTGTGTGTCTAGTGACTGTGCCAAATAGGTCCAGTTCAGCATAAATGCTAGGCAACTAGTGCCTGACGCTAGTTTTCAACTGAACCTTGATTCGTAAACGTCATCAACGACGACAACGAAACGTCAAATCATTAAAATCTATGAATATAAAATCGATGCAGTCAAGAAATCGTCGGATAGACCACAGAAATAAATAGAATGGAAAAGTGGGCGGGGCGCGCGTGCCAAAACTCTGCACCATAGTGCAGGGCATTTCAAAACCTTTCCGCCTTGACTTGTTTCTGTAAATACTGTAACAAAAATCCGGAAAAATTCCTTATTGCGCTGTTTCTAACTGCAGAAATAAAAGCTGTAAATTTAAGTAAATTTAAAAAAATTAATGACTTCCACGTGGGAGGCGTGGTTTTTCCGAAAGTTGCCACGCATGAATCGCAAGTAAAATTTTGATTACAGCCATTCTATCTATTTCTGTGCGATAGACTCTCATATAACATAACATAGGATATCGGTGTACTAAAACACTGCTTATTCTTAGCAGAAAAATGTCACGCCTCTTCTATTCTCTTTATTTCCGACCCCTATATAGTGGTGTAAATGATTTTTATTTCAATACGAAAATACGAGATCCCATATAAATCATAAGGTTCTCGCGCTTTCGTGTCAAAACGTCGACTCGGCTATTACTGCGTGAGTTGGGATATTTATAATTATACTTTAGTACACGTCTAATGGGTATGGAGTGAGAGTTGCTCAATTTTATTATCGGTATATGATTCTTGCTCGGAATAACACAGCGCGACCGGAAGCTGAACGAATGTATCAGAAACAAAACCAAACTGAGTGACGTGTTGGCTTCTATAGCAGGGAAGAAGTGGGCATGGGCAGGACACGTTGCGAGAATAAATAAATAAAATAAATATTTTTGGGACATTTTTACACAGCACCATCTAGTCCCAAACTAAGCAGAGCTTGTACTATGGGTACAACATTTTTTTTTTTTTTTTTTGTAAAGACGTACTTCTAATACATAAACAACAACCAGACTAACACAAACACTCATGTTCATCACACCAATATTTGTATTCTGTGGGAATCGAACCCACGACCTCGTGATCAGCAGTCCGACACTCGAACCACTAGACCACAGAGAGATATGATTCTTGTTCGGTGACCATTGTAGGTAGAGGAATCTAAATTTTCGATAGCGAGTAATAATTTGTTTACTGATGGCGCCCGCCACTTGGCTGCTATATTCGCCTTAGTGAGTGTTTTCTGTTTTCGAACCTAACATACATTCACAGGTTTTTTAATCTTCGATACCTAACCACAGGGTGGCCGACCTCAGCACAAAATAGAGGAGCTCCGGGAACTCCTGTGGACCGCGCCGGTGCCCCTCTGGTGCTATGCCATTTGGCACGGCCCGGGAAAGCAGTAGTTTCAACGCCACAGCAGCACGCGATCACCCCGTACTACTGTCCTCCACAGGGTCGTGTAATGGGCGCCTTGAGTCCCCCACTCTTAACGCCCACGATCCCCAAGGGTCCCCTGCCAGTACATGACGACAGGGGATGCGGCGTGTAGCCCTATCTGGGCTGTGCGCCAGGACGGTTGCCTCCCCGGCGCCTCCCTCTCCGAGCGGGATTGGCCCTCTCCCGATCCCGCTCTGCGTCCTCCTTCTGGAGCATGACAGTCTCACAGAAGGAAGCCACGGCCATCCAAGCCGTCGACTCTGCCAGCATAGCCGACACTACTGCTGAATCTTCGATACCTACATCGAGAATTGGTTTTAAAAAGAAAAAATAAACATTTTACGCAGTCAAAATACGTAGTTTTGAATGTAATGCATTCGATGACTTGATTTAAGGCCAACTCACACATCATCGGGCCAAGACCGCTGCCACAGAACTGACAGGAGTAAAATATGATAGCGTTCTCCGTGCTGACAGTGCATGTCTGCGTCATGGTGCGATGATTTGTGGATGGACTTTAACTGATGTCCGTATGTAGATGAATTTTAGATTTATTACGAGCGTTTTTCTTGGATCTTCCCAGGGTCTGCATTATTTAAATATTTTGGTTTAATAACGCTTCGTGAAGCTTAATAAAAAGTCAGTTTTTTGCGAGCTAAGTAAATAAATATATTCGGGACATTTTTACACATCACCATCTAGTCCCAAACTAAGCAGAGCTTGTGATATGGGTACTAGACAATGGATATAATACTTCCATACTTTTTTTTTGTAAATACATAATTATAATACATAAGAAACAGACCAACACAAACACTTATGTTCATCACACAAATATTTGTGACCTGTGGGAATCGAACCCACGACCTCGTGATCAGCAGTCTGACCCTCGAACCACTAGACTACAGACGTCGTCATAAAATATCACAATATTTATATTTGACTGCCCCGTTGGTCTAGTGGTTGCAAGCGCGACTGCTGAGCGTGGGGTCCTGAGTTCGATTCCCAAGTCGGGCAAAGTGTTATCGGGTTCTTTCATTAGGTAATTCTCAGTGGCAGCCTGGAGTCTGGATTTGTGCCAGGTCAATGGCAATAGGCTCGCCCCCAGACTATGACATAACTGGCGAAATGTGGGTGTACTATTACACTTCTGCCTACCCCTTCGGGGAAATACAGTCGTGATGTTATTTTATGTTATGTTATATTATTATGTGACACAATTTTTTATTATTTTTATCTATGTTTAGTTTAATCACCGTAAAACTGATTTTCGTCCGTGACACTTCAAACAAGGTCCAGTTGAAAACCAGCGCCAGACACTAGTAGTCTGACATTTTTGCTGAACTGAGCCTATTTGGTGCAGCCACGGGGCACACAATTATACTTTTAGGAGTTGTATTAAAAATAGATGATTAAAATTGTATATTATTGTTATTGTGTCCCTCTTGTTGTAGTTATTAAACCATTTTTCTTTTTTTCTTTCTAAGTATATCTTATACATATTTAAAATGCTAACATTTTCACATGCCAGTATACCTTACATTTTTCTTTTTCGTAAATGCAAACACGATTTTCATTATTTGCGGTTAACATTGAAAACTTATTTTTGAATTTAAATCAAATGCTTATACTACGGCTAACCAATACACCTCCTCGTGCAATATTTGCTATACCAAGTCAACATAATTTGCATAACATACCAATCAAAAAACAATATTTGGAAGAGCAAGTGTGTTCACAAATATTATTTTTTCATTAGCTTGCGCGAAAAACAGCTCTTCAAAATTCATCTTTAAACAAGGGTGTGGCTATATCAAATATATTTTTAAATAATGAACCTATTTCCGAGCAAGTGGGAGAAAATAATAGCATATCAAATTATCATAAATTATTAATCAAGATACATCATCATCATCATTTCAGCCGAAAGACGTCCACTGCTGGACATAGGCCTCCCCCAAGCATATGTTGGGGGGATATGCTATAATCGCCATGCTTGGCAGACGGGTTGGCAGTTGGGTTATGAAGATACATTCATATTAAATTAATTCAATTGTAGTAGTATTACAACCTGTTCCGTGTGGTGCTGGACGTAAAGAATAACACCACCCTCTCTCTTCTCATGGGTGTCGTAAAAGGCGACTAAGGGATTCACCAGAGGATGGGCAGCAGCGTTCTCTGAGTATTTAAACAACCAACTGCGATTGCCAACCCGCCTGCCAAGCGTGGCGATTATGGCATATCCACCCCCACCCCCTTAGGTATTGGTGGGAGGCCTTTGTTCAGCAGTCGACGTCTTTCGGCTGAAATGATGATGAGTATTTCAACCTTATTTAGCCGGGAAAGCGTGTACCATCGTCGACCGCACTATTGAGGTTGCGGTCAAACGCAAATTCATAATGATTAAAAAAACATTAAAAAACTTTCGGTTTGATTAAAAAAAAATGGCTCCGACTTCCTAAACTATTTTATTATATAAATTATTTTATTCTTTTTGATGTCGGTTTATACTTTTTTTAAAGTTCATTTTATTAATTATTTTTAGTGGCATTAACATTAGAAAGACAAGCGATTGCTGCAATCCCCGATGATTTGCTGTCATCCATTGAAGAGATCTCTTCTTTATCTCCGAAGATCTTCATCAAATGATACTTTCTGAATGCAAGTGCGTGTTTTGTTGATGAAATTACCAAAATTGCTATATGTATGCCTATAATATTTGAGGAGTTCCCTCAATTGCACATGGATCCCATTATCACAACTAGATTTTGATAAAAATGGGTCCAATCTGGAAATATATCCTAACAAAAAAAAACTTTTTTCAAATCTTTTGATAAATGATGAAGTTACGCAGGTAAAAAACATAAAAAAAAACAATAAAAATACAATCGAATAGAGAACCTCTTCCTTTTTTGAAGTCGGTTATAAATAATAAGGAATATCTATTATTTTTCACCATATTTATAATAGCTCGTCATTGTTTCCTGCCCCTGTTTATAAACAATGACTGTTCACGGTGGAATATTTTTGTATCATCGTATTGACATAGTGACGTTGCGGGGCACAGAGGGGTTGCTGTTGCTCGTCCAAATGCCGTCAATCTTTTGTCATGAAACGAACAAAATGTGACAATATTGTCAGGGTGTTTATTCTCAAAATGTGACAAGATTATCAGGGTGTTTATTCTCAAAATGTGACAATATTGTCAGGCTGTTTATTCTTGTTCTTGTTTATTTTCTTGAGTCAGCCGACAGTCTTGAAAACCTGTCATAATAATTATTTATGTCTTAGGTACCACTCGAGTTTAGGTTTTTAGCATTCGTCTTTGCCACTCACCAGCGGCAGACAGGCAAAGTGATGAATGCGTGTAAGTTTTTTTTATAGTATAGGATGACGAAACGAGCCAAAGGCCCACCTAAAGTTAAGCGGTTACCTTTGCCCATAACAACTTCAATACCACCTAGGCTGCTACCTTAATGGTACCGCAAGTCGGTTCGCCAAACTGAGACATGATTATGGAAAGATATGGAGATGGATGGAAGTGGTTTTGATTAATTTTGATGTTTAATACAGCTTTGGTCGGGACTGGCGAGCCACTGCTTGTGGATTGTTTTGTAAGGAGTTCTCCTAATACAAAGTGACTACACGACATTTGGAAACTCGCGCGAATTTCGTTCGAGCATTTTGTTCGTGACATCACATCTTCTTGTCATTATCGTGACAATGAACAAATTACGAACGAAATTCGCGCGAGCTTGTGATGGTCCTAGTCGCTTTGTATTAAAGTCTATATCAATCCAATTGATGACCTCTGTGGTCTAGTGATTCGAGTGTCGGACTGCTGATAACGAGGGTTCGATTCCCACAGGACACAAATATTTGTGTGATGAACATAGATGTTTGTGTTGGTCTGGGTGTTGCTTATGTATTATAAGTATGTATTTACAAAAAAAAATAGTATATAAGTATTATATCCATTGTCTAGTACCCATAGCACAAGCTCTGCTTAGTTTGGGACTAGATGGTGTTGTGTAAAATTGTCCCAAAGATATTTATTTATTTATTTAATTAAATAGAAAAGTAAACAAACAGGTTATGAACCTGACCATAGAGAGTTTAGTGATGTCCAATTGTAGTGCCAATTAAAAATCAATTAATTAATTGAATGATTCGATTTGATTAAATGAATGAGTCAGAAACATATGTTTTTTTGGACTTTTTTGAACTTTTTTGAACTTAACTAAGTCGTTTTTCTTTTAGCAAGCTACCAAGTGCATTTCCAAAAAAAATAAATGGTAATCAACTGAATATTGTTGAAAAAAAGTGGTGAGCCACCAAGTTGAAACCTTCCAAATACGGATGAATGTGTAATCCATTTAGTGACTAAATGTGTGATAATTTTACTGAAATTGGGTATGTTTACCTTTCTATAGACAGTATAGACTAAGAACAACACTTACTGTAATACAAAAATACATTCTTTAAATCGTAGTGTTTTTTTTCTGGTCTTATATTTTAGACCAAGTTCCTTCATAATATAAACAATAATAATATTTAATTTAGTCATCAATTTGCCTTCAAAAGTGACGTAGAAATAAGTTGAAATACGCAGTTTTGTTTGATAATTTATATGAAAATGTAATGAAAATTAATAATTTTCTTTTTGCCATTACATCGAGACTATAAAATCATTTTAAAGTAGGTACATTGATTATTTATTTTATGTAATAGCTATCAAAGCATAAAGTTGTCATTTTTCGTAGAAGATGTCTCAAATAACTGCTCTAGATTAGGTAAATTAATAAAGAACTTAAAATATTATTAGATACTAATATAGATGGTAATTAAGATGTACCATTTTTACAATATAGGAAACTGTAAAATTGTGGAATGCAATATCAATATCTCAGTCGTAGGCTCTCAAGTAGCATGGAGAGCTTGAGATGAAATATGGTGAGATATCTTATAGTAAAATATACGAGTAAAATCCCATTTGAGCAACAAAAATCGACAATCTGATTTTTAAATCGTCACATAACTACACTGGAAAATTCCACCAAAACATACGTAAACATAAAACGCAAAATTGCAAACGAAAACGACGTCATACGAAAATCTCGTAAATATATCTTCGACCAAACTCTGCTTGTCAACTTATGTAAGTGGAGGAACTTTTCTGATTGCTTCAACTTCGTGGCTAGCAGGAAAAATATTACCGAGTCGTTATTTACGTCACTGTGTTTTTTTTTGTATATTTCTGGAATGGATCAGCTGCTTATTTTTAAATGCCAAGTGCCTTTTGAGAAAAAAAAGGTCAAATTCGAATGTTTTTCTTTCGAATAAGCATTTACCACAGGCATAGTAAAAAGTATAGACTAAGTGCTGCGAACAACCATAGTGAAGCCAACAAAAACCGTGCTCCTTCATGTACAACCAATGCTCACTTACACACCATGCACCTGAAGGATATTTGTTTTCGCGATGCTTACTGGAAGATGCCCCGACATGTGAACTGAGAGGGGTGAGCACGGTTTAATGTGCATGTGTGTGCGTGAGCACTGGTTGTACATGAAGGAGCACGGTTTTTGTTAGCTTCACTATGGTTGTTTGCAGCACTTAGTCTATGTTTTTTACTATGTCTCTGGCATTTACATGCACTTTCAAAACGTTAAGAATCTAGTTGGTTCCAAAAAGTTGGTCCCATGGAGAAGTTGGTCCTATGGAGAAGTTGGTCCTATGGAGAAGTTAGTCCTATGGAGAAGTTGGTCCTATGGAGAAGTTGGTCCTATGGAGAAGTTGGTCCTATGGAGAAGTTGGTCCTATGGAGTAATTGGTCCTATGGAGAAGTTGGTCCTATGGAGAAGAGCCAGCAAGAAACTCCATGGATATACTCTTTTCAAGTAATAAATGGTACAATGGTTTTTGTTAAATGATTTGGAAATAATTGTATGAGAACAATGTAGGTTAATCATCATCATCATCATTTCAGCTGAAAGACGTCCACTGCTGGACATAGGCCTCCCCCAAGTATCGCCACAACGACCGGTCCTGCGACTTCCGCATCCAGCGGATTCCCGCGACCTTCACCAGGTCGTCAGTCCACCTTGTGGGGGGCCTACCCACGCTGCGCCTTCCAGTACGCGGTCGCCACTCCAGAAATTTACTGCCCCCTTTCATGTAGGTTAATAAGTGAGACAAATTCACTAGTACACATGGGGTATGCTGAAGATTATGTTTGAACTAATGCAGTATTAAGAGTTATTAAACTAACATGGTTACATATACTGTGCAACATAAATATGCATGGTCATTGCAGAATTTTTGAGCATTTTAAATTCATAAAAATATAAAACTGTTTCAGGAAATGATATCAAATGTTCCAATCAAACTGACATGAAAATTAACTGTTTTGTGCGAGGCAATGTTTACTCAAAATCTCTTATTTTTTGTTTCAGGATACTGCAGACATAATCCTTCGTTATGTAGTGTAAGTACCTATAATAATACAAAAACTTAATACTAATTAATTATTTCTAAGTATAGCGTTGTTGAGTTTTTCATTAGATAATTCTCAGCAGTAGCTCTGACGCCGAGTCTGGATTTTTTCCCGGGTAATGGCAATAGGCTCGCCCCCAACAGTTCATAATTACAAAATCTCTTCACCTAGCAACTGCTATATTTTACTCAATAACAATGTTGACATTCAATCCTTTATTACTTCCGATTTCGATGTAGTGTTTAGTTGCATTGAAGACCAAATGAAGCCAATAATTGAGATAAGATATAAATATATTATATTATATGCTTCAGACTCCATAGTCTAAATGCCATTGCATTTGCCACATGAAGTTTCATTGAAATCTGTTCAGTAGTTTTTGCGTGATGGGGACAAACATGTTTAGCTAACAGACACAGTTTTGACATTTATAGTGTTTTATCATAAGTTTAGATATAGAAGAAGATAAAGATATAGAATAGATGGAACAAAAACAGGGTTGATCCCACAGTATAGAAGTTGTTTCTTATTTATACATAAATAGCTGAAAATCATTGATGATGTTGTTGATTTGGTGCTAAATCAACGATGTCGCTCAACAAAATGTATGGACTAGCTAATATTTTTTCACGACTTCAAGGTTGCTCACATACAAATAAAATATTTTCAAGAATTTCACTCTTATTGAAATATATTTACGGGACTTTTCGCGCGCAATTAAATCAAAACAAAGCAAACATTTTGACTAACCTCGACGTTTCAGCCAAGTTGCATTGGCCATGGTCACGAGCAGACTAAAGTATGCGGGTGTCATCGTTTTGAGCGGCGAGTGTTTTCTCGAATTACCCGCGGTTGGTTTATCGTGTCGGTAACACGATATGCTGAATCACGACACACAATGCTGACAGTTTCGTTGTTTGTTTTTTTGTTTTGATTTCATTGACTTAGGAACTATATTATCAAAGGAAAAGTCCCGTAACTATAGTTCAATAAAAAAATATTGTTAAGGTGAGTAGCTACATGAAATTAATATATCAAAGGGAGTTTGAAAGTGGCGCCAGTAATAGAAAAGTTGAAAGGAAATCGTTTGGGTTGGTATGGGCATGTGACGAGGAGGGATGAAACGGATGTTACTAAGAGAGTGATGAATATGAATGCACGTGGATGGAGAGGGAGAGGGAGAACTAAAAAAAAATATTTCTTGAAGAGTTATATGGATGAAAAGGGAGTAAAATGATGAGATGACGGCTGGTAGACAAAAAGGAAAAAAGAAGACGTATTGCACCGACTCCAAGTAATTTTGGACCAGGGCAGTAATATGATGATGATGATGAGTATATTCACCCCTTAAAAGAGCCTCAACTACATAATCATGTCACACCTAATTATTCCAGAATGCTCTAGAAAAACATGATTTGCCAATAAAAGGTGTCCAGATTTCACAGTAACGGTAAATTCAACAAAAGGTTGATTTGATGATGATGAATGTACACACCACACAACCAGTTTTTAGGGTAAATATACGGCAGGCTTAAGGGAAATGAGTTATTGTGGTGCTCATGGGCTCACCATCGGTCATTATTTGCGTACAAATGTGACCTTTAAGTAGGATGTATTGCCGTCCTTAGTTCCGAGGTATCTCCCGTTTGCATTGGTCGGTGTGGAACGGACCGAGTTTGCTGGGATGTTCTACAGTTAAGCGAAATACACATGGGAAATTTATGCGTATCTTTTTAACTGACCTTATAATGGAGGCTGTTAGTGATTATACGAGATGTGTGTTTGTGATTATACGAGAGTCAGTCTGCTGAAACTTTTAAAGGAATTTTTCATTGTTTTGAGTAGATAATTGATGGATGGACTTGCCAAGATTGGAAAGACAAGGCATCTTTTTGTAATAGTACCTACAGAAGTATGAAGTTGGCTTATTAAATAATGGTAATGAATTCACATTACAGATTCCTCTAACCTTAGAGCCCCCGCGGACTCCCCGCAGGCTGTTAACTAGACTGTTTTTCAAACCAGTGTACGCCCTCGTATATACATACTAAAATTGTAATAGCTTAATTCCCGAAAAGGGGTTTTTATTTTTTTCATTATGAACAACTTTTACTATGGGACCATACCTGAAATCGCGAAAAAAAAAACAATTGGTCCTTACATTTGTGTTCACTAAAATTAATAAAATGAAGGGATCAGCTGATTTTTTTTTCGCGGTGTCAGGGTTGGCCCCATTGTAAAAGTTATTCATAATGATGATTACAATGACCCCTTTTCGGGAATTAAGCGATTACAATTTCAGCATGTATGTTTACGTACTGATCTAAGCAATTAAAAGCTTGTAGTCTACAGGGAAGCTTATGCCCCTTCTATATCAATCAAAAGAAAGAAAGAAAGAAACATTTATTTGATACAAAGCACATAGATACACAGACACAATTAAACAGGAACACAATTAAATATACTAAAAAAACGGATCATCGATGCTGTGTGTCTACCGACTGTGCCAAAAAGGTCCAGTTCAGCATAAATGCCAGGCAACAAGTGCCTGACGCTGGTTTTCAACTGAACCTTTAATCGTAAACGTGACGGATGTGATTTTATTAATAAAAATTATAATAATTGTGATACCTTTATATGAAAATAAAAATAAAAAAATAAAATAAATTTAAAACTGCAACTTCTTAGGTTTTCGCGATCACTACACATTATAATAAAACAAAGTTTAACCGGATTAAATCGCGTATATTATTTAAATTGGTTTCCCTGAAAAAGCAAAGCAAAGCAAAGCTTTCGAAACGTCAGGGAAACCAATTTAAATAATATACGCGATTTAATCCGGTTAAACTTTGTTTTATTAAAACTGCAACTTAAGTGTATGTAATGTAAATAATGAAGTAATAATACATAAATTTTAAATATTTTAAATATATATAGGTAATAGTAAATAAAATGATTTTAAACGTAAAAAAGAATAATGTAAACAGCTTACGTTATTGTAACTTGTAACTATACCAACAAGTAAGCATATTAGTCAAGTCTCTCTTTATTTATAAAACTATATTATATGCAACTTTACCAATAAATACATATTCTAAACGAGTATAAGATAAAAATCAGGATACCAACTATATCAAAGGCACACCGCAACGGCTATCGTTAAACTTTTATTGGTCTGTTACTGTTTTATAACAAAGAATATCGAGGAACTTGGCTGCTATAAAATCCTATGTTTCTGATGGTTCTGGTTATGAGTTATGAACTGACAGCGATAAGGTCTTAGGTTTGGCTAATTAATTGCAAAATATCCGGACAAAATACCAAGATTAGATCTAAAACGACTTCAGGTTCCAATTCCAGATATTCAGTAATATAAATTCAAATTCAAATGTATATATATCAAATAAACCTAATTACAGGCACTTTTGAAACGTCAGGCTTTAATTGCACGGTTCCAAATGGTGGGCCTTATGGCGAAGAACCGGCAAGAAACTCCATGGATATACTCTTTTTAAAATAGGTTATTGTTTATTACATACAAATGCATTCAAGTTATGTGAGTATAATGTATGTTAATGTCAGAAATTTAGTAGCAGTAGAGCTCCTTTGTGAAAGAGCTAGTCCAGGGAAGTACTACCAATGTATCTTCTTCTGATGCTCTCCCCCAAACAGTGATGCTTGCATTGCTGTGTTTCAGTCTGAAGGTTACGGGTGCCGGTGAAATTACAATTTGATGAGACTTTCCATCTTCATGTCTCCGTTTGGCGAACTTGCGGTACCATTTAGGCAACAGCCTAGGTGGTATTGAAATTGTTTTGGGAAAAGGTAACTGCTTAACATCAGGTGGGCCTTTAGGTCGTTTCGCCATCCTATATAATAAAAACAAAAGGTTTAAAAATTAGAATATTGTCTTTAGAAATAAACCTAAAAAAAGTTGCCATATTGTGTAGGAGCTGACCTGTTCCGACAGACGGCACCCGTACAAAAACATTACCCTTCTTTTGGGTATCTGTATATATTGGGTATGAGTATCATATTAGGTATCTGTGAGACTGGCAAACCAAAAAGCAGAAGAGAGCAATAATGGGAGATCGATACATAGATATTCAAAGTTTTATGCAGCTATTTGATTCTTCTTTTGACTATTTTTCATATAACCACTGTCATCATTAACCATTAATTAGCACATATATTTGCAGTGATGTAGGTTTTAATTATACTTCTGCGACGTAATTTTGGAATGACACCACTGAAACACACACATTTATACTCAACTCCTATTTTGGAAGGAACACCCTTTGTTTACAGTAAATACGCCCTTAACCTGAACCACACGTAAACAATCGCTCCCCTGTATAACTTCGTTTCCTTTGAGCGTGGCCTCTTTGTAAGACCAATTGAATTTAATAAATAAATAGTACACACTTAAAAGGATTCCTAATGAAATACCGATGTTGTGGCGGTCATTTTGACGCTTAGAAATCTATTTTGAGACGACAAATTAGCTCGTTAGTATTATTGAGGGGTTTGAAAAAAAAAAATTATATAACTACGGCCCTTTTACTTTCATTAGAGTGATCATCATCATAAAGTATATTCTATCTATCTATCTATACATCCATCTATCCATCTATCTATTTATCTATCTATCTATTTATCTATCTATCTATCATCTGCCTTAAACTTTATTTTATTTTTCTCGTGGAGAAATCCTCATAGACGCACGCCACCCGGGAAGGCGGAGACAGCGTTAGACTCTTACCGACTAAAACCATCACGTTGTTCGTCTTACTACCTTTGGCTGGGGGCCTGAGATAGACTCTGCATTCGCCAATCAGCCACGTCAGGTCCCGGCTCGCCACTGGTAGGCGAGCCCCTTCTTCCCGTACGGCGTCACGTTGAACGCATGAACACTGCACGCCGCCGTCACTGGCCTTGACTGATCGGGTAGTGGACTACCCCGAGTGAACATCTGCCTAGCATATTTCGAACTAACTTAGCCTCTTATTCTGTGGCCTTGGCTTCTAGTCTTACCAGATCTTCTTTCAGAACCCCATCGGTGGGTTGTAAGTATGGCCCATTGATCGTTTGGGATGTGGCAGATGTGTCTGACCTAGTTCAAGCTGGCAGCATTCTAAGTGACGTCAGTTATCTTCTTCTTGGAACAAATGGTTGTATTCTTAATCCGGTCTACAAGTTTATATATCAGTATATCAGTGGCGAAGGGTGAACATTTTCAGAAGGTTAAATAGCTGAGATCGCACGTTAATAAAATAAAATAAAAAACACTTTAACAACTTTTAATAAAATTTTACATTTTTTTTTTGTACTTTAGAACAATAAATTAACATAAAAATGTCGTTGATCTGTATTTAAGCAATTCCTAAAGGGAAGCCGGTGGGAATCGTGTTATATGGACCCTTCGCCACTGGTATATATACCTGTACCTATAGTTTATATACCTGTTAACAATACCCAGAATACTAAACTACTACATAACCAGCCTCTTCTCAGTATGAGAAGGCTAAGGCCTTAGTCCACCACGCTGGCCTAGTGCGGGTTGGTGGACTACACACACCATTAAGAACTGTATGGAGCACTTTTAGGTGTGTAGGTTTCCTTACGATGTTTTTCCTTCACCGTTAAAGCAAGTGATAATTGAATATAAATCCGCACATGAATTCGAAAAGTAAGAGGTGCGGGCTGGGATCGAACTCACACCCTCCTGCATGGAAGGCAAGGGTTCAACCGCTAAGCTATCACTGTTTTTTTACTAAACTACTACTACTACTTTATATACTCTTAATTTACATGTTAGTCCTAAGTTTAAATAATGATAATGGTGTACAATAAAGTACATTCTATCTATCTATCCAATATTCCGTTCCAATGCTCTCTGGCAAACCCTGAACGTGAATCTCAGCTAAATTGTCAACGACCAAGACTTAAGCTGTATTATAGTATTAGTAGCAATACAAACGAATTTATTTATGTCACTTAATTCGACGAAAAACTATATCGAAAAAACCCAGATTCATCGATAAAGCAATACCACACATCACTACGTTGACATGGGTCAAACCCTACCGTTTTGCGACCGCAAAAACTGCGGACATGACTTACATATGGTTGATACCGGGACTTAATTAAACAAATTAGTTGTGCGGCCCGGGATTAATACCGGGTTCCGGGTATTTGTCATGCGAGCTTAAGGGTTGCTGATTTGTAGTTGTGATAGTTTTGGCTGACAAAAGTTGTGAAGCTATGTTTTGGAAAAAGTATTTTTGTTTTTACATTTTCGTATAACAGCTTACGTATTCTTTTATGTTCCTTATTTAAGGTGTAACAGGATCCTGAGGTATTTTAAAGGCAGAATAAACTATTCATAACAAATAACTGCCACTTCAGCTTACTGATCCTACAAGCTATGTCGGTCACTCCGGTTCTTCTCCGAATAATCTCGTTACGGATTTTATCCTTCTAAAGAAACTCCAAACACAGCTCGCTCCATAACTCGCTGAGCGACTTTGAATTTGTGGACTAGCCCAATTGTCAGTGTCCACGTCTCGGCACCATAAGTGATGTCAGAGCTGATGTAGATTGCCACTTTTCGCTACTTAAAAACTTCAAATCAGTTTGGATCACTTATTTATTTATTTATTTAATTCTTTATGCACATTTTATCGATTTAAGTGAACACAAATGTAGGGACCAATTGATTTTTTTCGCGATTTCAGGGTTGGTCCCATAGTAAAAGTTGTTCATAATTATGAGTACAATGACCCCTTTTCGGGAAAGAAGCCATTAAAATTTCAGCATGTATATTGTAATCCGACACAAAATTCACAAGTATTCGATATCTTAACTCAAGATAAACCAATTCATTGACATGTAACCGCAGTTTGAAGATAAACCTTTTGCCGATAGTGTAAACGTTTTTTTATAATAGCCTTTGTATCCTTATTCTGTATTGTAATTTATGTTTTATGATAAAATATACCTGTTATGCATCGATTATTATGTATTTATTGATTTAATTAGCAATTTTATGCTGATTTTGGAACGGAAATATTGTCTTATCCAATATCGACACAATCTTGTTTCGGTATCGATATTCAAAGGGAATTCTAAATAAAAAAACTGGCCAAGAGCATGTCGGGCCAAACTCAGTATTATAGGGTAGGTAGGTAGGTATAAGTAGGTCTAATTACAAACGAATCAAATCGAATATTCATCAACTCAGCCTATCGCAGTCCACTGCTGGACATAGGCCTCCCCCAAATTGCGCCACAACGCTCGGTCCTCTGCCTTCCGCATCCAGTCCCCCCCAGCCACGTTCTTTAGGTCGTCGGTCCACCTGGCAGGGGGGCGCCCTACGCTGCGTTTGCCGATACGCGGTCTCCACTCAAGGACTCGTCTGCTCCAACGGCCATCGGTCCTTCGACAGACATGGCCAGCCCACTGCCACTTCAGCTTACTGATCCTACAAGCTATGTCGGTCACTCCGGTTCTTCTCCGGATAATCTAATAAATATTAATAATTAATAATAATCTAATCGAATATTAATAATTGCTATTTTAGTTTTTGCAAACAGCGCCACCTAGCGCTAAATTTAAGAAGCTAAATTTAAGAAGTGTGTCATGTCAATATAACACAAAGTTTCTTTTATTCTTGATTTTTTTAAATAGAAAGTAACTAAAGGAGCATTATTTGCTAAGATCATTTTTCTCTAAGGTCAATGACCCATGAACTAGGACGTCTTAAGTATTTTTCAGTTTTCTCACTATAACTCAAAAATTTATAATCACATTATACTCGAAATAATTTTAAAAGAGAGTTTTTATAAAGGTCTATCTATGTGGAAGACTATAAGTTTCTACGTTGCATAGTTTAGAAATGGCAGGGGGGACACACATTGCAAGCCACTTTGGCGTACTGTATTTCGCAGATGGTATACCTGATAAAAAAGTTATGTATAAAACATTACCTTCATTTTTGTTGTATATTATAACGAATGTTGTAGGTACTTCAGTCTCGCATTAAATGCCAATTAGTAAGCACGTCTTTTATTTATCAGTGGCGACGAGGATGGGATCGGAAATTAAATATTACGCAGTGCAGTTTTACCAGTTTTTAAAAATGTCCATCGGAAAGATTCGTGAATTTAAATTACAATCCGGGAATTGGTTGGCGTACGTTGAAAGAATAGAAATGTATTTCTTGGCGAACAAAATTAGTGACGATATCAAGCTACCTACGCTTATCTCACTAATGGGCGAAGAAACGTACGAACTATTGTCTAGTTTAGCAAGTCCGTTAAAACCATCTGCATTGAAATACTCGCAAGCAGTAAGTTTACTTCAAGAACATTTGCAACCAAAACCCTCGGAAATGGCGGAAAGATTTAGATTTCGACAGAGGAGACAATCAGCTGGCGAGTCTATTGCAGATTACGTAGCGGAATTAAAAAAGCTATCGAGATATTGCAACTTTCAAACGGTTTTAGAAGACAACTTGAGGGATCAATTTGTGTGTGGGTTGAATAGTGAATTCACGCGGCAACGGCTGTTTGCAGAAGTGAATTTAAACTATTCGAAAGCGGTAACACTGGCTACTACCCTCGAAGCGGCAGAAAGAGACGCATGCGCCGTAGAACGCAATAGTAGTGAGGTAAATAGCACGAAGGAATTAATCGAAGGCGTAAATAAATTACATGTGAAGACATGTACAGCGTGCGGGGACACCAAGCATAGCAAGCAGGATTGTCGATACAACAACTTCGAATGTAGTTTTTGTCGCAAAGTTGGCCACCTAAGAAGAATGTGTCCCCAACGGTCATTTAGTGCTTCAGATAAAGCGAGACGGACAATAAAGGTCGCGGAAAAAAGTGGTGATTATAACCAAATAACACGCGGAGGGGGCGTGATAAGCAGCGGACTACGATCAGGGCGCGGCGGGCGCAGCGGTCGCAGCTACCGTGCTGGCAGCGGAGGCGCGGCAGGCTCGCGCTCGGGCGGACAGCAGCGGCCCGGGACGTATTGGGTGCAAGAAACAATAGACCAGGCGCCGGCGGCGTCGCACTCGAAAACAACAGAGGGTTTCGATTCAGGTGACGATGACGTCAGTGAAAGTGATCTCGATGAACCAATGTATCAGATGTCTTTAACAAAATACAAGGCGGTGCGTATTACACTATTAGTAAATAACTGTTTATTAGATATGGAAGTAGATACTGGTGCTCCCTTGTCTTGTATTAGTAAGAATACCTACGATAAATACTTAAATAATCTTATTATAAAACCGTGTCGTATTAATTTAAGTTTTTATGATGGTTCTATTGTTAAGCCACTAGGTTATGTAGAAACAGAAGTTCAATATAAAAACAAGAATAAAAAATTAGATTTATACATATTTGATAATGGAACTACTAACTTGTTGGGACGCCAGTGGTTAGCAGAGTTGAGTATGGACATACCAAAAATCAGCGTAAATTGTATGACTAGTGAAAAGTGTAACAAAAATAAAATAATTAATACTATTGTTTCTAGGCATAAATGTTTGTTTGATGGCACGTTGGGTCGCTATGCCGGCGGCTCGGTGAGCCTGTGCGTGCGCCCGGGAGCGCAGCCGGTGTTCTGTCGCGCGCGGCCGCTGCCGTACGCGCTGCGCGACCGAGTCGACGCGGAGCTGGACGCGATGCTGCGCGCCGGCGTCATCGAGCCGGTTGACCGCTCCGACTGGGCCACTCCTTTAGTGATAGCACGTAAGGCGGACGGTGGCATAAGGATATGTGCCGACTACAAGGTAACACTCAATCGTACTTTAATGATCGATAGGTACCCGGTTCCAAAGATTAACGACTTATTTAGCGACTTGTGTGGCAATGTTTGGTTTACAAAGTTAGACTTATCTCAAGCTTATAACCAGTTGGAACTCGATGAAGGCTCTAGAGACTACACAGTTATTAATACGCATCGTGGATTATTCAAATATAATCGCCTCGTATATGGATTAGCTTCAAGTCCCGGTATCTTTCAGAAATTCATGATGCAACTTTTTAAAAATGTACCCAATGTAATAATATTTTATGATGACATTTTAATTAAGAATAAGGATTTAAATAGTCATTTAGAAACAATAAGCCAGGTGTTAGAAATCTTACAGACCAATGGGTTAAAAATTAGGCAGGATAAATGTGATTTTTTGACTAACGAAGTAAGATATTTAGGATATATCGTAAGTAAAGACGGAGTAAAGGTAAATATGGATAAAATTGAACCTATTGTCTCAATGCCTCATCCTAAAAACACTACGGAATTAAAGTCATTTTTAGGAATGGTCAACTTTTACGGAAAGTTTATTAAAAATTTGAGCACATGTTTAGGTCAACTTTACGATCTACTGAAGAAGGGTAAACAATTCAAATGGACTAGGAAGCATAGCATAGCGTTTAGTCAAGTTAAAAAGATGTTGTGCAGCACGGATGTGCTCGCACATTATGATATGTCGTTGGAAACAATAGTAACATGTGATGCCAGCGCGCACGGCCTGGGCGCCGTGCTGGCGCAGCGCACGCCGGACAGAGGCGAACAGGTGGTCGCATACGCGTCGCGAGCCCTTACCTCTGCTGAAAAACATTATAGCCAAATCCATAAAGAGGCTTTGGCCATTATTTTCGCTGTCGATAAATTTCACCAATATTTGTATGGTAGAAAGTTTACACTTCGTACGGATCATAAACCGTTAGTGAGTATTTTCGGTCCCAATACCGGTATTCCAAGTACAGCGGCTAGTAGATTACAACGGTGGGCGATTAAATTAACAGCATACGACTTTAATATTGAGTACGTCAAAACGGATCAAAATACAGCGGATGCACTTTCCCGTCTAATAAAATCGCATAAAGATTCTACTTCCAATGATGAGTTACCAGAACAAACATACTTACACTTTGCCGCGGAAGCACTTCTTTTGGATTATAACAGATTAAAAAAAGAGACATCATCAGACCCCTTACTTAGTCGAGTTACCAGCTACATTCAAGACGGTTGGCCACTAGAAGTAGAAATTAAAGAACTTAAGCCGTACTTTAATCGCAAAACTGAATTATATACCGAACTAGGATGTGTTTTGTGGGGCCACAGGATAATAATACCGTTCACGTGTAGGGACAGAGTACTTACAGAATTACATGATTCCCATATGGGAATAGTAAAAACAAAGGCTATAGCAAGAAGTTATGTGTGGTGGCCGGGGATTGATGAGGACGTGACAGCGGTGTGTCAAGCGTGCACCGTGTGTGCCGCGGTGGCAGAAGCGCCGCCCCACCACGCGCCAAAGTCGTGGCCGTGGCCGAACCGACCTTGGTCAAGGTTGCATATCGATTTCTTAGGGCCAATTTCAGGACAGACTTACTTCATCATCGTTGATGCTTGTTCTAAATGGATAGAAGCTATTCACATGAAAAGCACAACAGCACAATCGGTTATAGCGGTACTAAGAGATATTTGGGCCAAGTTCGGTCTCCCGAGACAAGTAGTGAGCGACAATGGTCCCCCATTTACTAGTACAGAATTTAAAGCATTCTTAGCAAACAACGGCATTGAGCAAATTTTTACCGCACCATATCATCCTGCTTCTAACGGGGCTGCAGAGAATGCGGTGAAAATATGTAAGCGTGTAATTAGGAAAGCTATTAAGCAAAAAATTAATCCGGATACGGCATTATGTAGATATCTTTTAACTTATAGAAATACCGAACATTATACTACAGGAGACAGCCCAGCAAAAATTTTGCAAGGCCGCAATTTGCGCACGAGATTGGACACACTTAAGCCCGATCGAGAGGCGCGCACACTGACGCGACAGACTCGCAGCGAAAATGCGGCTGGCGGAGCGCACAGACAGGTAGCTTTGGGAGACAAGGTGTGGTATAGGGATTACCGTGGGCCAGACAAATGGGTAGCAGGTCAAGTTGTAGAAAAATTAGGTAGTACCGATTACAGTATTAGATCTGATTTTGGAACCGAGGCACATCGTCATGTTGATCAGTTAAAGCGTCGATTAGTGTCGCCTGAAATAGCACATTCTCCACCATGTAATAGTAATATTAGAAAGTCACGAAGTTCACTTGTGTTTCCCGTGGATAATGAGGAGAGGTCGGGCGGTGCGGTCGACGGCATCGTGATGCCAAAAATCAGAAATGTGTCCGAACTAAGTACTCCGGGCACGTCAGGGAACCGACCTGTGCTACCGGAGTCGACATCGTCACCCAACGTGCCTAGTAGTAATAGTGGTCTGCAAAACCCTGTTGTAGTTTCTCCGGTAGAACGACGATTCACTTTAAGAAATCGTAAGAAACCTAAACGATACGGTATGGAAGAAATAGATTAATAATTTTGTAGTATTAGATGTAAGATTAGTAATGTACTTATAACAAAATAGCAGTATTGGCACTGTCTATCGATATAATTATGCTGCAATTAAAAATGACACAGACAGTACTGATTTTGGCCCAATTTTGGGTGAGTCAGATCCAAGTCGAGCTGCTGATTTATTCATCGCGATGATCCAGGAAATTGTAGTAAAACATTCGCAATCTATACGAACCCAAAGAAAGGTTCGGGTTCTCAAACCATGGATGACACAAGGCTTGGTTCGCTGCATACGGAATCGGGACAAGATGCATATAAAATTAAAAAATAACCCAAATAATAGCATCATTAAAACTACTTACAAGCGGTATCGTAATTTCCTCAACGCGTTACTGAAAAAACTAAAACGTTCGCATGACAAAAATGAGCTGTCTAAAGCGAAGAATAATTCAAAAGCTACATGGAAGGTTATAAAAGGAATTACAAATACTTGCTCACAGCCCCAGTCCCCCTCAGAACTTCTTCAACTGGCCATCGATCCTAAAACTTCAATAAACGATGTTAACAGCTTTTTCGTTAACATAGGGCAGACATTGGCCTCTAACATCTCTCCTCCTGTAAAGCCTACACTTGGCAAAGACAAAACATTACAACCACCCTGTTATCAGTCACTCGTAATATTGCCAGTTGATGATACTCACGTGAAAAGCCTTATCGATTCCTTACGTAGTGACTGTGCTACTGGCTACGATAATATCCCAGCTAAGGTATTAAAGCAATCGAGTTCCTTTCTGACAGCGCCCATCACACATATCTGCAACCGAGCTATTGATACGGGAATTTTTCCCAATGCGCTTAAAAAAGCTGTGGTTCATCCTGTCTTCAAAGGTGGAGACAAAGCTAATGTCACAAACTACCGGCCCATTTCTGTGTTGAGTTCGTTGTCGAAGATCCTTGAAAGAATTCTTAACAGCTGTCTAGTAAATTTTCTGAATAAACATAAAATCATTGCGACAAACCAATATGGATTTAGGTCTGGATTATCGACGGAAGATGCTGTTATTGATGTTACTAAAACATTAGTTGATAAATTGGACGGAAAGATGAAATGCTACGGCATATTTCTTGATTTGTCCAAAGCATTCGACACGGTATCTATTTCCACCCTTATCTCGAAACTTGAGCGTGCTGGAGTTCGTGGCCTGTCGTTAAACATCTTTAAGGACTACCTCTCGAATCGTGCTCAGTGTGTGAAGATTGAGTCATTAACGAGTGACCATAAAACTATTAATTTCGGTGTGCCGCAGGGGAGCATCCTTGGGCCTACTCTCTTCCTTCTATATATCAATGATTTGTGTCGAGCCCAATTTCCAAACTGCGATATATTTACGTACGCCGATGATACAGCATTGATAGTCTACGACTCTGACTGGACTAAGGCGAAACAGCGAGCAGAACACGCACTTCGATTAGTGATGGAATGGCTTTCAGGCAATCTTTTGACACTCAATGTAGCAAAAACAAAGATTATTCGCTTCTCCTTACCTAACACCATTCCTCCACCCAAGGAGTCAGGTCTTATTAAAGCTCATACATGCATAGATAGTGTGAATGACTGCAACTGTCCATTCTTGTCTCTGGTTCCAGACATAAAGTATCTTGGTGTCCACATTGACTGTAAACTAAGCTGGCAACCTCATATCAAAACCCTGTGTACTAGGATAAGGAAACTAATATATATATTTAAAGAACTTAGGCATTCCGCTGATCCTGAAACTGCCTTACTAGTTTACCAGAGTTTATGCCAATCTATAATCACTTACTGCATCTCTGCTTGGGGTGGAACCTATAAAACTTCCTTACTTACTGTGGAAAGAGCTCAGAGGGCCATCTTAAAAGTAATGCACTATAAGCGTAGAGACTTCTCTACAATAAAACTCTATTCTAAGGCTCAAGTCCTTACAGTCAGACAGCTTTTTGTACTTCGTGCCGTGCTCCGTAGACACACCATGCAACCTATTGACCCAAAAATCCTGCTGAGACGCAAAGGGTTACCGGTCTGTGATCCTGTCAGGTGTCGTACCACATTCGCCAGTCGCCACTTTTTTGCTACAAGCTCTCGTCTTTACAATAATATAAATAAGGTCTTACAAATTTACCGTCGCACGAAATACGAAGTAAAAGATATACTCACCAAGTGGTTGCAAAAGTTGTCATATGACGAGACTGAAAATCTTATTGTGATAATCTCATGAATTGGAAATACTGCATGTAGTTTAGTTTTGTTTATTTTAGTAGCACGTAACATTTTGGTAACTGTTTTAAGGATATACTTGCACGACTGTTTTTAAAACATATTATAGTTGTTTGTCGCTGTAATTTTGGGGAACATTGACTCCTAAGATACAGGCTTCTTGCCTAGTTTAGGGGTCTGACGTTCGACTTGTAATTGTCACTGTCGTACAACTTATTCATAATTCTCTGTGTACTTCATATTATTATGTTGCTTTTTGGTGTACAAATAAAATATTTTTATTATTTTATTATTATATTATAAAATTGTGATTTTGTGTTAATTAAGGATGAAGGTGTTGTATATTATAACGAATGTTGTAGGTACTTCAGTCTCGCATTAAATGCCAATTAGTAAGCACGTCTTTTATTTATCAATTTTAGTAGACCTATTCAATGATATACCACACGAGGGGGTGCAGCGAAAAAAAAATGTTCATCCCCATTTCACATGTATGGGCGCCACTCCTCAAATACGTTATCAAGATTTTTTTATTCTTTTAAAATTGAGATCTATATCTAGACCATTTTTTAACAAAATATCATTTACTTATGTTTATAACTAGAAGTTATTAAGCTGTAAAGGATTAGGACAGATGGACAGACGGATGGACATGACAAAACTATAAGGGTTCCTTGTAGGACTACGGAACCCTAAAAAATTTATCCGAGCAAAACCATATATATATATATATGCAAAACGGAAAAGTATCGAAAATACAGTGTGAACTGACTCCAACCTAACTTTAGATTTAGTAAAATTGTGTGATCCACTATGAAGTAAACAGACTATCCTACTACTACTAATATTATAAGTGTGGATGTTTGTGAAGGTGTGTGGATGTTTTAGATGTTTTGGATGTTTCTTACTCAATCACGCCGAAACGGCTCAACGGATTTTGAAGAAATTTGGCGTACAGGTAGACCATCACTTGGATTATCATATTACTACTACTTATCCCGGCTACTTTTTATCCCGGAAAGGTATACAGTTCCCGGGGGATGTATGATAACGATAATGTCTTTCTGTGATAAACCAAATAATACGCGAGCAAAGCCATGCGCACAGTCTAGTTGGAAAATAAAGTCTTCTTAGGAAATTGGTATGTCAATTTACCATACCAAGTTTTTAGGCATTTATTGGTTCAAAGTTATTTTAAATTTTAAAAACAGCCCATTTTTAAATTTTGAGCTTTACCGCAACGATCCAAAGTCCAAGTCGAAGCATTAAAAATTGTGGAAAGAAAATTTGCTCACAAGCAAAATAATTCTTTAGATTTCATCCTGTTTGTGGTACTAAAATAAAAATTATGTATTATTAAAAAAACAAAATATAATTACTATTTACAAGCACTTTTGAACGTCGAAAGCTACTCCCACATTTCGCAAGTCCTTGGTTGTACTTTTATCGTAAAATTATTACAAAACAAAAAATGCTGCTGCTGGTAGAAATTTCTTTAAAATAAGCAGTACCTTTCATCATCATCATCATCCTCCTGCCCTTATCCCAATTTATTTGGGGTCGGCGCAGCATGTTTTTTTCTTCCATACATCTCTATCAGCTGTCATTTCTGTGTTTACTTTCTTTCTATTCATATCATCTTTCACACAATCCATCCATATTTTCTTCGGTCTCCCTCTTTTCTTATAGCCAACAACATTCATACTTAAAACTTTCCTCGTAACATGCTCCCCATTCCTCCTCATCACATGTCCATACCATGATAGTCTGTTGCTATTTAACTTCTCTGTCACTGGCGCTACTTTCAGACTCCCTCTTACATATTCATTCCTTATCCTATCCATTCTCGTTATACCACACATAAACATAACATAACATATATATACATATCTTAACATTCTCATCTCAGCTGCATGCACTTGCCTTTCATTAATTCCTTTCGTAGCCCAACATTCCGATCCATACAGGACAGCAGGTCTTATCATGGTCTTATAGATTTTCCCCTTCAGTTTAAGAGGAATTCGGGAGTCACATGTAGTTCCCGTGACCTGCCGCCATTTCAACCATAAGCAGTACCTTTATACTAAATAATTTTAATGCTGTCTCTTTTCATATGTTTCATATGTGTGTACATAAATTATAAATATCAACTCAGCCTATCGCAGTCCACTACTGGACATAGGCCTCTCCCAAGTTGCGCCAAATTATAAATAAATAAATAAAAATATTAGTGAACCAATTGACAAATATTTCCCATATTTTCAATCTTGAAGAAGTAGTTAGGTATCTACTTTGCCATCATCAGGTTACGATGCTACTTACCATTTTCGAAAGATTACAGCAAAATAATATTTTATTACTTGATTTTTTTTCGATCCCACTCAGAATACGGCCGCGTATTTCCGATCTATTGAATATTGATCAGTTGTATAAATTATCTCTAACACCTGTTTATACGGAAAATCGTCGTGTTGGCCAAATTGGCAATTTACATTCGGAATCACCATGAAACCATGGGCAATTTGCAAGTTCCGATACTAAGAGAGGGCACGGTGTCGTATTAATAGTCAAGGGAGTTCAACTATTAATTAACTACAAGTTTAAGATATTACCTATACTGTTTGCTGTCACTTGTTTTAAACTATAGTTGAGTGTAGTAATTTATGATACAAGCTATTTACACTTTCCTTTTCTAATATTGCATTCTTTTCTGTCATAGAACTGCAACATATGTCACAGAAATACTTAAAAAAATTTAAGATTAAAATGTAAAATGTAAGTATCATGTGGCCATTAATGCTTTTACAGTAATTCTATATATTCCTGCCTATTTATTGTCTATCAGTATGAGTCTGTCATGCTCACTTAAATGTCATGCTGATGGTGGCGTTAGTATCGGGTCGTTAAGTTCCCTTCAATATGGTCGAGTTAAGCGATGACTGATGCTCGCGCCATGCTCGTGAACGGGTGCCGTCTGTCGGGACAGGTCAGCTCCTACATACTATGGCAACTCTTCTTAGGTTTATTTCTAAAGGCAATATTCTCACTTCTAAACTCTTGTTAAACTTGAGACTTCAGATGCCAGCACACTCAACCAGATTCTATGATAAATGTTTCACAGTCCAAGCTGCTCGTTTATGGAATGCGTTACCTGTGCTCATAAGACGTGCTCAGTCGCTAGCTTCTTTTAAAAAGCTTGTAAAGGAACATTACCTCTCTGTATAAATTGTTATTTTATTGAGATGTTGCTACACTGGTATATACACGTATTTTATTTTCTTATTTATTTAAGAATACTATTTGTTGTTATATTTGTATATATTGTATATATATTTGGTATGTACTTACCTATTTATGGATATTTAATAGAATTTATTTTCTATATTTATACATGTAATATTTTCTATGGTAGGTAAATATTTATTTATTTATTATATTACATATTAGTAAACTTTATGAAAGTGCACCACATACTGCCCCCATCTATTTTTCACGTCTTCCTTGTCCATCCAAAGGTTGTCTGGAAGATATCGCTATTAGCGATAAGACCGCCAATGTACCCTTATTTTACATATTAGTCCTAAGTTTAATAATGTTAATGGTGTACAATAAAGAATATTCTACATATCTATCTATCTATCTTGTTCATTTCTGACATTAACCTACATTATACTCACATTATTTGAATTTTGACGACGTCTGTGGTCTAGTGGTTCGAGTGTCGGACTGCTGGTCGTGGGTTCGATTCCCACAGAACACAAATATTTGTGTGATGAACATAAGTGTTTGTGTTAGTCTGGGTGTTTCTTATGGCCTATTTTCTTGGTACCGTGCAACTAGAGCCTGACGTTTCAAAAGTGTCTGTAATTAGATTTATTTGAAATAAAAAACATTGGAATTTGAATTGAATTTGAATTTATGATGTCATTAAGGATCATTTTATCATGTATGAATGTTACCGAAACCCAATTGCGGTATATCTTAATCAGGCTAAATTAAGAGCACACTAAGCTGGTGAGCATGCATGATACGGTTGATGAACATCATTTCAGCCGAAAGACGTCCACTACTGGACATAGGCCTCCCCCAATTAAGGGTTGATGAACATGCTGAAGCGCAAAAGTTGTGTCAGGATCTTAGTAGGTGGAAAGACATAGTCTCTGCCTACCCCTATACAAAACGTCGTGGTAGTATACATAAAGAAAGAAAAAGACGTGTAGTACTCGGAGACTGCCGCGGTAAAGCTATTGCATAGCATTTTTTATCAATACAAAAAGGAGGTGCCCTAACGCCGAAACTCTAAGCAGGCATGAGTCACCAGATTGCGGGGTGAAGAGGGGGATTACGCATGCGCAGTAACGCCGATACAACCAATGCCACCTAGAGGCGATTTGCAGAACTAAAGAGACAAGCGTGATATTTCAAAAAGTCATTAAAAGTTCTGCTATTCATCGATAGATGGCAAAACTAAAAAGTATCACCGCTGTGCCGATCGGAGTGGGGGGTGTTAGGTTATTTTCGTTACGGAATTTCTGGATTTGGTCTCCACGATCAAGGCCCGCGATAGAAGCTATGCAATAGCTTAAAAATATTTACTTGCGTCAAGAAAATAAATATATGAATATCTTTTTGTATGCTCTATTAAATGTAGTTTTGTGAACTGCTGCCGAATTGCGTAACTCACTCGCGATCGCAATCAATAGGATTTCAATGTTCATTGCTCCGTGTGTTTTGACGATTTGTCTTATCGGCAACTATGTACCACGCAATGAATACTGTTTTCGTTTCAAAATGAAAGCTAATGTCAATGTGAATGCATTACACAATTACCTGAATCACCCCACTGGTAATGATACATTGTCGGTTAATCTCGTTTGCTATGACATTGCAATTCCTAAATAGCAGTCAGTCGGTAAAAATCAGAAACTTGTAATAAATCAAAATGTGTCTACTAATATGTTTGTGTATGAACTTCTTGTTATAGAAGTACTAAGGATTTTCCTAACAAAAGTACCAAATGAGAATTAAGATAGATAATATTTATTCGTGTAAGAACACAGTATACAATTTCTTTAATATATTAGTTCATTTCTGTGTACATGAACATAGTTAAAAATTACCACTAACATCTAAACTAGGCCGAGCCTGTACCTTAGACGTTAGTTTATTTAATTTTTAGCTACTATACAAGGTTATTTGTAAAACACCGTTAACCTCTCAGGACTATGTTACTAACATCATAAACAACAACTTTTGTTCTATGACTTTTTACAAAACATAATACATTTACCAAAAACAAACCTTCAAGATTTTGTTTTCCTATCTAACACATTTCAACTCTGTATTTTGCTGTACCTACCTACGTCTGCCGTGACGCAAGCGCATCAAAGCGACCGACCAACTGAGGGCCGCCCGTAAATAGGTCAAGTTCAAGCGCCCCCGCCGCCCTAACCCCGCTCCCCTCGCTATTTAACTATCGCGCTTTCTTATGCTTCGCATGGACTTCGTAACATTTAGAGCGTTCAATTTAAATATTTTTATTTTTGTGTGAAAATCTGACGAACTAAAATATGATGAATTTTTAAAAGTCATAGAAAAAAAGTTGTTGATTATGATGTTAGTAATATAGTCCTGAGAGGTTATCGGTGTTTTACAAATAACCCTGTATAAATTGTGGGTATATAATATAATTCAAGTTATAAATTGTGGAAAGAAAAAATCGCTCACGAGCAGGATTCGAACCTGCGACTCCTGGCTCAGTACGCCAGTGCTTTAGCCACTAAGCTACCGTGAACACTGCTCGTGGTATCGAAATTATCCTCCACTATACGTCTTTGGGTGACGTCAGCGATATCTTATTAAGAAACATTGTTCCTTAACCGACTCGAATAACTTTACAGTTAAATCAAAGTCGTAAGTCGTCGTTTTTTCTTTCCACAATTTATATCTTTAGAATTCGCTTCGCATGCGTAAAATGCGTTAAAATAATAAAATAAAATAATTCAAGTTGTTGACAATAATTGCACGGTCGACCGCACGTCGGTGGTAACACTTTGACATTAGCAGCAACTTTATTTCGTAAGCAATAAGGGCGGTTTTTGAATTGAAGTGTTACCACTGTCATGCAGTCGACTGTACTACTCGGAAGATCGGACTTTATTTATTTTACTTTTACCCTCACCTTTGAATTTGTAGAAATCAGTTTAACAATTAACTATATGAATCTCGGACATTTTAACAATTTAGTTTAGTAAACCTCTATGATAAATGATATTATTATGCAAAAGTTAAGCTTGGTTTTAAGTACGTTTAGTTTAAATGCTAAAAATACTGCAATAAATTATTATTTTTGAATATTTTTTTTATTGTGCTCATCCTTTCTCATTCTAAGGTTTTTTCCCTGGGCAGTCAGCACCGCTACCAACCTACTGATTGGCAAATCTTTTCCCCACGGCATGAGCTGTTATCATTATGTAGCTCATGTCGACACGATAGAAGAAGAAGATTCTAAGGTTAAGCCGAACACGCAGTTGCTTTCAGTATCAGTATCAATCCATTACAATCCATTAATATGTAATGTGTCAATATCCATTAGAACACATCCATATTGTAACGGATTACAACTGTATTTATAAATCTTACGTCTTTCAGAAATATGGGGTGAACAAAATCAAATTTTTCTCTGTTCTAAAATGGGATTACAAAATAGGAAATGATTCAGATTTTATTTGACACAATTTATTTTCTTTATGTAGATACACTAATACATACTATAATTAACAGCACATAGGAAGGAAGGGTACAAAGACAAGGCACTGCTTATTTCTTTGTGAAGTCTTTTCATAATTGGTCATTATTTACGGTTTTACTCACGTGATTTTATCGGGTGTGCCCGACTAGTTTCGAGCTCGACCGGAGCCCTTAATCATGTGCTGGTTGCGCGGCGGCGCGGACCGAACTGCGGGGGACAGCGCGCCGTGCCGCCGTGTAGCGCTGCGTTCACGACGTGGAGTGTTCGGTTTCGGTGGCAGTCGTGCTTCTTCGTCACTCGTCGTGTCAGGTTCTTCAATTGGATTTTTTTCGGTACGCACACTGGTGAACGCTCGATCGTCGCGGACGCAGCGCTACACGGCGCGCTATGTCCTCCGCAGTTCGGTCCACGACGCCGCCGTGCAACTAGCTCATGACTAACAGCTCCGGTCGAGCTCGAAACTAGTCGGGCACACCCGACAGAATAACGTGAGTAAAGCCGTAAATAATGAACAATTATGAATTTAATTCACGAAAGTTATTATATAGACATCTTTTCAAGCAAAGATGCGAGAGGAAATTTTTAAGAAAAAAGATGTAAAAATAGTGTGGAAAGTACGTTTTTTTAAAAACTGTAGCAGGTATTTTTTTTTTTAATTATGTTATCCAGAGAGAAAAAAAAAAAACTTAATGAAGAATGATTGAAATACATATTTCAGCCACTAACGAACACTAACAAAAGATCGCTGTTACTTTAACAGCAATCTTTTCTGGCAATGTGTAGGACACGGTGAACTTAACAAGAAAATCATGAAAGCAAACTTTGAATAACCCACTATTTTAGGTACTTGTTTATCTGTCACTAAATTTCTGAGCATTTATATGCCAATTGAAAAACACTAGAAAAAAAACGCCCAAAAACAAACAAAACTGTTTTTCTTCGTAAAATTAAAACAGCTTAACTGCATCATTAATATTTAAATGCTCACATTGCGATGTCTGTGAAACAAGAGGAAACAAAGTGTCGGGATGTTTGTTCTTATAAAATTTTCATGTTTTCTCATAAATAATAGACGAAGCAAGTCTTCGCTTTAGACGGGTGTAATTGCAAACCCTGATATTTCCGCACGCTATTCTGAAGTCAAAGGGCTGTTTGTTTACTTTGAAAAAAATTAAATGCTTAGAACTTTTTACAATATCACACATCTACAAATGATTACTACTTATCTACATCAAAATTCAAAAACATTTATTTGCAACTAAGTGTAAATGTAGTTCTTATTTTATGTAAAATACATTTAGGGGGCACTTATGACTTAGCGGCCTTCTACAGGCGTAGCTTTGAGGGCTTACAATAAGTTATTTCAGTTAATTTATATTAGTTAATTATTATTGGTTAATTTGTATTAGATAATATAATTTATATTATACATTTAATTAATATTTAAATAAGATAATTTAATTAGTTTATCAATCAATCATACATCAATATACAACGTGTGTCAGAAATGCGTGACCATATTTGAAGAGCTTATTCAGGGCATTGCATAGAACAACTTTTACTACAGGACCCTCAAATCGCAAAAAAAATATCAGCTGTGGGATACTAAATCATCTTCTTCTATCGTGTCGACATGAGCTACTTAATGATAACAGCTCATGCCGTGGGGAAAAGATTAGCCAGTCAGCAGGTTGGTAGCGGGGCTGACTGCCCAGGGTGCGCCGGACGATCAATTAAATATCGTCACTCGTGGAGACTCGAGACTAAATCATCAAAATGTAAGGATCAGCTGTTTTTTTTTCGAGATTTAGGGTTGGTCCCATAATAAAAGTTGTTCGATAGCATCCCCTAAATAAGCTCTTCAAATATGACTACGCATTTCTGATACACGTTGTATATACAACATTAACATTATATCTTAGGCATCAAAATGCTTAGAATGTTAAAAGTCGAAAAATATTACTTTGTTAATAGCTTAATACCCTTTAGGAGTTAGGATGCTTTACCGTTTATTTGTTAATTACAATCATCATAAAAAATACAACAGAATTCGGTGCCTTCGCCAAACTGAAAAACTAATTGATGAACCACCATTTTCAACAAATGACTTTTGCGACGTCGTTTGGCACAAACCGGACCTTTATATAAAACTGAATGCATCGTAAATTACGCAACTCAAAAAACGCGGCTCATAGTTTACAAAACGCTTGTTTGCTCAGTCTGATTGGCTTATCTTATTGATTTAGCTCATTGCCGCAATTGAACAGATAAAGTTGCATCTAAATAGAAAATAAAAAAAGGAAATCTTGAATAGATTCACTGCGAAGTACTTATAATTGTTTTAATATTCTAGACAAAACGAAGCCGATGAGTGATTCATTTTAAAAGTCCATTTCTTTTCTATTTCTTAAAGAAGAAGAGAAATCTAAATGTATTTTGGTTTTAAGTCCTAAATAGGTTTTTTTCTTGTAATTTCTAAGTTGCTGCTCTCCCCGAATCTGAGTTGTAAAATATTTTAATGATTCCTTCAAATGGATTCCGAGGAATGTTCTTTGATTTAAATCGAAGCAGATTTGATAAATGTAAGGTGTCTCTTTTATTATTAATCGAATTCTACATTAAAATTTTAGATCATTGAGGAATTTTCTGGCAAATTATCTGAGCTGGTATTTTTTTCGTTTTGTGGCATTACATTTTCAGTAGGTATTATAATTTATTAAATGCCTGGTGAAGCAAATTATGGACGAAAATATTAGCTTTTCGTTATTAAAAGGTGTAAAATTGTCATGGATTAACTGTTTGCAATTGTACATGCATCTAGCAAGAATGCAGCCCATGCTACTTGTACTTGTTTTAAAATTGAAAATCAAAACCAGTAACAAAAGTTTGTCGCCGAAGCTACCTACATAAATTATTGGATTGCAAGTAATATTTTTATCAGTAACTTCTTAGCGAGCTTCAGACAGAAAGAGCAGCCGACTTTTATGACTTCTTGCACTTTAATAGTTTTCTTATTACTTGTAAGTTAAATCCTATCTAACTTTACTGGCACTTAAATTAAAAACAAGACTATTCACGACAGCTAAGACAATTATCTATTCATTTATTTATTAATCTTCTAAGAACATGTTTATTTATCCTTTAATTTTTGCCTTATAAAGTCGACAGAGTTTCAAGGTGTCTTAAAACTAGGTGTCAGTCTCCAAAACCACTTAGCAACTCTTAATTCTTAAGATCACACAGTGCATAAATAATGACAGATTGCCAACTCGCTGCCTTACAACTCCTACTAAGATATTCAGCTTCCTTTCATACCGACGTCAAGAGAAACTTCCAACCTCCACATATTTATAAAATTTCCATTTAATATGACCGTAGCTGTTTTCAACAAAATCTGTCCACGGCATAGGGTTGCTCGAACTACTAGAACCATTTCAAATCGCGGTTCATTGATCAAAGTATTAAATGTTGAGTACTTCGAACCTTTACCACTTAAGAACTCCCCAAATGTTTTGATTAGATTTCCATGTTTCACAACTAGTCAAACTTTGGATGAAATGGACTTTTCAATGGATTCCGAAGTCATAATTATCTTTAAGATGTGTCCCTGTGATGCTGAAATTGGTGAATTTTCCTTGTTTTCAGAGTAACTTTTAGGGGAGTTGTAGGGGGTTACCAAAAAGTTTATTATATATCTCGAAGAATTGTGAAAGAGGTGGGTCTTGAATATTGTTCTCCCAGTTATCATCAAATTCAATTAGCGATGGTAACTATTTCGAGATTTTGCGGTATTTTCAAGAATATTCGGCAAATGTTGATGGATAACTTGGGTTTGAAATGCTAAAAGCACAGTCTGTTGGCTTCAAAATGTTTACCAGAAATACTGGCAATAAAATAAATGAGTTGTTACAAATTAAGATTCCAAATATTTGTGTGCTCTTGCCAATTTACTACCCCAATTTACATGAGACGGTAATCAGGGAACATGCTCAATTTTATTTTTCTTTCATCTCCCGATAACCACGGAAATTGACTATTGAAATGCTCACTCCCAGAGTCAACTTTCAATAGCCTATCTGAACCTCGTTAATACAAACGTCAACGTTGAAAACTTTAACCTCAATTCCCTCAGTAAATTATATTTCATTTTTATTTGTTCCCAAACAATTTTCTTCATCTACGACCAGCGTTTCAGCGAAAATAATTTTTCGTCGAGTCAGACCGTTAACCAATTTACTCAGAGACGTGACCCAAGCTATTTATGGGACAAACTATTTGATTTGGGCCCTCAGCAAACAATGACCTTTGATCGTACCTCTCTGATATAATTCAAAGACTTTTTTTATTGACCTCCGAAATGAATTTTGTTTTATTTGTTCCAAAACAATATTTTGTAGTTTTCACTTTACTAGTATTTGGATTTAATATGTCTGAACCCTCAGTTGTAATATTAAATTTCGCTGTGATGTGGGTTGATATTGGTATTGTTTCGAGCTATGTTCTGCGGAGTTGCTCTTGGAATTTGTTTCATCTCTTTTATGTCAATTTTGTTGTGTACCCGAAACTTGTGAAGTTGAATTTGTATATGCACTACCTTTGTTGGTTATGAAGTAAACTGAGTTTTGAGTGACACTTGTATGATATGTGGAGCTTGCATTAACTATAATTACTGTTACATTTGTGTGACCTGTTTTAATTGTGCTAATGTAAAATTTTTAAACAGTTAACTTTCAAAACAACCTCCACTTTTTGGTACGTCTTTGGGTGACGTCAGCGATATCTTATTAAGAAACAGTGTTTCTTAACCGACTCTACTAACTTTGCAGTTAATTCAAAGTCGTATAGATATCGATATCGTATAAGGGTAGAACCTTACAATTTTTTTTTGTTTTTTTTTTACTGCTATGTTAGTACTTAGTAGAGTCGGTTAAGAAACACTGTTTCTTAATAAGATATCGCTGACGTCACCCAAAGACGTACCAAAAAGTGGAGGTTAATTTCGATACCACAAGCAGTTTTCACGGTAGCTTAGTGGCTAAAGCACTGGCGTACTGAGCCAGGAGTCACAGGTTCGAATCCTGCTCGTGAGCGATTATTTCTTTCCACAATTTAAATCGTTAGATTTCGCTTCGCATGCGTAAATGCGTTAAAAATAATAAAATAATTATTTTATAATCTTCTCTAACTGTGGGAACTAATAACTTTAATCGACTTAGCTTACCAGTACACTTATTTGTCGTCTCCAGAAATTATATTTTATAAAGCACTCCTGGATTTTATTAATATTTTATTAGGAATCTTCCAAGGACTGTCTCTTGAGTTATTACGGTTTAGTTTCCTTTCAGATTTTTCCTTTACAGGACTTAATAATATAGGTAATACTTACATTTATTTTTTCCTTTTTTCATGTTACACGTGGATTGGATTTTGTTATTACCTAATTCTGTGTGACGAGTTTCTGTCAGATGGTTTACGTTAATGGAAGTTATTTTTATGCGAATAATAATTGCGTAGAAATAAGTATCTATACAGCAAAATATACAATTCTGGGAGATAAATATCGAAAATATTTAGTAGAAATTCTACTAAGTTCCTAAAATAATATCAATGTCTTATAAACATATTATTTCCGGAACAAGTATGAAAAAGTTTTTGTTTTACTAATACGTCAAACAGCATATAAGATACAAGACGTAGAAAATTTCTGGGCCAGCAGCGTCTGATTACTGTGCCACTGTCAGTACAGTTTTTGTACCATAGACAAGAAGAAGAAGAAGAAGCATATAATATTGTTCTGCTATCCCATAACTTCATGGCAATGTTATTTCAATAGACAAAGGCAGATGATACCTTATAAATACTAAATGAAATGATTTTCTACTCAGGGTATTTGCTGAATGACCTCGCAAATGAATGAAATAATTGTATTTACCCCGCCTTTGAAAGACAATTCAAGCGTAATGATTTGATACCAATTATTCTCTTTCACAGTCCAATCACGTTTAAAATTACGAGCATCAAAAAACTATCAGAAAATTCCATTACAGAATCACCGACAAAACAAAAATCAATCAATCGGCGACCTTTTTAACATAATCGAATAGATTCAAAAAGATTTAATCAACCGACATTTTATTACAATCAACGTTAAAAAAATCACTTGTTTTCCCAACTGAAAAATCGTTTCCTATTCAAAGCATTTGCGAAGAACAAAGGCGGTGAAAACAAAGCCTTCACCACTACAATAAAAACTCGGGATCTTTACCTTGTGAACCTTTTTTATTGTTACCTAACCTTTTCCTGTTGATCCACTCTGGTTTAATAACCTTTTGCAATGTTGCAAGTAAAACGGGATTTCACAATTCAATGCGTACCTGTCGGCTATGGAAAGAACCCTCTTTTGTTCGCCATAATTTTTTGGAAATTAATGCGAATCCTGTAAATTGGGTAGTAACTCGAATTTGAAATGAAACTAGTCCAATTGTTGTAGAACTGACATGTATAAGACTTCATCTTGGAGTGAAATGGCAAGAATTAGAGACAGAAGTAGGTAAAGCAGTAGTAAATTGTGAAGGTTCGTAAATAGTCGTGAATGTCATCATCACCATCATCATCATCATTTCAGCCGAAAGACGTCCACTGCTGGACATAGGCCTCCCCCAAGCATCGCCGCAACGACCGGTCCTGCGCTTTCCGCATCCAGCGGATTTCCGCGACCTTCACCAGGCCTAGCCACGCTGCGCCTTCCAGTACGCGGTCGCCACTCCAGAACTTTACTGACCCATCGGCCATCCGTTCTGCAAGCAATGTGCCCCGCCCACTGCCACTTAAGTTTGGAAATTCTTCGGGCAATGTAGATAGCCCGTATGTCGGTTACCTTCGTTCTCCTGCGAATCTCCTCATTCTGATTCGATCACGCAGGGCCACTCCGAGCATAGCCATCTCCATTGCCCCAACCATTGAAACCAACAAAATCCTTCTCCTCCGTGTACAAACCAGCGCTCACGCATCCACATGCACATGAAGGATATTTGTTTTCGCGATGCTTACTGGATGATGCTGTGACGTCATTTGTACTGAGAGCGGTGAGCACTGTTTGAGGTTTTTTTATTTATTTATTTATTTATTCAATATCTGTATAAAGTTACAAATGTGTGTTTCTGCCAAACTGCAAAACAGTTTGTCGGCAGTTGTTCTCGTTTCTGATAGTTGTACAAATATTGGTAAATTATGTGCTAATTATATCTAAATTATAATCTCATTATTATGCTAATACTACTTTTATTTTTTACAAACTGCTTTAATAATAATAATAATAATAAAATCTTTATTTCAGATCACAGATCCATATAATGTTAGTATGACCTTAACCTATTGTTAGTTATATAATTAAACACAAAATTTCCTAATTAGGGACATACATGTCTCTCCGTACATGTATACCCGCCCAGTGCCTGATAAATGGTCCATCAATTTTGTCCGCCAGTGTGGCTAGAATACTATTAGGACTACCCCGGAATCGCCTTAGCATCGAGGCACATCGCTTGCGCATAACGGCGTAAAAATCATCCAATCTCGCTTCAGCAAACATGCCCGATGCGCTGCAAAACCGAGGCAGCCCCAACAACATCCTCAGCGCATTATTATATTGAATGCGCAGAGCGTTATAAGCCTTTTGCGTGTACTTTACCCACAGGCTGCAGGAGTAGAACGACTGACAATAAGCTCTGAAAAGAGTCAGTTTTACCTCCATAGTGCACCGTGCAAACCTGCGAGCAAGCATGTTGCATCGGGCTGCCAACGCCCTGCGCTCCCTGTCAATATCTTGGTCATCTGTGAGACAATCCGTGACCACGTGCCCGAGGTATTTAAATTGAGTGACAACCTTCAGCGGAGTTCCGCGTAACAATATAGGTGGAATATTTTGTGGTGTGTTTTTACGTACTTTAAAAAGCATGATTTCACTCTTGGTGGCATTATACCTCAAGCCATGAGCCTCCGCATATCTCTCACAGACGACCAACAGTTCCCTCAGACCACCAATTGATGGGCTGAGCAGCACCATATCATCAGCGTAACTTATGTTGTTGACCATTTTGCCGTCAATAGAACAACCAACCATGGTGCTGCTCAGCTCACCAATCAATCGATCCACGTATAAGTTAAACAGACTGGGAGAGGTGCTTTGCAAAGCCATAGTTTTTAATCGAACATGGTACAGTACAGTCAACATGTAGACTTGTAACTTTCAGAGGAGGTGAATGTGTGTGCGTGAGTGCTGATTTGTATTGGCGGTGCATGGTTTTGTTGGCTTCACTATGATTATTCGCAGCACTTCGTCTATATTTTTTAGTATGTCTGTGATCCCAGGAAGATATACAGTTCTCGAGGAATGCACGATTACGTCTTTCTGTGATAAACCTAATCATATGCGAGCGAAGTTGCGGGCAGCTAGTATAATAATACGTAAAATACTCTTTGAAATATGTCTGATGTAACTTGCTCCCAATATCTCAAGTCTGTCAAATAGAAGTTTTATTTTTGATCTTACCAATCTTATAATCTTAATGGCTTTCTCTCAATCCGACTGTTTATAATTTTTACATTTTCTAAGACAGACGTGGATCTATCTTGATAAGATTGGCATTATTATCCTCTCTTGAAAAATACACCTCTCTGTGTATTTCTGAAATATTTTTTCTGGATGCTTCTTCGAATCGTGGTTCGAAAATCTCCGTTATTGTCTAGTCTATCACTGCCATTATAAAATTAACTTCATTTAGAATATCTAATAGGGTATTAGCATTCCGATCTGTCATCGTGTCTCTTAAGATAATAAAACCGTCACCAATGGTAGGCCAATTAACGAGCGTGGTATATTAATATGATGCTATTAAAAGATTTGAGACGTTGTGTTATGAATCCAAATTTATTATAAAATTTCTCCAACAATGATTGATGAATGATGTCAGTGTTTTGTGATAAACATACGACTCTTGTTTCTCTTGCAAATACTGCAATATCTTACAAAAATTTTGATAATTTAAATTTCATATGGCAAATTTGAACAAGTAACAATCTCAACATGATATAAGTAATTGTTGTTATACTATTATACAACAACAACAATTCTACAACAACTATTATTGAGTAATTGCATTAAAAAGACATGCCAATATGGTTTATCAAATAAGGTAAGTAAAAAAATACAGTAACAGGGATCATGCTGCCGGTTAGAATTATAAAGCAGCAACAATTTTTCTGAAGAACGTGGCAGGGGAATCTAAAATACCAATTTATTGTAATCATCAAAGATTTCCTCTAACTGATAAAGTAAAGCTACCTACGGATAAAATATTACTTGGTCCCACTACTTACTACCCACACATATATAAACATGCTCACATTTTATATTAGTACATAGATGTTAAGTTCTTCAATTGCACCAAATAAGGTTAATGTCATAGTAATCTGGTTCCTTAACATATTTCAGATGACAATGTAACACAACAAAATATTTACCTTTCACTCCCAAATAAGACCCAACATTGAAATGTAAATCTCCCAAAGATAAACGTCAGAACCGTACTCCATATTTCTATCACCCGACAATGAAAACACCATAAAGATACTATCTCCAAACTCCATCATATTTGGCCGAAAACTTTAGTTACACCATTATCAGGGCCATCCGTATATCATCTTCTAACATAATAAAACACGTCCAAGAATAAGGAGCACCCCATAAAATCCCCATAAAACCATTCAAGTTTCGCTCTCCCGTCAAAGATGTGTCGGGCATTAGCCGAAGTAATTTACGCTTTTTTTATGTCCCACTTGAATCACAAAGAGAACCAGCGTATTTGCTAAAGATTTAAGATTATAGACACGTTGGTGGGAATTGTTATGGCTTGGGTATGGGTAGATTTAGGTCAAACATTGGCTGATTTTATCCTTATTGGTTTAGCGGTAGCCTTTTAAAAGGTTATAGGAAAGGTAAGATTGATAATTGAAGTTCAACAGGAAGAATAATAATTGTGTGATTACATTTTCAGAAATTCTCTATCTGGTAACGAGTCTTTACCATCATCATCATAATTGCCTTCATAATCAGCATTGCTAGGCATGGGCCTCTTCCCCAAACGAGGAGGTTAAAACGTTAGTTCACCACGCTGGCCTAGTGCGAGCTAGCTTATTAGTCTGATTACACACACCATCGAGAACTATATGAAACGCTCTCAAGTATGCAGGTTTCCTCACGATGATTTCCGTAACTATATAAAACTTTTTAACAAAAAATTGAACCGACGAAAACAGAAACTGAAAAGCGAAAAATATCTAATTATGAGTCGGCGCCAAACGAACTTTTAACAAGCAAAGTGCGTGCAAGTTGCAAGTGTCCGAGCGGAGAACGCATTTTTGGAAAGTTATTGTTTATCGTTGAAAATTTCACGTTGTATTTGATGTGACGTTGTTTTTATTATTTATTTAAAGTAATTTAATGATCTTCGTTGATTGGTTGTTTGGCGCCGACTCATAATTAGTTATTTTTCGCTTTTCAGTTTCTGTTTTCATCGGTTCAATTTTTTGTTAAAAAGTTTTATTTTTCATATTTTTGTGGTTTTAATCTAACTCCAGGTCTCCATTATGTCGTAGTGACGCGTCGAAATGAGAACCTCCTCCTTTTTTTCGTCGGTTAAAAAGCAAGTGATATTCAAATTCTGATCCGCACATAAATTTCAAAAAATAGAGGTACAGGTTGGGCTCGAACTCAAACCCTCTTAGAATAGAATAGAATTTTTTTTTTTTTTTTTTTCTTGCATGGAAGATAAGCCTCCAACCACTATCACTGCTTCTACAACCACCTACGTCAACTTTTAAATAAGAGCATTCTTAACCACTACTGCAATGGGGGGTTCTGAGATACTGCCATCATCACCACCACTGCAGCCGAAAAATGTCCACTGCTGGACAAAGGCCTCCCCCAAAGGAGGCGATATGCCATAATCGCCACGCTTGCGGGTTGGCGATCGCAGTTGGTTGTTTAAATACTCAGAGAACGCTTTTGCCCATCCTCTGGTGAATCCCTTTGTCGCCTTTTACGACAGCCATGAGAAGAGAGAGTGTGGTGCAATTCTTTACGTCCGGCACCACACGGAACTTGGAGATACTGCCAAATGCATGAAATACTACGAAGGAACTCTGACCATCATCAGTATTTCTCTGTCACCTATTACATGACTAACGAAAGGTATCGGTGCTTCTTTGTTAACCGATTATCATTGGAAAGAATTTAAGTGTTTCTCGAAATACAATTGACGTGTACTATGTATTTCGAATTTCCTAAATTCCAAGTCATGCGCATTGTGTAATTAAGTTCTGTACTATCTGTGAAATTACATTCGAAAATTGCTGTTAGATTTTATTTTATACCTGTGAGATATTAACTACTGATTGAATTTTCACGTAGCCCGTAATTCAGGTTGAACTCATAACTGCTACTGAAAGTGCCATTAAAATTAGTTCTATAGTTGTTGAACTAAATGTACGCAATTACAAATAAAATTTAGTTTTGACTTTTATTCGTTCTTTTTAATAATTGTTTGTGGCGATAATAGCTGTATTGTAAAGGTCACAACACATGAATAAACAAAATTAAAATATCAATAAAATCAAATTTAAAGTCAATGTGTTTTACTCATCGCAAGCATTCGCATGTCATCATCATTTCAGCCGAAAGACGTCCACTGTTGGCCATATGCCTCCCACAAAAGGGGGATAATATCCCATAATCGCCACGCTCGGCTGGCGGGTTGGCGATCGCAGTTGGTTAGTTAAATACTCAGAGAACGCTGCTGCGCATCCTCTGGTGAATCCTTTAGTCGCCTTTTACGACACCCATGAGAAGATATAGGGTGGTGCAATTCTTTACTTCCGGCACCACACGGAGCATTCGCATATAAAGTAACAATAAAAAATATTCGATACCGAGCATGCACCAGCTCAACGTACTGACTACTGACCAAGAGGCATTTGTTTTTTTAACTACTTGACATTGAGCATCGCTTTTTACAAACTATCAAATAGTATCAATGTGTATGACATGCGTCACGTAACAAGTGGTGCGAACTATATTGCTCGGCTTAACGTGTTCACAACTGCGATGTACGAAGTTGTAACATTCCAAGTCTCGACGTATTCACTGATGTAATGTTCAAACTCGAGCTGTTACGTTAAACACGAATGCTAGCAATGAGCTCTTAAGGGACATCGTAAGTTTTAATAATTTAATAATGTATTTTTTGTCCAATAATGTCTCAACTCGTATCATGTTAGGAATAAAAGCCCGGCTTTGATGCTTTAGTTATTTCACGAACATTATAAAAGGGCCCGTTGAAAGCTTTCTTCAACGCCTAGTCTCGACAAATCTATCGATCTCCAACGGCTTTAAGGAGCCAAATCCAGGCCCTTATACCCTTCCTCCTTAGGCAACTATCAACACTATTACAATTTGTAGAGAATGTCTGTTTGTTGTCAATATTGAGTAGACTGTGCAGAGCTAAGAGGAAAGCTTTAGAATATTTATGAGCTGTTTATCAGCGCCAGCAATTTTTTTATGTAAATACTTCGTCTACGAAATGTCTCGGACTTGTTTTGTGAAATACTGTTTTTAAAGTGGAATTAATTTTCTTCTTTTGTGTTCTATTTGGCATCTTGAAACGGAAAGCTTAGAAATACGAGTTATTCTGATTGTTAATTCTAATACCTAAGTACTTGATTAACTCATTTGTTTTGTAAGAGGCTTTCGATTTAATCACAAACGTGAGCTTTTTCAAAGTGAACACGCGACACGTCTGGCCCATATTTATAGAGGGTGACGACGAGAAATTTTCAACACAATTCCAAAATATAAAGGCCAAACCGTGGACAAAATCTAGTTGATAATAAACGATGTTATCTCTCAGATCCTTCAAGTTTCTGTGCACGGACCGCCGACCTTTTTCTCAACTCGTTTCCTCCAGGGATGATAATATTTAGTGTTCCAATCTTGGGATAACTTTGATTTTTAGGGTTTGCTCCGAGTTATCGCCTTAGAGCTGGAGGAATGTTGTAAAGTTCTGTTTATGTCTAGGATTGAGGACTGTATTTGATTGCGGGTGTCGGACGTTATTACGTTTTCGGATGAGATATTTTTTACAAAGAAATACTTTCTATACCTATTTGCAAGTTCATAAGTTCAATGTTAGTTCGAAAATTTCTTCTATCAAATCTTAGGTATTTTTTTATGTTAATAGAATTATCAGGAGTTTTTGTCTTACGTTATTCTTATAACAATTTATTTGACATATATTTGGTCATGAGTAAACTTTTTTTTTATTCTGTTCGGGCTTGCGTTTGACCAGTACTTCAAAGATCGTGCGATCGACGAAGCCCGCGATGCCGTGCAATTCTCATTCTTTTAGAAAAGGACCAGTTTCCATAGGAATATTTTTACAATAATATTATGTCAGCTACTTCTTTGTTAAAAAGCAAGCGAATTCATGTGTGAATCAGAATTTGATTATCACTTATTTTAACGGTGGAAGAAAACATCGTGAGGAAATCTGCACACCATATGGAACACTCTTATGTTCCATACAGTTCTCGATGGTTTGCCAATCCACACTAAACCAGCGTGGTAGACTAAGGTCTTAACTTTCTCATTCAAAGAAGATGCCCGTGCCTAGCAGTGGGACAATAATGGGCTACGTATACTTATGTTAATTCTAGAGTTTTATGATCACATTCAGAGTCTGTTTCCTCTTCAGTAATGGTTCTGAGAAGCGGTCCGTGCCCAACAGTGGGATGATGAAGGGCTCATTATGCTATGGTTATATTTACAGTCTAATGGTATCGCATTACTCTCCACTAATTGATGTATTGGCTACATTGTTTTGTAAAAAAATGCTAGTTACGTAGTATTTGTGTATCGTATCGTACATAATCTATTTCATCATTTATTACTTTAAGTACCTAATAAAAAATTAAATCTGTGAAATGATACAATGTTGAATTTTGAAACCCAAAAAATTTAATAGCAAATTACCAACATTTCAAATCAATCTAGCAGCCTACTGCCAACATTCCAATACCAGGTATAAACGAAATAGCGAAAAACATTAACCGTCCGTGAGCCGAAGGTAAAATGTAATTCACAGGGCAGACGACCTCAAGCAAGATTAAAAAACTTTCTACCCAACCCTGTGGCTTCGCGGGGGCAAAAAATATTAATGAAATTTCACGAAACCTCCCCGTTGACCGAAAGGAGCGGACTTCATCAAAGTATTTTCTCTGTTGCGGATAGGCAATTAAGAAATTCAATTTTGAGATCCGGTATCGGTTTTTGAGAATTCAAAGTATCTAAAGGGTTGACGGTTTTCATCGGATCATTTGGTAATCGATTTTGTTTAAGTGGTATCGGAAGTGTTTGACCTTGGATCTGATTGGAGGAAAAAATGTGTCAATATTAATCAAAGTAATGATTGATGACTTCTTTAGAGATTTGGACTTGTAATATGTATTAAAATTAAACTTTGATTCTTTCTATATATGAATAAACACTAATAACTTAGCTAGAACATTTAAGTTGGGTATAGCCAAATTTAAAAGCTAAAACAAATGTTTCTTTTGTCAAAACTCTCAAACTGAATTAAAAAAAACTCATCTTAAGCATGTCATTCGTATCTGTAAACCCGACCCTGAAAAAAAATCCATTAACCTATTACTTTTGATACTAGTCATGAAGTTGTCATTGGATAAGGTATCATCATTATCATCGTTCAGATTCAGGATATTTATTTATTATTTATTTATTTGTTCAGTTGTATACATAACAAAAACATTCTAAAGTTGTAAACATAAACTCATTAGAGTTTTACCGTACATCAGGATCATCGACTATGCAAACAGGTAAACTAAAATATAGTTAACAAGGTAGGTAGGTGTTGTAGCATATGCTGAGATGGGGGCCTTTTTTAGTCTCATACAGGCATGTAAATTTTAAGTTTATTGTTAATATACTATTTTTAGTTTTTTTTTTTTCTCTCGCCTGTACCGAGACTGAAATAAATATTTTCTTTCTTTCTTTCTTTCTTTAGGATATTAAATAAGTACAATGAGGGTAGATACCAGATAATATTTAGCTACATTATGAAGGAGCGAACACCAGTGACTGCGCGAGCCGTCTTTAAAAACAAAGTGGTGGAGGGTAGTATTTGTGTTGATACAGGTTGTTCAAATGCAGCAAACTTTTGAGAATTTATTATACTTACATTAATAATGTTATTAATTGTATTGACTAGTAATAAGTAGAAATAGCATATAAAAATAAATAAATAAATAAATATCTTCGGGACATTTTTACACAGCACCATCTAGTCCCAAACTAAGCAGAGCTTGTGAAATGGGTACTAACTTAGTAAGTCTTTATAGGATTATTTGATTAAGTCAAAGATAGGATTAGCCCACAGATTTGACATTTACTACTTATACCTGTAATGTACCTCTTAAGGAAATGTAAAAATACAGTTATTTTTGGCAAATAAATGATTATCTTATCTTATCTTATTTACGGCCGGTAGAAATGCGGTAAATGTCAAATCTGTGGATAAGCCATAAACTACAACAGACCACGAACAGTGGAATAAAGCCTTTGCTGTGCAGTGTGTCAGAACTCAGAACAAGCTCAAAAAGTCTTTATAACAAAGTGCAAAAGAACAAGAAATATTTTCTCTGCCGTCCGAAAAACTCCAGCTACTGCTGCTTCTACTGCTAGCAAATAATCCCTGCTATTAGCAGCCCATCCCTCTAAAAACTCCCACGAGATCAGCATACAACACAAAGTAATACTGATAAAGTCGTGCGAAATGATTTACTGACACAAACGAGGCTCATATACTGAGTGAGAGGGGCATAATTGAAACAGTATGATTTATATTGTTCATAGCTGTTTTATCTAGGGCCTTATTTTCAAAGCATGAGTAAACAAAGGCAGAACGGATAGGAAATAATTGGTGAATAGGGGAAGTGATTTCAATGCTATAAAAGTTTGTACTGCGCGGTTTCTGAGCTTAATTGGTTTTTAAATATTGTGTTTTGTCATTGTGTTTTTGACGAGTTGGATTTTTATGGTGGTTGGTGGTACAAAATACCATGATACATCAGTGGAAACAATTTAATTACGAAAACCGCACTTATTGCTTACGAAATAAAGACACTATCAAGGTCAAACTGTTACCAGCGCGCAGCAACGTGAGTCAACTGTACCTACTATTGTAGTTCAGGTTTATTTTTTAATTGAGATGGCTAATCTATATTTATTTTATTTATTTATTAAATTCATGCACACACAGAGAAATAATAATAAAGTACATAGAAATCAATAGTACAAAGGCACTGCTTATTTCTATAAGAAATTTCTTCCAGCAGACCTGCGAGAGGAAAATTTGAAGCAAAGAGATGTAGACACAGTGTGTCAAGTAATACTAATAAATATACCTACATATATATATATATACTCATACATAAACTAATATATAACGTAAAATAAATGTAGTATAAAAATAATAAACATAGTCTAGGTATACCTACACAATATCAAAATAGAAATCATAATACATAACATTATTACGTACAACCTATGTGGATGAGAAAAGATAATGCTCTTTTATACGTTTTATGAAGGTGGAAACAGTTTTACAGTCGCGTATCACCGGCGGAAGCGAGTTCCACAACCTAACCACGTGCACAGATAAGGAGTAGGAGTAGAAGTCAGTTTTATGGGATGGAAAATTGAGGATGGTTTTAAGATGCGACCTGCAGGGTGCGTAAGGAGGACGAGTGTAGGAAAAGCGTTCCCGCAGGTATGATGGGGAAGTCGGATTATGTAGAATATTAAAAAGGAGACACAATATCCGAGTGTTCCTGCGAAGACGAATAGGGAGCCACTTGAGAGTTTTGCGAAAATCAGAGACGTGGTCGTACTTTCTAAGATTGAAGACAAAACGGATACACAAATTTTGCAACCTCTCAAGTTTATTTAAAAGCTCCTCGGTGGCATCCAAATAGCAGGCATATATACACTACCTTCGGGGAAATACAGGAGATATTATGTGTTAAGTTTTTTTTTTTCTCATGGCTATTAGAGACAAAGCATATACAAAAATGGATAAAGTTTTTAACGTCACCACGATAAAAAAATCCTCGGTAAGTATCCACCTCAGCTTACTTCACAGTGCAACAATATTTTATATCCTAAACCGCCCAACTTTGAGTACCCAACCGATTCTTATCCCAATTTCCTCGGGACTGATGTAAACACAATGGAAATACCGCATCTATACCGTTATACCGTACCCACCCCTAAAAAGGGTTCTGGGGCGGAGTCAGTGAATTATGGTCTTTTAAAATCTTTTTTTTTCTTTGTTATCGTTCAGACTTTTTCGTTGCGATAAAGAAGATTACACCATTTATCTTAGGGTTGACTCTGAAACATTTTTGCAGTTTGTATAATTTTATTTTTGGGGACTCCTCGGGTTGAACCATTTATTTGTCCTCAGATTAAGCTCTCCAGATTGATTGTCCTAACAGCCAGACGTATGCAGATCAGTCATATATTTTTAGAAGCTTCTCTGCTCTGAATTTTCATATTTCAGATAAATGTATGTCTCTATCTTTTAGAAAGAAAGAAAACATATTTATATGCTTCAAAAGTGACGCACAAAATTACCAAAAAATTCAAGAGAACAGAACAAATACAGAGAGCCAAGAAGTGTGGTAAGATATGCGTCACGTCTTTTACGTCTTTCTTATCCATTCGAAGATTGTCTGGATGATATCGCTATTAGGGATAAGACCGCCAATGTTCCCTAAATTGACATGTTATTGCTAATGGCTTAAAATAAAGAGTATTATCATTAATTATGCATCTTCTCTGTTTAAGGAACAAGAATAATATGCTGCTTCCCATGAAACTTACACAAATCATCATTATAAGCATTTTTTAAGCTTTGTCTAGTTTCTGAGCTTTAATCTTTCTTCCATGTAGACAAGCTAATTCTATCTAAATCTATCTAAATAATACCTTATAAGTATTATTAGTTAGTTTTTTAGAATATCGACATGAAAATAGGCAAGGTACTTTTGATGCACCAACCGAGGAAAACCAAGAAGGTTGGAGGACCGAGTGTTGTGGCGCAACTTGGGAGAAGTCTGTGCCCAACAGTGGATTGCAATAGGTTGAGTTAATGATTTTTTATTTATAAACCGGAATTTAATCGAAACAATTCATACACGTAGCTTCAAATACAATGTTTATGTAAATGCTACATTGCTACGGTTGAACCTTCCTCACTATCATCCTGCTCGTTTTTTTCCCGATTATGTTGGGGTCGGCTTCCAGTCTAACCAGCTCCCCGATTCAGAACCACACGATAGCCAGTTGTCGACCGGTTCGATTTGTTATCTTGTTTAGTCTTATGATTCATGCAGCGAGAGAAGATTCAGTAGTAGTAGAGCTCCTTTGTGAAAGAGCTCGTCCGGGGTAGTACTACCACCGTGCCTACTTCTCCGCCAAATAGTGATGCTTGCATTGCTGTGTTTCGGTCTGAAGGGTACGGGTGCCGGTGAAATTACAATCACATGAGACTTTCCATCTTCATGTCTCAGTTTGGCGAACCGACTTGCGGTACCATTTTGGCAACAGCCTAGGTGGTATTGAAGTTGTTATGGGCAAAGGTAACCGCTTAACATCAGGTGGGCCTTTAGCTCGTTTCGCCATCCTATACTATAAAAAAAAAAAAAAAAACTGGTTATCGTGTGGTCCTGAATCATGCAGCAGATGCGGCTGAACATCGGTATTTTACACGGAGCGACTGCTATCAGACCCTCGCAACCCAACTGAGTTGCGAGGATCTGATGGCAGTAACTACTGGGCAATACCGACATTCGGAGGTTAGACTTGTTTTCAGACTTTCAGACATTTTTCTAAACGTAATGACTGCCATAGATATTCGTATGGCAACTGAGGTCTGTCGGTTTCGTGTCGCTTAACGTGCTTTCCAAGGCTTGGAGGGGTCTCAATTTGAAACGAAATGGTCACCAGTCTACAAAATGACCACAGTAAGTGCAGCATAATCTCGTAGATCGTACAATCCGCGTAGGTGTTATTAGCCACTAGCCCATCAATTGAATAACAGAAAAACTAAAATTGAATATTCTCAAGGAAAAAACGAGATAAACAACGCACATTTGCAAACCAAGTACAGATGGTGGCATTTCACACTTGACGACCAAAAATTTGTTCAGCTGACACCTTATTATTGAACAGATCATAAACTTGTATACCTATACTAAAAAGCCGATCTCAAGTATTTATTTCCCAAACATTAATTAATTATTCATACATTAATAGACTCGGCAAACACGAAGTCTTCCAGTAGTGTTTCCTCAGCGATAAAATAACATCGTACAGAATAATTACATATAAATTATGTATGAACATGAATAATTAACGTTTATGTGGACCATGCTAGGGAAATTATTTTGCTTGTGTTTTAAATGTTTGGGATGTGTGTAAATACGGAGGTTGAATTAGAAGGTGGGTTAAAAAGCGGAAGAAGATACAGTGAAGGGTTGAATTTTGTGTTATTTGATACAAAAAAATATATAAATATATAGTTTGGGCAGCAGCTTTCTCTGAGTATTGATTCAACCAACTGCGTTCGGCAACTCGCCTGCAAAGCGTGGCGATTATGGCACATACCCACTTTTTGAGGGAGGCCTATGTCCAGCAGTGGACGTCTTTCGGCTGAAAAAAAAGAGTACCAATCCAAAACCCTTCTCAGACCACAATTAATTATAAACGAGATACATAACACCATTAACTACCGTATCACTATAATACGATATAACTATCTACCATCGCAACAACCAGAAAGGTCAAACATTTTCCAGTTTTACTGTGACACACTAACTCAAACAGGTTTTAAGAAATGTCCAACATATGCTCAAAGGTATCTACTGTGCCGTAAATTTTAACAGCTGATTATGTTTCGGCGTTATAGGTTAATTTTCTTTTTTACATTATATATTATACCTAGTGAAAGTTACCTAATTATGGATTAAGATTTGGATTATCTGTAAGCCGGATGTTTAAATTTTTGGGTTGTAAAGTTCTTTGTAATTATTTTTGTTTGTTAAGAAATGTGTTTTTGAAGACACATAGCATGGACTAGACGTAGATTTGATACGAAAAAGACTAACGTGTCCCTCCCGCATCCACGCCCCGTCCGCGCCCTTTCACCTCTGTGTCATCATCATCATCATCATTTCAGCCAAAAGACGTCCACTGCTGGACGTAGGCCTCCCCAAAGCATCGCCACAATGACCGGTCCTGCGCTTTCCACATTCAGCGGAATCCCACGACCTTCACGAGGCCGGTGGTCCACCTTGTGAGGGGCCTACACACGCTGCGCCTTCCAGTCAGCGGTCGCCACTCCAGAACATTACTGCCCCATCGGCCATCCGTTCTGCGAGCAATGTGACCCGCTCACTGCCACATAAATAAATAACTAAATATTTTTTTCACATTTTTACACAGGACCATCTAGTCTCAAACTAAGCAGAGCTTCTGCTATGGGTACTAGACAATGGATATAATACTTATATACTTTTTTTTTGTAAATACATACTTATAACACATAAGAAACACCCAGACCAACACAAACAATTATGTTCATCACATAAATATGTGTGTCCCGTGGGAATCGAACCCACGACCTCGTGATCAGCAGTCCGACACTCGAACCAGTAGACCACAGACGTCGTCAAAAATTAAGTTAAGCATGTTATAAGTTTGGCAATTCTTTGGGCTATGTCGGTTACTTTCGTTCTCCTGCAAATCTCCTCATTTCTGATTCGGTCACGCAGGGACAATCCGAGCATAGCCCTCTCCATTGCCCTTTGCTGCTGTACCTTCCAGTACGCGGTCCAACTCTGCATGCATTGCACCATTTAATAACATGTAATGGAAGATTCATATCTTCTCACGGGTGTCGTAAAAGGCGACTAAGGGATTCACCAGAGGATGGGCAGTTCTCTGAGTATTTAACCAACCATTTGCGATCGCCAACCCGCCTGCCAATCGTGGCGATTATGGCATATCCCCCCGAAGATGATGCTTGGGGGAGGCCTATGAGGATGCTGAGTCGACAAGCGTCGGTGCCTCGTCCGTTACCGAAGTCCATGTCCTGTCACCTCTGTATACTCATCATCATCATTATCATTTCAGCCGAAAGACGTCCACTGCTGGACATAGGCCTCCCCCAACCATCGTCACAACGTAGGAAGGCCCCCCATAAGGTGGACCGACGACTTGGTAAAGGTCGCGGGTATCCGCTGGATTGTACTCATCATTATGAAATTTATGAATCAGCAGATTTTCACGATTTCAGTACAATGACCCCAAGAGGTTTTAATTTATTTCAATTACCCGTTTTATATGTCTGCTCGTGCAAACCTTGTGATTTCTTGTTAGTTTATTCCTCCATAACTTTTCGGCTAAGTAGAACTTTGAACCCGAACCACAGACTAATATCTATTATGTATTTAAGTACAAGGTTCTATGTAATCGCGCAAAATGGATTAGCCTAAAAGCCTAACAACATATTGTTAGTTGCGTGAATATACATACATACTGACAACAACCTTACAATAGCTCCATTGTCATTATATATGATTTTCCTACGTAAGTATGAGGGGCTCGTGGCTAAAGGCTAATTTCCACCAAACAGCTCGCATCGCATCGGATCGAAACGGATTTTACAATCTTTAAACGATATTAAATCGTGTTCAAAGTATTTAAAGTCTAAATTACCAAGCCGCGCAATTAAAAAGAAACAGGTGGTCCCTACATTTTATCGATTTAAGGCCCTGTCCCTGCACGAATTTCAAAAAATACATTGTTTCTTTCCATTTTTCGTCATCATTTCTTGAAGTAGGGAGAATGGAAAAAATATAATATGGTGGAGTTGAGTAGTTTATGTATCCATTTTGAAAGATCGATACACGATTTATATAACTTGGCTTGATAGAAAAAAAAACCAAACATAGCCAATTTTTGACACTTTGAATTTATTTTATGACGAAAATTAATATAGAACATGATTTTAAAACTTACACGATATATTCGCAAACCAAGTAATCCAGTTCAGAAAAAAAATATGATAAAATTACATTAATTTAATGTTTTACATAACTAATTGTTATCACGGGCCGGCGCGCCTCAGTGCTCCATCTCCCCACTGCGCCCCGCAGTCCACCCCGAGACGTTTCGTGCAGGGACAGGGCCTTAAGTGAACACAAATACCTGTAGGTACCAACTGTTTTTTTTCGCGATTTCAGGGTTGATCCTATAGTAAAAGTTGTTCATAATGATGAGTACAATTACCCCTTTTCGGGAAAGAAGCGATTAAAATTTCAGCATGTATAATAATAATGTGGGGTCCACACATATCTTTATCACACATCATAAATACAGTCAAGCTTACACCGATGGTAACAAATCCAGTATAAGCAGACCCAGTGTTGTATGAAATTTACATTCTAAACCAGTTCTGCTTATAATGGTTTTGTTGTCATTGGTATGCGGTTGGCCGTACTAGCAGCTACTGTTCTGCTCACACTGGAAACTGGAAAAAGAATAGAACAGAACACTGAAATAATACATTCGGTGACGTATATTTTAGTACATTTTGCATACATTATGTCAGTGTATTTATGACTAGTCTTGTAAGGGCTTAAGTTAAGTACGTAGGTGTATAAGACAAGATAAGTAAGTATACAATTATACATGCGATAAATGTTTGATTCATGGATTTTTTGTTAGAGGAAGAGATAAACTAGGTCGGATAGTAATTGTCTTTCATTTATTAGCACTAAGGCAAAAAAAGAACTGCCTACTTCATAAAATATAAAATGGCTTAACTTGTTCATGTGGTTAAAAAAAATTGTCGATCATATCAATGCCTTGGTGGACAGCTGCAGGGTTTGGTAAGGTTTGTATTTTATTGCAGCAGAATATTATTCTTACAAAAACAGAAATTGCATTTTTTGCATAAAATTTATCCATTACAAACACCAAGTTTTTGCTTAAATCACTCATGAATTTTATCACAAAACGGTGTCATCATCATCAACTCAGCCTATCGCAGTCCACTACTGGACATAGGCCTCTCCCAAGTTGCGCCACAACACTCGGTCCTCTGCCTTCCGCATCCAGTCTCCCCCAGCCACGTTTTTCAGGTCGTCGGTCCAACTGGCGGGGGGCACCCTACGCTGCGTTTGCCGATTCGCGGTCTCCAATCAAGGACTCGTCTGCTCCAGCGGCTATCGGTCCTTCGACAGACATGGCCAGCCCATTGCCACTTCAGCTTACTGATCCTAAAAGCTATCCTACAAAATGGTGTAAAGTGCTGAAACTGTGCTGAATTTAATATACCAAGAAATGATCCAAAATAAATCATTTTAATAACACAGACCTGGTTTCAATAAATAGGTTTCAACGTCAGAATCTAATTCACAAGAATACACTTTTTATACTTTTTGCCTGAAGGAAAGCCTTCACAATAATACCACACAAACCAGTGCTTGACATCGTAAACCACATAATACAATACGATTTTACTGTACCAGGTATCCTAAAATAATATATTTTTACGAGAACTACGTAACAATTCAGGTCTAAACGCTATTATAAGTTACTCGGGTACCAGGTTCTATCAAAACTTTATTATACGTAAAATTGAGTCGGTCCAAGCAATAAAAATGATTTAGATTATGTTGGCTTAATTTTACAATAGGTATGTACGATTATGTTGAGTTTCAAACATTTTGGTATGAAACCCTTAATTTAAGTGAAAATATTGCGCGGTAAATCATTTAAAAGGCTGTTAAATTAATATGTATGCGGCCATTGTAAAGTCAGTTTCAATGTCGAGCGACGCGATAGCTGTGAGTAAGCGATTTTTTATTGCCTTTTGCATATTGGATGAGTTAAAATACTTTAATACCATGTTTTTGTTGATGTTTGTGGGTTTTTATGATTCTGAAATGTTCCAGGTTTGTAGGGTGGTTTTAATAAGTGTTTAAACTGGACCCTATCTATAGATATACAACCAATGATATTTAAAAGTACAGATATGTTAATAGTGCGCGCAATCTGAAGACTCGTAAACGTCCTATTTGGAAAGTTTTTATTTATCAGTCCGCATCAAGTAAGTCACCGAGCGTGACCGGTGACGAAAAAAAACTAAAATGCCGTCGTGTGTGTACAGAAAGTTTAGCAATTATGTTGCGAAAGTAATACTTTTTACTAGTTTGTGTCTTGTGCTGATGCTGCATAAGGAACATTTTTTTTTTGTTTTTTAGGGTATTACATATCTATACTTATATATATCATTGTATACAACCTTATTTTAGTTTATACCTTGAAATTTGAGAAATCCTCATAAAACTTAAAAATTCCGAAAAAAAATTGCTTTACATTTTCTCAATTAATGTGAATACAAAATGTAGGGATCAGGATTGGTCACAAAGTAAAAGATTTTTATAATGATGAGTACAAAGACCACTTAAAGGGTTTAGAATAACATATTAAACTATATAAGCGATACCTACAAACTCAAATCAGATACAATAATATTTTCATACCTAGTTTACGCCACCGCCATCTGTTTAAAGAACCTATACTAAAATATACATAGACAGCCTATAAAGATGCCATACGATTAAATAATGATCCCTAGTTCTGGCGAACACCGTGTGACTGCAATTATACATACAAAAAGTAGTACGGATATTTTTCACAATGGTTCAGTACACGTTCAGTATCTGTTTCTTATCGCAATCACATTACGTATAGGTCTTGTGTTCTAAAAACATGTATAAACTGAGAAAAAAAAATAACAGTACAGTTACAATTTTTAAGGAGTGCGGATAATTTGTATAGTGGTTCCGTTGCCGTTGCCTCGTTGGTCTAGTGGTCGCAAGCGCGACTGCTGAGCGTGGGGTCTCAGGTTCGATTCCCGGGTCGGGCAAAGTGTTATTGGGTTTTTTCATTAGGAAATTCTCAGTAGCAGCCCGGAGTATGGATTTGTGCCCAGTTAATGGCAATAGGCTCGCCCCCTATTACATGGGACTATAACATAACTGGCGAAATGTGGGTGTACTATACACATCTGCCTACCCCTTCGGGGAAATACAGGCGTGATGTTATGTTATGTTATGTTATGTATATGTTTTTAGAACACAAGACGGTCTTTTTTCCCATATTTTTGCGTCACAAATTAGTAGGTAAGACACGTTCACCTCGCGGTAAGCGTAAAGAACCCATCTTTTACGCTTTCCTAGTACCTAGTAGTTTACCCTAATCAGGATCGTTGCGGTCCATGGACCGCAAAGCATGCGACACAAAATTTGTTCGAGAGGTCCGCTTTAGCTAAATAGTTTCTGTATGGATTTTTACTCATGTCGTACGGCCATTATATATTGTACCGGCAGGCCCCGTGACGTCGCAGGCGAGGACTGAGTTAAAGCTAGGCTCCCAAAATGAGGTGACTTTTTGAAAACATATGCTGAGTCGAACACATGCTTGATGAATGTCAAATTTAGATACATATTTTTTTTAACCTTTATCCATCGTTTGACTAGACATTTAAATAATTAGTTGATTTTTGTTCGTTACTTTTATTTTTTGAAAATCATGCTTGTTTAGAGATTTTTCGAATATTTCTCCTTTATTATTTAACTTAGGTGTATAAAATATATGCAAATAGGAAGATAATAATGTCTATTAAATACTAGCTAGAGGAAATTTGTATCGATTGTTTACTATTCTTGTAATAAAAAGAAAACTGTTTTGAGATTTACGACATTTAATTCCGTGGTAAAACACGTGAGAATGACTCGAAAATGAGTTCTATTGCAACTCGCATAAAATTGACGAGAGCGGCCCGCAGTTGCGGTGTGTAAGGGGAGTGCGAGGGTGGGACATACGTTTTGGGAGCGTCCTCTTAAGTTCTCTGGCTATATGATCGTCGTAGCATATCTTCCACTGTACCACCATCACACTCGGCACACCGCTACGGAAAATTTGCCTCAACCCTTGAATAAGAATAAACTTTTTGCACCTCACTTTCATCATCATCATCATTTCAGCCGAAAGACGTCCACTGCTGGACATAGGCCTCCCCCAAGCATCGCCACAACGACCGGTCCTGTGCCTTCCGCATCCAGCGGATTCCCGCGACCTTCACCAGGTCGTCACCTCACCGCACCTCACTTTAATGTCAGTTAATATTATTCGGTTTCTTAAGTGGCGACTGTTTTAAATTTCAAATATCACTTACCTATGTTAAGAGTTTATTAACTCGATATTAAATTACTTTGTCTTGCTTAAATCTTGGGGGTGGAATATGAAAATTCAATATCAGAGTTGTTTTATTTGCGTTTGTTTTTATGGTATTTTTAGATGGACATAACTGAATGCTTTGTGTTTTATTGGTTCAAAACTAGCATAACTCAGTCTAGCCTGTAATTACGAGCGTCTGTTTTAATATCTAAGAGTTTTTGAACCAGGTTATCAGGCACAAATAAAAATAGTAAAGTGGGTTTCATGTATTTTTTACGGTATTACTATGATTAATAGGCAATGCGAGTGGTCTTTCCTCCATGTAAACGCTCTTGGCCGTTTTTTTTCCGGTTAATAACCCTAGTTTTCATTTTTGTTGATAAATTATTTCTGGAAGCCATAAAAATCTCAAAATTGCCTATTTAGACCGCTGTCTACATAGGCGTAGGGAATACATTTGACAACTATTAATGAAAAAGGTGGTTCCGTGTGGTGCTGGACGTAAAGAATTCCACCACCCTGTATCTTCTCATGGGTGTCGTAAAAGGCGATTAAGGGATACACCAAAGGATGGGCAGCAGCGTTCTCTGAGTATTTAACCCACCAACTGCGATCGTCAACCCGCCTGCCAAGCGTGGCGATTATGGCATATCCCCCCAGCATGCCTTGGGGAGGCCTATGTCCAGCAGTGTACGTCTTTCGGCTGAATTGATGATGATGATGATGTATGTCCGTACGTTTTCGTTTTCGTTGATAAATTATTTTTAAATAAGCCCTAAAAATTCTCAAAATTGCCTATTTAGACCGCTGTCTACAGAGGCATAGGGTATACCCTACGCCTCTGTAGATTAGACAACTATTAATGAAAAAGGTAAAACGTAGCGACACAGTACATATTCTTCTTATTCAGTTTATGAAATATCTCTTAAACTGGTCCAGTTTTAGAGGAGAAAATAGTCGAGAGCCAAACCTTGAATCATAACTTTTTTACTAAGGCTTTTCAGTAGGAGCTGCAGTTGTCCTTATCGCACTTATATGAAGCTGAGCGCTCACAAAGCGACAGCGATAGTTTCAAATAAGTAATTATAAAAAGTCTGCCCGCATTTCCTTATAAAGAAAGGGTTTTAAAGGAATTTTGTCGACGTTGGCTGTCGCTGAAAACCAGCGCTGTGGCTCCGCTCCGTGCATGTGGCGCAGCAATATGCTAAGCGATGGCCGTTTTTCGCGGATGCGACGCATATCTTACCACACTGTTTATTTATTTGATCCTGTATTAATATAATATACACAACTTAAGAATAAACAAAATAAATATAATTATATTATATTTTTTCCTGTTCATATATTGACATTTTAAGTTAAGTATGTATTTTTATGACATATGTATGCCCATGAGGTTGATCACAGAATGAACTTAATTTATATTTATGTAAGACATATTTGTTACCTGTGAATCACGAATAAATTATTTTAGATTTTTGATTAATTTCGTTTATATTTTTGGTGATTTTATGCGTCACTAGACGCAAATAAATAATTTTTCTTTCTTGTTTTCTTTCTCAGTTTAGATAGATAAATAGAATATGCTTTATTGTACCCCATGAAAATTGTAGTAAAAACCGGCCAAGTGGGAGTCGGATTCGCGCAGTAAGGATTCCGTAGCACCCATCCACTGATACCCCATAGAAACTAATTTAATTTACGAGGGCTCATCAAAAACATCAACGCATAGTGCGCGAAATGAGATTTTTTACAGCTCTTTCTTACGCAGGTACCACCACATATGTCTGTTTGTCCTATTTTTAGTATTTGTTGCTAAACTACATAATATGCTCTATATAATATGAACAACTTTGACGCTGATATGTATTACCGTTATGAAGATAGAGCAGGAACAAAAACGTTGAAAAAAATGCATGTTTTTTTAGGTTTCTTGTATGGGGTTGTATGGATTTGGTATAAGACTTTTGTTTTGTTTTTAGGGTTACTCTCGCTACGCTGTCCGTCCGTCCGTCCGTCTGTCTGTCACAGGGCTGTATCTTTGTAACGGTAATAGATAACCAGCTGAAATTTTCACAGAAAATGTGTTGCTATGAGGTGTATCACGACAAATACTAAAAACAAAAAAAAGTTTAAAACCAAAGGGGGTCCCTATACAAGAAACCTCGAAAAACATGCATATTTTTTAACGTTTTTGTTCCTGTTCTATCTTCAAAACGGTAACACTTACCTGCGTCAAACTTGGTCTGATTATAGTGCATACTATCTAGTTTAGCAACAAATACTAAAAACAGGACAAACATAGACATATGTGGTGGTACCTACGGAAGAAAGAGATGCAAAATTTCACATTTCGCGTACGTACGTTGATGTCTTTTGATAAACTCTCGTAAATTAAATCAGTTTCTATGGGGTATCAGGTCGATGGGTGGTACGGAACCCTTACTGCGTGAGTCCGACTCACACTTGGCCGGTTTTTTAGTATTTGTCGTGATACCTCTCATAGCAACACATATTCTGAGAAAATTTCAATCGGTTACCTATTACCGTTTTAAAGATACAGCCCTATGACAGACAGACGGATGGACGGACGGACGGACGGAAGGACAGACAGCCTAGCGAGAGTAATAGGGTCCCGTTTGGCACCCTTTTAATTATTATGTTACAAATTATTATGTTAATTTTTTCGCCTGAAAACTTTGTGCAGGTCAAGCATACAATTGATTTAATTTTCACATAATCATAAAAACATGCTCAAAAACCGTTTTAAATTAGTCTTTAAAGATTTATTTCCAAAAACAGAATAATAGCTACATATCCAATAAATCTTCAACAAACAAAAAACCCTGCTGAGTTAGGTACTAAGACTAAAGAAATAAATTTCTCACTTGTCCCAAAAAAAATCCTAAAGTTAAATTTACAAAAAATCACTTCGTCTAGAGTCTAGACTATTGGTAATTGAAAGAAAAGCTTTCTATGTTATATTTTGACCGCTAACTCATTAGTTCCGAAAAAATATAGGAGTGTGGGAGACTAAATGACAAGGGTACACCCTGTACCCATATCAACAGATTAGGGTTACCAAATGGCAGGATTCACTTTTATTGTCCGGATTTAAAAGTCTGGCTCACGCTAGCGTACTCACAATGGAAATAAGCGATTTTAATATAACCAATCTTTTGTGACTAATTTGTGACCATAGAACAGAATTTGTGACCGCATACTTTGTAAATGATAGTCCCATGTTGGGCATGGGTACGCTGGTATGACTTTCACGCTAGCATCCTCACCAGTACGGAAAAACTATTTAGGCTACAAACATGGTTTATGTAGCTCGGTTTTGTGACCAATTCGTGACACCGATGTGCTAAATCTCAATGATATTCTCTAAAAGAAACATAAGTTACAAAGGGTGCTTGGAGAGTACGCTATCGTAAGCATTTCCCATAATTATCTTAATATTCCGAAAACAGCTAATGCATGTCATTTTGTAATTTTTGTCTAGATTTTGTGATGACTTTGTGACAGAGAATCGTCATCAACTCGATTTGATTTATAGCATAAAAAGTCATTAAAATTGTATCGTATAGTATTGTAAGCTAGCGTGGGCTACACGATATAAAAATTGCACCGAAACTCAACAACAACATTGGAACTCGAAATTTTGGGATCCAATATCAATCCATGCAATAAAAAATCTGTCTCTTCGTGAAGTTTGTCCAGGAGTTCAGGTTTGTTTTCATTTTTGTGTCAGTTCAAAACTGTAATATTGGAATGTTTTAACGTGTTTTCTGGTAGCCCTGTGAAGAGTTTGTGGTCAGAATACAAATGGGCAAGACCCTGCGTAAACGAACAACTTCATTTTGGGTGCCACGTAGAATATTTGCATGTTTTGACAGCGGTTCTAGTAATAAGTAGCATGGAATTTAAATACATAATATTAATTTATTTATTTCCACAAAAAAAACAAAATACATACATTTGGCAGATACAGTGTAGAACATAAACCAGTTTAGGTTTTTCTGTACACCGCTTGGTCCGTCGACATTCATTACAACAAGATGTGAATACAATACATCAGTTATTTGTTGTAGAAAGTAAAAAGTTGCATAGCGTAGGTGAATTAAAGTAATAATCAAGAAATCATCTAAAATGGAACATCCTTTACATATTTCTAGCAGACAATGGATTGTTTTCGTGATTTTATGGTGATTCTTCTCTTACGAGCATAAAGTTAAATAAATAAATATTTAGAGACATTTTTACACAGCACCATCTAGTCCCAAACTAAGCAGAGCTTATACTATGGGTACTAGACAATGGATATAATACTTATATGCTTTTATTTTGTAAAAACATACTTTTAATACATAAGAAACACCTAGACCAACACAAACACTTATGTTCATCACACAAATATTTGTGTCCTGTGGGAATAGAAACCACGACCTCGTGATCAGCAATTCTCGAGAATTTCACGTTAAATGGTGTATATAGTCTCTTTACTCATTATAATGTTACTAGGTATAAGCATAATAAACGAATTTAAATAAGCTGACTTAATTTCAAATTCTCATGAAATCCTACAAACTTTATTTTTCACATTTTAGCATAAAATTAATGCTTACTTCTTATAAGGCTATCTCTATTTATTAGGACGTTCGCTAATGCCAATTTCTGTGATGTGGGTTACAACACAACTTTCCAATTAAGTAATAATATTTTTCTAGTGAATTTTTTGGATGAGGAAAATTTTAGTCTCGGTAATATAAATTATATTTTTAAATAGGTTTATTTTATCTAATAACCTTAGATTTGCGAATCTTATTACATTATTAATTCTACATAGTTTATGAACAATATATGTACAAATATACAATATTTACAACACAATTATAAAATACAAGTACAAAATAAAATTATATAAAAATGCGCGCTTAGGCGTCAAAGTATTCCTCCACACCGCTGTCATCTGTAAAAGTGCCCATAAGACTGACAGCGTTACCACGTTGAATGGCAACGCTTAATCTTTGGCAAAAGAACAAACCAGCCCAATGGTCGCGCGAAGTGTCGACCAGCCTCTTAGCGATTTCCTTGAAAAGGATGCGCGCACTCGGACCCCATGTCCCTATTAGCGTTTCGACCCCAAACGGCTCAAAGTCATAGTTACCTAATAGGTTACTATATTTGCGCCGCTTGAAGGCCTCCGCAGACCAGCACAGCCAGCCGAGAGCTAGGAAGGTGTGACGGAGCAAGGATGTCGACGCACGTGGCGTCCCACACCAGAGGCCTACCCATCTTCCATGACAATAACGGCATGCCGTCTGGTCTATTCCCATCGTCTCGTACGAAGCCGTTGGGTTCTAATACAGCTGGGACACCGGCGGTGGCAAGAGCACGACGAATAATGTAATCAATGCTGGCGTGTGTGGTGCCTTGCTATGCGCCCCGCGCTCCTGCAACAGGACAGGCCAAGACCGTCGACAGGTTCACCGCAGTGGCACCGATGTGGAGCAACACAAAGAGCGCCCAAGCGTAGACATGTAGCGAGACCAAGACAAACACTCATGTTCATCAGACAAATATTTGTGTCCTGTGGGAATCGAACCCGATCTGCAGTCCTACACTCGAACCACTAGACCACAGACGTCAAATACAGAGAAAGATGGATACCCCACCGACAAGAGCCTAGGTAAAATTGTCTCATAATGACTAAAATAATTAGGACTTCTGAGGAGATGAAAAAAAAAATCGATTTTTATTGTGCAGCTTTATTGTTAACTGACAATCACTTGGCGATGTCAACACATCAAATCTTTCAAAAAGAAATCTTCTCAACCCTCTTTGAGAGGCCTCAGGAAATACAAAGGTTTGGGGAAAATACTGCCAACTTATTTTTAGGGTTCCGTACCTAAAGGGTCCTACTACTAACAGCCAAAATGTATATCTAATCTATCCACGATTTACCCTACTAGAGATAGTAATTTGACATATTTTGTATGGAGCTTGATTATGTCATATTCCTATATCTAGTAGGACAAATCGTGGATAGATTGGATATTAATTCTGGCAGTAAGCCTATACCGCCGTGGGGTGCTGGCCAGAAAACCTCCACGTGTGCCTGACGGCTGCTTGTCCTTCTGGACACATTTCAGCCGAAAGACGTCCACTGCTGGACAAAGGCCTCCCCCAAAGGGGGGGGGGGGATATGCCGAACTACCAGAACCCCTTCTTCCCGGTGCGGCCAACATTAGGCCGCACGGGGAGAAGGGGCTCGCCTGCTTGTGGCGGGCCAGGACCTGTCGGGGGTGGTTGTGTGAATACTCACGGGTTCCCACGCCTCCGGCTAAGGTAGTTGAAGGAACAACGTGGTGGTTTTAGTCGGTAAGAGTCCGACACTGGCTCCGCCTACCCCGGGCGGAGTGCGTCCATGAGGATTTCCCCACGGGTTAAAAAAAAAAAAAAGCCTATACCGCCGTCTGTTCATCCGACCGTCCGTCTAAATGTTACAGAGCTGTATTTTTTAACCGTAATAAGTAGCAAATTTTCACATAATATAATAATAAAGTAATAATATATAATAATAATTATATATAATAATAATTATATATAATATATAATGGGGTGCATTAAATGAGCCTCCACGAGTGACGATATTTAATTGATCGTCCGGCGCACCCTGGGCAGTCAGCCCCGCTATCAACCTGCTGACTGGCTAATCTTTTACCCACGACATGAGCTATTATCATTATGTAGCTCATGTCGACACGAAGAAGAAGAAGACATAATATAATACTATAACCTCTATCATTCTAAAAATAATAAAAAGTCAAAACCCAAAGGGGTCCCACGACTCCATACAAGAAAACTAATAAAAAAGGTCTGCTGGAATAAATTCCTTAAAGGCATAAGCAGGCCTTTGTACTATTCATTTCTATGTATTTTATTATTATTTAATTATTGGGGTGCATTAAAAGTGCCTCCACGAGTGACGATATTTAATTGATCGTGCGGCGCACCCTGGTCAGTCAGCCCCGCTACCAACCTGCTGACTGGCTAATCTTTTCCCACGGCATGAGATGTTATCATTATGTAGCTCATGTTCACACGATGGAAGAAGATTCATCATCATCCTCCTGCCCTTATCCCAATTTATTTGGGGTCGGCGCAGCATGTTTTTTTCTTCCATACATCTCTATCAGCCGTCATCTCCGTGTTCACTTTCTTTCTATTCATATCATCTTTCACACAATCCATCCATATTTTCTTCGGTCTCCCTCTTTGAGGATGGAAGAAGATTATTATTTCATTTAATAAATAAATAAAAAAACTGAAAAAAAAATGTTTTTTTTGTTCCTGCTCTATCTAAAAACGGTTGTACACACAAGCGTCAAACTTGGTTTGATTGTAGTGCATAATTCATTGTTAAATAAAAAACAATAAAAATAGTTATAGCACAGAGATGTGTGGTGATACAAAACCCTTAGTCCGCGAGTCTAATTTGCACTTAGCTGGTTTTTACTGTTCGATTACTTAATATAAGTAGGTTAGATATCTTCAGCTTTATTTTATACAAGAATTGGATGACATTGTAAGCAATATCCACGAGGAAAATCATTGCAAAAACTATTAGCGAAATCTTTACCCTGTTCCAAGTTTTTAAAACTCAAAATTTTGAGTTACAATGCTTCCGTATTGAGTTTTATTTATGTTTTTTTTTCTGTTGTATAATTTGTTACGAATTATATTTGTTGAGATTTGTAATTTTAGGTGGATTAGATTTGGGCCGGCTACACGTGTAAAATACTTGGCAATATCCCGTGCAACGTGAGAACCTTCGGACCAGCATGTTACACCTCACCGCCAACGCTCTCCGCTCCCGTTCTACATCTGGATCGTCCTTCATATTATCTGTTATGATATGTCCTAAATATTTGAACTGATGAACACGGTACAAGACACCACCACATAAAGTGACAGTTGGGTAATTCTCAGCGCCCTTGTTACCTGCTTCAAAGATAAGAAACTCACTTTTCCCAGTGCTTCGCAGCGTAACGCTCACACACATTTACTAACTTCTTCAGGCCAGCCATTGACGGACTTTCAATATAATGAAAAATATTTCAATAGTTTAAATGCATATTCAATGTAATATTTTTTATGGTGTACAATAAAGCATATATAAATAAATAAACAAAATGATCTTCGAGAAGTATAAATAAATGTTTATGGCTATGTTGAAAAATAAATTAATGATACAAAATCATTGCTTATAGTAATAATAAAAAACCGGCCAAGTGCGAGTCGGACTCGCGCAGTAAGGGTTTCGTACCTCTCAATATGTCTATGTTTGTCTTATTTTTAGTATTTGTTGCAAAACTACATAATATGCACTATAATCTGACCAAGTTTGACGCTGGTATGTATTACCGTTTTGAAGATAGGGCAGGAACAAAAACGTTGAAAAAAAATGCATATTTTTTGAGGTTTCTTGTATGGGGACCCCCTTTGGTTTTAGACTGTTTTTTTGTTTTTAGTATTTGTCGTGATACACCTCATAGCAACACATATTTTGAGAAAATTTCAACCAGTAACCTATTACCGTTCAAAAGATACAGCCCTGTGATAGACAGACGGACGGACGGACGGACGGACAGCGTAGCGAGAGTAATAGGGTCCCGTTTGTTACCCTTCGGGTACGGAAACCTAAAAAAGAAAAAAATAACGTTAAAAAGTAAAATCTGATTTCAAAAACAATAAAATAATTTGTGTGAAACAGTTTAGGAAGTAGGTGCCTTTGATTAGGTTTGATTTAAGAAAAAAATGGCACCGACTTCCTAATCTGTTTCACACAATTTTTTTTATTATTTTTGAAGTCAATTTTCACTTTCTTTAAAGTTAATTTTATTTTTTTGTTTTGAGTGACATAAACAATACATAGCCAAGCGATTTCTGCAATCGCGGATGTTTTGCTGTTATCCATTGAAGAGTTTCCTTCATTATCTCCGAAGATCATCATCAGATCTTGAACAAATTTAAATGGGACTACACAGACAAACAAACCACAAACAACCTAATAGCTACAGCATGCATGTGTGGCATTGATCCTCAATCAATGTCACACTTGCTATGCTGCTCCTTGTGTCCAAGCACTTGCACATTGAGTGACCTTATCAATGCCACAGACAATGCACAAGACGTGGCTAATTTCTGAGCCAGCAGCGTGTGATTACTGTGCCACTATCAGGATTTTTTTTTGTACCGTCGACACGAAGAAGAAGAATGGGACTACCTCAAAAGCATACCCATTCAAACTTTTTTTTTAAATCGGTCCATATTCGACGGAATAATCCCGTAACAAACATAGAGTGAAGTCGGTTAAAAATGTACCTGTCGTAATTTACAAAATGAACCTCGATTTTCGAGTTATCCACATCATTTATTATTACATACAAAACACGCACCACAAACCACTTTAGTAATCAAATCAATTATATTGCTCACCAATTCCAGTAAAAGAAACAAAAAATGCGACTATTTCGGTACCTATGCTTTTAATGACAAACTCATAAGTTATGTATGGACGATTCGATTTTATCTATTTAAGGAATGAAGAGCTTGTGCTTTATAGGCTTTTTAGGGTAGTCAATAATATTGAATAACACATAACACGCGTGTGTGTATTTTCCCGAACGGTTAGGCAGAAGTGTATCTTACACACCCACATTTTGCCAGTTATAAGTAACATGTAATAGGGCGCGAGCCTGTTGCTATTAACCGGGCACAAATCCAGACTCCGGGCTGAGACTGAAAATTTTAATGAAAAACACTTTGCCTGACCTGGGATTGGAACCCTGGTAGCAGTTGCACTTGCAACAACGAGACAAATTATAAGGATACTAGCCTACTAGGGTCCACTGGGCGGTTTTCTGTCTCAGGTGTCGCCACTATCCTGCGGTCGACTGTACTGTCCTTATATTTTATGTTGACTGTACTTTCCTTATATTTATTTTACTTTCTCTGTATACCCACTTGTTATTTCCTGTTTGTATTTCTGTTGCATTGTTATTTAAATGTTGCGCGCCATTAACTGGGACAAAAACCATTTTTCTTTCTTTCTTTACTTTTCACTATGTTACTACATAGATGAACTGGTTAAAGGTTTTAATGGTCTCTGAAATACAGCATAACATCTCATATCTTCTTGTATAGATGTTTTAAAAGCGTTACAACATAAATAAATACGACGTCGACACGAAATTGACGACGTCTGTGGTTTAGTGGTTCGAGTGTCGGACTGCTGATCATGGGTCGTGGGTTCGATTTCCACAGGACACAAATATTTATGTGATGAACATGTGTTTGTGTTGGACTATGTGTTGCTTATGTATTATAAGTATTTCATCATCATCATCATCATCATCATTTCAGCCGAAAGACGTCCACTGCTGGACATAGGCCTCCCCCAAGCATCACCACAACGACAGGTCCTGCGCCTTCCGCATCCAGCGGATTTCCGCGACCTTCACCAGTGGGGTAATTGTGTAATGCATTCACATTGATATCAGCTTTCATTTTGAAATTACAGCAATATTCATTGCGTGGTACGTAGTTGTCAATTTGACGGATTGTCAAAAAACACGGAGCAATGAACATTGAAATCCAGATGAATGCGATCGCGAGTGAGTTACGCAATTAGGCAGCTGGTCCACCTTATAAGTATTCATTGCCAAATAATAAGTGACTGACTGGTAAGCATCTTCAGGGAAGACATGATCGCGAAGGTATCACTTGCTCGCAGCCCGTGTTTTCGCGGTAACAGTTGTATGTACGTGTTTTCACGCCAAACCTTCGTAAACCAAAACGAGTAACTCGGCCGAGTAATCGATTCGGTGAAAACAAAACCGAGTAAAACTCATCAATCATCAACTCAGCCTATCGCAGTCCACTGCTAGACATAGGCCTCACCCAAGTTGCGCCATAAAACTAGGTCCTCTGCTTTCTGCATCCAGTTCCCACGTTTCTTCAGGTCGTCGGCCCACCTGGCGGGGGGGCGCCCTACGCTTCGTTTGCCAAGTCGCGGTCTCCACTCAAGAACTCCTCTGCTCCGAAGGCCATCGGTCCTTTGACAGACATGGCCAGCCCACTGCCACTTCAGCTTACTGATCCTACAAGCTATGTCGGTCACTCCGGTTCTTCTCCGTCTTGTTACGTATTTTATCCTTCAAAGAAACTCTAAGCATAGCTCGCTGAGCGACTTTGAATTTGTGGGCTAGCCCAACTGTCAGTGTCCACGTCTTGGCACCGTATGTCATGACAGGAAGGACACACTGGTTGAAAACCTGTGTTTCCAAACTTAGCGGTATAGGTGACGAGAACATTTGGCGAAATTTGCCAAAGTAAGAAGTGTGAGTAAAACTCGGTATTCGATAACTAGGGACAACTTGAATTCGGTACATCTCCAGTAACAATGAAATCTTTCTTTTACAGGTAACCCCCAAACCCAGTGCGAAGTGCGAGTGCAGTGCAGTGTAGTGACTGTGCGTGATGTCAGATTGAGGCCTAGCTAGTTGAGGCCATGTCCAGGCCGAGGCTCAAGTGCGCCGCGTGGGCCTGGCTTGCGGTCCTCGCGGCTCTAGGCAGGACCACCGCGTACACGGACACCGAGGAGTTCTTGAGCGATCTTGATAAACCAGGTGAGATTCTAAAATAAAAAATCTGCAACTGCTTAATTTTCGATTACACGGAAGTATTAGTCTAAGTATTTTTTCCTGCAAAATATATGTTATAATCAAAATTTTCTAGGATTCTCCTGTCGACACGTATTTTTTTCTTCACTTTTATGTAGGTATGACCACGCATAACTTTTTGCAAATTAGTCTGATTTTGATAATGATTTTTTTATTGGATGGTGTATACGTCGAAATTGTTAAACTATATGGCAGCGGCGTTTCTCAAGACTAACACTGAGAAGAAGTATCGAAACAAACTCATAGATCATACTGGACAATAATGATGCGGATCTAAGGGTGGAGGGACACCTGGCACATGTTAAATGATGTTTATTTTATTTTTGTAAAACATTACCTACTTGGATATATATTTTCATTTACTCTTATCTACTCGTGGCCTCACTATCAGGACCCATCCGAAAACCAGCGCTGCAACATTTCGGTGTTGTAGCATATGCTGAGATGGGAGCCTTTTTTAGTCTCATACAGGCATGTAAATTTTAAGTGTATTGTTAACATGTTATTTTTATTTTTTTTATTTCTCTCGCCTGTACCGAGACTGAAATAAAAAAAAACTATCTTTTCTTTCTTTTTTTTTACTCTGTTTTAAATTCAGACATCTTGTATTAAGTAGTCTGAGGACAAAGGCCCGTGAGGTGAGGTGGCGTGCAGTGTACACACGGCTACACATCAAGCTGTACATTTCCAGTATAAGTTGACCTCGCATTGTATAGGTTTTCCTTACAACGCGAGGTCAGCCTTTACTGGATTTGTACAGCTTGATGTGTAGCCGTGTGTACCGTGTGCGCCACGTAGGAGGGTGCGGCCAACGTTAGGCCACACGGGGAGAAGGGGCTCGTCTGCTTGTGGTGGGCCGGGACCTGTCGGGGGTTGTTGTGTGAATACTCACGGGATCCCACGCCCCCGACTCAAGTAGTTGAAGGAACACCGTGGTGGTTTTATTCGGTAAGAGTCCGACACTGGCTCAGCCTACCCCGGGTGGAGTGCGTCCGTGAGGACTTCCCCAGGGAAAAAAAAAAGTAAAAAGACACAAGTCAAAGACATAACGAGTGAAAGCCTGAAGTGGCTCTTGTAGAAAGCGCCAGGTTGATTTGTTGTGTTCTCTGTAATTTTTCTTATATATTTTATGAGTGTGAGGCAAAATAAATGGTTTAAATGGTAAATGATATAAGTAAATGATTTGAGTTGACTGATGGCACGCATGCATCAGCCATCTTGTAGCCTAATCATATTTTAGGGTGTTCAATGACCTGACGCGCAGCATTACTACCAATTAGGACTATTAAAATGGTAGTCAGGACTATTAAAATGGTAGTCAGGACTATTAAAATGGGAGTCAGAACTATTAAAATGGGAGTCAGAACTATTACAATGGGAGTCAGGACTATCAAAATGGGCCATAGATACCCAAACCACCAGTACCTACTGGCGGTTTGGGTATCTATTGTAAAATGTGACACTGAAGACCCACCTGGGTTTTCATTTATTACCTTTTGTTGTTGACGAAAACTATAATGTATGATAGAAAATATGTGAATTATCAATACTAATTATAAGGCACGAACTTATTGTCACAGAAATCATTAACTTGAGTGATTATTAGCATGGTAATGGTAACCTATGGGTAAATCATACTAATATGGAGTAGTTATGACTACTCCATATTAATATGATTTCTACGAACCAATACACGTATCACAAAAAAAAAACCACATGAGAAATAAATCCATAAGCAAACGTTACATCATTAAATAAACGCTAATGAAACTAAAACAACATTTACGACTGCTTAAATAAACAGAAATACGTTACATTTCATTAGTTTCTCACATTGAATATTCCAATAATTTCGATTAGATGCTCGCTTTTTAATTATATTGAGTTCACGCAACCTAAATACATGTGGCCCGGTGAAATAAACTAGTTAAATTTGGGACGCAAGATAGATGTTGCATCGACCGTAATTTATTTCCGTGGAAAGGTGAACGCGCACTTGTCACACAGAACGAGACGAATTTTGAATTGTTTGTAAAGAATCTTATGGAACCTCGCTCACAAATCCGTACTGAAGTCCACAAAAGTCTGGAAATTTCAGCGTAAGATCAGTAATCTTTCCGGTGAACCACCACTAAGGCATAGAATATATACTAACGACAAGAAGCGACACTTAAGCTCGTGTGCTCGTAAAATTGCTCGCGGCTATGTGTGCGGGTCGGGGCGAGCGCGGGGGCCGCGCGCGGTGCGTGTGGAACGGGCAGTCTCTCGGCTGCCCCAGCCAATATATTGCATGTACACTTACACGCGCTCCGTCAAGGTCACTGGTGAGTGAACTCACACGTACAGGCGAGTGTCACCACTGTGACTAAGGCTAAAATCGCTTGCACTCAATATTTGATGGCAGCGGTAGTTTTTGTTTGTGTAATGTAATGTAGTGTAATTTAATGTAGTGTAATGTAATGTAGTGTAATGTAATTTAGTGTAATGTTATATAGTGTAATGTGTAACGTAGCAGGATTCATTTAAAGGATTATGTCGACAAAATGTACCACCGGACAGTAACATGACCGTACATTTCGTTTACTTCGGGTCATTCGGCGCGTTCGGTACGGACAAGTGCACGTTCACCTTTAAAAGAATATTGGTATGAATATAGATAGAGTATCTACCAGTCAACCTCCTGAACAGTAATTGTCAAATTAAATGAAATTGAATGAATATTTGTCAAAATGAATATTTGTCAAATTCAACATGTTTGCGCTCGTCGAAGAAGGAAAACTTTGTTTTCACTAAAACAAAAATTCTATAATTAAGAACGCGAAAATATAACAATGTCATACTTCGAATCAGTTATTTTCTCGAACCACAACATATTAAATACTAAAAGTACAAATTGCAGTACGTTAAGTGTTTGTTCTTTATGTTTTCTGTAATAAAATGTGTTGTGTATTGTGTGTACATAAATAAATACATTTCTGGTAATCATCTAAAAACAATTATTTATACGAAATTAACTTTTGATTCTTCTTTAACTACTCTGGGCTTGGTTGTGACGTAACGGCTTTTGATGGGTAGGCTAAGCGCCATACATTATAAGGCATTATCCTTTACATTTTAGCGATTGGAACTTTGGAAATTTGAAACATGTATTTTATTATTTTTGTTTTGATTTGACTAACTGTAAATCACAGACTAGGTATAATGTAGAACAAAAAACCGATGATGTACCGTTATAACCACAGATCATGTATTGTTTATGTCCAGTGTTCTCAGTTGTCAATTTAACTGTAAAAGTATACTAATTTGTCATGGAATTGTAAAGTATTTATGTATAGGTATAAGTATTGTAGTGTGTGCGTCAAATGGAGCGCAAGAATAAAACATTTTTCATTCTTTCTTCTTTCTTTCTATTATGTAAATTCAATATATTCAATCAAACTATATCTACGTCACATCTATATCTCTTCAATTCACTCCTATTACCAACTAAGCCCAAAATTACAATATTATAGCGCAATCAATCAACCGTATGCGTGGGCGCCGGAGTTTGGAGAATGATTTTTAGCGATAATCATCAATATTAAAAGCCGCTTCACTGCACCAATTATAATAGTAATGCTTAATTATATGGATTTTCAAACTCATTTGAGTTCCAACCTGTATGTCATATACAGACATAAAATATACGTGTACACAGAAATAGATAGAATGGAAAAGTGGGCAGGGCGCGCGTGCCAACACTCTGCACCATAGTGCAGTGCATTTCAAAGCCTTTCTCAGTACGTCATATGACTTGTTTCTGTAAATGCTGTAACAAAAACCCGCAGAAATGCCTTATTGTGCTAGAAGTTTTTAAACTTTCGCGAATTTCACTCATATTGAACTAAGTTTACGGGACTTGTCGCGTACAATTAAATCAAAATATAACAAACATAAACCCCGTAAACTTAGTTCAATATGAGTGAAATTCGCGAAAGTTTAAAAACTTCTATTGCAAACCGATACGGGCTGGATATTGCTAAGTCGAGGTTAGTCAAAATGTTTGTTATATTTTGATTTAATTGTGCGCGACAAGTCCCGTAAACTTAGTTCAATATATATTGTGCTGTTTCTAACTGCAGAAACAAAAGTTGTGAAGTACATTTAATTAAAGTTAATTTTTAAAAATTAATGACGTCAATATGTAAGGCGTAGTTTGTCCGAAAGTTGCCACGCATGAATCGCAAGTAAAATTGTGATTACAATCATTCTATCTCTATTTCTGTGGGTCATACATATTTTATGAAATCATTCAGGGTATTACATAGAATAACTTTTATTATGGGACCAACATTGAAATCGCAAAAAAAAAAGAAAAAAAAGAAAGAAAAATAGTTTATTGTCACAGTTAACGACGCGCAACATTTAAAACACAGTGATAAACACAAGCAGGTAACTTATAGGTGGGGTTACATAGAAAGTAAAAACAAAAGACACATAGGTAAAAAATTAAGAAAGGACAGTCGATACAAAATATAAGAAAAGTATAGTTGACCGCATGACAGTGGCAACACCCGAGTCTGAAAACCGCCCTTACTGCCTACGAAATAAAGGCGCCGCCAGAGCCAAACTGTTACCACTGATGTACGGTCAACCGCACCTAAAATTACATAATAAAAATAAAATATCTTCAATTCTAATTTCTATATATTTTTTTTTTTTTCTTTTTTTTTTTTTTTTTTTTCTTATATGTTTTAATAAAAACAAATTGCTGTTACAAAATTATCAATGTCACTCGACAAAATAGTCTAGAGAAACGTCTATTTGGTATGTTTCCTAGTCGGCGCGACGATACTGCGCCTAATTGTTAAAAAATTCTGAACATTCGGCATATAGTTTTACTATTAAAAATAAAGGTTTTAAACCTTTATTTTTAATAGTAAAACTATACTATACACTAGACGAAATACTGCGAACAATCATAAAAAAAACTATGTTTCTTCGTGTACAACCAGCGGTCACGCACACACCATGCACCTGTAGGATATTCGTTTTCGCAATGCTTACTGGACGATGCCGCGACATGTGTACTGAGAGGGGGTAGAACGGATTGAGGTGCATGTGTGTGCGTGAGCGCTGGTTGTTCACGAAGGAGCATAGTTTTTTGAAGTAAAACTTCTTTGCGCACGCTTGACTTCAGGAGTAAGCTGGTGAATGGGTTACGAAAAGTGTGATCGGGCGAGGCGAACGGGGAACGAGGCGCGGTACGGCCACGACACAGCGCTGGCAGATGTAGGCGCGCCGCGCCGCCATTCCTTTGTTCTCATTGAAATAGTATTGAGGGAGATATAAGTTAGTGAAGTTTTACTTCAGTCGCGTGCTCTAAAGCACACTCGTTTTTTTTTTGCTTCACTAGATTGTTCGCAGCACTTCGTCTATATTTTTTACTATGTCTGTGGGTTTAAAGAAAACTACAACATTATTCAAAAACAAGATTATAATAATCTCAGTCTTTTTTATAGATTTTCCCAGCCTCAGAAAACAGCCTTTTACTATAGACGGTGCTAGCGGGACAACTTAATTTGGCAATATGAGCCATTTCTGGTTATATTATTCTGTCGCCACCACTCGAAAAGGTCTCCATTGGGACTGCAATCGTACCAGCGAACCGGAGATGGCTAAATTCGGCCAAAGTACGGGTGATCGGCATTGCCGACTAGTCGGCTGATTGGCAAGACCCATAGTCAGCCTATCACTAATAATAATGATTCATTATTCCAATTGATAAAGACTCATAGAGTCAGTAATAATATTTGCTTAAAAACGATGTTAATAACATCGTATTCTATAACCTAATCATCATCATCCACGGCAAGACGAAGAAATGACATTGTATACTTGATCCCATTTTATAAAACAACATTTGCTCGTAAATCTGCAAAATATCTAGGCCCATTTTTATATAACAAGATCTCAAAATATGTCAGTCTACGTAATATGACCTCATATGCCTGTAAGAAAGCTATTATTGAATATTTAAAACAACTTAACTATGATAAAATAGAATAACTATTGATTAGCTTGATGTAAATAATTACACACATACTTACAGTACAAATATCTCACATACATAACAAAATTCTTACAAAAAACATCCCATACACACAAGCACGTCCTTATAACAATCACTCCATGTCCTTACATAATAATACATACAGAACACACTCACCACACCCGCTAACGCTAACTTGTTTAACTCAAAACTAAGTAGTTGAATATTGCAACTAATTTTATTTTATTTTATTTAAGTAATTAAAAAAGAATAAAGAAAAAAGCTAAATCAAAATTCCTGCTTACTTACAAACTTCTTAGATGCTAATAATTGTCTGCAAACTTTGCATATACTAAATATATTTCTTACACTACCTGCATTTTAGTACACATTACTTCTGTCAATAAATTGTTTAATGTTTTTGATACCTACCTATGTTGACCTATAATGACCATTATTGTACATTGTGAGCGAAATAGTTTATGTATAGAGAATTGTTATACGTGTTAGAGGAAGACTGTCCTACCGTGATACAGTTTCGACTAGTACGGAGGACAGTGTGAATCAAAGGCAACAACCTAGTTAAAGTGTTTTTCAGTGTACTTACCTATGTTGATGCAAGAAAGTGTGATACTAGAAATAACATTGCAAGTACTATTCGATAAGAAATTGTAAGGTTGTACTTTTTAAGATGCAAATAAATGATTATGATTATGATTATGATCATAATTATCATCATTTCAGCCGAAAGACGTTCACTGCTGGACATAGGCGTCCCCAAGCATCGTCACTACGACTGGTTCTGTGCCTTCCGCATCCAGCAGATACTCGTGACCTTCTCCAGGTTGTCGTTCACTCGTTCCACCTTGTGGGGTGCTTACCCACGCTGCCAACGCTGCCCAACTTAATCATAAATTCATAAAATTATTAAATCACTGTTTTAGGATTCAAGCCAAAATTCTGGAGCAAAGATAAACAATTATTATAAAAAATTATGTTTCGTAAAGTTATAATACATAAATACTATACAAAATACAAATAATAATGCCCTAGGTAACAGCTTTACATAATAATTCATACATTATACTGAAAACAATTTAACACCTGAAACAATTTTGTATATGTAAATGTTGATAACAAAGTAATTTATTAAATATTCATTTGAACCTCAGGATTGAATTGAAAGCTCCATTAAAGAGCTTTTAGATGAAAGCCCTCAGACATCGCGCGTACAATTCGAAACTCAAAAAAAAAAAGAATTTATTTCATTACCACGTTTTTAGGGTTCCGAAGTCCTACAAGGAACCCTTATAGTTTCGTCATGTCCGTCCGTCTGTCCGTCTGTCCGTCTGTCCGTCTGTCCGTCTGTCCATCTGTCCTAATCCTTTACAGCTTAATAACTTCTACAGTTATAAACATAAGTAAATGAAATTTTGTTAAAAAATAGTATACATATAGATCTCAATTTTAAAAGAATAAAAAAATCGTTTTTACGTATTTTAGGGGTGGCGTCCATACATGTGAAATGGGGATGGAAAAAATGTTTTCGCTGCACCCCGTCGTGTGGGGTATCATTGAATAGGTCTACTAAAATTAAGGTAATGTTTCATACACTACTTTTTTATCAGGTGTACCATCTGCGAAATATAGCCCGCCAAAGTGGCTTGCAATGTGTCCCCCCCCCTGCCATTTCTAAACTATGCAACGTAGAAACTTATAATCTTCCACATTGATAGACCTTTGTGAAAACTCTCTTTTAAAATTATTTCGAGTATAATGTGATTATAATTTTTTGAGTTATAGAGAGAAAACTGAAAAATACTTAAAACGTCCTAGTTCAAAGGTCATTGATCTTAGAGAAAAATTATCACAGCAAATAATGCTCCTTTAGCTACTTTCTATTTGAAAAAATCACGAAAAGTAACTTTGTCATGACACAGTTCTTAAATTTGGCTTCTTGAATTTATCGCTAGATGGCGCTACTAACAACACGCTCTGAGTCGCGAATGCTCAGCTGCCGATTAATGCAAAAACTAAAATAGCCATGATTAATATTCGATTTGATTCGTTTGTACACCTACTTAAGGACCCCTATAATACTGAGCATGGCCCGACATGCTCTTGGCCGGTTTTTTTTAATAACTTGCTTTCTTGTCTGTTTGTTTGTGTGTTTGGTACTAACGCATTCGATTTTCCAACTAGAGCAATGAGACGATATCTGGTGAAAGGTACAGCAGAGGTTTTTCTCACCGAGCGACTGCCTCTGACCTCCGAAGCAATGATATATGAAACGAACTGTATAAATCGATTCAATCTTATTCTTGATTCGATTCTCGTAGGTTCAGTTATGCACTCGATTTCACACAAATTAAAATAGATTTTTCACGCTAAACGATGTAATATGTTTCTAAGGGCCATCGTAGCATCGTACACGTAGCAATTTAAAGTGTAATAAAATATGAGATTTGCAAAGGCACACGTTCTGAAATAAGGTTATAAATATACTAAAACAATTCTGCCTACTTATGTATTTTGATGATTTTTCATAGTTGTAGATACAACAAAGTTATTGTTGTTGTTGTTGTTCTTGTTGTTGTTGTTGTTCTTGTTGTATTGTTGTTGTATTTTACGTAGCCTAAGTTTTTTTTTGGAATCAGAATGATTTGACGGCCTCTGTGGTCTAGTGGTTCGAGTGTCGGACTGCTGATCACGAGGTCGTGGGTTCGATTCCCACAGGACACAAATATTTGTGTGATAAACATGAGTGTTTGTGTTGGTCTGGTTGTTTCTTATGTATTATAAGTATTTACAAAAAAAAATGTATATAAATATTATATCCATTGTCTAGTACCCATAGCACAAGCTCTGCTTAGTTTGGGACTAGATGGTGAAGTGTAAAATGTTCCAAAAATATTTATTTATTATTTATTTATTTATTATTTCATTTAGGGCAATATTGCACTGAAAAAAAAAATGCAGACTAGTTTAGCTACTTCAAAAATTGCCAAATTTTTATTAATAGAAACCAAATATTTGTTAAAATAGCTAAACTGATTTGCTGCCATTTCGTTCATCTTCTCGGAATAAAAAGTCTATATGTTAATCCGGGTTATGTTCTATCTGTATGCCAAATTTCATTAAAATCGGTCTAGTCATTCTTGAGTTATAAATGATGTAACTAACTCGACTTAACAACATAACATAATATGACATCACGCCTGTATTTCCCCGAAGGGGTAGGCAGAGGTGTATATGTATATACACCCACATTTTGCCAGTTATGTTATAGTCCCATGTAATACCAGGCCCCTCAGAAAGTATTGCGAAAAAAAGTTTTTATATATGGGAGACTGGCCAGTTATAATGTTTTTCGAAAATATGATTATTTATAAGTAAAAATAAGTAAGTTCCAATTTCAAAATTTCCCTCCACATTTTTTGCGAGTTAATTCAAAGTATTGTGTCTCACTGAAATATGGATCTGCGCCGGGAACATTTTAGAGCTATGATTTTATACGATTTCAAGTGTCGCCTGAAACCGGATTAATCGTACGATAGACTTCAAATGGCATTCATGGATGAAGGCCCTTCCAAGGCAACCGTGTATCGTTGGTATAACGAATTCAAGCGCGGTCGACCAACTTTGGGGAATGACGAAAGAAGCGGTCGCCCTTTGACGGCTGTTACCGAAGAAAACGTGCTAGCAGTGAAAAATTTAATCCAAGACAATAGGCGAATTACATATCAGGAGATTCAACACATATTGAAGATTGGATCGGGAAGCGTTCACGAGATTCTACACAGCCATCTTCGCGTGAGAAGGATAGTATCACGCTGGGTGCCGCACAACCTCACCGATGCTCAGAAGCAGGCCCGGGTGGAATGGTGCCGTGATATGCTTAACAAATTTGAAGCAGGCTCGTCTCGGCGTGTTTACGACATCGTTACAGGTGATGAGTCCTGGATTTATCAATACGACCCAGAAACCAAGCGCCAGTCGACTGTTTGGGTGTTTCAAAATGAGCCAACGCCTACCAAAGTGAAGCGATCTAGAAGCGGGGGTAAGATTTTGATCGCTAGCTTTTTTAATTTGACTGGCCACTTGGTATCAATTCCCTTACGGGATCAAAGAAGCATTAATGCCGAATGGTATACTACCAAATGTTTGCCAGAAGTTTTCTCTGTTATAAGCAACAAGCGACCAAACACAGGGCTCCGCGGGCTACTGCTCCACCACGACAATGCACCTGCGCACACCGCACTCAAAACGAGGGACTTCCTGGACAGCACGCCAGTCAAACTCCTGGGTCACCCTCCTTACAGCCCTGATCTAGCACCGTGTGACTTCTTTTTATTCCCAAAAATAAAAAATCAGCTCAAAGGGATACAATTTTCGTCGCCGGAAGATGCGCTGGCTGCGTTCGAGCAGGCTGTAAACGAGGTGTCTGCGGCGGACTGGAAAAAGTGTTTTGAAAACTGGTTTAGGCGCATGAATCTTTGTATAGAGGCTGGTGGAAAGTACTTTGAAAAGATTTGATAAAAATATATGTACGTATAGAACAATTTTTTTTAGTTTCGCAAAACTTTCTGAGTGTCCCACGTATATGTATATACACCCACATTTTGCCAGTTATGTTATAGTCCCATGTAATATGGGGCGAGCCTATTGCGATTGACCGGGCACACAAATCCAGACTCAGGGCTGCTACTCCTGCTACTAACCCGACTTTGTTTTATATATTAAGATTATATAGGTAATTGATGTGTAGATGATACACCACAGTGAGTATGATTTAAAATTTAAAAAATTTCATACATATTTATTTATTGTGCCTTTTGTACGCAGATCTTCGTCAATTTTTGTATTACATTGAATAAATAAATAAATCTTCTTCAATACTTTATACAGTGACGGAATATCATTGATTGATGATTTTTTATCACCTTCACATAAAAATGCTTTCAGTAGCTTCAACACCTGATGCCTTTTAACCTCAGTTATGAACAGCAATAACAAATCGGGCTTAAAGATTGAAATCGTACATAAATAATGGTTGATAGCCCGTATTTACGAGCTACGCAGTGACCTCAATTTCCTTACGTTGCTTATGCGATATGTTATCTGTTTTATAACTGATGTACTTAATTTTCTGTAATATTCACCTATACTTGCAGGTAAAATAGAAATGTAATACATCCTTGGACGTTGTAGAAGTTATTAAAATTTTGCTGATTTCAATTATGTCATACTATGTGTGCAGGACCTTTCGCAATACAATTAAAAATGAATTTAAGAACCCTAAAAATGAATGTTTCTTTGTTTGTTTGTCCCGTATGTGTTCCTATACCATTCATCCAATAGCCATGAAATTTTGGTGAGTTGTTATCGGCGCGCCAACGAAGGTTTTTGGCAAAAAAATGTGGGCATTGCGACGCATACCGGGCGCAACTATAGACTAATACTCAGCTATACTACTTGCAGGTAAAATAGAAATGTAGTCATCCTTGGACGTTATATAAGTTAAAAAAAAAAATCTGATTTCAATTATGCCATACCACAGAGTAAGGATGTATCTCTTTATACTGTGGCCATACTATGTTTGCGGGCCTTTTTGCACTCAGATACATTTAAAAATGAATGTTTCTTTGTTTGTTTGTCCCGTATGCGTTCCTATACCATTCATCTAATTGCGATATTTTGGTGAGCTGTTATCGGCGCGCCCATGAAGGTTATTGACAAAAAAAAAGTGGCCATTGCGATGCAGCTAGTCTATCTGTATATTATAAAAATGAATGATTTTTTTTATATTTTTGTCTTGTATTCCTAAACCATTCATCCGGATTGTAATGCAACTTTGGTGACTTGTACTGCGTATATACGCACGCGAAGGTTCCTGACTAAAAAAAGATGACGTTGCCACGCATTGGCATAGCTACTAGCTAGTATGATAAAATCAAAACACTATTTTGACTGAAGTAAGTGGGTGTTGAGGTTAACGGCCTGTTATCCCTGTCTCAACAATCCTTTTATCAACTTTTTTGTGTTCCTTGATTGAATTAGTTTCGTTTTGTTATTCAGTAAATTCTGGGAAATCAAACTTGTAATTTCGCCAATTTACTAGTAGATTCTGCTGCGTAAGATATGCAGGAATACTGAAATGAGATCTTTCAAACTTATGAGTAACCATTATGAGAACATGATTGCAATGGCATTATTTATATTATTTTTTCCAATACTGTCAAAACTCGAAATGTTACCAAACAAAAAATCCAACCCTTAAAACAAAAACCTAATTAATATTCATCGAAACTCGAAAACCTTTATAAAGCTCTTGCAACAAATCATTACAAAATTACCATTCGAAAAAAAAATACAAGAAAAGGTACCATTATCATTAAAAACAGAATCGCTGACAACGCCATAATGTTAAAATGAGTTATATAGACCAAAACATGGCAACACTCTGTTAGTTATTGTTGCCAGTTGAAAAAAGGTTAAATGTTAAGGCGTGTTCAGACGCAGTTAGCACACATAATTTAATTAAGTATCTATAAATATTTATGTGTGAATCGTTATCCGGTGATTTGTAGGTAATAAGAGCAACTGTCAACTATTCACATAGTTGGAATTTTGTATGGTCCTATCTTGTTTAATTTTATATTGATAAAGAGACGTCTAAGCGCAGATTTCCGAGCACCGCGACAGTGACAGGCCTATGAGGCAACGTAATGGAGGCCAAAGATGTTATTGTTACTATGTCACTTGTCACAGCCTTCTCTAATTATGCCTGGAATATTATCTCTTTAAGGTTAGAAACTAATTACTAACTACTTACTTACCCAAAAGTTACAGGAAACTTCGGAAATTTGGGCGCAGATATTTGTACCACTATTTGTAATTTTAAATTGTTAATGAAGTTAAAGAAATATTAATTAATCATTATTAATAGCATCAGCTTATATTACTACACTGCTGGACAAAGGTTTCTCCAATGGCATGCCACTGACATCAATCCTCAGCCACTCGAATTGAGCTACTACCAGCGACTTTGACAATATAATTACTCTACCGAGCCTGAGGGATTCTTCCCTACGTTTGCCGATTCGTGGTTTCCACTCAAGAACACAAATACCCATTGAGGTATTTAGTGGCAGTGGGCTGTATTAGCCGAATAATCGATAACCATTGGTTTATCGATTATTCGGCTAATACGGCCCACTGCCACTAAATTAATTATTATCAATTAAATATATAAACTTGACGACGTATTGTTAATTCATGCATTTAGGTGTAAAAATCGAAGCAAAAGGCTGAAAAAAAACAGGTTAAATACTTCGCCATTACACCATGATTGAAAGCATAAATAACTACCCTTTTCGCTAACTTAAATACCATACCAAAATATGTATAATAAACCGTTAACCTTGCACAAATATATCCTGTAATCTACTATACATGTCTGTAAGCGCCCTTACCTAAAATGTACATCGTCGGTACAGGCCCCTCATACATTCCACTGTCATTGTGCTGGCTTTTATTAGCTTTTGTCACGCGTACAACTTAGTCGAGTGGCTGCGGGCGAGTGGAAACATTCAGGTGGGTTCTGACGGTTTAGTAAAACCGTAAATTAATTATTAATGGCTTTTAGAAAGGAGTGAATAATAGGTACTTTGTATAATGTAAATGGTAAAGTAAATGTTTAATTATTTTATGAGCAGAATGATCTTGTAGCAAATGTAGATTATGTTGGTCTTATGGTGGTTATATATCGGTTTATTAAGTGTGTTAGAGTTAACTAAAGTTTATTGGCACGTTATTTGTATTTTTATTGTTTTCCGTGCATTTTTTGGTGTTGTTGTTTTTGTTATAATGATAAAGTTACAATAAAATGTGTGCCAATAGCCTATTACGTATATCTCAAAGTGTTAATTCGCACGCAAATAAATTGTCTTCGTGCGAATCGACTACAAAAAATATAAATATTTGAAAGCGTCGATTGGCACATTTCAGGCCAATCCAATTTGTGGATTAACCAGTAGGTCAGCAATATTTACTTCTGATTCTGAAATATAATCAACTCAGTCTATCGCAGTCCACTGCTGGACATAGGCCTCTCCCAAGTCGCCCCACAACACTCGGTCCTCCGCCTTTCGCACCCAGTCCACCCTAGCTACCATCTTCAGGTTGTCGGTCCACCTGACTAAGGGGTACCCTACGCTGCGTTTGCAATTCACGCGGTCTCCACTCAAGGACTCTTCTGATCAACGGCCATCGGTCCTTCGAAAGACATGACCAGTCCACTGCCACTTCAGTTTACTGATCCTACAAGTCATGCCGGTCATTTCGGTTCTCCTCCGAATAATATCTCTTTACGAACTTTATCCTTTAAAACAACTTCAAGCGTAGCTCTAAATATTATATTCTAAAATATGATACTAAATAATTAAGAAAATCTAGGCATTTCTCCACGTGAAAATTTTGAAGAAAATAGAATATAATAAAAATAAGTTTTGTTCTGTTTTCCTAAATCTGATTCATCTCCACGGTATACACACTTTTATTATAACTGCCAAAGTCAATTTCGTAGTTTCTGCGTTACATCTCGAGAAACCTCTCGAGGATCGCACGGGATTAAATATTTGATTTAGTCTCTGTATTTTTCTGATGGCCTGGTAATAGCTTTTCATTATTTTCTTTTTGTTATCTATATTGTCGTCGCCATATCTATGATTCGTCATTGTACAAACAGCTTCGTCTGTTTATAAACTCTCACTGGTTTGTAAAATGCCGAAAGCATATTGTAAAATACCTCGGCATTTTGTAATAGTCCATGAAACCCAAATGACAATTCGAACGCCCTAACCACATTAACTTTAAAACCGAAAATAAATTGACTCAAACTCAAACTCGATTGTGAGCACAATCGCTCGAAACGACGCACTCAGCCAGACGCACGCCCCCTATCCCTAAGCGGGTTTTTGTACTGACAGCACTGCGACGTCCACTAAGAATTTGTTGTGGCGTGCATCTGTGTGAGTGCGACGTATCGAGCGTTTGTAGGTAAGTTTCTTTACTGCTTTAGCTATATATTTAATGTGCCCTAACGTAAGAATCATGACGAAATTAATACGATTAGATGCACCAGTGATTTGCCTGCATCATTTTACAAATCGTTTGTAAACAGACGAATCATACAAATTGCCGACATTATATAACACGTTTCTCGCCTCGTGTAAAATCATATCAAATAATCCGTACATGAAAATAAGGATCTCTTAACCTCATTTCGGCCCACTGAACCCTAAAATACGCGATCGTTTTTATTTCAGCAGATTATAATACATCAAAGACTTAACGTATGACCGAACCTATACGATTCTTACTAGATTACGAACGTAACTCATCGCGATTCGACGTTTATATGTAATAAACATGATATTTTCGGGTCCACATTTCAAAATTTATTCTACAATACGTACATTGTTCGGTTTGGGGGTCTGTTGGTGAAATATTGGAGCGGTTTTCTTGTTTTGTGTATTAGATAATGTTGTGTTTAATTGATTTTTGTGGTGGTGGACCACACACCACGAAAACACTTTTTTGACTGGAGTCAAAATAAGTATTTTTTTGTTGTATTTAATAATGATGGCACGCGTTTGTTTCGTGGGTATAAGTTCCATTTATATCAATCGAATTGGTCGATGAAAACAATTAATATATTAACAGAAATCATGCAATAGATATAACTAAGTTATTGTCTAAGCTAGTTCGTCTTCTGCGATATGGATACAACTCAATTACTCAACATTGATCAAGTTGCTTATCTTTGCAAACTGTCAGACTAATATTTGATACTTACCTAGTTATTTGTCTGTTAAGATAAGAAATAATATAGCTTAAATATTTCTCTCTATATTGACTTTTATTGGTATCGATTCTCTTGTTCACGGGCTAAATTGATTTTTAACTATCGCTCTCTTTTACTAATAGTAGATACAAGAAAGGGATAACAACAGTTTTAGTAATTGTATTGTAGTGATTTTAAATGTATCTCCTACATTGGACAAACAAAGCGTACTGTCGCGGAGAGAGTGAAGGAGCACATCACAGCGGTAAGGCGTCGTCAAGGGGACAAATCTGCCATAGCCGAACATTTGCTCGATTCAGGACCAAACCATTGGATTGAGCTACACGACTCGAAAATCCTCTCCACTGATCGTCATTACTATCCCAGAATTGTACGAGAAGCGATTGAGATAAAGAAATATAAAAATTTCAATCGGGAAGATGGATATAGGTTGTCCTCCTCGTGGAATCCGGTAATCGAGAAGTGTTCGCGTCGTGGTATGTCTACATTTATGTCTGCCGAAACTGTCAGCATTGTGTGTCGTGATTCAGCATATCTTGTTACGGACAGCGACGTTACGAAAGACCAACCGCGGGTAGTTCGAGAAAACACCCGCCGCTGAAGACGATGACACCCGCATACTTCAGTCTGCTCGTGACCACGGCCAATGCAACATGGCCGAAACGTCGAGGTTAGTCAAAATGTTTGTTATGTTTTGATTTTATTGTGCGCGACAAGTCCCGTAAACATAGTTCAACAATTTTAGTGCTGTCAAATTAGTCGGAATTAAAATTTTCAGCATGTGCGGTGAGCAACCAGCCTCCCTACTAAGGTGACCTTGGTGTGAGGTTGGTCACTGACAGCCGTCTTCAAACAAAATTTGGTGACAAACCACTGCCTACATGGTTGGCAACCAGCAAGGTCACCTTGTTGGGGAGGCTGGTTTGTCACCGTGTAGCAGACGCTTTAGCCGTGATCTTGGAACGTGCCTACTAAAATTCAAAGAAAGGTAACACGTAAACTAATTTGACAGTTCTAGAATTTTTGCCATCCCTTTCTTGCATCTACTACTAGTAAAAGAGAGCGATAGTTTAAAATAAATTTAGTTCGTGAACAAGAGAATTGCATCTATTTTTTGCCTGTTTATAATTACTCAAGGACTAGATAAATTCTAATCTTAGGTCGTTATTTCCAAAACATTTAATATTTATATAAGTAGGTACGTTACCAAATAACAAAGGCAAGACGCGCCCTATCGCGTGCCGGTTACCTTTCTAAGAATTCATAAGTTCTTTTTGTATTATCATTTAATGTCAAAATATGAGACGGTAAATGATATTCTGCAGAGACACGATATAACGTACAATGAACAGAATTTTAGTACTGAAATTATGCATATAATCATAACCTAAGATTCTAGGTGCTTTGTGACGTAGGTAGAACAGATCAAAGGATAAGCGAAAGTCAACTATTTGGGTATTGCACCGGTTGTAATTCGAATAAATAAATAAATAAAACGTTAATTAAGTACAAATCAAGACACAAGACATAAAAGTAAATAGACACAAGTCAAAGACATAAATTCACAAAAGAAAAAAAATTTACTTGAAAATCTCTAAAGAAAGCACAATGACTTTTTATTATAACCGACGAAAAAAAAGAAAGAGGTTCTCAATTCGATGCCTATATATTTTTATTTTTTTATGTATGACCACGCATTTCTTTTTATAGAGTGGTCCGATTTTGGTGATTCTTTTTTTAATGGAAAGGGTATATGTCGAAGTTGGTCCAATTTAAATTTGAAAATAAAAATCCACGCTAAGGGTAGGAAAACAGGGGATGACTGCTTGTTCACCCACTGTTCAGATTCTGTTGAAACTTGGCACACATAAATGTAGTTCTAGACAATACAACATAATGGAGACCTGGAGTTAGATTTTAGTCACAAAAAAATTAAAAATTAAACTTTTTAACAAAAAAATTGAACCGACGTAAACAAAAACTTAAAATATTCAAAGATTTATTGCATACTAAGTGTAGGTACATAATTGGTAAAAGAGAAAAATAAAATGAAGCTTATTAGTCTTAATAACTATTCTCCTAACTAAACTAATGTAAATTATGAGTCGGTGCCAAACAAACAATCAACGAAGATCATTTTGATTACTTTAAAGAAATAATAAAAATAAAATAACATCAAATACATCGTGAAATTTCAACAATTTACAATAACTTTCCAAATATGCGTTCTCTGCTCGACGACTTGCAACTGGCACGCACTTTGCTTGTTTGTTTGGCGCTGACTCATAATTAGTTATTTACATTAGTTTAGTTAGGACGGAGAATAGTTATTAAGACTAAAAAGCTTCATTTTATTTTTCGCTCTTCAGGTTCTGTTTTCGTCGGTAATTTTTTTTGTTAAAAAGTTTTGTCTTGCAGTCTTTGCATGAATATGTGTGATGTGTCTCAGGATTGTACAAAATTGGTGTCCAGCTTAGCATGTGCCAGGTATGTTAATAGTAGATTGGATAAAGTAGGTAAAGTTGGTGTAGTAGTTGCTAGGCGTTCCTAAAGAAATACATACTCACGGCTCACGCGTGTTTTCCCGATAATAGACAGAGACTATAGTTTTTTTCTTTCATATCTACTAGGCTTTCGTTTGACCGCCACCTCACCTGATGTTGCAGTCAATTTCCACTCGCTAACATCCTGACATACTACTTTCGCTTCATCTACGGTAATTAATAAAATGGTACGGAACTCCGCCCAATAAAATACACACGCATCATCGATACATGTTTGTTTGTTTATAAAATTGATTTTATGGTGAGAATATATGCTATTAAATACACCGAAACGAAACGTAGGATTATTTGTCAGTTGTCATATCAACCTATCGTTGTCGTATTAGTGTCGATGCTTTATAAATAATAACTTTTTATTAAAAAGTCGTAAAGTTTAAGAGAATATCAATGTGGACGGGTTTTAGAATACGGTTGTAGATTATTGTTAGATGATTAGTAGGTTTTTTACTGTTGTGTAGCGCTATTGTTGGTAGGTTTCACGGTTCACCACTTTCGAAATATAATAAGATGAATTTGAACTTAATTTTATTAAACTTTTTTTTAGATGATAGAATATGTTGGGCCTTTTCGGGAAGAACATCGTTAGCGCCAAATCGTATGTTGACGATTTTAGCTTCCCCGCTGTGTTCACTAGCAATGATTACCTCAAAAACTACTCATCCGATTTTGAGTGGATTTTGACAAATAATGTTTCATTTGAAGCGTCGTGCTCTTCCACTGGTTATAGGCTATATGACGTCACTTAAAATCCAACATTGCGGATCATTTCGGACATAAAGTGTTACATGTTATTAAACTTCATGTCCTTTAACTTTTATTTTCAGGTTTAATTTTATTACATGCATTGTAGATTAAAAAAATGTATTTGTAGTATTTAATTAACCCTTGTCAACTACGCATCGTTTATAATTTTGACGCCGTTTCTGATTTTAGAAAATTATTTGAAAATGTTAACTGGCCGCCACCATCTTGAATCTTACTGACCAATTTGGGTCATCTACGAAGTTAAGCGAGACTGAATCATTAATTTATATAAAAGATTTATATGAAAAAAATTATGACATAAACCACCAAAAAGTACAAATAAAAGTTATAAAACTAAAACCCGACTACGGAAATAAAATTAAAACAAGTAGTTTTCCGTTTAGAGGTAATGGTTACTGTATTGTGAAACCGTAGGCGGTGTTAAGTCTTAGGAAGGCGTCGTCTCCTTCTGCGAGGAGGTGATGCTCGCTAAGGAGGCGGCGGAGAGGGTTCGAGAGACGTTGACCTCTCTCCCCGTCCGCAGGAGACGACCTGGGGGTCACAGGAGGGCGTATGCCGACCTCCAGCCACCCTAGATGTGGGCCTATGGCGGCGGACTCGGGGTGGCCCACCGCCCGACAAGTCAAGGCCCGTGACGGTGGAGCGTAGTGTTCCGCGCGCGTCTGTCAAGAGGAGAGTGCGGCCAATGTGGCTGCCGCACGGGGAGAAGGGGCTCGCCTACTAGTGGCGAGCCGGGACCTACCGGGGATGGTTGGGAGAATAAAAGTTTCCCACGCCCCCGGCCAAGCGTCGTTTGAGGAACACTGGTGGTTTTTAGTCGGTAAGAGTCCGACACTGGCTCAGCCTTCCCCGGGCGTAGTGCGTCCATGAGGATTTTCCCCACGGAAAAAAAAAGTTGTGAGACATCAGAATCATGATACCTAGTTAAAAGTCTGACTTCTGAGCGTCTCACAACTACGGTTTCTTAATGCAGTTACATTACCTCTCAACGGAAAACTATTTGTTTTACGATTTTTTGTATTTTTTTCCGTCACATAAAATTTTATAACCACCCATAATACATCAGTCAGGGTATATTTTGAACACAGACAGCTTTCAAGCGGAACCTGTTTTGTTTTTGCCCTACCACAGACATGGAGACACTTCTAAAACGGTGCAGCATTGATTCTGCACGGGACCTAAAAATAAAAGCCCAAAAATGTATCTGGGGAATTTTATATTTGACCGAGTGAAGCGAGGTCTCTAAGTTAACTAGGCCGCACAGCACTTTGTCCGTCGGTCTGTCTGTCAGTCTGTCAGAACCAACTCCAATCCAAATAATGTATGTATGTATAAGATATCGCTGACGTCACCCAAAGACGTATAGTGGAGGATAATTTCGATACCACGAGCAGTGTTCACGGTAGCTTAGTGGCTAAAGCACTGGCGTACTGAGCCAGGAGTCGCAGGTTCGAATCCTGCTCGTGAGCGATTTTTTCTTTCCACAATTTATATCTTCCAAATAATGTACTTAATTATTTCGAAATCTTTATACGTAAAAATTTAGGACGAAGCCGAACATGATATAAAAAAAAATGGAATTTGAGAGGGCCGTCTAAACATTTAAAGAGGGGGCAAGGTTTTTTTCTTTCTACTAGATATGTACAGAGTTCAGGTTTTACTCTATTTCTGTGGGTTCTACCGAGTAATCGAATATCGAGTTTTACTCGGTTTTGTTCTCACCGAGTCGAGTACTCGGCCGAATTACTCGGTTTAAGTTTAGGCAGGTGGCAGGTTTCGTGCAAAAATACGTTTAAAAGTGATCGCGATGACACGGGCTCTGAGCGAGCGGTACTTCCGCGCCCATCTTCTCGCTGATGATGCTCTCCCGTCAGTCACTTTTTATGTATCAACAAATAATACACAGAACGTTTTAATAGCATTCAACGAGTTTAAAGTGTAAAAACATGTAAATTACTAGTTAAATTACCTAAAATGAATGGACGTAAAATATCACTTTATTCTACGTTATTATTACTAACCGAATACTCGGCACTTGAACCGAGTTATTCGGCCGAGTACGAGTGGAACAAAACTTGCCGAGTGTGCCGAGAACCGAGTAATAATCGAGTACTCGGCCCATCTCTTCTTTCTACTTATGTCATGTCATTCATCTTTAGGTATTGCCGTAGCAATAGAGGGTATACCTTTGGCACATCCCGGGAAACAATATAGTTTACCCCACAGCAGCATGCGGCCACCACGTGCTGCTTTCCTCCCTAGGGTCGCCTTTAGTCTCCCCACTCAAAGCGTCCACGATCCTGAATGTGTCCCCTCCTCCGGGATATCCCCTGCCAGATGTGGCGTATCTGGCCTATCTAAGTCTTGTGCCAGGGTGGTTGCTTCCTCAGCTACAGCTAATTCCACTCTGATCCATTTTCAATCTACAAACAGTCATACAAAAACAAAGTCTATCAAACTCTCGAACTGTCGATTGGCTGGACCTAATAACAGAGAAGCTGCATAATTGACTTCATTATGAGGAAAAGCCACAAGCTTGCGATAGATGGAAGTCGAAGTAATTTATTCCTGGAAGTATTAAAATAGAAAAATTTATTCGAAGCTATTCCGTAGAGTTTTTATATTTATGAGATGTTTTTGCTTGAAGCTGATGTTGCTGGTAGCAATTTAATTGTAATGGAGTAGGAGTAGTTGTGTGCTAAGAAAGTAGTATTGAGAAAATTTCCTTTTCAAAGCAAAGTAGAGGTACAGTTGAGGACAACGACGAAATCTGAGTACTTAAACCTACTTAACCATCTGTCTACCAGTGGCGAAGGGTCCATATAACACGATTCCCACCGGCTTCCCTTAAGGAATTGCTTAAATACAGAGCAACGACATTTCTACGCTAATTTATTGTTCTAAAGTACAAAAAAAATAATGTAAAATTAAATTGAAAGTTGTTAAATTGTTTTATTTTATTTTACTGAAGTACGTTATTAGCTATTTTAGGATTTTTAGGTACCTACGGCTTCCCTTCTGAAAATATTCACCCTTCGCCACTGCTATCTACCCCTGTGGTCTACCCTCTTAATTATATATCTGGTACCAGAAGTAATGTATATATTCCAGTCAGTGCTTCATTCCAACTTTCCCGATCTTCTTAACCCTAAAAGTATATTCTATTAAAAGTAAACTTATGCAAGTAGCTTTTACTCACAAACTACCTAGATATTCCCCGTTACCAAGATCGCCCATTTTCTCGAATAATGTCTAGCTCTCATTTCTTTCAAGCCCCTCAAGAAAAGCCCCACCTTCCATTAACCTCCAGAAACATCGAAAGAATTTTCCTTCCCAACCTAACCCCCTTACCGCGATTCGTCGGTCTGAAGTGCCCCGAAATATTTGGCGTGCCAAGCACCCTACACAATGTTCTGTCGCGTTGTCTTCGTCAAAAATGTTGTCGAAAAACTGTAAGTGGGACCGGTGTAATTAAACCTCGGCATTTGACGGAGAAATGCGTCGATGAGATTGTTCAAAGGGCCTGGCGTTGCGAGGGTTGAATGGGGGCCGTGCAATTATTTTTTACGGGGTTTTCGGTGCTAACATTTTTGTATTGATGTAGGTGAGTGTGGAAGTGTAGAATGGGAATTAAAACAGAATTATTCTTCAAGGTGTTTGTTTGAAGGTTTGAGATATCATTAACGTATTTTTGACATTGACAGTTATAGTACCTATAGAAAGAAAGAAAGAAAGAAAAATGGTTTATTGTCACAGTTAACGACGCGCAACATTTAAACAACAGTGATACAAAACAGCAGGTAACAAACAGGTGGTGTTTATCACATCATAGCATATTAGCATATTTATAGCATAGTATAAGGTGGACCGACGACCTGGTGAAGGTCGCGGGAATCCGCTGGATGCGGAAGGCGCAGGACCGGTCGTTGTGGCGTTGCTTGGGGGAGGCCTATGTCCAGCAGTGGACGTCTTTCGGCTGAGATGATGATGATGATGATGATAACGGGCTGGTTTCCGCAACACCACGTCTAAGCGCGTTTTTTGCTCTTCAAAAAAGGCCAGCAACGCCTTGGAGTTGCTAATGATCATGATGAAGTACTTGGCCCTGTATGTAGCGACCTCAAGGCAGTTTAGAAGCACATGAGCTGCTGTCTCATCTTCCACCATGCAGGCTCTGCACAGTCAGCTGTTTGTAATACCTATGACAAAGAGATTTTTGTTAAAAGACCCGTGGCCAGTTACAGTGGCTGTGTTTGTACGCAGCTGTTGTTTTAACAGTCGGAGGGCTTGTTTCGTGAAGCGGGCATCAATTGTAAGGAGTGCCTCCTTGGCCTGCCTGCACTCACCATGCGTTACACAAATACTCTACTGGACGCTTGCTCACTGGCTACGTAATGAGCAATTTTTTATTTATTTTATTTAGAAAACCAACAGCTATTGGACTACAAGACGCACTGCAGGATATCATCCACATTTGCTAGAAATCCCTACTATCAGGACCAAGCGCTTTGAGAACTCTTTCATAATGCATACAGCAAAGTTGTGGAATCTGTATTTCCGGGCACTTACAACCCTAACGCCTTTAAAGCTAGAATGAATCGGCATCTAATAGGTTTGCTCGCTCCATCGTCGACCACATCTTGACAAAGCTGTCTAGATTGCGGTCAAGAGCAGAACTATATCTCATAAAAAAACAACACGTCACACTGAAAGTAGTTGTAGCGCGGGCTTGCCGGCAAAACGCTTTAAAACCGCCTCACTTTTGGTGTGACGTGTGCCACACTGCTCATGCCCCGCGCTACTAATAACCTGCTTTTGGTTTGTGCGGACCTTTATGCTAGGGTTATACCTACTTCTGTCTGTGTTTAAATATTTATTTGGTGATCAGCTATTAATTATTCAGCTATATATTATTAACTATTAGCCATTTTTAATTTACATTGTTATTGATATAGTGTTTGTATTGCCTCAATTGATGTAACATGACGGTACGTAACCGATACAGTATAATTATAATGTATATCTAGAGGCTACAGTTAACAACGATATAATTATTGTACGTATCTAGAGGCTGCAATTGACCACTAAAGATACGCTAGACGGAGCAAGACAAAGACAATTCAATTAGAAAACGCTTTCTGGAATTACTAGTATGGCTCAGACCTAATTATATGATCTGAGCAAGTAGGTTAGTTGGTTCGTCAGGATCTTTTTGACTGTTTTCCCTTTGTCCTGTTACGGACAAGGGTTTTTTTTAAATTACGATGTTTAAAAAATGTTAATATTAGGTGTCTTGTCCTACTTATATTATAAACTAAAGTTATAAGGCGTCGATATAAACGTTTACAACACTTATTATTGTTACCAAAATGCTGTTTAATATTATACAGCTAAAATATTGTATAAATCGCTACTATAGAACACACGGTCATAACGGATACTTTAATAACGCTTTATCATCACTTTTTTATGATAAATGCATTTCTTAACGGACTACATTGCTGGTTGGGATGCCAGTATTTTCAAGCAAATGGATAATCTTAATATATCTTCTCTCTAATCTTCACAAAGACAATAGCTCAACTATCACATACAACGCGTGCCAGTATACCATACGAAACTAACTCAAAAACCGTGAGTTTGGTCCTCATAAATATTCAATTAAATACCAGCATAATATATTACTGGGTGATACCTTCATATGCATTGCAAATGTTCAGTTGTTCATAAATCATATAGTAAAAATTATGGGGTTTCCTCTCTGGTTTATGTGTTTGTTTTTAAGGGTTGTTATTAACAGCCTTATTATACATAGAGTTTATTTTTGTTTATGGTTTTGTGTTAAATAATATTATTTGGTTGAATATTGTTTCGTTGAATTAAATAATAATAATTTTATCTCTTTTCATGGGTATCGTAAAAGGTGACTAAGAGATTCACCAGAGGATGGGCAGCAGCGTTCTTAAGGGTGTCGATTATGGCATATCCCCCCCTATTAAGGGAGGCCTATGTCCAGCAGTGGACGTCTCTTACCTGAAATGATGATGTTGATGACTGGGTTGTGTGATATAGCTTTGCATGACTTTGCAATGTTTCTACAATAAAATTGAACAACCAATATAACCAAATAGTAGCAAATTTTCTCTTAAGAAAATTCTTCTTCCCAGCTTAAGTAAAAGGTATGGGCAGCAATATCACTGGACACAGAAACATCGATATTTGATTGGAATATTATATACCTATACAACTTGTATCAGAAAAATTAACCTCGTATTGTAATGAAATTGTAAGAGTAATTTATTTCATCAAATCGTAAACGAAAACCAAATATCACCCAAATAAATTGTATACTTATTTATTAACACAAAATCAACTCCCACGCATCCGCCTAAACACGGGCGTCCTTTAGTCGAAAAAGTTATAAATTACTCTACACGTCAATGGGTACATGTTTTTTTCACTAAAACCTTTTTTTGTTTGGTCCCAAATATTTCAATAACTCGTTAACTGCTCGCTCCTGGTTGCTTCGGCGTTATAGTTGGATCAAATCTAATCTTATATCTCACAGTATCTTAGGTTGTAGATCCAGTGAAAGTTTTACGCTATAGATATGAAAGAAAAAGCGTGTTGAATTTTGCTAATTTATTTTGCGTAAAATGAAACATAACTTAAGTGGCAGTGGGCGGGGCACATTGCTCGCAGAACGGATGGCCGATGGGGCAGTAAAGTTCTGGAGTGGCGACCGCGTACTGGAAGGCGCAGCGTGGGTAGACCCCCCACAAGGTGGACCGACGACCTGGTGAAGGTCGCGGAAATCCGCTGGATGCGGAAGGCACAGGACCGGTCGTTGTGGCGATGCTTGGGGGAGGCCTATGTCCAGCAGTGGACGTCTTTCGGCTGAAATGATGATGATGATGATGAAAATGAAACATTAATTACAATACGGAGAATCATACTAAAGTATATTAAACCAAAGTTTTGGATCGTTTTCTAAAAACTGTTAGGGCTACACCGCACTGCAGTTTCTAGCCGCGAGGTTCTTAAAACGCGGACTATACAGTCGATTGCACGTTATTGGTAACACTTGAATTACGAAAACCGCCATCACTACTTACGAAATAAAGACGCTGTCAAGGTTCAAACTGTTAGCGGGTAACATTACTGCGATTTGCGGGTAAAAAACCTCGCAGCTAGAAATCGCAGTACAGTGTTGCCTTTAGTGTTGTAAGATACCACAAATAAAGATATGCACTCGAACTTTTCAGTAGTACTTAGTTTAAAATAAAGAAAATTGATAAAATAATATTGCATAAAATCATAATTTTTAAACTAGCAACAAGCTTTTGTCTTTTTCAATACCATCTTTATTTCTAAAACAATGATTAATGATTCCCGTCAAAATTACCACCACACGAAAAAAAACAATAGCCCATCTCCGCATCGCATATCTGTTACTACGTCACAACCTCAACAGCTAAGCCCCGATCTTCGTGTGTGATCCGATATCGACGCATAGCATTACTTTTATCGACGCGTGCGCAACCCGTCTACGAGATAATGTTGCGATAAGAATTGCTTGTTAAGATCTTTTGATCTAACGCAGCGTAGGAGTGTATTTGTTAAGCTATTTTTCATTTCATAAAATAATGGTTACACAGATGGTAAAACAAAACCTGATGCTACGATGTGTGAACTATTTACAAGGTTTAAGTAATTCAGGGATGTATAAACCGCCACTATTTTAGTCGTGGTGAATATTAGAAAAAAAAAAAATCTAAAACGCCTGGCAAATGAAAGTTTGAAAGCAATTAAAATGTGATGTCTAAAGTAACCTGGAGCCAAATGTAAGAAACTAGCTATCGCGAGCTTCGCCCCCGTGGAAGGTTTATAAAAACTATCCTATGTTAATCCACGACATGGTCTATTTGTATGCCAAATCTGTTCAGCCATTTTAGCGTGATTGGAGAACAAACAAACAAACATCCAAATTTCGTATATGTCGTCATAGGAGGTGGATTATCTTCCTGATCCGACATCTTTATCTAAACCACGGATCACTTAACAATGTTTATAACTGATTTATGTTTTTTTCAATTAACCACTAAACGTTCCTTTAATATTTAATCACAATTAATCAAAATAATAAATTGAATGATTACTATCAAAACGTAAGACAGTTGCTCGGCGTGCATGCGTGTGCCTCTCACCCCCTTCTCAATACACACACAATACAATTAGTTAAAGAGAGCGATAATTTAAAATATGTTTAGTCTGGAACAAGAGAATCATAATCAGTGTTTATTATTACAATATTAGCATAAATACTAACTTTCAAGGCCATCATATTATGTAAAAAAAAACCGGGCATATGCGAGTCGAACTCGCGCGCTAAAGGTTCCCCGTCATGTTTTATTAATTTTATTATTAGCAAAAATAAAGGTCATAGCAACACATTCTGTGAAAATTTCAACTGACTTCTAATCACGGTTTACAGACGTTTACAGACGGACAGACAGACGGTATGGGCTTGGTAATAGGATCCTGTTGGCACCCTTAGGGTATTGAACCCAAAAAAAAACCACCAAACAGACGTACCTGTTAAGATCAATCTTCACATCAAACGTTTTACTCCTACAAGAAATATTAATAAGCGATTTCTACAGTATACAATTTCATGCTTACTTTGATGGCTTACATATTTGTCATTCAATTAGATGGACCAAAATAGTACGAGATACGTAGAGATAGGAGATACCTGGGCGGTTTTCGGGTCTAATTGAAATGAATTCTGATACAGATCTTGACTAAATCAGATTAGTTTTCGCCCACGAGATGGCGACAAAGGGAATGACGTGTGTGTGTGTGTGTGTATCTGAGTTTTTGTGTAGGTTTTATGATTAAATAGATCATTTGGATCATTTGATTCATTTGGATGTTAGTTTGATGACGAGAAAAAATGGGTGTGTAATAAAGTATTTTTACGTGGACACTGACAGTTGGGCTAGTCCACAAATTCAAAGTCGCTCAGCGAGCTATGTAGCGAGCTATGCTTGGAGTTTCTTTGAAGGATAAAATCCGTAACGAGATTATCCGGAGAAGAACCGGAGTGACCGACATAGCTTGTAGGATCAGTAAGCTGAAGTGGCAGTGGGCTGGCCATGTCTGTCGAAGGACCGATGGCCGTTGGAGCAGACGAGTCCTTGAGTGGAGACCGCGTATCGGCAAACGCAGCGTAGGGCGCCCCCCTGCCAGGTGGACCGACGACCTAAAGAACGTGGCTGGGGGGGACTGGATGCGGAAGGCAGAGGACCGAGCGTTGTGGCGCAACTTGGGAGAGGCCTATGTCCAGCAGTGGACTGCGATAGGCTGAGTTGATATAATAAAGTATTTTTAGTCCTGTGGGACTTTTACTATGATACTAGACAAGGGATATAATACTTATATACGTTTTTTTTTGTAAATACGTATTCATAATAAATACATAAGAAACACCCAGACCAACACAAACACTTATGTTCATCACAGTAATATTTGTGTCGTGTTGGAATCGAACCCACGACCTCGTGATTAGCAGTCCAACACTCGAAACACTAGACTACCACAGACGTCTTAATGGTAGGGAATAACCTCTACACAGACAACGTGTTATCGAAATATTGAAAACCTCTTAAGGTGACCCTCTGGTGGTGTTATCTCTTAACCCTATTTTTCGTGTTTTTGATTGCATGTTCCATTGTCAAGAATTGTACTGTTATATTTCTTGGAAATAAATTGAATTGCATTGAAGGTACTCATCAGCATGAACAACTTTTGCTATGGGTACAAGACTGAAATCGCGAAAAATAAATATCTTTGGGACATTTTTACTCAGCACCATCTAGTCCCACACTAAGCAGAGCTTGTGCTATGGGTACTAGACAATGGATATAATACTTACATACTTTTTTTTTTTTTTGTAAATACATACTTATAATACATAAACAACCAACCAACTACTAGACCAACACAAATCAGCTGACCCTTACATTTTTGTTCACATGAATCGACATGTCTGCCATGCCGCCGTCTACCTAAATGCTTATAAAATATTTAATGATTTAATTTCAAAACTAAATACCCCTCTAGGCCAGTATAAAAAGGAGGTCTACAGTAGTCTATACAATAAGCCCTCCTTCCTCCTTTACTGTAGTGGGTAAAAGACACTCGGCGCGGTGGGAGCCGCAATGCGTCATAATTCGACTCGTGTGACTAGTCGCTTAGTTTAAAGTGGGATAAGCTACTAGGAAATATTATTAAGTTGTGGTTAAAGTATAAAAGGTGTATAAGGCTTGTTGGGTGCAACCAAACATTAATATTGTCAATGCAATGCAGATTGTCAGAATGTCAGTGAGTGCCCAACGGGGATGAGTCTAAATGAAAATGCAAGTTGTCCGACCCAAACCACGTCTAATTGAACACTAAAAATCATTAACATAAATGTAGCATCTATGCTCCGCCATGTGTCAATGCAGTTTTAAATGTAGGTCGCGATCTAAGTGCAGATACGCGAGCCTACTAGTTACACAAATACCTATAATTTAACTCATGTACGTGCACCGTACATATTGCCACCACAACAAAGGATATGGCAACTAAATGCAATACATGTAAACAATCAATAACTTATAAAAACAATGTAAAAATGTAAAGTAGAATATGTAAAAATTTAACCAAAAATTTATGTAAAAAAGTATAAACCACAGTATAAAACGATGTAAAACTATAAACTAAAATCCTTGTATAAAATGTCACTGTCATATTTTCTAGCATACGTCACTATGTCTCTCAGTGTCAAATTGCACTTCATTTGAAGAAGGGTTAACATTTTTCACGGTATTCACTTCACTCTGCACTGTTGAGTTCCGTTTGTTGACCTTGCTGTACCCGTCCTCGATGTCATCTTCTTCATAAGGTCTTCTTCTGCTTCTCGCATCTTGCGGACCCTCCCCCTGTCTTTTGGTTGTCATCTTTCGCCAATAGCATACCGATGTTACAGACAGTGCAATGCTAATAATGATGACCACATAGATCGCGATGTAATGATGAACATCATGAGAAGATAAAGTGTCTAGCTGTGACTGATCTTTGATTAAGCGTAGCTCGGTGTCAATCTTCTTGAATGTCTCTTCGTGCGTCTCAATATGTAATGACGAGTTACGAATTGAGGTATTTATGATGTTGTTAATAGGAGAGATTGTAGGTATAATCATGGCATTTGGTTCATTTACTAAAATGTCGCTTGTATGTTCCATATTTGCGTGTAGCATAAATGCATCGCCTTGCAAATTACACCCTTGTTTAAGTGTAATCAGACCCGAGTGACGTAACGTCTCCGACGTCATTTGCGCTCCGCACACCAGTTGCACTTCGCACGCGTCACAACAATAATAAAACCATGTGTTTTGCTTATGTAATTTTTCCCACTTGTCAGCACATACATTTATTTCCGTATGACAGTATGCACTGTGTTCTTCGTTGTCTCGAATCAGCTGTACATCGCAAATAGACTTACGTCGGTCGCCAGTTTTGTATATGGGGTGATTTATTTTGCACATTAGAATTTTGTCATGAATCTTTTGGCATTCCTGGATATCTGATTGCTCTAACGGTATAAATGAGTATTGGTTCGCGTTAAATGCAATTAATTCAGAGTTGGGAATAACGTACATCACCCGATTAATGTCAACACGTTGTGGTATGCTGATTAGTTTATTTAGCTCGTAAAGTGCGTCGTTCAAGATTGGTATTTTTATTTCCATTAATAAATATTGCTGTGTAATGCGTGCATGTATTCTGAAAAGCCTGTAGATGTCTCTTACGTCATTCTGGACTTCAGGTAGAGAAGCGTCACGAGGTAGTTGTCGAGCTACCTTATCTAATTCACTTTGCATTTGGCTTGGTGATAATAAATGTACGTCCATATGTCCCTGGTACATGTTTGTCAATGTGTTGATTAGGGTTTGTTGGATGTCTTTTAAATTTTGAGCCATTCTTTCCGCAGCCATTGCCGATGTTATAATGTAGAAGGCATTTGCAGTTTCAACTTTCTCTTTCAGGGTCTTATTTTCCAACGTGTTAAGGTGATCATTTATTAAGGTAAACTGCTTAACCATTGTCGCTTCATTGCGCTGTACAATGTTATGCTCGGTTTCCAAAACACTAGTCTGATTTTTTAACAATTGTAACAAATGTTTTTCGTTGTGCTGGATGGTCTTAATGTCATGTTCGTATTTGTCTGCAAAACGCTGATCTAATACTCCGAATAGTGAGTTTGCAACATATCCCACTCCGTCGATTAATCCCCTTTTGAACCGATGTTGAATTAATCGTTGGGATTTGAGTATTTGATTGTAATAATTTAGTTCATTTGTGCTTTGTTCAAGTTGGTTGATTAGGATATGGAATTGCATCAACCAGCCATCGCATCGAAATTGTTTAATGTGCGACACGAATTTTTCCAGTGTATCAACATTTCGCCAGTAATTTGTCATATTATAATAAAAGACTAACTTCCATTCATCTCTAACTTCTTGTAAGTCTGCAATCTTGTCAAAATAAATCGTTTGATTTTTTGTCAGTGGAGTAAGTTTCATGTCTTGTTGGACAGTGGGTGTTATTAATGTCATAGTCAGCATCAATGTATAACAAACCAAACTGTTCCATGTTAGTTTTTTAGATTTATTTCGTATGTTTTTCGGTAGTTTGTCAGTGTCAGTGCGTTTTTCTTCAGCCTCAACTAGGGGTACCAATTTTGTTATCGGTCTCTTAGTTTCTCCTTTTGCAGTTTGCAACGTAACAACCCTCGTGTGGCCGTCCTTTCCGCGGTGCAGCTTAGCTACACGTCCCAGTGCCCATTTTCCCGCAGGTAACTTCTCATCTTTGATGCACACAATGTCATTTTCTCGTGGGTCGGTATTCTGTCGTTTCCATTTTAATCTTGCTTGTAGTTGTTGTAAATATTCTTGCGACCATTTCTTCCAAAAGTCCTTGCCAAGTTTCTGCACAATTTGCCATCTATTGCTTAAATGGTAGGTGTTGTCAATGTCAGGTTCTGGAATTGTCAGGAGTGATGTGCCAGTTAGAAAATGTCCAGGCGTTAAGCAATTAATTTCTTCGGCGTTCTCTGTTACAGTGCAAAGTGGTCGTGAGTTCAAGCAAGCCTCGATCTGACATAACAGAGTGGTGAATTCTTCATAAGTTAGGCGCTGATCTCCAATGACTCGTTTGAGATGATACTTCATGCTCTTCACGGCGGCTTCCCACAGTCCGCCTGCACTTGGCCAAACAGGGGCATTGAAGTGCCACTTAACTCCCATCTCTGATACTTTGCTCAAAAAAAGGTTGTCAATATTTTCTACGATGCATTTATATTGTTGCAATAGAATCCGATTCGCTCCCACAAAATTTGTGCCGTTGTCGCTATACATGTCCCGTGGTGTGCCTCGACGAGCACAGAAGCGCTTGAAAGCTGATAGGAACGCTGTGCTGGATAGCTCAGTTACAAGTTCGAGATGGATAGCTTTTGTTGCCAGACAAACAAACACGGCAACGTACGCCAACAATGTTCTGACACCTCGACCTTTACTTGCCTTGATCTCAACGTGACCAGTGAAGTCGACCCCTGTATGTGTGAAAGGGCGAGATACTGTCACTCTAGGCTCTGGTAGATCTGCCATAATCTGACTAGATTGTTTTGCATGAAATCGGCGACATGTTACGCATTGATGTAAAACCTTTTTAACGGCGCGATGTCCTCCTATGATCCACAGTCTTTGTCGTAAATGTGTCAGGGTTAATTTAGGACCTCCATGTAATGTCCTTTTGTGTGCTTGCCAAATTAATAAATGTGTCAGTTTGTGATCGTGTGGTAACAGCATTGGGTGTTTGGTGTCATAATTTAATTTCGAATTATTTAATCTTCCTCCCACTCGCAAAATGTCATGCTTGTCAAGAAAAGGGTTCAAATTTAGGAGATTACTTTTCGTACTCACACCCTTATTTTCCATTAATTGCAAAATCTCGTCTTTGAATGTATGCAATTGAATTTGTCTTACAATAATTTTTTCAGCGCTTTGTAATTCTGTTGATGTCAAATAAGCAGTTGTATTTATTTTGTCATTTGAGACGTTGCTAATAAAACGTCTTACCCACGCTATGACTCTTGTAATACGAGTCATATCGCTGTACCTGTCTAATAACTCAATTACAATTGAGGAAGGTCCGGATTGTACAGTACACGCCTTCATTTGTTTATGTTTTGATTCGCATGTTGTAGGTATGATTGTTAGTTTGCCTACTGTTTTTTCATTATAATTTTTCAACCATTCCGGCCCTTGCCACCACAAAGGATGTTGTAATAATTGGGAACAACTGATGCCACGTGATGCACAGTCCGCAGCGTTGTCCTCAGATTTGACATAATTCCAGTGTTGTTTTGGTATGACTTCATGCACTTGCTGTACTCTGTTGCTCACGAATGATTTCCATTTTGTGACGTCACCGTGCAACCAGCCTAGTACAATCATAGAATCGGTCCATGCATATGTTTTTTCGCTGATAGTGTCCCACTTGAGTGATTTAAGGACTTTTTTCATCAGCCGTGAGAGTAACCAAGCTCCACATAGTTCAAGTCGCGGTAATGTCAGTTTTTTATTGATTGGCGATAGCCTAGACTTTGCAACTATGAGTCTACTGGTGGGCTCTTTTTTCTCACTTAATGTCAATATGTAAATAGCGCACGCGTAGGCCTTTTCTGACGCGTCGCAGAACCCATGGATTTGGAAGGGTTTTGTAGTATCTCCCAGCCATCTCGGTATTTCATATTGGGTTATGTTGTGCAAGTCACTTGTAAATTTCTTCCATTCTTCTTGTACGCTGATAGGTAAAGATTCGTCCCAGTCACATCCTGATAACCAGACGATTTGAAATATAAGTTTTGCTTTCACTGTCAAAGGTGTAAGCCAGCCAAGTGGGTCAAAGATTTTTGAGATTTCAGACAGTAGTTTCCTTTTTGTCAATGGTTTGTTGTTGTCAAATTTTATTTTGTTAGTAAATGCAAATGTGTCAGTCGTAGGATTCCACTGGACCCCCAGGGCTTTTGTCGTTCCGTCATTTGTAAAGTGCATGGTTGTTTGGTTAAGATCTGATGATGATAAGCTTTCTATCAAGGTCGGGTCGTTGCTTGACCACTTCCGTAGCGTGAGGCCTGCGCCTCTCAACATGTTGATGAGTTGGTTTTGAATGTCCTGTGCTCGCTCGATGGAATTGCTTCCACTTAGTACGTCATCAACATACATCTCGTTTCTAATGACGTCAGCCGCTAACGGATATTTCTCTGCATCATCACTTGCTAGCTGTTGTAATGTTCGCAGAGCTAGAAATGGTGCTGCCTTAGTACCATACGTCACTGTGCATAATTGGTATTCCTTTAAAGGACCTTGGTTTGTTTCTCTCCACATGATCTTCTGCAACTGCTGATCTTCTTCATGAACTAGGATCATGCGGTACATTTTTTCACAGTCAGCTGTAAACACGTACTTGTAAATCCGCCATCCCATGAGTAATGTCAATAGATCTTGGTGGAGTTTTGGACCACACTCCATCAAGTCGTTCAAGCTGTAACCGGTGTCAGTTTTCTGTGAGGCGTTAAAAACTACTCTTAGCTTCGTTGTCAGTGAGTCCTGTTTTTGGACTCCATGATGAGGAAGGTAACATGCTGGGTTACATTCGGGCTTACTCTCTTTCATGTGTCCCATTTCCAAATATTCTTGCATGAATTTGATGTAGCTTTCTGATAATTTGTCATCCCTGCACAATCTCCTTTCTAACTGCATAAACTGTGCTACTGCGCGTGATTTTGACTTGCCCAGCAATTGGTCAAAATTAGGTTTCATTGGTAAACGAACTACATATTTACCATTTTCTAAACGCTTTGTTGTTGCAATGAAAAACTCTTCGCAATATCTCTCCTGTGACGTCATTGAATTGCACGAATCCCCGCTGATGTCTTCTACTTCCCAGTACTTTGTCAAATCATCAACTTGATTTAAAACGACGTTGCAGTTGAATGTCTTGTTGACATTGCCCGACAGAATCCACCCTAAATGTGTCTGCTGAGCCATAGGTTCATTAACCTCTCCTTTGATCAAGCCATTCATTAAAATTTCCGAAAATACGTGTGCATCTAGAAGCATGTCAATAGGCCTAGATATGTTGTATTCTGGATCGGCCAATGTAATGCCTGTAACGTGAGCCCAAGGCTTTTTTGTAAATGTAACATTGGGCAGATTATTCACCACCCGTGTCATGATTAATGCTTCCGTTGTAAACTGGAAGTCATTATGTAAGGACTTGCAGGATAAATGGACCTTTCCTTTACTCCTGTTAGATAAAGTACCGATTCCACTTATGCTCGCGCTTAACTGGTGACGCTGTAAGCCCAGTCTTTGAGCTGCATTCTCCGTGATCAGAGTTATTTGCGAGCCTTGATCAATTAAGGCTCGTAATATAACATAATCGCCACTAGCTGTTTTTACTTGTAATAATGCAGTTGCCAATAATATTTCGTCATCATTGTTCGACGCGAAATTATTTTGCATAGTTTTAGTTGACCTAGTTGATGTCGATGTCGACGGTGTAGGTACTGAATGTGTTGCTGAGGGCGTTTGCGCTGACTTGACAATATCGTTGTGCAATAAAGTGTTATGTGGTTCATTGCATTCTCTGCATCTTTTCTGGGACGCACAGTAACCCTTAGTATGCACAAACAGACAATTTTTGCAGATCTTATTGTTCTCAATAAATGACATCTTTTCCGAACCTGCCATGTCAGTAAATTTGGCACATTGAAATAACGCGTGATTGGTGTTGCACAATGAACAAATAATCTTATTAAATTGCCCAGCATTATATGCATGGAAGCTACGAGAATTATATGCACTTCTATTAGGCTGTGAAAATGCTGGCTTATGATTCTTGTTGAACGAATATGACGCATTACTAAATGGTAATTTTGGTGCAGATTTGATGCTATTTTCTGGCTTTTTTCGATGCAAAGGTTCTAGTGCCATAAATTTGTTTTCAATGAAGTCCATAAAATGATTGAACGTAGGAATTTCCCGCGGATCTGACCTAGATTGCATATATTCAGCATAGGTTTCGGAGTCAAGTTTTTCGCATAAAACGTAAACTAGAACAGGATCCCATGAGCTTGTATCTACGCCCAAGTTATGTATAGCGTTTATGGTTTCATTGCTAGTGTCGTATAAACGCTTAAGTTCGAATGCTGATTGTTTTTGTACATTAGATTGACGCATAAATGCCTGGAAATTCTTTGTAAATAGTAAAAACTTGTTATTATATCTATGATTCAATATTTCCCAGCACGTGTCATAATTTTCGGGTGCAATGTGTAAATGCTGTACGAGCTTTTCCGCTTCGCCACGCAATCTTCCCTTGAGATGTTGCATTTTTTGGGTTTTTGCAATAGCTGGATTATTATGAATCGCTTCTACGTACAAATCCATGAAAGTAGGCCATAAAGTGTAATTTCCGTTAAAAATAGGTATGTCAATTTTTGGCAAAGTTTGTTGTTGGTGTACAGAGGCGTTTAATTTCGTGTTCAACGCCCGTTTTACTTGTGCAAATGCACTTTCATGACGACAAAACTCGTTAAAATAATCATCAGGTACCCCTTCCAATATGCTGTCAATCTGTAAATGTAATTTGTCAATTGCAGTCCAACGTGACTGCAAAGTCTTTAAGAGATCCTCAATCTCCCATTTTTCCTTGACCTCGTCAATGCACCTACTCTCCACTAACCTACTAAATGCACGAAAGTTAGCTTGTTGCAACTGCTGTAACTCGAGTAGCTTGTCATCTCCTTTTGTGGAGTTTTCGAAAGGGGTGCTGTCAAACTCAACGCTCAACATGTTATGGTTGGCGTTGCTAGATCCCGCCTGAGGCTTGATCTCATACGCCGCAATCTCCCGACGCGTACCTTGGTACCAGCTCCTAATTACGTCATAAATGTTGTTGGTGAAATAGTGATGATTTTTTGTGTCGACTGCGCTCAGTTCCTGATTCTTTTCTTCACACTCCGCCCATAGCTGATCCAATCGCTCAAGCCTTTGTCTAATGTAATCGGGGTTCTTCCTGCAGGCCGAATCCTTCTTAAAATTAGAATGGATCTTCTTGACCTCCTCGAAGATCTCAGCTTGACGTGCGATTAACCCTTCCATTGTCAAAACAAGTAAGTAAAAAATGAACGATCTTACTTGAGATTCAGGAACTCTCCCTTTTTGCAACTGCAATGTGTCGCTCTGGAATCTGGATCGCTGCAACCTCCCCGAATGCTCCTGCACGGCAACACACGCGGCACGGTATGACACGACACGACACAGATTACACGCGACGTTTTACTGACCGATGTATCGGACTGTACTTGCAAAATATACGAAGGACCAAAAAAATAATAATGTTGGGTGCAACCAAACATTAATATTGTCAATGCAATGCAGATTGTCAGAATGTCAGTGAGTGCCCAACGGGGATGAGTCTAAATGAAAATGCAAGTTGTCCGACCCAAACCACGTCTAATTGAACACTAAAAATCATTAACATAAATGTAGCATCTATGCTCCGCCATGTGTCAATGCAGTTTTAAATGTAGGTCGCGATCTAAGTGCAGATACGCGAGCCTACTAGTTACACAAATACCTATAATTTAACTCATGTACGTGCACCGTACAAGGCTATAGATTATTGACTATACGTTTTAAAACTATTTACGCCATAGGTTTAGTACGCTACGACATCTCCTTTTGCCGTTTGGTAACAAAATTATTATTAAGCTATTGCATAGCTTCTATCGCGGGCCTTGAGCGTGGAGACCGAATCCAGAATCTTTTTTCTAATGGCGGGAATTAACTTACGTGGCAGTGGGCGGGGCACATTGCTCGCAGAACGGATAGTCGATGGGGTAGTAAAGTTCTGGAGTGGCGACCGCGTACTGGAAGGCGCAGCGTGGGTAGGCCCCCCACAAGGTGGACCGACGAGCTGGTGAAGGTCGCGGGAATCCGCTGGATGCGGAAAGCGCAGGACTGGTCATTCTGGCGATGCTTGGGGGTGGCATATGTCCAGCAGTAGACGTCTTTCGGCTGAAATGATGATGATGATAATGGGAATAAACTTTGATTCATTTACGTCTTTCTTTCTTGCGGTGATTATTAAGATTTTGTTTTGTTAAATTATCACCGGTGTATAATTTAAGTTGTTAGATAAACTTATCGCAACGATAGCAACTAGTAAGTGCATTTCTGCATGTTGTGTTTGGCTAGATTTTGACCAATCAAAGCATAGCATCGGCTGGTCTGCTACATTTAGCGCCCACTCACAAATATGCAAAAGATCAGAAATATGCAGAAGAAGATTGCAAGGACTGTAGTATCAAGAGAGCTCAATTTATTTACTCGGATATCTTAATACATTGGAAATTGTTTTATTACCGGTATTTTTTACTAGAAACTGGCTTATTATAGAGATGGAAGACCAATCACACGTATTAATCGTTAATCGTGTTTGAATCTTTAATTTATAAAAAATTCAATTAGTATGTTACCACTGAAATACATTTCATTATGCTCCAGTTTATTTATTATTTATTTAATCCTTTATGCACAACTAGGTTCTGGTACTGTTCCGTGTGGTGCCGGACGTAAAGAATTGCACCACCCTATATCTTCTCATGGGTGTCGTAAAAGGCGACTAAGGGATTCACCAGAGGATGGGCAGCAGCGTTCTCTGAGTATTTAACCAACCAACTGCGATCGCCAGCCCGCCTGCCAAGTGTGGTGATTATGGCACATCCCCCCCATTAGTGGACGTCTATTGGCTGAAATGTGTGTGTGTGTGTGTGCACAACTGAGTTCTCTACATAAGCTCCAGAATTATTTTTTTTTGGGCAGAAAATCTAAAAGACGCATTCACTTCCGCATTAAGACAAAGCATGGTCTTCCTACTAGAGCAGCCGCAAGTCTAGGTCTTAAGTACTAAAGCTGTTTCTAGGTAATTAATGTAGCGCCGGGACGCTGGATCAAGTGACGTTAAATTAATTTCAGTAGAACGTGATAGGATTTTAGTGGAAGCTCTTTGGTATTTTCTTTTTAGTTTTATTAGTGATAATGCAATCTAGGACCATTTTCTGGTATTGCTTTGTAAGGGTATAATCTGTCGTTTATAGAAAATCTAATCATCGATTTTCATTTCCTATAACACAACTGGAGGCGGCGTCTCCGCCATCTCCTTGGCGGGATCCATCTCCATCCTGAGATAGCGGGACGAAATGGATGCATTCCAAAAAAACTGGAAGGAAGAGGCACGGGTTCGGGAAAAGTGGAAGAAATGGAGTGAGGCCTTTGCCCAGGAGTGGGAGAGTACAGGACACACAACTTGCAGTCATGACAATGCATGCATGTTCCTATGACATAAATAACAGTGACTGAATTGTATTTTAATAGTTCCTTTAAGTATTGCATGTCCGATATGGGTAAACTCTAAACTGTTAATTTACTAAAAACTACTATTTGCAATGTTAACTGCATACTATATGCAACAGTTATGCAATAAATGATTCTGATTTTGATTCTGATTCAGAATTTTTTATTCAATAAATGACAAGTCGACAAAATACATTACATCTCCTACACATTTGCTCGAACAGTCTTTTCCTCGATAAACAATTCATCTAATTATTTAACAATATTTTAGTAGTATGAATTATTAGTAGTAAGAATTGCCAAACTTAACTGGCAGTGGGCGGGGCACATTGCTCGTAGAACGGATGGCCGATGGGGCAGTAAAGTTCTGGAGTGGCGACCGCGTACTGGAAGGCGCAGCGTGGGTTTGCCCCCACAAGGTGGACCGACGATCTGACGAAGGTCGCGGGAATTCGCTGGATGCGGAAGGCGCAGGATCGTTCGTTGTGGTGGTTGTTGGGGGAGGCCTATGTCCAGCAGTGGACGTATTTCGGCTGAAATGATGATGATGATTTTATTAGTACATCCCATTACATTAGCACATCTAGCCTATGTTCGGCTGTGGACGTCTTTCGGGGGAAATGATGATGATAGTGATGACATCCCTCGATGTAGGTACGATTACGGACTCTCTGATAAAACTTTTGTATGCAAACAAGGCAATGGAATTTAAAATTCGAATAACCAACGATAGGTAAATCTTTAACCAACATTGGCTCAATACAAGTCGTGATAAAATAAATTTATTGACTCAAACAATTTGCCTAAAAATAATTTTATTCATATTTTAGAAAGTTCAATAAACTTGGCTTATTACTGCTCTAACAGCACTAACAACCTGATTATCGAAGATTTTACTTTGATCTTATATCGAGGTTGGAGTTGTAAAACTGCAGGCATTTCCGTGGGATGGTATTATATTGTAGGTACAGTCAGGCGCATATCATAAGTATTGGCAGTGAAGGAAAAGTTGAGATGCAGTAGATCGTCTTAATATGGACATGTGATGCGAAGAAATGAAGAGAAAAGTTTTGAGTATCAATGTGGATGGCTATAAAAGGCAGAACAAAGAAAATATGGATGGATTGTGTAAAAGGCACAGACATAGTTAAAAATATAGACAAAGTTCTGCAAAATTCTGTAAGGGTGGTTTTCTGACTCGGGTGTTGTGTCCACTGTCATGCGGTCAACTATACTTTTATTATATTTTATGTCAACTGTCCTTTCTTTATATTTTACCTGTGTTTTTTTGTTTTACTTTCTTTGTAACCCCACCTGTTTGTTAACTGCTTGTGTTTATCACTGTTGATTAAAGGTTGCGCGTCGTTAACTGTGACAATAAACCATTTTTCTTTCTTTTTTTCAAACAATCATAGTGAAGCCAACAAAACCGTGCTCTTCCAGGTATAAACCAGCGCTCGTGCACACATATGCGTATCAAACCGTGCTTACCGCTCTCAGTACACGTGTCGCGGCATCGTCCAGTAAGCATCGCTAAAAACAAATATCCTTCAGGTGCATGTGTGTGCGTGAGTGCTGGTTTGTACACGGTTTTGTTGGCTTCACTATAATTGTTCACAGCACTTCATCTATATTTTTTATTATGTCTGTGGTAAAAGGTGATTTGGATAAAACAGTGATCTAGCACTCAGATGATGTATGGAAGAAAAAGACGGCTATAAAAAAAGAGGAAGACCAAAGAAAAAAATGGATGGATTGTTTGAAAGATGATATGGATAAAAAGAAAGTGAACACGGAGATGACAGCTGATAGAGAATAGAGATGTATGGAAGAAAGAGCCATGCTACAAAGATCCCAAATGAAGATAATAAGGGCAGGAGGATGATGAGTCAAGCACAACAAACCAGTATAAGCAGAGCTTGTCTTGTATAAAACTTACATACTAACACAGTTCCGCTTATAATGGTTATTACTATTGATATGCTGTTTACACCACGCACATTTGTGGTCAAATTATTAAGAACTATTAACCAAGTTCTATATAATAAAGCCTTCTGCAAAATACAGGCTTATAATCAACGTTTAACTGAATAATCGCTAACTCATTGGTAATCGATTAAATCAGAATTGTAGTTAAAAGTGTGTTCTCAATACATAATAACTACAAACCAACATTTAATTATTCCCTAATTGCCTCCTCAGATACCGAGAATTCATTAAAATCTCTCTTTGTGGCGTTCGTGGAAAAGAATTTCCGGCGTAGATACTGGTGTAGGTATTTTTGGGAAATGCGCGCAAATTACGCCTTAATAACTCCAGCGTCATTATTTCATTTGATTCCACATAATATAAAACGTGTATCAGATGTGTATATTCCAAAAATGTACTTAATCAAGTTATTTTTTATGTTCACCTTCCGCCTACCACTTGTCGTATTGTTGTGACAATAAATATTTTTTCTTTCTTTCTTATCTATAGGTATGTGTGGTAATAATTATTATCTAACATGACAACATATCACAACATAACATCACGCCTGTATTTCCCCGAAGGGGTAGGCAGAGGTACTATAACCACATTTCACCAGTTACGGTATAAGTCCCATGTAATAGGGGGTATAGTATAGTAACTATAGTATAACGGGCTGGTTTCCGCAACTCCACGTCCAAGCGTGTATTTTGCGTGTAATAGGGGGTAAGCCGAATGCTATTAACCGGGCACAAATCCAGAATTTGGGCTGCTACTGGGAATTCCCTAATAAAAACCCAATATCACTTTGCCCAACCCGGGAATCGAACCCAGGACCCCACGCTTAGCAGTCGCGCTTGCAACTACTAGAATAACAAGGTTAGAGAGAGAGAGAGAGTCAGACCGCGATATAGCCCACGTGAACATCCATCTAAAAAAAATGAATGACAAAAATCTTCAAACCATACTACTGTCCTCATCCTCCGAGCCATTTCCCAACTATGATGGCGTCGGCTTCCAGTCTAGCCACATGCGGCTGAACATCAGTATTTTACACGGAGTGACTGCCATCAGACCGCAACCCAATTACTGGGTAATACCGACATTCCAAGGTCAAACCAAACTGCTCTATTAAACAAAATCAATACACGTCATAACTAGCGCTACCTTTCAGAAATCCCGCATTGATTTACGAACCGAAATAAAATTATAAGCCCAACCACTTTTAAATGAACGCTTCCAAACTAATTGGTTTGTCAAAAGGTTAGCTAACGTCACAGCGCTAAAGATTTACAGCACACAGGTAACTACAGAAGGCCCATTGTTGAATACAGGCCTCCTATTTTTTGCGAAATAAATTATTCTTATTCTTATTCTAAAACAAGTATGTATATCGCTTCTATCCTACGCCCTGGGCCAAAGGTAAATAGAGGCCATGGTTACCTTGTTTAGTAAGAGGCTGAAACTGGGTCAGGAATCATTAAAGGCATTGCCACGCTTGGCAAAATGATTAATGATTCCAGTATGTTGTGTTTAGCACACAAAGGCATGCTGTTGCGCTTGTTGCCCATCATCAACTCAGCCAATTGCAGTCCACTGCGGATATAGGCCTCTGTTAAGTTGCGCTGCAACACTGAGTCCTCTGCCTTCCGCATCCAGTCCCCCCCCCAGCTACCTTCTTCAGGTAGTCAGTCCACCTTGCTGGGAAGAGCCTACATACAATTGCCGATTCCACTCAAGGACTCGTCTGCGGCAGTGGACATCGGCCCTTTGCCAGATATGGCTAGCCCACTGCCACTTCAGTTTATTGATCCTTCAAGCTATCTCGGCTCACACACTCATGACAGGTATGCTTGTTGCCCATGCTCTTGATATATTCAATTGGAAAATTTTCACTCGCAGAAAAGACTCACACGCACAATGGATTATGTGTGTAATATGCATAGGTATTTAGATTGTTGCAAAACCCATCTAGTTTTTTCAATTCTGCCCTGTGTTTACCGTACATGATCTAGTTGTGAATTACATCTACGTCGTTGTAAGGAGTATGCTTCGTTTTGTTTCAGTCTTCAAGTATTGTTCGAATTGGGCGTACTGCTGTTATCCGTTTTGTGTCAAAAGTGACGGTTTTATTGCAAGAACACTATAAATAGCAATAAAATTACTCGCTCAATGGCGCTACGATGTTCGGATTGATTTATTACAGCTTTTAATGAGTGGTTTGACGTAAGTAGCTTTAAATGAGATCTCAAACTTTTAATGTTGTGTTTGATATACAGTTTGAGCACAAAGTATTGAGATTAGGCAAAGAGATTTAATATAGGGCAATATTTAATGTCTTTGAGATTAGGGAATAAGACTAACCCGAAGCGTGGGATGCTTTATAGTGTATTTTTAGACAACTAGTAAGATTAAGGATTTTTGTTTATTTACCATGCATTTTTTCATGGTCAAATAAGAATAATGATAACCTGAGACTATCGTCATCTTCATAATTATATTCAGCAGGTGTAATTATTTATCATAATAGTTATGTATTATTCTTAAACATTTTGGGGTACTCGGATATTTTGAAAATAAACAAATTAGTTTATTCTTTATTTATTTAACAGCTGCCTACTGTACTTACAGTTGCCCAACACGTACAGTAGGCCAAGTTATAATTTAGGTACATATATAATTCTTATAAGTCTAATTCTTATTATTTTTATTTATAAGTAGGTTCTGGGATAATTATGCTAGATGGCTCCTTTTCTTCGATTAAACCTATAAACAGGCATACACAATATTCAATTATATTAACTAATAGGTATATACCTATAATTTTACAAGCAGTCCACAAAATCAGATACAGTATGTAATAATACATAATTGTTTTAACACCATAGCTTCATAGCACCCCTATACTAGTGTCCCTTTAAAAGGAAAAACACAACAACGCAATAAGCTCTTAAAGTTTTTACCTTTCAATGGTGTGCGTATTTTTAGTGGCAAGGTCACTAGGACCTAACCTTCCGCCCCCCAAAACAAGTTTAGTACCGTTGTATAGTTTGAGAACATTTTGAAGTTTCGTGAACTGCATTAGATATTCCGAGGACCTCTTTGAAGGATGTAATCGTTTTAATATTTGATGAGTTCCGTTGTAATCGCTGTTACTTATTATGTGGTGAATAATTGATGCTTCTTCCTGTTTGTATTTTGAATTTTAATCAAACTAATGACACGGTTATATTAGTTGGGTTGATGTGTTAATGGGTTATGTATAATTTTTCGTGCCTCGTGGTTCAACTGAACTTGTAGAACTTGCAAAATAAAGCACTTTTAAATTCCATCTTTCAAGCATTCGCTTGTAGCGACGTTGCGCGTTCAGCCACCGGAGAGTAAACTATAAAAAACCGTTCAAGTGCGAGTCGGACTCGCGCAGTAAGGGTTCCGTACCACTCATCGACCTGATACCCCATAGAAACTGATAAAATATACGCACAATGCGTGAAATTTGAATTTTTGCATCTCTTTCTTACGCAGGTACTACTACATACGTCTATGTTTGCCTTATTTTTAGTATTTGTTGCTAAACTACATAGTATGTACTATAATCAGAGGAAGTTTGACGCTGGTACGTATTACCGTTTTGAAGATAGAGCAGTATCAAAAATGTTAAAAAAAATACGTGTTTTTCGAGGTTTCTTGTATGGAGACCCCCTTTGGTTTTAGATTGGTTTTTATTTTTAGTATTTGTCGTGATAGGCACCATAGTAACACATATTCTGTGAAAATTTCAACTGGTTATCTATTACCATTACAAAGATACAGCCGTGTGACAGACAGACGGACGGATGTACAGTGTAGCGAGAGTATTAGGGTCCCGTTTGGCACCCTTTGGGTACGGAACCCTAAAAAACGTCACTGTTTACTCGCGCGCGCGTTCTATCGGTACTTGCCATTGCTTAGAAGCTTCGCTTCTGTCGAGCGTACCCCGACGCGTCGCTACCCGTTTTTGAAGCGAAGCTTGTACAGCGTCATTTCGTGCTTGGCCACCGGGTAGAAAACTAAAAAAAAAAATTGTTACCGATAACTCGCCCGCGCTTTCTATTACGCTTGAAAATATACGCATTCACGCCTCTACGGAGCTTTCGAAGGCTTCATTTCTATCAAGCGTCCCCCGTCGCCCCTCGTTTTTAGGGTACAAGGAACCCTTATAGTTTCGTCATGTCCGTCCGTCTGTCCGTCTGGCCGTCTGTCCGTCTGTCCGTCTGTCCGTCTGTCCGTCTGTCCGTCTGTCCGTCTGTCCGTCTGTCCGTCTGTCCGTCTGTCCGTCTGTCCGTCTGTCCTAATCCTTTACAGCTTAATAACTTCTATAGTTATAAACATAAGTAAATGAAATTTTGTTAAAAAATAGTCTGCATATAGATCTCAATTTTAAAAGAATAAAAAAATAGTTTTTACGTTCTTTAGGGGTGGCGCCCATACATGTGAAATGAGGAAAAAAAAATTTTTTTCGCTGCACCCCCTCGTATGGGGTATCATTGAATAGGTCTACTTAAATGAAGGTAATGTTTCATACATCACTTTTTTATCAGCTGTACCATCTGCGAAATATAGCCCGCCAAAGTGGCTTGCAATGTTTCCCCCCCCTGCCATTTCTAAACTATGCAATGTAGAAACTTATAATCTTCCACATTGATAGACCTTTGTGAAAACTCTTTTAAAATTATTTCGAGTATAATGTGATCATAATTTTTTGAGTTATAGACAGAAAACTGAAAAATACTTAAAACGTCCTAGTTCTAAGGTCATTGACCTTAAAGAAAAATTATCATGTCAAATAATGCTCCTTTAGCTACTTTCTATTTGAAAAAATCACAAAAAGTAACTTTGACATGACAGACTTCTTAAATTTGGCTTCTTGAATTTATCGCTAGATGGCGCTACTAACAACATGCTCTGAGTCGCGAATGCTGCCGATTATTCATCATTTCAGCTGAAAGACGTCCACTACTGGACATAGGCCTCCCCCAATTAAGGGGGGGATATGCCATAATCGCCACGCTTGGCAGGCGGGTTGGCGATCGCAGTTGGTTGGTTAAATACTCAGAGAACGCTGCTGCCCATCCTCTGGTGAATCCCTTAGTCGCCTTTTACGACACCCATGAGCAGAGATAAGGGTGGTGCTATTCTTTAAGTCCGGCACCACACGGACTTGCCGATTATTGCAAAAACTAAAATAGCCATGATTAATATTCGATTTGATTCGTTTGTACACCTACTTAAGGAACCCTATAATACTGAGCATGGCCCGACATGCTCTTGGCTGGTTTTGTACTGTCAGTTGGTTCGTTGGGTTCACTTAAAAGGCTTTTAATCACACCTTGAGACATATGTATTATATCTAACCTAGAGTCAGCTAGCTAGAAAAGTGAATCATTGTAATAACTTTGTAAAATCAACCAAATACTTGAATTTTATAAATTCGTTAATATGAATGTTTGTTTGTTTGTTTGTCCTTTAATCACTCTGAAACTACTAAATGTATTTGGAAGAAATTTGCACACAGATAGACCATGTTCTAGATAAACATATAGAACACTTTTAATAGACATAACACGGAAGTAAAGCTGCGGGACTGAGCTAGTTAGAAATGTAATTAAACTTATATACTTTATGATGTTACCTTGGGCCTTCTTACATAACTTTTGATACAGATAACACGCTCGTCTTCAAATTATTATTTACTAACAAACATCAATTAAAAAATAATTAAAGATCAAAAGGTCAGTATAACCTTACATGTGTTTCTATGAATATTCATCGTTGATGTATCGGGTCATTTGGTACATAGGTACCAGAATATTCGCCACATGCAATAATATCCCCCGAAGGTTAATCCCTCGAAAGGATTCCATTGCTTGTAGCCAGGATGCACTGCCATTCCATCCAGACGTTTCCAGAGGGACAAGCAGCCGTCAGACACACGTGGAGGTTTTCTGGCCAGCACCCCAGTAGTGTTGCCTAACAATCGATAGAGTATCGATTGTGTATCGATACTATCGAAAAACCCCTACTCATCTATACTATCGATAGTATCGATTGTTCGAAATCATGCAATACTATCGATACTATCGATATCTGATCTATGGTATCGATACTATCGAGACTAATGCATGATTTGATTTCGAACAAACGGTACTATCGATAGTATGACTGATTTCAGGGGGGGACTATCGATAGATCGATAGTCGATTTTTATGCAGCACTACACCCCAGTCATGCCCGTGTCCTGTGGTGACTGAACTCAACTATGTTATTGTAACACCGTTTTTTGGGTCCACGCACGGTGTCCCGTGTCTTCCTCTTTTAAAACGTCATTGATATTACTACCTGCCTTATAATCTTATAACGTAGAATGATAGTTTAAGAAGCTGACAATACCTAAAAAATCAGACCTCTGCGGTCACTGTCGTTTTGTACAGAACTGAAAGAGAGGCAACGAGAGGAGGAAGGTCGGGTGCGCCGCTCAACTTGAATGAAAATTTACAATTTTTTTTTTAAATAAAAATATAATATTTTCTTAGATTTTCGCGATCACTACACATTATAATAAAACAAAGTTTTAACCGGATTAAATCGCATATATTATTTAAATTGGTTGTACGGTAGATTAAAATATTTTTTTAGAAATATCTGTAAGGACGCTTGTCATCTTAGTCAACCTGCGACCACGAAATGCTATATTGGGGTATTTGGCTGTTGGCAGCATCTTAAGTATTGGGTACATAACCAGCCCTTTACTGTCCCACTGCTGGGCACGGGCCTCTTCTCAGTACGAGAAGGCTAAGGCCTTAGTCCACCACGCTGGCGTAGTGCGGGTTGGCGGACTACACACACCATTAAGAACTGTATGGAGCACTCTCAGGTGTGCAGGTTTCCTCACGATGTTTTCCTTCACCGTTAAAGCAAGTGATAATCGAATATAAATCCGCACATGAATTCGAAAAGTCAGAGATGCGGGCCGGGATCGAACTTACACCCTCCTGTATGGAAGGCAAGCGTTCAACCACTAGGCTATCACTGCTTATTATGCTTGTATTGGGTACACTTGCGTCTTAAGTATTGGGTACACTTACCTACGAATATGAAAAAGATTTTGTTTCTGGTAAGCAAAATAAACCAGCCCACTAAACAACATGAAACAAAAATATTGAGTGACCTTTCGACCTTAGTAGAATCGCTCCCTCGGCCTTGTGTAGGCATTTATGTTTATTGATGCGACAAACGACCCCGACTCGTTATTTATTTGAATGGATTTCATAAATAAGTAATGCAATATTTCCATGATGTAGAAGAATTTTCTTTCATATTTCGATCATGTTTTTGAAATATTAGCTGAGATTTGTTTAAGGTTTTTTTTCGATTGGTATGTCTTACATTTAGGTATCTTGATGAAAAATGATTTTTTCATTTCAAATAAACCTAATTACAGGCACTTTTGAAATGTCAGGCTCTAGTTGCACGGTTCAACATTGTGGATCTTATGGAGAAGAACCGGCAAGAAACTCCATGGATATACTCTATTTAAAATAGGTTATTGTTTATTACATCAAAATTATTCAAATAATGTGAGTATAATGTGGGTTACTTAACGTCAGAAATAAACAAGAGTTTAAAAGTGAGAATATTGCCTTTAGAATAAACGTAAAAAGAGTTGCCATAGTATGTAGGAGCTGACCTGTCCCGACAGATGGCACCCGTTCACGAGCATGACGCGAGCATCAGCCTTCGCTTAACTCAACCATATTGAAGGGCACCGTGCATTATTTGAGAAAAGTACTATATAAGCCTTGGCCGATTCCTGGGCTAGTCCCATAGTAAGAGTAGATTTGTGATTGTGGGTTATCATACATAGGGCAAACAAAGCGTAGTATAGCCACTAGAATTAAGGAACATATAGCTGACGTCAAGAACAGACGCTCCACAAAGTCTGCAGTGTGTGAACATGCCCTAGACAAACCCAACCATTTTCTTCGATATGATAAACCACAAGTTCTGGCGAAGGAAAACCGATATGTACCTAGAATACTCCGTGAGGCTATTGAAATTAAAAAACATCCTAATTTTAATAGAGAAGATGGTTGGCAGCTACCACCTATTTGGAACCCAGTCCTAAAAATAATCAAGTCCCAAACAGCACGCAACACTGTAAAAGATAATGATATTGTGAGTGATTACACCATCCACCACACACACATGCATTCCTCACTTGAACACACCCCCACACATATACAATATCATAATAATTAATATGTATAAAGATAAATAAATAAATAAATGAAAATTGTATTTTAATAAGTTATTTAAGCTATCTATTGAAGAGCGGAGTCTCCTAATACAAGCATTATTTGCTTAAAAGGAGGCTCCAATCACCAACTAATGTTACCTATATTGTGTTGATGAAATAAACCTTTTTGTATTTTTTTGTATTACTGCGTACATCGAAACGATTTTAATTAATAATATTGTACGGTAGATTAAAATATTTTTTTGAAATATTTGTAAAGACGCTTGTCAGCTTAGTCTACCTGCGACCACGAAATGCTGCAAAGCTTTCGAAACGTCAGGGAAACCAATTTAAATAATATACGCGATTTAATCCGGTTAAACTTTGTTTTATTATAATGTGTAGTGATCGCGAAAACCTAAGAAGTTATTAAATGGAGATTTTTGGACAAAAAGTCTGGGTTATTCAAAAATCCCCATTGGTGTTCGCTATCAATAACCCCAAATTTTTGGACAAATAGTTCAAAAATCCCCATTGATTGGGAAAATCAATGGGGATTTCTAGAATAACGTGATTAAAATATCACGGTGTATAACATTGCTATCATCTTTTTTTGGTAAACGTTAACAATAAAGCAGTGGTGGTTGGTACGAAGAAATAATGCGACGCGAAAGTTTAAAACTAAATATGTCCCGGTGTATAAAACTGAAAAAGAACAGAAACACTCCACTTCAAAACAAAAAAACAAAAAACAACAATGGAGAACTGCTGAAGTGGAGTTGGGCAGGACATCTGACTTGGCGTAGGGATGGCCAATGGAGTAAAGCTCTGACTGAATGGTGGCCAAGATCAGTTTGGAGAAACCCGGGCCGTCCAAAAGCGCGTTGGGTTGATGATATCGCCAAAGCCGCAGGAAACACCTGGATGAGGGACGCACGAGATCTAGGAGGCTGGCAAAAATGAAAGGAGGCCTATACCCAGCAGTGGGTGATACCAGGCTAAGATGATGATGATGATGTATAAAACTACTGACGTTAACATTTAGATTTCCCTTCTATCCTTTCTTGCCAAATCTATTTTTACAACCTAGAAAAACGATAAAAAACCTAACCCAAGCCATGACAACAAAGCACTAAAATTGTTATCATAAAACTGAATACCCAATTTCTAGTCGAATACTCTTCACTATTAAAACCCAGTACACCACAAACCTCATCAAACGCACCCCACTTTCCTCACTGATACACTTTTTGACATAAAAACCCGGTACACGACAATTTTCCGTGACGTTGAGGCATTGAAACGAAGTCATTTCGCTTGCATTTAATAAAAATAACACTTTTTTTTAAGCGGGCTCAAAGTAAAGGGTTCTCGCTGAAGTAATCGAGTGTCATTACTAGACTATGAATAAATTACGCAAGTTCCAGTCCCGCTTTAGGTGATGGCGTAAAATTTGAGCGGTGGGAGGTTTTGTTTTGCATTTTGTTTTATAATCTTTTTGTATAGTATATAATATATTCTATAATATTATGCGCAGGATTTTTGAGCATTTTTTTTTTTAACAGCTGCACTTACAGTACTGTACTTACAGTTGCCAACACGTACAATAGGCCAAGTTTAAGTTGTTTTATAATATTACGTTGTTGATTTAACGCTTATGAGGTTTTTCACGTGTCACAACCTTCTCGCTCTAATTATAAGCCATAAAAAAAAAAAAAAGATATTAGGCAAAATTGAAAAATGTATTCTATAAACATCCTCCGTTTAGAAAACGGTTGACCAAAAAAGCCGAATGGCGTTTTGGGTTTTATCGAATAATTTTCAAAATCAAAACGTGCAAATTGAAAATACTAGAATTGACCCCCAGGAATATTTTACTGGAGTATTTCTTCTTATTCTTTATTGAAATTGATTTTACAATAGAAAGGCAGGATTCTTCGTGATCAAAACAGCAACATTGCCTGCCAACTGTTATAAATACGCTGTCTTTAGGATTAATGTACAGGAATCTATTTCTAAGGTGCGAATGCAACTAACAAGATAGTTGCCTACGCAAATTGCATAATTTATTCTATGCGCACCCACAGTGTTCCTGTCATAATTTATTTAATTAAATTTTCCACTTTATTGAAACTGCAGTCAGTTATCAAAAGATTTAGTGACATCAACTATCACGCTTCATTCCCATCAAACTAACCACAAGCTATATATCCAGTACGGAGCGAGTAAAATTCGTTATTATATCACATTTGAACGCGACCCGCGTTCAAATTGCTAGAGACCGGCAAATTCACCCTGTAAGGTGCGGCTTTTTGGTTTTAAAATTATTATTAAAGGGTTAATGTAGGGGTTATTCATAACACTTTTACGTAACAACGGTTTACAAAAAAAGGTCAGCTTCGTCTTCTTTTCGGCCAGGATTTTGAAGGCATAAAGGTTTGTTCGTTCGTGGCTTGAATTCGAATTTAAGGATGTTAATCAAACTGTATCGTGACAGTTTATGTACAAGACGGTCGAAGCATTGTTAGGACTTTATTGACTCTGTGTTTACTGTTAAAGGTGAAAAGACGGTAAATGTTTAGGTGTTTTTTTCGTTTTGTAAGCATTGTGTGTTGATTTAAGGGCAGAAAAACAGCAGTCGTTTGTTTCGCACAAATTCTTTGACTTGTGTAAATCAAGTTTATGATCGAATGTGGAACTTGTTACGACGAGTGCCAGTGGTGGAGTGGTAGTTCTCACGTTTAAATATATAAAAAACCGGCCAAGAGCATGTCGGGCCATGCTCAGAATTATAGGGTTCCTAATTACAAACGAATCAAATCGAGCATTAATCAATGCTATTTTAGTTTTTGCAAACAGCGCCACCTAGCGCTGAATTTAAGAAGCTAAATTTAAGAAGTTTGTCATATCCATATAACACAAAGTTACTTTTAGTGATTTTTTTAAATAGGTAGTAACTAAAGGAGAATTATTTGCTAAGATAATTTTTCTCTAAGGTCAATGACCTATGAACTAGGACGTCTTAAGTATTTTGCAGTTTTCTCACTATAACTCAAAAATTTATTATCGAATTATAATCGAAATAATTTTAAAAGAGAGTTTTTATAAAGGTCTATCAATGTGGAAGATTATAAGTTTCTACGTTGCATAGCTTAGAAATGGCAGGGGGGTGGACACATTGCAAGCCACTTTGGAGGGCTGTATTTCGCAGATGGTATACCTGATAAAAAAGTTGTGTATGAAACATTACCTTCATTTTAGTAGACCTATTGAATGATACCCCACACGAGGGTGTGCAGCGAAAAAAAAATTTTCATCCCCATTTCACATGTATGGGCGCCACCGCTAAAATACGTTATCAAGATTTTTTTATTCTTTTAAAATTGAGATCTATATCTAATCCATTTTTTAACAAAATTTCATTTACTTATGTTTATAACTGTAGAAGTTATTAAGCTGTAAAGGATTAGGACAGACGGACAGACGGACGGACATGACGAAACTATAAGGGTTCCTTGTAGGACTACGGAACCCTAAAAAAGGTAAAAATAAAGATTATAAGACTGTACTTCATTTAAATAGGTTGACTGGTTTAACGAGAGACTTATTGATGGACGATGTTCAGTACTCGATTATCGTCCTAAATATCTGTAAAAAACGATACCTTAATTTAAAAATATTTTTTAAGTAAATTTCACATTTTTGCGACCATCATCAGGTCGTCAGTCCACCTTGTGGGGGGCCTACCCACGCTGCGCCTTCCAGTACGCGGTCGCCACTCCAGAACTTTACTGCCGCATCGGCCATCCGTTCTGCGAGCAATGTGCATTCTTTCCGCTGGACGTGGAAAGCGCAGGACCGGTCGTTGTGGCGATGCTTGGGGAGGCCTATGTCCAGCAGTGGACGTCTTTCGGCTGAAATCAATGAATGAATGAAATTTCACATTGTTCCGCGCTCACAAATCAAACTTGCATGCAATGATGTGATGTACAGTCAACAAATCGGAATCATGACCCACTCAGCTGATAATTCGTTTGAAATCGTCAAGACAGTAAGGTTTTCTTCTATGCTGCACTTAGGACATTTTGAATATTACAGAAACTACATTAAAAGGAGTCAGAGGTCTGTGCCGTTTTGAGCTTTGTTATCAATGCAATAGATTTATAATTGGATTGGAAATTATGTTTTTTATTAAGCAGGAATTATGTTTTGAATTTCGAATTAGCTGTCGTTTCACGTGGTTTTCCTACAAACAACTATATTTTTTAAGAAACCTATACAAACTTTTTCGATTACAGACCATTAATAAAATAAAAATAAAAATTACAAATATAATGTCAAGTATGAAAAGGTGTCAAACAATACTCTTAATATGTGGAACCTTGGACGAATAAAAAAGGCAGACGGAATCTCGCTATTCAATAGGTGAAGCATCCATAGCAAGCCGGATCGCTTAAAAGTATAGTATGCCAAAAAGCCGCGATTACGCAAAAAATCTAGTGTGACGGTAGTCATTGTTGTAGCGTCATAAATAAAATAACAGTATAAAATATCTGGTGTGTTAAAATGCTTTCGAAATTATAGTGGGTTCAGGAAAAAATTAAGTGCTTCAGTCTTTGTTTAGCTAGATTCCGTCCGCCTTTTTTATTCGTCCGAGTGTGGAAAATACATTTAATTTATAATATCCTCTGTACCATATTTCACGCAATAAATGATAAATAAATAAATAACAATATTTGGGTTTAACTCCAAATATTGTATCAAGAATAAAATTAGAAAAATAATTTTATTGGTAAACTAGCTGTAACTGTCAATAGCTAACAAAATTGATAACAAGTCAGTTGCCAGGGAAATATCTGTTTAAGCGAAATTCAACCTAATTGTATTAGAATGTCTGTAGAATATTAAGCTTATCGTGGGTCATGATTCCGATTTGTTGACTGTACCTAGTATGCATGTCCATTGGTCACTATATACTGGCCAGACAGTCAGAGCGTGCGAGGCTGCTAGGGGGACATAGGAATGGCGGGGTCCCCCTGCAATGCCCCAGCGAGGTTCGAGCCCCCCCCCCCCCCTTGGGGGACGCCCGCTTGCGGTATTGAAACCGCGACTTTAGTTTTTAAGCAAGTATAGGATTAGGGAAAAACCTTCGGCGAATGGAGTCTACTTCGGTACCAACTGCGAGAATACATTCGAAAAAAAAAAAAAAAAAAAAAGAGCGTGCTTGAGCATTTTTAACCGATTTCAAAAAAAGGAGGAGGTTATGTATTCGACGCGGTATTTTTTAAAATATTGTATCCTAGATTGAAGGAACATCATGAAATCTAACACAGCTTAGGATATCCACCTGAAAACCAAAGAAATAATTCATTTAAATAAAACTATGATATCTGCAGCAAAACTTTATTTGTTGTTTGTCCATATATCATATGAACTTCCTTTAATATTACAAATTATGTTTGTTGGCCAGATTTTATCCTCATGAAATCTAACACAGCTTAGGATATCCACCCGAAAACCAAAGAAATAATTCATTTAAATAAAACTATGATATCTGCAGCAAAACTTTATTTGTTGTTTGTCCATATATCATATGAACTTCCTTTAATATTACAAATTATGTTTGTTGGTCAGATTTTATCCTCATGAAATCTAACACAGCTTAGGATATCCACCCGAAAACCAAAGAAATAATTCATTTAAATAAAACTATGATATCTGCAGCAAAACTTTATTTGTTGTTTGTCCATATATCATGAACTTCCTTTAATATTACAAATTATGTTTGTTAGCCAGATTTTATCCTCACGAAATCTAACACAGCTTAGGATTTCCAACCGAAAACAAAAAAAGGTACATTTAAATAAAACTATGATATTGGCTGCAAATTTTACCCAAAATACACTTTATTTGTTGTTTGTCCATGTTTCATGGACTACCTTTGATTATAGACATTATGTTTGTTAGACATATTTTATCCTTATTATTGACCCTATCAAGATCTATCAACAGAAGCCATAAAATACAGAATGATACTTCTTCGCGATTGTGTTAGTTCCAATTCCACTTCAGGCAGGAGTTTTTTTTTCTGTGAATGAAGAACTTCTTATTTTTTTAAATAAAATGAAGTCTCCTTTAAGTAAAATTTCACATTTCTATTATTTAAGGTACTTTCCATCCATGAAACATAGCGATAGAACATCCTGTATAGACAGTACATTCACACACACATACAATTTTTTTACAAACAAAAGGAAATAATTAATAAAATATTTTAAGAACCTTTACTCAAGGTGTCCCACTGCAGGGCAAAGGCCTCCCCACTCTTTTTCCACCTCTCTTTATCTATGCCTGTTATGGACCAGACTTTTTGGAAGAAATACTCAACATAGATAAAGCTTGTATTGAGATGTTTTAGAACACTTTCCAAAGCTTAGCGTAGTCTCGTTTTTCGAGACATTTTAAGAAGGTTTTCATGTCGAACAAGCTAAGCTTATTTACATTTTTTAAGCCCAATCCTTAGTCTCATTCTAAAAGCAATCTAGTAAAAGATATCTACAGTTTAGTAGTGAAACCAATTTTAGTAATTGTACAAAGATAACATCTGATTCCAGCCTAGATTGGGCACTTATCGCCAGGTGTTTCATTCTATCTGATATAACAAGCCGTTTAAGATAAACTTTATAACCGTAATTGTTAAGTTATTTATACCCGATTGAGATATTTCTACTTGTAGGTTATTGTTGCATGTGATCTATTTAGACAACTTCATAGAAAACTTCAACTTCATAGTTAGACAAATTCATTAGAGTGCATTAAAAGAGCCTCCACGAGTGACGATATTTAATTGATCGTCCGGCGCACTCTGGGCAGTCAGCCCCGCTATCAACCTGCTGACTGGCTAATCTTTTCCCCACGACATGAGCTATTATTATTATGTAGCTCATGTCGACACGAAGAAGAAGAACTTCATAAGCACTAGGTTATTAGGATAAAGTATGATTTTTACCTCGACGGCAACTTTATATAGCTTTTAATACTTTACCATCACTTGAAGTGAAGTTTTCTCAGAAGATTATGGATGTTTTCGAGTGAAATATCATTTTAATAACGGACAAAGTTAAACTGTATTTATACAAAATACTAATCAAACCGTTTTATAATAATTTCCTGAGAAATCTTCATCTATACCTGGCGACCCTGTATACTAATTGCTTTGTTAGACTGTACTATACACCTCTGCCTCCCACTTCGGAGAAATACAGGCTTGATTTAAACCAACTTCTCATCTCCACTAAGTGTTCTGCCGACCTCTTTATAGCCCCGACCAATAAGCTATTCTTTATCTTCGTGAAACACCGAAATAATTCATGTTTTATCGACAGAACACGGAAAGTATGAAAGACTTTTCTCTCAAACAACAGATAAGGCACGGAGTCCGATAATAAATTCAGCTTCAAAAAACTGAAGCCTAGCCTAAGCTTTTAATATCAGATTTATATAAAAAGGTCTTTAATTCACTGTGATGTAATCGGAAATGGAATGTTGTTACTTTAATAATAAATAAATAAATTAAAAGTAAAGTAAAATTTAGTAGTAGCAGTACCTAGTAGTAGAACTCCTTTGTGAAAGAGCTCGTCCGTGGAAGTACTACCACCGTACCTACTTCTCCACCAAACAGTGATGCTTGCATTGTTGTGTTTCGGTCTGAAGGGTACGGGTGCCGGTGAAATTACAATCATATAAGACTTTCCATCTTCATGTCTCAGTTTGGCGAACCGACTTGCAGTACCATTAAGGCAACAGCCTAGGTGCAATTATGGGCAACCGCTTAGCATCAGGTACTATGAAAATTTAAATTAAAAAAAAACCTCAGTCAAACCAACAAATTTTTATTGTAATCAATTGATATGGCAAGTAATTATTTATTTTCATAAATTATTGTAGAAGGTACTGATAGTTTTAATTGTCATCCTTATTCTAATTGACGCACCCCGCTCACCCCACAGTGCGCCCTTGCGGCTATTTCCAAAGGATATTATTGAAACTAAGACTCGGCATACATTTTTATCATTCTTATTATCCTGATATTAAGAAGCAGGGAAAAATATTGTACCCTCGACTCTGAACAAACTAGTTTCAGGTTTTGACTTATTTCACTAACAAGTTTTAAAGGTATCGGTTTCATCATAATGTTTGTCTGCCGTCTTGGTTTGTATGAATTTAGAACCGTTTAACAAACCTACCGGTAATGTGCAGTTCTGATATTCAAAAACGTATGTGATCGGTAGCTAATATCAATACTGACGTATTTTATTAAGAATACACATAAGGAAAGGAAGCAAGAAAAATAAGGTCCATTTGCCTGCATTCGCATAACACCGCAAACAGCAGATGGAAGGATCCACTGCGCTACGGTGAGGAAACAACGTTTTATTGGCAACATGTGTATGAGTGGCTGTAACCAATAACTGTTCGTAATATACAGGTTGACTGGTTGAACGAGGGACCTTTTGAAGGAAAGGCTCAAACTGCTGCCAAAAAGTTAGGCATTCTTAACAAGGTGAAGCGATACTTCACTTCTGGACAGCTTTTTACTTTGTATAAAGCTCAAGTCCGATCGTGTATTTGCATAGTATTGCAGTCACTTATGGGATGTCTCCGCCAAATACCAGCTTGCGGATCTTGACTCAATTCAACGCAGAGCTGAGAGGCTAACTGGTGATGAACTGCTAGTAAAATCTAAGCTACAAAGCTTATCCCATAGACGCACAGTTGCTTGTTTGTCGGTGTTCTACAGGCTGTACTTTGGAGAGTATGTGCATGAGCTCCATGAGCTTATTCCGCCATCTCCTTTCTTTCATCGGACTAGACGACGCACTGCAGGATATCATCCACATTTGTTAGAAATCCCTACTATCAGGACCAAGTTCTTTGAGAACTCTTTCATAATGCGCACAGCCAAGTTGTGGAATTCAATCTGTATTTCCGGACACTTGCAACCCTAACGCCTCTAAAGCTGGAGTTAATCGGCACCTAATAGGTTTGCTCGCACCATCGTCGACCACATCTTGACAAAGCTGTCTAGATTGCTATCAAGAGCAGATCTATAACTCATAAAAAAATAAGAACAGGTAACAAACAAAAATTATGTATTCATTGACGACGTCTGTGGTCTAGTGGTTCGAGTATCGGACTGCTAATCATAAGGTCGTGGGTTCGATTCCCACAGGACACAAATATTTGTGTGATGAACATAAGTGTTTGTGTTGGTCTGGGTGTTTCTTATGTATTATAAGTATGTATTTACAAAAAAAAAGTATATAAGTATTATATCCATTGTCTCGTACCCATAGTACAAGCTCTGCTTAGTTTGGGACTAGATGGTGCTGTGTAAAAATGTCCAAAAAATATTTACTATTATTTATTATTTATTGAAACAGCCCAAAATAAATCCTGATAAATTCATAGCCCTTTCCAAATAAAAGGAAATACCATCTTAAAAGATGTAAAAAGATAACAGCACAATTCAAAGACATTCTTTACCCTTAATTAGACTTAAGATAATTTGATAATTTGATTTGATTTTGTTTAATAATGTTATTGGTGTACAATAAAGAATATTCTATCTATCTATCTATCTTGATCAAAACAACCGCGAATAATGCTTATAAAAAGTAGAAAAAAAAGGCAGAGTTTATTTCTGTATTTTTTAATGTTCCAGAGGGTTGAAAGGGGCTGTCTCGACAAGGAAATTGGAAGAGCGCCGCACTTGAGTAGAATAGTGTGTCCAGCTTTTAGCGTTCCTTGAGAATTTCACTTGGTAATGAGCTGGGTCATTCAAAACTTTGCGAATGGGCAGTAAAATTATTGCTAAATTGAACCTATTTTTGCTAACAGAACAAACATAACTGTAATAGTACATTATGATACAAGTGAGCTAAGTTGACTATTTGCTGGCTGGATTGCAGCCCGAGCTGAAGGCGAGGGCGTAATGGAGCCGAGAAGAAGGAAACCGCCAAACAGCCTATTATTTAAAATAAAATAAATAGTTTTTTTTTATTTATAACACAAATTAATGTTAATTTGTTGACAAAAATAAATAATTTAATGAAATGAAATGTTTATTTATCATATTTTAATTAAAAAAGTTAATTTATTCCCAAAAATGTTAAATTTTGTTCAGGCATAAAAACTCTTTGCTGCGATTTAAAAATAAACTGTAAAGTAAAAAGCACTAGTGCGCTAATGTAATGTAAAAAGCACGTGTGCGTAATAAGCTACATTATGAACCTAAAAGCGGTGCAATAAGAGCCACTTTACGAGCAAGTGTGTTGAAATAATCATCAAAGGTTTTGTATGCAATATTCGATTCGATTCCCGGGTCGGGAAAAGTGTTATTGGTTTTTTTCATTAGGAAATTCTCAGTAGCAGCCCGGAGTATGGATTTGTGCCCGGTTTATGGCAATAGGCTCGCCCCCTATTACATGGGACTATAACATAACTGGCGAAATGTGGGTGTACTATACACCTCTGCCTACCCCTTCGGGGATATACAGGCATGATGTTATGTTATGTGTTATGTTATGCAATATTCAAAGCAATCTAGTTTTATTAAATCGTCTAATTAATCGTCGATTTAATCATTAATTAATTAATTTATTTCAAAATTAATAATTGAACTCGCACATCAATAATAAAAATTACTTGAAAACTATTGTAAGTATTAAAAACAGATTACGTTAATGTATTTCTGAAAACAAAATGAATAGTAAGCAGCAAAAATAGAACAAGATAGTTGTAATTATATTCCATTTTGATTAAGTAATGTATAACTATATTTCCGAGTAATTTAGTTTATAAAGTTTTCTAGATAAATATTCACAAACATAATAATATAATTTAAACTATTGTATTAGACTGCAAAATTTTCGTCAAGTTTTGCTTGTTCAATTTTGAATAATTTTAATTAAATACAATGTGCACATTTAGTAATCGCTCTGTAAATATATAGACTGTTTTCGTGTGTATGTTGAATGGCAGTTTTTTTACATGCAAGTAGTGCAAGTAGCATACTGTTGCCTACTCTATCGGCTGTCACTAGACAGTGGGACAGGTGGATGGAGGTTCACCGAAAAATATTTACATACATTTAGAATATTCAAACCAAAAAGCTTATTTTCCCTGTCCAATGATCCATATATGGAACAGGGCGATTGTATAACTATTGTTTTTGCCGTCAGGACAATGAACCTGTTAATTAGACCATGATAATATCAACTTTTAATTATAAATTATAGAAAATATACATTGAATTGTACAACATAGTTTTTATGTATAATACTGCCTAAAGATATATACATAACTAATTATAACCAAAAATTCCCATCAACAGGAAGACTATCCCATTCCCAACAAAACTCACGGTGTCACTACACTCGAACAGTACACGTCACGCTCTAATGTCGTGCCCGTACATTTATAACAATATTTTGTTCTCTTCCTCTCAGTAACCCGACCCTTTATTTAGAGGAAATTACCCTGTCCCCATATCGCTATACTTGCCTGTGTTTCAGGCTAGGCATTTAAATATTAAAAATTGTTTGTAAATGATACATTTCTTGTAAGCAAATTGTACCTATTATGATTGGGTTAGGTTTGAGAATAATTAGGTTTTTGCGCCCAAAAGCTTAGAGTGAAATATTAACAATGTATGGCTCATTCATTGGCTACGCAGATAGTAAAAACTAGCCTAGGCCCGCGGCTTCTACCGCGAGTAATTCGGTATATCAACAAAATAATTAAGTTATCGCGAGAATAACAGATTTTTTTTTTAGGGAACAAAATGTAGCCTGTATGTAAATCTGAGTTATGGTCTCTCTATTAGCCACATTTCATCAAAATCCGTTCAACCATTCAGCGTGATTTAAGGTCCAATGAAACAAAAATTCAAATTATAATTAAAATAAAAAAAAAATTTATATTTAATTATTAATGATTAAAATAAATAAAATAAATATCTTCGGCTTTTTTTTCCAAACTAAGCAGAGCTTGTGATATGGGTACTAAACAATGGATATAATACTTATATACTTTTTTTTGTTTTAAATACATACTTATAATACATAAGAAACACCCAGATCAACACAAACACTTATGTTCATCACACAAATATTTGTGTTCTGTAGGAATCGAACCCACGACCTCGTGATCAGTAGTCCGACCCTTGAACCACTTGACCACAGACGTCGTCGATTATGATAGATATGAAGACTTTAAGTAAAAGTGTTAACCTAATTTTTCAGAAAAATTCCCAGTAATTACTCGGAACCGTCTAATTCCCAACCCAAATCAGGGTCACAGGGCATATAAATAATGTCACGCCATCTCTCGTTTATAAAAATATGTACTCGTCTCGTTGTGTCAAACCCTTTATTTAGAGGAAATTAGCCTATCTGGAATTTAAATACAGGCATTTTTGGGAATGAATAATATTAAAGTTGTGATATTTGGATGGCAGAAAGTGATTCCTTACCCACTCGCGGTTACGGCATAGTTATGAGTAATTACATTTTAATGGATGGGGATGTATTAAAAGAGCCTCCACGAGTGACGATATTTAACTGATCGTCCGGCTCACCCTGGGCAGTCAGCCCTACTACCAACCTACTGACTGGCTAATCTTTTCCCCACGGCATGAGCTATTATCATTATGTAGCTCATGTCGACACGATAGAAGAAGAAAAAATCACGTCTTGTTGACATCTTTTCAGTTATTTTTACACGCTGTCGGGTTTTTTTAATTTTGTTAAGAACTATTTTGTTTCTTTCAAGTAGGGATAAAGTCAAGAGGATTTACAGCAGCGTCTAATAATAACAAAAAGCTTTTAAGCGTGGTAATAATGACAATTTCTCATCCAGACTTTTTTTTTGTGAGATATACATCTGCTCTTGACCGCAATCTAGACAGCTGTGTCAAGATATGGTCGACGATGGAGCGAGCAAACCTATTAGGTGCCAATTCACTCCAGCTTTAAAGGCGTTAGTGTTGTAAGTGCCCGGAAATACAGATGCCGGCAGTGAATTCCAAAACTTGGCTGAGCGCATACCTTAACATAATTCTGTATATTCAGTAGCGCCGCGTATACGCTCAAAACAAAGCTTCGCTGCACGCTCCGCTGCATGCTCCGCCATTCCGAATTTCCAGCCTTAGATTTTTCCATGCTGACATAAAGATAAACAGATTCAAATATAATCAGTGGCCTGATTCACAAACGTTCGAAAAGTTTCCGTTTCCGAAGTGAAATTTGACCGGCAAACGAAACAAAACGACCACTTCCTGCGACCACGAATGATGCCAAGCACTTGAAACATCAGGAAAACCAATGTTAATAATCATACGCGATGTTATCCTGTAAAAATTGTTTTATTACGAAATAAAAACTATTTGAGAATCGAACGCATTCGGAAACGCTATTCATAGATCTTTAATTTTACATCGAGTGCTTTCCGACAACAAATGGCTCACGGGAGAGTTTCCATGAATTTCGCATTGCGTTTCCGAATCCGTTCGGTTCTAAATCGTTTTGTTTCTTAATAAAACAAGTTTTATTATTAAAATTGGTTTTCCTGACGTTTCGAATGCTTTGCAGCGTTCATGGTCGCAGGAAGTGGTCGTTTTGTTTTATTTGCCGGTCAAATTTCACTTCGGAAACGGAAACTTTTCGAACGTTTATGAATCAGGCCACAGGTATCTTAATTAGATTTTGATTCCAGAAGTTCCCATAAATTTCCCATCAGTGTTATCCGCCAAATAATATTTTAAGCTGTCTTGAAATATCAATACAGGAATAAATTATTTGTGAACAAATTTATGAAGTTTTAAGACAAAGCGGTGTAGGGAATTGAAACTAACTTAACAGGGACGTATAGTTGAATAACTCCAAAACTGATTAAACCAGTTTCCTAGCGGGTGAATCTTAATAAAAACATTTTTTTTTTTTTTTTTGAAATAACTGAATACCTCTTAAGGGGTAATTTTAGTCAGTTTTGATAATGGAAATTAGTTCAAAAGTTATTTGCAAGATTTGTCTTAAACATACACAATAACATAAGGTGTTAATAAAAGCTTGTAGAAACCAAATAAGTTAAAATCTTTATAAAAAGTTATACAAGAAATAAAAAAAGACAAATATATTACTAACATTCCAGTTTCTTTACATCCACACATTCACATTGAATATTTTTTCAGTGAATTACCACAGTATGCCAATGTCGAAATAATCAGCACATAAAATTTACATAATATACTTCGACAGAATTCTACCAAAAACATATCGGGGTCTGATTACCATAACATTTCCAAGTCCACATCCAATCTCGGTACTTATATCTCAATGTTTGAGTACGAATTATTTTTCTTTGAAAATGTTCATCCGTATTGTTCGCAAAAACTTTGAAACAACTTCACAAACGGAGGGCACCGTGATATGAATAAATTAGAAAAGTTCGCTCTTGCTGTTGGGCCATAGAACTAACTGGATTATGTTATACAAGAAGCACTAGAATTTTTTGTGTGATCCAGTTTCTCACTAAAATTGATTTACGGTAGGATAGTTTCTTTAAGCAATTCGTTATGTCTTTATCTTTATCGGTTTAGAAAACAAAGATAGCAAAAGACCATCTTCAGAAGCTTTACCTGTTTTGTATAAATCAGTATTAATAGGGTTAAGTTAACGTAGTTTCATTTATTGTTGAAAACAGAAAATAGCAATGTGTTTATTCCAATTTATTGTGGTGCAAAGAACCTTACAACTTTATCAAATCAACAGTAACAATAAAAACATTCCTAATTTAAGTCACCAATTATGATGTAATTAAGGCATGAATTAAAAGTACTGATAAATTATATATAAATAGAAATGAACTTTATTGAATTAAATGTGGTACATAAAAAATCTTACAATAATAATTTTGGTCAGTACAATTTACCTCATAAGGCATACAATAGAATTATACATGTCACATACCTAGCAGTGGCGCCAAATCTTAAAATACGCCACTGACATAATTTAACTAGATTAATAATAGAAATAAATAAAAAGTAAAAAAACTATATTCAAGCAAAATGTCAGAAATAGTTATCTTAATAAATGTCAAGGAATATTATGTCAATTTTGTGTTAAAATATTCATTAGCTATATCATCATCCTCCGAGCCTTTTCCCAATTATATTGGGGTCGGCTTCCAGTCTAGCCAGATGCGGCTGAACATCAGTATTTTACACGGAGCGACTGCCATCAGACCCCCGCAACCCAGTTACTGGGTAATACCGACATTCGGAAGTTAGACCAGTTGTCAGACTTTCAGGCTTCTGACTACCCGTAACGACTGCCATAGATATTCGTATAACAACCGGGACCGACAGCTTAACGTGCTCTCCGAGGCACGGAGGGGTCTCGATGTGTAACGAAATGGTCACCCATCCTCAGACTGACCGCGGCAAGTGCAGCTTAACCTTGCAGATCGTTCAATCCGCGCAGCCGTTGCTTCGCTACGAGCCCCTCTTATTCATTAGCTATATAAAAATAAAAATATCATAAAAACAATTATCAATGAGTATTCTTTTCAATACAATTTTAAACTGCTTTAAATTCAAATTAATTGTATGATATTATATGATGTTATTATTATTATATGATATTTGAACTGAATTTGATAATTAAATTGAAATTTTGAATGAATTTACCAAATTTTATTTATATTGAGTGATGAAATAAGTATATTTCATCATTTCAGCCGAAAGATATCCACTGCTGGACATAGGCCTAAGTAAAGTAAAGTAAATCTTATATGATGAAATGTAATACTTATTAAGGATAAATAAATGGCTGTGATAATAATATAATGATGTAATCCTTGGTTTATTCTCAAGACTCGTTATATTCTCAAAACACACAATATTATTATTCATCTCATACATATCGTTACCGTTTAGCCAACATCAACGGGAGAATAAAATAGCGTAAACATTTTTCAATTTAAAACGCTTTTAGACATGCACTCCCCAAGGGAAGTACCTGTCTTTTCCGGTACATAAAACTCCGCTGAGGGAAGTTATATTGTCATCCAGTTGTCTTTTTAGGTGTAATCAAGCAAGAAACAAATTGTATTTTTATGCTTAACTGATTTCTGTAAAAGAGAGTGCGGAGGAGAAATGGTTTATTCAGGCTTAAATTTGTATCGTTTTTGATGAATGTTGATCTCGTTGCGGTAAAATAATACATTTTGTGTTATGCATAGTTCATAGACTAACGACAAATACAAAGACAATTCGGACACTAATGGGCTGATTAAATTATGTGTAATATACACAGGTCACTTATCTCAGTTAAATAGAATTGAGATTAATAATTTCTTAGGTTTTCGCGATCACTACACATATAATATTATTTTTTATTTATTTATTCATTTCCAATATACCTTATTCTACACTATCAATGATATAGCCGTACACGAAAACCGCTAAGGACTTGTCTGTGTACGGCGAGTTGTTCATTTTACACATACATAATTTAGGTGATGTTATTTTCTAACTATAGATAATTATACATATTCAATTAACGGCCAAAATTAACATCCAATCTATCCACGATTTGCCCTACTAGAGATAGGAATATGACATAAGCTCCATACAAAATATGTGAAATTTCTATCTCTAGTAGGGTAAATCGTGGATAGATTGGATATTAATTTTGGCCATTAGGTGATGTTATGTTATAACAATAGATTAAGGATAGTATGGTTCAGGCGACAAACGCGGTTTGATGCGTTACAAAAAATCTTTTAAGTTTGTACTTATAACTTTTCGAACTTTTATTGTAAAGGTTTTGCAGATCCTCTGGTAGTTTATTAAGATAGTAAGGACCCACGTAGTTAGCAACTCTCGTCCCGTAGAAGTTATTGGTTTTAGTTAGTATGTATTTATTTTTAAGTGAGATAAGTCTTAAGAAACTTGGTCTTGTTATTTCTATTATAAGCTCAGGCTTATTAACTTCCGCAAGTTTAAAAAATTCGACGTTATTGTACACTTCATAACATTACAATATTCAAATAAGTCGTAGTCACTATTTCTATATTTCTTTTTTATATGAAGAATAAAACAAGTTTAACCGGATTGTATCGCGTATATTATTTAAATTGGTTTTCCTGACGTTTCGAAAGCTTTGCAGCGTTTGTGGCCGGGGGAAGACAGATAACAAGCGTCTTTACATATATTTCGGAACATATATATTTTTTTTTTTTGGTGTGTCAGGATCGTTGCATGTGGAAATCTATAGTCTCTGCCTACCCCAATGGGAAACAGGCGTGATAATATGAATGTATGTATGCTATTTTTTTAAAGGTACGTTTTTTTTTTGAAATATTTTCAAAAACGCTTGTCATCTTAGTCTTCCTGCGACCACGAACGCTGCAAAGCTAAAATTACTCGCTAATTTAATGCCCGCACGCTTATCCGCGCCCCGCGAGGTTAAAATGTCTTCGCTATCGTAACGGTTATATCGCGCCGCCCAGGTTCCGTTGGTACTTTTAGTGCTGGCACGCCACTTTTAGGACCGGCGCGGTACTTTTGGGTACTTATAGTGCCACGGACGCTAGAAATTTTCAGAATTACACGGAAGTTTTGACGGGGCCGTCAAAGGACGGTATTGCTTCGGTAACAGCCATTTGTATGGGAATGGCGGATTATAATTGTGTTTGAGAGTGTGTTTTGTAACTGCGACCGGTTGATTGTAGGATTGTATGACAGTTGTTGTAAGGATAATAATATTTTGAGGTTGAATTTTTGTGACGAATTTTAGAGCAAAAGACTACGATGCCGTTAAGAGGTTAAGAAGCTCACAAAGCTTACAGAATAAGAAAAACTTAATTATTTTATTATTTTTAACGCATTTACGCATGCGATGCGAAATCTAAAGATTTAAATTGTGGAAAGAAAAAATCACTCACGAGCAGGATTCAAACCTGCAACTCCTGGCTCAGTACGCCAGTGCCTTAGCCACTAAGCTACCGTGAACACTGCTCATGGTATCGAAATTATCTTCCACTATGGTACGTCTTTCGGTGACGTCAACGATATCTTATTAAGAAACAGTGTTTCTTAACCGACTCGACTTAACATTGCAATTAATTCAAAGTCGTACCTCTTAACTCTGTAAATTATAGTTCGCTGTAGTTGTAGATAGAAAAATTGGTAAAAGTAGCCGTTTTTCGCACTTTTTCTTTTTAGGGTTCTGTGGCAAATAAAGTCTTTCTTTCTTTCTTGAGGGGCTCGTAGCGAAGCAATGACTGCGCGGATTGTACGGTCTGCAAGGTTAAGCTGCACTTGCCGCGGTCAGTATGTGGATACCCATCGACCATTTCGTTACACAGCGAGACCCCTCCGTGCCTCGGAGAGCACGTTAAGCTGTCGGTCCCGGTTGTCATACGAATATCTATGGCAGTCGTTACGGGTAGTCAAAAGCCTGAAAGTCTGACAACTGGTCTAACCTCCGAATGTCAGTATTACCCAGTAACTGGGTTGCGGGGGTCTGATGGCAGTCGCTCCGTGTAAAATACTGATGTTCAGCCGCATCTGGCTAGACTGGAAGCCGACCCCAATATAATTGGGAAAAGGCTCGGAGGATGATGAAATTCTTTCTTTCTTGCTTTCTTTTTATTTCCTTTTTTTACCCCTTTTTTAGGGTTCCGTAGTCCTACAAGGAACCCTTATAGTTTCGTCATGTCCGTCCGTCTGTCCGTCTGTCCGTCTATCCGTCTGTCCATCTGTCCGTCTGTCCGTCTTTACAGCTTAATAACTTCTACAGTTATAAACATAAGTAAATGAAATTTTGTTAAAAAATAGAATAGATATAGATCTCAATTTTAAAAGAATAAAAATATCATGGTTACGTGTTTTAGGGGTGGCGCCCATACATGTGAAATGGGGATGAAAATTTTTTTTTCACTGCACCCCCTCGTGTGGGTTATCATTGAATAGGTCTACTAAAATGAAGGTAATGTTTCACACATCACTTTTTTATCAGGTGTACCATCTGCGAAATATAGCCTGCCAAAGTGGCTTGCAATGTGTCCCCCCCCCACCCCTGCCATTTCTAAACTATGCAATGTAGAAACTTATAATCTTCCATATTGATAGAACTTTGTAAAAACTCTCTTTTAAAATTATTTCGAGCATATTGTGATTATAATTTTTTGAGTTATAGAGAGAAAACTGAAAAATACTTAAAACGTCCTAGTTCAAAGGTCATTGACCTAAGAGAAAAATGATCATAGCAAATAATGCTCCTTTAGCTACTTTCTATTTGAAAAAATCACAAAAAGTAACTTTGTGTTATGTTGACGACACACTTCTTAAATTTGGCGCCATTTAGCGGCGTCTAACAACACTCTCTGAGTCGCCAATGCTGCCGTCAAGTGCCGTCTATTGCATTTGGCACTGTATAGCGCCATCTAGCGGTTACTGACAACACTCTGAGTCGCCAATGCTGCCGTCTATTGCAAAAACTAAAATAGCCATGATTAATATTCGATTTGATTTGTTTGTAACACCTACTTAAGGAACCCTATAATACTGAGCATGGCCCGACATGCTCTTGGCCGGTTTTTTTTATTAACTTAAATAAACTGAAGTATGAAGGTGGAAAGCCTCATGTGATTGTAATTTCACCGACACCCATAACCTCACACCAGAACACAGCAATGCAAGAATTACTGTTTGACTGCAGAAATAGATACGGTGGTAGTACTTCCCTGGACTAACTCTTTCACAAGAAGCTCAACTACTACTAAAATTATGAAAACTCCAATCAATTCTTTCCTAAAAACATGCATCAATCAATCTTAAATCTTGCCTCGTGACCTCCAAGGATAGAACAAAATACTCCACCGTTTTCTGCTCACATGAACATTTTCTTTGTCAAGTTGAAGCCTACAAAAATATTTCCCCATCGATCCGATCACGTGTCGAGCGTGGCGGAAACTCGTGTCAAATTATTTTTAATTGACCCTTTACTTTTTTACCAATTTGTGACTTTTCCTGGTTTCGTTCTAATTTTGTTTCGTAATACACGTGTATTTGCCTTATTGTTCTGGTTTCGTTGTATTTTTTTATGTTTTTATTAGAAAAATATATTACTGATTTCTGTCTTAAGGCTTTACTAAGACATATGTGGCGCCTCCATCAGTAAAAAAAAATTACTCGCTGGGTAAGAAAGAAGAAAGAAAGAAAGAAAAATTTTTTTATTTGCTTCAAAAGTGAAGAATGAATGAATGAATGTGGGTACCTACATTATTGATCGGTTTTTACTTACGGTACTGAAACGTGGTCGCTCACAATGGGCCTGATAAGAAGGCTCAAAGTCACTCAAAGGGCAATGGAGAGGGCTATGCTCGGAGTGTCCCTGCGTGATCGAATCAGAAATGAGGAGATTCGCAGGAGAACGAAAGTAACCGACATAGCCCGAAGAATTGCCAAACTTAAGTGGCAGTGAGCGGGGCACATTGCTCGCAGAACGGATGGCCGATGGGGCAGTAAAGTTCTGGAGTGGCGACCGCGTACTGGAAGGCGTAGCGTGGGTAGGCCCCCACAAGGTGGACCAACGACCTGGTGAAGGTCGCGGGAATCCGCTGGATGCGGAAGGCACAGGACCGGTCGTTGTGGCGATGCTTGGGGGAGGCTTATGTCCAGCAGTGGACGTCTTTCGGTTGAAATGATGATGATGATGATGATGTGCTGTAGTTTAATCAGAAACTATTAACTCTGAAAATTATATTGAACTATGTTTACGGGACTTGTCGCGCACAATTAAATCAAAATATAACAAACATTTTGACTAACCTCGACGTTTCGGCCAAGTTTCATTGGCCGTGGTCATTAGCAGCTGAAGTATGTGGGTGTCATCGTCTTGAGCGGCGGGTGTTTTCTCGAACTCCGTAAACGTAGTTCAATATGAGTGAAATTCGCGAAATTTTAAAAACTTTTGAAAATTATAGATCGCTGTAGTTGTAGAAAGAAAAAAAAAAAACGGCAATTTTGGGCACTTTTTCTATCTATAACTACCAGTGGCGAAGGGTCCATATAACACGACTCCCACCGGCTTCCCTTTAGGAATTGCTTAACTACAGATCAACGACATTTCAATGCTAACTTATTGTTCTAGAGTACAAAATAATAATGTAAAATTAAATTAAAAGTTGTTAAATTATTTTTTATTTGATTAAAGTGCGTTCTTAGACATTTTAGGATTTTTAGGTACCTATGGCGCCATTTAGCTCTCAGTAGCGCCTTAAGATTGACAATTACAACATGGTTACTTTTCGATTTTTTAATAAGTGTTCATTTATAGTGGAAAAAAAGTTAAATACTGAAACCCAACTATGCATTAAAAGAGCCTCCACGAGTGACGATATTTAATTGATCGTCCGGCGCACCTTGGGCAGTCAGCCCCGCTATCAACCTGCTGACTGGCTAATCTTTTACCCACGACATGTGCTATTATTATTATGTAGCTCATGTCGACACGAAGAAGAAGAAGAAGACTATAACAAAAAACGCCCACTAAAAAGGTATAAATAATATAAATAAATAAATAAATAAAAAATTTATTTTCATAAAATATCTTTACAGAAAAAAAAAGGTAACGTTGGTACCTGTACTAATGAAAAAACATTGTATCACAGGCACCAGCGCCTTCCATTTAGTTACACAGTAAAATTATTACAAAAGAATAATATGAATTAAAACTAAAATAATTAAGTTTTAATAATTAATTAATTAAGTTTTAATTACGTTTTTTTAAGTTATGAATTCGCTTCGCATGCGTAAAATGCGTTAAAATAATAAAATAATTAAATTAAATTGGGAGAAAATTAAATTAAATTAAAAATTATGTTTATAAAACTAAATCTACATTACACAGTTGCTAAAGTAGGATGTGTGTGTATGTGGACGGTCTGTAGTTGGTTGTGTAGTGTAGTAGGTGTAAGTAAGCGTTGTTTGTGTATGTTTGCGTAAGTCTGAAACAATGTGTCGGTTTTTTATTATGAATGACAAACAAACATTTAAATTTATATCGGTTTTCGTAAAGCCGTAGTCATACTACATTAGGTACGGTCGACTGCATGACAGTGGTAATACTTAAATTAGAAAATCGCCCTTACTGCACTAAAATAAAGGAGCTTTCAATGTCAAATTTTACCACTGATGTGCGGTCGACCGCACATGACAATAATCTGTGACTATAGTTACACGAAAACCGATGTTTATTCAAATCATTGTTTAACATTCATAATAAGAAACCGACATCTTTTTTATATCTATTTAGTGGGCATTTTTTTTTTCCTAATTGATTCTTGCAGCTGGTACCGAGGTAACATCTCTGCTTAACCGGGCTAGCTGGCGGAGAGTCCCATATGGGACTCCATTCGCGGAAGGTTTTTCCCTAATCCTACACTTAAAACTAAAATCGCGGTTTCAATACCGCAAAACGGGAGTACCCCAAGGGGGGGGGCTCGGACCTCGTGGGGCATTGCAGGGGGACCCCGCCGTTCCTATGTCCCCCTAGCAGCCGTTGCTGCGTCAGGAATGAATTTTCTCGAAAGTGGCGGACTTTCGGTATATCGGGTGTGTGTGTGACGCGCTAGTCGCGAATCGCCGTTAATTGGCCAGCCTCGCCGGCGAGGCTTAGGACCTACCTAAACCTAACCAGTGGCTATTAAGCCTACTCCTAGGAACTACTCTAGAGCATAGGGCCGGTCTAGCGTGACGAGATTATCTCCGGTTGCGACACCGTGAGGGCGTCCCCAGGGTCCCCCCTGAGCTCCCGCTCGGACCTCGACTCAGGGTGCAGCTGGGGGACCCCGCCACCGGTCCCCCCGGCAGCAGCTGCTGCATCGTGTTCTGTTTCTCGAGAGTCGGACTCTCGGTATCTGTGTGGGTGTCGCGTCGGTCCTCGCCGGCGGGGACGATATTTTGGATGACGGCGTCGGAGTGTACTTGTATTTTTATCTGACTCCTGGAGGAGGGTTATTGCATCATCGGGTTCGATGAGTGTGTGTCTGGGACGGCGAATTTTGCTGATGGCTGAAGGCTGGTATACGGTGGCCGCCACGACCAAGGGATTGGGATGCTTGGGAGCGGAATCGAAGTAGTGGGCATTTTTGACGATAGTGATTTATATATCCAATTTTATTAATATTCATTTGACATTTTTACTGTATTTGATAGTTTGTTTTTTTATTTTTTTAGTTTGTTTATACTGCCTCGTTGGTCTAGTGGTTGCAAGCGCGACTACTGAGCGTGGGGTCCTGGGTTCGATTCCCGGGTCGGGCAAAGTGTTATTGGGTTTTTTCATTTTGTGTGTTCTCAGTAGCAGCCCGGAGTCTGGATTTGTGCCCGGTCAATGGCAATAGGCTCGCCCCCTATTACATGGGACTATAACATAAATGGCGAAATGTGGGTGTACTATACACCTCTGCCTACCCCTTCGGGGAAATACAGGCGTGATGTTATGTAATGTTATGTTGATAGTTTGGCATGTAAACTGGCTTTATGAAATCATCATCATATTTCAATATCATCATCATCATCATCATTTCAGCCATAAACTTATGATACTGACATATTATAATGAGTTTGTGATTCAAGCCGAAAGACGTCCACTTCGGAACGTAGGCCTCTCCCAAGCATCTTGAAATAAATAAATATAAATCATTCCATGAATATCTCAATCAAAACCACAAAATCCTGGCAAGACAGAGATACGGCATACGGATTCTGGCGTAGACAGAGGGGAAGTCTTATTAATCATATAAAATACTCACTGGTTGCTACAATGTTCCCGGAATTGAGAATTTGTACACTCTCAGTGCCAACAAAAACCTACGTGGACACCCATTAAAATTATGGAGAATGCTATCTAAAGGAAACCCTTTCTACCACTTCCTACCAAATCGTGTAGTCACAGAAAGGAATAACCACCCTGAAAGTGTGATAATGGCACCCACAATAAACTGCTTCAAAAACAGACTTGACAAAATCTCCAAATTGCAAGACACACACGCAACAGCTTACTGAGCTGCTAGTGTGGTTTCCATATAATAATAATAATAATGATTTGAAATATCGCCATCGCCACTTATCTGAAAACTTTAAGAAAAAGTAAACTACATAAAGCTTAAGTGTTTGATTGTAACCATTCCAAAACGTAATTCCAGTTCAAATGCAAAATTTTCCGAACAAGAACATACCTAATACCGAATCGATCACAATTACATCAGATCAAGTAAGATTACGGAGCGTTCACGGAGCTCGTTTCGCAAATTGCTGAGATAAAAGAATTCCTTGGCGTGCATTCACGAAGCTCGCTTTACAGTTTACACATTATTATGGGGATGTAATGGCTTCATAGGTTATGTGATGGTAGTTTCTTTGGGAATACATGTCATGCTCGTGAACGGGTGCCGTCTCTCGGGACAGGTCAGCTTCTACATACTATGGCAATTCTTTTTACGTTTATTTCTAAAGGCAATATACTCACTTTTAAACTCTTGTTTATTTCTGACATTAACCTACATTATACTCACATTATTTGAATAAATTTGATGTAATAAACAATAACCTATTTTAAAAAGAGTTTATCCATGGAGTTTCTTGCCGGTTCTTCTCCATAGGACCCACAATTTGGAACCGTGCAACTAGAGCCTGACCTTTCAAAAGTGCCTGTAATTAGTTTTAATTGAAATAAAAAACATTGAAATTGAAATTGAAAAAAATAGTTTCTTTAGTTTTCTAAAGGGCGAATGATACTTAATTTAAGCTTTGATAAAGACTCATGGGTTGTGTTGCTCAACTATCTATCAACTCAGCCTATCGCAGTCCACTGCTAGACATAAGCCTCTCCCAAATTGCGCCACAAATTGTAAATTTGAAATATGCATAATTAAGAAAACTGACTTTTAACAGTTGTTATCAATCAATACATTCAATTCAATTCAAAACTCTCAACTATGAAAGACTCTTATTTGTTAGATGATAAAATCTTGTTTTATTCTTAGATATTTTAGGTACCTACTTATTTTCTTAATTTTACAAGCTTTCATTAAAAAACTTTGTATTTTTGGGACAAATCTTGCAAGTACGTAACATACAATTATATAACATTGAGAATACAACATTATAGTGACAGCGAACTAATCTGATGATGGAGACGGAAGGAAGACAACGGAACTCCTCAATGCATAACAGTAGATTGATGGTGTTTGTAGCTCATTTTGGACTACAGTACCAAATCCGTGTCTTATTAAAGCTTGTCATGGACAAAAAACTCATTAAATATCATTTTAACGCGCACTTTTTTGTTCAAAGAGCAAGAGACGCTTGAGTTTATCTTGATTTTAGTTTTATTCCGTGTGCATAAGACACAAGTCCGTATAGCAGTCCAATGCTGGTCATAGAACTCTCCATTTACACCACAAGTAAAGTCACATAGATGACAATACTAATATAAGCAGAACCTGTCTTGTATGAAACATACATATTAAGCTGGTTCCGCGTATAATGGTTTATTAACCACTGATATTATATTGTCTGTACATTCTTCATTATCATCACCATCATCATTATTTCAGCCAAAAGACGTCCACTGCTGGACATAGACCTGGAAACGACATAATCGCCACGCTTGGCAGGTGTGTTGGCGATTGCAGTTGGTTGTTTAAATACTCATAGAACGCTGCTACCCATCCTCTGGTGAATCCCTTCTTCATCATACAATTCAAATTATAGACAACCTTCAAGTGGTTCTGTTTTTGGTAAAATTCGCAGAGAACTATGACTAGAGTATTGGATTTGTGGATTATAAATCATTAATATAACAACTAAGACCAAGCGGCAAAGAGACAGAGTAGCAGAGACAGAATAGCAAAGGGTCTCAGAGCTTGAAAAACAAACATAGCACACAAGTGCTGTTTACTACAAATTCCTAGAAACATTTCACATACCTATTTGAACAAAGGCAGGAAAACGCGATCCGTTCCTAACTTATATCTAAAAGTGGAGTAACAGCAGTATTAATAAAAACCGGTCTCAAAGGTAGCTAGGCAACCATGTTATATTATATTTCAGTTTTCTACGATTGCTCAGTTACTACTGAAAGACAGGCTTTCATCGTGCTCGGTGAATTTAAATGTTGGGTGGTGGATGAGATTTTTTATACCAAAGTATGGCGAAACGAGCTGAAAGCCCACCTGAAGGCCAATTCTAGTAATTAAAAACGTTCCAAATACAGTTCCGAACTAATCTCTATGCTTTAAATCTCAATCTCCAGACAGTAGATGTTCCTGCTTGCCGTTTGTTTGTGACACTTAGGTCATTAATGTCACCAATAAACCGCAATCAGAAACATCTACTGTCTACAGTCGGTTCGCCAAACTTAAGAAGATGGAACGTCTCATCATCTTCCTGCCCTTATCCCAATCTATTTGGGGTCGGCGCAGCATGTCTTTTTCTTCCAAACATTTCTATCAGCCGTCATTTCCATGTTCACTTTCTTTTTATTCATATCATCTTTCACAAAATCCATCCATCTTTTCTTTGGTCTACCTCTTTTCTTATACATCTCATGTGACTGTAATTTTACCGAAATCCGTACCCTTCACAACAAAACACAGCAATGCAAGCATTACCTTCTAACGGTAGTAGTATAGTATAGTATACTCAGTTGTACATAAAAATATAGGTTCCTCATGGTCGCAAATCAAAGACTTAAATCACGATAAAACAATCTAGGTAGCTACCAAACTCAGTTTCACATCCAAACGTTATACCAACATCACAGATTCCAACTAAACAGAAAACGATAAATTATACCAGAATATTCCATGGGTCCAATTCCCGTTGTTATCAAACCTATACAAGCAATAAAAGTGTTTAATTAGTCAAAATCAATTCACAAGAGGGGTAATTGTTCTGTTTCCGAAGCAAGGACGATAAATCTAAGTGAAATCGTGTTTTGTATTAAACAATAGATTTTGGCTTGAAATCGAGAATGGGGTATAGGTAGGTAATATTATGAACCCTTTGTGGGCCATTCTTGGTTATGTATGGTTATAGTTGGGAAGGACTTGAGGTGTAATTTTTGCTAAATGTGGCGCTGTATTCTGTGATTTTTGATGATTAAATACTAAATATAATAAGAGGTAATATGCGTGTTATGGGACTATTTAAAAGAGGTCTGTGCTCATCAACCGAGTTGGTGATAATTTTTAAAGGCTAAGATAGGTGCACCAAACTTTAGTAAGGTAAGGAATGATACGAGAGGGTTGAGAAGAGCATTGAAAGGAGAGAGTGCTAGCAATCAGATGTATGGGGCACAATAAACTTTCATGAATAGCAAGGTTTCGGAAAAATCTCGGCTGGCTGTTCATGAGGGAGTGTTGATGCCAACACTTATGTATGGCAACGAAAGTAGAGTAAATATAGCGGAATAAAAAGTAAAAACAGAATAAATACATAGTAGAAATGTGAGCTTTGAGAAGTAAGTGCGGTGTAGTTACACTGGTGTAGTTTGAGAGATAGAGTGAGGAATAGCGTGATTAGAGAGCGTTGTGGAGTGAGAGTAGATGATATGATAAAGATTGATAGAGGTATGTTAAGATGGATTGGGCGTGTCGAAAGGATGACTTACGACAGGAGTACTTACACGAGTCGAAAGGGCATGGAAGAGTTGGAAGGGGATGACCTTGGCAAACATACAGCAACCAAAAAGGCCAGAGTAAGAGCACTTTAGAAAGAAAGAAAGAAAAAATATTTATTTGCTTTAAAAGTGACGCATAAAATTACCAAAAAATTCAAGAGCACAGAAAAAATACAGGTACAGAGCTAAGAAGTGTGGTAAGATATGCGTCACATCCGCGCAAAACGGCCACCGCTCAGCATATTGCTGTGCCTCATGCACGGAGGAAAGACACCGACGAGCGTAGTATCAGATGAAAATCCATAGTCTCTGCCTCCCCAATGGGAAAAAGGCGTAATAATTATATGAATGTATGTAAAGGATGATATTTATAATTCTACTTGTATTGAAGGGCAGTTTTTAGCTTGGACTCAGAAATGTAAGGATCTTGCGATTACTAGATGGATCAGTAGAATGCTGGAGTGCATTAAGAGTCCCCGAGAAAAACGTTACACAAGAAGAAAGTCTAACGGACCCTAAGCATTTAGTCTCGGTACCGTAGAACCTACCGAGTTTGTTTATGTTTACTTGAATTGAGCAGATTGTACGATTATATTATTAAACACTTTATCCCACGCAAACAAACATCAGAGAGATTTTGAAATAACAATTTTCATAATTGTACCCTCTTTGACTGTTGGATTTTTTTTTTCCGTTCCATTAAATTCACAGTGTAAACAATTTAGCAAAGGAACAACAACAAATAACAAATACCTACTATTAAATGAGAAAAGTACAACAATCATGAATCGTGTAGCAACATTATTATTACTTACGCCACGTTTCATCATTATTAATCCATTATTCTTCTCAGAATGAGAAGGTTTTTAGGCCTTAGCCCACCACGGTAACCTTACTGCGGGTTGGCGGATTACACACACCATTGAGAACTGTATGGAGCACTCTCAGGTTTCCTCAAGATGTTTTCCTTCACCGTTAAAGCAAGTGATAATCAAATTCTGATCCGCACATGTATTATAAATTCGGTAAGTTAGAGGTGTGGGCCGGGTTTTAACTCTTCAATGGAAGGCAAGCATTTAACCACTAAGGTATCACGACAACACAAAAGATTACTAAACGATAAAAGTACAAAAATCTAATAGAATAGAATATATTTATTTGCATAAAACATGGTATAAAAAGGTGTCATAAACATAAATATGAGATCATTCATGTTTCAATGTTGATGGAGTGACAAGAATGGATAAATTAAGAAATTAATATATCAGAGAGAGTTTGAAAGTGGCGCCAGTAATAGAAAAGTTGACAGGAAATCGTTTGGATTGGTATGGGCATGCGATGAGGAGAGAAATGATGAAATGCATATTCATAAGAGAATGATGAATATGAATGTTCATGTATGGAGAGGGAGAGGAAGATCAAAGAAAAGATGGATGGATTGCGTGAAATATGGAAGAAAAGGGAGTAAATGATGAGATGACGGCAGATACACAAAAATGGAAGAATGAATGAATGAAAAATTTATTTGTTTAAAACATGAGTATACAATAGAAAAAATACAATATAATACAAGAAGAAGACGTATTTCGCCGACCACAAGTAATTTGGTACCAGGGCAGGAAGATGATGATGATATAATTACAAAAATCAATCGTGTACCAATTTTATTATTACTTAGTTTACGTCAATCTCTCCGAGCCTTTTTCCCAACTACGTTGGGGTCACCCTGTCAGCTTCCTGTCTAACTAGATGAGGCTGCACATCACCATATTTACGGAGTGACTGCCATCAGACTCGTGAAATCCAGTTACTGGGCAATACTAACATTACAGGCTTCTGACTATCCATTACAACTGCTATGAAAATTCGTATGGCAACCACTTTTCGAGGCACGGAGGGGTCTCGATGTGTAACAAAACGGTCACCCATCCTTGGTCTAACCGTGGATAGCGTGGCTTAACCTCTCAAATTTTGCAATCCACAAGTATATTACTTAGCCACGAGCCCCTTCATAATATTCAGAACATAATGCCTAAGTGTGTACAAAGTACTCTCGTATAATACTATTGTATTATCTGAACCACTTCATTCGGATACGCGTAACACATTATCATTTCAGTAACATTAAGAGGATTCCAACAATCAAACGCATCGCCAGTCTGCCGAACTCAACCGGGGACACCCGAAATAACCCGAAGTAAATTAATTTACCAAAATTTGTATTTCTATGAATAATTATACATGACCCGTTGATTCGCGTGTGGTATAATTGAGTTTCGAATGACGTAAGTCGAATCTGTCACCATTATTATATTGCCGTTAGAACCTTTAAGGTCGAGAGGATCGGTTATGTGATGAGAAATTAACACGTCTGTACGTAGCTTTATCTTTGGGTGTAACATCTGTACGTAATATTTATATTGGGGTTTGATAATATTATTGGAAAATATTTCAAAGATATCAGAAACAATTTTTGACCCTAAAAACGTTCACTAATGAACAAAGACTCCCAATTACCCCTATATTGTGAACGATTAAAGGAAGAATTGCACTAATCACCATTAGAACACAAGGCACCCTCTCTTTGGTGCCCAGCTACCAACACAACGCCTAAAGAGCCGCCAGTTTCCTTAAATCAACAGAGGCTCTACAAGGTTCTCCAGCTGAGGCTCGTCGAAAACTGTGGCTGGAAAAATTACCTCCACCTGCACACTATATTCAACCCAGTGAGAGACTTCCTGTAGGGTATAAACTCCCCTGGCCTACATGGAAGTCCCTAAACCGATTGCGGATGTAGGTAGGCAGATGCAGGCTTAACATGAGCAAGTGGGGCTATATAGACCAAACAGCTACAGCCTGCATGTGTGGCATTGATCCTCAATCAATGTCACACTTGCTATGCTGCTCCTTGTGTCAAAGCACTTGCACTTGTGTCTGTGGCAGACAACGCACAAGACGTGGCAAATTTCTGGGCCAGCAGCGTGTGATTACTGTGCCACTATCAGTAAATTTTTTGTACCGTCGACACGAAGAAGAAGAAGAAGACCAATTGTTGACAAGACATTTTTGTCTATAGACACAGACCAGTAAGCCTTAAGAAGCCAATCAGCTGCAATTCTACACCGAGCCTGGCAATGTTTTTACATTTACACAGATTTCTATTCCTAACCTGAATAATTTAATGTTTAAAATTATTCCGGTGCGTCCCACTACTCTGACGGGAATAAAGTTTGATCTGTCCCCTTATCACCTACAACGCCAACGACGTGGGGACAGATCATATCGAATTTTTTATTACCGTTTGGCCCCCTAAAAACTTCAGGGGGACAGACCGGAAATAATTAGTTTGATCTGTCTCCTCGTCACTAACAGAGGAGAAATATCGAACTTTTTATCATCATCATTATCATCATCATTTCAGCCGAAAGACGTCCACTGCTGGACATAGGCCTCCCCCAAGCATCGCCACAACGACCGGTCCTGTGCCTTCCGCATCCAGCGGATTCCCGCGACCTTCACCAGGTCGTCGGTCCACCTTGTGGGGGGCCTACCCACGCTGCGCCTTCCAGTACGCGGTCGCCACTCCAGAACTTTACTGCCCCATCGGCCATCCGTTCTGCGAGCAATGTGCCCCGCCCACTGCCACTTAAGTTTGGCAATTCTTAGGGCTATGTCGGTTACTTTCGTTCTCCTGCGAATCTCCTCATTTCTGATTCGATCACGCAGGGACACTCCGAGCATAGCCCTCTCCATTGCCCTTTGAGTGACTTTGAGCCTTCTTATGAGGCCCATTGTGAGCGACCACGTTTCAGTACCGTAAGTAATTACTGGCAATACACACTGGTCAAAGACTTTCGTCTTGAGACACTGCGGTATTTTGGACGAGAAGATATTGCGTAGCTTCCCGATCGCTGCCCAACCGAGTCGGATTCGACGATTGACCTCTTTCTCGAAGTTGGACTTACCTAGCTGGACAGTTTGTCCTAGGTATACATAATTGTCAACAACTTCGAGTGTAGATTCTCCGATGTTTACGGGAATGGGTGCTATATGGGAATTCGACATAACCTTTGTCTTGTCCATATTCATCTTAAGACCCACTCTATCAGAAGCTCTACTGAGGTCATCGAGCATTGTACCGAGGTCCTCCATGGTCTCAGCCATGACTACTATGTCGTCGGCAAACCGAAGGTGAGTGATGTACTCGCCGTTTATGTTAATGCCTAGCCCCTTCCAGTCTAGAACCTTGAAGACATCCTCCAATGCAGCAGTGAACAGTTTCGGAGAGATCACATCTCCCTGTCTCACACCTCGCTGCAGAAGGATAGGTTTCGAGGCTTGGTCCTGTAATCGGACTGACATAGTGGCGTTTTCATACAAAGACTTTAACACTTCGATGTACCGATAGTCAATCTGGCACCGTTGAAGAGACTGTAGTACCGCCCAAGTCTCGATCGAATCGAAGGCTTTCTCGTAGTCCACAAACGCTAAACAAAGAGGCAAGTTATACTCTTCGGTCTTCTGTATAACCTGCCGCAGCGTATGTATGTGGTCTACGGTGCTAAAGCCTTTTCGGAAACCGGCTTGTTCGGGAGGCTGGAAGTCGTCAAACCTTTCGAACTTTTTATCATATCATAATTATTCAGATGTTTAGGCTTTTCTTTGTCGTATTAATACTTGTTTGTTGTACTGTTATTGTGTTTAAATGTTTGTCGGTCTTGTGTGGTCAAACAAATCATACAGTTCATTAAATTTAAAAACAAATTTTCAATACAAATTACCAAGTAGTTCAAATATATGTTACTAAGCTGCAAACGCCATTGTATTTTTTTCCATTTTTCTTCATAAATATCTTCAAAGGAACGATTAAATCTCTGTCATATTTCTTCGTAATCTTTGTTTGCTTAGCAACAAAATACTGGTAGGTAATCTAAGTTATATAACAACAAAGAAAATGAAATGAAGAATATTTCTCAGAAGTAGGTATATAAATTAAATTCTTCTTGTTATAGTAGCAACTAGGGCATTTTATCAATAGCACACCTGAAGATCTTTGGTTCTAAGTTCAAAAAAAATATTTTGGAGAGAGTTGAAAATGTTCTTGGGACCTAGCACTGTCATCATCGAACTAGTATATCCTCACCTCTGTATACCAAGTGATCCGTTTGGGCTGGGCAGCATTTGGCAAACTTCACCGAGTATGTCGCCTTTACCGCAAAGTTTGAAGACAAAGGTCTTCAACCGGTGCGTCCTGCCTGTCATGACTTGCGGTGCCGAGACGTGGGCACTGACAATTGGGCTAGTCCACAAATTCCCGTTTTTTACAAAGCAGCTTTAATTTTTGTAATAACACACACATAATTATGTAATATTCAGTAATTTAAAGCCCTTCATGGCAAAAATCGGTTTAGCTAAATCGCAAAAACTCAACATTTAGATGGGGTCTCGATGTAGCATACCTCGGAGAGCACCATGTTAAGCTGTCGGTCCCGGTTTTCATATGAATATCTGTGGCAATCATTACGGGTATTCAGAAGCCTAAAAGTCTGACAACTGAACTAACTTCCAAATGGCAGTGTTACCCAGTAAATGGGTCTAAAATGCAGATGTTTAGTCGCATCTGGCTAGACTGGAAGCCGACCCCAATCATCATCATCAACTCAGCCTATCGCAGTCCACTGCTGGATATAGGCCTCTCCCAAGTTGTGCCACAACACTCGGTCCTCTGCCTTCCACATGCAGTCTCCCCAGCCACGTTCTTCAGGTAGTCGGTCCACCTGGCGAGGGGGTGCCCTACGCTGCGTTTGCCAATTCGCGGTCTCCACTCAAGGACTCGTCTGCCCAAGTGGCCATCGTCGGTCCTTCGACAGGCATGGCCAGCCCACTGCGGCTTCAGCTTAGTGATCCTACAAGCTATGTCGGTCACTCCGGTTCTTTTCCGGGTAATCTCAACCTCAATATAATTGAGAAAAGGCTCGGAGGATGATGATGTTACTAGCTAGCTTATGTAGACTCGGAACAAGTAACGAAGTTACGTTCAGTGGAACCTGTATTCTACTAATATTTTCGTCTGTTCTAAACACAGTTTAACCTAAGGCTAGAGGCGTGACTATTAAAACCGGCCAAGAGCATGTCGGGCCATGCTCAGTATTATAGGGTTCCTTAAGTAGGTGTAATTACAAACGAATCAAATCGAATATTAATCATGGCTATTTTCGTTTTTGCAATAATCGGCAGCATTCGCGACTCAGAGCGTGTTGTTAGTAGCGCCATCTAGCGATAAATTCAAGAAGCCAAATTTAAGACGTTTGTCATTTCAAAGTTACTTTTTGTGATTTTTTCAAATAGAAAGTAGCTAAAGGAGCATTATTTGCTATGATAATTTTTCTCTAAGGTCAATGACCTTTGAACTAGGACGTTTTAAGTATTTTTCAGTTTTCTCTCTATAACTCAAAAAATTATAATCACATTATACTCGAAATAATTTTAAAAGAGAGTTTTCACAAAGGTCTATCAATGTGGAAGATTATAAGTTTCTACATTGCATAGTTTAGAAATGGCAGGGGGGGGGACACTTTGGCGGGCTATATTTCGCAGATGGTACACCTGATAAAAAAGTGGTGTATCAAACATTACCTTCATTTTAGTAGACCTATTCAATGATATCCCACACGAGGGGGTGCAGCGAAAAAAATTTTTTTTTCTCCATTTCACATGTATGGACGCCACCCCTAAAATACGGAAAAACGATTATTTTATTCTTTTAAAATTGAGATCTATATGTAGACTATTTTGTAACAAAATTTCATTTACTTATGTTTATAACTGTAGAAGTTATTAAGCTGTAAAGGATTAGGACAGACGGACAGACGGACAGACGGACGGACATGACGAAACTATAAGGGTTCCTTGTAGGACTTCGGAACCCTAAAAAGGAAGGAATTAGAGCAAGGTTGGTCGGGGTGACCAGGTTCATTGTCAAAAAATGGTAGGTCCCTGAAATTATCAGCTGCGTAAATACAGGGGATGGACATTAAATGTGTGTAATTGTCTCTTTTTATCCTCCTCTTTACATTATAATGTGACGTTAACCGTAAGGGTATGGGTGTACTGATAGCGATGGAGAGGTACCATTATGTAAATGTTGACTTTTATTTGAATATTTGTAATACAAAATAACTGGTCAAGTTTGGGGGGATATGCCATAATCGCCATGCTTGACAGGCGGGTTGGCGATCGCAGTTGGTTGGTTAAATACTCAAAGAACGCAGCCATTTTTTTTTTTTTTTTTTTGCATTTTATGGCACCCTTGAGAAGATCAAGGTGGTGCAATTCTTTACGTACGGCACCACATGGAACGCTTACTAATACTGGAAGTTGAATAAGATATTTACACTAAAGCGTCTTTTAAAGTATGAATCAAGCAAATGCAAACCCATTTGATATGGGTACCCAAACCAATATGCTGAGCGGTGGCCGTTTTGCGCGGATGTGACGCATATCTTACCACACTTCTTGGCTCTGTACCTGTATTTGTTGTGTTCTTGAATTTTTTGGTAATTTTGTGCGTCACTTTTGAAGCAAATAAATATTTTTTCTTTCTTTCTTTCTTTCTTTCTTTTCTCTTTCATTTTTTTTTTTTCCATTAACAATATAAAAAACAGTCGTTCTTATATTGACTATTATATAACTTTTTCATCCCCCCATCTCGGAAAGAGTATTTTTGCTCTTCGATATCTGAGTGCAAAAGCCGTTTTTATCCCCTAGAGGATAAAGTAAATTGAATTTAGAACATCGTGTACACTAGGTTTGTGAATTCAAAACATCATTAAACCTATTTACTTTTTATTTACTTCTCCCTCTATGGTGCCGAATTTATCATACAACCTTTTTTAATTTGTTAAAAACTCAGACTCGGAACCTTGTTGGTGTACTTTTTTTTTATTTGCTTTGCGCGTGCCAGATACTTTTCACGTCATATTATTAAAACCTTTGGTTAAAAACAAGAAACTTGAAAACAAGTGAAAAACCTAAAATGCACAGGTCTATTACCCTAAAATGAGTGGTTCTAGCGACGAGGAAATTTATTTGACGCAAACAGAATTGACTGAAACTGTTAATAATGCACAAATGAGCTTTCTCCCTCAACAATCACACGAGAAGTATTTGAAACAATACGATATGTTTAACATGTGGCGGCTAGACAAAGGAACCAAAACTTTCTCAGAAAACGTTTTGCTCATTTACGCCAAGGGAATCCGATGAATCGGTACAACTATTAAGTATGACAGATAGTTTACCGAAAAACAGTACACAAGTACGTTAGTACTATTAGATATTCTGTGACACAAGTCACTAACACCAACATTACAGTACCTAACAAAAATATCAACATAAGTAACTGTAGCAACGTTACTTAAAATTTTTCTTAATTAGGTATACCTAAGTATTATTTGTTATAGTTTAAAGATTATTCTGTAATACTTACCTATCATAATGTAGTAGTTAATACCTAAACTGAAATAAAAGTATCTTGTGATTGTAAATGTTTTTTTTTGCATTTAGTCATTTCCTCGCTGAGGTGGGATGAAAAGTTACGTGTTGCACTCGAGTGCAAAGATTTTTCACCTTGTGCTCTATTGATTCCCTCGCTAACGCTCAGTGTTCTAAGTTTTGAATCACTCGCTGCGCTCGTGATTCAATTTTAGAATCCTTCGCTTGCTCGGACATCAAAATTGAGCACGCGGTTAAAAAGCAACTTTGCACTCTTGTATAACAAATAACTATTATTATCATCAACAGTTCATCTAGTAACTTCTTTCATGTCACTTATATAGGACATCACTTTAGTCTTCATCAGTCTCTGCCTACAATCGGTAAATAATAAATAAATAAATAAATATTTTTGGGACATTTTACGCATCACCATCTCTAGTCCCAAACTAAGAAGAGCTTGTACTAGATAATGGATATGGATAACTAAGAAGATCGTGATCAGCAGTTCGACACTCGAACCACTAGACCATAGAGGTCGTCAATTTACTTGTTCCAAATATGTACTGTCAATTTATTATAATTCCCATCGCATTCTAAAACGTAATACATTGTAAGTTACGTTAACAAAATTATAAACATAACACGAACAACTTAAGAAGGCTTACACGCACAACTAAGTAAATCTTCTTACCTTCCCACACAAATATGTGTATGTTAAGCCTCCCCATACCCCCACCAATTAAATTATTTTACGAAATTACACAAATTCTATTCGCTTCATCATCGCAAAGGGACCCCACCCTGCGGTGTGTCAGGATATCCGAAAACAATAAAACGCTCGAGCGATTTTAATCCTTTAAGCCTTTGTCTCGCAGACCGTTAAGGGTCGTTTTTGCTTGATTAATCTAATCCATACCATTGTAATTGCTCGCATGTACGTTTCTCGGACTACCGTAGTTTCCGTATAGAGGATTATTTGAGTGATGTATTTATCAGTTCCGAGTTAACACTCGAGCGGACTGGCAGATAGAATTAAGGTGGTATATAGATAATATATTATTTGCTGTTACAATGTGATATGTATATTTGTTGGGCATTGTTATTATATATTTTCTCCCACTTTCTCGGAAATTGGTTCATTATTCAAAAAAAAAACATCAATCGGGTCTTTTCCGTACGCATCGAAATAAGACGCTAGTAATATCCAACACGACAATAATATAAATTGCTGGACAGGTTTTATTTTTTAGATATGCCACTGAGATTTTTAAGTACACATTTACATAAATTCGGTGTTTTAGGTACAAAATATTTATTATTGTAAAGGCTGAATGCGCATTTTTTTTTTCAAAACTTTGAAAATAGAACAAGAACCGCGTGCGGACGAATCGGCACGAATGAAAATTAGATACTGTTAAATTTATTTGTGTATTGTTTCTTCGCAAATGAGAGAAAAGTACTATACAAGTCTCGGCTGAAATAGCAATTAATGGCCTCGTTTAGTTAAAAAGAATTCGGCTGGCGCCTCGTCCTTTTAAAATCACTTGGGAAGTACTCGGCTTCGCCTCGTAATTCCAATATTACTCGGCTGTCAATTGCTTCATTTCAGGCCTCGACAGTAATGTACGGTCGACCGCACGTTGGTGGTAACACTTTGACATTAGCAGCATCTTTATTTCGTAAGCAGTAAGGGCGGTTTTCGAATTGTAGTGTTACCACTGTCATGCAGTCGACTGAACTATTATTGGTTGATTGTAATGAGAGAAAATAGTGGAATCTGCTTGTTATTCTCTGAAACGGTCTACTGAGGTACAAAGGAGATATTTATAATGACAACCTTATTCTTATTTCATTATTAAGAAAATAATACACATTTTTTATTAGAAACTAGCCTATGCCCGCGGTTGCGCCTGCGTATAATTCGGTTTAAATGTGTTATCGCATTCCTCAGAAACTGTGAACTTTCTCAGAGGAAAAAGTAGCCTATCTGAGGTCTATCTTCGTGCCATGTTTCCATCCAAAGGACAAAAAAAGCAGTTGCGTGCATTGCATATAGGCATATAGGCAATTAGGCAGTACCCAGTGACTTCCTCATTCAAATTCAAGTGTGATGTTTGTTTAAAATCTATTGCAAAATTTGTTCCGAACAGACAGACGGAAAGTAACGTAGTAAAAGCAGCACCAGTAAACAAAGTAAAAGAAAAAATGCATTATCTACCTGTTTTCCTTCATAATAAAGATGGATTTTAAAGCTCCAGTAATCCGATATCATCCATCAATCCCTGTTTCGTAGTTTTGGTTTTCTTTTATTTTTCCTTTCAGTTCATTGTTTATCCTGGGAACAGCAGACATAAAAGAACTATAAAAGATAAAAGATATTTTTTTGTAAAACTGGAGTATACAGCCACTTGCTGCGAACAACCATAGTGAAGCCAACAAAAACCGTGCACCCTCATGTACAACCAGTGTTCACGCACACACATGCACCTTAAACCGTGCTCACCCCTCTCAGTTCACATGTCGCGGCATCTTCCAGTAAGCATCGCGAAAACAAATATCCTTCAGGTGCATGGTGTGTACGTGAGTACTGGTTGTACATGAAGGAGCACGGTTTTTGTTGGCTTCACTATGGTTGTTCGCAGCACTTAGTCTGTCTTTTTTACTATGTCTGTGTAAACAGCACAAAATATACAACGTTACTTTATATTTACGCAGTTTGAGAAACCGGTTTGAGAAACGATTGAGATAATATTTTTATTACAAATCACACACTGTTCCTAAACCACCAATTTTATATCTGGTACCAACTGTATTCTACGCAAATAAATGATTCTTTCTTTCTTTCTTTCAAATTACATGCTTTTAGAGCTATTTAAGTTCCCCAGTTTGTAACAGGATAAAATGCAAAAATGTCGTATAGGGACTACCTGATGTACGAAAACTAATCGAGCTGAACCTGCTGGACCTTAAGGACCTGTTCACGATCCACTCATCATCCTCCGAGCCTTTTCCCAATTATATTGGGGTCGGCTTCCAGTCTAGCCAGATGCGTCTGAACATCAGTATTTTACACGGAGCGACTGCCATCAGACCCCCGCAACCCAATTACTGGGTAATACTGACATTCGGAGGTTAGACCAGTTGTCAGACTTTTCAGGCTTCTGACTACCCGTAGCGACTGCCATAGATATTCGTATGACAACCGGGACCGACAGCTTAACGTGCTCTCCGAGGCACGGAGGGGTCTCGATGTGTAACGAAACGGTCACCCATCCACAGACTGACCGCGGCAAGTGCAGCTTAACCTTGCAGATCGTACAATCCGCGCAGTCGTTGCATCGCTACGATTCACGATCCACTGATGTACTGAATTTAAGGCGCATGTAGAAGCCAAGTGACGCCCCCATCAGTAAAAAAATATATTACTCGCTGAATACATAATTTATCGAAAATTCGTTTAAAACAATTGATTTAAAGGTACTGTAGTTTAATCAGAAACTATTAGTTACTCAGTGGACGATCCACTATTTTTATACATATCCTGACTTTTTATTTTCTCCATTATTATTCTTTAATCAATCAATCAATCAAAATGTTTATTTGTGTACATAGGTAATTTTGGTGTTAGGTACATTATAGGTAGCCTCTCTGTGTGCTGCCACAGGTGGCATACAAATATTAGTACTTAGTTAATTAAACATATTATACATCAATATTATACATTATTATTAGAATGAATAACATTAATTTACTTTATTCACATAATTATTATTTAAGATTTAAATTATCATTCGTCGTCGTTCCGTTAAAAAAACTTAATACGAAAATTAATGAGGCGATTACACAGAATAAGAACACTCGAACTATTAATAGCAATAGTAAACAGTTTGTCCAAATCGTTTACATAATTTAATTGCTACGTTATGGTACTCTGTGGGACCGACTTCTCCAACTTGAGCCTAGTTTAAACTTTTGGTTAAGCTTATATTAAAGTAATGGTTATAGTATTGAGATAACGCTAGTTTAGTTCTGTTTGTTTAACAAATTGAATTGTGGAGAAGTTTATACGGTACAAGGAACACTTAATCGGCTCAAATACAAAATTAGTGGAGGGTGTCGTAAAAAATTGGGGAAAAGAAACTAAGGAATTCACCAGAGAATGGGCAGCAGCGTTCTATGAGTATTTATTTAACCAACTTCGATCGCCAACCCACCTGCCAAGCGTGGCCCCCTTCCCTTTCCTCCTTTTGGGGGAGGCCATGTCCAGTATTAGACGTCTTTCGGCTGAAATGATTATGATGACAAAAATAATAACGATGTAATTGAGAAAAAAAAAAAATCACTTAGAGTCAGTTTTTCAATCGTCTACATACATACAATACATAAGCAGCCCATTATTCTTCTACTTCTGCTCTCTTTCTCTGAATGAGAAGGTTGAGGTCTTTAAGTCTTATACTACACACATCATCGAGAACTGTATGTTGCACTCTCATGTATGCAGGTTTCCTAACGATGTTTTCCTTCACCGTTAAAACAAGTGATAATAAAATTCTGATCGAACCGATTAAAAAACCAGCCCTTAGTAAAATTATATACCTATAGGGGGATGCCTACGTCCAGCAGTGGACTTATTTCGGCTGAAATGATGATGATGATGTGCAATTAAAGAAACTTGAATTAAATTAAATATTTTCAGATAATAATTGATTTTACAAATTTTAGCCATAACTAGCTACGAGTACACATACTAAAACAAAGTCTCTGTATTTTTTTTTTGTTTCTTTTAATTGCAATCAGAATCCTTACTAATTGCCATATAAGTAATATAACAATGTGATTAATATCCCAATCAAACCATAACCAAACCAAGAATATAGCCAAATAGAACCGACAATAACATCCCTAATCAAATACAATTATAATTAACCAACCAAATCGAATTTATAAATGAAAGCAATGCGTTCTACATGGCCACGATAGGATTAATATTTCCAATATAGAGACGATAATTTTGACTAATTCACCTACTAATCTTCACGCCGAATGCGTTCCGGTGTAGGCAGAGGTAATTTATAGTTTTATTCGTGAGAAAGAACGTTAATCCGTAATGATCTATAATTATAGAAACTGATGGGTTTCGACATGGTATTTGGTAAGGTGTGTGAACTATGGTTTTGGAAGTGAAAAGTAAGCTAAGGGTCATTTCATATTGCCGCGGAAGAAAAGAGAAGGGAAACTATTTCGCCTGGACGCGAGAAAGGGTGCGCAAATTCGCGAGAATGCTCGAGAATTCTCGCTAATTCTTTTGCAATACGCTTGACGCCACATTTCGCCTCTCTTCGCCTCGCTTCCCACAGATTCCTTCGACATCGCCAACGGTAGTGGCGGGAAATTGCCACGCAGATCACGGATTGTATTGATGCCAAATTGAACGTCTAATGGTCACCTGTGTGTCACCTAATGGTCACCTAAAGACAATAATTGTGGAAAGAAATGACAGTTCATCCATGACATATTCCTTCATGACATCTAATTCCTGTACCTTATGCATGTAATTTTTTTAAGTTAACTTGAAGATTCTATTGTATGCCTTATGAGGTAAATTGTGCTGACCAAAAATTCTTATTTCTTAATAAAATGTTTCTGCCGTCATTCAAGGATGGTTTAAATGTGAAAGTTAAATTCGATAACACGAGTTTCCTTAGCAGTTATAGCGACTATTGTATTATACCAGAAATTGCAGGTCCAAATCCTGCTCCAGAACGATTTTTATTTCCACAATTTACATCTATTTCATTTAACTAAACCACTAGTTAATTCACCAATATTATAATCATAATTTTCTATTAAGCCGGGTACAGATTATTCGCAACACAACATGCAATAAAAGGGGTTGACACTGAAAATCAGCGCTGTGTTGTGACTCACGTTACAACACAGCATCATGCTGAGTGTCAACCTCTTTGCCGCAGCTACGACATGGAAAGTTAGTCTTGTTATGATATTACAATTATGTAGGTATCACAGTAATTCCTAAAATGTACCTAATGAAGTTATTTCTTATGTGCACCTACCGCATGTCATCTTGTAGTGGCAATAAATAATTTTTCGTTCTTTCAATGCAACACGATTATTATGGTCAAACCACGCGCACGCTGCGCGCTTACATTCGCGACATCGCCTTAATGTATTGAATATAATGCGTACAATAAATTCTGTCAACTAGCTGAGGTGGGGTAATGCAATGCGATGGGCCCTACCAAGGCGGCTATTGGCTAATCACTAACGCGGCAGTTCTGACGGCTCACGTAAGTGGTGGAAACTGATTTGTTGTTTGAAGAGGTGAATAGTGGCGACCTACATTAGTGAAATTTCATAGATGTATTGATAGACTTCGGTTGCATATTATGAGGCATCTATGGGGTGTATGGTCGATGGTTCGCGAATATATAAATTTATGGAAAATGTTGCGTTGTGGAACTTGCGGATAATCTGTACCCAGCCTTAGATTTTGTCTGAACTATGACTAATATGGCCATTATCTCTCAAATGAAAACTTCAATACCACCTAGGCAATAGCCTAGGTGGTATTGAAGTTGTCATGGGCAAAGGTAACCGCTTAATAGCAGGAGGGCCTTTAGCTCGTTTCGCCATCCTATATATATACTATATAAAAAATAATATATAATATATGGCAATAGGCTCGCCCCCTATTACATGGGACTATAACATAACTGGCGAAATGTGGGTGTACTATTACACCTCTGGCTACCCCTTCGGGGCAATACAAGCGTGATATTATTTTATGTTATGTTATAAATTTTTAGTATTACATTAGTACCATTAAAACGAAATTAAATACTTCTTAACTGGAATGAACCAAATATATAGCTGTAATTAGCCATTAAGATACACGTGGCACCCTTAATTAGGAGTTGGTACCGACATTAGAACACTCTGTTTGAGGACAATATTCTGAATTTAATGAACAATTATGAGACTTCTCGGAAAATTAAATTTATATTGTGTTACCTACGAAGATACACCTAAGAACAACCAACTCTTGTTTTATTGTTTTAAGTATACGGAATAATTATGAACTCATTAGCAATTCTTTAAGAGATGTTGTCAATTTTAACAACTTTTACTTTGGGACCAACCCTTAAGACGCTGACAACAGCCAAATACCCCAAATAGGCTTTTTTTAAAAACATTTTTAGCTGTATCTATTCAGTTTGTGGCACTGAAAAAAATATATGTTAATCTTGATCGTATTTTCTAAAACTGTATTGTGCCCAAAACACGTTTTCTTGAAGTTTTCTCGATAGAAAAGAATTTTAAACTAACCTCTTAAAAAATGCTTTAAAGCAAACAATCTCTATTATTTACTAAATATTATAAATAAAATTAAGAAAACATTTGAGAAAGACAATAATCTAAACATTTGTTGTTTCTGTTTTTCAAATAAGCTTTTATTTTTTTAATAAAAAAATATATTGTTAATTTTCATTCAAGTTGAGCGACCCACCCGACGTCCCTCCGCTCGTTGCCTCTCTTTCTGTTCTGTTCAAAACAACAGTGACCGCAGACGTCTGATTTTTTAGGTGTTGTCAGCGTCTTAAATCACAAAAAAAAAACCACGGTTCCCTACATTTTGTCGATTCATGTAGGGATCAGCCGATTTCAGGGTCGGTTCCATTGTAAAAGTTTGTGGAGGAACGAGGTATCATGTCCTTCCAACTCAAAGGGAGGATCCTACGACCAGGCTGGTTCTGCACCTGGCGGCTACTGCCCAACGGTTGATGTTGGGCGCTTGTATACAACGTGTATCAGAAATGCGTGGTCATATTTTAAGAGCTTATTCAGGGCATCAACTCAGCCTATCGCAGTCCACTGCTGGACATAGGCCTCTCCCAAGTTGCGCCACAACGCTCGGTCCTCTGCCTTCCGCATCCAGTCCCCCCCAGCCACGTTCTTTAGGTCGTCGGTCCACCTGGCAGGGGGGCACCCTACGCTGCATTTGCCGATACGTGGTCTCCACTCAAGGACTCGTCTGCTCCAACGGCCATCGGTTCTTCGACAGACATGGCCAGCCCACTGCCACTTCAGCTTACTGATCCTACAAGCTATGTCGGTCACTCCGGTTCTTCTCCGGATAATCTCGTTACGGATTTTATCCTTCAAAGAAACTCCAAGCATAGCTCGCTCCATAGCTCGCTGAGCGACTTTAAATTTGTGGACTAGCCCAACTGTCAGTGTCCACGTCTCGGCACCGTAAGTCATGACTGGCAGGACGCACTGGTTGAAGACCTTTATCTTCAAACTTTGCGGTATAGGCGACGACAAGACTCGGCGAAGTTTGCCAAATGCTTGCCATGCTATTCAGGGCATAGCATGGAACAACTATAACTATGGGAAAAAAATCCTAAAATCGCAAAAAAAATATCAGCTGTGGGGTACCTACTAAATTATCGATGTCGCTCGACAAAATGTAAGGATCAGCTGTTTTTGTACCTTACTCTCATCATTGCCTACGTCTCTGTTATTTTCCATGTAGCGAGATAGATGTCACTACCAGTTGTTCAAATATTGATTCCTTAAAGAATTGCTAATGAATTCAAAAACAACCCGTAAAAAGCCCAGTGGTTGAATATACTTACCTATGTCTATGCGAGGTGCCCGCTACTATATTATGTAACTCACTCGCGATCGCAATCATGTTGATTTCAATGATAGAATAGAATAGAATAGTATTTATTTGCATCAAACATGGTACAATAAGGTGTTAGAAAACATTATTTTGAACTAATACATGTTCCACCAGGTACTGGCATACAATTTTTTTTCATAATGCATGTTAAATAAATAAATAAATATTTAACAATACTTTTAAATCATTTTTGATCATTGCTTTACGTTGGGACAATGCGTCTTAAGGCGCGCGTCGACCTATCGGTATCATACACATCGTACGGATCGCATTAAGGCGATGTAGTTGCTAAGTGGCGCCCCCTTCAGTAAAAATATTATTACTCGCTAAATACATCATTTATCGAAAATTCGTTTTTAATAATTGAAGTACAGGTACTGTAGTTTAATCAGAAACTATTAAGGGCGCGTTTGCATATCAGGCAAAATTATGCTGTTTTTAGGTACAATTTAAGGCATTACCAAACAAAATCCAATATAACTAATAACTACCTCGTATAGATTGGTTCTTCATCTTCAAATGATAATAACTTGATCATCGAAAATTTTAGTTTTTTATAATGTAAAATCGATCTGTCGTTGCCATTTTTCACAAATTGGGTTGAGTTTAGGTACATTTTTTGTGCTATTATTAACATATTTTACTATTTCTAAAAATACTATTTGTTGGCAAACATATTCAATTCTTAATGCTATTTTTTATTATTTATGTAAATGCCATAAGTAGTCGCAGAAAAAATTAAAACCGTAACTTATTTTTTCACATTTTTTGCTCGTCTGGATGAATCTTAATCGATTGCATTAGGGGTTATTTTATTTTGATACCCGTCTTGGTTTATTGCACAAGCATTTTGAATGAAAATGTAGTCCGCGCGCAGCCGCCGTCGAGAGTGGACACGTATCGCCTGTTTGGAGCGCCTCGAGTTGAAAAAGATCACTATACAAACACAAAATATTCGATAAACAAAATTTGATACTTGAATTACTTGACAAAGTAAGATTTTTATTGTATTTTATTTCGCTATAAAAAGTTTGTAACTAGGGTTTCTAAACGCCTATTCGTCCTGGAATTGGAGTGACCTGAAGGTGTACTTCGGTGACTGCTACTGGAACTCCTTGACGTGTTGTACTAGGTGAGCCGAGTTTGGGCTCGTTTTGGTAATTATGATGATACTTTACCTCCGGACTTGATGGAGTGACCTGAAGGTGTACTTCGTTGACTGCTACTGGAACTCCTTGACGTGTTGTACTAGGCGAGCCGAGTTTGGGCTCGTTTTGTTAGTTATGATGAGACCTTACCTCCGGACTTGATGAAGTGACCTGAAGGTGTACTTCGGTGACTGCTACCGGAACTCTTTGACGTGTTGTACTAGGCGAGCCGAGTTTGGGCTAGTTTTGTTAGTTATGATGAGACCTTACCTCCGGACCTGATGGAGTGACCTGAAGGTGTACTTCGGTGACTGCTACTGGAACTCCTTGACGTGTTGTACTAGGTGAGCCGAGTTTGGGCTCGTTTTGTTAATTATGATGATACCTTACCTCCAGACTTGATGGAGTGACCTGAAGGTGTACTTCGGTGACTGCTACTGGAACTCCTTGACGTGTTGTACTAGGTGAGCCGAGTTTGGGCTCGTTTTGTTAATAATGATGATACCTTACCTCCAGACTTGATGGAGTGACCTGAAGGTGTACTTCGTTGACTGCTACTGGAACTCCTTGACGTGTTGTACTAGGCGAGCCGAGTTTGGGCTCGTTTTGTTAGTTATGATGAGACCTTACCTCCGGACCTGATGGAGTGACCTGAAGGTGTACTTCGGTGACTGCTACTGGAACTCCTTGACGTGTTGTACTAGGCGAGCCGAGTTTGGGCTCGTTTTGTTAGTTATGATGAGACCTTACCTCCGGACCTGATGGAGTGACCTGAAGGTGTACTTCGGTGACTGCTACTGGAACTTCTTGACGTGTTGTACTAGGTGAGCCGAGTTTGAGCTCGTTTTGTTAGTTATGATGAGACCTTACCTCCGGACCTGATAGAGTGACCTTCCGTCCGGAGGTAAGGTCTCATCATAACTGACAAAACGAGCCCAAACTCGGCTCGCCTAGTACAACACGTCAAGGAGTTCCAGTAGCAGTCAACGAAGTACACCTTCAGGTCACTCCATCAGGTCTGGAGGTAAGGTCTCATCATAACTAAGAAAACGAGCCCAAACTTGGCACACCTAGTACAACACGTCAAGGAGTTCCAGTAGCAGTCACCGAAGTACACCTTCAGGTCACTCCATCAGGTCCGGAGGTAAGGTCTCATCAGAACTAACAAAACGAGCCCAAACTCGGCTCACCTAATACAACACGTCAAGGAGTTCCAGTAGCAATCACCGAAGTACACCTTCAGGTCACACCATCAAGTCCAAAGGTAAGGTCTCATCATAACTAACAAAACGAGCCCAAACTCTCCTCACCTAGCACAACACATCGAGAAGTTCCAGTAGCAGTCACTGAAGTACACCTTCAGGTCACTCCATCAAGTCCGGAGGTAATTCGTAAAAATATAAACAGCAAAAAAATTTTTTTGTAGGTACCTACCAAAATTTTACTACAAAGAAATACGTATAAAAAAATGAATCTTTCAAAGTATCAAAATGAGTTCACTTGACTACTATTCTCGCAGTTAGCGAGCGTACACTTGTGTGTATGACCCGTGTCAATGTAGTAGTTCGATTCTGTACCTATCAATTTTGCGAACGCGTCCTTAACTCTGTAAATTATAGTTCGCTGTAGTTGTAGATAGAAAAAGTGCGAAAAACGGCCACTTTTTTCTCTTTTTTCTATCTACAACTACAGCGAACTATAATTTACAGAGTTGATAGTTTCTGATTAAACTACAGTACCTGTACATCAATTGTTGTTTTCGATAAATGATGTCATCATCATCATCGTCATTTCAGCCAAAAGACGTCTACTGCTGGACATAGGCGTCCCCCAAGCATCGCCACGACTGGTCCTGAGCTTTCCGCATCCAGCGGATTCCCGCGACCTTAACCAGGTCGTCGGTCCATCTTGTGGGGGCCTACCCACGCTGCGCCTTTCAGTACGCGGTTGCCATTCCTCTTATGTTCATCACACAAATATTTGTGTTCTGTGGGAATCGAATCCACGACCTCGAGATCAGCAGTCAGATCCTCGAACCACTAGACCACAGACGTCGTTAAAAAATTTAACCAACCAACTGCAATCGACAACCCTCCTGCCAAGCGTGGCGATTATGGCATATCCCCCCAACATATGCTTGGGGGAGGCCTATGTCCAGCAGTGGACGTCTTTCGACTGCAATGATGTCTTGTCGCTGTATGATGATGATGATGAAATAAAAATAAATAAAAAAATGTACCAAATAAAGTTACTTTTATGTTCACCTACCGCATGTCGTATTGTTGTGGCAATAAATTATTTCTCTTTCTTTCTTTCTTAAATAAAATAATAATATTATTTTTCCTCCTTATTTAATCGGATCAGCGTAAACATGAGAGTAAAACAAAATAATTTATGTATGTAGACCGTATTTACAATTATAATTAGGGCACAAAATTGAATTAACAATTCCGTTTCGATCTAACACCGAAACAGAATAACATAAATCCGTTTATTTTAATACAAATCAGTTATTTTAAGGATTTGTTCTGTTTTGATTTATCATAAAACATTATAGATAAAATGAATTAGTAGCCATATTATTATTGTTTCTGTTTTGTACCTACTTAACTTGACCCTGGTAATTTTTTATATTTTTTATTCATCAACTCAGCCTATTGCAGGCCACTGCTGGACTTAGGCCTCGGGAAGGTACCTTTTCTCCGTAAACATCACATCTTTAACCTAGACCTCCTGAAAACCAATGCAGTCTTACGCTAATACAATTTTTAAGAAACTTGTTCTGTGCATACAATAAACTTTAACACCCGCCACTGACAAAATCTTCTTAAAATCATTAAAATAAACTGATTCAGAGAATCTCTGAACAAACTGTGAACATGTCTAGATTATCACAAACTGAACTGCCTACCCGAATCTCACACACATACGTATCCAAACCGAATCCAGATATTAGGCCTAATACCGATAATACGACTTGTTGTACGAACAAACCTAATAGCTTTTTGTTGGAGGCCGCTCTAATTAGCTCCTAGCCCTCCTACTATACAAGAACGATCCCTAGTAACACAAAAGCGAAAGATAAACAGAAAAACTACTCTAAAAAAACAACAAATTACACACATAAAACCCACGCTACCCACACACATATCGCGCACACATCGACAGACGATCATTAAAAGGAAAACATCTGAAAATCGGCCCCCAAGCAAACTGTTACAAAGGTTTAAGGGTATATAATATAACAGTTCTATTATTTTAACACTTTAACGAAGCGGGACGGTAACTAAAGATTTCTTGAAATTGCAGGTTCGAATACTGCTCGTGAACGATTTTTTCCACAATTAATGTTTTAAGACATCGTCCCTTTTACGCTCTTGTTCTTAGTGGTTTCGCTCTTGACAGAGCGGTCGTGGCCATCATGTACTATTGCCGGGGGCTGCTGAAGCTCGCCTCACGATGCCTCGCCACCGTTCCCTGCTTTCGGTTAGTCTGGTGCATTCATATAACGGCCGGCCCACGGCAGCTTCATTAAATTACTCCATCGCATGGGAGAACTTCCGCGCACTCTTGCTCCCTTCCCTTTTAAGCTAATGCAATAAAATTATTAAATAATATTTAATGCTTTAAAACAATATTCGCTGACGTGACGATCTAACTCTTCCGTTTCTCTTCGATGCTCGTTTCGTCTCCTATCGTCTATCCTCTCTAGTCTGTAAATGCCAAACCTTTCTCAATCTGTGTCACTACATTTTCATTCACTCCACAAAGTTTGCTTAGCACGCTATTCCTCACTCTTTCTCTCAAAGTTACACAAGAGAGAACACTGAACCTTTTTATTTTCTTACATAGTGTCATCTGCGAATAGGCTCTCACTAATAACGGACAAAAGTTTTGTACCAGTACAGTAAATAGATTTTCCTTATCTACTAGTGGTTTGGGTGTGAAGTGCGTTGGATGTTTATTATCTGGATGAAAATGTTAGACAGGAAATTAGGATGTAGGGACGTATTTAAATGATGTTAAGGTGCTGCATTGAATTTGCAACCGTCCCTTACTAACACACGGCAAATTGCGCGTGCGAGAACAGAGCGGAATCGCGCTGTTTTGAGGTTTTTTTTTACATTTTTGCTAATATTTTAGCGAATAAACATGTAAATAAAAATCTGGTGCACCATAATCTAGATATGCACAAGATGTATCTTATTCGCAAAAAACAATAGTAAAAACTATTGGGATTTCCAAATGCAATGCAAAATAGTGGTAAAACGGACCTTACTTTGGAAAATAAATCAATCGAGAAAATTTTATTGAATCGTGTTTTCCCTACACCAAAATCTAGTAAATGTAATGAAAAATCAGATTTATAAAAATTAGATTTACGTCGTATCCACAAATAAAAATATTTTGATTATAAAATCCCTATTATTCTCAATGCCACCCCTTAAATCAACTAAATGCTACTCGCATGACTGGTATTTTATAGATATAAACGGGTTCTACATTACGTGCATACTAACTGAACTCAGTGGTAATTTGAAGTGGTAACTAATTACATATATATTATGACATCTGTTTCACATTAGGCTAGGCAGAGACTATGGATTTCCACTTACTACGATCCTGATTCACTTCTTTCAATTCATCTACGTTCACTAACCTTGTCAAGCTGAAAAAAGGCTGCATGTTGGCCTAACAGCCAAACATAATATTATCTATCTACGATATTCCCTACTAGGGATAGAAATTTGACATAAGCTGCATACAACTTATGTCAAATTTATATCTCTAGTAGAGCAAATCGTGGATAGATAGGTTATTAATTCTGGCCGTTAGTAAGGCCTTAATCCTTCTCGTGCTGAGAAGTGGCCCGTGCCCAGCAGTGGGACAGTTATGGGCTGGTTATATTGTATTTTATATTGTTTAACATAATTATACTTTTTTTGATCTTGGACTAAAATCTTTTTTCGTTTTGTTACAGGTAATTGGTGTTTACTTCAAGCTTCTGAATCTTCAAAATTAGAACCAATTAACTGTGTAAGTAAGTTGTTTTTAATACGTTGACAAGGCACTATGCTAGATGGTCCGGGCTTTCCTAGCTAGATGACTACTTGAGAAGCTGAAACTCTTAAGTGGAAATGCGGTTGGTCTTTTCTCCATACAAACGCACTGACTGTTTTATTTCTGGTTTATAATACCACAGTAATGATTTTTTTTTATTTAAATAAATATGAGCTTTTTCTATAAATATAAATATCTTCGGGACATTTTTACACAGCACCATCTAGTCCCAAACTAAGCAGAGCTTGTGGTATGCCCCTATGTTTCGTTTTTGTTGATAAATTATTTCTAGAAGCCCTCAAAAAATCTTTAAATTGCCTATTTAGACCGCTGTCTAGATAGGGTGCACTACGTTTCACCGAAATACGATCCACCGAAACACGTTTTACCGACAACTATTCGTCGAATGTATCATTCCCCGATGCAACACTTGGTCGAAAGTACATTTAGCCGACGCACGTTTCCCCGAATTAGGCCTAGTGTATAAGTTTGACAACTATTAATGGAAAAAGAAAAACGTAGCGGCACAGTACACAAACTTCTTATTCAGTTTATGAAATGTCTTTCAAATTGGTCCAGTTTCGGAGGAAAAAATAGTCGAGAGCCAAACTTCGAATTATGACTATTTTACTAAGGCTATTCAGTTGGAACTGCAGTTGTCCTTATCACACTTACTTAAGGCAAAGCGACAGTGATAGTTTCTTCAAATACCTAATCATCAAAAATCTCTCTGCCCGCATTACCTCTTAAATAAACTGGGTAGTTTTATCAAAATATGTTAGAAGTCCCAGACAAATATTTTGGCCCTTATATGAGTACGTATGGTGAACTTTAAAAGCCGGTTTTTTTTAAACCGGTCGTTGTGGTGATGCTTGGGGGAGGCCTATGTCCCGCAGTAGACGTCTTTCAGCTGAAATGATGATGATAATGATGATGGTGCACTTTATACCTAGTCTACATTTTTCAACTGTGGGAACACACAGAAACGAAACACTTTGAATAAGACTTAAGAATAATATAAAGCTTGCAAATTATGTAACATAAAGCGAAAAATAAATAAATTGAAAAATCTACCACAGAACCAGTGAGCGTGTAAAATCATTCAAAGTTCATTTGGCACATGATGGATGGCCCCGAATATATTTACATGGCTAAAAATATATAATTTACACACAGTTAATGATCTTTCAATAAATGTGCGTATTGAGGGAGTTTTGTGTTGAAATTATAATAAAATTAAATTTCATTCGATGGCCGGATGACCTGTTGAACAGCCTGTTGAACAGTGCTGCCAAACATAATTTTATAAAATTAGCGAATGAAGTGCCTACAATTGGTAGAAATTGGTAGAATTCAAAATGAAAAATCGGTATATCTATTATCTACCACAAATTAAATCCGCGTGACCCCGTACAGCACCAAACATACAAACAACTACCAGCTGCCGAATTGCGTAAATCACTCGCGATCGCATTCATCTGGATTTCAATGTTCATTGCTCCGTGTGTTTTGACCAAAGACTTTGTATATACTGACGTAAGTTTTGACAATCCGTCAAATTGACAATTACGTACCATGCAATGAATATTGCTGTAATTTCAAAATGAAAGCTGATGTCAATGTGAATGCATTACACAATTACCCCACTGGGCTCTAACTCACGTTAGTAATTTCATGACATGCCGATTAAGTTTCAATGACGCTGCAGTTCGTTTCTGACAGCGATCACCGTAGGCACAGAATATCTAATAGTACTAACGTACAGAACGGCCACTCACCGCCCCCCGCCAATTCAAGATTCCTCGCCCGGACCCCGCACCTGCCCACCGTTTGCAAGCAATTGAACTGCAAGATTGCTATGGATGTCAATCGCCAGTCGCTATACAAGCACGCCATCTCTGAAAAGCGCTAGGAACACAGTCGGTATTACGAGCGGCGAGCATCCCTAACTTACACGTGTGCATTTGTATAAGACGTAATATTGTGTATGTAGGTAGTGCTAGCGTTTAAATATGTTGTATTAAGTGTCCAAGGTGTGCTGTAAATAAGAGAATACGAAAAGCATTGTTGTGATCGAAACTTACCTGCTACTGCATTGCAACTGCACTTCTTTAGTTGATTTCGCCTACTGAACATCAAACAATGCTGTGTTAAGTTCAATATAACATAACATAACATCATCCTCCGAGCCTTTTCCCAATTATATTGGGGTCGGCTTCCAGTCTAGCCAGATGCGGCTGAACATCAGTATTTTACACGGAGCGACTGCCATCAGACCCCCGCAACCCAATTACTGGGTAATACTGACATTCGGAGGTTGGACCAGTTGTCAGACTTTCAGGCTTCTGACTACCCGTAACGACTGCCATAGATATTCGTATGACAACCGGGACCGACAGCTGGACGTGCTCTCCGAGGCATGGAGGGGTCTCGATGTGTAACGAAACGGTCACCCATCCACAGACTGACCGCGGCAAGTGCAGCTTAACCTTGCAGATCGTACAATCCGCGCAGTCGTTGCATCGCTACGAGCCCCTCATATACATAACATAACATAACATCACGCCTGTATTTCCCCGAAGTGGTAGGCAGAGGTGTAATAGTATACCCACATTTCGCCAGTTATGTTATAGTCCCATGTAATAGGGGGCGAGCTATTGCCATTGAGCGGGCACAAATCCAGACTCCGGGCTGCTACTGAGAATTTCCTAATGAAAAAACTCAATAACACTTTGCCCGACCCGGGAATCGAACCCAGGACCCCACGCTTAGCAGTCGCACTTGCAACTACTAGACCAACGAGGCAGTCAGGTAAGATCAAACACACTACATACTGCATAGATGGTGCCGTGTAAAAATGTCCCAAATATTATTGGTAAAGAACCACTTTAATCCAAACTGGCTTAGTACGCAAGTTTCATACAAGACAGGTTCTACTTATACTGGTTTTTCACCATCCATATATGCTTTACTGTACCTAAGTTGGGACTTGTTATCCGCCGATTGCGATTAGGTTCGTATTCCCGAGTGGACTCCATTAGGCTTATTGGCTTACTGGCAACTTGCCATCACTTACGGATAATTTTTCTGGGCAATCCAGAATGTTCCACGAGTTTCGTGGTAATTTGAATAGTAATGGTGTGCTAAACAAGCAATTTTGAAAAGTAATTTATTCTGTCTTATTGCCATTTAACGTTTTAAATGGTATTGCAAATTTTGTAAATGTATTTTTATATCTGTAGCTTCTAGACACTTATCGAAGATTGAAAAAACAACACGCTGTATCAACTTTTTATCATCGCTTAAGAGCGTATGCTCGGTCCGTGGGCTGTTTTGCTCAAAAACGTAACTAAAAAAACTTCAAATCGCTATCTATATCTTTGAAAATACTTGTTAAATGAAAACACTGAGGCAGCATTTTATATTTGCATTGATAAGTAGAATCCGAATCCGTTATAATATTTATAAAAAAAAGTATTTCATTTTTAAATTTTCATTCATAAAAAATAAATAGTCAAAATAGGTCCTAAAAAAATCAAAGTATCAAAATTATTCGTGCTAACGGTTCAGCACTCACGCACACAGAGGAACCATTGTATCGTGCCGTAGTGAGTGTGCCATTCGATAGATCGTGTAGATTTTGACTTGCGCTAAATCGAACATACGCTCTTAACAAAAATAAATGCATGTATACATGCTTTTCATCCCCCCTTAATTGGGGGAGGCCTATGTCCAGTAGTGGACGTCTTTCGGCTGAAATGATGATGATGATACATGCTTTTAATAATAATGGACACCCACTGGCCATGTACATAGAAAATATTATGCCATATTTTTTGCACAAAACTGAAACAGAATTTTGAGATTCGTAAAACTACGTTAAATCATTAATATTATAAAGAGGTTAGATTTTTTTGTTTGTTTTTAATCGATAAAATCTGAAACTAATTTTAATCATTATTTTACTATTAGAAAGCTACTTTACCCAGAAGTAAACTAGGCTATATTTCCTTTCTATTGCGGGCGAAGCCGTCCGAAGTACGTGTTTCAAGCCATATAAGAATGTCAGCGAGAACTCTTACAGGATATACATGGGATACTAATCAGACACATCCCGTCATCCTTTTATCCAGATCAGCGTGTATATGATGGGTACGTAATCCATTCATAATTATACATGCTAAGCACCTGAGCCCAAACAGGGGTGATAAAATAATCCACCGGAGCGATGACGTCATCGATCAAACTCGCTGCATGTTAGCAAATTATTTAAATATGTATTAACACTGATAAGATGCAACGTGAAACAGCATTTTGTAAAGCATTTTAGGGGTTTAGTTTTTTGAATGATAAATATTCTGTTGAGAATTCAAATTCAAATTATTTAAATTTTGGAAATAAAATATCGCTCACGAGCAGGATTCGAACCTGCGACTCCTGACTCAGTATGCCAGTGCTTTAGCCACTAAGCTACCGTGAACACTGCTCGTGGTATCAAAATTAACCTCCACTTTTTGTACGTCTTTGGGTGACGTCAGCGATATCTTATTAAGAAACAGTGTTTGTATTATTTGTTTGTTTTTTATTAGATTTTGCTTCGCATGCGTAAATGCGTTAAAAATAATCAAATTCAAATGCTTTTTGTTTCAAATAAACCTAATTACAGACAATTTTGAAACGTCAGGCTCTAGTTGCACGGTTCAAAATTGTTTTTTGCTAAACTACATAGTATGCACTATAATCAGACCAAGTTTGACGCTGGTATGTATAACATTTATAATATAAAAGTTCTTGTAGTTCGTTGTAACTTTGATCGATGTTTTAATAATAAATACTGGTAAATTACGGTTTACGGTTTATGACGTATTACAAAAAAACTACTTACTAGATCTCGTTCAAAACAATTTTCGGTGGAAGTTTACATGGTAATGTACATCAATTTTTTTTTTTAGTTTTCATCTTCTTATTTTAGAAGTTACAGGTGGGGAGACACACATTTTCATTTTACCACTTTGGAAGTGTCTCTCGTGCGAACTATTTAGTTTAGAAAAAAATCATATTAGCAACCTCAATATCATTTTTGAAGACCTATCCATAGATACCCCACACGTATGGGTTTAATGAAATTTTTTTTTGAGTTTCAGTTCTAAGTATGGGGAACCCCCAAAATTTATTGTTTTTTTTTTATATTTTGGTGTCAAAATCTTAATGCGGTTCACAGAATAAATCTACTTACAAAGATTCAACAGTATAGTTCTTATAGTTTCGGAAAAAAGTGGCTGTGACATACGGACGGACAGACAGACAGACATAACGAATTCATAAGGGTTCCGTGGAATCCTAAAAATGAATTTATTGTGGGTGGTGTATCTAGGTAGGTACTTCCACCCATATACTTAATTTGCACAATAAAACCTTGTAAAACTTATGAAAACAGCACAAATACAGACAAGTTAGTCAAATATACGTGGGACACTCAGAAAGTTTTGCGAAACTAAAAAAAATTGTTCTATACGTACATATATTTTTATCAAATCTTTTCAAAGTACTTTCCACCAGCCTCTAAACAAAGATTCATGCGCCTAAACCAGTTTTCAAAACACTTTTTCCAGTCCGCCGCAGACACCTCGTTTACAGCCTGCTCGAACGCAGCCAGCGCATCTTCCGGCGACGAAAATTGTATCCCTTTGAGCTGATTTTTTATTTTTGGGAATAAAAAGAAGTCACACGGTGCTAGATCAGGGCTGTAAGGAGGGTGACCCAGGAGTTTGACTGGCGTGCTGTCCAGGAAGTCCCTCGTTTTGAGTGCGGTGTGCGCAGGTGCATTGTCGTGGTGGAGCAGTAGCCCGCGGAGCCCTGTGTTTGGTCGCTTGTTGCTTATAACAGAGAAAACTTCTGGCAAACATTTGGTAGTATACCATTCGGCATTAATGCTTCTTTGATCCCGTAAGGGAATTGATACCAAGTGGCCAGTCAAATTAAAAAAGCTAGCGATCAAAATCTTACCCCCGCTTCTAGATCGCTTCACTTTGGTAGGCGTTGGCTCATTTTGAAACACCCAAACGGTCGACTGGCGCTTGGTTTCTGGGTCGTATTGATAAATCCAGGACTCATCACCTGTAACGATGTCGTAAACACGCCGAGACGAGCCTGCTTCAAATTTGTTAAGCATATCACGGCACCATTCCACCCGGGCCTGCTTCTGAGCATCGGTGAGGTTGTGCGGCACCCAGCGTGATACTATCCTCCTCACGCGAAGATGGCAGTGTAGAATCTCGTGAACGCTTCCCGATCCAATCTTCAATATGTGTTGAATCTCCTGATATGTAATTCGCCTATTGTCTTGGATTAAATTTTTCACTGCTAGCACGTTTTCTTCGGTAACAGCCGTCAAAGGGCGACCGCTTCTTTCGTCATCCCCCAAAGTTGGTCGACCGCGCTTGAATTCGTTATACCAACGATACACGGTTGCCTTGGAAGGGCCTTCATCCATGAATGCCATTTGAAGTCTATCGTACGATTCATCCGGTTTCAGGCGACACTTGAAATCGTATAAAATCATAGCTCTAAAATGTTCCCGGCGCAGATCCATATTTCAGTGAGACACAATACTTTGAATTAACTCGCAAAAAATGTGGAGGGAAATTTTGAAATTGGAACTTACTTATTTTTACTTATAAATAATCATATTTTCGAAAAACATTATAACTGGCCAGTCTCCCATATATAAAAACTATTTTTCGCAATACTTTCTGAGGGGCCTGGTAGGTACCTATATAAGAATGGATAACTAGGTATGGACTTTCGACAGTGGTTATAGTAAGGTGTGGTGTAACGAAATAAAGGAGGGCACTTAACTTGGTACTGATGACGAAGATTGACGGCTTTCCGGTACGATCTTTAGCTGATTCGTTGTCCAGGAAGGCAATACTGGCCTTCAGTATCCAAATCTCCACCAAATTCCTTTCTTCTTGCAACTTTAGAATCACCTACTGTGACTCAACTTGTATTTTATATTACCGATTTTGCTAATGTCTTGAAATGTCCTGTCACGGTCGCCAAAATTTCTTGTTTAAGCACAAGAATGGAATTCAATCAATCAATCAACTCAGCCTATCGCAGTCAACTGCTGGACATAGGCCTCTCCCAAGTTGCGCCACAACGCTCGGTCCTCTGCCTTCCGCATCCAGTCCCCCCAGCCACGTTCTTTAGGTCGTCGGTCCACCTGGCAGGGGGGCGCCCTACGCTCCGTTTGCCGATACGCGGTCTCCACTCAAGGACTCGTCTGCTCCAACGGCCATCGGTCCTTCGACAGACATGGCCAGCCCAAAGCCACTTCAGCTTAGTTCATAGTTATTTATTGATAATAGTAATTATTATAAGTCACATTTTAAGTAAATAAATCCTTACTGATCCTACAAGCTATGTCGGTCACTCCGGTTCTTGTCCGGAGAATCTCGTTACGGATTTTATCCTTCAAAGAACCTCCAAGCATAGCTCGCTCCATAGCTCGCTGAGCGACTTTAAATTTGTGGACTAGCCCAACTGTCAGTGTCCACGTCTCGGCACCGTAAGTCATGACTGGCAGGACGCACTGGTTGAAGACCTTTGTCTTCAAACTGAAAATGAATTCCTATTTCCCATTTTTCTGAATGGAATTCCCTTTAGCGAAACTCAGAATAACAAGTAATTTCGTATAATTTTGAATATTAAGTGGTTTTACAAGCAGCCTAGATGATTATCAGTTTCGAAGTTGAGTACCAAAAATCATAAAAAGTGACAATTGTAGAAAAATAATATAGTTGACGTAAAACATAGATAGGAGAATATGCTCTCAGATTTAGGCGCTTGCACAGTATTATAAGGCCGCAATGGTGATTATGATGATCTTTAGGGTTCCGTAGTCCTACAAGGAACCCTTATAGCTTCGTCATGTCCGTCCGTCTGTCCGTACTAAAATGAAGGTAATGTTTCATACATAACTTTTTTATCAGGTATACCATCTGCGAAATACAGTTTGCCAAAGTGGCTTGCAATGTGTCCCCCCCCCTGCCATTTCTAAACTATGCAACGTAGAAACTTATAGTCTTCCACACTGATAGAACTTTGTAAAAACTCTCTTTTAAAATTATTTCGAGTATAATGTGATGATGTGTGTGTTTGTGAGTATGTGTGTTCTCAGTAGCAGCCCGGAGTATGGATTTGTGCCCGGTTATACGGACTATAACATAACTGGCGAAATGTGGGTGTACTATACACCTCTGCCTACCCCTTCGGGGAAATACAGGCGTGATGTTATGTTATGTCAATGTGATTATAAATTTTTGATTTATAGTGAGAAAACTGAAAAATACGTAAGACGTCCTAGTTCATAGGTCATCGACCTTAGAGAAAAATTACCTTAGCAAATAATGCTCCTTTAGTTACTTTCTATTTAAAAAAATCATAAAAAAAGAAACTTTGTGATATATTGATATGAAACACTTCTTAAATTTAGCTTCTTAAATTTAGCGCTAGGTGGCGCTGTTTGCAAAAACTAAAATAGCAATGATTTATATTCGATTTGATTCGTTTGTATTTAGACCTACTTAAGGAACCCTATAATACTGAGCATGGCGGAACATGGCCGGTTTTTGTGTATAACTGTACTTTTAACTCACACATCAAGAACCTAAAACGTATCATTATACATTTTAGTCACAGCACAGTCACAGCTCTTCCAGTCCATTTTGTCGCGGTACAAATCTACTATCTATTGAATTTTAGCCGTAAAATTTCCCTGACCATACATGGCCGTACAAAAATGGGTTGCCAAAAATGGCTGGCCGGCAGTAATTTACGATCTCGTGGGCCGCACCAGACGCGGATAAACGGGGGTTCATATAAAGTGCTCCCCGAATTTTTGTTGGTGTTTTATTTTTTTCATTTTAATTTATCTAGCACGGTGAAGTGGGCGGTGTTCGGGCACCGTTATTTTGTGAATACACTGTTTTTTACGTCTGCGCTATGAATTGAAAATGTACAGCGGTTTTTTTTGTGTTTTTCTTTTTATTAGTTCTAGCTTTGAGAGGACCTACTTTCATAAAGTAGTGATGTAACACAGAACTTTGCAGACACCGTAATGTGTAGAATAGAATATAACAGCTTATTATATCCATCAAACTATAATAGCACTTTTTGTGAGTATACTCGTAATTTTCACACAAATCCTTTCTACCACTTAGTGGCACATCACTCGTTTATTCGCCCCCAAAAGACTCAGGGTTATTACTAGAGATTGTATCTAGTTTTCCTGATATAAAAGCATAGAGGCATTGTTGGGAGTTTCGTGAAAGCACACGACAGCCCTCTTACGGCTTTACTTAATGCGAACTAACTCGAAATTCAATATTCAACACGACATTTTGGTGTAAACATCGCGTGTTGGGCTCCCGGGGGATGGCACAAGGGATAAACTTTAAGAGTTTTAATTAATCACGTCATAATTATTCGAAGAAGGCAAGAGGGGATTAACTTGATGAAAATTAGGAGACGTGAGTCTTGTTTTTGTCTTTAAGTTTAAAATCTTGCATGATTTAAATTAGTGCCACTTGAAACACAAAAACAGAACACTCACACGAATTAAAAAAAAATGAAAAAAAAAAAGACGTGTGGCACTCGGAGACTACCGCGGTAAAGCTATTGCATAGCATATTTTATGTAAATACAAAGAGGAGGTACCCTAACGCCAAAACTCTAAGCAGGCATGAGTCACCAGATTGCGGGGTGAAGAGGGGGATTACGCATGCGCAGTAACGCCCAAACAACCAATGCCACCTAGAGGCGATTTGCAGAACTAAAGAGACAAGCGTGATATTTAAAAAAAAAGTCATTAAAAGTTCTGCTATTCATCGATAGATGGCAAAACTAAAAAGTATCACCGCTGTGCCGGTCGGAGTGGGGGTTGTTAGGTTATTTTCGTTACGGAATTTCTGGATTCAGTCTCCACGCTCAAGGCCCGCGATAGAAGCTATGCAATAGCTTAAGCGCAGTAACGCCGATACAACCAGTGCCACCTAGAGGTGATTTGCAGAACTAAAGAGACAAGCGTGATATTTCAAAAAGTCATTAAAAGTTCTGCTAATCATCGATAGATGGCAAAACTAAAAAGTATCACCGCTGTGCCGGTTGGAGTAGGGGGTGTTAGGTTATTTTCGTTACGGAATTTCTGGATTCGGTCTCCAAGCTTAAGGCCCGCGATAGAAGCTATGCGATAGCTTAAAAACACTCGTAGGGCCGGTATTTCAATGGTCTAATAACTTTTAACTGAGGAATAAATGTGACGTTTAGACAGATTTTATATACTGCAACGGTCAAAATCTCGAACTTATTCCTCAGTAAAAAGTTAACCGGCTATTGAAAAACCGACGCTAATATGAGTAATTTTTAATATCATCATTTCAGCCGTAAGACGTCCACTGCTGGACACAGGCCTCCCCCAAGCATATATAATTTTTAATATATTAATAATGAATACATTCAATATCTCCTCATGTAATAATTTTATTTTGAACCCCATCCACATAAACTTACCTAAATATATCATAAAAACGGGTGACATTGAGGCACGCCCGACAGAAACGAATCTTCTACGCATTTGCAAGCGCGGATAGAACGCACGCGCTAGTTAACGGTGACGTTTTTCCCGGTTCATTCCGCGCCCCTACCAAGAGGGCGTAACGACCCTATAGAAGCTGCGCTTCAAAAACTTACATCTTTTTTGATACACATCAAACAACATCACTCCCAACTGTACTTTCTAACATTAAATGGCTTGACTTAAAACCGCTATCGCTCCCGCCACCTCCTGTAACTCAAACACCACAACATGTTTTGTTGCGTCATCGATCATCTTCATAGACGCTTTTCGCTCGCCCCGCTCACGTCGAAAATTACTTACGGGACCTAACTACATCTCTACGTCGACAAAAAATAACGCCTCAAAGAAAAAAATATTACACGTAGGATGAAAATTTCTTCTGAAAAGCTCGATCGGTTTGACCTCGTTTTATAGTTCAATAGGTTTTGCATATGGCTTTGAGAAGACACTTACTTCGAGTACTGTGGCTTTATGAGAAAGAAGGGGGATAATTATTTGCGGTGGAAAGACTGTAAAAGTGGTATTGAAGGGATGGAGTTTGTACTTACAGAAATGGAATGGCCATGTGGGCAGGGCGCGCATTCCAGCACCATCCACCATAGTGCAGGATATTTCAAAGCCTTTCTCAGCACGCCTTATGCTAGCACCATCCACCATAGTGCAGGATTTTTCAAAGCCTTTCTCAGCACGCCTTATGACTTGTGTGTATAAATACTGTAACAAAAACCCGCAAAAATGCCTTATTGTGCTGTTTCTAACTGCATAAACAAAAGCTGTAAAGTACAGTTGTTCTTTTTTTTTTTTTTAATAATGACGTCAAAATGTAAGGCGTAGTTTTTTCGGAAAGTTGCCACGCATGAATCGCAAGTAAAATTGTGATTACAACCATTCTATCTGTTCCTGTGGTTGTACTGGCGTATCAATAGCAGAACGGTAATTGCACTAAGTTATATTATACTAGCTCTTCCCACGGCTTTGCCTGCTTACTCAAATAAAATATAGCAAATCAAATCAAATCAAATCAATTTATTTGCGAAATATGGGTAAAATTACATTTGATGTTAAAAATAAAAATTACATTTAGTATCACCATATAGCCTGTGTTACCTCTGGATAAAGTAGTTTTCTAATGGTCAAATAATTATTTAAATCGGTTCAGTAGTTTCAGAGATTTTTCGGTTAGAAACAAACAAATCTTTCCTCTTTAAAATACTATTATATTGTACAAGTATAATATCATTCATCATCACCATCATCATTTCAGCCGAAAGACGTCCACTGCTGGACATTAGCCTCCCCCAAGCATCGTCACAACGACCGGTCCCGCGTCCAGCAGATTCCCGCGACCTTCACCAGGTTGTCGGTCCACCTTGTGGGAGGCCTACTCACGCTGCGCCTTCCAGTACGCGGTCGCCACTCCAGAACTTTACTGCCCCATCGGCCATCCGTTCTGCGAGCAATGTGCCCCACCCACATAGTATAGTATGGATTTCTTTTTTATTCTACCTATAAACCTAGCTTCCTAGCCAAACGTAAGGTCGCCGACGTAACACATTTCCAAAGCATAAAACCTGTATCGTTTCGTCACACGGTAACGCGTCAAATGAGCTAATACAGGATACAAGACGCCATTATTATTATGAGCTACCGCACGGGGTAAAAGAAACATCAGCGGATGACAGGGAAAAAATGGAGCTAAGAAGCTCTGGGAAGTTTTGCGACGATATATTATGGATTAATTTGATGAATTCGAGTTTTCTGGGAGCTTGTTTCATGTTATTATTGTGAAATAATTTAGATGGTGAGAGATGTTTTACAGATCCGCTTTTCTTTTATAGATCTCTTTAAAAAAAGTGAGGTACTGCTTGATGTCATACTCAGCAATCAGTGGGGTAATTGTGTAATGCATTCACTTTGACATCAGCTTTCATTTTGAAATTACAGCAATATTCATTGCATGGTACGTAGTTGTCAATTTGACGGATTGATTAGAATTGGAAGGTTTCCCCATTTTTCATAAGTACCTATGTCCAAAACGATTTTATTCAACAGTTGCTAAAATACTAGCATATTCCTATAACTTAATATTTTTTACCTAAAGGCACTACGAATCAGTGGGAGAAAAATATGCTATAGTTGTATTTAACAATGCTTTCGCTTATATCAACTCAGTCTATCGCAGTCCACTGCTTGAAATAAGCCTCTTCCAAGTGGCGCCACAATACTCGGTCCTCTGTCTTCCGCACACAGTCCCTCCAGGTGACCGACGACCTGAAGTAGGTTCGCATAAATAACCTTGTTCTTAGTTTACACTAAACCTCTTAAGGGGTCATTGTACTCATCATTATGAACACCTTTTACTATGGGACACAATCCTAAAATCGCGAAAAAAAAACTGCTGATCCCTACATTTGTGTTCACATAAATCGACAAAATATAGGGAAGACCTGATTTTTTGTCCCATAGTAAAAGGTGTTCATAATGATGAGTACAATAACCCCTTCAGAGGTTTAGTGTAAACTATAGTATTATATTATCTGTGGTGTAAAGAGGTTTAGTATAAACTAAGAATAAAGTTGTATATTTACAATCTTCTTCTTCTTCGTGTCGATATGAGCTACATAATAATAATAGCTCATGTCTTGGGAAAAAGATTAGCCAGTCAGCAGGTTGATAGCGGGGCTGACTGCCCAGGGTGCGCCGGACGATCAATTAAATATCGTCACTCGTGGAGGCTCTTTTAATGTTTTTCTTTTTCTTTTTCTTTTTTCTTTTATTTACAATAAAAACTAAAATTATTATGGTATAAGGTACCTATGCAAAAATTATCTGACTGCCTGTTAAAACAGTTTTATCAGGTAAAATTACTAACATTAGATTAATCAATTATATTAAGGCAGTAACAGCACAGTTCAGTACATAATATCTATTGAGACGCCGCTGTCAGTAGTCTTGCACTCGTTGACAAGTAAAAAACTTTTAAACAAAAAATTGAACCGGCGAAAACAGAAACTGAAAAGCGAAAAATAACTAATTATGAGTCGGCGCCAAACGAACTTTTAACAAGCAAAGTGCGTGCAAGTTGCAAGTGGCCGAGCGGAGAACACATTTTTGGAAAGTTATTGTTTATCGTTGAAAATTTCACGTTGTATTTGATGTGACGTTGTTTTTATTATTTATTTAAAGTAATTTAATGATCTTCGTTGATTGGTTGTTTGGCACCGACTCATAATTAGTTATTTTTCGCTTTTCAGTTTCTGTTTTCGTCGGTTCAATTTTTTGTTAAAAAGTTTTATTTTTCATTTTTTTGTGGTTAAAATCTAACTCCAGGTCTCCATTATGTCGTAGTGTCTTGAACTATATATTTATGTGTGTCAAGTTTCAACAGAATCGGTTAACAGGTAAGAATTCAGTGGGTGAACAAACACTCATCCCCTGTTTTACTACCCTTAGGGGTAGATTTTGATTTTGAAGTTTAAATGGGACCAACTTCGAGATATACCTTATCCATTAAAAAAAGAATCATCAAAATCGGACCACACTGTAAAAAGTTATGCGTGGTCATACATAAAAATAAAAAATAAAAAATATATATATATATACGCGTCGAATTGGGAACCTCCTCTTTTTTTCGTCGGTTAATAATATAAATAAGTATTTTACGGTCGGTCGCGAGAATCTGCTTGATGCGGAAGCGTAGGAACAGTTGTTGTGGTGATGCTCGGGGGGAGCCTATGTCCAGCAGTGGAAGTCTTACGGCTGAAATGATGATGAAGTCTTATACATAATTCAATTAAGCTAACCAGAATCCGTAGTATATCTATCTGTCTACGCGAAACTAACTCCTGAAGTGGCACAGTACAACAGTAAAACAAAACAATGGCGTTTACTCCTAACAAAACCTTTATAACAGCTATCACGCAGGGTGTAGAAAAATAATGAGCGGCGCGTCAACTCGTCAAGTGATTTCAGGCGTGAGTCACACGAGGTGATTAGTTCAGCTACAGCGCTGTCGCATTGTGTGATACGCGCTCTATGAATAGCTGACTGGAAGTTGTGAATTTGAATATTGAATGAATACTCCCTAAATCCTCATGACTTACGGTGCCGAGACGTGGACACTGACAGCTGGGCTAGTCCACAAGTTCAAAGTCGCTCAGCGAGCTATGGAGCGAGCTATGCTTGGAGTTTCTTTGAAGGATAAAATCCGTAACGAGATTATCCGGAGAAGAACCGGGGTGACCGACATAGTTTGTAGGATCAGTAAGCTGAAGTGGCAGTGGGCTGGCCATGTCTGTCGAAGGACCGATGGCCGCTGGAGCAGACGAGTCCTTGAGTGGAGACCGCGTATCGGCAAACGCAGCGTAGGGCGCCCCCCTGCCAGGTGGACCGACGACCTAAAGAACGTGGCTGGGGGGGACTGGATGCGGAAGGCAGAGGACCGAGCGTTGTGGCGCAACTTAGGAGAGGCCTATGTCCAGCAGTGGACTGCGATAGGCTGAGTTGATTGACTCCCTAAAAAAAAAAGGCAAGGCAAAGCAAGCAAAAGCAAGGTAAGGCGACTAAGGGATTCATCAGAGGATGGGCAGCAGCGTTCTCTGAGTATTTAAACAACCAACTGCGATCGCCAACCCGCCTGCCAAGCGTGGCGATTATGGCATATCCCCCCATTTGGTGGAGGCCTTTGTCCAGCAGTGGACGTTTTTCGGCTGAAATGATGATGATGACTCCCGTTGTATAATCGAACGAGTGTCAGGGGCACAGAAATAGATAGAATAAAAAAGTGGACAAGGCGGGCGTGCCAGCAATCTGCACCATAGTGCAGTGCATTTCAAAGCAGTACGCCTTATGACTTTTTCTGTCTGTGTAACAAAAACCCACAGAAATGCCTTATTGTGCGGTTTCTAACTGCAGAAACAAAAGCTGTAAAGAAAATTTGATTAAAGTTAATTTTTTTAAATTAATGACGTCAATATGTAAGGCGTAGTTTGTTCGAAAGTTGCCACGCATGAATCGCAAGTAAAATTGTGATTACAACCATTCTATCTCTATCTATTTCTGTGGTCAGGGGTAACAGTTTGACCTAAATATCGTCTTTATTTCGTAAGCTGTAAGGGCCATTTTCGTTCTAACTGTTACTACTGACGTGCGGTGACTGTACTGCATACCATTCTTGATGAGCAAGCATAATTTTAAGGTTGTTGAGTTAGGTTTAGAATCAAATTAGATATCTAAGAGCCGAAAGACGTCCACTGCTGGACATAGACCTCCCCCAAGCACGTTAGGGGATATGCCATAATCGCCACGCTTGGCAGGCAGGTTGGTGATCACAGTTGGTTGGTTAAGTACTCAGAGAACGCTGCTGCCCATCCTCTGGTGAAAAACCCTTATCGCCTTTTACGACACCTATCTACTTCTCCGCCAAAAAGTGATGCTTCCATTGCTGTGTTTCGGTCTGAAGGGTACGGGTGCCGGTGAAATTACAATCACATGAGACATCCCATCGTAATATCTCAGTTTAGCGAACCGACTTGCGGTACCATTGATGTATCAGCCTAGATTGTATTGAAGTTGTTATGGGCAAAGGTAACCGCTTAACATCATGTGGGCCTTTAGCTCGTTTCGCCATCCTATATTATAAAAAAATATACAAGAAATAAAACCCATGAGAAGAGACAGGGTGGTGGACAAATTTTTATGTCCGGCATCACACAAAATATCTATTCTAGAACATCTCACTCTATCACTCCAATTATCCTACCTACTCCCACGAATTTCATGCTTCACTAAAATGGGAAAAGGTTAGGCTGATAAGTACTTAGCTACCATTTTATTGTTTCATGCACGGAATGAGTTCTTTCAGGCATGTCACTCAAACCGCTGAACCGTATGGCAGTCATTGTTATTTACTCCCTATGTTCTTTTATTAGCTGTTACAGAATTCTTTACAAAGGTCATGGAGGTAACACGAACCTCCTTTATTTCGTTCCAATGAGGGTCGTAATAGTGTTACATGAGGCTCAGCTGTTAGCTGTTATGTAAGAGCGATTTTAATCTTTATACGTTAATGTGTACAGGCGAGAATAGCGTGGGGTTTGGAGGTTTTCGTTGGAGCTACCTAGTTGGCAATTGAGAAGCACTTATCGCTGTATCGATCGGTGTAATGTGTAGTTTAAGTAATGCTGCCAACACATAAATATAAGTCTGTTTTATGTATTTTAACTTTAATTTTAGTGTATAAAGGAAAGGGTGACTTATAATGTTCATGTTGATTTTGTTTTCAAACATCTATGCTGAGTACATTAACTCGGTTGGACAATCGTTCGGTTCATCATCAACTCGACCTAGCGCAGTCCACTGCTCGATATAGGCCTCTCCCATGTTGCACTACAACACAACACAACACCTCCCCCCAGCTACTTTAATCAGGTCGTCGGTTCACCTGGCTGAAGGCACCGTACACTGCGTTTGCTGATTCGCGGTCTCCACTCCAGGACTGGTCTTCTTCACCGGCTATTGGTCCTTCGACAGACATGGCCAGCTTACTGCCACTTCAGCTTACTGACCCTACAAGCAGTGGCGTGCATTGGCCTGCTTCACTTGAATTTAATTGTGGTGTAAGTTATTGATTTTTTGATGTAGGAAGATTAATTTAGCATTAATAGGTCTATTTTAAGATAAATAATCATCGTACTCTGAAAAAAAGATAATAACTTACACCACTATTGAATTTGAATGAGGAAAGCAGTAGGTATTGCCTAATTGCCTATATGCAATGCACGCCACTGCCTACAAGCTATGTCTATTCGGTTAAATAATTAAAATATAAGATTTGTGCCTATTGACACTGACAATCGAAGAATTTTGTAAGTCCATGATGCCATTCCGTAACACAGAAATAGATAGAGTAGAATAGTTATAATCACAATTTTACTTGCGATTCATGCGTGGCATCTTTCGAACAAACTACGACTTAAATATTGACGTCATTAATTTAAAAAAATTAACTTTAATCAAATGTACTTTACAGCTTTTGTTTCTGCAGTTAGAAACAGCACAATAAGGCATTTTTGCGGGTTTTTGTTACAGTATTTACAGAAACGAAATATAAGGCGTACTGAGAAAGGCTTTGAAATGCCCTGCACTATGGTGCAGACAGTTGGCACGCGCGCCCTGCCCACTTTTCCATTCTATCTATTTATGTGTTCCGTAGGATAATCTCTCACACACCCCACGCTAATCAACTTCAACAGAATTTAAATAAAAACAAACTCAGGAGCCCGTAAAATATTGATGCTTAATTTTTGAACCATATACGGAAAATTGGTTTAATCTCCGTATAAAAAAGATATATCTAAAAACGAAACATTCAGGGATGTTTAATCCGCTGAAGATCAAAGTCCATCAATATTTTGTAAAGAAAGAAAGAAAGAAAAAATATTTATTTGCTTCAAAAGTGACGCACAAAATTACCAAAAAATTTAAGAACACAACAAATACAGGTACAGAGCCAAGAAGTGTGGTAAGATATGCGTCACATCCGCGCAAAACGGCCACCGCTCAGCATATTGCTGTGCCTCATGCACGGAGCAAAGACACAGCGCTGGTTTTCAGCGACAGCCGGCGTCGACACAAATTCACAATGCAATAATGTAGATCAGTGAGGCGTGATGTTGGTAAATAACCATAAAAAATAAATAAGTAAGATTATTATATTTTTTTTATTTTTTTTACTGTTGTATTTTATGAACAGTGTAGGTAGATGAGTGTTGTGTAGTGTTGATTTCCAGGAAGTCTTACACAGACCAAGACAATACAACATAAGTTAAGATGATAACTAACGTGAAATACTATATAGGAAAATTATAGTAACCATCCACCATCCATCCAAACCATCCAATTGTACGTTTTTCCCATTTCAGGATCATTTCGGGAAAGTATATTCTTCTTTTTATCCATCAAAAGGTACTTCGTACACCTTTCAGTAATAAGAATGGGGTATCTGTCCGTATAAATGTCTATTTTATGCACGTTTCGAAATATGACGTTTGAAGGAAATTGTCTGTTGGCTCGTGAATGTTGAATACAAAAAATGTTGAAGTGAAATGTGATTTACCTTTATCAAATTTTGAAATGGAATAAAAAATGACTGAGAATTCTATAAAATAAACAATGCTTCAATAAACTCCTTTAACTGTTATGATTTAAAAAAAATCGTCAACTAATTTCATGGATAGATATATTCTGAATTTCACAATACAGTATTTAACTGGAAAATAGCTGAAAAAAAAACTAAGCGGTAGAAAACAGAACTGCGGAATTTTTCATCTTTTAGAAGGATGAAATTAGTTTGAAAACTCTGCAAACTCGTCATGTTGTTGTTAAAGCTATTAGAGCCTCCCTACCTCTTTCTGCTTCTTTCAATCTATTGCTGCAAGACGTTAGTCTTTTCGGAAGGACGCCTCTGAGTTCCTTCTCGCCATCTGAGTCTGAATCTTCAGCCTGATGTTTGCTATTTAGAGAGACTCATTGTTTAAGGATCTGCAACGAGATAATCTGGATAAGAACCGCGGTGACCGACATAACTCGAAGGATCAACAAGCTGAAGTGGCAGTGGGCTAGCAGAGTGAGCAGACAAGTCCTTGAGTGGTGACCGCGAATCGGCAAATGCAGCGTAGGGCATCCCCCAGTCGGGTGGATCGATGACCTAAAGAAGGTAGCCTGGGAGAGACTGGATGCAGACGTCGGAACACTGAGTATTATGGCGCAACTTGGGAGAGGTTTATGTGCAGCAGTGGACTGTGATAAGCTGGGTTGTTGATTCTGACTTGTAGCTTATGTATCCAGTTTAGCGTGACAGAAATTTATAACACAAACCATACACCAAAAATCTAATAAGGTCACCCAAAAAGATCTAACATATGAATGCTTTAAAATAATAATTAAAATGTTATTACCGGCTAATCTGTACGGTAATATACATTCAATAATTAGCTCGCGATATTTGCGTTTCAAAGCGTCTGATATTCCGGTCCCATCGATTTGCGACTGCACTCCATGATATTAATTACGGGTCTAATTTGTAGCGGGCAGCGAAATGAGGGCTGTCCACAGCTTCGGAGCAGAGGTGATAATTTGTTGGAGCGGAAGTTGTAATGTTTTGTTGTTCATTAGTGTAGTAATTGGCGTGTCCATTGGTTTGGCTGAAACAGAATTTGGATCTTGTTGTTTATAATCACACAAAATGTACCCAGTTGTTATGAAGTTACAGAATCGGGAGGTTAAATTAAATATTTTGTCACCTTAGTCTATTCGAAACTTCAGAAAAACCAGCAAAAAAATCGTTTTAATATAGCGTGCAGTGATCATTAAAACGTAAGACGATACTTTTATTGTATGGTTTGGAAAAGATAACGAAGGAATAGGAAGGAAAAAGAAGGAAAAGCTCTGTTATCTCTACCTTTCTTATCTGCTTCAGCTTGTACGGCAATATGCTCTCCATACCTCAACTGTTCTGTTAAAAAGCTATTTGGTATGCCAGCAGACCTCAAAAGCCGTCAGCATTCTTAAACTGCTGTCAATATAATTCTTACCATAATAATCACCTTAAACGTTAACATGCTAGCATATTCTTACGTGATCACGACTCGTGACCGATGCGACCGATCCGACCGATCCGTCGTGACTGACGCGACAATACTAAACATTATAAAAATGTATGGCACCGCTTCCAAGACCCGCGACGGACTCATGCGGCTGATGCCATACATTTTAGTACTATTGTAGTGTTGCGTTATTCGCAACGCATCGGTCGTGCGCGTCTGTCGCATCGGTTGTGACCCACGGAAATCCACCTCTAAGATGGTGATTTCTAAGTTTTGTCTATTTCGTTTACCTTGCCACTTGCAACAAGACCTTCAAAACCAAACTTGGTTTTTCCAACCACCTCTATTTCCAGAGTGTCAAGAACCTCACCATCATCTGATTCTGTTTCATCATCACGCTGACTGCTTATCGCTTAAACCACTGAGTTATTAAGCCACTAATCAGCGACGATATTAAATGCACGAATAATCTCCAGCGCTGATGCATATCCGGATTTCGGAATACTTTGTTGCTTTCCATATGTATAAAATAATTGAATCCGCATAATTAGCATTATTTGTGATCACTGTGTCAGAAATTCGTTAATTTATAATTTTTGTTTAAAATAAATATTCAGATTGGAATTAACTATCACTCATTCGATAGGTGGAATGGTTTTTTTTTCAAAAGCATTACCAGTATGATTGTGATTCTTCTTCTTCTTCGTGTCGACGGTACAAAAAATTTACTGATAGTGGCACAGTAATCACACGCTGCTGGCCCAGAAATTTGCCACGTGTTGTGCGTTGTCTGGGGCATCGATGAGGTCACTCAATGTGCAAGTGCTTGGACACAAGGAGCAGCATAGCAAGTGTGACATTGATTGAGGATCAATGCCACACATGCAGGCTGTAGCTGTTTGGTCTATATAGCCCCACTTGCTCATGTTAAGCCTGCATCTGCCTACTTTGTTATTGTGATTTAAAATGTTACATTACTATAGTAATATTAATTGGTTATAGTGCCAAATACACTATGATGGAGGTATTAATTGGCGAAACAGAATTCATAAATTCAAATTCTCCTCTCATGAACTGACATTTCTAGGTTAAGCGAATCATCAGTAGGAAACTTCTACAAACTGCTACCCAAACTTAAATGTAATAGAAGAAATTAAGCAAAAACTAAATAGGTACACGACACAAAAGCTTTGTTTCATGAAACATCATACATGGATACATAAACATACATATTATACAACATACATAGGTATAAACAACAGCGGAACTCATCGGTCTGATAATTTGAACATAACTAGCGTCAAACTTTACGTGCAACTGGATATCATTGACACTAAACTGATAAGATTTGAAATCAAGGATCCCGGGAGGCTTTTGCTCATCAGTGGAAAGTTACAGGCTAAGAAAATTTGCCGAAAATTCAGGAGTCAGTAAACTGACTCCGGAATTTTCGAATAAAGGATAAATAGGCATCCTGAGTCAATGAAGAAAATCACGGAACAACAATGTTTCGTGAAGAAAATGAACTACCAATCTGTCCATACACTAATTACCAAACATTCACTCACACACTTTTTTACAAAATACCCTCAAATTCTCACCAAAACCATGAAATTATCCAACATGAAATAATTTGTAACAACAAAGAATTTATTATAACATCAGAAGTATTTGGGGCAAAATCGGAACTTTTAAAACAGTGCCGCGGCAAGTATTTGTATGATGTATGGTATTGTGTATGTACGTACATAATTCTCGCGAACACATAATAAAGTATGTACTTGGCGATTGTTGCGGCTTCAAGTTTCTGTGTTGTCGCTTGCTGTCGTGTTGTGGGGCGGAGTGAGGTGTGGTGTTACTATAAGCGGGGAAAATAATGTTTCTCAGTTTTTTTTATGGTAGTCTTTATAATTATAGGTATTATTTTACAAGACGTTTATAGAATATGCTACTCATTTTATGCGTAACTTACTTATCTATCGAAAAATTGTGATTATGTGATTTTAATTTACTTACAATTTATTAATTTATTTGCACACAAAAAAAATACATTCATTTGTCAGATACAGTGTAGAACATAAATCAGTTTAGGTTTTTCTGTACACCGCTTGGTTCGTCGACATTCATTACAACAGATCACTATATAGTAGCTACGCTAAACGAGATGTGGATGGGTGAACACGACGCATCGCGCTCGCTCGCCCCATGCAAAACTTCTCAAATACCCTCAACTAATTTATATTACATCTCAATAGCAAATTGCTTACAAGCTGTCATGACCAGTATGACCTACCAGGAATGATGAATATTTTGATAATTATTTTGAAAAAGTAATGATGAATGAAAAAATAATGGATGAATGAAAAAATAATGGATGTTACTGGCTGACTTTATTCTTCAATAAGTTGTTGCATGAAGAAACGATCCCACAAGAATGGTGTAATAGTACGCTAGTGCCCATCTTCAAAAATAAGGGTGATGTACAAGACTGCAACAACTATCGAGGAATAAAGCTCATGTCACACAGTATGAAAGTATGGGAGAAGGTGATAGAAAAAAGATTGTGAGAGGAGAGTGAGATCACCCAAAACCAGATGGGATTTATGCCAGGTCGTGGGACAACGGATGCCATATTTGCACTCCGCCAAATATGCGAAAAGTATAGACGTGCGCATAAGAACTTGCACATGGTGTTCGTTGACCTAGAGAAGGCGTACGACAGAGTACCCAGCGAGGTCTTGTGGTGGGCGCTGAAAGAGAAAGGTGTGCCTGCAAAGTATGTGGAGTTAATTCGTGCTATGTACAGCCAATCTAGTACCCACGTTCGGTCGGCCGCTGGCAACACCGACAAGTTCAGTGTGGCTGTAGGCTTGCACCAAGGGTCGGCTCTAAGTCCTTACCTCTTCTTGCTGATAATGGATGCTTTGACATCAGAAATCCAGGAAGAGGCACCCTGGTGCATGCTGTTTGCTGACGACATTGTCCTTGTTGGTGAAGATGGACTTGAGGTCCAGAGTAGATTGGCAAAATGGCAACAAAATCTGGAGAACGTTGGCTTGAAAATCAGCAGAACTAAAACGGAATACATGTTCTGCGATTTCGGCGGTCTTTCCGGTTTTGTTGCTATTGCGCTAGATGGCGTGCCCTTGCCAGTCTGCTCCGACTTTTGGTACCTCGGTTCACTTGTGCAAAGCGATGGCGAAATTGACCGGACAGTCAAGCACCGAATTAACACAGGATGGTTGAAATGGCGGCAGGTCACGGGAACTACATGTTACTCCCGAATTCCTCTTAAACTGAAGGGGAAAATCTATAAGACCATGATAAGACCTGCTGTCCTGTATGGATCGGAATGTTGGGCTACGAAAGGAATTAATGAAAGGCAAGTGCATGCAGCTGAGATGAGAATGTTAAGAGGAATGTGTGGTGTAACGAGAATGGATAGGATAAGCAATGAATATGTAAGAGGGAGTCTGAAAGTAGCGCCAGTGACAGAGAAGTTAAGTAGCAACAGACTATCATGGTATGGACATGTGATGAGGAGGAATGGGGAGCATGTTACGAGGAAAGTTTTAAGTATGAATGTTGATGGCTATAAGAAAAGAGGGAGACCGAAGAAAATATGGATGGATTGTGTGAAAGATGATATGAATAGAAAGAAAGTAAACACAGAGATGAGCGCTGATAGAGATGTATGGAAGAAAAAAACATGCTGCGCCGACCCCAAATAAATTGGGATAAGGGCAGGAGGATGATGATGATTTTGAAAAAGTAATAATCAAATTTTTACTTTGATTTAATAGGCTTTGGTTTATTATGTTATTTTTTTTATATTACTTTAGTTTTTTTATTTATATAATAACTTCTTCTGTTTTTGCGATCTCTACACATTATAATAAAACAAGAAGAAGCTACTGATAGGGAAGTTTGGAAGAAAATGGGGGAGACCTTTGCCCAGCAGTGGTACAGTATAGATTGACAAAAAAAAGCAACAAAACGTTTCTTATCACAAATCGCTGACTGTGGAACCACACTCAAACCAAGTTGAATGAAACTTGTAACACCGTTATTTTATTTCATGAAAAAGAGTTCATTTCCAAAGTTCATGAACATGTTTCAGTTGTTCTCAAGTTATATTTGTGGTTAAATTTGTTTTCTGCTGATTTGTTTCCGAGATACAGTTTCTTTAACATTACGAGTGCTGCCTTGAGAATTTATTGTTTGAAGGAAATTAAGTGCTACGCGTAGATATTGTAAAATTGTGAGTGAGTGCTTAAAACAAATAAAACGTTTTACACCGTCTTGCTGCCTCTAGAAGTGGCAAGTAGCGATACAATCTTTCTTTATCACATGAGACCTAGATTGATGCTACTCATTGAAGTTAACAGGCGTACTTAAAGTTTCAGGGAGAGAATAAGTACTAGTATTTACTAAAAAATAAAAAATAATCCTTGTAGGTAAAATAGTCTCATCATTGTTATGATCAATGGGAAGTAGCGAGACAACTCCAACACAAGTACTTTTGTAACTTACTGGAGCTGCCTCAATTTATGTTTGAACACTTATGAGACATTTTTTTTTTGTAAGTTTTTTTTTTTTTTTTTTTTTTCAATTTATTTAACTTAAAAACATACACAAAAATGATTATAAGAACATCACAAAAACCTTACACAGGTTTGTCTGGATGTTGAGACACTGAGCTTTAAAAATAGGTAATTCATACAAGTATCAGTAATTTGCAATAATAAGTAATGCGTAGGTTGACACAAAAACATTGAAGGAACGTTTTAGATAAGCAGCCCGACACGTGGCGCAGATGGCCGGCCGAAGCGAAGCAAATGGAATGGACGGTTCAAACAGGGTGATGCAATTTTAGTGTTTGAGTTAGTTGATCAATTGTTTACAAAGAATTAAAGTATTGTTTATATTTATTCTTATAATTTTTATCTGTTATTTCTAATTGTGTTTTTGTTGGTATTTCATTAATGAGAGTTGGTATTATGTACGGTCGACCGCACGTCGGTGGTAACAGTTTGACATTAGCAGCACCTTTATTTCGTAAACAGTAAGGGCAGTTTTTTAATTGAAGTGTTACCACTGTCATGCAGTCAAATGTACATGACAATCACGCGCCGCCTTCATGAAATGTTCATGTTGGTTTATGAAAATATTTTGAAATACATACCTACCTACAAAGATTATTTTTTATTTTTTAGTTAAGGTTTTTGAAGTCAATCAAGGAGCCATTGCGATAAAAAAGTACTTAACTATAAATAAATAAACTAATTATTTTCGACACTTCGCGTGACCAGAGGGCTGGCTTGTTCTTTGGTCAAAGAATAAGCGTTGCCATTCAACGAGGCAACGCTGACAGTCTTCTGGGCACTATGCCAGATGACAGCGGTGTGGAGGAGTATTTTGACGCCTAGGCGCGCCTTTTTGTATCATTTTATTTTGTACTTTGTAAATATTGTATCATTTTATTTTGTACTTTGTAAATATTGCATCTTTTTATTTAAAATTAGATGTTGAATACTTAATAACTTCTTAATCCGGTTAAACTTTGTTTTATTATAATGTTGAATACTTCTTAAATAAATTAATTCTTTTGTTTGTTTACAATATGAATACATAAATATTAGAAAACGTAAAAAAAAATCATACTACCAACACACAAAAACATTAAAAAAAATTCACATACACAAACCTACACACACAACCCGTGTGAAATTGAGTGTAATGGGCCGGGCATGCCCTGCCCATTTCCCGGGCATAATCTAAGACGGTAAGCATGCCACTTATTCCTCTTACGACTTATTGTCAGGATGCCTCCACAATGGCTATAGCTATCTACGTGAGGAGTGTGTCAAATGAGTGTGGACTTAGCTGCTTTTGTACGGCGGGGAAAATGTGGCTGTGATTTTGAGGTAATAAGGTTAAAATACTTAAGTTTGGCAATTCTTGGCAGTGGGTGGGGCACATTGCTCGCATAACGGATGGCCGATGGGGCAGTAAAGTTCTGGAGTGGCGACCGCGTACTGGAAGGCGCAGCGTGGGTAGGCCCCCCACAAGGTGGACCAACGACCTGGTGAAGGTCGCGGGAATCCGCTGGATCCGTAAAGCGCTGGAACGGTCGTTGTGGCGATGCTTGGGGGAGGCCTATGTTCAGCAGTGGACGTCTTTCGGCTGAAATGATGATGATGATGATGAAGGTTATACAGCTTATTAGGAACTCATGAATAAAAGAAATTGCATAAAGTATTTTTACTCGAAAGTAAACGATTTGAAATAGGTTGATCTGAAACTTCATTGAAGAAGCAAAACTACCTAACTATATCGAAATACAAATCTACAACGTGTTATTGAAATAACTGAAAACCTGTTAAGAGGTCATTGTACTTATCAATATAAACAACTTTTACTATAGCACTAACACTGAATTCGCGAAAAAAAAGCAGAGCCTGTTCCCTACATCTGTGTTCACATTAATCGAAAAAAATTAGGGATCAGCTGTTTTTTTTGCAGTTACAGGGTTGGTCCCATGTAAAAGTTGTTCATGCTGATGAGTACCATTGAACTCACCTTGTTGTCCTGATGAACTGAAAACCTCTTAAGGAGTAATGCCCCCTTAAGAGATTTTTCGTTATTTCAATAACACATTCTTTGAAATTAGTTTCAAGTCGTTGACACAGTTTTAACTATTATTTCAACTATGGTTATAGGCTATTTCAGCCGCTTATGAATACATATCCAATACGTACATTGTGTTTTCATAAACTCATGATATTTACAAATCTGTCTGTGTCAAGTTTTTATTTAAAAAAGTGCACATAATTTATTTAACTACATTATTGAAGTAGACTGAAACCAATACCTATTTGTTTAGCATTTATGATTTTATATGAACATGATGTAGGAGCTCCTCAACAAAAAAAAAGCTTTTTATTTAATCACTTAATAAAATAAAAATAAAACAACTTTTGTTTCTCACTAATAACTTTATAACTTTTAATTAAACGAAAGCGAGCAATATTTGTTACATTCAATCTTCAACAAATCGCTTCAATAACACATCACCATTAATTTAAGAATTTAATTTATCATTGAAACCAGCATTTGCTCGATTTATATCTACCAGAAGACTTGAATTCAGTACTGAAAGGCAGTATTTCTGCATAGATTCACAGTCTAGGCATTCCTTCTATTTTACATGTGCGGCCATATTGTAATGCTGCCCGAGAATTTCTACACGATGTTTGTGCCATTGTATTTCTGTTAGTTCTTAACGGTGTAAGTCATAAACTTGAGGAGTTTGGAGTATATTAGTATTATTTCTCCTTATACTAAGACAACGCTGTTAGAAAACCTGTACATGTCTAGAAAAAATACGCAAAGTTGGATAACTAAACATATTAATAAGTGCATGGAATCATAAACAGTTGGCAGATTATATTCTTCTTGGAAATTCGGTCAGTTTTCATCGCAATCAATTTTATTCTCCACTTTAAATTTCAAATTCAAGCCTAGATTGCATGTCTTTTAAAAAGGACACCAACGCATCGGTGTCTGGTGGTGCTACAGATGTCCAGGGGCCGCGGTGATTGCTTACCATCAGGTGCACCGCTTACTCGTTTACCCCCTTTTGTAATGACAAAAAAAATACAGTAGGTACGTACCGTGTTCGAAACACAATACTGCGCTCCATAACGCAAATTGTTGACGTGGGTCAGAAGGTAGCCCAACTGAAGTGGGACTGGGCAGGACACGTCTGCCGTTTGCCAAATGAGCTGTGGGCCCGTATAGCACAGGACTGGAGACCTGAGTCAGCGAGTCTAGGTCGCGGCAGACCACGCAGGAGATTTAGAGACGAGCTCGATGTATTCCTAGACAGCTGACAGGAGGCAGCACAGAACCGCAATAGATGGAAGGAATTCAGAGAAGCCTTTGCCCAGCAGTGGGACACAGTAGTTGCAGGCTAACAAAAATTAGTAGATGTCATTATTCTCGTCATTCAGCTGAAAGACGTCCACTGCTGGACACAGGCCTCCCCCAAGCATCGAAACAACGACCGGTCTTGCGCTTCCCGCATCTACTACTACTACTACTACTACTACTATACTGTTACTATAATATATCAGACTTTCTAAATGAAAAAGCTTTACTCTAAAAGCTTGATATGTTCCTGTATTTGTGTAACAATAAAAAAATTGTGGTTTTAATATTTTGTAGACGTGAATATATTATTATTATTTTTTTGACATTTTTAACATTGACATTGTTTCTGAACCACTTACTTGATTTGATTTTATTATATTGTGACAATTGTATGTATCGCCATTTTTAATTTCTTAATAAATTCAATGTATCTTGCATTTGATAGTAATATGAAATTATAGCCGTTACCCAAATATTTGCATGCCTAAAGGTAGAATATAGAGGACTGTATCAATGTGACTTATAACACCAATGTTAACCTATGTTCAGTAAATAAAGAATTGTATTGTATTGTATTGTATTGTAGCCGCGACCTTCACCAGGTAGTCGGTCCAACTTGTGTGGGCCTACCCACGCTGCGCCTTCCAGAACGCGGTCGTCACTCCAGAATTTTTCAGCTCCATTGGCATTCCGTCCGCGAGAAATGTACGCTGCCTACAACCAGTGTAGGTACATTTGATAAACAATCACTCATCTTATAACTCAGACCACACCCTCTCAAACATATTTGTTAGCAAAGTTTGCCATAACATTTACGGAGGGTTTAATGGCATTTTGTTTCCATAAGGCATAATGGTTGATTTGTTTGTCATCTACTGGTGTGGTCTGCTGCTGCTGGCAATGACTTGTTGCTGTACTTGTTGCTGTTTATGTAGTTCGAGGCAATCAAGACATTTTTATTTTTATTTACGAGTAGTAGTTTTCATAAAAGGATTTGTACTACCTATATGTTAAAGTTAAGCTAGCTATATATGTTGCATTGTGTTAGATACTACTAATAGTTTACTTTAAATTTCGCATGCCAACTAGGCGAAATGACTGATACTTATTTTATGATAACAATTTGTATGTAACTCAACTGTATTTCAAGCAAATAAACGTTCTTATTCATTCTAAATAATTTTCTACCTATATTTTTTGTCTGTTTTCTGCCATAGTGTACAGCATTGGATTGCAAGGCTACTTAGAAAATAATTTATTCATTAGGATACTATAAATAAATGTCTGTGTTGCGAATGAAAATTTGGAGCTAACGAACAAAACGATCTAATTACACAAAATTATTTTTTACGGGAAAAACAAGGAAAACTCAATCTACTGATTTTATTATTTTGGAAAAAAAGGTAAGGTCGTTGCAAGTCCCTTATGTCACTGCGACCTAAAAGATCTAATGTAATGCCTCTAATAGTAGACTACAGCACCTCCCCAAGCCGCAGGCCAACCCAAAAAGTCGACTATTGCCTTGGGGTTTGAGGATCTGATCTCATCAACTGAGATTGTGTGGCCTCCAAGATGCTGACTTCTAATGTGGTGCACTACATCACATTCGCATAGGTTATGAATGGGCGTTTCATCCTTTTCACGACAAAATCTGCAAACTGTGGTATCTGTGAGGCCCATCCTGTGTAGGTAGATGTTTGTTCACAATCTTTTGATTCAATTTTAGCTAATTTTTAAGCCATTTGACGACGTCTGTGGTCTAGTGGTTCGAGTGTCCGGCTGCTAATCACGAGGTTGTGGGATCGATTCCCACAGGACACAAATATTTCTAAGATGAACATAGGTATTTGTGTTGGCCTGGGTGTTTCGTATGTATTATAAGTATGTATTTACAACAACAAAAAAAGTATATAAGTATTATATCCATTATCTAGTACCCATAGAACAAGCTCTGCTTAGTTTGGGACTAGATGGTGCTGTGTAAAAATGTCCGGAAAATATTTATTTATTTGAATTGAAAATGAGTACAGAATTTGATTCAAATAAAACCGGCCAAGAGCATGTCGGGCCATGCTCAGTATTATAGGGTTCCTTAAGTAGGTGTAATTACAAACGAATCAAATCGAATATTAATCATGGCTATTTTAGTTTTTGCAATAATCGGCAGCATTCGCGACTCAGAACGTGTTGTTAGTAGCGTCATCTAGCGATAAATTCAAGAAGCCAAATTTAAGAAGTCTGTCATGTCAAAGTTACTTTTTGTGACTTTTTCTAATAGAAAGTAGCTAAAGGAGCATTATTTGCTAGAATAATTTTTCTCTAAGGTCAATGACCTTTGAACTAGGACGTTTTAAGTATTTTTCAGTTTTCCGTCTATAACTCAAAAAATTATAATCACATTATACTCAAAATAATTTTAAAAGAGAATTTTCACAAAGTTCTATCAATGTGGATGATTATAAGTTTCTACGTTGCATAGTTTAGAAATGGCAGGGGGGGGGACACATTGCAAGCCACTTTGGCGGGCTATATTTCGCAGATGGTACACCTGATAAAAAACTGATGTATGAAACATTACCTTCATTTTAGTAGACCTATTCAATGATACCCCACACGAGGGGGTGCAGCGAAAAAAAATTTTTCATCCCCATTTCACATGTATGGGCGCCACCCCTAAAATACGTAAAAACTATTTTTTTATTATTTTAAAATTGAGATCTATATGCAGACTATTTTTTAACAAAATTTCATTTACTTATGTTAATAACTGTAGAAGTTATGAAGCTGTAAAGGATTAGGACAGACGGACAGACGGACAGACGGACAGACGGACAGACGGACAGACGGACAGACGGACAGACGGACGGACATGAGGAAACTATAAGGGTTCTTTGTAGGACTACGGCACCCTAAAAAGGACTTCAGGTTTGCATTAGTAGGCCAATTCTAGTAATTAATAACGTTAAAAATACAGTTCCTCACTAATTTCAATGCTTTAAATTGCAATATCCTGGCAATATATGTTCCTGTTTGCCATTTATTTGTGTCATTAATGTCACCTCAATCTCACATTAATGACATAGACTAGGCTACCCCAAGTATTGCCACAACAATCGGTCCTGCGGTTCCCGCATCCACATACCTAAATTGCAAACTTATACAACATGTTGTTACTGTATTCGTGCAATATTTAAGGAGGTGACTATACCGCTGATACTGAACACGAATCAATAAAAAAATCAATACCATTTTTTTTTTATATACCTACTAGCCAATGCCCGTGACTTCACCTGTGTGAATATTGTTTATGCATATCCCTCGGGAACTGTTTATCTTCACGAGATAAAAAGTAGCCTATGTGTTATATGTTGTATCCGGGTTATGTTCTATCTGTATGCCAACTTTCACTAACATCGGTCCTGCCGTGCTTGAGTTAAAAATGATGTCACTAACCCGACTTTATTTTATATATTAAGATATTTGTAAACAAACAAATTCCCCGTGTTTCGCGTGCAACTCAAAAACGATGCGTGCGAAACCAACAAAAAAATGTGCAGACTTTTCCGCCTTTTGACTATGCCACCTGTGATTTATTTTCAAAGTCGTTCGGGATTTATTCTCGAACCCTCGTTATGTTTCTAAGTGAAATGTCGTTATTAAATAACCGTGGAATTAAATAAATATTTTTAGATGACTAAGCACATTTTTTTGTTATTATTTTGTCTAGAAATATGGCACGGTTACAGACCAACATCTTGTATATTTTGTAATCTTAAATATTATAATAACTTCTTAGGTTTTCGCGATCACTACTCATTATAATAAAACAAAGTTTAACCGGATTAAATCGCGTATATTATTTAAATTGATTTTCCAGACGTTTTAATAGGTGATTAAAATGTAAAATGTAAGTATCATGTGGCTATTAATTTTTTTACAGTAATTCTATATATTCCTGCCTATTTGTTGTCTGGCAGTATGAGTCTGTCATGCTCACTTAAATGTCATGCTGATGGTGGCGTTAGTGTCGGGTCGTTAAGTTCCCTTCAATATGGTTGAGTTAAGCGATGGCTGATGCTCGCGTCATGCTCGTGAACGGGTGCCGTCTGTCCGGACAGGTCAGCTTCTACATACTATGGCAACTCTTTTTACGTTTATTTCTAAATGCAATATACTCACTTTTTAACTCTTGTTTATTTTTGACATTAACCTACATTATACTCACATTATTTGAATAAATTTGATGTAATAAACAATAACCTATTTTAAAAAGAGTTTATCCATGGAGTTTCTTGCCGGTTTTTCTCCATAGGACCCACAATTTGGAACCGTGCAACTAGAGCCTGACCTTTCAAAAGTGCCTGTAATTAGGTTCATTTGAAATAAAAAACATTAAAATTGAAATTGAAATTTCGAAAGCTTGCTTGGCTGCTGCTTTGTTTTGTTTTTCTTTGCTTTGCTTAAAATATTATTCTCATTAAAATTGTCAAAAAACCTGCATTAGCGTAAGCAATTACTAACAATAATGGTCACAATAATTATCAATAAACAGATAGTCCAGTAAACCTCAGATGACGTAGCTTTTATAACGTTGCGGTCTCACGTACCGCGTTGTGGTTGAATTATCAATAGGACCACAACAGATTCCGTTGTGCGGTGGCTGGTATGCTAAATTGACTTGGTACTTTCTGTTTGTATCGCAATCAACACGCGGATGTTCTCAAAAAATGCCAGGTTAAGAGTTCTCTAAACCGACGAGCATGCATGACGTGGTTAATGGACGTAGATGAAGCGAAAGAGGTGTGTCAGGATCGTAGCAGGTGGAAATCCATAGTCTCTGCCTACCCCAATGGGAAACAGGCGTGATAATATGTATGTATGTACTTTCTGTTTGTTGGTACTAGTTCTACGATATAAAATATTGTTACGACGAATGGTAAGCTGTACTCTTTTTTAAAATTAAGGTACAGCGCAGTACACACTCGTACATGCTTTTCATATTATTTAAATAAAAATACAAAACTTGGCGCGTACAGGACGTGGGACACTTTATACTGGTACGCGTTAAAATTTTGACAGTCATTATGACGGTTTTCTGATCTGATCTAAGAGAAGTTTTTGGTGCCTAGTCAGCTAGGCACCAAAAACGTCTGGAGAACGATGGGAGAGCGATATACCTTACAATAGGCCTGACGCGAGAAGGTTCACTGAATTAAATGTTTTATTTATTTATTTATTTATGTACACAAAACACATTTTATCATAGATAATATACAGAACAAACACTTGAGCACAAAGGTAATGCTTATCTCTAAAAGAAATTTCTTCCAGCAGACCTGCGACAGGAAAGAAGGATAAAAGAAAGACGTAGACACAGTGTGTGACATTAAATACATACTAAATATAAACATACGATAATAAATAATAAACTACGTATACATACCTATACCAATAAAAATATATATAATATTAGCAACAAGCACGTTTATAGGATAAAAATGTATGGGTGTGACCATACTTTTACAGTTAAAAAGTAATGTCTGCTTATCAGGGGCTAGGCGGGTATGTTCAATAATAGTCACATTAAGACTCTCAAAGCCAACCATGAGAGCACTGTATTCTTAGGTTAGGTATTAGTAAGTAATTACATCAATATTCAATATAACGAAATAAAAGGACAAGTCGTGTCGGGCTATAGAACGTCCGTCTTGTTCAACGACCCGTAGCGAAGTGCGCCCCGCTCCAACAGCCGAAAATTAATATGGCCGACTTTGGTGGGGTGTCAATCTGTCATAGCGAAGTATTGCCATTTTATTCCGCCGATTCCTGATAATAAAATAAAATAAAAATAAAAATATTTTACTGTCAGGCATCGAGGCCCATAGCGTGTTAGTGTTACAAATGATTTAAAAACTATGTTAGTAGAACATTACACAAAAACAAATATCACAGTCACAGGAAGCTTCGTCAAGCTCCATGTAGAACATGAAGCTTGACAAACCTTCCCATTGTAGGCCCATCCAGCCTCTCTCCAAATACCTTCAGGGTGCTGTTCGTGCTTCCCCTCACTCTGCGTATTACTGAGGCAACTTTCTGACGCATTATCGCGTAGTAATCATTAGTATGTACATCAGCGAACATACCTGAGGCACTACAATAAGGTGGAAGCCTCAACAATACTCTGAAGGAATTGTTGTATTGGATGCGCAAGGTGTTGCCTGCTTTTTGGGTATGATTAGCCCAAAGGCTGCTGGTGTAAAATGTTTGGCAGTATGCCTTGAATATTGTTATTTTAACTGGTGCTGTGCAACCAGCAAACCTTCGAGCCACCATATTTCCCCTCACAGCCAACGCCCTGCGCTGCCTTTCTATATCCAGGTCATCTTTAAGGTCTTCCGTAACAATGTGGCCCAAATATTTAAATTGGGTTACTCTCAGCAAAAGTGTACCGTTCAGTTTTACGGGAGGAACATATGATGGACTTTTATTTTTACCTCTAAATACCAACAGCTCACTTTTCTTAGGGTTATATTTTAGTCCATGATGCTCAGCATACACTTCACAAATGGAGAGTAATTTTCTTACTCCACTGATTGTAGGGCTCAGCAGCACCATATCGTCTGCGTAGCTTAAGTTATTTAAACTTACTCCGTCTATATAGCATCCGACATGAGTGCTGCTGAGCTCAACAAGTAGTTTATTAATGTAAATATTAAAAAGCCTCGGGGAAGTCAAACCCCCCTGCCTAACACCACACTCAAGCTTGTATGGTTCAGACAGTACGTTTGACCACTTGATAAAGTTTCTCTGCTTGTTATACCAAAAAGATAATGTAGACACCAACGTATCAGGGACGCCCATCTCCCGAAGCTTAGCCCATAAGATATTATAAGAAACCATATCAAAGGCTTTAGAAAGGTCCAAGAAACAAGCATACACTGGTGTTTTCCTATCTGTGTAATATTTGACAGTATTCTTCAACGCAAATATAGCACTCTCAGTAGATAGCCCAGCACAAAAACCAAACTGCGCGTCATGCAACTTTGTGTATCTACTGAGGTGAGAGTCAAGCATACTGTCCAGTACTTTGGCTATCACAGTCGCCAGTGAAATAGGCCTGTAGTTACCTTTGTCTAATACGGCCTCTCCTGACACTGCGTCGTCCTCGACCGCACTTGCTCTGCTGACTCCAGGAATTGGCAACACAGCGCGACCTCTAAATTTTCAGTGTTCAGATCATCATCAGACTCATCTGTAAAACAAATAAAACTTTGAGGCATACTAGCACTTGTCTAATTATTCACTATCAAGACATACTGCATCAGACATCTCTCTTCTGCTCATTATTTTACTCGTATACTGTCGATATGTACATGAATAATACAACACGTTGACAACGTGTCTGCAGTACTAATATCCGATACACATTAATATATGCCTGCAAACAAACTACTGTGTCTGCATATACCCTATCATGTGTCTGTAGGACTAAGATCCAATACACACTACCATGTGTCTGCATACACACTACCATGAGTCTGCAGGACTAATATTCGATACATATTACTGTGTGTCTGCAAGACCAAATTCCAATACCCCATACACGTAAACAACGTGTCTGCAGGACGAATGTCCAATACCCAATACACGTAAACCACGTGTCTGCAGGACGAATGTCCAATACCCAATGCACGTAAACCACGTGTCTGCAGGATGAATATCCAATACACATTACTATGTGTCTGCAAGACCAAAGTCCAACAACCAATATACGTAAACAACGTATCTGCAGGACGGATGTCCAATACCCCATACAGGTAAACAACGTGTCTGCAGGACGGATGTCCAATACCCCATACACGTAAACAACGTGTCTGCAGGACGAATGTCCAATACACATTACTATGTGTCTGCAAGACCGAAGTCCAATAAACCAATACACGTAAACAACGTGTCTGCAGGACGCATGTCCAATACACATTACTATGTGTCTGCAGGACGGATGTCCAATACCCAATACACGTAAACAACGTGTCTGCAGGACGAATGTTCAAAACCCAATACACTTAAACAACGTGTCTGCAGGATGAATATCCAATACACATAACTATGTGTCTGCAGGACTAATGTCCAAAACACGTTAACAACGCGTCTGCAGGACCCGTGTCCAATATACGTCAAAGTCAGATATAAAGGTCAGACGTCAAGGTTAGACGTCAAGCTTATACGTCACCACAACCATCAGCGCAGGCATCGGAGTCCAACCATCAGCGCAGGCATCGGAGTCCAACCATCAGCGCAGGCATCGGTTTCCAGCCATCAGCACAGGCACCAGTGCAGATCAGCGCAGCCATCAGGTCTAGCATCAAGGCCGCACCACAGCCTTCTATCAGGTCCAACCAAGACACAGAGATGCTTCAAGCTCCTTGACCTGAACAAAAAAATAAACAGCACAATACCACTCGGCCACACCTGACTACACATCATAAATCATTTCGTCGCTCGTCTCTATAGACTTACACCGTAGTGTAATTCAGCCTCGAAAACACAATAAAAAACAAAGCCTGTAGTGCTGGTATCACCATCATTATCATCATCCCCAACATCATCACCAACATCATCATCACCATCATCATCACCATCACCACCATCATCATCATCATCACCATCATCATCATCATCAACACCATCATCATCACCATCATCAACATCATCATCACCTCGGCTGAAAGACATCCACTGCTGGACATTGGTATAAAAGATTCTAATAATTTACGTGAGTTCGTGCCGGCATGAAAGAGTCTACAGAATGAAGTACCCAAAGGACGCCACTAGTCATTGAAATATTCAAACTTTCCAAATATAACATCGGCAATAATCACAATTTCCACAGTAACCTTACCGCATTGTGACTATCACTTTAACGTTCGAGTAACAATAGCACTTAACCAATTCACTGCATCCTTAACCAGCAGTGAAAATAATCCAGTGCCCAACCAGCACTAACCAATCCACCGTGGACTATAGAAAACATTTATTTTTTGTTAAAATCAGCTGCACCCACTGATTTGCAAACTGCCATAGTTTCAACTCGATAATTTCTAAAATCATGATTGCAACCATAAACATTATCGATTATTTAAAAATCGAATGCAATGGAAAACAATTCTTTAAACGGTTACTTTTTCATAATCAAAACGTTATGGTAATACGTAACGAATAACGAACAGCATACCTTCGTTTCGTTTAAGCTTCTTTAATTTTATTTTCCATAAGCTACACCATAACATCTACTATTTCGAATCTATTACCATCAAACGGTATCGATTATTTGGAAATTGAATGCAATGGAATATTACATGAGAACAAATTTTAAAAACGATTACGTTTTCATAATTAAAACTTCATGGGAATACGTTACGAATAAGGAACACCTTCGTTTCGTTCAAGCTTCTTTTTTTACATTTTTTTTTTTTACTTTATTTTCCAAAAGCAGCTTTATTTTCCAACAGATCTACTATGTCAAATCTATCACCATATTTAAGCAATAATTTTGTGACGAATAAATAAATTCTGCTCAACGAAACTGTGAAACTAACAACTTTATTCGGCACACACAATCACATAATACAGGAACACCATAGTAGGTAGGCATAATAAACTCGTTACGACTCACCAGATAAATAACATCAGTCTCTCGTTCTAAGCAGTCAAGTAATTTTTCGGTCAAAAAAAATGTCAAACTACAAAGGAACGTACAGGATGATCAAACAATCACTTGTGGGTATGGATTTTCTTATCCCACTTCTGATATTAGCAACAAGCACGTTTATAGGATAAAAATGTATAGGTGTGACCATACTTTTACAGTTAAAAAGTAATGTCTGCTTATCAAGGGCTAGGCGGGTATGTTCAATAATAGTCACATTAAGACTCTCAAAGCCAACCATGAGAGCACTGTATTTTTAGGTTAGGTATTAGTATGTAATTACATCAATATTCAATATAACGAAATAAAAGGATAAGTCGTGTCGGGCTATAGAACGTCCGTCGCGAAGCGCGCCCCAGTCGTAGGCTTCTCTGCGCCCCGCAAGGGGCGCGAGGAATCGGGCTCGGGGGTTTGGGCCCCCTTTCCCGAAGTATCATATGTTCGCGACCCATATAAGTATGGGTCGGTGATTGGATTCGGGTCGTTGACCCTGTTGGTGGGTGAAATATTTTACTAGGCCGCGGGATTTCTCCGCGGCAACGTGTGTTGTTGTTGTGTGTCTGTAGGGGCGCCTGAGGTGTTTCACGCAGCCCGAGCGACCAGACCCCCGCTAGGTGAGACCCCCAGTTCCCTGGGGGAGGCCCGGCGAGGGTCGATCAGCTACGAGGGCAGCGGCTTGTTTGGCGCCCGCCTACAGATATAGTGATTGACTCGTGGCTCGTTACGCTCTCAGATCTAGCCGATCACGCCACAAGCCACGTGACGAATTGTGTGTTTGAGCGATATTGAGGTGTGAGTGCATCGCTCTATGGATATACACTATCATACGCTCACCCGCACGTGAGACGTAATCGGTGTACGTCAGTGTTTACTTTAGCATGTAAAGTAGTGCATGTGTGTGCTACACATATTGCGCCTAAGTGAAACCTAGTAGCAATATGTGTAGTGGATGCGAGTTTCGTTGTGGAGTCATTTGGTTTGAGCAGACCACGTGTAACGTGATTATGGTCTGCTCAAGAGTCAATCCGGTGGTGGGGCGATCACGTCCGCAATCAGGTCGCGCGGGAAGCGCTTGGCGTCAGGGGGGCGCGCGTGCCAAGGTGCCAGGCCCTTAATGTGGGCCCAGGCGGAGACGTCGGCACGCGCGAACATTTTCTTCGCCATCGCTGCGGTGAAGTCCTCGATGCTCTCTACGCGCAGGTCCCTGTGGATCACAGTGTTCCTCACGAAGCGAGGGGCTTTTGTAATTTGGCGCAGCGTGATGCTCTGCTGCGCTCGAAGCTTTCGGCGGTGTATCTCGCTCGTGAGGGCGAGCCAGGCTGGGGAGGCGTAAATCAGCTGAGGCCGGATGTACGTTTTGTACACACCCAGCTTGACTCGTAATGGGAGGCGCGAAGAGAGCACGGGGCGAAGCTGGAAGCGGGTAGATCGCACCCGCGCGACCGTGTTTTGGACGTGTTTCGCCATGCTGAGCCTGCTGTCGAGTGTGACCCCCAGGTATTTAGCCGTGGAGGCCCACTCGATGCTGGTATCCTGTAATTTAAGGTTGGATGGGTTGGGACGACCCCTGGTCGTCACTATCATCGCCTGCGTCTTACTTACGTTTACTGACAGTATCCACTTGCTGAGCCAGTCGAAAAGGTCGTCCAGGGCGCGCTGCATTTTGACCGCCGCGTGATTGACGTTCATCGACGTCGTGATGTACGCGGCGTCGTCAGCATACAGCGCGAGTGTCGATGTGTGCGTGGCGGGAATGTCGTCAGTGTAAACGGAGTACAACGCAGGCGAGATGCAACTCCCCTGCGGTACCCCGGCGGCGACGGGGTGAGCGCTGGAGAGCTGGTTCTCCACCGCAACCTTAATTGTCCGATCCTGTAGAAAGGAGGAGACCACCCGTACTATGCGGCGGGGCGTCGTTGTCAGGGACAGTTTGTAGAGCAGACCGGTGTGCCAGACTCTATCGAACGCCTTCTCCATGTCGAGGAATACTGCAACGGCGTATTCCCGCTTGTTCACGGCCGCTGTCAGGAGGTGCAGTACCCTCGACAGCTGGAGCGTCGTGCTATGTTCAGCGCGGAACCCGAATTGCTCTGGTCTCGGTGTGACGTGTGGCGTCATGTGTCGCAACAGGAGTGCTTCGAACACCTTGGAGGTGGTCGGCAGGAGGGTGATCGGCCGATAGCCCTCTGGCTTCCTAGGGTTTTTCCCGGGCTTGGGGATCATCACGACTCTCCCCACCTTCCATGCTTGTGGAAAGTTCCCGGTGCGGAGAATGCCGGTGTATAGCCGCGCGAGCGAGGCCACCGTGCGTGGCGGTAGGTGGCGTAGTGCGGCGTTGCTGATTTCATCCACACCGGGTGCCTTCTTTGGCTTGGTGCGGAGAATCGCGCGTCGCACATGGCCCGGGGAGATGAAAATGGGTTCTTCCTCGGGGGCTATCGGCGTGTTGAAGTACTCTCCAAGGCGTTGCTCGACTGTTGCGACATGTGCAATGTCGTTGGTCGGGTTCGGCGTAAATTGTCGCTCCAGGTGAGAGGCGAAGATCTCTGCCCGGTCTGCTGCAGTGTATCTTAACGCCCCGTCGCTGTTGAGCATCGGTCTCACCGGAGCTGGGGTATTCTTAAGATGCCGGCACACACGGTGTACCGACATCCAGTCGCTCTCTGCTTCGATGAAGTTCTCCCAACTCTCGGTGGTGTGGTCCTGTAGTTCGGCCTTCACCTTTTCCGTGAGTCGGTTGAGCTGGGTTTTCAGTGTTGTCATAGCGAAGTGTTGCCATTTTATTCCACCGATTCCTAATAATATAATAAATAAAAAATATGATATTATGATCAACACCGAGACAATAAACAACTTATTAAATTAGACGATCAATGTACTGAGGAAAGGTAATGTTCTTTGACATTTTTCTTGAACACAGCTAGAGTTTTAACATAACATAACATAACATCACGCCTGTATTTCCCCGAAGGGGTAGGCAGAGGTGTACACCCACATTTCGCCAGTTATGTAATAGTCCCATGTAATAGGGGGCGAGCCTATTGCCATTGACCGGGCACAAATCCAGACTCCGGGCTGCTACTGAGAATTTCCTAATGAAAAAACCCAATAACACTAGAGTCTAGAAGAGAGAGTGAGAGAGTGAGTGAGAGTGAGTCTAGAGTCTTCTAGAGTTTTAGAATCACGTATTTTAGGGGGAAGCAATTTTTTTATGAGTAACACAAATTTAAGCTGATAATAACATAAAAGGCGACTAAGTAATTGAAGCTACTAGTAGCTAACTAGTTTGAGACGTGCGGCAAATCAGTTTAGCTATTTTAATAAAAATTTGGTTTCTACTAAATAAAATTTGTCAATTTTTGAATTAGGGTGACCGGTGCCGATCCGCCTGGAATGGCCTTGATGTCACTTCTATCTTTTGTTGACAATTTGCTTTTTCTTTCAAACCAAGGAGACTACTCGCGTTTTAAGAACGAAAAATGGAGTACGAACTTTCGTTCCAAACACTAAAGATATGCACATAAAAAATACAGTAAATATCGACTACGGTAAATAGACGTATGAAACTGACCGGAGATCAAAGAAACAAACATCAAAACACGATCATCGCATGCGATAAGGAAACGATGGTCGAATATCGACAAACTCGAGTAGACTCACAGGCTTCATGGTGAAACATGCGACCTGCTGCGTTTGCACCAATCTGTCTGCTTACCAGCAAGCTTAAGACACTTTTATTTCTGAACGAATCGTAGTTTTCTAGTCTTCCATTTTCGATATCCCATTTAATAAGGACAACACTACACTGTACAAATGGCGAGAACATCACTCACCTTCGGTTTGCCGACGACATTGTAGTCATGGCTGAAACCATGGAGGACCTCGGTACAATGCTCGATAACCTCAATAGAGCTTCCTATAGAGTGGGTCTTAAAATGGATATGGACAAGACAAAAATTATGTCGAATTCCCATAAAGCACCCATTTCCGTAAACATCGGAGAATCTACACTCGAACTTGTTGACGATTATGTATACCTAAGACAAACTGTTCAGTTAGGTAGGTAACTTAGAGAAAGAGGTGAATCGTTGAATCCGTTCGGGAAGCTACGCACTTCTTCTCTACAAATCTTCTCGACCAAAATACCGCAGTGTCTCAAGACGAAAGTCTTTGACCAGTGTGTGTGGCCAGTAATTACTTACGGCACTGAAACGTGGTCACTCACAATGGGCCTGATAAGAAGGCTCAAAGTCACTCAAACCGCAATGGAGAGGGCTATGCTTAGCGATAAGACTGCTACACCTTAACGCACTAACCCTTATTTTACATGTTAGTCCTAAGTTTAATAATGTTATTAGTGTACAATAAAGAATATTCTATCTATCTATCTATGCTCGGGGCCCTCCGATGTGATCAAATCAGAAATGAGATTCGCAGGAGAACAAAGGTAGCCGACATAGCCAGAAAAATTGGTGGCAGTGGGCGGGACACATTACTCGCTTCTGGGATGGCCGATGAGTTAATAAAGTTCTGAAGTGGTGACTGCGTACTGGAAGGCGCAGCGTGGTTGTCGCGGGAATCCGCTGGATGCGAAAAGTGCAGCACCGGTCGTTATGGCGATGCTTGGGGGAGGCCTATGTCCAGTGGACGTCTTTCGGCTGTGTGCTGCTTGGGTGATGCTTTGGGAGGTCAGCGCACGTGTTTCGGCTGAAATTATGATGAGTGTGTACATATAAAGCTACTTCTTTTACTCAAGACTAATTCATTGTGCCTATTTACTAGTATTATTACCTATTCTATGCTAGTACACAGTATTAAAGTTCAGATATTTTTACATCGTACTCGCTACATCTGTTTACCATGACATAAATTGCTCCATATTACCGAAACACGGAACTAACCCAAAAACAGTTTCGCTCCGCAATAAACAAACACTATGTACATTTACAACAAACATTTAACTGCCGAACTTTTTACTGGCAAGTAAACTGACGGATTTATCAAGGGCCCCTCCACACGGCCGGTAAAAACTCTCGACGGAATAAATACATCAGTTCGGTACTTGAGAGTTTAATTTATCGCTCCCTGTGGATCGACCCGGACAGGTATAAACGGCTGGAACGCTGTAACTTAAACGATAGATTTAGGTACGTGAATTTTTGAGAATCCGCGAATTCCCCGGTTTAATTTGTAGAAATGTATTTTGGTATGTTTCAGGAATTGCTAACCAGACAATTGCGTACCAGAAAAAAAACTCACCAAAGTTACTCAGCGAGCTATGGGGTAAGCTATGCTTGGAGTTTCTTTGAAGGATAAAATCCGTAACGAAATCCGGAGAAGAACCGGAGTGTCCGACATAGCTTGTAGGATCAGTAAGCTGAAGTGGCAGTGAGCTGGCCATATCTGTCGAAGGACCGATGGCCGCTGGAGCAGACTTGTCCTTGAGTGAAAGCGAATCGGCAAACGCAGCGTAGGAGAAGCCTAGACGAAGGGTGTCCATGAGGATTACCACTCGTTAACAAAAAAAGGCCAAAAGGACTAAGCCCTACATACATACATAACCAGCCCATTACTGTCCCACTGCTGGGCACGGGCCTCTTCTCAGTGCGAGAAGGCTAAGGCCTTAGTCCACCTCGCTGGCCTAGTGCGGGTTGGCAGAATAAGCACACCATTGAGAACTGTATGGAGCACTCTCAGGTGTGCAGGTTTCATCACGATGTTTTCCTTCATCGTTAAAGCAAGTGATAATCGAATATAAATCCGCACATGAATTCGAAAAGTCAGAGGTGCGGGCCGGGATCGAACTCACACCCTCCTGCATGCAAGGTAAGCGTTCAACCACTAGGCTGTCACTGCTTCAAGCCCTAAATTCTTCTTATTCTAAGAAAACACCGTGGCAAACATCAGCCTTCATCATCATCATCATCATTTCAGCCGAAAGATATCCACTGCTGGACATAGGCCTCCCCCAAGCATATGTATGTTGGGGGGATATGCCATAATCGCCACGCTTGGCAGGCGGGTTGGCGATCGCAGTTGGTTGGTTAAATACTCAGAGAACGCTGCTGCCCATCCTCTGGTGAATCCCTTAGTCGCCTTTTACGACACCCATGAGAAGAGATAAGGGTGGTGCAATTCTTTACGTCCGGCACCACAGCCTTATATTGGCGTAATTATTTGATCTACTTATCTCCAGAAATTGTGTTCTCAACTTGGTAATTAGCAAATGCCAATCTAATTTCAAATAATTACACAGCCCATACGCAATTGCCCGTATATTTAAATATTTAAACAAACACTTCCAAGTCATTAACCATCATTGCTGAGACAATTTGTGTGTATGTGTATTTGCAGTGATCTCGAAAATTGCTGCACTCATTTAGATTCAGTCACCGTTATGCAATTTGTTTGTTTCCGGTGTAGTGGCTTGAAGATGAGCCTAATGGGGTCGAGCAGAGAAAGTAAAGCAAATTATAGAAGATTTGAACAATTATGTAAAATAATTTGAAGAATAATTATTGGTGATTGGGTATATTAGAAGTGATAATATTTTAATGGTATAGAATTTGTATCACATTTGCAGGCTTGCCTTCAAATGTGCCCATTAGTTTGTTCTAGAATTAAGGGCATAAGTTATAGATTGTGAAAAGATAAATTTGCTTACATAACATAACATAACATCACGCCTATATTTCCCCGAAGGGGTAGTCAGAGGTGTAATAGTACACCTACATTTCGCCAGTTATGTTATACATAGTCCCATGTAATAGGGGGCGAGCCTATTGCCATTGACCGGTCACAAATCCGGGCTGCTACTGAGAATTTCCTAATGAAAAAACCCAATAACACTTTGCCCGACCCGGGAATCGAACCCAGGACCCCACACTCAGCAGTCGCGCTTGCAACCACCAGACCAACGAGGCAGTCTCAGTCAGTCAGGCTGCTCACAAGCAGGATTTAAACACGTGACTTTATAATCACCATCCAATTTATTAAGGCACTTAGGCATAAGTTATCATTCAAAGACTTCATTTAAAAAAAACTGATTGGTAAAATGATATGATGAATGATGAATACTGAATTTAAGGCGCATGTAGCAGCCAAGTGGCGCCCCCGTCAACGAAAAAATTATCACTAGCAGAATAAAAATAAAAGTGGCCGTTTTTCGAACTTTTCCTATCTACGACTACAGCGAACTATAATTTACAGAGTTATTAGTTTTTGATTAAACTACAGTACCTGTACTTAAATTGTTAAAAACTAGTTTTCGATGAATGATATATTTAGCGAGTAATATTTTTTTTACTGATGGGGGCGCTACTTCCCTGCTACATGTTCCTTAATTCTGGAAAGTTCAATAAATAATTTCGTCTTATATTTTAATTGTTTTTCTTCCATCTAGCATTTTCCTCGCTGTAGTGAAATGAAAAGTTGTGTGTTTCGCACGGCTGCAGAATTATTTGCTCGCGCCTTTCAATGCCTCACTACGCAGGATTCTATTTTTAAACCACACGCTTTTCTCGTGGTTCAATATTAGAATCCTACGCTGCTCGGTATTCAATACAAGCACTGGCGCCAAATAGCAGTTAATAAGTTGTCTGCAGAATTAACGGCATTCCGGACAAATCCCCGTGGTTTTTGGTTTGCTTTTGTCATGTAATGTATTTTTAATAAAAATAAAGGAATAAAATAAAAAAAACCACGATAATAATTAATTAAAATTGTATGGTAGATTAAAATATTTTTTGAAATATCTGTAAAGACGCTTGTCATCTTAGTCTACCTGCGACCATGAAACGCTGCAAAGCTTTCGTAACGTCAGGAAAACCAATTTAAATCATATGCGCGATATAATTCGGTTAAACTTTGTTTTATTATAAAAAAAACAATTGTTAAAACTTTTAAGGAAACTGCATTTGTTTTAAATAACCCATTTTATACACAAAACAAAAAATCACCCCTCTGACGTCACATAAAATTCTACACCATAAAAAACTCGACAAAAAAATCCTTTAACGAAAACCAACCATGGGTTATTGGTCCATTAAAATGCCCATGCTGAGTTAATAGATTATGGTTTATCATCAGGATGACTATTAATAACTCCTTTTTTTGTTTGCAGGTGAGCGATGGTGTTTCTATGGGGATCAAAGGTAACCTCCGTTTATTTAGATTGTAATGAAGAGTGTTATGGTATTTCTAATCGTAGAGTTTTTTTAACAAGTTTTGATTTATCATGTAATCAAAGTTTAGAAGAAACAAAGGGTATTAATAATTTTGGAGTAGTAAATAAGTTTAGTGTAGATTAAGGAAGATTAGCAGAAGTACACCATGAAAATAGTAGTAAACAGGAACAACGTATCAATTATGGGTAAATTGGCTGTCTTATCGCTAAAACCGATATCTTCCAGACAACCTTTTGTGGATCGTGGGGGCTACTACTGCATGTTTATAAAACAAAATAAATAAATTGCACAAATCATATTAGACATAAAGGTATCTATATACTATAATAAAACTGTAAAGGTCGAAAAGTCTGTACATTGAGTTTTTTTTCGCGAAAACCGGCTAGGGGGACTAGAAATAAGCTATAGAACACGAATCAATCGTTTAAAAAATTTATGTCTGTCTGTCTGTCTGTCTGTCTATTTGTTACCTCATCACGTGAAAACGGCTGAACGGATCGTAATGAAACTTAGCATTTGTATAGGTATTAGTCTAACTTAAAATATAGGGTATGTTTTATCTTAATCGGTTGAGTAGATCCAGCGATACAGCTTGACCCCTCTATTGTATTAAGTTGCATACAAAGTAGAGGTCATGATTGTTGGTTGGATGCAGGTTGCAGGTTCCTAAAAATACAACTGGATTAGTATTATAGAAAATATAGAATAACATAACAATGCCCATCACTGTCCTGCTGCTGGGCATGGCCCTCTTCTTGGAATGAGAAGAGTTAAGGACTGGATATTGTTAGTGTAATACATTATCATAACATAATCAGCTCATTACCTACTGCCCCACTGCTGGGCACGGACCTCTTCTCGGAACGAGAAGAGTTAAGAAACTAGAAAATATAGAATAACATAACGTAGTCAACCCATTACTGTCCCAATACTGGGTATGGCCCTCTTCTCAAAATGAGAAGAGTTAATGAACTGGATATTATTAGTATTCTAGAAAAACATAACATTACCAGCCCATTACAGTCCCACTGCTGGACATGGGCCTCTTCTCAGCATAAGAAGAGATGTGGTTAGTGTTATAGAATAACATAATCAGCCCAATTACTTCCCACTGCTGAGCACGAGCGTCTTCTCAGAATGAGGGAGTTCAGGGCTAATTCCATGAAATTCCATCACCTTAGCCGGTTGGTTGTAAAAACAAAATATAGTATGGTCGGTAAATAGTGTAATCGTCTGTGTAGGCGCTTATATGTATATATTTGAAGATATTGTGTTCATAATTATGACACGATGTTATTTTCCGACATCCAAGCGGACGGAGTCGCGGGCACAGCTAGTCGTAAATATATATATAATCTTACAATTAAGAATAGAGATTGGATACATAGGCAATGTCTTAGTATATTACAATCTATTTGGAAAGGAAGTATTCTTTAACAATTTTTTTAAATCAAAATATTGACTGAGCTCGCCGTATGGATACAGGTAAATCAATCATCAATTATGAAGATGAATTGGAATCTCAATAATTATACAACGTGTATCAGAAACACGTGTTCATATATAGGGAGCTCATTTAGGGAATAGCAAAGAACAAGTTTTACTATGGGACCAACCCTAAAATCGCAAATAACCTACTATTCGCTACAAAATCATTGATGCAGCTCCACAAAATGTATGGAACAGCTTTTTTTTTTTGCGATTTCAAGGTTGAGCTCGTAGTAAAAGTTGTGTGATAGTATTCACTGAATGAGCTCAATGAGCCTACGGCCTTGCGGATGTTAAGAGGAAATGAGGATAGTCTTTTCTCCGTACTAACGCTCTGGACGGTTTTCTTTTTGGTTTATAATTATTTTTTTCGTACTAACATAGTATTTTAAGTATTACTAACACTATTGTGGACTGAAGTTGTCTGATAAATAAATAAATAATAATAATAATATCGATTGGCTTAAGCGCGGAGAGTTGTTCCCCGAAACGGAAGGGTTCATGCTAGCAATACAGGATCAAGTGATAGAAACGAAGAACTACAAAAAGCACATCATGAAATTACCAAATTCATCCAATGACTCCTGTAGAAAATGCAAAGGGTCTCCTGAAACAATTCAACATAATAATATAACAGGAGCGTGCAGAGCAATAGTCCAAACTGATTATAAACATCGACATGATCAAGTAGCAGCAATAATCCACCAAAACCTTGCATTCAAATACAAACTCATACCAGAAAAGACGGCATACTACAAATACACTCCGCAGACCGTGCTAGACACAACAGACTACAAACTTTATTGGGACAGAACCATACTTACAGACAAAACAGTGCACTATAACCGACCAGATATCACCCTCCATGACAAGAAACACCAAACAGTATATTTGATAGATATAGCCATCCCTAACACACATAACCTTTCATCCACTCACACTGAGAAACTCAGCAAATACACCGATCTAGCCAACGAGCTAAGAACCCAATGGAAGGTAAAAACAGTCAAAATCGTTCCTATTCTTCTATCATCTACTGGAATCATACCTCACACACTACACACAAACCTCAAACTCTTAGACGTTCATCCACTCACATTCAAAATTCTACAAAAAGCAGTCATACTAAATACATGCAGAATCGTCAGGAAATTTTTATCAACAGATCCAACTACCCCAGCTCTCGTGCTTGGCTAAGGCCCGCACGATAGTGTAGAATTGAACCCAATTTGGAGAAACGCAAGTTTAAAAAAATAAATAATAATAATAATCCTGAAGCAATACTTTTTACAGTTAAATAAATATCAACTTTTTGTACGTCCCTTTGTTTTCGTTTTTATTGATAAATTATTTCACAAAAACAATCTCAAAATTGCCTATTTAGACCGATGTCTACAGAGGAGTACCTAATGTATACATTTGACAACTACTAATGAAAAAGGAAAAACATAGCGACACAGTATATATTCTCCTTATTCAGTTTATGAAACATCTCTTAAATTGGTCCAGTTTCGGAGGAGAAAATAGTCGAGAGCCAAACCTCGAATGATGACTTTTTTACTAAGGCTATTCAGTCGGAGCTGCTGTTGTCCTTATCGCACTTATCTGACGTCAAACGCTCGCAAAGCGACAGCGATAGTTTCTTCAAATACTATATTTTTTTATTATTATATGTAATTATAAGTCCGTAGTACGAAACATATTTTACTACTTTACTGGTGCATCTACCCTATTATTTGTCTCTGTATTACCCTAAGGTTGTCTGGTAGAGAACGCCTATGGCGTTAAGACCGCCTTTGTACCCTGTTGTGCATAAAGAATTAAATAAATAAATAAATAATAAATACCTACTTTTCAAAAGTCTCTCTGCCCGCATTTGCTCTAGTATCGGAAGACTTGTGAACTGTTTTCATGTATCGAAAAATACATTAATAATAATATGTGTGTGTACGTTGTTTAATGCGTTGTGGAGTGAAAGAAGATGTAGTGACAAAGATTGTGAAAGGTATGTTAAGATGGTTTGGACATATAGAGAGGAGATTGACGAAACAAGTATACGAAGCGAGTGTGGATGGAAGAGTTGGAATGGGACGACCTCGGCGAACATATCGCGATCAAATCGCGGACGTTCTCAAAAAATGCCTGGTTAAGAGTAACTCTTAACCAGGCATTTTTTGAGAACATAGCATTTTTTGCATGCTCGTCGGTTTAGAGAACAGTTCTCTAAACCGACGAGCATGCATGACGAGGTTAATGGACGTAGATGAAGCGAAAGAGGTGTGTCAGGATCGTAGCAGGTGGACATCCATAGTCTCTGCCTACCCCAATGGGAAACAGGCGTGATAATATGTATGTATATGTGTGTTCGCGTATACTGAATGTGTATACATACTTAGATACGTTATCCTTTCTTATTCAAATAGAACCGTATAAAACCGTGAACAATGATAGAATACGCTATGAATAGGAAACTTATAAGTATTCAGAAGTGGCATGTTATAATGTTGTTTACAATACGTTTCGATCTCGTAAAAGTTTGTTTTTTTATATTTATTATTATATTATATTATAAGCCTGAAGTGTCCCACTGCAGGGTAAAGGCCCCGCTACTCTCCTTCCACTTCTCACTGTCTGTTGCTACAAGAGACCAGTCCTTTTGGAAGGAGTCCAGCTCATCCCGCCATCTCCGTCTGGGCCTGCCGCGTTGACGTCTGCTATGTAAGGGGACCCATTGAGTTGTCAGTTTCTCCCAGTAGTCGCCTGACATGCGGCAGATATGTCAAGCCCAGTTTCACTTTAGAGTGGCAGCCTTCCGGGTGACGTTAGCTATTTTTGTTCTGGAATGGATCGTTGTGTTCCTTATACGGTCTATAAGCTTTATGCCCAGAACACTTCGTTCCATATCTCTTTGGCAAACCTCGAGCGTGGACCTCAGTTGATTAGTCAAAGACCATGTTTGGGATCCATATGTGAGGATGGGAAGAATGCACACGCATCCATGAGTTTTCTATTAAGGGATAGAGGTAGATCACCCATCATTAATTAAAAAAAAAAATAAAAAAAATTAACGTAACGAGAGAAAAAGAGACGCGCACAAACGCTCTTAAAAATGTTTGGAAGCGAAAGGTTTTGTCTCGCCCATCACCCCTGCCTTGCACCACCCGCCACAGTCGTAAAGATAATGTAGAAGTTACAGCTCTCATAACATTATAATACTCTTGCGCAGCCAAAAGGATATTTGAGTGATAATAAAATTTAAATATGAGTTACGGCCATTGGGCGCCCGGAATTGTAATAGGCTTTATCGTGTGAATGCGAACAGATTATTATTTACTTTATTTTAAAGCTTTTGTGCGTATTTTGGGATGTGCTGTTAGTAATCCCGTACCATGCCAGCGTTGTGAATGAAAATCTACAGGCTCAGACCCACAGAAATAGATCTAGATAGAACTGCTTTCGTAGTTCCATGGATAGAATGGCCAAGTGGGCAGGGCGCGCGTTCCAACACTCTGCACCAGACTGCATGGCATTTCAAAGCCTTTCTCAGTGCACCTTATGACTAGTTGCTGTAAATAATGTAACAAAAACCCGCAAAAATGCCTCATTGTGCTGTTTCTAACTGCAGAAACAAAAGCTGTAAAGTACATTTGATTATTTATTTATTTTTTAATTAGTGACGGCAATATGGAATGCGTAGTTTGTTTGAAAGTTGCCACGCATGTATCGCAAGTAAAATTGTGATTACAACCATTCTATCTATTTCTGTGCTCAAGCCCAACTGTGTGTGACATAGTAATTTGCTAATTATACTTACAATACAATACAAATGCTCTTTATTGTACACAAATACAAGCAACATACATTTTTAGATTATATTTCTCCTCATTAACATTCGAATGCCAGTTTGGCAAAACATGTACACTTTGTTTTTAGGGTTCCGTACCCGAAGGGTGCCAAACGGGACCCTATTACTCTCGCTACGCTGTCCGTCCGTCCGTCCGTCCGTCCGTCCGTCCGTCTGTCTGTCACAGGGCTGTATCTTTTGAACGGTAATAGGTAACCGGTAGAAATTTTCTCAGAAAATTTGTTGCTATGAGGTGTATCACTACAAATACTAAAAACAAAAAAAGTCTAAAACCAAAGGGGGTCCCCATACAAGAAACCTCAAAAAACATGCATTTTTTTCAACGTTTTTGTTCCTGCTCTATCTTCAAAACGGTAACATATACTATTGTCAAACTTGGTCATATTATAGTGCATATTATGTAGTTTAGCAACAAATACTAAAATTAGGCAAACATAGACATATACGGTGGTACCTGCGTAAGAAAGACATGCAAAAATTCATATTTCGCGCACTGTACGTTGATGTCTTTTGATAAACTCTCGTAAATTAAATCAGTTTTTATGGGGTATCAGGTCGTTGAGAGGTACGGAACCCTTACTGCGCGAGTCCGACTCGCACTGGGCCGGTTTTTTTTCTAACTTGTCTCATTGACTGAATAGTCTTGGAATGTCTTTTTAATGCATTTCTGCAATAATAATTACTAAAAGATATTATAATAAAACAAGTTTAACCGGATTATATCGCGTATATTATTTAGATTATTTTCCTGACGTTTCAAAGCTTTGCAGCGTTTGAAACCAATCTAAATAATATATGCAATGTAATCCGGTTAAACTTGTTTTATTATAATGTGTAGTGATCGCGAAAACCTAAGAAGTTATTAAAAGATATTATGTTTTCACAATTTCACACACAATTTTTTTTAAAATCCTTTTTACATGTGCAGAACTAGTAACTATATTTTATTAGTAGTTATTTGAATAAAGAGACATGTCGAGATTGTTTACTAAATAAGACAAGAAAGAAAAAACAGACTTTATGTATCCTATTTGAATTTAATTTTACGTCAGTATACAAAGTCTTTGATTGAAAAACATTTGATGATGATGATTAGGAATATTTGTGATATCGTCGTATCTCTTATCGTGTATACATACTTAGATACGTTATCCTTTCTTATTCAAATAGAACCGTATAAAACCGTGAACAATGATAGAATACGCTATGAATAGGAAACTTATAACCGTGAACAATGATAGAATACGCTATGAATAGGAAACTTATAAGTATTCAGAAGTGGCATGTTATAATGTTGTTTACAATACGTTTCGATCTCGTAAAAGTTTGTTTATTTGGATGTCTATTGTGTATGGTAAATTATATTGTATGAGCATTAAATTTTTATGTTTTATTAAAGCGTGTGGTCACCGTGTATTGGGAACTCTGAACCTTTTTGTGGGTGTCATGCGGGCCGCGGGCCTACATGAGGTGAAAGTACAAAGACTCATTCACTTGTCAAACACCGCCCAGCCATTGAATCAGTTTTGCTGCTTATATTTGTAAAGATCCGAATGCAAGAGTTTTTCGCAAACTTGTGGTGATAAGAGATACGACGATATCACAAATATTCCTAATCATCATCATCAAATGTTTTTCAATCAAAGACTTTGTATACTGACGTAAAATTAAATTCAAATAGGATACATAAAGTCTGTTTTTTCTTTCTTGTCTTATTTAGTAAACAATCTCGACATGTCTCTTTATTCAAATAACTACTAATAAAATATAGTTACTAGTTCTGCACATGTAAAAAGGATTTTAAAAAAAATTGTGTGTGAAATTGTGAAAACATAATATCTTTTAATAACTTCTTAGGTTTTCGCGATCACTACACATTATAATAAAACAAGTTTAACCGGATTACATTGCATATATTATTTAGATTGGTTTCAAACGCTGCAAAGCTTTGAAACGTCAGGAAAATAATCTAAATAATATACGCGATATAATCCGGTTAAACTTGTTTTATTATAATATCTTTTAGTAATTATTATTGCAGAAATGCATTAAAAAGACATTCCAAGACTATTCAGTCAATGAGACAAGTTAGAAAAAAAACCGGCCCAGTGCGAGTCGGACTCGCGCAGTAAGGGTTCCGTACCTCTCAACGACCTGATACCCCATAAAAACTGATTTAATTTACGAGAGTTTATCAAAAGACATCAACGTACAGTGCGCGAAATATGAATTTTTGCATGTCTTTCTTACGCAGGTACCACCGTATATGTCTATGTTTGCCTAATTTTAGTATTTGTTGCTAAACTACATAATATGCACTATAATATGACCAAGTTTGACAATAGTATATGTTACCGTTTTGAAGATAGAGCAGGAACAAAAACGTTGAAAAAAATGCATGTTTTTTGAGGTTTCTTGTATGGGGACCCCCTTTGGTTTTAGACTTTTTTTGTTTTTAGTATTTGTAGTGATACACCTCATAGCAACAAATTTTCTGAGAAAATTTCTACCGGTTACCTATTACCGTTCAAAAGATACAGCCCTGTGACAGACAGACGGACGGACGGACGGACGGACGGACAGCGTAGCGAGAGTAATAGGGTCCCGTTTGGCACCCTTCGGGTACGGAACCCTAAAAACAAAGTGTACATGTTTTGCCAAACTGGCATTCGAATGTTAATGAGGAGAAATATAATCTAAAAATGTATGTTGCTTGTATTTGTGTACAATAAAGAGCATTTGTATTGTATTGTAAGTATAATTAGCAAATTACTATGTCACACACAGTTGGGCTTGAGCACAGAAATAGATAGAATGGTTGTAATCACAATTTTACTTGCGATACATGCGTGGCAACTTTCAAACAAACTACGCATTCCATATTGCCGTCACTAATTAAAAAATAAATAAATAATCAAATGTACTTTACAGCTTTTGTTTCTGCAGTTAGAAACAGCACAATGAGGCATTTTTGCGGGTTTTTGTTACATTATTTACAGCAACTAGTCATAAGGTGCACTGAGAAAGGCTTTGAAATGCCATGCAGTCTGGTGCAGAGTGTTGGAACGCGCGCCCTGCCCACTTGGCCATTCTATCCATGGAACTACGAAAGCAGTTCTATCTAGATCTATTTCTGTGGGTCTGAGCCTGTAGATTTTCATTCACAACGCTGGCATGGTACGGGATTACTAACAGCACATCCCAAAATACGCACAAAAGCTTTAAAATAAAGTAAATAATAATCTGTTCGCATTCACACGATAAAGCCTATTACAATTCCGGGCGCCCAATGGCCGTAACTCATATTTAAATTTTATTATCACTCAAATATCCTTTTGGCTGCGCAAGAGTATTATAATGTTATGAGAGCTGTAACTTCTACATTATCTTTACGACTGTGGCGGGTGGTGCAAGGCAGGGGTGATGGGCGAGACAAAACCTTTCGCTTCCAAACATTTTTAAGAGCGTTTGTGCGCGTCTCTTTTTCTCTCGTTACGTTAATTTTTTTTATTTTTTTTTTGATTTAATGATGGGTGATCTACCTCTATCCCTTAATAGAAAACTCATGGATGCGTGTGCATTCTTCCCATCCTCACATATGGATCCCAAACATGGTCTTTGACTAATCAACTGAGGTCCACGCTCGAGGTTTGCCAAAGAGATATGGAACGAAGTGTTCTGGGCATAAAGCTTATAGACCGTATAAGGAACACAACGATCCATTCCAGAACAAAAATAGCTAACGTCACCCGGAAGGCTGCCACTCTAAAGTGAAACTGGGCTTGACATATCTGCCGCATGTCAGGCGACTACTGGGAGAAACTGACAACTCAATGGGTCCCCTTACATAGCAGACGTCAACGCGGCAGGCCCAGACGGAGATGGCGGGATGAGCTGGACTCCTTCCAAAAGGACTGGTCTCTTGTAGCAACAGACAGTGAGAAGTGGAAGGAGAGTAGCGGGGCCTTTACCCTGCAGTGGGACACTTCAGGCTTATAATATAATATAATAATGTAATATAACGTTAATCGTAGAGGATACAATATAATAAACCGAATCGGTCGACTAGTGCATATCGATTATTTTCTGAATCAGGGTGTAGTATCACTAGGAAAATAGATTGGGACAGTTTTTAAACCATCATCAACTCAACCTATCGCAGTCCACTGCCTCTCTCAAGTTGCGCCACAACACTCGGTCCTCTGCCTTCCGCATCCAGTCCCCCCCAGCCACCTTCTTCAGGTCGTCGGTCCACCTGGCAGGGGGGCACCCTACGCTGTGTTTGCCGATTCGCGGTCTCCACTCAAGGACTCGTCTGCTCCAGCGGCCATCAGTCCTTCGACAGACATGACCAGCCCACTGCCACTTAAGCTTACTGATCCTACAAGCTATGTCGGTCACTCCGGTTCTTCTCCGGATAAACTCGTTACGGATTTTATCCTTCAAAGAAACTCCAAGCATAGCTCGCTCCATAGCTCGCTAAACGAGTTTAAACCATGACATATGTAAACAAAAACTAAAAGAAAACAATTTGTTTATTATGGTTAAATTCAGTACATCAGCGGATCGTAAAAGGTCTCTAAGATCCAGAAACATCAAGTCGATGAGTTTCCGTGCATCAGGTAGCTCCTGCACGATATTCTCCACTTTTTTCTCTATTTGCTTCTTGCTGGGGAACTAATAGTAACTTTAAGCAAGTAATTTTGTTATTTAGGAATAAAAATCGGGGAGCTGAATAAGCTACTTTCAAGTTTGCACTGTACTAAAATATCGTTGTAGATTCACCGCAGTATTACAATATTGAAAGACACTCAAACCAATGATATTTAAAATTATAGATATGTCATACCCTAACAAAACAAATGAAAAAAATGTTCCGTATAAAGCGGCAGGACGATACACATAAACACAGTACAAAGTAAGCAAGTAAGTTGGTTACTTCAATTTACTTTCGCGTCATAATTGGAACAGTTTTTGTACACATTCGACGGCAGTTTAGTTCGTTTTGTTTTTTTGTCACCTGTCACGCTCCTGTCACGCTCGGCGCCTTCCTTGACGCGGATTAATAGAAAAATAACCTAAATAAGGCGTTTTCAATTCTTCAGATTGCGAGTGCAAATAAAATATCTGTCCTTTTCAACCATCATGATCATCATCATTTCAGCCGAAAGACGTCCACTGCTGGACACAGGCCTCCCCAAGCATATGTTGGGGGGATATGCCATAACCGCCACGCTTGGCAGGCGGGTTGGCGATCGCAGTTGGTTGGTTAAATACTCAGAGAACGCAGCTACACATCCTCTGGTCAATCCCTTAGTCGCCTTTTACGACACCCATGAGAAGATATAGGATGGTGCAATTCTTTACGTCCGGCACCACACGGAACAAAAGTCATTTTAAATATCATTGACTAAAACAGATTAAATTACGAAACTATGAACAAAAGACAACTTTTATGTTAACGGACCATCCTTTCATAACTTGCTCCACCGCCCCCCAACCGCCATAAAAAGGGGATGAGCAGTGAAAAAGACATCAGGGCGCGAGATTCAGGGGAGGTGCGAACCGATCACACGATCGCCTTTTACGATCCTCCATGATTTATTACACAATATGTTTATAACAAAAGCTGTAATAATAAATAATTGTTATTACAGATCAGTTTTAATTAGCTGAAAGATAAAGTCAAATTTATTTGTAATAACGTGTTAGATCTAGGACGAATAAAAAATGGCGGATGAAATCTCGCTAAGAAAAGATTGAAGCACTTCGTTTTTCCTAAACCCACTATAATTTCGACAAAATTTTATCACACCAGATATACAAGTTGTTGATCTGTAACCGTGCCATATTTCTAGAGCAAATGATAAATAATGTGCTAAGTCATCTAAAAATACTTGAAAAATTCTACGATTATTTAATACCAAAATTTTCACTTAGAAACATATTAGCGAGGATTTGAGAATAAATCCCGAACGACTCTGAAAATAAGTCATTGGTGGCATTGTCAAAGGGTGTAAATACCTCGAAACTGTTTTTGTGGTTTTGCACCCATAGTTTTTGTGTCGCACGCGACAAACGGAGGGAATTAGTTTGTTTACAAAAAATACTAAAAAAAAAAAAAAACGTAGAGATTTTTTAATTGATTCGTGTTCAGTATCAGTGATATAGTCACCTCCTTAAATATGGTACGAATACAGATCAACACGTTGTATATTGTTATTTTATTTGTGACACTACGATAATGACTACCGTCACACGGGATTTGTCGTGTCATCGCGGATTTTTGTCTTACTATGGATGTGAATGTGTGCGTGCTAGCCCGTACATTTTAGAGAGCCGTCTTACTATGAGTGCTTCACTTTTTATTTAGCTTATTCCATCCGCCTTTTTTATTCGTCCAAGGTGTAAATAATAAAATGACATATTGTTGAGATGCTTATTATATTATATTATATTATATTGTAAAATAATACTTACCTTACTCCGTTGGATCAGCGACCCAAAATATGTTTTGGCCCCCAAAACGAGAGAACGCCACTTGCTGCGATCTTTGGCAGTATCTTGCCAATCACTGGCTCTGATCTCCAGAAGATCACCTTCCACCACATCGCTCCAGCGATATCTGGTTTGACCGACCGGGCGTCGCCATTTCGGTCGACTCAGATAGGTTCTCTTTGCATCTCGATCTTCACCCATTCTGTCCACGTGCCCAAACTAACAGAGTCTGCGAGCTTTTGCCTCTCCTATCACGTTTGGTTCGGCCACGAGCTCTTCTATCTCGGTGTTCTTCTTCCGCCAGGTTCCATCCGGTCTCTGCACAGGGCCCAAGATCGTAAGCAAGGCCCTCCTTTCTGTTACTAAGAGCTTACTAAAATAATAGTTTGGATCAATATAAAACTGACTGGCGATGACTGGTGTGAATCAGAAATGCGGAGATTCGCAGGAAAACGAAAGTAACTGACATAGCCCGAAGAAATGCCAAACTTAAGTGGCAGTGGGCGGGGCACATTGCTCGCAGAACGGACGGCCGATGGGGCAGTAAAGTTCTGGAGTGGCGACCGTGTACTGGAAGGCGCAGCGTGGGTAGGCCCCCCACAAGGTAGACCGATGACCGGTGGTGAAATGGTGAAGGTCGCGGGTATCCGCTGAATGCGGAAAGCGCAGGACCGGTCGTTGTGGCGATGCTTGGGGGAGGCCTATGTCTAGTAGTGGACGTCTTTTGGCTGAAATGATGATGATGATGACTCATGTTTAAATATGAAAAATATAAAATGGTGTTATAAAATGCATGGTGGTACTGTTGGCTATATTTGTTTTTGTACTATACACGCTGAAATTTTAATCGTTTTGGAAACGAAAATCATACTCTAAACCTAGCCCAGCTCAGCGCCAGCACTAGTCTGGCATTTTTGCTGAACTGAGCCTATTTGGCGCAACCGTGGGGCACACAATCCTACTTTAGGATAAACATAACATAACATCACGCCTGTATTTCCCCGAAGGGGTAGGCAGAGGTGTAATAGTACACCCACATTTCGCCAGTTATGTTATAGTCCCATGTAATATGACATGTTTAGTATTTAAATTGTATATTGTAACAATTGTGTGCCTCTGACTATGGTAATTAAATCACTTTTCTATAATTTTTTCTATCGATTAAGTACGTGTGTCGATTTGAAAACCAGAATTATTACCATTCAACTCGAAGAAATTTTCATTTTTCGAGATAATTTTTGAAGGTAACAAGGGTCAACCCTGAAATCGCGATTCTTGTTAATCTGTTATAGCACTCGAAGCTATAAAATTTGCTGTAATCAATGCCTAATTGTAACTTGGGCGGGTGCGTAAACCATTCTCAAAAGATCCTGTGTACCTACTTGACAAAAAACTTACAACCTGCAACAAACTACACAAACAAGTCATTCATTTATTTAACAAACAACCTATTCATGTTACAACTAACAATTTCATACCAGTTTGTTTAGCAGTGTTGCCTGCAAATTTTATTATTTCCGCGTTTACATTGCTGAAATGTATGAGGAATTTAGCTCTCGCTGGCAACACTGGAATGCTTTTGATGGCTTACAAAGAAGCTGGGATGGTTCAAGTGAAGTCTAACTTAATAATAGTGGAAGGATTCAAGTTAACCACAAAGGGGAATTGAGGTTTTGTTGAAGATTGAATGCTGTATTTTTATGGGGTGAAATATTGTGTATAATGTTTGTATTTTGTCCTGAAGAAACATTGAACAAAAACAATTTATTATTAATTTTGCTCATAGATTAATTATAAAATGCTTTTGTTTAATATCGCCAACCCGCCTGCCAAGCATGGTGGTTATGGCATATCAACCCCTTATTGGGGGAGGCCTATGTCCAGCAGTGGACGTCTTTCGGCTGAAATGATTATGATGATTGCGCATAGAGAAGAACAATAGATCCTGAATTGGATAAGGAAATATGGACACTGTGACTGCTGAGGTGGCGACCACGATAGCATGGACGACACACGGGTCTGGATTAAAGGGCAAGGGCTCAAGACCAGGAGTGGAGAAATTTGGAGGAGGCCTACACCTACAAATGGCAAATAGCGACCTATGGACACTGCCGTGCAAGGTGCACCTCACCGCATGCAACTCTGATTTGCAAGCGCGGAACAGTGACCACAGCAATGACACAAAAATCCTAATAACACTTTGTCCGACCCGGGAATTGAACCCAGGTTCTGCGGTTGAACATCTTAGGCGCTAGACTACCGAGGCAGACAAAAGCACCACCTTTTTTTTTTTTTCTTACGTGGGGAAATCCTCATGGACGCACTCCGCCCGGGGATGGCGGAGCCAGTGTCGGACTCTTACCGACCAAAACCAAAACGGTGTCCCTCTTCCAACCATTGGCCGGGGGCGTGGGAAACTTATAGTCGTCCAACCACCCCTGGCAGGTCCCGGTTCACCACTAGTAGGCGAGCCCCTTCTCCCCGTGCGGCATCATCGGCCGCACCCTTCTCTTGACTGGCGCGCGTGGAACACGACGCGCCACCGTCACGGGCCTTGACTGATCGGGCGGCGGGCTACCCCGAGACCGCCGCCCGCAGGCCCACTCCTAGGGTGGCTGGAGGTCGGCGTACGCCTGCGACGCCCGGTCCGTCTCCTGCGGGTAGGGAGAGAGGTCGTTGCCTCTCGAACCCTCTCCGCCGCCTCCTTAGCGAGCATCACCTCCTCGCAAAAGGAGACGACGCCCTCCCAAGCGTTCTCGCTCCCGACCATAGCCAAAACAACGGCCGGAAGCGAGAGATCGCTGCCGCCTACTGCAGTGATAAGGTCACGGCGCTGCGTGGCCCAAGCTGGGCATTCCGCCAGTGTGTGCTGCGCCGTGTCCTCAAGGCAGCTCCCGCAGTGATGACACTCGGGAGTCAGCTCCCGGCCTATGCGACACGGATACTTCCCGAAGCAACCGTGCCCCGAGAGTATCGGCGTCAGCCGGTAGGTGAGGGCGCCATAGCCCCTCTCCAGCCACTCCTCCATGACGGGCCTTACCGCCGCTATTGCGGCGTGCCCTAGACAAAAGCACCACCTAACAGGAGTAACGCCATGCTTATTCATCATCATCTAACTTTTTAGAATTAAGTAATGTGTACACAAACAGCATATAATTTGCATGTAGCCCTAACCGTAAAACCATCGTTTTTAAAACGAGGGCTGAACCCTTTTTTTATAATAAGTACTCTTTGCCTAACCAGGATTTACAAGGATTAAAAGCGTGACCTTTTTATGTTATGCAAAATAACATAAATTCCACCATCCATATAATTACCAAGAATAAACAACAACATCGCTAATCAGTGCTCATCGTTTGTTGCGGATGAGTAGCTCACAGTACACCCTCGCTGGTTGAATTCACCCCATTTCAACCCGCTTCACCCCCTTTCAACCCGCTTCACCCCATTTCAACTCGCTTCAACCCCCACGAATCTTTTGTGATGACTTGTCACAGAAAATGTTGCCTACCGAGAGTTTTTGCTGTTTCCAATTCGTTATGATAAGTTGTTTGTGTGAATCTGGGAAAGTTGGAGGGCTGTAGTTTTTAGAGTTCCGTAACCAAAGGGTGCCAAACGGGACCCTATTATTCTCGCTACGCAGTCCGTCCGTCTGTATATCACAAGGCCTCAGACGAATAAAAATGGCGGACGCAATCTCGCTAAGAAAAGATTGAAGCACTTCGTTTTTTCCTGAACCCACTATAATTTAGACATAATTTTAACACACTAGATATATATTGTTATTTTATTTATGAGACTATGACAACGACTACCGTCACACGAGATTTGTTGCGTAATTGCGGCTTTTTGTCTTACTATGGGTGTGCATGTGTGCGTGTCAGCCCGTACTTTTAAGCAAGCCGTCTTACTATGGACGTCTCACTTTTTGTTTTGCGAGATTCCGTCCGCCTTTTTTTATTCATCCAAGCACAAGGCTATATCTTTTGAAAGGTAATAGGTAGCCGGTTGAAATTTTCTCAAAATATGGGTTTCTATGACCCCAATCACGACAAGTACTAAAAAAAACAATAAAAAAAATAACAAAGGTGGTCCATAATACAAGAAACCTCGAAAAACATACAACCAAATAATCAACCAAAATAATCAAAATAGGATAAACATACACATATGTGGTGGTACCTGCGTAAGAAAGAGATGCAAAAATTCATATTTCGCTCATGGTGCGTTGATGTCGTTTGATGAACTCTCGTAAATTAAATCAGTTTCTATGAGGTATCGGGTTGATGGGTGGTACGGAACCCTTACTGCGTGAGTCCGACTCGCACCTGGCCAGTTTTTTTGTTTCGTTATTTTATAGTAGTTGAGATTGAGCTATAGGTAGTTGATTTGGTTTTTTTTTTGGCAGATAACAAGGTTGTCGATACGCGGGCCTTAAAAATATGGCGAACAATCTTAGGTACACTTTACTTGATTGCATCTGTTATTTTACTAGGTATATAAATGCTCGTGGCTCATGGTTAAGTGATAACCGTGTATAACGCAAGATCTGCGAGGTTAAGCCACGCGCGTACCACGGTCAGCCAACGGAGGGCATGTATAGTGCTTTTATCTCATTTGCGAGGAAACAATACACAAATTAAGAGTCCACCATAGCAGCGCTACGAGATAGATTTCGTGTCTTCCCTTCCCCACACCACAGCCCTTACGTCTCTCCGTACGTACGCGGAACCGCAAATGCTACCGAGTGCGCGAGTTCGAGTCGCGGAGTCGCGCATCAGAGGCAACGCGTTTTAGCCGGCTTATACTCACTCACATCACCGCAGCTCTGCGCACACACAAACGCATTGTGCTGTGTGCATGTACACGACAAATACAAGTAAGAATCAGCAGCGCTCGTTTTTATTAAAAAATATCTGTGCTAGGTAATAGGTATAGATAGGTAGGTACCTACCTACATGAAATGGTTGTACCTATGTTGTAATATAAAACTGGGGATATTTTTAACTAACAGGTATCTACCAGGTAACCGAAAGGTACTACATAAGTAGCTAAATGTAGCGAAATAAAATGATGTCGGTAGGTAGGTCAGTATATACCTGCCAATTATTTTTTACCTACTTATATACCTACAGCTAATTCACAGCTTTCTACTACACACACAGTAAGTACAATTTTTTTTTTTTTTTTTTTTTAATCTAGTAGGTTTTTAACCATGAAACTTTTGGTCACAATTTTGCTTATTTTTTTGTTTTTGGGAATATTATAAGACGGAACGCATAGCAAACTTTGCCATTATATTTATTATTACTACCAAACGCTTTGAATGTTGGAATTTGGCACCCTGAAATAGAAAAGTATCTGAAAAAAGTGATAAAAGAGCCTGGCAAAGTTACCTGATAACCCAACATTGCTCACCCTTGATTTTTCTAAAACTATCAGTCTTATGGCTCTGGTAATAAGACATGTTATAACATAACATGACATCACGCCTGTGTTTCTCCGAAGGGGAAGGCAGAAGTATATAGTACACCCACATTTCGCCAATTATGAAGAATACTTCTAAAGAAGAATACACTTCAGGCAAAGGACGTGTTATATTTTTTAATTAAATAAATATAAAAAAAACACATGTTTTTTTTACCTATATAAACTAATTCTAAGATAAATTGCTGATGTAATTAAAAAACGTTAAGTAATCTAATGCTACGTTATATAATCTAGAAACAAGATTGCATGTTTGTCTGTTCCTCTTACTAACTTACTTACTCTGTTACTCTTAGGGCTTCTTTCACCATCCCAAAGTAAAGTGTTGATTAGTTACTTTCCTATTAGTGCTAACTGGCGAGTAAAAGTCCCAAGTAACTTTTGTCCGTTTCATAAATGAAGACAAAGCTCCGAGTACTAACTCGACGGTTAACTGAATGAATGTATGAAACCATTCAATGTTCATTCCAACTTCGCTTTCACTACAGTCACAGATGTCAATCGTCAAAAATGTTTTCTATTGTTTGTTACAAGAAGATGCGCCGAAGCGTGTTATTTTAAATTTTGTTGTGTTTTGATAATTTTAATATTATTAATTGGTCTACAATAAACATGAATAAGATAAAAGGGGTAGGTACCTAAGAAGTGTTAACTTTAATTTGGAAGAACGGGATATTTTGGTATCCCTGGTGTTATAACAAAAAATAAAACCGACTTCAAAAACCTTAACTAAAAAGTAAGAAATAATCATTGTATGTATTTTAAAATCTTAACTTAAACAACATTTTTAAGGCGGCGCGTGGTTGACCCTTTGCGTCATGTAATGTACAGTCCAGCGCAATATCTATAGTAAAAACAGTTTATGTGAACGTACATGAAAATCACGCGCCGCCTTCAAAATGTTGTTTAAGTTAAGATTTTAAAATACATACAATGATTATTTCTTACTTTTTAACCGACTTCAAAAAAAGGAGGAGGTTATGTATTCCGCGGGTTTTTTTTTTTTTTTTTTTTTTTTTTTTTTTTTTTTTTTTTTTTTTCATGTATGTACACCGATTACTCCGAGATTTGTGGGCCGATTTGCGTGGTTGTTTTTTTATTTGGTAGAGGAAGTCCGCGCGGTGGTCCCATATAAATTTTATTGACTTAGGTCGATTAGTTTTTTAACCAGCTTCAATAAATCAGTTTAATTTAGCTTCGCTTACCTAGATGATCTACTAATAGTTTAGTTTTTCTGTGAATTATCAACTAAAAAGTATGAAATAAAAACTTTTTAACAAAAAAAATAAAACCGACTTCAAAAACCTTAACTAAAAAGTAAAAAATAATCGTTGTATGTATTTCAAAATATTAACATAAACCAAAATTTTGAAGGCGGCGCGTGTTTTTCATGTATGTACGCATAAACTGTTTTTTACTATAGATAAGCGCTCGACAGTACATTATATTTACATGACGCAAAGGGACAGTCACGCGACGCCTACAAAATTTTGGTTTATGTTAATATTTTGAAATACATACAACGATTATTTTTTATTTTTTAGTTAAGGTTTTTGAAGTCGGTTTTATTTTTTTTAGTTAAGGTTTTTGAAGTCGGTTTTATTTTTTGTTAAAAAGTTTTTATTTCATACTTTTTAGTTGAGGGTTGATTCATAAATGTTTATATAACCAATTTGAGAATATATTTTTATTAACCTTTGCTATCCCACTGCTGGGCAAAGGTCTCGCTCATGTTCTTCCAAACGTCCAATCACTATCGTGAAAAAAAAACACGCATATCGGCCAAGAATTCTCAGAATGAGGAACCAATGAGCAGATCATCTAGATACGTAAAGCTAAAATAAACTGATTCATTGAAGCTGGTTAAAAAACTACTTAACTTAAGTCAATAAAATTTATATGGGACCACCGCGCGGACTTTCTCTACCAAATAAAAAAACAACCACGTAAATCGGCCCCCAAATCTCGGAGTAATCGGTGTACATACATGAAAAAAAAATAAAAAATAAAAAAAAATAAAAAAAAAAACCCGCGGAATACATAACCTCCTCCTTTTTTTGAAGTCGGTTAAAAATATAAAGATATTACAAACATTTCTTTTTTGTCAAACATGCTTATTAAATTACAATTTTTTTCTCTCGCTGGTCTGCTTGAAGAAATTAGCTCAAATACACAATAACACTCGGATTGCACCATTTTAGAGTAAAATTCTAGCGTAAAAGTCTTGTTCATTGTGATCGAACGTTAAAAACACGAATTCTCGGAATTCTTCGTGTTAAAAAATGTTTTAATTATACTATTTGATCTTCAATCAATTAATACAAATCCATTTTTATTGATTACACGATACAAGTCTGTGATGCCTACTCGTCAATTAACCTCACTAGTCGGCAGATGAAGTAACAAGTAAGTTACATGCCAGTTTATGTGACGGTTAGCGCTACTCGGACATTGTGAAACTAGTAATATAGTTACTTGCTACTTTAACCGGCGAGTAGCTTACTTTGGACTTTACTTTGAGATGGTGAAAGAAGCCCTTAGACTTGTTCTTGAGTGATGGACACTAGTGCTTGCCCACCTAAGCTCTTTGAGAGAGTAATTGCAGACCGCCTTGTCCAGAACCTGACTAGGATGGAGCCGGATCTGGCTGACAACCAGTTTGGTTTCCGCCGGAGGCGCTCCTCTGTGGACGCCATTATGCGCGTTATTTAGAAACTAGTTGCACGATTCCAAAAAATTGGTACTATGGAGAAGAGCCGGCAAGAAACTCCATGGATACACTCTTTTCAAATTATAAATGGTACAATCTTCGTTACTTACATAATATAGAAAGATTTGTGTAAGAGCAATGTAGGTGAATGACTGAGACAAATTCACTAAAGAAAACTAATTAATGATTTATAATGATAGATGCTTATACGTGATTTCACAGAAAAACAGTCAATTTAATAATTTGTTATCACTTTGGGCAATGTTATGCAGTAAAACGTTGTTAAGGAGTCGTTTATAATCAAAGTCGGCTATCACCACTTCCTTATGGCAAATGAAATACTAAAGTTTACTACTATTAAAGTAGAAGTACTAAGTATAGTATTTATTAATTACATGTCACTTTAATCATTATTGCCATGCCTTGGGAAAAAAAAATACTTTGCCAGGTGTGGGTCAAAGATCTTTTTGTTATAAATGACTCAAAGAGTTCCATTATTGCCCACCTGTACTTGTGCATAAACTGTCAAGCTGTCATGTAACTTTATTTTATCAATGAATACCTTTCTTTTGTTTATAAAACTTTTCCGGTATTTTGATTGTGAAAACCCTGTGTGTTTTATTTTATACTAAGGAAATTCCTGGAAATGTATACATAAAAGTGTATCCGCCGCAGGTATACGCCCCAAGCTCGAAACACCCCGACGATGAGGTGGAGACCATGTATGAGGATATCTCCAGAGCCATGCATGGCTCTAAAACTCACTTCACTGTTGTCATGGGAGTATTCAACGCGAAACTGGGCAAGCGCTACGATGATGAGCTGCGAGTGGGGCAATTTGGATATGGATATCAGAACCAGCGGGGTCATCTACTGGCCGACTTTATGGAGAAAGAGGTGCTCTATATGATGAACTCATTCGTCAGAATGCGTGACCACAGGAAGTGGACCTGGTTGGGCCCTGATGGTGTAACATAAAATGAGATTGACTTCATCATGTCGACGAAGAAGCAAATATTCAACAATGAAGGGCTCCCAAAGTCTTCGCAAGAGACCTGTCTATTGGGCAGAGCCAGCTTGCAAAACTATATCCATTGCTTAGTACCCATAGTACAAGCTCTGTTTAGTTTGGGACTAGACGGTGCTGTGTAAAAAATGACCCAAAAATATTAATTAATTATTTATTAACTGCTGCATTGGAGGGATGTCTTCAAGGTTCTGGACTGGAACGGGCTAGGCATTAACATAAACGGCGAGTATATCACTCACCTTCGGTTTGCCGACGACATAGTAGACATGGCTGAGACCATGGAGGACCTCGGTACAATACTCGATGACCTCAGTAGAGCTTCTGATAGAGTGGGTCTAAAAATGAATATGGTCAAGACAAATGTATGTCGAATTCCCATATAGCACCCATTCCCGTAAACATTGGAGAATCTACACTCGAAGTTGTTGACGATTATGTATACCTAGGACAAACTGTCCAGCTAGTTAAGTCCAACTTCGAGAAAGAGGTCAATCATCGAACCCGACTCGGTTGGGCAGCGTTCGGGAAGCTACGTAATATCTTCTCGTCCAAAATACCGCAGTGTCTCAAGACGAAAGTATTTAATTACTTGCACTGAAACGCGGTCACTCACAATAGGCCTGATAAGTAGGCTCAAAGTCACTTAAAGGTCAATGAAGAGGGCTATGCTCGGAGTGTCCCTACGTGATCGAATCAGAAATGAGGAGATTCGCAGGAGAACGAAAGTAACTGACATAGCCCGAAGAATAGCTAAACTTAAGTGGCAGTGGGCGGGGCACATTGCTCGCAGAACGGATGGCCGATGGGGCAGTAAAATTCTGGAGTGGCGACTGCGTACTGGAAGGCGCAGCGTGGGTAGGCCCCCCACAAAGTCGACCGACGACCTGGTGAAGGTCGCAGGAATCCGCTGGATGCGGAAGGTGCAGGACCGGTCATTGTGGCGATGCTTGGGGGAGGCCTATGTCCAACAGTGGACGTCTTTCGGCTGAAATGATGATGATGAAAAGTGTATCCACAGTGTTGATACAACTTTGCCAGGTGTGTGTAGATTCCACTGGTGCCCAGCAGCATGGCTGGCGGGTGAGCCGCTGGCTGGTGGTACCTGATGGAAATTGGCGACAGGCCGCTGGTAAAGCCGGTAGTATATTATTATGTGGATGCTCCATAACATTGCCCACTGAGTTGGAACACATAGCGAAGTCATTTCGTGTATATTTTAAATGAATTTAATATTTTTGCCTATCGGTTTATGTCGGCCTCAAATACCTACCAACGTTCTAAGACTAGAAATGGCTTGAAAATTTATTACGAGCAAAATTAAGAATATTGACACATGTATAAATTTGCCAATCTCTTCAACTGTAATTTTTCGAAAGATAGAATCAAAGTAAGATTTTTTACCTATACATATAAATAAACTCGTTCTAAAATTTATCTAACATTTCTCATGTTGTTATTCGCTCGATTTATGTTTATTATACACTACGTCTCCAGTAACGCTGGCGTTGTACCTACTATTTCCCGCCATCCACGCGCTTTCCAACCCCGGGTGCGCTTGAGCGGGCTCATTCGTCGCCAGATTCACAAGCTCAATGAATGAATAGGTAGTTTAGGTTTTACTGCAAATATTCAAATATTTGTCGTATTTAGTACAGTCGACCGCACGTCAGTGGAAACAGTTTGACCTTGACAGTGTCTTTATTTCGTAACAGTAATTCAAGTGTTACCACTGCAGTGAGATTGACTGCACTAGCATTCTGCAGTTATCACTAACCCCCCCCCTTGCCTTGCCTTCCCCTTGCCTGTTAGGATGAAACTTATTATTAATTTTGGAGCATAACTTATTATATTTGTAGCGGCTGCGCCCCCCCCCCAAGGTTGCCATAACTACGTCCGGAAATTTCCGGACATGTCCGGAAATTTGGTTCTTTGTCCGGAATGTGGGGTTAATTCTAAGGTGTCCGGAATGCGGGGGTAATTTCTAAGGAGTCCAGAATTTCTTCACCCTCAACTCAACTTCCGCAACGGTCGCGAAATTAAAAATTTTAAAGAAAATATTTGGATTTTACTGCAAATGTCCAGGAGTTTCTCCGGATTTTCATATTTTGATCTAGCAACCAACCCTACCCATGGGCCACTTTATGCGCCCCAATGGTTGGGAACCCATGTTACAGATATAATGTAGGTAATAGGTAGGCACTTCTCTCTTTCTCTCATTTTACGCGCGAACATTCAAATATTTTGCATAACATTAATAATATTCTTTTGCACACATTTTTCTTGGCTTCCCTATCTTTAAATAGGTACACAATTTTTTTCTTTTACCTTCACTATCAAATGGTGTGTATAATAAATGTACTAATATCGTAAATGCGTATTCTAATAGTATTCTGTTTGGACCGCAGCCGAACACAGGTCCACCTCGCACAAATGCCGCAGCAGACTGATTAAACGAATTGAAAGAAACAGCGTCCTACGAATTCCGCGCGCTAAAAAGGGACAGCGAATGTGAGCGTGCGAGTATTTTAAAAGGTCGTAAGCACCGAATCATTTACTTGTTTATTACACGAAAACCACTCAATTAATCAAAAAATTGACTTGCACAATTGAAGAAATAGTTATTACCTACATATCAAAATAAAAATTATATTGAAATACCGTAGGGTGTCTGAGATCCTGGACAAAACGTGTGCAAAACAATGAATTTTCGTGCTATTTTTCCATCGAGATTTTTTTTTCCAATCGTGTTTTTACGCTTATGCGTTCAAAGAAAAAATTTCAAAATTTCATTTTTTCAAAACCTCTAACTCGTAGCTTTCGTAGATATACGAGTTGTGATACGAGTTTGATGACCAAATCCGTGCAGCGGCCTCTTAATTCAACAGTATCTAATATTAATTCCCGCCAATTCGTCCGCGCTCGGTTCTTGTTCTATTTTCAACGTTTTGAAAAAAAAATGCAGATTCGGTCTTTATAATGATAAATATTTTGTACCTAAAAACACCAAATTTATTGTGTGTACTTAAAAACCTCGCCAACATAATTTAAAAAATTAAAACTGCTCAGCAATATCTATCTATTATTGTCGTGTTGGATTATAATATTGTTGGCGTGTTATTTCGTTGCGTACGGAAAAACGCCAATTGATGTATTTAAAAAAAATAATGAACCAATTTCCGAGCAAGTGGGAGAAAAAAGAATTACAAACTTATGCGGGTATGACGCAGACTTAACCGAGGACAAAGGACACGGACTTATGTATATATCCTGTCCAAGATATTCAAAGACGATAGAATACGTATATCATGACCCGTCACATGCTATGTAGCGACGCGACTTAAGTGAAACAGACACATGTATGTTTGACAATGGATCATGTCATGTATGCGTTATGTTTAAGGCACGTAAAGTAGCATAAGCGAATGTTAGGACAGCAGTGCTGCTTCCTTGGTGCTGACAAGCAATGTAATATCTCCAGGTACATATAAATAGGACTTATGCAGGCTTTCTTGCTAGTGATTTATGAGTTACGATTATCATCCTTTTATACCATGAATAACTGGCAGATATATAAAGTTATTTTTAACCGACTTCAAAAGAAGGAGGAGGTTATGTATTCGGCGGGTTTTTTTTTTATATAGTGCAAACCTCAAACACCCTAAATGATTTTTTTCTATAATTAACACGGAATCACCTGCTTTTTGAGTTACTGTAAGTTCTCCAGTACGTAGCGGATAAAGTGAATAATGTTATTTAGGGACTGCCTCATCATCATCATCTTCATCATTTCAGCCGAAAGACGTCCACTGCTGGACATTGGCCTGTCCTAAAGGGGGGGGGGATATGCCATAATCGCCACGCTTGGCAGGCGGGTTGGCGATCGCAGTTGGTTGGTTAAATACCTACTCGGAGAACGCTGCTGCCCATCCTCTGGTGAATCCCTTAGTCGCCTTTTACGACACCCATGAGAAGATATAGGGACTGCCTAATGCTTGAAAACTAATCGAGCTGAACTTTTATTCACGATCCGCTGGTTGACTTAATTTAACCATAAGTGAGTTACGACTTTTTTTTTTGTTTTAATCTCAGTTCCTTGGAGATTCTGGACAAACGTTTTTGATAAATTACGTAAAGGGGTTGACACTGAAAATCAGCGCTGTGTTGTGACTCAAGTTACAACACAGCATCATGCTGAGTGTAACCTCTTTGCCGCAGCTACGACATGCGAAGTAGTTATCATACATTGATAAAATGATTCAAGAAATGTACCTAATTAAGTATTTTTTATGTGCACCTACCGCATGTCGTCTTGTGGCAATAAATCATTTTTCTTTCTTTCTGTCTTCTTCTTCTACATATTAAGTAACATTGTAGATTACAATTTAATTCAATTCAAATTATTTATTTGCTAACTTTTTTTTTTACAGCAGTCCTTTCATGTGGAACTTTTTCTAATTTCAAGTCACCTATCTCAAACACTAACTGGACTTTACGCTCCTGAATTGAAACCCAGATTTTTAACTATTTGCATATAAATGGAAGATGATAACTATCGGAATGTTGAAATTTTATGCGAAGATTTATGAATTTGTTTGAAAAAAATCCAAGATAAATTGCATAAATAATGTAATTGGTTCCTAGCCACCCGGCCGTTCTGTTTAAAATGGCGAATGAATAACTAAAGATAAATAAATAAATATTTTTGGGACATTTTACACTTCACCTTCTTTCTACCATCTAGTCCCAAACTAAGCAAAGCTTATACTATGGGTGCTAGACAATGGATATAATACTTAGATACTTTTTTTTTTGTAAATACATATTATAATACACAAGAAACACGCAGACCAACACAAACACTCATGTTCATCATACAAATATATATTTGTGTCCTGTGGGAATCGAAACCACGACCTCGTGATCAGCAGTCCGACACTCGAACCACTAGACCACAGAGTGACGTCGTCAAATAACTATAGATAACTTAAATGTTTATTTAGGTAACATAATAAATTTTTCTATTTTTGTGACCAAGAATAAACAAATCCACCATCAAAAACTAGTTTCAAATTGTATTAAAGAATCCGTAAGACGCAACTAACTAGCCATAGAGAAACAAAATCAAACAAGACTTTTCTTTGATGTCTTCTTTCATTGGCTTTCTTTTAATGAATTCCTCGGATCATTGTTTCTTTGAACTTTGTCATTAGTCGACTACAATTCGTCTCCGGATAGTTTTTGTCTTTTGTAAATATTTTGCTTTTTATTGTTGGAGAAGTTTATGTCGCTGCGGCTTCGGATTTTGAAGAAGAATTATTTCTACAAAGTTGTAAGTAACCTGAGGTATTTTATTATTGGTTTGATTCAAATTTTAGTAGAATTTTTAAGATTCGTTATGCAGCCTATAATATTAATAAAATACAACAGTTAAGGGTCACAAAGTTTATACTTTAAATAGAATACGTTATCTTTGAAATAATTGCTAAAGCAAATGAACTTTGCACCTCTATCGGACTTATTGGGGTTTACTAGCATGATAAATAACATTATCTTAGGATTAAGCAAAAACATTTTACATAAATAAGTGCCACAAAATAAAAAAAACCGATCGCATAATTCTAAAACATAAAGCCTTAATGATAAACAGTGTCAAAGCCACATTGTTTTAACGCAATACATTGTATTACCAAAAATATGGTTATCCTCATAATCCTCTAAGCCTTTCAGAACAAAGTCAAACAATGTACAATGACTTTCGGTTGAAACGCTAATCAAAGTAGATGTTTGGGTTAAAATCCTATTAATTCAGGACCTTCTAATATACGCCCAATGTTTTTCATGAAAACGCTCGAAAGAGATTTGATTAAGCGGAAAATTTTAGCCTTTTTGGTCATTATTGAAAGGTCTAGCGAAGTTATTTTTGCGGTTTATGTTTCTGCGAAATTTTTGAATTAAAATTTTATTCACTGAAATTTTGCTTAAGTCCATTGAAATATTTAATTAAATACCAAAGTAAAGCTCTAAATTGAGAAAAAAGGAGTTTCTATGAGGGCTATTTCCTTATTCTGTAGGGACGTGAAATTAAATGTAAAAATAGTGTATGTAATTCCTTTACATTTTTACTCTTATTGTGTCATCTTGGTCTTCCTGCGACCACGAATGCTGCAAAGCTTTCGAAACCTCAGGAAAACCAATTTATATACCTAATATACGCGATGTAAACCGGGTGAACTTATTTTATTATAATGTGTAGTGATTGCGAAAACCTAAGAAATTATTATCTCTACTCTTAATTTTAATCTCTTTTTAAAATTTACACACACAAATAATTTATTTTAAAGCTGGCAGTGGCACATCACACATCTAGTATGCATTTAGAAAATTCAATTTTCGTATCTTGATGTCTCGTCTACATAACACATAACATAACATCACATCTGTATTTCCGCGAAGGGGTAGGCAGAGGTATAATAGTACACCCACATTTCGCCAGTTATGTTATAGTCCCATGTAATAGAGGGCGAGCCTATTGCCATTGACCGGGCACAAATCCAGACTCCGGGCTGCTACTGAGAATTTCCTAATAAAAAAAACCCAATAACACTTTGCCCGACCCGCGAATCGAACCCAGGACCCCACGCTCAGAAGTTGCACTTGCAACCACTAGACCAATAAGGCAGTCACATCTAGTATGTATTTAGAATATTCACATTTCATATCTTGATGTCTCATCAGAGATAAATTAAACACATTGTAACTTCTAAAACACGTCTAGCTACTCAATTATTACGTAGCTAACATATACGAGTACCTACATTATTATATGTCTACTGAAGCACAGCCATGTGTGTGAACACAAGTGTCACCCTTGTTCACGGTGCAACACACAGAACGATATGTGGTAGACCGTGTAATTGTCGCACCACACTGCGTCTTGTTGTAGAACTCCTTACGCATATTGCCCGTAATCGTGTCCTCAAATAAACCTCAGTATAGGCAGAGGACAGTTAGGCGAGCTATGCTTGGAGTTTCTTTAAATGATAAATTCCATAACGAGACCGGAGAAGAACCGGAGTGACCGACATAGCTTGTAGGATCAGTAAGCTGAAGTGGCAGTGGGCTCGCCATGTCTGTCGAAGGACCGATGACCGCTGGATCAGACGAGTTCTTGAGTGGAGACTGAGAATCGGCAAACGCAGCGTAGGGCGCCTCCCGCAGGTGGACCGACGACCTGAAGAACGTGGCTGGGGAGGACTGGATGCGGAAGGCAGGACCGAGTGTTGTGGCGCAACTTGGGAAAGGCCTGTGTCGAGCAGTGGACTGCGATAGGCTGAGTTGATGATAATGATAGGTAGAGGACAGTTATACATGTATATTGTTAAGTACTTGATACAAGTACACCGGCGCGGTCCATTGGAGTTCCCGGAGCTCCTCTATTTTGGGCTGAGGATGGCAACCGTGTGGTTTTAGTCCATAGGAGTTCGATTTAACCCTCCGCCTCCCCCAGATAAAATCCTAAAATCCTCAATATTTATGAGGATTTCCACTCAACAAAAAAGGTATTTTCAGTAGGTGTTAGTCGATTCTCAGAACGCTTTTGAAATAAAACATTTATTTAAATAAATATAATTAATGCCGATGTTACAAAATAATACGTTTTTTCCAGGAAAGGTTAAAAAGTATTTAATAACGAAATCTAGGAATTTTATTTTTATAAAATATATATTTATTCTGTTTCACTATATTTCCGATAATCGTCGGGGTAAACGTGTTCTTGAGTAGAGACTGCGAATCGGCAAACGTAGCGTGGGGTGGAGTGATGATATTGGCTAGTTGGCTGGTAGCAGTTGGACGTGAGTGGCCGAAGATCGATGTCAGTGACGTGTTAGTAAAGAAGCATATGTGTACCAGTGGACTAACATAGGCTGATGATGATGAGGTATCTAAAAACGATTTCGAATCTTTTTTTTTATTACCTTCATAAATCCGTTCATTCTGCTAATGAAATATTTTCATGCCAGTGGTACGACTGATCTTTTGTCAGACTTAGCAAGCCTAAAACTTTGCAACCACAATTCGTGGTGGCGCAGAGGTCACTCAAGGTGCAGGTGTTGGGGTACAAAGGACAAGATAAGACGTGAGGAATAATTTGAGGGTCATACCTGGAACTACACCCTGTCGCCGTTTTGTTGATGTAAACCCACTTCTCAAAATTATAATTATATCTTCTTAGTTGGATTTAAAGTTGGTTGAGTGAATTCCAAGTAGACCAGGGAAGGTTATACCCCGCAGGTTATGCTCACTAGGCTGGATGTTGTAAGTGGATGGTGGGAGTACCTTAAGCAACAGTTTACGAGTTTGCTAATGGAATTCGTAACAATAAACATGCCTGTAATCCTGCATATCCAGTCTCCATAAATCCTGATACGTGTCTTCTTTTTATAAATGTACATCTGTCCTCTCAAGGGTGTCAAAGATTAGTTTAGGATGCGAGGATTAGGGAAGATGGATAGTCTGAGGACACATGGATTCTCTCGGGGTTCTATTCTAAATTTATGAGTACTTTTTGCATATTAACAATAAATTGCAGGCCCCACATATGCAACAAGCATGCCATTCATCGGTAGTATATTATTAGTATATTTGGTCTTGCTTGCTACGAAGAAATTATTTGAATATTACATTATATCCGTCAACAAAATGGAGTTTCTAGTATTTTATAAAGCTTGAAATCCTTATTAAAAAAAAAAAATTTTATTAAAAGTCCAAAATTAGAAATTCAAATGTCCGGTCAAATTAGTTTACGTATTACATTTCTTTGTATTAAAGAGATCACAACTAAATTTATCATCATCCTCATTACTCCTGCCCTTATCCCGATTTATTTGGGGTCGGCGCAGCATGTCTTTTTCTTCCATACATCTCTATCAGCCGTCATCTCCGTGTTCACTGTTCACAACTAAATTTATATGGAAATTTTAATTCAGACTAATTTGACAGCACTAAAATTGTTGCCATCCCTTTCTTGTATCTACTATTAGTAAAAGAGAGCGTTAGTTTAAAATAAGTTTAGTTCGTGAACAAGAGAATCGACACCAGTGTCTCATTAATTTAGCTGTCCTTGAATAAAATTATGACAATAATTTTATAAAATGTCATAGATTAGAATAGGTGGTTCTGCTCATAGCAATTCAAATAAGAAATACCAACACCATATTGAACTAAGTTTACGGGACTTGTCACGCACAATTAAATCAAAATATGACAAACATTTTGACTAACCTCGACGTTTCGGTCAAGTTGCATTGGCCGTGGTCACGAGCAGACTCGTCTCTCTATGTCTGCTCGTGACCACGGCCAATGCAACTTGACCGAAACGTCGAGGTTAGTCAAAATGATTGTTATATTTTGATTTAATTGTGCGCGACAAGTCCCGTAAACTTAGTTTAATATGAGTGAAATTCGCGAAAGTTTAAAAACTTCTACCAACACCTAAAATGACCTGAATGGAAAAACCATACCCATGTAAAAGTTATTTTAACATCCAATTTTCAGAACAAATAAATATTTAAAAAAGGTTATGATGGTTTTGAGAACTCCTCATCATTTCTGTAGGATTACATTTGAAGCTATCTTGTCTTCAAATTCGTTACTAGAATCATTAACCAAGCACAATATTGCACAAACGCGGTTAAGTAGCTATTTGCAGTCTGAATTTGGATAGGTGGCAATTATCGTTTAGAGACCGTTTAACTTCATTAGAAGGTTGAGTTTAGTCTCAATTGCTGTTTATAGATGGCGCTAGTCGTTATTAAGGTCGTTTTCACCCATTTTCTAGGACTATCTTATCATTATGTAAATGTTTTGTAACTTAGGTAACAGCATAACGTTTTATTACCCGACTGCAGAAAAGGAAAGGGGGTAATGTTTTTCAAATTGTCCTCGTTTCATACTAATAAAAATGCGCCTAAAACTTTTTCTTGTTTGTAATTTAGAAGTTTGAATGTCGCATGTCGCTAAATTTGTTGAATTAGATAGATAGATAGAATATTCTTTATTGTACTCCATTAACATTATTAAACTTAAGACTAACATGTAAAATAAGGATACATTGGCGGTCTTATCGCTAATAGCGAATTCAAGGTTTTTATAATATAATATAGGATTGCAAAACTAGTTAAAGGCCTGCCCGATGTTAAGCGGTTACCTTCGCGCATAACAACTGCAATACCACCTCGGCTGTTGCCTAAATGGTAACGTAAGTCGGTTCGCCGAACTAAGACATGAAGATGGAAAGTCTCATGTGATTGTAATTTCACCAGCACCCAAAACACAGCAATACAAGAATCACTGTTTGGCGGCGGAAGTAGGTACGGTGGTAGTACCTACTTCCCTGGACGAGTTCCTTCACAAGGAGCTCTACTAGTACTAAAATAAATTAATTCAATTTATATTTTAATCAAAATTAATGTGACGGTTTCCGAACTTATAATTCAACTGCATCTAGGTAAATAAATTAGAGTCAGTCCCAACATTATTTATTTTATGAAAAAAATACTTATGTCCATTGTACACGTTTCTAGTATTTGGCAAAGTATATCTTATGCTACGTGCTTACATAAATTGATGGCTCGAAACTTAACAACAGTAATTTTAATTACAGTAAAATTTAAGTGTTTGCTTCAAGATTTCAAGTCTATTCGTTTTAGCTAAAACATATACAAGACGTGTAAATGAGTTGTAAAACAATAATGATGGTATTGAACTAAGTATGAAGGGTCAGCGATTCTTGTGTTTGTCCATGGCGTGAGATGCAATTGCCGGGTGAAATAAACATACAAATGCAAGAACTCCTCTAAACATAACAATTTAAACACGTGTTGATTTATAGGACTTGTTCATCTCGAGGGAAAATTTAATTCTACTTATATATTTACAAAAAGTATAGATGTATGTTTGTTTGTCTTTCAATCACTTGGAAAAGCTGGAACGGATTTAGATTTTTGCTCAAAAATAGATCATGACGTGGATTAAAACATTTTTTTTTCATCGATATACCACGTGAGCGACGCCACGTGAGACAGTTAGTATCAAATAAGAAATAAAAGATCACCAACCCGCTTGATAAACGAGAAACTTATTTCATAATTTAGGAAAAAAATATTAAAGACGACTGACAAGAAACATATAGGTAGAAAAAAAATCATAACTGCATACATCGATAAAAACTAATAATAGTTACCCTTAAAAGGGAGAAAAATAAATGCACCTTAAAATAATAATATTCAAACACTAATAATAATAATACAAAGTACAACTAAACTAATAACAGTTCTCTTGCCCATGCTGAAAATAGGCTTATCTTAACAAGGCGGTAAGTACCCTTTAAAAAAAAAATGTCTATCTGTAACATAATTATTATAATTAAACAAGTTGGGTTCGAAACAAAGAGAGAATGCTTACTTCTCAATGGCATCAAAGCAATATTTCAACTTAAGACTTTAAGTCAAAAGACTAGTTATTATATTTCCTTGCGCTCGCGACGTGGGCTCAGTATCACGCGATCCGGACTCAGTATCGAGATATCTAATGGCCAAAATTAATAACCAATCATTCCACGATTTACCCTACTGGAGATAGAAATCTGACATATTTTGTATGGATCTTATGTCAAATTCCTACCTCTAGTAGGGCAAATCGTGGATAGATCGAATATTAATTTTGCCCATTAGATATCTCGATACTGAGTCCGGATCGCGTGATACTGAGCCCACGTCGCGAGCGCAAGGAAATATACTTAATAACTAGTCTTTTGATTTAAAGTTTATGATATCTTTTTAATTCTTTTCATGTTTCAATTTGGTTGGCAAATGTCTGAATTCTTACTTCTCAATGGCATCAAAGCAATATTTATGTTGATTAAAGAATACCTACTCTAAAAAAATTAAAGCATCAAGAAAGTCCTTAACTAAGTAGGTAACTTGAAACTTAATACACTAACAGACAAATTCACGACACGTTTATGTAACTTAATTAAGTCAATTCAGTTTAAATTGAATTACTTTTCACAAAGAACACTGACACAATATAATCTTTAAATTACAAAATTAATTAGGTAATTTATCACCGTTTCCAAAAAAAGTTTTGAAACAATCAAATCAGTCAGAAGCTGATATCAGTTACACAAAAAGTTACAACCGGATGGTTTGACGAGGGTATGACGAAAAAAACTCACGCGCCAGCTGCGCGCGCGCCGGTGCCAGAGCACTGTTTATTGTAAGGTTGCATGTGTTCACATGTTTATGTTCCGTTGCTTTTTGCGTTCATGTTTATACGGTAGGTTTTTTTTTGGAAATTATCTCGATGTGTGTGATTGAGTAGCGGATGTGGACTTGGCATCAAAACTTGATTGCTTTTTGTTGGAGTTTCATAGTAATATCATGAAAATCTAATCATGTTGTATCAGTCTTTTCCAGTTTTGTGTTAGGTATATGTTAATTGAACCCAGTTAAACCACAAAGTATCATATTCATACCATATATTAACCATAAAGTATCGTATTCTCCAAAATTAAGTAAAAATTTAGGGCAAACTCTCTACAGTCTAGAATTGGGCCATCGTATTTCCGGCAGTACAAAACGTGATTCGAACAAATGTGCATCGGACTCATGTTCATTCGAACAGCTGAGTTTCGTATATGTGTTCGAAAGACGATTGATCGAATTGCAGAAACCAAAAGCAATAACAACACAAACTAAAAACGTAAACAATTGGCGTAAAAATGTTTTTTTTTTAAATGGCGTGGTATGTTATACTTTAAAATAACGAGATAAATAATCTGCCATATAAAGTTTTATATCTAGTTCTAGTTTTTTAGTTTTTTATGTCTGTCGAAGGACCGATGGCCGTTGGAGCAGACGAGTCCTTGAGTGGAGACCGCGAATCGGCAAACGCAGCGTAGGACGCCCCCCTGCCAGGTGGACCGACGACCTAAAGAACGTGGCTGGGGGGGACTGGATGCGGAAGGTAGAGGACCGAGCGTTGTGGCGCAACTTGGGAGAGGCCTATGTGCAGCAGTGGACTGCGATAGGCTGAGTTGATAAAGTTTTAGTGTAGTTTTTGTTTCATGTTTATAGTTTAGTTACTTTGTAGTAAAAGTAAGCCGTTCTCTATGATTGCAGTTTCTTTTAACTTTGCAATAATAAATAATTGAACAATTTACTTGTACCTCTTAATAACCTGTCATCAAATACAAAACCAAATCCTACAAGAAAGTCAAGAAACTAAATCACAGACTAAATATCTGCTACGGATCAGCATTTCGCATAAATTATAAGATCCATCAATTACAGGAACTTCAAAACATTTGGACAGGAAGCATCCATTCCATCCATCCGCAAACGCTTCCCGTCATTTCTCCGAACTATTTGAACGCAAAGGGAACTTCTGCAGGAGACTGACCGTCTGTTTGTTGAACTCGTACAATAAACAGATACCTATGTTCAGGCAGTTCGCTAAACTCAAAGTTTAAGATTGTATAGTGATCTGATGTAAATCTTGGAGCCAGAACTTGAATCTGCATCAGAAGTAGTATAAGTATGAGGTATATTTTCTCCATTACTAGCAATAAAGCAGATAGCAGAAGCAGATTTGTGTCAAAATGTCTAGTTAACGATAAGAGCTTAAAATAAATAAATAAATATAAACATTTTTGGGACATTTTTTACACAGCACCATCTAGTCCCAAACTATGCAGAGCTTGTGCTATGGGTACTAGACAATGGATATAATACTTATATACTTTTTTTTTGGAAATACATACTTATAATACATATAAGAAACACCCATACCAACACAAACACTTATGTTCATTACACAACTATTTGTGTCCTGTGGGAATCGAACCCACGACCTCGTGATTAGTAGTCCCACACTCGAACCACTAGACAACAGACGTCGTCAACCCTTTCTATGCCAAACCACCTTTTAAAGATGATATCCATTGTTCAAGTATTATGTTATTGTAATTTTAGCAGTTGAGCTCTTAAGAAGACATAACCATACACACTTAGACCAACTAGTTTTTTGTTGGTTCTGAGCATACACATAACTCAAAACATTTACATATTACAAACTAAGTGTACCTTTTGGTATTATAGATGCTTAAGACTTAGTGCATGTTTCAAGCATATAGAGTGCTAAATAATTATGCCCACAAACCGTCAAAGCAGCACCTTCACATTGTAACTGAAGGTATTATATCCGTCCTATAGTTCGCCTTTTGGGATTCCCTTTACAAGTTCACTGTGCAAGTTCTAACGTATCTCTTCTGCGAATTGGAATTCTCCAAAGCCGTCAACCTTCTCGATGTCCATGGAAGCGAGTTTCCGTGAAGACAATGCGAAGTGCTCCGTTGATGTCCGATTTAATTAGAATCGCTCCAGCGCATCCCATAGGCGTCGTGAGATACGGCTACAGGATAATATCAGGTGAATTTGATGCAAGTTTGGAAGCCTTAGCGAACTAAATGTTATACATTCAGGATGGTATTTGGTTGGTTTCATCTGTGTTGAGCATGTACTATTCCAGATACATATATCATTTTAAACAGAATGTGTTATGGTGTGTGCTATTATATCCTGCATCACCTGCATACAATTTAGAATTATATTGATTTAGTTCCACACAAAATTTTGGTAAAAAGAAGGCTTTAATTATTTTACGGTGATAAAAAGAAACCGCTAGATGCAGTACAAATTGATAAACAATCTTTGTTCGACAGCAGACTACCAAAAACTAATAAAAGTATAAAAAATATTCGATAAACATCTCCCTCTCCACATTAAATCAATAATCTCCTCCTTTTTTTGAAGTCAACCGACTTCAAAAGTGGTTAATCGTACGAAAAAAGTATATAAAGAATAAGTTTGTAAGGAATTTCATGATATACAAATTAAAGTTCCCTAAACTATACTGAGAAAAAAAAAACTATTATGTTACCTTAAATATTTTGCTCCCAGAACGGATGGCCGATGGGGCAGTAGAGTTCTGGAGTGGCGACCGCGTACTAGAAGGCGCAGCGTGGGTAGGCCCTCCACAAGGTGGACTGACGACCTGGTGAAGGTCGCGGGAATCCGCTAGATGCGGAAGGCGCGGGACCGGTCGTTGTGGCAATGCTTGGGGGAGGCCTATGTCCAGCAGTGGACGTCTTTCGGCTGAAATGATGATGACGATGATGAAATATTTTGAGATTTATGAGACATTCTGAAATATTTAGAAAAAAAACAAAAGAAATGTTCATGCAAAAAATTATCTTTTCACCTTTCATTCAATATATTCATTCTAGTTTTCCTGTTATCCAATAGTTTTTAAGCCTGTAACAGGAATTTTGACCTACAATCGTTTCAACCATTTTATTGAATGATAACTCAACTTTTTCATCTCCTGCTTTGAAGACATAAATAGAAAAACAAATTCCACTCTCGAGTATTCCAAAAATAATACTCAGTTCACTCCCATCCCATAACATTTCATAAACAAACTTAACCTTTCCCAGTAAGGACGAGATAGCGTAAACAAATTAGAAACAGTATGTGCGCACACGCTGCTTTGCTTATTTTGATATTTCGACCCACTTTATTATGAGAATGCTCCTAACTTTAGATACCCTTTGTTTTGTTTCCACATGAGAGAAAAGATAACATTTCAGACGGTTTATGTGAACGTAACAAAGTTTCTCTGAAATAATAATTATCATTTTCACATAATTGAGTAATAACCCCGTGGATTGCGAGATCTGCACTATCCGCGGTAAGTCCGTGGATGGGTGACCGTTTAGTTACACATGGAGCCGGTTGATATACAAATATCTTTGGCATGATTATGGCATTCGATACGGGTGGTCAGAAACTTGAAAGTTTAACTTTCATCATCATCATCATTATTATCATCATCATCATCATCAACATCATCATCACCATCATCATCATCATAATTTTAGCGAAAAGACGTCCACTTCTGGACATAGGCCTCCCCCAAGCATCGCCACAACGACATCAGTAGCAGTAAATACTGTACGGTAAACGTACATAACTGATGTACCACATTAATGATCATAATAAGCATAAGTACTGAACATTTTACAAATTATCCAGCTATAAGATGATCTCATTAATGTTTCTGATGACTGATTTGTATGTTTGAAACTCCGAATATCACCCCGGGAAACCTCGATATCGATACCCATATTGATTTTATTTAAAAAGTCGCGTCCGCGTTTATCTCAAAATAAAAGTCGCCTCGCCCGATCAGACTTTTCGTAACGCTTTACTTACTAAGATTACTCCCCAAGTCAAGCGTGCGTAAAGAAGTTTTACTTCAAAAAGTCACATCCGCCATCTTGAATCTTAAAATAAATGTTACATTCGTAATCAGAACCCCCAGAAAACTCAAAAACGATACCTGTATTAATTTTATATGAAAAGTCACGTCCGCCATTTTAGCTGTCGAAGTAAATAGTTACAAAATATTAATTCTTGTGAATGGTCAATTTTGATTTTATTATCATCCTACCTCCAATGTTCTCAATGTTTACCCCTAAAACGGATTATTTATTTATTTATTTATGTACACAAAATACATTTTATTATAGATAACATACAGAACAAACACAAATAATAAATACAGATTAATAATGTCTGAGCTAGCAACATTACGCGGGTGTGAAGTGAGGTGGGAGGGGGACTTTTGTTTAGTTTTTGGACACAGCATGCGGCATGCAAATACAGCTGTACGTGGTTTCTGTATATTCTGCGGTTTGAAAATAAACGACGTCTGTGGTCTAGTGGTTCGAGTCTTGGAATGCTGATCACGACGACGACGTCGGGTTCGATTCCCACAGGACACAAATATTTGTGTGGAGAAAATTAGTGTTTGTGTTAGTCTGGGTGTTTCTTTGTCTATTGTAAGTATGTATTTACAAAAAAAAGTACATAAGTATTATATCCATTGTCTAGTACCCATAGTATAAGCTCTGCTTAGTTTGGGACTAGATGGTGCTGTGTAAAAATGCCCCAACTATTTATTGATTTTATTATTAACACATTAATTATGAACATTACTGTACATAGATAACTAAATTCTACACAATATAATTCACAAAAACAAGAGTTCAAGTTGAGTTAAGTTGGGTTAAGAGTTCTCTAAACCGACGAGCATGCATGACGAGGTTAATGGACGTAGATGAAGCGAAAGAGGTATGTCAGGATCGTAGCCGGTGGAAATCCATAGTCTCTGCCTACCCCAATGGGAAACAGGCGTGATAATATGTATGTATGTATGTATAATTCACAAAATCTTCTTTCACTTTGTTGCTGTCAAAAAAACCAAATCTGAACATGAGCGCAGTAGAATTCTAAAAAACTTGGAATATTCTGTCTAACGGCTGTATCTGAAATCTTGGAAAAAATAAAATAGTCACATAGAGACTCTTTCTTTTGCATTCATTCTCGACCAACTACGGTTGGGATCGCAATGCATACATGTTACATTTTCAATTTTAGGGGCACGTATGAGTTCTCAGAGGAATTCTATATTGTTTTGTCTGGGTTACATTGATAGATTATACTATTGGTTGAAACAATAATATTAAGGTACTTATACAAGAAGAATTAAAGTAACACAATATGTACGGTCACGATACTTCGCGGTGATACATTTTGTCGACAAAATCCCTGGAATGAATCCTACTACATTACACTACCTACGGCTGCCATCAAACATTGAATGCAAGCGATTTTAGACTTAGTGGTGGTTCACCGGACAGATTTCTGATTGTACACACGGCTACACATCAAGCTGTACATTTCCAGTATAAACTGACCTCGCATTGTATAGGTTTTCTTTGAAACGCGAGGTTAGCTTATACTGGAAATGTACAGCTTGATGTGTAGCCGTGTGTACATCATCATCATCCTCCGCGTCTTTTCCCAACTATGTTAGGGTTGGCTCCAAGTCTAACCAGATGCGGCTGAACATCAATATTTTACATGGAGCGAGTGCCATCAGACCCCCGCAACCCAGTTACTGGGTAATACCGACATTCGGAGGTTAGACCAGTTGTCAGACTTTCAGGCTTATGACTACTCGTAAAAACTGCCTGACTGCCTCGTTGGTCTAGTGATTGCAAGCGCGACCGCTGAGCGTGAGGTCCTGGGTTCAATTCCCGGGTGGGGAAAGTGTTATTGGGTTTTTTAATTAGGAAATTTTCAGTAGCAGCCCGGAGTCTGGATTTGTGCCCGGTTAATGGCAATAGGCTCGCCCCCTATTACATGTGACTCACAACATAACTGGCGAAATGTGGGTGTACTATACACCTCTGCTTACCCCTTCGGGGAAATACAGGCGTGATGTTATGTTATGTTATGTTTTTATGTTGTAAAAACTGCCATAGATATTCGTATAGCAACCGGAACCGGCAGATTAATGTGCGTGTTTAATATGTACAGTGAAAAATCTTTCTATTGAATTAAGGCTTGCTGAGTGCTCGCGTGTTCGATGGCAGTGGTAACTACGTGTAATGCAGCAGGATTTGTTCAAGGGATTTTGTCGACAAAATGTACCACCGCGAAGTACGCTGACCGTACCTATCAACACAAAAGCAGAAACTAACCCTTTTTTATTTGAACTTCCAATTTTATAATTTCTTTCAACACAAACGCACTTCACTTCAAATCATTGTGCCACAGTGAAACTTTGCGGAAGCTCACTACCTTCAAGTATCTGGGTCACTGGGTTTCCGAAGACCTAAAGGACAGCCTAGACATTGAGTGTGAGCGCAGGGCGTTGGCTGTCCGCTGCAATATGTTTGCTCGCAGATTTGCAAAATGCACGACCGAAGTAAAGGCTACGCTGTTTACAGCATACTGTCGATCGTTCTATACATGCAGTCTGTGGGTTAACTACACGCTGAGGACATACAGCACCCTGAGCGTACAATATAATAATGCATTTAGGGTGTTGATGGGGCTGCCGGCATGTTCGCAGAGGCGGGAATGGATGGTTTCCACGCTATCATGCGCAGGGTTCGCGCCAGCCCCAACAGCATCCTGAAAACTATAGCAGATAGTTGGGACAGCCCCATACTAGGACATTGGATACGCCTACTTGCCCTTGTGGCGTAATTCTTAAATAGTTTTTATTTTATTCACTGGTAGATGTAAGTACTAACAGTAGTTTCCAAGTTGTTTGTATACTAACCAAATGGACTTACAGTCAGATTTTTTTTTTGTTTAATACAAGTTTCTTGTCCCCTTTCGTTGGCTTTCCTTATTTATTCATTCAATAAAGTAATAAAATTCCAGAACAAACGGCAAATAACTCATACCGTCTGCGTCCCCTCGGTACGAGATGGATTCGTTCCTGGCATGTCCGTTTTTAGGGTTCCGAAGTCCTACAAGGAACCCTTATAGTTTCGTCATGTCCGTCCGTCTGTCCGTCTGTCCGTCTGTCCTAATCCTTTACAGCTTAATAACTTCTACAGTTATAAACATAAATAAATGAAATTTTGTTAAAAAATAGTCTATATATAGATCTCAATTTTAAAAGAATAAAAAAATAGTTTTTACGTATTTTAGGGGTGGCGTCCATACATGTGAAATGGAGATGTAAAAATTTTTTTCGCTGCACCCCCTCGTGTGGGGAATCTTTGAATAGGTCTACTAAAATGAAGGTAATGTTTCATACACCACTTTTTTATCAGGTGTACCATCTGCGAAATATAGCCCGCCAAAATGGCTTGCAATGTGTCCCCCCCCCTGCCATTTCTAAACTATGCAACTCTCTTTTAAAATTATTTCGAGTATGATGTGATTATAATTTTTTGAGTTATAGAGAGAAAACTGAAAAATACTTAAACATCCTAGTTCAAAGGTCATTGATCTCAGAGAAAAATGGCCATAGCAAATAATGCTCCTTTAGCTACTTTCTATTTGAAAAAATCACAAAAAGTAACTTTGTGTTATGTTGACGACACTCTTCTTAAATTTGGCTTCTTGAATTTATCGCTAGATGGCGCTACTAACAACACGCTCTGAGTCACGAATGCTGCCGATTATTGCAAAAACTAAAATAGTATTCGATTTGTTTCGTTTGTAATTACACCTACTTAAGGAACCCTATAATACTGAGCATGGCCCGACATGCTCTTGGCCGGTTTTTATACTTTTTTCCTTCGTGGCCGATGTTTGTGTAAACGCTACGCCAAATCCGGCCTATTTTTTGTTACTGGCCACTGAACCGTTCCAAGCTTTGTTTTGATTTCTACCAATCAGAAATTCAATTTAGTGCGGGAACACATTTAATCAAGATTTTTTTGTAGTTTTTTATTTTTATTTATTCCGTTTTCAAATGAAGCGTTTGACACGATTTAATTAAAACTCGGTGAATATTTGAATTTGGAATAGTTTTAGATTAGGTTATGGTACGGACCGTTTGCTTTTGATTGGTGTGTATTTTTGTAGCAATATTGTGAAAAAATTTCGAGTCATGTTTTTTTTCTAAATTCTATTTTCATTCTCTCGTTACCATAGCTATCGGATTTTTTTATGAGTACAGTACATTTAACTGGAAAATACATATTTTAGTGATTTTTTCAATTTATTTGCTATTTCATCTAGCTAGAGAATACCTACGGCTCTAAAAACACGGATGGCTACCAAACAAATCATGTATTTTCTTTTGAAATCCTCTGACAATATATATTTGACGTGGGAATCGATCTATCGAGGTAGATACACTGCTGCTACCAAATGCTACTATTACACCAATAAGGCAACAGAATTGATCGAACTAACTGATATTTACCGATTATTTCTCCCTCTTTACCGTCCGAACAGCAACGAGTCTTTCGTTAGAATAACCGGTGGCTTTCATAATCCTCCAAACTGAAACGAATCGGTAATCGTACTCCCTAGGCTAGGTTTGCCATTTAACTAGGAACAAATTTATATTGTAAGCATAGGCTATTTGCTTGAGAACATACAGGTAAACACTGGCAATTGATGCAATTCAGATACGATGCGATTTGGGGCTGGTCAGCTCCTAAGACATTTTTTTTCGTTTTTAATGAGATGCCATACTTGTCAGCGCCTATATGCAAAGACATAATTTTTTTATTCTTGACCAATGACATTTAAAAGTATAGATATGGGTATATATAACAAAACAAACGAAATAAATTGTCCGTTCGCAGCGGCAGCACAATACACATAAACTGGTACAAAGTAGGTAAGTTGGTTACTTCAAGTCTATTTCGCGTCATAATTGGAACACTACAACTAGTTTTATTTTTATTTTTGTCACCGGTCACGCTCAGCGCCTTACTTGATGCGGAATAATAGAAAAACGTCCTAATTCGTTTTTGGGTCTTCAGTTGCGAGTGCAAGTAACATATCTGTACTTACTTTAAAATATCATTGTTCTTGGCAATATTCTCGCATTATTTGAACTCATGTATTGTTTTGAACAATTATTTTAAAGAAGTGGGTATATTCAAAGAATTTCTTGCCGGTTCCTCTGCATAGGAAGCATGCAACTAGAGTTAACTATTTATAAGCATCTCTAAGTAAGTCTAAGTCCGTGTGGTACCGGACTTAAAGAATAGCACCACCCTTATCTCTTCTCATGGGTGTCGTAAAAGGCGACTAAGGGATTCACCAGAGGATGGGCAGCAGCGTTCTCTGAGTATTTAACCAACCAACTGCGATCGCCAACCCGCCTGCCAAGCGTGGCGATTATGGCATATCCCCCCCCCCCCTTAATTGGGGGAGGCCTATGTCCAGTAGTGGACGTCTTTTGGCTGAAATGATGAAGCATCTCTAATTACGTATACTTGAATAGAAAACAAAAAAAATACAACATTATTTTTTATTGAAAAAACCTGCCAATATACAAAAAAAAAATGGTGTCTAACTTGTAACGATTATAAAACTCACTATAAATAAAATTGGAATCGGTATTAAGACAAGTCTAAGCCCTGACAGTTATAAAATCCGCCATTTCATTTTTTATATTTCAGATAAAGATTTACCGTCTAAGATTTTATCCAAAATAATCTTTACAAAACTTACTTAAGTCAGCTCTTTTTAAAAACATGGGCCTCAGCTCCCAATCCTAAATAGGCCCTCGCAGCGAAACCTTTCAACTTTTTAATTCCATTAAAAAACTTTTCAAGTAAGTGATTTAAGAAAACACTTATATTTCACCGGGAATCTTAGACGAGGTAACATAATTTCCGGAAAAAAATCTAACCCTCACTTTGCTAATTCCGGAAAGTTTCTCTGGAGTGTTCGAGGACACCTGTCGGCCGTTACGGTAAACTTCGGAGAGATTCCCCCCCTTTTTACTACCTTTTGAATCGTTTATCTCAGCGGTACTTTGGAATGAGTGTATTTGAAACTTCCCGATTGCCCATTATGCTGTTTTTCTTTTTTTCCGCCGTCGAACTTTTTCGAACGCCAATTGTTGGGGCTTTAGCGAGAAAAAAACAAATCGCTGATTTTCGGGTCGCGGGGTTATGGACGTTTTGTTGCACGCTGCGACGTAATCAAGATTTTTTAGAAAAACAACGCGTTTTTTTTTTCGCTGATAAATGCATACAGTTCCGGAAGATACGTGTTTCCAATAATAGACGTGTTTTGGTTTGGTTTTGGTCAGATATAATTGTTTTTAAATTAACAAACAGTTTTTATTTTCTGTTTGCATGTAGGTATGAGAGCATTTCAAACACGAGTATTTTTAAACAATAGTCGGAGTGCATTGTATCGCTGTATACAATGGAAGGATACAAATATTTTTATAATAAGAGATTTTTTCTGAAAGAAACTTAAAATTGCAAACGTTATTAAATATTCCTTTAAGCAAAGTACTTAACTGGAGAAAAGTTTTCTCTTTTTTTGGACTAATAACAATAGTAACATGAATAGTTCACCCATTCCACCAGGTTCTGTTAGGAAGATAAACAGAGTTATATGTTCGTACAATTTTATAACATGATTTCAACAAAAACCTCTTTTCTATTGCGGATTTTTCGGAAGTCAGTAGTTTTACGTAATATTTGTACCTATAGGTATTTTAACATTGTGATTAGTAAGTAATGATTATTTAAAAAAATCATTCATTTATTTTTCTTAGTTGCTTAGTATAAGCACAGTGAAAATAAGTCTAATACTTCCACTCTGGAATAAGCAATTAAACAGGCAAGATTTATATCCAGCATTAGAGGGTTGAAGACTGAGCAAAACTAAGAACTAAACTATAACCAAAGGAGGTATATTAAAACTCAGTCTAGACATTTAATCATTAGATCCACAGATATATAAAATCACTAAACCAATGTCAAAATCCTAATCTTTACAATTCAAATTCAATTTTTACTACAATGTAATCCATAACTACCAAAATTTACATTTTGACCGTTGCATCGAAGCCAAGATTATGACAAATGGTCATACCATCTATCGGTTACTACACTGCGTAGGCCACAAATGGCCACAATGGGTTGGTTTGACCCCACGAGTCATAGTGTACGGGTTATATCGGCAATCAAGATTATATTTTACTGGAGTTTTTTGTCCAATAAAAATGGAAATACATTTCTTTTGGTATTATATGGAAGTCATTCTACAAGGTCGATTTGTATGTTGCAATGTCTTTTGTTGTTAGAAAAATACTCTATATGGCAATACAGTAATATATCTTTCACATCACTGACATGAGAAATGTCTTAAAAGTTTATTATTAATCATAACTTATTCACAGGTTTTGTCTACCTACTGCTTAAGTCCTCACCATGATACTTTATCATTTACACAAACTACATATATAAGGGTATTTGTAGACAAACTGCATACCGACAGATTTTAATTAATTAAAAATTGTAAGTTTTTTTTTTTAATATGTGTAAAGACGCTTATCATCTTAGTCTTCCTATGACCAGGAACGCTGCATAGCTTTTGAAGCGTCAGGAAAACCAATTTTAATAATAAACGCGATGTAATCCAGTTCATCATCATCATCATCGTCATTTCGACCGAAAGACGTCCACTGCTGGACATAGGCCTCCCCCAAGCATCACCACAACGACCGCTCCTGCGCTTTTCGCATCCAGCGGATCCCGCGACGTTCACCAGGTCGTCGATCCACCATGTGGGGGCCACGCAGCTATCCGGTTAATCTTGTTTTATGATTAAAACTTGTGGAATTGGTCTATTACCGTCATCTACTAAACATTGAACTGTACCAGATAAATAAAGCAGAGGTATAAAAATTAAAAATAGTAAAAACAGTTAGACACTTTATCATACCGTAACTAGCACAACTGTTATGGGAATATTTTAGTGTAGCGCCACGAAATTAATATTACCTTAAACGTTGATTAATGGCTACGAATGGACAGGTCGACTTGGAAATAATTTGGAATCAACTGACTTTAGAACTGGTTTGCCCGCTTTTGGTTACACATTTAACTTTTTATTCCCTTATATTTTAGCTGGTTAAGTATAAAATGAGAATTTAGATAAGCAACCTTACATAATATTGTGCACATACTTTAGTATTAGGCAAATCAAATCAGAATATGTATGTAGCCAGAGGATCGAGTGTTGTGGCACAACTTGGAGAGGCCTATGCCCAGCAGTGGACTGCCATAGGCTGAGTTGATGATGATGATTAGGTTAGCCTGATGTAAGATGTGATAAATAAATAAAATATAAATGTTATGGAAAGACGTGCCATTATTTGGGTATCTCGTATCATTCTGTCGCCAATATTAGAAAGAAGGTTCACTGAAGACTCTGCAATCATCCCAGCGAGCCGGAGAGGCCCGAATTGGACCAAAGTACAGATGATGATTGCCAACTAGTCGGCCGAATAATCAGAAATTTTCTAACCGATTAGTCAACTAGTTTGCTGATCGGCAAAACCCGTAGTCGGCCCATCACTATTTATGATGCAACGTGCAAAATTATTTCACATTTCGACCAAAAGTTTGTCACCAGCTGATGCCCGCAGCCTTGCTCCTGTGTTATGTCAATAAAAACTACCATATTTGCTAATCCAGGATGTGGCCTACCTGTGTGCCAAATTTAATCCGAATCCGGTCAGCCGTTTTTAATTATTATTTTTATTTAATTATTATACTTTATTGTACACACATATACACATTATTATTACAGTAGAAAAACTTATGTGCATCGGTCAGCCGTTTTAGCGTGATTGAAGGACAAACAATCAAACTTCTATACTTTTTCATTCATAATATTAGTAGAAAATTCAGCGAATGACACTTAAATACAAGATATCTTTACTGTTTTATTCTCATTGAAATACTCTATTTTTAGGTAACTTTACACAAAAATCTAAGTAATAAGTTAATAGAAATGATATCTACTGCCTTTTAATACCGAAACGCGTGTCGCCGCTACCAACACATAACATAGGCTACATACACAATAACGCCCACCATGTTTCTAGAATTAAATGAAAAATAAATTAATCCTAATAAAAAACCGCTGTTAGATATGTTGCAAAATAAAATTATGTACACCATGACTTTTTAATCACCATCCAAATTTTTTTATTATATTTGCTGAAAATAATAACATACGTGTTTTTTCTTTAAGTCATTCCGTACTGAAATATTGAGATATACTTACATATTATCACGCCTGTTTGCCATTGGGGTAGGCAGATCTATGGATTTCCACCTGCTACGATCCTGACACACCTCTTTCGCTTCATCTACGTCCATTAACCTCGTCATGCATGCTCGTCGGTTTAGAGAACTCTTAACCTGGCATTTTTTGAGAACGTCCGCGATTTGATCGCGATACGTTCGATATTGGGATATGGCATCACAAAGTTCAAGTTTGACTTATAAATCTCTGTGTTGAAAATAATAAAACACGTGTTTTTTCTTTTATTGTCACTCAGTTCTAAAATATTGAGATCATCATCATCATGAGCATCTCAAAAATGACGTTTGACGTTGCAACCACACAGAAATTGTTAATTTTTCCGGTAAAATTATTTACTTCCGAAAATTTTAGCTACCAATTTTTTTCCAAAAATGTAGTCTTTGAATGATATCTAATACCTATAAAAATTTGGATGGTGATTAAAAAGTCATCCTGTCCTGTATACATATGAAATTTATTTATTCGAGTATCATAGTGTTTGTAAAAGATTGCTTAGAAACTATGTTAATATGTAAATTTTTTGTTACCGTTCCCGAGAACACTACCGCAAGGTTACAGGTCCAGCTGAAACCTTGCAGCAGTGGTTCAGAAACACACAGTCTAGCCTGCTAGCTAGCGTCATTAGGATGCTGTTGTTGCTGGCCCAAACCCTACGGACCAGGGATGCATATCGTTTCCGCATGACTGCATAGAAGCAGTCTGCGCGAGCATCCGCGAATATTCCTGATGCGCTGCAGTATCTAGTGAGTGAGTAGTGACTCCGCGTCCAAAATAGCACTGGTGATCAAGCGAACGGTTTGCGCACTGGTGTCCTAAGAGACACTACCAAGAGGCATGCGGTGACAAGTTCACGCGCCTTCACCACTTCTATAAGTAATACTATTTAGATTTCTATGTACCTATATCATTTGCTTCTGGTAGAAAGTTTAAATATTCAACATACACGCTTTACGAAACGCTGCAAGTATAAACAAACTATATTTGGATCAAGCCGGGAAACATATAAACATGAACTATAATGAGCAACAACCGTTTTATACAATAACTTTAATAAAACAGCTTCCTGGTTTTGTTAGAACAGTTATCTGTTTTTGTTTTATTTTTAAAGAAATGTTTCTTTTATGTTTTGTTTTAAAGCTGGCCAGGAAAGGGGTTAGTAGTTGTGTAATACATGTAATAGTACCATCTTATAGTTATTGTGGACATAACATAATATGTCGAAAACTTGTGTTTTATTTAAATCTGTACGTCTAAATTTGATATTAAGGCGCATGTAGCAGCCAAGTGGCGCCCCCATCAGTAAAATAATTATTACTCGCTAAATACATCAGTTATCGAAAATTATCTGAAAATTATACTTTGCTGTAGTTGTAGATAGAAAACCGGCCCAGAGCATGTCGGGCCATGCTCAGTATTATAGGGTTCCTAATTACAAACGAATCAAATCGAATATTAATCATTGCTATTTTAGTTTTTGCAAACAGCGCCATCTAGCGCTGAATTTAAGAAGCTAAATTTAAGAAATGTATCATGTCAATATTATATAACACAAAGTAACTTTTTGTGATTTTTTTAAATAGGTAGTAACTAAAGCAGCATTATTTGCTGAGATCATATTTCTCTAAGGTCAATGACCTATGAACTAGAACGTCTTAAGTATTTTGCAGTTTTCTCACTATAACTCAAAAATTTATAATCACATTATACTCAAAATCATTTTAAAAGAGAGTTTTTATAAAGGTCTATCAATGTGGAAGATTATAAGTTTCTACATTGCATAGCTTAGAAATGGCAGGGGGGGGGGACATTGCAAGCCACTTTGGCGGGCTGTATTTTGCAGATGGTATATCTGATAAAAAAGTTGTGTATAAAACATTACCATCTTCTTAGTAGACCTATTTAATGAAACCCCATAAGAGGGGGTGCAGCGAAAAAAATATTTCATTCCCATTTCACATGTATGGGCGCCACCCCTAAAATAGGTAATCAAGATTTTTTTATTCTTTTAAAATTGAGATCTATATCCAGACCATTTTTGAACAAAATTTCATTAAATTATGTTTATAACTGTAGAAGTGATTAAGCTGTAAAGGATTAGGACAGACGGACAGACGGACAGACGGACAGACGGACAGACGGACAGACGGACAGACGGACAGACGGACAGACGGACAGACGGACAGACTGCCAGATGGACGGACGTAACGAAACTATAAAGGTTCCTTGTTGAAACTATGGAACTAAAAAGTACGAAAAACTGCCACTTATGGCACTTTTTCTATCTACAACTACAGCGAACTATAATTTACAGAGTTAATAGTTTCTGATTAACTACAGTACAATGTACTTTAATTGTTAAAAACAAAATTTCGATAAATGATGGGCAAAGGTAACCGCTTAACATCAGGTGGGCCTTTAGCTCGTTTCGCCATCCTATACTATAAAAAAAAATTGTAATATTTTTTTTACTGATGGGGGCGCCATATGGCTGCTTAATGGCCTTATCAGTTAATATCAAATTGAGACGTTACTTTGCAAATACTATCGAGTCGGTAAAAGTGCTGATTGTTTACCAGTCCTTGTTTTTTTTTTAATTCAAACATTTTGTAAGGCATGTAATTAAAATTTATTAATCAAATTGTAAACCTGTTAAATTGTAAACTCACACCGAGTTCGATCCCGGCCCACACCTCTGACTTTTAGAATTCATGTGCGAATTTATATTCGATTATCACTTGCTTTAACGGTGAAAGAAAACATCGTGAGGAAACCTGCACACCTGAGAGTGCTCCTTACAGTTCTCAATGGTGTGTGTAGTCCGCCAACCCGCACTAGGCCAGCGTGGTGGTCTAAGGCCTTAGCCTTCTCGTACTGAGAAGAGGCCCGTGCGCAGCAGTGGGACAGTAATGGGCTGGTTATGTATGTATGTATGTAAACCTGTTAATCCCTGCAACAAAGATAAAAATGTAATAAACTAAATATGAGCACAAAATATCGTTTGGAAATATTGAGTGCGTCACTAATACTACTATGAATATTTCTTAAATAAAAATATCGATAAGAGCTTCCGTAACTATCTGTACTAAGTAGCCAACCACAGGTGGTAAGCTTATCTTTCACAACGAAAGTACAGCCGCCTACAAAACGCGACCCAAATAAGAAAAACTATTGTACACATTGTTTTATTGTACTTTTTGTTTTACTATATTTTATCTGTATGTATGACAAATGGCCAATTATTTCGTTTTTGTACAAATGTATTGTGTGATGGTTACTGGGCTTTGGTTTTTGAAAACATTTTCTTGAATTTTTTTTGGGTGAACTCATGCTGTTATTATATTATGAAACATACTTTAATAGGTAGGTACAGTTGACCTCATGTCACTAATAACCAGTGATCGGAATAGGTACCTAAAGTTCAAAGAACAGAGACAAAAAAGTGGAGACTTCCTTACGACAGCTTTTTTTCTTTCTGAATATTTGTTTTCGATAAATAAAATAAAAATAAAAATAAATAAATAAATACTTTTGGGACATTTTTACACAACACCATCTAGTTCCAAACCAAGCAGAGCTTGTATTATGGGTACTAGACAATGGATATAATACTTACGTACTTTTTTTTTGTAAATAACATAACATAACATAACATCACGCCTGTATTTCCCCGAAGGGGTAGGCAGAGGTGTATACTAGTACACCCATATTTCGCCAGTTATGTTGTAGTCCCATGTAATAGGGGGCAAGCCTATTGCCATTAACCGGGCACAAATCCAGACTCCAGGCTGCTACTGAGAATTTCCTAATGAAAAAACCCAATAACACTTTGCCCGAACCCAGGACCCCACGCTCAGCAGTCACGCTTGCGACCACTAGACCAACGAGGCAGTCAGTTTTTGTAAATACATACTTATAATACATAAGAATAACCCATAATATTATGTATCAGGATATAAGAAAAAAAAAAAGGATAGTGTAGGTGGAAATCCATAGCCTCTGCCTACCCTAATGTGAAACAGATGTCATGTCATAAGAAACACCCAGACCAACACAAACACTTATGTTCATCACACAAATATTTGTGTCCTGTGGGAATCGAACCCATAACCTCGTGATCAGCAGTCCGACACTCGAACCACTAGACCACAGAGGTTGTCACATGAAAAAGAAAATAACATTTGTTTTTTTCACCTCTAGATTCTAATTATTAAAGCTGGTTTGTAAATTACATTATCTTCCGCGATTACTTACGTCATTCAAACGAAGATAAGGAGATTACCTTTATTTTTTTTTAATAATAAAAATTGTGCATACTCTTTTTTTTTAAACAGAAACAGGAAATGAATTCGATAGTTGTTTTACTTTATTAATTTTAGTTGTACTTAAGTAATGTTCCGAAACATGGATCAAATATTCCGAAAAAAAAAAAATTTGTAAGGAAGTCTCCACTAGTTTTGTCTATATTCTTTGAACTTTAGGCACATTAGTTCTACCTATTCCGATCACTGCTACACTACGATTACAAAAACAGCCCTTACTGCTTACTAAATAAAGACGTTTTCAAGGTCAGACTGTTGCCACTGACGTGAGGTGGACATACTAATTATCCCAATGCAAATGGTACCAATAATTTACGTTACTATACACCAATACATACATTTATTAATAACAACACTACTTATGGGACGGCTACCAGATATTGTTACAATTTGTTTGACATTTTGTCCCACAGCATTATTATTGTACCATTAAGGTACAATGAGATAAACAATCTTTGACACTTATGTCACGGTAACTCCCACGTGGTCATAGAGGTTTTATTCGGCTATTGTAGTGTTGTGATAAGCGACCGGTCGGTTTTAGGAAGCGCACAGTGTCGAGCTAAAGGTAACGCATGACAGTTTATAAATGCGTTTTTATTGTATCTCAACGTATGTATGTAGGTAGTGCATTGCTGCAATGTTTTTGAAACCAGGTATAGTCTGACAAAAATACCTAAAATCGTAACTTATTTTCTTTCTAATACATGTTGATCTGTATTCGTACAATATTTAAGGAGGTGACTATACCACTGATCATCATCATCATCATCAATTCAGCTGAAATACGTCCACTGTTGGATATAAGCCTCCCCGAGCAGTTCGCGGGGATATGCCATAATCGTCACGCTTGGCAGGCGGGTTGGCTAACGCAGTTGGTTGGTTAAATACTCAGAGAATGCCGCCATACCACTGATACTGAACACGAATCAATAAAATAATCATTTTTTTAAATACCTTTTTGTAAACAAACAACTTACCCCCGTGGTCAAAAATGATACAAAAACGATGCGTGCGAAACTACCCAGAAAATATTTTAAGATGACTAAGCACATTATATTATTTATCATTTGCTCTAGAAATCTGGCACGGTTACAGATCTACATTTTGTGTATCAGTATTGTGTCATTCGATGTTTTAAAAGACAATATTTAAAAAATCCTACTAGTTGTCAAAATTATTGCCTCGTTGGTCTAGTGATTGCAAGCGCGACTGCTGAGCGTGAGGTCCTGGGTTCGATTCCCGGGTCGGGCAAAGTGTTATTGGGTTTTTTCATTAGTAAATTCTCAGTAGCAGCCCGGAGTCTGGATTTGTGCCCGGTTAATGGCAATAGGCTCGCCCCCTATTACATGGGACTATAACATAACTGGCGAAATGTGGGTGTGTTACACCTCTGCCTACCCCTTCGGGGAAATACAGGCGTGATGTTATGTTATGTTATGATGTCAAAGTAGCATAAATTGATTTTTGTACGTCATAATTTTATTCTTGAAATTAGCCTAGGTTTTATACAGGCACAACTCGTTTTTGTGGGGCCGAAGCCCCATAGAAATTTATATGCGTGATAAAATCTAGTGCCAAAATTTTTCGAATTCTGTTCACCCTATAACAGGAAATGTGTGGAAGTGTGAGTATACAGAATCTACAGTGTAACACACATAAACTATGTCTCAGATATTTCATCTAAAACTGTTACTGGCCCTTACATTGTTGCTCCGTTATCCTACAGTTTACGACTGAGAGTGATGGCCCCTAAAACAACCTAGTATCTTACTGCGACGTCTAGTCCTTAAGTGCTTTACTTGATATGTTACAAAGGAGTGAAATAGACTTAAGTGATTCTAACTTAAATTACCTAACAAAGAAAGAGTACATACTTAGTAGCAGTAGAGTTCCTCTGTGAAAGAACTCGTCCGGGGAAGTACTACCACCGCGCCATACCTACTTCTCCGCCAAATAGTGATGCTTGCATTGCTGTGTTTCAGTCTGAAGGGTACGGGTGCCGGTGAAATTATAATCACATGAGACTTTCCATCTTCATGTCTCAGTTTGGTGAACCGACTTGCAGTACCATTTAGGCAATAGCCTAGGTGGTGTTGCAGTTGTTATGGGCAAAGGTAACCACGTAACATCAGGTGGGCCTTTAGCTCGTTTCGCCATCCTATACTATATATAAAGAAAAAAATTACAAAATATACCTAAAGGACTATCTTTAGACGAATGCGATTGTAATTCAAATGAATAAGCTTCCATATAAGTTTCAAATCAATAAGCTTCCATATAAGTTTCAAATGAATAAGCTTCAATATAAGTTTCAAATGAATCATCATCATCATCATCATTTCAGCCGAAAGACGTCCACTGCTGGACATAGGCCTCCCCCAAGCATCGCCACAACGACCGGTCCTGTGCCTTCCGCATCCAGCGGATTCCCGCGACCTTCACCAGGTCGTCGGTCCACCTTGTGGGGGGCCTACCCACGCTGCGCCTTCCAGTACGCGGTCGCCACTCCAGAACTTTACTGCCCCATCGGCCATCCGTTCTGCGAGCAATGTGCCCCGCCCACTGCCACTTAAGTTTGGCAATTCTTCGGGCTATGTCGGTTACTTTCGTTCTCCTGCGAATCTCCTCATTTCTGATTCGATCACGCAGGGACACTCCGAGCATAGAAAGAAAAAAAAAAGAAAGAAAGAAAAATATTTATTTGACACAACTGAGACACATACAGAAGAAATATACATGAACAAGAAATAGATATAGTGAAGAAGTAACAAAGCGAGGAAAAAAGTCATAGCCCTCTCCATTGCCCTTTGAGTGACTTTGAGCCTTCTTATGAGGCCCATTGTGAGCGACCACGTTTCAGTACCGTAAGTAATTACTGGCAACACACACTGGTCAAAGACTTTCGTCTTGAGACACTGCGGTATTTTGGACGAGAAGATATTGCGTAGCTTCCCGAACGCTGCCCAACCGAGTCGGATCCGACGATTGACCTCAAATGAATAAGCTTCCATATAAATTTCTTTCCAACATAATAATGCTCTTTAATAGGTACCTACCAAATTATATTTAGATACTTATCAAGCTTCATGTGTAGGCAGCGCTTCTGAAAAGAAGACGTAATCCTCATCTCGTGGGTGTTGTGATGGGTGACAAAGGGATTATGACGTCACAATCACAAGACCTCATCGAACGAGATATTTAGCGCAACCTTTCCTCAAACCACATATAGGTACCTACTTAATTAAATTAAGCAATTTGATGTCGTCGGTTAAAAATAAATAAATGATTATTTTTGTGACATTTTTACACAGCACTATCTAGTCCCAAACTAAGCAGAGCTTGTGCTGTGTACTAGACAATAGATATAATACTTATATATTTTTTTTGTTGTTGAAAATATTTACTTATAATACATAAGAAACAACCAACACAAATACTTATGTTCATCTACTGAGGAATTATAATTCCTCAGTGTGTTCATCACACAAATATTTGTGTCCTGTGTGAATCAAACCCATGACCTCATGATCACTGTTGCCAGGTCTCCCGATTTTCCGGGAGATTCACAGATTTTTCTAAAAATCTCCCGATCTCCCGATTTTCGACAGAAATCTCCCGATTTTTTACAATCCCTGTATAAAGCCTAATAATTGGAATAATATCAAAACCGGGAAAAAAAACTGCATATAATGAAACAGACTTACATAAGTTGCTGCTCTGACTATTTCCGTCACCCCCAGTGTATCGTATGTTCACTAAGCACTTAGTGTAAAATAGACTATCACAAAATAATAATGTATTTTTTTTACACATTGCAGTCAAATGTAAAAAAATCGAACTGCTTTGATTTTAATTTACAGCTGGAATAGTGGCAAAATATCATACCGGGATTAATTCAAAAACGTAGACTTTTGTTAAAAACATCATCTCCCGATTTTTTCCATTATTCCTCAATACATCTTCCGCTTTTTTCATAATAAGCCTCCCAGATTTTGATAATCGGACCTGGTAACACTGCTCATGATCAGCAGTCCGACCCTCAAACCACTAGACCACAGACGTCGTCACACAACAATCTTATAATATTTGAACTTTTGACAAATCCTACTTTTATTGTATTACCATTAGGCCTCAGGCCCTAGTCACAGACATACAAAAAAATATTTTATGCTCACAAAAATCGACAAAATGTATCAGCTGTTTTTTTCGCGATTTGATGGTTGCTCCCATAGTAAATGTTGTTATGATGAGAAGATTCAATATTTGCCATTATTAAAGTAAGACCTTCAGGTGGCCACTGACGATGCTTCCAACCGTACGAATGGCGTGGTTATATTCCAAAATCTGTCCGTGAATGTTGAAAATGAATACTATTTTTAAAACGACGTCCTGGCTGTGGAATTCTAATCGGGTAGAAATCCACCAAGCCACGCCCCTTGGACGTCATCGCGTTGTGGTTTTGGAGTGATCGTCAATGCGAAAAACTTGCACTACGCCACCCGGAAGATGTCGAAACGCTCCGTGAATGTGCAAAACTACGTCCATTTTTAGGGTTCCGAAGTCCTACAAGGAACCCTTATAGTTTCGTCATGTCCGTCCGTCTGTCCGTCTGTCCGTCTGTCCGTCTGTCCGTCTGTCCTAATCCTTTACAGCTTAATAACTTCTACAGTTATAAACATAAGTAAATGAAATTTTGTTAAAAAATAGTCTGCATATAGATCTCAATTTTAAAAGAATAAAAAAATAGTTTTTACGTTCTTTAGGGGTGGCGCCCATACATGTGAAATGGGGAAAAAATATTTTTTTTCGCTGCACCCCTTCGTGTGGGGTATCATTGAATAGGTCTACTAAAATGAAGGTAATGTTTCATACACCACTTTTTTATCAGGTGTACCATCTGCGAAATATAGCCCGCCAAATTGGCTTGCAATGTGTCCCCCCCCCTGCCATTTCTAAACTATGCAACGTAGAAACTTATAATCTTCCACATTGATAGACCTTTGTGAAAACTCTCTTTTAAAATTATTTCGAGTATAATGTGATTATAATTTTTTGAGTTATAGACAGAAAACCGAAAAATACTTAAAACGTCCTAGTTCAAAGGTCATTGACCTTAGAGAAAAATTATCATGGCAAATAATGCTCCTTTAGCTACTTTCTATTTGAAAAAATCACAAAAAGTAACTTTGACATCAATCAGACTTCTTGAATTTATCGCTAGATGGCGCTACTAACAACACGCTCTGAGTCGCGAATGCTGCCGATTATTGCAAAAACTAAAATAGCCATGATTAATATTCGATTTGATTCGTTTGTAATTACACCTACTTAAGGAACCCTATAATACTGAGCATGGCCCGACATGCTCTTGGCCGGTTTTTATTTCATTCCGCGTTGCGCCGCCGCATGCGTAGCATCTCTAGTACGTCTGTGGCCGCCGCAAGTGAAGGACGTAGATACTCGGCCCGCATTTTTGCAACATCGAAACTTTAGGCTATGTGCAAGTAGTTCACGCATTTAGTTTACCTGTATTTCTATCAAGTACCTACAATGACGTGAGCGCGTTGATGAAATTCTAGAACCAAGAACGTATACGCGATGGATTGATTGTCAGTGTGCTAAAAAATAGGACGTCTTTTTGTTGGAAGTGGTCATTAAAACGACGTCGGAATAGTTACGTGGTCAGTGCCCACCTTTATATGTATAACTCGACAACTTAAATTAATGCTGTCGAAACAATCTCATAATATTTTAATACTATTTAAAATCAAAACTGCTCTAAATCTAAATCGGCTTTAGTTTTCATTGCTAATGTAGGCTCTACTAATCGGCTTACTAATTAATTATTAATCTGATGGCTATCGACGGCATGCTGACTTATAGTAGGGTTTATTTTGACCGAAAACAGAACGTGGGCGTTTAGTGACAAGTTGGTACTTAGCATGATAATTTATTATAATCGGTAGGTACCTGGCTTTGTCATCGCAATTTTTTGTTGTATGTAAAAAATCGAGAGTCAGTGCTTTGTCGAAAAGCGGATTCGAGGAGCTGTTCAAAGTAGACTTGTCCTTGCCTCTGAAGCGTTAGCTCATGGACATGTTTATTCACCCCATGATAACGTATGGAGCGCAGTCTTGGTCTTTGACTAACATTCAGAAGTCGAAACTTAAGGACTGCCAACGAGCTATGGAGCGCAGTGTACTGGCACAGAATATCTAATAGTACTATCGTAGTACTGGTTGAACAGACAGACCTGAAAGATATTTGTTTTTAGCTTTGCTTACTGGACGATGCCGCGACATGTGTACTGAGAGCGGTGAGCACGGTTTGATGTGCATGTGTGTGCGTGAGCGCAGGTTTGTACATGGAGGAGCATGATTTTATTGGCTTCACTATAATTTTTCGTAGCACTTTCCGTGAGCATAGGCTCATAATAAATAATACATATCTAATTATTTTATTATTTTTAACGCATTTACGCATGCGAAGCGAAATCTTACGATTTAAATTGTGGAAAGAAAATACGACTGAAGTCACCTAAAGACGTGCCAAGTGGATGAGAGTTTCGATACCACGAGCAGTGTTTACGGTAGCTTAGTGGCTAAAGCACTGGCGTACTGAGCCAGGAGTCGCAGGTTCGAATCCTGCTCGTGAGCGATTTTTTCTTTCCACAATTTAAATCGTAATACATGTAGGATCGGTGAAATTGTATGAAAGTTGTGTAGTATGGAACGTAGATGTGTGAGTGAAAGGGAATGATTGTGTAAAAGAGAGAGAGAAAAAGAAAAAGAATGAAGAACGATAATGGCGGAGTGTGTGCGGAGCTGTGAAAGAAGTCAGAACGAGTCATTTTTTTTTTATTTGTGCCACGAACCACAAATCTACATACATATCTAGTTAGGAAGCATTGTATCTGATAGACTTTTAGCTACGACTTCTACGACTTTATTGGTCTTGATTTATTTTAAACTCAAGGTAAGTTAAAATACAAACTAAATAGCTTAATAGTAAGGTCGAGTGAGTAGGTTTTTGCTGAGCAAGCGTGAACCATCGTCGACCGCACCATCGCTTAACATCTGGTGAGGTGGCGGACAAACCCAAGCCCAAAAAATATACCCTGTGTACTCCTAATATAGGTATTTATTTAACAAGTAAGTGGATTAGTCTACAAACTCAAACGAAATAAAGGAAAATCAAGATTATTAAATAAACAAATTTATTTACCCTATTAAGCTAGATTACCTCAGGCATTCAGACCGCCTTTGTGGGTACAAAAGGAATTAAATAAATAGATAAGATTATTCCTCAGAATCCAAATTTGACGAATCATTACAGAAATTCTCTCAAATATCCGTAGAATACAGACAATAGGATATTATGACGTAACAGTGTGTTAGAACTAAACTATGACTTCCTTCAATTATAAACTTATACTAACTTAAACTGGGGCGCTTAACTGAACAGTTAGTCGGAATATATAGCTCAGATAAACGGGCTACAAGCACTAATGGTAAAGGCGTCGTTACACGAGACAGAATCAACATAAACTTCACTTAACGCTCGAATGTTGTCTTTGTCTAAAAATTACGATTGCCATTGATGAAAAACCTATGGTTATAGTGTTATTCTAAACCATGTAAAACCTGTAAAGAATTAGACATAAATGTGATTTTGTGTATCAATAATAGGCTGAGTTAATATTGTGAAAGGTAAAAATAGTAAAACTCGTATTCTAATTACTACGTAGTATTTTTTACAATTATTTAAATTTTATGATTGGATGAGGGATGACTGATTTTCGCGGATGTGACGCATATCTATCCAAACTTTCTGTTTTATGTATATTTCCTTTACTTTATTGTTGTTATGTTTGGTGTTTTTGTGCGTCACCTTTTTAGCGCAAATAAATACTTTTTATTTCTTTACTTTAAAACTTTTAAGTTTATTACATAATTCACACCCTAAGAAAATGCAATTGTCAATGAGTTATTATTTTCTTAAAAAGCAACATTCCTTTATAAGACTAAGTTTAAAACATTCAGTATAATCTTACCGAGCGTGTGAGGTAGCTTTAAAGTCACTAAACAAAAGCAGCCAACACGGCACAGGTGAAGTTTCAAGAATGTTCTGATAATGCCTCTAACATAGCACTAGCTGAGAATTTAAGTATCATAGCTGTTGCAAAATTGCTCACTGCTCGCGTTTGATTGTAAGGTTTAGCGTTGCTGAACGAATTATGTGGGTTCGTGTACCCGACATTTATATTTGAAATTTAATAAGGTCTTAATGTGCAGTTATGCTGTTATAATAAAGTCAAACTAGATCAGTTTTAATCGCTTTTTCTTGCAAGTTGAACCTTAGGTAAGTATTTAACTAAGTTAATTAAAAACATGGAAAGCAAACGTGCAGTTACGGGCAAGTAAAAGATAAAATGATTAAAGTATAAAAACAATATTGATATAAAATCATTCTTTCAATCAGTAACTGTAAGTAAAACCATTATTGCCTGGAGACTTCTCTACAAAGACCCAGGCTTCCTGCAGCAAGTTGATCCTACTTTTTCTTTCATCTCGAATCAGCACAGAAACGATTTATGTTCACAGAGCAGTAAGAAGAGTTAGACAACTGTTGTGGGCACGCTGAGATGTGTTTACTCGACTGTGACTCAACTTGCTTTAGGAAGATTGACTCAGACGACACTACCATGGTCTTCTAAACTCGTTTAATGTCATTTGTAATTGGTGAACCCGGATATTTCTTTAAAGGAAAGGTTGCAATTTGAGTCTTTGTAGAGATCTCATCTCGGCTTAAATCAATTGTATACTTGTTAATGCTTTTATGAACCAAAATAACCCTTAGGTATATTTTCATTCCTCGTACACACGGCTACACGTTAAGCTGTATAAAAACCAGTATAGGCTGACCTCGCGTTGTAAGGAAAACCTGTACAATGCGAGGTCAGCTTATACTGGAATTGTACAGCTTGATGTGTAGCCGTGTCTACAATAGGAATTGATTTTCGTGGGTTGGTGTTGTTTTAAAGGGATATAGGTGATTTGATCCTGTTAATACAAATATGGTGTTTAGCGGGGATGTGATATTTATTGAAAATACTATGAACATAGATAATGTTACACAAAATCCTGTGTCAGTCATCATCATCATAAACTCAGCCTATCGCAGTCCACTTGACTAAAGCCTCTTCAAAACTGCGCCACAACACTTGGCCCTCCGCCTTCCTCTACTTGTCCTCCCCTGCTACCTTCTTCAAATCATCGGTCTACCTGGCTGGGGCGCCCTACGCTACGTTTACTGATTCACGGTTTCAACTCAAGAACTCGTCTGCTCCAACTGCCATCGGTCCTTCCACAGACATGGCCAGTCCACTGCCACTTCTTCTTCTGATCTTACAAGCTGTGTCAGTACCACAAGTTATTAGAATCTTGCTTTATTCAAAGAAATAAGACCCACAGAATTGTAAACATAAATATAAAACCGGCCAAGAGCATGTCGGGCCATGCTCAGTATTATAGGGTGTCTTAAGTAGGTGTTACAAACAAATCAATTCGAATATTATTCATGGCTATTTTAGTTTTTGCAATAGACAGCAGCATTGGCGACTCAGAGAGTGTTGTTAGTAGCCTCTAGATGGCGCGCGCTATACACCGCCAAATGCAATAGACGGCAGCATTGGCGACTCAGAGAGTGTTGTTAGTACCAAATTGTATTACTAGATGGCGCCAAATTTAAGAAGTTTGTCATGTCAACAACATAACACAAAGTTTCTTTTTGGGATTTTTTCAAATAGAAAGTAGCTAAAGGAGCATTATTTGCTGTGACCATTTTTCTCTAAGGTCAATGACCTTTGAACTAGGACGTTTTAAGTATTTTTCAGTTTTCTCTCTATAACTCAAAAATTTATAATCACATTATACTCGAAATAATTTTAAAAGAGAGTTTTTACAAAGGTCTATCAATGTGGAAGATTATAAGTTTCTAAGTATTATAGTTTAGAAATGGCAGGGGGGAGACACATTGCAAGCCACTTTGACGGGCTATATTTCGCAGATGGTACACCTGATAAAAAAGTGATGTATGAAACATTGCCTTCATTTTAGTAGACCTATTCAATGATACCCCACACGAGGGGGTGCAGCGAAAAAAAAATTTTCATCCCCATTTCACATGTATGGGCGCCACCCCTAAAATACGTAATCACGATTTTTTTATACTTTTAAAATTGAGATCTATATCAATACTATTTTTTAACAAAATTTCATTTACTTATGTTTATAACTGTAGAAGTTATTAAGCTGTAAAGGATTAGGAGAGACGGACAGACGGATAGACGGACAGACGGACAGACGGACGGACATGACGAAACTAGGGTTCCTTGTAGGACTACGGAACCCTAAAAAGGGAGGTGATCATGCACGTCCTGTCATGTAAAAAATTCTCCAAAAACTCTTTCGAGAATAAATAGTGAGCGCATGTTTGCGAACTACGTACGTTTCTGAATGGCATCCCACTCGCTTTTTGATTCCCAAATAAGATACGGTTTCAAATCTCATGTCGGGACCGGCAGACACATTCAGTTATTGAATGCAGTTTTTGTCTGCCCCAAAGATGTTTGGCGACGTGGAATTTTCGTTCGCAGTCATAAAGAGTGCAGACAAGATTTTTGCCAGAAAATAGATGAATGTTCGCTTCAGATGTTTGTTCTGATTAAGTTTTTACTGCGGTATTGGAGACGGTAAGATTGGAGATTGTAGGAAATGTTGGTGTTTGAAATTGGAGAAAATTATATTAAAAGTTTTATTGTTGTAAAAGGGATGTTTTATTACATATCTTGTTTTTGTTTAGTAGTAGTAGAGCTCCTTATGGAGAAGCTCGTTCAGAGAAGTACTACCACGGTACCTATTTCTGCCTCCAAACAGTGATACTTGCATTGCTGTGTTCCGGTGCGAAGGGTACGGGTGCCGGTGAAATTACAATCACATGAGACTTTTCATCTTCATGTCTCAGTTTGGTGAACCGACTTGCGGTACCATTTAGGCAACAGTCTAGGTGGTATTGGAATTGTTATGGGCAAAGGTAACCGTTTAACATCAGGTGGAATTTAGCTCGCTTCGCCATCCTATAATATATTTAAAAAATCTTGTCGTTAGTTGTTTTGATTCCTGATACTAATAATTATGAATTTAATTGATTTCATAATCTCGTGCATTAATTAACCTTCCGCATGTTGAGAGGCCCTTGCCTAGAAATGGGACCATAAAGGGCGGTTAATGTTTCATAATCATAATTATTTATTACGCTTAAAATGGTACAGAGATGATAATAATGGTACGTTTTATATCTGGTACCACATGTATTCTACGCAAATAAATGATTCTTTCTTTCTTAATGATGATGATAATCATTTTGTTTATCCAATTTGTGTTTCTATAATATCACAATCATCAACTCAGCCTATCGTAGTCCACTGCTGGACATAGGCCTCTCTTAAATTGCGCCACAACACTCGGTCCTCTGCCTTCCGCATCCAGTCCCCCAGCAACGTTCTTCAGGTCGTCGGTCCACCTGGCAGCATGGGCACCATACGCTGCTTTTGCCGATTCGCGAGATTCCGAGTCTCCACTCAAGGACTCGTCTGCTACAGCGGCCATCGGTCCTTCGACAGACATGGCCAGCCCACTGCCACTGTTCTTCTCCGGATAATCTCGTCACGGATTTTATCCTTCAAAGAAACTCCAAGCATAGCTCGCTCCATAGCTCACTGAGCGACTAATATCACAATCGGCATCTACAAATTTTCTTGTATTTTCGTAGCTTGTCAGCCACAAAAATCTAACTACAGTTCCCAAAATTTTTCCCCAAAGATTTGCAAATTCCTACGTAACATGACAAGCCCTGGTTCCCAATAAGCAGAAGCAGTATTTTAGCATCGCATCTGAGGACAGGAGGTTAATATATGTGCCCTCTGAATTTCGAGAGGTACGGACATTCGCCCACCTGTGTGCCGACTAAAGAGAAGTTATGCCTTCAATTTTGTTCTGTTAGTAAAGGTGAGGACATTGTGGGTAGCGGTAGCGGAGCAAAATGTTTCATCTAAATGTTTAGTTTATTAAGTTCATTTGTGTGAGGAAACTAAAGAATAAACAGTTGAAGAATAATAATTTATTGGTTGTTTTTATTTTTACAAATAGGGGTTTATTTTCGTTATTTTTTCAGAAATTCTAATGTATGACCTGTAACTTCCTATAATAATAATAAACACATGTCGTAAAAAAATGGTAGTCAGAATGTTGACAGTCTAGGGTGCATCGGATGATCATAATTTGAATGTTGTCACTCATGGAGGCTCTTTTAATGCACCATTTACATGTCAATACAAAATCTTTCACTCGTCATTTTGTGTAAAATGTTTTTCGCTGCAGTTGATATATTGCCGTTTTTACGTGGGGAAATCTTTATACTCCACCCGGAGAAGCTGGAGCCAGTATTGGGGGGACTTTTACCGACTAAAACCTTTGCCTGAGGACGTGGGTTAAGTTCTGAATTTTCCTACTATCCCCAACAGGTTTTGGCTCGCCACTATTAGGCGAGCCTCTTTCCATGGGACCCAACCCACAACCATAGGCCACATCCTCATCCTTGTATATAATGCCTATAACATGCATGACCATCGTTGATATTATTTCCATTAAGGCGCACGTAGTAGCCAAGAGGCGCCTACATCAGTAAAAAAAAAAATAGGTAGTCGCTGAATATTATCATGTATCGTTACATTAGTTTAATCAGAAACTATTAGCTATGTAAGTTATAGTTAGCTGTAGTTGTAGATAGAAAAAGTGCGAATAACGGCCTCTTAAGCACTTTTTTCTATTTACAACTACAGCGAACTATAATTTACAGAATTGAAAGTTTCTGATTAAACTACAGTACCTGTACTCCAATTGTAAACGAATTGTCGATGTATGTTGTATTTAGCGAGTAATATTTTTTTTGCTAATGGGGGCGCCACTTGGCTACTACATTCGCCTTAAATTCAAATTCAAATGTTTTATTTCAAATAAACCTAATTACAGGCACTTTTGAAACGTCAGGCTCTAGTTGCTTTTCTTAAAGTATTAATCGTCAGAACAGATTTTATTAACAAACTTAACGTAAAATTTAACATAAGTCGTGATTTAAAAACTGCAACAACCTGTGAACACAATCTCCACAAAAACACTTCCATTTTCCAAGCGTAGTACGAGTTCAATTTTATCTCCCACAGAGCGAAAAGTTCCCTCCTATCACTAAGCTCTCACCTTAACTGTCATGATAGCATCAGGAACCAAAATAGTGTCTCGCTGGAGACACTACCTAGATCTCTTATTTTACACACAGGTTATTTGTCGCGAACAGTAATGTAATGTCCTCTTTTAGTTTCATTTTGTGTGCTGCTTTTTTTGATTCTGTTATTACATTTTTTATCATGATTTAGCAGAGTATTATTTATTTTTATTAGCTTTGAAAGAAGTTTGAGGCGTTGTTTTCTATACTTAAATCTGTTGGCTTCAGTTCAGCAGTGGTTTGTATAAGTCTGGGTTTTTTTATTGTATAGCATCGCGAAACGAGCTAAAGGCCCATCTGATGTTAAGCGGTTACCTTTGCCCATAACAACTTCAATACCACCTAGGCTGTTGCATAAATGGTACTGCAAGTCGGTTCGCCAAACTGAGACATGAAGATGGAAAGTCTCATGTGATTGTAATTTCACCGGCACCCTTCAAACCGAAACACAGCAATGCATGCATCAACGTTTGGCGGAGAAGGAGGTAGGTTAGGTTAGTGAACACACTACACTAACCTAACCTACCTACTTCTCCGCCAAATAACGTGTTACCTAGGTAGGTTGTAATAAAAGTTTATTATAATAATAATAACATTCTATTTTCTGATGAGATATGTGAATTTACGTGGTCCTATCAGAAAACCATTTTCGCCTTGTGCAGATTTCTATTCTCTCTTTTCTTTGTATATTCTTATTGTTATAATCTGTGCAAGATCAGAATATTTTTTTTTTATTTATTTATTTATTTATTATTCCTCCTTACATCTATCATTACAGGTCTTTAACCTAATGCGATAGTGTGGCTATCAACTATAATAATTAATTATCCTAGAATTATTATAAAAAGTTACATGCTACTTACATGCTACTTACCATACTAACTTAACAACTAACAACAACAAAAAACCAATGTATACATTTAACTTACATTATAACTAACTAAGTTTAATAGAACTTTTGCGAATTCACTCAAATTGCACGAAAATATATCGAGTCTCTCATGAACTTCGTTTATTATGCGGATTGTTCTTATAAGGGGTGCTTTCGCCAATAGATTGGTCCTGGCTACTGGCACGTCCAGCAGTAGCGGGCGCCGCCGCCTCCACACGTATCGGTCCGGCACGCAAAGCCTCAGGTGACGCAGCACTCCCGGGTTATGCGCTACTCCACGCAGTAGCTTGACTACATACGCGGCGAGTGTGAAGTCCCGTCGCACCCTGAGCTCATTGTACCCGACCATACCCAGTACAAACAGTGTAGGGTACATCAACGGGTAGAATGGATATACCCCGTAAAGTTTGAAATACAAGTGTCGTGTAAATTTATTTTGGACACGCTCCAGCATGACACTATATTTCTCTTCATGCGGAGCCCATATGACTGCACTGTGTTCAAGATGACTCCTGACTAGAGCGTCATACAACACCTTGAGCGTGGTAATGTTTGTGAACCCCTGTGACTGCCTCAGTACAAAACCTAGGTTTCTGTACGCCTTCTTGCAAATCTTAATTATATGTTCACGAAAAGTTAGGTGTGGAGTGAGAAATATCCCTAGATCACGTACCTCTGATACTCGTTGCATCGGTGCCGCTTCTACCTTGTACTCGTAGAGCATAGGGGTCCGCGCGCGACTGAATGTTATCACCGAGCATTTGGAGACATTGAAGCAGAGTTTATTCTCATGGCTCCACTCGACCACTCTGTTAATATCCTCCTGCAGGCGGTAACAATCCGGCTTATCCTTAACCTCCAGCAGTAATTTAAGGTCATCTGCAAACAATAAACATGAACTATGCCGGACGACCTCCGGTAAGTCGTTTATCATTATAATAAATTCCAGGGGCCCCAAATTACTGCCCTGGCTCACGCCGGACCTGGTGTAATATGGTTCGGACTCATACCCATTGTAGTCAACATACTGTTGCCGGTCTTTCATATAGCTGACAAAAAAATGTAACAGGTGTGGTGTACATCCAATTTTCGCAAGCTTCCTTAATAAGACGTCATTGTCGACGGTGTCGAATGCCTTTTTAAAATCAAAGTACGCAGCGTCTACCTGGACGCCAGCATCTACCGCCGGTACCACCTGCACCATGAAGTTGAGTAGATTGGTGGCAGTGCTGCGTCCCGGCCGGAACCCGTGCTGCGCATCCGATAGCTGCGCGCGCACCTGTCCCTGCACGCAGCGCTGGATGGCGGACTCAAACACTTTTGCTGGCGTTGACAGCACAGCCACTGGTCTATAGCCACAGACATCGGGACCTGACTTTCCTTTGGGAACCGGAATAACTCGCGTGATTTTCCACCTAGCCGGGAACGTCGCTTGTTTCAAACAGATGTTAAAGATATGATGTAGCGGTTCTGCTAGCACCCTGCAACAGTCTCTGAATACAAACGCTGGTATACCGTCCGGGCCTGCTGAACGTTTTGGCTTAAGATTTGCAAGCGCTTCCTTTACGTCTTGAAGAGTCAGAGTCTCTATATGCACCCGTGCACTGGTCGCGTCGACCTCCGCCGCCGCTGCCCGTGCATCAAGTCGCGGTGGTTCCTTATTGTACACGGACTCGAAAAAAACCGCGAATTCCCCAGCACACTCATCATTCGTAAGATGTTGACCATCCTTCATGATAACCTGCCTGTTTACTCTACTTCTTTTCGACCTAATATATTGCCAGAATGATTTTGGATCTTTCGCAAACTGAAACTGAATTTTACTTTTGTGTTCTTTGAGCGCAATTTCTATTGACTTTTTAATTCGGGCTCTGCACTTAGCAAATTCATTATAATCAATATCGAGCTTCGATTTTTTAAAATTCTTATGAAGTCTGGCTTTAATCTTTATGTCTTTAATAATATCTCCCGTGTACCATTCGGGGTATACGTAGTGCGAATTTTCACGATTAAGCTTTTTCCGAGGTATACATTTATCTAATATATGGTTAAGATTATCATAAAAGATATTCAACGTCTCTTCCAAATCGTGCATGTTATACATTGTACTCCAATCAGTAGAAGTTAGCATAGAATACAATAACTGAAAATTGGCCTTATAAAAATTCCACCGCGGTCTAATACTGCGCGCGCTGCTACTGACGGCGTCGGCAGCGGGTGTCGGCGGCGCGGGGGCGGGGGCGGGGGCGAGGCGCACGCTCACGGCGAGCGGCGGGTGGTTGCGGTCTACGGGCACGAGTGGCTCGTCCGCTGCCACTACCGACACTTTTTCGCTAAAACCTGTACTCAGGACCAAATCCAACTGACGACTTAAATAATTGGGTACTGTGTTACTTTGAGTGAACTCGCAATACGACACAAAACATTCATAATAATTACTAATATTTACAGGACAAGAATATAAATTAAAATCTCCAATCACAATCACTTCTTTATATCTATCACATAATGTTTCTATTAATCTAAATAACATCATGTAATCATTCTCCGAACTACTTGGTGGGATATAAATTACACAACACAAAAACAAAAATCTATTATACAAATGTACCGTTGCACAAATTATTTCAAAAACGCAGGTATCTATCAATATCAACGCGTCCGCGAGTATTACTTGTCGTAGCTCGAACCGGTGTGTGGCCACGAGAAACACGCCACCCTGTTTCCGACCATCCGCTCGATCACAACGTAATATATTATAACCCTGTGGGACGATTTCCGCATCTTGAATGGATTCGTTGCAGCCTGATTCAGTAATTGCGTATAGGTCCGAATTTGCTGACACAATGTTGTTTCTAAAGTTGTCCAACTTTGTTCGAAGACCGCTTACGTTTTGGTAAAATATTTCTATTTTATTATTGTTCGTTGACTGTTTTTTTGGGTTGTCTACGAAACCAAATCCACTCACTGAATTCGGTGTTCAGTGGCCATATTTCCGATTTGTTCAAATTGTCATACATTTGTTCTGGTACACCTATTATAAAAGATGAATAATCTCGTTCCGTTTTATGTTTGATTTTCTCAAGTTTTATAATCACCTCTGGGCCACATACACTTTTAATGTGATTCGTCATAGCTTCTAGTGTGGTTTCCGGATGTAAACGCCATACGTGAAGGTATTTCTTTCGTTCCGTAGCTAGTATTGCCTTTAAACCTGTATTTTTTCCAATTCTAACTTCCTTGGACAATCGTTTGGTTTTATTATTTTGCACCGTAGTCCAGCCGGTTTGTTTATATTCGTCCTCTTGTTCCGATGGTTCAATAGTCGCTGGTGGGCTATTGATACACGTCTGTGCCGGTAGCACAAAAGATTTCGTGGCCCCACGTTTGTTTTCATTTTGCGTTTTGGCGGTTAGCTGGTCCGCGTTCTTAGGTTTACTGGCCGTGGTATTTTGGCTAACGGCTTCAGAAATTGTACAAGGAGAACTCGAAGGTACCTCCTTTATTAATTCCTGGGGTTGGTTACTCTGAGTTTGAGTCAATTTAAAATTTAGTTTTTTTTCTACTACCGTCATTATTTTAACCAAATTGTCGAGATCATTTTTCGTTTGAGAGAATTGATATTGCAAGTTTGTAATCGCATTTGCCTGACTGTCCAAACGGGCAATAATATCTGAACGAAACTGTCTTAGTTCATTAAGTAATGCTGAATCCACATCTCCGTCTATCATTGCCGGTGAGAATAATTGAGCCCGATTCCCGCGCTGCTGGGTGTTCACATAATTTATGGGTGTAGATGTGATGTTAATGTCAGTTGTATCATCAACTCTCACAGGCGTTTCCACATTTCTGCCTTTCGGATTTAAACAAATGCACTCCGGGCATACCCATTTCTTCTTATACGCTTGGGTAAATGCCTTAAAAGCATCTGGTGTAATCTTAAGACATTTTAAGTCGTACCTTTTTATGCATTTATCATTCGAGCATTCCATGAAGAAGCTATCTAATATTGTTGAACAACAACCGCTGCACTCGTTGGCCATTATTTTTTAAATAATTTGAACTTTATTCAAAATAATACTTCGATGTGTGAGTGTAACTACCGAGCACTCCACGACTCCGCACGCTTCACTGTAGTGCGACAAGGACGAATTATTAATGTCACGCGCAGCCCCTCTCTTTCCCCCGAGGTGAGGAAGAGCTTCCCTCAGCCTTCTCAGTCTGCGCTGTATTGCACTCGTAAAAATACTTCCGAATTTGGTTCACTCCACTTTAGTTCTTAATACACTTACCGTCTTATTACAAAAAACGTGATAAACCTGGGTTTAAACCAAGACTTTAAAGTCCAGAGTTAGTACGTTACTAGCCTTAGTACCGTAGTAATAGCTTATCCTTATTACAAAAGTCAAATTAAGTGAAGACTAGATAGTACCATACTGTTGGGGGTGTATTAGGTAGTATGCAGAGAAATCGATTAAAAAATAGATGGAATTCTCGATGTACGGACTAAAATTATTCGTTCAAAACGATTTCCATTCGGTCTTAACGTTCCGTTTCAGCAGAATTTTTAATAAAACAATCCTTTTTATTGAAAATTCGTACTAGTTTATATTTATTTGTCTTTTTTTTTTATAATCCAATAATATAGGTACTGAATAATTCATACATACATATTATCACGCCTGTTTCCCATTGGGGTAGGCAGAGACTATGGATTTCCACCTGCTACGATCCTGACACACCTCTTTCTAATTCAGTATCGATAAATGGTTGTCGCGCGATCCAGCATCTCGTTGTTTTCTTAGGACTCGTTTATGGACACGCGGCGCGCCTGGCGGTGCGTCGCGCTGGGCGTCACGCGGTCTTCTGTTACGAAGAAGCGGCGCGTGAAGCGTGGCGGTGCCCGCGGTGTCACACACGCAAAGACAAACATATGGCGATATGCAGAGTGTTGTGCGACACGTGCTCCTACAACCTTTCCTTGCGAAGCCACGGGCACCACTGCGACTGACACCGCGGGTGCCGCAGCCTTGGATGCTGCGTGCGCCGCGTAAATTGTATAGTGTGTATATAAACAGGGCCGATATTTTGAGTAGCCCGCTACATTTGTAGTGATATCAATCAAAATTATTATCTGGGCTACGTTCAGTAATATCACCCGACGATGCACGGAGCGTAGTTTGGTCATTCGGTTACTCAGAGCGATCATACAAACGAACGTCCAAAGAACACTCCGTGCGTCGTCGGACGATATTACTGAACGCAGCCCTGACAAAAAAAAAGTGAAAAAAGTTATCATACGATATTGTTGCTGTACGGTTGACCGCACGTCAGTGGGTAAAAATTTGAAATTGACAGCGCCTTTATTTCCTTAGCATTAAGGGTGGTTTTCTAATTCAAGTGTTACCACTGCCATGCAGTTGACTGTACGTATGATAACTTTTCACTTTTTTTGTTAGATCTGCGTTCAGTAATATCGCCCGACGACGCACGGAGCGTAGTTTGGTCATTCGGTTACTCAGAGCGATCATACAAACGAACGTCCAAAGAACACTCCGTGTGTCGTCGGACGATATTACTGAACGCAGCCCTGACAAAAAAAAGTGAAAAAAGTTATCATACGATATTGATGCTGTAAATTGCTGTATGGTTGACCGCGCGTCAGTGGGTAACAGTTTGACATTGACAGCGCCTTTATTTCCTTAGCACTAAGGGTGGTTTTCTAATTCAAGTGTTACCACTGCCATGCAGTCGACTGTACGTATGATAACTTTTTTTATCAGGGCTGCGTTCAATAATATCGCCCGACGACGCACGGAGCGTAGTTTGGTCATTCGGTTACTCAGAGCGATCATACAAACGAACATCCAAAGAACACTCCGTGCGTCGTCGGACGATATTACTGAACACAGCCCTGACAAAAAAAAGTGAAAAAAGTTATCATACGATATTGTTGTTGTACGGTTGACCGCACGTCAGTGGGTAACAGTTTGACATTGACAGCGCCTTTATTTCCTTAACAGTAAGGGTGGTTTTCTAATTCAAGTGTTACCACTGCCATGCAGTGGACTGTACATATGATATGACCGATTTTTCACACTTTTATGTCAGGTAATAACTGATTGATATCGCTATAAATAAGCAAACTAGGAGATACTTCTACCAAATTTCTAATAAAATAACACTGCGAACTTGTCACCGTAGTTTTCGTATGTATGGTAAAATAAAATTAGCCCATTTTTTTACAAACTTTTATTAATAATCAAGGGATAACATTTTGAAAACAGTAACAAGGCCCAGCACGCAATGATGCGAATTTGTGCAAATTAACACTGCAACAACAACATAACATCACGCCTGTATTTCCCCGAAGGGGTAGGCAGAGGTGTAATATATTACGGATTGAAGATATGTAATGTACCCACCTATTCTGTAGAAATTGCTAATGATTTTACTACAATCTCTTTTTATGAAATAAAAGTTCATTTATTATTTATTATTAAGAGTACACCCACATTGCAACTTTTGGAATACAATACACCACAGTGTGCATGCTTCCATTGTTTAGTATGCACCAAACTTTATGGCCGCTGCGCAAACGAGTTGTACGAGTTGTTGTTGTCGAACGAGTTGAGTTTGAGTGACATGCGGGTGTCAATCGAGGTGCGGGGCGCTAACTTCACAGCAGCCATAGACTGGTGCGCATTATACTCCATTGTACACGTTATTTGCGATGCGAATTCCTTTAAACGGCCTACTCAAAGTACGGCCGGGGACATCTGTGCCGGAGGCCGGAGGATACAGTTTACTGTCAACTATATTTTTCCTTAAACAAGTATAAGTTGCACTGAAAAATAAAATATAACATTTATTGATATCACAAATTAAATAAGCAGACAACAGGGACTACAGGGAGACTCTTCCTGCCAATTTTCCAGACCAATTCACAACAGTAAATAGCCGTCCTCTAACAGAATTTTCTTAAAGCGTACCCATTCATATTTTTGTCATCACTTTCTCCAATAAATGTAGAAAATTATTATACTTACATACTTAAATAGGTACCCCATTATTTCTCATTGCTTTTCTTGATGTAGGTAAGTACTAGAAAATCATAGTAAACCTTATTTGCATTTCCATGAAAACATTGACCTTTCTTGTTATGATAAATGGTCTTAACTAGGTTTTTGCAAGGTTTGAGCATATTTGTCCGAGTTACTGAATATCTTCTTTTGTCTTCCTACTTGAATCTATAACAAAACAATGGTGATTCTTTAGTAAAATATGAGTGTCAATAGTGGTTTTATTTGGAAAGTTATTAACTTGTTTCACAGTGATTTAGCATAGCATACTACTTACATTTAGTGGTAATCCCCAAAATTTGTAGACCAAATCTTCTTACATTACGTTCACTGCATGTTGTCTTTCCAAAAATGCAATAAAATTAAAATTCTTCGCCACACAACTTGTGAATTGTTTTACATTAACTTGATATTTTTCACGTCGCCGAAACCTCCATAACAAAATTATATTAGCTGCACAAACGAAAACATCCATATTCACGTAATTTCAATGATTTTTAAAGTAATAAGTAAACAAAACAAACATAGCTGAAAATAACCTAAAATTACATTTGACGTTTCCTAGTATGGTTTAGTGTTGTTAAACTAGGGGTCGCGTAGGTTTAATTTTAGTGCCGTACTTAAACCAAATTATGAGATAAACCTGCTTTTGTAATAAGAAATTTACCAAAACCATGGTTTATAATTTTAAACCACCTTAGTCCACGTTTTGTAATAAGGGGGTTATTGTTTATACACATTATGAATCAATATTGTATGAACTATTACACCATAATTTGGGTAAAATTACGTTAAAGGCGTCCGCACACGACCGCGTCTGAGACGAAAATTAATTTTGTTTCCTTCTATCTTTCTTTAACCACATATTGGCTTCCAAGTTTAGTAGCCAATAATTTTTCAATCATTAATCAATTAACTCGGCCTATCGCAGTCCACTACTGGACATAGGCCTCTCCCAAGTTGCGCCACAACACTCTGTCGTCCACCTTCTGCATCCGATTTTTCAAAGTATCATCGAAATTCAGGCCAACTGCTGAAAACATCCTTACCATCATTTTCAATAATGTTTTAAATAAAACTACTAAAAACAAATCGATCACATTGGATACCAAATAACTTTCCAGTCGATGCCATTCCAAGCTAAACCCCAATAAAATTGTAACCATAACAATAAAACACGTGTTTTCAAAATGTTTTACAGCCGAACTTTATAACCGTATAACTCATGACGTATCCGATCAACACAATAATATCACATAACACTTCTAACATTGAAAGTTCTACAGCTAAAGACACACTTGTAACACAGAGGAACTTGTAACACCCGCCAAGGTTCACAAAGTCCGATTGACGGAATATGCCTCACGAGATAAATCCATCCAATGAGCGAGCTCGTTGGTATCGCGTGGCATGACGTTGAAGGTCTGTGTTTGTCTTTACACTCCGATTACCCTGTGGGTGGCCATATCGGTAACAATGGATTGGTTTTGAAAATAAATTTTGATTGTGTACAGGTTACTTGATGCCGTGACAGTTATTGTCACTTACGTGATCATCAGTTTAGTGTGGGATGCTCTAGCATTTTTGTTAGATAAAGTCGGGCGTCCAGAGTGGGGGCTTTGGGCGTCCACTGGGTGACCTCAGGGATGACGGTGGCAGGACATGGTGCCGGCAAGTAAGTATATTTCACATAAGGAAGATTTTCAGGAAGACAAAACTCTCCCCTGGGTAGTACCTTATATCATAGCACAGGGTAGGTACCGGTAGCATAACCTATTCACGGAGTCCCTCCTTTATTGTGCAGAAGATATTTACCGGGGTGGTTTTAGTGCGGTGCAAATCCCACACACACCAGCCTCTCCCCCCCGGTAGCCTTTTGAAGTTTTCTACCTTGAAAACAAAAGAAAAGGAATAGAAATTCAATATTCGACTTGCATACTGAGTGCCCATATCGTAATGCCCAATCATGAATCTGTATTTTATCACCTATCAAGTAGATACTTATGCAATGTGAAGTATCTAACTTCTTTTTAGGGAGCGTTATCATGGCTTCAGATTTACGTTTTTGGCTTTCACAATGCAATTTTTACCTAGTACAACAAAACAATGGAACCAGCTTCCGTCTGGCATTTCCAAGCCTTCAAGAAAAGAGCAGATTTATGACTTCTTAAAAGGTCGACAAGTTTGATGCGGATGTCCATAGGCGACGCTGATTATTTTTACCATCAGGTAGCCTGCTCGCTCGTTTATCGCCCTGTATTATAAGAAAAAAAATTGTCTGGATCGACCTTGCCTTAAGATTCCTTTTCCACCTTCTGCCAATCCTCTTTGGTCTGTGTCCAAACGATTTACAAGACTGAAAATTACAAAAAACTTTATTTCAGAATGCATAAAATTAGGTTTAAAATCATTTTAGTTTAATTGAAATTGCTTAAAACCTATTACGGCTAAGCGGTGTTGCATTTGTTACTTTAAATTTTGATTAACCTAAATGTGGTATTAAAGTACCTTGCATAGTTATAATTAATTGCTGAACCTTCACTGTCCTTCACTGACATAAAATAACAAATGAGTTGTCATTTATAACATTCACTTTCGACCAATTTTTCAAACAAAACAATTAGGCCGAAAAGCTCATGACAAATTAGTTGTAAAATTAATCAATTCTTCATCCAATAATTAGTCAATAAATTAGGTGTTACAGTAAGGGTTTGGGCAATTTTTCAAACATTAAATTTAACGTGGTTATCGATCTGGCCCACTCGTTCATCACCCACATTATTCTCGGCTCTATCGTATCGCTGACAGAAGGTTTTGGCGTCCAATATCTTAGGGGGCGACACAAGTAATAAGACAAAGTGTGAGACAAAGCAAGAAATAAAGAAAAAAAACTATATACCTTTTGCGTCTGGAATGAGATGTATCTCTTTTGATAATGATAATGTTTTAATAATGGACAGATAAAAAAATTGACGGAATCTCGCTAAATTAAAAGTGAAGCACCTATAGTAAGACGGCTCACTTAAAAGTAGGGGCTGGCACGCACACATTCACACCCATAGTAAGACAAAAAGCCGCGATTACACAACAAATCTCGTGTGACGGTAGTCATTGTCATAGTGTCTTAAATAAAATATCTGGTGTGTTATAATGCTCTAGAAATTATAGTGGGTTTATGAAAAAATTAAGTGCTTCAATCTTTTCTTAGCGAGATTCTGTCCGCTATACAATATTATTGCGTGGTTGGATTGAGTCGAAACTCAGTACAAATAATCTTTAAAGTAATTAATGAATTACGTGTTTTGAACTTTGCCAAAATTAAACTCAACAAGGGTAAAAAGGGGTGTTCAAGTTTTTATGAAAAATCTTACCGAGATGACACTTGACACTTCAAATTAAATAATAATAAAGAAATACGTATTTTTCTTTTACCAAAACTACGACGGGAAACAGTATACGGGGCAAGTTAAAACCTTTTACGCGGGCAAAGCCGTAAGAGCACTGCTAGTTCTCATGTGAAGCTGTTAACTCGTTCTCATATAGTGAACAAGATATTTATGTACCCATTACATTCTAATTTACTCAAGATATTGACTCCATAAATATACAAAAAATCGCTTCCACTCCCAAATTGGCCCATTCCTTCAGACTAATGCCTGTCACAAGGGAAGAAGTATCGCTTTATATAAATTCTCCAGTTCAATTAATTTATGTTATGTCGAGACGGTATCGAGTAGGTTTAATTAACCTTTGTAGGTGATCTTCAAAGATAGATAAATAATATGGTAATATTATGAGTAGGTAGAGGTCTATGTTATTTGAGATCGATTTTGATCCGCCCTGTAAGACAAGATGACAATCTTTCATCGATAAGACCATAAGACATAGAATTTACAATAAAATAACGATAACATTTCTAACAGTTTAGTCTGGACTTTAAACGGCAAAGAGTATTCCTTGTGGGCCCACTGCTTAGTGGGACTACGAGGAACGACCCAAAAAAATTACAAGACCAACAATATTTAAAAGTACAGTTATATTACTTGTGCTCGTAATCTGAAGACTCAAAAACGTCCTAATTAATCCTATCCAGGCGAAGATGGCGGGACGAGCTGGACTCGTTTAGAAAAGACTGGTTCACAATTTCACTTGACCGGAAAGAGTGGAATAAGGAAAGGGAGGCCTTTGCCCTGCAGTGGGACAATATAGGCCTTTGCCCTGCAGATCTTTATACGTAAAACATTTTTTTTTGTTTTACGTATAAAGATCTGATCACACGCCATTACATCAAACAGTTGAGAGAGAGTGACAGATATACAAATATTGACAATGACTCTTTGACGTTAATTTTGTTTAAGCCATGTCGAAAATGAATACTAGTCTTTTTGCGTTTACCTATTTCAACAGTAAAGCAAGCGATTTGCCGGTAAATCGTGCAGTTTGTTGCAGTAAAGTTTTATATTAAACCAGACATTAATAATAGCAAATTTCTCTTAAAACTATACAACAATGATTAAAACCTTGTTAAGTACCCATAGAACAATTTATTAAGTATTTAATTACCCTTTCAACGTAAACCCTAGTTTCAAATAAATCGCTTGTAACTAGCAGCAGGATATCTAATTAGAAATTAGCCCTCAGTTCCTCTAGAGACTTAACGGGAGGTAATCTTATTAAATTGTTATAAAATTGCTGTATCCGCCATTATAAAATTATAGTGCTTTTATGCTGTTGGACGGTAGTGGTGGTATCAGACAGAGTGAAATTAATTACTACTAATTAGTTTGGGCCATAACTGAGGTTAAAAAATCGAACCGCAAATTAAGAGAAATCCTTCACAGACCACTAGACGAAGTGCTGCAAACAATCATAGTGAAGCCAAAAAAAACTATGCTCCTTTAAACTATGCTCCTTTAAACTATGCTCCTTTAAACTATGCTCCTTTAAACTATGCTCCTTTAAACTATGCTCCTTTAAACCATTTAAACCATTTATTTTGCCACACATACACAAAATATACATATTACATGCAAAGATAACAGGACACTTTAATGAGAACACAACATATATACAACCAGCCTGAAGACCGAGTTTTGTCACAGACAAACTAAGTTTGCATATCCCCCCTTAATTGGGGGAGGCCTATGTCCAGCAGTGGACGTCTTTCAGCTAACATGATGATGATGATGATGATGATGATGATGAATAAAAGTTTATGTAGGTACAAGAAAAATTGAACGATATATGTTTCTACCTAGCCCAGTTTTTTAGAAAACAACAAAAATCCTTTATGGACAAAACTAAGTTCGTCTGTGACACAAACATAGACGAAGCACTGCGAACAATCTTGTGAAGCCAATAAAACTATGCTCCTTCGTGTACAACCAGAGCTCACGCACACCACATCATGCACCTGAGCGATGCTTACTGGACGATGCCGCGACATGTGTACTGAGAGGGGTGAGCACGGTTTGAGGTGCATGTGTGTGCGTGAGCGCTGGTTGTACACGAAGGAGCATAGTTTTTTTGGCTTCACTAGATTGTTTGCAGCGCTTCGTCTATGTCTGTGTCACACATACTAGACTATGCCTGCGACTTCGCCCGCGTGAATGCGTTGTAGGATTGTTCTTTGAATGCAGGAGTATAATATAAAAAAAAATATATAGATTTACAGACAAGTAAATGTATTCAGAACAAAAACCAAGTAATTACAGCAGATATAAAAACCGAAGACGAACACTTCATAAAGAAGAACAATTCTAAAAGTGGCCAGTGTTGACCAAAGAGGCTATACAGCAGTACCCAACAGAATGTCGTTTATGGCGCATACCTCGGGAACTGTTCATCTTTTCGGGACAAAAAGCCTATATGTTAATCCGGGCTATGTTCTATCTGTTTGCCAAATTTCATTAAAATCGATCCAGCCGTTCTTGAGTTATAAAATGGTGTAACTAACCCGACTTTGTTTTATATATTTACATTACAAAGAGGAAAGATTTGTTTGTTCGTTTGTTATCGATAAACTCTGAAACTACTGAACTGATTTTAATAATTATTTCTTTATTACAAAGCTACTTTATACAGAAGTAACATTGGCTATATTATATATCAGTACGCGGGCGAAACCGCGAGCAAAGTATAGTTTGGTATAAATAGATGTGTTATCTGGCAACAGTTTTTTGTTTCTTAACAATACAAACTGACTTTGACCTATCCATTCCAAGAAGAGCAACTTAAATCCTGGGACTATTACCTCAAGGATAAAGCTCTACTCCAAGTTACTTTAAGTGGTGCTTAGACTAGTTCAAGAACTAGTGCTTGAACAAGAATTTAAGAGCAAAGAATAATACGTGGGGATCTAAAATACGTTTGATAAAGTAAGACTGACAGGGATAAAAATCGCAGTAAAATATCTAGCATAACAACCTGACAGTTTGACAAAATGTTTTTAAAATAAGACAAAACTTAAGACAAAACCGGACATACATAAGTAGGATGCATTAAAAGAGCCTCCACGAGTGACGATATTTAATTGATCGTCCGGCGCACCCTGGGCAGTCAGCCCCGCTACCAATCTGCTGACAGGCTAATCTTTTCCCCACCGCATGAGCTATTATCATTATGTAGCTCATGTCGACACGATAGAAGAAGTATATTTCTATTGTAGACTATGTTATTAAGTGAATGTACCATGCACAAATTGTACAACAAACCACTTTTTTAATAAAAAACATATTATGCTCTTTATATTAGTTAGTCCGAACAAACATAATATGGCAAATCAATTGTCTTCTTAATATATCTTCTATCTATCCACAGAGATAGTAAAAAATATAGAAGAAGTGCTGCGAAAAATCATAGTGAAGCCAAAAAAAACTGTGCTCCTTCGTGTTACAACCAGCGCTCACGCACACACATGCACCTCGTACCGTACTCACCTGTGTCCACCTCTCTCAGTACACATGTCGCGGCATCGTCCAGTAAGCATCGCGAAAGCAGTTATCCTCCAGGTGCATGGTGTATGCATGAGCGCTGGTTGTACACGAAGGAGCACGGTTTTTTTTGGCTTCACTATCATCGTTCGCAGCATTTCGTGTATATCAAAGAATATAAAAATTGTATGTGCTAAACATAATCGAATTCAGTAATATGTATTGCGCTTAATTTAATATAAACCAAAACCGATCTTCATCAAGTGCTTTGTTTTTAAGATAAATTTGAATTTATAACACGTATCATCATTACAGCCGAAAGACGTCCACTACTGGACATAGGCCTCCCCCAATTAAGGGGGGGATATGCCATAATCGCCACGCTTGGCAGGCGGGTTGGCGATCGCAGTTGGTTGGTTAAATACTCAGAGAACGCTGCTGCCCATCCTCTGGTGAATCCCTTAGTCGCCTTTTACGACACCCATGAGAAGAGATAAGGGTGGTGCTATTCTTTAAGTCCGGCACTACACGGACACTACATAACACGTATATGCGTTAATATATTCAATTATAATATTTGCTCCTACTTTTTAATAGCATATTCCCCTCACCTCATAAAAATGTACACATTATAAATGTTATTCAAATACTCGTTTATTTATTCTTATACCAATAAAATTATCGGTCAGTGGTCATATTTGAAGAGCTTATTCAGGGGATACTATCGAACAACTTTTACTATGGGGCCAACCCTGAAATCGCAAAAAAATATCAGCTGATCCTTACATTTTGTGGAGGGACATCGATGATTTGGTAGGGAACAGCTGATATTTTTTTCACGATTTTAGGGTTGGTGCCATAGTAAAAGTTGTTCTATGCTATGCACTGAATGAGCTCTTAAAATATGACCACGCATTTCTGATACACGTTGTATTTATTTAAGCATGATTTTTTTTTCAGTAACGTATGGTTTGTTTCGTGTAAATAATAATATTGTAACAGAAACAGAGTCTGTAAGTAGATTATACATGCTGAAATTTTAATCGCTTAATTCCCGAAAAGGGGTCATTGTACTCATTATGAACAACTTTTACTATGGGATTGACCCTGAAATCGCACACAGTACATTTGTGTTCACTTAAATCGATAAAATGTAGGGACCGTCCTGATTTTTTTTCGCGATTTCAGGGTTGGTCTTATAGTAAAAGTTGTTCATAATGATGAGTATAATGACCCATTTTCGGGAATAAAGCGATTAAAATTTCAGCATGTATACTGTTATAATAACATCACTCAGGTCATTATTTCATATCGAAATTAACCTCCACTTTTTCGCATGCGTCAATGCATTAAAAATAATAAATTGGTATTGGTATTGGTATAACGGGCCATTTTCCACAACTCCACGCTCGGCGTAAAATAATTATATTCATTATTTCATGTCATTAGATGGTCGTCAAAAATAGACAGATTCAAATTGATCTGGTACAAAAACCATGACTATTTCTTAAGATTCATATTGGATTGGTAGTAACTTCTGCTGACCGTGAGCCTTCTCCCGATTATTTATTTATTTATTTATATTCTTTATTGTACATTACACCAAACGAAAACAAAGACAATAGTTTACAGAAAGATTAAGTATGTACGGTCGACCGCACGACGGTGGTAACACTTTGACATTAGCAGCATCTTTGTTTCGTAAGCAGTAAGGGCGGTTTTCGAATTGACGTGTTACCACTGTCATGCAGTCGACTGTACAATGGGCGGTCTTATCGATTATATTGGGGTCGGCTTCCAGTCTATCCAGATGCGGTTGAACATCAGTATTTTACACGGAGCGACTGCCATCAGACCCCCGTAACACAGCTGCTGGGTAATACCGACATCCTAAGGTGAGACCAGGTGGCAAACTTTCGGGCTTCTTATTACCCGCTTCTTACCCGCTTCTTATTACACGGATTACCCGTAACGACTGCCATATAATGTTTGTATGGTATTATTATTATTATTTGAGGAAAGAGGTAGGGTCTTGAACGCCCCTAAGCCACTGCGACCTAAAAGATCTATTGTGACGCCTCTTGCAGCATTACAGCACTTCCCCAAGCTGCAAGTCAATCATAAAGTCGACTATGACCTTGGGGGAGGAGGATTTGATCTCCTGCATTGAGATGACGTGGCCTCCAAGATGCTGGCTTCTGATGTGGTGCACTGCATCACATTCGCATAGGATATGGATGGGCGTCTCATCCTTTTCGCGACAAAACCTGCAAACTGTGGTATCACTGAGGCCCATCCTGTGAAGGTGTTTATTCAGCTTGCAGTGCCCAGTAAGGGTTCTTGTCAGGATTCTTATCTGATTTTTGTTCAACGAAAGCGCTTCTTTCGTAAACCTTTTTTTGAAGCCCACAAGTAGCGCTTTCGAGTGTTCTTGGCCTGGGGATTTTTCCCAAAGGCTAATACTTTGGTCAGTTCCCCAGTTTTTAAGGTAGGCTGTAGTGGTGCATTTAGGAATGCCACAGATTGGCTCCGGGCCCACATTGGGGCTTTCAACACCAGCTCTAGCTAGTTCATCAGCGGCTTCGTTGCCCCTAATACCACATGTTTGTATGGTAACCGGGGCCGACAGTTTAACGTGCCTTATTATGTACTTAAGTAGCTATTATAAATATACCTTATATGCCTTATATACTCTTTTATGCCAAACTAATCTAATTTTAATTATTATTGTTATTAATTTTTTGCGTGCCAGTTATGGTAAAATATGTTGAAACTAATTGTGACTCTTTATCCATCTGTCTAGGCCCGTATTTTTTGCGAAATAAATGATTCTTATTTTTATTCTTACACAAAAAAATATTCATGCATCGAATATAGTTCTGAATTTTTTTCAAAACAACAGTGATTGGTAGATTCAGTTAAAGAATAGAGTAAATCCTGAGCTTACCTTAATATGATCAAAAACCACAGAGTGTGTTTCCCAAAAGCAGGCTGCATACACTAAATTAAAATTGATGTTTTTTTTTCGTCTTGAACTTTAATTCATATTTTTATTTATTTTACACACGTTTGTTATAAAGATGAAATAAAAACAAAGATTACACTATAAAATAGCGCTCAATATTTATAGGATAAGATTATGTGTGCTATTTTTTTAATTACTCGCAGGCTTCTTAATGACTAATATAATTAGACCCACACGTAGGCTCATCCATTTCAAACTTTTCCACGGTAAAGTATGCTTTTAAAATGTTTTTAATTTATCAAAATTTTTGGTTTTTTAATTCTTAGGCAATTTTCTTTGGTAATTTGTTTAGAACTAGCCTGTGCCCGCGGTCTCACCCACGTGGATGTCGTTTATTGCGCATCCCTCGATGACGATTTATCTTTCCGGGATAAAAAGTAGCCTATACGTTAATAATAACAATAATAATTCATTTATTTCAGGCAACAAGGCCCATAAAAAATACATAAAACAATATACAATAATATAAAATAGGCACTATAAAAAATAATAACTAAACACTAGGTAACAGAATCGGCGTCATGTGTCGCGCGGTGCTGGGTAACCGTCCTCGGAATCACCGGAAAACAACACCTCTTGGCGAAAATTCTTCTTTCGTGAAGGTTGACAGATATTCGGTCGAAACCCTCACCACAATTGAATTGAAATTCACATTGTGACGAGACTCCAACCGCTCAACCCTCAGAGTGAACTTCGCCTTGATCAGGATGTACTCTACAATCTCCTCGACCTTTCAATCAATCAATCAAAATGTTTATTTGTGTACACAGGTAAAGCAATGCAGCCGGGACACGTATAGCAGCCTCGTTGGCACAGCAGGACGCAGCAGATGGCTCGGTCCGGTCGGTGCGGTACCGGACTGGTTCTTACAAGTGGGCTTTCTCTTCTTCTTCTCAACCTTGATAAAGCCCTCCTTGTCGCTCTGGTTCTTCTGTGGACCCCTCTGAGGCAGATCCCTATGAATAGGATCACGATGGTTCTGTTTTCCCTCTTCCTGCTGCTTAGGTTGTGTCGCAGCGGGCTTGCTGGCGGCAGCAATAGCAGCATAAGCACGATTCGGGGTCGATATACTGACGCAAGTAGTCTCTACCCGAGTAGAGGGACGGCGGTAGAACGCAATACATCGCCCGCGATATTTACAGTCGGCGACGAAACGAAATTCGCTGACTCAAAACTGCTGATGGACGCATTTCGCGCCCCGCAACGAGTGTTCACCTTAGAGGCCTCCGGTAACCTACTTGCGGAAACCGCGTTGCGTAATAACAATACTTTGGCACGCAGTTCACCTATGGTGTGATCCGAAACCTCTAACTTGGACTGCACCTTGGCCAGGCTTGTTTTCAGGGAAGTGATATCCTTCAGCAGCCTGGTGACGTCAACATGGTCAAAAGTGACAGGGGGCAGCTTGTGCAGGTCCTTTGCCACAAAAGCGGGCATGTCGTCTGGGTCAGTCACCTTTAACATGGTGATGATGTCCTGGACACTCTTCTCGGTTCCATCTCTCCTAAGGGACGGCATCTGGTCGATCTTCCCAAGTGTTTGGAATAACAGCCTCTAACCGCTAATCTCATCTTCTTTGAAGTTGGATTTGCAGATCTGCAAAATGCTGACCTCGTCCATGGTATCGATGGCATGTTGTATGAAAATAATGTTGTTAATGCGGGCTATGTTCTATCTGTATGCCAAATTTCATTAAAATCCATACAGTACTTTTTGTGTGAAAGATTAACAAAGATACATCCATACATACTTACAAACTTTCACGTTTATAATATTTGAAGGAAGTAGGATATTGAAATATGTTTACGGGACTGGTCGCGCACAATAAATCAAAACATAATAAACATTTTGACTAACCTCGACGTTTCGGCCAAGTTGCATTGGCCGTGGTCATGAGCAGACTACTCTGAATCACCTGAATCCCATAAACATAGTTCAATATGAGTGAAATTCGCGAAGGAAGTAGGATGACTGCGTCTTCTTTTATTTTTGTATCTAGTTTATGTTACAGATCTAATACTGTATTCTTATAATTTAAATCAAGCTTATCTAACAAAAAGTTCCTCGAAATGACCATCAAAATTAGAAGTTAACAAATGATCTTCATTACTAGATTGAGCTGCGTGTATCAATCAAACGAATGACACACGCAACCTTGACTCAAAATGAATCAATTTATGCTGTTTTTGCATACAGTGACTAGAGCCTCAGTAACAATAATTATTTGGTGGTTACATAATCTTCAATGGTAAAGACAGGTTTATGTTATAAGCAATAGCAATTTTGTAATGCAACTGAAATTAATCAGGACTAAGAGTATCTTAGAATATTAATCTAAGAAGAGTATTCACTATAATTTTTATGTCTAGCTACTTACCTAAAATAACGCCATCTTTTGGTAAAATACTATATAACACATTGGCTAGGGCCTAGCTAGCTAGCTAGGCTATTCAACGATAGAGGTCACCTTTTAATGTTTATTATTTCGACAATTATCAATAACTTAGATCTCTTTGGTGCTTTTCAAATAATGTACCTAACTTGAATAGGTCATGCACTGATTTTCTTTACTTTTGTGGATTTCTAATTATATATTGAAATAAAACGACTTGTCTGTTTTACACATTTTGTAGTTCTTATTTATTCGCCACCTTTTTTTTTTTTTTTTTTTTTTTTCGGGTGGAAATCCTCTTGGATACCCTCCGTCTGGGGACGGCGGAGGGGTATGTCGGACTCTTACCGACTAAAACCACACGGTGGCCATCCTCTGCACAAAATAGAGGAACTCCGGGAACTCCATTGGACCGCGCCGGTGCTCCTCTAGTGCTACGCCTTTGGCGCGTCCCGGGAAAACAATATTGTTTTCCCCACAGCAGCTCGCAACCACCACGTACTGCTGTCCTCCCCAGGGTCGCTTAACAGACACCTCGAGTCCCCCAACTCTTAGCGTCCACGATCCCGTAGGTCCCCTGCCAGATGTAGCGGCAGGGTTGCGGCCCATAGCCCTATCTGGGCCTTGCGCCAGGGCGGTTGCCTCCCCGGCGCCTCCTTCTCCGAGCGGGATCGGCCCTCTCCCGATCTCGCTCTGCGGCCTCCTTCTGAAGCATAACGGTCTCGCAGAAGGAAGCTATGGCCCTCCAAGCCGTCGGATCTGCCAGCATAGCCGACACTACTCCTGACAGAGAAAGATCCTGCCCGATCCGGCTGACCAGGTCCCGCCGTTCGGAGCCCCACGCAGGGCACTCCTCCAGCGTGTGCTGTGCGGTGTCCTGGTCACACCCACAATGGTGGCAATTTGCCGTGGCTTCGCGTCCGATCCTGCCAAGATATACTGAACGATCTGTGGTATAATAATCCACGGAGGCACGGCGTTAACATCCTATCTATTGTATAATTTATGAATTTCATTAAGTTCATCTATCTATACTAATATTATAAAGAGGAAAGATTTGTATTTTTGTGTGTATGTTTGTAATGAATAAACTTAAAAACTACTGTGACAATTAAAATGAAAAAATCACCATTAGAATGCTACATTCACCCTAAGTAACATAGGCTATATTTTCATGTCCACCCGTGCGAAGCCGGGACGGGCCGCTATTATTAATAAAAATAAAGTAAACACAGACATGTATGGTGTTACCTGCGTAAGCAAGAGATGCAAATATGAAAGAGAATGACATCAACGCGCAGTGCTGGACCTTTGGTGAATTCTCATAAATGAAATCAGTTTTTACAAGGTATCAGCGCAACTATTAAGTAATTATGTGGTATCAGATCGCTGCGTGGTACGGAATCCTAAGTGCGCGAGTCCGACTCGCACTCGGAAAGACGAAGATGACACTATTTACGTGATCATTGAACTTGATCTCAATAAATTACTCTTTACGCTAACCTCTTACAACTTAACCACTTTACAATGAGTGTCGTAAGTCCATCTCAATGACACAAAACCACGGCACTACACAAGTGTGGGTGCTGATTGATGTCCATACAATACAAAACACAACTGTAATAACAATTAGCTTTTTACAATGCCATACAATACCTTCATTATTTGTTGCTATTGGTTAAGTGTACGTATATGTCGGCGTCTCGCCAGGGTGACCTCCCGATCCATGTTGTTTGTTTATTTATTTATTTTTCTACAAAAGTACAAAAACAAAATTATTACACCTTCGTTTTATAATTTTTATTTTGAGGGTGTCTTTAAGTTCAGTTCAAATTTATCGTAATTATAGTAAGAACAATTTAAACACTATTTGAAGTATTCAAATCTACTAGTTAGGCCTATTAGGCTTTATAATAATAAATGAAAATACAAACAAAATAGCGCTAGCTAACAATAATTCGGGGTAAATTTTATCATCCGAAGGAAAAGTGAATACTTAAATCAATCTTACCCGAATATGTATACAAATATTGGTCTATTTGTAGTTAATATTATCATCAAACCTTCGTTTTTAATTTAATTAATAGGTATGATATTTTTAATTGCGGCCATAGAGAAATTGAATTGCGGCGGCAGGTCCTGGTAGCCAAACGTTTTCAGGTAGCTTAAGCACAGAAGTCTAATATATGGGGATACCATACGAAAAGTATTTTTTTTAAAATATTCTGGCAACAGGGCCTTTATGGCAACAAAAAAAAACTTAAAGTGAGTTAAGAAAAATATAACTATTTACGAAACTTACAAAATTACGAACAATAAATATAGAATTTCTATAATAAAACTAAAGTCTGGGTTTAGATTAATACATTTTGGTGTTTTAAGCGATGTTCAATCGATGTCAAGAAGAAGTCCTGTCAAGAATGTGCAAACTAATTGATGGCAGCACTAGCGCGCCCATATATACCTAAGCTGTTGGAATAATCGTTGAAAATGGATGAAAAGGATAAAATAAATTTAAAAAAAAAAAAAACCGATTGCAAAAAAAAAAAAAAACTCGCCGAATACATAACCGCCTCCTTTTTTTGAAGTTGGTTAAAAAATATACAATAATTAGTGTTTAACAGTTTAGGAAGTAGGTGGCTTTGATTCGGTTTGATTTAAGAAAAAAATAGCACCGATTTCCTAAACTGTTTCACACAAATTATTTTATTCTTTTTGAAGTCGGTTTTTACTTTTCATTTTCTTTTAAAGTTCATTTTATTTTTATGTTTTTAGTGGCATTAAAAATAGAAATACAAGCGACTGCTCCAATCTCCGATGATTTTCAGTCAGCCATTGTAGAGTTGACTGCCTCGTTGGTCTAGTGGTTGCAAGCACGACTGCTGAGCGTGAGGTCCTGGGTTCGATTCCCGGGTCGGGCAAAGTGTTATTGGGTTTTTTCATTAGGAAATTCTCAGTAGCAGCCCGGAGTCTGGATTTGTGCCCGGTCAATGGCAATAGGCTCGCCCCCTATTACATGGGACTATAACATAACTGGCGAAATGTGGGTGTACTTAATACACCTCTGCCTACCCCTTCGGGGAAATACAGGCGTGATGTTATGTTATGTTATTGTAGAGTTCCCTTCTTTATTTCCGAAGATCTTCACTAAATGATACTTTCTGAATACAAATGCTTGAATTGTTGATGAACAAATTACGTACGGCTGCAGCCGAGGGTACAAAATGAAACCGATTTAATTAACTTAAAAATTTAATCGATACAATTATTACAATATATCGGTCTAAAACTAAGATGCGTGACAAATGTTCGATATGAGAAACAAGAGTGACGAGTAGGTATGCTAATTTAATATTGAATTATTAGTATTGCGCAACTTCGGTCACACGCTATCGAATTGCTGATCAGGCGATCTCACGGTGCAGTTCGCTGTAGAGTGTGTCATCGCTACAATAATTTAGCGTTCCGCAGGCAAGGGTCATCATTATATAACAAACATACCAAAATCGCAATATTGCCTTTGAATAATATTCGAGGAGTTCCATCAATTCCACACGGATCCCACTAACAGAACATGATTTTAGTAAAAATGGGACCAATCTCGAAGTACCTATATCCTTTCAAATAACAAAATAATTTTCCAAATCATTTGATAAATGACAGAGTTCTGAGGTAACAAATAAAAAAAAAATTACAATCGAATTGAAAACCTCTTCCTTTTTGTAAAGTCTAATAAAAATAAGTTTAAGTATGAAGTGTTATCCCTTATCTCTTCTCATGGGTGTCGTAAAAGGCGACTAAGGGATTCACCAGAGGATGGGCAGCAGCGTTCTCTGAGTATTTAACCAACCAACTGCGATCGCCAACCCGCCTGCCAAGCATGGCGATTATGGCATATCCCCCCCTTAATTGGGGGAGGCCTATGTCCAGTAGTGGACGTCTTTCGGCTGAAATGATGATGAAGTGTTATGATTTATACGTACAATTTTAGCTTTTTCTAGCTTACTGAGTTTCGGAGAGATTTTATTTTCTAAGTGCACTACACCTCTTATTTTTTTTTATAGTATAGGATGGCAAAACGAGCTACAGGCCCACCTGATGTTAAGCGGTTACCTTTGACCATGACCACTTCAATACCACCTAGGCTGTTGCCTAAATGGTACTGCAAGTCGGTTCGCCAAACTGAGACATGAAGGTGGAAAGTCTCATGTGATTGTAATTTCACCGGCACCCGTACCCTTCAGACAGAAACACAGCAATGCAAGCATCACTATTTGGCGGAGAAGTAGGCAGTCTTAAGATACATTCTTTCAAATTTCATGTTTTAGCTATGTTTCTGTCAGTCACTAATTTGTATAATGGGCGCCAGTTATAAGTATCTTGATGAAAAGAATTGTAACTACAATAACTATGATATTTCTTTGTTTGTTTATTGCTGAATAATTCATTTTGTCTGTCCCAACAAAATCGTCTGTTCCACCTGATTCTTTATTTATGCACACAGAAAGTTACATGGAAAATTAGTTAGAGAAATACAAGTACAAAGGTACTGCTTATTTCTAAAGAAATCTCCTCCAGTAGGCCTGCGGGAGGATAATTGGAAAGAAAAGAAATCTAGAAAGATTCTAAAAAGGGATGAATAAGAAATTTTAAAGTAGTTCTAATAAATCAAGTTTAACCGGATTATATCGCGTTTATTATTTAGACTAGCTTTTGCTCGCGGCTTCGCACGCGTGGATCCGGAAATATAATCTAATTGAAATAATGCAATTAATAACCTGATTTTGGTTAGGATCGTGCAGGTAGCCAAGCTGTATCTCCCAGTGACAAAACCCATAGGCCTGCCGCATGTTGCCAGGCCTCGCGCTATTGTCTTTTGTTCGCAAACACTTCACGTATGCACTGGGTGCCATCATTAATAATTAACATAAAATGAATCTTGTCCTATTGTTGCCCCGCATTATGTCTAAACCTGTCCAAACTTCCTCCTTCCGTCTCATTCCACCTCCTTCCACCTCCATCCACTTCCATCCACCTCTATCCACCTCCTTCTACCTCCTTCCACCACATTCCACCTCCATCCACCTTTATCCACATCCATCCACCACCTTCCACGTCCTTTCTCCTCCTTCCACCTCCATCCACTTCCATCCACCACCATCCACCACTTCCCCCTGCTTCCACCCCATTCCACCTCCTTCCACCTCCATCCACTTCCATCCTAAGTCTAGTCATCATCTTTCAAACACAAAAAGTTTCATCAAAGTCGGTCCAGTAGTTTTAGCGTGATGCTCGAACAAAAAAACAGACATTTCCTTACCATTTCAGATTTCGAAATCTACGTCCCTATGAGGCCGTGTCTGTTCAGAAACCTTCAAATGAGGTACTCATAGTGTACGGTGACTTTCGAGACATTCCAATTTTAAAGAGTTGCTTATGTTTTTAAGTGAGTTCAATCTTTTTTGAATAAAATTGGATTGAGTTTTCAAACATGATGTGTCTAAATAAAATATAATTTAAATCAAAAGCACTAAGAAGTATTGTTATATATCAACTTCGAAGCAAATCACCGCCAAAATAACTTTTACCCCTTTTTAACCCCGTTAGGGGATGAATTTCAATAAAATACGAAACACGTATTCCATCACTTCTGTTAAAAAGGTATATGCAAAATTTGAAGTAGATTGGACCAAGGAATCACGTTGTCCCATACAAACTTTGCCCCCCTTTTTCACCCCCTTAGGGATAGAATTTCGGAAAATCATTTCTTGTCGGATGCCCACGTCATACAACGAACATACCCTACAAGTTTCAGGTTTCTACGATCAGAGGTTTAGGCTGTGCGTTGATCCGTCAGTCAGTCATTCAGGACAAAGCCTTTTATATGTATAGATTGGTTTCCTGACGTTTCGAAAGCTTTGCAGCGTTCGTGGTCGCAGGAAGACTAAAATGACAGGCGTCTTTACATATATTTCTAAAAAAATATTTTAATCTACCGTACAATTTTCATTACTTAAAATCGTTTCGATGCTCGCAGTTAGCACTCACAATGTCATTGTCTTTTACAGTGTTGCTTGCTGTTTGGGACTTGATTATTTTTAGAACTGGGATTATTTTTCAATCTAAATAATATACATGATATAATCCGATTAAACTTGTTTTATTTTAATGTGTAGTGATCGCGAAAACCTAAGAAATTACTAGTTATAAATCTAAAATGTATGTACTAAAAACTAATAAAGGTACTTTATTTCTTTACATGTGTAACATTTTTAAATTACTGACTTATACATTCTATTATAACACTTATTACAAGCGTGTAATGAATTAGTGTACAAAATTTGGACATTATGTATGAAAAATATTGACTTCAACTTATAAGTAGAATGCTTGTTGGTAAACCCTAGAGGCAATGTACGAGCTAAGAAATTAGGGAAACGAGTTGCGCAATTTTTAGCTACATTGATTACAGCAAAGCAGTACTTGGCACTACTACTTGGAAGCTGACCCCAAAATAATTGGAAAAAGACTCTGAGAAGGAAGGAAGCAGTTCTGGGCATTCAATTGAAGTTTATAAAGTGGCTGAGTTGTAAGTTGTAGTCAATATTTTTCATACCTAACACGTTTTAATGTGTGAATTATCACAATTGTACAATGTTAAATGACATAGAACTGCGTAGGTGATTCTGAGTGGGCTGTTAATGTTTTGTCTATATCATTAATTGCCATGGGCGGTAGTGTTCGTGTAGGCTATTCCATAATGATCCAATTAGGGTCAAGCTAGATTTGTTACAAATACATTTATTTATAACGATCGATATACTTTTACAAGAACGGTAACAAGAATTCCGTGTTGTCCGAGTCAAGTAAATAACAATAAAACACAATTTATTTTGTGGAGTAGCGTAGAAATAAGCAGTAGCTTTGTAATTACTACGTTCTAAGTTATCTTGGTGCCATAATTACCAACAAGTCCATCATTAAGTAAATAGCAGATGTCACAGTATTGACGTGTAATTATGCTGCGGAACTCGTTACGGGCCTGCGCGAAATAGAAAAAAACCGGCCAAGTGTGAGTCGGACTCCCGCAGTAAGGGTTCCGTACCATCTATCGACCTAATACCCCATAGAAACTGATTTAATTTACGAGAGTATATCAAAAGACACCAACGACGTACGCGAAATGTGAATTTTTGCATCTCTTTCTTACGTAGATACCACCACATATGTCTATGTATGTCTTATTTTTAGTATTTGTTGCTAAACTACATAATACGCACTTTAATCTGACCAAGTTTGACACTGGTATATATTATCATTTTGAAGATAGAGCAGGAACAAAAACGTTGAAAAAAATGCATGTTTTTTGAGGTTTCTTGTATGGGAACCCTTTGGTTTTAGACTTTTTTTGTTTTTAGTATTTGTCGTGATACACCTCATAGCGACACATATTCTGAGAAAATTTCAACCGGTTACCTATTACCGTTCAAAAGATATAACCCTGTGACAGACAGACGGACGGACCGACGGACGGACAGCGTAGCGAGAGTAATAGGGTCCCGTTTGACACCCTTCGGGTACGGAACCCTAAAAAACCGCAAACGTACCTACGCAGCTACGGTACAGGATAAATTTTGTTGGGTAAAAGTAAAAAAAGTAAACAACTGTTCCTATTATTTAACAATACCCTATGCTTAGCTTAGTCTAAGTACATTTTAAATATCGTAAACCACTATCCCGACACCCCAACACAAGTCTGTATTTCTGTAACCCCGCCAGGTGTACTCAAAAGCCTCAATAAGAGCCGTGTGAGCTGCGAGTAGGTACAATCTTAAGGCGCGTTACACTGCTTGCAAAGCCCGCGTACACTGAGTTTTGCTATACGTTTCGACGTTAGAGCTTGCGAATTGTGTTATATTGGGTAGTTAGGTGCAAGCGGTTTCTTTGTTGGACATTATTAACTTTCATTTGCACACTCCTCTATTTTAACAATGATAAACTTTATAAAAATAAAGTTCATCCCTTATTTCCGAGTGGTGCCAGACAAAAAGAATAGCACCACCCTATCTCTTCTTTTGGGTGTCGTAAAAGGCAACCAAGGGATTTACCAGAGGATGGGCAGCAGCGTTCTCTGAGTATTTAACCAACCAACTGCGATCGCCAACCCGCCTGCCAAGCGTGGCAATTATGGCATATCCCCCCTTAATTGGGGGAAGCCTATGTCCAGCAGTTGACGTCTTTCTGCTGAAATGATGATCCTTTATTTAGGTTGGTATCTAGGTTGGCTATCCCATAGTCAGGTCCATTTAGTGAGTTTCATTAAAAAAACAGGATGCACAAAATACGTGTGATTCAAACAACTACGACTTATTCACCCCTAGTACAGTCGACTGCATGACAGTGGTAACAATTCAATTCGAAAACCACCCTTTCTACTTACGAAATAAAGATGCTGCTAATATCAAAGTGTTACCACCGACGTGCGGTCGACCGTACTACTTACGTACGTTATTGTACTAGGGGTGAATAAGTCAATGTCAAAAAAAACTCTAATTTTTGGAAAAATTATACACATTTGAAGAAGGCTTCTGGATAAAATAATAATAATTTAGTATTGCTTATTATTCTTGAAGAGATGAGATATTTTCTCAGGCTTCATCTACAAGAATTTACCAAATGTTAGCGACTTTAGCAAATGTTTACATGATTTCAAAACTATTAACGTTTATTATTCATTTATTTATACTATTGGCTGAATTCTTACTACTGCAAGAAGTAAAAAAATTACTGTAAGCAAAAAAACAATCAGAAGAACCTAAACGAACATCGAAAAAGCAAAAACATGGTTTGATAATTTCCTTTGAAAAGTAAAATATTAAGTATTAACCTCTACTTCCACCCGTCGTAACAAGCTTTTCACCCTCCAAAACGAATAAGTGAACACATCGCAGCTGACAGGATGAAAATTCTTATATTTCGGCACTCATCCTTAAGCAGGTTACTCCAGAATCCCAGCACGAGTGACGTAATATAATAAGAGTAGCTTCGCTCCAAGGATCGCGATGCAAATCCTTTTATTATAACTGCACGGCCGAATTCAGCCGGTTTTTGTTGGAAGTCCCCGGAGAATGTAAGGCTGTCTTAACATATTTCGTACGGTTAAGATTGTTCTATAGTATTCAGTAAAGTGGGTTTTGAGACTTAAGACTTTGTTTTAAAATTTAATTTTTTAGGGAAGGTACAAAAAAATAAGTCACAAATTCCAATAAAATTGCAATCATTATCAATCAATCAACTCAGCCTATCGCAGTCCACTGCTGGACATAGGCCTCTCCCAAGTTGCGCCACAACGCTCGGTCCTCTGCCTTCCGCATCCAGTCCCATGATCATTATGATTTTCAAAAATGCCATCTTGATTTATATTTCTCTCAGCAAGACGAATCGTAAAAACATTAAAAAAATAGGTACCTAAAATATTTTTTTATTAATCTGGTCTTAAAACAACCGGTATAATTGCTAAGAAAACAAAACTGTGAAGATACTATTAACGTATAATTTACTTACCCGTTAAATTGAATACATAATAAGTAGTTAGGTGGTGTGAAATTATAGCTTATCTATTGGTGCTAACGAGCGGTTATTATCAGCTAACATTACCAACATCCTCTTATCATTAAACACGTTACCACTGAAGATAAAAATAAATATTGTTTTACTTGCGATTCAAGTTGATAATTGATTTTAGAGCAAGTTAATTAAATAAAGCTTTCGTCTTACGTTTTTATGATGATTTTATCATTGAAGTGTAATTAGATGATACTTTAGTTCTTTTTATATTGTAGGCAGCTTACTCTGTGTTAAATAAAATTATTAATATGTCATATGCCAGGGCTTAAGAAGATATTCCAAAAAAGCAGAATCAATGTTTTTGAAATATTTCACAATTATCTTAAATTTTCAATCTCATAAATCAAAAATTTCGTTATTAACACAATTTGTTGCTTAATAAATTAGTCTTCAATCGAATTATTATAAAATATAAATGATTGATGATGATGACATTATAAATAAATTTGAACCTTAAAAATATACGAGAAACAGGTTGTTTAACTCATCATTATTATAATTAGTTATAAGGATTGAGTCATTAAGGACAGGAAATGCCACACTGATTCACAAGCTACAATATTAGATGATTAAGGAATTTCATACATGAACGTTTTCGTTCAAAGTGATGAAAATCACATAATCGCAAGTCGGTTACTTGAAGTAGGTAATTGTTGAGAATGCGGAAGACGTAGGTAGAATGCTGAATGAGAACGACGAAATAATGTGATTAAGCTTAGGAGTGTTTAAATATTTACGTAAGTGAGCCTATGATGATGCATTCAAGAGGAATAAGTAAACAGAGCAGCCTAATTAAGTTAATTAAGATTAATTGGTTGTCAATTACTTCCGTGAGTTATAATGTATCTTTGCTAAGCGCATAATTTATGTTCAAAATGAAAAATTTCCAGTTCTTTCTAAGAAAGAATTGTAGTCTTTTGTATTGTAGATTTAGGTAAAACTAACTGTCATCTTGTTTGGCAATTTAATAATGATTTCAGGATGTTGTTATTATCACACTATATAGATGATGTTTGATGCACTAGATGTTTTACAATAACTAAGAGTGAGCTTTTTTCTGAACACGACAAGAAACATATCAAAAAACAACGTTAAAATTTGATATTTCCCAGCTTCTTAGAAAAGCTTGTTTACCAGTAAGACCCAAATTAATTAGGTAGCAAACCTAATAACATCTAAATATATTAGTTTACACAGACTACAATATTATTAGCTATAACAATATTTGCTCTAAGGCAATCCCCCGGGATTAATAGCGCCAATTTAATAAAGATTAATAATGTAATTATTATAGTAAATATTAATTTAACAGAGAAACCAGAACATGGAAATAAAGTGCTTAGTAAATATGTATTAAATTAAGTTTGGATTAGAAAATTTATATAATATTAGGTACGATCATGGCAATAACTGTAGAAATTTTATTATGAATAAATACTTAGTATATTGGATTTCGTTCATTAATCGTACTATAAAATTTTTGTCCTATTAAAATACTTCCATGCAGATCTGGGACTAAAAAAATCTAATTAAATAGAAGCAGCTTATTATGGCATATCCCCCAACATATGCTTAAGGGAGGCCTATGTCCAGTACTGAACGTCTTTTGGCTGAAATGATGATGGTGATGATGAGAAGCAGCTTCACATTCCACTGATCTCTTTATTGTGATGCTTATAGACGTAGGCTTATCCGTATTTAATGAAATAAACTATAGGCAGCATTTCAGTCAATTAAGTCAGTCAAATAGTCACAACTAGGCAGCAGCGTTAGCTAATCAAACAAACTAACGGATCAGGATGTACAGTGTGGTATTTGCTTTATGCAGAGTTGTGGTCTATGTTTACACATAAATCAATATGGTGATGTTTGTTTTACTGATACCACTTGATTTTTTTTATCACAGTGCTTAAAATCATCATTATAAAGGAATGGTTTTAAGTTTCGATGAGACGTTATAATAATAAATAAATAATAATAAATATGTTGGGACATTTTTTACCCAGCACCACCTAGTCCCAAACTAAGCAGAGCTTATGCTATGGGTAATAGACAATTGATATTATACTTTTATACTTATTTTGTAAATGGGTACATACTTATATTACATAAGAAACACCCAGACCAACACAAATACTTGTGTTCATCACACAAATATTTGTGTCCTGTGGGAATCGACTCCACAACCTCATGATCAGCAGTCCAATACTTAAACCACCAGACCACAGACGTCGTCAATAATAATCACAACATCAAGTTAAATAAGGAAGACACAAACCCCAAAAAATCGCTAATCTGTAGAATCCTTACACATTGATGACCAGTCCCAACGGAAACCTAGTCCAATGAACCTCATGACGTCATACTATTTAGCAGTGAACTAATATGACCACCAACAGTTTTGCTATTCGCAACTAGATAAAATCAGTATTTAGTTCCGGTTCATTTAAATCCACGTCACCTTAGAACCTTGGACAATACGTAGAATTGTATCACAAAAAGTTTGACATGCTGTATGACTGGGCAAAAAGTGCTTGGCAATTTTATTGTTTGGAATTTTCTACCTACATATTTGACAGAGGCTATTTGCCTTGGGGTTTTGTACACAATTCTAAATAGCACTGACTGTTGTGATTGCTATCTTAGGTATCAATGATTGTTGCATTTTTTTTTTAGTTTTTCCTATCTATGTAACTTTTATATGATATTCGGTTAATTGCTTACCTTGTAAGCTGCATGTCGTGATCTTTTTTACTTTCATATTTTGTCATGACATTTAATGGGACTTAAGTCAATAATTGTGTTCACACCATACATTTTTTAAGGTCTTTTTAATTTTAAGACACAGACATAGTAAAAAATATAGACGAAGTGCTGCGAACAATCATAGAGAAGCCAAAAAAACTTTGCTCCTTCGGGTACAACCAGCGCTCACGCACACACCATGCACCTGAAGGATATTTGCTTTAGCGGTGCTTACTGGACGATACCGCGACATGTGTACTGAGAGCGGTAAGCACGGTTCGATACGCATATGTGTGCGTGAGCGCTGGTTGTACACAAAGAAGCATAGTTTATTTTTGGCTTCACTAGATTGTTCGTAGCACTTCGTCTATATTTTTTACTATGTGTGTGTTTTAAGAAAGCTTCAACATTAACCGACAATGTCGATACTTTTAAGAACCGAACAAAAATTGAACATTAAAAACTTGTTGTTACGACTAATTTTCTTTATCACTGAGTACATTGTCTTTTATTGCGAATACTAAATTCTATTACAATCAGTAGACAATAGAGAATTTTCTCAAAATGTCATTAGCAAATTTTTGAAACGATAAAATTAAATGTCTGAAAAGTTTTTCGGGTCACGGTATTTCAAAACTTGACAATCTACGTCAAACTTGATTTAAGTTTTTTCACTGACTTGAAAATTATCTGCGGTATTTCTAATGTAATTAACATTGAAATAAAACTCGACTATAAAGTTTTTATTGCGTCTGAAAACTTAGCACTGCTCATTTAAAACTGCTATAATTGATTCATGGAATTTAAAAGTAATAAAATGAATGCCTTAAGAAAATATGTTTCATCTTTGAAATCGAATAACTCATCGTAATTAATAGTTATAGAATCTAGATTATTATTAAATGAAGTTCCGTAAAAGTATTAAATCAACTAGAAATCTGTTACGATTCGAATTTTATTCGAGTGATGGGTCATCATCATCAGCCCATTACTGTTCTACTGTAGGGCATGGGCCCCTTCTCAGAATGAGAAGATAAAGGCCTTCCACCACATTGGACTATTATGGGTTTGCGGATTACATACACCATTGAAAACTGTCAGAAGTACTCTCAGCTGTGCAGGTTTCCTCACGATGTTTTCCTTCACCGTTAAAGCAACGCGATAATCAAATTCTGAACCGCACATGAATTCAAAAAATCAGTGGTGCGGGCCGGGTTCGAACTCAGACCCTCCTGCATGGAAGGCAAGTGCTCAACCGCTAGGCTACCACAGTATGAATGATGTGATTAGTGATAGGTAACTCGTAATTTTTTTGAGGATGAGTGAGGTACCTCACTCCGTGAAGTACTCACAAGGCGCCCCAAATTTTAAGGCAGCGCTCGATGGCATAACCACCTCGGTTACCACTCGCTCACCTTAATTGTATGCGCGGGCCTTTACCTAACCTTCTCACTCAATAATTAGCTACTTATAAATACCTAAATATTTTTGGGACATTTTACACAGCACCATCTAGTCCCAAACGAAGCAGAGCTTGTGCTATGTGTACTAGACAATGGATATAATACTTATACACTACTTTTTTTGTTAATACATGCTTATAATTCATAAGAAACACCCAAACCAACACAAACACTTAAGTTTATCACATAAATTAATATATATAAAAATAATGTCTGAAATAAACATATTTTATTTTTTATTTTTATTTATTTATAAATATTTGTGTCTTGTGGGAATCGAACCCACGACCTTGTGATTAGCAGTCCGACACTCGAACCACTAGACCACAGACGTCGTCACTATAACTCCGCATGTGAAAATGCGTAATTACTTATAACTCGTTAAGGTTTAACGCTCATTCACTTCGCTCAGTCACGTTTTCATCAGAATCATTCATAGTTAATTATTTTGCGATGTGATGAGTGAGAATAAATGAATCAAAAGTGAGATGCTTCAATGTTGAAAATCGAGTAGTTCCTTAGTCCAAATAGGGTGAGCAGCATAACGAGTTGGACCTCGTTACAACTTCGCCGCGATGAGGACCTGAAACGAGGCACATCGCGAGTGAGTGGCGCATCACTACTGCGAGGGTTAGTTGTTTAACCTTTTAAAATATACACAGAGAACAAAATTCAACCCTCAGAACCTTGTAACCTTTTCGCTCGGTAAATACCCCGGTGATTTACTTGAACAATTTGCATACATATCGTACTGCTACCGTTTCAAATGTTGAAGTATATACTTACATACATACATACATATAATCACATCTGTTTCCCATTGGGTTAGGCAGAGACTATGGATTTCCACCTGCTACGATCCTGACACACCTCTTTCGCTTCATCTACGTTCATTAACCTTGTCATGCATGCTCGTCGGTTTAGAGTACTCTTAACCTGGCATTTTTTGAGAACGTCGTCGATTTGATTGCGATACGTTTGCCGAGGTCGTCCCCTTCCAACTCTTCCATCCACACTCGCTTCGTCAATCTCCTCTCGTCCATCTTCTCTATACCTATGTCCCAACCATCTAAACATACTTTTCTCAATCTTTGTCACTACATCTTCTTTCACTCCACAATGCTCCCTTATAGTTAAGTTAAGTATATATTTGGACCTCATATACGAGTAGCTGGTTAAGAATAGCCCATATACGTTTCCTTAGAGGAATCAAGGTATTAATAACAAATAATTAGTTAAATAAATATCTGCTTTTTCCTGTTTTTGTTTGGGCTGTGAGACGTGAATCACAAATAATTATATCGATTGAATAGTCAGTAGGCACAGCTTCATACAAAAGCTGACAACAAATGATGACTTATAAACCTATGACTTCTGCTAAAATAGTAGATTATACAACAATGTATATAAGTATTATATCCATTGTCTAGTACCCATAGCACAAGCTCTGCTTAGTTTGGGACTAGATGGTCAATCAACTCAGCCTATCGCAGTCCACTGCTGGACATAGGCCTCCCCCAAGCCGCGCCACAACGCTCGGTCCTCCGCCTTCCGCATCCAGTCCCCCCCAGCCACGTTCTGCCCTGCCAGGTGGACCGACGACCTAAAGGACTAGATGGTGCTGTGTAAAAATGTCCCAAAGATTTATATTTATTTAGTGAAAAAAAAAGGGAATTTAATTCGAGGGACTAAGCTGGATCCCGAGAGCAGCGAAGGATTCTAATATTGAACCACGAGCGAAGCGAGTGGTTCAAAAATAGAATCCTGAGCGGAACGAAGGATACAAGGACCAAAATGATTTTTTTTTTCACGAGTTGTGTACTCTACTTTTTACCATTGACTGCGAGAAAATAAATAGTGGTATATAGCATGACCGGGTGAATGAGAGACATATTCAAGAATATGGTAGAATGTGAGTACACATAAAGAAAAATACTTGAATAAAATATTCTACGACAAATCACGCGTAGGTATATAGTCAAAATGCTCGCGCAAGCTCTGACTACTTAGGGGTCCGCTTTCTAGTAGGTACAAAAGGCAAGGAGGTTAAAAATCAAAGACATTTCTATACTACAGTATAATACCTTTATGTTAAAAATAGCCACCGATGTACACTGCCGTGCTAGGTGCATCACCTCACTGCATGAAACTTTGATTTGTAAGCGCGGAATAGTGTCCACATAAATCTGTGAAATCGATTATAAAAATATTTAAAAAATTAAGATACAATTTTTTATACATATTTGTAACGAGAATCAGGTACTTAAAATCCTCCTTCAATAAGTCCGTCGTTCAACCAGCCAACCTGTAGTATTTATATTTTCTTAATTTAAATTTGATATTCTCCATTCTGCCAGCCAGTAGGTACGTTCAGCATGTTTTATTCATTTCTTAGTATATAATTCGTGCTTGTTCCAAATTCAAAATGTTTTTACTCACTTGTGAGTAAATGAGAGTTTTATTCACTGTTACCGATGAATAAAATGCCCTTTTTTGAGTGGCAATGGTAAAAAAAAAATTGTATCCCTTGAACTTTGGCATCTAGAAGACCACATAAGTAATAAAATACAATAATTTTTATAATGATTTACGTAGCCGTAAGAAAACCAATTAAAAAATTATTGTATTTTTTGTGTTTATGTATTGTTGCACGCTGGACTAGCATTCAACACCATACACCATATAGATACCAGCGTATCTTGTGGAAATATATGATTTTTCTTTCTTTCTTTCTTTAATCCTACTTCTCTAAATAGTATAAAACAAAGTCGCTATTTCTGTCCGTCTATTTGTACGCTTAGTTCTTTTAATTTTAAACTAAGCAGTAGATTTTGATGCGGGTTATACCATTATTTAGAGAATTTCTTCCAGATGGTTTATTTGTAGGTAAATTACAATTTAATTATATTTAACTTTTTAACAAGGCGAGTTTTTCTGCAATGTTTTCCAAATTAAGCCATAACACTTATGCCCACGAATATAATACTATATAAACCTGCATTAGAATAGCTTTATTTGTCCAATAAATACCGGGAGAAGTGTGGGCTGAAGAGTATCATCTAAATACACCGTTAATACATAAATCTCAACATAATACTACTGTCAATAAACAAGAAAGATGTACGGTCAACCACGTATCAATGGTAGACTAACCATTATAAGAAGACCTGGCTTAGTATGTAATTTTTATACAAGACAGGCTCTGCTTATACTGGTTTTTTCACCATCGATTTGTGCCTGACTGTCCACGTAGGCGCCGAGGTAAGCAGACAGAGATGCTTCCCACACAAGATTATCTATTGTATATATAAATGTTTGACCTGACATTTCACTAATATGTCTGCATTCGGAGTAAAGATTCTATCATGGTCATTTAATCGCTTCAAAGTATCATATTATTGTTTTTTTTTGTGTTATAGAATGGCGAAACGAGATATAGGCCCACCTGGTGTTAGCTGTTGCCTATAACAACTGGAATACTTAGGCTGTTGCCTAAATGTTATTGCGAGTCAATTCGCCAAACTGAGACATGAAGATGGAAAGTCTCATGTGATTGTAATTTCTAATGGGTCTCATTTGATTGTACAAGATGTATTTAAATTTCAAAGTTCCTCACAAAATCTGCTTATAGTTAAGCGTACAAATATTAAGTAGATTAGTCCTTACTTTGAGACAGTAGTTAGTACTCAATCAATAAAGTGCACGTCATGTTAACTTTTTAATATTATGTATATGTCATGTACTTGACTAATCTACTTAATATTTGTACGCTTAACTCACAGACCAGTAAGCCTTAAGACGCCACATAAACAATGTTTTGCATGAGAACACAGTCGTGAAATGTTGGCGGGGACCGGGGGGCAGACGGCGCGTTTTGATTGGTCGGCTCAAATTTTCGGTGATATGATTGGTGCCACTCGCTGACGGAGTGACGTCCCGATTGGTGGCTCGGCGTAAGATATGCTGTGCTACTGCATATGCTTTGTGTGTGTGTGGGGGTATCGGGTATCGGGGGTTAGTAGGCGTCTAGAGGCTTACTGGTCTGTGGCTTAACTGTAAGCAGATTTTGTGAGGAACTTTAAAATTTAAATCCATCTTATGTACCCAAAATCATATGCAAATATATGATTTCTATTCTATTCAAAATAATGCTGCAGTAGATAAATGTTTTTCCCATATATGTACGAGTATCCTAATAATAATTATTATACATGCGAAAGGATGTGTTTTGTTTGTCCTTCAATCACGCTGAAATGGCTGAATGATTTTCTTAGTTGAAATTTTGCACAAAGATAGCCTATGATCTGGATAAATTGTATAAGGGTAAATCAAATTTATTTATTTATTTATATATGCTTTATTGTACACCATAAAAGACATTACATTGAATATGCATTTAAACTATTGTACAAATGGCGGCCTTATCGCGATCAGCGATTTCTTCCAGGCAACCTTAGGATGGACAAGAATGAACTGGACAGAAAATGGGTTCATCAATCAATCAATCAATCATCAATCAAATCAAATTCAAACAAAACAAATTCGGTTCATCAATCAATCAATCAATCATCAATCAAATCAAATTCTCTGAGTATTTAATCAACTAACTGTGATTGCCAACCCGCCTGCCAAGCGTGGCGATTATGGCATATCCCCCCAACATATGCTTAGGGGAGGCCTATGTCCAGCAATGGACGTCTTTCGGCTGAAATGATGATGATGACTAAATCAAATTAGCTGGCGAAACTTCACTGCCGTGATTGGTATCGATGTCTAATGACAGTAAAACAAGAAAAAAAAGATTTCCTAAACTCATCATTTCATTAAAGTCAGCTGACCACGGGGTCAACGGCCGAGTAACGCGGGATCATTTACGTATTCCAAGACAATTTAGTGTCTTAGGCTCTGATATTTCTTAAAAATACTATGTAAACCTACAAGGTCTCGACTCTCGTGACTCTTAATCCGACATTCGGTGGTTAGAGTAGTTGTCAGACTTTCAGGCTTTTGAATACCCGTAACGACTGCCATAGATATTCGTATGACAACCGGGGCCAACAGCATTACGTGCTCTCCGAGGCACGGAGGGGTCTCGGTGTGTAACGAAACATCCACACACTGACCGCGGCAAGTGCAGCTTAACCTCGCAGATCGTACAATCCACGTGTTTACTTCTTCGCCACGAGCCCCTCCAATAACGTATATTTATGGAAAAAAACATCAATCAACTCAGCCTATCGCAGTCCACTTCTGGATTTAGGCCTCTCTCAAGTTGCGCCACAAAACTCGGTCCTCTGTCTTCCGCATCCAGTCCCGGTCAGCCACCTTCTTCATAAAATCCATGCAAACTATAAATTAATAAAATTCCTTAAGTTTCAATACAAATCGTGCTTCGCTTACACAATCCCAAAAACATCTTCGAAAAATTTTTAAAATTCAATTTGGAAAATTCATAACGGGTGACCGGATATTGGTAGCTGAACGACCCCTGAGGGTACATAATAATTATTTTAAAATTCCCCCCAGACGGTTTGATAACTCAATTTCTTTAGGATGAGCGGCCTAAAATGTTATAGCGGTTTTTATGTTATTTAGTAACGATGACGAACCATTCAATATTTCGGGGATGCGATGATTATTTTCATTCCATCTATTCGAAAAGGACGACTTGGTTCGCCTTTAGGTGCACCCAAAGGTGGTGTTTTCTTTAAGAAACTTTTAGCGGGCAGTAATGAGTTTTTAATCCTCTTTATAAGTGCGCCGCAATTATCTTTGCCGCGCACTTTTTGAATTTGGAACATCTTAGTGTTCAGCGCCAAAGAAATTGAACGCAAATATTGTTTGAATAAAGACTGGCTGGTACATACGACGGCCCATAGTCGCGCCGCCACGCCGGCTGAATAAAAAAAAAAGAAACGCGCGAACTACAGCCCGCGTTTTCGTCAATTTTCACGGATTGTTAGAAATTCATGGTTTTGTTTTGAATAATGAATTCTTCAAGTGACAGTGAAAGTATAGCATTAACTCCTGAAAGTGTTAGAACTGTTGCAAGAAATGTAATGGATAATCTATTACCTGCAAAATTGCGGGAGAAATATATGTAAGCCTATGATAATTTTATTGAATGGAGAAATGCAAGAGGCGCCAAGAATTTTCACAGTTGCGAAAATGTCTCAAATGTAAATATAAGTTTTAGTTGTTTTTATTATTAGATACAATTTAATTTCAATTTTGCAACTCGCACGCACTTTTCTTGTTTGTTTGGCGCCGACTCATAATTAGTTATTTACATTAGTTTAGTTAGGAGCATAGTTATTAAGACTAAAAAGCTTAATTTTAGAATAGAATAGAATATTCATTTATTCGCATAAAAGTTGGTACATAACACAGTTGGTCTTACATGTAATTAGGATTAGTTCTTACAACTTTAGTCAAATTATTGACATGCAAATATCTTAGTTTAGGGTAAGCAGTTCCACTGACATGTAAACATTCTTCTTCAGTTTATGTGCCTATAATTTAAACAACAAGAGATACAAGGATACTTATTATTAAAATTGTGATTTAATTACATAATAAGATTGGTTTAGAAGAAGATTGATTAAGAAGATTAGGCGCAGGACCGGTCGTTGTGGCGATACTTGGGGGAGGCCTATGTCCAGCAGTGGACGTCTTTCGGCTGAAATGATGATGAAGATTGATTAAGAAGAGAATTATTATTAATTTGAGAATCATTATATTTCAATATTTTTGTCAGTTAATTTAAATGACAATAATAATAATTTCATCATCATAATTTCAGCCGAAAAACGTCCACTACTGGACATGGGCCTCCCCCAGAAGGGGGGGATATGCCATAATCGCCACGCTTGGCAGGCGGGTTGGCGATCGCAGTTGGTTGGTTAAATACTCAGAGGACGCTGCTGCCCATCCTCTGGTGAATCCCTTAGTTGCCTTTTACGACACCCATGAGAAGATATAGGGTGGTGAAATTCTTTGCGTCCGGCACCACGCGTACGAATATATAAATAATAATTTATTTAATAATATTTTATTTTAGGCTTTTCAGTTTCTGATTTCGTCGGTTAAATTTTTTGTTATAAAGACATATATTAAATAAATTGGTCGACTTGGTCGCAAATTTGTGTTGCTACTATTATTTTTAAGCAAATCTACTTTAGAAAATCTTTTGATAACAGGGTTTTCAGGAGTAGACAAGACACAAAACAAGACAAGGACAGTAAGTCTTATTCATTCAATCAGAAAAAAAACATTGAATTTCACCTAAAACCCCACACCCAGTTACCAGTCCCAAAAAACATGGCGTGAAATATTTTAAATTAAACATCAAATTACCAGGCCCCTCAGAAAGTATTGCGAAAAAAAGTTTTTATATATGGGAGACTGGCCAGTTATAATGTTTTTCGAAAATATGACTATTTATAAGTAAAAATAAGTAAGTTCCAATTTCAAAATTTCCCTCCACATTTTTTGCGAGTTAATTCAAAGTATTGTGTCTCACTGAAATATGGATCTGCGCCGGGAACATTTTAGAGCTATGATTTTATACGATTTCAAGAGTCGCCTGAAACCGGATGAATCGTACGATAGACTTCAAATGGCATTCATGGATGAAGGCCCTTCCAAGGCAACCGTGTATCGTTGGTATAACGAATTCAAGCGCGGTCGACCAACTTTGGGGGATGACGAAAGAAGCGGTCGCCCTTTGACGGCTGTTACCGAAGAAAACGTGCTAGCAGTGAAAAATTTAATCCAAGACAATAGGCGAATTACATATCAGGAGATTCAACACATATTGAAGATTGGATCGGGAAGCGTTCACGAGATTCTACACAGCCATCTTCGCGTGAGGAGGATAGTATCACGCTGGGTGCCGCACAACCTCACCGATGCTCAGAAGCAGGCCCGGGTGGAATGGTGCCGTGATATGCTTAACAAATTTGAAGCAGGCTCGTCTCGGCGTGTTTACGACATCGTTACAGGTGATGAGTCCTGGATTTATCAATACGACCCAGAAACCAAGCGCCAGTCGACTGTTTGGGTGTTTCAAAATGAGCCAACGCCTACCAAAGTGAAGCGATCTAGAAGCGGGGGTAAGATTTTGATCGCTAGCTTTTTTAATTTGACTGGCCACTTGGTATCAATTCCCTTACGGGATCAAAGAAGCATTAATGCCGAATGGTATACTACCAAATGTTTGCCAGAAGTTTTCTCTGTTATAAGCAACAAGCGACCAAACACAGGGCTCCGCGGGCTACTGCTCCACCACGACAATGCACCTGCGCACACCGCACTCAAAACGAGGGACTTCCTGGACAGCACGCCAGTCAAACTCCTGGGTCACCCTCCTTACAGCCCTGATCTAGCACCGTGTGACTTCTTTTTATTCCCAAAAATAAAAAATCAGCTCAAAGGGATACAATTTTCGTCGCCGGAAGATGCGCTGGCTGCGTTCGAGCAGGCTGTAAACGAGGTGTCTGCGGCGGACTGGAAAAAGTGTTTTGAAAACTGGTTTAGGCGCATGAATCTTTGTATAGAGGCTGGTGGAAAGTACTTTGAAAAGATTTGATAAAAATATATGTACGTATAGAACAATTTTTTTTAGTTTCGCAAAACTTTCTGAGTGTCCCACGTATAAAATAAAAGAGCGATAAGGTGTTCGTGCAATAAATAATCTATGGCTCGACCAGCGAATTACTGGGAGAACAAAAATGTGAGCTGGTGGGTAATTTACCTCGCTGTTCATTTCCTTAGTGTGGTGAGTCTCGCCACACTCGGCCATTTTGCGATTTATTTTGAGTGTTAAAATAATAATTGGGTTAGCTAACTGGTGTAGGTTATTTGGTTTTATGATTGCCTGCAGTTGACCTAACAAACATAAGATAAAAATCGTAGATTTGTTGTAGATATCGTTATATTCTTCAATGATCGCTGACGGTTATCGAGTGTTTGTTATACAACGTGGATATGATAATCCGACAGTAAATTGAAACACGGTTATTACTAGTCTATGGAAGCATTTTAAACACATAAATAAGTTGTTTATCGAAAATTAAAAAAACTAGTTTTTTTAACAAAATAAATATTAAAACATCGAAATAATAAGTAACACCATTTGTAATCATCTGTCATCATTGAGAAAGAGTGTTTAAAATTATATGGACTCGCACAGGTCTTTGACCTAACGATCTTTGCCTAGAAAAATGGTTCTACATTCAAAATTAATGAAATTTAAATTATGTTTCTGTGGCTAAGGTATTAACTGGATTTGATTATTTTTTTGTATACGATCAAAGGACGTGAATCTGATACTCTATACGTGGTTTTATTTAATGTCGGATTGTCATATCCACCCTGTATAGAAGATCAAACAAATTGCAGACTTCGAAAAGCAACAAAGTTAAAAAAGCAAAACTTCAAAGACATACCAAGCCACAATAAAACTGTCATGTCTCTATTGTTAAATCCAAACACAGCATTTAAAACAAAAATGTCACTTAATAATGTTTTTATTAAAGAAAACCAACCGTGAATAGAAATAAGCTTTAATAAAAATAAGTTTTAATATAAAGTAAACCGGAACGTAAATATGGGTAACGATCGAGCGTCAAACATGACCAGGTTGCGAGAAACCACGGATGTTGGTTACATTTACGTTAGCAATATCCGGCCTTTATTACATTTAAATTATTCTATCTTATCGAACCAAGAGCTTTTATCAAGCAATGTTTTTATGCTCGGCGTTATTTTTATATTTGCCGATGAAAAAAAAACAATAGGTTGGAAGATTCGATGAGAGCTCGTGTGTTAGATAGGATGGAATCGATGACGTGACTTCGGTCTGGATGCAGTCATGTTTTTTAAACACGCTGTGTGTAGAATTTACAATAAGATTGGATGCAGATATTTTTGCTTATCATAATAAAAATGTATTAAATTCAATTCTCTAAGACTTTACTGCTATATAAGGTTGCAGATGATATACGTGCAAAGTGAACACAAAATGGAATGAAAGAGTGGAGAGAGATGTTACATGAAGACAATCGTGAAGTTAAAAAAATATTAAAATGTTTGTCGTGCTTGATTAATCGTAGTGCGTTGTGGAATTTGTGGGTAAATGCGTGAAAACGAAGCCGTGACGTGTATAGATGTATTTATTAATTGATGACATATACTTTTGCATCCGTTTCACTTATTTTCCATTTACCTATTGATTATTACTATTTTAACACGTATTATATATTAAATAATATATATATATATATATATATCACTATATTTATAATTATTATATTATTATTGCGACGCACTTTTTATTATTTTTTTATCAATGTTTAGTTTACTCGCTTTACAACTGATTTTCGTCCGTTACACTCAAAATAAGGTCTAGTTAAAAACCAGCTCCAGTAGTTGTCTGGCATTTTTTCTGAACTGAGCCTTTTTGGCGCAGCCGTGGGGCACACAATTATACTTTTAGGAGTATGTTGCATATTATAGATAATAAAATTGTATATTATTGTTTTTGTGTGCCTCTAACTGTAGTCAATAAATGCATTTTTCTTTCTTTCTTTTCTTTCACTCTAGAACTCAGAACTCTAAATAAATCAGAAAGCAGACCCTATAATCCTGCCTAGAAAATTCTAGAAACCTCAAAGGAAAATACGGTCCAAAGTCATGCGTAGCACTAAAGAAATGAAATTCGCTTTTAACGCCTAACCTTATTAAATAAAATAAAAGCCATATTTCTTTCAACCAGTGTGCAACGACGTGGTACCGCTGAATACACAAACTGGGTCAACACGCCCGACTGCTGCCGCTTACACGGGAAGTTTTCAGTCTATTGATGCCTTGGAGAATCGAGACTTGAGCGTTTTGATTTGCATATTAATGAGAATTAATATGATAGCATAAGATATTTAAAAGAACATCATTTATACAGGTACAATAGAAAAGCAACAAATAATTAGCCAAGCAATCTCTTACCAGAGATGTCACAGAAAGAGACAAAGTATTTATATATGCTTAGATAAAATAAACTGATGTTAAAAGCTCGGATGAATAAAAAATGGCGGACGGAATCACGCTAAGAAAAGATTGAAGCACTTCGTTTTTTCCTTAACCCACTATAATTTCAACAGAATTTTAACACACAAGATATGTATTGTTATTTTATTTGTGACACTGCGACAATGACTACCTTCACACGAGATTTGTTGCGTAATAGCGGCTTTTTGTCTTACTATGGGTGTGAATGTGTGCGTGCCAGCCCGTACTTTTAAGCGAATCGTCTTATTAAGGGTGCTTCACTTTTAGTTTAGCGAGATTCCGTCCGCCTTTTTTATTCGCCTAAGGGTAAAAGGTTAACATGCGAACACAACCATTTTGATTTCAATGTTCATTGCTACTTATCATCATTTCAATGTTCATGGATACATGTCCTTCAGTCGTAATCATTGAACATAATTATTATACTTATATCCTAGTAAAGTGATGGAAACTTTACTAGGTTTCTGAGGGGATGATGAGGTAATATTAATGTCATGATTTTCAACTTTGTACCATTTATCCACACTTGTACACGTTAACGAGCACTTAATATTTAATAATCCACCATTATTACACATTAACACACGAAGAAACACAAATTTTGGAAAATAATAAAAAATCCACAACACGATCTTTACGAATTTTCCCGCCAACCCACACTGACGTCAGTATAATAATGATTACACTACTGGATTCTCTCAGGACTGCAATGATAAAATGGTGATTATTTGCTATGATTAGAAATCAGCCATCATAAAACAACAAGAAAAAAATTTTTTTAGAGGCACAAACAATAATTGAGTCCTTAGAAATCTGAGTTGAGACCTGAGAAAAAAGATATCAATCAATTATATTTAGTATACAAATAATTGTGCTCTTTTTAACAAAGTACAACCAGGGAATAAGCTAAAAACACATAAGGTTAAACAATGAACGAGATAAAATTGAATTTACCCACACGATTACTAATACCTTTTCTAAGAATATTCCACAAAATACGTGGGACACTCAGAAAGTTTTGCGAAACTAAAAAAAATTGTTCTATACGTACATATATTTTTATCAAATCTTTTCAAAGTACTTTCCACCAGCCTCTATACAAAGATTCATGCGCCTAAACCAGTTTTCAAAACACTTTTTCCAGTCCGCCGCAGACACCTCGTTTACAGCCTGCTCGAACGCAGCCAGCGCATCTTCCGGCGACGAAAATTGTATCCCTTTGAGCTGATTTTTTATTTTTGGGAATAAAAAGAAGTCACACGGTGCTAGATCAGGGCTGTAAGGAGGGTGACCCAGGAGTTTGACTGGCGTGCTGTCCAGGAAGTCCCTCGTTTTGAGTGCGGTGTGCGCAGGTGCATTGTCGTGGTGGAGCAGTAGCCCGCGGAGCCCTGTGTTTGGTCGCTTGTTGCTTATAACAGAGAAAACTTCTGGCAAACATTTGGTAGTATACCATTCGGCATTAATGCTTCTTTGATCCCGTAAGGGAATTGATACCAAGTGGCCAGTCAAATTAAAAAAGCTAGCGATCAAAATCTTACCCCCGCTTCTAGATCGCTTCACTTTGGTAGGCGTTGGCTCATTTTGAAACACCCAAACAGTCGACTGGCGCTTGGTTTCTGGGTCGTATTGATAAATCCAGGACTCATCACCTGTAACGATGTCGTAAACACGCCGAGACGAGCCTGCTTCAAATTTGTTAAGCATATCACGGCACCATTCCACCCGGGCCTGCTTCTGAGCATCGGTGAGGTTGTGCGGCACCCAGCGTGATACTATCCTCCTCACGCGAAGATGGCTGTGTAGAATCTCGTGAACGCTTCCCGATCCAATCTTCAATATGTGTTGAATCTCCTGATATGTAATTCGCCTATTGTCTTGGATTAAATTTTTCACTGCTAGCACGTTTTCTTCGGTAACAGCCGTCAAAGGGCGACCGCTTCTTTCGTCATCCCCCAAAGTTGGTCGACCGCGCTTGAATTCGTTATACCAACGATACACGGTTGCCTTGGAAGGGCCTTCATCCATGAATGCCATTTGAAGTCTATCGTACGATTCATCCGGTTTCAGGCGACACTTGAAATCGTATAAAATCATAGCTCTAAAATGTTCCCGGCGCAGATCCATATTTCAGTGAGACACAATACTTTGAATTAACTCGCAAAAAATGTGGAGGGAAATTTTGAAATTGGAACTTACTTATTTTTACTTATAAATAATCATATTTTCGAAAAACATTATAACTGGCCAGTCTCCCATATATAAAAACTTTTTTTCGCAATACTTTCTGAGGGGCCTGGTAGCAGCCTTATCTTTTGAAACAATGTTCCAATAGATTGGAAGTTTTGAAAGTATAGAAGATAATGAAACTATAAAATCACCGTGCTGAGATTTAATAGTCTTTGTACGCTAGATACTCTGTAGGGACTCCTTACAAGCTTTCTAGTATTAGAATCTATTAAAATTGGGACCTTTCAGTGATTTTATGGAAATTTTACGAGCATTGAATGTGTTTTGATAGTTCGATCTTTAAATAATGTTAGATCATTGTCTCGTTTAATTTAATTTAATTTTCATATTTTTGGGTTTTAATTTAAGATAAAGTGAGAACAAAAATAACAAAACCGGCCAAGTGCGAGTCAGACTCGCGCAGTAAGGGTTCCGTACCTCTCAACGACCTGATACCCATAAAAACTGATTTAATTTACGAGAGTTTATCAAAAGACATCACGTACAGTGCGCGAAATATGATTTTTTGCACGTCTTTCTTACGCAGGTACCACCACATATGTCTATGTTTTTCTCATTTTTAGTATTTGTTGCTAAACTACATAATATGCACTATAATCTGACCAAGTTTGACACTGGTATATACCGTTTTGAAGATAGAGCAGGAACAAAAACGTTGAAAAAAATGCATGTTTTTTGATGTTTCTTGTATGGGGACCCCCTTTAGTTTTAAACTTTTTTTTGTTTTTAGTATTTGTCGTGATACACCTCATAGCAACACAATTTATGAGAAAATTTCAACCGGTTACCTATTACCGTTCAAAAGATACAGCCCTGTGACAGACAGACGGACGGACGGACGGATGGACGGACAGCGTAGCGAGAGTAATAGGGTCCCGTTTGGCACCCTCCGGGTACGGAACCCTAAAAAATTGATAAACCATTGATATAATAAAAAAATATTATCTCATATCAACTATCTTTATCAAAACGTGGTAAATACAGTTTATTAAAGTTTAACTGGAATCCATCGCGTATATTATTTAAATTGGTTTTCCTGACGTTTCGAAAGCTTTGCAGCGTGCGTGGTCGCAGGAAGACTAAGATGACAAGCTTCTTTACAGATATTTCAAAAACATAACTAATCTACCGTACAATAAAAAAAACCGGCCAAGCGTGAGTCGGACTCACGCAGTAAGGGTTCCGTAACACCCATCAACCTGATACCCCATAGAAACTGATTTAATTTACGAGAGTTTATCAAAAGACATCAACGACGTACGCAAAATTTGAATTTTTACATCTCTTTTTTACGTAGGTACTACCACATATGTCTACGTTTGCCCTGTTTTTAGTATTTATTGCTAAACTACATAGTATGTACTATAATCAGACCAAGTTTGACGCTGGTGTGTATTACCGTTTTGAAGATAGAGCAGGAACAAAAACGTTGAACAAAATGCATGTTTTTCGAGGTTTCTTGTATGGTTTCCTTTTTTTTTAGGCTTTTTTAATTTTTAGTATTTGTCGTGATACACCTCACAGCAACACATATTCTGTAAAAAATTCAACTGGTTATCTTAATAGATAAGCAGTTGAAATTTTTGAAACATTACAAAGATACAGCCCTGTGACAGACAGATGGACGGACGGACGGACGGACAGCGTAGCGAGAGTAATAGGGTCCCGTTAGCACCCTTTGGGTCATCATTTTTTCATCATTTCAGCCGAAAGACGTCCACTACTGGACATAGGCCTCCCCCAATTAAGGGGGTTATGCCATAATCGCCACGCTTGGCAGGCGGGTTGGCGATCGCAGTTGGTTGGTTAAATACTCAGAGAACGCTGCTGCCCATCCTCTGGTGAATCCCTTAGTCGCCTTTTACGACACCCATGAGAAGAGATAAGGGTGGTGCTATTCTTTAAGTCCGGCAGCACACGGACCCTATGGATACGGAACCCTAAAAAGAGTTTGTGTTAGAAATACACAATAAATGAAATTTAATCTGAAGAAATGAATGAATAATGGAGAAAAGAAGCAGATAGCTCGAGTAGACTGTCTGTGGAAGATGATGCAGCCAACTCTAGTTAAGTTACTTGGAAGAGACCAACAATTGATCAACAATATAGGTCATGTTTATATAGCACACTCTCTACAGATGTAATACGATATAATCTTCATTGTCATTAAACTATTTAAGTAGCCTGTTTGACACGCAATATTTACCATTATTCTTTTTGGTAATTTTATTCCTTCTTTAGGATAAGCGTGACCAGTCCACTCATTTAAGAAATAATTATATTCATCATTATTCATCAGTCAGACACTAGTGAAATATTGCCATTATCAGAAACATACTAATCGACATAATCTCTTTTTGCCTTTAAGAACTTGCTAAGTGCTCAGTAGTTCTAGATGTATCGACACTTATCTCGAACAAAACTAGCCTCTCGAATACAAGAAAGTTGCACAAAGGACTTTTACGAAGTATCAACATTTATTTGTCAAACAAATCATATCCAATACACATCAAACAACAGTTTGTATAAGTTGGCATGTTTACCAGCAATGTTCATGATGTAACTTTTTCTCCAAAACTACTCCGTGACCGAATAACAAGGATTGTGGCGTGTTCCAAGGCACCGCAATTTGTGAGAGTGGAAAAAACGCGTGAGCAATTAGAGACATTATAATTTGTACATTTAGAATCAGAATTGCGTGACGGGAAATGAGCTGAATTTTTCGAGGGGTTATAATTATATTCGTATTAGGATGTGGTTTATTGGATAACATCGAATGGTGTAAGTGTAGGTCATGATTTTATTATATGGTATAGTTATGAAGAAAAGTTGCCGCAGAAATTCTTCCGTATCATAAAGTTTTTGGCTTAGCTTTCATAAGCAATTCCTCAGTCAGCATATGGACTGGACTATCAAGTTGCGATATAGGTACACACAGCGTCATTAATTGGTTACCCCTATAGAAATCTAATTAATGAGGTAATAGGAATGTTATCTACTGTCTTTTAATACCAGAACGCGTGTCGTCGATTTGCCGCCACCAACACATAAAAACGCAATTACGCCCATCATCTTTCTAGCATTCAGAGCAAAACAAATTAAGCCTAAAAAACCACAGTAAGATTTGCTGCAAATACAATTTTAGTGACTCTGCGTTCAATATAGCACTGATAATCAAGAAACGGTTCGCGGACTGGTGTCCTACAAGACACTTGTATGCGGCGACAAGTTGACGCTCCTTTGCCACTTCTATTACCTTATTATTTAGATTTTTATGGTTCTTGTTCGAGAGTTCGTTTGTAAGTGGGGTAACCAATTGGTGCCGCTAACTGTACATGGAGATTAATAAAATTGTGGAACCCCCGTTTAGCGCCTTTCACGTGATCGAGTAGATCAAACTGAATCCTCTAGGTAACTTGTTACTACTATTTTTCCCAGAGAAATATACAGAATGGAATAGTGGGCAGGGCGCGTGCCAACAATCTGTACCATAGTGCAGTGCATTTCATGTCTTTCTCAGCACGCCTTACGACTTGTTTCTGTAAATACTGTAACAAACCCGCATAAATGTCTTATTGTGCTGTATCTAACTGCTGAAACAAAAGCTCCAAAGTACATTTGATTAAATTTAATTTAAAAAAATTAATGACGTCAATATGTAAGTCGTATTTTGTTTGAAAGTTGCCACGCATATATCACAAATAAAATTGTGAATACAACCATTCTACTCTATTTCTGTGATTTTTCCTTTCGAAATTCGAGAGAACATTCATGTGGGTGTTTTTAACATGATTTCATTCTCGTATTAAGACTTGGTTCAAAGATAAGCATTAATATAATTCTTCCTTTCGCAGTGCCAACATCAGACGTGCAAGGAGTACTGGGCAAGAAAGCTTCACTGCCGTGTGACATCCAGCCTCTGCACTCTGATGACGACGTGGTGATGGTGCTCTGGTTCAAGGAGTCTGATGGTGATCAGCCTTTGTACAGGTATAGAGAATTTGGTTACTCTGTATGTAAAATTACACAGCTAAATCGAAGGCCGCATAGTATTTAAACTAACTGCAAAAACTCAATTCATTATCATCTTCATCATTTCAGCCGAAAGACGTCCACTGCTAGACATAGGCCTCCCCAAAGCATCGTCACAACGACTGGTCCTGCGCTTTCCACTTCCAGCGGTTTCTCGTTGGATTTAAAAACCTAATTATTGTTACTAAATTCTTTTCGAAAGCCGGGTCAATTCAGCATAATTTTCATACCTTTATTTTGGAGCATCTATGGTGTAAGATCCTCCAAAATCAAAGTATGAAAATGATGTTGAATTGACCCGGCTTTCTTCTTTCTTTCTTTACTAAATATTGACCTAATTAGGTATATTACTTATCTACTCATCGTCACCATAAACATTGATGAACCAGCCCAAAAATCACTCATCTATACGACGCTAAGCCTAAGATCCTGATGTATCATAATCACAAAAATCATAAAAACTAAAATATAATAAGTTCCAATATCTCTTTATCTAATGAGTGAAATTTAACACTAACCAAAGCGAATTGTGTGTAAATATTCTCCTAAAATGTAATTTATCAATAAGGAAAAGTATATTATTTAAATACAAGTGTTTAATGGCAAGTGGCTTTATTGTTCTTAAAAAAAAGGATTTTAATTTGACTGCACTGTTTGCGCTTTATATAGATTTGTCTCTAGTTCTTATTCGTGAAGACCTATTATTGGCTTTCTGTCATTTTATTATAACTGTCGTATTACATATACGTATAGTACTGTAGTATTTAAATTATTTTTTATAGTATAGGATGGCGAAACGAGCTAAAGGCCCACCTGATTTTAAGTGGTTACCTTTGCCCATAACAACTGCAATACCACCTAGGCTGTTGCCTAAATGGTACCGCAAGTCGATTCGCCAAAACTGAGACATGAAGATGGAAAGTCTCATGTGATTGTAATTTCACCGGCACCCGTACCCTTCAGACCGAAACACAGCAATGCAATCATCACTATTTGGCGGAGAAGTAGGCAAGGTGGTAGTACTGTTGGACTTCCAAATAAAACTAAATAAATACAAGTCGTAAGTGTCAACAGCACTGTAAAATTATGTCCAAGTGATTATTATGTACAACTGGTACTGCCTGTTTACTGTATCAACAAGGAACGCTTTAACTAATAAATTTCCAGATACCTGAATAGATTGGATTGGAGTGATTAATATTGCTGATGCTAGCTCTGTTATTGTTGAGGATGGGTTGAATATTAATGTTTGTCCACGTGTCAGGTTATATTTTAATTTAAACATAACAGTACTACATGAAAGGTAAGATGTAAGTGTAATACTACGTATACAGGTCAACTATTAAGCTATGAGGGCAACTGTAATAGTGGGTGAGAGTATTGGTTAATTCCCGGCTGCCTCCGAGAATTTTATCGAGGAAAAAACTCAATAAACTGGAGTAAAATATCGTATATATAGTAAAATAAAATGGAGTCGATTTCTTTAAACAATTCAACAACTAGGATTTCTCCTGTGTCGTAGGTATGTTTACAAACACAAAAATCTTACATGAACAAACGCCCAGATCGAGACAATATTTGTAGACCGTAAAAATATTTGTCGCAAAAGTCGATCATGCCAATCATGTCAAAATTCTGGACCTCAGTTTGAAAGCAGCACCTGCGAAGATAATAAAATGACGTTTTAGATATCATAATGAATTTATTTAAACTTCATGCAACGTGTGTACATAGGCGGACTTAATGCCTTAGGCATTCTCTCCCAGTCAACCTTAGGGTGTTACAGAGATGACAAGGCAGGTGCAATATTGATCGGGAGCTGCCCAGAGGACACGGCGCAGCACATATTGGCGGAGTGCCCAGCTTTGGCCATGCAGCGTCGTGACCTCACCTCTGCAGTAGGCGGCAGCGATCTCCCGCTTCCGGCCGTGGTTCTGTCTATGGTCGGGAACGAGAGCGCTTGGGAAGGCGTCGTCTCCTTCTGCGAGGAGGTGATGCTTGATAAGGAGGCGGCGGAGAGGGTTCGAGAGGCGATTACCTCTCTTCCCATCCGCAGAAGACGACCTGGGCGTCATAGGAGGGCGTATGCCAATCTGCAGCCACCCTAGATGTGGGCTTGCGGGCGGCCGACTCGGGGTGGCCCGCCGCCCGACCAGTTAAGGCCCGTGATGGTGGCGCGTAGTGTTCCACGCGCGCCAAGAGGAGGGTGCGGTCGTTGCGGTTGCCGCACGAGGAGAAAGGGCTCGCCTGCCCGTGGCAAGCCGGAACCTGCCGGGGATGGTTGGGCGAATACGGGAGTATTTCCCACGCCCCCGGCCAAGGGTCGGTAGAGGAACACCGTGGTGGTTTTAGTCGGTAAGAGTCCGAAACTGGCTCCGCCTACCCCGGGCGGAGTGCGTCCATGAGGATTTCCCCAAGACAAAAAAATAAATAAAAAAAAAGGTTCAATATTGATTCACGACATAAAACAGGATGAGAAATAAATTAAAACTAAAACAATAGATAAACTTACATAGGTATAAATATATAACATACAATAAATAATAAATAGGTATATATAATAATATACTATTAACTATACCTCAGTGATTCACCCTTCGAGATTACACTTATTTACTTGTAGTAGCACGTACATGTGCTGCCATCTTACAATATTTTAGAGCAATAATTGAGAAATAATTTTATGCGCTCTAATGTAGGTAGGCATCTCATACACGTTTTGTGTGGCTGCCATCGCGCACGAAAATTTGTTTTCTTAATTAGTTTTTTTTAGTTTTTAGGCATTTCAGTAGTTTTTTTTCAAAGTGTTAACATGGGAAAACGGAAACACTACGACGAGGAGGATTATTTACTCGGAAAATCAGGAAATTGGAGAAAAAGATGTCTCGAGTTCGTTGTAAACAACAAAGATATCGCATTCCCAGTACCTACTAGTTCGAGTTTGGAACGCAATCGAGATCCCAGCTATCTTTACCCAGAATCGTCGCAGGAGGCTCTGCATAACGAAGGTGTGTAATAGAAGTATATTTAAATTTCGAACAACGAACCCTGCGCCAGCGCGGCGCCGCGCTGTCTGGCGCCCCGTCGGTCTACGTGACCTTGACCTACTTTCAAACAAAGTTAATTTTATTTTTGTTTTGGCGTTTAGTGCGTACGAGTTTAGTCTGTAAGGCTAATATCAACCTATAAAAATATACTTCAGTTTAACCTGTAAGGTTGATTGCTGTATATGAGGTAGCACCAAATATTCTGGAGCATAGTCCGAGAGGCTATGTGGTGAATTTATATTAACAGAGCTGTGGGCTGACATAAATGTTAATTCTAGAGTACAAACCGTGAGTTTGTATCTCGAATTTTTGCCCGTGAATAAGGTAAACATAATACGTAAAAACAAGAACATCGGTCTATTGTTTCAGGAGCTCCTAATGGAGTTAACACTTTATACGATTCAAATTCACATCAAAAAGTTTCAGCAACTGATGTATCCATGCTCGCGCCGACAATTTTAGCTCCCGCACCAGCACCATTTTATCTGTGGCTACTTCCATGCCCATTTCTGTCAATGCACCGCTTCTAGAATCCGCGTCAATGGATTGTAACCAAGAGTTACAGCCTGATTTTTTGTGTTTACTTGGAGAAGACCCTGCAAGGGAGGAGGCATTTGATGCAAGTGTTATAAAAACATTGCCAGCAGGTGGTCTGATATTCTAGTTAATGGTTTAAAGGATGAAACAAAAACTGATATATTGAAGGTCTACAATGTACCCGACAATTTAAAATTTAAAAAATAGTGTATGATGGCAGCACATGTACGTGCTACTACAAGTAAATAAGTGTAATCTCTCGGGCGAATCACATCGTTTAATAATCACCGTACGTCACTTACAGGTAAGTTCGTTTGATTTCCTATTATAGTCTATACTATAATAAAACTGTAAAGGTCGAAAAGTCTGTACATTGTGTTTTTTTTCGCGAAAACCTGCTAGGGGGACTAGAAATGAGCTGTAGAACACGAATCAATCGTTTAAAAAATTTATGTCTGTCTGTCTGTCTGTCTGTCTGTTTGTTACCTCATCACGTGAAAACGGCTGAACGGATCGTAATGAAACTTAGCATTTGTATTGGTATTAGTCTAACTTAAAATATAGGGTATGTTTTATCTGAATCGGTTGAGTAGATCAAACGATACAGCTTGACCCCTCTATTGTATTTAGTTGCATACAAAGTAGAGGTCATGATTGTTGGTTGATGCAGGTTGCAGGTTCCTAAAAATACAACTGGATTCTATTAGTATTATAGAAAATATAGAATAACATAACATAGCCCATCACTGTCCCGCTGCTGGGCATGGCCCTCTTCTTGGAATGAGAAGAGTTAAGGAACTGGATATTGTTAGTGTAATAGATTATCATAACATAATCAGCTCATTACCTACTGCCCCACTGCTGGGCACGGACCTCTTCTCGGAACGAGAAGAGTTAAGAAACTATAAAATATAGAATAACATAACGTAGTCAACCCATTACTGTCCCACTACTGGGTATGGCCCTCTTCTCAAAATGAGAAGAGTTAATGAACTGGATATTATTAGTATTCTAGAATAACATAACATTACCAGCCCATTACAGTCCCACTGCTGGACACGGGCCTCTTCTCAGCATAAGAAGAGATGTGGTTAGTGTTATAGAATAACATAATCAGCCCAATTACTTCCCACTGCTGGGCACGAGCGTCTTCTCAGAATGAGGGAGTTTAGGGCTAATTCCATGAAATTCCATCACCTTAGCCGGTTGGTTGTAAAAACAAAATATAGTATGGTCGGTAAATAGTGTAATCGTCTGTGTAGGCGCTTATATGTATATATTTGAAGATATTGTGACACGATGTTATTTTCCGACATCCACGCGGACGGAGTCGCGGGCACAGCTAGTCATAAATAAAATACTAATAAGATGATTCTACCAAAATGAATGTAATGTAATTATTGTTTGTAATGTTTGAATTTTATCTCACTCTACCATCCCAAACCGTATAGTTCCCGTCGTAACATAACTTACCCTTCCTCCATCTGTGAGTATCATAAAAAGTGACTAGGGAATTTCTTCAAGAAGATAAGCAACAGCGTCCTTCTGCTTACTTACAAACTGCCATTAACAATTCATCCAGCCAAGTGTAGTGACTTTCCCCCTTTAAATGAAACGGTCATGCAGGCTGTACAAAATTGATTGTGAGGCCCATGTTCTGAGTGGCTATTTCTCTATGGATTATCATTTAACGGTGAAGTTTTTTTAACGTTACCCTGCAACAGAATTTCTCCTGTATTATGGGTGTGTTTATAGACACTAATTTTGACATCCACCAACATCCAGACCCGGAACAAGTATTTGCAGGCCATTTGAATTTAGTTCCGTGCGAGGATCGAATCCACAACCCATAAACAGCAGTATCTAATTATGTTTTGTAGACCATAAATTACTTGTGCCGTGTGGGAATTGAACCCGCAACGCGTTAGAAATAAGTCCATCATTCAGCCACTACATCCCACATGTCGTCATAAGAAAGAAATAAATCACCTAATAACCTATTTCCTTCAACAGTTACGACATCAGAGGTCGTTCCATCAACCAGCCGAAGCTCTGGTCTTCTCCCTCGGTCTTCGGGAACCGAGCCTTCTTCCGCGGCAGTGCAACTCCAGCAGTGCTCATGGTCGACAATGTGATAGCCAGTGATGCTGGCGTGTATAGATGCAGGGTAGACTTCAAGAATTCACCAACTAGGAATCTGAAAGTTAATTTTACTGTTATAAGTGAGTATTGGTTTGATTTATTATATTGGCTAGTCGGTAATCTAGAAGACAAAGTAAAGAATTAAACATTCTTCTTCATATTGAAGAACATGTCCTAGACAAACCCAACCATTTTCTTCGATTTGATAAACCACAAGTCCTGGCGAAGAAAAACCTATATGGACCTAGAATGCTCCGTGAGGCTATTGAAAATTGAAACACCCTAATTTTAATAGAGTAGATAGTTGGCAGCTACCACCTTTTTGAACCCTGTTCTAAAAATAATCAAGTCCCAAACAGCACGCTACACTGTAAAAGATAGTGACATTGTGAGTGATTACTGTGTGTATCGAAACGACTTTAATTAATTAAAATTGTAGGGTGGATCAAATATATTTCGATAAAAAAAAAACATTTAATTTTTAATTTTTTTGAGAAATCTATGAAGACGCTTGTCATCTTAGTTTACCTGCGACCACGAACGCTGCAAAGCTTTCGAAATGACAGTAATACCAATGTAAATAGGTAATATACGTTATTTTATTATAAAGTAAAGAATGTTTAATTTATAATTGAAGACTTGGTCCAAAAGTTTGCGTTTATAGAGAATGTAGGTACTCAAGTACCTAGGCCATAAAGACAATGCAAGAATAAAACGCATACAAAACATACGCTTCTTCATGAAGATTACCACTCTAAACTTAACACTAAGGACATACAGTCAGCATTGTCTGATTAAGATCCCACCTGATGTTATTAGCAGATTATTATTTTCTACAGTAACCAAGGTTTTTTTTTCTACAGTCCCACCAAATCGTCCAACGATATTCGACGCAAAAAGAAGAGATAGGACGAAACTAGTGGAGCCTTACAATGAAGGTTCCAACGTTCTGCTCATCTGCGAAGTAGAAGGAGGTAAGTTTTACCAATTTGATAGGATTTAATGGGGTCCTGAATAAATAACGCAGAACTATTAAATCACTTGTGAATTTTAAAATGTATTACTTACGTAACACAACAGAATCAAGTGATTGCTCGTTATGTGCACTTATTAAAATTTTGAATAAAAATCGTGTTATGAATTCATATACATATTTATATAGTTGGGTATTTTGTGTTGTGAATTTTTGACGGGTCAAACCAATATCCTTTTGTTTACTTGTATGATGTTCAATAGCTTAGAAATGTTGGACAAAAGTAACAATAATCGAAATCTAGAAACGTAAAATTCGAAAAAAAAAGTCAACAGTAACTAAGAAATCAACAAGCTTACCCAAAGATAATAGCAACACATATGCTAAATCATCCTATCTACTTAAAAGTAAATTATCTAAGTCACACAGGTTCACTCGGATGATAAATGGCTCTCGGAGAGACTGTTTAATCTAGGTCTAACATGGAGATATCTTGCTTAAGCTAATACAGCTTACTGTCAGGTAGAATACACCTTAGGTAGTGAGGCGCGAAGTGAAATGTAACAAGACGCCTTGGAATGACTTAGAGCAGATCCAGGTGAAGCGTTTTATGTAGGATTTAACATTCGTAAACGAATTAAGTATGTGTACTTGGCACGGATAAGGACTATTTGCTACGACTGTTCAGTTTTGCTCAGGTTAAATTACCGTATGTTTCGCAACATTGATTCCTCACAAAAATAATTGGCCTTTTAACTCGGGCCACTCTAGTTCATCATCACCATCATCATTTCAGCCGAATGACGTCCACTGCTGGACATAGGCCTCCCCCAAGCATCGCCACAACGACTAGTCTAGTTATACTTATGTAATTAAATTAATCTAGAATAAAACCTAATATCATCATCTTCTTGGCTTGATTCCAATTTATTTGGGATCGACGCAGCGTGTTTGTGTAGAATAAGATGGTTTGGAAAAATACGAAACATGTATGTGTTTTTGTGATACTTCACACTCATTTTATTGTTCAGTGTTTAATGTCGTAATAGAAGTGAAAGATAAATGCCACATCTGTTATCTTGCTTTCTTTGCCCTTACACCTGCACAAGTGCACATTGAGCGATCTGAATAATTCTACAGACAACGCAATTAAGGTGGTCAATTTCTGGGCCAGCAGTATATGAATATTGTACCATCGACACGAAAAAGGAGAAGTTAAAGATCAAAAGTATTAAATAAAATTTTATGTTTCTGGCGCCATTTTCAAATCATTAACAACAATCGTCCAAAAGCCTGATGACCCAAATAATAGATAAAACAAAACAAAATCAATAACAAATCTTTAAAGCCACCCGACCAATTAAAGGCAATAATTGTAGCGTTCGAGTGTTAAACAATAAAACATTCCGATCCCATACAATTTGGACTCGAACGAAACAATAGCACCATAAATGATAAACAAACAGAATTCGTGGGCGTTAATGATGGGAAATGTATAGGAAATGGTTATGATGTTGTCGATAACGGTAAATCTCTTTTACAGGTTACGATAATCCATACATGACACCAATTGAGTAGGGAATGTTGGGATGCGTTTATTGAACACGAGTATAATAATTATAGTATTCCCAATTTCAATTTCAATTTCTTTATTTGCTTAAATATGGTAGATACAGGTGTCAGGAACAATTCAGTTCGGCGCATCTACCATAATTGGCATGCAAATTATAGATAAATCTGAATTTACAATCACAATACTAGAACAATCATAATTACTAATACGAGTTACATTACATTAATCATTTAATATTTTGAATTTAGTATTTTGAAATGATGTTTTCAGTTATCAAAAATTGACAATTCTACTAAATCATGTGAAAAACCCAAATTGTTCCTTAGTTAAAATAATTTATCCATAATTTTTATTTATTTAGCTAAATTTAATTTTCATAAAAATAATGAAAAAGCTTTAAAAATACTCTAAATTAGTGAAATCGTTTTTTTTTCTTCTAATTATCTTGAAATTGAAATGACCTTATTATAATATTTCACTTCTCGATGAAAGTCGTGTGTCAGAAGGAAAAATGAAGCCGTTAATTTACCCAGCTATGATTGGAGCGACAATTTGTCAATAAGAATAATGGTGGCGTTCACGAACTTCGGATAATTATCGACAAATGTGTCTATCTTTGACACAATATCGATTTTCACGTGGGCTATGATTTTAGTGATGTAAAAAATAGTATTTTATGTTTAAAGGTTAGGTCGTTGTAAACAATAAAAAGGCTTCACAGAGATGTTATTATCTGTTGATTTTCTCTTACCACTAGCGAGTTCCATATCGAAAAGTTGTATGCATTTAGTCAATAATCCTATTAAAGAATTTTAATAATCTTCACTTCCTACAGGTAGACCAAGGCCACGAGTGACGTGGTATTTAGAAAACGTGGTGATAGATGACTCATACGAGCAGAGACCTGATGGCGTGACGGTGAACACGCTCACTTTCCCCAACGTTGGGCGGCAGCACCTGAACTCGAGGCTCGTCTGCCAAGCCTCCAACACCAACCTCGCGCAACCAGAGACCAAAGTTCTTATTTTAGATATTAATTGTAAGTAAAATAATGATCATAATATTTTTTAACTTACAATAGTACATTATGATACAAGTGAGCTAAGTTGGCTATTATACTCGAGGCTGGATTGCAGACCGAGCCATAGGCGAGGGCGTTATGGAGCCTCGAGTATAATGGTCAATGCTTACGCGTGTCATACGACGTTTTTCAATACACTTGCGAGGAAAATACATATAAACATATTTTTGACAAATATTCAATTTGTGAAAAATAGCACGCGTATTACTGTAATCGCACGGTTACATATAGCTGGGCGCGCGTAGGTGGTGGAAGGAAACCGCTAAACAGCCTTACATGTTTTTTTATTTTTTTTATTCTAATAAATGTAAATTTTTTGACAAAAATAAACAATTTGATGAAATAAAATGTTTATTTATCATAATTATTTTAATTAACATAGTCGATTTATTCACAAAAAATATTAACATTGTTTAGACATAAAAACTCTTCGCTGAGATTAAAAAATAAACTGTAAAGTAAAAAGCACGCGTGTGTTATAAGCTGCATTATGAACCTCAAAGCGGTGCAATAAGAGCCACTTTACAAGCAAGTGTGTTGAAAACCATACTGCTTTCACCTCGGGATTTTTACAAATTTTGCTTTGGCTTTTTACAAATATGCTATCCATATATTTTAAACACTGACACTACCTGGTATGTTGAGAATTCATGTCAATATTCATGACAATATTTTCGTTGATAAGTTTTTTTATACATAATGAAGGTACCTATAGCCCGTGGAAACTCTAAATTTAAATTTAAATATTACAGTTTTAACTCAACTTACTTACTTTTCTCATAGTGAAACCAATAACAGTGAACATACTGACAAAAGAGAGGCAGGTATCAGCAGACAAGAGATACGAAGTGGAGTGCAAGACGACAGGTTCCAGACCAGAGGCCTTCGTCACGTGGTGGAAGAACAACAGACAGCTGAAGAGGATGGCGAAAAATGTGAGTAGACTAGCATATAAGAAGTTCTGACAGGCAAGAAGATCTAATGAAAGCTTTGCAGCATTTCGTGGTCGCAGGTAGACTGAGATGACAAGCGTCTTTACAGATATTTCAAAAAAAAACATCTTAATCTACCGTACAATATTATTAATTAAAATCGTTTCGATGCACGCAGAAATCACTCACAAATTATTGAGTACACATGAAATGCTGCAAAGCTTTTGAAACGTCAGGAATACCAATTTAAATAATATACGCGATTTAATCCGGTTAAACCTTGTTTTAGTATAATGTGTAGTGATCGCGAAAACCTAAGAAATTATAAAGATCGAGTTGAGAAGATCATGCAAAAAATGCATGTGAGCTTAATTTTTTTTTACGTTTATTTTCATTGCTATTATAGTATATCGTTGGTGATAGTCCAATACCGCGTAACTTCATTTTGTTATAGGGCCCAATTTGCAATGTTATGCTATTCAAAGTTAGGCCGTATCGCAACATGAAGTTACGCGGTATTGGGCTATCAACGACGATATTGCATTTTATAAAACATGCAGAATCAAGTAATATTATGCAAAAATGTAATGTACACCTATTAAAATGGCTTACAATACTTTGTGGCACTCTCGATAAAAATACTACACTAAATTGCCAGTAAGCAAAACTGTTTAAATGTCCCCAAAAATCGTAATGATTCGCTGAAAGAAATATTTTATTTAAAATGAGTATGATATACAGGGTGATTTGTAATTCGACCTATCCCGTGAAAGGGGTTATACTAGAGCTCCCATGAACCAGGAGTCGCCGGTCATTTGTTTTAGAGTTATAGCAGTTTTAATATTTTTTTGATGTTTTCCGTCATCGGATGGATAAATGCTAATTGTGAAAAAATTATCCCACTTTGGGCACTGACACTTTCCTGAAAGCTAATGATTGATGATTGAGCAATTACTATCTTTGTATGATAGTATTCATGCCCAAAATTTTCATAACCTCGGAAATAAAAATCGAGTAACTAAAAAATCTTAAAACTACTATAACTCGAAAACAAATGACATGCGCCTCCTGGTTCTCGGGATCATTTTTGTTGGAAATGAGCTCTAGTATAAACCCCTTCATGGAATAAGTCCAATTGAATTACCAGTACTAAATTACCCTGTATTAAATTACCAGTGTTATGTAAGTCATATAAATGATTGCTACATTACTATTCATATTAAAACAATACGATATGCTCATTATCAATAAATTTCTTTAGATATTGTCACGATAACAGCGCAAAGTGCAAATTGCGCTCAAATACCTCTAAAACGTGTAACACCAATATAAACAGGTTAAGCTCAAAACATCTCATCTCTCATCTTGTTTATAACCAAACCAATCTCGACACCAAACAGAATCACTTCAAAAGCATACAATATCAAATGCAATTTAACGTAAAGCGCATCTTTTCACAGTTTTCCGAGAACAACGAGACGTTGAGCGTGCTAAGCTTAGTGCCGGGCGTCGAGGACGATGGCAAATATTTGACGTGCCGAGCTGAAAACAAACATATACAGGACTCCGCTATCGAGGACAAATGGAGGCTCAATGTGCACTGTGAGTATTGATGAGAATTAAAAGGGTTTTGATTGAGGAGATGAATGGATTTAGGAGCATTTTCGTTTCCATTTTGTCGAGATTTTGGAATCGAGATAGATGAATTTACTGAATCAGATAACTCTATGGCACACTCTGTAACGCATACATATAGGTCATCATCATCATCATCATCATCATTTTAGCCAAAAGACGTCCATTGCTGACTAGAAGTTAGAATTATGTTAATTTAAAAAAAAAATGACTTGTAACAATTGTTATCAATAAATACAATACAATACAATACAATAAGCCTCTTCCAAGCATCAGCACAAAGACTTGTCCTGCGTTTTCCGCATCCAGCTGATTTTCGCGACCTTTACCAAGTCATCAGTCCACCATGTGGGAGGCCTACCCCCGCTACGCCTTCTAGTACGCGATCGCCACTCCAGAACCTTACGGCCCCATCGGCCATCCGTTCTGCAAGCAATGTGCCCCGGTGGTTAGGGATTCTTCGGGCTATGTCAATTACCCTCGTTGACCTCGTTCTCCAGCAAACATCCTAATTTCTGATTCAATTACGCAGGGACACTCCAAGCATAGCCCTCTCCATTGTCCTTTCAGTGACTTTGAGCCTTCTTATCAGGCCCATTGTGAGCGATCACGTTTCATTGCCGTAAGTAATTATTGGCAAAACACACTGATAACAGACTTTCGTTTTGAGACACTGCGCTATTTTGGATGAAAACCCAATAACACTGCCCGACCCGGGAATCGAACCCAGGACCCCACGCTCAGCAGTCGCGCTTGCAACCACTAGACCGACGAGGCAGAAACTAGAAACTATTAACTCTGTAAATTATAGTTCGCTGTAGTTGTAGATAGATACAAGCTATGTCGGTCACTCCGACCGGACCTAAGATTATGTAACATTGTGATTTAATGGTATTTTTTATATCATGCTACTTATAAAATTAAAAAGTGAAACAGCACCGTCTACTTGAATTTTATTTTCCAAACTATGATGTGTAACAACTTGTACAACATGAATTTTCTCATTTATTTTCTTGTAACAAACTTTACAAATATCTTCAAGCTTGTCTGAAGCAACTTTGAGTTTAATGAAAAAACTAATTCTAAACTAAATATCCAAGAAAGTGGTTTTCGAACACGTGTCCCGACCACTGTATTAACAACTTGGTAATTTGAGTCGAGTCATCTCACTAATTCCGATATCAACTTGTGATTGGATAACTTTCAAGTTGGAGAACTTTCTTTGTTAAAACACTGTCTTTAGGATTCCATACCTCAAAAGGAAAAAAAACAAAACCCTTGTAGGATCACTTTGTTGTACGTCTGTCAATTTTTTTTTTCAAAAACGGGTTGCCATATTTTCAAGTTGAAATTAATATCAAATAAAAAAGTCAACGGCCCCTAGCTGTAAAAAAATCAAGCTTCTAAGTCACCAAAATCAAACGATATGGGCATTTTGTCATATATTGTGAAACTCACAAACTCACTCATCAAAACCCGCAGGATACTTCCCGTTAACCGAGAATCATGAAATTTGGCACGAAGCAAGGTCTCATTGCACAATTAAAAGAAAACATCCGAAAGTGTGGTTAAATCACAGAAAAAAAAATTGCATTTGGAGAAGGAGAACATTTTTTGGTGCTTGTTTATAATTTATCAATTTCAGTAAGTTAATTATTAAAAATAACGCAAAAACAGACCTGTGTGGTGTTACCTGGTTAAGAAAGAGATGCAAATATGAAAGACATCAACGTCAGTGCTGCACCTTTGGTGAACTCTCATAAATTAAATTCTACAGGATATCAGGTCGATGGGTGGAACGGAACCCTTAGTTCGCGAGTCCGACTAGCACTTGGCTGATTTTTTCAGTTCAATTCTCTTCAAATAACATTTTAGTGGCTTTATTACGCTTCGAGTGTGGAGTTTAAAGATGTTTGGAAATTGAAGCCATTAGACTTTGATCGAATTCATGTTGCTGTAATAAAATTGCTATTTTCGTTTCATTATCTCAGATGTACTTATCTGCACTTCAGACGTCTGCTTGAAATAATACAGACACAATTGGATAGCTCAAATAATATTTATTTTTTGTTATCTACTGTAATGAAAAATATTGCACAAAATCATGTAACATGCACGAAAATTTTGCTGATGTCCCAACATTAATTATGAATGGTGATTTCAGTTTAGTATTTGAGGAATGAGGAGCATGTTACGAGGAAAGTTTTTTGTGGATATAAAAAAAGAAGTAGACCGAAGAAAACTTGGATGGATTGTGTGAAAGATGATATGAATAGAAAGAAAGTGAACACGGAGATGACGGCTGATAGAGATGTATGGAAAAAAAAAATGCTGCGCCGACCCCAAATAAATTAGGATAAGGGTAGGAGGATGATGATGGTGATTTCAGTTTAGTGAGGTCTTCTTATAATAGTGGATAAATAATCACCTTGTTCACAGATGTCCCAATAGTGGACCTGAAGATGGGCTCCAACCTCAACCCTGACGAGATCAAGGAGGGTGACGACGTGTACTTTGAGTGTACTGTCAAGGCTAATCCCAAGACGCATCGGCTTGTGTGGTTTCATGATGTGAGTAACAGGATTAAATTATTGTGTTATATTATATCCGGCTAAAGTTGTCTTTATTATCATGGTCGTATATTAGTTGGATATAGAAATGTCTACTGAATTTAAAAATGACATTATAACTTAAGGGGAATGTAGCAGCCAACTAAAAAAAACAAAAAAAAATTTTTCGCTTTATCGAGAATTCGTGTTAAAAGATTGAAGTACAGGTACTGTAGTTTGATCAAAAACTATTGACTCTGTAAAATATAGTTCGCAGAAGTTGTAGATAGCAAAAATGCCAAAAGTGGGCGTTTTTCTCGCTTTTTCTATCTATCACTACAGCAAAGTATAATTTACAGAGTTAATAGTTTCTGATTAAACTACATTACCTGTACTTCAATCTTCAAAAACGAATTTTAGAATTTAGGGATCATGTGTCTCTACACGTATTTGGAGGGGTACTCTCCTACGGATGTGGGTGACTCGATCCCCAAAACTTCAATCCTCGGCCACTCTGCTTTGTGAATATCGTCACTCCACCGAGCCTGAGGGCATCCCACGCTACGTTTTCCAATTCGCGGTTATAGGTTCATTGGCTAATATGGCCGGCTCATTGCCACTTCAACTTGCTTTTCCTGGGGGCTATGATGATAACTTTGGTTGTTGGAACGACGTTTCATCATCATCATCATTTTAGCCGAAAGATGTCCACTGGTGGACATAGGCCATAATCGCTACGCATGGCAGGCGGGTTGGCGATCGCCGTTGGTTGGTTAAATACTCAGAGAACGCTGCTGCCCATCCTCTGGTGAATCCCTTAGTCGCCTTTTACGACACCCATGCGAAGAGATAACGATGTTTACAGGGCCCTTATTCATGTAATTTTATGACGCACCGATCTAGTTGCTGTGACGCTATAGTTCGTTTCTGACAGCGACCGCCGTAGGTAAGAGAATACGAAAAGTATTGTTCTAATCGAAACTGCAACTGCAACTGCAATCTCAAAGTGATGACCTGCAACTCCCTTATGTATGGAGCTTCCAGGAAATTTTACATACGTAGTCCTGTTAAAAGAAATCACATTTATAACATTAATGTATTGGAAAGACCACAACTACACAAAGTAATTTGTTATTCTGTGTGTTTATTGTGAACACTGCCAAAGGATTTAGCTTTGTTGTGAATATTTAGACAAGAGTAATTAATAATGTTCATTAATTTACAAGTTTAATTATTTCGCTTTACAAACATTAAGAGAGCACTGGTAGAATATGTATAGTAAAATATTACGAGACGTAGATACCTAATTTACTATATTATTTAAGATACTCAAGCTATAACCTCCTGAGTCCTGACTACAACTGTACTACCCGTAGAACATTAAAAAAAAATCATTTAATATATATTAGTCGATATCGTTTATCCCTCAGGAACTGTTCATCTTCCCGGAATAAAAGTAAGTCCGGGTTATGTTCTATCTGTATGCCAAATTTCATTAAAATACATACAGAAGTTTTTGCGTGAAAGAGTAACATCCATACATCCTCACAATCTTTCACGTTTATAATATTAGTAGGCTTGTTCTGTTCTTACCGCACAAGGCAATCTCTTCCAGACAACCTTTGGATTTACTAGAAGAATAGGAGTCGATCACGGATAATAATGTAATATTAAAACATAATAGAAACATAAATTGTTTAATAGAGCTGTCCAGCAGTGGACGTCTTTCGGCTGAAATGATGAAAACATAATATTAACAAAAATCCATAAAGTAATACTGAAACATAATATAAACATAAATTATGGAGGCATAATTTATGCTGCGCCAATCCCAAATAAACTGGGATAAGGGAAGGAGGAGGATGTTAAATGTAATATTAAAACAGGTGGTAGTCTTCAGATTATAAAATCAGTTATGGACCGTGTCGGGACTATACAACTTGTTGATCTGTATTCGTGCCATATTTAAGGAAGTGACTATAGCACTGATACTGAACACGAATCATTTAAAAAATCAATACCACTTTTTTGTAAATTTATTAAATACCTATTTGTAAACAAACAAATTCACTCCGTGTGTCACGTGCGACACAAAAACAATGCGTGCGACACCACCAAAACAATTTGCCGGTATTCCACCCTTTGATAATGCCGCCGATGACTTATTTTCAGAGTCGTTCAGGATTTATTCTCAAACCCTCGCTATGTTTCTTAGAGAAAATTTGGGTATTAAATAATAAATAATTTTCAAGTATTTTTAGATGACTAAGCACACTATTTATCATTTGCTTTAGAAATATGGCACGGTTAACTATTTATTTATTCTCAAACAATGTTACATTGTGTCAGAAATATAGGTACATACATAAAAAAATACATTACAAAAGCAATAAATGATTAGCAATTGATATACCTACAATAATAATTAATCAATACATTACAATAAAATATTTCATTACAATAAGCAATGCAGGGTATACAATAATAATCAATACACTAATAAAATAACTCCTAACATTAATTAATTATTACCAATTATAAAAACGCCCAATTATGGTCGAAATTCGACCGCAATTCATTAAATTTTTATGATTGAATTACGCAAAAAAATCTTTCTCTCTTTTTTTTTACAGATCAACATCTTGTATACAATAATTGACATTCTCTATGACTGAAAATGTTCATCGTCAGATTAGCGCTTAGAGTTAGGTATATTTATTAATTTCTTAACTAACATTATCGTTCTAAGATAGATTCAATGTGAAAGGAAAATTTTATTCGCGAGCAGATACTAGTTGACAAGAGCGACTGGTCTGTTGAATTTAACTCAGTTTCGAATTTTGCTAAATGGTAAATTTTCAATATTTTTTCCTAGAACTCTGAGATCTACCACAACGAGGGTGCGGGCGTCATCCTGAGCGCCCAGAGCTTAGTCCTGCAGAGTGTGACGAGGGCTGCTGCTGGAGACTACACGTGTATGGCAGCCAACAGCGAGGGCAAGGGGACCAGCAACCCTGTCACTTTGCTGGTTAGATGTAAGTACACAAAAGGAAGATGACAGTACAAGACAAGCCAAAGGTTCTACAGCGGCACCAACTGAATATACTCACAATGAATTATGAACCTTGGTATAAGGACATAAAATACCTATATTTTTGTTTACTGACAGTATGCACGTTCGCTTAATTGTACTCATATCTGCAAAAAGCTGTGAGGGAATTAGTCGGTGGAACCGCTGTCTTTTGTGATACTCAATTTTTTTTTGGGATAGACGATAGACAAAAATAATAATTAAACTTTATTTTACGAGTTTTAAGAATTTGATGTATCACAAGGGATGTAACAATAATTGTTATAAATAGTTTAACAAACAATTTTACATACTAAATGCAAATTGCATGTTCTGGCTTTTGCAAATGAGTACTTTTCGTGACACAAAGTTCTCCCCAAGGAAAAGATATTCAGTTATATCTAGCCAGATAACCACCAAAATTAGAATTAAATTAGATCTCTTTGGTAGCCACCAAAGAGATCTAATTACCTGACCTAAAATAGCAGACAAAAGTCAACGGAAAACCAACATCAAATATTGTACGTATTTCCTGGAGTCCTACATGCTTTGACTTCTATTTGAGCAACTAGCATTTAGCGTAGGAAGTGAGTGTCCAAAGGGATTCCATGCAGGGTTGTGTCATTGTAACTAAATTCACCATCTCAGCATTTGGGCCAAGCATGAAATTCGACTTTAGATAAAAATATGATAACAAGTGCATCTTTTTCGATAAGTGAGTCTTAAATTGGTATCACCATGCATTTTAAATTAATAACTGAAAAAAAATAAGCTTAATTTGGTAGAATTCTGGTACCTAGACCTAAATTGAGTCAATACCATGTTTGATCTCCTCTAGCTTGTATGAATTAATACATGCAATTGAGTGAATTTACAGTCAGTAAAAATAAATATCTTCTACGCTCTACTGATTCACTGCATAGAATTGCTTGTGAGTGAAATATCATGTTTCTTAATAATGTTGAGAGAATTTGAACATCACTGGTGTCTACATACTAAATATTTTAGACTTTTGAGACGGAGAAATGACAGTCTTCCTCACAAGATGAATGAGGGTATTTTCGAAACAATGCACAAAATAGGCAATTTGCCTGAAAAAAAAAAACGAGAGACTCCTCAAACGCATACTAAAATCTGGTGACCGTTGCTTGAGCCTATGAATAGTAAAACAAAAAGGTTCAAAGAATGACTCACACCTTCGAAATAGTTTATGTAGTAGCACATCTCGGACACTCAATACAATATAAATGCAAGCACCACCTTACATACACAAGATTACGTCTTATACGAACGCACACACACGTGTAGGTTAGGGATGCTCGCCGCTCGTAATGGCGACTGGATTCCAAGCACTTCTCAGAGATGGCGTGCTTGTAGAGCGACTGGCGATTGACATCCTTTGCAATCTTGCAGTCCAATTGCCGGCAAACTATGGGAGGGTGCGGGGTGCGGGCGAGGAATCTTAAATTGGCGGGGGGCGGTGAGTGGCCGTTCTGTACGATAGTACTATTAAATATTCTGTGGTAGTAGACTGACACTATTAAATGTAGACGTACACACGTTAAAAATTGAAAATGTGAAGATTTTTGGAAAATAATCTTTTGGGAATTCAAGATATTTACAAGCATACCCACATGCTGATTAACATAAAAATTTACTGAACAGTATCAAGTGATGTAATTGGTTACATTCCTATCAACTATAGCAGAGGTAGCATGAGATTTGGCAACAGCAATTGATAAGCCTTCTAGAAATAAGGAGAAAATTGTAAATTTCGATAATTCTGCTTCCATTTCATGTGAATACAACCCTGATTCTGGAGTACGTTCTACACTCGTTGACGGCTAACACGATTTTAGAGTCGGTTAGATTGCTTGGGGACCTAGATCGGGTACCAAGTTCCACAGTTTGAATAATGCTTTTGGGAAAGATTTTATACGGACATTTGCACGAATAATGAATACAGAATTGTATAACAGTAACGAAGTAATAAGTGTTTTGTTAGCGAGTTCTAACAATGTAATTGCTTTAGAGCACAATGTAATACAACAATCAAGATTTGAATATTTGATTCAGAAACTGTTATTATACAATCGCTGTAGTTTAAATGTTTGAACTTACTTAGAACGAAAGTAATCATAGTGCACTGTAGGAGTACCTACTTATTATTTTAAAAAACTGCACGTACTCCAAATTCATTAGATCGATGTTATTATTATTTATGAAATATGCTTGAAGGTGGACCGACGACCTAGCGCAGAATGGTCGCGGGAATCAGCTGGATGCGGAAAGCACTGAACCGGTCATTGTGGTGATGCTTGGGAGAGGCCTATGTCCAGCAGTAGACGTCTTTCGGCTGAAATACAATACAATATAAATACCCTTTATTGTACACAAAAGAAAATAGCAACATACCTATATGACTATGAAATGATGATGTTTTAAGTAATAAAATTAATAATTTCTCCATGAAATGTAAAAAGAAAGAAGTAGAGGCTACCTGGCTGCCATTTTGAATAGTCCATTTCACTTTTTTATTGTATCAGTAAGAAAATAGTTCTATTTTATTTATATTGTAAGCACGGCAAACACCGTAAGCATTGCTACTGAAACAGTCAGTCCCAGACATAAAATAAAATCTTAACCAAAATTAACAACGCAAAACTATTTTCCACTCGAAAATCCAACAATTAAGAGCAGACAAAGAACTAAAAGAGCCGAAAATATTATCACTTAAACTGTATAAAATTATATTAAAATTTGTTGTTGCGTCGAAACAAAGAGGACTTAAAATTCCCCCGAGGCCCGTAAACTGTCGCCGCTTCCGTCAACCACGGAAGTGGTATAAAAACCTGAGAAAATGCAATTTACTTGCAAAATGGATGAGGGGCTGCACGTCGGACCCCAAAATTGTCCTTTTATATAAATAGGAGCCTGTTTAATGGTCTCCAGATGGGTTGAGGTTGTCTGAGGAAAATAAGCTGAAACAAATGTTATTAAAATTTAATATTCTAGTGGAGAGGAAACTGTGACTTTTTTAATACTTCATTTTGTAAACTAATATAGATTGTTTGTTGGTGATTCAGATTTGATGAGAGCTAGTGTTCATAACTAAGTATTCTTAAATGGTCATTCGAGTTAACACAAGTCGACGCAAGAGGTATAAAATATATATTTTGTGAAAGATATAGACTTTGTCATGAAATGCCAAAAACTATTGACACTATTTATCTAAATATCTGTTATGATAGATAAGTAATTCAATTCGTATAGAAGGACCACAAATCAGATATTTTTGTTACTCAAGCTTTACTTGAAACTCTGTCACAGGTTGGATTTCATCATTAAAAGAGCCAAGAGCCGTGAACTCTTGAGTTCAGACCTACAGTTTTATAAAAAAACTATTGATGAACAAAATTCTCATAAAAGACTTACTGCAAGCAATAGTCAAAGGACAAAGGAGTTCGATATATAGATTTTAGAGAAAAAACATGAAATACGGGCAGTTTATCTCTCTGTCATGAAACGCAGTTAAATTCGTAAGGACTAAAATATTGTTGTAACCCAACCTTATCTGAAACTCAACGCTATCAACCTCAGTTAAACTACCTTCCATTATGTCACAGGTAGGACTTTATCATTAAAAGTGCTGGCCAAGATTTCAGAGCTGCAGTTTTATAACTGTCGCCAAGTTTTCTCACTATTGTTAGACGTAATAATGTACGTAATACTTTGAAAGTTTTGGTTTTGTTTTTAGATATTTCTGGGTATAATTCATCATTATTGAAGTAAAATGCAATAAATTTTTTTTTGTATTTACGTGGTATGCTAGTTAAGCTAGTCACAGTGTATTTTGGTCTACAGAAAAAAATATTGATGATTCGTCTTGGAACATCTATTTCAAATAAAAGAAAATTTACTAGCCTAATCTCAACAACAAAACAAAAAATCCATACCTGCAAACAATTTACTAATGATTTAAAAGCAAGATTAGATTAGGTACATATTTTTCTCATTTATAATTGTTTATTTAGATGATCTAATGATGTTCTTATTTCCTAGATGCACCAGTCTGTGCTGAGAGAAGAGATGGCGAGCTTTTCGGTGCTCTAAAACAAGAGACTGTATCCCTTCACTGTTCTGTGGACGCCAACCCAGCACTCGTCTCCTTTCATTGGACCTTCAACAACTCTGGAGAGCAGACAGAACTACCACCCAAGTAAGTATTACTTGTCTTATCATCAGTGTTAATTTCATTTTTTTTTTTATTGGAGGTTGGCCTTAGACGGCTAGAAAATATCATTACCTACTTGTATCGTCTCGCATTGTAATTAATTTGATTGCATGCTCAACTGATAACTGGCTATATTTGTGGTATTTGCCCACATTTGATTAAGTGATTTATACCTAAAAATTTATTCAGATCTTAGTTTTCTTTTATTTCCAGCGCGTATTAATTCGTGCTTATACTCTTCACCAAAATTTTAATATGGAAATCTAGGAATGTCTGGAACCCAAATTCCAGTTCCTCATTCCTCATCCCCAATTCAAGTTCCAGTTTTTCATTTCACGTTACATCATTAGCGTAGTTATCATTAAAAACTTAAGCTTTGTAGCATATTATTTGCATTGTTATGTTTGTTTTTAGACAAAAAAATGGAATAGCTCTCGTCTTTAGCCTTTTATCCTTCAAATTTAGTCATAGTATGAAGACAAATGTAATGCTATCAAGGTATGGTGGTCTTCTTCTTCTTCTTCTAACGTGTCGACATGAGCTACATAATGATAATACTGTCCAGGCCTAAAACAAAGCAATCGATGGGCGAGTAATATTGGAATTAAGAGGGAAGCCGAGTACTTCCGCAGTGATTTTAAAAGAACGAGGCGCCAGCCGAGTCCTTTTTAACCAGCCTTTATAATGATAAAATATCGTGTACCTAAAAACACCAAATTTATGTGAGTGTGTATTTAAAAAACCTCGGTGGCATAATTAAAGAAAAACTGTCCAGCAATTTCTATTATTGTCGTGTTGGAAATTGCTGGCGCGTTATTTTGTTACGAACGGAAAAGAGCCGATTGATGTGTTATTTTTTTAGGGTTCCGAAGTCCTACAAGGAACCCTTATAGTTTCGTCATGTCCGTCCGTCTGTCCGTCTGTCCATCTGTCCTAATCCTTTACAGCTTAATAACTTCTACAGTTATAAACATAAGTAAATGAAATTTTGTTAAAAAATAGTCTGCATATAGATCTCAATTTTAAAAGAATAAAAAAATAGTTTTTACGTTCTTTAGGGGTGGCGCCCATACATGTGAAATGGGGAAAAAAAATTTTTTTTCGCTGCACCCCCTCGTGTGGGGTATCATTGAATAGGTCTACTAAAATAAAGGTAACCTTCTGTATATATTCTTTATTCAAACAATGTTACATTGTGTCAGAAATATAGGTACCTACATAAAAAAATACATTACAAAAGCAATAAATGATTAGCAATTGATATACCTACAATAATAATTAATCATAACTTAACATAACTGGCGAAATGTGGGTAATGTAATAGGTAATGTTTCATACATCACTTTTTTATCAGGTGTACCATCTGCGAAATATAGCCCGCCAAAGTGGCTTGCAATGTGTCCCCCCCCCTGCCATTTCTAAACTATGCAACGTAGAAACTTATAATCTTCCACATTGATAGACCTTTGTAAAAACTCTCTTAAAATTATTTCGAGTATAATGTGATTATATTTTTTTGAGTTATAGACAGAAAACTGAAAAATACTTAAAACGTCCTAGTTCAAAGTTCATTGACCTTAGAGAAAAATGATCATAGCAAATAATGCTCCTTTAGCTACTTTCTATTTGAAAAAATCACAAAAAATAACTTTGTGTTATGTTGACGACACACTTCTTAAATTTGGCGCCATCTAGCGGCGTCGTACAACACTCTCTGGGTCGCCAATGCTGCCGTCAAGTGCCGTGTATTACATTTGGCACTGTATAGCGCCATCTAGCGGCTACTGACATCACTCTCTGAGTCGCCAATGCTGCCGTCTATTGCAAAAACTAAAATAGCCGTGATTAATATTCGATTTGATTTGTTTGTAACACCTACTTAAGGAACCCTATAATACTGAGCATGGCCCGACATGCTCTTGGCCGGTTTTTTTTAACAATGAAGCAATTCCGAGCAAGTGGGAGAAAAAGATTTTATCAAAATCATTCAAAAGTTTTCGAAACGTCAGGCAAACCTATTTAAATAATATACGCGATTTAATCCAGTTAAACTTTGTTTTATTAAAATAATTCGTCTTCGACCAGGTTATACAGCAGTCATGGCCACACTTCAACCCTCAACTACACACCGACGACAGATATGGAATATGGCACGTTAGCGTGCTATGGGGAGAATGCTGTGGGGCAGCAGAAAGTGCCGTGTTTGTTCCAACTGGTTGCAGCTGGTGAGTTGGTTTTCGATCTAATAAGCCTCATTAAAACAGGTTTAGGTAATTCTTAGATTCATAAAGATTTAATTTTATTGTTGAAAGAAAAAATCGCTCACGAGCAGGATAAATTTCTTAAATCTCTTCATTATTAATCTCCTTTTATTTTATTTATTTATGCTTAAAGACCTCTCTCTTCACCCTCTTTCTTCTCATGGGTGTCGTAAAAGGCGACTAAGGGATTCACCAGAGGATGGGCAGCAGCGTTCTCTGAGTATTTAAACAACCAACTGCGATCGCCAACCCGCCTGCCAAGCGTGGCGATTATGGCATATCCCCCCCCTTTGGGGAAGGCCTTTATCCAGTAGTGGACGTTTTTCGGCTGAGTTGATGATACTTAAAGGGCTTGCGTTTGACCGCCACCTCACCTGATATTAGGCGATGGTGTGGTCGACGATGGCTCACGCTTGCCCAGCAAAGGTGAGAGGATGGCAGTGAAATATTTCGAGCCTTCCTCTCAAGTGGCTACACCGGGCATCGTACCGGAACACGACTAGGTCACTTGGCAGCACATCTTTGCCCGGTGAGTGGTCGCAAGCCGTCGGCCTGGCCTACCACCAGTATGATCTTCTTTCTTTTTTTTTTCTGTTAACACTTTGTAGAGCAAAGGAAGTATTTCAACAACCAGGTTTATTCGTAGACAATGCGAGCATGTTAGTATAACCAATATCGTTTTTATCCTGGCAACATTTATGAATGACAAGAAAGAAAATATCGTCTACATTTTTGATTCCTTGTAATTTTTTATTTATTTATTAAACACGAAGTTAATTAAAATGACTACCCAACTGCTTCCTGTATATTATACCTCATAAATCCTTAAAGGGCGAAAAACCTTTTTTCTAGTTCTAATTGCTGTTACTGCAAATCCAGTTTTTTCTTTTGGATTACATTAGGATTTTTAGTGTATCGTAGTTACATTCACATACACAAATTCCACAAGCACAAATGACCTGAAACAACTTTCTGTGGGCCATATATGCCTGTTTTTTCTTTGTGAGAATCGAATCCGCAACCTGAAGTGCAGCAGTCAATTGCTCAGTAATTACACCAAATGTGCCGTCTAAATCGTTGTGTGCTTTATTTTTCAGAAACTGGCCAATTTTGACAAAAACATATTGTTTTGGTCCACATTTTGACCAATAATTTGAGCAATTTTGAGCAATACGTGTGTTGTTTTAGTGAAAATTGCTAATACATTTCTTTTTCATCCAGGACGTCCATTCCACCTGCAGAACTGCTCGGTAGCCAACCAGAGTGTCGACTCACTGAATGTGGAGTGCGTTGAGAACTTCGACGGTGGACTGCCCCAGACCTTCCTAATGGAATTGTTGGAACTACCCTCACTCATTGTAAGTCTGACAGTGATTCTGAACTATACTACTATTTGCTGAGATGGGGGCCTTTTTGGTCTTCTATAGGTACGTTACGTTATTTTTAATCAATTCTTTTTTCGTTTGTAACGTCACTAAAATAAATTATTTCTTTATTTCTGAACACAAATAATGTTAATGTGGAGACGTTTTATCTAATACTCGATATTCCAACAGTATTTTTTTTGTTATTTTAATTAATTTTGCAGAATAAAACAAAACAACCGGCAACAGTTAACTCCTATCCTATGATTTATTTGTTTATTTTAATTTAATTAAAACAGCCGCTGGCCAATTGTAAAATCATTATTAATGACTTTTCTTGGGTTACGTTAGCCGATCCTAAGGTCGATCAATATTTTAAATCACTTTCAATTATGATTATAAAAGGAATTTGTTTTAATACGATTCCATTTATTTATCCAAATTGGATTCTTATAACAAGATTCCTCTCGTTCTTTGAACAGAAAATTAGCCTAGAATTCTTGCTGCTTATTATAGCGAGAAATTTGTAGGAAGCAAATGAAGAAAATATGTCAGAAACAAGCTCATGGCTGTTGCCTTTTTAAGATTTCATTTTGTATTAAATTAAAGTAGGTAGCTTTATAAGATTAAAAGACCATTGTTGTTACTTCAAATTAAGCTCTTGTGTTAAAAACATTATTGTTTTTTGAAATATTACTAACATTTAATTTTCCTGGAACATTTCCATTTACATGTAGGTACATTGCTTTTCTACCCACTTTATTGGGGAACAAAAGCGTTAAAGCACATTGCTAAAGTTTAATTAAATCCCAGCCTATAGAACTTATGAATAAAAATTATGCTCACCATATACAATTCGCTAAAGGCAATGTATTGCAATCTATTTTTATAAACGGACAGTACTCCACAGACGTTAAATTCATTAAAATACTAACTTAATTAATTGTTTTTTTTTTTGCTTATAAAACAAATGTCAAGCAACTAAACAGTTTTACTCTTCAATTCCTATACATGTGAAGGTGCTAACAAGAGGTTGACTAACATTGGCTGCTTTTACCAGTGGTGCCAACGTAAAACAATATAAAACGATAGAGTACTTACAAGGGATTGTTCAAAACTATGAAGACAAATGGAGTATCACAGCCACTCACGTTATAATTGTATTGATTAACTCTGTAAAATAAAAAATGTTTATTGTACTGTTCGCTTTAAATAAAAAATAAATATAAATATCTTCGGGACATTTTTACACAGCACCATCTAGTCCCAAACTAAGCAGAGCTTGTGATATGGGTACTAGACAATGGAAATACGATGAATACTAGGTTTTGAAAACAATACGCGTGTAACTGTCGTATATTTTTTATCTTTGTTACAGACTCAGGCTATTTTTAGCGATTTCCTTTCATGTGCACCTTTTTACACTCAACATTACAATAATGACCACCTGATGTTAAGCGGCACCTTTGCCCATAACAATTGCAGTGGCTGTTGCCTAAATGGTACCGCAAGTCGGTTCGCCAAACTCAAATATGAAGATGGAAAGTCTCATGTGATTGTGTGACAATCCTTACGCAAATAACACGCTTAAACGTGGAGTTGCGGAAACCAGCCCGTTATACTATACTTATACTACTATTTGGCGGAGCAGTAGGTATGGTGGTAGTACTTCTCCGGCCGAGCTCTTTCACAAAGGAGCTCTATAACTACTAGATTACTCTGGTATTAATCTAAAATTTTGCCTGAATCCATACTTTTATAGGTTCTTCCTCATCATCAAAAGTCACTTAAGACCGAATTTTACCTATCCCTGCTGATTCCATAATAAATATTGTTTCCGCCAGGTCCGCTACAACGTATCCACGAACCGAACCCCTCCATACTTCGAGATCCGAGGACTTCCACCGGGAGTGAGTTACAGGATCGACCTGTACGCTGTCAACGCTAAGGGACGGAGTGACGTCTCCACCATAGAGACTGTCACACTGAAAGGACAGGCTAAGTTTACAGGTAGGTCAAAGTTATAATATATCTTTCGTCTGTCTTATGAAGTCTTCAGCAGGACAGGCCTTCTCTTAAGAAGTTACTACTATGCAGTGAAAATTAATTACGAACACGACAGTCATCTTCGGATAAATGTGTTTGGACAGATTATATATAATATACCTACTTAACTTAAAAAGTAAAGTAAAGTAAATGTGGGTGTAGATAGATAATAGATAGATAGAGTATACCTTATTGTTTGCACACCATACAAATAAAAATAAAGTTATACCAAACTTCAGCACAGTACTAACAATTGGCGGTCTTATCGCTTATAGCAATTTCTTCCAGACAACCATTACACCTGTACCTACGCCTTCGAGGAAATACAGGCGTGATGTTATGTTATGTGTGTTAAAAATAAAAGTGTGTATACCAAATAGATCAGGACATCATAATTTTAAAGCAAATAGGTACCGATATTTTTGAAAAGGCTTAGTAGAATTCATTACACTCGTTTACAGTGCATCAGTTTCCGGTTTTTTTTTTGCTTTCGCTGACTACATGGTGTACTAAGTTCAAATATATCTAGTTTTTCAGTTTAAGATACCTAAATTTTATTCAAAACAGAAAAACATGTGTTTACAAAGAAAATAATAATTAAAATACTGCTACATATTCTCCAAATATGTAGCAAAAATGATTTTTACTTTCTAAACAACCTCCTAGATGTACTCATACCGCAAAAACTGCAGATATTCATTTTAACAAGGTGAAACACGCACGTTATCAACGGACAAATACGCTTAAATAATATGAGCAGATGCACAAAAATTTCTGAGGGTAGATTTGAAAATAATATGTCATAAATGCCGCGTTCAGTATTATCGTCCGATGACGCCCGGAGCGTTCTTTGGTCGTTCACTCAGAGCCATCATAGAAATGCTCAAGGAACGCTCCGAGCGTCGTCCAACGACGTCGGGCGATATAACTGAACGCGGCCAAGGAAACGGTATCAACCAAAAAGTTCACGGCAACAGTCAAAAATGTCAATTTTGTAAACTAGTTTTATCAATTGCTTATATTGCAGATACAACACAGACATATTGAGAAAGAACTCAGTGACATTCACTTAATACTGCCCACAGAAGCATACAAACATACAATAAAACTACACATAAACATAAAACTCTTTATATCCGATGCCAGAACACAATACCCAGTAGACTCGCTATTTCTTCGTTTAGAATCAGTTGCTATCGCCATTAAGTGCTTCCTCCAAGTAAGCAGTTCTCACGCTCCAAAAAACGCCCACATAGACTGAGACAACTAGACAGATCAGCACAGAAGGTTCACCATCACTTATTGTAAGTGGTAAATAATAACAATATGAACACATATTTATCAATTCCAAACCACGGACGAATAAAAAAGGGCGGACGGAATCTCGCTAAACAAAGACTGAAGCACTTCATTTTTTCCTAAACCCACTATAATTTTGAAAGCATTTTGACACACCAGATTTAAATTGTTGTTGTAGTGTCACCAATTTTTCTAGGCTTTTTGGCATACTATGGATGTGAATGTGTGCGTGCCAGCCAGTACTTTTAAGCTAGCTGTGTTACTATGGATGCTTCACTAATTGTTTAGCGAGATCCCGTCCGATTTTTTTATTCGTCTGAGTGCCAAACAGAATCAAACCACCTATCAATAATCCCCTGGGATGGACTTTGAGTAAATCATTATTATATTAGCTCGTAGCCACTTAGATGTTTAAAATCATGAGCTAATATAGTGTTGCTGATTAATAGGCGACTATTGGTATTCTATCGATAGTCCACAAAAATACAAGAGGTCATCTATCGATAGTTCTTTCTAGGGTCAATATGGCACCCAAACCATAAGAAAAGAGAAGACTAGAAGCGAAACTCGCGCCCCAAACGCGTTCAAATCCGCGATATTAGCCTACCGTCTAGCGTCCCTTTAAAGGGATCGGACAGTCATGGCTTGCATTGCCTCACGCTTGCACGCGCGTCCGTCAGATGCGGTCATAGCGCCAAAGTATTTCGATGTATTTGTGTGTAAGAGTAACGCTCATTCACACGCTCCCTGGTTTTGAATACCCAAGGTATATCCCACAGATGTCCTTACGATCACCGGCTATCGTTCTTTCAAATGACATCGCTGCGTAACCGTCGCATAATGCATGATACTATATTTTTGTATAAAATTCTCAATGGTAAAATCGACTGCAGCCAACATTTAGCACAAATTCCCTTAACAGTTCCCCGTAATGTACCCCGTTCCGCCGTAATCAAAACTTTTTGCCTTCCATTCTGTCGCACAAATATTGGTTCACACGGTACTCTTAATCGAATTTTCAGTCAATTTAACACACTCAATCATCATCATAATTCTAAATTAGATATATTTCATGACACCTCGGGTGGCATTCGAAAAATCATATTTGAAAATTTTCGTGTAACTTCATGACATTGTTTCTCTTTTTTTTATTTTTATTGTATAACATTCTGCTTGTAAGTTTTACTTTATCGTCTTATAAATTATTTTTTAGTTTAATATTGCAGAAAACGTTGTCGAACATTGTCGTTGTAGTTTTTATAATTAGGTTCCGTTTATTTTTGTACTTCTTCTAACAACTTTATTTTTATTTTTGACCGGGTAAGCATAATGATAAAACAGCTCCTATGAATGTTATGTACGCCTTTAATTTGTTTAAGCATCGGAATCGGTGTAATATTAGAGTAAGATAATGTCTGATGTTCATAACTGTTGGTGTATTTTTAAAAAACAAATAAACTCAAAACCTATTTATGCCCAAACCTTATCTTAATTTTGAGTAAATGTTAAAATAAAACTTTTGTTATGTAGCTTTATTATATTATTATGTGATTGGCCTGGTCATACGTTTTAAGTTTTAGCTTGGCTTATCATGAGCTTTAAATTACTGCATGTGTGATATACTAATTCGATCACGCAATGTAAATAATTTGGTGATTGCAGTTTATGTCATGTTGTTGGTCGCGCAATGGTGACAAACTTTATAACACAGTTAAAATTTCTTCGTTACCTTAACATCCATTTAATAGATTTTTGTCTACGTTATTGAAAACAAAGCTATTTCAAAGTTTCCAATAAGTAGATACTGCAGTCATACCTTTATAGGTATGTTTATAAAAAAAAGTGATATTTTTACACAGCACCGTCTAGTCCCAAACTAAGCAGAGCTCGTGCTATGGGTACTAGACAATGGATTTAATACTTCTATACTTTTTTTTGTAAATACATACTTATTACATATAATAGTTATCCATTATTATCTATTATTCCACTGTGTCTAAGACTGCAAAGTGCACATCATGTATTGTACGGACTGCATCTTCTGTGTATATAATTATGTTTGTTCGTGAACTCAGAAGTCCGAAATCGTTTACTTGTTTGCGATCCAATTCTAACTCTTAAACCATTAAAATGTATTCCTTTGTGACGAGTTCATGCTTTTTATCACTTGCAAATAGTATTGAGAAATTCTGAGTGTTTTCAACTTCCTTAGAACGTAGATTTGCTCGCTCTTCTTCTTAGGTTCAAACAACTGTGGTACTGAGAGAAAATAACAATTGTGTCAGGGAATAATGTTGGCTAAGATCACCTGCTGTTTTCCCATGGTAAAAAAATAGGCATTGCAATTTGTAACAATTATGTCTGTATTATAATTGTCTTTTAACCGTCCATAGAAGTGAATAGCTAGCAGTGAACTTGAAAGTTGCTATCAAGCTTTATATCTCACTTTAGCTCATTACTGCCCTACTTTGTGTTGACCTTGAAAATCAGTTACACTATCGATTGGCCTATGGATAGTAGCTATCGATACTATTGATAGCGTGGAACGTGGCTATACTATCGATATACCTATAACACTGCTATCGACACTAATAGTGATACTTGTATAAATAATATCGATAGTTTTTATGCAACACTACCGATAGTCATCGATACTATCAGTAGTATTGCTATAATAATAATAAATTAATTTATTTCGGAAAAAATATTTCCACACACAAATGTCATGTTAAATACATACAATTATTGTTAAAGTAAAATTTAAATTATTTAAAATTAAATGTCAATTAAAAGAATGATTACAATTTTCATAACATAGGTACCTGAACTAATTGAGACAGACAAAAAATAATAACAATAAATAGGAACCTACTTTATCTTCCCTATGCTTGAGCGGCAGGAGCTATTTATCGATAGTATCGAAACCAGCAATAGTATATTCTAGTTTTGTATTAAATAAACGTTTTATATATCTATCAATACTAGTGATATTTTGGTGATACTATTGTTTTCTTATAGACTCTCGATAGGTTAGACCACAAAAATAGATAGAATGGTTGTTATCACAATTTTACTTGCGATTCATGCGTGACAACTTTCCGAACAAACTACGCCTTACATTTCTACAGTTTTGTTTCTGCAGTTAGAAACAGCTCAATAAGGCATTTTTGCGGGTTTTTGTTACAGTATTTACAGACACAAGTCATAAGGCGTGCTGAGAAAGGCTTTGAAATATCCTGCACTTTGGTGCATGGTGCTGCCACGCGCGCCCTGCCCACATGGCCATTCTATCTATTTCTGTGGGCTAGACTATCGATAGTCATCTATCGATCGGCAACACTAGTCCTATTGCTTGGAGCCTCTTTTTAGAATGCCTCTCTTATCTCTTCTCACGGGTGTCGTAAAAGACGACTAAGGGATTCACCAGAGGATGGGCAGCAGCTTTCTCTGAGTATTTATTCAACCAACTGCAATCGCCAACCCGCCTGCCAAGCGTGGCGATTATGACATATTCCACCCTATTGGGGGAGACTTATGTCAAGCAGTTGACGTTTTTCGGCTGTTTTTATATATATATATATATATCATCATCATCATTTCAGCAGATTTTTTTTTTGTGTAATTTCAAACACAATGAAAATTGTTTCTGAATAAATAAATGAAATGAAATGAAATGAAATGAAATGATGATGACCATGCCACCGCTTTGGCCTGATGCAGTTTGGCGGACATCACACGCTATCTAAAAGATGTTTATTTAACCTAGAGATTCTATATGCCAAAGCTTTTATTATATATCAACGTACCCACAATCACGGTTCATTTATACCTTATTTCAAACAAGTCCATAATAACACCTTTCTTAAAGAAACGCAAACCCAAAGGTCTTTGTAGCCAATCGAGTGGCAAGAACCATAATAAAAGGCATCGCTATGACTTAATGTTTAATTTCCAGACTTCCGCCGAGCTAAATGTGGCCTAATAACCTAGGCAGTCACGCTACCGTTAGCTGGTTATATTTCACAATACTCGATAGTGAAATGAGTTTTAAAAGCCTTCGTTTTGTTGGTTCTGAGAATTGAAGACAAGTTGTTGGCCATTGAATCCCGAGGTTCGGGCAACATGATAGGTATATCTTGAGCCATCAAGCTATTAAAAAACCGGTCAAGTTTGAGACGGACTCACGTAGTAAGGGTTCCGTACCACCCATCGACCGGATACTCCATAGAAACTAATTTAATTTACGAGAGTTTATCAAAAGACATCAACGAACGTGCGCGAAATGTAAATTTTTGCATCTCTTTCATAAGTAGGTACCACCACATATGTCTATATTGCCCTTTTTTTAGTATTTGTTGCTAAACTACATAGTATGCACTATAATCGAACCAAGTTTGACGCTGGTATGTATTACCGTTTTGAAGATAGAGTAGGAACAAAAACGTTGAAAAATGCATGTTTTTCGAGGTTTCTTGTATGGTTATAGACTTTTTTTATTTTTAGTATTTGTCGTGATAGTAGTCATAGTAACACATATTCTATGAAAATTTCAAGTGGTTATCTATTACCGTTAAAAAGATACAGCCCTGTGTCAGACAGACGGGCGGACGGACGGACAGCGTAGCGAGAGTAATAGGGTCCCGTTTGGCACCCTCCGGGTACGGAACACTAAAAACTATTCGAAAAACACTTTTTTTTTTTTGGTTTTATTTATTTTGTATTTACTTAGTTTTCGTAAAGCTCTTTAAATGCAGTATTATAGACTGAGTTGACACAGTGTGTTTGTGTGCCCGGTCCATGGTAATAGGCTCGCCTCCTATTACATGGGACTATAACATAACTGGCGAAATGTGGGTGTACCTACTATACACCTCTGCCTACCCTTTCGGGGAAATACAGGCGTGATGTTATGTGTGTTATGTTATGAGTTGACACATACACAACTCGCTCAGATAAATAACAGGATAGAAAATAAACAGTTCCCTAGGGATGCGCTTACGTCTTTCTGATAAACCGAATCATATGCGGGAGAAGCAGCGGGCAGAAGCGTGTTTCCTTATTTAACTAGGTAAAACATTCTGTGTGTAACTAGGTAAATCATTTAAGTGTAAAAGTACCTACACAAAACTTTTTTAATAAAGCTGTATTAAAATGCTTATAAATATTTGTTCTCAGTAATTTATTGTTAGTTTAGCGCCTGCCCTCGAGGGATTTGCATATCGCGCCATACCACTCACGTTTCTATTTAAAATGGCGTGTTTCATGGTTTTTGTGTTAGCTTTTTAAAAGCAGACATTTGTCACATTTCACTGTTTTAAATGATTAAAAGTTTGCTCGTTATGATATTTTAGTTTTTAAATTGTATATTAATTTAAACTTCTACTGTACCTACATTGTTTATTTTATAAAATTAATTTTATGTTTCGTAATTGATATTTTGCTTTTTATTTTTACACTAAACTTTGCCCATAGCTTCGCTCGCGTACCTAAATAAAATATAGCTTATGTTACTTCTCGATAAAGTAACCTTCTAATGGTGAAAGAATTATTAAAATCGGTTCAGTAGTTTCAGAGTTTATCGATTACAAGCAAACAAATAAACAAATCGTTCCTCTTTATTATATATAGATAGTATAGATAATATAACCAGCGTATCACTGTTTTACGCACGAGGCACGAGCATCTTCTCAGAATGAGAAGGAGACATTAGTCCAACACGCTGGTCTGCTTCGGGTTGGCAAATTACATACACCATCAAGAACTTTATGGGCTTAACTTTTATCTCAGGTGAGCAGGTTTCCTCGCGATATTTTCCTTCACAGTTAAAGCAAGTGTATAATCAAATTATGATCAGCACATGAAACCGAAAAATCACGTGCGTCAGGCTGGCCCGGCCCCGGTGGCTTTAGGTCGCGAGATATGTATTATCCGAATGTACTCCTCTTGAGAAGCATTTGTACTTACTACATTTTCAATGTACCGCTCTAATAAAAAAAATAGAAGCATATGAAGGGGGCCGGGCCAGCCTGACGTTTTCAACCCGGCCCCATCTGTACCACGTCAACTACCAAACTTGCTAAGAAAGTGGTGCCACAGATGGGATGTACTCCGTAAAATACACGTACATAGTGCTTAATTTAATCTTAAAACCTAATATTCTCCGAGATATTAAGGTGTAAAAGGGGCCGGGCTGAAAACTGTATCGACAGCTTTAACTGGATAACCACGAAAGCTATCAATACCTATCCTAGGTACGAAATAATCTCCGGCGAATTTAGAACACTTGTACTGTTTTCTTTTTAAATTAAACCCTCTAAATATATATATATAAGTAATTTAAATTTGGCTGGCCCGGCCCCTTTCAGTCGTTAATATCACTCTCAATATCATATCAATTTCTTTAAGAAGGCGATCTTTGCATTCCTATACAGCAGTACATCAATGCAGTTTGAGTCCTGTGTCTATCAGCCGTGTATTTGAGACGATAATTGAAATCTAAAATATGTTTGTATTTATTGATCGAGTGACCATCTGTCAAGTTCGAATTTTCAGGACATTATTAAATGTTATCATAATTATTGAGTTATTTATTATTATTTATTTATTCTTAATCCTTTATACCACCACAACAAAAAAATTCAACCAGTCCTGAAATACAGTCTAAGAGTTTTCATTTACTAGTCCTAGCACACCTGGAGCTTGGCATTCAATCATTGCCTGAGTAGTCTAGAAATAAATACAACAATATTTTTGACATTGGAAAAGCGAGAAAACTTCAATTAATAAAAATTCTGTTTTTTATGTTCCTCGAATGTGTAGTATAAAGCACTAATTATCACTCTGAAGAAAGTGTGATTCTCAAGGTAGCAATCAAAGAAATGGATTTACAGAGAAAGGAAGTTCTCCGTACATCAACTTCTTAAAAATTGGTTCTAATGAGAAAAATCATTCTCGATAGAATCATCATGGATCTCATAGATCTACACAATAGATCTAACGAGAAATAAAGTTCTCAATAGATACACTTCTTCAAAAATTGGTTCTAATGTGAAAAATAATTCTCAATAGATCCATCATGGATCTAGAGTCTAAATCCAAACTGAGTTACTGGTTCGCCAAACCGAAACATGAAGATGGAAAGTCTCATGAGACTGTAATTTCACCGGATGTTGATCTGTTGCTCCGTTACTGCGTGAAAGGGATACAAACCATCGAACACACTTTCGCAATGGGACTACCTGTATATAAGTAGCTTATGTTACTTTCCGGCCCAGCAACAACACGATATAAATGTAGAAAATTACTTCTAGCAAAGTGCTCCCAATTCTGCTATTACTGCATTTTTTTTCCAAGCCCTTACGAAACTTGACCATATATGTACCATTTTGGATAGCTTATAAAACGAGGATGTTATTTCTGTAATTTATACGCCAAATGTCGTATACATTTTATTCCAGTAATTCTCTGCAATGTAAAGGGTACTTAGATGATTTTGTTTTATAACTTGTGATTTATGACCATTTATTTCCGAGGTTATGAAAATGTTGACCTTGAATTTTGTGTGATAGTGATTGATCATTCATCAGCTTTTAGGAAATTTATCAATTGACTGCCTAGAGAAGAATACATTTTCCACAATTAGCATTTTTCCATCCGAAGAAGAAAAATATCAAAAAAATCTTCATCATCATCATCATTTCAGCCGAAAAACGTCCACTGCTGGACATAGGCCATAAAAAAATCTTAAACTGCTGTAACTCGAAAACAAATGACTGATGCCCCTTGGTTCACGGGATCATTTTTGATGCAAATGAGCTCTAGTATAACCCCTATCATGGAATAGGTCGAATTACAAATCATCCTGTATATTAGTAGGATTATGTATTGTGTTGTGTTGCATTAGTATCCCATGTCCAAGCTAAATTTACATATAATCTCCTCAGTTATTTATCAATACTTATGATTATGATAAATAATGTCCTGAAAATTAGCATTTGACTGATGGTCACTTGACCAGTACATTTTTAAATATTGATTATCTTCTCAAATACACGGCTGATAAACACAGGACTCAAACTGCATTAATGTACTGCTGTATAGGAATGCAAAGATCGCCTTCTTAAAGAAATTGATATGATATTGAGAGTGATATTAACGACTGAAAGGGGCCGGGCCAGCCGAATTTAAATTACTTATATTTAGATATTTAGAGGGTTTAATTTGAAACGAAAGCAGTACAAGTGTTCTAAATTCGCCGAAGATTATTTCGTACCTTGGATAGGTATTGATAGCTTTCGTGGTTATCCAGTTAAAGCTGTCGATACAGTTTTCAGCCCGGCCCCTTTTACACCTTAATATCTCGGAAAATATAAGGATTTAAGATTAAATTAAGCACTATGTACGTGTATTATACGGAGTACATCACTTCTGTGGCACCACTTTCTCAGCAAGTTTGCTAGTTGTCGTGGTACAGATGGGGCCGGGCTGAAAACGTCAGGCTGGCCCGGTCCCCTTCAAATGCTTCTATTTTTTTTATTAGAGCGGTACATTGAAAATGTAGTAAGTACAAATGCTTCTGAAGAAGAGTACATTTGGATAACACATATCTCGCGACCTAAAGCCACGGGGCCGGGCCAGCCTGACGCACGTGAAAAATCAGATATGTGGGTCGGGTCCAAACTCAGACCCTGCGGCATGGAAGGCACGCATTCAACCACTTCGCTATTACTGTCTTCAGAGACAATGTTGTCATATTATTGTTACCAAGTCTTCTGAAGTACAATGATGTATTTGTTCTATGAAACGACGGGACAGCAAAATCACTTACATAAGTTATAATTTATTTTTCAATTTCAATTTAGTTCTCAATCTCAAGTTCTTTTACAATTTTAAATTATTTTACAATTTTAAATTATTTTACAATTTTAATTTATTTTTCAATTTCAATTTATTTTTCAAAATAAATTTGTTTTTCAATTTCTTTTTTCTTTTTTAATTTTTTTCAATGTCAATTCTTTTTTTCAATTTTTATTTATTAATATCATAAAAGTGTGATAAAGTTTGTTACAAAAATAGAATATAAATTAGGGATAAAGTTGCAACCTACACACAAACCTAATTCCGCATTTAATTTGTCACCAGGTGAAGGCAGTGCGCTCGGAATATCTCCAGTGCTGGCGTCCATAGCAGCCATGTCGGCGCTACTGGCGACAGCCGTGTGTGGCGTGCTCGCTGTATTGTACAAACGTCATGTGTCAAGACATCGGCATTTACCGGCAAAGCATGCGCCTTTGAGGTACGTACCACTACATCATTAGTACAAATAAACGTGCAATGTCGAACTTGGGGATAATGGATACCACCATGATGAGGGAATTGTAAATTTCAATATCACCTAGACAGTTGCTTAAATGATACCGCAAGTCGGTTCGCCAAACTGAGACATGCAGATGGAAAGTCTCATGTGAATGTAATTTCACTGGCACCCGTACCCTTCAGACCGAAACTCAGCAATGCAAGCATCACTGTTTGGCGGAGAAGTGGGTACGGTGGTAGTACTTCCCCGGACGAGCTCTTTCACAAAGGAGCTCTACTTCTACCCTACAACTAACCCTTTAACTTCTCCAACCATCTCCAACAGTGAAGCAATGTACGTAGAACGCGCACCCCACTGCCCGACCCCTGTCAAGCAAGAAGCAGAATCTCGAGCCAGCAGTGCTGAACCCCGGGACAGGGGCGAGAGAGGGGAACGCACGTCGCGGGGGGCGTTACTACACACAGCTGACCCGAGAGACGCTGATGATGCAGACCCTGACATCATACCCAGTTTGTATGGTAAGTTCTTGATGTTTTGTTGTACTGTTTATCGTTAACTAATAAAATAAAATAATACATATTTTTGAGAAATTTTAACATAGCACCATAGCTTGTACCCCATAGTACTAGACAATAGATATGATACTTATATACATTTTTTTGTTGTAAATACATGCTTATAATATATATGAAACAACCAGACCAACACAAACACTTATAATAAAACAAAGTTTAACCGGATTAAATCGCGTATATTATTTAAATTGGTTTTCCTGATGTTTCGAAAGCATAACAGCATTTCGTGGTCTCGCAGGTAGACTAAGATGACAATCGTCTTTACAGATGTTACTAAAAAAACATTTTAATCTACCGTACTTTGTTTTATTATAATGTGTAGTGATCGCGAAAACCTAAGAAGTTATTACAAACACTTATGTTCATCACACAAATATTTGTGTCCTGTGGGAATCGAACCCACGACCTCGTGATCAGCAGTCCGACACTCGAACCACTAGACCACAGACGTCTTCAACTTTAGCCTTGTCATTATAATTATGTTAGGACTTTAAATACGAAAACAAAAAGAAAATAAGAAAGAGTTGTCAAGGTACCTGTGACTCTCCCCTATAAGTATATTTTCTCAAACATGCTTGGAAATTTGAACATTATTTTGACAACTTTCTTCAAGATAAATCGAAAATGCTGTACTGGTCTAATATACGCGAGGAGCGGCAGGCAACGTTAGTATGAAAATCCATATCTGACGTTTTGAATGCTTTGCATCATTCGTGGTCGCAGGAAGTGGTCGTTTTGTTTCGTTTGCCGGTCAAATTTCCCTTCGGAAACTGAAACTTTTCGTACGTTTGTTAATCATGCCCACTGGACTCAGAAACCAGCACAGACCAGTAAGCCACAAGACGTCACATAAACAAAGTTTTGCATGAGAACACAGTTGTAAAATATTGGCGGGGACCGGGGGGCGGACGGCGCGTTATGATTGGTCGGCTCAAATGTTCGGTGATATGATTGGTGCCGCTCGCTGACGGAGTGACGTCCCGATTGGTGGCTAGGCGTAAGATATGTAGTGCTACTGCATATGGACACAATATTTGTATGATGAATATGAGTGTTTGTATCGGTCTGGGTGTTTCTTATGTGTTATAAGTATGTATAAACAAAAAAAAAGTTTTTAAGTATTATATCCATTGTCTAGTACCCATAGTACAAGCTCTGCTTAGTTTGGAAATAGATGGTGCTGTGTAAAAATGACCCAAAAATATTTTTTTATTATTTAATAACACTTTTTACCCTCACAGAACGGAGGCCAGTATCTAATGGATACATGAGCCTCCAACGGCCGCCATCGTCGGGAAAGATAACCAAAATGAGCGGCGACGATGTCCGCTCCGAACCGGACGGGGGTGCCTATTACACAGATTATAGAAAAAAGGATTATAGGATACCTTTAACTAGTGTGAGTATGAGTATTGTAGTATAGAAATCTAAATAACATAAGGTAATAGAAGTGACAAAGGTGCGTGAAAGTGTCGCCGCGTACTGCTGCCTTACTCTTGAAAATAATTCCGACCGATCGGCATTGGATTAGTGTCAATTCGTACTTTTAAATGCAAAATTAGCAATAAATTAGTTAAAATTTTAGTGTTTTTAGAATTAATTAAACCTTATTAGAATTAAAATTGTGTATTATCTTAATTTTTAATAAAAAATACCCATTTATTCTTGTCACGTTTTGACATTGGTATTGGATTGAGATTGGAATTATTTTCAAGAGTAACCCCACAGGTGTCTCGTAAGACAACAGTGCGCGAACCGTTTACTTGATCATCAGTTCTGTTTAGGACGCATCATCATCCTCATCCTCCGAGCCTTTTCCCTATTATATTGGGGTCGGCTTCCAGTCTAACCAGATGCGGCTGAACATCAGTATTTTACACGGAGCGACTGCCATCAGACCCCCGCAACCCAGTTACTGGGTAATACTGACATTCGGAGGTTAGACCAGTTGTCAGAATTTCAGGCTTCTGACTACCCGTAACGACTGCCATAGATATTCGTATGACAACCGGGACCGTGCTCTCCGAAGCACGGAGGGGTCTCGATGTGTAACGAAACGGTCACCCATCCACAGACTGACTGCAGCAAGTGCAGCTTAACCACTAAAATTGTATTTTGCAGCATATCTAACAACGGATTTCTATTTAGACTTAATTTATTTTGCATTAAATGCTAGAAACACGGTGGGAGTAATTGCGTATTTATGTGTTGGTGGCGGCAAACCAGCGATACGCGTTCCGGTATTAAAAGACATAGATAACATTTCTATTACATTATTATTAAGATTTCCATGTTGTAAACCAATGTATTCTTCTTTAGGACTGTTCACACCAAACTTATAGTGAGCGTAATCTCTCTCCGATCGTGTTGGATTGCCGTCCCATCGGATTATAAGAGTGAGGGAAAAGAGAGTGCACCTGTGTTTGCGCACACACTTGTGCACTATAATATGTCCCGTGTAGATAGCTCGTCTCCGTTGAGACTGGCCGCCGTGACCGAAATTCAGCCGTGAGCGGCCCGTCTTGTTAGGATGCCGCGTAGCCAATCAATGTCCAACGTGCGTATTGTTGCAGTAGAATCATTGGCCGTCAAAAGTTAGCGACCAAGCATAGCGTAATGGCATATTGAGATTTCAGTGTGAACGTGAATTTGAAAATTTATGAGAAATCAGGAAACCGCGTAACGGTGGCTTACATTCGGCGGCTGATTGTGAGCAAGCGTTGCTTTTTTTTTAAAATATTATGTTATAGGATGGCGAAACGAGCTAAAGGCCCACCTGATGTTAAGCGGTTACCTTTGCCCACAACAACTACAATACCACCTAGGCTGTAACACAGCAATGCAAGCATCACTATTTGGCGGTTTGGTTTGCCTCTCTTAGAACTTTCCTATTGAGTCATAACATAACAACAACATAACATAACATCACGCCTGTATTTCCCGAAGGGGTAGGCAGAGCAGAGGTGTATAGTACACCCACATTTCGCCAGTTATGTTATCAGTCCCATGTAATAGAGGGCGAGCCTATTGCCATTAACCGGGCACAAATCCAGACTCCGGGCTGCTACTGAGAATTTCCTAATGAGAAAACTCAATAACACTTTGCTCGACCCGGGAATCGAACCCAGGACCCAACGCTCAGCAGTCGCGCTTGCGACCACTAAATCAATATTGATTCATACCTTAAAAATCTAGTATTTATCTATTGAGACGCTGACAACAGCCAAATACCCCAAATAGGCTTCTTTTAAAAACATTTTTAGCTGTATCTATTCAGTTTGTGGCAGTGAAAAAAATATATGTTAATCTTGATCGTATTTTCTGAAACTGTATTGTGCCCAAAACACGTTTTCTTGAAGTTTTCTCGGTAGAAAAGAATTGTAGACTAACCTCTTTAAACATGCTTTAAAGCAAACAATCTCTATTATTTACTAAATATTATAAATAAAATTAAGAAAACATTTGACAAAGACAATAATCTAAACATTTGTTGTTTCTTTTATTCAAATAAGCTATTAGTGTTTTATTTAAAAAAAAATTGTTAATTTTCATTCAAGCATGGTATAATAAGATGTTTCACCAGGTATTCTCTTCCCGCAATGACAGCGCGATGCCTCCAAGCTACGTCACGATTAGTGCTGCCATTGATTGATATCTTTAATATACTTAAGGAGATTTTTGTTCATAATGAATATAAAATAAATTCCTAACTAGCCTAACTATTTGTTATCTCGTGTTATTCATCTAATTAGTTAATAAAGGAAACTATATTAAATTACTAGTTAAAAAGTGATTCTTTATAGAAGAAAGTAAATGAAAAAATGCATTTTGCTCGGGTAATTTATTTTCACAAAGTGGCAGCACATCAAACTGACAAGTGTCACGCTAACAGCCCGCTATTGGCTCCACGGCCGATGACGTAGTACGGAGGCAATCACGTGACCTAGCTGTCACGGGAAGAGACTACCTGGTGTTATTATACCATGCATTCAAGTTGAGTGGCGTATCCGACGTCCCTCGGCTCGTTGCCTCTCTTTCAGTTCTGTACGAAACGACAGTGACCGCAGAGGTCTGATTTTTTAGGTGTTGTCAGCCTCTTAATGTCTTCATCTTATGACTGAGTATCTAACAAAAATCTTCTCTTTCAGTCTTACCATAGTTTAGGGCGAGTCAACAAAGGGGTGAACGCGTGCAGCCCAAGTTCAGCGACAGGAGTGACGTCATCACTAACAGCGCACCGACTCCGACCCGAAGTCGTAACGACCTCGCATCGGGTCCAAGAGAGCTGTATATAAAGTCGTGTCGTACCCATCCCGTGTAATTATGCCTTTAAAATAAGTATTGACTGTGTTCCTTTATAGTCTAATGAAAACGAGATTTTTGTAAAAGTTTTATGAATTTTAATTAATTGTATGTTTGTATGTGATACGCTTGGTATGCCGTTGGTCGGTTTTAATGTAAATAGTAGATAGTTAAGTAACAACGGTCTGTAAATTGTTCGTCCTTTTTTTTTTCTTTTAATAAAATTGTGAATAGACAGATCGTCGCCTTAGTGCTTGAATGTCCAACCGACCAGTGACCAAATTTTACCCGAGACGTTTTTTTTGTTTATTATTGATTAAGGAGAAATGTTTTTAAAAATTTGATGATTTAAGAATAATGTATAGTATTATTACATTATTCTTAAATCTTCAAAGTTTAAAAAAAAAATCTCCTTAATCAATAATAAACAGAAAAAAACGTCTGCGGTAAAATTTGGTCAATGGTCGGTTGGACATTCAAGCACTGAGGCGACGAGATATAGAACGTTTTGTACTTCTGAAAAAAATGTACCATACTGAAAGTTAGTATAAGGATTTCTTAGGTTTTCGCGATCACTACACATTATAATTACAGACGTAGTAAAATATATAGACTAAGTGCTGCGAACAACCATAGTGAAGCCAACAAAAACCGTGCTCCTTCATGTACAACCAGTGCTCACGCACACATATACACCTTAAACCGTGCTCACCCCTCTCAGTTCACATTTCGCGGCATCGTCCAGTAAGTATCGCGAAAACAAATATCTTTCAGGTGCATGGTGTGTACGTGAACACTGGTTGCACATGAATGAGCACGGTTTTTGTTGACTTCACTATGGTTGTTCGCAGCACTTAGTCTATATTTTTTACTATATCTGTGATTATAATAAAACGAGTTTAACCGGATTAAATCGCGTACATTATTTAAATTGGTTTTCCTGACGTTTTGAAAGCTTTGCAGCGTTCGTGGTCGCAGGAAGACTAAGATGACAAGCGTCTTTACAGATATTTCTAAAAAAATATTTTAATTTGGAACTGGAACTGGTTATCAAATCAAAACGATTTTAATTAATACAAAATTGTACAGTAGATTAAAATAATTTGAGAAATATCTGTAAAGACGCTTGTCATCTTAGTCTACCTGTGACCACGAACGCTACAAAACTTTCGTAACGTCAGGAAAACCAATTTAAATTATATACGCGATTTAATCCGGTTAAACTTGTTTTATTATAATGTTAGTATAAGAATTACACAATAAAAAAACGAAAAAAAATCTTCCATAAGAAATGGTCTATAATTTATTAAAGAGTTGTCGATATGAGATTTGGCAATTATTTTTGTCTGCGCAATATAAGTAACGATTGTTTTTTTAAAGTAATAACCAACTCAAGTAAGTCAGGAGATTTAACTGTTCAAAAAGAGTGGGTGACAATTTAGGATGCCTTTTTATGGGTACCTACGTAGTGTACGTGTGACAAATGTGACAATATTAATTGTACAAAGTTTCTTGAAATTCTTAACAATTTGAAAATACATAATAAGAAACGTAAATTATGAGCACAAACATATTTAAACTCTACTTTCGAATTTTAGCAAGTCATCATTAAACCTTTTAACACCTCAAACGATCCCAAAAATAAATACTTAAGTTTCCTAAAGTAACACAAAAGTGTCATTTTTGGGACGAATTGTTACACATAAGAATATGTGACGTTTTTAGGACAAATCGTAACAAATAGGAACATTGAGAGCAAACGTTTGTGAGCAAACCAAACTATGATTGATTCTTGGAAGAAGCTGGTTGGTTGGTTTTGTCGATCAATTGAAAAGTTGGGCGGTTTGGGCTACGAAGGTGGCGGTTTCGAAAACTTAAATTTGAAATTATAAGTTTTAGTAAAATAATATATTTTCTTGTAATAATAGTGTACTAATTATTATTGTTTACGGGAATAATTGTAGTTTTGTTTTTGTATGACTATATACAAAAAAAAAATATTGTTTAATTATGTTTTACTAGCTTCTCAACATGTTCCAAGTTGTTTTACAGTATCAAAGGAACAATTTCACAGTATTGGGCTTAGTTTGGTTTGACTTGAGTCATCGACTTTATCATTTGGATTGTTTTTGTGTAAATGACAGGTACATCGACCGTACGTCAGTGGTAATACTTTGACATTGACAACGTCTTTATTTCGTAGGCAGTAAGGGCGGTTTTCAAATTCTAGTAACTGTCATGCAGTCGACTGTACCTACAACGTATTATTGAAATAACTTAGAACCTCTTAAGGGGTCATTGTACTCACCAGTATGAACAACTTTTTTTATGGGACCAACCCAGAAATCGCGGAAAAAAATTCAGCTGTTCCCTAGATTTGTGTTCATATAAATCGACAAAATTTATGGATCAGCAATTTTTTCTCCGCGATTCCAGGGTTGATCCAATAGTAAAAGTTGTTCATACTGATGAGTACAGTAACCCCATAAGAGGTTTTCAGGTATTTCAATTACACGTTGTATATTAATATCAGAAACTGTTAAACTCCTGCTCCGATGGCTTTTGATCTCTCTAACAGAGTTTTCAAATTATCATGTACCCGCTCTCGCTATCTCTCCGCTCCAACAACCGCTGTCTTCCTAGCTCCACAACACCTCACCGGCCACACGCGGAGTGTCGTTAACTCGAATGACAACATTTATCCACAGTTAACGCACCGACAGTTATTTAAGTCTGTTAAGTCGTTGTAAATTGCTCACAACCAAATATAACATTGTCAGAATTATGTGCTTTAGGCTCACACTTGACAAGTTAACGAGTTGTCTTACTGGTTCACTGTCGACATGTGATTTGAATGTGTTTGGTGGTAACTTGATGTGTTGTAAAGTTGTAATGCGTTCAGTGGTCTAAGGTCTGGTTGCTTAAAAGAAAGTAGTCCATATTTTAAAATTTCCTATCGTACGAGTTTGCCAGTCGGTATTTTTACCTAAAGTCACTTTGATAGTACCGATACAGATATGTATTTTTTGCTGCGAGGAGGAAATCTTCAGGAGGACCCACTGAAACCCCTCCGATAGCTGCCTTCAGAACAACAAGGGGGGAGTCCGGGATTGTATAATACTTTCGGAGGCCTTCCTATAATACTCCTGTAAGTCACGTCTCGAGGGAGACTATTTGTCCCGGTGATCTGTCTGTGTATGCGTGCCACTGCCATCCCAGAGGTCACTTAGTGGATTCTCAGAGACATCCCTCTGAACGCCCGTAACGTAATCTCAAAGGCCCCTCGTGCTCCGGTCGAGTATCAATAAGGCGGGGGATGTGTGACTTTAATAAAAATAAAAAAATATCTTTTTTTTTGTGGCCTATGTGCTGGAGCGGTTGCCTCTCCGGTGCCGCCGGCGCTGCCACCTTCTTCGAGCAAATATGGCCCTCTTAACAAAACAAAATATCCTGGCAAAAGCAAAAACAAGGAAATAAGAAGGTTTCTTATATATTTTGTTTTATATGTCAATGGAATGTCAATTCCAAACCATACCAATAAAGAGTATTGAATATTCTAAGGCAATAAATAATAACGCAGTAACTCTTCCCATTTCCAAAGTCCGAATTCGCAGTGAATAACTACAACTATAACTGCTAAAAATTAAACCTAGATAAGAACAATGGCGTCGCCAGGCAATTGGCCAGGAGGGGGGGGGGGGGGGGGGGGCAAGATGATAGATAGAGGATATGAATTGTTGGTAAAATATATACATATTTAATCATTTCTTAGGTTTTCGCGATCACTACACATTATAATAAAACAAATTTTAACCGGATTAAATCGTGTATATTATTTAAATTGGTATTCCTGACGTTTCGAAAGCTTTGCGGCATTTCGTGGTCGCAGGTAGACTAAGATGACACGTGTCTTTACAGATATAAAAAAAAAAAACTACCGTACAATATTATTTATTAAAATCGTTTCGATGCACGCAGTAATCACTCATAATATCATTATCACTTGTCATCTTAGTCTACCTGCGACCACGAAATGCTGCAAAGCTTTCGAAACGTCAGGAATACCAATTTAAATAAAATACGCGATATAATCCGGTTAAACTTTGTTTTATTATAATGTATATACATATTTGTAAAGTTTTAATCATTTACTAGTAGTAAATGACAAAAAAAAAACAAAAAAAATGGGTAGGTACCTACTCAATTATAATATTCAGTTTATATAATGGGCTCTCGCGCTACTCAAAACATAAAGTAACAGAACTTTAGACTTTTGGTCCAACCACAAAGTAACATCAGACACAAAATAATTGCCATTTCTAAAACATTGTTAGTTGTTTTGATGTATTTTCGTCTGCTCAGTAAAATAACAATTTAATCAGAACTAGCAAGAGTATTGTTAAAATAAATTATTTTTGTAACCAAATAATGTGCTGTGTGTAATTGAGTTTGTATGTAAAGGTGAGACTCCACTGAATGCTAAGCATTTTTTTTGTTTAAAGATATTTTTAATCAAACTACGCGTTTCGTTTTCGTTTTGCAAGATAGGAAAAAAATTAATAGGTATTTATTTTTTCGTAAAATTTTACGAAATTAATTCCCTTATAAATTTCATTTATTTATTTAATGTTAAAAGCTTGATAATTTCTGTCTGTTATATACCGAGAAGAAATATAGTTTTTTTTTTCGGTTTATGACATTATTTTTCAAGTTGATGAAATTGCTGTTCATCCATTAAATACTTAAATTCACTCAGTTCTTGTTTTCAAAGGAAGGTACAGTTGTAGGCCTAAATTTATCTGATAAACAACTATTTTATACTGAAACCTCCGTTCTGTTTTCAAGGGTGAAGATTCGTGAAACTCCTTTTCAAGAAAATCGAGAATGTCTGTGTCTATTGAGAATAGTAAAAATATATCTCGATATAGATCTCAATATATTTTTATTCCTATGTTAAAAGCTTGTTATATAAATAACTCAAACATTTTTCTTTTCAGTAAAAAAATAAAGCGATAAATATCACAAAAATATAGCTTTTAGTGGAGGCTCATCTTAAACGTGTAATTACAGCTGCTCAAGATAATCAAGTGTAATTGTGCTAACAAATCGTGTTTGTAAACTAAACTGTTAGTATTAACTTCTCTAATGTTTTGTTTTAAATATATCTGTTAATTTTATATTGTAGTGTGGGAGGTAGGTGGAAGGCAAAGAAAAAAGTGTGTGGCTGTTTTGTTGGTTACATAAAATATTAATCTAATAGTTAGTTTTTTTTTTACAATTGTAGTTGAAATAACTAATAATAACAAAACCGGCAAAGTACGAGTTGGACTCGCACAGTAAGGGTTCCGTACCTTTCAACGACCTGATACCCCATAAAAACTAATTTAATTTACGAGAGTTTATCAAAAGACATCAACGTACAGTGCGCGAAATATGAATTTTTGCACGTCTTTCTTACGCAGGTACCACCACATATGTCTATGTTTGTCTTATTTTTAGTATTTGTTGCTAAACTACATAATATGCACTATAATCTGACCAAGTTTGACGCTGGTATATATTACCGATTTGAAGATAGAGCAGGAACAAAAACGTTGAAAAAAATGCATGTTTTTTGAGGTTTCTTGTATGGTCACAACAAAAAAGTCTAAAACCAAAGGGGGTACCCCTTTGGTTTTAGACTTTTTTGTTTTTGTTTTTAGTATTTGTCATGATACACCTCAGAGCAACACAATTTCTGAGAAAATTTCAACCGGTTACCTATTACCGTTCAAAAGATACAGCCCTGTGACAGACAGACGGACGGACGGACAGCATAGAGAGAGTAATAGGGTCCCGTTTGGCACCCTTTGGCACGGAACCTTAAAAACCGCTTAGAGGCTCATTATACTCATCCATAAGAACAGATTTTACTATGGGATCAACCCTGCAAAAGCGAGAAAAAATCAGCTGCTCCATACATTTATTTATTTATTAACTTATTTATTTATGTTCGCATAACTCGACAAAATGTAAGCAACAGCTGTTTTTTTATTTTGTGATTTCAGTGTTGGTCCCATAGTAAAAGTTGTTCATATTGATGAGTACAATGACCTCTTAGGAGGGGTTCAGTTATTTTAATAACATGTTGTGGACGGATCCTGCCGTATTCCCACAGGCACCAATGGATGATGACTGAAAGACACGCTGCTGACTCTTTATTTAGCCTTAAAAAAGCTGTATTTTCGTATTTCAGGGTAGTTCCCAGGGCCGGATTAACCATTAGGCAGAGTAGGCAACTGCCTAGGGGCCCCACATCGACTAGGGGCCCCACGCGCGCACAAAAGTAGTTGAAAATGTTCCATACAGTGAAATTTTTATTGTAAAATTTGTATCCTCAATGACAATAGATTCAATTTTCTTTTTTCGATTACTTTTTTGATTACTTTTTTCGACGCATGCTGTCAGTTGATGAAATACTTCATACTTACGGAACAGAACCATCTAGTATCGTGCAGTAGAACTAATAATATGGATATGTTACGTAGCGTATTGTATGATAAAAAAATATTTAAATATTTGATTTGTAATTGCGATTTGTGAGTTTTGCAACCGTGATTCCGAAAAGAGTTGATAATCTTAAAACGGCTGAAAAGGGGCCTGCATTGGCTAAGGGCCCCGACATGGTTTATCCGGCCCTGGTTGCTTGCATATTAAGCGAATAATGTTATATCTTATATAATTATCCTAAAGCTTTGTAACCACACGTGGAAGTTTTGATATTAATTTCAATTAAGAAAAAAAAAAAAAAAAAATTAGTATATTTTTCCAGCGATAGAATACTTTTATACTAAACTCTTGGATGTGGTCAAAATAAAACCTCTAATCTAATCTTCAAACGGCTGAAAAGGGGCCTGCATTGGCTAAGAGCCCTGCATTGGCTAAGGGCCCCGACATGGTTTATCCGGCCCTGGTTGCTTCCATGGTAAAATTTGTTCGTTAAGATGAATAAATACATTACTCCATGTAAGAATTTAAGCGAATATAATTCTCTCATCAATATAATATATATAATTCTTTCATCTTATATAATTATTCTAAACCTTTGTAACCTCACGTGGAAGTTTTGATATAAATTTCACTTAAGAAAAAAAAAAAAAAATATCAGTATATTTTTCCAGCGATAGAATACTTTCATACTAAGCTCTTGGATGTGGTCATAAACCTTCTCTATTTGGCTTAACATTGCAAGTCCCATTAAAACTTGCAACAGTTGTAACTCAACTGAAATGCCAACAAAGTTGGGACTGATGCAACATTATACAGTATTAAACTACGTAGTAAAGAGATTTTGAGCTAGGCCACTCTTCGCATGCAAAACGAGTCGGGGTCAAGCCACGCGTGCACCAATGACGTCATAAAACCGTGCATCCGTGCAGTGTCGCGACGGCTGTGGATAATATTCTCCTTTATTTTCGGGCTGAGCGAGAATCGTACAGATGCGTCATTACGCGAATCTGTGCGCTTGCTGCAGTGGGGTAGTGGCTTTATGTAAAATGTCATGACTATAAAAGATGAAAGATAATTTTTTTAAAGCAGAAAGATGAGTTTTTAAAATCTTGTAGCGTTGCGTTGATTTTAATATGGATTCCATGACCAAGATGAGTAATTTGTAATTACAGTTTTTTTTTTTTAAGTTTTTTTTGACTCTCTAACAAAACAGCTACGCATCAAAACGATCATCTTCCACATTACATTCCATTGCGTCTTCTAATCAATTCTTCCATAATTTCTGTACACAACATTAGTTTAAAAGGGTCATTGTACTCATCAATATACAGAACTTTTATTATAAGATCAACCCCGAAATCACAAATAAATAACAACAGCTTCATACATTTTGTCGATATATGTGAACATAAATGTATGGAATGGCTAATTTTTTTCGCTAATTCAGTGTTGGTCCCATTGTAAAAGTTGTTCATAATAATGAGTACAATGACCCCTTTTCAGGATTAGAGTTGACAAAAATGAATGTTGTATAAAACCTAATGGATTGCGCAAAACCTTGTTCCTTATACACCCGCGTCCATCTTCAAACAGTGTTGTAACTATGTAAAAATGTAAATAATTAAATTTAAGTAATAAAATTATAAAATCTAGTCTAATTTAGTACTAACGGTGCTAAGTATTGTACATTATTAATTAATTGGTAACAAAAAAAATTGGCTAATGTCAATTGCCGACCTCATACTAAGTATGGGACTTTAAATACTGTTAAAAACATTGTTTCTTGTAAATGTTTCCAAATAAATACAATGTCAAGCATTTATCAATTCTTTTGTTTTATTGTTTTACCTTTTAAAATAAACCGAGGTATTATATCTTATAATAAGGTATTTTTGCGACCTTACGACTTTTTTTAAATATTATGGGATGGCAAAACGTGCCCACCTAATTTTAAACAGTTACCTTTGCCCATAACCAACTGCAATACCATCTAGGTTGATGCCTAAATGGTACCGCAAGTTGATGCCTAAATGGTACCGCAAGACGGTTCACCAAACTGAGATATGGAAAGTCTCATGTGATTTTAATGTAATCGGCACCCGTACCCGTCACACTGGAACCCAGCAATGGAAGCCTCACTGTTTTTCGGCAGAAGTAAGTACGGTGGTAGTACTTCCTCCTTGGCAGGCGGGTTGGTTGGCATTCGCAGTTGGTTGGTTAAATACTCAGAGAACTCTGCTTCCCATCCTCTGGTGAACCCTTAGTCGCCTTTTACGACACCATGAGAAGATACAGGGTGGTGCAATTATTTACATCCGGCACCACACGGAACACCAGTGGATGGTTGGTATTAATGAAAAACCTTTACCTATCTACAGCTTAACTGGATGTACGAGTGACATATTCAAGAATTGGCGAAATGACTTGCGGTACCATTTAGGCAACATCCTGGGTGGTATTGCAGTTGTTATAGGCAAAGGTAACCGCTTAACATCAGGTAGGCATTATAATTTAAAAAAAACGTGGAAAAAAATTGCGTAGGTACATATAATATAATGAAAAAAAAACCACGATAAATATTATGTGTGATTTATCATGGTTTTTTTACAGAAGTAAAACTGCTCGCGCGCGCTGTGAATTCCTAGAAATCTGCTGTCTAATAGTACAAGAAGCGGAGAGGGACCATGCAATATAATGGAAATAGCAACCAATGGACACTGCTGTGCTATAGGTGCTTTTATTTGATTTGTAACCGCGGAACAGTTTCTACAGTAAATGATGAAATCAAAAATTAAGGTATAATTTCTGTACACAAATGTCTACAGAAATGATTGTATCATGGAACGAAAACCAAGTATTGAACATCCTCCTTCAATAAGTCCCTCATTCAACCAGTCACATAAACATAACATAACATCACATAAATTCAATTCAATTGCCGACGACATAGTAGTCATGGCTGAGACCATGGAGGACCTCGGTACAATGCTCGATGACCTCAGTAGAGCTTCTGATAGAATAGGTCTTGAAATTAATATGGACAAGACAAAGGTTATGTCGAATTCCCATATAGCACCCATTCCCGTAAACATCGGAGAATCTACACTCGAAGTTGTTGACGATTATGTATACCTAGGACAAACTGTCCAGCTAGGTAAGTCCAATTTCGAGAAAGAGGTCAATCGTCGAATCCGACTCGGTTGGGCAGCGTTCGGGAAGCTACGCAATATCTTCTCGTCCAAAATACCGCAGTGTCTCAAGACGAAAGTCTTTGACCAGTGTGTGTTGCCAGTAATTACTTACAGTACTGAAACGTGGTCGCTCACAATGGGCCTGATAAGAAGGCTCAAAGTCACTCAAAGGGCAATGGAGAGAGCTATGCTCGGAGTGTCCCTGCGTGATCGAATCAGAAATGAGGAGATTCGCAGGAGAACGAAAGTAACCGACATAGCCCGAAGAATTGCCAAACGTAAGTGGCAGTGGGCGGGGCACATTGCTCGCAGAACGGATGGCCGATGGGGCAGTAAAGTTCTGGAGTGGCGACCGCGTACTGGAAGGCGCAGCGTGGGTAGGCCCCCCACAAGGTGGACCGACGACCTGGTGAAGGTCGCGGGAATCCGCTGGATGCGGAAGGCACAGGACCGGTCGTTGTGGCGATGCTTGGGGGAGGCCTATGTCCAGCAGTGGACGTCTTTCGGCTGAAATGATGATGATGACATAAATTCAATCACATGAGACTTTCCATCTTCATGTCTCAGTTTGGCGAACCAACTTGCGGTACCATCTAGGCAACAGCCTAGGTGGTATTGCAGTTGTTATGGGCAAAGGTAACCACTTAACATCAGGTGGGCCTTTAGCTCGTTTCGCCATCCTATACTATAAAAAAAACACGCCTGTATTTCCCAAAGGGGTAGGCAGATGCGTATTTTATTTACACCCACATTTTGCCAGTCTGCTATAGTCCCATGTAATAGGGGCGAGCCTATTGCCATCAACTGGGCACAAATCCAGACACCAGGTTGCTACCGAGAATTTACTAATGAAATACCCAATAACAATTTTCCAGACCCGGGGCTCGAACCCAGGACCCCACGCTCAATAGTCGCGCTTGCAACCACTAGACCAACGAGGCAATCCAGTCACTCTGAATAATTACTAAAAACGGTGTCTACTTATTTGTACATTTCTCTTCATCAATATATTTAACTACATCCGTAAATATGGTTTAAGTTCAAGGTAATCTATTCTTCTCCAATAGTTTTATAAAGTGCACCAATCAAACCGCACCCACTAGTTCCAAAGTAGCTTTGACTCCCCTCCCAGCTGCATAGAAATAGCAGTGATTCCCGTGATTTTATTTCACTATATACCAGGCCCCTCAGAAAGTATTGCGAAAAAAAGTTTTTATATATGGGAGACTGGCCAGTTATAATGTTTTTCGAAAATATGATTATTTATAAGTAAAAATAAGTAAGTTCCAATTTCAAAATTTCCCTCCACATTTTTTGCGAGTTAATTCAAAGTATTGTGTCTCACTGAAATATGGATCTGCGCCGGGAACATTTTAGAGCTATGATTTTATACGATTTCAAGTGTCGCCTGAAACCGGATGAATCGTACGATAGACTTCAAATGGCATTCATGGATGAAGGCCCTTCCAAGGCAACCGTGTATCGTTGGTATAACGAATTCAAGCGCGGTCGACCAACTTTGGGGGATGACGAAAGAAGCGGTCGCCCTTTGACGGCTGTTACCGAAGAAAACGTGCTAGCAGTGAAAAATTTAATCCAAGACAATAGGCGAATTACATATCAGGAGATTCAACACATATTGAAGATTGGATCGGGAAGCGTTCACGAGATTCTACACAGCCATCTTCGCGTGAGGAGGATAGTATCACGCTGGGTGCCGCACAACCTCACCGATGCTCAGAAGCAGGCCCGGGTGGAATGGTGCCGTGATATGCTTAACAAATTTGAAGCAGGCTCGTCTCGGCGTGTTTACGACATCGTTACAGGTGATGAGTCCTGGATTTATCAATACGACCCAGAAACCAAGCGCCAGTCGACTGTTTGGGTGTTTCAAAATGAGCCAACGCCTACCAAAGTGAAGCGATCTAGAAGCGGGGGTAAGATTTTGATCGCTAGCTTTTTTAATTTGACTGGCCACTTGGTATCAATTCCCTTACGGGATCAAAGAAGCATTAATGCCGAATGGTATACTACCAAATGTTTGCCAGAAGTTTTCTCTGTTATAAGCAACAAGCGACCAAACACAGGGCTCCGCGGGCTACTGCTCCACCACGACAATGCACCTGCGCACACCGCACTCAAAACGAGGGACTTCCTGGACAGCACGCCAGTCAAACTCCTGGGTCACCCTCCTTACAGCCCTGATCTAGCACCGTGTGACTTCTTTTTATTCCCAAAAATAAAAAATCAGCTCAAAGGGATACAATTTTCGTCGCCGGAAGATGCGCTGGCTGCGTTCGAGCAGGCTGTAAACGAGGTGTCTGCGGCGGACTGGAAAAAGTGTTTTGAAAACTGGTTTAGGCGCATGAATCTTTGTATAGAGGCTGGTGGAAAGTACTTTGAAAAGATTTGATAAAAATATATGTACGTATAGAACAATTTTTTTTAGTTTCGCAAAACTTTCTGAGTGTCCCACGTATCGAGCATGGCCCGTCTCGGCCATAAAGTCGGTAGTCAAGAGAATTGCTCAATAAGCCGGATGCAGCCGTTTTAGTGCCGTACGAATCGGAATGAGAAACGGAACGGGGCATGGAACTGACTGTGTCAAATGCAGAGGTTTTTGTCATGTCATTTATTTGGAGCATGGGCAAACAGAGGGTTTGGTTATCAAAAACTGGCTTAAAAATTAGACAAGATAGATAGATAGAATATACTTTTCTCCCACTTGCTCGGAAATTGGTTCATTATTCAAAAAAAAAATACAACAATCGGCTCTTTTCCGTACGCAACGAAATAACAGGCCGGTAATATCCAACAGGACAATAATAGAAATTGCTGGACACTTTTTTTTTTAAATTTTGCTACCTAGATTTTTAAGTACACACTTACATAAATAAGGTGTTTTTAGGTACAAAATATTTATCATTATACAGGCTGAATACGCATTTTTTTTTTCAAAACTTTGAAAGTAGAACAAGAACCGCGCGCGGGCTAATTGGCGTGAATGAAAATGAGATACTGTTAAATTAATTTGTGTTGTGTTTCCTCGCAAATGAGAGAAAAGTACTATACAAGTCTCGGCCGAAATAGCAATTAACGGCCTCGTTTAGTTAAAAAGGACTCGGCTTCGCCTCGTACTTTCAATATTACTATTGTATAGTACGAGGCGAAGCTGAGTCCGTAAATTGCTTCATTTCAGGCCTCGACAGTAATGTACTATTATTGTACATCATGAAAATAGTAGTAAACAGGAACATTGTATAAATTATGGGTACATGGGCGGTCTTATCGCTAAAAGCGATATCTTCCAGACAACCTTTATGATTAAGATAAGATTTATGACCAAGAATTTGTAGCAGTAGTATATTGTTGAGCTCCCTTAAATATGACTGAGCTACACGTTGGGAGAACGAAGGTAACCGACATAGCCCGAAGAATTGCCAAACTTAAGTGACAGTGGGCGGTGGGCACGTTCCTCGCAGAACGGATGACCGATGAGACAGTAAAGTTCTGGAGCGCCAACCGCGTACTGGAAGGCACAGCGTGGGTAGGCCCTCTACAAGGTGGACCGACGACCTGGTGAAGGTCGCGGGAATCCGCTGGATGCGGAAAACGCAGGACCGGTCATTGTGGCGATGCTTGGGGGAGGCCTATGTCCAGCAGTGGACGTCTTTCGGCTGAAATTCATCATCGTAAACATAGTTCAATATTATTTATTATTTTTAACGCATTTTACGCATGCGAATCAAAATCTAACGATTTTAATTGTGGAAAGAAAAAATCGCTCACGACCAGGATCCGAACCTGTGACTCCTGGCTCAGTACGCCAGTGCTTTAACTGCAAAGTTAGTCGAGTCGGTTAAGAAATACTGTTTCTTAATAAGATATCGCTGACGTCACCCAATGATGTATCATTGGGTGACGTCAGCGATATCTTATAAAGTGGATGAGAATTTCGTTACCACGAGCAGTGTTCACGGTAGCTTAGTGGCTAAAGCACTGGCGTACTGAGCCAGGAGTCACAGGTTCGAATCCTGGTCGTGAGCGATTTTTTCTTTCCACAATATAAATCGTTATAGTTCAATATGTAAAGATCCGTGGTAAAACTACGTTAGTACATGACAAAGTAAGTTTTGATACCAAAAGTTTAAAAAAAATCTGATTTAGTACTATCTATATTTTAAAATATCTAAGATCGGAAACTGTAACGTTTCAATTCATGGTTTAAATTCATAAATGGAATTATAGCGACAATATTTTTATGGATCTATTTGAATTTTATTTATAAAGCAGAAGAGTGAAAATGCATTGGAATTCAATTTCGTAAATTGAAATAAAATTTTGTCGCCTGTCCGATTTCTGTCCATTGTAGGGTTGTCGAACTTGTCAACAAAAGGTTTGTTTCAGTGATACGAGAACTTTTGTGAATGAATAGGTATGTATATAAAAAGGCATGTCGCTGGTACGCCAGCGACATGCTACGGGTGGTAGCACTGGTAGCTATTTCCTTTTTTAGGGTTCCTTAGTTAGTGTCGTTCGTTAGTGGCCGTCTTTTCGTCTGTCCTAATGCTTTAGCTTAATAAATTCCATTGACCTATAGGTCATACCTATGGACTTGAAATACCTACGAAATACGCGTGGCATTAAACAGACGTCTGTGTACTGTACCTACTTACACTATCCGGGCCCGTAAAATGGCTGCCATTGCAAGGGATGTAAGTCATCATTCCAGCCGAAAGACGTCCACTACTGGACATAGGCCTCCCCCAATAAAGGGGGGGATATGCCATAATCGCCACGCTTGGCAGGCGGGTTGGCGATCGCAGTTGGTTGTAAGTTGGATGTAAGTAATCAAAACTTATTATAATCATATTACATTTGCGTTACTTGTAGTCCACAGAACAAACAATAAATTTGTGACCATTTTTAAAGCCAAAAATCGCAATCCAAATCCAAAATATTTGTTTACTTGACAGCACACATACAAAGCCCTGGCCCTTAAAATGGCGGAGTTTTGCCACGCGGAGTACCTAAATATTCGGAAATCACGTAAAAATGTTGCCAAACACAGAACATGCAGTATGCCATCTCTTTCATCAGACGACATTATACCTTGGTTAACAAGAGAAAAAAAAAAACATGAATTGATCATTCATCTTATCTGCTCAAAGACTAAATGTAATTATTATTGCAAAATAATAATGTAAGTTTAATTATGAACTCTAATAATACTGTGTAATGATGGACACAATAATAATAATTTACAATAATAATAAAATAGTTCAATTGGTTTCATCTATACTGGATTTTTGCATGCTTAATACAAGCAGAATATAGCACTGTTCCTAAACCACCAATTTTTATATCTGGTACCACCTGTATTCTATGCAAATAAATGATTCTTTCTTTCATGGTTTCACTTTTTTTCTTGACTAAAAATTTTACTCGACAGCCTTACTACAGCATTGAACTATCAGCACAGAGACACATTTTTATAGCGCCCCCCCGCCGTTCACAATAACTAGTCGATTTATGACAAACAAACTTACCAACATTTCTGTAGGAAACACTTTTACGGCATCGTTAAATACGATAATGCGACTATTTTTTATTTTAACGTCAAAACAGACATTTGTATTTTAGTTGGAGAGCTGGAACTTGGGAGGTGATGGAAATATTATCAGAAAAAAAAAAAAAAAAATTTGAAATCTTTCATGGTACTAATTAGTTTAGTAGTAACTCAGACCAAAAGATTAGACGTACGTACGTTAAAAACTACTATTAGACGTACGCTCCAGATTGGGGCTCGTGAATACTGTGGGTGGAATAGTAGGTTGTCCTTTGCCTTTTGTATTCCTTTTTCTGGCTTCATTAGCTAGTGCTACGCGCTCCGTCTATCTTAATATTTTGGCATGAGAGTAGTAGATTAACAATCTGTAAAAAAGTACAAAAACGATACTTAATCTGAATTAAGACATGATTATAATTCCGCTTATTAAGAGGATCTGTTTAGATTGCTTTGATGTCTGTATGTTTGTCTTTTGATCAACTACTGTACCCATCTTGTGACAAGTTATGATAGTAATTTGTTTGAAATTAGTTCCTATTATCCAATGTAGGTGAAGTTTTGCTTAGGTTGGTACACATGTAGCTTTAGATATTACAACAAAAAAATTATATAATAACTAACTAACTTTGATAGCTCTTATTTAATAAACAAGATTATCCTTAGACTAACTACATCTAAGATATTACCATTTATTCTTTGTAACGTAACCTAATGTATTTTGATATACATGCTGTTTGAATCGCTTATTTCCCGAAAAGGGGTCATTGTACTCATCATTATGAACAACTTTTACTATGGGACCCACTCTGAAATCGCGAAAAAAAAATCAGTTGGTCCCTACATTTGTGTTAACTGAAATCGATAAAATGTAGGGACCACCTGATTTTTTTTTCGCGATTTCAGGATTGACCCCATACTAAAAGTTGTTCATAATGATGAGTACAATGACCCGTTTTCGGGGAATAAGCGATTAAAATTTTAGCATGTATATACTCGTATTTTTTGTGAAGAAATATATCTTAAATAAAATTAATAAGTTAGCAAAACAAGACATTTAAAATATTCAACAGCTCTTAAACCGTAATTATAAATCATATGTGGGAAGTACTGAATTTAATATTTTTGATGTTAACATGGTCACTAACTAGCTGTCAGCAACGGTGTTCTAAATGAATAAAAGCTTTTACTTTAATGGCATTACGACCCATGGCTCATGGTCTCACACCATGAGTTCCTGTATCGTGGGCATCTTACAAATCATGTTGACAAATTATTATTATTTTATTAGAGGAATTGGCTGTCGACTAATGGCGACGGGAAGTGAATTACAAATAACTTTTTCTTTTGATTTTAAATTTCTTTTTGCAAATCCACTGCCATGTTATGGTAAAATTAAAATGAAATGAAATCATTTCTGCAAATTGTATGTTAAAATACATTTGACAAGTCCGTTATTTTAAAAACTAAAAAAAGACATTTTTTACACAGCACCATCTAGTTCCAAATTAAGCAGAACTTACCCATAGGTACTAGACAATGGATATGAGGTTTAAGACATTTATTCTCACAAAGAACTTACAGAGTTCACTTAACATGAGAAACTTAAAAATTTAAAATACAAAAAGTAGGTTAGTCGATGATCTTAAGAGCTAGTGTTAGTTTAGTCTTAATAGTATTACATAATTTGGATATAAAAAAAGAAGTAATTTAAATAAGTAGGTGTACTGATGACCGAACCGACATCCGACATCGCACACCTTAAAGTAAATCTAGGGTATCTATAGTATCTACATTCTATATATGAATTCTACGGGTTCATAATAATTTTTGTACAGGTGTTAAGCATGACTTAGGAGATATTCTTTTAATTTCTTCTTAAACATATTAATCGAAGTAATATCTATAATATTTCTGGGTATTTTATTAAATATTTGGGCCCCCTCATACATTAAATTTCTTTTACCATAATCCGTCCTTGGAAAAGGGAGATTTAGCATATATTTATTTCTTGTATGGTATCTGTGATTCTTTTTAGTAAATTGTATATTCGAATGAATTTTATTTGTTGTAATTTTTTTGATGAGAATGCATGTTTTATATTTGTATATTTGATTTATGTTGAAAAATTTAGTTTTGCTATAAAGTTCAATTGTAGGTGTAAGGTAATCATATTTGAATAGTGTTTTAATTGCTTTATTTTGTGCGATTTGTAATTTACTTAAATTGGTTTTTGTGGCACACCCCCAGACCTCGACTAGTACTTATATACTTGTTTTTTTTTAACACATACTTATAACACATAAGGAACACCCAGACCAACACAAACACTTTACACGTTAATCACACAAATATTTTAGAGAAGACACCTCGAACAAAATGTTTGTAGCACGATTTAGAGCTCCTGCACTCTCACTCGCTTAGCCACACTCGCGACGCGCTTGCTCCGCGGCCAGCAAGTTGCGCGCTTTTGTTCGTAATATCTACTCTAGTACGTAGTACATATTACCTCAGTGGTCCTGTGGGACCTCGTGATCAGCAGTCCAACACTCGAACTAATAGACCACAGACGTCGTCATCCAAATGGCATCTGCATAATCAAATGCCACCATTTTTATCTCATTCTTTATCTGCGCTAGTAGTAATTGTCAACAATACCAATACCATAGAACTTAAATGAACAAAAAAAGGCTAAAAAATTGTTACAATACTCTTATCAGAAAAGGAAGTGTAAAAAGCACAGGGTAACTTAATTAAAGAGTCGCTTATCGCCGCTCACTATATTAATAAGCTCCAATTAAGTATTAATTAATTGCTCACTTAATTAGTCTATAAAATTGCCGTTCAATTATGAACTTTATGATTTTAATTTTTAAAACTGTTATTCTTTTAACTGTCCATTCATGCAAATATGACTTGATTAAACAGTTTGATGACAATATTATAATCAAATTAAATATGATTGAACTTATTTGTTGGTAAATATTTCCTTATTTGAGTATCTCCTTATTATGCTCTTATTATTTGTAATTATTATTGAGTGGACCTGAAGCCAGATTAATATTTTTATTATTATTTACATATTGGTTCAAGACCGTTGTAATTAAAGTAAAATAAATAAAATACAGAAATACATTACTACACGTTATCTTACATCCCTCGGAAACTGCTTATGTTCCCGGTATGAAAGGTAGTTTATACATTAACTCGGGTCATGGTCTCATATCAATATCAACTCAGCCTATCGCAGTCCACTGCTGGACATAGGCCTCTCCCAAGTTGCGCCACAAATCTCGGTCCTCTGCCTTCCGCATCCAGTCCCCCCCAGCCACGTTCTTTAGGTCGTCGGTCCACCTGGCGGGGGGGCTACGTAGTGGAGGTTATATTCGATACCACGAGCAGTGTTCACGGTAGTTTAGTGGCTAAAGCACTGGCGTACTGAGCCAGGAGTCGCAGGTTCAAATCATGCTCGTAAGCGATTTTTCTTTCCACAATTTAAATCGTTAGATTTCGCTTCGCATGCGTAGATGCGTTAATGGTACAAGTGAGCTAAGTTGACTATTATACTCTAGGCTGGATTGTAGCCCGAGCCGAAGGCGAGGTCGTAATGGAGCCGAGAGTATAATAGTCAATGCTCACGCGTGTCATACGACGTTTTTCAACACACTTGCTAGGAAAAAAACATAAATTACACATTTTAGACAATTATTGAATTTTTGAAAAATGATAAAAATGGCGCGCGGATCGCGCGGTGACATACAGCTATGCGCGCACAGGTGGTCGAAGGAAACCGCCATACAGCCTAATATAAAAATATTATAAATACATTTTTTTATTTATAACACAAATTAATATTAATTTGTTGAAAAGAATAAATAATTTGATGAAATTAAATATTTATATATAGCATATTTTAATTAATACAGTTGATTTATTCCCAAAAATGTTTAATTTAGTTCAGGCATAAAAACTCTTTGCTGCGATTTAAAAATGAACTGTAAAGTAAAAAGCACTAGTGCAATAATATAATGAAAAAAGCACGCGTACTAAGAGCCACTTTACGAGCAAGTGTGTTGAAATAGTAGTTTATGAAACTGTTGCATAATAGGGGTTATTAAAACACGAGTGTGAGTTTAAAAACCGAGCCGTAGGCGAGGTTTTTAATAGTATCACACGAGTGTTTTAATACCTAATTATGTCAGTTTCATACACTATTTTATCTACACTCATACAATTTTAAATAAAATACCAAAGTCAAAATCTTGGTAACATTGTCGTTGTTTTTCTTGATTTCTCTGGTAAAACATTGTTCGTAATTACAGATGATTACAAATGGTGTTACTTATTATTTAGTTAAAGTTGTGCAGAATGATAAGTAGACTCTCTTTCTCTCTCTGTGTCTCTTAAACTGTTTTTGATATATAAGAACAACCTTGTATATCCATTGCACTAATAACACAAACTTCTTTCCTAAACATTGGAATGATCTCAAGACAGAGATTAGATTATATTATTATATACTGTGCCAAGCACAATTTCAATCCTGGGTCGGTGCCCAAATCCACTTTCAAATAGATACAGGCTCTGTAGCCTCTGTGTTTGTTATCTGTGTAACAAACTTTAATAAAATTCTTCTTCTATCGTGTCGACATGAGCTACATAATGATATCAGCTCATCCCGTGTGGAAAAGATTAGCCAGTCAGCAGGTTGGTGGCGGGGCTGACTGCCCAGGGTGCGCCGGACGATCAATTAAATATCGTCACTCGTGGAGGCTCTTTTAATGAACCCCAATGCACCAATTTAATAAAAGTAAAAACCGACTTCAAATAGAATAAAATAATTTGTGTGAAACAGTTTAGGAAGTCGGTGCCTTTGATTCGGCTTGATTTAAGAAAAAATAGACACCGACTTTCTAAACTGTATCACAAAAATTCTTTTATTCTTTTTGAAGTCGGTTTTTACTTTTTTTAAACTTTATTTTATTTTTCAATTTTTAGTGGCATAAGCAATAAAAATACAAGCGATTGCTGCAATCCCCGATGATTTGTTGTCATCCATTGAAGAGTTCCCTTCTTTATCTCCGAAGATCTTCATCAGATTTTCACCAAATTATACTTTTGAATGCAAATTGCTTGATTTGTTGATGAAAATACCAAAGTCGCTATATGTATACCTATAATATTTCAGGAGTTCCCTCAATTCCACATGGATCCCATTATTTAATCAATCTGGAAGTATATTCTTTCAAATAAAAAATAATTTTCCAAATCGGTTTATAAATGACGGAGAACTGAGGTAACAAGCATAAAAAAAATCATATCGAATTGAGGACCTCCTCCTTTTTTTGAAGTCGGTTAAAAAATACAGCCGTGTTGTTCAAAACAATTAGGAAACATTTGATTTTATGTAAGAGAGAGGAAACAAAAACGAGTTATTAACAACCAAATCATCACCCCATTAAACACGGTACATTTTGTAGCCCAGTTCACCAATTACCATATTACGGGACAAGCGTGAAGTTAAATTAAAACCCCATTATCAAAGCTAAATTAGTCTTTCGTATAGACCAGATCAATATGTGTTTATCAAATGTAGGAATGTGTGCGTTTGTAATGGTGGTAATCTGTGAGTTAATGGTGGTAAGGTGCTTGCTTTTGGGTTTGGGAGCCATGAAAGCAGCGATTGAGTTTATAGTACTTGTAGATAAAGAAAGCAAGAAAGAAAGAAATAAGTTATTTGCTACAAACTAGGGACACAAAAGGAACACAAAAAAAAAAAAGTTGATATATATAACATTGTGTGCCCCACAGCTGTGCCAAATAGGTCAAGTTCAGCATATGTCAGGTCGCTAGTACCTGACGCTGGTTTCAACTGAACTTAACTTACCTGACCTAGATCAGTTAGTACCACGCGGTTCTTTGTAAGAGAAAATAGACGTATTAAGAGGAAAATTTCTCCATACAAACGCATTCGACTCTTTTCTTTCTGGTTTATAATTCCAGAGCAATTATTTTACAGAGTAAAATAAATATCAGCTTTTTCTATGCTCGTTTTTGTTGATAAATTATTTCTAGAACCCCTCAAAAATACTGTACTATGCCGCTATGTTTTTCCGCTGCTGTTGTGTTCGGCTCAGCATAATTATGTTTTCAAAAAGTCACCTCATTTAGGGAGCCTAGCCTCGCATTTATAAATATTTTATCTCGGTCATAAGCGTAAGCAATCTCACGGATAATCTAGTTCGATCTCTCGCTCGCTGTTGTCATGGCTACAAAATATAAGTGCCAAAGTAATTTATAGTACAGATAAATCGTCCAATAAACTAAAACTCTGTACTATTAATTATTTTAAATTTAACATCAGAGTGATGTATAGACATTTTTAATGTAACGTTATAAATTGGGCCTCGATTTATTAGGAAAATAGATGGATGTCGTAAACATATTGTTTTAAGGTTTTTTTATGGCAAACATTTTGTGTGAGATTCGAGCTCTTATGTGATTGAAAATGATATTTTTGATGATAAAAGAGTCGATACCTAGTCAATACAAGGAAATTATATAATATTATGTGGCTCTTCAGTCTAGTAGCGAAATTATATAGACTGTAACATAAACATAACATAACATCACGCCTGTATTTCCCCGAAGGGGTAGGCAGAGGTGTATAGTACACCAACATTTCGCCAGTTATGTTATAGTCCCATGTAATAATGGGCGAGCCTATTGCCATTAACCGGGCACTAATCCATCCACTGCTACTGAGAATTAAAGAAAATTAATTAATTAATTTCTAATTATTATAGACTGTAAACATAGCTGTAGCTCGCCCCCTGTGGCTCGGCCAAATGGCCGTAAGAGAACCTCCACGAGTGACGATATTTATTTGATCGCCTGGCACACCCTGGGCAGTCAGCCCCGCTACCAACCTGCTGACTGGCTAATCTTTGACCATGAGCTATTATCATTATGTAGCTCATGTTAACACTAAAGAAGATGATGGGACCATCTCGGGAGAAAATTCTTTAGAACAAGAAAATAATAAAAAAAACAACTGAATATCTGTTACATATTTAATTATTTACATTATATATATATCTATATATATCTTTAAAAAAGAATCATCCAAATCAGTGCATAATGTCGGAGTTATGCGCCCAAACTTACATAAAATGAAATAAATACAGACTAGTTGAAACCTTTTTAAAGTCGGTTAAAAAGGACGCATCTTTTTTTACATAAAAAAATAAAACAAAATTATTTGAATTAAAACTATCGAACCACAGATTTAATCTGTGTATCGAACCGAGATTTTTGGCATTTTTTTATAAAGTGGCAAAGAAATATCGTTGGTTTGATTTCCTCTCACTTTTTATATTTATACAATCTAAATATTTTTTGTAAGTACTGCATGAACAGTGTGCATAAGGTTTTTGAAGTCGGTTTTATTTTTCTTAGTGGCTATTTGTAGTTTGCTATTGCCATTTATTCAATATTTAGTAAACAATAAAAACGGTATAATTTTTATAAATATTTTTCTTTTCTAGTCTCATAACATCATGTTTTAAATAAATCAATGAAATTTTATAGAAAAAAAAAAACAAAATTATATTATTAACATTATGTTATGATTTAAATAAATAAATCAATCCTTAGCATGGATTTACCGCAGGGAGTGAATGACCGGAGCGGAGCGGAGGTACCGTCGCGTTTCGTGTCGCCTGCGACTCTGCGCATCGAGAATAAATACGTCGCGCTGAATTGGCGGGGGCTGCGGTAGCGTTATTTAGCTCAAAGGTCTGGGATAACCTCGCCTTAATGAACGCATATTTCTATGTTTGAGCAGCTAAGGAGCAAACGAAATAATCAAAGGATCTGTTTTCCATCAAACAAAAATGCACAAATTAGTAAAAGCATATTTTGTATGGCGCCTCGCATTTATAATCATCTTAGGTTTAAAGAATCTTTATTCTCAAAAAGAACAATCAGTTCACTTATAATATGAGAAGCTTACATTATTTTTAAAATTACACATAGGTCGTCGTTTAAATACGAAGCATGCAAATCTAGCTATCTAATCTACAAATTCATACAATAGTTAGTTTTTTTTTTTGAACGAACGTATTATAGTGTGTGTGTGTGACTGTCTCTTCCTATAGATATATTGAATTTTTCGAACATTATATTGCATATTATAGTGTGGTTGAGTATCTTAATGAAAAAATAAATCTACGTTGTAATTGTATAATAGGTTTTGACATCGCGATAAAGCACTTTTAATTATTTACATTTGACATGTTTCCATATTTACTTTGACATTAAGATATTGTATTATTCTGGACGTATGTAATGTATTATGCTTTATTGCTTTAGACGCTTCAGTTAATAGCTTGGCGTAGAATTGTGTATTTCCTGTTGCATGCTAAATGGCAGAACATAGCTGCACAAGATTGTTTTTATGACAATATTCATGTAACACCTACCTTACCTTTATTCGCAATAAACGATTGAATTGAATTGAACGTATATGAAACAAAAAAGGTATGTCAGTATCGCAGCGGGTAGCAATCCATAGTCAAACACCACCCAGGCCTACTCCAATGGGAAAAAAGCGTGATAAAATATGTGTTCATTTACAAACTGTTCTAATAAACACCTCGAAATCTCTATTTAGTCCTAACGTGAAAAGAAAAAAGAAAGAAAGAAAGAAAGAAAAAATATTTATTTGCTTCAAAAGTGACGCACAAATTTACCAAAAAAATTCAAGAACACAGAACTAATACAGGTACAGAGCCAAGAAGTGTGGTAAGATATGCTTCACATCCGCGCGAAACGGCCACCGCTCAGCGTATTGCGAACCATTATAATCTCAAAACAGTTCCCAACTTGAGCTACCACACAAACAATCAACAATAATTTCTTAAAAACCGCTTCTTTCCAGGCCGGAGCAGTTCGAACCAGTTCAAACCGGTTGAAATAAGACAGCTGAGCTAAAACAAAGAGCACACTTCAGCTTCACTTCGCTTTCCGTTTATGAGTTCCTGGTATATCTCCTTTAAATGTATACAGATGTTTGAAGTTCCTTAAGGATTGTGTGTTTGTTGGTACAATCTGGAGAACTTGAAATCTTCTGTTTGTTAAGGTTAACAATATACAATGTGTTTCCAATAAAATCATAACCACAGTTAATTTTAAAAAGGAGACATAACTCAGTCTTGAGAAACACAGTCCTGCCTTGTCTAGTATAGAAATTGAACCTCTCACAGAAAACGTAAATTTTAAATGCTTTCTGATTTCCCAATATAAGATTCCTCTCATCAAACTTAAGATAAGATCAAGATGCCCGTAAATAAACGGCACGTAGCCCAAATAAGGTCCAACTTGAAACTCTCCTTCGTTAACAGTATTCGTTTCCATAGCAACAATAAAGATCCCTAGTGATAAATTAACATTTCGATCGACCCATCCTGGGTTATAGAAGTCATTTACGTAAGCAGTGTGCCGGTATCCTATCAATTTCATAGAAAATGTACGGAGCTCCATCAAAATTAGGGGCCTTCCCTTTTGTTTATGATAAGGTACAGCTGTTGGTAACTCCTGGAAGTAATAAAGTCTTAAGGTACTCTGTTTTACGTGTTCCTGATCTAAATAGGACCTTATTTTATAGTTTCTGCCTGAAGATTCTTTGTTACGTTTATATTGAAAGCTGGGACTAATTTGGTAGTAAAAAATGTGCTTGCTTTAGCGAAATGATCCTTTTTTGTTTCGGACTAAGACTGATTATACTGACATATTAAGAAAATCGCCGTTATAATAACAGGCGACTGATGTCTGCAACAAACCTATTTTTTTTTTTTTTTGCCTTGGGGAAGTCCTCGTGGACGCACTCCGCCCGGGGTAGGCGGAGCCAGTTTCGGACTCTTACCGACTAAAACCACCACGGTGTTCCTTCAACTACCTTAGCCGGGGGCGTGGGAACCCGTTAGTATTCACACAACCACCCCCGACAGGTCCTGGCTCGCCATAAGCAGGCGAGCCCCTTCTCCCCGTGCAGCCTAACGTTGGCCGCACCCTCCTAGGCGGCGCACACGGAACACTGCACGCCACCTCAACTCAAGGGCCTTTAGCAGCTATGCCAGCTGCGCACACTACGCCAGCTGTGCCAGCTACGCTAGCTGCTGATCGGGCAGCAGACTACCCTGAGTCTGCTACTCGCAGGCCCTATCCTCCGGTAATTTTTATAGAGGTTTTCTTCCTCGCGGTCTGGGCGGTAAAGCCAAGACCCTCGGTCCCAAGAGGCGCGAGAACACTACTCAGCGGTCACTCCTGGGGTTACGAGATCGACGGGGGCAGGGAAGGACAGTCCCCCCGCTGCCTGCCCAGTGGCAGGGTGAGTGCACACCGGGCCCGCCCCTGCTCCTCCACTGTGCCCTCTGCTGGCATCAGAGGGACACTTGGAGCAACTTCCCTTTGGCCCAACCTATGAAATTTCAGTAATTAAATGTAGATCACCACTATTTGCCCCTTGATAATTAGTTCTTCTAATCAGCCCCCCGATTCAGAACCACACGATAACCAGTTATCGATCGATTCGGTTTGTTATCTCTTTTTCTCTCGTTGCGTGAATCATCAGACGAAACGGGACAACAAACCGAATCGGTCGACAACTGGGTATCGTGTGGTTCTGAATCACCCTGCAGTTTCGACCACTTACATGACCCGTCAAAACTGCCGCGTTAGTGATTAGCCAATAGCCGCCTTAGAAGGGCTACTCGGATTGCAGTACCCCGCCTCAGCTAGTTGACAGAATTTATTCTACGTATTATATTCAACATTAGGTGTCTTTTTGGTCGATGATTACGTATTTGCATCGAAATACTTCTGACAAACCAGTTCGTCCTGCCTGTCATGACTTACGGTGCCAAGACACTGACAGTTAGGCTAGTCCACAAATTCAAAGTCGCTCAGCGAGCTATGGAGCGAGCTATGCTTGAAGTTTCTTTGAAGGATAAAATCCGTAACGAGATTATCCGGAGAAGAACCGGAGTGACCGACATAGCTTGTAGGATTAGTAAGCTGAAGTGGCAGTGGGCTGGCCATGTCTGTCGAAGGACCGATGGCCGCTGGAGCAGACGAGTCCTTGAGTGGAGACCGCGAATTGGCAAACGCAGTGTTGGACACCCCCCAGCCAGGTGGACCGACGACCTGATGAAAGTAGCCGGGGGAGACTGGATGCGGAAGACAGAGGATCGAGTGTTGTGGCGCAATCTGGGAGAGGCCTATGTCCAGCAGTGGACTGCGATAGGCTGAGTTGATTGATTGACTTCTGACAACAAAAGTATGACATAACAAGACAAAATTATATTCTTTCACCTGGCGCCACCTGGCCTATATTAAATGTTATACAAACACTATAAACTATAATTAACTATATTCAAACAGCAGAAGTTAATAATTCTTAACTGTACAATCAATATTGGACCTTGTAGCCTCTGATATAAAGGTTTATTTATTATTTGGGTAGCGTAACTGTTGATGCATAATTTGTTTATGTAGTGCGCTTTATAAAATAAATATTTTCATTTAAATATGATAAAGAAAAGAATCACCTGCAAACATAGACTCATAAATATTATAGAATAGAAAAAATGATTAATAATAAAACATTTTTATGTTGTCCATAGTTAATCGAGTTAATCTTAATTCTGCTATAACTGACATTTTGTCCTCCTAAGTCTTTAATCCAGTTTATTAAAATACAAAGTTCTTCTAGGGATTACCAGACTAATCTAATCCGACCTAACTTGGACGCTTTTAAGTTAAACATTTTACTCAAAATTTTTTTTTTATTGATAAGTACTCTTTAGACCAAGTTTTTAATTATAAAATACCTATTTAGCAAAAATACATGAAACTCATTCAAATACAGCGTGAATTTCGGGGATGAAAAAATCTATGCATCTCTAAGTTCACTAGGTTCACTAGTAAGACACAATAAGATTACAATGACAAACTATTAATTAGCTGCTACCAGCTGCTTTGTGACCGCTCAGGGTGAGCAAAATAGTGTCACAAGTTTGTGTGTCCCTATATAAACAAATGTATGTAAGATGTGTGTTATCGGTGGTGGTGGTGATGGTGGTGTCGTTACGGTTAGTCAGAAGCCTGAAAGTCTTACAACTGGTCTAACCTCAAAATGTCAGTATTACCATAGAATATATACTAACGACAAAAAGCGACACTTAAGCATGTGTGCTCGTAAAATTGTTCGCGGCTATGTGTGCGGGTCGGGGCGAGCGCAGGGGCCGTACGCGGTGCGCGGCGTATGGAACGGGCAGTCTCTCGGCTGCCCCGGCCAATATATTGCATGTAAACGCAATCCCTCACGGTCACCGGCGAGCGAGCTCACACGTACAGGGGAGTGTCACCGCTGTGGTTTTACTAGTAACTGGGTTGCGGGTGTTTGATGACAGTCACTCCGTGTAAAATACTGATGTTCAGCCGCATCTGAGACTGGAAGCTGACCACAATAAAAAGGCTCTGAGGATGATGTGTTTGTGTAACCGTACCCAAAGAAAACTTGTTACCGTGTCCCTTTAAAATATTCTTTTCACAAATTTATAAACCCCAAAACCTGCCAACTACAAGTTTAAGTTAAACCTGTAACAATACAGCAACTACTGTTATAATTGCTACTAGGGATTGAATGGAACAAACGCCGTTGAAGTTTAATTAAGAGGCTGTCAGTCGAATCGGGCGGGCCCAATGTGGAATGTTTAGAACTTGGCGCTTTGAATTTTGTAGTCACGTCATCAAGGAAGTTCTGGTGTAGTGGAATTACTCATTATAATCTGATTTATTTGTGGAGGAAATGTTTCGAAAATTTAAACTTAAAAATCTCTTATCTAAAAGATCTAAGGCTTAGATTTTTTTTTAAGCATTTGAAGGTTTGCTAAGTCAAGCTGATTGCACCATGGCAGATTTCATTGAGTCCTAAAGCAATCAATGACAAACAAGATCCTAAGAAAAAAAAAACGCGTATTAATACGGTTAAACTTAGTTTTATTAATATCATAAGAATCAGAATCATTTGCAAAATATTTAACTATTCTCGAAAATTTGGAACTAACTAAATGCAGTGAAGATCTTCTATGGCAAAATATAAAAGCTATTCATGGTTCCACAAATCTACACTCGTTTTTTTTTCACTAATTTATCATTATGAAATAAAATAGGGAAGCATCTGGACTGGACCACTAACAGGTGCAATAAAGTAGAAAAATAAATATTAGATATCAACAACTTATTAAAATCAAACCAGTACTTATCTAGTACTAATCTAAGAAACTACTGAGAAGAAATTACGAAACTAGATATTGTTGTGCCTCAAAACTAGGAGGCTGTCAGTTGCGTGGTTTAGAAACTTTGGACTTTGTGTCTGTAGTTGTGGTTATGGTAGTTCAGATCAACTGGAAAGTTGGATGGTCGATAATACACTACTCAAGTTATCTGTACAGGTTCAGGGAACATTCTTTATACACTATTAGCTTGTAAACATACCCTTTTGAACATGCACCTTCTAACATGTCGATCATTAATAGTTTCGCTTACGTACCTATTCCAGGAATTATTATTATAAGCCTGAAATCTCCGTCTGGGCCTGCCGCGTTGACGTCTGCCATGTAAAGGGACCCAATGAGTTGTTAGTTTGGCCCAGTGGTCGTCTGACATGCGGCAGATATGTCCAGCCCAGTTCCACTTTAAAGTGGCAGCCTTCCGGGTGACGTCAGCTATTTTTGTTCTGGAACGGATCGTTGTGTTTCTTATCCGGTCTACAAGTTTTATGCCCAGAACACTCCGTTCCATAGCTCTTTGGCAAACCTCAAGCGTGGAGCTAAGTTGATTTGTTAAAGACCATGTTTGGGATCCATATGAGGATGTTGACCAAGCAAACGGCAACTGAAGAATTCCACGAATGGCAACTACCAATATTTTCGGCAGATGCTCTTCATGGAACAATAATACAATCAGCAATGATATTTAAAATTACAGATATGCTACTGAGCTCGCAATCTGAAAGCTCGGAAACGTCCTAATTAGGACGCACCTATTCACCTATTCTATGCAAGAAACCAATATTAATAATTACTATTAATTTAATAATATTATGATTAGTGACCAAGAATACCATTTGTCATTTTTATTTTATAACACCACATTTCATTATTCTGTGACATTTCGAATTGTATAATTAATTTTTTTTTTTTTACTAGCATATTGATTCATATTTCTCATTTAGATTTTAAATACACATTTGTACGCCTGCTGGCATAACATAGCGGACTCTTTATTGTATTTAAGAACTTTATATTATTTTTTCTACCTATGGTACACAAATGAATTAATGACTTATGACTTAACCATATAGTCTACAGTTATGTTCAATTTTTTTATTAAATCACGTAACTTGTACAAATCAATATTAAAATGCCGTCCTAGAAATAGCTTTACCACATTTTATTTGCAACTAGAAAGTTGAACTAGAAAGATTATGATCAAATTATTCAGCAATAAAACTATAGAGCTATAAATGAGCAATTAAAGAACGTTAAAGCCTTTGTTTAAATTGTCACCTGTTGTATCGAAGCCTACTCTAATCGCTTGCTAAGTCGTAAAAAATACTGATTGAAATAACTATCTAAGTGCTAAGCTGAAGCGGGCTACTGAATCGTATGATAAATCTTTATATTTGTACTGTAGGTAATCAAAACATTTTATTTATTTTATCTTATCACATTTATTTATTTTATCTTATCACAATCAATCCTTATACCTCGGAAGAATAAAAAAGGCGGACGGAATCTCTCTAAACTATAAGTGAAGCATTCATAGTATGACGGCTCCCTTAAAAGTACGGGCCGGCACGTACACATTACACATGACATCATAGTATGCCAAAAAGCCGCAATTACGCAAAATTTCTAGCGTGACAGTAGTCATTGTTGTAGTGTCACAAATAAAATAACAGTCAGGGAGTGGGTCCCCTATCTACTTGTCCGGTAGCGTGGGATGACACACGCACGGGAACGCGTCCCCGGCTCCCCAGCTACTACTTACTCTATCCCCCTATCGTCCGAGTCAGTAGTATCCCGTTACCTGTTTCCTATCTAAATTCCACCAATGTCCTTACCCAATCACCCAGTCCTTCCCTTGTCCCTAATCCTTTCCACTCCGCCAATCTTGGGTCTGCCGTGCCCAGAGATGCGTGGCTAGGGGCGAGCCTAGTCGTAAGCGTGCCAATTTGCCCTGGGGTTGGGCGCCCCCAGAACATGGCTAGCCTTACCTGGTATGCGGGGCTCTGCCAGGCTCGACAGTTTTTTTTCCCTTGCTACTCGTGGGAACACAATGGTTTCAAAAAATTTAAATAAACCATATGGCGGCGACGCGGTTCGCCACTCGTCACGTCTTGTTTCTCATGGGGGCGGAAAGCGGTCTGTGGAGACCTGCTTTGCTACATTGAACGTTAGAGGGGGAATGGATGGTAAAATAAATGAGGTTTGTCAAATGATGAATGAAAGAAAGATTGATGTACTATGTGTGAATGAAACAAAGCGGAAAGGATGTGATACCACCAAATGTGGAAAACATACCGCATATTGGTCTGGGGTAGACAAAACGGCCAGAGGCTGTCACGGAGTCGGCCTAATCCTTTCCGAAAGAATGGCAGAGTGCGTGATTGAGTTGCAATTCTTGAACCCACGACTCCTCTGGGTTAGACTTAAAGTCGGACTAACTCGCCTTTTTGTGTTGGGGGTATATGCTCCTACAGATAAGGGTACGAGTGCTTCCCAGAGAGTCCAAAAAGAGAGGGAACAGTTTTGGGACAGTGTGACGGATGTCTTGCGCATTTGCAAAGACAATGAAAGGTTAGTTATGTTAGGGGATTTCAATAGTTGGGTGGGAGTGAAACGTGATGGCTATGAGAAGGTGCTTGGTTCGTATGGAGACGATAGAGTAAATGAGAATGGAAGTAGTGTGCTTGAGATATGTTTGGAATGGAATCTTTGTGTGACAAACACTATGTTTGCCCACAAAAAGATTCACATGTATACATGGGAAAACGCTAATGTGAAAAGTATGATTGATTTTGTGATAGTGGATGAGAGATTGAGGAAGAAAGTATTAGACACCAGATCGTACCGAGGAATAGGAGTCGATACAGACCACTTCCTGGTAGTTTGCCGAATGAGGGGTCTTTTTAAGAAATGGCGACATCGTATTCCGGAACCTTCGACGGTACTAGAAAGAATAAAAGTTGAGAATTTACAAGATGATGAGGTAAAAGAAGAGTTTAAAAGGAAATTGAGTGAAAAGTTTGACGGATCAGATGATGTGTGTGATATAGAAGAGTTATGGGATGTTTTTAAGAAAGGCGTCGTGAATAGTGCTATCGAAGTATGTGGAGTGACTAAAAGGAGAAATGGCAAACAAGAAAAGAATGTATGGTGGAATACGGAAGTACAGAAGGTAGTGTGTGAGAAGAAGAAAGCATGGGTAGACTGGCTGGCAATAAGAGCTGACCAGAGAATGCAAAAGGCGACGGATGAAGATGTGGCTAAGGCCAAAAAGGAATATAAGAGAATAAAAGAAATTGTGAAGGAAATTGTGAAAAAGAAGAAGGATGAGCAAAAGGATGATTTTGATGAACGGTTATCTGAAGATTTCCGGAAAAACATTAAGTTTTTCTGGAAATCCATAAAAAGAGCCAGAGGAAAATCTGCAACCTCGGAGCTCAATAACATCAAAGACAAGGATGGAAATATAATGAATGAGGAAGGATGCGTGTTAAAGAGATGGAAAGAGTATTTTGAAGGACTGTTTGAAAAAGAGGTGATGCAAGTATCGACGGTGATGGACGAAAGGGCAGACATTGAGGATAGGTTTTGTATGGATGAAATTGTAAAAGCGTTGAACAGAATGAAATCAGGAAAGGCTCCAGGGTATGATAGGATATCAGTCGAAATGCTGAAGGCTGGACAGGGCGTGGTGGCTAGTCTGCAGTACCGTCTTTTCAACTTGTGCTGGAGTAATGGCCTGGTACCAAAAGACTGGTGTAAGGCCGTGATTGTGCTGCTCTACAAAGGAAAAGGGTCACAACAAGACTGCAAGAATTACCGTGGCATTAGCCTTTTAAGTGTTGTCGGTAAATTGTATGCAAAAGTATTGATTGAAAGAGTGATGAAAGTAACTGATGAAAAAATATGGGATGTGCAAGCGGGATTTAGAAAGGGCATGGGGTGTACGGATCAGGTCTTTTCCTTGCGATGCATAGCTGAAAAATGTTTGGCCAAAGGTCAAAAAGTCTATTGCGCTTTCGTGGATTTGGAAAAGGCCTACGACAGAGTGATGAGGAATGAACTATGGTCTGCTTTGTCTATCTATGGGGTGAATAGCAACCTGATTCAAGCGTTGAAATCTCTCTATGCGGATTCTAGCGCTTGTGTCAGGATTAACGGCGCCTACTATGACTGGTTCAGCATCGATAAGGGTGTGAGACAGGGATGTGTAGCGTCGCCGTGGCTGTTCAATCTATTCATGGACAGTTGTTTGAAAGATTTGAAAGAGAGTGAAAATGGTTTAGAAATGAATGGGTTACTTGTCAAATGTCTCCTCTATGCCGATGATCAAGTTATCCTTGCATCGTCGGAGGGGGAGTTACAGACGATGGTAACAATTATGGATGGTGCTTTGAAGAGTAAAGGAATGAAAGTTAATGTTAGTAAGACAAAAGTTTTGGTTTTTGAAAAGGAAGAAGTTATGACAGAGTGTAATATTTTGATAGGTGACGAAAAGGTGGAACAAGTGAAAGATTTTGTATACCTGGGTTCCATCTTTACGAGAGATGGCAAGCATGTGAAGGACATTGAAAGGAGAGTGAGTGCTGGTAATCAGGTGAATGGGGCACTACACACCTTCATGAACAGCCGCAAAGTGTCGGAAAAGGCACGGCTGGCTGTTCATGGGGGAGTGTTAGTGCCTACACTTATGTATGGTAGTGAAAGTTGGGTATGGCAGAAGAAACATGAAAGCAGAATAAATGCAGTAGAAATGAGAGCTTTGAGAAGTATGTGTGGTGTAACTTTGAGAGATAAAGTAAGGAATAACATGATAAGGGAGCGTTGTGGAGTGAAAGAAGATGTAGTGACAAAGATTGAGAAAGGTATGTTAAGATGGTTTGGACATATAGAGAGGATGGACGAGAGGAGATTGACGAAACAAGTATACGAAGCGAGTGTGGATGGAAGAGTTGGAAGGGGACGACCTTGGCGAACGTATCGCGATCAAATCGCGGATGTTCTCAAAAAATGCCAGGTTAAGAGTTCTCTAAACCGACGAGCATGCATGACGAGGTTAATGGACGTAGATGAAGCGAAAGAGGTGTGTCAGGATCGTAGCAGGTGGAAATCCGTAGTCTCTGCCTACCCCAATGGGAAACAGACGTGATAATATGTACGTGGGACACTCGGAAAGTTTTGCGAAACTAAAAAAAATTGTTCTATACGTACATATATTTTTATCAAATCTTTTCAAAGTACTTTCCACCAGCCTCTATACAAAGATTCATGCGCCTAAACCAGTTTTCAAAACACTTTTTCCAGTCCGCCGCAGACACCTCGTTTACAGCCTGCTCGAACGCAGCCAGCGCATCTTCCGGCGACGAAAATTGTATCCCTTTGAGCTGATTTTTTATTTTTGGGAATAAAAAGAAGTCACACGGTGCTAGATCAGGGCTGTAAGGAGGGTGACCCAGGAGTTTGACTGGCGTGCTGTCCAGGAAGTCCCTCGTTTTGAGTGCGGTGTGCGCAGGTGCATTGTCGTGGTGGAGCAGTAGCCCGCGGAGCCCTGTGTTTGGTCGCTTGTTGCTTATAACAGAGAAAACTTCTGGCAAACATTTGGTAGTATACCATTCGGCATTAATGCTTCTTTGATCCCGTAAGGGAATTGATACCAAGTGACCAGTCAAATTAAAAAAGCTAGCGATCAAAATCTTACCCCCGCTTCTAGATCGCTTCACTTTGGTAGGCGTTGGCTCATTTTGAAACACCCAAACAGTCGACTGGCGCTTGGTTTCTGGGTCGTATTGATAAATCCAGGACTCATCACCTGTAACGATGTCGTAAACACGCCGAGACGAGCCTGCTTCAAATTTGTTAAGCATATCACGGCACCATTCCACCCGGGCCTGCTTCTGAGCATCGGTGAGGTTGTGCGGCACCCAGCGTGATACTATCCTCCTCACGCGAAGATGGCTGTGTAGAATCTCGTGAACGCTTCCCGATCCAATCTTCAATATGTGTTGAATCTCCTGATATGTAATTCGCCTATTGTCTTGGATTAAATTTTTCACTGCTAGCACGTTTTCTTCGGTAACAGCCGTCAAAGGGCGACCGCTTCTTTCGTCATCCCCCAAAGTTGGTCGACCGCGCTTGAATTCGTTATACCAACGATACACGGTTGCCTTGGAAGGGCCTTCATCCATGAATGCCATTTGAAGTCTATCGTACGATTCATCCGGTTTCAGGCGACACTTGAAATCGTATAAAATCATAGCTCTAAAATGTTCCCGGCGCAGATCCATATTTCAGTGAGACACAATACTTTGAATTAACTCGCAAAAAATGTGGAGGGAAATTTTGAAATTGGAACTTACTTATTTTTACTTATAAATAATCATATTTTCGAAAAACATTATAACTGGCCAGTCTCCCATATATAAAAACTTTTTTTCGCAATACTTTCCGAGGGGCCTGGTATGTATGTATAAATCCGGTGTGTTAAAATGCTTTAATCAGTAGAAACAGTAATCGGCGCGAGACTAAAACGATTCTTGCTGATACCACTAGCCTTATGAGTACATTGTCATCATCATCATCATCATTTTAGCAGAAAGAAGTCCACTTCTGGACATAGGTCTCCCCCAAGCATCGCCACAACGACCGGTCCTGCGCTTTCCACATCCAGCGGATTCCCGCGACCTTTGGGGAAGGTAGTATTTAACCAACCAACTGCGATCGCCAACCCGTCTGCCAAGCGTGGCGATTATGGCATATCACTCAAAAATTTGTATATTGTGCTTGAAATAAATTTTATTCTATTTTATTTATTTGGTGCCTATTCCTTTTCAAATATAGCTTATTAGCTATATTTAAGTTAAGTTATTTATTTAGTTATTTTAAGTTTTATTAAACTTCTCGGTATCGCAAAACCTCCTATTGTTTTACTGATCCTAGCTTTGTGCTTCCTGATTGCAAATCACTAACCAGTTTCGAAGTTTATAAAAATAATATTCAATAAACGCTACCTCTTTTTTTTCGACCCATATCCCAAATAAATACTCGTCAAACATCACGAGTGTCGGCCGGCACGCGTCTCTGTTTGTTTAACAACTTTTTTACACCAGTTAAATTAATATGACATGATATTAATCCGACAAGTATTAAAATGTATTACTATTGTATGTGACATCCTTATAGACAAAAGTTGGATAGGATGGATTGTATAACAAAGAAAAAATATTGTTGTTTGGCCGACAATTACAATCACATGAGACTTTCCATCTTCATGTCTCAGTTTGGCGAACCGACTTGCGGTACCATTTAGGCAACAGCCTAGGCGGTATCGCGTTTGTTATGGGCAAAGGTAACCGCTTAACGTCAGGTAGGCCTTTAGCTCGTTTCGCCATCTTATACTATAAAAAAAAAAAAAAAAAAAAAAAAAAAAAAAAAAAAAAAAAAAAAAACAACAACATACACCACAGGTTGGAGGATAAAAGGAAATACATGCTGAAATTGTAATCGCTTGATTCCCGATACATGGGATAAATCCTGAAATCGCGAAAAAAAATCAGGTGGTCCCTACATTTTATCGACTTAAGTGAACACAAATGTAGGGACCAACTGATTACTTTTTCGCGATTTCAGGGTTGGTCCCATAGTAAAAATTGTTCATAATGATGAGTACAGTGACCCCTTTTCGGGAATTAAGCGATTAAAATTTTAGCATATATACGTGGGACACTCAGAAAGTTTTGCGAAACTAAAAAAAATTGTTCTATACGTACATATATTTTTATCAAATCTTTTCAAAGTACTTTCCACCAGCCTCTATACAAAGATTCATGCGCCTAAACCAGTTTTCAAAACACTTTTTCCAGTCCGCCGCAGACACCTCGTTTACAGCCTGCTCGAACGCAGCCAGCGCATCTTCCGGCGACGAAAATTGTATCCCTTTGAGCTGATTTTTTATTTTTGGGAATAAAAAGAAGTCACACGGTGCTAGATCAGGGCTGTAAGGAGGGTGACCCAGGAGTTTGACTGGCGTGCTGTCCAGGAAGTCCCTCGTTTTGAGTGCGGTGTGCGCAGGTGCATTGTCGTGGTGGAGCAGTAGCCCGCGGAGCCCTGTGTTTGGTCGCTTGTTGCTTATAACAGAGAAAACTTCTGGCAAACATTTGGTAGTATACCATTCGGCATTAATGCTTCTTTGATCCCGTAAGGGAATTGATACCAAGTGGCCAGTCAAATTAAAAAAGCTAGCGATCAAAATCTTACCCCCGCTTCTAGATCGCTTCACTTTGGTAGGCGTTGGCTCATTTTGAAACACCCAAACAGTCGACTGGCGCTTGGTTTCTGGGTCGTATTGATAAATCCAGGACTCATCACCTGTAACGATGTCGTAAACACGCCGAGACGAGCCTGCTTCAAATTTGTTAAGCATATCACGGCACCATTCCACCCGGGCCTGCTTCTGAGCATCGGTGAGGTTGTGCGGCACCCAGCGTGATAGTATCCTCCTCACGCGAAGATGGCTGTGTAGAATCTCGTGAACGCTTCCCGATCCAATCTTCAATATGTGTTGAATCTCCTGATATGTAATTCGCCTATTGTCTTGGATTAAATTTTTCACTGCTAGCACGTTTTCTTCGGTAACAGCCATCAAAGGGCGACCGCTTCTTTCGTCATCCCCCAAAGTTGGTCGACCGCGCTTGAATTCGTTATACCAACAATACACGGTTGCCTTGGAAGGGCCTTCATCCATGAATGCCATTTGAAGTCTATCGTACGATTCATCCGGTTTCAGGCGACACTTGAAATCGTATAAAATCATAGCTCTAAAATGTTCCCGGCGCAGATCCATATTTCAGTGAGACACAATACTTTGAATTAACTCGCAAAAAATGTGGAGGGAAATTTTGAAATTGGAACTTACTTATTTTTACTAATAAATAATCATATTTTCGAAAAACATTATAACTGGCCAGTCTCCCATATATAAAAACTTTTTTTCGCAATACTTTCTGAGGGGCCTGGTATGTCATAGGATAATCGGAAAAATCCTATCTTTGCGAAAATCCTAGGAAGATTGCAAAAAACCGGATAATAGGAATGTAAGAGAAATTTTCGCAATCATCCGAGCTGTGTTCAGGATCATTGCAAAAATCCCAGTTTGTTTAGAAGGATTAGAAACTTGGACGCTGATTGGCTAATTTAAGAGTCGATGTTATAAAACATCTTCATTCTGGTTGGTTAGAACATGGCTCGAATGACGAAGGCATGTAGCCGTAAGCCAATCAGCGCATCGCTCATAACGTAAGCGGTTTTTCGTGACTTACCTAAGAAAAGCTGGATTTTTGCAATGATCCTGAAATTAACTCGAATGTTTGCGAAAAAAATTCATAGATTCCAATTATACGGTTCTTTGCGATCATCCTAGGATGTTGGCAAAATACGATTTTTCCGATTATCCTACGACATATATATTCAGTACTTGATTCTCATTCCAAATGCTATATGTATAAAAAACTGCCACATCTATTTTTAAAATATTGTTCTAATCGCTTTCATCAATAACTGTGGACCAAAGACATTTGTATACTGTTACCTAACTTTATGCTGTGGACACTATTCTGCGCTTACAAGTCAAAGTTTCATGCAGTGAGGTGATGCATCTAGCACGGCAGTGGCTATCAGTCGCTTGTTACACCCTGTTTGTCTTTTGAGCTAGCCAGAAGAGCCCTGAACAGTCAGAGGTGGTCAGAGCAGCGCGAGCTTTTTTTCTCCTGTACGCCTGGTTTATCGTGGAATATTTATTAACTTTTTTTTTTTGTTGTTTGCTCATTCTACCATATTCTTGAATATTTTCTTTGGTCACCCAGTCATGTTTATGTCCATATTTCGAATGGATATTGTGTTGGTGTATGTGAGACAAGTGCCTGTAAATGCAACTAAGATGTATGTGGAATCTTACCCATTCTTCTTTTTGTCGAGTAGGCTGAGTGGCTCTGGCTAGGCCGTGTCGGAGTTTTCAGACCGCCTTAAGGGCGTCGGACAATACTTCCAATTAGCTTGTACTTCTTTTACTCCAGCCTTATGGAGAAGAGCCGAGAAGCTTAAAAAGTATTCTTTTAAAACAATCATGGTTACAATATTATTTGGTCAAGTTGAAGAATAGTATTTTTTTCTGAGCGTGGTAAAATTATGAAGCAATAACGTTTTTAAAATCACGATAAACTCCCTTTTAATTTTACCATCACGAGGATTCACCAAAACCTTAAAAACTCTAACAAAGATTTCTCCACCTCGAAATCGAGAAAGATTTTCAAACAGTAGAAGAATTAAACTGCTCGCAGTCTGCAGTTCCTTTAATCCAGGTGGAATCGATTGAGCGGTCGGCACTCTCAATAATGCAACGAGAAATGTTTAAAAACAGTCTTTAGACTGTGGAGAGCTCTCACTGCTGTTGCGATGCTTTTGTTTAAGGCTTTGACGTCTGTGTTGAGCGGTCGAGGTTTTATTGTAGTAAACTGCAGTTGCATAGTGAAGTTTACGATGGGATTTTGCACGTAGCTGTTGTTTGGGTTAACTTTTATTTTACTTGCATTAAAGATTCCCCGAAAGATTTTTTTAGGAACACCTAACTAACAAAGGAATGGTGGTGCGGCGCGCGTATATCGCCAGCGCTGTGTCATGGCCGGCCGTAACGCGCCTCGCTCCCCGCGTCCCGCACTACCCCCTCCGTTCGCCTCACTTTTCGTAACGCATTCACCAGCTTACCCCCAAGCGTGACTAAAGGTTTACTTCAAAAAAAAATTTGAAGGGATGGCAAATATGTGGGGTAGTGATGGCGAAATGTATGGTCCCTACTGAGACGAACGCACGGTAAGCGAGAGGCTAAGCCAGATACCAACCAGTTGTCTAACTGTCTTGGTCGAATAGTAGCACGTTGCTATTTACTAGCTATATCTAGCAGTGGCGAAGGGTCCATATAACACGATTCTCACCGGCATCCCTTTAGGAATTGCTTAAATACAGATCAACGATATTTCTATGATAATTTATTGTTCTAAAGTACAAACAAAGAATATAAAATTAAATTAAAAGTTGTTAAATTGTTTATTTTATTTTATTTAAGTGCGATCTTAGTTATTTTAGGATTTTTAGGTACCTACGGCTTCCCTTCTGGAAATATTCACCAGTGGCATGCATTGGCCTACTTCATTTGAATTTAGTTGAGGTGTATGTATTTTTTTTTTTTGTAGGAAGATTAATTTAGCATTAATAGGTCTATTTTAAAATAAATAATCATCGTACTCTGAAAGAAAGATAATTATTTACACCACTATTGAATTTAAATGAGGAAGGCACTAGGTACTGCCTAATTGCCTATATGCAATGCACGCCACTGGTATTCACCCTTCCCCACTAATACCTAGTCGCTACAGTTTTTTGGCATCCGCTATCCGCTTCCGCTGTCACTATAGTCGCTTCCAGCAACCACAGAGAGCTCCCTGATTACATACGTAGGGTATGAATAAGATATTCGATTTGGAATTAAAATCTTCACGCCATCTTTAACTAATTACAATTTATATTAATATGAAAGAAAGAAAGAATCATGTCTAAAAAAAAAAAGAAAAAAAAAATGAATGAATGAAATGTATGAATTATGTCTTTAGAAGCAGCAATGGTCTGGTATTTAAAGTCTCATTTTCCCATATGAAGTTATTGAATTATCACGTTTAGTAAATGTATCTTTATCATGGTTAGTATATCAGTAGGAAAAACAAATTAGGTATGTATTGAAAAAAATAACACACATACATTACACACGTATTGTTTGTATTGCCTGGTCGTCGGTCCATCTTGTTGGGGGCCTACTCACGCTGCTCTGCGCCTTCCACTACGCGGTTACCACTCCAGAACTTTACTGCCCATCGGCCATCCGTTCTGCGAGCAATATGCCCCGCCCACTGCCACTTAAGTTTGGCAATTCTGCTTATTCTTATTATTTTATTGCACACAAGAAAATCACAACAATACATAATAGTTTTGAAATTACATGTATTTAACTCATACGTGGGACACTCAGAAAGTTTTGCGAAACTAAAAAAAATTGTTCTATACGTACATATATTTTTATCAAATCTTTTCAAAGTACTTTCCACCAGCCTCTATACAAAGATTCATGCGCCTAAACCAGTTTTCAAAACACTTTTTCCAGTCCGCCGCAGACACCTCGTTTACAGCCTGCTCGAACGCAGCCAGCGCATCTTCCGGCGACGAAAATTGTATCCCTTTGAGCTGATTTTTTATTTTTGGGAATAAAAAGAAGTCACACGGTGCTAGATCAGGGCTGTAAGGAGGGTGACCCAGGAGTTTGACTGGCGTGCTGTCCAGGAAGTCCCTCGTTTTGAGTGCGGTGTGCGCAGGTGCATTGTCGTGGTGGAGCAGTAGCCCGCGGAGCCCTGTGTTTGGTCGCTTGTTGCTTATAACAGAGAAAACTTCTGGCCAACATTTGGTAGTATACCATTCGGCATTAATGCTTCTTTGATCCCGTAAGGGAATTGATACCAAGTGGCCAGTCAAATTAAAAAAGCTAGCGATCAAAATCTTACCCCCGCTTCTAGATCGCTTCACTTTGGTAGGCGTTGGCTCATTTTGAAACACCCAAACAGTCGACTGGCGCTTGGTTTCTGGGTCGTATTGATAAATCCAGGACTCATCACCTGTAACGATGTCGTAAACACGCCGAGACGAGCCTGCTTCAAATTTGTTAAGCATATCACGGCACCATTCCACCCGGGCCTGCTTCTGAGCATCGGTGAGGTTGTGCGGCACCCAGCGTGATACTATCCTCCTCACGCGAAGATGGCTGTGTAGAATCTCGTGAACGCTTCCCGATCCAATCTTCAATATGTGTTGAATCTCCTGATATGTAATTCGCCTATTGTCTTGGATTAAATTTTTCACTGCTAGCACGTTTTCTTCGGTAACAGCCGTCAAAGGGCGACCGCTTCTTTCGTCATCCCCCAAAGTTGGTCGACCGCGCTTGAATTCGTTATACCAACGATACACGGTTGCCTTGGAAGGGCTTTCATCCATGAATGCCATTTGAAGTCTATCGTACGATTCATCCGGTTTCAGGCGACACTTGAAATCGTATAAAATCATAGCTCTAAAATGTTCCCGGCGCAGATCCATATTTCAGTGAGACACAATACTTTGAATTAACTCGCAAAAAATGTGGAGGGAAATTTTGAAATTGGAACTTACTTATTTTTACTTATAAATAATCATATTTTCGAAAAACATTATAACTGGCCAGTCTCCCATATATAAAAACTTTTTTTCGCAATACTTTCTGAGGGGCCTGGTAATTGAGTTTCTTCGGGCTATGTCGGTTACTTTCGTTCTCCTGCGAATCTCCTCATTTCTGATTCAATCACGCAAGGACACTCCGAGCATAGCCCTCTCCATTGCCCTTTGAGTGATTTTGAGCCTTCTTATCAGGCCCAAAAAAAATGCATACATGCATACATAAACATAATCACGACTATTTTCCATTAGGGTAGACAGAGACTATGGATTTCCACCTGCTATGATCTTGAAACACCGTTTTCGCTTCATCTACGTTCATTAACCTCGTCATCCATGCTCGTTGGTTTAGAGCGCTCTTAAGACGCTGACAACAGCCCAACACCCCAAATAGGCTTCTTTTAAAAACATTTTTAGCTGTATCTATTCAGTTTGTGGCAGTGAAAAAAATATATGTTAATCTTAATCGTGTTTTCTAAAACTGTATTGTGCCCAAAACACGTTTTCTTGATGTTTTCTCGATAGAAAAGAATTGTAAACTAACCTCTTAAAACATGCTTTAAAGCAAACAATCTCTATTATTTACCAAATATTATAAATGAAATTAAGAAAACATTTAAGAAAGACGATAATCTAAAACACTATTGTTTCTGTTCTTCAAATAAGCTTTTAATTTTTTATTAAAAAAATATATTGTTAATTTTCATTCAAGTTGAGCGATGCACCCGACGTCCCTCCGCTCGTTGCCTCTCTTTCTTCTCTGTACAAATCGACAGTGACCGCAGAGGTCTGATTTTTTAGGTGTTGTCAGCGTCTTAAGCTGGCCTTTTTTGAGAACGTCTGTGAATTGCGCGATTTGCGCTTTTTATAGTGTCGTGTATATTATGTTCATTGCTTGACTATACATACATTTTAATGATCAGCTTACACACGTAGGTATCAAACATGATACTCATTATTTTGCCATAATTAAAAACCGACCAAGAGCATGTCGGGCCTTGCTCAGTATTATAGGGTTCCTAATTACAAACGAATCAAATCGAATATTAATCATTGCTATTTTAGTTTTTGCAAACAACGCCACCTAGCGCTGAATTTAAGAAGCTAAATTGATGAAGTGTGTCATATCAATATAACACAAAGTTACTTTTTGTGTCTTTTTTAAATAGGTAGTAACTAAAGGAGCATTATTTGCTACGATCATTTTTCTCTAAGGTCAATGACCTATGAACTAGGACGTCTTAAGTATTTTTCAGTTTTCTCACTATAACTCAAAAAATTATAATCACATTATACTCGAAATAATTTTAAAAGAGAGTTTTTATAAAGGTCTATCAATGTGGAAGATAATAAGTTCATACGTTGCATAGCTTAGAAATGGCAGGGGGGGACACATTGCAAGCCACTTTGGCGGGCTGTATTTCGCAGATGGTATACCTGATAAAAAAGTTGTGTATCAAACATTACCTTCATTTTAGTAGACCTATTCAATGGTACTACACACGAGGGGGTGCAGCGAAAAAAAATTTTTCATCCCTATTTCACATATATAGGCGCCACCCCTAAAATACGTAATCAAGATTTTTTTATTATTTTATAATTGAGATCTATATAGTGGGACAGCCCGATGTTCGCCCACTGGATGCGACTCCATAATCAGTAGTGGGCGAACCTAGGGTAAAGTTGCCATCATATTATAATAATAATTGATATAATAAATTTAAAATTGATTATATTAATTATTATTATTGTTTCATGATTGTTTTTATTTTTTTATGTGTGTAGGTATATTATTTAATGTAATTGTAATTTATTTTATTTTATTTATAAATTGTTTGATTTGGTGTATGGGTCTACTAGATGCCCGAAATAAAGAATTTTTAATTTAATTTAATTTATATTCAGACCATTTTTTATCAAAATTTCATTTACATATATTTATAACTGTAGAAGTTATTAAGGTGAATGCTACAGGGTAAGCCCGCGAAATTAAATTTTTTTAGCGTTTTTTGCAAATTGTAGCTTTATTTCACGTTGTAAATCGGTAAAAATATGATTGGGGCAAAAAGTAACAATATATCTAAATAATAATACTTATAAAAAATATTAAACTAGCTCTATCAGCTCTACAAGCTCGAAAATCGATAATTTGATCGTAAATTAATATTATCGAGCTAGTACAGCTAATAGAGCTAGGTTAATATTTTTTATGAGTATTATTCAGTAGATATATTGTTACTATTTCCGCCAATCATATTTTGACCGATATACAACGTGAACTAAAGCTACAATTTGCAAAAAACGCTAAAAATTTTGAATTTCGCGGGCTACCCTGTAGCATTCACCTTAAGCTGTAAAGGATTAGGACAGACGGACAGACGGACAGACGGACGGACATGACGAAACTATAAGGGTTCCTTGTAAGACTACGGAACCCTAAAAAAAGAGACTTTTCAAAAAAACCAAAAGTTACATTGAAACAAATAAAATGCATTTTTCATGAATAAAACTGTAAAATATTGGAAAATATTCCATCCCATATAATAAAAACAGGTGTACGAAGTTCAATCAACAATTTTTCATTATTTATAGGTGTAAACGTCAGTTTTCAGGCAACTCATGAAAACTGAAAGCGCTCATAGTTCAGACTCAAACATTTGTAATTACGCAACCCTCAGCGGTAGGGTTGACTCTTTTAGATAGGTACCTAGCGGGAATATTAACTAACAGTTATAGTGCATCTGTTTATCACAGAATGACGTTAGCTCATCCCTCGGGAAATTGGGGACTTTGGTGGACGTCTGCATGATCTAGATTTTTTTGTCGCTAGTGCTCAATATGTCGTACTCCTGCTTTACCTAATGAATAACATACGAATGCCTTGGCCAATGTTGTTTGCTTTTTTATGTTTTGGATCATAGGCAGAGAAGCTGTAATTAAGTAATGCCTACTTCTCCGCCAAATAGTGATGCTTGCATTGCTGTGTTTCGGTCTGAAGGGTACGGGTGCCGGTGAAATTACAATCAAATGAGACTTTCCATCTTCATGTCTCAGTTTGGCGAACCGACTTGCGGTACCATTTAGGCAACAGCCTAGCCTAGGTGGTATTGCAGTTGTTATGGGCAAAGGTAACCGCTTAACATCAGGTGGGCCTTTAGCTCGTTTCGCCATCCTATACTATAAAAAAAAAAAAAAACATCTATCACGCCATTTAATTGATAAACAAAGTTAATAAAAACAAAGTTTCATTAGTAGTTGTTTAAAAATATAATAAAATGCTATATGCAGCTCATAACGTTTTCAATTATTGTGTTACACTAACTACAAAAACCAAAAATTTAATTTCAAAATTCAAAAAGTTAGCTGGTCAGCAGCGGGATTCGATCTCGAAACTATCCAAAAAATCTACCCTTCAGGCCACCAGGCCACGGAATCAAGTACGAACCATGGCAAAATAACAGTTCATAATTCCAAAATCTCTCGCCTACTCGCAATTTCTATATTTTTCTCAATAACAGTTTTGAGATTCTATCCTTCATGACTTCCGATTTCGATGTAAAGTATAGTGTTTAGTTGCATCGCAGAACCAAATAAAACCAATAATTGAGATAAGATAATATCCTATATGTAGCTTCAGACTATGGGTATTTACCATACAAAGTTTCATTGAAATCTGTTCAGTAGATTTTGTGTGATTAGGGAACAAACATGTTTAGCTAACAGACACAGTTTTGACATTTCTACTGTTTTATTATAAGTATATAAATATAATTTAGAGTATATACATAAAACAATACAATTTAATACAAAACTCTTATTTGCTTAAAATCACGTATTTGCCGTTATTAAAATGTCAAACGCCAAAAATCTCGCAAACTAGTTTGACATTTCAATAACGTCAAATTGATCCAAACTCGTAGATATTATTTAGGCTTACATTCAGAGACGAATCTAAGCTTGAATTCATGCTTCCAACTGTCAAATACCACTACATTTTGACAGTTAGGAGCCATACACCTAGACCCAAACCCAAACCCAAAAAAATTACCCGTAGGCCATACAAGTGTGTGTGTCGCGTTGTCCCGCTCCTTTTGGAGGAGGCCTATGTCCAGCAGCGGGCGCATTTCGGCTGAAATTATGAGAATTGAACCCGCGACCCGTAGTGTAGAAGCCGTTGGCTTAAAGCCGATCGCTCAGCCACTGCGCCAATCGTGTCGTCAAATGTCAAATTATTTGTCGTCGGAAACGTCGTAAGTGCTCGAGAGAATTTTTACACTGGGCACAAAAAATATATAAATAAATATCTTTGGGACATTTTTACACAGCACCACCTAGTCCCAAACTAAGCAGAGCTTGTGCTATGGGTACTAGAGAATGGATATAATACTTATATACTTTTTTTTTTGTAAATACATACTTACAATACATAAGCAACACCCAGACCAACACAAACAGTTATGTTCATCACACAAATAAAAATGTTATTATTCATGAATAATTACACAATAATGTTATGTTTTTTAAACAATTACTCTTAGTATCATATTTAGAGTACAAAATACATAACACTGTACTGTAATTTATTAAAAAAGAAAGTTTTTTGTGCCTCGTGTAAAAAATGCTCTCGAGCACATACGAGGTTTGCTAGTTCAGCTGACGTTAGTATTATTTTTTATCGTTTTGAGACAACCCTGATGCAACTAGCGGGCTGATTGCGAAAGTTCAGTGAAAAATATTGAAGCCTTTTAGCGTATTTTTATTTGAATGTTGTTACAAAAGCAAATCTACGTCACTGTTTCTTTGGTGATACAGTTACTTGTATTGTATTGTATCAATGCAGAATGACAACGACTTGACGACTCCTTTTTTTACGTGGTTGGTATTCCATGCGGCTTTGATTTCCATATGACATATACATATTGTTGTTGCTGTTTATATGAACTTGTTCAGGGAGTTTGTGTGTGTGAAGATTTTGTAACAGAAGAAAACTATGGGAAAGGAATAAAAAAATATAAACTAAATGTCAATTATCTGTATGGATGAAGGGTATGCAAAATTTATTAAGTATTATTCATACTAGTACAGTCAACCACAAGGTGGACCGATGACCTGGTAAAGGTCGCGGGAATCCGCTGGATGCAGGAAGCGCAGGACCAGTCGTTGTGGCGATGCTTGAGGGAGGCCTATGTCCAATAGTGGACGTCTTTCGGCTGAAATGATGATTATAGTGAGTATAAATATTTTTCAGAGGATGGGCAGCAGCGTTCTCTGAGTATTTAACCAACCAACTGCGATCGCCAACCCGCCTGTCAAGCGTGGCGATTATAGCATATCCCCCCTTAATTGGGGAGACCTATGTCCAGCAGTGGACGTCTTTCGGCTGAAATGATGAAGATGATAAATATTTTTGAAAGTACGTTATTGTTCAATTAAATTATTTTAAATTTTAAATTAAATTGTATATTAATATTTAATAATACCTATATATAAAATTATTACGTACGTATAGTCAACCGCAGAACAATGGTAAAAATCCATTATCAGCCGAGCTAGTTTAGTATGTAAGCTTCATATAAGACAGATTCTACTTATACTGGTTATTTATCATCGATATTTCGAATGAACTCTCGCAGATGGCACCCAAGATAGGTGCCCTAACTGCTTAACCGGGCGGGTGGTGAAGAATCCCGTGAGCGACTCCATCCACCGAGATCTGACCTAGCTATTTCATTTGTCATATTATTTTTATTTTATGTGTTCAAATCTAGGTTGTAGGTGTTGGTAGGTTAGGTTTTTATAAGCCCAACCTCCATAAAAATGTGCCCATGGTGTTTTTACATAACAGAAACATTATTTAGTTACAAAAACCGGCCAAGAGCATGTCGGGCCATGCTCAGTATTATAGGGTTCCTTAAGTAGGTGTAATTACAAACGAATCAAATCGAATATTAATCATGGCTATTTTAGTTTTTGCAAAAATCGTTAGCATTCGCGACTCAGAGCGTGTTGTTAGTAGCGCCATCTAGGGTTAAATTCAAGAAGCCAAATTTAAGACGTTTGTCATTTAAAAGTTACTTTTTGTGATTTTTTCAAATAGAAAGTAGCTAAAGGAGCATTATTTGCTATGATAATTTTTCTCTAAGGTCAATGACCTTTGAACTAGGACGCTTTAAGTATTTTTCAGTTTTCTCTCTATAACTCAAAAAATTATAATCACATTATACTCGAAATAATTTTAAAAGAGAGTTTTCACAAAGGTCTATCAATGTGGAAGATTATAAGTTTCTACATTGCATAGTTTAGAAATGGCAGGGGGGGGGACACATTGCAAGCCACTTTGGCGGGCTATATTTCGCAGATGGTACACCTGATAAAAAAGTGGTGTATCAAACATTACCTTCATTTTAGTAGACCTATTCAATGATATCCCACACGAGGGGGTGCAGCGAAAAAAAATTTTTTTTTTCCATTTCACATGTATGGACGCCACCCCTAAAATACGGAAAAACGATTCTTTTATTCTTTTAAAATTGAGATCTATATGTAGAAAATTTTTTAGCAAATTTTCATTTACTTATGTTTATAACTCTAGAAGTTATTAAGCTGTAAAGGATTAGGACAGACGGACAGACGGACAGACGGACAGACGGACAGACGGACGGACATGACGAAACTATAAGGGTTCCTTGTAGGACTTCGGAACCCTAAAAAATAAGAATAACTGCATTCACAGTTTTTAGGGTTCCGAAGTCCTACAAGGAACCCTTATAGTTTCGTCATGTCCGTCCGTCTGTCCGTCTGTCCGTCTGTCCATCTGTCCGTCTGTCCGTCTGTCCGTCTGTCCGTCTGTCCGTCTGTCCGTCTGTCCCAATCCTTTACCGCTTAATAACTTCTACAATTATAAACATAAGTAAATGAAATTTTGACAAAAAATGGAATTGATATAGATCTCAATTTTAAAAGAATAAAAAAATCTCGATTACGTATTTTAGGGGTGGCGCCCATACATGTGAAATGGCGATGAAAATATTTTTTTCGCTGCACCCCCTCGTGTGGGGTATCGTTGAATAGGTCTACTAAAATGAAGGTAATGTTTCATACACAACTTTTTTATCAGGTATACCCTCTGCGAAATACAGTTCGCCAAAGTGGCTTGCAATGTGTCCCCCCCCCTGCCATTTCTGAACTATGCAACGTAAAAACTTATAGTCTTCAACATTGATAGACCTTTATAAAAACTCTCTTTCAAAATTATTTCGAGTATAATGTGATTATAAATTTTTGAGTTATAGTGAGAAAACTGAAAAATACTTAAGACGTCCTAGTTCATAGGTCATTGACCTTAGAGAAAAATGATCGTAGCAAAGAATGCTCCTTTAGTTACTTTCTATTTAAAAAAATCACAAAAAGAAACACACTTCTTAAATTTAGCTTCATAAATTTAGCACTAGGTGGCGCTGTTTGCAAAAACTAAAATAGCAATGATTAATATTCGATTTGATTTGTTTGTAATTAGACCTACTTAAGGAACCCTATAATACTGAGCATGGCCCGACATGCTCTTGGCCGGTTTTTTAAAATTACCTGAGCCGAATCGAACCAAACAAAATTACAAAGAAAATTACACCATTTTATTTTACCAATCGATATGTTATGGATAAAATATCTCGACTAAACATTGTATCACTAACAATTAAAAAACCGGCCAAGAGCATGTCGGGCCATGCTCAGTATTATAGGGTTCCTTAAGTAGGAGTTACAAACAAATCAAATCGAATATTAATCATGGCTATATTAGTTTTTGCAATAGACAGCAGCATTGGCGACTCAGAGAGTGTTTTTATTTATTTATGTACACACAACACATTTTATAATAGATAACATACAGAACAAAGACTTGAGCACAAAGGTTCTGCTTATCTCTAAAAAAAATGTGATTTTTTTAAAGTGTTGTTAGTAGCCTCTAGATGGCGCACGCTATACAGCGCCAAATGCAAAAGACGGCAGCATTGCCGACTCAGAGTGTTGTTAGTACTAGATTGTATGATGACGCCAAATTTAAGAAGTTTGTCATATCAACAACATAACACAAAGTTACTTTTTGTGATTTTTTCAAATAGAAAGTAGCTAAAGGAGCATTATTTACTATGACCATTTTTCTTTAAGGTCAATGACCTTTGAACTAGGACGTTTTAAGTATTTTTGAGTTTTCTCTTTATAACTCAAAAAATTATAATCATATTATACTCGAAATAATTTTAAAAGAGAGTTTTTATAAAGGTCTATTAATGTGGAAGATTATAAGTTTCTACGTTTTATAGTTTAGAAATGGCAGGGGGGGGACACATTGCAAGCCACTTTGACGGGCTATATTTCGCAGATGGTACACCTGATAAAAAAGTGATGTATGAAACATTGCCTTCATTTTAGTAGATCTGTTCAATGATATCCCACACGAGGGGGTGCAGCGAAAAAAAATTTTTCATCCCCATTTCACATGTATGGGCGCCACCCCTAAAGTACGTAAAAACGATTTTTTTAGTCTTTTATAATTGAGATCTATATGCAAACTATTTTTTAACAAAATTTCATTTACTTATGTTCATAACTGTAGAAGTTATTAAGCTGTAAAGGATTAGGACAGACGGACAGACGGACAGACGGACAGACGGACAGACGGACAGACGCACAGACGGACAGACGGACAGACGGACGGACATGACGAAACTATAAGGGTTCCTTGTAGGACTACGGAACTCTAAAAAAGACCGTGAAATCTTTACAATTTATACCGTATCATAAACATATCGAATCGAAATAACATAAAGGACACCTAAGAGTACATTAACCATTGAATATGCAAATTGGGAACTATTACGTAAAGTAGACATTAATTAAAATTATAATTTTCGTATAACCGTATAACATTTTAATAAATTTACCGATAAGTTGCTCAAATTATGATCCGTTTTCTTGAGTGTCCAGATATTAATTTCGTGGAAGATATAGTTTAGGTTAGGTAATTACCAGGCCCCTCAGAAAGTATTGCGAAAAAAAGTTTTTATATATGGGAGACTGACCAGTTATAATGTTTTTCGAAAATATGATTATTTATAAGTAAAAATAAGTAAGTTCCAATTTCAAAATTTCCCTCCACATTTTTTGCGAGTTAATTCAAAGTATTGTGTCTCACTGAAATATGGATCTGCGCCGGGAACATTTTAGAGCTATGATTTTATACGATTTCAAGTGTCGCCTGAAACCGGATGAGTCGTACGATAGACTTCAAATGGCATTCATGGATGAAGGCCCTTCCAAGGCAACCGTGTATCGTTGGTATAACGAATTCAAGCGCGGTCGACCAACTTTGGGGGATGACGAAAGAAGCGGTCGCCCTTTGACGGCTGTTACCGAAGAAAACGTGCTAGCAGTGAAAAATTTAATCCAAGACAATAGGCGAATTACATATCAGGAGATTCAACACATATTGAAGATTGGATCGGGAAGCGTTCACGAGATTCTACACAGCCATCTTCGCGTGAGGAGGATAGTATCACGCTGGGTGCCGCACAACCTCACCGATGCTCAGAAGCAGGCCCGGGTGGAATGGTGCCGTGATATGCTTAACAAATTTGAAGCAGGCTCGTCTCGGCGTGTTTACGACATCGTTACAGGTGATGAGTCCTGGATTTATCAATACGACCCAGAAACCAAGCGCCAGTCGACTGTTTGGGTGTTTCAAAATGAGCCAACGCCTACCAAAGTGAAGCGATCTAGAAGCGGGGGTAAGATTTTGATCGCTAGCTTTTTTAATTTGACTGGCCACTTGGTATCAATTCCCTTACGGGATCAAAGAAGCATTAATGCCGAATGGTATACTACCAAATGTTTGCCAGAAGTTTTCTCTGTTATAAGCAACAAGCGACCAAACACAGGGCTCCGTGGGCTACTGCTCCACCACGACAATGCACCTGCGCACACCGCACTCAAAACGAGGGACTTCCTGGACAGCACGCCAGTCAAACTCCTGGGTCACCCTCCTTACAGCCCTGATCTAGCACCGTGTGACTTCTTTTTATTCCCAAAAATAAAAAATCAGCTCAAAGGGATACAATTTTCGTCGCCGGAAGATGCGCTGGCTGCGTTCGAGCAGGCTGTAAACGAGGTGTCTGCGGCGGACTGGAAAAAGTGTTTTGAAAACTGGTTTAGGCGCATGAATCTTTGTATAGAGGCTGGTGGAAAGTACTTTGAAAAGATTTGATAAAAATATATGTACGTATAGAACAATTTTTTTTAGTTTCGCAAAACTTTCTGAGTGTCCCACGTAATGTAAGTTATGCTTGATTATAATTATCTGGTTAATCGACCGTTTACCCACAATTCCAGTAAATTTTTCATGTGATCGACCGTTTAATCAGAGAATTAACGTTGATGAAAATCGATAGATTATACATATATTAATTTTGGCCGTACGTAGACAAAGGTGTTATCTGAAAAAATGAAAAATATTAATTTTTTGCATGACTGATGATTCAAACTGATTCAAACGTTCATTACCTACGTGTTTAGAAATATTTACTAGTTAACACATTTGTCCACTGACAGTAGGTAATTGTTAAGATTTCATGGTTTTCTTTCATTTTAAGTTACAATGTTTTTCCAGAGATTTTATCCTTATCATAACCCTAACGTGGCTGGGGGAGACTGGATGCGGTAGGCAGAGGACCGAGCGTTGTGGCGCAACTTGGGAGAGGCCTATGTCCAGCAGTGGACTGCGATAGGCTGAGTTGATAACCCTATCGATTGGTACAATAAAATAGTGAGTATCTTTTTTTTGCATATTTAGTTGGTTTGTTTCCCGGTTCAGGTAGGTAAGCTTTTTTTTAAAAATCTATGAATATCATTGAAATTTTTTAAACATATAGGTAATAGTGTTTCCTGTGAGTAAAATATTCTATCTTCAAAATTTATAATAGGTACTTTTCCTCCATTTCCCGTTTGTTTTTTCCAGCCTGTTTATATTGTTTTTATTTCGTACATTACTTAGACAATATTCTAAAAATAGTCATCACACTGTCAAAGTGCCATATCAGTATGAGAAAAATCGTGTTATCAACACCTATGCGAACCAACCTTATTCAATGTTTGGCGACAAGAATGTCAAACACAGCCGTGGAACGCGACCGACACTTTGCCAGATCGCACATTGGGCCATGAGTGCCATGACGACACACATTCATATTCTGCGCCTGCGACATACATACAAGAGCGACGAGTGCGACGACACATAGACCGCACACACATGCACAACTATGACGAACACGGATAACGTACGCAGCGTACGCTACATTCAAAACACACACTCGCTTATGCATAATCTCCGGTCTCCGGGGCATTGCGTGACGTGGTCGTACGGCCGCGTCGCTCGTACTGGCGGGCGAGCTGGCAACAGCGCGCGGCTATTTTTAGTACAGCGTCTGTCGTGTCGATCGCATCACGTAAATAAATGATTTGTGTTAATTTAATTTCAAAATAAGGACTAAAACAGTGTTAATTCATTATAAATAATTTGTGAGCGGTAATATTTGTATTTACAAATAAGTAACCGTCGAATTCAGTGACAGTTCTTAGTGTTTCTCGCTATAAAGACCAAAACAGACAACAAATTCGGTTTAACGAAGTTTTACATGTTCGAATAATACGTTTTTGACAGTTTCGCTACTTAATTGGATATATTACAAAAGACAAGGACATTGTATGTGTGATTTCGACAATTTTTTTATACAATAAGATGGAGGACCCCTCAGATTATAGCATAAAACGATCTGAGGAGGACCCCTTCGATTTGGACAGCCGGAACATGAACCTCATCGAAAAATTGATCATTGAGGTTAAATGTAGACCACTTTTATGGGATAGATATGATAACGACTACAATAACAGAGCTGCTATGGATCACGAGTGGGAGAAGATAGCTGTACTGCTGCAAAAAGATAGTAAGTTCTTTTGATCAATGGTTCATTGTTTTATTACCTAGTAAGTTTATGTAATTACTTAGGCTTATATTCAGAGACAAATTTAAGCGTGAACTTATGGTTCCAACTGTCAAATAGCACTGCATTTTGACAGTTGGAAGCATGCATGGTATAATAACACCAGGTAGTCTCTTCCCGTGACAGCTAGGTCACGTGATTGCCTCCGTACTACGTCATCGGCCGTGGAGCCAATAGCGGGCTGTTAGCGTGACACTTGTCAGTTTAATGTGCTGCCACTTTGTGAAAATAAATTACCCGAGCAAAATGCATTTTTTCATTTACTTTCTGCTATAAAGAATCACATTTTAACTAGTAATTTAATATAGTTTCTTTTATTAACTAATTCGATGAATAACACGAGATAACAAATAGTTAGGCTAGTTAGGAATTTATTTTATATTCATTATGAACAAAAATCTCCTTATGTATATTGAAGATATCAATCAATGGCAGCACTGATCGTGACGTAACTTGGAGGCATCGCGCTGTCATTGCGAGAAGAGAATACCTGGTGAAACATCTTATTATACCATGGAAGCATGAGTTCACACTTCGATTCGTCTCTGCCTTACCCCCAGTTTCCGAAAGGCTGATCAATGCAAAAATTGACCAATCAGCTGTCAAATCTCAGGTCAAGCGATGTGATTGGCTGTTAACATTTTTGCCGGCCAATAACAGAAGCTGTCATTAGTTTTGACAATAGATCAAATTGATCACAGCCTTCCAGAGACTGGGGGTTAGTGTTATAGGGAGTGGTCTAGACCGGTCTTATTTAACAATACACAAGTAGATACTACGTGTCCTTTGTGATATATTTTAAGTCTGTGGACTATCACTTACTTCAAAAAAATCAACAATACTGATCGTTGATTCACTAATCGATGCAAAATTAAATAATATTATGGATAGTGGAGGGAGGGAGAGTCACAATTTGCAGTATATTAAAAAGTAGGTACTCTGTGGTCACAATCCTCAGAAAATGCTCTAACCTAGCAGTTGTTTTTATTATAGAATAACGCTTATAATACTCCTTATGGTTTTTGCAATAGACAACGTGTTATTGAAATAACTGAAAACCTCTTAAGGGGTCATTGTACTCATCAGTATGAACAACTTTTACTATGGGACCAAACCTGAAATCACGAAAAAAATCGATTGATGTGTACACAAATGAAGGAAACGGCTGTTTTTTTTTTCGTGATTTCAGGTTTGGTCCCATAGTAAAAGTTGTTGTTCAACTGATGAGTGACCCCTTAAGAGGTTTTCTGTTATTTCAATAACACGTTGTATATATGCTTATAGTGGTTACAAAATAATCTAGATTTATCCGTACCTATGTAATTAGGTACCTAGTCGTCATCAAACTCGGTTGGTCACCGCCACCGCCGCCGCCGGTCGCTTGTTTTAATTACCTTATTCAACTTATTATTAAAAACTTTTTAACAAAAAAATAAAACCGACTTCAAAAACCTTAACTAAAAAGTAAAAAATAATCCTTGTATGTATTTCAAAATCTTAACATAAACCAAAATTTTGAAGGTGGCGCGTGACTGTCCCTTTGCGTCATGTAAATATAATGTACTGTCGAGCGCTTATCTATAGTAAAAAACAGTTTATGCGAACATACATGAAAAATACGCGCCGCCTTCAAAATTTTGGTTTATGTTAAGATTTTGAAATACATACAAGGATTATTTTTTACTTTTTAGTTAAGGTTTTTGAAGTCGGTTTTATTTTTTTGTTAAAAAGTTTTTATTTCATACTTTTTAGTTGATAATTCACAGAAAAACGAAACTATTAGTAGATCATCTAGGTAAGCGAAGCTAAATTAAACTGATTTATTGAAGCTGGTTAAAAAACTACTCGACGATCGTCAATAAAATGTATATGGGACCACCGCGCGGACTTCCTCTACCAAATAAAAAAACAACCACGCAAATCGGCCCAGAAATCTCGGAGTAATCGGTGTACATACATGAAAAAAAAAAAAAAAAAAAAAAAAAAAAAAAAAAAAAAAAAAAAAAAAACCCTTCGAATACATAACCTCCTCCTTTTTTTGAAGTCGGTTAAAAAGTAGGGAAAACCGCAGGTAAATAGGTTATTGAGATCGGAAGTAGGTGCAAAATACGGTAGATACCTACTTAGAATAAATACACATAGAAGATTATTTCCATCATAGACATATATTTCTATGATTTCCATACATTACGCGCTAGCAGAACTGATGCAAAACAATTGTTATCTATGTGTGCTAGCGCTTACACGTTTACACACGCACACCCCTATAAAATGGGGCTGCAAGTAAAAAGTAGTTTTCCCCAAAAAGTATTTTTGGATGGTTCCTGATATTCTTCCCTACGGCTAAGCTTTATATTTAATATCCATTTTTCAGCAATAATTTAGTCTGTAGGACTCCTTTGAACAAGAACACGTAAAAATGTTATGATAAAAATGAAAACATATTACCTATGACACAGTTCGTTTAGATTTCTCAACTTTGAAATGACACATTTTAGGTTATAATTTTTTTAATTTACTCATGTAACGGGCAACCGCACGTCACTGGTACCAGTTTCATCTAGATTGCATCTTTATTTCGTAAGCAGTAAGGGCAGTTTTCGAAATTCAATTATTACCGATGACGTGCGGTCGACTGTACGTAGGTACATATTCGTGTGCATATTACGTACGTAAATACAAGTTACCACTTTTTAAATTCATCAATTTAGATTAGTCATTTAAGACAGTTGAAATGGGAAAATCATTTCTTTAATATCTGGAAACACTGAGCTTTTACTAGGTACGAAATAAAACTATTGTTATTAAAAGGCCAAAATACTGAAAAATAATGAAAGCTTGATTGTGAAAAGTGATGTTAATATTTTTTTCATGTTTTTCCAACGTGTTGTGATACTTGTGAGTTTTGTGACACCATTCAATCGCACAAATTGTCATATTTAATTATTTTCTGGGAGATGCGTTCGGACCGCGTTAACCTTGAACCACAGACACAGTAAAAAATATAGACTAAGTGCTGCGAACAACCATAGTGAAGCCAACAAAAACCATGCTCCTCCATGTACAACCAGTGCTCACGCACACACATGCACCTTAAACCGTGCTCACCCCTCTCAGTTCACAAGTCGCGGCATCTTCCAATAAGCATCGCGTAAACAAATATCCTTTAGATGCATGGTGTTTACGTGAGCACTGGTTGTACATGAAGGAGCACGGTTTTTGTTGGCTTCACTATGGTTGCTCGCAGCACTTAGTCTATATTTTTTTACTATGTCTGTGCCTTGAACACTACCGAGCTGCCGCCGGGCGTAGTGTGCCCATTTGGCGCCCTTTTAGTAGCATCAAATTGTGCGCGCGTTATAGGATTTGAATTTCGTTCTATTTTAGAAATATTCAAGATAGCGTACACTCAACCAAACGGAAACATGACCCACCATAAGCTTAATTTTCTACAAACATTCTAATACAATTAGGTCGAGTTTCGCTCAAAGATATTTCCCTGGCAACAAACTTGTTATCAATTTTATTGCAGTGACAGTTAGTTTCTTTTAATTTGATTGATATTCTTCTGGAATTGAAAGAGTTCGCATAGGTTTTTGAAAAAAAAAATGTTTACTTGTTTTTTATAGGTAAACTATGCGGAACGACAGTTAATTCGAAATTCAAAACATAATTCTATCTTTATCAAAAACGTAACTTTTTATCCAATTATTAATCTATTGCCTTTAATATCAATCAACTCAGCCTATCGCAGTCCACTGCTGGACATAGGCCTCTCCCAAATTGCGCCACAACGCTCGGTCCTTTGCCTTCCGCATCCAGTCCCCCCCAGCCACGTTCTTTAGGTCGTCGGTCCACCTGGCAGGGGGGCGCCCTACGCTGCGTTTGCCGATACGCGGTCTCCACTCAAGGACTCGTCTGCTCCAACGGCCATCGGTCCTTCGACAGACATGGCCAGCCCACTGCCACTTCAGCTTACTGATCCTACAAGCTATGTCGGTCACTCCGGTTCTTCTCCGGATAATCTCGTTACGGATTTTATCCTTCAAAGAAACTCCAAGCATAGCTCGCTCCATAGCTCGCTGAGCGACTTTAAATTTGTGGACTAGCCCAACTGTCAGTGTCCACGTCTCGGCACCGTAAGTCATGACTGGCAGGACGCATTGGTTGAAGACCTTTGTCTTCAAACTTTGCGGTATAGGCGACGAGAAGACTCGGCGAAGTTTGCCAAATGCTGCCCAGCCCAGACGGATCCTTCTGTTGGCTTCTTTCTCGAAGTTGTGTCTACCAAGCTGAATTGCCTGCCCTAGGTAGACGTATTCCGTTACAACTTCGAGTGCCGACCTTTCGACGAATATTGGCCTCGGCATGACATGCATATTGAACATGACTTTAGTCTTGTCCAGATTCATGCCGAGACCGACACGTCGAAAGGCTCCGTTTAAGCTGTGCAGCATTTCGCCCAGTTGTTCCAGCGACTCAGCCATTACAACGATGTCATCGGCAAAACGGAGATGTGAGATGTTCTCGCCGTTAACGTTGATACCCTGTCCAGTCCAGTCCAGCGTCTTGAAGACGTCCTCCAACGCGTTAGTGAACAATTTCGGGGATATTACATCCCCTTGTCTCACCCCTCTGCGCAGTTGGATTGGCTTCGTCTTTTGGTCCTGAAGCTGAACAGTCATGGTAGCAGCGTTGTATAGGCATCTCAGCATCTCTATATACCGCTCATCAATGTGACATCGCTGAAGAGCATCCAGAACTGCCCAAGTTTCGATAGAGTCGAAGGCCTTCTCGTAGTCCACGAATGCCATACACAGCGGCTGATTGTACTCTTCAGACTTCTGTATGATCTGCCGAACAGTATGGATGTGGTCTACGGTGCTATAGCCTTTTCGAAACCCAGCTTGCTCTGGTGGCTGGAATTCGTCGAGTCTTCCGGCGAGACGATTCGTGATGACCCTCGAGAACAGCTTGTACACATGACTCAGGAGTGAGATGGGTCTGTAGTTCTTCAGAAGGGTTTTATCCCCTTTTTTGAAGAACAGTACCACCGCACTCCCGCTCCATGCCTCCGGTGTAGAGCCTTGTTGGATGACGGAATTAAACAGACTCTGTAGCTCCTTCAGGACCGGAGCCCCGCCTGCTTTTAGGAGTTCAGTAGTAATGCCGTCATCGCCCGGAGCTTTGTTGTTCTTAAGCTGCTCGAGGGCCGCCCTAATCTCGCCCTGGTCAACGTCCGGAAGATCCTCGGTGTAATGGCGCGTGAGCTGGGCTCTTTTGTCGTCATTGCTAGGAACCGCTGGTCTCGCCGTTTTCGTGGAATACAAATGCCCATAGAAGTTTTCGACCTCATCAAGCATCTCGATCTTAGAGGTGACAATTTTGCCATCCGCGGCTTTCAGTTTCATCAGATGGGTCCTCCCTAGCTGCTGAGCGAAAACTTTCGACCCCCTATTTTGCTCAATCGCAGCCTCAACGGCGCGGGTGTTGGAGCGGCGGAGGTCACGTCGCATCAGCTTCCTAATCTGTAGGTTTAAGGACCTATTATCTGATGAAAACGAATGCGCGGCTGACATTTCCCGTCTTTTCCTCATCAGATCGAGAGTCTCAGTCGAAAGCTTGGGCATCTTGCTTCCACGCTGCGGCGGAAAGAATTTTCGAGACAGTTCCTGCAATGTTTTGACTATGGTGTTGGTTTTCTCCTCAATATTGCCAGTGGTTTCTAGCGAGTCGAATCGATTTTGAAGTTCCGCTTGGAACCTTTCGGAGCCCAAACTGGTTTGGAGCGGCGAAGGTTGGAGAGTAGACTTAATCATGCGCGTTCTTTCAGCTCTAAAATTGATATTTAGAGTGCCTCTGATAAGTCGGTGATCGCTTCCGGTGTTGAACCTATTGATCACAGAGACATCTCTAAATATGTGCTTCTTATCCGTCATGATAAAGTCTATCTCGTTCCTTGTCACCTTATCGGGGCTTTTCCAGGTCCATCTTCTTTGGGGCTTCTTCTTAAAGAAAGAGTTCATTAAGAAGAGCCCCTGGGACTCCAAGAAGTTGACCAACATTTGGCCCCTGTGGTTTCTGCGCCCCAAACCGTAAGGTCCGATTTTCGATTCGCCGCGTTCTTGTACTCCCACTTTAGCGTTGAAGTCCCCCATAACAACGTTGTAGTGAGCCTTAGCGGTACTATTCATAGCCTTAGCTATGTCTTCGTACATCGCTTCGGCTATATCGTCAGAGTGTGTCGAGGTCGGCGCATATACCTGCACTATTTTCAGCTTGTACCTATCATTTAGCTTTACTACAAGGTACGCTACCCGTGTCGACACACTACCGATTTCCACAACGTTGTTCACGAGGGCCTTATTGACAAGAAAACCAACACCACCTTGGGAGAGCTGATCACCTTCGCGGAAGTAGAGTAAGTGTCCTGACTCCAGGGTTATCGTGTCCTCTCCCTCTCTACGGACTTCGGATAACCCCAGTATATGCCATTTTATATGACTTAACTCTACTTCAAGCTCGGCGAGGTGATGGTCCAGTCTCAACGTTTGTCCATTATACGCTGCCAGATAGAGTCGTCGGTTTTGGTAGCCTGCCGTAACCCGGGGATTCTTCGCACCCCCCGTCCCACCGTTACCACGACCGCTACCGTAGTCGGGAATAGAGGGACCACCGGGAACTGGGGGCCGTTTTTTTAGTTGTGCGTGCATTGAGATGTATGCCCATAGTCACCACGCTGGGCAGGCGGGTTGGTGACCGCAGTGGGTGATGTTGCACGATGTTAGTGCACAGGAGGACGCTGCTGCCCATCCTCCTGATTTCAACCCTTAGTCGCCTTTTACGACACCCATGGGTAGAGGGGGGGTGGTCTATTCTTTTTATTTGCCGGATACCACACGGCAAATAACAAAGCCTTTAATAACAAAGCTCAAAATTGCATAGACCTCTGACCCGTATTAACGTAGTTTCCTTAATATTCAAAATGTCATAAGTGCAGGACGATGCTAATAAGAAGGAAATTTTACTGTTTTGACAATTTCATACGAATTATCGGCAGAGTGGGTCATGATTCCGATTTGTTGACTGTACCTACCTACCTACCAATTGAAATTAATCATACGTCATCTTGACATATCGACACCCGCATCGAAGAAGGTTGTAACCCGACTTGCGTCCAAAATGAGTTTTTACCATGGACGTATAGCACCTAAAAAGACCTTTAAGATAGTTATTTCGACGTCATCATCATCATTCATCATTTCAGCCGAAAGACGTCCACTGCTGGACATAGGCTTTCCCCAAAAAGGGAAGATATGCCATAATCGTCACGCTTGGTAGACGGGTTGGCGATCGCAGTTGGTTGGTTAAATACTCAGAGAACGCTGCTGCCCATCCTCTGGTGAATCCCTTAGTCGCCTTTTACGACACCCATGAGAAGATATAGGATGGTGCAATTCTTTACGTCCGGCACGGCACCACACGGAACAAAATCGAAATACCTATTTCTAACATAATTATTGACACATGGTAACATACCTCCGTCATCAGAGACACGTGGGACATCTACACTATCAATGTCGGATGCGCTCGAGTATTTCCATGTGACTGTTTTTTTTTACATTTTTGAAAGCCTGTAAGCGCTCCCCCCACCGGTGAAGGGGGGTCATCATATAATATTTTTTTCTTTCTACCATCTAAGCTTCAAAATCCAATAGGTCCCCACGACGCTCTAGTAAATCCCCATTTAGCATCGTGGGCTCCCCTACTATTATGCATACCTACAAACCTACATCCCGTAGGCTCTGTGCCGTAGGTACGTAGAAATGTCAAGACATTTTCTGAAGAAGCCCAGTGCATTCACAGATAACCAAACAGATAGGACAACAACAAGATATGGGGAAAACATTTATTATTATTATTATGATATCTTAAACATTTTTGTTGCATGTTTTTGTTTCAAAACTCATTAAATCAATCACGTTATAACCTTCTTGGGTGTCGACATGTAAAATTAGTAATGGAGCGTTTTACGATAAAAGAATGTACAGAAATTGTCGCTTTGTTGCAAGAGAGGTTTCCGAATCGCTTAATTTCACGATAAGGCATATATTTATATATTACTACCGTAGACGATGTCAATTAATTGGCCACTGAGATCTTGCGATCTGACACTACTGTATTTTTTCTTTGGGGCTACATCAAAGATAAGGTCTTCACCAACGATCCACAAAATATTGACGACTTGAAACACAATATTCGCCTATTTATTGGTGAAATAAACCGCGTAATGTGTGAAAATGTAGGTAATGAAAACTTCAGCAAACATCAACAATATCTTTATAATAAAATAAAATTAGGAAGAAATTCCAATGCGACCGCATTTCATTGAAAAAACACATTCTATACATACTTTTGGGACACCTTGTTGTAGGTCAATTCATACAAGCTGGTAACACAGCTGGTAAGTCGTTTTAAATAATTATTTATTATTGTTTGGTTATCTGTGAATACACTCTGGCTTCTTCAGAAAATGTCTTCACATTTCTACGTACCTACGGCACAGAGCCTACGGCATGTAGGTATGTAGGTATGCATTATGTAGGTATGCATAATTAAAAACTCCGGTTGATCTGGATTTTTAAAGCCACATGGGTTTGTTGGTTGCATATGCTGAGCGTATTCGCGAGTTCAATAGTAATTGAGTGAAGTGTTTTTGGGTTTTTTGGTGAAAATTTATTTATCTTGTTTTTCGCGCTATACCTACTTATTTAATTAAGAAAATTTTATCCCGATTTGGCAATTGGACCCGAAACCGCAAAATCTGCTGCTTTTCCGCGTGATTTAGTCAGAATAGATCTATGAAAAAAAAGAAAAGTGAATTAAAAAGTCAATTAGGTACTTAGCGTAAAAGAATAGGTAGGTAGGTACTACCATAAAATAGATAATAATACTAGTATATTATTGTCTATTCTTATGGTACTACCTTTCCAAATATGTAGATTGTAATTTACTAAGACATTGCCTATGTATCCAATCTCTATTCTAAATTGTAAGATTATTTATGCATATATACATTTTATACATATTTCCTATAGCTATGTATGTGTAATACTTTTGAATTATTTTGTGCTATTTATTTATCTTAGTTTATAAACATGCAGTAGTACGCCACGGACTGCCCCCATTATCTAGATGCAAAGAGATTAAATATAAGTATTTAAATGTCTTTGTGTAGATTTTACTTCTTCTTTGTCCATCCAAAGGTTGTCTGGAAGATATCGTTTTTAGCGGTAGGACCGCCCATTGAACTTATATAATTTTCTGTAAACTACCTACTGTCTTTGTTTTCTTTTGGTGTATGTACACACGGCTACACATCAAGCTGTAAAACCAGTAAAGGCTGACCTCGCGTTGTAAGGAAAACCTACACAATGCGAGGTCAGCTTATACTGGAAATGTACAGTTTGATGTGTAGCCGTGTGTACAATTAACATTTTGTAAAACTCATAATAAAGATTCTGTTCTGTTCATCGATTACGTATGTTAACACGATCTATGTCTACGGCTTTGTCAAATACATAAGGTCTTGTAATGACAAGCACAGTTACTCACAGAACGGATGGCCGACGGGGCAGTAAAGTTCTGGAGTGGCGACCACGTACTGGAAGGCGCAGCGTGGGTAGGCCCCCCACAAGGTGGACTAGACGATCTGGAGAAGGTCGCGGGAATCCGCTGGATGCGGAAAACGCAGGACCGGTCGTGGTGGCGATGCTTGGAGAAGGCCTATATCCAGCAGTGGACGTCTTTCGGCTGAAATGATGATGATGATGAAGCACAGTTACTGCATTGCAACGACCATACAGCCCAACAATACACGCCTAATGTTGAATATAATACGTACAATGGCCCTACCAAGGCGGCTATTGGCTAATAACTGACGCGGGAGTTTGACGGCTCATGTAAGTGGTCGAAACTGGTTTTAAGATTTGAAGTGGCGAATAATGGCGACCTACATTAGTGTAATTTCATAGATGTGTTGCAGACATCGGCTGCCTGTTATGCGGCGTCTATGGGGTGTATAGTCGCTAATGCATTGTATTCCTGTAAATTCCGGTGGTGGGCGATAACAGCTGCAACATAGTACATACAAGTAGTAGTAGTAGTGCAGCTGTAGTATATACTACAGCTGCTATAATACTCTTATACCATGTTAAACTTGTAATAATGTTGACCAATAAACTTTAATCTTTATGCAATCTTTAATTCAAGGTTTAATTTCCATTGTTACAGAAGACTTCGTAAAACAAAAATGGCGGAACTTACGAGACCAATTTCAAAGGGAAAGTAAAAAGGTTAAGGTTCCTTACGATAACCCGACGAGGCCCTACATTCAGTACTACAGAGGCAAGTGGATTTATTTCAAAGACATGCTTTTCCTTAAAGAAAGCACATGCAAAAGAAACAGCTGCCCTCCAGAGCAAATCGAGATACATGAAGATGATATAAAAGAAGAAATAATTGAATTCGAAGACGATTTATTTATGGAGCAAGTTCATCGATACAATAATGAATCAGATAATTACGAAAAAGAATCATCAGTTACTTCTCCCAGCGAGGAAACTCAAACTACAGTTCAGTGTAAAATTGAAGTAGTTGATGATTCAGAAGAAGACCAATCAAAAGATATTGGACGTAAAAGAAAAGCTTCAGAAAGTATAACAGAGTCTGTAGGGGCTGTTAAAAGCAGAAAACCTTCAGTGGTAGATAGTTCATCAAATACTGAGAGTGACATAGATGACGATTTACACTTTGTTAAGAGTTTGGTGCCATATTTAAGAAAATTGAGTCCTATTAGGAAGTTATTAGTTAGAAATGAGATACAAAGCTTGCTGATAAGGGAGAGTTTGTGTGAAAAGTGCAAGCATGATAAATCGTCCCCAAATTCATAACATTCTTGAATAATAATTAATTAAGTAATACTAGTACAGTACAGTTCCGTGTGGTGCTGGACGTAAATAATTGCACCACCCTATATCTTCTCATGGGTGTCGTAAAAGGCGATTAAGGGATTCACCAGAGGATGGGCAGCTGCGTTCTCTGAGTATTTAACCAACCAACTGCGATTGCCAACCCGCCTGCCAAGCGTGGCGATTATGGCATATCCCCCAAACATGACCAGCTTGGGGGAGGCCTATGTCCAGCAGTGGACGTCTATCGGCTGAAATGATGATGATGAGTACAGTACAAATTATCCGTAATAAAATTAATGTGCATGTTTAGACACTCTTTTTTATATTTTTCCCCCTTTTTACTGTCAAATAAAAAAATATAAAGATAAAGATCGGATAATCTAATAATAATTTGATTTCTTTAGATTTCGCTTCGCATGCGTAAATGCGTTAAAAATAATAATTTGGTGTTTTTTATACCACGTTTTTATAATGAATTGCATTGTTATCCAGACCTGAGCCATGTTAAGAGTTTCAAGTCTCTCATCAAGTAGCTCATCGGTAAGTTTAAAATAGATTGCAAAATTTGTACCAAAAAGACGGACAGGACTGAAAACGAGTTAAGGGGGAAGTATCAGCCAAGTGGCGCCCCTATTAGCACATTACCTATTAGTTACCATAATGCTGAGTTGCCGACTGGGTTCCAACTCCAAGCGCTTCTGTAGTACTCAGAGATGGCGTACTTGTATAGCAACTGGCGATTGACGTCCATTGCAAACCGGCTGTTTATTTTTATTCTTAAATCAGCATTTTTTTTCCGTGGGGAAAATCCACATAGACGCACTCCGCCCGGGAAAGGCGGAGCCAGTGTCGGACTCTTACCGACTAAAAACCACCATGGTGTTTCTCTAACGACCCTTTGCCGGGGGCGTGGGAAAAACTCCTGTAATCTCCCGACCATCCCCGGCGGCTCGCCACTAGTAGGCGAGCCCCTTCTCCCCGTGCGGCAACCAGATCGGCCTCCTTGACTGGCGAGCGCGGAACACAACGTGCCACCGTCATGGGCCTTGACTCTTCGGGTGGCGGGAATCCCTGAGTCCGCCGCCCGCAGGCCCACACCTAATTGCGAGTTGGATTAAGGGTTCCGTACCACCATACAGTCGTACCTTTTTGTTATTTATTATTCTTGAAAATTATTTTATTTGTTTTTACTATAGTATGCACTAAAAGCTTGTAGGATTAGTAAGCTTAAGTGGCAGTAAGGGCCATGTCTGTTGAAGGACCGATGGCCGCTGGAGCAGACGAGTCCTTGAGTGGAGACCGCGAAACGGCAAACGCAGCGTAGGGCGCCCCCCAGCCAGGTGGACCGACGACCTGATGAAATTAGCTGGGGGGGACTGGATGCGGAAGGCAGAGGACCAAGTGTTGTGGCGCAATTTGTGAGAGGCCTATGTCCAGCAGTGGTCTGCGATAGGCTGAGTTGATGATGCACTAATACAATCAGAACAAGTTTGACGAATGTATGTAATACAAACATAGTATGTATTACCGTTTTTAAAATACAGCAGGCACAAAAAAATCTTAAAAGTAGGTACATACATTTGTTAAGGTTTCTTGTATTCGCAGTATTGGGCTTAACTTTTATTATTTTTGGTATTTGTCAATTGCCATGATAGAGGCCATAGTAACTAACAGTCTGTGTTTTTTTTACTGGCCACCAGTCACGGTTAAAATGATACGGCCCTGTTGACAGACGGACACACAAACAGCGTAGTCATAATAATACGGTCTTGTTGGCTCCGTTTCCGTCCGAATTCAAACGACACAAAAGTAAGTATTTTTAACCGACTCCAAAAAAAGGAGGAGGTTTTCAATTCGATTGTATTTTTTTTTAAATGTTTGTTACCTCAGAACTCCGTCATTTATCAACCAATTTGCAATTTTCATTTTTTTTTTGAAAGTATATATTTTCAGATTGGTCCCATTTTTATCAAAATCTAGTTGTGATAATGGGATCCATGTGGAATTGAGGGAACTCCTCAAATATTATAGGCATACATATATAGCGATTTTGGTATTTTCATCAACAAATCATGCATTTGCATTCAGAAAGTATTACTTGGTGAATCTCTGATGAAGATCTTCGGACAAAAAGAAGGGACCACTTCAATGGATGACAGCAAATCATCGGGGATTGCACCAATCGCTTGTCTTTCTATTGTTAATGCCACTAAAAATATAAAAATAAAATAAACTCTAAAAAAGTAAAAACCGACTTCAAAAAGAATGTTTTTTTTTAAACCGTTTATGAAGTCGGTGCCAATTTTTTCTTAAATCAAATCGAATCAAAAGCACCTATTTCCTAAACTGTTTCATAAAAATGATTTTATTCTTTTTGTTGTCGGTTTTTACTTTTTTCGCAATTAACAGACAAAATTCTCCACTATTCCAACGAAATGTTAGAAGTCAGTTGATCATAAAACAGGCTTAATTAACTGAAGTCTGCTAATGCCTGTGCCTGTTAATCAAGCCCCAGTCCAAAAGCACCAGGACGTGATGTAGTCCAATAAAAGTTTTATGTTCACTACGTTTTCTATTAAAACTTGGCATTTATAGCACAATTTTACATGATGGCTAATTAGGTAATCAATCACGATGTTTAAACAATGGATAAGATTATTTTAAGCGTCAGTAATTGATAGGAATTATTTAACTTATAAGGGGGTATGATAATTTATTTATGACTTATAAGAAAAGCCGAAAAAGCAGCAAAATACTTTGAATTGCCCTATCTTACTCAATAAAAATATAAATGCGAAAGAATAAATAAATAAATATCTTTGGAACATTTTTACACAGCGCCATCTAGTCCCAAACTAAGCAGAGCTTGTAGTATGGGTATTAGACATTGGACAATTATAATATTTTTATACTTTTGTTTTGGTAAATACATAGGTACTTATAATACATAAGCAACACCCAGACCAACACAAACACATTCATCACACAAATATTTGTGTCCTGTGGGAATCGAACCCACGACCTCGTGATCAGCAGTCCGACACTCGAACCACTAGACCACAGACGTCGTCAAACTAACTAATTAGATAATAGAAGTAGTAAAGGGCGTGAACTTGTCGCCACGTACAGGTGTGTCTCGTAGGAAACCAGCCCCCCTAGCCAAGTTGACAATCTATAATCGTCAAGGCTAATAAAAAACAATCAAAATGTATGGGAATGACATATCTCAACGAAAAAGTCATTAAATAAATATAATAAATAAATATCTTTGGGACATTTTTACACAGCACCATCTAGTCGTTGAGATATGTCATTTCCATACATTTTGATTGTTTTCTATAGCGTTCTTCTTCTATCGTGTCGACATAAGCTACATAATGATAATAGCTCATACCGTGGGGAAAAGATTAGCCAGTCAGCAGGTTGGTAGCGGGGTTGACTGCCCAGGGTGCGCCGGACAATAAATTAAATATCGTCACTCGTGGAGGCTCTTTTAATGCACCCCAAACAGTATAGTAAAGTAGATAATATTTCTATTACCTTATTATTATGGTTTCTATGTTGATCCCTAAATATTTCTTAAACCCCGCAATAAAAATATAATTTATCATTTCTTTGTTACCATTGACCTAATTTCTAAACATAAGTTAATTGACATTGACATTTTAATGGCCGGAATACACATGCCTGTAAAATGGAGCAGAAGCTTGCATACCAGCTACAAGTTACTGCTATATGCAAGTAACTGGTATACTGTAGATGTGTGTGTGTGTGCAAGTAAACCTCCATGTAATTTTCTTACTTGCATACCTGTAACTGGCAAGCAGTAACACGTGACAGTATTGACAGCTTATTTTCAAGTTTTTGCATTTCGAAATTATAATTTAATATTATTACTAGCAGAAGAATGTGTAGCTAATTTAATGAGACAAAAAATAAGACAAGAAGAAGACGGGTTTGGGTGACACTGGCATGCCTGTAGATAGACAAAGTGCCAAAAGTGGCCGTTTTTCGCACAATCTACAACTACAGCGAACTATAATTTACAGATTTAATAGTTCCTGATTAAACTACAGTACCTGTATTTCAATTATTAAAAACCGATTTTCGATAAATTATGTATTCAGCGAGTAATATTTTTTTTACTGATGGGGGCGCCACTTGGCTGTTACATACGCCCACATAATAATAGCACTCATCTGCTAAAATTAGATCCATCATAATAAGAACATTCTTCAAGGAATTGTGTTCTGAGCCCTTTGATCCAAGCTGTACCCCGTCCTAAAACAGATAATAAAAATTAAAACAATAATAAACTTCCTACGCATTTGGACATAATTTTCGGACTTTCTCCACAGTACGATTACTCTTACCGTCGACGTAAAAAGCTAAATAAAACTCTGTTATAAACACAGGAATTCGTTATGTTGCACATAAATTAGTTTGACGGCTGACCGTCAAGTTTCGTGATAAATGTGTGTCATCATCAAAGTGATAACAACTGGATGATAAAAATTATCATTACCTACTATGCTATTAGGTGTACCTAATAGCATAGTATAAAATAAAAAAATTGAAATATAGTCAGATTTCTGACCTAGAATTAGAATTCGTCGTCTGTAACAGAGCTGTATCTTTTGAACGGTAATAGGTAGCTGGTTGAAATTTTCTCAGAATATGTATTGCTATGACTCCTATCACGACAAATACTAAAAACGATAAAAGTCTAAAACCAAAGAGAGTCACCATACAAGAAACCTCGAAAAACATGCATTTTTTTCAACGTTTTTGTTCCTGCTCTATCTTCAAAACGATAATACATACCAGCGTCAAACTTGTTTTGATTATAGTGCATACTATGTAGTTTAGGCACAGATACTAAAATTTGGGCAAACATATAATAATATGGTGGTACAAGCGTAAGAAAGAGATGCAAAAATTCATATTTCGCGCACGGTGCGTTGATGTCTTTTGATGAACTCTCGTAAATTAAATCAGTTTCTATAGGGTATCTGGTTGATGGGTGGTATACAAGACTACACCTCAAGGTATACATCTCCACTATAATCTGACCTCGCTTTGTAAAGGCTTTCCGTACAACGAGACGTCAGCTTATACCGAATTTGTATAGCTTGATGTGAAGCCGTGCGTACGAAACCCTTACTGTGTGAGTCCGACTCGCACTTGGCTGGTTTTTAGTTATTAGGACAATTTTTTTTTAAAATCAAATCGCAGAACGGATGGCCGATGAGGCAGTAAAAAGGACTATACGCCCAATAGACGCCTAATGTTGAACATAATGCGTAAAATAAATTCTGCCACTAGCTGAGGCGGGGTACTGTAATCCAATTAGTTCTACCAAGGCGGCTATTGGCTAATCACTAACGCGGCAGGTTTGACGGCTCATGTAAGTGGTCGAAACTGATTTGACGATTTCAAGTGGCGAATAGTAGCGACCTACATGAGTGAAATTTCATAAATGTGCTGCAGTCATCCGTCACTTGTTATGAGACGTCTATGGGCTCTATGGTCGTTGGACAGTAAAGTTCTGGAGTGTCGACCGCGTACTGGAAGGGACATAAAAACTTTTTAACAAAAAATAAAACCGACTTCAAAAACCTTAACTAAAAAGTAAAAAATAATCATTGTATGTATTTTAAAATCTTAACTTAAACAACATTTTTAAGGCGGCGCGTGGTTGCCCCTTTGCGTCATGTAATGTACAGTCCAGCGCAATATCTATAGTAAAAACAGTTTTTGTGAAAATCACGCGCCGCCTTCAAAATGTTGTTTAAGTTAAGATTTTAAAATACATACAATGATTATTTTTTACTTTTTAGTTAAGGTTTTTGAAGTTGGTTTTATTTTTTGTTAAAAAGTTTTTATTTCATACTTTTTAGTTGAGGGTTGATTCATAAATGTTTATATAACCAATTTGAGAATATATTTTTATTAACCTTTGCTATCCCACTGCTGGGCAAAGGTCTCGCTCATGTTCTTCCAAACGTCCAATCACTATCGTGAAAAAAAAACACGCATATCGGCCAAGAATTCTCAGAATGAGGAACCAATGAGCAGATCATCTAGACACGTAAAGCTAAAATAAACTGATTTATTGAAGCTGGTTAAAAAACTACTTAACCTAACTCAATAAAATTTATATGGGACCACCGCGCGGACTTTCTCTACCAAATAAAAAAACAACCACGTAAATCGGCCCACAAATCTCGGAGTAATCGGTGTACATACATGAAAAAAAAAAAAAAAAAAAAAAAAAAAAAAAAAAAAAAAAAAAAAACCCGCTGAATACATAACCTCCTCCTTTTTTTGAAGTCGGTTAAAAAGGTGGACCGACGACTTGTTGAAGGTCGCGGGTTTCTGCTGGATGTTCAGGGGAGGCCTATGTCCAGCAGTGGACGTCTTTCTGCTGAAATGATGATGATGATGATGAAATTTATTTAAAAACCAAACTGAAGAAAACAATTAAATCTCAAAATAGAAACCTACCAATTAACAATGACTTAACACAAACTCAAGTATACTCGAAATATACACACCGATACCGATCCTTTTCATCTCTGACTGAACAGCGAACGAAACGCAACAATGGCGGACCCGCATAGCGCTGTTTACACGGCATTAGCCCGGTTCCCTATTGACATACTTATCGATCCACTGATTGTCACGTTGGGACAGCCTAACTACGCTTAACGAGGTAGTTCGGAAACTACCAGGCCCCTCAGAAAGTATTGCGAAAAAAATTTTTTATATATGGGAGACTGGCCAGTTATAATGTTTTTCGAAAATATGATTATTTATAAGTAAAAATAAGTAAGTTCCAATTTCAAAATTTCCCTCCACATTTTTTGCGAGTTAATTCAAAGTATTGTGTCTCACTGAAATATGGATCTGCGCCGGGAACATTTTAGAGCTATGATTTTATACGATTTCAAGTGTCGCCTGAAACCGGATGAATCGTACGATAGACTTCAAATGGCATTCATGGATGAAGGCCCTTCCAAGGCAACCGTGTATCGTTGGTATAACGAATTCAAGCGCGGTCGACCAACTTTGGGGGATGACGAAAGAAGCGGTCGCCCTTTGACGGCTGTTACCGAAGAAAACGTGCTAGCAGTGAAAAATTTAATCCAAGACAATAGGCGAATTACATATCAGGAGATTCAATACATATTGAAGATTGGATCGGGAAGCGTTCACGAGATTCTACACAGCCATCTTCGCGTGAGGAGGATAGTATCACGCTGGGTGCCGCACAACCTCACCGATGCTCAGAAGCAGGCCCGGGTGGAATGGTGCCGTGATATGCTTAACAAATTTGAAGCAGGCTCGTCTCGGCATGTTTACGACATCGTTACAAGTGATGAGTCCTGGATTTATCAATACGACCCAGAAACCAAGCGCCAGTCGACTGTTTGGGTGTTTCAAAATGAGCCAACGCCTACCAAAGTGAAGCGATCTAGAAGCGGGGGTAAGATTTTGATCGCTAGCTTTTTTAATTTGACTGGCCACTTGGTATCAATTCCCTTACGGGATCAAAGAAGCATTAATGCCGAATGGTATACTACCAAATGTTTGCCAGAAGTTTTCTCTGTTATAAGCAACAAGCGACCAAACACAGGGCTCCACGGGCTACTGCTCCACCACGACAATGCACCTGCGCACACCGCACTCAAAACGAGGGACTTCCTGGACAGCACGCCAGTCAAACTCCTGGGTCACCCTCCTTACAGCCCTGATCTAGCACCGTGTGACTTCTTTTTATTCCCAAAAATAAAAAATCAGCTCAAAGGGATACAATTTTCGTCGCCGGAAGATGCGCTGGCTGCGTTCGAGCAGGCTGTAAACGAGGTGTCTGCGGCGGACTGGAAAAAGTGTTTTGAAAACTGGTTTAGGCGCATGAATCTTTGTATAGAGGCTGGTGGAAAGTACTTTGAAAAGATTTGATAAAAATATATGTATGTATAGAACAATTTTTTTTAGTTTCGCAAAACTTTCTGAGTGTCCCACGTATATTCCGAGGTTTTGTTTCTTTTTGGGACAGTTTCGAAGAAACATGAAAGCAGAATAAATGCAGTAGAGAGAATTTTGAGTTGTATTGGTGTAACTTTGAGAGATAAAGTAAGGAAGGCAGCGTTGTTAAGTGAAATAAAACTTTTTAACAAAAAATTGAACCGACGAAAACAGAAACTGAAAAGCGAAAAATAACTAATTATGAGTCTGCGCCAAACAAACTTTTAACAAGAAAAGTGCGTGCAAGTTGCAAGTGGCCGAGCGGAGAACGCATTTTTGGAAAGTTGTTGTATCCTTGAAAATTTCACGTTGTATTTGATGTGACGTTGTTTTTATTATTTATTCAAAGTAATTTAATGATCTTCGTTGATTGGTTGTTTGGCGCCGACTCATAATTAGTTATTTTTTGCTTTTCAGTTTCTGTTTTCGTCGTTTCAATTTTTTGTTAAAAAGTTTTATTTTTCATTTTTTTGTGGTTAAAATCTAACTCCAGGTCTCCATTATGTCGTAGTGTCTAGAACTATATTTATGTGTGTCAAGTTTCAACAGAATCGGTTAACAGGTAAAAATTCAGTGGGTGAACAAACACTCATCCTCTGTTTTACTACCCTTAGGGGTGGATTTTGATTTTGAAATTTAAATGGACCAACTTCGAGATATACCCTATCCATTAAAAAAAAACATCAAAATCGGACCACTCTGTAAAAAGTAATGCGTGGTCATACATAAAAAAATATATATATATACGCGTCGAATTGAGAACCTCCTCCTTTTTTTCGTCGGTTAAAAAGGTGTCTTAGTGACAAAGATTGAGAAAGGTATGTTAAGGTGTTTTGGACAAAGGACGAGAGGAGATTGACGAAACAAGTACACGAAGCGAGTGTGGATGGAAGAGTTGGAAAGAGACGATCTCGGCGAACGTATCGCAATCAAATCGCGGATATTCCCAAAAAATGCCAGGTTCAGAGTACTCTAAACCGACGAGCATGCATGACGAGGTTAATGAACGTAGATGAAGCGAAATAGGTGTATCAGGGTCGTAGCAGGTGGAAATCCATGGTCTCTACCTACCCCAATGGGAAACAGGTGTGATAATATGTATGTATGGAAGTTGTGACTAAGTGCGGAGATGAATGTCGTCTGTTATAATGCAACATGTCATTGTCCTCCTCGCATACATCTCCATACTACAATATCATCATCATCAACTCACCCTATCGCAGTCCACTGCTGGACAGAGGCCTCTCCCAAGCATTGCCACAACGACCGGTACTGGGCCTTCCGCATCCAGCAGATTCCCGCGACTTTCACCAGGTTGTCGGTCCACCTTGTGGGGCGCCTACCCACGTTGCGCCTTCCATGGAAGGTAATGCAGTACACGGTCGCCACTCCAGAAATTTACTGCCCCATCGGCCATCCGTTCACACACTCGTACCACAATACTCGGTCCTCTACAATAAATAAATATATCTTAATATATATAAATCTCGTGTCACAATGTTTGTCCTCAATGGACTCCTAAACCACTTAACCGATTATAATAAAATTCGCACACCATGTGGAGTTCGATCCAACTTGAGAGATAGGATAGTTTAAATCTCAAATTATAGTCGCAATTTTAATTTATTGCTAATTATTTGTCTGTTATTATTTGACAGTCACAATTATCTGTTAACTCCAAATGATTCTAACAGATGTCGATACCTTTCGACTGGGTTGAGATAGATGATAGATTTTAATGATATTTTTTGTGTAGGTACGTACGAGTCCGGGTCCCTGCAGGGTTTGAATTAACAAATGGACCCGGTAGGTGGCGCTGCAGTCGTTGTGTCACCAAATTTGATTTGCTGAACAATTGATAACATGGGACGGACGGGACAGGACATGTGACATGGGGGACGGGATATGGGACGGGACGGGACGGGACATGTGACATGGGGGACGGGACATGTGACATGGGGGACGGGACATGTGACATGGGGGACGGGACATGGAACGGGACGGGACATGGGAAGGGACATGGGCCGGGACGGGACATGAGACGGGACGGGACGGGACATGTGACATGGGGGACGGGACATGGGACGAGACGGGACTTGAGAAGGGACATGGGCCGGGACGGGACATGGTACATGAGACGGGACATTGGACATGGGACGGGATGGGACATTTAACATGGGACGGGACGGGACATGGGACGGGACTGGACATGGGGTGAGATAGTGGGATAGTGGGATAGTGGGATAGTGACTGGACTGGACTGGACTGGACGGTCCGAATAAAAGGATGGATGGATGGATGGATGGATGGAACTGGACTGGACTGGACTGAATTAACAGGATCCGTCACGTGGGTTAGCAGAATTTAACGCGAGTGAAGCCGCGAATATTTATTTCTTCTGTACATCTGATTGTCGCCTAACTCCTCCTAAACAGCTGAACCGATTTGGATGAATTTTTCAATGGTTTCCTGGATGGTGTGAAAACACAATTGGATCCGGTAGGTGGCCCTTCTGTCTGTATGTCACTGATCTTCTCCTAAATGGCAGGGACGATTTTAATTATATGTGGCGCTGCTTTTCCGGGCAGGACGACGTCTGCCGGGTCCGCTAGTATATATATATATATATATATATATATATTATAGTATAAGATTGCGAAACGAGCCAAAGGCCCACCTGATGTTAAGCGGTTACCTTTGCCTATAACGCATTGATCGCAGCCCGTCACGACTGTCCAATCCAGGTTAACACTGGGTTGACAGAGTGATAGTAAGATAAAATGATTACCTACCTTCACTCACTTCTTCTTCACTCACTGTAATACCTACTAACATAGTTTCAATTTAATGTTGTTTGTTACTAACCTTCTTGTGTTGTTATATGGATGTCATGTCCGAAATGACATAACATAAAACATAACATAACATCACGCCTGTATTTCCCCGAAGGGGTAGGCAGAGGTGTATAGTACACCCACATTTCGCCAGTTATGTTATAAGTCCCATGTAATAGGGGGCGAGCCTATTGCCATTACCCGGGCACAAATCCAGACTCCAGGCTGCTACTGAGAATTTCCTAATGAAAAAACCCAATAACACTTTGCCCGACCCGGGAATCGAACCCAGGACCCCGTGCTCAGCAGTCGCGCTTGGGACCACTAGACCAACGAGGCAGTAAATAAATGATTATTTAATTTAATTTAATAACAACATCTCAACAACAGTATCTCTATTTGGGTCAAATAGTTTCCTTCCAGGCAAGACAAAACAAAGAAGTTGCAAGACGCACCGAAAATGCCTGGAGGAGCTATTGAGCTATGAAAGATCTATTGAAGGGTGATCTACCTCTATCCCTTAAAAGAAGACTCATGGACGTGTGCATTCTTCCTATCCTCACATATGGATCCCAAACATGGTCTTTGACAAGTCAACTGAGGTCCACGCTTGAGGTTTGCCAAAGAGCGATGGAATGGAGTGCTCTGGGCATAAAACTTGTAGACCGGATAAGAAACACAACGATCCGTTCCAGAACAAAAATAGCTGACGTCACCCGTAAGGCTGCCACTCTAAAGTGGAACTGGGCTGGACATATCTGCCGCATGTCAGACGACCACTGGGCCAAACTAACAACTCAATGGGTCCCTTTACATGGCAGACGTCAACGGGGCAGGCCCAGACGGAGATGGCGGGATGAGCTGGACTCCTTCCAAAAGGACTGGACGCTTTTAGCAATAGACAGGGAGAAGTGGAAGGAGAGTAGGGAGGCCTTTGCCCTGCAGTGGGACACTTCAGGCTTATAATAATAATAATAATAACAACATCAATACAACCTAGGCTGTTGCCTAAATGGTACCGCAAGTCGGTTCGCCAAGCTGAGACATGAAGATGGAAAGTCTCATGTGATTGTAATTTCACCGGCACCCGTACCCTTCAGACCGAAACACAGTAATGCCAGCACACAATCACTGTTTGGCAGAGGAGTAGGTACGGGCACTACGGGCAGTGGTAGTTCTTCCCCGGACGATCTCTTTCATAAATAAAGAAATAAATACTATACACTGTTTCTATACTTTAAATAAATTTAATTGAACACTTCCAGTTTTCCACTTCTCTCCTACTACTAGAGTTACTTTCTCTTAAGTACTCATATGTCTGACTGGATTATCCCTAACTTACACTTAAAATTATTTCAAGTCAGAACAAAATGTAAACAAACCAATAAAAACATTATAGCATCAGTCATCGCAAAATTCGAAATACCGATGTCACGATCGATATGCAAACAAAGCCAAGCTTTCGAATTAGTTAAATAATATAAATTACTTCAGAAGGTAACCATTTATAGTAAGACTTTATCTATTTATCATTACCGTGACCCATAGAAATTGTGAGAAAGACTAATGTCTAAACATTTTGGAAGCCTTATTCTGAACAGCAGAGATTAAAATGGTACTTAACCGATTTTTTGGAGTTAAACTTCTTTAGACACGCTTGACTTGGGGAGTAAGCTGGTGAATGCGTTACGAAAAGTGAGGCGAACGGAGGGGGTAGTGCGGGACGCGGGGAATGAGGCGCGCACTAGGCCGGCCACGACACACTGCGCCGGCAGATGTACGCGCGCCGCGCCGCGCCGCCATTCCTTTGTTATCATTGAAATAGTATTGAGGGAGATATACGTGGGACACTCAGAAAGTTTTGCGAAACTAAAAAAAATTGTTCTATACGTACATATATTTTTATCAAATCTTTTCAAAGTACTTTCCACCAGCCTCTATACAAAGATTCATGCGCCTAAACCAGTTTTCAAAACACTTTTTCCAGTCCGCCGCAGACACCTCGTTTACAGCCTGCTCGAACGCAGCCAGCGCATCTTCCGGCGACGAAAATTGTATCCCTTTGAGCTGATTTTTTATTTTTGGGAATAAAAAGAAGTCACACGGTGCTAGATCAGGGCTGTAAGGAGGGTGACCCAGGAGTTTGACTGGCGTGCTGTCCAGGAAGTCCCTCGTTTTGAGTGCGGTGTGCGCAGGTGCATTGTCGTGGTGGAGCAGTAGCCCGCGGAGCCCTGTGTTTGGTCGCTTGTTGCTTATAACAGAGAAAACTTCTGGCAAACATTTGGTAGTATACCATTCGGCATTAATGCTTCTTTGATCCCGTAAGGGAATTGATACCAAGTGGCCAGTCAAATTAAAAAAGCTAGCGATCAAAATCTTACCCCCGCTTCTAGATCGCTTCACTTTGGTAGGCGTTGGCTCATTTTGAAACACCCAAACAGTCGACTGGCGCTTGGTTTCTGGGTCGTATTGATAAATCCAGGACTCATCACCTGTAACGATGTCGTAAACACGCCGAGACGAGCCTGCTTCAAATTTGTTAAGCATATCACGGCACCATTCCACCCGGGCCTGCTTCTGAGCATCGGTGAGGTTGTGCGGCACCCAGCGTGATACTATCCTCCTCACGCGAAGATGGCTGTGTAGAATCTCGTGAACGCTTCCCGATCCAATCTTCAATATGTGTTGAATCTCCTGATATGTAATTCGCCTATTGTCTTGGATTAAATTTTTCACTGCTAGCACGTTTTCTTCGGTAACAGCCGTCAAAGGGCGACCGCTTCTTTCGTCATCCCCCAAAGTTGGTCGACCGCGCTTGAATTCGTTATACCAACGATACATGGTTGCCTTGGAAGGGCCTTCATCCATGAATGCCTTTTGAAGTCTATCGTACGATTCATCCGGTTTCAGGCGACACTTGAAATCGTATAAAATCATAGCTCTAAAATGTTCCCGGCGCAGATCCATATTTCAGTGAGACACAATACTTTGAATTAACTCGCAAAAAATGTGGAGGGAAATTTTGAAATTGGAACTTACTTATTTTTACTTATAAATAATCATATTTTCGAAAAACATTATAACTGGCCAGTCTCCCATATATAAAAACTTTTTTTCGCAATACTTTCTGAGGGGCCTGGTAAGTTAGTGAAGTTTTACTTCAGTCGTGTGCTCTAAATTAAAAGCACACTCGTTTTTTTTTATGGGTGAAGTTTCAGAAACCCTAACAAAAATGAACGTTTCAGTTAACAATGCAAATTAAATCCAGTATGATTTGTAAATCCTTCAATTATTATTATCACTGCTATCTGCATGGAAATAAGAATAAAAAAAATTGGAAATACTATTATTTTGTAACATTGAAAACTAGCCTATCTCCGTGGCTTCACCTGCGTAGAAAGACTTAATCTCGCATTCCTCGGGTTTAGCCTATACTTTAATCCGGGTTATGGTTTGTAATTATACATATGTATGCTTAATTTCATTTAAATTCATCCGTTTTAGCGTGATGAAAGGACAAACAAACAAGCATCCATTTCTTTGTCCCAGGAGGTAAATAAATAAGTTTCTTAATTTTTGCAAAGGTTTTTCGCGTATCCAAAATAGTGTATATCTCGGTCATATAAGGTTTTGTTTCCTCTTAAAAATTAAAATCTATAAAATAAGACTCTTGTTGCACTTTTTGTGTAAAGGATATTATATATCTAACCCATATACACCAACTGTAACAAGTCTTTTAACCAATAAGTTATATTGGTCCCAAGTATATAAATGAACGTATCTCCGATGATGGCTATTACAAAGGACTCAATTGATAAAGCCTCAGATTAAAACTTACCATTACCTTTAATTATGTACGGACTCCGAAATAGCTGAGCCAAGAAAAGGAGGAAGCAAATCAATTTATAAAATCAATTCAACCATAAAAGCCCTTTGGGTCATATCAAATCAATTTAAAAACTGAATCTCTCGAAATATCTACTCCAAATTCTATCGATTTCAATAATCGAATTCGGTCGTTCCAAATTCGATTATTGAAATCAATACATCCAGAATACGGGTCTGGTATGAACCGGTTCAGTAAAGTTTCGATTACTCAAATACTGAGACTTTTGTTATCGAGTTGTTGTTATTTCATTGTGCTGTTTTATCTTAACTGCTTATGGGATATATGTCTTACATTTTATTGGCCAGGCCTTCAAGACCTTTGAACTCGGAAATAGTACTTAGATCCGGTTCGTTTCCGATGAAATTTGTAAATAATAAATTGTTAGCGTAACGATGGCAGTGTGGTTTAATATTTATTGGTTTTAGAAGGTTCTTTCTCGATTATAAAATAGGGTTTTAATGACCAAGTTGCGTTAGTTAATTTGTTATGTTACGTTATGTTGTTGCTTAGATTCACAAATTTTATACTAACCTTCTTATTCTGAGAAGAGGCCCGTGCCCAGCTGTAGTAAACTAATGAGCTGCTTATGTTATAAATATTTAAATTGTGGAAAGAAAAAAACGCTCACGAGCAGGATTCGAACCTGCGACTCCTGGCTCAGTACGCCAGTGCTTTAGCCACTAAGCTACCGTGAACACTGCTCGTGGTATCGAAATTATCCTCCACTATAAGTCTTTGGGTGGTGTCTTTTTTTTTTCCATAATTTAAATATTTAGAATTCGCTTCGCACGCGTAAAATGCGTTAAAATAATTGCTTATGTTATGTTATAAGTACCTACTGAGTTAGCTAATGATTTTAAACAGTTGTTAAACAAGAATTTATATCCGGATAATCTCAGACTTTTCATCTCCATATCTCAGTTTGGCGAACCGAATTGCGGTACTTTTTAGGCTTCAGCCTAGGTGCAGTTGTTATGGGCAAAGGTAACCATAGGTGGGGCTTTAGCTCGTTTCATCATTTCAGCCGAACGGCACCTCACCTGATGCTAAGCGATGGTGCGGTCGACGATGGTTCATGCTTGCCCAGCAAAGGTGAAAGGATGGCAGTGAAATATTTCGACCCATACTCTCAAGTGGCTACACCGGGCATCGTACCGGAACACGACTAGGTCGCTTGGCGGCACGTCTTTGCCCGGTGGGTGGTCGCAAGCCGTCGGCCGTGGCCTACCACCAGTATGTTACCTGATTTGCACCACCCAGGTATCACGTGTAGGGTTTCGGAAAAGGGGTACTCTCCTACGGACGTGGGTGACTCGATCCCCAAAGACGTCCACTGCGGGACAAAGGCCTCCCTCAAAAGGGATATGCCATAATCGCCATGCTTGGCAGGCGAGTTAGCCCGTTTAGCTCGTTTCGCCACCCTATAATTTAAAAATGTACCACAGTTCACTCTCATGCTAATCATAATTTTCGCGTAAAATAATGGCAAGAAATCCTAATACTGAAATATGAATTTACTCTTTCAAATATTTTAAATGTTTCTGAGTTCAAATAAACGACTTAAACTCAAAGACAATAAAATTTCAAGCATCCAAATAAAAATATGGCAAACTTAATAAAACACCTGAACAGGATTCTTGAAGCGCTTTAAGCTCTCCCGGTGTTTTCCAAAGTCCACTTTACGAGTTCCCAAAGTTCAATATCCACCTGTCGTTGGTGAGAAGTGGTGTTTCAAGAAAACAGTTTGGTAGTGACAAAAGTACCTACTAAAGGTACTATTCTCCTCTTTTATACAGTTTTATTTTATTGAGTCAGAAGGTATGAGAAAATTCTAAGCCAAAAGAGCTAAAAATACTTCCTTTCGATAAATTTTCTCATCCACTTTAAGGGTGCCACTGACGATGAATCCAACAGTCCAAATGGCGTTGGCGAAACGAACTAAAGGCCTGATTTTAAGCGTTTACCTTTGCCCAAAACAACTGCAATATCACCTAGACTGTTGCCTTAATGATACCGCAAGTCGGTTCGCCAAACTGAGACATAAAGATGGAAAGTCTCATGTGATTGTAATTTCATCGGCACCCGTACCCTTCAGACCAAATCACAGCAATGTAAGCATCACTGTTTGGCGGAGAAGTGTGAACGTTGGTAGTACTTCCCCGGACGAACTCTTTCACAAAGAAGCTAGTACGTGAGAAACATTCGCCACCACTCAAACATAAAAAATCCCCACACGGAAAAATCGGGTGGATTAATATCACACATTGCCCGCCAAACAATGCCAGTTACGCAATGATCTCATACATCGCGTACCACCCACGGACATGATCGGCACACTTGCATATAAATATTCATTGGACACCGACTATTGTGACAGAAACGTCAGACCTTCGCGGCATTTTTAATTCAATTTGAACGGCATTGTTTTGATTGGTACCGTCGGGAGAGGCGATATTTTACTAACTGACTACAAAAATAGGAGGAGGTTCTCAATTCGATTATAATATTTTTTTATTTTTTTATTACTGTTGCTACCTCAGAACTCCGTCATTAATAAATCGATTTCGAAAATTATTTTTTTATTTGAAAGGATATATTTCCAGATTGATCCCATTTTTATCAAAATGTAGTTTTGATTATGGGAACCATGTGTAATTGTGGGAACTCTTCAAATATTATAGGCATACATATAGCGATTTTGGTATTTTCATCAACAAGTCAAGCATTTGCATTCAGAAAGTATCATTTGGTGAAGATGTGATGAAGATCTTTGGAGATACAGAAGGGAACTCTTCAATGGTTTACAGCAAATCATCGGGGATTGCAGCAATCGCTTGTTTTTCTATTGTTAATGCCTATGTTTATGTTTACCCTGTTTTATTATAGTATATTTTAGTAGTAGTAGTTTTATTATATTATAGTATTTGTTGCTAAACTACATAGTATGCGCTATAATAAGACCAAGTTTGACGCTAGTATATATTACCGTTTTGAAGATAGAGCAGCCCACCTAGCCAAGTTGACAATCTACAATCGTCAACGCTTAGAAAACCATCAAAATGTATGGAAATGGACTTTTTCGTTGAGATATGTCATTCCCATACATTTTGATTGTTTTCTATTAGCATTGACGATTGTAGATTGTAACTTGGCTAGGGGGGCAGGAATAAAAACGTTAAAAAAATGCATGTTTTTCGAGGTTTCTTGTATGGGGACCCCGTTTGGTTTTAGCCTATTTTATTTTTAGTATTTCTCATTATAGGCACCATAGTAATACATATTCTGTGAAAATTTCAACTGGTTATCTATTACCGTTACAAAGATACAGCCCTGTGACAGACAGACGGACGGACGGACAGCGTAGTGAGAGTAGTCCCATTAGCACCCTTTGGGTACGGAACCCTGAAAAGTACGGTCCTGTTTTTTATTTTGTTTTTATTATACAGTCTTGGGAGTGGCGTGTGTACATAATACGCTTTATAAGATCACAAAAAAGACAATAATAATACATTACCGTCGAGGCCTACAATGAAGCAAATGACGGCCGAGTACTATTAAACGAACAAAACGAGGCCTTTCGGCCGAGACTTATGTAGTACTTTTCACTCGTTTGCGAGGAAACAATACATAAATTAATTCAATAGTATCTAATTTTCATTCGCTCCAAATCACCCGCGCGCGGTTCTTGGTCTATTTTCAAAGTTTTGAAAAAAATAAATCGCACTGTGCCTTTATAATGATAAACATTTTGTACCTAAGAACACCTAATTTATGTATATGTAAGTGCGTACTTAAAAACCTCGGTAGCATAATTTAAAAAATTAAAACTGTACAGCAATTTATATTATTGTCATGTTGGATATTACTAGCCTGTTATTTCGTTGCGTATGAAAAAGAGCCGATTGTTGTATACTTTTTTTTGAATAATGAACGAATTTCCGAACAAGTGGGAGAAAAGTATCCTTTGACATACCTACTTACTTAACACCATTCACGATCGCTTTTATATCTAAGCCTTTATCTTTGCCTTATAATTCAGTTTATTTTGCTGACGACTGTAACAAGCATCATGACGACACTTAAGTAATTTCTTGGAACAATTGAATGTGACTGAATTGAAGCCAGCCGTTATCTTGTCAAACAATAACGTGACACGGAAAACCATGTTCAATTATGTTAAACAGATATGGAACAATTTTATCAAAACAAACCTTTTAACATGGACGAATATAAAAAGGCCTTTTAGATTCCCAGATTTCGTTGAAAGGTTTCGCACATAATATTGGAGTCTAGGTTAGAAAAAAATTGGTTTTGATAAAGTACAGGTTTTAAGTTGTGCATAACTATGTAATCATCATCATCATTTCAGCCGAAAGACCTCCACTGCTAGACATAGGCCTCCCCCAATGGTGGGGATATACCATAATCGCCACGCTTGGCAGGCGGGTTGGTGATCACAGTTAGTTGGTTAACTACTCAGAGGACGCTGCTGCCCATCCTCTGGTGAATCCCTTAGTCGCCTTTTACGTCACCCATGAGAAGATATAGGATAGTGCAATTCTTTACGTCTGGCACCACACGGAACACGTAATAAACACTGGTATAATAAGAAAGGGATGGCAACAATTTTAGAACTGTCAAATTAGTCGGAATTAAGATTTCCATACAAGTTTAGTCGTGATCTCGGAACGTACCTACTAAAATACAAAGAAATGTAACACGTAAATTAATTTGACAGTTCAAATTTTTTTGCCATCCCTTTCTTGTATCTACTATTAGTAAAAGAGAGCGATAGTTTAAAATAAGTTTAGTTCGTGAACAAGAGAATCAACACCAGTAACGATATTTCTAAAATAAAATAAGAATAAAAAATAATCAATGGATTACGATGCTCTAACATTATTTTTCAGTCGTGCAGCGCCATCTAGCGTCACACGGCAGAAGTATTTAAAATCCCGATTAGTAACTTAAATGGTTTGAATATCAGTTATCGTCGACTCTTGAACATAAAATACCTCGTGAAATGCTAATAGTGAAAAATCGAGAAGAGAATTTAGTTTCAAATGGCGTACCAATTAGTCTCAATTATTAGCAAAACAATTAATTAATGAAACCGTTTAAAATAGGGGCAAAAAGCTAATAATAATTTTCAGTGAACTCAGTTATATTTCATGTTCACTTCATCAATCCACTTCGTTAGGCTCAAGGACACTTATTGACCTGGTAATAATGTAAATGGAATCAAATAGAACAAACAAACAGCTTTGGCATTCAACAAATCGAAAAAGAAATTCGATTCCTCCGAAGTGATTAGAAGGTATACTAACATAATAAAGCTGAAGATTTTGTTTGTTTGTTTGAACATGCTTATCTCTGGAACTACCTGTCGGTTTTTAACCGACTTCAAAAAAGGGAGGAGGTTCTCTATTCGATTGTTTTTATTTTTTTTGTTTGTTACCTCCGAACTCCGTCATTTATAAACCGATTTGGTTTATTTTTATTTTTATTTGAAAGGATATATTTTCAGATTGGGCCCCTTTTTATCAAAATCTAGTTCTGATAATGGGATCCATGTGGAATTAAGAGAACTCCTCAAATATTATTGTCATACATATAGCGATTTTGGTATTTTCATCAGCCAATCAAGCATTTGCATTCAGAAAGCATCATTTGGTGAAAATCTAATGAAGATTTCGGAGATAAAGAAGGGAATTCTTCAATGGATGACAGCAAGTCATCGGGGATTGCAGCAATCGCTTGTCTTTCTATTAAACATAGACATAAACCACTAAAAATAGATTTAATTTTTTTCTTAAATCAAACCGAATCAAGGGCACCTATTTCCTAAACTGTTTCACACAAATTATTTCATTCTGTTTGAATTCGTTTTTTTTGTGCATTTGATAGCCCATTTCTTGAGGAAGGTTAAAATCTATTTAACATCATGCTACGTTCCTAAGGAGCCAAGCAAAAAGGAAAAACAGTTGAACTATAAATTAAACGGGAGGTCAAAACGCAGGATACAGCTAGTTGGTAATAAAATGGTTCTTTGTAAACTAGATTATTATTGATGAATTTAAGCTATTGGTAAAGATTCTTGGCATCCTTTTTATTCTAAAATGTACAGTAAACCTTCATCAAGAACAGTGGTTATTCAAGAATCATCAAACAAACGCTCTGCTTTTGAAGCGTTAAGTACGATTTTCAGAAACCGTAATTAACTCAGCTTATCGCAGTCCACTGCTGCACAGAGGCCTCTCTCAAGTTGCGCCACAATACTCGGTCCTCTGCCTACCGCATCCAATCCCCCCAGGAGTTCTTCAGGTCGTCGGTCCACCTGGCGGGGGGATGCCCAAACGCTGCGTTTGCCGATTCGCGGTCTCCACTCAGGACTCGTCAGCTCCAGCGGCCATCGATCCTTCGGCAGACATGGCCAGCCCACTGCCACTTCAGCTTACTAATCATAAAAACTGAAAATTTATGAAAAAAGCCAACAGAAGCACCCAGTTAGGCTGGGCAGCATTTGGCAAACTACGCCGTGTCTTCTCGTCGTCTATACCGCAAAGTTTGAAGACAAAGGTCTGCGTCCTGCCTGTCATGACTTACGGTGCTGAGACGTGGACACTGACAGTTGGGCTAGTCCATAAATTCAAAGTCACTCAGCGAGCTATGCTTGGAGTTTCTTTGAAGAATAAAATCCGTAACGAGATTATCCGGAGAAGAACCGGAGTGACTGACATAGCTTGTAGGAAACCTTAATAATTCAATGCAAATATTATTTTCAATACATCCAAAAAATATCAAAAGTGCAATGACTTCAGCCGAAATGAACATTTTGAACCGAACAAAGTTCAATCTCAAGAACTTCAAACCGAACAACCCAGTTAGCTCCAAACTTATCTCCGTCTCACCCAACCAAAGCTTATTTGATTCAATGAACGAAATAAAAGGCAAAAAGGTCAACAATAAGACCCGGGACTTGGAAACTTGCATCCGCAGTTACTTTCGAAACTAACCGCCACTTCCTAGGACTTGGCACACAGTGAGTCTAGACTCTGCTAAACTTTGGAAGCAAACAAACCAAAGGAGTTAACTGGGAGTTCACAAAACAACTAACGCCTTAGTCTTGGTTAGTTAACAGGGCCATTTGGCTGCTACCTAAAGTTACTTAACATCTTGATTAGTGGAGTGAAAGACTAATTATCATCAACATCATTAACTCAGCCTATCGCAGTCCACTGCAGGACATAGGTCTCTCCCAAGTTGCGCCACAACACTCGGTCCTTTGCCTTCCGCATCCAGTACCCCCAGCCACGTTCAGGTCGTCGGTCCACCTGGCGGGGATCAGCAGGCGCCTTACTCTGCGTTTACCGATTCGCGGTCTTCACTCAGGGAGTCGTCTGCTCCAACGGCCGTCGGTCCTTCGACAGACATGACCAGCCCACTGCCACTTCAGTTTACTGATCCTACAAGCTATTCTGTTACTCCGGTTCTAGACTACAAATAGAGGACTCATTATGATGACTTTTATTTGGGGACCAAAAGGGCTCGTAGCGAAGGAACAACCGCACGGATTTTACAATCTGCAAATTTATGCTGCACTTGCTGCGGTCAGTCTGTGGATTAGTGACCGTTTCGGTACTTATCAAGACCTCTCCGTGTCTCAGAGAGCACGTGGTTCGTGGGTGGTCTGTGGGTTCCGGTTTTCATACGAATATCTATGGCAGTCGTTACGGGTAGTCAGAAGCCTGAAAGTTTGACAAATGGTCTATCCTCAGAATGTCAGTATTACCCAATAACTGGGTTACGGGGGTCTGATGGCAGTCGCTCCTTGTAAAATCAGTATCTTCAGCCTCATCTGGTTAGACTGGAAGCCGACCCCAATATAATTTAGAAAAAGCCTTGGAAGATGATGTTGATTTGGGGACCAAACAAGTTAATTCCGTGTGTCATAACTATTCCAACGTTTTATTTACAGGCAAGCGTGAAATTATGTAACTAGTGTACCCGTGGCTTACGAGTGTCGATAGTAATTTGTGGGGTACAGATAGCAGTCCCTATAGTCCAGAAAATTGCATGGAATGGACCTTGCTGTAGTAGTAATCATCCCCATCAAGTTACACCGGAAGCCGATTCTAAGTCGGAAAAGACCATCATTATGCTGATGATGCAGCTGGAGCACAGCTTTAATATCCCCAGATAGAAATCCCAGATGACCCAGCTAAGAAAATATTTTTATTTATATTTATCCTTTCAAGTCTGCTTTCACATAAGGTATCTACGAAAGATCTTGAAGCATCGGGACAAGCAGATAAGTTCTTGAATTTAATTACACCATAAGCTTTATGGGATTCGTCATATTATTATTCGTTTATTTATTCATGGAAACTTCACAGCTTAGAGTTGATAATAAAATCATTAATATAGACACTACCATTATCTTTACATTTAATTTTATGTAGATACATTAATATTGATCGTAAAAACCCGATATCGACAGAACCTTTCAAAAGTTCCATCATTGAACAATTACGTTGAAGTTCCTAAAAACATTTTTCCAAAATTTTTCCATTACCATTAATCAGTTCAGGAGTTGAAACGAAGTTACTCCACTAATTTATCTATGTCACGATTTCCAGGAGGGACAAACAAACAAACTTATTGACACCGTGACTTCCGCCAGATGATTGATTACATCCAACTTTGTTGGTATTTATTTTGACGTTTTGATCGCTGTTTTCATGCGAAATTACAATTTGCGTAACTTGTTTCGAACGTTGGTGGTGGTGTCGAAACGTAATTCTCTTTCGAAGTTCTTAATTGATGGCACAATGTATCAATCATTTAAGGTGAGAATTTAAATTATACCGTGGTGACTGTATTAAAATTGACACCTTTTATACAACCTGTGACTGTAGAAAAGATCCAGAAAACCTTCTTCAAAAGTCATTTCATAACCTTGTACTCTTTCTACTACATTGACTGCTTCGTAGGACTGTAAAGTTTGGGGCCCTGGGTGCAAATCCTGGTTTCTTGATAAAAAAATCCTCAGTAGCAGCTCGGAGTCAGGAAGTTGGCGGTGCTACAACTCCGTGGCTCGGAGAGCACGTAAAACCATAGGTCCTGCGCCTGATCTCTCTCCAGTCTTGTCGGATTGCCGTCCAATCGGTTTATGAGAGTGAGGAAATAGAGAGTGCACCTGTGTTTGTGCACACAATTGTGCACTCTAGTATATCTCGTGCAAATGGCTAGGCTCTATTGAGAAAAGCCGCCGTGACCGAAAATTTGGCCAGGAGGACATTGCTCTTTCTACTTCAAATCAAATCAAATCATTTATTTTGTTAAAATTTGGTAAATACAGGTGGTAGAGGTACTTAGAATGACTTAGATTAGTTCGACATATTAACCATTTCACATTATGGCATACAATTTTGTTTACAATTACTTCCACTGGTGCACTTTCAGTGTATGACTTACACGTCATAGCCTCGTGTACCCAAACATCAAAATTTTTCTTGTAACACATTTCAAAACACCTCCACTGCAGCCCACCATAATAATTTCCCAAAAAAACTTCCAAACCTGTCTCTTCAAAATGAAATACGAGCATCCACTCCAAATCCACTGTGTTTAAAGATAAAGATTTTTGGAAATTAAATCCAGCATACTTATCCAGATATTCCAACTTCCTTATACAAAATTGTGGCAGAAATTTATTATCATACAAGTATATAGTATTTTTCGGTTGACGAGGGTTCCGGCGTAACGAATCCAGAGATCTAATTGAACGTAGTACCTATATTTTGTGGGGCTCGGATACAACTTTGTACCAACGAATGTTTGTGACATTAATAAGAGATTTTCCGCCAACAATGAGGAGTCCTGAGGGATACAGCGGGGCTTGGGATGACGGTGTTAAATGATGTTGTCTGATATAAGGGTTTAATTTCATGAAAAATGTACGGGGATTTGTCTCTGGAAAATATGGGTTTAAAATAAGTTACCAGTAGAGAGAGTTGTTGTTAAAATACTTTTGACTGAAATTATTTATTTGGATGCTGAATTAAATAATAATAATAATAAATATCATCATCATCATTTCAGCCGAAAGACGTCCACTGCTGGACGTAGGCCTCCCCCAAGTATCGCCACAACGACCGGTCCTGCGCCTTCCGCAACCAGCGGGTTCCCGCGACCGTTCTTTCGGCTGAAATGATGATGATGATGATGATGAATAATAAATATCTTTGAGACATTTTTACACTACACCATCTAATAAAATCAATAAATGACAAATAATAAATAATTTATTAAAATCTAGTACTTAAGAAATCTTAATAACTAATTAATAAGGCAATTTAGAAACAGTCATCATTGTCGGCTGTCTCTCAAACTAAGTAAAAAACCTGTATCTTGAGAGACATTGTTTTGCTATTTCAAAGCACAACCCGTGTACGACAGTTTAGATATTAACAGTATGTATATTGCATAATTAAAATTTCCCTACATTTACAAAACAAGCATTATGTGTTTTGGCGTTTGTAGTGTATTGGGGGTGAGTTGTCTGTAGTCCCAAACTAAGCAGAGCTTGTGCTATGGGTACTAGACAATGAATATAATAATTATATACTTTTCTTTTTTGTAAATACAAACTTATAATACATAAGAAACACCCAGACCAGCACAAACACTTATGTTCATCACACAAATATTTGTGCCTGTGGGAATCGAACCCGACCTCGTGATCAGCAGTCCGACCCTCAAACCACTAGACCACAGACGTCGTCAAATAATAATACGGAATAATTATATTTCGGAATAGTTAACTCAGAAACATTATGTTTAAAACTATCAAATTAAATGGTCTAATTGTCACAGTGAACATTAAATTTACCACCATTGTGCATTTACCGCCCATTTTACTTACATAATGTATCTGTAAACTACTGTCTTTGTTTTCGTTTGGTGTATGTGTACAATAAATAATGTAATAAATAAATAAATTGAATGCTTCATAATGAAGTATTACGTATTAATAACTTCTTAGGTTTTCGCTATCACTACACATTATAATAAAACAAAGTTTAACCGGATTAAATCGCGTATATTATTTAAATTGGTTTCCCTGACGTTTCGAAAGCTTTGCAGCATTTCGTGGTCGCAGCTAGACTAAGATGACAAGCGTCTTTACAAATATTATTTTTATCTACCGTACAATATTATTAATTAAAATCGTTTCGATGCACGCAGTAATCACTCACAATATCATTATATTTTACAGTGTTGCATGCTGTTCGGGACTTGTGTTAATAATATTGTACGGTAGATAAAAATAATTTTTTAGAAATATTTGTAAAGACGCTTGTCATCTTAGTCTACCTGCGACCACGAAATGCTGCAAAGCTTTCGAAACGTCAGGAAAACCAATTTAAATAATATACGCGATTTAATCCGGTTAAACTTTGTTTTATTATTACGTATTACTTCATTGTGAAGCTATTGGCCAATAATTAGTTCAGTCTCTTTAAATAGTAAAATCGAAGGCTTTTAAAGGTTCGATTCAATAGGTATTAAAAGGGCGAGTTAGGTAGATGACTGAGTTACAGGAGGCAGCGAGAACAGAAGTCAAGTTTTTTTTCCTATACTCGATTAATTTTTATAAAAGCATTTTTTTTAAATATAGTATGGTGAAATGAGCTTTAGGCCCACCTAATGTTAAGTGGTTACCTTTGCCCATAAGAACTGCAATACCACCTAGGCTGTTGCGTTAATGGTACCGCAAGTCGGTTCGCCAAACATAAACATGAAGATGGAAAGACTCATGTGATTGTAATTTCACCGACACCCGTACCCGACCCGTTCAGACCGAAACACAGCAATGCAGGCATCACTATTTGGCGGAGAAGTAGGTAAGATGGTAGTACTTCCCCGGACGAGCTCTACTACTACACCATAAACCGACGACAGTGGTGGGTGGACTGGTCAAAGTGATTTTCAGACGACTTCAATATCTCGAAATAGGTATCGTAAATGGAGGCACTGGTTTTGTTACTACTCGGCACAAACATCATCATCATCCTCCGCGCCTTTTCCCAATTATATTGGGGTCGGCTTCCAGTCTAACCAGATGCGGCTAAACATCAGTATTTTACACGGAGCGACTGCCATCAGACCCCCGCAACCCAGTTACTGGGCAATACTGACATTCGGAGGTTAGACCAGTTGTCAGACTTTCGAGCTTCTGCCCGTAACGACTGCCACAGATATTCGTATGACAACCGGGACCGACAGCTTAACGTGCTCTCCGAGGCACGGAGGGGTCTCGATGTGTAACGAAACGATCACTCATCCACAGACTGACCGCACCAAGTATTACTCGGCACAAACGTTATTGAAATAACTACCTGTTGTATTTTATTTTAATTTATACCAGAAAATACTGTTAATCTTGACCATTTCCAGTAAACTGCGATGTTTACTAGATTATCATTAATACAGGATATTTTTTCTCTCCCGCTCCCGCTCCGCTTAACACTAAAGCCATATCTAATTCCATCACGCACAGTAGCAATTTGAACGGTTTTTTTCGTGCGTGCTACCCAAGTAATTGTTAGTATTAATTCGCCGCACCACACCGCACGCGATCCAAATATTGTTATAGGCACTTAAATTTATTCCCCATCACAACATCAGCTGGTTTAATGGCACTTGAGAGGCGGGGCTGATGCTGGGGAAGATTTAAGATGCATACGAAGGAAAATAAAGGTTTTCTTGTTGGTTTTCGGGGATATAAAAGAATATAGGAAATACATCGAAAGTTATCGTTCAGCGATGAATAATTATTTTGATGATTTATACGATCGATACAAATATAGGTACAGTCGACTGCATGACAGACTTTTTAACAAAAAATTGAACCGACGAAAACAGAAACTGAAAAGCGAAAAATAACTAATTATGAGTCGGCGCCAAACGAACTTTTAACAAGCAAAGTGCGTGTAAGTTGCAAGTGGCCGAGCGGAGAACGCATTTTTGGAAAGTAATTGTTTATCGTTGAAAATTTCACGTTGTGTGACGTTGTTTTTATTATTTATTTAAAGTAACTTAATGATCTTCGTTGATTGGTTGTTTGGCGCCGACTCATAATTAGTTATTTTTCGCTTTTCAGTTTCTGTTTTCGTCGGTTAAATTTTTTGTTAAAAAGTTTTATTTTTAATTTTTTTGTGGTTAAAATCTAACTCCAGGTCTCCATTATGTCGTAGTGTCTAGAACTATATTTATGTGTGTCAAGTTTCAACAGAATCAGTTAACAGGTAAGAAAGAATTCAGTGGGTGAACAAACACTCATCCCCTGTTTTACTACCCTTAGGGGTGGATTTTGATTTTGAAATTTAAACGGGACCAACTTCGAGATATACCCTATCCATTAAAAAAAGAATCATCAAAATCGGATCAATCTGTAGAAAGTTAAGCGTGGTCATACATAAAAAAAAAGGCGTCGAATTGAGAACCTCCTCCTTTTTTTCGTCGGTTAAAAACCGCCCTTACTGCCTACGAAATAAAGACGCTGTCAATGTCAAACTGTTACCACTGAAGTGCGGTCGACCGTAAAACGTGTATGAGACGTTTCTCATGGTCTTATTTTAAGAGCTCATTCAATGCTATCGAATAACACGTGGTCAATCCGGGAATCAGGTTATCAGGATCGGATCGGAATCAGAATCGGGAACAACTGTATTTTTTCTTGCGATTTCAGGGTTGGTCCCATAGTAAATGTTGTTTTATGCTGAACTATGTTTACGGGACTTGTCGCGTACAATTAAATCAAAATGTAACAAACAATGTTGTTCAATGTTGTTGTTGTTTGTTTGTTGTTGTTCTATGCTATTCCCTGAATAGCGACCGCGTACTGAATGGTGACCGCGTACTGAATGGCGCAGCGTGGCTAGGGGTGGACCACAAGGTGGACCGACGACCTGGTGAATGTCGCGGGAATCCGCTGGATGCGGAAGGCGCAGGACCGGTCGTTGTGGCAATGCTTGGGGGAGGCCTATGTCTAGCAGTGGACGTCTTTCGGCTGAAATGATGATGATGATAATGATGATTCCCTAAATGAGCTCCTAAAATATGACCACGCATTTCTGATACATGTTGTATATTTCGGATTTTTAGCATCATAGTTCTACATAGATCTATTTACTCACATGTATAATATTAATCGACTGATCTTTATTAAAACAAAGAAAATGATCATCTTCTTCTAATAGGTATGTACCTATTAGAAGAAGATGATCATTTTCTTCATTTTTACTCACCCGCAAAATTACAATACAAACATGTTATCACTTCTCACCACGTATTGGTTGTCAAGATAATCGTATCATCCCTTCCATTATTTCCATTATAGGTCTTTAAAAATATTTTATTTAGAAGTATTACGTGCTAGAATAAGGAATCATCAACTCAGCCTATCGCAATCCACTGCTGGACATAGGCCTCTCCCAAGTTGCGCCACAACTCTCGGTCCTCTGCCTTCCGCATCCAGTCCCCCCCGGCCACGTTCTTTAGGTCGTCGGTCCACCTGGCAGTGGGGCGCCCTACGCTGCGTTTGCCGATTCGCGGTCTCCACTCAAGGACTCGTCTGCTCCAGCGGCCATCGGTCCTTCGACAGACATGGCCAGCCCACTGCCACTTCAGCTTACTGATCCTACATGCTATGTCGGTCACTCCGGTTCTTCTCCGGATAATCTCGTTACGGATTTTATCCTTCAAAGAAACTCCAAGCATAGCTCGCTCCATAGCTCGCTGAGTGACTTTGAACTTGTGGACTAGCCCAACAGTCAGTGTCCACGTCTCGGCACCGTAAGTCATGACAGGCAGGACGCACTGGTTGAAGACCTTTGTCTTCAAACTTTGCGGTATAGGTGACGAGAAGACTCGGCGAAGTTTGCCAAATGCTGCCCAGCCCAAACGGATCCTTCTGTTGGCTTCTTTCTTGAAGTTGTGTCTACCAAGCTGAATTGCCTGCCCTAGGTAGACGTATTCCGTTACAACTTCGAGTGCCGACCCTTCGACGAATATTGGCCTCGGCATGACATAGGAATACCATTCTAAAAAAAGTCCAAAAACACTCAAATTAACTCCACAATACCACAAAGCAGTTAGAGCGACCAAATTTTAACTACGAGTCCTAATCCCTGGAATAACTGCATCCAATATATATACAGCTAAAGAGAATCTCAAATGAGCTTGAACCGTGACTCATAAATATGTTCATATGTAAAAGGGTTGCTGAAGGTCACACTTGGACTGTGCTTAGACTAAGTAGTAACGCCACATTGGATACTAAACTAGGACGAGCTAGGACTTTGTGCCATAAGTAAATAAGGTCGTTGAGTTTTATGACTTGATGTAGACATAACATAACATAACATCACGCCTGTATTTCCACGAAGGGGCAGGCAGAGGTGTATAGTACACCCACATTTAGCCAGTTATGTTGTAAGTCCCGTGTAATAGGGGGCGAGCCTATTGCCATTAACCGGGCACAAATCCAGACTCCGGGCTGCTACTGAGAATTTCCTAATGAATAAACCCAATAACACTTTGCCCGACCCGGGAATCGAACCCAGGACCTCATGCTCTGCAGTCGCGCTTACGACCACTAGACCAGCGAGGCAGTCACGTTGATGTAGACACGTTTTCGAAATTAAGAAGACAGCTTTTTGCATTATAACTGGTTATCAAAACTAGCCATATAATACCATAAACAGAGTTAAGGCCTTAGTCTACCACGCTGTCTTAGTGTAGGTACGTGGCGTGAGCTTCACACCATCTGTAACATTTCGGAGCTTCCTCAGGTTTTCCCATGATGATTTCCTTTTAATCCTTTTTCAACAAAGACTTTTTAAAGTGGACTTCAGTGGTCGCGGCTAAAGCGATAGACGTGCGCGGCTGGCGCGGCCTCGTCTATGCGAAAATACCTAACACTATGAAAATGCGTGGCATCACCTCCAAGATTTGCGACAGACACATGCAGCCGACGCCATACATCTGTCGTAGTGTCGTGACGCCAGCGCGACGTTCGTGCGCGTCGGTCGCATCGGCCCCGATCCACAAAAGTACCGTCTTTGGATGTGTTGCCTCAGATATATTGTTGCGGATGATCTGCGGCATCTCAAAACTAGCAACAGGTAAAGTGTAGGGTTTTCATTTCAGAAAACAAGACACACACGGCTACACTGTGTAGCTGAACTAGAGGAGTGGTCGTATACACGAAAATAACAGAGCTTTACTTAAAACGCTCTGTCATAACTGGCGAAATGTGGGTGTACTATACACCTCTGCCTAACCCTTCGGGGAAATACAGGCGTGATGTTATGTTGTGTTGTTATGTTATCTACTTAAAACTAATGCAAAGTCAGAGCACACTCAAGCAGATCGCGTGTTTCTAAATAATACAGAGTTTATTTCGAGCCGGGAGTTCAACTTTATTGGGTGTACAATTATACGCACTGTTTTATCTTTGCATGCCGCATGTCAAATTTGATTTCGTTACGAATGTAGCTATCCATCATGGCTGAATTTAGGTATTATTTGGTGAATAACTGATGTGTAGAGTATAGTTTGTTGGTCCAGACCTCTTTTTACTATTTTTGTAGTCTAATTTGAGTTAGTCTGGTTAATAAACACCAAATTGGTCTGGTTTTATCAATCTTGATTAGTATTTAGGTTAATAAAGGACATTCAGGACAAGTTTTACAGGTCTGGTGGATACAAAGATTACCTTTGTGTTTGTCTCTGTTGTAGTCTGTGTCTATTAAGTTGAATATAACTCATCATACTTCTGCCCTTATCCCAATTTATTTGTGGTCGGCGCAGCATGCCTTTTTCTTCCATACATCTCTGTGTTCACTATCCAATTTTATCCGTATCATCTTTCACACAATCCATCCATCTTTACTCTGGTCTTCCTCTTTTCTTATAGCCAATCCACATTCATACTAAAAACCTTTTTCGTAACATGCTCCTCATGCCTCCGCATCACATGTTCATACCATGACAATCTACTGCATCTTAGCTTTTCCGTCACTGGCGCTACTTTCAAACTCCCTCTCACATACTTATTTCAAAGTATTACTAGTGGTTCGCCCCGAACAGAGAGCTCGCGATAAACGTGTTGAATAAATAAAACGATACATTTCTCTCAAGTTATAAAATTATACATGGGAAGACTATGAAAGCTGTGTCGTGCGTATCTTTTCCAAACATAAATCTGATTTTTGTTGAATATTAACCCTTGAATGTACAACAGAGTTTATAGTTACAACAGATCTGGATGGAATTTTGTATGTATATTTCAATGAGTTAAAAGAGCCTCCACGAGTGACGCTATTTAATTGATCGTCCGGTGCACCCTGGGCAGTCAGCCCCGCTACCAACCTGCTGACTGGCTAATCTTTTCCCCACGGCATGAGCTATTATCATTATGTAGCTCATGTCGACACGATAGAAGAAGAAGAATGAGTTCCTGGATGGTTTAAAAATTCAATTGGAGTCGGTAGATGGCGCTGCTGTTGGTATGTCACTGATTTTCTCCTAAATGGCAGGGACGATTTTAATTAAATGTGGCGCTGCTTTTCCGAGCAGGACGTCTGCCGGGTTCGGGTAGTATAATAATAAATTTTAAATCATATCAGTGACCACTGTCACTGAACAAGATAGCACAAATAGAGTGCATCAGATAACATTAACATTAGCGATAACCCTGCAACGCTATCGACAAACACCGATACATTATGAACGGATATGTCACAAAACAAACATGCTCCCAAAATATGTTATCTTAAATTAAATTACGTGACTCTGAGCAGAAATTAATATAGAATCACCAGCTTACAGATTTGCGCAGGAATCCAACTTACATATTATATCATGTGTATATTACCAAAAATGGGTAATTTTATGAACTCATACGAGGCAGCCCTGAATTAGTAAACGTAGCTTGTATCTCTGGAATACTTTTTACGTTAAAGGTGGTTTCACAACGGCGAGGCGAGGCGTGTATGGGCCGAGCGAGAATAGAAATTTGTATAGCAAAATTTCAATTCACGTCATACCCATCTTTGATGTGAAAGGTCTAGATAAGCGAGGATGTGCGAGGCGATAACCGAAATATTTGTTGGTACAAAATTAAACTTAATTTCTTCATAAAATAGAGTATTTATTACATTGCATACTATACTCTACACGTCCGTGTGGTGCCGGACGTCCGTGTGGTGCCGGACGTCCGTGTGGTGCCGGACGTCCGTGTGGTGCCGGACGTCCGTGTGGTGCCGGACGCAAAGAATACCACCACCCTATATCTTCTCATGGGTGTCGTAAAAGGCGACTAAGGGATTCACCAGAGGATGGGCAGCAGCGTCCTCCGAGTATTAAAACAACCAACTGCGATCGCCAACCCGCCTGCCAAGCGTGGCGATTATGGCATATCCCCCCAAACATGCAAAGCACTGATAAAAACCGGCCCCTAGTCCCCGGCGGCCCCGCTATCCCTGGTTACGGTAGCGGCCTAGGTAACGGCGGGGCAGGGGGTGCGAAGAATCCCCGGCAGAGATCCGGCTACCATAACAAAAAAAGACTGGACCTGGCAACATACAACACACGTACACTGCGGACCGACGAGAAGCTTGTCGAACTCGAGGAAGAATTGAGCAAGTTACGATGGGATATCGTAGGGTTATCTGAAGTCCGAAGAGAGGGGGAGGACACGATAATCCTCAAATCCGGTAACTTGCTCTATTTCCGGGAGGGCGATCAACTTTCCCAGGGCGGTGTCGGGTTTATCGTCCATAAGTCTCTTGTGAACAACATAGTGAAGATCGAGAGTGTTTCGACCAGGGTGGCGTACCTTATACTCAGAATAACCGAAAGGTATTCGTTGAAGGTTATACAGGTATACGCCCCGACCTCGAAACACTCCGACGATGAGGTGGAGACCATGTATGAGGATATCTCGAGAGCCATGCATGGCTCTAAAACTCACTTCACTGTTGTCATGGGAGACTTCAACGCGAAACTGGGCAAGCGCTACGATGATGAGCTGCGAGTGGGGCAATTTGGGTATGGATATCGGAACCACCGGGGTCATCTACTGGCTGGCTTTATGGAGAAAGAGGGGCTCTATATGATGAACTCTTTCTTCAGAAAGCGTGAGCACAGGAAGTGGACCTGGTTGGGACCTAATGGTGTAACAAAAAAAATGAGATTGACTTCATTATGTCGACGAAGAAGCAAATATTCAATGATGTCTCTGTGATCAACGCGGTCAAAACCGGAAGCGATCACCGTTTGGTAAGAGGCACATTGAATCTGAACATCAAGCTGGAAAGATCTCGACTGATGAAGTCTACGCTCCGTCCAGCACCGATCCAAATCCAAAACGCCGAGAGCTTTCAGCTCGAACTTCAGAATCGTTTCGAATGCCTAGGGAGCTCAGTGGACGATTACAACGATGGGTTTGTGGAAACTGTCCATACGGTCGGGTCTAGGATCTTTAGGACCCGTCGTACAATCAGAAACAAGAAGCTCTCTGACCACACTCTCGAGCTCATGGCGGAAAGACGCGAGATGATTCTGCAGTCCTCAGATGATGCGACTAAGTACCGGCAGCTCAATAGACAGATCTCAAAGTCCTTGAAAAGTGACCTACGCCAATTTAATACCGAACGTATTAAAGACGCGATAGAGAAGAACAAGGGCTCCAAAGTCTTCGCAAGAGACCTGTCTATTGGGCAGAGCCAGCTTGCAAAACTGAGGACCGACGATGGCAGAGTCGTTTCCTCCAAGCCAGAGCTATTGAAGGAGGTCGAGAAGTTCTATGGACAGTTATACACGTCCACCCAGAAACCCGCTGTAAATCGGGCTAATGACCCAAGAGCTCGATTGACCCGACACTATACCGAAGATATCCCGGACGTCAGCCTGTACGAGATTAGGATGGCTCTAAAGCAGCTCAAAAACAACAAGGCACCGGGTGATGACGGAATTACGGCCGAACTCCTGAAGGCGGGTGGAAAACCGATCCTTAAGGCCCTTCAGAAGTTATTTGATTCCGTCATTCTCGAGGGGAGAACGCCACAGGCATGGAGCAGAGGTGTGGTGGTACTCTTCTTCAAAAAGGGCGATAATGCTCTACTGAAGAATTATAGGCCCATCTCACTTCTGAGCCATGTCTACAAGCTGTTTTCGAGAGTCATTACGAACCGTCTTTCGCGCAGGTTTGACGACTTCCAGCCTCCCGAACAAGCCGGGTTCCGAAAAGGCTTTAGCACCGTAGACCACATACATACGCTGCGTCAGGTTATACAGAAGACCGAAGAGTATAACTTGCCTCTTTGTTTAGCGTTTGTGGACTACGAGAAAGCCTTCGATTCGATCGAGACTTGGGCGGTACTACAGTCTCTTCAACGGTGCCAGATTGACTATCGGTACATCGAAGTGTTAAAGTCTTTGTATGAAAACGCCACTATGTCAGTCCGATTACAGGACCAAGCCTCGAAACCTATCCTTCTGCAGCGAGGTGTGAGACAGGGAGATGTGATCTCTCCGAAACTCTTCACTGCTGCATTGGAGGATGTCTTCAAGGTTCTGGACTGGAATGGGCTAGGCATTAACATAAACGGCGAGTACATCACTCACCTTCGGTTTGCCGACGACATAGTAGTCATGGCTGAGACCATGGAGGACCTCGGTACAATGCTCGATGACCTCAGTAGAGCTTCCGATAGAGTGGGTCTTAAAATGAATATGGACAAGACAAAGGTTATGTCGAATTCCCATATAGCACCCATTCCCGTAAGCATCGGAGAATCTACACTCGAAGTTGTTGACGATTATGTATACCTAGGACAAACTGTCCAGCTAGGTAAGTCCAACTTCGAGAAAGAGGTCAATCGTCGAATCCGACTCGGTTGGGCAGCGTTCGGGAAGCTACGCAATATCTTCTCGTCCAAAATACCGCAGTGTCTCAAGACGAAAGTCTTTGACCAGTGTGTGTTGCCAGTAATTACTTACGGTACTGAAACGTGGTCGCTCACAATGGGCCTGATAAGAAGGCTCAAAGTCACTCAAAGGGCAATGGAGAGGGCTATGCTCGGAGTGTCCCTGCGTGATCGAATCAGAAATGAGGAGATTCGCAGAAGAACGAAAGTAACCGACATAGCCCGAAGAATTGCCAAACTTAAGTGGCAGTGGGCGGGGCACATTGCTCGCAGAACGGATGGCCGATGGGGCAGTAAAGTTCTGGAGTGGCGACCGCGTACTGGAAGGCGCAGCGTGGGTAGGCCCCCCACAAGGTGGACCGACGACCTGGTGAAGGTCGCGGGAATCCGCTGGATGCGGAAGGCACAGGACCGGTCGTTGTGGCGATGCTTGGGGGAGGCCTATGTCCAGCAGTGGACGTCTTTCGGCTGAAATGATGATTACATTGCAAAACGGTACATCGCGAGCCGGCGTTGGTCGGCGCGAGTCGGCGCGTGCTGGCGATTTACATCTTTCGGTGTGATCATCAGCGAGATTTCAATTCACGCCTATCCCATCCAATCCTCACCTCGCCGGTTTGAAACCATCTTTAGAGTTGAGAAAAATATGGCCCATGAAGTATAATGTGTGTTATTTACGTTGCAATGTATTTTTGTGTTCAATTGTTTCGTTATGCTTATTTCTGTAGCTAATTGAATGGGTCAATATATCATGTTTCATTAGTAGCTTCAAAAATAGAAACACATTTAGTGCACGATGTAGCTTTTAGAAATATCTTCGGTATTCAAATGTTATTCTTGTTGTGTGCGAAGGCATTAAACCTAGTACCTATCAAAAACGTGTTGGGTTTTTGTATGCATCGATCGTGCTTTTAGCTAAGGTAAAAGCAGGATTTTCGAACCAGGATTTTAGTACCAGGAACCAGACTGGTAAGATTATCTACATACAGCCCACTGTATGTCCAAATCCCCAATCCACATAATCCATAATCCCCAGATTATGCTGTTTTTTTCCTATGTATTGTACCTATAGAACAGACATATATCTAAAATTAAAGGAAGTCTATGAAATATGAACAAACCTCGGCTGAATAAACATGGCGGACAGAATCTCGCTAAGAAAAGATTGAAGCATTTAGTTTTTCATAAAACCACTATAATTTTGACAGAATTTTCACAAACTATGACAATGACTACCGTCACACGAGATTTGTTGTGTAATCACGGCTTTTTATCTTACTATGTGTGAATGTATGCGTGCCAGCCCGTACTTTTAAGCGAGCCGTATTACTATGGGTGCTTCACTTTTTGTATAGTGAGATTCCGTCCGCCTTTTTTATTCGTCCAAGGAACAAACAATAAACAAATTTTTTGGTTTAAATTTGCCGCCGGTATCATAATTTTATTAAAAGATACCCAAGTTATGTTCACAGTTCTCCGCTTCGAAACAAAACTCACCGACATCCTAGCAAGAAGAAATAAACAAAAATGGCGGTGGTCAAGCCACATGATGCGGGACACCAAAGGAAAGTGGAACAAGGCAGTGACAGATTGTTTGGATGGCAAAATGTTGGTTTTATGATAAATAATACTAGGATGTTCATTAGAACGACAAATTGTAATTCGGTAACAAATTTACGCAACATATTTGACAAGTACAAACCGACCAAGAGACAGAGGCGCCATCAGTGGCAACTTTATAAACTAAAATCACTAACAAAACTGTTTGGTTTACATATCTTCTATAACACCTGCCCTTAAACTAAACAGTCTTTAAACCAAGATATCAAACACAACTGCAATGCTTATCTTTACTAATAGCGACTTTGTTCAAACCCCTGCAGGCATACCTAGTATATTTGGTATGACTCTTTGCTGTCATTGCCATCATCATAGTAGCTCGGTTATCACGACCAGACCAACCAACCAGACCAGAGTCCAATATTTCTTCAATAGATGAACCAGGCAAGGCTTCATTGATTCCACTAGTGTTATCAATGGTTTTCGTATCACTAGTAAATTCTATCTGACAATCAGTAGCATTTTCCTGATTTGATTTTAAATCTTTGTACATTTTGTCCTCTACAAATTGTACATCTCTAGATTTAATGCATGTAGAAGGATTTTCTGGATCTACCAACCGATATCCTTTCGATTCAGTACAATATCCTACGAAAATGTACTTCCTACTCTTTGCATCTAATTTCTTCCGTTTTTCATTCGGAATCATTGCATACGCTATACAGCCAAATACTCTCAAGTTAGATAAATTAACTTTATTACCAGTCCATAACTCCTCCGGTGTTGTACCTCTCACTGCCTTACTTGGTGACTTATTTTTAATAAAGATCGCTGTGTTCACCGCTTCTGCCCAGAACCTCTGTCCATTCCAGCATCCTGCAGCATGCATCTCGCCGCTTCCATAATTGTGCGATTTGCCCTCTCTGCTACTCCATTTTGTTGCGGGGAGTACGGCACAGTCGTCTGATGCTTGATGCCATGCTCTCTTAGGAAGACCTGGAACTTTTTATTGACATATTCACGTCCATTATCTGTTCTAAGAGCCTTAATTTTAAAATCAGTTTGATTTTCAACAAAACTTTTAAAAGTTTTAAACACAGACAACACCTCATCTTTAGTTCTAATAAAGTAACCAAAAGTCATTCTCGTATAATCATCTATAAATGTCAATAGATATCTAGCACCTCTGAATGAGGAAACTGACATTGGTCCACACAAATCAGAGTGTATAAGACCTAATTTATCTATTGCTCTATTGTAAGACCTCTTTGGAAATGGTAATCTATATTGTTTTCCCTCAATGCAAGCTACACAAGGAGTATATTTACAATTTTCATTATAATCAATGCCAGAAGCCATACCTTGTTTGAGTAGTTTCATACTTCTCATATTCAGGTGTCCGAGTCTCCGATGCCACAAGCCCTGAGACAACTTCACCTCACACAAATTTGCAGCTCCTGCCGATTCACCCTCAATAGTCAGAGTCTGTTTTAATGGTAAGCCAGTCGATAGCTCACATGCTGCTGCTAGCTCTCTTCCACTTCCTGACCGTTGACAACTACTCGCAATGTCAAGTTGATAGACATCATTCACCTTTGTAGCACTTGCGACTACAGCCTCACCATAATAGATACGGCACTTACGTGTGTCAAAGTGCACTTGAAGTCCCTTAGCTGTCATCTTGCTGACTGAAAGTAAATTAGTCGACAAGTCGGGCACAAAAATAATACTAGGATGTTCATTAGAACGACAAATTGTAATTCGGTAACAAATTTACGCAACATATTTGACAATTACAAACCGACCAAGAGTCAGAGGCGCCATCAGTGGCAACTTTATAAACTAAAATCACTAACAAAACTGTTTGGTTTACATATCTTCTATAACACAAAATAAATCGAGTAAGACAGCTTACCAGGTGGGAGGAAGAAATAAAGCTGACAGCAGGTCCAAACTGGAGGAGGGTTGCACGCGACAGACGACAATGGAAATGGTCAGAGGAGGCCTATGCCATAAGGCACATCGAAATTCGTGACATACTGTATAATTAACTGTTAGCTATTGATCAATATTGTTTGCTGTCTTCGTTTTTCCGAATAAAGGGTTTAATAATAATAATAAAAGTTATGTTAGATTTCATATTGTTCCTTCGATCTAGGACACAGTCTTTGTTAGAGTGATTTAATTCATAATATCGACTATCAATTGGTAGCATAAAAATACAGATGATATTTTTCGGCATACCTTGAAGGTTTGATTCCCGGCTCAAGAAAGACACTTAAAAAAAATCTTCGAATGCAATACTACTTGTTTTAAAGAATAAAATGAAGTCTTCTAAAGGTAGAATTTCCTATTTTTCTTTCATGTAGCATAGTGATGGAACACACACACAATTTCGTACATTGGTAGGTCATTAGACCTGCACCCCTTTTTTGTTTTCTGGTGGAAATCCTCATGGATACCCTCCGTCTGGGGACGGCGGAGGGATATGTCGCACTCTGACTGACTAAAACCACACGGTGGTCATCCTCTGCACAAAATAGAGGAGCACCGGGAACTCCATTGGATTGCGCCGGTGCCCCTCTAGTGTGCCTTTGGCACGTCCTGGGAAAACAACATTACCTCAACCCCTCACCGTTTTGCAAACGATTGGTCTAGTTTTAGCATGATTAAAGATTCTTCTGCCAATCCTCTTCAAAATAAATAAAAATAATAAATGAATCTGAATCTGAATCTCAATAGAAGCACGCTTCAAGATATAACCCAAAGGGGTCACCGACAGAATTTGTCATATCTTGAAACGTGCTTCTATCAAAACCTATTTTTAAGCCACAAAGAAAGATCAGCCAACTCCTCAGACTGGTGAAGTGTCACATTCTCTTCCAAGATGCAGGGGTCTACAAGATTGATTGTGACTATGGGTTATCATACATAGGGCAAACAAAGCGTAGTATAGCCACTAGAATTAAAAAACATATAGCTGACGTCAAGAACAGACGCTCCACAAAGTCTGCAGTGTGTGAACATGCCCTAGACAAACCCAACAATTTTCTTCGATTTGATAAACCACAAGTCCTGGCGAAAGAAAACCGATATGTACCTAGAATGCTCCGTGAGGCTATTGAAATTAAAAAACAAACTAATTAAAATTAGGAATCTTCTCTTCTCTATTATTAAAATAGAGAAGATGGTTTGCAGCTACCACCTGTTTGGAACCCAGTTCTAAAAACAATCAAGTCCCAAAAACACGCTACACTGTAAAAGGGATAGCTAACTTTTAATAATAATAAAATTGAAGAAGTAGAACATATAAAATTTCTTGGCTTGACAATTGACTGTAAACTGACTTGGAAAAAACATGCATCAATCCTAATTACAAAATTGAGTAGGTTTGCCTTCGCTCTTTATAAACTTAGGAAAGTAGTTAATCAGACAGCTGTCGTAACTGCGTATTATGGCTATGTAGATTCCATATTACGTTACGGAGTAATTTTTTGGGCTAATTCCTGCGAAAAAGACGATATTTTTAAAGCACAAAAGAGATGCATTAGATCCATATGCAATCTTAAACCAACAGAAAGTTGTAAACTGCATTTTATAGCACTCAATATACTAACACTACCTTGTCTTTACATATACTAGACCGCATTGTTCGTCAAGAAAAATAGCGAACTATTTAAAAAAGCTTCAGATCAACGTTATAAATTGATAAGACAAGAATATCGTCACGAATTATGCCTAAGAAGCTCAAAAACCACTCTTATGCACAAGAGTATACTCTGCATGGCTCCAAAAATATTGAATAAGCTACCAAATGACATCAAAGATTCAAACTTGACACAATTTAAACGTAAACTAAGTAGATTCCTAATTGATAAATGTTACTATACCATTGTAGATAAATGTTACTATACCATTGTAGATAAATGTTACTATACCATTGTAGATAAATGTTACTATACCATTGACGAATTCCTTCTTGACAAAATTTAATGTGACTGATTTTATGTACTATGCCAGATGTATCGAATGTTTCAGAATTGACATTTTAATAATTATTCTGAAATAATTTATAAAAAATAAAAAAATAATTAATAAAATTTTTTTTGTTAATTGTATGCAATGTCTTCTATAATTTCATACATTGTTAAATAGTGTACGCCCTAATTGGTAGATTTTTGAGTTCCCGTAAAATATGTATAAGACCTACTGTATCACCAAAAATCACACTAATAAATACTTTGACTTTGAAAAAAAGATAATGACATTGTGAGTGATTACTGCGTGCATCGAAACGATTTTAATTAATAAAAATTATACAGTGGATTAAAATATTTTTTTTAGAAAAAAAGAGAAAATACTTCTTTTTTTTCTTTTTTTGTAAAGAGGCTTGTCATCAGTCTTCCTGCGACCACGAACGCTGCAATGCTTTCGAAACGTCAGGAAAACCAATTTAAATAATATAGCGATGTTATCCGGTTAAACTTGTTTTGATCGCGAAAACCTAAGAAATTATTAACTAATTATGTTTGTTTTTGACCAAGGAGTAAAAATAAATATGCGTAGAAATACTTAGTTAATGTAGCTTACCTATAAATATTGAAGTACCCACTCTTCGGCGCTCAGGTACCGCGTAACATTACACTCAAAGTAATCACATTACGCTATATGGGTATACTTGTACGAAGACGGGCGAAAAACGTGAGATTTTTTCCTATTTTTCTTTTTATCATTATTCTTTACAGAAATGAACACGATGAAATGGCGGAAACAATACACCAGTACAGAAGTTTGATTGCTTAAATACACGGTGAATTTTCGTTGGTTTTGGAAACGAAAAGGGGTTATTTTATCATTATGAACAACTTTTACTATGCTGAAAAAATCACCTAAACCCTATATTTTGTAGATTTATGTGAACACAAATGTAGGGGTCAGCTGATATTTTTATCATGATTTCAGGGTTGGTCCCATAGTAAAAGTTGTTCGTAATGATGAGTATAATGACCCCTTTTCGTTTCCAAAACCAACGAAAATTCACCGTGTATTTAAGCAATCAAACTTCTGTACTGGTGTATTGTTTCCGCCATTTCATCGCAAAGGAACGTAGTAACGTACAAACATTGAAAGGTATTGTTTATTTATTACTAATTTCAATTCAATTTTCATAAACAAATTTTTCTATAATTTTAATTTCTACACTTTCTACGTGGCAACGAACCGGAAAAACACAAAAAAAATATAATGTCGAGATTGTCAAATACCAGTACAATCTGGTTCGGCGTACAGTCGCGTATAACGCGTAATTTGTACAGGCGCGCACAGCGTGATCCGCGGTAATTACCGATGTTAATTCAATTCTGTGGCCGCGTACACGCGAGGCAATTTTTACACGGCCAAGACAACCTCTAATTGGAGGGAACTGACTTGACACTTACCATTGGAGGGTTGATTTTACGCGTGTCACAGTTATTTTTTTATTTAGGGGACATTTTGGGGAGGGTTGAAGTGGTAATAGCTTTTGTGAACGTAGGTAAACATTTTCGTTAATTGAATTTAATGTTTAGTTCGGGAAGGTTGGGTGAAATATCCGCTTATTAATTTTCTTTCATTCTTAGAAATTGTATTGTTTGTATCACGCGTGAGTTTTTTGCGACCTAGAAGCTTTTTTACAGCTGTTGCATCTTAGACAACCAGAAATTGTATAGGTAAGAAAATACTTAGTTAAATAAAATAAAAAACTACATTGTAAATCCAACGTTAACATCTTATTTAAATTAAGTAGCGCCGTGGGGTGGGATGGCATTTCAGCTGCTTTAATTAGGGCTGCCAGACACATCCTTGTCCCTGTAATCCTACACGTGTTTAACCTTGTTCTTGTCTCAGGAGTGTTCCCGGCAGTCTTTAAAAAAGCAGTAGTTCATCCTATCTTCAAGAGCGGGGACAGAGGCAGTGTCAATAACTACAGACCCATTTCGGTTCTCACTACTATATCCAAAATTTTAGAAAAACTTTTAAACAGTCGATTACTAAATTATCTTAACTCATACAATATACTTTCTGAGAATCAATATGGGTTTCGATCTGGTAGAAGTACAGAAGATGCAGTCCTAGAAGTGACTGGTACTGTAGCTAAAAATATTAAAAATAATTTAAAAACAATTGCAATTTTCCTAGATCTTTCCAAGGCTTTTGACACTGTCTCTGTTCCTCTCTTGCTTGAGAAATTGGAACGAATTGGTATTAGAGGATTGTGTCTGAATATTTTCAAAAGTTACTTGAGTGAACGGTCTCAAATCGTTAAAATAGGAAATCACATCAGTAAGGAACAATTCCTCAACTATGGAGTGCCACAGGGTAGTGTCCTTGGACCTACCCTCTTTTTGATTTATATTAATGACCTCTGTAATCTTTCCTTAAACAACTCAAAAATTATAACATATGCAGACGACACTGTCATATTGATACACGGCAAAAATTGGTCTGAAACCCGCTTGCACGCAGAATGTAGCCTAAACATAGTTATGAATTGGCTAAGTAAAAGCCTACTAACCCTTAATTTAGAAAAAACTAAATTTATTACCTTTAGCCCAAGAATCACTTCACAACCACCTTCTCCTTATTCCCTAATGGCTCACAAATGTGGTATGCGTATGACCAATGATTGTCGTGATTGTATCCACATTATGCGTACACATAGTATCAAATACCTGGGTGTTTTACTTGACAGTACAATGACTTGGAAGGAACAAATTGATCAACTGGTATCCAGAGTCAGAAAACTAATCTTTGTGTTTAAAAACTTACGTTCATCTGCTGACTTTAATACACTTCGAACAGTATACTTTGCCCTAGCGCATTCTATCTTGACGTACTGCATCACTGCGTGGGGTAGTTCAGGCATATGCCAAATGCTCCGGCTGGAAAGGTCACAGAGGGCCGTGCTGAAGGTCATGGCTCATAAGCCTATACATTTTCCTACTGTTGAACTGTACACTATATGTAAGGTCCCGACAGTCCGGCACGTATTTTTGCTTAACACAATACTGCGTAAACACTCAAACCTTCCATATGATCCTGAATTTGTGAGAAAAAAACGTAGAGCTGACATAGTCTGCCAGACAGAAATTGCAAAAGTTAAAGCCGTGAGTCGACAGTACCAATTTCTGAGTACAGTATTATATAATAAAGTAAATAAGAAGCTCAACATATATCCGCTCACTCTTCGCGAGTGTCGAATACTCACTGATAAATGGCTCTATACGCTTACATATGAAGAATTGGAAATATTTGTTAAAACGTAACTTCATGTTTCTGATACCCGCCTGCGCACACACATTCCCACGCAAAATCATCACACTCTTCCCCCTACACACACACCCCCCCACACACTCACACACGCACACACACCCCCCCACACACGCACTCCTCCACATACACATACCTACTTACTTAACAATTTCAGTTCAGTTGGAACGCTGTCGCCTCAATCCATCTGAAATGGGCGTTAATGACTGCAACACAGTTTAATAACTAATGCAGTCATTTTCGTACACATTTTATGTAAACGTGTTTTCTGTTCCAATAAAATTTTTATTTATTTATATTTATTATTATTATTATTATTGAACTGCAAATATTATTCTGGAATAAACTGTACCAACTTTACTAAGAATTATAAGGGACTAGTCATAAACGGCGCCCGGGGCGCGCGCCCGATACGCTGCGATTCGAACGCTCTCTATGTAACACTATAGTGTTAGTGCTATAGCAGCGAATTATACCAAGTGCTGTCGTCCGTCGAACAATTTTGAAAAAATCCGAAACGTGGCACATCGGGCGCGCGCCCCTTGCGCTTGTTATAGCTAGTCCTTTAGTCATATAACTATCGTTTTACTCCACAAATTTTAATAAAATAAGAACATCAAATTCAAATTATTTCACTATCATTATTTGGTAGAACAACACACAAAAACACCCCAGCTTTGTATTGATTTGTCCTTCACACAACAAAAATAAAACAAAGCAGCCATTATCCAATTATTTACTAAATTTTACCTTTAGCCCAATGTTTTCTAAATAATAAACTACATAAGAAACCAACACGTTTTAATGAATAGTTACCGAGTTGCGTGCCGTCCGATGTGCGGTCTGATTCAATTTGATTGGCCGCAATTAGGGGCGGACTGTACACTGAAAATAAAAGAAATATAACTACTACATTAGTGTACGAAAAACCTGGGAATGGACTTCCATGTTGTCCCAAACTAAGCAGAGATTGTATACTATGGATACTGGACAATGGATTATACTTATTTATGTACTTTTTGTTGTTGTAAATACATACTTATAATACATTAAAAATACCCAGACCAACACAAACACTTATGCATGCTTACACTTACACTTACTTACGTCAGGAAAACCAATTTCAATAATATACGCGATATAATCCGGTTAAACTTTATTTTATTATAATGTGTAGTGATCGCGAAAACCTAAGAAATTATTACAAACACTTATGTTCATCACATAAATATTTGTGTCCTGTGGGAATCGAAACCACGACCTCGTGATCAGCAGACCGAACACTCAAACCACTAGTACACAGACGTCGTCGTAAAGAATTCCAAGTCGTAAGGATACCATAATAAGTGATGAAAACCAGACGGCAAAGTCATAACTTTTCCCAGGCGCATGCATAACTGCAAACTGAAGACATTTCAGTACCCAAACATTGGCATTGAGTCAGCATTCATGAATCTTAACAACTCAAGTCAATACTGGTGGCGCCCGGCGCTGCTCATTAAAACTTGACGTAGAGCTAATAATTTCCATACCTGGGTTAGGACGCTTGCACAAGGAAGAGGGTTACAAGCTTGCAGTCATTTGGCATAGTCAAAGTCAAAAGTTTTTATTTCGAATCAGCATTTAAATGCACTTTCAAAACGTTAATTATGAATCTAGTTGCACGGTTCCAAAAAGTTAGTCTTATGGAGAAGAGCTGGGAAGAAACTCCATGGACATACTCTTTTCAAATGATAATAGTCCAATGCTTTGTTACATGATTAATTGGAAAAAATTGTGTGATAATAATGTAGTTTAGTTAATTAATGACTTAGACAAATTCACTGACGTAAATTAATTAAAGATTAATAATGATTTTTAAGTTTAGGCTTGACTATGTTAGGAGGGAACCCAACGATCCGATAATACATTAATACATTAATAGCTACATTATGTTCACATTTACAGCGATCAATTAAAGCTTTATTAAAGCTTTTTGCGCAGCACACGAGCTATTAAAGACCACCCAGCTGCCGCCAGATGCAAATTGTGGACTGAAAAGCACCCTCCACCTCCTGGTTTTATTACTCCACAGGAGAAGTTACCACCAGGACACGATCTACAGTGGCCAGTGTGGAAGTCACTCAATCGCCTACGCACCCAGGTTGGTCGCTGTAGACTTAATATGTGTGAATGGGTGTTTAGGGACCCTAGCCTTGCACACTGTGACTGCGGTGACCCAGAGCAATCCATGTCGCACTTGCTAACTTGTCGCTTGTGCCCGAACACCTGAACAAGAGATGATCTATTCGCCGCCACTGAAAACGCCATTGAAGTGGCCACTTTTTATTCCAACCATATTTGAACCAATGACACGATAAGAAGAAGAAGCGATCAATTAAAATAAGGTGTTAATAAGAAACATAAATGTCAAAAAAACAAAAATAAAAATTCAGTAAATCACAATGTCAAAAACAAAATTAAAAAAATAGAAAAAAAATACTCTTTTTGCAAGCACAAGGCACTTAATGCAAACGATAAAAATCCCGAAGTAATAAATGAGATTACCCATTGGCATTAAAATTATCGTTTTTAAGGTTCCGTAACCACAGGGTGGCAAACGGGACCCCATTACTATCGCTACGCTGTCCGTCCGTCCGTCCGTCCGTCTGTCTGTCACTGGGCTGTATCTTTGTAACGATAGAATAGGTAACCAGTTGAAATGTTCACAGAATATGTGATACTATGGTGTCTATCACGACAAATCATCATCATTATCATTTCAGCCGAAAGACATCCACTGCTGGACATAGGCCTCCCCCAAGCAGCGCCACAACGACCGGTCCTACGCTTTCCGCATCCAGCGGATTCACAAACCGCGACCAAAAAGAAACAATCCAAAAAAAAACGACCTATTACTAAAAATAAAAATCTAAAACCAAAATGCAAGAAAGTTCGAAAAACACAATTTTTTAACGTTTTTGTTCCAGCTCTATCTTTAAAACGGTAATACATACCAGCGTCAAACTTGGTCTGGTTATAGTACATACTATTTAGTTTAGTAAAAAATACTAAAAATAAGACAAACATAGACATATATGGTGATACCTGCGTAAGAAATAGATGCAAAAATTCATATTTCACGCACAGTGCGTTGATGTCTTTTGATGAAGTCTTGTAAATTAAATCAGTTTCTATAGGGTATCAGCAGGTCGATGGGTGGTCCGTGGTACGAAACCCCTTCTGCGTAAGTCCGACTCACACTTGGCCGATTTTTTATTTTTCATGATATAGGGTGGCGAAACGAGCTAAAGGCCCACCTGATGTTAAGCGGTTACCTTTGACCATAACAACTGCAATACCACCTAGGCTGTTGCCTAAATGGTACCGCAAGTCGGTTCGCCAAACTGAGAAACATGGTTTTTTTTTTTTTTTTTTTTTTTATAGTATAGGATGGCGAAACGAGCTAAAGGCCCACCTGATGTTAAGCGGTTACCTTTGCCCATGACAACTTCAATACCACCTAGGCTGTTGCCTAAATGGTACCGCAAGTCGGTTCGCCAAACTGAGACATGAAGATGGAAAGTCTCATGTGATTGAAATTTCACCGGCACCCTTCAGACCGAAACACAGTAATGCAAGCATTACTATTTGGATGCTGCTGTATTGATTGGACGTATTTCGGCTGAAATTATGAATATATTTATCAGTACCGAGAAAATCTTCCGACTTACGGTGCCGAGACGTGGACACTGACATTTGGGCTAGTCCACAAATTCAAAGTCGCTCAGCGAGCTATGGAGCGAGTTATGCTTGGTGTTTCTTTGAAGGACAAAATCCGTAACGAGATTATCCGAAGAAGAACCGGAGTGACCGACATAGCTTGTAGGATCAGTAAGCTGAAGTGGCAGTGGGCTGGCCATGTCTGTCGAAGAAGGACCGATGGCCGCTGGGGCAGAGAATTCCTTAAGTGGAGACTGCGAATCGGCAAAAGCGTAGGGTGCCCCCCCGCCAGGTGAACCGACGACCTGAAGAACGTGGCTGGGGGGACTGTATGCGGAATGCCGCCTGCATTGTTGTGTGTTCCACCAAGTGTTGTGGCGCAACTTGGGAGAGGCCTATGTCCAGCAGTACTGTACAGACTGCGATAGGCTGAGTTAAGAAAAACTTTGAGTCTAAATGACTAAATAATGAAAATGTGAGGTACTTAAAATAAAATTAATAAATATATAAATTGTGGAAAGAAAAATCCGATCACATGGTTCGAACCTGCGACTCCTGGTTCGGTACACCATCAGTATATAATTTATCCTCCACTTTGTATCCGTCTTTGTGTGACGTCAGCTACATCTTAAGAAACAGGCCGTGTTACTTAACCAACTTGACTAACTTTGGGGTTTATTCAAAGTCGTATAGATGTGCCTATCCTTACTAATTACGCATACGGAGTGACATCTAAAGGTGGCCACTGACGATGCTTCCAACCGTACGAATGGCGTGGCCGTATTCCAAAGTCAAGTCGATCTTTTTTGGAAGTAGTCATTAAAACGACGTCCTAATGGATACATCGTCAGTGCCCACCTTAAAGATATCCTATCCTACTAATATTATAGATGTGAAAGTTTGAGAGGATGTATGGATGTATGGATGTGTGGATGTTTGTTACTCTTTCACGCAAAAAATACTATATGGATTTTAATGAAATTTGGCGTTCAGATAGAACATAGCCCGTATTAACATATAGGCTCCTTTTTATTCCGGGAAGATAAAGATTATCCGGGGGATGCGCAATAAACCACATCCACGCGGGTGAAACCGCGGTCCAGGCTAGTAATAAATAAAATTACTAGTTGTGAATTTGTATTAAATATAACATTATCTAGTTGACAAGCAAGTGTCAGTGACTGACACCTAGATTCAATTGGGGCTAGGTGGTATGGTGGTGGTATGTGTCTATCTAATTATACTAGCATGATTGTCACCAACAATTACTTTTAATTTTCCCTATATGGGTCTTACTTGATGACCTAGCTAAGTAAGCCTAGCCAGTGATTAAAGAAGTGTGTCACGGATTTTGTCACATAATTATCTCACACTAAATTCTTCAAATTTTGTGACACAAACCTTTTTTTTTTTCTCCCTGGGGGAAATCCTCATGAACGCACACCACCCGGGGTAGGCGGAGCCAGTGTCGGACTCTTACCGACTAAAACCACCACGGTGTTCCTTCAACTACCTTAGCCGGGGGCGTGGGAACCCGTGAGTTTTCACACAACCACCCCCGACAGGTCCCGGCCCGCCATAAGCAGGTGTTCCCTTTCTCCCCGTGCGGCCTAACGTCGGCCGCACCCTCCTCAGTGGCGCACACGGAACACTGCACGCCACCTCACCTCATGGGCCTTTACCAGCTACGCCAACTACGCCAGCTGTGCCAGCTACGCCAGCTACGCCAACTACGCCAGCTGTGCCAGCTACGCCAGCCGCACCAGCTACGCCAACTGCGCCAGCTACGCCAGCATGCCGTTGTGACATATATCTAGCTTGCCGCTGTACTGGTCAGTATCGATTTAATGTATTGTTTTGTCGGAACTGGTAACCTGCTTTATGCAAGCACCCTTATTTAATACGGATAAGTTTCTTCAAGTTATGTTTAGCTGTGGTTTTCAGTATGTATGTTTAGTGCTTCAGTACTACATCAACTAGGATATGCTTCATAAACATATTTGTGCATATCCATGTGTATTAAACATACTTGTTATAGAGCAAATAAACTGTTTGGTTTAGGTTTCAGAAATTAAAGATGTGTGGACTGTTTTTCTTTTGGTAGTAGTTGAAAGACTAATAAGCATATTTTCATATTAGTCGTGGTCAGTTTTCTAGTAGTGCCAGTATTTAAAAATATTACTGCTGATGCTGCTGGTTATAGGCCATACCCAAGCATCACCACAACGACTGGTCCTGTGGTTTCCACATCCGGCGGATTCCCGCAACCTTCACCAGGTCGTCGATCCACCTTGTGCGGGGCCTACCCACGCTGCGTCTTCCAGTTCCAGTAGTATGTGGTCGTCATTGATTTGAAGATTTCAAGCGGCAACCTCATCATCATCATCGTCATTTCAGCCGAAAGACGTCCACTCCTGGACACAGGCCTCCCTCAAGCAGTTTGGGGGGATATGCCATAATCGCCACGCTTGGCAGGCGGGTGGCGATCGCATTTGGTTGGTTAAATACTCAAAGAACGCTGCTGCCCATCCTCTGGTGAATCCCTTAATCGCCTTTTACGACACCCCACCGAACGAAGTGGCGACCTACATTAGTGAAATTTCATAGATGTGTTGCAGACATTGCTCGCCCCGATATCGAAATCGAACACACACCCCGTAGATGCTTCATAAAAATGAAGCATCTACGGGGTGTGTGTTCGATTTACTATGCTAAATGCTATAAAAATAAAAATAAAATAAAATGCATTTATTTCAGGTATATGTACCTTACGACATAAAATTACATTTAAAAAAAACAGAAATTAAACAGATATTCATAATTATAATCATAACATTCAGGCACTTCTAGCAACATGCCTGTTACAGCAGTGCCTGATGTAAGGGCAGTCCAGTCGCCCAGCAATCATCGCCAGGACAGTATTGGAGCTGGCCCGCACCCTGCGCACCAAGGACGCGCACGTGCTTTGTTATATACGTAGTCAACAAGGTGCCATTGTAAACGCATACAGGAGATAAAACCGGCCAAGAGCATGTCGGGCCATGCTCAGTATTATAGGGTTCCTTAAGTAGGTGTAATTACAAACGAATCAAATCGAATATTAATCATGGCTATTTTAGTTTTTGCAATAATCGGCAGCTTTCGCGACTCAGAGCGTGTTGTTAGTAGCGCCATCTAGCGATAAATTCAAGAAGCCAAATTGAAGAAGCGTGTCATTCAAAGTTACTTTTTGTGATTTTTTCAAATAGAAAGTAGCTAAAGGAGCATTATTTGCTCTGAACATTTTTCTCTAAGATCAATGAACTTTGAACTAGGACGTTTTAAGTATTTTTCAGTTTTCTCTCTATAACTCAAAAAATTATAATCATATTATACTCGAAATAATTTTAAAAGAGAGTTTTCACAAAGGTCTATCAATGTGGAAGATTATAAGTTTCTACATTGCATAGTTTAGAAATGGAGGGGGGGGGGACACATTGCAAGCCACTTTGGCGGGCTATATTTCGCAGATGGTACACCTGATAAAAAAGTGGTGTATCAAACATTACCTTCAGTTTAGTAGACCTATTCAATGATATCCCACACGAGGGGGTGCAGCGAAATACATTTTTTTTTCCCCATTTCACATGTATGGACGCCACCCCTAAAATAATCTTTTAAATTGAGATCTATATGTAGACTATTTTTTAACAAAATTTCATTTACTTATGTTTATAACTGTAGAAGTTATTAAGCTGTAAAGGATTAGGACAGACGGACAGACGGACAGACGGACGGACATGACGAAACTATAAGGGTTCCTTGTAGGACTTCGGAACCCTAAAAAAGGCTCGTGCACGCTCTGATTGTCTAAGGATCTGCTGGCTAGTACAATAAGCAAAGAGGGTGAAAACAGCCACCAACAAATACTGCCGTGCTGGGGCGTTACCTCACTACATACAACTCGGTTTCTTAAACGCGGAACAGTGTCCATAGTAATTGATGAAATCAATACTAAAAAAAGACTCTCACAGTAAGGGTTCCGTCCACACATCGACCTGATACTCCATAGAAACTGACTTAATTTACGAGAGTTGATCAAAAGACATCAACGCACCGTGAGCGAAACATGTTTTTTGCATCTCTTTATTACGCAGGTACCACCATATATGTTTTTGTTTGCCCTATTTGTAGTATTTGCTGCTAAATTGCATAGTATGCACAATAATCAGACCAAGTTTGATGCTGGTATGTATTACCGTTTTAAAGATAGAGCAGAAACAAAAACGGTCAAAAACATGCATTTTAGTTTTAGACTTTTTTTATTTTTAGTATTTGTCGTAGCAACACATATGTAATAGGGCCCCGTTTGGCACCCTTTGGGTACGGAACCCTAAAAATTGAGTTATAATTTTTATTAATTTTTTGACCAAGAATCAAGTACTGAAAGTGGATGCTCCTTCAATAAGTCCCTCGTTCAACCAGTCATCACGTATACAAAATCCATGTGTATAATCAAACAAAAACCAATCGACAAAAATCGACGAAATCGAATCGTCTCGTCCTCTCATGCACTTTACCTTCAGTTCCGTCATGTAACAAGTTTCGACATGTTCGCGTGCCGTGACGTCACTGTCTCGCGGCACGTGACGTCATTGTCTCGCGACACGATGGCACTACATCCGTGACGGGTTCTAGGACTGCACGGGAGATATTCTGGGGTACGATTTGAGGACGACTTAAGGAAGTCTACTACAGTATTGGTATTATGAAGTTATAGATTTAGTGGTTTTGTGATGTACCAGGCCCCTCAGAAAGTATTGCGAAAAAAAGTTTTTATATATGGGAGACTGGCCAGTTATAATGTTTTTCGAAAATATGATTATTTATAAGTAAAAATAAGTAAGTTCCAATTTCAAAATTTCCCTCCACATTTTTTGCGAGTTAATTCAAAGTATTGTGTCTCACTGAAATATGGATCTGCGCCGGGAACATTTTAGAGCTATGATTTTATACGATTTCAAGTGTCGCCTGAAACCGGATGAATCGTACGATAGACTTCAAATGGCATTCATGGATGAAGGCCCTTCCAAGGCAACCGTGTATCGTTGGTATAACGAATTCAAGCGCGGTCGACCAACTTTGGGGGATGACGAAAGAAGCGGTCGCCCTTTGACGGCTGTTACCGAAGAAAACGTGCTAGCAGTGAAAAATTTAATCCAAGACAATAGGCGAATTACATATCAGGAGATTCAACACATATTGAAGATTGGATCGGGAAGCGTTCACGAGATTCTACACAGCCATCTTCGCGTGAGGAGGATAGTATCACGCTGGGTGCCGCACAACCTCACCGATGCTCAGAAGCAGGCCCGGGTGGAATGGTGCCGTGATATGCTTAACAAATTTGAAGCAGGCTCGTCTCGGCGTGTTTACGACATCGTTACAGGTGATGAGTCCTGGATTTATCAATACGACCCAGAAACCAAGCGCCAGTCGACTGTTTGGGTGTTTCAAAATGAGCCAACGCCTACCAAAGTGAAACGATCTAGAAGCGGGGGTAAGATTTTGATCGCTAGCTTTTTTAATTTGACTGGCCACTTGGTATCAATTCCCTTACGGGATCAAAGAAGCATTAATGCCGAATGGTATACTACCAAATGTTTGCCAGAAGTTTTCTCTGTTATAAGCAACAAGCGACCAAACACAGGGCTCCGCGGGCTGCTGCTCCACCACGACAATGCACCTGCGCACACCGCACTCAAAACGAGGGACTTCCTGGACAGCACGCCAGTCAAACTCCTGGGTCACCCTCCTTACAGCCCTGATCTAGCACCGTGTGACTTCTTTTTATTCCCAAAAATAAAAAATCAGCTCAAAGGGATACAATTTTCGTCGCCGGAAGATGCGCTGGCTGCGTTCGAGCAGGCTGTAAACGAGGTGTCTGCGGCGGACTGGAAAAAGTGTTTTGAAAACTGGTTTAGGCGCATGAATCTTTGTATAGAGGCTGGTGGAAAGTACTTTGAAAAGATTTGATAAAAATATATGTACGTATAGAACAATTTTTTTTAGTTTCGCAAAACTTTCTGAGTGTCCCACGTAGTTTGGTCTAGTGGTCGCAAGCGCTACTGCGGAGCGTGGGGTCCTGGGTTCGATTCCCGGGTCGGGCAAAGTGTAATTGGGTTTTTTCATTAGAAATTCCTAGTAGCAGCCCGGAGTATGGATTTTTGCCCGGTTAATGGCAATAGGCTCGCCCCCTATTACATGGGACTATAACATAACTGGCGAAATGTGGGTGTACTATACACCTCTGCCTACCCCTTCGGGGAAATACAGGCGTGATGTTATGTTATGTTATGTTAGATTTAACATTTAGATACATATTGTCACGCTTGCGTGCCTAAGTACAGAAAGATTTCCACCCGAAACGATCCTGCCATCAAAATCAGCATATAAACTTCAACTGCTGAACAGAACCTTCCACTAAGCTACTTCAAAGAAAAGTCATCAGGGTACCATCAAATAAATCCTATCTACTCTAGACTTCTTCTTCTTACTCATTGTCCATTGGCTCAGCGACCCAAAATGTGTCTTGGCCTCTGAAATGAGAGAAGGTCACTTGCCACGATCTTTGATTGTATCTCGCCAATCACTAACCTCTCTAGACTCACTAAAAATAAATATTAGCAGTCTTTTAGAAATATGAGCAAAGTATGTTGCCGTTGACTCAAAGGAAAATGCTTCTGCTATATCTATTGTGTAACTTATTCTCATCTCAGCAATTATATGCAGTTGAGATGAGGATGTTAAGAGGGATGTGTGGTGTAACGAGAATGGATAGGATAAGGAATGAGTATGTTAGAGGGAAAAACCTGGATGAAGGACGCACAAGATCGAAGAGGCTGGCAAAAACGAAAGGAGGCCTATAACGTAAAAAAAAAAGATTTGTAACAATTGTTATCAATAAATACAATACAATACCCAGCAGTGGGTGATATCGGGTTAAGATGATGATGATGATGTGAGAGGGAGTTTGAAAGTAGCGCCAGTGATTGAAAAGTTAGTTGAGTTGCACAGGATTGTCATGGTATGGATATGTGTTGCGGAGGTATAAGGAGAATGTTACGGGGAAATTTTCGAGTATGAATTTGGCTGACTATACGAAAAGAGGAAAACCAAAGAAAAGATTGATGGATTGCGTGAATGGTGATTATATGGATAAAAATAAAGTGAACACTGAGATGACGGCTGATAGTGATGTATGGAAAAAAGACACTCTGCGCCGACCCCAAATAAATTACAAAAAGGTCAAGAAATCAATGATGTGTATTTATTTCCAGCAAAGTTTTTTTTTTTATGGTATCGGGTGGCAAAACGAGCTAAAGGCCCACCTGATGTTATGCGGTTACCTTTGCCCATAACAACTTCAATACCACCTAGGCTGTTGCCTAAATGGTACCGCAAGTCGGTTCGCCAAACTGAGACGTGAAGATGGAAAGTCTCATGTGATAGCAATTTCACCGGCACCCGTACCCTTCAGACCGAAAAACAGCAATGCAAGCATCACAATTTGGCGGAGAAGTAGGTACGGTGGTAGTACTTCCACGTACGAGCTCTTTCACAAAGGAGCTCTACTACTACTAAAGTTTTTTAAAGGTATGGCCAAGATTGGGCAAAGAATAATCAAAATCAAAATAGCATTTATTCAAAATACGTTTCAACCAATTAGCACTTATTTTAAACTTCGACAACAGAAAAATACAACTCCCTTTATATTAATAAATTAAATGGTTTATTTCTAAATAGAAAATATCCTACACAGTCCAAAACTACAAAACAATAAAACAACTATTAAACGTTTAATAGCAAAAATATCATAAATAAAAATACACAATTCCCAACATTTCTCAACAATAACTCACCGTTCCTCAGAATATCGCCAATACCGATATTTCTGAGCGCCCTCCACCCCTTTTAAGTAAACTTCCGGCAAGGCTTCGTGCACCGGAAAGAGCAGTCGGGCTAGCTACAAAGCGGAGCAATATTGTTCTACCTAGCTCTATGGATTGTAGAGATTCAGTAGTAGTAGAGCTGTTGTTGTCAGTGATAATTAAAATAATGTTTTGTGATTCTACGTACAGTCAGAGGCATAAAATAAAATCAATATACAATTTTACTATTTATAATACAACTTACTCCTAAAGGTATAATTGTGTGCCCCACGGCTGCGTCGTTTATTTTTGTATGAGAATTATATCTAAAAGTATACGGATCTTTCGTTCAGGTTGAGATGATTATGATGATGAATAGAAGACGAAAAATACTTCAGATTCAGCCGAGATATTTACAGGAAATTAGTCATAATTAATTATTCCTGACTATCCCTATTGTTTCATTATTCCTTATCAACATTATACTGTGCTGTACAGCGAGCAGGCTTGACTGCTTGTGTCTGAATCGCTGCTGCAAGCTCCCTACCTCAGTGCTGAGCTTCTAGCAGGGATTTGCATACCATACAGTGCGTTTAGGTTAAGTGCGTAGAATAGGAATACTAACATAGTTATTGAGTAATATTGCTAGTAACACAGTGAGTCATTGTTACTTGTCCAATATAATAGTGAACGATACGACTGCACCTTGGGCAGTCAGCCCCGCTACCAACCTACTGACTGGCTAATCTTTTCCCCACGGCATCGGCATGAACTATTATCATTATGTAGTTCATGTCGACACGATAAAAGAAGAAGGTAGTGAACGATATTTTGATTGTTTATTTATTTATTTATTATTATTGAAACAGACAACAATTGGGTCTAGTGTGTAAGTAATAAATTTCCTTATTCTATGTTAGTACTCAATAACTAGTCCGGTTGACCAGCACCCAAGCAAGCGGGCTGTCGGCCCGGGCGGCTATTATGCGCAGGATGGAGTTGTTATATTAAGTTATAACATAACATAACCAGCCCATTACTGTCCCACTGCTGGGCCCGGGCCTCTTCTCAGTATGAGAAGGCTAAGGCCTTAGTCCACCACGCTGGCCTAGTGTGGGTTGGCGAACTACGCACACCATTGAGAACTGTATGGAGCACTCTCTGGTGTGCAGGTTTCCTCACGATGTTTTCCTTCACCGTTAAAGCAAATGATAATCGAATATAAGTTATATTTTGGATTAATTATTTATTTACTTACATTTTTTCTTTTAATTGATTGTTTGGTTTAGTTATTTATAAATAAATATCTTTGGGACATTTTTACACAAGCACCATCTAGTCCCAAAATAAGCAGAGCATGTGCTATGGGTACTAGACAATGGATATAATACTTATATACTTTTTTTTTGTAAATACTTACTTGTAATACATAAGCAACACCCAGACCAACACAAACACTTAAATTCATCACACAAATATTTGTGTCCTGTGGGAATCGAACCCACGACCTCGTTATCAGAAGTCCGACACTAGAACCACTAGACCACAGAGGTCGTCGTTATATTTTAGTTGATAATATTATTTTGCCTTGTTTAATTTATTACGATTTTGTGGATAATTCATGTGCCTGTAATTTCACTGGAATTTCCTTGAAACCTTTGAAATATTACACCTCTGCCTACCCCTTCGAAACGCAGAAATGCTTCTTGGCATTAGAAATAGGTACTATACTGGTGGTACTTCCCCGGGCAAACTCTTTCATAAAGAGCTCTTTCCACAACGACTACTAAAACACTCAAATCCACAGCCTAATCAGTATTCAAGTAACTCAACATTTAACTCATAAAGTTAACTCATTTGTACTAGCATAAAGAACCAAATAGCCTGGTAAAAGCTAACGACTACAGTTAACAAGAAGAAAAAATAACAGGATGGGAAAAGAAAATCACAACTAAAACGAAATAGGACTACTATAAAAGTATTCGAGTTCCAAGAGATAATGAAAAAAGTTGGTCAAATGATCACCCTCCTTCCGGCCGAACAGGAACGCGGATTTACAAAGTCTGGAGATGTTTAGTGCTAAAACATTGTACAGTTTAATTGCGCTGTGACGGTGATATTTGCATTGTAGCTCTAAAGAATCCCTTTACATCTTTTGACGTAGGTAAAAGCCGACGAAAGAATACGTTAACGAAACGGACAACAACGAGTTCTTATGCCTTTATAGGAATTTTCTGCATTATGACCTTACAGGACTATGGAACAAGTCTTGTCTTACTGAATAACTGGAGACTGTTCGTCCTGTTTTGTGATATTATAAAGTCCCAGTAAATGACCTGCTGAAATTATTTCTAACTTGCTCTCATATCACTGTAAACAACTTTGGAATGTTGGACTACAAAAGGAATAAATTAAAAACAATTGCATGCAGCTGAGTTGAGAATGTTAAAAGGAATCTCTGGTGTAATGAGAATTGATAGGAAAAGGAATGAGTATGTAAGAAGGAGTCTGAATGTAGCACCCGTGACAGAAAAGTTGAGTAGCAACAGACTATTATGGTATGCATATGTTATGCAAAGGAATGAGGAGCACGTTAGGAGGAAAGTTTTAAGTATGAATTTGGATAAATAGAAGCAGACCAAAGAAAACATGAATGGATTGTGTTAAAGATGAAATTAGGAATAAAAAGAAAGTGAACAATGAGATGACAGCTGATAGAGATATATGGAAGAAAAATACATGCTGCTCCGACCCCAAACAAGCTGGAATAAGTGCAGGAGGATGATGATGATGCCTTGAAAATACTTGTTTTAGCATTCATAAATACGCAACCCGACTTCTCTACTCCTGATTTCTTACAACTTCAGAGAGATAATTACTTCCTAGATGTAAAAACTGGCGTCTTTTATACTTGAAAAAAGAAAAAAACTTTTTTTAACTCCTTTAATAAACTACGAAGCCATTTTAAGTGAGGGTAGTCGGCTAATGTTTAATGATACACTTAGCTATTAGTTTCACAGTTTTATGATTTTTTTAGTATTTTGCGAGAAAAAAACTCGTTTCGTAAATTGTTTTTGTTGGTCTAGCCTGTTTGGAAGATTTAGCTAAAAGTTTCGATTACAGTTTTTTTTACGTGATAGTTTTTGTGATATTCTGATAAATTGGTGAAAGATATTTTGTATGAAATCTTACAGGAATTTCTTTGCAATCTGTTTTATACAAATTTTATAACTATTTCTTATTTATACCTTGATCAACGACAAAGTCAAAGTCAAAACATTAATTATGATTCTAGTTGCACGGTTCCAAAAAGTTGGTCCTATGGAGAAGAGCTGGCAAGAAACTCCATGGATATACTCTTTTCAAATAATAATAGTACAATGCTTTGTTACATGATTAATTGGAAAGAATTGTGTGAGAATAATGTAGGTTAATGACTGAGACAAATTCACTGAAGTAAACTAATTAATGACTAATAACGATTTTAAGTTTTGGCTCGATCATAATAGGAGGGAACCCAACGATCTGATACTCTTTGCCATTAATAGGTACATTATGATCACATTTACAGCGATCAATTTCAAAAAGGTGTATAATAAAAAACTTAAATGTCAAAAAATAATGTAATGCCAATATGTACTAATCAACTATCTTAGAGCCTTCTCGATACACTTCCAAATACATGTAAGTCAAATAAAAGCACATCCTGTTACGAAAACCGAACCTAGAACTTTAAGGATCAAAACTGCATTTAAGACTCAACATAACATAACATAACATAACATCACGCCTGTATTTCCCCGAAGGGGTAGTCAGAGGTGTAATAGTACACCCACATTTCGCCAGTTAACCGTAGCCATTAAGACTCTTAGGTCCAAAATTGAACTTAAGGTTCGGAGGACCAAAATCGAACCGTCAGTCACTGAGCTTACCAATTATAAACATCGTTGAAGTTTATGGCGCGTATTTTCGTAATTAATGGATCCAGAAAACCAGTATAAAGGAACTCTAAAACACAGAATTCCAAAATAAAACGGCGCACTAAAGTTAGGCAATTCGTTTTAACCCAGCGTGCGGTTATCCGGGTCTGGCAGACCAAATCACGTGGAAACTTAGCGGGGTTCAGATAGGACCAAATTAAATATAGGTGGGAATTTAAAACTGGTGTGCTTTGAAAGATGTATTTATTTGCAAAAATGATACAAAAAACGTTCGCAAAATGTAAGTGTTTTTTTTTTTTTTTTTTTCGAATGGACTCTCGCAGGTGGGACCGAAGTACCATTTCTGCTTAACCGGGCTTAGTTGGCGGAGAGTCCCATGTGGGACTCCATTCGCCGAAAGTTTTTCCCTAATCCTACACTTAAAAACTAAAGTCGCGGTTTCAATACCGCAAGCGGGCGTCCCCCAAGGGGGGGGGCTCGAACCTCGCTGGGGCATTGCAGGGGGACCCCGCCGTTCCTATGTCCCCCTAGCAGCCGTTGCTGCATCGAATTTTTCCTCGAAAGTGGCGGACTTTCGGTCTATCGGGTGACGCGCTAAACGCCGTTATGCGGCAAGCCTCGCCGGCGAGGCTAAGACCTACCTAAAACCTAAACAGTGGCTACGCAATAGCCTGCTCCTAGGAACTACTCTAGAGCATAGGGCCGGTCTCGCGTGACGAGATTATCTCCGGTTGCTACACCGTGAGGGCGTCCCCAGGGGGGAGCTCGGACCTCGACTCAGGGTGCAGCAGGGGGACCCTGCCACCGGTCCCCCCAGCAGCCGCTGCTGCGTCGGAATGTGTTTCTGTTTCTCGAGAGTCGGACTCTCGGATTCTGTGTGTGTGTCGCGTCGGTCCTCGCCGGCGGGGACGATATTTTGGACGACGGCGTCGGAGAAATGTAAGTGTAATGATATGTATAAATATAGATGAAGTGCTGCGAACAATCACAGTGAAGCACACACATGCACTTCAAACCGTGCTCACCGCTCTCAGTACACATGTCGCGGCATCGTCCATTAAGCATCGCAAAAACAAATATCCTTGTGCATGGTGTGTGCGTGAGCGCTTGTTTGTATGTATTATATTTTATTTCGCTGCGATCTGAAATATAATTGATATTATACATTGTAGTAATCTGAATTACAAACCTTAGACACCGCGTTTCGTTTAGAAAAAAAAAATAAGTTAAAAATGCCATATTTATTATTTCTAGCTGCTGGCAACCCCGGTATGACACTTCTATTTCGCGCGCCTTACGACATTTGCGTTCTTATTTTTTCTCCTTGAATATTTTCTTTAATTTTTGTCTAAATTATCGTGTCAAGTGAAAGAAAACCAATTAAAATGCTAGTAAGTGCTTTGTTCGAGAGCCGAAAGCGAAAACGCACCCCACCCGGAAGGAACGGCCATCGAACGACAGGCTGTGCAGAATGTCGCAGCCGCGCTGTTGCAGTTATTCTATTCTCAGGAACACCCAGCGACAACACAGCCCCTAGACGGATATTGTTGAATTTAATGCGTACAAACAATTCTGCCACTAGCTGAGGTATGAGGAAGCGGGGTACTGCGATCCGGTTGGCCCTGACAATGTCATTATGTCATAGAAACTTCAAACTTTGTAGGGTTAGAGACGAGACAGATTTAGATTCAACACGATATAATATCGATAAAATATTATTTTATCGATATTATTTTTATGTAATACGTAGTATTAATTATAAGGATTTTAGCTTCTTATTTCTTTTAATATTATTTAATAATAAAGTATTTAATATACTAATAATAATAGTAAGTAGGTATTACATGTAGGGAGGGAGTATTTCAAAATTATCTTAATTTTGAAAGTAAGACGGGTGCTCTGTACTTTCAGAATTAAGATAATTATATCTTTAAAAATATCTTTATGTATTTATTTGATGTTGAATATGGAGTTATTATTTTGTAAAGCGGATATTTTAAAAGAGGTAATTGTCCGTTTACATAGTAAATAAATATTAAATAATAAAATAATTGATTTAGTAGTAGTATTATATTATTTATTTTACCCAGCAATATTAAACAAAATGTTACATTAACATACTAGGTACTACGTCTAGGTATAAATATTATTGTACCTACTTAACATTTAAAAGTGAACACAGCATGGAACAAAAACAAATATTATTGCAAACTATAACAGCTAATTAGCACGTAAATAAAACGTTATTCAAAAGAAAAGAACCTACTCAAAAATAACTTAAATTTAAAGGACAAAAAAAAAAAAAAAAACTAATCACCACTAATCATTTTTTAAATAAATTAATTTTATATATGTATAGCCTTCGAATAGTGCATGTGTAACTTTGAGCTTTTATAATAAAGTCATTATAAATACCATTCGATATAATCAAATAAAACAAATTTTGTGACTAATGAATATAACAACTAATAACTGTAATTTGGTTCTAGTACTCGCTGGCAGCTACCGCGGCACCACTCACTTCGCTCGCTCACAGTTCTAACCTTACCTAACCTATTTGATATATTTCTGATTGTTTTTATATAAACAATGTTGAATTAGACAGTAAACTGTACAATTGTCGTCAATGTAACCTCAAATTATGCGACTGCTCAAGAGGTATCTTTTGGGTATTGAAATCTTTTTTATTATTTTATTTTAGTAGTAATTGAAAGCGAAATTCTGATAGTACTGAGTAATTTTTTCAGTGTTTACGTGTCAAACCGCGATTGACAGTATTATTGTGATATTTAATAGGTTTTAACAAAACCAAACATTTTCAGGGATGTAATAGTGCGATTGATTTTAATTGAGGAAGTTTTTCGCAAAGAGGCCTTCGAAAGAAGTAAAAGACCAAGTAGCTTCATGGTGAAATATTACACATCCGTGCAAATCTTAAATAAAATCGAATGTGACACAAAAGTTGTTATTTTACTAAATCATTCATTCCTAGCTGTGCTTGTGACCCTGTCCGTGTGGAAGTTGTAAATTAACATCGTGGGCCTTACTCCCGACTGATTCAAGCTCTGAACCAAATCGAGCTAATTTCAATTCCTAGAAAAAAGCAGTACGATTTGACACTAACTCGAATTCAAATTCGATTGATACAGCACTCGAGCCAGGCGGGGTCAGGAGTAAGGCTTAGAAGTGGGTAGCTACTCTAATAACTAGCTAAATAGCGGCTATTCAACAAATAGCCATGGCTACTTCGATCAATGGCTACGATATCTGTCAACACGATAGCTAGCTATTGGCTACTGCTTCGAATAACCAACAAGTTTACGGTGTAGCGGGCAGCCGCCGCGCTGCCGTGAGCTGACCAAGTAAAATTGCTATTGGCTATTGGTAGCTAGCTAGCGACTTTCATTATTTTTACGATTTCTAACTTAACTTAGTAGTCAATTAGGTTTAAAATCGTTTGAGATCTATAATTTTGTTTGTACAACAAAAGAAGGGTCTTTTGTTGTAGTTTTTACTGTAATTTTATTAGTTAATTTTAAATTTTCAATGTTTTCGACAGTTAAATATGTAGTAATTAGTAATACGTAATAAATGTAAAAATACGTACGTACGAAGGAAAGTCATTTTTTTTCAACAATACAATACAAATACTGTTGTACACAAAAGAAGATAGCAACATATATGACTTCTATAGAACACATGTACAATGGGCGGTCTTATCGCTCCAGGCGATTTCTTCCAGATAATCTTAGGATGGACAATATGGGCAAGTAAAGAGAGGGGTAGTACGCAGTGTAACAACATAATAGAATACATATACTACATAACATAAATACTATACATATATCTATAACAAAACTACATAAATATAAGATACAATAAACATAATAAATACAATACAATATGTCTAAATATTACATAATGTACCTGCCGGAAATTACAGTGATGATAGGTAGCGATCATTTACCAGTTTTTTAAATATAGGCAAAGATTGAGCACGCCTCACTTGTACTGGCAAAGCATTCCACAGGCGAGCAGCCTGAACTGTAAAAGAATTACCAAAGAAATTTGTGGAATGCGATGGTATCGCCAACGTGAGGTTTTCTGATGACCTTAAGAGCCTCGAATGTGTGTCACGAAGGAACACTAACTAACTAAAGGACTAACTAAAGGAACTAACTAAAGGAACATTCTTTGCTAAGATCATTTTTCTCTAAGGTCAATGACCTTTGAACTAGGACGTCTTAAGTATTTTTCAGTTTTCTCTCTATAACTCAAAAATGTATAATCACATTATACTCAAAATAATTTTAAAAGAGAGTTTTTACAAAGGTCTATCAACGTGGAGAATTATAAGTATCTACGTTACATAGTTTAGAGATGGCAGGGGGGGGGGACACATTGCAAGCCACTTTAGCTGGCTATATTTCGCAGATGGTACACCTGATAAAAAAGTGGTGTATGAAACATTACCTTCATTTTAGTAGACCTATTCAATGATACCACACACGAGGGGGTGAAGTGAAAAAAATATTTTCATCCCCATTTCACATGTATGGGCGCCACCCCTAAAATACACAATCACGCATTTTTTATTCTTTTAAAATTGAGATCTATATTTAAACTATCTTTTAACAAAATTACATGTACTTATATTTATAACTGTAGAAGTTATTAAGCTGTAAAGGATTAGGACAGACGGACAGATGGATAGACGGACAGACGGACGGACATGACGAAACTGTAAGGGTTCCTTGTAGGACTACGGAACCCTAAAAAAGGTACATATATCATTTATCGTGTACGTATCGGTCGGAACAAAAGTTCGTTTATCGTTGAACGGGAGTAGACTCCCTGGCTGTTATAGGTATATAAAGATTGAATGTTTGAAATCGTAGTTTTTTTTTTTTTTGTAGATTGCAAAATATTGTACTACCTATATTTTTCAATTTCGTTGATAGTATGGAGAACTTTGTTTCATCGATAACAGATTTAGTACATCACTAGTTACATTGACAATTAAATAGAGGGAAAGAGATAGTGTATTAAGTGCTTGTGTAAGAAAGAGATGTTTTGTGAAAGACATCAACGTGCCGTCTGCACCTTTGGTGTCCGTTACGAATTAACCAGTATAAGATGAACTCTCATTAAATATTAAATCAGTTGAAAAATCTAATTGGATAATGACATTATTAACTTAATGATGAAATGTTATGCCGTCTTTCTGGACACTCAAAGTCTTGCTGTTTTTACAACACAATCGTACTGTGCAAGAAGTCATTATAACATTTATTTGTAAATTTTGTGTTCACTAACACGGAAGTGTCAACGGCTCACAGAAGTGGTCGTAACTGATTCAAATTGTTTGAGTGGCGGCTTACATACAGGATTTTTCCCTTATGTGTGATAGAAATCGGTCGCCTGTTATGTGGCGTCTAGGGGCTGTGTCGTCGCTGGGAACACCTAACCCTGATTACTGGATGGATGCGAGTCTTGAAGAAGGTGAACCCTTTCTTGATTGTAAAATAAAAGAACAGGTGAGTTTTACCGTAATCTTATTCCAGGCTTAGGAACACGTACAAACTTGTTCTTTCCCGTGATTTACCTAAAACAAATAGGTACCTACATGAAAAGGATGAAGGAGTGTGGGTCAGAGTGTCGCCTTCGTGGGATAACTTTACCTTACTCTGTGTATGGGGCACGTGTGTATCAAATTACATTTACAGTGAAACTAGTGAATACGAGATATTCGAGCGATATTAGACGTCTATGTCGCTAGCTGGTTTGCAAACTACACATGACAGGGCCTGTTTTTTCCCGTGATTTACCTAAAACAAATAGGTACTTTAAAAGAATGAAGCAATGTGGGTCAGTGTCGCCTTCGTGGGACAACTTTACCTTACTCTGCTTATGGGGCACGTGTGTATCAAATTACATTTACAGTGAAACTAGTGAATACGAGATATTCGAGCGATATTAGACGTCTATGTCGCTAGCTGGTTTGCAAACTACACATGACAGGGCCTGTTTTTTCCCGTGATTTACCTAAAACAAATAGGTACTTTAAAAGAATGAAGCAATGTGGGTCAGTGTCGCCTTCGTGGGACAACTTTACCTTACTCTGCTTATGGGGCACGTGTGTATCAAATTACATTTACAGTGAAACTAGTGAATACGAGATATTCGAGCGATATTAGACGTCTATGTCGCTAGCTGGTTTGCAAACTACACATGACAGGGCCTGTTTTTTCCCGTGATTTACCTAAAACAAATAGGTACTTTAAAAGAATGAAGCAATGTGGGTCAGTGTCGCCTTCGTGGGACAACTTTACCTTACTCTGCTTATGGGGCACGTGTGTATCAAATTACATTTACAGTGAAACTAGTGAATACGAGATATTCGAGCGATATTAGACGTCTATGTCGCTAGCTGGTTTGCAAACTACACATGACAGGGCCTGTTTTTTCCCGTGATTTACCTAAAACAAATAGGTACTTTAAAAGAATGAAGCAATGTGGGTCAGTGTCGCCTTCGTGGGACAACTTTACCTTACTCTGCTTATGGGGCACGTGTGTATCAAATTACATTTACAGTGAAACTAGTGAATACGAGATATTCGAGCGATATTAGACGTCTATGTCGCTAGCTGGTTTGCAAACTACACATGACAGGGCCTGTTTTTTCCCGTGATGTACCTAAAACAAATAGGTACTTTAAAAGAATGAAGCAATGTGGGTCAGTGTCGCCTTCGTGGGACAACTTTACCTTACTCTGCTTATGGGGCACGTGTGTATCAAATTAAATTTACTGTGAAACTAGTGAATACGAGATATTCGAGCGATATTAGACGTCTATGTCGCTAGCTGGTTTGCAAACTACACATGACAGGGCCTGTTTTTTCCCGTGATTTACCTAAAACAAATAGGTACTTTAAAAGAATGAAGCAATGTGGGTCAGTGTCGCCTTCGTGGGACAACTTTACCTTACTCTGCTTATGGGGCACGTGTGTATCAAATTACATTTACAGTGAAACTAGTGAATACGAGATATTCGAGCGATATTAGACGTCTATGTCGCTAGCTGGTTTGCAAACTACACATGACAGGGCCTGTTTTTTCCCGTGATTTACCTAAAACAAATAGGTACTTTAAAAGAATGAAGCAATGTGGGTCAGTGTCGCCTTCGTGGGACAACTTTACCTTACTCTGCTTATGGGGCACGTGTGTATCAAATTAAATTTACTGTGAAACTAGTGAATACGAGATATTCGAGCGATATTAGACGTCTATGTCGCTAGCTGGTTTGCAAACTACACATGACAGGGCCTGTTTTTTCCCGTGATTTACCTAAAACAAATAGATACTTTAAAAGAATGAAGCAATGTGGGTCAGTGTCGCCTTCGTGGGACAACTTTACCTTACTCTGCTTATGGGGCACGTGTGTATCAAATTACATTTACAGTGAAACTAGTGAATACGAGATATTCGAGCGATATTAGACGTCTATGTCGCTAGCTGGTTTGCAAACTACACATGACAGGGCCTGTTTTTTCCCGTGATTTACCTAAAACAAATAGGTACCGTAAACTGTCCTAACTTGGCCCACAAGCCCTACTTTGCCTAGTTATTTATTGAGTAAACTATAATAGCTATGATTTCCGTACTTGGGGAGCTTTGAAAACTATGACAACACTAACATTTGGTTCAGTTATAAAGTGTCACTGCGTGTAAAAATCAAGTTAATGCCTTAGGCAAAGTAGGGCTTGTAGGCAAAGTTAGGGCATTTTACGGTACTTTAAAAGAATGAAGCAATGTGGGTCAGTGTCGCCTTCGTGGGACAACTTTACCTTACTCTGCTTATGGGGCACGTGTGTATCAAATTACATTTACAGTGAAACTAGTGAATACGAGATATTCGAGCGATATTAGATTTCTATGTCGCTAGCTGGTTTGCAAATTACACATGTCAGGCTTTAGTATACCACCGGGGCACAAGATGCTTTCAGTCGTCTTTATAAACACTGGCGGTGGTTCATATGAATATCTGCCATCAAGTACGTGATGCTTAAGTTAACAGTAAATATGTTTCTGTTACAATGGCTGAAAACAAATATCATCATTACAGCCGAAAGACGTCCACTACTGGACATAGGCCTCCCCCAATTAAGGGGGGGATATGCCATAATCGCCACGCTTGGCAGGCGGCTTGAAAACAAATGCTTCAAATAAACTCTTACTGGGATGCACCACCACTTAATTCAAAAGTGAAAGCGGGGCTCACGGAAATCTGTAAACTCAGGGACCAAGGGATTGAGAAGTCATACATATATTAGACTGACCTTCTGTTATAAGGAAAGCTATGACGGATTGTATGCAAAATGAAAGTAAAACTACTTGGTGATAAATATTAATCAAAAAACCAACACACCAATTCTGGAAGAATAACCAATGTGTACCAGCTCTGACAAAGCAACCTATCCATCAGCTCCGAGAGAGCATAAGACCCACAAGGCTGATACTGAAATGTACCAACCATATATACATATACCAACCAGGTAACCACATGCTAACAACGTACCTAAGTACGGTAGCTGCTGGAAATACATAACTGACGATCCCGTCATTTTAAAAAGGGTACAGGGTACGAGATACCACATGATACCTTTATGTATTCTAACTAGTCATTTATCATAGTTAGAAATAATATCATTATAAACAAACAGACATGTCACAAACAGACTTGTCACAAACAGACTTGTCACATCAATGCTATGTCATCTTGTCAACATATCTACTAATAATGAATCTATTACTTAAAACCTTCTATGATGCATAATATAATGGCACATTCAGGTTTATCCTTAATTAATAACCTAACACCATACATAAAAGAAAATTATTTTGAGCAAATGATATCAAAATTCTTTCAAATCAAAATGTTTTATTTTTCAGACAACAAATTGGTCTGCAATGTCTTAGCAACAAATGCAACTTATTCTATGTTAGTACTTAATAACTAGCAGAGATTTAGTCCGGTTGACCAGCGCCCACACAAGGGGGCTATCAGCCCGAGTGGCTAACGCACGCAGGATGGTGTTGGGGCTGCCACGCAGCCTGTGCAGTATCAAACTGCTACGATTTATATAAAAATATTTACATGGGTTCCTTCAATGGAATCATTGATTAATTTATTTATAGAAACTTTTAATACTGACTAAGTAGTAAAAAACGCGACCCTGTATTTGCAGTACATAACACGTAACATCACGCCTGTATTTCCCTGAAGTGGTAGGCAAAGGTGTAATAGTGCACCCACATTTCGCCGGTTATGTTGTGGTCCCCTATAATAAGGGGCGAGCCTGTTGCCATTGAGCGGCTCAAATCCAGACTCCGGGCTGCTGCTGAGAATTTCCTAATGAAAGAGCCCAATAACACTTTGCCCGACCCGAGAATCGAACCCAGGACCTCATGCTCAGCGGTCGCGCTTGCAACCACTAAACCAACAAAGCACTCTTTTGCAGTGCAGTCGGGTAAAAATACAGAAAATATTTGTGTCATTGACTTAGTACTGCTATTAAACAAAAAAATATTAATTATTAATTATTTTGCTATTAATTATGTTTCACAGCTATGTTCCATCATGGTTTATCACTCAGATACATATGATAGTGCGTTAACCAAGGCCTTATAAATTAGTATTAACTATTTACTAAGTATAACATTTTTGCGCACATGCGACGCACAAAGATCACAGCAGTATTTATAATACTTAACATTTTTTATTATTGTTTTTGTTTTGATTTGACTAACTGTAAATCACAGACAATAATGTAGAACAAAAATCCGATCATTACCGTTATAACCACAGATCATGTATTGTTTATGTCCAGTGTTGTCAGTTGTCAATTTAACTGTAACTATACTAATTTGTCATGAAATTGTAAAGTATTATGTATTTATTATTAAGTATTATGTATAAGTTTTGTAGTGAGTGCGTCAAATGGAGCGCAAGAATAAAATCTTTTTCTTTCTTTCTTTCTTTCTTTCTTATTTACCTTGATGTTTACCCACATAGAGGTCAAAACTTATCAAGGATGTACTAAAAATGTAAATGTTACTCTAAATTTATTAAAACATATTGGGTGGATTGCTAATAAACCCTGAAAAGACTAACCAATCATCATCAGCCCATAACTATCCCACTGCGGGGTATGGGCCTCTTCTCAGAATTACAGGAGTAACCAACAAACAATACTTGTGTATTAGTTATACAATTTATAGGTTTTATAACTAATACAAAAGTGTGGACCTAGAACTACACATAGAAAATAAAGTGTATATTACAGATCTTTTAAAAAATCAAAAACATGTTACTTGCAATTTAGCTAAACTAACAAATTACCAGTCACTTTGCCTAGAAGTTGTTGAAGTTGTTGTTGTTGGTGTTGTTGAAAACCTCTATAATTCTAATAATAATTACAATACTATAAAGAATTTTATTAGGGGTACTGAATACCAAATTCAGTGTTGTTCAAGCTTCTTTAACTGAAAAGGGTTTGAAGGAGGCATAATGAGAGTGACCACATTGGTGTATTTTGATCACAATATTAGGTTGTTCATACTACTTATTATTAAAATTTCCATATAAACTAAAATTAATCGCAGCATATAATATGTAACATTAAAATTATTTGCTTAACAAGTATTAACATATCATTACATGCTTTGCTGTTAAGAATCAATATTACAACTGCTATCATCTGCGTTAACAAAATGGGAAACATACAGTTTCTTCACTTAAACAATGCACCCTGAGGCATTATTATATGGACATGGACCTGGTGATAGTCAAGAGACTTGTTCACACTTATGCTTCTTAATATGCTAAACTAAAGACAACCATAATAAAAGATCAATAAGCACAATACAGTAAGAGAACTGTCACTCAATACATTCAGCTTAATTTACTTACAACTTGGTCAGACTAAAATTGACTTATGGTAAACATATTTCATGGAGGAAAGTCCTAACCATATAACACACAAACTTCCACTCTAAATAGTTCAAACTATTTCATCTACGTTTTTTTTCTTCTATTCGTCTTTAATAAGAAATGCCTACAAAACAATACTACATACTTATAAAGTATGGTGGACCGACCTGGTACAGAACCTATGGATTTAGTGTACACCATCTGTTCATCAAAACTCAGGATTGGCTATTGCAACGAACTGGAGCCTTATCAGCCCTGATCAGTCCATAAGTGAATAAGGCTGATATAATTATAAGATTCCTTATAGGTGCATACAGATTTGGAACATCATTATCAAAACACTCTTGTTCATAGAATCTTACAAATATATCCAAATTCATCACCACCTTCCTGGCCTAATAACACAAGACTAAATTTAGGAAAACTTACCATGAAGTTGGCTGATAGATAAACATATCAATAATTAATTAACAATTTTATTTATTGTATTTAACAATAAATCAATCTAAATAACTGATTTTATTAAGATATCAATTGTGATTAAGTCCAACTTACAATAACATAATTTAATAGATTTTTATTTTTACTTCCATACTTAAACTGTTAGAAATAAATAGGTAATGATGAATCTTCCTATGTATACCTTTCGAAAAATCCCATGAAAAACCTAACAGTCAAACCATTAGTTAATGGTTAAAAAACATTATGAAAGAGGTACAGTCGGCTACACCGATTGATTACCCCCACATATGAACAAATTTTCGAACATGAGGGGTAATCAATTAATGACGCTGTGTGTACATTGAAACTGAAAGGCAGCTGAACAGAAAACAGCTCAAAAACATTTTTAAAACCCAATATTATAATTCTCATTAGTGAAGAATCTTATTCATCAACATTATCAGTTATCTATTATAACAATAATCCCTACTTAAATTTTAATGATGTCAAACAACATATGTTATGTAATAAACCAGAAAATACATTATCATGTATTTCAATCTCATACATTTCATATCTTATGTTGATAAATAAGTAAATAAATGTCTTTGGGACATTTTTACACAGCGCCATCTGGTCCAGAACTGGGCAGAGCTTGTGCTGTGGGTGCTAGACAATGGATAATTAACGTTCTGTCTGTTGATTACCAACTATTGTTTAATTTTTCTACATTATATATTAAGTATCCCTGATGTTAGTATAGAGTTTAATAAATCAAAACAAATTATATTTAAATATCCAATTTAATTATTGCAGCAAACTCTGAACATCTACAATGTATAATATCAATTATATTTCAGATCGCAGCGAAATAAAATTGTAGATCAGACGAGCTTACCTGTAAGCGAAGTCTTGATTCTAATTTTATTAGCTGCGATCTGAAATATAATCACCCACCCGCCACCAACGGTCCCAAAGCTGCAATAATTAGTAAACATTCTTCGTTAATCTTTCAGATGAACATAGTGAATGTTAGGGTGTGGAACCTGCCCTGTACAGGCAACAGGGCTTGTTCCTTATCTTCGTTATCTCTAAAACTAGTGTCATACCGGGGTTGCCAGCAGATAGAAATAATAAATATGGCATTTTTAACTTATTTGTTTTTTTCTAAACGAAACGCGGTGTCTAAGGTTTGTAATTCAGATTACTACAATGTATAATATCAATTATATTTCAGATCGCAGCTCATAAAATTAGAATCAAGACTTCACTTACAGGTAAGCTCGTCTGATCTACAATTATATTATACTTTATTGTACACACAAATACACTTGAATATTACAATAGGAAAGCTTATGTACATCGGCGAGCTTAACTCAAAAATTAGTTTTCTTACAGCAAACCTTAGAGCGATAGAGAGATGTTGTAATATTAATAAAGGATAGAAACTAGTGTACAACAGAATAACAAAAATTTTGACTACTTAACTTATCTAACAAAATATTTACAAGTAAAATAATTATATTAAGATATATATATTTATATACATATATACATAAAATACATACATATATATATATATAAAATACGTATATATATATAATACATATGATTTATGGTGAAAGAAAATGCTCCTTAATTCTTCTCTTGAAGACATCCAGTGAAGGGCTATCGCGTAGAGAGTGTGGAAGAGAGTTCCACAGGCTCACTGCATGAATGGTGAAAGAACCGTCCTAACGGCTAGATGTGTGACCATACGGAGGAGAAGGGAAGAGGATGAGCGACAGGGCTCACACATACAGTGCTCTTGTACACACGGCTACACATCAAGCTGTAAATTTCCAGTATAAGCTGACCTCGCATTGTATAGGTTTTCCTTACAACGCGAGGTCAGCCTTTACTGGTTTAGTACAGCTTGATGTGTAGCCGTGTGTACATGGAGAAGCACGGTTATGTTAGCTTCACTATGATTGTTCACAGTACCGTAAACTGCCCTAACTTGGCCCACAAGCCCTACTTTGCCTAGTTAATTTTTGAGTAAACTATAATGGTTATGATTTCCGTACTTGGGGAGCTTTAAAAACTATGACAACACTAACATTTGGTTCAGTTATAAAGTGTTAGTGCGTGTAAAAATTAAGTTAATGCCTTAGGCAAAGTAGGGCTTGTGGGCAAAGTTAGGGCATTTTACGGTACTCCGTCTATAATATATGTAGAAAAATAAAGTGCTTTCTATTGTTTATGACTTATTATGACAGTATACCTTATTTTAAAATAAAGCGTAACAAACTAAAGATAGGTATGAGTCCAATAAAGCACTATACATAGTTACGTGTCTTACCAAATCTAGTTTGTATCAGTCAGTAACCGGAGTTTGCAAACAATTAAGTTCAATCTAGTTATGACATTGGATGCGTTGAGTGCTCGAATATGATACTATTAATATTCTGCTGTTCCGTGTGGTACCGAACGTAAAGAATTGCACCACCCTCTCTCTTCTCATGGGTGTCGTAAAAGGACACTAAGCGATTCACCAGAGCAAGGGCAGCAGCGTTCTCTGAGTATTTATAGAACCAACTGCGATCGCCAACCCGCCTGCCGAGCGTGGCGATTATGGCATATCCCCCCTCCCCTTGGGGGAGGCCCTTGTCCAGCAGTGGATGTTTTTCGGATGAAATGATGATGATGATGAAAATTCTGCTGGGAGTTATGAAATATTAAGATGATGTCATTTAAAATTGAAGTTTTGGCTATGTTCTGTGTCATTCCCAAAGATAGATGGGTTTCCCTCCTATTATGGTCGAGCCTAAAAATAATAACATAACATATCATAACATCACGCCTGTATTTCCCCGAAGGGGTAGGCAGAGGTGTAATAAACCCACATTTCGCCACTTATGTTATAGTTCCATGTAATAGGGGGCGAGCCTATTGCCAAAGACAATTTAAAAAAAAAAGACGTGTGTCACTCGGAGACTGCCGCGGTAAAGCTATTGCATAGCATTTTTAATGTAAATACAAAGAGGAGGTGCCCTAACGCCAAAACTCTAAGCAGGCATGAGTCACCAGATTGCGGGGCGAAGAGGGGGACTACGCATGCGCAGTAACGCCGATACAACCAATGCCACCTAGAGGCGATTTGCAGAACTAAAGAGACAAGCGTGATATTTCAAAAAGTCATTAAAAGTTCTGCTATTAGTATTGGTAGTGACAAAGATTGAGAAAGGTATGTTAAGATGGTTGTATATATTGATGGATGTAGATGGTGGACATATAGAGAGGATGGACGAGAGGAGATTGACTAAACAAGTATACGAAGCGAGTGTTGTTGGAAGAATTGGAAGGGGACGACCTCGGCGAACGTATCGCGATCAAATCGCGGATGTTCTCAAAAAATGCCAGGTTAAGAGTTCTCTTAACCGACGAGCATGCATGACGAGGTTAATGGACGTATATGAAGCGAAAGAGGTGTGTCAGGATCGTAGCAGGTGGAAATCCATAGTCTCTGCCTACCTCAATGGGAAACAGGCGTGATAATATGTATGTATGAGTTAGTGATGGTTTCATCGATTCCCGTAATTTCAATTGACATAAGGGACAACCCGTAACTTTTCAGAAGAGCGATAATCATATTTTTTTTTGTCATATAATCCCTTCATCTTATTCTTTGTAATCTAATTTTAGATGGCTTTTTCTTCGAGATAGAATAACTGTTTGAAAAATATTAGTCTCAAAACTGTACTTACAGAATTACTTCGTATAAAAGGGTTAAAACAATTTTCTAAAATAAAAGCTAGCTATTTGTTCTAACCCTCCGTGCGGCTATGGGTCTAAGCGACCAAATCGCGCGGAAACCGAGCGACAGTTATTGGACCCGATGACCGGCCGAATTAAGTTCGATTGCGTTCGGCCGGCGCGTTTACGGGTCAACGTGTGCGCTTCTACAAACATTATTTGTTACGTACAGGGTTGACCAGTTTCAAATAGAGTTTGCTTGTCAATTGGGGCGTTGAGAAATTATTTAATTGAAACATATGACAAAATGGCTACATTGCCACCTCTTTGGGCCTCAGACACCTCATTGATACCTCAGGCCGTAGGTACTATTAATAACAATCCAATAATACTATTAATATCTATAACTATCTTTAAGCACATAAAGAATCCAAATTTTGGGAACCAGTCTATCCACAGAATGATTGTCATAATATAGAAGTCAGTGGAAGTCACTCCGTGTGAAATGTTCTAGACTGGAAATATGCAAATTAAATAAATTTATCGACTTCCCTATTGCAATCCATTACACAAGACAAAGGCTGCGTCAAGACGCCCTGTATTTACTTCCACTTCCTATCCAACTTTGTTACTTTCTTCAGGCCATCGGTCCATCTGTTTGGAATCTGTATATTATAAGTAACACGTTTTATTAATTTTGGTTCCCAAGCTTAAATGATCAACACATTAAACAATCGAAATATATACCCACACAAACACACACACAACACCCCCACACAAACAACACACACAACACCCCCCACACAAAAAACACACACAACAACCCCCCACATACACACACATACACAAGATACCAATATTTTTAGCTGTTTTTTTGTTTTATGTTTTTGTTATTTATAACTCATTGACCATTAAATTCATTCTGAACCGTGTCAAGTATGTCTTCTGGACTGAAAGAAACTAGACCCCACGACACAGGGAATCCTAGTGTGAGATCTAGGGATTCAACCAATGTTATGTATATTTTTTGGCACATTAAAGACATTTTTATTTTTATTTTTTTATTTATACGAAAACGTATTTCCAATAACAATACATTTCAAATATCAAAGAAAATTGTAGAATGGTCTGTAACGATACATAAAATGATTGTTCTCTACTCAGTACTTTCTATAACTCGTAACTTACGAGTCGTAAGTCTTTCTATAACAAAAACCCCAATAACGCTTGCCGTCCCATCGGATTAAGAAAGTGAGGGATTAGACAGTGCACCTATGTTTGCGCACACACTTGTGCACTATATGTCCCGCGCAGATCGCAGTCTCCGTTGGTATTGGCCGCCTTAACCGAAATTCTGCCAGAAGGAGATCATTATTATTATTAAATCCAACAACCTTGAATCTGCCAAATAATGTACCCAGCGTTGTGTTTTGAACTTAAGGCCACACAATACCTCTACAAATAAAATGATAAATGTAACATAACATAGCATAACATCACGCCTGTATTTCCTCGAAGGGATAGGCAGAGCTATAATAGTACGCCCACATTTCGCCAGGTATGTTATAGTCCCATGTATCAGGGAGTGAGCCTATTGTCATTGACCGGGCACAAATCCAGACTCCGGGCTGCTACTGAGAATTTCCTAATGAAAAAACCCAATAACAATTTGTCTGACCCGGGAATCGAACCCAGGACCCCACGCTCAGCAGTCGCGCTTGCAACCACTAGACCAACTAGGCAGTCATAAATGTAACATTTCTGATATTGTGGTCCTTCAATACTCAGGCATATTAAGGACCAAAAAATCAGAAATACGAAAAACTTTTTCCAATTACAACACTTCGGATATCAAAGAGAATGGTAGAATGGTATGAAACGATACACAAAATAATTGCGGATGTTCTCTCGGTTACCGGCAAATGGGAGAATTCACATCCGCCGGACGTAGCCACCGGCGGAAGTTTACTTAGGCCGCGCGAAACCGAGCGGCCGCGTCACCCCCGGTTGTGTTCGGAGACTGGTTCTGGTAATGCGACTTTTAGACGTAATTATTTTTATAATTAGGTTTATTTTTAAGGTTCCGTACCCGAAGGGTGCCAAACGGGACCCTATTACTCTCGCTACGCTGTCCGTCCGTCCTTCCGTCCGTCCGTCTGTGTGTCACAGGGTTATATCTTTGTAACGGTAATAGATAACTAGTTGAAATTTTCACAAAATATGTGTTGCTATGGGGGGTATCACGAAAAATACTTAAAACAAAAAAAAAACTTAAACCAAAGGTGGTTCCCATACAAGAAACCTCAAAAAACATGCATTTTTTTCAACGTTTTTGTTCCTGCTTTATCATCAAAACGGTAATACATAACATGTCAAACTTGTTCAGATTATAGTAAATATTATGTAGTTTAGCAACAAATACTAAAATAAGACAAATATAGACATATGTGGTGGTACCTGCGTAAGAAAGAGATGCAAAAATTCATATTTCGCGCACTGTACGTTGATGTCTTTTGATAAACTCTCGTAAATTAAATATTTTTCTATGGGGTATCAGGTCGACGGGTGGTATGGAACCCTTAATGCGCGAGTCCGACTCGCACATGGCCGGTTTTTTTTAGTTTATTAAGGTTTGATAATGAACTGTGAAGAAGTTACGACAATTATAGTACCTTTGTCACTTATTTATTTATTACCACAAATAAATAATACACACTTTTGGCAGATATTGTGTATATCATAAACTAGTTTAGGTAACCGGTTTATAATTTAGCTGAGGTTGTTAAATCACGCGAAAGTTGTGGATTTATTAAAAGTAATACGAACGGTTAAAAGGAGGTACAGTGGCTTAATCAAATTGAAATGCCTTTGTCAAATAAATGTGTAATTAAGACACAAAAAAACAGGCAGTATACAGTATTTTTAAACTTAAATATATATTTTAAATCGAATTTGAAATAAAATGAATCCATTTCAAATTCAGTCAGACACACAAAAAATTAACTTAGGGCCTAAAAATAAAGTAATTGATGTAATTGCCAATCAACATTACGTATGTAACATAAAAATTAAGTTGAATTCAGAATGACAAAAACAGTTAAAAACGACTTAAAATATTTACGTTACAAAAGAAACTGACGTTTGTTTCTTGTGTAATAGTTTTTAATACGATATCATATAAATTATGAATTGAATTGAAATAAACTTAAGATAATTTCATACGTTGTTCATAATATTTTGAATACACTTGGCAGATTATATAGTACCTATTTGGATACTGTAAAATAAACCCTTATAAAAAGTTTATGAAAACAAAGCTAATGTTGTCAAACATGTTGTAATTTTTGTTTGTTCATGTTGTAAAATAATTTTGTATCTATTTGTAACACATTCCTCCATGTCATACAATAATTAACATTACCGTACGAAAGTATGACCCATCATGTATCATAATTAATGCAAATTGGAGTTGACAGCATTAGGTTAATAGATTCATGTACTTACATCGTAATGTGAGCCGCCTGTCATACTGCTGTATAGTGGAAATTAGGTGAGGGAGGGGGAGGGATGATGTCGATCTTAGAGTACTTTTAAGAGTAAATTTTTCGTGAAAAATGCTGTTGCAGTATAGGGTTGAAGAAAAAGGAATAAGAAAAAGAATAATTTATTTCGCAAAAAATACGGGTTCAGATAAAAAATACGGATAAAGAGACACAATTAGTTTCCACGTATATTGCCTGTATGTGTTGTTGTAATAAATGTGTACATATTCATTGATTTTTGTCGCTGACTGAGCCGACAGTGGTTAGTTTTCATAATTCACTTGAATTATGAAAACTAACCTTAATAAAATTATAAAAAACGAAGACCACAACAAGTGCTCACGAAATTAAGACGCTGCCAAGGTCAGACTGTTACCACTGACGTGTGATCGACTGTACAATAACAATTTATTTGTGTTCTCGATGTGTAGTGAACTAAATTTTGGTGAATAGTGTTGGAAAATGGTGGTGGTGGTGATGGTGATGGTAGTTGTACAAGCGCCTACAATAATCCGAGAGCAAATCCTCTTATCTATGTTTTACGTCAACTATATTTATTTTCTACAATTGTCACTTTTTATGTAGGTAGATTCTTGGTACTAAACTACGAAATCTAAGCTAATCATCATGTTAATCATCTAAGCTGCTTGTAAAACTACTTAATATTCAAAATTATACGAAATAACTTGTTCTTCTGAGTTTCACTAAAGGGAATTCCATTCTTGTTCTTAAACAGTAGTGAATGGTGGTGATGAATTTGAATTTGAAACAAACATGTTATCAATAACCAATATTACGTTGAATTACTGATTCTAATATTATTATTAAACTTAACATACCAAATAATAAGTCAAAATTATAATTATCCTGTAGTAGTCGCTATTTCATAATTTGTTGTTCATAATTCATTTATTATAAGTTCTTGGACACACATCAGTGAAATTGTCAATAATAAATTAAAATAATACTAACATAGTACAAGTCTCAAAAAAAAAAACCATTGCAAACCGACCCTTTAACTTAAACGCAGCTATCAAGAACGGTCCGGACCAGTCGCCTTATCGAAACCTCACTCTATCCCTCACTGGTGGTTGCGTGCTGCCACCAGTTACTGCAAAGCGAAACACACAAAAGAAACGATAAGGCTCCAACATTAGGGCCATCCCTCTTACAATGTATAGAAATTAAGCCCGTAGGCCTACCGGCTTGGAAGATAAATGGACCCACTCCGAGATCGCATGGACTTCACTAATGTTTAGATGTGGAGCAAAATTAAGTGGGTTAAAAGGTACAGTGAGTTTGGTCAAAGAATTTTAGTAAAAAAGTCATAGCAACTATGTATCTTTTTTTTTAATTCTGGTGAAGTTCCGGTTCAGTAAACATTACTGAAGGTACAGGTAGAGCGTTGAGTGATATGACTACCACTCAACGCTTTACCTGATGTATAAAGTTCTGACAGATAGACAGGCAGACGGACCAAGTCACAGAAATAAATAGAATGGCCACGTGGGCAGGGCTCGCGTGGCAGCACCATGCACGATAGTGCAGGATATTTCAAAGCCTTTCTTAGCACGCCTTATGACTTGTTTCTATAAATACTGTAACAATAAAAACTTTTTAACAAAAAATAAAACCGACTCCAAAAACCTTAACTAAAAAGTAAAAAATAATCATTGTATGTATTTTAAAATCTTAACATAAACCAAAATTTAGAAGGCGGCGCGTGATTTACCCTTTGCGTCATGTAAATATAATGTACAATCGAGCGCATATCTATAGTAAATTAAAAACAGTTTATGCGCCGCCTTCAAAATCTTGGTTTATGTTAAGATTTTAAAATACATACAATGATTATTTTTTACTTTTTAGTTAAGGTTTTTGGAGTCGGTTTTATTTTTTGTTAAAAAGTTTTTATTTCATACTTTTTAGTTGATAATTGCGAGGGTTGATTCATAAATGTTTATATAACCAATATGAGTTTTTTTTTTATTAACCTTTGTTATCCCACTGCTGAGCAAAGTCTCGCTCATGTTCTTCCAAACGTCCAATCACTATCGTGAAAAAAAAACACGCATATCGGCCAAGAATTCACAGAAAAACGAACCAATGAGCAGATCATCTAGATACGCGAAGCTAAAATAAACTGATTTATTGAAGCTGGTTAAAAAACTGCTCAACCTAAGTCAATAAAATTTATATGGGACCACCGCGCGGGCTTCCTCTACCAAATAAAAAAACAACCACGTAAATCGGCCCACAAATCTCGGAGTAATCGGTGTACATACATGAAAAAAAAAAAAAAAAAAAAAAAAAAAAAAAACCCGCGGAATACATAACCTCCTCCTTTTTTTGAAGTCGGTTAAAAACCCGCAAAAATACGTTATTGTGCTGTTTCTAACTGCAGAAACATAAGCTGTAAAGTACAATTGTTTTTTTTTTTTAAATAGTGACGTCAAAATGTACGGCGTAGTTTGTTCGGAAAGTTCATATTCATATTCATATTCATATTATTTATTTGCATTCCACAATGTAAAAATAAATGTATGTTAGTTGCTACGCATGAATCGCAAGTAAAATTGTGATTACAACCATTCTATCTCTATTTCAGTGGACCAAGTGCTGAGCGGCCCAGTTGACTCAGAAATGTGAGAGATGTGATGTGATGATGTGATTTGACACAATGTGTTTATTTATTTATTTATATATTTATTTCCAAGAACATGGTACATCGAGGTCTTAAAGTTATAAATTATAATAGTCACACATATTCTACCGACAAAAAAAATCAAGAAGAAGAAGACGACGATTGTTTAGAAGTTGACGATAAAATCCTACCTGATATATAACAGCTTTGCGTTGTCCAGTCATAATCATCATAATCATAAATTTTATTTATAAACGTATGAGTACAGGTCAACTTAAGTACTAGATTGAGCGACAGATACATTTGGAATTTTACGTGGGAGACAGAGCAAGACCCAGTCCCGAGCTAGGAGTCAATCTGTGTTACGGGTGCTAGGTGATTGCTCCGTTGCCGCACTAATAACTTGTTTACATCAATCGTAGCAAAAAGTTGCAGTTGAATCACTGGATTCCCAATCAATCAATATCAATCAATCAGTCTTAACAATCTTTTGCGAAGATTTTAACTGTTTTATCATTCAAAATATTCATCAAGAGCTTCTTAAGCTTAGAAACAGATTCTTCTAAGGGCATCAATAGTCGAAGACACTGGTTTCTAAGAAATATGGAATTTGCCCCAAATCATCACTGTAAAATCATTTTCTAATACACTCCGTATAACAAATGCGAGTAATTCAATTGAGCAGATTGGTATTAATATTTTTACTCATATTTATAGGTACCATTTTTCGAAGGAGTTACTGGCGAAAACAATCACACCGTTGCAGATAGCAAGAAATAACAACGCAGCAAGCCCAGAAGGAGATGGCGGGACAAACTTGAATCCCATTTGAAGGATTGACCTCAAACGGCAAAAGACAGAGACGAGTGGAAAAGGGGAAGAAAAGCTTTTGCTCTGCATTGGGAAGCCTTAGGCTGATAATAATAATATATAACCATTCTTTGAATCGTTGGACTTAAAATAAGCTTTTAACAAGCAACTGCCTCTAATAGGCTAACAAATTCCAATAACAAGAGCTTTCACAAAGCAAGCCGAAGGCCGACGACCGAAAACTTTTACAACCGCTGAAACATTAATAGGAAACAAGAAAAATACAGAGAAAAGATGGGTCGGTAGGAAATTAAGGGGCGGGCCGCAGACGCGAACCATTTGTCCGTCTGTCCGTTACACTTAACTCGGGAACCTCATTCGCTTAACACTCACCTGGGGATCTAAAATGGATTGACACTGGACAATGAGTTGGACGGGCCCGTCAAAAGAGAAAAGTGTATTAAACCCATCTAGTGGGCCCGACTATCTTATTTGATTGGAGAAGTAAGTATTAAATAAACTCTAATACTAAATAGTGTCAATGACGCAGCTCCAAATATATATGAAACTGTTTTTTACTTTTTTATTAAAAGTGACTGCAGTAACCCTTCAAGTTTTCAAAAAATTTAAACGTAGAAATTACCATTAAGTTTTCGCTAGTTTTTAACAGTATAGGTGTCCCACAGGGAACTATTTTAGGACCTCTTCTGTTGTTAATTTGCAATTAAAATGTAACTTATGTATGCACCTTATTGGTAATGATATCCATTATAATAATACGAGACTCTAAGAGTAATTATAACAAATTAACTACACTGTGGGGAAATCAATACAATAGATATAAAAATCATTTACAAATAAACATACAAAATTATATGTTTTTAGATAATAGGCCAAACTAACCGAAAGCAGGGAAGGATGTCGAGGCATCGCGAGCTACAACAGCACACGACAATAGTACATAATGTGGCCCCCGCTCTGTCAAGAGCGAAACGACGAAGACGAAGAAATAATAGGCTTGCTAGTAGGTACGTGCATCAACAGACCAAGCAAAACAATTTATATATTGGAATCATGGTAATTAAGCAGTGACCTAGCCTAGTGGTTGAAAGCTTGCCTTCCATGCAAGAGGGTGTGAGTTCGATCCCGGCCCGCACCTCTGACTTTTTTAATTCATGTGCGGATTGATATTCGATTATCACTTGCTTTAACGGTGAAAGAAAACATCGTGAGGAAACCTGCACACCAGAGAGTGCTCCATACAGTTCTCAATGGTGTGTGTAGTCCGCCAACCCGCACTAGGCCAGCGTGGTGGACTAAAGCCTTAGCCTTCTCATACTGAGAAGAGCCCGTGCCCAGTAGTGGGACAGTAATGGGCTGGTTATGATCATGGTGACTAGACACAACGACAAACATTGAGCGTTTTTCATTGAAGAACGTCCACCATATTGGCTCGTATGTTTCCATCCTAATAAAAGCCCTTATCCGGCCTCTTAGTTTAGATGAGATTAGATTAAACGTTTGCTCTTAACAATACAAGAGGGACTACATTCTTTACTTCAAGTGCTTTTTAGGGATCCTACAAACTGTTTTTTGGTAAATTGGGGTACAAAGAATTGAATAATGTAATGTATTTTATTTTATTGTACCTTGTAGGATTACTAGTTCTTAGCTGTGGTTTGTTCCGAAGATTTGGGTTGACAAAATAAGACATTTGTATGTCGGGGTACTTTATTGTTGCTTTGCTGATGTTGTTTTTTCCTTTTATTTAAGGTTGAACGGAGTTCTCATTAATTTTATCTAGACGTACACTGTCTGGAAGAAAAAATTCTCTTATGTTCTGTGACTTCTATCCTAGACTTGTGCTACAAAAAATATTTTGCCCTATAGATAATTATATCGAGACTAATTAAGAGTTTTCATAATCACTGTTCATGAATTGCATTTCCCAAGAAGAGCGAGGGCATTCACATTCCCATTTCACAGGGTACTACATCATCATCATCATTTCAGCCGAAAGACGTCCACTGCTGGACATAGGCCTCTCCCAAGCATCGCCACAGCGACCAGTCCTGCGCTTTCCGCATCCAGCGCATACCTGCGACCTTCACCAGGTCGTCGGTCCACCTTGTGGGGGGCCTACCCACGCTGCTAATCTCCTCATTTCTGATACAGGGTACTTACATGTACAAAATCAATAATTTGGAATATACCAAAAACATCGAGTACTGACCACAAGCAAAGAAAACAGAAAGAAAAGAAAAGAAAAAAAGAAAAATATTTATTTGCGTCTAGAGTGAAAGTGATGCACAAAATGAAAAACCGGCCAAGTGCGAGTCGGACTCGCGCAGTAAGGGTTCCGTACCTCTCAACGTCCGAATACCCCATAAAAACTGATTTGATTTACGAAAGTTTATCAAAAGACTTCAACGACAGTGCGCAAATTATGATTTTTTGCATCTCTTTCTTACGCAGTTACCACCACATATGTCTATGTTTGTCTAATTTTTATTGTATTTTGTGTATTTGTTGCTAATCTACATAGTATGCACTATAATCTGACCAAGTTTGACGCGGGTATATATTACCGTTTTGAAGATAGAGCAGGAACAAAAATGTTGAAAAAAATGCATGTTTTTTGAGATTTCTTGTATGGGGACCCCCTTTGGTTTTGGACTTTTTTTTGTTTTTAGTATTTGTCGTGACACACCTCATAGCAACACAATTTCTGAGAAAATTTCAACCAGTTACCTGTTACCGTTCAAAAGATACAGCCCTGTGACAGACAGACGGACGGACGGACGGACAGCGTAGCAAGAGTAATAGGGTCCCGTTTGGCACCTTTCGGGTACGGAACCCTAAAAAAGAAAAAAATATTATTTGCGTCTAGAGTGATGCACAAAATGAAAAATGAATTTTATTTAATATTTTAATTTTTTTCTCTGTAAAATGTTATAGAATTTAATTCAATTTTGCATGCGCTTCACATATTTCCCACCATTCTGGATGACTCTTTACTAAACTAACTTTTTCATTGATAAAATAAGTGTATCAGCAAATTTTTTTTGTGATTTTTCGTTTTTGTTTTCATAGATCTATTCTATGATAGTAACTTATCCCACTCTGTTTTTTCGAGATAGTTATCAGGTATACTAAAAAATTCAAAAAACAAATACAAATGGTGATAGGCAATGGTGCGAGCACAACCACTATAAATCTCTTGTATTACGAATGGGTACATAAAAATTCATTGCTTTCCTTCGATTTATCCGAACAGTTTTCTTTTCATTGTAAGCGTATTATTTTATGCACCCCCAGTGAGCGGTGCTTCTTGGAGTGTGTGAATGTGGAATGGAGTGTCTCGTCTTATTTGATTCAATACAAAAAAACCGGGAAAGAGCATGTTGGGCCATGCTCAGTATTATAGGGTTCCTTAAGTAGGTCTAATTACAAACGAATTAAATCGAAAATTAATCATTGCTATTTTAGTTTTTGCAAACAGCGCCACCTGGCGCTGAATTTAAGAAGCTAAATTTAAAAAATGTATTAAGTCAATATTATATAACACAAAGTAACTTTTTGTGATTTTTTTTAATAGGAGCATTATTTGCTGACATCATATTTCTCTAAGGTCAATGACCTATGAACTAGGACGTCTTAAGTATTTTTCAGTTTTCTCACTATAACTCAAAAAATTATAATCACATTATACTCGAAATAATTTTATAAGAGAGTTTTTATAAAGGTCTATCAATGTGGAAGATAATAAGTTTCTACGTTACATAGTTTAGAAATAGCTGCGGGGGACACATTGCTAGCCACTTTGGCGGGCTGTATTTCGCAGATGGTATACCTGATAAAAAAGTTATGTATGAAAGATTACTTTCATTTTAGTAGACCTATTGAATGATACCCCACACGAGGGGGTGCAGCGAAAAAAATATTTTCATCCCCATTTCACATGTATGGGCGCCACCCCTAAAATAAGTAATCAAGATTTTTTTATTCTTTTAATATTTATATCTATAGCTACACCATTTTTTAACAAAATTTCATTCACTTATGTTTATAACTGTAGAAGTTATTAAGCTGTAAAGGATTAGGACAGACGGACAGACGGACGGACATGACGAAACTATAAGGGTTCCTTGTAGGAACTACGGAACCCTAAAAATAGATGGAAAAGTTCAACTAGATCGTACTTTAATTATTCAATCGATAGTGCTGGCATTAGTGCAGCTCGTTACATATGAAGCATTTGGTTAGTTCGGTAAATCTTTTTATAACGTTTTTGAAACGAAGCTTCTATAGCAGGGATGGCGGATTAATGGAACGTGTGCCACAGCTAGCACGCGACAACATATTATTAATTGAGGAACGTAATAAATGCGTTCAATAATTCTTATCACTATGTTTTTCATAGTTTTCCCCACTAAGCTAAAATTATTTGTTGGCACATTATATCCTAACATAACATTTAAAAAAGTTGGCACAATTGATGTATAAAGGTTCGCCATCCAGGTTCTATATCATCATTGCGCACTTGGCTGTCATCTGGCAGAATGCGTAAAAGCTTCGCTTCTATTGGGCGTCACCCAACTCCATCCATTTTTTTAAATAATTATTAGTAAGTTAGTTAGTTACTGCCTCGTTGGTCTAGTGGTTGCAAGCGCGACTGCTGAGCGTGAGGTCCTGGGTTCGATTCCCGGGTCGGGCAAAGTGTTATTGAGTTTTTTCATTAGGAAATTCTCAGTAGCAGCCCGGAGCCTGGATTTGTGCCCGGTTAATGGCAATAGGCTCGCCCCCTATTACATGGGACCTTCGGGGAAATACAGGCGTGATGTTATGTTATGTTATGTTATGTTATAAGTTACAGTCGTTTTACCGTAAAATTCAATAACACTTACCTATGATTTCGTAGCATCCATGATGGGTGACGTTACGTCCGACAGAAGTGACTCACAAGATAACGGTGACATTTTTTCTCGGTTTCCTCCTCGGGTGAACGCGCAAAGATGCTATAGGTATATATATACAACGTGTATCAGAAATGCCTGGTCATATTTGAAGAGCTCATTCAGGGCACAGCATAGAACAACTTTTACTAAGGGATCAACCCTGAAATCGTGAAAAAAATATCAGCTGTTCCCTACTAAATCATCGATGTCGCTCGACAAAATGTAGGGATCAGCTGATATTTTTTTCGCGATTTCAGGGTTGGTCCCATAGTGAAAGTTGTTTGATAGCATACCCTGAATAAGCTCTTCAAATATGACCACGCATTTCTGATACACGTTATAATAATATATAGCTTCACTTCAAAACAAAATTGCTCTTCCATCCCTTAAATATTCCAAGTATTGCTCGCTTTTTACTACCGATTGGAAATGAGTTACAGTTGAGCAGAGCTATGGATTTCATCTCTGTACTGCTATGATACAGAATATATATATGAAAGTGGAATTATTGCGCCACGCTCCTTCAGATGGTAAGCAAGGGAGAACATTTTGCACCAGTTAGAGCAATTTACAAGTTATTTTTGTATGAGAGCAAATAAGACTGTTTGCTCATTTATTCCTATTCAGTCAATGGATTTTTACTGTTCCGAGTAAAACAAGCAACCTTTATAGTTTTTCCATGTCCATCTATCCACCTGTCCGTCCGTACGTCCGTCCATCCGATTGTCTTTTGCAGCCATTTTACTCGAAGACTGAGAGTGCTATGGATTTTTTTGTCATGGTTATATTGGTTACTAGCGGCCCGTCCCGGCTTCGCACGGGGAGACATGAAAATATAGCTTATGTTACTCAGGGTGAATGTAGCTTTCCAATGGTGATTTTTTTTTAAATCGGCACAGTAAAATCTTTAAATCAATCAATCAATAGTCAATTAATCTTAAATCTTTTTCTTTCTTTCAGTAGTTTTTGAGTTTATTCATTACAAACATACACACAAAAATACAAATCTTTCCTTTTTATAATATTAGTGTAGATACAGTGTCTGCTCGTGACCACGGCCAATGCAACTTGACCGAAACGTCGAGTTTAGTCAAAATGTTTGTTATATTTTGATTTAATTGTGCGCGACAAGTCCCGTAAACATAGTTCAATATGAGTGTAGATACACATTATCACTAAGACCAATAAAAAAAGGTAGACGGAGCCCCTGTAAAGCACGTGATGCATCGTCACTGAGGTAATATGTACTACGTACGTCCGTCCGTCCGGCGGACAGACAGACGCGTTTACAAAGTTGTGTGCGTGACGTTTTGTTGCGTACAGTTGCCATGCAGACGCACAGACGTGTGCTATGTAAAAAATGTTGCCACTGAAAACAAATTTACCCCATTTACGCATATTGAATATAATATTATTGGTCTGAATATTATCATTACCAACTTTTATTGGTCTGAGCAGTATCATAATAAAACGACAATTATCGTTCTTTCATCCAAATTCGTTCAGCCGTTTTAGCGTAATTGAAGGACAAACAAACATCCAGGTAGTTTCACATTTATAATATTATCATCATCCTCCGAGCCTTTTCCCAATTATATTGGGGTCGGCTTCCAGTCTAGCCAGATGCGGCTGAACATCAGTATTTTACACGGAGCGACTGCCATCAGACCCCCGCAACCCAGTTACTGGGTAATACCGACATTCGGAGGTTAGACCAGTTGTCAGACTTTCAGGCTTCTGACTACCTGTAACGACTGCCATAGATATTCGTATGACAACCGGGACCGACAGCTTAACGTGCTCTCCGAGGCACGGAGGGGTCTCGATGTGTAACGAAACGGTCACCCATCCACAGACTGACCGCGGCAAGTGCAGCTTAACCTTGCAGATCGTACAATCCGCGCAGTCGTTGCTTCGCTACGAGCCCCCCATTTATAATATTATAAGTAGGATTATTACAGTCGTGTCGTCTTTATCTCATAGTGCAGTCGACTGCATGACAGTGGTAACACTTCAATTCGAAAACCGCCCTTACTGCTTACGAAATAAAGATGGTGCTAATGTAAAAGTGTTACCACCGACGCGACGTGCGGTCGACCGTACTACTAGTAGTAGTAGTACTTTTAATAATGAAAGTTAAATTATTGCTCTTTGCTTCTCTAAGCAAGGAATGAAAAATATACTTGATGCGTTGCCAAGATAACACCGATTTGGCACCGTTTGGGCAATACTCGTTTATAAAGATGATCTTTGCATGAGTGCGTAAGTAAAAGGCTTGGTTATCGTCTGCAAGGGGCAGTGACTCATTTTATGTATTCTGTGATATTCATTTTATGTATTGTGTATGTTTGTCTTACCGTACACAGTTTTTAAATTTACGTTAGAGAACAATTACACTATTTACTTTTAAGGCCATCCTGACAGCTAAGTGGCGCCCCCATCAGTAAAAAAATAATTAGGTAGTTATTCGCTGAGTACATGATTTATTGAAAATTCATTTTTAACTATTGAAGCACAGGTATTGTAGTTTAATCAGAAACTATTAACTCTGTAAATTATAGTACGCTGTAGTTGTAGATACAAAAAATGCGAAAAACTGTAATTTTTGGCATTCAATCAACTCAGCCTATCGCAGTCCACTGCTGGACATAGGCCTCTCCCAAGTTGCGCCACAACGCTCGGTCCTCTGCCTTCCGCATCCAGTCCCCCCCAGCCACGTTCTTCAGGTCGTCGTCTTTTTGGCATTATTCCAACAAATTTTTATGACTCGTAGACCCACCGGCCAGTGGGACCACACACATAATATAACACCACTCCTGTATTTCCCCGAAGGGGTAGGCAGAGGTGTAATAGTACACCCACATTTCGCCAGTTATGTTATAGTCCCATGTAATACCACCATGCATGTATGTGGGACCACGAGGCATACAAAATAATATTTTGTATCACTGGTGGGTCAAATTGGTGGGTCCACGAGTCCTGAGACCTGTACTTCAATTGTAAAAACGAATTTTCGATAAATGATGTTTCACTATAACGTTATAGGTAGGTAGGTAATTTGTAAGAAATGAAATATTAGAAGTTTTTAAACTTTCGCGAATTTCATTGCTTGTCGCGCACAATAAAATCAAAACATAACTTACATTTTGATTTTATTGTGCGCGACAAGTCCCGTAAATACAGTTCAATATGAATGAAATATTAGTTTTTGAACGATAACAAGAATTTAATTGAATAAAAGAAGTTAAAATATAAAAACTGGCCAAGTGCGAGTCGGACTCGCGCATTAAGGGTTCCATACTTCTCAACGACCTGATACCCCATAAAAACTGATTTAATTTACGAGAGTTTATCAAAAGGCATCAACGCACAGTGCGCGAAATATGAATTTTTGCATGTGTTTCTTACGCAGGTGCCACCACATATGTCTATGTTTGTCTTATTTTAAGTATTTGTTGCTAAACTACATGATATGCACTATAATCTGACCAAGTTTGACGCTGGTATATATTACCGTTTTGAGGATAGAGCAGGAACAAAAACGTTGAAATAAATGCATGTTTTTTGAGGTTTATTGTATGGGGACCCCCTTTGGTTTTAGACTTTTTTTTGTTTTTAGTATTTGTCGTAATACACCTCATAGCAACACATATTCTGAGAAAATTTCAACCGGTTACCTATTACCGTTCAAAAGATACAGCCCTGTGACAGACAGACGGACGGACGGACGGACAGCGTAGCGAGAGTAATAGGGTCCCGTTTGGCACCCTTCGGGTACGGAACCCTAAAAATGGATAAAGCTGGTAAAATATAAAATTAGGTAGGTAGTAGGTAAAGCCGGCTGGGCTCCGGAGGCTTATTACTTTCCCGGAGTCGCCCTTATTGTGCTATAGACGGCCACTGGGGGGGTTTTAGTGGGTAAGAATCCCACACACCCCGGCCTTCTTCCCCATGAGGCCGGCAGCCTTTTGATGGTTCCTTCCTCGCAGCAAAAAAATAAATAAAAAAAAGGTAATGCCGGGTGTGGGTTTAAAATATCGAGCGCGCGTTAGGTTCTAGAGCACCTGAATAAACACCACTATCCTGAGTAGTCCGCTGCAGGAAAGTAGCCGCTGTGCAGGTAGTTGCGGTAGGTAGTACTTCAGGCCGGAGTAGGTCTTGGAGATGCAGGAAGCAATGCAGCAGGCTCGCAGCGTCAGGTCTCGGATACCGGTTAAATTTTGAAACCGTTATTATGTACTTGACGCAAAACCTTGAAATTTCGGTTTCGTTCGAATAAACCGGTTTTTTAAACCGGTATTTTGAGGGAACTTTACACAAAGGTTTTTTCGGATTAACCGGTTTAGAGCATTAAAAACCGGTTAATACAAACAAACGCCGTTTAGTTTTTATTTTTCTTTAGTAGAAGGACAATTTCTGTTTCGCGACGAGCGTTTATTTCACTGCTTCAATCAGATCAGAATCAGATCCGCTACAAAAAATCCAAAAATGGGTAAGTATTTACTTTTCTTTTCTTTCTTACTTGGCGCTCGTTGATTAAACCGGTTAATTTAGGTTAAATAAAGTTCTTTAAACGTTCATGTTCTTAAAAAAAGTTCGGAGCTAAACCGCAATAAACCGGTACTAACCGGTATTTCTCAAAATGGTTCCGAGCCTTGCGCCGCGTCTTCAAAAGTACCAGTACTCGAAAATAATTAGCGAGTAATTATTATTGTAGTGATGGGGGCGCCACTTAGCTTCAACATGCGAGTTGCTTTATGACTTACTCGCCCAACGTTTCTCGTCATCGAAGTCTGCTCGTAACCACGACCAGTGGAACAGGCTGAAACTTCAGGCTTAAAATAGGTATGTGTGCGTTATATCCACTTTCATGTTAAGTTTGACTAATAACAATTTTGAGAATAGCACTTTTTAGGGATCCGTAACCAAAGGGTGCCGACGGGATCCTATTAGGTCTGTCCGTCCGTCAATTCGTCCATCTTTCTGTCATCTTTTTAACCGTAATAGTAGCCAGTTCGTGAATTTTCTTGCCAGCTCTTCTCCATACGACCATATTTTTGAAAACGTGCTTCTAAATTCATAATTAGCGTAATAAAAACTTTTGAATTTAAATTCAGTTTATTACTACTTTTTAGGGTTCCGTAGTCCTACAAGGAACCCTTATAGTTTCGTCATGTCCGTCCATCTGGCCGTCTGTCCGTCTGTCCGTCTGTCCTAATCCTTTATAGCTTAATAACTTCTACAGTTATAAACATAAGTAAATGAAATTTTGTTAAAAAATAGTCTAGATATAGGTCTCAATTTAAAAAGAATAAAAAATTTTTTTTACGTATTTTAGGGGTGGCGCCCATACATGTGAAAAGTGGATGAACATTTTTTTTTTCGCTGCGCCCCCTCGTGTTTTGTATCATTGAATAGGTCTACTAAAATGAAGGTAATGTTTCACACATCACTTTTTTATCAGGTGTACCATCTGCGAAATAAAGCCCGCCAAAGTGGCTTGCAATGTGTGTCATTTCTAAACTATGCAACGTAGAAACTTATAATCTTCTACGTTGATAGGCCTTTATAAAAACTCTCTTTTAAAATTATTTTGAGTATATTGTGATTATAAATTTTTGAGTTATGGAGAGAAAACTGAAAAATACTTAAAGCGTCCTAGTTCAAAGGTTAATTGACCTTAGAGAAAAATGATTATAGCAAATAATGCTCCTTTAGCTATATTCTATTTGAAAAAATCGCAAAAAGTATCTTTGTTGTATGTTGACATGACACACTTCTTAAATTTGAAGCTATACAGCGCCATCTAGCGGCTACTAACAACACTCTCTGAGTCGCCAATGCTGCCGTCTATTGCAAAAACTAAAATAGCCATAAAGATTTAAATTGTGGAAAGAAAAAATTTTCATGTACGTTCACATAAACTGTTTTTACTATAGATATTGCGCTCGACTGTATATTACATGACGCAAAGGGTCAATCACGCGCCGCCTTCAAAATTTTGGTTTATGTTAAGATTTTAAAATACATACAATGATTATTTTTTACTATTTAGTTAAGGTTTTTGAAGTCGGTTTTATTTTTTGTTTAAAAAGTTTTTATTTCATACTTTTTAGTTCAAAATTGCGAGGGTTGATTCATAAATGTTTATATAACCAATTTGAGAATAATTTTTTTATTAACCTTTGCCATCCCACTGCTGGGCAAAGGTCTCGCTCATGTTCTTCCAAGCGTCCAATCACTATCGTGAAAAAAAAACACGCATATCGGCCAAGAATTCTTAGAAAACGAACCAATGAGCAGATCATCTAGATAGGCGAAGCTAAAATAAACTGATTTATTGAAGCTGGTTAAAAAACTACTCAACCTAAGTCAATAAAATTTATATGGGACCACCGCGCGGACTTTCTCTACAAAATAAAAAAACAACCACGTAAATCGGCCCACAAATCTCGGAGATATCGGTGTACATACATGAAAAATTATTAGATTGATGGAAATTTACATAGGTAGGTATATAATTTATTTATTTTTGATTATTGATTCGCATAATGAAATTGTAAGGAAATTATTTTATTGCATGTTAATTTTTATTTAAATTTTGATTTATTTTTAAAAATGATGTACAATTAATTGAAAATCAAAATATTTGCACGACTGAAATGTCGAATGTAGTGATACCCAATTTTAACTTTAGACGAACTCAATGTTACCTATGTTCTTGCAAATAAATATATCATCATCAAAAAAAAAAAAAAAAAACCCGCCGAATACATAACCTCCTCCTTTTTTTGAAGTCGGTTAAAAATAGCCATAAAGATTTAAATTGTGGAAAGAAAAAATCGCTCACGAGCAGGATTCGAACCTGCGACTCCTGGCTCAGTACGCCAGTGCTTTAGCCACTAAGCTACCGTGAACGTGAGGTTCGAATCCTGCTCGTGAGCGATTTTTTCTTTTCACAATTTAAATCTTTAGAATTCGCTTCGCATGCGTAAAATGCGTTTAAATAATAAAATAAAATAGCCATGATTAATTATCGATTTGATTTGTTTGTAACACCTACTTAAGGAACCCTATAATACTGAGCATGGCCTGACATGTTCTTGGCCAATTTTGTACCTTAGACTCATCCTTTCTATTTAAATCCAAGCAAAGTCACGGGCAATACTAATATTAGCAATATTTTACCTATGTCCAACATGGCGCCGGCTATTGTGTCTCAATCGGCCGCCGGTCAATTTGCATAATAACTGTTATTTTGTACGCGCCGTGATTTAAACCCCACACTTTACGGGTAAAGTTATTTTCAAGTAGTTGTAAAGATTATTAGGTCAGATTATTTGTGACTACGTGTGGTTTTATGCTTTTTTTTTTACATAATGTTTGCTATATCGTGGTCAAAGGACATAAAATATGTGGTTCTGCCGACTTATTAAGAATCGTCGAATCCCACTCGGTTGGGCTGCGATTGGCAAGCTACGCAATATCTTCTCGTCCAAAATACCGCAGTGTCTCAAGAAGAAAGTCTTTGACCAGTGTGTGTTGCCAGTAATTACTTACGGCACTGAAACGTGGTCGCTCACAATGGGCCTGATAAGAAGCCACAAAGTCACTCAAAGAGCAATGGAGAGGGCTATGCTCGGAGTGTACAAGGAGAATGAAAGTGACCGACATAGCCCGAAGAATTGCCAAAATTAAGTGGCAGTGGGCGGGGCACATTACTCGCAGAACGGATGGCCGATGGGGCAGTAAAGTTCTGGAGTAGCGACCGCGTACTGGATGGCGCAGCGTGGGTAGGACCCCACTAGGTGGACCGACGACCTAGATGCGGAAAACGCAGGTGGCAGGACCGGTCGCTGTGGCAATGCTTGGGGGAGGCCTATGTCCAACATTGGACGTCTTTCGGCTGAAATGATGATGATGATGATGACAACTATTATCTAGCACATTTGATATAGACGTTACATAAGAAACAAAAATAAAAAATTACCTCAACCAGGAGAAATATCACAAAATAAACCATTAAAAAGTAACTATCATATTTTTACCTTATTGCAAATTCACACTTTACATTTTGCTCAAACTCAGCGATAATGTTAATGGCGGCTATCGCATTTCGCCGCAGGGCAATCACTACAGAGATCATATTCCCTAAGTGCAGGGCAATCTTGTTGAAATAATAACACCCGAGCAATTTCATCATAAAGTTTATTATGAATATTGCTTGTAGTGAATATTAACTACAGTAAATTATGCACTGATTAATAGATAGTTAGACTTTATTTACATATTGTTATCGAAGTGAAGACCAGTTTATAGAACAGCCCTGTAAATAAATTGCTATAGGGTCTTTCCTATTAACCTCTAATTTGGCGCGGCCATCTTGCGCGATCTGTCATAACTGGCAAGCTCCCAAGGTCACGTAAAGGTCACTCAAGGTCACGTTCGAATTCGTTGCCACCCTAGCAATATTTAAAATGGCGGGATGATCATGACGAGTTAGTGCCATCATTATCAAGCTTGACAAGTTTTTTTTTTATAAGATGTAGCTGACGTCACGCAAAAGACATACAAAGCGGAGGTTAAAATTAAATTTGATAGTATAGTATTGATAAATTGGTGCCACGAGTAGAATTCACGCTAGCTTAGCAGATAAAGCATTGGTGTACCGAACCAGGAGACGCAGTGTCAAACCTGCTCATGAGCAAATTTTTCATTCCACAATTTATATCTTTAAGTGGAATTATCACATTAATTATGGTGATATACTTACATCACACTAAACCGCGTACTGGAAGGCGCAGCATGGATAGGCTCCCCATAAGGTGGACCGACGGCCTGGTGAAGGTCGCGGGAATCCACTGGATGCGGGAAGCACAGGACCGGTCGTTGTTACAACGCTTGGAAGAGGCCGATGTCCAACAGTGGACGTCTTTCAACTGAAATGATGATGATGATGATGACTTCCATAATAGGTCATTTGTTTTTACGATACATTCTATGTAACCGACTTCAAAAAAGAGGAGGTTATGTATTTGCAAGTCTGTTTGCAGCCAAATATCAATGAAAATGTATTAGTAAGAGAAGGAACTTATAGACCTAGTCTTTTGTGGACTACTCAAAGATAAAAAAAAAATTGTACCTACTATTTGCAAGCTGAAGTGGCAGTGGGCTGGCCGTGTCTATCAAAGGACCGATGGCCGTTGGAGCAGACGAGTCCTTGAGTGGAGACCGCGAATCGGCAAATGCAGCGTAGGACCGACGACCTGAAGAAGGTGGATGGGGTGGACTGGATGTGAAAAGTGGAGGACCGAGTGCTGTTGCGCAGTTTGGAGACACCTATGTCCAGCAGTGGACTGCGATGGACTAAGTTGATTGATTGATCTACTACTTTCAAAAACTTATAGTAACAAACCGAACCAGTAGGTCGCCCCAAATATCGCTGGGGAGATGCTGTGGAGGCTGATCTACGTGAGCTTCAAGCTACCAACTGTCGAGATATCGCGCAAGATCGAGGAAAGTGGAGAGTTCTCGTTTCGGAGGCCATGACTCACTTTGGGTCGCTGAGCCAGAGCAGTATCTAAGTATAGTAACAAAGCCTCTATAGGATAAAAATTACAACAAAGTAAAAAGAACAACACAGATAAAACTTTAATAAGAACAAAACGATTTTCCGTTCCTTGATCAACGTGTTTACGAACAATTTAAAGGTGCTGTAATATTTATAGCCGACGCAAGGGCAGTTTTGTCGGTAAATTGCGCAGGATTACATGCTGCTATTATGATACTACGAGACGCGAACGACTCACACCTGATAGGTTGTGAGTCTGAGGAAGTTTTAAGATGAGCCTCGGGCAATACTTATAAGATCTTCTAAAGGTCTAGCTAGCAGTAAGGCATAATATGTCTTATATTAACTAAATTAATGTAGGTACCTACTTGTGCTTATTAATTCAAGGAAATCTGTTCAGCCATTTGAAGATCAACATCTCTTTTCTAGTTGATAAATGGATGAGAGCAACTTTCACAGGTTTGATCGATTCGAAATTTGGTATCTTGCTACTTCAATGATATTGCAAGAAAATGTTACCTTGACCTATGCTGCAGCATCAACTAGAATCTACAGGATACCCAACTCCTCACCAAATTTACATCAGAGGTATCGTGTTTAGGCTCATTAGAATGGTTCAATGAGTAAGTTACAGACAGGGATCAGGTCTGATGCAGAAAAGAGAAATGGGTATCACTTGGTGAGGGATTCTAAGCTACTTTTACTCGTTTAATCGATATGAAATTATGAATTATACAATAGTACCGTTTATGGCGAATGAATGTGTAAAGCGAATGAAAGGATGAATGAGTGAATGGTTTGTGTCGGGGGTTTTTTAATGTTTAAATTTATAGTGGTAATTAGACAGTTGTTTTTGGTAGCAGCTTTTTTGGACGCCCAGGTTTTGAAGGAGATATCCTATCTAGCCTACAGCTTAATACACAAATACCACAAGCAAAACTAACAAGAAGTTACAAACAATCCTTACGTGTAAGTATAAATTATTGTATGCAGCAAAAACCATCGATCTCCATTACAGTTCTCAACGAGGTCTTCCAACAATCCACTTTTAAAAGGATTCTTATCAAAACTTCAGAAAACATTGCGCAAGAAGGAAGGGGCAATCAAAAGAAAATTAGCGAGGCCACCTTCTTACAATTTCAAATGGGAAAACTTGGACTTTGGTACGGAACCAATTTGCTGGTCGCGAGGGACACACTCGGATTAATTAGAACCACCGAGTTTGTTCCAGTGTTCCACCTTTATGATTGGCCCCGTGTAATGTAGACCTGACTTAAATAAAGCATCGGGTTTTTTGGTTAAATACTCCTTCCTCTTGAATCCCATGGGGAACTATGCGGTTGAAAGACTTTGTTTTAAAGAGAACTTTTTTGTGAAACAAGGATCGAGTTTAAGTGGAATAATTGCATCATTGTCTAATATATTTTATATGCAAGATATTATTAACATTATCATTTTTGAAAACTGGGGATAATTACCATGTAAGTCATTTCAATTCAATTCAATTCATTTATTTGTCAGAATAAGAAGAGAGAGAGAGAGTTTTTTTAGAGTCTTTTTAGGGTTCCGTACCCAAAAGGTGCTAACGGGACCCTATTACTCTCGCTACGCTCTCCGTCTGGCCGTCTGTCTGTCACAGGGCTATATCTTTGTAACGGTAATAGATAACCAGTTGAAATTGTCACAGAATATGTGTTACTATGGTGTCTATCACGACAAATACTAAAAATTAAAAAAGTCTAATACGTAAGAGGGTCCCCATACAAGAAACCTCGAAACACATGCATTTTTTTCAACGTTTTTTTCCTACTCTATCTTCGAAACGGTAATACACACCAGCGTCAAACTTGGTCTGATTATAGTGCAAACTATGTAGTTCAGCAACAAATACTAAAATTAGGGCAAACATAGACATATGTGGTGGTACCTACTGTAATCGCTGAGGAAATAAAACTTGTATAGCTCTGTACAATCACTTTAATATTTACTCACTGTATACTATTCAACAGATTATAATATGATACGTCTTCACTCGGTGAGTGCTTAGATTAGCCTGCCATGTTCCCAAGTGAGTTTTTACACGTAACCTACCGTTTGACGTAAGTACTGTCAAACGGTGAAAGTCAATTTACCCTCTATTCGTAAATAATTGTAATTATAATTCACTTTCCACATTCAGCAGATTCCCGCAACCTTCACTAGGTCGTCGGTCCACCTTGTGTGTGGGGCCTACCCACGCTGCGCCTTCACCACTCCAGAACTTTACGGCCCCATCAGCCATCCGTTCTGCGAGAAATGCGCCCCACTGCTTTTTAAGTTTGGCAATTTTAGCCCGTAAAAATTCATTTCCTTGAGCCTTGAAGACCACGAGATTATACCTCCTTTATACGCTTATAACTTGAACTAAACTCCCAGTACGCTAGTCATGTGTCCCAGAAAAGTATAGGTAACGAGTTGAATGAAAGCCTCGTACGAGTTGGGAGAAGTTCTTGTGCGCTTTTGCATGCTGTACTGCAAAAAGTTAAATATTGAACTCCTGGAAGTTCGTTTCTGGTTTTCCAGATTGCTGAAGCTTAAGATTGTTTGTGTTTGCTGAACAGAGGTATAAAAAAAACAAAAAAAAACAACTATTTATTTCACACACGTTATTTATTTATTTATTTATGTACACACGTTCAACAATATTACACAATAAAATTGCAAAACATTATGTATGCTATAGTTAACGCATTTACTTTTAATTTTGACTTTACAGCAATATTCGTTGCATAGTTTGGTTGGCGAGAAGATGGACTGTCAAAACATAACATAACATAACATCACGCCTGTATTTCCCCGAAGGGGTAGGCAGAGGTGTGTAGTACACCCACATTTCGCCAGTTATGTTATAGTCCCATGTAATAGGGGGCGAGCCTATTGCCATTGACCGGGCACAAATCCAGACTCCGGGCAGCTACTGAGAATTTCCTAATGAAAAAACCCAATAACACTTTGCCCGACCCGGGAATCGAACCCAGGACCCCACGCTCAGCAGTCGCGCTTGCAACCACTAGACCAACGAGGCAGTCAAAACATATGAATAGAATATAATATATTTATAATATTTTTAGAATATATCGTTTTTTAGAATATATTTTATGAAGCAATGAACATTGAAATTCAACATGATTGTGCTCAATTCGGCCCTTTGACCGGGGCTTGTCTGATTAATTCAACTTTGTTTTTTTGTAAAAAAGTAACTGGTGTTCTTTTCTAAATTCGTCGTGAGGAAAATGGACGTACAGGGTGTCAGGGAAACGCTTCCGAAAACTAAAACAGGTGATAGTGCTGGTGATTAGTGATACGAAACTACGAAAAAAAATGCGTTTTTTTTTTTTTTTTTGCATTTTTCATTATGTATGAGTTTTATTTAATTGCCCAAAGCTGGTTATGTATGAAAAATGCAAAAAAAAATATATGAAAAATCTAAAAAAAGAATCGCATTTTTTTTCGTGGTTTTGTATTAGTAATCACCAGCACGTATCTTCGTTTTCGGAAGCGTTCCCCTTACACCCAGTATACGTAAATGAACCTAAATAATTGTAAAATGGTACCGATTCTCTTATTAGCTGCGCTAAACTAATTTTATTCACGCTATAGAACGTGTTACTGAAATAACTGAAAACCTCTTAAGGGGTCATTGTACTCATCAGTATGAACAACTTTAACTATGGAACCAACACTGAAATCACGAAAAAAAACAGCTGTCCTATAAATTTTTGGTTCTATAAATCGACAAAATATAGGGACCAGCAGTTTTTTTTTTGCAATTTCAGGGTTGGTCCCATTGTAAAAGTTGTTCATACTGATGAGTACATTTAGATTTTCAGTTATTTCAATAACACGTTGTATATCTTTGTATAAAATTAATCAAATTTTTTGAAAAAGGACAAAAAAATAAGAATTATCAAATTAGTCTATTGCCTTGTAAAGAAATATTCGCGACCTATAAAGATGGCCACTAAATTCACGTAGAAGGCACGAAAATGGACTAAATTTGACAGGACTAAAATATTCCATCTTTTTGTAATGGTTTTAGTTAATACGACGTCTGTGGTCTAGTGGTTCGAGGGTCGGACTGCTGATCACGAGGTCGTGGGTTCGATTCCCACAGGACACAAATTTTGTGTGATGGACATAAGTGTTTGTGTTGGTCTGGGTGTTACTTACGTGGGACACTCAGAAAGTTTTGCGAAACTAAAAAAAATTGTTCTATACGTACATATATTTTTATCAAATCTTTTCAAAGTACTTTCCACCAGCCTCTATACAAAGATTCATGCGCCTAAACCAGTTTTCAAAACACTTTTTCCAGTCCGCCGCAGACACCTCGTTTACAGCCTGCTCGAACGCAGCCAGCGCATCTTCCGGCGACGAAAATTGTATCCCTTTGAGCTGATTTTTTATTTTTGGGAATAAAAAGAAGTCACACGGTGCTAGATCAGGGCTGTAAGGAGGGTGACCCAGGAGTTTGACTGGCGTGCTGTCCAGGAAGTCCCTCGTTTTGAGTGCGGTGTGCGCAGGTGCATTGTCGTGGTGGAGCAGTAGCCCGCGGAGCCCTGTGTTTGGTCGCTTGTTGCTTATAACAGAGAAAACTTCTGGCAAACATTTGGTAGTATACCATTCGGCATTAATGCTTCTTTGATCCCGTAAGGGAATTGATACCAAGTGGCCAGTCAAATTAAAAAAGCTAGCGATCAAAATCTTACCCCCGCTTCTAGATCGCTTCACTTTGGTAGGCGTTGGCTCATTTTGAAACACCCAAACAGTCGACTGGCGCTTGGTTTCTGGGTCGTATTGATAAATCCAGGACTCATCACCTGTAACGATGTCGTAAACACGCCGAGACGAGCCTGCTTCAAATTTGTTAAGCATATCACGGCACCATTCCACCCGGGCCTGCTTCTGAGCATCGGTGAGGTTGTGCGGCACCCAGCGTGATACTATCCTCCTCACGCGAAGATGGCTGTGTAGAATCTCGTGAACGCTTCCCGATCCAATCTTCAATATGTGTTGAATCTCCTGATATGTAATTCGCCTATTGTCTTGGATTAAATTTTTCACTGCTAGCACGTTTTCTTCGGTAACAGCCGTCAAAGGGCGACCGCTTCTTTCGTCATCCCCCAAAGTTGGTCGACCGCGCTTGAATTCGTTATACCAACGATACACGGTTGCCTTGGAAGGGCCTTCATCCATGAATGCCATTTGAAGTCTATCGTACGATTCATCCGGTTTCAGGCGACACTTGAAATCGTATAAAATCATAGCTCTAAAATGTTCCCGGCGCAGATCCATATTTCAGTGAGACACAATACTTTGAATTAACTCGCAAAAAATGTGGAGGGAAATTTTGAAATTGGAACTTACTTATTTTTACTTATAAATAATCATATTTTCGAAAAACATTATAACTGGCCAGTCTCCCATATATAAAAACTTTTTTTCGCAATACTTTCTGAGGGGCCTGGTATGTATTATAAGTATGTATTTACAAAAAAAAGTATTTAAGTATTATATCCATTGTCTAGTACCCATAGCACAAGCTCTGCTTTGTTTGGGTCTAGATGGTGTGGTGTAAAAATGTCCCAAAATTATTTATTATTATTATATTATAATAATCCTTCTGGCGCAATCGGTTAAAAAGAGACATAATGAGACTAAATCAGTTTAGTTTGGAAACAGCCATTTTATGTTTATAATTATTTCTCAATTTCCTTCTTTTTTTAGGGTTCCGTACCCGAAGGGTTCCAAACGGGACCCTATTACTCTCGCTACGCTGTCCGTCCGTCCGTCCGTCCGTCTGTCTGTCACAAGGCTGTATCTATGTAACGGTAATAGATAACCAGTTGAAATTTTCACAGAATATGTGTTACTATGAGGTGTTTCACGACAAATACTAAAAACAAAAAAATGTCTAAAAAAAAAGAGGGTCCTCATACAAGAAACCTCGAAAAACATGCATTTTTTTCAACGTTTTTATTCCTGTTCTATCTTGAAAACGGTAATACATACTAGCGTCAAACTTGGTTTGATTATAGTGCATACTATGTTGTTTCGCAAAAAATACCAAAAACAGGACAAACATAGACATATATGGTGGTACCTACGGAAGAAAGAGATGCAAAAAATCACATTTCGCGTACGAACGTTGATGTCTTTTGATAAACTCTCGTAAATTAAATCAGTTTCTATGGGGTATTAAGGTCGATGGGTTGTACGGAACCCTTACTGCGTGAGTCTGACTCACATTTCACCGGTTTTTAGTACTATACCTTGTTGTAGTTGCACTATATTACGAAATGAACAACATTAATGCCGCTTTCAATATTCAATCCCAAAGGACATAATCGGCCCAAACAGCTCAATATTACCAAGACGTATTAGCTAACCTGTACACTTACCTCGTTGATAACTTCAGCCAACCCCATCCGACTAATAACAAAGTTTTAGGAAGACAACATACGATTACCAGCAAACTGACACGAGGCCAAACTCATGTGGGTGAACTGAATACGAGATTTATTGATTCCCAGTAGTACAAAATACGGGACATGCCTGCTTCCAACCAATACGTTTCCAATTACTGGACGGAACTTCTGAGAGCGTCCAACGTGGATTTTCCTAAGTTGAGAGTTGAGACGCGACTTACTCTAGTAGTTGTTGTTTCTAATGACTGTTGAGTTAAATTTAGAGTTGATCAGGTGATCGAGTTTCATCAAATACCTACCAGTGTTGGTTTTGAAATGAGATTTATAGGCCCCGTTGTCTGAACTCGTGTTTAACCGACGAAAATAAAACGCATAACTTTTTACAGAGCAGTCCAATTTTTGTTAAAAAAAAATCGATAGGAAATTGAAATTGGTCCCATTAAAATTTAAACATAAAAATCCACCCCTAAGGGTAGGAAAATAGGTGATAGTTCACCCACTGAATTTTTACCTGTTAACCGATTCTGTTGAAACTTGACACACATATGTAGTTCTGATGAAACTACAAGATAATGGAGACCTGGAGTTAATCTGATGATAGAAACGGAAGACAGTCGAGGGAACTCCTCAATGGTTTACTGAAGCTACCTTGTGTTTCGGGTTATTTCATTTATCTTGATGAGAACTTTAGACCTAGCTGGGTTGGGCTGGGTAACAAACAATTTCATAGGTAGTAAGCAATAGGCTAGCTAGGATTCCCTGTGCCGTGGGGTCTAGTCTCTTTCAGTCCAGAAGACATAGTTGACACGGTTCAGAATTAATTTAATGGTCAATGAGTTATAAATAACAAAAACAAAAAAACAGCTAAAAATATTGGTATCTTGTGTATGTATGTGGGGGGTTGTTGTGTGTGTTTTTTGTGTGGGGGGTCTTCTTCAGCGATCCGATAGACAATAACTTTCTAAAATGCGCTCTCGCACGACCACTTGCAACTCGCACGCTCTTTGCTTGTTTGTTTGGTCTCACTCAAAATTAGTGAATTACGGATTTGAATAAAAAAAAAATAAAAAAAAAACTTGGGACATTTTTACACAGCACCATCTAGTCCCAAACTAAGCAGAGCTTGTGCTATGGGTACTAGACAATGGATATAATACTTATATACTTTTTTTTTGTTGTTCTTAGTACATACTTATAATACATAGCCATTGCCTCGTTGGTCTAGTGGTCGCAAGCGCGACTGCTGAGCATGGGGTCCGGGGTTCGATTCCCGGGTCGAGCAAAGTGTTATTGGGTTTTTTCATTAGGAAATTCTCAGTGGCAGCCCGGAGTCTGGATTTGTGCCCGGTCAATGGGCTCGCCCCCTATTACATGGGACTATAACATAACTGGCGAAATGTGGGTGTACTGTTACACCTCTGCGTACCCCTTCGGGGAAATACAGGCGTGATGTTATGTTATGTTGTTATGTTATATTATAATACATAAGCAACATCCAGACCAACACAAACACTTATGTTCATCACACAAATATTTGTGTCCTGTGGGAATCAAATCCACGACCTCGTGATCAGCAGTCCGACACTAGAACCACTAGACCACAGAGGTCGTCAATTAAATTTGGCATACAGATAGAACATAACTCGGATTAACATATAGGCTACTTTTTATTCCGGGAAGATGAACTGTTCCTGTGGGATTCGCTAGAAACGACATCCACGTAGGCGAAGCCACGGGCAAAAGCTAGTTATTATTATTATTATTATTCATAATATCAAAACATAATTCGCTTTTTATTGACCTTGTTTGTCAATACGAGGACAATTTATCACTAGAACGAATAAACAATCATTAATTAATAGAAATTACTTAGTTGTAGTCTGTAATATAACGGGCAGTTGGCGGTGTGTGTGTAATAGAGAAAACTCAAATCAATAAATACAAAACTAAAATAAATACATAAAATAAATAAATAAATAATAGTATGATAATACATATGTCAAAATTATACATATTTACAGAAATGTAACATAACTATATATATATAAACCTATAATATAACTACATGTATATAATAAAAAAATATTTAGTAACAATTTAAGGAGCTAGGTAATGTTTTTTACCATTCTCTTGAAAGCTGGCAACGACTGTGCACGTCTCACAGACACCGGTAGTGCATTCCACAGGCGCGTGGCTTGTACAGTAAAAGAGTGGTCGTAGAATCGCGTGGAGTGCATACTCCATTTTGTCAGATTAAACATTACTTTTTAAGTTTTTACTTATATAACAGGTAGGTAAATAATTTCACCCTGTGGTTTTACACATTTTTGTATAATTTTCATTTCATATTGCAAGTAATAACACAAAAACAAAACCTAAAAATACTTACCAACAAAATCCATTAACAGAGAAACTTAACACCAAATATAATAAAAATCGAAGGCTTTGCCGCAGCCAAGGACAGTGACGTCACCGGAAATCTCCACTCCCCGCCCACCCTGGCTCGGACAAACTTCCTGTACAAGCGACGCCCGGAAACCGGATGTAGTATCCCATTCGGAAAAACTCGACGACCAAGTCTGAGTCTATTAAATAATTCTTGTAGCCTATTCGATTAGATGATGTAGGGGACTATTTTGTGCGGTGAAAACTAGTAATGGTTTCAGAAAATTTATGTCGAACCACTTTACCAAAATATAATGAGGGAAAGGATTTTTTTAATAAAAATTTGAAACATTTTTAAACGGCACCAACTAGTCCCGAACCACAGAATATCTAATAGTACTAACGTACCCGAACTAAGCAGAGCTTGTAGTATGGGTACTAGATAATGGATACAATTCTTATGTACATTTTTTTGTAAATACATAATTATTGTAATACATTAGAAACACCCAGACTTGTGGGAATTTAAACCATGACCTCTTCATCAGCAGCCCGAAACTCGAACCACTAGACCACAGACGTTGTTAAGAAAAAAAATTAAGAAATCGATATCCTATTAAGTATATTTTTTATTATTAAGGCACTTCCTCACTGGCGCATTAGCCTGGGAAGTAACAATCCAAAATTCGATTTTGAGCATTACGTTACTATACTGCCTCACATAATGAAGAGCCTGTAATGTAACAATTCAAGATTGGATTGTGAGCATTAAATAAATAAATATTTTGGGACATTTTTACACAGCACTATCTAGTCCCAAACTAAGCAGAGCTTGTGCTATGGGTACTAGACAATGCAATTACATTACTCACCTCACTGAATTACGAGCCTGTAATGCAACAATACAAGATTCGATTTTGAGCATTACGTTACAATACTGCCTCACTGAATGACGAGCCTGTAATATAACAATACAAGATTTGATTTCGAGAATTTCGTAACAATACTGCCTCATTGAATGACGAGCCTGTATTGTAACAATACAAGATTATATTTTGAGCATTACGTTATAATACTGCCTCAGTGACTGACGAACATTTGTCGTGTCGTAAGCATTCATGTTACAAATTGTATCACGGGTATTCCCACTCACTACTGTTACATTCCAGTCGAATGCTGCCCGTGAGGGAGCGCCTTTATATTGAAGTGTTAGTAATGTATTTGTATATTTTCTTAATAACAAAGAAGCAATGATTATTAAAAGTACAAGTTTGTTGTTTTTATTTATTTTATACTTTTCTTATTGTGGGTTGCAAGATCTGCGCGATTAAACTGCACTAACCGCGGTCGGTCCTTGGATGGGTGACCGTTTCGTTGAACATGGAAATCTCTCCGTACCTCAGAGAGCACTTTAATCTGTCGGTCCCGGTTGCCATACGAGTATCTATGGCAATCGTTACGGGCAGTCTGAAGCCCGAAAGTCTGATAACTGGTCTAAACTGATGTCGGTATTACCCAGTAACTGGGTTGCGGGGGTCTGATGGCACTCGCTCCGTGTAAAATACTCATGTTCAGCCGCATCTGGTTAGTCTGGAAGCCGACCCCATAATAATTACTAAAAGGCGAGGAGAAAAAAGGTCGTAGAGACTTGATCGAAGTAAAAAAGATTAGGCTGGTGATGATTATTTCCAGTGTAGAAGTTCGTTTTAATTAATATGTGTGTACAAACAGCTGCTCTGCCAAAATTGAGAGGATTATATTATGTTATTAACACTGAGCTCCAAATGTCAACACAATATGAGCTCAATAATGACGTCATGTAATGAAATGATACAATTTGGTACTAATTAGTTCAATTTGTATGTGGACGTAGCACAGTTAATACTGTAAACTCACTATGCCATTTGGACAGACCAACCTTAGTATAGGATGGCGAAACGAGCTAAACGCCCACCTGATGTTAAGCGGTTACCTTTGCCCATAACAACTGCAATACCACCTAAGCTGTTGCCTAAATGGTACCGCAAGTCGGTTTGCCAAACATCTGATTGTAATTTCACTGGCACCCGTTCCCTTCAGACCGAAACACAGTAATGCGAGCATCGCTGTTTGGCGGAGAAGTAAGTACGGTGGTAGTACTTCTCCGAACGAGCTCTTTCACAAAGGAGCTTTACTACGACTAAACTATTACTTTACTATTATTATTCTACTATTCTGTGTTTTATCCTAGAAATTCTAACCATCCCGTAAATTGTGCTACCAAATCCAAACTAAATTCAGCCAAAACGGGCATCATGTAAGCAGTGTGAACATTTAATTCATCATCATCATTTCAGCCGAAAGACGTCCACTGCTGGACATAGGCTTCCCCCAAGCATCGCCACAACGACCGGTCCTGTGCCTTCCGCATCCAGCGGACTTCCAAGACCTTCACCAGGTCGTCGGTCCACCTTGTGGGGGGCCTACCCACGCTGCGCCTTCCAGTACGCGGTCGCCACTCCAGAACTTTACTGCCCCATCGGCCATCCGTTCTGCGAGCAATGTGCCCCGCCCACTGCCACTTAAGTTTGGTTTGTTTCTGTCACAAACCGGTCGATATTTGATTAGCAATATCCTGTTATTTAGAGGTCTGCTGGCTTCTTCGATTGTTGGGATGTAACATTTAGCCAGGAGACCTCTAAATAACAGGATATTGCTAATCAAATATCGATCAAATCGCGGATGTTCACAAAAAATGCCAGGCTAAGAGTTCTCTAAACCGGCGAGCATGCATGACGAGGTTAATGGATGTAGATGAAGCGAAAGAGGTGTGTCAGGATCGTAGCAGGTGGAAATCCATAGTCTCTGCCTACCCCAATGGGAAACAGGCGTGATAATATGTATGTATGTAAATATCGACCGGTTTGTGACAGAAACATTAATGGTGTGATGGTTCGGCAATAAACATTAACAGTGTTTGGAGTAAAGCTGTCGGAGTAAAGTGGACTTACTAATCTTTCGTATATTTTCGTACACGAACTACTGGTAGATTTTGTTTTGTTGTGAGACCGAGCAGCAACGTCACCGCATCGGCAATGAATATACGTAAAGAAACGAGACACTCATCTCTCCCGTCAGTTTAGCGTCTCCCGCAAAGCAGACCTACGCTGGCAGTACCTACAACTGTCAATACACTATAGTGCCACTTGTTCAAATGTTCACTTTCTAATGAAAAATTCTGTAACTCGATATTTTCATGGGAAAAAAAATAACAACAACTGATTAATTGTGCAAATAGTAAGCTATGACCAACTTTTTTTCTTTAAAGAAATTAATTACAAGAGATTTTTTTTTAAATTCCCAACCATATTAAATATTGAGGAGGAATGAGGAGCATGTTACAAGGAAAGCATTAAGTATAAATTTGGATGGCTATAAGAAAAGAGGCAGACCGAAGTAAACATGGATGGTGTGACAGATGATATGAATAGAAAGAAAGTGAACACGGAGATGACGGCTGATAGAGACGTATGGAAGAAAAATACATGCTGCGTCGACCCCATATAAATTGGGTTAAGGGTAGGAGGATGATGATGATGATAAAATATTTATGTCACACACAATGGCCGTGGGTAAGGTCCATTTCAACCTAACTCCCTCAAATGTAATTAATTGTGATTTTATGGCATTTCTGTTTGTATATCATAAACTGTGATTAGATCGGCGATAGTGTTAGCGGCAATCAGGTAACGTGAATGATTATGATTATGTATTTTACCTATATCAAATCTGCTGGTAAGATGGGCTGCACGGCTTAGTGGCTTAGTGCTATTCGATTTGGCATAAAATTGTCAAAGGAAATTTATGTCGACGTCATACTTGCCAGCGCGCTCTTGTCAAAAATTACCTGAGAGTGATCAAAAATAACATTTTATTATGAAAAGTTACCTTTTATATTTATTCACAGTAATCAGGTATTTTAATGTCCTTTTAAATAATTGACTTGGTACAGTAGCAAGCACAATAAAACTTTTGCGTTTGAATAACATTTCAATATTATAGCACGTTTAAAAAGCAGTTTTCAGCTTTGTGATATTTGAGCCTCCTTGGACTGTGCTTGAACAAAGTTGCTGTAGAATAAATCCAAAAATCAAAATATTTTTTTTGTAAGTAGGTTGTTTTTAAACTTTTACAAGGAGTTTTCTACCTGTAGTTTGAACACTTAGAAAGCCCGTCGTTTGCCCTCCAATGTTATAAAATAAAAACATCAAAACAATCTCAATTTTGATATTTAAATATTTTTATTTTGTGTTGTTATTATTCATTAAGGTGAGAAAGAAAGATGTTACGTTACTCATTTTATAGTAGTCTTTGGTTCTGCCTTTGCGTGTTAGAATGGCAACATTGCAATAAAATATCCAATTCAATTTGGAAATGTTACCTAAAAGTTACATTTTGAGTCGTGTAACCTGAAAGTAAACTGACGGGGGTAAAAGTTATCTAAAAGTTAACAAAAGTAACCTTCTGGCAACGCTAGTTACTGTTGACGTAGCGATTTATCGGTGAATAAATTTTACAAAATTACTTACCCGTTGGCTCAGCGACCAAAAATCGTCGCCTCAGTGCTTGAATGTCCAATCGACCATTGAACAAATTTTACCGGAGACGTTTTTTTTAGTTTATTATTGATTTAAGACAAATATTTTTTAAACTTTGAAGATTTAAGAATAATGTAATATATGATATACATTATTCTTAAATCATCAGTTTTTAAAATATTTCTCTTAAATCAATAATAATCTAAAAAAAACGTCTCCGGTAAAATTTGTTCAATGGTCGATTGGACATTCAAGCACTGAGGCGACGAAATGTGTCTTGGCTTCCGAAACAAGAGAACGCCACTTTCCATCTTTGGCAGTATCTCGATAATCACTAGGTCGAACTTCCTGAAGATTATCTATCACTGCATCGCTCCAATTATATCTGAGGCGACCAACTGAGCGTCGTCGTCGCCCTTTCGGTCAACCCGGATAAGTTCTCTTCGCATCTCGATCTTCTCCCATTTTCTCCTCGTAGCCAAGCCAAAGGATTCTGTATGGTTTTGCCTCTCTTATTAAAGAAGACAGCAGTAAACTATGGATGTACGTCAGTACATTATTATTATCAGCTAAACCCTGTAAAAACTAAAGCTCTGGTCGTAACAATTTTCTTACATTGTCATTACTAGATTTTATGTGGAATCTAATCCCGCACGTGAAAATAGATAAGCGAATCCACCTTAAAACGAAAAGAAAATTGAGGAAAAATCCAAAAAGTCCTACACCATTCGTCATTGTCAGAGAAACGTCAAATTAGTACAGTACAGGAGTGATGGAATCTAGGTATTGATTGGATTCGTGATCATCCATCATTGCCGGTTATTGGTGCGTCAAAATTGTACCGTCTAAGGTTTTTTGTTTTTTGTTGTGACATTGTTACAGCTAGTGAACGCTTTTGGTCTTTTGATCCTGAATTCGACATAGTTACAGAGTGGGCTTTGATAAAAGAAGATTGTTTGTACTCCATTTTATGTGAAATAAATTAATATGAAAAACTGGCCAAGAGCATGTCGGGCCATGCTCAGTATTATAGGGTTCCTTAAGTAGGTGTAGGTGTGTAACAAACGAATCAAATCGAATATTAATCATGGGCAATCGCGACTCAGAGCATGTTGTTAGTAGCGCCATCTAACGATAAATTCAAGAAGCCAAATTTAAGAAGTCTTTCATGTCAAAGTTACTTTTTGTGATTTTTTAAAATAGAAAGTAGCTAAAGGAGCATTATTTGCCACGATAATTTTTCTCTAAAGTCAATGACCTTTGAACTAGGACGTTTTAAGTATTTTTCAGTTTTCTGTCTATAACTCAAAAAATTATAATCACATTATACTCGCAATAATTTTAAAAGAGAGTTTTCATAAAGATCTATCAATGTGGAAGATTATAAGTTTCTACGTTGCATAGTTTAGAAATGGCAGTGGGGGGACACATTGCAAGCCACTTTTGCGGGCTATATTTCACAGATGGTACACCTGATAAAAAAGTGATGTATGAAATTACCTTCATTTTAGTAGACCTATTCAATGATACCCCACACGAGGGGAAGCAGCGAAAAAAAAATTGTCATCCCCATTTCACATGTATGGGCGCCACCCATAAAGTACGTAAAAACGATTTTTTTATTCATTTAAAATTGAGATCTATATGCAGACTATTTTTTTACAAAATTTCATTTACTTATGTTTATAACTGTAAAAGTTATTAAGCTGTAAAGGATTAGGACAGACGGACAGACAGACAGACGGACAGATGGACAGATGGACAGACGGACAGACGGACGGACATGATGAAACTATAAGTGTTCCTTGTAGGACTACGAAACCCTAAAAATCGCGGACATACAAACTTACATCCATAAATGCATATGGGTTGAATCCGGAACCTCCTTTTTAGAAGTCGGTTAAACACAAGCTTATCCGGATAACAATTGCAAAACCACCTAGGCTGTTCCCTAAATGGTGGTGCAAGTTGCATTTGCCAAACTGAGACATGAACATAGAAAGTCTCATATATAAAAATGTATATTAGGGGGAGGCCTATGTCCAGCAGTGGACGTCTTTCGGCTGAAATTATGATGATGATGATGATGATGTCCACATCAGAACCAAAAAGCTGTGCTTACTTGGTTTCAGAAGAATTACTTTACAAAAAGCCATTACTTTCATTCAAGCAAATTTAATAAACGTTTAAATGAAATTAAATAAATAGTTCTATAAAACCCTTCAGGGATCATAGAAATGGTTCCAAAATACACAAACATTTTGGATTTTCTCTTTATACAGCTTTAAAGGCAGGTTTCGCAGAACTGGATCTCATTTAGGTAATCCGTAAGTCACAACTGTGCGGAAATTCCAGTAACTCCACCGGTTGCACTTTGTAGTCCAGTAAAATAAGTATGTCGGCTAAATTGTACGTTGGACTAAATTGGATTTAATATTTCAAAACGTAGTTATTGGTGCCGATTCTCTTGTCACAAATTTCTCTAAACTAGACTAAAAATCACTTAAATTTAGTTTAGTCCTGTCAAACGACGTTTTCTATTCTGAAATTCACTTTAAAACTAATTTTTGGTTTGACAGGACCAAAATTAGTTTAGTTATTCAACTTAGTAAAAATTGACATTTTGCTATTCTGTAATTGACGTTTTTCACCTAATATTAGAAATGTCAACCTAAATCTGACTATTTTTAGAAGGCATCAAAATACATGTCGACTATAATTAGTTATCAACAACTAAAATTGCAAAGCTTATTTTATTAATTTTTATAGTTTTTAGGTAGTTTATAATAAATAATGGATGCCTACTATGTGGTTGCAGCTGTTGTAGATTCAGCAGAAAGGTAAATTTTTCATAGAAATATAAAATGAAATTTATAATTTCGATAAGAAGAGGATAAGAAGTACATAAATCCATACAATGGGAAAAAAAATCTATGTGACATTCAATTATATCCTTTTATCCTAATATGTGTCCCTAAAAAGCCTGAATTCACAAATTTTCCCTCTTTTGGGGAGAAAGTCTCCAAGTTTGTAATCCTGCGTGGTACTTTTTAGCTTATATTCTAACCATTGACTTGTACCTATGGACCAGTAATACCTACGAAATAAGCGTGGTATACCTACAATATCCGGGCCACCGTTATGGTGGCCATAGCTAGGGAAGTAAGTAATCAAAACTAAAAAGTATCGATATCGATGCTCGTGTTTCGTACCAGAGATGTGTGCTGATGAAAATCATTTTCAAGTAGTAATAAATAATGCAATTATATCAAATACTAAGTTCGGCTGTCCCTAGGACATAAAAAATCAAGCTTCTAGGTCAAGGCAATCATACGGCTATGTCACATTTTGATACTCGCAAACTCACATAAAAAACCTATAGGGTACTTCGCATTGACCTAGAATCATGAAATTTGGCCAATATATCGAAATATCTTCTTTTTTTTTTCAATATATCGAACTCCGAATGTATATTTAAAAATATCGATAGATCGAAAATCTGATATTTAAAAAATATCAACAGCCCTAGTTTGTTTACTTGACAGCTCATGTACTATGGGCCACATTGCGGGGTAAGCGGGGTTGCCACGCGGCGTAGGTATTTTGACATCCCGTAAAGATGTTGCCAAACAGAGAATATACAAATAGCATGCGATCTCTTTCACCAGACGACATAACACGTTGGTTAACAAGAGACAAAGAATAGTTTCATAATTCAATAACGATTTAATAGATATTTGTATAAACTAGGTGGATATAGAAGAATGTGCCACTTCCATAGGTTTCTTAATTCAATGATTCTAACTTATTCAACTTTTTTGAAAAATTTCGTGGCCTGGGTGCTAGAACTTTTTAACCACGTCTTTAAAAAGGGAAATTCCAGCTTTTTAAATTAAAGAAATAGTTTATTATTGTGATTGCCCATGGAATTCAAAGGACCTTGCATTTTTTGCAAATAGCTCTGTTTCTCGTTGTTTAAGATATACATATGATACGCTGCAATAATAACAATATATCTCCTTTGATAGGTACTGTTATTACAGAAGGTTCCTCAAGTACAGTTTAAACTCCAATCACCTGATCACTACTTAAGGATAGAATCGTTACATGAGTATCGGTCTTATTCCAGAACGGTGATTATTATAAACTTTAATTCAACAACATAACACACGAATTTGACCTGAATTAAAATAGAAATCTCTACTCAAGCGTAGTCTGGACCACACCAGTGATTTATTGTTACAGATCAAATCTGTGATCAATAAATCTCTGCTTGAGGAACGTTCTAAAATCAAAGCTCAACTCAAAACTAGTTTTAAACAGTGATCAACGCTTGAGTATCGTTCTGTAATACGGGCCGTAGAAAATAATAACCTAGCTCTTTAATCTGATCACATTATTCCAATTTATATATTTTATTGAAAATATAAAACAAAATAACTTTATTTCGTGACATGATTTTTTCTTCTTAATTTTAATGATAAACCTATAATTCCAAATATAATTATTATTTAATTTCCTTCTGTTTTTGTGAACTTTCGGTCATTCCATTCACTCTTTAATAATTTTTTCAAGATGTACTGGTAACACCGCCAATTCAACTTAGATGCGTCAAACTCAATTATTAGAGCTGTCAACAAGTTTTCTAAAATAAGAAAAAGATAAACACAGAATAAGTTTTATGATTTTCTAAACTAAAATTTGTAAATTTTAGTTATAGTTAGGTTTAGGTGGGTGTACAAGAGAATCGGCACCATTATATAGTTTTGGAACTTTCATTCTAATAAATAATAAATATATTTTTGGACATTTTTACGCAGGACCATCTAGTCCCAAACTAAGTACAGCTTGTACTATGGGTACTAGACAATGGATATAATACTTATATACTTTTTTTTTGTAAATACATAATTATAATACATAAGAAACACCCAGACCAACACAAACACATATGTTCATCACACAAATATTTGTGTCCTGTGGGAATCGAACCCAAGACCTCGTGATCAGTAGTCCGACACTCGAACCACTAGACCACAGACGTCGTCGTTCATTCTGAGTTATACAAGATGTTGATTTATAGATATGGCACGTTTATAAACGTTTATAAACGTGCCATATTTCTAGAGCAAATGAGAAAAAAAAGGCGGACGGAATTTCGCTAAACAAAAAGTGAAGCACCAATAGTCAGACGGCTCGCTTAAAAGTACGGGCTGGCACGCACACATTCACACCCATAGTAAGACAAAAAGCCGCGATTACGCAACAAATCTCGTGAAACGGTAGTCATTGTCGTAGTGTCACAAATAAAATAACAATATACAACGTGTCCCAGAAATCAACGTCAAGCCGAAAACGGGCAATAGGCCAAGTCGTGACAGTCATTAGAAAAATATAAAAAAAAATCTTGGTCATGTACTTTTCAAATTTTATGGATTCAAAAATAAATCTTAAAAAGTGACACCCTGTGATGATTTTTCAAGTCCTGTGACTACAAATATTAAATTTCCGTCAGTTTTTTTTCTGTGACGTAACCATGTATAATCCTTCTGTAAATTACAGTTAAAAGTTAAAACATAACTACCTCACTTTTAAATAAAATGTTAGATTTTTGCCCCAACATTGAATTCAAAATTATTACATCACCCAACTTTAACCGCGTGTAGTGTAAAAAAAATGTACTACACTATTTTGGCAAGTAACTTTAAAAGATGGCGCGTTTAGTCTGGATTCCAAAATGGTATGCAACTTACTAATTGCTACTTCTTAATTGAGGAAAAAAAGTTATTTGTTAGTTTTAGGTGCGTTTGAAATAAAATTCAGTTGTTGGATTTCTTTAGTTATAATTTTTATTAAATCAGATTTACCGAGTTTATATTAAATGTTCGAACTGTTTGCCTTCAGCTGCACATTAATAAATTCTCGATGATCGGGATTTGCATTTGGGTATCTCTTACGATACATTCTTGCTGTAGCATTGGCGTTGCATAAGATTTCTCCATAAATAAGATGCATGTTGGCGTATTCCTGTGCGGTGTATCGAGATGGCATGATAACAAACTACACAAAACACGGGATTACGATTAAAACAAGTCGGGGGTCATCAGAAACAGTGCAGATCACAATGCAAATGAAGTCCAATAAATAATAACAGTTGTAAGTACGAAGTCATATTTATTAATGTGCAGCTAAAGGCAAACAGTTCGACCATTTAATATAAACTCGGTAAATCTGATTTAATAAAAAATATAACTAAAGAAATCCAACAACTGAATTTTATTTCAAACGCACCTAATACTAACAATTTTTTTTTTCCTCAATTAAGAAGTAGCAATTAGTAAGTTGCATACCATTTTGGAATCCAGACTAAACGCGCCATCTTTTAAAGTTACTTGCCAAAATAGTGTAGTACATTTTTTTTACACTACACGCGGATAAAGTTGGGTGATGTAATAATTTTTAATTCAATGTTGGGCAAAAATCTAACATTTTATTTAAAAATGAGGTAGTTATGTTTTAACTTTTAACTGTAATTTACGGAAGGGTTATTCATAGTTACGTCACAGAAAAAAAACTGACGGAATGTTAATATTTGTAGACACAGGACTTGAAAAATCATCACAGGGTGTCACTTTTTGAGATTTATTTTTGAATCCATAAAATTTGAAAAGTACATGACCAAGATTTTTTTTTATATTTTTCTAATGACTCTCACGACTTGGCCTATTGCCCGTTTTCGGCTTGACGTTGATTTCTGGGACACGTTGTATATCTGGTGTGTTAAAATTCTGTCGAAATTATAGTGGGTTTACGAAAAAACTAAGTGCTTCAATCTTTTCTTAGCGAGATTTCGTCCGGCATTTCACTAAACCAATTCTACGATTATTTAATACCCAAATTTTCACTTAGAAACATAGCGAGGGTTTGAGAATAAATCCCGAACGACTCTGAAAATAAGTCATCGGCGGCATGTAATAAAGGTTATTTTATTTTTTATTATATTTATTTTCTAGTGGTTTCGCGCTCTTCGTTTTTGTATCGCACGTGACACACGGGGTAAATTTGTTTACCACGCTTAATAATTATTTAATTATTTAATATATACATGCTGAAATTTGAGTCGCTTAGTTCCCGAAAGAGCGTCATTATACTCATCATTATGAACAACTTTTACTATGGGACCAATCCTGAAATCGAGAAAAAAAAATCTGTTAGTCCCTACACTTGTGTTCTCTAAAATCAATAAAATGTAGGGACCACCTGATTTTTTTTTCGCGAATTCAGGGTTGGTCCTATAGAAAAAGTTGTTTATAATGATGAGTACAATGACCCCTTTTCGGGAATTAAGTGACTCAAATTTCAGCGTGTATATCGTATAAATCTATAAGACTTTGAATTAACTGCAAAGTTAGTCGAGTCGGTTAAGAAACACTGTTTCTCGCCGACGTCACCCAAAGACGTGCCAATTGGATGAGGATTTCGATACCACGAGCAGTGTTCACGGTAGCTTAGTGGCTAAAGCACTGGCGTACTGAGCCAAGAGTCGCAGGTTCGAATCATGCTCGTGAGCGATTTCTTTCCACAATTTAAATCGTATAGATGTGCCTACCCTTACTAATTATTTATTATTTTAACGCATTGACGCATGCGAAGCGAAATCTAAACATATAAATTGTGATAAGAAAAATTCGCTCACGAGCAGGATTCGAACCTGCGATTCCTGGTTTGGTACACCAGTGATTTATTCGCTAACTCCGTGAATCAAGAGAGCGATGCAACCGGCCAAACCTTTCGTTATAGGCCCACTTGTCTTCGTGGGGATGCTGATTGGTCACAGAATGATACACGTTAACCTTTAATTTTAAAACCAAGGCAAAGGAATTTGGAATCGATTCGACTTAGATCATCGATTTATGAAAATCGACAAACCAAACCGAATCTATTCCAAATTAATTTTTGAACCCTAACATTCATAAAATAAGGAAAGAAAAAAATAAAATAAGAATTTATTAGTTTTTTTTTTCTACAATTTATATCTTTAGATTTCGCTCTGCATGCATGAATGCGTTAAAATAATAATTAATTAGTAAGGGTAGGTATATCTATATGACTTTGAATTAACTGCAAAGTGGGTCCGTTTCTTAATAAGATGTAGCTGACGTCACCTAAAAACGGATACAAAGTGGAGGTTAAATTCGATACCACAAGCAGAGTTCACGGTAAGCGAATAAAGCACTGGTGTACCCAACCAGGAGTCGCAAGTTCGAATCCTGCTCGTGAGAGAATTTTTCTTTCCATAATTTATATCCCTTATATTTTGTACAGGATCGTAAGTAATATTCTTCAAAGTAGCCATTATCAGGATACTTCCAAGGGTTTCCGCATAAGAGGATTCCATATACACTCATAAATAAAATCCTGTTATACTTCGCCGATCCTTTCACCTTCACCGTGACCTTCACCAGAAATTCCGTCCTCTCTTATATGACCGTCACATTATTCTTTTGCCATGTGGGAAGTTTGGGTAGCCTTATTTATTTTTGCCATTACCTCAGCCGGTAGAACACTGAGAAAGGGTCCAAGATTAATAAGAACTCAGCCAGTAATGGTACCTTTTTGTTTTATTGCACAAAGCAGTCTTGACGTGGGCCATTAGCCGGCCCGCCCATTCATTCGTCCCCTCATTCGTTCACTCGTTCGTTGAACGATCACCTAGGGACTAGGCTAGGTTTCAGATAATAGGATGAATTGCCCTGTATTTCTTGTGTTGTTCTTTTTTGGAAATTTTGGCCTAACTCTTGTTGTATTTTTCGTTGTAATTTGGGTGGAATTGGTTTCTGCCGTATTAAGGAGAATGTAGCACCCAAGTAGCGCCCCCATCAGTAAAAAATGTATTACTCGCTGAATACATCATTTATTGAAAATTCGTTTTTATTAATTGAAGTACAGGAAGAAACTATTAGGTAACTCTGTAAAATATAATTCACTGTAGTTGTAGATAGCAGAAATGTCAAAAGTGGCCGTTTTTTGCACTTTTTCTAATTACAACTACAGCGAACTATAATTTACAGAGTTAATAGTTTCTGATTAAACTACAGTACCCATACTTTAATTGTACAAAACGAATTTTAGATAAATGATGTATTCAGCGAGTATTATTTTTTTTACTGGTGGGGGCGCCACTTTGCTGCTTCATTCCCCTTAAGTTAAAGTAGTAATGGCAATTAAAGGTCGTCAAGGTTTATGCTAGTGTCGGTTAAAGTACTAAATAAAATTTGTTTTTTAAGCTATTGCATAGCTTCTATCGCGGGCCTTGAGCGTGGAGACCGAATCCAGAAATTCCGTAACGAAAATAACCTAACACCCCTCACTCCGACCGGCACAGCGGTGATACTTTTTAGTTTTGCCATCTATCGATGAATAGCAGAACTTTTAATGACTTTTTTGAAATATCTCGCTTGTCTCTTTAGTTCTGCAAATCGCCTCTAGGTGGCATTGGTTGTATCGGCGTTACTGCGCATGCGTAATCCCCCTCTTCGCCCCGCAATCTGGTGACTCATGCCTGGCTAAGCAAAAAACTCCGAAAATCTAAAGTTTCGGCGTTAGGGCACCTCCTCTTTGTATTTACATAAAAAATGCTATGCAATAGCTTTACCGCGGCAGTCTCCGAGTGCCACACGTCTTTTTTTTTGTTTATGCTCATTGGTCAGCAAACAACAATAATAATTTATTATTTTCTTAATTTTTTATTTTAGAGCTAATTCCTGTTTAATTCGACTGCTGAGCGTGGGGTCTGGGTTCGATTCCCGGGTCGGGTAAAGTGTTATTGGGTTTTTTCATTAGGAAATTCTCAGTAGCAGCCCGGAGTCTGGATTTGTGCCCGGTCAATGGCAATAGGCTCGCCCCCTATTACATGGGACTATAACATAACTGGCGAAATGTGGATGTACTATTACAACTCTGCCTACCCCTTCGGGGAAATACAGCCGTGATGTTATGTGATGTTATGTTATGTTATGTTGTTATGTTAAAATTCAACCACACCACAATAAATTCAACCCGAAACACAAAAACCAAATTCACCACCAAAAACAAAGATATTTTAAATTCAAATTTTAAGTCCTAAACACAAAACAAGTTAGGTTCGGCTCAATAAATTCTCAATCCAGTCCCTATTCTAATTAGGACGGTGGCGGTGGTGAACACCGCAGTGTAGACACAGCGTAGATAAGCTAATTGCCTATCTGGTTCGTTTTGGGCCGACGCCGACGATACGATAGCGAGAAGTGATATCGCGATCCTTCAAAAATTTGAATATAGTTTTTAGATTGTCTGGTATACCAATTGATAAAAAAGTAATTAAAAACTTGACTATTGAGCAATCTAATGTTGATGCCGATTCTCTGTCACCTGTGACTTTTGTGTCTGTTATTACAATACTTGTTTTTACCCACAACTTTGCTTCCGTTGTTCTTTATCCCATAAGAGCCGTACATTTTACGGGATAAAAAGTATCGTGTTTTAGTAGTGCTAGAGCTCCTTTGTAAAAGAGCTCGTCCGGGGAAGTACTACTACCGTACCTAATTCTCCGCCAAATACCAGGCCCCTCAGAAAGTATTGCGAAAAAAAGTTTTTATATATGGGAGACTGGCCAGTTATAATGTTTTTCGAAAATATGATTATTTATAAGTAAAAATAAGTAAGTTCCAATTTCAAAATTTCCCTCCACATTTTTTGCGAGTTAATTCAAAGTATTGTGTCTCACTGAAATATGAATCTGCGCCGGGAACATTTTAGAGCTATGATTTTATACGATTTCAAGTGTCGCCTGAAACCGGATGAATCGTACGATAGACTTCAAATGGCATTCATGGATGAAGGCCCTTCCAAGGCAACCGTGTATCGTTGGTATAACGAATTTAAGCGCGGTCGACCAACTTTGGGGGATGACGAAAGAAGCGGTCGCCCTTTGACGGCTGTTACCGAAGAAAACGTGCTAGCAGTGAAAAATTTAATCCAAGACAATAGGCGAATTACATATCAGGAGATTCAACACATATTGAAGATTGGATCGGGAAGCGTTCACGAGATTCTACACAGCCATCTTCGCGTGAGGAGGATAGTATCACGCTGGGTGCCGCACAACCTCACCGATGCTCAGAAGCAGGCCCGGGTGGAATGGTGCCGTGATATGCTTAACAAATTTGAAGCAGGCTCGTCTCGGCGTGTTTACGACATCGTTACAGGTGATGAGTCCTGGATTTATCAATACGACCCAGAAACCAAGCGCCAGTCGACTGTTTGGGTGTTTCAAAATGAGCCAACGCCTACCAAAGTGAAGCGATCTAGAAGCGGGGGTAAGATTTTGATCGCTAGCTTTTTTAATTTGACTGGCCACTTGGTATCAATTCCCTTACGGGATCAAAGAAGCATTAATGCCGAATGGTATACTACCAAATGTTTGCCAGAAGTTTTCTCTGTTATAAGCAACAAGCGACCAAACACAGGGCTCCGCGGGCTACTGCTCCACCACGACAATGCACCTGCGCACACCGCACTCAAAACGAGGGACTTCCTGGACAGCACGCCAGTCAAACTCCTGGGTCACCCTCCTTACAGCCCTGATCTAGCACCGTGTGACTTCTTTTTATTCCCAAAAATAAAAAATCAGCTCAAAGGGATACAATTTTCGTCGCCGGAAGATGCGCTGGCTGCGTTCGAGCAGGCTGTAAACGAGGTGTCTGCGGCGGACTGGAAAAAGTGTTTTGAAAACTGGTTTAGGCGCATGAATCTTTGTATAGAGGCTGGTGGAAAGTACTTTGAAAAGATTTGATAAAAATATATGTACGTATAGAACAATTTTTTTTAGTTTCGCAAAACTTTCTGAGTGTCCCACGTAGTGATGCTTGCATTGCTGTTTCGGTCTGAAGGGTACGGGTGCCGGTGAAATTACAATCACATGAGATTTTCCATCTTCATGTCTCAGTTTGGTGAACCAACTTATTATGGGCAAAGGTAACCGCTTAACATCAGGTGGGCCTTAAGCTCGTTTCGCCATCCTATACTATAAATAAAAAACCAGACTATAAACTATCTATATGCAAAAAATCAAATCGATCCGTTGCTGCGTGAAACTAACAACAAACCAACCAACAAACGCATTTTCGCATTTATAATATTTATTAGTAAGATTAGTAGAATACTGCGACCACCACGGAATAACGTTATTTTTTCTGTGGTGATCACCAACACACATGCCAAGTAAGACGAGTGTGGTAAAATCACGTGTTTTGGGTTGTACCCAGCGATCATTGAGCTCATAACATATCTCTTTTTTCGAAAGTGAATATGTGGCATCTTTAAGATTAAATAAAAAAGAAAATGTATTAATTGGAACGCAAAAAAACTGAAACATAGGTACCAAAAGGGCCACCAGCTCTGCATGGTGTCAGGTAGAAGTACAGGCACTTGCTACCCAACGTTGAGTTTATCTGCTACCCAAGAGTGCCATACGCTCGAAAGAAGGTGCAAGGTCGTTCTGATAAAAACCTAAACTAAAACATTGTATTACATTACATTTTAAATTGTTAAGGGACAACAACATGTTTATTTGCAGCTGTCTACGGGATCCTTCGGATTTAACAGTTTACATCTGCAAGCTGATAAGAAGGCTCAAAGTCACTCAAAGGTCAATGGAGTGGGCTATGCTCGGAGTGTCCCTGCGTGATCGAATCAGAAATGAGGAGATTCGCAGGAGAACGAAAGTAACCGACATAGCCCGAAGAATTGCCAAACTTAAGTGGTAGTGGGCGGGGCACATTGCTCGCAGAACGGATGGCCGATGGGGCAGTAAAGTTCTGGAGTGGCGATCACGTACTGGAAGGCGCAGCGTGGGTAGGCCCCCCACAAGGTGGACCGATGACCTGGTGAAGGTCGCGGGAATCTGCTGGATGCGGAAGGCGCAGGACCGGTCGTAGTGGCGATGCTTCGGGGAGGCCTATGTCCAGCAGTGGACGTCTTTTGGCTGAAATGATGATGATGACTCCCCGCCGTCGGCGTCGTCGTCACCACCTGTACGTCGTTGGGGAGGTTACCAGCCGCCGGATTGCTTGGGATCCTGAAGCCCACCGGCCTCTGAGAGGGCCCTCGCTCCTGGCGGAAGTGTGTCGCACATGTGATGGTCCCAAAAGGTCAAAATAAGTGTTATGCGCGCATACTATGGGTCTACAGTGGGGGGCACTAACCTAACTGCGTACCGTGGTCGGATGCTCGCTCTGTTTCAGGTGGAGAGAGAGAAGGATACTAAAGATGGGAGGATTGCGTGTGAAGAACATGTGAAGAATTATGTGAATAAAAAGGAGTCAATGATGAGATGACGGCTGGCAGAGAAGAATGGAAGATAACCGTACCGTGTCGACCGTACGTCAGTGTTAACAGTTTGGCTCTGGCGGCGCCTTTATTTCGTAAGTAGTAAGGGCACTTAACTGTGGGTAGTTGAAAAGTTAACACAAATAAAAATTGCTCTCAACAAAATATTTAATAATTAATATTAAACAAATAATTCCATTAATTTTATGTTATATTTTAAAAGTTAATAGTATATACCTGCTGGTACAGTGTTATCTTCCCTCTAAATACACATAATCACGCATAATCAAAAATCACTATGGATTCACTCAAAAGCACATTGACCGAGCTGAAAGACATGTTCCACACAAGAATGGCTGAATTTGAAGGAGAATTGCAGAAGGCCCCTTCAAGACCCACTACCACTGCAGGTTTGGCCACAGAATTTGCAATGTTCCGAACGTTCATCACCCAGGCTCTCAGTGGCCTCCAACAGCAGGTAGAGTTGCTTGCACGTAGTGTTGACCAACTGGAGATGCGAGGACGGAGGAAGATTCTACTGCTGCACGGAGTTGAAGAAAAGCAGAAGGAGGAGACTTCTAATGTGCTTGCTGAAGTGGTCGCAGACAAGTTGAAGCTGGAAGACTTCACAGTTGCTGACATAAGCCGGTGTCACAGGATGGGACAAGCAGCCGCTAATAAAACCAGGCCTATTCTGTTTAAGCTACGGAGTCTTGTGGTCCGTGACAAGATTTGGTTTTCCAAAGCCAAACTGAAGGCTACAGGCATAACAATGTCAGAGTTCCTCACTAAAGGGCGGCATGATGTTTTTTTGGCTGCGAGGGAGAAATTCGGCGTTGATAAAAGCTGGACCAAGGCAGGTTGTGTATATGTCCTTGGTTCTGACGACAAGCGGCGACGGGTTGAAACTCTCGCTGATTTGACCAAGATTACGTCTTGTCCCGGTCAGAGTGTCCCCCTGGGTAGCCCTGCTGCGTCGACTGATCAGGAGCCAGCTCAATCAGAACCCGTTCCGATCCCTGTGAAGATCGCTGCGACGAAGACGAAGCGTGCTGCTGCTTTAAAGAAGTGATTTTTGGTGGTTTATGGTAAATCCGGGTAACACTGTTTTTTATTTTGTATTCGTCTTTTTCACCTCCACTAAAATAATAATTATTAAGTCAAGTTTAACGTAGGTAGTAGATATTATTAAAATTAACTTTGTGTTCTGACTGACACATTCGTTCATTTCGTTTGTCAAATTAAATATCAGTCAAGTCAACTGTCAACTTGACAAATTTAATAGCGATATACGAAGCGTTCCATCGTCGAGTACTAGCGCTCAGATAAGTTTTAGCATGTTTTTTTTTTTTTTTTTTTCCTGAATCTGGCACCTTTGTTTTTTAACTTATGAGTTACCCGGATTATCAACAAAAGGTCTTTGTACTGTTTTGTTGTGTTTAAATGTTTTTTTTTTCTATAACGTTAGATTTTATGTTAACACGCAACCGGCAGGTGGGCTATAAAATTTTTTTTTTTGTTTTGTTTTAGATTGATAGGATATTTTATATTATTATTATTTTATATATTGCTATTATAATTATAAGTATATATTTATGTCTATTGATTGCAGTAACGATAATGAAAGTTTTTATTCATGTTTAAGTGACGACAACAGTTTTACAAAAGTTCCTTCACTCTCCGACACTCTAACAGCCCAATTTTCTGACGTTCCTAAGAATTTTAACGTTATTCACATAAATGCTCAGAGTATTCCGGCACATTTCCCAGACATGCTGACAGGCTTTGACTGTAAGAACTTACATGCCATTCTTGTTTCTGAAACTTGGCTTAATCCATGTCTCCCTTCAGCTTTATACTCCCTGCCCGGCTTCCAATTGATTAGAAACGACCGCTGGCCTCGCGGTGGTGGTGGTGTTGCCATATACCTTCGCAACCACATTCCTTTTTCAGTTATCAATGTGTCAGCGCAGCCACCACCGTCGAATGCTGGCGAACATCTCTTTCTCGAAGTCGAATTAAATCATTCTAAATTACTTCTCGGCGTATACTACTGTCACTCGTCAGGTGTAAGCTACTTCTCTTCTTTTGAAAATCTTTTAGAAATGTTAATCCCCTCTTACAGTCACAGTATAATCATGGGTGACTTTAACACCTGCCTTCTTAAAAAAGACTATCGCTCTTCTTCTCTGTGTTCTATTATAGAGTCTAACAATTTAACCATTCTGCCTTTAAATGCCACTCATCATTTTCCTAACTGTATTCCTTCACTTCTTGACTTGATCTTTGTTCCTTCTTCATTCCGCGTCGCGAAGCATGGACAGTGCTCAGCTGACGCCTTTTCCTATCATGATCTTCTTTATATTTCTTACAAAATTCGCCCACCCAAGGCTAAGCCTAAAATCCTTATGCAGCGCAATTTTGGTGGTATGGACATTGACAAACTTTGTGAGGATGCTAGCAATATAGACTGGTCTCGTCTCTTTGCTTCCGTTTCAGTTGATGAACAGGTACAACTTTTTACCGAGAACCTTGTTGCACTGTATGACCGACACGCTCCTGTTCGAGCGGTTAAAGTACGACATTTGCCAGCGCCGTGGCTCAATGATGAAATAAAAATGTTAATTCATAAGAAAGCGACGGCAAAATCGAAATATAAATGGCGGTCTACAGATACCAACAAGGAAAAATATGTATCAATCCGTAATCACTGCAGTAAGGTGTGTAGGAATGCACAGCGCCAACATGTCCACAGCTCTGTTCAAAACGGAGACCCAGCAAAAGTCTGGAAATTTTTAAGATCGATGGGGGTCGGGAAATCCCGTCAGGATACAATTCCAAAAGATTTAGACATTAATTCACTTAATAATCATTTCACTGCTTCGTCTAATTTTGATAGGACAACAAAAAATAATACACTGAGTTATCTTTCATCTCTACCCGCTCCCAGTTATTCTCCATTTACTTTTAGTCTTTTCTCCGCATGTGATGTTAGAAAGAGCATTTTATCGATTACTTCCAACGCTGTTGGAAGTGACTGTGTCAGCCGTAATATGATTCTCCCAGTACTTGACACAATCCTTCCCGCTATTTGTCACCTCCTTAACTTTTCCATAAAAAATGGTATATTTCCTTCTGCGTGGAAGGATGCCCAAATAATCCCATTACCAAAAAAACCCAATCCTAGTTCCTTTTCTGAATATCGTCCTATATCCATTTTGCCATTCTTATCCAAAGTCCTCGAACGGCTGATCTATAATCAACTGAGCACTTTCCTTTCCAAAAATAATCTCCTTAATCCCTTCCAATCTGGTTTTCGTTCCGGTCACAGTACTACTACAGCCCTTGTCAATATTACGGATGATATCAGGTCAAACATGGAAATCGGAAATCTAACGGTTCTAGTGTTATTAGATTTTAGCAATGCTTTTAATACCGTTGATTTCGATGTTTTGCTTGGCATACTATGTTCTCTAAACATATCTCCATCGGCGTTAGACTGGTTTCATAGTTACCTGTTCGGTCGTCGGCAACGTGTTTGCATTGAGAAGACTTTGTCTTCTTGGAGCAATACCGTTGCCGGTGTTCCACAGGGTGGCGTTTTATCCCCTTTACTTTTCGCAGTTTTTATAAATTCTATCTCCAATGAACTACTTTCTTCCTACCATCTTTATGCAGATGACTTACAAATTTACTCACGAGCACCTCTTGGTAATCTGTCTGAAGCTGTTCACACTGTTAATAAAGACCTAGCCGTTATATGTGACTGGAGCAAGCGGTACGGACTCACAGTCAACCCTACGAAGACGCAGGCTATTGTGGTTGGCAGCTCCAGGATGATTTCTCGAATCGATTGGATGACTCTTCCTCAAGTTTCCTTTGACAATATTTTGCTCCCATACAGCGAAAAAGTCAAAAACTTGGGGATTTTCGTCGACCGGAACTTTTCCTGGACTGCCCAACTACAGGAAGTTAGTCGCAAGGTCTTTGCATCTGCTGGGTCTTTAAAAAGACTCCAGAATTTCTTACCGACTACCACCAAGACTGCGCTTGCACAATCTCTCCTTCTTCCCATCCTTGATTATGCTGATGTCAGCTATCTCGATCTTACAGAAGACCAACTTAATAAACTTGAGCGGCTTCAAAATTTCTGCATTAGGTTCATATTTGGTTTGCGCAAATATGACCATGTTTCTGATTTCCGCGTTAAGCTCAAGTGGTTACCTATTCGCCTTCGTCGGAATGCTCATATTCTTTATCTTCTCTATAATGTGCTTTTCTCTCCTTCTACTCCCCTTTACCTGAAGAAACGTTTGGAATTCCTCTGCAACACTCACACGCTATTCCTTAGGTCATCAAATAATTTAAGGCTGAAAATGCCAATGCATTCCACAACATTTTTTGACAAATCCTTTACGGTTCAGGCTGCTCGTTTGTGGAATGCATTGCCAGTGCCTATTAGAAGAGCGCAATCGCTGCCAGTGTTTAAGAGGCTTGTGAAGGAGCATTATTTGTCGCTATGAACATGTTTCTTCTCCTGTATGTGGTCGTTTTTAATTACTTTACCGTTGCTTATTATTTATATGTATATATGCATATAGTATTTATGTATTAGGATTTATAGAATATATTCTTGTTGTTATTTTATAGTAGTAGTATAGTATTTTATTTTATTACTAAATTATGTATCGAAATTGCACATCTGACAACCCCATTTTCTGTCCAGTTCATTCTTGTCCATCCTAAGGTTGCCTGGAAGAAATCGCTGATCGCGATAAGGCCGCCATTTGTACAATAGTTTAAATGCATATTCAATGTAATGTCTTTTATGGTGTACAATAAAGCATATATAAATAAATAAATAAATAAATAAGGGCGGTTTTCAGACTCGGGTGTTGCCACTGTCATGCGGTCAACTATACATTTCTTATATTTTGTATCGACTGTCCTTTCTTAATTTTTTGCTCGTATAAAAAAAAAAAAACCTAATTTATGTAAGTGTGTACTTAAAAACCTCGATAGCATAGTTTAAAAAATAAAAAGTGTCCAGTAATTTCTATTATTGTCCTGTTAGATATTACCGGCCTGTTATTTCGTTGCGTACGGAAAAGAGCCGATTGTTGTATTTTTTTTTTAATAATGAATCAATTTCCGAGCATGTGGGAGAAAACTATTTTTCTTTTCTTTCTTTTTCTATAAAACATATCGCGGCGACCCCAAGTAACTTAGGACCAGGGCAAAACGATGATGATATTGCAAACTGATTCATAAACTTACACAAATCTTTTTTTTACATCACAAAAAATGATAATAAAAAAATCAATGTAATTATAGCTCGAAAAGTCGTACCTACTAAAATACAATGTAAAACAAAAGCGAAAGTGGCAAAGATTAATTTTAACTAAGTTAATCAACAAATGTAGGAGCCTGGACCAGATGGCCTCCCAGAGGCTCGATGGGGCATCAAAATGCTATTTTACAATAATTTTAATCCACTAATTGGACACGCCGTGGTCTGCCCAGAAGGGATAATTAGCAAATTGGCTGATGATATTATTTTTAGTATCCGATAAAGGTCGAACCTCCATGAATGTGGTACAAGGCAAAGATGAGCAGTCTAAAATGCTGGCAAATTTTGACTTTTCATTTGCCACGGGAGAGCAAGATTAAAGTTAAGATAGCAATTTTTATTTAAAGATTAGCAGGAGAGGATTTTTTGATTATTTTATAGTGTCCAAAGAAAAGATGGATGGATTGTGTGAAAGATGATATGGATAAAAAGAAAGTGAAAATGACGGCTGATAGAGATGTATGGAAGAAAAAGACATGCTGCGCCGACCCCAAATAAATTGGGATAAGGGCAGGAGGATGAGATGAGTGTTTGCTGGCAGATTTCATTCTTAGATTTTTTAAACATAATTATTATAGCAATGCAAATAAAAATATTTATTTTTTATTACAATAATTGATCCTGCATTTTCTTTTAATAATGAAGCTACTCAAATGCTGCTCGTTCAATTGCAATCATTCAACTGTCCAGACAGCCATTCTTTTATAATGTTATTACCTTGTTTTCGTCTCTTTGTAGAGGTTAAACAATTTTTGTAAATTAAGTCTATATTTTAATCATAGGATCATTCGTATGAACTGTTGATAGGGTATCATTTATTGAAGATGATGTAATTTATCAAAGAAAAGTATGAGTCCCAATTTAATACCCTCGTCACACTTTTGCCTTACACCAAAAAAGGTCTGGCGATCTACATCATTTTAAATTAAGCAATTCAGATATCGCTTATGATAATCCCTCCCAATGTATAAGGCTTTTCGTGGATTAATTATATTTTATTAATTTTATGCAGATGTACCAAAGCTGTAATTTCTCTTGTTAACGATGTTTTAATTATCATAATGTGATAATCATGCCCGCATGGTGAAGTATCTTATGAAAAAGGGATTATCGAGCTCTTTGTTTATTTCTTTGTTAGGGAAAATGGTAACAGAGGTAGGTATGTAAATGTTGAATTTTGTAATCTTTAGCAGAATACGCACCAATTGTGATATTTAAGGCCTAATGATATATTATTTGTATTTCTGAAACATCATTGTTTATTAAATCGTCGGTTTACATAAAGCCACAATTTTTTTAGTATTTTGAGTCCACATCAACTTCATTGAGGATTGTAAGCTTTTATGCAACAAGTAAAGGCAAAAATAGATGTCTCCTATCAGGAACTCAAGAGAGAGAGGAATGCAGAGAAAGATCCTAAGTACTCCACCGAAATAAACGGAAGTGTTTAAATTAATGTGATTAAGTCTACATGTGCCTATGTGCGAATAGCTAACCAAATTCTCAATTGATTTGATGATAATGACTTTAACATCTTCAAAATGTTTCAAAGCACACCTATCAACTACAGTTTCTCCAACGTAACCTTAATTTACAATTCCAAACACGAAATCCCAAGCCACTTACAGACCTTAACAAAGCAGACCTTCGATATTAAATTGAAATAATCTACCATCGGCATCGTAGCATTGAATCCCGTACAAACGGTATTATATTCAGTCGACCTAATTTTAGATAACTCGCAAGGAATTTATCTGTCGTTAGCAAAAAGAGGAATACAAAGGCATGCGATACCGACTCCTGAATTAATTTCCCTGCCCGCATTTTGTTCAGATTCAACCTAGATTTATCCTTACCACTGTTACGGGTTTCGATTGGATGTTGCTACAATATACAGTAATAAGATGTCGTAAGAAGCTATTTATTTGTATAAGAAGGACAAAAATAACAAGATTCTTTTCTGAAGTAGAAAATGGTTGTATTTGCTCCGGGCTGGGGGAGGTGCTATTTGTAGATTTGCAGTGTAGTGACCAAGATACTTCTCATGGTCCTACCACTTATTCTAAATATAAGTAATAAAATATTTTTTTATTATTTTTACCCATTTACGCATGCGATGCAAAATCTAACGATTTAAATTGTGGAAAAAAAAGTCGCAGATTTGAATGCGATTTTTCCTTTCCACTATTGAAATCGTTCATAAAGTATTATTCATGTTTTTTTAAAAGAACTTTTAGAACATTGTCTTAGTAGTCAGTATTTAGGATACATTTTAACGCAACTACAGATAATATAATACTGACGCAACCACATTATTCAAATTCACTCTAAAACAATATAATAATTTCCCTTTGTATGGCGTGTAGTACAAAATTTTCAGAATCTCACATACAAAATAGAGTTTTTATTTTGTTTTAATGTGGTTGCGATAAGGAACAGAAACTGAACCACTATACAAAAAATTCCCACACTCCTTAAAAAAATATTCTGTATGTATACACCATTACAATTTTACTATCCCACATTGGTGGATGCTTGGGGAAAGCATATGTCCAGCAGTGGATGTCTTTTGACTGATATGATGATGATGACATGAACGTGGCGTATAGACCAAGTTTCGTCGATGTGATGAACAATCGATATCGTAACGTTTCGATTTTAAGAGATTCGATGTGGCGTACCTACGATGTAGCGTACCATCAATGTAGCGTTCTATCAATGTAGCGTACCATCAATGTAGCGTACCATCGATGTTGTAATCATTCGATGCAACGAAATGACGTGTTCGATGTTGAGACATTCGATGTATTGACTTTCGATATGATGGACGTAGGGAACCCCATCAACTATAATAATATTTAACAATCCATTTCCTCCGTATTTACACTATTAACCTTTTAAAGAAGTATACTGATGAAATGGAACGCTAATTTCGGCGGTACTTCTTGAAGACACATGCAGCGAAGATCAAATAAGCAACCATGTATTAATTTTTTTTTTTTTTTATGAGCATGATTCAAACTGCATCACAGTCAGAAACCACAGTTTTGAATCTTGCCACTGAGCGATTTCTTTATAGAAGAATAAACCGTGTGGTCCACTGCTGAGCATGGGCCTCTCTGAATGAGAAGGTTAAGGCCTTAGTCTACCAGCTGGCCTAGTGCGGGTTGGTGGACTTCAAACACAATCACTAACTGTATGGAGCACTCTCAGGTGTGCAGGTTTCCTCATGATGTTTTACTTCACCGTTAGAGCAAGTTATAATAAAAATTCGATCCAAATAATCCTATAGCATTAAAGGTATAATCTTTTTATAAAAAAGTCATCAGTATTTGGCCAATGAAAAAAAACAACAAAAAACATCCGCGACTGCTGAGCTTGGGGTCCCGCTGCCTAATTGCGTAACTCACTCGCGATCGCAATCATCTGGATTTCAATATTCATAGCTCTGTGTGTTTTGACAATCCATCATATTGACAACTACGTACCACGCAATGAATATTGCTGTAATTTCAAAATGAAAGCTGATGTCAATGTGAATGCATTACACAATTACCCCACTGGGTTCGATTCCCGGGTCGAGCAAAGAGTTCTTGGGTTTTTTCATTAGGAAATTCTTAGTAGCAGCCCGAAGTATGGATTTGTGCCCGGTTAATGGCAATAGGCTCGCCCCCTATTACATGGGAATTGGGACTATAACATAACTGGCGAAATGTGGGTGTACTATTACACCTCTGCCTACCCTTTCGGGGAAATACAGGCGTGATGTTATGATGTTATCATCCTTTTTGTTCTTCTACTTTTGTCTATGAGAAGACCTATTTATTTATTTATTAAATTTATGCACACACAGAGAAATAATAATAAAATACATAGAAATTAATAGTACAAAGGCACTGCTTATTACCTATGTTTAGCTGTACAATTTAAAACTCAACCCTGCAGTCTGTTTTTGATCATATCCTGACACCATGCGTGACTGCCGAATATTTAAATATTCACCGGACACATAACTTAAATCTTAATCGAGTTACACCGCTACACGAATATTGTAGTTTTTATTCCCCTTTCGACATGATTTCACAATGTAATCTTGATAAAAAGCAAAGTTATTTTGGCTAATTTATATAATTTCTACGTCCTAGCCATTTCTGGAAGGGGTTGTTTTTCCTTATTTATAAATGGAAACGCTTCGTTTTGAAACTACTCCAAAACTACTCCATTTCGTCTTTCATACATCTTTGGTACTGTAAGTAAGGTTTTTAGTCCTACATTCAACAAATAATTCTTTAATTTTCCCAATTTTCCTTAATTTTATGAAGAGGGTTTTCAGTCACCACAAACAGTTGATAAAGTCTAAAGTTGTCTGGAAGGAATCGCTATTTATGTAAATAATAGCACTTTCTTTAAAAGGCCAGTCCAAGCATTGCCCTGCATTATTTTTACACAAATACTTATAAGATAAATTTCTGGACTGCCTGAAATCCCTGCGTTTGTTTGTTTTGGGATTTCTTCTCAGATTTTATGATAATTATGTTGCTTGTCTTTAAGTGTGTATTAAAGAGGATTTGTATTGTTTTATATTAAAGAGAAAACTACTTATTTGTGACGCAGTAGACAAACTGTATTTTATTAAAGAGATAACAACACATTTTGACGCAGTAGATATTTATTTTGTGAAGCAGTATTAGACAAATTGTATTGTATTAAAGAGAAAACTACGAATGTGTGTCGCAGGAATTGACCTTTATCTTCATTGAATACTTTAAAAAGACAAATCCAATATTCTTAAGGTTATGAAAACATCAAAAACCATGATTGAAAACTATTTTTATTCTATAATACATCTTTTTTTAATCAAGTACACACAGACTGATAAATAAGTAAAGTTGTAAAACAGTGACAATTACAAGTCGAACGTAAGACCACTAAAGTAAGCAAGAAGCGTGTATCTAAGGAGTCAATGTTCCCCCAGATTAAAGTGACATGCTACTATAATAACATATTATATTTTAACAACAGTCACACAAGTATATCTTTGAAATATTTATCAAAATGTTACGTATAATACGGTATTTTTAATTCAAGAAATTTAACCATGATTCGAGAACCTATAGTAACCTCCCTACAGACCACCCACGTGGCTTTGATGCACGCCTCGCGATAAATCTATCTCACTATATAAGTTCGCGACTGTCCATTATGTGACGTCACGATTCTCACGCCCCTTTAAGTGAAACCTTCAGATGACTTATTGTTATGGTCCTTTTTTGTTTATGGGCACAAAATAAATGGTCCTTCTGTACGGAGGTGAACATCATGATTGATGCTGATTAATTTTTCTCGCTGTTCCGCGGAGCTTTTTCGGAATTTCTTTCGGAGAAATGAAAGTGGGGAACGGAACGGAATGTTTTTTGTTTTTGAATTGTGTATGATGAAGAATTTGTAATGGTGTACGGAAATGTTTTCTTTCTGTTTTACGGTGGAACTAAGAAAATATTAAATTCTTGCTATTCCACTAGTAAAATAAATGCGAAAGTTTGGCTGTTTGTTTGTTTGTCCAAAATAGCTTGACGGATTTGGATGGAATTTGGCACACATAGATCATGAATTTCCTGGTATTATATCATCATCATCATCCTCTGAGCCTTTTCCCAATTATATTGGGGTCGGCTTCCAGTCTAGCCAGATGCGGCTGAACATCAGTATTTTACACGGAGCGACTGCCATGAGACCCCCGCAACCCAGTTACTGGATAATACTGACATTCGGAGGTTAGACCAGTTGTCAGACTTTCAGGCTTCTGACTACCCGTAACGACTGCCATAGATATTCGTATGACAAACCGGGACCGACAGCTTAACGTGCTCTCCGAGGCACGGAGGGGTCTCGATGTGTAACGAAACGGTCACCCATCCACAGACTGACCGCGGCAAGTGCAGATTAACCTTGCAGATCGTACAATCCGCGCAGTCGTTGCATCGCTACGAGCCCCTCAATTTCCTGGTGTTATATACCTATATATATATAATAACACATGATACTTTATGTTCGATTTTGTTTTGGTCGTTTGGGTGATTTACCGTATGTTGCTATTTAAATTCCACCCTTTTTTTTTACAATCCAAAAACATTTAATCCCAAACCTAATCTACTAGAAAATATTGCCATAAACCAGCTATAAATAATTCTGACATAAAATATGAAGGATTTAAAGAAAATTTTCAATATCTGTCGAGATATTTATCGTCGCCCTTTCGATCCATTAGTTGGGGTGGGGGTCGGTTCCGGTTCCGGTAAACCGGTTCCGGCGGAAGTTAGAACACATGGCTCCCTGAGCCGGTCGATCGTAAAAAATATCTTATGAAAGATGTCGTGTGTTGATGTCCAGAAATTTATTCAACCCTTGCTTTGGTTTATAGGATTTATGATATCTGAAAGGATATTTCGGATAGAAATCTTTAGTTATGTGGCTTTCGTATGTAGATCTTGAAGGAAGTCTAGAAAATGTAAGCATGATTTATTCACATTCATATTATAAATGCGAAAGTGATAATAAAGAAAAAGAAAAGAAAGAAAAAATATTTATTTGCTTCAAAAGTGACGCACAAAATTACCAAAAAAATAAATTCAAGAACACAGAACAAATACAGGTACAGAGCCAAGAAGTGTGGTAAGATATGCGTCACATCCGCGCAAAACGGCCACCGCTCAGCATATTGCTGTGCCTCACGCACGGAGCAAAGACACAGCGCTGGATTTCAGCGACAGCCGGCGTCGACACAAATTCACAATGCAATAACGTAGATCAGTGAGGCGTGATGTTGGTAAATAACGATAAAAAATAAATAAGTAAGATTATTATATACATTTTTTTTTATAATGTCTGTCTTTTTGTTTTTTGAGGTTCATCATCATTATTTCAGCCGAAAGACGTCCACTGCTAGACATAGGCCTCCCCCAAGCATATGTTGGGAGGATATGCCATAATCACCACGCTTATCAGGCGGGTTGGCGATCGCAGTTGTTGTTCCTGCCCATCCTCTAGTGAATTTTTGAGCATAATCGATTATAATTAAATTTGGCAAAAACCTAGTCTAGGACTTTAAAAAAAAACTTAACGGGCTTGCGTTTGACTGCCACCTCACCTGATTTTAAGCGATGGTGCAGTCGACAGTGGTTCACGATTGCCCAGCACAGGATGGCAGTGAAATATTTCGACCCATCCTCTCAAGTGGCTACACCGGGCATCTTACCGGAACACGACTAGGTCGCTTGGCGGCACGTCTTTACCCGGTTAGTGGTCGCAAGCCGTCGGCCGTGGCCTACCACCAGTATGTCACCTGATTTGCACCACCCAGGGATCACGTGTAGGGATTCGGAAAAGGGGTACTCTCCTACAGACGTGGGTAACTCGATCCCCAAAAAACGACGGACGTAGGCTACATTTATCCCGGGAAGATAAGCGTTTCTCGAGGAATTTGCGATAACGTACTTCAGTGGTTAACCGAATCACAGGCATACGAAGTCGCAAGCAAGTATTTCTGCAAAATTGGGTTTGATTGGAGTTAGTTGAGTAAGTAAGCTCGTAACTAAGTAATGGCCGCGTGGATTGCAAACTTTGCGAGGTTAAGCTGCACTAGCCGCGGTCAGTCCTTGGATGGGTGACCATTTCGCTGAACATCGAGATCCCGCAGTGCCTCAGAGAACACAATAAGCTGTCGGTCCCGGTTGCCATACGAATATCTGTGGCAGACGTTACGGGTAGTCAGAAGCCCGAAAGTCTGATAACTGGTCTAATCTTAGGATGATGGTTATTATTATTATAAAGCTTTATTTCGACCTTACATCGATTACAATTATATTCTACAGTAGCACATTTTTTCTTTTATTTCTTTTTTTCTTCCTAGGTAAATTTTTATTTTTATTAATCTTCATTTGATTCGTTGTAAGGGCCGCCGATGGCGGTGAAAAAAAAAGCAAAACAAAAGCCAACCTCCAAAGCCTTCCACTTTATCCTGTCGTGTGCTTGTCTCGTCCATTGTTTTCCAGCAATCATTGTCAAATCGTCACTCCATCTTTTTTGTAGTCTTCCTACTTTTATTTTACAGTCTATGGGGTACCAATTAGTTATTTATTTTGTCCATCTCTCGTCTTTAGTTCGTAGTATATGTCCAGCCCATTTCCATTTTAGACGTAAGATTCGTTTCACGGCATCTTTAGCTTTTGCCTTTTTTCTTATCGTGGAACTTCTTACGCGATCCCTTAGTTTGAGGCCAAGGAAGCTTCTTTCTATTGCTCTTTGACATACTCCCGCTTTGATGATTGCTTTTCTTGTCATTTGCCAGGTCTGACAGGCGTACGTCAGGGTCGGCATTAGGCACGATTCCATAGCTTTTGTTTTTAATTTTGTTGGAAGATTACTTTTGAAGATTTAAATTGTGGAAAGAAAAACTCGTTCATGAGCAGGATTCGAACCTGCGACTCCTGGCTCAGTACGCCAGTGCTTTAGCCACTAAGCTACCGTGAACACTGCTCGTGGTAACGAAATTCTCATCCACTTGGTACATCTTTGGGTGACGTCAGCGATATCTTATTAAGAAACAGTGTTTCTTCACAATTTAAATCGTTAGATTTTGTTTCGAATGCGTAAAATGCGTTAAAAATAATAAATAATTACTTTTGAAGATATCTTTCATCGACTAATATTTGTTTCATGTCAGTTTTGTTCTTCTATCTATTTCCTTAGTCATGTTTGTTTTGAAGGAAATAAGTTGACCCAAGCATATGTAATCTTCAACATATTCTATACATATATAGGATGATGGTATTGCCTAGTAACTGGACTGCAGGGGTCTGATCCTGATCTGATGAGGCAATCGCTCCGTGTAAAATATTGTTTTTTTTTTTATTGATTTTGACCCCAAAATAACTGGGAAAAGGCGAGGATAAAGAATAAAGACAATGAGCTGTAACTTTAACTGTTCTACCTGTGCACTCTGAGATGTGCGATATTGCCACCACTTTTGGCAAGCCTCATCATCATCAACATTTCAGCCGAAAGACGTTCACTTATGGACATAGGCCTGCCCCAAGTTTCGCCACAACAGCAATGTGCCCTGGCCATGTCAGCAACCACGTAAGTAATTGCTGGCAACACACACGGTCAAAGATTTTCATCTTGAAACACTGCGGTATTTTGGACGAAAAAATATTGCGCAGCTTCCCGAACGCTGCCCAACCGAGCCAGGCCTATTTACAATAAAACATACAAGGAAAAAAGTGTAATTCTTACGCGTCATTTTATCCGATATTATTATTATTATAAGCCTGAAGTGTCCCACTGCAGGGCAAAGGCCTCCCTACTCTCCTTCCACTTCTCCCTGTCTATTGCTACAAGCGTCCAGTCCTTTTGGAAGGAGTCCAGCTCATCCCGCCATCTCCGTCTGGGCCTGCCCCGTTGACGTCTGCCATGTAAAGGGACCCATTGAGTTGTTAGTTTGGCCCAGTGGTCGTCTGACATGCGGCAGATATGTCCAGCCCAGTTCCACTTTAGAGTGGCAGCCTTACGGGTGACGTCAGCTATTTTTGTTCTGGAACGGATCGTTGTGTTTCTTATCCGGTCTACAAGTTTTATGCCCAGAGCACTCCATTCCATCGCTCTTTGGCAAACCTCAAGCGTGGACCTCAGTTGACTTGTCAAAGACCATGTTTGGGATCCATATGTGAGGATAGGAAGAATGCACACGTCCATGAGTCTTCTTTTAAGGGATAGAGGTAGATTACCCTTCAATAGATATTTCATAGCTCAATAGCTCCTCCAGGCATTTTCGGTGCGTCTTGCAACTTCTTTGTTTTGTCTTGCCTGGAAGGAAACTATTTGACCCAAATAGAGATACTCATCGACATATGCAATCTCTACACCCCCTAGCATGATCCTACGATGCGCACTGTTCGTCATCAGTTTGGTCTTTGACTTGTTCATCCGGAGTCCAACCTCGAGGCTTGCCATGCTAAGGTCGTCTAGCATTTGAGTCAACTCGGAGGCTGAAGACGAGAAAAGGACTATATCGTCGGCGAAACGGAGATTTGACAGTTTCTTGAGTCCGACCATGATACCCTTCTCCGCCCAGCCAGCTGCCAGCTTCCTGAAAACCTCTTCCAATACGGCCGTGAACAGTTTCGGAGACAGTGGGTCTCCTTGCTTAACTCCTTTATTAATGGGAAAAGACGGACCCGTCATGGAACTGATTTTGATGGCTGCGGTGCTGTTAATGTATATATTTTGTAAATGGTGAATGTATGTGCTGTCTATTCCTTGATTTTGTCAAAAACAATAAAAAAACAAAAGAAACCGGTACAATAGGAGTATGTGTGAAATAGTTATTGAATTAGAAACTTGTACAAACGTGTAATGTTTTGTTCCTAGCTGACCTTATGGAGGTCCTGGGTATAGTAGTGATATATAGTATTGGCGTAAGAAGCAAATTGTATATGTAAGATATTTTGTAAATTGGTGCTAAAACGGCTTCTGCAATCTCAATTGAACATATTGTAGTGGTATGTAACCCAAACATGCACGCATTCAAACTTGTGAGCTCAAGTACCCATGACGTCATACGTCTGCTAAACCAACGACTACGATACACACTGTCACACAATCGGTCAACTCACTACCTGTCGGTCTTTCGCATCATTAACGTAACGTGATGGTTTCTATACTATAAACAATAATTAGGAAGGTAACTTTTATCAAATTAATGTTTTCACAACATGCTTGGTTCCGAAGAATTTTGGGTTGTTTTAATACAAAAAGGCGAACGGAAACTCTTATTCGTCTCCAGTGTCCTCTTTGCTTCATGGATTTTAATGTCTACTCTCATATTTTATTTGTCTCTTCTCATCCATTTCAACCACTGAAATTTCTGAACCCTGGCTTCTAAAATGGTGACCAACCAGAAAAACGCTATTCATAACTTTCTTAATAATATTTTCCTCAATGGCTTTGCGTTTGACCGCTACCTGAAAAAGCAATCATGTGGTCGACGACGGTGCATGCTTGCCCAGCAAAAACGTGCTTTCAAGACCACCAGATTATACCTGTCGAAAAAAACAGATTAATTTACATCAACTCAGCTTATCGCAGTCCACTGCTGGACATAGGCCTCTCCCAAATTGCACCACAACACTCGGTCCTCCGCCTTCCGCATCCAGTCCTCCCAGCTACTTTCACTAGGCCGTCGGTCCACCTGGCTGGGGGGCGCCCTACACTGCGTTTGCCGATTCGCGGTCTCCACTCAAGGACTCGTCTGCTCCAGCGGCCATCGATCCTTCTACAGACATGGCCAGCCCACTGCCACTTCAGCTTACTAATCCTACAGGCTATATCGGTCGTTCAGGTTCTTCTTCGAATAATCTAAAAAAAAAAACCCAAAAACACAGATTGCAGACAAGTATTGAACTATGTTTACGGGACTTGTCACGCACAATTAAATCAAAATATAACGAACATTTTGACTAACCTCGACGTTTCGGTTAAGTTGCATTGGCCATGGTCACGAGCAGACTGAAGTGAGTGGGTGTCATCGTCTTGAGCGGCGGGAGTTTTCTCGAACTACCCGCGGTTGGATTTTCGTAACGTCGCTGTCCGTAACAAGATATGCTGAATCACGAACACAATGCTGACAGTTTTGACGGACATACATGTAGACATACCACGACGCGGACAAGTAAATGCAAATTATATCCAACCACCAATATCCATCCTACACACTACACCTCATTATCCGATCCCTTATTCATCTCGCGAATCCACCCCCCAAGTTAAGGGTTCCTATCAGAGGACGTAGGAAGTTGTCGCGCCGCCAGCACAACTTGCGAACTACCCTACAACCTACAACTTATGAATTGTGCCGCTTACAATTGGCACCTGAAACTTTTTTGCTGAAAGTTCGAGTTTGTTCGTTCAGTGGGACGGTTCACACGTGATAAGGAGTTAGAGGGTGTGTTTTTTTGGTAGATAGAAGTGGATGGATAACTGAATATTTCCTTAAAGTTACCTTACCTACTACTGATGAAAAGCGAATGAAAGGCAGAGAAGACGACATTTGAAAAAGTAAGCATTTCTCTACCTAATTATTCTGATGAGTACTGGTGGGTTAGTAATTAAAAACAGAAACTCCAAGCATAGCCCTTTCCATATCACGCTGAGCGACTGTAAATTTGTGGACCAGCCGTAGGTAGTATTATGTTTAAGTATTATTAGTCTTAGGTCGTGGTGTGCGTCAAATGGAGCGCAAAAATAAAATCTTTTTTTTTTCTTTTCTTTCTTTCTTCTAGGTATCGTAAGTGTCGGTCTCCAGGTCCAGGTCTCAATTCCGTAAGTCATGACAGGTAGACCACACTGATCGAAGTCTTTAGTTTTTATATAGGCTTTGTGGAACAGGTAACGAAAAGACAAAGAACTGAACATAGTAATGATTGTATTAGTCCTTTTCAATGGAACGATATTTGATTGATCATCCGGCACACCCTGGGCAGTCAGCCCCGCTATCAACCTGCTGACTGGCTAATATTTTCCCCACGACATGAGCTATTATCATTATGTAGCTCATGTTGACAGGAAGAAGAAGAAGAAAAGAATATAGGAATGGGCTTTGAAATATTATAATGTCAGCTGGATGCGAAATGGCGGAAATGGAAATAATTATGATGATTATCACTACACTTCAATATCATTATTTCAGCTGAAAGACGTCTACTGCTGAGCATGATTGGCGTTAGTAGTAGTAGAGCTCCTTTGTGAAGGAGCTCGTCCGGGGAAGTACTAACACCGTACCTACTTCTCCGCCAAATAGTGATGCTTGCATTGCTGTGTTTCGGTCTGAAGGGTACGGGTGCCGGTGAAATATAATGTGTATATAATCCATCCATAAATTACAATCACATGAGACTTTCCATCTTCATGTCTCAGTTTTGCGAACCAACAGCCTAGATGGTATTGCAGTTGTTATGGGCAAAGGCGCTTAACATCAGGTCGGCCTGTAACTCGTTTCGCCTTCCCATATACTATAAAAAAGCCTATCCCCCAAGCATCGTCACAACGACCGATCCAGCGGATTCCCGCGACCTTTACCAGGTCGCCACTCCAGAATACTACACTAAAATTACTGGCAAGAATTGTTTTACCGTCAATTTATTTCCTAACAGTTATCCAACGATTTTCGTATCATTGCCGAAGGACAAACTGTCTCCAAACAAATCACGTCGGACATTCTAAACTAATTATACACAGAATATTGCTCGAGGACCACTGAAACGTGTTTTTGTTGTTATTGACAAAAGACTGGATGAGACTCAGATGCAGAAAGTATGGATGAGGTAGAGAATTTCGGACTTTAAAAAGGACATCGCTAAGAATAGCCCTGAGTCTGTACAAAGATGAAAAATGTACGACAATTTCATGCGTATTTTTTCATTGCTTACTACTCATCGTATTTAATAGGGACAGTGCACTAAATATTTTTTTCTTTTAAAGATTTAATCAATAGAATAATAACGTTAGTGACTTTAATACTACATTTGACTTCACATTTTTACCAATCTCTTGTAAGAATTCTATGGTTTCATCGCGCGCTGCGGCCTACGCAGAAATACGACATTGCGGGGAATCAAGGTGTCCGCTATTTTTGCCAACCTCTTCAGTCTTATGACAAATCTCATTTTAGACTAATAAATAATACTGTCATTATACTAACAACCAAACCCGGAAAAATAAAAATAAAAACGAATGTTACCAAAAAAGTGTAGGTACTCCAACTAAGCTCAAAGATTTTCTTGTTATGAAAGCTTACTATTCAGTAAATGATTTTCTGACAGATACAACAAACTTTAGGTAAAGACACAAGAGTCCGATTTCTTTGTTAATCTATTCATTAATATATATTAATAAAAACAGTTATTATTATTAAACAATTAATTTCCACAAATCTGTAATAAGTATTATCTTTATCTTTATGTTACCAAATTTGTACGCCTATCAAGGCAAAACATAGTGATACTGGATTATTTAAAAATTAACACCATGTCTTGTACATCATACCTATGTTTGACAAATAAATAATTTTGAATTTTGAATTTTTCCAAGTTTAGTTTATATTTCTACAATTATCTGCAAAGCCGCTCAAGATCAGTAGGAAGCAGGATGCAAAAACCCTAATAAAAAAACCTGCTGGATCTACAACATAACTAACAGTACCGTAAACTGCCCTAACTTTGCCCACAAGCCCTACTTTGCCTAGTAATTTTTTGAGTAAACTATAATAGCTATGATTTCCGTATTTGGGGAGCTTTAAAAACTATGATAACGCCAACATTTGGTTCAGTTATAAAGTGTCAGTGCGGGTAAAAATCAAGTTAATGCCTTAGGCAAAGTAGGGCTTGTGGGTAAAGTTAGGGCATTTTACGGTATGTTAAAAATAAAAAATCCTGGACCATTTCCATTACAAACTACATCTGGAACAGCCCAGCCGCTTACGTATTCGGACCCAAAACTGTGTATTTGAGTAAGTACCGGAGTAAGTTTTATAAGGTCGCTCCTGGGTCCAACTCTAATGCTAACATAGTTTCGTGTTAACAAAATAGATACTACGCTCATGATTAAGTGCAACTTAGTGTTGTACTTTAGCGCTAAATTAGTGAAATTATTTTGAGTTGAGAATTATTAATACAATGTCACTTAAGTAAGTAACTAAATTATTTATTCGTCAAAATCTTAGCCTATACATCAAAATACTAATTAGACTATTTAATACTGCTTAGAGTAGTTCAAAAGCTTATTGATAATTATTTTATAATTTTTAACGCATTTACGCATGCGAAGCGAAATCTAACGATTTAAACTGTGGAAGGAAAAAATTAAGGATCCTGCTCATGAGCGATTTTTCTTTCCACAATTTAAATCGTTAGGTTATTGATCGTTTTTTTTTACATTATTGTCTAGTTTCATGTGTGTTTTTATATGAATTGAATTCGTGTATTTTTATAGATTGAGTGTATTATCTAGTCTTGAAAGAAACTGAAATTATGTAAGGAAATAAAGAATAAAGACACAACATAACATAACATAACATCATGCCTGCATTTCCCCGAAGGGGTAGGCAGAGGTGTAATAGTACACCCACATTTTGCCAGTTATGTTGTAGTCCCATGTAATAGGGGGCGAGCCTATTGCCATTGACCGGGCACTAATCCAAACTCAGGTCTATTATTGAGAATTTTCCAATGAAAAAACCCAATAACACTTTGCCCGACCCGGGAATGGAACCCAAGACCACACGCTCAGCAGTTGCGCTAGTAAAGACACTCGCTTCAATCAATAATTTTTTACATTTACAATAACTATTATCATTTTAACGACTGTAAAATTACTACTTTACAGGCTATAGAATCCTTCTAATGTCTTTTAAGACACAAATAAACTATAATAATGGCTTATTCTCAGCTATAAAGAACTTTTATGTCTTAATTCACATAATAACAACACTCATCATATACATATTCCATACTTCCCTAATAACGGCGCAACTGAAAAATTTACACGGAAAAAAATCGCACGAACAAAACGCGGAGCGTGTTAAAAATTTATTTTGAATGGCGATTCATTAAAAGCGTCCTGAACGGGGCTGTTGCGTCGGCGATAGCGATCGTGAAGAAATTACACTTCCTTCCTTATCGCCGGCGAGCGAAATACGGCAGTTCAACGTTGAAAGTGATTAATTTCAATACTAACGACTCTCTAGCTGAAAAATTTCATGGTTTGTCTTTTGACAAATATTTTTAGTATTCCAAAGAGACTGCTATTTACGACAAATGTGTAATCTGTTTAAAAAAGCAGCTCTTCATAACTATCATCCCTTAAGTTCACAAAATAATGCTTCATCATCATTTCAGCCTAAAAACGTCCACTGCTGGACATAGGCCTCCTACAAAAGGGGTGGATATGCCATAATCACCACGCTGGGCAGTCGGGTTGGCGATCGCAGTTGGTTGAATAAATACTCAGAGAACGCTGCTGCCCATCCTCAGGTGAACCCCTTGGTCGCTTTTTACGACACCCTCGAGAAGAGACGGGGAGGTGCTTATCTTAAAAACTAAAAAATGTCTTCATAAAATAAAAATAATACTTAAGTACTTGAAAATTAACAACACCAAGGTCCAAATCATCATCATCATTATCATTTCAGCCGAAAGACGTCCACTGTTGGACATAGGCCTCCCCCAAGCATCGCCACAATGACCGGTCCTACGCTTCCCGCAACCAGCGGATTTCAGCGACCTTCACCTGGTCGTTGGTCCACCTTGTGGTGGGGACGCTGCACCTTCCAGTACGCGGTCGCCACTTCAGAACTTTACTGTCCCATCGGCCATCCGTTCTACGAGCAATGTGCTCCGCCCACTGCCACTTAAGTTAGTAAAACAATTATTTATCTCTAGCCAAATCAACGTCGAAAGACCAACGGTCCCGAAGTCAGAAATGAAAGTCAACTTAAAAAGATACATTGTCTCGAAAATTAAACGACAAAATAAAAAGATAACGACACAAATGCAAATGAATCTAGTTTTAAATTTAAATAGCCGAATGCGTCCAAGAAAATGGCTATTCGTTGTTTTAAATGAAAAATGTTTTACAGTAAACCATTTTTATTTCGGGTCGTTGATTAACTTTTTGATTCAATTATGATGAAGGTACATTTTTCATGAGATTTCTGAAATCAATTATGCATAAAAATATGATCATAAGTAAGGAATTTTTGTGCTCCGGCTAATTTAAATCGTTTTCGAAGTATAAATAGTACAAACGCAAACACATTTTTTTTTTGAGACGGAGAAAATGCCTACCGCATGCCACACCACCCGGGGAGGCAGCGTGGTTATGTGGGGCTCGCACCCACTAAAAACTCCGCCGTGTACCTACTCTCGTCTTGGTGGATGAGCCGCGAGAACTGCAATGCATGGCAGCCTAAGACGTACCCTAGCCAGGTGGACCAATGATCTGAAGAAGGTAGCTGGGTGGGACTGGATGCGGAAGGCAGAGGGCCAAGTTTTGTGGCGCAACTTGGGAGAGCCCTACGTCCAGCATTAGACTGCGATAGGTTGAGTTGATGACGATGAAATAGTCTTTGTAAGCAGTACAGGCTGTATGCCAGGATGGATAAATGAAGACCTCTCCAAAGCAATTGAGCTGGACTGATTAAGCAATGTTGTGTCGTTTTGTAAATGTTTACGACTAATAGTAGACTAGAACAGTCATAGTCAGTCGGCTGCATGACAGTGGTAACACTTAAATTAGAAAACCGTCAATGTCAAACTGTTACCACTGACGTGTGGTCGACCGTACTACTCGATCTAATAATGAATAATATTATAGTATCACCAATACTTTTTTTGGTATGTATTTCATACAAATTGCAACACTTTTACCGCTCCGACTCGTCTAAAAATAAACTCCTCACCAGCCACAAATTGCCAATTAGCTAACCTATTTACACATTCCTTTAAAAACTTCCAATCAAACCTAATTGCTAATCAAACACCGCTATTTCATATAAAAAAAAAACGACGACGTTTACCTACAAACTCGTAAATTCACACACGTTCTCAATAAGGACATTACAAGTGTTAAGCAGTTGGAATCGGAGAAAACCGGTTTAGACTGGTGCGAACTGGATGAAGGACCGCTAATTGGCGACGAGACGCATTTAATGCTAACCACCGGCCTTCTTTGGCACCTCCACACATTAATATGTGAATTACTTAATAAAACTCGTACGTTGAATAAAAATGCGTTTAAAATGTTAACGCAACCGGTGTTAATGACGCAGAAAATTCAGTTTTAGCAGTAGACGTTGAGAATTTTTTATGCTACTAGTTCAAAGCAGGACATACAAATTAATTTTGTTCAATTTAACCTTTTAACACTCTTATATTTGAAGTTAAAATGCAAGTTAAAGTGGATGCTAATTTCATGACTGTTTTGAATAGGTTTGAAGCGGTTTAAGCCGGTTAAAAGCGGATAATTGGCGACGAAATATCGTGTATAGCGCTAACCACTATCATTAGCGCTATTTTGCGTCTCGACACTTTAATGTGTTAAGTTCATAATAAAATTCGTACGGCAAATTGTGATGCGCTCTGTCTTTGAAGTGAATGTTTAACCGTTTTGTAAGCTACCTGCTAAATCTATAATAGCACCTTGGACGAATAAAAAAGGCGGACGGAATCTCGCTACACAAAAAGTGAAGCACCAATAGTAAGACGGCTCGCTTAAAAGTACGAACTGGCACGCACACATTCACACCCATAGTAAGACAAAAAACAGCGATAATGCAGCAAATCTCGTGTGATGATCATTATCGTAGTGTCACAAAAAAGTAACAATATATAGATATCTGGTGTATTAAAATTTTGTCGAAATTATAGTGGGATTAGGAAAAAACGAAGAGCTTCAATCTTTTCTTAAGGAGATTCCGTCCGCCATTTTTTATTCGTCCAAGAATAGCTCTACATGAATACTACACGTTATTAGCTATTTTTGTTTTCTCGAGTACAGAGTTGCTCCCATAGTAAAATTTGTTCGCATGGTGCGTACATCCGTTATAAAGGACCGCAGCTTATAATTTTACACTATAAATAATTTTCACTCGACCTTTACCTAATCTAAAATCGCTAGAGACACAGACCTCTTTCTACCTAGACCAGAGAGCAGTTATTTTGCATAGCTTATCAACGTCAGCACTAAATTTCTAATGTAATGAACATTTTCTCTCGCATAGGTACATACATCAAAGCAGTTATTTTTAATTAAACAAAGCGTAAGTACGCTTTAATTAAAAATAACTGTTTTATTAAGTTATAACGTTGCTTTGAAAGGTAAAAAATGTGTAGTGTAGTTATTAAGACGCTATGAATGATAATATTTTTCCATAAAATTCTGACGTCGCGTATAATCTTATTATGTAACTACCTATTATAATTTATTGAATGATTACGAATATGATTATATCACTTGTAAAAAATCTATATTCCAGCCGTTGAGAAGTAAATTCAGTTTCTTATTAAATATCCGGTTTTAAATATGCATAATTATAGAATAATAGTTTCCGCTACGCTCAGCGGACACCAATTATTAATCTATGTGCATAATGTTATAATTGTAATGCTTTCTTTGTTATTATCTGTACAATATTCAGACACAATTGTCACATTTTTATTCAGAACTAGCTGTGCCCGCGACTCCGTCCGCGTGGATGTCGGAAAATAACATCGTGTCATAATTATGAACACAATATCTTCAAATATATACATATAAGCGCCTACACAGACGATTACACTATTTACCGACCATATTATATTTTGTTTTTACAACTAACCGGCTAAGGTGATGGAATTTCATGGAATTAGCCCTAAACTCCCTCATTCTGAGAAGACGCTCGTGCCCAGCAGTGGGAAGTAATTGGGCTGGTTATGTTATTCTATAACACTAACCACATCTCTTCTTATGCTGAGAAGAGGCCCGTGTCCAGCAGTGGGACTGTAATGGGCTGGTAATGTTATGTTATTCTAGAATACTAATAATATCCAGTTCATTAACTCTTCTCATTTTGAGAAGAGGGCCATACCCAGTAGTAGGACAGTAATGGGTTGACTACGTTATGTTATTCTATATTTTATAGTTTCTTAACTCTTCTCGTTCCAAGAAGAGGTCCGTGCCCAGCAGTGGGGCAGTAGGTAATGAGCTGATTATGTTATGATAATCTATTACACTAACAATATCCAGTTCCTTAACTCTACTCATTCGAAGAAGAGGGCAATGCCCAGCAGCGGGACAGTGATGGGCTATGTTATGTTATTCTATATTTTCTATAATACTAATAGAAACCAGTTGTATTTTTACGAACCTGCAACCTGCAACCAACCAACAATCATGACCTCTACTTTGTATGCAACTTAATACAATAGAGGGGTCAAGCTGTATCGCTGGATCTAATCAACCGATTCAGATAAAACATACCCTATATTTTAAGTTAGAGTAATACCAATACAAATGCTAAGTTTCATTACGATCCGTTCAGCCGTTTTCACGTGATGAGGTAACAAACAGACAGACAGACATAAATTTTTTAAACGATTGATTCGTGTTCTTTAGCCTATTTCTAGTCCCCCTAGCCGGTTTTCGCGAAAAAAAACTCAATGTACAGACTTTTCGACCTTTACAGTTTTATTATAGTATAGAAGATAAGAATAGTTTATTTGTCAAACATAGCTAGGTTTACATAAGTATTAGATAGGTTTATTTAATACACGAAATGAAATAATATTAAAATTGATAATTAATTATAAGTACACACTTGCTTTGCAGACCAAAGTGTTGAAAGTATGTCTCTAACTACAATTAATTTTAATAAATCTTATAGAAAAGTAGTAACAACCTTGAATAGGACAAAAATAATTAAGCTTGCCATTATAACTTTAAAAAGTAAACTTTCTTCTCACATAGGAAATGCTGATGCCATCTGAGTAGTTTTTAAAGTATCCGATTTGTATAATTATTTTAAACATCAAATAATTTCATTTCCTTTCATTTCTAACCCAGTGTTGATTATTCTATATATATAGGTATTGCGAAAGATATACATAGATCCTGGATGTACAGGAAATAGCTAACTTTATCTAGACATTCCATCTCGATCCATCGACTTTGTAAACCACCTTCTAATTAGACTCAGATCATCACAGTGACTTAACAGTAGTTAACAGTAGTTTACATAAAATACGAACGCATTCATTGGTTGAACGGCCATTACCGTCTTGTCACACCAGACCTGTTGATTCGATCGGTGTTATTGGAAGCGATTTGCGGATCGGCCCGATACGTCGTTATCGCCTCGGGCGAATAATTTGCGCTTTAAAGTCGCAAATGAAGGCGGCAGCCATTTTTTTTGTTGGCGGGATAATTTTCGTTAAATTGATGGGCCGTAATTTTAGGTGAGTTTGTAGGATGGTATTAATTTATTGATTGGTGTGATAATAAATTGTGGGGTGTATTTTGGTGCTGTTATTTTCTTGTTGTATATTGATGGTGTATTACGTAACAAAATTTTATGTCAGCGTCTTTTTGACTGTTCCGGCATTTTCGGATGTTAAAATGTGTAATTACAGTTTTTAGTGTTTTATACGTTTAAGTAATTAAAATTAACATAACGCATAACATAACATTACGCCTGTATTTCCCCGAAGGGGTAGGCAGAGGTGTAATAGTACACCCACATTTCGCCAGTTATGTTATAGTCTCATGTAATAGGGGGCGAGCCCATTGACCGGGCACAAATCCAGACTCCGAGCTGCTACTGAGAATTTCCTAGTGAAAAAACCCAATAGCACTTTGCCTGACGCGGGAATCGAACCCAGGGCCCCACGCTCCAACCGTCCCCACGTCCTACCGACCGCCCTGGCCGTCCAAATCCAAATCATGGTACCCAGCCGCGGCGTTGGTCCCTCAAACTGCTTGATCAAGATTTGCTTGTTGTAGCTGCCTGCGTCGCGGCGTGGTCGGACAGTTGGGACTCTGAAGAGATCTTGATCGATCCGGAGGTGGAAGTGGCTTGGTTTCGGGAGATGATGGCGGCAATTTGTGATGCCTCAATGCCCCGGGCCAGGCGTGGCGGATCTCGGTCGGTGTACTGGTGGTCAGATGACCTAGCGCAACTTCGCGTGGCATGCTTGTATGGTCTCGACGCCAGTACACACGAACCCGGCGACGACGAAGAGCCACAGCCAAGGAGATAGTCATCAACTATGCAGCATATCGGGTGGCTACGAAGGCGTTCCAAATTGCAATCGAGAACGCCAGGGTTCGGTCTTGGAGAGAGCTCCTGGAGGGACTAGACAGGGATCCTTGGGGGAAACCATACAAGATAGTCTTGGGCAAGCTACGTCCATGGGTCCCCCCACTTACGGAACCCTGGATCCAGACTTGTTGGGCAGAGTTGTTCATACCCTATTCCCAACAGTCCGGGAAGGTCCCTCAGTGCCCCCAATGACTTCACCAGATTGGTCCGAGGACTTGGGGGTGACAAGAGAGCTAGACCGGCCCGTTAGTCGCCTGAGGACCCGGAACACCGCGCTTGGACCTGATGGCATTCCGGGTCGAGTTTGGGTGCTGACTATGGCTGCTCTGGGGGACAGGCTAAGACGGCTGTTCACAAGCTGCCTCCATCAGAGCGTGTTTCCCTCCGGCTGGAAGGAGGCCGGATTGGTCCCAATAAAGAAGGAAGGCAGGGCCGCAGATTCTCCCTCTGCATACCGCCCCATATGCCTGCTCGATGAGGCATCCAAGCTATTCGAGAGAATAGTTGCCGAACGCCTCGTTGAGCACCTGTCGCAGGTCGGTCCCGACCTCACCGATAGTCAGTACGGCTTCCGGCAGGGGCGATCCACAGTTGACGCGATCCTACGTGTCCGCTCGCTGTCGGAGCAGGTTGTATCCCGGGGTGGGGTATTGTCGGGGCCTATCTTCGCGACAAGCACGTTAGCTACGTGGGTAGGGACGGTTGCGTCCATCGCAGGGGGATTAATTGTGGGGTTTCACAGGGGTCGGTACTCGGCCCGCTCTTGTGGAACCTTGCATATGATGCGGTCCTGCGTGTCGATCTCCCCACTGGCGTCAGTGTGGTTTGTTACGCTGACGACACTTTGGTGCTGGCCGGCGGGGACACCTTTGATGGGACCATCCGGCTTGCTGAGCTCGGGGTGGCAAAATTCGTGGCCAAAATCCGCGACCTGGGATTGCAAATTGCGCCCCATAAAACTGAAGCACTATGGTTCCACAACCTGCGGCGAGGCAGGGAACCACCCAGCTCGTTGGTGATGCGCAAGTCCAGGTGGGCCGGTCCTTGAAGTACCTTGGCCTCATCCTGGACAGTCACTGGGACTTCAAAGAGCATTTCAACCGCCTGGTCCTCCGGATCGAGAAGGTAGCCGGTGCACTGCATAGTCTGCTACCCAATCTCGGGGGACCTCGGGAGGAAGTTCGCCGCCTCTATGCGGGAGTTGTGCGGTCCATGGCCCTTTACGGGGCACCTGTATGGTCACACCGACTGTCAGGCGTCCGGCGCTCCAGAGCGAAGTTCAACAGCCTGCAGCGCAAAGTGGCCATCCGGATCGCACGAGGATACCGAACGATATCCTTCGAGGCGGCAACTGTCCTGGCACGCTTTCTGCCGTTGGACATTTTGGCGGACATGGACGCGAGGGTCTACTATCGGATCCGCGCCATCCGTCAAAGCGGTGGAAGCGCGCCTGCGAGGGCGTTTGAAATGTTGAGGTGGCAGGAGCGACGTCATGCACTCGAGAGGTGGCGCGAGCGGCTAGAAGGGCCGCAGTATGCGCACAAGCGTGTGGTCGCAGCTGTCCTGTCGTGCCTTGAAGCCTGGCTGGAGAGGAGTGAGCGTGTCACCTACCGGCTTACTCAGGTATTCACCGGGCACGGTTGCTTCGGTGAGTACCTGAATAGGATCGGACGCGAAGCCACGGCAAATTGCCATCATTGTGGGAATGACCAGGACACCGCACAGCACACACTTGAGGAGTGCCCTACGTGGAGCTCAGAGCGGCGGGACCTGGTTGGGCAGATCGGGCAAGATCTTTCTCTGCCAGCAGTAGTGTTGGCTATGCTGGCAGAGCCAACGGCTTGGATGGCCGTGGCGTGGCGCGTTCCTTCTGTGAGACTGTCATGCTCCAGAAGGAGGCCGCAGAGCGGGATCGGGAGAGGGCCAATCCCGCTCGGAGACGGAGGCACCGGGGAGGCAACCGTCCTGGCGCACAGCCCAGATAGGGCTACACGCCGCATCCCCTGTCATCATATACTGGCAGGGGACCCTTGGGGATCGTGGGCGTTAAGAGTGGGGGACTCAAGGCGCCCATTACACGACCCTATGGAGGACAGTAGTACGTTGTGGTCGCGTACTGCTGTGGTGTGGAAAGTACCGCTTTCCCGGGACGTGCCAAATGGCATAAAGATAAAGATATATTTATTTGCAAAAACATGTGTAGATAATAATGTGTATACATAGCACCAGAGGGGCACCGGCGCGGTCCACAGGAGTTCCCGGAGCTCCTCTATTTTGTGCTGAGGTTGGCCACCGTGTGGTTTTAGTCGGTAGGAGTCCGACATACCCCTTTGCCTTCCCCAGTCATAGGGTATCCATGAGGATTTCGACTCGTAAACAAAAAAAAAACAAAAAAAGGACCCCACGCTCAGCAGTCGCGCTTGCTACCACTAGACCAACGAGGCAATGATATTTAAAAGTATAGATATATCATACCCTAACTAAACCAGCGAAAAATTTGTTCCGTACGCAGCGCCAGCACAATACATACAACGTGTATCAGAAATGCGTGGTCATATTTGAAGAGCTTATTCAGGGGATCCTTATATTTTGTCGAGCGACATCGATGATTTAGTAGGGATCAGCTGATATTTTTTTCGCGATTTCAGGATTGGTCCCCTAGTAAAAGTTGTTCTATGCTATGCCCTGAATGAGCTCTTCAAATATGACCACGCATTTCTGATACACGTTGTATAAACTAGTGCAAAGTAAGTAAGTTGGTTACTTTAAGTTAGTTTCACGTCATAATTAGTACACTTTCTGTACACACATGATGGCATTTTTGTATTTTTTTTGTCACACGTCTCGCTTGGCGCCATTCTTGATGGAGACTGGTAGCAAAACGTCTTAATTAGGACGTTTTCGAGTCTTCAGATTGCGCGCGCAACAACATATCTATACTTTTTGCTATGCTTAATATACTACTGTTTATTTTCCCTACTGTCATAAATAAATACCTGGTTTCTTCACAAGTCTTTCCTTATAAGTTACCAGAAATTCTTTTGTGTAACCTGATTTTGACCATCCAATATACAGGATTGCCACCCCCAGCTCATCAAAATCACACATTTTATTATTCATAGCTATCATCAGATAAGCTTTACAACATTAAACGACCATTTAACGTTTGTAGGGTGTACAGACTAAATGGTTCGTTAAATATTTTTGAGTTTTAAGCCATTATGTGTTTTCGTCTGGCGTTGTAATTTCAGAGGGCTGCTCATGACGATTTATGTTTTGTTGATGTTTTACTGTTGTTGACTGAGGGATCCGTTTGGATTTCCGGGTTGAAGGGCTATTTTTATTTTTATGTTTTTGAAGGATTTTTGGGAGCTTAAAATCGAGAGTTTTTTTTGTAAATGTTGTCGTTTTAAAAGGAGTTTTGTTCTTTTTTTAGCATACAACCTACAGGTACATTTGCCTCAGTAACTATGAAACTAAATATGAAAAATACAATACAAAGACATTTTAATAATTAAGAATTAAAGAATTCTATAACAATGCTTGAACATCGACGTCAAATGAAAGTATGAAATGACAGTTCTTAAAATTCACACTTGAGCATCGTTCTGTTACCGACCTAAAAGACGTATTCTGTGCAACACGATCGCGAAAGCGCGGCTATAGATTTGGTAAGAGACCAATCGTAGAGCCTTGTCAACCTTATATAAGCAGAGCTATGCTTGAGCTTGTTAGAATCCATAGAAAATGTAAGCCATAGAAAATAAAACATTGTTAAAAAGAAATAAGTAACTCTAAAATGCACGGGTAAATGCGTTAAAAATAATAAAATAATAACTTCTTAGGTTTTCGCGATCACTACACATTATAATAAAACAAAGTTTAACCGGATTAAATCGCGTATATTATTTAAATTGGTTTCCATGACGTTTCGAAAGCTTTGCAGCATTTCGTGGTCGCAGGTGGACTAAGATGACAAGCGTCTTTACAAATATTTCTAAAAAATTATTTTAATCTACCGTACAATATTATTAATTAAAATCGTTTCGATGCACGCAGTAATCACTCACAATATCATTATCTTTTACAGTGTTGCGTGCTGTTTGGGACTTGATTATTTTTAGGACTGGGTTCCAAACACGTGGTAGCAATACATAACAATATATAGCAATATATATAATATACGCGATTTAATCCGGTTAAACTTTGTTTTATTATAATAATAAAATAATTAACTATAAAATCTTTTGGAAATTACAAGATTAAAAATAGACTAAATAACCAAAAATATTATTGAAGAAGCCGCCACCTATATTTGATGGTTAAAACGATTATTATTCGAAAGCTCACGTAAAATGAAGTTACGTAAACAGCAAGTTAAACTCAGTCCAAGTATATGACAAAACTGATAACACTGGAACTCAGCTGCGTCTCTCCCGGGGGCCAAGTGAGTTAGTGGCCAAGTTTTCATACGGAGCTGTGAGTTTGGAGATACGGTAGTGTTAAAGTATGGTAAGAAAGCTTTAGCGTCACTATTAAATGCTTTATGCTTGAGCATAAAATCTGAATTCTGTGTTTCTTTTATGGAACAACGAACAATCATTTTTAACCGATGAAAAAAAGGAGGAGGTTCTCAATTGGACGCGTATCTTTTTTTTTTTTTCATGTATGAACACGCATAACTTTTTACAGAGTAGTCCGATTTTTATGATTCTTTTTTTAATGGTTAGGGTATATCTCGAAGTTGGTCCCATTTAAAATTGAAAATCAAAATCCACCCCTAAGGGTTGTTCACCCACTGAATTTTACCTGTTAACCGATTCTGTTGACTTGGTCGAACTTGGCCTTGGCACACATAAATGCAGTTGACACTAAATAATGGAGACCACAAATGTTTGTTTGGCGCTGATTCATCATTAGTTATTAACATTAAACAAGCGTAGCATTAATCGAGCGTAGCTCTGGTCGAGCGTGCGAGCGAAGCGAAGGGGCGACAAAGCGAGCCTTCTGGCGGAGCAAACTCGGAAACACTTGCTCACGTTGCCGGGCGTTCAGGTTTTAGACTTATTTATTTTTTGTATTTTTCGTCACTACAGCCCTGTGACAGACAGACTAAACAGAAGAGACATTCGTCGTTTCAATGTGCAGTTATGTTTGTTAATGTTTAATATTAAAAGCTTCATTTTATTTTTCGCTTTTCAGTTTCTGTTTTCGTCGGTTCAATTTTTTGTTAAAAAGTTTTTTAAGCTTACTAGCCCATGACCGCAGCATCACCCGCGTATAATTCGGCTTATTTACTACTTCCTCCTATCTTAAAGAGCGTATTGAGTTCATCTGTGATACACATAAACTATCTTTGAGATTATAAGAAAACTTAAAACTAAAGATGCCCATGCATTCCGCACGATTCTATGACCACTCTTTTACTATACAAAACCACGTGCCTGTGGAATGCACTGCCGCTGCCGGTGTCTGTGAGATGTGCTCAATCGTTGCCAGCTTTCAAGAGAATGTTAAAAGACAACATTTAGCTCCTTAAATTGTTACATTTTTATATTACAGTTATTAGATATTTGTATAATATACATGTAGTTATATTATAGGTTTATATATAGTTACTAGCTGTACCCGTGGCTTTGCCCACGTTATCATAAGGTAAACATTCAAATAAGTCAAATTTCAAAGATGATGGACAAATGATAGCAATAATTAATTTTTTGCCATTATTTTTTTGTTAAAGCGCTGGGCGCAAAGTCAAAGACTAAAACGTAAACCGAGAACTAAGGCCACAAACAAATTTTGAGCATAATTTACAAAAATAATACAGAATGATGTGAATGTATACAATAAAACGCCTTTATATAAAACTTCTCTATAAACTATATTCGAGGTTTTACCTTCAGCAGCCAAAATGTACAGAGTGTCAGGTGTCAGGGCTGGTGACGCGAGAGCAAGCGACGTACAGTTGTCGATGTTAGAAGCAGCTGGTCCTGAGGTCGACATCCGCAGCCTTCAGTGTCTGCCCCTGCGACTTATTGATAGTTATTGCGAAGCACAGACTGACTCACAGGAAACTGTATGCGCTTGAATTGGAAAAGGTAATTGTTGCGAATCAGTGGTATACGTGGAATAAACACTGTCTCGCCAGCGGCACACCCAGTGAGAATCTGCCTCTACAAGGGATAAAGTATATATAGATAATAACTTCTTAGGTTTTCGCGATCACTACACATTATAATAAAACAAAGTTTAACCGGATTAAATCGCGTATATTATTTAAATTGGTTTCCCTGACGTTTCGAAACGAAATGCTGCAAAGCTTTCGAAACGTCAGGGAAACCAATTTAAATAATATACGCGATTTAATCCGGTTAAACTTTGTTTTATTATAGATAGATATCTATAATGTGCCTCTGCAAGGATATGACTTTGAGTCGGGACCTGTTACACAGCTTAGGCGGTGTTAAGTTCCGCAAAAGCATAATCGGGACACCGACTTAAAGTTTGATAAGATGGGAAGGAAGTCCACTTTCTCAACGAATAGACTTGTAATAAACTTTTTAACAAAAAATTGAACCGACGAAAACATAAACTGAAAAGCGAAAAATAAAATGAAGCTTTTAGTCTTTTCCTAAATTAACTAATGTAAAGAACTAATTATGAGTCGGCGCAAAACAAACAAACAAAGTGCGTGCAAGTTGCAAGTGGTCGAGCGGAGAACGCATTTTTGGAATGTTATTGTTTATCGTTGAAAATTTCACGCTGTTATGTTGTTTTTATAATTTATTTAAAGTAACTAAGCGGCGCAAATATAGTAACCTATCAGGTAATTATGACTTTGTGCCGTTTAGGGTCGAAACTCTCGGGTCATGGGGTCCGAGTGCGCGATCCCTTTTTAAGGAAATCTCTAAGAGGCTGGTCGACACTTCGCGTGACCAAAGGGCTGGCTTGTTCTTTGGTCAAAGAATAAGCGTTGCCATTCAACGTGGCAACGCTGCCAGTCTTCTGGGCACTATGCCAGATGACAGCGGTGTGGAGGAATATTTTGACGCCTAGGCGCGCCTTTTTGTATCATTTTATTTGGAACTTTGTAAATATTGTATCATTTTATTTTGTAGTTTGTAAATATTTTCTATTAACTAAATTATAATAACTGTATTTAATTTTATTGTAAATTGTTCATGAATACAGCTAATGTTTTATATTTAAAGTAATTTAATGATCTTCGTAGATTGTTAAAAGTTTTATTTTTCGTCGGTTAAAAAATGTTCCATGTGGTGCCGGACACAAAGAATATAGATGTGGTGATCTTTCTCTTCTCGTGAGTGTCTTTAAAGACGACTAAGGAGTTCACCAGAGGATGGGAAGCAGCGTTTTCCGCGTATTTATTCAAGCAACTGTGATCGCCAACCCGCCTGCCAAACGTGGTGATTATGGGTGTTTTAGGGGAGGCCTATGTCCGGCAGTAGCCATTTTTCGGCTGAAATTTTCATAATAATTGATGAATTCTTTGGATTGTAAGCGGAGTGGTTATTACATTTTTGATAAAAAGGTTTTTGATTAATTTCTTACAATTTTTGGTTGAGGCGTACGTTACCCTGAGAGTTCAAAGTTACCTTGGTTTATTTTACCAATTATGTCTTAAATAGAGCAATCATAGTTGTAGTGTGTAGGTTAATCATATTACCTAAACGTAAGCTAATTATAAGTAAGTAAGAATTATGTACTTTCAAGTTGTGAGCGCGCTTAGTCTTAAGTTTGATGTGGAGACATTATAACGTACTTTTACCTAACAATACGTCTTTCATTGGAAGCCTCTACCTTCAACCTTTACATGGCGACCCTGCCACCAGGGACCATGGCCATCGGTTGCAGTGGGTCAGGTGGATAATTTTGATACATTTTCGGTGTTTTTGTCATGGGAAAATCCTACTCAAAGGAAGAGGTCATCGTCGCACAGAATGCGGCCGGAGCGAGTTCCAATGATGAGCATCTAAAGGACATTGGCAATCACCTCAGCACTTAATTTTGATGGCGTTTTTTGGAATAGCTGCGTTATATGGCGCTTATCATTTCTACAAAAAGTGCCACAAGCGATGGATTCATGCGGAAGTGGACGGACACATTCTACAACGCCTGCAAATTAGGATGTCGGCGCACAGGGATCGTATTGCAGAGAATGTGGGCGCTGTTTAGGAGGTTATGTAAAAGACTGTGACGAGTTTAAAATCAAGATGAAAAAGTGTAAAAAGAAAAAAATACTAATTCAAAAATAAACTGAGTGGAAAAAAAAAATAAGTGCGAAATAAAGAGTGTTTACGGAAAATTTATTTAGAGGCAGTAAGTTCTAGGTATATTAAAAATGTTTTATTTTAAATGTGTTCTTAGGCTACAGAATAGGATCTATATATGCTAGATAAGATAAGATTTAAATAATTATGTTCATTTACGTAAATAAGGTCAAAAAAAAAGTTCAATAAGAAGTATTGAAAATAAAAAATATTAGAATCGAATAATTTGTGTACAGAATACGAATATTTTGTGTTGAACATAATATTTGAAATTAAAACCAAGCAGTGGTCTTATACAATTAAACTAATAAAAGAATTAGAAAAATCACTATGATTTACCAAACATTCTTGATTTCGATAAGGAAAAAATAAAAGTATAATGGAGTACGAAATCAAAACCGTGCCGTTGATGAATGATGATGATGAGAAGATGACTCGCTAATTAATCGATGCCATCGATCTAGTAGCATGTTAGATAAAAATCAACATGCTCATCTTATATTTCATGACGTATAATAATCGTGGTCGCAGCAATAGACGTTATGAAAGAAAAAAAATTGGTTTCCTAGTCGTGGAAATCGTGCTGGATTTAATGGCAATAATCAGTATCGAGATAATTTTTCTAATTGAAGTCGACCATTTAATTAAGTGCGTATACCCTAATTAGATCGCTAGGATTCAATAGAGGACTTTCAAAATAATTCAGTAAATGAACCAGAGCAAGATGAATCTCTTAACCATTTTTTTTCCGTGCCTAAGCAGGTGTTCACTTTATAAGGCGTTAATCACGCAACATTTGTATTACACGGTACAAAAATTCATAATTTTATTGAATCAGGTGCATCAATTTGAATTATAAAATTATCATATTTATTATAGAGAAACAAAAAATTTCAGTAATCAAATATTACTATTAATAGGAGGAAATTTAACTTCTGTTGGTTATGTTTATTTGAAATTATTGAGCGAAAATGTAGTGTTATTATAATTTAAAAAAAAATCGCGGTAGGTAATACAGACGGAATTGTGGGATAAGATTTTTTAATTTAGGGCTAAGTTAGACTATCATAATAAAAGTTTAAGTTTGTTTAGTAATGGCAAAGAGAATGCCTATATTCATCGACCATGTTATATTCGTACCACCACGATAACCACGATGCGAAGTAATAAGATACGTCCCCGTGTCAGTAGATAGCGATTGTTTTGCCTAAAGAGATAATAAGTGGCGTATTTTTAGAAGGTTCAATTGCATCTCGTTTTTATGGAAGGATTCCACCTTACGCCGTATTTATATGGCCGTAAGTTTATTATACAGTAGGTACAAACGGTAATAATCCGGACTGTACAGTATAATTCGTTATTATATCTATTTAATATGACTACATGACTATGACTACCCCTTCAAGTCAGTAACAAATTTTCATTTGACTAGAGAATATGATTTTGATGTGACGTATGTTAAGGGCTTGGATAATATAGCTGCAAATATGTTATCTCGAGTTCTTATAACAAGTGAGGATTTTAAAGGCATGAGTGAAAGTATGGCATGTGTGATGACGCGAAGTATGGCAAAAAAGGTAGAACAATTAATTGATTTCAAGGATATAAAGTTCAAAACTAATTTCCCACGATACCCGGTCCGATCAACCGGCTGTCGTCGAGGTTCTCAAACGTACCAAGGACGATATTGAGTTAAAGATAATGAATGACTGACAAAGATGCGCGCGAGATACTGAAAAACAAAAACATTGTTTTTGTGTATCAAAAACCCAAAAGTACAATTTTTATAAATCCAAACTCTTTATCAACTTTTGCGCGAGGCGCACTGTTGAAAGATTTGGTACAATTAAGTGAAATAAATAAAGTTAAAAAAGCTTTAATACAAAACGATTCATTTAATAAAAAATATAAAAAGACAGCGGTCCGGACCGCACAATATTATTATATTGAGCGGAGTATAGACTATCACTAATGATGAGTCGAAAACTATAATATTAAATGATTTTCATTTATTGCCGTATAGTGGGCACTGGGCACGCAGGTGTTCAACAAATGATAAATAATAGGTACTATTTTTGGCCCGGATTGCAAAAACCCCGTAGCAGAATATGTAAAATAGTGTAACAAGTGCCAAACCCAAAAACATACTAATCACCATACAAAACAGCCCCAAATAATAAAGTCGTTCCTTATTGGGCATTTTCATACAATACCTACATCCGTTCACAATGAGACTTGTTACACTCCTTTCGAGTTAGTATTCGGGCGAAAGTGCATATTATTATCTAGTAATTTGACAAATAGTGTTCAACCACTATATAATTTCGATGACTATAGTTTGATTAGTTTGCTAAAATATGATAAGAATAGTAATGATATAAGTTATAAGATAAATGATTTAGTTTTGTTCAGAAATGAAGTAGCACGTAAGTTAGACTCAGTGTATACAGGCCCTTATCGTGTTATTCAAGACTTAACATGTAATTATAGAAATTAACAATAAACATGTAACAGTACATAAAAATCGCACTAAGCGTTATCATTAGGTACCAGGCGTGGGAACGGAGCCCTGGGAATGGAAATGTTATATGATACCAACTCGATTACGAGAATTGTTTTAAATTACAGAATGTATCTACTTATTGTAATTCGCATTGTAATGACTTGTTTATTTATAGGTATGTACTTCCTCATTTTGTATGAAAATAAAATAATGATTTATTATTATTTTATTTAAAAAAAATAAGGGGGTCGTGTAGTGTGTAGGTTAATCATATTACCTAAACGTAAGCTAATTATAAGTAAGTAAGAATTATGTACTTTCAAGTTGTGAGCGCGCTTAGTCTTAAGTTTGATGTGGAGACATTCTAACGTACTTTTACCTAACAATACGTCTTTCATTGGAAGCCTCTACCTTCAACCTTTACATAGTATACATCCATGCTGAAATTTTAATCGCTTCTTTCTCGAATAGGGGTCATTGTACTCATCATTATGAACAACTTTTACAATGAACAGACTCTGAAATCGCGGAAAAAAAAATCAGGTAGTCCCTACATTTTATCGATTTAAGTGAACACAAATGTAGGGACCAATTGATTTTTTTGCGAGATTTCGTCGTTGGTCCCATTATGGGATAATGATGAGTACAATGACCCCATTTCGGGAAAGAAGCAATTACAATTTCAGCATGTATATAATTGACTTTTATGTTTTTTTTTTGCTACCATTTTAAAGTACTGTTTTACAAGCATATTTTTATGCATGTTTCTGAAAGGAAAACGCCATTCACCACACAAAACCACTATCTATTTATCTACCACATCCCATTTGAGCAAGTAGCATTTCTCTCCAAACTTTTGATATAATGTTACGTCAAGCCTACTGAATATTTCATTAACAAACGGCGCTTTTTAGGGTTCCGTAGTCCTACAAGGAACCCTAAAAAGTTTCGTTTAGTTTCGTCATGTCCGTCCGTCTGTCCGTCTGTCCGTCTGTCCATCTGTCCGTCTGTCCGTCTTTCCGTCTGTCCTAATCCTTTACAGCTTAATAACTTCTACAGTTATAAACATAAGTGACTGAAATTTTGTTAAAAAAGAGTATAGGTATAGATCTCAATTTTAAAAGAATAAAAAAATCGTGGTTACGTAATTTAGGGGTGGCGCCCATACATGTGAAATGGGGATGAAAAATTTTTTTTCGCTGCACCCCCTCTTGTGGGGTATCATTGAATAGGTCTACTAAAATGAAGACAATGTTTTAAACATCACTTTTTTATCAAGTGTACCATCTGCGAAATATAGCCCCCCAAATTGGCTTGCAATGTGTCCCCCCCCCCCTGCCATTTCTCAACTAAGCAACGTAGAAACTTATAATCTTCCACATTGATAGATATTTGTAAAAACTCTCTTTTAAAATTATTTTGAGTATAATGTGATTATAAAGTTTTCAGTTATAGAGAGAAAACTGAAAAATACTTAAAACGTCCTTCAAAGGTCATTGACCTTAGAGAAAAATGATCATGGCAAATAATGCTCCTTTAGCTACTATCTATTTGAAAAAATCACAAAAAGTAACTTTGTGTTATGTTGACATGACACATTTCTTAAATTTGGCGCCATCTAGTAATACCATCTAGTACTAACAACACTCTCCGAGTCGCCAATGCTGCCGTCTATTGCATTTGGCGCTGTATAGCGCGCGCCATCTAGCGGCTACTAACAATACTCTCTGAGTCGCCATTGCTGCTGTCTATTGCAAAAACTAAAATAGCCATGTTTAATATTCGATTTGATTTGTTTGTATCACCTACTTAAGGAACCCTATAATACTGAGCATGGCCCAACATGCTCTTGGCCGGTTTTTGTCATGACGCTGAATTTACATGTTATGAGTTAGGCACGTCGTGACGTGTTCGCCTTTTCTTAGAAGCTTTGTAACGTAACACGACGGCGGCGTTACGCAAGTATTTGATCCTAGGTGACTGCTCCAATACAATATTGTTTGGAGATACGTACACGCGTAGCGTCGCGTCGGAGGCACATGTCAAATGTATCTGCTGCAGACTTCAATACAAAAAAAAAAAGACGTGTGGCACTCGGTGACTGCCGCGGTAAAGCTATTGCATAGCATTTTTTATGTAAATACAAAGAGGAGGTGCCCTAACGCCTAAACTCTAAGCAGGCATGAGTCACCAGATTGCGGGATGAAGAGGGGGATTACGCATGCGCAGTAACGGCGATACAACCAATGCTACCTAGAGGCGATTTGCAGAACTAAAGAGACAAGCGTGATATTTCAAAAAGTCATTAAAAGTTCTACTATTCATCGATAGATGGCAAAATTAAAAAGTATCACCGCTGTGCCGGTCGGAGTGGGCGGTGTTAGGTTATTTTCGTAACGGAATTTCTGGATTCGGTCTCCACGCTCAAGGCCCGCGATAGAAACTATGCAATAGCTTACGCGCAGTAACGCCGATACAACCAATGCCACCTAGAGGCGATTTGCAGAACTAAAGAGACAAGCGTGATATTTCAAAAAATCATTAAAAGTTCTGCTATTCTTCGATAGATGGCAAAACTAAAAAGTATCACCGCTGTGCCGGGCGGAGTGGGGGGTGTTAGGTTATTTTCGTTACGGAATTTCTGGATTCGGTCTCCACGCTCAAGGCCCGCGATAGAAGCTATGCAATAGCTTAAAATATTGCTTTACAATGTTAGGAGTCTTCCTTTAAGCAACAATATGCTTGTGTTAGAAAAAAGCACTCTTCCGTTGATTATATAAAAAATCTTATATAATATAAGGCACTGAAGTTTCAATTAGATCTTGCCAGAAGACAGCCTTAGAAAGGCTGTCTTCTGGCATGATAAAATTAAACATAAGAGAAAAGAAAATTATTAAGATTGCGCGAAGTGTGTTTTGTTTGTGTGTATTTTTGTATGTTTTTATCTGTTCAATAATTAGGCTCTAACATACGACGTTCTTTTTGCGCGATTGAGACGGAAGCTTTTTAGTTGACAATCTCTTTGCATGCGGCAGCAGCCGCGTTTCCCGCGTTCTATTGGCAGACTCAACGCAAACCACGCTCATTTAGTGTGGAGTTTAATACGTGGCCATCTCTTAGAATACCAATCGTAGGCTAAAAAGAGCGATAACTTGTCTACGTTAGTCTGTGTGTTTCGGTACGTTCTATTTTTTCGCATACTTTTTGAACGACGTGGATAGGCATGTTCATAAGATAAGATAAGATAAGATAATGTTTATTTGTCATAACATGAGTATACACACAGAGTATGCAAGTTGTACAAAATTATTATAAGATATATCATGTTATACCTTTACGGCATACAAATATAATTTTATTAATGGAGATGTCATTAATCAAATATGTAGAAACTTATACAATACAATACTGAATTCACAATGATAAAATATTAAATAAATGATTAAATTATTAAAATGTTAACTACAATAATGGTTCATAGTTAGTTCATAGTTATTTATTGATAATAGTAATTATTATAAGTCACATTTTAAGTAAGTAAAATTACATTTTCCGTTATTATTATTAAAATTTATTATAATACTATTCTTATTTTGACATATTATATTATAGATTGAGGGAAGTGTCAATATTTTATATTTCTTAAAATAAGGTTTACAACTATCAGTCACGTCCAACCTAAACGCATATTGCACGTCGTTCTTTTTTCGCGCCGTATGCGATGCTTCATATAATTTTGTGTTGTCTAATATCACGTGTAAAAAGAATGCCGTGAAATAGCATGTCGTGTGTTACAGTACTTAGGGTGCACTGCAAAGAAATGTAATTAAATTATCTATTCTGAAAATTGGGCACTAAATCACTTTTAGAGTAATAATGTCAGTTTTCTTTTAAAACTAGTCGGCATCGGTATTTTAGGAGTCAAAGTATTTTCTAAAGTCTAGACCTAAGAATTTATGCTGAGGACAATGCAGAGCAACGGCTGGACTGGCCTTTTGAAGAGAGTACCAGGTCATTTTGAGAGTGTGAGTGGCTTGTCTCAACCGATGGCACACAACACCACCGTGTGACTTAACCATATCTTTGGGAATTCAACAACAATAATAAAACTTCCACGTGTGTCACGTGTTCGGTTATGTTATGTACGAAATTCAGCACATCTTAAGCAGTCAGCTACACTCCTAACCTTGCTGATAAGCTTATCTTTTCATCATCGTCACCAGCCCATTACTGTCCCACTGCTGGGCATGGACCTCTAACATTAGCTGAGGTCCTATTAAGGGGTGAATTTACTCGTCATAATGAACAACTTTTACTATGGGAGCAACCCTGAAATCACGAAAAAACAGCTATTCCAAATATTATGTCCAGCGACATTGATGACTTTGTATGGAATAGATGATTTTTACCGATTTCTGGATTGTTTCCATAATAAAATTTGTTCGTTATGATAACTATATTTACCCCAAAGACCTTAGCTAATAATATTACAGCTTATATTGTATTTGACTTTTGTTCTACAAACAAACCGTTATATACTTTGGCTTTGTCCCCTAACAACAACAAGAGTACACAAATCTATCAGTTCTGGTAATTGAAATCCCATTAGTGTTGGGTGATGAAAATGAAGCGGCCCCGGGGCGGAATCAGATGGCAAATAAAATGCGAATCGCCCTTTTGTCTGCCCCGGGCGGACAAGCAAGATTCAATTTGTCAGGAATCTGGGGGTGGTTTAAGGCACAGAAAATAGTGGGAAGGACTTTGGTGGTACGTAGTCAAAGATATTTAAAAGTACAGATATTCTACTGAACTCGCAATCTGAAGACTCAAAAACTACTTAATTAGGACGTTTTTCTATCAATCCGCGTCAAGTAAGCCGCCGAGCGTGACCGGTGACGAAAAAAAAAACTAATATGCCGTTGTGTGTGTACAGAAAGAGTTCCAATTATGACATGAAAGTAACTTGATGTAATCAACTTACTTTGCACTTATTTATGTGTATTGTGCTGCCGCTGCGTACGGATCATTTTTTCCGTTTGTTTTGTTAGGGTATGACATATCTATACTTTTAAATATCACTGTACGTAATAGTTTTTTGTTAAATAAATGAATACATACAATGGGACATTTTACACAGCACCATCTACTTATCTAGTATATACACACGCCCCACTCGCAAGTTATGTAATGAAACTAATCATAAGTCTATAAAACCTGTAACAATACCATATTCAAGCGAATGAATAATATGATTTGATTTCGATTTGTTAATACTTTCTCCACTGTTTTCTAAGTACTTAATTGACTGCAAAATAAAACCTTAGGACATTAACACAATAGCCGATGAAGTCAAAACTAAAGCTTCTTGTGCCAGCTACAGATGCTGAGCTGAGCTCTGACTTGTATTAAAGCTAACTTAAAAATCATACCTAGCAAAACATACTTAAAAAACGGCCAAGTGCGAGTCAGACTCGCGCAGTAAGGGTCCCGTACCTCTCAACGACGTGATACCCCATAAAATTTACGAGAGTTTATCAAAAGACATCAACGTACAGTGCGCGAAATATGAATTTTTGCATGTCTTTCTTACGCTGGTACCACCACATATGTCTATGTTTGTCTTATTTTTAGTATTTGTTGCTAAACTACATAATATGCACTATAATCTGACTAAGTTTGACACCGTTTTGAAGAAAGAGCAAAAACAAAAACGTTGAAAAAAATGCATGTTTTTTGAGGTTTCTTGTATGGGGACCCCCTTTGGTTTTAGACTTTTTTTTGTTTTTAGTATTTGTCGTGATACACCTCATAGCAACACATATTCTGAGAAAATATCAACCGGTTACCTATTACCGTTTAAAAGATACAGCCCTGTGACAGACAGACGGACGGACGGACGGACGGACGGACGGACGGACGGACGGACAGCGTAGCGAGAGTAATAGGGTCCCGTTTGGAACCCTTCGGGTACGGAACCCTAAAAACGTAAAAATATTAAAATCCAAATAAACAACAAAAACCTCCATCCTACCATCTTGCGGTGTAATCCCAAAACGTCAAGTGAATTACCAATTTAAAATTACAAATACCCCAACAGCAGCTATCCCAACACTGTTCCGCTACCTGTCCTCACTTGAGGACGCAAATTGGTGACACGGAGAGGACAGCCCCAGGGGTCCAGGGTTTTTGTCGTCCGACACCTGCCCAAAAGATCCAGTTTCTTGTTTGTGAATTCTTATTGGAGACAACTGATAAGTTCACTTTTAGTTATCACGATTTGAGAGTGAATGCCCGAATATTAGGTTGCTTTAAGAAAATTAATAACGTTTTCGGGACGTTCCAGCTAAAGGATTTCTAGGAACCCAGACGCTTGGGATCACGGACGCTAAGAGTGGGGGGAATCGAAGCGTCTATTAAGCGACCCTGGGGAGGACAGCAGTACGTGGTGGTCGCATGCTACTGTGGGGACAACAATATTGTTTTCCGGGGACATGCCAAATGGCATAGCACCAGAGGGGCACCGGCGCGGACCACAGGAGTTCCCGGAGTTCCACTATTTTCTGCTGAGGTCGGCCACCGTGTAGTTTTAGTCGGTAGGAGTCTGACATACACCTTCGCCTTCCCCAGACGAAGGCTATCCATGAGGATTTCCACTCGTAAACAAAATAAAAAAGTTACTTATATACCTATTTACGACACTAAAAACTCCTTCCGACAAATCGTCCGAAGTAAACAGACCTCCTAACAGATTTGCGTCGCATACGAGTCAGAGGGGAAATCTATTGGTCCTCAGAGTCGAGACATAACGCTACGACGGCGACGCTTGTTCGACACTCCTGTTGAACGCTGACTTGTGCACCTGACTGTACCTGATTGGAGTCAGGGATTTACGGGACATTAGTTTAGGTTGCTACCTTATTGGCAGGATTGAAAATAAAACACTACTGAGTCAGAGAAAAGATTTGTTTACTTTATATGTAGATTTCTGAGTGAGTTTCGGGGTGTTCTTGGCATAAAACTAAACAAAACGGAACAAAAATAGCTGACGTCACCCGGAAGGCTGTCACAAAAATATCATCATCATCATGATCATTTCAGCCGAAAGACGTCCACTGCTGGACATATGCCTCCCCCAAGCATCGCCACAACGACCGGTCCAGTGCCTTCCGCATCCAGCGGATTCCCGCGACCTTCACCAGGTTGTCGGTCCACCTTGTGGGGGGCCTACCCACGCTGCGCCTTCCAGTACGCGGTCGCCACTCCAGAACTTTACTGCCCCATCGGCCATCCGTTCTGCGAGCATTGTGCCCCGCCCACTGCCACTTAAGTTTGGCAATTCTTCGGGCTATGTCGGTTACTTTCGTTCTCCTGCGAATATCCTCATTTCTGATTCGATCATGCAGGGACACTCCGAACATAGCCCTCTCCATTGCCCTTTGAGTGACTTTGAGCCTTCTTATCAGGTCCATTGTGAGCGACCACGTTTCAGTACCGTAAGTAATTACTGGCAACACACACTGGTCAAAGACTTTCGTCTTGAGACACTGCGGTATTACAAAAAAAAAAGCACAAAAATATACCTTGCACAAATGTCTTATGCATTAAATCCACCTTTGTGTTGGTGATTAAATAAGACATAAAAAAACCTATAAATTGGAATCACTGACAGACCACCTATATCATTGAACTTCGCAACAGCGACAGGCACGAGGCGCTATGTCAACACAACGTGCTGAAATTTACGTCACAGATACGATTTTGCATACCTTTTTTCGAATACTACAGTTCAATGTTCCAACATTGAACTGTAGGCATCTAATGTTCTTTCTTCATCTTTTCAGCCGAAAGACGTCCACTGCTGGACGTAGGCCTCCCCCAAAGGGAGGGGATATGCCAAAATCACCACGCTTGGCAGGCGGGTTGGTAATCGCAGTTGGTTGGTTAAATACTCAAAGAACGCTGCTGATCATCTTCTGGTAAATCCCTTAGTCGCCTTTTACGACACCCATGAGAAGAGGTAGGGTGGTGCAATTCTTTATGTCCGGCACCACACGGAATATCTAAAAAATTAAAGGTTTAAGAAACCCCTACCCCTTCCTTCCTTTGGGGAAATACAGGCGTGATGTTATGTTATGTTATGTTAAGAAATTAATACAATTTTTACTTGGATTATATTTTAATTTAAATCATTTTTGGTTTTCTTTAACTCCTCCAGCCGTAGCCTACGTAATTAACTCTTACAGAGGTGTAAATATGACGAAGTACTTCAATTATAATTATCTTCCATACCGATCTAAAAAAAGTAAATAAATTAGCTGCTCAACATGCGTTGCAAGTTGTAGATGTCAAGGTACGGAAATTGTAGGTAGTTTTTCACTGTTTACATTATAAAAACTAGCCCAGTGCGAGTTGGCCTCGCGCACTTAAGGTTCTGTAGGTCTACTCGCGTTTTACGAACGACAAACGAAGTACGAACTTTCGTTGCGACTGATACTTACATAATAATAAAGATAGGCACATAAAAAAGGCACAATTAAGATAGACTACGGTTCATAGTTGTATACAATTTACCGGAGATGAGAAAAACAAACGTCAAAACACGATCATCGCATGCGATAAGGGAACGATGGTTAATTTCAACGAATTAGCTGTTACCGTTTAAAAGATACATCCCTGTGACAGACAGACGGACGGACCGACGGAAGGATAGCGTAGCGAGAGTAATAGGGTCCGGTTTTGCACCCTTTGGACATGGAACCCTAAAAATATGTTTAAGACTCTTTTGTCGAAAATGTGTCACCCATAATGCAACGTAGAAAACCTTTAACTGCTCCGTAAAACAAGTCATAAATCTTCAATAATGCAACGTTTTCCCTTCATGATTATGTCATTAAAAAGTTACAGTTTATTTTCAAGCGTTACTACCATAAGGGTGAAGACCGTACACAACCAAACGACAGAACGTCCCCCTTCATTACCAGCCATACCACCATAAAAGTCACAGAGTTATTATTCAGCAGTTACAGCGCTATTATAGCACGGCTATAAAACTTACAGCTAGTACATAACTAAGCCAATCTTGGTTTACAACCAATAAAGTTGATACTATAAATAGTTGAGTTAACTTTCTTTATAGTGTTCTGAATTCGGAATGATTTTAAGTTCTGAAATTTGGACGTTCGCCAAGTGGTTTGCCAAGTGTGGTAAATATGGCTTTGTCGTCTTGAAGCTGAAGTTTAAGTTAAAAGATTGGACCTGAAATCTTCTCTCAGATTTGTCTTAAGTTATAGGTTAAATCCAACTCAAGGTAATGAAAAAATAGGTGGACGTAGTTATTAGTAAAAGTAAACTTTATATTGTTACATCTGAATTCCGTACTCTCAAATTAAACTTAAAAAGTTTTTATTTAGATGCATTTATATGCACTTTCAAAACGTTACCTAGATTTAGTTACAAAATAAATGAATTGAATTGAATTGCAGTTGCACGGTTCCAAAAAGTTGGTTCTATGGAGAAAAGCCGGCAAGAAACTCCATGGATATACTCTTTTCTAGTAATACAAAAAAAAAAAAAATATATAAGAAAGAAAAATAGTTTATTGCCACAGTTAACGACGCGCAACATTTAAAACACAGTGATAAACACAAGCAGGCAACTTATAGGTGGGGTTACATAGAAAGTAAAAACAAAAGACACATAGGTAAAAAATTAAGAAGGGACAAAATTAATTAATTATTTATATATCATCATCCTCCGTGCCTTTTTCCCAATTATATTGGGGTCGGCTTCCAGTCTAACCAGATGCGGCTGAACATCAGTATTTTACACGGAGCGACTGCCATCAGACCCCCGCAACCCAGTTACTGGGTAATACTGACATTCGGAGGTTAGACCAGTTGTCAGACTTTTAGGCTTCTGACTACCCGTAACGACTGCCATAGATATTCGTATGACAACCGGGACCGACAGCTTAACGTGCTTTCCGAGGCACGGAGGGGTCTCGGTGTGTAACGAAACGGTCACCCATCCACAGACTGACCGCGGCAAGTGCAGCTTAACCTTGCAGATCGTACAATCCGCGCGGTCGTTGCATCGCTACGCTATTTATATATATATATTAATAATAATTATTATTATTATTTATTATTATTCCCTTTATTTAATCACTAACTTATTAAATATTTTTTACAAAAAGAAAAAAAAAACGAAAAAACATTTAAAAATATAAAAAATAGTGTTCCACTGGCATCGGGAGCAGGGTCCAAGCTACCGGCGGTTAGGGCCCCAGAGACAGGAACCTCGTCACAATACGTGCCGTGTCGAGGAGAACCGCCTTCTGAATCTGGCCCTTGACCCAGCCACCTAACGAGAGCCTCTTAAGATGTTGGTCGAGGCTCTTGGCTATGAGACCATTGGCCGTTACGACTATCGGCACAATGATTGCCGAATCTACATCCCACATGTCGACAACCTCGTGTGCTAAGTCCAAATATCTCATTTGTTTATCTGTCTCAGCTTTCACGAGGTTCCCGTCATGGGGAACGGCGATATCAATAATCATTGTGCGGCGCTCTAATCGATCTATCACCACTATATCAGGCTTATTGTGTAAAATAGTCCTATTATTATTATTAATTTAATACATTTTACAATGGTTTGTTATATAATTTGGAAAGTTTTGCGTGAGTACTTCTCTCGTAATGACTCAAAACACCATAATTGCCATGTTCCGGTGTGAAGGGTATTTTTTAGGGTTCCGTACCCGAAGGGTGCCAAACGGGACCCTATTACTCTCGCTACGCTGTCCGTCCGTCCGTCCGTCCGTCTGTCTGTCACAGGGCTGTATCTTTTGAACGGTAATAGGTAACCGGTTGAAATTTACTCAGAATATGTATTGTGTTGCTATGAGGTGTATCACGACAAATACTAAAACCAAAGGGGGTCCCCATACAAGAAACCTCAAAAAACATGCATTTTGTTAACGTTTTTGTTCCTGCTCTATATTCAAAACGGTAAACGTAATCTTATCTTCTTAACTATTATAAAATTGTAAACGTCTGTTTGTTTGTTTGTTTGTTTGTTCCAGCATCACGCTAAAACTACTGAACCGATTTTGATGATTTTTTTTTTGTTTGAAAGCTGATGATCTGACTTAAAAACTGGTATGGGTTTTGAGAAAGAAAGAAAGAAAGATAAAAAGGAAAAAAATTAATTCGTGGGTTGCGTACTCACCCGACAGATCGAAGCTTCTATGCATTTGCACGAGCGGATAGTAATGTACGATGGAGTGGAGTGGAGTGGAGTGGACAGGGGATGGGACTGGGGATGGGACTGGGGACGGGACATGGGACGGGACTGGGAACGGGACAGTGGACGGGACAGAGGACGGAACATGGGACGGGAAATGGGACGGGACATGAGACGGGACATGGGACAGGACAGTGGGACGGCACATTGGACTGGACATAGGATGGGACATGGGACAGGACATGGGACATGGGACGGGACGATAGTTATATAGTGAGATAGTGGGACAGTGGGACAGTGGGATAGTGAGACAGTGGGACAGTAGGACAGTGGCAGTGGGACGGTGGGACGGTGGGACTGTGGGGCAGTGGGGCAGTGGGGTAGTGGGGCAGCGGGGCAGCGGTCCAGTGGGGCAGTGGGATAGTGGGGCAGTGGGGTAGCGGGGTAGCGGGGCATTGGAGCAGTGGGGCAGTGGGGTTGTGGGGCAGCGGGGCGGGGAAGTGAGGCAGTGGGGCAGCGGGGCAGCGTGCCAGCGGGACAGCGTGGCAGTTGGGTACTGGGGCAGCGGGGCAGTGGAATAGTGGAGCAGTAGGGGCAGCTGGGCTGCGGGGCAGTGTTGTAGTGGGGCTGTGAGGCAGTAGGGGAGTGGGGTAGCGGGGCTGTAGGGGAGTGGGGCAGCGGGGCAGGCAGTGGGGCCGTGGGATAGTGGGGCAGCGGTGCAGTGGTATAGCGGGGCAGCGGGCAGTGGGTTACCAGGGCAGCGGGGCAGTGGGATAGTGGGGCAGCGGGGCAGGTGGGCAGCGGGGCAGTGGAGCAGTGGGGCAGCTGGGCAGAGATGAAGCGGGGCAGGCTGTGGGGCAGTGGGTTAGTGGGGCAGCGGGGCAGTGGGGCAGCGGGGCAGTGGGATAGTGGGGCAGCGGGGCAGCGAGGCATTGGGGTAGTGTGGCAGCGGGGCAACGGGGTAGCAGGGCAGTAGGGCAGCGGGGCAGTGGGGCAGCTGGGCAGTGGGTTACCGGGGCAGCGGGGCAGTGGGATAGTGGGGCAGTGGGGCAGCGGGGCAATGGGGCAGCGGGGAAGTGGGGCTGCGGGACAGTGGTGCAGTGGGGCAGCGGGGCAGGCTGTGGGGCGGTGGGATAGTGGGGCAGCGGGGCAGTGGGGTAGCGGGGCAGCGGGGAAGTGGGGCAGCGGGGCAGGCAGTGGGGCAGTGGGGCAGTGGGGTAGCGGTGCAGCGGGGCAGTGGGTCAGCGGGGCAGCTGGGCAGCGGGGCAGTGGGGCAGGGGGCAGTGGGGAAGTGTGATAGTGGGGCAGTGGGGAAGTGTGATAGTGGGGCAGCGGGGCAGTGGGGCAGCGGGGCAGCGGGGCAGTCGGGTAGCGGGGCTGTGGAGCAGTGGGGCAGCGGTGCAACGGGGCAGCGCGGCAGTGGGGCAGTGGGGCAGTGGGGCAGTGGGGTAGCGGTGCAGCGGGGCAGTGGGTCAGCGGGGCAGCTGGGCAGCGGGGCATTGGGGCAGCGGGTTAGTGGGGCAGCGGGTTAGCGGGGCAGCGGGGCAGTGGGGTAGCGGGGTAGTGGAGCAGCGGGGCAGCTGGGCAGCGGGGCAGTGGGGCAGGGGGGCAGTGGGGCAGTGTGATAGTGGGGCAGCGGGGCAGTGGGGCAGCGGGGCAGCGGGGCAGTCGGGTAGCGGGGCTGTGGAGCAGTGGGGCAGCGGGGCAACGGGGCAGCGCGGCAGTGGGGCAGTGGGGCAGCGGGGCAGCGGGACAGCGGGACAGTGGGACAGTGGACTGGACTGGACTGGACTGACGTGGGTTAGCAGAATTTAACGCGAGCGGAGCCGCGGGTAAAAGCTAGTATTATATACCAGCGTCAAACTTGGTCAAACTATAGTTTATATTATTAGTTTAGCAACAAATACTAAAAATAAAACAAACACAGACATATTATGTGGTGGTACGTGCGTAAGAAAGACGTGCAAAAAATCATATTTCGCGCACTGTGCGTTGCTGTCTTTTGATAAACTCTCGTAAATTAAATCAGTTTTAATGGGGTATCGGGTCATTGAGAGGTATGGAACCCTTACTGTGCGAGTCCGACTCGCACTTGTTTATTTATTTTTTCAGTTGTTATGGGCAAATATAACCCTTAACATCAATTCGCTTCGATTCACACTACTACGCCATAAAAATACCGATCTTCATGCATTATTAATACCATAATGATTATAACTATTGATTACTCACAAAAGTCCGTTTATGAGTTCCCTCGAGAACTATAGTGAAAGTATAAGAGTAAGAGCCGAAATAGGGCAAAAATCTGGAAATAGCACACAAGTGAACAGTATATGTAACATGCCAATGAGCACACTAGTTTCTTCAAGTTAAATAAAACCCAACAATATGTCTGCAAAACCAGCACAAGTATAAAGGAAGCGAAGAAGAAGTAACTTAATGTATTAAGTGGCCACGCGAAGAGACACTCTCGGAAAAGCCGTAACATTCCCAACCCGTTTCTGTAAACTAAGTAAGCAAGTAAGCTAAGCTGTCAACTGGGAAATACGGTTGCCCGTTTCCTGTTTTTCCTGGCGATACAAAGCAGTATAATGCATTTGATGCTTTCAAGTTTATTAATAACCGTGAAAGTGTAAGTAAAGTAGAATTTAAAGCAAATGCGTGTGGTCTTTTTCCCATACAAACGCTCTCGACTGTTTTCTTTCTGGTTTATAACCCCAGAGCAATGATTTTTTACAGAAAATATAGATATCAACTTTTTAGGGTTCCGTACCCAAAGGCACCCTTTGGGTACGGAACCCTAAAAACGGGACCCTACTACTCTCGCTACGCTGTCCGTCCGTCCGTCCTTCTGTGTGTCACAGGGCTGTATTTTTGTAACGGTCATAGATAACCAGTTGATCACAGAATATGTGGTACTATGGTGCCTATCACGACAAATACTAAAAGTTTAAAACTAAAGGGGGTCCCCATACAAGAAACCTCGAAAAACATGCATTTTTTTCAACGTTTTTGTTCCTGTACTGTCTTCGAAACGGTAATACATACCAGCGTCAAACTTGGTCTGATTATAGTTCATACTATGTTGTTTAGCAAGAAATACTAAAAACAGGGCAAACATAGACGTATGTGGTGGTACCTACGGAAGAAGGAGATGCAAAAATTCACATTTCGCGTATGATCGTGGATGTCTTCTAATAAACTCTCGTAAATTAAATCAGTTTCTATGGGGTATCAGGTCGATGGGAGTACGGAATCCTTACTGGGTGAGTCCGACTCACACTTGGCTGGTTTTTGTAGATCCTTATGTTTTCGTTTTTGTTGATAAATTATTTCTAGAAGCCTTAAAAAAATCTTAAAATTGCATTCTAAGACTGCTGTCTACAGAGGCTTAGATTTACATTCAGACATCTAAATATAAGCCGTGGTGTGTAAATTTCACAATTATAAATGAAAAAGGAAAAACATTGCGACACAGTACATTTTTATTTATTCAGTCTATGAAATATATTTTAAATTGGTTCAGATTCAGAGCAGAAAATAGTCGAGAGCCAAACCTCGAATTATGACTTTTTACTAAGGCTATACAGTCGGAGCTGCAGTTGTCCTTATCGCACTTATTTGAGGCCGAGCGCTCGCAAAGCGACAGCGATAGTTTCTTCAAATACCTAATTTCCAAAAGTCTCTCTGCCCGCTTTAAATACAGTGTTTTCATCTCCAATATGCACAGTAAGATGCTCTTATAAAATATCGAGAATTTAGTAGCATGGTTCCGAAAAAGTAGATTCTATGGAGAAGAGCAGTTAATAAACGCCATAGATACCTACTCTTTTAAAATAAATGTGTTACAATCTGGTATTGCTACAATATTTTGATTAAAATTTAGTGAGGACAATGGAGGTGAATGTGTCCAATGTATTAATTATAGCAATCTTGATTTTACGTTTGATAGGCACGACACGTGTGAATCAATAACTTCAGACTCGACCATACAGTTAGTAACCCGACAACCTGACACAACTTGACTAAACTAAAAAGAGTACTTAATTTTAAAAGGCTATGTTAAAAAAAGTGCAAAGCAAAGTGTTGGCGCCTACGATAACATAAATAGCAATAAGTGTTTCGCTATATTTTATCAGGCGTTGATTTTTATTTTAACTATTTTCACAAAACTACCTACTATAACTTTTCATATACCACTGTAAAAGCATTCACTGTTCGTACAACAAAATCATTATAAAACCATGTTTAAATTGAAATACAAGAATAAAAGACATTCCAAAGGTTTCATTTATGTCCAATACGAGACATAAAATTGTTATTAATTATAGCAATCTTGATTTTACGTTCGATAGGCACGACACGAGTGAATCAGCAACTCCATACAGGTTGCCGCACTGGGAGTAGGGGCTCGCCTGCCAGTGGTGAGCTGGGACCTGCCGGGGATGGTTGGGTGAATACAGGAGTATTTCCCAAGCCCCCGGCCAAGGGTCGGTAGAGGAACACCGTGGTGGTTTTTAGTCGGTAAGAGTCCGACACTGGCTCCGCCTTCCCCGAGCGATGTGTGTCTATGAGGATGTTCCACACGGAAAAAAAAAGGCTCGACCATACCAGGCCCCTCAGAAAGTATTGCGAAAAAAAGTTTTTATATATGGGAGACTGGCCAGTTATAATGTTTTTCGAAAATATGATTATTTATAAGTAAAAATAAGTAAGTTCCAATTTCAAAATTTCCCTCCACATTTTTTGCGAGTTAATTCAAAGTATTGTGTCTCACTGAAATATGGATCTGCGCCGGGAACATTTTAGAGCTATGATTTTATACGATTTCAAGTGTCGCCTGAAACCGGATGAATCGTACGATAGACTTCAAATGGCATTCATGGATGAAGGCCCTTCCAAGGCAACCGTGTATCGTTGGTATAACGAATTCAAGCGCGGTCGACCAACTTTGGGGGATGACGAAAGAAGCGGTCGCCCTTTGACGGCTGTTACCGAAGAAAACGTGCTAGCAGTGAAAAATTTAATCCAAGACAATAGGCGAATTACATATCAGGAGATTCAACACATATTGAAGATTGGATCGGGAAGCGTTCACGAGATTCTACACAGCCATCTTCGCGTGAGGAGGATAGTATCACGCTGGGTGCCGCACAACCTCACCGATGCTCAGAAGCAGGCCCGGGTGGAATGGTGCCGTGATATGCTTAACAAATTTGAAGCAGGCTCGTCTCGGCGTGTTTACGACATCGTTACAGGTGATGAGTCCTGGATTTATCAATACGACCCAGAAACCAAGCGCCAGTCGACTGTTTGGGTGTTTCAAAATGAGCCAACGCCTACCAAAGTGAAGCGATCTAGAAGCGGGGGTCAGATTTTGATCGCTAGCTTTTTTAATTTGACTGGCCACTTGGTATCAATTCCCTTACGGGATCAAAGAAGCATTAATGCCGAATGGTATACTACCAAATGTTTGCCAGAAGTTTTCTCTGTTATAAGCAACAAGCGACCAAACACAGGGCTCCGCGGGCTACTGCTCCACCACGACAATGCACCTGCGCACACCGCACTCAAAACGAGAGACTTCCTGGACAGCACGCCAGTCAAACTCCTGGGTCACCCTCCTTACAGCCCTGATCTAGCACCGTGTGACTTCTTTTTATTCCCAAAAATAAAAAATCAGCTCAAAGGGATACAATTTTCGTCGCCGGAAGATGCGCTGGCTGCGTTCGAGCAGGCTGTAAACGAGGTGTCTGCGGCGGACTGGAAAAAGTGTTTTGAAAACTGGTTTAGGCGCATGAATCTTTGTATAGAGGCTGGTGGAAAGTACTTTGAAAAGATTTGATAAAAATATATGTACGTATAGAACAATTTTTTTTAGTTTCGCAAAACTTTCTGAGTGTCCCACGTACAGTTGGTAACCCGACAACCTGACACACAACTTGATGAACATAACAATTGAATTATATTTTTATTGCGAGGTTTTAAAATATATTAAATGGCTTAAGTTGATTTTTAGGCACCAACGATTAATTTCATTCCGTATTCTTTAAAAATATTTTTTTTGTTCAAATCAATGTACGCCTTTTTACGCTACATAGTGTCACATAATATTACACTTACCGGTTATGATTATGCCAAACGCAGTTATAAGTTCTACTTTTGCTGTAAATGTAACTCCACTTACCTAGTTGGATGCTGATAAGCAATAGTATGTCAACCTACACGGAAGCCATTTCGAGTAAATCGTGTTTCAAAATTACGGCGCCAATTTAATTAGTTTGTTCAAGAATTTGCTGCAAATATTGATGATATGCAGTCATTATATCATAATATAAGTTTAGATCAAATTTCTCCCATTAAACTTGTAAAATCTGTTATATTCATTCCAAAAACCGTTAAATTTGATATTACAAAATGCGCCAGCAAACATTTTATTTGAATAAACATTTCAAGTCTTATAACACATTATTGCTAAACTGAAAACAATTAATTTAAATTCAATTTGATTAATGTCAAGTACCTTAACACTATATTGATAAACGTATTATTAAGATAAAAATTGTAATGTTAAGGTGTTATCAATAAAAGCCATGATTTCTTACAATATTAAAATATTTATTTACCTCTTAAAAACGGAACAAATTAGGGACCATCGAGCGTTATTGGCTATTCAATCTTCAAGATTTACTTTGAATACTTACCTACCTACATCATAATCAACATTATCTAAATTAAAACAGAATTTAAAAATCAAAATCAAACTACCCACAACAAAATAATCTCGTTTCGTTCGACTGGTTAGGGTATCAACGTTAACAGCGAGAACATCTCACATCTCCGTTTTGCCGATGACATCTTTGTATGGCTGAGTCGTTGGAAAACCTGGGCGAAATGCTGCACAGCTTAAACGGAGCATCTCGGCGTGTCGGTCTTGGCATGAATCTGGACAAGACTAAAGTCATGTTCAATATGCATGTCATGCCGAGGCCAATATTCGTTGAAGGGACGGCACTCGAAGTCGTAACGGAATACGTCTACCTAGGGCAGATAATTCAGCTTGGTAGACAAACTTCAAGAAAGAAGCCGACAGAAGGTTTTAGTTAGGCTGGGTAGTATTTGGCAAACTTCGCCGAGTCTTCTCGTCGCATATACCGCAAGGTTTGAAGACAAAGGTCTTAAAACAGTACGTCCAGCCTGTCATGACTTACGGTGCCGAGACGTGGACACTGACAGTTGGGCTGGTTCACAAATTCATAGTCGCTCGGTGAGCTATGGAGCGAGTTATGCTTGGAGTTTCTTTGAAGGATAAAATCCGTAACGAGATTATCCGGAGGAGAACCGGATTGACCGACATATCTTGTAGGATCAGTAGGCTGAAGTGGCAGTGGGCTGGCCATGTCTGTCGAAGGGCTGGTGGCCGCTGGAGCAGACTAGCCCTTGAGTGGAGACCGCGAATCGGCAAACGCAGCGTAGGGCGACCCCCACCAGGTGGACCGACGACCTGAAGAACGTGGCTGAACGTGACTGGATGCAGAAGGCAGAAAACCGAGTGTTGTGGCGCAACTTGGGAGAGGCCTATGTCCAGCAGTGGACTGCGATAGGCTGAGTTGATGATGAATCAGACAACTCATTGGGCTCGGACTGAATAGTTGCTGTATGATGAATAAGCTCAACAATCAACGAATGAGCTAGTGTTGTATTATCAGCCATAAACAGCAATCAACAGCAGCTAGAAACTCCAATAAATCCAAAGTATTCTCAAAGTCCAGATCTTGATCAGAAATATACATATTCGGAAGGTATGTTTCTGCTAGCCGAACTTCTGGTAACCCCCCCCTCATTGAGGCTGCTATTTGACGGAACCATACTCCTCTTTTCTTCAACATCGTGGCTAATAACCTCACACTGAAACTCCTCGTCAGAAGTAGGACGCGACGCATGGCTTTCCTCGTGAGGTATTAGGTACATGATCCGCAAACATGGCTTCTTGATCTTGGCGGTGGCATTCTGAAAATAATTATAAAAATAAGACACAACTTGTAAAATGAGGGTATGTGCCAAAATGTAATAATTTCGAGAACCTGAAGATTTGAGACAATGTCTGTCTACCCTGTTTGCGGATACTTACAGTCGTGTTTTATTAATTCCCTCGTTCCACGTTTTTCAAAAACGTTTCAAGTCATTTAACATACTATTGAAATAAACGAACGAACAAGTGAACGAGATTTTTTTGTAGCAATAACGTGTCAAGCTTTATAAAACTTTTACAAGCGCTAGTCAATAGTAGAATGTTTGTTAAGCAATAACCTGTTAATCAAAAATATTACATTTTGCTGAAATTAGGTAGTTAAGATAAGTAATATTACCACGGTTAGTATGTAAAACGTATTTAAATGTAATTTTAAACAGTATACTGTCATAAAAAAGCGTTGTTTTAATAAATTTTACCGGTAAAATGACCTCTAAACTTGTATAGCTAAAATCCTTATATTTATGTAATATTTGGACTTACCTTTGAAGATCTTATATTCCCCAAGTCTTCTACTGCGTTTTCCATGTAGTATTCGTGGCTAGTAGTCTTGTGAGGCCCACTTTATACGTATAATTTTAATTAAATATGGGCCAATGTTGTTTACACAGCCGAAAAAGGATAATACTAATTACGCAATAACCGATCATGTCCCATAACTTCTTTTGACTTTAAACAGATGGCGCCTAGGGTCATCAAACAATGTTTCAAGTGCCTAAACATCTTATTGCAAAATGTCTTACCCTTCGAACTGATTTCGTGTCAACCTTTTTATACTCATTTTTGGTATAAAAACCATTCAATCAGGTTAAAACCCTATTGAAAAACGTTCTTTGTCAGCCAAAGAAGCGTACTGCATCATTAACTCAATTTTCGAATTTTTGTGGGTTGACACATTATTGCTTATCAGCATCCAGTTAAGGGTTATAAAGCTAATGACCCTAATTCAGTAGTAATAAAATTCAATTTATTATACTTTACTACACGTAACTTGATGCAATGTCGTGTTAAACGATTAAATCAATTCATCGTATGGCCTTTAATTACAGACCTTTCTTTTTTATTCATGTTGACGGAAAAGGGGTTTTCCTAGCAACACCTGTATATTTTCTACACGTTGTGTTATAGGGCATGATTATTTGTAGTATGGAGAGTAGTCAATCAGTGAATCAAAAGAAGCTATCGCAGTCCACTGCTGGGCATAAACCTCTCCCAAGTTGCGCCACAACACTTGGTCCTCTGCCTTCCGCATCCAGTCCGCCCCAGCTACCTCCGACAGGTCGTTGGTTTACCAGGCTGGAGGTGCCCTACGCTACGTTGGCTGACTCAGTCAAGAGAGTAGAATATTAAATAAATCATTTATTTTACAAATAAATTGTACACAGAAAATTCATCTATTATGATAATTTCTAAGGTTTAAGGTTTGTTGTTTTTAGGTTTTTAAGGTTTTTTCATCTATTATGGTAGTCTGTAACAATGTATCTATGGTTTCGATAAACTCTGGTACCCATCTTAAGATTTAACTTGTGTTAAGGGTACCAGTAATCACTGATTCTGGATTCACGAAATCTGATTTCTTTACAACTGAAAGATAGAAGGCAGTTGGTCTGCCTCATAGCAAAAATACTCCATGCCACGATGAAGAAAGTAATAAAGCTTTGGACAATGTGACCAGTTTCTTTATGTGAAGCACTTGAAGAAAATTAAGGTTAATTCAAAAATCAGGTAAAAACTAATGGTCATACTAAATATCATTTTGGTAATAATCCCCCACCCCCACAGTTCCGTGTGGTGCCTGTCACACAGAATATAGCACCACCCCATCTCTCTCTTGGGTGTCGTAAAAGGTGACTGAAGGGTTCACCAGAGGATGGGCAGCAGCGTTCTCTGAGTTTTTATTCAACTTACTGCGATCGCCAACCCTCCCGGCAAGCATGGCGATTATGGCATATTATTATACTCCTTTTGGGGAGGCCTATTTCCAGCAGTGGACGTCTTTCATCTGAAATGATGAATATTCCCCCATACAAGACACCCGGATAGACCGAAATAATTTTCATTCCACTTAAAAAGTTAAGCAAAAATTTGCAGCCAACCCATCCAAAACCAGACCTCACCAAAACCGCTTTACTACAAAAACAAAACAACGTTTATCCTCCAGGTATCACGGCGATAATCAATAAAGCATTCCGGCCAGTCGGAAACCACATTCATTATTCAGCGCTACAGCGATTGTATCAGCTGTGTAAAATTACACTTCCTTCCCCTAGTTACGTATAGAGATGGAAGATACCGAGATGTTTCAACAATCGAAACAATTACAGTCATATAAATTTTCAATCGAGTCAACAATCATGATTGTTTCGAGTCAACGCTCGATGCAGTCGAACGCAATCGCTCAATCGACGTCCATGACTTTCAAGTGTCTTCGAAGACCAATGTAAAAAAAATATGTGAAAAAAAATAACAATAACACAAACTCTGCCTAGTTTGGGACTAGATGGTGCTGTGTAAAAAATGTCCCAAAAAATTATTATTAATTAATTATTATTTATTCATTAATTATTAATGACTATTACGACCTCTATGGTCTAGTGGTTCGAGTGCCGGACTGCTGATCACGAAGTAATGGGTTCGGTAACCACAGGACTCCACATCACAGGACACAAATATTTCTGTGATGAACATAAGTTTTTGTGTCGGTCTGGGTGTTTCTCATGTAATATAAGTATGTCTAGTACCCATAGAACAAGCTCTGCTTGGTTTGGGACTCGATGGTGCTAGTTAAAATGTCCCAAATATTATAACAAATTCATTATCTGGACAAGTCTGAGTCCGCATTCTCTCGACCGTGCGTGAATCAGCGATTGATTGATTGCATTGACTCTACACCATTGATTCCTAGAAAAAACCATCGAGAGTCATTGGAATGTTTAAACAATCGAAACAATCGACTTTGACACCATCGCGCATCCCTAGTTACGAGGAGCGATCGCTTGATGCAGCGCTTGAGGTGTAAGAGCCCGTAACTCGTTCCTTCACGGGTTTTTGAGCAAACAGCGCGCTTTATAAAAGTTTGTTGAGTGTTGAAATGTGCAATCTTGAGATTTTTTAGATGAATCGCGATATTTTGTGTTGGGTCTAAATTACTAACGGGAAAACAGAATAAAATATATTTTTTAAGGCCAGACTGAGATGTCATTATTTTATTAACCTCAAGAAGCATTAAGGCCGTGGTCTGTTACAAACGCCGTCGGCCGCGTCTGGCGTGACGCTGTAAGCGGCTGACGAACACTTATTATGGAAATACACTATAGTGGTCTCTCTCAAACCCCTGACTCAAAGCACCACGTCAAGCGTTTTAGATAGACCACTGTAGTTTCCATAAGGCCTTTGTCTACTATAAACGCCAGTGTGACGCTGACGGCGTTTGTAACAGACCAGCAGGCGTAGCATGAGCACTGTAGACAAGCGATTTGTCTACGGAAGAATAGATAAAACAACATTGAAAACAACAACATTAACATCAACATTGAACTTTATCTGCCATTTTGTCTTTTCTTTAGTAGACAAAACGCTTGTCTATAGTAGTCACTATGCCTACTGGGCCTATGTTATGCTCCAAAGTGAGAAGCCAAATAAGACAAGAAACGACTTCTCTGGTCCTTGAAGACGATCCTTCTTCATCGTTCTTTTGTTATGTATCCCGGTTTTTATTACAGTCTACACTTTAAAGACGAAATTAAGTGCTTTATCTGCATATTCATGACATCCGTTAAAACGTCATAACTCTTAAAGTTGCAAGGCCTCCTACTTCTAGACTCATCATCATCATCATCATCATCATCATCAACATCATCATCAGCCTATATTAGTTTACTGCTGGACATAGGCCTCTCCAATGGCACGCCAATGACATCGATCCTCGGCCACTCGCATCCAGTTCCTACCAGCAACCTTGCCAATATCATCGCCCCACCGAGCCTCAGGGTTTAGATTACTTCAAAAAAATAGAGAATGATTGTAATTTCAATCAACCTGTTTGAATATTGTTATTGGAAAGCTCTAAGATATTTTATCTACCGGATGCCATCAATCAAAAACTCAACACGTCAACAGCAAAACAAGTAAAGGAAGAAATTTGTACTACCGCATCTTATCAGTAATAAATAACTGTGGCGTATTTTTTATTTATTTCAGTGCAAGCTATCTTGGCGGGAAAGAAATATGGCCGCGACGTGACGACTTAATCTGTCCAAACCGTGTAACTGCACGAGAAATGTGTAAATAATTTTTATTTGCTACTGTTTTTGTGAAGAGGATTTCTGTGTTCATTGTTTGAGAATACACTGTGTGATAATGTGTGAGGGTCGGGGTGTGTGTGTTTATGTGTAATACAATGTACGGTGTATGAGAGAGTAAAGTATTAAACAATTAATGGTATTTTTTTTGGTTTAATGATAATCGCAAGTAAGTTTCAATTTCAATTAAAACATGGTTGAGTCACACGATGGCTGATGCATGCATGCCATCAGTTGAGACAGATCCAATCAATTCAAACCGGCACTTTCTTCAAAAGGCTAGTTCAGGCGTTGTTGCCCTGCATTGTCCTCACACAACTACTTAATCATCATCATTTCAGCCGTCCACTGCTGGACATGGCATGGCCACTGATGGCCCCCAAGCATCGCAACAACGACTGGTCCTGCGCTTTCCGCATCGAGTGGATTCTTGCGACCTTCACCAGGATGTCGGTCCACCTTGTGGACTGGAAGGTGAACTACTTAATAATACAAGATAAATGTCTGGACTTTAAAAGAGACTTTGATCCCTGAGTTTGTTTCGGTGTTTTTTTAGAGGTAGTCACATAGGAAATTCCGACGTCATCTAGTTTTTAAAAGAACTGACTTGTAAAAGTGATTTTAATATCCAATTTGCAGAATAAATAACATCATTTCGTTTCATTGATGTGGTGATTTGTTAAAACATAGTCATCATTATTAAATTTCATTAATTTGCGATTATGGCAGCAATGTATGAAAGCATTTTCTACTTCATGATTTTAAAAGAAATCACGATTATTTTTGAACTATTGTTGTCTACGCGCCTGCTGAGTTTGCGTTAGCAATGTTTATCGCACCGTTAGGCGTTAACTTTATTTGCTAAGGTGTTCTCATTTTATTTTTGTTTCACTGCCACCTACATGTTTTGTAACATTTTTTTATTACTCGATACTTTGTTTGTTCGCGCTTTCAGTAACATCAAAATTGTTAAACCTAATTGAAAATCATCTAAGATTAAAAGATTTATAGAAGAAAACGAGGTTTTGTTATTTCCAAAACTTCCATTTGTCTACTACGAGACAACTATTACTATTTACCTACATTTACGATTCGAATAATACCAACAAAAAAGTCAACCGAACAGCCAAAACAACTGCTACACAAAAGCCCAAATTAATAACACAAAAACACCTTAACAACCCGAAACATCCAAGTGTACTCGGGGAGCTCACATCCAATTCACTTTCAAAAGTCCTCGGTTTCGTTCCGTCCCAAACACTCATTGCAATTTGCAACGAAAACACGCTTTCATAAGGCCGAACTGCAGCAAAAGACTTATTCGGCTCCCTACGCATCCCATTCAAGGAGCTAAGTAAGGAAAAATCGGGTCTCCTTTTTTCTCCCAAGCTTTTCAAGCTACTGTGAAAGAGGTTGTCAATATTTTCAGCGGTATGAATGGGCCTCTGTAGTGGTTGTCTATGAAGGCTTAAGTGTTGAGTGCGCTTTTCCATTGCAGCTGATTTGAGTGTTTTTTTTTGGTGTTGGTGTGATTGTGCATCAAATACGACTGGTATTTCATTTGTAATTATTACGTGACGAGATAGTATTGTTAAGATTATTACACGAAGACATGAGATTGGTGGCACACCGCGAAAGTTACCTCAGCTTATTTTTCTCAAAGATTCAAAGATATCTTGCATACTAAGTATAGGTACTTTATTGGTGTTACATTTTATGGAGGTGCTTAGAACTTAGCGGCTTTTTGCAAGCATTGCAATATTGAGGGCTTAATACTATTATTATTAATATTTTTAAATATAACTACGTCAAACATAAATAAAAGTGAAAAATTTATCATGCATTATTATAACATTACATTATTAATATTTTAGTATTAAATTATAACAATTTTTCATTGACTGCCTCGTTGGTCTAGTGGTTGCAAGCGCGACTGCTGAGCGTGGGGTCCTGGGTTCAATTCCCGGGTCAGGCAAAGTGTTATTGGGTTTTTTCATTAGGAAATTCTCAGTAGCAGCCCAGAGTCTGGATTTGTGCCCGGTTAAAGGCAATAGGCTCGCCCCCTATTACATGGTACTATAACATAACTGGCGAAATGTGGGTGTACTATTACACCTCTGCCTATCCCTTCGGGGAAATACAGGCGTGATGTTATGTTGATGTTGTTATGTTGTTGTATTTTTCATTGTTGCGTGACATCATGATAAAATATCATTCAATTATTCTTCAATTGAGTAGTATGCCTTTTCCATTAACAATTACTGTTATTTAGTTTTAAATGATATAATATTTGAAGAACGTTCACATTTCGGTAGTTTATTATAAATTTTTGGCACCATTGCAAATATATTCTTATGGAATAAGGATGTTTTGGTATCGATGTTTTTAATTCTGCCTAATTTTCGATGAAGAGAATTTTAGCATTGTTGAGTTGTGTAGAGTTGTATTGTTGTTGAATTGTTGGTGAGTTATATAGTAACATCTATCGCAGTACTTACTTAAATGAAAACTATTATTGACGTACTGGACTTAGGCGAACGGCGATATGAATGGGATGACGTCACCGCATCCTGAATCGCACAAGCAAGATGTGACGCGCAGTTATCATAACGCCTGACATTGGTCCGCCAGGCAATAAAACCCAGTCTCGATAAAGGATCCGCGCTTTGTGTTGGAAGAACATAATACCATGTTCCTTCACAGAATCTTCATTACAATCTTGGTCTGCGAGAAACTGGATGTGATTCTCTATCACTAAGAGGAAGCGGAGTGACTTTTGAAAATTAGGTATTTGATGAAACTATCACCGTCGCTCATTGCGTGCTCGTTCTCAAAGCAGTGCGATAAGGACAACTGCAGCTTCGACTGAATAGCCTAAGTAAAAAAGGTTTGGCTTTCGACTAGGCCAGCGTGGTGGACTAAGGCCTGACCCTTCTCATACTGAGAAGAGGCCCGTGCCCAGCAGTGGGACAGTAATGGGCTGGTTATGTTTTATGTTATGTTTCGACTATCTTCTCCGAAACGGAACCAATTTAAAAGATATTTAATAAACTGAATAAGAGAAATATATATTGTGTCGCTATGTTTTTATTTTTTTCATTAATAGTTGTCAAAGTACACTAGGCCTCTATTGAGAGCAGTCTAAATAAGCAGTTTTCAGCATTTTTTAAGAGCTTCTAATGCTTCATCATCATCAACTCAGCTTATAGCAGTCCACTGCTGGACATAGGCCTCTCCTAAGTTGCGCCACAACACTAGGTCCTCTGTCTTCCGCATCCAGTCCAAAATTAAAACATTGGCCTTGGTCATAAACCAGAAAGAAAACAGGCGAGAGTGTTTTCATGGAGAAAAGACCACTTGCATTCCCTCTTAACATCATAAATGCCTTCAGACATCAGACAATGCCATCAGGCATTGTCAAATAAACTAGTTACACACCACAGACATAGTAAAAATATAGACTGAAGTGCTGCGAACAATTATAATGAAGCCAAAAAAACTATGCTCCTTCGTGTACAACCAGCGCTCATGCACACACCATGCACCTGAAAGATATTTGCTTTCGCGATGCTTACTTAACGATGCCGCGACATGTGTACTGAGACTCTCAGTACACATACTCTCTGAGAGGGGAGAGCACGGTTTGAGTTGCATGTGTGTGCGTGAGCGCTAGTTGTATACTAAGGAGCAGTTTTTTCGCAGCATTTCGTCTGTATTTTTAACTAGTCTGTGTTGCACACTGAACGATAAGTACATTTCTAACTCCTTAAGCCATAATCAGTAAGCAATCCAAAAAGAAATTAAAAACCGTGTCGTCAACATTGGAAACGCTCTCATATCGTGCCTACCTCCTTTTGAGATAGCTCAAAGCCAATTAGATGCGGTGACAAGCCGTGGATAGCGTCGGTGAATGGCTACGTCGCGGCGCCTTTACAAAACTTTGTTACGGCGATGTGTTTAGATGTATCTGATGGTGGAACGAGGGAATATGTATTGAGGCGGTGTTTGTAGGAGATTCAGTTGGAGACATGGCTTGAAATTCAAAGTAACTGAGGCTCGTATTACAGAAGCTTCCTCAAGTACAGTTTAAACTCCAATCACCTGATCACTACTTAAGGATATAATCGTTACTTGAGTATCGGTCTTATTCCAGAACGGTAATTATAAACTTTAATTCAACAACAAAACACACGAATTTGACCTGAAATATAATAGAAATCTCTACTCAAGCGTAGTCTGGACCACGCTTGAGTGATTAGAGATCAAATATCTGCCCAAATACCGAAACAGGTGACAATATAAAACGAAACTAAACTCAGCTGAACTGTGATCAACAAATCTCTGCTTGAGGGACGTTCTAAAATCAAAGCTCAACTTAAAACTAGTTTTAAACAGAGATCAACGCTTGAGTATCCTTCTGGAATACGGGCCTAAGAGTAGCTATTCTACACACTGAACCTTTGATGTAGATAGATATTTGTAGTTTTAACAGTGTCATTACCTACAATATCTATATCTTATATTATTTTTATTTTGCTACTAAAATATCGAGATATACATACATACATATGATCACGCCTGTTTCCCATTGGGGTAGGCAGAGACTATGGATTTCCACCTGCTACGATCCTGACACACCTCTTTCGCTTTATCTACGTCCATTAACCTCGTCATGCATGCTCGTCGGTTTAGAGAACTCTTAACCTGGCATTTTTTGAGAACATCCGCGATTTGATCGTGATACGTTCGCCGAGGTCGTCCCCTTCCAACTCTTCCATCAACACTCGCTTCGTATACTTGTTTCGTTAATCTCCTCTCGTCCATCCTCTCTATATGTCCAAACCATCTTAACATACCTTTCTCAATCTTTGTCACTACATCTTCTTTCACTCCACAACGCTCCCTTATCACGTTATTCCTTACTTTATCTCTCAAAGTTACACCACACATACTTCTCGAGATATAATATCACAAAACGCGCCATACGCGCTAGGCCCGCATTTCCCGCCGCCGCATTTCGTTGATAACAATAATAAGTTGATAGAGATATTTCTGACAGGAATAAGTACCTATATAACCGCAGCGGCCGGCAAAAAGGCATTGATGGACGACCTTGAAAATGTGGGTCGAGGCGAATGCGTGGCACACATATATGAGCCTTGCAATACCTGGTTGCGGCCAAGCTTGTATAGTCCTTTTCTCATACAATGCGTGGAATTTAAAACAAAGTAGTACCTAATCATTTGTCAAATTAAATCAGCAATTATTTTTCACGCGTCAATATGTTCATTTGTTTCTATTTGCAAGCCAGTTCGAAATTTTTATAATACCATTGATAAGCTACCTCCTTGGTTGCCATGTTTCGGAGTAAATAGTTCGTTCCATTTTTAAATTACACGAAAGATATGGATTTTGTTTTCATAGTAATTTATTTGGCCGCTAATAAGGACAAATGGATTTTCATACTTACTTGCCGCCGCTGCTCACATGTATTTGACCAGTACAGCATTTTCGATTTCCAGATAAATCGTATATGCTGATAATAATGCTCGAATATCCAAACATTTTTGAGAAAAAATATTTGATTGCGTAAAATGAAGATAGCATTTTTTATTGATTGATTTGATTCAAACAAATAAGTACTTAAATTATTTATTTACGTAAGTAACGAAAGATATATTCTTATAAGGAAACTGATACATTTCGCAACCACAAGGCAACAAACAGAGGTTTTCCTTGAACCAATTTATTATTTAATTAAGTACTACCCATGGGCTGGGCAGCCACTACCACGAATCGTATGGGATTGGGAACAAACGTTTTATTTGTTCAATTATTATTTTCATACTTTATTATTTTCTATAAATGGAGGTCAAAGTTGTTGTGATTAAATTCTATCTGCGATATCTCTTGCCTACATTTAGTGAAATATTTTTGTTTTCAGTTCTTACATATTATTTCTGAAAAGTTGCCCGCACTAAAATTTCTCCTGTGTCGTGTATTTGGCAAACACAAAAATAACTCTTCGTACAAATATTTATTTCGTGCAGGAATCGATCTCGCGATCTGAGGCACAATATGTGCTCCATATTAAGATGACATTTGCTACTTCCAACATCAAATTTTCCAAAAAATCTGATAACAAATAATAAATAAACATATAAACTAAGCAAAGCTTGTACAGTCGACTGCACATCAGTGGTAACAGTTAGACATTTACAACGTTTTTATTTAATTAGCAGTAAGAGCGCTTTTCTAATTCAAGCGTTACCACTCTCGTGCAGTCGCTTGTACTATGGGTACTAGACCATGGATATAATACTTAGGTATAGATATATATATAATAGGTATAGACCTTTTTATTTTGTAAATATATATTTACAAAATAAAAATAATAATAATAATATTTTTTTTTTTTTTTTTTTTTTTTTTTTTATATAAAAGAAAGAAAGAACATTTATTTACGTCGAATACAGGTGGTACCAAATATAAAATTGGTGGTTTACTTATTACACTTAAGAAACACCCAGACAACACAGACACTTATATTCATCACAAAAATATTTGTGTCCTGTGGGAATCGAACCCAAATCATGTTTTTGTTGTAACTTCAGTACACTGAAACCATTTTTACTAATAAACGCCCATAAGTACTTTTTCTACTTAAGTAAACACGATCATGAAAGTTAACGGCTAAGCTACAACTTAAACAAAGATTAAACACGCAAAACTCTTTCTAAAAACACGGCCAATCAGTCCATCTTAATAGACAAAGACATGCATTACCCGAGCTAACTCGAGCCAGTCCGCCCCAATCATGGTCGGCCAAAACTTGGCCCCCTTAATTAAATATCTAAACTTCGCCAAGTAAGTCAAATTTAAGCGAGTTTCAAGCACCCATTCAGGTGTTGTCCATAATAAAAGCAAGTTGTACGTAACTGGGGCGTAACTTTGACTACATCGGGCGGGGCGTTGTCTCTAGTTTTAGTTTAATGGATGAGACGGTTCTTGACTTGACTCGGTATGGCGAATGGTTTAGAAAAGTCGGCACAATATAGAGAGAGGCGCTGTTTGGAGATCCAATTTCAGTCACTACACAACATACATAATCGGCATTGAAGTATTGTATCTAATCAAATATCTAAGAAGATTTGTATCATTGTTAATCAAAGGTAATTGCTGTTGGTCTTCCAATAAATAAATAAATCCAATTAACAATTGTTTTAATTTTCCGTTTAGAATAATTGTATAAATACTCGTAATACTAAGAATAACATAACATAACATAACATAACATCAAGCCTGTATTTCCCCGAAAGGGTAGACAGAGGTGTTATTACATCCACATGCCGCCAGTTATGTTATAGTCCTATGTAATAGGGGGCGAGCCTATTGCCACTGACCGGGCACAAATCCAGACTCCGGGATGCTACTGAGAATTTCCTAATGAAAAAACCCAATAACACTTTGCCCGACACGGGAATCGAACCCAGGACCCCACGCTCAGCAGTCGCGCTTGCAACCACTGAGGCAATACTAAGAATGGTGTGCATAAGTGACGTATTTACACTGTAGGTACAGTGTAAATACGTCACTTATGCTTAAATAAATAAATAAATACTGTCCCACTGCTGGACACTGGCTTCTTCTCAGAATGAGAAGGTTAAGCCCTTAAGCAGATGTTCATTAATGTTAATTATCTGATTAAATAGCCGATTATTCAAAAAAATCTACTAGAATTTTACACAACTAAATAAAACCTAGCTTCTTCCAGACGAAAAACTAATGAAAATAAAGTAAAGAAAAATAAAAAAGCTAGAAAAACGTTTTTAACGCTTCCTTAAAACGCTGGATTCAATTGGCTGGCTAATCAATCTTAGTTCTTCACCTAATTAGAGCCGACTCAAACAAACTTCGTCATGAAATAATCTGGGGGAAAATAAAGGCAAGCAGACATACGTATTTTAGTTAGGGGTTCCGTAAAATAAATAACTTCTACTCCTTTTTTTTTTTTTTTTTTTTTTTTGAGGCGGAGAAAATGCCTTACGCATATCACACTACCTGGGGGGCGTGTGGGTATGTGGGACTCGCACCCACTAAAAACTCCGCCGTGTGCCTACTCTCGCCTTGGGTGGATGGGCCACGAGGACTGCAGTGCATGGCATTCGCGACCCATCCAGCGCGGCCCACTTCGGGGCCTTCCTCTTCCTTCTTGACTCTCTTTCGGCGATGTCCGGGCACACCTGGGACATCACCGCAACTCAAGGGCCGTGCAAGGCAGACGATAGATCCCCAGTCTATCGTCCACTGGCCCCTTTAGGGTGGCATTAGGTCGCCATAATGACGCCGGCGCCGACCCGTTCTCCTACGGCGGATCGGATCTGCGAAGGTGTTCTCCTCCCTGACCCGTTCCGCCGCTTCCTTCTGCGAGATGACTTCCTCGCAGAAGGAAGCAACTGCCTCCCAGGCACTCCCACTATCAGCCATGGCTCTGACCACGGCTGGTAGTGATAGGTCTCCTCCGATTGCTGCAGTGAGAGCACGGCGCTGCACCACCCAGGCGGGGCACTGCACCAGAGTATGAAGGGCCGTGTCCTCACTACAGCCGCACTGGTGGCACACGGGAGTAGCCTCCCGTCTCGCCACTTTGTGCAGGTATTTTCCGAAGCAACCATGCCCCGACAACACCTGCACTAGACGGAAGGACAACGTCCCGTGTCGCCTCCGTACCCATACCTCAAGGATCGGCTGGATAGCCCCCACAGTCCAAAGACCGGCACTGGGCGATTCCAGCCTCTCCTTCCATTGCCCCATTATGGCAGCCTGTGCCTCCCTGCGCCACATCTTCACGACTTCAGGCATAGGGCGTCTGCCACTTTCTGCCTGGTGGTCCGCTCCTTGCCGATAGATCTCGGCTAGCACCTGGGCCTCTAAGTCCCACGGGGGGGTACCTGCAAGTGCACACGCCGCCTCCGAAGATATTGTGCGGTATCCGCGTATGACCCTGACTGCCATGACTCTCTGCGGCCTCCGCAGCAGAGCCTTATTTTGGGCATTCAGGGACTCCGCCCACACCGGCGCCCCATAGAGTGCCATCGATCGTACCACCCCCGTGTAGAGCCGTCGGCAGGTCACGCTCGGTCCACCCAGGTTTGGTAACAGTCGGCTAAGGGCGGATGCTGTGCCGATCAGCTTCGGGGCAAGTTGCTCAAAATGCTCGCCGAAGTTCCAACGTCGGTCTAAGACCAGGCCTAGATATTTCATCCGCGTCCGGACCATTATGCTGGCATCACCGATGGTGATGTGGGCGCCAGTCGGTGGCTGACGTCGGGGCGCATGAAATATCAGGGCCTCCGTTTTCTCAAGCGCCACCTTGAGACCCAGTGCTTGGATACGGCCAATTACAAGGGACGCGCTCTCAGTGGCCAAGCGTGCCGCCTCCTCATAGTTTGCTCCCCGGGCTATGACGAGGGTGTCGTCTGCGTAACATATTACGTCCTGCCCAGGGGAGAGGCTGCCACGTAAGGCCCAGTCGTAACCCACGTTCCACAGAAGTGGTCCCAAAACCGACCCCTGCGGAACACCGCACGTGATGGACCTGCGTACGACTTGGCCATCGCGTCCCTGATAACTGACGCACCGCCCCCTCAAGTAGTCTGCCACCAGCTGCCTTAGGTACATGGGTACCCCGTGGAAACGGAGCGCCTCTCCAATGCAGCTGAATGGCAGAGTGTTGAACGCGTTGGCGATGTCCAGTGACACCGCCAACAGCACCCCCCCTTGCGCAACCGCGTCCTTAGCCTCGGTCTTTAGGTGCACAATGGCATCCACCGTGGAACGCCCTGCCCGGAAGCCGTATTGAGCGTCTGACAAATTCGGCCCGATCGTGTTTAAGTGCTGGACGATGCGGTTGGCGAGAATCCTCTCAAGCATCTTCCCCGCCTCGTCCAGCAAGACCATCGGCCTGTACGCCGAAGGCGACTCTGGGGGCCGTCCAGCCTTTTGAAGCAGCACCAGGCGACCTTCTTTCCAGGGCCTAGGGAACTGCCTTGACGTCAGACAGGCGTCAAACAGTTCCCTAAGCCTATCCTCCATCACACCCAGTGGAATAACTTCTACTCCTATACTAACTACTTCTAACTACATTTTTTTTTGTGTCGCAGCCCGCATGTCTGCTGAAAGATTTTTTTAAAGATAAGCAGTACTTCGTGCTGAAGTATCTTTCTTAGGGTTCCGTACCCGAAGGGTGACAAACGGGACCCTATTACTCTCGCTACGCTGTCCGTCCGTCCGTCCGTCCGTCTGTCTGTCACAGGGCTGTATCTTTTGAACGGTAATAGGTAACCGGTTGAAATTTTCTCAGAATATGTGTTGCTATGAGGTGTATCACGACAAATACTAAAAACAAAAAAAAGCTAAAACCAAAGGGGGTCCCCATACAAGAAACCTCAAAAAACATTTTTTTCAAAGTTTTTTGTTTTTGCTCTATCTTCAAAACCGTAATATATACCAGCGTCAAACTTGGTCAGATTATAGTGCATATTATGTAGTTTAGCAACAAATACTAAAAATAAGACAAACATAGACAAATGTGGCAGTACCTGCGTAAGAAAGACATGCAAAAATTCATATTTCGCGCACTGTACGTTGATGTCTTTTGATAAACTCTCGTAAATTAAATCAGTTTTTATGGGGTATCAGGTCGTTGAGAGGTACGGAACCCTTACTGCGCGAGTCCGACTCACACTTGGGCGGTTTTTTAATGCTTTACTAGCCTATGCCCGTGACTTCGCCCGCGTGTATGTCGTTACTCGCGCATCCCTTGTGAATTGTTCATCTTCCCGAGATAAAAAGTAGCCTATATATTAATCCGGTTTATTTTCTATTTTAATCTTAAATTTCATTAAAATCCATTCAGTAGTTTTTGCGTGAAAGAGTAACAAACATCCACATATCTATACATCCTCACCAACTTTCACGTTTATAATATTAGTAGGAAGTAGGATAGGTTATTGTAAAATGTGTTGTGAGTTCATTAACAAATAAATACCTGCTCAATGTAAGAAGGTCCTGTAAAAGGGTAAATATATTTTTGTTTGTAATAACTAAAAGGAAGCAAGGCGATCATTCATTTGATGGTAAGTGGTTACCGTTGCCTGCCTGATGGCCGACCCCGTAGTCAAAATCGGAAAGTATCATAATAATATGCCTGTAATTTTCATCGACCGTTTGAAATGCTACCAACCATACAACCATGCCATACCGGAACTCAGTACTGGTTGCCGTTAGAAATTTATCACAGTCACAATAAGCATATTAAAATTTCGTGGTTTTTTTTTTCTACGATGTTATATTTTTATTTTCACATACAAACACTTGCAAAAAGTTATTATTCATTTATTGCGGAATTCGGTAATTTTAGTACTATACTTCGGACCCGCTTTGAGACTTTGGTTTGTGGAACCCTAAAAATATGTTTTTCTATTTTCGAGACGACCCGCTGACTTAGTGAACGCTCAAACGAATTAGAACACTCATATTTCTAATCCGAGTATTAGCTTATAAATATACAGTTGTTTCATTTTTATTTGTTATATTTTTATCATTTGCGGTAAAATGGAGATCTTGTAGTTTTATATTGTTTTGTTTTCCCGGGTCGGGCAAAGTGTTATTGGGTTTTTCATTAGGAAATTCTCAGGACCAGCCCGGAGTCTGGATTTGTGCCCGGTCAATGGCAATAGGCTCGCCCCCTATTACATGGGACTATAACATAACTGGCGAAATGTGGGTGTATTATTACACCTCTGCCTTCCCCTTCGTGGAAATACAGGCGTGATGTTATGTTATGTTATGTTATGTTATGTTATGTTATGTTATATTGTTTTACCTACGTTACTTATACGGTTAAAGACATTTATTTTCTCAAAAGATTACAATAATCACTTATAGAGAAAATACAATTATATTTTATTAACTAATGGTTATCGATTAGCATAGTAAGTTAGTGTAGGGTAGTAAGTAAAAAAGTTTCGTTCAAATTAATCGAGCGAGCGTCATAAAAAACGCCAAAAGAACAAAAGAAAAATTCACAGATCTCGTTCATTACACGACCTTCGAAGTGCATTGAAAATTAACTCAGTTGTAGCATTGGAAAAAGAAATAAACAATGAATACACAAAAAAAAAAAAAAATTACAATAAAATTAAATGAAAACTCACAAATGCCAAATTGTTAGTTCCAAAATATTCAAATTTACATGGTAGGAGAACGTTAAAATATATTACACCCAATCTAATTAATCAACTACCAACATCTTTAAGAGATAATATAACAAAAAAAAAAAAAAACTACATTTCTTGCAAGTTACAAATATCCAATAATAAAAATAACTAGTCAATACAAATTAATAACATTATTAATTTAATACATTGAGTACCTATTGTAGCCCTAATTAATATGCGCATTTTAACACCTGAATTACAATACAATACAATATTCTTTATTGCATAAACAAGAGACAACCATACAAGAGTTACATAATTTCTACAAATCTTAGATAATCATGATAATATATTACAAAAATCGGTAACAATTATTTTACACTGGCGTTTATCAAAACTGACAGTTAGGTGAAATGGGTTGCAGGCATCGGTTGTCATTAGACTGATTCACCCTATCCCCCCGTACTAGTAAAAAACTGTATCACGAGCGGATAGTATTTATTCCTCGTCCTCAGAACAACAAATACGCACAAGTCCATTCATGTCATTTCATGATCATCATCATCATTTCAGCCAAAAGACGTCCACTGCTGACATAGGCCCCCCCAAGCATCGCCACAACGACCGGTCCTGTGCCTTCCGCATCCAGCGGATTCCCGTGACCTTCACCAGGTCGTCGGTCCAACTTGTGGGGGGCCTACCCACGCTGCGCCTTCCAGTACGCGGTCGCCACTCCAGAACTTTACTGCCCCATCGGCCATCCGTTCTGCGAGCAATGTGCCCCGCCCACTGCCACTTAAGTTTGGCAATTCTTGGGGCTATGTCGGTTACTTTCGTTCACCTGCGAATCTCCTCATTTCTGATTCGATCATTAAAACAGATCAAATTGTCATAATTTTCATTTAAACAAACTGTAGCGATATAGTATGCTTATTGTTTAATGGTTGGTTATTGTGTACAATTTTATTAAAGTAGATCTAGATAGGTATTCTATTTGTGTTTTGTAATTTTGTGAGAGTACGTGTGTGCGGGGTACGTTAATGTGATGTGCCTATTGTGTATAATGAATGATGTATGTTGTGTTATTTATGTGCCTTAATTATAACAAAATTTTCAGGAGTTTTTCATTATTCAATCAATATCAATTATTTTGATACTCCTAAAACTTTCGTAGATATAGCGAATTCGCACTATTTCAGAAAACTGGCCCCTACCGGACCGATCGAAAAAATATTTTCAATGTTAAAATACAGCAAACAATCACACGTACTGTATCTTTGTCGCGCCAACAACGATAAAATTAGCTAAATATGAGCAACCAGACGGCAACATAAACCCGCACTAGTCGCAACCAACCCTATTTCTAAGCGAGATTGGTGCAAGCTTCACACAGCTATTCAAACAACAAATAGGATAACTAAAATGCATGGGTTCTTATTAGTATAAGCCCTGACATAGCTAAACATGGAGTATTAAGTCTTATTAAGAATATTCAAATGAATATGAACAAGACAAAGGTTATGTCGAATTCGCATATAGCACCCGTAAACATCGGAGAATATAGACTTGAATTTGTTGACGGCTATGTATATGTCGACGCGTAGCCCAAGGTTTCACCAGGATTCATCACGAAATAAATTCTCGTTACTCCAAATTATGTATTTTCCCGGTTATTACATGAACTGACCGAAGAAAAAGTTTTACAACAGGGACGAGTGCCCGCGCAGAGCACAGTGTCTCCATCTTGATATTATTACAATACAACATTTTAATTTATAAATGAACACTAAAATAATTAACTAAAATTACAATACATGGCGCAGTGTTCAACCAACGCCAGGAAGAAACATTCAATACAATAATAATAATAAATCTGACTACTGACTAGTAATAAATATAAATTTAATAAGTCCTGTCAAAGAAGTGTAAAGAAATTGATGGCAACACTGGCGCGCCCATATATACCTAGGACACAACAAATTCAACGTATTTTTTTAAATAATAATAAAATTAAGTTTTGCATCACTGCAGTTCACTTATGTTTCACTTCTCGTGCGGAGCGGACGTTAACTCCATCACTCCACCAAGTGCTGTGTTTACCTAAATACGTACCTAATTATTGTGTTCTTATTTTATCCCGAATACCACAGAAAAGGAAGGAAAGAGCTTTTATCCAAGAATGAATAAATAACAGGCCCCAATGATGATGATGATGATGACCATTAACAACGTTATAGCTGGTATAATAAGGTTGCTTTTACTACAATGTGGTTAGATAACGCTAAAGAGTGAACAAACAATCAGGCGGATCGTCCGGTAAATGAAAAAGGATCTAACACTAGGATCTAGGTACTGTTAGCAGTAACAACGTTGGCACCCAGCCGATACCCGGATGTTCACTAAATCTATTTACTATTGAAACTCGGGACGACTTTACGTTTAAAGATCTCTATTTTCTCAAAAGAATTACAAATTCACTTACAGAGAAAACATAAATTTAAAAATAAAAGTAAACAATATGCCATTAAGAAGCGTAGCTCAAAAAATAAAGTAGGTATGCATTGCGTTGACTTTGCTTGAAAACATATTACACTGATACTTATCTAAATATGTAATACTTTTGGTCTACCAAAACAAAACAGAAGTAGGTAGTTTTACACATGGTGCAGTGGAGCTGTGAATGAGCGGCGCGGGTAGGTTGCGGGTTCTTTCAATCGAAGATTTGTCAAGTTTATGATTCCTTCCTTTTGAAGACCCTGATTGATGTAGCAGCCATAGTCGTACTAAGAATGGTCTTATTATTTTAATTTTTATTTGTGGTCGCAACGATGAATAACAGTCATAACACCCTCATGACCTAGTTTACATTTTACATCCCTTTATGACAAACTACAAACGTAATTTATTCATGAGTTCCTCTTATAAAACTTTTAGATAGTTTCTAAATTTTCAGTCTACATAATAAAAAATAAAATAAAAATAAAATGCATTTATTTCAGGTATGTACCCATATGACATAAAATTACATAAAATAAAGACACAAAACACATATTTATAATTACAATAATAACATAACATAACATCACGCCTGTATTTCCCCGAAGGGGTAGGCAGAGGTGTAACAGTACACCCACATTTCGCCAGTTATGTTATCAGTCCCATGTAATAGGGGGCGAGCCTATTGCCATTAACCGGGCACTAATCCAGACTAAATAATACTAATTACAATAATAACATTCACAATCACATTCATTTCACTGACATTCAGGCACTACCAGCAACATGTCTGTTACAGCAGTGCCTGATGTAAGGGCAGTCCAGTCGCCCAGCAATCATCACCAGGACAGTATTGGAGCTGGCCCGCACCCTGCGCACCAAGGAAAAAAAAAGAAATATTAATAATATAATTGTTTAAAGAAACATAATGTTGTGTTGTTTCTCTGGCAAAACTCTCTAGAAAGAAGTGGGCTAATATTCTACGGGTGCTGTTAGAATCAAACTCTTGGTAACAATAATAGCGAACTGTATAGTAAAAAGAAACAACAAAAGGTTACAGTGATCTGAAAACCATGATATTTAACGCGATAAATATGTATGCACTCGGTAAGACGGACGATGACGCAGTTGGCAGTTGGTGTGCTGGCCGGTCGAGCTCTGCGTGTAGCCGCGCCCCTGCACCCGTATACCTCAGCCCACGGTCGCCCGGGTGTAGTGATGTTCTTAACACTTAACTATCATAAAAGACAATTGAGGTATGGACTGAGGCCTGAACCCTTCTCATTCTGAGAAGTAGCCCGTGCCCAGTAATGTGATCATTATACGTTTTTTTTGGATAATTCAAAGTTGTTTTCATAATGAAAGTTATTCAAATTAATGAGTAAAATCATCCCTAGAGGGGATATTAATTAATTAAAAATACATAGAAGGTAGGCTTATCTCTTTTCATGGGTGTCGAAAAAGGCACCTAAGGGATTTACCAGAGGAGGGGCAGCAGCGTTCTCTGAGTATTTAACCAACCAACTGCGATCGCCAACTCACCTGCCAAGCGTGGTGATTATGGCATATCAGCAGTGGACGTCTTTTTGCTGAAATGATGACGATGACATAGAAGGTACTGAAACTACTCGTAAGAGATATCGAGATATCGATATATGTAACGATAATAAAAGAAGACAAAATATTATTTTATAAACTGATAATAATAATATCAAGTCAGCTAATCACGGGATCAGCGGTAACGGGACGCGAGACGTAGGCTTACACAGTATCCAGAGGACACGGCGCAGCACACACTGGAGGAGTACCCAGCTTGGGCCGCACAGCGCCGTGACCTCATCACTGCAGTAGGCGGCAGCGATCTTTCGCTTCCGGCCGTGGTTCTGTCTATGGTCGGAAGCGAGAGCGCTTGGGAAGGCGTCGTCTCCTTCTGCGAGGAGGTGATGCTCGCTAAGGAGGCGGCGGAGAGGGTTCGAGAGGCGATAACCTCTCTTTCCATCCGCAGGAGGCGACCTGGGCGTCGTAGGAGGGCGTATGCTGACCTCCAGCCACCCTAGGTGTGGGCCTGCGGGCGGTGGACTCAGGTTGGTCCGCCGCCCGACCAGTCAAGGCCCGTGACGGTGGCGCGTTGTGTTCCGCGCGCGCCAGTCCAGAGGAGGGTGCGGCCGATGCAGTTGCCGCACGGGGGGAAGGGGCTCGCCTACTAGTGGCGAGCCGGGACCTGCCGGGGATGGTTGGGCGATTACAGGAGTTTTCCCACGCCCCCGGCCAAGGGTCATTAGAGGAACACCGTGGTGGTTTTTAGTCGGTAAGAGTCCGACACTGGCTCCGCCTTCCCCGGGTGGAGTGCGTCCATGAGGATTATCACCACGAAAAAAAAAAAAAAAAAAAAGCTTACACAGTATTTTTTAAGAATATGAGTTCAGTAAATTATGAGTTCAGAAAATTATAAGTTCAGAAAATAAAATATTTTCTTGTTTTATTCTTCTTCTTCCTGCGCCATATCCTCATTGGATGTCAGCGACCACCGCATGGAATATCTTGTGCCAGTTCGCATAGACTGGCAGCGTCATTGATGTTGGTCCAGCACTTGATGTTGTCAATTCAGGATAACTTCCTTCTTCCCCTGCTCCTTTTGCCCTCTATCTTGCCCTCCAGTCATCATTAACCACAATCACGAAAAAAAATGGTTGCGCATTATAATGCTAGGTTCTCCTCTCACTCACTGATATAATGCTCGAATCTAAAGTGTTATGAATCTAACTTATCTTATTCATCGTAACCAAGGACCCTTACTTAGAAAACTATTCAAACCCTGTCACGATTAATACGTACTGTTCAAAAATCTTTGTAGGCAGTACTAAGTGTATACCCGTCAACTATACAATATTATGATGGATTGAGTTTTGTAAAGCTGCCACCCATTACGGTGAAGTGCTACAAGTAATTAAGAACACAATTTTCAACCTGTGTACTTTAGAAAGTCTTTGTTAAGAGATTTGATAAGAGAATTCTAGTGGACTTATTTTAGAACTAGATTAAGAGGTAGGTCAAAAAAGGGTGAAGGGTTGTTTTTGGAAATGTATACTATTAACAGGCCATTTATTAGACCATGCAGGTACTACACAACAGACATTCAAGCGATACCATAGAATATATACTTACTAACGACAAGAAGCGACACTTAAGCATGTGTGCTCGTAAAATTGCTCGTGGCTATGTGTGCGGGGCGGGGCGAGCGCGGGGGCCGTGCGCGGTGCGCGGCGTGTGGAACGGGCAGTCTCTCAGCTGCCTCAGCTAAGGCCTATTGCATTCACGCGCTCGCTCAAGGTCATCGGCGAGCGAGCTCACACATACACGGAGTGTCACCGCTGTGGTGATACAGAGAGCTTAATTTATATCCTAAAGGTAGAAAAAGACGCTACAGTAACTGCATTTATAACTTCTGGCGACATAAGAGCGGTAAAGTTGTACAAAGGCAACAATAAAATTGACGACGTTAGTTCTTTTAGTTCTTTTGAGGTACCAAATAAATCTCTTGTAATCTGTCGCTATTGTAGACACGTTGCAGTAAAGCGCTTATCACTACCATACTGGTATGTAGAGGTGTCAGAATTTTCTAATATTATAGACGTTAAACCTGTACCGCCATTTTGCGTGACCGTCACCTTTTTTTCGAGTTTCAAAAGCGAATTTAAAAATGAGAAATAAGAACGAAAACACTACAATAATGAACCATTTTGCTCATTTGTGCTTGTGTATCTTCTTAACCAAAAAAGGTAGTAACTTGTAATTTCCTCAAAATATAACAACGACTTCAAATGAATAGATCGTATACGCAACATGTTTTAAATTCAATTGACGCAACCTACCGCCTTCTGGTATCAATGTATGGAAGTTGCGTAATGCAAGCGAGTCAAGCGAGAGGTTGCGTTGGACTTTCTCGCTTTTGCTTCGTAAAGGACTTGCCCATAGAAAGCAAAGTAATACAATTTACTATCTATTCCGATGGGACGGCAATTCGACACGACCGGAGAGAGATCAGGCGCAGGACCGACGGCTTTACGTGCTCTCTGAAACACGGAGGGGTTTCGATGTGCAACGAAACGGTCACCCATCCAAGGACTGACCGCGGCTAGTGCAGTTTAACCTCGAACGTCTTTGCAATTCACGCGTCTAAGTTAGCCACGAGCCCCTCCAAGGTTCCAAGGCAATGTGTTATGTTATACATATATGTGTGTAATATCTATATCATATAAAAACGCAATGCTCCTTGGCGCATAGTCCTGATTATTATGTTATATAACGTGTTATTGAAATAACTGAAAACCTCTTAAGGGGTCACTGTAGAGAGAGAGATTTAAGAGAGAATTTTTTTTTTCTTCCACAAATAACAAGCAACAATTTAGTGTTATCACAATAATATAACAAACAATTATTTGTGGGAGACTGGTGCCTAAACTAAGCCAGAGCTTGTATTTTAGGACACTGTACTCATCAGTATAAACAAATTTTACTTAATAGTAAAATTATAGCAGTGATAGCCTAGTTAGTGGTTGAACGCTTGCCTTCCATGCAGAGGGTGCAAGTTCGATCCCGGCCCGCACCCCTGACTTTTCAGATTCATGTGCGGATCAGAATTTGATTATCACTTGCTTTAACGGTGAAGGAAAACATCGTGAGGAAACTTGCACACCTGAGAGTGCTCCATACAGTTCTCGATGGTGTGTGTAGTCCGCCAACCCGCACTAGGCCAGCGTGGTGGACTAAGGCCTTAACCTTCTCATACTGAGAAGAGGCCCGTGCCCAGCAGTGGGAAAGTAATGGGCTGATTATTAGTAGAATTAAAAAAGAAATAAGAATATATTAATATATAAGATAAATAATTACTAGCCTACGCCCGCAGCTTCACCCGAGTGGAGGTCGATTATCGCGTATCCCTCGGAAAATATTCATCTTCCCGGGATAAAAAGTAGTCTATATGTTAATCCGGGCTATGTTCTATGTTCTATCTGTATACCAAATTTTATTAAAATCCATACAGTAGTTTTTGCGTGAAAGAGTAACAAACATACATATATACAACCATACATACTCACAAACTTTCACGTTTATAATATTAAGTAGGATAGGATAAGGAAAAAATCAATTGATCCTTAGATTTTATCGATTTATGTGAACACAAATGTAGGGAACAGCTGATCTTTGTTCGCGATTTCAGAGTTCATAATTTCAGCCAAAAATCGTCCACTACTGGACTTAGGCCTCCCCCAAAAGAGCGTGATATATTATGCCATAATCGCCACGCTTGGCAGGCGGGTTGGCGATCGCAGTAGGTTGGTTAAATACTCAGTGAACGCTGCTGCCCATCCTCTGGTGAATCCCTTAGTCGCCTTTAACGATATCCATGAGAAGAGAAAGCGCGATTTCAGAGTTGGTCCCATAGTAAAAGTTGTTCATGCTGATGAGTACAATGACCCCTTAAGAGGTTTTCAGTTATTTCAATAACACGTTATATATCACCAAATCTCTCTGAACCAAAACCTGTCCTAAATAAATTCGAGACACAACAATAGTAATGCCAGCCAAGATTAGACAGAGCCAAGACAGTTTCATTTGGTGTGTCTGCATCGGAACAAGCCCTGAATAGCAAGGAGCCAGCTGAAACCGCTTTAAACCGGATCATCCGGACAAAATGGATGCCCGGATTGTAATAAACTCAAAATGAATTGTTTATGAGGAATCTGTTGTTTAGTTAAATAAGATTTTGAAGATTTTCTGTTCGGTTTGGTATTTATAGAAAAAGCGCGGCAGTTTTTGGGTGTTTAAATTTTAAGTAATTATTTGGGTATTGAGCTGGACTCCTTCCAAAAATACTGGACGCTTGTAGCAATAGACAGGGAGAAGTGGAAGGAGAGTAGGGAGGCCTTTGCCCTGCAGTGGGACACTTCAGGCTTATAATAATAATAATAATAACCTGGCAACACTGCTTGGGAAACTAGCTGTCTCGAAGAAATATTTTTATTTTTTCAATATAAATAGATATAAATCAATCATAACAGTGGAAAAAGATTATTTTTAAATTATATCAACCTATTCTTAACCAAAAACTATTGTAAATTATGAAAAAATGCAGATTTACTCAAAGAAAAACGAAAGCCGAAGATGACATCTGTCATAACAATAAAAGTAATAAAAACCACAAGAAAATGAAAAACTAAGTTATGAAAATACAAAAGACACTATGCTGACCCGAGCCCGCACCAGGGCACTTACAACAAGGACACGCCCAAGATCTCCGGACTCGTCGCCTAGCTCCGCCCCGCAGCCGCCGGATCCTGCCTCACTCGTGAGTCCAGTGACGCCGGCCGCTGCGGTCGCGTCGAGCTCAAGCGACGAGTATTACTCTCCACCATCGTCGCCACCATCTGCACGTCGTCGGAGAGGAGCCCGGCCACCAGTCTGCCTGGGACCTAGAGGCCAACCGGCCCCGAACAGGGTCCTCGCTGCCGGTGGAAATGTGTCGCGCATGAGATGGACTCAGTCCATAAATGAGAATGTCATGCGCGCATATTATGGGGCTACGGAGGGGGGAGCTAACCTCACGGCGTACCGTGTTAGGATGCTCTCTCTGTTTCAGGTGCTTGAGCCAGCCGTCAACGTTTCGGCCCAGCGACTGTCGGATCAGGTGCGAGTCATCCAACGAAACCATAGGTTGGACGACGCCGCACTTGAGCGGCTTCGCTCTGAAGTGCGGGGCAACCATGTCGTCACCCCCCCGTTGCAGCCCGCGGTGCCGCTGCAAATACATCCTGTACCACCGCGGCCTATTCACACTGATGGGGAAGGAGGCGACGAGGTTAGTCCCGTAAGTATCCAGTGCAGTGAGCAACTGAGGAGCGCTCTGGAGGGTGCGATTCAGGATTATCGGTCAATTCCACCAGAATCAAGACCACGCTTGCCTCGTTTGCCCATGCATAAAAAGAATAAGGCGCTGGTGTGTGCTCTGGACTCAGTGCTGTCAAACTACTTTGATGGCAGCGAAGATCTTAGCGATACACACTCGATCCTGTACTGCGCAGCTGTTGCAGCATGTCGTATAGCTCATGTTAAGTTTGAAAATGATGACAGAGCTATACGACCAAAATCTGCTGTACCAGCTTGGCAGTGCAGGATTGAACGTCGTATCAGCGAGGCCAGAGTACTCATTGGCAAATTAATCTGCTTCAGGGAGGGCAATACGCGCCCTAGAGTGATGCGCTTTGTGAGGCGGGCTTTCTCGGGGACTGATATTAGTCCTCGAGATTATATGGCTCGTGTCACAGAGCGCATAGACTTCCTGAAGCAGAAAGTTTATGCATGGGCAAATCGAATCAAGAGATATAAGCGGCGTGTGGAGCGATATACCTTGAATCGCACGTTTCAGAGTGACGAAAGGCGGGTATACAGAACCTGGGATCGACCCAACCAGGGTGTGAGTGATGGGCAACTACCGGACTATGATGCCATGAATGCATTTTGGCGTAGCATCTGGTCGGTGCCCATCAGCCACACCGAAGGCGACTGGATGCGGGATATTGAGCGGGCGTGTGAACCTATACCGGAAATGGGGGCAGTTTCTATCAGCCCCCAAGATGTAGCCAATGCAGTCCATCTGCTGCCCAATTGGAAATCTCCGGGGCCAGATGGACTGCACAATTTTTGGCTTAAGTGGCTGCGTAGTTCACACGCTCGTTTAGCGTCTCAATTTCAGTCGGCCTTGGAATCTGGGTCGTTACCCCGGTTTCTTACATCAGGAGTTACCCGCCTGCTCCATAAATCTGGTAGTACCACGGAGCCCAAAAATTACCGTCCAATAACTTGTTTGCCGACGGTATATAAACTTTTTACATCCATTCTGAGAACAAAAATTAACCAACACATAGACAACAATTCGATAATGTCTGCTTCTCAGAATGGATGCAGAAATGGGTCCCGTGCTACTAAGGAGCTGCTCCTCGTTGACATGACCATAAGCAAGCAGGTTCACCGCTCCCGAAAGGATCTGTCGACATGCTGGATAGACTATAAGAAGGCGTATGACTCGGTGCCACATACATGGCTCATGAGGGTGCTAGAATTGTATAAAGTCAATACAACTCTGCGCACCTTCCTGATGTCGTGTATGGGGCAATGGAGGACGGTCCTTCACTATCCAGGATGCCGACAGAGCCGGGGGAGTGGAGAACCGATCAAGATCGAGCGCGGTATATTCCAGGGCGATAGTCTGAGCCTACTTTGGTTTTGCTTAGCCTTGAACCCTTTGAGCACATTGTTAGAGGGCTCGGGGCTGGGCTATAGGTTGAGAAGAGGCGGTCAAGTGATATCCCACCTTCTTTACATGGATGACTTGAAACTGTTTGCCCCCAGCAATTCTCATCTCTTGGAGTTACTGAAAGTAACTGAAACTTTCAGTAATTCCATTAGGATGGAATTTGGTGTGGACAAATGTGCAGTCATGCATGTAAATCGGGGGAGGATTATGGAATCCGTGGGAACCCAACTCTCGGATTCCATAAATCTCAGATCCCTCTCCTCAACCGAAACCTACAAATATTTAGGTATGGCGGAGGCGTTAGGCATCAATGAGGCTGACATGAAGCAAACGTTGGGAGAGCGCTTTTATGGCCGCCTAACAAAAGTACTGAAAAGTCTTTTGTCGGGCGGAAATAAGGTGCGCGCCTTCAACGGTTGGGTCATGCCGGTCTTGATGTACTCCTTCGGCATACTTAAATGGACTCAGACAGAACTTGACGCCCTAGATAGAAGGGTTCGTACACTGCTGACTGCTTATCGAATGCATCACACACGCTCTTCGGTAATGAGGCTGTACATCCCGCGGAAGTGTGGGGGCCGAGGCTTTCTTAATGCCAAGACCCTTCACAACCGTGAGGTGTGCAGTCTTAGGGAACATTTCGCCCAAGCCGACGGGGGGATGCACCGAGATGTAGTCGCAGTGGACAAAGGACTCACCCCGCTCTCTTTGGCTAAGGAGAACTGGCGCAAACCTGTGGTACTGGATACCAATGGCCGCAAGGAGGTATGGCAGAGCAAGGAGCTTCACGGACGCTTCTACCGGGCTCTTCATGGGCCCGATGTAGACTTTCTAGCGTCCGTGTCCTGGTTACGTTTCGGTGATCTCTTCGGAGAGACCGAAGGTTTTGTCTGTGCGATAATGGACGAAGTTGTCATGACGAACAATTACCGGAAATATATTGTTAAGGACGGCACAGTTGACATATGTCGGGCATGCCACTGTCCCGGGGAATCCATCCGTCATATTATTTCTGGTTGTTCTCGTCTTGCTAACGGCGAATATTTGCATAGGCACAACCTAGTGGCCAGGATTATTCACCAGCAACTTGCCCTGAAGTACAACCTTGTGGAAACAGAAGTACCATACTACAAGTATGTGCCCGACCCAGTTCTTGAGAATGGTCATGTGACATTGTACTGGGATCGGTCTATCATCACTGATAGGACTATTGTTCACAACAAGCCTGATATAGTGGTGATAGATCGATCAGAGCGCCGCACGATGATTGTTGATGTCATCGTCCCGCATGACGGGAATCTCGTGAAGGCCGAAAAAGATAAAGAAATAAAATATCTTGACTTGGCACACGAGGTTGTCGACATGTGGGATGTTGACTCGGCAGTCATTGTGCCGATAGTCATTTCGGTCAATGGCTTAATAGCCAAGAGCCTCGACCAACACCTTCAGAGGCTCTCGTTGGGCGGTTGGACCAAGGGTTTGATGCAGAAAGCGGTACTTCTTGACACGGCGCGTATCGTGAGGAAGTTCCTCTCTCTGAGGCCCTGACCGCCGGTAGCTTGGACCTTGTTCCCGATGCCGGTGGGCTACTATTTTTTATATTTTTAAATGTTTTTTTTATTTTTATAAAATATTTAAAAATGTAATAAATAAGTATATAAAAATTAATAAATGGAATAATAATAATAATATTTGGATGTTTAAATTTTAAGTAATTAAAAAAGCAAAAACTGACTTCAAAAAGAATGAAATAATTTGTGTGAAACATTTTATGAAGTAGGTGCCTTTGATTCAGTTTGATTTAAGAAAAAATTGGCACCGACTTCTTATAAAACTGTTTCACACAAATTATTTTATCCTTTTTGAAGACGGTTTTACTTATTTTAAAGTTTATTTTATTATTTTATTATGACTGCCTCGTTGGTCTATTGGTTACAAGCGCGACTGCTGAGCGTGGGGTCCTGGGTTCGATTCCCAGGTCGGGCAAAGTGTTATTGAGTTTTTTCATTAGGAAATTCTCAGTAGCAGCCCGGAGTCTGGATTTGTGCCCGGTCAATGGCAATAGGCTCGCCCCCTATTACATGGGACTATAAAATTACTGGCGAAATGTGGGTGTAATACTACACCTCTGCCTACCCCTTCGGGGAAACACAGGCGTGATGTTATGTTATGTTATTTTATTATTCTATTTTGAGTGACTTCAACAATAAAAAGACAAGCGATTGCTGAAGAAAATCCTTATCAGATCTTCACCAAATGATACTTTATGAATGCAAATGTTTCATTTGTTGATGAAAATACCAAAATCGCTATATGTATGCCTATAATATTTGAGGAGTTCCCTCAATTCCACATGGATCCCATTATCAGAACTAGATTTTGATAAAAATTAGAAGTATATCCTTTAGAATCATAAATAATTTTCCAAATCGGTTGATAAATGACGGAGTTCTGAGGTAACAAATATATAGATTTGACATAAATTGACATAAATATTAGTACTTATCTTAAATATTATTGTATGCTCAAAATGGGCTGATTGGTGTATCTAACACTATCAAGATGTATTATAAGAACTTTAACCACTCAATCAGAAACAATAAAGTTTACTTACTTACTTAAAAAATACAATCGAATTGAGAAACTCCTCTTTTTTTTAAGTCGGTTAAAAAAGTGGGTGGACGCCCAACAGAAGCAAAGCTTCTACGAATTTGCAAGCGCAGATAAAACATGTGTCGTGTCGTGTCTCGAACACTCACACGAGAGAGTAGTGAAGCACGCCTTAATGGAGGGGGAAGTTAACGGTGACGTATTTTCTTGGTTTACTCTTCGGCCGAGCGCGCAACGACGCTACAGAAGCTCTGCTTAATTTTATTAAATGAAAATATACTAATTAATTGTTGATCTCTCGTTAGTATTAATCGTTGATAAACTTTCTTCCTTTGGAGGGGCTCGTAGCGAAGCAACGACTGCGCGGATTGTACGATCTGCAAGGTTAAGCTGCACTTGCCGCGGTCAGTCTGTAGATGGGTGACCGTTTCGTTACACATCGTGACCCCTCCGTGCCTCGGAGAGCACGTTAAGCTGTCGGTCCCGGTCGTCATACGAATATCTATGGCAGTCGTTACGGGTAGTCAGAAGCCTGAAAGTCTGACAACTGGTCTAACCTCCGAATGTCAGTATTACCCAGTTACTGGGTTGCGGGGGTCTGATCGCAGTCGCTCCGTGTAAAATACTGATGTTCAGCCGCATCTGGCTAGACTGGAAGCCGACCCCAATATAATTGGGAAAAGGCTCGGAGGATGATGAAACTTTCTTCCTTTGCTAATGATCCTGCACAATTTTATCAGATTGTTCGAATAAAAAAAGTATCGGTTGCTTAAAATCCCACGGACCCCAAACAAATCGTAAAATTTTAAAAGAAAATTAGTGTGGGATATCTTGAATATAGCTTTTAATAAAAACTTCAAAAGTATAAATTCAAAGGTTAAATCCATTTCGCAAACTTGATAAAAACTACTTTCATTTCGTCCCACGCTACCGACTTGTAATAAAAAAATGTTTTTGAACAACCCACATGTGTTAAACCCACAAGTGCTGCCACCACAACAGAATAACTAACACCAAAATTACCTGTGTACACAAATAAACATTTTGATTTGATTTGATTTAATGTTTTTTTTTTTTTAATAACATCGTAGGGAAAACGAGCATGCGGGTCAACTGATGGTTAGCAATCTCCGCCGTCCATGGACATCCGCAACACCAGGGGAGTCGCCGATGCGTCGCCGACCTTTTAAAAAGACGTATACTCTTTTCTTGAAGGCTCCCATGTCGAATTTGTTCGGGAAAACCGCTGACGGAAGTTGGTTCCACAGTTTTGCTGTACGAGGAAAAAAATGGCGTGTGAAACGTACTGTAGTTGACCACCAACCATCAAGATGGTGAGGATGGAATTTAGATTAATAGCGGGTGGTACGATGGTGGAAGTGAGCGGCTGGTATAAGGTCGAACAATTCCTCAGAGCACTCCCCATTGTACATGCGATGTAGGACACATAGAGATGCTAAACTAATAAAGACCGTAACACACTCCAGTTATAATGTTTATACATCCCGGGATGTACCTTCAGTAGTTAACGAAATGTTTTCTTCATTGTCTGCTGTAAATATACTACAGCAAACACACCACCCTTATCTCTTCTCATGGGTGTCGTAAAAGGCGACAATGGGATTCACCAGAGGATGGGCAGCAGCGTTCTCTGAGTATTTAACCAACGTGGTGATTATGGCATATCCCCCCCTTTATTGGGGGAGGCCTATGTCCAGTAGTTGACGTCTTTTGGCTGAAATGAAACGCAGATTGAGATGTATGTGTATATATTAATAAAAACGTTTATTAAACGTTTATTTCACACCAAAAAAAAACTCAAAATAATAGCGACCATCAGTTTCTCATTGTGGATCGCTGGTACGGTCGACCGCACGTTATTGGTAATTGTTTGAAAGTGTCTTTATTTCGTTAGCAGTAAGGGTGGTTTTCTACTTCAAGTGTTACCACTGTTATGCAGTCGACTGTACCTGTAATACACACCGTAGGTAGTAACACCAGGTCCTCACCTCTGAAGATACGAATTTAATTAGCTAAGTACTTCAATAATTTAAAATAATATGTAACATACAAAAGTTATAAAAAGTGAGTGAGTCGAAACATTATGAGCGTAAAAACAATATTAAATAAAACTAGCTTTATTGTGTGTGTAATTTGTATACAAGTGTTTGTCCATATTTGTATGTGTGTGTATATGTGGGATTATGTGTGTATATGAGTGATTATAGGATGCGGTTGAAGCTACAGGTATGAGTTGTTAGGGATTAACTAGGAACAATAAAAACAGCTTCTGTCGCAGTTTATGATTGGTTTTGAAGCCAAGCTTGTAGTAGTGTTATATATATATATATATATATTTTTACATTTCCGTAGTGTTTGATAAATTAAAGATAAAAGTGTAAAAATATACATTAGCCGCTGCCATACGTGGGCTCCTGTAGGGTCTTATAGCAAGAAGATGTATTTAAATATTCGTCTTGTTTTAATATATTTTTTACATGTTAGCTGCCGTGTGTCACGGCCTTAAGCCGCAACATTGTAAGTTCTAGCAAACTAGTTATTTTCGTATTGGAATAACATTATGAGCGTGTTAGGGGTTCACTACATAGTTTCAAGTTAAATTGGATGTAAGGAGTATTGAATATTATAAGGGTCATGTGTTTAATAAGGGGTGTTAAAGGAAATGGAATATAACCCAGTTTCCTAAATATCGAAATGTTTCTTAAATATCACTTCCATGAAATCCACATAAATAGACGGTTAGTTTGTTCACCTTCATTTTGGTTTTTGGGTGGAAATCCTCCATCTGGGGAAGGTAGAGAGGTATGTCGTACTGCTACCGAATAAAAAAACATGGCAGCCATCTTCAGGATAAAATAAGGGAGCTCCGGGAACTAATGCACTGCATCGATGCCCAGTTCTACGCCTTTGGCACGTTCCGGGAAAATAATATACATTGAGGGTCTAATGCATCCATTTCTGAAATGGCAATGTTTGTCAAGAAAAAATTTCATTTGTTTGAGACTCTTAATAATAGACGTCATCGAGATATAATTCATATAAAACAGCATAAGACTGCACTATATGCGAAAAGTTGTATGGGAATCGCTCTACAATCTTAAATAAACTTCCTAAGAGTATAAGAACGTCAGATGTACTAAAATTAACTTAAAAAAAAAGCTCAAAGACTTTTTGGTAAATAAGGCATATTATTCCATAAACTACTTCATTACGGATATTATGATAAACGACAAAATAAAATAAAATTCTTAATCAATGTCCGATTTCTTTGTTGTGCTGTTTCCAGTTTTGACATCAATAATATTTTTGTGAATGTAATTTTTATTGTATTGTAATTTGTAATATTGTACCAACCTATGACATTTTTATTTTATGACATTTGTATGCCATGAGGCTGATCACATATGGTAAAATATTGTATTTAATTAAGACCTATTTATTACCTGTGTATTACAAATAAATGATTTGAATTTGAATTTTAATATGGGGTGCATTAAAAGAGCCCCGAAGCACCCTGGGCAGTCAGTCTCGCTAGTAGCGAGTTGCTACCAACCTGTTGACTGGCTAATCTTGTTCCAAGCCATGATCTTCTAATATAGTTCATATCGACACGACAGAAGAAGATGAAAACTAAAGTCACATTTTTTTTTATTCATAATGGACTTGCGTTTTCCTCTCCTAATGTTAAAAATACATAAAACTGGGTGGAAGCAGATGCGACGGTAATCTATTGGTTGCTAGGTCACTGTATTATCAAAGTGGAACGATATTAGACGAGTGAGTTATGTGACTTGCATTGCGACAGACAGAAAAATCTTTTGGTTAACAATCCAGTTGCTCATCAGGTGATTCCATAAATATCACACAAGGCATACAGTAAGGTGGTGATAAGTGGGGTGGCAAATCAACTGTAGGGAGTACGATCAACGCCAAAAGTTTTTTTTTGTAACGTGTTATTCATCAACTCGGCAACATCAACATTTTCCTTTTACAAGTTTGCCTTACAACACTCGGTCTTTTGCCTTCCGCTTCCAGTTCCCCCAGCTACCTTCTTCAGGTTATCGGTCCACCTGGCTGGAGGGCGTCCTACGCTGCATTTTCGATTCGTGGTCTCCACCCAAGGACTCGTCTGCTGCAATGGCCATCGGTCCTTTGACTGACATAGCCAGCCCACTGCTACTTCAGCTCACTGATCCTACAAGCTATGTCGGCAACTCCAGTTCTTCTCCGGATGATCTCGTTACGGATTTTCCTTCAAAGAAACTCCAAGCATAGCTCACTCTATGCCTCGCTGCGCGACTTTGAAATTGTGCACTAGCCCAACTGTCAGTGTTCACGTCTCAGCACTTAAGTCAGGATTATTCCCAAAATCCCCACAGAGATTTCCCCACCAGTGGGGATTTGTAGATTTTTTCCCAAAATACCCACTGACATGCTACGAAATCACAGTGGGGATTTCGGAGAAAAACTACAAATCCTCACTGCGTTTTTTTTTACTTTAGTGTATAAAGCATGACAGGCAGGACGCACTGGTTGAAGACCTTCATCTTTTGAAGATGTATAGGTACTACGGTATAGGTGATCTTATACAGCAGGTATTAATGGTTAGTGTGAATTATTAATAACTAGAAGTAGCGCAACGTTTGCGATGGCTCGGCCACGTCGAACGCATGGGGGAAGATCGAGGAGCCAAGAAAGCGTATCTGGGCCAACCAACCGGACGTAGACCAGTTGGTCGCCCCAGATATCGCTGGGGAGATGCTGTGGAGACTGATCTACGTGAGCTTCAAGCTACCAACTGGCGAGATATCACGCAAGATCGAGGAAAGTGGAGAGTTCTCGTTTCGGAGGCCATGACTCACTTTGGGTCGCTGAGCCAGAGGAGTAAGTAAGTAAGTAAGAAGTAGCCCGCAGCTTTGCACCTGGATGATAAAAAAACGTCGATAAAATTCTTCGTGTACCGAACATGAGTATTTATTGACACGGAGCGACTGCCGTCAGAACCTTGCAATCCAGTTACTGGATAATACCGACATCCTAAGGTCTAACCTTCTACGAGCTTTCTTTGGGAGTTATATTAAACTCGAACAAAGTTAATGGGCAATCTTAAACAGCCATATTTCAGCGGCTATTGCAACGTAAATCATGAAATGTGAAATAAGTTTCAGAAGGAGGTAATAACTTTGTCAATGAGGAATATGAAGTGAGAAACGAGAATTTATTTAATTTTTTAAGGTGAATGCTACCGGGTACCAGTAAAATCTAAATTTCTAGCGTGTTTTTGCAAATTGTAGCTCTATTTCACGTTGTTTATCAATCAAGATATGATTCGCTCGCAGTAATAATAATACATCTAATAATTTTTTAGGTTATCGCGATCTCTAAAAATTATAATAAAATAAGTTCCGGTGAGGATTACAACTCAATTTCAATTCAATTCAATCGTTTATTGCGAATATAGGTAAGGTAGGTGTTACATGAATATTGTCATAAAAACAATCTTTGTGCAGCTATATTCTGCCATTTAGCATGCAACAGGAAATACAGAGTTCTACGCCAAGCTATTAACTGAAGCGTCTAAAGCAATAAAACATAATATATTACATACTTCAAGAATAATACAATATCTTAATGTCAAAGTGAATATGAAAGCATGTCAAATGTAAATAATTGAAAGTGCATTATCGTGATGTCAAAACCTATAACAACAACAACGCATAAACAACGCGTATATTATTTAAATTGATTTATTTAAAAAATTTACTGTGAACCTCAAGGTGGGTTAGCATTGAACCAGTGCAACAAAAGCATCTGAAAACACGAATACATTTAAAAATAATGCTATTTTTAAATGTATTTGTGTTTTCAGAAAACCCACTAGTAAAAATAACCTCATAAAATATATCATCCGCATTTTATTCTATTTCCACTATCATATTAAATGTATGCATACAAATTTAACCGCACTCACACACTCAAAGACTCGCGATAAAAGGCTCTAGTCGAGGTCACGGACCGCGTAGTGCCTCTACGAGTGTCGCTACGAGCTGCTACGATAGCTCTACGAGCGTAAACTGGAAATAGGATTGTATTGATTTATGTGTTGAGATTATTTGGCTTTATTTTTTCAAGGAAACTATGTCATTTTTTGTATATTTGGTACAAAGTAGACGCTCGTAATCAAGTAGCAACCACGTGAATTGCAAGATCTCCGAGATTAGGCTGCACTAGCCGCGGTCAGTCCTTGAATGAGTGACCATTTCGTTGCATATTGAAACCTTTCCATGCATTGAAGAGCACATTAAGCTATTGGTCCCGGATCATCAACATCAAATCAGCCGATCGCAGTCCACTGCTGGACAAAGGTCTCTCGCAAAGTACACCAAAACACTCGGCCCTATGCCTTCCGCATCCAGTCCTTTCCAGCTACTTTCATCAAGTCGTTGGTCCTGGTTGCCATACGAATATCTTTGGCAGTCGTTACGAGCAATCAGGATCCCGAAAGACACTGAAACTGAACTGAGGAACTGGTCTGCAGTTGATGATGATGTGATACTGATGGCAAATTCTGATTTTCAGGCCGCATCTGGTTAGACTGGAAACCAACCATGACTTAATTGGGTAAAGGCTCGGAGAAATATTAAGAATAAAGAAATAAAACCGGGATAGTTATTATCATTTTATTCGAGCCCTAAAAAGTATGTCAGTTAAAATTTATATAATTTACTGTCAGGGTTAATCTGTTTCTTTTTTTTTTTCTTACTGCCTCGTTGGTCTAGTGGTTACAAGCGCGACTACTGAGCGTGGGGTCCTGGAGTTATTGGGTTTTTCATTAGGAAATTCCCAGTAGCAGCCCGGAGTCTGGATTTGTGCCCGGTTAATGGCAATAGGCTCGCCCCCTATTACATGGTACTATGACATAACTGGCGAAATGTGGGTGTACTATTACACCTCCGCCTACCCCTTCGGGGAAATACAGGCGTTATGTTATGTTATGTTTTTAATCTTTACTATGATCTTTTAATTTACAAATGTTGATATTTTCCTTAACCCTGGATTCCAGAACACAACTGGTTTCCACGATACAACTGGATTCCACAACACAACTAGTTTTCACAATACAACTGGTTTCCACAACACAACTAGTTCCCACAATACAACTGGTTTCCTCAATACACAGATAAATGATGCTGCTACACCCATGATGATTAAATTATTGAGCGATTTAAACCAAGCCCACCATCAACTCAGCCTATCGCAGTCCACTGCTGGACATAGGCCTCTCCCAAGTTGCGCCACAACACTCGGTCCTCTGCCTTCCGCATCCAGTCCCCCCAGCCACGTTTTTCAGGTCGTCGGTCCACCTGGCGGGGGGGCGCCCTACGCTGCGTTTTCCGATTCGCGGTCTCCACTCAAGGACTCTTCTGCTCCAACGGCCATCGGTCCTTCGACAGACATGGCCAGCCCACTGCCACTTCAGCTTACTGATCCTACAAGCTATGTCGGTCACTCCGGTTCTTCTCCGAATAATCTTGTTAACCAAGCCCACACGTGGTCTAAATAACTGTGTAAAAACAGCTGTCAGCAGACAAACATTTTTCCACTTCAAAACGAACATAAAATTTACAACTACTCATCAAAAAACCGCCCAAAAACTTCGTCAGCACTCGAGTTCGGCGTCAGATCGCGTGTCATCGCGGGCCTAAATTCCGAATCGTTACAGATTTGCATAATTGCATTACCAGGCCCGACGGAGGCTTTCATAAAAAATATATTAAGGGACACCTGGTTCCACCGTAACTTTTGCCTCTAAAAAATTATTTATATCAAACTTCTTTCATAAATCAGGATAAAGTTGTTTACAAAGTAATCTCGCGACCCGGTTCCTCCCGCGAATATTTTATATTGCCGCTGTATATAAAAATAAATGACACTTTTCAGTTTTGAATGATATTTTTTTGCTGTTATACCTGATGGGTAACTGCTGAAGTTGTGAGGTTACTTCATGAGATATTGTGGTGTGGTATCTTCTTTCATGGCAAATACATTACTTTTGTAGTCCTAAGTTTAATATGAGCACCGTTCTTTTACTGGAGAAATTTTCATGGACGCACTCTGCTGGGATGACGGAGCCAGTGTCGGACTCTTACCGACTAAAACCACCACGGTGTTTCTCTGCTAACCTTTGGCCGGGGGCGTGGGGTACGATCTGCAGTCTCCCTCGATAGGTCCCGGCTCACCACTAGTCGGCGAGCTTCTTCTCTTCGTGCGGCCTAGCCTCGCGGCCCCCTGCTTCCGAGTGGTGCATGGCGCTCGCAATATGAGCACCCTTCTTTTCAATGGGATGAGTAACAGAATTCAACTGTGGGTACACTGAAACAAAATGTTTGAACCTTCCCGGGTCAAAAATTAATCAAAGCAATGAACCATTTGACTCAATATTAAGGTGCTGCTACACATGTCTCTAACTTGTAAGCTTGCATATCAGTTCCTTGCACGTGCCAGGTACGTTCATGTGTATTCGTTAAATAGCATGCATACCTACTTGGTAAACACATAGATAACACAACATTTGATTTACTGGAATGCAATATGAAGAAGGGGCCGCGGGGGTCTGCAAAACTGGCACATGTGGACATATGCGGCAGTTACAGGCATGCCAGTGCTATTTTTTTTTACATTTCAGAATTCTGCTCTCTTGTCCCTATTCATTCAACTCAGCCTATCGCAGTCCACTGCTGGACATAGGCCTCTCCCAATTTGCGCCACAACGCTCGGTCCTCTGCCTTCCGCATCCAGTCCCCCCCAGCCTCGTTCTTTAGGTCGTCGGTCCACCTGGCAGTTGTCCCTATTATTAAGCTACTAAATGGACTACACAGCCGAAGGTGCCATGATATAAATTTCAATTAAAAACGTGAAACTCTTCAGATTGTCACAAACCCAGTTCATGTTTCATTTTATGTGAATCTTCTATTCTCACAAAAGATGTATAACAATCAAGGCAATACATGTGAAACTTTGTTTATATTACGTCGTTGTAACCTATGATTATACAACTAAATTAATCTGAATCTGTTCCTTGACTCTATAGCAATATTATTAATTACATTGTTACAACCAACTACTTCAATTAATAGACTCGCGATCTCGAATAAGCAACATGTTCCAAATTCAGTTGACGCAACCTACCGCCATCAAGTATTGATGTGTGGAAGTTGCGTAATGAAGGCATTGTAAGCAAGAAGTAGCGTTATGAACTTTCCCGCTTTTGCTTCTTAATGGACTTGCCCATAGAAACAAAATTTATTAAATTCACTAGTTTGCGTTTTCATTGCGTTGTTAATTATTGTTACGGTGAAATATTGGGTTACTTAACAAAAAAAATTACACCTAAAAATCACTCAATACTCGCTGATTCCGATAAATCAAATAACATTAGGCCTCATAATTTACGTGAGGTCGCTAGACAGCTGTGAAGTGAAATAATGGCAGTATGGTTCCGGAACCATAACTCGTGTAACTATGTTGTTCTTCTAAACAGAGCATCTAGTACGTAGATATCGATGGTTACCATTCACTATTTCACTAATACCCATTTTAAAAATTAGTGGAAAAATAACGTAAAACCCACCCTACAGACTCTTTAAGATAAGAATAGATTTGTGCAAAAATTCTTATCTTCCAACTTGGCGAGGATAAGAGTATTATTTCAAGGAGCCCAATTCTGAAGAAAATTTACGATTATTCGAAAAGTAATCGAGATATCTGCCGCCCGGGGGCTAACAAGGCACCTTCTTATGTGTCCCCAGGGAAGGACTAGGCACCTTTTATATGAAATATTTAAAGTTTGTCACAAAGCATTCGTTTAGAAGTTTCTTCTACATTACTATATTGTTCGAGTCCCGTGTGTGTAAGTGTTTAGGACTCCTAAACTATACTTTGGGACTTTGAAATATTTTAGATGATTTTTCCTATAGATAATATTATTGATGTGAAATCGTCGACCTATCGCAGTTCACTGCTCGTACTAATAATACATACTGCTCATACTTATAATTTGAGACCATGCTGGACATTGGCCACTCCCAAGTTGCGCCGTATCACATGGTTCTCTGCCTTTCGGATCCAGTCCACTCCAGGTACCTTCTTCAGGTCACCAGGTCCACCGGGCGGTGGGGCACCCTACGGTGCCTTTGCAGATTCGCGGCGGCAGCAGCTCGCAGTCGCAGCTCCAACGGCCATCGATCCTTCGACAGGCATGGCTACACACGTGCTAATCTGATTTTTTTTCCCTTTTATACTGTACCCCGAGGATGCCAACAGGATCCTATTACTCTGCCCACGTCTGTCCATCTATCCATCTGTCTGTCTATCTGTCTATCACAGGGCTGTATCTTTTAACAGTAATACCAGGCCCCTCAGAAAGTATTGCGAAAAAAAGTTTTTATATATGGGAGACTGGCCAGTTATAATGTTTTTCGAAAATATGATTATTTATAAGTAAAAATAAGTAAGTTCCAATTTCAAAATTTCCCTCCACATTTTTTGCGAGTTAATTCAAAGAATTGTGTCTCACTGAAATATGGATCTGCGCCGGGAACATTTTAGAGCTATGATTTTATACGATTTCAAGTGTCGCCTGAAACCGGATGAATCGTACGATAGACTTCAAATGGAATTCATGGATGAAGGCCCTTCCAAGGCAACCGTGTATCGTTGGTATAACGAATTCAAGCGCGGTCGACCAACTTTGGGGGATGACGAAAGAAGCGGTCGCCCTTTGACGGCTGTTACCGAAGAAAACGTGCTAGCAGTGAAAAATTTAATCCCAGACAATAGGCGAATTACATATCAGGAGATTCAACACATATTGAAGATTGGATCGGGAAGCGTTCACGAGATTCTACACAGCCATCTTCGCGTGAGGAGGATAGTATCACGCTGGGTGCCGCACAACCTCACCGATGCTCAGAAGCAGGCCCGGGTGGAATGGTGCCGTGATATGCTTAACAAATTTGAAGCAGGCTCGTCTCGGCGTGTTTACGACATCGTTACAGGTGATGAGTCCTGGATTTATCAATACGACCCAGAAACCAAGCGCCAGTCGACTGTTTGGGTGTTTCAAAATGAGCCAACGCCTACCAAAGTGAAGCGATCTAGAAGCGGGGGTAAGATTTTGATCGCTAGCTTTTTTAATTTGACTGGCCACTTGGTATCAATTCCCTTACGGGATCAAAGAAGCATTAATGCCGAATGGTATACTACCAAATGTTTGCCAGAAGTTTTCTCTGTTATAAGCAACAAGCGACCAAACACAGGGCTCCGCGGGCTACTGCTCCACCACGACAATGCACCTGCGCACACCGCACTCAAAACGAGGGACTTCCTGGACAGCACGCCAGTCAAACTCCTGGGTCACCCTCCTTACAGCCCTGATCTAGCACCGTGTGACTTCTTTTTATTCCCAAAAATAAAAAATCAGCTCAAAGGGATACAATTTTCGTCGCCGGAAGATGCGCTGGCTGCGTTCGAGCAGGCTGTAAACGAGGTGTCTGCGGCGGACTGGAAAAAGTGTTTTGAAAACTGGTTTAGGCGCATGAATCTTTGTATAGAGGCTGGTGAAAAGTACTTTGAAAAGATTTGATAAAAATATATGTACGTATAGAAAAATTTTTTTTAGTTTCGCAAAACTTTCTGAGTGTCCCACGTAAGTAGTCAGTTGAAAATTTTACAGAATATGTGTAACATGGCCTATATTATGGCAAATACTAAATAGTTTGATGAAAACGTTTTTTTAAATATAGTTACCACGTTTTTAAAACGAAAGCTAGTTAATATTGCAATGTTTTTTTTTTTTTTTTTTTTTTTTTTTTCCTTTTTTTTTTTTAAACATACCTACATTATTATGACAAAAGCAAACCAAAAACCACGGGGGTTTGTCCAGAATTCCATTATTCTGGACAACTTATTAAACTAAATACATAAATATGTGCAATAAATTAACAAACAATGGATTCGGCGAGCGACTGCCTGTTACCTGCGTGCAAAAAACATCATTATTTAACAATATTACTATTATAATAAAACAAGTTTAACCGGATTACATCGCGTTTATTATTGAAATTGGTTTTTCTAACGTCTTGAAAGCTTTGCAGCGTTCGTGGTCGCAGGAAGACGGATGACAAGCATCTTAAAACATATTTCTATAAATATATTTTAATCTACCGTCAAATTTTTATTAATTAAAATCGTTTCGATGCACGCAGTAATCACTCACAACGTCATTATGTTTACAGTGTAATTAATAAAAAAATTACGGTAGTTAATTTTTTTTTTTTACTTTTACTTACTTGATCTTGAGTCTCTTTCAGATGTAAACTTTCTGATGATTGACAAATCCCAATAATAAAAGCAAGCAATAGTAATCTTTTACACAACTACCATCTCACAAAACTACAATTTTTATCACAACAGACTCAAACCTAATCACCATAAAGAAACAGTTTCTAAACATTTAAAAATACAGTTCCATTTGTAAGAAGCGAGTAAATCCGGGATACTAGAGCAGAGATATTTAATGTCAACCCATAAAATACTACAAGTGGTCAGGGGTCTAGGAACGCCCCACTGTTTATAGTCGAAGAAATTATGGTTAAGAGAAAATTGTCTTCCGTTTTGAAAATAGCTGGCTTTTGTCTATAAAAGCGTTTCATGTTTTGTAGGTGGATTGGAATTGAATTTGTTATTTTAAATATATTTTCATGTAATAGATCTATTAGTCGCAAATTCGACTGCCGAGCGTTAAGTTTTGGGTTTGATTCTCTAGTCATAATAATTGTAACTAGTTTTATAGATTTCCAATCATACGCGGAAGTTTTGGTAAGAAAAGGCCTGACAATGGCAGTAACGTATTTATCATATTTTTGTACTTACCCATAAAATACTACAAGTGGTCAGGGGTCTAGATAGGCCCCAATGTTTATAGTCGGGGAAATAATGGTTAAAAGAAAATAGTCTACTATTTTTTAAATAATAATTAATAATGATTTAATGATTTCGTTTTTTTTTTATGATTATTAATAATTTTTATTTTTTTCCTAATAATTTTTATTTATTGAATTGAACTGAAGTGATTATGTTTCAAACACAATGTTAAAATTGTTTCTGAATAAATTGAATTGAATTAAATTTCTGCTTATTGTCAATTAAAATTTTTCGCATTTTGTAGGTATTACAGTCAACTGCATGACAGTGGTAACACTTCAATTTGAAAACCACCCTTACTGCTTACGAAATAAAGGTGCTGCTAATGTCAAAGTGTTACCACCGACGTGCGGTCGACCCTACGAATGGTATTTCTTACTGAATCCTTGGTATAAGGATCACAAGCATGACTGCTAAGCGTGGGTTCCCGGTTTCGATTCCCGGGTCGAGAAAGTGTCATTTTTTATCAGGAAATTCTCAGTAGATGCCTGGAGTCCGATTTATGCCCAATTAATGGCAATAGGCTCGCCCCTTAATTCATGCAACGGGACTTATAACATAACTAGTGAAAAGTAGGTCTACTATTATACACCTGTGCCTAACCCTTCGGAGAAATACAGGCGTGTGTGTTATGTGTGTAGTGAAATTGTTATTTTAGAAGATTTGTTTTTATTATAGGATTCTGCTTAACAAACTGCTTTATTGGTATATTGGATGGCAGTTTGGCTGCCGATCGTAAGTCTTATATTTGGTTTTGATGTCAGAAAGATGTCGGACAAAGATTTGCTGGGGTTTTTTGTCAGCAAATTATCACTAGCATCACTGTAAGTACCAATGTTAAATTATTATTAATATTAAAATAAAACAAAGTTTAACCGGATTAAATCGCGTATATTATTTAAATTGGTTTCCCTGACGTTTCGAAAGCTTTGCAGCATTTCGTGGTCGCAGGTAGACTAAGATGCCATGCGTCTTTACAAATATTTCTAAAAAAATATTTTAATCTACCGTACAATATTATTAATTAAAATTGTTTCGATGCACGCAGTAATCACTCACAATATCATTATCTTTTACAGTGTTGCGTGCTGATTGGGACTTGATTATTTTTATGACTGGGTTCCAAACAGGTGGTAGCTGCCAACCAATAAATATTACCAATCAATATTTTTTTAGAAATATTTGTAAAGACGCTTGTCATCTTAGTCTACCTGCGACCACAAAATGCTGCAAAGCTTTCGAAACGTCAGGGAAACCAATTTAAATAATATACGCGATTTAATCCGGTTAAACTTTGTTTTATTATAATGTGTAGTGATCGCGAAAACCTAAGAAGTTATTAGTATTAATATTGCCTGAAAATAGAAATTATAGGCTTACTCATTATCCCTGATACATATCTATTCTACCTATTTATTTATATTTTACCTACTATTTAAACACCTTACATATGCACATGCATATGTAAGGTGTTTAAATATGTGTTTGACATTGTATGGGTGTGTGTGTTTGACATTGTATTATATACTCATGTTTTAAACAAATAAATTTTTCATTCATTCATTCATGATACAATCTGATGCGGTTGCCTGACCCTTTGAGGTGTTTGGAGTGACGGAAAATGATTTTAAATCATTCATTGTTATACTAGCCTATGCCCGCGACTTCAGCTGCGTGCATGTCGTTTATCATGCATTCCTCGGGAACTGTTCATCTTCTTGGAATAAAAAGTAGCCTATATTTTAATCCGGGTTATGTTCTATTGGTATGCCAAATTTCATTAAAATACGTGCAGTAGATTTTGCGTAAAAGAGTAACAAACATCCACACATACATTCATCATCAGTAGGATAGGATAAAATACTTCTGCTTCTGATATAGGTGCCTTTAAGTAGCAATTCTTAACTATTTTTACACTGATAACTAGGCAAACAAATTTATAAATTCAATTAAATGAAGACCAACCGTATGAACAATGAAATACTTTTCATAAGACTGGTCTAAGCTCACGGCCTCTAAAGTTAATGTTTCATAAGTCAGGTCTGAGCTTGGATGTAAAAAGGTTACACAACTTTTATGTAAAAATTCTTGCAGACACAAAGTACTTGCAAGTCTTTGTGAATATGTAAATACGTTATTTATGTAAACGAGTATATAAATGTCAGTGTTATGAAAAAAATAGAAGTAATTTACTCGGTTGTGAGACTTGTGAGTGACATTTACGTTACGTCAAACATGTAGACTTCTAGGGTTGTCATCAAGTTTAAAAAAATATATAAGATGCATTCTGGCATGGTATAATAAGATGTTTCGCCAGGTATTCTCTTCGCGCGATGACAGCGCGGTGCCTCCAAGCTACGTCACGATCAGTGTTGCCATTTATTGATATCTTTAATGTATTTAAGGAGATTTTTGTTCATAATGAATATAAAATAGATTCCTAACTACCCTATTTGTTATCTCTATGTATGTTATTAGTTATTAAAGGAGACTGTATTGAATTACTAGTTCAACAGTGATTCTTTATAGAAGCAAGTAAATGAAAAAATACATTTTGCTCGGGTAATTTATTTTTGTTCCGTGTGGTGCCGGACGTAAATAATTGCACCACCCTTATATCTTCTCATGGGTGTCGTAAAAGGCGACTAAGGGATTCACCAGAGGATGGGCAGCAGGGTCCTCTGAGTATTTAACCAACCAACTGCGATCGCCAACCCACCTGCCAAGCGTGGCGATTATCTCATATCCACCCAACATATTCTTGGGGGAGACCTATGTCCAGCAGTGGATGTCTTTCAGCTGAAATGATGATGATGATGAATTTATTTACACAAAGTGGCAGCACATCAAATTGACCAGTGTCACAATAACAGTAAACGAAACGATAAAGTAAGTCAGTTTACCTAGGTAACCTTGACGTAATTTCCTAGCAACATCCTTCCTTCCATTACCACCTAATTTAACCTCAATAACTTCCCAAAAATACAACACCAAATAAAATTCAGACACGTGTCAACCCTAAATTTGAGTGAAATTGCGCTTAATTCCCTCACGCGCTAGGGCTGTGCAGTTTATTTCCACGTGGCATTTTATGCGTTGATTAAAGTTTTCAAAGGGCGTACGCGTTGCGACTCACCAATGTGTGAAGAGACTGGCCCCTTTGATATTATAGCTCAATTTTTTTTAAATTAATTTTGTAGTGTTTTTTGTAGTCTTCTTTTTGGAGACCGGAATAAAGATTAAAATATATTTATATTTAAGAAATTTTTACACAGCACTATCTAGTCCCAAACTAAGCAGAGCTTGTACTATGGGTACTGGACAATGGATATAATACTTATATATATATTTTGTAAAAACATACTTATACAAAAGATACACTCAGACCAAATACAAACACATACATTTATCACATAAATATTTGTGTCCTGTGAGAATCGAACCCACGACCTCGTGATCAGCAGTCCTACACTTGACATAATCAGATATTATTTTTTTAAGATAATTTTATACTAACTACTAATTGTCTTTTAGATGTCTGTCACTGTACATAAATATGCAGCTATTATAATATTTTAATTGCCTGTATTTTTATTTGTTTTATTAATTTTATTTCATTTATTCATTTAATTTTCAAGAAATTTCTTTTAATATCAAAGAGCGTTCATTTTCATTTATTACAGTAGCTAAACAAGTGAATTTCTTTACCCTTTATAGCATAGCATAACATAACATAACATCACGCCTGTATTTCCCCGAAGAGGTAGGCAGAGGTGTATTAGTACACCCACATTTCGCCAGTTATGTTATAGTCCCATGTAATAGGGGTCGAGCCTATTGCCTTTACCCTTTATAGTGACTGATTTATTTTAAAGGGTGTTGTTGTGAATTCTTATACCGCTAGATTCATCTATTGCCTGAGTATCTCCGACCATAAGCTTCTGTTTACCCAACCAAGCGAAATTATTTTCAAAAGGACACCGAGTACCTACACAATACAATACATTCATCACGCCGGCACCATTTCTCAAGCCGCACAAAAATTAACGCAACCTAAATATCAGAAACAAAACACCGGCGACAATTAAAAAAAAACTGCAAAAAATAAAAGACTCTCACTTGAGCAACGTTACATAATTATACAATAGAGTTCTGCGCAGCGTGTCAACAGTCGCGAACAATAAACGGTAGGGGGCGCTCGAGAGCGTAATCACTGGAACTGCTCCACTTTAGAGTGGGTGGGAGCGTCGAGTTGCGTTTGTGTTTTAGTTTTGAAGTAATTTAAAAATATGAATAATATTGTAGCATTTTCTGTTCTTTTTTAGGGTTCCGTACCCAAAGGGTGCTAAACGGGACCCTACTACCTTCGCTACGCTGTCCGTCTATAAGTCCGTCCATCCGTCCGTCCGTCTGTCTGTCACAGGGCTGTATCTTTTGAACAGTAATAGGTAGTTAGTTGAAAATTTCTCAGAATATGTGTTGCTGTAGGACGACCTCTATGGTCTAGTGTTTCGAGTGTCGGACTGCTGATCACGAGGTCGTGGGTTCGATTCACACAGGACACAAATATTTGTGTGAAGAACATAAGTGTTTGTGTTGGTCTGAGTGTTTCTTATATATTATAAGTATGTATTATTTATCCTACCCACGATCGGTTCCCATTCTTCTAGTCCATCCAAAGGTTGTCTGGAAGAGATTGCCTTGTGCGATAAGACCGCCCATTGTACTTACTTAATCTTTCTGTAAACTATTGTCTTTGTTTTCGTTTGGTGTAATGTACAATAAAGAATATAATAAATAAATAAATAAGTATTTACAAAAAAAGTATACAAGTATTATATATATCTATTGTCTAGTACCCACAGTACAAGCTCTGCTTATTTTGGGACTAGATTAAAAAAAAAACATTTTTTTTTTGTTTGTTTATCTGTCATATTGGCTGAAATATAGTTTATACCACAGAAATGGATGAGGTAGAATGACTATAACGATTACTCAGTACGAGAACCAGTGTCGCCAAACTCACACATTTACAACTGAAATAGTACATTACAATACACAAAAAACCGCGACGTGATTGGGTCCTAATTTTAAATTCAAATCGGGCCTTAAACTCGTACAGTGTATATTTAATTCAATCTTAATGCGAGTTTTTAAAATTTGTTTTTAACGATCATGTCAAAATCACTTAAGACGTTTTTCCATTCTAATCAAATCGTACGCAACTACTAGTGAGTTCAACTATTCGAAGCCAGGGGGCGCTTCATTTAAATGACGCTATTTTGGCCTCAATTTCATTAGAAATAGACATTTTATTCGCATGCATGCTGGGTAGCATAGCAGATAACTATTCCTGGCAATTACCAACGAGTTCAACTACTCGACGCTAGAGGGCATTTAAATTATAATACGGTATATGCACTCAATTACATTAGAAATTGTTGGGGGGGACTGGATGCGGAAGGCAGAGGACCGAGCGTTGTGGCGCAACTTGGGAGAGGTCTATGTCCAGCAGTGGACTGCGATAGGCTGAGTTGATTGATTGACATTAGAAATAGATGTTATATTCGCATGCATGCTGAGTAGCCTGTCTACTACGGGAATGTCATTCAGCGAACCAACGACAGTCATTCGCGTAACAATACATTGCTTCCTTAAAATTATCGCAGCTTCGACCGCAAAGAACCGAATGAATGAATATTTTTTAAATTGTATTTTGCTATGGAATCGTTTTCAACGAGTATTACATATTTTTTCAAAATTTTGCAATATTTCTTAATTATTAAGGTATTTGGTGAAAATAAATCCTCCCTTTTGATGTACTGAGTACTTGGATTCTTGCTTTGCAACTTATAACAGCACAGGACGGCATTTTAAATTAATCATAGCCCCAGCTTTTTACAGCGATACGTTCCGCGAGTAACTAAATGCGTCGTTTGATCATATCATATTACCTAAGGTTATGAGCTTCATGTTCAAAATTAAGGCGCGCCCACCCCGCCCACATAGTTGTTCTAACTACTCTCCTATTTCTGTGGTTTATACAGTCAATAGATGTACTATCAGATTGTGAGAGAGCCTTGGTTCCCATAACACATGTTAAATCTTAACATGGGTTCCAGAGTTTATCCTAACCATAGAGACATTGTTATAGAATACCATAATAGATGGATTTCCTGTGTACAATTTTTTATGAAATAAATTGTTATTTTTATTTATTTATTTTTAGATTAATTCTCTAATAAGAATAATATTTATCTACTCGAGGGGCTCGTGGCTAAGTAATAAGGACGTGAATTGCAATATCTGTGAGGTTAAGCTGCGCCAGCCACGGTCAGACCTTGGATGGGAGACCGTTTCGTTACACATCGAGACCCCTCCGTGCCTCAGAGAGTACGCTTAGCTGTTGATCACGATTACTATACGAATATCTATAGCAGTCGTTACAGCTAGTCAGGAGCCTGAAAGCACAACTCGGTCACTCAATACAACATAAATGTTAGCAACACCTACATACACAAGATTACGTCTGTATACGAACGCACGTGAACACACGTGTAGATTAAGGATGCTCACCGCTCGTAATGCCGACTGGGTTCCATGCACTATCTCAGTAGTTCTCAGAGATGGCGTGCTTGTATAGCGACAGGCGATTGGCATCCATTGCAATATTGCCGTCCAATTGCCGTCAGACTGCGGGTGACTGCGGGGCGCGGGTGAGGAATCTTAAATTAGCGGGGAGCGGTGAATGGCCGTTCAGTACTTTAGTACTATTAGATATTCTGTGTTGAAAGTCTGAAAACTGGTCTAATTTTAGGGTGTTGGTATTACCCAGTAACTGGGTTGCGGGGGTCTGATGGCAGTCGCTCCGTGTAAAATACTGATGTTCAGCCGCATCTGGTTAGACTGGAAGCCGACCTCGACATAATTGGGAAAAAGGCTCTAAGACAGAAAAGACAACAATTTTATGTACTCGTGTAAGTAAACAAAGGAAAATAACATTATAATGTACTTTGTATGGATGCTGACTTATTTCACCCTCATGAGGAAAAAACAGCGATATAATACAAATGTGTATTTCCCCATTAAATAATACAGAATTCGTTACTATATTGTATTTACGGTTCCCCGTGGCACCCTCTGGCGTTATTGTTTTAAACTGTTGACCCGGGCATCAAGTGGCAAACAACGCCCCGACACTAGTGCTAGAGATGTAGGTAGTGGCGGATTTGTCGGATATACGGATATAATTAGAGTCCCGGGAAGTCCCGAGTATTTTTAGAGTATTTTCCAAGAAATATAATATGTGTATGTAGGTATGTATAATATTTATATTTTATTATATGTATAATGTACATAGGTATTTATCTATTTTTATTATATGTTATTATAAGTCCGTAGTACGAAACATATTTTACTACTTTACTGGTGCATCTACCTTATTCTTTGTCCCTGCATTACCCTAAGGTTGTCTGGTAAAGAACGCCTATGGCGTTAAGACCGCCTTTGTACCCTGTTGTGCATAAAGAATTAAATAAATAAATATAACTTACCTTCTTTACGACGCACGCGAAGGATATCTCGAAAAAAATAGATAGATAGATAGAATAAACTTTATTGCACGCCATGAAAATAGTAGTAAACAGCAACAACGTATAAATTATGGGTACATGGGCGGTCTAAAAGCGATATCTTCCAGACAACCGTTGGATGGACAAAGAAAACGTAAGATCTAGATAATGGGGCAGTCCGTGGCGTACTACTAAACTAAAATAAATAAATAGCACAAAATATATTACACATATAGGCATATAGGTATCATAAATATATATAATATTATATATATTTATATAATCTTACAATTTAGCATAGAGATTGGATACATAGGCAATTTCTATTTGGAAAGGTAAAATTCTTTAACTAATTTTTTAAATGAAAACAGTGACTGAGCTCGCCGTATAAACACAAGTAACTCATTCCACAGACGCACAGCCTGAACAGTAAAAGATTTATTATAAAATTTTGTAGAATGCATTGTCATCAGAAGCCTCAAGTTTTCCTATGATCTTAAGTGTCGTGTATGTGCGTCATGAAGGAACTTGAAACATTCTTTGAGATAAAGGGAGGTCTTGGGATTAAACAGAATACTGTAGAGAAGTGATAAAATATGAGTATTCCGGCGAAGACGTATAGGGAGCCACTTGAGCTTAGTGCGGAATTCAGAGACATGATCATATTTGCGTAAGCCAAATATAAATCTGATACAAACATTTTGAAGTCGCTCAAGCTTATTATTTTAAGTTTAAAATACTATAATAGATATTTATAAAAGTTTATAATGGAATAGCGTTTCTTGAAAATAAATGGCAATCAAAGCAGCTAAAAAGAAATTCCATTATAAACTTTTTTCGCATGGGAAAATCCTCATGGACGCACTGCGTTTAGGGAAGGCTGGTTTCAGACTTTTACCGACTAAAACCACCACGGTCTAACGACCTTTAGCCGGGGGCCTAGGACAACCATCAACTACCCCCGACAGGTCTCGGCTCGCCACTAGTAGGCGAGCCGCTTCTCCCCGTACGGTCTAACTTCGGCCGCACCCTACTTGGTGGCACCTCCGTCACTGGTCTCGGCTGGTCGGGCGGCAGGCTACCCAAAGACTTTTACCCGCAGGCCCTATCGTCCCGTATTTTTTTATACAAGGTGTAATAGAAATAACTGAAAACCTCATAAGGGTTCATTGTACTCATCATTATGAACAATAGGGTGGAGCGTTTTTCTTTTTTTTAGAATTTAGAAATGGCGGTTAGCGGGAAAGTTGCATCTTGGTATCAGGTTTAAGGCCCAAAGTTTAAGGTGGACTGACGACCTGGTGAAGGTCGTGGGAATCCGCTGGATGCGGAAGGCACAGGACCGGTCGTTGTGGCGATGCTTGGGGGAGGCCTATGTCCAGCAGTGGACGTCTTTCGGCTGAAATGATGATGATCAGGTTTAAAACTTATAATGGGGGACAAATAAATTAAATTACTGAAAGTACTGCCCCAAGAGCTTTGAACTTTTAAATAAAGGGTAAAAACTAGGTCAATACCAAAATGAAATAAAATATACACGAATTTTATTGAACTTAAATGAAAAAAATTATTAGCTAACAAAATGTGAAAAAACTTTAATAAACATAAAAAATAACATAAAAGTAAAAACGTGGTGATTATGGCATATTTCCCCCTTTTGGGAGAGGCCTTGTCCAGCAGTGGAAGTCTTTCGGCTGAAATGATGATGATGAATGAAAATTATACTATGGGTTTTCTACCTCGCGGTCCAGCCCTTGAAGACCCTTGGCGCCAAAAGGGGGCGTGAGAACACAACCAAGTATAGAGCACTCAAGAATTATTGTTTTAACAAAAGAACTATGATGGATAGTTTATTATGAAATTCCACCTTTTAACTATTAATTTGCATCAAGTAACCGCATCCCGGATACTGCAGTCACATCTCTAGCGGGAACACAGCACACCACTTGAGAGTTATAACAGTGTTATATGAAAAATGAACTCATGAATGCAATTTTTTTTCATTCGAAATGTATACGAGTTTTTTAGTATGTAACTGGCGCAATTTAACCAGCCAGTATTGTAAGTTAGTTTAGTGTTAGGTTTGTAAATGTACAGACTTCATTGATGCCAAATTGGTTGTGTAACTCTCTTCTCTTAATTTCATAGAACAGGAGCTCAGTGTTAAACAGATTAAATAAACAAGGGAGATATAACTTTAATGCATAGTTATGCATGTTTAGGTGTCGTTGCTTTTCTGCTACTTATTTTAAAAACAGAAATAAAAGCAATAAGTTTTTATTAGTACTACTTTTTGAACACTTATAAGTAAATAAATAAAAATAAAAAAAATCTTTATTTCAGTCAAGGCATAAGTTTGACGTCATACACATACACTTTTACACTACACGCAATCTTTTTCTTGGTTGTTGTTCTTGTCTTAGTGTGGCAATATATCATTTTTCTTTCTTTCTTTTTTCAAACCAACATTTCAATTATTTTATGGAGCTCTTTTGCGGAGAGCGACCGAACCGCGAATGAAAACGATCACGGGCTTTCCGTCGGTGATATGATCACTCTGCGCATATCGATGCGTCAAGCGTTGTTCCTACTTGGAAAATCTCCCTTGTTTTATGTTTATCTATGGATTATCATGACCTTTAAATTAAAAAATAGTCACCTCTGCTAATTAACTTTACAATCTGATAGATCAATTTACACAAGAATATATTTTTCTCCCACTTGCTCGGAAATGGGTTCATTATTCAAAAACCGGCCAAGAGCATGTCGGGCCATGCTCAGTATTATAGGGTTCCTTCTTCTTCTTCTTCGTGTCGACATGAGCTACATAATAATAATAGCTCATGTCGTGTCAGTCAGCAGGTTGATAGCGGGGCTGACTGCCCAGAGTGCGACGGACGATCTATTAAATATCGTCACTCGTGGAGGCTCTTTTAATGCACCCCAATAGGGTTCCTTAAGTAGGTGTAATTACAAACGAATCAAATCGAATATTAATCATGGCAATGCTATTTTAGTTTTTGCAATAATCGGCAGCATTCGCGACTCAGAGCGTGTTGTTAGTAACGCCATCTAGCGATAAATTCAAGAAGCCAAATTGAAGAAGTGTGTTCAACATAACACAAAGTTATTTTTGTGATTTTTTCAAATGGAAAGTAACTAAAGGAGCATTATTTGCTAACATCATTTTTCTCTAAGGTCAATGACCTGTGAACTAGGACGTCTTAAGTATTTTTCAGTTTTCTCTCTATAACTCGAAAATTTATAATTACATTATACTCAAAATAATTTTAAAAGAGAGTTTTTACAAAGGTCTATCATTGTAGAAGATTATAAGTTTCTACGTTGCATATTTTAGAAATGGCAGGGGGGGGACACATTGCAAGCCACTTTGGCAGGCTATATTTCGCAGATGGTACACCTGATAAAAAAGTTATGTGTAAAACATTATCTTCATTTTAGTAGACCTATTCAATGATACCACGCACGAGGGGATGCAGCGAAAACAAAAATGTCATCCCCATTTCACATGTTTTTTTTTATTTTATTTTTTTTCGAATGGATTCTCGCAGGTGGGACCGAAGTCCCATTTCTGCTTAACCGGACTTAGTTGGCGGAGAGTGCCATGTGGGACTCCATTCGCCGAAGGTTTTTTCCCTACTTACAAACTAAATACGCGGTATTAATAATACCGCGCAAGCGGGCGTCCCCCAAGGGGGGGGCTCGAACCTCGCTGTGGCATTGCAGGGGGACTCCGCCGTTCCTATATCCCCCTAGCAGCCGTTGCTGCATCGAATTGGTTTCCTCGAAAGTAGCGGACTTTCGGTCTATCTATCGGGTGACGTGCTAAACGCCGTTAAGCGGCAAGCCTCGCCGGCGAGGCTAAGACCTACCAAAAACCTAAACAGTGGCTACGCAATAGCCTGCTCCTAGGAACTACTCTAGAGCATAGGGCCGGTCTCGCGTGACGAGATTATCTCCGGTTACTTACACCGTGAGGGCGTCCCCAGGGGGGAGCTCGGACCTCGACTCAGGGTGCAGCAGGGGGACCCCGCCACCGGTCCCCCCAGCAGCCGGTGCTGCGTCGGCATGTGTTTCTGTTTCTCGAGAGTCGGACTCTCGGATTCTGTGTGTGTGTCGCGTCGGTCCTCGCCGGCGGGGACGATATTTTGGACGACGGCGTCGGAGTGTGCTTGTGCTTTTATCTGACTCCTGGAGGAGTGTAATAGCGTCATCGGGTTCAATGAGTGTGTGTCTGGGACGTCGGATTTTGCTAATAGCAGATGGCTGGTAGACGGTGGCCGCCACGACCAAGGGATTGGGGTTCTTGGGAGCCGAATCGAAATAGCGTTTAGAGACACGCTTGAAAAACTGCTTGATGGTCGGCAGTTTGAGGTCTAGGTGGAGTTGGACATTGCGTAAGTACCAGGGGGCGCCTACGGCCCTTCGCATAAAACGGTTTTGGACGGTTTGGAGCATGTGAATTCTCACCGGCTTAACGTGTGCGAACACAACGCTAGCATAGGCGAGTATGGGGCGGATACAGGTGGTGTATATCCTTACTTTGAGAGGAGTGGGCAGCTTACTGTGCGCATTGAGTAAGGGGTGGAGACGTCCGAGGACGAAGGCGGCACGGTTTTTCACCTTGCGGATATGCGGTCTGAATGTCAGTCTACGGTCAAGGATCACTCCAAGGTATTTGGCTTTACTTTGCCATGGGATCTGTTTTCCGAACATTGAAACTGGTACGCTCATTTCTTTGCGGTACTGTGACAGGGGTTTCTTATCGAAGAGGACCGCTGCACTTTTTTCGGGATTGACTTCGATTCTCCATTTCCGGAACCAGTCACCTAGGGTGTTGGCCGCGGATTGGAGGGTACGAGAAATAGCGACATGGGTCTTGCCGGAGTAATAGATTGCCGTGTCGTCGGCGAAAAGGGCAATACGGGCTGCACCGCATTTTGGAATATCGCTGGTGTACAGCGTGAACAGTAGGGGGGAGAGCACGGAGCCTTGTGGCACACCGGCGTGAATGGGATGGGGGGAGGAGAGAGCCCCTTCTATGCGATAGCGAAAGGTGCGATTCGATAAGTAGTCTCGGATGATGAGCACGAGACGATGTGGCACATTCATAGTGTACAGCTTATATAATAAGCCGTTGTGCCACACTTTATCGAAAGCCTTTGCCACGTCGAAAAAGAGAGTACCGGTCATTTGACCGCGTAAGAAGTCTGCACTGATGTGTTCTACAATGCGGTGCAGTTGATTAACGCAGCAGTGCTTTGTACGAAAGCCAAACTGCTCGTCGGGAAGGAGTTTATTTGAGTCGGCGAAATCTTTAAGTCGCTTATAAATAAGCTTCTCGTAGATTTTACCGAAGACATTGAGGAGACTAATCGGCCGGTAACTGCTCGGCTCGGCTTTTGGCTTGCCCGGTTTGGAAATACCGATTACCGTAGCTTGTTTCCAAGCCTGGGGAAAGATGTTGTTTTTAAATGCCGCATTGAAGATGACGGTCATTAGAGCGATTAGGGTGGCAGGGAAACGTTTCAACACCTTATTGGTGATGCCGTCTGCGCCTGGGGCTTTTTTGGGCTTAAGATCCTTGACTATAGAGAGAACTTCGTCAGGGGTGATCGGTGGGAGCGGGTCATCAGGGTCATCTATTGGGGGGGGGGGGGAGGGCTGACCTACGCTCTACTTCTGAATTTACCTAGTCAAGGTGGGTTTGGCTTACGGGAAGCGTACTGAGAGTGCATTGGGACTCCAAGCTGTCGGCTAAGCATTCGGCTTTTTCGTCATCATCAAAGGCCGGCCTTTGATTGGGTCGATTTAGGGGGGGCATAGCTGCCGTAGTCTCGCATTTGAGTCTGCGTTGAAGTGCCCAGAAGGCTAAATGAGACGGTTGGATTTCGCTGACTTCCTTGTCCCAGCGATCCTCCCGTACCTGAGCTACACGTCTTTTTACAGTATTCTGCAAAGAGCGCATATGGGCACGGTTGGCTTCGTTGGGAAAAGCGTCATAGGCACGGATGGCCACGTTCCTCTCGGTCCTCAACTCATTAACATCGTCCGGCAGTTTCAAACGCTGGTCATCCAGCATCGGAACCTGCCGTGAGCATTCGCCCACTACGGACTGCACATGGTTGGTGAGCGAGGTGATCGCGGCCACCGTATCCGCGACTGTCTCGATGGAGTCAGGGATTGAATCTAGTAGGGGGGATAAGGTAGATTTGAGGCGGTCCTCTAGTCTCCTCCAATCGGTTATCGTTTTAGTTACGGGTGGAGTACCGGGATCCGAGGGACCACCCCGGGGACCCAGTTGAATGATTACAGGGCGATGATCTGAGTCTAATTCTTGGATTACCTCGATAGAGCAAATACGGAGATTTACGCGCTTCAAGAGGGCTATATCTAGGATGTCGGGCCGTTGCCCTACTGTGTCAGGATAGTGAGTGGGACGCATCGGGGCGATGACGTCGAAGGAAAGTTTGTCGCTAAGTGCTTCTAATTGAATACCAGCGGTGTTGTTGGAGACACAGCTCCATGAACGGTGTTTGGCGTTTAGATCGCCTGCTATAATTACAGAGTTACTAAGATTGAGTAGGGATTTGAGGTCGTCCTCGAGCAGACTCGCGGGTTTATTTGAGGATCTATAGGCCGAGACTATGGTGATGGGCTGGTGCCCTGTCATGCCTAGGCGACAGATTGAAGCCTCCAAGCATTCTAGCTCTGGGGGATCTATGGGGATGCAATACAACGAATTGCGGTAATAGATGAGCGTTCCGCCTAGTGCGGTGTACGTTCTGTCGTTTCTGATCAGCCTATAGTTGGCTGTTGGGATTACGACAATGGGGTTTGAGAAAAGACTCTTGAACGAGTAATATATCAAGTTTGTGCTCACGCAAGAAGACAGCTACGTCATCGCGTTGACCACTAATGCCTCGGGCATTGAAAAAGCCTAAATTTAGGGATCGGGGTTTGAATCTTTTGGGTGGGGCCGTATTATACATTATAATTGGAATTAAGGATTCTGAAGATGTCTTGGTACTTGGTAAGTACCTGGAGGCGTTGCTCATGGTTGCCTTGGGTAAAGGCCCAAAGTCTAGCGCCCCCGGCCAAGGTCGGCAGAGGAACACCGTGGTGGTTTTTAGTCGGTAAGAGTCCGACACTGGCTCCGCCTTCCCCGGGCGGAGTGCGTCCAAGAGGATTTTCCCCACGAAAAAAAAAAAAAAAAAAAAAAAAAAAAAAAAGAGTAGGCGTCTATACGAGTTTCCCCTGACTGGGGTTCGAGGTATTCTCTCAGCAGAAGCCCGGGGGAGTTTACCGAAGAGGGTCTAGCCTGAGGGGGGGTTCTCATGGAGGGGGCTTTAGCTGCTGGTGCAGTTTTGGGCCTGAGAGAAGGTGCGGGAATGGGTATGTTCATCAGCGCGGGGGGCTCTGAGGCCGGGGGCGCGAGACGAGAGGGCGGAAGAGGTGGGAATTGGGGCTTTTGGTTTCCCTTAAACCAGGGGTTGGTCCCGAGTGGGCCGCGGAAATTAGGGGAGGGCCCGAGTGGGCCTCTAGGGTTTGGTGGTTGGTAGGGGTAAAGAGCTGCGTAGGAGGGGGCTTCCCTCGCAACACGGTCGGAAGCGCGTTTCACCGATTTGGCGTTGCGCAGTTTGGGGGCTTTGGGGCATCCGCGATAGTTCGCTGGATGTCCGGCTTGGCCGCAAAGGACACAACTTGGGGGCTCAGTGCACTGGTCCCTCTCCTTGGGACGCTCGCACTCGCTGGTCCCATGATCGCCTAGGTACTTAACGCACCTGGGCTTTGCGTAGCAGTTACGCTGGGAATGACCATACAACTGGCAACGGTGACATTGACCAGGCTGGTTAGATTTGTGGGGGCGCTCGACCGTAATGCCTGATAGGTGGCATACGGTCTTTATATTATAGATTGCCTTAGCGTTTTCGCTGGGGTGGCAGATGGCGAGGACCATGTTAAAAGGGTCTCCGTGTTTTCCACGGAACATTCGGCGAGTCTCTTTAATGGGGATTCCTTGATCGCTAAGGTCGTCAAATACTTCCTCGCATCTGACTTCCGTAGGGATCCCTCGGATTACGACTCTAAGGAGTCGGTCCTCCGGGAGGGCGTAGGTGTGGAAGGACACCTTACGTTCGCGTAGCAGCCTGGTAAGGTTGCGGTAATCGATTGGGATGGGGACAATGACTTTGATGCCCTGCTGTGTAGCGCGGGCACTGGTGAAATTTATTTTATATTCATTGCACCAGTCAGAAATTCGGGTCCAGTAACCCTTATCCTGAATGAATAAGGGAGGCGGGACGGGTACCTTCTTCTGCGAAGATGAGGTATGGACATGAGGGGAGGAAGGCCTGTTATCCTGCGAGGAGGAGTAAGAGGCGGGACGGGGGGTAGGGGCCGGGGCAGAGTTAGCCTCGGAGAGTTTAAGAGTCTTTGAGGCGAGAGCCTCGGCCTTGCTCGTTTTACGACCGCGTTTCTTACCTTTACCCACTACTGTGGTAAAGGCACCGGCCTCGTCTGAGTTGACCTCACTGTCTGAGGACATTTCTTGGTCTGATGGAACGGGGGAGTGATCAGGGTATTGAGTGGGGGCTGGGGTGGGGAGAGGTGAGGGGGTGCGGTCCTTGTGGTCCAGGCTGGCTGAACGCATAGGCGGACCACGCGGAGACCTCGGCCTCTCCTCATCACTGTCGGAACGGGCGGGGCGCCTATTCCTCCTTAAGGGTGGGGGGGTATCGGGCGACTCTGGAGAGTCGGGGACGTCGGATGGTGGTTGGTGAGTGGCGGCCAACGCGCTGCCAAACAGGTTGCCATGATTGGCGATGAAGGTGGGGTCCTTGAAGAGGACGTTTTTGAGGATGCTTAGGAACTCGGCATCAGACACCATCATAAAGACGGTGACTAAGCCAAGAGCCTAGCAACAGTGAACGGGGGGAAAAATTAGTGGCGACCTACCATGGGGTTTGATCCCGGGTGGGTGTTCCCGGGAGTGTGTTCAAACCCTCCCCGTCGGGTATAGACGGGGAGGTTGTGTGCCTATTGGTGAGCCCTAAGCTAGTACTCCTGTTTGCCAGTCTTATTGTGCAAACAGGTCCCTGAGTCTCTAGTGTGCAATGGGTGTAAACCCCTAGAGAGTGCTAGAAGGACTAAACGGGGTTAAAGCTAGGGAAGACTAGGAGATGACCAAGGCCTTCTGGTCCTAGCTCCTTCCGATTATTGCTTTGCCCTGAAGGAGCGCAGCTGGCGTGTCAGGTCAACGCCCCTCGGTTCGTTAGCACCGTTAGGTATCCACCGAGGACCACAGTAAATAAGTGGATTTATTCCTGAAGGGACACTACGTTTTTGACGAAACTCTGTTTAAAGAGACAAAAGCGCGCCCGCTGTCTTGAAAAAGACAGCGAATGTGCTTATCGGGCTGCAGTCGGCGGGGCGACTGCGGAGGGCGCTACGGTGAGCCGTAGCGAAATATTCGAGCACGGAACTCGACACGACAGGACGGAGCGCGAGCAACATGACCTCTCGGGGCGAGCGTCAGAGCGGGAATGTGATTTCATTTCATTTCACATGTATGGGAGCCACCCCTAAAATACGTAATCATGACTTTTTTTTTATTTTTATTGAGATCTATATCTAGGCTATTTTTTGACAAAATTTCATTTACTTATGTTTATAACTGTAGAAGTTATTAAGCTGTAAAGGATTAAGACAGACGGACAGACGGACAGACGGATAGACGGACAGAGGGACAGACGGAAAGACGGACGGACATGACGAAACTATAAGGGTTCCTTGTAGGACTACGGAACCCTAAAAAAATAATACAACAATCGGCTCTTTTCCGTACGCAACGAAATAACAGGCCGGTAATATCCAACAGGACAATAATATAAATTGCTGGACACTTTTTATTTTTTAAATTATGCTACCGAGGTTTTTAAGCACACACTTAAATAAATTAGGTGTTTTTAGGTACAAAATATTTATCATTATACAGGCTGAATGCGCATTTTTTTTTTTCAAAACTTTGAAAATAGAACAAGAACCGCGCGCGGGCGAATTGGCGCTGTTGAATTAATTTGTGTTGTGTTTCTTCGCAAATGAGAGAAAAGTACTATACAAGTCTCGGCCGAAATTACAATTAACGGCCTCTTTTAGTTAAAAAGGACTCGGCTTGCGACTCGTCCTTTCAAAATCACTTGGGAAGTACTCGGCTTCACCTCGCACTTCCAAATACACATATTACTCGGCCGTAAATTGCTTCATTTCAGGCTTCGACAGTAATGCACTATTATTTCATCATTTATTCATTAAGTTAATTATTATTTATTTATTTTCAACAGCAATATAGGTACGTGAAGGATGTTTCATGAACTCGTAATAGATCAAACTCTTGACGCATTTCGAACCCGTGTCCTACAAAAGGTCCTTCCTCTTCAGTCAGGAGAACTTAGTCCTCTAAATAGTCACCATTGCGCAGCAGAAAGTGATTCTTAAACAAATTCCAGCAATTGCAATGCTAATAAAAATATACTTATTACTCCAAGAATCATAGAATTACTACACATAGAAGGATAGTTAGTAGTACTTCCGCTGCAAAATCTCAATTTATAAATGGCTACTACCTAAAAACTATGACCAAACTGAAGATCTAATGCAGACCGGATTGTAATGGGTACACATAAAGAATGTACTCGCACCATGTTACGCTCGTACAAGTTGACGTGCTCTGACACTCACACACAAAAACCACACGCACTCGCAAACTACACTCACTAACACCCGACCCACATGGAACACACTCATTTATGCTGCAAGCACGTACACCCCTATCACATACACACCCTCATACACCCACCATACACACACTTACAAACCCTTTTTTATAATCTTTTATTTTAATTTTAAAATCCTAATTACTTCAGTTATAATAATTAATCCAACCTCTAGCTAATAGTTATAATTGTTCTATTTAAAACCTAACTTGTATTTTGTACTGAGTGCTACCTACCTAACTTGTTTGACCTTGGAAGAGACTGGACCTCACGACACAGGGTATCCTAGTGTGGGGCCCAGTGAAACTGTATAATTTAGTATATAAGTGAACCTATGTAATACTGAGCTATGTAAATATTGCACTTGTATTTGTAACTGAATAAATTTTATCTTATCTTATCTTATAGTTTCATACATTACGCGCTAGCAATACTGATGCAAAAAAATCATTATGTGTGCTAGCGCTGATACGTTTACACACGCACACCACTATAAAATGGGGCTGCCAGAAAAAAGTAGTTGTCCCAAAAATTTTTTTTGGATGGTTCCTGACATTCTTCCCTACGGATGAGACTTATTATTTATAAACAATTTTTCAGCAATAATTGGGTCAATAGGGCTTATTTAAACAAGAACACGTAATAAACGTTATGATTAAAAAAATATGATACAGTTCGTTTAGAGTTCAACTTTGAAAAACACATTTTAGGTATATAAATGTTTTAACTTACTCACGTACAGGCGACCGCACGTCAGTGGTAGCAGTTTGACCTTGATGGCATCTTTATTGCGTAAGCAGTAAGGGCGTTTTTCAAAATTCAAGTGTTACCATTAAAATGTGGTCGACTGTACGTACATATACTACTTGTGCGTATACATACGTAAATATCAGTTACTACTTTATAAATTCATCAATCAGAGTAATTAAGACAGTTAAAATGGGAAAATCATTTATTTAATATCTTGCAACACTGAGCTTTTACTAAGTACGAAATGAAACGATTGTTTTTATTTGCTTAAAAGGTCAAAATACTAAAAAATAATCAAAGCTTGATTGTGAAAAGTGATGTTAATACACTTTTTATGTATTTCCGATGAGTTTTGTCACCATTTAATCGCACAAATCGTCACATTTAATTATTTTCCGGGAGATGCGTTCGGACCGCGTTAACCTTGAACACTACGGAGCGGCCGGGCGTAGTGTGCCCACCTGGGCGCCCTATTTGTTGCATCAAATTGTGCGCGCGGATTAGGTATCTTTTGTGTTATTAATCTATGCCAAGAATTTTGATTCTTTAATCAGATAAGTTATTCATAGTTTTTTAAATGTCTTAAAGGAAATAATGTTATATTCTCATGATCGCCACGCTTAGTTTGATAAATGACTTATAACCGATTATTTTGACTTACTGCGCGTTATTGGTTAAAATTAGGACTTGCATTAAACAAAGTTCCCATAGCTTTGCATAGTCTCTCCCACAGATAAATAGCTATCATTAATAAGTTAAGCTTGTGCGCTTATAAGCCCAGTTTGGCAGTAAAAATGATAACAAAAGTATTTTTTGTGTTTGTTTGGCTATAGGAAAACTATTCGGTAGCAAAACTATCCATTTGTGGGCTTTGCAGTAAAAAAAAAACCAACACGCAAAGAAGAGGAGACGATGGCTTACCTTTTCAATAATTTCGTAGAATTTTAACTCGCTACTCCCTGATTCCAATCCTACTACTCCACAATATTCCAAAGAATCTTCTCGATATCTAAGTACTACTACTCCCAAAGTGTAAAATGCAGAAAATAAAATTGTCTTACTCCAATAAAGAGTAGTGTATTGTAGTGTTCAAACCGTTTCGGTGCCGTGAAGTTGCCTTTTAGGGACCAGCATTTCCTACTCAATTTGAATTTATATACGCGAATAAAACCGTTGGAAAACTTTAGTTTTAGGTCGAAAATGTATTTTGAATATATCGAGGAGTGTGCAGCAGATAATGTGGTGGAAGACTGCTTTTGGAGTTTTTTTATTGTTTGTTTGAATTCATATTTGGATAATTTTTTTCAGTTTTTGATTTGGTTTGGTTTTTGGTTCGTTGGGTTGTTTTTGTGGGTGCACTTATGTGTCTATGTAAATATATATGCATGTGTATTATACATACAAAATACAGGAGGAATACAGGCGTGATGTTGTGTTGTGTTGTTGGTCGTTTTTGGTTCTTAGTTTGGTTGCTTATAAAGTTTATTGTTTTTCAGATTCTCGTTTATTTGTTTAGCAGGTTGATTAACATAAATCTTTCGTTTTGAACAATATAGGTATTTTTTGTAACGGGCGAGACACAAAAGTTTCAGTTTTATTTGCCAACTCCGGAAAATTTAAATAATTTGAACCTTTGACATTTTTACCGATACCGATATTGAAGTGATCAGAAGTATAGTTTTTAACAATAATTTATTATATTGTAATTATTACTTATACACACATAAATACCTAGTAGGAAAGATTATGTAGGGGCAAGTGCGGAACATGTGGACACTTTCCAGAATTTGGAATAAAACATTTTTTATATCTGAATTAGATAAGTTTTTTTTATTTTTGACATAACACATGTCTTAAGGGATAATCAGCCTTTCTTAACTAAAATTCTAGTCTCAATATCACTTATACGTACCATTTTAATCAATTTTTTTTTTAAACTTAATATTTGTCCTCAGGTTCAACAGACAATTGTACCTATGTACAGTAAAATTGTACCTGGGGACAGTGTTGTACCTAGGGACGGTTCACATTAGTTAGACATTAAAAAAGAAAAAATAGCATTATAAAATTCTAAAAACAACTTCTAACGTACGTAAACATACTCTATTATACTTATTTGTATGCAGTACGACACTCCTCATACAAGTTTTGAGTAGATTCTTAATTTCAGTCATTTCATTTCATTGTCTAATACGAAGCATGCCACGCAAACGAAACCGCATCATCAGGTTGAAATTTTCTCTGTGTGACTTCGGAACACAATAAATATGATAGCTATGATTGCAAAAACTACATTTGAGCATTTGGTTTTGTCTTTGGAATAAGTTTTACACTTCATACATCTAACAAACGATAACTTCTCTTGTTGAATTATTTTACTCTTTTTTTTGCTAGATTTCTTATTCGAAAGCGCGTTGGAAGGACCAGGTTGAGAAAGATTAGTAGCCAGCAGAGGAGTTGGATGACTTTTGGAGCAACTAGCGTCAACATGGGAGAAAGCTGTGGAGAAAGCAGACTGTAAAAGAGCTTTTGGTAGCATAGTAAAATTTCATCATTTTCTGGCGTGTCTCGTCAAAATTCTTGTTCTTCCGGGCTTTTTTCCACATTGAGCACCCTTTAGAGGACCAGCTTTTTCAAATGGACGGACGGTTTCGGGCGCTATTTGTGGATCTATAATCTTCAGTGGAGTTCGGAATACAGGTTGTTCTGGTATCAGCCGATCATCCTTCTGGATCGGCAAACATTATGACATTCTGTACCTGTGGACAGTCCACAGGTACACTCATATTTTTGTCCATAGGTACAAATTCAGACATAAAAAATAAAACTGATCTAACATTGAGGATAAAACAGACTTACAGACAGGGAAAAAAACACTAACTAAGCAATAAAGAACACAGATCATACTGCAAAAACGATCAAACCGATATCGTACGTATTTTCACGGTAAAACTCATTTAAATTAAGCAAAATAACTTACTTTTTGGCGCAAAAAACTTTCATAGCCGGCATATCCACAACCAAACAGAAAACAAAGATGGCGACACGTCAAAACTGTCAACCATAGACAAAGCTTTACGGTCGCGTTCAAATTAGAATTTTAGGGTTGCTAGTTTCGTCGGAATCGATTGTGTCCACAGGTACGAGCGTCCATAGGTACAGCACTTGCCCCTACATCAGCGAGCTTAACTCAAAAAATATTTTTCAATTTCTTTTATGTACAAGAGGGTTAACGATCTTAAATCTCTCAAACCAAAACCAGCACCAAATAACAACCCCGTACTGCCTATTATCGGCACTCAAACTGCTTATCTTCAAAATAAGATTAGCATTATACTAAGAACCTATTTTACCGTAAATAATAATAATAATAAGACTTGGCACACGAGGTTGCCGACATGTGGGACGTTGACTCAGCTGTCATCGTGCCGATTGTCGTTACGGCCAACGGGATTATAGCAAAGAGCCTCGACCAACACCTGCAGAGGCTCTCATTAGGCAGCTGGGTTAAGGGCTTGATAAGAAAGCGGTACTTCTGGACACGGCACGTATCGTTAGGAAGGTCCTCTCTGTGAGGCCCTTACCGCCGGTAGCTTGGACCCTGCTCCTGATACCGGTGGGCTACTATTTTTTATTTTTCTAAATGTATTTTTTTATAATAACTTCTTAGGTTTTCGCGATCACTACACATTATAATAAAACAAAGTTTAACCGGATTAAATCGCGTATATTATTTAAATTGGTTTCCCTGACGTTTCGAAAGCTTTGCAGCATTTCGTGGTCGCAGGTAGACTAAGATGACAAGCGTCTTTACAAATATTTCTAAAAAAATATTTTAATCTACCGTACAATATTATAAATTAAAATCGTTTCGATGCACGCAGTAATCACTCACAATATCAAATAATTAAAAGTAAATTAATTAAATTATTAGTTATTTTTTAGAAATATTTGTAAAGATGCTTGTCATCTTAGTCTACCTGCGACCACGAAATGCTGCAAAGCTTTCGAAACGTCAGGGAAACCAATTTAAATAATATACTTACGCGATTTAATCCGGTTAAACTTTGTTTTATTATAATGTATTTTTTTATGTTTTTATTGTATAGAAATATTTAAAAATGTAAAAAATAAGTAAGAAAATTTGAATAAATGGAATAATAATAATAATAAAGCTTTTATTTGATTCCTTACATGCTCGATTATTAGTTAACAATTTCATTATTCTAATTTATGGTTCATGCATTAATTTAATTTAACAAATATTTACTGTTATGTCCATTTTAATATGTATAATTTCATTCATTCATTCATAATAACTTCTTAGGTTTTCGCGATCACTACACATTATAATAAAACAAGGTTTAACCGGATTAAATCGCGTTTATTATTTAAATTGGTTTCCCTGACGTTTCGAAAGCTTTGCAGCATTTCGTGGTCGAAGGTAGACTAAGATGACAAGCGTCTTTACAAATATTTCTAAAAAAATATTTTCGTTTTTTCCTTATCCTACTATAATTTCGACAGAATTTTAACACACCAGATATATATTGTTATTTTATTTGTGAAACTACGGCAATGCCTACCGTCACACGAGACTTGTCGTGTAACCGCAGTTTTTTTTCTTACTATGGATGTGAATGTGTGCGTGCCTGCCCGTAAATTTTAGCGAGCCGTCTTACTATGAACGCTTCACTTTTTGTTTAGCGATATTGCGTCCGCCTTTTTTTATTCGTCCAAGCTCAAGGCGTATTTTTTAATAGGCTTACCGTATTTACCTAAAGCAACAAATCTTTTTCTTGTGTGGGCTTATTTTTGGATGTGATAAGTTATAGATGGGCATCAATTTACTCTACTGTTAAACAAAAGTGATTTTTGAAGAGCAAGTACCTCAAAACGTGGCCAGTACTGAGTCTACTGTAAAACCTTCTTAATGCTTGCAACACTCGAGACGCGGGGATTAGTATTCCTCCGCCGTTCATTCTCCAAGCAAAATTTCACGGAACCTGTTTTGCGATCTTTATTTAAAAAAACCGGCCAAGTGCGAGTCGGACTCGCGCAGTAAGGGTTCCGTACCTCTCAACGACCTGATACCCCATAAAAACTGATTTAATTTACGAGAGTTTATCAAAAGACATCAACGCACAGTGCGCTAAATACGAATTTTTGCATGTATTTCTTACGCAGGTACCACCACATATGTCTATGTTTGTCTTATTTTTAGTATTTTTTGCTAAACAACATAATATGCACTATAATCTGACCAAGTTTCACGCTGATATATATTACCGTTTTGAAGATAGAGCAGGAACAAAAACGTTGAAAAAATGCATGTTTTTTGAGGTTTAAGGTTTTATGGGGACCCCCTTTGGTTTTAGACTTTTTTTTGTTTTTATTATTTGTCGTGATGCACCTAATAGCAACACATAATCTGTGAAAATTTCAACTGGTTATCTATTACCGTTACAAAGATACAGCCCTGTGACAGACAGACGGACGGACGGACGGACGGACGGACGAACGGACCGACGGACAGCGTAGCGAGAGTGATAGGGTCCCGTTTGCCACCCTTCGGGTACGGAACCCTAAAAAGCAACAAAGTTATGTGGTTTTCATAAGGATTAAAATTAAATGAGATTATAACAGCTTTATTATGCGCACCGCTACGGATTGGAATTCCTTGCCGTTGTTTGTGTTTCCTTGTTTCCCGTCTTGATTTCCAAATTTAATATGAACATGTTGCGTCTATTGGTTCTATTCTTGGCATCGCTGATGTTTTATTTTGCTAGTAAGTCAGATTATGGCTGTCAAATCACTATTGGTAGTTAGATATAGTTCTTGTTGTTAATCATATAGATCTAGTATTTTATTAAACTGTCTGAAAGTATAATTTTTCGCTATCGAGTGACATGCCGAGATGATAATAACAGTAGTCATTTTGGCGGGGGAACTCAATTGAATACGGTCGTTTGAAGAAGTTGGATATACTTATAACCTGACGTAGTTCCGTGTGGTGCCGAACATAATAAATTGCACTACCCTTATCTCTTCTCATGGGTGTCGTAAAAGGCGACTAAGGAATTCACTAGAGGATGGCCAGCAGCGTTCTCTGAGTATTAAAACAACCAACTGCGATCTCCAACCCGTCTCCCGCCTGCCAAGCGTGGCGATTATGGCATATCCCCCTTTTGGGAGAGGCCTAAGTCCAGCAGTGGACGTCTTTAGGCTGAAATTATGATAATCTGGTGGTCTTTAAGGCTCGAGTGAATAAGTTTTTGGTAGGCAAGCGTATGCTCTCATCGAACGCAGGGTGGCAATAAAACGCAAGCTCATGACGAATAAAAAAGCCTTTAACATGCGCTCAATATATTAAAGTGATCATCACACTTTTTTAAGTGCATTGGAAGATGCTGGCCATTCTTTTGCCAGATCGAGGATGTAGTTTTCACATTGGCTGAATGCTTTTAGAGTAACTTTTTCGTTGGTCATAGGATCGACTCCTACACGAAACAAGGTATATGGCCAATAAATATTTGTTCCTGGTCTCATCATCAACCCAGCCTATCGCAGTCCACTGCTGGACATAGGCTTCTCCCAAGTTGCGCCACAACAGTCTTCTGCCTTCCGCATCCAGTCCCTCCAGCCACGTTCTTCAGGTCGTCGGTCAACCTGGCGGGGGGGTGCTCTACGCTGCGTTTACCGATTCGCGGTCTCCACTCAAGGACTCGTCTTCTTCAATGGCCATCGGTCCTTCGACAGACATAGCCAGCCTACTGCTACTTCAGCTTACTGATCCTACAAGCTATCTCGGTCACTTCGGTTCTTCTCCGGATAATCTCGTTACAAATTTTGTCCTTCAAAGAAACTCCAAGCATAGCTCGCTCCATAGCTCGCTGAGCGACTTTGAATTTGTGGACTAGCCCAACTGTCATTGTCTACGTGTCGGCACCGTGTGTCAGGCAGGACGCACTGGTTGAAGACCTTTGTTTCAAACTTTGCAGTATAGGCGATGAGAAGACTCGTCGAAGTTCCTGGTCTGATTGTTGAATAAGTGAGATTTCAGAATCAGAATGTGTTTATTTGTAAACATAGGTACAAGGGTTACCATTTGATCCTCACCTCCTCAAATGCTGAATAGAAACAAGTGGAAAATTAAATAGCCATTACATACAGCAATGCTTTACTAAAATAATAATGTACAACTATTATTCCACAAAACGGTTCTATTTTAAAAGTTTTGCGGGCAATTAGTGGATCCAGCTAGTTGGTAATTCAGCTGGAACGATGCTACCGTGGTATGAACGAGTAGGGTGCGGGTATGGTGACGAGAGAACCGGCAGTGTGCTGTGCAAGCGTAGCGGTGTTTTAAGCTGCCGCTTAAAGCACTTTACTAACAAGGTAACGCCAGCGATTCTTGCAAAACGCTTAGTTAATATTAGCAATAAAAAATGTACAGAAAGAACGAAAAAAGCAAATTTTTTACTTGCACAGACAAAATAATAACAAAATTTTATAATTTAATAACATTAAAACAAACAAATTATTATGTTAGAATTCTATACAAGGACTGTCCAGATCACGGAATACTTTTATATTCATTTCCTCTATGGTCCAGATTTATCTAAATAATCATTTTTTATAGTAATAGCACAGTCTAAGGAACTCTAGCTCTGCTCTTTCCTACAATAGACTCATTGATTCAGCGACTGAAATTGCGGCTGCCGTGAGTATATCATCATCCTAGCCCGGTATCACCCATTGCTGGGTATAGGCCTCCTTTCATTTTTGCCAGCCTCTTCGTTCTTGTGCGTCCCTCATCCAGGTGTTTCCTGCGACTTTGGCGACATCAATAACCCAGCGCGCTTTCGTATGGCCCTGGTTTCATTGACCTGACCTTGGCAACCACTCGGACAACGCTTTACTCCATCGGCCATCTCTACGCCGAGCCAGAAGTCCTGCCAAATTCCACTTTAGCCTGATCACCCAATCACTGACGTCGTAGACTTTTGTTCGACGACGGATCTCGGTGTTTCGGACTCGGTCGAGAAGATTTATGCCGAGCATAGCACGCTCCATGGCCCTCTTAGGTTCAATTCTCATTAGCAAGAAATATACGCATGATGATTAAATAATTATAAATAATATAAAACAACCTTCATAACACAGAATCATTCGCTAATCTAGAAAATAACCAAACAACATGGTTCCCCACCCACATCCCGTCACGCGCTTACCGCTAATACTGACACTAAGCTTGCACCTTTACGACACGCGTTAAAAGGCAACATCATCTGCAATGCAGATAAATATCATATTTCGTATTTAATTTAATTAATGTTAACATTTTATGACGCAAACGACCGACACTTGTAGCGACATCTAGTCGAAATATGGTGAACTAATTAACGAGGTGAGACGCACCACCAATGTAGGTACCACCTGGATAAAATACAGCCTGTTCATAATAGGTAAAAAATGTTTCATACTCTTAGCTGGACGTACTAGAAGAGGGTTTGCAGCGATAGCACAGTAGTAATAGGTCTGTGAGCTATGGAATAATAACAACAGAATATAACCGGTAGGTAATTTTCAGAACATTTAAAATTATTAAAAAGTATACCAGATACAAGATAAGATAAGAATTGCACCACCCTATATCTTCTCATGGGTGTCGTAAAAGGTGACTAAGGGATTCACCAGAGGATGGGCAGCAGCGTTTTCTGAGTATTTAACCAACAAACAGCGATCGCCAACCCACCTGCCAGGCGTGGCGATTATGGCATATCCTCCCTTTTTGGGGGAGGCCTATGTCCAGCAGTGGACTTCTTTCAACTGTAATGATGATGATGATGATGATACCAGATACCTTAGAATAATAAAACATAGAGTGATAGTTTCATTCAAAGAAACATGGCGAGATCAATGCATATATTTGTAAGAAAAAAAATCAAGATTTTTTAGAGTTCGAATAGTTTTTGTAGTTATCATACATACATACATATTATCACGCCTGTTTCCCATTGGGGTAGGCAGAGACTATGGATTTCCACCTGCTACGATCCTGACACACCTCTTTCGCTTCATCTACGTCCATTAACCTCGTCATGCATGCTCGTCGGTTTAAAGAACTCTTAACCTGGCATTTTTTGAGAACATCCGCGATTTGATCGCGATACGTTCGCCGAGGTCGTCCCCTTCCAACTCTTCCATCCACACTTGCTTCGTATACTTGTTTCGTCAATCTCCTCTCGTCCATCCTCTCTATATGTCCAAACCATCTTAACCATCTTTGTAGTTATCATTGGCCCTTAAAGATACATTTTCGGCATTTAAAATATTATTTAAAATATAACAACATTGATTATTCCATTGTTATCATTGAGTTAATTTCTGAAAATGGCTAAATTGACAGCTGCCTGTATGACACGTTAAGAAATTAGCTCAATTTCAAGAAAGAAAGTATGAAATGTTTATTTGTAAGAAATTATTTTTTCGGGTTTCTAAAAATATTTTAAATACCGGAAGTTATTCTTTAGGGACCAAGGATTAATATTAAAACTATTTCTACTTCTCAAATATATTATTTTATGTTCATAATTCGCAATGATTCTTTCCGCTCGAAGTTCACAAAAACAATTGATGTGGTGCCGCTGCACGTAAAATGTTTGGCGACATACACAGGTGCGCGTACCAAAAGAAGCCATTTCTGGCTCAAATTTAATTTTTCAAATTTGTTTTCTATGTGTGTATGTGTATGTGTGGGGGTGTGGGGGTGTGGGGGTGTGTGTGCGTGTGTGTTTGTTTTCTAAGACCAGACACACACTGAAAAAGAAAAATATGTTAGACGGCCCGTTATCTCAAGGATGCATTTGGTGTAGACTGTATGTATATCCCAATTTGTAATTACAGACGTCATTATTTATAAATTTATTTATTTATTTTTATTTATTGAATGAATAAATAAATAATGTTTTTATTCACAAAAGTTTCTACGTATATCTGTGAAGTCCCCGATTTCTGAGCCCACAAACCTGTACTACAGAAGTCTGTGTCTTCTCCTATTAGCTTAACACAAATTAGTGAATAATAATTACAGTTTTATAAAATTAATTTGTGATGTGGACTATGTGTTGTGTTCGTGTGTGTTCGCGAAAAAAAAAACAGCAGGTCTATACATTTTGTCGAGCGACATCGATGATTTTCTAGGGAACAAATGATTTTTTTTTCACGACTTCAAGGTTGTTCCCATAGTAAAAGTTGTTCTATGCTATGCACAGAATAAATAGATTAAATATTAGTATTTTAATGTCTTTGGTCCTGAATGAGCTCTTAAAATATGACCACGCATTTTTGACACACGTTGTATAGAAATTAGCTTGGTGGCTAAGGCACTGGTATACCTACTGAACCAGGAGTATCAGGTTCGAATCCTGCTGGTGAGCGATTTTTTATTTCCACAGTTTATATCCTACTTCCTACTAATATTTTAAATGTGAAAGTTTGTGAAGATGTTTGGATGTTTGGAGGTTTGTTTCTCAATCACGCTTTAAGAGCTAAACTGAATTGGATATGATTTGACACGCTGATAGACTATAACCCAAATTAAAATATAGGCTACTTTTTATATCGGGAAGATGAACAGTGCCCGAGTGATACACGATAAACGAAGTCCATGAGGGCAAAGCCGGGAGCATAAGCTAGTCTTTAAATAAATTTGATTTTATACTTTTACAGTAGAAAATCATAAACACCGTGTCACGTATAAAAAAAAAATTTAATCGCTTTTTTTTTTCAACCCTAAAATCCGTCTGACCTATAATTCCATTCCATTATTCCATTCTAAAATCTTTTCACATAAAATTCTCACTGCAAGTAGATTCCGTGTGAAATCAGCTGGTGTAAGGCCATAAGTCAGGCAAGGTAATGTGGTCATAAAGTACCGCCCGCATCCCCTCAGATTAATCAACAGACTAGATTGTTCTATAAAAATATCGCACGCTCAGGGAAAGAGAGACATAAGATGATTTTTTTAATTTTACAGGAGAATAAAATAAAAAATATGGCCTGTCTTGTTGCAGGACAGTGGGGCGCACAGCGCGACACGTTGGCATTATTCGTCGTGCTCTCGCCACCTCTGGCGTACCAGCTGTTTTAGAACCCAACGGCTTGGTACGAGACGATGGGTAGAGACCAGACGGCGTCGTTATTGCCATGGAAGATGGGTAGGCCTCTGGTGTGGGATGCAACGTACGTCGACACCCTTGCTCCTAAACATATACACCTACACAAAAAAATATGTCCAATGGCGGTGATGCTTACTATTAGGTCTTGCTTGCACGTTTGCCCCCATCATCATCATCATCATCATCATCATTTCAGCCAAAAGACGTCCACTGCTGGACATAAGCCTCCCCCAAGCATATGTTGGGGGGATATGCCATAATCCCCATGCTTGGCAGGCGGGTTGGCGATAGCAGTTGGTTGGTTAAATACTCAGAGAACCTGCTGCCCATCCTATGGTGAATCCCTTAGTCACATTTTACGACACCCATGACAAGATATAGGGTGGTGCAATTCTTTACGTCCGGCACAACACGGTCGTTTGCCCCGATTTATTATAAATAAAAAAATAAGTTAAACATTTTATTTGTTGACGTTAAAGCATATTTCATACAAAAGATCAAAGTAAGATTTGAACAAACATTAATTAACTTGCAAAAAGAGCACTTAAAGTAAATAATATTATTTTTCTTGCAAGAAACCGTTTTTTAGGGTTCCGTAGTCCTACAAGGAACCCTTATAGTTTCGTCATGTCCGTCCGTCTGTCCGTCTGTACGTCTGTCCTAATCCTTTAGAGCTTAATAACTTCTACAGTTATAAACATAAGTAAATGAAATTTTGTTAAAAAATGGTCTAGATATAGATCTCAATTTTAAAATAATAAAAAAATCTTGATTACGTATTTTAGGGGTGGCGCCCATACATGTGAAACGGGGATGGAAATATTTTTTTCGTTGCACCCCCTCGTGTGGGGTATCATTGAATAGGTCTACTAAAATGAAGGTAATGTTTCATACACCACTTTTTTATCAGGTATACCATCTGCGAAAGCCCAGCCCGCCAAAGTGGCTTGCAATGTGTCCCCCCCCCCTGCCATTTCTAAACTATGCAACACAGAAACTTATAATCTTCCACATTGATAGACCTTTATAATAACTCTCTTTTAAAACTATTTCGAGTATAATGTGATAATAAATTTTTGAGTTATAGTGAGAAATCTGCAAAATACTTAAGACGTCCTAGTTCAAAGGTCGTTGACCTTAGATAAAAATGCTCATAGCAAATAATGCTCCTTTAGTTACTTCCTATTTTAAAAAACCACAAAAAGTAACATTGTGTTATATTGATTTAGCTTCTTAAATTCAGCGCTAGGTGGCGCTGTTTGCCAAAACTAAAATAGCAATGATTAATATTCGATTTGATTCGTTTGTAATTAGGAACCCTTAATACTGAGCATGGCCCGACATGCTCTTGGCCGGTTTTTTTATAATATGTAATTTATTGGCACTTTTAAACAGTTATAGCTATGGCTACTTTATAATTAATAACGTTAATTAAAAGTAACGTTAAGGACTTACGCTTTTTTCCCGGAAGGTTCTATGTATTTCTGCTCTTTTGAAATACTAAAGCGGTTTCCTTCTACGTACAGGAAATAAAAATGGTGTAAATAAAATTCGCTAGGTATTTGTTTTGTGGAAAATGATACTATACTGTACAGCGACCGTTCTAAGTACTGTTCAAACGCTTTTAGATTGTAAAGATGGTTTCTTGTGTTAAATGTTAGGTAAAATGAAGTGTTTTCTTACAGATTTCAGTATTTCAATTTCAATTTCAATTTTCAATTTCAATGTTTTTTATTTCAAATAAACCTAATTACAGGCACTTTTGAAAGGTCAGGCTAGTTGCACGGTTCCAAATTGTGGGTCCTATGGAGAAGAACCGGCAAGAAACTTCATGGATAAACTCTTTTTAAAATAGGTTATTGTTTATTACATCAAATTTATTCAAATAATGTGAGTATAATGTAGGTTAATGTCAGAAATAAACAAGAGTTTAAAAGTGAGTATATTGCCTTTAGAAATAAACGTAAAAAGAGTTGCCATAGTATGTAGAAGCTGACCTGTCTCGACAGACGGCACCCGTTCACGAGCATGACGCGAGCATCAGCCATCGCTTAACTCAACCATATTGAAGGGAACTTAACGACCCGACACTAACGCCACCATCAGCATGACATTTAAGTGAGCATGACAGACTCATACTGCTAGACAACAAATAGGCAGGAATATATAGAATTACTGTAAAAACATTAATGGCCACATGATACTTACATTTTACAATTTAATCACCTATTAAAAAATTGTAAGCAGTTCATACACGTTGCAGTTCTATGACAGAAAAGAATGCAATATTAAATAAATTGTGTAATCAAAAAGTGTAAATAAATTGTGTAATCCCGAAACAGTAAAGTTACTAAAGTGTAAATAAATTTTAATAATAAACAGTTGATAATAACTGAAAATAATGTCAAAATAACATGAGTTGGTATAAAATACATGGTTTATTGGTTGTTCATTTTACCGTGAGGTTTGTTTGGAAGTTTTCTTCTTGTGTTTTGTGTGGCGTAAGATTCATCTTCCAAAATACCTTTCGCTCTCAATCGCGGCTCCCGAACACTGATGACGGAATAGTAGGTACTCCTTTGTACTTTGGTATTCGTTTTTGCTTTGTGCTTTTCCGCTGGAGAATATGCATGCCCGGTGTGGCATCGGTCTGCTCACGCAAAGCTAGTCAATGTTGCGCTGAATAACACCTGCCGCATTATAACTGGCTGCCTCAAGCCCACGCAACTGAATATGGTTTACCCGTTAGCGGGGATATCACCACCTGGGGTCCGTCGAGATGTAGCCTGCTCAATAGAAAAATACAAGCAGGAGTCTGACGTTCGACATCCCCTTTACAGTCACCAAATGCCTCCAGGCCGTCTCAAGAGTCGCAAAAGCTTTTTGCGCAGCACACGAGCTATTAAAGACCACCCAGCTGCCGCCAGATGCAAATTGTGGACTGAAAAGCACTCTCCACCTCCTGGTTTTATTACTCCACAGGAGAAGTTACCACCAGGACACGATCTACAGTGGCCAGTGTGGAAGTCACTCAATCGCCTTCGCACCCAGGTTGGTCGCTGTGGACTTAATATGTGTGAATGAGGGTTTAGGGACCCTAGCCTTGCACACTGTGACTGCGGTGACCCAGAGCAATCCATGTCGCACTTGCTAACGTGTCCCTTGTGCCCGAAAACCTGCACAAGAGATGATCTATTTGCCGCCACTGAAAACGCCATTGAAGTGGCCACTTTTTATTCCAACCATATTTGAACCATTGACACGATAAGAAGAAGAAGAATTCCTTTTTCTAGCTTCAGGTTCTACGCGCTTCGTCCATCTTATTCTTTTAGTCGTATTTATTAAATATTACACATTTTATCTCGTATTGTATTTAATCTTACTTATTTATTTTTTATCGAAATTTACCAACATCACGCCTCACTGATGTACGTTATTGCATTGTGAATTTATGTCGACGCCGGTTGTTGCTGAAAACCAGCGCTGTGTCTTTGCTCCGTGCATGAGGCACAGCAATATGCTGAGCGGTGGCCGTTTTGCGCGGATGTGACGCATATCTTACCACACTTCTTGGCTCTGTACCTGTATTTGTTCTGTGTTCTTGAATATTTTGGTAATTTTGTGCGTCACTTTTGAAGCAAATAAATATTTTTTCTTTCTTTCTTTCTATTTACCTAATTTACAAAAGTCTATGTAGATTATCCTACTTAATCCTACTTCCTACTATATATCATATCCTACTTCCTACTAATATTACAAACGTGAACGTTTGGGACGATGTATGGATGAATGGATGTTTGTTACTCTTTAACCCAAAAACTACTGTATGGATTTTAATGAAATTTGGCGTACAAATAGAAATACCCGGACAAACGAACGAAACGAATTTAACGAATTTAGGCATGCGATGTGAAATCTAACGATTTAAATTGTGGAATGAAAAAAATTAGTGGCTAAAGCACTGGCGTACTGAGCCAGGAGTCGCAGGTTCGAATCCTGGTCGTGAACGATGTTTTCTTTCCACAATTTAAATCGTTACAAAGATCGATAAAAAGTTACACAAACACCCACATCACGCACACACAAACACCCCTCCCCCACCACGCACACACAAACACCCCCCCCCCCCCCCCCCCACACACAACACACCCACTCTCGTATATTATTCTGCTTTATTTGTTTTGGGTATGTAGTCATTGAATGCTTTTGCTGGCTTGGCACCCGCTCGTCACTTGGGGTTGACACTGAAAATCAGCGCTGTGTTGTGACTCACGTTACAACACAGCATCATGCTGAGTGTCAACCTCATTGCCGCAGCTACGACATGCACCATATAATTAAGTTTAAGTTTAATTATTTTTTATGTGTACCTACCGCATGTCGTCTTGTTGTGGCAATAAATCATTTTTCTTTCTTTCTTCTTTTTACATATAATATGTAACTTTTTATCCCGGGAAGATGAAAAATTCCCGAGGTATGCGTGATAAACGCCACCCACGTGGGTAGTGGTGTGAACCGATTCTCAAAAAACCGGATAATCACCGGTTAGAGTGAGTACCGGAGACTAATTGGTGATTTCACTAAACTACCGGTTATTTGATTTGTTGCAGAAACGCACCCAAAATGTGCCTTTTTTTTATCGAGTTTTTTCTTCTCATATATGTATACAGGGTGTCAGGGAAATGCTTCCGAAAACGAAGACAGGTGATAGTGCTGGTGATTACTGATACGAAACCACGAATAAAAATGCGATTCTTTTTATAGATTATTTCATATTTTTTTTTGCATTTTTCATTATTTATGAGTTTTATTTAACTGCCCAAAGCTGGTTATGTATGAAAAATGCAAAAAAAATGTATAATTATGAAAAAATTTAAAAATAGAATCGCATATTTTTTTCGTGGTTTTGTATCAGTAATCACCAGCACATATCTTCGTTTTCGGAAGCGTTCCCCTTACACCCAGTATAGATTTAGAGTATTTTGAATAACCGGAGATTATCCGGATAATCTCCGGTGATTCAATAAAATCTCCGCATAATCTCCGGAGGCTGAAATTGCCTCCGGTTCACACCACTACACGTGGGTGAAGCTGCGGACATAGGCTAGTAGTATTACAAATGTGAAAGTTTGTGAAGATGTTTGCATGTTTGTTACTCATTCACGCTGTACGGTCTTAACTGGTTTAGATTTTTGGATGTTTGTTACTCATTCACCCTGTACGGTCTTAACAGGTTTAGATATTTGGATGTTTGTTACTCATTCACGCTGTACGGTCTTAACAGGTTTAGATATTTGGATGTTTGTTACTCAATCACGCTGTACGGTCTTAACAGGTTTAGATATTTGGTACACAGAAAGAACATAAATATTATTTTTTTTGCCGTGGGGAAATCCTCATGGACGCACTCCGCCCGGGGTAGGCGGAGCCAGAAATACAAATATTAATCATTAATGTGCAAATTGGATGTCAAAGATCAGTTTTACAAGTCGGTTATTTACAAAAACTAGATGACATCGGCATTAATCCTATATGACTACCTCTGAGAAGAAATACCGAAACAAACTCAGGGATCATAGTCTCTTTTAAAGTCCAGACAATAAGACAAGACAAGTTTGTTGTATTATACAATAAATATGCATGGTAAAATGTATATAAACCAAATTGTCAGATTAAAGTGTATAAATAAAATGTCACAAAGGTGTATAAATCATATGTCAAAAAAACGGTATAAATCCAATGTCAATAAAAACTGTATATAAAAACTTTTTAACAAAAATAAAACCGACTTAAAAAACCTTAACTAAAAAGTAAAAAATAATCCTCGTATGTATTTCAAAATCTTTACATAAACCAAAATTTTGAAGGCGGTGCGTGACTGTCCCTTTGCGTCATGTAAATATAATGTACTGTCGAGCGCTTATCTATAGTAAAAAACAGTTTAGCGAACATACATGAAAAACACGCGCCGCCTTCAAAATTTTGGTTTATGTTAAGATTTTGAAATACATACGAGGATTATTTTTTACTTTTTAGTTAAGGTTTTTGAAGTCGGTTTTATTTTTGTTAAAAAGTTTTTATTTCATACTTTTTAGTTGATAATTCACAGACAAACGAAACTATTAGTAGATCATCTAGGTAAGCAAAGCTAAATTAAACTGATTTATTGAAGCTGGTTAAAAAACTACTGGACCTAAGTCAATAAAATTTATATGGGACCACCGCGCGGACTTCCTCTACCAAATAAAAAAACAACCACGCAAATTGGCCCAGAAATCTCGGAGTAACCGGTGTACATACATGAAAAAAAAAAAAAAAAAAACCCGCGGAATACATAACCTCCTCCTTTTTTTGAAGTCGGTTAAAAATAAAAGATGATGAAGTTACCGACTAAAACCACCACGGTGTTCCTTCAACTACCTTAGCCGGGGGCGTGGGAACCTGTGGGTATAATAACCTGGATTAACTTAGTAAGAGAACAGATCCCGAGGAATACGCGATAAAAGATATCCGCACGGTCGAAACAGAGGGCATAATCTAATTAAGATTAGAGTATACTATTCTGCCTCTGTTTAATAATTTATTTCGTAAACTTTACGTATCTAAATCATGTGTCCATACATTTTTTGAATAAAAATTCCAAAATTGTCAATCTGACACTTAATTCATTTCAAATTGACATACAAAATTATTATTATTAAACAATTAATTTCCACAAATATGTAATAAGTTTTATCTTTATCTTTATGTTACCAAATTTGTACGCCTATCAAGGCAAAACATAGTGATACTGGATTATTTAAAAATTAACACCATGTCTTGTACATCATACCTATGTTTGACAAATAAATAATTTTGAATTTTGAAAAGATACTAAAAACTGGACAAGTGTGATTTGGACTCACGCAGTAAGGGTTCCGTACTACCCATCGACCTGATACCCTATAGAAACTGATTTAATTAACGAAAGTTCATCAAAAGACATCAACGTACCGTGTGTCGCGAATGCGAATTAATGTAGCTACAAAGTGAAGTAAGGTAAAAACGGTGGGGATAGCGCGCGGTGCCGACAGCGGCGCGCGCGCAGACTCACTTGGGCCCACGGGTGATAAACTTGGAACAAATAATTTCAACCGTATACAGATGTACTCTATGGTTAGAAATTTCATACATGACAGGAGACCCTCGCCCCCTTGTAACAGTCTTCACCCCGTTTAGGCCCTTTGCCAAGACCATAGATAATTTTCGACCGTCATACGTAGTATCTCTATGTAGTCTGAGGTCATTGTTAATTTTTTACGTAAATTTTGGTTGTTTTTGTAAGATTTCGATTTTTCCATATAATGTTGTTGATTAAAGTTTGCGTTGATTAATTTCTGTACTTATCCTCTTAATGATTTCTTAACTGTGATATTTTGCAGTGATAGTACAAGTAAGATGAACAACAAGTGTTGTATTGTTGTATCGAACATTGTGATATCAAACGAAAGGACGCTAAGATGTATTCGCTTCCCGTTAGTGAGATAGGACTTAAAGTGGCTTATTTGCGCAGTTTAGCGTGCAAGATCTTCACAAACTATGTTTGTGTCAGAAGCATTGAAAAATGGTTCATCAATGAGAAGTATCGGCTTAAAGTTGGTGCTTATCCTACATTGTTTTTGGCCGATGAAATAACTACAGGAATACAAAAGTTTATGAAGGTTCGTACGTAATCAGTAATCTACTTATAAAATGTTAGGTGTACAGCTAATGTAGTAAAAAAATTAGTATACTCATATCCACTCCAACCCGCTCAAGTTTGGTAGCGAGTACCGATTGCTTTTTATTGGAATTTCTAACAGGCCGTGTCACTAGACCAGGTATCATGTACTATTGGCAAACTTACTGTAGTGAAATATATGCTGTTGACGCAGTAGACTGACTGAGACCTGCAAAGTTAATGCCAAACGGTATTGATCACTGATCCATCATCCCATATTGATGTAAAATGAGTGTTACAAGATAGTTTAAAATCTATCTTTATCACTCAAAGGTTTGCTGTGTTATGCCATAATCGCCACGCTTGGCAGGCGGGTTGGCGATCGCAGTTGATTGCTTGAAAACTCAGAGAATGACGGGCATTCTCTGGTGAATCCCTTAGTCGCCTTTTACAACACCCATGAGAAGAGACAGTACCTGCTAATTACTATTACGAAATAAAAGTAAACATTAGTGTTTTAATTTATTTAAACCAGTCTCATCATCATGAATGTTAATATAAAAATATAATATAATTATATTTTTCTAAATCTCGAACTTTAATTTACCATTTGTACCAAGTTTAATTCAAGTGTCATTTGTTCTAGCTCAATATGCTCATGGAAAAGAAGATAGTTTCATCCTAAAAAATACTGCTGAAACAGTATCTTTTTTGACAATCTTTTCAACTTGGAGAATTGTGCTAGCTTGAATAGTAAGACATCAAGAGCGAAACTTTCACGTAGCCTGTACATCGGGTTCACCATACCAAGCCAAACTTTGTCTAAGTACCTACTCATTTGACTTCCTTTCTTGTGAAACACACGAAAAACATAACCCTCCTTCTGGCGCAGTCGGGTAAAAAACTGAAGTGCTCTTCCTTGGCATGGTAATTTTTTTAATTTTCAACTGGTGTTCATATAAAATATTGAAAGGCACAGATTTATCTAGGCTGATTAGAAAATCTCTTCCGAGAATGCAAAATAAGACATATTGTATTAAAAACTATAATTTAATAAATAAAAATCTGAACAAAATATGTTGTTTCATTTACATATTCTCAGTTCTCGTTTCGAAAATGTATAGTTGGTAAAATGTAGCTTCAGTCCTGTGACAGAAGTCAAATACGTAAATTTTAAATGTATTTTTACGTATTTGACATCTGTTACAGGACTCTAGCTATATTTTACGAACTAAAGTTGAAATAACAATATACAACAGCTTAAATAAGGCATACAGTGTGAGCCTTTGCCCAAAATTCAACAAAAGAATTAAAAAAAAAACGAACTGTCATGTTCAATTTTTCCAACTACTACGGGCCATTTTTTTGTATGGGAGTGGGTCGTCTGTACGTAGTACACTTCTTAGTCTGTGCTTGGGCCTGACGGTCGGAGCTGGCAGTACCGTGGTAAGCGAACTTGTTATTTCTCAGTGCATGTGTAGGTACTCAGATTTACTAGACATTATAATGTTTACCAATATTATCGATGTGTGTGTGTACATTGTTTTAACAGCGATCAGATTCAGAAATGCTACCAAGTCAGACCAGTATTCAGATAAGAGGTTCAGGGTCGCTGTACTGTTGAGACAGTGACCAGACCAGATTCAGAAATGTTTCCAAGTCAGACCAGTATTCAGATAAGAGGTTCAGGGTCGCTGTACTGTTGTGACAGTGACCAGACCAGATTCAGAAATGTTTCCAAGTCAGACCAGTATTCAGATAAGAGGTTCAGGGTCGCTGTACTGTTGTGACAGTGACCAGACCAGATTCAGAAATGTTTCCAAGTCAGACCAGTATTCAGATACGAGGTTCAGGGTCACTGTACTGTTGAGACAGTGACCAGATTCAGATATGCTACCAAATCAGATCAGTATTCAGATGCGAGGTTCGGGGTGGCTGTAGGGGAGGTTGGAGGCCACTGGGGGGAACCCCCCCCATATCATGCGATGATTATTCAGTAACAGTTATTCAGTGGAAATCAGTTTTACGTAAATACAGCATTCATTAAAAGAAACAATGATATTGTACCTAGGCTTATTTCTGAGACGTAGGTATCTTAGAGTTAGATATTCGTCGTGTACCACAGATTGAGGTATTTGGCGACATGGTGGAGATGCTGGGATCTCATTGTTACAGTTTAAAAATAAAAAATTTTGGTTGTGTTCTAAAAATAAAATAAGGCGGGTAGTTCGAAATTGTTTTTTGTATTTAAATGAATTAGATCATGTTTGAGTTCACTATATGATAAGGTGGTTCGCGATTGTTTACTTATAATTCTGGAGAAATTTTCGAACGAACGGCTATTTAATCGGTCAACCAGTGTTCAAGTCAGTACCTTAAAGTTCTAAGTTATTGCGAGTGTTGAGTAATTTTGTTCTAACATAGCTATAATAGGACTGTTTTTTCATAAAGGCATTAGTAATGTTTAATTCGGTTTTAGGCAATGACTATACAACCCAATAGACGCCTAATGTTGAATGTAATGTATACAATAATTTCAGCCACTAAATTAGGCGGGGGTACTGCAACCCGATTTGGCCAACTTGGCAGGGTCACCTACCTAGTTGGCTAAATATTGGCTAATCACTAACGTGGCAGTTTTGACGGCTTATGTCGAAACTGATTTGAAGTTTTCAAGTGGCGACCTACATTAGTGAAATTTCATAGATGTGTTGCAGACATCGGTCGCCTAGAGACGTATATGGGTATATGGTCGATGGTTTTAGGGTAAGCTTGATTCATTTTGGGTGAAATTTGATTTCATCGTTGCCATTTAATGTGCACAGCCTGCAGGTAAATACCCGCGCTAAATCAATTCCATGAAATAATATTTATACGCGCTGTACAGTATTCAGTCACAATGTAATTATTATTTATTTAGTAAATCAGGGTGCATAGTAGTGCACGAACTAAGTCAAACATTAATTAATTTTACGTTTTTCAGTGATCAATGATATTATTGTTTAAAGTTTATAAGACCAGGTATTACTTATCAATCAATCAATCAACTCAGCCTATCGCAGTCCACTGCTGGACATAGGCCTCTCCCAAGTTTTACTTGATTATACGTTTATTATGAAATTATAGTAATCGAAGGGGTATTCAAACTAGACATTAGTTGATCGTAAACAGACTTTATCAAGTGAGCGAACCGATTAGTGTTTGATGAATGCTGTTTATTGACATAATTATTATATTTCATAAGAAAGAATCTCATACTTCGTTACATTGTTTTAGATACTCGGTATATTCATATACTAAGAAAACCGTTTTGATATTGGGGCAATTACTTAGTTGCTACCCTATTTATAATGCAAGACGCCATCCGATCTCGCTTGAAAATTATTTTTGAATCCCTCCAAACGAAAATAAGCTCTGCTCGGTGTGCCCTAACGGAGTTATCAGAAAATGACCCCAAGTATAAAGAATTAGAACTGGTTGGTGCCAAACTTAAAGGTGTAAATGAGATGTTTGTTTCGGAAATTCACAATTATTGTAAATCGATTAATGAAATCAACGTTGAGGAAATCAGTGATGAGTATACGTCCACACAGATTCAGGCTGAAGAATTGATAGCAGAAATAGATGTAAATATTAAACAGAATAATCGAAACTGTGCGTCTATTCTTACAAATGTCAATAATGTTAACACAGTTAGTAGGTTGCCAAAAATGGAGTTAGCCAAGTTTGATGGCGACGTTTTAAAGTGGTACCAATTTTGGGATCAATTTTCATCAAACGTTGATAAGAGAAGTATCAATGATGTCGATAAGCTGTTGTATCTACAATCGGTTCTTGAGGGTGACGCAAAGCAGGCAATTGATGGTTTGGATACAACACACAAAAACTATCGTATCGCTGTCGATACATTAAAGGAACGATATGGCAAACCTAGCGTAATCATTGATGCTCATTATGTGGCACTTTACAAAATTTAATCAGCGGAATCTGGTCAGGTTAAAGTTTGTAGACACATTCTTAATGAAATTGAGAGACATCTTAGAGTATTAAGTTCTTTAGGTGAAGATGTAAATCACAATCATCTTAGGGTGATGATTTTAGAAAAGTTTCCCGAGGACCTTATTTACGAATTAAGGATGAAAATAACTGACGAAGATGAGTCAGTTGATAATATTAGAAAATTATTAGAATGTATCATAGCGACTAGAGAAACATCAAATAGATTAAAGAAAACTTCAGAAGATACTAAAAATCAAAATACAACAACCAGCGAAGGCAAACAGGTTTCTGACAATTTTACATTAGGCTCGTTACATGTTAGGTCGGAAGAGACTAGTGATAACAAAAGGCGTAAATTTACATCAAACTTCAGAAAGGACAAATTTAATTTTGAAAGTAGACATTATAACAATCATAAACAGCCCCCTCGGAAACGACCATATGAAAGTGACAGGTCCGATGAGCCACCTAAAAAGAAATCAAATAGATGTATATTTTGTAAACAGGATCATTTTAATGATGAGTGTAGTGTACACAAAACCTTACAGGAAAGAAAAGCTCAGTTAGGAAACCGTTGCTATAATTGTTTCAGTGAAGGCCATAGGGCTGACAATTGCCGTGCCAAACGGAGATGTAGACATTGTAATAAGTTCGGTAATCATAATCGAGCATTATGTCCGACTAACACAGTCAGTGTAGTCCGTACCAACTGATGACATACATACTAGTAAAGCACCACGCTGTTGCAGACAGCCCTCGTTGTTGTAAATAACATAAAAATTCACTTGAAAATAGGTAAACTGTAGGGTATTGCTCGATTGTGGTAGCCAGCGCTCCTATAAGTATAACAGAATGCAATACAAACTTACATTACCAAATACTAAACAAATTAATTCAGAAATTAGTTAATTCAGATTTTGGTTGGGTGTGATCAGGAAGAATCGGTGAGAACGTTGATAGTTCTGATCAGTTTACTGTATTGACTTACTTTCAATAAGATGGGTTTTTTCTTAATAAATTATACGAACCCGATTTGCCTCCAAAACTAGATGATGCATAATTAAGGGGCCTTGAATCGAGAGGCATCACAGATTCACCAAAAAACTGGACACAAAAGTTCTTGGTATGGAACATACATAACGTTCAGATACATTTGTTATCTAATTTCGATTGTACAGAATGCACAGTTTAATCAAAAGGAGACGAGGTGTTAACAGTTATTGCTTCAATTTATGACTCGTGTGGTTTCGCAGTTCTGATAGTACTTCCAACAAAACTATTTATTCAAAAATTGTGGAAAGATATGAAGTGAAATAGGATATCAAATTGAAGGAGATTCTACTTATAGAATGGCAACAAATTCCATAAAAATTTATTTATCTAAAGAATATTCATGTTGATCTTTATTTTTCACATGGTTTGAATAGAAAACAAGTCGTAGAGCAAACTGAATAGGTGAATACGAACTACATTGTTTTACGGACACGTCTATGCACACTTATGCAGCAGTAATTTACGCGGTACTTTTAGCACTAATAATATTGTCAATTTTATTATTGGCAAGTCTAAATTAGTGCCGTTAAGAGACCAAAATGACTTACAGATTCCAAGATGAGTTGTTGGGAGTACTTATCGAATGTAGACTTATAGGTTATGTAACAAAATGTTTACGATAAAAATTCAAAGTACAAATTTTGTGGACTTATAGTAAAATAGTTATAAGCTGGCTCAAATCAGACAAATGATTACCGCCATTTGTAATACGTAGAATCAGCGAAATAAAACAGAATGAGACTTTACAATTCAGATATGTGTCAACATAATTAAATTCATCTGATATAGGCACTAGCACAGAAAAAGTACTGCTACAATAGATGGCTCAGAGGACCTGACTTTTTAATGTGGAATTCAGATCAGTGACCTACATTTATTTAACAAGAATACAGCAAATCAAATTTCAATACCTTTAGATAACAGTAGACCAAGTTTAGATATTGCTGTAATGCAAAACCGATGATAGATGATTCAGACAAAACGGAGAATAAAACATTAGAAATTCAGGCTACATATTATTTTCCTAAATAAATTGAAAATATCACAACCAGCTTATCGAGATATGAAATTGAAATTATATAAATATGAGGAAGGAATTATTGAGTGTAAAGGTAGATTTAGATACACGAATTGGTTTCATCATAAAAAGGGAGTCTATACTACTTCCAAAAGATTCAGATTTTGCGCACAAAATCATAACTAAATTTTATCAGAAAAACTATCATACTGTAGGTATCTCTCATACTTTAGACCTATTAAAACAGAAGTGTTAACTTCAGATTATTGCATACAGGATCCCTTGTGGTTGAAATTCATCCCAGTGTTAGTTCCGTGATTCGGAGGATTTAATGAACATCTTGTCTTGAACATCGTTTAGTCAAGCATAGTTTGAAGAAAACTTTAGACAAACATCTCATAAACCACAACCAGTTACGCACAATGAAGGAACTTGAGGGTGTAATGAATACAGAGTCTTTGACTACCGTAGACGCAGAGTTAGAACACATATTGACTCCTTCTGATTTCCTACGTGAGCAGAACTGTGGCCACTGAAGTTGCAGATCGAGACTTCTTAGAATCAGTTAGAGTAACCAAAACGAATCTGATTGACGGGTGGAGGCGTGGTCAAATCATCCTCTCAACCAAAATGTTCACCCATCAGTACTTGACCAGCCTCCGTGAACGAAGTGACAAATACAAACAACCTAGAGTCGTTGATAATAGGCCATCAAAGTTAGCAGAGACAGTTCAAATAAAGTCAGATAGTAACAGGGCACACTGGAAAGTTGGCAAAATAGCAGAGTCGATTAAAGGATCGGATCGGATCGATCAGACTAGACAAAGTTAAATTATCATCAGGCGAAACATTGACCCGTTTCAAAAAGCCATCTGTACCCGTTGGAGATTGATGACCAAAGTGCAGAACCGTCCCCATAGCAGATTATTTTTCCAGTCAAAATCAGTCAATACTCTGAAGATTCTCACAAGGAACTACCAGTTCAAAGCAATCATCCAGTCAGTTGTAACCAAGAGTCTCGAAGTACTCAAGACAATGAATCGGTTACTAATAATGTACACATAATTCAATCACTACAAGACACAAGTAGACGACCAATCAAGACATCAGCAGCTACAGCTAAAGAGAGAGTTAAGCAGTGCGGACATCACAGTTGATGAGCAGATTGTTTCAATTAATAATCAGCGAGAGTCAGTATTGATTTAGTATCAGAGTACAGAAATGGGTTTTTTAATCAGTTCAAGATCATCAAGTTTTATATACAGTTGTATTCAGTTATTTTAGTTGTATTCTGTTGTATTCAGTTGTATTCAGTTGTATTCAGTTGTATTCAGTTGTATTCAGTTGTATTCAGTTGTATTCAGTTGTATTCAGTTGTATGCGTTTATATTTAGTTGTATTCAGATGTAATCAGTTTAAACCGGTTAGAATCAGTTATCATTAGTCCTGGTAATCAGAATTCAGTTTATAATCCGTCATCATTATCTTGATTAAACAGTTATTTCAACAGATCAGGATGTTTAATTTATCTATTCCCTTGGGCGGGAGTGTCGCGAATGCGAATTAATGTAGCTACAAAGTGAAGTAAGGTAAAAACGGTGGGGATAGCGCGCGGTGCCGACAGCGGCGCGCGCGCAGACTCACTTGGGCCTGACGGTCGGAGCTGGCAGTACCGTGGTAAGCGAACTTGTTATTTCTCAGTGCATGTGTAGGTACTCAGATTTACTAGACATTATAATGTTTACCAATATTATCGATGTGTGTGTGTACATTGTTTTAACAGCGATCAGATTCAGAAATGCTACCAAGTCAGACCAGTATTCAGATAAGAGGTTCAGGGTCGCTGTACTGTTGAGACAGTGACCAGACCAGATTCAGAAATGTTTCCAAGTCAGACCAGTATTCAGATAAGAGGTTCAGGGTCGCTGTACTGTTGTGACAGTGACCAGACCAGATTCAGAAATGTTTCCAAGTCAGACCAGTATTCAGATAAGAGGTTCAGGGTCGCTGTACTGTTGTGACAGTGACCAGACCAGATTCAGAAATGTTTCCAAGTCAGACCAGTATTCAGATACGAGGTTCAGGGTCACTGTACTGTTGAGACAGTGACCAGATTCAGATATGCTACCAAATCAGATCAGTATTCAGATGCGAGGTTCGGGGTGGCTGTAGGGGAGGTTGGAGGCCACTGGGGGGAACCCCCCCCATATCATGCGATGATTATTCAGTAACAGTTATTCAGTGGAAATCAGTTTTACGTAAATACAGCATTCATTAAAAGAAACAATGATATTGTACCTAGGCTTATTTCTGAGACGTAGGTATCTTAGAGTTAGATATTCGTCGTGTACCACAGATTGAGGTATTTGGCGACACCGTGCGCAAAATATTAGTTTTTGCATAGATCTATTTCTTACGCAGGTACCACCACATATGTCTAAATTTGCCCTATTTTCAGTATTTTCTGCTAAACTATATAGTATGCATTGTAATCAAATCAAGTTTACGCTGGTATGAATTACCATTTTGAAGATAGAGCAGGAAAAAAAACGTTGAAAAAAGTGCATGTTTTTCGAGCTTTCTTGTATGCAACCCTTTTGGTTTTAGACTTTTTTATGATCATAGCAACACATATTCTGACAAAATTTTAACCGGCTACCTATTACCGTTCAAAAGATACAGCCCTGTGATAGACAGACGGACGGAGGGACGGCGGTGGCGTAGCAAGAGTAATAGGGTCCCGTTTGGCACCTTTTTGGTACGGAAATCTAAAAACGGATTCTTACAAAACGGAATCAAATTAATAAACAACGACACAAGGCTCGACATACGACGTAGGACAGAAAATGCGAACTAAAAATATATAAAACAGCCATCCAGCTGGCATTCTCATCACAATAAAAGTTGACGTGTTATCACGTCGTGTCGGGGGCACGTACCTTCGTTTCGTGTCACGCTCCTCGACACGTGAGCTAGCTACAACGTGATCCCAAATTAGAAACTTCAGAATGTCCACTTCTTATAACGCATGGACGAAAAAATAAGGCGGACGGAATCTCGCTAAGAAAAGATTACTACTTACTTATTCCGTTGTCGCAGCGACCCAAAATGTGTCTTGGCCTCAGAAACGAGAGAACGCCACTTGCCGCGATCTTGGCAGTATCTCACCAATCACCGGCTCGAATATCCAGAAGATCGCCTTCCACCGCAAAGAAAAGAAAAAGAAGAAAAGATTAAAGCACTTATTTTGTCCTATACCCACTATAATTTCGACAGCATTTTAGATATTGTTACCTTATTCATTGTGACAAACGACTACCGTAACACGAGATTTGTTACGAAATCGCGGCTTTTTGTCGTATTATGGATATGAATATGTGCGTGCCAGCCCGTATTTTAAGCAAGCCGTCTTACTATGGGTGCTTCACTTATTGTTTAGCGAGATTCCGTCCGCCTTTTGTTATTCGTCCGTGTTATTACACATGTTTATACATATCTACCTATACAGGGTGTCAGGGAAACGCTTCCGAAGACGAATATAGGTGATAGTGCTGGTGATTACTGATACGAAACCACGAAAAAAAAACGATTCTTTTTATAGATTTTTTCATTTTTTTTTGCATTTTTCATTATGTATGAGTTTTATTTAACTGCCCAAAGCTGGTTATGTATGAAAAATGCAAAAAAAATATGTATGAAAAAATATAAAAACAGAATCGCATTTTTTTTTCGTGGTTTCGTATCAGTAATCACCAGCACCTATCTTCGTTTTCGGAAGCGTTCCCCTTACACCCAGTATACCTTGATAAAAACGATATATCTGTATTATTAAACCCAAATTTATTCCGCTCAGCTGTTTAATGCGTGATTGAGTAACAAACATCCAAACATCTTCACAAACATTTTTATAGCTTTTATAGTGGGATAGGCACTTGAGTATAGATTAAATGGAATAGTCTGAATTTTTTAAAGTTTTCACTGGATTCGTAAAATAAAGGATTATGTCAATATGGCACCTGAATTCTCCACTGCTCTAATTATGACACACTACAATCAAAATAAATCCGTTTATTAACCGTTTATTGTTCTGACAACTAAAACAAACAATAATAAACCGAGATAAATATTGCAGGCACTATTTGGAACGTCATCAACATTTTTTTTTTTTTTTTTTACGGTATAGGATGGCGAAACGAGCTAAGGCCCACCTGATGTTAAGTGGTTACCTTTGCCCATAACAACTGCAATACCACCTAGGCTGTTACCTAAATGGTACCGCAAGTCGGTTCGCAAAACTGAGACATGAAGGTGGAAAGTCTCATGTGATTGTAATTTCACCGGCACCCGTACCTTTCAGACCGAAACACAGCAATGCAAGCATCACTATTTGGCGGAGAATTGCGGCACAACACTCGGTCCTCTGCCTTCCGCATCCAGTCCCCACCAACTACTTTCATCAGGTCGTCGGTCCACCTGGCTGGGGGGCGCCCCACGTTGCGTGCGTCCACTCAAGGACTCGTCTGCTCCAGCGGCCATCGGTCCTTCGACAGACATGGCCAGCCCACTGCCACTTCATCTTACTAATCCTACAAGCTATGTCGGTCACTCTGGTTCTTCTCCGGATAATCTCATTACGGATTTTATCCTTTAAAGAAACTCCAAGCATAGCTCGCTCCATAGCACGCTGAGGGACTTTGAATTTGTGGACTAGGCCAACTGTCAGTGTCCACGTCTCAGCACCGTAATTCATGACAGGCAGGACGCACTGGTAGAAGACCTTCGTCTTCAAACTTTGCGGTATAGGCGACGTGAAGACTCGGCGAAGTTTGCCAAATGCTGCCCAGCCCAAACGGATCCTTCTGTCGGCTTCTTTCTCGAAGTTGTGTCTACCAAGATAAATTACCTACACTAGGTAGACGTATTTGGCACGTGCTTTAGCTAAGCAGTGATAGCCTAATGTTGTGTGTTTGTTAATGTTGAACCCTTGCCTTCCATGCAGGAGGGTGTCAGTTCGATCCCGGCCCGCACCTCTGACTTTTCGAATTCATGTGCGGATTTATATTCGATTATCACTGGCTTTAACGGTGAAGGAAAACATCGTGAGGAAACCTGCACACCCGAGAGTGCTCCATACAGTTCTCAATGGTGTGTGTAGTCCGCCAACCCGCACTAGATCAGCGTGGTGGACTAAGTAAGGCCTAGGCCTTCTCGTACTGAGAAGAGGCCCGTGCCAGCAGTGGGACAATAATGGGCTGGTTATGTGTATGTGTTTAGCTAAATAGTATACCTGTCACTGTCACATAACTGACAAATTACAAGTGCAAGAACGAGACGTGAACACCTTTGCCAAAGCGTGCTAAGTAAGACTTATTTCTCTCAGTCACAGTGTTTCAAGTTTTACTCGAGGTAATGATGTTCATACAAAGTGAACCTTTTGCAACAATCCATTTTATGTTCAATCGTGTACAAGCCAGAAGGTGGCCGTGATCGGACCTTTGCCTGTCGACTTTTATTTATTAGAACGACCGTCGCGTTCACAGTGTTAAGTACTACGTTGTGATTTTTAGGAATACCTGCGATACGTATCGGTGGCTGAGTTCAGAGGGTTGATTTAGATTTTATTTAGTTGGGCTTTGTTTGTACGTACTACGGTATTTTAAGAGCCTGCATGCTGCGTCATTGGCCTATACACATAGATTTGGTTGATAGCTTGGAGTTGTTCAATTCAATTCAATTCAATTCATTTATTTCAGATAAATTACAATAAATTATAAATCATCCATATCTATATTATTAACACAATACTAATTATTATGTCATGCAAATATATAATAATCCATACAATAAAAATTTAATAAACAATATGTCATGCAACAAAAAATAATAATAATAAAATGTCATACAGAAAAGTTATACTAATGGAAACACTGTTTCAGTTGTGGTTTAGTGTTTATTGATTTTAGAATATTATGTCTTAAACATGGTAAAATACTCGGACGAATAAAAAAGGCGGGCGGACTTAAGCGGCACTTAATTTTTCCTCATCATCATCATCATTTCAGCCGAAACAAGTCCACTGCTGGAAATAGACCTCCCCAATTAAGGGGGAATATGCCATAATCGCCACGCTTGGCAGGCAGCTTGGCGATCGCAGTTGGTTGGTTAAATACTCAGAGAACGCTGCTGCCCATCCTCTGGTGAATCCCTTAGTCGCCTTTTACAATAGAAGAGATAAGAAGAGATGAGAAGATATAAGGGTAGTGCAATTTTTTATGTCCGGCACCACACGGAATATTTTTTTCCTAAGCCCACTATAATTCCGAAAGCATTTTAACACACCAGATTTATACTGTTACTTTATAATTCCGAAAGCATTTTAACACACCAGATTTATACTGTTACTTTATAATTCCGAAAGCATTTTAACACACCAGATTTATACTGTTACTTTATAATTCCGAAAGCATTTTAACACACCAGATTTATACTGTTACTTTATAATTCCGAAAGCATTTTAACACACCAGATTTATACTGTTACTTTATAATTCCGAAAGCATTTTAACACACCAGATTTATACTGTTACTTTATAATTCCGAAAGCATTTTAACACACCAGATTTATACTGTTACTTTATAATTCCGAAAGCATTTTAACACACCAGATTTATACTGTTACTTTATTTGTGACACTACAACAATGACAACCGTCATTGGCAGACTGTGGATGTGAATGTGTGCGTGCGTTCTTTTTACTAATAATAGGTAGGTACTGAGATGACTAATCCTACTTCTAAGCTTAATCAATAAAGCAATATCCATTTCAAGGGCTAATTGAAAGGTTATTGGCCTATCAGTGTTCAGCATTGGATGTCTGCAGGTTGTAATATACCACAGATCAGTAAGTCACTAGACGCCGATTAGCCGGATACCTCCGGTTACAAAGCATATGCAGTAGCACTGCATATCATACGCCCAGTCGCCAATCGGGACGAAAGTACGTCAGTGAGCGGCACCAATCATACGGAATCATACCACCGAACTTTTGAGCTGACCAACCGTAATGCGCCGTCCGCCCCCCGGCCCCGCCAACATGTTACGACTGTGTTCTCATGCAAAACTTTATTTATGCGGCGTTTTGAGGCTTACTGGTAGATACACTATAGAATAGACTTATACCTGTATCACAAACTGCACTTGCAAAAACAAGCCAACACACTTTTCCTCAAAACAAACACAAATCACTCAAACGCACCTAATTTGATAACATCCATTGGGGTTCAAACCTGGACTCGCCATAAATCTAAATCGAATACACACGAGTAAGCAACATTTTTTTTATCGATATTAATCAATTTCGGCCAGCTGTAGGGTGGATTGCGTGCGTCGAGAATTGGATTTTTTTAAGCATGGGAGTCCGTACGCAAAATACACGCTTGATCGTGGAGTTGCGGAAACCAGCCCGTTATACTATACTATACTAAGCATGGGAGTTTGGACATATTATTGTTGTAAATACTTAATAAGGCAGGAACCGTGCGTGCATGTTGTAATAGTGATATAAACGCCACTCTTTAAAAAAAAAAACTTAACGGGCTTGCGTTTGGCAGTCATCCCACCTGATTTTAAGCGATGGTGCGGTCAACGATGGTTCAAGGAAAGGTGAGAGGATGGCAGTGAAATATCTCGACCCATCCTCTCAAGTGGCTACACCGGGCTTCGTACCGGAATACGACTAGGTCGCTTGGCGGCACGTCTTTGCCCGGTGGATGATCGCAAGCCGTCGGTGGCGGCCTACTACCAATACGTCACCTGTTTTGCACCACGCAGGGATCACGTGTAGGGATTCGGAAAAGGGGTACTCTCCTACGGACGTGGGTGACTCGGTCCTAATCATGGTTTTCTTCTAAAAACCCTACAACGACGATTAATATTTATTCGTCCAAGATAAAACCTTAATCTGTCCAAACGGTGATAGGGTCAGAGTTGAAACCCGGCTCGCAACTCTGACTCTTTAAATTCATGTGCTGATCAGAATTTGATTATCACTTGCTTTAACGGTGAAGGAAAACATCGTGAGGAAACCTGCACACCTGAGAGTGCTCCATACAGTTCTCGATGGTGTGTGTAGTCCGCCAACCCGCACGAGGCTAGGGTAGTGGATTCAGGCCTATCCTTCTCATTCTGAGAAGAGGCCCATGTCCAGCAGTCGTGCATATTCACTCCAGCTGGATATTCGCTGTTGGTCTTTAAAAAATTGGAGGTGCTCGTGGCTAATAACCACTCAGATTGAAAGGTTTGCGAGGATAAGCTGTGCCAGCTGGGGTCATTCCGTGGATGGGTGACCGTTTCGTTATATCTCGATACCCTTCCGTGCCTCGGAGAGCACGTTATACTGTCGGTCCAGGTTGCCACACGAATTTCTATGGAAGTTCGAGCGTCGCACTGCTGATCACGAGGTCGTGGGTTCGATTACAATTTCAATTTCAATTTCATTTATTCATTCGGAGAATCTCCATTAATGTTAGTAACAATTTTCATAAAAACTATGTTAGTATTATTATAATTCTTAAATGTACTGTACATTATTTAAACATTTCATTCGAGCCCCGGTCAGACAGCTATTAAAAAAACTATCTGATCATAACCCGAATGAAAGTCTTCATTATTGCGGAGTCCACTTTACCTGCAATAACTTGCAGGATGCTATTAGTACTGCCCCGCACTCTGCTTAGCAAGGAGGCGGTTCGTTTACGCATAATAGCATGAAAGCCATCGACCCGCGCCTCCGCAAACATGTTAGATGCACTACAGAAGCGGGGCAACCCTAACAACATCCTGAATCCATTATTATACTGGACGCGCAAGGCATTGAGCGATCTCTGTGTATAGCTGACCCACAGGCTGCTCGTATAGAACGTTTGGCAGTATGCTTTAAAAAGTGTAATTTTTACTTGTTCACTGCAACGAGCGAACCTGCGTGCCAGCATATTACTTTTGACCGCCAATGCCCTGCGCTCCCTTTCAATGTCCATCTGGTCATCAAGATCCTCGGTAACATAGTGGCCTAGGTATTTGAACTGGGTAACCCGTTTGAGTTCTATGCCATTCAGCTTTATTACGGGCACACTGGATGGACATTTACCGGAGACCTTAAAGACCAAATACTGACTCTTTTTGCAGTTGTACAAAAGTCCATGTTTTTTCGCATTACTCTCACAGATAGCTACAAGTTGCCTTAATGCACTAATGGCTGGGCTCAGCAGCACCATGTCATCAGCATAACTAATATTATTCATGCAAACATTATCAATTGAACAGCCGACTCGTGTGCCGCTGAGCTCAACCATCAGCTCGTTCATGTACAGGTTGAAGAGCTTGGGAGAGGTCAACCCACCCTGTCTCGTCCCGCACTCCAGCCTGTACATGTTGGAGAGGCTGCCTGCCCATCTGACACTATTAGTCTGATTAGCATACCAGTAATGAAAGAGTCGTTGCACCTGTGTATGCACGCCCGTTTTCTTCAGTTTTTTCCACAGTAAGTCATATGACACTAGGTCAAAAGCCTTTGATAGGTCGAGGAAACATGCATACACAGATGTACGCCTCTCTGTGTAGTACTGCACGGTGTGCTTGAGGGTCAGAATAGCGCTTTCAGTAGAAAGTCCGGGTCGGAACCCGAACTGGGCATCATGAATATTGAGGTGCTTCTCAAGTTCCGAGTCAAGCACAGCGTCCAGCACCTTGGCCACCACTGTTGCCAAAGATATAGGCCTATAATTGCCTTTATCCGACAAATCACCGGTTTTGTTTTTTACAATGGGCACAATAATAGTTCTCATAAGTTCAAATGGGAGGTATGAGTGATTCATGCACAGTGTGTACAACATCGCAAGAAGCCGTGGTAAATGGACCCCTGCATACTTCAAATGCTCGATACTGAGTCCATCATGACCAGGTGACTTACCTCTGGACATTTTCTTTATTATGTCAGATACTTGCTTAACTGACACATTGAATAAATCACCGGTAACGATAGTCTCAGTATCCTGCACCATTTCTGAAGGACCAAGTGGAGAACTCACCGCAAAGTGTTCTCTAAATAGTTCAGCTATGCACTGACTGTCGCTCACACCTTCTACGCTCACAGGGATACCAGGCTTAGGATTCAACTTATTTGTTGCCTTCCAAAAGTCTCCAAAGTTCTTTGAAGAACGATGTTCGGCAATTATATTCATTTTAATTTGTTCTCTGTTGTCTTGACACCATTTCAGTTTACTTTTAAATATTTTTCTAGTTTCACACATTTCTAAATATATGTTACCCTCCCTTGGTTTGTTATGCCAAACCCAATTCAAAAATTTAAGTCTGGCATCCCTGTGCGCCTCACGTACATGTTTATTCCATCCTATTACAGTACGATTTTTGCGTGAGTTTTTATTCATATCATTACTGCTGTAAATAGATGCTTCAGTTAAAATCGTTACTATATCACTATACAGTAAGTCCAACCTATTTTTGTGTTTCATATTATTACAAACATTGAAACTACATTGTCTAAATTCTTCTGGAAAATCTACTAATTTAAGTTTACTATTACAATGTTGTGTATATTTATCTATTTGTTTATTAGTTCTATTACCCCAAATAACCTTATTACACCTAGCCTCATCTTTTTTATAACTAGTCTTACTTATAATTAAGCTTAAATCACACTCAATAATAAGTGGCAAGTGATCGGACCAAAATGTGTCGTATTTTATATTAACATTGTTTATTGTTTGCCTGGCGGAATGACTCACCACACAATGGTCGAGCCACCACAGATTACCACAGAACGCAAATATTTATGTGATAAACATAAGTGTTTGTGTTGGTTTAGGTGTTTCTTATGTACTCATCATCATCATCACCATCATCATCATTTTAGCCTAAAGACGTCCACGACATAGGCCACCCCCAAGCAAATGTTGGGGGGCTATGCCATAATCGCCACGCTTGGCAGGCGGGTTGGCGATCGCAGTTGGTTGATTAAATACTCGGAGAACGCTGCTGCCCATCCTCTGGTGAATCCCTTAGTCGCCTTTTACAACACCCATGAGAATATATAGGGATTCTTATGTACTATAATAATGTATTAACAAAGTATATAGTTATTATAATAATTGTCTAATAGTTTAATACCCATAGTACAAGCTCTGTTTAGTTTGTAACTAGATGGTGCTGTGTAAAAATTTCCTAAATATTCATTTTATTTTTTATTAACTATAAGGAGATTTATCTGCCCAGTCAACTGGAACATAGCTTGATAACATATTTCACATCTTAACTCCCATACTCTCATAAAGAACACTCTAAAACTCCCAAAAGGCAATTTTTTGTTTGACCACAATAGTGTGGTTGTAACCGAAGAGTATTATAGGGCACATACATCAATTCACGATAAAAGATCGGTTATCTGCCGGCCTAGTTCGTATGCCGGTCGCGAGTCTACGCCAATCTCCGTGCACGCTGAATGAAACCGTCCGTCCGGCAGGGCTGCCGAATACATGCGGGACGCAACGGTTTTATTTATTTAGTCCTTTACGGACGAGGTTTGCGTTAGCTAAATCTAGTTTTTAGGAATCAGGATTTTTATATATTCAAGTTTTTTGATTTGTTTTTTATTTTAAAATCTAGTGTTATTCGTCATAAAATTTAATATCGTAGCCAGAGTTTACGTAATAATTTCTTAGGTTTTCGCGATCACTACACATTATAATAAAACAAAGTTTAACCGGATTAAAATGCGTATATTATTTAAATTGGTTTTCCTGACGTTTCGAAAGCTTTGCAGCATTTCATGGTCGCAGGTAGACTAAGATGGCAAGCGTCTTTACAGATATTTCTAAAAAAAAATTTAATCTACCGTACAATATTATTAATTAAAATAGTTTCGATGCACGCAGTAATCACTCACAATATCACGTCAACGTCAGGAAAACAATTTAAATAATATACGCGATTTAATCCAGTTAAACTTTGTTTTATTATAATGCAGAGTTCACATGTTATTGAAATAACTGAAAACCTCTGAAGGGGTCATTGTACTCATCAATATCAACAACTTTTACTATAGGACCAACCATGAAACTGCAAAAAAAAAATCAGCTGTTCCTTACATATGTGTTCACATAAATCGTCAAAATGTAGTGAACAGCGATTTTTCGGGGTTGGTCCCATAGTAAAAATTGTTTCAAATTCAAATTAAATTCTTTATTTGCTTGAATATTGATAGGTACATAGGTAAAAAAATAATTCGTAATTCATAATCTTTATTGACATAATATTACTTTTTACATTTTATAGAATTCCCTGACTCCTGCGCTAGTATAATTACTGTATTACAGGAGCCAGTTTATTCCCCTTAAAAATAAGTTACAGGATTATGCCATTAATATGATTACAATAAAATAAAAAGGAAATCATGCAGTGATAAAATAAAGGTAAAAACAAAAACAAAATGGGGAAAAAGTGTTGTCTGTTTATGGTAAGTTGGTAAGTGAAGGTGTTTATGCGTGTTTAGGTATGTGGGGTGTGTGTGCGTGTGTAGTGGTAAAAAATATATTGGTACATAATATTCCGTCTAAAATAGGGCATACAAACATTGTTAGATATAGGTAGCCTAACACAGCACTATACATACGTTTCATACATTTTCAAATCTAATACTGATCAGTACAATGACCCCTTAAGAGGTTTTCAGTTATTTCAATAACACGGTGCTTGAGATTTGATTTGACCTATATGTAACTGTAATTATTTTGTAAAATATTCTGATCTCAGTGTTTGATCATCTTCACAAGTAATGTAACTTATAATAAAACAAAGTTTAACCGGATTAAATCGCGTATATTATTTAAATTGGTTTCCCTGACGTTTCGTTTACTGAACATGCCCTAGACAAACCCAACCATTTTCTTCGATTTGATAAACCACAAGTTCTGGCGAAGGAAAACCGATATGTACCTAGAATGCTCCGTGAGGCTATTGAAATTAAAAAACATCCTAATTTTAATAGAGAAGATGGTTGGCAGCTACCACCTGTTTGGAACCCAGTCCTAAAAATAATCAAGTCCCAAACAGCACGCAACACTGTAAAAGATAATGATATTGTGAGTGATTACTGCGTGCATCGAAACGATTTTAATTAATAATATTGTACGGTAGATTAAAATATATTTTTTTTAGAAATATTTGTAAAGACGCTTGTCATCTTAGTCTACCTGCGACCACAAAATGCTGCAAAGCTTTCGAAACGTCAGGGAAACCAATTTAAATAATATACCCGATTTAATCCGGTTAAACTTTGTTTTATTATAATGTGTAGTGATCGCGAAAACCTAAGAAGTTTTTAATGTAACTTAATCAAATGAAGGTCTAAATATAAAAAAATTACAAATATTTTTTTATGAAAAAAAAAATTATAATAATATCGTTATAACTAAAGCATATTTCACACTCGCCCATCAAACAAAATTCCATAACAAGAAATCCCCGGCAGCCCTACATCTAATCCCACCATTCATCTAGATCGGGCCTGATCGAAAGGTATACCTTAATCGCTCAATTGGAATTTATTTGTTTGTTTCTTAGATAAAACAAATTGTGCCGATTGCTCAGCTGATTCCCGGGGATTCTGTTTTGCTCATTTGCTTTGCAAATCTCTTTTCAATTGGGAAGGGGCTTGTTCGGTCACAGCTTTAGGCCTAGCGCAAACGACCGCTTTCAATCGGTCCAATAATCGGATATGTTTTAATAAATTAAGAAACGAAAACTTCCTACAAAAAATCAGCCCTACGAAAATTGGAGCAAGTATGACCGATTCTCACCGACCTGATCCAATTTTTGTCGGCAGTATGAGGATTTTATAATAAGAGTATGGACACAGAATTCTCTATAACGTCTCCTCTTTCGACTACGTCTGTGGTCTAGTGGTTCGAGTGTCAGACTACTGATCACGAGGTCGTGGGTTCGCTTCCCACAGGACACCAATAGTTGTGCGATGAACATAAATATTTGTATTGGTCTGGGTGTTTCTTATGTATTATAAGTATGTATTTACAAAAATAAGTATATTAGTACTATATCCATTGTCTAGTACCCATAGTACAAGCTCTGCTTAGTTGGGACTAGAAGGTGCTGTGTAAAATGTAACAATTTTTTTTTTCTCATATACATTCGATCGAATATGATGAATCAATCTTTTTTTGTAACAATAGACTGTATTATACCATCTTCTGACAAATAAATGATCTAACGATCTATCTAAAATACTCCACAACCCCTGCCGTTGTACTGTCTGCGTCGAGTCGGCGTAAAATCGGACACTTACTTTCACCGACTAAAATCAGCCGTATTCGGGCTTAAATCGGTGACTGATTAAAAGCGGTCGTCTGTGCTAGGCTTTATTTTGTGTGAGATCAGGCTGGATGGTTGTATTTAAGATACCTTGGCTTCCTTTAATCAATGTAGATATTAAGTTTCTAAGTTTAGACCGAATTATTTTGGAGGTATCAGATTTTGGTGTTTTATTTATAAAAAAAAAACTGATGTGGGACGAAACGAATGAACTGTACAAATACTTGGGTCTTTTGTGTTGTCCTTGGCTATACAGGGTGTCAGGGAAACGCTTCCGAAAACGAAAATAGGTGATAGTGCTGGTGATTACTGATACGAAACCACGAAAAAAAATACGATTCTTTTTATAGATTTTTTCATATTTTTTTTGCATTTTTCATTATGTATGGGTTTTATTTAACTGCCCAAAGCTGGTTATGTATGAAAAATGCAAAAAAATATGTATGAAAATTCTAAAAAAAGAATCGCTTTTTTTTTTCGTTGTTTCGTATCTGTAATCACCAACACATATCTTCGTTTTCGGAAGCGTTCCCCTTACACCCAGTATAGATGGACCCATTGAGTAGTAATAAAGACCTAATGGAATTTATTAGGGTTAGAATATGTTATATTTTGTCTGATTATGATGTGTTCTTACATGCTTTGTTTTTGTGCACCTAGATCACAGAGCACTTAAATCTTTAATATGTACACACGGCTACACATCAAGCTGTACATTTCCAGTAACAGCTGACCTCGCATTGTATAGGTTTTCCTTACAACGCGAGGTCAGCCTTTACTGGTTTTGTACAGTTTGATGTGTAGCCGTGTGTACTATACTTACTTATCCAAAGATTGTACCTATGTAATTATCACAAAATAAGAATACTGGTTCTGAAATTTTGGCCTTTTGGTCGTCTGACATGCGGCAGATTAGTTACGTACATTACGAGTTTAAGTGCTGCGAACAGCCAAAATGAAGCCAACTAAAAACATGCTCCTTCGTGTACAACCAGCGTTCACGTACACATCATGCACCTGAAAGATATTTGCTTTCTCGATGGTTACTGGACGAATGGACGATGCCACGACATGTGTACTGAGAGGGGTGAGCACGGTTTGAGGTGCATTTGTGTGCGTAAGCACTGGTTGCACGAAGGAGCATAGTTTTTTTTGGCTTCACTATATTGTTCGTAGCACTTCGTTTATATTGCGTTAGTAAAACTTTATAAAAATTAGTCATTAACAGTTTGAGGACAAAAAGGGCTCAAACACATCGGCCTATTTTTCCATTGCGCCTAAAACCGGTAGCATTTAACATTAAATACCATTGTGCGATCTACATTTTGTAGTATTATGCCCGTGACACACAGTTAAAATTACTGACAAGCAATCTTCACGATAATTTTATTAGATTTTTAGTTACCTGCTTGCTGCTTTTGTAAAGCTTTCGAAACGTCAGGAAAACCAATTTAAATAATATACGCGATGTAATCCGGTTAAACTAGTATTATTATAATGTGTAATGATCGTGAAAATTTATTTTTTCGGGCATTTAAAAATATTCTTCAACGCCGCGTTTTTTTTAAAACTGAAATGGAAAAAATAACTGCTCTTGCAACAGTGTAAAAACTTATTGGTTGGTGGTTGGCGGGAAAATTCGTAAAGATCATGTTGTGGATTTTTATTATTTTCCAAAATTTGTGTTTCTTCGAGTGTTAATGTGTAATAATGGTGGATTATTAAATGTTAAGTGCTCGTTAACGTGTACAAGTGTGGATAAATGATAAAAAGTTGAAAAACATGACTTTCGTATTATCTCATCATCCCCTCAGAAACCTAGTAAAGATTCCATCACTTTACTAGGATACAAGTACAAGTATAATATGTTCAATGATTACGACTGAAGGACATGTATCCATGGTCATGAATAAATTAAAAAAAAATATTATTGGTTGGTTCTTAGGGCTGGTAAATCCGTAAAATGACACGTTGGTGCGTTTGTGTGCGTCGCTGACACACATATAGATAAACGAATATCAATGAATGAATATGACGTTTCAGATCTGACTTTATCGTCACGTTTTGATATTGCATTATCATACTACATACTTTTGCGTCCCAAAAACATGAAGCTACATCTAAAATAATATCATAAACTCAAAATATATAATAGAAACTGCAACAGCAGCTACATTTTACATGTTATATGGGTTGAAAAAACCGGCCAAGAGCATGTCGGGCCATGCTCAGTATTATAGGGTTCCTTAAGTAGGTGTAATTACAAACGAATCAAATCGAATATTAATCATGGCTATTTTAGTTTTTGCAATAATCGGCAGCATTCGCAACTCAGAGCGTGTTGTTAGTAGCGCCATCTAGCGATAAATACAAGAAACCAAATTTAAGAAGTGTCAAAGTTACTTTTTGTGATTTTAACAAATAGAAAGTAGCTAAAGGAGCATTATTTGCTATGATAATTTTTCTCTAAGGTCAATGACCTTTGAACTAGGACGTTTTAAGTATTTTTCAGTTTTCTCTCTATAACTCAAAAAATTATAATCACATTATACTGAAAATAATTTTAAAAGAGAGTTTTTACAAAGTTCTATCAATGTGGAAGATTATAAGTTTCTATGTTGCATAGTTTAGAAATGGCAGGGGGGGGGACACATTGCAAGCCACTTTGGCGGGCTATATTTCGCAGATGGTACACCTGATAAAAAAGTGGTGTATGAAACATTACCTTCATTTTAGTAGACCTATTCAATGATACCCCACACGAGGGGGTGCAGCGAAAAAAAATTATTCATCCCCATTTCACATGTTTGGACGCCACCCCTAAAATACGTAAAAACGATTTTTTTATTCTTTTAAAATTGAGATCTATATATAGACTATTTTTTAACAAAATTTCATTTACTTATGTTTATAACTGTAGAAGTTATTAAGCTGTAAAGGATTAGGACAGACGGACAGACGGACAGACGGACGGACATGACGAAACTATAAAGGTTCCTTGTAGGACTTCGGAACCCTAAAAATGGGGGAACAAAGGAAATAAAGTTAAAAGAAGTAAGTAGGAAGTAAGAATTGAAGGAAGTAAAATAAAGTAAAGGCGTTTAGTTTCAGCTGGGACATTTTTTATTTTATTTTTTTAGTTCTGGGCTTAAAAATCTGAATTGGTTATAATCGAGTAGGTTATTAATGCTATGTGGATAATTATGTTATTGGATTTTTTCATTAGGAAATTCTCAGTACCAGCCCGGAGTCTGGATTTGTGCCTGGTCAATGGCAATAGGCTCGCCCCCTATTACATGGGACTATAACATAATTGGCGAAACGTGGGTGTACTATTAATTACACCTCTGCCTACCCCTTCGGAGAAATACAGGCGTGATGTTATGTTATGTTTTATTTTATTTTTATAAATAAAGGGTTGGTTATAGATAAATAAATAAATATTTTTGGGACATTTTACCAATCACCATCTAGTCCCAAACTAAGCAGAGCTTGTACTATGGGTACTAGACAATGGATATAATACTTATGTACTTTTTTTTTCGTAAATACATACTTAAGAAATCACCAGACCAACACAAATACTCACATGTTCATCACACAAATATTTGTGTCCTGTGGGAATCGAACCCACTACCTCGTGATCAGCAGTCCGACACTCGAACCACTAGACCACAGAGGTCGTCAAAATGTTACTATACTTCGTCATGTTGTTATTAATACTAAGCTTTCATAGTACATCACATAAGTGTTAAAAATTCTTCGGAATATTATCCCAAAACTGACCGTCTCCTTTATTTACCAACCCGAGCAAGCTCGCCGTCCTCGCATCCCGTGTTCACAACACATAAACCGTTGCCAATGCGGGGCTCGGTGCAGCCCCTACAATTTATGGCTCACATTTAGTTCGCATACTTTACACGCTGGCCTCTTAACGGTACACTACATTACGACTGCAATGTTCCGATGCGCTTTAACGCGTATCGTGCTTGATGTTAGGATGCTGTGGGATTCATTTGGGAGAATATGGAAGATTTATTATTTATATTTTGTATGGTAACAATTTGTGACAAGACAGACAGAAACGCAAGTAAAATTAGACTGGACACTTCTGCCTTATGTCAGAAAGTCATTCGGTAAAACTGGCGACCCAATGGGTCCCTCTACAGACGTCAACGCGGCAGGCCTAGAAGGAGATTGCGGCGAATGAGCTGGACTTCTATCTTATGGAATGGTTTATTTTAGCAACAGACTGGGAGAAGTAGAAGAAAAGTAGCCTTTGCCCTGCAGTGGGACTTCAGACTTAAAATAAAAATCTTGTACAAACATATTATCACGCCCATTTCCATTGGGGTAGGCCGAGTCTATAGATTTCCACCCGCTACGATCCTGACACCTCTTTCAATACAATACAATACAAATACTCTTTATTGTACACTCGGCTACACATCAAGCTAGACACCCTATATACCCATAACTGCGCTACATGCAATACAGAGAATCGTCGGAAAGGGACTAAGTATCGTGGCGTCGGCCAATCACAGCGTTTGTAGCGTTGCGCCTACACACACAGACGCACTTTTTTTGTAAAAAAATATTGCTCATTTCAGTGACGTCAGTTAGTTCCCAACTATCGCTCGACTGGGATTAACGCGGCTGGGGTTATTGTTCCTACAGAGCAAAAATTCTTCCGTAGTTGTTCCGTTCTCAAATTGTTTTTTTACTGTGTAAGTTTTTGTGCTAGTGAGTGGTGCGCAAATATTAATGGCGCCACAATTAACCCCACAACAGCGGCAGCTGATAGTTGTGTTGCGGGAAGGTGGATATACTATTAAAGAGATTAAAAGAAGGACCGGAATAACGGTGAGTGTTACTTTTAATACATCAGTGACAACGTGCCACACGGCGATAGATAGCCCCGACGACACTGACTAGTGACGACGAGGTCAAGGATGTATTTCGCTGGCTCAGCAATAGCCTAGCCTAGGTATTCACTCTTGCCTTAAGGACGCGTTTGCAAATCTGACAGAAATAAGCTATTTTTCGGTAGATTTTGTGATAAAATAAAGCTAAATCATATGTAACTAATAATTACCAAGGATAGATTATTTCTTTATCTTAAATATGTGTATTTTTCTTTCTTGAAATTTTTGTTTTTGTTTGTTTTTAACATTGTAAAAACGATTTTCCGTTGGTTACCTCTTCTTACAAATTAATGATATCGGGTTGAGTTTAAGAAAAATTTTCTTCTAATAGTAACATATGTAGTTATAGTTGTTTAAAAATACAGCCGGTAAGCAGACATGTTCAACTCAAAAAGGTGATTAAACTATGAAAATGTTACAAATAGTTTCCGAAAAAATAATTAAATCACATAAATTTTTTCACATATTTTATTTTTACGCGTGAATATTTTGGAGTAAGGGTTATCTTCCCTTAATTTCACTGTCTTGATTTATAGCACAAAAAAATCTACGTAACACAAAAATATAAGAGAAAACAAATATGTATATTTTTCAAGGTATCAAAAATACCTACCTATTATTCCTGAAGCTATCTATTTATGCGTGTGTGTGTGTTTGAGACGTGTCAATAAAGAGGTGCAATTGATGCGATTCAATACCTATTTATTTTGCATACGCGTCCTTAAGAGACCCAAGTTATATGAATGAGCTATCTATTTATTTATTATTTATATAACAAATTAGACAAACTTAGGTATACCTATGTTTTTTGCAATAGTATTTAAGTAGGTATCTGTTGATATAAAATTTAAATTAAATATAATTTTGTTTTAGAGGACAACAATAAACTTTTGGTTGCGACGCAATGAGGAGACTGGGGGTGACCTATCAGCTCACCACCGGCAGCTCTACCAACGCGCCACCACCGCTGAGCAAGGTGTTGCTATTGTAGCGGAACATAATAATCAGCCATTTTTGAACACGCAGGTTACTGCCACACAATATAGCGTAAGTTGACTACTTTTTCTAATTACCTACGTTTATTTTATTAAATCTGAAAAAAAAACAGACGTTCACAAGTCACAACAGTTTTCCAACAGTAAACTGCTAACAAATCAATTAAGCGTATTTATTAGTTCGCGTGTAAGGTGCAAAAATCAGACAAAAACTGAGTTTTTTTAAATCAAATTATCTTAAAGTATTATGCGTCATAAACATTAAAAACATTGTGTAACTTTAACCGTTTACGCTGCGCACGCAACGGAAGCTCTAAAAGGAATATTTTTTTCCCGTTTTTGCACCCTTTATCAATTATGCTCTGCATCTATTGGTCATAGCGTGATGTTATATAGCCTAAAGCCTTTCTCGATAAATGGACTATCCAACACAAAAATATTTTTTCAATTCCAACCAGCAGTTCCTGAGACTAGCGCGTTCAACCAAACAAACAAACTCTTCAGCTTCATAATATAATACATATAATAAAATATATATATACATATATATAATTAATATATTATATATATTTTATATAATAATATTTATAAAAAAAAATTAAAAAAAAATTAAAAAAATATTTTACATAATATATATGTATTATGTATAGCATATAGAGTTTGTTTGTTTGGTAGAACGCACTAATCTCAGGAACTACTGGTTGGAATAGAAAAATTCTATTTGTGCTGGACAGTCCATTTATCGAGGAAGGTTTTAGGTTATACAGCATCATGCTATGACCAATAGGAGCGGAGCATAAATGAAAAATGCTGCAAAAACGGGAAAATATACTATTTATTTTTATATTAATTTAAAATATTATTTTTATTTTATTTTATTTTATTTATTCAGGGACAATAAACAGCTACAATACATATGTTGGTATATAGAAAAACTTACTGTTAGTTGTTTTTACAATATTGTAGCCCACTACATTATCCACATATTAACAAAAAAAGTATGGCAAATAGTGCCACTAAAAGAGACATTAAGTTATAACATCATTAAATTTAAGTAAAAATATATATAATAATTATTTAAATTACATAGTTTTTTTTTACAAAAATTACTAAATTAAACATAAATTGGACAAAGATTTACTTAATAATTATGGACAAACATTCTATTATATTCCGTCTGAATTTTGATTTAGAGCATACAAAAATATCAATATCAATAAAATTGTGATTATAAGATTCTACCATTCGGCGAATAGGGCAGCGCAATCCAGAGTTTGTTCGACAGAAATTGACAGCAAACAGGGTACCTGCACGGACACTACGCTTATTAACAGTACGGGGGACAGCATAACATAACTTGCTCGTGAGGTCAATTGAATCAATGTTATTATGTACAATGCCATGTAGTACATTGGCCTCTAATAACTTACGTCTGGATTCCAATGTAAGCAAATTATACTTGTGTAGCAATTGTGAGTACGACAAATACGCTCTGTAACACCTGTAGTGCATGGCACGAAGGAACTTACGCTGGACTTTATCGATCTCATCTATATATTTCCGATAAAATGGGTTCCATATTGGTACGGCATATTCTAGCTGTGATCGTACAAGCGTCTTGAATAAGTAAAGGTAAGTAGATGACCGTTTGAACTCAGTAGACGACCTCATGACAAATCCGTACATCTTGAATGAGTTATTTACAATTTTTTCTACATGTTCATTTAGGGATAACTTATCATCAAGTAGCACGCCTAGATCTCTTACTAGTGTGACATTACTCAACGAGGTATTACACAATATATAATTCATCTTGATAATTGATTTATTTTTTGTGAAATTAACATAACAACACTTAGGGATACTCAGATGCAGTTTATTGTCAAGACAATATTCCGTAAGCCTATCCAGATCATCTTGAAACAACAGGCAGTCTTCAACATTCTGAACAGTTTTATAAGCCTTTAGGTCATCGGCGTACAGAAGAAATTTGGTATATTTAAAGCATTTATTAATGTCATTTATGTATAAGTTAAATAATAATGGTCCAAGTATAGATCCTTGTGGAACACCGGAAGTTATAGGTACCGTGCCAGACTGATAACCATTCAAGACTACCTTCTGTGTTCTGTTTTTGATATAAGACGAGAACCAGCGCAGAAGGTTCCCCCGTATGCCATTGTACGCTATTTTATTTAATAGAATTTCATGATCGACCTTGTCAAAGGCCTTTTTGAAGTCTGTGTAGACGGCATCAACTTGCAACCGTCTGTCAACATTTTCAAAAAGAAAATTGGAGAAAATCAGTAGATTTGAAATTGTTGATCGCCGCTGAACAAACCCATGTTGTTCCGGGATGATGACACTATGCAGGATTGGATAAATTGCATTATGCACGAGTCTTTCAAAAAGTTTCGACAAGGTCGAAAGAATCGAAATAGGCCGATAATGCTCAACGTCATCCTTCGAGCCATCTTTATGTACGGGCGTGATATTAGCCCGTTTCCATACATCAGGGAAAACACCCTCACATAAGCATTTATTATAAATTATGTAGAGTGGTTTATGCATACTATTAGCAGTCAACTTAAAGAACAAGGCTGGATAGCCATCGGGGCCCGCCCCTTTTAGACGGGTCAAGAAGTTTCAACTCCTTAAGTACTTTATCTTCCTCAATATGTAAATTGTTAATTAAATTGACATTGGCCCCACAGTCAGGTGACGGGGTCCATGTTGACAGTGTGGGAGTCGCAGGTTCAAACACCGAATGAAAAAAATCGGAGAATGTGTTGCATATCACTTCCGGAGCACTTGACTTAACGTTTTGGTACTGCATAATCGACGGGATACCTGATTTATTTTTGCGATTCGATATGTATGTCCAAAAGTATTTAATGTTAGTGGTAATATTATCTTCAACGGATTTAATATAAGATGAATAACAAGATCTACACGCCTCTTTGAATGCCGTTCGGTGTTCAGAGAAGTCATTGTAGTCTTTAATATTCTTAAACTTTTTCCACTTAATCCAGAGGCGTTGTTTCTTTTTGAACATTTTAATTAGTTGCGGAGAGAACCAGACAGGAAAGTCAAGTGCATGGGGCTTAACACGCGGAACATTAGGCCTGATTACGTCATCTAGCACATCATAGAAGGCCTTTACTGCCTCCTCTGACGGGAGGTGGTCCAGTAGACTCGACCATTCAACTTCATCAATTTGCTTATTAATGACATCATAGTTGGCCTTGCGGAAATCATATTTACTCATTGGTTTTCTTTTAAGAGCTTGTGTTATTAGACTTGTAGGGGCTGTTACAACAAAGGGAGGATGATTAGAGTCGATTGGTAATAATGAGTCCGGTGGAGGGCCTAGAGTACAAGCGGTATTAGAAATGAACAAATCTAGAATGTTTCCACTTGCATTAAGTATACTGTTATATTGGTATGCATTTATTGTTGACATTAATTGTAGTAGTTGTGAACATATAGGAGATGCTCCGATACATGTCATACCAGTAATATGATGTAAACCGTCGGTCTGGGAAACTTTCCATGTGATATCTGGGAGGTTATAATCGCCGATAATAAATACGTTCATGACATAAGGTTCATTTAGCAAGTCAAGCAAAGTATCGAGATGAGAGGTATAAACATCAGAAGTAACCCAACCTGGCATGTACACAGCACTAAGTACATGCATTCTGGAACTATCTTTCTTACTCGGAAGTCCAACCATAAGATGTTCAAAGCATGCGGTTGAGTTACCTTGCAAGCGATTACCGACATCAAGTAGACAAGAACGATGTTCACGTAAGACCGCGATGAGGACCCCACCACCATCCTGTTTTTTTGTAGTGTGGCGATCTCGATCGCATCGATACACCACGTACCGAGAGTCTATAAACTCGGCGTTAGCAATATCAGGTATAAACCACGTTTCAGTTAAGATTATTATGTCATAAGAGAATGATAAAATACTTAAAAATAGTGCTTGTAATTTAGTTCTTATACCCCTGCAATTTTGATAGTACATAGTTATATTGCCGCTATCCATTATCTAGGTATACTAACATAAATTCATATAAAACTATATGTGTTGTGTACGTAAGAATCAGACGTATTGTACGATGACAGCAAGTTACAAGACAATATACGAGAGGATCGAGAGTGCCCAGCATAGACATATAAGAAACACCAGAGCATATTGTGTCGAGTTCACAAAAGATCGTCAGCGTTATGAATTCAAATAGAAATTGTATTAATACAGAATATAACAAATAATTAAGTATTGTGTCCCATTGAATAAGCATAATAAATTCGTGAAATAAGTAATTTAAAAAAATTGAAATAATTCTAACTGTTATTAGTAAAGCATGCAACATAAAAAAAAAATCATTACTCTGCTCAGATAATAAATAATAATATAAAAGTCCACAAAGCAGACAAAAATATGTAGCTACTAGAAAGGAGAAGCAGTTAGGCGGCCGTTTTAGTTGTTTTAATTTTATCGATATCATTGTCTCCACGTATTGCGAACGCAGTCGCCCCATCTCGCTCACGCACCAATATAGTGCCGTTTCTGATCCAAACATATTTATGATTATGATTGTTTGCGGCTTCACGAGTTTTCCGAAATAACTGCTTCTTCTTCAAAGTTAAATGCTCATTGATGTAAATGGACGTGGACGTGCCAGTGATATCAATTTGTTCAGTCTTCAGCGAATTAGCTTTACGAAACGCGCTCAGCAAGTTATCTCTCTGCAGGCGAGACGTGAATTTGAGTATTACATTCTTAGGTCTTGTGCTTTGTTGATGGGCATGAGGTACTCTGTGTACTGCAACAATTTCATTGAGTAAGACTGGAGATTTCAGGCTGTTTCCTATGGCTTCAACGATAGCCGGTAAGTTCTCATTTCGCCTTTCAGGCAGGTTACATATCTCCACATTGCACTGTCGAGCCTGCTGCTCTAAGGTGTCTATCTTAGTCTCCAGGTTACTGATTGTCGATTGTAATATAGCTGATGAGGGCGTACAATTCAAATCATCAACACTCTTCTTGAGAATACCGTGTTCCATAGTCTGATTCTGGCAAGTAGTTTTAAGGATGATAATGTCGTCATGGAGATCAGAGACTCGCTGTTTTAAAACGTTTTGCTCAGTACGTAAACTCTGCATTTCCTGACGAATATCTGTCAGGGTAGATTTAATATCATCACGCATCTGAAGTATATCTTTGTTCATATCATTACGCCATTGGCTAAGAGTTATTTGCAGATTGGCAGTGAACGCATCGAGGTCTATGCTGTTTGTGGGCCTTAATGACTTTTCAGTGATCAAGGTCTTGTTAGCATCAAGACTGGTGGATGAGCTGAGGTGACTATGGTCTAAGTTATCACAGGACATATTATCCATATTGTGATCATCAGTTGGAAGTTCGGTGTAACTGCGCACAGGAGTGTTTATATTAGACCTAGCCCGTCTAGTAACATTACTACATGATGGACACTTCCAGACAGCCTTGTATTTTTTGTTCAGATCCAAAAATTGGTTAGATGACATATTTAAACATTCATGGTGATATTTTCCATTACATACAGAGCACTGAAGAATATTATCACTTGAAGTCGAAGCATCATTACAGCATTCCATCATTGATAGCGGTTTCAAATAATAGTTTAGTGGTTGTTTACTTCAACCTGCAGAGCACTGCTACCGCTCTCTATACGTTTTTAATGAAATTAGGATCTATGTCGTCGCAGGAGTCGAGTCAATGATACTGTGTCGTGATCAATCAATAGTATTCAACTGTTAGAATAGTTCTGAGATATAGCGGTAGATGGCGCTTAGTTAAACAATAACAAACATGACATTGCAATTTTGATCAATCAGCTGGACTTTATGAAACCTATGAAACAGATTAACACTGCACTGCAATGTTATTTATGCACTGAAAACTTTAGATAATGATACCTGCCGTCTATCATAATGTTTTTCTTGGTTCATAAACAAGATTATTTGTTGGTTATGATGCCTTAAACACAGTTTTTTCACTACACATCTAAGTTCACTTTTGCCGTCCGTTACTTCACAGTTAATATAATTATAACGTTATTTTATGTTAAAGCTTTGAATTGATGCAAAAAAATACGAATAAAAATCACTTATACTATTTTTAAATATAACTTGAAAAACGAGTGATGTAAAAGGTAAACATAAGCGTAGCGCCATCTAGTGGCCAATCATTATATACATTAAATATATTATATTTATGTATATTTATATTTTATATATTATATTATGAAACTAAAGAGTTTGTTTGTTTGGTTGAACGCACTAATCTCAGGAACTTCTGGTTGGAATTGAAAAATTATTTTTGTGTTGGATAATTCATGTATCGAGAAATGCTTTAAGCTATATAACATTACGCTACAACCAATATGAGCAGAGCGTAAATGAAAAATGGTGCAAAAACGGGAAAAAATATTTCCTTGAGAGCTTCGCAGTGGCGTGCAGTGTCCGTTTGCGCCACCTAGGAGGGTGCGGCCAACGTTAGGCCGCACGTGGAGAAGGGGCTCGCCTGCTTGTGGCGGGCCGGGACCTGTCGGGGGTGGTTGTGTGAATACTCACTGGTTCCCACGCCCTTGGCTAAGGTAGTTGAAGGAACACCGTGGTGGTTTTAGTCGGTAAGAGTCCGACACTGGCTCCGCCTCAGCGGGCTGGTGAGCTCAGTATCGCGTTATCCAATTCAGTAATGGAAATTCCTATAGATATTTCTATCTAATAGTATGAGAACGCCAAAAATCCACTTTTAGTTACTTTTATTGTCAAAAAAATGTTAAAGGGCTCTTAACTATATTAGTTGTAATTCTTTTTTCAGAAAATATATTTTTTACTATTGTTTCAGGTATCAACTCAAACAATTCGACGAAGATTACAGGCCGTTGGGCTAAAGACTAGGATCCCGTCCAAAAAAATTGTATTTTCTCCTGCCCGTGCTCAGACTAGAGTAAATTTTTGTTTGCAGTATTATGATTTCGATTGGTAAAATAATGTCGTCATATTTATTGTTGACGAAAAAACTTTTAAATCCGAAAATATTGAAACGGCGAGCTAACGAGAGATACACTATTGAAAACGTAATACCTAATAGGTCGAGTGGTCGGCTGAGCTTGGGATTCTGGGGATGGATGAACTCTGTTGGTCCTGGCGAACTCGTGGAAATATCAGGCCACATGAACTCTGAACAGTATGTGGACATTTTACGAGATGTGATGGTGCCGACTGTGCGACTGCACCATCCGACAAGAGCTATTCATCTTTGCCAGGACAACAGTTCTGTTCATAGTGCCAGAAATGTTCAGGCGTGGCTCCAGGCTCAGCCGGATATTCACGTTATACCATGGCGTGCAAAGAGCCCGACCTCAAACCAGAACCTATGGGGGCAGATGGTTCTCAATTAGGATGTATCAGAAGTGCGCAACGTAGATAACTTGCGGCAAGCGGCTATCCAAACGTGGGATATGATGAGGGGGATCCTCGTGACGTGTGCTATTGGTTACTGGAATGAAAGACAGGTTGTCATTTATAAATCACGATAGAAGTATGTGGTAAGTGTTAAACTCGCACTAGGCCCTCTAGTGTGCATTGGCCACGTGACGCGTTTGGTGTGGATTGTCTCATGTTACATAAACATTTGGCAGCCGCGGTTGTGCCGCCCCGCACCGCGTTCGATATGTGGAGAGCTCCTATGTTTGATTATTGTTCTGATTCAGTTGACTATGTGTTAATTTCTAAATATCAATAACTTTGTTAATTCATGATTATAGTGATCTCATTACCATATTTTTTTCAAGTTTTGATTTATGTTACTCCTATGTATTAAACTGTTGTAACTATTTTTATTGTCAATTTTTATATTCTTACCATTGTTCGGCTCCCGAGGTAAGTCATAGCTACCTATGTTAATATGGACAGTCTGTTCTATATTTGATTGTAAATATATATAAAAAATAGTTGACTCTGCTACTGTCTGTTATTTTTCAAGTCGTAAATATAACACTATTTAACTGTTTACACAAAATTACTGTAGCTTGAGGATTTTTCTCATACCCATTAGTAGAGAGGGTTGTAACTGAATGAATATGATTTATTTTTGTGTTGATTAAAATCTCTTATTTCAACTGTGTTGTATTAATATTTTTAACTATTGCTGGCTCCTAAGGCAACTTGAAGTTACATTTAGATTTTGACATAATTTATTAGTTATTTTATATAATAAAAATAAGAATACAAAAATATTCACCACATAAAGGATGTGACATCTGATATTAAAATATACATTGGATTGTTAATTATTTTTAGACTTTTAGACTGATTTTATTTAGTGTCGTGTAATTTCGGAGACACATTGATGACCCATGCAATGACTCTATTTAGGCCAATTTAGATAAACAAAAGCAAAATTCGCTACCGCTGTGGTTAGCGAAAAATAGCGTGTCGTATTATTCCGCCTGGTAGGTAGGTATTTGTATGAACTTCCGCGGCTATCGCGAAACTAGAATATAAATACCCGGCGGAATACCACTCGCAATTTTTCGCTAATACCCACAGCGGTATATCTGAGTAGGCCCTTAGCTAAACTTTTAAGTCATAAAGTTTTATTTGCCTTAAAAGAAAGAGGTAACTAATGTTGTTATTACGTTGAAATAAAGAGTTGATTTTTAATAGTTCAACGTTGTTTTTGTATTTAACCTATGAAAAATAAAGCAAGTAATCAATATTCCTCCACTTTACTGGACACGATCTTATAGTTTCAAGTTACCCCTAATCGGTTCAGTAATTTTGTTGTAAAGTGTATCAAACAGATATATTTATCTACTTACAGGCAGACAAATCGTTTGTCCCTATGAAATGATATATTTTCCCTTAGACCAACTGTTGGTCTAAGATTTTCCCAGGCTTCCAACTACGTTTGTGCAAAATCACGTCGAATGCTCTGTTGTGAAGTTGTGACGTAAAGAAAGTGCAAACGAACACAGTTTAGCATTTAGGAATAAAATAATTGCGCAATGCAGGTCTTACACTCACATAAACACAACACACAAAAAAAAAATTTCGTAAAAGTGTAGTCTTCCCGTGTATGATGCCCATAACACTTTATCAAGTTATTTAGCTATTTATTTTGTTTAGCATTGGAAAACTAAAATGCCTTTACTGCATTTGTTAATTAAACGACTAGGACCTGTTTTATCAAAAAACATACCTACTTAATATGATAAAACTTAGCAATGGACACTTCTGCCAGTGCGCACGGAAGAGAAGGTGGTTTATTTTTTCATTTTAGGTTCTTGCCTAGGGTTCATCCTATTTCTATACAAATGGCATCAAAATCAGTTCGGGGGTTTAGCCGTGAAAACGTAACAAACAGAAAGACAGAAACACTCGCATTTATAATATTATATATATACCTACCTTTTCTTGCCGTGGGGAAGTCCTCACGGACGCACTCCGCCCGGGGTAGGCGGAGCCAGTGTCGGACTCTTACCGACTAAAACCATCACGGTGTTTCTTCAACTACCTTAGACGGGGGCGTGGGAACCCGTGAGTATTCACGCGTCAGGTCCCGGCCTACCACAAGCAAGCGAACACACTGCACGCCACCTCACCTCACGGGACTTTACCAGCTAACCTAGTAAGGCTTCAAGTTATTTGTTTACTTTTATGAGTAAAATTAAACAAAAAACCCTTATTACTTTTACACTCTTAATAAGAATAATAATAAAAGAGAAAAAGTAGGTAATTGAGTGAGTTTGTGTTGAGTGAACTTAAGGGAGTAATTTTCTAATTAGTCATCGTTTTTGCTAACACTAATAAAATAATGGTTGATGATAAATAATATATGTATTGGCACAAAACAAACAATAGTAGGTAATATGGTGCAAAGGCGCAGCGCAACCGCATAATATCGAAAAACAAACTTGTAAGTTTAGTGCAACCGTAACCCATATTATTACGAGCTCAACTTGCTTAAAAATAATATTCATGCATAATACATATCTATAGGTATGGCATAGTATGAATAGAGCGCTGCATGAATGGCGCACCGCTTGCGCATACCGCCGCCGCCACCGCCACCGGTGCGGTGAGTGGAACGACATAACAAAAATATATCGTGCCCTCTCGCACGATTCGCAGCGTTCAACTTCTAATAGTACAAAGTCCAAACAGTCTAGGTCGATGTGTAGCCGACTGTACACAAAAGAAGATAGCAACATTTATGACTTATATAGAACACATGTACAATGGGCGGTCTTATCGCTCAAGGCAATTTCTTCTTTCGCTTCATCTTTGTTCATTAATCTTCTTATCCCCATGCTTGCTCGTTGGTTTAGGTTGTTCTTAACTTGGCCTTTCTTGAGAAGTCGTCCCCCTCCAACTCTTTTAGCTACTCGCGCTTCGTTTCATTTTGTCAATCTCTTATCGTCGATCCTCTCTACGTGCCCACAGTATCAGCATACCTTCATTTCTCAATCTTTTCCACTACATCTACTTTCACTCCACAAAGCTCCTTTATCACTTTATAGCACACTTTATCTCTCAAAGTTACATTTGTTTTTACCATACCCAACTTTCACTACCATACATAAGTGTCGGCACCAACACTCCCTCATAAACAGCCAGCCGTGCCTTTACCGAAAGTTTGCGGCTGTTCATGTAAGTGTCTTGCAGATTCTAAAATCGCAGACAAACCATTTCACATGCAGTGATAGCCTAGCAGTTAAACGCTTGCCTTTCATGCTGGAGAATCTGAGTTCAAACCTAGCCCACAGCTCAGACTTATGCGAATGTATGTGTGTATCGGAATTTAATTATCACTTGCTTTGACGGTAAAGGACAGATTACAGTTCTCAATGGTGTGTGTAGTCTGCCAACCCGCACTAGGCCAGCGTGGTGGACTAAGGCCTTAACCTTCTCATTCGGAGTCAGGTCGTGCCCAGCAGTGATAATTATAGGCTGCTTACTAAATTTCACAAAACTGATGATTGGAAGTCGCCAATCTATCAGAATTTTGTGTATTTTGGGAGAACTGTTATTCAGCAGTTGGCTACTTATTAGAGCTATTTCACAGGCTTGGTTAGCATGAAAATTTCAGCTTTTATTTTTTGTCACCATCGAAATGTGGTTGACTATAGGTACCATTTGAATATTCTACTTCTCAGGGCTGCTTTTTCTACGTGTGTTAGGACCAGTTTCCAGCTACCCTTCAGCATTATTTAAATTCTGTTTTACCTTGCTGCAGAAGCATAATTCTTATTTATTTTCAAACGCTGACCATTTGTTCAGTCGATAAAATATTCATTAAGGTCCGCTGCGCGACGCCGCCGGTGTAGAATGTACGCGTGTTACTGAGCTAGATCACTGTTTATATGAGGGAATGATGTCCTGACATCTGTTTAGCGAATATAATAGTACGTGCTGCTCTGCATGTAAAGCGAAGATCAAAGAATCACATATGGCGCTATGATAAAACATCGTTCATAAAGAACGATGTATCGTCGATTTTAAGGATTTCAACATCGATGTTAAAACATCGATGTTTATGAACGATACATCGATGTTTATGAACGATACATCGATGTTTATGAACGATACATCGATGTTTTGAAACATCGATGTTTTTTTTGCATCCCTAGACACCGGTCGCGTCCGCGTGAATAAACTAGTCAATATTAAGTGGTGTAAGTTTTGTAAGAACATGTCAGTTATTATAGTTTTAGTAGCATTTCCACAGATTACTTAGAAATAGAAATATACTTTATTTCAATAATTGTGGTAAATAAAAGATCTTACAATAATAATTTTTGGTCAGCACAATTTACCTCATAAGACATACAATAGAATTATCAAGTTAACTAAAAATTCTAGTATTCTTATTACTTACTACGTAAGTATTTCTTCGGAGACCGAAAGTAACCGACATAGCCCGAAGAATGGCCAAACTTAAGTGGCAGTAGGCAGGGCACATTGCTCGCGGAACAGATGGCCGATGGAGCAGTATAGTTCTGGAGTGGTGACCGCGTACTGGAAGGCGCAGTATGGGTAGCCCCCCCACAAGGTGGACCGACGACCTGGTGAAGGTCGCGGGAATCCGCTGGATGCGAAAGGCGCAGGACCGGTCGTTGTGGCGATGGTTGGGGGAGGCCTATGTCTAGTAGTGGACGTCTTTCGGCTGAAATGATGATGATGAAGTATTTCTTAGTATGAATTGGTAGTTGGAACCCAGATTGGACTGGGTTGTTGACGATATGACGGTGCAAAAATAAACGGTTTTCCTAACACTCGGTCCTCTGCCTTCCGGATCCAGTCCCCCCAGTTACTTTAATCAGGTCGTCGGTCCACCTGGCGGGCGCTGCGTTTGCCGATTCGCGGTCTCCACTCAAGGACTAGTCTGCTCGGAGCTATGCTTGGAATTTCTTTGAAGGATATTTCCATTCTTAAATTATTTAATTTTTTTTTAATGATTTGTGTGAAACAGTTTAGGAAGTCGGTGTCTTTGATTTAAGAAAAAAATGGCACCGACTTCCTAAATTGTTTCACACAAATTATTTTATTATTTCTGAAGTCGGTTTTACATTCTTTAAAGTTTATTTAATTTTTCTATTTTTAGTGGCATTAATAATAGAAAGACAACCGAATCCTGCAATCTCCGATGATTTGCTGTCATACAATGAAGAGTTCCCTTCTCTATCTCCGAAGATCTTCATCAGATCTTCACCAAATGATACTTTATGAATGCAAATGCTTGCTTTGTTGATGAAAATACCTAAATCGCTATATGTATGCCTATAATATTTGAGGAGTTTCCTCAATTCTAAATGGATTACTCTTTTATCAGAACTAGATTTAGATAAAAGTGAGACCAATCTGGAAGTATATCCTTTCAAATAAAATAATAATTTTCCAAATCAGTTGATAAATGACGCAGTTCTGAGGTAACAAATATAAAAAAGAAAAATAAAACTAATTGAGAACCTCCTCCTTTTTAACTGACTTTAAAAAAAGGAGTTCTCAATTCAATTGTATTTTTTTATGTAATATATTTTAGTTAAAAAAAAATTAGGTGGTCCCTACATTTTATCGATTTTAGTGAACACAAATGTAGGGACCAACAGATTTTTTATTCGTGATTTCAGGGTTGGTCCCATAGTAAAAGTTGTTCATAATGATGAGTACAATTACCCCTTTTCGGGAAATAAGTGATTCAAATTTCAGCATGTATTATATAAGTAGGTGTTATCTCAGAAAATTATATAACATATTGTTCGATTAAAATATTATATTGGGATGTCGTTAAGAGCGAGTCTTTTATCTATTGTAACAAAAAACTCCAAAGTATTTTGTTTAATCCTAAAATTGAGTTTAAGACCTTATGCTTGGCAGTGTAGCGGGGTTTTTATAGGTAGCCACTGAACTAAAGTGGTATAGAACAAAACAATGCAACACAACAAATATATTCAAAGCCAAACAAAACAGAAAGAAATCCACAAAGCGGATTTGGCGCACAAACCTATGATCGACGACAGCACGCAGCCATTAAACAGAAATATACAGAAAGTACAATCACAACTAGAACTGCACTCACACAACCATAATTCTTCAAACGTAGTGAAACACAATTTAAAAAAGTAAAAAACCGACTTCAAAAAGAATGTGCTTTGGTAATCATTTCATTGCACATCGAGACAGACATCGAGAGCAGATTTTTGCTAGTGGCTAAATAGCAACTGCGCGGATTGTATGATCTGCAAGAATAAGCTACACTACCGCGGTCAGTCCGTGGATGGGTGACCATTTTGTTGCACATCGAGACCCCTCCGTGCCTCGGAGAGCACGTTAAGCTATCGGTCCCGGTTGCCATATGAATATCTTTGGCAGTCGTTACGGCTAGTCAGAAGCCCGAAAGTCTGACAACTATTGTATCCTTACAATGTCGGTACTAACCAGTAACTGGGTTGCGGGGGTCTGATGGCAGTCGCTCCGTGTAAAATAATATTGTTCAGCCGCGTCTGGTTAGACTGGAAGCCGATCCTAACATAGTTGGGAAAAAAACGACGAGAAAGAAATGTTTTTTTTTTATTTCATATATTTTTAATTTATTTTCCATAGCTGATTATCTCGTCGGTTGTTGCTCCACCAATCAAATGCAGAGAACGTGCAACCTAAGTGGTAATTGAGTGAGCTAGCTTGGTGTATTAAATCGAAAATGACGTACTGTCTCAAACCTTTGCAATCGTGAATTGCACCTATTTCATTCAGTGTCTTTGTATAGCATCAACTATACATAGCTATACATAGACAGGTGTCTATTAATCAGATGATTTATTAATCAGATGTTTGGCTAATATGTCGCCACTATTCCCAACTTGAAAACTTCAAAACGGTTTCGACCACAGCAACACACACAGCACACATGTGAGCCGTAAATACTTCTGCATTATTGGATAGCCAATAGCCACCTTGGTAGGGCCAATTGGATGGTAGTACCCCACTTCCTCGTATCTCAGCTAATTGACATAATTAATTGTACGCATTATATTCAACTTAAAGAAGTTCAAGTTTCGAAGAATTTCCAAACTAACGTGGCAGTGGGCGGGGCACATTGCTCACAGAACGGATGGCCGATGGGGTAGTAAAGTTCTGGAGTGGCGACCGCGTACTGGAAGGCGCAGCGTGGGTAGGCCCCCCACAAGGTGGACCGACGACCTGGAGAAGGTCGCGGGAATCCGCTGGATGCGGAAGGCACAGGACCGGTCGTTGTGGCGAGCTTGGGGGAGGCCTATGTCCAGCAGTGGACGTCTTTCGGCTGAAATGATGATGATGATGATGATTATGTTCAACAATTGACATCTATAGGGAAGTATAGTCGATGATCGTTACAGACCCGTAGTACTACCGATTTGTCTTACTGGTAGTACCATGGGGCCGCATTATGGGTCATGGTACTACTGGTAGTACCATAGGGAAATATAATGTCCTATAGTACTACTAGTAGTACCATAGGGAAACGCACTGTCCCCTGTCTCACTGTGTGAAATAGGTATAATACGGTACACAATAAAAACATCACACATCTTGTAATCGTGTAACGTACAGAGTGGATCTTCTGTACTAATCTATTCGAGAACATGAGAGATATTTCGTGATTGACGCTGCCGGCTCAGCGCTGCAGCGTTTGCGGGGACAGATAGACAGCAGTCTAGTTTTTGTCGCAAGAAAATTAATTTGATACAACCCTACAAAATCATTTGTATTAACACTTATGTCATTGTTATCATCATTATGACCTTTTAATACCCAATTTTGGGTGTAGGCCTCCTCCAGATTCTTCCACTCCTGAAGGTCTGGAGCCTTTGCAATCCAATCCAGAACGATGTCATCGGATGTCTTTCACCCAACGTATGGGTGCCGTCTCCGCAGTATAATGTCCTGTCGTGGTCGCCACCCTAGGAGTCTCCACGTCCATCGTTCCTTGTTCATTCGAGCATTGTGTCAAACCCACTTACGCACTTACCTACTTACAGTAACTCATGTCATTATCATCATCATCATCATCATCATTTCAGCCGATAGACGTCCACTGCTGGACATAGGCTTTCCCCAAGCATATGTTGGGGGGATATGCCATAATCACCACGCTTGGCAGGCGGGTTGGCGATCGCAGTTGGTTGGTTAAGTACTCAGAGAACGTTGCTGCCCATCCTCTGGTGAAACCCTTAGTCGCCTTTTACAACACCCATGAGAAGATATTGGGTGGTGCAATTCTTTACGTCCGGCACCACACGCACGGTAACTCATGTAATATTATTTATTTGTTTTAATATTTAAATTACCTACATTAATTTATACACATCTCAGATAAATACAGTAGTTATTAAAATTTCGAACGCCATTATTTATAGGGATGTTAAAGTTTTTTCATTTATCTCACACATTTATCATTAATTTGGACTGGCAATAAATCATTTGTTCGTTTTGAGGCGCGTCACTAGCGTGGTTGTTATTTGTCATCGGAGTTTAACTGTTTGTCGGTTATGATAAAACAAGTTTAACCGGATTGCATCGCGTATATTATAAAAATTGGTTTTCCGAAGTTGCGAATGCTTTGAGCGTACGTTGTGGCGTACGTGGACGCAGGAAGACAGAGTACATTATGAAAAAAGCAACGCAAAAAGATTACCAGAAACAATAAATTCTAGCACACTTATCGCATAGACAAATGCAGGTCCCATTACAACGCAATGTTAACCCAACATGTGGGGCAGGCTAGGTCATATGGACAACCGGGGCTAAGGTTACCATATATCAAGAACATTTCGAAAAGTCTGGAAAATTTTCACTGTTCAAAATTAGAGGGGAGTTCGTGGTGGTGAAAAATAATTGAAGGGTTATTTACGAATACAACATATCTGAATTGCATGGCTTGTAAAATATCTTATAAATCATTCGATAACATCCTGCATGACAGTGGTGACACTTGAATTAGAAATCCGCCCTTACGGCTTACGATTTTTTTTTTTTATTAGGTTCGCAAACTGGATGTTACGACATTATATTTAATAAATAACATGTGCGGAAAATCATGGTAGTCGAACGGCCTTCTAGGTGCGAACACGACATGCATACGAATATCACACTCAAAATAATTACAATAAAACACAGACGTTACAATAAAAGACAGGATTACAACAAAGCAACAAAGCTATGTAGTTTTTGTAAAAATCCCTACAGTTGTGGCTCCTACGATGAAGGTTATCCAATCAATATGACGCGAAAATTAATTTTTAAGGAAAATTCGCACATAAATCTAGATTGTTTCCAAAAAACTATTCTTATGAGCCAGGATTTGCCGGTTCGAATCCTGCTCGTGAGCGATTTTTTCTTTCCACGATTTAAATCTTTAACTATTCTTCAATTTGGTTACCCTACCCGGAGCTAACTGGGGCAAAGTGCAGGTGCTATGCTGCCTGATTTATGCGTCGATTTGTCATTTGTCCAAACCACAGTGACCTTTATACTTGGTACAATATGCAGTCAAGATTTGGCTGACCTAAGTTAGATTTTAGATGTTATGTTAGAGAATGTTGTTGTCAGTTGTTGTTGTTAAGTTAGACAAGTGAAGACAAATTTTTGATAAGGTTAATGTGATTTCACAGACATAATACAAAATATAGACGAAGTGTACAAACCAGCGCTCACGCACACACATGCACCTCAAACCATGCTCACCGCTTTCAGTACATATGTCGCGGCATTATCTAGTAAATATCGCGAAAACAAATATCCTTCAGGTACATGTACGACATGTGCGTGCGTGAACGCTGTATTGTACACGGAAGAGCATGGTTTTTGTTGGCTTCACTATAATTATTCACAACGCTTCGTCTGTTATTTAAGTATTTTTTTAACAGAATGAGTTGCCAGTTCGGTTGGTCAAAATATGTCATCTATTTTAAATCCTGCAGGCTCAATGTCTTTCCATAATCGTAATTTGAGGCCCAAGCAGAGGTTAACAAACTTACCATAAAGATTTTTCTTTGAATCTACGTGATTGTATTTAAAGGTGATTGCGGGCTCAGATTTCAGCACACAAAGGACCCTCCATCTTTTCCCATGGATGACGTAAAACGATACAAAAAAAATATGTTTAAAGGAGAACCAGTTTCACCTGACATTTCAGCATGACAGTTCACAAAACATTTATGCTTACATACATAAAGTATCTAAAATACGAAAAAGAAAAGGTATCTACATAAATACTAAACACATAATATCCGTACAGGGAATAAGATGCCAATATATCTTTCACCTATCCCGTAAGTGTTGCTAACATTTTTGAGGCTGAAGACAGAGCCACTCGTGGGATTAGCCAAGTGATTAATTAGGAGAAGCGTCTATTAGCAATGGTGGAGGAAACTAGCTCGCTCGCTACAATAGTGTGCTAGTGTTTTTAAGTAAGTTTTAGTTCAATATAAGTTTTACTGTTTCGGGTGGCACCTACACATAGCGTATGTATTTTACATGTTGGCTGTTTGACGTGCTTTTATAATAATTCTTTAGCAACTTACCCACAATATTTTAGAATAGATAGCTGTTGTTTATTAATTTGCGCAAATATTTATCGTAAGCGTTTTCGAATTGAGCATATAATTTTTATCGTACATTGTCGTGCATATAACCTCTCCCCGCGAGTCAAATCGATTCAATAAATGATTATTGATCGTCCATTTACCCGCAAGTTACTTGTGTTGGTGCAATTTATGTCTCATTGTCCGTTATTTGTAAATGATTCGAGATATACTTTCAGTAAAATTAACGCGTCGCAATGCAGCCCCGTAACTTAAATATATATTATCAAAACTGTCGTGGTCTAAGGACTAATATATATAACACAATTCCAACAAAATGTTTTAAGTAATTGTTATGATTTAATCATCATAACTGAAACTTGGTTACATAGCGGTATTTTTGATAAGGAATTGTGTGACGATAGGTATGACATGTTCCGTATAGACCGCGACCTACCCACCACTGGCAAATCCTCAGGTGGCGGTGTGATGTTACTATCGCGACACGAATTGGGCGCATGGTGCATCGAGTACGAGCAAAATACAATTTCTACGGAACTGCTAACCATAGTAATACCGGCTCGCGCACTGTCTGCAACAGCGGATCTTTACTTAAGTTGCCTACGTACCGCCGGATGCTCATCGGATACCTTTAGATATCGACTACGTTTTGCAAAGTGTCACGACTCACAGCTCTAAAACATGTAATAGCGTACTGGTGGGCGACTTTAATCTCCCCTGTATAAAATGGAATGCGAGTGGACCAACTTTTCTAAAGCAAGGTTCCGTCGAGGTACAGAACGCAGGCGCGCGCTTGGTTAATGATTTATGTTTTTTAGGACTAACGCAATACAATATACTGCCTAACTATAAAGGTAATACTCTTGATTTAGCCTTTTCCAACTTGCCATTACAGATAAACGAGTGTCTACCACCCTTTACGAAGATTGACACCGCACATCCAGTATTTAATATTGAAATCCCTGACCTTGCAGTTTTCCCGCTCCGTGAGTTGTCCACGCCTAGACATAATTACCGCAAAGCTGATTTCAGTATGTTAAATAATTACTTTGCTGAGATTGACTGGCACTCAGCTTTAGATAGCACCTCAACAAATAATGCCATCCACAATTTTTACGAAATGATTCAGGCAGGGATTGATAAATATGTGCCTTTTAACCGAAAAACAGGCTCGCGTAAATACCCTGTTTGGTATAGTAGCTCACTAATTAAAATAATTAAAGATAAAAGTAAGGCACATTCGCGTTGGAAACGATTTGGAAACCTACTTGATTACGACGAATTCGCAATGTTGCGGGACAGACAGCGTCATGTTCAGGAGATTTGTTTTAGTGAATACTTGCAGGAGACAGAACGCTGTCTGAAAAATAATCCAAAAAAATTTTGGACCTACATAAAGACCATGCGCGGGGGCTCCAACTATCCAAAAATGTTATCCCACAATAACGTCAGTTATTCGGAAGGACGAGAAATTTGCGATGCTTTCAATGACTTTTTCCACAACGTTTTTGGTGAACCTTCTGATTATAGCCTTGTTAGTTCATCGAACGTGGAAGAAAAAGATAATTGTTCTGATATCATATCTAACTTACAATTTACTACTTTATCTGTGGAGAGGTCATTGGATGCTTTAAGCGTCGAGAAGGGTCCTGGGTGTGACGGAATACCTCCATTATTTTGGAAAAAATGCGCGAAATCTTTAGCACCTCCAATTAGTTTTATTTTTAATCTCTCGTTAAAAGAAGGCACATTCCCAAATGAATGGAAGAAAGCATTTATTGTCCCAATACATAAAAAGGGTTCGCGAATAATAATAGGAAATTACAGGGGTATTTCTATACTGAACACAATAGGTAAAGTATTTGAAAAACTTGTATATAATACTATTTATCCATACATCCTCAGAGGTGTTTCTAACAAACAACATGGTTTCTTAAAAAAACGCTCAACCATCTCGAATTTGGCTGGTTTTTCAAATTTTGTCCTTGAGAATATGGATGGTGGTGGGCAGGTGGACGTGATCTATAGAGATTTTGAAAAAGCCTTTGATCGCGTGGATCATATCATCCTGCTCAGCAAGTTATACAGACTGGGTATACGCGGCGATCTTTTACGATGGGTCCAATCATATCTATTTAAAAGATCACAAGCTGTAGTAATAGGAGGTTACCGTTCCAACTTTATTGAAATTCCCAGCGGTGTTCCCCAGGGTTCTCATTTGGGGCCTCTTTTTTATAACGCATATTTATTTGATATTACTGATTCTTTTAAACACTCTGAACACTTAATGTACGCCGACGATATAAAAATATTTTATAATATAAGATCACTCGATGACTGTAAGGACCTTCAAGAGGACCTAAATAACTTAAATAATTATTACATAAAAAACAAGATTACAGTTAATGTCACAAAGTGTCAATGTATTAGTTATACTCGCAAAATAAATCCTATAATTTACCCATATAATTTTAATGGAATCATTATAAGTAAAGTCAAGATAGTTCGGGATCTAGGAGTTCTGTTTGACTATAAATTAACATTTTCAGATAACATAGACTTTGTTAGCACGAAAGCTTATAAAAATTTGGGATTCGTTCTTAGGTCGTGTACATTATTTAAAAACATTGAGGCTCTTAAATCGGTATATTTTGCGTATGTTCGTAGCGTCCTAGAATATGCGTGCCCAATCTGGTCCCCCCAATATATCATATATAAAAATCAACTAGAAATAATTCAAAGAAAATGTATTTACCGCCTTAACTATCGTCTCCGCGAACCTCCGATGTCCTATGAAAATAGTTGTCGGACACATGGTCTGCTAACACTTGATGAAAGGCGTAAAGTACTAGATATGTGTTTGCTATACGATATACTTAATGGACGCCTGGACGGGCTATCCAGGCGTCTATTAAGTATATCGTATAGTCGCGCAGGTAACTTTTAACACTACCCGACGGCGCACTCGTCACACGACAATGTTACACGTGCCTCGGCACTCGACTAATTACGCCCAAAATAGTGTACTGACCCGTATTGCTCGAACTTATAACACAGATTTCTCTCATGTTGATATATTTAACTGTACTAAACCTACATTTAAAACACAGTTATGGAAAACAATAAATGAAGGCAAATAGCAGGCAACCCAGCTGTTCGTTATTCGGCATCATATAAGTAATATAACAATAAATTGACTAAATTTTAAACTTAAATCTAAGTATTATTGTATTTTTTAACTTTAAATTTTTTCTTTGTAGTCCGTTCGCATGTTTTATACTTACCTGGTTACACAGGTAAACCTATTATTAGCCACACAATACTGTAATACACATATTCTGTAATTTATTATATGTATCGCTGTTGGTTTTCTAAATAAAATAAAATAAAAATAAATAAAAAAATAAGTTAATAATCATTTTTGGGCAATGGAGTGGGCTATGCTCGGAGTGTCCCTGCGTGATCAAATCAGATAATGAGGAGATATGCAGGAGAACGAAGGTAACCAACATAGCCTGAAGAATTGGCAAACTTAAGTGGCAGTGAGTGGGGCACATTGCTCGCCGTTGTTGCAGTAAAGTTCTCGAGTAGCGACCGCGTACTGGAAGGCGCAGCGTGGGTATACCCCACACAAGATGGACCGACGACCTGGTGAAGTTCGTGAGAATCCACTGGATGTAGAAAGCGCAGGACCGGTCTATGGCAATGCTTGGAGGAGGCCAATGTCCAGCAGTGGACGTCTTTTGGCTGAAATGATGATGAATTCATTGTTGACACGTGAGTTACATTAAAGACATAACTTTAGAAGTATTTTCTCTGACATATTGCTTAGGAATTAATCTCCAACCTTATTTTTATTTGTAAAAAGCATGTGTCTAGCTATAAATGGTTCACATTAGCACAATGAGCTTCTTATTAACTGCCTACTTTGTACAGTCATCAGGGAATATTGTACAATTACCACTAGGACACTGCAAACTGAACAGACACAGGACGGGCCTCACTGATACCACAGTTTGCAGATTTTGCCGCTAAAAGGATGAGACGCCCATTCATATCCTATGCGAATTTGATGCAGTGCACCACATTAGAAGTCAGCATCTTGGAGGCCACACAATCTCAGCTGATGAGATCAAATCCTCAAACCCCAAACCTGTGGCTTGGGGAGGTGCTGAAGTCTACAATTAGAAGTGACACAGTAGACCTATTAGCCCGCAGTGACAAAAGGGGATTGCAAAGACCTTACCTCTTTTCCCAAATAATAATAATAATGACCACTACCAGCAAACGGTTTGGTAATCAGCCCCCCTAGCCAAGTTGCCAATCTACAATCGTAAACGCTATAGAAAACAATCAAAATGTATGGGAATGACAAAAACTTTTCGTTTTCGTGTGGAAATCCTCTTGGATATCCTCCGTCCGGGGAAGGTGGAGGGATTTGTTGGACTCCTACCGACTAAAACCACACGATGGTCATCCTCAACACAAAATAGATGGCTCCGGGAACGCAAATGAACCGCACTGGTGCCCTCTAGTGCTGCGCCTATGGCACGTCCCGGGAAACGATATTGTTTCACCCTCAGCAGCACGTAACGATCACATACTGCTGTCCTCCCCAGGGTCACTTAATTGACGCCTCGAGTCACCCCATTCTTAGCGTCCACAAACTCGAAGGTTGCCAAATGTGGTAGCAGGAGATTTATGTAACTCGATAAGAGTTGGTCCCGTAGTTAAAGTAATGTAGAACGATGAGCAGAGACATCTTTTAAAGTATTTTTGGTATTTAAAAATAAGCCCATAGAAGCGGCAGTAATCACTATTCATCGACTTCCGTATGCGGACTTCAGTGGCCTGATTCACAAACGTTCGAAAAGTTTCCGTTTCCGAAGTGAAATTTGACCGGCAAACGAAACAAAATGACCACTTCTTGCGACCACGAATGGTGTAAAGCATTCAAAATATCAGGAAAAGCAATATTAATAATAATACACGATGTAATCCGGTCAAACTTGTTTTATTAAAAAAAAAATGATTTGAGAATCGAACGCATTCGGAAACGCTATTCATAGTTCTTTAATTTTACATCGAGTGCTTTCCGACAACAAATGGCTCACGGGAGAGTTTCCATGAATTTCGCGTTGCGTTTCCGAATCCGTTCGGTTCTCAAATCGTTTTGTTTCTTAATAAAACAAGTTTAACCGAATTACATCGTCTATTATTATTAAAATTGGTTTCCCGTTCATGGTCGCAGGAAGTGGTCGTTTTGTTTTATTTGCCGGTCAAATTTCACTTCGGAAACGGAAACATTTCGAACGTTTGTGAATCAGGTCACTGGTGTCTGTTTGTAAACCTATTACAAAATAAAACTAAAGGGTTTTATACACAGTATCTTAGTTAATATTTTATGTTTTGTAGTATCAGCAACGTTGGATATAAAGCGAAGAACACACTAGGTGTCGGCTGGTAATTCGACTATTAATCACGCGACCGCGCGCCATGTGGACTACTCACACTGCATCATAAATATTCGAGGCGTTTATATCCTACGATACGGGGACGATAGAACATGGTTAAGTATCAGGTTAATCTAAAATTTGTAGTGAAAAATATTTGTGAAACTTAAATACCTACTTTAATAATGTAAGTCGGGCATGCCATATTATATTATTAGCAACAAGCACGTTTATAGGATAAAAATGTATAGGTGTGACCATACTTTTACAGTTAAAAAGTAATGTCTGCTTATCAGGGGCTAGGCGGGTATCTTCAATATAGTCACATTAAGACTCTCAAAGCCAACCATGAGAGCACTGTATTTTTAGGTTAGGTACCAGGCCCCTCAGAAAGTATTGCGAAAAAAAGTTTTTATATATGGGAGACTGGCCAGTTATAATGTTTTTCGAAAATATGATTATTTATAAGTAAAAATAAGTAAGTTCCAATTTCAAAATTTCCCTCCACATTTTTTGCGAGTTAATTCAAAGTATTGTGTCTCACTGAAATATGGATCTGCGCCGGGAACATTTTAGAGCTATGATTTTATACGATTTCAAGTGTCGCCTGAAACCGGATGAATCGTACGATAGACTTCAAATGGCATTCATGGATGAAGGCCCTTCCAAGGCAACCGTGTATCGTTGGTATAACGAATTCAAGCGCGGCCGACCAACTTTGGGGGATGACGAAAGAAGCGGTCGCCCTTTGACGGCTGTTACCGAAGAAAACGTGCTAGCAGTGAAAAATTTAATCCAAGACAATAGGCGAATTACATATCAGGAGATTCAACACATATTGAAGATTGGATCGGGAAGCGTTCACGAGATTCTACACAGCCATCTTCGCGTGAGGAGGATAGTATCACGCTGGGTGCCGCACAACCTCACCGATGCTGAGAAGCAGGCCCGGGTGGAATGGTGCCGTGATATGCTTAACAAATTTGAAGCAGGCTCGTCTCGGCGTGTTTACGACATTGTTACAGGTGATGAGTCCTGGATTTATCAATACGACCCAGAAACCAAGCGCCAGTCGACTGTTTGGGTGTTTCAAAATGAGCCAACGCCTACCAAAGTGAAGCGATCTAGAAGCGGGGGTAAGATTTTGATCGCTAGCTTTTTTAATTTGACTGGCCACTTGGTATCAATTCCCTTACGGGATCAAAGAAGCATTAATGCCGAATGGTATACTACCAAATGTTTGCCAGAAGTTTTCTCTGTTATAAGCAACAAGCGACCAAACACAGGGCTCCGCGGGCTACTGCTCCACCACGACAATGCACCTGCGCACACCGCACTCAAAACGAGGGACTTCCTGGACAGCACGCCAGTCAAACTCCTGGGTCACCCTCCTTACAGCCCTGATCTAGCACCGTGTGACTTCTTTTTATTCCCAAAAATAAAAAATCAGCTCAAAGGGATACAATTTTCGTCGCCGGAAGATGCGCTGGCTGCGTTCGAGCAGGCTGTAAACGAGGTGTCTGCGGCGGACTGGAAAAAGTGTTTTGAAAACTGGTTTAGGCGCATGAATCTTTGTATAGAGGCTGGTGGAAAGTACTTTGAAAAGATTTGATAAAAATATATGTACGTATAGAACATTTTTTTTTAGTTTCGCAAAACTTTCTGAGTGTCCCACGTATGTATATAGATGAATAAAGGAATAATAAATAATTAATAATACTTTATAATATACTTTGAGAGCAGGACCAGTCGTTGTGGCGATGTTTGAGGGAAGCCTATGTCCAGCAGTGGACGCCTTTCAGCTGAAATGATGATGATGGATATTGAACTAAGTTCACGGGACTTGTCGCGCACAATTAAATCAAAATATAACAAGCATTTTGACTAACCTCGACGTTTCGGTCAAGTTGCATTGGCCGTGGTCACGAGCAGACTGAAGTATGTGGGTGTCATCGTCTTGAGCGGCGGGTGTTTTCTCGAACTACCCGCGGTTGGTTTTTCGTAACGTCGCTGTCCGTAACAAGATATGCTGAATCACGACACACAATGCTGACAGTTTCGGCGGACATACATGTAGACATACCACGACGCGAACACTTCTCGATTACCGGATTCCACGAGGAGGACAACCTATATCCATCTTCCCGATTGAAATTTTTATATTTCTTTATCTCAATCCCGTAAACTTAGTTCAATATGAGTGAAATAAGTTTAAAAACTTCTATGATGATGGATATATACTAACGGGGCTTGCAGCAGCGGTTTATACACAAGCAGACGAGTTTTCTCGCTATACAGTAGGTAATGTCAAGTGTGAAACAAGGTTCTGAGATCCATTTCAAGTGCCACAATTTTTTATAGTGATCGAACTTTTTTGCTTTAATATTTTGTCTGGTTTCGATTTTCTCTTTTACAGAGCTCCCAAAATGAGGTGACTTTTTGAAAATATATGCTGAGTCGAACACATATTTTATGAATGAGTAACTTAGATATATGTTTTTTGTACCTTTATCTATCGTTTGACTAGACAAATACATAATAGGTTGATTTTTGATCGATACTTTTATTTTTTCAAAATCATGCGTTTTTAGAGATTTATCGAATATTTCTACATTATTATTCAAGTTAGCTATATAAAATTTATGCCGATAGGAAGATGATAAAGTTGATTAAATACTGGTTAGAGGAAATTTGTATAGATTATCTATTATTCTTGTAATAAAACGAAAACTATTTTGCGACTTACGTCATTTACTTCCGTGGTAAAACGCGCGAGTACGATTTTCTCGAAAATGAGTTCTATTGCAACTCGCATAAAATTGAGGAGAGCGGCCCGCAGTTGCGGAGTGCGAGGGTGGGAATTACGTTTTGGGAGCGTCCTCTTAATATGGCACGTATAACATAATTACAATAGAAAATAACTTATTCCAAATGCCTATTAATCATAATGTTTAACCTAAAGGTGCTGATAAACCTGAGCATTCTCTTGTAACAGAATATCAAACAGTCGCCTTTTTTAAATGTTGTCGAACTGAACAGTGACCCAATTTGTTTATTTATTTATTTATTATATAGGTAATATAAGTTCGGCTCGGCATCAAGCAGCGTCTATCAAATTTGGTGCGATACCACATTCTCAATTTTTTCGGCCATGTATCGCGGCGTAGTCACGACTCTATAGAGCGACTTGTCGTACAGGGCAGAATAGAGGGCTCAACAGTGCGTGGAAGGCCTCCCATGCGATGGACTGATTTAATTAAGTCTGCCGTGGGCCGGCCATTACATGAATGCACCAGACTAACCGAAAGCAGGGAAAGGTGGCGAGGCATCGTAAGGCAAGCTACAGCAGCCCCCGGCAATGGTACATGATGGCCACGACCGCTCTGTCAAGAGCGAAACGAAGAAGAAGAAGAATATAAGTTCGCTAGAATGCTCATTATAAGTGAATGCTCTAGTGTATACCTTTGAATATGGATACCATTCCATTATGAAAGGTGTATACCTTCTCATCTTCACATAAACGTGACGCCTAATAAATAGATCGCCGTAGATCACTTTCAAATTAAATACTCGACTCAGTTCTCAAAGCGATTCTTCTGCCATCTGGATGGCTTCTTATGTAATAAAATAAATAGTATGGTACCAATATATAACCTCACGAAGAGCATGGGCAAGAAGAAAGTAACTGCCTTATTACAGTAATTAAATTACGACGAAACTGAGAAGTTACTTTTCGCTATGTGGCAATGTAGTTGTTACCATAACGTTTTGTGATACTATCTTTTGCATCAAATAATGTAATATCTTATCCCATTTGACACCTCCCCTCTCTACACACACACAAACACCCACACATAATCACCACACGCACTAACACCACTCCACACACATACACTTTCACACACAAATCTAAATACTTACCTAACTAATATTACCTATATTATTATTATTTTCGTCTTTTATTCTACTCTCGAGTCACTAGTCCACTTAAGAAGGCTACATATTTAAGGCTGTCAGTGTACAACAAGTACATAGCAAAAAATGGTGTCCTGAAATACAGGCCTAGAGCTTAGTTTAGGCACCAGTCTCCCACAGTATTTTTAACTTTTATGACTTACTCTGATACCATGTAAACCTAAGTATAATATTTTGGAGAGAAACAAATCATTCATTCATTCCTTGTCACACATACTAGCAAAAATGGAGCACGTGACAGTCACACAGCGTCAGGGAAAATAATGTAATAAGTTTTTCTATCTTCGTTACATTATCTATGATGCACGAAAGTTTTTACACGGCTTAACATTTTCTATTTTACACGAACGTATAAAATATTACTCCATTTTTTTATCGTGAACTGTAAACCGGTTCTCAGAACCTTCATTTTTCACAAGCCACATGCATAGTTCACGAGGGAAATATTAGTGGGAAAAATGCTGAAGTTATATATTTATGTACGCAGTAGATGGGCTGAAATTAAAATTGTATGAGTTGAAAAACTGGCGGTGAAGGGATGAAATTAATGGGATGGGTTGGGATGGGTGGATGTGCTGACGACATTTTTGGGGTCTTGCAAAGTTGTGAATATGAAGAAAGTTACTGATTTATTGTTTTACTGGACTCGGTTAGATAAAAAGGTTTATTTTTTATTTTTGTTATCTACGCTATGTGATGTAACAGGGTTTGTGTAGGTATGTGTCTCAAGAAGTAAGATAAAATAAATTGATGCTGCAGTAATAAGTTGGTGGGATGGTTGTTTAGATCTTCTAATTGAAAGAAAGAAAGAAAATGTGTGTATTGGGACAAATTCAATAATTACAGCAGTCTTTAGAGACAATGAAGATATTTGACACGATTAAAAAAGTACTTTCCAGCCGATTAAAGAGATTTTAAAGAAATTATATTATGGGTGGCTTTCCACCGGAAAGTAAAAAAGCACCAATAAGAGTGCTTCAGATTTACTCATTTTGCTAGCATCAAACAGTGCAGTTCTCTTATTGCAGGAGTTTTTCCTCACTTATCATCCAGCTTCCTCGTGCAGGTCTCGTGGAATAATAACAATCCTACTGTAATATTATAAATGTGAAAGTTTGTGAAGTTGTTTGTTACTCAATCACGCTGTAAGAGCTGCACGGATTTGGATTAAATTGGCATAAACAGATAGAATAGCCAGTGACGGAAAAGTTGAGATGCAGTAGATTGTCATGGTATGGACATGTGATGCGGAGAAATCAGGAGCATGTTACGAAAAAAGTTTTGTGTATGAATGTGGATGGCTATAAGAAAAGAGGTAGACCAAAGAAAAGATGGATGGATTGTGTGAAAGATGATATGGATAAAAAGAAAGTGAACACGAAGATGACGGCTGATAGAGATGTATGGAAGAAAAATACATGCTGCACCGACCCCAAATAAATTGGGATAAGGGCAGGAGGATGATGATATAGATAGAACATTACCTGGATTAGCATGTATGTTACTTTATTATAAAACAAGTTTAACCGTACTACATTGCGTATATTATTGAAATTGGTTTTTCTGACTTTTCGAAAGCTTTGCAGAGTAAAATTTTTTTTTTTGAAATATCTTGTAAAGACGCTTGTCATCGTAGTCTTCATGCGACCACGAACGGTGCAAAGGTTTCGGAACGTCAGGAAAACCAATTTAAATAATATACGACGCGATGTAATGTTGTTTTATTATAATGTTTAGTGATCGCGGCTACCTAAGAAATGTTTATGTAGGCTACTTTTTATCCCGGGAAGATGAACAGTTCCTGAGGGACGCGTGATAAACGACATCCATGCTGGTGAAGCCGCGGGCATAGACTATTACAATAATAAATCATTTATTTAAGAAAGAAAGAAAGAAAGAAAGAAAAAATATTTATTTATTATAATAAAACAAAGTTTAACCGGATTAAATCGCGTGTAAATATTTATTTGCTTCAAAAATTACGCACAAAATTACCAAAAAATTCAAGAACAGAACAAATACAGGTACAGAGTCAAGAAGTGTGGTAAGATATGCGTCACATCCGCGCAAAACGGCCACCGCTCAGCATATTGCTGTGTCGCATGCACGGAGCAAAGACACAGCGCTGGTTTTCAGCGACAGCCGGCGTCGACCCAAATTCACAATGCAATAACGTAGATCAGTGAGGCGTGATGTTGGTAAATAACGATAAAAAATAAATAAGTAAGATTATTATATATATTTTTTTTTTTTACTGTTGTATTTTATGAACAGTGTAGGTAGATGAGTGTTGTGTAGTGTTGATTTCCAGGAAGTCTTACACAGGCCAAATAATACAACATAAGTTAAGATGATAACTAACGTGAAATACTATATACGAAAATGATAAGACAACAATGGATGCAAGCCACTGAAGTGGCAGTGGGCGGGGCACATTGCTCGCAGAACGGATGACCGATGGGGCAGTAAAGTTCTGGAGTGGTGACCGCGTACAGGAAGGCGCAGCGTGGGAAGGCCCCCCATAAGGTGGACCGACGACCTGGTGAAAATCGCTGGTATCCGCTGGATGCGGAAAGCGCAGGACCTGTCATTGACGACCTCTGGGGTCTAGTGGTTCGAGTATCGGACTGCTGATAACGAGGTCGTGGGTTCGATTCCCACAGGACACAAATATTTGTGAAACATACCACAAGCTCTGCTTAGTTTGGGACTAGATAGTGCTGTGTAAAAATGTCCCAAATATATTTATATTTATTTATATTTATATTTGTTGCCATATTCAAAGTTGTTTTATGCTATGCCCTAAATAAGATCTCTAATTATTGCCACGCATTTCTGAAACACGTTGACAACTCATATTGAACTATGTTTACGAGACTTGTCGCGCACAATAAAATCAAAACATAACAAACATTTTGACTAATCTCGACGTTTCGGCCAAGTTGCATTGGCCGTGGTCACGAGCAGACTGCTCGCAAATACTAATATATATGTATGTATGTATAGAGTAATATGTAGTGAAATTCGCGAAACTTTAAAATCGTCTATTGACAACTCAAATTTTACTTATATTCTAAAACAAATGCACGATAAAAACACAAAGCGCACTGAATATTGCTTCGCTAACATTTTAATCCGATAACATAAAGTTATGATATAATCCTAGTATGCAAAACTGTTGCTATATCTATGTTTATAGCGAGCTGTGTTTAGTCCGGTTAAACTACGTGCTGCAAAACAAACAATCGTCGCTTCATTGCAATTTGTGGGGCTATGTGCCATGTGCGTATGTATTTACATATATGTCATGCCGTATTAGGCTCAAAGAATTAGTAATAGACTTCTATTATTATTTTTATAGTATAGGATAGCGAAACGAGCTAAAGCCCCACCTGATGCTAAGCGGTTACCTTTGGCCATAACAACTGCAATACCACCTAGGCTGTTACCTAAATGGTACCGCAAGTCGGTTCGCCAAACTGAGATATGAAGATGGAAAGTCTCATGTGATTGTAATTTCACCGGCTTCTGTACTCTTCAGACCGAAACACAGCAATGCAAGCATCACTATTTGGTGGAGAAGTAGATACGGTGGTAGTACTTCCCCGGACGAGCTCTTTCACAAAGGAGCTCTACTACTACTAAAAAACAAAGCTCTACTCTTTTTCTCTCTCTCTCTTTACTCTATGCAAAGTTTGTTTAACTTGTGGAAGAACGAGGCATATAGTTATATGGCATATAGTTCGCCTTATGTAGGTACTGCTCTTGTGCATTTAAGAATTAAATAAATTAATAAATACCTTCAAGACTGCACCTAACTTCATCAAGTAGACAATAAAGACAGCGATGATAAATAGTAAGGTGGCAAAGTAAAGGCATATCAAAATGCCGTGCTGATCCCTAAAACAGTTAAGCACACGATTTGTCACCGGTAACCTGCGGAACCACCTAACAGGTCCAATTAGTGGCTTTCTGACTAGGAAGCCGCGTAGGTTTCATGGTTGTAATGCGAATACTCATCTTATGGTATTGATTTTGATGCTCCGGCAAGGTTTTTTTTCGTTTTATTTCAGCTTTCTTCAAGAGTAAGTCTATTTTTTTGTGGCTGTAGGCTTCCTATTGCAATACAAATAGATAAACACACTATTGTGTGCTTGTCAGGGTCCTTAATTGATACGTCATGGTCAAAAATGTTGATCCTAACTATTATTTTACGCCTTAAGAATCTCAACCATGTGTATTTAATAGCCACACGTCACATTTTTGAAAATAAATCTTTATCTTGTACCCTGACTGTCTTTCTATTTCTTTTTAAAAAATTATTAATATTATTATGATGTATTATTAAGTTGGAAGGGGACGACCTCGGCCAACGTATCGCGATCAAATCGCGGATGTTCTCAAAGAATGCCAGTTTAAGAGTTCTCTAAGCCGACGAGCATGCATGACGAGGTTAATGGACGTAGATGAAGCGAAAGAGGTGTGTCAGGATCGTAGCAGGTGGAAATCCATAGTCTCTGCCTACCCCAATGGGAAACCGGCGTGATAATATGTATGTATGTATGTATATGTGTACTTTATGTATAATAAAGTTTTTTTGTTTTTTTTTTTTTATCAAATTTATGCACACACAGAGAAATAATAATAAAATACATAGAAATGTATAGTACAAAGGCACTGCTTATTTCTATAAGAATTTTCTTCCAGCAGACCTGCGAGAGGAAAATTTGAAGCAATGAGATGTAGACACAGTGTGTCAAGTTATGTAATGTTATGCAATTTATTACTTTTTTATTAATTTTCAAACGCCGTATTCAGGCACATTTTGCCATTTTGGTGGTACAAATATAACCCTGTGTACACAAAATGCAATTAATGAACAAATTATTCGATTTGATTTGTAACTTTAAGTTTACGACCAAAACTGTACATTGTGTAATGCTATTGTTGCAAACCTGTCGACGACGTCTGTGGTCTAGTGGTTCGAGGGTCGGACTGCTGTGGTCCTAGTACGAGTTTCACACTTACGAATACTTTCATCGTTTTCGTCGACTTTCATTCATAAATCAGTAGCGCCCCTGGCGGATACGAGGAGGAACTACAGATTTATTAATCATCATCATTACAGCCGAAAGACGTCCACTACTGGACATAGGCCTCCCCCAATTAAGGGGGGAATATGCCATAATCGCCACGCTTGGCAGGCGGGTTGGCGATCGCAGTTGGTTGGTTAAATACTCAGAGAACGCTGCTGCCCATCCTCTGGTGAATCCCTTAGTCGCCTTTTACAACACACATGAGAAGAGGTGATAAGGGTATTAATAAATATTGAATTAATATTACATAAATATATTATTAATATTATATTGGGATTTATTAATATTATAATATTATTAGGATAAGGGATTTATTAATGAAAGTCGACAAATACTTTGAAAGTATTCGTTAAGTGTCAAACTCGTACTAGGCCCCCAGATCACGAGGTCGTGCGTTCGATTCCCACAGGACACAAAAAACTGTGTGATGAAAATAAGTGTTTGTGTTGGTCTGGGTGTTTCTTATGTATTATAAGTATGAATTTACAAAAAAAAAAAAAAAGTATATAAGTATTATATCCATTGTCTACTACCCATATCACAAGCTCTGCTTAGTTTGGGACTAGATGCTGTGTAAAAATGTCCCAAAGATATGTATTAATATTTATTTATTATTGGTGCAAACCGCGACATTTTATAGAATTAAAATAAATAGAAGTGACCACAGTTTTTACAGTCATAATATAACTAGTCTGCTTATCAAGGGCTAAGCGGGTAACGTCAAATGATAGTCACAATATGAGAGCACTGAATTTTAGTTATGTGGTAATTAAGTACTTCAATAATACCACAAAAGAAAAATACAAGTCATGTCAAGTAATAGGACGTCCAACTTCTTCAAGAATTCGCAGCAAATTGCAGTGGCTGGAAACTTAGTACCGTGCCTTCTCTTTTTACCATAAAAATCTAAATAATAAGTTAACAGAAATGTCATCAACTGCTTTCAATACCGAAACGCACGTCACCGGTTTTCCGCTACCACCAACACATAAACACGCAATTACGCCCACCATGTTCAATGCAAAATAAATTAAGCCTGAAACATATTACGCTATTAGATATGCTGCAAAAAACAATTTTAGTTACTCTGCGTCCTAAACATTATAATGTACTCTGTGGTCCTAAACAGCACTGATATTTAAGGGAAATATAGCAGTTAATTAGCGCCCCTATACATAACATAACCAGCCCATTACTGTCCCACTGCTGGGCATGGGCCTCTTCTCAGTACGAGAAGGCTAAGGCCTTAGTCCACCACGCTGACCTTGTGCGGGTTGGCAGACCACACAGACTCGAGAACTGTATGGAGCACTGCTTTGGCTATGCAACCTATCTAGATGAGTCCAGCTCAAACTCGTTTGAGCCAAAAAAGTTTTCAGATTTTTATTTCTGTTTTATGTGACCCCTACATAACATAACATAACCAGCCCATTACAGTTTCACTGCTGGGCACGGGCCTCTTCTCAGTACGAGAAGCTAAGGCCTTAGTCCACCACGCTGGCCTAGTGCGGGTTGGCGGACTACACACACCATTGAGAACTGTATGGAGCACTCTCAGGTGTGCAGGTTTCCTCACGATGTTTTCCTTCACCGTTAAAGCAAGTGATAATCGAATATAAATTCGCATATGAATTTGAAAAGCCAGAGGTGCGGGCCGGGATCGAACTCACACCCTCCTGTATGGAAGGCAAGCGTTCAACCACTAGGCTATCACCAGTGGCGTGCATTGCATATAGGCAATTAGGCAGTACCCAGTACCTTCTTCATTCAAATTCAATAGTGGTGTAAGTTATTACCTTTTTTTCAAAGTACGATGATTATTTATCTTTTAATAGACCTAAAAATGCTAAATTAATCTTCCTACATAAAAAAATCAATAACTTACACCACAATTAAATTTTAATGAAGTAGGCCACCACTGCACGCCACTGGCTATCACTGCTTCAGTGGCGCCCCCATCAGTAAAAAAAATTTACTTTTACCATCGAAAATTCGTTTTTAACAATTGAAATACAGGTACTGTAGTTTAATCATAAACTATTAACTCTATAAATTATAGTTTGCTATAGAAAGCAGATAAAAAAGTGTGAAAACCGGCCGCTTTTATGTTTTTAAACGTTCATATAACTACATACTAACAACACTCCAGTTTTATTCCATACAACAAAAGCAAAGCTCGTTGCAAGAAACCATGCATTGTTCTAATTAAGTTTAAACAAAACATGAATCATTAAAAGCGGTGTAATGCAGGCCGCGGGGGTTTGCGGGGGTGCGGGGGCGCGCATCCCCTCTTGATTTATACCCCGATTTGTCGTCGAGCCAAACCGCCCCTGATTCACCGCTGTAATCCCGTGTTTACTGATAAACACAGGAATACCAAACGGTCGATATAAATGAGTTTTCATTAAGTGGGTATTTTTGGACTGGAGGGAAAAATGGATGACTTGATTGTTGACTGATTGGCAACATCAATAAAAGTGTGTTTTTGGTTAAGAAAAAACATATCTTTGTATTTACTTTTTTTTTGTTTTTCTTTTTGTATCTCTCTGTGTGCAAAAGGGCATTTCATATTTATTTATATCATAAAATGTGGTTCAGTCTGTTACAAAAATATAGTATAAGCTAGGGATCGATCTTCAATAGTAGATTAATTTCAGATGTTATTAAACTAACCTTCACGGTCAACAATAAAAATGATTTAACTCTAAAATATTTCCTTGCCTAGATCAGCGCTACAAATTGCAAAACTACGACACCACAAGCACTCAACCAGAAATTTCTTTACGACCAAGTAAAAGACACAACAGGCCATTTAGAGCCATCCATTCTTACAAGCACTTGAGTATATAAAATCCAGTGGCACGGCTCTGGAGTTGCCCATAAACTTGTACGTACGTGACCGCTGGCTTCGTGGCAATATAACTCATGAAAGCAGATTGCAATGCCTGCACGCGTCTAAGTAGTGCTTAGAGTGTTATTACACCTGTGTTTGTTGCTGGATAGAATGTTAGCAGACGGGCGACTTAAGACACTGACAACACCTAAAAAATCAGACCTCTGCGGTCACTGTCGTTTTGTACAGAACTGAAAGAGAGGCAACGAGAGGAGGGACGTCGGGTGCGCCGCTCAACTTGAATGAAAATTAAAAAAAAATAAAAAAAAAAAACTGAAAGTTTATTTGAAAAAGAGAAACAACTTTGTTTTAGATTATTGTCTTTCTTATACGAGTATGTTTTCTTAATTTCATTTATAGTATTTGGTAAACAATAGAGATTGTTTGCTTTATAGCATGTTTTAAGAGGTTAGTTTACAATTCTTTTCTATCAAGAAAACTTCAAGAAAACGTGTTTTGGGCACAATAGAGTTTTACAAAATACGATCAAGATTAACATATATTTTTTTCACTGCCACAAACTTAATAGATACAAAGATAATGATATTGTGAGTGATTACTGCGTGCATCGAAACGATTTTAATTAATAAATATTGTACGGTAGATTAAATTTTTTTTTTATAAATATCTGTAAAGACGATTTTCATCTTAGTCTACCTGCGACCACGTAATGCTGCAAAGCTTTCGAAACGCCAGGGAACCCAATTTAAATGATATACGCGATTTAATCCGGTTAAACTTTGTTTTATTATAATTAATAGATACATTAACAATGGTTAATGGCAATAGGCTCGCCCCCTATTACATGGGACTATAACATAACTGGCGAAATGTGGGTTTACTATATTCCTCTGCCTACCCCTTCGGAGAAATACAGGCGTGATGTTATGTTGTTAATAGATACAGCTAAAAATTATTTTAAAAGAAGCCTATTTTATTGGCTGTTGTCAGCGTCTTAAAAAGTGATTGGAAGGAGACCAAAAGTTGATTGCAGGTATGAGATTGAATGTGAATTAAGACAAAATTAATCTTTTTTCTTATTTTTAGAAAAAGTGTTGCCTTGAAATGATAATTAAGGGGAATATAGTAGCCAAGTGGCGCCCCCATCAGTAAAAAAAATATTACTCACTGAATACATCATTTATCGAAAATTCGTTTTTAACAATTGTAGTACAGGTGCTGTAGTTTAATCAGAAACCATTAACTCTGTAAAATATAGTTCGCTGTAGTTGTAGAAAGAAAAAATGCCAAAAGTGGCCGTTTTTCACACTTTCTTTACAGTGAAGTATAATTTACAGAGTTAATAGTTTCTAATTAAACTACAGCACCTGTACTTCAATCACAAAAAAATGGTTTTTTTACTGATGGGGGCGCCACTTGGCTTCTACATTCCCCTTAATATTGTCAGTGTCCTTTATCGTGGGTGCGCTTACAGATTCAAATCTTTACAATCATGTTCAAAGCTTGTCATGAACCTTTAGGCCATACAGCTGAGCTACTTAATACAAATCGTGCCGCCAATCTGCACCATATGAGTTGCTTGTGAGGTGTTTGGGAAAGTTTTAGCAGAGGCTATCCTTTTCTTTTGCTGCGAGTAGGAAACCTTCAAAAGGCTTCTGGCTTCATGGGGGACGGAGGCCAGGGCGTGTGGGATTCTTACTCACTGTAACCCCCCCAGTGGCCATCTACAGCACAACAAAGGGAGACTCCGAGAATTTAATATACCTCCGGAGCCCTCTCTACGCTACGCCTGTAAGGCATATCTTAAGAGAGACAATTTGTCTCCTTGACTACCTTTCCGGTGCATATGGCGCCATGCATCCACAGCGTGCCGCTGCCATCCCAGAAGTCACTGAGTGAACAATCAGAGTCACCATTCTGAACGCCCGTGACCTCGGCCCTCCGCACTTCGGTCGAGTATCGATTGGACGAGGGGTATGATGATAGCCCTGAAGAGCTAGGTGCTGGAGCAGATGTTTTTCTGTCATCCATTGAAGAGGTCCCTTCTTTATCTCCAAAGATCTTCATCAGATCTTCACCAAATGATACTTTTTGAATCCAAATGTTTGATTTGTTGATCAAAATATCAAAATCGCTATAGGTATGTATGCCAATAATATTTGAGCCCTGAGGTCCCTCAATTCCACATGGATTCCATTATCAGAACTGGATTTTGATAACAATGGAACCATTCTGGAAGTATATCCTTTCAAATAAAATAATAATTTTGCAAATCGGTTTATAAATGACGGAGTTCAGTGGTAACAAACATTAAAAAAATACAATCGAATTGAGAACCTCCTCATTTTTTTGAAGATGGTTAAATACACATATTTTAGTGAAGTATTTGCAAAACGCAACATCGGGTATGCCATTACATGAGTAAAATTGCATACCCATACCACGGACGAATAAAAATGGCGGACGCAATCTCGCTAAGAAAAGATTGAAGCACTTCGTTTTTTCCTAAACCCACTATATCATCATCATCATCATTTCAGCCGAAAGACGTCCACTACTGGACATTGGCCTCCCCCAATTAAGGGGGGATATGCCATAATCGCCACGCTTGGCAGGCGGGTTGACGATCGCAGTTGGTTAGTTAAATACTCAGAGAACGCTGCTGCCCATCCTCTGGTGAATCCCTTAGTCGCCTTTTACGACACCCATGAGAAGAGATAAGGGTGGTGCTATTCTTTAAGTCCGGCACCACACCCACTATAATTTAGACATAATTTTAACACACCAGATATATACTGTTATTTTTATTTTATTTATTTATTTATAGTTAATTAACACGGTACAAAAACCAATTAATAAACAAATAACTATTTACATTAATTAACATAGAAACGATACACAATATAACGATGATATTACAATTTACATATATGACAAATTTTATATGACAAAATTAGATAGATAGATAGATAGAATATACTTTATTGTACACCATGAAAATAGTAGTAAACAGGAACAACGTACAAATTACATATACCTATGACCTTAACATGGAACAGTGGACACCCTCGCATACATTCTCTCACAGAACAACAGACATACTAGCAAAATTTTATTCCATCCGTCCGCAAACACATCGCATTCAGGGTTAGCAACCAGGAGGGCGTTGAGCGCCTTTAAGGTACGGCACACTGGGGACTTTGCCCTGGAGACAGTTCGACATGATGGCTGGGCGAATAATTCGTGTCGGTGGCTCTGACGGTGTCTGAGGTATCTGTCGGGAACATATAGTCGACAGAATAGGTCATGAAGCTCAGGACAGTCAATTCGTCCGTGAAGGGTTTTACAGGCTACCGTGAGCTGATCAAGGCCTCTTCTCACCTCCAATGAATTGAAACCTAACATTCCTAAGAAGTAATTAGTATTTTATTTATAACACTACGACAATGACTACCGTCACACGGGATTTGTTGCGTAATCGCGGCTTTTTGTCTTACTATGGGTGTGCATACACATGCACACCCATAGTAAGACAAAAAGCCGTGCCAGCCCGTACTTTTAAGCGAGCCATCTTACTATGAATGCCTCACTTTTTGTTAAGCGAGATTCCGTCCGCCTTTTTTATTCGTCCAAGACCCATACAGTCTCGCTCACACCCCAGCTATGTAATTACTACGTCTACTCCACACTCTTTTTCACACGTCACACTTTCTGTGCCCCACACAATTATCCCGTCTTTCAATTACCACTACAGTGTCATCAATAACAACATAATTATACTCAGCAAACACGACACTCGCCGTGTTGTTGTCTGGTGAATGCTCATTAAAATGAATTATTTGAGTCGGTACACGGTCGCCGCGTTGTAAATCCTGTAAATCATTGCTCGTTTGCTCATGTGTTGAAGTTGTTCTATAGACTGGGGCTTATTTATTGGAGCTGTTTAGGGTTCTTTGATAGGCCATGTGATTTGTAAATGGTCCTATGTTTACTTTATACACACATACATACATTCTGCATACTGTCGGTCATTCTATACATGCAGTCTCTGGGTTAACTACACGCAGAGGGTGGGTATAAACGTGATATTGAAATAACCGAAAATCTCTTAAGGGGTCATTAGTAGAAGCTTCCTTATCAGCTTACCATGGTTATGTGTCATCCGTACTAAGCTATGGTTTAATTATGTGGGGAAACTCTGTCGATACTGACAGAGTTTTCAAAATTCAAGAACGATGCATCCGGGTTATTAACAAGGCATGGTTTTTAGATAGTTGTAAACCTTTATTTCAAAAATGTAAAATTCTTCCGCTGCCATGTATGTACATAAGAGATATCTGCATTTTTACAAAAAAAATACATGCATTACTTTGAACAATATAGTGAGGTCTTTGCAAGACAAAAAAGGACTAAGTTTCGCAGCTTATTGTATCAACCGCCTGGTTATAAAGATATTTATAGGAAGGGTGTGTTTAATATGTGTGTATTGGTTTATAACAACATACCAAATGAGTGGAGATTGTTAGAAGGTAATGTGTTTAAAACAAAATTAACAGAGTGGCTTCAAAAATGTTGTTTCTATAGTATTAAGGAATTTATGGAACATAGAAAATTGTAATTAGTTCGAAGAATATTATCAATAATAGTAAATTAATGTGTAATAATAGTATATAATTGTAATAATAATTTAATAACAGTAAAAATTTAAAAATAAGAATAAATGAATAATAATAATGTAAAATAAAAATTTCACGCTTGCTTGCAGGCAGAATACAGTGACATCTAGGCTTTAAGATCTTACCTTTATACTATTATTGTATTTCTGGCAAATAAACGTTTGATTATGATTACGATTATGATTATACTCATCAGTATGAACAACTTTTACTAATAGGACCTACTTCGAAATCGTGAAAAGAAATTGCTGTTCCATAAATTTTGACAATGTATGTGAACACATGGTAAAAGTTATTCATACTGATGAGTACAATGACCCCTTAAGAAGTTTTCGGTAATTTCAATAATAGGTTTTTTCTTAATTTATTTCATTTAAAACATACACAAAAATGATTATAAAAAAATATCACAAAAACACACAGGTTTGTCTGGATGTTCAGACACTAAGTTTTAAAAATAAGTAATTTATATGCAAGTATCAGTAATTCATTTGCAATAATAAGTAATGCGTAGGTAGACACAAGAACATTGAAGGAACGTTTTAGATAAGCAGCACGACACGGGGCGCAGGTGGCCGACCGAAGCGAATGGAGTGGACGGTTCAAACAGGGTGATGCAATTTTTACACGACTGCCCAAGAAAAGGAGTGTAATGTTTTTAGTGTTTGAGTTACTATCAATTGGTTTACAAAGAATTAAAGTAGGTATTGTTTATATTCATTCTTATATTTTTATCTGTTATTTCTAATTCCTTAACCTTCTCATACTGACAAGAGGCCCGTGCCCAGCAGTGGGACAGTAATGGGCTGATTATGTTGTTTATGTTATGTCTAATTGTATTTCTGTTGGTATTTCATAAATTTTGTATAACGCTCTGCGCGTACAATACAATAATGCATTTAGGGTGTTGATGGGGTCACTACGCTATTGTAGTGTTCGAAGAGGCAAGTATAGATGGTTTTCACGCTATCATGCGCAAGTGATGCACTTCCATTATACGCAGGGTATGCGCCAGCCCCAACTGCATCCTAAAAACTATAGCAGACAGGTGAGACAGCCCCTTACTGGGACATTGGATACGTCATAAAACTTTTTAACAAAAAATTGAACCGACGGAAATAGAAACTTAAAAGTGAAAAATAAAATGAAGATTTAGTCTTTTCCTAACTAAACTAATTTAAACAACAATTATGAGTCGGCGCCAAACAAACAAGCAAAGTGCGTGCAAGTTGCAAGTGGTCGAGCGGAGAACGCATTTTTGGAAAGTTATTGTTTATCCTTGAAAATTTTATGTTGTATTTGATGGTATGTTGTTTTTATTATTTATTTAAAGTAATTGAATGATCTTCGTTGATTTTTTGTTTGGCGCCGACTCATAATTGTTATTTAAATTAGTTTAGTTAGGAAAAGACTAAGAGCTTCATTTTATTTTTCGCTTTTCAGTTTCTATTTTCGTCGGTTCAATTTTTTGTTAAATAGTTTTATTTTATAATTTTTTTGTGGCTAATATCTATCTAACTCCAGGCCTCCATTATGTTGTAGTGTCTAGAACTACATTTATGTGTGCCAAGTTTCAACAGAATCGGTTTACAGGTGAGAATTCATTGGGTGAACAAGCACTCATCCCATGTTATCCTACCCTTAGGGGTGGATTTTGATTTTAAAATTTAAAAGAGACCAACTTCGAGATATACCCTATCCATTAAAAAAATAATCATCAAAATCGGACCACTCTGTAAAAAGTTATGCGTGGTCATACATAAAAAAAAAAGATACGCGTCGAATTGAGAACCTCCTCCTTTTTTTCGTCGGTTAAAAATGCTATTGTGGAGTAATTCATTTTGTTCTCTGGATGTTTCCATCTTCATGCCTCAGTTTGGCGAACCGACTTGCATTCCATTAAGGCAACATCCAAGGTAACCGCTTAACATCATGTGGGCCTTTAGCTCAAAAAAATATGTAAATACTAATATTACATCTCTAAGTTGCTTGTGTACTAACCAAATGGACTTCAGTCTGAATTGTTTTTTTTTATCGACTACATAAACGTGTGAGTGTCTGGTAAGGCAGCGTGATTTCTAGCTTTCTTCGGAGTTCCCGAAAAGAGTTCTTCTCTATACCATCATTGTGGTGGATAAAGGACCCCTAGGAATAAACGTAAGAACAAACCGTTGATTTCTCCATAAGTTGCAAATGTTAGCTGTGTGACTGCCTCGTTGGTCTAGTAGTCGCAAGCACGACTGCAGCAGTCGAAATTGAACCCAGGACCCTGCGCTTAGCAGTCCTGCGTAGTGTCCTGGGTTCGATTCCCGGGTCAGGCGAAGTGTTTTGGGTTTTTCCATCAGGACATTCTCAGAAGCAGCCTGGAGTCTCTCCGGAGGGGGAGGATTTGTGCCCGGTTAATGGAAATGGGCTCGCTCCCTATTACATGGGACTTACTGGCGAAATATGTGTATACTGCACACCTCTGCCTTGCTTCAGGGAAATACAGGCGTGATGTTATAGGTAGGTATATTGGCTGTCTATAAAAACCTGTTTATATACTTAAGATGAGCGCGAGTGTATTGAAACACCGAGCAATAAAAGACAGCACAATAATAAAAACATCCAATTTAAACAAAAAGAAAAGAAGAGATAAAACTTTCTGAACATTACTTTGTCCAATTTCCTAGAAATGTCTAAATAAATAAAGTAAACTTCGCTAATTAGAATTTACTTTGCAGGAGAACCGGGACAAATATGTGGGCATAAGCTCTGTTATCAGGCTTTCACGTCTACTGCACAGCAATTGAAAACTACATAACGTAACATAACATAACATCACGCCTGTATTTCCCCGAAGGGGTAGGCAGAGGTGTAATAGTACACCCACATTTCGCCAGTTATGTTACAGTCCATGTAATAGGGGGCGAGCCTATTGCCATTGACAACTAGTCATCCTCCGAGCCTTTTCCCAATTATATTGGGGTCGGCTTCCAGTCTAGCCAGATGCGGCTGAACATCAGTATTTTACACGGAGCGACTGCCATCAGACCCCCGCAACCCAGTTACTGGGTAATACTGACATTCGGAGGTTAGAGCAGTTGTCAGACTTTCAGGCTTCTGACTACCAGTAACGACTGCCATAGATATTCGTATGACGACCGGGACCTACAGCTTAACGTGCTCTCCGAGGCACGGAGGGTTCGAGGTGTATCGAAACGGTCACCCATCCACTTACTGACCGCGGCTAGTGCAGCTTAACCTTGCAGATTGTACAATCCGCGCAGTCTTTGCTTAGCTACGAGCTTCTTGTCTTAATAAAGTTGTTTCATTTGACGAAAGTGGGTGAGCCATACTTGTAGTTGTAATGCGTATAGACACGCGCTCTTGTGTGCGTAACTACAAAACTTGGCCAAAACTGAGCGCTCCCGAGCTTACGCATGCAAAGACAATGTGCATGTACACACACACACACACACACACAAGCATGGCTCACCCGCTTTCGTGAGATGATTTTTATGGTGATAGTCGCTTGATTATGGCTATAAGTCTATCTTACCTATTAGATACAAGTTAAGTATCTTGATAAGCAAAGACGCAAAAATAAGTTCCTCATCATGAAAATAGTACCTTTTAATGTTTTAAATCTGATTGTCGATTCTTAGGAAAAATCTAGCAAAATATAGGGATAGTAAGTTCCGCTTAAAATAAACACACGCGCAAAAACAAATAACGCGGAAATTAAACAAGTAACGATTTCACAGTTACTAGCCTTTATTATTTTAATTTCGTACACATGTCACTTCATACAGTGCTCCAGCGCGACTGCCCGCTCGAGGCATCCCCGCCATTGAGGCATATAATCATAATTAATTAAATAACATAACATAATATACATTAATAACTAAACAACAAATTTTTAATTTCATTCATAAGCATGTCCAATTTATTTACCATCAATAAATAAAATACCTATTGATCTATTTCAACAAGCTTCTCGTAAAGTTTATAGCACAAGCTCTGCTTAGTTTGGGACTCGATGGTGCTGTGTAAAAATGTGCCAAAGATATTTATTTATTTAAAATATAAAATATACCAAAGCCACCTCAGAAAAGGCCCCAGGAAAATAAAAAGAAGTCTATTAAAAAATGTAACACACACTGCAGTCTCTGTACCGCACATTGGACCGAACTTAAAAACTCTGGACAAAAAACGTCGACCTGCGCGAGTCGGTTTAACTGCCAATATCACTGTCATTTGTCTCTGGCCAGCTTTGCGAAACATAAATTTAATCTGCACTCTCCAAACCTTATTCTAGAACTTACCACCTTCACAATAAAAGCGGAATTTCTATGTTTGTGAGGGTAAATAGTAAATTTGTCCGCCAATAACAGGCTCTCAGTGACATGTACGTTTTGAGAGCGTTTCGCTTTGTCTCTAATTGCGTTAGGCACTGAAATATTTTTGAGTGGTCATATTGAAGTTTTTAAATTAAATCGTTTAGTTTTTGTGCACTGTGCAAATAACAAAGAGGTTTGTCATTAAAGTTTTTATATCCGCCAAAGAGTAGTATATGATTGACATTTTATGAGAGGTCAGAAATAAAAAGTGGTAAATATTTTGTTAGTGCAAGCTTGGATGAAGTGTATGTGTCGAAAGTTGACGTTAACCTTTCATTGTGCACTTTCTGTGAAACTTCTATTGATGTGTTGTTTGAAATATTTTTATTATAAAAAACGCATCTGGTTAGACTGGAAGTCGATCCCAACATAGTTGGGAAAAGACGAGGAAAGTTCCCATCTTTGCTCGAGCAGCCAAAGATACACTGTAAATAGAATCAATTGTTTGCTCCTTAAAATTATCTCTCGATCAAAAAAGTAAAATAAATATCAATTTAAAGAAACCAATTATTTTATTATTCTTAACGTATTTACGCATGTGAAGCGAAATCTACCGATTTAAATTGTGGAAAGAAAAAATCGCTCACCAGCACGATTTGAACCTGCGACTCCTGGCTCAGTAAGCCAGAGCCCTAAGCCACTAAGCTACCGTGAACACTGCTCCGGTATCGTTTTTTTTTTTTTTTTTTCGAATTTACTACTCACAGGAAGCACTAGAGTGCTCTTTCTGCTTAACCGGGCTTTGGGGGCGGAGAGTCCCGTGAGGGACTCCATCCGCCTCGTGGTATCGAAATGAAGACGTATATATATAATAGTGGACGTTAATTTAGATTCCACGAGCAGTGTTCACGGTAGCTTAATGGCTAAAGCACTGGCGTACTGAGCCAGGAGTCGCAGGTTCGAATCATGCTCGTGAGCGATTTTTTCTTTCCACAATTTAAATCGTTAAAGAAACCATTTTTGTGCAAAATATTACATTACACAATTAATTAAAAAATAAAAGGCACAAAATGAACTTTTTTACTGTTAATTTTTAATTAAGTTTACATCAATTATAATTAACGTTACCATTTTTCCTTAATGAGGAAATTTCGTAACGTTTTAATCGTTACGAGCAATACTGTTTACAAAAATTCCGCAGTACTACCTTTTTTTGTTAATCTGTTGAGGTTTTATTCGTTCCAATTTGAGGTGTGATATGTGTGTATGATATAAACGTTAAATTAACATAATATTGACGAAGAAAACTTAAAATTTTACTCAGAAATACATAAATACAAAAGACAGTGGTTATAATTTTACGAATAATATTTTATTATTCACTAGCTGAAGCCGGCTTCGATCCCGTGGTGTCGATAAAAAGACGTATTCTTTGCATGTTTGGGACATTTTTACACATCAGCTAGTGGCGTGCATTGCATATAGGCAATTAGGCAATACCCAGTGCCTTCCTCATTCAAATTCAATAGTGGTGTAAGTTATTATCTTTTTTTTCAAGTACGATGATTATTTATCTTTTAATAGGCCTATTAATGCTAAATTAATCTTCCTACATACAAAAATCAATAACTTACACCACAATGAAATTCAAATGAATAAGGCCAATGCACGCCACTGACATCAGCATATAGTCCCAAACCAAGCAGAGCTTGTGCTATGGGTACTAGACAATGGATATAATACTTATATACTTTTTTTTTGTAAATACATACGTATAATACATAAGAAACAACAAGACCAACACAGACACTCATGTTCATCACACAAATATTTTTGTCCTGTGGGAATAGAACCCACGACCTCGTGATCGGCAGTCCGACACTCGAACCACTAGACTACAGAGGTCATCGTATCAACTCAGCCTATCGCAGTCCCCTGCTGGGCATAGGCCTCTCCCAAGTTGCGCCACAACACTCAGTCCTCTGCCTTCCACATCCAGTTCCCCCCAGCCACATTCCTTGATCCTTTGTATGACTCCTATAAATCCGGGATTTCTATCCATAAGTTTTTAAACTTTCGCGAATTTCCCCGGATTAATCCTTGAAAACATTTAATTGAGTTATTTCTATCCCGGTACCATAAAAATAAAACAAAAAAGAATCAACCAGATATGTCGTTCTTATCACCAACTGTTGCGATCGATAATGCATACACAAATTATGATTTTTGCAGTTTGTTCGAATTATCAGTTTTTTTTTGCTAAACACTTTTCCAGAATAAACAAGAAAAAAATAATTACGCATTACTCTTCTTTTAATTTATCTAGAAAAGTGTACAGTGTACACCATACAAAATACACAGCAATCAGCAATATTTTCTTAATCTTCTGAAAACAGGTACAACTTGAAACTATACTCTTTAATTTTGCACAGTTTTAATACCTTATTGTTTTTCTTTGTCACAAAGAAAACCAAAGTTTTCAATATCTACGTTCCACTGTCTCAGCTGAACAATTTTCATAAGAAATTACTATTCCGCAATCAAAATGGAACAATTGTAGGTTGTCGACCGCCGCTGTCAAAGATGACAGCTGCTGTCAAGACATTCAAAAGACAAGATGTTTTGAAACGTGCTTTATCTTTTTTGCATTTCTCATTTAAAAACATTTTTTGTTTGACATTTTCAGCTTATTAAAATATGTTTTGTATATTTGAAGAGGGGATCATGAAGTGGACATTTTTAGGGTTCCGAAGTCCTACAAGGAACCCTTATAGTTTCGTCATGTCCGTCCGTCTGTCCGTCTGTCCGTCTGTCCGTCTGTCCGTCTGTCCTAATCCTTTACCGCTTAATAGCTTCTACAGGTATAAACATAAGTAAATGAAATTTTGACAAAAAATGGAATAGATATAGATCTCAATTTTAAAAGAATAAAAAAATATTGATTACGTATTTTAGGGGTGGCGCCCATACATGTGAAATGGCGATGAAAATATATTTTTCGCTGCACCCCCTCGTGTGGGGTATCGTTGAATAGGTCTACTAAAATGAAGGTAATGTTTCATACACAACTTTTTAATCAGGTATACCCTCTGCGAAATACAGTTCGCCGAAGTGGCTTGCAATGTGTCCCCCCCCCTGCCATTTCTAAACTATGCAACGTAGAAACTTATAGTCTTCAACATTGATAGACCTTTATAAAAACTCTCTTTTAAAATTATTTCGGGTATAATGTGATTATAAATTTTTGAGTTATAGTGAGAAAACTGAAAAATACTTAAGACGTCCTAGTTCATAGGTCATTGACCTTAGAGAAAAATTATCATAGCAAATAATGCTCCTTTAGTTACTTTCTATTTAAAAAAATCACAAAAATAAACACACTTGTTAAATTTAGCTTCATAAATTTAGCACTAGGTGGCGCTGTTTGCAAAAACTAAAATAGCAATGATTAATATTCGATTTGATTCGTTTGTAATTAGACCTACTTAAGGAACCCTATAATACTGAGCATGGCCCGACATGCTCTTGGCCGGTTTTAATTAATTCACTCACTTTTTATGTGTACAGGATATTTTTTAAATAGTACTGGAGAGTCAAATCTGAAACATTATGATACAGAGAGAAGTTTTCAAAGGAGTCGTGAGCTTGGTTTTGGAGAAAATTTAAATAGGTACTATTTTTAGATTATTTTAAATGCGGTTGGATTCGCCAGGATAGGAACTAATTTTTGTTCGCAAAATACATTCCATGATACTCTTCTTCTTGAGGGGCTCGTGGCGAAGTAACAACCGCGCGGATTGTTCGATCCACGGTGTAAAGCTGCACTTGCCGTGGTCAGTTCATGGATGGGTGATCGTTTCGTTATACATTGACACCCCTCCGTACCTCGGAGAGCATGTTAAGCTGTTGGTCCCGGTTGTCATACGAATATCTGTCGCAGTCGTTACGGGTAGTCAGAGCCTGAAAGTCTGACAACTGTTCTAACCTCTGAATGTCAGTATTACTCAGTAATTGGGTTGCAGGGGTCTGATGGCAGTCGTTTCGTGTAAAATTCTGACATTCAGCCGCATCTGGGGGTCTACTCCCGTTTGACGATATTCGATTAATCGTACGAATCATCGCACAATTTGCTACTCCGGTCAACCATCGTTCCCATATCGCATGCGATGATCGTGTTTTGACGTTTGTTTCTCTGATCTCCGATCAATTGTATGCGACTATAAACCTTATTTTATATTTATTGTGCCTTTTTTATGTGCGGTTCTTTATTGTGTAGGTATCAGTCGGAACGAAAGTTCGTATTTCGTTTGTCGTTCGTAAAACGCGAGTAGACCCTCTGGTTAGACTGGAAGCCGACCCCAATATAATTGGGATAAGGCGAGGAGGATGATGATTGCACTATTCTTCTCCGAGTCTTGTCGATGGTACAATGACGGTTGCAGTGCTACCAGATACTGCTGGCCCAGAATTTTTTCCTCTTATATACCTACGTCTTACGTCTTGTCTTTGCGCTAATTGATAACGTTGCTACAAATCCTGCAAAGGAGTATCCATTATGTGAAAGATCTCTGTACCTCATAATTTAGGATATGGCCCTCCAGCTCTATTTTAAAAACTCACCCTGTATTTTTTTATAATGGACTTACGTTTTTGAATAGTAGCCGGCATATAAAGATAATGCCATTGTGCATGTTACAGTAACATAAAGATAGGAATCGTTTAAATTGATCACTGCGCATCTTCAGGTTATTTACTGATAAATATACACGGACAGTGCAATTGCTAGCCGTAATAAACACATTTCATTTATTAAACGCCAAAAGTTGTAAACAATAGATTTTTCTCCGGCTTGCTTGTTCATTATTCAAAAAAAAGAATACATCAATTGTAACGCCGGTTGGTAGTAAGATTGCAGCACGGTAGCGAATTGAAGAAAAAGCTGTAGACTTCCTGTAACAAGGTTTATTGTGTTCCACCGACAACAGTAGAATGAGCCCGTTTTAACGTTAACACCTATTTTTATAAATAATCAGCGGTAGTGACGTCACAACGTTTTCGAATAACATAATTATGAAATTATTATAATACCTACTTATTGAATGTTGATATTTAACTCAATAATTAATAACTATGGATGAATAAATCACCTTAATCAATATTACTTCTAATCACAAAGTATTGTAGACATTTAAAATGTAACCTATTTGTAGGAAGTGTTGGTGGCGGGAGCCGGAAGTTGTAACACTCGGCCATCCTGCGTTGGACGTGTCCCACGTCGATCTTGAAGGTTTTCAGAACTCCTCTGGACCTGAAAAATAAATAAAGAAAAACAGAAAATATTCTTTGTATTCCTAAGATAGTGGATTGAATAATAATGTACCCATAATACTTAGAAATATAACTTTGTATGTCTCGGAAATATTTTGTTTTATTCACACAGATCCAAATAATTGGGATTTTCAATATTCTCAATTATGACCTTTATTGGATAGCAAAGCAGATATTAAGCAACATAACTCAAACAGTACATATGAGCTACGCAGGGGTCTTTTTAATATCACAAAGATCTAACTCAATTTGTGTTGTATTCATCAAATAACTCGTTGTCACACAGATCTAGCTAAATTTTCTAGATATTATATTTCTCAAATTACTCGTCGTCACACAGATCTAGCAAAATTTTCTAGATATTATATTTCTCAAATTACTCGTCGTCACACAGATCTAGCAAAATTTTCTAGATATTATATTTGTCAAATAACTCATCATCACACAGATCTAGCTCAATTTCCTAGATATTTCTCAAATTACTCGTCGTCACATAGATCTAGCTCAATCTCCTAGATATTATATTTCTCAAATTACTCGTCGTCACACAGATCTAGCTCAATCTTCTAGATATTATATTTGTCAAATAACTCGTCGTCGATTCACTTTGACTCCTCTTCCTTCTTCTCCAGTCCACAAAAGTATAGTCCGAGCATTTTCTTCGTAATCCCACTTCTGAGATGTAACGCCGGTTGGTAGTAAGATTGCAGCACGGTAGCGAATTGAAGAAAAAGCTGTAGACTTCCTGTAACAAGGTTTATTGTGTTCCACCGACAACAGTAGAATGAGCCCGTTTTAACGTTAACACCTATTTTTATAAATAATCAGCGGTAGTGACGTCACAACGTTTTCGAATAACATAATTATGAAATTATTATAATACCTACTTATTGAATGTTGATATTTAACTCAATAATTAATAACTATGGATGAATAAATCACCTTAATCAATATTACTTCTAATCACAAAGTATTGTAGACATTTAAAATGTAACCTATTTGTAGGAAGTGTTGGTGGCGGGAGCCGGAAGTTGTAACACAATCGGCTCTTTTCCGTATGTAACGGAAATAACAGGCCAGTAATATCCAACACGACAATAATTGAAATAGCTGGCCAGTCAGACAGCGAGGTTTTTTAGTACACACTTATCATAAATTACTATATAGGCTGTATGCGCATTTTTTTTCAAAAGATTGAAAATAGAACAAAAACCGCGAGGACGTATTGGCGCGAATGAAAATTATATACTGTTGAATGAATTTGTGTTATTTTTCCTCGCAAATGATAGAAAAGTATTATGAAACTCTCGGCCGAAATAGCAATTAACGGTCTCGTTTGGTTAAAAAAGACTCAGCTAGCTCCTCGTCCTTTTAAAATCACTTCAAAAGTAAATTATTCGGCCGTCAATTGTTTCATTTCAAGCCTCGACAGTAATGTACTATTCCATTTTGTCTACGCTACTTGAAAGTTTAAAACCGAATAAAAAACTTGTTGTTAATCCACACAATTCCCAATTTCCCCACCATCAAGTTCATAATCACAACACATGAATCAAGCTGTCTACGAATGCGCGACTTATTATCTTCTAAACAGTAAATCCACCAAGTTTTTAACGAGAAAAGTAACCATTCCTGAACTTATTCCGCATTATATTGCCGTAAACAAACATGCCACATGTTGCAGAAGTACCTCATACTTTCCTCACGTACTGGAAGTAAATGAGGTGGAATTGTAATTACTCTTTTATTCTGTGGCAACATTGTAACGTTGAAAGGGTTGGTATTTTTTTTCTTCATGGAATTTTAACCTTCTTCTGTGTACTATAGGGGTGTCAGCTGAAAATCAACGCTTGGTGTTCCACACTCAGTACATGCTGAGTTCGTGACCCTTTTGCCATGGGCATGCCCGACAGCAACTTCATGTTTATCTGTGTCTTACTTTTGTCATTTTGAGGATTCCGTACCCGAAGGGTGCCAAACGGGACCCTATTACTCTCGCTACGCTGTCCGTCCGTCCGTCTGTCTGTCACAGGGCTGTATCTTTTGAATGGATTACCATTCAACCGGTTACCTATTAAGGTAACCGGTTGAAAATATCTCAGAATATGTGTTGCTATGACGTGTATCACGACAAATACTAAAAACAAAAAAAGTCTAAAACCAAAGGGGGTCCCCATACAAGAAACCTCAAAAACATGCATTTTTTTCAACATTTTTGTTCCTGCTCTATCTTCAAAACGATAATATATACCAGCGTCAAACTTGGTCAGATTATAGTGCATATTATGTAGTTTAGCAACAAATACTAAAAATAAGACAAACATAGACATAATTGTGGTGGTACCTGCGTAAGAAAGACATGCAAAAATTCATATTTCGCGCACTGTGCGTTGATGTCATTTGATAAACTCTCGTAAATTAAATCAGTTTTCACGGGGTATCAGGTCGTTGAGAGGTACGGAAATACTTGTGGAAGGAAAAATGTGCTCCTTAGCAGAATTCAAACAACTCCTGGTTCTGTACACCTGTGCTTTATTTGCTAAGCTAGCGTGAACCAGGAGTCGCAGATTCGAATTCTGCTCGTGACCGAATTTTTCGATCCAAAATTTACATATAGGTATAGATTTCGCTTCGCATGCATTAATGCGTTAAAATCTATATATATAAAAATCAATTGCTGTTCGTTAGTCTCGCTAAAACTCGAAAACGGCTAAACCGATTTGGCTAATTTTGGTTTTAAAATATTTGTGGAAGTCCAGGGAAGGTTTAAAAGCTGAGAAAATGTGGGAAATTTGCGAGGAAAATAGTATTAAAAACAATTTTACTTTCCCATACAAACTGTTCCTACCAGTCAAACATTTGATGTTCGTCCCGTTCGGTATGGTAAACTCGGGTTCCCTCTAATTTAATGAACGTATTAAATAAGATTTGGATGTAATTTTGTGTGTATGTTTCAATGGGTTCCTGGCTGGTTTAAAAACACAATTGGACCCGGTAGGTGGCGCTACTGTCGGTATGTCACTGATCTCCTAACTGATAGATGATCGATTTTAATGATATTTTTTGTGTAGGTACGTTCGAGTCCGGGTCCCTGCAAGGTTTGAATTAACAAATGAAAGAAAGAAAGAAAAATATTTATTTGACACAACTGAGACACATACAAAAGAAATATACATGAACAAGAAATAAAAAAAAATGAAATGGACCCGGTAGGTGACGCTGAAGTCCAGTTGTGTCACCAAATTTGATTTGCTAAACAATTGATAACATTGGACGGGACATGGGACGGACGGGACATGGGACGGACGGGACATGGAACGGGACGGAACATGTGACATGGGAGACGGGACATGGGACGGGACGGGACAAGTGACATGGGGGACGGGACGGGACATGGGAAGGGACATGGGCCGGGACGGGACATGGGACATGAGACGGGACATTGGACATGGGACGCGATGGGACATGAGACGGAACGGGACATGGTACGCGACGGGTCATGGGATGGGACTGGACATGGGACGAGATAGTGAGATAGTGGGATAGTGATATAGTGGGATAGTGGGATAGTGACTGGACTGGACTGGACTGGACGGTCCGAATGAAAGGATGGATGGATGGATGGATGGAACTGGACTGGACTGGACTGAATTTACAGGATCCGTCACGTGGGTTAGCAGAATTTAACGCGAGCGAAGCTGCGGGTAAAAGCTAGGAATTAATAAATTAAAAATATATTTCTTTGTTATATGTGTATGTATTTTTCTTTCTTTCTTTTCCTAATGATTGAAATATGTCGTTAAAATGTGGAAAATACAGGTGGTACGGGTACTAAAATTATATTGACACAGAAACCATTTCACATTATGGCATAAATTTTTATTATTATTATAAAACAGTGATGAACAGAGCTAAAATCACATTCAGAGACTTCAATATTAAATTATCAATTTATTTAATATATTATTAAAAAGGAATATCATTATGTATACATTTATATTTTAAGATTTAAGTATTCATCGATGGAGTAAAAACATTTTTCACGTAAAAATCTGAAAAGTTGATTTTTTTATTTGTTGAGGTGAGTGGTTCGCACTGACATTACATAACCTGCGCATTCACCTCGAACTTGTTTTTTTTTAGCTCAAAATGAAAATAATTCGAATAAAAATATCATGAAATTTGCCCATCCCTAGTAAGTCCATATAATATTTTGTTACTAATTACGTTTTTTACGACAGAGTTTAACAACGAAACTGACTGACTAAATGGTTCTTAAATAATGTTTTTACGTTTATTGGTATTCGACCGGTTGGAGATAGGTAATTATTGTGGAAAAGAAAATTTAGTGGTCTTCGGTAAACGGTTCTAAATTATCATGCGAAAGGTTGTGTCTGTATTCAGGTAGACAAATGCTTCTCCAATTTTCTTCGATGTGTTTATTACCTAATAAGGTACTTTTATACAGGACACGGTCATAAATAGGCCAAGTAGGCTTTAATTATGACTCTTTCTAGCATATTTTGTTTACTATACCCATGTTGCGTCGAATAGTAATTTTCATGCTCCAAATGAAACTGTTTCTATTATCTTAAAATAATATCCAATATTTACATTCAATATTGTTTACCGACAATGAATAGGAAACTATAAAAATGGAGAATTAAAGAAAGAAAAAGTATTTCTTCACGCCAAAATAGTGACGCATAAAAACCGCAAAAAAGAATACCAAAAATACATTTCATTTTAATAAATTAATATCATTACACTTTAATAAGTAATTATTTATTTTCACAAATTATTTTAGAAGATATTAGTAATTTTTGTTGTTATACTATGTTGTAAACATCGGCCTTGCGCACAGCTTCGCAACGTAACTTTTAAGGTGCAAGCACACAGCGGGCGGGACGAAACCACAGAGTACATTGTAATATACTGAAATAGAGACCAATCTTCAACCTCAAAACAGGTAACCACTTACTAGCGCCATCTGATACTTTTAGTGCGAAACTGCTGTTAGTACATCAACTGAACTAAAAATAAAAAATGCAATAAGAGATACACTTCTTGAGAATCGAACCCGCAGGATGTGGGTTTGTAAATTTGACCGCAGGATCGTACTGCTACCTACACTTTTTCTGACATGCGAATTTTAGCACTATAATCAACCAGTCAAAATCTTTTTTTTTTATATATAAATATTTTGGGATATTTTTACATAGCACCATCTAATCCCAAACTAAGCAACTCACTTTAAAATCAAATCAAATCAAACTTTAAAATTCAAAAGTCAACAGAAATGGCTCTGAAATAGTTACTTATTTATCATTATAATATTTGGTGAATAATCAGTACAATTATCTCGTGAAATGAAATCTTAATCTCAAACATGGGGTCATGTAGCGACATCTATCGAATATTGGATAAACTATTACAATATCTCGTTTCTTAATTTGTAAAACCTGCCATCTATTACTTTTAGTCCGTAACAGTAACAAATATAATGCTAAAGATTTAAATTGTGGAAAGAAAAAATCGCTCACGAGCATGATTCGAACCTGCGACTCCTGGCTCAGTACGCCAGTGCTTTAGCCACTAAGCTACCGTGAACACTGCTCGTGGTATCGAAATTATCCTCCACTATACGTCTTTGGGTGACGTCAGCGATATCTTATTAAGAAACATTGTTCCTTAACCGACTCGACTAACTTTGCAGTTAATTCAAAGTCGTATAGATATGCCTACCCTTACTAATTATTTTATTATTTTAACGCATTTTACGCATGCGAAGCGAATTCTAAAGATTATTATTTATTCACGGTAGCTTAGTGGCTAAAGCACTGGCGTACTGAGCCAGGAGTCGCAGGTTCGAATCCTGCTCGTGAGCGATTTTTTCTTTCCACAATTTAAATCTTTAGAATTCGCTTCGCATGCGTAAAATGCGTTAAAATAATAAAATCAATATAATGCTACTAAATTAAAAACCACCATCTTACCTATTATCTACAAGCATTCGCAGTGCTAGGTTTTTAGCAGCGTTGTAAAAGCTGTTCTACCCGATTATTTGTTCTAAGATTTATAAGATAGAGGACCCTGGATGAAACTGAGACGGAGCGTCGACCGAACGTGGACGGAGCGCCAGCGTATCCCACCCGTTTTCTTTCCGCCCGGCATAGCGGCAGCAGATCGGTCACGCCGTCAAAACGCCCGGCAGGACGTTGCTGTGTGCACTTTTAATACAGTTCAGTACATTACAATACGACGAGACCCGCCGGCGATACGCTTCAGTTCTGCCCGCTGTGGGTTGCAGCTTTAGACTCAGCATGACAGGTTTTTTTTTTTCGGAATTATTATCTCTCGGTTCTGGACAAAACTAGTTTTGACGACGTCTGTGGTCTAGTAGTTCGATGATCGGACTGCTGATCACGAGGTCGTGGGTTCGATTACCACAGGACACAAATATTTGTGTGATGAACATAAGTGTTGGTCTGGGTGTTTCTTATGTATTATAAGTATGTATTTACAAAAAAAAAGTATATAAGTATTATATCCATTATCTAGTACACATAGCACAGGCTCTGCTTAGTTTGGGACTAGATGGTGCTGTGTAAAAATGTCCCAAAAATATTTATATTTATTTATTTATATTTATGTTTCAGGTTTTGAGTTATTTCAATAACACATTGTGTAATACAGTGACTAGTCGTAATTACCGAGTGTTGTGGCGCAACTTGGGAGAGGCCTATGTCCAGCAGTGGACTGCGATAGGCTGAGTTGATAGTCGAAATTAAGCCCACCGTTATTCCGTCCCAATCTTGCAGTAGCTTCCAAAACTGATTTTATTTACAACATTCATTTTAATTAAGAATTTATGAAACTCGTCCTCGTTTCAACGATGTTCATTTAAAACGTCGCAACTGTACTTCCTGATTGTTCGTCCAAGTAATTGCGAAGTCGGAACTATCCTGTATTTACTTGTAGCGCGACAGTTTAACGCCTTCACTGACGGTATGAATAGTCATTTTTGGTAGAATACGGAATTTCTGGAACTTCGATGCTGGGTCTATAATTATGTTTTTACAAAAAGTGCTTTCAATGAGTCTTGTGTAAGAAACAAGTACAAAGAAAATACCTAGTTACCTGACGACTAATTTTAATATTGACCAAAAACCTGAAGTCCAATTGTCGTACTAAAAACTTTCAAAATAATAGTTCTAAACTAAAACAATACAAATACTCTTTCATCATCATCCTCCGAGCCTTTTCCCAATTATATTGGGGTCGGCTTCCAGTCTAGCCAGATGCGGCTGAACATCAGTATTTTACACGGAGCGACTGCCATCAGACCCCCGCAACCCAGTTACTGGGTAATACTGACATTCGGAGGTTAGACCAGTTGTCAGACTTTCAGGCTTCTGACTACCCGTAACGACTGCCATAGATATTCGTATGACAACCGGGACCGACAGCTTAACGTGCTCTCCGAGGCACGGAGAGGTCTCGATGTGTAACGAAACGGTCACCCATCCACAGACTGACCGCGGCAAGTGCAGCTTAAATACTCGTTATTGTACACAAAAAAATAGCAACATAAAACATTAAAAAAAAACATTTTTTTTCATTCACTCCTTTAGTCCAAAAATATAACTAAAACTGCTGCCGAATTGCGTAACTTACTCGCGATCGCAATCATTTGGATTTCAATGTTCATTGCTCCGTGTGTTTTGACAATCCGTATTATCGGCAACTACGTACCACGCAATGAATGTTGCTTTAATTTCAAAATGAAAGCTAATGTCAAAGTGAATGCATAACACAATTGCCCCACTGTTTTTGTGCAATTTCAACCAAATTGCTGTATGGTTAAAATAATCTGAGAACATATATTGTAGAGGTAAGGGCGGCAAAAAATGCACAGCCTATCCTTGGGAAATGTGTTAATCCACCACTGCAACTAGTCTCTAAGGGCAGTTTTTGTAAATCAAGTGTAACCACTGTACTACAAGCTTAATTATTACAAACACTTGTCGATAATAGATTATGCTTAGATTTTAATGGAAATGTAAGCATCCTTGATATTCTTCCGCACGATTGAATTTCCCTTCTTTAGTCAGCCTTTTAAGGATTTGTTGGAGTCGGAAAAACCTTTGGCAGTGACCTTGCTTGTTATAAACCTGAATTAAATTGTCCTACTAATCCTACCTTTATTATAAATGTGAACGTATCATAGTCATAATCATAATCATTTATTTGCATCTTAAAAAGTACAACCTTACAATTTCTTATCGAATAGTACTTGCAATGTTATTTCTAGTATCACACTTTCTTGCATCAACATAGGTAAGTACACTGAAAAACACTTTAACTAGATTGTTGCCTTCGATTCACACTGTCCGTATGAATGTTTGTTTGTCTTTCAATTACGTTGAAATGTCTAAACAGATGTGGATGGAATTTAGATAAAAAAACTGCACATTTATATTGTGTACTAGCCTATGCCCAAGACTTCAGCCGCTTGAATGTTTTTTATCGCGCATCCCACGGGCAGTTCATCTTTCCGGGATAAAAAGTAGCCTATATGTTAGTGGTTGGCAGCTACAACCTGTTTGGAACCCAGTTCTAAAAATAATCAAGTCCCAAACAGTACGCTACACTGTGAAACATAATGACACTGCGAGTGATTACTGCGTGCAACGAAACGATTTTGGTAACAAAATTTTTTACGGTATATTAAAACTATTTCCTTTTAAAATCCACAGACATAGTAAAAAATATAGACGAAGTGCTGCGAACAATCATAGTGAAGCCAATAAAACCGTGCTCCTCCGTGTACAAACCAGCGCTCACGCACACACATGCACCTTAAACCGTGCTCGGTTTTTGTTGGCTTCACTATGGTTGTTTGCAGCACTTAGTCTATATTTTTTACTATGTCTGTGTTAAAATCCTGCAATCACTAACGCTGCAAAGCTTTTGTAACGTTAGGAAAACCAATATAAATAATATACGCGATGCGATCTGGTTAAACTTGTTTTATTACAAAGAACGAATAAGAAAAACATTCAAAATATTTCCCAGAACCCACTTAAAACATACGTAAAATGGAAGTACATACAATTATTATATTATGTAAAATCTATGAAAAACCTTCTAAAACAAAACTTTCCTTGAGAAAATTGAACAACGTCTTAACGGAAATATTTTCGGTGACCGGCGACTCCCGACTCCTGGCCAATTTAACCCACTTAGCTGGATAGTTGGCTTAAGTTGGCTAATTCAATAACTGGGCTAGAAACGAATCGAATTAAGTGAGGAGTTAATTTTTGAAATGGCGAAAGGGTTCTACAAGCTGCTGTTGAGTTTTGTTTTCATAAATGCAATAACGTTGAATAGGCGGAGATGCTATTTGTATGGCTGTAAAGGTATTTTAAATAATTATAAAGGTTTTTAGCAGTTCTTTGGCGAGGGTATGGTTTTATTGGTGTTTTTTGGTATATATTATTTTGAATATTTCTGTAGAGAATGTTGTGTGTTTGTAGTTGCGTTAATTTGTAATTGAAGACATGTTACATTGGTTAAAATGTTTTTGAACTTTAAATTAGACACATACATACCTATTGTGAGTATAATGTAAACATATTTTAAGTACGAGAGTACCTAGTGTCATAATAAAATTCCAAACTAAACACTCCTAAAATACCACACCTATTTGTTTAACAAAATTTCATGAATATATACAATTTGCTTAAATAATAATGTACGGAGCACTTTGAAACAATCAAAAAACCTACGACCCTATATTAAATCTCCAAATAAGTATCTCTACAAAAGCAAAAGACCAAGGAAACCACGAAACGTATTTACTACTTCACAACTTAGTTACAAGTAACGCCATCTAGCAGACCGCGGCGCAACCTCTTCAAAGAACCTCCAAACAAGGTTAGCTCGCGCCGCCCCCAATTGGATAGCGCTGCTGGTTTAATTACTGTGTACACTCTAACTTTTGAGGGGTGATGTGACTTTGTACGGAGATGCTATCGGATGCTCAATCTTTCAGTCGGTTTTAAAGTTAAAAGTGAGTTAGGGTGGTTTATTTGATTTACCTATTTGAATTATAAATTAGTTAGGTTTTTAGTTTGTTTTACGTTTTTCTTAGGTTTCTGATAGCTTTTGTAGGTAGGTAAAAATAGTTGTGTGATTTTGTGTTACGGTAGACAAGAATAGAAAATCACATCATAAGAAAAGCTTTTTAGTGTTCTCGCTTTGTTATTATCTTCACTGAGAGACCACAAGAAAACCCTAAATTATTTTACGGCTGTAATAATGAAATTTAAATTCAACATGAATAATTCACTGTTATTCAAATTTTGGCTCATAAACTCCAGATTATAACACTAAGAAATTAAACAAATGCAAATCTATCAGGAACAGCGTCACATAATCCAGTTGCAGCCGCTTCAGACTGGTTATAACCGGTTCACGCCGCCTTCATCCGGCTATAAGCGCTCGAGCAAAGATTACAGGGTGCTTTACCAACTCGCGAGGGCTTATTAAGCATCTAGAGGCGAAAATGTAAATTAGCAGTGAAATTGCGAACTGATGTTCGACTTAATGACACTCATTCGCGTTCTTGAGTGTGTTAAGTTCAGTCTGCAATCAGCTCGTGCGAACATCCTTACGTTTTGCTAATAGCTGCCGCTTCTGTTCATGCTTAAGTCTACATACATAGAGGTGGCGAATGTTCTATTAACATATGCAATAACGCGTGTTTGGTGTATATTTTAGAGGATAATATGTCTGGTTATGTATGGTTTATAGGTGATTTCTTCGCTGCAGCCCGCGAAATTCAAAATCTCTTGTTTTTTCTGCAGATAGTAGCTCCATTTTACATTGTATATTCATCGGAATATGTTTGGCGACAATAATCACAATATATCTACGAAATAATACTCGTAGAAAACATAAAGGCGCATGTAGCAGCCAAGTGGCTTCCCCATCAGTAAAACAATATAAAATATAGTTTGCTGTAGTTGTAGATAGAAAAAGTGCCAAAAGTTTATGCACTTTTTAGGGTTCCGTAGTACTTTTTATTGGTTCACAAGGAACCCTTATAGTTTCGTCATGTCCACCCGTCTGTCCGTCTGTCCGTTTGTCTGTCTGTCCGTCTGTCCGTCTATCCGTCTGTCCGTCTGTCCGTCTGTCCTAATCCTTTACAGCTTAATAACTTCTACAGTTATAAACATAAGTATATGAAATTTTGTTAAAAAATGGTTTAAATATAGATCTCAATTTTAAAAGAATAAAAATATTTTGGTAACGTTTTTTAGGGGTGGCGCCCATACATGTGAAATGGGGATGAAAACATTTTTTTCGCTGCACCCCTCATGTGGGGTATCATTGAATAGGTCTACTAAAATGAAGGTAATGTTTCATACATCTCTTTTTTATCAGGTGTACCATCTGCGAAATATAGTCCACCAAAGTGGCTTACAGTGTGTCCCTCCCCCTGCCATTTCCAAACTATGCAACGTAGAAACTTGTAATCTTCCACCTTGATAGACTTTTATAAAAACTCTCTTTTAAAGTTATTTTGAGTATAATATGATTATAATTTTTTGAGTTATAGTGAGAAAACTGAAAAATACTTGAGACGTCCTAGTTCATAGGTCATTGACCTTAGATCAAAATTACCTAAACAAATAATGCTCCTTTAGTTACTTTCTATTTAAAAAAATCACAAAAAGAAACTTTGTGTTATATTGATAACACGAAGTGTGTCATATGGATATATGACACACTTCTTAAATTCAGCGCTAGGTGGCGCTGTTTGCAAAAACTAAAATAGCAATGATTAATTTTCGATTTGATTCGTTTGTAATTAGACCTACTTAAGGAACCCTATAATACTGAGCATGGCCCGACATGCTCTTGGGCGGTTTTTCTATCTACAACTACAGCGAAGTATAATTTACAGAGTTAATAGTTTCTGATTATACTGCAGTGCAGTAATTCAATTGTTAAAAACTAACTTTCTATAAATGACGCATTCAGCGAGTAATATTTTTTTTACTGATGGGGGCGCCACTTGGCTATTACATTCCCCTTAACCTAGCTCTTTAAGCTATATTAGCTCGATAATCGATCAATAAAATTAACTGATAGTTTACAAAAATACCACAAAAAGCGTGACAAAATATTAGGGTCATACACAAAAGTGGACGTTAAAAATTATGAATACTAAAAGTTCGCGTATTGTTTTGAAACTTTGTATTTATTTAAAGTTACTTACTAATATTCTTAAAAGTATGTCACTAGAGATCAGTCTTGGATATCTTAGGAAAAAATCACGTTTTTGTTTTTTTTACGTCTACTGATGAGATCAAGTTGTCTACAGAAAATAACAAAAATGGACCTAATATAATCAAAGTAATAAGATTGCTAATAGAAAATACAACAAAATACTTATAATCGAGTCATTCACAACCTCTACGCAAGTGATAATAAAAAACTGTTACCAATTAAGGACAAAAAAAATATCAAAAACTGTCCACAGAACAAACATATGCTTCTGTGGACATAAAAGAAAAACATATTAAAATATAAAGATTTAAATTGTGGAAAGAAAAAATAGATCACGAGTAGGATTCGAACCTGCGACTCCTGGCTCAGTACGCCAGTGCTTTAGCCACTAAAGACTTAACACTAAGAACTTTGGGTGACGTCAGCGATATCTTATTAAGAAACAGTGTTCTTAATAAGATATCGCTGACGTCACTCAAAGACGTACCATTGTAGAGGATAATTTCGATTCCACGAGCAGTGTTCACGGTAGCTTAGTGGCTAAAGCACTGGCTTACTGAGCCAGGAGTCGCAGGTTCGAATCCTACTCGTGATCTATTTTTTCTTTCCACAATTTAAATCTTTAGTTTTCGGTTCGCATGCGTAAATGCGTTAAAAATAATAAAATAATTATATTAAAATATATTTTCATCATCAGAATCATCCCACCACATGTTATTAACTGGCCGTTTTTTCACGAGCGGTTTATCTTCAGATGATTCAGAGTCGTCTGAATAGAACCGAAATTTTATTTTGTTGGGTCTTTGACTTAGTTGCAATGTACCGATAGGAGCATCCGGCGTTAGTCTATTTGTGAGACCTGGTGAATTTGGTTCAGTTGGAGCATCAGGAGTTGCCGGAGCTTCAGGAGAATTAGGCATAGACAAATCCTCTGATGAGAAGTCTGGTCTTTGAGGAGAATCTGACGATGAATAGTGCAAGGGTGAATCAAGAATGGATTTAGATGTAGTAGCCATTACTGAATCTCTTATAAATTGTACTTGGATAAGACCCATTTCATAATGTGGACATATATCGTGAGCCGCACACACCAAGCAACTTAGACGTCTTGCGTGGATAACTTCTGGGTTCTCAACACTCCATGTTAACTGATGAATTCCTAATGTACCTTTGAAAGGTCGTATAGTGCCTCTGTCTAAAAGTTGTTGAATTTCAGGAACTAGTGATTCATCAATCCTATAAACTTCGATCCCCTTACAATTGTCACCCAAGCATAACATCAAATCGTCCAAACTAGCTACATCATGGCCTCTTGCGACATAACTATCGCAAATCCGTTTGATGCAACCGCCCACTCCATCAGGTGCACCTTTGCCGTGCCCCCGTTCGCTGTAGTGCCAAATAATGGAATCAACGCCAAACTCCTTGGTTAAATAAGTTGCTATTAAATGGAACATGGATTTGTTCCGGTATTGCGTAGAAGGCCCGTCACTTAAAATGTGCAAGTTTTTTAAATTGGGTGACAACTCCTTAATTCTTTTTACCAATGCCTGTAAATGAACACATATCAGGACTGGATCATGCCTGACATTTTCTGAAACGGTACAGAAGGATGTACTCTCTAAATAATTATTTGGAGGTTCCAATTGGGTACTATAGTACACGGAAGTGTGTAAAGACAATTGTATCTTTGAACCGCCAAAATGAGCAGATTGTATTTCTTCACCATATTTACACTGATAATTCTCAGAAAAATCTACGTGGGACACTCAGAAAGTTTTGCGAAACTAAAAAAAATTGTTCTATACGTACATATATTTTTATCAAATCTTTTCAAAGTACTTTCCACCAGCCTCTATACAAAGATTCATGCGCCTAAACCAGTTTTCAAAACACTTTTTCCAGTCCGCCGCAGACACCTCGTTTACAGCCTGCTCGAACGCAGCCAGCGCATCTTCCGGCGACGAAAATTGTATCCCTTTGAGCTGATTTTTTATTTTTGGGAATAAAAAGAAGTCACACGGTGCTAGATCAGGGCTGTAAGGAGGGTGACCCAGGAGTTTGACTGGCGTGCTGTCCAGGAAGTCCCTCGTTTTGAGTGCGGTGTGCGCAGGTGCATTGTCGTGGTGGAGCAGTAGCCCGCGGAGCCCTGTGTTTGGTCGCTTGTTGCTCATAACAGAGAAAACTTCTGGCAAACATTTGGTAGTATACCATTCGGCATTAATGCTTCTTTGATCCCGTAAGGGAATTGATACCAAGTGGCCAGTCAAATTAAAAAAGCTAGCGATCAAAATCTTACCCCCGCTTCTAGATCGCTTCACTTTGGTAGGCGTTGGCTCATTTTGAAACACCCAAACAGTCGACTGGCGCTTGGTTTCTGGGTCGTATTGATAAATCCAGGACTCATCACCTGTAACGATGTCGTAAACACGCCGAGACGAGCCTGCTTCAAATTTGTTAAGCATATCACGGCACCATTCCACCCGGGCCTGCTTCTGAGCATCGGTGAGGTTGTGCGGCACCCAGCGTGATACTATCCTCCTCACGCGAAGATGGCTGTGTAGAATCTCGTGAACGCTTCCCGATCCAATCTTCAATATGTGTTGAATCTCCTGATATGTAATTCGCCTATTGTCTTGGATTAAATTTTTCACTGCTAGCACGTTTTCTTCGGTAACAGCCGTCAAAGGGCGACCGCTTCTTTCGTCATCCCCCAAAGTTGGTCGACCGCGCTTGAATTCGTTATACCAACGATACACGGTTGCCTTGGAAGGCCCTTCATCCATGAATGCCATTTGAAGTCTATCGTACGATTCATCCGGTTTCAGGCGACACTTGAAATCGTATAAAATCATAGCTCTAAAATGTTCCCGGCGCAGATCCATATTTCAGTGAGACACAATACTTTGAATTAACTCGCAAAAAATGTGGAGGGAAATTTTGAAATTGGAACTTACTTATTTTTACTTATAAATAATCATATTTTCGAAAAACATTATAACTGGCCAGTCTCCCATATATAAAAACTTTTTTTCGCAATACTTTCTGAGGGGCCTGGTATATGGAGAAATCCGTCTATCGGCAATAATTGTTGTTTGATATTTTGAACGGCCTTAAATTGATGCATCATATATGCAACATGCTTCATAAAAGTTGGTAAATTAGAGTGTAATATATCCAAAAGAGTTTTTTTCGTTGTCTGTACCTTTTCTTTAATGGTTCTCTTACATTGTTTTCCTTCTCCTTTTATAACAACAGTTACAGTTTTTGTTATCCATCTCTCATATGATATAGTATCATTGTAAACAAAATTATTATGTTCAATAGTTTTGTCTTTGCAATCAAGGCAGTTTCGTTCCAAGCAGTTTATCTTTAGAGTATTATTGCAGCATAAAGACTTCATCAAGGCAGAAGCAGACATGTAAGGAATTATTTTTGAATTATAAAGTGCTCTAATAATATAATTATTATTTGTGTGAATGGCACACAGACAAGTATTTCTAGCATCTACTTTAGGGAATAAAACCCAAAACGGGCGATTTCTACGAAATGTTTCATAGGAGATAAAAATGTTAGTATGATTAATAAACGCCTTATGTAAATTCAAAAGTGAGTCGTTTAAAAAGCGAATTTGTTTTTTGATTTTTCTTCTTGTAATTGTATCTTTTTTTCCAGATGTTAATCTGCTGTGTTCATCTTGCAGTAAAAATTCATGGATTGCCTTTCTTATCTCTTGAGTCTTTGTAGTTTTTATCATTCTTAAAGACCTTTCTGTTTGCTTATTCTGTCTATAATTTGCTCTTTTGTGTCTCATTCGGTACTTGGCCATTTTGGACTCTAGTTCAAGAACTTTTCTTTTTAAATATTTATTTTCCACGATTAGTCTTCGTCTGTTCCGTGTAGCCACTGCTCTGCCAACCACCACCCGCGAAAACGAGGGACTAGATGGTGGTGTATTCTCTTTTACGAATTTAAGATCGTTTTTCTTGATTTTTTCCATTTCACGTTTCTTCTTAGCTTTCTCTCTCCATATTTTCCTGATCTGTCTCTGTTCTCTAGGCGTGTAGTCCTTAATAGTCTTAATTGAACCTTCTTCTTTTTTTCTTTGGTATCTTTCCCTATCCTTTCTTCTTCTTTCTTCGAGGGCTGTTTGATCCATTTTTGCTCGAGCACGGCGAATGCTAAGCTTTTTCTGTTCACGCCTGCGCTTCTTTTTTTCTTCCTCAGAGAGATGAATTGTTGATCGACGTGCTCGCGGCATTGTAACTGAAGCAAAATAAATCTCGCGTCATGCATTGTAAGCGGCACATTGTTAAACACAAACATAATAAAAATACGTTTTTATTTAAACACCGCCACAAAATTCATTCAAAAGCATCTCAAACCACGAATTATTTAGGGTTCCGTAATCAAAGTCATGTATCTACACTTCAACACATATTTTAGAGTACTTAATTAATGTAATCAGATCTTGTAAACAGTAGTAATGAAAGGTTATATCAAAGAGTATTACCTGTATTTTTTTCTGATTTTTTCAAGTACTGTTGGAAACTGGGAAAGTGTGACACATTGGGTGTAACAGATGTACAGACAGACAGACAGTCATGAGGACCAATGATTGTAGGTGTAACACCGTGGTGATTTTATTCGGTAAGAGTCCAACACTGCGACTTCCCCGGGCGGACGGCGTCGATGAGAAAAAAAAACATCACAAGAAAAAAAACAGTCAAGAGGAAATATAATAATAAATATATTATAATAATAATAATAATAAAGGTTTCTTGTTAACTTCGGAACCCTAAAACGCTAATACCAACACCAAATTCAATTGCTTCTTCCTTTCTGTGGACATAGCTCTCTCCTGTAGACACCAAGTCTACAGTAAAGGTGTCTACAGGAGAGATATGTTATTAATAAATTAAAGATGGCATGCTGAGTTTTGAGGTTAGAATTTAAGCAATGCGATATTTGCGAACCGCTCCCTTAGGCATATAATGCCTTTATATTTATATTTTTTTTATAACTGTACTTACCCACAAACACTTTGCACAGGAAAGAAACACTGATCTCGACCAAAAACTTGTGTAATAAAATAAAATTGTGTTTTTCTACCAGCACACGGGCTTCTTGTCAAATCCGCAAACGACGAAATGACAGAGAATACAGTGTGACCATATAAAAAAGAAAAAAAATAACGATGCGTTCATGGAAGGAATTTTTTTAGCTGATTTTAACGTCTACAGGAGTAGACCTAAAATCCGCGAACAACATGTTTATTCGTTTTATATCCCAATTAAGAGTCGTATTTTTTTTTAAATGTAATGGTATGTTTGCCTGACTATATAACTTATGATATGGGACGAAATAAAACTATGAAAAGTATGTTTATGAATTTTTTACCGTCTCTCAAAGTCAAGTTCTTGGCATCCGAACAGCCTACAGGAGGAGACTTTTACAGTTTAATAAATGTAAAAATAAATATAAATAACACTAAACCGCGACAATTTTATCGCACACGATTAGTTTTCAAGGAGAAATAATAAATAAAAATTATCAAATATTGAAAAATGCCATGAGATCGATTTTATGCTTCCTGAACACTTTTTTTTAGGTTTTTGTGTTTGACCCATTATGAACAAAACTTTGTTAAAAGTGTTGATAAAAATGACACTTTAAATAAACGAAAATTATGTCTTCTTTGTTGTTTTGCTGACAAGAATGAAGTTCTTTAATGCATTGAGGCAGCAACGAGCTAAGAAATAAATACTTTGACACTATAACAACAAAATCTTGAAAACCCCTTCCCCATAACCAAATAAAACCCAGAACACACAACCTAACACCACAAACTGTAACCCAAACTCATTTTTCAGCAAACAGCACAGCGTCAACGGCAATCGAATTAGCGCCGAGTTCGTATGCCCTAGATGTTATGCCTCGGCCACACGTTACACGCTCTTTAGCAAACTTTGTAACGCTATTACCAACTTGCCACCACCACTCCTATGTCAGATCGGTAATGGAACCTTCGGAATACAATCTCGTTGGACTTCGAGACTCCAGAACTACAGTTCTGCAAAATTGGACGCGACTAACAGCCGTGAAGTTAATGTTGTTCCTGTTGAACCAAATGACGGTCACGTTGAGGTGAATGACGGCAAATGACGGCCCCTTTGTTGTTTAGTGCCGTTCTTTATTGTAGAAATGATGGAATGGATTTGGATACGTGACTCGGGAAAAAGAGGGTTAGGTTGTACGGGGCTGTAGTGTTTTAATTCGGATTAAAGGTGCAGGTTAAACAAATTGTGTATGTCAGAACAAGGTATTTTGAATATTTGTGTCATGCTCTGTTTCAAGTTTGTAGAATTAAAGTATGGTGCTTTGGGGTATGTCCGGCCCGGACATGGGGTAATCTCGTTAAAATTGATTTTCGTCAGGTATCGAAACAATTTTACAACGTGCACTAGAGTGAGGGATGGAATAAAATGATATCTCGCACTATTGTTACTAGTACTACTATTATTTTAACGAAATTACCCCAAGTTCGGATTTACCCCAAGGCACTTGATTGTTTATTTCAAACCACCTCTTTTCTGTCCAAAAACCTCTTAAAGACGACCTTCATTGTTTAACTAATGTGTTGATTAATTGGACAGTTGAGCTCATAATTGTGATTAGTTTCTAAAATTATGATCTTCATTATCATCATCATCATTTCAGCTGAAAGACGTCCACTGCTAGACATAGGCCTCCCCCAAGCATCGCCACAACGACCGGTCCTGCGCTTTCCGCATCCAGCGGATTCCCGCGACATTCACCAGGTCGTCGGTCCACCTTATGGGTGGAATTAGGATCTTAGTTAACTCAAATTATGGTCTATTTTTTTGTCTTTATCATTCATGACGGTTTGTAAATATTTACTGTTAAACATTGCCTTTTCAACTTGTTGATATCTTATAATAAACTTAAAATACTACAAGTACGAGTCCATCTCAAAAATCTGCCTACACAGAAGCACAAAACACAGTCTTCAAAAAAATAATCCCTCACCGAATTTTCGACGCAACCCAATTTAAATTCACACGTAATCAGATTAAGGTGCTCGGTAATACATCATGGAGCATATTTCTCGAATTCATTCATCAAATCGCGAGGACAATCAATCTTGTGAGGACAATGACACCTCGTTATGTATGTCATTGTTATGTATCACAATTTGGCCCAAATGATGGAGGCTCATTGGCCGTACGGTACATTTTAGCTAGTCGAACATTTTAATGGGGGATGCATTGTGTGATGTGAATAGATGAGAGTTCTCTATGTCTGGCTTTGTGGTATTAGAACTGACAGAATTTAACAGATTCTAGTTTAAATATTTAGAGAATGAGCGTGATACGTATATTATATTTATAATATGTAAAAAACAGATAGGTTCGCTTGCTCTCGATGTAGGAAAAGGTGACTGAAAGATGTGTGTGCGTAGGGAGGTTGTGTGTGGATGATGTGGGTGTGTGTGGAGTGGGGGTGTTTGTGTTATGTCAAGCGAAAATACATATGCATCTGTATAGGGGTAATAACAATTTGCTGGGATCATGAATTCGTGATTAAAGCGATATTTTGGACAAAAAGATCTGGCACACTATATTTTTGGTAGGTACTAAACGTGCAATTTGAAAAACAAACATGTATCAGGTTCACACAATCAATGGCAGCAGGGTAGGTTATATTGGAAAATCCTTCAAAAGGTCAGCCGGCTACATCACAAAACCAGTTTAATTGTATTTTCTATAGTAAACTGAACTGAAACATAGCTAGACTAAAATAATACTATAGCTTTGTCAACTGTGATACTAGCTGTGTTATCTTGGAGACTCTAATGTCCTTTCTAGGAATTAATCATTTGCTTCAAACAACAAACCTATTACAACAAGGACTGGTCGTTGTGGCGATGCTTGGAGGAGGCCTGTGTCCAGCAGAGGACGTCTTTTGACTGAAATAATAATAATAATAATAATAATAATCATTTATTAAGGCCTGATAAGAAGGCTCAAAGTCACTCAAAGGGCAATGGAGAGGGCTATGCTCGGAGTGTCCCTGCGTGATCGAATCAGAAATGAGGAGATTCGCAGGAGAACGAAAGTAACCGACATAGCCCGAAGAATTGCCAAACTTAAGTGGCAGTGGGCGGGGCACATTGCTCGCAGAACGGATGGCCGATGGGGCAGTAAAGTTCTGGAGTGGCGACCGCGTACTGGAAGGCGCAGCGTTGGTAGGCCCCCCACAAGGTGGACCGACGACCTGGTGAAGGTCGCGGGAATCCGCTGGATGCGGAAGGCACAGGACCGGTCGTTGTGGCGATGTTTGAGGGAGGCCTATGTCCAGCAGTGGACGTCTTTCGGCTGAAATGATGATGATGATGATGAATCATTTATTTCCAAAATAAGTAACATGTTACAATTCAGATGAACGAATGAAATTATGATGATGATGTTACTTATTTTAAATCATCATCATCTTCACCATTTCAGCCGAAAGACGTCCACTGCTGGACATATGCCTCCCCCAAGCATCGCCACAACGACCGGTCCTGTGCCTTCCGCATCCAGCGGATTCCCGCGACCTTCACCAGGTCGTCGGTCCACCTTGTGCGGGGCCTACCCACGCTGCGCCTTCCAGTACGCGGTTGCCACTCCAGAACTTTACTGCCCCATCGGCCATCCGTTCTGCGAGCAATGTGCCCCGCCCACTGCCTCTAAAGTTTGGCAATTCTTCGGGCTATGTCGGTTACTTTCGTTCTCCTGCGAATCTCCTCAGGAGTTCGGCCGTAATTCCGTCATCACCCGGTGCCTTGTTGTTTTTGAGCTGCTTCAGAGTCATCCTAATCTCGTACAGGCTGACGTCCGGGATATCTTCGGTATAGTGTCGGGTCAATCCAGCTCTTGGGTCGTGAGCCCGATTTACAGCGGGTGTCCGGGTGGACGTGTATAACTGTCCATAGAACTTCTCGACCTCCTTCAATAGCTCTGGCTTGGAGGATACGACTCTGCCATCGTCGGTCCTCAGTTTTGCAAGCTGGCTCTGCCCAATAGACAGGTCTCTTGCGAAGACTTTGAATCTATTATGATAAATAAAACTAAGTAATTAATCATGCATTATAAATGATTTTAATTGAATTCTCATCCCAATTTGTTATGGATCGGTGCAGATAAATTTAAGTTATTCTTGAAAAAAAAATTTACAAACTTTATCTGCACCGATCTATAACAAATTGGGATGAGAATTCAAAGTATATCAAACAAAGTGGGCCAAAATAATCCCAGTCCCAAAACCAACACCATAAATACAAAGTCAATACCCCAGCTTGCCCCAGTACCGAAGAGTCTAAGCTGGATTCCCTCAACACCCACGGGATGGCTAACCCCAACATATCTTTAGACTAGACGAGTCTGGGTAAATCGAAAAACTTTAAATGGGTCCAATTTCCAGCCCCGCACCCCCTCCCTTCCACCAAGCCCCGCGAGACGTGGGGCAATTAAAAGAATTGCCCCGCAACGATTTAGTCCGACGACTAAAAATGAAAATATATGGAGATATTTTATGTCCGTGAACGTTGCGGGTAAGCAGAGGTGTATAGTACACCCACATGTCCCATGTAATAGGGGGCGAGCCTATTGCCATTAATCGGGCACAAATCCAGACTCCGGGCTGCTACTGAGAATTTCCTAATGAAAAAACCCAGTAAGACTTTGCCCGACCCGGGAATCGAACCCAGGACCCCATGCTCAACAGTCGCGCTTGCGACCACTAGACCAACGAGGCAGTCAAGTCAGTATTTAGGTACAAATTTATTATAATCCCTGTACACTTAGAACAATAGCGGATATACATATTACATAAATTATTTAGAAAAGTAGGTGTGTACGTGCAACGAACTTAGACACAGCGAACTACTAAAACATGTTTATTTATTTTCAAGTATAATGCACAACATTACAGTTTAATTAAAACTAATGCGTTGTACATATAACTAACATATAAACAATTATGTATAAAAGTAGAAAATAAAGTAACATAAAAACCTTAGAAATAAAAATAATAACACTAATTTATTAGGCATCCATCATCTCATAACTGATAACCTCTTACGGGGTCATTGTACTCATCAGTATGAACAACTTTTACTATGGGAACAACCCTGAAATCGCAAAAAAAATCTACTGCTCCCTACATTTGTCGATTTATGTGAACAAAAATGTAAGAGACAGCTGAATATTTTTTTTTGCGATTTTGGGGTTGGTCCCATAGTAAAACTTGTTCAAACTGATGAACAAATGATGATGAGTAGATTGATCCCTTAAGAGGTTTTGTACTGTCCCACTGCTGGGCACGGGCCTCTTCTCAGTACGAGAAGGCTAAGGCCTTAGTCCACCACGCTGGTCTAGTGCGGGTTGGCGGACTACACACACCATTGAGAACTGTATGCAGCACTCTCAGGTGTGCAGGTTTCCACACGATGTTTTCCTTCACCGTTAAAGCAAGTGATAATCGAATATAAATCCGCACATAAATTCGAAAAGTCAGAGGTGCGGGCCGGGATCTAACTCATACCCTCCTTCATGGAAGGCAAACGTTCAACCACTAGGCTATCATATGTACGTTGTATATATCAGATTATCTAGTTTATTTCAGACGCATCTTGTTCACAATTACAAAAACGCTGTAGTGTGCGAAAGGTGTACAAAATATCTTCCAGAAAGCCATTTCCTTTAAGCGTACCATTAAAATCTTCCTAACTAGCAACTACCCTCATCACTCATCAACCTATTGAGCGCCTATTATTGCCTACTCAAGCCGTCTTCACGACTGCTCATACATCACAGCCAATAGGGTTGTAACTCGAGTCTTGTTTACAGGTAATGAGATCGCAGTCAAGGTTAATAACCTGTGTGTGTCTTGAAGGGTCGATGGTTATTGGTTTGTTGGGGTGGACAAATAGGGGTAAACAGTATTAGTTCTAGTTCACTTCTCATATTTTTAAATAATAACTATCAATTTCAATGTTTTTTTATTTCAAATAAACCTAATTACAGGCACTTTTGAAAGGTCAGGCTAGTTTTTGTTTATCGTGAGTTAAATTCATAATTATTAATATAAATTGTTTCACTCACGTAATTCCATTGGGTGTGCCCGACTAGTTTCAAGCTCGAACCGAGCCCTTATTCATGAGTTGGTTGCGCGGCGGCGTCTCGCACCAAACTGTGGACTTGGAGGCCACAGCACGCCGCGTAGCGCTGCGCTCGCGACGATGGAGCGCTCGGTTTCGGTGGTGGTCGTGCATCTTCGTCGCTCGTCATGTCCGAGTCTTCAGGTGGATTATCACCAGTACACACACTGCTGACCGCGTCACACTCCAGGCTCAACGGGACATGGCTGTTTGATGAAGACTTGAGAACCGGTTTCCAGGCAGGTGGCAGTTTCCAACCTCCATCTCTATTGAAACACTCTCTTTTTTGTCTTCGTCGTCGTATTACGGTTTGTCAAAATTCATTTTGGTAGTCGACCAGACGAGTACTTGAGTGGACACCGCGAATCGGCAAACGCAGCGTAGAGCTCCCCCAGCCAGGTGGGCCTCAGCTGGGGGGATTGGATGTGGAAGGCGGAGGACCGAGTGTTGTGCCGAAAATTGGGAAAGGCCTATGTCCAGCAGTGCACTGCGATAGGTTGAATTGATGTTGATGAACTATAAAATCATCATCATCATTTCAGCCGAAAGACGTCCACTGCTGGACATTGGCCAACTATAAAATAACCAGTTCAAATTAAACTCACAATAAAATTAAACTAACATGAATGATATAGCAATTCAATATATATATGAATTTTCGTTTTTTCTAGTTGTAATTGGAGGTGTTTCAACTAGCCCATTAAGACTTAATTCCTGGTGTAACGACGCAGAAGAACAAGCGCCGCGTCGTGGATATCTTTGATTTGAAATATACGGGGCTATGTTTTGAACGAAGCCGTCGCGGTTTTTATCGTGTATTCTGTACAACGTTGAGTGAACGTTGGAAAAAATGAAGTTAAAGTAAGGTTAAGCCACAGTCTTCAGGAAAAAAAATTAACAAAATCTATTAGCTGATGGCATTATTATCCTTAGATTTATTTATTTAATTCTTTATGCACAACAGGGTACAAAGGCGGTCTTAACGCCATAGGCGTTCTCTACCAGACAACCTTAGGGTAATGCAGAGACAAAGAATAAGGTAGAATAAATCAGATAGATTAGAGATTAGGAATGAGATTTGATTATGTAGATTAGATCAGTGAATGAATGTTTGTTTTTTGCATTTTTATGAGGATAATGGTTTACGTATCTTAGAGGATTCTGCTACATAAAAATAGTAATCCTTGCAATAAAACATATACAAAAAAAACGAAAAAAAAAAAGACGTGTGGCACTCGGAGACTGCCGCGGTAAAGCTATTGCACAGCATTTTTTATGTAAATACAAAGAGGAGGTGCCCTAACGCCGAAACTCTAAACAGGCATGAGTCACCAGATTGCGGGGCGAAGAGGGGGATTACGCATGCGCAGTAACGCCGATACAACCAATGCCACCTAGAGGCAATTTGCAGAACTAAAGAGACAAGCGTGATATTTCAAAAAGTCATTAAAAGTTCTGCTATTCATCGATAGATGGCAAAACTAAAAAGTATCACCGCTGTGCCGGTCGGAGTGGGGGGCGTTAGGTTATTTTCGTTACGGAATTTCTGGATTCGGTCTCCACCCTCAAGGCCCGCGATAGAAGCTATGCAATAGCTTAAAAAATAGTTTCAAAGTTTCATTTTTGTTGTATTCAAGAAAAATTACGAAACATCACAAAAATAATGCATAATTCATAATCTTTATTGACTATATTACTTTGTACATTTTATAGAATTCCCTGACTCCTACGCTAGTTTAATTACTGTATTACAGGAGCCAGGTGCCAGCTGGTTGCATGAAGCAACCATCATCATTTCAGCCGAAAGAAATCCACTGTTGGACATAGGGCTCCTCCAAAAAGGGGTTAAGTCATAATCCCCACGCTTGGCAGGCGGGTTGGCGATCGCAGTTGGTTGGTTAAATACTCGGAGAACGCTGCTGCCCATCCTCTGTTGAATCCCTTAGTCGCCTTTTACGACACCCATTCGAAGAGATAGGGTGGTGCAATTTTTACGTCCGGCTCCACACGGAACATGGAGCATGCAGCAATTTGTGGTCATATTTGGGGAGCTTATTCAAGGCATAGCCACGAACAAGTTTTAATAATTATGGTGACAGCCACGAAATCGTGAAAATTAACACTGCTTTTTTAGGGTTCCGAAGTCCTACAAGGAACCCTTATAGTTTCGTCATGTCCGTCCGTCTGTCCGTCTGTCCGTCTGTCCGTCTGTCCATCTGTCCTAATCCTTTACAGCTTAATAACTTCTACAGTTATAAACATAAGTAAATGAAATTTTGTTAAAAAATAGTCTACATATAGATCTCAATTTTAAAAGAATGAAAGAATCGTTTTTCCGTATTTTAGGGGTGGCGTCCATACATGTGAAATGGAGTAAAAAAATTTTTTTTCGCTGCACCCCCTCGTGTGGGATATCATTGAATAGGTCTACTAAAATGAAGGTAATGTTTCATACACCACTTTTTTATCAGGTGTACCATCTGCGAAATATAGCCCGCCAAAGTGGCTTGCAATGTGTCCCCCCCCCTGCCATTTCTAAACTATGCAATGTAGAAACTTATAATCTTCCACATTGATAGACCTTTGTAAAAACTCTCTTTTAAAATTATTTCGAGTATAATGTGATTATAATTTTTTGAGTTATAGAGAGAAAACTGAAAAATACTTAAAACGTCCTAGTTCAAAGCTCATTGACCTTAGAGAAAAATTATCATAGCAAATAATGCTCCTTTAGCTACTTTCTATTTGAAAAAATCACAAAAAGTAACTTTGAAATGACAAACGTCTTAAATTTGGCTTCTTGAATTTAACCCTAGATGGCGCTACTAACAACACGCTCTGAGTCGCGAATGCTGCCGATTATTGCAAAAACTAAAATAGCCATGATTAATATTCGATTTGATTCGTTTGTAATTACACCTACTTAAGGAACCCTATAATACTGAGCATGGCCCGACATGCTCTTGGCCGGTTTTTCAATAAAAGTGCTAAACCTCTTGACCAAAATGTAGGAAAAGGCTTATTAATTTTCGTGTTTTCAGAGTTGACTCCGTAGTAAAAATTGCTCGATAGCATTCATAGACTGAGCTCTCCAGATATGACCACATATTTCTGATAAACGTATAATAACGTACACAATTAAAGTAGAAACTACACAATCAAAGTAGAAATCCGTGTAAAACCACAGACGTTACACAAGATCCCAGTGCAGTTACAAATCCATGTTAGCGGGGAGGTCCCAAAGGTATTCTCTTTTACAGGCGCAATCATTGAAGAAGAATCTTTTAAAGATTTAACCTCCCTGAATGTGCAAAGAATTAGAAATGCAACTTAGATTCAGTGAGCTTACACTTAAAGGCGACAACCTGCTAACAATTTTTTTTTATCACTTTTTACCCGACTGTTGTAAAGCCAAAAAGAAATAATCCGCGCACAGTAAAATCAAAACATAGCAAACATTTTGAGTAACCTCGACGTTTCAAAAAAAAAAAAAAATGTTGCATTAGCTGTGGTCACGAGCAGAGTGTATCTATGACGAGCAGACTGAAGTATGCGGGTGTCATCGTCTTGAGCGGCGGGTGTTTTCTTGAACCACCCGCGTTTGATTAGTCTATGTATGTTTGTATTTACGTATGTTCCCCCGTAAATACAAACGTATTTACTGCGTGTGTGAGTCCGACTCGCACTTGGCCAATTTTGTAGTTACTTTTTTGTAAAACGAATATAATCACACTACTTTAGAATTTCTATTTATTTACATTAAACTCTGACTAGTACATCATTTCTGTAGTAAATGCTTCTCTTGTAAATAAAAGCAGCTCCAACAGTGTTTTATTTAGTGATTTAGTGACTTAGGTAAACACTCTTTAATGAAATTGTCTGACTTTACCCCGAGGGTCGCGCGCAAAATAACAAAGCAATTTAAAACTCGATACTATTAGTAACAAGGCGTAGCCATACTATGATCATTTTGTGCTGAAGAAAATGGTTGATGAAGGTTGGACCTTATTCTGAAGATCAGGAGTCAAGAATTATAATTTTTATATCGTATTTTAAGTTCCCTTCAATATGGTTAAGTTAAGTTCCCTTTAATATGGTTGAGTTAAGCAAGGGCTGATGCTCGCGTCATGCTCGTGAACAGGTGACGTCTGTCGGGACAGGTCAGCTCCTACATACTATGGCAACTCTTTTTAGGTTTATTTCTAAAGGCAATATTTTCACTTTTAAACTCTTGTTTATTTTGACATTAACCTACATTATACTCACATTATTTGAATGAATTTGATGTAGCAAAAAATTATCTATTTTAAAAAGCTTTCTTGCCGGTTATTCTCCATAGGACCCATTATTTGGGACCGTGCAACTAGAGCCTGACATTACAAAAGTGTCTTTTATTAGGTTTTATGAAATAAATAAAAAACGTTTGAATTTAAATTTATTGGCGCTAGGGCCGTCTTTACGCTTTAAAGAGACGATTCTTTTGCATCCTAGAAAAATATATAACATCCCAATAAAACGGTAAACTCAGCTTATTGTACCGAAAAGCACCTTTTACCTCTTACTTTATTACACCACAAATGAAGTTACCGCGCAAAGTTTGAAGACAAAGGTCTTCAACCAGTGCGTCCTGCCTGTCATGACTTACGGTGCCGAGACGTGGACACTGACAGTTGGGCTAGTCCACAAATTCAAAGTCGCTCAGCGAGCTATGGAGCGAGCTATGCTTGGAGTTTCTTTGAAGGATAAAATCCGTAACGAGATTATCCGGAGAAGAACCGGAGTGACCGACATAGCTTGTACGATCAGTAAGCTGAAGTGGCAGTGGGCTGGCCATGTCTGTCGAAGGACCGATGGCCGTTGGAGCAGACGAGTCCTTGAGTGGAGACCACGAATCGGCAAACGCAGCGTAGGGCGCCCCCCTGCCAGGTGGACCGACGACCTAAAGAACGTGGCTGGGGGGGACTGGATGCGGAAGGCAGAGGACCGAGCGTTTTGGCGCAACTTGGGATGTTATGTTATGTCCAGCAGTGGACTGCGATAGGCTGAGTTGATTGTAGATTGAAGTTACCGCCAGAACATAATCTACAGAGGTCAATGTGGAAGTCGCATAATCGTCTTCGCAGTCAAGTTGGCTGCTGTAGACTTAAGATGCGTGAATGATTTATGTACCTTAATCTTGCTCATTGTGACTGCGGTAACCTAGAGCCACACCTTCGACACTTTATACAATATAAACGCTAGCACCACCTTCATACACAAGATTGCGTCTTATACGAACGCACACACACGTGTAGGTTAGGGATGCTCGCCGCTCGTAATACCGATTGGGTTCTTAGCGCTTTTCAGAGATGGCGTGCTTGTATAGCGACTAGCGGTTGACATCCATAGCAATCTGGCAGTCCAATTTCCGGCAAACTGTGGGCGGGTGCGGGGTCCGGGCGAGGAATCTTGAATTGGCGGGGGGCGGTGAGTGGCCGTTCTGTACGTTAGTACTATTAGATATTCTGTGCTAGAGCAATCCATGTCACACTTGCTGGTGTGTCCCTTATGCCCAAACACTTGCACGAGAGACGATTTCTAAGCCCCCAATGAAAACGCCATTGAAGTGTCCACGTTTTACTCAAAGAATATATAACGTGTTATTGAAATAACTGAAAACCTCTTAAAGGGTCATTGTACTCATCAGTATAAACAACTTTTACTATGAGACTAACCATGAAATCGGAAAAAAAAAACCTGCTTCATCCCTACATTTTGTCGATTTATGTGAACACAAATGTAGTCCAAATGCTAATCCAACGATCATACAGCCCAATAGACGCATTATGTTGAATACACAGACCAGTAAGCCTCTAGACGCCTATTAGCCGGATACCCCCGGTCACAAATCATATGCAGTAGCACTACATATCTTACGCCTAGCCACCAATCGGACGTCACTCCGTCAGCGAGCGGCACCAATCATATCACCGAACTTTTGAGCCGACCAATCATTACGCGCCGTCCGCCCCCCGGTCCTCGGCCAACATTTTACGACTGTGTTCTCATGCAAAACTTTGTTTATGTGGCGTCTTGAGGCTTACTGGTCTGTGGTTGAATAAAATGCGTACAATAAATTCTGCAACTAGCTGAGGTGGGTTACTGCAATCCGATTGGCCGTGCCAATGCGGCTATTGGCTGATTACTAACGCGGCAGTTTGGTCGGCTCATTGAAGATTTCAAGTGGCGCATAGTGGCGACTTACATAAGTGAAATTTCATAGATTTGTTGCAGACATCGGTCGCCTTTTATGCTGCGTCTAAGGGGTAACAAACCACGAGGTTTGTCCGGAATGCCGTTAATTCTGCAGACAACTTATTAGTAGGTAAATTCTTTTTTTTTCGAAGCGAAGCTTCTGTTGTGTTGTTTCGCGCTCGGCCATCACTGGGGAGTTAACCGATAAAATATGTCACTTTTAACCAGCAAATGCGTAGAAGCTTTGCTTCTGTCAGACGTCCCCCAACACCACTCATTTTTCAATCAATCAATCAATCAAAATGTTTATTTGTGTACACAGGTAATTTTGGTGTTAGGTACATTATAGGTAGTCTCTCTGTGTGCTGCCACAGGTGGCATACAAATATTAGTACTTAATTAATTAAATATATTATACAACATTATTAAACATTATTGTTAGAATGAATAACATTAATTCTATATTATTATTATTGTTTTTATCCTTAATTAATAAAAAAATAATTCTAAGCAGTCTACCTGTTGTTAATGACAAAACTGAGCTATAGTGTGTCCGCACCTTTATAGGGCAAGCATAATAAGAGACTCGATTGGATATAAAGTTGCCTACTTTATGTTATTTTATTCCCTATAAAAGAATTCGCTTTTTTAACACGTCGTTTAAATTCACAGGAGCGTTTAGGCTATGGGTTCAGTGGTGGAAGACGTAAGCGGTAGCGATTGCGATGAACGTAAGCGATAGCGGTTGAATTTAAAGTAATAGAGTAGGAACTTGAAAACTAAAGCTTAACTTTGGGCTTAAGGGGAATGTCGCAGCCAAGTGGTGCCCCCATTAGTAAAAAAAAAGTTTCTCGCTGAGTACATCATTTATCGAAAATTCCTTTTTAACAATTGAATTGAATTGGTACTGTAGTTTAATCAAAAATTGTAACTCTGTAAATTATACTTCGCTGTGGTTGTAGATAGAAAAACCGGCCAAGTGCGAGTCGGACTCACGCAGTCAGGGTTTTGTACCTCTCAACGACCTGATACTCCATAAAATCCGATTTAATTTACGAGAGTTTATCAAAAGACATCAACGCACATTGAGCGAAATATGAATTTTTGCATGTCTTTCTTACGCAGTTACCACCACATATGTCTACGTTTGTCTTATTTTTAGTATTTGCTGCTAAACTACATAATATGCACTATAATCTGACCAAGTTTGACGCTGGTATATATTACCGTTTTGAAGATAGAGCAGGAACAAAAACGTTGAAAAAAATTCATGTTCTTTGAGGTTTCTTGTATGGGGACCCGCTTTGGTTTTAAACTTTTTTTAGTTTTTAGTATTTGTCGTGATACACTTCATAGCAAAACATATTCTGAGAAAATTCCAACCGGTTACCTATTACCATTCAAAAGATACAGCCCTGTGACAGACAGACAGACGGACAGCGTAGCGAGAGTAATAGGGTCCCGTTTGGCACCCTTCGGGTACGGAACCCTAAAAAGTAAGAAAAACGGCCACTTGGCATTTTTTGTATCTACAACTACAGCGAACTATATTTCACAGAGTTAATAGTTTCTGATTAAATTACTGTAACAGAGTACGTCAATTGTTAAAAACGAATTTTCGATAAATAATGTATTCAGCGAGTAATATTTTTTTTACTGATGGGGGCGCCAATTGGCTGCTACATTCCCCTTAAACTATTATTTTTATAATGCAATGCGAATGTTTAAAAGAAAATAAGGATAATGAGCATAAATAATTCTTTGCTTACTTATTGTTTCATGAGTATTTAGTACTTATTCATTGTATGCCCAAAATGGGCTGATTGATGTATCTAACACTATCATATGTGTGTATAACAACTGTAACCACTCAATCAGAAACAATAAAGTTTACTTACTTACTTACTTACTGAGCAACACGTAAAAAGATTTTAAAATAATCTTAATTAATATTGTGAACAAAAGGTTACTTACCTATTTTATTTAACAACATTCACGTTTATCCATTTTTTAATATTAAAAGCGAATGAGGTCACAATTAATTGAAATACGGCACAATAATAACTCTTTGTTGTCTTCGGAAACATTCGCATAATATGTACTAGCGCAGTCAAAGGGAGAGTAATGAGAAATATTGTAACGTTAAAATAAAAAGTAGAACATGAAAAAGAGGAAATCAAAGAACTTTGTAGTCTTAGCTTCAAATATCACTCTATGACTTTTTTTGTGACGGAGAAAATACCTATCGCATATCATACCACCCGGGGAGGCAGAGTGGGTATGTGGGAGGGACTCGCACCCACTAAAAACTACGCCGCGTGCCTCTCGCCATGGGTGGACTGCTACGAGCCACGAGAACTGCTATTCATGGCATTCGCAATCCATCCAGCGCGGCCCATTCCAGGGCCTTCCACCTTTAACTTAAACTCTCTTTTAGCGACATCCTGGCACACTTGGGACATCACTGCAGCTCGGGGGCCATGCAATGCGGATGATAGACTCCCCAATCTATCGTCTGCTGGCCTTTCTTAGGGCGGCATCAGGTCGCCACCGTCCGTCCCATCCTCTTGCGGCGGATCGGATCAGAGAAGGAGTCTTCCTCCCTGACTCGCTCCGCCGCTTCCTTCTGCGAGATGACATCCTCACAGAAAGATGCGACTCCATAAATTCCCCCCCACTGTCAGCCATGGCCCTGACCACGACCGGCAGTGAGAGGTCTCCCCCAAATCACCCTATGACCTGTACCAGAGTAATGGATAATGGAGCTGTATTCAGTCTTGTTTTTTTGTAATTTATCACTATTGTAGTAATTATACAGTATTGTATTATTTAAACTAATAATTAATATGTTGGTCTAGTGGTTGTAATAGCGACTGTTAAGCATGGGATCCTGGGTTAAATTCCCGGGTAGGGCGAAGCGTAATTGGGATTTTTCATTAGGAAATTCTCAGTAGCAGCCCGGAGTCTGGAATTGTACCCGGTTAATGATAATAGGCTCGACACGTAAATATATTTACACGTATTTACTATTCGTGCAGATAAATAATAAGAGTGAAAATATCGGTATTTGTATTTGCCTCTCGCTCGTACGTATACTGTTGAGTGAGCAAGAGGCAAATAGTTAAATAGAAGTGCTGCCATTTTTATTTCCGTTCTGTATTTGTGCGAGTAGGTTGTACAGGCATTTTTTGAAGAATATAAAATTAAGAAGGTATCGCTGAAGCGTTTTGGAATGCAACCGGCGGAGCCGCGCGTGACGTGCACTTCAGGGCAAGACTATATATCGACTGGTCAGCGACAGGCGGATGAATGTGCGAGCGCACGGCCGCGCCGCGCCCGCAAAACCGGTTTCGCATTCCACAAGCTGTGGAATAATATTATCTATAATAAGTCTATGATAATAACAAACCTACATGGTTTTTCTGTCTTTAATACTATCGATACATTGGTTACTGCCCCGTTGGTCTAGTGGTCGCAAGCGCGACTGTTCAGCGTGGGGTCCTGGGTTCGATTCCCGGGTCGGGCAAAGTGTTATTGGGTTTTTCCATTAGGAAATTCTCAGTAGCAGCCCGGAGTATGGATTTGTGCCCGGTTAATGGCAATAGGCTCGCCCCCTACTACATGGGACTATAACATAACTGGCGAAATGTGGGTGTACTATACACTTTTGCCTACCCCTTCGGGGAAATACAGGCGTGATGTTATGTTATGTTATGTTATGTTGATACATTGGTTATTTATGTATGTATTTTATCAAAAAAGTTTAAATTTATATTATATAAATATAAATGATGATGATGATGATGATGATGATGATGATGACCTACTGTTTGGCACAGAACAGGGTATGGACAAGTCATGCGCAGGAATGACAGCATGTTACGAGAAAAGTTTTGAGTATAAATAATGATGGCTATAAGAAAAGAGGCAGACCGGGGGGTAAGGGGAGAACGGTACATAACATCTTAACCGACCCAACTGTCAACCTCACCTGCACGCGCCGTATGGTGGCGTCGGCCAATATGGCTGGCGTGGTGCCCTCTGCTAGATAACGAACGAGGCTATGGCGTCCGATCAGTGGCGGTATAACCACTCAATACACCTAGGCGAAGAGCAGACCTAGAAGGGGCCATCACAAGCCCGGGGTGCTAAATACACCCTAAAAGAGTGACCTTTCCCCTCCCCAATCCTACTTTGGGGGAAGATAGTTTCTTACCCCTCACCCTCCCACTCCCCAACATCACGCCCTCTTCTCGACCACTCCTTTCCTACGTCAAATTTCACCATCCTTCCCTGACCTACATCCTTCCAACATCCCTTCTCCCCCCCCCCCCTAAAATCCCAATTCCTACTCCTAACTGCGACCCTGTTGTGACTGGGTGGTCGCAGGCTCGTACATCACAAAATCGGCTGATGGCGAGTAGGGGTAAATAGTCACCTGCGCTAGGACCTGCGCAGTTGAGCGCCGTAAGCGGGGATGAAGGAGTCCTGGGGGGTTGAGCCGATCGGCGCTGGTGGTAATGCGTCCGTGAGGCAACACGCCTCCTTTGGTCTGGATTTCAAGCGAAACGGTAGCCCTACCCAATAGCCAGGGGTAGGGAAATGGTCATAGTGTCCCGTCAGAGGGACACAGGCGAGGTGCGTGAGGTCCGCAGAGGTAGTCCTCGGACGGCCGAAGCGGTAGGCAAAGGTCATGCTGACGGTGTAAGTGAGGGTTGATCAGTTCGTATGGGGTAGGCCTTTTCGACCCCGTACGCCAACCCGATCGAGCGCCCGATGTCGCACTGTAAGCCAGCCTTGCGCCCCTATATCTCCCTGGTAGTCCTAACGTTCGAACTTTTCATTTAGCTAGACGTTCCCAGGTGCGGGCTCCATGGCGGGTGGGAGCCAGGGAGATGAAAATTACAAAAAATATACTATGGACAAAATAAGGCCAAGTATTACACATACAACTGGAGTGGAATCGGTGAAAACTGATGGAACTCCTACACAGAGTGCTCCTAGCACTTCTGTCGCCCCTGGAGGCCCAGCAGCTAGCGTTGCGGGCACCAGCGCGGGTGTCGGTCTGGCTGTGGCGATAACCGCAACTAAGACCAAACATAAATCCCAACCTAAACAAAGGACCAAGGCGCTGAGTGGGAACAGTACCGGTCTTTCCTTACAAACCCCGGTGCTGGGTAAAACCGGCACCGATCCAATATCCACACGTCTTCCCCCTCCCCCTCCTGTGGCTCCTCAAGCTAGCTCCCCACGCTCGGCCGTCTCTGGCCAATCGGGGACGGCCAGCCACCCTGCAGACGTATTTTCCAGCGCCTGGCAGGTACAGGAACGCAAGGGCAAGGGTAAACGTACTCAATTAACCCAACGCCCTTCCGCTGACCCTTCTGGTCTACCGAATCTTGCGGTAAAGGGTAAGAGGAAGAACAGACGGACAAGGAGGGAGCGTCGCCTAGCCCGCATGCAGGCAGGCAAAGGTCATCCCTCTACACAAACTGCTACCGCTGGTTTGACCAAACCGGCTGGCGACCAAATCCGCTTTGCAGCGGGGAAGCGGTCACAGGACCAAGCCGGCGCAAGCCGACCACAGCCCAGTGAACCGTCGACTAGCAATGCAGAGAAACCGGTCCAACACGTAGCCGAGACACAGCGACACGATTGGAGGGGTCAGGCCGCGGCCAAGCGGGCTCTGAACGAGACGATGTCGCCTCGTGGGGAGCACAAGCGGCCGCGTCTTGAACAATCCAAGCGGGCCGCTAACAAAAGCTATGCTCAAGCTGCCAGCACACCCCTGTGCGTTGCGATCTGCGACCGCACGGGACAGCTTGACAAAGACACATCGGACCAGGTACTCGCTGCTATCCAGAAGCAGATTATCGGCGAGGCCTTGTCCCCTATGCAAGACAGACCCAGGCCCAACTTCATCGCGAAGCCGGTGTATACGGAGGGTGTAATAAAACTATGGTGTGAGAATGACCACACCCTAACATGGCTGAAGAACACGGTCTCTGGCTTGGCTCACCCGGCTAACGTCTCGCTAGTCGTCAAGAGCCAGTCAGAGCTCATCAAACGTGTTCGCTGCGGCATCCTGATCCCAGATGAGCAGGGGGTTTTCGAGGAGGCAGCCAATATTGGTCGCACCCTCGCCTACCAGAACCCCTCGCTTGGCATCGAGAAGTGGGTGCTTCTACAGGCAGTGAAACAGACCGCGGCGTGGTTCGTGGTGGTCGGAGTCCCTGAGGACCAAATTCCGACCCTGATGAAGACCGGACGCCGTCTCTCAATGGGTTTAGGGGCGGTTTACGTTAAATACCAGGGTCCGAAAGGCAAATTTACCGACGTCCCTCAGGGATGGGACCCGGCCACGGAAACCATCCGCAAAGAGCTGCAGCTGCCAGCTGCACCAGCAGGGGAGACTGCTCCCCCATCAAACACCCTGGCAACGGCCGTGGCTGAACCTGCTGCAGCAGAGTCAGCCGGCCCATCGTCATGTCGTCATCTCGGACGCCGTCCCATCTTCGGGGGAGGAGCCTGACATCAATTTGTCTTCGGCTTCGGACCTGGAGGGGGACGACTTCGAGACTGGCGACTTGTTAGCCGGGCTACACCTTGGGGGAGACAAGGAGGCTACGACCAGTGATGGCGTCCCTTTTGTCGGCCTGTAGGGTAGTCCAGGCAAACCTCCACCACAGCCAAGCCGCGACGGCTCAGTTGCGCAAGTGGTTGGAGGTTCAACACACGGCCATTGCCTTGATTCAAGAGCCGTGGATCAGGGCCGGCCATATACAGGGACTATCCAATCTCGGAGGTAAGATCTTAGTCACTACAGATCACGATCACCCTAGGTCGTGCATCTTTGTCACAGGTAATATCAAAGCACAGCTTTTAACGGATTTCTGTTGCAGAGATCTGTCTGCCATAAGGTTGCTCATACAGCGTGACGCCAGGGAGGTGGGGATCACCTTCGCCTCGGTCTACATGCCTGAGGGGGAGGAGCCACCCCCTTACGACCTCATCCGCCTTGTAAACCATTGCGAGAGAACCGGGATGGAGGTTGTAATTGGGGCCGACGCCAACGCTCATCACCCTTTATGGGGCATGGAAACGCAAAACGATAGAGGTAAAGCTTTAGTTGACTATCTTTTTACTACTAACCTATCCTTACTAAACACTGGTTCTGAACCAACTTTTGTAACCAGGCGTAGCCGCACAATCATAGACATCACTCTGGCATCAGAGGGTGCAGCGGAAATCACCACGGGGTGGCAGGTCTCCAAGGAGGCCTCATGCTCCGATCATAGGTGGATCCGCTTTGACATCCAGGTCTGTATAACACCAACAAAACCTCGTCGGAATCCACGCAATACGGACAAAACTACTTACACGTGCACACTTGAATCTAGACTTGCACCGTTAAACGATTCGCTGACTTTCGTGCACACGACACATATCGATGAGCAAGTAAGTCACCTCACGGAATCAATGATAAGCAGCTACCACACTGCCTGCCCAGAGACCATCCCGCCCAAAACACCGGGCAAACAGCCCTGGTGGGGCGCGGAGCTGGAGCGCAAACGTGTAAAGGTTAGAAGAGCTCTGAACAGAGCCATGAATACTTGTGCGGACGAAGACTGGGATGTCTACTACGCAGCCAAACTCAGCTACAAAAAATGCATCAGATTCAGGAGTACCATGGGATGGCGTAAATTCTGTGGTAACATTGAATCCTGCCAACAAGCCAACAGGGTAAGGAAGGTTCTGGCGCAACAGAGTTCATCTGTGCCTGACACTCTCCGCAAGCCTGACAACACGCTGACAACATCACCAGAAGAAGTAAGACGCGTCCTCATTGAAACTCACTTCCCAGGGTGCGTATTTACTCATGCAATTGATTGGCAAGATGTACCTCAAACACCATCGGATGGCGACTGGCTCTGCGCGCACAAGATGGTAACTTTGGAAAAACTCCAATGGGCCATCCGAAGCTTCCATCCTTTCAAAGCAGCGGGCCCGGACGGAGTGTTCCCTGCCCTACTACAGTGGGGTGGAACGTCCGTTGCCAGAAGACTGGTGCCCCTAATGAGAGCGTGCCTGGCCTATAGATACGTTCCCAAAGGATGGAGGGAAGTGAAAGTTATATTCATCCCAAAGCCAGGTAAGGGCGATTACACAAACGCCAAATCCCACCGACCAATCAGTCTGACCTCCTTTTTGCTAAAGACCTTGGAGAGGCTCTGCGAAAGGGAGCTGAGGGACGGCGCGCTTAAAACTATACCACTGCACGGCAACCAACACGCATACAGCTCAGGTAAGTCCACAGAATCTGCTCTCCATCTGGTGGTTAGTCAGATAGAGAGAGCGATACACAACAAAGGTACTTGCCTGGGAACTTTTATAGACATCGAAGGAGCATTCGACAAAACAAACTTCTCCAGCATAAGAACAGCCCTCTCCAAGCACGGAGTGGAGCAGGTACTAACTGACTGGATTGCAAACATGTTAAGTAAACGGGTGGTTCGTCTTGAAGGAGAGCAACAGATGGCCATGATAGCTAGAGGCTGCCCCCAGGGAGGGGTGCTGTCTCCCCTTCTGTGGAATCTGGTAATTAATGATCTCATTACCAAACTCAACGACAACCACTACTACACAATCTGCAACCTCACCCAACAAGCGCTTCGTATTGTAGAACGCTGGTGCAGAGAATTTGATCTTTCAGTGAATCCCACCAAAACTGAGTTAGTCATGTTCACCCAAAAGCGAGCATTAGGACCCTATTGCTTACCCAAACTGTTCAGTACTGAACTCCAGCTGGCCAACGAAGTTAAGTACCTCGGTGTCATTTTAGACAGTAAGCTAAGTTGGAGTAATCACCTAGAAAACAAACTAAACAGGGCCTGCATCACCTTCTGGCAATGCAAGAAAATGATAGGTAAGAAGTGGGGCCTATCCCCTAAAATTATACTATGGCTATACAGCGCGGTAATCCGCCCCATGATTGCCTATGGGGCCGTTGTTTGGTGGCCTAGAACCAAGCTGATTACAGCTTCAAACAAATTACAGCGCATGCAAAGACTTGCCTGTGTGGCGATTACAGGCTGCATGAGGACTACCCCGACTGCAGCACTCGAAGCCATGCTGGGAATTCCACCGCTCCACCTTTTTATACAACAGAAGGCAGCGATGGCGGCAGTACGTCTAAAAACACTAAATCTATGGAGTAAGAGTAGTACACAACACACCGCGTTGATAGAGGAACTCAGCAATGAATTCCCTCTGTTGAAATCCATTAACGACCGGATTCCCAAGCAATTTATTTTCGACAAGAAGTACAAAATCCAGCTGTATGAGGATCACCGATGCGAAGGGCTGTGCCCTGCAGAGGTGCGAATCTTCACGGATGGATCCAAAACAGGCACAGGTACGGGTGCCGGGATCTTCTCGGAAGACCTCAATATACACATAGCCACACCATTGGGGGTCCATAACACGGTGTTCCAGGCCGAGTGCATGGGCATTTCCCTGGCAGCTTCGGCGATTTTAGCCAGGAAGGTTAAAGACCACTCAATTCGTATACTCTCGGACAGCATGTCCGTACTACAAGCACTAAGCAGCCATACGGTAAACTCGGGGCTGATACACGAGTGCCAGCAAAACCTCAACCAGGTAGGTAATCTCAATAACATAACCATTCAATGGATCAAAGGACACAGCAGTTCCCGAGGCAATGACGCAGCGGATGAACTGGCCAGAAGGGGATCGAGTATGGTAGTCGTGGGACCTGAACCCATAGTGCCACTCCCCTTTGGATACCTACGCAACTTGGTAAGGAAACGCACCAAGGACAAACACTACAAACTATGGAAAGACCATGGTGAGTGCAGGCAGGCCAAGGAGGCACTTCCCACAATCGACGGCCGGTTTACGAAACAGGCCCTCCGATTGTCAAAACAACAGCTGCGTACAGTCACAGCTGCTATTACTGGCCACGGGTCCTTTAACAAACATCTTTTTGTCATAGGTGTTACGGACAGCCCACTGTGCAGAGCCTGCATGGTGGAAGACGAGACAGCAGCCCATGTGCTTCTAGACTGCCCTGAGGTCGCCACATACAGGGCCAAGTACTTCGGTAACCCAGGTACCCTCAGAGAGATCACCAGCAACACCAAGGCGTTGCTGGCCTTTTTCGAGGAGTTAGGGTGGATCGAGTAAGTTCCCACCCGTACGCAAAATACACGCTTGATCGTGGAGTTGCGGAAACCAGCCCGTTATACTATACTACTATACTACTATACTAAGAGGCAGACCAAAGAAAAGATGCATTGTGTGAAAGATGAAATGGATAGAAAGAAAGTGAACACTGAAATAAATAAATAAATATTTTTGGGACATTTTACACATCACCATCTAGTCCCAAACTAAGCAGATCTTGTGCTATGGGTACTAGACAATGGATATAATACAATATTATATTATATGTATTATATTTAATTAGTATACATTATTTACTTATTTATTGTTTTGTGTTAAATTAAAACACAAGGTAGCTACGCAACATCGCTGAAGAAAGTAATGGTTAAGTGTCCGTCAGCGCTATGGTGACCTAAGACACTTCTTTCTTACTATTGTTTTTGTTATGATATGGTTAAAGTGAAAAGTCGTGGATATCGATTAAATAACTATATATTTGGCACAATAATACACAAAATAACACTAAAAACTGGTAAACTATATTCAGACTAAACTAAACTATTAAACTGGTTGAAAATGGTTATAAATGGTTATTGGTGAAATGGTACTGGTTTTGAGCACGCGATGTCTCAACGAGAATCGAACGCGAACTGTCCTAAAATTAGGTGAGGTTAGGTAAGTTGCATGCGATGCAATTATGCAAATTAGCGAAGTGTTCGATTTTAACTCGAACAATCGCTAAGCTTGTGATTTGTACCAAGCAGTCAAATGTAACGTTCGTAAAAAACAACATTTATTTGTGCGTGTTTGTATCGGTTTCCCATGAAACAGCATTGCTATGAACTCATTTGGCCCATCGAGAGATGAGTTTTATATTTTCTATGGGCGTTAGTTATTTTTTTCTTTATAGCACGTTCTTCCTTTAAATTTAATTTGTCGGTGTTTGCCGTAATCTTCTTTTTCGGAGTGAACTGCTTACCTACTATGAAATACATCATCGTCTATAACTCTTAAGACTGTTACGATTTCTGCTGTCAAACAGTGATACGACACATGCCAAGACAAGTGTATAAAATAAATATGCATGTCAAAAATGCATATGAATCATGTCACAAAAACTTTACTCGCTAAGATACCTCACAATTCTGCTACATCCAATAGTCAAACCAACGACCTTACAGCTCATAGACACCATAACAGGCGACCGATGTCTGCAACACATCTATGAAATTTCACTGATGTAGGTCGCCACTATTCGCCACTTGAAATCTTAAAATCAGTTTCGACCACATACATGAGCCGTGAAAACTGCCGCGGTAATGATTAGCCAATAGCCGCCTTGGTAGGGCCAATCGGATTGCAGTACTCCGGCTCAGCTAGTGGCAGAATTTATTGTACGAATTATATTCAACACTAGCTTTTACCCGCGGCTTCGCTCGCGTTAAATTCTGCTAACCCACGTGACGGATCCTTTTGATTCAGTCCAGTCCAGTTCCATCCATCCATCCTTTCATTCAGACCGTCCAGTCCAGTCCAGTCTAGTCCAGCCCAGTCCCAGTCCCTAGTCCCACCACTCCACTCCACTCCACCCCACCCCACCCTTTTATTCATCCATACTATCCGCTCGTGCAAATGCGTAGAAACTGTATAAGTCGAGTGAGGACGCACCCCACGATTTTTTTCGATTCTTGTTTTCTTTCTTTCTTTCTCAAAACCCATACCAGTTTTTGAGTCTGAACATCAGCTTTCAAACAAAAAAAGTTTGATTAAAATCGGTCCAGTAGTTTTAGCGTGATGCTGGAACAACCAAACAAACAAACAACGACGTATACAATTTTATAATAGTTAAGAAGAAGAAGATTAGGCGTCTACAATCAAACGATACCTAGCCATCCTAATTACTTAATAATACCACCTTACTTATCAAAACTAGCACAAATCTCCTACAAAACGCATTCCCACAGAATTACTACACTAAGCCGGTTCAGTCGTCGAAGCAACAAAATGAGAATTTAATAACATTGTACAGTTCGCTCGTTACCCTCGCTCCACTGAGTTCATTTGCATGGAGATTTGGATTTAAAACGACACGGCCACCGTGTAGCTAGCAAGGTTTCATAATAAAATGTCGCTGGTTTTTTCCGTGATTGTACTTTCTTCGCGTTTAGTTTATTATGCTGTTTTTTAGGGTTCCGTACCCGAAGGGTGCCAAACGGGACCCTATTACTATCGCTGATCTGTCCATCCGTCCGTCTGTCTGTCACAGCGCTGTATCTTTTGTCCGGTAATAGGTAACCGGTTGAAATTTTCTCAGAAATTGTTTTGCTATGAGGTGTATCACGACAAATACTAAAAACAAAAAAAGTCTAAAACCAAAGGGGGTCCCCATACAAGAAACGTTTTTTTAACGTTTTTGTTCCTGCTCTATCTTCAAAACGGTAATATATACCAGCGTCAAACTTGGTCAGATTATAGTGCATATTATGTAGTTTAACAACAAATACTAAAAATAAGACAAACATAGACATGTGTGGTGGTACCTGCGTCAGAAAGATATGCAAAAATTCACATTTCGCGCACTGTGCGTTGATGTTTGATTGATTTTGATAAACTCTCGTAAATTAAATCAGTTTTTATGGGATATCAGGTCGTTGATTTGTTAATAACGGTAAATGAGGTAACGAGAGGAAATATTTTCAGTTTATTAGCTGTTTAGTGCTGAAAAATAAGTGCGGTGTTCATAAGTGATGATTTTATAATTTTTTGTTAATGATTGTAACTGCACTGCCCATAGAGTGACTTTGTGCCTTCTCATCAGGCCCATTGTGAGCGACCACGTTCCAGTAATTACTGGCAACACACATTAGTCTTTCACAAAGACTTTCGTCTTGAGATACGACACTATGCTCGGAATGTCCCTGAGTGATCGAATCAGAAATGGGGAGCGGAACGGATGGCCGATGGGGCAGTAAAGTTCTGGAGTGGCGACTGCGTAATGGAAGGCGCAGCGTGGGTAGGCACCCCACGCGGTGGACCGATGACCTGGTGAAGGTCGCGGGAATCCGCTGGATGCGGAAAGCGCATGGTCAATAGTTTCTGATTAAACTACAGTACCTGTACTTCAATTGCTAAAAACAATGTTTTGATAAATGACGTATTCAGCGAATAATATTTTTTTTACTGATGGGGGCGCAACTTGATTGCTACATTCCCCCTAACTGATTTTCCGACGATGGAGCGACGACCTGGTGAAAGTCGTGGGAATCCACTGGATGCGGAAAGCGCAGGACCAGTCGTTGTGGCGCTTCTTGCGGTGGCCTATGTCCAGCAGTGGACGTCTTTCGGCTGAAATGATGATGATGATAGCATACTATATATAGTTATCTACAATGCAGAGACTTAGTTATTACCTCTAGTAAATATACACCCGTAATTTCACATTCTTCACGCTCCATGGTATGGGAGCCGGCAGCAATACAGCGCAATAACGAGACCGCAATGTCGCGGTGTTATGATGTATGGCGGTGTTTGGATAACATACGTTATTGTAAAATTAAACTATGTACTAAGTTGATGATGTAGTGGTAAGGGTGGTTCCAGGGGGGCATCGGGGTACGCCCCCCATACAGTTAAAATGAAATAAGGAGCTGAGAGACTAAAACCATAGCGCTACATGAGAATTTTTTGTTTATTAGTAATGTTTAGATATTTTAAAAATGTGGTGATTAGGGAATATCTATATATTCTTCATTATATCTATACTAATCTATACTTCTATACTAATATTATAAAGAAGAAAGATTTGTATTTTTGTGTGTATGTTTGTAATGAATAAATTAAAAAACTACTGTGCCGATTTCAAAATTTTTTTCACCATTAGAAAGCTACATTCACCTTGAGTAACATAGGCTATTAGTCATTTTCATCATTTTTTTTTGTCATTTTCTATTTTCATGTCCTCCCGTGCAAAGCCGGGACGGGCCGCTAGTTAGTAAATAAAATAATAATTAACTGTATAATGCGTATTTTGTATAATCATGTTAAAATCAAAAAGTATTCTTTCAACATATGGTTTGCTATTGTTTAATAGTTTTTGTGAGCTCGGTGTGTCTTTTGTATAATAAATATGTATTAACAAAAAAAAGTACATATGTATTATATCCAGTGTCTAGTACCCATAGTACAAACTCTGCTAAGTTTGGGACTAGATGATGCTGTGTAAAAATGTCCCAATTTTTTTTATAATTTTTAAGCAGCGATGAAAATAAGATTCAATTAACATATTTGTTAAAATTACTTAAGAACTTGTAACTAACTGAAGCATCTACTATCAATACAATGCATGTACATACATACATAAATTATATGCGGTAAATTTTTAGCATATAATTTCTACAAGCCAAACTTTACCTAATTAACATTTCTCGGTGAAACCGAAAATGTTTCGTAGCGCGTAGAGGTTTCGTAGCCGCGTAGCCGCGTAGCTCGTAGCAACGTATGTCGTTGTTAGGATGTTGGTTTTCTACGCTTAAAATTATATAACTAGTTCTAAATTAATTAGGACGTAAATTCTTCAAAAGGTTTGGTTTCTACACAGCCGTCACTGAGCATAGATTTGATCTTTCATAATTATTATTATTGTAATTATAAGTCCGTAGTACGAAACATATTTTACTAATTATTTTATTATTTTAACGCATTTTACGCATGCGAAGCGAATTCTATAGATATAAATTGTGGAAAGAAAAAATCGCTCACGAGCAGGATTCGATCGATTGAATAAAATAATTAGTAAGGGTAGGCATATCTATACGACTTTGATTTAACTGTAAAGTTAGTCGAGTCGGTTAAGGAACAATGTTTCTTAATAAGATATCGCTGACGTCACCCAAAGACGTATAGTGGAGGATAATTTCGATACCACGAGCAGTGTTCACGGTAGCTTAGTGGCTAAAGCACTGGCGTACTTAGCCAGGAGTCGCAGGTTCGAATCCTGCTCGTGAGCGATTTTTTCTTTCCACAATTTATATCTTCATATTTTACTACTTTACTGGTGCATCTACCTTATTCTTTGTCTCTGCATTTCCCTAAGGTTGTCTGGTAGAGAACGCCTATGGTGTTAAGACCGCCTTTGTACCCTGTTGTGCATAAAGAATTAAATAAATAAATAATTATGTCTACATTTTTTTTACTGTGTTTTCACAATATTTAAAAAGATCATTAAGGGAAATGTAGCAGCCAAGTGGCGCCGCCATTATTAAAAAAAAAAATACTCGCTGAATACATCATATATCGAAAATTCGTTTGTACTGTAGTTTAATCAGAAACTATTCACTTTATAGATTATAATTTATAAAGTTCGCACTAAAATATAGTTCGCTGTAGTTGGAGATAGAAATAGTGCGGTAAAACCTTTGGCATTTTTTCTATCTACAACTACAGCGAACTATATTTTAGTTAATAGTTACTACTACTACTAATACTAGTAACTTTTTAGGGTTTCGTACCCGAAGGGTTCCAAACGGGACCCTATTACTCTCGCTACGCTGTCCGTCCGTCCGTCCGTCTGTCCGTCCGTCTGTCTGTCACAGGGCTGTATCTTTGTAACGGTAATAGATAACCATTTGAAATTTTCACAGAATATGTGTTGCTATGAGGTGTATCACGACAAATACTAAAAACAAAAAAAAGTCTTAAACCAAAGGGGGTTCCCATACAAGAAACCTCGAAAAACATGCATTTTTTCAACGTTTTTGTTCCTGCTCTATCTTCAAAACAGTAATACATACTAGCGTCAAACTTGGTCAGATTATAATGCATACTATTTAGTTTTGCAACAAATACTAAAAACAGGACAAACATAGACATATATGGCGGTACCTACGGAAGAGAGAGATGCAAAAATTCACATTTCGCGTTATCTATACTATAATAAAACTGTAAAGGTCGAAAAGTCTGTACATTGAGTTTTTTTTCGCGAAAACCGGCTAGGGGGCTAGAAATAAGCTATAGAACACGAATCAATCGTTTAAAAAATTTATGTCTGTCTGTCTGTCTGTTTGTTACCTCATCACGTGAAAACGGCTGAACGGATCGTGATGAAAAATAGCCTTTGTATTGGTATTAGTCTAACTTAAAATATAGGGTATGTTTTATCTGAATCGGTTGAGTAGATCCAGCGATACAGCTTGACCCCTCTATTGTATTAAGTTGCATACAAAGTAGAGGTCATGATTGTTGGTTGGATGCAGGTTGCAGGACTTGCAGGTTCCTAAAAATACAACTGGATTCTATTAGTATTATAGAAAATATAGAATAACATAACATAGCCTATCACAGTCCCGCTGCTGGGCATGGCCCTCTTCTTGGAATGAGAAGAGTTAAGGAACTGGATATTGTTAGTGTAATAGATTATCATAACATAATGAGCTAATTTTCTACTGCCCCACTGCTGGGCACGGACCTCTTCTCGGAACGAGAAGAGAAAAAAAAAACGTTAAAAAAAAGTTAAGAAACTAGAAAATATAGAATAACATAACGTAGTCAACCCATTACTGTCCCACTACTGGGTATGGCCCTCTTCTCAAAATGAGAAGAGTTAATGAACTGGATATTATTAGTATTCTAGAATAACATAACATTACCAGCCCATTACAGTCCCACTGCTGGACACGGGCCTCTTCTCAGCATAAGAAGAGATGTGGTTAGTGTTATAGAATAACATAATCAGCCCAATTACTTCCCACTGCTGGGCACGAGCGTCTTCTCAGAACGAGGGAGTTTAGGGCTAATTCCATGAAATTCCATCACCTTAGCCGGTTGGTTGTAAAAACAAAATATCGGTCGGTAAATAGTGTAATCGTCTGTGTAGGCGCTTATATGTATATATTTGAAGACATTGTGTTCATAATTATGACACGATGTTATTTTCCGACATCCACGCGGACGGAGTCGCGGGCACAGCTAGTATATATATACGTTCGTTGATGTATTTTGATAAACTCTCGTAAATTAAATCAGTTTCTATGGGGTATTAGGTCGATGGGTTGTACGGAACCCTTACTGCGTGAGTCTGATTCACACTTGGCCGGTTTTTTTACTTTATTGTTTGACATATAATATAATAATAATAATTAAATACTATTGAGGATTGTGTTTAACTAATTGATTAAATTGTATTATAATTTGTAACTAACTTATCAAATATTTGTATGCTTTTATAGCCAAACATGGATGAACTTCACATATTGTAACAACCCTTATACCTGTGTTTACAAATAAATAAATTCTATTCTATTCTATTCTATATTTTTTATATTCAGAATAATAATCTAAATCAATCTGTTACAGAGAGTTAAAAGCATATTAGTCAAAACAAAATTTACGATGCCGTAAATACAAAGCAAAATGCTCTAATTTACTCGACCACGTACACACCCCCACTCATTCAATGTCATGTTACCTGGTGACCAGCCCGTCAACTTGAGCCGTCATCACGTCAACACATTGACCGCTCGCTCTCGCCTGACAACTGAGAACTCTGTTACATCTGACGGTCTGCCGCCAACTAGTGCAATTAATTTTAACGTGTGGATTTGATTTAGTTTGAGTGCCTAAATTTGGCACATAGATGTCTGACATATTGTCCTGGATCATCAACTCAGCCTATCGCAGTCCACTGCTGGACATAGGACTCTCCTAAGTTGAGCCACAACACTCAGACTTTTTTTTTTTTTTTTGCCCTGGGGAAATCCTCATGGACGCACTCCGCCCGGGGTAGGCGGAGCCAGTGTCGGACTCTTACCGACTAAAACCACCACGGTGTTCCTTCAACTACCTTAGCCGGGGGCGTGGGAACCCGTGAGTATTCACACAACCACCCCCGACAGGTCCTGGCCCGCCACAAGCAGGCGAGCCCCTTCTCCCCGTGCGGCCTAACGACGGCCGCACCCTCCTAGGCGGCGCACACGGAACACTGCACGCCACCTCACCTCATGGGCCTTTACCAGCTGCGCCAACTACGCCGGCTGTGCCAGCGGGCACTCCTGGAGTTACGAGATCGACGGGGGCAGGGAAAGACAGTCCCCCCGCTGCCTACCCAGTGGCAGGGTGAGTGCACACCGGCCCGCCCCTGCTCCTCCACTGTGCCCTCTGCTGATATCAGAGGGACACGTGGAGCAACTCCCTACTGGCCCAGAACGGGCCCCTCCCGTGCCAGAATATTCGCCACAGGCAATAAAATCCCCCGAAGGTTAATCCCTCGGCAGGATTTTATTGCCCGTGCCCAGGATGCACCGGCCAAACAACTGCCGATCCCTCCAGACGTGTCCAGAAGGACAAGCAGCCGTCAGGCACACGTGGAGGTTTTCTGGCCAGCACCCCAACAACACTCAGTCCTCTGCCTTCCACATCCAGTCCCCCCCAGCCTCTATCCAGGTCCTTTCCTTCCTTCAGGTCCTGGATACCTACATAAAATTTTAATTCAAATATTTACACTTTTAAGTGTTTTATAATCAAAAAGTGCCAACAAAACCCCATTTTTAAGCCTGAGCCACCTGTTTGTCAGTCTATTAGTCACAAAATTGTTTATTTTTTACCGAAATATATAGCCAGTAAAAATTTAACAGAATACATGTAACTATGGCTTCTTTCACAAATACGAAACCCGTATGGCGCAAGACCGACTCGCTCTTGGACAGTTTCATCGTCAAATCAAGCGAATGAAGCAAGCGTTAACTAGTGAACAATAAACAATACACATTATTTACAACAACGCGAAACTGATATGCAATTTAATAATAGTTTGAACCCAATTTGATTGACAGCATTACAGTTAAAACCCATGAAACCATTATTCACTATCCATTGGAATTCCGGCTGTCGAATCGATTAAATCGATCGTGATCGCTACTGACAGACAATTGATTTCCAGTAGCACCAGTCAGCTTGAACGGCAGACTTTAATTCGATTATATATCCCGTTCTGTATTGAGAATCGGTTGGTTGGTGCGAATTGAAAAATTTGATTATTGCGTATCGGGAACTTGTATCGATATATTTTTAAAGAAATAATTTTATTACGGGGCAGAAAAAAGATTTTCTTCCTACAATGAAATCTAAGAAAATGGCATAAGGTTAAGAATGATTTTTTTATTTTATTATATAGATAGATACATAGAATATAATAACTTCTTAGGTTTTCGCGATCACTACACATTATAATAAAACAAAGTTTAACCGAATTAAATCGCGTATATTATTTAAATTGATTTCCCTGACGTTTCGAAAGCTTTGCAGCATTTCGTGGTCGCAGGTAGACTAAGATGACAAGCGTCTTTACAAATATTTCTAAAAAAAAAGCAACTACCTGTTTGGAACCCAGTCCTAAAAATAATCAAGTCCCAAACAGCACGCAACACTGTAAAAGATAATGATATTGTGAGTGATTACTGCGTGGATCGAAACGATTTTAATTAATAATATTGTACGGTAGATTAAAATATTTTTTTTAGAAATATTTGTAAAGACGCTTGTCATCTTAGTCTACCTGCGACCACGAAATGCTGCAAAGCTTTCGAAACGTCAGCGAAACCAATTTAAATAATATACGCGATTTAATCCGGTTAAACTTTGTTTTATTATAATACATACAATATACTGTATTGTACACCATGAAAATAGTAGTAAACAGGAACAACGTATAAATTATGGTATGGTCTTATCGCCAAAAGCGATATCTTCCAGACAACCTTTACCTTTATTGTAATTTATTAATTAATTTATTTAATTCTTTATGCACAACAGGGTACAAAGGCGGTCTTAACGCCATAGGCGTTCTCTACCAGACAATAATAATAATTCTTGTTATTCTTATCAATTAATTGTTTGTCTTTGATGAAAGAGATTAGACTCCACGACACAGGGAATCCTAGTGTGGAGGCTTGTGTCCTTTGTATTCTTTGTAACTCTACTTTGAAAAATAAAGATTTTATTATTTATTTATTTACGCAACATAACCAGCCTATTACTGTCCCACTGCTGATTACGGGCCTCTTCTCAGAATGAGAAGTATTCAAGCCTTAGTCTACCACGCTGGTCTAGTGCGGTTTGTTGCAATACACACCATCGATAACTGTATGTAGCACTATCAGGTGTGAAGGTTTCCTCACGACATTTTCCTTCACCCGTAAATGCGCACAGCCAAGTTGTGGAATTCACTGCATCTGGCAATGCAGATCTGTATTTCTGGGCACTTACAAGTCTTACAACCCTAACGCCTTAGAAGCTGGAGTGAATCGGCACCAAATAGGTTTGCTCGCTCCATCGTTCATCACATCTTGACAAAGCTGTCTAGATTGCGGTCTAGAGCAGATCAATATCTCATTTAAAAAAACCGTCCGAAAAGTATGATAATGTTTCAATGAACAAATTAGCCTATCCCATTCCATCACTGAAAATAATTCTCTTAGTTAAATTTTTAATACTCGTAGTTAGTTGTACACCGTCACTAAATAGTAAACATTTAACTGTCCCCAGCCAGAAAGCGACAAAATTAACAGCAACATTGCAGTTCAACAGTTATAATTGTTGCACTGTTAAATTTGCTGCGTCATTAACGCCAGTTATCTGCAATATAACCACTACCACAAGGTTTAGGTTTAATTTTACAAGTGTTATATAATATCACATATCGTACAAATTTTAAGAAATCATTTTAGCACTTTTGGTGCATGTAGGTAGCTAAGTTTGTTTTTGTTTTTAAAAGTTCTTTATTAGTATAATTTTTACATAAGTTGATACAAAAACCAGACACAGTCCAGTATATATGACGCGCTAGTGTTGCCATCAATTAGTTTACACTTTCTTGACAGGACTTAAGTATTATTCTCGTATTTATTTAAGTTTTTTTCTTTGGCATCGATTGAACATAGCTCATAACACCAAAATATATTAATTAATCTAAACCCAGACTTTTGTTTTATTATAGAAATTCTATATTTAATGTTCGTAATTTTTATAAGTTTCGTAAATAGTTATATTTTTCATAATTCACTTTAAATTTTATATTAACCAAAGATTTATTTTTTTTGCCAAAAAGGCCTTGTTTCCAGTATATTTAAAGAAAAATACTTGTCGTATGGTATCTCAATATCACAGAGACATGACATTTACCGCCGGTAGTACCCGGCGGTAAATGTAATATATTAATCTTTATTACTGGGTCAGTATTGAATTTTTCTTCCTGGCGTTGGTTGAACATTGCGCCCTCTAGTGTAATTTGAGAGTAATATAGCTTTCCATAGCTTAATATTAATTTATACTCGGACTCAGACCAATTAATGTCATTACTATATCGAATATCGATGCTTACAACGCAATCTATTGCCATTTTGAGGTAACTAGTTTATAAAATGAATTACTTTTAAATTACAATGAAATCTTTTGAAATAAATATCCTTTATTTCTAGAATTTGCTATGTAATTTATTAATCATGAAATTTTGTAAATCATACTGATTTTTGTTGTATTTGTTGTACTTTGCAAAGATCATCAAAGATCAAAGAAGATACCTTTTGGTTTAGCAAAGTTTAAGACTTGATCATTTGTATTAATTAAATTAATGTTATAAATAATGTTAATATTATGATAATTATAATTGGAATATTCTAATTAGATTAATGAAATGATTAATTTAAAAGTTGTTAATTTAATTTCGTGGTTCTGATAATTCCGCTTTATATTGTTTCATATTTTAATATCTGGCATGATTTGTTGGTTTATATAATGTTTAGAGATTATCTAAATTAATATTAGTTTTATCACGACGACTGGTTAATTATTTTAGTGTTAATTTATAAATTAAAATGTATTTAGTGACTCCGTTGGGTCTATTTGTGTTATAGTAATATCAAGATGGAGACACTGTGCTTTGCGCGGGTTGTCATTGTTTTTCTAAAACTTCTTCTTCTGGTCAGTTCATGTAATAATCGGAAAATACATAAAAATAATAATAATTTGGAGTAATGAGAAATTTATTTCGTGATGAATCCTGATGAAACCTTGAGCTACGCGCCGACATGTACAAGCCGCGTCAGCATTATCCGCCATCATTCATAATTCATTTTCATTAGCTTTTAAATTAGTTCACTACCGATCATCGAACGCGCCGTGTGTTCTCACATACCTATCAATATCACATCAATATCATTTAATCTTTAGAACTAAGTATTTCTGTCTGAACTTTGGTGTTAATTTGGTGCAATAAACTATTGGTCTTCAAAGGACTGGTATCATTTATAATTATCATATCAGCATATCAGTAAAGTTGTTCGGTATCTACAATACCCTACAACTACCTATAGTGAATTATAATTTACACAGTTAACAGTTTTTGATTAAACTACAGTAAATCAAATGTCGTCGTATGATGTATGTATATCATTTTTCCTTATAAACTCAAAAAAAACTAGTCCAAATAATAAACAAAGTCACTGCCCCACTAAACCTATCACACACAGTTGCCAAACTATGGCATTTCTCACCAACTTTGCAACAAATCCAGCATTATTTGTAACTGTAAGGCCGTTTCACAGTAAATAGGTGGACGAGCGTGGTCCCAAATAGCTGGACATCTGCGCTTAATGCACTCGCAGTCGCTTGTATGAACGATGTTGTTGGAGCTGTGGTGGATCGGGGTTTTTGTGGAATATCTGGGTATACCCAAACCTTTCAGACTGCTTACTTTGGTTGGTGAACATGAAAAATTAACTTTTATAGTTATCAAAAGTTTTCTTGTGAGCGATGACCGATCAATTAAAATTAACCTAATCTAATCCCTTTTTTTCGTGGTATAATCCTCATGGACGCAATCCGCTAGGAGAAGGCGGAGTCAGTATCGGACTCTTATAGACTAAATAAAGGTGCTCGTCTAACTACCTTCTGGTTCTTCGGGATAGTCTCTGTATTTTCTAACCACCCCCGACAAATAGGTACTGACACGCCACTATTAGGCGAATTGCTTCACCCTATGTGGCCTAAAGTCAGCTGCATCCTTATCGATGGTGAGTGCGGAAAACTGCACGCCAAAGATAGACAGAGTTACTTTCGTACGTGCAATATAAGTGTGGATTATGTTTGTTTAACACTTAAAACAAATGCCAACACTGTATCATAATTGCTCCTACTCAGCCTATAGTAAAAGCCCCTGTTACCGACAATGCCCCATTGTTCGACGAAAAAACAACCAAATTCATAAAATAAGAGCAAAATTATAATTTGGTATACGGTTAAATATATCTAATAAACATTTAATTGTTAAATAGTACGGTCAACCGAAATTCAGTGGTAACAGTTTGACATTGATAGCGCCTTTATTTCGTAAGCAGTAAGGGTGGTTTTCTAATTCAAGTGTTACCACTGTCATGCAGTCGACTGTACACCAGAAGTACGTAAAAAATCATCACGAAAGCAAATATGTATTTAAAAATACTTGCGATAGTCCCTTAAAGTGTCGAAAATTGGGGATTTTACTACATAACCCCCAATCTCGAAACATTCTACTTTCCCCAAATCCGCACACGCCACACCACACGCGGAAGTGTTTTAACGCGCCAAACATTTTAGTTGCTCATTAAAAGTGTAAGTTGTTACATTGTATCGTTGCTGTTTGTTCAGGTTTGTCAATCAGCTACTATGTTGCTGAGTTCTGTCAAACTAGGTTTAGTCACCCAAAGTTTGTTAAATTGTTTGTTATTTCGTTCAAAAGTTTTTTGAATAAACCGATATTTAAACTGTCTCATGGCTTAATGAAGTGGCAGTGGGCTGGCCATGTCTGTCGAAGGTCCGATGGCCACTGGAGCAGACGAGTCCTTGAGTGGAGACCGCGAATCGGCAAACACAGCGTAGGGCGCGCGCTTCCGCCCGTTGGACCGACGACCTGAAGAACGTGGCTGGGGGGGACTGGATGCGGAAGACCGAGGACCGAGTATTGTGGCGCAACTTGGGAGAGGCTTAGGTCCAGCAGTGGACTGCGATAGGCTGAGTTGATGATGATGAATATTGCAATTGGTAATGAAAAATGCTTCCTGAGTTCCTTGACTTTAAGCATGATTTTTAATATAGTAAAATAGAATGAATTGATTATTATTATGTGATTAATAATTCACTCGTTTATTTAATAATTTCTTAATAATTGTAATAAAAATTGATATTATATAAATAAAATTCAACCGCGATTTTAGTTTATAAGTTAGGTTTAGGGATTTTTTTCGGCGGATGGAGTCCCTAACGAGATTCTCCGCCACCCGCCCGGTTAAGCAGTTAGGGTACCTAATTTCCTATTTTGGGTATCGATCTGCGAGAGTCCATTCGAAAAAAAACAAAACAATCATCCATACGGTCGCCTTCGTAACATTAGTAGGATTAATAGTATTTAGTGGACTTTTTAGTACTTCACTCTAGTAATAGAGGAACAAAACAATAAATAAAAGCCTGCCAATTTTTGTGCTCCGGCAAAACAAATGACCCGAACGGAAATTCAATACCACGGCCGTTTGACCTTTAAAATCTATTTACGAAGAAACGGTAAATAAACTCAGACAACTCAATTACCAGCAGTTGATACCTAACCCTTTAAAAATGTCGTTAAACACCAGTAAAACAGAGCCGAACATCCCCGAGCGATGATTTGCGACCCGTCAATAAGGGTTAATTAAAAGCTTTCGAGTTTTTGTCACCAATGATGGCCTTTGTTAATCAACGTTCTTTTGATGTGAACTGTAATTATTTTTTCATAAGAATTATTTACCACTAGCGTATGCCCATGGCATAGCCTGCATTATATATTATTAGGAATCGGCGGAATAAAATGGCAACACTTCGCTATGACAGATTGACACCCCACCAAAGTCGGCCATATTGATTGTCGGCGGTTGGAGCGTAATGTTGAGAAGGACACGGTTTTAAAATGAGTTTGTAAGAGTAGCCTCTTTTTTGTAATGAGCCAGTACAATGTCCCACTTCAAAAGAGGCGAGGCGTTTTTAATTTAGACGGTTCGCGGTACAAATGAGGAGAGACTACAAACCTATTCATTTCGTACATGCGAGTTGAATCTTACAATTGTATGACTTTTTTATAATGTACTGAACTTAACATTGAAATTTTTGATTATAGAAAATGAATACTAATGAATGAAGATAATAATTTTGAAAAGTAATAACGTCTAAAAACTAAAAAAAAAAAAAAATTAGTCAGTCCCTGTTTTATTATTTTATGAATGAGTCTGAATACGCTTTATTGCATTTAAAATTACTATAACTATACAAAAATCTATAGTGTCCGCTACATGTAAACATTATTATTTCATTCATTCATGCATGTCCATGCCCATCGTTTATCGTCCTGTCCCAGTCATCATGTTTCAGGCATACTAACAGAATCTTCTTCCAATCATCCGCAAACAGATCATAATTCGGATTACAATCCAAGAGTTCGTTGAGTGCAGTGAGAGTACGAGGTACTGGCGATTTAGCTCGCGCTACAGTGCGACACGAAGGCACAGCAAAAAGCTTGTGCTTCCTGTTGCGGTGGTAATTGACCGGTGCAAAGAATCGTGCCAGCTCATTATGCAGATCTGGTGCATCAATGGACCCGCGAAGAGTTTTACATGCTGTTGTAAGCTGATCACATGCTCTTCTTACCTCAAGTGAGTTGTAACCGAGGCACCCGAGTAGAAATTTGGTTGGGTAGAGAAACGGATAATAACCATGTACGCGCTTATAAAGGTACCTCAGGAATGCTTTTTGCACCTTTTCTAACATAAGCGCGTAGGTATTTTCGTGAGGGTTCCAAACGCATGCACTGGACTCGAGTTTGGTCCGAACCAATGCAATAAATAATATTTTAATGACATGTGCATTGCGAAATTCTTTTGAGTTTCGCAGAACGAATCCTAATCTTCGGTACGATTCTTTAGCCGTTAGCAGCATGTGGTCATGGAATGTGAGCTTTCGATCGAATGTGACTCCCAAATCTTTCATAGCTGTAGTTTTAATGATAGTTTTATTGCATAACTTGTATTCAAACTCTATTGGGTGCCGCATTCGACCGAAGGACATGGCATTGCATTTGGAGAAATTGAATTCCATTCTGTTCTCTACACTCCATTGATAAATCGCATTTATGTCTTGCTGAAGTGCTAAACAGTCTTCTTCGGAGTTAATTTCGAGGTATAATTTCAGGTCATCGGCATAAAGCAGACATTTTGAGTGGCAAAGTACTGTAGGAAGATCATTAATCATTATCAAAAATAATAAAGGTCCTAAAATTGAGCCTTGGCTGACTCCGGAACGCGTATGATAGGGACTCGACTCGTATATCCCAAGCCTGACAAACTGCTGACGATCACGTAGGTAGTCCGCGAAAAATTGGAGAAGAGCTGGAGCCAGTCCTATTTTACTAAGTTTCGCCAGTAGCATGTCATTATTGACCCTATCAAAAGCCTTCCGAAAGTCAAAGTAAAGAACATCTACTTGTCGACCACGATCTAAGCTAGAAGAAATATATTCCACCAATGTAAGGAGATTGGTGTTAACGGACCTTTTACTCCTAAAACCATGCTGTTCGTTACATAAATAGTGATTTATTTGTACTGATATATTCTTGTGGAGAATGTTCTCAAAGACTTTGGCTGGCGCGGATAAAATTGCGATTGGACGGTAATCCTCAACGGATCCTTTGTTGAGGGTTTTGGGTATAGGTGTTACTCTTGATAGTTTCCATTGAGACGGATATGTACCAGATTGCAAGGCTAAATTAAAAATGTGGCAAAGAGGATCGCACAAAATATTTTTCGAGCATTTAATTATAAATGGGGGAATATTATCTGGACCAATAGAGCTATTAGGCTTAAGTTTATTGATGGCTGTTTTAATGTCTTCGGGGCACAAATTACAAATATTTATAAAGTTACTGTTAATTGCGTCGTCTGACACATTTACTTGATCAACATTTAATTGCGGAACCTCTGGTAGAAAGACATCAGAAAAGAAGTCTGCAAAAGCCTCAGCTGCTTTAGTTCCTGAGTTGGTTATTCCCTTAAATGTAACACTGGGCTCGAAACCACCTTTGCACCTAAGGCTGGAGATGTGTGACCAAAACCCGCGAGGGGTTTTCTTTATGCTACTCTCTATACGTCTCATGTACAAGGAATATGCTACTGCAATGCGAGCCTTTAAACATGTTCTTAGGTCACTAAACAAAATATAAGTGTCATCATAGTTGGTACGTTTCCATTTTTTATGTAGTCTGAGCTTAAGCTTTTGATCCTGAATAATATCATTTGTGAACCATACAGGATAACGTTTATCTATAAGCTTCCGTCGACGCTGTTTAGGCATGCACATGTCAAAAATACTATAAATAATGTTGTAGAAATGTTGGGTAGCATTGTGTACATCATTAGATTCAAGAACCTTCGCCCAAGCTTTTTTATCGGAGAGTAACGAATAAAGCTGCTCATAATTGCATTTGTTGAAATTCCAATCTTTGGCAGTGTCTATATTACTAGGTTCAATCGAATCAGAGTAATGAGCTATATCGATCCTTACCTCAATGTTCAGCGCCGGGTGATATGCGTCGATTGGTACTATTCCCTCAGTAGCCGTAACGAGTGTCTCTCGCGCACTAACGTTCTCTTGGATTAATACGACATCTAACATTCCTCCATACAAATTTTCCACAACATTCATCTCAGTCAGACTACAAAATGACACAAAATAACAATAATAATTCTTAATATTTAACGACGCACTATTTAAATTAATATCACCTAATATTATTACAAGACCTTTAAGGTTATTTACTAATTCTTCGACTTTACAGAACCACCTCATGTAATCATCATCACTCACAGTCGGTTTTATATATACGACACATATGTGGACAGTTCGACCGCACCATGTAAACTTAGCCCATAAGTCCTCTCCACAGTCTGTTTCAAGCTCCCGGCAGCGGCGCAGCACTAGAGGTGTGCGCGCAGCAAGCATGACTCCTCCACATGGCGTGCTTCTATCACGTCGTAACACATTCCAACCATCAGGAGTGAGTTCTGCGTCCTCGATAGAGCTATCAAGAAAGCTCTCTGTGACAGCAACTAGATTATGTTCTAGTAGTGACAAGTTTGTTCGCCATGTAGAAAGTTTTGTCTTGAGACCTCGGACATTCTGGTAGTGAACATTGATGCTTGTTGTTTTGTTATGTGGCTCTTTAGTTACGAAATGTCTGCTGGATATTAGATTGGGCTTCTCCAGATACCGTGTAGTTACCCTTTTATGTGTTATCCAAGGTTTAACTCTGGCGTTTATCAGCCACACTTCTACTGAGTAGCACTTTTCATAACAAACAACAGGAACACCAATCTTGTATGACTTATAATTTCCCCTAGGCCGTAGTTCTTCAACAGTGCAAGTATCAGTGGGACATAAATGGTTCAGATAGTCGCGTATCTCGTTAGCGCTGGACTCCATATTCCATAGCTGGAGATGTTTTCGCACTTCAACAGCTTTTAAAGTTGTTACTGTGGGACCAGCGGTGCCACATAAAGATGCAGGTCGGCGAGATTTTTTCTTAACTTCCGTCCATTCATTATCATCAAATGACGTGTGGTCATCGGTCACACTTTTGTGATAGTTCTCATTGGATTTTACCGCAGGCTCCTCGTCTATGATGGTGTTAGTTTGAATAACAGCACATTGCTTGGAGTCAAAGACATTGTCTTCTGGACTGAAAGAGACTAGACCCCACGACACAGGGAATCCTAGTGTGAGGTCTAGGGCTTCAACCAATGTTATGTATATTTTTTGGCACAATAAAGAAATTTTTATTTATTTTATTTTATTTTATTAAGATATGACTGTAACTTTGGTGTCATATCGTCGGAGTCCATATGTGACGGTAACTTGGGAGCATCACAGTGTTGCTCGGCCCTTTTCTGTTTCCTCTGGTTTTTTGCTTTTTGTGCTATTTGGACAGGAGGAGGAGAGCAATTCTGTAAGGATGTTATAGAAAGTGGTTGCAGTTGTGGGGCAGGATCTATAGAAGCAGTTTTTATGACATTACTTTGCTTTAATTGTTCGTTAAGAATGTCAATTTGCGATGCGTAACTAGCTAGCTTTACATCGTATTGCGAAATAAGAGCTACAGCTTTGTTAAGATGTTCTTTTAATGTTTCCATATAGTATTATGTAGTATTGTAGCGAAATGAAATCGCAACCGTCGACTGGTGGATAGAACGCGACGCTTTCCTCTTTGGCTCTCATCTACTCACTCACCTTACACACAAAATAGAAGAGCAGCGCGACAAAAATATTGAAGTGGTACATTTTATAAAGTTGAGCCGTCATTACAATTTTCTGTCATGTACGGGACAAATGTACTGCCTCTTGTAAGTCCTACTCAACACTATTGGAGCGGGGCGCACACTTCGCTACGAGTCGTTGAACAAGACGGACGTTCTATAGCCCGCCATGACTTATCCTTTTATTTCGTAATAATGAATATTGATGTAATTACTTACTAATACCTAACCTAAAAATACAGTGCTCTCATGCTTTGAGAGTCTTAATGTGACTATTATTGAACATACCCGCCTAGCCCCTGATAAGCAGACATTACTTTTAACTGTGAAAGTATGGTCACACCTATACATTTTTATCCTATAAACGTGCTTGTTGCTAATAATATATATAATTCGGATTTTCACAGAAAAATACTATAGAACATCCCTTCGGTAAATGCTTAATTTACTGGGATAAATAGTAGCCTTTATCGATTTAAATTATGGAAAGAAAAAATCGCTCACGAGCAGGATTCGAACCTGCGACTCCTGGCTCAGTACGCCAGTGCTTTAGCCACTAAGCTACCGTGAACACTGCTCGTGGTAACGAAATTCTCATCCACTGGGAACATCTTTGGGTGACGTCAGCGATATCTTATTAAGAAACAGTAAAATTGACGAAATTGCCAGTTGTTACTGTCATATCCGACTGTTTGTGACACAGGTTTGTGACAAGATTAATAGGAAAACTTGCAATCCTTGCAAAAGACAGCAAATATTGACACTTGACAAGACGTTGACAACTTAACCTGACAGATGTCGTTTTTCGTGTTGCCATCCGCCATGAAAAATATCTACTATCATTAAATAACTTCTTGCTTTTCTTTTAAATGGAGGTGTTTAATTATATTTTTTTCATATGTTCCGAGATTCTTATTTTTGCTGCTTTTACATCAGTATAGTTTGGTGCTGGTTTGTCTCGGAATAAACAACCAACGTCCACACAAAAAGCGGACATCGCCTTTAGGTACTGGTATATCTGTGTGCCAAATGTCAACCAAATCTGTTCAGCCGTTTCAGCGTGATAGAGGACAAACAAACATCCATACTTTCGTATTTATATATTTGTAGGATTTTATTTGTGGCGGTAAATAAAAGTACGTCTGAATCGTCTTTGATATAGTTTTAGTGTGTTAATAAATATTTTAGGGATTTTAGAAATTCGATTTGGAAATTATTTTACCTAAAAACTAAATTAAGATTTTTATTCCTTATGGGCTTGCGTTTGACCACCACCCACAGACCAGTAATCCTCTAGACGCCGATTAGCCAGACACCCCCGGTCACAACGCATATGCAGTACCACTGCATATGACATGCCCCGCTGCCAATCAGACGTCAGTCCGTCAGCGAGCGGCACCAATCATACGGAATCATGCCACTGAACTTTTAAGTCGACCAATCATAACGCGCCCCCCGCCCCCCGGTCCCCGCCAACATTTTACGACTGCGTTCTCATGCAAAACTTTGTTTAAGCGGCGTCTTGAGGCTAACTGGTCTGTGCCGCCACCTCACTTGATTGGAGATAACTAGTCTATGATTTTTTTAAACATTAAGTTATTAATAGTATTATGAACCCAGGCTTATGGGCCTTTTGCAATATAATTTAGGCAACAGCCTTAGTTGTATTGCAGCTGTTATGGGCAAAAATAGAATTAGGTGGGCCTTTAACTGTTTCGCCATTGTATACTATGAAAAAAATACAGGTCACTATCTAGCTATTATTATAATTATGTTAAAATTACTAATTACAAGTTACATGCTTCTGTTTAATTGAATCAAAGCAATGAAATTTATATACATACATACATATTATCACACCTGTTTCCCACTGGGGTAGGCAGAGACTATTGATTTCTACCTGCAATAAAATTTGCACAATTTTTTTTTATGTGATCTTTAATAAATAAATAAATATTTCCGGACGTTTAACATAGCACCATCTAGTCCCAAACCAAGCAGAGCTTTTACTATGGGTACTAGACTATGGATATAATACTTCAATACTTTTTTTTTGTAAATACTAATAATACTTGAAACACCCGGACCAACACAAAAACTTATGTTCATCACATAAATATTTGTGTCCTGTAGGAATCGAACCCACGACCTCGTGATCAGCAGTCCGACACTTGAACCACTAGACCACAGACGTCATTAAAACCCACAAAGGTACTTAATTCCATGATAGTGTTTCTTGGTTATTATCCAATCACAAATAATAATAAGCAAGGAAATGTGTTAATTAATATTCAATTAATTAACTCAACTACCTAGTCATGTTCTTATAGCTGTAAATATTATACATATAAGGGCGGGCACACAAGGCAACCACCTATAATTGGCTTAGCGTAATTATAATTACACGGAAATTACGTAATTTAGCAACTAAAGTAAACTATAATTTGGTGAGTTTACAATTTATGTTAATTATACATAACATAATATTTGCCTCAAAATCTTGTTTAAGAAGCCTAACAGGTAGAGAAGAGTTAACTTTATGCTATCTATAGATAGGTACCTAAATCTAAATTGGCATCTCATAGAAAATTTATATTTGTCTTGTATGAAGACAAATATTAATTTCGTGTTAAATAAAACAGCCAAGACATGATTATGTTAAAAGATAAATACAGCATAACTGTTTTTTTTTCTTTGTTTAATAAAGGGCTTTGTCGCCAATGCGAATATGTCGCCCAATACAAACAAATAACTAAATTCTACTACATTACAATGTACCATAATTATACAAAGAAAAAAATGATAAAGATAAAAGATAAAGATATTTTATTTTGCAAATATGGGTACATGGTACATAACATACAAATATTTGTGTGATTAACATAAGTGTTTGTGTTGGTCTGGGTGTTTTCTATGTACTATAAGTATGTATTTACGAAAAAAAAAATGTACATAAGTATTATATCTATTGTCTAGTACCCATAGCACAAGCTCTGCTTAGTTTGGGACTAGATGGTGCCGGGTAAACAAGACGCGCAGCGAAATAATATGAAATAACGCATTTGCGGTAACCATCAGTTAGTTTCAATTTATCAACGCATTGGGCAATATCATAACAAAAAGATTATTTCGTCGCGTATCGATCAGTATCAATTTTAGCATTTTATATCATATTCTGTAGTCAATCAATATATCATTTTTATCTATCAAATCGTATCATTTAAATGCACCTTACCCGTACACTATTAGATTATATTCTATTATATGCTTTTTCACCTCACATTATTGAAAATCTACTCTTTCAGTGCCCTGGCTGAGACCAACAGCGGATTTGCTAGCTCACTGGTGTACCCACCGCATAATTTTTAAACAAGAAAATTTCCTAGATTTCCATCATCGACCACATCCTGACGAAGCTGTCTAGATTGCGGTCAAGAGCAGATTATCATTAAAAAAAAATACCTAGAGACTGTAACAATTACCTATATTAAGAAGAGTATATCCGTGGAGTTTCTTGCCGGTTCTTCTACATCACCCACAATTTGGAACTGTGCAACTAGAGCCTAACGGTTCAAATGTGGCTGTAATTAGGTTTATTTGAAATACAAGACATTTGATTTTGATATTAATTTTGATGAGACTCACTCTTCACGAAATTTCTACCATACATACATATTATCACGCCTGTTTCCCATTGGGGTAGACAGAGACTATGGATTTCCACCTGCTACGATCCTGACACCTCTTTCGCTTCATCTACGTCCATTAAACTCGTCATGCATGCTCGTCGGTTTAGAGAACTCTTAACCTGGCATTTTTTGAGAACGTCCGCGATTTGACCATACTATTATTATTTCTACCATATTATTGAATATTTCTTTCGTTCACCTAGTCACCCGTATAAGATGCCATAACGGAGTTTTATTTACTACATCAAATAGCGTTAATAATCAGGAAGCGTTTTAAAACAATTTCCAAACAGTCATTTGAAAAACAGACAATCAAATAAAAACCTAATAAAACAAAACAAAAAACAATGGAAGATCGGAAACGCGGCGAAAATACACGTAACACGCAAAATTATAGAAAAAAATGGTGACATTGGACACATCCAATTTAATCAGTATCAATTTCGTAAAAAAAAAACACATTTTCGGCTCCCAGCAGACACGTAATATTTATGCGATTTTTTTTCGCACTCGTGTCCGGGAGTGCATTTGAAATTCAGATTTTTTCTCCTCCCTCTCCGGATTGGGCTATTATTCAAATTTATTTGGGCTGGCCAATGAGGAAACGCAACGAAACCAGCGATCAACAAGGTTTCAGTTGTTTGCCCCGCCAAATGGATTCGCTTCGTTTTTGATGAGTTTATAATGTACTTGACGGATGATAAATAACATTTGGGATGTGATAACTTGGTAAGTGAGGGTGATAAGTTTCGTGGAGCAAAATTGTGGTGCTCACAAACTGTGGTCAGTCTAAGTGTCATTTATTTTTATGTTTGATTATACATAAATGTTACACAGCGTATACTTATGCCCAGGCCGCACTCATCGCGATAACGCGAATAATTGCGTTATGTCTTATAGTGCGGTATATTTTAGAATTTATAATAATTAATAACAAGGCAGAGTCAAGATTATGGAACCCGATTTTTTGGCTACCTACAGTAAATGTAGCAATTAAAATTGGACGCCACAAAATACAGAACTACCACGTCGTTCCTTTTGTTTTGGTTCATGTGTTGCCGTGTAAACTCGTGTATATTCGGGATTATGGCGGTAAAACATCGCGATTCGCGACACTTTGAAGTACGTGGCCATGCACATTCGCCGTAGGCTGGAAACGAAGTTTTATCGCACGAATACGTTCGCGATGTGTGCAGCCCCAGCACTATAGTAGGTAATTGCTAAAAAGCACAGCAATTTGTGGGCAGCGAGTTTTCTAAGTTTTATACATATTCATCCAGGATGCAACTTAGTTTGATATAGAGTTTATTTTCCGTTTTTTCTTCCATGTATTTCTGTTATAATCACCCGCTTTAACGATGAAGTGAGAGAGTGCTCTGTACAGTTTTCGATGATGTATTTAAATTATGTTTATGTTCCATGTGGTGCCGGACGTAAAGAATTGCACCACCCTATATCTTCTCATGGGTGTCATAAAAGGTGACTAAGGGATTCACCAGAGGATGGGCAGCAGCGTTCTCTGAGTATTTAACCAACCAACTGCGATCGCCAACCCGCCTGCTAAGCGTGGCGATTATGGCATATCCCCCCAACGTATGCTTGGGGGAGGCCTGTGTCCAGCAGTGGACGTCTTTCTGCTGAAATGATGAATGATGATGATTTAAATTATATATTATATTTCAATTCTGGGAAGAGACCCGTATTCAACTATGAAACCAGAAGATTTAAATTAGGTTTATTGCGATCAACCATGCGTTTGCTTACCGTGATATTTCGTAAAAGAACAGTTACATAAACAGTTATTTAAAAAAAAACATTTGCGTTTATAACCACATATCGAGTCCGAGTTACGTATTACAATAATTAATTTATTTATTTACAAAAAAACAGTTAAACTATCCTCTAAGAATAAAGAGAGGAAACAAAAAATAAAGACAAAAGAAGCTCGTTCAGAAAAAGAACACAACATTTAATTACAGCTTGATAAAAAGAAAATTCTATTCTATTTTCTACTTTATTCAATGTCACACAATGCTTAGAAGAGCGGCAACGTCGCATACTATTATTGACCTAATTAGTCAGTGTTTGAATGAAGGGGTGCAACGTTGCCATTTCTCTGTTTTGGCATCGTTCTGCATCCTCGTATGAGAATAATTACTTCATTTCTGTGCCTCATATGCTATTTAAAATCAGCCAAGCATGAGTTGGACACACACAAGAGATTCTGTGCTATTTTAAGAGATAAATGTTATAGAAATATTTATTTATTGTATTAAGAAAGATTTTATTTTTATTTTTTTATTGTAAACGTATGAGTACAGGTTAACTTACATACATTGTTACAATGCAACAGTTTGCAGTTGTCATGGGCAAAGGTAACCGTTTAACATCATGTTTGTTATGTTTTGATTTAATTGTGCGCGACAAGTCCCGTAAACTTAGTTCAATATGTAAATTTAGATATAGAATTAAATTAATTTTAACTGATTAAATTACCATTTGAAATTCTGTGGATTACAATGCATCTCCATAACATGGACGAATAAAAAAGACGGACAGAATCTCGCTAAACATTAAGTGAAGTTCACTTAAAAGTGCGGGCTGGCACGCACATATTCACACCCACAAAAAGCCGCGATTACGCAACAAATCTCGTGTGACAGTAGTCATTGTCGTAGTGTCACAAATAAAATAACAATATAGATCTGGTGTGTTAAAATGCTTTCAAAATTATAGTAGCTTAGGAAAAAATTCTATGCGAGATTCCGTCCGCCTTTTTTTATTCTTCCGAGCTCCATAATATCAAAAATGACAGCTGCGCTGGAGCTCCTTTGACTATGGAACCTATCTAGATGAGTCCAGCTCAAACTCGTTTGAGCCAAAAAAGTTTTCAGATTTTTATTTCTGTTTTATGTGACCCCTACATAACATAACATAACCAGCCCATTACCGTCCCACTGCTGGGCACGGGCCTCTTCTCAGTACGAGAAGCTAAGCCGATGAGAACGTGAGTGCCCGCGGCGTTTCGTTGTTTTTGTGAATAGAGATCAAAGAAGTGTGAGTAGGCATACAACTTGTGATTTTTGTGGATACGTCGTGATTACATCTAAGAGGCACGCTGTCTATTTTTAAGTCCCCAGATTAAACTGTGGGCCACATGGTAATGTATAGACGAAATACATAACAAAACCAGCGCTTTACTGTCCCACTGCTGGGCACGGGCCTCTTCTCAGTATGAGAAGACTAAGGCCTTAGTCCACCACGCTGGCCTAGTGCGGGTTGGCGAACTACACACACCATTGAGAACTGTATGGAGCACTCTCAGGTGTGCAGGTTTCCTCACGATGTTTTCCTTCACCGTTAAAGCAAGTGATAATCGAATATAAATCCGCACATGAATTCGAAAAGTCAGAGGTGCGGGCCGGGATCGAACTCACACTCTCCTGCATGGAAGGCAAGCGCTCAACGACTAGGCTATCACTGCCGTACCCCTAAATCAATGCAAAAACAATAAAACCCTTATAACCAACTATTGAGTGAAATATTTATACCTTAAACAAGGCCTTAGCGGTTTTTTTTTTTTTTTTTTTTTTTAAATTATTATGGCCTGGTTGCTAAGACCTTTAAGCCAAGTCATTTATTTGTTATATATGTGAGTAGTTTTATGGCCTGGTTGCTTAGACCCTCCAGCCAAGTCTTTAGTTTACTCACCCTAGTAAAGTGATGGAAACTTTACCAGGTTTTTGAGCGGATGATGAGAAAATACGAAAGTCACGTTTTTCAACTTTGTACCATTTACCCACACTTGTACAATTCTCATATGTACACCCGGCAAATTAAGTTGGACGACATAAAAAACATAAATGTTTATTAAAGTGCTGAAACCTGGCATCAGGACTGTAATTTGGGATTTAATGCCACGCCACTGACCGGGGGTTGTAACGAATAAAAAGGAGAATGTGAGATGGGGTATGTAAGATGGGTTCTGTAGAGTAATGAAAAAAGTGGAAGAAAATGCACTTCTTGTTTTATAGCGAAGTATAACCTCCATCATATAGTCCGTGTGGTGCCGGACTTAAAGAATAGCATCACCCTTATCTCTTCTCATGGGTGTCGTAAAAGGCGACTAAGGGATTCACCAGAGGATGGGCAGCAGCATTCTCTGAGTATTTAACCAACCAACTGCGATCGCCAACCCGCCTGCCAAGCGTGGCGATTATGGCATATCCCCCCCTTAATTGGGGGAGGCCTTTGTCCAGTAGTGGACGTCTTTCGGCTGTAATGATGAATGATGATAACCTCCATCAACATTTTTAGTGAGTCTTGTAATATGTAAAATTCAATTCAATTCAATTTATAATATTATTATGATACACAGGTAGGTACAGTTGTTATAACAGAAAATACACGCTGAAATTTTATACGCTTCTTTCCCGAAAAGGGATCAATTGTACTCATCATTATGAACAACTTTTACTATGGGACCAACCCTGAAATCGCGAAAAAAAACCAGTTGGTCCTTACATCTGTGTTCACTTCAATCGATAAATGTAGGGACCAACTGATTTTTTTTTTTCGCGATTTCAGGGTTGGTCCCATATTTATAATGTTTTTAATATGTTTAAAGGTTTTTGTTTTAGAAATATTTAAAAATGTAACAAATAAGTTTATACGTTAAATAAATGGAATAATAGACCGCCTTTGCACCCAGTTGGGCATGAAGAATTAAATAAATAAATAATAATAAAAGATTCCGTTCCAGATAAATTCTAAAATCGTCCTGTTTTCCCAATTCCAGTGCGGAATACTAAAAGTAATCAGAATTCTGCACAACGATTTTAAATCACACTGAAATACGATGCCGGGTGTATTTTAAATTTCCATTTGTTAAAAAAATCTGGGAAGTAATTTTAAATTTGGGAAAATTCCGTGTTCGTTATTTGGATCGGGGAATATTATTGTAAAATAATTTTTGACTTTCATACTGAGGGCAATTAAATAAATTAATAAAACATTTTTGCGATTCCAATTTCTACCGGTGTTTATTTTTACCGTTTTTCATTTGAGTTTTGAAAACATTACATTGTTTGGTTACGTTACTTTTGTACCTACACGTGTTACTTTTATGATTTTCGCACTTCAGTCCGAATTGGCAAACGCAGAGTAGAGCGCCCCCCCGCCAGTTGGACCGACGACCTGAAGAACGTGGCTGGTGGGCACTGGATGCGGAAAGCAGAGGACCGAGTGTTGTGGCGCAACTTGGGAGAGGCCTATGTCCAGCAATGGACTGCAGCAACATAAGTCGAAGATCCGTCAGTGCTCTACCTGATCTCTCTCCGGTCGTACCGGATTGCATCGGATTATAAGAGAGAGGGAATAGAGAGTGCATCACACTATACTTTAGGAGTGGTTCGTTGTCGATTTTACGGTAAACGGAACGCAGCCGTTTTCACGACGACGAAAACAAGTCTTCGAAACGGTCCCCGCTCGCAACTGGTTTGAAGACTGCCTGAAAATGATACTTTATGGTCATAGCAATAATGATCATTTTTCTTTGCTCTGATTGTCGCGGAAGAAGACTGGTTTTTCTAAGACATTGCATGTTCGGCTGTATTTTCAGAGACATTAAGTATAAATTCGCATCACACTTTCGAAGACTGGTTTGTGCAACGACGACTGTTTTATGAACGAAACGAAGAGTTATTAGACTTTTGCTTAAAGTTATACTTTATGTTCATAACAGTAAAGATCGTTTTTCTTTGCTCTGATTGTCGCGGACGAAGACTGGTTTTGTGAGACATTGCATGTTCGGCTGTATTTTCAGAGACATTAAGTATAAATTCGCATCAAACATTCGATTTTGGAACGACGACTGTTTCAATCAGAATAGTCGTAGATCAGAAAACGGTTATTAAAAACGGTCCGTCTTTAGAACGCTCACTCCTATGTCCCGCACAGATGGCTCGTCTCCGTTGAGATTGGCTGCCGTGACCAAAATTCAGCCAGGAGGACATTATTATAGCTTGATCAGAAATATACTAAACCCATTCTTGGGGTGCCACATTTGCTTTTTTATCACATTGCAGTGGAAGAAATGAGTTCTATTGGTTTTCAGGTTGTTTATTTTTCTGGTCAGTTTTTCTGTAAGAATTATACAACGTGTTATTGAAATAACTGAAAACCGCTTTAGGAGTCATTATACTCATCAGTGTGAACAAATTGTACCATAGGACTAACCCTGAAATCAGCTGTGCCCTATATTTGTATTCACATAAATCGACAAATAGTATAGGACTGATTATTTTACCGCGATTTCTGGGTTGGTCCCGTACGTGCGTACTAAAAGTTGTTCATACTGATGAGTATAATAACCCCTTAAGGCTAGGCTCCCAAAATGAGGTGACTTTTTGAAAACATATGCTGAGTCGAACACATGCTTGATGAATGTCAAATTTAGATACATGTTTTTTTGAACCTTTGTCCATCGTTTGATTAGACAGTTACATAATTACTTGATTTTTGTTCGATACTTTTATTTTTTGAAAATCATGCGTTTTTAGAGATTTTTCGAATATTTATCCTTTATTATTTAACTTAGCTATATAAAATATATGCAAATAGGAAAAAAATAAAGTTTATTAAATACTAGCTAGAGGAAATTTGTATAGATTGTTTAGTATTCATGTAATAAAAAGAAAACTGTTTTGAGATTTACGACATTTACTTCCGTGGTAAAACACGCGAGAATGATTTTATCGAAAATGAGTTCTATTGCAACTCGCATAAAATTGACGAGAGCGGCCCGCAGTTGCGGTGTGTAAGGGGAGTGCGAGGGTGGGAATTACGTTTTGGGAGCGTCCTCTTAAGAGGTTTTAGTTATTTCAATAATACGTTGTATAGTAAACATAATGGAAATTGAAACTCTTTACGATGATTAATGTCCACCAAAGAAATGTAAGTAATAATGACAAAAAAAACATCACAGCCTCAAAGTTGCCGTTGCCCTAATGTCTTGTCTATTAGCTTGCGGTCACGTTCCATCCCATCCTTGACATCCGCGTCACGTGACTGTATTGACATCTTGGAAGAGTGTAGTAATGAGCCGGTTGAGAAGAAAAACGTGTAGTAAAGATAATATTCTTTGTGATGAAGAAAAATTGTCTCGAAAGCAATTGTGAAAATAACGGGATAATTTACTTAAGCGCAAATCACACACAAAGCAAGTGCGGGTCTGGCGCGGATCGGGTTGGTAGTATGGCGGGTATATTATCCTGTTTTTACCCGACTGCGCCAGAAGGAGGGTTATGTTTTTCGAGTGTATGTATGTATGTATGTATGTATGTATGTATGTATGTATGTATATTTCTTTGGCACGCTCTGTAGCCTAAACGGCTTGATGGATCTTAGCTTGAGAGGTGTCGTTGGATTCGTCTTAATTGTGAGAGTGACACTGGGTATATCAAAATTATAAAAATCAAAATGGCCGCTTTTTGGAGCCATTTTATGTGACTTCTAAAATTTTTTTTTGCTCATCACCTATCGAGTGGGGTATCAAAATAAAGGGTTTTATAAATGGTTTACAAAAATATATACAACTTATATGTTTAAATGTAATTTGGAATGAGAAATGCTAAAAAACAACAAAATATTCAAAGTTAAAAATGAATTTGACTTTTCAATGAAAAAATTAATACCTAGTATGATAAATAAAACATGACGAAACTAAAAAAAAACAAATAAAAAACTTTATTAACAAAATCAAAAAACCCGACTGCGTGTAAAAATAACAGAAAAGATATAAACAAGACTTATCAACACGCAGGCGGAGGGTACCTATGAACTATTATGTAATTCATGACCAAAAACATACGTAGCCTCCGACTGCGTGTTGATAAGTCTTGTTTATATCTTTTCTGTTATTTTTACACGCAGTCGGGTTTTTGGATTTTGTTAATGAATTTTTTTATTATATGGACATCACACGAAACGCGGGCGCAGATTAGGCCCGCGGCGGGTGGAGCGCGGGAGCCGCGCGTGTCTCTCGCCACTACAGATAGTTCCCGCAGTGCCTCTATTTTGTTTTAGATTTTGTTTAAGAAGGTGGGAGTCCGATATACCCAATCATCTTCCCTAGCCGGAGATTTCCACCCGAAAACAAAAAAAAATATATATAGCAAAGGCGTGTATTTTATCAGGAAAATAGAATCATCTTAAATCACCCTTAAATAACAGCTCTTTATCTTTAACACCTCAATGTACACATATAACATATATCACAGAATAATTCGCATTACAATACGAGGTGTTCATCATCGTGGCTTAGTCACGTCTATCTGTCACTCTCGCTCCGTTTAACGTCAATAAAAGAATGAAGTCACTTTGTGGAGTAGCTGTAAATCTCGGGAATTAGGTGCTTTTAAATTCAGCGACGCGAAGAGGGTTAAATTAACTCGTACGATTTTGTTACGGCTATTCAGCCGTCCTGTCAACTCGGCTTAGATTTGTTCACTACTAGAAATACAGCTTACTCAAGTTGCATCTTAATGAAGCAGATACACACAGCTTTCGGTAGCCAATATTTTCATACTGGGTAGTTCCAGGTGTATACCTAGTCTCATTGCTTGCTGAACGGATGGCCGATGGGGCAGTAAAGTTCTGGAGTAGCGACCGCGTACTGGAAAGCACAGCGTGTGTAGGCCCCCCACAAGGTGGACCGACGACCTGGTGACAGATTACATCGCGTATATTATTTAAATTGGTTTTCCTGACGTTTCGAAACCTTTGCAGCATTTGTGGTCGCAGGAAGACTAAGACGACAAGCGTCTTTACAGATATTTCAAAATAAATAATTAATCTACCGTACAATTTTTAATCAATTAAAATTGTTTCGATGCACGCAGTAGTCTCTCACAGTATCATTTTGTTTTGTGTTTTTCTTTTAAATTACCAAAATCGTATCGCAACGTACCCATATCGTCACCTCTAAACAAGCCCCACCATCCGCTGACTCGGCGGCCAGACGCGTGTTCTTTACGACATACCCACAAAATATCGCCGCGTTTATTTGAATCGCAATGTTATCATCCCCTACTCGAGGGTGTGAAGCACCCTTATAATATTTTGTGTGTTTTTACATAGTTTTTGTTAAAGTCTAGAATTTTATGAGCTCTTGTTTTAAGGGATTCAAGTGTATAAGGTTATATCTGTTGGTAATAGTGTATCGTAAATTTGAGTTGTTTTGATAAATAGTTAGGTTTTAAGTAAGGATCAAGTTTATAGCTTGAGTTTAAGGAACTTGACATTTTAACTAGCTTTTCAAGATATACTACTTTCTTAGAGAGTTCAATGCTATAATCCCCTACTTGAGGACGTGAAGCATACATAGAATCAGAAAGAGAATTTTATTTGTGATACGTAGGTTAAATTATTTCATATTTGTCAAAGATTCAAATAAATTTTTTTCATTTATTTAAAAAAAAAAAAATATTTTTTTAAATAAATAAATTGAATTTTTAATTTTTTTTTTTTTTTTTTTATTTTTTTTTTTTTTTTTCTAAAATAAAATAATAAATTACAAAATTGATTTAGTAATAATACTGAGCAAGGTAAATTTGTGTCCAAAAATATAATAAGTACAAATTATGTCAAATTCTTTATCTGCAAAAAAATTTGATACACTTTAACAACATTTTTGACACAGCAATTTTTGCTTGCATAAATAAATCGTTTTGAGTGTTTTTACTTAGGTAGTTTTTCTTAAAGAGTAGAATTTTATGAGCTTTTTCTTCAAGTTTTAAGTGCTAAAGCTGTTGGAAACAGCATTTCATAAAATTGAAGATGTTTTTGATAAATAGTTTTGGTTTTGAGTAGGAATCATAACTTGGCTTTTTATTTCATTATTTTGAAGAAAGAGGTAGGGGTCTTGAACGCCCCTAAGCCACTACGACCTAATAAGATCTATTGTGATGCCTCTTGCAGCATTACAGCACCTCCCCAAGCTGCAAGTCAATAAGTAAAGTCGTAAGTGGGCCAAGTAAAGTGAGCAAGTAAAGTGGCCGTGGGACGGCAACTGCTCTGTCAGATGTGATAGGTAACATACTTGAAGCACGTGACCAGGGGGAGGGCTCATTGCTTGTTCTTCTGGATTTCTCCCGGGCGTTCGACGCAATAAACACTTCTCTGTTGATTTCTAAACTGTCATACTATGGGTTTGCAGCGGGGACAGTTGAGTGGTTTGCAAGTTATTTAACGGGGAGGACACAATATGTCGAGATACAGAAGGAGGATGGATCGACCTTATCATCACCTCCACGTCAGGTATTACGTGGTGTGCCCCAGGGATCCATTTTAGGACCTCTTCTTTATATTCTGTATAGTGCTGACATAACAAGCTCATTTTATTTTTGCAAGTATCACATGTATGCGGATGATATTCAACTATACATAAGTTGTAAACCTACTGACACTTTAGCAGCAGTACAAAAAATTAATGCAGATTTACAGAGAGTAGTTGCATGGTCTGAGCAAAATTCATTAGTTTTAAATCCAACTAAGTCAAAATTTATGGTGCTGGGCAGTAGGCAAATGATTGGCTCAATGCTGTCGGTTAAACCAGAAATTACAATTTTGGGCAAAGATATTGAAAGAGTAGAAACAGCATGCAATTTAGGTCTAACAATCGATCCTGAGCTACGCTTTGAAAAGCACATAAATATTTCCCTGAGGAATTGCTTTTATAGATTAAAAATTTTATATTCCATCAGAAACCACATAAGTGTGCAATTGCGGAAACAACTAGTAGATAGCCTGGTTTTGTCAAAGCTAAATTACTGCGACACCGTGTACGGTCCATGTCTGTTAGCAAGAACGGATAAGTTGATCCAACGTATTCAGAATGCATGTACCCGGTTTTGTGTAAGCATACCTCGAAGAAGCCATGTCACTCCTTTCGCAAACACTAACAATATCCTTAAGATGGCCGCAAGGAGGAAGCTACATATGGCTAGTTTACTCTTTGGTGTCATTACTACACAAAAACCTCATTATCTATATACAAAACTGAGTTGGAGACGAAATCAATATAGAAGCTACATACGGTATGTAACTGATCCCCTTTCAACCCCAAAACACAGATCCATGGCTTTCAGAGGGAGTTTTAAGTGGGCTGCCACTCGCTGCTGGAATGACCTTCCTCCTCCAGTAAGAAACCTGAAAACAAAGCATAGTTTTCTATCACATCTAAAAAAACATTATATGCAGATACAGCAGGCCTTATAACCTGTGTAAATTAATGTTATTGATGGTCTTACCGCAAGGGTCATGGCCTCCTAGCAATGGTATCAGGTCTTCAGTGGTGAGTTGGAGCTCTTGGTCAGAGTGTCGCCTTAGGGGCTTTCTGACTGCCTTCTCTGCCTTGGTCTGTGTGAACATATAACACAAATATACCCTGTCGTGTAGGTATGTCAATCTATAGTGACTGGAAAAAAAAAAAAAAGGTACATTATAATAATATAAAACAATATAATAATATAATGCATAGGTATACTAAGTAGTTTATTTGCAATGTATTTATTTGTCTATATTTATATTACAAGAATTTAATAGTAGTTTCTAATTAAGTACTTTATAAAATGCAGTTAAGTAATAGATATTTGGATGTGTAGTTTGAATCACAACATACCCCTTAGTTGATGCTGGGATATGGGTTTTGAGCAGATAAATCGTGGATCATATTAAATCCGTTGGAACTAAAAATATTGCGTCTTTGATGGTATTTTGCGAGCGCGGAGCGCCGTCTGTCTGTGATGCAGTATAGGTAGGTAGGTACCGATAGGCGTTTACGCAACTATGGCCCGCCGCTTGGGTACCTACTGGTTACATAACTGTTCTGATGTAACTGTGTTTTCTTTGGACCATAATAAAACTAAGTTTATTTATTGCACTGTTTTTATGTATACACTATTTATATGACACTCACTCATTATATTATGTAGTACTTACTTGGTTTGAGTTTCTCGGTAGTGGGATTTCATTATGTCACTCTAAGGTTTTTGCTGAAAATCAGCGCTGCTGGCACTAGGTCCATCCTAAGCCACAGCATTAAGCTGAGCAATGACCTACATTTTTGCGCACATGCGACGCACAAAGATCACAGTAGTATTTACAATACCTAGCATTTTTATTCAAAGATAATAATTTTAATCACTACGATTTATTTTTATTATTGTTTTTGTTTTGATCACAGATTAATGATTGACTAACTGTAAATCACAGACTATAATGTAGAACAAAAAACCGATGATGTACCGTAATAACCACAGATCATGTATTGTTTATGTCCAGTGTTGTCAGTTGTCAATTTAATTTTAACTATACTAATTTGTCATGGAATGGTAAAGTATTATGTATAAGTATTGTAGTGTGTGCGTCAAATGGAGCGCAAGAATAAAATCTTTCTTTCTTCTTTCTTTCTTCTTTCTAAGTAAAGTCGACTATGACCTTGGGGGAGGAGGATTTGATCTCCTGCATTTGCATGGCTTTAGATTTGTAATAGGCTCGCCCCCTATTACATGGGACTATAACATAACTGGCGAAATGTGGGTGTACTATTTCACCTCTGCCTACCCCTTCGGGGAAATACAGGCGTGATGTTATGTTAGATATTTGTGAATCTTCATAATTTCAAAAACTGTAGTTTTATACCCTGTTTTTCTTTTTATTTGAATTATAGTGTTATCATCCCCCACTCGAAGGTGTGAAGCAACCATAAAATATTTTGCGTGTTACTTAGTTTTTGTTATAGCTTAGAATTTCTTCTTGTTCAAGTGTTAAGGGCTGTTGGTAAGTGTCTCGTAAATTGATGATAACATAATATAACATCACACCTGTATTTCCCCGAAGGGGTAGGCAGAGTTGTACATAGTACACCCACATTTCGCCAGTTATGTTATAGTCCCATGTAATAGGGGGCGAGCCTATTGCCATTAACCGGGCACAAATCCATACTTCGGGCTGCTACTGAGAATTTCCTAATGAAAAAACCCAATAACACAATAATAATAATAAATTGATGATGTTTTTCATAAATAGTTTGGTGTTGAGTAGGGATCAGTTTATGGCTTAGATAAGTAAGCGAGGGCAAGGCTAAGCTACGAAACTATGTGCCTATTTCCACCAAAGCTAAAAAAAAAAAAACAAAAAAAAACAAAAAAAAAAAAACAAAACAAACAAAACAAAAACTAAAAAAAAAAAAAAAAAACTTAAAACAAAAACAAAAAAAAAAAACTTGTGGTTCTGCTCTTATCCCCAGCTCGAATCTTTTTTTATGTCTGTAGTCCAGTGGTTCGAGTGTCGGACTGCTGAGCACGAGGTCGTGGTTTCGATTCCCACAGAACACAAATATTTGTGTGATGAACATTCAGTGTTTGTGTTGGTCTGGGTGTTTCTTATATATTATAAGTAGGTATTTACAAAAAAAAAAGTGTATATGTATTATATCCATTGTCTAGTACCCATATTACAAGCTCGGCTTTGTTTGGGACTAGATGGTGGTATGTAAAAATGACCCAAAAATATTTATTTATTTTATTTATTTATTTATTTTGCATGCGTAGATTGCAACCCTCTTTTCAACGAGTATGTGAAAAATTCCCTTCGTTGAACCCTTTTCCACCAGATAACTAAACCCTACCACCTAGGCATGTACTCTCGTGGTCAAATTGGAAATCCTTAAAAAGACTTCAGACCCAAGTTGCGGGTTCACGGACGGTTTGGATGTCCAGTGCGGCGTCACTCCGCAAACAATGTCTCACGTTCTACCTTGTACCGCGTGCCGTCACCTGCACGCGTGAGGAGTTAATGACCGCCAACCACAATGCAGTGTGCGTTACGGGACACTGGGCCAACAAAATTTGCCATCGACTGGCTAAGAAGAAGAAGACCAGCTGACTTGAGCTAAGCTACAAAATCAATCGATCCTATTGGTGGTTTTTTTCCTCACTCACCGCTTAGCTTCCTCACATAGCTTTGATTGTAAGGCACTAAAGTTTTAAAGCGTTTTGACGGCGGGCCCGCCACAGAACTGCTTCTAATGTTGTGTAGGTTGTCAAACAATACAACTGGTCAATCTGATGCACCGCCTTGTCAGTCCTTGGACACTCAATACAATATAAATGCTAGCACCACCTACATACACAAGATTACGTCTTATACGAACGCACACACACGTGTAAGTTAGGGATGCTCGCCGCTCGTAATACCGACTGGGTTCCTAGCGCTGGTATAGCAACTGGCGATTGACATCCATAGCAATCTTGCAGTCCAATCGCCAGCAAACTGTGGGCGGGTGCGGGGTCCGGGCGAGGAATCTTGAAATGGGCGGGGGGCGGTAAGTGGCCGTTCTGTACGTTAGTACTATTAGATATTCTGCGGCCTTGTCCTGCTCCGGTATGGCCAGTTAGTATGGCGGCCGTAGTGTTTTGTTTTTTTTTTGCCGTGGGGAAATCCTCATGGACGCACTCCGCCCGGGGTAAGCGGAGCCAGTGTCAGAAGCTTACCGACTAAAACCACCACGGTGTTCCTTCAACTACCTTAGCCGGGGGCGTGGTAACCCGTGAGTATTCACACAACCACCCCCGACAGGTTCCGGCCCGCCACAAGCAGGCGAGCCCCTTCTACCCGTGCGGCCTAACGTCGGCCGCACCCTCCTTGGTGGCGCACACGGAACACTGCACGCCACCTAACCTCTTGGGCCTTTACCAGCTGCACAAACTACACCAGCTGTGCCAGCCACGCCAGCTGCTGGTAGGGCAGCAGACTACCCCGAGTCTGCTGCTCGCAGGCCCTACCTCCCGTAATTTTTATAGAGGTTTTCTTCCTCGCAGCCCGGGCGGCGAAGCCAAGACCCTCGGTCCCAAGAGGCGCGAGAACACTACTCAGCGGGCACTCCTGGGGTTACGAGATCGACGGGGGCAGGGAGAGACAGTCCCTCCGCTGCCTGCCCAGTGGCAGGGTGAGTGCACGACGGGCCCGCCCCTTCTCCTCCACTGTGCCATCTGTTGGAAACAGAGGGACACGTGGAGCAACTCCCCACTGGCCCAGAACGGGCCCCTCCCTTGCCAGAATATTCGCCACAGGCAATAAAATCCCCCGAAGGTTCTCTCGAAAGGATTTTATTGCCCGTACCCAGGATGCACCGGCCAAACAACTGCCGTTCCCTCCATACATGTCCAGAAGGACAAGCAGCCGTCAGGCACACGTGGAGGTTTTCTGGCCAGTACTACGCGCTGCACTGCCTGGTTTGTCGCCGGCGGGTTCAGATTAGGGCAAGAGCCACGGTTGATAGATTGGGGGTTTTTTTTCGCAATTTTTGGGAAAATAAAATACAGATATTGTTCTAGTTTATATAATGTCTGTGGGAAAAAAATCGAGGATTTGGAAACAGACGAATTATCGAAAGTTCTAAATATCATCCACGATACACTATCAAATGTTCGTGTAGCAGTTTATTGAATAAACATAGTCTTATATTTTTTAATTTGTAAAATTCATTGTTTGAAAAAACCCCTTTTTTTCAAATAAGTTGCAAAACATATCATTTTGGGGAAAACAAAATATGAACATAAATTCAGAAACTCGATCTAACAACCCTGGCAAGAGTGGGACAGTTTTCGAGCGGGCAAGCGCTACTGAGATTTTCCTAATGAAGAACCCAATAAAACTTTGCTCGACTAGGCAATCGAACCTAGAACTTAGTAGTCGACTAGACCAACGATGCAGTCAAACTAAACAATGACAAAACCAACTGCATGCATCTTAAAAATATCTAGTTCCTGGAAACAAGTAAAAACTGCGTTCTTATCATACTTCATACATCATTTAAGTTTTCATTCGGTAAAGTACAGACGCGCAGAGAAATGGTAATTTGATGTTGTACACTCGCTTTACGGTGTATAAAGACAAACTAAGAATATTTTGTATAAAAGGAAGAATGTTTTGTGCACAGCTGTTGCGTGGTGGCATATAGGGGATTCTTGTACTGCAGTAAAATATTATGATTAAAATTGATAATGATATAAATTGTGGAAAGATAAAATCGCTCATGAGCAGGTTTCGAACCTGCAACTCCTGGCTCAGTACGCCAGTGTTTTAGTCACTAAGCTACCGTGAATACTAAAGCACCTTAGTTGCTAAAGCACTGGCGTACTGAGCCAGGAGTATGTATGTAATTGTATTGTTTTTTTTATTTTAATGTAGGTATGTTATTAAGTATGTATTTACAAAAAAAGTATAGTATTAGTAAGTAAGTAAGTGTATGTAAGTGTTAAGTATAGTGTAGTATTACATCCATTATCTAGTACCCATAGCAAAATCTATGCTTAGTTTGGGACTAGATGGTGCTCTGTAAAAAATGTCTTAAACATATTTATTTATTTATCTTTAGATTTCGCTTCTTCTTCGTAAATGCGTTAAAAATAATAAAATAAGTAATTCAAATGGATGACACAATTTGCGCAACGGTTGAGCGATCGGCTCAAGAATCACGGGTACAATTTCCGTCTCTGATGACCGCTGTATTTCTTTCTAAATATCTGAATTCTCTGAATGATACGCGGCTTATAAGGAGAACTATACAGTTCAATAGGGGACATTGATTAGAGGCCAGTGTGTTCTTTACTTTTGTCTCTTTTTCCCATCAACCTACCATATTTTGGGACATTTTTACACAGCACCATCTAGTAGCCATAGCACAAGCTCTGGTTAGTTTGGGACTAGATTGGTGCTGTGTAAAAATGTCCCAAAATATTTATATATATGTTGAGCTACATAATTCGAAGATTATTTGGGTTTTTAAACCCAATAATTGTTTTAAATATATCATATTATCACAGGCAATGTTCGTTATTACAGAAAACTACTCTATAATTATTATTTACAAACAAATTAAGTAGTAAGTTTTCATTCTTAAATCACTTTTGAAACTTTTAGTGTTAACCTAATTTCGTTTGTGACTGTTCGTAGTAATAATCACTAATTTTATTTTTGAACTTTATTAATTTCATTATAAAAACTAAAATTCAAAAATTGAAATACAAAATCTCGTAATATTTCGTTGTCTTAATTTTAATTAAAAAAATCCCACAGTGCCTCCTCACTACACCAACGTATCGCAGATGTACAACCACGGGCAGTGACGCGCCATAAACCGGCTAAATCGCTTGTCGACGCCCATTTGCATAAACATAAACCGTACCAGAACCGTGACGGAACAAAATGCAAACTGTGAACGGTAACGGTATCGGTAAAAATATTTTGTAAAAAAGTTTAGGATTTGTTTGAAAGACGATAGTGAATTAGTAGACGAAATATGTGTTAAAATTTAAAAAAAAAACAAGAATGATCCGAAAACTGTCTATTACTTGGTTGCTAATTAATTTAATTATAAAAATTCAATCGTTCTTTTTGCAATTCTCATAAAAAAACAAAAAAAAAAATTAATGGTAGGCACAGCGAATAAAAATTGTGAACTCAATAAAATTTTCTTAATCTAAAAACGGAAACTCAAACGACAGCCATAACAATTATTAACTTTTTTAATGTCCTAGAAATTATTTTTCGTATAAAAAAGTGAAAAGTCACGTTTAGGTCATTATATTTTTTGAATCAAACTGAATTTTTGTTAAATCACTACTGATGCTTTAAACTGAAGAATTATGCAGATGTCAATGCTAAAAAGATTGAGGGGGAAAATATCTGAGTCTCCCTCCAAAATACGTGTTTACATTAAACATTTTTTTATGTTAATTATATTTGAATGGGTACATTTTTCTCTGTTTTCACGAGTACGCTACATTTTCCCGCTACAGAATTTGAAATTCAAATTAAGAACAAATCCTGTTCCACGGTTATTCAGATTTATATTCGGTTGAGGGCCAATGACGCAGAAATATGAGTGCCATCTTTCATTTTACTTTAACGCAAATTTATTTGAAACACTTCTGTTTGTGATTGTACATTGGGGATGATTGTACTTTGTATTATTGGTTAATTAAATGTTTACGTAATTTTATTAATGTTTACTTGGGATCGTCTTTCTCTTTCGAAACGCGAATGAAATTCTAGTAATATAACTTTGTTGGGGTGAGTCCTTTGTTTTTGTAAGATGATGAAAACACACGAAGTGGCTGTAGTGTGTTTATCATAATTATAGGGTTGAAAGTCTGGGCTACGTTAAAAAGTATTTTTATATACATAGTGGATATACATGAAATAAAACCACGTACAGAGTATCACGTCCTCTGACCGTATACAAAAAATCAATCAAATCCAGATAATAGCAGAAAATTATTTTAATTTAATTAATTTTGAATGTAGGACCATTTTTTAACCGACGAAAAAAAGGAGGAGGTTCTCAATTCGACGCGTATATATATATATATTTTTTTTATGTATGACCACGCATAACTTTTTACAAAGTGGTCCGATTTTGATGATCCTTTTTTTAATGGATAGGGTATATCTCGAAGTTGGTCCCATTTAAATTTCAAAATCAAAATCCGCCACTAAGGGTAGTAAAACAGGGGATGAGTGTTTGTTCACCCACTAAATTCTTACCTGTTAACCGATTCTGTTGAAACTTGACACACATAAATATAGTTCTAGACACTACGACATAATGGAGACCTGGAGTTAGATTTTAACCACAAAAAAATGAAAAATAAAACTTTTTAACAAAAAATTGAACCGACGAAAACAGAAACTGAAAAGCGAAAAATAACTAATTATGAGTCGGCGCCAAACAACCAATCAACGAAGATCATTAAATTACTTTAAATAAATAATAAAAACAACGTCACATCAAATACAACGTGAAATTTTCAACGATAAACAATAACTTTCTAAAAATGCGTTCTCCGCTCGGCCATTTGCAACTTACACGCACTTTGCTTGTTAAAAGTTCGTTTGGCGCCGACTCATAATTAGTTATTTTTCGCTTTTCAGTTTCTGTTTTCGTCGGTTCAATTTTTTGTTAAAAAGTTTTATCTAGGCAAAGATCGTTAGGTCGAAGACTTCTGCGCGTCCATATGATTTTAAACTCTCTTTCTTAATTATTACAGATGATTACAAATGGTGTTACGTACTTATTATTTCGATGTTTTTATTTTTTTATTTTAAGATCTTGTTTTTTAACTTTCGATAAACAACTTGTTAATGTGTTTAAAATGCTTCTATAGACCAGTAATAACCGTATTTTTTTATTTATTGTCGTATTGTCAGATCCACGTTGTATATTATACGATGGTAAAACAAGCTAAAGGCCTACCTCATGTTAAGCGGTTACCTTTGCCCAGAATAACAGCAATACCATCTAGGCTTTTGCCTAAATGGTATTGAAAATTGAGTTCGCCAAACTGAGATATGTAGATTGAAAGTCTCATGTGCTTGTAATATCAGTGATATTATATCACCGGTACCTAGGTACCCTTCGCACCAAAACACAGCAATGCAAGCATTAAGCACGGTCTGGTGGCAGAAATAACTACGGTGGTAGGACTTCCCCGGACGAGCTCGTACACACGGCTACACATCAAGCTGTACAAAACCTGTATAGGCTGACCTCGCGTTGTAAGGAAAACCTATACAATGCGAGGTCAGCTTATACTGTAAAAGTACAGCTTGATGTGTAGCCGTGTGTACAAAGAGCCGGTCTACTCGCGTTTTACGAACGACAAACGAAGTACGAACTTTTGTTCCGACTGATACTTGCATAATAAAGATAGGCACATAAAAAGGCACAATTACGATAGACTACGGTTCATAGTCGTATACAATTTACCGGAGATGAGAAAAACAAACGTCAAAACACGATCATCGCATGCGATAAGGGAACGATGGTTGACCGGAGTAGCAAATTGTGCGATGAATAGTACGATTTATCGAATATCGTCGAACGGGAGTAGACCCCCTGTACCAGTAGATCGTATGGCACTCGTGGGTCGCAGCTGAAAATCAGCGTTGGGTGGTCAGTACCTGTACTTTTACCTAACATTATGCTGAGCTGGTGGCCCTTTGGGACTTATATATATTTTTTAATGTTCATTTCCTTTTTGTTAATTTTATTGTTTGTGCTAATAAACACATTTTCTTTCTTTCTTTCTTTCTTACTGTCTTTTCCATAAGAGACACAAGCCCGGCCTATAAAAAGACTGGTAAAAATACATGCTGAAATTTTAATGCCTTCTTTCTCGAAAAGGGGTCATTGTACTAATCATTATGAACAACTTGTACTATAGGACCAAATCAGAAATCGCGAAAAAAAATCAGTTGATCCCTACATTTGTGTTCACTTAAATCGATAAAATGTAGGGAACACCTGATTCTTTTTTCGCGATTTCAGGGTTGGTCCATAGTAAAAGTTGTTCATAATGATGAGTACAATGACCCCTTTTCAGGAAAGAAGCCATTAAAATTTCAACACGTATTAGCATGTTAAACTTTATTATATTCGATACCTCCATTACAATGAAAAGTACCTTTATTATTATTAAGTAATGGATTTCGAACTCTGGTAACAGCTAATTATCAACTGAAAATTGAGCATGCTCTCAACATTTCGGAAAATGACCGGACTGTTCGAACCGTTCGAACAATCGGCCGCCCATTGCCATAATGACGGCGATTCATGGAACGACTTAATTGTTATGGAGTGGTTATATTATACATCTGTGTATGTATAACCCACTCCGGTCTTGATACTCGGTATGCGCTTTTTGGGTCAAGCTGTCGAGTGTGGTCGAGCCTGTTTTAATAATTACTTTTTCTCCCACTTGCTCGGAAATTGGTTCATTATTCAAAAAAAAAGAATACATCAATCGGCTCTTTTCCGTACGCAATGAAATAACAGGCCGGTAATGTCCAACAGGACAATAATAGAAATTGCTGGACACTTTTTATTTTTTTTAATTATGCTACCGAGGTTTTTAAGAACACACTTACATAAATTAGATGTTTTTAGATACAAAATATTTATACAGGCTGAATGCGCATTTTTTTTTCAAAACTTTGAAAATAGAACAAGAACCGCGCGCGGGCGAATTGGTGTGAATGAAAATGAGATACCGTTGAATTAATTTGTGTTTTGTTTCCTCGCAAATGAGAGAAAAGTACTATACAAGTCTCGGCCGAAATAGCAATTAACGGCCTCGTTTAGTTAAAAAGGACTCGGCTTGCACCTCAACATAACATAACATAACACACGCCTGTATTTCCCCGAAGGGGTAGGCGGAGGTATAATAATACACCCACATTTCGCCAGTTATGTTATAGTCCCATGTAATAGGGGGCGAGCCTATTGCCATTAACCGGGCACAAATCCAGACTCCAGGCTGCTACTGAGAATTTCTAATGAAAAAATCCCAATAACACTGCCCGACCCGAGAATCAAACCCAGGACCCCACGCTCAGCAGTCGTGCTTGCGACCACTAGAACAACGAGGCAGTCAGTCGAGGCTTGCGCCTCGTCCTTTCAAAATCACTTGGGAAGTACTCGGCTTCGCCTCGTACTTCCAATATTACTCGGCCGTAAAAATACAAATACTAAATGAAAACTGAAACAAACACATACATACACATACATAAGTAGAACATACTTATTATATAAAACGAAATAAAAATAATTAATACGGCGATCTACCAAGATTTAATATTATTATAAGATACTAGAACTGTGTTACTATACCTTACTAATTTAAACTAGATACCTAATTAACTAATTTATAATAAATTAATAAATACACTAATATTAAATAACTAATTAAATTATCTTATTTAAATATTAATTAAATATATAATTGATAATAATTTATATTAATTCTAATATTAATTAACTGACATAACTTACTAATAAAGCCCTCAAATTTGCTACGCCTGTAGAAGGCCGCTAAGTTTTAAGTGCCTCATAATGTATTTTACATATATAAGAACTAAAATTGTACACTTAGTTGCAAATAAATGCTTTGAACTTTGAACTTTGAACTAAACTGCTTCATTTCAGGCCTCAACAGTATTGTACTATTATTATCCTAGTTCAGTTTATTTCATAAATGAAACTGGCGAACCGCCCCGGCTTCGCACGGGTAGCAGTGATCATTTATAGCATTCTTAGATAATCCTTCTTTCTATTGGAGAATACCGTGTGAAAATCTGTACAGTAATTTCTGAGATTATCCTTTTAGATGTTTTTTTTTTTCCATCGGTGTTTTATTACTGGCAGTGTTGGCACTTCTTTGAAACTGTAATTTTCTACAACAAAACATAACATCACGCCTGTATTTCCCCGAAGCGGTACGTAGAGGTATACATGATGAAATTTGAGTCGCTTAATTCCCGAAAAGGGGTCATTGTACTCATCATTATGTACAACTTTTACTATGGGACCAAGGCTGAAATCGGAAAAAAAAATATCATGTGGTCCCTACATTTATGTTCACTTAAATCAATAAAATATAGGGACCACCTGATTTTTTTTTCCCGATTTCAGCTTTGGTCCCATAGTAAAAGTTGTTCATAATGATGAGTACAATGACCCCTTTTCGGGAAATAAGCGATTCAGATTTCAGCGTGTACATCGACATTTCGCCAGTTTTTTTATTAGTCACACGTAGTTGGGAACCGAGCACAAAAAGGTACAGACACCGGGCTGCTAATGACAAAGGCCCTCATGCAACTATTTATTTAAGTGAATTATTTTTATTAAACAATTTAACTGTGTGCCTACTGCACAGACTAGCTTTTCTACACTTTTTTTAATGATCCTTAATAATCCAACTACACTATTTACCTCTCACGAGATCATGCTGGAAGTCCAGGAAACAATAAAAGTTTCTAAAAACTATCCTCGTAGCAGCTAGAAGCCTTTCGTCTCCTTTGACGGGGTTAATTGCCAGCGAGTCAACACGGGCAGAAAGCTCATTAAGTCACAAGCGACGGACGAGATTCCCCCCCCCCCCCTTGGGTAGTTGGATGTGCGTTTAACGTACCTAGGAAGATTATGTTAAGCAATTTTTCATGTAGCCGTTTTTAGGGTTCCGTACACAAAGAGTGCCAAACGGGACATTATTAGTCTCGCTACGCCGTCAGTCCGTCTGTCTGTCACAGGGCTTTATCTTTTGAACCAATTTTCTAATAATATTTGTTGCTATGACCCCAATCTTGACAGTAAAAATAAAAATAAAACGAGTGTGCCTTAGACCACACAACTGGAGTAAAACTTCGGCGCGACGCCCGTACAGTCAACAAATCGGAATCATGACCCACTCAGCCGATAATTCGTATGAAATTGTCAAAACAGTAAAATTTTCTTCTTATTAGCATCGTGCTGCACTAAGGATATTTTGAATATTAAGGAAATTGCGTTAATACGGGTCAGAGGTCTATGCACTTTTGAGCTTTGTTATTAAATGCAGTAGATTAATAATTGGATAAAAAGTTACGTTTTTGATAAAGCTATAGTTATGTTTTGAATTTCGAATTAACTGTCGTTCCGCATAGTTTACCCATAAAAAGAGGAAAACATTTTTTTTTCAAAAACCTATACGAACTCTTTAAATTTTAGAAGAATATCAATCAAATTAAAAGAAACTAACTGTCACTGTACAGTGTACAATAAAATTGATAACAAGTTTGTTGCCAGGGAAATATCTTTGAGCGAAACTCGACCTAATTGTATTTGAATGTTTGTAGAAAATTAAGCTTATGGTGGGTCATGATTCCGTTTGGTTGAGTGTACATTGGTCACGGGCGTCGTTCGCTGAGGTGCGTTCTGATCATTAATTTGTGGCTCTGCCAGCGCTGTGTCGTGGCCGGCCATCGCGCGCGCCTCGTTCCCCGCGTCCCGCACTACCCCTTCCGTTCGCCTCGCCCGATCACACTTTTCGTAACGCTCTCGCTAGCTTACTCCCCAAGTCAAGCGTGCGTAAAGAAGTTTTACTTCAAAAAAGTCTAAAACTAAACGGAACGGGATGCGTGCTACACTGCGTTTGCCGATTCACGGTCTCGACTCATAACCATCATAAACTTATTAAAAGCGCAGCTATTAAAGAGTGTTAAAAATTGTATGGAAGGTGACTGTGCGATGGATATTAATAGCGCCTGCGCTATGTCGAGTGAGGAGTATAACACCTTATTCGTTCCACTTTAATTAAACTTTTGATGGCTGCGCTCCGGGTGACGTATGGTAAGTAGCTGTGAGGAAATATAATACGCGATTATATTTTAAATGGTTTTCGCGAGATGATTGAAAGTTTTATTGCGCTGTCTAAGTTATACATTTAGTGCACTGAATTTGAGGCCTGTAGATATTCAATACATCTACTCTATAAATAGACTTTGAGTAATATAGACGGTGGCAGGTTAAACAATCGAAAATATAATCAAGCTACCTAATTTGATTACACAGGGCTCATAACTATCAATATTATTAGGTTCTGTAGATTTACACAAATTTTGGAGAGGATACAATATCTTTTGAAAGACTCCATTGCAAGCGAAGTCTTAGACTGCTAATTTTCTACACTGAAAAAAATATTTAACCAAACTGGAGCTTAACAAAGAATTTAGTAAGACTTTAAGTTAATTTGATTTAAAAAAACTGTTTACATTTAAAGAGCAAAAATTTTGGTTACGGTTTGGTTACCTAAGTTTTGTAGTCACCAAATTTGAAGTACAGGTAGATAAAATTTGGCTACATTTAACAAACATTTTTTATCAGTGTAGACCAATAAGTTAGTTTAAACCAGTGCATTAATGCTGAAATATGTGCCCTTTTTGATCGTATTTGGACACGTTATTGTTATTAAGTTTGTTGTTGTTAAAGTTTTTGTGAGATGATGGATGACTAATTAATTAATAATTTCTTAGGTTTTCGAGATCACTACACATTACAATAAAACAAAGTTTAACCGGATTGGTTTTCCTGACGTTTCGAAAGCTTTGCAGCATTTCGTGGTCGTAGGTAGACTAAGATGACAAGCGTCTTTACAGATATTTCAATAAAATATTTTAATCTACCGTACAATATTATTAATTAAAATCGTTTCGATGCACGCAGTAATCACTCACAATATCATTATCTTTTACAGTGTTGCGTGATGTTTGCGACTTGATTATTTTTAGGACTGGGTTCCAAACAGATGGTAGCTGCCAACCATCTTCTCTATTAAAATTAGGATGTTTTTTGATGCTGTTTTCGAAACGTCAGGAAAACCAATTTAAATAATATACGCGATTTAATCCGGTTAAACTTTGTTTTATTATAATTAATTAATGTAATTATTTTACGAAGGAGACTGTCCACCGTGTGCGAGTGGCACAACGGGCCATGGAGCGTGCTATGCTCGGCATAAATCTTCTCGACCGAGTCCGAAACACCGACATCCGTCGTCGGACGAAAGTCTACGACGTTGGGCAGGACATCTGGCTCGGCGTAGAGATGGCCGATGGAGTAAAGCTTTGACCGAGTGGTGGCCAAGGTCAGGTCGGAGAAACCCGGGCCGTCCGAAAGCGCGCTGGGTTGATGATATCGCCAAAGCCACAGGATACACCTGGATGAGGGATGCACAAGATCGAAGAACAGGAGGTGGCAACAATGAAAAGAGGCCTATACCCAGCAGTGGGTGATACCGGGTTAGGATGATGATGATTTTTATTTCTGATGTTTTATATTAATTTTTTGCTTTGTTTATTTTTTTATTCTATTTTTATTATAATGGTTTATATTTTATCTAGACAACGCATTAGATTTATTTAATTTGTAATGTTGTTCTAGAATACATGATAAATTTTAATAAAAAGATGTTTTTGCATGCTTTTGTTTTCTCTTGTTGCGAGCCTTGAATAAATTATTTCTTTCATTTTTATTACAAAAATTAATAAATAATGAAAATTTATTTCATCAAATCAATACTACACAACATGATTGGAAACCATCTTTATTTTTTTATTCGAGCAACACTTTATAATCGCTGGCAGCTACTTACAACTCAGCAGCTACACTGAAAGGAGTCACGGTGGAAATTGGAGCAGCTTTCAATAACTGAGCTGATCAATTACAGCTCTCAAATATTGGACTCGTATGTATTTCATGTCTCCTCAGAAATATTATGTTTATTATGTTTCAGTTTCTAGAACAGGACAACATTACCGATTCATCCATATTACTATCTATCTATCTGTTTGTTACCTCATCATGACGAAACCACTGGACCAATTTTGATGAAAGTTGGTACAAAGATAGTCTGGAACCTGGAGAAGTACAGTCATGATATTGCATTATTTTCTGTCATAGAACTGCAACGTGTATGGGATGCTTACAATTTTTTAGTAAGTGATAAAATGTTAAATGTAAGTATGATGTGGCCATTAATTTTTTTACAGTAATTCTATATATTCTTGCCTATTTGTTGTCTAGCAGTATGAGTCTGTCATGCTCACTTAAATGTCATGCTGATGGTGGCGTTAGTGTCGGGTCGTTAAGTTCCCTTCAATATGGTTGAGTTAAGCGATGGCTGATGCTCGCGTCATGCTCGTGAACGGGTGCCGTCTGTCGGGACAGGTCAGCTCCTACATACTGGCAACTCTTTTTACGTTTATTTTTAATGGGAATATTCTCACTTTGAAACTCTTGTTTATTTCTGGCATTAACCTACATTATACTCCAATTATTTGAATTGATGTAATAAACAATAACCTATTTTAAAAAGAGTACATCCATGGAATTTCTTGCCGGTTCTTCTCCATAATGGTGCTGTGTAAAAAAAAATGTCCCAAAAATATGTATTTTTTTATTTATTTATTGGACCCACAATTTGGAACCATGCAACTAGGGCCTGACGTTTAAAAGTACCAGTAATTAGGTTTATTTGAAATAAAAAAAATATTTGAATTGAATTTGTTTTTTCCAGGTGATACATTTTGTCGACAAAGTCCCTTGAACGAATCCTGCTACATTACACGTACCTACGGCTGCCGTCGAAAACTGAGCGCAAGTGATTTTAGCCTCAGTGGTTCATCGGAAAGTTTGCTGATAGTACATTATGCTACTTTTATTTGCAGTGAACGACATCCGTGTTGACCTCTAGTTTGTTTTTTATAAATTGTTAAGGACAAATCTTTCGATGATATTGGAGAATGATTTAAAAAATAAACAGGTATCAAAATAATATTACCTATAACTGTGATTTTTAAATTCTTAAATACGTGTCATCTTGTCTTTGAGCGCAAGGAAAACACATTAACTTAGTGAAAAAACAAAATAGACCAAATAATCGGACAGAGACGATATTTTAACTTCAGTTAACTCAAATGACTTCCATTAAACCTTTTTTTTTTTCCTTGGGGAAATCCTCATGAACGCACTTCGCCCGGGCTAGGCGAAGCCAGTGTCGGACTCTTACCGACTAAAACCACGACGGTGTTCCTTCAACTACCTTAGCCGGGGGCGTGGGAATCCGTGAGTATTCACACAACCACCCCCGACAGGTCCCAACCAGCCACAAGCAGGCGAGCCCCTTCTCCCCGTGCGGCCTAACGTTGGCCGCACCCTCCTTGGTGGCGCACACGGCACACTGCACGCCACCTCACCTCATGGGCCTTTACCAGCTGCGCCAACTACGCCGGCTGTGCCAGCTACGCCAGCGGTGTCATTTTTTAATTGTGATTTTTAAATTCTTAAATACTTAAATAAGTGTCATCTTGTCTTTAAGTACAAGGAAAACACCTTACCTTAGTGAAAAAACAAAATGTACCAAATAAAAGGACTGAGACGAGATGTTAACGTCAGTTAACTCAAATGACTTCCATTAAACCTAATTAAGGTAATTTTTATTTCCTTCTCCCTAACTCTCTTATTTCCTCACAATCTCCGAACACCTCATTTTGCATTTCTCGCAAGAAAATTTCTTAACATTATTATAAAATTACCGAAGGCGTCCACTTAGCACCATTATCGTTCGCTGAGAGGAAATTGTATGTAAACAAAAGTACCGGGTAAAAAATCCACGTGAACAGACGAGAGGGTTAAATGCCCGGGCTGGATGCAAATTGCTCCCGTGGGTCGTTCAGACCGCATTTAAAATAATACACAGTTCCCCGGGTGGGTATCCCTGGAGTATCCGAAGGCAGATGTTTAAATAAATTTTAATATGTCATTTGCATTTTCCTGTGTCGAAAAAGAGTTGGTAATGCTTTCACAATTTGTTTATGTTTGGGGATGAATGTTAAATAGGGATTTATAGGTGTTTACACTGTGTAGCGAGGGTGAGGCCAGTTATGTAGGCGTGGTTGAATAGCACCGTGGCTCCTTCATAACCTACTGGCTGACGCAAATACTCTCGGGGCACGGTTGTTTCGGGAATTATTTGTGTTGCTTAGGCCGGGAGCCGATGCCTGAGAGTCATGCGGAAGAAGCCTTGAGGACACTGCACAGCATACACTGTGGAGTGCATGCAGCGGCTGCTGTAGGCAACAGAGATCTCTGGTTTCCAGCCGGATAGGCAGAGCGGTACTTGTTCTACAAATTTTTGAATGACTCATTAATTTATCTACAAATTAAGGCAGTACTAAGAGTAAATGGCACCAAAAGTGACCGTTTTTCGCTTTTTTTCTATCTACAACTACAGCGAACTATAATTTACATAGTTAATAGTTTCTGATTAAACTACAGTACCGGTACTTCAACGGTTAAAAACGAATTTTCGATAAATGATGTATTCAGCGAGTAATTAATTTTTTACTGATGGGGGCGCCACTTAGCTCTTCATCACCATCATCATCGTTTCAGCCAAAAGACGTCCACTGCTGGACATAGGCCGGGGAGGCCAATGGGGAAATACCATAATCCCATGGGGGATATGCCATAATCGCCACGCTTGGCAGGCGGGTTGGCGATCGCAGTTGGTTGGTTAAATACTCAGAGAACGCTGTTGCCCATCCTCTGGTGGATCCCTTAGTCGCCTTTTACGACATCCATGAGAAGAGATAGGATAGTGCAATTCTTTATTTCCAGCACTACACGGAACATTAAATAAAATAAATATTTTTGTGACATTTTTACACAGCACCATCTAGTCCCAAACTAAGCAGAGCTTGTACTAGACACTGGATAAAATACTTATATACATTTTTTGTAAATACATACTTATAATACATAAAAAACACCCAGACCAACACAAACATTTATGTTCATCACACAAATATTTGTGTCCTGTGGGAATCGAACCCACGACCTCGTGATCAGCAGTCCGACACTCGAACCACCAGACCACAGACGTCGTCAATGAGTAATTCAAAAATTTGTAAATGAAGAAGAAGTAACGATTCGACGGCCAGCAAATCGGAAACAAACTATCTCAAAGGAAGAATAGTTTAGCTATAGAACAAAGTACCTGGGCATTAAAAGTCAGTCAATAGAATACTGTGATTACTGTGCCACCATCAGTAAATTTTTGTATTATTGACACGAATAAGAAGAATATAATTCTCCATATTTGGTTCTTCTCCACTCAATTTAGTCCAACTATCAATATTGCGTCGATTTTCAAGCGTTCACCGAAATGCTGCGAATAATCGTAGTGAAGCCGCAAAAAACCGTGCTCCTTCGTCTACAACCAGCGCTCACGCACACACCATGCTCCTGAAGGATATTTGCTTTCGCGATGCTTACTGGACGATGCCGCGATATGTTTACTGAGAGGGGTGAGCACGGTTTGAGGTGCATGTGTGTGCATGAGCGCTGGTTATACAAGAAGGATCACGGGTATTTTTTGGCTTCACAATGATTGTTCGCAGCACTTCGTCTTGCCTCATACTTAAAGAGCTTTAAGAAATACAATTTGAGTCAAACTCACGTTAAACAGATTTGCTTGCAGCCTAACAAATCTATTCATCAATGATAACGTTTCTTTATTCTGCTCAGGCCGCAACACCAACAAAAAGAGAGAAAATTCAAAAATAAATAAATAGAATAAAAGCGTATATTCGTCACCTAGCGAGACAAAGCTAAAATTGTGATGCTTATGGCGCGCGGACCGCGGCCCGACGGATTACAGTAATGGAGCTGAATACTAAACGCGAGGTCTGGGCCAAGCAAAGAATAACAGCTAAAATACAGAATCGATAGCGTCACAGGAATTCAGATATTCTGCCTACACGGACGTAGTACCTTGAAGCGTAAATAGAAGTGCAAGAGATGACAAAGATTAGGTTTGATCTAAAACGGTCTGGACATATATTGTAATATAGATTTTTTTTGTACACTGACTACTGCCGGATGGATTATAGTAATCATAGAGTGGGAATAATGGATATGAATACTAATCGCGTGGATTGAGCTAAGGAAAGAGGAATCACTGAGCAACTTTTGATAAAAACCTGCATATTTTGGTGTGGGGCTATTTTTTCATCAAGTCTAAGTAAAAGTGTCAGTGAGGACAATAATTATATTATTGCCATCGGACAACCATTTTACATAAAATAGATTTCAATATCTTGCTAATGTAAAAGCTATTCTTATTCTTTATTGTACATCACAAAAATACAGTATTAACTAGCTACTGCCCATTCCCTTGATATATTATAATCATAGATTATAAGTAAAGTATAAGGAGACTAAATATTATAATCTATGATTGTACTTAATTTATCTGTAAACTACTGTCTGTTTCGTTTGGTTTAAATACAATAAAGGATATAATAAATAAATAAATAATATTTAGTCTATCGATTATCACTTGCTTTAACGGTGAAGGAAAACATCGTGAGGAAACCTGCACACCTGAAAGTGCTCCATACAGTTATAAAAGGTGTGTGCAGTTCACCAACCCGCACTAGGCCAGCGTGGTAGACTAAGGCCTTAGTCTTCTCATACTGAGAAGAGGCCCGTGCCCAGCAGTGGGACAGTAAAGCGCTGGTTTTGTTATGTATTTCGTCTATACTTTACCATGTGGCCCACAGTTTAATCTGGGGACTTAAAAATAGACAGCGTGCCTCTTAGATGTAATCACGACGTATCCACAAAAATCACAAGTTGTATGCCTACTCACACTTCTTTGATCTCTATTCACAAAAACAACGAAACGCCGCGGGCACTCACGTTCTCATCGGCAACTGAAGAATAAACAGGATTACGTCGACACCCACACTAGCTTCTTCGTCTTCTGTTGTTTTGTTCAACATAGGTTACCTAAATATCCTCCCCCCTCATTGACCAGTGCGGTACCCGGTTACTCGGAAAGATTTACTTGTAAAATGTATTGGAGTTGTTGTGGAAGGGCTGTTGGACAAATGATTCACAATTGTGGAGGAACAAGGCATGATGTTCCTCCAACACAAAGGGAGGATCTTCCGACCAGGCTGGGTCTGCGCCTGGCGGGCTCAGTAGCCAACAACATCAACCGTTGGGCAGTCCCAACGGTTGATGTTGGGCGCTTCGCTTATAAATATGCTTCTTCTATCGTGGCGACATTAGCTACATAATGATAATAGCTCATGCCGTGGGGAAAAGATTAGCCAGTCAGCAGGTTAGTAGTAGGGCTGACTGCCCAGGGTGCGCCGGACGATCAATTAAATATCGTCGCTCGTGGAGGCTCTTTCAATGCACCCCTTTAAGTACGCTAACTGCGTGTCACACTGCTTGGCGATTCAGTATTTGTGACCTCATCTATTACGTCAGTGTTGGGTCCCATACAGGGTGATAGATGTCGCTACACATTTATTTGAGAAGCGTAGTTTGACTTGCAGAAAACATTTTTAGGGTTTTGTAATTATTATTACAGCATATAAATATTTTTGTCGTTATTTTATTCGTAGAAGTACTGAAAAGCAGTTTAGGAGTATTTAGGTATTTTGGTATTGCTTTGTACATAAAATTATGTCTGAATCTGACATGAAAACGAAAAAAAAACGAACAACTAAAAGATTTGGAACAATATTGAATTCCGTGTGCTAGTTCGACAAATCGGAAAGTGACCTAAGGTAACCTAACAGAAACAGTTTGCTGCCTGTAATACCCCTAATACGTGGGACACTCAGAAAGTTTTGCGAAACTAAAAAAAATTGTTTTATACGTACATATATTTTTATCAAATCTTTTCAAAGTACTTTCCACCAGCCTCTATACAAAGATTCATGCGCCTAAACCAGTTTTCAAAACACTTTTTCCAGTCCGCCGCAGACACCTCGTTTACAGCCTGCTCGAACGCAGCCAGCGCATCTTCCGGCGACGAAAATTGTATCCCTTTGAGCAGATTTTTTATTTTTGGGAATAAAAAGAAGTCACACGCTGCTAGATCAGGGCTGTAAGGAGGGTGACCCAGGAGTTTGACTGGCGTGCTATCCAGGAAGTCCCTCGTTTTGAGTGCGGTGTAAGCAGGTGCATTGTCGTGGTGGAGCAGTAGCCCGCGGAGCCCTGTGTTTGGTCGCTTGTTGCTTATAACAGAGAAAACTTCTGGCAAACATTTGGTAGTATACCATTCGGCATTAATGCTTCTTTGATCCCGTAAGGGAATTGATACCAAGTGGCCAGTCAAATTAAAAAAGCTAGCGATCAAAATCTTACCCCCGCTTCTAGATCGCTTCACTTTGGTAGGCGTTGGCTCATTTTGAAACACCCAAACAGTCGACTGGCGCTTGGTTTCTGGGTCGTATTGATAAATCCAGGACTCATCACCTGTAACGATGTCGTAAACACGCCGAGACGAGCCTGCTTCAAATTTGTTAAGCATATCACGGCACCATTCCACCCGGGCCTGCTTCTGAGCATCGGTGAGGTTGTGCGGCACCCAGCGTGATACTATCCTCCTCACGCGAAGATGGCTGTGTAGAATCTCGTGAACGCTTCCCGATCCAATCTTCAATATGTGTTGAATCTCCTGATATGTAATTCGCCTATTGTCTTGGATTAAATTTTTCACTGCTAGCACGTTTTCTTCGGTAACAGCCGTCAAAGGGCGACCGCTTCTTTCGTCATCCCCCAAAGTTGGTCGACCGCGCTTGAATTCGTTATACCAACGATACACGGTTGCCTTGGAAGGGCCTTCATCCATGAATGCCATTTGAAGTCTATCGTACGATTCATCCGGTTTCAGGCGACACTTGAAATCGTATAAAATCATAGCTCTAAAATGTTCCCGGCGCAGATCCATATTTCAGTGAGACACAATACTTTGAATTAACTCGCAAAAAATGTGGAGGGAAATTTTGAAATTGGAACTTACTTATTTTTACTTATAAATAATCATATTTTCGAAAAACATTATAACTGGCCAGTCTCCCATATATAAAAACTTTTTTTCGCAATACTTTCTGAGGGGCCTGGTATATTTTACTAGCAAAGGTCGGTCACGTTTTAGACCTAGGCCATTTGTAGGCAGTCTCAGCTGTAAGTTAGGATCATTGTCGAAACGTTTAGGTAAGGTTCTGATACTCCGTTAGGGGTCATGACTGTGATATTAAGGATGAATGGATGTAGAAAAATATTTTTCATCCCCCCATCTCGGAAAGAGTATTTTTGCTCTTCGATATCTGAGTGCAAAAGCCGTTTTTATCCCCTAGAGGATAAAGTAAATTGAATTTAGAACATCGTGTGCACTAGGTTTGTGAATTCAAAACATCATTAAACCTATTTACTTCTCCCTCCATGGTGCCGAATTTATCATACAACCTTTTTTAATTTGTTAAAAACTCAGACTCGGAACCTTCTTGGTGTACTTTTTAGGGTTCCGAAGTCCTACAAGGAACCCTTATAGTTTCGTCATGTCCGTCCGTCTGTCCGTCTGTCCGTCTGTCCGTCTGTCCGTCTGTCCTAATCATTTAAAGCTGAATAACTTCTACAGTTATAAATATAAGTAAATGAAATTTTGTTAAAATATAGTTTACATATAGATCTCAATTTTAAAATAATAAAAAAATGGTTTTTCCGTATTTTAGGGGTGGCGTCCATACATGTGAAATGGGGAAAAAAAAAATTTTTTCGCTACACCCCCTCGTGTGGGATATCATTGAATAGGTCTACTAAAATGAAGGTAATGTTTGATACACCACTTTTTTATCAGGTGTACCATCTGCGAAATATAGTCCGCCAAAGTGGCTTGCAATGTGTCCCCCCCCCTGCCATTTCTAAACTATGCAATGCAGAAACTTATAATCTTCCACATTGATAGACCTTTGTGAAAACTCTCTTTTAAAATTATTTCGAGTATAATGTGATTATAATTTTTTGAGTTATAGAGAGAAAACTGAAAAATACTTAAAACGTCCTAGTTCAAAGGTCATTGACCTTAGAGAAAAATGATCATAGCAAATAATGCTCCTTTAGCTACTTTCTATTTGAAAAAATCACAAAAAGTAACTTTGAAATGACACACATACACACACACTTCTTAAATTTGGCTTCTTGAATTTATCGCTAGATGGCGCTACTAACAACACGCTCTGAGTCGCGAATGCTGCCGATTATTGCAAAAACTAAAATAGCCATGATTAATATTCGATTTGATTCGTTTGTAATTACACCTACTTAAGGAACCCTATAATACTGAGCATGGCCCGACATGCTCTTGGCCGGTTTTTTAAATTATATTATTTGCTTTGCGCGCGCCAGTTTCTTTTCACGTCATATTATTAAAACCTTAGGTTATAAACAAGAAACTTGAAAACAAGTGAAAAACCTAAAATGCACAGGTCTATTACCCTAAAATGAGTGGTTCTAGCGACGAGGAAGTTTATTTGACGCAAACAGAATTGACTGAAACTGTTAATAATGCACAAATGAGCTTTATCCCTCAACAATCACGCGAGAAGTATTTGAAACAATACGATATGCAGCACATGCTGAGTTGGTGACCATTTTGGCATGGGCATGCCCGACAGCAACTTCATGTTTTAATTATATCTTTTTTAGTACTTTATTTAATTTTATTTGTTGTGCTGTCACTGTCCTGTGCTAAATAAAATCTTTCTTTCTTTCTTTCTTTTATTTTTAACATGTGGCGACTAGATAAAGGAACCAAAACTTTCTCAGAAAACGTTTTGCTCATTTACGCCAAGGGAATCCGATGAATCGGTACAACTATTAAGTATGACAGATAGTTTACCGAAAAACAGTATACAAGTCACTAACACCAACATTACAGTACCTAACAAAAATATTACTCTCAACTTAAGTAACTGTAGCAACGTTACTTTAAATTCTTCTTAATTAGGTATACCTAAGTATTAATATTTTGTTATAATTTAAAGATTATTCTGTAATACTTAGGTACCTATCATAATGTAGTAGTTAATACCTAAACTGAAATAAAAGTATCTTGTGATTGTAAATGTTTTTTTTTTGCATTTAGTCATTTCCTCGCTGAGGTGGGATGAAAAGTTACGTGTTGCACTCGAGTGCAAAGATTTTTCACCATGTGCTCTATTGATTCCCTCGCTAACGCTCAGGATTCTAACTTTTGAATCACTCGCTGCGCTCGTGATTCAATTTTAGAATCCTTCGCTTGCTCGGGCATCAAAATTGAGCACGCGGTTAAAAAGCAACTTTGCACTCTTGTATAACAAATAACTATGACATTCATATTCCAACTTTTCAACTACTTACATTAATTTGTAAAACTAAATAGCCTTTGCCAAGTATAATTCAGCTTATAACATAGAGGCGTTATCACGCATCCCTCGCGATTTGTTTATTTTCCCGGAATAAAAAGTAGTCTTTATGTCAATCCGGGTTATGATCTATCTATGTGCCAAATCCGTTCAGCCGTTTCTTCGTGATTGAAAGACAAACAAACAAACGTCCATACCTACTTTCGCATTTATAATACCTATTAGTAGGATAGTAGCTGAATATCAGACAGAACATCTCGAAATTCTATTATTGAATTTAAGATATAACGCACAAATACCACCACACCACCACAATGGAAATGGTACCACCGTGCCTACTTCTCTGCCAAATAGTGATGCTTGCATTGCTGTGTTTCGGTCTGAAGGGTACCGGTGCCGGTGAAATTACAATCACATGAGACTTTCCATCTTCATGTCTCAGTTTGGCGAACCGTTTTGCGGTACCATTTAGGCAACAGCCTAGTGTTTGAACCAGACCAACAGTATTGAAGTTGTTATGGGCAAAGGTAACCGCTTAACATCAGGTGGGCCTTAAGCTCGTTTCGCCATCCCATACTATAAAAAAAAAAACAAGATTGAACCAAAGAAATATGCTGAGCGGTGGCCGTTTTGCACGGATGTGACGCACATCTTACCACACTTCTTGGCTCTGTACCTGAATTTGTTCTGTGTTCTTGAATTTTTTGGTAATTTTGTGCGTTACTTTTGAAGCAAATAAATATATTTTCTTTCTTTTCTTTCTAACCATTACTGCCCCACTACTGTACGTAGACCTCTTCTCCGAATAAGAAAGATTCAGGCCTCTACCATGATATTTTTGTTATTCTGGGTAATCAGACACATTCAAGCTTGTCAAGGCTCAAGTATATTACATTCTGTTTATGTTTACGGCAAATCTCGTCAAATGGCGCAGGTTGATCTTGCTCGTTTTATTTTCTTTTTGCGGCTACGTGTGAAATAAAACCGGTGTGAAGACTGCGCCTTTAATGGGAACCGCTGCTTACACCGAAGCGTAATTTTTAAAGACTCTGTGAAGCGTTGGCGAAACTTCAGACGTGATGGGTATTCTAATCATCATCATCATCATCATTTCGGCCGAAAGACGTCCACTGCTGGACATAGGCCTCCCCCAAGCATCGCCACAACGACCGGTCCTGTGCCTTCCGCATCCAGCGGATTCCCGCGACCTTCACCAGGTCGTCGGTCCACATTGTGGGGGGCCTACCCACGCTGCGCCTTCCAGTACGCGGTCGCCACTCCAGAACTTTACTGCCCCATCGGCCATCCGTTCTGCGAGCAATGTGCCCCGCCCACTGCCACTTAAGTTTGGCAATTCTTCGGGCTATGTCGGTTTCTTTCGTTCTGCTGCGAATCTCCTCATTTCTGATTCGATCACATATTCTAATATTCATTATTATTCATTATTTTTATTGATATTCTAATATTGTTACTTAATACGGGATATTTACCATGTACATCATTTGGATTGAGTTCCCGATATTTCGGCACTATTGCAAGCGCTATGGTCAGGGGCTATGTGTTATACAAAACGAAAAAGAAAGAGGGTAGATACGTATACCTGCTCATAAACATCCACCCGCAAATACTTCAGTTTACCACTAACCATGGCGTTTGCAACAGTGCCGAAATATCGGGGATTCAATCAAAATTATGTAGGTATATGGTAAATATCCCATATTAACAATATTATTGTATAAGTATTAAATCCATATCCATGTTCCGTGTGGTGCCGGACGTAAAAAATTGCACCACCCTATATCTTCTCATGGGTGTCGTTAAAGGCGACTAAGGAATTCACCAGAGGATGAGCAGCAGCGTTCTCTGAGTATTTAACCAACTGCGATCGCCAACCCGCCTGCCAAGCGTTGCGATTATGGAATATCTCCCTAAGCTCAAGCGGTTTCCCCCCCAATCATCGTTGTGGCTGTGATTGGGGGAGGCCTATGTCCAGCGGTTGATGTCTTTCGGCTGAAATTATGTTTCATGATTATATCCATTATCTTAATACCCATGGCACAAGCTGTGCTTCGTTTGGGACTAGATGGTAATGTGTAAAATGTCCCAAAAATATTCATTTATTTATTTATTTTTAACCTACAGTAATCAATACCTAGGTAAAGATATAAATTGTGGTAGAAAAATTCGCTTACCTGCAACTTTTGGTCGATGACGTTTGTGGTCTAGTGGTTCGAGTGTCGGACTGCTGATCACGGGGTTCGATTCCCACAGGACACAAATATTTATGTGATGAACGTAATTATTTGTGTTGGTCTGGGTCTTTCTTATGTATTATATGTATCACAAAAAAAAGTATATAAGTACCATTATCTAGTACCCATTGTACAAGCTCTGCTTAGTTTGGGACTAGATGGTGCTGTTGAAAATGACACAAAATATTTATTTATTTATTTGGTACAATAGCACCACCACCAGCGACTCCTTACCGAGAAAAAATGCGTTCCATTACCGACTTGATTAACTTTGCAGTTAATTAAAAAAAATGTCGTTTAGATGTGTCTATGCTTAAAAGAAAGAAAGAAAGAATGAAAATGTGTTTATTGGCACAAACAATCAAATTAACAAAAATAATAATAATAATTTAATTATTCACACCAGCTTTAATGATTTAAAAACAATATTATAATGAATACCTATAGGTGTTTTACAATCGCATAACAGTGCTGCAACACCATCCGATAACATTTTTAGTTTGATCAATCACTAGGCAAACACAATCACTTTTGTTTACTAAAATACAAAAGCAGTGTAGCAACAAGTTTTGTAACGTATCGGTGTGAGGTGCGGCCTTTGTGCCGACTTACAAGTGAGCTCTCAGAGTCAGGAGTGTTTGCGAATGTCGCGCCGAGTGTCGTACGGGTAACAGGTTCTTTTCCTGAGCAAAAACCTTTTTGAGACAAACGCTGGTGAGCGTTGATACGTGATGGTGCTTGTAGTTAATACGCGGAGGCTCTGTTTAATTCCTATGGAATTTATTAATGTTTTATTTTCAGTTCATCAAAGAACACATTGAGACACCACAGATTTTCTGTTATCCCGCGGCCGCCGACGGCTTTGCGCCCGTTGATAAGAAGAATAAAAATTCATGGTATATAAAGAGAGAAAAATCTGTTTTGTAGAAGTGGTGTTAGTGTGATAAAATTTTAGTATAGAAAGCCCCCCACAAAGTGGACCGACGACCTGGTGAAGGTCGCGGGAATCCACTGGATGCGGAAAACGCAGGTCCGATCGTTGTGGCGGTGCTTGGAGGAGGCCTATATCCAGCAGTGGACGTCTTTCTGCTGAAATGATGATAGAAAACGGCCGTCTGAAGGAAATTGATTAGGTATATTAAGTGCCTTATGTGAAAGAAACTAATGATATTTATGAAGACATCGACAGTTAATTGTTTAGACTTTTTTTTATCTACTAATTGCTACTCATATTCCAGCCAGTAATTAAAATACTGAATAAGATTGTTAATATCCTAGAAAACGAAATATGAATCAAAATTTTATTAAGTCGTAGGTAGGATTTCTTTGTAAGTAAGACCAGCCTGACCTATGCATTGAGCATCTTTTTAAAATTATTGGGATAACTTGGTCTCTTTAGGTATGTTTAGTATATCATCATTCATCATTTCAGCCGAAAGACGTCCACTGCTGGACATAGGCCACAACGACCGGTCCTGTGCCTTCCGCATCCAGCGGATTCCCGCGACCTTCACCAGGTCGTCGGTCCACCTTATGGGGGGCCTACCCACGCTGCGCCTTCCAGTACGCGGTCGCCACTCCAGAACTTTACTGCCCCATCGGCCATCCGTTCTGCGAGCAATGTGCCCCGCCCACTGCCACTTAAGTTTGGCAATTCTTCGGGCTATGTCGGTTACTTTCGTTCTCCTGCGAATCTCCTCATTTCTGATTCGATCACGCAGGGACACTCCGAGCATAGCCCTCTCCATTGCCCTTTGAGTGACTTTGAGCCTTCTTATCAGGCCCATTGTGAGCGACCACGTTTCAGTACCGTAAGTAATTACTGGCAACACACACTGGTCAAAGACTTTCGTCTTGAGACACTGCGGTATTTTGGACGAGAAGATATTGCGTAGCTTCCCGAACGCTGCCCAACCGAGTCGGATTCGACGATTGACCTCTTTCTCGAAGTTGGACTTACCTAGCTGGACAGTTTGTCCTAGGTATACATAATCGTCAACAACTTCGTGTGTAGATTCTCCGATGTTTACGGGAATGGGTGCTATATGGGAATTCGACATAACCTTTGTCTTGTCCATATTCATTTTAAGACCCACTCTATCAGAAGCTCTACTGAGGTCATCGAGCATTGTACCGAGGTCCTCCATGGTCTCAGCCATGACTACTAAGTCGTCGGCAAACCGAAGGTGAGTGATGTACTCGCCGTTTATGTTAATGCCTAGCCCCATCCAGTCCAGAACCTTGAAGACATCCTCCAATGCAGCAGTGAACAGTTTCGGAGAGATCACATCTCCCTGTCTCACACCTCGCTGCAGAAGGATAGGTTTCGAGGCTTGGTCCTGTAATCGGACTGACATAGTGGCGTTTTCATACAAAGACTTTAACACTTCGATGTACCGATAGTCAATCTGGCACCGTTGAAGAGACTGTAGTACGGCCCAAGTCTCGATCGAATCGAAGGCTTTCTCGTAGTCCACAAACACTAAACAAAGTGTAACGTTGCGTCAAGACACACCTTTACAAATAATAAATAAAACCTACGGAACCTTGCAATTTTAATATAACTCGTTAGGGTTTTCTATCGCACGCAATCGTTAGCGCTTATCTCTAAAAAACGACTAGCTTCCGAACGCGGCTAGTTCGGTCCGTTCGAGAATGAACGAGGATTAATTACCTGCTCATACGACTGTTATCGCTTGAACGTGCGCCTGTGTCACTCGATCTGAATTTTTCAAATATAACGACTGTTTATTATTTAAAGAGTGTTGTGCTAGTGATCCCGCTGGGGTGAGTTCTCATATTGTTTACCGTATAGTGCCCAATCTGTAACTGTTCTTTTTTTCTTCCTTCCGCTGTAGTGCTGCTTAGCGTTATAATAATATAACTTTGTAACTGGACCTTGACCCGACGGGATTCGGAGTGTCTAATGCCAAGCCGCTAATGCCCGTCTTTCGGGGTTCCAGGATCTCTGCTTACATCACAGCTTCAGTTCGGCTTCGCTGTTGCTACTGCTGCTGAAGGACCACACTAGGCCGTGGACTACCGACGTCAGGAGTTGACCGAAGAGTTGCCGGCAGTTTCAGACCAACGAACCGTTATCACGTTACGTCAGGCCAGTGTACCTACCTTACTCCTGTATTTACCAAAGTAAAGAAACAAGATTACTGAACCCACTAGCTGTTTAAATTACTAATTACTACAACAAATTCCCAAGGTTACAGTGGCGCCCAGCTTGTTTAATCTTGTTTCCAAAGCTTATGGTATTCTCGCTCAGCAGACCTCAGTCGGCAGTTTTACATCTTGTGAACGAGGAGGTGACTACAACAGCGAACTGGTATGTAACCATTAATTATAGCTGATAATATTATATAGTGTTCATACTTTAATTATATCAATCATTGTGTTGACTGTTGCGTACATTGATAAAATTTTGTTATACTACCTATTTCAGTAAATTTTCTAGTAAAGTCTTAATATCTCTCAGTAATAACTACCCTGTTTGATATTTTAAAACTATTTCTTTTTAATATTAGTTAAGAATTAATCTATGTGAATGGAATACGTAACAGTTCGCATATTTAACATAATTAGTTGATTTGATAATCATTTCATAATCGTAGTAACTTTACACCAAATCGTAAGTACCTACAAACTAAATTCAAAATAAAATTATTGTAAAGAACAGATTTAGTCAGCACTTCATCTTTAATCAATTACATTTTATCATCCACCCACATTTTTTTTGTTTTTTTTTGTAGATTCATGTTTGGTTGGATAGGGTAATTGTAGTTTTGCTTTATACTGCTTATATACTTGTCCTTTAATTAATTCTTTTGCAATGGGAACTCACCCTATCAAATATTTTTTGCTGAATAAGCAGGAGTTAACTTATGAAGTTCTAATTAGAGGCGACGAACCAGCGCCTAACGTCTTAGGATTACGTAAGCAGATAACTAAACTTACTTCATTGATACCTAATGATGATATTTTTGAATCTGGGATAGAGATTGCGGTTGATTGCGAGGGTGTCTTAAATTCCGTAACCGAATTATCTACTCGTGTAAGCACTTTGACTGCAAAGTATGATTTTAATTTACTCGAGCGATCTAAAGCCCTGCATAATCATATTTATCATCGTCTAAGGAGAATGGATAATTCTGATTCATCATTTTCGAAAAGAATTAGTTCCTTAAACAATGACTTTAGTGTGCTATCTAAAAAATTATCAGCTATGCAAAAACTCGAGTCTGCTCAAAGTGCCGCATCCGACACAGTTAACTGTGCACAGTCATCTTCTTTCCTCGAGGCTTCAACCAGTGTTGTGTCGGTGCAGTGCGAACATAAACAAACTAAAGAATTGTCTAATTTAAAATATGATGGTAAAGGTTGTGTTCATGCTTTTATTCAAAGGATGACGGAGTTTCGTACGGTTAGGAATCTACCTTCAAATAAATTATTAATGTATGCTCCAGAAATATTCACTGGCAACGCACTTCACTGGTACCGTAGTGTGCGTGATACAGTAGATTCTTGGGAGGTGCTTGTTAAACAACTAGTTCGAGATTTTAGTCCATTTGATTATGATTATAGACTAATGTCGGAAATTCGTAATAGAACACAGGGTGAATCTGAAAATATTATAATTTATTTGGCAATTATGTCAGAACTTTTCTCACGACTATCAGAGAATATGTCTGAACATGAAAAGTTAAATATATTATTACATAATATACGTCCCTGTTATTCGTCTGTACTAGCATCTTGCGTAAGCGACATTGATTCGATTGCGACACTTCGTAAACTATGCCTTAATTATGAAAAAATTAAGTGTTTTTCTTCTCAATTTCATGAACCTCATAGGGCATCTTTTGGAACTCTAGCACCAGATTTAGCTTACACTAGAGCTGAATCAAAACCGACTTTTTATAAAAATAAATACTCTTTTAATAAATCATATCCTAATAATAATGAATCTAATAATCGATACAATTATCAATCCAATAGTAAATTTAATAACAATAATAACCAATCTAATAATGAAACTTATAAATCATCCAATAATAATTATGTGGCTGCTATTGACTCAAACCCTAGTACCTCAAATGAGAAGCATATATTTTGCCCGCGCTGCCGCACTTATGAGCATTCGCTGCGACAGTGTAAACAAGATCGCTACCCAGTTTGTTTTAAATGTGGTCTTAAAGATTATATTTATCCCAATTGCCCAAAATGCCAACCTAGTTCTAGTAGTACAAAAAACTAGTAGGCGAAGATTGTTGTAATATGGCTAATAGTTATAAGAGAAATTGCAAGTCCACTAATTTTGATAAAAAGGATTGGCAAGATTGGTTATCTACTGTTAAAATGTATTTTTCTAGCTACTATATTGCATCAATCTTCGATAAACCCGATAATGATGTATGTCCTTACGTTACAATCAAGGTGGGGGTATTGTCGCTATGCGGATTATTGGATTCTGGATCTGCTGTCACTATATTAGGCAATAATTCACATCTAGATATATTGTCCTTCTCTGGACTAACTGTTACCGAATGTGATAATTCTAAGACATTCATTACAGCCGATGGAAACAAATTAGCAGCTGTAGGATATATAGATCTACCTGTAACTTTTGAAAATCAATTTCATATTATAAGAGCATACGTTATCCCTACGGTAACATGGTCACTGATTTTAGGCGTAGATTTTTGGAAAAAGTTCCAATTGCTCCCTAAATTCTCTAATTCCATTTCCCTATCCTGTACTAAGGAACTGCGAATTTCTACTACAAGTGAGTCGGCCCTGCACTCTTACGCTGAACTTGATGGTAGTCAAAAGGCGGACGCAAGTGAAGCTATTGAAAAATTCAAATCAATATCCTATGAAAAGATAGGTCTGGGACGTACCCATTTAGTGGAACATCGCATTGATACCGAAGAATCATTACCTATCCGCCAACGTTATTATCGGCTACCACCGGAGAAACTACGTATCATCATAGATGAGCTCGATGATATGTTAAAACTTGGTGTGGTTGAACCCTGTGAGAGCCCGTGGTCTTCGCCGGTGCTATTAATCCCTAAAAAGGATGGAAAGTTAAGGTTCTGCTTAGATAGCCGTAAACTAAACACAGTTACGCGTAAGGATGCTTATAAAATTCCGTATGTATCTGAAATTTTGGACAATCTCAAGGATGCTAAATATTTGAGTAGCGTAGATTTGTCTAAAGCTTTTTGGCAGACGCCAATTGTCGAAGGGGACCGAGACAAGACTGCGTTTTATGTACCTACTCGTGGCACATTTAGATTTGTGACCATGCCCTTTGGTTTAACTAATGCTCCTGCCACACAGCAGAGGTTGGTGGACCAGCTGTTCGGTGGACCAGAGTTCGAGAATTCGGTCTTTGTCTTTCTTGATGACATAATATTGATTTCTTCAGATTTCCAAGGCCATATTTCGCTACTTATGAAGGTCTATGAAAAACTAAAATATGCTAATTTAACAATAAATCTTGAAAAGTCAGTGTTTTTCCGTAACGAGTTGAAGTATTTGGGATACGTGGTTAACTCTAAAGGTTTACACGTGGATCCTAGCAAGGTTGAGGCAGTCGTCAATTTTCCAACGCCAACTAACAAGAAGGAAGTGAAAAGATTCCTTGGAACTGCGTCTTGGTATAGAAGATTTGTCCAAAATTTTAGCTCAATCGCTGGCCCGCTCAACAAACTTACATCAACTAATAAAAAGGCTGCTCCATTTGTTTGGTCAAAGGAGGCTGACGAATCATTTAATAAGTTGAAAGAGTGCCTAACATCTGCCCCAATTCTATCCTGCCCAGATTTCGATAAGCCATTTGAGGTACATACAGATGCGAGTGACTATGGTGTTGGAGCCTTACTCACTCAAACTAAGGATGGTGTGGAACTTCCCATTGCCTACATGAGCAAGTCGTTGTCTGCGCAGGAACGGAACTATAGTATTACGGAACGGGAAGCCTTAGCTGTCTTGGTGGCTGTGGAGCATTGGCGATGTTACCTGGACAATGGCAAAAAGTTTACTGTTTACACTGATCACTCAGCCTTAAAATGGTTTCTTAACTTGAGTAATCCTACCGGTCGTCTAGCTCGATGGGGGGTACGGTTATCGGCTTTTAATTTTGAAATCCTACACCGCCGCGGCGCTGACAATATTATTCCAGACGCATTATCTCGTGCGTGTCATATTTCTGCCATTGATAGTAGTCCTAATGCTACTCAAACTACTGATGAGTGGTATTTAAAAATCTACAATGGCTGTCAGTCCTTTCCTACATCTTTCCCTAATTTCATTATTAAAAATGAAAGACTTTATAGGCTAATGAAAAATAGGTGTTCCTTGCATACAGAATTTGAGTGGAAGGAAGTTGTGCCATTGGAAATTCGAGATGCGGTAATTGAAGAAAACCATTCTCAACCAACTGCAGGTCATTTTGGAGTCTTCAAAACTTATAAACGTTTAACCCTTACATATTTTTGGCCAGGCATGCATGCGGATGTAGTGAAATTTATTTCATCATGCGATAATTGCATAGCCCATAAGCATCAGAATCACCCTCCCTTGGGAGAAATGGGTCGTCCTAAGGTATGTTCTAGACCCTTCCAGACTATAAGTGTTGACCTTGTTGGACCTCTACCCCCAACAAGGAAACAGAATTGCTATATTTTTGTAGTAACATGTTGTTTCAGCAAGTACTGTCTTCTATTTCCTATCAGACGTGCCACTGCGGAAATAGTTACTAGAATACTAGAAGAGAAGGTATTTTTAATTCATGGTATTCCTTCTACTATAATTTTAGATAACGGCAAGCAATTTGTAAGTGCAACATTAAGAAACATGATCTCTAAGTACAAGGTGCCTAACCTACATTTTACACCAAAATACTCCCCACACGTAAATACGGTCGAAAGGTATAATAAAACAGTAATGACTGCAATATCAACGTTCATTGAAAACGACCATCGAGCATGGGATTTATTTATTCCACAGATTCAGTTTGCAATAAATAGTGCAGTTAACGAAGTGACTGGCTACACTCCATCCTTCCTCGTTTACGGCCGTGAGTTAGTTACGTGTGGATCGCATTACGTTGATGCTGATTCTGAGGATGTTATTTATCAACCTAGAGACGCTTACGCTGAAAATTTAGGTTGTCTTTCTGGTATTTTTGACAAGGTACAATCACTCCTTCTACAAGCACATTCTAGAAATTGTCGTTCCTTTAATTTGCGTCGCCGACCTGCAGAATTTAATGTTGGTGATCTGGTTTGGAAGAGAACCTTTTACCAAAGCGATAAGGATAAGTTCTTTAATAAGAAGCTAGCACCTAAGTTTATAAAATGTCAAGTCATTAGGAAAAAATCTCCTCTTGTATATGAATTATCTGACGTAAGATCTAGTAACTCTATCGGAAATTGGCACATTAAAGATTTAAAGCTAACTAACTATGCAGAATAGCGGATGATTTTTCTGAGAGCAGACTATAGCTAGTATTTATCAGTAATTGAATTTTGCTTTCCAGTATAGATACGCAAAATCCATCTCTTTGCGGCGGAGTACTGTAACGTTGCGTCAAGACACACCTTTACAAATAATAAATAAAACCTACGGAACCTTGCAATTTTAATATAACTCGTTAGGGTTTTCTATCGCACGCAATCGTTAGCGCTTATCTCTAAAAAACGACTAGCTTCCGAACGCGGCTAGTTCGGTCCGTTCGAGAATGAACGAGGATTAATTACCTGCTCATACGACTGTTATCGCTTGAACGTGCGCCTGTGTCACTCGATCTGAATTTTTCAAATATAACGACTGTTTATTATTTAAAGAGTGTTGTGCTAGTGATCCCGCTGGGGTGAGTTCTCATATTGTTTACCGTATAGTGCCCAATCTGTAACTGTTCTTTTTTTCTTCCTTCCGCTGTAGTGCTGCTTAGCGTTATAATAATATAACTTTGTAACTGGACCTTGACCCGACGGGATTCGGAGTGTCTAATGCCAAGCCGCTAATGCCCGTCTTTCGGGGTTCCAGGATCTCTGCTTACATCACAGCTTCAGTTCGGCTTCGCTGTTGCTACTGCTGCTGAAGGACCACACTAGGCCGTGGACTACCGACGTCAGGAGTTGACCGAAGAGTTGCCGGCAGTTTCAGACCAACGAACCGTTATCACGTTACGTCAGGCCAGTGTACCTACCTTACTCCTGTATTTACCAAAGTAAAGAAACAAGATTACTGAACCCACTAGCTGTTTAAATTACTAATTACTACAACAAATTCCCAAGGTTACAAAAGGGGCAAGTTATACTCTTCGGTCTTCTGTATAACCTGCCGCAGCGTATGTATGTGGTCTACGGTGCTAAAGCCTTTTCGGAAACCGGCTTGTTCGGGAGGCTGGAAGTCGTCAAACCTGCGCGAAAGACGGTTCGTAATGACTCTCGAAAACAGCTTGTAGACATGGTTCAGAAGTGAGATGGGCTTATAATTCTTCAGTAGAGCATTATCGCCCTTTTTGAAGAAGAGTACCACCACACCTCTGCTCCATGCCTGTGGCGTTCTTCCCTCGAGAATGACGGAATCAAACAGCTTCTGAAGGGCCTTAAGGATCGGTTTTCCACCCGCCTTCAGGAGTTCGGCCGTAATTCCGTCATCACCCGGTGCCTTGTTGTTTTTGAGCTGCTTCAGAGCCATCCTAATCTCGTACAGGCTGACGTCCGGGATATCTTCGGTATAGTGGCGGGTCAATCGAGCTCTTGGGTCGTGAGCCCGATTTACAGCGGGTGTCCGGGTGGACGTGTACAACTGTCCATAGAACTTCTCGACCTCCTTCAATAGCTCTGGCTTGGAGGATACGACTCTGCCATCGTCGGTCCTCAGTTTTGCAAGCTGGCTCTGCCCAATAGACAGGTCTCTTGCGAAGACTTTGGAGCCCTTGTTCTTCTCTATCGCGTCTTTAATACGTTCCGTATTAAATTGGCGTAGGTCACTTTTCAAGGACTTTGAGATCTGTCTATTGAGCTGCCGGTACTTAGTCGCATCATCTGAGGACTGCAGAATCATCTCGCGTCTTTCCGCCATGAGCTCGAGAGTGTGGTCTGAGAGCTTTTTGTTTCTACTTGTACGACGGGTCCTAAAGATCCTAGACCCGACCGTATGGACAGTTTCCACAAACCCATAGTTGTAATCGTCCACTGTGCTCCCTAGGCATTCGAAACGATTCTGAAGTTCGAGCTGAAAGCTCTCGGGGTTTTGGATTTGGATCGGTGCTGGACGGAGCGTAGACTTCATCAGTCGAGATCTTTCCAGCTCGCTCGTTCAGATTCAATGTGCCTCTTACTAAACGGTGATCGCTTCCGGTTTTGACCGCGTTGATCACAGAGACATAATTGAATATTTGCTTCTTCGTTGACATAATGAAGTCAATCTCATTTTTTGTTACACCATCAGGGCTCAACCAGGTCCACTTCCTATGCTCACGCTTTCTGAAGAAAGAGATGAAGAGATGTTTAGTATATACTTGACGATTTTAACAATAAAATTATCACTCAAAAACTACATCACTCAAGACAAAAATCGAATTTCTCTATAGCAAACATTCACACTACAAAAAGATATCTTAAGAAAAATCGCCCGGTCCATGGGAAGTAACATTGATAAATAACAAGGACGCTACTACAGGATGTTTACGAAACTACACTCATCTGACACGAATCGGCCAGCGGATAACGTACGTGAGTGAATTCTTAAGGCCAAAGCACACACGACACTTTTAGCATCGGAGATCGGCGATTTGGTTGCTTCTCGAAAACTCGATGCTGCGATTGAACTCCGCACATTTACGGCCAAAATTATCCAAAAAATAAAAAACTCGTCACGACGACGTCGTTTGACGTACGTGGTCTAGTGGTTCGAGGTTCGGACTGTTAATCACGAGGTCGTGGGTTCGATTCCCACTGGACACAAATATGGTTCGAGGTTCGGACTGTTAATCACGAGGTCGTGGGTTCGATTCCCACTGGACACAAATATGGTTCGAGGTTCGGACTGTTAATCACGAGGTCGTGGGTTCGATTCCAACAGGACACAAATATTTGTGTGATGAGCATAAGTGTTTGTGTTGGTCTGGGTGTTTCTTATAAGTATGTATTTACAAAAAAAAAAGTAGTATAGTAAATGGATATAAGTATTATATCCATTGTCTAGTACCCATAACACAAGCTCTGCTTAGTTTGGGACTAGATGGTGCTGTGTAATAATGTCCCTAAAATATTCAGTTATTATCCTATCTATCCCCGATTTGCCCTAGATAGAAATTTGACATGAAATTTATGGAGCTTATGTCAAATTTCTATATCTAGTAGGGCAAATCGTGGATAGATAGGATATTAATTTTAGCTGTTAATAATTAGTTGCAGAAGCTAGATACAATGACAGTGTGTTTCATTTTACCTCTCCACCAGCCGATACCGCATCGTTAGTATCGCTAAATCGCACGATTTTGATACCGCGATCGAAAACTCTGTCGGCAAAACGCGACGCAGCATCGATGCAGTCGCAAATTTGCTCTGCCGATGCTGAATGTACCGTGTGTGCTTTGGGCCTTACACAAATAATATATTGACGCGTCTGAATTCGGATGGTAGTGTTTTGTTTATGCTTCTATGGCGTCCATTTTGTTTTCGTCTTTGTTTAAATGTATTTTCCGTAGGGGCGTTGATTCAAGTACTGGTAAGATTCACGCAATGTTATTTATGACTTTTGAAACATTTAAGACCGTTACATTTTATATAAATGAGATAAAATGTTTCAATTCTTCTGATTTTGTGACCTGTGTGTGGCAGTCGCTGGTATTTGAATGAAGAAAACCACATAAAACTTTGATGATGAACTGTATTTCCATGAACTTAAATAGATACATGCGGCGCGAACAGCGAACGAATGGTGACTGATTGAATAGCCTTAATTACAACAGCGGAATGAATGATCTTATGTGTGTTTCACACATAAATTGGCAAGGCCGACTAAAGAAAGACATTTAACTTGTTTTAAATACAAACCAAATTATAAAACTAAATTTTCTTATACATATGAACAAAACCTAATATTAGATTTTAATAGCCTTTGAACAAAACAATTGCCTTTTTCTAAAATGAAGTTATTTTTTATAAAGTAAATTGGTAATTTCTTAAACCAAGTTTTCTTAATTAAGTATATAAATAAAAATAGTTTTTGTATCAAATAGCATCCATGTGCTTAATAAGTTTTAGTAATACAATTACCTATTTGTGAAACAGAATTACTATTATCAAAACATAAAAATTAAATGAAAGTTAACAGTGAGTTTAACAAAAAACTAATTATTTAATTAAACACAAAATTGATATCTATTTTACTCAGAAATAGATCTTAAAATGGATACATAATGCCATATTATTATAATATTTAACATCACATGTCATAATGCAGTGTTACAAATGTACAGTAACACCAAAGTGTATACAGTGTACCAAATCTTAAAAGGTACCTATCCTAAGTTTTAATATTATATCTTATTTTAAGGTTATGTTATCTATTTTTTAACATTCAATAAGATGGAGAAGAAACAAAATATTGTCTGCGAACGTGTCCACATAACAAGCTTGGCACCATACAAAGCTTATAGTAAGACCTACTCATAAATAGGAAGTACACAGACCTTCATTACACTAGTACGCATAATTTTTCCACTATTGGTTTTGACAGATAAAGCCCTGACCCTACCATCCGATCCCGGAAACGTTTGCTCTACTCGAGCCATTGGCCATGTTAAAGGAGAAGTGTTGTCAATTCTTAGTAGCACCAAAATTCCCTTCTCAATGTTCGGAACACTATTGTGCCACTTAGGCCTGTTTTGTAGTTGAGTCAAATATTGTTTGGACCAAGTTTTCCAAAAAGATTGAACCATTTGAGTACATTGTTTCCAAAATGATAAACGGTTTGTAGGTATACTGGTAAAATCAGGTTCAGGGAATGACGTCATGGAAGCTCCTGTCAGAAAATGAGCTGGAGTCAAGTAAGACATGTCATTAGAATCTACACCTGGCAACGATAGCAATGGTCTGGAATTCAAAAGACCTTCTATTTGTATGACCACTGTATTCAATTCTTCGAAAGTTAAAACTTGTTTTCCTACCACCCTCTTTAGGTGATATTTTGCACTTTTAATTCCTGCCTCCCATAAGCCTCCAAAGACTGGAGAATAACATGGAATAAAATTGAATTGAATGCCAAGATCCGAAGCAAAACCAATTACTTTGTTCTGATGGACTTGATTCAAATGTAATAAATACAATTCTTTTAATTGATTATTAGCACTTTTGAAAGTAGAACCATTGTCGCAATAAATAACAGAAGGCTTGTTGCGACGGTAAATAAATCGTTTTAATGCCTGTAAAAAACATTCAGTTGTAAGGTTTGATACAAGCTCAATATGAATGGCTTTTGTTGTAAAACAAACAAATAGTAAAATATATGATTTTAATATTAAAGGTCGTCTAATGCGACTTACTTTGGTTGAAAATGGACCCCCAAAATCGATTCCTACTTTTTCAAAAGGTCTACTAGGGTTGACCCTGTCTGAGGGAAGGGAACCCATCATCTGCTCTGCTGCCTGTGCTCTAAGCCTAAAGCATACTAAACATTTATGAATAACCCCCTTGACTTCTCTAAGGCCATTAATGAGATAAAATCTTTGACTTAGACTAGCAAGAGTCAGTTTTTTACCAGAATGCAATAAGCATCTGTGTTCATTGTTAATTATTAAACGTGTAATGAACGATTTTTTGGGCAGAATTACAGGATGTTTCTGATCATAAGAAATATTTGCGTTATGCAATCTTCCACCTACTCTGAGAATTTCCATTCCATCTAAAAATGGATTTAAATATTTTAGGTTAGACTTCAAAGGTTTTTTAGACAAAATACACACTATTTCTTCAGCAAAATGTTGTTTTTGATCTTGTTTAATTATAACTTTTAATGCTAAATTCAATTCTTTTATATTCAAACAACCAAATACTCTGTCATTTTTATTTGATTTGCAATTATTAAAAAATCTGTAAATGTAGGCAACTATTCTTTTAAGTTTGTTAATATCTGAGTATTTTGAAAGTAAACTAAAGTTTTTGTTTGAATCAAAAGTTGTAGTAATGTTACAAACTTTAAGTTCAGGAAGTTCCTTGGAAATTTCAACTTTTGTTGACATGTGTGCATAATTCTTGTCATATAAAAATTGTGGCCCATGCCACCATAACTCATTGTTTTGAAGCAAATGAGGTTCTACACCCCGGGACAGACAATCTGCAGGATTCTCAACTGTATTGATATAGGACCATGAAGCATTCGGTGTCAGATCACGAATAGTCTTGACCCTGTTTGCAACATAAACTGATAGTCTTGTAGGTTCGGTGTTTAACCAAGCTAGAACAATTTGAGAATCTACATATAAATGCATCTGACTGTCAAAATTATTTTTAATTAACTGATTATACAGTCTATTTGCAAGTTTTGCAAGTAACAAAGCACTATTTAACTCTAATCTTGGTGTAGTTAGTGGTTTAATAGGATTTATCCTTGATTTTGAGCATAATAATTTTACATCAACCTGATTTTTAATGTCAATTGTTCTTAAATAAACACAACAGCCATAGGCCTTATTTGAGGCATCTGAAAATCCTACTAATTCAATTAATTTTGAATGATGAGTGTTGATTTTTCTTGGTACTTGAATATAAGCTGTTTTTGACAAATTGTCAACAAATGTTCTGAATTTTTTATTTAATTCATATGGTATGGGTGAGTCCCATTGAACCTTTGCCAACCATGTTTGTTGCATGATAATTTTAGCCAATACAATGATTGGACCTACCAGACCTAGTGGATCAAATAGTTTACTAATGAAACTCAATACTTGACGCTTAGTATAAATATCTAACAACTCATTTTGTGGACAGAAAATGTTGAAAGTGTCTGTTTGTGTGTTATATGTAACACCTAATGTCTTCACACAGCTATTATCCTTACATAAATCAACTTCATTTAAACTTTTTTCATCAGGTAATATATCACTCATAATAACCTCACTATTTGAACTCCACTTGTGTAATTTAAAACCACCGAGTTTTAAGATTTTAATTAATTGTTTTTTCATATCAAGTAATTCTTGCAAGTCGTTGCTTCCAGTACAAATGTCATCAACATATGAATGATTTAATAAAATGTGTGCACCCTTGGGGTAAGTATCTGAAAATCTGAAAGCCAACTCATTTAAACACCTAGTTGCTAGAAACGTTGAGCTTTTTAAACCATAGGTGACAGTTTGTAATTGAACACACTGTATTTGTTCTTTTGGAGAATCTCTCCATAAAATATTTTGGAGAACACAATGTTCTGGATTAAGTTTCACTTCCCTAAACATTTTTTGAATGTCACAAAAAAACACATATTTATGCATTCTAAATAAAATCAAAATGTTAAATAACTCATTTTGTATGCAAGGACCGTTCAACTGTATGTCATTCAAAGAAAAACCAAGATTAGTAAACATTGAACCGTCAAATACTACCCTTAACTTTGTAGTCTTGCTATTTTCATTAATTACTGGGTGGTGGGCTAAAATGAACACTTGGCCACTCTCCAAGTTATAAGTTTGAATATCAATGTATTTAGCATGACCCATTGAAATATACTTGTTAATAAAATCTTTATAACCTTCAAAAAGTACTGGGTCTCTGAAGAATCTTTTTTCCAAGTTTTTAAACCGCGCTAATGCTCTTGAAAAGGAATCCCCCATATTTAATTGATCAAAATTTTGCTTTAAAGGTAAATCAACCTGAAATTTATTGTTTTCTAACACCACAGATTCAGTAAAAATCTTTTCTGCAAGAGCTTCTTCGGACACCGACTCAGTGAAAACTTCTGTAACTTGTTCACACTTCCAAAATAGTTCTAAAGACTTTTCTAACACTGTCATGCTCTCACTCTGATCCGAAATTGGATCTGAAATATGTGTTGTTTGTTTACTGGAAATACTTGCAACATTGCTCACTGGAGAATATTTATTGACCTGAGATATTTTTCCAGCCACAATGTGGCCAAACACAGTGTTGTGTACATACAAACCTCCAGGAACAATAGGTAGTTGTTCACGCAATAAAATTTTAAAGAAAACATCACAACCTAATAGTATGCAAATTTTTTCAGTTTTATAAAAATCCTTGTCGGCTAATTTGACATAAGAAGGAATAGTAAATTGTTGTATATTTATTTCAGACTGAGGTAAGTCACAAGTTATATTTGGCACTACACAGCATGTTATTTCCATGTTATAATTGTTTGTAGTCGAAGAAATATTAAAAGTAGCAGTTTGAGGTGCATTATTTGATTCACCACATATTCCTCTAATATAAGTATTTTTGCTAATTAACCTGCAATCAATTTCTTCAGCCAAGTCTGATAACACAAAGGAAACCTGACTACCAGAGTCACAAAGGGCTCTGACCTCATATTCATAACCTAACTTATTAGTTAACTTTACCTTTATAGTAGGTAATAAAACATCATCACACATATTCATGGACATAGCAACCTGCTTTAACACCTGTTCAGGACTATCTTGATGCACTAAGCTATTATGATTTTGTTTACATATCGAACACTTAAAAGTGAACTTACACTTGGATGAATGTTTGTTTAGGCATAGCGAACACAACTCTTTCTCTTTAACAAAGTTTATGCGATCAGATAGCGAGGCCAGTTTAAACTTTTCACATTTATAAAGTCTGTGGAACTTAGAAGAACAAAATATACATACTTGTGTTGTTTTATCACTATGTTTAGTTGTTACCAAGCTTGCTTTGCGACCACTGTTCACTGCACCACTGGAAGATGGCTGGCTATCTGCCACGGTCTCGAGAGCCGCTGCACGTTGTTCTAGAAATTTGAGAAATAAGCTTAGTTCAGGTAAATCTGACTTGACTTCTAGGTGAAAGCCCCTTAACGTATAGATGTCAAGCTTGCGTTGCAAAATGCAGAGTATGATTGCATCCCAATGCTGAACAGGCACATCCATGTTTTTTAAAGCACCCAAATGCTGTTTTGTTTTAGAAACAATTTCCCTCAAAGTTGAAGCTGAACACTTATTAATTGTTTTTAAATCTAAAATGGAGCTAATGTGATGATTTATCACTTTGGTTTTATTATCAAAGCGCTCATTGAGCAACTGCAGTGCAATAGTATAATTTTGTGCTGTTAGTGACAGATGCTTTATAAGATTAGCTGCTTCACCTCCTAAGTAGCTCTTTAAATAATAAAATTTATCACACTGTGTTAGCTTTGCGTTTAAATCTATTACACTTTTAAAAAGACTAATAAAATCATGGAAACCCCCTCCCTCGCCTTCAAATCGTGGTATATTTATGGGTGGGAGACGCTTCATGGTGTCCTGCGTGTCCTCATGATGTCCAGGATCTGGTAATTTACCTGACCTGGACTCAATCTCTTCTTCAAATGCGGCTAATGCCAACAAATACTTTGTTTCATAATCCGAGTAATCCTCGTTATTCGACTCATCTAAAACAGATACATCAATGTTTATTTCACTATATTCCTTAAAACTAGTGATTAACCTTTCTTTTTTTACAATTATTTCTTTCAAAGAAGCTTCGTGAAAGTTTGGAGATTCCGTCAACTTACATAAAACGGTAATCGTCCCTTTAAGTTGCCCTCGGGCATGAATTAATCTTTTTAAACTTGCCATCATGGCAATTGTTACATAAATTACGCAAACTAATAATTTTAATATAATAGAACAAAGTTCCACAAAAATGCGTTCTTGACTTGAAAACAATATACAAATGTACTCTTGGCTTGCAAATGAATGAACAATGAACGGGTGACGACGAGACGTCAAAATGGCGTCGGCTCGGTTCGTACCGAATTGAATTTCCGATGTTTGGCTTGAATACCTATAATTACTATATACTCTATGCTTGAAGGTCACAAGCAGGAACTGGAACGCGGGAACAAACACGACGAATGAAGTGCAGCCAGCGCTCACGTCGGGTGATCGTCGATCTCTTTCGCACTCGTGTGGAAAGTATAAACGCGATCTTCTCTCACACCGGCTTCCAACCTTATTTGTTGGTATTGGATAAATGATTTTCGCTGAAACAGCTATTTCCACAAAAAATGCGGTTTGAATTGAAGAATCTTGAATCTTCTTAGTAGATTGTTGCCGTAAATTGTACAAAATCCACAATTATATTGAATATAGTTCTGCACTCGCGACAAAGCACGCGCACAGTTCCGTCAAAATGGCGGTTTTTGAGTCACACACTCGCGGCAAAGCACTGCCGGGCTCACAAAACTTTTTCCAAACGAAGGACCATTTTTATGTGGCAGTCGCTGGTATTTGAATGAAGAAAACCACATAAAACTTTGATGATGAACTGTATTTCCATGAACTTAAATAGATACATGCGGCGCGAACAGCGAACGAATGGTGACTGATTGAATAGCCTTAATTACAACAGCGGAATGAATGATCTTATGTGTGTTTCACACACTGTGAGGTAATTGTGTAAAGCATTCACATTGACATCAGCTTTCATTTTGAAATTACAGCAATATTCATTGCGTGGTACGTAGTTGTCAATATGACGGATTGTCAAAACACACAGAGCAATGAACATTGAAATCCGAATGAATGCGATCGCGAGTGAGTTACGCAATTAGGCAGCAGTGCTCATACTCAGTATATAACAAAAACCCAGTTGTTCCTGTGAGCTACGTTACCAGAATCCATATTCAAACGAAAGGACACAACCCATTTTGAAAAAAAATCTCAATAAAAACAAATCAAATTATATATTAATTCATTATTAATTGTTAATTGAATGATTGAGTGAGTTTTGAGTGATATAATGAAATTAAATATTAAATCTGTTTTTTTTTATTTCCGTCGCCCTTTTTTTATTATACTAACAAAAACAATTTAATATGGAACAATGAATAGCACACACTGTATGGACACTGACAGTTGGGCTAGTACACAAGTTCAAAGTCGCTCAGCGAGCTATGGAGCGAGCTATGCTTGGAGTTTCTTTGAAGGATAAAATCCGTAACGAGATTCGGAGAAGAACCGGAGTGACCGACATAGCTTGTAGGATCAGTAAGCTGAAGTGGCAGTGGGCTGGCCATGTCTGTCGAAGGACCGATGGCCGCTGGAGCAGACGAGTCCTTGAGTGGAGACCGCGAATCGGCAAACGCAGCATAGGGCGCCCTCCCGCTAGTTGGACCGATGACCTAAAGAACGTGGCTGGGGTTGAGGTACAGGTCGTCACCTTGTACAGCAGATAGCTCCATTGTTTTTAAACATTTTGGTTGCTTATAAAACAAATTGTAAGTTAAGTAAAAATAAAAACACCAACATAATCTTTTATATTTTAATCTCAACCCTCAAACAAACAACATTGCTTATCTAACCCTAAAAAGCTAAACGCATAAAAATAATATATAAAAATCGCGTCCGTCCGTCCGTCGGTTTCATCAACCCGTATATTACTAACCATAAATTTCTCATAGTAGGTCCGAGTAACTTGAGTAAGTATATACTGTGACTAAACCGGTATATATCACTGAGGCCGACCAATTTCTTGACCGAAAAATTTATAACGGTGCTTGGAAGGCAACCCTTGATATATGGGCGTAGGACATCCCCCGGAACTCGTATCACTCTTAAGTGAATGTGGGTATAATTCATATTGAGGTTTTACTAGCTTTTTCTTGGATTTACGTCATGTTTTTACGTAGGTAATTTCTGAGCTACTTTGTGTTTTCTTGTGAACACACAACTGTTTGTCAAGCATAACGATAAACGCGTACTATCTACTTGAATTAAAATACAAAAGAAAAAAAAAAGAAAGAAAATAAAGATTTTATTCTTGCGCTCCATTTGACGCACACACTACAAAACTTATACATATTACTTTACAATTTCATGACAGATTAGTATAGTTACAGTTAAATTGACAACCGACAACACTGGACATAAACAATACATGAATAACAGTACAATATACTTTTTATTGCACACAAAATACTCATTATTATACACAAAATAATCATTACTGTACACAAAATACTCATTATTGTAAACTAAATAATCATTATTGTACACAAAATACCCATTATTGTACACACGGCTACACATCAAGCTGTACAAAACCAGTAAAGGCTGACCTCGCGTTGTAAGGAAAACCTACACAATGCGAGGTCAGCTTATACTGGAAATGTACAGCTTGATGTGTAGCCGTGTGTACACAAAATACTCTTTAATGTACTCAAAAAAAAAACTACTGACCATTCATTGTTGATTTCTTCTGTATCGTAGGACCGTATAAAGATAAATCATACAAACACAAACCGCTCGTCCAATTACCTGTAGGTCATAGGTGCATAGAATCAAACCTACGAACCCTAGCGCAGTAGCTAATGGCTCAGCCACACCACCAACCGTGGCGAAACTTTAGAAGGTAATTCTCAGTAGGAAAAACCTAGGCCAAGTGATGTTGTCAGGATGATTGGTGATGATGATTATTGGATTCGATGTAGAAAGTGATAAGCCAGTGGTTGAAAGTTTACCTTCCATAAATGAGGGTCTGAGTTCAAATCAGGCCCGCACCTCTGACTTTTCGCATTAATGTGTGGATTAGAATTTGATTATCATTTGTTTTAACGGTAAATGAAAACCATCGTGAGGAAACCTACACACCTGAGAGTGCTCCATACAGTTCTCAATGGTCTGTGCTGTCTGCCAATCTGCACTAGACTAGCGTGGTGGACTTAAGCCAGACACTTGCCACACTGAGAAGAGGCCCACACCCAGCAATGGGTCAGACACCTGAGAGTGCTCCATACAGTTCCCAATGGTGTGTGTAGTCTGCCAACCCACACTAGGCTAGCGTGGTGGACTTAAGCCTAACACTTCCCACACTGAGAAGAGGCCCACACCCAGCAATGGGTCAGTAATGGGCTGATTTTGTTGTTGTTGATGATGTTTGACTTCTAGTAGAGTGAAGATTTTCTACAAGTTTTGTTCCCGATGTTTTCGTATCGCCCCACGATATTGAATTAACTCATCTTGACAGTTTTATAGGCTTATCAAGCCTGTTTTTCGGGATTGATAGAACTTTAAATTGCGTTAACGCTAAATGTGTTAGCACCGTTCTTGTAGAAGTTATATTTAGAAGACACGAAGAAAACAACGGAATATTTATCCATCTTTCTTCTCGAGGAGAAGATGCCTAGTAAAATTCTCGTAGGCACGGAAAGTTTGAAGACAAAGGTCTTCAACCAGTGCGTCCTGCCTGTCATGACTTACAGTGCCGAGACGTGGACACTGACAGTTGGGCTAGTCCACAAGTTCAAAGTCGCTCAGCGAGCTATGGAGCGAGCTATGCTTGGAGTTTCTTTGAAGGATAAATTCCGTAACGAGATTATCCGGAGAAGAACTGGAGTGACCGACATAACTTGTAGGATCAGTAAGCTGAAGTGGCAGTGCATATCTGTCGAAGGACCGATGACCGCTGAGCAGACGAGTCCTTGAGTGGAGACCGCGAATAGGCAAACGCAGCATTGGGCGCCTCCCCGCCAGATGGACCGACGACCTGAAGAACGTGGCTGGGATGCGGATGGATGCGGATTGGATGCGGAAGGCAGAGGACCGAGTTTTGTGGCGCAACTTGGGAGAGGCCTATGTCCAGCAGTGGACTGCGATAGGCTGAGTTGATTGGTATTTAACAATAATCATCTGTTGGGCTGTTTGGTTGATGTGAAATCCCAAAGACTATCCCCACATACCCCACTGAACTTACCCGGGAATCGAATCTAGTAAACAGATATCGTTCGTATTAACAAGTTCAATATTCCCGATGGAATATGTTAATAGGGTATCTGTCGGTGACACGCGTTCCCGGCGACACGATTTTAATATCCCGCCTGCTTTTTAAGAGATTATTCGTTTAAAATGTGGAATATGGGTGTGGCATTAGTTTTGTAAGGATTTCTAAGAAGTTTTTGATTAATAACTTCTTAGGTTTTCGCAATCACTACACATAAGGTTTTGATTATAAATTACTTTAGAAAGTATAGTCTAACAAAGCAATTAGTATCCGGGGTCGCCAGATATAAATGAAGATTTCTCAGGAAATTATTATGGAACGGTTTTAATGGGTTTTATATAAATACAGTTAAACTTTGTCCGTTATTAAAATTATATTTCACTCGAAAACATCCATAATCTTCTGAGAAAACTTCTTTTATATCTGGCGACCCTGGATACTAATAGCTTTGTAAGACTGTACCTACATATGGGATCAAATCATAGAAAAAAAAATATATCTGGAAATTGAATTGGCTTTAGATTTGAAAATCGTTTTGGTTTACATGCATACACATACATTACATGATCAACCCATTTCTGTCGCACTGCTGGGCATGGTCCTCTCCTCAGTACGAGGCTAATGGTGGAATCCCATCCCAATGGCCATCCTCTGCAGAAAATAGAGTAGCTCCGGGAACTCCAGTGTACCGCGCCGGATCGTCTCCAGTGGTTCCCCTTTTGGACGTCCCGAGGAAACAACAAGGTTTCCCTAACAGCAGCACGTGGCCACCACGTACTGCTGTCCTCCCCAGGGTCGCTTAATGGATGCCTTGAGTCCCACTTCTCTTTCTCTTGGTACCCATGATCCTGAAGGTACCCCACCATCATTTAATGGTAGATGATGTGACCACGCTGACCTAACGCAAATTGGCAGAACTACACACACCAGTGAGTATTGCAGTGCATTGGTTTAGCATAAGCTCATCAGGTAATTGGTCATCATCATCATCATCATTTCAGCCGAAAGACGTCCACTGCTGGACATAGGCCTCCCCCAAGCATCGCCACAACGACCGGTCCTGTGCCTTCCGCATCCAGCGGATTCCCGCGACCTTCACCAGGTCGTCGGTCCACCTTGTGGGGGGCCTTCCCACGCTGCGCCTTCCAGTACGCGGTCGCCACTCCAGAACTTTACTGCCCCATCGGCCATCCGTTCTGCGAGCAATGTGCCCCGCCCACTGCCACTTAAGTTTGGCAATTCTTCGGGCTATGCCGGTTACTTTCGTTCTTCTGCGAATCTCCTCATTTCTGATTCGATCACTTAGGGACACTCCGAGCATAGCCCTCTCCATTGCCCTTTGAGTGACTTTGAGCCTTCTTATCAGGCCCATTGTGAGCGACCACGTTTCAGTACCGTAAGTAATTACTGGCAACACACACTGGTCAAAGACTTTCGTCTTGAGATACTGCGGTATTTTGGTAATTGGTCATTATAACGGATTACATCGCGTATTAAAGACGCGTACTGAGTGACTACTGCGTGCATCGAAACGATTTTAGTTAATTTAAAATTGTAATTGTGGTAATGACTATCACCAAATATAAATTTTCAAAGCTTCATAGTTTGTTCTTTTTTTTTCTACCTTTGTCATCATCGACTTTTCCATTACCTACTCTGAAAAATATTTTTTTTCCATAATTGCATTGTGGCAATAGTGAATTTGACATTATACCAACAAATGACTTCTGTTATGCTTCGGCAAGAAGTACTTTTGCCATTGTTTCGGCATTAGTCGCTCTGAAATTCTCTTATTTATTTCCTTAGTTTATACTATTTTGGACTCTTCTTAGGAAAACAACAACTAAATAGGCAGACGATAACGTACTCTTTCAGTACTTGAGCCTACAAGTATTGAATATATTTAGACTACCGAGCTTTCTTCAAGTGAATTTTATGTGAAAAGTTACCACCAAAAAGTGTTACGTTGCGTTGTCAAAAGATTTTGTTTCTGAATTACATTGCATTGTAGATGCATATTTATAGATCTCTTAACCTAAGTTTTCGAACCGAGCAACTAAATAATAATAATAAATAATAAATATCTTTGGGACATTTTTTACACAGCACCATCTAGTCCCAAACTAAGCAGAGCTTGTGGTATGAGTAAATACTTGACATTTTATATGAGTTTATATTAGAAAATAATAACACTTGAATTTTGAATGAATTGATAATATTATAATAGCATTCATAAAATAAAATCCACATCTAACACCCAGCCGGTGTTTCCTTAACCATCTTTTGTGTCACTATACGTTACTACATTCATTTAAAAAGTAATTTAAAAAAACTTTCAAAACAAAAGCTCTATATAAATCAAAAGGAAGAATGAAAATTATAACTCTAACAAATTGTATCACCGACCTCAACATTTAACTACCCACCAACTCGGACGAATAAAAAAGGCGGACGGAATCTCGCTAAACAATAAAAGTGGAGTAAAAGCGGAGATTTCGCAAAAATCTAGTGTGACGGTAGTCATTGTTATAGTTATGTCACAAATAAAATAACAGTATAAATTTGATGTGTTAAAATGCTTTCGAAATTATAGTGGGTTTAGGTAAAAATTTAGTGCTTCGGTGTTTGTTTAGCGAGATTCCGTCCGCCTTTTTTATTCGTCCGAGCCGACCACAGACGTATTATGTCTGTGCCACCCACAAAAAAAAATCTCAATCCTCCAACCTTATCATTTGTCTGGAGTTCAATGCGGTGAATAAATAATTTTCTTAGCAATATATTTTGAGAAAAATTTAATCAGTAAACTGGCTATAACTCAGTCATGATATATATGACCAGTGAACAAAGTTTATCTCGTAATATACATATTAGCTCGGCGCAAGTTATAGGCGGAAGCGTTTGCAGCAATAAAGTTTTTACAACTTTTGAGATGAATAGAGGTAAAAATAAAATGAAAATAAATAAAGGGATAAAGGGTAAAACTTTGTACCGATTTAAAATTATTGAAGAAATAAATAGTGGAAAGAAAAAGGACATTTTCTAAAGATCCTTAGTAACTCGGCCTTTTTCTGTACAAATTAAAGTTGATGCTCACCATATACAACTCAATGAAGCCAATGTATTGCAATACATTCATAAACACGGACAGTACTAAATATAATTTTAGATTTTAAAAATATTTTGACACATATAATCACAGATATCTGTGCTATTTTGATGTCATGTTTTGTTTTTTTCGTTATGTCAAACAACCTACATTGTCGTCAAGTTGTCAGTCGATGCCAATTTTTTGGAATTTCTTGTGTGAAAAGGAGTCTATAATATTGAATCATAGACTATAGAGTATCAAAATAAAAATATGGATGATACACAGATATCATAGATGATACAATTTTATCCGGTTACGTCATTAATGTATTGATACTCCTTAAAATATAAAAAATGGTTCTTGTACTGTCCGCATTAAATACAATAAATATTATGAAACGAAAAAATTCGCATGTAATTTTCGTATATTGTTCATCTTTGTAACAGTTTAAGGCTATTTTTATCAATGTCCTTTTCTTACTTTTTGTTCAGTACATCAGTCGCTAGTCGCTTTAATGCTAAGCTACCGTGATTCATTTAACTTCCACTTAGAGTACGTCTTAGGGTGTGTCTTTAGATTTCATTCCGCTTGCGTTAATGCATAAAAATTATATAATATTAAGTTAAAATCACTGGCCTGCCGAAGCCGAAGCCGAAGACCAACCAACTTTTTAAGCATAGTTAAAAAAAAACACTGGAATCATAAGACAATCTTTACGAATTTTAGCTCTGCCAGTAGCGAAGACAGTAAAACTCAGTATTTAATTTGCCACAAGAAGAAAAATGTGCATCATCTAAATAAGTGAATTGGAACTCTTATAAAACTACTTGCCTCGTGTCTAAAGTAATGAATAAATTTTTACTTTACTATAAGAAAAGAGGAAGACCAAAGAAAAGATGCATGGATTCTGTGAAAGATGATATTTTCGTGTTATCTGTCCCCGAAACAGATAGACAGAAACTTTATAAAAAAAATATTTCAAAGCCAGATAAAACTTTTAATTATTTTTAATAGTTTTTTTTTTCATAATTCAATCATAAAAATTTAATGAATTGCGGTTGAATTTCGACCATAATTGGGCGTTGTTATAATTGGTAATAATTAATTAATGTTAGGAATTATTTTATTAGTGTATTGATTATTATTGTATACCCTGCTTTGCTTATTGTAATGAAATATTTTATTGTAATGTATTGATTAATTATTATTGTAGGTATATCAATTGCTAATCATTTATTGCTTTTGTAATGTATTTTTTTATGTAGGTACCTATGTTCTGACACAATGTAACATTGTTTGAGAATAAATAAATAAATTCCAATGTGTATTTATAAGTTCTGGGACAGACAACACGAAAATTCCCATTTGTCCCCATTTGGGGACTTACACTTGGGGACAGATAGAAATACTCCGACGATATAGGCTAAAAATAAATAATTGGCAGCAGTGTTCTTTGAAAATTTAACCAATCAACTGTGATCGCCAACCCGTCTGCCAAGCGTGGTGATTATGGCATATCCCCCCAAACTGCTTGGGGGAGGCCTATGTCCAGCAGTGTACGTCATTCGGCTGAAATTGAAAGGAATGGAAATAATGGGCTTGCATTAACCGTCAACTCACCTAATGATAAGTGATGGTGCAGTCAACGATGCGAGCCTTGAAGAACACTGGATTATACCTATCGGAAAACAAAAACCGGTAAAAAATTGCACTCCTTATAGCATACTACGTTCTCTTTTGATATTTAGCGCAGTTATTATGACCATATTCCAATCATACAACCCTCTTATACTTCGCACCACGACCCAATCGCGGCGCTATGAGTGCCATCGATATTTGCATACAAATTGCCCCAACACCACTTCACGAGACTTGAGCGATCCCGCTTCGACTCCACGATTATAAATTGTCGATATTATGCGTAGTGACGTCACTATTATCGACAATATCGACCCGCTATGGTAACGGGATGGAAATTTATTGACGTGACAGACATATTTTTCAGGCGTATTAGTAATAGGTTGATCTAATAATGGAGATGTGTTGTGGGTCTGCTGTCTGTCAATATGAGTATAGCGAAAATTATTTCATAAGTGACGTGTCCTAAAAGAAAATACGGGTGGTCTTTTCTCCATACAAATTAATACTCTTGCCTGTTTTCTTTATGGTTTATGATACTTGAGCAATGCTTTTTCACAGTAAAATAAATATCAACTAATAATTTATTAGGTTTTCGCGATCACTACACATTTTAGAAAAACAAGTTTTACCGGACTATATCGCGTATATTATTTAAATTGGTTTTCCTGACGTTTCGAAAGCTTTTCAGCGTTCGTGGTCGCAGGAAGATTAAGATGACAAGCATCTTTACAGATATTTCTTATAAAAAAATTAATCTGCCGTACAATTTTTAATAATTAAAATCGTTTCGATGCACGCAGTAATCACTCGCAATGTAATTATCTTTAACAGTGTTGCGTGCTGTTTGGGACTTGATTATTTTTAGAACTGGGTTCCAAACAGGTGGTGGTAGGTAAAAATAATACATTAGATTTTTTTTTTTTTTAAATTCCAATTTAATTCCAAGGAAACGTAAACTATTTCTCTCATCATTTGTGCAGTTCACAAACAGCAATTCTTGTGATCCATTTCCTTCTTTAACTCATAAACATTGAAAAGACAGCGAATTTAGCGTGGAAATACAAAACACAGTCCCGATATGTTTCACATTTCTGCCACAGTGTGCGCTACGATTGATTTGACTGTCCCCACCGCCATCTTGACGTCTGTGTTCTAGTGGTTCGAGTGTCGGAAAAAAAACACGAAGTTATCACGAAGTTGTGGGTGCGATTCCCACAGGACACAAATATTTGTGTGATGAACATAAGCGTTTGTGTTGGTCTGGGTGTTTCTTATGTATTATAAGTATGTATTTACCAAAAAATTACATAAGTATTGTCTAGTACCAATAGTACAAGCTCTGCTGAGTTTGGGACTGAATGGTGATGTGTAAAATGTCCCAAAAATATTTCATTTATTTATTTATTTATAGTACCTATATACCTATGTTGGACGGCTCGCACCATGCCTTTTTTTTTAAAGATAGAGAAATGACACATAATGTACATAGTTAATTACACATCTTTCATATATCTCTCTTCTCTTGCAATGCTTTTTATACCTGCTTAAGCAGTTTGATCTAATACATCACTGGTCTGAATTAGCGAACTCTCAAGATACCGATCGTTTATCTATCCGTTCATCCATCAAAACTCGGAAACTACTTACAAGCTTACAGTGATTCCCTAGAGAAGAGAACCCTAGGAATAGGGGAATGAGACAGAGTGATATTTGCTTGCAGTAAAGAAAGTATTAGCAGTGCTGTCCGATGTGTTTTTAAAGAAATACTTCCAGTTACCCTATTTGATTTGTATTTTACAAGCTTGGGTGGCAGGAAACATCATGCGTTGGACTGAGATACCTCAGGGCCCAAGTTCAATCTCCAGTAACCCATGTAATTTTAGATTTGATTTAATAGTTTGCTGTTCAACCGAATTAACACAGGATGGTTGAAATGGCGGAAGGTCACGGGAACTACATGTGAATCTCGAATTCCTCTTAAACTGAAGGGGAAAATCTATAAGACCAGATAAGACCTGCTGTCCTGTATGGATCGGAATATTGGGCTACGAAAGGAATTAATGAAAGGCAAGTGCATGCAGCTGAGATGAGAATGTTAAGAGGAATGTGTGGTGTAACGAGAATGGATAGGATAAGGAATGAATATGTAAGAGGGAGTCTAAAAGTAGCGCCAGTGACAGAGAAGTTAAGTAGCAATACACTGTCATGGTATAGACATGTGATGAGGAGGAATGAGGAGCATGTTACGAGGAAAGTTTCAAGTATGAATGTTGATGGCTATAAGAAAAGAGGGAGACCGAAGAAAATATGGATGGATTGTGTGAAAGATGATATGAATAGAAAGAAAGTGAACACGGCGATGACGGCCTCCCCCAAAAGGGGGATATGCCATAATCGATTGGCGCAGTAGCTCTTAGTTCTCTTTGCCACGGCTCTCTGGTTATGGTTCCCACTTTTTTTTGGCTCTTCTTTTCTTACAGTCTGTCTCAATTAAGGATATTCAGTATATGTCTTGCATGGTATGTCCTATGACACATCCAAAAATTAAGGTAGCTTCTTGCAATCTGTTGCAATCGACGACGACCTCTGTGGTCTAGTGGTTCGAGTCTCGGACTGCTGTTAACGAGGTCGTATGTTCGATTCCCACAGGACACAAATATTTGTGTGATGAAAATAAGTGTTGGTCTGGGTGTTTCTTATATATTATAAGTATGTATTTACAAAAAAAAAAAAAGTATTTAATTATTATATTCATTGTAATGAAAGAAAAAGAAAGAAAGAAAAATTTTATTTCAGTCTCGGTACAGGCGAGAAAAAAAAAACTAAAAATAGTATATCAACAATAAACTTAAAATTTACATTCATGTTATGTTATATCCATTGTCTAGTACCCATAGCACAAGCTCTGCTTAGTTTGGGACTAGATGGTGCTGTGTAAAAATGTCCCAAAGATATTTATTTATTTATATTTATATTTAATCGCCACGCTTGGCAGGTGGGTTGGCGATCGCAGTTGGTGGAACAAATACTCAGAGAACGCTGTTGCTCATCCTGTGGTGAGCCCCTTAGTCGCCTTTTACGACACCCAGGAGAAGAGATGGAGCAACTTCCCTTAGCAGAATATTTTCAGCAGATCACCTCTTGCTTGACAAAATCTAACCTCCCATTCCTTGACCTATCTAAAACACCAAGAAAGTACTACATCTCGATCGCTCAATCCCGCTCTAATGAGGCGCCATGTCCACACTGACCGTTCTAATCCGGTAATGAGATATCCCATTGTCCATACACGATGATATGAAAGGAGGGGGATCTAAGTCAATGTAACAAATGTTGGCATCACTCTCATATCAAGAATTGTTTCTGTGCCGAACTAGTAGAGGCATGCGGTACTGCCTGTGTTTCATGAAAAAGTACTTATAAGTGCCATAATAGTACATTATGATACAAGTGAGCCAAGTTGACTTTTATACTCGAGGCTGGATTGCAGCCCGAGCCGAAGGCGAGGGCGTAATGGAACCGAGACTATAATAGTCAATGCTCACGCGTGTCATACGACGTTTTTCAACATATGGGAGGGAAAAAACATACACATATTTTAGACAAATATTGAATTTGTGAAAAATGGCGCGCGGGTTACTGTAATCGCACGGTGACGTACAGTAATAGGCGCGCAGGTGGTCGAAGGAAACCGCCATACAGCCTGATATTAAAAATATATTAAAATATTATTTTTTATTTATAAAATTTACCGGAGATTTATTTGTTTATTTATTTGACACTAAATAAGTTCATAATTTGTTGAAAGCTCTGCTCTTCTCTGTGTTTATGACACTAATTATAGTTAATTTGTTGACAAAAATAAATAATTTGTTGAAATGAAATGTTTATTTATCATATTTTAATTAATACAGTTGATTTATTCACAAAAATCTATAATTTTGTTTAGGCATATAAACTCTTTGTTGCGATTTAAAAATAAACTGTAAAGTAAAAAGCACTAGTGCGCTAATATAATGTAAAAACCGGCCAATTGTGAGTTGGACTCACGCAGTAAGGGTTCCGTACCACCCATCGACCTGATACCCCATAGAAACTGATTTAATTTACGAGAGTTTATCAAAAGACATCAACGGCCGTACGCGAAATGTAAATTTTTGCATCTCTTTCTTCCGTAGGTACCACCACATATGTCTATGTTTGTCCTGTTTTTAGTATTTGTTGCTAAATTAGATAGTATGCACTATAATCGGACCAAGTTTGACGCTAGTATGTATTACTGTTTTGAAGATAGAACAGGAACAAAAACGTTGAACAAGATGCATGTTTTTTCGAGGTTTCTTGTATGGGGACCCCCTTTGGTTTTAGACTTCTTTTTGTTTTTAGTATTTGTCGTGATTCAACTTTTAGCAATACATTTTCTGTGAAAATTTCAACTGGTTATCTATTACCGTTACAAAAATAAAGCCCTGTCACAGACAGACAGACGGACGGACGGACGGACGGACGGACAGCGTAGCTAGAGTAATAGGGTCCCGTTTGCACCCTTTGGGTACGGAACCCTAAAATGTACGCGTGCGTTATAAGCTCCATTATGAACCTAAAAGCGGTGCAATAAGAGCCACTTTACGAGCAAGTGTGTTGAAAAAAATTATGTTTTTTCTACGTCTTTTGTTGAAAAAAAAATTTTTAAGAGGAAATGCGGGCAGAGAGACTTTTATAAATTAGGTATTTGAAGAAACTATCGCTGTCTATTTGCTTCAAGTAAGTGCGATAAGGACAACTGCAGTTTCGACTGAACAGCCTCAGTAAAAAGTCATAATTCGAGGTTTGGCTCTCGACTATTTTCTCCTCCAAAACTGGACCAATTTGAAAGAGAATTCATTAATTATTCAGTTAATGAAATATCTTTCAAATTGGTCCAGTTTATTTATTATTATTTTTTTAGTTTATTTTATGACTTTTTACTGAGGCTGTTCAGTATGTATTGTGCCGCTATATTTTTTCCTTTTTCATTAATAGGTGTCAAATTTATACTCTAGGCCTTTGTAGACAGCGGTCTAAATTGGCAATTCAAAGATTTTTTGATGGCTTCTAGAAATTATTTATACATATATAGCAAAATCTGATATTTATTTTAATAATAATAATAATAATAAACGTTATACTGGGATCGGTCTATCATCACTGATAGGACTATTGTACACAATAAGCCTGATATAGTGATGATAGATCGATTGGAGCGCCGCACGATGATTGTTGATGTCATCGTCCCGCATGACGAGAATCTCGTGAAGGCCGAAAAAGATAAAGAAATAACATATCTTGACTTGGCACACGAGGTTGTCGACATGTGGGATGTTGACTCAGCAGTCATCGTGCCGATTGTCGTTACGGCCAATGGGATAATCGCAAAGAGCCTTGACCAACACCTGCAGAGGCTCTCATTAGGCAGCTGGGTCAAGGGCTTGATACAGAAGGCGGTTCTTCTGGACACGGCACGTATTGTTAGGAAGTTCCTCTCTCTGAGGCCCTGACCACCGGTAGCTTGGACCCTGTTCCCGATGCCGGTGGGCTACTATTTTTGTATATTTTTAAATGTTTTTATATTTTTTTTGTTTGTAAAAATATTTAAAAATATAAAAAATATGTTCTTGAATAAATAAATGGAATAATAATAATTTTTTTATTAGCAACCAAATATGTTACAAAACAAATGAGCTCTGCCTCCTGGACTAGGTTAACCTGTATCCCAGGAGACAGTGCCTTCCCTACGTACATAGACTTAGCTACATATTCGGTAAGTACATACATACAAGCTTGCTTGAAGTAAAATTATTAAAGGTATAAAAATTCCAAAAATATGGCCAGGCTGCTGGTGTCGTTTAGTGCTTGTGAATTTGTATAGTAATTTTATTTATGTAGTGGTGTGTGGGTGTTTGGGATGGTGTGAATGTTGTATGTGTGGGTATGTATATTTAGATGTTTTGTTATTTAATTACTATTAAAAGGTTTTCAGTTTGTTCATAGTCCAGCTTTAATAACCACTCCAGTATAAGTTTTTTAAATTTATACATACTTAATTGTCTAATGTTTATTTTATGGTTAGGGATATTGTTGTAAGTTCGTGGAGCTATAAAATTGTAATGTCGTTGAGCAAATGTGGAATTGGTTTTGGGAACAATTTTAACAATTTTACTCTAAAAACCATTGCTCTAGGGTTATAAACCAGAAAAGAAACAGTCGAGAGCGATTTTACGGAGAAAAGACCACCCGCATTTCCTCTTAAGACAAGCTTTTATAAGACACAGATTAGGTAGGTTAAGCTGAACAAAATGAGCCCAAACACCATCAGTCTACTGAAATCATTAGTCAACTGTTATTCGTTATGGAGTTTCGCTGTCTACCTTCCGTCTCCATCATCAGATCAGCTCGCTGTCACTATAATATTGTATCATCGTCGAGTTTACATATTATGTATACCAAATTTCAGTCATTTTTGACAATGGAAACTGTTTCAAAAGTTACTACCTAATAGTTAGTTAGTTAGTTAGTTGGATTTGTCCTACAGAAATCTAAATAATAAAGTACTAGAAATGTTATCTACTGTCGTTTACTACGGGAACGCTTGTCGCCGGTTTTCCGCCACCAACACATAAATATGCAATCACGCCCACCATTTTTCTAGCATTCAATGCAAAATAAATTAAGACTAAAAAAAACCCGCTGCTAGATATGCTGCAAAATACGATTTTAGTAACTCTGCGTCCAAAACAGCACTGATGATCAAGCAAACGGTTCGCGCACTGGTGTCCTACGAGACACCTGTACGCGACGACACTTTCGCGTGCCTTTGCCACTTCTATTACCTTATATTATTTAGCTTCTATGTTAAAAAAGACGTGAGGCACTCGGAGACTGCCGCGGTAAAGCTATTGCATAGCATTTTTTATGTAAATACAAAGAGGAGGTGCCCTAACGCCGAAACTCTAAGCAGGCATAAGTCACCAGATTGCGGGGCGAAGAGGGGGATTACGCATGCGCAGTAACGCCGATACAACCAATGTCACCTAGAGGCGATTTGCAGAACTAAAGAGACAAGCGTGATATTTCAAAAAGTCATTAAAAGTTCTGCTATTCATCGATAGATGGCAAAACTAAAAAGTATCACCGCTGTGCCAGTCGGAGTGGGGGGTGTTAGGTTATTTTCGTTACGGAATTTCTGGATTCGGTCTCCACGCTCAAGGCCCGCGATAGAAGCTATGCAATAGCTTAAAACCTATGAGAAACTGTAAGTGAATATAGAATTCATTTACATCGTAACATTTTACTCTAACACTAGATTCATTTAACTCCAAACTTAGATATTAAAATTCAGCTCACTCTAAAACAAGACCAAAGATTATAACTTATACATAGATTCAAACCAACTTCGAACACACAGACAGATAAACCGTCGAAGTTTGCCGTGAGTCATGACGTATCGAGAAGACTGTCGTTAATAAAATCACGTCACGTCAAGCACGCGGCGTGAAGTATGGTGTGATACGCGGGATTATGACGTCATCCGCGGTGCTCACTCGAGCGGTGCGCGACCGATAACGTGGGGGTGGATACGGTTGTGTAGAGTGGCGAGCTTGTTGGGTACTTTAGAGTTTTTATTTTTGGACGTCGGCATTAAAAGGCGTTTGGACAGAAAGTGACTCGGACGGTTGTTGCCTGAGTTTATGAAGAAGTTGCGCGGTGCGAGAAAGGTGTGACGCGAGATGATTAGCACAGGCCTCTGGGCTCTGATATGCAATAAAAGGTTAGCTCAGCTAAGTATCACAGGCATCGACCACGATAAGTTCATACGATTTTTGCACTTCAATTATTTATTAGCACTGACACTGGTGTAAGAGAACTCAATTTTGTCACCAATTTATTACACTATAGACAATATCCATCATCATCATCATTTCAGCCGAAAGACGTTCACTGCTGGACAAAGGCCCCCCTTTGGAGATCCAAAGGGGGGATATCCATACCTTCTATTATTATAAATGTAAAATTAACTCTGTCTTTAACGTTTTCACTGCTAAATCGATTTTGATGAAAGATTTATGGAAATAGCTTGAATCCAGAGGAAAGACATCGATGTTGATTTTCTTGTTTACAAATTTACTAATACTAGATACAAAAAGGGATGGCAATAACTTAAGTGCTGTCAAATTAGTCGGAATTAAAATTCCAATATAAGTTTAGTCGTGATCTCGGAACATGCCCACTAAAAATAAGAAGAAATGGAACACGTAAACTAAATTTGAGAGCACTAAAATGATTGCCAGAGTTGGCAATCATTTTAGTGCTCTCAAAGAGTTTTCTTGCATCTACTATTAGTAAAAGAGAGCAATAGTTCAAAATAAGTTTAGTTTGTGAACAAGAGAAACACCACCATCCTGATAATTTATACATACATAACTACTCTGCAAGTGAAGCCACATCAGCTAGCTTCATATTATATTCAAGGAACAACAGTTCTCCATACTACAGTGCCGTATGTCACCCTCAAACATATGATATCTAGTTATGTCGCTCCATGTGTTAAAGTGAGCGTTTTCTCGGAGGTGCCTCCTAACTGAGTCATCATCATGAGTGTTTCAACTTAACTAAGTTATTCTATGTTTCAGTGTGAGTTGGAGAGATATGTACGGGAGTAGGACTGATCGTTACCGACATTGTGAGAAACTAGGAAAGGAACAGCTAAGGTATATATTCGGGCCCCTTTTGATGCGAAACATCTATTGGCACACCTTGGGGGTAAGAGTGACTCGTACGTCGTGTCGGAAAACCGCATGACGTTCTCTTATGCCGTCACGCCCCTTCTGAACATTGAAGTTATCTACTGAAACTGAAACTGAACTGAACTTAAAAACATAACGAAAAGAGATAATATCTTGAGGATCGAATCAGGTCCTATGGATTTACAATCCAACGTTTAATTCTTCTTGCTATTAGAACATTTTACACGATTGCGAATTTAAATAAGCATTCATTTCAATGTTTTACATATGCTGGTCGTCCCATGACGGCCATTTTTTTGTGATTGTGCGATTATAATCTAGAATAAGTCTCGGCCTTGGCAGTTTAGTCACTAAACCAGAAGAAAACGAATGAGATTGGATGGGCTCGTGGCTAAGTACTGGCCACATGGATTGCAAAATCTGTGAGGTTAAGCAACGCTAGCCACGGTCATTCCTTGGATGCATCTCTTTCTTACGTAGGTACCGCCACATATTATTATGTCTATTGTCTGGGTTGCCCTAATTTTAGTAATTGTTGTTTAACTACATAGTATGCAGCACTATAATCATACCAAGTTTGACGCTAGTTTGTGTTTTGAAGACAGAGCAGTGCATTTAGTGCATGAAGATAAATGCATGTTTTTCGAGGTTTCTTGTATGGGGCTTTATTTAAGGCTGTTTATTATTTTTAGTATTCGTCGTGATAGGGGTCATAGTAACATATTCTGTGAACATTTCAATTGGCTACCTATTACCGTTTAAATGATACAGCCCTGAGACAGACAGAAGGACGGATGGACGGGCGGACGGACAGATGCCGTAGCGACAGTAATAGGGTCCCGTTTGGCACTCGTTGAGTACGGAACCCTAAGAAGTGCCAATGCAGCCACTTCCTCTGAACAGCATGCAGCAAATGAAACATGATAACCTAATATGAAATTCAATGAACTTGGAGAAAGCATAAGAAAGCTTCGATATGAAACAAAAGAACTGCTACTTATTGAGTGGCCGCGACTGTTTCCAGTTGCGTAGTGCACAGCTAGTTAGGACTTGGACAGACTGACAACTGAACTGTGTTATTTTATGCCGTGAAAATAAACTTCAACGACAACTTATAATCAGGCGTTACTTTGCGAAAATCCATGTCAACAAAATATGAAGTTAAAATATATTAAGTATATGTCAAGCTTGAATGCAACCATGCAGCACCGCTCTCTCTGTTGAAATTTCGGAGACGGCTGATCTCGATAACTACTACGTGAACTAGTCGGGCACACCCGATAGAATGACGTGAGTAAAGCCGTAAATAATGACCAATTATTAATTTAACCCACGAAAGTTATTATATATTTTTTAGGTCTTATAGATTTTGGTTTATGGGGGTGTTGAGAGTAGCTCGAAATGATTCGTGTATGGTTTCTACTGGTGTGTTTTCTTAACACAGATGATGCGTTGACCTTTTCTTTCCGAACTTGGCTCAACACGCTGCCGTGTATACTCCAATCGCGAAAGGTTACTACAAAATTCTCAAGACCAGGAAAAAATATTGGGTACAGTAAACCATAAAAATAAATTGGGTTCTATGTTACACATATACTTATACCTAAGTATGTTTATCTAATGTTTTAGTTGTAATTTAATTATCATCCTGTTTTGTGTCGTGAATTAAAATTGCACCTGTTTTGTTATCTTTGTATCACCCTAAGGTTGACCGGGAGAGATAGCCTAAGGCATTAAGGCCCGTATTACAGAAGCTTCCTCAAGTACAGTTTTAACTCCAATCACCACTACTTAAGGATAGAATCGTTACTTGAGTATCGGTCTTATTCTAGAACGGTAATTATAAACTTTAATTTTGTAATATTGTTGCCCAATAAACTTTATCTTTATCTTTTAATTCAACAACATAACACACGAATTTGACCTGAAATAGAATAGAAATCTCAACTCAAGCGTAATCTGGACTACACTAGAGTGATTACAGATCAAATCTTAGCTGAAATTCGGAAACAGGTGACAATATAAAATAAAACTAAACTCAGCTGAACTGTGATCAATAAATCTCTGCTTGAGGAACGTTCTAAAATAAAAGCTCAACTCAAAACTAGTTTTAAACAGAGATCAACGCTTGAGTATCGTTGTATGGTAGTGTCGGTCCGTATTACGGACCTAAGTCCGCCTATGTACACATTTTGTATGAAGTTTAAATAAATAAAGAAGAAAGTATAATGAACAAATTAATTGTACCTAATAAATAATATTTAGCATGCCGATCATACGGTGAGACATGATGTACCTGCCTAAAACCACTAACATCTTTGTAAAAACCATGTTTCTTGCAAATAAAAATCTTTATCTTATCTTTATCAAAGAAGTATTCATTCACTGCAAACAACGACAAAAAGTCGACTATCTGCCGCAGTCCTTACAATTTCCAGTTATTTTTAACTCGCCACTATAAGAAGTGGAAATTAAATTTTCCCTTCGTTGCAGAAAACAAGAGTATTTAATGCTACCTAGCGATATTCTTGCTTTTTTATTGTTACCAGTGAAACATAGTCTTTTTATAAAGCAATAGAGCAGGCTTCAAGTTTTGTCTTTTTTTAATGAATACCTACTAACAATTATATCAAGAAGGATCTTGACGAGAACCTCGTGAAAGCTGAGAAAGATAACAAATCAAATATCCTGAGTTAGCTCACGAAGTTGTTGACATGTGGGGTGTAGCAGTCATTGTGCTGATAGTCAAGGTCAAAGGCTTAAAGCCAAGAGCCTCGATCAGCACCTTAAGATGCTCTCGTTAGGTGGCTGGACCAAGGGATTGATGCAGTAAGCAGTATTTCTTGCTACATACGGCACGAATCGTGAGGAGGTTCCCTTCTATGGAGCCTTGACCACCGAACCGGTAGCTTGGACCTTGTTTCGGATGCCAGTGGGTGACTACTTTTTATATTTTTAAATGTTTTTCTTTTAATATTTATGTTTAGAAATGAAAATTATGTGTACCTAGATATAGTAATGAAATGGAGGAATAATTTTAATCATACCTTATTTTTTATTTTTTTCTTGGTGTAACTAATCTAATCTAACCTACCTACTTTTCGTGGTTTCAACTTGCAGGAACTAAAATCATTTTATAGAGAGCACAAAAACATAGATTAATAAAAACTTTTTAACAAAAAATAAAACCGACTTCAAAAACCTTAACTAATAAAAAGTAAAAAATAATCCTTGTATGTATTTCAAAATCTTAACATAAACCAAAATTTTGAAGGTGGCGCGTGACTGTCCCTTTGCGTCATGTAAATAAGTATAATGTACTGTCGAGCGCTTATCTATAGTAAAAAAACAGTTTATGCGAACATACATGAAAAACACGCGCCGCCTTCAAAATTTTGGTTTATGTTAAGATTTTGAAATACATACAAGGATTATTTTTTACTTTTTAGTTAAGGTTTTTGAAGTCGGTTTTATTTTTTGTTAAAAAGTTTTTATTTCATACTTTTTAGTTGATAATTCACAGTAAAACGAAACTATTAGTAGATCATCTAGGTAAGCGAAGCTAAATTAAACTGATTTATTGAAGCTGGTTAAAAAACTACTCGAGCTAAGTCAATAAAATTTATATGGGACCACCGCGCGGACTTCCTCTACCAAATAAAAAAACAACCACGCAAATCGGCCTAGAAATCTCGGAGTAATCGGTGTACATACATGAAAAAAAAAAAAAAAAAAAAAAAAAAAAAAAAAAAACCCGCCGAATACATAACCTCCTCCTTTTTTTGAAGTCGGTTAAAAATATAGACGAAGTGCTGCCAACAATCATAATGAAGCTAAAAAAAACTATGGTCCTTCGTGCATAACCAGCGCTCACGCACACACCATGCATCTGAAGGATATTTGCTTTCGCGATGCTTACTGGACGATGCCGCGACATGTGTACTGAGAGGGGTGAGCACGGTTTGAGGTGCACGTGTGTGCGTGAGCGCTGGTTGTAAACGAGTTGCACGAGGAGCACGGTTTGTTTTGGCTTCACTAAGATTATTCGCAGCACTTCGTCTATAAGGGTACAGTAACATTTCGGCCTGCCAATGAGAAAATCTAAACAATAACTCATGTATTTGCTATTCTAGACATCGAATTCAAAACCGATGACACAGGCGTGATGTTATATTTTGTTATGTTATGAATTCAAAACCTCCCATTCTAAATCCGAGCTAGAATGAAGCAGATTTTGAGATCTACAAAAAAAAAATCTGCAATTCTTGCAGCGTTCTCTGCTTATTTAACCAATCAACTGCAATCGCCAACCCGCCTGCCAAGCGTGACGATTATGATCTATCCCCCAACTTGACCAGCTTGGCGGACGTCCAGCAGTGGACGTCTTTCGGCTGTAATGATAAAATAATTTTTTGAATTACTTTATCTTTACAAAAAACATCAAGACTTCTTAAGAAAAACATGCAATTTAAAATCAAAGGAGGCTGGCAAACCACCTTTTATACAAATTACATTCCCGAGCCGAGACAAAGACATCAATCTAGCAAAAATTCCATCCATTCTTATCCAACCATAAAGGCACAATCACAACTTAATTACCTGTGGGGGGTGGGAGGTTCACTAACGTTACCATTTTTAACCCTCTCACAATCCAACGACGGGCTGTGTTTTAAGATCCCAAAAAAAGCGACATCCCTTTTTTATTCCCGATTCCTATAGTATGAATAAATACGAATGCGAGAGTAGAACTCTGGTGTGCCAGGAATGCATGGTTTTTGAAAAAGATTTTTTTGAAAACTAGCTTATTTTTTATCCGGATTTTCAAAAACAAAACATAATTAAAAATAAACGATAACTGCCATCAGATCGAGTTATTGGTTCGATAAAACGACCAAAGCCACACATTTTAAAGTAATAAAAAAATAAATAGCATCACACATACCGACATTATTTGAGATTTCCCGTTTTTCGTTTTTATTTTTTTACTCGAATAATCCGCAAAGGTATTAAAAGATTTTAACACCAGCGATTGCTATGGATGTGTTCTACATGCTATAAAAATATCACGAAATAATTCCATGGATTATTGTGTTAATAACGATTTTTATTTTTTAGTCAGGGTTGTCACTTACAATATCCGGAAACGATTATATCTTGAACTTTTTTTTGGCTTATTAAATTTTTAAGCGAAGTTTTGTGAAATACGCAAGTTCGTTTATACATTTAAGTGAAAAAAATATAATGAAATAATAATGTTTCATAAACATTGGAGGGAAACCTGAGAGTGAGCACAATGAATGTTTGACTACTACTAAGACTTGATATTGTGTTTCCTTCCACTTGTAATTTGATGAACGCAAAATAAATATGATTAATATGATAAAAAAAATACCTACATTTTATACGTATAGGTAATTAGGTATGCTACCTTATACTTATATGTCTTCAACAATAAGAATATCGGTCTGGTCTATTAATTCGTCATCATATTGACAGGACGTGGAATACTCAGTTGACATATTTACGTCGTCGGATGCTGCTGTTGTTAAATCTTCCATAGAGCTGGCTCCTTAGCACTCCTGAAACCGCTCGGTTTCAGGAGTGCTAAGGAGGCAGCTGGTAAGGAAGGTTTTTTTAGGTTTTTCTGCCTTTGACTAAGCCTTTGATTAGAAACTATAGGATCGGAAGACACCAACGCTCTATGGAAAAGGTCAAACATAGTTTTTAGGCGATCTGATTTGCGGGTATGATGTTCTCTGTCATGCCGCCAATATTTATTACGAGATTCTGCCGCTTGTTCCGACAGCATACCCACAGGAACAGATGAGTGTTGTATTATCCCAGCTCCGTGAACTAAGATTTTGTGTATTGTTACCGTCATAGGATGCCAACTAGGGCTTCTCAATATCGCCTGTTTTCCAATATCGGAATTGGTCCCGATATTGACCTCAAAATATCGGAATTCCGAGATTCCGATATTGAGACACAATATTTTTAAATACTACCAGGACTTAATTTAAAATGAAAACCTAACCTTGTTTGTAAAGTAAAAAGTGGAGATTATGCCAAAAGTGTTGCTTTTGAAAACTAATGGGTATTTATGATCTAATAAACCTGAACGGCCTCTCACGGCCGGCCGGCTCGAACGGCCGATATTTACGGAAATGGGTGCTATATGGGAATTCGACATTCAACCTTTGTCTTGTCCATATTTCCACTCTATCGGAAGCTTTAATGAGGTCATCGAGCTTTGTACTGAGGTCCTCTATGATCTCAGCAAACCGAAGGTGAGTGATATACTTGCCGTTTATGTTAATGCCTAGCCCTTTCCAGTCCAGAAACCTGAAGACTTCCTCCAATGCAGCAGTGAACAGTTTCGGAGAGATCACATCTCCCTGTCTCACACTTCGCTGCAGAAGGATAGGTTTTGAGGCTTTGTCCTGTAATCGTTTTCATACAAACACTTTAACACTTTGATGTACCGATAGTCAATCTGGCACCGTTGAAAAGACTGTAGTACAGCCCAAGTCTCGGTCGAATCGAAGGCTTTCTCGTAGTCCACAAACGCTTAACAAAGAGGCACGTTATACTCTTCGGTCTTCTGTATAACCTGCCGCAGTGTATGTATGTGGGCTACGGTTCTAAAGCCTTTTCGGAATTTGGCTTGTTCGGGAAGCTGGAAGTCGTCAAACCCACGTGAAAGACGTTTCGTAATGACTCTCTAAAACAGCTTGTAGACATGGCTCAGAAGTGAGATGGGCTTGTAGTTCAAAATCAATAACAAAAATTGTCATTCATAAGTGAAAAAAAAAACTTTATAAGCAATAAATGCAAAAACATTTTCTCACTAGCACTTTCTGGCCAGTCTTCTAACTCTGCCAAGGATCAATATTCAACAAAAATAAGATTTATGAATGGAAAATACATTACAAATTAAAAAAATTGTTGTAACGTTCGAGGCACACCACTAGTCTTTGCTTAAACAATAACTAGCTCTCGGATTTTTTGATGTTCTCATACATTTTCTGGAAAATATCAAGATATCGGAATTCCGATATTTTACGTTCTAATACCGATATTATAAATACGTAGAAAATGTAGCGAGATTCCGATATTTCGAGATCTCGGAATCTCGGAATCGAAGCCCTAATGCCAACTGTAATTATTTACGTACTTTTGGGCTAGTTGTTTACAAAAATCGGCAAATTTCTCCGGGTTTATTGGAAGACCGCTGGATAAAACGGTCAAAATTATATAAAGGTCATCTAGTAACCATTTTTCTAGTCCAAGGATATCGGCGAAATTTTGTCTATGTTTATCTGACAATACTATGCGAGCCGTATTGCCGTCATTACTGGTGCCAGAATTAGGCAGCACGACGTCCACTCGAACATGTATTCTCTTATATATTTCATCTTGAATATAAACTTCAATCAATCAAACAACTTGATTTTTGTGTTTGTTGTGACTTTTTACTCTCACCATAAAAATAATAATATTATAAGTAAATATAAATTATTTTAGTAATTATTATTAATTACGTAATGAATTTTAAGTAGAATTAGTCTTATTATCTTATACACGCTATGATATCTACGCTTTATCAATGGCACGTTTAACAATTCACTCCCAGTGATCCCCAAATCGACCAAACATTATCTAAATTCAATAGAACCTTGCAAGAAGTACTAATTAACTGCTTAACATCAGGTGAGGTGGCGGTCAAACGCAAGCCCGTTAGGAATAAAAAAAAAAAGGAAAATGAAATACACAAACTCTAAGAGTGAGTTTGTGTATTTCTTTCACTAATCACTACAAATATTTTTATTATTACATTTAAAAATATAAAAATATTCATTATGACAAGTAGCAACCCTAGCGCCGGAAAATCCGGATGTTTATAAAATAGTCGATAATTACAATAATCCATGGAATTATTTCGTGATATTTTTACGGAGTATAGAACACATTCATAGCAACCGCTGGTGTTAAAATCTTTTAATACCTCTATGGATTATTCGAGTAATAAAATAAAAACGAAAAACAGGAAATCTCAAATAATTTCGTTACGTGGTGTCCTATTTCGTTTTTCTTTGCTTTAAAATATGTGGCTTTAGTAGTTCCATCGAACAAATAAGTCAATCTGATGATAGATGTCATATATTTTAAATTATGATTTTATGTTTGAAAACTCGGGTACAAAAAAGCTCATTTTCAAGAATTTATTTTTCAAAAACCATAGATTCCTGGCAAACCAGAGTTCTACTCTCGCATTTGTATTTATTCATACTACAGGAATCGGGAATAAAAAAGGGATGTCAATTTTTTTGGGATCTTAAAACACAGTGGGGCGGCCATCTAAATTTGCATACAGAGAGGCGGGAATGACTCAAAAATGGCGCGGTAATCGCCGCTCGGTGGTAGGGGAGGGTGACGTGGACGGTGGAAAGAGTTGGATGTGGTATTTTTCTGGCTTGACCTTGTAGATAGGTAAATAAAAGGTGGCCGTGTAGTTTTTGGAAAGTAAAGGATACTCTTTTCTTGCATAAAGCAAAATGGAGATTGTGTTGAAAATATTTGTACAAGTACCTGAGATCCGTCGTCGGACGAAAGTCTACGACGTCGGTGATAGGACAATTAAGCTAAAGTGAAGTTGGGCGGGACATTTGGCTCGGCGTAGAGATGGCCGATGGAGTAAAGCGTTGACCGAGTGGTGGCCAAGGTCAGGTCGGAGAAACCCGGGCCGTCCGAAAGCGCGCTGGGTTGATGATATCGCCAAAGCCACAGGAAACACCTGGATGAGGGACGCACAAGATTGAAGAAGCTGGCAAAAACGAAAGGAGGCCTATACCCAGCAGTAGCTGATACCGGGCTTGAATGATGCCCCAGCAGTAAATACTACACATCGAGTTTTAGGAAGAGATAATCGGCTAGCTTCGGAATCTTAGAGCGCCGTCACAGTCACTAATAATAAATAAAAAATAAAAAAAATATTTAAAAAAACACTTTCTAACGCCCGATTTATAATCTTTACTGCCAGGTACTGTAATAGTAGGTAATCTTTGCGGTAAAAACAAACCGGCTGCAAATTCATGGCTTACTTTCACAACAAGCAACGAAAATTTAGTGATTGAATTATAGAAGCCCTGTTTTATTCTAAGTTCAAATTCAAATGTTTTTTATTTAATAATAATAATAATAATAACACCCAACATATAACGGGAGGCTGTCCATTTTTGGCAAATAAACAATATACAGATAGACATAATAATGTAGCAAAACAAATACACATTCAACTCGCTAAAAAATACAAATTAATAGATAAAATAGAACCATATTACAAATATAAACCAAAAAGTGTATTATATAACGAAATAGCTAAATTATATTGGGATAGGGATATAGTTACAGATAAAACTACACAAAACAATAGACCGGATATAACACTTACACTTAAAGAACAAAAAATTACATATCTTATCGACATATCAGTACCTAATTCAGAAAATCTAAGGAAGAAATATACAGAAAAGATACAGAAATACATTCCATTAGCAGACGAAATACGCCAAATGTGGCAACAAAATACAGTCAAAATAATACCCATAATAATTTCATCTACAGGACTTATCGCCAAATCACTACACACGTCACTAAAAGAGTTAGACATACACAAAACAATATACATACCACTACAGAAATCCGTTATAATAGACACATGCTCCATAGTTCGGCGATTCCTGACATCCACAACACAGACACCTACATCAGTAGGCAACGAACCATCCCACTTGGTGTAAACCCGTGATTGATTCGTCAAACCTCCAGCATCATGCTGAGATTCCAATAGGATACATCACACATAATAATAATAGGCACTTTTGAAACATCAGGCTCTAGGTGCACGGATCCAAATTGCAAGCCAAAAACAACAAGAAGAACTGATTATCCAATCTTCTTCTTCTCCTTCTGTCGTGTCGACATGAGCTACATAATGATAATAGCTCATGTCGTGGTGTAAAGATAAGCCAGTCAGCAAGTTGGTTGGTTGGTTGGTTGGTTGATTATCCAATAACATCGCACCACTAAACATGGTTCATCAACTCAGCCTATCGCAGTCCACTGCTAGACATAGGCCTCTCCAAAATTGCGCCACAACACTCGGTCCTCTGCCTTCCGCATCCAGTCCGCCCCAGCTACTTTCATCAGGTCGTCGGTTGCTCTATCTCAACTCCAAATAATCATACGGAAAATTGCTTAAGTCACCACTCGATAAGCCTACACTCTTGCCATGAACCAATAGTCAGGTCAAGAGCTCGTCCGGGGAAATACTACCAACGATCCTATTTCCGCCAGAAAATAGTACGGGTGCCGGTGAAATTATAATCACATAAGACTTTCCATCTTTAGGTTTCAGTTTGGGTTGCATTAAAAGAGGCTCCACGAGTGAGGATATTTAATTGATCATTTGGTGCACCCTGGGCAGTCAGCCCCGATACCAACCTGCTGACTGGCTGATCTTTTCCCAAGGCATGAGCTATTATCATTATGTATCTCATGTCGTCACGATAATAGAAGAAGAAGTTTGGCGAATTCGATTTGCAGTACCATTTAGGTAACAACCTAAGTAGTATTACCATCATCATCATTTCAGCCGAAAGACGTCCACGGCTGGACAAAGGCCTCCTCCAAAGGGGGGATATGCCATAATCGCCACGCTTGGCAGGCGGGTTGGCGATCGCAGTTGCTTGGTTAAATGCTCAGAGAACGCTGCTGCCCATCCTCTGGTGAATCCCTAAGTCACCTTTTACGACACCCATGAGCAGAGATAAGGGTGATGCAATTCTTTACGTCCGGCACCACACGGAACGGAAGTAGTATTACCATATGTGTTATAAATTATTACTATGGTAATGTGACCGCTTAGTATCAGGTGGGCCTTTAGCTCGTTTCGCCATCCTAAGCCATAAAAAGGTCAACAAAAACAAGAGAAGCGTTATGGTATTACTGTTGTTATAGGCAAAGGTGACAGCTTAGTATCAGGTAGGCCTTTAGCTCGTTTCGCCATCCTAAGCCATAAAAAAGTCAACAAAACTAAGAGAAGCGTTGACCTTTTCATTAATGAAACTTATTTTTTTTAACCTCCTCAATATCTTCGTTTCTCCACGTACAGTAATCTCGGTGTGGCTCGACACGGATATAAGTCAATTTAGCCGGCTGTAATACACCTGCCCGGGTATAACTACGGATATTTACACTTTTTTCTGGTGTCGAATGCCGAGTTCAACGGCTCAATCTTTTTGTAAGGACCTGCTGCAGAATTGCGTAACTCACTCGCGATCGCAATCAATAGGATTCCAATGTTCATTGCTCCGTGTGTTTTGACAATTTGTCTTTTATCGGCAACTATGTACCACGTAATGAACATTGCTGTCATTTCAAAATGAAAGCTGATGTCAATGTGAATGCATTACACAATTACCTGACTGTTGGTGATCAAAGATGGAAATATAATGAAGCTTGTGATTTCTTTCATAAAAAGTGTAGTTTGGGTGGTGCGTTGAAGAAACTGGTATTTTTTCAGAAGCTTATCCTACTAATATCATACTATCGTACCTGCTGACTGGCTAATCTTTTTCGTACGGCAGGAGCTATTATCACAATGTAGCTTATGTCGACACGATAGAAGAAGTGACTCAGCGTCCAAAACAGAACTGATGATCAAGCAAACGGTTCGCGCACTGGTGTCCTACAAGACACCTGTACGCAGTGACACTTTCACATGCCTTTGCCGCTTCAATTACCTTATATTAACAAAGCAATATTGTTATAATATCTAAGTAAGATAGATAAGTTGAACCAAAGGTAACCACTTAACACCAGGTGGGCCTTTAGCTCGTTTCGCCATACTATACGATAAAAAAAAACACTGAATAATAAAATAAAATATTTTTTTTTTTAATATTATTTTGATTTCTATGGTGGTAGTACTTCCCCGGACGAGCTCTTTCACAAGGACCTCTAGTACTAAAACTACTGAGTTCATACATATATAACATAACATAACATAATCAGCCCATTACTGTCCCCTTGTAGTGCAGTATGAGAAGGTTAAGGCCTTAGTCCACCACGCTGGCCTAGTACGGGTTGGTGGCCTACACACACCATCGAGAACTGTATGGAGCACTCTCTGGTGTGCAGGTTTTCTCACGATGTTTTCCTTCACCGCTAAAGCAAGTGATAATCTAATTCTGATCCGCACATGAATCCAAAAAGACAGAGGTGCGGGCCGGGATCGAACTCACACCCTCCTGCATGGAAGGCAAGCGTTCAACCACTAGGCTATCACTGCTATATATTTTTTTTTTTTCTTTCATACTGAGAAGAGGCCCGTGCCCAGCAGTGGGACAGTAATGGGCTGGTTATGTATGTTATATATGTAGGTATACAAGTTATCAGAAAACAAAGTCAACGAACCATTTGGAAGTAATAAAATAAATTTATTACACGATCTTATAATATTAATTCTGATCCGCAAATGAATCTAAAAAGTCAGAGGTGCGGGCCGGGATCGAACTCACACCCTCCTGCATGGAAGGCAAGCGTTCAACCACTAGGCTATCACTGCTATAGGCTATCACATATACTATATGATCAAGACGAATACAAGATCCGAAGAACTTTTGTATGATCAAAGAATCTTCAATTTCTAATCATTGCAGTAGAAAACTTACCAGTTAATGACAATAAAAATATACGACATGAATACGGTAGTAAGTACAACGATTCAAAGTAGCTATCATTGAGATATTCAGTTTTAAGATTGCAAAACTTGACTTCACTAACTTATTGAAACAAGATCCGTTTAATACAACGTGTTATTGAAATAACTGAAAACCTCTTAAGGGGACATTGTACGCATCAGTATGAACAACTTTTTCTACGAGAAAAACACTGAGATCGAGAAAAAAAATATCTGCATTTAATTTTTTCGAGATTTCAAGTTTAGTCCCATAGTAAAAGTTTTTCATACTGAAGAGTACAATGACCCCCTAAGGGGTTATCAGTTATTTCAATAACACGTTATATAACTAACCCAACAAGAGGCAGTGGCTATCTGCGACCCTATTTACCCAAACAACGCCAAAAAACTACGGTCTCTATAAAAATTCCCCTACTATCATCTCTGAGTCCATATGATACGACCAGTGTAGGAAAAACCATTTTGGTCTGACCTTTGGAAACTCTTATATATACCTCTGAAAATGCACAATTTCCCTTTAAAGTGTACTGGATGTTTGAGGTCAAAAGGGGTGAAGAAGGTCTGTATGTTTTGATCGGGTCTAGTCCACAGGGAAATATTGTATGCATGTACTCGCAACAGACCTTCATCATATATTAGTGTACGTAATTTATATTCGTATGTTTGCTTAATAGAAATACTGGGAGGGAGCCTTGTTTTTCATATAATTGTTGTTTTATGTATATCTACAGTACAGTTCAAGCTTTAATTATATCCTTGTAAACAAAGTAATTTTTAATATTTTGCTAACCAAAAATTGGTTTATTCAAAATGACTAAAGAATCGAAGTAGATAGTTTTTAAACCATGTTACATTTAAACAAAAAAAATTATTGAGAACTCAACTTGGTTATTATGGTTAAATTCAGTATATCAGAATATCGTGAATAAGTTCATAAGGCCCAAGAAGATGAGTTCCCGTGCATCAGGTAGATAACCCTGCACATTTTGGAGATTCTTCACTTTTTCCGCCTCCTACTGGGGAACTTACAGTAATTCTTTTATTATTTTTAACGCATTTGCGCATGCGAAACGAAATCTAAAGATATAAATTGTGGAAAGAAAAAATCACTCACGAGCAGGATTCGAACCTGCGACTCCTGGCTCAGTACCCCAGTGCTTTAGCCAGTAAGCTACCGTGAACGCAGCTCATGGTATCGAATTTAACCTCCACTTACTAACGTCTTTGGGTGACATCAGCGCGACATCTTATTAAGAACAAAGACGTAGTAACCATATGCTGTGCCCAACATCAACCGTTGGGCAGTAGACCGCCAGGCACAGACCCACCCTGGTAGGCATATGCGTATCAAGATAATATGCAAATATGCATATAATAATATACGTAAATATAATAATATAGGTCAATCCAGAGGTCTGTAAGATAACGCAGCTCCTAATTGCAGTACTGCGAGTATTTATCGTTGGCAACTGCATGTAGGTAATATAATACAGTGTATTAATATTAAATACAGGTTGTGCTTGTAATATTACAGTAGCAGGTGCACCTTAGTTACAAAACGGCCACTATTAAGGACATATTTAGTGCTATAAAGTTATGTTCTGTATGATTATTATAAATTTAAAGAAATGCTGAATGTTTGCTAAGATTTGGTGCCAATTAGATCTTTCTATATCAACTTTTAATTAGTTTTTTTCTGAAAATTATAATTATTTTTCAAGACTAGTTTTTTATGTATATTTTTTTTATTGGTAAAGCGTCTGCTTTATTTATATTACAATCTAGCCTTAAGACTAATAAGTAATTTAATTTTAAATTAAACTTCTAAATAATTAAAGTTCTAAAAATGCGTCCTATAACACATTCCTTAATTTCTAATTAGGGTGAAGACACTTTGTTCATATGTTCTTTATAGCACTTATTGTATTGCACTCTCACTAACTACTCATAAACTAACGAAGGGGTTTATCCTTTTGAGTCTTCTTGTTAAATCCGTGTTGTCGAGGAGCTGTATTGCCTCGATGTTCTCGTGATGATGAAGCCTATGTTCATGAGCTTCTGCGTATTTTTGTAATAATTTTATTGTATTCACGAAGTCCATTTCTAGGTCCCGGTGGAGATCGCAATTTTTAATATACCAGGGCGCATTGACGATGCCCCTCGGTACTTTGTTTTGGATTCGTTAGATGATTTAACGATTACTCTGTTTGGTACAGCCTCACAACTGAATATCATATGTCTAAATTGGCATTAAAATTTGTTTATATTGTAATATTGTATTGAGTACTGACAACGGTGAATGTCTGCCAAGGAGCCAGTACATTTTTTTATGTCGTATTTCCAGCTATTCTCCTTTCTTCTTGAAGTGCGCTGCGTAGTTTCTCGTCAAGCGTTATGCTTATGACACAGTTTATGTAAATGACACAGATTTGGTACTGTGAGCTGAACAAAATGAGTCCAGACACCATCATAACATACATAACATAACATCACGCCTGTGACACACACAGACACCATCTATTATTATTATTCACTGAGCAATTCCTTTGTATACCTACCGCCTTCATAGGGGCTCGTAGCGAAGCAACGACTGCGCGGATTGAACTATCTGCAAGGTTAAGCTGCACTTGCCGCGGTCAGTCTATGGAAGGGTGACCGTTTTGTTACACATCGAGACCCCTCCGTGCCTCAGAGAGCACGTTAAGCTGTCGGTCCCGTTTGTCATACGAATATCTATGGCAGTCGTTACGGGTAGTCAGAAGCCTGAAAGTCTGACAACTGGACTAACCTCCGAATGTCAGTATTACCCAGTAACTGGGTTGCGGGGGTCTGATGGCAGTCGCTCCGTGTAAAATGCTGATGTTCAGCCGCATGTGGCTAGACTGGAAGCTGACCCCAATATAATTGGGAAAAGGCTCGGAGGATGATGATGATGACCTACCGCCTTCATCATCAGATCAGCTCGTCACTATAATATTGTTGTCATCGAGTTTACATATTATGTATACCAGGGTCAATTCTGATAATGGGAACTGATGCAAAAGATACTTGCAATATTTGACCCAACGATACTCTCACTAACAAATGGTAAAAATAGGTATTTCTTAGGTTTTCGTGATCACTACACATTATAATAAAACAAGTTCCGATCTTTATTCACTCTGCAAAGTTCTGACAATTCGCCAGCTTTACGTATTTAAGGTATTACTACGCAAACATGCAGCAACTCCTTTCGATGCAGATTTTGTTAAGAGAACACGTAGGTCTGATATGGTGTGCAAGTTAGAAATGGCAGGTACTACTCTTGCAAGTCACCAGTATCACTTTCTGAGCCCCAGACTTTATAACAAAGTAAACAGAGAACTTCAAATCTATTCACTAACCTTAAATAAGTGCAAAACCAAAGTAAATGAGTGGCTATATACACTTTCTTATGAAGATACAGAAGGTCTGGTCATAAATTAATAATTCTCACGCAATAATACATCAACACACAAACATACCTCTCAAACATCCATACATTACACATACACACTCAAATACTTAGATGATGTTAAATAGTAACTATTTGTATTTTATCTAAATATTTATTTCACTGGTTTTATTTTTGATCATGTTTTTCAAGCACAGTTATTGCATTATATTCCTGTAGAATCTGGAGGTGGGCGATGGCAGCTGCGACACAGTGCATACTACTGCAGCTACTATCGTACTCTTGTACCTTGTTATACTTGTAATAATGTTGCCCAATAAACTTTATCTTATCTTATCTTAAATAAATATTGGAGCACTCTTTCAGAAATGCTATCGAAAAAAAAAAAAACAAAAAAAAAAAAAAAAGTTTAACCGGATTACATCGCATGTTTTATTTAAATTGGTTTTCCTGACGTTTCGAAAGCTTTGTAGCGTTCGTTGTTGCAGGAAAACTAAGATGATGCAAGGGCCATTACAGATATTTATTATATATATTTATTACTAGCTGTGCCCGCGACTCCGTCCGCGTGGATGTCGGAAAATAACATCGTGTCATAATTATGAACACAATATCTTCAAATATATACATATAAGCGCCTACACAGACGATTACACTATTTACCGACCATACTATATTTTGTTTTTACAACCAACCGGCTAAGGTGATGGAATTTCATGGAATTAGCCCTAAACTCCCTCATTCTAAGAAGACGCTCGTGCCCAGCAGTGGGAAGTAAATGGGCTGATTATGTTATTCTATAACACTAACCACATCTCTTCTTATGCTGAGAAGAGGCCCGTGTCCAGCAGTGGGACTGTAATGGGCTGGTAATGTTATGTTATTCTAGAATACTAATAATATCCAGTTCATTAACTCTTCTCATTTTGAGAAGAGGGCCATACCCAGTAGTGGGACAATAATGGGTTGACTACGTTATGTTATTCTATATTTGCTAGTTTCTTAACTCTTCTCGTTCCGAGAAGAGGTCCGTGCCCAGCAGTGGGGCAGTAGGTAATGAGCTGATTATATTATGATAATCTATTACACTAACAATATCCAGTTCTATATATAAGCAGCCCATTACTGTCCCACTGCTGGGCACGGGCCTCTTCTCAGTACGAGAAGGCTAAGGCCTTTTATCCAGTTCCTTAACTCTTCTCATTCCAAGAAGAGGGCCATGCCCAGCAGCGGGACAGTGATGGGCTATGTTATGTTATTCTATATTTTCTATAATACTAATAGAATCCAGTTGTATTTTTAGGAACCTGCAACCTGCATTCAACCAGCAATCATGACCTCTACTTTGTATGCAACTTAATACAATAGAGGGGTCAAGCTGTATCGCTGGATCTACTCAACCGATTCAGATAAAACATACCCTATATTTTAAGTTAGACTAATACCAACTATATATATATATATATATAGAAGAAGATGTATTATAAGTATGTACTTACAAAAAAATTGTATCTAAGTATCATATCCATTGTCTAGTACAAGCCATATGTATATGTATGTACCCATAGTACAAGCTCTGCTTAGTTTGGGACTAGATAGTTTAGTGCTGTGTAAAAAATGTCCCAAAAATATTTATTTATTTATTTCTGAAAAATATTTTGATCTACCGTACATCATCATCATCATCATCATTTCAGCCGAAAGACGTCCACTGTTGAACATAGGCCTCCCCCAATGGGGGATATGCCATAATCGCCACGCTTGGCAGGCGGGTTGGCGTGCGCAGTTGGTTGGTTAAATACTCAGAGAACGCTGCTGCCCATTCTCTGGTGAATCCCTTCGTCGCCTTTTACGTCACCCATGAGAAGATATAGGGTAGTGCAATTCTTTACGTCCGTGCCGGATTAACAAGCTTGTTGTTTGTTTGGTTTCTAGAATTTTACCAGTTAGATGGTTGGCAGCTCCTACCTGTTTGGAACCCAGTTCTAAAAATAATCTAGTCCCAAACAGCACGCAACACTGTTAAAGATAATGACATTGTGAGTGATTACTGCATACATCAAAACGATTTTAATAAATAAAAATTGTACGGTAGGTTAACCCTTTCGACGCGTGGAACAGCTGGTCGGCTGCGCAATAGATTTTATATTATTGACAACCCAACTAATTTAACAACTAGAAGGATTAGGTAATATGCTAATAACCTTGTTTAAAATGTGTGACTATGTCTGGAAAATTACAGTCGGAATTGCTCAAATAAATAAATAAATAAATATTTTTGGGACGTTTTTACTCAGCACCATCTAGTCCCAAACTAAGGCGAACTTATACTATGGGTACTATAGACAATGGATATGATACTTGTGTACTTTTATTTGTAAATAAATAACACCCAGACCAACACAAACACTTATATTCATCACACAAATATTTGTGTCCTGTGGGAATCGAACCTACGACGTCGTGATCAGAAGTCCGACACTCGAGCCACTAGACCACAGACGTCGTCTCAAACCGACTTGAAATTGGTGATTGTATTATAAATTGAACTATAACGAACGTTTGACTTCATTTTCTACATTACATGTTAAAACAGCAACAACTCCAAAAGAAATACGTGTCGCGATATCATTTACAGGGACATCAAGAGTATCAAATAAAAGCGTAAAATGCTCAATTTACGAGGCACCGGTATGCGCCAGAACTTGTAATTTCGCGCCCGGGGCACGGCCCGCATGAAAGAGCCTTAATTTTCTTGACAATTATACTAAAGAAGCGCACAAAATCTAAGGAGCACTGCTTGTATTTTTTTAAGTTTTAAATCAAAAGTAATAAGCGGGTAACACTGTCCGACATAGCTTGTAGAATTTGCAAGCTCAAAAGGTAGTAGGCTGGCCGGGGAAAGGCTGTCAAAGGACCGATGGCCGTTAGAGCAGACAAGTCCTTGAGTGGAGACCGTGAATCGACAAACGCAACGCAAAGAGGGTATAATAACACTGCGTAGGTGCCCCAGAAAGGTGGACCGACGATTTGAAGAAGGTAGCTGGGGTGGACTGGATGTGGAAGGCAGAGGATCGAGTTTTGTGGCACAACTTGGGAGAGGCCTATGTCAAGCAGTGGACTGCGATAGGCAACTAGGAGTTCGGTAACTTTGAATTATTATGTGGTGCTTGCTGATTGACCAACCGGGCCAACTCAAACACAAATAACTTGCTCGTATTTTTTGTAATCATTTATGCTAATTGTGCGATAATGCACTTCTGATATAGGTAGGTAATTTCACCAACTTTACCTCTTTTTCTGTAAAGTTCATTTTTAATTGTAAAATAAATATAAAATAATAATAAATAATAAATATCTTCGGGACATTTTTACACAGCACCATCTAGTCCCAAACTAAGTGTGATATGGGTACTAGACAATGGATATATAAAAATATTTAAATATATCGTCGATGTATCGCTAGGTAAAGTCTGTTTTTTCTCTCTTGTCTTATTAAGTAAACAATGTTGGCATGTCTTTTTATTCAAATTCAAACTTCTGATGAAATATAATTACTAGTTCTGCAAATGTAATTAGGTTAAATTTTTTATTTAGTGTGTGAATTTTTTTATGTCTTTTGTAATAATTACTGTAGTGTATGCAGATATCTATGTATCGTACCACAAGCCTACAAACAGTATCGTGACGTTGCCTCGGGCGCATACGCCGCTTGCTTATAAATACCGGTCCGGGTAGTGGGGCGCTCAGTCGTTATCCAACTGTCGGCCCGTGCGGTGGTGCGTAGGCGAGTCAACTATTTATACTAGGAGTGTATTGTACATATGGCGACGAGGAGAAAACCGTGAGTTTTATTTTTTTAATACCTATAGAAAAATAATGATGATTATTCATAATAATAAACAATGTTTACAAAAGAAGGAAGTATTTATTCCAATCTACCCTCGATTGAGATAAAAATGTTTTTAGTATTCTAAAGGTGTTTATATAATAAAAACATGAATACTTAGTTCCTTAAATTAATTATGTGGGTTACAAAAATAAAAATTAGTTACAAATCGAGTTGCCATGTTTTAATAAAACGTACAAAATATTGTTTCATAATGAATAAATAGATTTAACACGTTCAATGTATACAGTATTATACAGTAACAGTACAGTACAGTATTATTGTGTTTACAGTAGTATTTCTTTGAAATTAAAAAAGTGTTTTGTTGCTTATTATTATGTGACTATTTACATATGCTATTTTTATATGCTACTTTAGTTGTGAAGGAAAATCACTGGTATTATTCATCTGATTGATAAAACCGTCATTTAACGTCGTCTTCGTCTACAATAGAACATACTGAAAAGTCATCATAGCATGACAGTAATAGCAGTAGGCCATACCTACTGGTCATTAAATTGACAGTCATCACAGAATGACAGTAATAGCAGTAGGTCTTAACCTACTGGTCATTAAATTGACAGTAATAGCAGTAGGTCTTAACCTACTGGTCATTAAATTGACAGTCATCAAAGAATGACAGAGATAGCAGTAGAACTTAACTACTGGTTATTAAATTAACAAATCATTATAGAATGAATGACAATAACAGCAGTAGTTGGATACCTACTGGTCATTAAATTGACAGTTATCAAATAACAAAAAGGTTAGCAGTGGTAGTCACATTAAATACTGGTCATTAAATTGGCAAATATACCGAGGTTGGCTCTGGAGGTTTGTGCAAATCCATCATTTGTTGGTTCCAGGTAATTATTTGGAAGGAAAAAAAAAAAAAAAAAACATGAATTCTCATCTCACACTAGAGAAATTTGATTGTGAGGGGGAACCTTCATCAGTAGGAGCGAGATGGGAGCGCTGGAAGAGGGCACTCCTGATCTATCTGGAAGCTGCTGCAATAAAGAGTAGTGAGAAGAAACGTGCTTCACTACTACATTTTGGTGGATTAGAGTTACAGGAAATATTTTATAATATACCAAATGCAAACATATCACCAGCAGATGGAGTTGATGTCTTCGAAGTGGCTATAACCAAACTCGACGCATATTTTCTACCAAAACAGAGCAAGGTTTATGAACGTCATCTGTTTCGATTGATAAAACAAGAAGCAAATGAAAAGTTCGAAAAATTTTTAGTACGTCTTAGACAACAAGCAGATAAGTGTCAATTTAAGGATAAAGACGATCAATTAATTGACCAAGTAACAGAGAAGTGTTCCTCTAAAGAGCTTAGGAAGAAGATTTTACAGGCAGGCGACACGATAACATTAACAAATATGATTGTCGAAGCTAATACCCTTGAAGCTGTAAGCCGTCAGATTGAAGAATTTGGAGGGAGTAGCACATCGACTGAAAATGTAAATACAGTGAACAGAAAAACAGAACTAAAAGAAAAAAATACTGATAAGAAGTGGACAAGGAAATCAGGGTGCGGAAGATGTGGAAACTCTGGACATGCGTCTCAAGACAGCAAATGTCCAGCAAGAGAAAAAGATTGCCACAAGTGCGGGCTAAAGGGACATTTTAGACAATTTTGCAGGACAATGACACGGGATAGAACGAATAAAAGGAAATATGAAGGAAATAATTACAGACAAAGTGAAAGTAAGAAATTTAAAAGAGACAACCAAAGAAACAATACAAATCAGATAGATCAAACAGAATCTGAAGACATACAATATGTATTCAAAATCGATGATGATAGTCTATTAGATTGCTATATTGAGGGCATGAAAGTTAAAATGTTAGTGGATTCGGGATGCAAATGCAACCTGATAACAAGTAAAACCTGGAATACTATAAAACAAAATAAGGTACAGGTCCGTAACCAAACAGCTAGTTGCAATAAGATTTTTTATGCTTATGGGAGTAAGAAAGCCCTTGACCTAATAGGATCCTTTGACGCGAATGTGAAAATCGCAGATAGGTCAGAAAACGCGACGTTTTTCGTAATTGCTGATGGAACTAGAGACCTGCTTGGGAAAGATACTGCCATGGCTATGGGGGTACTTAAAATCGGATTGGAAATCGATCAAATGGAGACTGAGACAGTATTTCCAAAATTCAAGGATGTTTTAGTGGAGGTTCCAATCGATGAGAAAGTACAACCAGTTTCTCAACCGTTAAGAAGGATTCCCATACCACTGGAAGAAAAAGTTGTTAAGAAAATAAAAGAACTCTTAGAGAAAGATATTATTGAAGAAGTTCAAGGATCCTCGAGATGGGTTTCGCCAATAGTGCCGGTTTTAAAAAACACTGGAGATATTCGCATTTGTGTAGACATGAGGCGGGCAAATAAAGCAATTCTACGTGAAAATCACCCATTACCTACCATGGACAAGCTACTGCCGAAAATGAAAAGTGCGAAATACTTTTCAAAACTAGACATTAAGGATGCTTTTCATCAGATTGAATTACATCCTGATTCCCGACACATTACAACCTTTATTACAAGCAAAGGCCTCTTCAGATATAAAAGACTTATGTTTGGAATATCTTGTGCCCCAGAAATTTTTCAAAAAACCTTAGAACGGATGCTATTGGGATGTAGCGGCACTATTAATTTCATAGATGACATTTTGGTATATGGACAGGATTTGGAAGAACACGATCAAAGATTGAAAAAAGTAATGACAACTCTAAAAGAAAATAATGTGGTACTGAGGAAGGATAAATGTATATTCAGGAAACAAAAGGTTCAATTTTTAGGACACGAATTATCACACGAAGGGGTAAAACCACTAGATAAGTATGTGTCCACCATTCAGGAATTTCGTCCACCTATGAATATAGGTGAGCTTCAGAGCTTCTTGGGATTAATAAATTATGTTGGGAAATGGATTCCAAATTTGGCAACAACTACTGAACCACTGAAAGAATTGCTTAGAAACAAACAAAGCAAAACCGTCGAATTAAAAAATCTTTGGGGCAGAGAACAAGAATTTGCATTTAACGAATTAAAATCAGCTTTGTCTAATATTCTATCTACATTCTATCTAATAGCAGATGCCAGTCCAGTAGGCCTAGGAGGAGTATTAGTTCAAATGAATGATCATGGACCGAGGATTATAGCGTATGGTCATCGAACACTAACTGACTGTGAAAGGCGATATTGCCAAACAGAAAAAGAAGCCTTAGCTTTGGTCTGGGCTGTGGAACATTTTTATGTGTTTCTGTTTGGAAAGGAATTTGACCTAGTGACAGACCATAAGCCGCTTGAAGTCATATTTGGTCCTAAATCAAAACCATGCGCAAGGATCGAAAGATGGATATTACGCCTTCAAGCGTACAAATTTAAAGTTATATACAAACCTGGCAAAGAAAATATAGCAGATAGTTTATCAAGATTGTGTAAAATGAATAAAACATCACAGGACGAATCTGACAGCTATATACATCAAGTTATTGAAGGAAGCAGACCAATAGCAGTATCACTAGAAGAAATTATGGAGGCTTCAAAACAAGACAAGGAAATATTAAAAGTAAGAGAAGGTTTGTATCATAACAAATGGGATGAACAGGTGAAAAATTTCAAAATTTTCCAAAATGAATTGTGTTTTTACGACGGAATTTTATTGAGAGGGACAAGAATAGTTATTCCGGAAAAATTGCGCAGTATAGTTCTGACAGCAGCTCACGAAGGGCACCCAGGAATAGTTCTAATGAAGGCAAGACTAAGAACTAAAGTATGGTGGCCTAGATATGATAAAGAAACTGAGAAATTGGTCAAATGCTGTAAAGGTTGCACGTTAGTTTCAGCCCCAAATCCTCCGAACCCATTGAAGCGACGGGCATTACCAAGTGAACCTTGGGTAGATATATGTGTTGATTTGTTGGGACCTTTACCAAGCAGTGATTACATATTTGTGATCGTAGATTACTTCAGTCGATATAAGGAGGTAAAGATTTGTCGTAAAATTACCAGTACAGATATAATAAAAATTCTCAAAGAAATTTTTAGCAGACTAGGTAACCCAATGACGATAACAGCTGACAACGGTAGACAGTTCTGTAGCGAAGAGTTCAAAACATTCTGTACTGAAAAAAACATTATTCTGTATAATACAGTACCATACTGGCCTCAACAGAATGGAGAAGTTGAACGTCAGAACAGAGACATTTTAAAGCGACTTAAAATTAGTCAAGTTGATAAAAAAAACTGGCAAGAGGCTTTATTGCAATATTTAGCTATGTATAACAGTACACCACATAGCGTGACTGGTAAAACTCCAGCAGAATTATTTTTCAATCGACAATACCGTGACAATATACCTATGGCAAGAGACATTACACATACGCATAAACCAGAAGATTCAGATGTTAGAGACAGAGACCAGGAAAAGAAAGAAATGGGAAAAGAATACACAGATAGTAAAAGAAAAGCACGCGAATGTCAATTAGTGCCTGGAGATAAAGTTTACCTAAAAAAATATGGTCAAAAATAAACTAAGCCTAAATTATGACCCAACTTCCCATACAGTGGAAAAGAGTATAGGAGGAGACATAAGTGTTCGAAATGATTTAACTGGGAAAGTATCCCGGAGAAATGTAGTTCATTTGAAGAAAGTTGAAGGTCAATGGGAAGTTGTAAGTAAACAAAATAAAGACAATGATATAGAACAGGATTTAAATGAATCTGAAAATGAAACAAAAGAAAGAGAGGAAGAGTAAACAGAAAAAAAAAATATTTTTAAATTAAATTAATTGTGATTTTGTTATGTTAAAGGAGATATCAATTATTCATGAATAAAAAATTATTATAAATGTTTTACTAAATAATTCCGGAGCAGCTGATCAAATACAGCTAAATAAAACAAGGAAGGGAATGTAGTGTATGCAGATATCTATGTATCGTACCACAAGCCTATACGCCGCTTGCTTATAAATACCGGTCCGGGTAGTGGGGCGCTCAGTCGATGGACTGCTCGTGGCCGCCACGGACAGTCGTGTTGTGCGCTCGCTCTCGACTACACGTATTTCCGCACGGACCGTCGGCGCTCGCGCGAGCGCCACCGTATCTGCCCGGTGTGACGTCACACCGAAGCGGTCGCGGACGGTGGCTACGCACCCAAGATGCCCAAGAAGGGAGGGCGAAGCCCCCCACGGAGCCCGGACCCCCCGGACCCCCCCGTTCACCCCACGAGGAGTATGCCGAGGACGGACCGGATGGCGACGGAACCGGAAATCCGGTACCACCGAACATCCGGTCCTGACCCGACACTCTACGATGCCCCGAGGGTGCAGGCAGCTGCACCAGCACCAGCGGCGCCCGCGCCGTTGGCTAAGACACCGCGTCAACACGCGGCGCCCCACCACCCATCTACTTCTCGCTCGGTGCCAACACAGGCACCGACACACACCGCGACTGCCGCGCGCCGCGTAACCTCGGCTTGCCCGCCCGCGCCCGCGTCCCGCGCACCCACCCGCGTATCTCCACCGGCGACCCGCGCGCCGGTGTCGAGCTCGGCAAGACCGAAGCGACCTACAGGACCAGACCCCACTCCGCAGGTACGAATACCTGCGTCGAGTAAACCGGCTACGACAAGGACTCCAACCACCAGGACTCCACCTAACAAGACGCCCACCTCGGAGAAGACTACGCGGCTGAAGCAAACACCGGCTGGAGCAAGCATGCCCGCCGCATACGCATCACCCGCACCACCCCGCAGTTCAGCCCGTGACTCACCGGCGATGCGGTCGGCGTGTTCATCCCGTGTGGGATCGGACGCGTCCCTATCGTCGACGGGATCGTACGGCCTATGCACCGTACCTTACGTCACGCCCATACGCGCAACGGCGGATCCCACAGGGGAACCACTGTTTGCGTCCAGCTCGCTGCCTGAGCTGCCGCTGCCACGACAGGGCTTGGAAGAGCCGCTGCCGCCAACAACATCCACCGACACGCTGGGCTCGGAACAGAGAGCCCAGCGCAGACCCAGAAGCCCTGAAGAGGACGCCGCTGATGAAGCAAAGCGGCCCTGCACCTCATCCTCGCAGCCGCAGCGTGACCCGCGCAGGCAGCGACAAATGCAGACAACCACGCAAACAACGCCGACCGCATCCTTCTCCGAAGTGGCAATGCGGACGCCGCCTCCTGCTGCCGCAGCCCCCGTGCAGCCCACTGCCGTGCCCAGTGGTAGCGCACAACCAGCTGCGGGAATACCATACAAGAAGCTGCGCTACCCGCCACTGGTAGTAGAACACCTGCCAAACTGGGCACAGCACTTTAAGGCCATCCGGGACAAGCTGGGCCGCCCACCATGCGCGCGGCCATACCAGAAAGGTATACGCTTCGTCCCGGAATCAGAAGAAGAGTTCCGTCTGGTGCAGCGGTACCTGACCGATCTAGAGACACGCGAGAACATAGCGTGGTTCTCGTACTCGCTCCCAGCGGAGCTGAGCCTGAAGGTGGCCATCACGGGGCTGCCAGCAGACACAGCGCCGCAAGACATAGAAGAGGAACTCCGCGCGCTAGGTTTCGAGCCGGAGTACGTGCGCCATATAAAGGCGCGCCAAGGAAGACCCGGCTGCGTTTTCCACGCCATGATCCGGAAGACTCCAAACTTCCGGGAGATCTATGGCATCACCATGTTCATGAACATGCGTGGTGTCAAGATCGAGTCATGGCGTGGAAAGCGCGGGCCAGCACAGTGCCACAGATGCCAGCTGTTTCGACACAGCTCGCATCTGTGCCATCGCCCGCTCGCTTGCGTGCGGTGCGGCGAGGAACATTCCGCCAAAGAATGCCCACGCCCTCTCTCTGAGCCGCCCACCTGCGCAAATTGCGCGGGCCCACACCCGGCCAACCATTACAAGTGCCCCGCCTATCAGAGAGAGGCACGGAATAGGCGAGCGGGCACCGTCGCCAAAACGGCAGAGTACCGACCTCGTGCGCAGGTCACCGAAAGGTCTCTCGCCCAACCCTGCGCAGACGAGGCGCGGAACGCGTCGCTAATGGCGACGGCGAATGCCCCGACAGCGCGCGGAGCAACCCAAGAACCCCAGAAGCGGAGGAAAAGGAAGCGCGGTGGAAAGAAGCGTAATGCTCGCCCCGCAGCTTCCGAGGCTGAAAAGCAAGGAGTGCGCTCAGCCCAGGCCGACCTTGCCCCACCTCCCCCGCCGACCAAGAGATCCACCAACACCGCTGTCTTCACCGCTGCCACCACCGTGATAGGGGGCGCCGCGAGGACAGAACGGACACCAAAAGACACCGCGAGCGCCCCTAAAGCGCCGCACACCAAAACCGCAGCCTACGCGCCGCGCCAGCAGCAACACAGTGGTGGAGCAGCACCGGCGGGGCAAAGAGCACCAACAACACCCGGGGAGTACAGGAAGCACATCCTCGGGGCCGCTATCCGGGTCCTACAGGACGTTTTAAACGCCCTGATGGCAGAACAGGACCCGGTACCTGTCATTCTCGCCGGCATGGCCTCGCTGTTCACAGCCGGCTAAACCGCCGAGAATGCACAGCAGAGCAACCGCGGCACAGCAAGGTCGCCCCCCTCCGCTTCCACCTACCGGATTGACGCCTGAGTAAGTCAAAACATGGCCTACACTTGACTTATTCAAACACAGAGCACTTCACACACATAACATGCACCCCAGTGCGCGACGTGTGCTAAGTTAATATAGGCACGGAGCGCACTATATACAGACATACATAACTGTACACGCATCTATACCCACACGTAGAATGCGCATTCGTACGTAAACATTGGGCGGTGTACTCACAATACAAACCGTTCAAACACACATCACGGCCTCTTAGCTGTAACGCGATTGGCTAGTCCAATTGCGCTATAGCGGAGGCCAGCATTCTCCTGTAGAGGGCGCTTAAGTCGACGCCTATGTCGCTGGTCGACCTCTGCTGGGCCTCCCCCGGGAAACCGGGGGTCTCACCCGGTAGGGTCTGACCGCCTAGGCGTCGTGAAGAAGCGTTCCCGTGAAAACGGTGAGCGCGGCGCCCCTACAGGAACACGCATAGCAACCACTCACACAGCTGTGTTGCCCGCCAGCCTGTCGGTAGGCGGCACACAGCTGAAAATGTTCAGGGAAAAGTCCCAATAAAAGGACACGCCCGTTTTTACGGGCGGAGACCAGATCCCTCGGGAAAGGGGGTCTCAACCCCGAGCCCGATTCCTCGCGCCCCCTGACGGGGGCGCCGAGAAGATCACGAGAGGGCGCTCAGTCGTTATCCAACTGTCGGCCCGTGCGGTGGTGCGTAGGCGAGTCAACTATTTATACTAGGAGTGTATTGTACAATTACTATCGACGAATTGCATTAAAAACACATGCCAAGATTGTTTACTATACAAGACAAGTAATAAAAAACAGAGTGTACATGTACTATACTTGTATAGACATGTATGGAATCTAGATACCTACCGCGCCGCTCTATGATGACATTAGCAATTTATAACTCAGATTTAACAAGCATGCTTTTTTATAAGCAACGACAGAATTCGTTGTCCGTCTGTACGATATTATACAGGCTGGCAATAATCATGCTCACTTGTAAAAGCATTAGGGGCATTTTAATTTTTCATTTTTTTTTAGGGCACTCAAAAGAGTGTGTTTTGTCATATGACATTTTCTACTCAACGTTGAAATTTTAGTGATAAAAATCGCTTCCGCTCTTAGCATAAACCGTTCTGGAAATGTAGCTCTAATTAAATTATCTAAATACGCGAGCACATCGCACTTACTACCGCCACACGCACTTTACGAGGCCAATTAAACCCTAGTTAGGAATTTGAAATTATTTCAAGAACGATGTAAAAACGCATGGTTCCTAGTGATGTGTAAACAAATAACTTATAATTGGAAAAGGACTATTTTTTTTTACTTTAGTAAGTAACAGAAGACATAATTACAAACCCAAGAAAATTCGTCGGGGGCTGCCATTCCCTGCCCTGAAATGAACTAATATTTTGCAGTTTTAAGACATTGTTAATAAATGAAATTACTTTGGGTATGTACGTTCCCTTATTTCTTACATTTTTATATTCAACACTTTTACACCTATAAAACAACAAAAAAAAATTACTTAAACTATAATTAACTGCATTTTACCACGCACGAAGGGTGAAATTTGTTTACCTACTGAACATAAAAACATTATAGTATAGTCTTTATGCATTTTCTATAGTAAGGCTTTGACAAAAATGACCAAAAAGATACTTTGCAACCTTATTTTTAAGCAATGTTTTTTTGGTACAGCTGCTTTCTAAATCGACTGGAAGGTTATTAAAAATTGATGGGACTGAGTATTTTCTACATCTCTGTCCATAGTAGTTATTATAACGTGGGCACTACAAATATCCCTATGTCTTTATTCCTTTGAGATCTGAATCGTATACAATAAACTTTAAACTCCTACTGCAATATTGTTCTAAGGCTAACAGCAACACTACCCTAAAGCAATTGGAGTATAAAATTGGACTAAAATTGTATGGTGACATTATACCCTACTATCATCGAACGCAGAACTTCATAATTATGAAAACCACATCAAAATTTTTCAAGACAGTTGACACTCGCGAGATGCAAATAGGAAAGTGTCGTCAACACAAGTGTGTGTCTAAACTTACTTTAATAATGTTTGTGGACTTTACGGAATAGTTATGTCTTGACAGAAAACTGCCCGAGTTCCACCGCACTCAGCCACTATGTCGTAAACTACAATAATATTATGTCATGTGTGCAAGTATGTGCTTTTACCTGTAACGTATAATGTGGGTATATATTTCATGCAAGTTTTATGACGTCTTGTATTTTAACTTAGGTTGCAAGTCAAGGCATGAAAAGCCTGTATAGTATAACTTGACATGCGATTATTAAGTCACAAATGAGTTTTTGTGTGTTTAAATTAATTTTTAGGCTGGTTTTGTCATTAAATTACTTTCGGGAATCATTTTTTTCGTGATAATTACGAAATACTAGATTATCTTGACATTGTTTTTCGTGCTCCCGCATTTTTTGTATCCCCTATTCCCTACATGGAACATACGACATACCTAATTAGAGAAATGTGGGTGTACCATTCACCCTCTGCCTATCCCTTCGGGGGAATATAGGCGTTATACTATGTAGGTATGTTTTTTTCATAATTTTAAAACAATAAATAAATAGGTAGGTGGGTACTTATTCATCGTTGAGATATCTGGTCTGTTATTCTTCTATTCAATGGAAAATATACAAAAACATTGGAATATATAAAGCATTGGATATTATTTTACATTAATTAAGTTTTTCCACAAAACAATATACGAATTTTCTCCTGTAGGACAGTAACGCCATCTCTGAAAATCAGCGTGAATCTAATCCAGAACACATTCTTTCGTGTAAACCATGTTACAGAATAACTTGCAGCGCTACTGCGGTAATAATTGGAACTAAATGTTTTTGTTCTGCTGACAAAAGAGGCTTGTACTGTAGCGCTATTTTACATTTTACTGTATGTTTATCACATCACAAACTTTTATTATGTTTCAATATACGGCGAAAACTTTGGGAAATAGTGTGTTTATGTTTTTGGTTAGTGAATGCAAAGTATAAAAGTTCATACACGCTAAATGTTTAGTATGGACGGTCAGTCTAGAGACTGGGCCTAATTTTAAGTAATAAAAGATAATGAGATGAATGATAATGTATTTATTTCCACAAAAAAAATGCATTCATTTGGCATATACAGCGTAGAACATAAACCAGTTTAGGTTTTTCTGTACACCGCTTGAAAAAGACGACCGCATGAAGACCACTTGTATAAGATAATGTTAAGTAAAAGAGCCTCCACGAGTGACGATATTTAATTGATCGTCCGGCGCACCCTGGGCAGTCAGCCCCGCTACCAACCTGCTGACTGGCTAATCTTTTCCCCACGACATGAGCTATTGTCATATGTCGACACGATAGAAGAAGAAGAATGTTAAGTACTAACCTATCTGCTACTATTAGCAATTTCATTTTTTTTTTATCGATTTTTGTTAGCTCAGTTTTTAACAACGATAAAAACGCACGCATTACTTATTATGATTAATTACGGTCCTGTTGGGTACGAAATTAAAACTTTATGAACTGCACGATATTAAGCGTTAAGGCATGTATGTGTCACTTAGGCTGTTCATACCCTTGCATACTCTCCTGCTTGGGTGGTGAAGCGCTGTGCTCTCACTGCAGCGATTGGGGAAGACGTATCGCTACCAGCCGTGGTCAGGGCCATGGTTGACAGTGTGGAGGCGTGGGAGGCGGTCGCATCTTTCTGTCAGGTCAGGGAAGAAGATTCCTTCACTGATCCAATCCGCCACAGGAGGACGGGTCGGCGCAAGCGGCTTTACGCCGAACTGAACTGTACCGCAAGTCGGTTCGCCAAACTGAGACATGAAGATGGAAAATCTCATGTGATTGTAATTTCACCGGCACTTGTAGCCTTCAGACCGAAACACAGCAATGCAAGCATCACTGTTTGGCGGCAGAAGTAGGTACGGTGGTAGGATTTATTCGGACGAGCTCTTGCATAATGAGCTCTATTGTTTCGAAACGTTAGGTAGTCCTCATCACTACAACACCAGGCATAAAAACCGCTTACGTAACGTAGCACATAAATTAACTAAGTCTAGCAAAACCGCCCGTGTGATGGGGCCAGAGGTGTTCAATCGGTTACCTGATACCGTGAGGAATGCAGCTTCTACCGCTATCTTTAAAAACAGGCTCAAGTCATGGCTAATTGACCGTGAATTTTATGATTTTGACGAAGAGTTTATGAAACTACCCTTGCTTTAGTTAGTGTCTATTTTCGACTTTTTGATGCATGGGTACTGTTATTGAATTTTATACTTATCTGAATTTTTTAGATCATAATTTTTAATAATGATCATCATTTTTTATTCAGCTGATGACAATAAACGAAAATTTAATTTTAAATTCTATTGCAATTTTATTTTTTTGAATGAAATGTTAATTTTAAATTAAATAAAATATGAAAGGAGACAGCATTCAAAGTATACTCATATCATTGCTGATTAATGGAAGGCTATAATAATACCTTTAATTAAGCCAATCACACATCAAGTAGTAGTAGAGCTCCTTGTGAGGGAGTTCATCCGGGGAAGTACCCACCGTACCTACTTCTGCCACCAAACATTGATGCTTGCATTGCTGTGTTTCGGCGTGAAGGGTACGGGTGCCGGTGAAATTACAATCTCATGAGACTTTCCATCTTCAAATTCAAATTCAAATTCAAATAATTTATTTTGTGATACACAGGTAATAAATAGTCTTCATGTCTCAATTTGGCAAACAGACTGGACGTACAATTTATGTAACAGCCTAGGTGGTTTTGTAGTTGTTATGGGCAAAGGTAACCGCTTAACATCAGGTGGGCTTTTAGCTCGTTTCGCCATACTATATTATAAAAAACCTCGAAGCTTGACTTCCCTGACGCTGAGCAAGCACTAAATGGAACTGCTTGTCAGTAGAATTAATTCCTTCATACCGATGACGTTCCTGCTGGTCAGCAGAATATAGAAACTAAGTTATTCTACTACCTGCAAATTCTCATACAGCATACCTTCGGTTAGCGGCTAAGATGTAAATCATTGCCTATAGGTGAGTGTCTAAAGCGGGCTGTAATTCTTTTTTTATAATACAGGAGGTATGGGCATCGTCAGGAAGGAGCAAGGGGAGGCAGCAACAGCCCTAGAGAGTCGAATCTATTAGATTTTAATAATAAAACAGTCAAAAGTTCACAAAAAACTCAAGAAGGTTATGTTTACATTCAGATATTTTTTCGTGTAAATATGAAAATTGTTTTACTATAGTATATACGTGGGACACTCAGAAAGTTTTGCGAAACTAAAAAAAATTGTTCTATACGTACATATATTTTTATCAAATCTTTTCAAAGTACTTTCCACCAGCCTCTATACAAAGATTCATGCGCCTAAACCAGTTTTCAAAACACTTTTTCCAGTCCGCCGCAGACACCTCGTTTACAGCCTGCTCGAACGCAGCCAGCGCATCTTCCGGCGACGAAAATTGTATCCCTTTGAGCTGATTTTTTATTTTTGGGAATAAAAAGAAGTCACACGGTGCTAGATCAGGGCTGTAAGGAGGGTGACCCAGGAGTTTGACTGGCGTGCTGTCCAGGAAGTCCCTCGTTTTGAGTGCGGTGTGCGCAGGTGCATTGTCGTGGTGGAGCAGTAGCCCGCGGAGCCCTGTGTTTGGTCGCTTGTTGCTTATAACAGAGAAAACTTCTGGCAAACATTTGGTAGTATACCATTCGGCATTAATGCTTCTTTGATCCCGTAAGGGAATTGATACCAAGTGGCCAGTCAAATTAAAAAAGCTAGCGATCAAAATCTTACCCCCGCTTCTAGATCGCTTCACTTTGGTAGGCGTTGGCTCATTTTGAAACACCCAAACAGTCGACTGGCGCTTGGTTTCTGGGTCGTATTGATAAATCCAGGACTCATCACCTGTAACGATGTCGTAAACACGCCGAGACGAGCCTGCTTCAAATTTGTTAAGCATATCACGGCACCATTCCACCCGGGCCTGCTTCTGAGCATCGGTGAGGTTGTGCGGCACCCAGCGTGATACTATCCTCCTCACGCGAAGATGGCTGTGTAGAATCTCGTGAACGCTTCCCGATCCAATCTTCAATATGTGTTGAATCTCCTGATATGTAATTCGCCTATTGTCTTGGATTAAATTTTTCACTGCTAGCACGTTTTCTTCGGTAACAGCCGTCAAAGGGCGACCGCTTCTTTCGTCATCCCCCAAAGTTGGTCGACCGCGCTTGAATTCGTTATACCAACGATACACGGTTGCCTTGGAAAGGCCTTCATCCATGAATGCCATTTGAAGTCTATCGTACGATTCATCCGGTTTCAGGCGACACTTGAAATCGTATAAAATCATAGCTCTAAAATGTTCCCGGCGCAGATCCATATTTCAGTGAGACACAATACTTTGAATTAACTCGCAAAAAATGTGGAGGGAAATTTTGAAATTGGAACTTACTTATTTTTACTTATAAATAATCATATTTTCGAAAAACATTATAACTGGCCAGTCTCCCATATATAAAAACTTTTTTTCGCAATACTTTCTGAGGGGCCTGGTACATTGGGATTACAATAATTAAATGATCTATCTACAAATGTACAATATTTACAACACAAATATAAAATACAAGTACAAAATAAAATTATATAAAAAGGCGTGCTTAGGCGTCAAAGTATTCCTCCACATCGCTGTCATCTGGAAAAGTGCCCAGAAGACTGGCAGCGTTGCCACGTTGAATGGCAACGCTTATTCTTTGACCAAAGAACAAACCAGCCCTCTGGTCAAGCGAAGTGTCGACCAGCCTCTTTGCGATTTCCTTGAAAAGGATAACAAATTGTATTTATTTTACCTACAATTCATATCGTCCATCTATCATCTTGCCCCCACCTGGCTTATTGGCTGGCACCACTCCTGATGGGTGGGCAAACGTGCAAGCGGTTTACCTGATAGTAAGCAATCTTTGCCACCCTTGGACATCAGCAGCACCAGAGTCGTTAATGCGTTTCTTATGTATTTATCTTGTTTTATAATAATAAACCACTTTGTATTTCCATCATACCAAACAAACATAGCATTAGGAAGTCTACAAAAGAAATACAGAACAAAAATCTCTAACAAACATGTCGACATCTAGAATACCTATCTGTTTCCGAACGTGACTCTGCGATCTAAAACACATACACAGACAAAGGGGCGTACATTTCGCTGCTAAATATTCCGGGTGCGTCCACCCAAGAGCGTCTTTTTCAGCGTTTCAGGCATTGCCGTGAATTTTCAGCTGAAGTGCTGGGATTTGCATCATAAAGGCTAGCTGTTTATCCGTCTAACACCGCTACCCTTCAGCTTGTTTGAGCAGTTTTTCATGAAAAGGCTACATTAAAGGTATGTGTAACAGAACACATGTTGTAGATTTTGAAGCTGTTCTTGTGTGTTTTATTATATTCATACATGTTTAAAGAGTTTGTTGTAGTCTTTTGCTGAACAAAGCGAAACCTAGGTTAAGCGAGAATAACTACGCTTGGAACCAGTGAACGTATTTTATGTCTTCAATATAGGTCAGAGACATGGTAAATAATATAGACGAAGTTCTAAACAATCACAGTGAAGCCAAAAAAAAGTATGCCTTCGTGTACATCCAGCGCTCACGCACACACCATGCACCTAAAGGATATTTGCTTTCGCGATGCTTACTGGACGATGCCGCGACATGTGTACTGAAAGGTGTGAGCACGGTTTGAGGTGTATATGTATGCGTGACCGCTGGTTTTACATGAAGGAGCATAGTTTTTTTGGCTTCACTAGATTGTTTGCAGTACTTTGTCAATGTGGTATAGGTATCATAGAGATTCAGTATTATCTTAAATGCTTCTGCCAAATATTTCTTACTAGGCTTCGCCAGCGTATAATACGGCTTATCACAGAAAACCTTATCGTGTAACTGTTTATTTTCCCGGGATAAAAAGTAGTTTATGTGTTATCCCGGGTTATTGTGTATCTGTGTTCCAAATTTCAATCAAATCCGTTAAGCCATTTCAGCGTGATTGAGTATTAATAAACTTTCACATTGATAATATTACAAGGGAAAAGTAAGTAGGATTACTTTCACAAGAAGGTAACAACTGGTCCATTCCTCGTTATAAAGAATCATAACGCGTAATTCTGGATCATCATTATCATCATCAGCCTATATTAGTTCACTGCCTCTCCAATGGTAAGCCACTGACATCAATCCTCAGCCACTGGCATCCAGTTGCTACTAGCTAACTTGCCAACATCATCTCTCGACCGAGCCTGAGGCCTACGCTTATCAATTCGCGGTCTCCACTCAATAACACGTCTACCCCAACGGCCATCGGATCTTCGGCTAATGTGGCCGGCCCACTGCTACTCCAGCCTGCCAATCCTGTAGGCTATGGCGACAACTGTGGTTCTCTGTTGGATCATCTCGTTCCGGATTCGATCCTTTAGAGATACTCCGAGCATAGCCCTTTCCATGGCACGCTGAGCTACTTTAAGTTTGTGGACCAACCGTACCGTGAGTGTCCACGTCTCGGCTCCGCAAGTCATGAAAGGCAGGACGCACTGATTGAATACTTTAGTCTTAAGGCTCTTTGGAATAGGCGACGCGAAGATACGACGAAATTTCCCGAATGCAGCCCAACCAGCCCTCCTAACCAAGTTGATAATCTACAATCGTCAACGCTACAGAAAACATCAAAATGTATGGGAATGACATATCTCAACGAATGACTTTTTCGTTGAAATATGTCATTCCCATACATTTTGATTGTTTTTTATTAGCGTTGACGATTGCAGATTTTCAACTTGGCTAGGGCAGTTGTATTCTTCTGCTAGTTTCTGACTGCAGAGTATCTGTTATTACAACTCAGCCTATCGCAGTCCACTGCTGGACATAGGCTTCTACCAAGTTGCGCCACAACACTCGGTCCTCTGCCTTCCGCATCCAGTCCCCCCAGCCAGCCACGTTTTTCAGGTCGTCGGTCCACCTGGCGCCCTACGCTGTGTATCCTCTTTGCGCTGCGTTTGTCGATTCGCGGTCTCCACTCAAGGACTCGTCTGCTCCAGCGGCCATTGGTCCTTCGACAGACATGGCCAGCCCACTGCCACTTCAGCTTACTAATCCTACAAGCTATGTCGGTCACTCCGGTTCTTCTCCGAATAATCTCGTTTCGGATTTTATCCTTCAAGGAAACTCCAAGCATAGCTCGCCCCATAGCTCGCTGAGCGACTTTAAATTTGTGGACTAGCCCAACTGTCAGTGTCCACGTCTCGGCGCCGTAAGTCATGATAGGCAGGACGCACTGGTTGAAGACCTTTGTCTTCAAACTTTGCGGTATAGGTATATATATTTGATTATCATCAATAACAGATATAAATATCCCGTGAGTAATTTTCAGCGTCATCCAAAAGTTGACCCCTTTTCACAAAGTTTTAAAATTTCACGCCAAATATTACTTCTTTCCTATTTTTCGCTCTTGGTCGGTAACCACGTTGGTACTTTCATACTGACGAAAGTTACTGTAGCTTTTTCTAATAGATAAGGAATGCAAGTGACTAACCCCCAGTTTCTAGAAGGCTGATCAATTTGATCTATTGTCAAATCTAATGTCAGTTCCTGTGATTGGTCGGTAAAAATATAATATATTGACCTGAGATTTGACAATCGATTAGTTAATTTTTGTGTTAATCAGCCATCATAATTAGTTAATTTACAGTAGATCTAGAGGAACTTTTTGACCTAATGTAATCGTAGTCTCAAGAAGATGATTTTCATAAGTCATTCATCATTTCAGCCGAAAGATATCCACTGCTGGACATAGGCCATAAGTCATTAATGTTGCTTATTTTTTTTGTGTACAATAAAGAGTATTCACATTGTATTGTACTGTATTATCACTTGCTTCAACGGTGAAGAAAAACATCCTGAAGAAACCTGCAAACCTGAGAGTGCTCCATACAATTCTCGATGGAGTATGTAAGTCCACCCACCTGCACTATGCCAGCGTGTTCAGAAAGTAAGGATGTTAATATCTCTTTATACCGTGGCGTGGTGGACTAAGGCCTTGACCTTCTCATTCTGAGAAGAGTTACGTGCCCAGCAGTGGGACAATAGCGGACTGGTTATGTTTTATGTATCTTGTAAAGAAGATTTATACGTTAACCTCACTCTCAGCCCTACATTAAAAAAAACCTATCACAAACTACTTAATATTATGACGAGTTAACAAAAACCCTTAAATGCCTGAAAACGATATTAAACGCCCGTACTCGATCTTCCGAAAACTGGATGGCGTTAAAAAACGCCACAACGAATTATGTTGGTAATTGCTCCGAATTCACGAGTCCCTCCCTTTAGCAATTCCTTATGGAAAATTAAGGCTTTTCAGGTGAAAATTGTATGGCACCACTGGACGGACAGTGACTTAAATTTAATCACAAGTAATGTAAAAAGTGGGTGTTTTAGTGGTAACGTGACTATGGAAAACAAAATGTAAAAAATTGGGCAATTTATTATTAGAAAACTTTAAAAATTATTTTATTATTTTTAACGCATTTACGCATACGAAGCGAAATCTAAGGATTTTCAATTCAATTCATTTATTAATTTGCACGAAATATGGTACATAAGTTGTTACAATGCAATAGTAGATTTAAATTGTGGAAAAGAAAAATCGCTCACGAGCAGGATTCAAACCTGTGGCTCCTGGCTCAGTACGCCAGTGTTTTAGCCACTAAGCTACCTTGAACACTGCTCGTGGTATCGAATTTAACCTCCACTTGGTAACGTCTTTGGGTGACGTTAGCGATATCTTATTAAGAAACAGTGTTTCATAACCGACTCGACTAACTTTGCGAGCTACCACCTGGAGCCTTACCACAACCTTTTACGTAGCGAACCAATTCCGATGCAGATCAATTTAGAGTCAAGTATTGAATCGCTAATTTTCGTACCATGACCTTGTTAATACTAAACCTGAATTGAATCTTTCGTTCATAAAATGAATGAATGAAATTTGTCTCTGGTCCTGTTCTGCTTCTCAGTGTTAGAAAGAGACAACGCTATACGAATATCGCATATTGGATTTCATTCTCTCGATAGCGTTCTGAAATCAAACTCTGCGAACTTACGGAAAGTTACGGTTATTATATTATTTAATATTTAAGTATAAAAAAACTTAATTAATAATTATTAGTGCATAAAATAGTCACATATTGAATGAACGCGTCTTTTTTTTAAATCTACTAGGTGATTTGAAGTATGAAAAATTCCTATTTAACTATAAACAGGAAGACGTACAATTTTAAATAAGGTTTAGAACGTACCTGTCATATCAACGCGTTTGTTTATATAATAGTTGTTTTGAAGTGATCACAGACATAGTAAAAAATATAGACAAAGTGCTGCGAATAAAAATAGTGAAGCCAAAAAAAACTGATCCTTCGTATACAACCAGCGCTCACGCACACACCATACCACCATGCACCTGAAGGATATTTGTTTTTGCGATATATACTGGACGATATGCCACAACACGTGTAGTGAGAGAGAGTGAGCACGGTTTGAGGTACATGTGTGTGCGTGAGCGCTGGTTGTACACACGGCTACACATCATGCTGTTAAAACCAGTATAGGCTGACCTCGCGTTGTAAGGAAAACCTATATAATGCGAGGTCAGCTTATACTGGAAATCTACAGCTTGATGTGTAGCCGTGTGTACAAGAAGGAGCATAGTTTTTTTGGCTTCACTAGATTGTTCGCAGCACTTCGTCTATATTTTTTACTATGTCTGTGGAAGTGATTTAGAAGTTGTTTATTCACTGACTGATTGTTTGCTTTATGTTATAGATTTAACAATGGGGCTTACAATGGGGTTATTTGTCATGTGTAAATGGTACCTACACACATATAGATCTTGTATTAACTTTTAATCGCCAAGCTTACATTAGTGGTGAAATATTTTAATAGTGTATCAGTTATCAGTGAAACCACCCGCCGCAGCTATTTTTGGTTAACTCGAGTACCTATGGGAGTTAAATACAACTATGGGCTACAATAAATCGGCCCAAGCCAAGGATTACGCAAGTTTTGGAAAGGAGTAGCCCTAAGCTAGATTCCCCACAGTGATGGTAGAAAAGGATTGGAAAGTATGGTGCAAGGTACGTAGAGTTAAACCCATATTTATAAGAGTGAGTTTGTTAGCTTGGTGAAATAGGTATGTTAACATAGTTAGTTGTACCCTTATTTTACATGTTAGTCTTAAGTTTAATAATGTTATTGGTGCACAATAAAGAATATTCTATATTCTATCTATCTTTAACATAAGCAGTCCATTACTGTCCCACTGCTGGGTACTCTTCTTCTCTGAATGAGAAAGTTAAGGCCTTAACTGCAAGGCTAACACGATTTTTTTTAATATGATAAACATATTGTCATGAAAATATGGTTCAAACCTAAACCATCACTGTAACTTTTCAAAAATTGAACAAGGATTTATTATTATTTGGTTTCATTTGGTACTTAGAATAATTAATTAAAAAATATATTATTTAATTTTAGGCACAGACTGGAATTACTACAAATAATATAAAAGCTTCTCTCCACAAAAGACTGCAGGAGACCAGTCTGATGGCTCTGGATTGCTTGGAGTATGGATAGCCATTTCAAGAAGTAAGTTTAATTTATTTTACCATGCAACCCTTTAGATGTTATTATTTATTTTTTAAACTAAATTACTTAACTGTTATTAGAAGTTTTACTATTTCTTCCTTGGGATGACTGGTATAAAAATAATCCTGTCGTATTCCATGGACATATTCTCATCCCAATCAGTCATCCTAACCTGTTTCGTTGTGATTGAGTTACAAACATCGTAACATTTGCATTATTAGTAAAAATAGGGTTCTAAGAATATTAATTTATTAAATGGATTAGCATAATAAGATAAATTTATTTTTTTACAGATTAAGTATACACTCGAAGACAAAGAAAATGTGCTAAGAGACTCCCAATGTCCTTCTGATGACACTTATTCCCTGGATATTCAAGTCTGTGTAGTGACTCTCTGGTGTGCCGGGAGCTGCATTTATTACTGATGTCATCGTAATAAGAATTTCCTGCAACATGTTACATTTATCTGTTATAAAAACAATTATATATTTATATGAGTCTTTATTTAGCACCTTTAGTTCACATTATAATATACAACGTGTTATTGAAACAACTGAAAACCTCTTAAGGGGTTAATGTACTTATCAGTATGAACAACTTTTACTATGGCACCAAACCTGAAATCGTGAAAAAAAACAGCTGATCCCTACATTTTATCGATTCATGTGAACAAAAATGTAGGGGACACCTGATATTTTTTTCTTGATTTCAGGGTTGGTCCCTTAGTAAAAGTTGTTTATACTGATGAGTACAATGACCTATTAAGAGGTTTTCAGTTATTGCAATAACATGTTGTATATTACATTATAAGAAACTAGGTACCTACTTAAATATTCATTTATAAAATTATGTACACACAGAGAATTCTAATAGGTATCATATTGAATAAAGCACATAGGCACATTATGTTTTTTTTTTCTATTGTAGAAAAATATTAATAATGCCAAAAACCTATTTTGTTTTTTAGTAAACAATTGAAATTTTACTAATTGTATTTATTTTACCTACAAATCATAGCTTCTATCCATCATCTTGCCCGAACCTGGGTCATTGGCTAGCAACGCCCTTGATGTGATTACAATGTACTCTGTGATGTGCACTCATGTTTCCTTTTGGCCTTGGATGTGCCCTTGTTCCATAAAACAACAGAGCAGTCAATATCTGAAATAAATTGGTTTATTATTGTTATTTCAGAAGTTATTCGTGGTAATCCATATGGGTATTTAGAAGTAGACTAAGGTAGGTTGACGTAGCAGGTTGTTAATATTATATATAGTGACATGTTGTTCCTAAGTTTTTATTATTGTTACTGGTGTGTACACCTTTGTTGTAACAAATAGTAGGTATTATATCTATTATATTATTAGGTAGATCGTTATATTATGGCATATCTCCCATACTTGGGGGAGGCCTATGTCCAGTAGTGGACGTCTTTTGGCTGAAATGATGATGATGATGATTATTAGGTAGATAATCTGTTTTTTTCATTACTTAATCCTATTAGACAATGCAATACATACCTATTTAATATTATTACTTAGTTACATCTTTTCGGTAGTTATTCGTTATGTTACATAGGTATACATGTATTATGAAGGAGAAGTCTCAAAAGATTTAAATATTTATGATTCTTACCTTTAAGAGGTCCCATAATGGTCTTAGTTCATTACACAGATCTAAGAAAAATAATTGTTTAGAAAGCCGGCTCCCATAATGAAGTCTTGTTCTTCCATTTGAACAATAAATCCGGCTGTTCCTTTATTTCCCATGTTTGATTGCAGCATGAAGTACCTACTTTCCTCATTATTATCACACTCCATAAACTCAAATAAAATAGAATTGTCAGACATCTAAAATAATACAAAAGTATTTTTAGGAAAAGACACTTTTAGGTAATTATCACAATAATTAATATCATACTAGGTTTTTAAGTTTTATAATTAACATAAGACACGAATTACCTTTAAATTATTAAACTTTTACTTAACTTTGTTATACAATAACGAAAACTATTCACTTCTTACTAAGAAAATATCAACTTTAGTTGAGTCGTATTATTTGACAGATAGCGAACCAGTTCAGACCGTGCAATCGAGGTCCCGGTACGAATTGAATGAACGAAAGCAAGATTTGCGACTCAGTTTAGACTTTGTTCTGGCTGATCCTAAAGTGTGAAAAGTGTCACGCGTATTCGATGTCAGAGTACGAAAAAGCAAAGCGTATCAATTTAGGTCCTCAATTGAATCGTAATAAGAGGTTGTGGTAGGGCTCTTGCTACCACGAGCAGTGTTCACGGTAGCTTAGTGGCTCTAGCACTGGCGTACTGAGCCAGGAGTCGCAGGTTCTGACTGGCGCCCACGGCTTTGCTCCCTTTGTAGGAGAAAAAATGTAAATCCAGGATAATGTCTACCTATCTGTGCGTCTTTCATCCAGATCAGTTCAGCCGTTTAAGCGTGATTAAAGGACAAACGAACAAACATCCATACTTTCAAATTTAGAACATTGGTGTCGATTCTTTTGTCTGTTCACGAATAAACTTATTTTAAAGTATCGCTCTCTTTTACTAATAGAAAATACAAGAAAAAGATGGCAACAATTTTAGAACTGTCAAACTAGTCGGAATTTAGATTTCCATACAAGTTTAGTCGTGATCTCGGAACGTGCCCACTAAAATACAAAGCATGGTATAATAACACCAGGTAGTCTCTTCCCGTGACAGCTAGGTCACGTGATTGCCTCCGTACTACGTCATCGGCCGTGGAGCCAATAGCGGGCTGTTAGCGTGACACTTGTCAGTTTGATGCGCTGCCACTTTGTGAAAATAAATTACCCGAGCAAAATGCATTTTTTCATTTACTTTCTTCTATAAAGAATCACTTTTTAACTAGTAATTTAATATAGTTTCCTTTATTAACTAATTAGATGAATAACACGAGATAACAAATAGTTAGGCTAGTTAGGAATTTATTTTATATTCATTATGAACAAAAATCTCCTTAAGTATATTGAAGATATCAATCAATGGCAGCACTGATCGTGACGTAGCTTGGAGGCATCGCGCTGACATTGCGGGAAGAGAATACCTGGTGAAACATCTTAACATGATACAAAGAATTGTAACACCTAAACTAATTTGACAGTTCTGAAATTGTTGCCATCTCTTTCTTGTATTTTCTATTAGTAAAAAGAGCGATAGTTTAAAATAAGTTTAGTTCGTGAACAAGAAAATCAACACCATTGACTAGTAGATTACTTCATCATTATAATAATTTCAGCCGAAAGACGTCTACTGCTGGTCATAGGCCTCCCGCTTGGCAGGAGAAGAGATGGGGTGGTGCTATTCTTTGTGTCTGGCACCATACAGAATAGTAGAATTAGAAGAACACAGAAAAGTACATTTCTTATTTTGGTTAAAACATAACATAAAATAACATAACATCACGCCTGTATTTCCCCGAAGGGATAGGCAGAGGTGTAATAGTACACCCACATTTCGCCAGTTATGTTATAGTCCCATGTAATAGGGGGCGAGCCTATTGCCATTGACCGGGCACAAATGAAATCGGTTAAAACATAAAAGAAAAAATGGGTGGACAAAATTACATATATACAAACATACAAACATACATACATACACCAATAAAATTTTGCACATTTGCTTAGAAGCGCTTATAGATTATCATGTGTAAATATTTCGCAGTTCCAATAATATTACATACATAATGTCGAATTGATAACCTTCTTCTTTTTGAAGTCGGTAATAAACTTTTATTTGAACTTTAAAGAAATCCTGCTTCCAATTAATATTTTAAATGCGAAAGCAGATTTTTGTTTGTTTGTCCATCGAACTTGAAACGGCTGGACATATTTAGATTAAATTTACCATAAACAGACTGATAGACCATAATCAGGATTAATATATAGTAGGTATATACTTTTTATCCCAGGAAGACAAACAGTTCCCGAGGGATGTACGATAACAATCTTCTGTGATAAGCCGAATTTTACGCGGGAAAAACCGCGGACATAACCTAGTTCTCTATAAAAGGAGGTATATTCTGTTTTTCTCTCTTGTCTTATTTAGTAAACAATCTTGGCAAGTCTCTTTATTCCAATAACTACTAATAAAATATAATTACTAGTTCTGCACGTGTTATTAGGTAAATAAATATTATTTAGTGTGTTAAATTGTTATGTCTTTTAATCAATATTATTGACAAATTTCATAAAAAAACCGGCCAAGTGCGAGTCGGACTCGGGCAGTGAGGGTTCCGTACCTCTCAACGACCTGATACCCCATAAAAACTGATTTAATTTACGAGAGTTTATCAAAAGACATCAACGCACAGTGCGCGAAACATGAATTTTTGCATGTCTTTCTTACGCAGGTACCACCATACCAAGTTTGACTCTGGTATATATTACCATTTTGAAGATAGACCAGGAACAAAAACGTTGAAAAAAATACATGTTTTTTGAGGTTTCTTGTATAGGGACCCCCTTTGGTTTTTGTTTTTTTTTTTTTTTTGTTTTTAGTATTTGTCGTGATACACTTTATAGCAACACATATTCTGAGAAAATTTCAACCGGTTACTGTGACGCTGTGACAGACAGACGGACGGACGGACAGCGTAGCGAGAGTAATAGGGTCCCGTTTGGAACCCTTCGGGTACGGAACCCTAAAAATATATGCCAAGATTGTTTACTAAATAAGACAAGTAAGAAAAAACAGAGTTTACGTCCCTTTTCATCTTCGTACGGCCAAAAATTAAAAAAGCCCGTATCGTCACCGTATCGTTTCTCTAGAAAGGCTATATTTAATGGAAATGAACGTCGGAAAATAATGACTTTCCACCAAGTAAATCTTAAATTAAATTTATCTCAGTTTTGAAGAGCATCGGTCTAGTGTTGAGTAATGGCTGATTTCACGACTTTACTTAATTAATTGTAGTTATGAAACTTTTGACTGATATATTGTTAGGCTGTGCGTTTATGGGAACCGGGATGGTTTTGTTTTAAACTCCTTTAAAGAAATTAAACTGTGCGGGGTGCAAGGTTTTAGAGAATGTGAAAGCACTGGATTATTGGAGAAAGGGTTTATTTAGAGTTCTGACAAGTTGAATGTTCTCAATAATTGTGATGTTAATGTTATGGAAATGTTTAATTTTAATGTTAAATGAATGGACCAGTGGGGCAATTGTATAATGCATTCACTTTGACATTAGCTTTCATTTTGAAATTAAAGCAACATTCATTGCGTGGTACGTAGTAGCCGATAATACGGATTGTCAAAACACACGGAGCGATGAACATCGAAATCCAGATGATTGCAATCGCGAGTGAGTTACGCAATTCAGCAGCCAGTCTGTTCGATGCCTAGTAATGCACTGAAGTTATGAAGTTGAATACAACGTGTATCAGAAATGCGTGGTCATATTTTAAGAGCTCATTCAGGACATAGCATAGAGCAACTTTTACTATGGGACCAACCCTTAAATCGCGAAAAAAATATCAGCTGTTCCCTACTAAATCATCGATGTCGCTCGACAAAATGTAAGGATCAGCAGATTTTTTCTTCGTGATTTCAGGGTTGGTCCCATAGTAAAAGTTGTTCGATAGCATCCCCTGAATAAGCTCTTCAAATATGACCACGCATTTCTTATACACGTTGTATATAATTATTCCTTAGTTCCTACGATTGTTGTAAAGAGCCGCGTTCTTAAACTTGGACCGAACAGAAACGATGGAACAAAAACAATTTTGCCCGCTTTAAATGCAAAACAATAATAATGTCCTCCCGGCCGAATTTCGGTCACGGCGGCCAATCTTAATGGAGACTAGCCATCTGCGCGGGACATATTATAGTGCACAAGTGTATGCGCAAACACAGATGCACTCTCTATTCCCTCACTCTCATAATCCGATGGGACGGCAATTCGACACGACCGGAGAGAGATCAGATGCAGGACCGACGGCTTTACGTGCTCTCCGAGGCACGAAGGGGTCTCAATGTGTAAAGAAACGGTCACCAATCCACAGACTGACCGCGGCTAGTGCAGTTTAACCTTGCAGATCGTACAATCCACACGCTTGCCACTTAGTCACGAGCCCCTTATGCAAAACAATACAAATCAGACCAAATTAATTGAATAATGTACATACAATAAAATGCTTAAAATAACAATTGAATATAGTTTTCGGCATTTAACTTGAACATCCGGAGTGAACGTTTTAAGCAATTCTAACCTTTATGTCATTACAGTAACATGCTAACATGCGCAGTGCCGCCATTTTTGTTCAAGATATTTGCCGGGAAGTATACACAATTACACATTTATGATAAAATCAACGCCATCTAGCGGTAAACACAAAATACACTAATAAAAACGGTCTATTACACGCCAGCCATTGTCCAAAAACCACAAAAACAGTATGACAGCTGCTGCTCGAAGTTTTAATAAAATAAACTTGAAGTCATGCTTAAGTATGGTGCCGATCGAATATGAAATTTTAAGTAAAAAAAAGCGGATAACTTTTTTCATTTCGAACTATGTAACTTTAAATTTGTTGGACGTTGTCGCGGGCTGCTCCTTGAGACATGCTTACCTACCATATTGGTAACCGCTACACGGCTCACGTTGTCAATAATTTTGAAATTCGTTTGTAACCTGTTGACATTTCAAATGAAATGAAAATGGTTTTTTTTTTTATGGTGCTTGGCTCTTACGCGTTTTGGTACTTTACTTATATTTTTTTTTATATAACAAGTTGGTACTCTTTAAGGTTTTTGACTTACATAAGGGTAAATAAAAATAGTTAACGAATAAAAAAAGGCGGACGGAATCTCGCTAAAGAATAAGTGTAGCACCCATAGTAAGACGGCTCGCTTAACAGTTCAGACTGGCACGCACACATTCACACCATAAGACATTTTTAAGTCCAACAAATTTTATACATTACGCTGATGTAATAAAACGATCCGCAGATTTGCGCGATTTAGAATGCAAGTGAAAATGAGCTTTAGATAGAGCTTAGCACCAGTCATTTTACAAGTACAGTCTTTAGATTGGGTATACGGAAAGAAGATACCTACTGCCCTGCGAATTATCATCATCACCATCATTTTAGCCGAAAGACGTCCACTGCAGGACATAAGCCTCTCCCAAGCATCACCACAGCGACCGGTCCTGAACTTTCCGCATCCAGCGGATACCTGCAACCTTCACCAAGTCATCGGTCTACCATGTGGGGGGCCTACCCACGCTGCGCTTTTCAGTACGCGGTAGCCACCCTGCGAGTGCATTATAATAATGCAATCAGGATACTGGCGAAAATATAGCATTTTTGTATTGACGGCTTTCATGCTATCATCCGGAAACGGAGTGCCTTGACCTTTCCCAGTTCCCACAGCATCCTGAGCGCCTTATGCAACAAGTGGCATTTTTCGATGTTGTGATACTGGATAGGACTTTTTTTTTCGTGAGAAAATCCTCATGGACGCACAATGCTCAGGGAAGGTGAATCCAGTGTTTTATTTAAATTATTATTTTCATAATGGACTGGCGTTTGACCCCCACTTCGCCTGATGCTAAGCGATCGACGATGGTACACGCTTGCCCAGTAAAAACCTATTTACTCAAGCCTTGAAGACCACCAAATCATACTTATCGGGAAACAGACTTTTACTGACTAAAACCACCACGGTGTTCCTCAACCTACCTTTGGCTGGGAGCGTGGGAAACGCTCTGCATTCACCAACCACCCCCGACAGGTCCTGGCCCGCCACTAGAAGGCAAGCCCCTTCTCCCTGTTAGCCACTATAGCTAATGTTAAGCTCGGGAACATATTTAGTTTAAGCTATCAACATTAGGACGAAAGTCTTTGACCAGTGTGTGTTGCCAGTAATTACTTACGGTACAGAAACGTGGTCGCTCACAATGGGCCTGATAAGAAGGCTCAAAGGCACTCAAAGGGCAACGGAGAGGGCTATGCTCGGAGTGTCCCTGCGTGATCTAATCAGAAATGAGGAGATTCACAGGAGAACGAAAGTAACCGACATAGTCCGAAGAATTGCCAAACTTAAGTGACAGTGGGCGGGGCACATTGCTCGCAGAACGGATGGCCGATGGGGCAGTAAAGTTCTGGAGTGGCGACCGCGTACTGGAAGGCGCAGCGTGGGTAGGCCCCCCACAAGGTGGACCGACGACCTGGTGAAGGTCGCGGGAATCCGCTGCATGCGGAAGGCACAGGACCGGTCGTTGTGGCGATGCTTGGGGGAGGCCTATGTCAAGCAGTGGACGTCTTTCGGCTGAAATGATGATGATGATCAACATTAGGTTAAGGTTTTTCTTTTATATGTTTACTTAAACAACGTGTATCAGAAATGCGTGGTCATATTTTAAGAACTCATTCTGGGCATCACATAGAACAACTTTTACTATGGCATCAACCCTAAAATCGCGAAAAAAATATCAGCTGTTCCCTACTAAATCATCCATGTCGCTCGACAAAATGTAAGGATCAGCTGATTTCTTTTTCGCGATTTAATGGTTGGTCCTATAGTAAAAGTTGTTCGATAGTATCCCCTGAATAAGCTCTTCAAATATGACCAGGCATTTCTGATACACGTTGTATAGATTTTTAATGTAGTCTGAAGATAAGATTTATTATTAATACCTACGTGCTTCGTGGCTAAGCTGGGACAATAATTGAAACTCTTTGTTTTCTATTTGTTTTTATTTTTGGGACATTTTACGCATCACCATCTAGTTCCAAACTAAGCAGAGCTTGTACTATGGGTACTAGACAATGGATATAATACGTAGATACCTACCTACTTTTTTTTGTAAATGCATACTTATGATATAAGAAACACCCAGACCAACACAAACACTCATGTTAATCACACAAATATTCGTGTTCTGTGGGAATCGAACCCACGACCTCGTGATCCGACACTCGAACCACTAGACCACAGAGGTCGTCATTAGAAACTCTGTTTACTTTATGTGATTTCCCATATGTGTTTGAATTAAAAACACATCAGTCCCCCCCTTACTCCCCCGAGTCAGCAAAATTACAAAAATGAAAACAAATAAACTTCAATCAGAGCGATAGCGATCTATTCCCCGGGGAGTCAGCAAGGTGAACATTCTAATTTCATTATGCGTTGCTCTTGCCCCGGGCCAGTTTCTGATTACAACTGCTAGGAGTTAGACGAAGGTACAAAAGTGTTTCAGACCAAACTGATCTCTAAATAATACACACAGAACTGCTTAAAAAAACTTTATTGGTGATTAAAATGTAAGTATCATGTGGCCAATTATGTTTTTACAATAATTCTATATATTCCTGCCTATTTGTTGTCTAGCAGTATGAATCTGTCATGATCATTTAAATGTCATGCTGATGGTGGCGTTAGTGTTGGTCATTAAGTTCCCTTCAATACGGTTGAGTCGATGCTCGCGTCATGCTCGTGAACGGGTGCCATCTGTCGGGACAGGTCAGCCCCTACATGCTATGCCAACTCATTTTAGGTTTATATCTAAAGGCAATATTCTCACTTTTTTTTTCTTTTTTTTTTTCTTTCTTTTCTTTGAAGGGGTACACACGGCTACACATCAAGCTGTACATTTCCAGTATAAGCTGACCTCGCATTGTATAGGTTTTACTTACAACGCGAGGTCAGCCTTTACTGGTTTTGTACAGCTTGATGTGTAGCCGTGTGTACTACAGCGTCACCGAATATGTAAATGACAAATTATGATATGAAATGTTAGAAATATACTTGATTTGGATTTATTAACAATGTGACATTGTAAAATTGACATTTTTTGGTACTGAACTTGGACATAGTAATGTGATATTGTATAATTGACATTTTTTTTTTTCTAATTTTGACTTTTATAATGTACTAGCTGTGCCCGCGACTCCGTCCGCGTGGATGTCGGAAAATAACATCGTGTCATAATTATGAACACAATGTCTTCAAATATATACATATAAGCGCCTACACCGTCGATTACACTATTTACCGACCATACTATATTTTGTTTTTACAACCAACCGGCTAAGGTGATGGAATTTCATGGAATTAGCCCTAAACTCCCTCGTTCTGAGAAGACGCCCGTGCTCAGCAGTGGGAAGTAATTGGGCTGATTATGTTATTCTATAACACTAACCACATCTCTTCTTATGCTTAGAAGAGGCCCGTGTCCAGCAGTGGGACTGTAATGGGCTGGTAATGTTATGTTATTCTAGAATACTAATAATATCCAGTTCATTAACTCTTCTCATTTTGAGAAGAGGGCCATACCCAGTAGTGGGACAGTAATGGGTTGACTACGTTGTGTTATTCTATATTTTCTAGTTTCTTAACTCTTCTCGTTCCGAGAAGAGGTCCGTGCCCAGTAGTGGGGCAGTAGGTAATGAGCTGATTATGTTATGATAATCTATTACACTAATAATATCCAGTTCCTTAACTCTTCTCATTCCAAGAAGAGGGCCATGCCCAGCAGCGGGACAGTGATGGGCTATGTTATGTTATTCTATATTTTATATAATACTAATAGAATCCAGTTGTATTTTTAGGAACCTGCAACCTGCATCTAACCAACAATCATGACCTCTACTTTGTATGCAACTTAATACAATAGAGGAGTCAAGCTGTAACGCTGGATCTACTCAACCGATTCAGATAAAACATACCCTATATTTTAAGTTAGACTAATACCAATACAAATGCTAAGTTTCATTACGATCCGTTCAGCCGTTTTCACGTGATGAGGTAACAAACAGACAGACAGACAGACAGACAGACATAAATTTTTTAAACGATTGATTCGTGTTCTATAGCTTATTTCTAGTCCCCCTAGCCGGTTTTTGCGAAAAAAAACTCAATGTACAGACTTTTCGACCTTTACAGTTTTATTATAGTAATAGAAGAAGATAGAAGATAGATAGATAGATGTGTAAATTTGCATGCCGTAAGGTTGAATATGGTGATACTAAATGTATTTTTTATTTTTAACATCAAATGTAATTTTACCCATATTGCAAATAAATTGATTTGATTTGATTTAAACTCTTGTTTATTTCTGACATTAACCTACATTATAATCACATTAGAATAGAATAGAATAATATTTATTTGCATCAAACATATTAAATTATTTGAATGAACTTGATGTAATAAACTATTTTAAAAAGAGTATATCCATGGAGTTTCTCGCCGGCTCTTCTCCATAGGACCCACAATTTGGAACCGTGCAACTAGAGCCTGACGTTTCAAAAGTGCCTGTAATTAGGTTTAATAGAAAAAAAAAATGGAAATTTTAATTTTGTACCAAATGTAGTCGTTACTTATGTATGTCTGTTTGTTCATAAAAAATTAAATAATAAGGCCTGTCCACGTAGCGTTGCTGCATATGCACGCTTGTACCGATTTCATCAGTAACTGTGGACACTATTCTGGGCCTACAAGTCAAAGTTTTATGCAGTGAGGTGATGCTCCTAGCACGACAGTGTCCATCGGTCGCTATTTTCACCCTCTCCGCCAAAAGGCGGAGAACTAAAGCACTAGCCAGCAGACCCCTACACAGAGCTTCATCATTTATCATCATTTCAGCCGAAAGACGTCCACTGCTGGACATAGGCCTCCCCAAGCATGTTGGCCATAATCGCCCATCGTCTGGTGAATCCCTTAAGTCAGAGCTTGCACAAGCATTTTTTCTCCTGTACGCGTGATTTATCATGGTTCTATGTTTTTTTTTTTTCATAATGTCTGCGCACATTCTACCATATTCTTTAAAATGTCCTTCTTTCACTCAGTCATGCTATATAATGATTTCGAGTGATCGTTTTCGTGTAAAAATTAAAAAAGTTTGACAAATTCTTCTCGAATTTTAATGAATAAAGTGTGCTTTTGATTTTATAACTTATAAAAGTTAAGGCAAAGGTTGTTGCTAACAAGAACTTCAAAAGAAAAAGAAGTTAAAGATAAAGATAACTACTTTAGACGTCAGTCATTTTCATTTTCATTTTCAAATATCTTTATTTATCATCAAAACAAACAAAACAAATGCACTTAATTCTAAGCGACATTGATGACACGGATTAATTATATACTTTATGAGGCTAAAAAATGCGCCTATAAAAGCTTATAAAATATAAACACATGGACTTATTTCAACGTAAACTCGAAGCATATTAAGATGCAAACAGGATAGAAAAATACAAATTATTTAGACAAATACTAACTTAGTAGTACTAGATAATAATGCTTATTTCATAATAAAGTAGGTAAGTTGACAAAAAATCATTAGCTGCTTGCACGGTGGACAGCACAAAATATTATTATAATATTGTACGATGCCAGCCACCGAGCGACCAGTCAATGACCAGCGGACGGAGCCTCCCTGTCACCTGCGCTCGGGTGCAACCGCGGCCAGAGCGGGGCGGCAGCGAGCCTCACGAGGGTCAAGCTTCTGGTCATGCGCCGGTTGGTGGGAACAATATATAGTGATGCGGTAAGCGGTACGTGCCGTACCTATCGATATATGGTAATTTGTCTAGTGTCGATACACATAGATTTGAAATTAAAGGGTTAGTAGTATTAATTTTGTTTTTAGCATAAAATTTGGATGTTATTTTAATTATGTAATCAAATAGTAAAGGAAATTTAATTTCTTTATGTAATTTAGTAAGATTTGTTTTAAATTTAGTGTTATAAGATATTTTCACAGCTTTATTTTGTATTACTTGTAATAATTGATAGTTAGTGAGACATGTGCTACTCCAAACGTCGGTAAAGTTTAGTTAGTTAGACGTCAGTAAAAGTTGTAAAGAGTTGGAAACTTAAGAAGAGCACAAAATAGATGGGTAGTTAAAAAGTTAACGTTGAAATATTCACTGAAAAGATTATATATCGCTCAGTTATAATCATAGAAATCTAATTAATAATAATGTCCTCCCGGCCGAATTCCGGTCACGGCGGCCAATCTCAATGGAGACTAGCCATCTGCGCGGGACATATTATAGTGCACAAGTGTGTACGCAAACACAGGTGCACTCTCTGTTCCCTCACTCTCATAATCCGATGGGACGGCAATTCGACACGACCGGAGAGAGATCAGGCGCAGGACCGACGGCTTTACGTGCTCTCCGAGGCACGAAGGGGTCTCGATGTGTAACGAAACGGTCACCCATCGACAGACTGACCGCGGCTAGTGCAGCTTAACCTTGCAGATCTTACAATCCACACGCTTGCTACTTAGCCACGAGCGACGATATACCTAATATATGGGAGATTAAACACAAAAAGAAAAATAAAAACAGTAACTTTTGTTAAACTCTTAATTTTACAGGATTTCATCACAATGCCATCAAAAACGATGTCCTATTTCAAAAACTTGGTGATCATGGAAAACTTCTTCTGTGTCAGCCGCCCGTACCTTATCGAAGACCATAAAACCAGGATTATTTGTGATACCATCTCTATCACCATTACTATCATCATTATGAGCATCATTGCCATGGATTTGATCACCGTCAACCTGAATATTGGATGCCGGATTTTTGAACTTATCGTTGGCATTGAATTGTTTGGGCTGGCCGCTGGATCAAGATTTAGAAAAGCTATCTTTTCTGCTATCGAAAGGCTTGATGAGAAATGTGGTGTTGAAGAAGAATATGGTTCTAAAATTCGAGCTAAGACTACAGAAATATTGTTTATGTTGTTACCATCAATTGTTTTAGATTTTGTTGGGTTAGCAATGTTAGGAGTTAATATTTCTTTTGCTGTATTTCTATGTGTGGCCTTTGCTGCTCATGACGCGGAGATGGCTTTCGTATCCTTGTTGATAGGATCTATCAATATGAGGCTTGAGAAATTGAAGTATGCTTTACCGAATGCCGGGTCGAGGATCTACAGACATGTATTGATTGCTACCGCACATATAAGTGAACAATATACTCCGAGAGTAAGTTTTTTATAATTTTTTTATTTTATGCACAGACTTTATTTAAGATTTGTGTTTGCGTGAAGGTTGCAAATGGTAGAAAATTAGAATAGAATATGAATGAATCTTTACATGTCTGTTTTGGTTATTATTGTGATTTTTGCCTAAATTTTGAGAGGTATGGTGCTGTATGCCAAGATACAGGACCTGTCCTACTTCGGATACAGATGCTCCCATGTTTTCTACGTAAATATTAGCCTATATGTTTTGCTATAAGTGGTTGTGTATATTGTTGGTGAAATAAACGTTATTTATTTTTATTACTTATTTTATTGGGGAGACCTATGTCTAGCAGTGGACGTCTTTCGGCTGAAATGATGATGATGATACTAAATAATTAATTTCTTTTTGGAACGTGTAGGTAGTTTAAATTGAACTTTTTTTCAGTTATTATTACTACTCGGAGTCACTCTAATAACAACAGTAGCATACGAATTTATATTGATCATCGCTGATTCAGAAAGGGTGAGTACCTCGGACGAATAAAAAATAGCGGACGGAATCTCGCTAAGAAAAGATTGAAGCACTTCGTTTTTTCCTAAACCTACTATAATTTCAACAGAATTTTAACACACCATACATACAGGGTGTCAGGGAAACACTTCCGAAAACGAAGATAGTTGATGGTGCTGGTGATTACTGATACAAAACCACGAAAAAAAATGCGATAATTTTTTTTGTTTTTTGTATTTTTCATTATTTATGAGTTTTATTTGACTGCCCAAGTCTATATTTATCAAAAATGCAAACAAAAACATATGAAAAAATCTAAAAAAAAATAATTAATTAACAAAAACAAAAAACCCGACTGCGTGTAAAAATAACAGACAAGATATAAACAAGACTTATCAACACGCAAGCGGAGGCTACGTATGTTTTTGGTCATGAATTACATAATAGTTCATAGGTAGCCTCCGCCTGCGTGTTGATAAGTCTTGTTTATATCTTTTCTGTTATTTTTACACGCAGTCGGGTTTTTTGTTTTTGTTAAATAATTTTTTATTTTAATTTTTTTAGTTTGGTCATGTTTTACTTATCATAATATTGATGTTTTTTTTTGAAAAGTTTTTTACGTTGAATATTTTGTTGTTTTTTAGCATTTTTCATTCCAAATTACATTTAAAAATATAAGTTGTATATATTTTTGTAAAGCATTTATAAAACCCTTTATTTTGATACCCCACTCGATAGGTTTTGACGGAAAAAAAAATTTTTTGAAGAGGTAATATGGCGCCAAAAAGCGTCCATTTAATTTTTTTTAATTTTTATATACCCAGTGTCACTCTCAGAATTAAGACGAATCTAACGACACCTCTCAACCTCAAATCCATCAAGCCGTTTAGGCCACAGAGCGTGCCAAAGAAATATACATACATGCATACATACATACTGTTCAGGACAATTCCTAAACATATAGTTTTATTTTAATTATAATAAAAATGTCACCTTAAAATCCTAAATTATTAAAATGCCAGCTTAACTGGCAACATTATTGTTTAACTTTTATATTTTGCGTTATGGCAATAAAATTTGTCCCTTCCTGTTTTAAATGAGTTCGCTGGCGGTTGTGCTTCTTTGTTTTAAATGCAATAATTGCAATAAAAGTAGTGTTTCAAGTTCCCACGCATTTTTATTTCGTACACATACATACATACATACATACATGCATACATACATACATACATACATACATAAATACATACATACATACATACACTCGAAAAACATAACCCTCCTTCTGGCGCAGTCGGGTAAAAAGAATCGCATTTTTTTTTCGTGGTTTCGTATCAGTAATCACCAGCACCTATCTTCGTTTTCGGAAGCGTTCCCCTTACACCAAGTATATTGTTATTTTATTTGTGATACTACGACAGTGACTAATACCGTCTCACGAGATTTGTTGCGTAATCGCGGCTTTTTGTCTTACTATGGTTGTGTCTTTTAAGCGAGCCGTCTTACTATGGGTGCTTCACATTATGCTTAGCGAGATTCCATCCGCCTTTTTTATTCATCCAAGGTGAGTACAATAAAATTATGAAATACATTTAATTTCGTACCAAACAATAATCTTTACGAATAATAAAGATTACAGAAGCTTATACTCGTACATCTCAATGAAGATGCCTTCTAGAAAAATCCTTAAGTGTATTCGTATTAGTATCATAAATCAGAGGATAATGGCTGTATGTAGCCATTAAGCAAGAGAGATGCCAAGTTGAAATTGAAAATCCGCAGTATATTTGCCCAAGTTGTTATGGCTCATGATTATTTTAATATTGCTATGGCGACCTGGAAATTAAGATTAATATCATGTATACAAGCTTTGCGTCGGGAAATATTATAGAGCGGTGTTATGCATAGGCAATGAGCTGGCAACTTGTCACTATTTGAGACCGTCCGTCGCGTCAAATGAATGAGGTACAGTCGACCGCTGCACGTCAGTGGTAACACTTGAATTACGAACCCTTACTGCTAACAAAATAAGGTCGCTTTTAAGGTCAAACTGTTACCACTGACGTGTGTTCGACTGAACTTAAGTGATAATGATAAATTCACAGATTGCTGTTCCTTTACATTAGATAAATTATTATTGTAGGCTGAAAAACTGACCATTTTCGATTAGTAGTTTGATTTTATTAAACCACTATCTTCATAACATAATACCATATTTTTATCTAACAGTGCTGCTCTTCTCCAAAGGATCTACGTCTTGGAACCGTGCTATTAAATTCTTAATTAAACGAATTTAATTCGTTGATATATGTCATTCCCATACATTTTGGTGGTTTTCTATAGCGTTGACGATTGTAGATTGTCAACTTGGCTACTTGGCTGTGCTTACTCCCCACAAACTGTTATTCAAATTCAATGTTCACATTTAAAACAGGCACAGTACACGCTTTTATGAAATATCGAGAATTTAATAGCACGCATCCAAGACGTAGATCCCATGGAGAAGAACCTTGAATTTGCAAATAAAGAAAAACTCTTCTATGGAGCATATTTGTGAAAAAATGTACCATACAAGCTGTTGTTTTATCCGTTTCCGAAACGAGAAACAGATCTCATCAATATTAAGATTGATTGGTATTGGCAATAAAAGACCAACCACTAGACCAACGAGGCAGTCATTGTACACCAGAAAAATACAGTATTAACTCAAAAAATCAAAAATCCACATGATTACGATCACAAGTGAGTTCACAATTCGGCAGCTGCCTTTCAGATTATTATGAGTCATGACTACACTTTCTCATCGTCACAAATATTAATGTATCTAATTAAAATTAGTTTTTCATTTTAAACTATTACAGATAATATACCTAGCATTATACTTGATATGGCGTGAATCAAGATCCATGTACTCCTTACGGATGATGTGCTCTGAAATTACTAGAAGTGGCAATGTCTGCAATAAGCTTGCATTACATCTGGCTGGACGACTTACACAAGACCAGAGTATTAATAAAGGTAATATTCTAAAAGAAAAGAAAGAAAGAAACACATTTATTGTGTAATAACACAAATATGACAAAAAAATATATTTAAATTGTAGAAATTCTCCTCCACTTGGCACGTGTTTGGGCGACGTCAGCGATATCACTGTTTCTTAATAAGATATCGCTGACGTCACTCAAAGACGTGCCAAGTAGAGGAGAATTTCGATACCACGAGCACGGTACAGTTCACGGTAGCTTAGTGGCTAAAGCACTGGCGTACTGAGCCAGGAGTCGCAGGTTCGAATCCTGCTCGTGAGCGATTTTTTATTTCCACAATTTAAATCATTTTAAACGATTTACATGCATTGCATTGCATGCATTTTATTTACATGCGTTAAAAATAAAAAAATATAACATACACAATATTATTGACGCCAAGTGGAAGGTAAAACTTGCTTGAGACGTAGTGGAAGAAGGTACATCATATTTCACGTTGGTGGGGTGGTGGACCAGGTCAAAGAGAGACACTCCTTAGCTGATCTAATCCGCTGCATGAGGAGGTGTCAACGCAGGCGTCTCTATGGCAACCTGATGCAGCCCTAAGAGAGGCCAGCATGCGATAGACTGGGGACCCGTGGTCCGCATCGCATGGCCCTCGAGTTATGGTTATGTCTTAAGTGTGTCTGGACATCGCTAAAGAGATTTAGATGGAAACAAGATAGTCTTATCCCGCAGGAGACGGATCGGGTGTCACAGGAGGAAATACAACGACCTCTAGCCACCCTAGATGTGGGCCTGTCCTACGGGTGGTATACTCGGCAGTCCGCTATCCGACCATTCAAGACCCGTGACGGTTGCGCAAAGTCATCCTCATGCAACATTCAGGAAGAGGCTGCGGCCGACGTTAGGGTACAATTCATAAATTCCCTGTTATTAATAACCCAAGCTCCAACATTTTATTGCATTCATGTATACATAGGTGTTACATTTATAAGTCCTGTAGGTAAATATGGTTTCAACATGAAGCCCACCAACCATCACCATCAGTAGCACCAGTAGTCAGCTGTCGCCAGCACCAGTAGGACCATCATAACCATAAGTAGATCATTATTCCGTGATATTTATCTTGTCATATCTAAGGTAACGCGTTTTGTGATATTTTCAGAAAATAATCCAGGCCAGCACAAGACAGTCCAGCGTTGGTACTTCATAGTCATCTCTCAAAGGCCTCGATACATCAGCGGTTCTATTCTATCTATTGGCCTCAGCACTCCAATACTCTTACTGGATCTAAGCATCAATTACATGCTTATAATTGTTCAGGTAAAGATTCACAAGTTATAATGAGATATAAGCAGTGATAGTCAAGCGATTGAAACGCAAGCTTCCCTCCAAAACAGGAGAGTTTGAACTCGACCCAAACCTCGGACTTTTTGTATTCATGTTTTTTAAAAATATAGTTTAGGATGACGAAACGAGCCAAAGGCCGCCTAATGTTTAGCGGTTACCTTTTCCCATAAAAACTTCAATACCACCTAGGCTGTTGCCGTAATGATACCGCAAGTCGGTTCTTTTTAACTTGGCCCTACTAAGAGCCAAGTGGTGCCCCCATCACCAAAATAATAATCACTCAAAACTATGTGATAACTTTATGTCTTTGTTTCAGATGTATCTCGCTTATAAGTAAATACGATTTAGATACAACTGTCGCAAAAAGTAACATGACTGAAAAGTATGTACCTGATCACAATAAATATTGAGAAAATATCTTGTTGGTTTTTAATCCAACTATGAAGAAAACCCGAAACAAACATTTTGAAACTTCTCATCCCACTGTCTCATTCCATTCCCTCTGATAGTTTTAAAATAAATGCGACCTGTCGGGGGTGGTTAGCGAATGCGGTGTCTATCCGGCGCTCCCCGCTAAAAGTAGTGAGAAGAACACCGTGGTGGTTTTAGTTGGTAAGTTTCCGAAACTGGCTCCGTCTTTCCCGGGCAAAGTGTGTTCATAAGGACTTTCCCACGGGAAAAAAATAACACACAGGACCGATAGAATTTAATTGCCATACAATGCGAGTAGCATTAGCTAGTAAAACATATTATTATGTTAATCTGCAACTTTGATTTTTTTAGGAAAATGTGTTATGAAAAGGATAAACTAGATAATGAAACTTCCTTGTTTCCATATAAGAGCAATTATCCGTAGACAAAACGGATACAGTTTGTACCTGTGGCGTTGATCCTCAATCAATGCCACATCTGTTATCTTGCTCTCTTTGCCCTGACACCTGCACATTGAGCGATCTGAATAATGCTACAGACAATGCAATTAAGGTGGCTAATTTCTGGGCCAGCAGGATATGATATTGTACCATCGACACGAAGAAGAAGAAGAAGAGCAATTTATTAATCTTCCAAGCGCAGTGAACTTTGTGGTCCAGTGCCAGTAACTGACAAAGTCTTTGTATATTTCTACGAACTTGCGATATTACATGGAGATAACGAAGTAGGCTTCTAATGTGACTTTTTTTTTATAATATAGCATGGCGGAACGAGCTGAAGGCCCACCTTATGTTAAGCGGTTACCTTTGCCCATAACAACTGCAATACCACCTAGGCTGTTGCCTAAATGGTACCGCAAGTCGGTTCGCCAAACTGAGACATAAAGCAGCAAAGTGTCATGTGATTGTAATTTCACCGGCACCCGTACCCTTCACACCGAAACACAACAATGCAAGCATTACTGTTTGGCGGCGGAAGTAGGTACGGTGGTAGTACTTCCCCGGACGAACTACCTCACAAGGAGCTCTACTACTAACAAAAACTTCCATTAGTACTTTTCCCCGACCTTAAATAACAGTTTTATTAAACCTATTCAATTACAGCACAATACCTTTTTACAGCCTCATATATTTTTTTAAATCGTATTCATGAATAGAATTTATTAAAAAAAAAAACAAAAAAATCGACAACCCAGGTTCTATTTTAACATTCTATGTGAGTAACATGTTGGGAATACGAATATCGGTCAATGGATGTTGTCAAAAACCCGGAACTTTTTTATAGAAACTACCCTCCTCTATGATATAACTACGCGCTCTTCATTAGTAGTCACGCTGCGCTCTACACGCCACCAAATTGTGCGTAGTTTGAAAAAATCCGTGAAATTCAACAACATTTTTGGTACTGTGAAATGTAGAATTGGTACATAAAATACGTACTCATAGTATCAATGCGAATTTGACACATAAATAGATCATAACCTGAATTGATGTGTGGCAATGATATTTAAATATTTTAAAGTACAGATATGTTTTCTGAAGACTCGAAAACGTTCTAATAAGGATTTTTCTATTAATCCGCGTCAAATAAGACACCGAGCGTGACCAGTGACAAAAAAATTGTCGTCATGTGTGTACAGAATGTGTTCCAATTATGAAGCAAAAGTAACTTGAAGTAACCAACTTACTTACTTTGTACGGTCGGCCGCACGTCAGGGGTAACACTTTGACATTAGCAGCATCTTTATTTCGTAAGCAGTAAGGGCGGTTTTTGAATTGAAGTGTTACCACTGTCATGCAGTCGACTGTACTAGTTTAAGTGTATTGTGCTGTCGCTGCGTACTGCGAACATTTTTTTTGTTCGTTTTGTTAGGTTATGGCATATCTCTACTTTTAAATATCATTGATATATAGTCTACTTTTTACCCCGGGAAGATAAACAATTCCCAAGGGATGCGCAATAACATATTTCTGTGGTAAACCAAATTACACGCGGGCGATGCAGCGGGCATAAGCTAGATTATAATATTAAATCTTCTGAAGAGGTAAATTATTCTGGATTAAGAGCGTAAAACACTACCAGAAACCATTACGTTATACCCATTAACCACCTAACATTATATGCGGACGACACTTGCCTCTTCTACTTTGATGAATCGATTCACGACATAATAGTTGATGCTCAAAAGGACCTAGATCGGCTCAGCGAATGGTTAAAATATAACCTACTAACAATTAACACCTCAAAGACATCATTTATGATTCTTGCCGCAAAAAATAAACCCATACCGGATTTTCCACATTTGACAATAAATAATGATGTAATAAAACGCTCCAGTCACGAAAAATATCTTGGACTGTGGGTAGATGACAAGCTTACCTGGAAACTGCACATCGATCATGCCAAAACAAAACTGACGTCATTACTAGGAGCACTACGTAAAGTTGCAAACTGTATACCGAACAAAGCACGCACTATTATATACAACTCGTTAGTTAAATCAAATCTGGAATATTTAATTGAGATATGGGGATCAGCCGCTAATACTAACTTAAGCCCACTACAAAGAACCCAGAACAAAATTATAAAAGTATTATTTCACTATCACTACCTAACCCCAACAAAAATAATTTATGAAAAAACCAAAATGATGAATCTGACACAACTTTACACATATTACACTTGCATTCTTGTTAAAAATATCACCACTAATTCCATCCAATCGAACATACAGCTACATAAAAAAACAATAACACACAACCTAAGGAAAAAAAATGAACTAATGAAATGAATGAAATCCAATTAATGAAACCACGGACTAATTACGGCAAGAAAACGTTATCGTATGAAGGAGCACAGCTGTTCAATAGATTACCAGAGGATCTAAAAGAATGTGATAACATGAATGTGTTCAAAGCTAAGCTAAAGAATTATGTATGCACACTAACATTTCCAACGCTCTAGAGGCTAAAATTAAAATTATATAATTTAGTTGTAAGTACTTTTGTATCTCATTATAAGTGAACTGTTTGTTCTTATGAGAAATAAAATTCTTTAAACCTATTACGTCACATGTTTAACATTGAATGATTTACGAAGCGTCGGTATTCATGCTCAATTGGTAGTTTCATTATCATCGTTTAAATAATATGAATTTACTGTACTGCACTTTCAGTACTATCGAAAGCTTCGTCGATTATATAAGATCCTACATTATTAATCCGAAATTATTGAAGTGGTGAATCTACTCATAATTATGAACAACTTTTACTATAGGACCAACCCTGAAATCGCGAAAAAAAAATCGGGTGGTCCCTACATTTATAGATTTAAGTGAACATAAATGTAACAACTGATTTCTTTTTGCGATTTTAGGGTTGGTCCCAGAGTAAATGTTGTTTGCTATGATGAGTAGATTCACCACTTATTCAAATATTTCGGATTAATAATGTAGGATCTTATATAATCGACAAAGCTTTCGATAGTACTGAAAGTGCAGTACAGTAAATTCATATTATTTAAACGATGACAATGAAACTACCAATTGAGCATGAATACCGTAGCTTCGTAAATCATTCAATTCAATGAATCTACTCATCATAGCAAACAACATTTACTCTGGGACCAACAGTAAAATCGCCAAAAAGAAATCAGTTGTACTACATTTGTGTTCACTTAAATCTATAAATGTAGGGACCACCCGATTTTTTTTTCGCGATTTCAGGGTTGGTCCCATAGTAAAAGTTGTTCATAATGATGAGTAGATTCACCACTTCAAATATTTCGGATTAATAATGTAGGACCTTATATATCCAATAGTTTTTAAGAGTTAAATCTGGCCTTAATAAAAATTATTGTTCGTACTTAGTGGTAGATTTTTATTTTACGTAGAAATAATCATGGCAGGATTTCTATACAAGAATAAAGATTTTTTATATAATAACTATCGTGAGTTAAATTCATAATGATTAATATAACCGGTCGGGCACACCCGATGATATAACGAGAGTGAAACCGTTTATATTAATCAATAAAGATTTTAGTGAAGTTGGAACAGTTTTATTATTGTTCCCTAAATAAAAAAATCCACAACTCAAAATATTATTAGAACCGCGGAATAAAATATAATGGTATCGACTCTCTTGTTCACGAACTAAACTTATTTTAAACTATCGCACTCTTTTACTAATAGTAGAAACAATAAAGGCATGGCAACAATTTTAGAACTGTCATTGGGTTTAAAAAATATGTTAAATGGTTTTGTAGAGGAACGAGGTATCATTTTCCGCCAACATAAAGGAAGGATCCTCCGACCAGGTTGGGTCTGTACCTGGCGGGCTACTGCCCAACGGTTGATGTTGGGTGCTTGTATTTATGTTAACTTGCGTGTAAACTCTGCTTGCGCGATGTAGGATATTTCTCATGTCACCGGATAGATGTCGCAATTAGTCCAAGCGATACCGACAAATTAAAACTAGTCTCCAAGGACCCAAAAATTTCTGTAAACTAATAAATTACTAATCCACAATCGCCTAATTCTAACACCAGAAACCAGCAATTACAATAAATATTAATGGTCTAATAACATACTAAAAGCAGGATATCAGGACAATCTGTGTACACACCGCAAAAGTGTTATGTATGCAGTCAAACAACAGACTTCAAGTACTGCGCAGGCAACTCTCTGGTTGTATGTAATTAATTACTGATGCACAAAACAAAACACGCTTGGAGTCGTAGCAAAGGATTGACTTCACAACAAATTCAGTAAAAAAAATCCTAGGTAAATCTTCATGAACGCACTATACCCGGGGAAGCCGGAACCAGTGCCAGACTCTTCCCGACTGAAACTTAGCCGGGGACGTAGGATAGGCTCTGCATTCTCCTACTAACCACTACAGGTTTCGTCTAGCCACTAATACGCGAGCCTTTTCTCCCTATGTGGGCTTAACGTGGGCCGCACCTTTCTCTTAACCGGTGCACGCGGAACAAATGGCGCGACCGACCGTCACGGGCCAATCAGTAAACTCTTTTTTGATACATACAATGGCAATGACGCAGCGGATGAACTCGCTAGGAGGGGATCGAGTACAGACGCGGTAGGACCTGAACCCATAATACCTCTCCTCTTCGGTTACTTTCGTACTCTGGTAAGGAAACGCACTAGAGACAAACACAACTACTCCTGGATAAACCACGAGGTATGCAGACAGGCTAAGGAAGCACTCCCCGTCATCGACGGTAAGATCACCAAACAGCTCCTCCGGCTGTCAAAACAACATCTACGTACGGTGACAGCCGCCTACACCGGACACGGTTCATTTAACAAACACCTCTTTGTCATAGGTGTGACTGACAGTCCTCTGTGCAGAGCCTGCATGGAGACAGAGGAAACAGCGGCCCACGTGCTTCTCAACTGCCCGGAGGTCGCCTCATACAGGGCTAAGTACTTCGGAGATCCGGGTACTCTCCGAGAGACATTCAGCAACATCAAGCGTCTGCTGGCCTTCGTCGAGGAGCTGGGGTGGCTCGAGTAAACAAGTTATTCCCACCCACACGCAAAATACACGCCGAGCGTGGAGTTGGGGAAAATGGCCCGTTATACCAATACCAATACCAAAAATTTGATACATACGTACATACATATTATCACGCTTGTTTCTCATTGGGGTATGCAGAGACTATGGATTTCCACCTGCTACGATCCCGACTTTCGCTCCATCTACGTTCATTAACCTTGTCATCTATTCTCGTCGGTTTAGAATACTCTTAAATTTTTTGAGAACGTCCGCGATTTAATTACGATACGTTCGCCGAGGTCGTCCCCTTCCAACTCTCTCATCCACACTCGCTTCGTACACGTGTTTCGTCAATAGCCTCTCGTCCATGCTCTCTATATGTCTTATGTCTTTGATGATTCCCCACGTCTCATTTGATGACGTGGGGAAATCCTTATAGACGCACTCCTCCGTTAGAGATAGAGCCGTTGTCAGACTCTTACTGACCAAAACTACCACGGTGTTCTTTTAACTACCTTTGAACGGGGGCATGTGATAGGCTGACAGTTGGGCTAGTCCACAAATTCAAAGTCGCTCAGCGAGCTATGGAGCGAGCTATGCTTGGAGTTTCTTTGAAGGATAAAATCCGTAACGAGATTATCCGGAGAAGAACCGGAGTGACTGACATAGCTTGTAGGATCAGTAAGCTGAAGTGGCAGTGGGCTGGCCATGTCTGTCGAAGGACCGATGGCCGTTGGAGCAGACGAGTCCTTGAGTGGAGACGCGAATCGGCAAACGCAGCGTAGGGCGCCCCCCTGCCAGGTGGACCGACGACCTGAAGAACGTGGCTGGGGGGGACTGGATGCGGAAGGCAGAGGACCGAGCGTTGTGGCGCAACTTGGGAGAGGCCTATGTCCAGCAGTGGACTGCGATAGGCTGAGTTGATGTGATAGGCTCTGCATTCTTCTCCCACTCCCAGCCGGCCCCTTCTTCCTGTGCAGCCTTACAACAGCCGCACTCTTCTCTTGACTGGGGCATGTGAAAAACTGCGCACCGTCGTCACAAGCCTTAACTAGTCGGGTGGTGGGCTACTCTGAATCCGCCGCCCACAGGACGACTCCTAGTATGGCTTGAATTCGGCGTACACCCCCCTATGGCACTCGGTCCGTCTCCAGCGGATGGAAAGAGAGGTCATCACCTTTCGAACCTTTCCTGCCGCCTCCTTCGCAGAAGGAGACGACGATTTCCCAAGCGCTCTTGCTCCAGACCATGGAAAGAACCAAGCCAATCAGTGTTACCTTCACACTTTGTTACTTTATTCGTCTTTGTTTGCCCACTGTACATTCCTATAATTTATACTATATGATCAAATAATTTATTAAACAAATTGTCGACAAGGGACTATTTGCGCAGGTCAATGATAAAATTAATGGGGTCCACAGGGTTTCGTATATACCTCGCCAGTGTGGATAAAAACGAAATTTAAAAATATTTGTTTAAATGAAGGCTTTATTATACATGACTTTAATGATTAACTGCAGTGATGTAGGGAATAAACGAAAAGTATTTTCTAGTTAACAAAAAAAATATTGCAGAATTGCTACGCCGTAGCAAATGTGATACTGCTACGGCTACGGCAGCTACGATGCTGTACATTTTTGGTGGCTGTTAATTTGCATGCCAGCCCGTTATCGTCCCACTGCTGTGCACGGGCCTCTTCTCAGAATAAGAAGGTTAAAGCCTTAGTCTACTACGCTGGCCTGATGCAGTTTGGCGGACTGCATACAGCATTGAGAACTGTATGGGACACTCTCAGGTGTGTTCCTCATGATGTTTTCCTTCACTGTTAAAGCAAGTGATCATCATTTCAGCCGAAAAACGTCGACTACTGGATGCAGGCCTCCCCCAAAAGGGGGGCCATAATCACCACGCTTAGCAGGCGGGTTGGCAATCGCAGTTGGTTGGTTAAATACTCAGAGAACGCTGCTGCTCATCCTCTGGTGAATCCCTTAGTCGCATTTGAAATTTGTGCCAGATTTGTACTCAGACCCTCCTGCATTTCCATCCGCCTTCCGGCAGGCGATCAACCGCAAGGCTATCAGTATCGCCTTGCGAAAAAACATTTTAATCTCGCTCCTCATTTTGAAGATCACTCCGCAAAACAAAATAAAATTACCATCAAACATAATTAGCACCGGAAAAAGGTGTTATTGCAAAAAATATCGAACATAATGACACTAGACACCCATTACGGCACGACGAGCAAAAACGCTCTTCCTAATGTTTTTACAAGGAACCCCGTCGCTCTCAAGCAGCTGAGAGCATTAAAGGCTTATGCTTGAGCATTTTTCTTCATTCCCAGTAATATATTATTTCACTGTGTCGTCACTGGTTTCGTCCATTTGTCATGTCGGGTTTTGACACCATGGAGCGAGGAAAGGACGGATTAGAGGTGTTTAGCTGAAAAGTGTCAGTGAATAGAATAAGTAATAATAATACATTTTTGCAGTAACTTTGAAGACAATAGCTTGCATGGTTATTAAACAGGTATTTACCGTAAAAATAGATATGTGGGCCTTTTATACAGACCTTGAACGGTCACTTCAAGGAAAACATCTAAGAGGGCTCAAAAAAGTTCTTGACAGTGTGTAGTTCGAAAACCATAACAGCGTTGTCGATATAGGCCTCAACAGCCTATCGCAGTCCACTCGTGGACATAGGCCTCTCCCAAGCTGCACCACAAACTCGGTCCTCCACCTTCCACATCCATTTTTTTTTATGTAAAGAAAATGCCTATAGCATATCACACCACTGGGGAGGCAGTGTGCTTATGTGGGACTCGCACCCACTTAAAACTCCACCGTGTGCCTACTATCACCTTGGGTCGATGGGCCCCGAGAACTGCTACCCATGACTTTTGCAACCCATCCAGTGCGGCAAACTTTAGGGCCTACATACATTCTATTTATACTCTTTTAGCGAAGTCCAGGCATACCTGGGACATCACCACAACTCAAGGGCCGTGCAATACGGACGATAGACTCTCCAATATATCGCCCACTGGCTTTATTTAGGGCGGCATCAGGTCACCGTATCTGCCTGCACCGATCTGTGGATTGGACCATTGGATCAGCGAGAGAGGCTTTCTCCCTGACCCGCTCCGCTGCTTCCTTTTGCGAGATCATCTCCTCGCCCCCCATGCCTCCTCACTGTCGGCCATGGCCTTGACCATGGCCGACAGTGAGAGGTCCGCATCCAATCTAGCTGGCTGGGGGGTGCCTTGCGCTGCAATTACCTTTTCGCGGTCTCCACTCTTACTTAGGACTTGTTTGCTCCAATGGCCATCGGACTAAGGCCTTAGCACTTCTTATTTCAAGAAGAGGACCATGCGTAGCAGTGGGACAGAATAGACTGATTTTGCTCGTTTTTATGCTTATGACTTGAATTAATGAAACAAGTTAAAGCAGATACAAATATCCCTAATCTTTTCAATTTGGACCAATTCCGTTTTTGGAAATCTGTGATTGGACGACAGAATTGTGGTTGTGGTTCCCTGAAGAAGTTTACTAATTATATTTCTTTTAAGTAAAAAAAAAAACTGTCTAAAGTAATTACAAAGAACTTAATTCTGTATTTGCTATGAGTATAAATTAGTACGTAAATAAATTCAAATCAGGATATAACTTATCCTCGTAAAGCCTTACCTAAATTTAGATTGATATATCGTAGGATCATCGGCAAATCGAATCTTTGCGAAAATCCTAGGACGATTACAAAGAATTGGATAATTGGAATCTAAGAAAACAAATCGCAACTATCCGAGCTATTTTCAGGATCATTGCAAAAAAACAGCTTATCTTTGGTAAGTCGCGAAAAACTGCTCACGTTATGCGCGCTGATTGGCTGATATGATATGAACATTGCACTGACGAATGCGCTGATAGGCTAACGGCTACATTCCTTCGACTTTTGTTGTCATGAAGAGCTATGTTCAGACCAACCAGAATAAAGATATTATAAATCGATATTTCCAATCACCCTAAACAAACTGGAATTTTTACAACTATCCTGATAATAGCTCGTACGATTACGAAAATCTTTCTTTGATTCCAATCATCCGGTCCTTTGAAAATTCTAGGATTTTCACAAAGATCCGATCTTTCCGGTTATCCTACGACAGATATAAGTAACGACCCAATGAACTAAAAATTGGTACAAGTAGTTGCGGCCCAGACTAAACTAAATCGGCTCAACCACCTAAAACAGGGACACCAAAAGCAAATTAAGGCAAACAAAGACGTCCCTTTTTGAGTTCGTTGGGCCAATATTTGATGATTTAAAAAGCTTGCCTGGGTCCGAATGACTACTGACCATATTTACTTAAAGTAGGTCGTTGGGCCTTACGAGGTAATTATATCAAAATTCACAAATTGACTAAACGAAAGTTACAGGTTTTTTTTTTCTAAAACTTCATGCATTTTTGTAACGTTATGATGGATTTAGTCGTCACTGTTCCAAAAAGATGTGGTCCTTTGATCCTTTCAAGAAACTATGATTACACACACACATAATCACACCTGTATTTCCCCGAAAGGGCAGGCAGAGGTGTAGGTATATAATAGTAGGTAAACCTATATTTCACCAGTTATGTAATAAAATCCCATGTAACGGAGCGAGCCTATTGCCATTAACCGGGCACACATCCAGACTCCGGGCTACTACTGAAATTTTCCTAATGAACAAAAAAACACTTTTTCTGACCCAGTAATCGAATACAGGACCTCACGTTTAGCAGTGCTACCACTAGACCAACGAGGCAGTCATATTTATTTATAAGCAATGATATATAAAATCACAGCGCAGTTTGTGCTTCCATTACTTTATTTATAAATCCATGGCTTTTTGACAAGCTATAGGTGAGTACCTATTGTTATGGATTGATGGGAGCTCCCTTGGCGCTGAATAATTGGCAGTAACAAGTCAATACTTTCATTGTCATGGAAAATTTTGAGAGCGATGGCTTTCGAAATACGTCATGTACATTTTATTTTCGACAGCTTGACGTCATTTGATGTATGATGTTGAGAGTACACGTTGCGATTGATGGGATTCAATCAATCAATCAACTCAGCCTATCGCAGTCCACTGCTGGACATAGGCCTCTCCCAAGTTGCGCCACAACGCTCGGTCCTCTGCCTTCCGCATCCAGTCCCCCCCAGCCACGTTCTTTAGGTCGTCGGTCCACCTGGTAGGGGGGCGCCCTACGCTGCGTTTGCCGATGGGATTAGATTGGGATTAAAAAAGTGGTTTAAACAGGACGATTTTATTGTGAATCTTAATCAATTTGTATTTGACATAGCAACATAACTAACCATAATAGCCCAACACAAGCAACTGTGCATTTATGTCGGTGCTTGTCAGTTGCTTGTTTGTCGGTGTTCTACAGGCTGGACTTTGGGGAGTGTGCGCAAAGCTCCATGAGCTTATTACGCCATCTCTTTTCTTTCATCGGACTACACGCCGTACTGCAGGATATCATCCAAATTTGGTAGAAATCCCTACTACTATCAGGACCAAGCGCTTTGAGAACTCTTTTGTCTGCTTTGTTGCTGTCGGCATCTGTATTTCCGGGCACTTCCAACCCTAAAACCTTTAAAGCTGGAGTGAATCGGCACCTAATAGGTTTGCTCGCTCCATCGTCGACCAAGTCTTGACAAAGCTGTCCAGATTGCGGTCAAGAGGTGATGTGTAACTCAAAAAAAAACCTAAAAGGAAAGTAAAAACAATAGAACATTATGATACAAGTGATCTAAGTTGTTGATTATACTCGAGGTTGGATTGCAGCCCGAGCCAAACGCAAGGGCGTAATGAAGCCAAGAGGGTATAATGAACAACTTAGGGAACATGATGTTTAGTGATATAAAATGATCATTGTAAAAATTCGGTTATCTGGAGTTATTACTACAAATATACCCCGATAGTCCTCAGAATCAAAAAACGACGTGAATCACAAAACGACGTGAATCACGACTACATATGGCTATTGCCAGCTATTCTGAGGCTGATACGATGACTGTAAATACGGGATATTTGTAGGCAATGTCAATATTTGTCGCCGATGCGAATCTACCCCGCGGCAGTCGGGCTATTTCTAAATATATTATATTTGTCCCGATGTGTGTATTACATACATGCCCATAAGTAAGCATAGAGAAACTAACTCCAACCTACAACGTTAAGTAGTAGATGGCAGTAATAGACCGACTCGTATACATAATCAGTCCATTACTGTCCCACTGCTGGGCACGGGCTTCTTCTCAGAATGAGAAGGATAAAGCCTTTTTTTGCCGTAGGGTCGCACTCCGCTCGGGGTAGACGGAGCCAGTTCCGGACTCTTACCAACTAAAACCACCACGGTGTTCCTTCAACTACCTGAGCCGGGGCGTGGGAACCCGTGAGTATTCACACAACCACCTCGTCAGGTCCCCAGCTGGCCACAAGCAGGCGAGCCCTTTCTCCCTGTGCGGCCTAACGTCGGCCGCACCCTCCTAGGCGGCGCACACGGAACACTGCACTCCACCTCACCTCAAAGGCCTTTACCAGCTACGCCAGCTGCGCGAACTGTGCCGGCTACGCCAGCTACGCCAGCTACGCCAGCTACGCCAGTTGCTGGTCGGGCAGCAGGCTACCCCAAGTCTGCTGCTTGGAGGCCCCACCTCCCGTAATTTTTTATGGAGGTTTTCTTCCTCGCAGTCCGGTCGTTGAAGCTAAGACTCTCGGTCCCAAGAGGCGCGAGATCACTACTCAGCGGGCACTGTTGCCCTCTGTTGGCATCAGAGGGACACGTGCAGCAACTTCCTGTTGGCCCACATGCCCCCCCCAGCCCTTACCAGAATATTCGCCACAGGCAATAAGATCCCCCGAAGGTTAATCCCTCGAAAGTATTCTATTGCCCGTTCCCAGGATGCACCGGCCTAACAACTGCCATTCCCTCCAGACTTGTCCAGAGGGACAAGCAGCCGTCAGATACACGTGGAGGTTTTCTGGCCAGCACCCCAGAAGGATAAGGCCTGATTCCACCACACTAGCCTAGTGTGGGTAGATGGACGTTACAAACCATCGAGTGACACCTTGAAGTTATGTCTTCTATTTGTTCTGTGGCTATGGCAGGGAGACTCATAATTATAGCTACTATATTAAATTACGCAATTCTGAAAACTTAAAGCGTACTGTACCAGCCAACTTGCATGTTTTCAAGCACAACGCTGTTTTCGAACACATTAAGCACAAAATTTCCAAATGTATTTTTAGGGAAGCGATCAACGCGTTGCGTCGGAAGCGCCCCCTAGGCCCTAGAAACTACATTACTTGTTAAAACAAGCAAAATGAGCATCTTTACCCGGAAAACTAATTGGAACCCGCCCCGGGGCATGATTCCGCTTCAGAAAGGAAACCTTATTAAGCTAGGGTAATTATATGTCAGTCTGGTGGCCACGGGAATTTTGGTAGATTTAAAGAATATTTTTGGTAGGTGTTAAAAATGTTCGTAGGGATTTTATTAGGCTGTCAAGAATAAAGTGATATCATTTGGGAAGTTATATCTTTAAATTAATGTTTAGACTTTAATCAAAATAACAAACAACATTTTGTTGGTCTATTTCTTCTTTCTTACGTTACCAAGGCCTACAAATGTCCGCTTTCCGAATCAGATTATAATATAATAACAACAAACTCCTAATATTCTAAAATGAAATCGAATCATTTATTTGCAACTAAGTGTACAATAGTAACAGTACATTGCTTTCGAGGCCTGAAATAAAGCAATTGACGGCCTTTTTAACTAAACGAGGCCGTTAATTGCTATTTCGGCCTTGATTTGTACAGTACTTTTCTCTCATTTGCGAGGAAACAAAACAAAAATTAATTCAGCAGTAAAAATTAATTCAGATTTCCATTCGCTCCAATTCGTCCGCGCGCGGTTCTTGTTACATTTTCAAAGTTTTGAAAAAAAAAATGTGCATTCAGCCTTTATATTTTTAACCGACGAAAAAAAGGAGGAGGTTCTAAATTCGACGCGTATATATATATATATATATTTTTTTTTATGTACGACCATACATAGCTTTTTACAGAGTGGTCCGATTTTGATGATTCTTTTTTTAATGGATATCTATATCTCGAAGTTGGTCCCATTTAAATTTCAAAATCAAAATCCACCCCTAAGGGTAGTAAAACAGGGGATGAGTGTTTGTTCACCCACTGAATTCTTACCTGTTAACTGATTCTGTTGAAACTTGACACACATAAATATAGTTCTAGACACTACTACATAATGGAGACCTGGAGTTAGATTTTAACCACAAAAAAAAGAAAAATAAAACTTTTAACAAAAAATTGAACCGACGAAAACAGAAACTGAAAAGCGAAAAATAACTAATTATGAGTCGGCGCAAAACAACCAATCAACGAAGATCATTAAATTAAAGCTTTAAAATTGTGGAAAGAAAAGATCGCTCACGAGCAGGATTCGAACCTGTGACTCCTGGCTCAGTACGCCAGTGCTTTAGCCACTAAGCTACAGTGAACACTGCTCGTGGTATCGAAATTATCCTCCACTATACGTCTTTGGGTGACGTCAGCGATATCTTATTAAGAATCATTGTTTCTTAACCGACTCGACTAACTTTGAAGTTAAATCAAAGTCGTATAGATATGCCTACCCTTACTAATTATTTTATTAGAAACAATGTTTATAATAAGATATCGCTGACGTCACCCAAATACGTATAGTGGAGGATAATTTCGATACCACGAGCAGTGTTCACGGTAGCTTAGTGGCTAAAGCACTGGCGTACTGAGCCAGGAGTCGCAGGTTTGAATCCTGCTCGTGAGCGATTTTTTCTTTCCACAATTTTAAATCTTTAGATTTCGCTTCGCATCCGTAAATGCGTTAAAAATAATAAAATAATCATAAAATTACTTTAAGTAAATAATAAAAACAACGTCACATCAAATACAACGTGAAATTTTCAACGATAAACAATTACTTTCCAAAAATGCGTTCTCCGCTCGGCCACTTGCAACTTGCACGCACTTTGCTTGTTAAAAGTTCGTTTGGCGCCGACTCATAATTAGTTATTTTTCGCTTTTCAGTTTCTGTTTTCGTCGGTTCAATTTTTTGATAAAAAGTTTTGTACCTAAAAACACCTAATTTATGTAAGCGTTTGTTTAAAAACCTCGGTAGCATAATTTAAAACATAAAAAGTGTCCAGCAATTTATGTTACTGTCGTGTTGGATATTACCGGCCTGTTATTTCGTTGCGTACGGAAATGAGCCGATTGTTGTAAACTTTTTTTTTTTATAATGAACCAATTTCCGAGCAAGTGGGAGAAAAATACATTACGGAGGCACTTATAACTTAGCTTTACTCATATTATAAATGTGAAAGTTTCTGAAGATAAATTTTCACCATGAGTTACCAGCGATAACCGTTTACAAATACTTATTTTTTCGTCCCAGACCATAATAATAGAGGCATCATTAAAATCCATACGCAGTCTACCTTGACCTAAGCAAGCCTTCCAGGCTGGTGGAGCGGGGCAAAGGAAACGACTCGTTACTGCTTCAACCCTCAATGGTGGCGTGACGCCCCGAGGTGACAGACGCTGAAAATTAACCCTTGATTGCTTCGGCTGAAAAAATATGGAAGGAATTGTGTGGATGCGACCGTGACAGATTAATTGATGTTATTTTTTACCTGTCTTGAAATGTGACTTTGAAAATTATGTTTTAACAGGTTTCGATTGTCATAATATTTATTCATCAAATTTTATATACATACATACATACATATTATCACGCCTGTTTCCCATTGGGGTAGGCAGAGACTATGGATTTCCACCTGCTACGATCCTGACACACCTCTCAAATTTTATATATAGGTACAATATTTACAAAGTTTAAAACAAAACGATACAAAAGGCGCACCTAGGCGTCAAAATATTCCTCCACACCGCTGTCATCTGGCATTGTGCCCAGAATACTGACATCGTTGCCACGTTGAATCGCAACGCTTATTCTTTGACCAAAGAACAAGCCATCCCTCTGGTCACGCGAAGTGTCGACCAGCCTCTTAGAGATTCCTTAAAAAGGAAGCGCGCACTCGGTCCCCATGGCCCGAGCGTTTCGACCCCAAACGGCTCAAAGTCATAGTTATCTGATAGGTTACTATATTTGCGCTGCTTGAGGGCCTCCGCAGATCCAGCGGCAGCGCCAGCACAGCCATCCGAGCTAGGAAGATGTGAAGGAGCAAGAGTGTCGACGCACGTTGCGTCCCACACCAAAGGCCTACCCATCTTCCATGGCAATAACGACATCCCGTCTGGTCTCTTCCCATCGTCTCGTATCAAGCCGTTGGGTTCTAAAACAGCTGGTACGCCAGCGGTGGCAAGAGCACGATGAATAATGCATTAATGCTAGCGTGTCGTGCTAAGCGCCCCGCGCTCCTGCAACAGGACAGGCCATGGTGTCCTAGGCTGTCCACAAGTTCACCGCAATGGCACCGGTGTGGAGCAACACAAGTTGTGCCCAAGCGTAGGTACGTAGCGAGCCGTTTTAACATAACATAACGCTTGTTTTCCCCGAAAGGTTAGGCAGAGGTGTATATATAGTACACCCACATTTCGCCAGTTATGTTATCAGTCCCATGTAATAGGGGGCGAGACTATTGCCATTAACCGGGCCCATCTCCAGACTCCGGGATGCTACTGAGAATTTCCTAATGAAAACCCAAATAAAACTTTGCCAGATCTGGGGGAATCGAACCCAGGACCCTACGCTCAGCAGTCGCGCTTGATCAACGGGGCATTCAATTATGTTTAAATAACATTATTGTATTATAATTAGTTAATTTCGGTAAATAACTTAGCTGCCACGGCCACGTAATAACTAGATTTATAGGATCTTGGACCAATAACAATAAATAAATTAATAATGCAGCTAGATTATTTCTTACTGTGTCTTGCGAAATCGATAGATTTCCTCCCAACGTGCTGTCGATCTCACATCAGTGGTAACAGTTTGATCTTGACAGCGTCTTTATTTCGAAAGAAGTAAGGGTGATTTTCGTAATTCAAGTGTTACCACCTACTTGAGCTCCAATAAAGACCCTCTGTGGTCACCATACATATCTACCTATTTATAGGTACCCTGTATTTGTCTCACCAGTATTCATATGATGCATAACTTACCTAAGATACCTCTAGACCAGTGGTTTTCATTATTTTTGAATACGCAACCCCTCCATACGTTAAATATTTCTAGCGACCCCCTAGGCCCTAGGGCAATAAACGATCAAAATGTTAGTGAATTGTATTTTTTATTGTAGTGTAGGACCTAGAAACACTTGCCATTTTTCTTTTGTTTGCGACCTCCCGAATGTGTTTGAAAAACACTGCTCTAGACAATACATACCCAGCCAAAATTTCCTGTTCTGAAGAAGTCTCTCCTCACCTATGGACTGCGATAGACACATATTATCAACTCTATTAGATTGACTTATCCATATTAACACCGTCGGATCCCATTAAACCTATTTTTGCATTTTATAAATGAGAGCTTAATGGAGACCCTTTTGTTTCCATATCTTTTCACTTACCTGCAATTAAAATGGTGGAGGTTATGGTGGTGGTGGTTACTTATCACAAAATTATTTCGCTTCAAAATTATAAGTAGGATGCAGGGAGTGTTGTGTGTAGCGCGTGATTATTAGCTTAAGTCTGCGCATAATGAGGCCATAGCTCAAGAACATATTCTAAGAAAACTCCTCATTAGTGAAGTCTTGACAATGTGACCACTGGCAGTGGCAGTAATCGGAACCTGCGTTGCGTTATGGTGGCTTTCCACTAAACTGCGAGCTAATAAGTCTGTGCGTGAGAAAAAAAAACACCTATAGGATTACTTTATTTTCCTAGCCTCGTGAAGCGCAGCTTGTACATTACCGAACTTGTCAAAGGCGTAGCACTAGAGGGCACCGGAGTGGTCCATTGGAGATCCCGGAGCCCTCTATTTCGTGCTGAGGATGGCCACCGTGTGGTTTTAGTCGGTAGGAGTTTGACATATCCCTCCGCCCTCCCCAGAAGGAGGATATCCATGAGGATTTCGTGTTGTAAAATGATCGAGATCGATTCGATCAAACAAAGATGTTGTGTTAGAAGGCAAATCATTCCCCGTGATCATTGTAAATAAAACTTTTTTTTTCAATCATAATCGTCATCTGATCTAGGAATCGAACCCAGGACCTCTCGCTTCGTGGCAACGCATGTATCCTATAACTACCTGGCTGATTTTAATCATCATCATCAACTCAGCCTATCCACTGCTGGACATGAGCCACTCCCAAATTGCGCCACAACACTCAGTCCTACTCCTTCCGTATGCAGTCCCCCCCAGCTACCTTCTTCAGGTCGTCGGTCCACCTGGGGTGGCAGTGCTAGGGGGCGCCTTAGGCTACGTTTGCTGATTCGCTGTCTCTACTCAAGGATTTATGTGTTTTTAAATAAACAAAATAAAGCATTTTTGTAATTGTTTTTATTAAAACATTCACAATCATCGTTTACAATATATCACTATAGGTAGTTTCAGTCAGGTTCGCCTAATAATAAAAAGTATTTTCTTCTTTATTTTTAACAACAAACAGGATTTAAAATTTATCAATTTCGTTTCGCTGTGCAATTATAAATTAAAATGTTGCATACAATTAAAAAAATCTGATTTCAATTTACAATATACTAAATAAAAGGCTTTAAATAAATTATTACTTTTTTAATTGCTTGCAACATAACACTTAGTTTAGTACAATTAATTTTGTATATTCATAATATTATAATAACAACTATTTTAGTCTAGACATAAGTAGTCACTTCGTAACATATAGCTCTTTGTGAGGCTGCCTCGTCGAGAGCGATGCGAGTGCCTTGAGCCTCGACTCAAGCAAGCACTTCAGCGCTTGCAGCGACTTTGAAGCACAATTTTGTAGCTATAATATTTATTAAAAACAACTCTCCAAATTGTTTGCTAACTCATGTTTTTTTTTGTAGTTTTACTGACCTAGTTACTAAGACCTTTTAGCCACGTCTTTAATAAAACACACTCTAATAGTGTGATGGAAAATTTATGGTTTCTGGGGGATTGATGAGACACGTTTTTCAACTTTATGCCATTTACCCACACTTGTGCACGTTAAAAAACACAAAATTTAATCATCCACCATTAGTACACATTATCCTCGGAGAAACACAAGTTTTGGAAAATAGTACAAAATCCATAACACGCTCTTTCCGAATTTTCCAGCCAGCCCTCAAATCATGTTTATTTTAATTAAACCTCCCAGTTTTTTCTGATCAAAACTGTGGGGTAATTGTGTAATGCTTTTACATTCGACATTAGCTTTCATTTTGAAATGACAGCAATATTCATTGCGTGGTACATAGTTGCCGATAAGACGAATTGTCAAAACACACGGAGCAATGCACATTGAAATCCTGTTGATTGCGATCGCGAGTGAGTTACGCAATTCGGCAGCTGGAGGCCAACAAACTTCATCGAATGAATTAAGGTAACGCTTAGGTGGACTGGTTTGAATTACGTAATTTAGCAATAGCAATCAGGCATCGTCCTATTACAATGCAATTACACGATTATCGCGCAAGAACGAGATATAATCATGGCATGTTCGCACGATGACCAGAATCAAATCTTCTTCTATCGTGTCGATATGAGCTACATAATTATAACAGTGCTGTGAGAAAGAGATTAGCTAGTCAGCAGGATAATAGCGTGGCTGACTTCCCGGGGTGCGCCGAACGATCAATTAAATTCGAAGTAAAATTCCAATTTTTGGTATTAGGTATTTGATGTTAGATGTCTTCTTTCATTAACTTTTTTTTTCTTGTGCGCGTAAATTTCACTTTTAAGATATACAGATGGGAGGGACCAGCTGAAAATCAGTGCTGTGCATACCTACATGCACAGCAAATACTGAGCTGGATCCCTTGCCACACATATTATGTTGTATGCATGTTGTGTTCTCATTAATTTGTCCTGTTACCTTTGCATGTAATATGTATATTTTGTGTATGTGTGGCAAAATAAATGGTTTAAATGGTTTAAATATGCTCACTAGTGGAGGCTCTTAATGCACCCCCAAAAATCAAGAAATCAAATCGAAGATTCGGATGTCCTAATAGGACGGTCGTATGGTGTCACTAAGGACACATAGGTGTGGTATAGGTGTCGAATAGTCGATACCCGTACCACAGTATAAAGAGATACCATTCTTACTCTGTGCCTGTACGATTCATCGCGAACTTGCGAAAGTCGCGTAGTCGCGATGTAAATAATGCCTCGATCACACGTACCGAGTAGAGTGGCGAAAGAATGCACGCACTCGGTCAACTGTGTGAATATAAAGACGTATCCTTGCTGTGTTGTTCGCAGTCGACCGAGTGCGTGCACTCTCTCGCCACTCTACTCGGTACGTGTGATCAAGGCATAAGGACGACGGCGACGCCTCAAAGACAGAGATTCGACTCGCCATGCCACACTCTCGTTTATTTATTTATTTAACAGCTGCCTACTGTACTTACAGTTGCCCGACACGTACAGTAGGCCAAGTTGTAATTTATGTACATATAATTCTTATAAGTCTAATTAAAATCACTTAAAAATTTATGACAAAAGCTGACAAATTAGTTTATTTTGGTGTAAAAAATATCAACTTCTGGTTGTTGAGCAATCAGAGCGTTTAATTTTTTTACTGGCTCTGTCTTTCCTAGCTGGGACCAAAGTATTGGGTTTTATCTCAGAACAAAAGAATAATATAGGTGGATTGGGTAGAACTAGTGACTGAAGCCAGAAAAAGGAATACTAAATAGCAAAGGATTACCTACTAATCCGCCCATAATGTTCGCGAGCCGTAACCGGGAGCAAGCGTAAAGGACCAAGAGTAAGATTGACTCCCAACCATGGCTCGCGCCAACATTGTGGGCGGAATAGTAGGTACTCCTCTGTTATTTGGTATTCCTTTTTCTGGCTTCAGTCACTAGTTCTACGCGCTCCGTCTGGCTTATTCTTTTGGTCTGAGGTTACTAGTCTTTGTTTTTATGGTCGTGTTTTTACGAACGACCATGATCGTTTAAAAATTTTCGTATCTCACCATTCTACCTCCACTGAAATAATTAAATTACCTAACTCCATATTTCATACAAATGTTAACTCCTATCTAACGACTTACGCTATGTCACAATTAATTAATTAATTAATGAGTTATTAACATAACAAAATATATTATGCTAACATAATGTGCCTAGCAGTTTAGAACGTAGTATTAATTTATATTACATCTTATACAAAGTGGATATAACAATACGACATTAAATAAAACCACGTATAGAGTATCACGTCTTCTGACCGTATATAAAAAATCAATCAAATCCAGTTAATAGCTTAGCCACAGTAAATTATATTAATTTCATTAATCTTGAATGTAGCACCATTTTTTTGGAAAAGATCTGTGCGAGTCAATATGAATTTAAACTCTCTTTCTCAATGATTACAGATTATTACAAACGGTGTTACTTATTATTTCGATGTTTTAATATTTATTTTGTCCAAAAATTTTGTTTTTTTAAATTTCGATAAGAAACTTATTTATGTGTTTAAAATGCTTCTATAGACTAGTAATAGCCGTGTTTTAATTTATTGTCGAATTGTCATATCCACGTTGCGTAATATTTATTTATTATTTACATACAACATTATAATAACTTTTCACAGAATATACAATGTTACATTAAGCAACAACTTATTGATTTTGGTTTAAATTATTTTCAACATCATGCCACATGGAATAAAAAAATATTTCTTTAAGCACTGACTAATACGATCGTGCAATGCATACAAAATCCTTAAAATAAAATAATTTTATGAAATGTATGCTAAGCCCGCTCTCTTTTTAATTATCGGGGATACCTGGTGAATAATAATTAAATTTTGATTTCGGGAAGTAGCTACATAACTAAATCCGTTAATCCGCCATACATTTGTATATAACAGTTAATTGCAGAACGATTCAGATTTATTTTATTTGTATTAACATAGGTAGGTTACAGTGATTTGACAAAAAAAAAGTTTCACTAAGTTCAGCCTTGGTTGGCATACAAATTTTGTTAGAATAGAAGATCCATTATGCAATGGTAAAATGCATTGTATAGTAAAATTATAATCATCCTCCGAGCCTTTTCCCAATTATATTGGGGTCGGCTTCCAGTCTAGCCAGATGCGGCTGAACATCAGTATTTTACACGGAGCGACTGCCATCAGACCCCCGCAACCCGATTACTGGGTAATACTGACATTCGAAGGTTAGACCAGTTGTCAGACTTTCAGGCTTCCGACTACCCGTAACGACTGCCATAGATATTCGTATGACAACCGGGACCGACAGCTTAACGTGCTCTCCGAGGCACGGAGGGGTCTCGATGTGTAACGAAACGGTCACCCATCCACAGACTGACCGCGGCAAGTGCAGCTTAACCTTGCAGATCGTAAAATCCGCGCAGTCGTTACTAATTATAATAATACGTTAGCAGCAGATATTTGACATCAGGCAGTAAATGTCAAATCTTTGGTTAGCAGAGTGATGTGTTATTAGCAGAGTCTGCCCTTAAGAGGAAATTAGCAGCCAAGTGGCGCCCCCATCAGTAAAAAAAATATTACTCGCTGAATACATTATTTATCGAATATTCGTTTTTAACAATTGAAGTACAAGTACTGTAGTTTAATCAGAAACTATTAACTCTGTAAAATATACTTCGCTGTAGTTGTAGATATAAAAAATGCCAAAAGTAGCCGTTTTTCGCACTTTTTAGGGTTCCGTACCCGAAGGGTGCCAAACGGAACCCTATTACTCTCGCTACGCTGTCAGTTCGTCCGTCCGTCCATCCGTCTGCCTGTCACAGGGCTGTATCTTTTGAACGGTAATAGGTAACCGGTTGAAATTTTCTCAGAACATGTGTTGCTATGAGGTGTATCACGACAAATACTAAAAATAAAAAAAGTCTAAAAACCAAAGGGGGTCCCCATGCAAGAAACCTCAAAAAACATGCATTTTTTTCAACGTTTTTGTTCCTGCTATATCTTCAACACGGTAATATATACCAGCGTCAAACTTGGTCAGATTATAGTGCATATTATGTAGTTTAGCAACAAATACTAAAAATAAGACAAGCATAGACATATGTGGTGGTACCTGCGTAAGAAAGACGTGGAAAAATTCATATTTCGCGCACAGTGCGTTGATGTCTTTTGATGACTCTCGTAAATTAAATCAGTTTTTATGGGGTATCAGGTCGTTGAGAGGTACGGAACCCTTACTGTGCGAGTCCGACTCGCACTTGGCCGGTTTTCTATCTACAACTACAGCGAAGTATAATTTACAGAGTTAATAGTTTCTGATTAAACTAAAGTACCTGTACTTCAATTGTTTTTTTTTTTTGTCGTATATGATGGCGAAACGAGCTAAAGGCCCACCTGATGTTTAGCGGTTACCTTTGCTCGTGACAACTTTAATACCACCTAGACTGTTGCCTATGGTACCGCAAGTCGGTTCGCCAAACTGGTACATGAAGATGGAAAGTCTCATGTGATTGTAATTTCACTGGCACCCGTACCCTTCAGACCGAAACACAGCAATGCAAGCATCACTATTTGGCGGAGAAGCACGGTGGAAAAATGAATTTTCGATAATAAATGATGTATTCAGCGAGTAATATTTTTTTTACTTGACTGCTACATGCGCCTTAAAGGTTTTTCAGTATCATAATTAATTTAGTGTATAAATATCAAAATATAATAGAAAACCGTGATGTGTGCCGTAAAACCATTTTCATTTCGAGAGGGGTACGTTCGAATTCTTTATTTACATGTTCGCGCCACGCCGGCGGTGGGCAAAGAGAGGTGTATACAGGCAGGCGTGGCATCGGGGTGCGAAACACGTCACACGTCGAGTTAAACGCTAGCTCTGCTGTATTTAAATAGTCGTTTATAAACAGAAAATAGTACGTAGTATATTTATATATAGGACTATACTAGGTCGTAACGTATGTAAGTTTGAGTAGGCAAAGTAAAAAGCAAATTGGATACGTATTATGTTTGTCCAAAGTGATCAAATAGGAAATGGAATCGACATCAACATTTAAACTCAATGCGCTCCGGAACAAAAGCAGTTCGTGAGTCACTTCAGCAGTGTTGCCAGGTCCTATTTTCAAAATCCGGGAGGCTTATTATGAAAAAAGCGGGACATATATTGAGGAAAAATGGAAAAAATCGGGAGATTATTTTTTCAACAAAAATCAAAGTTTTTGAAGTAATCCCGGTATTAAATTTTGCTACCATTCCAGCTGTTATATTAAAATTAAAGCAGTTTGATACTTTACTGCACTGAGTAACAAGAGACGGAAATATTCAGGGCAGCAACTTATCCGTCCGTTTCATTTTATGCAGTTTTTTTTGCCAGGTTTTGATCTTATTCCTATTATTAGGCTTTATACAGGGATTTTAAAAAATCGGGAGATCGGGAGAGTTTATGGAAAATCTGTGAATCTCCCGGAAAATCAGGAGACCTGGCAACAGTGCACTTCAGTCACTGGCTTTCCACTGGCCTGCCATTGTAAAGGCGATAGCAGGTCATCGGTAACATTGACAGCATCTTTATTTCGTAAGCAGTAAGGGAGTTTTTGTAATTTATGTGTACCACATACCACTGACGTCGGATGACTGCACAAATAGATTTAAAACGCAGCTTCTCACTGAACTGTCTTCAAATAATATATTCGTAGGTACCTACACGAGGTTAGTGAATAGAAGTGGCAAAGGTTCGTGAAAGTGTCACCGCATACAGGTGTCTCGTAGGACACCAGTGCACAAACCGTGTGTTTGATCACTACTGCTGTTTTGGACGCAGAGTCCCTAAAATTATATTTTGCAGCATAGGTATCTAACATAGACCAGTAATCTTCTAGACGCCGATTAGCCGGACACCCCCGGTCACCACTCATATGCAGTACCACGCATATCATACGCCCCGCCGCCAATCAGGACGTCAGTCCGTCAGCGAGCGGCACCAATCGTACGGAATCATACCACCGAACTTTTGAACCGACCAATCATAACGCGCCGTCCACCCCCCGGTCCCCGCCAACATTTTACGACTGTGTTCCCTTGCAAAACTTTGTTTATGCGGCGTCTTGAGGCTTATTGGTCTGTGGTATCTAATAACGGATTTATTTTTAGGCTTTATTTATTTTGTATTGAATGCTAGAAACATGGTGGGCCTGATTACGTATTTATGAGTAGCGGCAAACCGGCGACACGCGTTCTGGTATTAAAAGACATATATGTCATTTCTATTACCTTATTATTAAGATTTCTATGGAACTGACTCATTGGGCGAAGCGCAATTAAATTAAGAAAAATCGGTAGCAGTAGGTATAGCCTAAAGCGTGAAATAAAACTTATACAAGGTGATTTTTCAGCCGAGGGAGATATTCAAGGACCAGGGATCCACTAATCGAATGTCAAGGAAAACATTTCCGTAATGATCGCCCCATTTCTCAAGAAAAAAAAGCTACATGAGCGCGTTTTATTCGTAAAATGTTGCCATGAACTAATACGGTAGTAGCTGGAATATTATATCCATCGTTTAGAGATCCCCTAGGCGATGATCAACCGTCTTCGAACCCGTCCACTGTTAAACGGAGCTAAACCCTCAGTCTACTACCGTTCGAACATGTACTATCGGCTAACTTTCCGGTGAACAACATCCAACATCTCTAAGGGAAAAAAAAACAAAAAAAAACATAAAATTTAAATTAAAACAACATTTCTTGCAAGTTACAAAGACACAATAATAAAAATAACTAATCAATACAATTAATAACATTATTAATGTAAGTATAATAAATTCTCAAAAGTTTGCTGCATTTGTAGGAACAACCTGTATCAACACAAATACTACCCTCCACCAGTTTTTAAAGACGGTTCGCGCAGTCACCGGTGTTCGCTCCTTCATAATGTAGCTAAATATTATCTGGTATCTACCCTCATTGTACTTATTTAATATCCTACCGTGTTAACTACATTTTTGTTTACCTGTTTGCATAGTCGATGATACTGATGTTCGGTAAAACTCTAATGAGTTTATGTTTACATCTTTAGAATGTTTTTGTTATGAACACTGAAAAAATAAATGAATAAATAATAATAAATAACCACCACTAAGGCTAAAATTGCTTGCGCTCAATGTTCGATGGCAGCCTAGTTATGTGTAATGTAGCAGGATTCGTTCAAGGGACTTTGTCGACAAAGTGTATCACCGGGAAGGATCGTGACTGTACGTACGATCAAGATAAGCAATTTAAATTTGTTCACTAGACAGAGACAGCACTATTAAACAATGACGTCATTGTTCAAAACCTTCATAGCAACTTGACATCTCTCTGAACAATGTCCGTTTCGCACGACAAGGACAGAAGACGCCCCTTCCAAAAAAAAAGCGTGTATCTCTCTCTAATTTTTTCATGGATGTTTATTCTTTCTAAAATGTTGTCCTATCTGTACCTTCTTTTAAATAATATAACATTTTTGGTAATTTTTGACAGTAGTCAACTACCGGATTGTGTAAATCACTGAAATTAACAATAGCTTCCATTTTGACATTACAGCAATATTCATTGCGTAGTGCAAAGTTGCCAATAAGACGTCAGTATACAAATGTCTTTGGATAAGACGGATTGTCAAAACATACAGAGTAATGAACATTGAAACCAACAGATTTTTTTATAGTATAGGATGGCGAAACGAGCTAAAGGCCCACCTGATGCTAAGCGGTTACCTTTGCCCATAACAACTGCAATACCACCTAGGCTGTTGCCTAAATGGTACCGCAAGTCGGTTGTAATTTCTCTGTCTCATGTGAATGTAATTTCACCGGCACCCGTACCCTTCAGACCGAAACAGAGCAATGCAAGCATCACCATTTGCCGATCGCCATTGAGTTACACAGTTCAGAAGCAGCTCTTTTAGATGCTCGTGGCCGCTCATCGCGGCGCTTTGAGCCTCCCAATGTGTTTATTTCCGTCTAATTCCGGTTGTATGTCGAAGTAAATTATGTTGAATTCCAATTGTTACCTACTAAATTAGTCGCTTCGCCGCCATTTCATCGTTGTGCGTTAAATTAAGATTTTGTTCGTTATCAAAAACCGAAAGTCGCACCAAATTGTTAGGTATAAATCTAACTCAGCATATGGCAGTGTCAGAGTAAATTCCGAAATCGGCTATTCATGGAACTCGATGGAATCATTGTTAGTTGGATGAACGTGATTTAGTGTTTGAATTTCATGAGTTTTTCCTTGACGCTGAATCTGCCGATTTTTCTCAAACCTCCCATTTCCTTCGTCACCTAAAAGTGAGCTTCCCTTTGAAAATATATTTCCTTAACCCAAGATAAAACAATAACAATTATAAATTGGTTCCTACTTGTTTATTATATTAAAATAATATCAATTTCCATCGGGGAAAGATAGGCAGGTTCGCAACCCTGTCAAGGAAATCTTAAATTTAATCAATCACTCTCTAATCGCGCGATATTTTCCATCATGTAGCAAATATCATTGTTTATTTCACAAGTTCCTGGATCATGTACTTTGCTCATGGCACAGATAATATAATACTATCTCATGGTAAGCTATATTAAAATTATTTGTTTTATGTTGAGCATATCGATGTGCTATACCAGATAATTATTTTATCTGAAGCGATTTTGATTAAACTTGGTACAGAGATAGTCTGGAGCCAGGAACAGAGATAGTCTGGAGCCAGGAAAAGAGATAGTCTGGAGCCAGGAACAGAGATAGTCTGGAACCAGGAACAGAGATAGTCTGGAACCAGGAACAGAGATAGTCTGGAACCAGGAACAGAGACAGTCTGGAGCCAGGAACAGAGATAGTCTGGAACCAGGAACAGAGATTGTCTAGAGCCAGGAACAGAGATAGTCTGGAGCCAGGAACAGAGATAGTCTGGAGCCAGGAACAGAGATAGTCTGGAGCCAGGAACAGAGATAGTCTGGAACCAGGAACAGAGATAGTCTGGAGCCAGAAAGAGAGATAGTCTGGAAACAGGAACAGAGATAGTCTGGAACCAGGAACAGAGACAGTCTGGGGCCAGGAACAGAGATAGTCTGGAGCCTGGAACACAGATAGTCTGGAACCAGGAACAGAGATAGTCTGGAACCAGGAACAGAGATAGTCTGGAACCAGGAACAGAGATAGTCTGGAGCCAGGAACAGAGATAGTCTAGAACCAGGAACAGAGATAGTCTGGAGCCAGGAACAGAGATAGTCTGGAGCCAGGAACAAAGATAAGCTACTTTTATCTCGAATAACTAAAGGGTTCCTGTGAAATAGGCAATAAACGACACTAAGTGGACGAATCCACGGGTGATTAGTAAGAAAGAAATAGAAAATTGACAATAATTTTCATGTACACAAACGAATTAAGTATACATCCAACGTAAGAAAGAAAGAAAGAAAAAATATTATTTTATTTGCTTCAAAAGTGACGCACAAAATTACCAATAAAACTTTTTAACAAAAAATTGAACCGACGAAAAGTGAAACTGAAAAGCGAAAAATAACTAATTATGAGTCGGCGCCAAACGAACTTTTAAGAAGCAAAGTGCGTGTAAGTTGCAAGTGGCCGAGCGGAGAACGCATTTTTGGAAAGTTATTGTTTATCGTTGAAAATTTCACGTTGTATTTGATGTGACATTGTTTTTATCATATATTTCAAGTAATTTAATGATCTTCGTTGATTGGTTGTTTGGCGCCGACTCATAATTAGTTATATTTCGCTTTTCAGTTTCACTTTTCGTCGGTTCAATTTTTTGTTAAAAAGTTTTATTTTTCATTTTTTTGTGGTTAAAATCTAACTCCAGGTCTCCATTATGTCGTAGTGTCTAGAACTATATTTATGTGTGTCAAGTTTCAACAGAATCGGTTAACAGGTAAGAATTCAGTGGGTGAACAAAAACTCATCCCCTGTTTTACTACCCTTAGGGGTGGATTTTGATTTGGACCAACTTCAAGATATACCCTATCCACTAAAAAAAGAATCATCAAAATCGGACCACTCTGTAAAAAGTTATGCGTGGTCATACATAAAAAAATAAAAAATATATAAAAAAATATACGCGTCGAATTGAGAACCTCCTCCTTTTTTTCGTCGGTTAAAAAATTCAAGAACACAGAACAAATACAGGTACAGAGCCAAGAAGTATGGTAAGATATGCGTAACATCCGCGCAAAACGGCCACCGCTCAGCATATTGCTGTGCCTCATACACGGAGCAAAGACACAGCGCTGGTTTTCAGTGACAGCCGGCGTCGACACAAATTCACAATGCAATAACGTAGATCAGTGAGGCGTGATGTTGGTAAATAACGATAAAAAATAAATAAGTAAGATTAAATACAATACGAGATAAAGTGTGTAATGTGTAACGTACAGTCACAATACTTCGCGGTAGAACTCTTTGTCGACAAAATCCCTTGAACGAATCCTGCTACGTCACACGTATCTATCGCTGCCATCAAACATTGAGTGCAAGCGATTTTAGCCTTAGTGGTGGTTCACCGGAAAACATTCTGACTGTACCTACATACTCATACATAGTGTAGAACTACCCTTTACCACAGAAATTGTATGTTTATGTGTATTAAAATTTATAACAAAATACCCCAGACTCTAAGAGAATTACCCTTAAGATTATTTCGTATAAAGTTAAAAAAATGGCTAACTGAAAAATGTTTCTATACAATTAAGGAGTTTTTTGAATGTAAAAATAATTTAATTTGATTTTTATTATAATTAATTCATAGATTTGACATAAATATTATTACCTATCTTAAATATTATTGTATGCTCAAAATGGGCTGATTGATGTATCTAACTAACACTATCAAGATGTATTATAAGAACTGTAACCAGTCAATCAGAAACAATAAAGTTTACTTACTTACTTACTTACTCAATGAGAATAGACAGCCGTCATTGTTTTTTAGGCGATTAGTTTTGTATCTGATTGTCAGTACAGTTAGATAATAGTTAAAAGGGAACATACCTACTTATTTAAAACTAAACTGAATAGATATGAACGCGTGCGGTCAGGGGACCCCGATCAGAAACGAAGTTACTGACGCACGCACACACAGACACACTAGGAAGAGAGAGCGCCCGGTGTGCATATATGCCTGCTCTGCTTATAATGCAAAAATCTTATGTGAATTTACATTTTCTCCCAAATCACACTTACCTCAAGCCGCGTGAAGGGAATGTAGCAGCCAATTGGCACCCCCATCAGTAAAAACATATTACTCGCTGAATATATAATTTATCGAAAATTCTTTTTTAATAATTGAATTACAGATACTGTATATTAATCAGAAACTATTAATTCTGTAAAATATAGTTCACTGTAGATGTATATAGAAAAAGTGCCAAAAGTGGCCGTTTTTTGCATTTTTGGAATCTACAACTACGGCGAACTATAATTTACAGAGTTAATAGCTTCTGATTAAACTACAGTACCTTTACTTCAAAAGTTAAACGAATTTTCGATAAATTATATATTCAGCTAGTTTTGAATAGATTATATTATAGATAGATTGAATATTATTTTTACTGATGGGGTTGCCACTTGGCTGTTATAGTGCCTTCAGTAACATCGTTGCGAAAACCTATCTTTTGTTTTAAAGGTAATAAATATGTTAATCAACCGACACCGACCAAATATTGGAACTGGCCATTATAAGCCTATTCAGAAGATGAAATTTTATTGGTCTTTTCATATAAAGACATTCACTAACCTACTTACCAATCGAAGTGACAAGGGTATACCCAATTTGTGGGAACAGCCTATCTCCAGCACTGGACTATTGAGCTTTGTTCATTTGATTGACCAGCTTTGCATATTAATGGGCGTTGAATGCCGAAGCGTGCCCAATATGGGCCATTATTCAAGGGCCATTAGAGACAATGATACTCTGTGTAAACTTGTCAAAGGACTGTAAGCCAAGTATAGTGGTGGATAAACTGTGGGTAAGCAAAAAGCAGAATAGAGATTTGACCTGGAAGTTCACTTTAACTTTTTTTTGATTTTATTCGGTCTTTTTACCAAAAAGTCGCGTATCCAAGGAAGCAAATCAAGAAAAGGTAAACATGCTAGTCTCTAGGTGTGATATCTGTGCTATTCTCAATTTGAAATAAAAATAAAACTTAGGATTCTTAAATCCAGTTTAAAAGTATGGATATTCGGATTAAGAATAGTGTCGTTTTCATTGCTTGTATGCACACATGTAAAAGAATATAAAAAAGAGAAAGATGAAAGAAAGAGGTCAATCGTCGAATCCGACTCGGTTGGACATTGTTCGGAAAATATCGCAATATCTTCTCGTCTAAAATACCGCAGTGTCTCAAGACGAAAGTCTTTGACCAGTGTGTGTTGCCTAATTAATTACGGCACTGAAACGTGGTCACTCACAATGGGCTTGACTGGACTGAGGCTCAAAGTCACCCAAAGGGCAATGGAGAGGCCTATGCAGAAATGAGGAGATTCGCAGGAGAACAAAGGTAACTGACATAGCCTGAAGAATTACCAAACTTAAGTGGCAGTGGGCGGGGCAAATTGCTCGCAGAACGGATGGCCGATTGGGCCGAAAAGTTCTGAAGTGGTGACCGCGTACTGGAAGGCGCAGCGTGGGTAGGACAAGGGACCGATAACCTGGTGAATGTCAAGGGAATCTGCTGGATGCGGCAGTGGATGTATTTTTTCGGCTGAAATGATAATGATGATAAAGGCACATGTAAAAAAAAAACTGGCAAGTAACGAACATTCATGAGAATAGGCAACCACTATTGTTATTGTGAAAAATATTTGTATGCAAAATAACTTCGATAACAAGAAATAAAAACATACCTACGGACGTGTTCCTCGAAGAGTGAAGCCAAAACGTGAATAGCAACTTAGCTCTTTCTAAGAGCCGGAACTTCACTATGAAGTTTAAGCGACGTATTCACTTGTATAATGTTTCAGAAACAAGTATACAACAGTTTAGGATACATCACGTAGATGTTTCTGAGACAATGTTTTAGAGGATCTTTCAGTCCACGTCAATCAGTCGTCATGATCATGTAGCCAATCATATTTGCGGTATCCCATTCTACTTTCATATTTATAGACAGTATACGAACACGTCCACGTTCGGAGAACATTTATTTGAAAGAAGAAAGAAAGAAAAATGATTTATTGCCACAACAAGACGACATGCGGTAGGTGCACATAAAAAATACTTAATTAGGTACATATCTTGAATCATTTTATCAATGTATGATACCTAATTTTCATGTCGTAGCTGCGGCAAAGAAGTCAACACTCAGCATGATGCTGTGTTGTAACGTGAGTCACAACACAGCGCTGATTTTCAGTGTCAACCCCAAGTGATGATGAGCGGGTGCCAAGCCAGCAAAAGCTGCCAATGATTATTATACCCAAAACAAATAAAGCAATAATTATTATATAAGAGTGTGTATTATTGGTCACGCGACTATAGGTGCGGCACGCTATGATGGCGCTTTTGACGTTTGCCTGCTCATGAAGAACCGTAAATATTGACAGCTACGTATGAAGAAACAATTGCCGTACTTTATTGTCAGTAGTGATCCACTGCTACAGCAATATAATTTTTCGAATTTCGAATCTATTATTTAAATTCAAATTTTATTTGTTTCTAATTTTAAGAGAACTATTAATTGAAATGTAGCCTCATATTTTTTTTTATGTATGTCACAGAAAATTTGATTAAATAGCGATTAAACAAAGTGGCTAGACGTTATGTTTATTGAATACTAGCTGTACCCGTGGCTTTGCTCACGTTATCATAAGGTAAACTTTCAAATGAGTCAAATTTCAAAGATAATGGACAAATGATAGCAATAATTATTTTTTTGCCATTATTTTTTTGTTAAGGCGCTGGGCGCAAATGATTTACTTTATGTAGATATTATTCATAATTGCTAGTTGGAGTTGGTCAAAGTAATAAACCTGGTCCCAATCGCTAATAATTTGAAATGTGTCACAACACTATTGGAAAATGTCAAAAACGCCAACATAGCGTGCCGCGGGTATAATGTTTTATATCGCAGAGCTGACACATTGAAACATGTATTGTTAATAAATACATCGCGAACGGCGAAACAAGTTTACAATACAATTTTTCCTTTTTTCTGAAACAATAATACAGTAGTATATGTTGGGGTTGGCTTCCAGTCTAACCAGATGCGGCTGAACATCAGTATTTTACACGGAGCGACTGCCATCAGAACCCCGCAACCCAGTTACTGGGTAATCCCGACATTCGGAAGTTAGACCAGTTGTCAGACTTTCCAGCTTCTGACTACCCGTAACGACTGCCATATCAGGCCCCTCAGAAAGTATTGCGAAAAAAAGTTTTTATATATGGGAGACTGGCCAGTTATAATGTTTTTCGAAAATATGATTATTTATAAGTAAAAATAAGTAAGTTCCAATTTCAAAATTTCCCTCCACATTTTTTGCGAGTTAATTCAAAGTATTGTGTCTCACTGAAATATGGATCTGCGCCGGGAACATTTTAGAGCTATGATTTTATACGATTTCAAGTGTCGCCTGAAACCGGATGAATCGTACGATAGACTTCAAATGGCATTCATGGATGAAGGCCCTTCCAAGGCAACCGTGTATCGTTGGTATAACGAATTCAAGCGCGGTCGACCAACTTTGGGGGATGACGAAAGAAGCGGTCGCCCTTTGACGGCTGTTACCGAAGAAAACGTGCTAGCAGTGAAAAATTTAATCCAAGACAATAGGCGAATTACATATCAGGAGATTCAACACATATTGAAGATTGGATCGGGAAGCGTTCACGAGATTCTACACAGCCATCTTCGCGTGAGGAGGATAGTATCACGCTGGGTGCCGCACAACCTCACCGATGCTCAGAAGCAGGCCCGGGTGGAATGGTGCCGTGATATGCTTAACAAATTTGAAGCAGGCTCGTCTCGGCGTGTTTACGACATCGTTACAGGTGATGAGTCCTGGATTTATCAATACGACCCAGAAACCAAGCGCCAGTCGACTGTTTGGGTGTTTCAAAATGAGCCAACGCCTACCAAAGTGAAGCGATCTAGAAGCTGGGGTAAGATTTTGATCGCTAGCTTTTTTAATTTGACTGGCCACTTGGTATCAATTCCCTTACGGGATCAAAGAAGCATTAATGCCGAATGGTATACTACCAAATATTTGCCAGATGTTTTCTCTGTTATAAGCAACAAGCGACCAAACACAGGGCTCCACCACGACAATGCACCTGCGCACACCGCACTCAAAACGAGGGACTTCCTGGACAGCACGCCAGTCAAACTCCTGGGTCACCCTCCTTACAGCCCTGATCTAGCACCGTGTGACTTCTTTTTATTCCCAAAAATAAAAAATCAGCTCAAAGGGATACAATTTTCGTCGCCGGAAGATGCGCTGGCTGCGTTCGAGCAGGCTGTAAACGAGGTGTCTGCGGCGGACTGGAAAAAGTGTTTTGAAAACTGGTTTAGGCGCATGAATCTTTGTATAGAGGCTGGTGGAAAGTACTTTGAAAAGATTTGATAAAAATATATGTACGTATAGAACAATTTTTTTTAGTTTCGCAAAACTTTCTGAGTGTCCCACGTATATACTCGTATGACAACCAGGACCGACAGCTTAACGTGATCTCCGAGGCATGGAGGGATCTCGATGTGTAACGAAATGGTCACCCATCCACGGACTGACCGCGGCAAGTGCAGCTTCACCTCGCAGATCTTACAATCTGTGTGGTTGCTACTTCACTACGAGCCCCTCAAGAGTGTAGTATCAGATCTATACTCAAATATTTACATGTGAATAAGTGGTTTTAGAGCTATCGTTGTTCCGTCGCGAGAGAAGCATGGCGCTATTTCTCCAATATAGCTCTATCTCACTCTCGCAACAGAATGTAATACCATAAAATAGATAATAATACTATATTATTGTCTATTCTTATGGTAATACCTCGATCTCCGATGTGCTCTTTGGTTTGATGCTATTCGTGGAATACATCTAAATTCAGACTAAGCTTAGATTTGGGTTTCAAGTCTGCCCACGTATTCTCATTAAATCCGAATTATGACGTCGTTCTTTGCCTGCAAACTTTTTTTGACGTCTGCACGTCACAATAATATCTCATTGTAGTATTTTTAGATATCGTACGCCTCAAAATCCTTATTATTCCTACGTAATAAGAAAGAGAAAGAATAAAGAAAGAAAAATATTTATTTGACATAACTGAGACACATACAAAAGAAAGGATATACATGAACAAGAAATAGATATAGTGAAGAACAAAGTAGCAAAGCGCAAGTAACAAAGCGAGGAAAAAGTCATTGACAGTCATGCGCCATGTGTGTCTCAAAATCAAAATTGTGACAACTAGGTGTCCAGCTCAGCATATTGCCAGGTTATTAAACCTGACGCTGGTATTCTGCTGGATCCCTGTTGTGACGTAGGATGTCGAGGAAACTACACATTAGTAATAGTTAGTGTGTGTGTGTGTGTGTGTGTGTGTGTGTGTGTGTGTGTGTGTGTGTGTGTGTGTGTGTGTGTGTGTGTGTGTGTGTGTGTGTGTGTGTGTGTGTGTGTGTGTGTGTGTAATAAGTCAAGTAGGTATTAGAAAATACCTTTATGAAAAAAAAAATTGAAAGATAACGCCTTTTTCTTAAACAGTTTTTTTAAGAAAGTAGGTTCCTTGTTTTTTCAACAAATTTGTACACAATTGAAGCGATAAATAACGTTATTTATCGCTTCAATTTGTTTTAAAATTTCAGCTGTTGCTTCAATTTGTTTCAATGTTCATCCCGCTGGCGATGAATAAAATTATTTTATAATTGCTTTTTTAAAGTAATCTGACATGAATTGATAAACGGCCTTCCGAACGCTTTGTAGAAGTTTAGCTAAAATATTGCACACTGGGCTTAGACAAAAAAAATATTACTTAAAGGAAATGTAGCATCCAAGTGGCGCCCCCATCAGTAAAAAAACATTACTATCTCGCTGAATAGATCATTTATCGAAAATTCGTTTTTAACGATTGAAGTACAGGGGAGGCCCCCTGTACTTCAATCGTTAAAAACGAATATTCGCACTTTTTCTATCTACAACTACAGCGAAGTATAATTTATAGAGATAATAATTTCTGATTAAACTACAGCACCAGGGGGCCTAGTACGAGTTTGACACTTACGAATACTTTCATAGTTTACGTTGACTTTCATAGATCACTAGTTCTTCCTCGTATCCGCCAGGGGCGCTACTGATTTATGAATGAAAGTCCACGAAAACGATGGAAGTATTCGTAAGTGTCAAACTCGTACTAGGCCCCCTGGTGCTGTAGTTTAATCAAAAACTATTAACTTTATAAATTATACTTCGCTGTAGTTGTAGATAGAAAAAGTGCGAAAAACTGCCACTTTTGGCATTTTGGCTCTGTAAAATATAGTTCACTGTAGTTGTAGATGTTCTGTGAACATTTTACAAAAGAATATTGTTAACTCTAAAACAACATGATTTTGATGAGATTTTTAACATAACATATTGACAAGTTGGTGAATATTTTGATCGCTGTCTTGCATACTGATGGAGTAATAGACGTCTAATTATGACTTGTATTTACATGGTTTATAAAATTCTTCTACTGCAGTTTTATTGAATGCTTAAAAATTGTGGTTAGTATTTTTAAGCATTCAATAAAACAGCAGTACACACTATCCATGAGTTCATTAGTACACAAGAATTTCATCAAAGTAGAGAGCTGTCATTCAATGTACAGTCAATGTCCCCTCTTATTCGAGAGTTTGTTCGTAAGTGAGGTAACCAATTAGTGCAGCTGACTGTACCTACATTAAATTTGTACCAACATTGGTTATTGGAAATTGGCTAAACCAGGCTATACAAAAATGTAATATTGTTTCACCTAATAGGAATTCAAATAATTTAACTATAGCTTGAAGGAGTGGGCGGATGTTCTTAATCTTAATATAATTAAATAATTTAATTAAGTTATAAATATAATTCCATGTACTTTACCAACGTATTAAATAACTAACTTATTTATTTCTACAACAGTTTTGTCACTTACAACCATTCGAATTGTACAGAAAAGGTGTTATCTATGGATGTTAATAAAATTTTAGTTGTAAAATTAAATTGCACATTGTTAAGGAACTGACTTATTATAAACAGACAAAAATACAAATTAAAAAATTCTTAAAAATATTATAACTGAATTATAAACACAGACCTACTGGTCTGGGCTTATTAGCCTCTAGACGCCGATTAGCCGGACACCCCCGGTCACCAAGCATATGCAGTAGCACTGCATATTATACGCCTCGCCACCAATCGGGACGTCAGTCCGTCAGCGAGCGGCACGAATCATACGGAATCATACCAACGAACTTTTGAGCCAACCAACCATAACGCGCCGTCCGCCCCCTGTTCCCCGCCTACATTTATTTTAACGACTGTGTTCTCATGTAAAACTTTGTTTATGCGGCGTCTTGCTTGAGGCTTACAGGTCTGTGATTATAAATAACTTCTTCTTTGTTTTTTTAGGTATAATTCATATGCATCTCACACAAGATTTAACACAATTTTTCACGAGAGAACAAAAATTTTCTTTTTACAAATTAGTGTCTAGGCGGCAACAATGGTTCAGGTGGCTACAAAGATTCGAAGCAAGTGAAAAAGAATGTTGCTTTCACTGTGAAAGCTTCACACAAATAAAACATAAACATAAAAAAGTCTCTAAGTTCATATTAGGTACAGTATTTTGATCAGAACTACAACGTGTATGCAAAACTCCTTCCTGTTTGAATGACAGAAAATATCTTGAAATCTACAAAATTGAAGTTAAACTAAAGCTTTTAATAAAAACGTCCGATCCATTGTACCCGCCCGAACCATTGTTGCCACCTTACCCATACACAATATTTCTAAACTATACACTACATATCCAGACCCAAAGACAACACCTCTTCACTTTCACACAGTCACTAAGGTTCACACTGGATCACTTACACTGGCACGTCTATATGCAACTCTCGCGCACTTTCCTGGCGGTGGTGACGACCTCGGGGCGGCGCGCGGCCGCGATGTCGGCGCTGCGGGCCGACACGCCGCGGTTCACCACGCATATGCTTACTGATGACTGGTAAAATTATAATGAAAATTAGTTTTTAATCTTCATCATCACCATTTCAGCTGAAAGACGTCAACCGCTGGACATAGGCCTCCCCCAAGCATCGCCACAACGACCGGTCCTGCGCTTTCTCCATCCAGCGGATTCCCGCGACCATCACCAGGTTGTCGGAAGTTTTTAATAGCAACCAAATATGTTTTTTATATTTTTATAGTATAGGATGGCGAAACGAGCCCAAGGCTCATCTGATATTAAGCGGTTACTGTTACCCATAACAACTTCAATACCATCTAGGCTGTTGCCTTAATGGTACAGCAAGTCGGTTCGTCAAACTGAGTCATGAAGAAGATGGAAAGTCTCATGTGCTTGTAATTTCACTGGCACCCGTACCCTACAGACCGAAACACAGCAATGCAAGCTGATGCTTAATAATGATCTATTTGGCGGAGAAGTAGGTACGGTGGTAGTACTTAACCGGACGAGCTCTTTCACAAAGGAGTTCTACTACTACTAACTGGTCTGCCCCCCTAGCCAAGTTGACAATCTACAATCGTCAACGCTATAGAAAACAATCAAAATGTATGAGAATGACATATCTCAACGAATGAATTTTTCGTTGAGATATGTCATTTCCAAACATTTTGATTGTTTTCTATTAGCGTTGACGATTGTAGATTGTCAACTTGGTTAGGGGGGCTGGTCCCTTAGTCACCTTTTACGACACCCATGAGAAGATATAGGGAGCTGCAATTCTTTACGTCCGGCACCACACTGAACCTTACTGTTTATAACTGACTTGTAAAAAAAACAGTCGTTTAAATTTTTAAATGGTAATTTAGGTATTTAACAGCCTAGGTGGTATTGAAGTTGTTATGGGCAAAGGTAACCACTTAACATCTGGTGGGCCTTGAGCTCGTTTCGCCATCCTAAACTATAAACAAATAAAAATAAAAAAAGACCAGGGGCGACCAGAGGATGGGCAGCAGCGTTCTCTGAGTATTTAACCAACCAACTGCGATCGCCAACCCGACTGCCAAGCGTGACGATTATGGCATATCCCCCCAAACTGCTTGGGGGAGGCCTATGTCTAGCAATGGACTTCTTTCGGCTGAAATGATGATTATGTTAATGAAACAGTAAAGTAACAGTTACATTTCATTTTACATGTGGGCCCATTTCGTTCAATCTCCTTTACTATAACTACTATAAGGTGTCCCTTATTTTTTTTTTGCCTTGGAGAAATCCTCATGGACGCACTCCGCCCGGGGTAGGCGGAGCCAGTGTAGGACTCTTACCAACTAAAACCACCACGGTGTTCCTTCAGCTACCTTAGCCGGGGGCGTGGGAACTATTCTATATTCACACAACCACCTCTGACAGGTCCCGGTCCGCCACAAGCAGGCGAGCCCCTTCTCCCCGTGCGGCCTAACGTTGGCCGCACCCTCCTAGGCGGCGCACATGGAACACTGCACGCCACCTCACCTCAAGGGCCTTTACCAGCTGTGCCAGCTACGCCAGCTGCTGGTCGGGCAGCAGACTACCCCGAGTCTGCTGCTCGCAGGCACTACCTCCCGTAATTTTTTATAGAGGTTTTCTTCCTCGCGGTCCGGGCGGTGAAACCAAGACCCTCGGTCCCAAGAGGCGCGAGAAAACTACTTAGTAGGCACTCCTGGGATTACGAGATCGACGGGGGCAGGGAAAGACAGTCCCCCCGCTGCCTGCCCAGTGGCAGGGTGAGTTCTGAAATTATTTTCAGAATATTATTTCTTCTAATGAAAAAGAAATATGGGGAGGTATGTACCTAAACTTATAAGTACCTACTAAGAGATACTATCGCGGATTGCTGCATTAACACGAACTTATAAGTTAAGGTAAAGTAAATACTCACAAACAAGCCAGACTTTGGAAGCGTAGCTTCAATACATTCTATACCAACACGCTGATACATAAGTTCAAAGTACACTTTAAGTGCATTTTTATTAGCTAGATCAAAACCCTTTCTAAAAGCTTAAGCTCAAAGTTGGCTATTTGGGGCCCAGAGACACATATGTAGTTTAATTATTTCTCTTAACAGACAACTTTAATTATTATATAGCTATCAATGATATTTAAAAGTATAGACTTGTCATACCCTAACAAAACCATCGAAAAACATGTACCGTGTCCAGCGGCAGCACAATATATATAAACTAGTACAAATTAAATAAGTTGGTTACTTCAAGTTACTTTCGCGTCTTAATTGGAACTCTTTCTGTACACACATGACGGAATTTTAGTTTTTTTTTGTCACTGGTCACGCTCGGTGCCTTCCTTGACGCGGATTTATAGAAAATCGTCCTAATTAAGACGTTTTCGAGCCTTCGATTGCGAGCGCAAGTAACATATCTGTACTTTTATATATCATTGGTAGCTATTAATAACCTAATATATTATCAATCTTTGAATATTTAATAGAACTGAAAATCATACAGTTCTCAATAAACTATTGGTAGTTATACTTACAGCACTCGAAGGTATGATAGGTCTATCGCTGAATATCCTATGTGGATCGGAGTCCAGCCCAGGAGTAGACAGCTTACTGTATTCAACTATTGGTTTCTTATCTGTAACAAAAGCCTATCATTTATGTGTAATCTAAAGTAACGTAGTAACAACACAGAAGAACATCTACGAGTGTGCAGTCAACCACCTATTAATGGTAATAAAACCATTATAAGCGGAACTGGCTTACTATGTAAGTTTTATGAGAGACAGGCTCTGCTTATACTGAATTATTTACCATCGATATGTGCTTGTCTGTACGAAAAATCACCTCTGCTTCCTTATTTTTGCTTATCAGTCTTTCTATTGTCATGTCCACATATACATGTAAATAATATACAGGTTTGTTAATTCATTAACAACCCTGCAAGGGATGATTGTACAGTCAGAATAATATCGTCCTATCTAGGGTTTTAAAATCGCAACAAATAGCTATCAGACTATGAAGGAATGGATAAATATGTGCATATGTATAGAAGAGATAGCCCTAGTACCCATAGTTTAACTTTATGTTTGTTCTCGTGGCTTGGATCACACAGATGTTATAGGCAATTTTAAACCAGTCGATAAGCAGATTTTGCTTGTGACTGTAGTCATCAATTTGACTTTTATTATGACACCAACTTAGAATTAGTAATGCAAAACATCCGTTCCATAGAAAATGTTTCGTTTAATTGACCAAAATATATGAAACAGTTGTTTTTTTGCTTATGTGAAGTTGGTGTCATAATAAAAGTTTTTCAAATTGATGACGACTGTACGTCGACAGAACGACAAAGGTATTTTTTTATACTACAGGATGGCGAAACGAGCCAAAGGCCCACGTTATCGTTTGCCCATAACAACTTCAATACCTCCTAGGCTGGTAACACTTGAAATAGAAAACAGCCTTTACTGCTTATGAAATAAAGATGCTGATGTCAAACTGTTACCACTGACATGCGGTCAACCGTGCAATCATCTCTTAAATGATTATTTTACTGTATTAAATGTAACAAACCAAAAATCTTACCGTAATGACAAGGTATAATGTCAGGGTCTGTGTCTTCCCCGCTGCCCTCCATCTTCAGCTCGTACTGACTGCAGTAGTCCAGCTTCGGTGATGCGCAGTACGTGTTCAGGTTGTCCTGCTTAGAGAGAGACTCCACGCTTTGCTCCATGTATAGGGCGTTGCTGTGGAAGGTGCAATGAGCTGTAGGATATTAGTGGCAAGTTTTTTTTCAAGACTTACTTACTTATGATTAGGTTCAATCCGCCTATCTCCATCCCCTTTTGTTCCACGAACTATAGGCAAAATTCATATATCGTGTGGGCGAGCAAAGCTTTAATGAACTTTGTAAAGAGTTCTCATTTGATCCATTGACTTCAAAAAGCTCTACGGTACGCAATGACTTCTTTAGAATGACTGAATAAGTAATATTCAAGTATTTTATGTAATATTTTTCAACTCTAATCAATTCTAGTTTTTGTGTTTGCTAGTGATCGTTAAAATCAGTGTTAATTTTTTTTTTTTTTTTTTTCGTGGGGATATCCTCATGGACGCACTCCGCCCGGGGAAGGCGGAGCCAGTGTCGGACTCTTACCGACTAAAACCACCACGGTGTTCCTCTTCCAACCATTGGCCGGGGGCGTGGGAAACTTATAGTCGTCCAACCATCCCCGGCAGGTCCCGGCTCGCCACTAGTAGGCGAGCCCCTTCTCCCCGTGCGGCATCATCGGCCGCACCCTTCTCTTGACTGGCGCGCGCGGAACACGACGCGCCACCGTCACAGACCTTGACTGATCGGGCGGCGGGCTACCCCGAGTCCGCCGCCCGCAGGCCCACTCCTAGGGTGGCTGGAGGTCGGCGTACGCCCTCCTGCGACGCCCGGTCCGTCTCCTGCGGGTGGGGAGGGAGGTCGTTGCCTCTCGAACCCTCTCCGCCGCCTCCTTAGCGAGCATCACCTCCTCGCAAAAGGAGACGACGCCCTCCCAAGCGTTCTCGCTCCCAACCATAGCCAAAACAACAGCCAGAAGCGAGAGATCGCTGCCGCCTACTGCAGTTATAAGGTCACGGCGCTGCGTGGCCCAAGCTGGGCATTCCGCCAGTGTGTGCTGCGCCGTGTCCTCAAGGCAGCTCCCGCAGTGATGACACTGTGTTAATTTATCCTATTACTATCCGTGGAAACCTGTAATTGGCTTAATGTAGCCTATGCTAGCTGTTTATTAATTTTTATATAGCTGTTGGTTTTCCTAATTATAAATAAATAAACAAATAATAATAAAACTGGTGGCGTAGGGAACGCCCAACAGCGAATTTTAAAGGCAGCGACTGTCAGCGAAGCGGCGAGCAGTTTCAGTTACGCAGCATTTTAAACTTTATCTTCATTGCTAAAAAACAAAGTATCGTTCTGGCCACTGACTCTCTGACTGGCCAGCCGCTGCCAGCTGCTACGACATCGGTGTTGATTGAGCCTATTCATTCAGGAAAGATAAATTTAACTGTGACATATTGACTGCTACCTTCTGGCTCATAATTTTCAATATCATCATCATCATCATTTCAGCCGAAAGACGTCCACTGCTGGACATAGGCCTCCCCCAAGCATCGCCACAACGACCGGTCCTGTGCCTTCCGCATCCAGCGGATTAATATACAATATACACGCTGAAAATTTAGTCGGTTTGAAATCGAAGAGGGGTCATTGTACTCATCATTACGAACAACTGAAATCGCAAAAACAAATCATCTGATTCCTACTATTCCTTTGTCTGTTTACATAAATCGACATAATGGAGGGATCAGACATGCACAGCAAATACTGAGCTGGATCCCTTGCCACACATATTATGTTGTATACATGTTGTGTTCTCATTAATTTGTCCTGTTACCTTTGCATGTAATATGTATATTTTGTGTATGTGTGACAAAATAAATGGTTTAAATAGTTTAATCAGCTGTTTTATTTTCGCGATTTCGGGGTGGTCCCATAGTAAAAGTTGTTTGTAATGTTGAGTACAATGACTCTTTGCTTTCGATTCGACAAAATTTTCAGCGTAGATGCGCAGAATAAAACAAAAAAGTAAATCATTTATCTCAAGATGCAGATTTTATGGTGAAAAGCCATGGAGAACTCTTATAAGCAATCCTTTAAAACATATTAAAATAAGATATAATTTAGCAGCACATTTGCTATGACGGAACATAATAAAACAAAAGATTACCAGAATAAATTGATCACAGTAGAGTATTCAAATAGTTACATATTATTCAAACCTAGAACTACATACAGATCACAAAAGCTTTAATTAAATCTATAAAAAGTACTCTAAAAGTAAATCTCGAACCAAAAAAAAACAGCTACAAGAATCCGATAGGTAAGGTATTTTAGTAACGTGACCTTCAAAGGCCGACGACAAAGCCTCTATAACCGAAACCTCTTCAGATCTCTAATACTCTTATGTATTCATGTGTATGTATATTAGATACGGAGGAACCAATCCTGCTACAAGGATAATCAGAGCTTTAAAAATAAAATACAATTTAGAGGTTACTAAACCTGTGTACAACGCGTTTCCCTGGAACATAACACGTATTTTTACCCGACTACGGTAAAATTCATAGAAATCTAAATAATATGGTAATAGAAATGTTATCTACTGTCTCTTAATACGAGAACGCATGTCACCAGTTTTCCGCCACCAACACATAAATACGGAATCACACCTACCACGTTTCTAGCATTCAATGCAAAATAAACAAAGCACAAAAAAACCGCTGCTAAATATGCTGCCAAATACAATTTTAGTGACTCTGCGTTAAAACAGCACTGATGATCAAGCAAACGGTTCGCGCACTGGTGTCCTAAAAGACACATGTACGCGGCAATAAGATCACGCGCCTTTTTTTTTTCTTTTCGAATGGACATTCGCAGATGGTACCTGGATGAGTACCCCTACTGCTTAAGGTCCAGGACGCCGCGGAATGATAGTGAACGAGAAACAAAATACGAAGCTTGCTGGGAAGGAGAAGTGCGGCATGAAGTTGACGCCATTCCGAATGAAAGTGCATTTAAGCAAAAAAAAAATATTACTCAGAAAATATGTGTATTTTCGATAAAATGGGTTTTTTTATGATCGAGCCAAATAAGTGCATTCATGTTTTGGACTTAATAATATTGTCATGTCTATCCTTGAGTAACACGTATTTTAATTTCAGTACCATAGAGTGAGTAGTTTTTGAGCGGGATTCGCTTTAGTTTGTTGAATTAAGAGTTTCGGCCCCTTAACCGGGCGAGTGGCGTAGAATATAATTTATAATTTATTCATTTATTCCTCTCACAATGGATTATATACACATTTATTATAGGTACAAGACTACATAGTTCACATTGTGAGAGCTGGTGCCTGCTGTGGGTTCGTAAAAACCTGTGTTACAGGTCACCAGGCCCCACTCAGTGGCTGCATACAATCTTGGCTCCCTGTGTTGATATTTAATCTAATACATCAAGTTGAAATAAACAAATTTACTAAAGCGCTAAGATGACGCTAAGCAAAAGATGAAGACAATTTTTTATTTTATTTTTTAAAGGAAAGAAAAATAAGAAAGCAGATTGTGTCACAAAACTTATTAGACTGTTGGTAGGTATTGAAGTATGCGTGGTGCGACTGGATGTGTAGATTAATGATTTGTGAATATGAATGTTTGTGTAAGCGTTATATTATTGTTAGAATCTAGATAAGCCATAAACACAATATAGGTACTTTATATTTATGAGACAACCATACAATACCTTACAATACGCGTAACTAAGGAGTTAATGCTAAATTTATATTTTAAATTAGGGGGTGAAGAAAATTTTCTGTGTCATCGTAGCTAAGGGTTTTTAAGAATGTGGTCACTTTTTGTTTGCAGCTGGGTTTGGATAGTGGGTAAATATCATGACATTCATTTATTTTATTGTAGAGGTAATCCCCAAGGTAGCAGAAACATTTGTGAGAGAGACTTGTACGGAACAATCGTGTTGTACATACAGTACCCTTGCGTCGTTTACCTTTCAATCGTTCTGGATCATAGCCTAGCTGTAGATGTTTTTTGATGACAGTGTGCAAAACGAATGTTTGTCTTACAGATAGTACATCCCACTTTTTGTACAAGTCAACTGTAGGAAAACGGAAAGGAAGACCAGCAGCAACCTTGAGTATAGCACGTTGAGCTCTTTCTGCCTGAATTAGGTGTGTTTTAGCAGCGCCACCCCAGGAGATGATGCAGTAGTCAACCAGCGACTGACACAAGGCATAGTAGACCGTCTTGATGACACGATGGTTGGCTACATGTCTTAGTGTCTTAAAGATATATATAAGTTTGCGCAACCTTGTCACCAAAACGTCAATGTGTGGTTTGAAGCTAAGGCGTTGGTCTATAATAACTCCAAGGTATCTTAAGGAATCTGACCTTTGGAGGAAGGGACATAAACATAACTGGTCCCAAGACCCACATGTGTGTGCTGTGATGGAAAGAGAAGGTGGTGGTAGCACATTTGATCTTAGTGCAAATTCCATATATTTGGTTTTAGTGACATTAAGTGTAAGCAAGTTACCTTGCAACCATACCATACCAGAATCCCGTTAGGGACTCCATCTGCCGAAATTGCACGAGGCTTTGCCACTTCTATTACCTTTATTTAGATTTCTATACCCAAACCAAACGAAGGGTTATGATTTTAGCAGGATAAGTAAAAAAAGTCATATAAATCTTACGTGGATGGAGGATGCTTATCAATATCGTGTCTCCTGGCTGCATGCCGTCGATACAACGCTGTGATCACACCACATACTCCTGTGCACAGCAAGGCGGCTACTGATAGTAGAGAGACCAGCATTGGAGACAGAGGGATCGATGTGCTCACGCCTGCTGTAAAAGACACTCGATTATTTTACATCGTCTTCAATATTGCTTGTGCAAGTTAACATGGCAATAGCGGATATTGACCTAACTTTTATCCCCTAGTTTATAAACGTTATCGCTACCCGTATCAATCTGTTGATGATGTCGTCTAGCTAGCATATCATTATACATTATTATTTTGAGGAAAGAGGTAGGGGTCTTGAACGCCCCAAGCCACTGCGACATGGTAAGATCTATTGTGACACCTCTTGCAGCATTACAGCACTTCTCCAAGCTGCAAGTCAATCATGAAGTCGACTATGACTTTTCGGGAGGAGGATTTGATCTCCTGCGTTTAGATGACGTGGCCTCCAAGATGCTGGGTTCTTATTTAGTGCACTGCATCACATTCGCATAGGATATGGATGGGCGTCTCATCATTATACATGGGTTGCTATTACAGTTGCTTACAGTCAACGTAGCCACTACCACAATACGCCATTGATAATAATGTCACAAATTTCCCGGAGTAATTCTATGTGTGGTTGTTGAAAAGGAAAGGTCAACGTCCGCTATTGCCTTAGTGCACAAACTATAAATAGTCATACTGATAGCCCAAGTTATATAAGCATTACTAAGCCCGTGGTTTGGCTTAGATTTAATATTCCAATTTTGCACTTGTAAGTCAAGAACACGCATTACGTACAATACACGGTGAATTAACGGTGATAAAAATCAGCTGATCCTTAATTTGTGTTCACATAAATTGAGAAAATATAGGGATCAGCTGATTTTTTTTCGCGATTTCAGGTTTGGTCCTATAGTAAAAGTTGTTCATAATGATGAGTACAATGACCACTTTTAATTTCCACATTGCAATGCATTTAGGGTGTTAATGCGGTTGCCGCGCTACTGCAGTGCTTGCGGCATGTTCGCAGAGGCGAGAATAGATGGCTTTCACGCTATCATGCGCAAACATGCGCTTCCATTATGCGCAGGGTACTTGCCAGCCCCAACAGCATCCTAAAAACTATAGCAGACAGATGGGATAGCCCCATACTGGGGCATTGGATAAAACAGATATTACCTTACCCTGTGGCATAATTTTAAATTAGATTGTTCTTTTCTAACATTAGTTTCTAAGTTACTTGCGTACTAACCAAATGGACTTGCGGTCTGAAACAAATGTTTTTTCTCCCATTCGCTCGGAAATTGGTTCATTATTAAAAAAAAAGAATACATCAATCGGCTCTTTTCCGTACGCAACGAAATAACAGGCCAGTAATATCCAACACGACAATAATAGAATTGCTGGACGGTTTTTTTTTTAAATTATGCTACTGAAGTTTTTAAGTACACACTTATATAAATTAGGTGTTTTTAGGTACAAAATATTTATCATTATAAAGTCTGAATGCGCATTTTTTTTGCTTCAAAATTTGAAAATAGTACAAGAACCGCGCGCGGGTGAAATGGCGCGAATGAAAATTAGATACTGTTGAATTAATTTGAATATTGTTTCCTCGCAAATGAGAGAAAAGTACTATACAAGTCTCGGCCGAAATAGGAATTAACGGCCTCGTTTAGCTAAAAAGGAATCGGCTAGCGCGTCATCCTTTTAAAATCACTTGGGAATATTTCATTCCAATAGGTATCACTCGGCCGTAAATTGTTTCATTTCAGGGCTCGACAGTAATGTACTTTATTTACAAACCACGATTCATGTAAACGTGTTATCTGTCAGTCTCTAATTACAAATTACGTATAAAACACCCAGTAATCCCCATGGGGGCCATAAGAAGATCCTAATGAGGTGTGCCAAGGGAACGGACAGCTGCATCCACGTGTGGCCTAATGACATCATCCTACCCACTGAGCATGATAATTATGGTGGTTCGCTCGAATATTACGGGGATATATCCAAACGGTAGATGTTTTCCGGGCGGTATAATAAATATAATAGATCCTTGTTTTTTTGTGTTACGTAACAAATTACATGACAAATTACCAACGACTACACAGCCCATAGACGCCTCATAACAAGCGACCGATGTCTGCAACACATCTATGAAATTTCACTTATATAGGTCGCCACTATTCGCCACTTGAAATCGTCAAATCAGTTTCGACCACTTATATGATCCCTCAAAACTGCCGCGTTAGTGTATAGCCAATAACCGCCTTGGTAGGGCCAATCGGATTGCAGCACCCCGCCTCAGCTAGTGGTAGAATTTATTGTACGCATTATATTCAAGATTTGGGACTTTGTCCAGCGGTGGACGTTTTTCGGCTGAAATGATGATAATATTGAACAATAGGTGTCTATTGGGCTGTATGGTCGTTGCAAATTACATATCTCAATAAAAAGTAAATTCTAGCAAATTCTTAACTGCCAGAGGCATCTGGAATATAAATTCGTTCTGTTCATCACAACAACGAACGGCCTTCTTAGATCGTTTCGTTTTTTAGGGTTCCGTATTTTTTAAAAACTTTTTGTTTCTTTTATAAACAGATTTCGAAAATTATTTTTTTATTTGAAAGAATATACTTCCAGATTGGTCCCATTTTTATCAAAATCCAGTTTTGTTGATGGGTTCCATGTGGAATTGAGGGAACTCCTCAAATATTATTGGCATACATATAGCGATTTCGGTATATTCATCAACAAGTCAAGCATTTGCATTCAGAAAGTATAATTTGATGAAGATCTGATGAAGGTCTTTGGAGATAAAGAAGGGAACTCTTTAATGGATGACAGCAAATCATCCGGGATTGCAGCAATCGCTTGTCTTTCTATTGTTAATGCCACTCAATATAGAAAAATAAAATGAACTTCAAAAAAAGTAAAAACCGACTTCAAAAAGAATAAATTAATAAAATTCGTGTGAAACAGTTTAGGAAGTCGATGCCAGTTTTTTTTTCTTAAATCAATCCGAATCAAAGGCACCTACTTCCTAAACTGTTTCACACAAATTTTATTATTTTATTCTCTTTGAAGTCGGTTTTTACTTTTTTTAAAGTTTATTTTCCTAAATACAATACAATACACTTTAAATTAAAATTTTCCAATAATGGTATAACTATGGGTTTGCACCAAAAAACATTTAACATGTAATGTCTCGAAACTTGTCATATGAAACTAATGTCACAACTTGTTTTGTAGATTGTTACGTTCGCACTGCATAAATCTGGGTAAATTTTGTGACAGATTTAAGATTTGTTGTTGGCTGTGTTTGCACTGAATAAAAACTTATACATTGACATGTTTGTCTATAGATTTGTCACGACGTTTGCACTGATGCTTAATCGCTTAATCATGTGTCAAAACTTGTATAAATCTCATTTTTTGTGTTATCCAATGAGGTCGGTAAACATGTATGGCCGAAAGCAGATACTTTGAAGTGTATCGAAATTTATTGTGAAACATGTCAATAGACTATGAAATGTCAAACAAGTTTCGTTTCAACAAGTTGTGTGATAATGCGAACGCGATTCGATACAGTGATAGAAAACTGACTTTTCAACATGTTTTTATGTGAATGTTTCGTCTCAGTTACAACAACAACAACAACGATAAGGGCGAACTTATTTTCATTACTTGGTTACCAAACTGATTGCTGTTGAGAATTTCCTTAGAAAAAATAACTAATTAATAACATTTTGTGCAACCTGGAAATTCAACCTTAAGCTCTATGCTTAAGCTCGGACTTGCCTACCAATGAGACATATTCATTTATTTACATTGTTCATAACTATTCATGTCACCAAGCCGTCAGACAAATTTCGTGTAATTTTCTCAAATGGGGTCACTAAACGAGGCTTTGACCGGTCAACATAGATTTATTTCACTGTCACTTCACGTTCGAATCATTCTCACAAAAAATTGCGTAGAACCCAATATTTTTTATCGTTGAAAACTTTTTTAGGAACGTATACACCGGCGTTCAACGATGTGTAATAAAAACTCGATGGTTTAAAATTAAATTTTGTCCAACTTATTCAATTTGGAGTCCAAACCATTTTGGTACAATGTATTGTAAATAATTTAGTTTTGAAATGAAAGCCGATCCCAATAAAGTAATGCCAGCTTCACGATCATGCCGCTGGATCCAGCGGCATGATCAAATAAGCTGGACGGTGTGTATATCGTTAGTATATATTCTATGGTGTGGGCGAATTTTTGGAAAGACAAATGCCACTTGACGGAACAATCTGCCAACTGTCATGCCGCAGTATCAGCTGTGATGCCGAAGTGATAAGAAAATGTTGTAAGCCCCATGTAATAGGGGACGAGCCTATTGCCATTACCTCGGGAACAAATCCAGACTTCGAGCTGCTACAAAATCCAAAACGGTGCGGTTCAAAATCGCACTAATATAAAACTCAATTTCTCTTTTATAAACTTACCAGTATACTTATCAGGTGGTCTGATGGCAACAGTGTACAGCGTCACTTCCTCACTCCTGCCCTTAGCGTTGGCAGCATACAGGATGAGGGTGTAGCTGGACCTGCTGTCTAGGTCGTGGACCTCGAAGGTAGGCGTGTGGTTAGACGTGATGTTTGCTCGGACCTAAACAAAAAGTTACTTAGCATCATTGAGTTCAGGTTATAGACACAATCACTATCTGAATTTGTCGTAAGGTTAAGAAGACGTGTAGTATTGTATCAAATTAATTACTGGCTAGTGAAAGGGAGGTAGTTATAATCATTACCAGGCATAATTTTTCCGTAAAACTGACATTATTACTTATAGAAAAATCCTTTGACATTTGCTTCTTTGGCAGTGATAGCCTAGTGGTTGAACGCTTGCCTTCCATGCAGGAGGATGTGAGTTCGATCCCGGCCCGCACCTCTGACTTTTCGAATTTATTCATGTGCGGATTTATATTCGATTATCACTTGCTTTAACGGTGAAGGAAAACATCGTGAGGAAACCTGCACACCTGAGAGTTCTCCATACTGTTCTCGATGGTGTGTGTAGTCTGCCAACCTGCACTAGAGGCCCGTGCCCAGCAGTGGGACAGTAATTAAAAATAAATGTTATAATGATATTTTATGATTTGCTTCTTTTTATTCTGTTAGCATGGACTACCTATACAAATATAGCTCGTGCTCATGCATGTAGCGGGGCTGAAATCAACTCTCGCGTAGGCTCTATTACGTTAACACCAACACTAGCCACCACCACCAACGACCACCCACCACCACTACCACCACTACCCTCCACCTACCACCATCTGAACACCAGCTTGATTAAAAATCGAATCTAGGATCACGCGTCTGCGATCACGAAACCAATGAGACACTAACATAATTATAGCATTTAATTGCGTCAGGTAATTTTCCTTGATTGCATCTATTGTACGTTGTTTAATTACGGCAGTGACATAGTATGCACATTATGTACACTGCTGTTAATTAGATACAAATACAAAACAAAATACTTGTCAATAATAAATAGGACGCAGTTCTTAGTTTTCCGGACAGAATACCGTATGAGCCTATCAAAGAAATTATTGATTTTACTTCTGCATCAGAAATATCAACCTGCTCAGCCGTTATGGAGTAACAAAATATCAGATTATCAAATCTTTCTGTTGAGAATTATACATACATACATACATATTATCACGCCTGTTTCCCATTGGGGTAGGCAGAGACTATGGATTTCCACCTGCTACGGTCCTGACATACCTCTTTCGCTTCATCTACGTCCATTAACCTCGTCATGCATGCTCGTCGGTTTAGAGAACTCTTAACCTGCCATTTTTTGAGAACATCCGCAATTTGATCGCGATACGTTCGCCGAGGTCGTCCCCTTCCAACTCTTCCATCAACACTCGCTTCGTATACTTGTTTCGTCAATCTCCTCTCGTCCATCCTCTCTATATGTCCAAACCGTCTTAACATACCTTTCTCAATCTTTGTCACTACATCTTCTTTCACTCTACAACGCTCGCTTATCACGTTATTTCTTACTTATTTGTTTTGAGAATGATGGATAGATAAAAAGTTTATTTAGCACAAAACAAGACAAAAGACATACAAGTAAAAAGACAATACAAATACACAACTTGGTACACAGCTTGGTTTCTTATATGGTAGTTATAAGAAAAATAAATAAATAAAACTTCACAAAAGACTTAAAAAAAGGAACTTGAAAAACTCGGAAGAAAACACAGTGACTTATTGTTATATGCCTATGTGTAACTTCATCATCATCATTTCAGCTGATAGATGTTGACTGCTGGACATAGGCCTACCCCAAAAGGGGGGAATTGCCATAATCGACACGCTTGGCAGGCGTGTTGGCAATCGCAGTTGGTTGGTTAAATACTCAGAGAACGCTGCTGCCCATCCTCTTGTGAATCCCTTAGTCGCCTTTTGTGACACCCATGAGAAGAGATAGGGTGGTGCAATTCTTTATGTTCGGCACCACTCTGAACATATACCATACGTAATTTACTGTAAACTAAAGGTATAAGTGTAGAGTATGTATGAATGTAAACAGCCACTTACCATCAGCGAAGGCAGTTCCAGCACCTCCATATAGAACACCTGCGGCAGCCCCCCATCGAAGCCTTCCAGACACTCCACCAGCAGCGCGACAGAGCTCTGGTTCACCACCGAACAGTTCTGCAGGGCCGTGGGGTTCCCTGCTGAAACCGACTCGATTTAGGAACATCGTCCACAGTCACCACATAACTTAAGGTGCGTCAGCGCTGGTTTGTACACGGACGAGCAAGGTTTTGTTGGCTTCACTATGATTGTTCGCAGCACTTCGTATATATAGTAGTAATAGAGCTCCTTTGTGAAAGAGCTCGTCCGGGGAAGTACTACCACCGTGCCTACTTCTCCGCCAAATAGTGATGCTTGCATTGCTGTGTTTCGGTCTGAAGGGTACGGGTGCCGGTGAAATTACAATCACATAGTTCATAGTTATTTATTGATAATAGTAATTATTATAAGTCACATTTTAAGTAAATAAATTACACACATGAGACTTTCCACCTTCATGTCTCAGTTTGGCGAACCGACTTGCGGTACCATTTAGGCAACAGCCTAGGTGGTATTGCAGTTGTTATGGGCAAAGGTAACCACTTAACATCAGGTGGGCCTTTAGCTCGTTTCGCTATCCTATACCATAAAAAATAAAATAAAAAAAAAACCAAAAATAAAAAAAACTATGTCTGTGGATGAATCCCAGACCATAACTATACAATATTTTCTGATGTGCCTCAGGGATTCTATTAAGAAGGTGGGCAGCTTTATCAGAATACACCATCATCATCAATCTGTCTGTCGTCTGATAAGATTGGCCTTTTTATGGTATAAGATAACAAAATAAGCTACACGATGTTAAGGCTTTACCTTTGCCCATAACAACAGAAATACCAACTTACGCTGTTACTTAAATAGAAGTCCAATACTTGCAAGTCGCGTCACCAAAACTAAGAAATGAATAAAAGTCTCATAATATGATTGTAATTTTGATCATATCATGATTGTAATTTCATCGGCACTTGTTTCTAATTTTTATGCCAGTAACTTCGACCAAAATAATAAGATAGACGGAGCTCATGGAGCGCGTAGATCTAGAAACTAAAGCCAGAAAAGGGAATACTAAATGGTGAAGAAATACCTACTATTCCGACCACAGTATTCGCGAGCCACGATCGGGAGCGTCAATCTTATTATTTTGGACTGAGGATTAGGACAGTGTATAGTATTCCTTTTTCTGTCTTCAGTTGCTAGTTCTACGCGCTCCGTCTATCTTATCCTTTTCGTCTGAGGTCAGTAACTCTTGTTGCTAGTCTACTGAAGCAGCTGAGTAGAGGTTTATAATGATTTTATTATTTGTAACGCATTTACGCATGCGGAGCGAAATCTAACGATTTAACGATTTGTGGAATGAAAAAATCGCTCACGAGCAAGATTCGAACCTGAGACTCCTGGCTCAGTACGCCAGGAACACTGTAGTATTCACGGTAGCTTAGTGGCTAAAGCACTAGCGTACTGAGCCAGGAGTCGCGGTTCAAATCCTACTCGTGAGCGATTTTTTTCTTTCCACAATTTAAATCGTTAGACAAATTCAAGACTTTTTCTGGTTGATCATATGATGATTTACCTGCAGCCACGAGCTTGTACAAGCAGGGAGCTTCCTGCCTCCCTACGGCGTTGGTGGCCGAACATAGAACCGTGCCAAAGTCCATGTCAGTAGTCGGTGTGTAGCGGAGCGTTGAGGAGTTGCCGAAGACCGTGTATAAGCTGGTGGGAGAAAGAATATGATGACGTTATTGTATTCACTTGACTTGTGCTCTGTTTGCTTGATAGTTGATCTATACAGATAACAATATTTCAATATTGGTCCCTGCGTGAAGGAAAGGCACTACAATTATTAGAGACGGTTCACACTAAACGTCACTCTTTCGTCGACTAACTATACGTATGAACTGTCCCTTAGTTTTGGGTCTGACAAGTTCATTATTTTTTTTTTGTAAATTAACCCACAGTACTCTGCCAAACTTACTACTCAAACTTACTAACTACAGACTTATATTGGTGACGATATGTCATCTATTAATAATTTACTAATAATATTTCATCTAAGCTGATCACGGGGTCAACGACCACGCGATGCGCATCTTTGATTTTTTACAATCTGGCAGAAACTTCTCAATTAGGAACAAATTTTCTGAAATTCTCATTATGTTTTATCATGCAAAACATGTGTCTGTAAGCATTTAAATTGACCATCCAAAGTTCTGCCAAAAATTCTATTTTATATGTTTAAAATTTTCAGTGTATAACTGGGGCGCCCCCATTTTGTATCTTATTTTGTGCCAAAATGTATGTGTTTAAAAATAATTAGTTTCATCGTTTCTGTTATTTCTAAAAAAAATACTATATAAATATATATGTATAGTATACCTAGGACAAACTGCCCAGCTAGGTAAGTCCAACTTCGAGAAAGAGGTCAATCGTCGAATCCGACTCGGTTGGGTAGCGTTAGGGAAGCTACGCAATATCTTCTCGTCCATAATACCGCAGTGTTTCAAGACGAAAGTCTTTGACCAGTGTGTGTTGCCAGTAATTACTCACAGCACTGAAACGTGGTCGCTCACAATGGGCCTCATAAGAAGCCTCAAAGTCACTCAAAGGTCAATGGAGAGGGCTATGCTCGGAGTGCCCTGCATGATCGAATCAGAAATGAGGAGATTCGCAGGAGAACGAAAGTAACTGACTTAGACCGAAGAATTGCCAAACTTATGTGGCAGTGGGCGGGGCACATTGCTCGCAGAACAGATAGCCGATGGGGCAGTAAAGTTCTGGAGTGGCGACCGCGTACTGGAAGGCGCAGCGTGGGTAGGCCCCCCACAAGGTGGACCGACGACCTGGTGAAGGTCGCAGGAATCCGCTGGATGCGGAAGGCGCAGGACCGGTCGATGTGGCGATGCTTGGGGGAGGCCTAAGTCCAGCCTATGTCTTTCGACTGAAATGATGATGATGATGACTATATAAACCAACAACCTCCTATCTGAAAGATTGGCCCCAGAAGGCAAAAGACAGGTGTGTGTTTTATTTATCATTAGATAATGATAATTCGGTACCCATCACGTTTGCGAAGTTTCGGTAACTAATTTGATTTATCTATATACCTATGTTTCGTATTTATCAGTCGTAATCAAGCCTTGACTGCCTCGTTGTTCTAGTGGTTGCAAGCGCGACTGCTGAACGTGGGGTCCTGGGTTCGTTTCCCGGGTCGGACAAAGTGCTATTGGGTTTTTCCATTAGGAAATTCTCAGTAGCAGCCCGGAGTCTGGATTTGTGCCCGGTCAATGGCAATAGGCTCACCCCCTATTACATGGGACTATAACATAACTGGCGAAATGTGGGTGTACTATTACACCTCTGCATACCCCTTCGGGGAAATACAGGCGTGATGTTATGTTATGTTATGTAATCAAGCCTACTATTCAAGTTAGAATTGCCGAACTAGACCAGTTCAATTCAGCAAATCTGGAGATACAATGACAAAACACACGACTGTCCACTTCAAAGCACCATAAAACACTAAGCATACTAAGGGTGCGTGCACATAGAAGCGGGTTCCCGGTACAGATAAATCGGCAGGGATCCAGTTTGTTTTAAGGCACAAACATCCTTCGTTTACAAGTGTGTTCCCACTGTATTATCTGTGTGGTTTACCGCTACCTATATAAGTAGGGTTGAGTATATCTGAACGAATGATTGGGGGTCATTCACCTCAAGGTAAACATCAGGTAGGTTGAGATAAAGATCGATATAAGAAAAAGACACCTTACCCATAACATAAGCACAAAGAATCTTTGGAAATTAAATCTTATAGGGCATTATTCGACATCGTTAGAATCGCGCAAACAGCGTGTTTATATGCAGCGCCATATTGTCTGCCAAACACACAGTACCCATAAGTACGTACTCCTACAAGTACTCGCGAGACTCGTCTGAAACACGCGTCAGTACCATGTCGTCAGAGTATATTGGTCCCCAGTACGTCACAAACGCGCTAACTGCTCAAGGCAAGCTCTTCTCTACTACACTAATTGCTTTTCCTAATATGGAGTATTTAGTGACCAAAACTCTTGCTGTCTAGCTCGTTAGCAGGGTTAAAACTTTAGTTTCACTGATCCGATATACATAACCTACTGTTTTATTCAGTGTACTTTATTTTTCAGGCTTTATTTTATGTGAAAGTTCGGGAATAAACCAGAATAAATGTAACAAACTCTAGACCACGGAGCCGTGATCTACCTCAAAGTTTAGAATCTGTTATCTTTGCCATGAAAACAAAATTTTGAGAGTTAAATCATATTAGATTCGAAAGGTAAATAAATATTTTTGGGACATTTTTACACAGCAGAATCCAGTCCCAGACTAAGCAGAGCTGGTGCTATGGGTACATGTCAGACTAGACTTTTTTTTTGTAAATACATAGTTACATACATACATATTATCACGCCTGTTTCCCATTGGGGTAGGCAGAGACTATGGATTTCCACCTGCTACGATCCTGACACACCTCTTTCGCTTCATCTACGTCCATTAACCTCGTCATGCATGCTCGTCGGTTTAGAGAACCCTTAACCTGGCATTTTTGAGAACATCCGCGATTTGATCGCGATACGTTCGCCAAGGTCGTCCCCTTCCAACTCTTCCATCCACACTCGCTTCGTATACTTGTTTCGTCAATCTCCTCTCGTCCATCCTCTCTATATGTCCAAACCATCTTAACATACCTTTCTCAATCTTTGTCACTACATCTTCTTTCACTCCACAACGCTCCCTTATCATGTTATTCCTTACTTTATCTCTCAAAGTTACACCACACATACTTCTCAAAGCTCTCATTTCTACTGCATTTATTCTGCTTTCATGTTTCTTCTGCCATACCCAACTTTCACTACCATACATAAGTGTAGGCACTAACACTCCCCCATGAACAGCCAGCCGTGCCTTTTCCGACACTTTGCGGCTGTTCATGAAGGTGTGTAGTGCCCCATTCACCTGATTACCAGCACTCACTCTCCTTTCAATGTCCTTCACATGCTTGCCATCTCTCGTAAACATGGAACCCAGGTATACAAAATCTTTCACTTGTTCCACCTTTTCGTCACCTATCAAAATATTTCACTCTGTCATAACTTCTTCCTTTTCAAAAACCAAAACTTTTGTCTTACTAACATTAACTTTCATTCCTTTACTCTTCAAAGCACCATCCATAATTGTTACCATCTTCTGTAACTCCCCCTCCGACGATGCAAGGATAACTTGATCATCGGCATAGAGGAGACATTTGACAAGTAACCCATTCATTTCTAAACCATTTTCACTCTCTTTCAAATCTTTCAAACAACTGTCCATGAATAGATAGAACAGACACGGCGACGCTACACATCCCTGTCTCACACCCTTATCGATGCTGAACCAGTCAGAGTAGGTCAAATACATAGTTATAATAATATAACTAAATAACTAATAAATAAAAACACGCATTGGAGGTACTGTAAGTCCATCATCAGATCATCTCGATGGTACCAAATTGCATTGTCATCCCGACTACATATACTTGATGCAGGAGGCATCAATTATTTGCCGTTCCTACGTGCAACACTGTCTCGCGAGCCTTCTCTCCCATACCTCGCACACTCACTGCAATTAACGCCCTCTTAGACGCCAAGTCTGACTGCGATGTGTTTGCCGACGAATGGAACACGATTTTGTCAGTATGTATGGAGTACTGCGAGATGAGTGTATGAAAGTATGTATTATTAATATTTCATATAATTATTTAATTTTTCTTTAATGTTATGTTAATTAATTTAATTTTTGTCTTTAATTTTTGTAATTGGCATCCAGCAGTTTTAATTAAAGTAAAATAAAAAATAAAAAAAATACTTGCAAAGTTTCAAATCGATACGACAATAATTAGAAGTAGGTTAAAATCGACTTTCGAGATTTGTTTACATGATTAGTTAGTTACAAGTGAAGCTATGTGTAAGCGTTTTAGTAAAAAGTCGGTTTTGCTGCTCTAGATGCCTAAACCCAGCCTGCAATTCGAACAAACGAGCCTTCGGCCAAAGGTGCGACCAAAAACCAAGTAATTGAAAAGTCATGATTCCCCGAAAAAAATCCGCAAAATGTGCGTCGGTAAAATATACTATTGACTTTTTCTTAAATTAACGTTTTAATTTCTCCAAGTGTATACATATTTGTGCAACTGACTGTACACTAAGCCTTTAAAAGGTTTTCACATAACATAACATAACATCACGCCTGTATTTCCCCGAAGGGGTAGGCAGAGGTGTAATAGTACACCCACATTTGCCAGTTATGTTATAGTCCCATGTAATAGGGGGCGAGCCTATTGCCATTGACCGGGCACAAATCCAGACTCCGGGCTGCTCCTGAGAATTTCCTAATGAAAAAACCCTATATTACTTTGCCCGACCCGGGAATCGAACCCAGGACCCCACGCTCAGCAGTCGCGCTTGCAACCACTAGACCAACGAGGCAGTCAAAAAAGGCAGAAAAGGTTTTCAGTTGTTTCAATTACTCATAGATAAATAGTGTATACTTTATTATAATAAAACAAAGTTTAACCGGATTAAAACGCGTATATTATTTAAATTGGTTTAACAAATTAATTAATTTAATTGGAGACAAACAAATCCTTAGCTTTTCTTGATATACAACTTATCCATAATCCTGATCATTCTGTTAGTCATACAGTGTATAGAAAGCCTACCCATACAGACAGGTACTTGCGCGGTGAATCTCACCACCATCCTTGTCAGTTAGCTACCGTGGCCAAATCTTTGTTACAGAGAGCACACCGCATCTGCGATGCCGACCACCTGGCAGGGGAACTTTACCATGTGAAGCATGTTCTCAAGCATAATAACTTGCAAGCTCCACATCCTCATCGCAAACGCCGCCTGAAACCCAGCACAGTTGATCGTCGACCTGCTGTTCTACCATTCATCAAAGGGGTCACCGACAGAATTGGTCATATCTTGAAGCGTGCTTCTATCAAAACCTATTTCAAGCCCCAAAGAAAGATCAGCCAACTCCTCAGACCGGTGAAGTGTCACATTCCCTTACAAGAGGCAGGGGTCTACAAGATTGATTGTGATTGTGGGTTATCATACATAGGGCAAACAATGCGTAGTATAGCCACTAGAATTAAAGAACATATAGCTGATGTCAAGAACAGACGCTCCACAAAGTCTGCAGTGTGTGAACATGCCCTAGACAAACCCAACCATTTTCTTCGATTTGATAAACCACAAGTTCTGGCGAAGGAAAACCGATATGTACCTAGAATGCTCTGTGAGGCTATTGAAATTAAAAAACATCCTAATTTTAATAGAGAAGATGGTTGGCAGCTACCACCTGTTTGGAACCCAGTCCTAAAAATAATCAAGTCCCAAACAGCACGCAACACTGTAAAAGATAATGATATTGTGAGTGATTACTGCGTGCATCGAAACGATTTTAATTAATAATATTGTACGGTAGATTAAAATATTTTTTTTGAAATATTTGTAAAGACGCTTGTCATCTTAGTCTACCTGCGACCACGAAATGCTGCAAAGCTTTCGAAACGTTAGGGAAACCAATTTAAATAATATACGCGATTTAATCCGGTTAAACTTTGTTTTTTTATAATATGTAGTGATCGCGAAAACCTAAGAAGTTATTATGTATACTTTATTGTTTGTACACCATAAAAATAAAAAGCATTAACCTCCTTCTGGGGCAGTCGGGGGAAAAATAAAGTTATAACACACTTGAGCACAGTACTAACAATTGGCAGTATTACCGCTTGAAGGTACTCATTTTTGTTAAAATTAAAAAGATTATCTTCAAAACGTACCTTGAAGATATCTCTGCCTGCTCTCCGGAGCTGTTGAAGAACCAGCTGAAGTAAGTAGGAGGTGGACTGGAGTCTACCACGCATTGTAGCATGATTGTCTCCATCTTGAGAGCCCCGTACACTTCTCCCTCATTCAGTGTCTTGCACATTGGAACGTCTAGGTGTAAAAAAAATACGTTATAAATAGCAAAGCAAAGACACAGACATAATAATTTTATTTATTTTTTATTCTTCAGGACAACAAACAATTGCGCAATAATGCATAATACAAATAAAAAGATCATACAAAACTTAGGTAATCACGCAACCAGCACCGTTATCCACAAAATAATACATACAATTTTACAAATACAGCAAGCACTTTTGCAGACAGAATTAATGTATATCTAATTATGAGCAAAAATGAATGTAGGTAGGTATACAAAACTTGCATAATTATGCATAATTTGAAAAAGGAGCTTACAATTCATTTATCAAAACATTTTTTTGTGACATGGTTTTTATATTAAATAGACAAAGTGCTGCGAACAATCATAGTGAAGCCAACAAAACCGTGCTCCTACATGTACAAACCAGCGCTCACGCACACACCTTGCATTTGGATATTTGCTTGGATATTTGCTTTCGCGATGCTTACTGGACGATGCCGCGACATGTGTACTGAGAGCGGTGAGCACGGTTTGAGCTGCATGTGTGTGCGTGAGCGCTGGTTTGTACACGAAGGAGCAAGGTTTTGTTGGCATCACTATAATTGTTCGCAGCACTCGTCTATATTTTTTACTATGTCTGTGAGCCGAGATAACACAACAAAAATGATAAAGAAAGTTCGCAAGGAGCATAGCTTTCCATTTGTGTGATTCATCGCCAAGTCGGGTACCAAAAAGCAGTATAAACTAGATTATACAGTACGTGAATTCAAAATACGAATATAAATATAATGTGCAATTCACAAATGAAAAGCTATGTTTACGCCTCGCGCACTATATTGTAAGCTCAAAAAACTTTGTTACACGTTGAATAAAAAAAAAAATATCTAGAAGGAAAATGTTGTGCATTTTGGGACCACAAATTAATAACGGTTGTTGTACTTTCACCTATGTACTTTTGTTGCATGAAGATTAAAAATAAATAAAAATTAGGTATACATTAAGTTATTTTATTTTCTCTCGGCTTACATCAAATGGTTTTTTTTTTCGTTTTGTGAGCAACAATTACACGCTTACAATTTAACTTGAAACTACTAAACAATTTGTTTTCACCACTGTCAGACTACGTAAATTCCGAGCCTACCAGCTACAAGACATACCACAGACTCCATTTAAATTAGCATCTGTTCTGCGTACCAATCTGCACACTGACAATTCCAGACTGATTCAGTACTCAATCTAGTCCTAATCCCAGCGGGCTAGCGAACAACCACAAACAAAAAGTCTACAAAGACCACATCCATTTCATTTTGAATCTTGATTCCTTCCAGTTTACCAACAAAGTCAAAGCAATAATATACCGTCGCGTATTTTCCCCAAAGGAGTCAACAGAGGCGGACTTTCATATACACACTTTTCATCATATATTTTTCATCATATATTTTTCTGGCGGTGTGTTAAACTTTTTTACATGTTATAGGATTTTGAATGAGCTAAAGGCCAACATGATGTTAAACGGTTACCTTTGGCCCACTGAGGTACGTAGTACATATTACCTCAATGCCTTTGGCCATAACAACTGCAATATCACAGGCTGTTGCGTAAATGGTATACCATAATTCATATTATTATTTAGAGTATTGTATAATCGACACGGAGAAGCAGAAGAATTAGATTTAAGGATGATTTCCAAAAAACAGCTCGCATTGCATCGGATCGGAAAGGATACGAGCGAATGCGGCGACACCCGATCGAGTCCGGAAGGATGTCGACGCATACGATCGGCTCCGTACCGTTGCTTGCGAACGTATCCATTTCTGCGCCTAGTCAAATAGTTTCATTCCTACCGTGTTGACGTGTTCTAATTTTTGAAAATGGTTGAAATTGACGTAGTATTGTAAAAAAACATTATATTGATAATAATCATAACAACCATACTGATATACCATAACTATATTAAGTCTGGTCTGCCATAGATACTTCACAAGAATGAGTAGTGCCGCCCGGCCACGGCTTTGAGCGCACGCGACGAAAGCCGAAAGGATTCGATCGGATACGACGACTGGCAAAGGAGACGATCGCGGGTCGCAGCATACTTTCGGCTACGATCACGTGTCGCGGAAGACGACGCGGTGAAGCTGCTGTGTGCGGCTTTGTAATATAGACTTTAAATACTGTGTACACGATTTAATATCGTTTAAATATTGTAAAATCCGTTCCGATGCGAAAAAAAAGCGAGCCGTTTGGTGAAAATCATCTTATATGATATTGGTTTTACTAAGCACAAGTACTACCTACTGCATTATTTTTTGGTATTGGATGAAACGAGCTTAAGGCCTACTTGGTGTAAGTGGTTTCCTTTACCTGAGACATGAAGATGGAAATTGTAATGTGATTGTAGTTTCACCGGCACCCGTACCGTTCAGACCGAAAAACAGCAATGCAAGCATCATTGATGGGCGGCAGAAATAGGTACTGTGGTGCTCTTCCCGGGAGGAACTCTTTCACAAAAAGCTCTGCTACTAGCATTGGGTGGGTAGTTCTGCTTAACGACCTTCAGACCTTCAAAATTGAACTCACAGTTAACTTGCAGTGACACAGGGTTGCTGGTCGCACTGCCTTCATTGTTGTACGCGAGGCAGCTGTAGTCTCCTGCTGCAGATCTGGTCACGCTCTGCAGCACCAGACTCTGGTCGCTCAGGATTACTCCAGCGCTTGCATTGTGCTGAATCTCTTTCACCTGTGGAGAACTCTCGATTTTAATTGGATGGTTGGTCCAGTAACTGCGTATCGTCAGGGAATTCGATAGACGTGTTTCGTGTGTGTTGTTTTTTTTTTGTCCGTGTTTGTTATTTAATTGTTTGTATGTATAATATGCAGATGTTTTGTCAGCAGTAGGACAGTGTAAATGAATAAAAAAAATAAAAAAATTGCTATTATATAACTCGCCGGCCTTGCAGCTGTAACCCCTTATGGTATGAATTTATAAAAATCTTTTCTTAGTACTCACCTACGTTAAATGTATAACTCCTAAAATCTTACGCTCCTATACCCAGCGGTTTAGGCTGTGCGTTGTTTGTCAGTCAATCAGTGTTATAGTTTTAATAAGTAGATAAAAGATAAGGCATGCCTGCGAATCACCTGAAATGGGTAGCGATCTCCACCACCTAAGAACATCTGCAACACCAGAAGAATCAATGATCTACCATCACCTTTTGCATAACTATGATGTGGACCTGGAACTCACCCCTTTATACCACGTCAGTTTCTTCGTCTTCGGGTTCGCTTTAACGCTGCATTCGAAGTATACGTCGTCACCCTCCTTGATGTAGCTGGGGTTGAGGTTAGATCCCAGCTTTAGAGTTACAATAGGCACATCTGTTAACAAAGGAAGCGATTAAACTTGTAACATTAAAATAATATTTATTTATGCTTCTCATCATCATCATCATCATTTCAGCCAAAAGACGTCCACTGCTGGACATAGGCCTCCCCCAAGCATCGCCATAACGACCGGTCCTGTGCTTTCCGCAGCCAGCGGATTCCCGCGAACGTCACCAGGTCGCCGGTCCACCTTGTGGGGGGCCTACCCATGCTGCGCTTTCTAGTATGCGGTCGCCACTTCAGAACTTTACGGCCCAATCGGCCATCCGTTCTGCGAGCAATGTGCCCCGCCCACTGCCACTTAAGTTTAACAATTATTCGGGCTATGTCGGTTACTTTTGTTCTCGTGCGAATGTCCTCATTTCTGATTCGATCACGCACGGAAACTCCAAGCATAGCCCTTTCCATTGCCCTTTGACTGACTTTGAGCCTTCTTATCAGGCCCATTGTGAGCGACCACGTTTCAGTGCCGTAAGTAATTACTGGCAACACACACTGGTCAAAGACTTTCGTCTTGAGACACTGCGGTATTTTGGACGAGAAGATATTGCGTAGTTTCCCGAACGCTGCCCAACCGAGTCGGATTCGACGATTGACCTCTTTCTCGAAGTTGGACTTACATAGCTGGACAGTTTGTCCTAGGTATACATAATCTTCAACAACTTCGAGTGTAGATTCTCCGATGTTTACGGGAATGGGTTCTATATGGGAATTCGCCATAACCTTTGTCTTGTCCATATTCATTTTAAGACCCACTCTATCGGAAGCTCTACTGAGGTCAACGAGCAATGTACCGAGGTCCTCCATGGTCTCAGCCATGACTAGTATGTCGTCGGCAAACCGAAGGTGAGTGATGTTCTCGCCGTTTATGTTAATGCCTAGCCCCTTCCAGTCCGTTCTGGACTTGAACTGACCGACTTCTCATCCACTTGGTACATCTTTGAGTCGCAGGTGATCCTGCTCGTGAGCGATTTTTTCTTTCCACAATTTAAATCGTTAGATGTCGCTTCGCATGCGTAAAAGGCGTTAACATAATAAAAATAATTAGTAAGGGTAGGCATATCTATACGACTTTGAATTAACTGCAAAGTTAGTCGAGTCGGTTAAGAAACACTGTTTCTTAATAAGATATCGCTGACGTCACCCAAAGATGTATCAAGTGGATGAGAATTTCGATACCACGAACAGTGTTCACGCTAGCTTAGTGGCTAAAGCACTGGCGTACTGAGCCAGGAGTCGCAGGTTCGAATCCTGCTCGTGAGCGATTTTTTCTTTCCACAATTTAAATCGTTAGATTTCGCTTCGCATGCGTAAAATGCGTTAAAATAATAAAAATAAATACCTATGTCTTACCCAAACAAAACAAACGAAACATGTTCCGTACGCAGCGGCAGCACTCATACATATAAATTACTACAAAGTAAGTAAGTTAGTTACTTCTTCTCCTTGCGTGGCAATGGTTCACACTTTTTTCATATAATATTTGGCAACTTATATGGCGGTGCTCGTGGCTTCGTAGTTACTTACTTTAAGTTACTTTCGCGTCATAATTGGTACACTTTTTGTACAAACACGACGGCATTTTTGTTTTTTTTTTTTTGTTTACGAGTGGAAATCCTCATGGATACCGTCTGTGGAAGGCAAAGGGGTATGTCGGACTCCTACCGACTAAAACCACACGGTGGCAGTCCTCAGCACAAAATAGAGGAGCTCCGGGAACTCCTGTGGACCGCACCGGTGCCCCTCTGGTGCTATGCCATTTGGCACGTCCCGGGAAAGCAGTACTTTCCACAGCAAAACGTCACAATTACAATGTTTTCGAGTCTTCAAATAGCACGCGCTGGTAGCATATTTGTACTTTTAAATTTCATTGTCAATACCCATCACGCCAGCTAATTTGATTTAGTATAGAATATAAACCTTAATCTTTTTTTTTTTTTACATTTCTATACAGCACCAACTAGTCTAGTCCCAAACTAAGCAGAGCTTGTACTATGGGTACTAGACAATGGATATAATACTAATATACTTTTTTTTTGTAATTACATACTTATAATACATAAGAAACACCCAAACCAACACAAACCACTTATCTTCATCACACAAATATTTGTGTCCTGTGGGAATCAAACTTGTGATCAGTAGTCCTTTGAACTACTAGACCTCAGACGTAGTAATTATTCGGATTCCAAGAAGACTTCAATATGGTAATGAAATTTGAAACCCTGAGTAGAGGTAATGGTAGCCTATCGTATAAAGTGACCGAACTAGAGGTCATAGATTCGAATCCTGCTCGCGGACAAATAATTCTTTCTATAACATTTTATAGCTTTAAATATTCTGTAAGAATCATAACAAAAGTCAACCATTTTTTGCGGGTTACAGACAGTTTCAGTGGGTTGGTACATTTTTTCTGAAACATAATAATTTGTATTACATGTTTACATATGAATCAAAATTATCTGTTGATTATTATTTGCGCATGGAGTTATAATCACCAATGATGATTAAAATTACACAGTTAATTAAACATAAACATATTTGTTTTGAACTAAGTGGTTCGTTAATTTCATGTCGCCATTAAATTTATTATAGGTAGGTATTTCGTTATGATCCATTAATACATTCGACTAAATAATAGGAAATGTTATGGCATTTTGGAATGTAATTTTATTTGCAAATATAATATTTTGATAACATGTAAACAAATTAGTTACGTAATTGTGATTTAACGTTATTGCTTTGTTAGGAATAAGCCGTTTTGGCTAGTAATTTATCATCATCATTTCAGCCGAAAGACGTCCACAGCTGGACATTGGCCTCCCCCAAGCATCGCCACATCGCCATAAATCACAGAAATATATAGAATGGCAAAGTGGGCAGGACGCGCGTGCCAACAATCTGCACCATAGTGCAGGGCATTTCAAAGCCTTTCTCGGTACGCCTTATGACTTGTTTCTGTAAAATACTGTAACAAATCCCGCAAAAATGCCTTATTGGTGTCGATTCTCTTGTTCACGAACTAAACTTATTTTAAACTATCGCTCTCTTTTACTAATAGTAGATACAAGAAAGGGATGGCAACCATTTAAGAGCTGTCAAATTAGACAAAATTAAAATTTCCATACAAGTTTAGACGTGATCTCGGAACGTGCCCACTAAAATACAAAGAAATGTAACACGTAAACTAATTTGACAGTTCTAAAATGGTTGCCATCCCTTTCTTGTATGTTCTGTTAGTAAAAGAGAGCGATAGTTTAAAATAAGTTTAGATCGTGAACAAGAGAATCGACACCATTGTGCTGTTTTTAACTGCAGAAACAAAAGCTGTGTTTGATTAAAGTTAATTTAAAAAACGAATGACGTTAATATGTAAGGCGTAATTAATTCGAAAGTTCATCAATCATCATCATCAACTCAGCCTATCGCAGTCCACTGCTGGACATAGGCCTCTCCCAAGTTGCGCCACAACACTCGGTCCTCTGCCTTCCGCATCCAGTCCCCCCCAGCCACGTTCTTCAGGTCGTCGGTCCATTTGGCGGGGGGGCGCCCTACGCTGCGATTGCCTATTCGCGGTTTCCACTCAAGGACTCGAAAGTTGCCACGCATGAATCGCAAGTAAAATTGTGATTACAACCATTCTATCTATCTATTTGTGTGGCCATAATTAATTCAATAATAATGCAGTAATTTAATTAATTTAAGAAGCAACCCATAGATGGCTCCATGATCGGTCTTAATAACGTGCCTTATAAAAAGGAGCAACTATAAGAAAGACTAAATGAATTGTACATAAATTCTATAAAAGTCTCTGCACATTTATTTAAAAGAACCAAGCAAAGCTACAAGGCATTTAATTATTGTGCTTTGTTTGCTACATAAAAATGCGAAGTGCTTGTATACATTCTACGTTATTATTAAACTTAATAAAAAGAAAGAGACAAAACTTGAATACTTAATTTCATGGACATGTTTTGTATCTGCATTATAAGGTCGACTGGAAGGAAATAAATACCAATAAATTCGAAAGAAATGATTTAAATTGTGGAAAGAAAAAATCGCTCACGAGCAGGATTCAAACCTGCGACTCAGTCATGCCAGTGCTTTAGCCACTAAGCTTTTACATTTTTTTTTATTCCGATTGCTCATAGAAATTTGTCGGCAATCCGTACGCTGCGGATAGGTGGACGGACTACGCTTTAAGGATGATTTCCACCAAACTCGCATCGAATCGGATCGGAAAGGATTTGAACGGATGCGGCGACAGCCGAACGCGTCCGGCAGGCTGTCGACGTATATGTTCGGCTATGTACCGTAGCTTGCAAACGTATCCGTTTCAGCGCCTAGTCAAATAGTTTCATTTCTACCGTGTTAACGTGTGTTAGATAATTCACAAGAATGAGTGGTGCCACCCGGCCACGGGTTTGAGCGCACGTGATGAAATCCGAAAGGATTCGATTGGATACGATGACAGGCGAACGGAGACGATCGCTCGTCGCAGCATACTACGATCGCGTGTCGCGGAAGACGTTCGCGGTCCAGCTGCTGTGCGCGGCTTGGTAATATAGACTTTAAATACTGTGTACATGCTTTAATATCGTTTAAGAATTGCAAAATCCGTTCCGATCCGATGCGATGCGAGCCGTTTGGTGGAAATCATCCTATACGGATTAGTTTATGCATACGATACCAATAGGTCAACGCAAACCTGTAGAGATCATATCTCGTGCAGGTGTCGGGCACAAAGGACACACCAGCAAGTGTGACATGGATTGTTCTGGGTCATCACAGTCACAACGAGCAGGATTGGGATCCCTAAGCCCCCATTTATACATACTAAGTCTACAGCGACCAACTTGAATGCGAAGATGATATGGTTCAGAATAGTTGAGATAGACGTAACCTGGACAAAAAATTGGCATCTGTTCTTCAAGGCACGATACAAAGTTCCCGAAGGATATGCTATAGCGTCTTTCTGTGATAAGCCGAACTATATGCGTATAATCTGTCCGTGAATGTTGAAAACGTATTTTATTTTTGGAACAAGTCAAGCTTTTTTGGAAGTTGTCATTAAAATGACGTCCGAATGGCAACATCAGTGCCCACCTTTAAATCATGAGAAAGTTTTGTTAAGATTGTTGCTTAGTCACGCATAAACGGTTGAACTGATTTGGTTAACATTTTACACTGATATAGCCTAAAACCTGAAAAGGGACATAAGATAATCAATGTGGTGCAAGCAAGCGAAGCTGCGGGCAGCAGGTCGTAATTCATCATCATCATCATTTTAGCCGTATGACATCCACTGCTGGCCATAGGCCTTCCTCAAGCATCACCACAACGACCGGTCCTGTGCTTTCCGCATCCAGCGGATTCCCACGACCTTCACCTTGTGGGGGGCCTCCACAAGTTGCACCGAAGACCTTGTGACCCACGCTGCTCCATCCAAAACGTGGTTGAAACTCCACAACTTCAGAACAATACAATTAAAACAACATGCTAGGTGGTATTGCAGTTTTTATGGACAAAGGTAACCGACATACCCCAAAGAATTGCCAAACTTAAGTGGCACTGGGTGAGACACATTGCTCGCAGAACGGATGGCCGATGGGGCCATAAAGTTCTAGAGTGACGTAATAAGTAATTAAAAATAAATAAGTAAAGACGTTCCGTGTGGTGGCGGACACAAAGAATATAGCACCACCCCATATCTTCTCGTGGGTGTCGTAAAAGGTGACTAAGGGGTTCACCAGAAGATGGGCAGCAGCGTTCTCTGAGTATTTATACAACCAACTACGATCCCCAACCCGCCTGCCAAGCGTGGCGATTTTGTCATACCCCTCCTTTTGAGGGTGTCCTATGTCTAGTAGTGGACGTTTTTGAAATGAGACGTGCTGAAATGATAATGATGAAGTAAAGACTTACAGTGTACATTGAGGAGCCACCGGTCTTCGATTACAGCGTTAGGTACCCTGGAGTTTTCAGCCCGGCAGACCAGGAATTTTTCGTGGTCTTCAGCCATCGGCACCAGGTTCAGGGTGCTGACTGTCGCGTTGTTGTCCGAGAACTGCATTCAAAACAAGACTCTTCATCACATCACAATTATGCCTATTGTTTTAATTACAATCATACACACAATAACATACACTATACAAATCTCGGACGAATAAAAATGGCGGACGCAATCTCGTTAAGAAAAGATTGAAGCACTTAGTTTTTTCCTAAACCCACTATAATTTCGACATAACTTTAACACACCAGATATATATTGTTATTTTATTTATGACACTACGACAATGACTACCGTCACACGAGACTTGTTGTGTAATCGCGGCTTTTTGTCTTACTATGTGTGCATGTGTGCGTGCCAGACCGTACTTTTAAGCGAGCCGTCTTACTATGGATGCCTCACTTTTTGTTTAGCGAGATTCCATCTGCCTTTTTTTATTCGTCCAAGATACAAATATAATTATAATAAAATAATTATATGTGTAATGGTAATGGTACCTATAGTTGAAGTAGGTTCTCTGGGGGCGGTAAATAATGAGGTTCGATCACGATTTACAAGGATAACTGGTATAATGACTCCAAGATTCACAGTATAAGGTACAGACAACTTGAAAACAGTGATCTTAGCGAGAAAACAAACAAACGTGGGCGCGTGCGTCGCTGCCGTAGGCGGACTGGCTGGCGGGTAGAGGTGTGTAACTCAGCTCAGAACCGGTTCAAATATGCAGATCAATAAGCTTGAGCTGTTGAGATGCAGCTCAATGACAAAATACGCAACTCACGGCTCAAAGAATAGTATCTATCTGTGCGACAACGTTCTTTGGACGAAATATAAAAGATGTCCATATCAATAAAAATATGTTTGAACCGGTGAGCGGGAGCGGCGACAGATCGGCGGTGAGTCACAGAGTGAGCGAGTTAGAGCAGCTCAAACAGATCGAACGCTCTGTAAGCTCAGCGACTCGCATCATAGATCATAACTCGAAGTAGGCAGATAAACAAATTGAGCTGATCTGTGAGCCGGTTCACAGCTCAGTTCAGTGACGTGATGCGTGAGCTGAGCTGCAGCTCACGCATTTTTGTTGAGTTACCCATGTCTACTGGCGGGCGCCGCAGAGCGGGCAGCGGGGTCCCGCAGCGGTTGGTGACGGGTGGGGGTGAGAAAGTGAGCCCGCGCAAGCTTAAGGACACGGAACAGAACGCAACTCCGAGTACCTACCTACTACTTAAGGTCGCGTTACATATGTTTTTTAATTTCAATTCAGTTTAATTCAATTAATAATAATAAATAAATAATTATTTTTGGGACATTTTTACACAGCACCATCTAGTCCCAAACTACGCAGAGCTTGTACTATGGGTACTAGACAATGGATATAATACTTTTATACTTTTTGTTTTGGAATTACATACTCATATTAAGAAACACCCAGACCAACACAAACACATATGTTCATCACACAAATATTTGTGTCCTGTGGGAATCGAACCCACGACCCCGTGCTCAGCAGTCCAACACTAGAACCACTAGACCACAGACATAAAAGTATAATAAGGTCCTACACTTAGACTTATATATTATTATTAATCCGAAATATTTGAAACGGTGAATCTACTCATCAATGATTATGAACAACTTTTACTATGGGACCAACCCGAAATCGCAGAAAAAAAAACAGGTGGTCCCTACATTTGTGTTCACTTAAATCGATAAAATGTAGGGACCACCTGATTTTTTTAAATGAGAAATCATTTAAAATTATTTTATTTACTCTGGTTCGAAAACCCGAGCAACTGTGGGGGTGTAGCTGTCACCTCCATCCCTTTAAGTGCCTGGCTACACCCTTGAGCAAAAGTACATAAAAATACACTCTCTGAATGTCTAATTTCAATATCAGTATCATTAAAGTACATGTAGGTACAGTCGATAGCTAAATAAAATAAAAAGTTACTAAAAGCAAAAACAAATTATTTGTACAATCAATCACAACGGTGTCAGAGTATTAGTCATTAGTCAAAAGCCACACGTACACTGTACTCGTCTGTACATAAAAACAAACTTGTAATAACAAATGACAGTCTGTTTGTTCGTTGATCGAATGCTGTTTAAACATGTCACAATCATTGATATCTTAATTAAAACTGTGAACAATATTTATTTAAATATTTTCGTCTGTCACTTTACCGTGTGTATTATAATGGATAGAGAAGAAATGTTTGTCATTGAAAAAGTAGAAGTATAAATTATAAAAAAAAAAACATGGCTTTTTATTTCGTTAGCAGTCAAGGCGGTTTTAATAGTTTTTAAATATTAGTTTTTAAATATTTTTGGGACATTTTACACATTACCATCTAGTCCCAAACTAAGCAGAGCTTGTGGTATGGGTACTAGACAATGGATATAATACATTTTTTTTTGTTGTTGTAAATACATACTTATAATACATAAGAAACAACCAGACCAACACAAACACTCATGTTCATCACACAAATATTTGTGTCCTGTGGGAATCGAACCCACGATCTCGTGATCAGCAGTCCGACACTCGAACCACTAGACCCCAGAGGTCGTCAGAATAATTCAAATGTTACCACTGATGTGCAATCAACTGTATTAGCTGAGGTAAAAAAACATCATAAAACAGTAAGTACCTTCCCAATAACCCCACATTTATAAAAACACAGTAAAGGTCAATATTTTATATTCGCGTTCAATAATTTAATTTTTTATCAATACCCCAGTATTTATTTATCAAAAGGAATATAAAATTACAAACGAGTTTCTACTCGTACGTGAAATATAAATTCTACGGTTTGATACAATTTACTGATGCATAATCATTTGACGTTTATTCGTGAAAACGTATTGGGTTCTCGATTTTTTATTAATCTATAAAAATATGTTCAAATTGGTTTCGGGGTAGCGTTGAATATGATTGGAATTAATCAAAATTGTAAACGTTACAGTCGAAAAGGAGATCGTGATCAACTTATACAACTTGTATAATAAAACTCTCTGGATGAAGGCACGAATACTTTAATCTTACTAGCTTCACAATTCAACAGCAACTCCCGCCATCGACCAAGTGTCACCTCTTATAAAGCACAATTTCCCCTCCAAATTCCATCGTTACACAGTGTTGCCACTGTGCAAATACAGAATTACTATTGAAATTATTAATAAAATCTATAAATCCCTACAGTTGTTACAGAAATAACTAAAAACCTCTTAAGGGGTCATTGTTCTAATCAGTATGAACAACTTTTACTAAGGAACCAACCCGGAAATTTCGATAAAAATATCAGCTGATCCTTATATTTGTGTTCACATAACAAAATCATCACAACATCGACAAAATGTAAGGATCAGTTGATTATTTTTTCGCGATTTCATGTTTGCTCCCGTAGTAAAAGTTGTGCCATGCATGTCGGACTGCTGATCACGAAGTCGTGGGTTCGATTCCCACAGAACACAAATATTTGTGTGATGAACATAAGTGTTTGTGTTCGTCTGGGTGTTTCTTATGTATTATAAGTATGAATTTACAAAAAAAAGTATATAAGTATTATATCCATTGTCTAGTACCCATAGTACAAGCTCTGCTTAGTTTGGGACTAGATGGTGTTGTGTAAAAATGTCCCAAAAGTATAAAACGAAAAAAAAAAATTCAACATCTGTGGTGTACTGTCCGTTTATTAAAATAGATAAAGAAATAAAATATAATAAATAATAAATATCTTTGGGACAATTTTTACACAGCACCATCTAGTCCCAAACTAAGCAGAGCTTGTGCTATGGGTACTATACAATGGATATAATACTTATATACTTTTTTTTTGTTCTAAATACATACTTATAATACATAAGCAACACCAAGACCAACACAAACACTTATGTTCATCACACAAATATTAGTGTCCTGTGGAAATCGAACCCACGACCGCGTTAACAGCAGTCCGAGACTCGAACCACTAGACCACAGAGGTCGTCGTCGATTGCAACAGATTGCAAGAAGCTACCTTAGTTTTTGGATGTGTCATAGGACATACCATGCAAGACATATACTGAATATCCTTAATTGAGACAGACTGTAAGAAAAGAAGAGCCAAAAAAAAGTGGGAACCATAACCCGAGAGCCGTGGCAAAGAGAACTAAGAGCTACTGCGCCAATTGAGTCACTTACTAGTACGTCAGTAGAACTCACAAGTAAGACAATAGCACCAGCAACAGTTAGTCGTTCGTGCAAGTCCTTCGTTTCGTACGTTGTCGCTCTTAAGTCTTACTGTACCGTGAGAGCGTCTTTGTGTTTTGTACCATTTCAAGTTTTACTTCAGATTTTCCGTATGAATTGTATTGTACGTACATGTAGATAGGAATGAAAAGATGTATGCATCCTACTATCCTACTAATAAAATAAATGTGAAAGTTTGTTTGGATGTTTGTTACTCTTTCACGTATTATTTGGCATACAGATAGAACATAACCCGGAAAATTCCTGAAATTACGATTTCTTCGAAATTTTAGGGTTGGTCCCTTAGTAAAAATTGATCATACTGATGAGTGTAATGAGACTATAAGACCATGATAAGACCTGCTGTCCTGTATGGATCGGAATGTTGGGCTACGAAAGGAATTAATGAAAGACAAGTGCATGCAGCTGAGATGAGAATGGTAAGAGGAATGTGTGGTGTAACGAGAATGGATAGGATAAGGAATGAGTATGTAAGAGGGAGTCTGAAAGTAGCGCCAGTGACAGAGAAGTTAAGTAGCAACAGACTGTCATGGTATGTACATGTGATGAGGAGCAATGAGGAGCATGTTACAAGGAAAGTTTTAAGTATGAATGGTGATAGCTATAAGAAAAGAGGCAGACCGAAGAAAACATGGATGGATTGTGTGAAAGATGATATGAATAGAAAGAAAGTGAACACGGAGATGACGGCTGATAGAGATGTATGGAAGAAAAATACATGCTGCGCCGACCACAAATAAATTGAGATAAGGGCACGAGGATGATGATGATGACTGATGAGTATAATGACCCCTTAAGAGGTTTACAGTTATTTCAATAATACGTTGTATACTCGTATATTGTATTGCTTAATAACTTGTAACAAGCGATGCTCAATATCGAGTGGTTACAAAACCGGATGCTCTTCGGAACGAGGAGCATTCGCTTTTCGTTGAGCTGGTTAACTATTTTAATTTAATGCTCAATGGTGTCGATTCTCTTGTTCACGAACTAAACTTATTTTAAACTATCGCTCTCTTTTACTTAAAGTAGATACAAGAAAGGGATGGCAACCATTTTAGAACTGTCAAATTAGTTTACGTGTTACATTTCTTTGTATTTTAGTGGGCACGTTCCGAGATCACGACTAAACTTGTATGGAAATTTTAATTCCGTCTAATTTGACAGCTCTAAAATGGTTGCCATCCCTTTCTTGTATCTACTATTAGTAAAAGAGAGCGATAGTTTAAAATAAGTTTAGTTCGTGAACAAGAGAATCGACACCAATATCGAATTTTGACTTGCTAAATCAAACGCAAATGCTCACGCTAAGTAGGTACCCTCCTTTAGATAAGGTTTATAGAAGTATATAAGCTCTAATTTGGCGCGGCCATCTTGCGCAATCTATCATAACTAGCAAGCCCCCAAGGTCACGTCAAGGTCACTCAAGGTCACGTACGAATTTCTTGCGACCCTAGCAACACTAGCAACATTTAAAATGGCGGGAATAACATAATTTAAAAATAAATAACATAATATAATTTTGAATATCAAATATTCTTCAAATAATTTTAAAATGCTTTAAAATGGCGCGAACTACAAAATATGGGCTACCAAGCCGTATCCAGCCGTATTCCAGCCGCCGCCATTTTCGTACTACGTCATCGAAGCCGGAATACGTGACCTTGCCAGAGGTTGGCGAAACAAGCTAAACGAACTTAGACATGATGGTAAGTCTCATGTTATTGTAATTTCACCGGCACCCGTACCCTTTTCACCAAAACACAGCAATGCAAGCATCACTGTTTGGTGGCAGAAGTAGGTAAGAAATAAATGCTATGCTATTCTTTTCTATTCTATACTATTCTGGCCATACAACTCTTAGAAAATTTCCTTTAAGTTGACCCATTAATATTTTTGTTTAGCTAAACAAACGAAATAAATGTCACGGTACTGAAAAAAAAATCATGTATACTAAAATTTTCTTCAAAACTCGACTGTTCAAGAAAAACAGGAAAATAAATTTAGGTAACCACAAAAAAATACTAATTAGTAACACTAAAAGAAAGTAATTACTGGGTTACGTCACGTTAACGGTTTCTTTAGATTTTAGCGAAAATTGTATATCGATCCATGTAAGGCGTAGACAGAAGGACTTGGGTAAGGGTACAACTATGAGGAATTGAAATGTCATTGTGTTAAACTTTCAAATATTTAAAAAAAACTTAGGTTATTAAAATCTTTAACTTCGGAGTAATTTGTATAATTGTTAACAGAAGAAAAAAAAAGGTGGAGGTTCTCAATTCGAAGCTTATATTTTTTTACCGACGAATAAAAGGAGGAGGTTCTCAATTAGACGCGTTTTTTTATTATTATTATTTTTTATGATCACGGGCCATGTAGCGTGCTATGCTCAGCATAAATCTTCTCGACCGAGTCCGGAACACCGAGATCCGTCGTCGGACGAAAGTCTACGTCGTCGGTGATAGGGCAATTAAGCTAAAGTGGAGTTGGGCGGGACATCTGGCTCGGCGTAGAGATGGCCGATGGAGTAAAGCGTTGACCGAGTGGTGGCCAAGGTCAGGTCGGAGAAACCCGAGTCGTCCGAAAGCGCGCTGGGTTGATGATATCGCCAAAGCCGCAGGAAACACCTGGATGAGGGACGCACAAGATCGAAGAGGCTGGCAAAAACGAAAGGAGGCCTATACCCAACAGTGGGTGATATCGGGCTAGAATGATGATGATGATGATGACCACGCATAACTTTTTACAGAGTAGTCTGATTTTGATGGGTTTTTTTTAATGGATAGGGTAAGTAGAGTCGGCGCCAAACAAACAAGCAAAGTTTGTGCAAGTTGCGAGTGTTCAAGCGGAGAACGCATATTGGAAAGTTATTGTTCAACTTCTCGTGTTTATTAAGCAGCAATTTGTGTAATTTTTTCACATCTTACTTCATCAGTAGAAAGAGCTTAATATTAAGGTAGCTTAAAAAAATATTTTTAAACAAAAAGTTTTTACATACAATATCTGTAAGGTCCCTGACTTCTGAGCTAGGTACGAACCTGTGTAACAGAAGTCAGTGTCTTCTCCCATTAGTTTAACATAAATTAGTGAACAATAATTACAGTTTACAAAATGTATTTGTGATGTGGACTGTGTTGCGTTTGTGTGCGTGTGTGAGGGGTGTTCGTGTAGGTGTGGTGTGGGTGAGTATGAGTATGAATGTGGAGTGAATATACATGGGCACAAAAAGCAACAACAATTCTGTTTGATAATCTAGTCCCAATAGCCAATTTTTTAGTTTAGTTTTGGTTTAATACTAGGCATACTCTCAATACCAATTTTCAAAATCAATTTACTTGGACTGCTTGATCGGCGAGCGTGTCTAACGAAAGGCTGATCAACACAAAAATTAACTAATCGACTGTCAAATCTCAGGTCAAGCCATGTGATTGGTTGTGAGTATTTATGCCGACCAATCACAGGAGCTGACATTAGACTTAACAAACTTGACAATAGATCAAATTGATCAGCCTTCCAGAAACTGGGGGTTAGTCCCGTATTTTTCATAATAATTTGGAAACCTTGCCAAATTTGTTACCGAAAATACGGGACTATTAAAAAACATCCCAATGATTAACTGGAGTTCATAGTTAAGGCAGCGAAGTCTTTTTAACCGGGTTTATGAAAAGACCAACGTGTTTTACCAAATATGGTATTTTGTAATAACTTTATAACATCCACACGAACAAAGCCACAGATATTCTCAAGTTTATAACAGAAGCAGCTAAACTCTTTGAAACTATGTGCGGCTTTTGTGAAAAGAATTAATTAACGACGCGATGGCCCATTGTCTACCAGCATTTTACCTACATATTCCCATCAGTTTACTCAATGGATTCGCTCAGCCAACTTTCATATTAATGATGGGAGCAAATTTGCAATTAACACGTCAACATTTTAAGAAGAGAAGATAGATAGATAGAATATACTTTTCTCCCACTTGCTCGAAAATTGGTTCATTATTCAAAAAAAAGAATACAACAATCGGCTCTTTTCCGTACGCAACGAAATAACAGGCCGGTAATATCCAACAGGACAATAATAGAAATTGCTGGACACTTTTTATTTTTTAAATTATGCTACCGAGATTTTTAAGTACACACTTACATAAATTAGGTGTTTTTAGGTACAAAATATATATCATTATACAGGCTGAATGCGCATTTTATTTTTCAAAACTTTGAAAATAGAACAAGAACCGCGCGCGGGCGAATTAGTGTGAATGAAAATGAGATACTGTTGAATTAATTTGTGTTGTGTTTCCTCGTAAATGAGAGAAAAGTACTATACAAGTCTCGGCCGAAATAGCAATTAACGGCCTCGTTTAGTTAAAAAGGAGTCGGCTTGCGCCTCGTCCTTTCAAAATCACTTGGGAAATACTCGGCTTCGCCTCGTACTTCCAATATCACTCGGCCGTAAATTGCTTCATTTCCGGCCTCGACAGTAATGTACTATTATTGTACACCAGAGGATGGGCAGCAGCGTTCTTTGAGTATTTAACCAACCAACTGCGATCGCCAACCCACCGGAGATAATCTCGTCACGCGAGACCGGCCCTATGCTCTAGAGTAGTTCCTAGGAGCAGGCTATTGCGTAGCCACTGTTTAGGTTTTAGGCAGGTCTTAGCCTCGCCGGCGAGGCTTGCCGCTTCACGGCGTTTAGCACGTCACCCGATAGTGACCGAAAGTCCGCTACTTTCGAGGAAACCAATTCGATGCAGCAACGGCTGCTAGGGGGACATAGGAACTGCGGGGTCCCCCTGCAATGCCCCAGCGAGGTTCGAGCCCCCCCCTTGGGGGGCGCCCGCTTATATACTTAGTTTATAAGTTTAGGGAAAAAACTTTCGGCGAATGGAGTCCCACATGGGACTCTCCGCCAACTAAGCCCGGTTAAGCAGAAATGGGACTTCGGTCCCACCTGCGAGAGCCCATTCGAAAAAAAAAAAAAAAAAGAAAAAAAAAAAAAAAAAAATCGCCAACCCGCCTGCCAAGCGTGGCGATGATGGCATATCCCCCCAAAATTTGCTTGGGGGAGGCCTATGTCCAGCAGTGGACGTCTTAAGGCTGAAATGATGATGATGATGATGATTGTACACCATGAAAATAGTAGTAAACAGGAACAACGTATAAATTATGGGTACATGGGCGGTCTTATCGCTAAAAGCGATATCTTCCAGACAACCTTTGGATGGACAAAGAAGACGTAACATCTAGATAATGGGAAGTATAATTTTCCTTTAATAATAGTGTGTTACAGCTATTTGTAATAACACTTAATTTGTTATAGAATAATTATTATTACTAATTAGAAATACACTGAAAATGAAATGGCACCACGCTAAAATAATTGTTATATGTTGCTGTTGTTGTTTGTTATTGTTATTTTAAGCATTTGTAACAACATGAAACATGAATGTCGAGAATAATGATTAATTTTGATAAAGAGAGCAAAAGAAAACTATGCGTACAACCTGATTTTATGTTATTTTGATGTAACGGTTATAGTGCAGTATGTTACGTTAAATAAAATACCAGGTAAGCGCTCCTGCCCATCCCTTTTCGCAAAACCTAAGATAAAGATAAAGATTTTTATTTGTAAGAAACATGGTTTTTACAAAGAATTCATTTGGTTTATGTTTCATGATTTTGGTTAGTAATAGCAGGCCTATGAAACGGTACGAGTGGAAATCCTCACGGATACCCGTCCTCTGGGGAAGGCGAAGGGGTATGTCGAACTCCTACCGACTAAAACCACACGGTGGTCGACCTCCGCACAAAATAGAGGAGCTCCGAAATAAAGTTAGTATTCCTTTATCAACTCAGCCTATCGCAGTACACTGCTGAACGTAGGCCTCTCCCAAGTTGCGCCACAACACTCGGTCCTCTGCCTTCCGCATCCAGTCCCCCCCAGCCACGTTCTTCAGGTCGTCGGTCCACCTGAGGGGGCGCCCTACGCTGCGTTTGCCGATTCACGTTCTCCACTCAATGACTCGTCTGTTCCAGCGGCCATCGGTCTTAGTATAGTATCGGTAGTATTATTCCTTGCTACTGAATAATTGTAAAACTTGCCATGTTTTTATAGTTATAGCAATCAATCAACAATACAAATGATTGACTATGTAAACTTATTTTTAAACTAGTGAAGAACGTTGTACATTCCAGCAGCTATGATCTAAGGAACCTTTATAGAAGTTGGCACCCATTTAGGTGTAAATTTTTTTTTGGCGAAACCGATATTCCTGCTCTTCCTTTATACCGAAATTGGCCTTTTTTCACAGTTATGGTTTTGATGATTCTTTGGTTCACTTCGCCAACAGCATAATCAAACACGAAAATAATGAGAGGCTAATACCCGCCCCGAAATGAAATAATACAAAAAAAAACATGTTATTTGTCGCAATCAATAGTACTTTATACATTAAGATTTAGTAGAATGATTAGACTCGTAATTACAGATTGCTAGGCCATCGCGCATTGTCCTAGGTGAACGACAATTGCTACAACGATACTATGTGACGCGTTGCTACAACATCAAACAGTAGCTGTGAACTTATATATTAAGTCCAAGATGGCTAAATCCCATTACGCACTTCACTTTTGCATACGAAAATTAATTAAAAAATAAAATGGGATTTACTTTATCCAAAAAAAGTTGACGAAATGAGAAGTTTACGAAATAGAATGTAAATAGGCTAGATGGCCTACATTATCTCGAAAAAATGAAAAAATAATGTTGTGTGGCGAAAATTCAAAGAAAATTATAAATAACACCTAACATAACATAACATCATGCCTGTATTTCCCCGAAGGGGTAGGCAGAGGTGTAATAGTACACCCACATTTCGCCAGTTATGTTATAGTCCCATGTAATAGAGGGCGAGCCTATTGCCATTGGCCGGGCACAAATCCAGACTCCGCGCTGCTACTGAGAATTTCCTAATGAAAAAACCCAATAACACTTTGCCCGACCCGGGAATCGAACCCAGGACCCCACGCTCAGCAGTCGCGCTTGCAACCACTAGACAAACGAGGCAGTAAATTATAAATAAAAATAAATAAATAAATAAAATGTTTATTTTAGACTATCCGCGCTCATTGGACGGGTATTTTAATTAATATGCCATAAATAATTACGTTATGAAGACGGAAATTTTGCTTTCTGTTGAACTGCATATTTATTTCAATCAACAGAATGTTTAACTATAAAGACCTATTTTAATGGATCGATATTAAAATGGCGTTCCGGTATTTCGTTTGTATGTTACGATCGCTTACTCGGTTCAATCTTCAATCAACAGTACTATTGTTGATCGAAGGGTTTAAATCATAATTATTTTTTGTAAGTCGACTTCTTCAAACGATAATGAACAAATAACATCATTATATTTAACAAAAAAAGCAAATAATATAAGTTTATACCTACGTAATTAGTAAATTATTAATAAGCATTATCCCCGCGTGTATATCATTAATTTGTGGTTTATTAATTACAAATCGCCTCACCAATTTTATTTGTTTGTGGTATTGTCAGCGCAAGGGTTTGAAGTGGTATTGTTATTTGTGAGCTAACCCTGTTTCATTGTTGTCGTATTCCGCTGGGATCATGGTATAATAACACCAGGTAGTCTCTTCCCGTGACAGCTAGGTCACGTGATTGCCTCCGTACTACGTCATCGACCGTGGAGCCAATAGCGGTCTGTAAGCGTGACACTTGTCAGTTTGATGTGATGCCACTTTGTGAAAATAAATTACCCGAGCAAAATGCATTTTTTTATTTACTTTCTTCTATAAAGAATCACTTTTTAACTAGTAATTTAATATAGTTTCCTTTATTAACTAATTAGATGAATAACACGAGATGAGAAATAGTTAGGCTAGTTAGGAATTTATTTTATATTCATTATGAACAAAAATCTCCATAAGTATATTGAAGATATCAATCAATGGCAGCACTGATCGTGACGTAGCTTGGAGGCATCGCGCTATCCTTGCGGGAAGAGAATACCTGGTGAAACATCTTACTATACCATGGCTGGGATAAGCGAATTCAGATGTCAATCTGGTGAAAACAATAGTTATCTGTCAATCTAATGATAAATATGGGGTTGTGACACTATCCTACTAATAATATAAAAGTGAAAGTTTGTGAAGATGTTTGGATGTTTGTTACTGAATCTAGAGATGAACGGATTTGGATGAAATATGGCATACAGATAGAACGTAACCCAGATTAACTTATAAGCTACTTTTTATCCCGGGAAAACGAACTGTTCCCGAGAAATGCGCAATAAACTACATCCACACGGGTGAAGCCGCGGGCTTAGGCTAGTTACCTATAAAATATAAATTATAATTGTTGATATGTCTGTAAGTGATCGTGTAACTTGTGAACGAAGTGCTCAAATAGAAAATAACAAAATCTGAATCCAATACTGTGAGCGAAGCCGTAAGCATGAGCTAGTTGATCCGTTTAACGATAGGTATTTTCTTTGAATACTTATTTTAGTAACTATCAAAAGATGGACGTGGAAAAATGTTGCCATATATTATTATTATTTTCAACCTATATTGTCCCACTGTAGGGCAAAGGCCTCCCTTTCCTTATTCCACTCTTTCCGGTCAAGTTCAAAAGTAGACCAGTCTTTTTTATACGAGACCAGCTTGTCCCGCCATCTTTGCCTGGGTCTGCCGCAATGCCGTTGCACGTTTTTCGGGACCCACTCGGTACAAATTTTTGCCCAAAAATTGGCCAACATTCGGCAAACATGTCCGGCCCAGTCCCACTCAAGATTGGCAGCTTTTTGAGTGACGTCAGCAATCTGTGTTCTGGAGTACAGTATTGTGCTCCAGATCCGGTCTGTGAGCCTGACTCCCAGGATACTGCGCTCCATTGATCGCTGGCAAACCTCAAGCGTGGACCTCTGGTGGACTGTCCAAGACTATTTCCTAATAACTATTTCCTAATATGGTCGAACAAAATTTCTACTGACTAAGATCAACGAACTTTTGGATTAAGGCTAAACCCTAATGCCGTTTGCAACATACATAAAACCATTATCTCCGAAATTCCCACTGGAACCTAAAGATAAAGAAGTAATCTGACAGAGTCGTAGAGCATAGCAGTATAATAATAATAATTATTATCTCGTTTACAAGCTCAAAGATTTCACCTACCTAATTATAATTTAGCAAACTCTGACACAATTTTCCTAGCTCATCAAATTTAATCTTCACTATTATTAATTCCAATAAACTATTAACTGCTCATACGCTCAAGCCAACACAAACCGAAAACTAGCTACCGTGCCCAATTTAATTAAAAACAGCCACAGTTCAAAGTCTGCTAGGCATATTTACATGGAAACAAAGCAAATAGCAGATGATTATATTGAAGATATTAATGCCGAGTATATTTGTCGTGTGGCAGTTCAATCAACATGGATTTAAACGCGGCTTAGCCAGTAATCAGTTTCTGAACGGGTAACCGCTAGCGAGAGAGTAATTGGTGCGGTAGATGATTACTGGGGATCGTGTAAGAACGGATCGGAGAAAAATCTTTATTGGTAATATGAGGAGGGATGTAATACAAATAACTAAGAGAGTGATGTATATGAAATGTTCATGGATGAAGAGGGTGATGGAGACCAAAGAACAGATTGATTTCGTGAAGAATGATGTAGATGAAAGGGGATTAAATGACGACTGACCAAGGAAAAAGAAAGAAGACGTATTGTGCCGATTCCAAGTAATTTTGGACCCGAGCAAGAAGATGATGATGAAGATGATGCTAATATAAACAACGACGTCTGTGGTCTAGTGGTTCGAGGGTCGAACTGCTGATCACGAGGTCGTGGGTTCGATTCTCACAGGACACACATATTTGTGTGATGAACATAAGTGTTTGTGTTGGTCTGGATGTTTCTTATGTATTATAAGTACGTATTTACAACAAAAAAAGTATATAATTATTATATCCATTGTCTAGTACCCATAGTACAAGCTCTGCTTAGTTTGGGACTAGATGGTGCTGTGTAAAAAATGTCCCAAATATATTTATTTATTTATTTATTTATTAATATAAGAATTTATGGAAGTGAAATGCAGGTTTGGCTTCTGACTTTATTTGAACGATTAACGTACTTCGGTAATGTGTCATTAATATATTATTTTTACGAGATATAGATCTGCTCTTGACCGCAATCTAGACAGCTTTGCCAAGATATAGTCGACGATGGAGCGAGCAAATCTATTAGGTGCCGATTCATTCCAGCTGTAAAGGCGTTAGGGTTGTAAGTTCCCGGAAGTGCAGTGAATTCCACAACTTGGCTGAGCGCATTATGAAAGAGTTCTCAAAACGCTTGGTCCTGATACCAGGAATTTCTACCAAATGTGGATGATATCCTGCAGTGCGGCATGTAGTCCGATACAAGAAAGGAGAAGGCGGAATAAGCTCATGGAGCTCTTGCGCATACTCTCCTAAGTACAGCCTAAGAACACCGACAAACAAGCAACTGTGCGTCTATGGGCTAAACTTTGTAGCTTAGATTTTACTAGCAGTTCATCACCAAATAAGCCTCTCAGCTCTGCGTTGAATCAGAGGATACAAAAAACGTTGTAAGCCACTGCGCACACACCTTTGACAGAAATGTTTCAAGTGTTATCAAACCAGATAAAAAATGTTACAACTATTTCGAAGGCCAAACTTATTAAAATAATATCTATAAAAGCAGAGATACTTATAACGAAAGATATTTATACTAACAATTCAAAAATAACCTTCATAAAAATGTCACTAGTAACAGCAGTCTCAATAACATAGAACAACCAAGAAAATACGAGACTAGAGCATGTTTTCCCAAAAACATTATACAATAATAATAATGTATCGAACTGAATTTCATTATTATACCTATTATTTGCTTAGTTGACGATACTAAAATAACTATCTATGTAATAGTTCCCTATATCTAGTCGACGTAATCAGTTACTTAGAAAAATGTAGCCCTTCTATTACTAAGCACTATGTGGAGTACAGTCTTACCAAAGTTTACTCTTTTATTTTAACTTAAATTGTCAAGCTTTCAATAGGCTCGTAGCGAAGCAACGACTGCGTGGATTATACGATTTTCAAGGTTAAGCTGCACTTTCCACGGTCAGTCTGTGGATGGGTGACCGTTTCGTTACACATCGTGACCCCTCCGTGGCTCGGAGAACACGGTAAGCTGTCGGTCCCGATTGTCATACGAATATCTTTGGCAGTCGTTACGGGTAGATAGAAGCCTGAAAGTCTGAAAACTGGTCTAACCTCCGAATGTCAGTATTACCCAGTAACTGGGTTGCGGGGGTCTGATGGCAGTCGCTCCGTGTAATATACTGATGTTCAGCCGCATCTGGCTAGACTGGAAGCCGACCCCAATATAATTGGGAAAAGGCTCGGAGGATGATGATGTCAAGCTTTCAATATATTATTATGTGGAGCCCACTAAAAAATAAATATGGTATGTATGGAAAAATACATACTTTCATGGAATACATTGCATAGTCTTTAAATAATAAGCACATATCAGCCTTGAACTTCATCCTGAAGTTCTTTATACCTTCAGTAAAGCACTCACGTTCTTAGCACTCCTCTTCAGCTGTCTTCCTGCCTTCCACCAGGTGACCTGAGCCTCGGGCCTGGAGCCAACAGCCCTGCATTCCACCTCATAGTTCCTATCTGCGGACAGCTGGGCTCGCTTGTTCAGGATCTGCACGCTCAGTGGCCTTACTGCAACAAACTGGATTTTTTGGTAGAAGATAGAGGGAGGGGGGAAATTCTTTACGTAATTACGTATGATGTTGTATCAAAATACATATATATATATTCTGTAGATATTTCATAAATACTCAAATAGGACTTATGCCAGGCCAGTGGGGCAATTGTGTAGCGCATTCATTTTGTTTTGACATTAGCTTTCATTTTGAAATTAAAGCAATATTCATTGCGTGGTACGGAGTTGCCGATAACACGGATTATCAAAACACACGGAGCAATGAACATTGAAATCCAGATGATTGCGATCGCGGGTGAGTTACGCAATTCGGCAGCTGGTTATCAGACTTCGTAACTCCGTTTTGACCAATTTCACAGGAGAAAAAAGTCTGATTAAGGCACTATTTCTAAGTTTATTATTAAATCATCTTCATCCTCATGCCCTTATCTCAATTGAAGGGCTATGTGAACGAAGGATGTGATACCATTCCAAACACCGGGGGTATATAAGGTTGACTGCAGCTGTGGTAGCTCCTACATTGGACAGACAAAGCGTACTATCGCGGAGAGAGTGAAGGAGCACATCACAGCGGTAAGGCGCCGTCAAGTGGACAAATCTGCCATAGCCGAACATTTGCTCGATTCAGGACCAAACCATTGGATTGAGCTACACGACCCGAAAATCCTCTCCACTGATCGTCATTACTATCCCAGAATTGTACGAGAAGCGATTGAGATAAAGAAATATAAAAATTTCAATCGGGAAGATGGATATAGGTTGTCCTCCTCGTGGAATCCGGTAATCGAGAAGTGTTCGCGTCGTGGTATGTCTACATGTATGTCCGCCGAAACTGTCAGCATTGTGTGTCGTGATTCAGCATATCTTGTTACGGACAGCGACGTTACGAAAAACCAACCGGGGGTAGTTCGAGAAAATACCCGCCGCTCAAGACGATGACACCCACATACTTCAGTCTGCTCGTGACCACGGCCAATGCAACTTGACCGAAACGTCGAGGTTAGTCAAAATGCTTGTTATATTTTGATTTAATTGTGCGCGACAAGTCCCGTAAACTTAGTTCAATATGTGAACAAAGGTATTAATACTCAATTCATTTATTGCACTCCACAAGTATTTAAAGGTGTTACATTATATATTAAGTATCATATGTGGGCCCTGTCGGGCACGGCAAAAAGTAGGAGAGAGGAGGAGTCACTTTTATATACTTTATTATCAAGTAGGTATCTAGTTATTGTATTTTATGTAAAATTATCATCAAAAAATTCATTTATGTCATAATAACATTTATTTAATAGGAGTTGTTTTAGTTTTTTTATAAAAATATTGTCTTTTTCTTCGTTTTTTATCACTGGCGGAAGTTTATTATATATTTTTATTGACATTACATACGGACTGGTTGAATGCATATTTAAACGAGAGCTTGGTAAATTTAGTCGATTTTTATGCCTTAACGTGTATTTCAGATTTATGTCTTCTCGTTTTGTATAGAAGTTTTGATGGCTTCTAACAAATTTACAGGTTTCTAAAAGGTACAGACTTGGTAAAGTTAATATTTTTAGGTCTTTGAAGTGGGGTTTGCAGCTCTCTGTATCTTGGATATTTACTAATATTCTTATGAGTTTCTTTTGAAGGATAAAAAGTAATTAACTAGCAAATAGTTCTAAACGAGTAATGAGCGTTTGAAAATAGTAAATAGTTAAATCAGTCTAGCAATTAAAACATAAAGTTTTTTGTTTGATAACACCTTTGTCCACTTAGCCCTTTAATTTATTTGAAGTCGGTACAGCATGCATTTTTCTTCCATACATCTGTATCAGCCGTCATCTTCGTGTTCATTTAAGTTATTAACATAACATAACACATAACATAACATCACGCCTGTACCTCCCCGAAGGAGTAGGCAGAGGTGTAATAGTACACCCAAATTTCGCCAGTTATGTTATAGTCCCATGTAATAGGGGGCGAGCCTACTGCCATTGACCGGGCACAAATCCAGACTCCGGGCTGCTACTGAGAAGTTCCTAATGAAAAAACCCAATAACACTTTGCCTGATCCGGGAATCGAACCCAGGACCCCACGCTCAGCAGTCGCACTTGCAACCACTAGACCAACGAGGCAGTCATATACATTAAAGTTATTGTATAGTAATAATTGAATATAAATATCATAACTCAATATAAATATCATAATTTAAGATTATTATGACTTTCTAAACAAAACTTCCAAATAGTGCCGTAATTAAACAATCTTGTCTTCCTCCTGTGAAATTAATCAAATCAAAGTTACGAAGAGATTAAGCCATCCTTATGACTCTGACTTTTGCTCGTGGCTAAGTAGCAAGCATGTGGATTGTACGATCTGCAAGGTTAAGCTGCACTAGCCGCGGTCAGTCTGTGGATGGGTGACCGTTTCGTTACACATCGAGACCCCTTCGTGCCTCGGAGAGCACGTAAAACCGTCGGTTCTGCGACTGATCTCTCTCCGGTCGTGTCGAATTGCCGTCCCATCGGATTATGAGAGTGAGGGAATTAGAGAGTGCACCTGTGTTTGCGCACACACTTCTGCACTATAATATGTCCCGCGCAGATGGCTTGTCTCCATTGAGATTGGCCGCCGTGACCGAAATTCAGCCGGGAGGACATTATTATTATGACTCTGAGCTCAAAAACGACTTCTAGTTATTTGTATCGTGAATGGCTTACCACTGAATACTTACCTATTATAATATTTCGGTCATAAATATAAAGTCACTATCACAAACAATCCGAAGAGTGAGGCTTTGTGGGAGGCAATCAATAACGATTGAGTAAATCACTAACAACCGAATAATAGAGCTCGCTGAATATTAGACAAAGTGGAAAATATTTGTCGCTCAGATGACCTCGGCCCGGATATGAGAGACGTGACAAATAAAAATAACACGGCTTTGAGAAAAGATAGTATTGTTACGACGGAGGATTAAGCAGAGTGGACTGAAATACTTCAACCTCGATTTTCCTGGACTTAGAGACGTTTTCAGCAGGCTGAAATGCATTTTCAGTCCGTATCAGAGGAGGCTCTATCACATACCAAAGAATCGAAATTTTGAGTAAGTTGCCGTTGTTTTCAGGCGCCTGAAACATGTTTTCAGGCCGTTTCAGGAGCCAACAAATCCGATGCCGACATTTCCTGAAAACCCATTTTCAGGCGTTTTCAGGACCCCTTATGGCCATTTGACACCCACATGTAAAATTGTTGATGAGTGAGCGAGATAGAGCTAAATATCAGACAAGGATAGACGAAGAACCTTCTGGAAGAGAGTGAGCAGGATAGAGCTAATATAAGACAAGGATAGACGAGATTCGACAAGCTTCGAGAACATTCCATTCTAGAAGTGAGTGAGTGAGATAGAGGATAGATGAGGTTCGACGAGGTTCGAGAACTTTCTATTTCGAGAATGTGCAAGTGAGAAAGAGTTATCTTATGACAAGGATAGATGACGTTCGAGGACTTTCCAGTACCACGACTCGCGGCCTATATAAACGGCGCAGCTGATCGCCAGTGGAGTTCAGTTGGAGTTCAGTTTGGATCAAGCGATACAAGCGATAACATCGAAGCGATATTCGGAGCGATTTAACTAGTAACTTTGTGTGGTAATAAGCGATTCAGTGTAATTGTTCAGTAATAAAGTGTTCTCTACGCATTTAATCGGCTTTCTATCTATATACGAACCCCCAGCTCGTAACATTTGGTGTCAGAAGTGGGATAGAAAATGCCGATTACGCCAAGAGAGGAGGAACCGACTGGTAATGAAACGCCGAGTCGGATGCAGACGAGACAGTTAACGGCGAGACAGACAGCTCAGGACGCATCAAGAACTATGAGTCAGGAGGAGGTCGTCCAACAGGGACCTCAGCCTCAAGGTGGGAATAACGATATTGCCAGCTTATTCAATTTGATGCAGCAAATGGCAAGAAGGCAGGAAGAGCACGCACGCGAGCTAGCTGCAAGGCAGGAAGCGCATGCACGCGAACTAGCTGCAAGGCAGGAAGCGCATGCACGCGAACTAGCTGCAAGGCGGGAAGAGCGGTTCCGTAGATTGGAGAAGGTACTCGATCAACAAAGAGCATCATTGAAGGAACTTAATCTCTCTTTTAAAAATAAACTAGATAAGGTAGAGATTAATGTTGATCAAGCTGTCGCTAGTGAAGCAGTCATATCCGAACAAGATGATGCCAATAAGAGCCAAGAATTGGACAATGACGAAGATGAAGCAAATCAAGGTGAAGATGAAGTTAATATGTGTCAAAAAACTGAAGATGACTCAGAAGATACAGATGGCACGTTCAACCCGAGCGGGTCGGAGGAGGACGATAGCAACTTCTACCCGGAGGTGGGCAAGGGAGTGGTGGGCGCCACACAGCGCCGCAAGTCGCTGAGCCGCTGCCGCTCCGATGGCGAGCCCGCCAAGCGCGGCCGCAAGGTCAAGGGCAAGAAGGGATGGCCAAGTAACCTGAGTCACGGTCGAAAAGCAGAGTCAAACAGCGAAGAAGAAAGTAAAAAGTCGGAGAATGAGAGCGAGAACGAGTCCGGAAGCGATACAAAGGAGTCCGAGCAGGAGCTCAAGTCGAAGCGTGGGCGGACAGCGGCAGCAGCACCGGCACTCGTGGCGAGAGGCCGCAAGGGTGCCCTGGCTAAGAATGTTAACGCTAAGGCCACGCCCGTCAAGCGGAAAGCACTCACACCACCTGCAGAGAAGAAGGCACCCGCTGCCAAAGACGTGGGGCCACCAGCGAAGAAGAACAAGAAGGCTTCCTCAAACAAAAAGTACGGCGAGGGCAACGTGAACCACAAGGAAGAAGGCAGCGCTGAGGAGTCCAACACGCCCGTCGACGAGAAGACCAAGTGGCCGCCCACTGACGAAGAGATCAAGACGTATGACCCTGGAGGGTGCAAACCTAATTGGGATGGGCCGTCACGAAGATCAACGATGTCACCTATTGAATTCGAAGGACGGACGCAATCAACCGAAGATTGTACACATTGATCGACTGGCCCGGTACTACGGAGATAATGATGCTCGGGACGAGCATGTCTTAGGAGGGGGTAGTGTTACGACGGAGGATTAAGCAGAGTGGACTGAAATACTTCAACCTCGATTTTCCTGGACTTAGAGACGTTTTCAGCAGGCTGAAATGCATTTTCAGTCCGTATCAGAGGAGGCTCTATCACATACCAAAGAATCGAAATTTTGAGTAAGTTGCCGTTGTTTTCAGGCGCCTGAAACATGTTTTCAGGCCGTTTCAGGAGCCAACAAATCCGATGCCGACATTTCCTGAAAACCCATTTTCAGGCGTTTTCAGGACCCCTTATGGCCATTTGACACCCACATGTAAAATTGTTGATGAGTGAGCGAGATAGAGCTAAATATCAGACAAGGATAGACGAAGAACCTTCTGGAAGAGAGTGAGCAGGATAGAGCTAATATAAGACAAGGATAGACGAGATTCGACAAGCTTCGAGAACATTCCATTCTAGAAGTGAGTGAGTGAGATAGAGGATAGATGAGGTTCGACGAGGTTCGAGAACTTTCTATTTCGAGAATGTGCAAGTGAGAAAGAGTTATCTTATGACAAGGATAGATGACGTTCGAGGACTTTCCAGTACCACGACTCGCGGCCTATATAAACGGCGCAGCTGATCGCCAGTGGAGTTCAGTTGGAGTTCAGTTTGGATCAAGCGATACAAGCGATAACATCGAAGCGATATTCGGAGCGATTTAACTAGTAACTTTGTGTGGTAATAAGCGATTCAGTGTAATTGTTCAGTAATAAAGTGTTCTCTACGCATTTAATCGGCTTTCTATCTATATACGAACCCCCAGCTCGTAACAGTATATTAAAAATCTTATCTAAGGATTTTTTTTTTTAGAAAAACCTCTTCAACTTTAGCCATCGAAGATCTCTTGTAAATCCTATATGTATAGTTTTACAAAAATATAAAAAAAACTTGCCAAGCGTGAGTCGGACTCACGCATTTGGCTTCGTATCTCCACACGTGTCTTAATTTACCTTTTTTATTATTTGTTCTTAAATTATCGATTATTATATGCATATCAATCAGACCAAATTTGATGATTTATTACCATTTTTATGCTAGAGCAAAAACAAAAAGGTTGTTTTTTAAGCTATTGCATAGCTTCTATCGCGGGCCTTGAGCGTGGAGACCGAATCCAGAAATTCCGTAACGAAAATAACCTAACACCCCCCACTCCGACCGGCACAGCGGTGATACTTTTTAGTTTTGCCATCTATCGATGAATAGCAGAACTTTTAATGACTTTTTGAAATATCACACTTGTCTCTTTAGTTCTGTAAATCGCCTCTAGGTGGCATTGGTTGTATCGGCGTTACTGCGCTTAAGCTATTGCATAGCTTCTATCGCGGGCCTTGAGCGTGGAGACCGAATCCAGAAATTCCGTAACGAAAATTACCTAACACCCCCACTCCGACCGGCACAGCGGTGATACTTTTTAGTTTTGCCATCTATCGATGAAATCAATCAATTCAGCCTATCGTAGTGCACTGCTGGACATAGGCCTCTCCCAAGTTGCGCCACAACGCTCGGTCCTCTGCCTTCCGCATCCAGTCCCCCCCAGCCACGTTCTTTAGGTCGTCGGTCCACCTGGCAGGGGGGCGCCCTACGCTGCGTTTGCCGATTCGCGGTCTCCACTCAAGGACTCGTCTGCTCCAACGGCCATCGGTCCTTCGACAGACATGGCCAGCCCACTGCCACTTCAGCTTGCTGATCCTACAAGCTATGTCGGTCACTCCGGTTCTTCTCCGGATAATCTCGTTACGGATTTTATCCTTCAAAGAAACTCCAAGCATAGCTCGCTCCATAGCTCGCTGAGCGACTTTAAATTTGTGGACTAGCCCAACTGTCAGTGTCCACGTCTCGGCACCGTAAGTCATGACTGGCAGGACGCACTGGTTGAAGACCTTTGTCTTCAAACTTTGCGGTATAGGCGACGAGAAGACTCGGCGAAGTTTGCCAAATGCTGCCCAGCCCAGACGGATCCTTCTGTTGGCTTCTTTCTCGAAGTTGTGTCTACCAAGCTGAATTGCCTGCCCTTGGTAGACGTATCGATGAATAGCAGAACTTTTAATGACTTTTTGAAATATCACGCTTGTCTCTTTAGTTCTGCAAATCGCCTCTAGGTGGCATTGGTTGTATCGGCGTTACTGCGCATGCGTAATCCCCCTCTTCGCCCCGCAATCTGGTGACTCATGCCTGCTTAAAGTTTCGGCGTTAGGGCACCTCCTCTTTGTATTTACATAAAAAATGCTATGCTTTACCGCGGCAGTCTCCGAGTGCCACACGTCTTTTTATTTTTTTATTATTAAGTTTCTGGCATGAGCATAGACTCTTCCTGTAGGTTTAGACTCCCCTTTAGGGTTTAAACTTGTTATTTTTAGTATTCGCCATGACAGACTCAATATAGTTTCAACTGGCTACCTACTACGGTCAAAAAGATACAGCCCTGTGACAGACGGTCGGACAGACAGACGTCGTAGGCACAGTAATAAGGAACCCGAAAAAATTTAAATTATATAAAAATACCTCCTACAAGCCATTCCAAGAATGAAAATGCTGCTAATTTACTTTTTTATTTATTTATAAACAATAATATTTTTTTTTATTTTTTTTTGATCGAATCAGAAATGAGGAGATTCGCAGGAGAACGAAAGTAACCGACATAGCCCGAAGAATTGCCAAACTTAAGTGGCAGTGGGCGGGGCACATTGCTCGCAGAACGGATGGCCGATGGGGCAGTAAAGTTCTGGAGTGGCGACCGCGTACTGGAAGGTGCAGCGTGGGTAGGCCCCCCACAAGGTGGACCGACGACCTGGTGAAGGTCGCGGGAATCCGCTGGATGCGGAAGGCACAGGACCGGTCGTTGTTGCGATGCTTGGGGGAGGCCTATGTCCAGCAGTGGACGTCTTTCGGCTGAAATGATGATGATGATGATGATTTATTTATAAAAGTACACCCACATCACATACATTAAAATAATCACTATACTCTTAACTAATGTGTAACTGGTCTGATGCTCATTTCCTTTACTGATTTCAAGTTTGACTAATAAAATTACATTATTAATCAATGTACTCGTACTTACTCAACGCTCAGATTGACTAGATTCCATATTGGAAAGGTACATTCCAAGAAAACCACTGAGATCTATTCCAATATTCAGTAACATCTCAATATGATTTGCACAATTCTAAAGCTTTGCCATCTGTGTATCCAGTATCCAGTAATTGAGCCCAACTACCGGATTTGCTCAATCGGTAGTTCCAATTGAGTGCTTGCTTATAATGGACCCAAAAATGGCCACTTACCTTGAATCATACCGAGGATTGGTACAAGGAAATGTACCATATACACCACAGATAATGGTTTGCTATTTGGGATCATGTTCTATTTTCGTCGTGTAGTATTCTATTGTTGAGACTAAGGACATACCATGAAGCCATGATAGTGATCAAACTAGTTTTTATTTTTCATTATTCATTTGCCAACAAGAACAAAAATAGTGCATACCATTTCCACACCAAGAATACTACCTACCTAAGTTACTAAGCAATGAGAAAACAGTTGATGGTTCTGCTTTTTAGTCTAACAAAAAAAGTTCATGTTGCCTCAAAAGCAAAGTCCATTTGGATCAACTGTGATGAAACCAAAACTAAAGATATAATTTGTGGAAAGAAAAATTTGCTCAAGAGCAGGTTTCGAATCAGCGACTTCTGGTTCTGAACACATCGCTCATCCGAAACACTTTTCAATCAATATTCTATCAACTAATACACCAAAAAATATTTTATTGAACTCCCACACAGACCAGTTTGCATGAGAACGCAGTCGTAAAATATTGGCGGGGTACAGGGGGCGGACGGCGCGTTGTGATTGGTCGGCTCAAAAGTTCGGTGGTATGATTGGTGCCGCTCGCTGACGGAGTGATGTCCCGATTGGCGGCGGGGCGTACGATATACAGTGCTACTGCATAATAATGCTTTGTATCCGGCTAATCAGCGTCTATGGGCTTACTGGTATGTGGACTCCCAAGAGTCGTACAAGCGTTTATAGAATGAAATCAGTATCAAAATCCATTCAACTCACAATTAATATCCAGTATCAGGAGCCTAGCCTCCGGAGCCGCGAGGTTGGTGTTGGAGGCCTGGCAGACGAGCCTCGCATTTAGGTGCTGCCGCCCGATGTTAGGAAATGTGAGGGTGTTCACTGTTACGCCGTCAGGACGCTGCTCGAAGGAATCGTCTATCACTGTATTTTCGAGGTACCAATTGAGCCGTGGACGAGGGTCACCTGAGGACAAAGATGGATTTTATGTCTTGAAAATTGTAGAAAATACTTTACATTTTGGCAAGTAGATGGTCTAATAGTAGAACATGTTCTACGACAAATTTTTTGATTATTTTTATGCATTTACTCATGCGTAGCGAAATCTAACGATTTAAATTGTGGAAAGAAAAAAGTAAATAAAATATTAGTATTACAATATTATTTTATAATAAATAATAAAAAATCACTCACGAGCAGGATTCGAACCTGCGACTCCTGGCTCATTACGCCAGTGCTTTTTTAGCCACTAAGCTACCGTGAACACTGCTCGTTGCTCGTGGTATCGAATTTAACTTCCACTTGGTAACGTCTTTGGGTGACGTCAGCGATATCATATTAAGAAACAGTGTTTCTTAACCGACTCGACTCACCTTGCAGTTAATTCAAAGTCGTATAGATATGCCTAGATGCCTACCCTTACTAATTATATTATTATTTTTAACGCATTTACGCATGCGAAGCGAAATGTAACGATTTCAATTGAGGAAAGAAAAAATCGCTCACAAGCGGGATTTCAGTTGTCCTCTACTTCAGGAAAACAGTCTTTAAATAAATAAATACTTTAGGACATTTTTTCCACAGCACTATCTAGTCCCATACTAAGCAGAGCTTGTACTATGGGTACTAGACAATGGATATAATACTTATGTACTTTTTTTCTTTTGTAAATACATACTTATAATACACAAAGTAACACCCAGACAAACACAAACACTTATTGTTCATCACACAAATATTTGTGTCCTGTGGGAATCGAACCCACGACCTCGTGCAGCAGCAGTCCGACACTCGAACCACTAGACCACAGAGGTCGTCGTCGTTTGCCTGTTTTATTTAAACCATTCCTGAGGAGTTAAAACGTGGAACCGACTGTATTCGTTTTATTAATTAGGTTACTTTACTGATAAATACATGCGCTTTACGTGACCACAAGGTCTCAGACCAAAGCAATTAAGCATCCCCAAGATTAGTAGAAATCTTTGAAGCGTATTTTGTCAATTCAAGTTCCTTGTCTTACATAATTAAGTTGAGATTAAAACTTGACGGATTCTTATTTGATTGGTAAACTTATAATAATTCTATATTGGCATTAATTTTATTTTATTATTTTTAACGCATTTACGCATGCGAAGCGAAATCTAACGATTTAAATTGTGGAAAGAATAATTAGTAAGGTAGGCATATCTACACGACTTTGAATTATCTGCAAAGTTAGTCGACTCGGTTAAGAAACACCGTTTCTTAATAACATATCGTTGACGTCACCCAAAGACGTACAAAAAGTGGAGGTTAATTTCGATACCCAAAGCAGTGTTCACGGTAGCTTAGTGGCTAAAACACTGCCGTACTGAGCCAGGAGTCGCAGGTTCGAATCCTGCTCGTGAGCGATTTTTTTTTCCACAATTTAAATAGTAAGGCATTAATTTTGTTAACAATTTTGTGAGGTCCCGGCTTTATAGCTAGGTATATCGTACCGTGTTTCAGGAGTTAGTGTCTTCTTCCTTATTACAATACATGGTACTTATTTAGTGTAATAAAGCACAGAATTGATAAAATATTTTTTAAATGAAATAGAATTACAATCATAAAATAAAAAATGTCATTTGTGCATTGTACCCATAGCTCTGTTTAGTTTGCGACTAGATGGTGCTGATGTTCTAAAAATATTTATTTATTTATTATTATTACTTTTACATCTGCTGCAACAGAATTTCAATTTTTCATAGTCCTGTCTTAGCAACCATCTTTTAATACCTAACTTGATTGGATTATAAACTTATGACATTTACATTTTGTTTTGGTTTTGGTGTTTATTTGTTGAAAGCGGTTTATAACGAGCAGTATTTTATTTCTAATTGCCACAAAAAATAAAAATAACTCAACCCTAAATAAAGGATCACAACATTTCATCCCTAATAAGAAAGCTCCTTAAGAGACTCAAAGTAAAGTTCTTAGGAATGGAAAAAATAAGATAAAATGTTTTAGCGTTGCGAACGTCAGATTGTTTGACACTGGTATCTCTGACAGACCTCAAGAGACATCGTCACTTAGGGGATTTAAAAATTCATAACAGAATTTTGAAAAATTTCCCGAATTCAAATTATTAGAAAAATTTACGTTTGGCTTTTATTGTTGAAATTTTTAGAACTTCTTCCCACAATGGGGCAATCTAAAATTGTCCACGTTTATTTTCTGGAAGGCGCAGTGTGAGTAGGCGTCCCACAAGGTGGACCGACGACCTGGTGAAGGTCGCGGGAATCCGCTGGATGTGGAAAGCACATGATCAGTCGTTGTGGCGATGCTTGGGGGAGGCCTATGTCCAGCAGTGGACGTATTTCGGCTGAAATGATGATGATGATGATGTTGAACTCTGGTACCCAAGGTAAGATTTAACTTGTATTAAGGGGTGTTTGACAACTGACTTGGCTAGCGCAGCATAATAACCTCGCCGATTTTGCGATAAACACAAACGCTAATTTGACGTTCGATTCCCACAGGGCACAAATATTTGTGTGATGAACATAAGTGTTTGTGTTGATTTGGGTGTTTCTTATGTAATATAAGTCTTTACAAAAAAAATATATATATGTATTATATCCATTGTCTAGTACCCATAGTACATGCTTAACTTAGTTTGGGACTAGATGGTGCTGTGTAAAAATGTCCCAAAAATATGTATTTATTATAGAGCTATTTATTTATTATTCATTTATTGTAATTTTGTACGCTACATTAGTGGCAAGATATAGAGGCGCTAATAATACTTCTGAAATAACAACCATTGTACCTATATTCACGAAAAAAAAATGACTTGAATTGAATTGAAGAGTCCTCCCCCCCTCATCCTCACACAAGTACTGTATGGGTTACCTACATGATGCTTGGCACATTTTTTTTTTGCATCTTTATTATTTCGGATACAATTCCAAAATATTGCCTCATCAATGTCATCAACTCAGCCTATCGCAGTCCACTGCTGGACATAGGCCTCTCCCAAGTTGCGCCACAACACTGGGTCCTCTGCCTTCCGCATTCAGTCCCCCCCAGCCACGTTCTTTAGGTCATCGTCATTTATCATGCCTGTCTTTCCAAAACTTCCAAATCATTTATTTGCGTTCAATGAAGGTACATACATAAGATGGAATACAACAGAAAAACTTAGACCCTAGTACATTCTACCTTACGGCATGCAAACTTAGAACTTAGACTTCCATATTTTGCTTACAGACTCCAAAAACGTCATACAAGCAATACATAACATTACACAAATAATTCAGAAGCAACCAACGATCTATATTCGATGGAAGCAACGCCTATTTGTCAGATTGCTGGATGCACAATACAAGCACATCAACAGTCTATGATTATTTGGCAGATACACAAAAATACAATACTAGATAGGATTAGAGTTTTCCGCACCCAACAGTAAAATGATTAGTTGACCTACTTCTGAAGATTGAGGAAAAATCTCACGATTAATGTTATCTTATAAAAGTAAACTGTAACTGTTATGATTGTAGCCTTTGGGGGGTAAATAAAAGTGTTTGTTCAGGTACTTTAGTGGGGTTGCTAAGTTCGTTCTGGAAAAAGGCAATCATTCCGCAATAAATTAATCATTTTTCTTTCTTTGAACATGCCATGACGGCAAACATCACGACCATACGAGCCAGTCTGGGTGTTGCCAATAGATGACATCTTGTGACGTACATTGAAAAAGATTCAGCTATTCTACAGATTGAGGTCAATTTAAATATTTGCAGCAGACGCAATTTATGGAGCAGCTGATTTTATGATTTATATTTGGTTTTTTTTTTCTTTCTTACAATATTTTTGAATTGATAGAAAAAAACGCAACACATATCACATAAACATACAATCACGCCTGTATTTCTCCGAAGGGGTAGGCAGAGGTGTACAGTACACCCACATTTCGCCAGTTATGTTATAGTCCCATGTAATAGGGGGCGAGCCTATTGCCATTAACCGGGCACAAATCCATACTCCGGGCTGCTACTGAGAATTTCCTAATGAAAAAACCCAAAAACGCTTTACACGACCCGGGAATCGAACCCAGGACCCCACGCTCAGCAGTCGCGCTTGCGACCACTAGACCAACAAGGCAGTTAAAAAAAAACAATTAGTTAGTAAAACAAATTTTTGCGTCATACTGGGTGAGCTCTGCTTAGTTTGGGACTAGATGGTGCTGTGTAAAAATGTCCCGAAGATATTTATTTATTATTTATTTACTTTCTTTACTGTCTGGGAAAAATAGGGCGTGATCAGTTAGCAAAATACATTTAAGAAAATGATGAAAAATAATAGTATGGTAGTGAAAGTTGGGTATGGCAGAAGAAACATGAAAGCAGAATAAATGCAGTAGAAATGAGAGCTTTGAGAAGTATGTGTGGTGTAACTTTGAGAGATAAAGTAAGGAATAACATGATAAGGGAGCGTTGTGGAGTGAAAGAAGATGTAGTGACAAAGATTGAGAAAGGTATGTTAAGATGGTTTGGACATATAGAGAGGATGGACGAGAGGAGATTGACGAAACAAGTATACGAAGCGAGTGTGGATGGAAGAGTTGGAAGGGGACGACCTCGGCGAACGTATCGCGATCAAATCGCGGATGTTCTCAAAAAATGCCAGGTTAAGAGTTCTCTAAACCGACGAGCATGCATGACGAGGTTAATGGACGTAGATGAAGCGAAAGAGGTGTGTCAGGATCGTAGCAGGTGGAAATCCATAGTCTCTGCCTACCCCAATGGGAAACAGGCGTGATAATATGTATGTATGTATGAAAAATAATGGCCGTCATGGGATGCCCGGCAGATGTGAGACATGCTATGACGGCAAACATCACGGCCATACGAGTCAGTCTGGGTGTTGCCAATAGATGCTCGAAATACGGCTACGTGTTACGGCCCTTATTTTATTCGTTGTTGATTGTAAATTTTGGAGAATAATAATCCAATAATTATTTTTTTATTATTATTATTTTAGGTATGATTGGAAAATGAAATGAAATGGTAGATTCACCATTTAAAAGATTAGGTACGATTAACCATTTTAGTTTTTTGATGCAGATAATATGACACAATATTAATAAATTATGTAACATTTTTAATTTTTATGTAGGTATTTTGATTTTTTCAGTTGTAATTTTATATGAATAATTATTGTAAATTTTAATCTTATTTATTGCAATTTTAGTTCGTATATATTATCTGTCTGTTAAATTATTATTATTTAGTTAATTGAATGGTTTTATAAATTTTATTATGAATTATTGTACGCCTAACATGGTCGAGCAGTGAGATCGCACACCATGCTCATTAGTAATAACACCTTTTAACCACTGTCTCACAATAAAATACTTTGACATTGACTTTGACTTTAATATATTATGCAGCATAGACTCTTCAAAAATTACGAAAAACATTCAAATACAGAATATCGTTGAATAGCCTCAACAATTTCAACCATCAAACGTCAAACATGTGTTGTTTAAATACCCGTGGGGTAATTGTGTAATGCACATTGCCATTAGCTTTCATTTTGAAATGACAACAATATTCATTGCGTGGTACATAGTTGCCGATTAGACGAATTGTCAAAACACACGGAGCAATGAACATTGAAATCCAATTGATTGCGATGGCGAGCGAGTTACGAAATTCAGCAGCCGGTTAGTACTCAAACGATGTCCCCGACATCGGTTACAATAAAAGATTGATTACTGTGATTTGACGGCTGGTTATCATAAGTCCGGGTAAAACAGCAGGTTTTTACATAAACATCTGTTATGTTGTCGCTGAACATGGCCCTTAGAGTAGGTTTCGATACGAAAAATAATACATCGATTTTCGATTTAGCTAGTTGAGTTTTTTGAGTTGTATTCATTTTAACCAGATTTATTTTATTCAGAAAAAGTCTATTACATTTTGTCACGTTGAACCTAGGACCGTAAGATTTGTAGTCACACTGGTTGTCACTTATGAATACCAATGAGTTGATCTTTATTTATAGTATAAAGATAAAACAGTATATATTTTACTACAACAGAGAATTAAAGTTAAGAAATACTAGCATTCCCTTACTTAAGGGGCATGTAGCAGCCAAGCGGCGCCCGCATAAGTATAATAATTATTAGAATAGAATAGAATAGAATAGTATTTATTTGCATCAAATATGGTACAATAAGGTGTTAGAAAACATTATTTTGAACATTATTTTATTACTAGCTGAATACATCATTTATCGAAAATTAGTTTATAACAATTGCAGTACAGGCACTGTAGTTTAAACAGAAACTGTTAACTTTGTAAATTATAGTTTGCTGCAGTTGTAGTTAGAAAAAGTGTGAAAAACGGCCACTTTTCAACAGTTTCTGATTAAACTACAGTACCTGTCCTGCAAATTGTTAAAAACAAATTTCGATATAGTATGAATACAGCGTAATACGTAATCCGGCGTACCCTAGGCAGTCAACCCCGCTACCAACCTGCTGACTGGCTAATCTTTTGCCCACGGCATGAGCTGTTATCGTTGCGTGGCTCATGTCGACACGATAGAAGAAGAAGAATAATTATTATACTGATGGGGGTGCCACTTGGTTGCTACATGCGCCTTAAAGACAATTTTTCGCAAGTTTTGAGTTAAATGATCCAGGAGCAAAGATTTCATACAAACCCTAACACCCTATTTCCGCCACTTGGGGTAAAAATTTAAAAAAAAATCTTAGTGGGTGCTTTTTTTATGAAATATAGATCTGCTCTTGACCACAATCTCGGCAGCTTTGTCAAGATGTGGTCGACGATGGAGCGAACAAACCTATTAGGTGCCGATTCACTCCAGCTTTAAAGGCGTTAGGGTTGTAAGTGCCCGGAAATAAAGATAGCAGTGAATTCCACAATTTGGCTGTGCACATTATGAAAGAGTTCTCAAAGCGCTTGGTTCTGATAGTAGGGACTTCTACCAAATGTAGATGATATCCTGCAGTGCGTTGTGTAGTCCAATGAAAGAAAGGAGAAGGCAGAATTAGCTCATGGAGCTCTTGCGTACACTCTCCAAAGTACAGCCTGTAGAACACCGACAAACAAGCAACTGTGCGTCTATGGACTGAGCTTTGTAGCTTGGATTTTACTAGCAGTTCATCACCAAATAAGCCTCTCAGCTCTACGTTACTTACAAAAGGAACCTACTGTCTTAATTTTGTGTTTCTCACTTGAGTAGTTTCGGCTCTGCGTTGATAAATCAGTCAGTCAGTACATCTCTAATTATAAGTATAGATTTAAGCTTATATCAACATGAAAATTTAATAGTAATGATACAAGAACGCATAAATGCAATTGATCTGTCATTTTTAAAGATCGTGACATAAATAATTTTTTCGTCCAGTCAACTCAATCAAGACAGTGATAACACTTCAATTAGAAAACAGCCCTTACTGTTTACGAAATAAACGAGCTGTCAATATCAAACTGTTACCACTGACGTGCGGTCGACCGTCCTTATCAAGTTTAAGCCGGACACAAACATTTATAAATTATATTCCGTCTCAAACAAAGTCGTAGGAAGAAGCTCGTATTAATAATCATAATTTTTTCACTTTTTAAGTTCTGGAATAATAAAATTCTAAACACTAAGACCTGAATGCGATGAAGAGCCTTTATCTTTTACAAGTAAGGATGAAAAATCCATTCTGTTCGTACAACAATAGCTCGACAATTGGAGGGAATAAAAACCATATATACGTCAAAATAACTAGAGCAATATTTTGAGGAACCTATCAGATGCATCGCAATGGAAATATGAACGTTATTGGTTCTATTCATTTGTTTCATCAAAGCCTTGTTAGCGTTGTGGATAGCTTTGTTTTTGAAACACTACAAAAGTTTTCAGAGTACCAATCACGTCATATTGCAGCGTGAAGGGGTTTTTAAAAGAATGCGATGCCTTTTGCTTCATTACTATGCAAAGGCAAGTCTTTACAGAAGAAAAGGAGGTTGTCATTTAAAAAATTTAAATCATGTGTTTCCGTAGTTAAATCTTAAGTTAGGTAGGTACATACAACTAATCGACTTAGCGTTGGACCCTCAAACCAGACAGAAACCTGCACCGAGTGCAAAGGGAGATACACTGCTGGGTGTTGTGAAAAAGCTTATGCCCAGCAGTGGACAGTGATTGGCCGAGTTGTGGGTTCACCAAATAAAATTACTGTTAATTCTTTTCACCTTTTCTCGATATTAAATAATTAATCCCAGATGTTTTAAACAGGTTTACATCCGTCACGTGCGATTCACAATAAGTTCAGGTGAAAACCAGCATCAGGCACTAGTTGCCTGGCATTTATGCTGAACGGGACATATTTGGCAATTGCTACGCACACAACGTCTATAGCCTATTTTTGCATCCTCCAATAAATTGTGTCTGTGCATGCTTTTGCTTTGTATATGGTATGAATGCTGCTTTGTGACAAATATTTCTTTCTATCCATACAACTTTACGCAGCGTCCAGCTAACTAGCTATTATAGGTATTAGTGACATTGTAATTTAATTACTAATTAGTCTACCTAGTCATCCGTTGAGACTATAACATCTTTTGTCCACTTCAGGACCTTTCAATTTAAAAGGAGACCTATTCTCACCAGTGTTTACAGATTTCTAATTCAATGCTGAGTTATCAAATATCTTAATCAAATCAATGATTGAATGTATTTGGATATTAATAACTATCACTAATCCAAAGGTAAGCCTTTGAAGTTCAAGAAATTGATTAATTAGATTCCAAGATTAAGATTGGGATTCGATGAATAATTCAAGCTTCTGATGCAATTACGCAGGGACACTCCGAGCATAGCCCTCTCCATTGCCCTTGAAACGCTAAACTCCAATTCATCAAGGCGTTTCAGAAAATTGATATTTTCGAACTTTTTATGTATATTCAAGGGCAACTGTGTCGTTACTTTTAGAACGCCATATTTTTATGATATTTTTCCACAAGTTTATTTTGAAAAAAATTTACTTACCATGGACGAATAAAACAGGCGGACGGAATCTCGCTAAATAAGTGAAACACCCATAGTAAGACAGCTCGTTTAAATGTATGGGCTGGCACGCACATATTCACAACCATAGTAAGACAAACAGCCGCGATTATGCAACAAATATCATGTGACGGTAAAGTCGACGGCAAGTCGTTGTCGTAGTGTCACAAATAATAACAATATATCTATCTAGTGCGTTAAAATGCTGTCGAAATTACAGTGGGTTTTAGAAAAAATTAAGTGCTTCAGTTTTTTCTTAGCGAGATTCCGTCCGCCTTTTTTATTCGTCCGATGTACTAACCATCAATGTTAGTTTCAAATTACAAACGATCTAATTAGAAAATTTTGACGCCTTTTCTGGTTCACTTTTTGTCTTAGTGGTATGTTTCTGTAATGTTTTGTAGTAAAGTCGACCAGCTCACTCATCATGCCAAAATCCGGTTTTTTCAAAGGCTTGCATAGGTTTTTGCAGTAATCTAAACTACTGATTCAGCAAACTTCTATGCCCGTACTATTATCGGTGGAGTTATCTTTGTACTTTGTTCATTATAAAACCACAAAGGCTACCACAAAAATTGCAGCACAAGTGCCGGCAACAAATTTTCTCGTTGCACACAATAGAAAAACAAAAGATAAATACCTACCTACTAGTTAGAAATGCGGGAAATGCAGACCACAAAAACTCGACGAATACCCTCGGAATACAGCTGAACCCCTTTACGAAGTGAAAGAAAGGGAAGTGTAGGAAATATTATTTTTTAAGTGAGGGCCTCGTGGCTTAGTAATAACCACACGGATTGCAAGATCTACGAGGGTAAGCTACACTTGCCGCAATTAATCCTTAGATGTGTGACCGTTTCGTTGCACATTAAGACCCTTCCGTGCCTTGGAAAGCACGTTAAGCTGTTGGTCCCGGTTTCCATACGCATAACTATAGCATTTGTTATGGGTAGTCAGAAACCCGAAAGTCAGACAACTAGTCTAACCGTAAGATGTCGGTATTACCCAGTAACTGGGTTGCGGGGATTGATGGCAGTAACTCCGTATGAAATAGTGATGTTTAGCCGCATCTGGTTAGACTAGAAGCACAGAGTAAGGATGATACTTTGCTAGAAGCCAACACAAACATAATCGGTAAAAGGTTCGGAAAAATAAATAAATAAATATTTTTGGGACATTTTTACAAACAATAATAGCTTGTACAATAGCGTTGCTTGTAGCTCGTTTTGTAGCTTGCAGCCCAAAACGTGGCTGGGGGGGACTGGTTGCGGAAGGCAGAGGACCGAGTGTTGTGGCGCAACTTGGGAGAGGCCTATGTCCAGCAGTGGACTGCGATAGGCTGAGTTGATGAATAGCTTGTACTACAATAATATACATAAGAAACACCCAGACCAACACAATCACTCATAGTCATTACCCAAACATTTGTGTCCTGTAAATAAGACGGTGGACCGACGACCTGAAGAACGTGGCTGGGAGGACTGGATGCGGAAGGCAGAGGACCGTGTTGTGGTGCAACTTGGGAGGGGCCTATGTCCAGCAGTGGACTGCGAAAGGCTGAGTTGCTTGATTGATTGAAATAAGACGTTGGATAGAATTGTGGATTCATTATTTGATACCGTGAAATTAGCAAAGACACCTATATTCGAATCCATACATAGCAATCGTGTAAGTTATCGATGCTCTGAGGAGTAATCTGAACGTCATAAGTTCCAATTTCTTTTTCTGTATCTGTGGACTTATCAATCAAGCCGGTCCTTTAGTACTGATTTTGAATACAGTCAACTGGTTAAGCCAGAAATAAATTATCGGTACCGTTTCATTCTGTATCTGGTTAATAACTTTACACCTATATGTACAAACCACAGTTTAACAGATAGTAAAACTGTGGCACAAACTATCAGCAATAAGTTGCGGACGTGACCTTGAGCGCTCGGACGTCCGACGTATACAACGTGTCCCAGAATTCCCAGAAATCAACGTCAAGCCGATAACGGGCAATAGGCCAAGTCATGACAGTTATTAGAAAAAAAAAAAACTTGGTCATGTACTTTTTGTATGGATTCAAAAATAAATCTCAAAAAGTGACACCCTGTGATGATCTTTCAAGTCCTGTGACTACAAATATTAACTTTTCGTCAGTCTTTTTCTGTGGCGTAACCATGAATAACCCTTCTGTAAATTACAGTTAAAAGTTAAAACATAACTACCTCAGATTTAAATAAAATGTTAGATTTTTGCTCTACTACTACTGCTTCAACTAATACTACTACTATTTAAAACGTCTTATGAAGGATAATGAAGAACTCATCGGGTTACTACAAGAAGTCACTTTCACAGAAAATGTTCTGCAGCTGTTGAGTTCTTACAGCAAGCTGCCAATCTGTATTAAACACGTAGTTACTCAGTGGGATGGGGTAAGCATGCATGATTCAAGGTGTAGGACATACCTCCAAAGCACTCGCAGGCGAGCTCCAGGGTGTCTCCTTCGTTGTATGGTTCTAGAAGACGCGTGTGGCTTCTGGTCTTCGCGTCCATTATAGTTGGCCGATTTGGTGGTGCTGAGGACAACATAAAAGTATTGTACAAATTGTTGCTTATTATGGATTACAAAATGTTAAGAAAGAGAGATTTTTTTAAGCTCGTATTTTGATATTGTGGTTACTCCTTAGGTCAATCCTTGGATGGGTGACCATTTCGTTGTACATTAAGACTCCTCCATACCTCGGAGAGCAGGTTAAGCTGTCGATCCTGGATGCCATACCAATATCTATGCCTATCGTTACGCTTAAGAGGCTGACAACACCTAAAAAATCAGAAAGTTACGTCTAAAGTATATTATACCAAACCTAATAAACAAACTACTACCAAAAATAAAAAATGACATAACACGAAACAACATAAAATCTTAACTTAAAAAACACCTTTTAGAGGAATTAAAACCTAATAATGACCTATAATTTTATAGCATTAAGAAAAAAAAACCGGCCAAGAGCATGTCGGGCCATGCTCAGTATTATAGGGTTCCTTAAGTAGGTGTAATTACAAACGAATCAAATCGAATATTAATCATGGCTATTTTAGTTTTTGCAATAATCGGCAGCAATCGCAACTCAGAGCGTGTTGTTAGTAGCGCCATCTAGCGATAAATTCAAGAAGCCAAATTTAAGAAGTCTGTCTGAGTTTTTATAAAGGTCTATCAATGTTGAAGACTATAAGTTTCTACGTTGCAAAGTTTAGAAATGGCAGGGGGGGGACACATTGCAAGCCACTTTGGCGAACTGTATTTCGCAGATGGTATACCTGATAAAAAAGTTGTGTATGAAACATTACCTTTATTTTAGTAGACCTATTCAACGATACCCCACACGAGGGGGTGCAGCGAAAAAAATATTTTCATCCCCATTTCACATGTATGGGCGCCACCCCTAAAATACGTAATCAAGATTTTTTTATTCTTTTAAAATTGAGATCTACATGATATCTATTACATTTAATGTCAAAATTACATTTACTTATGTTTATAACTGTAGAAGTTATTAAGCGGTAAAGGATTAGGACAGACGGACAGACGGACAGACGGACGGACATGACGAAACTATAAGGGTTCCTTGTAGGACTACGGAACCCTAAAAAGACTCGGGGAATGAAAAACAAGAAATTCTTAACCATTAAACTACTATAACTTCAATCGGTAATAATTGACATAATTATGTTTGTTGAAAGTGTAACTTTCTCGTAGATTTTCCTGCAGTGATAGCAAGTTTCCCCCTCGATAAGCTCAACACATCACTATTTGTTAGCACGCAGCGTAGACGTAAATCAAACTGTTCTGTTATGATTTTGCTTCAAGACTTCCTTTATTACACTAATATAGTAACTATTTGGGCCACAGAAAGATAGAATGGCCATGTGGGCAGGGCGCGCGTGGCAGCACCATGCACCATAGTGCAGGTTATTTTAAAGCCTTTCCCAGCACGCCTTATGACTTGTTTCTATAAATACTGTAACAAAAACCCGCAAAAATGCCTTATTGTGCTGTTTCTAACCGCAGAAACAAAAGCTGTAAAGTACATTTGAATAAAATTAATTTTCTAAAAATAATGACGTCAAAATGTAACGTAGTTTGTTCGGAAAGTTGCCGCGCATGAATCGCAAGTAAAATTGTGGTCACAACCATTCTATCTATTTTTGTGATTTAGGCCTTCGGTAACCAAATTGGGAAACGGTAAAGCTTACCAACGGCATGTCAATCAATAAATATCAATAGATAAGTATATAAAAAAAAATAAAAAAAATCTTTATTGACCAAAATATATTTTACAAAAACTTATTGAAGCCTCTGAATCCCAAACTAGGTAAAAACATGTATATCAGGATTCAGCGCTTTCTTCCATTTTATCAGTCTACAATACTATAATGCCAATAAATTTACCGAGTGTGCTTTAATAACTACACTTAAATAAAAGAAAACAGTAAAAAACAAAAATATGAGTGTGAGTGTGTGAGTTTGTGAGAGTGAGTGAAATGAAGGAGTGAGTGCGTGTTTGTGTGAGAGTATGTATGTATGCTCGGCATAAATCTTCTCGACCGAGTCCGAAACACCGAGATCCGTCGTCGAACGAAAGTCTATGACGTCGGTGATAGGGCAATTAAGCTAAAGTAGAGTTGGGCGAGTAGATTGGGTTGACATCTGGCTCGGCGTAGAGATGGCCGATGGAGTAAAGCGTTGACCGAGTGGTGGCCAAGGTCAGGTCGGAGAAACCCGGGCCGTCCGAAGGCGCGCTGGGTTGATGATATCGCCAAAGCCGCAGGAAACACCTGGATGAGGGACGCACAAGATCGAAGAGGCTGGCAAAAAAGAAAGGAGGCCTATACCCAGCAGTGGGTGATACTGGGCTAGAATGATGAATGATGTGATGTATGGGGGTGCGTGTATATGTATGAGGGGGTGTGTGATATCAATCAAAGGATCTGAATAACTAAGAAAATTAAACACTTATTTTCGTATTTCCAATGCTAAAGGGTTCATATGTCTTGGTATTATCTTACGTTCTCAATAACTGCTTGGGCAGATTTTTTTTAATTATGCGGCATCATTAAATCTTATATTACTAGTAGGCATTTCGAGTAGAATGAATAGACAATATGTCAAGAAAAACTGTCTCATAATACATATCATATTCATCCCGATACTGTCCCACTGTTGGGCACAGATCTCTTCTCAGATTGAGAACTACGTCACAAAATTATTGTCAGCATAACAGTTGGCGTGTACTGTGTTTATTCTGAAATAACTATCCCTTGTTTCATTGAATGATGGCTTAATTTTCTTAGTTTTTCAGATCATTTTGAGTAGTTGGTTCGTCGCGATATTTTTGACGCTGACTGTACCTAACCATCGGCTATCAATATTTATCTAAAAGCTATCATTATTTTGTGTTTGTTCTGAAGCTAAAGTCTTCATACGAGTATAGCATCCAACGGACGTACGAACTTGTGGCTGATGTTAAAAATGAGCTTATGAATTATGAATAAAGATTCAAAATGTAGTTACATTTTATTGCATATATTCAGAAAGTCTTGCTTTTGAGGACACAACGGTCGTTGTTAGATACATGGATAAATACACTACTCCAATTTAGTTTCTCCCATCAGGTGGACGAAGGGTTTGTCTAAAATAATAAAATAAAAATAGTTACACTCAATGTGACATCGATACTCCCATACAATACGAGTAAATATATTAAATTGTTTTTCAATCGTTCAAAACGGATGTCCAGGAAAACAAACATTGACATAACGCCACAAAGCGTAAAGCGAAAAGGCTTACAACAAATAGCATATATTATTATTACTTAAATAATAAAACAGACAGCGTGACATGCTATTTGTTTTTGTGTTTTATTATTACAATCTCACTAATAAATAGTACACAAGCAAAATTTTAGATTAATCACAAAATTAATGTCCACATATTTTTTCTTTAAAAAAAGAAATTAAATCCACATCACACCAATAGGTATCCCCTATTTAGCCCGCGAAATTTAGCACGCGAAATTTTCTGACAAAAAAAAATTGTTTGAAGATGCCATTGCAACATCATTCACAAACAGACAAACTTAGTAATTTATAAAAATTATAAATATAAATAAATATTTTTGGGACATTTTACACAGCACCATCTAGTCCCAAACTAAGCAGAGCTTGTACTATAGGTACTAGGTAATGGATATAATCACTGCGGGTGCTGCCCAGAGGACACGGCGCAGCACACACTGGAGGAGTGCCCTGCTTGGGCCGCACAGCGCCGTGACCTCATCACTGCAGTAGACGGCAGCGATCTCTCGCTTCCGGCCGTGGTTCTGTCTATGGTCGGAAGCGAGAGCGCTTGGGAAGGCGTCGTCTCCTTCTGCGAGGAGATGATGCTCGCTAAGGAGGCGGCGGAGAGGGTTCGAGAGGCGATAACCCTTCCCTTCCGCTGGAGGCGACCTGGGCGTCGTAGGAGGGCGTATTCTGACCTCCAGCCTCCCTAGGTGTGGGCCTGTGGGTGGCGGACTCGGGGTGGCCCGCCGCCCAATCAGTCAAGGCCCATGACGGTGGCGCGTTGTGTTCCGCGCGCGCCATTCCAGAGGAGGGTGCGGCCGATGCAGTTGCCGCACGGGGGGAAGGGGCTCGCCTACTAGTGGCGAGCCGGGACGTGCCGGGGATGGTTGGGCGATTACAGAAGTTTTCCCACGCCCCCGGCCAAGGGTCATTAGAGGAACACCGTGGTGGGCTTTTAGTCGGTAAGAGTCCGACACTGGCTCCGCCTTCCCCGGGCGGAGTATGTCCATGAGGATTTTACCCAAGGAAAAAAAAAAAAAAAAGGTAATGGATATAATACTTATATATTTTTTTTTGTAAATATATACTTACAATACATAAAAGGCTTGTAACAGTGAAACAGGAAATTGAATTAAACGTAAAATGAAAATATGAAAAAGGTATCCAGGGTTAGCTTCCAAAGGGTACTTTTATTACAAGCCTTTTTAATCCCTCAAAACAATCTAAACAACTAAAGCTGGCTGAAATACATAAAATGTACAAACAAATTATTGTAACCTCAAATCGAATTATCCTTTCATTGTCCTAACGCACTCCAATAACAAAAGTTAAGGCCAAAACCTCAGTTATAAGTTAAACCACAATAACCGTGTCACACAGTAAACTACGCAAAACGTTTAGGCGAAACTTTTATCTGATTCAATTTAACGGGTTTCGTGTGAAAACATTATAAACGAACGAAGTAAACTTGGCTCTTAGTTAATGTAGATTTATCAGTTTAAGTCTTAATGCAAGCCTGGCTTTCAGGCCAAGGATATTGAGAATAACATCAAAACTTTGTATTGACGAAGATTCATTTTGATTTAGACTGCTAAAAATTTATTCGAGAAAGAAAACGAACAAGAAAAACCGGCCAACAGCTAGTCGGACTCACACAATAAGGGTTCCGTACCAATCATCGATCTGATACCCCATAGAATCTGATTTTTAATTTACGAGAGTTCATCAAAAGACATCAACGCTTGTGCAGGAAATATGAATTTTTGCATCTCTTTCTTACGCAGGTACCACCACATATGTCTATGTTTGCTCTATTTTAAGTATTTGTTGCTAAACTACATAGTATGCACTATAATCAGACCAAGTTTGACGCTGGTATGTATCACCGTTTTGAAGATAGAGCAGGAACGAAAACGTGGAAAAAAAAATGCATGTTTTCCGAGGTTTCCTGTATTTTTAGACTTTGGTTTTAGACTTTTTTTATTTTTAGTATTTGTCGTGATAGGGGTCATAGCAACACATATTCTGAGAAAATTTTAACCAGCTATCTATTATCAGTAGTAGCAGTGATAGCCTAGTGGTTGAACGCTTGCCTTCCATGCAGGAGGGTGCGAGTTCGATCCCGGCCCGCACCTCTGACTTTTAGGATTCATGTGCGGATCAGGATTTGATTATCACTTGCTTTAACGGTGAAGGAACACATCGTGAGGAAACCTGCACACCAGAGAGTGCTCCATACAGTTCGCGATGGTGTGTGTAGTCCGACAACCCGCACAAGGCCAGCGTGGTGGACTAAGGCCTTAACCTTCTCATACTGAGAAGAGGCCCGTGCCCAGCAGAGGGACAGTAATGAGCTGATTATGTTATGTTATGTATCTATTACCGTTCAAAAGATGCAGCCCTGTGACAGACTGACGGAAGGCCGGACGGGACGGACGCTCACAAATGCACTTCAAACCATGCTCACCGCTCTCAGTACACGTGTCGAGGCATCGTCCAGTAAGCATTGCAAAAACCAATATCCTTCAGGTGCATAGTGTGTGCGTGAGCGCTGGTTTGTATACAGAGGAGCACAGTTTGGTTGGCTTCACTATGGTTGTTCGCTTTAAATTAAAGATTTTTTTCAGTGTAAGTGCGTTACTTAATTACCGCCTTAATAAAGTTATACTAACCTATATAAAACAGTGCATAGACTCAGGTTAAGGATACAAAATGATGACCTATTTACGGTAACCATAGTCACTGGTAGTCGTCTCATTAAAACTGTAAAGAATAATGACGGACCAGCCCACAAAATTAAATTTTCGCTTAATTAAACAGGTAATGTAATATAAAAGGCGAGGCGTTTGCGTGGCGAGTGTAAAGGTGGTTTCCCACCGGCGAGGCGTAGAGTGGATTGGATGGGCGTGAATTGAAATCTCGCTTTCACACCAAAAGATGTACATCGCGAGCTCGCGCCGAATGGCGCCGGCTAGCGCCGGCACGCGCTGGCCGGTACCGGTCTGCGATGTACATCGCGGGTAGGTGCTAGTAGAAAGTGAGCGTGATCCCTGTCGCCACGTTCCTTTACTCATTTTGTCAAATAAATACTCTATCAATGCAGCAAAAAGTTCATTTTGTTCTGTGTCGGCGCGAGACATTGTGAGGTAGAGCGTGGCAGAGCGCGGCCGGGCGTGGCGTGGCAGAGCGCGGCCGAGCGTGGCGTGGCAGAGCGTGACAGAGCGAGACCGGGCGGGCCAATGCGAGATTTTTGTATTTATTTATTTATTTTATTTATGCACACAGATAAATAATAATAAAGTACATAGAAACCGCATATCCGTTACGCAATGTAATAAATACTCTATTCATGCAGCAATAAAGTTCAATATTGTACCAACAAATATTTCAATTCTCGCCTCGCACATCCAGACCTTACACACCAAAGATGGGCGTGACGTGAATTGAAATTTTGCTATACAAAATTTCAATTCTCGCTCGGCCCATGCACGCCACGCCTCGCCGGTGTGAAACCACCTTTAGGCGTGGCGCGTGTGAAAAGAATCGCGCTACGCGATGTTAACGAGTTGTTAAACATTTCAATTTGAGCGTCTCGTGTGTACTTCCATTAATTGGGAATCTGTTAGACTGAATTATAATTACGCAGTGCGGCACCCAGTGTGTCAAGTTTATGTTGAAAATATATTGCTTACGTGATTTTATTTATGTGCGAAACGCTTTATTTTTCGTCTGGCGTTTTATTCCCGACGGGTTGAGCAGGAGTGTGCCGCAATATTTTGATCCTGAGTATATTCAACGTCTAGTGCCTGAGTTGGTTTTATCTGGAAGTGTTAAGAGGAAACGCTGGTGGTCTTTCCTCCATACAAACGCTCTCGCCTGATTTATGACTACAGCAATGATTTTTACGTTACTTTGTTTTCATTTTTGTATATAAATTATTTCTAAAAGCACTAGAAGCCCTCAAAAATTCTAAAAATTGCCTATTTAGACCGCTGTCAACAAAGGCCTAGTGTACAAATTTGACAACTAAAAGAAAACATAGGGACACGGTAAATATCCTTCGTATTCAGTTTATGAGATATCTTTAAACTGGACCACAGTTTCATCGAAAGCCAAACCTCGAATTATGACTTTTTAACCGACGAAAAAAAGGAGGAGGTTCTCAATTCGACACGTATATTTTTATTTTATTTTTTATGTATGACCACGCATAACTTTCTACAGCGTGGTCCGATTTTGATGATTCTTTTTTTATTAGATAGGGTATATCTCGAAGTTGGTCCCATTTAAATTTTAAAATCAAAATCCACCCCTAAAGGTAGGAAAACAGGGGATGAGTGCTTGTTCACCCACTGAATACTTACCTGTTAACCGATTCTGTTGAAACTTGGCACACATAAATGTAGTTCTAGACACTACAACATAATGGAGACCTGGAGTTAGATTTTAGCTACAAAAAAAAAAAAAAAAACTTTTTAACAAAAAAATTAACCGACGAAAACAGAAACTGAAAATCGAAAAATAAAATGAAGCTTTTAGTCTTAATTACTATTTTCCTAACTAAACTAATTTAAATAACTAATTTTATTATGAGTCGGCGCCATCATTTTTTTTTTTTCATTTTTTTTTTTTTTTTTTTTTTTTTCATTTTTTTAGCTTCATTTTTTTTTTTGATTTTCAGTTTCTGTTTTCGTCGGTTCAATTTTTTGTTAAAAAGTTTTATTACTCAGGCTATTTAGTTGAAGCTACAGTTGTTCTCGCACTGCTTTGAGGCCGAGCACTCAAAGAGCAACAGCGACAGTTTCTTCAAATACCAAATTTCCAAAAGTCTCTCTGCCCGCATTTCCTCTTAATTGTAACTGAACTCTTTTTTTTTTTTTTTTTTAATTCTTAAAATTTTAAAGGGACTTTTCCGCATAGCGTATGACAGTCCCATCGTACCCTAAACAAAAGTAACACGACATTACATATACTATATTATCTGGGCCATGAATTTGAACAGATCTTTTGCATTATCACAATTTGGGTTATTTAACACATCGTGAAATGTACCTACATCAGTCCTGTTCAAATTCAGAGCCCTAACTAAATAATTTCTATTAGTCTCATATCGGACACATTCCAGCAACAAATGGTATAAATCCTCAACAACTCCACACTCCTCACAGTTGGGTGAAGATATTTTCTTCATGATAAAGCTAAACGTTTTGCATGGAATGTGTCCGGATCTGAGCCTGTTGAACTGAGTTCTTGATTCTTCATGAATTTTATGACAATACTTGATGGTTTGGGCAGAATGATAGTGGTCATGTGCACACCTGAACACAATGTCAAGACATTAACTTCTTATATCTTTCTCTGAGCCTTTTCTGAACTATGTTGGGGTTGGTTTCCAGTTTAACCAAATGCAGATTAGCATCAGTATTTTACATGGAACAACTACCATCAGACCCTGCAACCCAATTACTGGGTAATACTATCATCTTAAGGATAGACTAGTTGTCAGACTTACGGTTTTCTGACTAACCATAACGAGTGCCATAGATATTCTTATGGCAACCGGGACCGACAGCTTAACGTGTTCTTCGAGGCACGGAGGGCTTCCGATGTGCAACAAAACGGTCACCCATCCAAGGAGTGACCACGGCTAGCAAAGCTTAACCTCGCAGATCTTACAAACCACGACTACTATTACTAAGCCACAAGTCCTTCAAATGTCAAGACGCTAACGTCTATTGGATATAGAAACCCATCTATGAAAAGTGCTGTAATGACCTTCAGAACTAAGGAACAAACCTCTTCATAATGGCCTACTTAAAATAAATTCAGCAGCATAAAACAGAGCGTAGCATACTAATGCCAGAAACATTCAAGGGAATGTGAAATCAAGAAATTCAAAATGGATGTGAAACGCCCACCATCTAGAATGACCAATCAAAAGAAGTAGCTACGGTGGTTTGTTTAGGGAATACAATTATTTTTGGTCAATATTACTAAAAAGTTAACCTACCAGTCTAGCTCTACTGTGCCCATTAGGCGCTATAATCCCCCGCCTCTGCCTAAGACACGTTCGTTCTTTGTTCTCGCGATGTCGGCGTCTCTCTTTGTCCCGATATAATTACATCGCATTGTAACACTGTATCTATTTAAACGGTAATAATTTACGCTATTTGTTATGTTATTGGGGTAAAACCGTAAAAGGTAATACGTGTTAGATCAGACGGTAAGAGAGGAAAATTATATGTGTTATAATTTTGGTAGAATATTTTCAATGTTATGCTGGCAACCGGCGTGTACCCGCTACACGCGATTAGAGGGAGATCGATCTTCTTTTTCGACGTGACGTCATCTGATGGGTTTGATTTAATTCAGTGAACGAACTGAAATATTAAAAAACCGGCCAAGTGCGAGTCGGACTCGCGCAGTAAGGGTACCGTACCTTTCAACGACCTGATACCCCATAAAAACTAATTTAATTTACGAGAGTTTACCAAAAGACATCAACGCACAGTGTACGAAATATGCATTTTTGCATGTCTTTCTTACGGTGGTACCACCACATATGTCTATGTTTGTCTTATTTTTAGTATTTTTTGCTAATTTACATAATATGCACTATAATCTGACCAAGTTTGACGGCGGTATATATTACCGTTTTGAAGATAGAGCAGGAACAAAAACGTTGAAAAAAATGCATGTTTTTTGAGGTTTCTTGTATGGGGTCCCCATACAAGAAACCTCTTTGGTTTTAGACTTTTTTTGTTTTTAGTATTTGTCGTGATACACCTCATAGCAACACATATTCTGAGAAAATTTCAACCGGTTATCTATTACCGTTCAAAAGATACAGCCCTGTGACAGACAGACGGACGGACGGACGGACGGACAGCGTAGCGAGAGTAATAGGGTCCCGTTTGGAATCCTTCGGGTACGGAACCCTAAAAACGCACGGTGGAGAAAAGCTCTTGAAAATACAAGTCAAATAAAAAACACAATTATTTATTAATTTGTTTAACAAAGGTACATGTAGTATAGATCTTTAATGTTAATTAGAGCGCTAGTTATGCCATGTATATAATATAGGGCGTACAAATTATTATTTAGATATACAATTTGCTACAGAAACTAATATTTTAATTATAGTACAATTAGGTAGGTATATGCAGGTAGGTTTATTTTACACAGTTTTGCAAAAGGTAATTTGTGGAAACGTCGTGGATTGTACGTTAACCTAGTTGTTAAACCTTACCATTTTAAGTAATATATACTGTACAAATGTTTGTTTTCCCAAAAAAAAAAAAAAAGAAAAGAAATATGTTATTCAGAAAAACAACATCTAAATAATAATCTCAATCACTCGTCGGCCATATTTTTTTATTTTATTTTTATTTTTATGATGTATAGATCTGCTCTTGACCACAATCTAGACAGCTTTGTCAGGATGTGGTCGACGATGGAGCGAGCATACCTATTAGGTGCCGATTCACTCCAGCTTTAAAGGCGTTAGGGTTATAAGTGCCCGGAAATACAGATGCATGCAGTGAATTCCACAACTTGGCTAACAAATGGACGCCTAATGTTGAATATATCGCTTACAAAAAATTCTGCCTACTGCAATCCAATTGGCCCTACAAAGACGGCTATTGGCTAATTACTAACGCGGAAGTTTTGATGGCTCTTGTAAGTGGTCGAAACTGATTTGAAGATTTCAACTGGCGAATAGTGGCGACCTACATTAGTGAAATTTCATAGATGTGTTGCAGACATCAGTCGCCTGTATGAGGCGTCTATGGGGTATATGGTCGTTGGTTTTTTACCCGACTGCGGCGGAGCCCAAAAGGAGGGTAATGTTTTAGTATCTAGCATTTTTTGACGAATGCATTTTTACCTGTTTTTAAACTTGGTTACATTTAAACATGAGAAGAGAGTTTTTAATAGATTGCCGCCCATTGTACTTACATAATATTTCTCTAAGTTACTGTATTTATTTTAGTTTGGTGTATGTACAATAAAGAATACCATATACTTTATACTGTTTTTTACTTAAACAATTTAGCAGATTCAGCTCGACTTTGATTTATCTTGATGTTATATATTTATAGTTATATATGTAGGTATGTATAATATGTATATTTTATTATATGTATAATATACATAGGTATTTATCTATTTTAATAATATGTAATTATAAATCCGTGGTACGAAACATATTTTACTACTATACTGGTGCATCTACCTTATTCTTTGTCTCTGCATTACCCTAAGGTTGTCTGGTAGAGAACGCCTATGGCGTTAAGACCGCCTTTGTACCCTGTTGTGCATAAAGAATTAAATAAATAAACAAATACTTCTTTTTTAAATGATTATATTCATGGTTAACTTTTTCGTTTCAATATCACTATAGCTGTTTAAAACTTACTTGAAACAAAGCGGACTTACCATTGGACCAAAATTTAACAATGTATGTAAAACATTTAATTTATTCACGTGTCCGTACTTTCCGGTCGCTACCCACCGTCCCACCCAATGTCTCACACGTCGGTCCGGAAATAAATCCGGATCCCTTAAACCCCAAAGAACAGAACAACAGCTGTAATCGCCCGCATAAATGAATAACGGGCCGTGTCCGGGACGTATCCAGGCCGTATCCGAGGCACTTAGATTTTGGACCCAAACAATCCCGAAAGAGAAAGGGTTTCTTAATGATGTAAGGTGATGGACTGGCGAGGAGGTTTATGTCCAAGCGTGCTTTGTTTGAGACTGAATACTTTTGACAAACTGCCGGAGTTGTGCATTGGTTGAAGTAGCAGGCGCATGGTTCTAGAAGTAGCTAGGCGCATTGTTCTAGAAGTACTAGAGCTCCTTTGTGAAAGAGCTCGTCCGGGGAAGTACTACCACCGTACCTACTTCTCCGCCAAATAGATCATTATTAAGCATCAGCTTGCATTGCTGTGTTTCGGTCTGTAGGGTACGGGTGCCGGTGAAATTACAATCACATGAGACTTTCCATCTTCATGTCTCAGTTTGGCGAACCGACTTGCGGTACTATTAAGGCAACAGCCTAGGTGGTATTGCAGTTGTAATGGGCAAAGGTAATCGCTTAACATCAGGGGGCCTTTAGCTCGTTTCGCCATCCTATACCTACTATAAAATAAAATAAAACTGGCCAAGAGCATGTCGGGCCATGCTCAGTATTATAGGGTTCCTTAAGTAGGTGTAATTACAAACGAATCAAATCGAATATTAATCATGGCTATTTTAGTTTTTGCAATAATCGGCAGCATTCGCGACTCAGAGCGTGTCAGGCGCTACTAACAGTAGCGCCATCTAGCGATAAATTCCAGAAGCCAAATTTAAGAAGAGTGTAATTTCAAAGTTACTTTTTGTGATTTTTTCAAATAGAAAGTAGCTAAAGGAACATTATTCGCTATGATCATTTTTCTCTAAGGTCAATGACCTTTGAACTAGGACGTTTTAAGTATTTTTCTGTTTTCTCTCTATAACTCAAAAAATTATAATCACATTATACTCGAAATAATTTTAAAAGAGAGTTTTCACAAAGGTCTATCAATGTGGAAGATTATAAGTTTCTACATTGCATAGTTTAGAAATGGCAGGGGGGAGGACACATTGCAAGCCACTTTGGCGGGCTATATTTCGCAGATGGTACACCTGATAAAAAAGTGGTGTATCAAACATTACCTTCATTTTAGTAGACCTATTCAATGATATCCCACACGAGAGGGAGCAGCGAAAATAATTTTTTTTTTCCCATTTCACATGTATGGACGCCACCCCTAAAATAAGAAAAAACTATTTTTTTATTCTTTTAAAATTGAGATCTATATGTAGACTATTTTTTAACAAAATTTCATTTACTTATGTTTATAACTGTAGAAGTTATTAAGCTGTAAACGATTAGGACAGACGGACAGACGGACAGACGGACAGACGGACAGACGGACAGACGGACAGACGGACAGACGGACAGACGGATGGACATGACGAAACTATAAGGATTCCTTGTAGGACTTCGGAACCCTAAAAAAGGTTAATATGGATCTTATGTAGGTACACCGGATTCACTTTAATTTTTACACTTAAACATGCTCTTAAACACACAATCTCACAGTGAAGAAGAAGAAGAAGAACAGTTAAAAGAAAAACAATTCTATTTTTAATAATTTTTTACCGTTTTTTCTTTCTCGATACCTTTGTGTTACAAATCTCATCATTGTTTATTTAATTATTATTCATTAAGGGATGTAGCGAGACAGCTCCAACATAAATACTTTTGTAACCAATGTACAGTCACGATACTTCCCGGTGATACATTTTGTCGACAAAGTCCCTTGAACGAATCCTGCTACATTACACGTACCTACGGCTGCCGTCAAACACAAAGTGCAAGTGATTTTAACCTTAGTGGTGGTTCACCTGAAAGTTTACTGATAGTACATGGGCTGTCCCTGTACCCCAATTTCTGTATGAAAACATTGTATGAGATGTAACCTAATAAAAATCTAGGCTTCACAAATGGAGCATCCTGGGCAAGAAAGAAAGAATATTGATTTGAAAAAAATAAAAAAAAACTACAGTCCAGTAAGCCTCAAGACGCCACATAAACAAAGTTTTGCATGAGAACACAGTCGTAAAATGTTGGCGGGGACCGGGGGGCGGATGGCGCGTTATGATTGGTCGGCCCAAATGTTCGGTGATATGATTGGTGCCGCTCGCTGACGGAGTGACGTCCCGATTGGTGGCTAGGCGTAAGATATGCAGTGCTACGGCATATGCTTTGTGATCGGGGGTATCCGGCTAGTAGGCGTCTTGAGGCTTACTGGTCTGTGGATAAAGACATTATCTTATAAAACCAATTTTGTCGACGTCTGTGGTCTAGTGGTTCGAGTGTCGGACTGCTACTCACGAGGTCGTGGGTTCGAGTCACACAGGATAGAAATATTTGTGTGATGAACATAAGTGTTTGTGTTGGTCTGGGTGTTTTTTATGTATTATAAGTATGTATTTACAAGCATCTGGTAGGTATCCCATACACTACTTGTGTGAGGGTGAGGGGGGGACTCTTGGCTCAATAATAAATCAATATTATTGGGACATTTTTACACAGCACCATCTGGTCCCAAACTAAGCAGAGCTTGTACTATGGGTACTAGACAATGGATATAATAATTATATACTTTTAATTTGTAAATACATACTTATAATATACATAAGAAATACCCAGACCAACACAAACACTTATGTTCATCACACAAATATTTGTGTCCTGTGGAAATCGAACACACAACCTCGTGATTAGCAGTCCGACACCCGAACCACTAGACCACAGACGTCGTCAAATAAGTATATAAGTATCATATCCGTTGTCTAGTACCCATAGTACAAGCTCTGCTTAGTTTGGGACTAGATGGTGCTGTGTACAAAATGTCCCAAGAATATTTATTTTATTTTAATTTTTATTAATTACGGCACTATCACATTGGCTCAATTGTTACCACAATATCGACCATCGATTTCATCACAATCCAGTTCTAACTTATTCGGTGTAGGAATACTTAATCGTCCGACACAGCTTGCTTGCTTGCATGCAATCTGACATCAATTTACTGCCTCCCATAACGTTTCTTCCCATTACTCCTGAGTACCTCTCATCCATAAGGAAACAACAAAAACGCCCAGGTAAGGTGTAAGTGGGCAAACTTACACCAAACAACCCCCGTAACTAAACAAAACATTCGTCTTCCGAATATTTTACCCATCAACTATTCGGGGCAAGACGTCCAAAATAAGAAATTTGTTCACGTATGAGTCCAAAAAACGTCCGCAGAAGTTAAATTTAATCGCACAACTAGTTACGAAGAGAGGGCACGTACACGCGCGTGCAGCGGACGAAACGGACGAAACGGGACGAATGGGAAATTGTCCTTTTGCGAAATAACCTATTCATAGTGCGCAGCTAATGTGCCGTGAAAACTACTATTATGTACAGATGTGCGTGACGTTTATGTGCTGTAATATTTTGGGTTGAAACGGCTGGCAATTTGGGTTACGAGAGGTTAAAGGTTCTGGAGAAAAATTGGATGAATTTGGAGCGATAATCCGGTTGGTACCAGATTAACAATTTTGCCAGATTGTTAAGCTTCTTTTGGCTTTTGAAGGCAGCAATTTCGTATTTCTTAAGCCTTATTCTGTAGACGAAATTACCGGAAGACGTATAATACCAATTACAGTCCCTAGATTCATTTTGGTTCTCCTACTACAAACATAAGTTCAAAAGGACCAATTTTCCCAGGATGAAAAGTAGTCTATGTATTAATCCGGGATATGTTCTATCTGTATGGCAAATTTCATTAAAATCCATACAGTAATTTTTGCGTGAAAGAGTAACAAACATACACCCTCACAAACTTTCACATTTATCGCTTCTTATTCGCTTATCGCTTCTGTAGCGCATCAGGGATGTTTGCTGAAATGCATGTAGATTGCTTTTTTGCTACAATGCGAAAAAGGTGTGCATCCTTGGTGCGCCGGGTGCGGGCTAGCTCCAATAGCATCCTGGGCATGATTGCAGGCAGATTAGATTGCTGTCTTTTGAATCGCTGCTCCAGAATTTCTGCTGGAATTCTGAAGCAGTGATTCAAAAATCTTTATTGTTAAGTTGAATTATATTATAATTGGATTGAATTTTAATTTTGTTATTACTAACATAGTTTTTAAGTAAATAATGTTACTAACCCTATGAGTCTTGGTTACTTGACACAAATAAATAATAATAATAATAATTTATAATATTAGTACGATACTAGATAGATAGATAGAATATTCTTTATTGTACTCCATTAACATTATTAAACTTAGGACTAACACGTTAAATTAGGGTACATTGGCGGTCTTATCGCTAATAGCGATATCTTCCAGACAACCTTTGGATGGACAAGGAAGACGTGAAAAATAGATGGGGGCAGTATGTGGTGCACTTTCACAAAGTTTACTAATATATAATAAATAAATAAATATATTCGGGACATTTTTACACAGCACCATCTAGTCCCAAACTAAGCAGAGCTTGTGGTATGGGTACTAGACAATGGATATAATACTTATATACTTTTTTTTTTTTGTAAATACATACTTATAATACATAAGAAACAACCAGACCAACACAAACACTCATGTTCATCACACAAATATTTGTGTCTTGTGAGAATCGAACCCACGACCTCGTGATCAGCAGTCCGACACTCGAACTACTAGACCACAGAGGTCGTCAATATAATATAATAAATAAATAAATATTTACCTACCATAGAAAATATTACATGTATAAATATAGAAAATAAATTCTATTAAATATCCATAACTACATACCAAATATATATACAATATATAAAAATCTACCAACAAATAGTATTCTTAAATAAATAAGAAAATACAATACGTGTATATACCAGTGTAGCAACATCTCAATAAAATAACAATTTATACAGAGAGGTAATGTTCCTTTACAAGCTTTTTAAAAGAAGCTAGCGACTGAGCACGTCTTATGGGCACAGGTAACGCTTTCCATAAACGAGCAGCTTGGACTGTGAAAGATTTGTCATAGAATATGGTTGAATGTACTGGCATCTGAAGTCTCAAGTTTTCCGATGATCTTAAGTATCGAGTATGTGTGTCATGAAGGAACATAAAACGTTCTATGAGATAAATTAGGGTTTTAGGATTAAACAGAGTACTGTAGAGAAGTGATAAAATATGAGTATTCCGGAGAAGCCTTATTGGAAGCCACTTGAGCTTAGTGCGAAATTCGGAAACGTGATGATATACAATTAATTTCCACAAATCTGTAATATTATCTTTATGTTATCAAATTTGTACGCCTATCAAGACAAAGTATAGTGATACTGAATTATTTATAATATAACACCATGTCTTGTACATCATACCTATATAACGTGTATCAGAAATGCGTGGTCATATTTTAAGAGCTTATTCAGGACATCGCATAGAACAACTTTTACTATGGGACCAATCCTGAAATCGCGAAAAAAATATCAATACTTCCCTACTAAATCATCGAAGTCACTCGACAAAATGTAAGGATCAACTGTTTTTTTTTTCGCGATTTCAGGGTTGGTCCCATAGTAAAAATTGTTCAATAGCATCCCCTGAATAAGCTCTTCAAATATGACCACGCATTTCTTATAAACGTTGTATATGTGAGACAAATAAATATTTTGAATTTGAATTTGATAGATCTAATCATAGACGCTTTCGAAGAGTGGATTCAAGTTGCATGGTTCCAAATGGTGGATTTCATAACAATTTCCAGACCTACATTTTACAAACACCAAATCTACGTCACACCCATTATTTTCCGTTCCTTATAGCATGATGTTGTCGCGTGCACCAAACGCCACCACCACTTACAAAGCTGCCTTTGCGACCACAAGGCACATTTTGTACCCGACAAGCTGTCATTTATACCAACGTTTAAAAATGTAGAACTCCATCACAAAGCTAGTAAAAAATGGTCCGTGGATAAAGGTTTAAAGTGGGGTTATCGATATTGGCATGTTGAAGTATGGTACCTGTGTTCGAATGTACTCGACCTTTGAGAATGAAATGGATCGTTTCAAACGACGAGTTAGGAAAAAAATATACTCAATAAATAATAATGATAAGTAATACATAAATGTATGTAACATGAAAGGAAATATGACGGACGCGACCTCAGCCGCTGGCCTCAGAAATGTGGGAGAGTTTCTTTTTATAACGTACGCAACCACTGTGACGAATTTGCTGAATTCTCACGGGAACGTTAAGAAATGGGATAGTCGAAACACGAAGATGGCGACCTTCATAAAGTCTACAATATAATGTATTGCTGTTATGTTAATGCGTATTTTTAACCGACTTCAAAAAAGGAGGAGGTTCTCAATTCGATTGTATGTTTTTTTTTTTGTATGTTTGTTACCTCAGAACTCCGTCATTTAGTATAAACCGATTTCGAAAATTCTTTTTTTATTTGAAAGGATATACTTTCAAATTTGTCCCATTTTTCAGTTATCAAAATCCAGTTTAGATGATGGGATCCATTTGGAATTGAGGGAACTCCTTAAATATTATAGGTATACATATAGCGATTTCGGTATATTCATCAACAAGTCAAGCATTTGCATTCAGAAAGTATTATTTGGTGAAGATCTGATGAAGGTCTTTGGAGATAAGGAAGGGAACTCTTCAATGGATGACAGCAAATCATCCGGGATTGTTAATGCCACTCAAAATAGAAAAAATAATTAACTTAAAAAAAAAGTAAAAACCGACTTCAAAAAGAAAAAAAATTGTGTGAAACAGTAGTTTAGGAAGTCGGTGCCAGTTTTTTCTTAAATCAATCCGAATCAAAGGCACGTACAGTCAACAAATCGGAATCATGACCCACTCAGCTCATAATTCGTTTGAAATCGTCAAAACAGTAAGGTTTTCTTCTATTCTGTACTTAGGACATTTTGAATATTACAGAAACTGCATTAATACGGGTCAGAGGTCTGTGCCATTTTGAGCTTTGTTATCAATGCAATAGATTTATAATTGGATTGGAAATTATGTTTTTGATAAAGCAGGAATTATGTTTTGAATTTCGAATTACCTGTCGTTTCACGTGGTTTTCCTACAAAACACCTATATTTTTTAAGAAACCTATACTAACTTTTTCGATTACAGAACATTATGAAATAAAAATAAAAATGACAAATAATAAAACGTCAAGTATGAAATGGTGTCAAACATCAAGAATAAAATTTAGAAAAAACAATTGTAAATTCTGCGGAAGACCACGAAGTGACTAATCAATTATCTGGCTGAATTTCAGCAAACATGTGGGCTTGGATGAGTGCCGGAAATGTAGTCCAAATTTATTCTCGTGCAAATTCAATTAACTATGTTGACTTAGTTGACTTATTAGAATAAACTATGTTACCGACGGTGCGAACAGTTTACCTGCGAGAAAAAGTTCCGAACTTCTTCTACGTTCACGATAGTTGTCCAGTGCATACAGCAAGAGTTGTCACTAGTTGATTTCACCAGCATTTTCATAGCCGTCTACTTAGGTCCCCCGAACCCAATCCAAATGAAAATGTATGGGGCTTGATGGTCCAAATGTGGGATAATAGAAACGAGAGGACAAGGCAAACACTTGAACAACGTTGTAACAAAATTTGGGATTATACAAAGACATTAAAATACGTATATTTAATCTCTTTGGGATTATATGAGACGACCGGACATTTGCAGTCGCCTAATCGGATCGATGCGTTCCAGACTACTGGACGTTATTGAAAACTATTTTGCTTACTCTCGTTTTTAGTATAAATTAATTGTCATTCATTAATGTTATTGTGAATATTTTATTAACTATTTAAATACAGTATTTTATTGTGTATTTCCCTTATCTCTTATTTAGTAATCAATCGATGTCTTTGATCGACGCCATTCGGGTGGATGTGTTTATACGCAGTTACGCAGTAATACCCTTGCAATATGGCATCGAATGTTCATAATAAGTCAGTCCATCATGAGGTATCGAAACTCAATGTCTATTGTCCGCCATCATGCGTGAGCATTTGGAATTTATAACTTCACATGTTATGGTTAGTGCCAAACGTGTCAAAAAAGTTCACGTTCTAAGCACGAAAGCACGAAAGGAGATGGCATAGGGCACATCATAGGGAGACCAAAGACATGTCCATACTGACGTAAAGTATTAAAGTATAATAACTCTATGAGGGAGACGACAATTTTATTGGTAAACTAACTGTCACTGTCAATAGCTAACAAAATTGATAACAAGTCTGTTGCCAGGGATATATCTGTTTAAGCGAAATTCAACCTAATTGTATTAGAATGTCTGTAGGATATTAAACTTATCGTGGGTCATGATTCCGATTTGTTGACTGTACTTCCTAAACTGTTTCACACAAATTAATTATTTTATTCTTTTTGAAGTCGGTTTTTACCTTTTTTTCAAGTTTTTTCTTCTTCTTAAGTACACGAGAATCTCTCTTGTAAGGTCTAATTCACACAGCTCTTACACCCTCCATTACACACAACTCACTTTAGTTCATCCTTATACTACACTTGAATTTTCATAGTTATTATTTCTCATAAAGAGAAGAGGCCCGTGCTCAGCAGTGGGACAGTAATGGGCTGGTTATGTTATGTTAATCTGATTTTAATTATTATTGTTATAAAATTTTTGCGTGCCACTTATGGCAAAATATGTTGAAACTAACTGTCTTTATCCATCTGTCTGGACCCGTATTTTTTGCGAAATAAATTATTGTTATTCTTATTCTTAATTATAAATAATCGTGACACAAAAATCTTAATAATTTAGGTTTCTGTGCGTAACACCAACTTTTGTATGAATAATGCTCGAATGTTAACATAATTTAATATCCTTTATTTACATGATATTTCCGGGTAGTTCGAGTCCTAGAGACCTGTAACACAGGTTCACCTAGTACAGGCTCCAGTCTCCACAACATAATGTTAAGCGAATCATCATCATCATCATTTCAGCCGAAAGACGGCCACTGCTGGATATAAGCCTCCTCCAAAAGGGGAAGCGAATACTTATGTTAATTTGTATTGTAAAAAAACATCATTTCTGTATTTGTATTTGACATCGTAATATTTATTGTAATTAATTTAAATACCTGCTGACGTTTCAATATTTAGTTTTGAATTTGCAATTTAATTGTTATTAATTTGCATGCCGTAAGGCTGAATATGGAGACACCAATATATTATGTTTAACGTATAATTTTATAACACCAATAATGTAACCCGTATATCGCAAAATAAATAAATGAATGATTGAAAAAGCCTTTATGTGGTGGAGATTTTTTTTTTTTTGTTACATTACATTAATTAACTCGACCGTCACACGAGCGTTCTATTAGAACAAAATGACAAACCACTTCTGTGTCTACACAATAGCACTTTTTTGAGTACGACGAGATGGGTGTATGAAAATGTATATTATTATTATTATTTCTATTTATTTGTTAATTTAAATAATATTTAGTAAATTTAATTGGCTTTCAGCCTTTTTAATTAAATTTAAATTTAGCGCGACTTTTTTGTTCTATTCTTGACGCGCGGCAGAAAAACAAAAACACGAAAAAATACAAATCATCGTGACCTGTCGCGCAAACATCTAAGCGAATATCGAGTATATCGAATATGAGTCAATTGGATGCTCGGTTTTTCTTCCCTCTATCGTATTTTATTATAATCATGGAGTAAAAAGCTACTGATTTATTCTATGTCTTTCTTTTACGATTGCCGTGGAGCTGAACAGTAAAATAATAATATAATTGGCTTTCCAAAACTTCCCCAAGTTTCCATAATAAGACATCATTAGGCAATTCTTAGAAACATTCTTTTGTTTTGTCCGGACACTTTTGAGCACACAGTCAAACTTCAATCATTAAAATACGCGTTTTATTTGAGCAAGCTTTTAAAACACACGTCCCTTAGGGCGGCAAGATACATGGCGTTTTCACCCGGTCCGTTAAGAAAAGAATGAAAACGGAAGGACTGAACTGAATACAAAAGTCATATATCGCCACTAGTAACTTTAGATCGTTTAAAATGCATATCCGCAGATACGGATACGGATACGGATCATTTGTGTCGAAATCCGCGAATACGGATACGGACCTCAACTTTCGTAGTATTTCGTACGATTTTTATAGTTTATGTTTGTTTTCGGAGAAATCATAAGTTAAATAAAAACAATAATAAGTTATTTTAGAAATAAAAAGTAATTTGATTTAATGTCATAAGTATTTCATTGTTACCTTTCTTTAAAATTTCATATACGTTATGCAAATTATTAAAGATAAAGATAAAGATTTTTATTTGCAAGAAACATGGTTTTTACAAAGATGTTAGTGGTTTTAGGCAGGTACATCATGTCTCACCGTATGATCGGCATGCAAAATATTATTTATTACTTACACAATCTATAAGTAGTAGTAAGTATATATATTCAATTGAAATATGTCAATTACAAATTTTACAATTAATCCTTATAAATATATTATTAATATTTAAATTCAATACAATCAATATAATCAACAATTATTTATTTATTTATTTACGAAATGTCATATAATCCTTTATGGTGTAAAAACATTTTTCACTTAACCACGAGTAACTTTAAATCAAAATAATAATACTAATATCTTTAATGTAAAAGATCCGTTCAAGATCCGCCAAAAAGTAACGGATACGGATACAGACCTTATTTTTCCCTCGGATATCCGTGGATACGGATACGGATATCTGGCACATCACTAATTGCCATACACACGGCATTGAAAGGTCGGTAATAAAACTACCGGTGAGCTTAGCCGTCGATCCGTTGAGAAAGACGCGTGGCTAACACAGTTTTGTCATTCATTACAAACAACCCGTTGGTGTTCCGTTCCGTTACAGATATGTGGTCGAAATCGACAATTGATTGTTAGTCCTGGAGGATGCAATAGATAATATCAGTGTAGCTACCATCTATTGCAAAGAGTATAGTGTCCTTTGACAAACTATACGGTAGTATATCCATGTAGTCTGTGGAACAAACTGAAAATCAATCGAACTTCACAAACAGTATGTGTGTGACGATGCACTCGCTTCCAATTAAAACGGCATGTATATTGCCGCCCTTAAACGGAAAAAAGGCAACCATTCCTCATGAATATTTACAATTGTTCACGAAATACTACTTCAAAAGTTTCTCCGTTACCAAGACTCCAGAGTACCTACAAACTGAAGATAAATTAAAAATGCAAAAAAAGAAAACGGGCGTGAAAAAATATTCTTTTTTTAATATTCCATTATTCGTCGGCAGAATTTCGAATGGGCCTGAAACGTTCCCGGAACTAATTTCGTTTCGGAATTATTGAAAACGTCTGTAATGGTATTTTCCACGGACGTTGGTAGAAATTGAAAAGTTCTTTGATCGCACACGTTTAATGTAACACAAAAGCCCCTACGTGTCTCTTTTATGAGAAAAATATTTTATAAAATATTAAGGCTGATTCAGTTCCATTTTGCATAAAGTTCCCGGATTTAAGACTCCAAGTTTTGTAATGAATAACTGAATAAGAAAAATTAAGGGAAAATTATATAGCATCTTGTATCTACCTCCAAGGTATGTATGTTTAGATTCAAATATTTTGAGTTTAGCTGCAGTAAAAAGATCCTTTGGTAGCTGAAAATGAGATTTAAATTTTTACTCCTCTTTAAGAAACAAACGGCGACCTAGATTTATATGACCTACATAGCATAAGGAAATAGGGTTTATGCCTACGTCAGCAAATATTTGTGTGATAAATCAAAAGCTAGCTGCAACAACGGTGATAGGTTCGCCACTGACGACGGAATTAATGACGCCATTAACGATCCTAATCCTTCAAGGATCATATGTTGTTTGTTTTTTTTTAATTTGACTTGATTTCAGGACCCTCGGCACATTCACATCATAATCAAAAGGAAAATTTCCATTATAGAACTTGACGTGGCCAAAATAAAAACTGGCCAAGAGCATGTCGGACCATGCTCAGTATTATAGGGTTCCTTAAGTAGGTGTTACAAACAAATCAAATCGAATATTAATCACGGCTATTTTAGTTTTTGCAATAGAAGGCAGCATTGGCAACTCAGAGAGTGTTGTCAGTAGCCGCTAGATGGCGCTATACAGTGCCAAATGCAATAGACGGCACTTGACGGCAGCATTGGCGACTCAGAGAGTGTTGTTAGACGCTGCTAGATGGCGCCAAATTTAAGAAGTGTGTCGTCAACATAACACAAAGTTACTTTTTGTGATTTTTTCAAATAGAAAGTAAAGGAGCATTATTTGCTTTGATCATTTTTCTCTTAGGTCAATGACCTTTGAACTAGGACGTTTTAAGTATTTTTCAGTTTTCTCTCTATAACTCAAAAAATTATAATCACAATATGCTCGAAATAAAGGTCTATCAATGTGGAAGATTATAAGTTTCTACATTGCATAGTTTAGAAATGGCAGGGGGGGGACACATTGCAAGCCACTTTGGCAAGCTATATTTTGCAGATGGTACACCTGATAAAAAAGTAATATATCAAACATTACCTTCATTTTAGTAGACCTATTCAATGATACCCCACACGAGGGGGTGCAGCGAAAAAAATATTTTCATCTCCATTTCACATGTATGGGCGCCACCCCTAAAATACGTAATCATGATATTTTTATTCTTTTAAAATTGAGATCTATATCTATTCTATTTTTTAACAAAATTTCATTTACTTATGTTTATAACTGTAGAAGTTATTAAGCTGTAAAGGATTAGGACAGACGGACAGACGGACAAACGGACAGGCGGACAGACGGACAGACGGACAGACGGACGGACATGACGAAACTATAAGGGTTCCTTGTAGGACTACGGAACCCTAAAAATTGTCACAATCATTACTAGTCACAGATTTACATAGTCAGTGTTACATAGTCAACTAAGAAATTTAGACAACTGTCAAACTTGACGTCATCCAAAAGTACAGTCGACTGCATGACAGTGGTAACACTCGAATTAGAAAATCGCCCTTATTGCTTATGAAATAAAGACGCTGGCAATGTCAGACTGTTACCACTGACCTGTGGTCGACTGAGACGCATGGGTAGACTGGACCGCATGCCAGCCTGTTCGAATTCATTTATGCCCTTTACAGTTTTTTACATGACACGGTTGGTTTTACGTGTGATAAGGATAGGTCTTATAACTTTAGTCAAATGTATTGTATTCTAATGTATTATGTGGTGACCAAAGTTTGTTGTGTTTAACCTCAGACCAAAACTGGTCATAGTCGTTAACACACAAAATTCATCGAAAATTAAAGAAAACCTACATAACTTTAATGGTTATCATTATAAGGCTCAAAAACACTGATATTAGGACCAATTTTCAAACTCTGACTCCAACATGTTTGGAACAATAACTATTGACTTCAACTTAAATGTTATCGCTTCATTGAAAACACTAATTGGACTTATCTGAAGCGTCAACTTGTCATCCATCATTTAAATAAGCTAGTATGAAAAAAATATTATTGGTACTACAATACCAATTTGAAATGTCATGTGAAATCGAATGTGTAGTTTTGTGTGCCTAAAATAGATTTAATAATACGAATTGTACCATGACTGTTCAGCTTCAGGACCAAAAGACGAAGCCAATCCAACTGCGCAGAGGTGTGAGACAAGGGGATGTAATATCCCCGAAATTGTTCACTAACGCGTTGGAGGACGTCTTCAAGACGCTGGACTGGACTGGACAGGGTATCAACGTTAACGGCGAGAACATCTCACATCTCCGTTTTGCCGATGACATCGTTGTAATGGCTGAGTCGCTGGAACAACTGGGCGAAATGCTGCACAGCTTAGACGGAGCCTCTCGACGTGTCGGTCTCGGCATGAATCTGGACAAGACTAAAGTCATGTTCAATATGCATGTCATGCCGAGGCCAATATTCGTCGAAGGGTCGGCACTCGAAGTTGTAACGGAATACGTCTACCTAGGGCAGGCAATTCAGCTTGGTAGACACAACTTCGAGAAAGAAGCCAACAGAAGGATCCGTCTGGGCTGGGCAGCATTTGGCAAACTTCGCCGAGTCTTCTCGTCGCCTATACCGCAAAGTTTGAAGACAAAGGTCTTCAACCAGTGCGTCCTGCCAGTCATGACTTACGGTGCCGAGACGTGGACACTGACAGTTGGGCTAGTCCACAAATTTAAAGTCGCTCAGCGAGCTATGGAGCGAGCTATGCTTGGAGTTTCTTTGAAGGATAAAATCCGTAACGAGATTATCCGGAGAAGAACCGGAGTGACCGACATAGCTTGTAGGATCAGTAAGCTGAAGTGGCAGTGGGCTGGCCATGTCTGTCGAAGGACCGATGGCCGTTGGAGCAGACGAGTCCTTGAGTGGAGACCGCGTATCGGCAAACGCAGCGTAGGGCGCCCCCCTGCCAGGTGGACCGACGACCTAAAGAACGTGGCTGGGGGGGACTGGATGCGGAAGGCAGAGGACCGAGCGTTGTGGCGCAATTTGGGAGAGGCCTATGTCCAGCAGTGGACTGCGATAGGCTGAGTTGATGATGAGTTGATGAATACGAATTGTCAGCTCGTTTGATTTGATTTATTGAGTTTTTGTGTTGTGATAATCTAATATTTGTCAGTTTTCACCTACGTAAAAAATAAATTTTAGATACGTAGGTATGTCGGTTAAATTTTAGATACGTAGGTATGTCGGTTTCTACTGCTGCCGTCAAAGGCGATTAGTTTAATCAGTTGTTTTAGAAATGCTTCGGTATAGACCGTAAAATTTTCATTAAGAAAAGGATTTATAAATTTTATAAAGGTAGATACATATAAAATTATATAGACTGTTAATGCCTGGTGCTAGTAATGGACGAACAGTGACCTTTATAAGGTAAGTTCAAGTGGGTGTCAGTGGACAAGGGGCAGACACATTGCCCACATTGGTGATCGCAGATTGTTGACATAATTAGACCAGTGGCCTGATTCACAAACGTTCGAAAAGTTTCCGTTTCCGAAGATAAATTTCACCGGCAAATGAAACAAAACGACCACTTCCTGCGACCACTAATGATGCAAAGCATTCGAAACATCAGGAAAAGCAATGTTAATAATAATACGCGATGTAACCCTGTAAAAAAAAAATTATTACGAAAAAAAAACATTTTGAGAATCGAACGCATTCGGAAACGCTATTCATAGTTCTTTAATTTTAGATCGAGTGCTTTCCGACAACAAATGGCTCACGGGAGAGTTTCCATGAATTTCACGTTGCGTTTCCGAATCCGTTCGGTTCTCAAATGTTTTTTTTTCGTAATATTTTTTTTTTTACAGGGTTACATCGCTTATTATTATTAACATTGCTTTTCCTGGTGTTTCGAATGCTTTGCATCATTAGTGGTCGCAGGAAGTGGTCGTTTTGTTTTATTTGCCGGTCAAATTTCACTTCGGAAACGGAAACTTTTCGAACGTTTGTGAATCAGGCTACTGATAATTGATAAGACATCTGGCTCGGCGTAGAGATGGCCGATGGAGTAAAGCGTTGACCGAGTGGTGGCAAAGGTCAGGTCGGAGAAACCCGGGCCGTCCGAAGGCGCGCTGGGTTGATGATATCGCCAAAGCCGCAGGAAACACCTGGATGAGGGACGCACAAGATCGAAGAGGCTGGCAAAAAAGAAAGGAGGCCTGTACCCAGCAGTGGGTGATACCGGGCTAGGATGATGACCTATGAATTTCCGTAGACCACGTGCCAATATACAATGTATTATTGAAATAACTGAAAACATGAAAATATTTTGTTCAGAATCAAGAAGAAGATAGAAGAGTAGAAGTGGTTAACACAATTTTTGGGTATCGGTAAATGTGGGATCCTGGGTTCGTTTCCCGGGTCGGGCAAAGTGTTATTGGGTTTTTTCATTAGGAAATTCTCAGTAGCAGCACGGAGTCTGGATTTGTGCCCGGTCACTGGCAATAGGCTCGCCCCCTATTAAATGGGACTATAACATAACTGGCGTAATGTGGGTGTACTAGTACACCTCTGCCTACCCCTTTGGGGAAATACTGGCGTGATGTTGTTATGTGTTATGGTAAATGTTCACCAAAAATAAAACTTTGTATCATGCCTAATCAAAAAGTTTCACACATCGCGACTCTGAGCGCGAGACCGATGCCTACGAATATAATCAGAACACGTCATATTATCATCCTTTGGAAAGCCTTTGGGTGCGCAGTCAGGCGAGTCGAGCGCACCAATTAGAATAAGTATGACAACAAAAACTCCTAATATTTTTTTCAATAATTATTATGATAATAAATAATTACTCAATCTGGGTGTCAATTTGGGTGTGTGAGGTTTTGAGCTATTGAAAATAACACATCGTAGATCATCATCATCATCATTTCAGCCGAAAGATTTCCACTGCTGAACATAGACCGATGGGGCTGTAAAGTTCTGGAGTGACGACCGCGTACTGGAAGGCGCAGCGTGGGTAGACCCCCACAAGGTGGTCCAACAACCTGGTGAAGGTCGCGGGAATTCGCTGAGTGCTAAAAGCGTAGGACCGGTCGTTGTGGCGATGCTTGGGGAGGCCTATGTCCAACAGTAGACATTGTAGATATCTTCAGTAACAATACCGTGCAGAGATATCTATAAAAAATCAATGTCCATACTTTCAAAATTACACCAACTACAACTGCTCAACTTCCCATTCACGTTAAACGTAAAACAATTGTAATAAGCTTCTTTTGTGGTTGTAAACGATCTTCCACTTTTGCCTGCTGTATTGGAATCTTTCCAATTTGTGATTGCCGTACAGCTAGCGGTAAAACCACTTCAGGCCTGTTGCTGATTGCAGCTATTATCGCAGATAGAAACGTGGCCGATACTTACTTGAACGAAGCCTACTTTTTGGTCCTTTTATATTCAGTAGTGTCTATTGTACATTCCTAAAGAATTATCACTAGGAATAGTAGGACTGGTGTCATTATTTGTGTCACAAAATCAGTCGAAATAAGTGTAAGGATTTAAGAACACCTCATATCAGTCATTCTGGTAGTTTTAAACTTACGGAAAAGTTTTAAGCAACATGAAAATATTTGAAACAGAATAATAAATTAATAACCGGTTAAGTGAAATTTTCAGGGATGGAATCATGTTTTTATGCATCTGCAAAAACATTCAGTAGTTTAATGATATAAATAACGGAAATAAAAATTTGCTTGTGTGCCGGATTCGTAGGCCTAGAACTTAACCTTCTTATGAGAAGAAGCCCATGCCCAGCAGTGGGACAGTAATGGGCTGATGATGATGATGATGATGATGAGCAGGATTCATGGGGTCGAATTTAACTTCCACTTTATATCCGTCTTTGGGTGACGCCAGCTACATCTTATTAAGAAACAGACCGTGTTCTTTAACCGACAGTTAACTTTGCAGTTAATTTAAAGTCGTATATGTGCCTACCCTTACTACTTAATTATTTATTAATAATAAATTTATTATTGTAAGAATCTACGATTTCTGATGGTCCTGAAAGTCTTACTTCATTGATGACGTGGCTGTCACTTTTAATTGGCTCTGTACAAAATCCTGAATTTGTCGTTCTGAATACAGGAACTAGCTGTATCATAAATTAGGGAATAGTCCTGGGATTGGCAAAGTCTGGCAGTAGGCCAGTTAAACAAATAATGAAATGGCTGGTTTATGAGCGAAAACACACAATAGATCACTGTCACTTTCAAGCAATACAATGTTCTTTTTTGTCGTATCCTATTTAGCTTCTAGACCACAAAATAAAAAACTGAGAAACACGTTTTTATTAGACTAGCTGTGCCCGCGACTCCGTCCGCGTGGATATCAGAAAATAACACATCATTTCATATTTATGAACACAATGTCTTCTAATGTACATAAGCGCCTACACAGACGATTACACTACTTACCTTCCTACCATACTATATTTTGTTTTTACAACCAACCAGCCAAGGTGATAGAATTAGCCCTAAGCTCTTCTCATTCTGAGAAGACGCTCGTGCCCAGCAGTTTGACAGTGATTGGGCTGATTATGTTATGTTATTCTATAACACTAAACACATGCAGTTCCTTAACACTAAACACATGCAGTTCTATAACTCTTCTCATTTTGAGAAGAGTTCCGTGCCCAGCAGCGGGACAGTAATGGGCTTATAATGTTACGTTATTCTATAACACGCACAAGATTAAGTTCCATAAATCTTCTCATTCTGAGAAGAGGCCCGTAGCCAGCAATGAGACAGTAATGGGGTGATTGATAATGTTATGTTATTCTATAATACTAACAATATCCTGTTCATTATCTTTTCTCATTTAGATTTCTTAACTCTTCTCATTCTGAGAAAAAACAAAAAGCAACAAAAGCGAAAAAGGAAAAAGAAGCGGTTAAACGCTTGCCTTCCATGCAGGAAGATCTGAGTACAAACCTGGCCCAAACCACTGACTTTTTCAGCATCAGATCAGAGTTTGATTATCACTTGCTTATTTTACGATGAAGGAAAACAATGTGAGGAAACCTGCACACCTGAGAGTGCTCCACACAGTTCTCGATGACGTGTGTTGTCTGCTAACCCGCACTAGGCCAGCATGGTAGACTAAGGCCTTAACCTTCTCATTTTCAAAAGAAGTCTATGCCCAGCAGTGGGTGAGTAATGGTATGTATGAACACAATGTAGTAAGTTTGATTACGAATAGATATGTTTCCACTTTTTGTCGGTGTTGGTTGAAAAGACGATCAAAGGTTTGTGTCATTCTCCTGTGAGTTAAAAGTTACAGATATAAAATATGTAAGAGACTGCCTTGTTATTCAAGCACGAATGCTAAGCGTGGGGTTCTGGGTTCGATTCCCGGGTTAGACAAAGTGTTATTGGGGTGATTTTTCAATAGGAAATTTTGCAGTCTGGTGTCTAGATTTGTACCCGTTTAGTGGCAATAGGCTCGCCCCCATTATGTAGGATTTATAACATAATTGACGGAACGTGGGTGTCTTATATACTTCTGCCTACCCTTTGAAGGGCAAGCCTACTTCTTTCAATTAATCATGTAACAAATAATTGTACTATTGTTATTTGAAAAGAGTATATCCATGGAGTTTCTTGCCAGCTCTTCTCCATAGGACCAACTTTTTGGAACCGTGCAACTAGATTCTTAATTAACATTTTGAAAGAGCGTGTAAATGCTTATTCGACATAAAAACCTTTGACTTTGAAGGAAATATTTGAAGAGACCCGACACTAAAGTATTATCTGGTGGCTTGGTGCTACCTAATATTTTTACAAACATATTCAATTGTGGAAATTGAACCAGCAATCCAATAGCGCGATCAAGCGTTCATCTTATACTATATGACCATGTGGCCACTCTACAAACCAAACACACCCATAAAACACTGACTCACACACCCCCAAACACATCCTCACAGCCCCTCTCCCCCCTCTCACAACCCATTTCCTACACACACTCGCACACATCCCCCTCACACCTAAAACTCACACCTTTTCACACTCACCCCTACAAACTGTTTTTCCACTAAAAATAAGTACTACTTACCTGTGTGTTATCCTACTCGATGGACGGATACATGACCCCTGTAACACAGGATCTTCCTAGCACGGGGGTCATTGACCAAACCTTTTTGCACCTGTAAGTCCTACACTGTGAATGTTGCACATACTTTGTACATTAATTTGGAAATAAATAAATTTATTATTTATTATTATTATTATCGCCACTCCAGAACTTTACTGCTCCATCGGCCATCCGTTCTGCGAGCAATGTGCCCCGCCCACTGCCACTTAAGTTTGGCAATTCTTCGGGCTATGTCGGTTACTTTCGTTCTCCTGCGAATCTCCTCATTTCTGATTCGATCACGCAGGGACACTCCGAGCATAGCCCTCTCCATTGCCCTTTGAGTGACTTTGAGCCTTCTTATGAGGCCCATTGTGAGCGACCACGTTTCAGTACCGTAAGTAATTACTGGCAACACACACTGGTCAAAGACTTTCGTCTTGAGACACTGCGGTATTTTCGACGAGAAGATATTGCGTAGCTACCCGAACGCTGCCCAACCGAGTCGGATTCGACGATTGACCTCTTTCTCGAAGTTGGACTTACCTAGCTGGACAGTTTGTCCTAGGTATACATAATCGGCAACAACTTCGAGTGTAGATTCTCCGATGTTTACGGGAATGGGTGCTATATGGGAATTCAACATAACCTTTGTCTTGTCCATTTTCATTTTAAGACCCACTTTATCAGAAGCTCTACTGAGGTCATCGAGCATTGTACCAAAGGGGCAGCGTGGGTAGGCCCCCCACAAGGTGGACCGACGACCTGGTGAAGGTCGCGGGAATCCGCTGGATGCGGAAGGCACAGGACCGGTCGTTGTGGCGATGCTTGGGGGAGGCCTATGTCCAGCAGTGGACGTCTTTCGGCTGAAATGAATGAATGAATGAATTATTATTATCTACAACGCCAGTTTTTGAATTATTTGCGAGAAAATGTACAGCTCACACATGTTAGGCAAGCTTAAACCAACAATCCAGTTGAAAATAAAATGATATCGCATCGCAATAAATATATTGTTATTCTATTCCACAAATTACATAACCAACATGTTTTATTAATCGCATTGATCTCGCCTCGTCAGCGTTTATTTTTTTCGAATAGATCATGATTAGTTGTCACGTGATGACTCTGATAAACGGACAAGCGGTTATGAATTATATTTATTGTGTTAGCAATGCTGGCAGTGAAATGTGTGGCAAGATGGATTAATTCGTCTTTTATATTCAGGCTTTTTATGTTACTGTAGCTATAAAATTGTTGATAGCGTATAACGTCCTGTTTCTGGTCAATGGCCTTCCTTAATGGCTGTCAGACATTTCTGTCGAAACGTTATTTTGAACATTAGTTATAGTCTAGACCAAACCGTATTTTTTATGCCATTAGTATCTCTTTCAGTGATACCTAGAAAAACTTCAGCTTACATTTTGACGTAACTTTTGAATTTGGTCAAAATATTTTATTTCGAATAAGCAGTTACTTTACACTTTTAAAACGTTAAATAAGAATCTAGTTTCTACGTTTTACGTGTTTCTACCAATTCAATAGATTAAATAAAATCTTCATGGTGTGTGTCCACAGTAACATGATCACGAACTGTGGACTGGTCATCATCAGTAAGCCTTAAGACGCCACATAAACAAAGTTTTGCATGAGATCAGTCGTAAAATGTTAGCGGGGGACAGAGGGCGGACGGCGCGTTATGATTGGTTGGCTCAAAAGTTCGGTGGTATAAATAAATAAATATTTTTGGGACATTTTTACACAGCACCATCTAGTCCCAAACTAAGCAGAGCTTGTACTATGGGTACTAATAGACAATGGATATAATACTTATGTGCATTTTTTTTGTAAATACATATTTATAATACGTGGGACACTCAGAAAGTTTTGCGAAACTAAAAAAAATTGTTCTATACGTACATATATTTTTATCAAATCTTTTCAAAGTACTTTCCACCAGCCTCTATACAAAGATTCATGCGCCTAAACCAGTTTTCAAAACACTTTTTCCAGTCCGCCGCAGACACCTCGTTTACAGCCTGCTCGAACGCAGCCAGCGCATCTTCCGGCGACGAAAATTGTATCCCTTTGAGCTGATTTTTTATTTTTGGGAATAAAAAGAAGTCACACGGTGCTAGATCAGGGCTGTAAGGAGGGTGACCCAGGAGTTTGACTGGCGTGCTGTCCAGGAAGTCCCTCGTTTTGAGTGCGGTGTGCGCAGGTGCATTGTCGTGGTGGAGCAGTAGCCCGCGGAGCCCTGTGTTTGGTCGCTTGTTGCTTATAACAGAGAAAACTTCTGGCAAACATTTGGTAGTATACCATTCGGCATTAATGCTTCTTTGATCCCGTAAGGGAATTGATACCAAGTGGCCAGTCAAATTAAAAAAGCTAGCGATCAAAATCTTACCCCCGCTTCTAGATCGCTTCACTTTGGTAGGCGTTGGCTCATTTTGAAACACCCAAACAGTCGACTGGCGCTTGGTGTCTGGGTCGTATTGATAAATCCAGGACTCATCACCTGTAACGATGTCGTAAACACGCCGAGACGAGCCTGCTTCAAATTTGTTAAGCATATCACGGCACCATTCCACCCGGGCCTGCTTCTGAGCATCGGTGAGGTTGTGCGGCACCCAGCGTGATACTATCCTCCTCACGCGAAGATGGCTGTGTAGAATCTCGTGAACGCTTCCCGATCCAATCTTCAATATGTGTTGAATCTCCTGATATGTAATTCGCCTATTGTCTTGGATTAAATTTTTCACTGCTAGCACGTTTTCTTCGGTAACAGCCGTCAAAGGGCGACCGCTTCTTTCGTCATCCCCCAAAGTTGGTCGACCGCGCTTGAATTCGTTATACCAACGATACACGGTTGCCTTGGAAGGGCCTTCATCCATGAATGCCATTTGAAGTCTATCGTACGATTCATCCGGTTTCAGGCGACACTTGAAATCGTATAAAATCATAGCTCTAAAATGTTCCCGGCGCAGATCCATATTTCAGTGAGACACAATACTTTGAATTAACTCGCAAAAAATGTGGAGGGAAATTTTGAAATTGGAACTTACTTATTTTTACTTATAAATAATCATATTTTCGAAAAACATTATAACTGGCCAGTCTCCCATATATAAAAACTTTTTTTCGCAATACTTTCTGAGGGGCCTGGTACATAAGCATCAACCAGACCAACACAAACACTTATGTTCATCACACAAATATTTGTGTCCTGTGGGAATCGAACCCACGACCTCGTGATCAGCAGTCCGATACTCGAACCACTAGACCACAGACGTCGTCGTATGATTACTATGATTGGTGCCTCTCGCTGATGGAGTGACGTCTCGATTGGTGGCGGGACGTATGATATGCAGTGCTACTGCATATGCTTGGTGACCGGTGGTATCCGGCTAATCGGTGTCTACAGGCTTACTGGCATGTGTGTGAGTCCATAAATAATATTATAGAAATTCTGAATTTGACGTTGCCAATTGCATTGATATATTTTGAGTAAGTAATTGGGGGAGGTCTATGTCCAGCAGTGGACGTCTTCCGACTGTAATGAAAAGTAATAACAGCGTAGATTTCAAGATCTGCGAGGTAGCCGCGGTCAATCCTTGGATGGGAGACCGTTTTGTTGCACATCGGGACCCCTCTGTACCTGGAAGCAAACCCCAATAAAATTGGGAAAAGACTAGGAAAAACAAAGATATAGTCTGAAACTTAACACCCCTTTACAGAGGTGAAGTACTGAAAACATGAATTTTGATTAGTTTTGTGGATCTGCACTGCTGACACCTTTACTTATAACTTAAATTAGATCTTGCTTTGACGAGTAGGCTGTGTCAGAAGATGCGGAAAAAGTCCACCAATAGGATTGAATCATTTTGCTTGCTAAACACAGCGCAGTTCTATTATTGGTGGATTATTTCCACGCGCACCGACTCGCTCTCTCGCACTTTCCTGGTGGAAACGCAGCCGTAAGGTAAAGAAAACTCACTAAGGCCCTGTCCCTGCACGAAACGTCTCGGGGTTGACTGCGGGGCGCAGTGGGGAGCTGGAGCACTGAGGCGCGATAACAATTAGTTATGTAAAACATTAAATTAATGTAATTTTATCAATTTTTTTTTCTGAAATGGATTACTTGGCTTGCGATAAAATATATCGTGTAAGTTTCAAAATCATGTTCTATATAAATTTTCGTCATAAAATGAATTCAAAGTGTCAAAAATTAGCTATGTTTGTTTTTTTTTCTATCAAGTGAAGTTATTTAAATCGTGTATCGATCTTTCAAAATGGATACATAAACTACTCAACTCCACCACATATTTTTTACATTCTCCCTACTTCAAGAAATGATGACGAAAAATGGAAAGAAACAATGTACTTTTTTCGAATTCGTGAAGGGACAGGGCCTTAAGGGGCCGAAACCCGTAATTCAACAAACCAATGCGAATCCCGCTCAAAAACTACCCACTCTATGGTACTGAAATTAAAATACGTGTTACTCAAGGAAAGACGTGACAATATATATTATTAAGTCCAAAACATGAATGCACTTATTTGGCTCGATCATACAAAATTCCAAACATACCTTGGAAATTGTTTATTTCCAAACAGTTTCCTAAATATATCCAACATTTATTGGTATTTTGGTATGATACTTTACCAAAATATTGTTTTATTATTTTGAAATAATTTTACTGAGCCATTTTATCGAAAATACACATATTTTCTGAGTAATATTTTTTTTTTCGCTTAAATGCACTTTCATTCGGAGTGGCGTCAACTTCATGCCGCACTTCTCCTTCCCGGAAAGTTTCGTATTTTGCTTCTCGCTCACTCTCATTCCGCGGCGTTCTGGGCCAGTGCACTGGCTCTTGTTTAATTCCACACAACTATTCCTGTGCAATCTTGAAACACACTGTGTTTTACTTAGCTCACCACACATTCCTGTAGCTCCTACAAGCCAGGATTTAAGCGAGACCACCGTGTAATGAAGCGTGACGTCTCAGAGATCTCATTTATCCATGTTGTTACCCTCAGGGAAATAATTCAAGAAGGAAATGGCTAGGAATATCAGTTTTTTATATAAAACAATGCCTAGAAATTTTACGAGTAATATTAAACATGCCGTTGACAAAACAATTAAGTATACGGTACAAATACTAAGACAACTTCTATAATTATTCTGCGCATTATAAGTTTAGCGATACCAAAAACAAGACCGGTTAGAACACTTGCATGAGTCTGTTAAAATGCAATCTCATTAATTGCCTGATGTATACTTAAACTTCTTTCGACCGTACCATCAAGAGAAAAGTTTTATCTTTATTTTTTCATTTTTTTAAGTGGCATTAACAACAGAAAGACAAGCGATTGCTACAATCCCGGATGATTTGCTGTCATCCATTGAAGAGTTCCCTTCTTTATCTCCAAAGACCTTCATCAGATCTTCACCAAATGATACTTTCTGAATGCAAATGCTTGACTTATTGATGAATATACCGAAATCGCTATATGTAACAACATAACACATAACATAACATCACATGTATTTCCTGAAAGGTTAGGCAGAGGTGTAATAGTACACCCACATTTCGCCAGTTATGTTAAAGTCCCATGTAATAGGGGGCGAGCCTATTGCCACTGACCGGGCACAAATCCAGACTCCGGGCTGCTACTGACAATTTCCGAATGAAAAAACCCAATAACACTTTGCCCGACCCGGGAATCGAACTCAGGACCCCACGCTCAGCAGTCACGCTTGCAACCACTAGACCAACGACTATGTATGCCTATAATATTTGAGAATTTCCCTCAATTCCACATGAATCCCATCATCAAAACTGGATTTTGATAAAAATGTGCCCAATCTGCGAGCAATGTGCCCCGCCCATTTCCACTTACCAGGCCCCTCAGAAAGTATTGCGAAAAAAAGTTTTTATATATGGGAGACTGGCCAGTTATAATGTTTTTCGAAAATATGATTATTTATAAGTAAAAATAAGTAAGTTCCAATTTCAAAATTTCCCTCCACATTTTTTGCGAGTTAATTCAAAGTATTGTGTCTCACTGAAATATGGATCTGCGCCGGGAACATTTTAGAGCTATGATTTTATACGATTTCAAGTGTCGCCTGAAACCGGATGAATCGTACGATAGACTTCAAATGGCATTCATGGATGAAGGCCCTTCCAAGGCAACCGTGTATCGTTGGTATAACGAATTCAAGCGCGGTCGACCAACTTTGGGGGATGACGAAAGAAGCGGTCGCCCTTTGACGGCTGTTACCGAAGAAAACGTGCTAGCAGTGAAAAAATTAATCCAAGACAATAGGCGAATTACATATCAGGAGATTCAACACATATTGAAGATTGGATCGGGAAGCGTTCACGAGATTCTACACAGCCATCTTCGCGTGAGGAGGATAGTATCACGCTGGGTGCCGCACAACCTCACCGATGCTCAGAAGCAGGCCCGGGTGGAATGGTGCCGTGATATGCTTAACAAATTTGAAGCAGGCTCGTCTCGGCGTGTTTACGACATCGTTACAGGTGATGAGTCCTGGATTTATCAATACGACCCAGAAACCAAGCAACAGTCGACTGTTTGGGTGTTTCAAAATGAGCCAACGCCTACCAAAGTGAAGCGATCTAGAAGCGGGGGTAAGATTTTGATCGCTAGCTTTTTTAATTTGACTGGCCACTTGGTATCAATTCCCTTACGGGATCAAAGAAGCATTAATGCCGAATGGTATACTACCAAATGTTTGCCAGAAGTTTTCTCTGTTATAAGCAACAAGCGACCAAACACAGGGCTCCGCGGGCTACTGCTCCACCACGACAATGCACCTGCGCACACCGCACTCAAAACGAGGGACTTCCTGGACAGCACGCCAGTCAAACTCCTGGGTCACCCTCCTTACAGCCCTGATCTAGCACCGTGTGACTTCTTTTTATTCCCAAAAATAAAAAATCAGCTCAAAGGGATACAATTTTCGTCGCCGGAAGATGCGCTGGCTGCGTTCGAGCAGGCTGTAAACGAGGTGTCTACGGCGGACTGGAAAAAGTGTTTTGAAAACTGGTTTAGGCGCATGAATCTTTGTATAGAGGCTGGTGGAAAGTACTTTGAAAAGATTTGATAAAAATATATGTACGTATAGAACAATTTTTTTTAGTTTCGCAAAACTTTCTGAGTGTCCCACGTAAGTTTGGCAATTCTTCGGGCTATGTCGGTTACTTTCGTTCTCCTGCGAATCTCCTCATTTCTGATTCGATCACGCAGGGACACTCCGAGCATAGCCCTCTCCATTGCCCTTTGGGTAGACCCCCCACAAGGTGGACCGACGACCTGGTGAAGGTCGCAGGAATTCGCTGGATGCGGAAGGCACAGGACCGGACGTTGTGGCGATGCTTGGGGGAGGCCTATGTCCAGCAGTGGACGTCTTTCGGCTGAAATGATGATGATGATGATGTGCCCAATCTGGAAGTATATCCTTTAAAATAACAAAAATAATTTTCGAAATCGGTTTATAAATGACGGAGTTCTGAGAGGTAAAAAACATACAAAAAAAAACACAATCGAATTGAGAACCTCCACCATTTTTGAAGTCGGTTAAAAATCAATAAACAATAAGATAGCACGAAGCAAAGAATATCAAGTAGAAAAGTCGTTGTATGCTGCTGGTCAGCGAGTAACTGAATAACTAACCGAGCTACTGTAACCGTAACTGGCTCTTTTAGTTTGCAACAAATATTATTTTCTCTGTTGAAAGTAACACTATGCTTTTCCTTTAATTACTTTTGCAACTTGTATTGGTTCCTTACTGGTACACAAAATACAAACTATACAAATTTTGTATATGGGAAGCGAACATCGCATCGTCCAGCATATCCAAAATTCAACCTCGTTATCACAAGTTATAGGCTGTTGACATTCCGAGAAAGACCATATACCCCAGGTCTACAATGGAATTCAATGATCCAGTACAGGAAAACTTTGTAGACTGTTTCTTCTCAGCGTGATATTAAAAGAAACTACCTTTAAAAAAAAAAAAAACCTACCTTACCTTACCTTTTAAAAGGGCTAATTTTCAGTGATCTTACTTCTTTACGTACTACTCTAAGTACCAGAAGAATTTATAATAAATGCTTAATAAGATGTAACTACCCTAACAATTTTTTTAAATCATTTACGCATGCAAAGTGATGGCACATGGCAAATCTAATACGACTTTCAATTAACTGCAAATTTAATTGGGTTGGGTGAGGAACACGGTCTTTTCCTTAATGGGATGTTGCTGACGTCACCGAAAGACGTAAGTGGAAGTTAAATTCAGTATCACGAGCAGTGTTCACGGTAGCCACAAATTGCAACCATTTTATTTGAGGATGACCATGACATCCGCCCAGACTCATTGTTTGACATGCTTGGCACAGATGGAATCGAGTCAGAAATTACATTAGAACATCCTGAGCAAGACCGATTCACTGCTGTGTACCTTCCGCACCTATTTCCAGCATTAATTTGAAGCTGTAACTCCCATTTGGCCATCTAGCGATATTTCATGCCAGTTTCACGCGGCCAAAACTGTTTTAAAATCTACAATCAAAAATAATTTTCGTAAATAAGGACTTCAGACTTATTTTTTTTAATAAAAAAAAAATTATGTAACTGCTTGGCAAAAACTGCGTTTTATTTACATTTTACTGTTATTTTTATGAATTTGCACTATTGTTCTAGGTACAGATAATTCCTGACACGCACGATCGTGCAGTACATTTTTAGAGCGATTAAACAAGACAAGATTTTTCTTACTATTTTTCCCAGAGTTTATAGAGCAAAAAAATAAGGTTGATCGGCATTTCCATTTGATTTTCGAAAAACAATGTTCCCGGTCGGAAAGGGCTAAAGCACTGGCGTACTGAACCAGCGGTAACAGGTTTGAATCCTGCTCGTGAGCAATGTTTTCTTTCCACAATTTATATCTTTATATTTTGCTTCGCATGGGAAAATGAGTTAAAAAAACCGGCCAAGAGCATGTCGGGCCATGCTCAGTACTATAGGGTTCCTTAAGTAGGTGTACAAACGAATCAAATCGAATATTAATCATGGCTATTTTAGTTTTTGCAATAATCGGCAGCATTCGCGACTCAGAGCGTGTTGTTAGTAGCGCCACCTAGCGATAAATTCAAGAAGCCAAATTTAAGTTGTCTGTCATGTCAAAGTTACTTTTTGTGATTTTTTCAAATAGAAAGTAGCTAAAGGAGCATTATTTGCCATGATAATTTTTCTCTAAGGTCAATGACCTTTGAACTAGGACGTTTTAAGTATTTTTCAGTTTTCTGTCTATAACTCATAATTTTAAAAAAGAGTTTTTACAAAGGTCTATCAATGTGGAAGATTATAAGTTTCTACGTTGCATAGTTTAGAAATGGCAGGGGGGGGACACATTGCAAGCCACTTTGGCGGGCTATATTTCGCAGATGGTACACCTGATAAAAAAGTGATGTATGAAATATTACCATCATTTTAGTAGACCTATTCAATGATACCCCACACGAGGGGGTGCAGCGAAAAAATTTTTTTTTCCCCATTTCACTTGTATGGGCGCCACCCCTAAAGAACGTAAAAACTATTTTTTTATTCTTTTAAAATTGAGATCTATATGCAGACTATTTTTTAACAAAATTTCATTTTCTTATGTTTATAACTATAGATGTTTCTTATGTTTATGTGTTTGACGACTTCCAGCCTCCCGAACAAGCCGGTTTCCGAAAAGGCTTTAGCACAGTAGACCACATACATACGCTGCGGCAGGTTATACAGAAGACCGAAGAGTATAACTTGCCTCTTTGTTTAGCGTTTGTGGACTACGAGAAAGCCTTCGATTCGATCGAGACTTGGGCGGTACTACAGTCTCTTCAACGGTGCCAGATTGACTATCGGTACATCGAAGTGTTAAAGTCTTTGTATGAAAACGCCACTCTGTCAGTCCGATTACAGGACCAAGCCTCGAAACCTATCCTTCTGCAGCGAGGTGTGAGACAGGGAGATGTGATCTCTCCGAAACTGTTCACTGCTGCATTGGAGGATGTCTTCAAGGTTCTGGACTGGAAGGGGCTAGGCATCAACATAAACGGCGAGTACATCACTCACCTTCGGTTTGCCGACGACATAGTAGTCATGGCTGAGACCATGGAGGACCTCGGTACAATGCTCGATGACCTCAGTAGAGCTTCTGATAGAGTGGGTCTTAAGATGAATATGGACAAGACAAAGGTTATGTCAAATTCCCATATAGCACCCATTCCCGTAAACATCGGAGAATCTACACTCGAAGTTGTTGACGATTATGTATACCTAGGACAAACTGTCCAGCTAGGTAAGTCCAACTTCGAGAAAGAGGTCAATCGTCGAATCCGACTCGGTTGGGCAGCGTTTGGGAAGCTACGCAATATCTTCTCGTCCAAAATACCGCAGTGTCTCAAGACGAAAGTCTGACCAGTGTGTGTTGCCAGTAATTACTTACGGTACTGAAACGTGGTCGCTCACAATGGGCCTCATAAGAAGGCTCAAAGTCACTCAAAGGGCAATGGAGAGGGCTATGCTCGGAGTGTCCCTGCGTGATCGAATCAGAAATGAGGAGATTCGCAGGAGAACGAAAGTAACCGACATAGCCCGAAGAATTGCCAAACTTAAGTGGCAGTGGGCGGGGCACATTGCTCGCAGAACGGATGGCCGATGGGGCAGTAAAGTTCTGGAGTGGCGACCGCGTACTGGAAGGCGCAGCGTGGGTAGGCCCCCCACAAGGTGGACCGACGACCTGGTGAAGGTCGCGGGAATCCGCTGGATGCGGAAGGCACAGGACCGGTCGTTGTGGCGATGCTTGGGGTAGGCCTATGTCAAGCAGAGGACGTCTTTCGGCTGAAATGATGATGAATGATGATGATAACTGTAGAAGTTATTAAGCTGTAAAGGATTAGGACAGACGGACAGACGGACGCACATGACGAAACTATAAGGGTTCCTTGTAGGACTTCGGAACCCTAAAAATTGTCTCCATCCTGTATAAGAAATGTCAAAAGATATCAAAATTTATTTGGAACACGCCTTATGAATAGTCCTGAATTTGAAATAAAAAGCGCGGCAACCCTGATGTCCGGTCCTTACTCATCGCATATTCAATTTCTTGTGAACCCCTCTCATTTATATACATGAAGTTTTTTCTTCGTGTTTCAGTCAAATTCTTCATATTTAATTAAAATTTCTCAAGTAAGTAGGTAGACTTATTTTCTTGTTATAAAACTGGATTTAACATTTTAAATTATGAAAGACGGAGCCTGAACAAAACCTTATAAATATGAACGAATAATACAATACAATACAATTCTTTATTTACTGAACATAGGTTAACATTGGTGTTATAAGTCACATTGATACAGTCCTCTATATTCTACCTTTAGGCATGCAAATATTTGGGTAATGGCTATAATTTCATATTACTATCAAATGCAAGATACATTGAATTAATTAAGAAATTAAAAATGGCGATACATACAATTGTTACAACATAATAAAATCAAATCAAGTAAGTGGTTCAGAAACAATGTCAATGCTAAAAATGTCAAAAAAATAATAATAATATTTTCATGTCTACAAAATATTAAAACCACAATTTTTTATTGTTACACAAATGCAGGAACATATCAAGCTTTTAGAGTAAAGCTTTTTCATTAAGAAAGTCTGATATATTATAGTAACATTTCCGTATCAGTAGATCCTTGAGGCGCCTTTTAAACATAGTCATATTTAACTTTCTAACTTCCTGTGGTATTTTATTATTATTACGAATGGTTGATTTAAAAGTTTTCAGATCAAATACAAGTTTTTTGTTTAACATTTTTAAATTTAAGAGGTACTTATTAATAATTTTGGTCATTTGTTAAAATAACAAAGAAACAAACTAACATAAGTAAACAATTTAACTATGAAATAAAAATTGATCAAATTATAATGGACTCGTAATAAGACAGAGTGATAGTTTTGTTCAAAGTTCCGCTCAAAGGTGGAGCACAAAACAATCGATGCGACGTAAAATATTCGCCAACACACACATAAAGACGCGTATGCTGTGCTGAACGTAGCCTTTTAAGGCCTCCTTGAATTAGCTTCACTCCACGACTCCACGTGCGACTACTGAGGTTTTATGGCGATATCTGGGGCGATATCTGGTCTACGTCCGGTTGGTTGGCCCAGATACGCTTTCTTGGCTCCTCGATCTTCCCCCATGCGTTCGACGTGGCCGAGCCATCGCAAACGTTGTGCTTTGATTACACCAACGATAATAGGCTCGTCCACTAGCTCTTCGATTTCGGCATTCTTCCGGACTCTCAGCGTATCATGCTGTGTTTTTGTCGGCCCCAGGATTTTATGGAGTACTTATTTAAATCTAATAATATATAAAGATATTAGTGGACCCAGCAAACGTCATCCTGCCCAGAAAAGCAGCGCCACATTAAATTGCCGTTTAGGAGAAGATCAGTGACACACCAACTGCAGCGCCACATACCGGGTTCAATTGTATTTTCAAACCATTCAGGAACACATTGAAATATACACACGAAATTTCACCCAAATCGGTCCAGCTATTTAGGAGGAGTTAGGTGACAAACACACGTAAAGAAGAATTATAAATATTAATAAAATAAAAGGAAAACGGTCTGTTTCTCAATGGGATGTTGCTGATATCACTGAAAGACGTAAGTGGAAGTTGAGTTCGATACCAAGAGCAGAGTTCATGGTAGCTTAGCGCCTAAACCACTCCTTAGCTTACTGTAATGAACCAGGAGTCGCAGGTTTGAGTTTTGCAATTGAGCGAATTTTTCATTCCGCAATTTGTATTTTTATTTGATTTCGTTTCGCATGCGTAAATGCGTTAAAATTATAAGATAATTGGTACATACTAGTGATGTGCCGGATCGGTCAAAATGTATATCCGCGGGTACAGATACGGATACGGATACGGATAATTAGTGTCAAAATATGCGGATACGGATACGGACCACAACTTTAGTAGTATTTCGTACTCTGTCAGCGACGGTGCGCGTGACCTTGGACCGACAGTTGACGCTTTGCGTTACTATTAACAGTACCGCGACGTGCTTTGACTTTTACTGTGCGTCTTTTAGTTTATAGTTCAGTGTGACACAAGATAGCATAGTTTACTGTTTGTTTTTGGAGATGTTATAAGTTAAATACAACTAATAATTATGTGATGATAAGAAATAAAAAGTAATTTGATTTGAAGTTAACAAATAGTTAGTTGGTATTTCATTGCTAACTTTCTTTAAAATTTCATACACGTAATTAAATTTATTAATGTAAAAGATCCGTTCAAGATCCGCCAAAAATACACCGGATACGGATACGGATACAGATCTTAATTTTACCTCGGATATCCGCGGATACGGATACGGATATCTGGCACATAACTAGTACATACAAGTAAGTTAGTATAGTTAAGGGGCTCGTGGCTAAGTAAGAACCGTGTGGATTATACGATCTGCGAGGTTAAGCTGCACTAGCCGCGGTCAGTCTGTGGATGGGTGACCGTTTCGTTACACATCGAGACCCCTTCGTGCCTCGGAGAGCACGTAAAGCCGTCGGTCCTGCGCCTGATCTCTCTCCGGTCGTGTCGAATTGCCGTCCCATCGGATTATGAGAGTGAGGGAACAGAGAGTGCACCTGTGTTTGCGCACACACTTGTGCACTATAATATGTCCCGCGCAGATGGCTAGTCTCCATTGAGATTGGCCGCCGTGACCGAAATTCGGCCGGGAGGACATTATTATTATTAGTACATACAAGTAACAATTTTTTTTGGTCATATTTTTGTCTGGATAAATAAATGCCTTACGTCTCTAAAGACCAAATTCTGGAGCTCGGGACCAAAGATCGATGTGAGGCGATACTTATTACGTGGGTAGTCTCGTAAAATTGAGATAACCCGTGTAGTGCGTTAAATAAATAAATCCTACTCATGTTGTGTTCCAGGAATTTCGGTAGCTATCGGAAAATAGATAGCAGGAATATGTCTTCATTAATGTAGGGCTTTTGTAGACTTTCTTATACTTAGAAGTTAAATTCTTAGGACTAGAATGTACTGAATGATACATTTCAGTGTTTATTCATGTTTAGCATAATTTTTTACATGTAATAGGTATAATAGTAATACATTTTATTTTAGACAGGTAGCTATAATTATCAATGATACAAGGTTTTTGCTGGGTGTACCATCGTCGACTGTACGATTAGGAATTTTTAGTAGTAGTAGAGCTCTTTTGTGAAAGAGCTCGTCCGGGGAAGTACTACCACCGTACCTACTTCTCCGCCAAATAGTGATGCTTGCATTGCTGTGTTTCGGTCTGAAGGGTACGGATGCCGGTGAAATTACAATCACATGAGACTTTCCATCTTCATGTCTCAGTTTGGCGAACCGACTTGTGGTACCATTTAGGCAACAGCCTAGGTGGTATTGCAGTTGTTATGGTCAAAGGTAACCGCTTAACATCAGGTGGGCCTTTAGCTCGTTTCGCCATCCCATACTACTTTTTTTGTTTTTAGTATTTGTTACAATACACAATATCACAACACATATACTGGGAAAATTTCAAATGGCTACCTATTACCGTTCAAAAGATACAGCTCTGTGACAGACAGACAGACGGACGGACGGACGGGCAGCGTAGTGAGAGTAATATTTATAATATTATTATTTATAATATTATTTGGCACCCCTTGTGTACGGAACCCTAAAAAGGATAATTAAACTGAAGAAGTAGTCGACTGCACGTCAGTGATAACACTTGAATTTCGAAAACACCCTTACCGCTTACGAAATTAAGACGCTGTCAAGTTCAAACTGTTACCGGTGACGTGCGGTCAACTGTACCTAAATAAAGTTATTTTACTAAAGGTCGATTTTTCGATCTTCAAAATCTTCATCTTCAGATAACTTTTCTGATCTGACAAATACATTTGACATTTTGGCAGATTTCAAAACGGCCAAGTTATTGTGGTAATGTCAAATCTGATTCTGTGGTTATTCGTCACATAAAAGTTATTTTTTTTTCTGAAATCGGCTTGTGTTTGACACAAACTTCACCTGATTTTAAGCGATGGCACGGCCGACTGTGGAGTACGCTTGTTCAGCAAAAACCTATTCCGTAGTGCCTAGAAGAACGTATAAAAATTCCATTTTTTTTTTTTTCTATTATTATTATCCCGTTTATTCATTTTTATACACTTATTTATTACATTTTTAAATATTTTATAAAAATAAAAAAAACACAAAACATTTAAAAATATATAAAATAGTAGCCCACCGGCATCGGGAACAAGGTCCAAGCTACCGGCGGTCAGGGCCTCATCGAGAGAAACTTCCTCACGATACGCGCCGTGTCAAGAAGTACCGCTTTTTGCATCAAGCCCTTGGTCCAACCGCCTAACGAGAGCCTCTGAAGGTGTTGGTCGAGGCTCTTAGCTATTAAGCCATTGACCGAAATGACTATCGGCACAATGACTGCCGAGTCAACATCCCACATGTCGACAACCTCGTGTGCCAAGTCAAGATATTTTATTTCTTTATCTTTTTCGGCCTTCACGAGATTCCCGTCATGCAGGACGATGACATAAACAATCATCGTGCGGCGCTCTGATCGATCTATCACCACTATATCAGGCTTGTTGTGAACAATAGTCCTATCAGTGATGATAGTCCGATCCCAGTACAATGTCACATGACCATTCTCAAGAACTGGGTCGGGCACATACTTGTAGTATGGTACTTCTGTGTCCACAAGGTTGTACTTCAGGGCAAGTTGCTGGTGAATAATATTATTATTATTATTTTCTGAGCGTGGGGTCCTGGGTTTGATTCCCGGATCGGGCAAAGTGTTATTGGGTTTTTTCATTAGGAAATTCTCAGTAGCAGCCCGGAGTCTGGATTTGTGTGGGACTATAACATAACTGGCGAAATGTGAGTGTACGTACACCTCTGCCTACCCTGTCGGGGAAATACAGGCGTGATGTTATGGTATGTTAATATTGCCTTTACACTACAAGTAACAGACATTTCATACGTGACCAAAGTAATCATCTAGAATGTAGGAACATTCTAAAAGATTGCTTTGGTAAACCTTCATAAATTAAGAAACCCAGATCATTGAAAATATTTTTTTTATGTTACAATCTTGCCGAGAGCAAAACAATAGAATCAACTTTACCACTCCAGTGAATCAATCTTCTTACGAAGTTTGTAAAAAACAGGTAACACATTTTCTGTCCAATAAAAATTATGATGACTCTGAAGATCTGCTCACAACACTATCATAGTGACTTTCCTAAATAACGCTCCACACTTAAACTCACCCCTCTTTTTCCTCCGTTCACACACTTACTTACACCCCCCGACACATCACACCCACTTTCATGCACATACTTACAATACACTCTTCTCTACACACACACCATACCTACTTACACATATACTACACACACTTAGTATAAGATAGCTTAGATAGAACTTAGATTGCACCCCACTGTCCATAGCAGTCTCCATTATTTTTGTTCTTCATTTAAGGGAATCAAGGGCTGGCGGACCTTAACACAGGCTACTACAGGCTTTGTAACCTAGCTAGGACGCCAGTACTTTTGTATTTGTTACTACCTACTATTTAAGATCGATCCCTAGCTTATACCTACTATATTTTTGTAACAGACTGTACCACATTTTATGAAATAAATAAATATGAAATATGAAAATATGAAATATAAAAATGTAGCACAACAAAAAAAAAAAAACGCGCAAGTCATATAATAAATTGACGAATTACTTCTGTACCACAGACATAGTAAAAATAAAGACCAAGTGCTGCCAACAATCACAGTGAAGCCAAAAAACTATGCTCCTTCGTGTACAGTGTGGTACACACCATGTACCTGAAGGATATTAAAATTTGCTTTCGAGATGCTTACTGGACGATGCCGCGACATGTGTACGAGCACGGATTGAGGTGCATGTGTGTGCGTGAGCGCTGGTTATAAACGAAGGAGCATAGTTTTTTGGCTTCACTAGATTGTTCGCATCACTTCGTCTATATTTTTTACTATGTCTGTGCTCTATACATAGTATTTTTATCCAGAGTTAAGTAATAAATTATACCATTTACTCGTACAGACCCTTTCTACCATAAATGTTTCACCTGGTTTGACGGATAAGTTTAGTATTATATAAATAAAAATAACTTCAACCTTTGACCAAAGTCAGGCGTATAATGCCTAGATTATTTTTGCCATTTCAGTTTATTTGTATGTTGTTGTTTTATTTTCTCCGAGGTAAAAATGGAAAGTGTACATAATCAAATTATTATTTCAACTTCAATTATCCCCACAATTATCTGAAGTGGGTAGCTCGGGGGACTAGATGTGGAAGGCAGAGGACCGAGTGTTGTGGCGCAACTTGGGTGAGGCATAAGTTCAGCAGTGGACTATATAGGCAAAGTTGATGTCTCGAAAAAGATAATTACGTACTGTAAAGGTCACACCTAAAAGTTTAAAGTTCGACTTAGTATAGTATTGTAGCCAAGAATTAAAAAAATATCTCTTTACTAACTTAATTTTTTCTAATACCTAATTACAACGAACAAATCGTCCACACTATTATATATGCGAAAGTATCTCGGTCTGTATATTTGTTACCTCTTCACGACTAACCTTCTCAATCGATCGTATTGAAATTTGGCAAAAAGGTAACCTGGGACCTGAAAAAGGACAAGGGCTACTTTTCATTCCAAAAAACTAAAAGGTTCCTGTGAAATATGTGATAAACGCAATGATATTTAAAAGTATAGATATGTCATACCCTAACAAAACAAACAAAAAATATTCCGTACGTAGCAGCAGCACAATACACATAAACTAGCGCAAAGTAAGTAAGTTGGTTACTGCAAGTTACTTTTGCGTCATAATTTTTTACACTTTCTGTACACACACGACGGCATTTTAGTTTATTTTTGTCACCGGTCACGCTCGGCGCCTTACTTGACGCGGATTAATAATAAAAAAATATTAATAGAAAAACATCTTAATTAGGACGATTTCGAGTCTTCAGATTGCGAGTGCAAGTAACATATCTGTACTTTTAAATATCATTGGATAAACGACATTCACGCGAACGAAGCCGGGAATGAAGCCGCGGGTGATCTCAATATTACATTAAAAAAAATATTGATATAAAATACTCAATGGGTACTCACTTATAACAGTAAAATTGACCCTCAAGTTTCTTGTAGGAGAATTCTTGAAGTCGACTCTGCAGCGGTAGACTCCTGCGTCTGTGGAGACCACACTGTCCACGAACAGGACGGCTGGAGTCGCGGCGGCTCTGAAGTACGCGCGCGTCCCGAAGCCTGATACTGAGGACCAGAGTTTCGGCTGCGTGGCCAACCGGCCTCGGACGTCGTAACTGAAGAAAAAATAATTTGTCTTTCAAAAATAACACAGGTTAATAAGCGGTATTTAGTCAAGTGTTTGGCTGAATGCGAAAATTTTGTCGTGTATTTGCACGTATGCGAAAATTGCCTATTATTAATTATGGAAAGAAAAAATGCTAGTGAGCAGGATGATGCGTCTATTCTTATAAATTGTAGAAAGAAAAAAATGCTAGTGGATGGAGGGTGGATTCGAAACTGCGAATTATGATTCATGTTTTTTTATCTTTCTACAACTGCTAGCTTATCTTAAGATATCGCTGACGTCACCCAAAGACGTATAGTGGAGGATAATTTCGATACCACAAGCAGTGTTCACGGTAGCTTAGTGGCTAAAGCACTGGCGTACTGAGCCAGGAGTCGCAGGTTCGAATCCTGCTCGTGAGCGATTTTTTATTTCCACAATTTAAATCTTTAGATTTCGCTCCGCATGCGTAAATGCGTCAAAAATAATAAAATAATCATCACTTCAGCCGAAAAACGTCCACTGCTGGACATAGGCCTCCCTCAAAAGGGGGGGATATACCATAATCGACACGCTTGGCTTTATACAATGGCTACTTCAAATCGTGAATACTTTTCTTTTCTTCTTTGCCGGTTTTACTTTACAAACCCAAAGTTTTCCCCGCAAGACTAGGACGTTTTTCTTCTTTAAGCCAAACAACACTTGTAAGCCCGATATTTATCTGTATTGAACGAGTCGATAAATGTCAAATGCCTTTTAGTCCCGTTTGTAGTCTGTAGCCGACTTGCTGCAATCAATCTATGTGCTTTTAGCATTCAGTCTGAGAGATAGCTGCATTCTGCAAGAGTTAGTTACAACACTGCCGTGCATAAGTTTAGCAGTGTCTGACTATTTGTACGTAATTTTAGATAATGTCTGATTCTTTGTACTGCAGCTACGAGGGTGATCTTAACACGGGGGGCGGGGGGTTTGGTGTTAATCCCTTGGATTCGGAAGGCAGAGGACCGAGTGTTGTGGCTCAATTTGGGAGAGGCCTATGTCCAGCAGTGGATTGCGATAGGCTGAGTTGATTGTCACTTTAGCTTGCTTATCCTATTGACTATGTCGATAACTTTGGTTCTCTGTCAGATCAGCTCGTTTCGGACTTGATGTAACTATGTCTGACAAACAGTGGAAATGTTAATCCCTTTCTTTATTTAGTTCTGATGTTACTTTCATTGTACCTATTAAATATGCAGTGTCTAGTGTTATTGTGCTTCCTTTATACTGTGACCTTTTCCTAGCCATTTCACGTTCCATATTATAGTTTTTTCATTGCAGTGTTTGTTGAAAAATGTTATGAAGAATTCGCTGCAATGCCTTTACCCTGTTATATTTACAACAATTGAGTAAATATCACATGTCACGCCGAGGCCAATATTCGTCGAAACGTCGGCACTCGAAGTTGTAATGGAAAACGTATAACTAGGGCAGGTAATTCAGCTTGGTAGACAAAACTTCAAGATAGAAGCTGACAGAAGGATCTGGTTGGGCTGGGCATTTGCCAAACTTCGCCGAGTCTTCTCGTCGCTAGTGCATCCTACCTGTCATGACTTACGGTGCCCAAACGTGGACACTGACAGTTGGGCTAGTCCACAAATTCAAAGTCACTCAGCGAGCTATGCTTGGAGTTTCTTTGAAGGATAAAATCCGTAACGAGATTATCCGGAGAAGAACCGGAGTGACCGACATAGCTTGTAGCTTGTAGGATCAGTAAACTGACGTGGAAGTGGGCTGGCCATGTATGTCAAAGGGCCGATGGCCGCTGGAGCAGACGAGTCCTTGAGTCGAAACCACGAATCAGTAAACTCAGCGTAGCCCACCCCCCACCCCGCCAGTTGGAACGACGACCTGAAGAACGTAGCTGGAGGACACTGGATGAGAAAGGCAGAAGACCGAGCGTTGTGGCGAAACTTGGGAGAGGCCTGTGTCCAGCAGTGGACTACGATAGGCTGAGTTGATGGGTGAATATGCAAGCAAGCTACAACTTACAATACCTTGCGTGATGCTGTATGGAAGAACAAAATATTATTATATGTTTCTCCAATGCAAAGGGTGGATCCTATAACCAAGCTGGGTCTTATTACTTTGTGGGCGGCTGCCTGACGGTTGATATCGGCATGTTTACTGCGTGTCAAACCTTTGATTCAAGATTTATGACGTCATCTAGAACATCAGTGGTAGCTCGCATATAGCGCGATAGATGTCACTACAATAGAAACATTAGCTCGTATGCAAGTACCTTAAAATTTAGCTTAAACGCCAGTGACGTCATGGTGTCATAACTGTGTGTAAGCTACTTGCAAACTATGCAAGTAACTTGACTGCACGACTTTTATGTGTGACGTTACTTCATTAAGTTGCGCCAAGTGTGTGTTATTGTCTCACTTTGCTACGTGTTGTGTGCTTTTCCTTGACACTTCATAATAATTATTACTAACTAGCCTTTGCCTACGGTTTCGCCTGAAAGATGTTATCGCGTATCGGCAAAAGTAGCCTATACATGGTAAATGAAAAATATTTGTATGCCACCTGTGGCAGCACACAGAGAGACTACCTATAATTTACTTAACACCAAAATTACCTGTGTACACAAATAAACATTTTGATTGATTGATTGATTGAAAAAAATTGCCGAAACCTCCAAGGACTAACTTCGTAGCACAATACTCAATAACGTTTGTTCTACGACTTTGGGCAAAACTAAATTGGTTAGCCAAAAAACATTTTATATTTTAATTTTTAAGTGTGTAAAATTTGCGTATACCTACTATAGCATAAATATTATGCCGCAAACCAGAACGCCAATTCTCGTAACAAAACAGGTTCAAAATGTATTTCCAAAGAGATCTCAATGCAATGCCTTAAATCTCAATCTCTTGACAGTAGATGTTGTTGATGTTGTGTGTGTTGTTTCGTTTATTGGTGACATTAATGACCTAAATAAATAGCAAACAGCAGGATCATCTACTGTCAGGAGATTGAGATTTGAAGTATTGCAATTAGTTTTCAACCATATTTTGAACGTTTTTTATTACAAGAACTGGCCTTCAGGGCGCGTTTGTACTAGCCGCGCAGCCCCGCTGACGCAACTCCTGGCGGCCTCTCATTGACTATCTAGAATATGCAAACTTCAGAGTATTTTCAGAATTATTTTTGTATGTAATAAAAAGTTTAGAATTATAAAAGTCGTAGAACAAACTTTGTCCAGGGTCATAATACAATGTTAGTGCTAATAGGTTTCGGGTATTTTTCAATTACCCTGTATAATAATCCAGGTTATTATTTATCTGCGTGTCAATTCCATCCAGATCCGTTCAGCTGTTTCAGCGTGATTGAAGGATAAACAAACAAACAACTTAACTTTCGCATTCATAATATTAGTAGGATATATAACCTTATTCTTAGTTTATACTAAACGACTTAAGGTGTCATCGGTATGAACAACTTTTATCATATAATCGCGAAAAAAACTGCTATTCCCTATATTTTGTCGATTTATGTGAACACAAATGTAGGGAATTCAGGGTTGTTGCTGATCCAGAATGTTATCACATCAGTGGATGCTGATGCTGATGCTGATTTTTCATTTATTTTTTTAATAGGGAAAGTGCACTGATCCTTATGAATTTATTTGTAATACGTAAGATATCTTTTTATAAAATTCCGATAATTGCTCTAGGTTCAAGGCCATAATTGGTGCCTTTTTGTAATTCTGACGGTCATTAATAAATTTTAAAAATTTAAGGCATAACAAACGAAAGTACTTCATGTTTTTATTTTAGAGCCCTAGGATAAAAATCGCGACCCATCAGTTTTTATTTACGAATTATTAAAATATCGTAAATTATAAAGAACACAATATGATAATTGAAAACTTTTACGCGATAAAGCCATGAAGAACTTAATTATTGTTTTTATGTTGTGCAAACAATAAAGTATACTTTATCTATCTACCTAACTTGTTTTATAAGCGCTCACTGCGCATACATTTTTAAGAGTTTGCGAAAACGTCACACTATTTCAGTTGCATTATATTAAAGAAAAGGAATTTTACGGGTTTTCTTTTAATTTATCAGCAATTTGAGTCTTCTTTCACTGTGCTTGAACAAATGTGAGATAAATATACAAAGTTCTTGCATACAAAGAAAAAGCATTTTGAAAGTACAGTCGATTGCATGACAGTGGTAACACTTGAATTAGAAAACCACCCTTACTGCTTACGAAATATGGATGCTGCTAATGTCAAAGTGTTACCACCGACGTGCGGTCGACCATACTACAGCTTAAATTAAGCTGTGTTTAAAAGGAACGTCCAGCCGCCAGCGAGCAGCCTGCTCGTGAGAGATTTTTTCTTTCCACAATTTAAATCAATAAAATAAATGATTATGAATAAAATGAATTAACCTAAACATAATATTTTATGTTTAGGCTCGACCACAATAGGAGAGGACGAAATCAAAATCCCTCTCATACCTGTACAGAGGCTCTCCATCAGTCTCCTTGAACCAGAGCACCATGGAGACATGGTCTTCAGCTGCGAGTGGCTGGATGTCACACGGCAGTGCAGCCTTCTTGCCCATCACGCCCTGCGCGTGTGCCGTTGGAACTGAAACAAACAAAATAAATATTTTAGCTGATTATTCGTATACCGTCGATATTGGTAAAATTATTTATTTAAAAATATTAATTCAATTTATTCAGCCTGATGCAACCTGCCTTAATTTGGAATTTTGATAATAAACCTTCTTATTGGTAACTAGACTTTTTCCGCGGCTTCGTCCGCGTACTGAAATAAAATATAGCCTATGTTACTTCTAAGTAAAGCAATTTTCTAATAGTTAAAGAATATTATGAAATGGGTTCAGTGGTTTCAAATTTTATCGATAACAAACAAACTAATCTTTCCTTTTTATTATTATAATATTGGTATAGATAATTAAAAGTACAAATTAATCTTTAAAATATGTCCTGAAAACAAGTATTAAAATTTATTTTGAATTAATATTTTATAAAGATATAAATTGTGGAAAGAAAAAATCGCTCACGAGCAGGATTCGAACCTGCGACTCCTGGCTCAGTACGCCAGTGCTTTAGCCACTAAGCTACCGTGAACACTGCTCGTGGTATCGAAATTATCCTCCACTATACGTCTTTTGGGTGACGTCAGCGATATCTTATTAAGAAACATTGTTCCTTAACCGACTCGACTAACTTTACAGTTAAATCAAAGTCGTATAGATATGCCTACCCTTACTAATTATTTTATTATTTTAACGCATTTGACGCATGCGAAGCGAATTCTAAAGATATAAATTGTGGAAAGAAAAAATCGCTCACGAGCAGGATTCAAACCTTTCCACAATTTATATCTTTAGAATTCGCTTCGCATGCGTAAAATGCGTTAAAATAATAAAATAATTAGTAAGGGTAGGCATATATAAACGACTTTGATTTAACTGTAAAGTTAGTCGAGTCGGTTAAGGAACAATGTTTCTTAATAAGATATCGCTGACGTCACCCAAAAGACGTATAGTGGAGGATAATTTCGATACCACGAGCAGTGTTCACGGTAGCTTAGTGGCTAAAGCACTGGCGTACTGAGCCAGGAGTCGCAGGTTCGAATCCTGCTCGTGAGCGATTTTTTCTTTCCACAATTTACATCTTTAGAATTCGCTTCGCATGCGTAAAATGCGTTAAAATAATAAAATAATTAGTAAGGGTAGGCATATCTATACGACTTTGATTTAACTGTAAAGTTAGTCGAGTCGGTTAAGGAACAATGTTTCTTAATAAGATATCGCTGACGTCACCCAAAAGACGTATAGTGGAGGATAATTTCGATACCACGAGCAGTGTTCACGGTAGCTTAGTGGCTAAAGCACTGGCGTACTGAGCCAGGAGTCGCAGGTTCGAATCCTGCTCATGAGCGATTTTTTCTTTCCACAATTTACATCTTTAGAATTCGCTTCGCATGCGTAAAATGCGTTAAAATAATAAAATAATTAATATTTTATTTTATCTTTTTTTAACCCGATTTGCTTTTTGAAACAACATTTTATTGTTTTGTACCAATATTTATTGCGCATTACAGATAGGAATATTTGGACGAGAGAGGGCCAGAGAAGAGAGAAGGTATGTACACTCAAAGAAATCTTGTTCTAGTGATCATGCAACGCATCTAATAGATACGCTCAACCGCATACCGAATGGTAAGAAAACCACTATAAGCGGAACTCGCTTTGTATGTCAGTTTCATACATGGCAGGCTCTGCTTATAAGTACTGGTTATTTCACCATCGATATGCACTTGACAGTACCTTTCCTCCTCCTTAAGTCGTATTCTTCAATGCTGAGGGTCGTGACCTCCCCCAGGGATCACTTTCTTAAAAATGATATCCCTCCATCTATTGCGATCACCTGCGACTCGGACAGCGTCGTGAACCGAGATCGAAAGAGAGGTGCAGATCTGGTCACAGACTGCGGCCTCGTCCTGTTTTCCATTCCACTTCGCCATAAACAATGAATTTCTTAGCACCTTGATTCTAATTTTTATCAAACATAATAAAACAAGTTTAACCGGTATATATCGTGTATATTATTTAGATTGGTTTCCTGACGTTTCGAAAAACATCCTATTTTTATTAGAGAAGATGGTTGGCAGCAGCTACCACCTGTTTGGAACCCAGTTCTAAAAATAATAAAGTCCGAAACAGCACTCAACACTGTAAAAGACAATGACATTGTGAGTGATTACTGCGTGCATCAAAACAATTTTAATTAATAAAAATTGTACGGTAGATTAAAATAATTTTATAGAGATATCTATAAAGACGCTGGTCATCTTAGTCTTCCTGCGACCACGAACGCTGCAAAGCTTTCGAAACGTCAGGAAACCAATCTCAATAATATACGCGATATAATCCGGTTAAACTTGTTTTATTATAATGTGTAGTGACCGCGAAAACCTAAGAAATTTTTATTAAACATTATCAGTAAAATACGGACTCACTAACTTTTGAAAGCTAAAACTGTAATGTAAGCTGATCTAACAGCTAAAGTTCAGTCACCTCAGCCTAATTCGCGAGAGATATCGGATATCCAGCAACAAAACTCCTTTTATTAATCACCATAAGTTATTCAATACTTAGTGTCAAATTTTGTTACGGTACGGTACTGTAAAATATAAAGTGACATTGACCTTTTAATGACGTTGACTTGTGAATCAGTGATCCTGAAAAGTTTGCTCAACCCATTCTTAGTTTGGTTTTTCAGGAAAAACTTTCGGTGTTTCATTAGGATGTGCCACCTATACGACTAAACGGCGTTCCACTCGAGCGAGTGGAACAATTCAAATACCTCGGTCATTTGATCACCACTGACTTAAAGGACGATGCTGACATCGAAAGGGAACGGAGGGCTCTGTCCGTGCGGGTGAATATGGTGGCCCGCAGGTTTGCACGTTGTACTTCAGACTTAAAGATGACGCTCTTTAGAGCATTCTGTGCATCCTTCTACACGTGCAGCTTGTGGGAGAAGTATTCGCTAGCATCGTATGGGGCCCTTCGAGTTCAATATAATAACGCGTTCAGAAAACTGACGGGGCTGCCTTGGCGTTGCAGTGCGTCAGGGATGTTTGCAGCGGCGCATGTAGACTGCTTCTACACTATAATGGCAAGCGTGCAGCATCACTGGTGGCACGAGTCATGGCCAGCTCCAACAGGGTTATGAACATGATAGCTGACAGAGTGGATTGTCCATATATAATCCACTGCTGTCAGTTACATGTATCAAAATATATATCTGTATACTAACACCTAGGTTTAAGATAGTAAAATTGTTACTAACCCTATATGAGTTCTTTTGCTCGAATTAAAGTTTTTCTATTCTATTCTATTCTATAACAAAGGTTGTCAGATACATTGATCTCTTCTAGAAATAAAATATTTGAGGAGTAAAGCTAGGTATTCACTAGGCAACAATTGAAACGCAACACGTAACGCTCAACATGTTTGGCAATGTTTCCCAAAAGAGCGTGATGTTGTCAGATGACGCGCAACATACAAGTTGTTGATCTGTAACCGTGCCATATTTCTAGAGCAAATAATAAATTAAGTGCTTAGTCATCTAAAAATACTTAAAAAAAAACTACGATTATTTAATACCCATCATTTAGAAACATAACGAGGGTTTGAGAATAAATCCCGAACGAATCTAAAAATAAGTCAGCGGTGACATTGTAAAAGGGTGGAAATACCTGCAAATTGTTTTGGTGGTTTCGCATTCATCGTTTTTGTGTAGCACGCGACACACGGATGGAATATGTTAGTTTGCAAATAGGTATTTAAATAATAATAAAAAAATGGTATTTATTTTTCTATTGTTTCGTGTTCAGTATCAGTGGTACAGTCAGGACTCCTTAAATAAGGCACGAATACAAATCAACACGTTGTATAAAACTGCCCAAGAGCATGTCGGGCCATGCTCAGTGTTATAGGGTTCCTTAAGTAGGTCTAATTACAAACGAATCAAATCGAATATTAATCACTGCTATTTTAGTTTTTGCAAACAGCGCCACCTAGCGCTAAATTTACGAAGTGTGTCATATGAATATATGACACACTTCTTAAATTCAGCGCTAGGTGGCGCTGTTACTTTGTGTTATCAATATAACACAAAGTTTCTATTTGTGATTTTTTTAAATAGAAAGTAACTAAAGGAGCATTATTTGCTAAGATCATTTTTATCTAAAGCCAATGACCTATGAACTAGGACGTCTCAAGTATTTTTCAGTTTTCTCACTATAACTCAAAAACTTATAATCACATTATGCTCGAAATAATTTTAAAAGAGAGTTTATATAAAAGTCTATCAACGTGGAAGATTACAAGTTTCTACGTTGCATAGTTTGGAAATGGCAGGGGGGGCGACACATTGTAAGCCACTTTGGTGGGCTATATTTCGCAGATGGTACACCTCATATAAAAGTGATGTATGAAACATTACCTTCATTTTAGTAGACCTATTCAATGATACCCCACATGAGGGGGTGCAGCGAAAAAAAAATTTGCATCCCCATTTCACATGTATGGGCGCCACCACTAAAAAACGTTACCAAGATTTTTTTATTCTTTTAAAATTGAGATCTATACCTAAACCATTTTTTAACAAAATTTCATTTACTTATGTTTATAACTGTAGAAGTTATTAAGCTGTAAAGGATTAGGACAGACGGACAGACGGACAGACGGATAGACGGACAGACGGACAGACGGACAGACGGACGGACCTAAAAACGTTTGTACGCGTTGCGTTGCATAAGATCCGCATCGTCACTTAACATGTAGTCTAGTGAATACATACAGCTTAATAATAATGATAGTATCGTTCACTGTTATGGCTAACTTAATCCTACATACTGAGTAGGTACTACAAATTACGTGCGCGAAAAGTCCCAAAACATAGTGTTAGTAAATTCGCAGAAATATAAAACCTTCGATGAATATACAAAATGGAATGTTAAATACGAAATTAAATAAAACCACGTACCTACAGAGTTTGACGTTCTCTGACTGTACACACAAATCAATCAAATCCAGTTAATTGTTTAGCAACAGGAAATTGTTTAAATTTTATTCATTTTGAAAGTAGGACCATTTTTCTGGCATAGATCGTTAGGTCAAAGACCTGTGCGAATCCATATGATTTTAAACTCTCTTTCTCATTTATTATAGATGATTATGGTGTAATGTTACTTATTATTTCGATATTTTAATATTTATTTTGTTCAAAAATGTACTTGTTTAATTTTCGATAAACATCTTATTTATGTAATAACTTCTTAGGTTTTCGCGATCACTACACATTATAATAAAACAAAGTTTAACCGGATTAAATCGCGTATATTATTTAAATTGGTTTCCCTGACGTTTCGAAAGCTTTGCAGCATTTCAGGACTAACACTAAAATCGCAAAAAAAAAACAGCTTCATTACACATTCACAGCTACATTTTGTCGATTAATGTGAAGACAAATGTAGGGAAAATCTGATTTTTATTCGCGATTTCGGGGTTGGTCCCATAGTAAAAGTTGTTCAATCTGATGAGGACAATGAGTGGTTTTCAGTTATTTCAATAACACGTTTTATAGACTAGTAGAATAGAATAGAATATAATTGTTGAGGACTGTAGGTTAATATTAAAATAGATATACTGATTCTGAATATTATATTGAAATATAATGTTATTTCACTTGGAACAAAGGAATAGCGGCGCGGCGCGCGTACAATTGGCACGGGTATTGGTTCCTGATGATTATTTTGCTCTAGCTGCGCTATGTCGTGGCCGGCCGTCGCGCGCGCCTCCTTCCCCGCGTCCCGCACTGCACCTCCCGCCGCCGATATTAGTATTGTTCCAAACAATAATAGATTTTTATTGTTTGTCACAGGTAATGGAAAATACAGATGTTAAAACATAAAACAGTTTCACTGTAATGTAATATATCCATAAGATGTACAATATTCAGGGTGGTAAAGAAAAAACCGGCGAAGTGTGAGTCAGACTCACGCAGTAAGGGAACCCCTACAACCCATCGACCCCATAGAAACTGATTTAATTTAAGAGAGTTTATCAAAAGATATAACGTTCGTACGCGAAATGTGAATTTTTGCATCTCCTTCTTCCGTAGATAGCATCATATATGTCTATGTTTGTCCTGTTTTTAGTATTTGTTGCAAAACTACATAGTATGCACTATAATCAGACCAAGTTTGACGCTGGTATATAGTACCGTTTTGAAGATAGAGCAGGAACAAAAACGTTTAAAAAAATGCATGTTTTTTGAGGTTTCTTGTATGGGGACCCCCTTTGGTTTTAGACTTTTTTTTGTTTTTAGTATTTGTCGTGAAACACCTCATAGCAACACATATTCTGTGAAAATTTATCTATTACCGTTACAAAGATACAACCCTGTGACAGACAGACGGACGGACGGACGGACGGATGAACGGACGGACGGACAGCGTAGCGAGAGTAATAGGGTCCCGTTTGGAACCCTTCGGGTACGGAACCCAAAAAATGGAGCTTTAATATTCAGGGTAGTAAAGAAAAAAATTGAGCTTTACGGTAATTACCGTGTTTTCATTTACTGTCGTATTGTCATCTCCTTGTGGTATAATAGTGTGCAATTTCAATTTAAAAGTGATCAGCTTTATAAGTAAGTAAAAAATAATATCATGTGAAGTAACCAAGATGACATCTTCAAAGAAAGCTTAAACTTTTTACATCTAAACTTAGATGACTGTATTCATTAAAGTTAGTGAACGAAATCTTGGTATCAAATAAAAGTACCTACTAGTTAATTTAAGAACAGAGATGACTAACATTGCTTGTCCTTTTATATTTGCAATAATTTTTATTCTTACTTCAAACAAAGTTCATTTAATTTTAGTCTACAACATATTTAACTCTGGAATACATGATTACTTTAAAGTTTTTGAAGTCTGTAACGTTAATTAAGAAAAACGTAATGCTAAAAATAGGTTGGTTGATTGCTCTAACATCTAGTTAGAAAAAAGCCTGGCTTCAAGTTTTGAAACCACTAATGGTTTTTTAGAACTTCAGCTCAAAACCAATTATTTTTAGGGTTCCGTACCCAAAGGGGCCAACGGGACCCTATTACTCTCGCTACGCTGTCCGTCCGTCCATCCGTCCATCCGTATGTCTGTCACAGGGCTGTATAATTGTAACATTAATAAATAACCAGTTGAAATGTTCACAGAATACGTGTTACTATGGTCCCTAACACGAAAAATACTAAAAATAAAAAAAGTCTAAAATCAAAGGGGGTCCCCATACAAGAAACCTTGAAAAACATGCATTTTGTCAACGTTTTTGTTCCTACTCTATCTTCAAAATGGTAATAAATACCAGCGTCAAACTTGGTCTGATTATAGTGCATACTATGTAGTTTAGCAACAAATACTAAAAATAGGGCAACATAGACATATGTGGTGGTACCTACGTAAGAAAGTGATTCAAAAATTCATATTTCACGCACGGTGCATTGATAAGATATCATTAGATAGACATTAGATTGATGAATTCTCGTAAATATTATCTGTTTCTATGGGGTATCAGGTCAATGGGTGGTACGGAACCCTTACTGCATGAGTCCGACTCACACTTGGCCGGATTTTTTTAACCCTTCCCACAACCTCGTTTCGACTACATTTTTGGGAATATACTGGGCCCTACATTCCCTAAAGTTTGAGCATTGACGCTACACTGATCATATTCATATGTATCAATTAGTATCAAAGCAGGCCCATTAAGTTCCTGTAGATATAAAATTAAATACTGAGACAACCCTTAACGCTAAAGATTTTTTTATATACATGAAATACGGTGTTACTGATCTTTTTTCTGTCAGAAACTAATGACGTCATCATTACCAAATTACTTCACACACTTGCAGTAATTCCATTAATAAAGCAAGTAAAAAGTGGTATGTTTCGGCTCAGTGCAGCGATGCCTGACGTTCGGTAGCGCGCGACAGTCGCACGGTGTCGCGTGTCGCTGCGACTGTCGCAACATTCACCCGTTCCGGTTACAGTGGACACAAGTTTTAATTAAAATTTAATGTTTTTTGAAGCCTTTGTGGGTGTACACGATTTTGCATGTATTCGTTTCAGTTCAATGTAATGAAATGTTGGATAACGTAGTACATAAAGTGCTTAAGCTATTTTGTTTTAAAGAAGGCAAGCTTAAGAGGATTTGTGGGATGAATTCCATCTATTAGATGGTTTCATGTTCATAGCTTAGCTCATTTAGTGTGGTGATCCTTTTGTTTGCTGTGGGCAAATCCTCATGGACGCACTCCGCCTGGAGATGGCAAGCCAGTGTCGGACTCTTACCGACTAAAACCACCACGGTGTTCCTCCAACTACCTTTGGCCGGGGTGTCGGAACCCTCTGTATTCGCACAACCATCCCCGACAGGTCTCGGCCCGCCACAAGCAGGTGAGTCCCATCTCCCCGTGCGGCCTAACGTCGGTCGCACCCTCCCCAGCGGTGCACACGGAACGCTGTGCGCCACCTCATGTGCCCCGCCATGATGCAGCTAACACGCTGATGTCATGGCCACGCTAGCCACGCCGGCCACGTCTGTCTTGTTAGCCTAGCCAGCCACGGAGGCCACGGCAGATACGCCAGCCTCACAAGCCTCGCTAGCCACGCCAGCCACGTTAGTTATAGATACTAAAACTGTGCTAGTATCATCAGCCACGCCAGGCAGCAGACTACCCCGAATCCGCCGCCCACATATCCTCTTGTAATTTCTTATAGAGATTTTCTTCCTCATCCCTCATTCTTCACGTGCCCTCTGGTAACTTCAGATGACGCGGAGACACGCCCCATTGGCCCAGATTAAGCCCTTCCCGTTCCAGAATATTCGCCACGGGAATTATGATATCCTGGTCCAAAGAAGAGTTATTGCCATTGCCCAGGGTGCACTGGCCCTAAGAAAAAGCCTGGATAAGACTGGCCCTACAACCACTGTCCCTCCAGACGTATTGAGATGGACCAGCAGCCACCAGGTGCTGGGTTAGAAAACCTCCTCTGGGTATTCCCTGGTTTTTTGGCCCAGCACCTTCCTTTAATTAAAGCCTAGTGGTGTTAATTACCAACATAATTAGTTTGTTAACTCTGCCGACTAAATACTTCCTAGAATTTTGCATGTAAGGTATATAATATTGGTTAAAGTAAAGTGGAAAGCCAATCAAAAAAAAAAAAATATCGGTATACATCAGATTCACAATAATTTCCCAGAAAACAGAAACATTAAAATTGATTTCCCGACTTTTTACCTCTGAAAACATAAATAAGTACTTACCGAATTTGACTTCAAAACACCTTTTGAACATCTTAAAATACGAGCCTCAATATCCATTAAGTAGCTCATTAATTATTAATCTGATAAGGGAACAGGGGCTATAAATCAACTCAATTAGAGCTTTTGCCCTTTCACTTTACTGTAAACATTGTATTGTAAGCGAAATTATTTTTGACTTCGGCATCCAATCTTGATGGACGATCAAATTTGGTAAAACAAACATTTATACACGGATTTCCTTACTTACTGGAGATCTCTGTAATGACAGTTTCATCGGGCGAGGTCGAAGAGATGAAAAATAAAGAACTTTAGTGACAGTAAAAATAATCTTCCATTAATATGGTAAATAGACTTTTAATGCTCCTATTCATTGGTCTGTAACGGTGGCTTCTCGGTAAAGTAAAAATAAATATTTACCACAAATATTTATGCATTTCTTCGGCCTTCGTAGCTCATTTTTATTCACGCAAAAACTAGTTAGAATGATTTTCAGTTCCGAATTAATTATTCATTTTCCCTCACAAGGAATTTGAGGAAAATAAAAAAATATGACATCTATAATTTATATATAGGCGGAATCGCGGATGACAGCTCGCTCATTTGTATTTGTCATTTTAGTGCTTCATAAAAATATGATTCAGCGAAAGCATTGTGTGCCAAATAAAAAGAGATATTTTAATATCGAAGATGAAGTTAAAGAACTGTTTGATATAGTTTTGGCAGAAAGCCAACGCCACAAAGACGACAAGGCACTTAATATTGTTGCCATACATGGCTTAATTGCTAGCTAACCGGGTTTAAACTTGGCCGTGCAGAGTATAAATGAATTAAGACGACGCTGGATCCTCCATGACTTGTGAAGTAGGAAAAGAAAAAGAAACGAACAACTTTTTAAAGAAGGAGTGCGACTAAACAGTTAATTTCATTTCTGGAAACTAAAATACTTTCTTATGGACTAGTTTCTTCGGAGCTGGAACGTATTAAGTGAATAAAATAAGCTTCTTGATGCTGAAGTTTTCTAGTGTTCAGTTTAGCGTTAAGTATTGCTATGAGATGAATCATATTATCCCTCTTGTTTGCACAGACATAGTAAAAAAAAAACAAAGTGCTGCGAACAATCATAGTGAAGCCAAAAATAACTATGCTCCTTCGTGTACAATCAGCGCTTACGCACACACCATGCACCTGAAGGATGTTTGCTTTTGCGAAGCTTACTGAATGATGCCGCGACATGTGTACTGAGAGGGGTGAGCACGGTTTGAGGTGCATGTGTATGCGTGACCGCTGGTTGTACACGAAGGGCAGAAGGAGCATAGTTTTTTTTGGCTTCAAAGGATTGTTCGCAGCACTTCGTCTATATTTTTTACCATGTCTGTGCTTGTTTGGAAGAGATTTATGCCTAATAGCTATACTTATTCTTATAATTTATTGGATACCAGAAAATCACAACAATAACACAGTTTAGAAATGTCACGTACAAAGGCAAACTTAGCTCATAATTATTGAGTTTTTTACCAGCAAACCGAAATTAGTGATAGAGCAAGGAGAAATTTTATAAAAGTCAGAAAGTACACTTTCAGCGTACAAAAAATTACCAATATTACTTTATGAAAAATAGCATCAACATCATCATAATTTCAGCCGAAAGACGTCCACTGCTGGACATAGGCCTCCTCCAAGCATCGCCATAACGACCGGTCCTGCGCCTTCCGTATCCAGCGGATTTCCGCGACCTTCACCAGATCGTCGGTCCACCTTGTGGGGGGCCTACCCACTACCCACGCTGCGCCTTCCGCAAAAATTAGCATACCTATAAATATATACCAATAAATATGAAAATATTATGAGGGGCTCGTAACTAAGCAACGACTGCGCGGATTGTACGATCTGCAAGGTTAAGCTGCACTTGCCGCGGTCAGTCTGTGGATGGGTGACCGTTTCGTTATACCTCGAAACCCCTCCGTGCCTCGGAGAGCACGTTAAGCTGTCGGTCCCGGTTGTCATACGAATATCTATGGCAGTCGTTACGGGTAGTCAGAAGCCTGAAAGTCTGACAACTGGTCTAACCTCCGAATGTCAGTATTACCCAGTAACTGGGTTGCGGGGGTCTGATGGCAGTCGCTTCGTGTAAAATACTGATGTTCAGCCGCATCTGGCTAGACTGGAAGCCGACCCCAATATAATTGGGAAAAGGCTCGGAGGATGATGATGATGAAATATGAAAATATACCTACAGGCAATGAGAGATTGTTGTTGATAATGATGATGGAATGTGTCCCTAGCCAGTAAATGCATTGCTCATTATTAAAAGACGTACGAATTATGTACAATTCAGATCCGTTATAAGACACTGTGACATGTCCATCGAGAAAACTCGCTGTAACGTATGAACATAAATCTCCGTATCATCATCATTACAGCCGAAAGACGTCCACTACTGGACATAGGCCTCCCCCAATTAAGGGGGGGATATGCCATAATCGCCACGCTTGGCAGGCGGGTTGGCGATCGCAGTTGGTTGGTTAAATACTCAGAGAACGCTGCTGCCCATCCTCTGGTGAATCCCTTAGTCGCCTTTTACGACACCCATGAGAAGAGATAAGGGTGGTGCTATTCTTTAAGTCCGGCACTACACGGACCCTAAACGGTCCGGTCCGGTAGTACGGTAAATCTCCGTATGGACAGTCATAACAAATGACTTTCGGGTCTGGCTGCGGTAGAGATGTATTAGCAAAATAATCGGACTTGGCTGGGATCTCTGAATTTTATTAGTTCTACCACAGGTGAATCATTACAGCCGAAAGACGTCCACTACTGGACATAGGCCTACAGACCACAGGTGAATGAAAGTACCTAATAATTAGGTAATATTTTTAAGGGTATCCAAATAAATTTCCAGGATAATGTCTCATGACGTCAGTGGACGTCTTTAGGCTGAAATGATGATAATGATGACAAGGAACTCGATTTTACAACTAACGTGCTATAGCCATCAATACACATTTACATTCTTTAGAGAATTTATTGGCATCCCTAAAAGGCTGTTGAAACGACACAAATCCGGAACAAATCTTGCATCAAAATCTTTTCCATATTTTATAAAGCATAAACCGAGTCAGTTTTATATTAGATAGACTTTGCCAGCGGGGACAAAGATATCTCAGTATCTCTGTGCCAAGACGCTCACCGATACCTCTGATACAAAAGCCGAGACTTGCTTCCCCAGAGGAATCCTGAGCTATCCTACTTTGGCCGAGAGTGCCGTAAGCACTCGATGTCTCGCCGTAACGATGTAAGGCGCAGATAGCTAGACAGGGATGGTTGCATTACGGACATAAGCCGTATTTGATTCAAGTAGAGGAAATAATTATACAAGTTGTTGATATGTAACCGTACTATATTTTTAGAGCATATAATAAATAATGTGCTTAGTCATCTAGAAATACTTAAAAATTCTAAGATTACATAATACCCAAATATTCACTTAGAAATATAGCTAGGGTTTGAGAATAAATTCCGACCGATTCTGAAAAAAAATCATGGGTGGTATTGTCCAAGAGTGGAAATACCTGCACATTTTTTGGTGGTTCCGCACGCATCGATTTTGTGTCGCACGCGCGACACACGGGGGCAATTTGTTTGTTTACAAATAGGTCATCATCCTCCGAGCCTTTTCCCAATTATATTGGGGTCGGCTTCCAGTCTAGCCAGATGCGGCTGAACATCAGTATTTTACACGGAGCGACTGCCATCAGACCCCCGCAACCCAGTTACTGGGTAATACCGATATTCGGAGGTTAGACCAAGACCGACAGCTTAGCGTGCTCTCCGAGGCACGGAGGGGTCTCGATGTGTAACGAAACGGTCGCCCATCCACAGACTGACCGCGGCAAGTGCAGCTTAACCTTTCAGATAGTACAATCCGCGCAGTCGTTGCTTCGCTACGAGCCCCTCAAAGGTTTGGGCTCGTCCGGGATTTATTTACAAATAGGTATTAGACCTATTTGTTTACAAATAGGTATTTAAATAAAAATGTTTGTTATGATATGATATTGATTTTTTATCAAGTTATTTTCAGTATACTGATACTGATACCACTGGGTATAATCACCTCCTTAAAGATGGCACGAATACAGATCAACATGTTGTATAATAGATTTTATTTGTGTTTTAAAGTTAAGCGTCAATATGAATTTTCAGACGGCAGCATCCTCTAAAGAAGGAGACAGCGAGCATTCGCATGTAAAGTAACAGCTCGAGTTAGAGCATTACATCAGTGAATACATCGAGGCGAGCATATAGTGAGCAGACTTATAATTTAGCAACTTCGAACATTGCTGTAGTGAGACGCTGACAACAGCCAAATACCCCAAATAGGCTTCTTTTAAAAACATTTTTAGCTGTATCTATTCAGTTTGTGGCAGTGAAAAAAATATATGTTAATCTTGATCGTATTTTCTGAAACTGTATTGTGCCCAAAACACGTTTTCATGAAGTTTTCTTGATAGAAATGAATTGTAAACTAACCTCTTAAAACATGCTTTAAAGCAAACAATCTCTATTATTTACTAAATATTATAAATAAAATTAAGAAAACATTTGAGAAAGACAATAATCTAAACATTTGTTGTTTCTGTTTTTCAAATAAGCTTTTAGTTTTTTATTTAAAAATAAAAAGTTAATTTTCATTCAAGTTGAGCGGCGTATCCGACGTCCCTCGGCTCGTTGCCTCTCTTTCAGTTCTGTACGAAACAACAGTGACCGCAAAGGTCTGATTTTTTAGGTGTTGTCAGCCTCTGGTTTGCACCATTTGTAACACGGCCATGACGCGCGACGCGTGTAATGTATTGTAGTATTTGATAATTTGTTCTATCTATACTTATATATATCTTAATGTCGGGCGGTTACGAAAGCAAATGGTCCTTGGTCAGTACGTCGAGCTGGCGCACTATTGTAATATCAATTATTAATATCGAATTTTGCATCGTTACATTACACGTGAATGCTTACGGTTAGTACCCTCATTAACGCGTAATAAGAGCATAATCATCAATGAGTTTATCAAGTATGATAATTCTTGCCATATATTTTCTCACTAGACAACTTTGTAAGCACTGAATCCTGACAATTTGACAATAATAACTGGATCATAAATTACCGCATGTTGTGGCATAGCTTAGGAGAGTCTTATGTTTAGGAATACTGATTTGAGAGGTACCAAATTACTGTGTCAACTATGAATTGAAGAGTTAACTACTCGTTAGTACGGTCGCGATACTTCCTGGTGGTAAATTTTGTCGACAAAATCCCTTGAACGAATCCTGCTACATTATACGTACCTTCCACTGCTATCGAACATTAAGTGCAAACGATTTTAGCCTTAGTGGTAGTTCACCAGAAAGTTTTCTGACTTACTTTCTACTAATGATCTGCATTGAGATAACAAATTGATTTTGATTTTTTGAACGTTTAAATTCTTCTGAAAATATTTGCTATTCCAAGAACACCCTGCCCGTCCTGTCCATTGCAGATGTTCTCACAACCATACTATTGTTGAAGCATAATCGTACTGGCTGCACTACAGTGTTCAGTGTTCGGTTTTTATATAGTAATTTTTTTATATTTCGATTACTATATTTTTGACTGTGCTTGTCACTCAATAAAAAATATCACAACAAATCGGTTATGGGCCCAGGGATTTTTTTGGTGTAAAGGACTTAGATGAACTCAGTTATTGCCTTGATCTACATATCGTTAGACAAAAGGATACTAACGATGTGAAGATTAATCAAAAACGATACATATTAGAGACGTTGAAACGTTTTAATATGATAGATTGCAAAACTGTTCCCACACCTATGGATATTGGTGTTGACCTACGTTCACCGGAGAAACCAGCTGTCGATGTCCCGTACCAAAATTTAATCGGTTGTTTAATGTATTTAGCTATAAATACTAGGCCTGATATATTGTTTGCCGTTAGTTTGTTGAGTCAATTCAATAGAAGCCCTATGCAGGCGCATTGGTCTGCTGCTAAACGTGTCCTACAGTATTTAAAAGGAACTTTGGACTACGGTCTTACATTTAAAAAGACAGGAGAACCTTTATGTGGTTTCGTGGATGCTGACTGGGCGAACGGTAGTGATAGAAAATCGTACACAGGTTACGTAATTAAACTAGCGAATGCACCAGTATCGTGGGAGTGTAAAAAACAGCCCACAGTTGCCCTGTCTTCCACTGAAGCGGAGTACATGGCTTTTTCCTCTGCTTCCAAAGAAGCTGTGTATTTACAGCGCCTCATTTGTGAGATCACAGGTGAGTCCCTTCCAGTAACTCTTTTTAATGATAACCAGAGTGCGCATAGGTTGGCACAGAACCAGTTTCATCATAGTAGAACCAAACACATCGATGTCCGTTATCATTTTATAAGGGAGCTAGTCGAAGGTAATAAAATTAAGTTATCTTATTTGTCTACGGATAAGATGTTGGCGGATGTTCTAACCAAAGGGCTAAGTCGTTGCAAACACCAACGTTGCGTGTTAGACATAGGTTTGAAGATATCTTAATATGTGTTTTTTCTTATATTATTTGACATCGTGCTTTATGCAGTAATGATATGGTATGAGATGGTTTTTATTGTTTAATGTAATTATTCTTATTGTTATAAAATCTCCTTGTAATGTAAAGTACAGTCAGGTCGATTAACATATTGTGCATATAAGTACAGTCAGCTGAAATAATATGTAGCTGTATAAGTACAGTCAGTCAAATTAATTGGTAGCCTTGTCCGATTAAGGGGAGGATGTTGAAGCATAATCGTACTGGCTGCACTACAGTGTTCAGTGTTCGATTTTTATATAGTTATTTTTTTATGTTTTGAATACTAAATTTTTGACTGTGCTTGTCACACAATAAAAAATATCACAACAACTATTACATTATGAGTGAGTACTGCGTGCATCGAAATTATTTTAATTAATACAATTGTACGGTAGATTAAAATATATTTTTAGAAATATCTGTAAAAACACTTGTCATCTTAGTCTTCCTGCGACCACGAATGCTGCAAAGCTTTCGAAACGTCAGGAAAACCAATTTGAATAATATACGCGATGTAATCTGGTTAAACTTGTTTCATTACAAACTATTACTATTTATTAATTAACATTTAATCTGCAAAAACCACAGCGATCAACGCTCAACGTCAAAGATTACCAAGTTTACCAACTCCTTTAACGAAACCAAGACGATTACAGATACTCGAAGTAAATCTATTCCTTGAATCCTCAAACCTCCAACCAAACCGCTGAAACATCGCAACAATGAAGAGAAGCTTTCAAAACTTAAACACCCTTCAAACTTGGGTTATTGATTCGTGGGTAGATCGATTTACTTGTCTATTAATTAGTCAAAACACTGAACTGCGACTAAACACCGCTGAGCCGGCGATAACACGCTCCCCTCGTACGAACAACCCGTGACACACTCGCTGACAGATTAGCTAGCAACTTTTATAAAGTTTGCAGGGAAAGGTAAAAGAAATGTCGTCGTATTCAACTTGTTATAACTTTGCTTCATTTGGACTTTTCTTTTGGGTTTATTTTTATTTTTATCTTGTTATGTTGAGATCCTCATAACATTTTATTTTTATTTTCGTTCTAAATTAGATCTATAAATATTTCAAATAAATTCGTGAACCGTATTAATTTACAAGAACAGCGCACTAAATAACATAATTATCAAAACCCAGTGTCAAAACCTTGTAAAACAATTAAAATCATTGTATGATTCATATTGTATTGTTTGCATATCGTTAGCGAGTAACGTGTTTGACCTGTGACACGACAGGCGTACTTGTGTGACAACCTTTAACGTCGTGCAGCATGCAGGCGCGTAGAGAGGACCTGACGGCGGGGTTTATAGCGACACCTTGACACCGAACAGGCACGTAGATTCAGGCTAATTAAAGACTTGAAACGAATGTCAGCATGTGAGCTGCGATGTATTTAGTTTTGTTTTTGGTAATGAATTTCTGCAATTGCCCTTCTGTCTCACACAATTCGACATAAGCTTTTACCCATGCAGTAACACGGATGTATCATGCTTGTATTAATTGAGGTGATTTTTTATTAAGTAGTTTTTTTTTCTTTCTTTGTATTGTTTAGTTATTAAGATTTTTCACGCTGCTAACTGGGGCAATATACAATTTTTCTTTTTTTCTTTCTTTCAGTAGCAGCACGACCTCCAAAATTCCACAAATAATGGGTAGACAAAACAAATCTAAATCATAATAAATACTTATAGCTAGGTAACATTCAACTTCTTCACCACCATGCTAGCCATCTTGTATCTCCGTATGTGACATCAATTGGCCACGTGTGTAGTAAATATACAATACCGCTCACGCTGGGGAGCGCGGCGCTCAATTCCGTGGTCGGATGAGAACTTGGTAACACGTCTTCACGTAATGATAAAAGAAGATGAAGTAAATAGGAGTTAGTTTTAGTACAGTCGACCGCACGTGAGTGGTGACAATTTGACCTTAACAGTATCTTTGTTTTGTACCAAACAGTGATACTGGTGCTGGTGAAATTACAATAATTAGAGTCTTTCTATTTTAAGGTCTCAGTGAAACTCAGTTTGGCAAACGCGATTTGAAATACCATTTAGACAAAAACCTAGGTGGGTGTTGCCAGTTGTTATGAACAAAGGTGAAGAGAAATGCCTCCAGATATGTTACTTGCCCTCGCAATCTGAATGAATCTCGAAAACTTCCTAATTAATAAATAAATAAATATCTTTGGGACATTTTTACACAGAACTATCTAGTCCCAAACTAAGCAGAGCTTGTGCTATGGTACTTTTATACTTTTTTTTTTTTTTGTAAATACTTATAATACATAAGCAACACCCAGACCAACACAAACACTTATGTTCATCACACAAATATTTGTGTCCTGTGGGAATCGAACCCACGACCTTGTTAACAGCAGTCCGACACTCGAACCACTAGACCACAGACGCAGCAGCAGACAGCAACGACAACAACAACAACGACCACGAGGTCGACAATTAGGACGTTTTTCTATTAATCTGCGTCAAGTAAGGCGCCAAGCGTGACCGGTGACAAAAAAAAAACTAAAAGGCCGTCGTGTGTGTACAGAAAGTGTTCCAATCATGACGCGAAAGTAACTTGAAGTAACTAACTTACTTACTTTGTACACACGGCTACACATCAAGCTGTACAAAACCAGTAAAGGCTGACCTCGCGTTGTAAGGAAAACCTATACAATGCGAAGTCAGCCTATACTGGAAATGTACAGCTTGATGTGTAGCCGTGTGTACTAGTTTACGTGTATTGTGATGCCGCTGCGTACGGAACATTTTTTTGTTTGTTTTGTTAGGGTATGACATATCTATACTTTTAAATATCATTGGGGCAGAGACTCTTTTGATTAGGTATTTGAAGAAACTATCGCTGTCGCTTTTCCTCAAGTAAGTGCGATAAGGAAAACTGCAGTTCCGACTGAATAGCCTCAGTAAGAAAGTCATAATTTGAGGTTTGGCTCTCGACTACTTTACCCTCCAAAACTGGACCAATTTGAAAGATATTTCATAAACTGGATAAAAAGAATGTGTTCTGTGCCGCTATGTTTTTCCTTTTTCATTAATAGTTGTCAAATTTATACACTAGGCCTCTGTAGACAGCGGTTTAAATAGGCAATTTAAAGATTTTTGGGGGCTTCTTTAAACAATTTATCAACAACAACGAAACATAAAGACATAGAAAAAGCTGATACATATTTTACTGTAATAAAAGTCATTGCTCTGAGATCGTAAACCAGAAAAAAAATAGTCGAGAGCGTTTGTATGGACAAAATACCACCCGGATTTCCTCTTAACATCAGGTGGGCCTTTAGCGCGTTTCGCCATCATATGCCATAAAAACACGCCACGTTCTGGTAACACAGACGTAATAGACCTTAGTGGTCCGATACTAGTAGGTATCTATGACTAATAATCCATTTTCCTGTATATTTCCATCTCTATAGACCATTCCTTCTCACCCCGGGGAGACTTTCTCACCATAAAAATTGTACGGTAGATTAAAATATTTTTTTAGAAATATCTGTAAAGACGCTTGTCATCTTAGTCTTCCTTCGACCACGCACACTGCTAAGCTTTCGAAACGTCACGAAAACCAATTTATTATAATAGAAATACAGTCGAATTGGGAACCTCCTCCTTTTTAGGGTTCCGTACCCGAAGGGTGCCAAACGGGACCCTATTAGGGTTCCATACCCGAAGGGTGCCAAACGGGACCCTATTACTCTCGCTACTCTGTCCGTCCATCCGTCCGTCCATCTGTCTGTCACAGGGCTGTATCTTTTGAACGATAATAGGTAACCAGTTGAAATTTTCTCAGAAATTGTGTGGCTATGAAGTGTATCACAACAAATACTAAAAAAAAAAAAAGTCTAAAACCAAAGGGGGTCCCCATACAAGAAACCTCAAAAAACATGCATTTTTTTCAACATTTTTGTTCCTGCTCTATCTTCAAAATAATAATATGTACCAGCTTCAAACTTGGTCAGATTATAGTGCATATTATGTAGTTTAGCAACAAATACTAAAAATAATACAAAGACATATGTGGTGGTACCTGCGTAAGAAAGACATGCAAAAATTCATATTTCGCGCACTGTACGTTGATGTCTTTTGATAAACTCTCGTAAATTAAATCAGTTTTTATGGGGTATCAGGTCGTTGAGAGGTACGGAACCCTAACTGCGCGAGTACGACTCGCACTTGGCCGGTTTTTCATTATTAGTTGTCAAATTTATACACTAGGCCTCTGTAGACAGCGGTTTAAATAGGCAATTTAAAGATTTTTGCGGGCTTCTTTAAACAATTTATCAACAAAAACGAAACATAAAGACATAGAAAAAGCTGATGCATATTTTACTGTAATAAAAGTCATTGCTCTGAGATCATAAACCAATAAAAAAAACAGTCGAGAGCGTTTGTATGGAGAAAATACCACCCGGATTTCCTCTTAACATCAGGTGGGCCTTTAGCGCGTTTCGCCATCATATGCCATAAAAACACGCCACGTTCTGGAAACACAGACGTAATAGACCTTAGTGGTCCGGTACTAGTAGGTTATCTATGACTAATAATCCATTTTCCTGTATGTTCCATCTCTGTAGACCATTCCTTCTCTCCCCGGGGAGACTTTCTCACCATAAAAATTGTACGGTAGATTAAAATATTTTTTTAGAAATATGTGTAAAGACGCTTGTCATCTTAGTCTTCCTGCGACCACGCACACTGCAAAGCTTTCGAAACGTCAGGAAAACCAATTTAAATAATATACGCGATGTAATCCGGTTAAACTTGTTTTATTATAATAGAAATTCTGTCGAATTGGGAACCTCCTCCTTTTTAGGGTTCCGTACCCGAAGGGTGCCAAACGGGACCCTATTACTCTCGCTACGCTGTCCGTCCGTCCGTCCGTCCGTCCGTCTGTCTGTCACAGGGCTGTATCTTTTGAACGGTAATAGCTAACTGGTTCAATTTTCTCAGAATATGTGTTGCTATGAGGTGTATCACGACAAATACTAAAAATAAAAAAAATACTAAAACCAAAGGGGGTCCCCATACAAGAAACCTCAAAAAACATGCATTTTTTTCAACGTTTTTGTTCCAGCTCTATCTTCAAAACAATAATATGTACCAGCTTCAAACTTGGTCAGATTATAGTGCATATTATGTAGTTAAGCAACAAATACTAAAAATAATACAAAGACATATGTGGTGGTACCTGCGTAAGAAAGACATGCAAAAATTCATATTTCGCGCACTGTACGTTGATGTCTTTTGATAAACTCTCGTAAATTAAATCAGTTTTTATGGGGTATCAGGTCGTTGAGAGGTACGGAACCCTTACTGCGCGAGTCCGACTCGCACTTGGCCGGTTTTTAAGTTATACTACATAAAATCGGGTGTTTTCCGTATTATATTGGAACAAAGACATAACCGAACATAGGTACTCAAAGTATTAATAATAAGAATACGTATGTAGTGTCTGGCCTTTGATTTGGCGAGGATAGAATTGATTGTATTCCCAGGCGCTCAGATGGAATACGATAGTGGAATGAAAGTCTAATGTCGATCAGGGCTATTTTTGTTTTCTCCCACGGTAGGTAACAGAATTAAAAGTGAATACAATCCACACTTACATGAGTTTACTTTTAAATAAATACAACAAACACACTCATTTTCTTTTTATTATTATTTATAAACTCGGAATGTATAACATGTGCTATAATCCTTCCATATCGATAGGGGATCGGAACTGTCTCTCCTAAACACAGGTTACTTTGTTGCCTATCTAGGAGAACAGTACTCTACCCTCTAACTAGATTAAATAAGTACTTAAATTGTAAGCCTGTGCTAAAATCCTTCCATGTAATCTAGTCCAAGTTTAACAAATAAATAACTATAACTGAGACATGAGGATGGAAAGGCTCATGTGATTGTAATTAATTAATTAAATATAATAAATAAATAAAATAAATTTATTTATTTCAGGCAAATCCACCCATAGTTACAAGTTACAGTCATTGCATTTATAATAATACCAATAATATTAACAACAACATAATTTTATCATTATTAAGTACACAAAATTAAACGAATTTCAAAGACATGGAATTAGAATAGCTTAGTAACTAACTTAACTTAATGTATATTTTCACACCATATAATGGTAGAATGTAAATGGGCCATTTCAATTTAAGATCAAACATGTACTCCTACATATCATGTATTCATACTTAGTATGACTAACGGCCAAAATTAATATCCAATCTATCCAAGATTTACCCTGCTAGAGATAGGAATTTGACATATTTTGTATGGAGCTTATGTCAAATTCTATCCCTAGTAGGTCAAATTATGGATAGATTGGATATTAATTTTGGCCGTAAATAAACATCTGCTTTTAAGACCTTCTTGTTTATAATGCATGGCACTGGCCGGTGCGAGTGCTTGAGCTGCTCTGTGACGACGTCTGTGGTACGTTAGTACAGTCGACAGAATGACAGTGGTAACACGTCAATTCGAAAACCGCCCTTACTGCTTACGAAATAAAGATGCAGCTAATGTCAAAGTGTTACCACCGACGTGCGGTCGACTGTACTATTAGATATTCTGTGTCTATGGTCTAGTGGTTCGAGTGTTGGACTGCTCATCACGTGGTCGTGGGTTTGATTCCCACAGGACACAAATATTTGTGTGATGAACATAAGTGTTTGTGTTTGTCTGGGTGTTCCTTATGTATTATAAGTATGTATTTACAAAAAAAAAAGTATATAAGTATTATATCCATTATCTAGTACCCATAGCACAAGCTCTGCTTAGTTTGGTACTAGATGGTGCTGTGTAAAAATGTCCCGAAGATATTTATTTCATTTATGTTACAATAAATTTATACTCGTAAGATATTTCATGACAGCGAATGTTACGAGAAAGAGTACAGCACAGGGAGTGATGATTACTCACAAACCACTTACAACGCCATTTCATTTTAACTCTGGAAATGTACCCTCTACAAAACTGACCTCGCTAAACTTGCAGGTTACACGGAACGAGTAGCACTCTACGAAATACTGAAAACCCGTAAATACAGCTCAGGACGAACAGAAATGTGATATCTTTCAAAATACCCTTGACATTTCAACAAAACAGACAAATTACCCCAATTTCAACTTATTTTCGTCGTAAAAGTTCAAGTAATATCAGACCAGACAAGTGGTTTCGGTGTCATTTGTAAACAAGAATTCAAATACACTTTCTAATATATTGTTCGAGTGGGACACATTCAAAATGAAGAGCTCCCTTGAGTCTATGTACGAACAAAGCAAAAACATCTGCAATTTAAGAAAAATACAAAGAATGGTGTATTGTAGTGTATGTCACATCATCATCATCATCATCATTTCAGCCGAAAGACATCCACTGATAGACAAAGGCTTCCCCCAAGCATCGCCACAACAAATGTCACATAGGTACCTATAATTGCTTGAGATTTTGTCTGAGTATAGTTTTTTGTAGTAGATACCCCGCATTCAGAGCCTCGGAGAACGTGTCGGTCCCGGTCATACAAATATCTATCTATGGCAGTCATTACTTACTGGTAATCAAAAGCCCAAAAATCAGATAACTGATAAGCATATGTTAGCATTTGGCAGTAACTGAGTTCTTGGGGTCTGATGGCAGTCGCTTTGCGTAAAATACTGATGTTCAGTCGCATTTTAGACTGAAAACCGACCTTAACATAGTTGGAATAAGGCACGAAAAGAGTTCTTAGTAGAAGAGTAGTAAGAGTGTAGTAGTTGGCAAATTTACACCTATCCACCGATGAACATTCTTTTAAATATTATACTTAAAGTGATATAAAAACGCTCCAATGTTATAAATTTTGTTCAATCATCATCAACTCGGCCTATCGTGGTCCACTGCTGGACATTGGCCTCTCTCAAGCTGCGCCACAAAACTCGGTCCTCTGCCCTCCGCATCCAGTTCCCCTCAACCACCTTCTTCAGGTCGTCGGTCCACCTGGAGGGGGAGCGCCCTACGCTGCGTTTGCCGATTCGCGGTCTCCACTCAAGGACTCGTCTGCTCCAGCAGCCGTCGGTCTAAAACTACTGATCCTACAAGCTATGTCTGTCACTCCGGTTCTTTTCCAGATAATCTCGTTTCGGATTTCATCCTTCAAAGAAACTCCAAGCATAGCTCGCTCCATAGCTCGCTGAGCGACAAAATTTTGTTCAATGCCTTTCCACAAAAAGAATAAATACCTACATACAAGATTTGGATACTGTTTTTCTTTCTACCCAAATTAAGCATTAAAACAAGGGATTTTACGTTAACAACACTCCTTAAGTAATACCCTAATGAATATGTTGATTGGGTAATGGAAGAAAAATACACTGTTGTAGCTGTTTTAAGAGCACAAATAGTAATGTTCCCTTAGGAATGTCCAGGGAATGGATGGCTCGTGATATGATTATATCTGGTCAGTTTTTTCCAGTTTTTGAGTCCTTATAATCATAAGAACCAGTAAGTAAGTAAGTAGTAGTGTTATGGCGCAACTTGGGCCTATGTCCAGCAGTGGACTCCGATAGGCTGAGTTGATTAATTTTGATTGACCGAAATTGCAATTCCGATGTTTTCCGTTTTTTTTTTACTCTAGGGCGACAATAAAAAGCGTAGTCAAAGAAACATTTTTCATTCATTCATTCATTAAGTAAAGGATCTGAGGCAATCAATTTCTAATTGAAGTGATGAAAATAACAACGTTCTTTTATCATCAAAGCGTATAAAATACCACATTTATTTTTTATCACGTTGATTTGAAAAATCTATTTAATCAATTATTTTATTATTTTTAACGCAAAACGCAAATTATCCTCCACTATACGTCTTTGAGTGACGTCAGCGATATCTTATTAAGAAAACATCGTTTTTTAACCGACTCGACAAACTTTGCAGTTAAATCAAAGTCAACCAAAGACGTATAGTGGAGGATAATTTCGATACCACGAGCAGTGTTCACGGTAGCTTAGTGGCTAAAGCACTGGCGTACTGAGCCAGGAGTCGCAGGTTCGAATCCTGCTCGTGAGCGATTTTTTCTTTCCACAATTTAAATCTATTTAATCAAAATCAATACGATTTTCTCCAAGGCGAAGATAAAAGCCATGGTCAAAGACACATTTTTCAAAATTTAGTAAAGAATCTAAAGCAATCAAAAGTAAAGAAAATAACTACGTTATTTCATCATCAATGCTGATTTGAAAAAGCAATTTAATCAAAATCTATGCGAGTCCACAAAGTTTTTTCAACATAAAATGCTGACCTTATTTATTTAACTTTCAAACAGGTCAGTTCAAAGCTAAAAACATTTTAAACAAATAATTTCTAACCCAGTAAGTTGTAAGAAGTTTTGTCTGTCTGTCTCGTCCGAATCGATTTATTTCACCCGTCCGACCGTTGAAAGTTCGTTTGTGAAAGGAATTTCTATAATTCAACCCTCAGAGCCTTACAAACTAGTTTGATTGCTCATGTCTTTGCCAACATTCGGAGGGTTAAAGGCGCTTGTAGTGTGTATGTGGAGTTCGAAACTAATTGAATCGCCCGTGTTTCTCGCAACGATTTTTAAAATATAAATTCTCTCGATATTAGATTTGGATTTAGTGAATTGAAGTAAATTAAGTACTAGTGGATTATTTGTAATGTGAAGATGGTATTCAGAGTTACCAATAAGTATATACGCAGATTGTTTTTGTCGTTTTCGAAAAGAAAAACATAAACTATAATAATTTTATTATTTTTAATGCATTTACGCATGCGAAGCGAAATCTTACGATTGAGATTGTGGAAAGAAAAAATCGCCCACGAGCAGGATTCGAACCTGCGACTCCTGGCTATAATAACTATAATGTAATTTCGGCTAATCTCAACGGAGACTTGCCATCTGCGCGAGACATATTGTAGTACACAAGTGTGTGCAAAAACACTGGTGCACTCTCTATTCCCTCTGTCTCTCTTAATCCGATGGGACGGCAATCCGGTACGACCGGAGAGAGATCAGGCGCAGGACCGACGGTTTTACGTGCTGTACATCATGTATCATAGAGTTATTATACTGACGTAAGTATGGAAATGTCTTTGACAGGGATATATCACCGCCAACTTGACATTGAAATTTTCTTGACAGAAAAATCCCAATGACACTTTGCCCGACCCGGGGAATCGGGGAATCAAACCCAGGACCCTACAGTTAACAGTAGCGCTTGCGACCACTAGACCAACGAAGGAGTCAAAAAATAAACTATAATATCAATGATAGAATCGACTGACTTATAACTTATGACTTATGATTGGCAGTATCGGACAAAATTGTTACTACTCAATTCGAAGAATTTTTCACTTCCATCTAACAATTTTGATTTTAATGTAAAATTTCCTATTTTATATATTTTAAATTACTTTATTTCTATGTAATTGCAATGAGACACCCTGTATAACTTGATACAGAGTTTGTTTTTCGTTTTCAGAACGGAAAAAATTCAGCGAGTGAGTGAATAATTTCGTTTAAATTTTTCCTTCAATGATACACAAAACTCAATGTAGACTGTGCTACATATAACATTTTTAATTAATTGGCTATTTGGGTTCTTGTGAATTGAAACTTGTCGAAATATACAAAGATATGACTTTTATTGTGAGTAGCCATGAACGCTCTTGTACTGACAATAAAAACTACATTAATACATTACCTATACCATGTTTAAAAGCCACATAACTTCTCAACCACTCAAGGGCATTACGTCACAATACTCAATCAACAAAACCAAACACCTCCATTGATTGTTCCATTACACAACCACGGTTTCTTTGAACTACGGTCCAACTACCATACTACCAGGACCCTGTTATTATAAAAATAAACACATAGAAGCCATTTCTTTGGCCCCTCACCTGTCATTTTGACGATGTCAACGACGTCAAAGGCCTGAACAAGACGACGGCAATCTTTTGTGAGCCATGTCAACAAATATTTCGTTTTGACGACACAGAATAGGAGTGACGGGAAATAATATTATTCGTAGTATTGGGACCTCCATTTTTGCTAAAGTAAAGAGCATGTTTTAATGGGAATTTACGTAACAAGTACTGAAGAAGGTTTCAGAGTATTTCAGATTATGGTGATTATAGATTTCTAGCGAAGCGAGCTATGCTTGGAGTTTCTTTGAAGGATAAAATCCGTAACGAGATTATTCGGAGAAGAACCGGAGTGACTGATATAGCTCGTAGGATCAGGAAGCTGAAAAGATGGTGGGCTGCCCATGTCTGTCGAAAGACCGATGGCCATTGGAGCAGACGAGACCTTGAGTGGAGACTGCGAATCGGCAAACGTAGCGTAGGGCGCCCCCCGCCAGTTGGAACGACGACCTGAAGAAAGTAAGGACTGGATGCGGGTGGCAGAGGACCAAGGGTTGTGGCGCAATTTGAGAGAGGCCTATGTCTAGCAGTGGACGTCTTTCGGCTGAAATAATGATGATGATGATGATGATGATAATGATGATAATGACAAATATTTAGAAAAACATTAAACATAGTGAGACAATATGGTCAAAGAAGTACCTAAATATATCGCTATCTAATTTATCGCTGATCGCGATAAGGCCGCCATTTGTACAATAGTTTAAATGCATATTCAATGTAATGTCTTTTATGGTGTACAATAAAGCATATATAAATAATAATAAATAAATAAATAGCGTATCAAAAGCCGCCGACAAACCATTCAATTTTGATTAAAAAAAAAAAAGGTATCTCATATCTATAGATATAAATATTTAAAAAGTAACATAAAACTCCCTCGGATTCTAGGAACCAAAATTTATTATATTGATTGACTGCTAATAATATTTTAGTCGTTAAATGTCAGAATTTTTGAGCCTTTGAAACTTGAGGCTCCCATTTTATTTTATTTCTACTTTATTGTGTTGTCGAAATTACTTATTAGCTTGTCCCCGCATACTTATATTTGAAATTACTTATTAGCTTGTCCCCGCATACTTATATTTGAAATTACTTATTAGCTTGTCCCCGCATACTTATATTTGAAATTACTTATTAGCTTGTCCCCGCATACTTATATTTGAAATTACTTATTAGCTTGTCCCCGCATACTTATATTTGAAATTACTTATTAGCTTGTCCCCGCATACTTATATTTGAAATTACTTATTAGCTTGTCCCCGCATACTTATATTTGAAATTACTTATTAGCTTGTCCCCGCATACTTATATTTGAAACGAGAGCTGTTCTCGAATGTTAAGGCTGCCATTTCATTGAAAAAGACTGGAGTCAACGATTGCGCGATCGTGGAAAAAAAACAATTTATAAAAACTATGTTTTCAAGTAATTAAATTACTTCTACGCTCATGCAAGATAAGTAATTTTAATACCTAAGTTTTTGAAAGTAAGAGTCAAATCATTAATATAAGACCATTATCGTGCACTTTAGAGAGTCGACAGTGAAAAGTAGTAGAAAAATCGGCCAAATGTAAGTCGGACTCACACAGTAAGGGTTCCGTACCACCCATCGACGTGATACCCCATAGAAACTGATTTATTTTACGAGAGTTTATCAAAAGACATCAACGAACTTACGCGAAATGTGAATTTTTGAATCTCTTTCTTACGTAGGTACCACCACATATGTCTATTTTTGTCCTGTTTTTAGTATTTGTTGCTAAATTACATAGTATGCACTATAATCACACCAAGTTTGACGCTGATATGTATTACCGTTTTGAAGATAGAACAGGAACAAAAACGTAGAAAAATACATGTTTTTCAAGGTTTCTTGTATGGGGACCCCCTTTGGTTTTAGACTTTTTTTAATTTTTTGTACTTGTCGTGATAGGCCCTATAGTCACACATATTATGTAAAAATTTCAACTGGTTATCTATTACCATTACAAAGATACAGCCCTGTGACAGACAGACGGACGGACGGACGGACAGCGTAGCGAGAGTAATAGGGTCCCGTTTGCACCCTTTGGGTACGGAATCCTAAAAAGTAAATTTTTATTTTAACTATCTTAGTATTTGAATTCTTTAAATGAAAAGCTTTGGAATAGAGACACAGAGCCCACACTCGATTAAGAGGTAGACCACCGCAGTGCTGAGTCATCAGAAAACATCAGCGCCTGGTAGTCTTGTCCCCGACTCATCCAGTCATAACCGGGTACCGTCTGTCGTGACGGATCAGCTTCTACATAATTTTTGAAGGCAAGCTTTCATTGTTAGATACTTAATTGATTGTTTGGAGCAGCCTGGGCAGTCAGCCCTGTTACTAACTTTGCTGACTAGCTAACGTTTTTCCTACGGCATGAGCTGTTATCATTGTGTGGCTCATGTCTTAACTATAAAAGAAGATAAGCGCCTGTAATTAGGTCTATTTGAATAAAACAATTTAGCAGATATATTATATATTTTTTGTTTTTTTTTGTTTTTGTGAAAACAATTTAACAGATTCAGCTCGACTTTGATTTATCTTGATGTTATATATTTATAGTTATATATGTAGTTATGTATAATATATATATTGTATTATATGTATAATGTACATAGGTATTTATCTATTTTTATTATATGTAATTATAGTCCGTAGTACGAAACATATTTTACTACTTTACTGGTGCATCTACCTTATTCTTTGTCTCTGCATTACCCCAAGGTTGTCTGGTAGAGAACGCCTATAAATAAATAAATAAATAAATTCTTTATTGACATAAAACTGGAACAAACATAGTATGACCCTGACTCCAGAGCTAGGCATTATACCTGTGTTTCAGGAGTCAGTGACTTCATCCTGCTAAGTTACAATTTGCAAGGTAAATAAATAAGTAATTTGCCTATGGCGTTAAGACCGCCTTTGTACCCTGTTGTGCATAAAGAATTAAATAAATAAATAAATAAAAAGACATGTGGCACTCGGAGACTGCCGCGGTAAAGCTATTGCATAGCATTTTTTATCAATACAAAGAGGAGGTGCCCTAACGCCGAAACTCTAAGCAGGCATGAGTCACCAGATTGCGGGGCGAAGAGGGGGATTACGCATGTGCAGTAACGCCGATACAACCAATGCCACCTAGAGGCGATTTGTAGAACTAATGAGACAAGCGTGATATTTCAAAAAGTCATTAAAAGTTCTGCTATTCATCGATAGATGGCAAAACTAAAAAGTATCACCGCTGTGCCGGTCGGAGTGAGGGGTGTTAGGTTATTTTCGTTACGGAATTTCTGGATTCGGTCTCCACGCTCAAGGCCCGCGATAGAAGCTATGCAATAGCTTAAGCGCAGTAACGCCGATACAACCAATGCCACCTAGAGGCGATTTGCAGAACTAAAGAGACCAGCGTGATATTTCAAGAAGTCATTAAAAGTTCTGCTATTCATCGATAGATGGCAAAACTAAAAAGTATCACCGCTGTGCCGGTCGGAGTGGGGGGTGTTAGGTTATTTCCGTTACGGAATTTCTGGATTCGGTCTCCACGCTCAAGGCCCGCGATAGAAGCTATGCAATAGCTTAAAAAACTATTCAAATATATTGGTGGGGCTGCCTCGATTCTGCAATGCATCAGGTATGTTTGCAGTAGCAGGAGTAGACTGCTTCTACACCACTATTCGCAAACGATGTGCATCCTTGCTCTGCAGAGTGGGAGCCAGCCCCAACCGCGCCATGGCTATGATAGCCAACCGTCTGGATTCTCTGTATTTGAATCGTCGTAAAGCGATGCATGTGGAGATAATCCAGAAAAACGTAGATTTTAGTGTATTTTATTGAATTGTTACTAAAAATAGTGTTTAAGTTTGTACACTACTAACATATTATGGGTCCTAGATACCCGCGAATAAAGAATATTTAATTAATTTAATTTTAAATTCGAGCTCAGGGTTATGACTGGATGAGTCGGCCACAAGAACGCCAGGAGTGGATGGAAAATGAGGGAAAGGGCCTACATCCAATTATTTATAGTGAATGGCCCCCATGACTACGATAATTTAATACAAGTGCGAAGTGTTTTTTAACATTCACAGATATAGTAATAAATATAGACGAAATGCTGCAAACAATGCCGGTAATGTCAATCACTATGAACCACTCTTTGTATTTGAGCGCTAGGCGTAGACATATCTCTAACGTGACATTCTAAGAATATGAAAATTTATTTTCATTCGACATCTTGTTTCGACATTATGTCGAGTTCGAGATAATGTCTACAACGCGAGAATCACCCCCCTGGTTGTACACGAAGGAGCATAGTTTTTATTGGCTTCAATGTCTTTGCTAACATTTCTAATCGTTTAGATATCGTGTCTAGTTTAAAATTTTGAAATTTTGAAAGATTTGAAAGAGAGTGAAAATGGTTTAGAAATGAATGGGTTACTTGTCAAATGTCTCCTCTATGCCGATGATCAAGTTATCCTTGCATCGTCGGAGGGGGAGTTACAGAAGATGGTAACAATTATGGATGGTGCTTTGAAGAGTAAAGGAATGAAAGTTAATGTTAGTAAGTAAAAGTTTTGGTTTTTGAAAAGGAAGAAGTTATGACAGAGTGCAATATTTTGATAGGTGACGAAAAGGTGGAACAAGTGAAAGATTTTGTATACCTGGGTTCCATGTTTACGAGAGATGGCAAGCATGTGAAGGACATTGAAAGGAGAGTGAGTGCTGGTAATCAGGTGAATGGGGCACTACACACCTTCATGGACAGCCGCAAAGTGTCGGAAAAGGCACGGCTGGCTGTTCATGGGGGAGTGTTAGTGCCTACACTTATGTATGGTAGTGAAAGTTGGGTATGGCAGAAGAAACATGAAAGCAGAATAAATGCAGTAGAAATGAGAGCTTTGAGAAGTATGTGTGGTGTAACTTTGAGAGATAAAGTAAGGAATAACATGATAAGGGAGCGTTGTGGAGTGAAAGAAGATGTAGTGACAAAGATTGAGAAAGGTATGTTAAGATGGTTTGGACATATAGAGAGGATGGACGAGAGGAGATTGACGAAACAAGTATACGAAGCGAGTGTGGATGGAAGAGTTGGAAGGGGACGACCTCGGCGAATGTATCGCGATCAAATCGCGGATGTTCTCAAAAAATGCCAGGTTAAGAGTTCTCTAAACCGACGAGCATGCATGACGAGGTTAATGGACGTAGATGAAGCGAAAGAGGTGTGTCAGGATCGTAGCAGGTGGAAATCCATAGTCTCTGCCTACCCCAATGGGAAACAAGCGTGATAATATGTATGTATGTATGTATGTCTAGTTTAATAATAAATTCTCTTCATAATATTTCAGCCCATATATTATACATATAACATATAATTTAAACAAACTCATCTCCGCTCCGCTCCTCAATGGAATATCACCCTACTGGACATTTTGGGTTCGAACTCGAGCTCGGGCAAATATTTGATTAGGTTTTTCTTCTTCTTCATGTCGGTTATACAAACTAATATGACGGATATAAATCTCGTTGGTTCTTATATTTATAAGCCAATCATTATACTTGTCTTTGATACTAAAAGTATGTAAGAAGTAATAAAACAAAGTTTAACCGGATTAAATTGCGTATATTATTTAAATTGGTTTTCCTGCGACCACGAAATGCTGCAAAGCTTTCGAAACGTCAGGAAAACAATAAATAAATAATAATTAAAAAAAAAAAAAAAAAAATTAAAATTTTAATTTGTCCTGTTACCTTTGCATGTAATATGTATATTTTGTGTATGTGTGGCAAAATAAATGGTTTAAATGGTTTAAAACCAATTTAAATAATATACGCGATTTAATCCGGTTAAACTTTGTTTTATTATAATGTGTAGTGATCGCGAAAACCTAAGAAGTTATTATATGTAAGAAGTACTCTGTGAATTTCACCAGTAGAAAATGGCTAGAATTCTTGACTAAGCAGAATCTGTAGTTCGATCACTGGCAACAGATGCATGAACGGCCAACTGGCTTTTGACCAAATAAAAAAATTGTAAAGAAAGGAATCGAATAATTTAATTTGAATACATAAAACTTCATTCATATGATTCGCATTTGAATATTATAATGACTTTACATATTGTTAGACATCGTACACGAATATCAATCGCTGATTACTTGAACTTACGCAAGTATTGATCGACTCACTTCACCCAATAATTTTATTTCACAAAGTATTCGTATATAGGTCTTTGTCTTTCGAAAATGCAAGACCGCAACACTGCAATACCAAAACTTTGGGCAACACTAACAAAATCTTGGTGTTACAGTATTGCGGTCTTGCATTTCCAAAGTTTTGGTTTTGGTCTTACAAAAATGCAAGATCGCAACACTGCAATACTATTATATTATTATTATTATTTTATTATCTTGACTGCCTCGTTGGTAAGGCAATGGTTTAGGAAATTCTCAGTAGCAGCCTGGAGTCTGGATTTGTGCCCGGTCAATGGCAATAGGCTCGCCACCTATTACATGGGACTTACAACATAAATGGCGAAATGTGGGTGTACTATACACCTCTGCCTACCCCTTCGGGGAAATACAGGCGTTATGTTATGTTATGTTATTATTTAAAGAGCTTTCAGCGATCATTGGCAAGCTCAAATATTATCATAAATTTCTAAAAAAGTCAAGGTATAGCCGATTGCGTACAGCAGAGTTTTTTTAGTAAATGGGGTATGTTGGTGAAACTGAAAACCAGCCATAGAAATTGATAGCTCCTTACCTTAAAGTTGACGGTAGGTCTTTTTTTAGGGTTCCGTAGTTCCTACAAGGAACCCTTATAGTTTCTTCATGTCCGTCCGCCTGTCCGTCTGTCCGTCTGTCCTAATCCTTTACACAATAACTAATAACAGCTTAATAACTTCTACAGTTATAAACATAAGTAAATGAAATTTTGTAAAAAAATGGTCTAAATATAGATCTCAATTTTAAAAGTCAAGTCGCTGCAGAGAAAATTTGTGCAAATGGGGAATTCGAGACTCCTCAAAAACTGAATGTGATTGTGGGGCCCCCATTCAGTCCATGGCCCATTTGCTTACTTGTCCCTTGTGCCCTGTCAATTGTACAAGAGCCGACCTAAATGAAGCCACGACCACTGCCATAGAAGTGGCCAAATATTATATAAAAAAAGTGTGAACCATTGACACGAAAGAAGAAGAATTTTAAAGAATAAAAAAATCTTGATTACGTGTTTTAGGGGTGGCGCCCATACATGTGAAATGGGGATGAAAATGTTTTTTTCACTGCACCCCCTCGTGTGGGGTATCATTGAATAGTTCTACTATAACAAAAATTAAAACCGACTTCAAAAACCTTAGCTAAAAAGTAAAAAATAGTCATTGTATGTATTTTAAAATCTTAACATAAACCAAAATTTTGAAGGCGGCGCGTGATTGACCTTTGCGTCATGTAATATACAGTCGAGCGCAATATCTATTGTAAAAACAGTTTATGTGAACGTACATGAAAATCACGCGCCGCCTTCAAAATTTTGGTTTATGTTAAGATTTTAAAATACATAAAATGATTATGTTTTACTTTTTTTAGTTAAGGTTTTTGAAGTCGGTTTTATTTTTTGTTAAAAAGTTTTTATTTCATACTTTTTCGTTGAAAATTGCGAGGGTTGATTCATAAATGTTTATATAACCAATTTGACATTATTTTTTTTACTAATCATTGCTATCCCACTGCTGGGCAAAGGTCTCGCTCATGTTCTTCCAAACGTCCAATCACTATCGTGAAAAAAAAACACGCATATCGACCAAGAATTCTCAGAAAAACGAATCAATGAGCAGATCATCTAGATAGGCGAAGCTAAAATAAACTGATTTATTGAAGCTGGTTAAAAAACTACTCAACCTAAGTCAATAAAATTTATATGGGACCACCGCGCGGACTTTATCTACCAAATAAAAAAACAACCACGTCAATCGGCCAACAAATCTCGGAGTAATCGGTGTACATACATGAAAAAAAAAAAACCCGCTGAATACATAACCTCCTCCTTTTTTGAAGTCGGTTAAAAATGAAGGTAATGTTTCATACATTACTTTTTTATCAGGTATACCATGTGCGAAATACAGCCCGCCAAAGTGGCTTGCAATGTCCCCCCCTAGCTGCCATTTCTAAGCTATGCAACGTAGAAACTTCCACATTAATAGACCTTTATAAAAACTCTCTTTTAAAATTATTTCGAGTATAATGTGATTGTAAATTATTGATTTATAGTGAGAAAACTGAAAAATACTTATGACCTCCTAGTTTATAGGTACATACCTTAGAGAAAAATTATCACAGCAAATTATGCTCCTTTAGTTACTTCCTATTCAAAAAAATCACAAAAAGTAACTTTGTGTTATATTGATATGACACACTTCTTAAATTTAGCTTCTTAAATTCAGCGCAAGGTGGCACTGTTTGCAAAAACTAAAATAGCAATGATTAATATTCGATTTATTTCGTTTGTAATTAGGAACTATAATACTGACCATGGCCCAACATACCTTGGTCGGTTTTTTTTTAACCTAGAGTCACTGAATTTAGGGAAGCAAAAACAAAGTGCTACTCCCCACTTTTTCAAAATAATTCTATTTTTAAAAGTTCTCAATTAATTATTACACGGCACCTATCGTTTAGATAATAATATTGTCTTTTTGCTAACATCTAACACTAGCAGCTAGCAGCTCACGCCTGCGGCTTCGACGCTTCGAGCATGTCATGTAGATACTAATTAACCATCTCTTAGTTCATGATGTAATTTACTGCTCTGCCATTATTAAGTCTATTTAGCCGTAGGCGTGATTGAGAGAAATATCAAAGTTTGTACCTACATTTTGTAAGATATTATACTCATGCTATTTTCTCATTTGTCATAAGTGTAATTAATACACAATGAATAATACTTTATCTAACATAGAAAATGCGTACCTACCGCTAAAGAGTGGAATTCCTTGCCGGTGGCGTCTGTTTCTCATTAAGTATAATCTGGCGGTCTTCTCTTCAAGGCTCGATTGAATAGGTTTTTGCTCGGCAAGCGTGTACCATCGTCGACAACACATCGTGAGATGACGGTTAAACGCAAGTCCATTACGAATAAGATTCATACATAATTTAGCCAACAAGCGATCAGGAGGTACATACATTGAAACATAGACGACGTCTGTTGTCTAGTGGTTCGAGGGTCGGACTGCTGATCACGAGGTCGTGGGTTCGATTCCCAAATGAAACAAAAATATTTGTGTGATGAACATGTTTGTATTGGTCTGGGTGTTTCTTATGTATTATAAGTATGTATTTACAAAAAAAAAAGTATGTAAGTATTATATCCATTGTCTAGTATCCATAGCACAAGCTCTGCTTAGTTTGGGACAAGCTTGAGCGCCTGCAAAACTTATGCATTCGTTTTGTTTTTGGTCTTAGAAAATACGATCATGTTTCTCACTTCCGCAAGGAACTCAAGTGGCTCCCGATTCGCCTTCGCAGGCACACTCGCATATTATGTCTCCTTATAACACCCTTTACAATCCTAAATATCCTTCCTACTTACGAGAGCGTTTTTCTTTTTTCAAACCTTCTGATGCTCCTTGCAGATCTCACCTTAAAACTCTTCTTAAATTTCAACCTCACAAAACGGATTTCTATTCGTATGCCTTCTCTGTACATGGAGTAAGATTATGGAACTCACTCCGGCCTAACATACGGAATTCTCAATCCATATCTGTCTTTATCCATACCTTTCCTCATAATTTGTTATTGCATAATATTTACATCATATTTACCTATACCTATATAGTTTATATGTATTTATTTAAGTATATATTGCTTTATTAGAACTAATTTTAAGTTTCCTATCTTTTTACACACTGTTGTCTACATTCTTACTTATTTCTTCTCCCGCAGGTCTGCTGGTAGAAATTTCATTGAAATAAGCAGTACCTTTGTACTAAATAATTTTAATGCTGTCTCCTTTCATATGTTATTGTGTGTACATAAATGATAAATAAATAAAATAAAATAAAAATGGTGCTGTGTAGAAATGTCCAAAAAATATAACAAATAAGTACGTACCTAAATTGAAATTCTTTACCTTGTATTTTTCTGTATTCGTTTACTTGACACAAGATTTGATGTGCGATCAGTCCTTGTGACAATAAATATAGATCAGTGCGTACTTATTTATCAGATAAAAGGTCATCTTATGTAACGTAAACAATTAACTGTGCGATATTTTCAATGATCACCATAAGTGTATTGTTTCACTTACTAATAAAATTTGTAGTAGTATACACCTTCGTTACGTTAAACCAGATAAGGAGAAAGTTGATTCTTCAAATTCTTTGAACATGGGTGAACCCCAATCTCACTTTATAAAAAATCTAGATAAAGAGAGGGGATGAACCATAGATAAACAACAAAAGGCAGATTTGCCACTTAGGAACAACTCTTGATGCTTGATAAGCGCAAAATGATCATATTACCGACGGAACGCCCACAGATTGAAGACACTGCATGATCAATTTTCCATTGTGTACAATTTTATGTTCACTATGTTTTTATTTTTATTTTTCGCCTTATATTATAACTTGTTAATATACTATGAAACGCGAATTACTGCGCACACACCTGTTATATTAATTATTATTTTGTTAGTGTTACCATAGAACAAATAATAGTAGTAGTGTTACTGAGCTTTTTGGTATGCTTGCGAGAAAATATGAGCGTGTGCCGTACTTATTGTTTTTGTTTATGTGTTTGTAAAACAAGTGAGACAAAAACGGTGACACCTAACACGCACAATTATGTATTGAACGCATATCTCCTTTGCTTATGAAATCTATGCGATGAACTATTCAATTCCATTCTTCTAGCCAAAAATGCTGCAACCCACAAAGTAGTAAAAATCCCCGAATCCGTACAGCAAACAATTTTAGGTAACTACAACCCACACAATACACGTTCTGCAAAACGTTTGGCCCAAAGTGGGTCATCGATTCCCAATACCATCTACGTACTAGAGAAGACACCTCAAACAAAATGTTTGTAGCACGTTTTAGAGCTCCTGCACTTTCACTCGCTTAGCCACGCTCGCGCCGCGCATGCTCCGCGGCCAGCAAGTTGCGCAACATTTTTTGTTTGTAATGTCTACTCTAGTACGTAGTACATAATTTATCTCAATGATACCATCCACTGTAATGAAACAGAAACCCTAGTTCGTTACCCTTCGGCTAGACGGCTGTTCATCGTCACTGTCGACCAAAGAGTCGCCCAAAAAACAAATAGCCGATCGCAACCAACTGTAGTTATAAGAAACACCATACAAAGTTGTTTAAACAAATGTCGGTGGGTGTGTGGTGTATGACAAAAGAATAGAGCGGATGGCGATGGGAAAGTAAAGTATGAGTAATAGAAGAAAAATTATGTAGCAGTAAGGGCGGTTTACTGACTCAGGTGTTGCCACTGTCGTGCGGTCGACTGCACTTTCCTGGTTTTCCCTATATTTTATATTCGACTATACTTTATATTTTATGTGTTTTTTGTATACCCACCTGTTAGTTACATGTTTGTGTTTCTGTTGCGCGTCGATAACTGGGAATCATTTTTCTTTCTTTCTTTCTTTATGTGGTTGGTGCATACAGAGCGTATCCCACGCCCTCGGCCAAAGGTAGTTAGAGAAACACCGTGATGGTTTTAGTCAGTAACAGTCCAACACAGGCTCCACCTGCCCCGTACAGAGTGCAAAAATGATGACTCCTCCACAAAAAAAAAATAATATTTAATATTAATTATTAATAAATTATGGTTTCGTGTCAAAGAACACAGTCTTAAACTCCTGTAAATAAGCAGTGGTTTTAATTTTAAAACAGGTTTTTTTTAATACTGAGTTTGCCTTTTTGATTTGATTTGATATTATTATTTTTTAAATATAATGTCGTAACGTCCAGTTTGGGGGGGGACTGGATGCGGAAGGCAGAGGAGCGAGCGTTGTGGCGCAACTTGGGAGAGGCCTATGTCCAGCAGTGGACTGCGATAGGCGGAGTTGATTGATGAACGTCCAGTTTGCGAACCTAATAAAAAAAAAAAAAGTTTCAAATATCCTTACCCACCACGGTTAGATAATGACCATGATCGCTATACATTATACGAGATGAGCTCTCAAACGGCAAATATAACAAAGCACTTTATTCTTCCATTTCTTTGAGTTAATAATTAATTAAGTAATTGGAATTCATACTAAAACGAGTAAAAACTACAATCTTCTTTATTAGATAAACTACATCTAATAACGATTTTGAACAAAAAAACTCTTCTCTCATTACCATTCTGTCTTCAAGCTAAAAATACAAAAGTATGTATAATAATTATAAAAGAAGTAAAAGAAAGAAAGAAAGAAAATATTTATTTCAGTCTCAGTACAGGCGAGAGAAAAAAAAACTAAAAATAACATATTAACAAAAAAACTTAAAATTTACATGCCTGTATGAGACTAAAAAAGGCCCCAATCTCAGCAAAGGGAAATGTTAAGAGAAATTTATTTTTTCTCTACGATTATAATATTCATAACACAAATTGACATAGCAAACATTTTTTTTGTTCTTAATCACATTCTTAGATTGCCAACACGATTCCAAAAAAAAAAATGCGTTTACCATCCTCCCCCTCTCCGCTTATGCTTCTGCTTCCTCGGCCGCTACCTCTTATCCCTCATACGGCCTCATAAAGCTTTGTTTACATAAGTGACCCCCAGCGCCGCGAGAATACATTACCGGACTTGTGAATGGACAATTTCAATGTTGATATTGACATTAAAATAATTATGTTTACATACCGAACGATTTCTTTCAATTTTTGGGAGCCAGCCATGTTTGTAGAACGTAATTTTAGATGTATCGGTGTCGGGCGATGGATGATGTGCGAATCATTTAGATTTTTTTGTATATTTTCCTTCATGTTTATTTTTATTCTGTGGTTCATATACGATGTTTTCTTACATTATTTGCACGTAATTGGTAACAGGATAAAGGATTCGACTTTAATTGCAAAACCTCAATGTTTATTGCGTTCTTTATTTACTTTTCTTTTTTTGTTTTGCTACAAACGAATTTCATTATAATTTTCTTTTGTTCTGAAATTACAACTGTACGCAAAAGGATAATAATAAAGAATTTCCCGCAATCGAAACTTCGGCTCGTGCTAAACATAACAAAATTTAAATCAACACAAATTTTATCGGGAAGTTAAAGAATACCGAGCAGGGCAAAATCAGCGGAGCGCACCTTTCAGTTCTCAACATCGATCCTAACAAAATGTAACGCAAAAACAATTTATTCTCAGAGAGGATCCCTTTGGAGCGACTTATCGGTAGGTACTTCATTTGTTAGCGAGATTTGAAGTCCGTTATCTAGATGGGGATGTTAAAACCGCCAACCGACTCCGTTCTCGCCCAAAGCTGGTACAACTCAGACATCAAATGATATCTTATAAATTATAATTTCACACAGATTAGTAAGTACGTGTATTAAGCTCAGGGTTTTTGGGAGAACACGAGAAAACTATTCTAGAATTTACATCTGTAATTTAGCTCATACGTGGGACACTCAGAAAGTTTTGCGAAACTAAAAAAAATTGTTCTATACGTACATATATTTTTATCAAATCTTTTCAAAGTACTTTCCACCAGCCTCTATACAAAGATTCATGCGCCTAAACCAGTTTTCAAAACACTTTTTCCAGTCCGCCGCAGACACCTCGTTTACAGCCTGCTCGAACGCAGCCAGCGCATCTTCCGGCGACGAAAATTGTATCCCTTTGAGCTGATTTTTTATTTTTGGGAATAAAAAGAAGTCACACGGTGCTAGATCAGGGCTGTAAGGAGGGTGACCCAGGAGTTTGACTGGCGTGCTGTCCAGGAAGTCCCTCGTTTTGAGTGCGGTGTGCGCAGGTGCATTGTCGTGGTGGAGCAGTAGCCCGCGGAGCCCTGTGTTTGGTCGCTTGTTGCTTATAACAGAGAAAACTTCTGGCAAACATTTGGTAGTATACCATTCGGCATTAATGCTTCTTTGATCCCGTAAGGGAATTGATACCAAGTGGCCAGTCAAATTAAAAAAGCTAGCGATCAAAATCTTACCCCCGCTTCTAGATCGCTTCACTTTGGTAGGCGTTGGCTCATTTTGAAACACCCAAACAGTCGACTGGCGCTTAGTTTCTGGGTCGTATTGATAAATCCAGGACTCATCACCTGTAACGATGTCGTAAACACGCCGAGACGAGCCTGCTTCAAATTTGTTAAGCATATCACGGCACCATTCCACCCGGGCCTGCTTCTGAGCATCGGTGAGGTTGTGCGGCACCCAGCGTGATACTATCCTCCTCACGCGAAGATGGCTGTGTAGAATCTCGTGAACGCTTCCCGATCCAATCTTCAATATGTGTTGAATCTCCTGATATGTAATTCGCCTATTGTCTTGGATTAAATTTTTCACTGCTAGCACGTTTTCTTCGGTAACAGCCGTCAAAGGGCGACCGCTTCTTTCGTCATCCCCCAAAGTTGGTCGACCGCGCTTGAATTCGTTATACCAACGATACACGGTTGCCTTGGAAGGGCCTTCATCCATGAATGCCATTTGAAGTCTATCGTACGATTCATCCGGTTTCAGGCGACACTTGAAATCGTATAAAATCATAGCTCTAAAATGTTCCCGGCGCAGATCCATATTTCAGTGAGACACAATACTTTGAATTAACTCGCAAAAAATGTGGAGGGAAATTTTGAAATTGGAACTTACTTATTTTTACTTATAAATAATCATATTTTCGAAAAACATTATAACTGGCCAGTCTCCCATATATAAAAACTTTTTTTCGCAATACTTTCTGAGGGGCCTGGTATATTGGTAAAGTGGGCGTATGAGATAACTTTGAATTTCACCTTGATAAATATCTAATTTCCTCTTTAGGGTTCCGTACCAAGGATCCCTTATAGTTTCGTCAAGTCCGTCCGTCTGTCCGTCTGTCCTAATCCTTTACAGCTTAATAACTTCTACAGTTATAAACATAAGTAAATGAAATTTTGTTAAAAAATGGTCTAGATATAGATTTCAATTTTAAAAGAATAAAAAAATCGTGGTTACGTATTTTAGGGGTGACGCCCATACATGTGAAACGGGGACGAATTTTTTTTTCGCTGCAACCCCTCTTGTGGGGAATCATTGAATAGGTCTAATAAAATTAAGGTAATGTTTCATACATAACTTTTTTATCAGGTATACCATCTGCGAAATACAGTTCGCCAAAGTGGGTTGCAATGTGTCCCCCCCCTGCGATTTCTAAACTTTGCAACGTAGAAACTTATAGTCTTCCAAATTGATAGAACTTTCTAAAAACTCTCTTTTAAAATTATTTCGAGTATAATGTGATTATAAATTTTTGAGTTATAGTGAGAAAACTGAAAAATACTTAAGACGTCCTAGTTCTTAGGTCATTGACCTTAGAGAAAAATGATCTCCGCAAATAATGCTCTTTTAGTTACTTTCTATTTAAAAAAATCACAAAAAGAAACTTTGTGTTATATTACACACTTCTTAAATTTAGCTTCTTTAATTTAGCGCTAGGTGATATTAATAAGAATAGCTATTATTAATATTCGATTTGATTCGTTTGTATAGATATATTAGACCTACTTAAGGAACCCTATAATACTGAGCATGGCCCGACATGCTATTGGCCGGTTTTTTTTTTTGTTAGCGCTGTTTCTTTTGGTAATAATATTTTCATTTCAATAGCTGTTGTAGATTGACTTACGCCTAATTCTATTACCCCCATATACTATTTTATCTCTGGAACTTTTATTGTATGTCTACAAATAATAAAACACAATCTCTTATGTTGTTACTATAATTACAGTGAAAGCTACAGTTTCTTGTTTATTTCCACCATTACAACTCATCCAACGAACATTTTAGTCACCAACGATAAAATTTAAGCACATCGTTAACTTAACTATCATGTTACTTGCCAAACTGAGATCAAATGTAACTTAGACAACACTGAATTAAGTATAACAACTATAAACGGGGTTGGAATTGATGATGTCAGTTTTGGGCCTCTAACCGCTAGCCATCGAAGCTATTGGAAGCTTAATTGTTCAATTAAGCCAATAGACTATTTAACTATTTGGGACGCCTTAATTATTACCCAATTTAAAACTAATTAGGCATCAAACGTCGGATATGGAATTACCTAATTAAATACAGTTCAAGGAACTTGAAAATTGTAATGGATTAAATCTAAACTAGCATCAATGTAACCCACCCACGGCATATTGTTATCCTTTTCTTATGAGGGGGGACCTGGTGTCCTAAGATACAGGCTTCGGCTTAGTTTAGGCACCAGTCTCCCACAGATTATCTATCTTATTGTGATACTAATAATGGTTATCCCTACTGGTGTATGATTTGAGGAAGATAATAAAAAAAAAAAAAAAAAAAAAAAAAATTAGAATAACCTCAAACTATTTTGAGAATCAAACACGTGAGAATGAGATCAAAGGTAAGTTAATAAAAAAACCCTCTTTTTATATAGACAATGTTCTGTACATGTAAAACTAATGGCCAACTGGATGATAGCAGTGGGGAAGAAAATGATAGAATTAAATCTATTCAATTACACGGACAAGATAGACACAATATTATTATTTCCATCACAAATATAATCTTCTTCTGTCGTGTCGACATGAGCTACATAATGATAATAGCTCATGCCATGGGGAAAAGATTAGCCAGTCAGCAGGTTGGTGGAGGGGCTGACTGCCCAGGGTGCGCCGGACAATCAATTAAATATCGTCATTCGTGGAGGCTCAAATACAATAGAGATACTAATATTAAATAGTAGAAATACTACGCCGTCAACAAATAAAACTAAGATGCTCAATGTAATAGAAAAGAAAGTATCTATTACAACAGCAGAGAATCGTTCATAACAGATGTGTAGATTTAAAAACTAAAATAACACATTCGTGTCAGCTGGCAAGCCCATCGTACAAACAAAATTAAGTAAGCCATTCCGCTCAGCTGCAGATAAATTACATAGAAAAAAGCATCTGATGCTACACATATTTTAATTTCAGCTACAAAATAACGCTTAAATCTTTGACCTAAAAAAACTTTTAATTTAATAATAGCCAGATTTGTTGCAGAATTTGACAACCCACAATTTTTGCGGGACAAATGAAAATTATTCTATTTTATTTTAATTAGCTTTCATGTATGGATCAGAATTTGATTACCACTTGCTAACGGTGCAGGAAAATATCGTGAGGAAACCTGTGCACCTGAGAGTGATCCATAAAGTTATCGATGGTGTGTGTAGTCTGCTAACCAGAAGTAGACCAGCGTGGTTGACTAAGGTCTGAGAAGACCCTTCTCAGAAGAGGCCCGTGTCCAGTGGAACAGTGACTAATAATGCTCATGAATATAAGAAAAATAATGCTTAAAGGTAGTTTCAAACCGGCGAGGCGAGGATTGGATGGGATGGGCGTGAATTGAAATCTCACTGACCCTTTCACAACGAAGTGAAAGGGTCAGCCTTTCACACCGAAAGATATATAGCGCGTGTTCGCGCCATCTCGCGCTGACCAGCGCCGGCTGGCGATCTACAGTCAGCTGCGTTCATTGGTTACCCCACTTACGAACAAAGTCTCGAATAGAAAAAACAGTCGCCGCGAGACATCGCGAGGCAAAGCGTGGCAGAGCGAGGCCGAGCGTGGCCGAGCGGGGCAGAGCGAGGCAGAGCGAGACCGCACGGGACCTTGATGGCCGGTGCGTGATTTATTTATCCGTTTTGCAATGTAATAAATACACTATTCATGCAGCAATAAAGTTTAATGTTGTACCAACAAATATTTCAATTCTCGCCTAGCACATCCTCGCGCATCCATTTAAACCATTTAAACCATTTACCATCCAGACCTTTCACACCAAAGATGGGCGTGAAGAATTGAAATTTTGCCATACAGATTTCAATTCTCGCTTGGCCCATCCACGTCACGCCTCGCTGGTGTGAAACCACTTTTATCCTGTGTCTCTTAAAATATTAGCATTTTAAAATTAGCGTCAAAGTGGTAGTAGTCGTAAATATGATATTCCCTTTCCTTCTAATCTCGTCATGCTTTGTACTTACGAAGTTTTATGACCTTACATAATAATAACCTAATTTCAACTATGACTTTATTAAGGAAAAGCCATAAAACCCGCTGCTAGCTAGAGTCGTTTAAACGCGAATTTAGTGGCATATCGTTTGACACAACAAACAGAAGAAATTCACGGTGCGATTAGACATGGTGGAATTAACGCGATGCCTGTGTGAGAATGAGTTGTGGGGGCAGTGACAGCGAGAGTAGGTAACCTTCATTTAACACAAGAATTTCTGTTGTGGCAAAGTTAAGGCAATATTCCACATCTCCCCCGAAAAGGTGCCATTACACTGTTAATCTTGATAATTATATTATATTCATATTCATTTATTTGTAAAGTCAATTTACACGTCAGTAGTTTCATAAATCATTACATATTATCATATAATCAACCCAGGGGATAGCATTTTTCTTGATCTAGCCAATGCTAGACACAATTCTGCCATGTTAGACCAAAAGAAATTTTAAGTTCCTACTCAAAAAACAGTTGTTTCATAAACCCATATCCCCAGTTTTTTTGCAGGGATATGTACAACAGTGGTTTCCAACTAATTAGTTACTTAAATGGTACAAAAAAAAAACAGTAAAAGGCGAGGAAGACTTGCAAAGAAGTCCAGCAAAAAGACAATAGAGGTTATCAAGAAAGAAAAAAACTACCTATCAGATAAAATAAAAAAGGTAACAAAATATTCTGTTCATTGAATACAAAAGAAAATTAGAATTCTTGTATACCGTATAAAACTGGATTTTCATTTACTGAATATCTTACAATAAACCCCAGACGCAACGTAAATTCCAGTTTCGGATTCCGTACTGAGCCCTCACGCTGAGCTAAGTTTTTATAATCCATTGGATTTGGTCCAACCTTTAATTTGTGCTTACAATTCCTATAACATCTTTGGACACAGTAAAATTTAATTTAAATAATAGAATTTCGCTCTCAATGAATCCCTATTTTCATGTTACCAACCAGCTCCTTCATTAAAACATATTTTAAACACCATTGGAATTTAATTATAATTTTGTGAATGGCCGTTTCTTGCTATGAATATTTTTTATTTTTTATAACATAGTAGGGCAAATGAGCATGCGGGTCACCTGATGGTAAGCAATCTCCGCCGCCCATGGACATCTGCAACACCAAGGGAGTCACCGATGCGTCGCCGACTTTTTAAAAAGACGTATGTTCTTTTTTTGAAGGCTCCCATGTCGAATTTGTTCGGGAAAACCACTGAAGGATTTTGGTTTCACAGTTTTGCTGTACGAGGCAAAAAATGAAAGAAAGAAAGAAAGAAAAATGGTTTATTTACTACAGCCACACAACACACACAATAACAATAATATACAGTACAAAATGGCGTGTGAAACGTACTGTAGTTGACCACCAACCATCAAGATGGTGAGGATGGAATTTAAGAAGATCCATATTATTACTCAGATTGCTAACACCTCAGTCACGTGGTGTGGTGCACTACACTTAAAATTAAAATGCTGCACCCCCCTTCCCGTGCATCGCCATAATTTCATTCATTCATTCATTCATTTCAGCCGAAAGACGTCCACTGCTGGACATAGGCCTCCCCCAAACATCGCCACAACGACCGGTCCTGTGCCTTCCGCATCCAGCGGATTCCCGCGACCTTCACCAGGTCGTCGGTCCACCTTGTGGGGGGCCTACCCACGCTGCGCCTTCCAGTACGCGGTCGCCACTCCAGAACTTTACTGCCCCATCGGCCATCCGTTCTGCGAGCAATGTGCCCCGCCCACTGCCACTTAAGTTTGGCAATTCTTCGGGCTATGTCGGTTACTTTCGTTCTTCTGCGAATCTCCTCATTTCTGATTCGATCACGCAGCGACACTCCGAGCATAGCCCTCTCCATTGCCCTTTGAGTGACTTTGAGCCTTCTTATCAGGCCCATTGTGAGCGACCACGTTTCAGTACCGTAAGTAATTACTGGCAACACACACTGGTCAAAGACTTTCGTCTTGAGACACTGCGGTATTTTGGACGAGAAGATATTGCGTAGCTTCCCGAACGCTGCCCAACCGAGTCGGATTCGACGATTGACCTCTTTCTCGAAGTTGGACTTACCTAGCTGGACAGTTTGTCCTAGGTATACATAATCGTCAACAACTTCGAGTGTAGATTCTCCGATGTTTACGGGAATGGGTGCTATATGGGAATTCAACATAACCTTTGTCTTGTCCATATTCATTTTAAGACCCACTCTATCAGAAGCTCTGCTGAGGTCATCGAGCATTGTACCGAGGTCCTCCGTGGTCTCAGCCATGACTACTATGTCGTCGGCAAACCGAAGGTGAGTGCTGTACTCGCCGTTTATGTTAATGCCTAGCCCCTTCCAGTCCAGAACCTTGAAGACATCCTCCAATGCAGCAGTGAACAGTTTCGGAGAGATCACATCTCCCTGTCTCACACCTCGCTGCAGAAGGATAGGTTTCGAGGCTTGGTCCTGTAATCGGACTGACATAGTGGCGTTTTCATACAAAGACTTTAACACTTCGATGTACCGATAGTCAATCTGGCACCGTTGAAGAGACTGTAGTATCGCCCAAGTCTCGATCGAATCGAAGGCTTTCTCGTAGTCCACAAACGCTAAACAAAGAGGCAAGTTATACTCTTCGGTCTTCTGTATAACCTGCCGCAGCGTATGTATGTGGTCTACGGTGCTAAAGCCTTTTCGGAAACCGGCTTGTTCGGGAGGCTGGAAGTCGTCAAACCTGCGCGAAAGACGGTTCGTAATGACTCTCGAAAACAGCTTGTAGACATGGCTCAGAAGTGAGATGGGCCTATTATTCTTCAGTAGAGCATTATCGCCCTTTTTGAAGAAGAGTACCACCACACCTCTGCTCCATGCCTGTGGCGTTCTTCCCTCGAGAATGACGGAATCAAACAGCTTCTGAAGGGCCTTAAGGATCGGTTTTCCACCCGCCTTCAGGAGTTCGGCCGTAATTCCGTCATCACCCGGTGCCTTGTTGTTTTTGAGCTGCTTCAGAGCCATCCTAATCTCGTACAGGCTGACGTCCGGGATATCTTCGGTATAGTGTCGGGTCAATCTAGCTCTTGGGTCGTGAGCCCGATTTACAGCGGGTGTCCGGGTGGACGTGTATAACTGTCCATAGAACTTCTCGACCTCCTTCAATAGCTCTGGCTTGGAGGATACGACTCTGCCATCGTCGGTCCTCAGTTTTGTAAGCTGGCTCTGCCCAATAGACAGGTCTCTTGCGAAGACTTTGGAGCCCTTGTTCTTCTCTATCGCGTCTTTAATACGTTCCGTATTAAATTGGCGTAGGTCACTTTTCAAGGACTTTGAGATCTGTCTATTGAGCTGCCGGTACTTAGTCGCATCATCTGAGGACTGCAGAATCATCTCGCGTCTTTCCGCCATAAGCTCAAGGGTGTGGTGAGAGAGCTTTTTGTTTCTATTTGTACGACGGGTCCTAAAGATCCTAGACCCGACCGTATGGACAGTTTCCACAAACCCATCGCTGTAATCGTCCACTGAGCTCCCTAGGCATTCGAAACGATTCTGAAGTTCGAGCTGAAAGCTCTCGGGGTTTTGGATTTGAATCGGTGCTGGACGGAGCGTAGACTTCATCAGTCGAGATCTTTCCAGCTTGATGTTCAGATTCAATGTGCCTCTTACCAAACGGTGATCGCTTCCGGTTTTGACCGCGTTGATCACAGAGACATCATTGAATATTTGCATCTTCGTCGACATAATGAAGTCAATCTCATTTTTTGTTACACCATCAGGGCCCAACCAGGTCCACTTCCTATGCTCACGCTTTCTGAAGAAAGAGTTCATCATATAGAGTCCCTCCTTCTCCATAAAGCCGGCCAGTAGATGACCCCGGTGGTTCCGATATCCATATCCAAATTGCCCCACTCGCAGCTCATCATCGTAGCGATTGCCCAGTTTCGCGTTGAAGTCTCCCATGACAACAGTGAAGTGAGTTTTAGAGCCATGCATGGCTCTCGAGATATCCTCATACATGGTCTCCACCTCATCGTCGGGGTGATTCGAGGTCGGGGCGTATACCTGTATAACCTTCAACGAATACCTTTCGGTTATTCTGAGTATAAGGTACGCCACCCTGCTCGAAACACTCTCGATCTTCACTATGTTCTTCACAAGAGACTTGTGGACGATAAACCCGACACCGCCCTGGGAAAGTTGATCGCCCTCCCGGAAATAGAGCAAGTTACCGGATTTGAGGATTATCGTGTCCTCCCCCTCTCTTCGGACTTCAGATAACCCTACGATATCCCATCGTAACCTGCTCAATTCTTCCTCGAGTTCGACAAGCTTCTCGTCGGTCCGCAGTGTACGTGTGTTGTATGTTGCCAGGTCCAGTCTTTTTTTGTTATGGTAGCCGGATCTCTGCCGGGGATTCTTAGCACCCCCTGCCCCGCCGTTACCTAGGCCGCTACCGTAACCAGGGCTAGCGGGGCCGCCGGGGACTAGGGGCCGATTTTTTATTGTGCTTTGCATGAGGGGATATGCCATAATCGCCACGCTTGGCAGGCGGGTTGGCGATCGCAGTTGGTTGGTTAAATACTCGGAGGACGCTGCTGCCCATCCTCTGGTGAATCCCTTAGTCGCCTTTTACGACACCCATGAGAAGATATAGGGTGGTGAAATTCTTTGCGTCCGGCACCACACGGACGACGGACATAATTTCATAGTTCTTACAATTACCTTGTGTCCGTCTTTTACGCCTTGCCTAGGCCCTCCTTTACATGTCATCATCCCCAACTTTGGGAAACCCTGATGTAAGCCATATGTTACGAAATACATGATGTTATTACACTCTTATTTTAAAATAACTTTAAAAAACCTCCTCCTTTTTTGAAACTAGTTAATAACTCGCTTTCACTTGATCCCCATCGCCACCTAAGCCAGAGTTGCGCGATTCTTGCTGACACCTCAGTGAGGCGGCCACCCCTTGCAGCTGTTCTACCGAACGCTCAAACTTTCCAGCTGAACCGTTCTTTACGTAAAAATTGTACCATGCACACCATGACTAGGCCCTCCTTTACATGTCACCATCCCCAACTTTGGGAAACCCTGATGTAAGCCATATGTTACGAAATACATGATGTTATTACACTCTTATTTTAAAATAACTTTAAAAAACCTCCTCCTTTTTTGAAACTAGTTAATAACTCGCTTTCACTTGATCCCCATCGCCACTTAAGCCAGAGTTGCGCGATTCTTGCTGACACCTCAGTGAGGCGGCCACCCCTTGCAGCTGTTCTACCGAACGCTCAAACTTTCCAGCTGAACCGTTCTTTACGTAAACATTGTACCATGCACACCATGACTTGTTTGTTCTGACTAGTATCCCGAATTGTTAGTGCAAGTTTGAAGTTGTGAATGGAAAATTAAATGTTGAGGTTGTCTGGTGAATAAAATATGTTTGATGTATGCTGAAGCATAAAATAGCTTTTAAACTTCATACAGAACATCATGCCTGTATTCCTCGAAGGGGTAGGTAGAGCCGTAGAGGTGTATAGTACACCCAGATTTCGTCAGTTATGTTAAGTCCCTTAAAATAGGGGGCGAAACATATTGCCATTAAGCGGGCACAAATCCAGACTCCGGCCTTTAAACTCGATAATAATTTACTGACTGTCTAAAACACAAATTGTACAAGTAAATTTTTCAATAAGCTCTTTTTTAATGGTCAGAAATGAGCTAATCGCCAAAAAGCAATTTACGTAAAAAGAACACGATCATAAAATGAACATTTTCTTAGGATATTTTACCAAATTAATAAAACACGCGTAGAACAGTATTATATTGCCAAAGAAATCCCTCAAGGCTCAACATTCCAAAATGGCGGAAAATGCCAATGAATTTTCTTACACCTCGAGATTCAAATTTTTAATTACAACTTGTTAACAGTCTCCATCAGTTCAATAGAACTCGAAAGAAGTTCCGACAGGCGCAAGCGATCCTATGAGGGTCGCTTCCTATTTTCGGGCACAAAGTCCTAATTACAGAGCTCAGCAGTTAATTAAGAAGGGTGCCGTGGCGCGAGGCGATCAAATTTTAATAAAACTCTAATTGTTTGTTCAGCAAATAAGGCTGCGTTGAGCACTTTTAGTGTAGACACGCGCTCGTAAACGGCCTTAACATTTCTATATTAACTGTAATCATGAAAGTGGGAAGACAAAGAGATGCCCGAATAAAGAGCACAATGTCATGTTATCACGGAAGCCGAAATTGTTTTTACTTTAAGCTTTTGTTCAGTTTTTGGTAATTAACTTCATTGTTACATGAAAATTAAAAAGCTACAGATTAGTGCGCACGCTTCATAAACTTTTTAGCTCAAAGACGAAAAACAAACTAACGCTATTAGTCGCATTATTAGGATCATCATCAACTCAGCCTGTCGCAGTCCACTGCTGGACATTGGCCTCTACTAAATTACGCCACAACACTCGGTCCAGTACCCCCAGCCACCTTCTTCAAGTCGTCGGTCCACCTGACGGGGGGACGCCCCACGCTGCGTTTACCGATTCGCGGTATCCACTCAAGTACTCGTCTGCTCCAGCTAAATACTTAATTACTACTAAATAAATGAATTTGAGTATAAACTTGTTATCCATACACTAAAGTTCTAATCTTTTACAGAAGTGCCTACTTCCTTTGGGTCAGAAGCCCGACATCGCAAATAAATGTTACATCTTAACAAAATGAAAGAAGAGTTGACACTCTTAGAAAAACGAGGTAACTATTTCAATGGCACCTCAAAAGAGCAGCGTAAAACGACATAAACCATTTCAAGACAGAAACGACTAGAAACATGGCGAGTGTTGAAGAAAGATTGCTATCAAAAACATTTTAAACGGAGTAATAAAACTATTCAGAAGCACAGCAAAATGAAGCTTCATTTACGTCAAAAGTGATGCTCGAGCCGAGTTATTGCAGCGCTATTAACAATTCAACATCAAAGATTTCGGCTGGCGCAGCGTTTTATAAAAAATGTACAGAATTGACGCCTCGGCCGCCATATTTGATGAAGCGAATTTTATTATTCGAGATAGAATGCAATAAAAAGTGCCATTCATCCTGTGTGCCGGCAATATTTTGTAAACACATAACACGGAAACTATCTGTATTCCCGGCGGCGATGCCCTAAAACCGGCCAGGTTTGTGACGAGGGTGTGCTAACAAAATTATTGTTGAACTCTAATTTATTATCTACAAAGTGGATCACATTCAATTCTCTTTGAAAGCTAGCATGGAAGCTGAAATATTTAGTTAGATAATGTTAGACTACAAACAGTTTTGGGATGTCGTAATACGATTATCTTGTTTTATCTGCGACAAATTGTGGAGCAAAGATTTACGCTTGGGGCAACATTTTATATTCTTTGTCTACACGACGTTATCTAAAATATGTCTCGTCGGCTTGCTGTGGTAAGAATATTTTATGATAGACAGGGAGAGACGCTTCAATCTTGAAAAACCGGTCAAGTGCGAGTCGGATTCACGCACTAAAGGTTTTGTAGTACCCATCGACCTGATACCCCGTAGAAATTGATTTTATTTATGAGAGTTCACCAAAGGCACAGCACTGCACTTTTGAATGTCTTTCATAATATTTGCATCTCTTTCTTACAGAACCACTACACAATACATTTTGATTTGCCTGATTTTTCTTATTTGTTGTTAATCTATATAGTATGTACTTAATCACACAAAGTTTAACGCTTGTACGTATTCTCATTTTTCAAGATAGAGCAGGAACAAAAAACTTAGAAAACATGCATTTTTTTCGGTATCTTGTATGGATTAGGACTTTGGACTGAGACTTTTTTATTTTTAGCATTTACCATGATATCTGCTATTGGATGCTATCATCAACTCAGCCTATCGCAGTCCACTGCTGGACATAGGCCTCTCCCAAATTGCACCACAACACTCGGTTCTCTACTATAAATGCTGTAGTAACCTATATTCTATGAAAATTTCAACTGGCTACCTATTACGGTCAAAAAGATACAGCCTTGTGACAGACAGACGGACGAACAGACGGCGAAGGCTGAGTATCAGGGTCCTTTTGGCACCCTTTAGGTATCATTGATTCATCATTTCAGCCGAAAGAAGTCCACTGCTGGACATAGGCCTCCCCCAAGCATCGCCACAACGACCGGCCCTGCGTTTTCCGCATCCAGCGGATTCCCGCGACCTTCACCAGGTCGTCGGTCCACCTTGTGGGGGGCCTACCCACGCTGCGCCTTCTAGTACGCGGTCGCCACTACAGAACTTTACGGCCATCGGCCATCCGTTCTGCGAGCAATGTGCCCCGCCCACTGCCACTTAAGTTTACCCTTGTGTGGAACCTTTGGAAAAAAAATCCTGGACATGAAATTTATCTGAAGTAGATGTGTCTGGCTGGGTGTTCTTTTTCTTAATACTGTCTAGGTTATTGTAGGATTTTTCTAGATAAATTAATTAGTTTTGTACTATGCGTTTTCGGGCTGTCGGGTTAGCTGCACGTACAAAGATACGTGAGACTAAAAGGATGGTACGTTTTGATGAAAAATATATGAGACGTGTGAATTAATAATTAACTAGAGTACTCCCGGGGGCCGCCTCTTCGAGCCTAAGTTATTTCAGTAGCTTGCTGGAGTTTGGATGTGTTGAGATGGATTAGAAGTGTTATTACGTTTGCGGCAGTTGTAATAAAAGTGCGCTAGGCATTATTTTTGCAATTCATGAGCACGACTGGAAGGCGCAGTGCGGGTAGACCCCCCACAAGGTGGACCGACGACTTGGTGAAGGTCACGGGAATCTGCTGGTGCGGAAGGCGCAGGACTGGTCGTTGTGGTGATTCTTGGGGGAGACCTATGTCCAGCAATGGATGTCTTTCGGTTGAAATGGTGATGATGAGCACGACAGTCATGATATGACAATCGAAGAATACTAAGGAACTAAGGATGAAGAATACGGTTTGTTTTTCAATAGGATGTAGCTGACATCACCCAAAGACGTACAATGAGGCTCAAGGGAAATGTAGCAGCCAAGTAGCGGGAGCCATCAGTAAAATATAGTTCGCTGTAGTTGTACATATAAAAATGCCAAAAGTGGCCGTTAAGAAACGAATTTTCGATAAATGATGTATTCAGCCAATATTTATTTTTTATTCCCCATCAGTAAAAAAGAAATACTCGCTGAATACATCATTTACTATGTCTGTGTTGTAGATAGAAAAAGTGCGAAAAACGGCCACTTTTGTCATTTTTTCTATGTACAACTACAGCGAAATATATTTTAATGATGTGGGCGTCAATTGGCTGCTACATTCTCCTTAAGAGGTTTTTAGTTAATTCAATTAAACCTGGTAAAAGTACATACCTACAAAGTTACTAGGATTTTTTTAAACAACGCTTGCATTTGACGACGTCTGTGGTCTAGTGGTTCGAGGGTCGGACTGCTGATCACGAAGTCGTGGGTTCGATTCCCACAGGACACAAATATTTGTGTGATGAACATAAGTGTTTGTGTTGGTCTGGGTGTTCCTTATGTATTATAAGTATGTATAAACAAAAAAAAAAGAATATCAGTATTATATCCATTATCTAGTACCCATAGTACAAGTTCTGCTTAGTTTTGGACTAGATGATGCTGTGTAAAAATGTCCTAAAAATATTTATGTATTTAAATATTTATTCTCGTGAAGGTCGTATTTTGTATGCGATGACGGATTCTCAGTACGCTCAAACGGTTAGAGTATAGTAAAAATGTCTGGTGCTGCTGAAAATTTGCCAGTTTTATACAACTTTTTTGGTTTATAAAGCTAATTTATATGTAAATTGAACTCTTTCATAGTTGTGCTTTATTATAAAGTCGTGGGCAGAGCTCCAAGTCCTAGAGTGAGGTGTAATAATACCGAATGGGAGACCGTAAAAATATCATACGACGGCAACCAACCGGGCAACAAAGATCCATACGTGTGTTTCTTGACGATCTATATTACTATCCATAGGTAACATCCACAACCTAATAAACTTGGTAAAAAGTATACAACTTGTTATTGAAATTACTGAAAACCTCTTAAGGTAATTTTACTCCTTAGTAATAACAACTTTTACTGCACGACCAACCATGAAATCGTCATGTTATGCTTTGGTTAAACCACACCTCCCATATCTTGTTGAAATCTGGTGCAATGCCGCTAAAACAAAACTAACATATCTCCAAATTGCACAATACAAAGTAATAAAAATGATTTTTAACTATACATATTTAACATCATCATCCTCCTGCCCTTATCCCAATTTATTTGGGGTCGGCGCAGCATGTTTTTTTCTTCCATATATCTCTATCAGCCGTCATCTCTGTGTTTACTTTCTTTCTATTCATATCATCTTTCACACAATCCATCCATATTTTCTTCGGTCTCCCTCTTTTCTTATAGCCATCAACATTCATACTTAAAACTTTCCTCGTAACATGCTCCCCATTCCTCCTCATCACATGTCCATACCATGATAGTCTGTTGCTACTTAACTTCTCTGTCACTGGCGCTACTTTCAGACTCCCTCTTACATATTCATTCCTTATCCTATCCATTCTCGTTACACCACACATTCCTCTTAACATTCTCATCTCAGCTGCATGCACTTGCCTTTCATTAATTCCTTTCATAGCCCAACATTCCGATCCATACAGGACAGCAGGTCTTATCATGGTCTTATAGATTTTCCCCTTCAGTTTAAGAGGAATTCGGGAGTCACATGTAGTTCCCGTGACCTGCCGCCATTTCAACCATCCTGTGTTAATTCGGTGGTTGACTGTCCGGTCAATTTCGCCATCGCTTTGCACAAGTGAACCGAGGTACCGAAAGTCGGAGCAGACTGGCAAGGGCACGCCATCTAGCGCAATAGCAACAAAACCGGAAAGACCGCCGAAATCGCAGAACATGTATTCCGTTTTAGTTCTGCTGATTTTCAAGCCAACGTTCTCCAGATTTTGTTGCCATTTTGCCAATCTACTCTGGACCTCAAGTCCATCTTCACCAACAAGGACAATGTCGTCAGCAAACAGCATGCACCAGGGTGCCTCTTCCTGGATTTCTGATGTCAAAGCATCCATTATCAGCAAGAAGAGGTAAGGACTTAGAGCCGACCCTTGGTGCAAGCCTACAGCCACACTGAACTCGTCGGTGTTGCCAGCGGCCGACCGAACGTGGGTACTAGATTGGCTGTACATAGCACGAATTAACTCCACATACTTTGCAGGCACACCTTTCTCTTTCAGCGCCCACCACAAGACCTCGCGGGGTACTCTGTCGTACACCTTCTCTAGGTCAACGAACACCATGTGCAAGTTCTTATGCGCACGTCTATACTTTTCGCATATTTGGCGGAGTGCAAATATGGCATCCGTTGTCCCACGACCTGGCATAAATCCCATCTGGTTTTGGGTGATCTCACTCTCCTCTCGCAATCTTTTCTCTATCACCTTCTCCCATACTTTCATACTGTGTGACATGAGCTTTATTCCTCGATAGTTGTTGCAGTCTTGTACATCACCCTTATTTTTGAAGATGGGCACTAGCGTACTATTACACCATTCTTGTGGGATCGTTTCTTCATGCAACAACTTATTGATGAATAAAGTCAGCCAGTAACATCCATCTTCTCCTAATAATTTCCATACTTCTACTGGTATACCATCTGGTCCCACTGCTTTCCCATTTTTCATACCTCGAATCGCCCTTCTGACTTCATCCATACTAATTTCATTCACCAAACCCCTATTTACATGCACCTCTTTAAGTAGACCAGACCATACATTCTCTTCATTCATCAACCTTTCAAAGTATACCTTCCAACGCTCTTTTATTTCATCATCTTTTGCTAAGACCATACCTGCATCATCTTTTATACATTTTATATGAATTATATCTCTTGCTCTCTTTTCTCTAGACTTTGTTATGCGATAGAGCTCTTTCTGGCCTCTAGGGAATTCTAACGAGTTATACAAGTCATCCTGAGCCCGAGTTCTCGCCACAGCTACTGTTCTTTTTGCCTTTCCTTTCCATTCTTTGTAGATATTCTTCTTTATCTCTTTTAAATCTACATTTATGTTTTCAACATCCTGCCATTCTTTAAACGCACTCTTTTTTTCCTTAAGTATCTTTTGCACTTCTTCATTCCACTACCATGTATCCTTATCAATTATACCCTTTCCTTTCGATTCTCCACACACATCTTTTGCTATTCTCCTTACACCATCCGCTATTTCATTCCAACATTCATTCACAGACTTCCCTTTCATTTCCTTCATTTCTATCATTTTATCTACCACTTTTTCCCTGAAAACACTCGCAAACTCTTTCTTTTCCAGCATGCGCCATCATGTTCTAGGTGGGGGCCGTTCTTTGTTCCTGTTAAGCGGGACACTGATTTTCACCTCCATTATGAGCAGTCTATGTTGCGAGACTAAACATTCGGCAGGGAGCACTTTACAGTCTTTGACTCGATTAAAACTATTTCTTTTAATGAGAAAGTAATCAATCTGAGTCGTGTGGTGGCCACTTTTATAGGTTATGAGGTGTTCGTCTTTTTTCTTGAACCACGTGTTTGTTATCGCCAGGTCGAATGCGGTAGCAGCTTGTAACAGTGTCTCGCCGTCGGCATTACGGTTTCCGTACCCCCACCCCCCATGCACTCTTTCATACCCCTGATTACATTTGCCTACATGCCCATTAAAATCACCGCCCACAAATATCTCTTCACTCTCTGATATATTCATCATCATAGCATCAAAGTCCTCCCAGAATTTTTCTTTCACTACATCTTCACACCCTGTCTGGGGTGCATACACACTAATTACATTCAAGACCAAACTCTCCACAATCACTTTTACAACTATTATTCTGTCGCTAACCCTTATAACATCCGTCACACATTCTTTCAACTCACTATCTAACACTATGCCTACACCATTACGCTTTCCATCGCTTCCACAGTAATAAAACTTATAACCTTCTCCTATCTCTCTCGCCTATGAACCCTTCCACTTAGTCTCTTGCAAACACGCTATGCTTATTCGTCGTCTTTTTAACACATCCGCTAACTCTCTTCCTCTTCCAGTCATCGTACCTATATTCCAACTCGCACACCTCAGTCTAACATCCCTCATTCTCCGAGCTTGCTTCTTACGTCGCACCCGCCCGTTATGGTGCGACAACCCTTGTCCGCTTCCCACAGTGGCCGGGTGCTGCCCCTGCGCGTCGCCTACGGGGTACGCCCTAGTCCTAACATCACAACAATCTTTTATACTCATCATGCTGCTAAGGGTTTCGGCTTCAGTTTTACGACCGGCCGCCTGCCTGACATCAACCCTCCTTGGGAATGCTGTTGTTGGTGGTTAACCGCCACCTACGGTTTCATTGCAATCTCTCTAGCCAAATCATACCATAACCAGCCACCAGGTTCAGATCATAACATACCAAATAAGCTCTACTAACCGGGTGTAACTATACATATTTAACACCAACAAATAAAATTTATAAAGAAACTAAAATAATGAACATCAATCAGTTAAATACTTATAACACATGTATTTTAATCCGAAAGGCTCTTAAAAAATAAAGGCTCGTGATAATATGTATGTAAGTATGTATGTATGATTAAAACCAGTATGTCTCATTAGCAAACCCTTGATGAATGTTGATTCTATTAAATTTTTTATCATTTATAATAATCATGTATGTAATAATATGGTTATGTAAGTATGTGTAAATAATATAAAGTATTTGTAACAGTTCACACGCACACACACACCCCCCACACACACCCCCTACACCCACACCCCCACACACACCCCACACACTCTTATATAATAATTATTGCTTTATTTGTTTTTGGGTATAATAATCATTGGCTGCTTTTGCTGGCTTGGCACCCGCTCATCATCACTTGGGGTTGACACTGAAAATCAGCGCTGTGTTGTGACTCACGTTACAACACAGCATCATGCTTCTTCTTCTTCTTCTTCGTGTCGACGGTACAAAAATTTACTGATAGTGGCACAGTAATCACACGCTGCTGGCCCAGAAATTTGCCACGTCTTGTGCGTTGTCTGTAGCATCGATAAGGTCACTCAATGTGCAAGTGCTTGGACACAAAGAGCAGCATAGCAAGTGTGACATTGATTGAGGATCAATGCCACACATGCAGGCTGTAGCTGTTTGGTCTATATAGCCCCACTTGCTCATGTTAAGCCTGCATCTGCCTACCTGGGTCCGCAATCTGTTTAGGGACTTCCATATAGGCCAGGGGAGTTTATACCCTACAGGAAGATCATCATGCTGAGTGTTGACCACTTTGCCGCAGCTACGAAATGCAAAGTAGGTATCATACATTGATAAAATGATTCAAGAAATGTACTTAATTAAGTATTTTTTATGTGCACCTACCGCATGTCGTCTTGTTGTGGCAATAAATCATTTTTCTTTTCTTTCTTTCTTTCTAAAACATAATCTGAATGTATGTATTTGTAAACAACAATCTAGATACACGGCAGTGTGTCGACACTGCCGTGTATCTAGATTTTTTTTCCTTACAATGCTAAATCCAAATAAATTATGAATATTAATTAAACACTAAACAACGTTGTCCATTTGAAATGTTATCATATGTACCTAAACTACCTAACCAACACCAAATTTCCTATGAAAGGTACATTAACTAACCAGTAATTTTGACCGAGGTCACAATAGGGACAAGTTATATTGTGTGATTTACATAGTAATAATTGTTATAATAACGGGTACATATTAAATGAGTAAAGGAAATAACAATTTGGTAATAAGATGGAAAATGGCCGCTTTATAACAGTTTCCGGATATTATTTTTATGTGTTTCTATGTAGGGCGCACACGTTGGTGTGATGTCGTCTAGTTGACACATTTTAATGTAGTCTCATCATTTTAGCCGAAACACGTCCACTGCTGGACAAAGGCCTCCCCCAAAGGGGGGGGGATAAGCCATAATCGCGAAAAATCAAATGCAAAAATTCACATTTCACGTATGTTCGTTGATGTCTTTTGATAAGCTCTCGTAAATTAAATCAGTTTCTATTGGGGTATCAGGTCAATAGGTGGTACGGAACCCTTACTGCGTGAGTCCGACTCACACTTGGCCGGTTTTTGTTCACATAAATCGAAAAAATATAGGGATCAGCTGATTTTATTTAGTGCAATTTCAGGGTTGGTCCCATAGTAAAAGTTGTTCATAATGATGAGTACAATGACCCCTTAAGAGTTTTAGTATAAACTAAGAATATGGTTGTATATTCTATAGACGAAGAATAAAATACACGTATATACGACAGAGGGCATGGACGTAGTATGGAGCGAGACTACATTGGGTGTCGTAAAAGGCGACTAAGGGATTCACCAGAGGATGGGCAGCAGCGTTCTCTGAGTATTTAACCAACCAATTGCGATCGCCAACCCGCCTGCCAAGCGTGGCGATTATGGCATATCCCCCCAAACAGCTTGGGGTAGGCCTATGTCCACCAGTGGACGTCTTTCGGCTGAAATGATTATGATGATGAAAGCTCCATGTGTATTTACCGCCGGCCAGGTTCTGTACATTCTTCTTCTTTCGTGTCAATGGTTCACACTTTTTTTATATAATATTTTTGTACATTGAAATATCGCCTTTTTAGGGTTCCGAAGTCCTACAAGGAACCCTTATAGTTTCGTCATGTCCGTCCGTCTGTCCGTCTGTCCGTCTGTCCGTCTGTCCTAATCCTTTACCGCTTAATAACTTCTACAGTTATAAACATAAGTAAATGAAATTTTGACAAAAAATGGAGTAGGTATAGATCTCAATTTTAAAAGAATAAAAAAATCTTGATTACGTATTTTAGGGGTGGCGCCGATACATGTGAAATGGGGATGAAAATATTTTTTTCGCTGCACCCCCTTGTGTGGGGTATCGTTGAATAGGTTTACTAAAATGAAGGTAATACACAACTTTTTTATCAGGTATACCATCTGCGAAATACAGTTCGCCAAAGTGGCTTGCAATGTGTCCCCCCCCCCTGCCATTTCTAAACTATGCAACGTAGCAACTTATAGTCTTCAACATTGATAGACCTTTATAAAAACTCTCTTTTAAAATTATTTCGAGTATAATGTGATTATAAATTTTTGAGTTATAGTGAGAAAACTGAAAAATACTTAAGACGTCCTAGTTCATAGGTCATTGACCTTAGAGAAAAATTATCGTAGCAAATAATGCTCCTTTAGTTACTATCTATTTAAAAAAATCACAAAAAGAAACACACTTCTTAAATTTAGCTTCATAAATTTAGCGCTAGGTGACGCTGTTTGCAAGAAATAAAATAAGTAAATGAAATTTTGTTAAAAAATGGTCTAGATATAGATTTCAATTTTAAAAGAATAAAAAAATCGTGGTTACGTATTTTAGGGGTGACGCCCATACATGTGAAACGGGGACGAATTTTTTTTTCGCTGCAACCCCTCTTGTGGGGAATCATTGAATAGGTCTAATAAAATTAAGGTAATGTTTCATACATAACTTTTTTATCAGGTATACCATCTGCGAAATACAGTTCGCCAAAGTGGGTTGCAATGTGTCCCCCCCCTGCGATTTCTAAACTTTGCAACGTAGAAACTTATAGTCTTCCAAATTGATAGAACTTTCTAAAAACTCTCTTTTAAAATTATTTCGAGTATAATGTGATTATAAATTTTTGAGTTATAGTGAGAAAACTGAAAAATACTTAAGACGTCCTAGTTCTTAGGTCATTGACCTTAGAGAAAAATGATCTCCGCAAATAATGCTCTTTTAGTTACTTTCTATTTAAAAAAATCACAAAAAGAAACTTTGTGTTATATTACACACTTCTTAAATTTAGCTTCTTTAATTTAGCGCTAGGTGATATTAATAAGAATAGCTATTATTAATATTCGATTTGATTCGTTTGTATAGATATATTAGACCTACTTAAGGAACCCTATAATACTGAGCATGGCCCGACATGCTATTGGCCGGTTTTTTTTTTTGTTAGCGCTGTTTCTTTTGGTAATAATATTTTCATTTCAATAGCTGTTGTAGATTGACTTACGCCTAATTCTATTACCCCCATATACTATTTTATCTCTGGAACTTTTATTGTATGTCTACAAATAATAAAACACAATCTCTTATGTTGTTACTATAATTACAGTGAAAGCTACAGTTTCTTGTTTATTTCCACCATTACAACTCATCCAACGAACATTTTAGTCACCAACGATAAAATTTAAGCACATCGTTAACTTAACTATCATGTTACTTGCCAAACTGAGATCAAATGTAACTTAGACAACACTGAATTAAGTATAACAACTATAAACGGGGTTGGAATTGATGATGTCAGTTTTGGGCCTCTAACCGCTAGCCATCGAAGCTATTGGAAGCTTAATTGTTCAATTAAGCCAATAGACTATTTAACTATTTGGGACGCCTTAATTATTACCCAATTTAAAACTAATTAGGCATCAAACGTCGGATATGGAATTACCTAATTAAATACAGTTCAAGGAACTTGAAAATTGTAATGGATTAAATCTAAACTAGCATCAATGTAACCCACCCACGGCATATTGTTATCCTTTTCTTATGAGGGGGGACCTGGTGTCCTAAGATACAGGCTTCGGCTTAGTTTAGGCACCAGTCTCCCACAGATTATCTATCTTATTGTGATACTAATAATGGTTATCCCTACTGGTGTATGATTTGAGGAAGATAATAAAAAAAAAAAAAAAAAAAAAAAAAATTAGAATAACCTCAAACTATTTTGAGAATCAAACACGTGAGAATGAGATCAAAGGTAAGTTAATAAAAAAACCCTCTTTTTATATAGACAATGTTCTGTACATGTAAAACTAATGGCCAACTGGATGATAGCAGTGGGGAAGAAAATGATAGAATTAAATCTATTCAATTACACGGACAAGATAGACACAATATTATTATTTCCATCACAAATATAATCTTCTTCTGTCGTGTCGACATGAGCTACATAATGATAATAGCTCATGCCATGGGGAAAAGATTAGCCAGTCAGCAGGTTGGTGGAGGGGCTGACTGCCCAGGGTGCGCCGGACAATCAATTAAATATCGTCATTCGTGGAGGCTCAAATACAATAGAGATACTAATATTAAATAGTAGAAATACTACGCCGTCAACAAATAAAACTAAGATGCTCAATGTAATAGAAAAGAAAGTATCTATTACAACAGCAGAGAATCGTTCATAACAGATGTGTAGATTTAAAAACTAAAATAACACATTCGTGTCAGCTGGCAAGCCCATCGTACAAACAAAATTAAGTAAGCCATTCCGCTCAGCTGCAGATAAATTACATAGAAAAAAGCATCTGATGCTACACATATTTTAATTTCAGCTACAAAATAACGCTTAAATCTTTGACCTAAAAAAACTTTTAATTTAATAATAGCCAGATTTGTTGCAGAATTTGACAACCCACAATTTTTGCGGGACAAATGAAAATTATTCTATTTTATTTTAATTAGCTTTCATGTATGGATCAGAATTTGATTACCACTTGCTAACGGTGCAGGAAAATATCGTGAGGAAACCTGTGCACCTGAGAGTGATCCATAAAGTTATCGATGGTGTGTGTAGTCTGCTAACCAGAAGTAGACCAGCGTGGTTGACTAAGGTCTGAGAAGACCCTTCTCAGAAGAGGCCCGTGTCCAGTGGAACAGTGACTAATAATGCTCATGAATATAAGAAAAATAATGCTTAAAGGTGGTTTCAAACCGGCGAGGCGAGGATTGGATGGGATGGGCGTGAATTGAAATCTCACTGACCCTTTCACAACGAAGTGAAAGGGTCAGCCTTTCACACCGAAAGATATATAGCGCGTGTTCGCGCCATCTCGCGCTGACCAGCGCCGGCTGGCGATCTACAGTCAGCTGCGTTCATTGGTTACCCCACTTACGAACAAAGTCTCGAATAGAAAAAACAGTCGCCGCGAGACATCGCGAGGCAAAGCGTGGCAGAGCGAGGCCGAGCGTGGCCGAGCGGGGCAGAGCGAGGCAGAGCGAGACCGCACGGGACCTTGATGGCCGGTGCGTGATTTATTTATCCGTTTTGCAATGTAATAAATACACTATTCATGCAGCAATAAAGTTTAATGTTGTACCAACAAATATTTCAATTCTCGCCTAGCACATCCTCGCGCATCCATTTAAACCATTTAAACCATTTACCATCCAGACCTTTCACACCAAAGATGGGCGTGAAGAATTGAAATTTTGCCATACAGATTTCAATTCTCGCTTGGCCCATCCACGTCACGCCTCGCTGGTGTGAAACCACTTTTATCCTGTGTCTCTTAAAATATTAGCATTTTAAAATTAGCGTCAAAGTGGTAGTAGTCGTAAATATGATATTCCCTTTCCTTCTAATCTCGTCATGCTTTGTACTTACGAAGTTTTATGACCTTACATAATAATAACCTAATTTCAACTATGACTTTATTAAGGAAAAGCCATAAAACCCGCTGCTAGCTAGAGTCGTTTAAACGCGAATTTAGTGGCATATCGTTTGACACAACAAACAGAAGAAATTCACGGTGCGATTAGACATGGTGGAATTAACGCGATGCCTGTGTGAGAATGAGTTGTGGGGGCAGTGACAGCGAGAGTAGGTAACCTTCATTTAACACAAGAATTTCTGTTGTGGCAAAGTTAAGGCAATATTCCACATCTCCCCCGAAAAGGTGCCATTACACTGTTAATCTTGATAATTATATTATATTCATATTCATTTATTTGTAAAGTCAATTTACACGTCAGTAGTTTCATAAATCATTACATATTATCATATAATCAACCCAGGGGATAGCATTTTTCTTGATCTAGCCAATGCTAGACACAATTCTGCCATGTTAGACCAAAAGAAATTTTAAGTTCCTACTCAAAAAACAGTTGTTTCATAAACCCATATCCCCAGTTTTTTTGCAGGGATATGTACAACAGTGGTTTCCAACTAATTAGTTACTTAAATGGTACAAAAAAAAAACAGTAAAAGGCGAGGAAGACTTGCAAAGAAGTCCAGCAAAAAGACAATAGAGGTTATCAAGAAAGAAAAAAACTACCTATCAGATAAAATAAAAAAGGTAACAAAATATTCTGTTCATTGAATACAAAAGAAAATTAGAATTCTTGTATACCGTATAAAACTGGATTTTCATTTACTGAATATCTTACAATAAACCCCAGACGCAACGTAAATTCCAGTTTCGGATTCCGTACTGAGCCCTCACGCTGAGCTAAGTTTTTATAATCCATTGGATTTGGTCCAACCTTTAATTTGTGCTTACAATTCCTATAACATCTTTGGACACAGTAAAATTTAATTTAAATAATAGAATTTCGCTCTCAATGAATCCCTATTTTCATGTTACCAACCAGCTCCTTCATTAAAACATATTTTAAACACCATTGGAATTTAATTATAATTTTGTGAATGGCCGTTTCTTGCTATGAATATTTTTTATTTTTTATAACATAGTAGGGCAAATGAGCATGCGGGTCACCTGATGGTAAGCAATCTCCGCCGCCCATGGACATCTGCAACACCAAGGGAGTCACCGATGCGTCGCCGACTTTTTAAAAAGACGTATGTTCTTTTTTTGAAGGCTCCCATGTCGAATTTGTTCGGGAAAACCACTGAAGGATTTTGGTTTCACAGTTTTGCTGTACGAGGCAAAAAATGAAAGAAAGAAAGAAAGAAAAATGGTTTATTTACTACAGCCACACAACACACACAATAACAATAATATACAGTACAAAATGGCGTGTGAAACGTACTGTAGTTGACCACCAACCATCAAGATGGTGAGGATGGAATTTAAGAAGATCCATATTATTACTCAGATTGCTAACACCTCAGTCACGTGGTGTGGTGCACTACACTTAAAATTAAAATGCTGCACCCCCCTTCCCGTGCATCGCCATAATTTCATTCATTCATTCATTCATTTCAGCCGAAAGACGTCCACTGCTGGACATAGGCCTCCCCCAAACATCGCCACAACGACCGGTCCTGTGCCTTCCGCATCCAGCGGATTCCCGCGACCTTCACCAGGTCGTCGGTCCACCTTGTGGGGGGCCTACCCACGCTGCGCCTTCCAGTACGCGGTCGCCACTCCAGAACTTTACTGCCCCATCGGCCATCCGTTCTGCGAGCAATGTGCCCCGCCCACTGCCACTTAAGTTTGGCAATTCTTCGGGCTATGTCGGTTACTTTCGTTCTTCTGCGAATCTCCTCATTTCTGATTCGATCACGCAGCGACACTCCGAGCATAGCCCTCTCCATTGCCCTTTGAGTGACTTTGAGCCTTCTTATCAGGCCCATTGTGAGCGACCACGTTTCAGTACCGTAAGTAATTACTGGCAACACACACTGGTCAAAGACTTTCGTCTTGAGACACTGCGGTATTTTGGACGAGAAGATATTGCGTAGCTTCCCGAACGCTGCCCAACCGAGTCGGATTCGACGATTGACCTCTTTCTCGAAGTTGGACTTACCTAGCTGGACAGTTTGTCCTAGGTATACATAATCGTCAACAACTTCGAGTGTAGATTCTCCGATGTTTACGGGAATGGGTGCTATATGGGAATTCAACATAACCTTTGTCTTGTCCATATTCATTTTAAGACCCACTCTATCAGAAGCTCTGCTGAGGTCATCGAGCATTGTACCGAGGTCCTCCGTGGTCTCAGCCATGACTACTATGTCGTCGGCAAACCGAAGGTGAGTGCTGTACTCGCCGTTTATGTTAATGCCTAGCCCCTTCCAGTCCAGAACCTTGAAGACATCCTCCAATGCAGCAGTGAACAGTTTCGGAGAGATCACATCTCCCTGTCTCACACCTCGCTGCAGAAGGATAGGTTTCGAGGCTTGGTCCTGTAATCGGACTGACATAGTGGCGTTTTCATACAAAGACTTTAACACTTCGATGTACCGATAGTCAATCTGGCACCGTTGAAGAGACTGTAGTATCGCCCAAGTCTCGATCGAATCGAAGGCTTTCTCGTAGTCCACAAACGCTAAACAAAGAGGCAAGTTATACTCTTCGGTCTTCTGTATAACCTGCCGCAGCGTATGTATGTGGTCTACGGTGCTAAAGCCTTTTCGGAAACCGGCTTGTTCGGGAGGCTGGAAGTCGTCAAACCTGCGCGAAAGACGGTTCGTAATGACTCTCGAAAACAGCTTGTAGACATGGCTCAGAAGTGAGATGGGCCTATTATTCTTCAGTAGAGCATTATCGCCCTTTTTGAAGAAGAGTACCACCACACCTCTGCTCCATGCCTGTGGCGTTCTTCCCTCGAGAATGACGGAATCAAACAGCTTCTGAAGGGCCTTAAGGATCGGTTTTCCACCCGCCTTCAGGAGTTCGGCCGTAATTCCGTCATCACCCGGTGCCTTGTTGTTTTTGAGCTGCTTCAGAGCCATCCTAATCTCGTACAGGCTGACGTCCGGGATATCTTCGGTATAGTGTCGGGTCAATCTAGCTCTTGGGTCGTGAGCCCGATTTACAGCGGGTGTCCGGGTGGACGTGTATAACTGTCCATAGAACTTCTCGACCTCCTTCAATAGCTCTGGCTTGGAGGATACGACTCTGCCATCGTCGGTCCTCAGTTTTGTAAGCTGGCTCTGCCCAATAGACAGGTCTCTTGCGAAGACTTTGGAGCCCTTGTTCTTCTCTATCGCGTCTTTAATACGTTCCGTATTAAATTGGCGTAGGTCACTTTTCAAGGACTTTGAGATCTGTCTATTGAGCTGCCGGTACTTAGTCGCATCATCTGAGGACTGCAGAATCATCTCGCGTCTTTCCGCCATAAGCTCAAGGGTGTGGTGAGAGAGCTTTTTGTTTCTATTTGTACGACGGGTCCTAAAGATCCTAGACCCGACCGTATGGACAGTTTCCACAAACCCATCGCTGTAATCGTCCACTGAGCTCCCTAGGCATTCGAAACGATTCTGAAGTTCGAGCTGAAAGCTCTCGGGGTTTTGGATTTGAATCGGTGCTGGACGGAGCGTAGACTTCATCAGTCGAGATCTTTCCAGCTTGATGTTCAGATTCAATGTGCCTCTTACCAAACGGTGATCGCTTCCGGTTTTGACCGCGTTGATCACAGAGACATCATTGAATATTTGCATCTTCGTCGACATAATGAAGTCAATCTCATTTTTTGTTACACCATCAGGGCCCAACCAGGTCCACTTCCTATGCTCACGCTTTCTGAAGAAAGAGTTCATCATATAGAGTCCCTCCTTCTCCATAAAGCCGGCCAGTAGATGACCCCGGTGGTTCCGATATCCATATCCAAATTGCCCCACTCGCAGCTCATCATCGTAGCGATTGCCCAGTTTCGCGTTGAAGTCTCCCATGACAACAGTGAAGTGAGTTTTAGAGCCATGCATGGCTCTCGAGATATCCTCATACATGGTCTCCACCTCATCGTCGGGGTGATTCGAGGTCGGGGCGTATACCTGTATAACCTTCAACGAATACCTTTCGGTTATTCTGAGTATAAGGTACGCCACCCTGCTCGAAACACTCTCGATCTTCACTATGTTCTTCACAAGAGACTTGTGGACGATAAACCCGACACCGCCCTGGGAAAGTTGATCGCCCTCCCGGAAATAGAGCAAGTTACCGGATTTGAGGATTATCGTGTCCTCCCCCTCTCTTCGGACTTCAGATAACCCTACGATATCCCATCGTAACCTGCTCAATTCTTCCTCGAGTTCGACAAGCTTCTCGTCGGTCCGCAGTGTACGTGTGTTGTATGTTGCCAGGTCCAGTCTTTTTTTGTTATGGTAGCCGGATCTCTGCCGGGGATTCTTAGCACCCCCTGCCCCGCCGTTACCTAGGCCGCTACCGTAACCAGGGCTAGCGGGGCCGCCGGGGACTAGGGGCCGATTTTTTATTGTGCTTTGCATGAGGGGATATGCCATAATCGCCACGCTTGGCAGGCGGGTTGGCGATCGCAGTTGGTTGGTTAAATACTCGGAGGACGCTGCTGCCCATCCTCTGGTGAATCCCTTAGTCGCCTTTTACGACACCCATGAGAAGATATAGGGTGGTGAAATTCTTTGCGTCCGGCACCACACGGACGACGGACATAATTTCATAGTTCTTACAATTACCTTGTGTCCGTCTTTTACGCCTTGCCTAGGCCCTCCTTTACATGTCATCATCCCCAACTTTGGGAAACCCTGATGTAAGCCATATGTTACGAAATACATGATGTTATTACACTCTTATTTTAAAATAACTTTAAAAAACCTCCTCCTTTTTTGAAACTAGTTAATAACTCGCTTTCACTTGATCCCCATCGCCACCTAAGCCAGAGTTGCGCGATTCTTGCTGACACCTCAGTGAGGCGGCCACCCCTTGCAGCTGTTCTACCGAACGCTCAAACTTTCCAGCTGAACCGTTCTTTACGTAAAAATTGTACCATGCACACCATGACTAGGCCCTCCTTTACATGTCACCATCCCCAACTTTGGGAAACCCTGATGTAAGCCATATGTTACGAAATACATGATGTTATTACACTCTTATTTTAAAATAACTTTAAAAAACCTCCTCCTTTTTTGAAACTAGTTAATAACTCGCTTTCACTTGATCCCCATCGCCACTTAAGCCAGAGTTGCGCGATTCTTGCTGACACCTCAGTGAGGCGGCCACCCCTTGCAGCTGTTCTACCGAACGCTCAAACTTTCCAGCTGAACCGTTCTTTACGTAAACATTGTACCATGCACACCATGACTTGTTTGTTCTGACTAGTATCCCGAATTGTTAGTGCAAGTTTGAAGTTGTGAATGGAAAATTAAATGTTGAGGTTGTCTGGTGAATAAAATATGTTTGATGTATGCTGAAGCATAAAATAGCTTTTAAACTTCATACAGAACATCATGCCTGTATTCCTCGAAGGGGTAGGTAGAGCCGTAGAGGTGTATAGTACACCCAGATTTCGTCAGTTATGTTAAGTCCCTTAAAATAGGGGGCGAAACATATTGCCATTAAGCGGGCACAAATCCAGACTCCGGCCTTTAAACTCGATAATAATTTACTGACTGTCTAAAACACAAATTGTACAAGTAAATTTTTCAATAAGCTCTTTTTTAATGGTCAGAAATGAGCTAATCGCCAAAAAGCAATTTACGTAAAAAGAACACGATCATAAAATGAACATTTTCTTAGGATATTTTACCAAATTAATAAAACACGCGTAGAACAGTATTATATTGCCAAAGAAATCCCTCAAGGCTCAACATTCCAAAATGGCGGAAAATGCCAATGAATTTTCTTACACCTCGAGATTCAAATTTTTAATTACAACTTGTTAACAGTCTCCATCAGTTCAATAGAACTCGAAAGAAGTTCCGACAGGCGCAAGCGATCCTATGAGGGTCGCTTCCTATTTTCGGGCACAAAGTCCTAATTACAGAGCTCAGCAGTTAATTAAGAAGGGTGCCGTGGCGCGAGGCGATCAAATTTTAATAAAACTCTAATTGTTTGTTCAGCAAATAAGGCTGCGTTGAGCACTTTTAGTGTAGACACGCGCTCGTAAACGGCCTTAACATTTCTATATTAACTGTAATCATGAAAGTGGGAAGACAAAGAGATGCCCGAATAAAGAGCACAATGTCATGTTATCACGGAAGCCGAAATTGTTTTTACTTTAAGCTTTTGTTCAGTTTTTGGTAATTAACTTCATTGTTACATGAAAATTAAAAAGCTACAGATTAGTGCGCACGCTTCATAAACTTTTTAGCTCAAAGACGAAAAACAAACTAACGCTATTAGTCGCATTATTAGGATCATCATCAACTCAGCCTGTCGCAGTCCACTGCTGGACATTGGCCTCTACTAAATTACGCCACAACACTCGGTCCAGTACCCCCAGCCACCTTCTTCAAGTCGTCGGTCCACCTGACGGGGGGACGCCCCACGCTGCGTTTACCGATTCGCGGTATCCACTCAAGTACTCGTCTGCTCCAGCTAAATACTTAATTACTACTAAATAAATGAATTTGAGTATAAACTTGTTATCCATACACTAAAGTTCTAATCTTTTACAGAAGTGCCTACTTCCTTTGGGTCAGAAGCCCGACATCGCAAATAAATGTTACATCTTAACAAAATGAAAGAAGAGTTGACACTCTTAGAAAAACGAGGTAACTATTTCAATGGCACCTCAAAAGAGCAGCGTAAAACGACATAAACCATTTCAAGACAGAAACGACTAGAAACATGGCGAGTGTTGAAGAAAGATTGCTATCAAAAACATTTTAAACGGAGTAATAAAACTATTCAGAAGCACAGCAAAATGAAGCTTCATTTACGTCAAAAGTGATGCTCGAGCCGAGTTATTGCAGCGCTATTAACAATTCAACATCAAAGATTTCGGCTGGCGCAGCGTTTTATAAAAAATGTACAGAATTGACGCCTCGGCCGCCATATTTGATGAAGCGAATTTTATTATTCGAGATAGAATGCAATAAAAAGTGCCATTCATCCTGTGTGCCGGCAATATTTTGTAAACACATAACACGGAAACTATCTGTATTCCCGGCGGCGATGCCCTAAAACCGGCCAGGTTTGTGACGAGGGTGTGCTAACAAAATTATTGTTGAACTCTAATTTATTATCTACAAAGTGGATCACATTCAATTCTCTTTGAAAGCTAGCATGGAAGCTGAAATATTTAGTTAGATAATGTTAGACTACAAACAGTTTTGGGATGTCGTAATACGATTATCTTGTTTTATCTGCGACAAATTGTGGAGCAAAGATTTACGCTTGGGGCAACATTTTATATTCTTTGTCTACACGACGTTATCTAAAATATGTCTCGTCGGCTTGCTGTGGTAAGAATATTTTATGATAGACAGGGAGAGACGCTTCAATCTTGAAAAACCGGTCAAGTGCGAGTCGGATTCACGCACTAAAGGTTTTGTAGTACCCATCGACCTGATACCCCGTAGAAATTGATTTTATTTATGAGAGTTCACCAAAGGCACAGCACTGCACTTTTGAATGTCTTTCATAATATTTGCATCTCTTTCTTACAGAACCACTACACAATACATTTTGATTTGCCTGATTTTTCTTATTTGTTGTTAATCTATATAGTATGTACTTAATCACACAAAGTTTAACGCTTGTACGTATTCTCATTTTTCAAGATAGAGCAGGAACAAAAAACTTAGAAAACATGCATTTTTTTCGGTATCTTGTATGGATTAGGACTTTGGACTGAGACTTTTTTATTTTTAGCATTTACCATGATATCTGCTATTGGATGCTATCATCAACTCAGCCTATCGCAGTCCACTGCTGGACATAGGCCTCTCCCAAATTGCACCACAACACTCGGTTCTCTACTATAAATGCTGTAGTAACCTATATTCTATGAAAATTTCAACTGGCTACCTATTACGGTCAAAAAGATACAGCCTTGTGACAGACAGACGGACGAACAGACGGCGAAGGCTGAGTATCAGGGTCCTTTTGGCACCCTTTAGGTATCATTGATTCATCATTTCAGCCGAAAGAAGTCCACTGCTGGACATAGGCCTCCCCCAAGCATCGCCACAACGACCGGCCCTGCGTTTTCCGCATCCAGCGGATTCCCGCGACCTTCACCAGGTCGTCGGTCCACCTTGTGGGGGGCCTACCCACGCTGCGCCTTCTAGTACGCGGTCGCCACTACAGAACTTTACGGCCATCGGCCATCCGTTCTGCGAGCAATGTGCCCCGCCCACTGCCACTTAAGTTTACCCTTGTGTGGAACCTTTGGAAAAAAAATCCTGGACATGAAATTTATCTGAAGTAGATGTGTCTGGCTGGGTGTTCTTTTTCTTAATACTGTCTAGGTTATTGTAGGATTTTTCTAGATAAATTAATTAGTTTTGTACTATGCGTTTTCGGGCTGTCGGGTTAGCTGCACGTACAAAGATACGTGAGACTAAAAGGATGGTACGTTTTGATGAAAAATATATGAGACGTGTGAATTAATAATTAACTAGAGTACTCCCGGGGGCCGCCTCTTCGAGCCTAAGTTATTTCAGTAGCTTGCTGGAGTTTGGATGTGTTGAGATGGATTAGAAGTGTTATTACGTTTGCGGCAGTTGTAATAAAAGTGCGCTAGGCATTATTTTTGCAATTCATGAGCACGACTGGAAGGCGCAGTGCGGGTAGACCCCCCACAAGGTGGACCGACGACTTGGTGAAGGTCACGGGAATCTGCTGGTGCGGAAGGCGCAGGACTGGTCGTTGTGGTGATTCTTGGGGGAGACCTATGTCCAGCAATGGATGTCTTTCGGTTGAAATGGTGATGATGAGCACGACAGTCATGATATGACAATCGAAGAATACTAAGGAACTAAGGATGAAGAATACGGTTTGTTTTTCAATAGGATGTAGCTGACATCACCCAAAGACGTACAATGAGGCTCAAGGGAAATGTAGCAGCCAAGTAGCGGGAGCCATCAGTAAAATATAGTTCGCTGTAGTTGTACATATAAAAATGCCAAAAGTGGCCGTTAAGAAACGAATTTTCGATAAATGATGTATTCAGCCAATATTTATTTTTTATTCCCCATCAGTAAAAAAGAAATACTCGCTGAATACATCATTTACTATGTCTGTGTTGTAGATAGAAAAAGTGCGAAAAACGGCCACTTTTGTCATTTTTTCTATGTACAACTACAGCGAAATATATTTTAATGATGTGGGCGTCAATTGGCTGCTACATTCTCCTTAAGAGGTTTTTAGTTAATTCAATTAAACCTGGTAAAAGTACATACCTACAAAGTTACTAGGATTTTTTTAAACAACGCTTGCATTTGACGACGTCTGTGGTCTAGTGGTTCGAGGGTCGGACTGCTGATCACGAAGTCGTGGGTTCGATTCCCACAGGACACAAATATTTGTGTGATGAACATAAGTGTTTGTGTTGGTCTGGGTGTTCCTTATGTATTATAAGTATGTATAAACAAAAAAAAAAGAATATCAGTATTATATCCATTATCTAGTACCCATAGTACAAGTTCTGCTTAGTTTTGGACTAGATGATGCTGTGTAAAAATGTCCTAAAAATATTTATGTATTTAAATATTTATTCTCGTGAAGGTCGTATTTTGTATGCGATGACGGATTCTCAGTACGCTCAAACGGTTAGAGTATAGTAAAAATGTCTGGTGCTGCTGAAAATTTGCCAGTTTTATACAACTTTTTTGGTTTATAAAGCTAATTTATATGTAAATTGAACTCTTTCATAGTTGTGCTTTATTATAAAGTCGTGGGCAGAGCTCCAAGTCCTAGAGTGAGGTGTAATAATACCGAATGGGAGACCGTAAAAATATCATACGACGGCAACCAACCGGGCAACAAAGATCCATACGTGTGTTTCTTGACGATCTATATTACTATCCATAGGTAACATCCACAACCTAATAAACTTGGTAAAAAGTATACAACTTGTTATTGAAATTACTGAAAACCTCTTAAGGTAATTTTACTCCTTAGTAATAACAACTTTTACTGCACGACCAACCATGAAATCGTCATGTTATGCTTTGGTTAAACCACACCTCCCATATCTTGTTGAAATCTGGTGCAATGCCGCTAAAACAAAACTAACATATCTCCAAATTGCACAATACAAAGTAATAAAAATGATTTTTAACTATACATATTTAACATCATCATCCTCCTGCCCTTATCCCAATTTATTTGGGGTCGGCGCAGCATGTTTTTTTCTTCCATATATCTCTATCAGCCGTCATCTCTGTGTTTACTTTCTTTCTATTCATATCATCTTTCACACAATCCATCCATATTTTCTTCGGTCTCCCTCTTTTCTTATAGCCATCAACATTCATACTTAAAACTTTCCTCGTAACATGCTCCCCATTCCTCCTCATCACATGTCCATACCATGATAGTCTGTTGCTACTTAACTTCTCTGTCACTGGCGCTACTTTCAGACTCCCTCTTACATATTCATTCCTTATCCTATCCATTCTCGTTACACCACACATTCCTCTTAACATTCTCATCTCAGCTGCATGCACTTGCCTTTCATTAATTCCTTTCATAGCCCAACATTCCGATCCATACAGGACAGCAGGTCTTATCATGGTCTTATAGATTTTCCCCTTCAGTTTAAGAGGAATTCGGGAGTCACATGTAGTTCCCGTGACCTGCCGCCATTTCAACCATCCTGTGTTAATTCGGTGGTTGACTGTCCGGTCAATTTCGCCATCGCTTTGCACAAGTGAACCGAGGTACCGAAAGTCGGAGCAGACTGGCAAGGGCACGCCATCTAGCGCAATAGCAACAAAACCGGAAAGACCGCCGAAATCGCAGAACATGTATTCCGTTTTAGTTCTGCTGATTTTCAAGCCAACGTTCTCCAGATTTTGTTGCCATTTTGCCAATCTACTCTGGACCTCAAGTCCATCTTCACCAACAAGGACAATGTCGTCAGCAAACAGCATGCACCAGGGTGCCTCTTCCTGGATTTCTGATGTCAAAGCATCCATTATCAGCAAGAAGAGGTAAGGACTTAGAGCCGACCCTTGGTGCAAGCCTACAGCCACACTGAACTCGTCGGTGTTGCCAGCGGCCGACCGAACGTGGGTACTAGATTGGCTGTACATAGCACGAATTAACTCCACATACTTTGCAGGCACACCTTTCTCTTTCAGCGCCCACCACAAGACCTCGCGGGGTACTCTGTCGTACACCTTCTCTAGGTCAACGAACACCATGTGCAAGTTCTTATGCGCACGTCTATACTTTTCGCATATTTGGCGGAGTGCAAATATGGCATCCGTTGTCCCACGACCTGGCATAAATCCCATCTGGTTTTGGGTGATCTCACTCTCCTCTCGCAATCTTTTCTCTATCACCTTCTCCCATACTTTCATACTGTGTGACATGAGCTTTATTCCTCGATAGTTGTTGCAGTCTTGTACATCACCCTTATTTTTGAAGATGGGCACTAGCGTACTATTACACCATTCTTGTGGGATCGTTTCTTCATGCAACAACTTATTGATGAATAAAGTCAGCCAGTAACATCCATCTTCTCCTAATAATTTCCATACTTCTACTGGTATACCATCTGGTCCCACTGCTTTCCCATTTTTCATACCTCGAATCGCCCTTCTGACTTCATCCATACTAATTTCATTCACCAAACCCCTATTTACATGCACCTCTTTAAGTAGACCAGACCATACATTCTCTTCATTCATCAACCTTTCAAAGTATACCTTCCAACGCTCTTTTATTTCATCATCTTTTGCTAAGACCATACCTGCATCATCTTTTATACATTTTATATGAATTATATCTCTTGCTCTCTTTTCTCTAGACTTTGTTATGCGATAGAGCTCTTTCTGGCCTCTAGGGAATTCTAACGAGTTATACAAGTCATCCTGAGCCCGAGTTCTCGCCACAGCTACTGTTCTTTTTGCCTTTCCTTTCCATTCTTTGTAGATATTCTTCTTTATCTCTTTTAAATCTACATTTATGTTTTCAACATCCTGCCATTCTTTAAACGCACTCTTTTTTTCCTTAAGTATCTTTTGCACTTCTTCATTCCACTACCATGTATCCTTATCAATTATACCCTTTCCTTTCGATTCTCCACACACATCTTTTGCTATTCTCCTTACACCATCCGCTATTTCATTCCAACATTCATTCACAGACTTCCCTTTCATTTCCTTCATTTCTATCATTTTATCTACCACTTTTTCCCTGAAAACACTCGCAAACTCTTTCTTTTCCAGCATGCGCCATCATGTTCTAGGTGGGGGCCGTTCTTTGTTCCTGTTAAGCGGGACACTGATTTTCACCTCCATTATGAGCAGTCTATGTTGCGAGACTAAACATTCGGCAGGGAGCACTTTACAGTCTTTGACTCGATTAAAACTATTTCTTTTAATGAGAAAGTAATCAATCTGAGTCGTGTGGTGGCCACTTTTATAGGTTATGAGGTGTTCGTCTTTTTTCTTGAACCACGTGTTTGTTATCGCCAGGTCGAATGCGGTAGCAGCTTGTAACAGTGTCTCGCCGTCGGCATTACGGTTTCCGTACCCCCACCCCCCATGCACTCTTTCATACCCCTGATTACATTTGCCTACATGCCCATTAAAATCACCGCCCACAAATATCTCTTCACTCTCTGATATATTCATCATCATAGCATCAAAGTCCTCCCAGAATTTTTCTTTCACTACATCTTCACACCCTGTCTGGGGTGCATACACACTAATTACATTCAAGACCAAACTCTCCACAATCACTTTTACAACTATTATTCTGTCGCTAACCCTTATAACATCCGTCACACATTCTTTCAACTCACTATCTAACACTATGCCTACACCATTACGCTTTCCATCGCTTCCACAGTAATAAAACTTATAACCTTCTCCTATCTCTCTCGCCTATGAACCCTTCCACTTAGTCTCTTGCAAACACGCTATGCTTATTCGTCGTCTTTTTAACACATCCGCTAACTCTCTTCCTCTTCCAGTCATCGTACCTATATTCCAACTCGCACACCTCAGTCTAACATCCCTCATTCTCCGAGCTTGCTTCTTACGTCGCACCCGCCCGTTATGGTGCGACAACCCTTGTCCGCTTCCCACAGTGGCCGGGTGCTGCCCCTGCGCGTCGCCTACGGGGTACGCCCTAGTCCTAACATCACAACAATCTTTTATACTCATCATGCTGCTAAGGGTTTCGGCTTCAGTTTTACGACCGGCCGCCTGCCTGACATCAACCCTCCTTGGGAATGCTGTTGTTGGTGGTTAACCGCCACCTACGGTTTCATTGCAATCTCTCTAGCCAAATCATACCATAACCAGCCACCAGGTTCAGATCATAACATACCAAATAAGCTCTACTAACCGGGTGTAACTATACATATTTAACACCAACAAATAAAATTTATAAAGAAACTAAAATAATGAACATCAATCAGTTAAATACTTATAACACATGTATTTTAATCCGAAAGGCTCTTAAAAAATAAAGGCTCGTGATAATATGTATGTAAGTATGTATGTATGATTAAAACCAGTATGTCTCATTAGCAAACCCTTGATGAATGTTGATTCTATTAAATTTTTTATCATTTATAATAATCATGTATGTAATAATATGGTTATGTAAGTATGTGTAAATAATATAAAGTATTTGTAACAGTTCACACGCACACACACACCCCCCACACACACCCCCTACACCCACACCCCCACACACACCCCACACACTCTTATATAATAATTATTGCTTTATTTGTTTTTGGGTATAATAATCATTGGCTGCTTTTGCTGGCTTGGCACCCGCTCATCATCACTTGGGGTTGACACTGAAAATCAGCGCTGTGTTGTGACTCACGTTACAACACAGCATCATGCTTCTTCTTCTTCTTCTTCGTGTCGACGGTACAAAAATTTACTGATAGTGGCACAGTAATCACACGCTGCTGGCCCAGAAATTTGCCACGTCTTGTGCGTTGTCTGTAGCATCGATAAGGTCACTCAATGTGCAAGTGCTTGGACACAAAGAGCAGCATAGCAAGTGTGACATTGATTGAGGATCAATGCCACACATGCAGGCTGTAGCTGTTTGGTCTATATAGCCCCACTTGCTCATGTTAAGCCTGCATCTGCCTACCTGGGTCCGCAATCTGTTTAGGGACTTCCATATAGGCCAGGGGAGTTTATACCCTACAGGAAGATCATCATGCTGAGTGTTGACCACTTTGCCGCAGCTACGAAATGCAAAGTAGGTATCATACATTGATAAAATGATTCAAGAAATGTACTTAATTAAGTATTTTTTATGTGCACCTACCGCATGTCGTCTTGTTGTGGCAATAAATCATTTTTCTTTTCTTTCTTTCTTTCTAAAACATAATCTGAATGTATGTATTTGTAAACAACAATCTAGATACACGGCAGTGTGTCGACACTGCCGTGTATCTAGATTTTTTTTCCTTACAATGCTAAATCCAAATAAATTATGAATATTAATTAAACACTAAACAACGTTGTCCATTTGAAATGTTATCATATGTACCTAAACTACCTAACCAACACCAAATTTCCTATGAAAGGTACATTAACTAACCAGTAATTTTGACCGAGGTCACAATAGGGACAAGTTATATTGTGTGATTTACATAGTAATAATTGTTATAATAACGGGTACATATTAAATGAGTAAAGGAAATAACAATTTGGTAATAAGATGGAAAATGGCCGCTTTATAACAGTTTCCGGATATTATTTTTATGTGTTTCTATGTAGGGCGCACACGTTGGTGTGATGTCGTCTAGTTGACACATTTTAATGTAGTCTCATCATTTTAGCCGAAACACGTCCACTGCTGGACAAAGGCCTCCCCCAAAGGGGGGGGGATAAGCCATAATCGCGAAAAATCAAATGCAAAAATTCACATTTCACGTATGTTCGTTGATGTCTTTTGATAAGCTCTCGTAAATTAAATCAGTTTCTATTGGGGTATCAGGTCAATAGGTGGTACGGAACCCTTACTGCGTGAGTCCGACTCACACTTGGCCGGTTTTTGTTCACATAAATCGAAAAAATATAGGGATCAGCTGATTTTATTTAGTGCAATTTCAGGGTTGGTCCCATAGTAAAAGTTGTTCATAATGATGAGTACAATGACCCCTTAAGAGTTTTAGTATAAACTAAGAATATGGTTGTATATTCTATAGACGAAGAATAAAATACACGTATATACGACAGAGGGCATGGACGTAGTATGGAGCGAGACTACATTGGGTGTCGTAAAAGGCGACTAAGGGATTCACCAGAGGATGGGCAGCAGCGTTCTCTGAGTATTTAACCAACCAATTGCGATCGCCAACCCGCCTGCCAAGCGTGGCGATTATGGCATATCCCCCCAAACAGCTTGGGGTAGGCCTATGTCCACCAGTGGACGTCTTTCGGCTGAAATGATTATGATGATGAAAGCTCCATGTGTATTTACCGCCGGCCAGGTTCTGTACATTCTTCTTCTTTCGTGTCAATGGTTCACACTTTTTTTATATAATATTTTTGTACATTGAAATATCGCCTTTTTAGGGTTCCGAAGTCCTACAAGGAACCCTTATAGTTTCGTCATGTCCGTCCGTCTGTCCGTCTGTCCGTCTGTCCGTCTGTCCTAATCCTTTACCGCTTAATAACTTCTACAGTTATAAACATAAGTAAATGAAATTTTGACAAAAAATGGAGTAGGTATAGATCTCAATTTTAAAAGAATAAAAAAATCTTGATTACGTATTTTAGGGGTGGCGCCGATACATGTGAAATGGGGATGAAAATATTTTTTTCGCTGCACCCCCTTGTGTGGGGTATCGTTGAATAGGTTTACTAAAATGAAGGTAATACACAACTTTTTTATCAGGTATACCATCTGCGAAATACAGTTCGCCAAAGTGGCTTGCAATGTGTCCCCCCCCCCTGCCATTTCTAAACTATGCAACGTAGCAACTTATAGTCTTCAACATTGATAGACCTTTATAAAAACTCTCTTTTAAAATTATTTCGAGTATAATGTGATTATAAATTTTTGAGTTATAGTGAGAAAACTGAAAAATACTTAAGACGTCCTAGTTCATAGGTCATTGACCTTAGAGAAAAATTATCGTAGCAAATAATGCTCCTTTAGTTACTATCTATTTAAAAAAATCACAAAAAGAAACACACTTCTTAAATTTAGCTTCATAAATTTAGCGCTAGGTGACGCTGTTTGCAAGAACTAAAATAGCAATGATTAATATTCGATTTGATTCGTTTGTAATTAGACCTACTTAAGGAACCCTATAATACTGAGCATGGCCCGACATGCTCTTGGCCGGTTTTTTTTTACGAAAATTACATTACAGAGCTAAATGTATATTCATGACAACATTTCCTATTCAAAATTCCTGATGCCGAATTAATTATGGAATATATCACATTGAAACATTATCATATGAGTAAGTGCTCAGTGCTCAGCTCAAAATAATTCATAATTACGTATATATTAATGATAGCTTTCATTTCTGTTCGAGACGAATTTCAACAAGTTTAATTGAAAATAAGCTCTTGAAACATAACAAAATAAATGAATTTCCAACTAGTTATAATAATTATGATACCTACCGTAATGAGAATAGTAATGAATGGAAATTACAATCATCATTTCAGCCGAAAGATGTCCACTGCTGGACATAGACCTCCTCCAAAGGAAGTGAAATTACAATGAATTCTATTAAATAGTTATTAATCAGTTTGTCTTTGACCAGTGTGTGTTGCCAGTAATTACTTACGGCACTGAAACGTGGTCGCTCACAATGGGCCTGATAAGAAGGCTCAAAGTCACTCAAAAGTCAATGGAGAGGGCTATGCTCGGAGTGTCCCTGCGTGATCGAATCAGAAATGAGGAGATTCGCAGGAGAACGAAAGTAACCGACATAGCCCGAAGAATTGCCAAACTTGGCAGTGGGCGGGGCACATTGCTCGCAGAACGGATGGCCAATGGGGCAGTAAAGTTCTCGAGTAGCGACCGCGTACTGGAAGGTGCAGCGTGGGCAGGCCCCCCACAAGTTGGACCGACGACCTGGTGAAGGTCGTGGGAATCCGCCGGATGCGGAAGGCGCAGGATCGGTCGTTGTGGCTATGCTTGGGGGAGGCCTATATCCAGCAGTGGACGTCTTTCGGCTGAAATGATGATGATGATGAATCATTTAATTCAAATTCGTATACAAAGTGTTATTGAAATAACTGAAAACCTCTTAAGGGGTCAATGTACTCTTCAGTATGAACCACTTTTACTATGGGACCAACACTAAAATTTCAGGCTTAGGCCAGTTATTTCAATAACACATTGTAGATGTGCACCAGGACTGTCATGGTATGGACATGTGATGAGGAGGAATGAGGAGCATGTTACGAGCAAAGTTTCAAGTATGAATGTGGATGGCTATAAGAAAAGAGGCAGACCGAAGAAAATATGGATGGATTGTGTGAAAGATGATATGAATAGAAAGAAAGTGAACACGGAGATGACGGCTGATAGAGATGTATGGAAGAAAAATACATGCTGCGCCGACCTCAAACAAATTGGGTTAAGGGCAAGAGGATGATGATGAGATGTGCACCAGAAGTCGCAGGTTCGAATCCTGCCCGTGAGTGAATTTTTATTTCCACAATTTATATCTTTAAATAGTTATTAACTTTTCAAAAGGTTGCGTATACACGATTGATCTTACACCCCTCACCTCATAATTATTCCACGTTTGTTTAATCCAAGTATTACTTAAAGAACTAGTTAATTTTTAACAAGCCTCTCTGAATCTTTAACAAATCGAGATAAATATGCATCTACACTTAATACAAGCATGAATAACTTGAATACTGACAAGAATTTTGACAAGTTATACCACTTATTATGCGTAGGTTATTATAAATATTACATAAGTTACCAGATTTTACTTATTCATACGGTAACAAGGTCGAATATGATCAAAAGTAAGCTTGTCACACAATATTGGACATTTCTTAGAATATTATTATAATACATTTATTCAAGTACCATGAGACTAGCAACCGACATAGCTTGTAGGATCAGTAAGCTGAAGTGGCAGTGGGCTGGCCATGTCTGTCGAAGGACCGATGGCCGCTGGAGCAGACGAGTCCTTGAGTGGAGACCGCGTATCGGCAAACGCAGCGTAGGGCGCCCCCCTGCCAGGTGGACCGACGACCTAAAGAACGTGGCTGGGGGGGACTGGATGCGGAAGGCAGAGGACCGAGCGTTGTGGCGCAACTTGGGAGAGGCCTATGTCCAGCAGTGGACTGCGATAGGCTGAGTTGAACCATGAGACTCATTATTGCTATCACAGACTACTTAAAAACTATATTACTACATCACAATTTTTTTTAATTACCAATATTTTGCATTTATGAGATCACTACCGCAAGATCATGGGGGTCCAGCTGACATTTTGCAGCAGTGATTCTTGATGAGAATAATGAATGGAAACTACAATGAATTCTACTAAGTAGTTATTAATCAGTTAATTATATCCATTGTCTAGTACCCATAGTACAAGCTCTGCTTAGTTTGGGACTACAAGATGGTGCTGTGGGAAAAAAAAATGTGCCAAAAAGTATTTAAATAAATAAATAACTGAATGCACAGCTAACAAAAAGCTAAATTCAATTCAGCTAAATTTTTTTAAAGCATCGGTTTTTTGTCTATCTTTCTGTCTGTCTATTCTATCTTGGAAGAAATTTTTCGATCCAACTCCTTAAAACAATTATGTAGTTCTGATATAAATACCAAAAGTATGTACAGTCGCCTGCATGACAGTGGTAACACGTCAATTCGAAAACCGCCCTTACTGCTTACGAAATAAAGATGCTGCTAATGTCAAAGTGTTACCACCGACGTGCGGTCGACCGTACTTAGTTTTTATAAAAATAAAAGTTTTTTATTTGCTTACTACTGTATTTTTCTTACGGTTAACAGCCACTCTTCTGACGACTTGAAAATCAGACAGAAACACTGAAACTAGGTGAAGTGAAATCAATTATATTCCCAATGCAAAGCTTGACAAATCTTTTGTTTGTATAGAAACAACGAACGCTGGGTGTGGCCCCCTCAGCTGCTGCAGTCCAAACTGGCACAGGACGTGACCTAGATCATAAAAATCGGCATTTGCATTTAAGCCTTTTTGTTTATTCTTTCAGCTCAAGCTTAGCGGAGTGTAGACTTTATATCTGACTCATTTTAAATACTAACCACGTGCATTGATTGGTGCAATATAAATAAATTAATAAAAAACATATGCGGTCACAGGATCCCTGTCAAGATACACAGACACAATAGAAAGAAAGAGAAAGAGAGAGCACGTGGTGTGCGTATATGCCTGCTCATAACGCAAAAATCTCACGTGACGTTATATTTTGTTCTGAATCACACCTACCACAAGCCGCGTTAAGGAACTTCGTTCCAATATATTTTACAAAAATATTGGACATACTGAAACAGTCTGCAAAAATGTCGCTAAGGTTTGCATTGCATTGCATTTGTTAAATTTATCTTTATAATTTAATTATTTTCAATAATTTTTGTAATTATTTTGACGAAATTGTTTTCATATGCCTGGCAAAAATGTCTGTAATCGGACCCAACTAATTTTTATCTTTGTTAGTATTTTTTTTTTTTTTTTTTTTTTTTTTTTAGTTTTACAATTTCTTTAGTTTTACTTAACTAGAAAACTCGCCAAACTATCAAGTTTAACGGCGAGATGCGCTCATACATATGTATACTATCTTACTCTTACGTAAACATGCAACACTTAATTAGCAACAAAATAAGTTGTATGATTATAAAATAGTTTACTGTGGATTAACTTCTCGATAACAGAAGAGATTGGCTTTCAAATTGGTTTTTTTTTTTTTTTTTTTTTACACTGCCTGGTGACGTCTCCTCGTCATCAAGAAGCAAATCCCTCAGTTTTGATTTTAACAGGCTTTTACTTATTTTAGGCTTTTGCCTAAGTAAGTCTATTTTATTAAATATTTTTGGAACTAAAAATTTTGACATTCTGTCTCCATAATAATTTTTCATCTTCGGTTGAACTAGTTTTTTATCTCTCAACTCTTCTTGTATTATATTTATTTGTAACTTTTACTTTATACTCGTCACTGTAGTAGTGTTCTAAACTGATCAAATAATTAACTTTCTTATCTATTGGTAAAATTTTACAAATGGGGAATAACTTATCGTAGTCTATTGTATTGTCACTATTTATCATGCAAAAAATATGCATATAAATATATCAGTTAAATGAGGGCTGACCAGAATTAGTGTATGACTAGTGGCGCCTTGTATACTCTTTTATGCCAAACGAATCTAATTTTAATTATTATTTTTATTATTTTTTTGCGTGCCACTTATGGTAAAATATGTGGAAACTAATTGTGACCCTTTATCCATCTGTGTGGACCCGTATTTTTTGCGAAATAAATTATTCTTATACCCAATTCTGTTACCCATGATAAGATTTAACTTGTGTTATGGGCTCTCTCACTCGTGATAGACAAAATAAACTGACACACTGCCTGACTGTTGGGTAAAACTATGCACCACTATTTTTATCCTTCTGAAAATTTTTGAAGATGTTTGTTGGATTTTTGTTACTCAATCCTGCCGTTGAACGGATTTGGATGAAATCACAAAGATATACTCTTTTTTTATACATTTAAAATACGATCGATTTAATTAAATAATTGTAAAACAATGTTACTACCTCGTTGGTCTAGTGGTCGCAAGCGCGACTGCTGAGCGTGGGGTCCTGGGTTCGATTCCCGGGTCGGGCAAAGGGTTTTTTCATTAGGAAATTCTCAGTAGCAGCCCGGAGTATGGATTTGTGCCCGGTTAATAGCAATAGGCTCGCCCCCTATTACATGGGACTATAACATAACTGGCGAAATGTGGGTGTACTATACACCTCTGCCTACCCCATCGGGAAAATACAGGCGTGATGTTATGTTATGTTATGTTATGTTAAAACAATGTTAATGTCAATCTACATTTCATTAAATAATCTAGGTATATCGCTGTAATTAAAACATTTGCACACCATTAATGGTAATACACGAAGAACATTTTACAATAATTTTATCACCTTTTTTACCTGTGTTATGCAAATAAATGTATTTGATTTGATTTGACTTGATTTGATCAAACGTTTATGCTTCAATATGCAAATGATTAATGTTCCGTGTGGTGCCGTACGTAAAGAATTGCACCACCATATCTTCTCATGGGTGTCGTAAAAGGTGACTAAGGGATTCACCAGAGGATGGGCAGCAGCGTTCTCTGAGTACTTTTGATCTGTACAATCAACCAACTGCGATCGCCAACCCGCCTGCCAAGCGTGGTGATTATGGCATATCCCCTCAAACTGCTTGGGGGAGGCCTATGTCCAGTAGTGGACGTCTTTCGGCTGAAATGATGATGATGATGACGATGATGATGCAAATGATTGATCTAGCTACTGATCTTTTTGTCTGCTCTAGATGCAGTTTTGACGTGAGCATTCAATTTATTCCCGGTTCCTTTATCGAATAAAGAACAGTTTTAATTAGCAAGCAAATTACGTAGGTAATTAATTCTGCGGCAAACGACTAGTGGATCGCTTATGAAAAGCGTCTTTAGCAATTTTACCAGCAATCTCTTCTGGCGGATAAGAGAATATTCAATAGAAATAATTGTTAAAGAAACGGAAGCCTAGTTTTAACCAATTATGGTTGTTTAAATATAGGAATCGGACCGCGAATCGGAAAACGCAGCGTAGGGTGCCCAGCCAGGTGGACTACTGACAACCTAGAGAACCCAGTTGGGGGGACTGAGTGCAAAAGGCAGAGGACCGAGTATTGTGGCGCAACTTGGGAGAGGCCTATGTCCAGCAGTGGACTGCGATAGGCTGTGTTGATGATGATGATGATAATGAAATAAAGGAATTGGCCATTAACCCTTCGTATGCGAACGCAGATCCACGCGAGACAATGAAATTTTAATCGCGTCATGCTCGTGAACGGGTGCCGTCTGTCGGGACAGGTCAGCTCCTACATACTATGGCAACTCTTAGGCAATATTCTCACTTTTAAACTCTTGTTCATTTTTGACATTAACCTACATTATACTCACATTATTTAGATAAATTCGATGTAATAAACAATGACCTTTTTTATAAAGAGTATATCCATTGAGTTTCTTGCCGGTTCTTTTTCATAGGACCCACAATTTGGAACCGTGCAACTAGAGCCTGACGTTTCAAAAGTAATTAGGTTTATTTGAAAAAATAAATTGAATTTTGATTTTGAATGTGTCTGAAACTACGACATACGAGAGATTGAATGTCTGCGACATAACTGAAGTCCACCCAACAGAACTAGTTAGTAAAATAACATTTTTTACGACATAAAATGAAGTTTTACAGCGGCCACGAACAGTAATCATCCCTAAGAGAGTAGGCCTAATCAAATAATAACCAAGACCTAAGTTTTTATCTCGAAATTTATCTCTATGATATATAAGGGCACGACCCAGCCAAGAGTCGTTATACTACCAATTAAAAGTTACTTAGGATTACTAATCAATAGAGAGTTTGGAGTTTGGGTCTCTAGCACGCTTGGTAGAGATGATAGAGCACGGTTAAAAAGTGGGAGAGACATTATTAATGCGCCGGTTGGCTTTCGGTAGAGCCGCTTTGTGAGAGGGAAAATATTCCAGTTTAAATCTCAGTTTTACGTTGGGTGGGACCATTTTAGCTGGGGAATAATTTTTCACTTTTTCTGCGTATGCCATATATTATTTACAGTAGGTTTTGTTTGCGGTTTTGCTTTGCGGATAAATTGGTACTAAAAAGTTTATCTGCTTCTCCTTGATTTAATATTCTCTCGAGTCAAAATTATTTACAACCCATTACGCTGGAAGAGTGATAGGGTAACAAAGAAAGACGTAAACTTTTGATTCTTTGAACTTTGTGTTGGGTTAAAAAGTATTTTTACCAGAAGAATATCTTGAAACTAATACCAGCTTGGAAGTGCGTTAATTTTATTTTTTTAAGTTTTTTTTAATTTTATCTTAGAAATTTCAAGAGTAGTTCTTTGTTATTTGTTTTCTTCATTGGATTGTGTTGGCAATTTACTTAATATCTAAAATTGCTAAGCCCACAATGTATAAAAGCATTTTTTTTTTGTATAGTGAAAACTTCAAACACCCCAAAAAGATTTCCATAAGAACTATCTATTTTATTTTTCTAAACCATAGAATGACAATGAAAGAAAAAGAGAAAAAAGTTTTATTTCCGCACTTAGTTTGACGTACACAACAACGTATGACTAAATGGCTTGTACATAATTCGTTCTAAGAGATGAAAACACACACACACACACACGTTTCAGAGTTACTTTAAGCCTTTAAGGTCCCCACTAGGAAATAGAGAAAGTGAAGGATGCCGTGCAGGGGCTACCTGAATCACGGAAACTCATCAAGCTGAACTTCTTGACCTTAAGGACCTATTCACGACCCGCTGATGCACTTAATTTAATCATAATAACCAAACCAAAAAAACGACAACCTCTGTGGTCTAGTGGTTCGAGTGTCGGACTGCTAATCACGAGGTCGTGGGTTCGATTCCCACAGGACACAAATATTTGTGTGATGAACATGAGTGTTTGTGTTGGTCTGGTTGTTTCTTATGTATTATAAGTATGTATTTACAAAAATAAATAAATTATATAAGTATTATATCCAATGTCTAGTACCCATAGCACAAGCTCTGCTTAGTTTGGGACTAGATGGTGATGTATAAAATGTCCCAAAAATATTTATTTATTTATAAATTGTGTTTTTCAAACTTTTTTGGTTTACTTTTAACATGGTATAAAAACTATCCCAATCAATTTTCCCAGTGACCCTGAACAAACAATTTTCAGGTTTGCACTATACTAAAGTCCGTGTGGTGCCAGACTTAAAGAATAGCACCAACCTTATCTCTTCTTATAGGTGTCGTAAAAGGCGACTAAGGGATTCACCAGAGGATGGGCAGCAGCGTTCTCTGAGTATTTAACCAACCAACTGCGATCGTCAACCCGCCTGCCAAGCGTGGCGATTATGGCATATCCCCCCTTAATTGGGGGAGGCCTATGTCCAGTAGTGGACGTCTTTCGGCTGAAATGATGACTATACTAAAAATAATCTTGCATAAACAACAGTTAAAACAAAACATATCATAAACCTCAAAATCAAAAAGCAAATTAAACAGAAATGGCCACTGAAACCGGAATCACGGGTCACTAAATTTATTTCACTATTAATGTTTGCGTGACAACGTAGTCCGGTTATTTATACCGGTAATTATCACTTGTTTGTTCCCAACTCGATGCCCAGTTAAGCTCTGCCCGCCCTTTCTTGGGCAGTCGTAATATTTTATGGCCAAACTTAGATGATCTATGAGCTGGGCAGTGGGCAGAACTATTTAGAGCATTTGGCCTTGATAGGGTCGAACGATAGTAAAATGGAAATTATTTTGTAATAATAGTTGTTTAATATCAAAAGGGGCTCGTGGCTAAGTAATAACTGACTAGATTGTAAGATCTATGAGGTTAAGCTACGCTAGCTGCAGTGAATACTTGGATTGGTGACCATTTAATTGCACATCGATACCCCTCCATGCCTCGGAGAGCATGTTAAGCTTTCGGTCCCGGTTGCCTTACGGATATCTATGGCAGTCGTTTTGTGTATGTGTGGCAAAATAAATGGTTTAAATGGTTTACAGATAGTCAGAAGATCGAAATTCTGACAACTGGTCTAACCGTAGGATGTCGGTATTACCCTACCTAGCTGGGTTGCGTGGGTCTGATGGCAGTCACTCCGTGTAAAATTCTGTAGTTCTGGCGCATTTGGTTGCTTGGAAGCTGACCCGAACATAGTTGGGAAAAAGGCTCGAAGAATGATTATCTATGATATGCTTGACTGTACTGTAACCCAATCTGCCGGTAAATACTAATACTAAGCCTTTTTTTTGCGGTTAGTTTGTTGCTTCGAATATCGCATCGTGTGCAACATATAGGCAGAGCTTGCAGCCTCCCACAGGCTGGACGTGCTGGCTTAAGAGTAACATTCCTGATAGATTCTCTAAGTGGACGTGGAACATGGCTCAGCATTCTTCATCATCATCATCAGCCTATCGTTGTTCACTGGTGGACATAGGCCTCTCTGCACGCCACTGACTTCTATCCTCGGCCACTCTAACCAGTTTCTACCAGCCACCTTGCGTAGATCGTCTCTCCACCTAGCCTGAGGGCGTCCTACGCTAAGTTTTCCGAAACACGGTTTCCATTCTAGAACACATCTACCCCAAACGTCATCGGTTCTTCGGCTAATATGGCCGGTACACTACCACTTCAGCTTGCTTATCTTATAGGCTGTGTCGACAACTTTGGATCTCTGTCGGATCACCTCTTTTTGAATCCGATCCCGCCGTCAGCCTAGATCCAGGCCTTGTCCCAGCGTTCTTAGATGATTCTTATTCCTGTGGAGGAACGAGATATCATGCTCCTCCAACAAAAAGGGAGGATCCTCCGACAAGTCTGGGTCTACGCCTGGCGGGCTACTGCCGAACGGTTGATGTTGGGTGCTTGTATATAATAATATACTAAGTTGCGTGTCATACTCTGCTTGCGCGATTCAGGATTTGTGTCGTCATCGACTACGTCAGTGTTAGTTGCCATGTAGCGAGATAGATGTCGCTACATTCCTAAATACCGTTTCAAGATTTTTCGATATTTACTACATAAAAACTTAATATTCCGTATGTTTATTATTTATTATTATTTATCAGGCTGTAGTGTCTCACTGCAGGGCAAAGGCCTCCCTTTTCTTTTTCCACTTGTCCCTGTCTTTTGCCTTCTGGGGCCAATCCTTCAGATAGGAGTCAAGTTCGTCCCGCCATCTCCTTCTGGGCCTGCCGCGTTGTCGTTTGCTGCTGTCTGGAATCCACTGTGTGGTTGTTTTCGCCCATAGCTCCTCCGGCATGCGGTAGATGTGACCAGCCCAGTTCCACTTAAGCTTGGCAGCTGTTTGGCCTACATCAGCAATTTGTGTTTTGGATCGCAGTATAGAGTTTCTTACGCGATCAGTAAGTCTAACCGTATGTAACCTACAATAATAATTATGATTCATGCACAGACATAGTAAAAAATATAGACCAAGTGCTGCAAACAATCATAGTGAAGCCAACAAAACCGTGCGTGCTCCTCCGTGTATAAAACAGCGCTCACGCACAAACATGCACCTCAAACCGTGCTCACTGCTCTCAGTACACATGTCGCGGCATCGTCCAGTAAGCATCGCCAAAAACAAACATCTTTCAGGTGCATGTGTGGGCGTGAACGCTGCATTATTTATTTATTATATTCTTTATTATACATTACACCAAACGAAAGCAAAGACAACAGTTTACAGAAAGATTAAGTAAGTACAATGGGCGGTTTTATCGCACAAGGCAATCTCTTCCAGACAACCTTTGGATGGACTAGAAGAATGGGAACCGATCGTGGGTAGGTACAGTGTAAAAACAGGTACGTTTCGTACATAATATACCTACTTAAATATAATAATATAAAGGTGGTTTGTACACGGAGCACTTCGTTTATATTTTTTACTGTCTTTGGATTGAATTCCAGTAAAAACATACCAAGCTTTCGATACGTGTATTTCGGTATGACGTCAACTATTAATACGGTAACTCAAAAGTTTACAGTGACATTCAAACTCTTAAACAACTTATAACTCAAACGAAACCTTTCATTTTCAAATGAGTATGAAACCAAACAAATATTTTACCAAACTTCCAAAGGTTTCTTCAACAACACAACCGCGGTAAAAGCTACAGAGTTATTTGGTTAAAATATAGTTGAACGAATACAAAAAGATCCTATATTTCGACACAAACTAGAAATAATGTTTTAAGAATCCTTTGGAAGAATAAATAGAAGAAGTTATCCCATTTCCTAAAAGCCTAGGTTGTTCCAGTAAAGCCTTTCTTTATTTTAATTTCGGTGAAATCTGAGAACTTCAATAAACTTTTGATTATAATATAAAACAGCCTTTTTAATATCAAAGATTTTCGTTACTTTTGAGATTGTTTAATTTAAGAATATCAAGTAAAAAGGGGTAGCTAATAGCCAATTTCCCGACAGTTCTCAACCGTTTGAATAGTTTCTAGCTTCAGGAATAAATCTGCTGTATGATTGTTTTTTTTAAATGGTAAAGAATGGTGAAACGAGCTAATGAAAGGTCCACCTGATGTTAAACGGTTACCTTTGCCCAAAACAACTGCAATACCACCTAGGCTGTTGCTTGAATGGTACCGCAAGTCGGCTCGCCAAACTGAGACATGAAGATGGAAAGTCGCATGTGATTGTAATTTCACCGGCACCTGTACCCTTTGGACTAGAACACAGCAATGATGGATCACTGTTTGGTGGCAGAAATAGGTACAAATAATACATTAAGTACCTAATATTTTAGTATCACACCTCACACATTATGCATTAGAAGAGCCTCCACGAGTGACGATATTTAACTGATCGTCCGGCGCACTCTGGTCAGTCAGCCCTGCTAACAACCTGCCGACTGACTAATATTTTTCCCAAGGCATGAACTATTATCGTTATGTGGCTCATGTCGACAAGAAGAAGAAGACCTCTCACGACGGGCTTCACATGGGAGTAAGCAAAAAAGCGAAATTCCAAACCTAAAGATGTAGAAGCATCCATAAATATTTTTGATTACTTACAAATTTGTTTGGCCAAAACAAACCTGTCAATACTGCACATGACTAAAATGCACATGTTACGCTGGTCAGCGGGTGTCACACTGCAAAATACTATAGGGTACGTAACGTCACATCAGAGTAAGCTACAAAGTTGCGCCCATTACTGAAAGGTCAAAGAGCGACGCTTTCTATGGTATGGACATGTGCTCCACCGCCCAGAAGACCACGTGGTACGAGCAGCCCTTGACCTGCAAATGAAGACGCGACCGTGGAAGACCCCCCACCACCTGACTATCGATAGTCTAGAGCAAACATTCCCAAATTGGGCGATAACGCCCCCTTGTGGCCACTGCAGGCATAAAGGGGGGTGGTAATAGGCCCAGAAAAAAAATGGGGGCATTGTGTAAAGGCTTGGGGGGCGATTTGTAATTTCATCTAGCTAGGAGGACTCTTAGACACTGACTGAACTCTCGACTTTCGAGTAGACAAAATAAGTTTGGGAACCACTGGTCTAGAAGAACTTGAAGGAGAGCAAGATCTAAGCCGCGACCGCGTGGGATAGAAATAAATGGAGGAGGCAGACAAGGAGAGCCGACCCCAAATAAAATCAAATTAAAAAAAAAAAAAAAAAACCTTATTACAGGCACTTTTGAAATGTCAGGCTCTAGTTGCACGGTTCCACATTGTGAGTCCTATGGAGAAGAATCGGCAAAAAACTCCATGGATATACTCTTTTTTATACTCTTTTTAGAATAGGTTCATTCAAGTAATGTAAGTATAATGTAGGTTAATGTCAAAATAAACAAGAGTTTAATTAAAAGTGAGAATATTTCCTTTAGAAATAAACTTAAAAAGAGTTGCCATAGTATGTAGGAGATGACCTGTACCGACAGACGGCACCCGTTCACGATAGCGGGATACGGTTAAAAGAAAGAAGAAGAAAACTATTTTTTTTTGGCCTGAGATGAACCTAAGACCTCACGATCTACAGCCATATTCACGGCTACCAATGAGCCAGCAATCCTACATTACCATAAACTAGATATAAGGGACAGATCGAACGTCGAAAACACCTGCGAAACATACATATTTACAGATACTGAGCATGTACTCATGATATTTGCATGTATATGCATTGAACATGATTCTGTCAACGCCTGTATCGTGATACCTTACCATATGTAGGTATCTTCATGCCTGTATCTTGGTACCTACTTACTGTATGGTTACCGCAAATACCTGTACCTCGGTGCAGCATGGCACGTCCAAATAATCCTACAAGCTTCCGTAGAAAAGGCAGCTGTTTAGAAATGCCTCTGTGAAAACATATAGGTACGTCATTGGGACGGGGACGCTGTAGAAGGCTGATAGTGAGGCCGGTTTAGTTGCATCAGTTCTTCGTATACAATTTTTACTGAAAATCTCTTAAGGGGACGTACTGAAGTACTGCGATTTTAAATTCAGATGTGTCTTTCATTTGCATGCCAATTATGGTAAATGCGCCAAACTGAATTGTTCCTGACACCTGTATCTACCACATAAGCAAATAAATAAATAGAAGAGTTTAGACGCAAGTTAACATATATACAAGAGCCCAACATCAACCGTTGGGCAGTAGCCCACCAGGCACAGACCCAGCCTGGTCAGAGGATCCTCCCTTTGTGTAGGAGGAACATGATACCTCGTTCCTCCACAGGACCAACACTGAAATCGAGAAAAATACAGCTGTTCCCTAAATTAGTGTTCACATAAATCGACAAAATATAGGGAATGATTTCAGGGTTTGTCTCAAAGCAAAAGTTGTTCATACTGATGAGTACAATGACCCCTTAAGAGGTTTCAGTTATTTCAATAACACATTGTATAAATGCATACGTATATTCTATGAAGTCTTGTACCTATAATAAATGTGTATATAATCCATTATAATAAAACAAAGTTTAAATCGCGTATATTATTTAAATATATACATAATAATAATATATATTTATGATATTGTGAGTGATTACTGCGTGCATCGAAACGATTTTAATTAATAATATTGTACGGTAGATTAAAATATATTTTTAGAAATATATGTAAAGACGCTTGTCATCTTAGTCTACATGCGACCACGAAATGCTGCAAAGCTTTCGAAACGTCAGGGAAACCAATTTAAATAATATACGCGATTTAATCCGGTTAAACTTTGTTTTATTATAAAGTGTAGTTATCGCGAAAACCTAAGAAGTTATTGTGTATATAATCCATTGTGAGAGGAATAAATGAATAAATTATTATAATTATTATAACATTTAAAATAAAAAATATAGCGTGAATTCCAAGTTCAAATGAGATCTAAGTGCTTATAAATATCAATTTAGTAAATTTTGAGATTACAATACGAAATATACAAACCGACAACGTCATATTTTAAAAAGATTATATCTATACATTCATGTTTATTTTACTTGTTTCTTGATAGCATTACAATTTAAGTAGACGATCATTGGGCTCATCTAATATTCAAGCATACATAATATTGCTGCAAAATTAGCTAAAATAATATTGAACCCTGAATGGGAACCGTTTCGATATAAATGTGTTCATTTTCAGAATAATCAAAATATTCTGCGTAGATAAACGGAATTATTAAAATAAAAATAATAAATAAATATCTTTGGGACATTTTTACACAGCACCATCTAGTCCCAAACTAAGCAGAGCTTGTGCTATGGGTACTAGACAATGGATATAATACTTATATACTTTTTTTTTGAAATACATACTTATAATACAGAAGCAACACCCAGACCAACACAAACACTTATGAAATGAAAATGAAATGAAATCGTTTATTTTCCAGATTATTACATCCAATAATTATAACAACTGCCGTCTGGCTTACAATAGATTACAAATAGGTACAAATAAACAACGAATATATACTAATTAAGTGATCGGTGTGTGATAGGACTGCCACTTTTGGTGTAGGGGGCTGTAGTCCCAGTCACGCACTGCGGCCACCAAGGAGTTGGCGGAACGATACACGGCGGTGCGTGCGGCGGCCGAGCGGCTCCTTAGCAGCGCCTGCCAGCCGGGCGCGCGGCCCGCGGTAAACATGCTACTCGCGCTGCAGCACCGAGGCAGTCGATAAATCGCGCGCCACGCGTCATTATACTGCACACGCATGTCGCTCAGTGCAGCCTTTGTGTAATTGGTCCACAGCTCGACTGTGTACACACTGGTACAATAACTGGTGAACAGCTGTGCCTTCACGACGTCGCTACAACGGCTGAACCGCCTGGCTAGCATGTTGCCACGCACTGCGGTGGCGCGACGCTGTCTTTCTATATCGGCGTGGTCGGATAGGTCGGCTGTTATTATATGGCCTAAATACTTGACCATGTTGACTTTTACAAGTGCGGTGCCGTCAAGTTTAAGTGGTGGTAGGTCCGGCCAGCTGTTTGGGCTGTCGAATACCATGTACACAGATTTGTCTGCGTTGTACTTCATGTTGTGGTATTCTGCGTAGTTTTCACACTCTGCTAACAATTTGCGCATCGCCGATATCGATGGCGCTAGAAGTACCATATCATCGGCATATGCAATGTGGTTTATAAAGGTGCCGTTAATCGAGCAGCCTACACCTGTTTGATTGAGTTTGTCCGATAGCTCATCCATGTAGAGGTTGAATAGTGCAGGGGACATGCTTCCGCCTTGTCTTACTCCACATTTAAGGCCGGAGGGCGTTGACAGCTCGTTCTTCCATCGGACTTGATTTTTCTGCTGCTGGTACCAGTTTTTCAGTACCCGGACTATTTGGTCAGGAACCTCACGATCTGACAGCTTTTGCCAAAGCAGGTCATGGTCAACGCGGTCAAATGCCTTGCTGAGATCTAGATAGCAGGCTATTACTGAGGTGCTTCTACTTTTATAATATCCTACAACCTGCTTGAGTACATAGATTGCCGTACTAGTTGATACGTGGCTTTTAAAGCCGTATTGGCAGTCGGAAGATTCTATAAAAGGAGCCGCTTGTTTGTGTAAAATTTTCTCCAGCAATCTGGCTATGATATTCGCTAGTGCGATAGGGCGATAGTTACTAGCGCTGGATATGTTCTTTCTTCTGTTTTTACATATCGGAACAATTACTGTGTCTGTGAGGGCTTTTGGTAAGTATCCAGTTTCAATAATATTAGAAAATAAGATAGACAAGACGTGGTACATCCCTAGACCTCCGTATCGTATGTGTTCGATAGTCAAGCCATCTAACCCTGGTGACTTTCCACCGGCTGTTTGTTTCACTGTATCCACTATGTCCTGTATAGATATTGCTGTAGTACTGTCGTCCTGAGTCTCTTTTAAATTGTACGTATGTATCGAAGCGGGCGCAGGTTGGCAGAATATATTATTAAAACTATCGGCAATTATAACTTATGGTCATCACACAAATATTTGTGTCCTGTGGGAATCGAACCCACGACCTCGTTATCAGCAGTTATATCTAGCTGATCCCCGCGGCTTCTCTTGACGTGGTATGATAATTTAAAGTATCACATGAGTTAATCCAAGACATAGTCTATCTGTGTTCCAAATTTCATTCAAATCCATTCGGCTGCTTACGCGTTTTTAAAACACAAACGCCCAAACATCTTCAGTTGGATTAAAGGCACGACACTGCGTTAATAACGGCGCCGATATTATCGCATGCGTTATTGCGATATTGATTTTAGTAAATTTTGTATTGAAACTCACGTTACTTTAAACACTACTGCGAGAATAATGACGAGATAAAAGTTTCTGATCTTGGTTCCTACGATATGGCGATATATATTATTTTTTTTTTTTTTTTTTTTTTCAAATACAAATATTTTTTATTTGTTAAACTTGGACTAGATTACATGGAAGGATTTTAGCACAGGCTTACAATTTAAGTACTTATTTAATCTAGTTCTATGTTTTATTCTATGTTTTTGTACATTTTATATTGTGCCGCCTACAATCTTAAACACATACATACATACATACATATTATCACGCCTGTTTCCCATTGGGGTAGGCAGAGACTATGGATTTCCACCTGCTACGATCCTGACACACCTCTTTCGCTTCATCTACGTCCATTAACCTCCTCATGCATGCTCGTCGGTTTAGAAAACTCTTAACCTGGCATTTTTTGAGAACGTCCGCGATTTGATCGCGATACGTTCGCTGAGGTCGTTCCCTTCCAACTCTTCCATCCACACTCGCTTCGTATAATTGTTTCGTTTTTTGTTTCAATCTCCTCTCGTTCATCCTCTCGAATCTTAAACACAGCTGCGTTAATAACGCTAGTAGGACACAATTTGGTTTCTACGTCAGTCCCACAACGATATTCTGTGTTATATTGAATAGCACACACGTTGGAAATACCGTAAAATAAAAACGCAGCTGGTGTGCCAAGGACGCAAAACGCATAATCGCAATAACGCATGCAATAATATCGACCGTTATCAGCACACGTATCGCTACACTACCGCAATAACCAAATGTCGTACTGTGATTTGAACATTAGTGTACCAAGACCTTATTGGTCTAGTGATTCCAAGTGCAACTACGGAATCCGAAATTATTGGTGCAATACCGAAGCTGAGCTAAGTGTTAAACTTAATACAGTTTTAGTGTAAATAAACTCTCTCAATGGAAGCGCGAAGTTTGGAATTGTATCTGATGTATGGTATTATGCTTGTATTCAGTTATTAGAGTTAATATTATTATTATTCAAACATCCTAATTCAGCATTTACAGTTGACTGCATGACAGTGGTAACACTTCAATTGCTCATGAAACTCCAGAAAATTGGCATCAGAGGGCTACCTCTCGATATTTTTGAAAGCTTCTTAAGTGATCGTTCGCAAACGTTAAACTAGGCCACTATACGAGCAAGGAAGAGAGTCTAAGCTACGGGGTGCCACAGGGTAGTGTCCTTGGACCTACCCTGTTCCTATTATATATCAATGACCTTTGCAGATTGCCCTTAACCAACTCCAAAATTATAATATACGCAGATGACACAACAGTACTCGTTCATGGTAAGGATTGGCGTGAAACCCGCACCCATGCTGAGTCTGCCTTGCAGATGGTTATGGACTGGCTAACAAACAACCTGCTGACTCTGAATCTGGATAAAACCAAATTCATTACGTTTGCGCCAAATAAAGCATCACAGCCAGTTTCTCCTTTCACCCTAACTGCACACAAATGCCCTATTGCTAGTACTGACTGCAGATGTGATAAAATTTCGCGCACAAATAATATAAAATATCTCGGTGTAATCATCGACAGTACAATGTCATGGAAAGAGCATATTGGGTCACTAGTCTCGCGGGTTAGAAAATTGATATATGTGTTTAAGAACCTAAGATCATCTGCCGATTTTCCCACACTAAAAACAGTCTACTACGCACTGGCGTACTCGATTGTAAACTACTGTATTACAGCTTGGGGTAGTTCTGGTAAGTGTTTGATGCTTCGTCTAGAAAGGGCACAGAGGGTGGTCCTTAAGGTTATGACACATAAACCCATTCGTTTTCCTACCCAAGAACTGTATACCCTTTGCAAATTACCCACGGTTAGACAGGTTTTTCTTCTAAACACAATTTTACGCAAGCATTCCGAACTTTCTTTTGACCTTAATCTCAGTCGACAGAAACGCAGATCAGATAGAGTGTGTCAGGTAGAACTATCTACTATTGTAATAGTAAAACGGCAATATAATTTCATAAGCTCCACTTTATATAACAAAACAAACAAAATCCTTAATATTTATTCTCTTATACGACGGGAATGTAAAACTGTCACACACCAATGGCTCAGTTCACTAACTTATGAAGAGTTAGAAAATCTTATAACATAAGTATCGGCATTTTCCTTCCTTCCGAGTACACCACACGCACACAAAAACTTACACACCACAAAACTTACAATGACACAAAACACAATATCCGAACACACTTAACATTATTAAATAAAAATAGAATATATATATATATATAGGTATATATAATTAAAATAAATTTAAGATAATACCTATACTTACCTACCTATACTGTTATTGTTGATATTTGTTTTTGATATAGGTAATGTTGGATACTGTCATCTCCACTCTTTGAGGTGGGCGCTAATAACTGCGACACAGTTCTCTGAACTAATGCAGCTGTTAACGTACACAAAATATGTAAATCAGTTTGTTCCAATAAAGAATTTTGATTTTTTTTGGATTCGAAAACCGCACTTAATGCTTACAAAATAAAGGTGCTGTCAATGTCAAAGTGCTGTCAAAGTCACTGACGTGCGGTCGACCGTACCTACCCTTTTTTACGTGACAAATACCTAATTTTGACATCACAGCAATATTTGTGCGTGCTGCATTATGTCAAAAGATACGGAGCAATGAACATTGTAATCAACATGATTACGATTACGAGTGAGTTACACAATTGGGCAGCTGATCCACACATGGATTCAAGAAATGAAAAGTCTAGGCCGAAAACGATCTCAGACCTTGATCTAAGCGTTAAATCGGTAGGTTATCACTGCTGGTGATAGTGAAAAGAAAAGAAAATTATGCTTCTATTACCTCATATACCAAAGCAGCTGTTCATACCGTTATGAACAGAAACCGTGAAGAGCATACCTATACCAAAATAGCCAAGTATTTCAAATCCAACCTCAGTCATTACTCATCCGGCGTCGAGCTTCATTGTGACCGGGAGACAAATTGAGGATACGTCATAATTTGGTACCGAACGCACCGAAGATTTGGAACATTCGCGTCAAATTGTTCAGTCACTATTCACTATGTATAACTGTTGGCAGTAATATATTGGGTTTTTTTTATATTATTTCTTTGGTAATACAAATTGTTTGCGGATATCACAATTCTGTCAACTATTGAGACTTCTTCTATTAAATATATAATATTTTATTTACAAAATAAGTAATATGCTGTAATATGTTACAATTCAGATGAACATTGATCTCCAAACTAGGTTAACCTGTATCTTGGGGACCACCTCCCTTAGTTAAATTATACAAACCGTGACATAGTTTACATTAAAACATAATAGATAGATGGTTTGACATCAATTTGATTTGACAAAGTCATTAATAATACCTAATGAAAGCATGCAATGCAACTATAGGTGGCATGTATGTATGCGCGTGCGCATTTCACACGGAGTGACTGCCATCAGACCCCTGCAACCCAGTTACTGGGTAATACTGACATTCGGAGGTTAGACCAGTTGTCAGACTTTCAGGCTTCTGACTACCCGTAACAATTGCCATATATATTCGTATAACAACCGGGACCGACAGCTTAACGTGCTCTCCGAGGCACGGAGGGGTCTCGATGTCTAACGAAACGGTCACCCATCCACAGACTGACCGTGGCAATTGCAGTTTATCCTTGCAGATCGTACAATCCGCGCAGTCATTGCTTCGTACAAGCCCCTGTACTCATAGTCATATGTTTCTTCTCGTGGCTTGGGTCTGATAGATATTATTGGCGGTTTAAAATCAGTTGATACGAAGATATTGTTGCTTCTGATTGTACCACAGCAGGCCGCTTGTAAGTTTTGGCTTCTGTATGATTTTTATTCATGTGCCAGTAGTCTGCAAACATGTTAGCACTTCCCTACCCAGCAACAAGGCCTGTATGTTTTCACAAAACAACATGTAGGTACATATCACGTCTCCACAATAAAATGCTTAGAAACTTCTGTGAATACAAAGCGTTTACCGCGATATTTGGCGTTAGGAACACCCCAGCACCTCTGTTTTGTACCCTTCAAGGGATTACAAAAGATATGACTACCTACCTTTTTACTTTAGCCTCTTTTCTCCCACTCCAGATAACATCCCCATTTACATATTATTCAGGCAAATAGTCATTTATATAAAGTTTAGGATATAAATGAGCATGACAGTTGAATAATGAAGGCTAGGTTATTTGTCACCAGTATTTCAAAGTTCGTTTTCATCTAGAATGGAGCTGGAGAATCTGTCTTGTAATTAAGAGGACGCTCCGAAAAAATAGTTCCCACGCTAGCTCCTCCCTTACACCCCACCACCCGCTAGCTACACTTGTCACTCACCGCTAATATTGAAATATAAAGTCAAGACAGAGAACAGGGAAACCATGGAATTGCCTACTAATATTTATGTTTTTTTTCACACCACATTAAAATTAGAATTTCATTACAATTTGTTTATAGTATACAATTAAAACTTGAACGGAACATCAGAAGGCCATTTCTCGTAATTAAAAACGTTCAAAATATAGTTCCAAACTAATCTCAATCTCCTGACAGTAGATGTTTCTGATTGCCGTTTGTTGGTGACATTAATGAACTAGGTGTTCAAATTACTCAGTGCGCCTATATACAAATTTAAATGAATAATTATACAAAAAAAAAAAAAAACTCACCTGACCATTTTTGTCCTTTTTCCAGAAATGTTCTTTTCTTGTCAATTGCTTCATCAATACTACCCATTTTAAAAGGAGCTAGAGCACATTTTACTTCTACAACCATATCGTCAATGATACCTTCAGGCGTGGCTCCTAAAAAGGGATATTTTTCGTCTATGTAGAGGCCATATTCCATAATTTCAATATTTTGTAATTGTGATAATTGCTCTAGTGCCACTGCTTCATATTGTCTTCCGTACTGTATGGAGGAGACATGGGCAATTGGTGTGCTGTAAAGTATGTTTCTTATTATATTTCTACAGCTTTGAGTCCTTCTACGTTTTATTACTTTACCAAAATTTGATACGGTCAATAAGTTGCGTCTAAGCTCAAACCACTCACTGCACTGAATTCGTAAAACTGTATGTTGACTAATACGGTTACGTTCTTATTCAGTCTTACGCAAATTATCTATAAAAGTTTCCTTTGACAGTTTGAAAGTTTCTGGATCGATATCTGGCTGCTCTGCATTTTGATTCTTTGGCAGCGTAATTCATTTGATATGAAACGGCGGCACCAACACCCATCTACTATGCCTTCAATCATCGGGATGCCATCTTTACTGACGCGACCTTCTTTCAAAGCGACTTCTCTTTCTGTCTCACCAGCCCTCTTCATTTCACCCCAAGCTGTTTTCTCCCATTCTTCTGCAATTTCGTCTTGCATTTTTTTTTTGTTTATTTCGTTTAAGCCGACTGCAGATGTAAATTATTTTAATTGAGCATATCCACCGCCACTTGCCATAATTCCAGCTACGGCTTCTTTATTTATGTCCCAATCTCAAATCAATCAATATTCAATATTAAATTCTTTGTTGCAGATTAAACAATTTAAATTTAATCGCAAATAGAGTCCGTTTTGACGTTCAGAAACCACTTCAACAGAACTCAACCCACAGTTAAAAAGGGCGTCGTGATCGGCGATAGCTTACAAATTATCGAAAAACGTTGTGTGTTCACCATCCGTCTCCCACTTAGTATTTTGCTTTCCTAAAACGAAGGCGTAGATGTTAGTATAATCACAAGAAATATTATTAAAGTTAGTATCCCTCTTGGATACTTTGAAACAGAGTTGCAAAAAACAGGAAATTTTATGTTGAATGGGATATTGCGTTCGCCTTGGTTAGACATTGACAGCTTGTTTTTTAAAAAAATATCTCATCGTACGCAAAAGTACGATAATTATGACGTTTGAAAATCATTTCGTAGAAATACTACAAATTATATACGCTAGACCCTTTCTTTCCCGTCCCGGCTTGGCACAATTCAAGTAGGTGAGCCCCTTATCCCCGTGCGGCCTAACGTTGGCCGCATCGACAAGGACCAGCGGCCGTCAGGGATACGAGGACGTTTTCTGGCCCAGCACCCCACACGCTATACCCTAGATACATACATACATACTGGGTGTCAGGGAAACGCTTCCGAAAACGAAGATAGGTAATAGTGCTGGTGATACGAAACCACAAAAAGAAGCGATTCTTTTTTTAGATTTTTTCTCTTTTTTTTTGCATTTTTCATACATAACCAACCAGCTTTGGGCAGTTAAATAAAACTGATTTGCAAAAAAAACCTCATTTATTTACTTCTTTTTTTTAAGTTCGCAATGTAATTAAACAACTATATATGTATAATACTTGCATCTTAATAAGGAAAATAATCGATAAACCCATCCATACTAACTTGTCTTTTGTAAAAATATCACAAATTAGTAAACGAAGTCTTCGACAACCTAGCTTACTTGTACTGCCAAAGGTAAGAACAAACTTCGAAAAAAAAAGTATTACCTATGAAGGAGCAAAGCTATAAAATAAATTGCCATCTAATATAAAAAAATGAGCTCATTTAGTGGTTTTAAGTCTCAACTGTCTCAATATATAATAGAACATGTTTCACCTTCCTGTTGAGGCTATGAAACTATTGACTGAGTGTTCGGCGACCATTAGAATAAGTTTACTAAAATGTTAAAACTATTTTCATGTAAGTGGCATATTTTCTTCTTGAAAATAAATTTCTTTAAACCGAATTCAAATAAAATATCAGTTGGCGCTAGGGGTGAACGACATCCGCTCGCATACGCAGTCCGTGTCGTAGCGAACGTAGGTATGTTAGGTACGCGCGGCATTGATCCCGAGTTTTGTACGCTTTACATTTCGGGTTTGCAAAATACCAAATCACTAAAACAATGAGTATAAGGCTAATGGTTATTGGTATTCGATTGTGTTTAGCAGCCTAGTATAATAATAGCCTTTCAGTTTCGGGAGTGTTTCCCTGACACCCAGTACGTATTATCAAGCCGGTTTCCCATTGGGGTAGGCTGCCATCTCTTTTGTTTCATTTACGTTTATTAACCTCGTCATACATATACCTATTATTAATAAAAATACTTGTTTTTTACGGACAACATGATCCAAATATACAAACATGATGTTTATGTTGTATTGGTCGTAGGCCTGAAAAAAGTTTGTTACTTTGAAATCACTGGAAAAGCCCAGCACTGTGTACCGTACTAGGCCACTGTGATGAGATGACCTTTTTGACTTACTCATACGATAATTTTTCACATAATAACTCATAATTTAATTTTAGAACGTCAGTATGATGTCCCTGATGTAACGCTAATGAAAATCAGTTGAATTAAATGTTCCATAATTGCTGTTTTATTTGTTAATATAATACTTTGTTTAAAACATGTTTTAAACACATTGGCAAAAAAACATTGTTTTTTCCCTCGTGTTTTAAATCAGTTGGTGGTTATATTAATCAGATTCAATGGTGTTTAAAACATATGTTTTTTTCGTAACAACTCTGCTTTGAAAAGAAATATAATTATAAACATACCAAGTTAGTCGTATCCTGTAACAACTCCATTTTATTATACCTCTCAACAGTTTCAGGAAGAATATTTTCTTTGATCCCATCGTTTCTTGTATTTCCATTTGCCTTAAAATTAAATGTTTTATAACTAATGATGTGCATACCTACATCTCCAAAAAACTCAATCTATTTTATTTTAAAACGATTGTAGCCTAAAAAGTAAGTACCTAATATACAAGCTTCTAGTACTGGTGATGATTGGACGCTAAGAGTGGGGGGGCCTCGAAGCGTCTACTAAGCGACCCTGGGGTGGACAGCAGTACGTGGTGGTCACGTGCTACTGTGGGGGAAACAATATTGTTTTCCCGGGACGTGCCAAAGGCATAGCACTTGAGGGGCTCCGGCGCGGTCCAATAGAATTCCCGGAGCTCCTCGATTTTATGCAGAGGATGGCCACCGTGTGGTTTTAGTCGGTAAGAGGCCGACATACCCCTCCGCCGTCCCCACACGGAGGGAAACCATGAGTCTTTCAACAGAAAAAAAAGGTCTCCACCTTGATCAATTATATTATCAGTGTGATTAGCGCCAAAATTCAATGCTGGCAATCTAAAAAAAGTTAATTAATCATTTTTACATAGCATGGGTACGATGACAGTAGGACAAAACGATGCCTTATGAATAAGGGTAAAAGAGACTCCACTACAAAACATGTATTTGACACCTGATACCGTACCCATGCTATGTGAACAAGTTTATAGGTAGAGATTTTATTCTATTTTCAATAAATATGTTACGAGTTATGGCCATTTTCAATAAAAACACAATCGGTTGATTTGCTTACTCAATAAGAGTTTTGACATAACTTATTCAATCCTATCACAAGTTATGTCAAAATCCTTATTGAGTAAGCAAATCAACCGATTGTGTTTTTACTTTTTGTTTAGCGAGATTCCGTCCGCCTTTTTTATTCATCCAAGGTTTTACATAAGTAAACAAACAGTAAAGCACCCATGACATGACAATGACCAAAATGGCAGAGGCTATGGTGCCTTTTCTTTGTCTTGCAGACATTCAAGAATCGTGTGTAGGTAAACATACTTGTAATACATAAGAAACACGCAGACCAACACAAACATGTTCAACAAATAAATACTTGTGTCTTGTGGGAATCGAACCCACGACCTCGTGACCAGCAGTCGCACACTCGAACCACTAGACCACAGACGTAGTCAAAGTAGTAGTTATAGTTTCATTTCAAGTTTGGCCCTCTCCTAACCTATTCCATAAATTCACGCTGTATAAACCGCTAATACAATATTTCGTGTGTTATACCTACTCAAGTTGTACAATTTTACACTATACATACCCACTTTTCTTTACGTAATAATACTGGAACTAGAAGTAAATTTATTAGTTCAACTGGCGACTCCGGTAGTATCTCTGTTCCGAACAAGTAAATTGCTTCCTATAAAGAAAACGTTTATATTTTAGTTTTATTAAAGCTAAAATAATAATAATACATTTTTAGAAATAAAATAGATAATAATGCACTTACCTTTTAGATTGTCTAGCGATCATACTTGCTTCTTTATAACGTTTAGCTATTTTTCTTTTTGAAACATATTTTCTATTAATTTTATTACCCATGACACTAGTAAAAGACGTCAACGTCTGTCAGAATGATTTTTAAATATTTTATGCTTGTTTTATGGCTATAAAGTCTTTTTTGTTTACGGTATTAAATATTTTCGTAAATTCGTGACAATTCACGCATAGACGCGACAGACACAGACCCTTCCTCTATAGCGCAATGCGCGGCACTGAAGGTGAGCATTGCGATTTGCTCTCGTAAATTTTATGTTAGCTGCAATAGAGCTCACTTTCAAATAAATCATTCTCGCGCGTTTTACCGCGGAAGTAAAGGCCGTAAGTCTCAAAACAATTTTCGTTTATTACATAAATAATAATTAATCAATAGAAATTTCCTTAAAGCTGTATTTAATATACTTTATTATCTGCCTATCTCCATAAATTTTATATACCTAACTTAAATAATAACGGAGAAATATTCGGAAAATCTCTAAAAACGCATGATTTTGAAAAATTAAAAGCATCGAAAAAAAAACAACGAATCATGTAACTGGGATAGTCAAACGGTAGATAAAGGTTCAAAATAACATATGTTTAAATTTGAAATTCATCAGGCATGTGTACGACTCGGCATATGTTTCCGAAAAGTCACCTCATTTTGGGAGCCTAGTCTTAAGGAAGACATTGACATTCTTTGGATGCTTCTTATCTTGTTAGTGTAAACTTTGTCGACGTTGAACAACGTGCTATTTAAAAATATAGATATGTCATACCGTAACGAGGAGCTCGTAGCAAAGCAACGACTGCGCGGATTGAACGATCTGCAAAGTTAAGCAGCACTTGCCACGTTCAGTCTGTGGATGGGTGACCGTTTAGTTACACATCGAGACCCCTCCGTGCCTCGGAGAGCACGTTAAGCTGTCGGTCCCGGTTGTCACACGAATATCTATGGCAGTCGTTACGGGTAGTCAGAAGCCTGAATGTCTGACAACTGGTCTAACCTCCGAATGTCAGTATTACCCAGTAACTGGGTTGCGGGGGTCTGATGGCAGTCGCTCCGTGTAAAATACTGATGTTCAGCCGCATCTGGCTAGACTGGAAGCCGACCCCAATATAATTGGGAAAAGGCTCGGAGGATGATGATGATGATGTCATACCGTAACAAAACGAACGAAAAAATTTTTTCGTACACAGCGGCAGCACAATACAGATAAATTATTACAAAGTAAGTAAGTTGGTTACTTCCAAGTTACTTTCGCGTCAAAATTGGAACACTTTCTGTGCAAACATATCATCATTTTAGTTTTTTTTTTCAACGGTCACGCTCGGTGCCTTACTTGACGCGGATTTATAGAAAAACGTCCCAATTCGGACGTTTTCGAGTATTCCGATTGTATGCGCTAGTAACACATCTGTACTTTTAAATATCATTGACGATGAGTTAACAGAGAGTTAATGCAAAAACAAAAATTTGTATTAAGTATTACCATAGTTCAACGATTTATATTTTTTTCAATTTCAAATTATCTTACTAATATTATAAATGCGAAAGTATTGGTATAGATCAAAGACATTAATTATTTGTTTGTTTCTCCTCCAATCACGCTGAAACGGCTAAACGAATTTGGATATTTGGCACACAAATAGATCATAATATAACATAACATCACGCCTGTATTTCCCCGAAGGGGTAGGCAGAGGTGTATTACACCTACATTTTTCCAGTTATGTTATAGTCCCATGTAATAGGGGGCGAGCCTATTGCCATCAACCGGGCACAAATCCATACTCCGGACTGCTACTGAGAATTTCCTGATGAAAAAACCCAATAACACTTTGCCCGACCCGGGAATCGAACCCAAGACCCCACGCTCAACAGTCGCGCTGGCGACCACTAGACTAACGAGGCAGTTAACCAAAAAAATAAAAGTCATAAAAATAAAGATATATTTATTTGCAAAAACATGATTGTGTAGATAATAATACATGATTGAGATGCTTATTAAAGATATAAATGATGGTTTGGATCATTAAAAAGGCTGAATGCGCATTTTATTTTTTCAAAACTTTGAAAATAGAACAAGAACCGCGCGCGGGCGTATTGGCTCGAATGAAAATTAGATACTGTTGAATTATTTTTTGTATTGTTTCCTCGCAAATGGAGAAAAGTACTAAACATTATACAAGTCTCGGCCGAAATACCAATTAACGGCCACGTTTAGTTAAAAAGGAATCGGCAGGCGCCTCGTCCTTTTAAAATCACTTGGAAAATACTCGACTTCGCCTCGTACCTCCAATATTACTCGGCCGTCAATTGCTTAATTTCAGGCCTCGACAGTAATGTACTATTTTTAAATCGTAGTTATCACTAAAAGTATGTGAGCCACCATCATGATATCAAAAAGAATTTTACAAAGGTCATCCTCAGTAGATGGAGGAAGGAAACCAGTCACAAGCAAGAATATTATGACAAACCTAACTACCTACGCAATCTGTAATACTGTAATACCTCTGATTCTAGTACCAACTTACACAATCTTTATTCCAAATGCATATGCAGTAGTCGTACGGCTTCAACCTCGTACTTCACCTTGTTAGTACGTACAAGTTTTCTTCGCAAAGAAAGGGAACAACAAACGAATGGAGTAGTTTCTTTGAGTGGTATTTTCCCTGAACTGATTTGTTGAGTCGTTAAAAATTGAATCTTATGTTGCATTGGTTGTAGTTAAATTGGTTAAGTGTAGAGTTTAGTAAGATTCTATAGATGATTAAATTATCTATAGTTTTTGGTGTATCATCTTCATCATCATTTCAGCCGAAAGACGTCCACTGCTAGACATAGGCCTCTTCCAAGGATCTCCACAACGACCGGTCCTGCGCTTTCCGCATCCAGCGGGTTTCCACGACCTTCGACAGGATATCGGTCCACCTTGTGGGGGGCCTACCCACGTTGCGCATTTCAGTACGCGGTCGCCACTCCAGAACATTACTGCCCAATCCCCATCGGCCATCCGTTCTGCAAGCAATGTGCCTGGCTACTGCCACTAAAGTTTGGCAATTCTTGGGGCTATTTCGGTTACTTTCGTTCTCCTGCGAATCTCCTCATTTCTGATTCGACCACGCAGGGACACTCAAATAAACAGTAGTTTTTTTATACTTAACGGGCTTGCGTTTGACCGCCACCTCACCCGATGTTAAGCGATGGTGTGGTCGACGATGGTACACGCTTGCCCAGAAAAGGTGAGAGGTCGGCAGAGAAATATTTCGACCCATCCTCTCAAGTGGCTACACCGGGTATCGTACCGGAACACGACTAGGTCATTCGGCGGCACCTCTTTGCCCGGTGGGTGGTTGCAAGCCGCCGGCCGTGGCCTACCACCAGTATGTCACCTGATTTGCACCACCCAGGGATCTCGTGTAGGGATTCGTAAAAAGGGGTACTATCCTACGGACGTGGGTAATTCGATACCCAATATTTAGTTTTAGCCTAGAAATTTAGCATAACCACGGACTCACTTATGTTCCAAGCTAACGCACGCAATTTTGCTCATATGCCATGACATCTTTCTCTTCGCTTTTTCCCAATTATATTGGGGTCGGCTTCCAGTCTCACCAAATGCGGCTGAACATCAGTATTTTACACGGAGCGACTGTCACCAGACCCCCACAACCCAGTTACTGGGTAATCCCGACATCCTAAGGTTAGACCAGACTTTCGGGCTTCCGACTATCCGTAACGACTGCCATAGATATTCGTATGACAACCAAGACCGACAGCTTAACGTGCTCTCCGAAGTGCGGAGCTTCGCTCGTATGACATGTCTATAAAAAATTGCCTATTCTTTTTTGTGTTTCATGTTTTTTTCCAAATGTTAAGGAATCAATTAAGAAGCGCAGAATTAACTAACACAACTGGACACATATCTTCACTTTCATTCATGTCGATTTTGATTTTGATTGCGATGAAGCGTTTAATTCCAGTCCGCAATTACTTCTAAAGCAATAAACGAGTATTTTTTAAACTACTACACATTGTACTATTAAATACGCACACAAATTCACACAATACAAACATAAAGTAAAGTAGGTTGGAAAATGAAGCAAAAAGTTGGGGATTACTTGCAATCCCTAAGCGTCGCTAAAGTACGGAGGGTCCAACTCGCACGAAGGTTGACAAAAAATCCTGAAGGGTCGCCCCCTATAAGTTAGGCAGGTGTTTGGTTATTCGCAGCAAAAATCGCGAAGTTGCCGCACCGACATATTTTTGAGGATAATCTGATATCCTACGTGCATATAAGGTAGAGAGGAAATTTGTAAGATTCTGTTCGGGTCTCGATTTTTTCTATTCATGGTCAGGAAACAGAGTGTAGTGATATCTATCGCGCTGTCACAAAATAAAATAAATATTTTTGGGACATTTTTCACACAGCACCATCTAGTCTAAAACTAAGCAGAGCTTGTGCTATGGATATAATACTTACATACTTTTTTTTTTTGTAAAAACATACTTATATAAGAAAAGAAAAGGAAATACATAAGAAACACCCAGATCAACACAAACACTTATGTTCATCACACAAATATTTGTTTCCTGTGGGAATCGAACCCACGACCTCGTGATCAGCAGTCCGACCCTCGAACCACTAGACCACAGAAGTCGTCAAACACCATCGTTATAGATGATGTCTAAAATCCAGCATCGCGCTATCAAAGTTTGATGCCCGATACCAACCGTTGGGCCGTGGCCCGCCAGACAACCCAGCTGGCTGGGTATTAACCCAGCCTGGTTGGAAGATCCTCCCTTTGCGTTGGAGAGGCAAAATACCTCGTTCCTTCACAGGATCCAAGATGTATATGTTGACGCCTTTGACGCAGTAGCAGCGTTTCGTTTTGTCGATACTTCATCCTCCTCATTTTTTCACAATTATATTGGAGTCGGTTTCCAGTCTAAGTAGACTAAATAACTATCTGAATTAACAAAGATCATGATTAGTGTCAGTATTCAGTGTTTTTATTTGCAATTCCACAATGAAAATTTGTTGGTAAAATTTAAAACTACGTGTCATTATGGAACTTGCTTGAGCACAGAATTTAAAACAAACAAACAAACAACCTCTCACCTTAAATGCATACACCTTCTCCGATTTTTTTTTTATTATTTATAATTAACCCATCTGACCACGTCCACCAGTCTAACTACGGACACTGTAATTTAATCAGTCTAACTACGGACACTAAGCAGTAGCCGTGGTTAGATTAAAAAAATTAACCCATCTGACCACGTCCACCAGTCTAACTACGGCCACTGTAATTTAATCAGTCTAACTACGGACACTAAACAGTGGCCGTGGTTAGATTAAAAAAATTAACCCATCTGACCACGTCCACCAGTCTAACTACGGACACTGTAATTTAATCAGTCTAACTACGGACACTAAGCAGTGGCCGTTGTCAGATCAATCTAACAAACTGATTTGACCACGGATACCTAACGGTTCCGTCGTGGGTAATTTTTTTTTAAAGATTTAAGACCTACTTCCTACTATCCTACTTATTACTCTATTATTAACTAAGCGTGAAAGTTTGTGAGGATGTATGGATGTTTGGATGTTTTTTACTCTTTCACGCAAAAACTACTATATGGATTTTAATGGTATTTGGCATACAGGTAGAACATAACCTGGATTAACATATAGGCTACTTTTTATTCCGGGAAGATGAACAGTTCCCGAGGGATGCGTGATAAATGAAATTCACACGGGTGAAGTCGCGGGTATAGGCTAGTACTTAATAAGTAGGAAATATTTAAATAACGATTTAAATATAAGTAGTAGTAGTGGCAGCTGCCACCTGTTTGGAACCCAGTCCTAAAAATAATCAAGTAGTCCCAAACAGCACGCAACACTGTAAAAGATACTGATATTGTGAGTGATTACTGCGTGCATCGAAACGATTTTAATTAATAAATATTGTACGGTACATTGAAATATTTTATAGAAATATCTGTAAAGACGATTGTCATCTTAGTCTACCTGCGACCACGAAATGCTGCAAAGCTTTCGAAACGTCAGGGAAACCAATTTAAATAATATACGCGATTTAATCCGGTTAAACTTTGTTTTATTATTAGTAACTATTTCTTACAGGACAACATTATTATTTCATAGGTTACACATACAATGCATCAAATAACACTATATATAAAGTACCTTGAATATTGTAGATGGAACATTTTACTGAAGAAGACATTATTTGAATTTAAAAAACAATTGACTGCCTCGTTGGTCGGTCGTCTAATGGTCTTCCTTTTATTTGTGACACTGTTATTTAGCAAAAAATAATCCTTATGATGAAGCCTTTCGATCGGTATGATAAAGCTACAGGGTGATTATTTTTCTCATGTAACGGGTTCGATTTCCGGTTCTATCTTAATATATTATATCTATGAACGCAGTTTAAATTGTTTTTTAAATTCAAATAATGTCTTCTTTCAGTAAAATGTTCCACCTACAATATTCAAGGTACTTTCCCTCCATGTGGCATATCGTGGGACGGCCTGTATAGGTAGGTACTTTTACTTCATGTAACCACTTTTCTAAAACCAACTTCGTGTATTAAAAATTAAATTTGAAGATCTACACTTTTTTTAGTAACAGCAATCATAAATAATACTGAGATATGTTCATAATACTGAACTAACTTACCAGTATGGCAAGTTTTCATGAGAATATTACAGTGTAAACATCACTGGAATAAGTCTGAAAAATAGGTCAAAACATGCAATTTTGACAAGATTGTTCGTAATCGAAAACTTACATTGAAACGTTTTACGTCCAAAGATATTATTGAGTCCAATTCTATCAGAAAATTTATTCAGCAAACTACGTCCGACTAACCTAATAAAAACAAAGTAAAGATCGTATTTGTCAACCTTTCGATTCTGGATCCACTTATTTGATTTATTAATCGTTTAGGTGGGCAAATTTAAGGGTCAGAGGGTTGTTGCCACGGGCCAATATTTTTGCTACCCCGTTCAGATTACACCGGGTCGGACCTTAAATTTACTCCGGGGCCCAACTTTAATAGACTCCAATATTTCATGAGGTTTTTTGGGAGATGCGTTGATATTTTGTGGAAGAATTTTTGTTTATACATAAATTACAAACAATAATATAGGTATGTCCAGTTTGCTAAAAGAATTTCATATCAAATGTGAACGCAATCTGAACACGGCTAGCATCAAAAACGTGCGTCTTTAGTTTATTTTGCTAACATTTCTGTATTACTTTCGAATGCAATATAAAATATTGTGTTGGAATTCAGACACAACATTTTTTTGAAATTACCGCTCATAATTTTTCTTTGTTTTTCAGCAAATAGAAAAAAATACAAATGGTAAAAAATCTGTCATATATGGGAGTAGTGTTTCCTGATATTTTGATTAATCGATAAACTTATTGACATCCTAAATACGACAGTATATATGTTCGTTTGTTTTCATGTTTGTTTGTTTCTCTGTCCTTTCATCACGCTGAAACGGCTGAACGGATTTGGATGAAACTTGGCACATAGATAGACCATAACCTGGATTAACATATAGGCTACTTTTCATCTCAGAAAGATGAACACTTTCCTAGAGATACGCGATAATGTCTTTCTCTGATGAACCCACAGAAATCAAAATAATGAGGTAGTAGAAATGTTATCTACTCTCTTTTACTACGGAAACGCATGTCACCGGTTTTCCGCCACCAACATAAAAATACGCAATCACGCCCACCATGTTTCTAGCATTCAATGCAAAATAAACAAAGCACAAAAAAATCCACTGCTAAATATGCTGCAAAATACAATTTTTGTGACTCTGCGTCCAAAACAGCACTGATGATCAAAAAAACGGTTCGCGCACTGGTGTCGTAAAAGACACCTACATGTATGCGCCGACAAGTCCACGTGTCTTTGCCACTTCTATTATCTTTATTTAGATTCCTATGGATGAACCGAATTACATGCAGGTAAAAAATATTTCAGACGCCTTAAGCCTTAAATCCTACACCAAGAAAAAATCAAGAACACGACGAGGATATAAAAAGCCGTCCTGTTTCTACCCATACAATAATGACGACGGCCTTCAACGTTCATCAATTACCTATTTTAGGGAGCACTTCCACACAAACACTTGAAGCACGGCCACCGAAACCCATTGTGTTCAGGACCCATTATATACTTTTTCTCCCCATTACGCCATATCACACATTGTGATCTAAAATATAGCCGTACAGGTCCCAACGTCGGTAGTTTACGACACAAGTCGATACAGATAGCACAGTTTCCGATATTTGGTACTTCGGCGAGGTAGATACCGTCGGTCACCCACAGGCCACCTGATTTATAAGGCTTAACCGCTTTCTATGACCTGTGGCAACATTATTAGTGGCATACAAGAACAAAGTTTGTCAAGTACTAGTTAGTCTTTTGATAAAGGATTTGACCTAGTATATTAAGTTTCGTATATTTTGTTGAATTCACGACAAAGTTTGGCATGAAATCAGTATTATAAAATTTGTTTTATTTATAGTTACCTAAGGCAAAACACAAAACACTGCAAACAAACACTGCACTGCACTGTTTATAGCAAAACACTGTCTCTCAAGATACAGGTTTTTTACTTAGTTTGAGAGACAGCAGACAATGTTGACTGTTTCTAAATTGCCTTATTAATTTTTATGGCTGTGTTTTTAATAAATTATTTATTTATTTATTTTTAAGGGACATTTCTAATTTAAATTGCTCACAATATTATACCCTTGGACGAATAAAAAAGGCGGACGGAATCTCGCAAAAAAAAGTGAAGCACACATAGTAAGACGGCTCGCTTAAAAGTACGGGCTGGCACGCTCACATTAACACCCATAGTAAGACAAAAAGCAGCGATTACGCAACAAATCTAGTGTGACGGTAGTCATTCTCGTAGTGTCACAATAGTAGTTTATGAAACTGTTGCATAATAGGGGTTATTAAAACACGAGTGTGAGTTTAAAAACCGAGCCGTAGGCGAGGTTTTTAATAGTATCACACGAGTGTTTTAATACCTGATTATGTCAGTTTCATACACTATTTTATCTACACTCATACAATTTTAAATAAAATACCAAAGTCAAAATCTTGAAATCTTGGTAACATTGTCGTTGTTTTTCTCGATTTCTCTGGTAAAAGATTGTTCGTCATTTACGTTGCTGCATCCAGAAATTCAGGCGGGGTCATATTCTCCTCAGTTCAGTATCACTGCTGTAGTCAGATATTTTTGCCCAGAATAAAACTTTCGACATACAAAACCATAATAATAACGTAAACAATAACAATAAATTTACAAGTAACGATGAACAAATCCAGTGGCCGTGGCGCACGATCGCGCACGCGCGCTGGTGCGCGCCTACACAGATAATAAAATATAGTCTGGCGAAAACATTATAATCGGAACTAATTTTCTATCCTTGTCAGGATTCCTTCAATCTCTGTTTCTTCATACAAAAAATATGCCTGTAAACACTTAAATATAATTAAAAGCAATATGTTAATCAAAAGTTCTGCCAAAAACGCGATTTTAAACGATAAAAATTTTCAATGCATGACAAGTGGCGCCACCCTGAATTTTGTGTACTCATTGGTGCCAAACTGTACGACTGCTAAAAAAAAGGTTTGAAAACTCCTTGGTTAGGTCGAAGTGGCATTAAAAACTCCTTAGTTGGGCTGAAGAGTGCGGTTATGGAAAAAAAATTAAATTACCGCATTGTTTTGTTCAGCAAACTGTATCGTAATGAAACTTTTTAAATTCGTTACAGGTGCATGTGCGTAAAGTATGTCATTATGACATTACTTTCGAGTAAATAATTCGAATTTTACGATACGAGTGTAGATAAATAAAATTACGATATATCTGGTGTGTTAAAATTCTGTTGAAGTGCTTCAATTTTTTCTTAGCGTGATCAGCATTTATTATTTTACGGATTCCTAAAAACAACGTCATGCTTGAATAGAGAGAGAGTTAGTTTAGATCGGAAATAACTAAAAATTGTTTTTACTTGTGTCGGCCTTTTAGAATAGAATAGAATATAACTTTTATTCGCAGGAACAGTTGTTTTACAAGGTCTTATACTATTAATGTCGATAGAATCATGTTCCACCTTATAAAAAGGCAAATATTTTATTACAATGCATGCAAATCTTGATTACTAATATGTCACAATTTCAATACCATTTACATAATCATGTAAACTCAAACTTAAATTTAATGTATAAATTTTACAAATTAAACCATTTCTATTTTAAATTAGAATGATATAGATGTCAATAGTAATTATTAAGTAGGTAAATCAATTCCATTGTTAAAATAATAATCATAATACATTCTAGTTCTTAAAAATCATAAATTCGATTATCATGTAGAAGCAACTTTCTACAACTTTTGCTGATTGGTTTTTATAATGACATGTTATTTAAGCACGATAAAGTTTCTGCCTTATGTAGTTTCGCACCCATAGAAAAATGTGATAGTTTAGCGGACATCTTTACCTTGAAATACTTCCTCAATATGTTGCCCAAGAGAGTTTTCCATCGTAGTCCATTGTTACCTATAAGAACATCTTATTTGGGCTTTTTTTTTTTGTGTTGGAAATCCTCATGGATACCCTCCGACTGGGGACGGCGGAGGGGTATGTCGGACTCTTACCGACTAAAACCACACGGTGGCCATCCTCTGCACAAAATAGAGGAGCTCCGGGAACTCCAATGGACCACGCCGGTACCCCTCTAGTGCTATGCCTTTGGCACGTCCCGGGAAAACAATATTGTTTTCCCCAGAGTGGCACGCGACCACCACGTTCTGCTGTCCTCCTCAGGGTCGCCTAAAAGACGCCTCGAGTCCCCCCACTCTTAGTATCCACAATCCATCTTATTTGGCCTTGCTCACTTACCAAGTTACCACCCCGAATCGATAAGTAGGTACTGAAAATCCTTGTTTATACAAGATGTTACGACTTTTGCTGTAGGAGCAACACTAAAGTCGCGAAAAAACATTTGCTGTTTCATACATTTTGTCAAACGATATCAATGATTTTGTAGGGACCAGCAGTTTTTTTTGCGAGATTGGTTTCGTATCGATTGGTTCAGTAGTAAAAATTGTTTATTATGATGAATTCATTTTCCCTAGGGAAAATAGCTGATAATGTTAGTTACAATATATGGCACAACAGAACTGTATTATCTTAACTATGTTACACAGGAATACAGATATCGTTCAGGATAAAAAAGGCTCGAAGGTAACCTTTTTTAGGTTCAGAAATACCTTTTTTCTTGCTTATTTTGGATAAAATTCTTATTGTATTTAGAGCTTCTTAGAATCTTGTAATTTGTAGCTGTTTATTCTCTAACTTAAATTAAGTACTTTTTTGTTTACCGCCCATGGACGTCCGCAACACCAGTGGAGTTCCGATGCGTTGCCAACCTTTTAAAAATACATAATTTTACCATGCGGAATTTTTAGTCTCCCATGTTGAATTTAAAGGTGGTCATTCACCGGGAGCTTTCGCATGTTATGTAACTGTTCAGATTCGAGCATCTCATCAGTGAATGCGTCCGGCACGCATCCGTGCACCTGTTGATACAATTTATAATAATAATAATTCATTTATTTCAGGCATCTAGGCCCATAAAAATACATAAAACCATATACAATAATATAAAGTAGGTACAATAAATAATCTATATCTAAACATTACGTAATAGCGGCGTCGCCGTCGTGAGTCGCGCGGTGTCGGGTATCCGTCCTCGCAACACAATTATAATTATATAATGTTATATGTGACATATAACATTATATAATGATAGGATTAAACGAACTTACCTGTAAGTGAAGTTCTATCCTGATTATATGAAGTAATTAGTCCGAGGTAGAATCACTGTGTAGTACTCGCCTAATCTTGCTCTACGTCGCGAATTTTAGAGGTATAAAATAAAAATAAAAATCAGCACCTGGCAACATTCATAACACATATCATTCATTTTAGAGCTGAGTAAATTAAAACAGGGAAAAAAAATTACTAGTATGTTAATTTTGGGTGGGTGGGAGCTTCTACCTCGGACTAATTACTTCATATAATCAGGATAGAACTTCACTTACAGGTAAGTTCGTTTAATCCTATCATTATATTCGTAATTAGTCCGAGGTAGAATCACTGTGTAGATGTTCAGAGAACACAAGTATTCAAATAAAAGCTTTTCTATAGTTATTGTTTATTATTAAACTCAAATGATAACCATGCCTTTAAATAACACCTATGAGTCTACTATACTTAAAAGATTCAGGTACAATAAAAACAAGCTAATTAATATCCTTGTTAAGCATAATAATAAAAATAAAAACTAAAACAATGGAACTAAAACCATATTATAACAAAAATAATTATTAATTAATATTTTATAGAGAATCATCTAAGACTACCCTAGCATAACTATTTTGGTCAATAGCTTCTATTAGGGGTCTATTATAATGATTAGCAAATGTTGACTGTGATGACCACCCTACTGTTTTCAGTATGCTATCTATTGTCAATCCTAGTCTATGTGCCCTTGATGAAGATGCATGTCGAGTAGAGTGTGCGGAGAACTTAGATGTATCTACACCAGAGGTGTGCATCACTTGCCTGAGCCACCTACTTATTGTTTGAGTGGTTGCTTGTTTGAATGGTTTTTTTAAAGTAAGGAATAGTTTTGTTAAAGATTTATCTACTTGTCTAATGGTCCGAGTTCTTTCAAGATATTCTATCAGAGTCTTAACGGGACATATTTCTGGCCTATTATGTAAGAATGGCAACGTTGTCCAGTTGCTAATGCTATTAGCATAACCAACTTCTTGGTTAGATTTTCTAAACTTAGAGTGTCATTTGGAAAATAAGAACTTAGGTGTGATATTACTTTGGTGGGATCCCATACACTATCATATTTTGGTTTAACAGGCCGTAGCTTGAAAAAACCCTTAAATAGGCGTTTTATTCTGTCATCTGTTCCAACATGACCTCCTATTATGAGGGATAGTGCTGATCTGTGGCAGTTCAGTGACTGATAAGATGCTCCTTTATTGAAAATATCAGTTAGATATGAAATTACTGTGGGAATTGATACCTTGTAAATGTCAAAATCATATGATTGGCTATAGGACCACCATTGGCGTAGACAACTATTATATTGTTTAATAGAATTTTGTGATAAGGAAGCTATCACTACATCAATTGATTTTTCTGAAATCATCCTTGTCTTGAAAGCTTCCCTGATAATACACATGCCCCCAGGGTAAGTTGTAGAGGGTGTGACATTCTGAAAGGAGATATTAAAAGTTTGTCAGAGGGCCCCAATGATAACACATCTGAAATTAATAATGATTTTAAAAGAGGGTACCACGGTTGTGATGGCCATATTGGAAATACTATTATTCCTGTTGCTTGGTCCGTTCTAATCTTATGAAGAACTTTTAGTAACATACTAAATGGTGGGAATGCATAAAAAAAGAAAGCATTCCACTTTATTGTAAAAGCATCTATGTTCCAGGCAAATGGGTCTCTATGCCATGATACATATCTTGAACATTTATGATTTAGACGAGATGCAAACAGGTCTATTTCTGGATTGCCAAATCTATCAGTTATTAGAGTATAAAAATTTTTGGTCAGTTCCCATTCGGTGTCTATGTTAAAATGTCGAGATTCATAGTCTGCTTCTTTATTATCTTTGGATTTTATGTAGGATGCAAAGATCCAAATGTTCCTATATTCACACCATTGCCAAATTTTCTTAGCAATTTGATTAAGCATAGGATACTGTACTCCACCCATACGGTTAATATAAGCAATTGCTGTAGTGTTATCGATTCTAAGTAAAATTTCACAATATTTTAACTTATTAGCAAAACTTCTTAAGGCAAAGTATGCCGCCAAAAGTTCCAAATAATTAATATGTTGTTCTTTTTCCCAAACTGACCAACTACCCCCTGTATTTTGACCATCACAATGTGCTCCCCATCCACTTAATGAGGCGTCTGAGAATATCTCTAAATTAAATTTATATTGTTTGATGGGGTTACTTCTGTTAATTATATTTATTTTCCACCAAAGTAATTCTGTTTTTATATTATTATTTATTTCGAGTATTGCATCATAGTTGCCCTCGGATCTCTCTAATGCTAACATCTTTTCTCTTTCTAGAGTTTTTGTATATACAAAACCATATGGAATTGCCATGCAAACTGATACTAGATTTCCCAGCATTTTAGCAAATTCTCTAATCGAGCATCTTTTAATCTTAAAATATTCATTAATCAAAGAAAGTATATTCTCTCGCTTTTTTGCTGAAGGACTTAAGGTCATATCTGTAGAATTAATCATGAAACCTAAATATTCACAATTCTGGGATGGTACCTTACTACTTTTCTCCCTGTTTATTACAAATCCTAGGTCTTCTAACAATCTTATCACTATTTCTGTATTTTTTAAGCATTCATTGTATGATGATCCAAGGCATATTATGTCATCTAGGTAAATAACTATTCTTACACCTTGTTTTCTAATATATTCTAAAGCGGGTTTCAAAAGTTTAGTGAATACAAAGGGAGCTGTTGATAGGCCAAAAGGTAAACAGTTAAATTCATAAAGTTTTGTTATTGAATAAAAATCTTAAATATTTCTTGCTAGTGTCATTAATTGCTACTAAATAGTAAGCATTCTTAAGATCAATAGTACACATGTAGTCTCCACTCATAACCAATTTACAAAGAGTCCTTATGTCTTCTAGTTTGAAATGATTTGTCAAAATGAATTTATTTAGGTTTTTCAAGTTTAATATGAATCTATGAGACCCATCCTTCTTAGGTATTGAAAATATAGAGGATAAAAATTGATCATGTAATGGTTGGCACTGGCTAATTGCATTTAGGCTTAAAAGTTTATTAATTTCTGTTTTAAGAACCCGTTTCTCAGTATCAGTAAATAAATTGTTATGCGGAATATTTGTTTGTCTCGGTTGGGATGAAAAGGGGATAGAATAACCTTCTATCCATTCTAGAATAATTGAATCATTGGTAAGTTCTTTCCATTGAGATTGAAAATACATAAGACGGCCAGCAAAATGTACCTTTATGGATATTTGTTCCGGGCTCGGCTGGATGGGGTCTGGTGTCTGTTCAGCCATCGTTGTGGTGGATTTTGGTAACGTTGCTTGTGTATGTTCCCCCGGCCCCGACTTTGGTAGGTTTGTCTGTTTTGAGGTGCTTGATTTAGGCGCCGGGACTGCTGGTAGTTTTTTGGCGTGAAGCTTGTATTTCCAGTTACATTTGTGAGTATCTTTGGTTTCATGATATTGGCTGCTCTCTTCATCGCCGTAGTTGTCTTCACAGTTTCTTCTAATCTTGAATATAGAAATTCTGTCCTTTTATTATCCTTTAAGTTGAGTTGTAATGCCTTGTCCAAGAAAGGGGAAATCAGTCTTCTTCTGATACTGGTGTATTGAAAGTGGAGGTTAGATAGTAATTTTTTTTTTTTTTTTTTTTTTTTTTTTTTTTTTTTTTTTTTTTTTTAATGGTTCACAAATCGGACAAGACAATAATCACTTGTACATTGAAACATCTTATACATAAGAAATAAATTGCATTAATTGTAATCTAGTACTCTCCGCAAGCATTTTAATAACCTCAATTTTATTAAAGTCTGTCTTTGACAATTTGTCTATGGCTTGACATATTGTGCCAATGGTTAGTCCCATGTCCTTTTGACGCCCTTGCATAAGGCTGTCTCTCGCTCTAGCCGAGCTGTTTAGAATCCCTGTGACTTCAGGGTTAAGTTGAGGGGCATCTAGTAATTTTGCATTTGTTGGAATGAGACAAGATTTTAGGAGGTTGTCCCTTTGTTCCTTTGTGAGACCATCAATAAGTATATTTTCAATTATTTTAAATATATTTTGGTGTATTTCTCCACCATACTCATTCCTTGAGCTGGTTGCCTCTCCCAATGCCAATACTACCTCACTTGGTAATTCATCTTGATCTTTGATCTCTTCAAGGTTTCCCATTATTTCATTTTCATCTACAGAGTCATTAATGTACTCTTCTATGGGTTCCATGGGCCTTGGTTCCATGGGTTCTGGTGCTAGAGAGCAAAAGACAGTAATGTATTATTGTATGTGAGTGACCATGTAACAATGGAGGTATACTGGTAAGGGATAGTTCATTACATTTTAGGTACCTAAGTACCTACTAAAGTACCCCCCTGTAGTTTAGAGGCTTGGTCTAAAAGATGTGTGCTAAGGCACTGTTACTGTCACTTAAACATACCAGTGATTATACCCTCATAGGAAAATTGATATTCCAATACATTTTAGTTGAGGTAAATTGTCTCAATTCTTTGTAATAAAGATGTTCTCTCCCCACGGGAGAGATGCAAATTCGACACTCGAAAATGCGGTCATGATTAGATAGATAGATAGATAGATAGATAAAACGTTTATTTAGTACAAAAACAAGACACAGGACATACAGGTAAAAATACAATAAGAAAGTGTGATATGTGTCTCAATATTGTACCAAATGGGTGTCCAGCTCAGCATGTGCCAGGTATTATACCTGACGCTGGTATTCTGCTGGATCCCTGCAGTGACATACGGACGTCGAGCAGACCAGATACATGAGAAAAAAATTAAGAATGATTGCTTTGCGTTAGTGTGTTATTTTTAATGTGAGTATAATATCCACAAAATATATATATATATATATATATAAGTAGGCAGGTACCTATATTAAGAGTGTGAAAGGAATTAAATAAATAAATATATATTTAAATATATTCATAACCATAACAGGTAAAAAAAAAAAAAAATGTATGTGAGTAAAATAATAAGTAGATTTTACTTAAGGCCAATAATTAGAACACGGCATGTGCTATTACCTAAATTATGGACACGTTGGTAATTATGAGACCTAGCATTTTCTGTGAGTCAATGAGAAACTGCCGCAGTCTACGTCGGAAAGTACCAAGAGTGTTTAGATTTCTTATGGGCGGGGGAATATTATTCCAGCATTTTGATGCCGCGTACTTGAAACTACCTCTGAAGGCTGCTGTCCTGTGTGATTCTACCGAAAGTTGCATCGAGCACTGCCTGATTGAACATTGTCTTCTACTTGCGATCCAACTCAACTTACTGTAAAGATAAGTCGGCTGCCTGTATTTGACAACCCCAAAAAGAAGACAGGCTAAATGCAACTTACGGCGAGATTTCATTTTGAGAATCGAGTGTTGGTTCAGAAATGGTGTTACGTGACTTCTCGGTGGAATCGAGAAACAAAATCGTGCACAGGCGTTTTGCACTCTCTGGATCAGTCGATCGGTTCTTGCAAGGAGACGGGGACCACAAACTGTGTCTGCATAATTTAAATTGGATAATACTAAAGACTCCACTAGCTGTATTCGTAATGCTTCAGAGAGATAAGGTCTTATTTTATGCAAAATTTTAAGGCGGTAGAAAGAGTTACGCACTGATTCTGCCACGTGTCCTTCGTATCTCAGCTCAGTGTCCATTTTCAGTCCCAAATTACGTGCCTCACTCACTCGACCGACCGACTCACCCATCAAAGTCACATTTAGTGCAACCGGCAAAAGGTCAATTCGTTGCTTGGTCCCAAATACCATGTATTTAGTTTTCGAGGGATTAAGTACCAGACCATTTCGTTCCGCCCATCGTGATATGTTAGTAAGGTCATAGTTTAGATCCTCCAACGCACTATTATAATCACTTGGTTTAAAAGAGACATATACCTGTATGTCATCTGCGTAGATGTGGTATCTGCACCGCTTTAGGCAATGAGTTATATCCGCGCAATACAAGATAAAGAGGATCGGGCCTAGTATTGAGCCTTGTGGAACTCCCCTATTAATGGAAGTTAATGATGACTCGATGGTAGATCCATCGCTTGACCGGATTTTTACGAACTGCTTACGGTTGTTGAGGTAGCTGTGGAACCATAATAATGTGCCGTGGTTGATACCGTAGTAGTTCAACTTGGACATGAGCAGATCAATATTTATGCAGTCAAAAGCGCGCGAGAAATCGAGTAAGACTAAGATCGTACATAAGCCCTTGTCTTGAGCCGATAAAATATTATCCGTCACATCCAAGAGAGCAGAAGACGTACTTCTTAGTTTGCGAAAGCCTGACTGCAGCTCTGGCAACATTTTGTTTTCCTCAAGATACTGCGACAGCTGGAGACACACAACCTTTTCCGCGATTTTAGATAAACATGGGAGAATACTTATAGGCCGAAAGTCTTTCAGTTCCGATGGAATAGGTTTTTTGGGCAGAGGGACAATAGTTGCAATCTTCCAAGTGTCGGGAAATTTTGAGGAGACGATTGACCGATTAACCATTTCAGTGATAACTTCCAGTGTGTGCGGCAAGGTGCAAGTCAACATATTTAGTGTTATTTTATCACAACCCTCAGCATTAGATTTAAGCTGACTAATAAGTCTTGAAATATGTTCGACACTCACCGGGTGCAATGTGAAACTAGCATCACCAAAACGGTGAAATTCAAAGTAAGTAAGTTGCGACAAGCTACAAATAGGATCACCAGGAACTTCTAGAAAATGATTGTTTAATTTATTTGGATCTCGAAAATGAGTAGGGAGGTCGTTGTTTTGTTTGTTAGGCAATAGTGTAGTTTTTATATTTTTCCATAACGTTTTAGGATCATTAATTTTATTATTTATGTTGTTTTTAAAATATGCAAATTTTTCATGAAATAAAGAATGTATTACTAAAGACTTGAGTTGCTTATAGTAATCTTTTTTAATTTGTTTTTTTGCAGAGTCTGGTCTTGTTTTACGGTACGTGGCTAAGGCGTCATCCCGTAACTGCATCATGAACTTAATTGTGTCGGTAATCCATGGATATGACGGTTCTTTAATTAAACAAGTTTTGAGCGGGGCGTGCGCATCGTATATTGTTAGAATACTGCGGTTAAAGTCGTCTACCATTTGATCAACGTTCGTTAGGCCAGAAATAATTTTCCATGGTATATAGGTTAAGTCATGTTCAAGGCTGTCTTTGTTGATATCCCTTATGGGTCTGTACGTTATCAATCGCGGCTTATACTTACTGCGTTTAATGGCAAATTCACAAACAAGCAACGAATGGCCATTTATTGAGCGAAAGGATTCCACAGATACATGTCTGGCGGTAAGATTAGTACATACGAGGTCAATTAATGTTTCACTGTGGTCTGTGTAATGTGTGGGGGAATTTATCAGTTGTCTCAGACCAAAACTACTTAAAAACTCGCTTAGTTTCTTAGTTCTACCATCATGACAGTTCAACAGGTTTACGTTAAAATCGCCGAGTAGAATGTAGTGATCGCAGTCTCCCAGGGAGCTAATGGCATCGGTGACAGCATCGAGAAAAAGGTCTAAGTTGAAGCGTGGAGGACGATATGCTGTGCCAATGGCAACTTTTTTCCCGTTCATGTTGGTGGTTATCCACATTTGTTCGACGTGTTCGTATTTAGGGTCAACGGGTGTGAAGCATGTACGAGCTGTAAAGCCGCGCTTCAGGTAAAAACCCACGCCTCCACCCCTACCCTTATGCAGAGTCTGCGGTCGCGGCGTGTGTCGCAGGCGGTATCCTGGCACAACGGGAGCTCGCTGCTCCTCGTCTGGCCGCAGCCAAGTCTCATTGATTGCCAATGCATCAAAAGAATGTTTTTCGACGACAGCTACAAAGTCGTCGTGGTTAGTGCCGAGGGAACCCTTATTTAAGAGACCAACTTTGAAATATTTGTCAGTCATCTTTATTATTAATGTAGTAATTTATGCTCCAATAATTAGAGTTGCAGGGGAAATACTTTGCAATGAAGTACCAGTAAAAAAAGTACATCGAATCGGGAACAGCATTAGACAATAACAACAGTTGTAAATAAAAAAAGGCAAAATTTGTATTTATAACTAACATTGATTGCGTATTTATTTTTGACAAAAAAAATAGGATAAACACAATAGGAGAATTTGTAATTTTAGTATAATATAATAGATATATTATGTTCTGGTTGTAAATATATGGATATAATGTGTATATATTTAGGATAAGTATTTGCATTTGTATTCTTAAGTGTTTGGATTTGTATATAAATTGTTTAATAATTACATTCTTAAGTGTAAATATTTTTTTTATAGGCTGTGTTAACGTTAGGTCATGGTATCTGGTTGCAATATTATAAAGTGTAACGGAGTTGAAGAGAGATTTTAGGTAGGCTTCCAATTGGTGTATGAGACACACATCACACGAGTCACTTACAAAAACGGGTAAAACAATAATAGGGCGAGACAGGTTGTTGACGTTCAACAAAGACAGAATTAATAAAGGGCATACTTGTTTATAACTAACAATAAAACTAAAACTACTGATAGAAAGATCTGCTGCGACTAAATAAAAGGCGCTTAGATATGCTTGATAATCATCGTGCAAACTGAAGGTTAGCCAAAAGTCTTGCAGATATCCTCTTCACATCTTATTCGTGCCACCTTGAGGCCATCCTCCCTACGCGCCAAGATTTTTCCCTCTCCCGTCCATACATACTTCCAACTGTGCAGACTACCGGCTTGGCGAGCGCGATAAAAAAGGTTACGATTAGTGCGTGTTAATCGCTCGTTAACGAAGACACGGCGCGGTGGCCCAGCCAACTCAAGGTCGTCCGTGCTGAGACCTCGGCGCACCCGTGCCGCGCGTAGTAAAGCGTCGCGCGTCGCGCGCCTCGCAAATCGCACTGATATACCTCGCGGCCGTTCAGCAGCGGGGTCAGCAGAGGCGGCGCCCTCGGAAGCTTCGACTCGATTGCGGCGCGTGGAGCCGACGCGCTCTGCATGGACGACGTCTCTCTCATCGATTGTTACCCCAAGCTTCGTTGTAAGAACCTGTACCAGATGCAAAATACTCTCATTCTTATGCTCGGGTATTCCAGTCACCTCGACGTCGTTAAGCAGCAACTCTTGGTCGCGCTCATTCAGCTGGCATTTCAACTCTGCGATAATATTAGGCAGGGGGTCTTCTGAAGAATCCTTTTCTGAAGATAGTTTTTGCTCCAGTTTTATTTCAAGATCGCCCACTCTTGCGTCCAGACTATTAATTCGCTCATCACTAGTCTTAAGAGAGGCTTTTAGCTCGACCATTTCCGTGCGTATTTCCTGTAACTCGGAATGCACCAATCGAAACTCCGAACGCAACTCCTCCTTAAATAGTCGTAGCTCATCGGCCACGTCAGACGGCAAATCCACGGGAGCATCTGAAGCAGTGAAGGTTAATGGACTGGACTCCTTCAGTTCATCAGAGCAGTGATCCTGAACCTGCACGAAGGCCGCATTGCTCCGCACGGGTGTCTCCGCCCGGTTGTCCCTTAATACATTCTTACTGCAATCCGGACAACACCAAGTAGGTTTTATGTTACCCTTCATAGGCAAGTTAACGCACGCTCGGTGATACAGCGCATTACATTTTGTGCACTTAGCGGCATCTAGCGTTGCTAAGAATTTTGCACAACCACTGCACTTCGCTGCAGGCATGCTGAGGACGATGTGAAATACAGCGCAAACAAGGTATCGATCTAACTTAGTTCTTCCACAAGTAGATAATAGATGGCGCTTTTTTATATATTTGTTTTATGTATGGGGAAGTTTGTTGGGAATCTAATAGCATGAAAACACCATATAGTCAACACACTATGTTCAGTATATTAAGCGGACACTTACGGCAGACGTTGTAAGTTATTATATCCAAATGTCTTAATTATGTTTTTTTTTTACACAGTTTCGGGTAGATTTTACGTTCACTGTAATAGTTTTATATTTTAGCTGTATTTATATTTGAACCACAATGCGGACACACTTGATAACTTATAATGTTGATAATTAAACTAAGTTAAGACTTTTAGTAACACACTGTTCAAAATTTTGCAGGTCGTTTTATTTATACTGAATAAATAACTGCGGGAAGCTTTCGCCTACTTGACATCCGTGACGTCACTCGATTCGACTGAATCTGTCTGAATCCGTATATATAATAATTAAAACCTTGTAATTATGGCCTTCTCCACGAGAAGGTGGTATAATGTCACACATTCTACCATTATTTTGTATAAAATAGTATATGAACTCAAAAATACTAACAACATTGTTCTGCTATCTGGGTTTTGTATTTCATTATCTTTTCCTCGAATTTCCTGATCTTTCTCCTCTTCTTATCCTCCTTACCTTCCATAATGCGTTTTGGCATGTTTTTAAAAGAATACACTGAGAAAACTGCAATTAAAATTGAGAAAAAACTTTTTGCGTGACGTATTGTGAGCGCGAAAAGAACGAATGATATGTGTTATGAATGTTGCCAGGTGCTGATTTTTATTTTTATTTTATACCTCTAAAATTCGTGACGTAGAGCAAGATTAGGCGAGTACTACACAGTGATTCTACCTCGGACTAATTACGAATATAATTATTATTATGGTATTTATAACATTGCAGCTGCATTGTGGAGAACCGAGCATTACAATGCGTGCCGCTTGTAACACGACCGTCTCAGTGACCTAAACGGCAGTGACAACTGAATCGATGTTACACGTTCGAATGCTCACCTCAGACACAATGTTACAGTTTGTATCGTTCACACTTAATGCTCCTAGTCAGTGAATCGAGCTGTAACATAATGCTAAAAATTGAACCTTGCATTGTTAACTTACACGCAAATGCTACCGGTGAATAGCCGTATTGTAATGTAATGCACAAAATTGAATCCGACTTGTTACATTACACGCGAATGCCTTCGGTGAATGACCACCTTAAGATTTAAATTATCTTGACTTTGCAAATCTAAATCGATTGGCGTACCAGTAAACTGGCAAGACTCTGAGCGTATAAACTGGACTCGAAGCCACTCCCTTAAATTCGATGGCACAACTGGCAGTCGTCCAGTATTGCAATGTAGACCACTCGAGGAATGCTTATCTGTCCCGAGTTCCACTCACGTGAAATATATCAAGACTTTGTCCACATTAATGTGCTAGCTTAACATGGTAAACATTTTGATGTAATACGTAATTAAGTCTGAATTTATACTGAAAAGAGTCTTCAAATTACATCCAATAATTAGGTAGCAACTGTAAGCTTGAAAATTCGGAGTAGACGTCAAAGAAAAGCGGTGACTCATTCTGAAATAAAATTAAGTAAACTCATACAAGATTTGGAGATCCTTGACGAAAAAGTTGCTTAGTAAATGCCTCGATGAACTGAAGAGCTCTTTTACGAATAAATAAGTTAAAAATACTCCAGTACTTTTGGACCTTTATATTTTCTTTTTCCAATCAGTCATTTTGTAGCTCCGCCTAAAAAGGACTCCAATGGAGATAAGATAACGCTGAGCGAAGGTTAGAATCTACATTTCTTCATTCATCAAGCTCTAAATATTGGAAAGACACTTTTTTACTGCTTTAAATTGCTCAATAATTAGCTGGTTTTGGTGGTGGTATATTTATTATTTTCAACGATTACTTTCCGGATATTTTCAGGTTCGGATTTTATGGAACAACTCTTATTTATTTATTTATTATTTATTTACATATGCATTTTTGTACAGCATAAAAAAACATTATATTGCATTTAAACTAATGTAGGTTCAAATGGCGGCCTTACCGCAATCAGTGATTTCTTCCAGGCCACCTTAGGATGGACAAGAATTAACTGGACAGAAAATGGGGTTGTCACAGGTGCAAATTAGAAACATAATTTAATAATCAAATTAAATACTATACTTATACAATTAAAATATTTAATATTGTGTTGCCTGAAAACAAAAATTGGCTGTGGCTGCCCATCGATTGGTGGTTACGTCTTGATGGCTTCACGGCTTTCGATGTTTTGCAGAAGCATAAGGAAAATTAAAAACATTGCACGTGGGTGGAAACGAGGGCACAGCTAAATAAATAACACAATCCATTTCAAATTGTTTACCATTCACTACCATAGTCTTGACGGAAGTATCATCGAAATTCCTTTTCGTCGCATCCATCCCGGGATATTCACGCACGTGCAGCCAAATGATCTTTACCCCGAATTCCCGCAGGAGCTGTGTCACGATTTAAATAGACTCAAAGCTTTCCTAAAGAATTGTTTCCTTAGCAAGCTGGGAATTAAAGGAAGTATCTTTAAGTCACCGTAAAAGTCGTCTACGATAAGATTCCGAGCACTTTCAAGCAATGAGTCGCCGGCTAGCTTTGCGACGGTATTTTTAGTCCATTTCAGTATAAACTCGAGATATATTACCGTCATTAGCTTTGCAGAAGTATTTGGCTGGACTAAAACGTATTTTTATCGGTAAGCCTCTGTTTTGAACACAAGCAAAGCCGTGCAAGCCTTGTATGTCTCTTTTTCTACTTTTTTATTAGGTTTTCGGGGTTCCGAGGTCTAGCCGGATCCGTAGTAAAGCGATTATTGCTGATTTATGGCAGTTGCCAGCCTCGTTTTATTGTGGTTCATAGCTGACTCGTGGTTCACGGAGCTTATAGTTATTGCGGAGTTGTTACCTTATTCAGTTACCTATAAATATTATGGCATAGGGACCTCAATTTTCATGGAACCTTAGAATGAACATAACATTACATTACGCCTGTATTTCCCCGAACGGGTAGGCAGAGATGTATATTACACCCACATTTCGCCAGGTTGTGGGTAAGTACCATGTAATAAAAAGCGAGCCCAGTGCCATTACTCAGGCACAAATCTAGACTCCGGGCTGCTACTGAGAAGTTCCATAAAACCCAATACACTTTTTCCGTCCCGATAATCGAACCCAGTCCGGTCCGTGTAGTGCCGGACTTAAAGAATAGCACCACCCTTATCTCTTCTCATGGGTGTCGTAAAAGGCGACTAAGGGATTCACCAGAGGATGGGCAGCAGCGTTCTCTGAGTATTTAACCAACCAACTGCGATCGCCAACCCGCCTGCCAAGCGTGGCGATTATGGCATATCCCCCCCTTAATTGGGGGAGGCCTATGTCCAGTAGTGGACGTCTTTCGGCTGTAATGATGAATCGAACCCAGGACTCCACGTTTATCAGAGAGGCCAACCAGACCGGCGACCAACAAGGCAGTCGAGACAGGGGTAGTTTATTAATTAATAGTATACTACACCAAAAATAGAATTGTAGTGCTCTCAAAATTTCTCGAGATAGAAGGATTATCATGACATTGTATTACGAACCCACTTTTGATCATAAACTTATTATATTGACGCAGTATAGGAAGTTTCTGCTTTAGTTATAATGAAGCTACTATATAGTCTGTAATGGTTACCTTACTAACAAGAATATCGCATACGTAGACCACGTAGGCACTACGAACAAGGAGCTCAAGCATCGAAAACGAGGAAAATAATCAGAGGTTATAAACGCTTGAATGTATCTACGAACTGAAATAATCGCTCCAGCAGTACACTCGGGAAAGTATTAGTATTCTAGTAGCATTGCGCGCTCCATACATCTGCAACCTGGCAATACCCGCCCACTTTAAATGCTTATTCCATTCATTATTAGTTCTATCGATACCTATACGAGTTTTATTTCAACAAACAAGCAACAAACTGCCATGACAGAGTTTAAACTGATTAGCCCCATTTCACGTTGCAATCACGAGATACAATGAAACCTTCGTATTTTGTACAAGCAACAGTGGATCTTGGCTCTCATGATACAAGGGTTAAAATCGCGTAACGTCCAAGAATAAATCAAATGGGTGAGGTGACCATTCATCAATGTGGATTGAAAGTAGGCCTTATTTTCACAGCTTATTTACTCCAATTAGACTTAACGAACTTTACTAGTGGATTTCAAAATATACCCTATGACAACCCCTTAAGGTTCCAACCTTAAGTTGTACAATAACCTTCAATCCATTAAACGAAAGTAATAATAGGCTTGATCGTTTTACATAAAGGTTATACATAACGTAGTAGGTTACCAGCGTCCTACAATTGGTTTAGTTTGACTTGTAAATACTAGAATAATAGATGTGATTCTACACGATAGATTTAAATAAAGCGATTAAAGTGACCCTATTCAGATTTAATTTTAGGCCTAGGTAAATCTAGGGTTAGCTGCGGTAAACCAAGGACTTGAAAAGGTCGTATTAAATTCTGACTAACTCCTCATGATTAATATGTAAACATGATTTATTATCCTGTACCTAAATAACTATTTTCTGTGAAACAGGTTCCTGTAGGTACCTAAACCACTATTTTCTGGGAAAACAGGTGAAGCCACAACAAATAGGCTCCCAGAATGTTATCATACATATCTTGCATTCTTTAGCATGTAGATTTGTTATTTTATTATTTTAAACACATTAACGCATGCGAAGCTAAATCTAACGATTTAAATTGTGGAAAGAAAAATCGCTCACGAGCAGGATTCAAACCTACGACTCCTGGCTCAGTACGCCATTGCTTTAGCCACTAAACTACCGTGACCAAATATGTGTATATTTTTTGTGGTATCGATTTTTTCTTTCCACAATTTAAAATGTTAATTTTTGATCGCAAAAAGGTGTATATTATGTCGTAGGATAATCTGAAAATCGCATCTTTGCGAAAATCCTAGGACTATTGCAAAGAACCGGATGAGTGAAATCTAAGAACAAACGCAATCATCTGAGCTATTTCCAGGATAATTTCAAAAATCCAGCCTGTCTTAGGTAAGTTGCGAAAAACCGGCGCTGACTGGCTTATATGAGCGTTATGCACTGGCGGATACGCTGATTGGCTAACGGCTACATTCCTTCGTCTTTTGACCTTTGTGATCTATTGGTTCGAGTGTCGGACTGCTGTTAACGAGGTCATGGGTTCGATTCCCACGGGACACAAATATTTGTGTGATGAGCATAAGTTTTTGTGTTGGTCTGGGTGTTGCTTATGTATTATAAGTATGTATTTACAAAAAAAAAAGTATATAAGTATTATATCCATTGTCTAGTACCCATAACACAAGCTCTGCTTAGTTTGGGACTAGATGGTTTAGTGTAAAAAATGTCCCAAAAATATTTATTTATTGTTATTATTTATTTTATTTGTTGTTGTCTGATATTGCTTCAGTGTTTTGTTGACTATGTACCTACCTTTTTTGTGATAATATTTTAACATTAAAATACTTTTACCTCATTGCTTTGTCACTTCTTTACTTTTCCATGTCTATACTATAGACCTTTATGAAGAGCCATGTCCTAACGAACCAGAATAAAGATATAAATTGTGGAAAGAAAAAATCGCTCACGAGCAGGATTCGAACCTGCGACTCCTGGCTCAGTACGCCAGTACTTTAGCCACTAAGCTACCGTGAACACTGCTCGTGGTATCGAAATTATCCTCCACTATACGTCTTTGGGTGACGTCAGCGATATCTTATTAAGAAACATAGTTCCTTAACCGACTCGACTAACTTTACAGTTAAATCAAAGTCGTATAGATATGCACCCTTACTAATTATTTTATTATTTTAACGCATTTTACGCATGCGAAGCGAATTCTAAAGATATAAATTGTGGAAAGAAAAAATCGCTCACGAGCAGGATTCGAACCTGCGACTCCTGGCTCAGTACGCCAGTGCTTTAGCCACTAAGCTACCGTGAACACTGCTCGTGGTATCGAAATTATCCTCCACTATACGTCTTTGGGTGACGTCAGCGATATCTTATTATTATCTTATTTGTTCACGGTAGCTTAGTGGCTAAAGCACTGGCGTACTGAGCCAGGAGTCGCAGGTTCGAATCCTGCTCGTGAGCGATTTTTTCTTTCCACAATTTATATCTTTAGAATTCGCTTCGCATGCGTAAAATGCGTTAAAATAATAAAATAATCAGAATAAAGATATTATAAATCGTCTCTTAGATTAGCCAATCAGCGTTCAAGTTTCCAATCGTCCTAAACAAACTAATACTAGTTCGCAATGATCCTGATAATTCGTACGATTGCGAAAATCTTTCATAGATTCCAGCTATCCGGTTCTTTGCAATCGTCCTAAGAATCTAATTACCCAATTGTCCTACGACATGTATAAAACATAGCTAGTATTACTACACTTTCGTCTGATAATATACATATACATGGTATCGCTTGTCCATTCGTAGCTGAGAATATGAGAACAAAATTTAATTAAATCCATGAGAAGTTGAAATTATTTTGCTCAGTGTGAAATGTAATAAACAGCACATTTCACATTGCCACGGCTTGATTTATGAGACAAACGACAATTACAATTGGCGCAATGGCGTTTACACAGGCAGTTGTGTTCCTGCGTTCCACCTTTTGATTGGTTTACGCATCGCTTATCAAAAACGCGGCACGCAAATTGCGGTAAGTACGAAAAATGCTTCACGCAAAACGTAGGACGTATTAGGGATGTGACTTAGCGGTAAACAAATCGATTTATTAATTATTGTTTTTTTGTATCACTAAAATCGATTAACAAATAATCGTTAAAAAAAAAAAACATTTTTTTATTTTACGAATTAATTATTGCTTTGGGGCCAGAGCTGAAGCTATCGTTTCTTAACTATTTATCACATCATCATCCTCTGAGCCTTTTCCTATGTTGGGGAGACTTCCAGTCTAACCAGATGCGGCTAAACAATAGTATTTTACACGGAGCGACTGCCATCAGACCCCCGCAACAGAGTTACTGGATAATACTGAAATTCGGAGGTTAGATCAGTTGTCAGACTTTTAGGCTTCTGACTAACTATTATAAAACTGTAAAGCGTGTGCTACACGGTGAGCAACCAGCCTTCCCACCAAGGTGACCTTGGTCACAGATAATATAATACTATCCTTGGTGAAACAAAATTTGGTGACAACCCACTGTCTACGTAGTTGGAGACCAGCAAGGTCACCTTAGTGGGGAGGCTGGTTTGTCACCATTTAGCAGACGCTTAAATGTCTTTTGTTTGTTCGAGCATCACGCTAAAAGTACAAGACCGCTTTTGATGAAGCTTTTTGTGTTTAAAACGTAATGATTAGACTTCAGTATGTTTTTTATGAGAAAAATAACTGTTTTTTCGAGGTGAGCTGATGAATCACGGTAGTGAAGCTACGGGCATAGATTATTTTGTATTTTTGAAACTTGTAAAACTTATAATAACATGTAGGGACACTGCTGACGCATGGGTTTAGTACAAGGCGCTTAATTGTATTAGCGCGGCGCAGCAGTCGTCTGCCCGCAGCCATACAGTTAGGTCGTAATTATTCGTAGTAATTATGTAGTCTATAATATTAATATGTATCTGGTACCAGAAGTAAAGTTTATATATTTCAACAAGCGCTTAATTCCAACGACTACAAACCCCACCCCTAAAACATGTTAACTTCAATTTTATTACCATCCAAAGTAACGTTACCATAGTTAAAAGTATTTAAATTCATTATTATAAGTTTCTATCGTAATTAAATTCTAGTAACCAAAGCAGCTCTAGAACTGTATCGATTAAGGTTCTCGTTACTAATGCGGCCAATGAAAGTCGGCGAATCGCCGAATAAAAATCGATTTGGTTTTCAGTACTCGCGTTAAGAGGAAACTTGGCTCAGTTGTGTACCTAGTCCTTTATGCATAGTTCATTACGTAAATACTTAGTATTGAACACACTGGAAATTGAATAGAAGTATCAACAGCACATGAATAAACACCCATCAGAAGCAAAGCTGAGCCGGCGCAAACTGGTTTTTATCACAGCGGAGCGTACGTGACTTTCGGTGAATGCGCGCAAACATCGCCGCACTGTTACGGTGGGCACTGCCAATGCATCCATTTGGACGTTTTAATGACAACATCAAAAAAAGCTTGACTTGTTCTAAAAATAACATACGTTTTCAACACTCAGGGACATATTTTGCAATGCGTCCACGCCATTCGGACTGTTGGATGCATCGTCAGTGACACCCTTTAGTGTACCACAGCAGCTTCCAGACTGATTAAACGACAAAGAAAGAGACAAATAAACTAACAAACAAACAAATCAAAAAAATTGCTTTTATCATATGAGTAGGATTTTGATTTTAAGAACAAGAAAATCTAGTGACTTTATTAATGTATTCCTACAGAAAATAAGATTAATTTACAATCACTCGCCTCCAGACAAAGCTTTATTCAATTCTTTACATCAGGTGTAAAATTACTAAATGCGTAGGGAGTCAGATTCGAGTAGGTATATTTGATGATCAAACGAACTTTCCTACGTAAGGAGAGGATCGATCATTATTAGATAAGAGACTCCAATCAACGTCATTTAGAAGTAATCTGAGGCGTGGGCACATTGTAATGTATGACATTAGTATACTGGGTGTCAGGGAAACGCTTCCGAAAACGAAGATAGATGATAGTTCTGGTGATTACTGATACCTACGAAACACAAAAAAATGCGATTCTTTCTTTAGATTTTTTCAATTTTTTTTGCATTTTTCATACATAACCAGCTTTAGGCAGTTAAATAAATTCATATTCAATTCCTTTATTTGCTTAAATGTGGTAGATACAGGTGTCAGGTACAATTAAGTTCGGCACATTTACCATAATTGGCATGCAAATGATAATTTGAATTTAAAATCACAATACTAGAACAATCAACAACCAACATCTCTAAGAGATAAAATAACAAAAAAAACATAAAATTTAAATTAAAACAACATTTCTTGCAAGTTACAAATACACAATAATAAAAATAACTAGTCAATACAATTAATAACATTATATTAATAATGTTAAGTAAGTATGTAAGAATAATAAATTCTCAAAAGTTTGCTGCATTTGTAGGAACAACCTGTATCAACACAAATACTACCCTCCACCAGTTTTTAAAGACGGCTCGCGCAGTCACCGGTGTTCGCTTCTTCATAATGTAGCTAAATATTATCTGGTATCTACCCACATTGTACTTATTTAATATCCTACCTTGTTAACTATTTTTGTTTACCTGTTTGCATAGTCGATGATACTGATGTACGGTAAAACTCTAATGAGTTTATGTTTACATCTTTAGAATGTTTTTGTTATGTATACCACTGAACAAATAAATAAATAAATAATAATCACAATTACTAATAAGAGTTACATTACATTAAACGGGTGCCGGTGAAGAGAGATGACACACATGAGACTTTCCATCTTCATGTCTCAGTTTGGCGAACCGACTTGCGGTACCATTTAGGCAACAGCCTATTGAAGTTGTCATGGGCAAAGGTAACCGCTTAACATCAAGTGGGCCTTTAGCTCGTTTCGCCATCCTAAACTATAAAAAAAAAAAAACACATTATTCTATGACAGTCATCATCATCACTCATTATTATACAAAATTAATTATTTTAATATTAAATTTATCAATTATTTTAACATGAAATTTCATTAATCATATTTATAACCATTTTTACAGTATGAATTGTCATATCACAGCTATAGAATTTACAAGGATTGCATTTGCAAGGATGCACAAAAAAAAACATTTATTTACTTAATTTTTTAATGTTCGCAATATAATTCAAATAAAATATCAGCTGGCGCTAGGGGTGCACGACATCCACTCGCATACGCAGTCCGTGTCGTAGCGAGCGTAGGTAGGTTAGGTACGCGCGGCATTGATCCCGAATTTTGTACGGTTTACATTGCTGGTTTGCAAAATAGCAAATCACTAAAACAATGTGTATAAGATATAAGACTAATGGTTATTGGTATTTGATTGTGTTTAGGTAGTATAATAATAGCCTTTCAGTTTCGGAAGCGTCTCCCTGACACCCAGTATAAATGTATACATCTATTGGGGGGTGTTATTCGAGTTCGTAGGAGATTACCTTTTAAGATCTAAGGGGCGCGCCCAGCAGTGAAAAAAAATATTACTTGCTGAGTACAGTCGACTGCATGACGGTGGTAACACTTCAATTCGAAAACCGCCCTTACTGCTTACGAAATAAAGATGCTGCTAATGTCAAAGTTTTACCACCGACGTGCGGTCGACCGTACAAAAATCGTTTTTAGGGTTCCGTAGCCAAATGGCAAAAAACGGAACCCTTATGGATTCGTCATGTCTGTCTATATGTCTGTCCGTCCGTATGTCACAGCCACTTTTTTCCGAAACTATACTATAACTGTACTGTTGAAACTTGATAAGCAGGTGTATTCTGTGAACCGCATTAAGATTTTTACACAAAAATAGAAAAAAAAAAACAATATATTTTGGGGGTTCCCCATACTTAGAACTGAAACGCAAAGATTTAGTTTCATCAAACCCATACGTGTGGGGTATCTATGGATAGGTCTTCAAAAATTATATTGAGGTTTCTAATTTGTTTTTTCTATACTGAATAGTTTGCGCCAGAGACACTTCCAAAGAGGTAAAATGTGTGTCCCCCCCATGTAATTTCTAAAATAAGAGAATGACTAAACTAAAAAAAAATATGATGTACATTACCATGTAAACTACCACCGAAAATTGGTTTGAACGAGATCTAGTAAGTAGTTTTTTTTAATACGTCATAAATCGTAAGCCGCAATTTACCTTGATTTCTTGTCAAACTGGAATATATATTAGCTTGTTTAGCTATCACAAGCCTATATGGGCTCGCATATAGTTATATCTAAATCCCATCATTTAGGTAACTAATTATAATGTTTACTTATCAATAACTAAATTAAAAAAAAAAACACTGTTATTAAAACATTGATCAAAGTTACAACGAACTACAAGAACTTTTATATTATGTTACTTGCTGCTACGGAACCCTTCATGGGCGAGTCCGACTCGCACTTGGCCGCTTTTTTTACTGATGGAGGCGCCACTTGGCTTTTAGTAGGGCCTTAAACGAGTCTCCAAGGTGATGCTCAATGAATAGCAACGTCTGGTCTGAAGCAGAGGAGTCTAAATTCAAACCCAGCCTGCAGGTCTGACTTTTCGAATTCATGTGCGGATCAGAATTGGTGTAGGAAAACATCGCGAGGAAACCTGCACACCTGAGAGTAGTTAATAAAGCTCTTGTTAATGTTGAAGGTCCGCCAACCAGCAGTAAGCCAGTGTTTTGGACTAAAGATTCAAACAAATCAACGTTTAAAACGTTTTTTTTTTTGGGTTTCGTAGTTCCTAAGGGACCGCTGTTTACGCCTACATAAATATGAACTTCGGTCTTCGTGTAGTGGTTGCTAATCAAATTGTCAAGGCGCTTTGATAATATTTATAATATTTTTTCCACGCGTACCTACATTCGCTTTTAACTTCACCTTTGTTTTATATCAGTGGTGAACATTTTGCTCCGATCATTTTTTTTGTTAAAATTTATATTTACGGAATTATACCAAGTAATCTCGATACGGAGGTTTCATTGAAGTACTCTGAAGCCCCAACATTTTGGCAACCGTGACAGGACCAGCAATATTCGGAGAAAACAAGTTCGATGATTGCCACTATTGCGCCGCAGCCAGTTTTCATCACGATTTACCATCATTCCTGGGTTCCTTGGAGGTGTACCAGCCATTGCAGCCACCGCCGGGCAGCGATCAGCATTCAGCATCGTACCGCAGCCTCGGCCAATGCAGCTAAGTGCCCTTTTTATTTCCTTGTGAATTCCCTTTTACCTACCTACTATTACCCTTTTACCTACCTAATACCATTACCCTTTTACCAAACCCTTTCTAAATCTACTTAATCACGTACCTTATACCTATTTCAAATAGCTTCTGCATTGGTGTCTATAGTGTTTAAAATCATTAATTTATAGGTACCTACCATACACAATTCATTAAAAGTTAATTATTTTTTTCGGTCAACGGTAACCGTTGCTACTATATAGTTGTACCGTAACAACAACTATTAAGCTATCTCCCAGTAATATTAGCCTATTTTCTATGACATTACAGGCTTATTAGTTATATTAAAAGCATATATTTCACCCACTTCGCCGAACATTCCAGGCTGATCTCTCCGGGTTACGCTACTTCAGGCTGCGCAACTTCGGGCCGTGTCATAGTGTGACAACCGGAACGCAGCAGTCCCTAGTCGTGCCCACTGCTGGGAGTACAGGGCCGGCCTAGGGTGACGTTGGGCGAGGAGCGTGAGCTAAACTTATATTTTATTTTCGAAATATTACCTACTGTGTGCCTTTTCATTATGTATTATCTTAACTATTATAAAATTGTAAACGTCTGTTTGTTTGTTTGTTTGTTCCAGCATCACGCTAAAACGACTGGACCGATTTTGATGATTTTTTTTTTGTTTGAAAGCTGATGATCTGACTTAAAAACTGGTATGGGTTTTGAGAAAGAAAGAAAAAAAGAAAAACAATAATTCGTGGGTTGCGTACTCACCCGACAGATCGAAGCTTCTATGCATTTGCACGAGCGGATAGTAATGTACGATGGAGTGGAGTGGAGTGGACAGGGGATGGGACTGGGGATGGGACTGGGGACGGGACAGGGGACGGGACTGGGGACGGGACAATGGACGGGACAGGGGACGGAACATGGGACGAGAAATGGGACGGGACATGAGACGGGACATGGGACAGGACAGTGGGACGGCACATGGAACTGGACATAGGATGGGACATGGGACAGGACATGGGACATGGGACGGGACGATAGTGATATAGAGAGATAGTGGGACAGTGGGACAGTAGGACAGTGGCAGTGGGACGGTGACACGGTGGGACAGTGGGGCAGTGGGGCAGTGGGTTAGTGGGGCAGCGGGGTAGCCGGGCAGTGGGGCAAAAAGGAGGAGGTTCTCAATTCGACGCGTATATATATATATATTTTTTATGTATGACCACGTATAACTTTTTACAGAGCAGTCCGATTTTGATAATTCTTTTTTTAATGGATAGGGATATCTTGAAATTGGTCCCATTTAAATTTCAAAATCAATATCCACCCGTAAGGGTAGAAAACCATGACAAACATGACATGTACCTATTTGATTAATGATTAATGCTGTATGTTATTTTATTGAATTTTTATTTACTGAATTATTAATATTGTATGATGAATCGAATCGAATGAATTTATTTAATGATTATTTTTATTTTTTGACATGTAAATAGGCTTTACGAAATAAATGAATATGAATATGAATATGAATATTTTTCGCTTTTCAGGTTAATTTTTTGTTAAAAAGTTTTATGTTGGCTTGAGTTTCGTTTTATTTATTTAAAGTTTGGAAGATTTACAGTCAAACAGAATCTATATAATGCTGAAAATAGGTAATCCTGTGCCATTTACAAATCTTCACAGGTAGAATATATAGGTAGTATAATCAAGAGGGTCGTAAGTAGTTTAAGCGTACAGGTTACAAAGTGTGCATCAATTGAAATCAGGAAATACCAGTAGTGGTGTCAAAGAAGTTATTGGCTATAAGATTCTTAACTGAAGTAACCATCAGAAGCTTCAACTTTATAGACACCGCATAACTTTGAAATCCTAATATTCCAATATAAATCCTAGTATTTTTTTCATCATAAATCCAACAATAACTATAAAAACTGAAACCACCACAAAAAGATCCTACCAAAGAAAAGAAAACACCAATAATATTATTACCGAGAAGTGTATATATCAACAAGGTTACCCCACTACCCCGGGGAGGGCAGGTAATACCCACTCCCACCGATATATCATACTTGAGTAGCTAACAACGAATTAATGTATCATTGCTAAGAGCCTCCTCCAGTTAAATTAGCTTGAGCTGCCTAATTAACTGTGTAACACATTGCGTGAGAAATTTCGGAATAATGTAATCATGTTTCATCTTTTTTGGATGATAAAATTGAATTTATATTGAGGTTAATGGCCGATGGGGCTGTAAAGTTCTGGAGTGGCGACCGCGGACTGGAAGGCGCAGCTTGGGTAGGACCCCCACAAGGTGGACCGACGAACTGGTGAAGGTCGCGGGAATCTGCTGGATGCGGAAAGCGCAGGACCGGTCGTTGTGGCGATGCTTGGGGGAGGCCTATGTCCAGCACTGGACGTCTTTCGGCTGAAATGAATTATGATAATATTGAGGAAACATACAGAATATGTTAAAAAGAGGAGGGGGGGGGATAAAAAGAGGGGCTCGTAGTCAAGTAACAACCGCGCGTTTTTTTAGGATTCCGTACCCAAAGGGTGCAAAATGGGACCTATGAAAGGTGTAGGTGTTGCTATGCCTCCTATCACGACAAATACTAAAAATAAAAAGTCTAAAACAAGAAACCTTGAAAAAAAAAACTTTTTTTTCTATGTTTTTGTTCTTACTCTATTTTCAAAACGGTAATAGCACATACATACCAGACTTGCGTCAAACTTGTTTGTTTCTTGTTTTATTTAGTAAACAACATTGGCATGTCTTTTTAATGTTGATTTTTAAATAGCTACTGATAAAATATAATTACTAGTTCTGCACTTATAATTAGGTTATAATGTTATATATGTGTAAAATTGTTAGTATAATGTTATTTAATAATTATTAATGACGAATCGCATTAAAAAGACATTCCAAGATTGTTTATTAAATACTCAGATATAGTAAAAAATATAGACGAACTGCAACAAACAACAATCAAGTGAACAATCATAGTGAAGCCAAAAAAACTGTGCTCCTTCGTGTATAACCAGCGCTCACGCTCACACACGCACCTTAAACCATGCTCACCGCTCTCAGTACACATGTCGTGGCATCGTTCAGTAAGCATCGCGAAAGCAAATATCGTTCAGGCACATGGTGTATGCGTGAGGGCTGGTTGTAGACGTAGGAGCACAGTTTTTTGGCTTCACTATGATTGTTCGCAGCACTTCGTCTATATTTGTACTATATCTGAGTATTTAATAAACAATTTTAGCATATAAGGAAAAACTGAGTGTACAGACATACGTGATTGATGTCCTTTGTAGTGAATAAACTACTGAAGGATCGTTGAATGTACCGCACATTCGTTTTTGCCTACTTCCAAGAAAAAAAAAATATTTTACGTGTCTAAGGTTGTGATCCGGATTTCCTTCAAATTCATATAAATATTTCCGCTATCCACACAATATTTTCGATCCAACACTAAATCGATTTTCTTTCTTGGAAAATCTGGCGATATCCCACTGAAAATGAAGCAAGCGAACATAAATCCATTTAGCAGCTTTCGTGAAATTAAAATATATAATCAAAACAAGCGATGAGATGGTGAATATTAAAATTAATATTCAGTCCAACTGTATTTGTTGGGCATTCATTTAATTAAATTCAATAGAGCGTCAGTAGCTGCGATAATGTAATCAAATTAATGAAAAAAATTTAAAAAGGGTTTATATTCTATTAAAGTAGCAAGTACCAGGCCCCTCAGAAAGTATTGCGAAAAAAAGTTTTTATATATGGGAGACTGGCCAGTTATAATGTTTTTCGAAAATATGATTATTTATAAGTAAAAATAAGTAAGTTCCAATTTCAAAATTTCCCTCCACATTTTTTGCGAGTTAATTCAAAGTATTGTGTCTCACTGAAATATGGATCTGCGACGGGAACATTTTAGAGCTATGATTTTATACGATTTCAAGTGTCGCCTGAAACCGGATGAATCGTACGATAGACTTCAAATGGCATTCATGGATGAAGGCCCTTCCAAGGCAACCGTGTATCGTTGGTATAACGAATTCAAGCGCGGTCGACCAACTTTGGGGGATGACGAAAGAAGCGGTCGCCCTTTGACGGCTGTTACCGAAGAAAACGTGCTAGCAGTGAAAAATTTAATCCAAGACAATAGGCGAATTACATATCAGGAGATTCAACACATATTGAAGATTGGATCGGGAAGCGTTCACGAGATTCTACACAGCCATCTTCGCGTGAGGAGGATAGTATCACGCTGGGTGCCGCACAACCTCACCGATGCTCAGAAGCAGGCCCGGGTGGAATGGTGCCGTGATATGCTTAACAAATTTGAAGCAGGCTCGTCTCGGCGTGTTTACGACATCGTTACAGGTGATGAGTCCTGGATTTATCAATACGACCCAGAAACCAAGCGCCAGTCGACTGTTTGGGTGTTTCAAAATGAGCCAACGCCTACCAAAGTGAAGCGATCTAGAAGCGGGAGTAAGATTTTGATCGCTAGCTTTTTTAATTTGACTGGCCACTTGGTATCAATTCCCTTACGGGATCAAAGAAGCATTAATGCCGAATGGTATACTACCAAATGTTTGCCAGAAGTTTTCTCTGTTATAAGCAACAAGCGACCAAACACAGGGCTCCGCGGGCTACTGCTCCACCACGACAATGCACCTGCGCACACCGCACTCAAAACGAGGGACTTCCTGGACAGCACGCCAGTCAAACTCCTGGGTCACCCTCCTTACAGCCCTGATCTAGCACCGTGTGACTTCTTTTTATTCCCAAAAATAAAAAATCAGCTCAAAGGGATACAATTTTCGTCGCCGGAAGATGCGCTGGCTGCGTTCGAGCAGGCTGTAAACGAGGTGTCTGCGGCGGACTGGAAAAAGTGTTTTGAAAACTGGTTTAGGCGCATGAATCTTTGTATAGAGGCTGGTGGAAAGTACTTTGAAAAGATTTGATAAAAATATATGTACGTATAGAACAATTTTTTTTAGTTTCGCAAAACTTTCTGAGTGTCCCACGTACATATGAACAGATAAAGAATAAAACCAGCCAAGTAGGACTCGAACTTGCCCACTAAAGGTTCCGCACCAACACACATAAATGTCAGTGTTAACCGTTTTTAGGGTTCCTTACACAAAGGGTGCCAAACGGGACCCTATTACTCTCGCTACGCTGTCCGTCCATCCGTACGTCCATCCGTCTGTCTGTCACAGGGCTGTATCTTTTGAACGGTAATAGGTAGCCGGTTGAAATTTGCTCAGAATATGTGTTGCTACGACTCCTATAAATAAAATACTAAAATAAAAACAAAGTCCAAACCAATGGGGGTCCCCATACAAGAAACCTCGAAAAACATGCATTTTTTTTCAACGTTTTTGTTTCTGCAGGGCAATTTCCCACAATTTACACAATTGTGTAACTGCATCGCAATCAACAAAATGTCAATTTTGACGTTTGAATCCCGAAAAATGACACAATTCGAATTGCGTAACTACAAAACTGTTGATTACGATGTCGGAGAGATTCATCATGAAATTGAATGAATGATAAAGCTTAAAACGCATACTTGCAGCAGCTTACATGCATAAAGAAACGTGATCTAACAAACATGACGTCATTTAAATTGCAATGGATTTCCCTCGTGACATCATTTACTTCATAATGAAGTCCCGCAGGGCAATTGTGTAACTGCATCGCAATCAACAAAATGTCAATTTTGACGTTTGAATCCGGAAAAATGACACAATTCGAATTGCGTAACTACAAAACTGTTGATTACGATGTCGGAGGGATTCATCATAAAATTTAATGAATGATAAAGCTTAAAACGCATACTTGCAGCAGCTTACTTCCATAACGAAACGTGATCTAACATACATGACGTCATTTACATCGCAATGAATTTCCCTCCTGACGTAATTGACTTCATAATGTCGCTATACAATTCCAATGTTTGATTGCGATGTTATCAACATCGTCTTCAATTATACATCAAAATGAAACTCAAATGAGTTACGCAATTGCCCTGCGCTCTATCTTCAAAACGGTAATACATAACAGCATCAAACTTGGTCTCAATATAGTGCATACTATGTCATCATCATCATTATCATTTCAGCCGAAAGACGTCCATTGCTGGACAAATGCCTCCCCCAAGCATTGCCACAGCGACCGGTCCTGCGCATACTATGTAATTTAGCAGAAAACAAAAAATAGGGCAAACATAGACATACGAGTATGTGGTGGTACCTGCGTAAGAAAGAAATGCAAAAAATCATATTTGGCGCACGATACTTTGATGTCTTTTGATGAACTCTCGTTTTTTTTTTTTTTGCGTTTATTTAAAGCAACTATTCATATAATAGGTCTTAATTAATCTATCTACAAATGTACAATATTTACAACACAAATATAAAATACAAATGAAATCTAATGAATACCTTAAATAATGTAAACCCTTTTTAGGGTTCCGAAGTCCTACAAGGAACCCTTATAGTTTCGTCATGTCCGTCCGTCTGTCCGTCTAACCGTCTGTCCGTCTGTCCGCCTGTCCGTCTGTCCGTCTGTCCTAATCCTTTACAGCTTAATAACTTCTACAATTATAAACATAAGTAAATGAAATTTTGTTAAAAAATAGTCTACATATAGATCTCAATTTTAAAAGAATAAAAAAATCGTTTTTACGTATTTTAGGGGTGGCGTCCATACATGTGAAATGGGGATGCAAAATTTTTTTTCGCTGCACCCCCTTGTGTGGGGTATCATTGAATAGGTCTACTAAAATGAAGGTAATGTTTCATACACCACTTTTTTATCAGGTGTACCATCTGCGAAATGTAGCCCGCCAAAGTGGCTTGCAATGTGTCCCCCCCCCCTGCCATTTCTAAACTATCCAACGTAGAAACTTATAATCTTCCACATTGATAGACCTTTATGAAAACTCTCTTTAAAAATTATTTCGAGTATAATGTGATTATAATTTTTTGAGTTATAGAGAGAAAACTGAAAAATACTTAAAACATCCTAGTTCAAAGGTCATTGACCTTAGAGAAAAATGGTCATAGCAAATAATGCTCTTTTAGCTACTTTCTATTTGAAAAAATCACAAAAAGAAACTTTGCATGAAACGCTTCTTAAATTTGGCTTCTTGAATTTATCGCTAGATGGCGCTACTAACAACACGCTCTGAGTCGCGAATGCTGCCGATTATTGCAAAAACTAAAATAGCCATGATTAATATTCGATTTGATTCGTTTGTAATTACACCTACTTAAGGAACCCTATAATACTGAGCATGGCCCGACATGCTCTTGGCCAGTTTTTTTGATTTGATTTGATGCTTGCTTGAAATGAGGAGATTCGCAGGAGAACGAAAGTAACCGACATAGCCCGAAGAATTGCCAAACTTAAGTGGCAGTGGGCGGGGCACATTGCTCACAGAACGGATGGCCGATGGGGCAGTAAAGTTCTGGAGTGGCGACCGCGTACTGGAAGGCGCAGCGTGGGTATTTTTTTTATTCTCCCACAAGGTGGACCGACGACCTGGTGAAGGTCGCGGGAATCCGCTGGATGCGGAAGGCACAGGACCGGTCATTGTGGCGATGCTTGGGGGAGGCCTATGTCCAGCAGTGGACGTCTTTTGGCTGAAATGATGATGATGATGATGATGCTTGTATTGTATTACTGTTTTTATGATAGAGTAGAAACAAAAAACGTTGAAAGAAAGTGATTTTGGAGTTTCCTTGTACGGGACCCGGGAATCCTCTTGGATTGAGACTTTTATTATTTTTAGTATTTGCAATTATACAGGCCATAGTAAAAAAATATTCTGCGAAAATTTGACTGGCTATGTATCACGGTTAAAATAGAAACAGCCCTGTGACAGACAGACGAACCGTCGCGGCGACGGACTGACAGACGGAGTAGACATTGTAATTCCGGGTCCCATTGACACTGTTTGGGTACGGAACCTCAAAAACAACATAAAAGAAAATAATAAACACAGTTAATGAGGAAAAAGGTTTTATCGGATAAATATTTTCCCATGTACGAAAATTCTTCTGAAGAGGTTGCCGTAATATTTTGTCAAGAGGGCGCACGAATTATATTATTGGATATTATTATTATAATAAAATATTAAACAATGCAGTGTTTAATTCAGACTATGGTTGCTGGTTGCCCATTGCTGTACAAAGACATCTTATAAGATACCCGAAAGCATCCATTGGTATTAAAAAAATGTGTTATACGTATTTTGAGGAAAGTCTTTCTTTGCCTAACGAAGGGATGTGACAGAAAAACAAAAGTTATGAACCAAAAATCCTCATCAAATAATCTTTAATGAGCTTGTAAATTTTGTCATTAATAAGGCTAGTTAATTAACAGCAACTAATTGAATTATTATATTATACAAAATTGACTATTATTTCTGAAACTAGCACTAATGAGTGCCTTAATATCCGCACATTACAATATTTGTTTCTACATTGTTTGCTGAATTTATTGGTGAATAATTCTCCTTTTAATAATGTACCTACAATGTCAAAACTTACATTATGTATTTATACATAATTTACATTTGATTTTAACATAACATAACATCACGCCTGTATTTCCCCGAAGGGGTAGGCAGAGGTGTAATAGTACACCCACATTTCGCTAGTTATGTTATAGTCCCATGTAATAGGGGGCGAGCCTATTGCCACTGACAGGGCACTAATCCAGACTCCGGGCTGCTACTGAGAATTTCCTAGTGAAAAAACCCAATAACACTTTTTGCCCGACCCGGGAATCGAACCCAGGACCCCACGCTCAGCAGTCGCGCTTGCAACCACTAGACCAACGAGGCAGTCTTTGATTTTAGAAATAAACATATTAATATTATAAACACGAACTCACCCGGGGCTTTCCAATTATTTAGTATAGGTATCATGGCGCACTTACCCGGGGTTCTCAATTAGTCATCATTTCTATCAGTTTATAACTCCATGTCAAAAGATTCTTGTTCCAACTATCTTCCCTTCACTCCTTACTCATTGGTCTTCAAGGCTCTACAGAGCTTTGATGATTTTTATCCGTAAAGTGACATCAAATTGTGACACGTTTTGTTAATGTTTTGGGTGTGGTATTATTATGTACATACATTTAAAATGTGTTTAACTTTATGTACAATGTATGTATTAAATGTATAAGTATGTAATGTATAATAACGACAAGTTCTACATCGAGTTCCATTATCAATCAAAATCGTTTTTTTTTATTCGTGATTTATTTATAAATTGTAAACAGACGCGTTTCCAAAACTCTTGACATTGGCAGAATTGTCGACATCTGCATCGCTTGCCATAAGAAGAAAACAAAAAAAAAACTCCATGTCAAAGATTCGTAGGCAAAATATATATTTAATAAAAAAATAAATATACATTTGCTTACATAAAAATAATGTGGTCTTCAATCCATCACTATTAAATGCTCGCACCGTAAAAATAAACTTACTTGGCTTATCCAGATCGCTGATGAATTCCTCCGTCTCCACATATCCTTGGATCCTGTCAGCCAGCACTATCAGTACCAGCCACAACACTCGGCTAACCCTCACTGGCATCATACCAACACACGAACTTAATCCCATTGTCATTAATACCAACACTAAAGAAAAACAAATTTATTTTTCATCAACATTTTCTTCACAAGTCTGTTTTAATTTAAATTTAAATAAAGAACAACGTTTATTCCAAGCGAAACTTGTTGATCTTCTTTTTAATTAAATCTCACTTTTTATTGTTTGTAAGAAATGAATAAATTACTTTTTTAATTTGTAGTAATAAATATTTATGATTAAGTTAAACACATCGACACGTGTTATACGATAGTAAACAAATCGCGCTTTGACAGCCGAACACTCGCAACGCGTAGAGCAGCGTGCGTACGTCTCAACGCCGCGGGCAACACTGATCGAAAACCGATAGGACAGCGAGAACAATCGCAGAAAAATAAATTTTCTTTTTCGGAATTTGAAAAGTGTTTATAGTTTCAGTTGGCTTTGACGATTTGAAATTCGAACATGAGTTCAGCGGCGCAGAGCGCTCAAGAGTGCCGCCAATGATGTATGAAGAATGTTAACATTTTATAGACGTTACTGGGTATTCCGTAGCCTTTGTGCGTAGTAAAAATAACCATGTGTTTTATTCTACGAAATATTTTCTTTATAACTCGGTGGGCTTACGAAGATAATTATATATTACCCAACCTATATTATTTAACAAGTACGCAACTACATATATATGAGTGTTATGGTAATCTTATTCCACAAGTAATGTTACAGACCATAAAGTGTTGGAAAGTTTTGGAAATATAATAAAACACTTGGGTGGAAGTTCTCGTTAAAATTGGGTCACAAATATCAGAGGTTAGCTGTCACTAGCAAAACGTCTTTATAAGTTTTGGTGTTGGCGAACATTTTAGTTCAGTCTTTAAGGTACCTGGGTACAGTCGGCGAGAAAGTCGGACGAGTGGATAAATAGCACTGTATTACCATAATATTATGCTGAAAGCTTTGTTTTGGTAAGAGTTTTTGTTTCTATGTATATCTAAGTATGTTTGGATTTCTTTGTATGGTTATTTCTTATGCCTGCTCTATATTCTCGGCCGAGAACCCGAGACAACGTTGTATATTGCTCTGAGCTCGCAGTTCAGTCACAAAAATATTCGCTTTAAAAACGCAATGTACGATGTCTCGGGTCTCGCCCGAGAATGTGGATCGGGCGTTAGAATAAAGAAGACGTAAAGTAAGAAAAGAAAATGGTTTTATTATTTAACTGTATTATCTTTGTTATATTGACTAGGTAGACCGTCACTAACGTTAAAGCTTTTTAAGTGTAATGACACTTAGATGTCCATGAGAAGTAAAAGACATTATACTCCTTTTTTTGGGCAGTCGTGTAAAAAGAGAAACAATAAAGCTCATATTCTAAAGTAAAAAGGCCAATATTATAAACTAATATAGAAAATCAACATAAGTTCATTATAATAATGATTTTTAACCTGCAATAAATGTTTTTTTTTTGTTACTGACAGAAAACGCATAGTTCAAACAATTGGGTCTAAAATCTTGAAATTTTGTTTAATCAAGCAACCACTGGGAAAGGTAGCACACAAAATGGTTCAAAATTCAATTGAACAAAGTCGCAGCCGGAAACTTATAAATGAAAAATAACGAGATCACTTGGCCTTAAATATATTATTAAATATTAACCCGTATTACATGCCATAAAATTAAATTAACAATTGAGTAAATAAAAAAACAGAAAATTTAAATAATGTCAAAATGGGAATAAAATTATTTATTTATTCGTAAATGGCAGTAAATAATAGGATTTGACATAGAAGAGTAATAAAAATTAACAATTTAGTAATTAAAATAAAATTAAAATCATAGCAAAATTAAAAACATGTCAAAATGGGAATAAAAGGGCAGTAAATTACACACAATTTGACATAGAAGTGTAATAAAATTAACAATTAAGTAAATGGAACAAAATTAAAATCATAGCAAAATTAAAATCATGTCAAAATGGGAATAAAGGGTTGTTTTAAATTACATACAGTTTGACATAATAAAATAGTATACGACATGGGACCACCAAACTCAAATAATTGTTTCTTGTGAATAAATTAATGTGATTGTGGTTTGACTTCAACCACATTTTCTCCCACGAATTTCTTCCATAAAAATGAAATACAAACTCATAGTACCTAATATTCCACTGTTTCTCCTTGTTGAATACTACTTAGGGAGGACTCACAAGAATATCAGTTATTTTATTACTGTCTTTGCGCGCAAATCGTCAAAGTCCGCCGCGGGGAAAAGGATTTTACGTTTGTTATTTCATTCTGTACGAAGCTAAATATACATTTTGGTATAAAAATTACGTCTGTTTATGTGGGATGATAGTCGTATCTCTTCAATTCACCTTTAATTCCTCAAAAGCTGACCAAAGTTACTAATCAGCTGAAAATCTAATGACAATTGGATGCTGATAAGCAATAATGTGTCAACCCACAAAAATTCGAAAATTGAGTTAATGATGCAGTACGCTTCTTTGGCTGACAAAGAACGTTTTTCAATGGGGTTTTAACCTGATTGAATGGTTTTTATACCAAAAATGAGTATAAACAGGTTAACACGAAATCAGTTCGAAGGGTAAGACATTTTGCAATAAGATGTTTAGGCACTTGAAACATTGTTTGATGACCCTAGGCGCCATCTGTTTAAAGTCAAAAGAAGTTATGGGACATGATCGGTTATTGCGTAATTAGTATTATCCTTTTTCGGCTGTGTAAACAACATTGGCCCATATTTAATTAAAATTATACGTATAAAGTGGGCCTAACAAGACTACTAGCCACGAATACTACATGGAAAACGCAGTAGAAGACTTGGGGAATATAAGATCATCAAAGGTAAGTCCAAATATTACATAAATATAAAGATTTTAGCTATACAAGTTTAGAGGTCATTTTACCGGGAAAATTATTAAAACAACGCTTTTTTATTACAGAATACTGTTTAAAATTACATTTAAATACGTTTTACATACTAACCGTGGTAATATTACTTATCTTAACTACCTAATTTCAGCAAAATGTAATATTTTTGATTAACAGGTTATTGCTTAACAAACATTCTACTATTGACTAGCGCTTGTAAAAGTTTTATAAAGCTTGACACGTTATTGCTAAAAAAAATCTCGTTCACTTGTTCGTTCGTTTATTTCAATAGTATGTTAAATGACTTGAAACGTTTTTGAAAAACGTGGAATGAGGGAATTAATAAAACAAACAGGTTCACGACTGTAAGTATTCGCAAACAGGGTAGACATACATTGTCTCAAATCTTCAGGTTCTCGAAATTATTACATTTTGGCACATACCCTCATTTTACAAGTTGTGTCTTATTTTTATAATTATTTTCAGAATGCCACCGCCAAGATCAAGAAGCCATGTTTGCGGATCATGTACCTAATACCTCACAAGGAAAGCCATGCGTCGCGTCCTACTTCTGACGAGGAGTTTCAGTGTGAGGTTATTAGCCACGATGTTGAAGAAAAGAGGCGTATGGTCCCATCAAATAGCAGTCTCAATGAGGGGTTACCAGAAGTTCGGCCAGCAGAAACATACCTTCCGAATATTTATATTTCTGATCAAAATCTGAACTTTGAGAATACTCTGGATTTATTGGAGTTTCTAGCTGCTGTTGATTGCTTTTTATGGCTGATAATACAACACTAGCTCATTCGTTGATTATTGAGCTTATTCATCATACAGCAACTATTCAGTCCGAGCCTAATGAGTTGTCTGATTCATCATCAACTCAGCCTATCGCAGTCCACTGCTGGACATAGGCCTCTCCCAATTTGCGCCACAACACGGTTTTCTGCCTTCCGCATCCAGTCACGTTCAGCCACGTTCTTCAGGTCGTTGATCCACCTGGTGGGGGTCGCCCTACGCTGCGTTTGCCGATTCGCGGTCTCCACTCAAGGGTTAGTCTGCTCCAGCGGCCATCAGCCCTTCGACAGACATGGCCAGCCCACTGCCACTTCAGCTTACTGATCCTACAAGATATGTCGGTCAATCCGGTTCTCCTCCGGATAATCTCGTTACGGATTTTATCCTTCAAAGAAACTCTAAGCATAGCTCGCTCCATAGCTCACCGAGCGACTTTGAATTTGTGAACCAGCCCAACTGTCAGTGTCCACGTCTCGGCACCGTAAGTCATGACAGGCTAGACGTACTGGTTTAAAACCTTTGTCTTCAAACTTTGCGGTATATGCGACGAGAAGACTCGGCGAAGTTTGCCAAATACTACCCAGCCTAACTAAAACCTTCTGTCGGCTTCTTTCTTGAAGTTTGTCTACCAAGCTGAATTATCTGCCCTAGGTAGACGTATTCCGTTACGACTTCGAGTGCCGACCCTTCAACGAATATTGGCCTCGACATGACATGCATATTGAACATGACTTTAGTCTTGTCCAGATTCATGCCAAGACCGACACGCCGAGATGCTCCGTTTAAGCTGTGCAGCATTTCGCCCAGGTATTCCAACAACTCAGCTATTACAACGATGTCATCGGTAAAACGGAGATGTGAGATGTTCTCGCCGTTAACGTTGATACCCTAACCAGTCGAACGAAACGAGATTCTTTTGTTGTGGGTAGTTTGATTTTGATTTTTAAATACTGTTTTAATTTAGATAATGTTGATTATGATGTAGGTAGGTAAGTATTCAAAGTAAATCTTGAAGATTGAATAGCCAATAACGCTCGATGGTCCCTAATTTGTTCCGTTTTTAAGAGGTAAATAAATATTTTAATATTGTAAGAAATCATGGCTTTTATTGATAACACCTTAACATTACAATTTTCATCTTAATAATACGTTTATCAATATAGGGTTAAGGTACTTGACATTCATCAAATTGAATTTTAATTAATTGTTTTCAGTTTAGCAATAATGTGTTATAAGACTTGAAATGTTTATTCAAATAAAATGTTTGCTGGCGCATTTTGTAATATCAAATTTAACGGTTTTTGGAATGAATATAACATATTTTACAAGTTTAATGGGAGAACTTTGATCTAAACTTATATTATGATATAATGACTGCATATCATCAATATTTGCAGCAAATTCTTGAACAAACTAATTAAATTGGCGCCGTAATTTTGAAACACGATTTACTCGAAATGGCTTCCGTGTAGGTTGACATACTATTGCTTATCAGCATCCAATTGATCTGATTGGTTGTTAGGATTTTGGTCAAACATTAATCAATACATTTTTGACGACCTCTGTAGTCTCGAAGTTCGAGTGTCGGACTGCTTATCATGAGGTTTTGTATTGTATCATGTACAACTCTATTCAATCAATCAATCAATCAAATTATTTATTTACTAAAATATGGTATTATTACAGATGTAGGTGACTTATGATTAGTTTCAGCATATTCTGCCCCTCGGGGCGTGCAAATTGGACTTAAACATAACAAAATTATTAAAATTATGAGCATGCATATTAATAATGTGTAACCATTATTTTATAAACCTAGGTATCTTATCTTCTAAATATTCAGTAACACTATAATAGTTCTTGCTCATTAAGAAATTATACTTTTTTTTTCTAATAAGCAGTGCCTTTGCACTATTCATTTCTATGTATTTTATTATTATTTCTCTGTATGTGCATAAATAAAATAAATAAATAGTGGTAACTCTTTGATGGTTTGAGGGATACGAGTGCAATACCTTAATTGCCATACAATATGCATTTTTCCTAAACAGTTCTAATTTTATAGCGGGTAATTTATAGTTATGGCTATGTCTAGACGTAGCATCATATTAAATTTTTTATTGACAATATTTAACGACATTGACTGAAAAAAAGGCCTCTGCATTAATTTGATAAACAAAAAAATTATAATTTTATACTCATTGCATTGTGAAATTACTTTTAATTTATCAATCTTCAAATTTAATTTACATTGATTTTATTAAAATAAGAGAGAATTCGACTTCCCGAACTCAATAGTTAAGTTAGGAAAAATTTAAATTTTTCCCCGTAACCTTTCTAAATCCGCCTACTTCCAGATATTATTGGCAGAACCCGCAGAACAAACACTTTTTATTATTATTATTATGAAGTATTATATTCATGATTCGTCCGAAGAGACTAGCATATAAACTTGTAGTTTCACTATGTGTCGCCACTTTTGTGCATTGAAGTTGAGGGTAGATAAATAAAAAAATTATGCTGTCACTTGCTGTTAGTCACCGCGCCCCGATATTTGACTCATTCACAGTGCAGTGCTCGGCCACTTAACACTTGCTTAGTAAAATACTCGACGTATTTTTATTTTATTTTCAAAGGTTTATTATTTTAATAGTTAATAATTAGTATAATAATGCCTAAACGTAAAAATGATAATATAGAAGCTCTTTTTCGTGAAGTTAAAAAACTTAAAAAGGAGATTAGGCGCAAACCACCGCCCAGACGATCAAGAATTTTGGAAACGTCGTCTTCGTCATCATCATCGTCGCGAGATTCATCGCCTACGTCGCAAAATCAGCCAGGTATGCTCTAATATAGATTTTTTTTTCTCACTCGGCATAAGTTGCGCGTACCCGCGCTTATTTTGTATTTTTTTCTCGCATCACAAATTAAAAAGGTGTGGTTCCGGCAGTCCGCTATTGGGTGAAACCCATGATGATAGCGTGACCGACCCGCAGGGTCGCCTAGTGCTGATGTTTACGCTACTTATCGTTATGCAGTCTGTTGCTGGGCGTCCGTTTCGCCTATTCATAGTAATGTGACCAACCTATAGGGTTGCTTGTGCAATTATAACGATGTACCTACTACGATTAATGCAGTCCGCTATTGGGCGTAGCCCGTACATGGTAGCGTGACCGACCCTAAGGGTTGCTCGTGCAGATAATAATATTAATCATATCGTAGTTAGTACACGTATTCAGTCCGTTATTGGGTATACCCAACATGATAACGTGACCAACCCTAAGGGTTGCTTGTGCAAACGGGAAACAAGAAATAAGTACTTATGTAATGTAGGTACAATGCTAATTTTATGGACTTGGTATAAAAAGAACATACAGTTTCTGATTATAGGCTGGCTTATTATACAATACTTGCAGTACTGTGATAGTACATAGGTATATAGTTATCTGCAGACCGTTTCACAGACGTAAATAAGTGATTATTAAAACATCTAGTTTGACACCTACTCGTCGTCTTCCAGGCGACGTACGCATTGTTGAAGACTTGCTTCGTGATACGATCGACGAACAGCCTCGAGCGAGCGCACCAGCTGCTAGCGTCATCGCTCAAGCGGTAGAAGAGCCACAGCCAGGCCCCTCGTTAATAAATCCCAACGACGGGCCCGGAAGTTGTACAACAACACCCGCTGAAGAGCTCCCCGATTTGACCGATGATTTATTGGAAATTTTGGGTGTAGACCCAACAGCAAATACCAATCTTGGAAAAAAATTTCAAAAGGATCTAGCAGCACGCCTAGAACACTTGGCCTGCAATGGAATTAGCAAAGATCTTCGAAAAGAATTACGAGAAAGGTACTTGATTCCAAGTAATTGCCCACTCATCGATGCTCCAAGTACAAACCTTGAAATAAAAGCTGCAGTATCAGAGATAGTTAACAAAAAACTTTACTCTGTCGAAGCTAAGCAAAAACAGATAGGCAGTATCATTGCCTGCTTAGGTGAAGCTATCACTCATATGTTGAGCCAAAAAGAAAAAGACCGTGCCTTACTTAAAATGTTTATGGATGCAACTCGCATGGCTTGTGACTTGCAATATAGTAATTCTTTGACCAGAAGGACATTTATCCTGGCATCACTCAAAAAAGAGATGAAAGATCAGCTGACCACGACCAAAATAGACAAGTTTCTGTTCGGGAAAGATCTCGCCGATACTATAAAGTCTGCTAAGGCTATAAATAAACAGGGTGCTGAACTTAAAGCTGCTACCAATCCTGTTACAAGAGCCACTAATGGCAAGCCACAGAAACCTGCAAATCAGCATTTAAACTGGAAGCGAGCCCCGGCGACGGCGACGCGCAACTCACAGAAGACTCCGAGGACACGGGAACCTGTTCGACAGAAGAGTCAGCGCGAAACCTCGTCGAGGCGCTCTCGACAGAACACAACACGATCGCGCCATTGAACTCGGTAAATTATGCTGGTAGATTGTCACTATTTTACCTTAAGTGGTCACAGATCACTGGCAACCCCACGGTCCTATCGTGGATTCAGGGATATGAAATACCCTTCTCAAGACCAGTTTTTCAGAGCATTCTACCTGCTAATCAAAAACGTTCTAAAACAGAACTATTACATTACGAGGAAACAATTAATAACCTCCTATTAATCGGTGCAATTTCTAAATGTACTCCTTGTAAAAACCAATTTATCTCAAGTACTTTCCTTATACGTAAACCAAATGGTAAGATGAGATTGATTTTTAATCTTAAACAGCTCAATAAATTTATAGATACAGCTCACTTTAAATTGGAGGATTTTCGAACTGCTATTAAATTAGTAACAAAAAATTGTTACATGAGCACTATAGACATTAAAGACGCCTATTTTTTTGTTAAAATTGGCGATAGATCTAAAAAATATTTACGATTTATTTGGAATAATCAACTGTATGAATTTAACGTCTTACCTTTCGGTTTAAGTACAGCACCGTTCGTCTTTACCAAAATAATGAAGCCGGTAGTCAGACTTTTGAGATCGTGTGGTTTCCTATCCACAATATATTTAGATGACCTTTTCTTAATAGGGAGGTCATACCAAGAGTGTCTTGATAATATTTGGTATTCTACAAAGCTTTTATCTACCCTTGGCTTTGTAATAAATAAGGAAAAAAGTTCTCTTTTACCAAAAACGTCCTGTAGATTCTTAGGTTATGTGATAAACTCTGAAAGTTTCCAAGTCAGTCTCCCTCATGAAAAAATCAACAAAGTTAAAAAAGAAATTGACATATTTTTAAAAACAAAACGATGTAAAATTAGAGATTTTGCTAAGTTTTTAGGGTTACTTACGTCTTCTTGTCCCGCAATAGAATATGGATGGCTCTATACGAAGAGTTTTGAAAGATGTAAATTTCTGAATTTAATTGAAAACAACCTAGATTATGATAAATATATGACCGTATCGGAAGATCTACGAGAAGATTTACATTGGTGGCAAAAATCTATTATAACACCTGTAAATAAAATTAAAGATGAGGGTTACTGCTTGGAAATTTTCACGGATTCTTCAACTACGGGATGGGGTGCGGCTTGTGGTGAGGAGACTGCAGGCGGACCCTGGAGTTATGAGGAACGATCGCATCATATTAATTACCTCGAAATTTTAGCAGCATTTCTTGGTTTAAAAGCATTCGCAACCAAGTTGCGTCGTTGTCAGATACTATTAAGAGTAGATAATACAACTGCGATCTCCTACATCAACCGTATGGGTGGTGTGCAGTTTCCTCATCTGACAGAAGTTACAAAAAAGCTATGGCAATGGTGTGAGGCGCGACAAATACATGTATTTGCGTCGTACATACGTTCTTGTGATAATGTTCTCGCAGATGCGGAATCAAGACGTAACCATCCGGATATCGAATGGGAACTAGCTCACGATGCTTTTCAGAATATTGTTAATACATTTGGGGAACCTGATATCGATATATTTGCTAGCAGGCTAAATAGAAAATGCATCAAGTACATCTCTTGGTACAGAGACCCAGATGCATACAGTATTAATGCCTTTACCATATCATGGTCAAATTTTTATTTTTACGCGTTCCCACCGTTCACAGTTATACTCAGAACATTGCGAAAAATCGTTTATGATAAAGCTACTGGTATATTAGTCGTACCACAATGGCCTACACAGGCTTGGTATCCTTTATTTCAACAATTACTTGTTTCTCAGCCAATTATTTTCAGACCATCTAAAAATCTCATTTTATCCCATTCCAGCAAACGCAACCTACATCACCGGCTTACCCTGGTTGCCGGAGTGTTGTCCGGACGTCGCTGAGTAGCAGAGGCGTCCCGGATGCGTCAATAGATATAATGATAGCCTCATTATCAGATAATTCGGTTCAGCAGTATAACACTTGCTTGAAAAAATGGTTCCAATTTTGTTATTTTAATAATTTAAATGTATACGAAACATCAATTCCGAATGTGATTAATTTTTTAACTGATCAGTTCAATAGCGGCGCTCAGTATGGAACGATTAACAGTTGTAGATCAGCATTAGCTTTGATATTAGGTAGTGACATATCAAATGATGATCGCATAAGACGGCTTATCAAAGGAATCTTTAGATTAAGACCTCCATTACCCAAGTACAATTTAACCTGGGATGCATCATTAGTATTGAATTTTTTAGGTAATTTGTATCCTAATGAAGGCATAACTTTGGAAATGTTATCTAAAAAACTTCTAACATTATTAGCACTTGTAACTGCCCACAGATTACAGACCCTTTCAAAAATTAGAATTAATAATGTTCAGGTTAATGTTAATGAAATTATTATAAGGATCCCCGACCTGATCAAAACATCACGTGTTGGTTCAACTCAACCGTTACTTATCCTGCCGTTCTTTCAAGAAAAACCACAGGTCTGTCCGGGGAAAACACTTTTAGATTATTTAAGTGCTACTAGTGATCTACGCGATAATGATTCCACATTATTTATAAGTTTTAGGCGTCCACACGGAGCGGTTACGCCTCAAACATTGAGTCGTTGGATAAAGCATACTTTAAGCAGAAGCGGAGTTGATGTTTCAATTTTTACTTCGCATAGTACGAGGCATGCGGCCACGTCTATGGCACATAAGATGGGAGTTAGCCTAGACGTTATAAGAAAAACCGCGGGATGGTCTGATAACTCTAATACTTTCGCGAAATTCTACAATAGATATGTAACAGATCAATGTAATGATTCATTTGCAAGGAACATAATTAATAATTACGGAGCAATCAACAGCAATAGTGCTTTATTTCCTGTTAAATTATAATAAAAAATGTATAAGTTAGCTACTTATATTCTAGTTCTGAACGTGTAATTTTGATTAATAAATAATGTCATACAGCAAATAACCACTGTCTACATTATTTCAGAGCACATTTCAAAAATATCTCTCAAGATCTACAAGTTTATATGCTAGTCTCTTCGGACGAATCATGAATATAATTAGTGATTAAACGAACTTACCTGTACGTGAAGTTCTATCCTAATTATATAAAGTTATTCGTCCGAAGAGACTAGCATCCCTCCCTCCTCTTCAATAACCCACAATATCGTGAAATGTGAGGTATATCTAAACTAAATGAGTCAAATATCGGGGCGCGGTGACTAACAGCAAGTGACAGCATAATTTTTTTATTTATCTACCCTCAACTTCAATGCACAAAAGTGGCGACACATAGTGAAACTACAAGTTTATATGCTAGTCTCTTCGGACGAATAACTTTATATAATTAGGATAGAACTTCACGTACAGGTAAGTTCGTTTAATCACTAATTTCTTTTTCCTTATCGAGTTCTCAGCTTATTTTGAAGGTAAGCTTTGCTTAATTTACCTTATTATGGAATTATTAACAAGAAAGAGAGGAAAAGAAAGATCGAAAAATTATTTATTTTCACGCACTTTTGTCGCACACAAACTTATAACGAAAGAACTGAAAATCATTGCATACAAAAAATATTAAATACAGACTACAGACAGTACAGATTTGCCAGCTGCTTCGCCCATGTACTGAAATAAAATACAGTCTATGTTACTTCTGGATAAAGAATCTTTTTAACGGTGAAAGAATTATCAAAATCGGTTCAGTAGTTTCAGAGTTTATCGATTACAAACAAATCTTTCCTCTTTATAATATTCTTATTATTATAGTTAATAGTATAGATGGAATTACGGTTTCGAAGAAAGTTTCTACCGATTTACACTCACAGACATAGTAAAAAATATAGATGGAAGTCCTGCGAACAATCATAGTGAAGCCAAAAAAACCATGCTCCTTTTTCGTGTACAACCAGCGCTCACGCACACACATGCACCTCAAATCATGCTCACCCCACTCAGTACACCTGTCGCGGCATCGTCCAGTAAGCATCACGAAAGCAAATATCCTTCAGTTGCATGGTGTACACGAAGGAGCACGGTGTGGTTATATCATCATCATCCTATGCCTTTATCCCAATTTATTTGTGGTCGGCGCACCATGTATTTTTCTTCCATACATCTCTATCAGCTGTTATCTCCGTGTTCACTTTCTTTCTATTCATATCATCTTTCACACAATCCATCTACGTTTTCTTTGGTCTACATCTATTCTTATGGCCACCTTTTTAAACAGACTGAGAAGCTACATACTTTACAGAGAATAATAAAAAGTGTTTTTTTTTCGTTTTATGGAAAGTATACAAAAATAGGAAGCGTCGAGGGTAACATAATTTAAAATTTTAACGAAGCAATTTTTGAACTTTTTTAGGGTTAGTTAATTACATCCCGAATTACTAAACTAAAGTACCTAGCCGAGTTTCACGTGGTTCTGACAGTTTTATTTGCCGACGTTTCGGTAACAGAAGACTGCTACCTAAATCTAAATCATTAAATAAATAAATTAACTTTATTGTTTACATTATCATCATAAGTAGGTATATTATGTACGAAATGTACCTACTTTTACACCGTAACTACCCACGATCGGTTCCCATTCTTCTAGTTCATCCAAAGGTTGTCTGGAAGAGATTGCCTTGTGCGATAAGACCGCTCATTGTACTTACTTAATCTTTCTGTAAACTATTGTCTTTGTTTTCGTTTGGTGTAATGTACAATAAAGAATATAATAAATAAATAAAAGAGACTACGTTGTATAAAATTAATAGAGAAAGAAAAATAAAAAAGTTCACAACAATGTAACACATATAAATAGCAAGCCACAGGCCCGGAGACCGTGATTACTTCGCCAAGTCCCATCAAACAAGCATCCGTCAATAATGAAATTTTATTTAAGTCCGTCTAAGCATGGGCCATCCATTCGCTTATTGAGGTCGCCTGGAGGATCAATTGAATTCAGTACAAAGGCACAACACAATTGTGTACTGAAAAATCGCGAAAGGATCCGCGAGCCAGAATAATAGCGTTAAATAAATAATATGAGAGCGTCTCAACTTAATTTGGCAGCCCTGCTATGTATTATATGGAGGTGTGGCCTTGAAACCAGCGGGGGCGGTTAAAGTAAGGGTTTTCACAATTTTATTTAGCTCATTATCTACTTATGGATACAACCGCAGTCAATTGCTGGATTTAAGCTTTTTTTGAAAGCAAAGTAGATAACAAAATCATGTTACTGGTTAATATTTTATACTATAAACCAGCTCTTCAGTTTTTCTGTCTGTCAGTTTGCTTAACAAACACAGAATAAAATTAATATCTATACTTGCATAAATGTAAATCTTTAAATATGTAAGTAAATCCCACTGTAACTCTAAACGGAATGTTATTTTAAAATTACTTTCGTATCGCATTTAATAAACAGTCTCGATTGCTAGCAGTACTGAGAACTGAGGTCCAGTATACTGAAACGTAGCATAAAATGGCATATTGCGTGCGGCTCGTGGAATTTTGGTAATGAGGATTTCAGAGAAAAACTGTAAAACTACACATACGATGGACATACGAGATAATCGTATATTCATATAAAAACATGTCATTATTAAAAAAAACAATGTCTGTAAAAGGAATTATAATAATGAACGTTGTATAAAGTATTATTGTAACAATTTAAAATTCGCCGTTTCAGTGAATCCACCGCTGGTTTAGAGGCCAGCGATTGGAAGAAAAGGAAGTCGAAAGCCCGTACTACACACAATTTTCTTTTCGTGTATTATTGTTTAGTTACGCAACTATTGCCGGCTTTGTTGATATTCAAATATAATGTTGAGAAGGAAATCAGCAATGGATGAAAAATATTCTACGATTTTTCATTTGTGTACTGAATTTCAATGGCACTCGGTGAATGGTGGTAAAATTACTCGTAACATATGAAAGGTTTGAGTTATGGGAACAGCAGAGTTGATGGCTGGCGACTGAGAGGAACAATGTACATATAACAAGATTAAAATTCCACACAAGATGGATTGATTCTGATAAGATCTTCTCGGTAAACAGCGTTTCCCTTTTACCAAGTCTTTCAAATATTGGTTTATATATCTTGCTCTTTTGGTGTGTCTTTGGTGCATCGATCGTATTTTTTTCGTATATTTGATAAACAAAGTGGTGTAAAGAATACTTGAACATTGAGCTACTTGTTTTCTTTTTTTTTTGTTTATTATTTCTCTCACTTTTAGTTTACAGAGTGAATTACAAAAATATACCACACAAACCAACGTGGGTTTAACAGTGCAGTGGTATTATCAAATACAACATCTCTGTGCCATAACATACAGGTTTAGTAAATTAATTCATTTATTTATTTGGCTCTTCAACAATGAGTACACTGTACATGAACAATTAACACAATTAAAACTTAATCTAAGTGCCCATTACTTACAGAAGTGCACCGCATTAAATAATTACATTCAAGAAAATGCTTTAGTACTTAAAAAATAGTAGAATTTTATTGCATTGTAGATTTTGATAGGTAATTCAACATAATGATGGTAATTAAAAAAAGAAAAAAATACTACAGCACATTTCATATAAATAAATAAATAAAGACTGACTGCCTCGTTGGCCTAGTGGTCGCAAGCGCGACTGCTGATCGTGGGGTCCTGGGTTCGATTTCCGGGTCGGGCAAAGTGTTATTGGGTTTTTCTTTAGGAAATTCTCAGTAGCAGCCCGGAGTCTGGATTTGTGCCCGGTTAGTGGCAATAGGCTCGCCCCCTATTACATGGGACTATAACATAACTGGCGAAATGTGGGTGTACTATACACCTCTGCCTACCCCTTCGGGGAAATACAGGCGTGATGTTATGTGATGTTATCTATACTATAATAAAACTGTAAAGGTCGAAAAGTCTGTACATTGAGTTTTTTTTCGCGAAAACCGGCTAGGGGGACTAGAAATAAGCTATAGAACACGAATCAATCGTTTAAAAAATTTATGTCTGTCTGTCTGTCTGTCTGTTTGTTACCTCATCACGTGAAAACGGCTGAACGGATCGTAATGAAACTTAGCATTTGTATTGGTATTAGTCTAACTTAAAATATAGGGTATGTTTTATCTGAATCGGTTGAGTAGATCCAGCGATACAGCTTGACCCCTCTATTGTATTAAGTTGCATACAAAGTAGAGGTCATGATTGTTGGATGGATGCAGGTTGCAGGTTCCTAAAAATACAACTGGATTCTATTAGTATTATAGAAAATATAGAATAACATAACATAGCCCATCACTGTCCCGCTGCTGGGCATGGCCCTCTTCTTGGAATGAGAATAGTTGAGGAACTAGAAAATATAGAATAACATAACGTAGTAAACCCATTACTGTCCCACTACTGGGTATGGCCCTCTTCCCGCTGCTGGGCATGGCCCTCTTCTTGGAATGAGAAGAGTTAAGGAACTGGATATTGTTAGTGTAATAGATTATCATAACATAATCAGCTCATTACCTACTGCTCCACTGCTGGGCACGGACCTCTTCTCGGAACGAAAAGAGTTAAGAAACTAGAAAATATAGAATAACATAACGTAGTCAACCCATTACTGTCCCACTACTGGGTATGGCGAGAGGGCCAGATGAGAACTCGAGAGATGAGACTCAGATGAGAAGAGTCTCAAAATGAGAAGAGTTAATGAACTGGATATTATTAGTATTCTAGAATAACATAACATTACCCATTACAGTCCCACTGCTGGACACGGGCCTCTTCTCAGCATAAGAAGATATGTGGTTAGTGTTATAGAATAACATTATCAGCCCAATTACTTCCCACTGCTGGGCACGAGCGTCTTCTCAGAATGAGGGAGTTTAGGGCTAATTCCATGAAATTCCATCACCTTAGCCGGTTGGTTGTAAAAACAAAATATAGTATGGTCGGTAAATAGTGTAATCGTCTGTGTAGGCGCTTATATGTATATATTTGAAGATATTGTGTTCATAATTATGACAAGATGTTATTTTCCGACATCCACGCGGACGGAGTCGCGGGCACAGCTAATGTTAAATAAATAAATATCTTTGGTTTTTTTTTTTTTACACCTCTCCATCTAGGTAGTCCCAAACTAAGCAGAGCTTGTGCTATGGGTACTAGACAATGGATATAATACTTATATACTTTTTTTTTGTAAATACATACTTAGAATAAATATAAGAAACACCCAGACCAACACAAACACTTATGTTCATCACACAAATATTTGTGTCCTGTGGGAATCGAACCCACGACCTGGTTATCAGCAGTCCGACACTCGAACCACTAGACAACAGAGGTCGTTATATACTCTGAAGATATAAAATAAATGATGGTTAATGTGATAATAGTAGTTTAAGAAACTGTTGCATAACAGGGATTATTAAAACACGAGTGTGAGTTTAATAGTATCACACGAGTGTTTTAATACCTAGTTACGTCAGTTTCATACACTATTTTATCTAAACTCATTCAATTATAAATAAAATATCAAAGTCAAAATCTTGGTAACATTGTCGTAGTTTTTCTTGATTTTTCTGGTAAAAGATTGTTCGTCATTTACGTTGCTGCATCCAGAAATTCAGGCGGGGTTATGTTCTCCTCAGATCAGTATCACTGCTGTAGTCCGATATTTTTGCCCAGAATAAAACTTTAGACATACAAAATCATAATAATAACGTAAACAATTACAATAAATTTACAAGTTATGATGACAAAATATAGTCTGGCGAAAACATTATAATCGGAACTAATGTTCTATCCTTGTCAGGATTCCGTCAATCTCTGTTTTATCATACAAAAAATATGCCTGTAAACAATTAAATGTAATTAAAAGCAATATGACAATCCAAAGTTCTGCAAAAACGCGATTTTAAACGATAATTTTTTTCAATGTATGACTAGTAGCGCCACCCTGAATTTTGTGTACTCTTTGGTGCCAAACTGTACGACTGCAAAAAAAAAGGTATGAAAACTCCTTGGTTGGGTCGAAGTGGCATTAAAAACCCCTTAGTTGGGCTGAAGTGTGCGGTTATGGAAAAAAAATTAAATTATAGCATTGTTTTGTTCAGCAAACTGTATCGTAATGAAACTTTTTAAATTCATTACAGGTGCATAAAGTGAAAAAATAAGTGCGTAAAGTATGTCGATATGACATTACTTTCGAGTTCATAATTCGAATTTTACAATATGAGTGTAGATAAAATAATAAATATTTACATAGGTACACTCGACAGCAATGAATCCGGGTCACCAACACAAACCATAACATCTGGGAATCTAAGTATGACAGCTTAATCAAGTAAAACATTGATAATAAACATGTCTATGCAATAATAAATAGTCTATTTTTGGTAATAAACAGTTGTTCATATACTTTTCATTTGAATAAGCTGTAATTCTTAGCTTCCGAGATATTAAGGTTTTTCTTGGTGACCCGGATTCATTGCTCTTGTATTATATACTACGGTCTTTGATCTTTTATTTTTTCAGTTTCTGGTGTTAATTGTTACACTATGAAGTATCTAATTTTAATGTGATTTTTTTTGTAATTTTTTTTAGTCACATGAGACTTTCCATCTTCATATCCCAGTTTGGCGAACCGACTTGCGATGCCATTTAGGCTACAGCCTAGGTGGTATTGAAGTTATGGGCAAAGGTAACCGCTTAACATCAGGTGGGCCTTTAGATCGTTTCGCCATCATATAATAAAAAATAAAAAATAATAAAAAATGTGTTGGGCTCAAAAGTATAACTCACAACATTGGGACATATGTATTGTTTTATAGAATAAAAGCAACCAAAAGGTCAAAAATCTTTCTATAGAATAATTTTACGCGTAGCCTTCGTAACTTGGTGGGAAAACCATTTTTTTCTAATCTATTAGAAGTTTTCCATGTACCTATAGTTAGAAGCTGTCCACACACAAAATATTTCCTCAATTACATCTTATAGCAACTTGACCCAGTTATTATTATCCAATTTTCCTTATTTATTTATTGAAGGGTCTGTAAAAATATAAATAAATAAGTTAGCACGAAAATAACTAGCTAATGACAAAAAAAAACAACTTATTTGACTTACACAGTTGAGGTCGCGTAGGTTATTGGGTTGAGTTAAAAATACTCCATTTTTAGGGTTCCGTACCCAAAGGATACCAAATGGAACTCTATTACTCTCTCTACGCTGTTCATCTGTCCGTCCGTCCATCCATCCGTCCGTCTGTCTGTCACAGGGCTGTATCTTTTGAACGGTAATAGGTAGCTGGTTGAAATTTTCTCAGAATATTCTACACATAAACATATGTGTTGCTATGACTCCTATCACGACAAATAATAAAAATGAAAAAACAAGAAACCTCGAAAAACTTGCATTTTTTTCAACGTTTTTGTTCCTGTTCTATCTTCAAAACGGTAAAACATACCAGCGTTAAACTTGGTCAGATTGTACCTACCTGATTATGCATACCTGTAGTTAAGCAACCAAATACTAAAAATAGGGCAAACATAGACATATGTGGTGGTACCTGCGTAAGAAAGAGATTAGAAAATTAATATTTCGCGCACGGTGCGTTGATGTATTTTGACGAACTCTCGTAAATTAAATCAGTTTCTTTGGGATGTATGTCAGATCGATGGGTGGTACAGAACCCTTATTGCGTGAGTCCGACTTGCACTTGGCCGGTTTTTCTTACGAATTTGTGACTTATAAAGTTGGTACCTAACCAATTTTATTTATATTCACATTTAAACCAAATTTAACATAACCGCTAACTAAATTAAATAGAGATGGTTAAACATAAAACAAAGCGCCTGCTTTTGAGACCAAAATAAAAGGATTATAAAAGTTTGTCTGCGAAAATCTAGCCAAGTTTACGGGCATACCTGTAATCTAGAATGTACTGAAACGGCACATTAGGCACAAAATTAAAACGGCTTATTCAGTAAAGTGCCAGACGCCTTAAGTACGGCTTAGGCATTATTTTTACTGTTATTGTGTATGCTGTGCCCGCTTGAGCTACCGTATCTTGAAATTTTGCTTGATAAGTAAGAATTCGTAAGCTTCTGCGCTACGTTGCTACTTGAACTCGATTCCGTAATACACAAAATCTTAAATATTTGTATGGCCACCATGGACAGTTTTTTGTGCATTTGAAATTGGTAATTGTAGCCTCAATAAATGAAAAACTAGCGTGGGCTAACATTTTGTAAATAAATACACTTATACGTGGGACACTCAGAAAGTTTTGCGAAACTAAAAAAAATTGTTCTATACGTACATATATTTTTATCAAATCTTTTCAAAGTACTTTCCACCAGCCTCTATACAAAGATTCATGCGCCTAAACCAGTTTTCAAAACACTTTTTCCAGTCCGCCGCAGACACCTCGTTTACAGCCTGCTCGAACGCAGCCAGCGCATCTTCCGGCGACGAAAATTGTATCCCTTTGAGCTGATTTTTTATTTTTGGGAATAAAAAGAAGTCACACGGTGCTAGATCAGGGCTGTAAGGAGGGTGACCCAGGAGTTTGACTGGCGTGCTGTCCAGGAAGTCCCTCGTTTTGAGTGCGGTGTGCGCAGGTGCATTGTCGTGGTGGAGCAGTAGCCCGCGGAGCCCTGTGTTTGGTCGCTTGTTGCTTATAACAGAGAAAACTTCTGGCAAACATTTGGTAGTATACCATTCGGCATTAATGCTTCTTTGATCCCGTAAGGGAATTGATACCAAGTGGCCAGTCAAATTAAAAAAGCTAGCGATCAAAATCTTACCCCCGCTTCTAGATCGCTTCACTTTGGTAGGCGTTGGCTCATTTTGAAACACCCAAACAGTCGACTGGCGCTTGGTTTCTGGGTCGTATTGATAAATCCAGGACTCATCACCTGTAACGATGTCGTAAACACGCCGAGACGAGCCTGCTTCAAATTTGTTAAGCATATCACGGCACCATTCCACCCGGGCCTGCTTCTGAGCATCGGTGAGGTTGTGCGGCACCCAGCGTGATACTATCCTCCTCACGCGAAGATGGCTGTGTAGAATCTCGTGAACGCTTCCCGATCCAATCTTCAATATGTGTTGAATCTCCTGATATGTAATTCGCCTATTGTCTTGGATTAAAATTTTCACTGCTAGCACGTTTTCTTCGGTAACAGCCGTCAAAGGGCGACCGCTTCTTTCGTCATCCCCCAAAGTTGGTCGACCGCGCTTGAATTCGTTATACCAACGATACACGGTTGCCTTGGAAGGGCCTTCATCCATGAATGCCATTTGAAGTCTATCGTACGATTCATCCGGTTTCAGGCGACACTTGAAATCGTATAAAATCATAGCTCTAAAATGTTCCCGGCGCAGATCCATATTTCAGTGAGACACAATACTTTGAATTAACTCGCAAAAAATGTGGAGGGAAATTTTGAAATTGGAACTTACTTATTTTTACTTATAAATAATCATATTTTCGAAAAACATTATAACTGGCCAGTCTCCCATATATAAAAACTTTTTTTCGCAATACTTTCTGAGGGGCCTGGTATGCTTGGTAGGTACTTTTTGGCAGGCGGTGGCATTCGAGGGGTTATTTTTAAATTTAAATTTAAATATTTTGGGACATTTTACACAGCACCATCGAGTTCCAAACTAAACAGAGCTTGTAATATGGGTACTAGACAATGGATATAATACTTATATACTTTTTTTTGTAAATACATACTACATTCATAAATTCATACAAACTCTAAAACCCAATTTCACGCCCTTAAGGTTAAAATGTCCAAAAATCCTTTCTTAGTGGATGCTTACGTCACATAAGGAACCTACTGTCAAATTTCATGTTTCTAACTTTAGTAGAGGGAAAAGGTGGCTTCACACCGGCGTGGCGTGGCGTGGATGGGCCGAGCGAGAATTGAAATTTGTATGGCAAAATTTCAATTCACGTCACGCCCACCTTTGGTGTGTAAGGTCTGGATGTGCGAGGCGAGAATATTTGTTGGTATACAACATTAAACTTTATTGCTGCATGAATAGAGTATTTATAACATTGCAAAACGGATAAAAAAATCTCGCACCGGCCCGCCCGGTCTCGCTCTGTCACGCTCGGCCGCGCTCTGACACGCCACGCCCGGCCGCGCTCTGCCATGCTCTACCTCGCGATGTCTCCTCGCGCCGACACAAAACAAAAAAACTTTATAGCTGCATGAATAGAGTATTTATTTGACAAAATCAGTAAAGGAACGTGGCGACAGGGATCACGCTCACTTAGTACTTCCTCTGTATTTTCTGTTCCGTAGCACCTACCCGCGATGTACGTCTTTGGTGTGAAAGCGTCAGCGAGATTTCAATTCACGCCCATCCAATCCACTCAAGGCCTCGCCGGTGGGAAACCACCTTAATAGTAACTCGGCTCTGCGTTGATGAATCAGTCAGTCAGGACATCTGTCTTTATAAGTATAGATTTGAGATTAACTCACACCAGACCTGTATACTATTTTATGATAACAAAAATAAACGCAAACGCCTATTTCAACAAATTAATTTCAATCTAGCCTAAAATCTCTTTAAATCTTTAAGAAAGGCTTAAAATTAGAGCAAGATGGCTGCACGTAAAAGCCCTCTTAAGCTAACATTTAAAAATTAAAACGTCAGACGTTGCCCGTTTTGTGGAATTACGAGTGACAAGAGAAAAGTTGTTCCCAACAGTGTTCATAAACTTAGTAAGTAGATGTATCCAGTATCTTCTCTGTGGTTTATCCATGTTATAATGTCTTCTTAATGACAGTAAATTGTAAAAAACAAAAATACACAACACCTCACGCTTCACCACCTTACGTCGACCTTCAGTCACCTTACGCTACGGCATGCGGCAGTAGGATGCTTTGCGTTTATGTCAGTGGCGTGCATTGCATATAGGCAATTAGGCAATACCTACTGCCTTCCTCATTCAAATTCAATAGTGGTGTAAGTTATTATCTTTTTTTCAGAGTATGATGATTATTTATCTTAAAATAGACCTATTAATGCTAATTTCATCTTCCTACATCAAAAAATCAATAACTTACACCACAATTAAATTCAAGTGAAGTAGGCCAATGCACGCCACTGGTTTATGTACGCCCTAAGGGCGCTGCTTCTCATCCTTTTGAAGAAGATCACATAGCAATAATTTACGGTAACTAAAGGTACGTTGAGAGAGGTATGACCTATTCCATTTTTATTCCATTTTGGAAGCGTACCTGTATCGAAGGCCGGGCAAGTAAATAAAAACGTGTTGGGTTAAAAAATAATGGATGGCTGCCTCTTAACCTTCGGGCAATTTTCTGAACCATTAAATATATCTCTCCCTTTTAGGCTATCTCACAAATTGCCCAGGAAGATAAACTGGGGATATATCCTGTTTTTCTTTTGTTTTGATCAAGAGTTCTATTTTTCGTGCCTTTGTCCGGAAATCGGGATTTCAGTCAAAGTTGACAGATTTTTACTACCTACAAATATTTTATTATGTACGTATACGTATGTACGTATGGCAACTGCGATTGACAGCTTAATTTGCTTTCCAAGGCACTGAGGGGTCTCGATGTGCAACGAAACGGTCACCCATCCATGCACTGACCGTGGCTAGTGCAGCTTAACCTCTTAGATTTTGTAATCCAAGCGATTATTACTTAGCCACGAGTACCTCGTATCATCATCATCATCATAATTTCATCCTAAGTGCAATGCTGGACATAGGCCTCCCCCAAAATTGGCATAATCGCCACGCTTGGCAGGCGGGTTGGCGATCGCAGATTGTTGGTTACTCAGAGAACGCTGCCCATCCTCCGGTCAATCCTTTAGTCGCCTTTTACGACACCTCGTATAAAAACTAAAAGCTAAAATTTCAAAAGAAAACTTAGGTAAACTTTTCGTGAAATGTTACCTCAACAAATAACTGTAATGAGGTACCTGTAAGGTGATCTCTATTAAACATTTATGGTGAACTAAAAACTAGTGCCAAGTAGGTCGACTTATGTAGACCCAATTTTGACACGGAGTAGAAGTTACTCACGGTAGCTTTGATGACTCCGAAGGTTATTAAAATAGAAGAATTCAACGTTAACTTATAGAAGTAAAATAATCTAGAGACATTTGATGTTAAATGTGCCAGAAACTTTGGATTATCCTGGTTCTATTATTTGGTATATTCACTCTATGTATACACGGAAATATGGACACATAGTAGAGAACAAAAAAATAGTTGAATTGAACAAAATGTAAAGCCGTGAACATACAATATATACGTTAACGGCGAGAACATCTCACATCTCCGTTTTGCCGATGACATCGTTGTAATGGCTGAGTCACTGGAACAACTGGGCGAAATGCTGCACAGCTTAAACGGAGCCTCTCGACGTGTCGGTCTCGGCATGAATCTGGACAAGACTAAAGTCATATTCAATATGCATGTCATGCCGAGGCCAATATTCGTCGAAGGGTCGGCACTCGAAGTTGTAACGGAATACGTCTACCTAGGGCAGGCAATTCAGCTTGGTAGAAAGAAGCCAACAGAAGGATCCGTCTGGGCTGGGCAGCATTTGGCAAACTTCGCCGAGTCTTCTCGTCGCCTATACCGCAAAGTTTGAAGACAAAGGTCTTCAACCAGTGCGTCCTGCCAGTCATGACTTACGGTGCCGAGACGTGGACACTGACAGTTGGGCTAGTCCACAAATTCAAAGTCGCTCAGCGAGCTATGGAGCGAGCTATGCTTGGAGTTTCTTTGAAGGATAAAAACCGTAACGAGATTATCCGGAGAAGAACCGGAGTGACCGACATAGTTAGTAAGATCAGTAAGCTGAAGTGGCAGTGGGCTGGCCATGTCTGTCGAAGGACCGATGGCCGTTGGAACAGACGAGTCCTTGAGTGGAGACCGCGAATCGGCAAACGCAGCGTAGGGCGTCCCCATGGTGGACAAGGTGGACCGACGACCTAAGGAACGTGGCTGGGGGGGGACTGGATGCAGAAGGCAGAGGACCGAGCGTTGTGGCGCAACTTGGGAGAGGCCTATGTCCAGCAGTGGACTGCGATAGGCTGAGTTGGTTGAACATACGATATTGACGATTTCTACGTCTGTGGTCTAGTGGTTCGAGTGTCGGACTGCTGATCACGAGGTCGTGGGTTCGATTCCCACAGGACACAAATATTTGTGTGATGTGTGATGACAGAAGTGTTTATGTTGGTCTAGGTGTTAGTGCTAGTACCCATAGTACAAGCTGTGCTTGGATTGGGACTAGATGGTGCTGTGTTACGGCCAAAATTAATATCCAATCTAACCACGATTTGCCCTACTAGAGATAGAAATTTGACGTATTTTGTATGGAGCTTACGTCAAATTACTATCTCTAGTATGGCAAATTTTGGATAGATTGGATATTAATTTTGGCCGTAAGACGTCACAAATATGTATTTATTTATACATGTATTATACACCAATTATTAACTACAATTATTTGACAATTGTCTGACGACGTCTGAGGTCTAGTGGTTCGAGTGACGGACTGCTGATCACGAGGTCGTGGGTTCGATTCCCATACGACTCAAATATTTGTGTGATGAAAATAAGTGTTACTGTTGGTCTGGGTGTTTCTTATGTATTATAAGTATGTATTTACAAAAAAAGGTATATAAGTATTATATTCATTGTCTAGTACCCATAGTACAGTCGACTGCATGATGCTTCAATTCGAAAACCGCCCTTACTGCTTACGAAATAAAGAAGCCGTGGTCGACCGTACAAGCTCTGCTTAGTTTGGGACAAGATGGTGCTTATAAAATGTCCCAAAAATATTTATATTATATTATTAATATAAATATTATACCGGGACTATCTGGATATGTTTCTCAATAATTGGACTGAAGAAGCTTCTGATAGGGAGGTTTGGAAGAATATAGGGGAGACCTTTGCCCAGCAATGGGACAGTACAGGTTGACAAAAAAATAAAAATAAATCATAATCACAAACATAGTCAAAAATATAGACGAAGTTCTGCGAACAATCTAGTGAAGCCAAAAAAAAACTATGCTCCTTCGTGTACAACCAGCGCTCACGCACACACATGCACCAGGAATAATAAATATGGAAAAGAGAAAACTGCTTGAACAATACCGAAAACTATGCTCATTTCATCTACAGGAAAATTACTAGAATAATGAAGCATATCATACTTCCTACTAATATTATAAACGTGAAAGTTTGTGAGGATGTATGGATGTTTGTTACTCTTTCTTTCTTTTCGTTCTTTTTTCTTTCTTTTATGTTTCTCTTTTTTTTTCTTTTTTTCTGTTTTTCTTTCTTTTCTTTCTCTTTCTTTCTTTCTTTCTTTATGTTGCGCGTCGTTAACTGTGACAATAAACTATTTTTCTTTCTTTTCACTCAAAAATTACTGTATGGATTATAATGAAATTTGGCATACAGATAGAATATAGCCCGGATTAACAAATAAGCTACTTTCCATCCCTGATTCATCTTCCCGAGGTATACGCAATAAACGACATCCACACGGGTAAAGCCGCGGGCACAGGATAGTATTACATATTTATGAACACAATTACAACAGCTCATAGAATTTTCATAATTAATTCGGTTTTAGGACAAGGGACATGTCTTAATTTTATGACAATTTCGGCTGTCGCTGAAAACCAGCGCTGTATCTTTGCTCCGTGCATGAGGCACAGCAATATGCTGAGCCGTAGCCGTTTTGCGCGGATGTGACGCATATCTTACCACACTTCTTGGCTCTGTACCTGTATTTGTTCTGTGTTCTTGAATTTTTTGGTAACTTTGTGCGTCACTTTTGAAGCAAATAAATATTTTTTTCTTTCTTTCTTTCTTTTCTTTACAATTTGATAAAATTATTGGCTCGTAATAAGGGATTTGCTTTCGATACATATTTTTGTAGCAAGAGGTCAGCAGTAAAATGAATCTATAAAGTACCTACTGCGGACACATTTGGATGCTGTTACGAAGATTTAAGGAATTCATTTCGGTAAAGGTTTAAGAAACGTTTGTGCTTAGGTACTATACTTACTAGATTGTTTGGATAACTTATGTAAGGATTTTCCGGCTCAATATTTTTCACGATGTATTAACAATAAAAAACATTTTATTTTAATCTCTAAAATAAATGAAAATAATAATAATTAATAATTTTATTCAATCAAAAACTTTTTGTTGTACATTGAGTTATTATGTTACACATAGAAATAGTTGCATTACAAAGAATAAACATTTTTACAATCAGGATACAATTTTCAAAAATTAAGAGAAGTTTGTGAAATCCTGTCTCCTAAACTAGGATATCCTGTATCTTAGAAGAAAATTATTATTTAAGGTAACTTTTTGAAGAAAAATTAATAAAGAAAAAAAAAAAAAAAAAAAAAAACATGTATGCAGTAATGATTAATATAAACGGTTTCACTCACGTTATATCATCGGGTGTGCCCGACCGGTTTGTTTGTATGTATGCAGTATCAAATTGAATACATAAATTAGTTTTTTTTAACGTTAAAATCCAAGATGACACATTTCTTACGGTGAACTCTTTTTTTAATCGACTTATAAGAGATTTTCAACTGAAATATTCAAAGATTTTATTCACACTCAAAGCAAAATACTTAAGACAAAAAAATATTTTACATTGAAAAATTTCTACGGAAAAAGGGTTTGGAAAGCGACGGCAACACAATGTATATTATATTCTATGACACAACGTTCAATTTGTTTCGGCTTGTATCCAGCGTTTCACCAGCCGCAGGTGTTCATCGATAGCTGCCGTGTCAGGCCTATCTCTTGTATCTCACGAAACCTAGTTTTGAGATATCACCGTTTAAAGTTTTTTACAGATAATTGCGATTATCTTAAATGTTTCAAAACTTTCGGGAAATATTTTTACATAATTGGTTGTATCAGACTCTAGTCTGAGGAAAACCGGGACATTAATAGATTATTGAAAACGTCGAAATTTTCAGAGTTATTAGCTATAACAGAGATAGGTGTGACAAGCTCTCTATACATTGGCTGTTACGCGGTGCTCTGTATCTTAAGATACGTGACTTACCCGCAACACGTGTAATATGGAATGTTTTGCTAAACACAGGTATCTTTACCTAAAATTGGTCTGACTGATTATTTATTACTAAATTAAATTAGGTTATAAAGAAATAGAAAAATAGTACTCATCTAAACAAATTAATAAATGACTTATGACTTATCTAGTACCTACTCAAATTTTAAAATGCATTAAAATATCGTTTTTAATGAGTCAAAAAGTAAAATGAAAAACAGACCTCTGCGATAACTTTTTAAAAGAAAATAAACTTAATTAACTTCATAACTAACATAAAAATTTGAATGAGAACTTAGTGTCATCAAAATTATTTTAGATACAAAAAAAATACGAAATCCTAGATATGTAAGATCTCATCTAAATCTACATCTGCATTCAGATCATCTGCTTTCTTTCTTGCACTTACTCGCCTTCGCCTTACTTCCCGGGATACTTCTTTTCTAACTAAGTCCAACACACTTTTGCAATACACATGCAAATCTTTGAATTTTTTTTCATCATGTTTGCTTGACGACTATGTAAATGCCTAAATACGTGGATTGAAAAGTTCGCGGTCTTATATAAAAATAGTAATGCTATCCAAATTCTTTTGATCTCATTATAATCGTCAATCCTTGAGATGATTTTATGCAAAATTTCTTTGTTGTATTACTTTTGATTCCAGACTTAGAAGGATTTAATCAGAGCCAGGTGATAAATTTCTTGCATTCATATCTCAACAATGCGCTGTCAGTACGTGTCATTTTGCAATTTTGTCCAAAATAGCACACAAATACATAGTGGCAAAATAAGGAGAATCTATTGCATTCGATGCTGTAGTTAAAAATCAGTTAGCAGAGTTAAATCCCAGTAAACAGAGTGTTGAATATGTCCTCTACTGTATACAGCCTTCAACTTCCACTATAGCATAAAACACCGAAAAGATATAGGATCTGATAGTAAGAAAACGATAGTGAAATATTAAAGAGATAGCTTAGGTAATAGATGTTTTTAAAAAGTAACTAGGCAGCAATATTTGCCATAAATTCTGACTCCCCAGGATATCTAAGAGAACGTTACAGAGGCCCTTTTGAGTCGAACAAAAACTCAACCGGCTAAGTACTTCACGCAAATTTTGATTTCGTTTGAGGCCGATACATAAAGAATTTTAGGCAAATTAGTTGTTATAAATGAAACTAGGGTCCAGCTAAGACAACAGAATAGTAAGACCAAAAAATACTTAAAAGAAAAGTATAGACCAGAACTACTAGCCTCGAAGCAACATAATTATGTGTCTAATTTGCACTTTTGTCAACCGCATTTTCTGTCCAGTTTATTCTTGTCCATCCTAAGGTTGCCTGGAAGAAATCGCTGATCGCGATAAGGCCGCCATTTGTACAATAATTTAAATGCATATTCAATGTAATGTTTTTATATGGTGTACAATAAAGCATATATAAATAAATAAATAAGGAGATTATTTGGAAAATAAGGTAATGGTGTCTGTCAGTAAAAATTACCAACGAAGTTACTAAAAACTGTTTGGTTTTATCTAAGCACAATTCGCGCATCCTGAAGTTATCTGAAACTCTGATACCATGACTGAAACCCATAATTTAAGGTGCCAGTTGGCTTTTCATTGCTTTTTTTAGGACCTATTTACTTTAATTTCCTGTGTAATCAAATAATAATTGATTAACACACATTTTCATAAAATAACCAATGGAAATCCAACCACAGACAGTACGTATTTTGAAGGCTTTTGGAAATTATTTTTAAGAGGTATGTACAGAATTTACACTCTTTGAAAACAATCGAGCTGGTATAATAACTAACAAAAATAGGTTTGTGAACATTACTCCTGCATATTCGACCGCGATTTTTTAATCCACCTATTGATTTTGGAAAGGTACTTATTTTTCTTCAGCTGATCCATAATTCTAAAAGCTAAAGCTATTACTTTTAGAACCATTTTTGTTCGTTAAGCTCTTCTAATATCCACATCATCATCAATTAATAGGCGCACTACAGTCACGGATAACTATTGTATCTAGTAGTTAGCAGAGTTAGGATTTGCTCGATGCGCTCGCAACTTATCACGCGTAATTGATGTAACTTAAGATACAGTATTTTACCATAACTAACAATGGCAAAATCATAGTTACAAGAGTTAGGTGATAGGCAATTATGACTAATTGGTAACAGTTAATTAAAAAAATATTTTACTGGGTGATAGAGGATCAAGAAATAATACGATTTAGACCTGTTACGCGTAACTCGTGTATCTTAAGATAACAGACCTGCGAATGACACGGCAGATAGTGCAAATACAAAGCCGTAAGCGTTGCAGCCTATACCGGGAATATCAGGCGAAAACTGGTTAACAAAATATTACACATATACTCGTATATAGCTCGTCCCACGTAACATGATATTTATTGTTATACCTTGCTACAATTCTATCAGAAATTCGTGGTCATATTATGAGAGCTTATTCAGGAAATGTTATCAAACAACTACCACTGGGTACGGGGTCAACTCTGAAATCGCGAAAAAAAACACAGTGTCGAGCGACACTGATGATTTTGTAGGGAACAGCTGTCTTTGCGTTTTCAGGGTTGGTCCCACAGTAAAAGTTGTTTAAGTCTGTCCCGAATGAGGTCTTAAAATATTTATTTATTTATTTAATTCTTTATGTACAACAGGGTACAAAGGCAGTCTTAACGCCATAGGCGTTCTCTACCAGACAACCTTAGGGTAATGCAGAGACAAAGAATAAGGTAGATGCACCAGTAAAATAGTAAAATATGTTTCTTACTACGGACTATAATTACATATAATAAAAAATATGGCCATGCATTTCTGATATACGCAGTATAAATTAAAAAACAACAACTACAACAATTTTTATGTTTGTTCGTCAATCCGCTACAAAATGTGTATAGGTACTCGGCACACTTGAGACAACAAATAGAGCTGAAATTTCAGTAGTATTTTTGGTATATTATTACTAGCTTTTACCCGTGGTTTCGCTCGTATGGTTCTTTATCCCACAGAAACCGTGCATTCTTTCGGTATACAACGTGTTATAGTGGCTATTATAGTGTTGATGAGTTCATTAATGACAAGTACAAACATAGTACCTAAGATATTTTATTAGATTATTTATTTTGTGATATTTGACATAGAAATGTTTATGCATGTAAATGGTTCTTTTATTAGTGTTTGAATTAATTAATTGAATTTGACATGTACCTAATCTATTTATAATTAAAATGTTTTTATGTAGATCACTGGTTTATGGTTTTGGAAAAATATTATTGCATTAGTAATGTTATTGTGTAGCTTGTTTACAGATTATGTTTAATTTCGACACAAATGTATTTTTGTTATGAAATAAATCACTTATGACTTATGTTATTAAAATGACTGAAAACGATTCGCTTCAAAACAAAGATTTTGGAAACAAAGGTGAATCACTCAAAGCTGTAAATATTTAGTTTAAACTATTTGGTTAAGCCTGCAAGCGTTATAATAGCTTATATTAACACTGTTAAACCCGCGATGGTTTTTGTGGTATAAGCTTGTTATCGCCACGTAACTTTAATTGATTTAATTAATAAACATAAACAAAACTCCGATTTATCATCACCGTCATTTCAGCCGAAAGACGTCTACTGCTGGACATAGGCCTCCCCCATGTATCGCCACAACGACCGGTCCTTCATTTCCCGCACCCAGCGGATACCCGCGACCTTCACCAGGTCGTCGGCCCACCTAACACCGATTGCTGGCAACAATTGCAGATTGTTTTTTTTTTTAACAATGCTTCTTACAAAATATTAAAATAGTTATGGATAATGGATTTATCTTAAAAGCGTGTTTTTGTAGACTAGATGACCAGAAAAACATATTAAGCCGGAAACCCTGTATTATTTTGTACACTATTAAGTATTCTGGAAGGTCGCCATGGTGGTATCTCAACTTTAAATTTTGTTTTTCTCTTACAAAATAGAAATAATAATTTTGCTTTGTTGAAAGCATTAAAAAACTTTAATGAACATTTTTGGGGATTTCATCTAATCATTAATCATGTACAACAGAATATGGGGTTACCGGCTTAACATACATTTCCGGGTTATCCAGCATAAACAATTGAGATTTAAACCTTTTTAGAATATTCACTGATTGCGTGATTCCGTGATATGACTTAAATATTCATTTTAAGAGTAAGATCATGATATTAATACATAATTTAGTCTGATTTTATATAGTTTAAAAACTTCCAATCAATTCTACCCCTAAAATTTCCCGTTTTCCGTGTACTGTTTACCTATCATCTACCTATAACGAAGTAAGGAACTTTATGGCCTCTTCAAGGATGTCTTGTGTTTCTACGACTAACTTTAATATTACGAACGTCCATCAAAAGTAGACGCACCGTCAACCGGGTCTATTTCAAAAATACGACCCCCGAAATTATATGTATTACTTTAACATTCATTGCGTATTTTGTGCCCCAGATTTTTGGGGAGGGCCTTAGAAAATGGGTAATGGATTGAAAAGGTAGTTTGAATATCGGATTTGGTATTTTGGTAAGGGTGAAGACCGAAGCTAACTTTTAATCATTGTTGAAATATCTATTCCCGAATTCGTTTCGAATGTACAACTTCACCGTCCGTCTCAGTTTGTTATAAAAGTTAAAGGCATTTGAATTCGTAACAGTAGCTGTTCTACAACTTGTAATGGTAATCATTGAATTATAACAAGGGGATCTAGTTTCAATGCTAATTTTATAAACGAGCCATGATTTTGGTAGAATTCTCTTGGCTTCCAGCTTCTTCGCTTCCGTGCTGGAGGGTTGAGTTTGAACCCGACCCGCATCTCTGACTTTTCAGATTCATGTGCGAATCACAATTTGATTATCAGTTGCTTTAATGGTGAAAGAAAACATCGTGAAGAAACTTGCACACCATAGAGTGTTCCATACGGACTGAAAAAAAAATAGCTAACCAGTTTAGCTACTTCAAAAATTTTATTTAGTAGAAACCAAATTTTTGTTATAATATGTAGCTAAACTGATTTTCTACCACATCTCAAACTAGTTAGCTACTAGTCATAGACGAATGAAAAAAGGTGGACGGAATCCCGCTAAACAATAAATATGGGTGCTTCACCCATAGTAAGACGGCTCGCTTAAAAGCACGCACTAATTCACACACATAGTAAGACAAACAGCCACGATTACGCAACAAATAAATAAAATACTAATATTAAATAAATCTGGTGTGTTAAAATGCTGACGAAATTATAGTGGGTTTAGAAAAAAATTAAGTGTTTCAATCTTTTCATAACGAGATTCCATCCTTTTTTTATTCGTCCGTGCTACTAGTATAGTAGCGTTAGTTTATTAGTCGCCTTTTTATGTTACTAGCAGCTATAAAGACACTTCAAAAAGAACTAGGATATATACATATGGTTAGAAGGGATCCTTACTTCAACCACTAATGGACTATTTTGAATATAAATGTAGATTTTAGTAGTAGTAGAGCTCCTTTGTGAAAGAGCTCGTCCGGGGAAGTACTACCACCGTACCTACTTCTCCGCCAAATAGTGATGCTTGCATTGCTGTGTTTCGGTCTGAAGGGTACGGGTGCCGGTGAAATTACAATCACATGAGACTTTCCATCTTCATGTCTCAGTTTGGCGAACCGACTTGCGGTACCATTTAGGCAAAGGTAACCGCTTAGCATCAGGTGGACCTAAAGCTCGTTTTGCAATCCTGTGCTATAAAAAAAAGATCGGGAGACTAAGGGTTGGGGAGGGAAGACAAAATATGCTACTCGACATTTTTCATGACATGACACAATATTGTCACAGATTGCTCTGTATAATTTAATTCAATTGCCTGTTAAATAAATAAATATCTTTGGGACATTTTTACACATCACCATCTAGTCCCAAACTAAGCTAACTAAATGGGTGAAAAGTTTGCATGCCGTAAGGTAGAATGCACTGGTACTCATTTATGTGTTTTCAACTTATGTATCTACCTACATTGAACGCAAATAAAGACTATTTGATTTGATTTGATTTGATTTGGACAAAAAACTTTTTTTTCATTGCGTTTCTTGATAGTGTGTGTAGTCGGTCAACCCGCAGTAGCCAGTCAGCGAGCGTGGTGAACTAAGGTCTAAATCCTCCTTATACTGAGAAGAGGCCCGTGCCCAGCAGTGGTACAGTATTGGCCTGATAATTTTTTGTAGTTTGTATTTTATGGGAGATCTTGGGAGAGGCCTACGTCCAGCATTGAACTGGGATGAGCCGAGATAACAGTTGATAAACGTTTCGTATTTGGTAGCCAACTTTTCTTTGGTATTACAGACTTAACATAACATAATATCACTGTATTTCCCAAAATGGAAATAGGTATACCCAAATTTCGCCAGTTATAATAAAAGTCCCATATAATAGGGAGCGAGCCTATTGCCACAACTACCTACCTACTATACTACAAACCAACCAACTAACTAAGGGATTTGCTTCTTAATGACGAGGAGATGTCACCAGGCAGTGTAAAAATATATAATTGAAAACCAATCTCTTCTGTCATCGAGAAATTAATCTACAGTAAATTATTTTATAATCATAAAACTTATTTGTTGCCAATTAAGTTTGTTTTCATGTTGCATGTTTACGTAAGGTTAGGAAAGTATACATATGTATGAGCATACTTTGCCGTTAAACTTAATAGTTTGGCGAGTGTCCTTTCTGTTAAATTAAAACTAAGGAAATTGTACCTGTGATTAAACAAAAAATTATATTAATCTGGCACAAATCCAAACTTTGGGCTGCTAGCTTCTGAGAATTTCAATGAAAAAACCAAATTGCACGACCCGAGATTCAAACCCAAGACCTCACGCTTGGCAGAATTATTATAAACTTTCTATAAAATTATTTCTTACTAGCTTCTGCCCGCAGCCTCACACACGTGTAATTCGGTTTATCACAGAAAACCGTTACCGCGTATTCCTCGGAAACTGTTCATCTTTCCAGGATAAAAAGTAGCCTATATCCTTCTCCAGGTTCCAGGCTACCTCTTTTCCATATTTCATTACGATCGTTCAGAGGTTTAGTCGTGTACAGACAACAGACAGACAAAGAGACATAGCTACTATCGCATTTATAATATTAGTGTGGAATTCAACACGATAGAATTTATAGGAATTTCCAAATACATAAACATAACATAACGTCACGCCTATATTTCCCCGAAGGGGTAGGCAGAGGTGTAATAATACACCCACATTTCGCCAGTTATGTTATAGTCCCATGTAATAGGGGGTGAGCCTATTGCCATTGACCTGGCACAAATCCAGACTCCGGGCTGCTACTGAGAATTTCCTAATGAAAAAACCAATAACACTTTGCCCGACCCGGGAATTGAACCCAGGACCTGCTCAGCAGTCGCGCTTGCAACCACTAGACCAACAAGGCAATTTCCAAATAGAACATTTAAAATCTATCAGTGCCCGACACCTCTTCCAAAAACCATTTTGGATAACATTTTTCGAACGCCATCGAGTGCTTTATCACCCAACATTCGATAGTTGTATAAAACCTACCAATCGCGCCTCGCGAAAAACATCGGAATATTTTACTAGCATGAAAAAATATGGCAATATCACTGAATACTGTTTTGATCTAAAAGTTTTTAAGCGATTCCCATATTTTATTATACCTATGTCAAACAACTCCTAAGGCCTACACCGAACTGCAATTTTTTGACGACGTCTGTGGTCTGGTGGTTCGAGTGTCGGACTGCTGATGACGAGGTCATGGGTTCTATTCCCACAGGACACAAATATTTGTGTGATGAACATAAGTGTTTGTGTTGGGCTGGGTGTTTCTTATGTATTATAAGCAAAGCATATAAGTATTATATCCATTGGCTAGTACCCATAGCACAAGCTCTGCTTAGTTTGGGACTAGATGCCGTGTAAAAATGTCCCAAAAATATTTATTATTATTTTTACTCACGCAATTTTTTATCGCTAAATCTGTAACACACGAAATCATTTTATATACAAGAGCACGCACTAGCAATTTAAAATCGCGGCGGCAGGTGAGACTCAGTGCGCGAATAAAAATCGCTGTGCGGGCTTACTAAACGTACTGACGTTTGCAGAGCCTACGGGCAGGTATTTATCGCTATTGAGTGACGCACCGAGATAATAAAAACAGTTGTTATTTGGCGGAGTACTTCACTTTGTTACGAGCTCTCGAAGTAGTCCGACCTATAACTATAACCTGACTATACATACAACTCGTCCTTATCAATACTTGAAATTTGTTTTAATTTTTTATTTATTGAAATTGATATGGGTTTAAGAGTATACACACAGAGCATGCAACAACTAACCTTAAATAAAAAGTACAAGCAGTGGTCGAGAATATTTATGTGGTGTCTATTAAGGTGGCCACTGACGATGTATCCATTCGGACGTCGTTTTAATTACTACTTCCCAAAAAGCGTGACTTGTTCTTCTTCTTCTTCTTCTATCGTGTCGACATGAGCTACATAATGATAATAGCTCATGGCGTGGTGTAAAGATTAGCCAGTCAGCAGGTTGGTAGCGGGGCTGACTACCCAGGGTGCGCCGGACGATCAATTGACTTTACTTGACTTGTTCTAAAAATAACATACGTTTTCAACGTTCACGGACAGATTTTGGAATGCGGCCACGCCATTCACACGTTTGGAAGCATCGTCAGTGGCCACCTTAACTAACCATACCCGCTCAATGCCCCTGATAAGCAGACGTTAGTTATAATTGGACGTTTGACTTAATATTTTACTTAAGATTTTGTAAAACTCATCACATTTCCGACATGCATTTAAAGCTGACAAAACACCTGGAAAAGATCTATAATAATGAGCTGTCTTGTTCTGTCGCAGGTACACGTAATATTGACACTTGAAACTCAGTCACCCCCGGTGGGTGAACACAAGATATCGGCATCTCTTTTGTGAATAACATTCAAGGGAAGCATCTACTTTGTAACTCGACTATGTGAGAGATTTTATCCCGGCGTACTTACATGGGGGGGAAATGTGCAGTATATTATATCAGACTGGTGGATTTTGTTCACTGAACTCTTGGTATTATAAGGTATTTTATGCTTTTCAACCGACTTCAAAAAAAGGAGTAGGTTATGTATTCGGCGGGTTTTTTATTTTTTTATTTTTTCATGTATGTACACCGATTACTCCGAGATTTGTGGGCCGATTTACGTGGTTGTTTTTTTATTTGGTAGAGAAAGTCCGCGCGGTGGTCACATATAATTTTATTGACTTTGGTTGATTAGTTTTTTAACCAGCTTCAATAAATCAGTTTATATTAGCTTCGCCTATCTAGATGATCTGCTCATTGGTTCGCTTTTCTGAGAATTCTTGACCGATATGCGTGTTTTTTTTACACGATAGTGATTGGACGTTTGGAAGAACATGAGCGAGATCTTTGCCCAGCAGTGGGATAGCAAAGGTTAATAAAAAAAAACTCAAATTAGTTATATAAACATTTATGAATCAACCCTCGCAAATTTCAAGTAAAATTATGAAATAAAAACTTTTTAACAAAAAATAAAACCGACTTCAAAAACCTGAACTAAAAAGTAAAAAATAATCATTGTGTGTATTTTAAAATTTAACATAAACCAAAATTTAGAAGGCGGCGCGTGATTGACCCTTTGCGTCATGTAATGTACAGTCGAGCGCAATATCTATAGTAAAAACAGTTTATGTGAACGTACATGAAAATCACGCGCCGCCTTCAAATATTGGTTTATGGTAAGATTTTAAAATACACACAATGATTATTTTTTACTTTTTAGTTCAGGTTTTTTATTTTTATTTAGTTTTATTTTTTGTTAAAAAGTTTTTATGTCAGACTATTTTAGGATAAAACCTTGTAAAATAATCTACAGTGAGAAACGTAGTCACAGATATTCTTCGGAAAAGAACTCGCCGATGTAAAGTCACGATCTCTCCCGGTGATACATTTTGTCGACAAAGTCTCTTGAACGAATCCTGCTACATTACACGTACCTACGGCTGCCATCGAACACTGAGACTGAGCGTAAGCGATTTTAGCCTTAGTGGTGGTTCACCGGAAAGATTGCTGATAGTACATGAACTTTCCTACTGTAATATAAATGTGTATATTAATGTAAGTAAAATAAAGAATAATAACAAGAACTGGCTAGATGTCTTAAGAACTAACGAAAATATTTTATTTTTATTATGTAATTTTAGGTGCGGTCGACCGTACGTCAGTGGTAACAGTTTGGCTTTGGCGGCGCCTTTATTTCGTAAGCAGTAAGGGCGGTTTTCAAACACGGGTGTTGCCACTGTCATGCGGTCAACTATGCTTTTCTTATATTTTATGGCGACTGTCCTTTCTTAATTTTTACCTATGTGTTTTTTTAGGGTTCCGAAGTCTTACAAGGAACCCTTATAGTTTCGTCATGTCCGTCCGTCTGTCCGTCTGTCCTAATCCTTTACAGCTTAATAACTTCTACTGTTATAAACATAAGTAAATGAAATTTTGTTAAAAAATAGTCTACATATAGATCTCAATTTTAAAAGAATAAAAAAATAGTTTTTCCGTATTTTAGGGGTGGCGTCCATACATGTGAAATGGGGAAAAAAAAATTATTTCGCTGCACCCCCTCGTGTGGGATATCATTGAATAGGTCTACTAAAATGAAGGTAATGTTTGATACATAACTTTTTTATCAGGTGTACCATCTGCGAAATATAGCCCGCCAAAGTGGCTTGCAATGTGTCCCCCCCCCCCCTGCCATTTCTAAACTATGCAATGTAGAATCTTATAATCTTCCACACTGATAGACCTTTGTAAAAACTCTCTTTTAAAATTATTTCGAGTATAATGTGATTATAATTTTTTGAGTTATAGAGAGAAAACTGAAAAATACTTAAAACGTCCTAGTTCAAAGGTCATTGACCTTAGAGAAAAATTATTATAGCAAATAATGCTCCTTTCGCTACTTTCTATTTGAAAAAATCACAAAAAGTAACTTTGAAATGACACGCTTCTTCAATTTGGCTTCTTGAATTTATCGCTAGATGGCGCTACTAACAACACGCTCTGAGTCGCGAAAGCTGCCGATTATTGCAAAAACTAAAATAGCCATGATTAATATTCGATTTGATTCGTTTGTAATTACACCTACTTAAGGAACCCTATAATACTGAGCATGGCCCGACATGCTCTTGGCCGGTTTTTTTGTTTTACTTTCTTTGTAACCCCACCTATTAGTTACCTGCTTGTGTTTATCACTATTTTTCTTTCTTTTCTTTTCTTTCTTTCTTTAACTAATTGAATTGGACACAAACCTAGTAATCAAAAACGAAAGCAACAAAACTACGTAAAACAATCTACCAATAAGTCCAATAACATTTGAAGAGCGCGAAAGCAATCACCCGGAGTGGACTCATTACATGATGTTATCTTTGGATCAAGCTTGTTATTAGTAGTCGTCGATCGAACCACGGTAATTGGAACGGAACACCTAACATGAGTGATTGAGGTGGCATGGATGATTCATATGGGTCTGATTCGCACGTGCTTACCACGTGGTAATGTTTTCCCATTTATCTGAGCAACTTGTACGTTTCTCTACATTAATTATCAGCAAAAATGTTTTTCCATAGTCGATTGTAGTAGGTTGAGGCCAAGCTTGCCACGGAAAAAGTTTTCTGAAAAAAAAACGTTAATTTACATAAATCTTTCTTATTTTTATATTTCTTACTAGCAGTGCTCTTGCGGCTTTGCCCACCTAAAAAGATTAATGCCCTGTAGGCAATGATATTTAAATAGTATAGATAAATGTCATACCCTAACAAAACCAACGGAAAATATGTTCCGTACGCAGCGGAAGCACAATATACATAAACTAGTGCATAGTAAGTAAGTTAGATACTTTAAATTAGTTTCGCGTCATAATTAGTACACTTTCTGTACACACATGACGGCATTTTTGTTTTTTTTGTCACACGTTACTCTCGGCGCCTTGCTTGACGCAGACTAGTAGCACAATTTCCCAATTAGGACGTTTTCGAGTCTTCAGATTGCACGCGCAACGCGCAACAAAATATCTGTACTTTTTTAAATATCATCGCCCGTTTTTAAAATATAATGTTTCCCGTCTTAATTTTGGTAAAAGGAAAATACACTTATTTCTTTATTATTAATATTTACTTCAAAAAGTATTTGTGTCAAGTGTGACCCCAGGAATAATTTTCATAGAAAACCTTTTTTACCTCCATTAATTTTAATTTTTTTTTAATCCAAAAACACCTAATTCATTAATTTCTTTAAAGATTATTATTTATATAGAGTTTCAACTCAATCTAGCAACGCAATAATATTCTCCCATACAAAATGTATAACCCCATTGCACCCTCTTTTCGAGACCATTTTGAAAAAAATTGGTGTTTCATTACGATTTAAATTGTGGAAAGAAAAAATCGCTCACGAGCAGGATTTGAACCAGAACCTGTTTCTTAATAAGATATCATATCATAAGAGGTATAAGACGTCAACCAAAGACGTTCCAAGTGGATGAGAATTTCGATACCACGAGCAGTGTTCACGGTAGCTTAGTAGCTAAAGCACTGGTGTACTGAGCTAGGAGTCACAGGTTCGAATCCTGCTCGTGAGCGATTTATTTTTTCCACGATTTAAATCGTAAGATTTCGCTTAGCATGCGTTAATGTGTTAAAAATTATAAAATAATTAGATGTTTCATTATTTATTTTATCTACACTCGTATCGTAAAATTCGAATTATGAACTCGAAAGTAATGTCATAATGACATACTTTACGCACATGCACCTGTTATGAATTTAAAAAGTTTCATTACGATACAGTTTGCTGAACAAAACAATGCGGTAATTTAATTTTTTTTCCATAACCGCACACTTGAGCCTAACTAAGGAGTTTTTAATGCCACTTCGACCTAACTAAGGAGTTTTCAAACCTTTTTTTTAGCAGTCGTACAGTTTGGCACCAATGAGTACACAAAATTCAGGGTGGCGCCACTTGTCATACATTGAAAATTTTTATCGTTTAAAATCGCGTTTTTGGCAGAACTTTTGATTGTCATATTGCTTTTAATTATATTTAAGTGTTTACAGGCATATTTTTTGTATGATAAAACAGAGATTGACGGAATCCTGACAAGGATAGAAAATTAGTTCCGATTATAATGTTGTCGCCAGACTATATTTTATTATCTGTGTAGGCGCGCACCAGAGCGCGTGCGCGGCCGCGCGCCTGGCCTACTGGATTTGGACATCGTTACTTGTAAATTTATTGTTATTGTTTACGTTATTATTATGGTTTTGTATGCCGAAAGTTTTATTCTGGGCAAAAATATCTGACTATAGCAGTGATACTGAACTGAGGAGAATATGACCCCGCCTGAATTTTTGGATGCAGCAACGTAAATGACTAACAATCTTTTACCAGAGAAATCAAGAAAAACAACGACAATGTTACTAAGATTTTGACTTTGGTATTTTATTTAAAATTGTATGAGTGTAGATAAAATAGTGTATGAAACTGACATAATTAGGTATTAAAACACTCGTGTGATACTATTAAAAACCTCGCCTACGGCTCGGTTTTTAAACTCACACTCGTGTTTTAATAACCCCTATTATGCAACAGTTTCATAAACTACTATTATCTACACTCGTATCGTAAAATTCGAATTATGAACTCGAAAGTAATGTCATAATGACATACTTTACGCACATGCACGTGTAATAAATTTAAAAAGTTTCATTACGATACAGTTTGCTGAACAAAACAATGCGGTAATTTAATTTTTTTTCCATAACCGCACACTTCAGCCCAACTAAGGAGTTTTTTATGCCACTTCGACCCAACCAAGGAGTTTTCAAACCTTTTTTTTAGCAGTCGTACAGTTTGGCACCAATGAGTACACAAAATTCAGGGTGGCGCCACTTGTCATACATTGAAAATTTTTATCGTTTTAATCGTGTTTTTTGGCAGAACTTTGGATTGTCATATTGCTTTTAATTATATTTAAGTGTTTACGGGCATATTTTTTGTAAGATAAAACAGAGATTGACGGAATCCTGACAAGGATAGAAAATTAGTTCCGATTATAATGTTGTCGCCAGACAATATTTTATTATCTGTGTAGGCGCGCACCAGCGCGCGTGCGCGGCCGCGCGCCTGGCCTACTGGATATGGACATCGTTACTTGTAAATTTATTGTTATTGTTTACGTTATTATTATGGTTTTGTGTGTCGAAAGTTTTATTCTGGGCAAAAATATCTGACTACAGCAGTGATACTGAACTGAGGAAAATATGACCCCGCCTGAATTTCTGGATGCAGCAACGTAAATGACGAACAATCTTTTACCAGAGAAATCAAGAAAAACAACGACAATGTTACTAAGATTTTGACTTTGGTATTTTATTTAAAATTGTATGAGTGTAGATAAAATAGTGTATGAAACTGACATAATTAGGTATTAAAACACTCGTGTGATACTATTAAAAACCTCGCCTACGGCTCGGTTTTTAAACTCACACTCGTGTTTTAATAACCCCTATTATGCAACAGTTTCATAAACTACTATTATCTACACTCGTATCGTAAAATTCGAATTATGAACTCGAAAGTAATGTCATAATGACATACTTTACGCACATGCACGTGTAATAAATTTAAAAAGTTTCATTACGATACAGTTTGCTGAACAAAACAATGCGGTAATTTAATTTTTTTTCCATAACCGCACACTTCAGCCCAACTAAGGAGTTTTTTATGCCACTTCGACCCAACCAAGGAGTTTTCAAACCTTTTTTTTAGCAGTCGTACAGTTTGGCACCAATGAGTACACAAAATTCAGGGTGGCGCCACTTGTCATACATTGAAAATTTTTATCGTTTTAATCGTGTTTTTTGGCAGAACTTTGGATTGTCATATTGCTTTTAATTATATTTAAGTGTTTACGGGCATATTTTTTGTAAGATAAAACAGAGATTGACGGAATCCTGACAAGGATAGAAAATTAGTTCCGATTATAATGTTGTCGCCAGACAATATTTTATTATCTGTGTAGGCGCGCACCAGTGCGCGTGCGCGGCCGCGCGCCTGGCCTACTGGATATGGACATCGTTACTTGTAAATTTATTGTTATTGTTTACGTTATTATTATGGTTTTGTATGCCGAAAGTTTTATTCTGGGCAAAAATATCTGACTACAGCAGTGATACTGAACTGAGGAAAATATGACCCCGCCTGAATTTCTGGATGCAGCAACGTAAATGACGAACAATCTTTTACCAGAGAAATCAAGAAAAACAACGACAATGTTACTAAGATTTTGACTTTGGTATTTTATTTAAAATTGTATGAGTGTAGATAAAATAGTGTATGAAACTGACATAATTAGGTATTAAAACACTCGTGTGATACTATTAAAAACCTCGCCTACGGCTCGGTTTTTAAACTCACACTCGTGTTTTAATAACCCCTATTATGCAACAGTTTCATAAACTACTATTAAAGATATTTAAATTAGATTATTATTATTATTTTTCCCAAGTTTTGAATGAATCGATCCAGGAGAAAAGATTTTTCATACAAACTCTAATACCCTACTTCACCCCCAAAAAGAAGCTTACGTTACAAAAGGAACCTCGTGTCCAAATTTCGTGTTTATAACTTGAGTAGTTTCGACTATGCGTAGATGAATCAGTCAGTCAGGTGATGTCCTTATAAGTATAGTTAAAAGATAGAAGCCAAAAAAAATACTATGCTTCTTCGTGTACAACCAGCGCTCATACACATGAACCTCAAACCGTGCTCTCCCCTCTCAGTACACATCATAGTCGTGGCATCGTCCAGTAAGCATCGCGAAAGCAAATATTCTTCAGGTTCATGGTATGTGCGTGAGCGCTGGTTGTACACGAAGTAGCATGGTTTTTTTGGCTTCACTATGATTGTTGGTAGCACTTCATCTATATGTTTTAATATGTACGTGGGACACTGAGAAAGTTTTGCGAAACTAAAAAAAATTGTTCTATACGTACATATATTTTTGTCAAATCTTTTCAAAGTACTTTCCACCAGCCTCTATACAAAGATTCATGCGCCTAAACCAGTTTTCAAAACACTTTTTCCAGTCCGCCGCAGACACCTCGTTTACAGCCTGCTCGAACGCAGCCAGCGCATCTTCCGGCGACGAAAATTGTATCCCTTTGAGCGGATTTTTTATTTTTGGGAATAAAAAGAAGTCACACGGTGCTAGATCAGGGCTGTAAGGAGGGTGACCCAGGAGTTTGACTGGCGTGCTGTCCAGGAAGTCCCTCGTTTTGAGTGCGGTGTGCGCAGGTGCATTGTCGTGGTGGAGCAGTAGCCCGCGGAGCCCTGTGTTTGGTCGCTTGTTGCTTATAACAGAGAAAACTTCTGGCAAACATTTGGTAGTATACCATTCGGCATTAATGCTTCTTTGATCCCGTAAGGGAATTGATACCAAGTGGCCAGTCAAATTAAAAAAGCTAGCGATCAAAATCTTACCCCCGCTTCTAGATCGCTTCACTTTGGTAGGCGTTGGCTCATTTTGAAACACCCAAACAGTCGACTGGCGCTTGGTTTCTGGGTCGTATTGATAAATCCAGGACTCATCACCTGTAACGATGTCGTAAACACGCCGAGACGAGCCTGCTTCAAATTTGTTAAGCATATCACGGCACCATTCCACCCGGGCCTGCTTCTGAGCATCGGTGAGGTTGTGCGGCACCCAGCGTGATACTATCCTCCTCACGCGAAGATGGCTGTGTAGAATCTCGTGAACGCTTCCCGATCCAATCTTCAATATGTGTTGAATCTCCTGATATGTAATTCGCCTATTGTCTTGGATTAAATTTTTCACTGCTAGCACGTTTTCTTCGGTAACAGCCGTCAAAGGGCGACCGCTTCTTTCGTCATCCCCCAAAGTTGGTCGACCGCGCTTGAATTCGTTATACCAACGATACACGGTTGCCTTGGAAGGGCCTTCATCCATGAATGCCATTTGAAGTCTATCGTACGATTCATCCGGTTTCAGGCGACACTTGAAATCGTATAAAATCATAGCTCTAAAATGTTCCCGGCGCAGATCCATATTTCAGTGAGACACAATACTTTGAATTAACTCGCAAAAAATGTGGAGGGAAATTTTGAAATTGGAACTTACTTATTTTTACTTATAAATAATCATATTTTCGAAAAACATTATAACTGGCCAGTCTCCCATATATAAAAACTTTTTTTCGCAATACTTTCTGAGGGGCCTGGTATGTGATGTAACCCGCGCCTCAACATGCGTATGATACCCGCACCGTGTACATGCACCATCATCCTCCGAGCCTTTTCCCAGTTATATTGAGGTCGGCTTCCAGTCTAGCCAGATGCGGCTGAACATCAGTATTTTACACAGAGCGACTGCCATCAGATCTCCGCAACCCAGTTACTGGGTAATACTGACACTCAGAGGTTAGACCAGTTGTCAGACTTTCAGGCTTCTGACTACCCGTAACGAATGCCATACATATTCGTATGACAACCGGGACCAACAGCATAACGTGCTCTCCGAGGCACGGAGTACATGCACCATAAGGAATTTTTTAAATAGCACACACACAGCATCACAAAAATCTGGAAAGTATCATCCACTATTTATTGCGTAAGCCGGATACCTCCGCCTGAACAAACAAAGAAAACTTAAAATTCTCAACTTGATAACCTGACAACTGAAGACGGTACCACACTTGCACGTCACCCTAATATACCCCAAGTTTTTCTAACACCAGAACCGTATGGAAATTTCTCTAGACAAATGTACCGAAGATATATCTCCGCGATCTATCTACATAACGCTCAATCTTTCCGACTTATTCGCTGGCAGAATAGCTTGTCTTTACTCACACGGCAATAACAGCACATGCCTGTCATTAACATAATACAGACCTTGACGCCTGCCGGGTATTACGCGAAACGCCCGGGTGTTGGTAGTACGCACTTTCCCCAGACCGCGTATTTACTTTTTATTTTTATTTTATTATAATAACGTTGGAGGAAACGAGTTTCGGCATACTATTTCATGTTAAGTAACTGAGACTTTGAGTTTTTGGCTGAAATAACGGTTAAAACGTTGTTTTATTGTTGAATTTTTCAAGGTATTTTATTTTTGAGAAAGTATACTGCCTATTTCAGGTCTGATTAACATATCTTCCAAAAGTATTACCTACAGAGATATGTATAGCTTGCCACTTTATTTTTTAACCGACTTTAAACAAAGGAGGAGGTTCTCAATTCAATTGTTTTTTTTTTATGTATGTTATTTTAGAACTCTGTCATTCTCAAAACGATTTAGAAAATTATTTTTTATTTAAACTTCCAGTTTGGTCCCGTTTTTATCAAAATCCAGTTCTGATAATGGGATCCATGTGGAATTGAGGGAACTCCTCAAATATTATCGGCAAACAAATAGCAATTTCGGTATTTTCATCAACAAATCAAGCATTTGCATTCAGAAAGTATCATTTGGTGAAGATCTGATGAAGATCTTCGGAGATAAATTAGGGAACTCTTCAATGGATGACAGAATAGCATATCATATTATTATAGCCTTGCATAATATTCATATTTATATGTGTACATCACAGGCACTCGAGCAAGTGTCTAGACTACTTAGACTGTATGTATATATACAGTATATATTAAGAACTGACATGATAACTAATGTCTATATCTTAGCATTAATTTAATAGCTCTTATCACACGATTGTTTGAAGGGCCTCAAATGATACATGAACTGTTTCTGGAGAGATGCTCGAATTCAAGTTGTTGGTAATTGCAGATTAATTTGTGGGTGGGTTTCAAATTATATGAATTATTTGAGAACCTGTTATGATATTGATCTAAATGTACTCATGAGACACAAATACATTCCATCCTCATTTCTCAGTTTTGCGAACGCGACTTGCGGTACTATTAAGGCAACTACCTAGGTGGTATTGCAGTTGTTATGTGCAAAGATAACCACTTAACATCAAGTGGTTCTTTATATTCATATTATTTATTTGCATTCCACAATGTACACTAGAAATAGCTCAATTGCTCAATTATGGACCCCGTAGGGCAAAGCAAAATTCAATACAATTCACATTTATATCTAATATAATTGTGGATGACTGAAAGTATTAAAATATAAAGGGATAAATAAAACGGTGCAAACAAAGGTACGTAAATCGGAGGTATATATTAGAACAAGAGAAAAAACAAAGGAATACAAAAGAAAGAAGCGTATAGACAACAATAGATTACATGAAACCATAAAAGATGTCTGGTGTTTTTTAAACTTTTCATCGATATCATTATAATCACAATCCAAATTATAATCAATTTATATTAAATTTCGTAAAGGGCGTAATATTATACATTTCAATTCATAACATTAATTCAATTCGATTCAAATTATTTATTTGCTAGAATTTGGTACATAGAATAGGTGTTAAAAAAAGTTCGTGTTCCGATATAATAATAAAATTCTTTAGGCACTAAATAAACACAAAAAAACTATATTTTAACATTTAGAATAAAATCTGAATGTATTTAGTTATTTATTTGGTTTATTGAAAGAAAAATGGTTTACTAGAGAGGCACACAATAACAATAATATACAATTTTATTATTTATTATTTTTGGTTTATTTATATCGCTATTTTTTTAAGTGTTTGTGTTGGGCTGGGTGTTTCTTATGTATTATAAGTAGGTATGTATTTACAAAAAATAATGTAGATTTGTATTATACGTTGTCATTTGCAATATTATTTTGTCAAATCCTACGTCCAAAGTAGCTGTTAAGTTATACTACTTGATTGTTAAATTAATCTAATTAAGATTTTAAAAAAAATTACACCTATGAGGCTGGCATAATCGCTCAGCGATTAAAGCCTTTTATAAAATAAAGATTTAAAACAAAAAAAATATCTATTGTCTAGTACCCATAGTACAAGCTCTGCTTAGTTTGGGACTTGATGGTGCTGTGTAAAAATTGACCCAAAATATTTATTTATTTATCATCTATATGTTTTCAATAATTGTGTAGTAAGCTTTCTTAGCAAAGATTTATTTGTTTTTGAATTGTGTATCGCTTGTTTTGTCTTTTTTAAGCCTGGTAGTTTATTAAATATTTTTGGCTCAATTTATTTAAAAAAAAAAAAAAAACCTAAATTCTAAAGAGATTTTACTCTAAATTAAATTTCGAAAATGATATAAAAGCACAATACTAATAAGTACGCAGTACGCTGTAAAAACTCTGTTTTATGTCCCAGTTAATCAGGCCCTCGCTCTTGTTGGAAATATGAATTGTTATCATATTTCCAACAAGTGGGTATGAAGATTATATTTGACATTATATATTGTTTAAATTTTAATTTCATCGGATTATATAACCTATATGATATGTAAAAAAGTTGACAATACTGTGCATGTTATTAGTGTTTGAAATAATCTTACATTGTTTAAAATTTTATATGCTAGGCGAAACATAGTGAAACTTCTATATTTTTTGACATCACTGTAACCTATGTTTATAACAAAGAAATGAATCTGAATCGTTTTTAAAAGTTCAAAAATAACAAACTAACTCGTTCTGCACACGCAAAATGTTCTCCTGGCCAGTAACGTTAACACTGCATACTCGGTGAATATGATTTGATAATTTTACGATTAATGACAGCGAGACTGTTCACCCTGGAATAGTAAACTCCTTTGGATCAATATGAAAATGTTTCAGACAAGAGAAAATGTAGTGTAAATGTTTAAGACCAGCGATGATGATGCTCGCGTCCGTTACGTCCATCTGTCGGGACTGTAGGCCAATTCACGTTACTAAAAAAGTGCAGTTGCAGCGCAGTTGCGGTTAAGTTTCGATCAAAACAATACGTTTTATATTATCTACAGGGATCGCTGTCAGTAACGAACAGCAACGTCACTGCAACTTGATCGGTGCGTCATGAAATTACGTGAATTAGGGCCCAGGTCAGGTCCTACATACCAAAGCAATCTTTTTCACTCATCTTTTAAAAACACATTCTTATTTTTTTTTATTTTTTGCTTATTTCTGACATTAATCTACATTTTACCAAGTTTTTATTAACTCGCTTTCCCTCCTCTATCAGTTCGGTAATTTTTTTGCGATTTTTAACTAATTTCCCGATGAGCTAAAGACTTGAAACTTAAAATATAGCTCAGAACTGGATTACAACTTAAAAATATGGTAAATGAAAAATGATTTTTCATCAAACTAATTATTATTAATATTTAGTATGAGCTCCCTCCATTTCTTAAATTTATCTCATGACTCATCTATTGCATGGTTTTTTATTTTTCAAAATTATGTTTCACCTTGAAAGAATTTGCTTATCCGAACATCATTTCAAAAAGTCAGAGATGCGTGCCAAGTTCGAACTCAGATCCTCCTGCGTAGAATTTACTCGCCATATGTAAACTAACCTGTGATTAATTACTACTGGCAAAACGACTTATTTTTGGTTCGTAAGAACCATAAAACATAATCATGAGTGACTTAGAAACTTTATAAAATATAGTAGCAAACACTTCGCGCAATGAATCTTGCAGACCTCGGGGCAGTTAATTCAATCAGGGGAGAATTACGAGCCCGGCCATAGCCCCGGGGAAGTAACACCTACACGATGGAAAAATCAAAAAGGGAGGGAGGGAGGGGGGGGTGCATTAAAAGAGCCTCCACGAGTGACGCTATTTAATTGATCGTCCGGCGCACCCTGGGCAGTCAGCCCCGCTATCAACCTGCTGACTGGCTAATCTTTTCCCCACGACATGAGCTATTATAATTATGTAGCTCGTGTCGACACGAAGAAGAAGAAGATAGAAAAATGTGACTGCTTTGGATAAACAATGAGGTGATTGACGGGACTATGGTTGTAGGTAGGTGGTAGGTCACACAATAATAAATTATCTGTTACAAGCAATGCCCGCGACTCCATCCGCAAGGAAGTCGTAAAAAAAATTATGTGGTATTAATTTACACTTCTTCTACGTAGATATATCTAACCGCTGGAGCCATGGACGAATAATAAAAGGCGGACGGAATCTCGCTAAACAATAAGTGAAGCATCCATAGTAAGACGGCTTAAAAGTACGGGCTGGCACGGCACGCACACATTCACACCCATAGTAAGACAAAAAGCCGCGATTACGCAAAAAAAAAAAACTCATGTGACGGTAGTCATTGTCGTAGTGTCACAAATAAAATAACAATATTTAGTGTTTTAAAATGCTGTCAAAATTGTAGTGGGTTTAGGAAAAAATTAAGTGCTTCATTATTTCATTAGCGAGATTCCGTCTGCCTTTTTCTTTTCGGCCGAGGCTGGGGCACATACATAAGATAATTGCAATGTCTACTTTATTCTGATTTATACAACGTTACCACTTGGTGTTTCGGATGTCCATGAGCAACTAAGACAAACAGGCAGACAGACGGGCAGACAGACGGGCAGACAGACATACATTCAAAAAATGATTGATTCGTGTTTTAGGTAATTTTAGCTTATATCTAATCCGCATAGCCGGTTTTCACGCAAACATTAATCCAATGTACAGGCTTTTCCACCTTTATGACTTTATTTTAGTATAGACACTTAGGGTTAGATGATGTCAATCTTGGCACAATGATCTTTTATAAGATAAGGGACAAGTTCAAGAGTCAATGATCTTTTTTGTTCTAAGGATATTTTATAGCTTCCTTTGATTTGTTCCGGAAATAGCTCCTCGGGATATTTCCGGCAAGGTCCATACAAAAAGGACCGAGATACACTACAGGTATTTATAAGGAGTGCGGTTAATTTGCATAGTGGTCCAGTATCTGTTCCTTATCGGAACCACATTATTTTTCACTTAAAAACAAAATGAAAATTTGCCCTTGTATAGCGCTACTATTTTTTCTGAGGTTAGGTTAGGTTAGTGTTAGGCTCCGTGTAAAATACTGATGTTCAGCCGAATCTGGTTAGACTGGAAACGACCCCAACATTTTTTTTTTGTTCTTAACGGGCTTGCGTTTAACCACCACCTCACCTGATGTTAAGCGATGGTGCGGTCGACAATGGTTCACGCTTGCCCAGCAAAAACCATTATATCATTCTCTTACCACCAGATTATACTTCTCGGGAAACACCTACCAAGGAATTCCACTCTTTGGCGGTACGCATGATAAAGCTATTAGCAAAACGGTTCGTGCGTAAGGGTGGATTATCTACCATATAACGGTGGCGCATCGCCGTACGTCTGGTCGTCCGATGATGGAAAGGGCTTGGGGGAATTAAATTGTGCAAAGGAAATTGGGAAAAGGCGCGGAGGATGACGTGGTTGCGATAAGGAACAGATACTGGACCACAGTGCAAATTATTTGCACTCCTTAAAAATTTATCCTGTATCCTAGCCTAGCCCACGCCTCCGTTCAAACGTTGTTAGAGGTGGTCCACCACGGTGTTAGTCGGTAAGAGTTCAACACCGGCTCTGCCTTCACCACCTCACCTTCACCTCACCTTCTGTTTTCACCTGGCGGAGTGCGTCCGTAAGGATTTTACCCACAGGAAAAATTGTGTTGGACATAACATAACATCACGCCTGTATAAAGAAACATTTCGCCAGCTATGTTATAAGTCCCATGTAATAGGGAGCGATCCTATTGCCACTAACTATATAAAAACTATTAACTACCTATATAAAGAATATAATGAATAAATAAATATATCTTTTGACTACATTAAAGATCACCACCTGTCTGATCACATGTTTGGAACCCAGTTCTAAAAATAATCAAGTCCCAAACAGCACGCAACATTGTAAAAGACAATGACATTGTGAGTGATTACTGCGTGCATCGAAACTATTTTAATTAATGAAAATTGTACGGTAGATTAAATTTTTTTTTAGACACATCTGTAAAGACGCTTGTAATCTTAGTCTTCCTGCGACCACGAACGCTGCAAAGCTTTCAAAACTTCAGGAACCAATCTAAATGAGAAAATAGTCGAGAGCCAAACCTTGAATTATGACTTTTTATTAAGGCTCTTCAGACGGAGCTGAAGTTGTCCTTATAAGTGCGATAAGGACAACAGCAAAGCGACAGCAATAGTTTCTTTAAAAACCTAATTTTCTAAAGTCTCTCTGTCCGCATTTCCTTTGTATTGTATGATTTATTTTAGCAATAATATATAAACGTTAAAATACCTAAAATATTAGTTAACCATTTTTAGGAAAAACGTTTTGAAAGCCCTACAATATTTTGTTTAAATATTTTCCTTTTAGAAAAAAAAAACAAAACAAAGAAAATACACATGGATTTCGTGAGGACGTTCTGAATAAAAGGTGCACAGACCTATATCAAAGAAATTAATGGTTTGTTAGACCGAGCGGCCTGCCTGGTCAAATTGGGGCAAACACATTCTTGTATTGAATATTCAATTCTTTCGCCCTCTTCAATTTGTTACAGTAAAGGGAATTTGAATTTGGTCAGTGTATGTTGGTTTGGTACCATCAGACAAGAAAAACAGTTTGCAAACAGATGTATACGATGGCGATTTAATGACATAATTGAAGGAGGTAAATTAACCCACAATACTATAACCGGATCAATAAAAAAACAGTGCTTAGCAAGGAGCGAATTTTGGTCGTTCAGTTACTCAGAGCGATCACACAAACGAACGCCCAAAGAACGCTCCGAGCGTCGTCCAATGACGTCGAGTGATATAACTGAACGCAGCCTAGGTACCTTAATTGTTTACTAAAATACGTATTTCATTTTCTTATGTAGAGTGAATCCTTAACAGAAACCCGGGCGTTGACCTCATGTGCCGATCATAGTTGCACATTTAGGTACCAAGTAGTGCCAACCATCTAAAGTAGCTAGCAAGCGCCCGCGCACTATGGTCACTACAGCAGCCCCTGCCCGCCGCACCCTGACATTACAGATATTAAACGAGTTGTTTTTTCGTACAAGTACCTTTTCATATATTTTTCCATGCAGTCAATACTCATTCCCATAAAATACGTCACTAAACATTCTTTTAATGCAGGGGTACTACAGCGTCACCGAATATGTAAATGACAAATTATGATATGAAATGTTAGAAATATACTTGATTTGGATTTATTAACTATGTGACATTGTAAAATTGACATTTTTTGGTACTAAACTTGGACATAGTAATGTGATATTGTATAATTGTTTTTTTTTTTTTTCTAATTTGACTTTTATAATTTATGTGTAAATTTGCATGCCGTAAGGTTGAATATGGTGATACTAAATGTAAATCAAATGTAATTTTACCCATATTTCGCAAATAAATTGATTTGATTTGATTTGATTTGACTACGTACTTGATGTTAAGCGGTAATACCTGTAATTTCTCGTAAACCACGTTTTGGTATAATCTGTGTAAGATCAAAACAAATACTTTTCTTTCTTTCTTTTACTCTTGCACTCTGTTAATTGATGTCTGTTTTAAATCAAAGTAGGTAAACTGTAATCTGAGCTTTGTACAGTCAAGCATATATCAGTGGTATAAACTAATATAAATTGAGCATAACATAACATAACATCACGCCTGTATTTCCCCGAAGGGGTAGGCAGAGGTGTAATAGTACACCCACATTTCACCAGTTATGTTATAGTCCCATGTAATAGGGGGCGAGCCTATTGCCACTGACCAGGCACAAATCCAGACTCCAGGCTGCTACTGAGAATTTCCCAATGAAAAAACCCGATAACACTTTGCCCGACCTGGGAATCGAATACTAATCACTAGACCAACGAGGCAGTAAAAAAAAAAGTAAAAAAAAAAAGAAGTAAATTGAGCATGTCTTGTATAAAACCTACAAACTAAAGTATTTCTGCTTATAATGGTTATGTTACCATTGATATGCGGCTGACCGCACTAGCAAGCCTATTTTTATTTTCTAATAAAAAAAACAAGGTCTGGAAATAAAATTTAAGTACTGTCGACTGCATGACAGTGGTAACACTCGAGTTAAAAACCGCCATTACTGCTTACGAAATAAAGACACTTTCAATATCAAACTGTTACCACTGACGTGCGGTCGACCGTTCGTTACATTTGGAAGCGACGCTTGCAACCAGAATAATATCCTCATTTTCTATCCTACACATTTGTTGAAGTACAACGAAACATTAAGTGATTGGCCGGTCAATTCAACCAACAACACAGCTAAAGTATTAAGTAAATACTTCCGTACCCTTTCCCGACCTTTACACCGTTCGCAAAATAATAAGGAACTCCATTTTTGCTTCAACAAGCAAAATAACTTAGCACATCGCGAGCTTTGCACCTTTCTCTGACCCTTACAACTTACACAGAATAAGCAACTCCATTTTTCCCAAATCAACTTGACAGTTCATTTCAGAGGGAGTAAAACAAAAGATTTATTCATGTTCTACTTGAAATCTGTTTTAGCATAAATTGTGTGTTGAAAGTTTTATTGTATTCTTTCTTTACGAGAAGCAGTGATAGTCTAGCTGTTGACTGCTTGCCTTCCATGAAAGAAAGAAAGAAATAATTTATTTCTCCTTATATGTATGGTATTCGTAATTTATAACGTTCATCGGAGTATTTCAGCATCAAGGCCTCACGTGCCGATAAGACTTTACCATAAAATTACCTGTCATTCCTTCCCTTTTGAACTTTTTATGACTTGCACGGGATGATAATTATAATCATTTTATTGAATCTGTAAAACCCATTAGTGATGATCATTGTTGTGTCTGTAAATAATAAGCTTTAAAAATATTTAGTGACATCCATAATCGCCCATCTATTATCTAACTAATGTGATGACTATGACAAAATTCTCTATTAAAGTACCGGTACAGTCAACTCTTAAGATTACCGGTTTGATACGGTACATACCATAGAAATAGATAGATAGAATGGTTGTAATCACACTTGTTATTCATGCGTGGCAACTTTCGAGCAATCTACGCCTCCCATGTTGACGCCATTAATTTTTAAAAATAGTTTTTTTTAATTTACTTAATATTTATTGACGGTTTAATCATACCTGATTATATCACCCTTATCGGTACAAACCAAATCTTAAGATCTAAGTCCTTTTTTACTACTTTGTACAACAGTCTTGCATCTTTTGACAAAGGGGTCGCCAGGGGGTGCCCAGAGTGTAACGTAGTAGAGGTGTATACCATATACTGATAGAATGTGTTCGGAACGCGGCCGAAAGAAGTTCATTACTGTCCAAGTCATTCAATATTTTGACGACGTCTGTGGTCTAGTGGTTCGAGTGTCGGACTGCTGATCACGAGGTCGTGGGTTCGATTCCCACAGGACACAAATATTTTTGTGATGAACATGAGTGTTTGTGTTGGTCTGAGTGTTTGTTATGTATTATAAGTATGTATTTACAACAAAAAAAAAGTTTCGAAGTATTATATCCATTTTCTAGTAACCATAGTACAAGCTCTGCTTAGTTTGGGTCTGTTGAGTCTGTTTAAAAAATATTTATTTATTTATTTATTTAATATCGGAAAATTAACTTTAATCAAATGTACTGTACAGCTTTTGTTTCTGCAGTTAGAAACAGCTCAATAAGGCATTTTTGCGTGTTTTTGTTACAGTATTTATAGAAACAAGTCACCTAATTTAATTAGCATAAGCAAATAATTTCTGTTAACCTACTTAAATAAGCATGCTAGATTCACATCTAGTAGATGTCAATCAGATGTACTGCATCTTATCTTTTCCCAAGTGTATGTGAGATTGTACATCAGTTTTGTGAATTACAATAAAAAAAAAAAAAAAAAAAAAAAAAAAAAAAAAAAAAAAAAAAAGTCATAAGGCGTACTGAGAAAGGTTTTGAAATGCCCTGCACTCTGGTGCAGAGTGTTGGCACGCGCGCCCCGCCCTCTTTTCCATTCTATCTATCTATTTCTGTGGTACATACTTATTCCCGGTCTGGTACATTTACACTAAAGTCTACGGGCGATTTACTAGAGTACATAGAGCACTAAGAGCGGTAGAGTGGCACCCATCAGTACTCGATGACGATAGAGATGTCTCTATCCGGTTTAAGACGAGTATGCAAATGAACTCTAGTACTGGCGTGCACACAAGTGTTTTGATATTTTGTTGATAATTTAATACTAACAGTGAAAAGTAAAATGAGGAATATAGCGTGATAAGGGAGCGTTATTATTTGTTTAATGAGATATAGATCTGCTCTTGACCGTAATCTAGACAGCTTTGTCAAGATGTGGTCGACGTTGGAGCGAGCAAACCTATTAGGTGCCGATTCACTCCAGCTTTAAAGGCGTTAGGGTCGTAAGTGCCCGAAAATATAGATGCAGTGAATTCCACAACTTGTCTGTGCGCATTATGAAAGAGTTCTCAACGCCAAGCGCGTCCTGATAGTAATAGGGATTTCTACCAAATGTGGATGATATCCTGCAGTGCGTCGTGTAGTCCGATGAAAGAAAGGAGACGACGGATTAAGCTCATGGAGCTCTTGCGCACACTCTCCAAAGTACAGCTTGTTATGAAGTGAAAGAAGATGTAGTGACAAAATTTGAGAAAGGTATGTTAAGATGGTTTGGGCATATAAAGAGGATGGACGAGAAGAGATTGACGAAACAAGTTGTATGCGAAGCGAGAGTGGATGAAAGAGTTGCAGGAGGATGACCTCGGTGAACGTACCGACACCACATCGCGGATATTCTTATAAATGCTAGGTCAATAGTACTTTAAGCCGATGAGTATGCATGACGAGGTTAATGAACATACATGAAGCAAAAGAGGTTTCAGGATCGTAGCATTAGGAAATCCATAGTCTCTGCCTACCCCAAAAGGAAGCAGGCGTTATCATGTATTAATGAACACAATTTCTTGTTTAACAATATATGGTGAAATTACAATCACATGAGACTTTCCATCTTCATGTCTCAGTTTGGCGAACTGACTTGCGACTCCATCTAGGCAACCGCCTAGGTGGTATTGCAATTGTCATGGGCACAGGTAACCGCTTAGCATCAGGTGGGCCTTTAGCTCGTTTTGCCATCCTATAATATAAAAAAAATAAAAATTTAATACACAGACGTTTGCAATAGGTACATAATATATGCGGCGCTATCTTTTAAAATTCATTTTACAAACGCTTTCAGCTGCAAAATCAAACAGAAATTCATTCAAAAAATTGTTACATAATTCGTGTTATGTTGCTTATTTCAGAGCACTTTAGCTGGTGTTCACGATGAAAATATCGAAGTTTTTAAACTTTCGCGAATTTCACTCATATTGAACTACATTTAGGGGACTTGTCGCGCACAATAGAGTTGTCGAGATTAGTCAAAATGTTTGTTATATTTTGATTTTATTGTGCGCGACAAGTCCCGTAAACATAGTTCAATACGATGAAAATATATTTTCTACTTTTATGATTTTACTGTAGTATAGCAGGGGACTGGATGCGGAAGGCAGAGGACCGAGCGTTGTGGCGCAACTTGGGAGAGGCCTATGTCCAGCAGTGGACTGCGATAGGCTGAGTTTATTTTTGATATAGAAAAACTATACAAAATGCTAAAATATAACAAGCATTTTGTGTTTGTTTGTTCTTCAATCACGCTAACGGCTAAGCGGATAAGGATGAAATTTGTTACACAGGTAGACACACATGTCCTAGATACTAGAATACTTTTCATCGACATACTATAGCAGCGAAGCCGCGGGCGTCAGCTAGTTTTATGCATAATTGTTTGTTGTATAACACGAGATAATATTATTAACTATCCCTATAGATCTAAGAAAGGAATACAGGAATAGTAACCATCGTTTATAATTCTACGCGAGTAGTGTAGCGAGGGTCAAACCAGCCTCCAGTTAACGAGCGGTACAGTAACGCGTTCCGCAAACGAGAGTGTGATGTGTCTACAGCGATCTATGTGAAAATATCACGACTGAATACCGTCGCCGTAGAGGAGAAACACAACCCCAAAGACGCCGCGTAAAAAAAGTTTTGCATGAGAACACTGTCACTGAATGATGTGCAATTCAAGAGACGCCGTCTTTGGTCTAGTGGTTCGAGGGTCAAACTGCTGATCACGAGGTCGTGGGTTCGATCCCCACAGGACACAAATATTTGTGTGATGAACATAAGTGTTTGTGTTGGTCTTGGTGTTTCTTATGTATTATAAGTACATATGTATTTACAAAAAAAGTATGTAAGTATTATATCCATTGTCTAGTACCCATAGCACAAGCTCTGCTTAGTTTGGGACTTGATGGTGCTGTGTAAAAATGTCCCAAAATATTTATTATTATTAAAAGAAAGAAAAAGAAAGTGAACATCACTTGGTGATTAGCCTGTTTTTACACCGTATCACTTAATGATGTACTCAAGTAGTGACTATCACTTAGTAAGTTTGTGTACATCAGCCTTAATATGAATAGGTTCCATACAATAACTGAATTTTTTTTTTTACCAAACTGGAGTGACAACCAAAATTTAGTAAGACGTTACTAAAGTTAACTTGATTTAACAAAATTGTTTATCTTGAAATGAAAATTGGTTAGGTATTACCTTATCGTTATGTAGTCACTTTTTAAATTTTTAAGTAGACAAAGTTTCGGCTACATTTAACGAACTTTTTTGTTCAGATAGGGCAGTACCTTCTTACTATTCATTATACCTAGCATAGTTCCAAACCCTGTCTACTCAGTTATTCCTTGCTGAAAACCTCAACAACTTTTCCTCAACTGGGGAATAGTAACCAGGACTTCTCGCAACAGTCCCTGGGAGCTCCCTTTACAATCTTTACGAACTCGTAAACTTCCCGTTGATAGCTCGGAGTTCTATCGCTCCGACTGTATTTATTTGCATAATTCATCTGCATACTTTGATGGTTATTTAGCTATAAACAAAGCAGAGATTAAGTGCTCCTGTTTCGTCTCAAATAGCACTTTAGTTAGTTTAATGATAGAGTAAAGGTGCCTTTATTAGCTTGGATGTTATTTTCTATTGAATATTTTTATAATAATAGTGCTTGATAATATAATAAACCGATGTGTTATATTTTAAGGTCAGGAATAACGTTGATATTTCTTAAAAAAAGAGACTAATTATTTTATTATTTAAAACGCATTTACGCATGCTAAGCTAAATCTAAACAAATAAATTTTAGAACGAAAAAATCACTCTCGAGCCGGAACGATTTTTTCGTTCTACAATTTACATCTTTAGATTTCACTTCGCATGCGTAAGTGCGTTTAAAATAATTAGGGGCAAGTTCACCCAGAAGATAACAGATGTTTATGTAAAAACCAGATGTTTAACCCGAACTTTGGTGTTCACCAACGATAACCAACTGTTATATCACAATAATCAATCGATTTTTCTAACCGAAGTCGGAGACGTCGTTTAAGTACTAACCAGGTATTTAAACAAGTAATTTTTGACGTTTGATGGTTGAAATTGTTGAGGTTATTCATTGATATTCTGTATTTCATTGTTTTTCGTAATTTTAGAAGAGTCTATGCTGCATAAAATATTAATATTAGGGTTATTACTCTCCAATATAACAAAACAATTGCATTTTATCATATTCGTAAAATTTACAATAAAAACCGAATAAAATAAGGGCCGGAACACGTTGCCGTTTTTCGAGCGTGCATTTTTCTTTTACGAACATAAACAAAGAAACATATTACTTATGCTTTGAGAAAACTTATGAAAGATGTGTAAACATAACTGTTTTTGTCGTATTGAGGTAGTACGTAATTTTTTTTATTTATAATTTTTTGTATAATTAATAAAAATGAATACGGCTGATAAACGATGCTCGCACGAAACCTGCACAATGTTACCGCTACTTTTGGGTAAGCACAACTACCAGAATTTTATCATGTTTCAAGAAACGCGCCCGCCCGATACACTTCGAGTTTGTAGCGGCCTAATATTCAAACATCAAAATGGCGTATTTAATTGGTTGCTATAGCAACCAAGACCGCTTATCCTGCCAAATTAAAAAGATATGTCAAATGTATAGAGTAGCATTATACTAGGATTTTTAATTTTGGAAGAGTTACCTGATATGCAACCGTTTTATATCGTCGTTCTTTTCATAGTGTTGTTGCCATTTAGTTACCATTTTGATTAATCGTGTTACATCATTCGTTCTTTCATTCCCAGAACGCTCGGTTTCGGAATCAATGATCGGATAGGAGTCGTGAACATGAAAATTCCCGCGTCCCGGTTAAACATCTGTTGTTGAATAACAGGTTGATTTTGCAAACAGTGGTTATTTCATTGTCCGCGAACTCGGCCCTAAGTCTCGTTAGTTTTGCAAAGTTAATCGGATCGGTTAAGGCGACTAAGGAATTCACCAGAGGATGGGCAGCAGCGTTCTCTGAGTATTTAAACAACCAACTGCGATCGCCAACCCGCCTTCCAAGCGTGGCGATTATGGCATATCCCCCCTTTTGGAGGAGGTCTTTGTCCAGCAGTGGACGTCTTTCGGCTGAAATGATGATGATGAATCGGATTGGTTGAGGAACATGGTCTGTTTCTCAACGGGATGTTGCTGACGTCACCGGAAGACGTAAGAGGAAGTTAAAAACCGGCCAAGAGCATGTCGGGCCATGCTCAGTATTATAGGGTTCCTTAAGTAGGTGTAATTACAAACGAATCAAATCGAATATTAATCATGGCTATTTTAGTTTTTGCAATAATCGGCAGCATTCGCGACTCAGAGCGTGTTGTTAGTAGCGCCATCTAGCGATAAATTCAAGAAGCCAAATTTAAGACGTTTGTCATTTCAAAGTTACTTTTTGTGATTTTTTCAAATAGAAAGTAGCTAAAGGAGCATTATTTGCAATGATAATTTTTCTCTAAGGTCAATGACCTTTGAACTAGGACGTTTTAAGTATTTTTCAGTTTTCTCTCTATAACTCAAAAAATTATAATCACATTATACTCGAAATAATTTTAAAAGAGAGTTTTCACAAAGGTCTATCAATGTGGAAGATTATAAGTTTCTACATTGCATAGTTTAGAAATGGCAGGGGGGGGGACACATTGCAAGCCACTTTGGCGGGCTATATTTCGCAGATGGTACACCTGATAAAAAAGTGGTGTATGAAACATTACCTTCATTTTAGTAGACCTATTCAATGATATCCCACACGAGGGGGTGAAGCGAAAACAATTTTTTTTTCTCCATTTCACATATATGGACGCCACCCCTAAAATACGCAAAAACGAATCTTTTATTCTTTTAAAATTGAGATCTATATGTAGACTATTTTTTAACAAAATTTCATTTACTTATGTTTATAACTGTAGAAGTTATTAAGCTGTAAAGGATTAGGACAGACGGACAGACGGACAGACGGACAGACGGACAGACGGACGGACATGACGAAACTATAAGGGTTCCTTGTAGGACTTCGGAACCCTAAAAAGAGACTAACTAGTAGATTTTTAAAACAGAGTCACTACAAAACCTTACGAAGGCGAAGTCTTATAAACATTAATATTGATTATAAACCGTGAGATTTTTATGATTTTATGATTTTCAGTTGCCCAGTTAATTTACTCATCTTTTAATACAAGACCAACCCTTAAATCGCGAATAATCAGCTTTTTCATAAATTTTGTCGAGCGAACTGGATAATTTAGTTTTGTAGGAAACAGATTTTTTTTTTGCGATTTAAGGCTTTTTCCTATAGTAAAAGTTGTTCGCAATAACGAGTACATCAACTGGGCCACCGATGTAGGACGACAAAAAATACATGGTGTATACATTCTATTGTTTGGCCTTAAAAATGTTTATTATAACTTCAAAAGTTACCCAAAAAGTTTTGATTGAATTGAATATGGAAATATCAAAAGGATAACTTTTACATGCATATTTTTTCATTACTTACTATTAATCTTAATTTTTTATATCAAAGAGTTACTCAACACAACAATAACGTGAGCGGCTATGATACTCCATTTGACTTGATATTATTGACTAATCCCTTATGAGTACTCTATGGTTTTGTGAAAAAATATGTTGGCACCACTGTTAAAGATAGTCAATCTCTTTTTAGTACCTTCACATGTATAGGAATAGAAGAGTAAAACTTATTAGTTACTAGGCAAATACTTACATACATACATATTATCACGCCTGTTTCCCATTGGGGTAGGCAGAGACTATGGATTTCCACCTGCTACGATCCTGACACACCTCTTTCGCTTCATCTACGTCCATTAACCTCGTCATGCATGCTCGTCGGTTTAGAGAACTCTTAACCTGGCATTTTTTGAGAACGTCCGCGATTTGATCGCAATACGTTCGCCGAGGTCGTCCCCTTCCAACTCTTCCATCCACACTCACTTCACAAATACTTGTTTGACATAAGTTTTGTAAACAAAAACATAACCTCAAAACAGTTAATATTTTAATTAACTAAACATCTGTGGAGTACTGTCCGTTTATTAAAATAGATTGCAACACATTGCCTTCATCGAATTGTATATAGTGAGCACCATCTTTTATTCATAACTTCCATAGGCTGAGCTTTAATGGAATTTAGGCAATGTCCTTTTGCTTTTATCAACGCATTATAGTAGATTATCCGACAATGCAAAGAGATTACTTACTTATAAATAAAATTCAATAGAAAGACCAAACGAACTTATAAACCTCTAGAGTACAATAACTAACTCCTACTCAGGGTCAGGACAAATAGGTCCCGTAGTTTACGTCTCCATCCCCCCATATTCCCTGTGCCAAATTTCAAGCGGTTTCCCATCGGCCGGAGACCATATTCCGTTACATTTTATGCCGTTCCGGTCCACCGGCCCGGGCCGGAGGTCATTACCCATCGCCTTTTCCGCTTTGCTGTTTCTCTTGTTGTTTATCTGAAATTTTTTGGCCATCATCAACCCGAAGTTGCCATACTTAGCGATTTCCGGGTCCTTATTTTTTTTTTATGACGTACAAGACGCCGGGACCCGCGGCGTTAGCCGCAATTTGGGGTTTGTTATCCAATATTTATTCTGATTTAATTCTTTTTGGAACTCCATTTTTTGTTCGGAAGCTATTTTGTTGCTCATAAAGTCTTTAAGAGTCCTTGGCTTGACCTTTTTAAGATTTAAGGGTGAACGTATATAAGTTGTTTGATCTTCCTTATTGAATTTTCTGCCCTCAATCGTGATTACAATACCTTTAATCTTTGGAATCGATAAAGCCTTAAACCTCTGCGTATTAAGGGAATCAATGTCCTTATGGCGTCTTTTTTTCATCCAATATTAAAGAAATACTGGTTTTGTTTTTATCGACATTATTGTAAAATACAACACGTGTGCATCTATTGAAGGAAATATTTTTCACTCATGTGTTAAAAATCTGCTCTTTCAGTTCAGATCATTCAACTGAATTATTTTTTATGTTTTCCTACACATGATTTTATATTCTGTGTTTATACATAAGTGTTTGTCTATCTAAATACTTGAAAAGAATTTACAACATTTCATTTATCATATTATGCTGATCCCATTGCGGCATTCTCATATCTCTTTCCGAATTTTCTCCGTTATAGATTTAAAATTCCACTGGAATTTTAAAATCCTCGATAAAATGAAATCTTACCTTACTTAGCGGTACCTTCAATTTCAATACAGGTGACACGTTAAGAGCCACTAACTCAGGAATACTTCATTCCGGTACTAAAATTAAAACATAGTGTAGCGTTAACCCGCTACGGATAAAAACTTTTTGCATTTTTTTATTACCTTTTTTTGTAAATTCTTTATAAAAAATTCACTTTGCGTGTCATTTTTGAATTTCGATTTCGTAAATTTCAATCGTCAATTTTTTATTTTCAAAGCGCGTCATTGCAGATTTGGTAGCCATCGGAACTGATTTTTTTTATTGTGTTCGTTCATTTACACCAAAATTTTGCTGATGTGATCATAATTGTCCGGTTTTACACTTTTTTTTGGTTATCCAGTCGGCTACATTTTATATTTGAAAAAAGGTGTCGATGTTAGTTTGTTCTCTCCTGTTATTTTGGTATGTATTTCATATTTTTTTTCTGTTATTTAATCCCATTTACTAATTATTCATTCTCCCAATAATTCAAAGGATTCTGCTTGTGTCCTTTGTCTGAACGTCCTATTTGTTTGTCCTTAGACGTTCATATTAGTACACAAGCCGGGTTTCGGCTTCACCCCGTGGGACCAGCTGCATGGAGCCTGGTTTTGATCCGGCACCAAAGCTGTGTTGCTGAGGTTCCGGGACGGCAGATTTGAGGAAGAAAGAGCCAAATCTTCGTCGCTGTATTCCACCCAAATTGCCTTCCGGGAGTGCTATATCCCTACCATCTTCACAAGGACAGCAGTTTATTTCAAGACCTCACTTTTATTTTCTTTTATAGTAGTGGTATATAGCAGCGTATTTTTTTTCTGTTTAGTTTTACATTTCTTGCCATCCGCGGTATATGATATTTTATTTTATGTAAGGGGACGGAAAAACGAAACGTTGCATGCAATCTTTTATTTTTTTCGAGACAGTTTGTGTTTAGCTCGATTAACATCCCGGTCAATCTATACGTAAAATCTCGACTCTGCAATGCCTTTTTTTTCGTATTTTTTTTTTACCCTTTTGTACCTTTTTTTTAAATATTTCGATCCAACTCTGCAATGCCTTTTTTAAGATATTATCTTTTTTACCCTTTTGTACCTTTTTGTTTTAAAATATTTCGACCTGTTATTTTTTACCTTAAATTAAACGTATTTATGTGATGTAAAATTGTTTTCTTCCTTATTTTTTACGTTACAAATTGGCGCCCGAATTTAAAGTAAGTATTTAATATTTATTAATACTGATATAAATTTATTTTTTTTGTTATCTCGTGTGTGGTGCTCCTAGCGAGCAAAATTTCAATTGTTTTTTTTCTTTCTATGTTTCAGGTATTAGAGTCGTACAGAGTCCCGAATAGAAGTTGAAGGAATTGCGTGTTTCTCGAAAGATCCATTTATTGTTTCTCATTTCACGAAATTGCTTGAAGAAGTCAACATACTTTGCTTTAATACATTGTTTGTGAAATACAATTTTTAATACTAACCTTGTAACTATTCCCAATATTGAACTCTTTTATTATTCCTTCCAAATAATAAATTTTAACCCGAATTTTATTCTGATCCTGTTGTTAGTCTTAGTTAGTTTCCCGTAGCGTGTGTTTGGTGTGTGGATGTTTAGGCGTCGTGACCAAAGGTAAGCTTTTTGTACGATTGTTTGTGTCTGTTTATTTTTTTATTTTTAGGACCGTTTCCAATCGTACGTGTCTGTTCGGTGACAAGGTGTAATTATACACCCCGCCGTCAGGTCCACTCTATGCGCCTGCACGACGTCAAGGTTGTCACACAAGTACATCCATCGTGTCACATGTCAAACAACGTTACAAGTGTACTTTTTATGGGTACTAATATATTTTATCTTTGGTTGATGTTTTTTCTAGGTATGACTGGCTTGTTCCTCTTAAGAGGGTTGACACCAGTTCGGTCGTTGAAGCCCTGGAATCTGAAAAAAAATTTTTTGGTTTCAGAGTTCCAAGGTCTGTTATCTGTGACGATGCTACCGTTTTTCGTAGTAATCAATTTTTAAACTATCTTAGGTCTTTTTACATTGATTCCCCGTCGTTTACCCCCATATTATACACCACAGGCCAATACGGTTGAACGCTATAACCAAAGTGTCATTACGTGTTTGAGCATTTTGGTTGGCGAGAACCAAAGGAATTGGGCAAAGATGTTGCCTAAAGTCAAACTATATCTCAATTCTTGTCTTAATTTAGCCACTGGTTTTACGCCAAACTTTCTCATATTCGGTAGAGAAGTCTGTATGGATTCATCCCGCGCTATTAGCCAGACCCCAAGCAATAATTTAGCTGGATGTCGGGAAATACACGCTAAGAATCTAACTTCCCTAGCCGATGTTTATGCGAAAGTAGCTGACAATCTCTCTACTGCCTTTCTCCGAAATTCTCGAACGTATAACGCGAACCGTACAGCGGTTACACTTAACGTTGGTGACATTGTATGGAGGCGTAATTTTTCTAAATCTTCATCTGCTGAATACTTTTCTGGTAAACTCGCTCCCCGCTTTATTAAATGCCGTGTTATTAGGGTCGTTTCTAGAACCACTTATGTCCTTCAAGACTGTGATTCTGTTCATTCTGGACAATATCATATTAAAGATATTCTTAAATGATTCAATCTGTTCAATAAGACCATAAGAATTACTTTAACTCTAACTTCTTAAAATTATAAATTAATTTTTGAAATAAATATTTCGATTATTATAATCAACTAAATAGCGACATCTAGCGGTTGTGTCTTGAACTATTTTCATGACCGGTTATTTAATTGTTTAATCTTACGCCGCTAGGTGGCGCTATCAATCGTTCTGTTTAGAGTCGGTATAATTTTTTCTATTGTTTAGACACTCATTTCACTTGAATTTTGAGTTTCATTTAGTTATCTATCCAATGTTACAGGATTTCCTCTTGGTTAATAACTTAAGAATTCCCTCCCTTTGTATATTTATCCTATTACAAGTTGTCCTCTCACTTTCGAACCTTCTGTTATGTGATATATTCTAATTCTTTTGAATAATTCACTATAAATTATTTTTCGATATGTCATCCTTTTATCTGGTGAAAGTTACACCACACCCTGTAGGACATTCGTTTACTATTTAATTTCACATCTGGAATTTATTTATTTCCTCTCTTGTTTTAATACTTATTCGTTGACTCCGTGTTGTTTTGTTTGACTGGAGTCGTATCTTTGACTGAGGTCGTATATTTTTTGACTGAAGCCGCTAGTATTTTCCTTAGACGGAATTTTTTGTTTGAAGTTTCGTTTATTTTTATTTTTTTCTTATTATTTAGGGATCTCCAAACTATAATTTGGTCAGTTTGGTCTAATGTGATTTATCATTTCCTAGCTTTAATGTTTTCCGTTATTCGCGACGCATCTGAAGCTCGCACTGATAACGTTTAGGTGAAGGTCAACTTTCATTTTTATTCAGTTTCTGCTGCACTTCGTTGTTGTTAATTAGAGTAATTTAGTTTATATATTAAAGTATATTTGTACTAAGTTAGTTTAATTTAAGTTAGTTTATTTAACAAGGTTTATTTAATTTCAGTAAGGTCTTAGGTTTTTTCTTTTCGTGTTATCACTCCTTTTGGAGATGTCACTTTTCTTTTGTTTGGTCTCTCACTTTGTGTTGGCTCTCTCCTTTAATAATAATACATTAACTCAGGGTTGTCACATCCTTTTAGGGTTGTCACATCCTTTTAGGGTTGTCACATCCTTTTAGGGTTGTCACATCCTTTTAGGCTTGTCACGTCCTTTTAGGGTTGTCACATCCTTTTAGGGTTGTCACATCCTTTTAGGGTTATCACATCCTTTTAGGGTTGTCACATCCTTTCAGGGTTGCCACACAGTATAATTTTTTTTTTGTTGGAAAAGGGGTACTGTAGCGTTAACCCGCTACGGATAAAAACTTTTTGCATTTTTTTATTACCTTTTTTTGTAAATTCTTTATAAAAAATTCACTTTGCGTGTCATTTTTGAATTTCGATTTCGTAAATTTCAATCGTCAATTTTTTATTTTCAAAGCGCGTCATTGCAGATTTGGTAGCCATCGGAACTGATTTTTTTATTGTGTTCGTTCATTTACACCAAAATTTTGCTGATGTGATCATAATTGTCCGGTTTTACACTTTTTTTTGGTTATCCAGTCGGCTACATTTTATATTTGAAAAAAGGTGTCGATGTTAGTTTGTTCTCTCCTGTTATTTTGGTATGTATTTCATATTTTTTTTCTGTTATTTAATCCCATTTACTAATTATTCATTCTCCCAATAATTCAAAGGATTCTGCTTGTGTCCTTTGTCTGAACGTCCTATTTGTTTGTCCTTAGACGTTCATATTAGTACACAAGCCGGGTTTCGGCTTCACCCCGTGGGACCAGCTGCATGGAGCCTGGTTTTGATCCGGCACCAAAGCTGTGTTGCTGAGGTTCCGGGACGGCAGATTTGAGGAAGAAAGAGCCAAATCTTCGTCGCTGTATTCCACCCAAATTGCCTTCCGGGAGTGCTATATCCCTACCATCTTCACAAGGACAGCAGTTTATTTCAAGACCTCACTTTTATTTTCTTTTATAGTAGTGGTATATAGCAGCGTATTTTTTTTCTGTTTAGTTTTACATTTCTTGCCATCCGCGGTATATGATATTTTATTTTATGTAAGGGGACGGAAAAACGAAACGTTGCATGCAATCTTTTATTTTTTTCGAGACAGTTTGTGTTTAGCTCGATTAACATCCCGGTCAATCTATACGTAAAATCTCGACTCTGCAATGCCTTTTTTTCGTATTTTTTTTTTACCCTTTTGTACCTTTTTTTTAAATATTTCGATCCAACTCTGCAATGCCTTTTTTAAGATATTATCTTTTTTACCCTTTTGTACCTTTTTGTTTTAAAATATTTCGACCTGTTATTTTTTACCTTAAATTAAACGTATTTATGTGATGTAAAATTGTTTTCTTCCTTATTTTTTACGTTACAATAGCCAGCACTTGTGCGCTCGATCTCCCCGCGACCAAGTGCCCGTAGCGCACATTATAATAATCGATGGCGTCACTTACCAGCTTATGAATATTTTACATCCCTCATAAGACTCATATGTCCCTCCCCCCCTTTACCCCTTCCCGTGCCGCATAATGTCCGCCCGTAAATTGTGTTACGCGGGTAATACGGCGTAACTAACGCGCTTCTCCACGTAAAACCATCAAGTTGCAGTTAATCAAATTACTTGTGCTTATTAAGACTTGATGGGTAACATTATTCTCCCCCCTTTTAATAAGTGTCTATGTATAGGTTGGTACAGATTTGTGAAACCAGCGGCGTGAATGAAAGGATTGATGAAAATTAATTAATTGTTTTATATGGCGGCAACGGTGGCGTGAAAGCGCATTGAATATGTTAAATTAAATTTATTAATTTTGCATATTATTATTGTACTGGAAAAGTATTTTAATTACATGGTAAATATTTACTGGTAGTAGTATAATTTTAGCGGAATCAAAGCACAACGTTTGCGATGGCTCGGCCACGTCGAACGCATGGGGGAAGATCATGGAGCCAGGAAAGCGTATCTGGGCCAACTAACCGGACGTAGACCAGTAGGTCGCCCCAGATATCGCTGGGGAGATGCTGTGGAGACTGATCTACGTGAGCTTCAAGCTACCAACTGTCGAGATATCGCGCAAGATCGAGGAAAGTGGAGAGTTCTCGTTTCGGAGGCCATGACTCACTTTGGGTCGCTGAGGCAGAGGAGTAAGTAAGTATGTATATAAAAAGAAAGAAAGAAAGAAAATTTATTTGCTTCAAAAGTAACGCACAAAATGACCAAAAAATTCAAGAACACAGAACAAATACAAGTACAGAGCCAAGAAGTGTGGTAAGAAGTGCGTCACATCCGCGCAAAACGGCCACCAATCAGCATATTGCTGTGCCTCATGCATGGAGCAAAGACACAGCGCTGGTTTTCAGCGACAGCCGGCGTCGACACAAATTCACAATGCAATAACGTATCAGTGAGGCGTGATGTTGGTAAATAACGATAAAAAATAAATAAGTAAGATATACAGATGTACTTAGATATACTTTTCTTGTTTTGCATTTAAAACGTGAAAATAATTATGAGGATAAACAGACACTTCTTATTAACTACTACCTACACCGAAAAACAAATGATCGGGCCTGAAGATTACTTCTGCTAGGTATCCTTAAAATACCACCATTACCTTTTTTACAAAATCATCATTCGCAGCTTTTGTCAACCCTCTGCATAAGCATAAGCCCTCTAATCTTGTCCAGGTTTTTCCACTTTACAGTTTCTTTTTTACTTCATCATCATCATTATCACTTCAGCCGAAAGACGTTTACTGCTGGACATAGCCAACCTCCCCCATTTGGGGGATATGCCTTAATTTTCAATCTATCTATTTTATCTTTAATCTTTTTTACTTACTTTTACATAATTGTGTATATTTATCTATTGTTTTAGTTGTAATTTATTTCTCATCCTGTTTTGTGTCGTAAATCAATATTGCACCTGCCATGTCATCTCTGTATCAACCTAAGGTTGACTGGGAGAGAATGCCTAACTAAGGCATTAAGTCCGCCTATGTACACATATTGTATGAAGTTTAAATAAAAAAAATAAAAAAACAATCTTATAACAAGATTTTCCAAGTATCTTGCCAGGGTCCGCAAAAAGGAACCTTACATCAGTTGCATTTCTTCCCACACACGATGTATGGGATCACTGGGAGTCTTCCCACACACGATGTATGGGATCACTGGGAGTCTTCCCACACACGATGTATGGGATCACTGGGAGTATAATACCATGATTTACAGCGTTTATTAACTTCTTTCCAATCTTACCCCTATCCTTATCTATATCCTTCCTTCGAGATTTGTCCTGTATCATGAGAGCATAAACACCCAAACTTTAAACAACATAAACAAGTACGATACAAGTTTAATACAAGTGTATGATATCAGCATGATACATGTTTGATACGAATATGATACAGATAAGACACAAGTATGAAACAGTTATGATACAAGTACGATACAAGTATAATATTATACAGGGTGTCAGGGAAACGCTTCCAAAAACGAAGATGGGTGATAGTGCTGGTGATTACTGATACGAAACCACGAAAAAAAATGCTATTTTTTTTTTAGATTTTTTAATTTTTTTTTGCATTTTTCATTATGTACGAGTTTTATTTAACTGCCCAATGCTGGTTATGTATGAAAAATGCAAAAAAAAATATATATGAAAAAATCTAAAAAAAGAATCGCTTTTTTTTTCGTGGTTTCGTATCAGTAATCACCAGCACCTATCCTCGTTTTCGGAAGCGTTTCCCTTACACCCAGTATGCCAATAGGCCATACATTTAGTTGTATGGCAATCGAACTCAAGGGATGCGGGTTCAGCTACGCAATTCTGAACCACACGATAACCATTTGTCGATCGGTTCAGTTTGTTATCTCGTTTCGTCTTATGATTCACGCAACGAGAGAAAAAGGGATAACAAACCAAATCGATCGACAACTGGTTATCGTGTGGTTCTGAATCGGGGAGCAGGTTCGCGTGTAGATCTAATCACTCAGCCGCTGCACCAATCGTGTTGTGTATTTTTATTGACTGTAACGTACATTGATAATACTTTATTTTTATTACAATCAAAGCCAAAATTTAAATTAATTGATAGATTTTTTCTTAGTTTTTTTGTTCATGTGTTCTATAAAGGCAGCTTCATCATCATCATCATTTCAGCGGAAAGACGTCCACTGCTGGACATAGGCCTCCCCCAAAATGGGGGGGGAATGCCATATTCGCTACGCTTGGCAGGCGTGTTGGGGAAGGCAGCACTTATTACTACATTTTATCCGGTTGCCTTCTCCGTCTCGTTAAGTTGTCTAATCTGACAGTCATATGGATATACTCAACCACTCAACCCATAAGGAGAGCGGTACATCATACGGATAGCATAATGGCAACACTTGTAAGCAAAGGAAAAGTGACAATGAGTATTCAAACAATTCTGGAACAAAAAGATGGCTCTGGCAACAATTTGAAAGAACAATAAAATGATAACGACACATAAAAAAATCTTCTAAATAGACTCAACGACTGAAGAATTTCTTTTTAGGAAATAGTTACAATAAACTCCTTGGAAGCACTTTATACATTTTACATGAGTCACAATCTGAGTCGCGCGCTCTTCGCAAGTTATTACGGAATATTTTTCCACAGTAAACATAAGATAATACCAGGCCCCTCAGAAAGTATTGCGAAAAAAAGTTTTTATATATGGGAGACTGGCCAGTTATAATGTTTTTCGAAAATATGATTATTTATAAGTAAAAATAAGTAAGTTCCAATTTCAAAATTTCCCTCCACATTTTTTGCGAGTTAATTCAAAGTATTGTGTCTCACTGAAATATGGATCTGCGCCGGGAACATTTTAGAGCTATGATTTTATACGATTTCAAGTGTCGCCTGAAACCGGATGAATCGTACGATAGACTTCAAATGGCATTCATGGATGAAGGCCCTTCCAAGGCAACCGTGTATCGTTGGTATAACGAATTCAAGCGCGGTCGACCAACTTTGGGGGATGACGAAAGAAGCGGTCGCCCTTTGACGGCTGTTACCGAAGAAAACGTGCTAGCAGTGAAAAATTTAATCCAAGACAATAGGCGAATTACATATCAGGAGATTCAACACATATTGAAGATTGGATCGGGAAGCGTTCACGAGATTCTACACAGCCATCTTCGCGTGAGGAGGATAGTATCACGCTGGGTGCCGCACAACCTCACCGATGCTCAGAAGCAGGCCCGGGTGGAATGGTGCCGTGATATGCTTAACAAATTTGAAGCAGGCTCGTCTCGGCGTGTTTACGACATCGTTACAGTTGATGAGTCCTGGATTTATCAATACGACCCAGAAACCAAGCGCCAGTCGACTGTTTGGGTGTTTCAAAATGAGCCAACGCCTACCAAAGTGAAGCGATCTAGAAGCGGGGGTAAGATTTTGATCGCTAGCTTTTTTAATTTGACTGGCCACTTGGTATCAATTCCCTTACGGGATCAAAGAAGCATTAATGCCGAATGGTATACTACCAAATGTTTGCCAGAAGTTTTCTCTGTTATAAGCAACAAGCGACCAAACACAGGGCTCCGCGGGCTACTGCTCCACCACGACAATGCACCTGCGCACACCGCACTCAAAACGAGGGACTTCCTGGACAGCACGCCAGTCAAACTCCTTACAGCCCTGATCTAGCACCGTGTGACTTCTTTTTATTCCCAAAAATAAAAAATAAGCTCAAAGGGATACAATTTTCGTCGCCGGAAGATGCGCTGGCTGCGTTCGAGCAGGCTGTAAACGAGGTGTCTGCGGCGGACTGGAAAAAGTGTTTTGAAAACTGGTTTAGGCGCATGAATCTTTGTATAGAGGCTGGTGGAAAGTACTTTGAAAAGATTTGATAAAAATATATGTACGTATAGAACATTTTTTTTTAGTTTCGCAAAACTTTCTGAGTGTCCCACGTATATTTGTAATACGTTACATCAAAGAGAGTGTATTTTTTATGTCAATAATATTATATTGGAGTTCAGGAATAAGCGGGCCGGAGTATTTTATCCGCGGATGGATGGGCCTCGAATACTAATCTCTAAATCAGATTAAAGTTACTTTGGCGTGTTTTACTCCTGTTTATGGTGCAATCAAAAGTTACTTTGTCTTTTCTTTTGGTTTTATTATACAGAATGGCCAAAAAAGAACTAGAAAACTTTTATTTATTAGTTATTTTATAGTATAGGATGGCGCAACGAGCTAAAGGCCCACCTGATGTTAAGCGGTTACCTTTGCCCATAACAACTGCAATACCACCTAGGCTGTTGCCTAAATGGTCCCGCAAGTCGGTACGCTAAACTGAGACATGAAGATGGAAAATCTCATGTGATTTTAATTGTATAACAAATGAAAAATACCAAATATTTAGGCTAAAATATTTTATTTAGGCTTGGCAATTACATCTGCCAAATGCTTCTAGCAACATAACGAAGTTGAGCTCTTTTCTCATCACACTTCCGACTTTTTCTGTTTAAAGTGTTGAAGATTCATTGGCTTGTTCATTAGCAAAGACACGTGACCCTTAAGACAGCCCCACAGAAAAAGTCAGAAACTATCAAATCCAGTAATCTTGCGGGCCAATCAACAGCGGCAACTTTTACATGGCACGCTCGCTCTATCGCGAGTGAAATGACAATTCCTGTGCGAAAGAGCGCGCGTGTAAATGCTTCGGGTAGGGAAAAGAAAGTTTTCAAGATGGCAAGTTTTCCAGCACGCAATCCTGCACGCTCCAAATGCTTCAATCCTTCGCGATAGAGCGAGCGTCTAAAGGCCGCTAATGTCACAATTTCTTGAAATTAATTATGGCCGATGGGGCAGTAAAGTTCTGGAGTGGCGATTGCGTACTGGAAGGCGCAGCGTGGATAGGCCCCTCACAAGGTGGACCAACGACCTGGTGAAGGTCGCGGGAACCCGCTGGATGCGGAAGGCGCAGCACCAGTCGTTGTGGTGATACTTGGGGGAGGCCTATGTCCAGCAGTGGACGTCTTTCGGCTGAAATGATGATGATGATGATGATGAGTTGATTTGGAAACATCCATCTTAATAAAGTACCAGGCCCCTCAGAAAGTATTGCGAAAAAAAGTTTTTATATATGGGAGACTGGCCAGTTATAATGTTTTTCGAAAATATGATTATTTATAAGTAAAAATAAGTAAGTTCCAATTTCAAAATTTCCCTCCACATTTTTTGCGAGTTAATTCAAAGTATTGTGTCTCACTGAAATATGGATCTGCGCCGGGAACATTTTAGAGCTATGATTTTATACGATTTCAAGTGTCGCCTGAAACCGGATGAATCGTACGATAGACTTCAAATGGCATTCATGGATGAAGGCCCTTCCAAGGCAACCGTGTATCGTTGGTATAACGAATTCAAGCGCGGTCGACCAACTTTGGGGGATGACGAAAGAAGCGGTCGCCCTTTGACGGCTGTTACCGAAGAAAACGTGCTAGCAGTGAAAAATTTAATCCAAGACAATAGGCGAATTACATATCAGGAGATTCAACACATATTGAAGATTGGATCGGGAAGCGTTCACGAGATTCTACACAGCCATCTTCGCGTGAGGAGGATAGTATCACGCTGGGTGCCGCACAACCTCACCGATGCTCAGAAGCAGGCCCGGGTGGAATGGTGCCGTGATATGCTTAACAAATTTGAAGCAGGCTCGTCTCGGCGTGTTTACGACATCGTTACAGGTGATGAGTCCTGGATTTATCAATACGACCCAGAAACCAAGCGCCAGTCGACTGTTTGGGTGTTTCAAAATGAGCCAACGCCTACCAAAGTGAAGCGATCTAGAAGCGGGGGTAAGATTTTGATCGCTAGCTTTTTTAATTTGACTGGCCACTTGGTATCAATTCCCTTACGGGATCAAAGAAGCATTAATGCCGAATGGTATACTACCAAATGTTTGCCAGAAGTTTTCTCTGTTATAAGCAACAAGCGACCAAACACAGGGCTCCGCGGGCTACTGCTCCACCACGACAATGCACCTGCGCACACCGCACTCAAAACGAGGGACTTCCTGGACAGCACGCCAGTCAAACTCCTGGGTCACCCTCCTTACAGCCCTGATCTAGCACCGTGTGACTTCTTTTTATTCCCAAAAATAAAAAATCAGCTCAAAGGGATACAATTTTCGTCGCCGGAAGATGCGCTGGCTGCGTTCGAGCAGGCTGTAAACGAGGTGTCTGCGGCGGACTGGAAAAAGTGTTTTGAAAACTGGTTTAGGCGCATGAATCTTTGTATAGAGGCTGGTGGAAAGTACTTTGAAAAGATTTGATAAAAATATATGTACGTATAGAACAATTTTTTTTAGTTTCGCAAAACTTTCTGAGTGTCCCACGTATCTTTGGAAAAATACCTATCTGGTATTTTTGGAAAAATGTCTGGTATATTTCATTTGCTATACAATGTTTTTTTTTAATAAGTTGGATAGTTCTTATTTGGCCACCCTGTAATATTATGTCCACTGTAAGTTTCCAGATCAATCTTCTTAATTTTTATTTGCTTATTTTTAAGGTAAACTGACGACCGTGTTACAGATTAATTAGATAAAATTAATATTTATTTATCAACGTACTGTTGTTGATAAATAATCTTCTGCTGTTAAGGTGAATGCTACGGCCTTCTTCCGAACATTTTCCCGCTAGATGGCGTTGAAGTCAACATTTTATATATTTTTTTTTTTTTGTGCAGAATTGGTCCATTACTGAACCGTAGGACCATTGTGGGCGAGTAGAAAACATTGCATTCTATAGAATCATGGCATAATAAATATTACCTAAAAATTCACGTAAATAAACATAAAGAACAATTCCAATATCTGTCACTTAGATTTATGACATTCACGCACACATGGACGATAGGATTGCTATATACTAGAATGTCGGTAATGTATATAACTTATTTTACTATTGAGACCAATAGATGGCGTTTACGTAGAAAAGTGATGAATGATGTGAATTAAGCAAGAACTGTCTGTGAAATAGTGGACGCTCAAACGCAAAATGTATGGACGGCACCATCGGAGCTTTCACCTTAACTTGCTGTCCTGCTAATGAATTTCTGAAAAAACCTGTACAGTAAACGTTCTTGAGGAAGAATAATATGATACTGCAAAAAATATAGAATAACCTTTTAATTACTCACATAAAGATAGTTCTATTTCTAAACGGTATTTTTTTATTTATTTTTTTATTCTTAACGGGCTTGCGTTTGACCGGTTTTATTTAGCTGTCCTGTTGGTGTTTTTTGGTCAAATTTAGTAATTGAAATTTTACACCTTTCCTGTTGACAGAGTGGTCTGATATTTGGTACACACCTTTAGTTCTGAAGACAATAGTGGAGAGGAGAGTGGTGTGATGACTGATACCTAGGCAGGTACCTAATATTTTTTTAGCTTTTATTACTTTATTATTATTATCTTGTTTTTAATAAAACTGTTAATCATTTTTAAAAAAAATTACCTATTTAGTATCGAAAAATACTGGACAAACTGCCCCTTAGCCTAAAAAGCCATAAACTCAAAACAAATACAAGCTATCTTGGAAAAAATTAGGTCCAGATAATGTCTATTGAACGGCACGGCGGCACTTGTAAAACCGCGGCCTTATCCCCCGCGACAAAGATCCTGAGGCTGTCAAACAGTACTTATGAAAGTAGTTTATACGAATAATCGAGATCCGATCATCCTGAATCCAAGACCATGCAAATCTGATATCTGATTTTGAAATAGTTTTAGATATAACGAGAGTTTATGAAGGTATAAACCTAGGTAGTCTAGGTAGGTGGGGACCTGTCCTATAGAAATCTATTTCAAACAGTTATTAAATTGTGCGATGCTTGGGGGAGGCCTATGTCCAGCAGTGGACGTCTTTCGGCTGAAATGATGATGATGATGATTTACTGAGCTTTTTGAAAAAGCTTATAGAGGTCTATTATTTTTGTCGATCCAAATATAGATGGTTTCGTCGCCATCATTAGAAAAAGATGTGTCTCTCTGATGTCACGTTTCAGCGGCAGTACCGACAGTACCCTCAGTGTGTTCGCAGATCGCGGTGATTTACCGATGATGCTGAGATGGATATAGCTCCATACTGTGATTTAAATTGTGTACTTACCTGATTTTAAACTTATTAATACTAGATTGGTATTAGGTGAATTTTTACTAACTGGACTCTGAAATAAACATTATGTTATTATTGTTAAAATGTGTCTTATCTGCTATCTAGATAAATATATCAACTCTATGTCAGTACAATAAACTGCTATCTAAGTTTCAGACTACCATTACCGCCACGTGCTGCTTCGAAACAAACTAAATATTCATAACAATAGCAAATAATTTCATACTAACTATTTTAGTTTGTTGGCTGAAAGTGCGACTATAAAGGATGAAGTACCTATTTACTTGAGTTCGAGTCTCAGATCAGCCGCCGAATTGTGTAACTCACTCGCGATCGCAATCAACATTATACTGCAGGTGTATTAGTATTGTCCCACTACTGGGAAAAGGTCTCTCTCATGTTCTTCTTAAGCTTCTCTGCCAGTGACTCTTATCAATCTCTGAGACATTCATCCAGATCATTTCGTCACCGTTTTCTCGGCCTTCTTCGGTTTTCTTCTTCTTCTTCTTTTTTTCTTCTTTATTTCGGTTACGAATTCTGTTATGAGTAAAAATTCACACTACAGTGCTTAATAAGTTATGAATTCCGTCTTAAGGCGCATGTAGCAGCCAACTGGCGCCCCCATCAGTAAAATAATTATTACTCGCTGAATACATCATTTATCGAAAATTTGTTTTTAACAACTGAAGTACAGGTACTGTTGTTTAATCAGAAACTATAAAACATTGTTCACTATAGTTGTAGATTGAAAAATGTCAAAAGTGGCAATTATTCGCACGTTTTCTATCTACAACTACAGCGAAGTATAATTAACAGAGTTAATAGTTTCTGATTAAACTACAGTACCTGTACTGCAGCTGTTAAAAACGAATTTTTGATAAATGATGTATTCAGCGAGTAATATTTTTTTTACTTATGGGGGCGCCACTTGGCTGCTACATGCCCCTTAAGTAAAAATTTACACTGCAGTACTTAAAACGTCACGAATTCTGTGTTAAGTAAAAATTCACACGATAAATAAAATAAACAAATACATATTTTTGGGACATTTTACACATCACCATCTAGTCCCAAACTAAGCAGAGCTTGTGCTATGGGTACTAGACAATGGATAGATAGATGGATGGATGGATAGTGCTTAACACGTTATTCTGTTAGGAGTGTTCATTAACAGAATAGCAACTTTTGTTCTGGAATTAGGTCAATAAAAGGCGAAAGGCTCGCTCGCTATTATATGGAGTCAAACATTGTTATTGTGAATCTGTGGTACAACAGTTCACCCAAAGATAATATAATCACTAAGTTCAAGTTCACCTCTGCTTATCTCTGCGGTGGACGTGTAGCTACGTTACGTTATTAAATTTAATATTCCCCTCCATACAAGCTCCTAAGCCGTAAGCGAACTGTCAAAAATCCATGAGTAATTCATAAAAGCAACTTGTTTCATTAGAGAGTAAGTATAAGGCAAAAGTTACTTATTAAATAAACATGTCTACTTAGAAATACTCGAAGTAAAACATGGAGTAACTTGAATACTTTCAATTATTTATGTAATGAATGATTTTACAGCAGTTATTAGGTTTCCAGATGAGTGCCAGGTTCAAATCTTGCGTGGAAAACTTTGTATTTCTTGTATCGTTCTTACTTTTGGTAATTAGGAATCGTACTGAATAGGTTTATTGGAAATTAATTCTAATAATGTTGTTCGTATGTTAATTGCATTGATTATGAATATTTACATTTTAAGATGGAAGAAAATATTATAAACTTTATGTATGATATTACACCGTCGGAAATTTAGGAAGGCATGTGGTGCACACCTTTTGCTATGTCAAAAAAACATCTATTTATTCTAGTTACAAGATCGATGGGAGAAGAGTACAGTCTCCCCACTGCCTGCCCACCGACAGGGTGAGTGCGCACTTGGCCCTGCCCTTCTCCACTGTGCCCTCTGCTGGCATCAGAGGAGCATGTGGAGCATGTCCATCGGCCCCGATCGTACCGTTCTCGTGCCAGAATATTTGCCACGGACATCGATCTGTAAACATATAATTCAATGGCCACGGACAATAAACTCCCCCGAAGGATAGTTATTGCCCGTGCCTAGGGTGCACCGGCCCAACAAACTGCTCTTTGTTCCAGACGTATGGAGAAGGACCAGCTCCCATCGGACACACGAGGAGGTTTTCTGGCATAGGACCTCTTTTCTGGCCCATCACCTCATTTTATGCAGTCTTATGCCAACCTCGTTTAGTGCTTTCTATTACAAATGTTACGACAAGGAAGTCTGTCCATTGGCGAGGCAGTAAATTAATGATAGATCATAAATAACATTTATCTACACTCGTATCGTAAAATTTGAATTATGAACTCGAAAGTAATGTCATAATGACATACTTTACGCACATGCACCTGTAATGAATTTAAAAAGTTTCATTACGATACAGTTTGCTGAACAAAACAATGCGGTAATTTAATTTTTTTTCCATAACCGCACACTTCAGCCCAACTAAGAAGTTTTTAATGCCACTTCGACCTAACCAAGGAGTTTTCAAACTTTTTTTTAGCAGTCGTACAGTTTGGCACCAATGAATACACAAAATTCAGGGTGGCGCCACTTGTCATACATTGAAAATTTTTATCGTTTAAAATCGCGTTTTTGGCAGAACTTTTGATTGTCATATTGCTTTTAATTATATTTAAGTGTTTACAGGCATATTTTTTGTATGATAAAACAGAGATTGACGGAATCCTGACAAGGATAGAAAATTAGTTCCGATTATAATGTTTTCGCCAGACCATATTTTATTATCTGTGAAGGCGCGCACCAGCGCGCGTGCGCGGCCGCGCGCCACGGTCTACTGGATTTGGTCACCCTAACTTGTAAATTTATTGTTATTGTTTACGTTATTATTATGGTTTTGTATGTCGAAAGTTTTATTCTGGGCAAAAATATCTGACTACAGCAGTGATACTGAACTGAGGAGAATATGACCCCGCCTGAATTTCTGGATGCAGCAACGTAAATTACGAACAATGTTTTACCAGAGAAATCAAGAAAAACAACGACAATGTTACCAAGATTTTGACTTTGGTATTTTATTTAAAATTGTATGAGTGTAGATAAAATAGTGTATGAAACTGACATAATTAGGTATTAAAACACTCGTGTGATACTATTAAAAACCTCGTCTACGGCTCGGTTTTTAAACTCACACTCGTGTTTTAATAACCCCTATTATGCAACAGTTTCATAAACTACTATTAAAAAATATCTTCACCTTTATTAACGTTGTCAAGTATCTTATCCGTCCGTACGGAGGAGTCGCGCTTTTGTGGAGAAGTGATGTTTTTCAACATGTGTCCGTGTTACCATGCAGTAACTCCCGTGTGTGTGCAATTAGGATCGTGATGAACGATAGACCGATTGTTGTTATCAGTGTCTACATGCCTATTGATGTTCCGGAAAACTTAGCAGACTTTACGGATTGCCTGAGTGCGGTGAGTGCCATAACTGATGAATATATTACAGAATCAGTATATGTACTGGGGGATTTTAATGCCCATCCCAATCAATTATTTTTTAATGAACTTATGACATTCTGTCATGAACAACATTGGTTATGTACTGATGTCGAGAAGTTAGGAGTAAGCAGTGATACATATACCTTTGTTAGTCAGTCTCATGGGTGTAGGAGATGGTTGGATCACTGCTTAATAACTGAATCGTCTGTACCGTCGATATGTAATGTCTATATAAAATATGATGTAATGTGGTCTGATCATTTTCCCCTTATACTGGAGTGTAACTTTTATTTATTAACACCGAAAGTATGTAGTCAAGAAATCTCACAAAATAAGGCAGTATGGGGTGAGAGAAATCATGATCAGATAGATATGTATCGTAGGGAGTGCCAAGAAAGACTAAGGCTAATCGACTTTCCTTCGGAGTGTAGACACTGTTGTGATGCTTTATGTAATGATCCCAGTCACTTGTCTGTTATTGACAAATTATATAATAATATTGTTTCGACGCTCACGGAATCCGCAATTTGTAGTCAAACAATTAATGTTAATCGCAGGAATAAAGTAGTAATAGGATGGAATAGGCATGTCAGTTGGGCTCATAGGGAAACAAGGCTGAAGTTTCAATCATGGGTATTATGTGGAAAACCGTACGCTGGCCATGAATATGATGAAATGTGTCAGAGTAGGAAAATATTCAAATCACGATTAAAATGGTGCCAAGAAAATCAGAAACAAATTAAGATGGATATTATTGCTACAAAACATTCAGCAAAAGATTTTCGTGGCTTTTGGAAATCCACTAATTAGTTAAATAGTAGGCCTGGCTTGCCTGTGAATGTCAATGGTATTGCTGAGTCGAAGGATATCGCCAACCTTTTCAAAGACCAGTTTTATGTAAACTCTCCACTGGGGCCAGCGCAAGAGATGTTCAGTGCTGAGAAACCTGAAGGAAAGTTAAGCGTCCAATTTACTGCCAAGGAGGCATACCATATAAAGAATAAGTCTTAAGTGAAGCCATTAAGTCCATTTCACGAGGCAAGTCTCCCGGCCATGATGGGCTCAGCATTGAGCATCTTCAGTATGCTGGTACTCATATATCGAGAGTACTGTCCCTACTGTACAACCTATGCACTAGTCACAATTATATACCATCAGACTTCATGTCAACAATTGTAGTGCCAGTTGTTAAAAACAAGAATGGTGACTTATCAGATCGGTGTAACTATAGGCCGATATCCCTGGCTACTATCACAGCTAAGGTTTTTGACAGGTTGCTTGAGACACAATTAAATAAACATCTTAAATTGCACGATAATCAGTTTGGATTTAGGCCAAAACTTTCGACTGAAAGTGCAATATTGTGTCTCAAGCATACTGTCAGATACTATACGGATCGAGAAACGCCTGTATATGCATGCTTTCTCGATCTATCGAAAGCTTTTGATCTGGTTTCCTACAACATACTTTGGAAGAAATTAGAAGATGAAAAACTTCCCCCCGAGATCATTAATATTTTTCAGTATTGGTATGGAAACCAGGTCAACAAAGTGAGGTGGTCAGGGCAGCTTTCTGACTCCTAGAGAATGGAATGTGGAGTGAGACAGGGGGGTTTAACTTCACCTGTATCATTTAATTTATATATAAATGCGCTGATTGGCGCGCTCAGCAGAGAACATGTCGGATGCTTCATTGACGATGTATGTGTCAATAACATTAGCTATGCTGACGACATGGTCTTGATGAGCGCGTCAGTCTGTGGTCTGAGGAGGCTCCTTCAAATATGTGAAGACTATTCTCGAACACACGGCCTGGTGTATAATGCAAAAAAGAGTCGATGCATGTTATTTAAAGTTCGGAACAAACACCTATCCAATATACCACCAGTAAAACTGAATGGAGTCTCCCTAGAATTGGTAGATAGTTTTAAATACCTGGGTCATGTTGTTACATCTGATTTACGTGACGACTTAGATATTGAACGGGAGCGGAGGGCTTTGTCGGTGCGTGCTAATATGATATGCCGTAGGTTTGCGCGTTGCTCCACGGCAGCTAAAATAACACTATTTATAGCGTATTGTACATCTTTTTACGCATGCAGCCTATGGGATGCATATACTCGCGCATCATACGGAGCCCTCCGGGTTCAATATAATAATGCATTCAGGATGCTGATGGGGCTGCCGCGGTTCTGCAGCGCCTCTGGTATGTTCGCGGAGGCGCGCGTCAATGACTTTAGTGCGATCATGCGTAAACGCATAGCTTCGTTGGTAAGTAGGGTTCGCGGCAGCGCTAACGGTATCCTGAAAATGATTGCGAACAGGGTAGACTGCCCATTTATGAATAATATAATTAGATTTCATGTTTAATATATTGATAAAATTTTATTGGTTTGATTTATTAATTAGCTTCATTTGTAATTTCAATTATTTAATTTGTAATTTTAATGATTTTGTTTTATTTGTGACATGAAATTTAATTATTAAATTTGCTATGTATATTACTAACCATTTCAATGATATCTTTTTACTAACAATAATGGATCTATGTTATCTGAGCAATAAATGAATTATTATTATTATTATGTAATATTTAACATTGTCTATCTGTGTGCTTTTCATCCAAATTCATTCAGTAGTTTCAACGTAAATGAGAGACAAACAAACAAACATCCATCCTTTCGCATTTATATACCCGGACTAGTACAACATGATACTCTAAAAGCAGGAGTCACAAACATTTCCATCCTTCATAACTCAACTCAACGCAAACAAGTTTTTCTTCAACAGGAGATAAAGACCGTCCCTTTTGTTTCGTTTGTTTATCATAATATTGTACTGCTAGCGTTTCCTTCCCAGCCATCATCAGGGGCTATAAACCACTGCATTAGAGTTAAAGACGTACATTATGTGCGCGTTTACTGCGGGAATAGACAGCTGACTGAGATGCTGTCGGGATATTGAAATGTTGGAACGATTTATTCGATTTGGAGATGGAATACTTTATGGTTGGTGGGTATACTGGAACATATTTTTCTTTATTGACTTTATGGCACTTATCTTGAAATCAGATCTAAAGCAGAAAGCTATTGTACGCTTAACACGCCAGTTTGTCCTCAGCAAAATTGTGGAATTCACTTCTGTCAGCGGTTTTCCCAAACAAAGACATGGGAAAGAGCATAATGAATTTTTAAGAGGTTGGCAATGCATCAGCGATCCCCTTGTGTTTCTGATTTCCATGGGCGGTGTTGATTGCTGTGACCCGCTATTTTGCAAGTATTCGGATTGGACTGCGTCAATCTATTTAGATTAGGCGTAGGGTGCCCCCCCGCCAGGTGGACCGACGACCTGAAGAACATGGCTGGGGGGGACTGGATGTTGCGGCCAAATTGGGAGAGGCCTATGTCCAGCAGTGGACTGCGATAGGTTGAGTTGATGAATCTATTTAGACCTAAAGGCATTTGTGTTTTATTCGAATTAGTATATCCACATAATAGGTACCTACCAATCATAACAAAATCGGTACAAACCATCCTCCACTAACTATAAATTCAATGCGTATTTTTATTTGAACATATTTACAATTTTATGAGCCTAATACACGTCAGAGGCACGTGTCCAAACATTTTTCATGAGTTTAATTTGCTAATATTAACTGACAATAAAATATAGGTTTTTATTTTATCATTGATATATATACCAGGCCCCTCAGAAAGTATTGCGAAAAAAAGTTTTTATATATGGGAGACTGGCCAGTTATAATGTTTTTCGAAAATATGATTATTTATAAGTAAAAATAAGTAAGTTCCAATTTCAAAATTTCCCTCCACATTTTTTGCGAGTTAATTCAAAGTATTGTGTCTCACTGAAATATGGATCTGCGCCGGGAACATTTTAGAGCTATGATTTTATACGATTTCAAGTGTCGCCTGAAACCGGATGAATCGTACGATAGACTTCAAATGGCATTCATGGATGAAGGCCCTTCCAAGGCAACCGTGTATCGTTGGTATAACGAATTCAAGCGCGGTCGACCAACTTTGGGGGATGACGAAAGAAGCGGTCGCCCTTTGACGGCTGTTACCGAAGAAAACGTGCTAGCAGTGAAAAATTTAATCCAAGACAATAGGCGAATTACATATCAGGAGATTCAACACATATTGAAGATTGGATCGGGAAGCGTTCACGAGATTCTACACAGCCATCTTCGCGTGAGGAGGATAGTATCACGCTGGGTGCCGCACAACCTCACCGATGCTCAGAAGCAGGCCCGGGTGGAATGGTGCCGTGATATGCTTAACAAATTTGAAGCAGGCTCGTCTCGGCGTGTTTACGACATCGTTACAGGTGATGAGTCCTGGATTTATCAATACGACCCAGAAACCAAGCGCCAGTCGACTGTTTGGGTGTTTCAAAATGAGCCAACGCCTACCAAAGTGAAGCGATCTAGAAGCGGGGGTAAGATTTTGATCGCTAGCTTTTTTAATTTGACTGGCCACTTGGTATCAATTCCCTTACGGGATCAAAGAAGCATTAATGCCGAATGGTATACTACCAAATGTTTGCCAGAAGTTTTCTCTGTTATAAGCAACAAGCGACCAAACACAGGGCTCCGCGGGCTACTGCTCCACCACGACAATGCACCTGCGCACACCGCACTCAAAACGAGGGACTTCCTGGACAGCACGCCAGTCAAACTCCTGGGTCACCCTCCTTACAGCCCTGATCTAGCACCGTGTGACTTCTTTTTATTCCCAAAAATAAAAAATCAGCTCAAAGGGATACAATTTTCGTCGCCGGAAGATGCGCTGGCTGCGTTCGAGCAGGCTGTAAACGAGGTGTCTGCGGCGGACTGGAAAAAGTGTTTTGAAAACTGGTTTAGGCGCATGAATCTTTGTATAGAGGCTGGTGGAAAGTACTTTGAAAAGATTTGATAAAAATATATGTACGTATAGAACAATTTTTTTTAGTTTCGCAAAACTTTCTGAGTGTCCCACGTATATACTATAATAAAACTGTAAAGGTCGAAAAGTCTGTACATTGAGTTTTTTTTCGCGAAAACCGGCTAGGGGGACTAGAAATAAGCTATAGAACACGAATCAATCGTTTAAAAAATTATGTCTGTCTGTCTGTCTGTCTGTCTGTTTGTTACCTCATCACGTGAAAACGGCTGAACGGATCGTAATGAAATGGAATGAGAAGAGTTAAGGAACTGGATATTGTTAGTGTAATAGATTATCATAACATAATCAGCTCATTACCTACTGCCCCACTGCTGGGCACGGACCTCTTCTCGGAACGAGAAGAGTTAAGAAACTAGAAAATATAGAATAACATAACGTAGTCAACCCATTACTGTCCCACTACTGGGTATGGCCCTCTTCTCAAAATGAGAAGAGTTAATGAACTGGATATTATTAGTATTCTAGAATAACATAACATTACCAGCCCATTACAGTCCCACTGCTGGACACGGGCCTCTTCTCAGCATAAGAAGAGATGTGGTTAGTGTTATAGAATAACATAATCAGCCCAATTACTTCCCACTGCTGGGCACGAGCGTCTTCTCAGAATGAGGGAGTTTAGGGCTAATTCCATGAAATTCCATCACCTTAGCCGGTTGGTTGTAAAAACAAAATATAGTATGGTCGGTAAATAGTGTAATCGTCTGTGTAGGCGCTTATATGTATATATAAAAAAAAAACAAATATTTGAAGATATTGTGTTCATAATTATGACACGATGTTATTTTCCGACATCCACGCGGACGGAGTCGCGGGCACAGCTAGTGTAGATAATAAAATACGGTTGATTAATTATCCACTAGATTCAATTCATTAACATGATAGGTTCGAGAGTATACAAAGTTTATTCAAAACATTGTCACTGAGTAAGATGAGTAACCCGATTGAGTACCCATGAAGTGAAACGATTAACATAGCTGCATCGTGTATCGGTCATGATTATACGCGTCAAGGTTTATTCGCACACAAAGTAACTACGCTGTAACGTGCAAACTAACTGCAAAAGTTTTCCCGATCAATTTAGTTTACATAAAAGTGTATAGCTCTTTTAAGCCTCCAATTAAGGTATGAATGCACTAAGTCAACGCATGCATGGGCGATTAAGCGATTAACGTTACAATTTCATGTTTATAGGCTTGTTAGAACAGCACCTTTGTATGTTTTCCTTAATAAACAAATAAAATTCAACGTGAGGTAAACACGAAGTGCAGTGGCGCTATTTGAAAATCGTAAAGAATAATGTTAAGCTTTAAGGTTCCAGCACACGGATACTATTTGCATAAATACAGTCAAACGGCCGTTGAATGCGCTATAGCGTAGTATCGTCAACAAAATAGGGTACCTTTGAAAAAATGTCATGCAAGTGCAATTTTAAAAGTGTAATGCAACCACAAGAATTCTTATCTAATGCGTACATCAGTCACAAACATGGTTTACAATAATAATAACTGACAGAATTCGTAATGAACAGAAAAGCCTATGTAACATAAATCGTTGCTCATTCAAAACGACAAAAACCACTGTTTTCGCGTAAACGTCACATTTATAACCCACGGAATCGGCTTGTAAAATATTGTCGACTATTAAAGTTGCGGATATATATGTGTTCAGCGTGTCCTCACAATCGTTCGGCTGAAATTTTGTTCCGTGTTTCATATCGCTTGTTCGCGGATGATAACACGATAAACGACAAGCGGCATCGCGCAGTTGCGTGTCGCGGGTCACCTCAGTGTCAACATGTCTTTATTTTCCAGATTTATATTTAAAAAGTGCGAGTAAATCCCTTCTGTAATTGAGAATAATTTTTATCGAGTGTCGGATGGAAAGGGAATGATTGTGTTGAATGGAGTGTAAACATCTTTGACCTTGATACGGCTATTACCCATATTAGTGAGTATTCATGTTCCAGATGATGGATCGTTGTGCAAACATCGTTTGTGTTGCTAATTTGTTTTTATCGTTGAAAGTTACTGCAGATGCAGTTTCTCTGTTAATGCAATCCACACATGGTAAAATTGGAACTAATGCGTTCTTGGCAACTAGAGGAAGTTAGCCAACAATTATCAGCATTTTCTCGAGAATTAAAAATGTGTAAAGTACACTATGCAAATCGAAAAAAAATGAGCAGGTCAATCAACTCATCCTATCGCAGTCCACTGCTGGACATAGGCCTCTCCCAAGTTGCGCCACAACGCTCGGTCCTCTGCCTTCCGCATCCAGTCCCCCCCAGCCACGTTCTTTAGGTCGTCCGTCCACCTGGCAGGAGGGCGCCCAACGCTGCGTTTGCCGACTCGTCTGCTCCAACGGCCATCGGTCCTTCGACAGATATGGCCAGCCCACTGCCACTTCAGCTTACTAATCCTACAAGCTATGTCGGTCACTCCGGTTCTTCTCCTAGCACTTCTTCACTTCTTCTTAATGAGCAGGTGTTAAAACTAAATTAATTTAGCCAAACTGTTTAAATCATACAATTATTCTTCTGAAACAAAACAACACCATGAAAATAAAAAAAAATCTCTACTTAAATATTATATCAACAAAATTGCACGTTCGTAAGCGTCGGTCTGCCACTTATCGGCACAAACACTAGGCGGACCCAGGACGAGCGCTGAACCGATAGACTGCGCTAACTATCGAGCAAACATTTGTTGAGCTAACCTCGCCTTCTTTGCTGTAGCCCTGGTAGTTAGCGTGCAAATGCAGGGGGAACAACCTTTGTTTTAGGGTGAAAGATGCAATTATGCGCAAACTTTTAGGCAATAAATAAAAAAATGTGGTTCTTTTGGTTTCCTCGAAAGCTCTCCTCTTGAGAAATGTCAAGATGATGGGCAGTATCACTCTCATTTCATTGAAAGGAAATCTCCGATACGTTTGCCAAGAGTGGTGATTAAAATGTGAGATAAGTGTATGAAAGTGATATCGTTATTGTATGTTAGATGAGTTTATGCAAGTGATATTGTTATAATAAAACAAAGTTTAACCGGATTAAATCGCGTATATTATTTAAATTGGTATTCCTGACGTTTCGAAAGCTTTGCAGCATTTCGTGGTCGCAGGTAGACTAAGATGACAAGCGTCTTTACAAATATTTCTAAAAAAATATTTTAATCTACAATATAATATTATTAATTAAAATTGTTTCGATGCACGCAGTAATCACTCACAATATCATTATCTTTTACAGTGTTTCGTGCTGTTTGGGACTTGATTATTTTTTCCTTTTTTTTTTTCTTTTTGGAACCCAGTCCTAAAAATAATCAAGTCCCAAACAGCACGCAAAATAGGAGAAATTAGGAGGAGGTTCTCAATTCGACGCGTATTTTTTATTTTTTTATTTATGACCACTCAATACTTTTTACATAGTTGTCCGATTTTGATGATTATTTTTTTAGTGAATCGAGTATATCTTGAAGTTGGTCCCATTTAAATTTAAAAATCAAAATCCACCCATAGGGGTAGGAAAACAGGGTTTGAGTGTTTGTTCACCCACTGAATTCTTACCTGTTAACCGATTCTGTTGAAACTTGGCACACATAAATGTATATCTAAACACTACCAGACCTGGAGTTAGATTTTGGCCACAATTTTTTTTTTTATTATATTAACAAAAAATTGAACCGACGAAAACAGAAACTGAAAAGCGAAAAATAAAAGGAAGAAGCTTTTTAGTCTTAATAACTCTTCTACTAACTAAACTAATGTAAATAACTAATTATGAGTCGGCGCCAAACAAACAATCAAAGAAGACCATTCAATTACTTACTACTAATAAAAACAAGGGGCAGGGGCAGGGGGGCGTAGGCCCCCCTGCCAGGTGGACCGACGACCTAAAGAACGTGGCTGGGGGGGACTGGATGCGGAAGGCAGAGGACCGAGCGTTGTGGCGCAACTTGGGAGAGGCCTATGTCCAGCAGTGGACTGCGATAGGCTGAGTTGATTTTGATTGAATAAAAACAAAATAACATCAAATACAACATGAAATTCTCAACGATAAACAATAAGTTTCCAAAAATGCGTTCTCCGCTCGACCACTTATATATAACTTGCACGCAATTTGCTTGATTGTTTGGCGCCGACTCATAATTAGTTATTTACATTAGTTTAGTTAGTAGAAGAGTTATTAAGACTCAAAAGCTACATTTTATTTATCGCTTTTCAGTTTCTGTTTTCGTCGGTTAAATTTTTGTTAAAAAGTTTTATTACTAAAGTAAAGAAATAAAATCTGTTCCTGGGAGTCGCTTGTTTAGCAGTAGACTTCTTTGGGTTGATTATCTGTTGCGACAACGAATGTTTCATCTTATTATTGCCAAAATGAATTCGACCACAAAAGTTTTTTGCTGGTACAAAATAAATTAGAATCACTTTCATCAATAAAGGGACCAAGTCAGATATCAATTTGCCGTATTAAATAGAGCTTTAAATCATAGTTTTGTTGGCTCAGCATGTCTTGCCAACAATTGTTTTTGTCAGCTCAATAGAAAGTTTTTATAAAGTTAAGTCGTAAATCTTCTTTTAATTTTTCTTTTTTAAGAGCTAGAATACCAAACTTGAATACAATGCACTGTAATATGTCTTAACATTTCGGATATAAATCTTTTGCATTTTTTTTCCAAGTTCTTTAAGACTAGGTAGCTGACGCCCGCGGCTTTCCTTTCATGGAATGTGTATAAAAGTATCCTCCGCGTTAATTCAGGACATGGTCTATCTGTATGCTAAATTTTATCCAAATCTTTTCAGCCGTTTATAAGTAATTGAGTGACAAACATCCTAATATTCAAAGTTCTTCTCAAACTTTTTGAAGAGCAGCTTCTATAGCGTCGTTGCGCGCTCGGCCGCCGGGAAGAAAAAACAAGAAAAAACGTGATATCAGCGTCACCGTTAACTTCTCCCTCCTTTATTATAGCGCGGCTATACCTATTACTGTCTTTAGCACACACAGAGCTGTACGCGCATGTTCTGTCCACGCTTGCTTAGTTTAATTTTAAAAAGTGGACTTCCTCTTTGGTCTAGTGGTCAAGCATGACTGCTAATTTTATTTATTTATTTATTTATTGTTTAAATCAGACACATAGATCCATATTTTTGTTAGTAATACTTAATGAACTATATTAGTAGGTAAGCGTGGGGTCCTGGGTTTTATTTCCTGTTCGCAAGTGTTATTGGATTTTTTATTAGGAAATTCTCAGTAGCATTCTGGAGTCTGGATTTGTGCCCGGTAAATGGCAATAGGCTTGCCCCGTATTACATGGGACATCATAGAATATAACCAGCGAAATGTATACAACGTGTTATTGAATTAACTGAAAACCTGAAACGAGTTTGTTCAGAATCAAGAGTAGAATCCATTACGCTACTTTTTAACGTGGGTTAATTTTTACAAAAAAAAAAAACATACCATGCCCAGTCTAAAAGTTTCATACGACGACGTGGCGTTGAGCGCAAACGCGAGCGAGACCTAGTAAAAAAACCGGCCAAGTGTGAGTCGGACTCACGCAGTAAGAGTTCCGTACCACCCATCGACCTGATACCCCATAGAAACCGATTTAATTCACGAGAGTTCATCAAAAGACATCAACGTACAGAGCGCGAAATATGAATTTTTGCATCTCTTTCTTACGCAGGTACCACCACATATATCTATGTTTGTCCTATTTTTAGTATTTGTTTCTAAACTACATAATATGCACTATAATATAACCAAATTTGACGCTGGTATATATTAACGTTTCGAAGATAAAGCAGGAACAAAAACGTTGAAAAAAATGCATGTTTTTTGAGGTTTCTTGTATGGGTCTCCCTTTGGTTTTAGACTTTTTTTTTGTTTTTAGTATTTGTCGTGATACACCTCAAAACAACACAATTTTGAGAAAATTTTAACCGGTTACCTATTACCGTTCAAAAGATACAGCCCTGTGCCAGACAGACGTACGGACGGACGGATGGACGGACAGCGTAGCGAGAATAATAGGGTCCCGTTTGGCACCCTTCGGGTATGGAACCCTAAAAAGTGTGATGGAAACTTTTGGGTAACATTTGTTTCCTAAAACTATTAAAATTTACTTAATTTTAAGAGATTATTCACCTTTCGACACAGTAGCGTCGAGAGCGTCGCAATGCACGTTCGTGAATGAATCTAGCGCTATGAATCGATTAGAGTAACCATGATACCAAAAATTACAAATATCTTCTACAATAATGAATAGTACTCTTAACCGACGAGCATGTATGACGAGGTTAATGGACGTAGATGAAGCGAAAGAGGTGTGTCAGGATCGTAGCAGGTGGAAATCCATAGTCTCTGCCTACCCCAATGGGAAACAGGCGTGATAATATGTATGTATGTATGTAAAACTAGTTTGGGTCTCTGAGGTTTTGAGTTATTCCAATAACACTTTGTGTAGGTGTACTATTAATACAATCCTGGCTACCCCTTCAGGGAAATACAGGCGTGATTTAATGTTATGTAAACAATGAGATGCATTTTTTTTCCTCCTTGTTCAACATACACGTAAATATTTTCCTTCAGTGTGATCTTAAGGGGGAGAGCTTCACGGAACTAGCAAGGTGCTTCTCAAGTTGTGGCCTCATTAGACGTGCAGTTTACGATCCTCCACTTAAGTTGGGAACACAACTTGAAATTATATGTAGCGTATTACTTAATTAAATGATACCGACACGTAATATTTACCGTGTTGTTTAGAAAAGAGCGGACTCGTTGCGTATGTGATTTCGCTTCGATGCGTCAAAAATTATAAAATAAAGATTATTTCATTCATCGTTATAACATTATTTTATCAGTAGGTAATTAAATACATAAGGTCCTACATTATTAATCCGAAATATTTGAAGTGGTGAATCTACTGATAATTATGAATAACTTTTACTATGGGACTAACCCTGAAAACGAGAAAAAAAAACCAGTTGATCCCTGTATTTGTGTTCACTTAAATCGATAAAATGTAGGGACCACCTTTTTTTTTCGCGATTTCAGGGTTGGTCCCATAGTGTAAGTTGTTTATAATGATGAGTAGATTCACCACTTCAAATATTTCGGACTTATAATGTAGGACCTTATAGATACAGCACTGTGATGATATCAACGCAAATATTAAAACGATTCATCACAACCATGCACTTAAATTGGTAAGGGAGAACAGTAGGACGCTAAGTACTTCGTCGCTGCGTACTATACATTAGTGTACATACCTTTAGAACGCCGCGTTGAAACAATACGCCGCCGGTGCGCGGTAATGTGCCTGGCGCCTCGTTACGGCTGGGTCACTGTGACAGCGGAGAGCGGATAGAAGAAGGTGTCCACCTAATAGGGTCTACAGCTATAATATTTCCTACATAAAATACTGGGTGTAAGAAAACCCATCACAAAGGAATCGAATTCAATGCTTAACATTGTTCAAAAATGATTGCTGGAAAACTTTTTTTTATAGCATAGGATGGCAAAACGAGCTAAAGGCCCATCTGAAGTTAAGCGGTTACCTTTGCCCACAACAACCTTAATACCACCTAGGCTGTTGCCTAAATGGTCCCACAAGTCAGTTCGCCAAACTAAAACATGAAGATGGAAAGTCTCATGTGATTGTAATTTCACCGGCACTCGTACCCTTCAGACTGAAACACAGCAATGCAAGCATCACTATTTGGCGGAGAAGTAGGAACGGTGGTAGTACTTCCCCGGACGAGCTCCTTCCCCGGACGAGCTCTTTCACAAAGGAGCTCTTCTACTCCTAACTAAACTAGCTAAACTAACAAACTAAACTAGTTTTATTTTTAAGTATTAATAAAGAGAATGACTGTACTTACGTGTGTGTCATCTTCATCATCATTCCAGCCGCAAAACGTCCACTGCTGGACATAAGCCTACCCTAAATGGGGGGATATGCCATAATCGCCAACCTTGGTAGGCGGGTTGGCGATCGCAGTTGGTTGGTTGGTTGAGTATTTACTCAGAGAACGATGCTGACCATCCTCTGGTGAATCCCTTAGTCGCGTTTTACGACACCCACGAGAAGAGGTAGGGTGTAGTTCTTTTCTTCGGGCTCCGCACGGAACTCCGGCACCACACGGAACAACATGATCATGTGTGTAGCTGTGTAAAACGGGACGGGTGAGCGTGAAGCACCCAAGCCCCATCAACCCCGCACCGCGCGTAAAACCCCCCAAAAAAGTTTTCTTCCTACTCCTCCTAATTTCTTTTCTGATTATTTTTGTTGCGGGTTTCAAGACAGTTCAATCAATTCCCCGGGACGTGCCAAACTTGATTGTTTTAGCGTTTTTTTGGTTGGTTGCCATTGGAGATCCTTGCTTACACTACTGTAGTGCAGTGGTTAAGAAGGTGAAGCGGGCCGCCCCAAAAAAAAACAGTCAGTTCCTAGGTATCATCATCATAACTTATCCGAAATACGTCCACTGTTGGATCCATGGTCCAAGATCGCCACAACGACCGGCCCTGCGTTTTTCGCATCCAGCGGATTCCCGGTATTTGCCAGGTATGGCCAAGAACAAAAAAATACGTCTTATTAATGCGTTGAATACGTGGGTTTTACACCAGTTATATCCATAAATGTAGGTGATGCATTAAAAAAGCGTCATCTCGAGTGACGATACTTATTAAGTACGACACCCTGGCACACCCTAAGCTTTGCTGACTGGCTAATATTTTCACCACGGCATAATGTATCATCATCATCATCATTTCAGCCAAAAAAACGTCCACTACTGGACATAGGCCTCCCCCAAAAGTGGGGGATATGCCATAATCGCCACGCTTGGTAGGTGGGTTGGCGATCGCAGTTGGTTGGTTAAATACTCAGAAAACGCTGCTGCTCATCCTATGGTGAATCCCTTAGTCGCCTTTTACGACACCCATGAAAACATATAGGCTGGTGCAATTCTTTACGTCCAGTACCGTTTATGTTACGTACGTTACGTAACACCTATATGTTCATATAAATATTATTCAAATCTCATTACTTCTGCCAGCGAAGAATAGATATACACCGTGGATGTACCCCTAAATGTAGGTACAACTAATTAGATACAAAGCAATACATCATTGACACAATCCACGGCTCGTTACCTTTACATCCTAATGCGGGTAGGAAGTAGAAATATACACCTACTGCACATAGCTAAGTAGAACGCCATAGAATTAATCGTCAAAGCTCATTACAGCTGTGTCACTATGCGGGCGGGAAGCGGACGCCACCCAGTCGACTCGACTCTTTGAATTAAACATTTAATACTTTTGAGCTAGAGAAAAGGACTAGAAAAATTGTACAACTCTTTTATTATAAACCAGGTTTCTTTTGTTCTTTTTAGAATGATTTTGTTGATATTACTTTTGTTAGTTTAACTTAATTAATCTGTAGGAAGTTACTATGATGAAAATTGTTCGAAAAATTGTAAGATGGCCTAACAATTCTTGGTCAATAAAATGTTTTGAATATTTCATTGAATTAAATAAAAAGGGGGAGTTATTTTTCACTTATTATTGGCAAAGGCAGTATCTCAGTAAGTTCTAAACTGTATTTTTCATCCTGTGTTAATAACATTAAAATTTTCTTTTAATGTTATTGCATTACCACCGTAACCGCTCACTGCTTGCATCTTTTGCTGTTTAGTAAAAAAGTAAGTCAACGGTTATAAAAATGTCAAAAGACAATTTCATTCCATAATTTCAATTAATTTGAGACTCATTTAAAAGGGCATTTGCTTAAATGCGCAAAATTAATTTAAATCACTCCTTTCTCTTTTTTACGCAAAAACGCTCCTTTTTTCGCTTAATCCGCTAATCGCCCACACATCGTCCTCGGGTCTACGCTAAAAATAATTAAATTGAATGAGATTGCAATACATAAAACAATAATTATATTTCATCCGTGATAATAATGCGCACTTAATTAATTCTTGAAGATTCCATTACTGTTGAGTGCTCGCTATAAATTTTGGGGACGGCAGACGTAGTGTTTCTGCCTACATTGTAAGGAATAACGTCATAATGTATTATATTCGGTTTTATTTGTACTAAAGAAGTTCTTTTTAGGGCTCCGTACCGAAAGGGTGCCAAACCAAGTAATAGGGTCCCCTATTACTCTCGTTACGCTGTCCATCCGTCCGTCCGTCCATCCGTCTATCTGTCACAGGGTCTATCTTTTGAACAGTAATAGGTAGCTGTTTGAAATTTTCTCAGAATATGTGTTGCTATGACCATTATCACGATAAATACTAAAAATAAAAAAACCAAACGGGGACCCCATACAAGAAACCTCGAAAAACATGATTTTTTTTCAACGATTTTGTATCTGCTCTGTCTTCAAAACGGTAATACATACCAACGTCAAACTTAGTCTGATTATAGTGCATACTATGTAGTTCACGCACGGAGCATTGATGTCTTTTGATGAACTCTCGTAAATTAAATCAGTTTCTATGTGGTATCAGGTCGATGGGTGTTACGGAACCCTTACTGCGTGAGTCCGGCTCGCACTTGATCGGTTTTTATTTATTGATGCTTAAAGATATATTTTAATGTTTCTTCAGTGTAAATGCCGTAGCTTTGTAGAAGCTGATCTGTCCCGACAGACGGCACCCGTTCACGAGCATGACGTGAGCATCAGCCATCGCTTAACTCAACCATATTGAAGGGAACTTAACGACCCGATACTAACGCCACCAACAGCAAGACATTTAAGTGCATGCAAACTGCTAGACAAGGTATAGGATTACAGTACAAACATTAAGAGAAAATGTGAGCGAAAAGACTTTTGGAAATTAGGTATTTGAAGAAACTATCGCTGTCTCTTTGCAAGCGCTCGGCCCCCAAATAAGTGCGATAAGGACAACTGCAGTTCCGACTGAACAGCCTTAGTAAAAAAGCCATAATTCGAGGTTTGGCTCTCGACTATTTTCTCCTTAGAAACTAGACCAATTTAAAAGATATTTCATTAACTGAATAAGAAGAATATGTAGGTGTGTCACTGTTTTTCCTTTTTCAATCATCATCATCATCATTTCAGCCAAAAGACGTCCACTGCTGGACATAGGCCTCCCCCAATCATCGCCACAATGACCGGTCTTGCGTTTTCCGCATCCAGCAGATTCCCGCGACCTTCACCAGGTCGTCGGTCCACCTTGTGGGGGGCCTACCCACGCTGTGCCTTCCAGTGGCGATACGCCTTTTTCAATAATATTTGTCAAATGTATACACTAGGACTCTGTAAACAGTGGTCTAAATAGACAATTTTGAGAATCTTTGAGGGCTTTTAGAAATAATTAATCAACACAGAAAGAATTGATATTTATTTTACTATAAAAAATCATTGCTCTAGGTTTATAAACCATGGGGTGCTGGCCAGAAAACCTCCACGTGTGTCTGACGGCTGCTTGTCCCTCTGGACACGTCTGGAGGGAACGGCAGTTGTTAGGCCGGTGCATCCTGCAGGGCACGGGCAATAAAATCCTTTCGAGGGATTAACCTTCGGGGGATTTTATTGCCTGTGGCGAATATTCTGGCGCGGGAGGGACCCGTTCTGGGCCAGTGGGGAGTTGCTCCACGTGTCCCTCTGTTGCCAACAGAGGGCACAGTGGAGGAGCAGGGGCGGGCCCGGTGTGCACTCACCCTGCCACTGGGAAGGCAGCGGGGGGACTGTCTTTCCCTGCCCCCGTCGATCTCGTGAACCCAGGAGTGCCCGCTGCGTAGTGTTCTCGCGCCTCTTGGGACCAAGGGTCTTGGCTGCACCGCCCGGACCGCGAGGAAGAAAACCTCTATAAAAAATTACGGGAGGTAGGGCCTGCGAGCAGCAGACTCAGGGTAGTCTGCTGCCCGACCAGCGGCTGGCGTAGCTGGCACAGCCGGCGTAATTGGTGTGGCAAAAAAAAGGGTTATAAACCAGAAAGAAAACAGTCGAGAGCGTTTGAATGGAGAAACGTCCACCGGAATTTCTTCTTAATGGCTACCATAATACATACATTTTACAATTCAATTACTAGAATAATCTTTTAATTATTAGAGTAGCTATTATAGTCTATTTATACTTTCACCCATTTCTTGTAGTATAATACATATACATGTTGAAATTTTAATGGCTTTTTTCCCGAAAAGGGGTCATTGTACTCATAATTATGAACAAATTTTACTATGGGACCAACCCTGAAAAGCGAAAAGATATCAGGTGGTCCCTACATTTTATCGATTTAAGTAAACACAAATGTACCACCAACAGATTTATTTTTTCGCGATTTCAGGGTTGGTCCCATAGTAAAAGTTGTTCATAATGATGAGTACAATGACCCCTTTTCGGGAAATAGCCATTCAAATTTCAGCATGTATTTAAAACATGTCGGTAAGATAGAGTCAAGCCATCATAACGTAGTTGTCGTGGTTTTCGGTTGCAAACAGCACCTTTATTGCTCTCGAAGGTACCATAAAGGTGACAATGAGACTATAGAGTAATATTCAGGGGAAGAACCGTACACCTGTGAACTATTAACATTAGGCCGTTGTCATTAAAGTGTAGTGTACATTACATAACTACTGGTGAGGAAAGCTTGGAAACTGTACACATACATTAAATATTAAGTAAATGGAACAGACGAGAAATAGCATGTTTGAACAGAGGGTGTAAATCTAAGACAAGATATATCTTATCTTAACTATTATAAAATTGTAAACGTCTGTTTGTTTATTTGTTTGTTTGTTCCAGCATCACGCTAAAACTACTGGACCGATTTTGATGTTTTTTTTTTTGTTTGAAAGCTGATGATCTGACTTAAAAACTGGTATGGGTTTTGATAAAGAAAGAAAGAAAGAAAAAAAGAAAAAAATTAATTCGTGGGTTGCTTACTCACTCGACAGATCGAAGCTTCTATGCATTTGCACGAGCGGATAGTAATGTACGATGGAGTGGAGTGGAGTGGAGTGATCAGGGGATGGGACTGGGGATGGGACTGGGGACGGGACAGGGGACGGGACTGGGGACGGGACAGTGGACGGGACAGGGTACGGAACATGGGACGGGACATGAGACGGGACATGGGACAGGACAGTGGGACGGCACATGGGACTGAACATAGGATGGGACATGGGACATGGGACGGGACGCTAGTGATATAGTGGGACAGTGGGATAGTGGGACAGTAGGACAGTGGCAGTGGGATGGTGGGACGGTGGGACAGTGGGGCAGTGGGGCAGTGGGTTAGTGGGGCAGTGGGGCAGTGGGTTAGTGGGGCAGTGGGGCAGTGGGGCAGAGGGGTAGTGGGGCAGCGGGGCAGTGGGATAGTGGGTCAGCGGGGCAGTGGGGAAGCGGGGCAGGCTGTGGGGCAGTAGGATAGTTGGGCAGCGGGGCAGTGGGTCAGTGGGGTAGCGGGGCAGCGGGGCATTGGGATAGCGGGGCAGCGGGGCATTGGGATAGTGGGGCAGCGGGGCAGTGGGGCAGTGGGGCAGCGGAGCAGTGGGGCAGCAGGGCAGTGGGGCAGCGGGGCAGTGGGTTACCGGGGCAGTGGGGCAGTGGTATAGTGGGGCAGTGGGGCAGCGGGGCTGTGGGGCAGAGGGGCAGTGGGGCAGGGGGGCAGCGGGGCAGTGGGGCAGCGGGACAGTGGGGAAGCGGGCAGATGGGCAGCGGGGCAGGCTGTGGGGCAGTGGGATTGTGGGGCAGCGGGGCAGTGGGGCAGTCGGGCAGCGGGGCAGTGGGATAGTGGGGCAGCGGGGCAGTGGGGCAGCTGGGCAGTGGGGGTAGCGGGGCAGCGGGGCATTGGGGGCAGCGGGGCAGGCAGTGGGGCAGGGGGATAGTGGGGCAGTAGGGTAGCGGGGCAGCAGGGCAGCTGGGCAGTGGGGCAGCTGGGCAGGGGGGCAGTGGGGCAGTGGGGCAGCGGGGCAGCGGGGCAGCGGGGCAGTGGGGCAGTGGGGCAGTGGGGCAGCGGGGCAGCGGGACAGCGGGACAGTGGGACAGTGGACTGGACTGGAATGGACTGGACTGGACTGGACTGACGTGGGTTAGCAGAATTTAACGCGAGCGGAGCCGCGGGTAAAAGCTAGTTATTTATAAATTAATAAACCTATCCTGAATCCGAAAATTAAAAAATCATAATTTATTGAGAAATCTTCATCTATACCTGGCGATCCTGGATACTTAACTCTTTGTAAGACTGTACGTACATATTTATTTAAAACATAAGAAGTGTTTTTATAAAAAAAAACTGTTATAGTCATAGAAATATGATAATATAGTTCAATTGAGATCATCTATACTGGATTTTGGCATGCTTAATACAAGCAAAATATAGCAGTGTTCCTAAACCACCACTTTTATATCTGGTACCACCTATATTCTACGCAAATAAATGATTCTTTATTTCTTTAGTTGCACAGTCAGAAAATAAAATAACTGGATATAACAGTCTGGCTCAGTTATTACCTGGTTGGATAAATACTAAAACTATTAGTTACTCGAAAGAACCCTCAGTACAACAACTGTGTGATATGCAAGTCTTGCAACTGACCACAGACTGACTGACTGACTGGTTACAGAATTGAAAGGAAACATAGGAATTTCATGGGGTCACTGAATACCCAAGCTCATTGAATGCGATGCATAATATAAATTAATTCCTAATCCGGAACGGAACCAATTTGGTACGTGACTGTCCTATGTATTTCATAATTCAAACAGGTGTTTAACTATTGGTTACTTTATATATAGAATAGAACTGTCTAGTACATTCGACTTCACGTCAGTGGCCTCATACGAGTGACACGTATGCTCCGTCGACGTACCGCGGCGGTAAACGACCTTGGGACCACAGAATATCTAATTGTACTAACGTACAGAACGGCCGCTCGCCGCCCCCCGCCAATTCAAGATTCCTCGCCCGGACTCCGCACCCACCCGCAGTTTGCCAGCAATTGGACTGCAAGATTGCTATGGATGTTAATCATCAGTCGCTATACAAGCACGCCATATCTAAAAAGCGATAAGAACCCAATCGGTATTACGAGCGGCGATGACGCAGCAACGGCTGCTAGGAACATAGGAACGGCGGGGTCCCCCTGCAATGCCCCAACGAGGTCCGAGCCCTCCCCTTGGGGGATGCCCGTTTGCGGTATTGAAACCGCGATTTTAGTTTTAAGTGTAGGATTAGGGAAAAACATTCGGCGAATGGAGTCCCACATGGGACTCTCCGCCAGCTAGCCCGGTTAAGCAGAGATGGTACCTCGGTACCAGCTGCGAGAATCAATTCGGAAAAAAAAAAAAAACCAGCGCTGCCGTGTCACTCGCAGGTCTGTTATCTTAAGATACATGAGTTACGCGTAACAGGTCTAAATCGTATTTTTTCATGATCCTCTATCACCCAGTAAAATAATATTTTAATTAACTATTACCAATTAGTCACAATTGCCTATCACCTAACTCTTGAAACTATGATTTTGCCATTGTTAGTTATGGTAAAATACTGTATCTTAAGTTACATCAATTACGCGTGATAAGTTGCGAGCGCATCGAGCAAATCCTAACTCTGCTAACTACTAGATACAGTATTTATCCGTGACTGTAGTGCGCCTATTAACTGATGGTGATGTGGGTATTATGAGAGCTTCATTAACAAACATGGTTCTAAAAGTAATAGCCCACGGCAACATGATAGTCTTTATGGACCAGCTGAAGAAAAATAACTATTTTTCTGAAATCAATAGGTGGAATAAAAAAATCGCGGTCGAATATGCAGGAGTAATGTTCACAAACCTATTTTTGTTGGTTAGTATATCAGCTTGATGTATCTCATTTACCGGGTTTTTGAAAAGTGTACGTACTTGAAAATAATTTCCAAAAGCCTTCAAAATACGCACTGTCTGTTGTTGGATTTCCACTGGTTATTTTATGAAAATGTGTGTTAGTCAATTATTATTTTATTACACAGGAAATTAATGTAAATAGGTCCTAAACAAGGCAAAGAAAAGCCAACTGGCACCTTAAATTATGGATTTCAGTCATGGTTTCAGAGTTTCAGATAATTTCAGAACGCGCGAATTGTGCTTAGATAAAATCAAACAGTTTTTAGTAATTTCAGAACGCGCGAATTGTGCTTAGATAAAATCAAACAGTTTTTAGTAACTTCGTTGGTAATTTTTACTGTTTGATGTTTATTCAATAACTACAAAATTTGTATAAAAAAGTGCAGTTATAAATACAGTTTATGACGATACCCTTTAATCAGCAGTCGACTTAGACCCAAAAAACTGCCACCGCAATGGTGGCAGTCTTATTTTCATAATAATCACCTTATGTTGCTTCGAGGCTAGTAGTTCTGGTCTATACTTTTCTTTTAAGTATTTTTTGGTCTTACTGTTCTGTTGTCTTAGCTGGACCCTAGTTTCATTTATAACAACTAATTTGCGTAAAATTTCTTATATATCGGCATCAAACGATATAAAAATTTGCGTGAAGTGCTTAGCCGGTTGTGTTTTGGTTCGACTCAGAGGGGCATCGGTATCTTTCTCTTAGATACCCTGGGAAATCAGAATTTATGGCAAATATTGCTTCCTTATCACTTTTTAAAAACATCTATTACCTAGCTATCTCTTTAATATTTCATTATTAATTTCCTACCATCAGATTCAATATCTTTTCGGTGTTTTGTGCTATAGTGGAAGTCGAAGGCTATTTACAGTAGAGGACATATTCAACGCTCTGTCTACTGGGATTTAATTCAGCTAACTGATTTTTAACTACAGCATCGGATGCAATAGATTCTCCTTATTCCGTCACTATGTAGTTTTTTGGTATTTTGGAAAAAAAAAACGGACACGACACCAACGAACGGACAGCACATTGTTGAGATATTTATTTTCGAATGCAAGAAATTTATCACCTGGCTCTGATTAAATCCTTCTAAGTCTGGAAGCAAAAGTAATACAACAAAGAAATTTAGCGTAAAATCATCTGAAGGGTTTACGATTATAATGAGATTAAAAGCATTTCGATTTCATTATTATTTTTATATAAGGCAGCGAACTTTTCAATCCACGTATTTAGGCATTCTTCTTCTTCTATCGTGTCGACATGAGCTACATAATGATAACGGCTCATGTCGTGGGGAAAAGATTAGCCAGTCAGCAGGTTGGTAGCAGAGCTGACTGCCCAGGGTGCGCCGGACGATCAATTAAATATCGTCACTCGTGGAGGCTCTTATTAGGCATTAAGAATAGTTGAATTTTGAAGATGCTCAACTTACATAGTCGTCAAGAAATCATACGATGAAAAATAATTCAAAGATTTGCATGTGTATTGCAAAAGTGTGTTGGACTTAGTTAAAAAAGAAGTACCCCGGGAAGTAAGGCAAAGGAGTGTAAGTGCAAGAAAGAAAGCAGACTTAAATGCAGATGTAGATTTAGATAAGATCTTACATATCTAGGATTTAGTTTTTTTTTTTATCTAAAATAATTTTGATAATACTCAGTTCTCATTCCAATTTTTATGTTAGTTATGAAGTTAATTAAGTTTATTTGTTTTAAAAGTTATCGAATCTTGGTAAGAAGAAGTCTGAGTTTTCGTTTTACTCATTAAAAAGGATATTTTAATGCATTTGAAAATTTGAGTTTTTACTAGATAAGTCATAAGTCATTATTCATTTGTTTAGATGAGTACTATTTTTTCTATTCCTTTATAAACTAATTTAATTTAATACTAAACAATCAGTCAGACAAACTTTAGTTAAAGATACCTGTGTTTATCAAAACATTCCTTATTACACTTGTTGCGGCTAAGTCACCTATCTTAAGATACAGAGCACCGCGTAACAACCAATGTATAGAGAGCTTGTTACACCTATCTCTGTTATAGCTAATAACTCTGAAAATTTCAAAGTATTCAAAAATCTATAAATTTCCCGGTATTCCTCAGACTTTAATACAACCAATTATGTAAAAATATTTCCCGAAAGTTTTGAAACATTTAAGATAATCGCAATTATCTGTAAAAAACTTTAAACGGTGATATCTCAAAACTATGTTTCGTGAGATACAAGAGATAGGCCTGACACGGCAGAGCGGCAAGCATCCCTAACTTACACGTGTGTGTGCGTGCATATACAGACGTAATATTGTGTTTGTTAGTGGTGCTAGCATTTATATTGTATTGAATGTCCCAGGTGTGGCGGGACGCTCGCATTGGGCGAGTAGAGGCCGTACGGGTTACTATTAAAGGCTGTTTTCGTAATTCCAGTATTATCACTGACCTGAGGTCAACTATACATACCACAACATAACAGAACAGCTTATTACTGTCGTACTGTAGGGCACGAGCCTCTTCTTAAAATGAGAAGGGTTAGGCGTAAGTTCACCACGCTGGCCTAGTTCGGGTTGGCGATCTACACACCATCGAGAACTGTATGGAGCACTCTCAAGTGTTGCAGGTTTCCTCACGATGTTTTCCTTCACCGTTAAAGCAAGTGATAATCATGTACCACAAATTAATGAATAAAAACTAGTTGTTGACCGCGGTGTCGTTTGCGAGGTATTTTTTTTATAGTATAGGATGGCGAAACGAGCTCAAGGCCCACCTGATGTTAAGCGGTTACCTTTGCCCATAACAACTGCAACACCACCTGGGCTGTTGCTTAAATGGAACCGCAAGTCGGTTTGCCAAACTGAGACATGAAAATGAAAAGTCTCGTGTGATTGTTATTTCACCGGCACCTGTACTCTTCAGACCATAACACAGCAATGCAAGCATCACTATTTGGCGGAGAAGTAGGTATGGTGGTAGTACTTCCCTGATGAGCTCTTTCACAAAGGAGCTCTACTACTACTACTAAAACTTTGTTTATCCAGGATAAAGCAGTCTATTAATAAAGTCAATGTCTTTGCCAAATGTCACTAAAATCTGTCCAGCAAACATCCAAATATCCAGGCATCTAACTCATCCAAGCATCCAAATTAAAATGTAATATGGAATGGAAAATTAGAATGGAATGGAGGACCGAGTGTTGTGTCGCAACTTGGGAGAGGCCTACTTCTAGCAGTGGACTGCGATAGGCTGAGTTTATGGACTAGAAAGTAATCACATAAACATATGTATATACCACTGCCGTTATGGGCAACCTTTATGTGTTAACATAATGCCTGATTAATTTGTCCCAATTAATTACTGCAAATGTTACTGCAATTGTTTAAGGCAAGTTGTTGTAAGTACACAAGCTTTACAAAATTTACAACATTTACCTAACCTCAGAACGTACTATTTTTATTATTTTTAACGCATTTTACGCATGCGAAGCGAAATCTAAATAAAATAACTAAATAATAATAAAAATTTAAAAAAATAAAAAAAATATCGAAATTTAAATCGTTAGATTTCGCTTCGCATGCGTAAAATGCGTTAAGATAATAAAAATAATTAGTAAGGGTAGGCATATCTATACGACTTTGAATTAACTGCAAAGTTAGTCGAGTCGGTTAAGAAACACTGTTTTTTAATAAGATATCGCTGACATCACCCAAAGATGTACCAGTTGGATGATAATTTCGATACCACGAGCAGTGTTCACGGTAGCTTAGTGGCTAAAGCACTGGCGTACTGAGCCAGGAGTCGCAGGTTCGAATCCTGCTCGTGAGCGATTTTTTCTTCAGAACGTACGTTACTCAAAACCTGAGCCAATGACGAGATTAAACAGGAATATAATTATACCATTAAACATAAATTACGGCGTCATTATCAAGTTTCAAGATTGTTATAATTAACTTTAATTATACATTAGCGCTGGCGCTTTTAGGTAAAGTACTTTACCTTGATCAACTTACAATCGAACACACAGTAATTATATTATATTAAAAAACCAGCCAAGTGTGAGTCGGGCTGACGTACTAAGTATTCCGTATCATATTTTATTATATTTAATATTTACCATGATAAAGGCGATAGTGACACATTCCATGATTACAACTAGTACCTATTACGGTTAACAAGATACATCCCTGTGACACATAGACGGACGAACAGACAGACGTTAGCTTTAATAATATAATAAATATTTTTGGAAAAATTTTACACATCACCATCTGGTCCCAAACTAAGCAGAGCTTGTGGTATGGGTACTAGACAATGGATATAATACTTATAGGTTTTTTTTTGTGAATACATACTTATAATACATAAGAAACAACCAGACCAACACAAACACTCATGTTCATCACACAAATATTTGTGTCTTGTGGGAATCGAACCCACGACCTCGTGATCAGCAGTCCGACATTCGAACCACTAGACCACAGAGGTCGTCAATAATAAGGCCCTTTTGGCACCCTTTGGGTACGGAATCCTTGGCACAGGAAACATTGGTAAAACGCTATTCACAGAGATAGGCCAAAAGAAACAACAAACAGATAATCATAATTAACCCATTACTGTCCCACTGCTGGGCACGGGCTTTTTCTCAAAATGAGAAGGTTAAGGCCTGAGGCCGGTGTTCATCAATGTTAATTCCCTGATTAAACAGCTGATTTCTCTAAAAATGTGCAGGAATTGTGAGTAAATGGTTGTTTAACAAGAGAATTATCATTGGTGAAATCAAGCCTTACCCCCAGTTTCCAAAAAGCTGATCAACGCAAAAATTAACTAATCAGCTGTCAAATCTCAGGTCAAGCGATGTTATTGGTTATTAACATTTTTGCCGGCCAATCACAGAAGCTGACATTAGATTTGACAATAGATAAAAAAAATTACTTTCTTTCTTTCTTTCTTTCTTTGATCAGCCTTCCGGAAACTGGGGGTTAGTCTAGTCTACCACGCTGGCCTAGTGCGGGTTAGCGGACTACACACAGCATCCACTAGCCAAAATTATGCTAATGCCAGATGAAAATAATGGACCGAAAAGTGCTTTCCACCCCTTGATTTTATTACACCACAAGAACAATTACCACCAGGACATACCTAACCTACAGTGTGGAAGTCGCTAAATTGTCTTCGCACTCAGACTGGTCGCTATAGACTTAATATGAGTAAATGAAGGTTTAGGGATCCTAATCATGCTCACTGTGGCTACGGTGACTTAGGGGAATCCATGTTACATTGCTGGTGTGTCCCTTGTGCCCGTACACCAGCACGAGAGACGATCTACTCGCCACTAATGTCTACATTGAAGTGGCCATATTTTATTCGAGGAATATTTAATTGTCACATTTGTTATTCTTCTTCTATCCTGTCGATCTATTATCATTATGTAACTCATCTGAGCTACATATTGATAATAGCTCATGTCGTGGGGAAAAGATTAGCCAGTCAGCGGGTTGGTAGCGGGGCTGAATGCCCAGGGTGCAAAGTTGATCAAACAACGGTATTTATGCGTTCGCTCTATTGCGAAGGATTGGAGCGTGCAGGATTGCGTGCGGGAAAATTTTCTAACTTGAAAACTCCCTTTCCCCTGGAAGATGCATTTACACGCGCGCTCTTTCGCACAGCACGAGACTTCTAGTTGAAACATACTGAGGTTACAAAGTATCTCCTATATTTGTTACAAGCTTTCCACTTAGTAGAAGCGTGAAACTAAGACATAAAGAAACGCAATGTTGCACTTAGAGCTACATTTTTATTATGATTTGATAAGACTGTGATGAGAAAGTCGCACCTCAAGAAAGTCGTCAAACTTTCTTGATGTGCAATTTTCTCTTTATTAAGAGTAACAATAAAGTCACATCAAACCATAAAGGTATTATACTGACGTCAGTATAGAAATGTCTTTGTATAGAAATGTCTTTGCATCAAACCTGCTCATAGGGACTGTTTAAACTTCATTACGTCGTGAGCAATCTTTGTACCTTGACAAGCATGATGAGATTGTCGTCCAGATTACGATAGCAATTGGTCATCATACCCCATCATCATCATTTCAGCCGAAAGACGTCCACTGCTGGACATAGGCCTCCCCCAAAAGGGGGGGATATTCCATAATCGCCACGCTTGGCAGGCGGAATGGTGATCGCAGTTAGTTTGTTAGTACTCAGAAAACGCTGCCCATCCTCTGGTGAATCCCTTAGTCACCTTTTACGACACATACGAGAAGAAATAGGGTGGTACAATTCTTTACGTCCGGCACCACATAGGCTGTATAAAATTTAATAAATAAAATAATCATTTATTTCGGATATTATAGCATCCATTATAATAACAGCAGGTAAGACAGTAATAAAAATAACTAAAAACAATGTTTTTAGATATTACATTGTGTGAACATCCAGGTAGGCAATTATTTTATCTTACCCATCACTCTGTCCACCCAGTGTTTCTGGATTGGACAGTCGTAGAATTCCAGAATACTGTTGGAGCTGCCGCGCAATTGCATAAACAGAGATGCAGCTTTTTTACGTATTATAGCATGAAACCCGTCAACTTGCGCACTCGTGAACATAATGTGACGCACTACGCACTGCAATATCGCGGCAACTCCAACAGTAATTTATAAATAATTTCTTGAAATAAAAATACCCCAGTTATCACATTTTCAAGACAAACGGCGCAAAAAATCGTAGATAGGAACAATTTTACATGAGACTACACATTACCTAATAGTTCTTGAGTGTCTTGATACCAAAAAGGTTTTAAAATAAACCCTTCTACAAAAATACTACAAAGAAAAGCTAAAACAAAATCCACACCCCTCAAGCGAAGTAGCGCTTCATCATCCAACTCCATCAATACTGAATTATATTGCACGCTAATAAACTTACTCCATACTTGTACATCACCATGATATGATATTAAACAGCCGGCAATGTACCAGGCTCGCAGTAAAAGGGAGAGTGTAATTGGCTATAAACAATACTAACATGGCTTCAGTACCAGAAGAACATATGTAGGAAGGGCCAATAAGTATGAAATTTAAATGTAAAATACGCCATACATCGCTGTGCCAACTCACTTTTGAGGCGTTAAAACAAGCGGGAATGTTGTGAAAAAGGTGTTGATGCACATTTTCATTCTGGTTTTAAATAGGTGAGATGATTTAGAAAAATTCTTCCATGAATCTGGAGAGTACAGTCTAACAAAAGAATAAGTATCCACGGTCGCCAGATATAGAACGATTTGATTAGGGTTTTGTATAAATACAGTTTAACTTTGTCCGATATTAAAATGATATTTCCCTCGAAAACATTCATAATCTTCTGAGAAAACTTCATTTATATCTGGCGACCCTGGATACTAATTGCTTTGTTAGACTGTACACACTTAACACATTTGCCACACGGCAATTTTTTTTTCGTATTTCTCGCATGGTGAGCCAAAAATTCATAAAACACAAAAACGTCACACGGTCATTGTTTTTCCGCTACAAGCGATAAGACATAGATTATTATTTATTATTTATTTATTTGTTCAGTGGTATACATCACAAAAACATTCTAAAGATGTAAACATAAACTCATTAGAGTTTTACCGAACATCAGTATCATCGACTATACAAACAGGTAAACAAAAATGTAGTTAACAAGGTAGGATATTAAATAAGTACAATGTGGGTAGATACCAGATAATATTTAGCTACATTAAGAAGGAGCGAACACCGGTGATAAACATAATAATATAATTATAATAATAATAAAATCTTTATTGCAGATCATTGATCCATATAATGTTAGTATGACCTTAACGTATTGTTAGTAATATAATTAAACAACACAAAATTTCTTAATAAGGTACATACATCTACCATACCACAAGCTCTGCTTAGTTTGGGACTAGATGGTGCTGTGTAAAAATGTCCCAAAGATATTTATATTTATTTATTTATCTCTCTCCATACATATTTACCCGCCCAGTGTCTGATAAATGGCCCATCAATTTTATCCACCAGTGTGGCTAGCGTGAATACTATTAGGACTACTCTGGAATCGCCTTAACATCGAGGCCAATCGAGGCACATCGCTTGCGCATAATGGCGTAGAAACCATCCAGTCTCGCTTGAGCAAACATGCCCGATGCGCTGCAAAACCGAGGCAGCCCCAAAAACATACTCAGCGCATTATTATATTGTATGTCTGACAATTTGACGACCTCTCTGTGGTCTAGTGGTTCGAGTGATGGACTGCTGATAACGAGGTTGTGAGTTCGATTCCCACAGGACACAAATATTTGTTTGATGAACATAAGTGTTTGTGTTGGCCTGGGTGTTTCTTATGTATTATAAATATGTATTTACAAAAAAAAATAAGTATATAAGTATTATCACCATTGTCTAGCACCCATAGCACAAGCTCTGCTTAGTTTGGGACTAGATGGTGCTATGTAAAAAAGTGCCAAAGATATTTATTTATTGAAAAAAAAAAACAACGTGTCCTATAATTCACATTATCGTCACTTCTGCACCATGACAGCCATTATCCGATTTTATACGAAAGGATATCCCGCAGGGTTTAGCAGTTATATCTTCATATGCCGTCGTCAGTCCTTCTGGATCAATACTTCTACATCAATAAATTGCCAAAAACATTACTTTACGAATATCCTCTCGCGTGTACTTCACAAATACCTATAAATAATGTAATTTATCGCTAAACTGTTTCTCCAGGATCGACATGAATAACTTAGCTGAAAGGACGAGCTAGCCAAATATGAAATATCATAATGTTATTGTTGGTTCTTCATACTTCCCCATATTTCATGGGATTTTGCCAAGCGTGTACAATATCCGACATAGGGATGATTTATCGTCCTAATCTGTACGTTATCTTTTTAGTGACATTGTTAGTGTATATACGAAAGGTGGAAAACTTGGCCCGGAAGCAATTCTGAAAATCTATTGTAGATTTTAGGTGTTAAGTACCTACTTTATGTCTGTCAAAGGACCGATGGCCGTTGGAGCAGACGAGTCCTTGAGTGGAGACCGCGTATCGGCAAACGCAGCGTAGGGCGCCGCCCTGCCAGGTGGACCGACGACCTGAAGAACGTGGCTGGGGGGGACTGGATACGGATGGCAGAGGACCGAGCGTTGTGGCGCAACTTGGGAGAGGCCTATGTCCAGCAGTGGACTGCGATAGGCTTAGTTGATTGATTGACTTTTTTGATCTTTCAATAAAAATAATTAAATTAAATATTAAATCATTATTAATAGTAAATTGAAAGTGATATAATAATTTTAATAATTAAAAAAATTAATAATGATTTAATATTTAATTTGATTATTTTTATTGAATAACATAACATAACATAACATAACATAACATCACGCCTGTATTTCCCCGAAGGGGTAGGCAGAGGTGTATAGTACACCCACATTTCGCCAGTTATGTTGTAAGTCCCATGTAATAGGGGGCGAGCCTATTGCCATTAACCGGGCACAAATCCAGACTCCGGGCTGCTACTGAGAATTTCCTAATGAAAAAACCCAATAACACTTTGCCCGACCCGGGAATCGAACCCAGGACCTCACGCTCAGCAGTCGCGCTTGCAACCACTAGACCAACGAGGCAGTCAGTTTTATTGAATAGTTTTTCCAAATGAGATGTGTCCTTACTTATGAATATCGATTCTGATAATGTAGCTCACAGGAATAACAGGGTTTTTGTTACATACCGTATATTTTGTACTAATATTATTAAGAGGGAAGATTTGTTTGTTTGTAATCGATAAACTATGAAACTACTTAACCGATTTTAATCATTCTTTCACCATTAGCTTTCTAATGCTTTATTTTATCCAGAAGTAATATAGGCTATATTTTATTTCAGTAGTCGGGCGAAGCCGCGGGCAAAGTGAAGTATTTAATAAAACAAGATCAAGACAGAAATGAAGGCAACATTGATGTCTAGATTGGATTACCATAAAATAAAATTATGTTAATGTAAAGATGAATGCGATATAGAATTAAAACAATGCTTCTCAAAACGCCTTCTTTTAAATCACAGCTTGGTGTCATTACATTATGACATAATCAACTCCCAACGCAATGAAAATTATATTCTCCAAGTAACAGATGTTGTAGGTACCTACCTGCTTAGTTTGTACAAATTTCAAAATTAGCATACTGCACTCCGCTCTGCCCTCTAGTTTCGAGGCCCTACTCCGTTTACTCTGTAAAATATAGCACCTGCAATGCCATTCCGCATCCCTCCGGTGAATATTGATGCATCTCGCTACTCCTCGCCAGCTGCCAGCAATAGACACCGAGTACCTGAAGATGACGATATAGGTATGGCATAGGCATAGAAATCTAAATAAAGGTAACAGAAGTGCAAAGACACGTGAACTTGTCGCCGCATACAGGTGTCTTTTAGGACACCAGTGCGCGAACCATTTGCTTGATCATCAGTGATACGTCACACCAGGGATCCAGCAGAATATCAGCGTCAGGTATAATAACCTGGCAATATGATGAGCTGAATAGAATAGAATAGAATAGAATAGATATTTATTCGCAGGAACAGTTGTCTTACAAGGTCTTATAATACTAGTGTCGATAGAATCATGTTCCACCTTATAAAAAGGCAGGCAAATATTTGATTACAATGCATGCAAATCTTGATTACTAATATATCACATTTTCATTACCATTTACATAATCATGTCAACTGAAACTTAAATTTAATAGATGCATTTTACAAATTAAACCAATTATTTTATTATAATGCTACACACCAATGATAATGATGGACACCCATTTGTCACAATTTTGAGACACACATGGCGCATGACTGTCAATGACTTTTTCTTCGCTTTGTTACTTCTTCACTAAATTTATTTCTTGTTCATGTATATGTATATCCTTTCTTTTGTATGCGTCTCATTGTGTCAAATAAATATTTTTCTTTCTTTCTTTGATGTTTTGTACGCACTAAAATTGTATTTTGCAGCATATCTAGCAATAGATTTTTTAGGCTTAATTTATTTTGCATTGAATGCTAGAAACATGGTGGACCTGATTGCATATTTATGACAAGCGTTCCGGTAGTAAAAGACAGTAGATAACATTTCTATTACCTTATTATTTAGATTTCTATGGGCATAGGTCTTAACTTCTAAAGATAATATCAGCAGAATAAAGGTAGGGCTACCGATTGTGTGTGGCGAAATGGCTACAGCAAAGATAAGAGGACACTGTTGCCGTCTTGTTCTAAAACAACAGCAGTTTCATACAAAGTCAACGATGTCGCTTGATAAAATTTATAGAGCAGCTGTTTTTTTCGCGATTTCATGGATACTCCCATAGCAAAATTTGTTCATTATAATGAGTACATTCATCCCTTAAATGAATTTCAGCTAATAATGTTGATTGGTTAATTGATTGATTGATTTATTTATTTGCAAAATATTGGTACATCAAGTTATTAATTAATAATATAAAGTTCTCATCAACATTTAAACATTAACGGTATGCAAATATTAACTACAATAAAATTATTAAATTAATTTAAATTCTATTAAATTACTTATTTTTATAGCAATGAGTGAAAATAATAAATGGACATATTATGTCAAATTTTATTTCATGTCATATAGATCTGCTCTTGACCGCAATCTAGACAGCTTTGTCAAGATGTGGTCGACGATGGAGCGAGCAAACCTATTAAGTGCCGAATTAAGAGAAAAAAAAACAATATTAATTATACCAATTTCAGATTACATTTTACATGTTATACAACGTTAAATCAAATTAATCACGTGACGCGTGAACTTGTAGTTTTACATAGTATCTTTTAAGAAATATACTTTGCAATTAATTGTTTTTATTAAATAAGTAAAAATACTTTTCGTTTTTGAAATTATGAGTTTAGAAAAATCATGTTTTTTTTGTTTTATTAAGGACTAGCGGCCAGTCCCGGCTTCGCACGGGTGGACATAAAAATATAACCTATGTTACTCAGGGTGAATGTAGCTTTCTATTGGTGAAAAAGTTTCTGAAATCGGCACAGTAGTTTTTGAGTTTATTTATTACAAACATACACATCTTTCCTCTATATAATATTTATTTATTGCATAAGGTTCGCCCACAGCATACATATTAACACTATTGTAAGTGTTTGTGTTGGTCTGGGTGTTTCTTATGTATTATAAGTATGTATTTACAAAAAAAAAAGTATATAAGTATTATATCCATTGTCTAATACCCATAGCACAAGCTCTGCTTAGTTTGGGACTAGATAGTGCTGTGTAAAAATGTCCCAAAAATATTAATTATTTATTTATTACCAAATAATACAGTATAGTATTGTCCTTATACGTATGCCAATTACGGGTAAACACAACATTGGCTAATCAAGACGACTTAAAGTAAATTAAAAACTAATACTCCTAAAAACCAAAAACACAACATTTTTTATTTTATATACTTCTACAAACTACTTAATTTTAGGGCGATTTTTTGATACTCAAGGACTTCAATATTCTTGATCGAAATTTTTTTCTAGAGTCGTGGTTTATGTCAGCTTCTTGCACAGACTTCATGAATGAATTTAAATCACTACACATTTATAATATTAGTGTAGATAAAGATTTTTATTTGCAAGAAACATAGTTTTTACAAAGATGTTAGTGGTTTTGTGATGTGTGGTTGTGGTGGTATCCAACTATTTGATTTAACGTTGTATAAGTCATCAAGAATTATCTCTAGCGTTGCCTCCGAAATCCAAGCGTTAAGTTACTGCACCAAACGGACTTTTACCAACTCTGTGAAAAGTTACTGTTGTACTTCATAGTAATGCAATTTATCAACTTTCAACCCGCTCCATATTTATGCAGAACGTAGCTTAAAGTTCCAAGTAGTTTTGACGGTAATTATAACTTCACTTAACCCCAACTTAACCTGTCAGGGTTCATAAAAGCGTTTCAAAAGAATATTAGAAACTTTGATGTACTTTATTTTATTTCTATGGAAGTTTATTTAATACACTATTGAGATCGCTTGGGATCTACTTTCACTTTAACGACGTCTGTGGTCTAGTGGTTCGAGTGTCGGACTGCTGATAACGAGGTCGTGGGTTCGATTCCCACAGAACACAAATATTTGTGTGATGAACTTAAGTGTTTGTGTTGGTCTGGGTGTGTTGCTTATCTACTACTATTATAAAATTGTTAAATGTCAGTTGTCTGTTTGTTTGTTTGTTTGGTTGTTTGTTCCAGCATCACGATAAAACTACTGGACCGATTTTGTTGAAACTGTTTGTGACTAAAAACTTATGATTTGACTTAAAAACTGGTATGTATTTTACCTCGCTACGATGACGGGAACCGGTGATTTTTAATTAAATTTTTCTTCAACATTTTGCATACATTAAGGCGCTCATATCCAGCTGTCATTCGCACGCATGCGCTCTAGCGCGCGCCTCCATAGACAAAATACGGCTGCTATAGAAATTGCATTAAAAACATTTTGGTCGGGCCGAATTGTACTGAGTAGAAAAAAAGAATCCTGTCGTATGTGGGTGGTGCCATCTTGGAAATGCAGTCTTTTGAGCCAACCGAAAATCAGAAACTTTCGACTTACAGACAAGGGCCGGAAGCTACCTCTAAATTGCGATTTCTCTAATTTTTTGTATGAAAAGCGATAAAATTATGTTAGAAGTACCTAAACGTTGTTATAATTATTGTATCCATCTTAATATACGAATTTATCTTGGTGTAACTAAAACAATACTATTATCAGTCTACAATTTTTAATTACCTTTAATTCTTCTTCTTATCTTGTCTTCTTCTTCTTATCTTGTCTTCTTCTTCTTAATTATAACTATTATAAAATTGTAAATGTCTGTTTGTTTGTTTGTTCGAGCATCACGCTAAAACTACTGGACTGATTTTGATGAAACTTTTTTTGTTTGAAAGCTGATGATCAGACTTAAAAACTGGTATGAGTTTTGAGAAAAAAAGAAAGAAAGAAAAATCTAAATTCGTAATTCCTTCGCACGAGCGGATAGTAATGGATGAATGATACAAAACACAAAGAGTGTGAGTGTGAGGGTGAGGGTGAGTGTGAGGGTGAGTGTGAGGGTGAGGGTGAGTGTGAGGGTGAGTTTGAGGGAGAGGGTGAGTGTGAGGGTGAGTGTGAAGGTGAGTGTGAGGGTGAGCGTGAGAGTGAGTGTGAGGGTGAGTTTGAGGGTGAGGGTGAGTGTGAGGGTGAGTGTGAAGGTGAGCGTGAGGGTGAGTGTGAGCGTGAGGGTGAGTGTGAGGGTGTGGGTGAGTGTTATATTGAGTGTGAGGGTAAGTGTGAGGGTGCATATGAGGGTGAGGGTGAATGTGAGGGTGAGTCTGAGGGTGAGGAAGACTGTGAGGGTGAGAGTGAGTGTGAGCGTGAGCGTGAGGGTGAGTGTGAGGGTGAGCGGGAGGGCGAGTGTTAGGGTGCGGGTGAGTGTGAGGGTAAGTGTGAGGGTGAATGCGAGGGTGAGTGTGAGGGTGAGGGTGAATGTGAGGGTGAGGGTGAGTTTGAGGGTTTGGGTGAGTGTGAGGGTGAGCGTGAGGGTGAGTGTGAAGGAGAGCGTGAGTGTGATGGTGAGCGTGAGGGTGAGTGCGAGGGTGAGAGTGAGTGTGAGGGTGAGGGTAAGGGTGAATGAGAGGGTGAGTGTGAGTGTGAGGGTGAGTGTGAGGTTGAATGTGAGGATGAGGGAGAGCGTGAGCGTGAGTGTGTGCGTGAAGGTAAACGTCAGGGTGAGCGTGAGTGTGTATGCGCGTGATTGTGAGTGAGAGTGTGAGTGTGGGGTTAGGGTGAGTGTGAGTGTGGGGTTAGGGTGAGTGTGAGGGTGAGGGTGAGCGTGAGTGTGAGGGTGAGTGGGACTGGGACTGGGACTGGACTGGACACGACTGGACTCGACCGGACTCGACCGGACTAGACTGGACTGGACGGTCTGAGTGAAAGGATGGATGGATTGAATTGGACTTGACTGGACTGGACTGAATTAACAAGATCCGTCACGTGGGTTAACAGAATTCAACGCGAGCGGAGCCGCGGGTAAAAGCTAGTGTATTATAAGTATGTATTTACAACAAAAAAAGTATATACGTATTATATATATATACATACCACAAGCTCTGCTTAGTTTGGGACTAGATGGTGCTGTGTAAAAATGTCCCAAAGATATTTATTTATTTATTTAAGTTTAAAAAACGTTGTTATAATTATCTAAAATTTTATTACAACATTAATTCAGGTAATATTTTCTTACAATGGCTTAGTGGAGGAATGTTATAAGTACAGTGGAGGGGCCTGGGAGGCAGACACGTCATTTTGCGAGGATGTCATCTCGCAAAAAGGAAGCGATCCGATCCGCCGCAGAAGGATAGGACGGTGCCGGCGGCTTTATGGCGACCTGATGCCGCTGTAAGAGAGGCCAGTGAGTGATAGATCGGGGAGTCTATCATCCACATTGCAAGGCCCTCGAGCTGCGGGGATGTCCCACGTGTGCCCGAACATCACCAAAAAAGCGGAGTTTTTAGTGGGTGCGAGTCCCACATAACCATGCCACCTCCCCGGGTGGCGTGACATGCGATAGGCATTTTACCCATCTCGAAAAAAAGGAATGTTATAGGTACCCTAGTTTTTTCTTATATCTTATAGATGACAGATATTACGTAATAAAATCATTCATAATTTCAGTCCAAATGAGTTTTTTTATTTGATATAAATTGGTTACATTAGTAATAGTGAACAAGCCTGGGGCTGCAGGCTGTGCTTGGCAGGAATTCATAATGGGACAATTTGTAAAAGGAATTCATAAAAATATTTTATAAAGAAGTTTTTATTCGCTTATACTTTTATTCCTTATTCATACTAGTCCTCTAATAAATAAAATTGCTCAATCTTTGCGAGAAATATCCATGAACCTTCTGGATAAATAACAAGTCAGAGTATAATTTAATTAATAAACGGCCGAGAAACTCCCGGGAGTCCCCTACATGTTTCTGAAAGACGTTTGACCGAATCACAAACGTTCGTAAAACGATTTTCTTTTTTAAAGCTGACCGAAAAGACTTGAGTTCGATGCACATTTAACTGAATCTTTTTTAGTGCTGAGTACTGATGGAATTACCATTAAATCTCACAACTCATAACAACAACAACATAACATAACATCTCGCCTGTATTTCCCCGAAGGGGTAGGCAGAGGTGTAATAGTACACCCACATTTCGCCAGTTATGTTATAGTCCCATGTAATAGGGGGCGAGCTTAATGCCACTAACCGGGCACAAATCCATACTCCGGGCTGCTACTGAGAATTTCCTAATGAAAAAACCCAATAACACTTTGCCCAACCCGGGAATCGAACCCAGGACCCTACACTCAGCAGTCGCGCTTGCGACCACTAGACCAACGAGGCAGTAAACAGCACAGTCACAGCTCAGTCCTACGATATAAAATTTATTCGATAAATTTTCATCAGTACTAAAAGTGATTCGGACAAACGTGCATCGGAATCGAGTCCGGTCCGGCCAGCTTTGTTTTAAAAACTTTTGCGACTCGATCAAACGTCTTCCGAAAACATATATGTGTCTCACTCCTGGGAGCGTAAGCAACAGATTTTCAGTTGAGTCTAATTTGAGCCGCTTGAAAGGTAAAGGAAAATAACAGCGGGTACACAATACAATATGGACCAACATAAACTACAACACATAAATAGCTCTTTTCCGTACGAGTACGGGTTGAAAGCGTGTAGAGTTCATTAAGTGGTGCCCACGATTGCTGCCTTGTTGTTATTTGAGACAGGAAAACAGTCTTTGGTAAGTATTTACAAATGTTGGCTTCTGTGTTACTATTCTTTCAAATACTTTAATTTCGATTCTTCTTCTTAGTGATTCTTCATTGTGTTTTATTACTATGGAAAAATGATATTTTTTAGTATGTTATACTTATTCGCTTTAATTATGACAAAGGAAGCGTGTTGGGATAAAAGTTAAAACATTTTTTTTTAAATAGTTTAATGTTATTTCAAAGATGATGTAAAAAACTATAAAAACATAAATAACGTACATACATATTGGTTGATGCCTTTTTTTGAAACGTTATGCGGGAAACTACAGAACGTCATGTTTGCATATTCCAATACTTTCTTCAGAAAACCAACCCAATCGACCTTCCCCACAATCATTCCGCCTAACACTTGCTACCTGGCCAAGATTATTCAGTGACCACCTTGTACATAAGCCCTATATTATTCACCGCACATGACGTACGGCCATCGATTGCACTTTGTGTAATACACTAAGTGAGAACACAGAAGGCCAAAAACGCATGATTAAAACACGATTGCGGAAAAGTTCAACCTGAAAAAGCACGGTTTACGTCACACCAAGTGATACGGAATAATGTAGCACGAAAAAAGGCAGCACCATTTAGTTAGATAGTCACCAAAATTAAACAAATTCTCACGGTTTAAATATCTAACAAAGTGGGCCTCTTTCCAAAATATTATAGAGTCTGACCACGCTAACTCTGCAATAGAGTTATTGCAACACCGTAAATAACATTTGTTCCACAAATTATATAGCTATTTATGAAAATTGTATTCATGTAACCGTGAAATAATTAAGTTGTGTTATTGTAACCAGGGAAAGAACTGTCTCCTGAGATATACAGGCTAACACCCTAGTTCAGGAGGCAGAGTTTCATTGTAATACTGTCACTTTCTGAGTTAAAAAAATAAAATAAAATATGACTATAAAAATCTCTGTAGTGATCGTATTATTCTAGTGCAGAGTTAAATTTTCTGGTCTGTACTTACTTACTCAGTCTGACAAAACTAACTATGCATATGGTATAGGATGGCGAAACGAGCTAAAGGCCCACCTGATGTTAAGCGGTTACCTTTGCCCATAACAACTTCAATACCACCTAGGCTGTTGCCTAAATGGTACCGCAAGTCGGTTCGCCAAACTGAGACATGAAGATGGAAAGTCTCATGTGATTGTAATTTCACCGGCACCCGTACCCTTTAGACCGAAAGAGATTTTGACAGTTTATGGTGTTGCCATAATTCCACTGCAGAGTTAACGTGGTCAGACTCTATAATTAGCTACTGCCTGATTATCCACCATGTTGCTTTCTTAAGTTATAAGACCTAACAACCACTAGTAACCTACAAACAATTTTTTCGACATTTAGAATTACTAGGCTAAGAACCACAGCCGTAGCCACACTCGAAGTAAAGCAATTTCAAATTGGCCTTAAAAGGTTACATTCGTATATTTTTCGCACCTATGTGTGTATGTTAGTGAATATTTTACATGCCACTTGCTGTTTTTGTGCTTCAACTTTAAGCGGAACTTTGAATGAAATTATCAGTCTGTGTCTTATTACTCTTAGTTTTGATACATATACCACGTGAGACACGTGTGTGCTTACTATTGCGATTAAAACGAAAGTGGACCTTCTGTGACCGATTTATCTAGTGGTAGTTTAAGTAAGATACATAGTAAGCTACATACGTAACTACACAGTAGTCGTTATCGGAGCTTGCTGCGGCGACCAATCGCAATCGTATAATTGACATCACGTGTCGACGTATTGGGATTCGGAGGTGATCCTCTGAATTCAGACAGAAATACGTAAATTCATAACTACGCTTCAAATTAAATAGTTGAAATGTATTGTACGTTACAACTGTATTGTAGGTGATGACTTGTAAGTGTTGATTTATTCCTGTCTAGAGGTTGCCCGTGGCTTCGCCCGCGTTCTTCTTCTTATCGTGTCAATTTTTCAAATATTGTTGGAATAAAAAGTGGGCACTTCAATGGCGTTTTCAGTGGCGACCAATAGGTCATCTCTTGTGCAGGTGTTCGGGCACAAGGGACACGTTAGCAAGTGCGACATGGATTGCTCTGGGTCACCGCAGTCACAGTGTGCAAGACTAGGGTCCCTAAACCCCCATTCACACATATTAAGTCTATAACGACCAACCTGGGTGCGAAGGTGCGTTGATGTCGTAATTTTGGTCAACCAACAAGCATCAAGTTGTCTTTATTTTGTTTGTAATTCTTAAATCTGGATGGTAACAATAATATCGTTTTGTGTTGTATTGATAAATCAGCCCATAACAAGGATTGTACTCCCTAAAGACATGCCATTGTATCTTCTCGTGAAGACTCGAGATCTCCCAGTGGACTTTGGGGTGACCTTTCCCAAATTGATCCGGGAATCAGTAGGTAGCTACCGGCTGTATGGGGTATTGACTGAAATGACCGAAATAATGGCCTAGGCAGTCTACCATGACGGTCATTGAAAAGTAAGGCTTTGTTTTCTGCCCATTTCACTCTTGTTTTTTATTTTAGTATAGGATGGCGAAACGAGCTAAAGGCCCACCTGATGTAAAGTGGTTACATTTGCCCATAACAACTGCAATACCACCTAGGCTGTTACCTAAATGGTACCGCAAGTCGGTTCGCCAAACTGAGACATGAAGATGGAAAGTCTCATGTGATTGTAATTGTCGATGAAATTTAGCACAAAGGTAGACCATAACCCAGATTAACATATAGGCTACTTTTAATCCTTGTATACCTGTGACTTCGCCCGCGTATGATTGAGTTTTTCACATATATAAATTATCGCGCATCGATAAAAAGTAACCTATTGTTAATCCAAGTTATTCAAACGTTTCAGCATGATTGAAAGATTAACGAACAGACAAACATCCATACATTTGCATTTATAGTATAAGTAGGATAATTTTATCATCATTCATCATTTCAGCCGAAAGACGTCCACAGCTGGACATAGGCCCCAACATATCCCCCCCAAACTACTTGGGGAGGCCTATGATAATTTTATATTACGCACATATTACATAAATCATTAAATAAATAAATATAATTCCGTGCTCGTGCCAAGCAGTGAGATAGTAATGATCTGTTTATATATTATGTAATTCTATTTTTTTTTCATCATTTCAGCTGAAAGACGTCCACTGCTGGACATAGGACCCCCAAGCATATATTGGGGGGATATGCCATAATCACCACGCTTGGCAGGCGGGTTGGCGATCGCAGTTGGCTTTTTAAATACTCAGAGAACGCTGCTACCCATCCTCTGGTGAATCCCTTAGTCGCCTTTTACGACACCCATGAGAAGATATAGGGTGGTGCAATTCTTAAGTCCGGCACCACACGGAACATGGGCAATAGTCATAAAATTAGCAAAGAATATTATATTATTTTGGAATAATAATTATTTCCACTATTCATTTTACTGATGTACTATCGAATTATGCATTTCCATGCATGTTTAATTGGTAAATTCTACTAGTTTTAGTATTGTTGCTGAATAATATAATATGGTAGTGAAAGTTGGGTATGGCAGAAAAAACATGAAAGCAGAATAAATGCAGTAGAAATGAGAGCTTTGAGAAGTATGTGTGGTGTAACTTTGAGAGATAAAGTAAGGAATAACGTGATAAGGGAGCGTTGTGGAGTGAAAGAAGATGTAGTGACAAAGATTGAGAAAGGTATGTTAAGATGGTTTGGACATATAGAGAGGATGGACGAGAGGAGATTGATGAAACAAGTATACGAAGCGAGTGTTGATGGAAGAGTTGGAAGGGGACGACCTCGGTGAACGTATCGCAATCAAATCGCGGATGTTCTCAAAAAATGCCAGGTTAAGAGTTCTCTAAACCGACGAGCATGCATGACGAAGTTAATGGACGTAGATGAAGCGAAAGAGGTGTGTCAGGATCGTAGCAGGTGGAAATCCATAGTCTCTGCCTACCCCAATGGGAAACAGGCGTGATAATAATATATGCCGAATAAAATCGATTTCAGTATCATCAATTCAACCTGTATAGAACACATTTCCAAAACGTGCTAATTTAATCCAAATCACTTAAATTATAGGCACTAGTACAAATTCCACTAGTACTATAGTTTACGAGCTTTATTTGATATTAGTCGGCTGCATTCCCCGTAATTGTTGGATTTTCACACAGAGTAACTAGCAAATAAAATTCCATTTATCAAGTACAATTACAAACTCAGCAGCCTTGAGACTACTGCTGTTCAAAAATCAAATGGAACTAGAAATTTATTAGGCTTACGAAGTGAAAGAAATTTCATTGGATGACCAAGAATCGAGGTGAACCGAGCCAAGCGATTGGCGACTATACTAAGGAAATTCGCTACTAGTGCGTAAGATGGCACGTTACCATTCCACATAAGAGTTGTTGGTTACACCCAGATATCATCATCATCCGAGCCTTTTCCCAATTATATTGGGGTCGGCTTCCAGTCTAGCCAGATGCGGCTGAACATCAGTATTTTACACGGAGCGACTGCCATCAGACCCCCGCAACCCAGTAACTGGGTAATACTGACATTCGGAGGTTAGACCAGTTGTCAGACTTTCAGGCTTCTGACTACCCGTATCGACTGCCATAGATATTCGTATGACAACCGGGACCGACAGCTTAACGTGCTCTCTGAGGCACGGAGGGGTCACGATGTGTAACGAAACGGTCACCCATCTACAGACTGACCGTGGCAAGTGCAGCTTAACCTTGCAGATCGTACAATCCGCGCAGTCGTTGCTTCGCTACGAGCCCCTCCACACCCAGTTTTGGTTTGGTATATCCAAATCAATTCTGGTTGCAGCATTGTATGGAAACTTGATGTTTTTGATGTTAATAACCAAAACGCCATAATTATTGTGTACATACATACATAACTGGAATATGTACTGTAACTAATGAAGATCGTATTAATACATGGTATTCAATATGCTAAGTAATTTGTGCAATTAACCTGTCGGGTCCATACCGCGGTTACATATACATAAATGTATGTATAGGTGCGTGGTAAATACAATACATATTCAATGGTACTGGGTTTTTTTTTTTAAATTATACTAAGTACTTTTAAAAAATCTGAAATTGCAGGTTTTGTTTACGCCCAAATCGATATCACGACTCCTTTGACGACTTTTCTCTAAACCTTATAGTTTTGGATTTGGTTCTGCAGCACTATTTTCTCAACTCAACCTGTATAATTATGTAAGTATAAGTACATACCTACACTACACCTCGGACACTCAATACAACATAAACGCTAGCACCACCTACATACACAAGATTACGTCATAAACGAACGCACACACACGTCTAAGTTAGGGATGCTCGCCGCTCGTAATACCGACTTAGTTCCTAGCGCTTTTCAGAGATGGCCTGCTTGTATAGCGACAGGCGGTTAACATCCATAGCAATCTTGCAGTCCAATTGCCGGCAAACTGTGGGCGGGTGCGGGGTCCGGGCAAGGAATCTCGAATTGGCGGGGGGCGGTGAGTGGCCGTTCTGTACGTTAGTACTATTAGATATTCTGTGCCTACACATAGCGTACATTTTCATTTGTTTTGATTTTACACCGTTTCCATATCAGTCTAACTTATTAGTCTAAGGAATAGTGGCCAGTATGAAGGTTCTGACAGGCGGGGGAATCAAAAACACTTTTATATAAAACTAGCTTATGCCCGCGACTTCACCCGCGTAAATTTCGTTTATCGCGCATCCCTCGGGAACTATTCATCTTCCCGGGATAAAAATAGATAGCCTATATATGTTAATCCGGATTATATTCTATCTGTAAGCCAAATTTCAATAAAATCGGTACCGCCGTTCTTGAGTTATAAATGATGTAACTAACCCGACATTGTTTTATATATTAAGATCTTGGACGAATAAAAAAGGCGGACGGAATCTCGCTAAACAAAAAGTGAGGCATCCATAGTAAGACGGCTCGCTTAAAAGTACAGGCTGGCACGCACACGTGCACACACATAGTAAGACAGAAAGCCGCGATTTGACAACAATTCTCGTGTGACGGTAGTCATTGTCGTAGCATCATAAATAAAATAACAATATAATAATATATCTGGTGTTATAGGTGGTTATAATGCGAAATTATAGTGGGTTTAGGAAAAAACCAAGTGATTCAATCTTTTCTTAGCGAGATTGTGTCCGCCCTTTTTATTCGTCCGAGATTAAGATTACGAAAATATTTATTATATTTTGTGTGCCCTGCTCGGAGAAGCTAAGATCACTACCAAAATCTCCTTGTCTTCCCCATAGGAGACACCGGGGGACGCAAGACCACTAAGGGCTTTAAAATCAACAAAATAATCGTCTGGACACACTTTTATCGTGTCTAGTATCTATGTGTACTTTCCCAAAACTGACTCGTTATACCCAGTTTAAATTCCCAATTTGGATTAACAAAATTCCATGCTCATATTCTTTAATTCGTTATCAAAAGATGGCACGTCCTGATTAGTCCAAACTTTTCCCATTTCACCCACCTCGAACAGAGCTACGATAGGGAATCTAATCTATAATTTCTTAATAATAGGCGGGAGTCCGCGGCGTCAGAGCGGAAAATTAGCTCCCCGCCCGTTATAGTTGAGTGGTAACACTCAAAGTAAGGAAAAGTTCCAATGCACTGAGTTTTTGTTTCAGGTTGGACGAAGTTTATATATTTATATTATATAAATAATATACCAGTTATGTATATTAATAACACTATTGTAAATTAGGCGTAAAACGAACTTATAAACATTGTTTGAATTTTTTGCCAGTAAGTTAAAATAGTTTTTTTTTTGTTTTTGATCTTTTTTCGAGTTAAAAACGATAGTAATGTATAATAAACTATAATTTCAAAGAAAGCTGATGAAATTTTCTACAAAACGTTTTTATTTCAAATCTCTGACTTCTATGATTTAGGAGAAATTGCAATTTTAAAAGTGTGGTACTAAGTTTTGACGGCCAGTGTATATCATGATAGAACGGAACAGTGGGCGGAATTGGAAATGCGCGGCACGGTTCCGTTCTATCCGTTATATTTCTTTGAAATTCACCGAGTAAAATGATACCCTGTAGGGGTTGCGAATGTCCAGGGGCGGCGGAGATTGCTTTAAGCAAACGAGCAAGCAGGTCACCTGATTGTAATACCATCAGGTGACCTGCTTGCTCGTTTGCCCTCCTACGTTATAAAAAACGCACCGACAAATGAACGAACCGCCTTATTATTATTATTTATTTATTAGACAACAAGGATCCACGTGTTAGTAACAAATGACTTGAAACTATGTTAGTGTTATGTAGTAGGTAGGTATCTGACAACTTGTCTTCAATACTGTAACCAATTCAATATAATTAAATCACTTCTGCCTAACCAACACATGCATGAAGTGATTTAGGATTGGCGAATCAAACTTAGATACTAACATCTTCAGGATGCCATTAGGACTTGACCGCGTTCTCTCTAAAAGCGAGGCCGTCTTACTCACTATGCCATAAAAATCATGAACACGCGCTTGAGCAAACATGTTAGAGGCACTACAAAAACGCAGCAGCCCCAAAAGCATCCTAAAGCTGTTATTATATTGGACCCTCAGGGCATCCAGTGTTTTTGCGTGTAGCTGGCCCACAAGCTGCTTTTGTAGAAGGTTTGACAGTAAGCTTTAAACAACGTAATTTTAACTTCCTTACTACAACAAGCAAACCTGCGCACCAGCATATTGCTTCTCACAGCTAGAGCCCTGCGCTCGCGATCGATGTCTTCATGATCTTTAAGGTCCTCCGTTACGTAGTGTCCCAAGTATTTGAACTGATTCACCCTTTGTAGGGGCTGGCCATTGAGGGTGATATTTGGCTCGTATGTCTGTTTCCTACCGGGGGCCTTAAAGATCATGCAGACACTCTTCTTACAATTATAAGTTAAACCATGGCTAGCAGCGTACCTTTCACAGTATTGCAAAAGCTCCCTTATAGACCCAGCCGTTGGCTTATGTTAGCATATTTTGATGCAGTTTTTGTACCTCTCCCGCGACTGCTGAACGAAAATTGTCAAGTCCATGTAATTTGTATTAGAATTTGTGTTTGGAAATACCATGTAATCTGTATTGTGAAGAAAAATATATGAAATGTTTTGAGATTCTCTGATTAAAAGTTCCGAGACCAAAAGCTCTCGATAGTCTGTGTAGCCCACCAACGCATTGGACATTGTAGTAAACTGAGGTTTAAGGAACCTTCTCATTCTGAGAAGAGACCTTTGTCTTAACAGCATTAGTCTTACATTCGTACGTTGGCAGATCCTTTATTTCGTAAGCAGTAAGGGTGGTTTTCTGACTCAGGTGTTGCCACCGTCATGCGGTCGACTGTACTTTCCTTACATTTTATGTGTTTTTTGTTTTTCTTTTTTTTGTATACAAACTTGCAGTTACCTGTTTTTGTGTTTCTGTTGCACTGTTATTTTAATGTTGCGCGCCGTTAACTGGGACAATAAATAAGTTTTCATTATTTCTTTTCTTTCTTTACGCATATATGTATGAATGTTACATTTAAAAAAAAAAAGTAATTATTAAGAACAGTATAGTGTTGTTGAATACAGGAATCAGGAAATATGAGGCTTAGGTTATTTATTTTTCCTGTACTCTTCCAAAAAAATACAAAGTATACATTCGCAATGTCACAATCATATTCTGAAAGGTCTCTATAAATTGTGACGTCACGCTAAGTACTTTACGCTTCATAGATGTTATAATAATAACAGAAAAAAAATAAGAAGATAGATAAACAACCTTCGTGAGATATTGAATAAAATATTAATTTGGACATAAAAGCAATACGAAGTACTGACAATAATTTATTTATTCAAAGTTCGAGACGGTTGTTGAACAAATAGAAATAAATTATTAATTATTCATTTGTATAATCATACACGTGTTAATAAATATCAATAGCAAGAGACAAAATCCCTATCCCTTCTCATGGGTGTCGTAAAAGGAGACTAAGGGATTCACCAGAGGATGGGCAGCAGCGTTCTCTGAGTATTTAACCAACCAACTGCGATCGCCATCCCGCCTGCCAAGCGTGGCGATTTTTGGGGGAGGCATATGTCCAGTAGTGGAAGTTTTTCGGCTGAAATGATGATGAATGATGAAGAAGCAAAATAAGTTTTCAACCGTTTTAACCGAGAAAGTCATTCTTTTTAGGTGCTATTTGGTATCTCAGTTAATTAAGTCTAACTTAAAAATGGAAAACTTTTTTTATGGAGCGTCTTATATACCAGGCCCCTCAGAAAGTATTGCGAAAAAAAGTTTTTATATATGGGAGACTGGCCAGTTATAATGTTTTTCGAAAATATGATTATTTATAAGTAAAAATAAGTAAGTTCCAATTTCAAAATTTCCCTCCACATTTTTTGCGAGTTAATTCAAAGTATTGTGTCTCACTGAAATATGGATCTGCGCCGGGAACATTTTAGAGCTATGATTTTATACGATTTCAAGTGTCGCCTGAAACCGGATGAATCGTACGATAGACTTCAAATGGCATTCATGGATGAAGGCCCTTCCAAGGCAACCGTGTATCGTTGGTATAACGAATTCAAGCGCGGTCGACCAACTTTGGGGGATGACGAAAGAAGCGGTCGCCCTTTGACGGCTGTTACCGAAGAAAACGTGCTAGCAGTGAAAAATTTAATCCAAGACAATAGGCGAATTACATATCAGGAGATTCAACACATATTGAAGATTGGATCGGGAAGCGTTCACGAGATTCTACACAGCCATCTTCGCGTGAGGAGGATAGTATCACGCTGGGTGCCGCACAACCTCACCGATGCTCAGAAGCAGGCCCGGGTGGAATGGTGCCGTGATATGCTTAACAAATTTGAAGCAGGCTCGTCTCGGCGTGTTTACGACATCGTTACAGGTGATGAGTCCTGGATTTATCAATACGACCCAGAAACCAAGCGCCAGTCGACTGTTTGGGTGTTTCAAAATGAGCCAACGCCTACCAAAGTGAAGCGATCTAGAAGCGGGGGTAAGATTTTGATCGCTAGCTTTTTTAATTTGACTGGCCACTTGGTATCAATTCCCTTACGGGATCAAAGAAGCATTAATGCCGAATGGTATACTACCAAATGTTTGCCAGAAGTTTTCTCTGTTATAAGCAACAAGCGACCAAACACAGGGCTCCGCGCGCTACTGCTCCACCACGACAATGCACCTGCGCACACCGCACTCAAAACGAGGGACTTCCTGGACAGCACGCCAGTCAAACTCCTGGGTCACCCTCCTTACAGCCCTGATCTAGCACCGTGTGACTTCTTTTTATTCCCAAAAATAAAAAATCAGCTCAAAGGGATACAATTTTCGTCGCCGGAAGATGCGCTGGCTGCGTTCGAGCAGGCTGTAAACGAGGTGTCTGCGGCGGACTGGAAAAAGTGTTTTGAAAACTGGTTTAGGCGCATGAATCTTTGTATAGAGGCTGGTGGAAAGTACTTTGAAAAGATTTGATAAAAATATATGTACGTATAGAACAATTTTTTTTAGTTTCGCAAAACTTTCTGAGTGTCCCACGTATATAGTCAGTATAAGCTAAGGCCTGCGGTGTCGCTCACAACGCCACCTATCGGGTCCAGATTTTGTGATTTTCTTTTTTAGGGTTCCGTACCCGAAGGGTGACAAACGGGACCCTATTACTCTCACTACGCTGTCCGTCCGTCTGTCCGTCTGTCTGTCACAGGAATAAGAAACCTCAAAAAACATGCATTTTTTTCAACGTTTTTGTTTTTGCTCTATCTTCAAAACTGTAATATATACCAGCGTCAAACTTGGTCAGATTATAGTGCATATTATGTAGTTTAGCAACAAATACTAAAAATAAGACAAACATAGACTATGTCTATGTTTATTATTACTTATTACTATTACTCTCGCTACGCTGTCCGTCCGTCCGTCTGTCTGTCACAGGGCTGTATCTTTTGAACGGTAATAGGTAACCCGTTCAAATTTTCTCAGAATATGTGTTGCTATGAGGTGTATCACGACAAATACTAAAAACTAAAAAAAGTCTAAAATCAAAGGGGGTCCCCATACAAGAAACCTCGAAAAACGTGCATATTTTTCAGCGTTTTTGTTCCTGCTCTATCTTCAAAAGGGTAAGACATACCAGCGTCAAATTTGGTCAGATTATAGTGCATATTATGTAGTTTAGCAACAAATACTAAAAATAAGACAAATATAGACATATGTGGTGGTACCTGCGTAAGAAAAACATGCAAAAATTCATATTTCGCGCACTGCGCGTTGATGTCTTTTGATAAACTCTCGTAAATTAAATCAGTTTTTATGGGGTATCAGGTCGTTGAGAGGTACGGAACCCTTACTGCGCGAGTCCGACTCGCACTTGGCCGGTTTTTTTATTTAATATGAATATGAGTATTTTTTCTCTATAAATAAAGAATTTATTATTAAATTGACTTTATTGCCATTTACTGAATCTTAATATAACTATGAACTATTGTCTTGACAAAACAAATATATTGTGTAAATATGACCTCAAATTGGTCAAGTCGTTCAGACGTTATACAGTTCCTCATAGATGTACCAACGATTATATACTAATACATGTATTATATGGTCGGTATTTGTCATTATACTAATACATGTATTATATGGTCGGTATTTGTCATACAATATCCACGTTTAGTTGTCCTTGTCACTAATGCTTAAGTAAACCATTTACAGAATCAAGTAACAGATACTCACTGAGTCACCAAGAATTCTGGCATCAAATTAAATAAAAGTTTACGCTGTTTAATTTTTTGACACCATGGACCACATTCAAAGGAGGACTTTTGACATAGTCATATAGTGGAATACAATATGGTTCATTTTTCTAGAGTTTATAAAAAGTCTGGCTAACAAGCACTTCTTCACAGAATGGGATCAAGTTTTCTTGACATTTCAACTTTTTAACTAGAGGTTACAAAAAAAACCTTGCACACAATTGAAATCAGAATACTCCGTAGTTCTTACTTACAGGTTCTAGTTAAAAGCTCTTAGCTATAATGAAAAATCTACAAAACAAAAAATAGCCTAGATGTGTAGTGTTAGAATGCCTATGTTATTCAATTTGTTTTGAATTATTTTATGATTTAATTTAAGGTTTTTGTGCTGTATTAATTTGTTTTATATTCATTTCTATTGCCAATAATATCCGAGTCAAATTAATTATTTCCAAATGTTATAATGAATAATAATGATATTTATTTGTTTTTGATACCTACTTAATAATGGGGTAATGTTATGCGGAAATAGTACCAATGTATCCGAATTATTCGTAATGCAGAAAAAATGTGTTCGAATTTTAGCCCAAATAAACAACAGACAAAGTTGCAAACCCTATTTTATAAAATATGAACTACTTACGCTCCCCTCTATATATATACACGATATATGTAATTTTGTATTCAAACACAAGCACACATTCACTAAAGTACATGAAACACACAACATAAACACCCGCCATAAAAACCAACTATACCTACCTCCCTCGAGACTAAAAATGCTAAATCAAAGTCCACAGTATATGGCAATTAGAATATTTAATAAACTACCACAAAGTATTCAAAATGAAACAAAACTTATAACATTCTATAGAAAACTAAAATCATTTCTTATCCAAAAGAAAACTAAAATCATTTCTTATCCAAAAATGTTTTTACTCAGTTGAAGAATTCCTAAGTACGCCAATCTACAAATACTAAATGAAAACTGAAACAAACACATACATACACATACATAAGTAGAACATACTTATTATATAAAACGAAATAAAAATAATTAATACGGCGATCTACCAAGATTTAATATTATTATAAGATACTAGAACTGTGTTACTATACCTTACTAATTTAAACTAGATACCTAATTAACTAATTTATAATAAATTAATAAATACACTAATATTAAATAACTAATTAAATTATCTTATTTAAATATTAATTAAATATATAATTGATAATAATTTATATTAATTCTAATATTAATTAACTGACATAACTTACTAATAAAGCCCTCAAATTTGCTACGCCTGTAGAAGGCCGCTAAGTTTTAAGTGCCTCATAATGTATTTTACATAAATAAGAACTAAAATTGTACACTTAGTTGCAAATAAATGCTTTGAACTTTGAACTTTGAACTAATTTTTATAATACCTTTCCAACATTTTTATTTAAAAAGGAATATTCTTAAAAATGAATTAAGGAACGTGTATTGACTCGATTTTGTTGATCTATAAAAGAACTGTGGTTTTGATTAGTGGGGGCATTCAGATTGTTGCAACGGTCAGTATTGATGTAACCTTTGTAGTATTTTCTGTGAATTGTAGAAATCATTGATTTCCAATAGTTGTGAATTGAGTTTAAATTGTTATATATTAATGCCATGTGTTAAAATGACTAACATGAAAAATACAGAGTTCTCACGTGGTGGAAAGTGAATATGACTTTTATTTACCTTCTGTATAACTGTTTTACCACCGATATTCAGACATAAGTTTATTGTAAAAAGTGTTATCTAACAGTAGGTAGACATTTAAAAAAAAAGTCGGTATTTTAGACTCGCCATGAAATTTTATAACATTCTAGCACTATCAATCGTTTTATTCGCGTTAAATTTAACCTCCTGAGACCCCCGGTATCACCAGTGATAACTTTAGTTGAAAAAAAATCCTACGCCATCTATCGGAATCCTAAAGTTATTCATCGTTCAACTGTTAGGGCGAGCTTTTTTTTTTTCATTCGCCGTTCTATTGTTAGAATAAATACATTAATCTGAGGTTCAATCGTTATTTGTCAAAATTTGGATCATTCGCGATCAGTCCAAGTTTGACAATTTTGCCTTATTAATCTAAGGTTCAATTGTTATTTGTCAAAATTTGGATCATTCGCGATCAGTGCAAGTTTGACAATTTTGCGTTAACCGATATGACGAAATCGCGTAAAGGTAATATCTTAGTGTTTTTATACTATAATCTTATAAAATACATTGTAATTTTACTTTTAATACAAATATTTCATAGAAAAGTTTAATAACTATTTCTAATTATTTTTTTGAAAATAAGAATAATATGGTTAATAACCTTGTTTTAGTTCCAAAGTATCACCTGTGGTACCATCCCTTATGCCAAAGGGTGGGGGAGATTTTTTTTCTCCTGTTTTATTAATAATAAGAAGTACCTAGCTATAAAAAGTAGCTATCTTAATATTGTGGAATATATACTTTAGTCTTGGGTCTCAGGAACATATGTATAACACTAGCCTTTGCACGCGGCTTCACCTGTAATTCGGTTTATCACAGAAAGACACACCTCACGGGAATTGTTTGTCGTTCCGAGATGAAAAGTCATAAAAAAAAAAGTCATAAAGTCTGGGTTATGGTCTACCTGTTTGCTTAATTAGAATAAAATTACAGATTTCCCTACTTCTACCAACGTCCATTATGTACCGACATTGGCGCCAATAAGTGCCAGTGGATCGGCGCTGACTGGCGTCTTTCCAACTGAACGTGGCCTATGTTACCGATTCTACTAATATTATAAATGTGAAAGTATGAACATATCCATAAGTTTAACATATCGTCGAATCCGACTCGGTTGGGCAGCGTTCGGGAAGCTACGCAATATCTTCTCGTCCAAAATACCGCAGCGTCTCAAGACGAAAGGTTGTGTTGCCAGTAATTACTTACGGCACTGAAACGTGGTCGCTCACAATGGGCCTGATAAGAAGGCTCAAAGTCACTCAAAGGGCGATGGAGAGGGCTATGCTCGGAGTGTCCTTGCGTGATCGAATCAGAAATGAGGAGATTCGCAGGAGAACGAGGGTAATTGACATAGCCCGAAGAATCGCTAAACTTAAGTAGCAGTGGGCGGGGCACATTGCTCGCAGAACGGATGGCCGATGGGGCAGTAAAGTTCTGGAGTGGCGACCGCGTACTGGAAGGCGCAGCGTGGGTAGGCCCCCCCACAAGGTGGACCAACGACCTGGTGAAGGTCACGGGAATCCGCTGGATGCGGAAAGCGCAGGATTGGTCGTTGTGGTGATGCTTGGGGGAGGCCTATGTCCAGCATTGGATGTCTTTCGGCTGAAATGATGATTATGATGGTTATAATGAACATATTTCTGTAATAAACTGAATTATACGCGGAAAAATCCGCGTACGTAGGCTAGTTAAGAATCGTTTTTAAAGTAATTTTCCATAAATGATTTAGGAAAGTCATTAAAATAAACATAATAATATCTAGTAAATAATAACGGAAGGCTGTAATAAAATTTTAGGTAATATTCATTCCCCGAAGTAATATTTAGCTACTTATTCATTTTCGTCGAGACTGGTCATTATTTATTCGGAAATTCAAAAAAAAAATGAACTCCAATTAATGAAACCACGGACTAATTACGGCAAGAAAACGTTATCGTATGAAGGAGCACAGCTGTTCAATAGATTACCAGAGGATCTAAAAGAATGTGATAACATGAATGTGTTCAAAGCTAAGCTAAAGAATTATGTATGCACACTAACATTTCCAACGCTCTAGAGGCTAAAATTATATAATTTAGTTGTAAGTACTTTTGTATCTCATTATAAGTGAACTGTTTGTTCTTATGAGAAATAAAATTCTTTAAACCTAAACCTAAATTCTGAAGACAGTAAGTATTTGAAAAAATACTTCTCATAGAAACGTTTTGATTAAAAAAACGTGGATCTTCTTATAATACCCGTGAAACAAATTACCTTATTCTTTACCTTGATATTACAATGCCAGATCGGTGATTTCAAAACCAAAAGATTTTATTTTAAACTAGCTTAGGCCCGCTTCTTCGCCCACGTATAATTCAGTTTACCACAGAAAGACTTTATCGCGCATACAGTACGTTTCACACGCCACTTTTTGCCTCGTACAGCAAAACTGTGGAACCAACTTCCGTCAGCGGTTTTCCCGAACAAATTCGACATGGGAGCCTTCAAGAAAAGAGCATACGTCTTTTTAAAAGGTTGGCGACGCATCGGCGACTCCCCTGGTGTTGTTGTTAAGTTGCTCATAATTATGCCAATCGAGGTTATGGTATATCTGTGCGCGTTTCATCCAAATCCATAAAGGCGTTTCAGCGTGATTGAATTACCTCCACCTGCACACTACATCCAACCCAGTGAGAGACTTCCTGTAGGGTATAAACTCCCCTGGCCTATATGGAAGTCCCTAAACCGATTGCGGACCCAGGTAGGCAGATGCAGGCTTAACATGAGCAAGTGGGGCTATATAGACCAAACAGCTACAGCCTGCATGTGTGGCATTGATCCTCAATCAATGTCACACTTGATATGCTGCTCCTTGTGTCCAAGCACTTGCACATTGGGTGACCTCATCGATGCCACAGACAACGCACAAGACGTGGCAAATTTCTGGGCCAGCAGCGTGTGATTACTGTGCCACTATCAGTAGATTTTTTGTACCGTCGACACGAAGAAGAAGAAGCGTGATTGAAGGACAAACAAATAAACAAACATTCATAATTTTGCATTTATAACGGTAAAAGGATAGACAGTGTAGTGAAGAAAAATTTTGTTCCACCGTTCCAAAATGTAGGTCCTAGGAGATGAGCCTAAGATAAATTTTCTACTTTCAGCGTAAATCAAAATAGCACATTAACATAATGCTGATGATATCGGTACATTGTAAAAAATTACATGATGACATGGTAATTATCCCGTGTTAAGTAACAATATTAGTCAAAACAAACTTTAAAAAAAGTAAAAATCGACTTCAGAAAAGGATACAATAATTTGTGTGAAACAGTTTCCAAAGTAGGTGCCTTGGATTCGGTTTGATTTGTTCCTAAACTGTTTCACACAAATTATTTTATCCTTTTTGAAGTCGGTTTTTTCTTTATTTAAAATTTATTTTATGTTTCTATTTTTAGTGGCACTAACAATAGAAAGAGAAGCGATTGCTACAATCCCGGATGATTTGTTGTCATCCATTGAAGAGTTCCCTTCTTTATCTCCAAAGACCTTCATCAGATCTTCACCAAATGATAAGCATCATTTGGTGAAGATCTGATGAAGGTCTTTGGATTTGGTCTCTGAATGCAAATGCTTGATTTGTTGATGAAAATACCAAAATCGCTGTATGTATGCCTATAATATTTGAGGAGTTCCCTCAATCCCACATGGATCCCATTATCAGAACTAGATTTTGATAAAAATGGGACCAATCTAAGAGAAACATTTCAAAAAAAAAAAAACTTGTCTGTATATAAATGACGGAGTTGTGAGGTAACAAACATGAAAAAAAAAACAATAGAATTGTGAACCTCCTCCTATTTGTGAAGTCGGTTAAAAATAGCACCTTTGTGCCACCTTTTTTACCACAAGACGAGTTTAAGCAGCACATCCCACATAAACAGGAACAAGTAAATAGTTGACCACCAATCCCCAATACCTGCTTTAAATTTCACCACAGCGATTCCGCGATCCTCTTCAACTTTGAATACCACCGGGATCCCAACTTTGGCACAACTAAGCCTAACTTTAACAGACTCGCTTCAAATTCATGCGCCATATGTGCTCAACAGTTTGGCGCTTTGTTGCTACGCATAGTTGAGGTAGTTAGATTATATAAAATGTTATTCTGTCAGTTTTTTTGCTGATGGTTTACTTGTTATTAAATTTGCCAAAAACTGAAGCGTAGGATTCTTTGATTTTTCTGAACAAAGGAGAAAACTAATATAGTAAGCACTAACAGCACTTCAGTGGTAACACTTGAATTAGAAAACCGTACCGTGTGGTGCCGCACGTAAAGAATTATACCACCCTATATCTTCTCATGAGTGTCGTAAAAGGCGACTAAGAGATTCACCAGAGTATGGGCAGCAGCATTCTCGGAGTATTTAACCAACCAACTGCGATCGCCAACCCGTCTGCCAAGCGTGGCGATTATGGCATATCCCCCCCGTTGGGGGAGGCCTATGTCCGGCAGTGAACGTCTTTCGTCTGAAATGATGATGATGATGACTAACAGCACGTCAGTGGTAACACTTGAATTAGAAAACCACCCTTACTGCTTACGAAATAAAGACGCTGTCAATGTCAAACTGTTACCACTTACCGACAAACTGTACTATTAGCCACAAAGGCAGGTATCTACTGATATTTACTGCATATTTATCTGCTAGAATAAAACAAATACGAGTCTGTCACCAATATACTGATCAAAAAGCATGATCAATACCACACCACAAAATGTGCAACTCTCCATTATAATCATTTTTTCGCTCGGCTCGGGAGTAACGCTAGAAAAAACGTCACCGTTGACTTCCCCCTCCATTAACTCGCGGCTACACTTCGTCTCGAACACACACACAGCTCAGCACGCGCACGTTATATCCGCGCTTGCTTAGAAACTTCGCTTCTGGAAGCGTACTGAAAGGTGCAGCGTGGGTAGGCCCCCCACAAGGTGGACCAACGACCTGGTGAAGGTCGCGGGAATCCGCTGGATGCGGAAAGCGCAGGACCGGTCGTTGAGGCGATGCTTGGGGGAGGTCTATGCCAAGCAGTGGATGTCTTTCGGCTGAAATGGTGATGATGAAGATGTTAAGTAGTTATGCTATGTGAAATATATATATTTAGTATTTATTGTATGTTTTAAATTTACACCTATGAATAATTATGTATTATTTTAGTTGTAATTTGTTTCTCATCTTGTTTCGTGACGTGAATCAATATTGCACCTGCCTTGTCATCACCCTACGGTTGACTGGGAGAGAATGCCTGAGGCATTAAGTCCGCCTATGTACACATGTTGCATGAAGTTTAAATAAACAAATAAATAGAGAATAACACATAAACACATAAGAAATAACACATAAGAAATAGCTCTGTAAAAATACGACTGTGACTGAAAAGAAGGCTTAAGATATCACCCTATTTTTAACTATTACGTGGTAGAAAAATTTCAATTTAATATTTCCCTGAAAATACGTTACGTGTTCTTTTGTAGTGAAAGTGAAGTGTCACCATAAAGCCTTAACAAGGTGACTCAACAGCTGAATGGAAGGAGGTGACAATGGGGTGACAAGGTGTGACCTTTCACCTTTCTTAGTCCATTAGGATGCATTGTTAATGCGGACGACCTCGGGTTTCCCTTGACCTCTGCAAATTGAATTGTTAAAGTACCTACTGGGTGCAGAAAAGGCTTTTTATTCGTGGAAGTTTATAGACTTATAATGATGGTGATTTTGCAGAAATGTTTTTTATCAAAAAATTTAAACGTTGGCATGCAATGATTTTACTACTTATGTAAAATCATTGTTGGCATGTCAATCCTTGGGGGGAGGCCTTTGTCCAGCAGTGGAAGTCATTCGGCTGAAATGATGGCAGTCTTACAGAATAATACGATTTTGGAAAGTTATAGGAATCGAATGTATATTGGTTTCTATTTCATTAAGTTGATATCAAACGTAGAAATACCTATCATAATTTTTAAATAGCTTCAACTATCCTCTCAAACCTAACCGAATGGATTGAAAACAATTTACCTAGCAGTACCGTCATTGCAAAAAATTATAAAGCATAATATGAGACCTCTAACTTATTTTTTTAAACCCAGGAGACATTGTACTCATCAGTATGAACAACTTTTACTAGTAGACCAACTCTGAAATAGCGAAAAAAAAACAGCTGATCCCTACATTTTCTCGATTTAAGTGAACACAAATAAATAGACCAACTGATTTTTTTTCACGATTTCTGGGTTGGTCCCATAGTAGAAGTTGTTCATAATGACGAGTACAATTACCCCTTTTCGGGAAATAAGCGATTAAAATTTCAGCATGTATAAATGTATAGGTACCTCTTACAACTTAGGTTACAGTACTATTGTTACAAAGAAAAACTCAAATATTCGTTTACAAATAACTTAAATCTACACTCATAACAGACAAAAGTGTTAAATTCTTGACATACCAAGCACAATGCTCGGGACAGTGAGTCTATGATAACGTTGCGTCCCGCGGCATTGTGCCGCCTTGTCGCACGGTCGCGCGTCAGCCGCATTGTTCCGATCCCGATGCAACTCCGCATTCTTTTGTTGTTGCATTGCTTACGTATGTTTGTACAACCACCAATCAAAACTGTACCTTATTCTGATGGGTGAAAGGTTTAATACTGAGTGTCTGAAGTCCTTTCTGAATGGCACACCACTGGAGAAGTATACCCTCGATAGAAAAATAAAGGCAAACGAAAACAATGATTCTTCAGCTTTTGTGAACCCGGTTGCTTTTTTAGGGTTCCCGACCGTACCCGAAGGGTGCCAAACGGGACCCTATTACTCTCGCTACGCTGTCCGTCTGTCCGTCCGTCCGTCTGTCTGTCACAGGGCTGTATCTTTTGAACGGTAATAGGTAACCGGTTAAAATTTTCTCAGAATATGTGTTGCTATGAGGTGTATCATGACAAATACTAAAAACAAAAAAAATATAAAACCAAAGTGGGGGTCCCCATACAAGAACCTCAAAAAACATGCATTTTTTTCAACGTTTTTGTTCCTGCTCTATCTTCAAAACGGTAATATATACCAGCGTCAAACTTGGTCAGATTATAGTGCATATTATATAGTTTAGCAACAAATAGTAAAATTAAGATAAACATAGATATATGTGGTGGTACCTACGTAAGAAAGAGATGCAAAATTCATATTTCGCGCACTGTACGTTGATGTATTTTGATAAACTCTCGTAAATTAAATCAGTTTTTATAGGGTACCAGGTCGTTGAGAGGTACGGAACCGGAGTCCGACTCGCACTTGGCCGGTTTTTTATTTTTCCAATGGATCATGATAGAAATGAGAAGGACGTGGAATGGTAAATGGAGCGTTTGTTTCAGTTACGTTCACGTTTAACTGCGACAAAGTTAGTTAATTGGTGGTTGAGCGGTTTTCCGGGACTGCGATTTATTGAATCAATGCTGCAATGCAGTTAGTGGTGCTGAAAATTATTCAATGTGCTTTTTTGCTAGCAATCCGTTTGTAATTTTGTGAAAATGTGTAAATAATAGCGAAAAAAAAAATCTGTACCTACCTTCTTTTACCTACTTGGTAAGATATATTACATAATTATGGTATTTTTTGTTTTTGTGATCTACCAAACGAACTTCATTCACGAGGATAACTTGTTTTAATTATATCAGTGATAATGATCCATAGTATCTGCCTACCCCAATGGGAAACAGGCGTGATAATATGTATGTATGTATGTATAATCATCATTTCAGCCGAAAGACTTCGTCTGCTGAACATAAGCCTTTTTTTTGAGGCGGAGAAAATGCCTATCGCATGTCACGCCCCCCCCCCCCCCGGGTAGCGTGGTTATGTGGGGCTCGCGCTTACTAAAAACTCCGTGAACCTACTCTCGCCTTGGTGGATGAGCCACGAGAACTGCAATGCATTCGCAACCCATACAGCGCGGCCCATTTTCGGGTCCCTCTCTCTGTAGTGACGCTCCTTAGGCGATGTCCGGGTACACTTGGGACATCACCACAACTCGAAGGCCGTGCAATACGGACGACTAACTCCCTAGTCTATCGCCAGCTGTTAGGGCGGCATCAATTCGGCGTAAAGCCGCCTGCGCCGTACCGTCCTCCTGCGGCCGATTAGATCAGCGAAGGAGTTTTCTTCCCTGACCCGCTCTGCCGCTTCCTTCTGAAAGATAACCTCCTCACAGAAAGATGCGACCGCCTCCCACGCCTCCACTCTGTCAGCCATGGCCCTGACCATGGTTGGCATCGATACGTCTTCCCCAATTGCTGCAGTGAAGGCACGGCGCTGCACCTCCCATGCAGGACAGTGTGAGTGTGTGGAGTTGTGTGTGTGTGTGTGAATTCACCTATTTTGCATGCTGTGTAAAATTATCTGTTCCACATTTTAAGCAAATCTGAATTTTAATGTTTTTAATGAGTTATTAAATAACAACATAACTTGTGCTGTCAAAGAACTATATCATCGTTTTAGCAAAGTGAACCGTAGGTATTAATAAACTAGACCAATTCTAAATTATTAGGGAGAAGTCATGGAGACAATTCATCGATAGCCCTTTGCAATGTAATTAACTAATTGTATTCGGATACCCATCTTGGTTTGCACAGACAAGGCCGGCCTATCTAAACCGGACAATCAAATCAAATTGAAACGTTTACCGATAAACCGATCTCCTGCGATCCTTTTAACGCCGGGTCCCAAATTATAGGCCAAAGTAAAATACTGTCAAATGATAGTTTTATTTCAAAAGGGATTTCTGGCTTCTTTTATAAGTATTTATAAGAAAGTTGCAAACATGGGGACGACATTGCGTCACAATGATATTTAAAAGTACAGATATATTACTTGCACTCGCAACTGAAGACTCTAAAACTTCCTAGTTAGGACGTTTTATCAGTATCAAGTAAGACGCCGAGCGTAACCGGTGACAAAAAAAAACTAAAATGCCGTCATGTGTGTACAGAAAGTCTTCCAATTATGACGCGAAAGTATCTTGAAGTAACCAATTTACTTACTTTATACTAGTTTATGTGTGTGCTGCCGCTGCGTACGGATTTTTTTTTTCGTTTGTTTTGTGAGGGTTTGGCATATCTATACTTTTAAATATCATTGTTGCGTAATTAATTATACGTGTAAGGTAAGCAGTTCACAAGAATGAATGAGCCGAAAATATTATCTCCCATACCTCAGCCTATTATTATTTACCACCACCAATTTACAACAACCTGTTTGGAACCCAGTTCTAAAAATAATCAAGTCCCAAACAGCACACTACACTGCAAAACATAATCATACTGAGTGACTACTGAGTGCAATGATATTTAAAAGTAATAATAAATATTTGTGTCCTGTGGGAATCGAACCCATGACCTCTCGTGATCAGCAGTCCGACACTCGAACCACAAAACCACAGACGTCGTCAAAAGAAATCATCTAAACTTGAAAGCGCGCCATTTTCCTTCAAACTGCCTATATAACGAACAAAATACCAGCAATCCTCACCAAATGACAGGTCCATACAAAAATTTGCAAGCAAAGCGTCACGAACAGGCATGAAGGGGGCCATTTAAACCCAAACAATACTAGGGACTGCCACCAACACCTTTCCTATACACAGGCCATACGTCAGGAACTTTTGCGGGGTGGAATGGGTCCCAAGTTGGTCAAACCGTCCTAGATAATAATCTAGGACATGCCTAGGACGTTTGTAAAGTTTGGGTAAAAAAATAATTCAATTAGAGATTGAATATTAAGAGGGTTAGACTTTGAGAGGTCAGGGATCTCTTAATTGGAAGATTGATGAGTAATTTTAAGCGTGACATTTTTGCGTGGCTAGTACGCCTACGAAAAGGTTTCGAACCCAGCTATCAATTTAGATAGACAGATAGATAGAATATTCTTTATTGTACACCATTAACATTATTAAACTTATGAAAAGAAGAAAGAAAGAAAAAATATTTATTTGCTTCAAAAGTGACGCACAAAACTACCAAAAAATTCAAGAACACAACAAATACAGGTACAGAGCCAAGAAGTGTGGTAAGATATGCGTCACATCCGCGCAAAACGGCCACCGCTCAGCATATTGCTGTGCCTCATGCACGGAGCAAAGACACAGCGCTGGTTTTCAGCGACAGCCGGCGTCGACACAAATTCACAATGCAATAATGTAGATCAGTGAGGCGTGATGTTGGTAAATAACCATAAAAAATAAATAAGTAAGATTATTATATAAGTTTTTTTTTTTTTTTTTACTGTTGTATTTTATGAACAGTGTAGGTAGATGAGTGTTGTGTAGTGTTGATTTCCAGGAAGTCTTACACCGACCAAGACAATACAACATAAGTTAAGATGATAACTAACGTGAAATACTATATAGGAAAATTATAGTAACCATCTCCGCGTAAGTGAAAAATTGTTTTATATTTATTGGATAAATAAATTAAATTGGGTAATTGAATACATAATTATAAATTGATAAGTTTGATAAATTTTTATTTTTGTGATAATTGAACTTGCATCAGAAACTTCTTGAGTTTGTATTTAAAACTTTGAATTGATTTCAGGTCTCGCATTGGTGGTGGAAGATCATGACTAGTTGACTTATGACTAACATGTAAAATAAGGGTACATTGGCGGTCTTATCGCTAATAGCGTTATCTTCCAGACAACTTTTGGATGGACAAGGAAGACGTGAAAAATAGATGGGGGCAGTATGTGGTGCACTTTCATAAAGTTAAATAAAGTTCAAGTTAAGTTTCATAAAGTAATTTAGTCCCTAATCCTAATTTATTGTCGAATCCAGATCAGATATCTTAGATCCGGATTTGTTTTTACTTCTATTTTCATTTTAGTAGGTATTTCATAATTAAACAACATAACATCACGCCTGTATTCCCCGAAGGCGAAGAGGTGTATAAGGTGTATAGTACTCCCACATTTTGCCAGTTATGTTCGGTGACTTCCCACGGCGCATATTTTCACAAGTCGTGCCGCCTCAGCTCGTGCCTACGCGTCGCCGTTGTGGGAAACTTGTAGCTCGAGACGGTATGGGCTGATATGTGATTTGTATGATTGTGGCGCAGGCTTGCCCCGTAGTGATGTCAGGCGCCATGGGAAGATACCATTATAAGTCCCATGTAATAGGGAGCTATACTGGGTGTAAGGGGAACGCTTCCGAAAACGAAAATAGGTGCTGGTGATTACTGATAAGAAACCACGAAAAAAAATGCGATTCTTTTTTTAAATTTTTTCATACATATTTTTTTGCATTTTTCAGCTTTGGGCAGTTAATAAAAACTAATACATAATGAAAAATGCAAAAAAAAAAAAAACGCATTTTTTTTCGTGGTATCGTATCAGTAATCACCATCACTATCACCTATCTTCGTTTTCGGAAGCGTTTCCCTGACACCCTGTATTTTCAAGACGCATTATAAAACATTGTATGTCAATGAGTTGGAACACATTATTTTATATTTATGTTACTGAAACTATATTTTTATCAAAATAAACACTAACATAATACTCAAACATTACAGTACACACAAACAATAGAAATGTCTAGAACGGAAATAAAAACACTGCTCCGACTAGATCTGAAATTCAAATAGAATGATTGCTACAGCAATCAAATATAATGGAACAGAATTATACAGTAGCTACAATAGCTACAATATCAATGAAACTAAACTACGTGATATTAACACTTTCAGAAAATGTAACTTCCTAAACGTTTTAGTCAGAACCTCTATTTATTTATTTACATACATACATACATATTATCACGCCTGTTTCCCATTGGGGTAGGCAGAGTATAGACTCTGCAGGTGGAAATCCATAGGGATTTCCACCTGCTAGGATCCTGACACACCTCTTTCGCTTCTTCTACGTCCATTAACCTCGTCATGCATGCTCGTCGGTTTAGAGAACTCTTAACCTGGCATTTATTGAGAACATCCGCGATTTGATCGCGATACGTTCGCCGAGGTCGTCCCCTTCCAACTCTTCCATCAACACTCGCTTCGTATACTTGTTTAGTCAATCTCCTCTTGTCCATCCTCTCTATATGTCCTAACCATATTTATTTATTTATTATATTCTTTATTGTACATTACACCAAACGAAAACAAAGACAATAGTTACAGTTTTATATGATTTTTTACTATGATAACTTCCTTTGAAGGTAAAACAAAAACCAGCCAAGTGGGAGTCGGACTCACGCAGTAAAGGTTCCGTGCCACCAATCGACCGATACCCCATAGAAACTGATTTAATTTACGAGAGTTTATCAAAAGACATCTACGTAACGTGCGCGAAATAAGATTTTTTGCATCTTTCTCTTACGCAGGCACATGTCTATGATTGCCCTATTTTCAGTATTTTTGCTAAACTACATCGTAGTATGCACTATAATCAGACCAAGTTTGACGCTAGCACCACAGAGGCTAGTACCTCGGACGAATAAATAAGTCCGAGGCTGTAGGTCTACTCGCGTTTTACGAACGACAAACGAAGTACGAACTTTCGTTCCGACTGATACTTACATAATAAAGATAGGCGCATAAAAAAGGCACAATTAAGATAGACTACGGTTCATAGTCGTATACAATTTACCGGAGATGAGAAAAACAAAAGTCAAAACACGATCATCACATGCGATAAGGGAACGATGGTTGACCGGATAAGCAAATTGTGCGATGAATCGTACGATTTATCGAATATCGTCGAACGGGAGTAGACCCCCTGGTACTATGTATTACCGTTTTGAAAATAGAGCAGGAACAAAAACATTGAAAAAAATGCGTTTTTGAAGTTTCTTTCTTGTATGGGGACACCCTTTGGTTTTAGACTTTTTTTATTTTTAGTATTTGTTGTCATAGCTACACATATTCTGCGAAAAATTCAACCGGCAACCTATTACCGTTCAAAAGATAGAGCCCTGTGACAGACAGACGGACGGACGGATGGACGGACAGCGTAGCGAGAGTAATATGGGCCCGTTTGGCACCCCTTGGGTGCGGAACCCTAAAGAAAACATCAAAAAAATTAAAGTTGAGAGGTGTCAAGGGACACCCGGATGGAACGAAGTTCCTTTCGATTCGGTATTGCAGTTGTTACACTGAAAAAAATCGGGCCAATCAAGCATGACATTTTGCTTGATAGAAAAAAAAATTAATGAAGCAATCAAAAACTTATAAAAATTTATTAATCACGGTTTGTTGTCACAATAAAGTTAAAATGATCAACTCTTCTCTATCATTCACTTCATACAAGGAATAAAGATAGCATGATTAAGATAGTCTAAACATGGCACATCACAGATTTAATCAAGTCAGATGATCAATGTAAACACGCCCTTTGTTGTCGGTCGGAGTCGTCAGTGTTTCAGGTCTAGACTTGTTCATTCTGTTCGTTCGTGAGCCTAAGCATGGCACGCTTTTGTTACGCGGAGTAAATTATTTAGTTAATTGGTTAATTTCAAGTTATTGCACAGTTACACCCAATAGCAAAACCCACTGATCATTATTAACACCCCGTCCGTACGCAAAATACACGCTTGATCGTGGAGTTGCGGAAACCAGCCCGTTATACTATACTATTAACACCCCAAGTATCCAATGAACTCAGTGAATCGTGCTGTGAGTAAATCTCAGTAGCCGTCGTAGTGGTTTTATACTCCTGTTTGTGATGGAAGAAGTGGTGAAATTCTCCAGGCTTGGAGGATGCCCAAATTACGTGCCAATTTTATCAGTAAGTACCTAAACTGACCGTTTAGCAAAGATGATAATATGTTGTTTCACATCACAGACATAGTAAAAATATAGACTAAGTGCTGCGAACAACCATAGTGAAGCCAACATAAACCGTGCTTCTTCATGTACAACCAGTGCTCACGCACACACATGCACCTTAAACCGTGCTCACCCCTCTCAGTTCACATGTCGCGGCATCTTCTAGTAAGCATCGCGAAAACAAATATCCTTCAGGTGCATGGTGTGTACGTGAGCACTGGTGGTTTAGCTCGTTTCGCCATCCTATACTATAAAAAAAAAAGAAAAAAAAAGTGTCGTTACAACTTTTCGTGAGAATTTTTTCCGTCTAGCCCCCTTTCACAACGCGCGATAAGGAACTACGTTCCAAAACGTTAACAGTCTCACAAAAACATCTAAACGGAACAAATTTTAAACGTCAGTAATTCCTACAGGCTACTACTACTATTGCGCTGTGCTACTGTGTGTGTTAGCACAGTGTAAAAACCAAAAGTGAAAAGTTCTTTAGACTGTTGTGTTAGTCTGTGTTTTATTAGTCTGTGTTTTATTATGATGTCTTATAACATTTAAATTACCTAAATTAAAAATAGCTGACGTCACCCGTAAGGCTGCCACTCTAAAGTGGAACTGGGCTGGACATATCTGCCGCATGTCAGACGACCACTGGGCCAAACTAACAACACAATGGGTCCCTTTACATGGCAGACATCAACGCGGCAGGCCCAGACGGAGATGGCGGGATGAGCTGGACTCCTTCCAAAAGGACTGGACGCTTGTAGCAATAGACAGGGAGAAGTGGAAGGAGTGTAGGGAGGCCTTTGCCCTGCAGTGGGACACTTCAGGCTTATAATAAAATAATAAATAATAAACATAACATAACATAATAACTTGCTTTAACGGTGAAGGAAAAACATCGTCAGGAAAACTGCACACCTGAGAGTGCTCCATACAGTTCTCAATGGTGTGTGTAGTTCGCTAGTAAATAATAAAATAAATAAATTAAAATGAATAAAACTATCCCAAGTTCCACAAAAGCGATTTTTATCATTTCCCTCTCAACAGCTTTGCATACCTATAGGTATGATGCGCAAGGTCGATTTTCCAAATTGTAGTGTGTGCGGAGTCATGGTACATTTTGTCGATTTATATGAACACAAATGTAGGAAACAGCTGTTTTTTTTTTCGCGATTTTAGAGTTGGTCATATAAATTGTTCATATGTACAACCATCCTTTAAAGAATAATCTAAGTGTTAATAATTATAATAAAACAAGTTTAACCGGATTACATCGCGTACATCATCGATTGCATTGTGAGTGATTACTGCGTGCATCAAACGATTTTAATTAATAAAAATTGTGCGTCATCTTAGTCTTCCTGCGTACACGAACGCTGCAAAGCTTTCGAAACGTCAGGAAAATCATTTTTTTAAATAATATACGCGATGTAATCCGGTTAAACTAGTTTTATTATAATGTGTAGTGATCGCGAAAACCTAAGAAATTAAGAATTGCTAATAAATTCAAAATCATGCTGTATTTTTTAAATATTATAGGATGGCGAAATGCGCTAAAGGCCCACCTGACTGACCTGTATATGACTAGTGAAGCCATCATTATACAGGCATACCTTGAAAAAAATACTTTTCTTCTATGAATATATATATGTTTACATTATCTGGAAGTACTATCGACAAGTGGTATAGTTTCTTTGTGCCAGATAATATCGATATAAAACTACACCCATTTGTATAATTCTTTCGTTTTTCTTGGAGAAAGCGAATGTGTATATAATGAGCCAAAAAGTTTCCAACTCACTTTTATTCGCCCCAGTGTTCTTCGGATATTTTTTCTGTATTTATTATAACTTTTCTTACGAACCTGGAAGGAAACATTGTATGGAATATTTGCGCTTTTCTTTGCAAAATACCATAGCATATCGATCTCAATTTACCGTGTTGAGACCCTTCTATCTCGTCCTGAATATGAAAGTGTCAATTTCACAGCTAAGCATCTACTTCACAGCCTATTGTTGAATATAATGCGTTTTTTTAATGAAAAAAATTTTAGTATAGGATGGCGAAACGAGCTAAAGGCCCACCTGATGTTAAGCGGTTACCTTACATAATAAGCCCATAACAACTTCAATGCCACCTAGGCTGTTACCTAAATGGTACCGCAAGTCGGTTCGCCAAACTGAGACATGAAGATGGTAAATCTCATGTGATTGTAATTTCACCGGCACCCGTACCCTTCAGATAGAAACACAGTAATGCAAGCATCACTATTTGGCGGAGAAGTAGAAACGGTGGTAGTACTTCCCCGGACGAGCTTTTTCACAAAGGAGCTCTACTACTACTAAAATACATAATAAAATATATATATTATATAGTTTAATAAATTCTGTCAACTGAGGTACGAGGAAGCAGGGTAGGTACTGCAATCTGATTGGCCCTACCAAGGTGGCTATTGGCTATTCACTAATGCGGAGGTATTTATGGCCCACATAAGTGATCGAAACTGATTTGAAGTTTTCTAGTAGCGAATAGTGGTGACCTGCATCAGATCTATTAGTCATGTGTTGACAGACATGAAAGAAAGAAAGAAAAATATTTATTTGACACAACTGAGACACATACAAAAGAAATATACATGAACAAGAAATAGATATAGTGAAGAAGTAACAAAGCGAGGAAAAAAGTCATTGACAGTCATGCGCCATGTGTGTCTCAAAATTGTGACAAATGGGTGTCCAGCTCAGCATATTGCCAGGTTATTAAACCTGACGCTGGTATTCTGTTGGATCCCTGTTGTGACGTAGGATGTCGAGCAAACTACACATTAGTGATAGTTAGTGAGTATGTGTGTGTATTAAGAGTGTGATTATGAATAGAAATATATATATTAAGTATACGATAAATATATGTGAGTGACTAAAATATAATTAGATAATTTGTAAACAACGTTATATGATACTCGATAAAATACTGCCAAATAACAAAGCAATAATAGATTAAAGACATAAATAAATAATTTATCTCTGGTTCCGCAGCAGGGCATAGCGGCTAGTCATCAACGCGATATCAGCCCCCCTAGTCAAGTTTACAATCTATCGCCGACATCGTTCGCCTGTTATGAGGTGTCTATGGGCTGTATGATCAATGTAGTCAGGCCATAGCTATAAATAGTTCAATGTAAGTCATAGCTTAAAACACCGTGACATTTTTGTCATCTTACATCGGTGTCTCGTTGCCTAGTGGTTGCAAGCGCGACTGCTGAGCGTGGGGTCCTGGGTTTGATTCCCGGGTCGGGCAAAGTGTTATTGGGTTTTTTCATCAGGAAATTCTCAGCCCGCAGTCTGGATTTGTGCCCGGTCAATGGCAATAGGCTCGCCCCCTATTACATGCGACTATAACATAACTGGCGAAATGTGGGTGTACTATTACACTTCTGCCTACCCCTTCGGGGAAATACAGGCGTGATGTTATGTTACATCGGTGTCCCAGTTAGCGTACTTGCAAATAATAATTTTATTGTAAACAAATTTTACTATGGGACAAACCCTGAAACCGCGCAAAAAACAACTTTTAAACATTTTGTCGAGCCACCTCCATGACTTCGTAGGGAGTAAAAGGAATTTATTTTGAAGTGACAACAATTTCGTACGATCCTAAATCTGTTTTATATAAAACTCTATTACTGAATTTTAACACCAAACATCCATTGGCACAAAATTCTAACAAAATGATTGTTCAATTCAGCTTATGGCCAGCTTACTAAACCTGACGTTGGCATCCTGCTGGATCACAGTTATGATATACGGGTGTCAGGCAAACCATACATTGGTTAGAATATAGTAGAACCAGCTCGCACATTTTCTATGAAACAACTTCACGCTGCAACTGACATGCGCTACTTGCAACAAAAATAAAATGTATTTTTGGTACAGCAAAGGGCAAAAACTAGTAATCTTCTAGCGGTTGAACGCTTTTCACGCAGGAGGGTTTAAGTTTGAACCCAATCCGCACCTCAAACTTTTAGAACTCATGTGCAAATCAGAATGTGATTACCCATTTTAATTAACGGTGAAGGAAAACATCGTGAGAAAACCTGCACACCTGAGGGTGCCATACAGTTCTCGATGGTGTTTGTAGTACACCAACCTGCAGTAGGCCTGTGGCAGACTTAAGGGTCTCTTGAAATAAGGATGGTAGACCCTTCTCATTCTAAGAGGTCCAGATGCCCAGCACTTCACATTAATGGTCTCAAAAGGCCTACTTTCTTTATTAAAAATGTTCATTATATAGTTCCAATTTAATCTCAATGTTGTAAATTAAAAATTCATGACATTAGATGTTGCTTTTTGACAATTATTTGTGACATTTTGGAGATTGAAACTAGATCGGAACTGTATAGAAATTATAATTGAATTATGACTAGACCAGACATACGGCAATGCGTCACCTTGTATGGTTGATATTTCACCCTATGCGGTCATACTAATAAGTTGGCTACTTCGATGAATGCGTGTGATTTTAAAATGTATGAGAACAAAAAGTTATACCTCAGTGGCCACCTAATGTGTATGTAGTCTTACGCATAATACTTAATTATGCACTTTGCTAATACTTTTATTACGTGTACTGCCAAGGAGTGGAGTTCTGTGTTTACTGATAGGTAGTCTTTCATTATCATCATCATCAACTCAGCCTATCGCAATCTACTGCTGGACATAGGCCTCTCCCAAGTTGCGCGTCAACACTCGGTCCTCTTTCTTTCGCATCCAGACCCACCCAGCCACGTTCTTCAGGTCGTCGGTCCACCTGATAGAAGGTCGAGCCTTTAGCTCGAATGAATAGGTTTGTGATGGGTAAGCGTGCAATAGCAGTCAAACGCAAGCCCATTCATATTATAAACCACACTTTTAAATTACGAGAATAAGCCCTATGATGACATAGCCGCGCGGTGGGTCGTTGAGAGCGGTCGTTTATTACTTTTACCCGGAGTATTATTGTGTGCATATTTTTTATCGCGTTGAGTGCGCGAACGGGCCAACCGGTTTGCCGGGCGGCCCTGCAGCTGTTATATCGTGCGCATGAGTGAGTTAGAATTATCTAATGTAAACAACAACACATGTTTGAGCGTTGATGAGCTAGAAGACGGCATAATCATGGAAGATGAGGACAATACACATCAGGATAGCACTGAGTTGATAAGGAGGAAAAGACATATCGAGGAGAATTTGACAGAAGATGGATGGAACGTAGTCACTAGAGGAAAAAAGAAATATATACGCAGAGAGGATCAAAATGAGATGGTTGAGGAGAAGGTACAGATTTGTGTGACTTGTAAAGACCCCTTGCCCAAACAATTTGCACTGGCACGGTTATTCAAATCAAATAACATCGCTAGCCGTAACATTCATAAAGTTAAATACATACACCAATATAAAATATTAATAACTTTTCTTAATGAGAGCGACGCAGATGAATTTTTGAAATCTAAAATGTGGACTGAATTGAATTGGAGATGTCAAAAGACGTCTGAAGTAGGTATTTCATACGGCCTTATCAAGGACATGGAGTTAGACATAACAGATGCAGATCTTATGAATAATTTGTCGAGCAATATTGATATCGTATCTATTAAAAGATTAAATAAACGAAGTCCACATAACACGTCCGACGGTAACGGCTGGATTCCGAGTGAAACGATTCGAATAGGATTTAAAATGCCTTCTCCTCCGCCTTATGTTTATATTTACGGATTGAGAATTAAAGTTGAGTCATTTGTATTTCCGGTGACACAATGTTCGAAGTGCTGGAAGTTCGGACATATTAATAAACTGTGCCCATCAAAAAAGATCGTTTGTCCGAAGTGCTCTAGAAACCACGAAAATTGTTCTATATCATCATTTACGTGTGTGAATTGCTCCGGTAGTCACATGGCAATGCAAAAAATTTGTCCAGTATTTAAGAAGGAAAGAAGAATACGAGAACTAATGTCCGAATTCAGTTGTACGTATAGAAAAGCTCTGACAATTTACGTTCCGCCGTCTCCTTTGCCTGAATTAAACAAGGTGTCCAAGTTGATTAATATTGAACAGACGACCCCTTTGACTGCCGCAACTAGTGTAACAGAACTTTCGGGTGAGCCAAATATCTGGACAAATACGCATAAGGACAGCTTGTTTACCTCCACGCCAAAAACACAAGACAAATCTATGCCCAGAAGAAATTTGAGGAGAAAAAGCCGTCGACCCCCTTCCCCCACAGATGGAATAGTATGGCATAAAGATTTTGAATCAGATGCTTCAGACATGCATAATACAACAAATTTAGACAGTACTAAAAAGTCTGATAAGCACTCTCATAAATTAACTTTTATTAATCTGATAAAAACAATTAAAAATATTATACGCAGTAAAGAATCCTTTCAAGTTAAAATTCAGCAATCAGTATCCATTTTTACAGAATGGCTAACACATAAAATTGTAAGTAGCATATCCATTGACTTTTTTATTGATTTATTTGTTAAAAATGGATGATAATTGTATGAACTTGAATATAATACAATGGAATTGTCAAAGTTTAAGACCTAAATCTCGTTCTCTTGAACTTTATCTTAGTCAAGAAAAAATTCATGTAGCTTTTCTGAGTGAAACTTGGCTAGAGCCTGAGAGTCATTTCAAATTAAGTAACTATAATGTGTTTAGATTGGACAGAGAAGACAGCTACGGTGGTGTTGCTATTTTGACTCATAGCTCAGTAAAATCGGTTGTTTGTGCAACGCAAAGTCGTAATCCTGGCATTCAATTATTGCATGTAAGAATCATGAATTGTCAGCAGGTGGAGAATATTATCTCGGTTTACTGTCCTTCATCCGTGCATACCAGTCAAAATGATTGGGACGCGATTTTCTCTATTGCTACTACAAAAACTCTCATTCTGGGAGATTTTAATGCACATCACCCCAATTGGTCACTTCGTACTAATCAACGAGGCTCCCAAATGTTTGATTCAATGTTGGATTACAATTTTATTCATTTGAACGATGGTAGCATTACTCGGATCAAAATGGTTAATGGGGTGCTGCAGCAGTCTAGCCCTGATATTTCATTTGTGTCTTCGGACTTAGCTTTGTTATTTACATGGAGGACAACTAGTGAATCACTCGGTAGTGATCATTTAATTATTAAGTTACACTGCATTATTAATGTTGACCGTACATTTCAACGTAAAAGGAATTTCAAAAAATCGGATTGGGCATCTTATACTGCATTTATAGACGACCATTTACGAAATTGCATGATTCCATACGAACCTCAGGACGAATACGATTTGTTAGTTAATACTATGCAACAGGCCGCTGAGAAGTATATCCCGTACACTAAAATCCCTCAAGGTATATGTGATAAATTCAGTCCAAAACCTTATTGGTCTGTGGAGCTGTCGAAGGCAGTTGCAGAGCGACGGTTGGCTCTTGGGATATTGAGAGGTTGCCCTACTCCTAGGAATTTAGATGTATTGAAAGAAAAAATCAGTATTGCTCAACGAACAATTCGAAAAGCTCAGTGCCAATCCTGGCAGCAGTTTTGTTCCTCTGTAGATGAAACGTGTTCTGCAAGTGAAATGTGGCGTAAAATGAAGTGGCTGAAGGGTCGGCAGGTCCGTAATTCATGCGTTGAGAAAGATAAAGCTGAACGCCTGCTCAGAGATCTCACTCCAGATTTTGTTTGCCCTTCCCAACCTATTTTTAATTCTAGTAATGTTAAATTGGAATCTGAAATTTTAATGTCTGAATTAGATAATTGTATTAAAAAAACCGATACCGCTCCCGGGTCAGATCAAGTTTCTTTTTCCATGATTAAAAATCTTCCACCTTCTGGTAAGTACATATTACTTTCTATTTATAATAAATGTTTATCCTTCGGTTTTGTTCCCTCGCAATGGCGTCAAATAAAAATAATCCCAATTCCCAAACATAGTAATTTTGATTCTTTACGACCTATTTCATTAATATCTTGTATTTGCAAAATTTACCATGCTATTTTAGCTAAACGAATTGAATGGTTTTTTGAAAATCAATGCTTGTTTCCTGAAGAGATGGTAGGTTTCCGTAAGGCACGATCCTGTCTAGATAATCTTGCGCAGTTGGTGTCTAATGTTCAATTGGGATTTTCTAAAAATCTTGTTACAACAGCTTGTTTTATTGACATAGAGAATGCTTACAATAATGTAGATATTTCTTGCCTGCTGAACACTCTTGATAGGCTTGGGGTTGGCTCTAAAATATGTGCATATCTGTGGTCATTTCTAACAAATAGACACTTAAGGGTGTCAACACATGATTGTGAAATAATAAGACTTACTGGTCGTGGATTAGCCCAAGGAGATCCATTGAGTCCGCTTTTGTTTAACATTCTTACATTACACATTTGTAAAGACGTGGATCGAGCTAATATATCTCAGTATGCTGACGACTTCGTGCTGTACACATCAGACAGTAATTTAGATTTAGCATTTGCAGAATTACGATTAGCGTTACAACGTACTAATGTTTTATTAAATGAGTTAGGTTTAGTTATTTCTCCAAGCAAGACTAAGGTTTGTGTTTTTAAAAAAGGTTGTTTTAGAAGATCCGTTGATTTTAGTTTTGATGAGTATTCAATTAAAGTAGATAAAAGTGTAAAATATCTGGGTCTGTGGCTGGATAGTTCGTTAAGATGGGGTAAACATATTAATGAAACCGCACAGAAGGTGATGAAATTTATAAATTTACTTAAAGTTCTCTCTGGTTCAGGGTGGGGACTCCATCAGAAACATTTGAGACGTTTGTATATTTCTATTATTCGAAGCAGAGTCGATTATGCCAGCTTTTTATATGATAATAGCTGTAAAAGTAAATTACAAAAATTAGATAGAATTCAAAACCAGGCTATGCGTGTTATCGGTGGTTTCATAAGGAGTACACCGATACATGTAATGGAAAATGAATTGTGTCTTCCTCCCCTTAATGTTCGCAGAAGATATTTAGGCAGTAAATTTGTTTTAAAATCAAAGTCATTTCAAGATAGTAAAACTATTAAATTATTAGAAAACCTTTCTCTATATAAACGTTCTAACTACTGGTTACATAAAAAATTACCCTTGCTCATTGACATTCTTTCAGTCTATAATTTGGTTCCAATATACTCAAGCGTCCAACTCGACATGTTCTCTTTAAACACATGGGTAAGTAGCATTAATATTTCAGAGGTAGTGTGTGATAATATTCCTACTATTAGTTTTGCTAAACGTCATTATGACATTTTACAATTAAAAAAATTATGCATGTCTTATATTGAGCAACGATATTCGGGTTATTATAAAATTTTTACTGACGGCTCCAAGTATAATGGTACAGGAGGCGCTGCCTTTCTGGACCCCTTACTTTTAAATTATATGAAGCTTAAGATTGATTCAGATATTTCTATTATGCACATTGAATTGATTGCGATAGCGGAGGCTTTATCCTATGTGCAGTCAATTGGGGGCAACAAGTTTGTCATTTTGACCGACTCGAAAAGTTCCTTGCAACATTTGGCTCGGCATACCTCTCATGTGCGAGGTATTCCGATAGCCTACGTTATATATGAATCAATCTTAAAGCTTCAATCTTCCAAAACTATATGTATCCAATGGATTCCGTCTCATATACAATTAGAAGAGAACGATAGGGTTGACGTGCTAGCCAAACAAGCTTGTGATGATGGAGTGGATTTGAACATTATTCCTCTTTATTCTGACTATTTTGGGAAGGCTAAAAGACAATGTTTAGATATTTGGCAAGAATACTTCGATGAGAGATCCAAAGAGAAGGGGATTTGGTACAAGACTATCCAGCCAGAGATTATAAGAATTCCATGGATTGATTGCCCGTTAAATAAAAACTTATTAACGATAGCCTTAAGACTTCGCTCCGGACATATTCCTTCAAACAAGTTCTCATTTTTAATGAAAAAGGTTTTGTCTCCAAACTGCAATGATTGTGGTGTAGTTGACGATGTCTACCACATTTTAATGGAATGTGTCCGAAACGAAAATATTAGATGCAATGTTTTTGGTCATGGCAGAATCTATGACATTGGACTTTGTAATGCAATTCTTGCTTTTCCATTGTCAGACGAGGCTAGGGTTCTGTATATGCTGGCGGTAAGGTAAATTATTAACAATTTGCCTTACTAATAGCGTGTGTAGGATTTTAACTTTGTATATCTATACATCTATACCTATTCTCCTACCTATGTATTCTTTATTATGTTTTGTTTTTCTGCAATTGGGTGATATGGTCGCTAAGCGACAAAGCCCTTCAAATAAATTTAAAAAAAAAAAAAAAAAAGCCCTATGATGACGTAAAGAGCAAAAACAAAAGAAAGCTAAAAACAACCAAGCAGCGCGACAACTTAATTCATTCAACAGCCGACATTACGTAAATCAGTTGTGTAAGGGCATAAGCCTATACATATAATGTTGAGGATATAGGATAAAGTAAATGTTAAAATGTTAGTTAAAATAATGTTTAATGGAAAACTACACCGTAAATAATGTTCTTAAAAATAGTTAAAAAATGTTGAAAAAGTAATAAAAATGTTATATAAAATGTTAGGTAAAATGTTGCTGGTATGTTTGTACGAGCTCGCGATAAAACGAAGACTCACTTACTTTCGTACGTTATGGTGCAACATTGCTTAAAATAACAAAAATTGCAATACCTATTTCTAACTAAACTAGGCTACGGTACAATGTGCGGATGCTGACCGTACATCTTGGCGGGGCAAGAAAATAATTTTTAAAAATTAACAAAATGTTATAAAAATGTAAATAAAAATAAGAAAATGTAAATTAAAATCAATAAAATGTCCAAATTAAAAAACAAACGAATATATGTTAGATGTTAAACGTATGTGGTGTTGCGTAAGTATTATTGCTGATCCTAGTCAGTTCTATGTCGTCAGTGGATGACGCGGCCCTCAGTGGCTTCGGTGGCGGTGATCTGGTGGACACGCCGGCGCCGGCGACGGCGATGCTGCTGCGTTTACAGTATAAGTAAACTCCTCCCGCGACGACTGCTGACAGGATCAGAAGTCCCATCGATGTGTAGGAAACAATGTATTGATGAACATCGTGTTGCGACATTTCAGTTTGTTCCGTTTGATCTTCTAATTCCTTCAACGAATTATGAAGTTTCTCATAATCGTTTCTTACAAATTGCCTGTTTTGCTGCTCAGTTGATAAATCAATCGGCTGAATAGATGTGAGATTGTTGATGTCCTCCAGATCTATTAGTGGTATTTCTGGGTTGACGTAGATGTTGTTTGTGTAATAAACTTGTGTGTAGTATGTTTCTTCATTGTTTCTGATTATACATCCTTCCTTAGCTTCTAAGATTCCTGTTGAATGTATTGTCTTAGAAGTGATAGTATGTCCTGCACAGATGAGTTGTAATAGACAATCCTTACAGCAGACATACAGCCACGTGTTTGGTTTTTGTAGTGGTGTCCATTTGTTATTACATGTTTCGGACGCATAGATGCATTTTGAGAATGTTATGTTTGTTATTGCGCCAATTTCACATGGGATTTGCTGACTCCTCATGTTACGTGTTGGTTTGTTAAATGAACACACATATGTACTTGGTTCAATTTTTATACAAAGTTCCAAATCACTGCCTGTGAGCTGCATATATGTCTCTTTTCTTATATTGACTGCAATGTATTCTGAGCTTGTTTTCATTACAAGTGAATCTTTGTTGTTTGTTATCATCGGAATAGGTACTGATTGATATAACGTGAATTGAGTGTCGCCTGTTAACGGTAATGTTATTTCTATAATGAAATAATTGTCTAATAATCTAGACTTGACCTCTAATAACTTGTATATGTCGGCCAGTTGCGTTTGCATGTTATCAACAGGAATAGACAGATGTTGTGGCAACTGTCCAGAAATGATGTTGAGTTCCTGAAAGAGCTGGCTTTGCGGTAAGAGTCTGGTGTCCACATGACCATGGTGAATGTTAATGGCTGTGTCTAAAAGCATATGTTGAATGTGGCGGAGTTTAGATGCAATTATTGAAGTTGTTACAGCCATGATGTTGAAGTAGTTCAAATTTTCCTCTTGCTGAACAGCCGTTCCCAATTGCTGTAGATAGCTGTCTGTAGCGTTAAAGTGTCGGGATAAGAGGTTGAACTGCGTATTCATTGCCTCTTCATTTCTCTTTAAAATGTTACTTTGAGCCTCAATTATTGATGTTTGCCCTTTAATCAGGTTCAATAAATGGTCTCTATTTTTATGTAATGTTTCTATGTCCTGTTTGTATTGAATTGCGAAACTTTCGTCTAGTACGCCGAATAGACTGTTCGCAAGGTAGCCTACCCCATTGATAAGGCCTCGGGTGACGCGCCCCCTGGTCTGCCCATGATGTGTTTTCAACATGTAATTGTTATGGTTCAGTTCATTGAGCTCCTGTTCGAATTCAGTCATAATGGTTTTGCACATCGTTTGATAGCTGAATTGCTCACATCTTTCCCCTAGGTGTTTCACAACTCTATGGATGTTTTCTATGCCTTGCCAATATGACGTCATGTTGTAGTAGGTAACGATTTTCCAGTCATCATGTACGCTTTGTAAATTGCCGATTCGGTCAAAATACACTGCTCTGTTTGGTTCAAACGGAGTGACATTTATGACGTCACTGTTTTGTTTTGTGGGTTGAAATAATGTTAATAATGTTATGAGCACACATAGCAGGCTGGAACTTATTTTACCCGATTTGAATCGTTGTTTTTGATTAATGTTATGTTTTGTTGGTTTATATTTTTTCTTACAATTTGTTACAGTAGCGGTGGTGGTGTCAGGGTTTTCCATCTGGGATTCTGGTATCGGAAGTTTAATTAATTTTGTAATTGGTCTTGTTAGTTGCTTACTTGTTTTGACACCTCGGCCTTTGTTCAGTTTGACATTAACGAACCCTGCGAAATCCACCCCTGTGTGGAAGAAAGGGGGTGATTGCGTTGTTCTCTTATTGGGTAAGTCAGCCATCTGTTGATATTGTTTCGATGGTTTAAAACGGCAACACTTTATGCAGCCTTGCAAATGTTTTTTGACAGTATTGTTTCCTCCTACTATCCAATATTTCTGTCTCAATGTAGCCAAGGTTAATCTCGCTCCACCGTGTAATGTTGTGACATGTGCACGATCAATGAGTAGGTTCGTCAGCCTTCTGTTTTTTGGTATGATAACAGGATGTTTGGTTTTTTCAGGTATGTTTGAATATCGTAATCGGCCTCCGACGCGCAGTATGTTATTTTCATCGAGGTAGGGGTTAAGTTTTAGAAGTCCACTATTGTTGCTTAACTTCCCCTTTGTTTTAAAATCTTTGATTTCTTGTTCATAATGTTCCTTCTGTACGTGTTTTATAATAATGTTTGTAGCGCGTCGTATGTCGGCGAGTGTTAAATTACATTTTTCATACAAGCCAGTAGACAAGCCGTTCGTATGATTCGTTGTTGCGTCTTCCTGATGACGATTGTTTCGTGACGTGTTTGTGATGAAACGCGACACCCAAGCGATGATGCGTATTATAGTCATAATACAGCTGTTCTTGTTATGGAGTTGTGTTACAATGTTTATGTTTTGGTCAATGGTCTGTGACATAACAGCATGCACCTTTTTATCTTCGATTTCTGGTGTTTTATATGTTTCAAATGTTTCAGGAATATTTTCGCTGTGAAGCCATTCGGGTCCATCAAACCATAGAGAAAAGTCTTGTAACTGAGAAGGTAGTAGTCCACGAGAAGCGCAGTCGGCCGGATTTTGCTCCGATCTCACGTATTTCCAATTATCGGGGGGCACTATCGATGTTATTTCTTGAACTCTGTTTCCGACGTAGGCCCTCCAACACGAGATATCGCCATTTAGCCAACCAAGCACGATCATAGAGTCCGTCCATGCAGTTACTTTTATGTTAGGTTTATCGAGGCAATGTTTTATTTTCTTCACAAGTTGAGCTAACAGCTGAGCGCCGCATAACTCGAGTCTTGGGAGTGTTTGTTGTTTTTGAATTGGAGCAACCTTAGTTTTAGCTGCTACCAATGCAATATGGGGTTTTTGTGTACCCTTTCGAACCATGCTGTAGATCACACACGAAAATGCTTTTTCCGATGCGTCACAGAACGCGTGTAATTCGCAACCCTTGTTTGTTTCAAGACCAAGACATCGGTTAATTTGAAACGGTTGCATGTTTGCCAGTTCGTATCTCAATGTTCTCCATTCTTTTTCTATTTCATCGGGAACAGCATAGTCCCATTCGGTTTTATACTTCCATATCTGTTGGAATAAGATTTTTGCCTTGACTGTTATTGGGGACAGTAATCCCAGCGGATCAAAAATAGTGAATATATCGCTCAAGATTTGACGTTTTGATGATTTTATGTTAATGTTGTGATTGTTTTTGTGTTCAGTGTTTGTTTGGACTTGCTTCATGTGACCCATTCCTTCGTATTCCTCCAGGAAATCTTTATAATCTCTTGCAAACGCAGGGTTTTTTGACATCTTTCGCTCAAGTTGTTGAAATTGAGCGATGGCTTGTGGTTTGGATGTTCCTAGGTGTTCGGTAAAGTTATCCTTAAGAGGAAGACGAACCTGGTATCTCCCACCAGGCAGTCGTGTTGTTATTTTCTTGTATAACTGTTCGCATTTGTTGTTGGAGTCCATATCATCCTTATTGCCTTGCAAGGACTCCTGTTCCCAGAATTGGGCAAGATCTTGAATATTGTTGACTATTACATGGCAGTTAAATGTTTTGTAATTACCACACACTATCCATCCTAGATGAGTTTGTTGAGCTATGATGGATGACGATTTAGTTTTGATGAGCCCCTCCAATAATATTTCGGAATATATGTCGGCTCCCAGTAATAAGTCTATGTCCTGAGATATGTTAAATTCAGGATCAGCGAGTTGTAAATGTTGTATGTGTTCAAAGTTGCCTTTATTTAATGTTTTACTCGGCAGTTTGTTTGTAATGGACTTCATAATAAGTGCATTAATGTTAATGTTATAATTATTGTATAAGGCTTGGCATTTGAGATGAAGCACACCCTTACACTTGGTGGTGGCTGAAGGACCAACACCTGACACCACAGCACTCATTTTTTCCCGTTTCAACTGTAATCTTTGCGCAGCATTCTCTGTGATAAGGCTGACTTGCGACCCTTGGTCTAATAAGGCGCGTAGAATGATCGTAGTTCCATCAGAAGTCATTGTCTTAACTTGAGCCGTGGCTAGCAACACTTCATTCGAGCTGTCATATGCTACGTGTGTATTTAATTGTTGACCTACATTAGACTTACTAGGTCTCGATTCTGCAAATTCGATTGCTTCATGTAAAATGCTGCTATGCGGCTCCTCGCAGTGTTTGCATTTTTTCTCTGACGTACATTTTTCGCCTTTATGGCTGAAAAGACAATTTAAACAAACATGTAGGTCGTTAGCGGTCTTCAACCTCTCTTCTGGCGACAGGCTTAAAAAATCTCTGCAATTGTAGAGACCATGTTGCATATTACATTTGGGGCAAGTTATAACAAAACCATGAAATGTTTTCTTGTTATGGAATGTTTTCGGCATGTTCTTGGTTTCAACTTGAATGTTTTGCTGTTGAAATTTAGGCTTACTAAACGTCGTGTTATGAACCGTTTTCGATTGAAAGTTTAATTGTTGACTGTTAATGTTACGTGGCCGGTTTGAGTTCGTACTTGACTCCATTGACATAAATTTGATTTCAATGAATTTCAGAAACTCTTTCAGTGTTGGCATGCTCCTAGGATCATCCAAGGATTCCTTAAAGGACTGGCATGTCTCTGAGTCAAGCTTCTGCAACAAAATATGAACCACTAAGGGATCCCATGTCGAGGTATCGAAATGTAGATTTTTGATAGCCTCGATGCACTCAATGGTTGTGTCATGCATTCTTTTCAGCTGGGAAGCCGATGGGATTTGTATGTTGGGTTGGTTCAAGAGAATGTTAGCTTGGTAGGTAAATAATAACCTTTTATTATCGTACCTCTGCTGAAGGATGTGCCAACAAGTTTCATAATTATCGGCACTAATGTTCATGTGTTGTATCAATCGCTCGGGCTCTCCTTTTAATTTTGATTTCAAATGTTGCATTTTTTGAGCGTTTGAGATAAAAGTGTTACGGTGTACGATTTCTAAAAATAAATCTTTAAATGTTGTCCACTGCGCATAGCTGCCGCTGAAAACTGGAAGTTCAATTTTCGGAGTGGATTTTTCCTGGTGTTTATTATCCCATATTTTTTTGTTAATTTGTTCTTTGCTGTATTCATACAGTCTTTCTAACCTGTTATAATCACTTTCAAATGCTTGCATATCGTCTAATATGTTATCAAGCTTCCCATTTGTCACAATTTTGAGACACACATGGCGCATGACTGTCAATGACTTTTTTCCTCGCTTTGTTACTTCTTCACTATATCTATTTCTTGTTCATGTATATTTCTTTTGTATGTGTCTCAGTTGTGTCAAATAAATATTTTTCTTTCTTTCTTTCTTTCTTTCTTTCAATAAGTACTATCGACTTTTTCCCAGCGTTGTGTGATTGTTCTCAATTTATCTTCAAGTTGCCACTTTTCTTTCAAATTTTCAATGTCCATGTTCCGTACTGCTCTCTCAAAGGCTCTGATGTTCGACCGCTGTTCATTCATGATGTCTTTAGTTCGTTGGTCCACAATTTTTTCTTCATTTGAGACGTGTTTAAATCCATCCGCGATCTCATCGCCATCATGTTGTTTAGAAGTTTTCTCTTGAGTACATGTTACGCTACTTTCTCCTTGAAATTGACTGAAAGAACTAAACTGACCATCTTCGATTTTAGCCAATACTCGTTGTTTCGATTTATTTAACATGCACTTCGTCTCTTCATATACCTGTTCCAGACGTTCGTAAACACGTTTCTCGTAGTAAGGCCCAGACTTTTCGCCTTCAATCAAGGATAATTGGGTGTCGTTCTGCTTAAACTCACTCCATAAACCTTCCAGCTTGTCAAGCCTTTCAACGTGGTACTCAAGAGTAGTTTTACGTGAAGAACTATCCTTCATAAAATTTTCTTTGATTCTTTTTATAGCCTCAAGGGTTGTAGACTGAGAGTTAAGTAATTCTTCGTAAGAAGACATTGCTGTAGCTTATTGGTATTTAATATACACAATAAAATCCAATATGTAGCCGAAAAGTAGTTAAAATGGAACGAGCTCACCGGATTTGCAGCTTCCGCCTGATTCTTATACTTCACTGCAATCTGGATAATTATCACCCAACGTCACTGTTCTCACTGTTAATGTTCTGTTCAATGTTCAAATGTTCCCGCGAGTGAAAAACGCACCACGGCACTGATTTTATTTTTAAATGCACGAAGGACCAAAATGTAAGGGCATAAGCCTATACATATAATGTTGAGGATATAGGATAAAGTAAATGTTAAAATGTTAGTTAAAATAATGTTTAATGGAAAACTACACCGTAAATAATGTTCTTAAAAATAGTTAAAAAATGTTGAAAAAGTAATAAAAATGTTATATAAAATGTTAGGTAAAATGTTGCTGGTATGTTTGTACGAGCTCGCGATAAAACGAAGACTCACTTACTTTCGTACGTTATGGTGCAACATTGCTTAAAATAACAAAAATTGCAATACCTATTTCTAACTAAACTAGGCTACGGTACAATGTGCGGATGCTGACCGTACAAGTTGTAAAGTGGCCGGGGCCCTTCGCAAATGGGTTACGAGAATCTTTTTATGGGGCCCATTTGATATTCGTGGTATGATAGCCACATATGCGACGCGGTGCCAAGCACGGGCCCTATGCGAGCAGCTCGTAAACATTACATTATACTAGCAGGGAGTAATCGGAAGGGCTGGCTTTGTACTGTGATGCGGAGATATTGGAAGCTATTTGAAGATATTCATTGGTATTGAGTAGTTGCAGAATCAGACTATATTATATAAGAATTTGCCCGCAGCTTCAGCTGCGTATAATTTGGTTTATCACAAAAAGACGTCGCATACGGAAACTGTGTATCTTCAATGGTTACTCCAGGACATACTCTACTTGTGTACCAAATATCATCCAAATCCATTCAGCCGTCGCGGCGAGATTGAAGGACAAACAAACAAATATCCATACTTTCGCGTTTATAATATTAGTAGGATTGATAAACTCATGGTAGAGGCCAGAGAACCAAAGCGTGTACTAAAAAGAAACCTATCTTCTTCTTCTGTCGTGTCGACATGAGCTACATAATGATAATAGCTCATGTCGTGGTGTAAAGATTAGTCAGAAACCTATAAATCTACACCAGTGTATGCTGATAGTTCAAATGATTGACCTTACAATGATCCTTTAACTGAAGTCTTTTGCTCCGCATTGCTTGCTGAAAATTGAATTAGGGGTTTACTCGCTTCGTTGCATCCCTCGTTTTTAGGATTCCGTACCCAAAGGGTGCCAAACGGCACCCTTTTATACTCTCGTTACGCTGTCCGTCCGTCCATCCGTTTGACTGTCTGTCACAGGGCTGTATCTTTTGAACGGTAATAGGTAGCCGGTTGAAATTTTCTCAGAATATGTGTTGCTATATATGTGTTGTGTTGAATATGTGTTCCGTGTGGTGCCGGACGTTAAGAATTGCACCACCCTAAATCTTCTCACGGGTGTCGTAAAAGGCGACTCAGGGATTCACCAGAGGATGGGCAGCAGCGTTCTCTGAGTATTTAACCAACCAACTGCGATCGCCAACCCGCCTGCCAAGCGTGGCGATTATGGCATATCCCCCCCTTATTGGGGGAGGCCTTGTTCAGCAGTGGACGTCTTTAGGCTGAAATGATGATGATGATGATGACCTCTATCACGACAAATACTAAAAATAATAAAAAATCTGATCGATGGGTGGTACGGAACCCTTACTGTGTTGGTTTGACTCACACTTGGCCGGTTTTCTTCATTCATTCCCAAAATAAGAAAAAATAGAAAAAAAAATAAGAAAAAGTGAATAAGAATAAGAATAATTTATTTCGCAAAAAATACGGGTCCAGACAGATAGATAAAGAGTCACAGTTAGTTTCCACATATTTTGCCATAAGTGGCACGCAAAAAATTTATAACAATAATAATTAAAATCAGATTAACATAACGTAACCAGCCCATTACTGTCCCACTGCTGGGCACGGGCCTCTTCGCTGAAAGAAAATTAAATCTATTAAAAATAAATTACAAAGCTTTTTGCCCTACGTGTGCAGTATAATATTGCGTTTAGGGGCTGCCGCGTATTTGTAGCGCTTCCGGGATGTTCGCTGAGGCGAGGATTGACGGTTATCATGCCATCATCCGGAAACGGTGTGCCTCGAACCTTTGCAGAATGCATTCCAGCTCCCACAGCATACTAAGCGCATTGTGCGACAAGTGGGATTGTCCAATGTTGCGACAGTGGGTAGGGCTTCACACGTCTAGTGCGAACTACCTGTTTTAACTTTCAACAAAATTTATTAATTTCAAGTTACTAACATTAGGTTTTAGGTTTTCTTTTGTTTTTACTAACACTATATGGATCTACTTGTATCTGAAATAAAGATTTTATTATTATTATAATTAATATTAATTCAATCAAATCTGTTTGTAAAGTCTCAAAATTGACTTGCAAGATTTGGAGCAGATATGTTACACAGACAACGACGCAGGCTAAATAAAAACTTTTTGTTAAAAATCAATAAAATTTTATACTGTTGGACTCAATTACTATCAACTTACATCTCAAACTGGACAACATACCGAACATTGTATTAATATTTTTATTCGCATGAGCAACAGCGGTATTTGGTTTATTTATGCGAAATTACAGCGGTCATAGTGCTCCAGTATTACAGCGTTTTGCATGATATGGCTTGTGTTCGTGCCCGAGTGTGCTCGCACTCCTACTCATATACTCATATTCATATACTCACATTCATACATGCTCGTGTACGATAATCTCGGGGAACACTTTAGCGTTTTGTGGTCTCACCTGGTTTATATCTTTAATTTCGTTCGCTTTACTGATGCTAATATTAGACGGTTGGTGAAGTGTGAATGGGATAGAACTAGCTTATTATATCTCTCTACCCTGTATACCAATTGCTTTGTTAGACTGTACAAGTACAAAGTTCATCAAATGCCAGATGGTTTCGAAGTATTTCTAAACTAAACTTAGTATTTGAAAACTTAACTATCAAACAATACGCGTATATTATTTAGTTTAAATAATATACGTGTTTATATTTGTGTTATTTTAATGTGTATTTGATTTGTGGGGATGCTTGGGGGAGGCCTAAGTCCAGCAGTGGACCTCTTTCGGCTGAAATGATGATGATGATAATAATATGTAGTGATCGCGAAAACCTAAAAAAAAATATGATTTTAATGGATGTGTTTATGCCTTCAGTAACCAAAATTTTTAGTGTATGTTCGTTAACTGTTTTTTTTTTATCTTTTTTGTAATGACTACCACGATTAGTTATCCATTTTTAGGGTTCCGTACCCGAAGTATGCCAAACGGGCCCCTATTACGCTCGCTACGCTGTCCGTCCGTCCATCCGGCCGTCCGGCCGTCCGTCCGTCCGTTCGTCCATCCGTCTGTCCATCTGTCTGTCACAGGGCTGTATCTTTTGAACGGTAATAGGTAACCGGTTGAAATTTTCTCAGAATATGTGTTACTATGAGGTGTATCACGACAAATAATAAAAACAAAAAAAGTCTAAAACCAAAGGGGGTCCCCATACAAAAAACCTCCAAAAACAAGTTTTTTTTTTCAACGTTTTTGTTCCTGCTCAATCTTGAAAACGTTAATACATACCAAGGTCAAACTTGGTCTGATTATGGTGCATACTATGTAGTTTAGCAACAAATACTAAAAACATGGCAAACGTAGACATATGTGGTGGTACCTACGTAAGAAAGAGATGTAAAAATTCACATTTCGCGTACGTCGTTAATGTCTTTTGATAAACTCTCGTAAATTAAATCAGTTTCTATGGGGTATCAGGTCGATGGGTGGTACGGAACCCTTACTGCGTGAGTCCGACTTACACTTGGCCCGTTTTATTACCATTTTATTTATTTTGTTGGTCCGAATAATCTCTAAGTTTGTCCATGTATCTTTGAAAATATTACAGCCGAAAAATAAATGCCAATGCATTTTCAATAAGCAGTGACCGAAAATTTTTAGGCTTCAGTGTAGGCCAGGCGCAGCTATCGAAAAAGTAAACTGAGAGCTAGCTCAGCTCGTGCTAGTTGAAAGGTGTTGATTAGTTTCGGTTTCATGAACACGGAAACAGTATTTGCTAAAGCTTTTGTCCAATATTGAAACGAATGAATTGAAATTGGGAACAATGTGTACGTTCGGCAAATTGGTTTTAGAATTTGGGACACATAATTTTCTAACTGTATCGGTTTCTGTTTTGCATACCTTTATTAAGTAATCGAAACTAGTGAATTTGTGTGCAAAATGCAATTTCCCACAAAAATAACACCTAATATATTTTTATTGTCATCATTTAATCTAAAAACTGCAATAGACAATATCAGGAAGACAATTTTTGTAAGAAAATCATAGGTACGGTCAACCGAATATAAATGGTATATAACCATTATAAGAGGAACTGGATCAGTATGTAAGTTTCATATAAGATAGGCTCTGCTTACACCATAGATCTTAGAATAACTACATATAGAAATCGAGTCCTCATGCACAATTTTAGGCAATTAAATTGCAGCCAGAAATGGCTTCGTTTAGTACAGTGTAATGACGGGCGTTAGGTATCTAATTAAAGACGACTTGTCGGGTCCAATACGTATAATATACTCTCTGTTCTTACAAGCTACATACACTTAAATAGGGAAGAGGTGCGTCACACACCACACCTCCCCCGTTTTTTTTTAAGAAAAAAAAAATACAATTCCATTTTTTTTCTTGCTTCAAGTTTAAGTACCTACAAGATATCGAATTCACAAAATAACCAAGTTGTAAGTATAGTTTTAACATGAAATATAGAATTTACAAATTTATGTAGTTACGATATAACCAATTTAAAACATTTTTATTGAATATAGAACCTAGATGCTTTTGGAAGAAAAATTTAAAATATAAACTTTGTTTTGTGTACAACACGAAAACAAAAATGATTACAGTGATTTGACATTTAGTATGGAACAAAAATACTATTACTATAAAATTATTAAAACAATAACTAAGTGAGTACATAATAAATTTATGTAACACGATTTTTACCAATAATAACATGTTATGTCTTATATTATAACAAATCTGTTGTGTATACTATATTAGTAGACACTGTTTGTTTCCTTACATAACACGTAACCTACCGATGCACTGTTGACAATACCTAATAAAATAATATTAATTTGAAATAGTTGGTTGTACTGTAAATACTGTAATATTAAAAAACAAATACTGTCTAAATAAACTGTTTGTCTAGGTACTAATCTTCTCTTTATAAAAAATATAACATGTCTTCTTTTTCAAACACCCTTACCATGAATTAGAATAGACTCAGTTTCTTGAAAATATTTATTACATTTATGTATTTTGTAAACAACTATAACAATCTCATATTCTTCACCCTCACTTCTTATTTTACCCTTACATCAATTTAAAAAAAAAAACAAACGCAGCTTACGTTATATCTAGTCATAATCCTTCTCACGGCATGGTACACATATTTTCATTTTGGACCGGCCGGTCATTTTATCATTATTTATTTATCATTGAGGTACCTTTTTCTTTATAAGTCGACTTTTACGACATTATCATTTTATTTCTTTTTTTATAAGGTCCAAGATTTAAGACATTTGTCTGCAACAGTTCTCACGGAGGAAGGCTCGTTCGCACCATGATCGAATCTGAAGGACCTGACCTTATTGTGTACCACGTTTTTATACGTCGCTTTCAAAACATAACATCTAAAACATCTCATCCAAATTGAATAATTTGGTATGCAAGTGCTCCGCCGCTCTCGGGTGATCAGTCCGGTGACGTGTCAAAGCCTTATATACCAAATCATTCCCTTCTGCTTTTAATACAATCCTTTAAACATGCCAAAACATTCTTTCAAAGTTACATCATCATTTTCAGATAACTGTACTTATAACCTATCCATTACCCTTATACTTTTAAATAGGAAAAGTACCTAGTGACACTCTATGAAAGGTGACAAAAGATATTTAATACAGTCCCTATTTCATCATTCCCAAAAACAAAACCTAACCACTCGTCAATACTTCTAGCAAATACTTATAAACATTATTATAATCAAAACTTTCAGTTACATTGTTGATATTATTTCATAACATTAGGTACCATATCGCTCAAAGTAATTTAAACAAAGAACATCATCGGATTCAGATTTCAACACCTTAAAAATGCAGTGTGTGCGTAACTCACACCTGCCTGACATGGGAACGAATCAAATAACAAAATGTTGCTTATCAACAACTTACTTACCTATTGTTTTGCATTTTTGCATGTTACAATAAAATACTTGATTACAAAAACATTATCACTTTAGAATTTAAAAAAAAATATACAATATTTGCTACTCAATATACGTAGGTACCTATTACTGTTGTAATTTTTAACATATTATTGGTATAAACAAATTTAAATCCTGCATTTAAAATTATGAAGAAAAAAAAAAAACCACAATGGCAAGCATTATTTCGCTACAACAAAACGAAAAAATATCCAGTCATGGTGACATCATTATAAAAATCACTTGTTCAAAATAAAAAGTAAAAGTAAGGTATACACACTTGTTTTAAGAACTATATATTTTATCTATTTATTTTTGCTATAAGTTATACCTTAAGAGAAAAATTATACGGAACTACACAAAAATTAACATATATTTTGAATAAGAGGCAAAAAAATTAAATAATTAAAATGCATGCGCAGTTACCCATATACTTGTATAATACTTACGGAAACTAGGACACTTGGTGCTGGGCTAAGTACCTACAATAGTAACTAATAATGGCAATGGAAATGCTTAGTAAAATAATATATGAAAGAACACTAGATAACGTAAACGTTACGTTATTATTATTTTTATTCTTGCTGATATCTACGTAAATTACTTTCTTTAGAACCTATAATTTGTCAACAGGCATCCTAATATATGAATTAAAAATACAGTACTGTCGTACCTACTTAAATTTAGTTACTTTACATACTATATACCCATTATTAAAATTAAAAATGTCCGCGGCATTATAATAAAAATTGTGGGCACACCACCGGCTACATCACCACTATTATTGATCACCACACACAAAGACACTTTTCAAGATAAAGTAGGGTGGTCTTCTGTCCGCTTTCCAACATTGCGGGCTCATCTCATGCTGCATCCATACGACCAGGCCTACCGAGACCTCCCAAGGACGTCCACATGGTTTTATGCTATTTTCCACTCTCACAGCAAAAGTTCGTCTCATAAAACGTCCTCTAATTCCTTGATTCGGCCTTTGACACAGCCAATCAAGTCAAGCACTTTTACATCACATTATACATGCCTAGCAGCGCTGCCCATAAGGCAGCACTGGCAGGGTCGCCATGTAATGACGGGCGTTAGGTATCGAATTAAAGACGACTTGTCGGGTCCAATACGTATAATATACTCTCTGTTCTTACAAGCTACATACACTTAAATAGGGAAGAGGTGCGTCACACACCACACCATGTAATGACGGGCGTTAGGTATCGAATTAAAGACGACTTGTCGGGTCCAATACGTATAATATACTCTCTGTTCTTACTTTTTTTTTTTTTTTTTCGAATGGGCTCTCGCATTTGGGACCGAAGTCCCATCCCTGCTTAACCGGACTTAGTTGGCGGAGAGTCCCATGTGGGACTCCATTCGCCGTGTGGGACTCCATTCGCCGCTCTCTGTTCTTACAAGCTACATACACTTAAATAGGGAAGAGGTGCGTCACACACCACAACAGCTTACGCGCACCTATGTGTGTGTTAGTAAACATTTTACGTGCCGCTTGCGGGCACACATCTATTGTTTTTGTGCTTCAAGTTTGAACGGAAATTTTAATGAAACTAACACTCTTAAGTATTATTACTCTAAGCCATCGACATTATGCGCTTGACTGATCTATCTACTAAATCAATAAAGTTCGATAAGCTTTAAGTTATAGCATAGAATACATAATAGCAAAAATATGAGATCAATTAACGTTGCTCATAGCACTTAGTTTTTAAAAATTGCTTTATATCACTGTTATTTCTATCACAAAGTCAAGATTGCCAAATGCAAATAATTGTACTATGACCACAAACAGTAAAAAATATAGACGAAGTGCTGTGAACAATCATAATGAAGCCAAAAAACCTGCCCCCCTAGCCAAGTTGACAATCTACAACAACGCAAAACAACGCTAATAGAAAACAATCAAAATGTATGGGAATGACATATCTCAACGAAAAAGTCATTCGTACAATCAAAATGTATGGGAATGACATATCTCAACGAAAAAATCATTCGTTGAGATATGTCATTCCCATACATTTTGATTGTTTTCTATTAGTGTTGACGATTGTAGATAGTCAACTTGGCTAGGGTCTGTGCTCCTTCGTGTACAGCCAGCGCTCAGGCACACACCATGCACCTGCAGGATATTTGCTTTCGCGATGCTTACTGGACGATGCCGCGACATGTGTACTGAGAGGGTGAGAACGGTTTGAGGTGCATGTGTGTGCATGAGCGCTGGTTGTACACACGGCTACACATCAAGCTGTACATTTCCAGTTTATGCTGACCTCGCATTGTATAGGTTTTCCGTACAATGCGAGATCAGCTTATACTGGAAATGTACAGCTTGATGTGTAGCCGTGCGTACATGAAGGAGCAATGTTTTTTGGCTTCACTATGATTGTTCGCAGCACTTCGTCTTACACACTTTTTGGACTCGAAAATGTAACTCTGAACTTACATAAAGTAATAAGTACATTATTGTCCCACTGCTAGGCATGGGCCTCTTTTTTGAATGAGAACGTTAAGGCCTTAGTCCACCACACTGGCCTAGTGTGGATTGACGGACTACACACACCATCGAGAATTGTATGAAGCACTCTCACTCAGGTGTGCAGGTTTCCTCACGATGTTTTCCTTCACCGTTAAAGCAAGTGATAATCAAATTCTGATACGTACATGAATTCGAAAAGTCAGAGGTGCGGGCCGGGTTTGAAATGAGACCCTCCTGCATGGAAGGCGAGCATTCGACCACACTAGGCTACCATTGCTCTAAACTCTGAACTTCTAAGTCCATATTTACTGCCATACAAAACAGATAACTATTCCTTTTCTATATTCGTTGACCCCCAAATCACAGAACCACTTGTTCCCATCGACCGTGCCAAAATTATTGACTGTGAGAGGCGATTGTGTAACAAAGAGAGGTAATATTTCATCCCTCGTCCCTGGGGGCTGTCCACGGGAAGTTATATCCTTAGTAAGCTGCCTTAGAAGAAAGTTCGTCACTATCCGTTTAGCTGGTGATTTTGTTATAACGTACATACATGCATAATGTTGCTTACCATGTTTTCAGAGTACAAGTTGCTTTTGAGGTGTTAAGTGTTTCGTTTTAACTTTATTAAATAACCTGATTTTGCCCGCGGTTTCATACGCGTATATCTCGGCTTATTACAGAATGACAGTTTATCACGCATCCCTCGGGAAAGTTTTATTATTCCGAGAAAAAATGTTTTTAATTAATCCGGGTTTTGGTATATACCAGGCCCCTCAGAAAGTATTGCGAAAAAAAGTTTTTATATATGGGAGACTGGCCAGTTATAATGTTTTTCGAAAATATGATTATTTATAAGTAAAAATAAGTAAGTTCCAATTTCAAAATTTCCCTCCACATTTTTTGCGAGTTAATTCAAAGTATTGTGTCTCACTGAAATATGGATCTGCGCCGGGAACATTTTAGAGCTATGATTTTATACGATTTCAAGTGTCGCCTGAAACCGGATGAATCGTACGATAGACTTCAAATGGCATTCATGGATGAAGGCCCTTCCAAGGCAACCGTGTATCGTTGGTATAACGAATTCAAGCGCGGTCGACCAACTTTGGGGGATGACGAAAGAAGCGGTCGCCCTTTGACGGCTGTTACCGAAGAAAACGTGCTAGCAGTGAAAAATTTAATCCAAGACAATAGGCGAATTACATATCAGGAGATTCAACACATATTGATGATTGGATCGGGAAGCGTTCACGAGATTCTACACAGCCATCTTCGCGTGAGGAGGATAGTATCACGCTGGGTGCCGCACAACCTCACCGATGCTCAGAAGCAGGCCCGGGTGGAATGGTGCCGTGATATGCTTAACAAATTTGAAGCAGGCTCGTCTCGGCGTGTTTACGACATCGTTACAGGTGATGAGTCCTGGATTTATCAATACGACCCAGAAACCAAGCGCCAGTCGACTGTTTGGGTGTTTCAAAATGAGCCAACGCCTACCAAAGTGAAGCGATCTAGAAGCGGGGGTAAGATTTTGATCGCTAGCTTTTTTAATTTGACTGGCCACTTGGTATCAATTCCCTTACGGGATCAAAGAAGCATTAATGCCGAATGGTATACTACCAAATGTTTGCCAGAAATTTTCTCTGTTATAAGCAACAAGCGACCAAACACAGGGCTCCGCGGGCTACTGCTCCACCACGACAATGCACCTGCGCACACCGCACTCAAAACGAGGGACTTCCTGGACAGCACGCCAGTCAAACTCCTGGGTCACCCTCCTTACAGCCCTGATCTAGCACCGTGTGACTTCTTTTTATTCCCAAAAATAAAAATAAAACCGACTTCAAAAACCTTAACTAAAAAGTAAAAAATAATCATTGTATGTATTTTAAAATCTTAACTTAAACAACATTTTTAAGGCGGCGCGTGGTTGACCCTTTGCGTCATGTAATGTACAGTCGAGCGCAATATCTATAGTAAAAACAGTTTATGTGAACGTACATGAAAATCACGCGCCGCCTTCAAAATGTTGTTTAAGTTAAGATTTTAAAATACATACAATGATTATTTTTTACTTTTTAGTTAAGGTTTTTGAAGTCGGTTTTATTTTTTGTTAAAAAGTTTTTATTTCATACTTTTTAGTTGAGGGTTGATTCATAAATGTTTATATAACCAATTTGAGAATATATTTTTATTAACCTTTGCTATCCCACTGCTGGGCAAAGGTCTCGCTCATGTTCTTCCAAACGTCCAATCACTATCGTGAAAAAAACACACGCATATCGGCCAAGAATTCTCAGAATGAGGAACCAATGAGCAGATCATCTAGATACGCAAAGCTAAAATAAACGGATTTATTGAAGCTGGTTAAAAAACTACTTAACCTAAGTCAATAAAATTTATATGGGACCACCGCGCGGACTTTCTCTACCAAATAAAAAAACAACCACGTAAATCGGCCCACAAATCTCGGAGTAATCGGTGTACATACATGAAAAAAAAAAAAAAAAAAAAAAAAAAAAAAACCCGCGGAATACATAACCTCCTCCTTTTTTTGAAGTCGGTTAAAAAATCAGCTCAAAGGGATACAATTTTCGTCGCCGGAAGATGCGCTGGCTGCGTTCGAGCAGGCTGTAAACGAGGTGTCTGCGGCGGACTGGAAAAAGTGTTTTGAAAACTGGTTTAGGCGCATGAATCATTGTATAGAGGCTGGTGGAAAGTACTTTGAAAAGATTTGATAAAAATATATGTACGTATAGAACAATTTTTTTTAGTTTCGCAAAACTTTCTGAGTGTCCCACGTATGTGTGCCAAATTTCATCCAAATCCTTACTGCTGTTTCAGCGTGATTCTTTCTTTTTCTTTTTCGTGTCGACATGAGCTACATAATAATAATAACTCATGTCGTGGGGAAAAGATTAGCCAGTCAGCAGGTTGGTAGCGTGATTGATTAACAGACATTGAAATACAAACTTTAAAAATATTAGTAGAATTTATTTATAGATGAACGCCGAAACAAATTAAGGTTCATCAAATGGTAAGGTTACAAATAAATTTTATATTTTATTAACGCGGGCGTTAGTCAGACACCATACATCATAATTTATTATTTTAAACAAATACTGTTTTGGTGTACCTACTTACAGACAAAGACGTGTTGCTGGACTTGCTGGGGAGTTTGTTGCGCCGCTTCTTCTTCCCAGCTTAAGCATTAGGAAGCGGTGAAGGGCGAGCGTTTTTTAGGGTCTGTCTATGTATGACAGTCGAAAAGAACTAGTTGAAACGAGTCCACTTCGAATCAATAATTTTTTATTTGATTTGATGCCGCTCAACCCTATTCAGGAATCTACACGATACCAAACACAATGCCACACCCACTATCAACAGAACATTATGCGTAAATACAATACGCATACCGTGATCTTACATCGGTATAGAAAGAAGTTTTAGTGTTCACTGTGGCTTAGAGGCTAAAGCTCTGGCGTACTGAGCCAGGAGTAGCAGGTTTGGATCCTGCTCGTAAGCAATTTTTTCTTTCCAAAATTTAATTTATATCTTTAGAATTTTATTCGCTTCGCATGAGTGTATAAATGCGTTTAAAATAATGAGTTTTGATGATATATCGGTTACAGTATTTGATATGAAACAGTTGACTTATACTAAAATCATTAACTTGACTCCCTGGCTCATTGAAAAATTGAGTCTTGGGATTTATCATTTCAGCCGAAAGCTGTCCACTGCTGGAAATAGGCCTACCCCAAGCATATGTTGGGGGGATATGCCATAATCGCCACGCTTGGCAGGCGGGTTGGCGATCGCAGTTGGTTGGTTAAATACTCAGAGAACGCTGCTGCCCATCCTCTAGTGAATCCCTTAGTCGCCTTTTACGACACCTACGAGAAGATATATAGGGTGGTGCAATTCTTTACGTCCGGCACCACCAGTCTTGGCATTAGAAAGAATAAATTAATCATCACTACAACAAAGAGTTTTTTTTTTAATTTATTGATGTTTTTATAACTATTAAACAGAATAAGAATCAGGATACTCAGTCAACTTACAAACATGTAACATACGAAAACAAATTATGATTGTAACTTTTTTTTCTTAGAAGAAGCCGAGATATTTCTCATTTCAACAGAACTTCAAAGATAGGACAGTTCCAGTTAACAGGCATAGCCGCGGGCGATCGCTATCCAATACATATCCCGTCTATATTCATGTTCTATATATTGTATTATTTTCTATTTCGGGGGACAAGCGTCACAGCCGCAAATACGTTCTGATAAATCACGAAATATTGGTGGGTTCACCTTCCATATTCAATATCGAGACCTTAACACACCACTGGAAAACCAACCCTAGAAACGCATCATAAGGTTGAATTTTCAATAGAATTGGTACCTTGTATTATTGTCTAGCTAGGGCTGCCACGCACTATGAATATGTTAGGTGTTACGCTACTTTCTGTCGGGATATAGCCGCGACATGTGTCGAACGAGCTTGTATTTGTTTACACCGTAACTTATACTGTCATTTTCCTTTGATAATACGTGTGACACATGCAATCTTGGGAGATTTGTTTCTGGTGACCTTTAGAGCATAACTAGATACCTATAAGTCTGTGGTCTGGTGAGTCGAGGTTCGGTCTGCTGATCACGAGTTCGTGGTTTCGATTCCCACAGGACACCAATATTTGTGTAATGAACATAAGTTTTTAAACCATTAAACCATTTAAACCATTTATTTTGCCACACATACACAAAATATACATATTACATGCAAAGGTAACAGGACAAATTAATGAGAACACAACATGCATACAACATAATATGTGTGTGTTTGTGTTGGTTTGGATGTTTCTTATGTAATTTAAGTAGTATTTACAAAAAAAAAGTATACAGGTGTTATATCCATTGTCTAGTACCCATAGCACAAGCTCTGCTTAGTTAGGGGCTAGATGGTGCTGTGTAAAAATGTCCCAAAAATATTTATTTATTTTTCTCAAACATGCCTGGAAATTCGAACATTATTTTGACAACCTTCTTTGAGATAAATCGAAATTGCTGTACTGGTCAAATATATGCGAGCAGCGGCCAGCAATATTGTATGAAAATCCTTATTTGTCCTATTTAGCGGCCAAATAAATTTCCATGTAAACTCATATCATATCTATCGTGTAATTTAAAAATAGAACGAACTTTTTACTCTGAAAAATAGCATAACAAAGATTTTATTAAAATTTAGAACTGGCTTGCAAATAGAGCTGTTTAAAGTAAAAATTGCTGTGTTTTGTCATTGATTTTAGAATTTACATAGGTACTACATAGTCTGAATTTCCGCGCATTATTTGAGAAAAGTACTATACATGCCTTGGCCGCAACCAGGCATTGATGGACTCACGTATGTGTGGCTCGGCTTCGCCTCGGCCCACATTTTCATGTTCGTCCATCAATGCTCTTGTTGCCGGCCACAGCAGTAATGTACTATATTTTACACTTTGACAAGATACCTAATTTTACACCTACATGTATTATTAGTAGGTTGAAGGCGAAAATATATATTAACAGCGTTAAAATATAATATTTTTTTTGGGATGCAGAATAGCAGATTTAATACCTGCTGTGCCAAATTCACAGCACAAACTTTTATTTTTCCCGACAAATTGTTTCCCCGTAACAATTTGAATTTTAGTTCGGGCTCTGAAACTGGTATTTGTTACGAGTTTTTTGGTCTACTATTTTTTGTACTATTTGGAATAAATCTAGTCAATTTGTACGTAAAATGACGACGCATAAGCAAGAATTTATTGCTGTGAGTGATAAAAATATGACATTTTAAAATTGACAATTTATTAATAAGCAAATAAGTAGGTATTACGTCATAAAAAGAGGTTTCCTATATACCTACCGGTAAATGTATTGAGCAAGATGGTACCACTGCGCCTGTTAGTGTAATAACATAAAGGTTAGAATCGTATAAATCAAACACTATAATATATATGTTCAAGTTATTTGCTGATAACTTTATCCATAGATAGATAGACTAATCTAGTTTAAGTATTAGTAGCAACAAAAATATAAAAAATAGCGAGCTTTCTATTGTGAATAAAACTTTATTATTTGCGAAATAATGATGTATTCATTGATTCTGATAAACTCTTCTCTATCTAAGAAGAGCCAGCAATAAGACAGTAATAGACAAATTATGTTTATGTTTATTTATTTATACAGCTTCGTTACAAGCTGCAAAACAGTAATAGACTGATTATGTTCATGTTTATTTATTAAAAAAAACAGAAACAAACTACCAAAACTATCAAAAGTCCTAAAAGTGGTTTGTTCAGAATCATCAGGAGATTGAGACAGAGACTCATTGATTGCCTTATTAATAACCCAGTGTAATTATAGTTAAGTCGAGGGTCGATTCCCAGGTCGGGCAGAAGTTTGGATTTATGCCCTTTATACGGCATAATCCCTGTTACTTCTTAGTTTTAAATGAAAATATAACTTATTTTAAATGCACCAATCTAAGTAAAACTTTTGACTCTATATCTTAAACCACATCTAACAAAGAATAATAACTCTCACGCCTTATTTTCCTCCGTTGTTTGGTTTGATCTCAAAACTGCAAAGTAAGTGGTAAAGCGACAGCTTGCCTCACTTTGCTAACTTAAATCGAACATCAGCAACACACGGGGCTCCATTTTACCGCCTCGTAAGAGGAGATAAGAAACTGAATATATACAGTGTAAGGGTGGGAAGAGACTACTCGCCAGACTACGCAAATTATAGCGTGAACGCATCAACAAGCCAGTGATGAAGTAACGAAGTTTCAGACGTTACTTGTATACAGGGTCTCATCACAAAGCTTCATGAAAAGAAAGTATTTTAAATAATGGAAAATATGAAATTTGTGTTTAAGTCATCATTTTATTTGAGAAAAAAACTAATACTGCATTTAAATATTCTTCAAAAGTGTATTTTCTAAGCCAGGGATCGAACTAGCAGGAACAGAAAAAAAAACTATCTGAATTTTTATGCTACCAATTTAATAGGGTAAATAATAAGTATTAAATATCTCAAACACACATTGTGTCTTATACCAAAGGAAAAAGTCATACAAGCGTTGCATACAAGCGCTTTCTTCCCGCTGCTGAATTTAGAAACCCAATTAGCTCAATTTTTTCAACCGCAATGTGTGCTAGGCTTCATAAACAAGCAATAATCTATGAATAGTTAAGAATAGTGGGATTCTGGTTCGGTTCCCGTGTCGAGAAAAGTGCAATTGGTTTTTTTTTCATGAGAATGAGTTACCCAGTTGAGTGAACTGGCTAGGAGGGAGATCTATGTCCAACAGTTTAGGTCTTTCAGCTGATATGATGATGATGATGACTGAACTGATTGACTGATTTAATTAACTGACTCCTGGGCACCACATAAATGTACTATACTGAATATGCTTTTGATTAGATGAAATGATTAGGAAATTTTCAGTAGCAGCCCAGAGTCTGGATTTGTGCCCGGTTAATCGCAGTAGGCTCGCACCCTATTACATGGGACTTATAAAATAACTGGCGAAATTTAGGTGTACTATAGACCTCTACCTGAAGAAATGAATATATCAGAGGAAGTCTGAAATTGGCGACAGTAACAGAAAAGTTGAAAGGAAATTGTTTGGGTTGGTATGGACATGTGATGAGGAGGGATCAAACGCATGTTACTAAGAGTGTGAAGAATATGAATGTTCTTGGATGCAGAGGGAAAGTTAGACCAAAGAAAAGGTGGATGGATTGCGTGAAGAATGATATCAATGAAAATACAGTAAATGATGAGATGACCAATAATTTGGAACCAGGGCAGGAAGATAAAGAAGGAATATAGGCATGATGCTATGTATGCATGTATAAGATAATTCATCTTACTTACTTTCTAAACGAACCGAACTAAAATCTAAGACACAATGAACTTCTAAATGCAATTAATTTAATCTGGCCTGAATGTACCATTGTCTCAGTCACAGGCCAGGGCTTAGGACTTATTCATTAGGATCATAGAACAGTAACTTGTTTGCCAGACTATTGTCGGGGTGTTAATTAAGTGATGTCTGGACTGACCTGTGACTGGCGACGCGCCCGACATTTGTGTCAGAATGTTATAAGGTCATTATGTTAAAATTGGAGACATGTTAAGTAAATAAATAAAAGCTTTGAATAAAATTAATCGTAGTGTCATGCGGACTCTTTTAACCTAAATCTACATTAAGTAAAAAGCTTTTATAATGATAGCCTTACCATAAGAAGCTTGGAAGCCTTTATAAAAACGAGTCAAAGAGTACTTCTATCTCTCTTTAACCTAAAAGGTTGCCTTTGTTAACAATTAAAATACAAGTGTAAGTACATACATATGCTACACGAATTATAAAAAAAACTTTTATTGTATATTATATTATTAAAGTTAATTGGGTTGGTTGGGGAACACGATCTGTTTCTCAAAGGGATGCTGCTGACGTCACCAAAACGTAGGTGGAAGTTAAATTCGATACCACGAGCAGTGTTTTCGGTAGCTTAGTGGCTAGAGCACTGGCGTACTGAGCCAAGAGTTGCAGGTTTGAATCCATTACTTGAGCGATTTTTTTCCACAATTTATATGTATAGTAGCCGGCACGAGTCGTGAGCACAGATGGACAGTAGTGGGGGCAAGTTCGCGCATGTACACTTTCGACCAAAATTATTTAGTATCTTTGTTCACTAAATTTCACCGTAAGCGTTTTATAAGGATTATGGGTAGTTATAGAAAATACAAACTTTCTCGAATTTCACCCATATTATGATTTTGGGACTTTCTTTTTACGCACAGATAAATAAACAGAAAACATTTTGACTTTTAATTTATTTTTTACTATTTAGTTATCGATGGACAGGTTTTTTTACTCGCATTCGTATTCTCAGCAAATCCTTTCATTTGATACCCATATTGTACAAAATTTCAGCTCAATAGGTTGAAGATATCTGCTTCAAAATTGAGTAGCAAGATTCCACTCTAACAAATATGTTTACATACGTACATACATTGCAAGTTAAATACAATCTTATAATAAATATAGGAAGATGAAGAAGAAAAAAAAAACAAATTTTAATTCAAAACATTAAACACTCAAAAATCAAAATATAAATTAATTACAACAAAAGAAAAATAAACGTTTTTAAATTCGAAAATGCGAGTCAATAAAGTTGAACCGAAAGTGTACGATAGCCGAATGATACCTAATTGTCCAATAGACGACGAGCATAGACTGTCGACCAATCGCGTAAATGCAATGTTCGGCGTTGGCACCCCGCGCTCCTGTCTTTCCACCAAACAGATCTATAAATGAACTTCTGCGCAGGTGAAGTGTGTGCTCACGACTCGTGCCGGTATCTGTATGTTAAGTAAGTTTATTTAATGTGTATATGTGGTTCTTTTGTTTGTTTGGCTTTAACAATATGTCACTTTTGTTTTTACACACTATTGTCTACATTTCTTCTCTTAAATTCTTCACTAGCCTGCTAGAACATAACTTAACATCACGACTATATTTCCTCAAAGGTGTGGGCAGAGTTGTATAGTACACCCACATTTCGCAAGTTATGTTATCAGTCCCATGTAATAGGAGGTGAGCCTATTCACATTAACCTGCTGCTGTTAGAAGAAATTTATTTATGACATAAGCAGTGCCAATGTATATTTTAGTCCTCAAATATGTTACCTATTATAATACTATGTATGCACAAAAATTGTTGAATAAATAAATATTACAGAATTTTTTTGAATTCACCTATAAAACGTAGTGATTACCTATACTATACAATCATGGTAACAATATATTCAATACACCTTCACAAATTTTATTTTATTTATTCAGGGACAATAAACAGCTACAATACATATGTTGGTATATAGAAAAACTTACTGTTAGTTGTGTTTACAATATTGTAGCCCACTACATTATCCACATATTAACAAAAAATGTAAGGCAAATAGTGCCACTAAAAGAGCATTACATCTACTACTATTATAAAATTGTTAAATGTCAGTTGTCTGTTTGTTTGTTTGTTTGTTCCAGCATCACTATAAAACTACTAGACCGATTTTGTTGAAAGGGTTTGTGACTAAAAACTTATGATTTGACTTAAAAACTGGTATGTATTTTACCTCGCTACGATGACGGGAACCGGTGATTTTTAATTACATTTTTCTACAACATTTTGCATACATTAAGGTGAATAAGGCGCTCATATCCAGCTGTCATTCACACGCATGCGCTCTAGCGCGCGCCTCCATAGAGAAAATACGGCTGCTAAAGATATTGCATTAAAAACTTTTTGGTCGGGCCGAATTGTACAGAGTAGAAAAAAAAATCCTGTCGTATGTGGGTGGTGCCATTTTGGAAATGCAGTCTTTTGAGCCAACCGAAAATCAGAATCTTTCGACTTACCGACAAGGACCGGAAGCTACCTCTAAATTGCGATTTCTCTAATTTTTTGTATGAAAAGCAATAAAATTTAGAAGTACCTAAACGTTGTTACATTGTATCCATCTTAATATACGAATAAGCATAAAGTTATCTTGGTGTAACTAAAAAAATACTATTTTCAGTCTACAATTTTTAATTACCTTCTTCTTCAAGTATATTATCTGTGTTGTGTGTTTGTTTGTTTGTTTGTTCCAGCATCACGCTAAAACTACTGGACCGATTTTGATGTTTTTTTTTTTTTGAAAGCTGATGATCTGACTTAAAAACTGGTATGGGTTTTGAGAAAGAAAGAAAGAAATAAAAAAAGAAAAAAAATAATTCGTGGGTTGCGTACTCACCCGACAGATCGAAGCTTCTATGCATTTGCACGAGTGGATAGTAATGTACGATGGAGTGGAGTGGAGTGGAGTGGACAGGGGATGGGACTGGGGATGGGACTAGGGACGCGACAGGGGACGGGACTGGGGACGGGACAGTGGACGGGACAGGGAACGGAACATGGGACGGGAAATGGGACGGGACATGAACCGGGACATGGGACAGGACAGTGGGACGGCACATGGGACTGGACATAGGATGGGACATGGGACATGCGACGGGACGATAGTGATAGAGTGAGATAGTGGGACAGTGGGACAGTGGAACAGTAGGACAGTGGCAGTGGGACGGTGGGACAGTGGGGCATTGGGGCAGTGGGGTAGTGGGGCAGCGGGACAACGGGGCATTGGGCCAGTGGGGCAGTGGGGCAGCGGGGCAGTGGGGCAGTGTGGTAGCGGGGCAGCGGTGCAGCTGGGCAGCGGAACAGTGGGGCAGCGGGGCAGTGGGTTACCGGGGCAGCGGGGCGGCGGGGCAGCGGGGCAGTGGGGCAGCGGGGCCGTGGGGCAGGGGGGCATTGGGGCAGCGGGGCATTGGGGCAGCAGGGCAGTGGGTTACCGGGGCGGCGGGGCGGCGGGGCAGTGAGGCATTGGGGCAGTGGGGTAGTGGGGCAGCGGGACAGCGGGGCAGTGGGCCAGTGGGGCAGTGGGATAGTGGGGCAGTGGGGCAGCGGGGCAGTGGGGCAGTGTGGTAGCGGGGCAGCGGTGCAGCTGGGCAGCGGGACAGTGGGGCAGCGGGGCAGTGGGTTACCGGGGCAGCGGAGCGGCGGGGCAGCGGGGCAGTGGGGCAGCGGTGCAGTGGGGCAGCGGGGCATTGGGGCAGCGGGGCAGTGGGGCAGCAGGGCAGTGGGTTACCGGGGCGGCGGGGCAGCGGGGCAGTGGGGCAGCGGGCATTGGGGTAGCGGGGCAGTGGGGCAGTGGGGCAGCAGGGCAGTGGGTTACCGGGGCGGCGGGGCGGCGGGGCAGCGGCGCAGTGGGGCCGTGGGATATTGGGGCAGTGGGGCAGCAGGGCAGTGGGGCAGCGGGGCAGTGGGGTAGCGGGGCAGCGGGATAGTGGGGCAGCGGGGCAGTCGGGCAGTGGGGTAGCGGAGCAGCGGGGCAGTGGGGCAGCGGGGCAGCTGGGCAGCGGGGCAGTGGGGCAGTTGGGTAGCGGGGCAGCGGGGAATTGGGACAGTGGGGCAGTGGTATAGTGGGGCAGTGGGGTAGCGGGGCAGTGGGGCAGCGGGGCAGCTGGGCAGCGGGGCCGTGGGGCAGCGGGTTAGTGGGGCAGCGGGTTAGTGGGGCAGCGGGTTAGTGGGGCAGCGGGGCAGTGGGGCATTGGGGCAGAGGGGCAGTGGGGCTTCGGGGCTGTGGGGCAGCGGGGCAGTGGGGCAGCGTGGCAGCGGGGCAGTGGGGCTGTGGGACAGCGGGGCAGTGGGGCAGCGGGGCAGTGGGGCAGCGGGGCAGTGGGGCAGTGGGATAGTGGGGCATCGGGGCAGTGGGGCAGAGGGCAGCGGGGCAGCGGGGCAGTGGGGCAGCGGGGCAGCGGGACAGCGGGACAGTGGGACAGTGGACTGGACTGGAATGGACTGGACTGGACTGGACTGACGTGGGTTAGCAGAATTTAACGCGAGCGGAGCCGCGGGTAAAAGCTAGTTAAGTTATAACATCATTAAAATTTTAATTTAAGTATAAATATAATAATTATTTAAATTACATAGTTTTTTTTTACAAAAATTACTAAATTAAACATAAATTGGATAAAGATTTACTTAATAATTATGGACAAACATTGTATTATATTCCGTCTGAATTATGATTTAGATCATACAAAAATATAAATATCAACAAAATTGTGATTATAAGATTCTACCATTCGGCGAATAGGGCAGCGCAATCCAGAGTTTGTTCGACAGAAATTGACAGCAAACAGGGTACCTGCACGGACACTACGCTTATTAACAGTACGGGGGACAGCATAACATAACTTGCTCGTGAGGTCAATTGAATCAATGTTATTATGTAGAATGCCATGTAGTACATTGGCCTCCAATAACTTACGTCTGGATTCCAATGTTAGCAAATTAATTATACTTGTGTAGCAATTGTGAGTACGACAAATACGCTCTGTAACACCTGTAGTTCATGGCACGAAGGAACTTACGCTGTACTTTATCAATCTCATCTATATATTTCCGATAAAATGGGTTCCATATTGGTACGGCATATTCTAGCTGTGATCGTACAAATTCAAATTCACAATAATCGGTTCAGTTGGACTCCCAACAATTATTATCAGCCTCATTATGATGCTTAATTTCTTTTTCAGATCACTCAGCATTCTTAGCAAAAACTAAATCATAAAGCAGAGGAAAGTTAAGTTAACTAAAATTTAACGGGACCTGTACGAAAACCAGCGCTGCAGCATTTAGGTGTATGCTGAGATGGGGGCCTTTTTAGGTCTTGAACAGGCATGTTTTTTCATTCTAATTCTTTTTGCCTATTACGAGCCCTTAATTTTATTTATTTATTTAAAATTTATGCAAAAAAGGTGGATAGGCAGACTTAATATCTTGGGCATTCTCTTCTAGTCAACTTTAGCGTGATGCTGAGATGTCAAGGCAGGTGCCTATAATAACAAGTACTGTATAAAGACAAAAACATGTAAAAAGGTTATTTTTTTTTTCCTTTCAGAGTGTTTGAACAAGCTATCGTGTATACCAAAACCAATTAAAGGTCTAACCACACCCCACTTAAAGGCTAAACACAAAAACACACAGCAACACGGTCGCTCTTCCCACACGCTACAAAAGGTAGTGTAGCTTTGACAAACGATCATTAGATGCAAGCCAAGCGACGTCATTAGCCAGACACTCGACACCCCCCTTTCACCCTGTCTCACCCCCTGCTTAACTCCGGTTCACCCTTTAGCGTCATTATAAAATATCCCACACGCCGACGCGTTATAACAAATGCGGAAAAACTACGTCTTCATTGAAATATGAGGTTATAAACCCGTTTTATATGCTTATGGTGGTTCACTACGTGGCTAGCTTTAAATATGATAATATTCTGAATGTGTATTATCTTATTAAATATTTTTTCGTTTAATAACTTTTTCGAATCAAGAGACAATAGAATGTACCATTGCAACTAACAGAATGTCAAATGCTACTTTAAAATATACACAGACATAGTAATTACTACATTATAGCTATAATTGATAATAATTTATATTAATTCTAATATTAATTAACTGACATAACTTACTAATAAAGCCCTCAAATTTGCTACGCCTGTAGAAGGCCGCTAAGTTTTAAGTGCCTCATAATGTATTTTACATATATAAGAACTAAAATTGTACACTTAGTTGCAAATAAATGCTTTGAACTTTGAACTTTGAACGGAGTGTTCAGGGCCCTAATTCTCGCGTTATAGAGATAAATGTCTAATTCCAGATAATCTCTAATTTTAAATCTCTACGAAAAATGTCGCCGAGCTAGTTAACTCAGCATAGCAACCTCTTATGCTGAGTATGCAGTGGCCGCCGACCAACATAAATGCAAGTTGTCATTTCACTTGTAATTTTATAATATTGTTTTCAATTAGTCTTGTATCAGTCATATAACAAATACATTGTTCTTTTATATTAATTAAATTGTAATAAATAAATATTTTTTATTAAAAGTTCCGATCGCCGTAACTTAACTAGCTACGTACTGCTCTTTGTATGTAGAGCGCTAGGGGTAGACATATATAAGATAAGATAAATATTTATTTTCTCGCCACAATATTACATTTAAAATAACATTTCTTATATAAGTACATATTTAGGTCGTATATTGTGGGAGACTGGTGCCTAAACTAGGCTCGAGGCCTGTATTTCAGGACACCAGATCTCCACCATTCACAATTTGGTACATTTTATTTCTATATAGTGTAAGTAAGATTAGTATAATGGTGTGTAGGTGTGAGTGAGGTGGGGGTGTGTTAGCGTGTGTAATAAGTGAGGGTACTGTTAATTAGATTCCTGAGTGTGAGTTAATAATGTTGTAAGTAATCAGGTATTTTTTCCATATCAGTAGTATAACTATAAATATAAATATATAATCTATACCGGGATAAAAAGTAGCTTTTCGGTATCAAGGTAGTCTAACTAACGTGACATTCTGAGAATACGAAAATTTATTAACAATCGACATTCGCCATCTTGTTTCGACATTATGTCGAGTTTGAACATAAGTGTTTGTGTTGGTCTGGGTGTGTTGCTTATGTATTATAAGTATGTATTTACAAAAAAAAAAAAGTATATACGTATTATATCCATTGTCTAGTACGCATACCACAAGCTCTGCTTAGTTTGGGACTAGATGGTGCTGTGTAAAAATGTCCCAAAGATATTTATTTATTTATTTAGAGATAATGTCTACGACGCGAGAATCACCCCCCTGGGCCTAAAACTTATAGACTGGGAAAAGAACACAACAATCCGTTCCAGAATAAAGACAGCTAACAAAGACAGCTGACGTCACCCGGAAGGCTGCCACTCTAAAGTGGAACTGGGCTGGACATATCGGCCGTATGTCAGACGACCACTGGGCCAAACTGACCACTCAATGGGTCCCCTTACATGGCAGACGTCAACGCGGTGGGCTCAGACGGAGATGGCGGGATGAGCTGGACTCCTTGGACTCTTGTAGCAACAGACAGGAAGAAATAGGAGAGTAGGGAGACCTTTGCCTTGCAGTGAGACACTGCAGGCTTAAAATAATAATAGATATAAGGAGTCGCAGCATCGAATCCTAGTCGTTATTTTTTTTTTCACAATTTATCTTTAGATTTTGCTTCGCATTCATAAATACGTTAAAAATAATATAATAACTACTTCGATTTATGTACACTTTCTCAACTAACAACTATACATGCATACATTAATATTTACAGTATACTTCTTAAATTACATGATCATCAAAATAATTTAAGTAAGTCAAAAAACTCAACTGCAGAACATCTGCCTACAAAAGGATTCAGACACATTCTCAATATATGAAATAATAATAGTAACTGCCCTAATTTTCTTCAGACTAAAGAAGTTAAAACCAGTCCATGAAACACCCATAGCCCATCAAACACCCATAGCCTAAATAATTTTAGTTATTATTGGTATTTTGCAATAGCCATGCCACCCTCTCAAGACGGAATTAAGCTGTTCTGCTATAGTATAGCGATGGAATGTCTCTGTTTGGTGCCCCATTCCATCCTAGATTAAAGTTGTCAAAGGGGTGACTTCGATCTGGACCTTTGTCTTCTGGCAAACCTTCCAAAGGTCCGGACTTCTTCCTGACGGAAGATGAGCCGTGATTACAGAAATAGAGACATACTGTGGACATAACTTACCCATAAGACGCCTTTTTGAATCAATTTGGAAAGAATACCTCCCATCTCCCCATAAGAGGAAACCTTTGGCGAAAACCACAGTGGAATAAATTCTCTTTATAACTCAACTGTTTCCTAACCAGTTAGTTGGTCACATAAACTAACAAACTCAACAAACCCAGTTTATAAACTAGCCTTGTTAACCAAAAAGCTACTTTTTAATGAAAATTAACATAAGAGTAATTCTCTTAAATTAAACATAATTTTGTAAAACAATCCTCACTCGTAGATGTTGTCTACGACAGGCGTAGCGGGAGCTACGAGAGTGCTACGAAAACGCTACGATTTAATTAATGCATTTCTAGAAAACGGGTTAAAAGCTTTGCTTTACACACAAATGAGCCGAGTCTTGTTATTTTAGTTTGTGCTATTTATTATGTTATGTAAAATGTATTAAATGTTTAAATTCATTATGTATTCATGTACCGACTAGACGACTGTGTTAAAGAAATAATTACATAGACATGGGCAGCAGCTTATTTTTACATTTTACATTTTACTTGCCGAATTAGAATCCTACTAATATTACAAATGCTAAAGTATGGACATATGTTTGTTTGTTTGTTTTTTTTTCCTTTAATCACTCTTCTTATATCGTGTCGACATGAGCTACATAATTATAATAGCTCATGCCGTGGGGAAAAGATTAGCCAGTCAGCAGGCTGATAGTGCCACTGAAATGTTGTCCCCCTCACAAATAAACGTGTGCTGTGAATATAATTACTGTTTTATATCTTTCGTTCTTATTTTATTTGACATTAGAACGAATGAAACAAAAGTGTTATTCACAGCTCTGCTTATAGCACATTTATTTGTTAGGAGGTAAGTTTTTAAGGACTATACGTTTATATACGCGATTTAATCCGGTTAAACTTTGTTTTATTACTATACGTTTAAATAAATATACATGCTGAAATTTTTATCTCTTATTTCCCGAAAAGGGGTCATTGTACTCATCATTATGTACTACTTTTACTATGGGACCAAACCTGAAAACGCGAAAAAATAATCAGTTGGTCCCTACATTTGACGACCTCTGTGGTCTAGTGGTTCGAGTGTCGGATTGCTGATCACGAGGTCGTGGGTTCGATTCCCACATGACACAAATATTTGTGTGATGAACATAAGTGTTTGTGTTGGTCTGGGTGTGTATTATAAGTACGTATTTACAAAAAAAATATAGTATATAAGTATTATATCCATTGTCTAGTACCCATAGCACAAGCTCTGCTTAGTTTGGGACTAGATGGTGCTGTGTAAAAATGTCCCAAAGATATTTGTTTTACTTTATTTATTTATTTGTGTTCACTTAAATCAATAAAATGTAGGGACCACCTGATTTTGTTTTCGCGATTTCGAGTTTGGTCCCATAGTAAAAGTTGCTCATAATGATGAGTACAATGACCCGTCTTTGGGAAATAAGCGATTCAAATTTCAGCATGTATAAATTGTGGTATGAAAAAAACGAGTGTGCTTTAGATTTAGAGCACACGACTGAAATACAACTTCACTAACTTATATCTCCCTCACTAATCAATGAGAACAAAGGAATGGCGGCGCGGCGCGCGTACATCTGCCGGCGCTGTGTCGTGCACCGCGCCTCGCTCCCCGCGTCCCGCACTACTCCCTCCGTTCGCCACACGACTCGTAACACATTCACCAGCTTACCCCCAAGTCAAGCATGCCTAAAGAAATTTTTCTTCAAAAATCGCTCACGAACCTGCGACTCCTGGCTCAGTACGCCAGTGATTTAGCCACTAAGCTACCGTGAACACAGTTCGTGGTATCGAATTTAACTTCCACTTTTTGGGTGATGTGCCTGCCCTTACTAATTAATTTATGAATTAGGTGGCAGACACATCTATAGGACTTTGAATTTACTGCAATGTTATTCGATTCGGTTAAGGAACATTGTTTTCTAAATAAGATGTCGCTGACATCATCAAATATTCGTGACGTCATCGTGTCGCACCGGGAAACTAAGCGCAATTAAGTTAATGTTGCGCATCTGCGCTTAATTGGGCCACGCGTGCAGTAGCCGTATGCCACTTCCCTGTTTACTATATTCCGTGGCATATATAACCACTTGACATCTTCTGTGTCATATTGTCGAATTGTGTAAAAACCTGTAATGACTATATGTGTTGCGAAAAAAAAAAAAAAAAAAAAAACATCAGGTGAGCCATCCTGTAACAAAAAAATATAAAAGCACGCAAACAATTGTTACTGTAATTTAAGTACTAATAACACTAATATAACAAATAAGCATAATTTTTTACTAACTCATCACTAACAACTCATGGCAAAATAAAAATAAAGCAATTTTATTTATTTATTTAAAAACCCACACATTGCTCAAAATAACAAGCTATGCATTCAAACAGCTGTAAAGCAAAAAAAACTCATTCTGCTTTTTTTCACGGCTTTCATGGCTGTAGCATTTATATTTTTTATTTTTACTTCTTATTCATATTTTTATGTCGCATATTTCGAAAACTTATTTTATTCATTTTTCCTTCACATTCTCATATCTTATTTATTAATATACATTTTCTATTTTAATTAAAAATATTTTATTTATTTAAACACATTTTTTTTACCCTAGACCAATATATGTACTTTCTTATAATTATCTATTTAAGTAAATTTATTATCTCTCACAAATCATACACCAGTAGGGATAACAATTATTAGTATCACAATAAGATAGATAATCTGTGGGAGACTGGTGCCTAAACTAAGCCGAAGCCTGTATCTTAGGACACCAGTTCCCCCCTCATAAGAAAAGGATAACAATATGCCGTGGGTGGGTTACATTGATGCTATTTGTGTAGATATTTAACAGAGCTTATTTTAATCTAATCTAATAAGTACTTTACAGCTTTTTTATTTTAATCTTTTTATAAAAAATAGTAAGAGAAGGTGATGTGGGTATAAGAGCTGCGTGTGTGTGGGTGTTGGAGAGTGTTTTATTTGTGTGTATTTGTGAAGATGTGGGTGCAGCTATGCATATGTGAGTGGGCGTGTTATGTTTTTTTTTTTTTTTTTTTTTTTTTTTTTTTGATAATTATGATATGTTATAAAGGAGATCCTCAGTCTTGCAATAATCTAATTTTAATAGCCAACTAGTTACCTTTTTTTTACATTCTATTTTATTATTTTTAAACATAATTATATCTTTATTTATTTTATTATATAAAAATGGTCCGCGAAAAATATGGAATTTTTGTGCAAAACTTGTGTTTGCTTTGTATTCACTACAGATCGCGTACTGCCTCCTAGTTGTGATTTTTTCGTGGTTAAAGGATGCACAATCTGAATGTTTTCTCAGTATGGTTGAGAGAATATATAACTGTCTGACAGTCAAGACCTCAGTATCCCTATATAGTTCTACTGTGGGAAACAGCCGGGGTTTGAAAAAGGCTACTTTTAAAATTAGCCTTTGGGCTCTTTCTAATTCAATTAATTTGGTCTTGCCAGTGCCTCCCCATGTGGTCGTACAGTATGTTAAAATAGATTGAACTAGCGCATAGTACACCATCTTTATTATATTTCTGTCTGCTATATGTCTAAGTTGTTTAAAAATGTAGGTAAGTTTACGAACTTTTTGTGATATATTATGTATGTGTTCTTTAAACGAAAGCTTGTTGTCGATGATTACACCTAAATAGCGTATACTTTGCGTCATTTCAATTTGTGGACAATTGCATTGTACTACTGGGGGGAATGAGCATTGGTGAGCACAGATTTTGAATTTGTTTTTCAGGGCCGCAGTAGATTCCCGAATCGAAAACAGCATGTACTTGGTCTTGTCAGCGTTTAGTGTAAGCGAATTGGTGGCGAGCCAGTGACAGACCGTGTTAAATCCTGCCTGGGCTAAGGAAAATACTTCTTCCCAGGAGTCACCCGAAAAAGTTTAAGTTGTGTCATCCGCATAAGAGCTAATTTTGCAACCTTGGATTTGAATTTGACATAATTCATTAATGTAGCACAAGAATAACGTGGGGCCAAGAATGCTACCTTGAGGAACTCCATGTGTAATTGGAAGTTCATCACTGTCATATTCATCAATCTTGACGTATTGTTTTCGATCTGAGAGATAATTAGCCAACAAATCGAGTTGTATCCCCCGAATCCCCATATTGTTAAGTTTACTGAGTAAGATGGGGATAGAGACTGTGTCAAATGCCTTCGCTAAGTCAAGGAATATTGTAAGGCATTTCTTTTTCATGTCCACATTTCTGACCAAGAGATCGGTGAAGTCATGAACAGCATCATCAGTAGATCTGCCAACCCGAAAACCATATTGTGACGCTGCTAGAAGTGAATGAGATTCAAGATACTTCGTGAGTCGACAGTTAATGATGCGCTCGAATACCTTGGATACTGAATTAAGAATTGAGATGGGTCTGTAATTATTGACACAGTCTGTATCCCCTGCCTTATGTATAGGATGCAATATAGATTTTTTTAGTGAATTGGGGAACACGCCTGTCTCCATACAGCGATTTACCAAATGAGTTAACACAGGCGTGATTGTATTTGCAACATTTTTGAGTAATTTTGAAGAAATGCCGTCCCAACCCGGTGAACAGTCATTCTTTAGATTAAAAATAGTCTTGTTAACTTCCAAGCAATCAACCCCAAGAAGAACGAATGAATTGCAGGGACTATTTACGTTAACATCAAAAGTGCTATTGAGAGGTGGGATGACTGAGGGTATACGTTCTGCCAAACTCTTGCCAACATTGGCAAAAAACGCGTTTACAGCATTAATGGCAGAGTGTGGGGAATCATGCGTAGGCAAAAGCTCTCTAGATGTTCTGTGTTTCTTATTAATGTAGTTTGTTACAGTCTTTATAGAATCCCATAACCTTTTCGTGTTTTTTTTAGCCCTTTGAAGTTGGTCCCGTTCATATTGACGTTTGATTTTTTTTAATAAATTATTACAATAGTTTCTGTAGCGCTTGTAAGTTATAAGAAGCGTTTCGTTGTTTGGTTCTTTTTTAATTCTTGTGTGCATGGTATCCCTATTTTTAATACACCGTAAGAGTCCAGTTGTAACCCATGGCTTTAAAATAGTCTTACTACGTGGGATCCTTTTACTCAGCGTATTTCTAAATAAAAGATTTGACAGAATTTTTATAAAAGTTTCGGTTGCCAAGTTTAAGTTATTTTCTAGATATATTGAACTAAAGTCTGTATCAGAACAATCCTGTTTAATCCCTTCCCAGTTAATCTTTTTAATAATTTTGTAATGCATTGTTTTTTTAACACCGCGATAATCGAAACAAAAGAGAACAGCTGCATGATCGGTAACCGTCGTGTCTAGGTTAAATGTAAAAGCACGTGATTTAGTTTTAACTATGACATGGTCAATACACCTATCACCTCTAGTCGGAGTATTTATTGCCGGTAGTAACCCATGAAATGTGGTAATATCTAGATATGGAGATGAATTTGCGTCAGATTTTAATATATTTATGTTGATATCACCAGTTAAAATTATATTTTTAAATTGCGATAGTTTATCAAGTAAATTATTTAGTGACTGCAGGAAATTATCCAGTTTTTTAAAGCATGGAGGTCTATAAATAGCAATGATCACCGTAGTTATTCCAAACTTTACGAGCAGACAGTTTGCTTCCATGAAAGTTGGTTCCTCTACCAAAAAGTCACTGTGTTCATTATTGATCATGACTACTATCCCATCATTTTGATTGTAGTTATCAGTAGTTCTAAAGGAACTATATCCCTCCAAAGTAGGAAGCTCAGTAACTTTGGATAGCCAGCATTCAGAAAGTATGACAACATCACAATCGAACTTAAGTCTAGTTAACGTTACACGGAATTCATCAAAATTACAATTTATGCTACACATATTTTGATGTATGACCTTAAGATATGCGCCAAATTTTGGAATGTATGGGATACATTGCTCAGGATAGCAGTTAACAGGAACAGAGACTTGAAAGTGTTCAATATCATTTAGAAGGCCGTCAATCGAATCGAATTTTAGTAAGTTTGTATATCAAGGATAATGTTAATGGGATAAGTTGGCTTATTCGCTGAAGTTCTCCTTTGTATATAGTATGTATGTAATGAAAGTAACAAAAATATACTTCTCTTTTGATAATAAACAAAATATAGTAAAGTGTTGTGTGTGCTGTTGTGTGTAGGTAAATATTAATTCTGTAGAATGTGTTTACAAAATCATTTGTGTGTGGAATGCATCTCCTTCCAAAATGTAACTTAAAGTTAATTACAATAGAAGGATAATAAATGATTTTAACTAAAACTAAGACTGGTCACATTGTATTTAGGTCTTCTTCGTTATTAATAAGGATTGGTTTGTCACCTTCGTTCTTTCTGATATACACTCTACCGAAAGAGATCCAACAACCGTGATAAGCACGGGTTTTAGCGCTTTGTCTAGCTAAATAAAATAAGCGTCGTGCTTTCCCTGTGAGGTAATCAGATACGAAGATGTTGCGAGAAGGTCCACTGATCCTGATGTGGCTAGTGTTCATTGGTAGTTGTTTTTGTAATTTTTGTGACTTATTAAAATTGATGAAGGATGGTATAAATGCAGATTTTCTAGCAATTGTCGTGAAGTCTACCACAATTGGTTCGGTTTTTGATCTGGTCCTGTATATATTGCGAATTTCCATTTGTTCAATGCTTGGCTCCAGTTTGACGGTCGAGCCTAAATCTTTTATTAAGCTTATTAGGTGTTCTTTAGTTTCGTTTTCGGTTTTAGGAATATTACGAACTTCTACGGTTGATGCTCGTGCAGATTTTTCCAGAAACTCAATTTGCTGTTCTAATGATTCAACTTGTTTTTTGGAATTTTTCTTTTCTAATTGTAATTGCTCAATTTTGATTAATGATTCATCATATTTTGCAGATATAAATGTAACCGATTCTTTTAGCTCATAGTGTAGTTCCTTAATGGAGTTTAGAGCTTGGTTGAGAATATCAAACTTTTGGTTTTGTTTCTCCTGAAAATCAGCAAACATAGTCTTCATTTGAGTCATAAATATATCCAAACACTCGGAGTGGTCATCAAAGCAGCGTTTAAATCTTTTTGTTACACTTAAAGATTCTTGTTTATTTTCGGATTCATTAAGCGCTGAATCCGAGCTATGATGTGCAATCAAAGATTGCGACAAGCTGATATTGCTAAGATTGGGCGGAGTGCGCTGCGTAGCCATTTTTCAAGCACTTATTGAAGTGAAAAGTGCAAAAAAAAAAAAAAAAAAAAAAAATCTATAAACACAGTTCCTTCATCCGTGTGTCGCTGCAGGGTGCCAACTGAAAATCAGCGCTGGACGTTCAACGCCAGCACATGCTGAGTTGGTGACCCTTTTGTCATGGACATGCCCGGCAGCAACTTCATGTTTTACTTATATCTATTTTAGTACTTTATTTAATGTTATTTGTTGTGCTGTCACTGTCCTGTGCCAAATAAATTCTTTCTTTCTTTCTTTCTAGAATTAAAGAACATATAGCAGACGTCAAGAACAGACGCTCCACAAAGTCTGCAGTGTGTGAACATACTCTAGACAAACCCAACCATTTTCTTCGATTTGATAAACCACAAGTTCTAGTGAAGGAAAACCGATATGTACCTAGAATGCTCCGTGAGGCCATTGAAATAAAAAAACATCCTAATTTTAATAGTGAAGATGGTTGGCAGCTACCACCTGTTTGGAACCCAGTCCTAAAAATAATCAAGTCCCAAACAGCACGCAACACTGTAAAAGATATTGTGAGTGATTACTGCGTGCATCGAAACGATTTTAATTAATTTGTACGGTAGATTAAAATATTAATATTAAATAAAATAATTAATAACCACATTATCTGTATACGAAACTGAGTTGGAGACGAAATCAATATAGAAGCTACATACGGTATGTAACAGATCCCCTTTCAATCCCAAAACACAGATCCATGGCTTTCAGAGGGAGTTTTAAGTGGGCTGCCACTCGCTGCTGGAATGACCTTCCTCCTCCGGTAAGAGACCTGAAAACAAAGCATACTTTCCTATCACATCTAAAAAAACATTATATGCAGATACAGCAGGCCTTATAACCTGTGCAAACTAATGTCATTGATGGTCTTACCGCAAGGGTCATGGCCTCCTAGCAATGGTATCAGGTCTTCAGCGGTGAGTTGGAGCTCTTTCTGACTGCCTTCTCTGCCTTGGTCTATGTGAACATAGAACACAAATATACCCTGTTGTGTAGGTACGTCAATCTAAGGTGACTGGAAAAAAAAAAAAAAAAACGAATAATATGAAACACAGTATAATAATATAATGCATAGGTATACTAAGTAGTTTATTTGCAATGTATTGATTTGTCTACATTATATTATTTCTATTAAAGTATGTAGGTACAAGAATTTAATTTCAGTTTCTTCCTTAGTTGTTTAAATAAGTACTTTATAAAATGCAGTTAAGTACCTAATAGATATTTGGATGTGTAGTTTGAATCACAACATACGCCTTAGTTGTTGCTGGGATATGAGTTGAGCAGATAAATCGTAAATCATATTATTATCCGTTGGAACTAAAAAATATTGCGTCTTTGATGGTATTTTACGAGCGCGGAGCGCAGTCTGTCTGTAACGTAGTATAGGTGTTAGGTAGGTAGGTACCGATAGGCGTCTACGCAATTATGGCCGCCGCCCGCTTGGTTACTGGTTACATACTTACATAGCTATTTTGATGTAACTGTGTTTTCTTTGTACCATGATAAGACTAGGTTTATTTATTGCACTGTATTTATGTATACACTATCTATATGACATTCACTCATTATCATAGACATATAACACACTCATTATAATAAGTAGTACTTACTTGGTTTGAGTTTCTCTGTAGTGGGATTTCATTAAGTCACTCATAAGGTTTTTGCTGAAAATCAGCGCTGCTGGCACTAGGTCCGTCCTAAGCCACAGCATTACGCTGAGCAATGACCTACATTTTTGCGCACATGCGACGCACAAAGATCACAGCAGTATTTATAATACTTAACATTTTTTATTATTGTTTTTGTTTTGATTTGACTAACTGTAAATCACAGACAATAATGTAGAACAAAAATCCGATCATTACCGTTATAACCACAGATCATGTATTGTTTATGTCCAGTGTTGTCAGTTGTCAATTTAACTGTAACTATACTAATTTGTCATGAAATTGTAAAGTATTATGTATTTATTATTAAGTATTATGTATAAGTTTTGTAGTGAGTGCGTCAAATGGAGCGCAAGAATAAAATCTTTTTCTTTCTTTCTTTCTTTCTTTCTTTCTAAATATTTTTTATAAATATCTGTAAAGACGATTGTTATCGTAGTCTTCCTGCGACCACGAAATGCTGCAAAGCTTTCGAAACATCAGGAAAACCAATTTAAATAATATACGCGATTTAATCCGGTTAAACTTTGTTTTATTTTTTTATTATAACTTATTTATGTGCTTAAAATGCTTCTATACGTTGTTTATGAAGAAGCATCATATGTAGGTACTTAAATGTATTTTTGTGATCTTAGTATGCTTCAACTCCGAAATGCGCCTTATCTCTTTAGAAAGAAGAAGTACTGTAACACACTTTGCTACAAATTTTTTATGACATCAAACCACTCTTATTATTTAGTAGATAATATCATCAAAAATAACTTATAAATACATCAGCAGCATCTGGGATTGATAATGCCAAACTGTAATCATCAAGCCTGCCAATCAAATTAACGTTATTATTTTATCGCACAAAACCAATCTAGATTGAATTTCTAAATTGAATCAGCTGTTTATAACATCACGATTATCTTGTTTTCTTCACATTTATTCAGATTCAGAGGGGACGTTATTGAAAGACCTGTAACCTTAGTTTTAGTTCGTACATAGGTGGGTACAGCCGCACACAGAGATATGTATGCTAGGTCGCTAACTTTACAGATGTTTTTCTATTAATTAGCAGTGCTTTAAGGGATGATTGTACTTATCAATTTGAACAACTTTTATTATGACACTAACTATGAATTAGAAAAAAAAAACATCATCATCATCATCATTTCAGCCGAAAGACGTCCACTGCTGGACATAGGCCTCCCCCAAGCATCGCCACAACGACCGGTCCTGTGCCTTCCGCATCCAGCGGATTCCCGCGACCTTCACCAGGTCGTCGGTCCACCTTGTGTGGGGCCTTCCCACGCTGCGCCTTCCAGTACGCGGTCGCCACTCCAAAACTTTACTGCCCCATCGGCCATCCGTTCTGCGAGCAATGTGGCCCGCCCACTGCCACTTAAGTTTGGCAATTCTTCGGACAATGTCAGTTAAAAAAACATCAGTTTCATAGAAAACGTTTCGTGTACATGAGTAAAATGTATAAAAACATTAGTATATTTTTTGCGAATTCAAAGTTGGAAACATAATAAAAATTGCTCAAATTGATGCGTATAGCCATCACTGAAAGGTTTGCTACTGACAAAAGTAGCCTGTAACTGAAGTTTTCCCACTTAATTATGGATAGTTTCCAGTGAAATATTATTTAGAGACACTGCAGGCTTAAAATAATAATAGATATAAGGAGTCGCAGCATCGAATCCTAGTCGTTATTTTTTTTTTCACAATTTATCTTTAGATTTTGCTTCGCATTCATAAATACGTTAAAAATAATATAATAACTACTTCGATTTATGTACACTTTCTCAACTAACAACTATACATGCATACATTAATATTTACAGTATACTTCTTAAATTACATGATCATCAAAATAATTTAAGTAAGTCAAAAAACTCAACTGCAGAACATCTGCCTACAAAAGGATTCAGACACATTCTCAATATATGAAATAATAATAGTAACTGCCCCAATTTTCTTCAGACTAAAGAAGTTAAAACCAGTCCATGAAACACCCATAGCCCATCAAACACCCATAGCCTAAATAATTTTAGTTATTATTGGTATTTTGCAATAGCCATGCCACCCTCTCAAGACGGAATTAAGCTGTTCTGCTATAGTATAGCGATGGAATGTCTCTGTTTGGTGCCCCATTCCATCCTAGATTAAAGTTGTCAAAGGGGTGACTTCGATCTGGACCTTTGTCTTCTGGCAAACCTTCCAAAGGTCCGGACTTCTTCCTGACGGAAGATGAGCCGTGATTACAGAAATAGAGACATACTGTGGACATAACTTACCCATAAGACGCCTTTTTGAATCAATTTGGAAAGAATACCTCCCATCTCCCCATAAGAGGAAACCTTTGGCGAAAACCACAGTGGAATAAATTCTCTTTATAACTCAACTGTTTCCTAACCAGTTAGTTGGTCACATAAACTAACAAACTCAACAAACCCAGTTTATAAACTAGCCTTGTTAGCCAAAAAGCTACTTTTTAATGAAAATTAACACAAGAGTAATTCTCTTAAATTAAACATAATTTTGTAAAACAATCCTCACTCGTAGATGTTGTCTACGACAGGCGTAGCGGGAGCTACGAGAGTGCTACGAAAACGCTACGATTTAATTAATGCATTTCTAGAAAACGGGTTAAAAGCTTTGCTTTACACACAAATGAGCCGAGTCTTGTTATTTTAGTTTGTGCTATTTATTATGTTATGTAAAATGTATTAAATGTTTAAATTCATTATGTATTCATGTACCGACTAGACGACTGTGTTAAAGAAATAATTACATAGACATGGGCAGCAGCTTATTTTTACATTTTACATTTTACTTGCCGAATTAGAATCCTACTAATATTACAAATGCTAAAGTATGGACATATGTTTGTTTGTTTGTTTTTTTTTCCTTTAATCACTCTTCTTATATCGTGTCGACATGAGCTACATAATTATAATAGCTCATGCCGTGGGGAAAAGATTAGCCAGTCAGCAGGCTGATAGTGCCACTGAAATGTTGTCCCCCTCACAAATAAACGTGTGCTGTGAATATAATTACTGTTTTATATCTTTCGTTCTTATTTTATTTGACATTAGAACGAATGAAACAAAAGTGTTATTCACAGCTCTGCTTATAGCACATTTATTTGTTAGGAGGTAAGTTTTTAAGGACTATACGTTTATATACGCGATTTAATCCGGTTAAACTTTGTTTTATTACTATACGTTTAAATAAATATACATGCTGAAATTTTTATCTCTTATTTCCCGAAAAGGGGTCATTGTACTCATCATTATGTACTACTTTTACTATGGGACCAAACCTGAAAACGCGAAAAAATAATCAGTTGGTCCCTACATTTGACGACCTCTGTGGTCTAGTGGTTCGAGTGTCGGATTGCTGATCACGAGGTCGTGGGTTCGATTCCCACATGACACAAATATTTGTGTGATGAACATAAGTGTTTGTGTTGGTCTGGGTGTGTATTATAAGTACGTATTTACAAAAAAAATATAGTATATAAGTATTATATCCATTGTCTAGTACCCATAGCACAAGCTCTGCTTAGTTTGGGACTAGATGGTGCTGTGTAAAAATGTCCCAAAGATATTTGTTTTACTTTATTTATTTATTTGTGTTCACTTAAATCAATAAAATGTAGGGACCACCTGATTTTGTTTTCGCGATTTCGAGTTTGGTCCCATAGTAAAAGTTGCTCATAATGATGAGTACAATGACCCGTCTTTGGGAAATAAGCGATTCAAATTTCAGCATGTATAAATTGTGGTATGAAAAAAACGAGTGTGCTTTAGATTTAGAGCACACGACTGAAATACAACTTCACTAACTTATATCTCCCTCACTAATCAATGAGAACAAAGGAATGGCGGCGCGGCGCGCGTACATCTGCCGGCGCTGTGTCGTGCACCGCGCCTCGCTCCCCGCGTCCCGCACTACTCCCTCCGTTCGCCACACGACTCGTAACACATTCACCAGCTTACCCCCAAGTCAAGCATGCCTAAAGAAATTTTTCTTCAAAAATCGCTCACGAACCTGCGACTCCTGGCTCAGTACGCCAGTGATTTAGCCACTAAGCTACCGTGAACACAGTTCGTGGTATCGAATTTAACTTCCACTTTTTGGGTGATGTGCCTGCCCTTACTAATTAATTTATGAATTAGGTGGCAGACACATCTATAGGACTTTGAATTTACTGCAATGTTATTCGATTCGGTTAAGGAACATTGTTTTCTAAATAAGATGTCGCTGACATCATCAAATATTCGTGACGTCATCGTGTCGCACCGGGAAACTAAGCGCAATTAAGTTAATGTTGCGCATCTGCGCTTAATTGGGCCACGCGTGCAGTAGCCGTATGCCACTTCCCTGTTTACTATATTCCGTGGCATATATAACCACTTGACATCTTCTGTGTCATATTGTCGAATTGTGTAAAAACCTGTAATGACTATATGTGTTGCGAAAAAAAAAAAAAAAAAAAAACATCAGGTGAGCCATCCTGTAACAATAAAATATAAAAGCACGCAAACAATTGTTACTGTAATTTAAGTACTAATAACAAATAAGCACAATTTTTTACTAACTCATCACTAACAACTCATGGCAAAATAAAAATAAAGCAATTTTATTTATTTATTTAAAAACCCACACATTGCTCAAAATAACAAGCTATGCATTCAAACAGCTGTAAAGCAAAAAAAACTCATTTCCCAGAACGATAATAAGACACACATACACACTAATTTCTAATGAACACATACGTGTCTTACATAATTACAGCACATCGTTACACCAGTGCGCTCGCACCCTTACCTGCACTCGACGTGTGAACAAGGCTTTAGAGCGTGTTCAGACGTCAGTTTATGTACAAACTTAATAACAATGTGTTTAATATCAAGTGGTTCTTTCTTGATTTCCTTTTGATTCATATGACTTGCACCCTTAATATGGAACATACTCGCATTCACAATTGCTATGATAACAATTTCCATGGCATCATTTGTTTTGATAATCCGTCTTATCTTAATACAAATTAATATTCACGATTACGCAATTGGGATGCTGGACTTCAATTAATAAAAATAAATTTGAAAACAAAAACCCAACTACGACAAAAAACGTCCACTAATTATTTTAATTTTTTTGTAACTCTTTATGTCCGTAATGAGCCGCCATCATCATCCTGCTGCCCTTATCCCAATTTATTTGGGGTCGGCGCAGCATGTTTTTTTCTTCCATACATCTCTATCAGCCGTCATCTCCGTGTTCACTTTCTTTCTATTCATATCATCTTTCACACAATCCATCCATATTTTCTTGGGTCTCCGCAATAATGGAGTGTGAGCCGGTGTAATGAGCCGCCATAATGAATCATAAACGACGTAATACAGGTTATAACCCGCGGAAGAGCACGACGCTTCCAGTAGTACCTCTATTGTCAAAATATGATGAGTAATTTAGATCTGATAGAACAGATAAACCTGCATACATATATACGTGATATATACTTACACACATACATAGCCTGTTAAAATCATAAACCTCCTTTTGGCTTTGCTATAGTAATCTTAATCTTAATCTTAACTATTATAAAATTGTAAACGTCTGTTTGTTTGTTTGTTCCAGCATCACGCTAAAACTACTGGACCGATTTTGATGATTTTTTTTTGTTTGAAAGCTGATGATCTAATTTAAAAACTGGTATGGGTTTTGAGAAAGAAAGAAAGAAAGAAAAAAATAAAAAAATTAATTCGTGGGTTGCGTACTCCCCCGACAGATCGAAGCTTCTATGCATTTGCACGAGCGGATAGTAATGTACGATGGAGTGGAGTGGACAGGGGACGGAACATGGGACGGGAAATGGGACGGGACATGAGACGGGACATGGGACAGGACAGTGGGACGGCACATGGGACTGGACATAGGATAGGACATGGGACAGGACATGGGACATGGGACGGGACGATAGTGATATAGTGAGATAGTGGGACAGTGGGATAGTGGGACAGTGGGACAGTAGGACAGTGGCAGTGGGACGGTGGGACGGTGGGACGGTGGGACAGTGGGGCAGTGGGGTAGTGGAGCAGCGGGGCAGCGTGGCAGTGGGCCAGTGGCGCAGTGGGATAGTGTGGCAGTGGGTTAGCGGGGTAGCGGGGCGGTGGGCCAGTGGGGCAGTCGGGTTGTGGGGCAGCGAGGCAGCGGGACAGTGGGGCAGCGGGGCAGCGGGGCAGCGGGCGGGGAAGCGGGGCAGCGTGGCTGTGGGGCATTGGGGCAGCGGGGGTACCGGGGCAGCGGGGCAGTGTGATAGTGGGGCAGCGGGGCAGTGGGGCATTGGTGTAGCGGGACAGCGGGGCAGTGGGGCAGCGGGGCGGCTGGGCAGCAGGGCAGAGGGGCAGTGGGGTAGCGGAGCAGCGGGGCAGTAGGGGAGTGGGGCAGCGGGGCAGGCAGTGGGGCAGTGGGATAATGGGGCAGCGGGGCAGTGGGGCAGTGGGTCAGCGGGGCAGCTGGGCAGCGGGGCATTGAGGCAGTGGGGCAGTGGGTTACAGGGGCATCGGAGCAGTGGGGCAGTGGGATAGTGGGGCAGCGGGGCAGTGGGGCAGTGGTGCAGAGGGTTAGCGGGGCAGTCGGGCAGTGGGGCAGCGGGGCAGTGGGGAAGCGAAGCAGGCTGTGGGGCAGTGTGATAGTGGGGCATCGAGGCAGTGGGGCAGTGGGGTAGCGGGGCAGCGGGGCTGTGGGATAGAGGGGCAGCGGGATATTGGGGCAGAGGGCAGTCTGGCAGCGGGGCAGTGGTGCAGCGGGGCCGTGGGGCAGTGGGGCAGCAGGACAGTGGGGCAGCGACGCAGCGGGGCAGTGGGGAAGCGGGGCAGTGGGGCAGCGGGGCAGGCTATGGGGCAGTGGGATAGTGGGGCAGTGGGGCAGCGGGGCAGTGGGGCAGTGGGGTAGCGGGGCATCGGGGCAGTGGGATAGCGGGGCAGCGGGTCAGTGGGGTAGCGGGGCAGTGGGGCAGGGGGTAGCGGGGCAACGGCGCAGCGGGGCATTGGGGAAGCGGGGCATCTGGGCAGCGGGGCAGTGGGACAGCGGGGTATCGGGGCAGTGGGGCAGTGGGGCAGTTGGGTTACGGGGCAGCGGGGCATTGGGGGGCTGTGGGGCAGTGGGTTAGTGGGACAGCAGGGCAGTGGGGCAGTGGGGTAGTGGGGAAGGGGGCCAGTGGGGCAGTGGGGCAGCGGGGCAGTGGGGAAGTGGGGCGGTGGGGAAGCGGGGCAGGCTGTGTGGTAGTGGGATAGTGGGGCAGCCGGGCAGTGGGGCAGTGGGGTAGCGGGTCAGTGGGGCAGCGGGGCAGCGGGGCTGTGTGGCAGCGGGGCAGTGGGGCAGTGGGATAATGGGGCAGCGGGGCAGTGGGGCAGCGGGGCAGCGGGACAGTGGGACAGTGGACTGGACTGGAATGACGTGGGTTAGCAGAATTTAACGCGAGCGGAGCCGCGGGTAAAAGCTAGTCTTAACTATTATAAAATTGTAAACGTCTGTTTGTTTGTTTGTTTGTTTGTTTGTTCCAGCATCACGCTAAAACTACTGGACCGATTTTGATGATTTTTTTTTTGTTTGAAAGCTGATGATCTGACTTAAAAACTGGTATGGGTTTTGAGAAAGAAAGAAAGAAAGAAAAAAGGAAAAAAATTAATTCGTGGGTTGCGTACTCACCCGACAGATCGAAGCTTCTATGCATTTGCACGATGGAGTGGAGTGGAGTGGACAGGGGATGGGACTGGGGATGGGACTGGGGATGGGACTGGGGACGGGACAGGGGACGGGACTGGGGACGGGACAGTGGACGGGACAGGGGACGGAAAATGGGACGGGAAATGGGACGGGACATGAGACGGGACATGGGACAGGACAGTGGGTCGGCACATGGGACTGGACATAGGATGGGACATGGGACAGGATATGGGACATGGGACGGGACGATAGTGATATAGTGGGACAGTGGGACAGTGGGCCGTGGGACAGTGGGATAGTGGGATAGTGGGACAATAGGACAGTGGCAGTGGGACGGTGGGACGGTGGGACAGTGGGGCAGTGGGGCAGTGGGGCAGTGGGGTAGTGGGGCAGCGGGGCAGCGGGGCATTGGGCGAGTGGGGCAGAGGGATAGTGTGGCAGTGGGGTAGTGGGGTAGCAGGACAGTGGGGCAGTGGGGTTGTGGGGAAGCGGGGCAGCGAGGCAGCGGGACTGTGGTGCTGTGGGGCAGCGGGGCAGCGAGGCAGTGGGGCAGCGGGGCAGCGGGGCAGCGTGGCAGTGGTTTACCGGGGCAGCGGGGCAGTGGGGCAAGGAGATAGTGGGGCAGTGGTGCAGCGGGGCAGCGGGGCAGTGGGGTAGCGGGACAGTGGGGCAGCGGGGCAGCGGGGCTGTGGGGCAGCGGGGCAGGCTGTGGGGCAGTGGGGTAGCGGGGCAGTGGGGCAGTGGGGCAGCGGGGCAGTGGGGCAGCGGGAAATTGGGGCAGCGGGGCTGTGGGGCAGCGGGGCAGTCTGTGGGGCGGTGGGGTAGAGGGGCAGTGGGGCAGCGGGCCAGCGGGGCAGTGGGGCAGTGGGACGGCTGGGCAGCGTGGCAGTGGGGCAGTGAGATAGTGGGGCAGCGGGGCTGTGGGGAAGCGTGGCAGGCTGTGGGGCAGTGGGGTAGCGGGGCAGTGGGGCAGCGGGGCAGCTGGGCAGTGGGGCAGCGGGGCAGCGGGAAATTGGGGCAGCGGGGCTGTGGGGCAGCGGGGCAGTCTGTGGGGCAGTGGGGCAGCGGGCCAGCGGGGCAGTGGGACGGCTGGGCAGTGGGGCAGCGGGGCAGCGGGGCAGTGGGGCAGCGGGGCAGTGGGGCAGCGGGGTAGCGGAGCAGCGGGGCAGTGGGGGGCAGTGGGGCAGTGGGGTAGCGGGGCAGAGTGGCAGCGGGGCAGTGGGGCAGCGGGGCAGCGGGGTTAGCGAGGCTGTGGGGCAGTGGGGTAGCGAGGCAGCGGGGCAGTGGGGCAGTGGTGTAGCGGGGCAGCGGGGCAGTGGTGCAGTGGGGCAGCGGGGCAGCGGGGCAGTGGGACAGCGGTGCAGTGGGGCAGCGGTGTAGCGGGGTAGCGTTGCAGCGGGGCAGTGGGGCAGCGGGGCAGCGGGGCAGTGGGGCAGCGGGGCAGTGAGGCAGCGGGGCAGTGGGTCAGTGGGGCAGAGGGGCAGCGGGGCAGCGGGAAATTGGGGCAGCGGGGCAGCGGGGCTGTGGGGCAGCGGGGCAGTCTGTGGGGCAGTGGGGCAGCGGGCCAGCGGGGCAGTGGGGCAGCGGGGCAGTGGGGCAGCGGGGTAGCGGAGCAGCGGGGCAGTGGGGTAGCGGGGCAGAGTGGCAGCGGGGCAGTGGGGCAGCGGGGTTAGCGGGGCTGTGGGGCAGTGGGGTAGCGGGGCAGTGGGGTAGCGGGGCAGTGGGGCAGCGGGACAGCGGGGCAGCGGGGCAGTGGGGCAGTGCGATAGTGGGGCAGCGGGGCAGTGGGGCAGCTGGGCAGTGGGGTAGCGGGGCAGTGGTGCAGTGAGTCAGCGGGGCAGCGGGGCAGTGGGGCAGTTGGGCAGCGGGGCAGTGGGACAGCGGGACAGCGGGACAGTGGGACAGTGGACTGGACTGGAATGGACTGGACTGGACTGGACTGACGTGGGTTAGCAGAATTTAACGCGAGCGGAGCCGCGGGTAAAAGCTAGTCTATTATAAAATTGTAAACGTCTGTTTGTTTGTTTGTTTGTTTGTTCCAGCATCACGCTAAAACTACTGGACCGACTTTGATGATTTTTTTTTTGTTTGAAAGCTGATGATCTGACTTAAAAACTGGTATGGGTTTTTAGAAAGAAAGAAAAAAAGAAAAAAATTAATTTGTGGGTTGCGTACTCACCCGACAGATCGAAGCTTCTATGCATTTGCACGAGCGGATAGTAATGTACGATGGAGTGGAGTGGAGTGGACCGGGGATGGCTGGGGATGGGACTGGGGACGGGACAGGGGACGGGACTGGGGACGGGACAGTGGACGGGACAGGGGACGGGAAATGGGACGGGACATGAGACGGGACATGGGACAGGATAGTGGGACGGCACATGGGACTGGACATAGGATGGGACATGGGACAGGACATGGGACATGGGACGGGACGATAGTGATTAGTGATATAGTGACATAGTGGGACAGTGGACCGTGGGACAGTGGGATAGTGGGACAGTAGGACAGTGACAGTGGGACGGTGGGGCAGTGGGCCAGTGGGGCAGTGGGGCAGTGGCGTAGCGGGGCCGTGAGGTTGTGGGGCAGCGGGGCAGCGGGGCAGTGGGGTACCGGCGCAGTGGGGCAGTGGGGCAGTCGGATAGTGGGGCAGCGGGGCAGTGGGGTAGCGGGGCAGCGGGTTAACCAGGGCAGCGGAGCAGTGGGGCAGTGGGGAAGCGGGGCAGCGGGGGGGCAGCGGGACAGTGGGGCAGTGGGGAAGCAGGGCAGTGTGGCAGTGGGGTAGCTGGGCAGGCTGTTGGGCAGTGGGATAATGGGGCAGCGGGGCAGTGGGGCAGTTGGATAGCGGGGCAGTGGATAGTGTGGCAGCGGGGCAGTGGGGCAGCGGGGCAGTGGGATAGTGGGGCAGAGGGGCTGCGGGGCAGTGGGGTAGCGGGGCAGCGGGGCAGGCAGTCAGGCAGCGGGGCAGTGGAGCAGCGGGGCCATGGGGTGGCGGGGCAGCTGGGCGGCGGGCAGTGGCGTGCATTACATATAGGCAATTAGGCAATACCTACTGCCTTCCTCATTCAAATTCAATAGTGGTGTAAGTTATTATATTTTTTTCACAGTACGATGATTATGTATCTTAAAATAGACCTATTAATGCTAAATTAATCTTCCTACATCAAAAAATCAATAACTTACACCACAATTAAATTCAAGTGAAGTAGGCCAATGCACGCCACTGGCGGCGGGGCAGTGTGGCAGCGGGGTAGCGGGCCAGTGGGGCAGCGGGGCAGCTGGGCAGAGGGGGGCAGTGCGGTAGTGGGGCAGCGGGCAGTGGGGGAGCGGGGCAGTGGGTCAGCGGGGCAGTGGGGAAGTGGAGTTGCGGGGTAGAGGGGCAGTGGGGTTGTGGGGCAGCGTGCCAGCGTGGCAGTGGGGCAGCGGGGCAGTAGGGTAGCGGACCAGCGGGTTACGCGGGGCAGTGGGGCAGCGGGGCGGCAGCAGGACATTGGGGCAGCGGGGCATTGGGGAAGCTGGGCAGTGTGGCAGTGGGGTAGCTGGGCAGGCTGTTGGGCAGTGGGATAGTGCGGCAGCGGGGCAGTGGGATAGCGGGGCAGTGAGGCAGTGGGATATTGGCGCAGCGGGGCTGTGGGGCAGCGGGGCAGTGTGTTAGCGTGGCCGTGGGGCAGGGGGCAGTGAGGCAGTGGGTTACAGGGGCAGTGGGGCAGTGGGATAGTGGGGCAGCGGGGCAGCGGGGAAGTGGGACGGTGGGGCAGCTGGACAGTGGGGAAGCGGGGCAGCTGGGCAGGCTGTGGGGCAGTGGTACAGTGGGGCAGCGGTGCAGTGGGGTAGCGGGGCAGCGGTGCAGTGGGATAGTGGGGCAGCGGGGCAGTGGGGTAGTGGGGCAGCGGGCAGTGGGGGAGCGGGGCAGTGGGGCAGCGGGCAGTGCGGTAGTGGGGCAGCGGGCAGTGGGGGAGCGGGGCAGTGGGTCAGCGGGGCAGTGGGGCAGTGGCGTTGCGGGGTAGAGGGGCAGTGGGGTTGTGGGGCAGCGGGTTACGCGGGGCAGTGGGGCTGCGGGGCGGCAGCAGGACATTGGGGCAGCGGGGCAATGGGGAAGCTGGGCAGTGTGGCAGTGGGGTAGCTGGGCAGGCTGTTGGCCAGTTGGATAGTGCGGCAGCGGGGCAGTGGGATAGCGGGGCAGTGAGGCAGTGGGATATTGGGGCAGCGGGGCTGTGGGGCAGCGGGGCAGTGTGTTAGCGTGGCCTTGGGGCAGGGGCAGTGAGGCAGTGGGTTACCGGGGCAGTGGGGCAGTGGGATAGTGGGGCAGTGGGGCAGCGGGGAAGTGGGACAGTGGGGCAGCTGGACAGTGGGGAAGCGGGGCAGCTGGGCAGGCTGTGGGGCAGTGGTACAGTGGGGCAGCAGTGCAGTGGGGTAGCGGGGCAGCGGTGCAGTGGGATAGTAGGGCAGTCGGGCAGTGGGGTAGTGGGGCAGCGGGTAGTGGGGGAGCGGGGCAGTGGGTCAGCGGGGCAGTGGGGCAGTGGCGTAGCGGGGTAGAGGGGCAGTGGGGTTGTGGGGCAGCGGGGCAGCGTGCCAGCGGGGCAGTGGGGTACCGGGGTAGCGGGGCAGCGGGTTACCCGGGGCAGTGGGGAAGCGGGGCAGTAGGGCAGCGGGGCAGCAGCGGGGCAATGGGGAAGCTGGGCAGTGTGGCAGTGGGGTAGCTGGGCATGCTGTTGGGCAGTGGGATAGTGCGGCAGCGGGGCTGTGGGATAGCGGGGCAGTGAGGCAGTGGGATATTGGGGCAGCGGGGCTGTGGAGCAGCGGGGCTGTGGGGCAGCGGGGCAGTGTGTTAGCGTGGCCGTGGGGCAGGGGGCAGAGAGGCAGTGGGTTACCGGGGCAGTGGGGCAGTGGGATAGCGGGGCAGCGGGGCTGTGGGGCAGCGGGGAAGTGGGACAGTGGGGCAGCGGGGCAGCTGGGCAGTGGGGAAGCGGGGCAGCTGGGCAGGCTGTGGGGCAGTGGGATAGTGGGGCAGCGGTGCAGTGGGGTAGCGGGGCAGCGGTGTAGTGGGATAGTGGGGCAGCGGGGCAGTGGGTCAGCGGGGCAGCTGGGCAGCGGGGCAGTGGGCCAGTGGGGTAGCTGGGCAGCGGGGCAGCGGGGCAGCGGGGCAGCGGGCAATGGGGCAGTGGGGCAGTGGGATAGTGGGGCAGCTGGGCAGTAGGGTTGTGGGGCAGCGGGCAGTGGGGGAGCGGGGCAGTGGGTCCGCGGGGCAGCTGGGTAGCTGGGCAGCGGGGCAGCGGAGCAGTGGGGCAGCGGGGCAATGGGGCAGCGGGGCAGTGGGATAGTGGGGCAGCGGGGCAGAGGGGCAGCGGGGCAGTGGGTCCGCGGGGCAGCTGGGTAGCTGGGCAGCGGGGCAGCGGAGCAGTGGGGCAGCGGGGCAATGGGGCAGCGGGGCAGTGGGTCCGCGGGGCAGCTGGGTAGCTGGGCAGCGGGGCAGCGGAGCAGTGGGGCAGCGGGGCAATGGGGCAGCGGGGCAGTGGGATAGTGGGGCAGCGGGGCAGAGGGGCAGCGGGGCAGTGGGGTAACGGGGCATTGGGGCAGCGGGGCAGTGGGGCAGTGGGGCAGTGGGGCAGTGGGGCAGCGGGGCAGCGGGACAGCGGGACAATGGACTGGACTTAAATGGACTGGACTGGACTGACGTGGGTTAGCAGAATTTAACGCGAGCGGAGCCGCGGGTAAATGCTAGTAAATAATAATAATAAATAAAAATCTTCGGGACATTTTTACACAGCACCATCTAGTCCCAAACTAAGCAGAGCTTGTGATATGGGTACTAGACAATGGATATAATACTTATATACTTTTTTTTTGTAAATACATACTTATAATACATAATACATATAGTCGGGTAATTTCATGATTTACGCTACGTCTTTTGGTTCTATTTGAAAAGCTGGTATCAACAATAATATAAATAGCAACAAAGCATTATGCCTCTTTCCCCAGCTTACAAGATTGATTGTGATTATGGGTTATCATACATAGGGCAAACAAAGCGTAGTATAGCCACTAGAATGGCCATACTACTTTTTTGTTTCTTACTATTTTAACACCACTTTAGTAATAATTTGGTATTGGGGATCGTGACTGCCAAGGTTGTGTGTGGGTGTAGACGTGACGCATTTCAAATTACTCCTGCCGTTCTTGTGATAGCGTGCGCAACCCTTTTATCTGCTTTTTTTCACGGCTTTCATGGCTGTAGCATTTATATTTTTTATTTTTACTTCTTATTCATATTTTTATGTCGCATATTTCGAAAACTTATTTTATTCAGTTTTCCTTCACATTCTCATATCTTATTTATTAATATACATTTTCTATCTTAATTAAAAATATTTTATTTATTTAAACACATTTTTTTTTACCCTAGACCAATATATGTACTTTCTTATAATTATCTATAAACACAGTTCCTTCGTCCGTGTGTCGCTGCAGGGTGCCAACTGAAAATCAGCGCTGGACGTTCAACGCTAGCACATGCTGAGTTGGTGACCCTTTTGGCATGGGCATGCCCGGCAGCAACTTCATGTTTTACTTATATCTATTTTAGTACTTTATTTAATGTTATTTGTTGTGTTGTCATACTTATAATATATAAGAAACACCCAGACCAACACAAACACTCATGTCATAATACACAAATATTTGTGTCCTGTGGGAATCGAACCCACGACCTCGTGATCAGCAGTCCGATACTCGAACCACCAGACCACAGAGGTCGTCATTTAAATAATATACGCGATTTAATTCGGTTAAACTTTGTTTTATTGTTTTATTATAACTTATTTATGTGCTTAAAATGCTTCTATACGTTGTTTATGAAGAAGCATCATATGTAAGTACTTAAATGTATTTTTGTGATCTTAGTATGCTTCAACTCCGAAATGCGCCTTATCTCTTTAGAAAGAAGAAGTACTGTAACACACTTTGCTACAAAATTTTTATGACATCAAACCACTCTTATTATTTAGTAGATAATATCATCAAAAATAACTTATAAATACATCAGCAGCATCTGGGATTGATAATGCCAAACTGTAATCATCAAGCCTGCCAATCAAATTAACGTTATTATTTTATCGCACAAAACCAATCTAGATTGAATTTCTAAATTGAATCAGCTGTTTATAACATCACGATTATCTTGTTTTCTTCACATTTATTCAGATTCAGAGGGGACGTTATTGAAAGACCTGTAACCTTAGTTTTAGTTCGTACATAGGTGGGTACAGCTGCACACAGAGATATGTATGCTAGGTCGCTTACTTTACAGATGTTTTTCTATTAATTAGCAGTGCTTTAAGGGATGATTGTACTTATCAATTTGAACAACTTTTATTATGACACTAAATATGAATTAGAAAAAAAAAACATCATCATCATCATCATTTCAACCGAAAGACGTCCACTGCTGGACATAGGCCTCCCCCAAGCATCGCCACAACGACCGGTCCTGTGCCTTCCGCATCCAGCGGATTCCCGCGACCTTCACCAGGTCGTCGGTCCACCTTGTGGGGGGCCTACCCACGCTGCGCCTTCCAGTACGCGGTCGCCACTCCAGAACTTTACTGCCCCATCGGCCATCCGTTCTGCGAGCAATGTGGCCCGCCCACTGCCACTTAAGTTTGGCAATTCTTCGGACAATGTCAGTTAAAAAAACATCAGTTTCATAGAAAAAGTTTCGTGTACATGAGTAAAATGTATAAAAACATTAGTATATTTTTTGCGAATTCAAAGTTGGAAACATAATAAAAATTGCTCAAATTGATGCGTATAGCCATCACTGAAAGGTTTGCTACTGACAAAAGTAGCCTGTAACTGAAGTTTTCCCACTTAATTATGGATAGTTTCCAGTGAAATATTATTTAGTTTAAGGACATAGTCGAACTGTACTCTGCTCAAAAACATGCATCATCATTTCCGTACCATCATCGGTATCTAGTGATCCTGCATACTTATCTCTCGGCTCGACTGTACCTACAGCTCAGTTGCAATATTGGAAAAGTTTCCTTCAATTTCATTCGTCAAATATTTTCTGAGCTAGTTTCCAATGAATTGCTTCAGAAAGGTTTAATTTGTTTTTTGTTTAATGCGCGTGATTGAAATGAGAAGTTTTTTTTTTAATATCTGCTTTTTTAGTCCTAGTGGTTGGAGACGAGGCTACTGAGCTTGCAATCTTGGGTTGTATTTCAGATTCGAGCAAAGTGCAAATCAGTTTTGTATCAGTAAGCTGATCAGAAAGCGCAGGACCGGTCGTTGTGCCGATACTTGGGGGAGGCCCATGTCCAGCAGTGGGCGTCTTTTGGTTAAAATGATGATGATGATGATGAAAGCTGATCAGTGTTCGAAAGCGTACAGAATCAGTGAAAAACGTAACAATACTAATGCCATTTTTCCTCCAGCATACCTTCTCATACTAAGAAGAGGCCCGTGCCCAGCAGTGGGACAGTAATTAGCTGATTATGTTTATGTTATGTTATACCAAGCCCAGGAAGTTATGGCGCCTTCCTTTCTCCGAGCCTTTTCCCATTTATGTTGGAGTCAGCTTCCAGTCTAGATGCGGCTGAAAATCAGTATTTTAGACGGAGCGAAGGCCATCAAACTCCCGCAACCCAGTTACTGGGTACTACCGACATCTTAAGGTTAGACCAGTTGTCAGAATTTCAGGCTTCTGACTACCCGTAACGACTGCCATAGATATTTATATTGCAACCGGGATCAACAGCTTAACGTGCTCTCTGGGGCTCGGAGTGGTTTCAATGTGCGATGAAACGCTCACCCATCCATGGACTAACCGTGGCTAGTGCAGGTTAACTGCAAATCTTGCCGTCCACGTGATTATTAATAAGCCACGAGCCCCTCAACGTGCCATATAACTTAAATTCATGAACCGCTGTGTCATTTAAAATCGCTTCACAATTCTGAGCTACCGTTTAAAACTATGCTATGCAAACAATTTCTAGACAAAGTTGAATAGTTTGCGCTCACCAGCTAGCCGCTTCAGCGCTGTATCGCCGATTAGCAAGCCTTTGTTAGCTGCACCACTGCACCATGCACTGTTAACGTTTAGATTCGATTAGAGGCACATTTATTACACGTATTTTAAATTGTAGATTTTCATAATATTTTATGGGTACAAAATACTACTCAAACTCATTTTTGGGTTATTTTTACCGATGTACATAAGCTTTCCTACTATAACAATAATGTAATAAATGTGTGTACAATAAAGTATGTAATTTCCGGTAGGTACATTAAGTAATATTTAGACATATTATATTGTATTTACTATGTTCATTGTATCTCATATTTATGTAGTTGTGTTATAGATATATTTATAGTATTTATGTTATGTAGTACATGTATTATATTATGTTGTTACACTATGTACTACCCCTCTCTTTACTTGCCCATATTGTCCAATTGCCAAAGTTGTCTGGAAGAAATCGCCTTGAGCGATAAGACCGCCCATTGTACATGTCTTCTTTATAAGTCATATATGTTGCTATTTTCTTTTGTGTACAATAAAGAGTATTTGTATTGTATTGTATTGTATAATAATACATACTACCCATTCTATTTATAAGTAAAACTCATAAGAAGCGTCTATTTTTGTACACTAAACTAGTTTTCTTTTAATTTTGTCTAGACAACGATAATTTCACAGAAAACAGAAGACCATAATTCATAGAGAAAGCCAGTTTTAGATTTTTTGTGGAAAAATCATGGCCATTAGCTTAGAAAGAACAAGTGAATAAAATCCTACTAATATTATAAATGTGAATGTATTATTGTATCTATAGATGTTTCTTTAATTGTTTACATTTTAACATATTTTATAACATTTTTCACAACACCATTTAGTCCCAAAACTAAGCAGAGCTTGTACTATGTATACTAGAGAATGCATATAATACTTATATACTTTTTTAGATTATAAACACTTACTTATAATACATAAGAAACACCCAGACCAGCACAAACACTTATGTTCATCACATAAAAATTTGTGTACTGTGGCGATGCTTGGGGAGGCCTATGTCCAGCAGTGGACGTCTTTCGCCTAAATGATGATGATGACGTGGGAATCGAACCCACGACCTCGTGATCAGCAGTTCGACACTCGAACCACTAGACCACAGACGTCGTTAAATCCTTTCCTTTTGTCTTTCTATCACGCTGAGACGACTGAACAGATTTGGGTGAGATTTGGGACACAAATAGACCGTTTCCTAAATTAACACATTAGATTATTTTAATCTCGACAAAATTCACATTTCTCGATGGATGGTGCGATAATGTATTACTACGATAACCTGAATTATATGCGAGCGAGCCGCGGACAAAGGCTAGTATTTGTTGTGTTGCAAGATTAGACAATGACTAAGTTTGGAAGTGAGGATGACTTCCCAGAGTCCACCATCATCACTTGTGCAAACCCTGTTAAGATGATAAAGTGGTGAAGATGATAAGGGCCTATTCAATGTCACAATGCCCGGGCAGTGCTGACTCTGCGCACCCTTGACTTTGCCAGAAACATATTTAAAAAAAAAATTAACTCCGTGTAATTGGAATATCTCTGAAATATTCGCAGTTGTAATGGCTATCGAATATAATTTTTGAATTAATTAATTTATGTACACACAACAACATATGAAAGGAGACAGCATTAAAAGTATTTAATTGAAAGGCTATCAAACATAATTTTTGAATTAATTTAATTTAACGGCCATCGCTCTTTTAAAATTGTTGCATTTTAATAATAACAAGAATACAATTGTTTTAAAAATAAATTGGTTGTTGGTATATTATTATAAAATATCGCTATTTGGCTTTACATGTAGGTTTAGTTCTTAATCAAATATAAAATTAAAACTAAATAAATAAGTACTTTTTTTAGGTTTTTTTGTTTTCTGCTGGAAATCCTCATGGATACCCACCGTCTGGAGACGGCGGAGGAGTATGTTGGACTCTTACCGGCTAACGGCCAAAATTAATATCCAATCTATCCAATATTTGCCCTAGAGATAGGGATTTGACATAAGCTCCATACAAAATAAGTCAAATTTCTATCTCTAGTAGGGTAAATCGTGGATAGATTGTATATTAATTTTGGCCGTAAAACCACACGGTGGCCATCCTCAGCACAAGATAGAGGAGCTCCGGGAACTCCAATGGACTGCGCCGGTGCCCCTCTAGTGCTATGCCTTTGGGACGTCCTGGGAACATAACGTAACATAACATCACGCCTGTATTCCCCGAAGTGGTAGGCAAAAGTGTATAGTACACCCACATTTCGCCAGTTATGTTATAGTCCCATGTAATAGGGGGGGGGGGGGTCCTGGGAACATAACATAACATCACGCCTGTATTTTCCCGAAGGGGTAGGCAGAGGTGTATAGTACACCCACATTTCGCCAAAAACAAAAAAAACCTGTCCGGGGAAACAACTAAATAAGGCTAAGTGATTTTTTGTGGGTAATGGCGATGTTTTTATCTGTTATTTATAATTAAAGCTACCACACAAACTATCCTGTAGAATTCCATCTTTAAGGACCAACTTTTTATTTATTCAAATAATGAAATAAATATAATGTTTGATTTCTGATTTATAATGTTTGAATCACAGCCGCCACATTATCTGTGTAATTAAGCTTAGTTACACAGATATAAATAAGGATTATAGCTATAATCCTTACAATGCGTTAACACAAGTTAACCACAATGCAAACACTATGCAAACACAAATATAACACGCAACTATTGAAACGGAAACGTCCAGTTGTGTCGTAAAAATCAGTCTACCATTGAGAGTTATGGACGCCAGCCCAGAGCCATTCCATTCCATTCAGATCTGTAAGTACCCAACTTCGGAACCACTACATCCGAATAGTTAATTCTAATCGCTTTGTTCTAAGACCCGAGGGTCAAGATGGGGGGAGGGTGCTTTGTGCTGATTCCCCCAGGAATGGCATTGTACAAGTTCAGTGTCTAAATTGTACTTGTAGTTGTACTAAATTGAAAGCGCTTTAGGAATGTTTTGCGGCGCCAACATGCAGTGGAAGGAAAATAATATCGCGCTGAGCGCTCATTGGGGTAAATAGACGCAAAGTAGCAACGAAATACGTAGTCGTTTAAACTGTGCTGTATGGAAAATACTGTCGCATTCACTTGAATATAAAAATACTTAAATTTCAATCGGGAAGATGGATATAGGTTGTCCTCCTCGTGAAATCCTGTAATTGAGAAGTGTTTGCGTCGTGGTATGTGTAGACATGTATGACATGTCATGTATGTCCGCCGAAACTGTCAGCATTGTGTGTCGTGATTCAGCATATCTTGTTACGGACAGCGACGTTACGAAAAACCAACCGCGGGTAGTTCGAGAAAACACCCGCCGCTCAAGACGATGACACCCACATACTTCAGTCTGCTCGTGACCACGGCCGATGCAACTTGACCGAAAGGTCGAGTTTAGCCAAAATGTTCGTTATATTTTTATTTAATTGTGCGCGACAAGTCCCATATTCATAGATCAATATAAAAAGACTTGTATAATACGAATATTGACATAATAATGTAATATGAACAACAGTTGGTGAAGAATGCTACAAATGTCATTAAGGCCGCGCCTTACGTACCTCTGTTTTACGTACATCTAAGCATAAACAAGTAATGATTCTTGATTGACCAACGATAGACTACGTGCAGTCAACCTAATACCATGAGATGTGACTAGCCTATACCCGTGGCATCGTCCCCGGCCCCCGTATAATTTAACAACAACATAAAATCACACCTGTATTTCCCCGAAGGGGTAGGCAGAGGTGTAACAGTACACACACATTTCGCCAGTTATGTTATAGTCCCATGTAATAGGGGGCGAGCCTATTGCCATTGACCGGGCACAAATCCAGACTCCGGGCTGCTACTGAGAATTTCCTTAAACTTAACACTTTGCCCGACCCGGGAATCGAACCCAGGACCCCACGCTCAGCAGTCGCGCTTGCAACCACTAGACCAACGAGGCAGTATAATTAATAATAATATGATAAATAATAATAATTAATAATAATATAATAATTATTATTTTCGTATAATTTAGTTCATTCAAAAAGTAGTTTTCGCGCATCCTTCGGCGAATGCTTATCTTACTGCTTATCTTCCCGGAATAAAAATTAGTGCTAGTCCGATATTTTATGATCTATCTGTGTGCCAAATGTCATCCAAATCCGTTCAGCCGTTTCAGCGTGATTAAAAGACAAACAAACATCCATACTTTTGCATTTGTACTTAAGAATCTGAGATAATTAAATATAAGAACCCTTTTTGTCCAACGTAAGAGAATTAAAACTCGGAAAAAATAATAAATAATCCATTTTTGTCTGAAGAACTTAATCGGATTATCAGATTCATAGCTCCAAATTTTGCAGACGGATCAGTGGCCCCTCGACATAGAAGACCCTTTGTATCGTCAAATTCAGCTTACCTCAAGAATTGTATCTGAATCATTTCTACTGACTCATATTGGACACATTCCATCAATGTTTTCCCGAGGTCCTGAAGCATCGACAGCCTCGACAGCCAAGCCCTACAGAAATGAATTACGGGCCTTAAAATTCCAAAACTGTTCTATTAATTATCTGTTTTATTATTAATATTACGCCATGAGTGTGCCAATAGGGGAGTGCGTAGTGTGTAATCAAAAATAAGCAAACAAAGTAGATATAATGATGTTTCTTGATTGAAGTCTATGTCAATTCAATTAAACAATTGATGCAATAACCAATTACAAAAAATTCAACTTTACGTCCATGAAAACGAAGTTGAACTCAGAATGACAATAACAAACAGTTAAAACGGTGTTAAAAATATTTAATTCGCAAAGGAAACTGATATTTGTGTCTTGTTTTTACCCGACTGCGCCAGAAGGAGGGTTATGTTTTTCGAGTGTATGTATGTATGTATATTTCTTTGGCACGCTCTGTAGCCTAAACGGCTTGATGGATCTTAGCTTGAGAGGTGTCGTTGGATTCGTCTTAATTGTGAGAGTGACACTGGGTATATCAAAATTATAAAAATCAAAATGGCCGTTTTTTGGAGCCATTTTATGGTTCTTCAAAAAAATTTTTTTGATCAAAACCTATCGAGTGGGGTATCAAAATAAAGGGTTTTATAAATGGTTTACGAAAATATAAACAACTTATATGTTTAAATGTAATTTGGAATGAGAAATGCTAAAAAACAACAAAATACGTCTATGTAATAATGTGTCTACGTCTTTCTTTTATCCTTCTTTCCTGTCGCAGGTCTGCTGGAAGAAATTTCTTTTAGAGATAAGCAGTACCTTTGTGCTCAAGTGTTTGTTCTGTATGTTATCTATAATAAAATGTGTTGTGTGTACATAAATAAATAAATAAATAAATAAATAAAATATTCAACGTTAAAATTAAATTTGACTTTTCAAAAAAAATTTTAATAAAAAAAACAAACAAAACAAAACAAAAAAAAAAAAAAACAGGACACACACACACACACACAGGATTTTATGATAAATAAAACAGGACAAAACTAAAAAATGTAAAATAAAAAAATTAATTAACAAAAACAAAAAACCCGACTGCGTGTAAAAATAACAGAAAAGATATAAACAAGACTTATCAACACGCAGGCGGAGGCTACCTATGAACTATTATGTAATTCATGAACAAAAACATACGTAGCCTCCGACTGCGTGTTGATAAGTCTTGTTTATATCTTTTCTGTTATTTTTACACGCAGTCGGGTTTTTTTTTATGTTAATTTTTTTTTTTATTTAGGGTTTCTATTCCGAAATCATATACATTGTAAATTGGATTGACATGGACTTTCCTAGACCCTCTATCTCATAATCAGTTTAGTATTGTGCAACTACTGTTCACATGCTTCTTTTCAGGATAAAAATATTATGCTTTAGACCACCAAGCTGACTTGGTGCGGGCTGGTGGACTGTCAAGACACCATCGAAAACATTCTTAAGTCAATTTTTAGGTTATTTTTCCAAATTAAAAACAAGATGTTAATATTTTTCCAAGTATTGAGTAATTTCTATTAACTTGGAATCTGGTCATCGTCCCACTTTTCCAGGAACGTGATTTGTAATCCGAATACCAGCGATATATTTCAGCGTGACTGGCAACGCCTTGACGTAGCAACAATATCTTTAGAAACATGAAATACTGACTTATTTATTCAATACTTGAGTACCAAGGATGTATGATTTATACATATTTTTTTAAATTTCCTTAGTTTCGATCAATGATATTTAGAAGTACAGATATGTTACCTACTTGCGCTTGCAATCTGAAGACTCGAAAACGTCCTAATTAGGACGTTTTTCTATAAATCCGCGTCAGGTAAGGCGCCGAACGTGAATGGCGGTGACAAAAAAACCTGGTGAAATAACCACATGGCGCATGACTGTCAATGACTTTTTCGCCGCTTTGTTACTTCTTCACTATATCTATTTCTTGTTCATGTATATCCTTTCTTTTGTATGTGTCTCAGTTGTGTCAGATAAATATTTTTCTTTCTACTTTCTTTCTTTCTTTGGTCGAAATGTTCTCGCTTCATATTATTAAGTTAAATCAATGGCATTCAGACTAGTGAACAATGGAATCACCGACTGTTATCCAAATCGCATGACAATCGTAGTATTCCTACAATTATTTTCTCGAAGCACTTGTAAGAGACGAGAGAGAGAGTTTATAGAACAGTCGATGGCACGACAGTAGTAAGACTTAATTACGAAAACCACCCTTACTGCTTACGAAATAAATACGCTGTCAAGGTTGTCGGTTACCAAGGATATGTGACGGAACGATTCGATTCGAGCCGACTGACTGTAGTAGGTTTTTCTCACGTTTAAGAAATAATATCCTTTAACACACATATTTTATATCATTTGTTGAGCGAAGCGAGGTCTCCGAGTTAACTAGTGAGAGCCTCTCAGCACTAGTCCGTCTGTCTGTTAGATCCAGTTAGATCCAATCCAAATAATATATTTCCATTAAAATCTCAGATAATACGTAAAATCTAAGGCCGAAGCCGAAAATGATATTTAAAATTACATTCCACATTATTCTGGCTATCTTATACAAAAATTATTTTCGAATCCGACTGATAGTTTCAGAGATTAGCGCGTTTAAACAATCAAACAAAAAACTCTTCAACTTAGTATAGATATGTAATTCTTTGAATTAAAAAAATATGTGAGAAAAGAATTTAAGATTGTGCTCCAAAAATCAGCTATATTTTTAACAAACAGCTTTAGAATTCCTTGGACGAGGAAATGGACCTTAATCTACAGCTTGAGTCACCTGTTAGTGTACCTGCAAATCATACCTTAACGTCTTGGTCGGTTGGGATAACGACTCCATTCATAGAGGTCCCGATTCAATGAATTGCCCAACAGATTCATGGTCAGCGAAATTGAAAACCACATTTCTTCTTTTAATCTCAGAAGCAATACATATTCAGCTGTAATTTTATTTTTCTTCTAGCACTTAATACAACATCTAATAAAATGAAGGAGGCCGAACCCTTGCAATTATTATTCTACAGCCGTTCCCTCAAGAAACTTACTATTTAGTTTCAGCGAAACCAAATAAAAAGTCAATAAAGTACAAATAAATCAGCCTGTCTGCGTAATAAAGAAATCTAACTAACTCCCAGTTAGGCTAAGGTCTGCAGACTAAGGAGGTCATACTAAATCTAAAAGTTTTACTGACTTAACTTAGCAAATTGACAATTGGTTCGGGTTGAATTCTGAGAAAGATGGCGATTTAAACTTTTGTCGATGAAATAAAAATAATTGCACCAAGTGCCACATCCAGATTTCTTATTTATAATCTACTAGACTTTACCCGCTGCTTCACCCACGTATAGTTCGGTTTATCACAGAAAGACTTATCGCGCATCCCTTGGGTACTGTTTATTTTCCCGCTATAAACAATAGACTAAGTTTAATTTTTGTGCAAAATTTCATCCAAATCCATTCAGCCGTTTCAGCGTGGTTGAGTAAGAAAAAGTTTAACAATTTTAGTATTAGTAGGATTGAAAAAAAGAAATAATATTTAGTTCACACAACACACATAGATACACAGACACAACTTATAAAATAAAATAAAAATAATATACAATCAATGCTGTGTGCCTAGGTAATTATTCTGAGGTTCCTAGGAAGTAGAGCCTGACCTTTCAAAATTGCCTGAATTTAGGTTTATTTGAAATAAAAAACATTAAAATATGAATTTGACTGCGCCAGTCAGTGTTCAGTGCAGCACAAACGCCAAGAAACTAGTGCCTGACGCTGGTTTTTAACTTAAGCTACTGTGAGTCGTAACGTGACAATTGCAAAAAATTAAACTGTATGAAATTTAGTATATTTTAGGACTGTCTCATATAATTTGGATAACATCATACTAAAATTATCAAACTGTTAGTCGTGCATTGCATTGCAATCAAGGTACCTTCCTTTTAAATTTTCAGACATAATATAGACTTTCCCTGTCCACGACTCTTAGTCGCAAATTGTCTCTTACGACTCGTCCACACATACCATAGAGTCTGATAGGGATTTTTTTGGAACGCAGTTCCTTATGCTGTAGGTGTGATTCGGGAGAAAATGTAAAGTCACGTCAGTAAAACATACAAAACTACATGTTTTACTGAGGACCGAACTTATAATAGGCCCTGAGGTATCTCAGTCCGACGCTTGATGCTCCCTGCCATCTTTTCTTGTATTATAGTTGCGAAATTTAGCATTATAATGATGTGGTCAATATTTAGCGCATGCGCCTGTTAATATTCGCCGTGAACTTCGTTCCGGAGTCCCTTGCCTGTACACGCTTTTTTGAACTTGTCAGTTTGGTGTGTATTTTATTTTGAAAGTAATCTCGAAACAAAAACAGTGGAATGACGGGCTGTATTTAACAGGTGTGGTGGCCAGGGAACATGTTACAAAAGTTCACTGTCTGTAATGGAAGTTCAAGGCCAACAGTGAACATATACGACCTATCCTAAACATACATTCCTAGCCGACCACAAAAGTTAATGTCGCCATCCTATCCCGCAGTTCATCGTCCCGAGTGTCCATAACCATTACCATAACGACCATGAAAAAACGTAAACAGAACCCCTCTACATTAGTGATGAAAGTGGCGGAAGGAACACATTGTCTCTTTCGAATCTGTACTTATGTAAAATACAAATATCTTTTTAACCGACTTCAAAAAAAGGAGGAGGTTATGTATTCGGTGGGTTGTTTTTTCTTTTGTTTCATGTATGTACACCGATTACTCCGACATTTCTGGGCCGATTTACGTGGTTGTTTTTTTAATTGTTAGAGGAAGCCCGCGCGGTGGTTCCATATAAATTTTATTGACTTAGGTTGAGCAGTTTTTTAACCAGCTTCAATAAATCAGTTTATTTTAGCTTCGCCTACCTAGATGATCTACTAATAGGTTCGTTTTTCTGAGAATTCTTGGCCGATTTGCGTGTGTTTTTAACGATAGTGATTGGACGTTTGGAAGAACATGAGCGAGACCTTTGCCCAGCAGTGGGGCAGCATAGGTTAAAAAAATATTCTCAAATTGGTTCTATAAACATTTATAAATCAACCCTCGCAATTATCAACTAAAAAGTATGAAATGAAAACTTTTTAACAAAAAATAAAACCGACTTCAAAAACCTTAACTTTCATGTACGTTCACATAAACTGTTTTTACTATAGATATGCACTCGACTGTACATTCTATTTACATGACGCAAAGGGTCAATCACGCGCCGCCTTCAAAATGTTGGTTTATGAAAAGATTTTGAAATACATACAAGGATTATTTTTTACTTTTTATTAGTTAAGGTTTTTGAAGTCGGTTTTATCCAAAATACGAAGATATTATCAGAGGGTCATTTTTTTTCCGAGTATGAAACCTGCAAAAGCCTACCAGCCTCATGGGAAAAAGGCTGGGATGTGTGGGATTTTTACCGCACTAAAACTCCCCGGTGGCCATCTGCAGCACAATAGAGAGGCCAGGTTGAAATAGCAATCACATGAGACTTTCAATCTTTAGGTATCAGTTTGGCGAAGGCGGTATGCATTACTATTTAGGCAACAGACCAGGTGGTATTGCAGTTGTTATGGGCAAAAGTAAACCGTTTAACATCAGATGGACCATTAGCTCTTTACTCCATCCTACACAATAAAAAAAGAAAATACACAATTATAATTCACAATAATTTAACGGCAGGATTGGCAAAATATCTATTCGGAGCCAGTGGCTTCTGCGGTATACGGGTCGTGGTTTCATTTCCGCATGAAACAAACTTTTGTACATATTACCTGTACATAATTCATCACATCATCATATACCAGGCCCCTCAGAAAGTATTGCGAAAAAAAGTTTTTATATATGGGAGACTGGCCAGTTATAATGTTTTTCGAAAATATGATTATTTATAAGTAAAAATAAGTAAGTTCCAATTTCAAAATTTCCCTCCACATTTTTTGCGAGTTAATTCAAAGTATTGTGTCTCACTGAAATATGGATCTGCGCCGGGAACATTTTAGAGCTATGATTTTATACGATTTCAAGTGTCGCCTGAAACCGGATGAATCGTACGATAGACTTCAAATGGCATTCATGGATGAAGGCCCTTCCAAGGCAACCGTGTATCGTTGGTATAACGAATTCAAGCGCGGTCGACCAACTTTGGGGGATGACGAAAGAAGCGGTCGCCCTTTGACGGCTGTTACCGAAGAAAACGTGCTAGCAGTGAAAAATTTAATCCAAGACAATAGGCGAATTACATATCAGGAGATTCAACACATATTGAAGATTGGATCGGGAAGCGTTCACGAGATTCTACACAGCCATCTTCGCGTGAGGAGGATAGTATCACGCTGGGTGCCGCACAACCTCACCGATGCTCAGAAGCAGGCCCGGGTGGAATGGTGCCGTGATATGCTTAACAAATTTGAAGCAGGCTCGTCTCGGCGTGTTTACGACATCGTTACAGGTGATGAGTCCTGGATTTATCAATACGACCCAGAAACCAAGCGCCAGTCGACTGTTTGGGTGTTTCAAAATGAGCCAACGCCTACCAAAGTGAAGCGATCTAGAAGCGGGGGTAAGATTTTGATCGCTAGCTTTTTTAATTTGACTGGCCACTTGGTATCAATTCCCTTACGGGATCAAAGAAGCATTAATGCCGAATGGTATACTACCAAATGTTTGCCAGAAGTTTTCTCTGTTATAAGCAACAAGCGACCAAACACAGGGCTCCGCGGGCTACTGCTCCACCACGACAATGCACCTGCGCACACCGCACTCAAAACGAGGGACTTCCTGGACAGCACGCCAGTCAAACTCCTGGGTCACCCTCCTTACAGCCCTGATCTAGCACCGTGTGACTTCTTTTTATTCCCAAAAATAAAAAATCAGCTCAAAGGGATACAATTTTCGTCGCCGGAAGATGCGCTGGCTGAGTTCGAGCAGGCTGTAAACGAGGTGTCTGCGGCGGACTGGAAAAAGTGTTTTGAAAACTGGTTTAGGCGCATGAATCTTTGTATAGAGGCTGGTGGAAAGTACTTTGAAAAGATTTGATAAAAATATATGTACGTATAGAACAATTTTTTTTAGTTTCGCAAAACTTTCTGAGTGTCCCACGTATACACATGTGAGATTTGTTTCATCATCATCATCATCATTTCAGCCGTAAGACGTCCACAGCTGGACACAGGCCTCCCCCAAGCATATATTGGGGGGATATGCCATAATCGCCACGCTTGGCAGGCGGGTTGGCGATCGCAGTTGGTTGGTTAAATACTCAGAGAATGCTGCTGCCCATCCTCTGGTGAATCCCTTAGTCGCCTTTTACGACACCCATGAGAAGATATAGGGTGGTGCAATTCTTTACGTCCGGCACCACACGGAACATTGGAGATTTGTTTAAAAGAATGTAATTCATTTTACAATTTAAATTAAAGAATGAAAAGTAATGAAAGAAGAAAGAATAATACGAAATAAAGATGCGACTATACATGCAAATAGGGGTATTATTATAGGGGTAAAGTACCGATTACGTGTTATTTTACCGTATTTCAGTAAAGCAAAAACGTAGTACATACATTTATTATAAAATATAGTTTATAACATAAGTAGGTACTTGATTTGAAAGGGACATTCAATGAAGCATTTATATCTTTCTGTATCTCATTGAAAAATACTTGCCCCTCAGTGCAAATTTCACGGAACTTTCATGCATGTTTCATAGCCGGTCTACAGACACCCTATCCCATATTGTTTTACTCAAACGACATTCTAAACTCGTAGGATTTACTTCGGTGGACCGGCGAGCAATTTAAATGTATTTTTAAACCTTTCATTTAAAATACTTGTACAAGCGCCTACAAATAATCCGAGAGCAAATTCTCTGATCTATGTTTTACGTCAACTATCTTTATTTTCTACAATTGTCACTTTTTATGTAGGTAGATTTTGGTACTCAACTACGAAATCTGTTAATCATCTAGGCTGCTTGTAAAACCACTTAACATTCAAAATTATACGAAATTACTTATTCTTCTGAGTTTCACTAAAGGGAATTCCATTCTTATGCTTAAACAAGAAATTTTGGCGACCGTGACAGGACATTTCAAGACATTAGCAAAATCGGAAATATAAATTACGAGTTGAGTCATAGTAGGTGATTCTAAAGATTCAAGAACAAAGAAAATTGGTGTAGATTTGGATACTGAAGGCCAGCACTGCCTTCCTGGACAACGAATCAGCTAAAGATCGTACCGAAAAGCCGTCAATCTTCGTCATCAGTACCAAGTTAAGTGCCCTCCTTTGTTCCGTTATACCACACCTTACTATAACCATTGTCCAAAGTCCATACCATACCATCGGGTCGACATGAGCTACTTAAAGATAATAGCTCATCCATTCTTAAATACCTATATTCGACTAACTTGTCTTTATTTGTGCTATATTTTCATAAGTTTTATAGGTTTTATCGTGGAAAATAAGCATATGGGTTAAAGTACCTAGAGTATCTACATACACCGCCCACAATAAAATCATTTTTTCTTTTCTCTTTTCATACATGCTCTCTAGTGCATTTATTGGCTAAAATAACTTAAATATAGTTCTTTAAGCCATATTGGACAGCAATAATATTTAGTATTTTCTTTATATTCAAGCCGATTTGCCGACATTTTCAGGCATTAAGTTCTCTGCGTGCCAAGTTAGTCAACTAAGTCAGTCTGCAAAGTTCTACGGTGCCAGTTCGGCTGAGTGAGACCCTGCTTCCAGCCGAGAGCAGCTTCCCAGTGGATTCCACCGATAAGAGGAGCGTGAGAATATCTTAAATTTATTCCTTACTTTGTCGATACATAAATATTTTTCTTAGCACGAGTATAGATATTTTTAAGTTTACATTAAGTGAGGTGCGTGAAAGTCAAAGGATTTTTAAAGGCAAGCTTAAATGGTGCCAAAAACATCAAAATCAAATAAAAATGGACATAATAACATCTCAAAGATCATCAAAAAACTTTCGCCGGTTTTGGAAGTCCACATCCCGGCTTGATCTTAAGCCAGCTTTGCCAGTGACAGTAGCGGGCTGCAGTACACCAAAAGAAATAGCGAACACTTTTATGGACCAATTTCGCATTTCCTCCCAGTGGGGGCCTTCTAAATCGGTGGTTGATGCTGAGATCTGTCACAATAGCCCTCTCATTCGTTTCACAGCCAAACAAGTATCATCTGTAATACAGAAAATGACTGGAGGCAAGTCTCCAGGGCACGACAGTCTCAGCATCGAGCACTTGAAATATGCGGGTGCGCACTGTCCGAGAGTGTTATCCATGTTTTATTCTTTATGCATAAGTCATTCTTATCTCCCTCCCGCGCTAATGCACACTCTGGTTATTCCAATCATGAAGAGTAAGACTGGTGATGTCTCGGATGTGGGTAACTACAGGCCCATATCACTTGCCACTGTGATAGCTAAAGTATTGGACAGTCTGTTGGATGAAACTCTCAACAAATGGTTGAAATTACACGACGCTCAGTTTGGGTTCAGGTCTGGACTTTCCACTGAATGCGCAATTTTGAGTCTCAAACAGACTGTCCAATATTATACCGATAGACACACGCCTGTTTACGCATGTTTCCTCGACCTCTCCAAAGCTTTTGACCTAGTGTCTTATGACATTTTATGGAAAAAGCTCGGGGAAGCAAGCGTGCCAGCTCAAATTATACGTGTGTTTCAGTATTGGTATTCTAATCAGGTGAACAATGTGAAATGGAAGAATTCACTCTCTTCTGCGTATGGGTTGGAATGTGGGGTGAGACAGGGGGGGTTGACCTCACCTAAGCTTTTCAACCTTTACGTCAATGAGCTGATCGCTGGACTCAGCAGTAAACGCATTGGATGTTGGATTGACAACATATGCGTCAATAACCTCAGTTACGCAGACGATATGGCGCTGCTGGGTCCAACGGCCGGGTCTATAAGGGAGCTTTTGCAATACTGTGAAAGGTACGCTGCTAGCCATGGTTTAACTTATAATTGTAAGAAGAGTGTCTGCATGATCTTTAAGGCCCCCGGTAGGAAAAAGACATACGAGCCAAATATCACCCTCAATGGCCAGCCCCTACAAAGGGTGAATCAGTTCAAATACTTGGGACACTACGTAATGGAGGACCTTAAAGATCATGAAGACATCGATCGCGAGCGCAGGGCTCTAGCTGTGAGAAGCAATATGCTGGTGCGCAGGTTTGCTTGTTGTAGTAAGGAAGTTAAAATTACGTTGTTTAAAGCTTACTGTCAAACCTTCTACACAAGCAGCTTGTGGGCCAGCTACACGCAAAAAACACTGGATGCCCTGAGGGTCCAATATAATAACAGCTTTAGGATGCTTTTGGGGCTGCTGCGTTTTTGTAGTGCCTCTAACATGTTTGCTCAAGCGCGTGTTCATGATTTTTATGGCATAGTGAGGATTAAGACGGCCTCGCTTTTAGAGAGAACGCGGTCAAGTCCTAATAGCATCCTGAAGATGTTATTATCTAAGTTTGATTCGCCAATCCTAAATCACTTCATGCATGTGTTAGTTAGGCAGAAGTGATTTAATTATATTGAATTGGTTATAGTATTGAAGACAAGTTGTCAGATACCTACCTACTACATAACACTAACATAGTTTTAAGTCATTTGTTACTAACAATGGATCCTTGTTGTCTAATAAATAAATAATAATTTAAAAATTTAAATTTAAATAAATTTCACATACATTACATGCAGCCAGTCTTCTGGGCACGTTACCAGTTGAAAGCGACGCGGAGGGATATTTTGATACTCCTTTTTAGTTTTTAGCTTTAGGTGTAGTTTTATTTAAGGTTTTTTATTTTTAAATAATGTATTTAATGTTTTAATTTCGATATGAGTAAATGAACATACATTTAGTTTAATCTACAGTACAGTGCCTTTTGAGGCAACTAGTGCCTGATGCTGGTTTTCAACGAGTCGTAACGTGACAATTCCAAAAAAAAAGCTGTGTAATTTTTTTATATTTTAGTACAGTCTCCTACAATTTGGATAACATCGAACTAGAATTATCAAACTGCCAGTCTTGAAAAAATTTCAGACATATAAAATTAACTTAAAAAAAAAGTAAAACCCGACTTCAAAAAGAATAAAAAATAAAAAAATTACAGCATTATTTTGTTCGCAAACTGTATCGTAATGATTTTTTTTAATTCATTCAACATTCATTCATTCATTCAACATTCATTCATTCATTCAACATCCACGATTTGATCGCGATACGTTCGCCGAGGTCGTCCCCTTCCAACTCTTCCATCCACACTCGCTTCGTATACTTGTTTCGTCAATCTCCTCTCGTCCATCCTCTCTATATGTCCAAACCATCTTAACATACCTTTCTCAATCTTTGTCACTACATCTTCTTTCACTCCACAACGCTCCCTTATCACGTTATACCTTACTTTATCTCTCAAAGTTACACCACACATACTTCTCAAAGCTCTCATTTCTACTACATTTATTCTGCTTTCATGTTTCTTCTGCATACCCAGCTTTCACTACCATACATAAGTGTAGGCACTAACACTCCCCCATGAACAGCCAGCTGTGCCTTTTCCGACACTTTGCGGCTGTTCATGAAGGTGTGTAGTGCCCCATTCACCTGATTACCAGCACTCACTCTCCTTTCAATGTCTTTCACATGCTTGCTATCTCTTGTAAACATGGAACCCAGGTATACAAAATCTTTCACTTGTTCCACCTTTTCGTCACCAATCAAAATATTGCGCTCTGTCATAACTTCTTCCTTCTTTCTTGTTTCTTTTTCTTTTTTCTTTTATGTGAAATAAGAATTTATTTATTTATTTTTATTCCTTTCCAAAAACCATAACTGTTGTCTTATTGACATTAACTTTCATTCCTTTACTCTTCAAAGCACCATCCATAATTGTAACCATCTTTTGTAACTCCCCCTCCGACGATGCAAGGATAACTTGACCATCGGCATAGAGGAGACATTTGCAGGTAACCCATTCATTTTTAAACCATTTTCACTCTCTTTCAAACAACTGTCCATGAATAGATTGAACAGCCACGGCGACGCTACACATCCCTGTCTCACACCCTTATCGATGCTGAACCAGTCAAAAAAACTGTAAACAATGAAATCCAAAAGGAATCCAGTCATGTAACTATTAATGTAGCTTCTATGCCACGCATATTTTATCGCGTTAGGCCGCGGCCACGCTCACGACTCCCCGGCCCGACGGCCCGTCCGGACGCACCCTAATCATGTTACTGTAATGGTAATTGGAAACTGTGCCGTTTGACATTAGAAACACCATTGATATTATGGGATCGGGTTGCTCGAACAAGTTTTGCCTTTGTCGCAAATTGTACTAACTGGCTGTAGGGATTTGAAACAATTTCGTTTCTGTAGTTCGATGGGGGTTGTATTGTCTTGTCATTATAGGTTTTTTGCTTTGAATAACTTTGATCGGAATAATAATAATATACGGCATGACTGAATGAACGAGGTAAATATTTAATTGATGTTATTAATTAGAAAAATATTTCAATAATTAACATCACATAACATAACATCACGCCTGTATTTCCCCGAAGGGGTAGGCAGAGGGGTAACAGTACACCCACATTTCGCCAGTTATGTTATAGTCAATGGCGAGCCTATTGCCATTGACCGGGCACAAATCCAGACTCCGGGCTGCTACTGAGAATTTCTTAATGAAAAACCCAATAACACTTTGTCCGACCCGGGAATCGAACCCAGGATCCGACGCTCAGCAGTCGCGCTTGCAACCATTAGACCAACAAGGCAGTCGATAATTAAGGAATCTTTTTTTACATTTTTTTTTTGTTTTCAAACTGATAAAAAAAAATGAACTATACGAATACGAAAAATAGATATTCGTTAAAATTAAAGAACTATAGCCTGTTTTGATCAATGCTTTGCGTTCACAGTAATATGTGTGTAAGTGTGAATGTAAGTTTTTTTTATAAGTATAGGATGGAAATGAGTTAATGACCCACCTGATGTGAAGCATTTACCTTTGCCCATAACAACTGCAATAACATAACATACATAACCAGCCCGTTACTGTCCCAATGCTGGGCACGGGCCTCTTCTCGGTACGAGAAGGCTAAGGCCTTAGTCCACCGCACTGGCCTAGTGCGGGTTGCCGGACTACACACACCATTGAGAACTGTATGGAGCACTCTCTGGTGTGCAGGTTTTCCCACGATGTTTTCCTTCACCGTTAAAGCAAGTGATAATTGAATATAAATCCGCACATGAATTCGAAAAGTCAGAGGTGCGGGGACATGAAGATGGAAAGTCTCATGTGATTGTAATTTCACCGGCACCCGTACCACGAGCACCGGAACACAACAATGCAAGCATCACTGCTTGGCGGCAGAAGTAGGTACGGTGGTAGTACTTCCGTACTTCTACAAATTGATGCAACTAATCCTTAACCACAAGTCCTGGCGAAGGAAAACCGATATGTACCTAGAATGCTCCGTGAGGCTATTGAAATTAAAAAACATCCTAATTTTAATAGAGAAGATGATTGGCAGCTACCACCTGTTTGGAACCCAGTCCTAAAAATAATCAAGTCCCAAACAGCACGCTACACGGTAATACATAATGACATTGTAAGTGATTACTGCGTGCATCGATACAATTTTAATGAATAAAAATTGTACGGTAGATTTAAAATAATTTCCGAAATATCTGTAAAGACGCTTGTCATCTTACGGCCAAAATTAATATCCAATCTATCCACGATTTGTCTTACTAGAGATAGAAATTTGACATATTTTGTATGGAGCTTATGTCAAATTCCTATCTCTAGTAGGGAAAATCGTGGATAGATTGGATAATAATTTTGGCCGTTAGTCTTCCTGCGACCACGAACGCTGCAAAGCTTTCTAAACGTCAGGAATAACAATTTAAATAATATACGCAATGTAATCTAGTTAAACTTGTATTATTATAATCCTTAATTATTACCTATAAACTAAAAATCTCCATTATTATCGTCAAATATTATTATTCTAATTTTTGTAATATACTAACCCCCAGTTTCCGAAAGGCTGATCAACGTAAAAATTAACTAATCAGCTGTCAAAGCTTAGGTCAAGCGATGTGATTGGTTGTTAACATTTTTGTCGGCCAATCACAGAAGCTGACATTAGATTTGACAATAGATCAAATTGATCAGCCTTCCAGAAATGGGCTTGCGTTTGACCGCCACCTCACCTGCGGTCGACGATGGTTCATGCTTGCCCATCAAAAACCTATTCCCTCGAGCTTTGAAGACCACCAGATTATACATATCGGGAAACACAGACGAATTCCACTCCATTGCGGTACGCATGATAAAGCTATAAGTATATAACTTTATTACAATTTTAAGTACCACGAATAGGTACATAGTGAAATATTTATCCTTCTATTATTATAAATGTAATTATCTAATTGTGTTATGACACAACTTTATTTACAGGTACGCTAGGGAATCACTAATCATACAATAGATAACGTTTGCAGAAAAACTCGAGCTACACAAATATCATGTGTGACCTTATTGACCTGATCTATTGTAACTTTCCGACCTTTGTTATAGTCATTTGTAACCTACGATTTATAGACGTCTATTTATTACGTATCGAGCAGTAATCGTTGTTTTTGAAAATAATTTCTTTTACTGTACTACTACTTACACATGTAGGTAAGGTTCTTTTTGTTCAGTTAATGTACAACAGTTTAATTAGGAAAACAAGGACTTTAATGGAGATTTTTTACAATAAGATAGTTATTCTACGTGCTCATTCTTGTGTTCTATTCAAGTAGGTACATAAACATTTATAATTTAAGATTTTATATTGGACGTCTTGTATACAAAAATTCAGTTGATTTTATTGTATTATATTGTAAATCATTCCTTATTGATAATTTGGGGATCGAGTTACCCACGTCTGCAGGAGAGTACCCCTTTTCCGAATCCCTACACGTGATCTCTGGGTGGTGCAAATCGGGTGACATACTGGTGGTAGGCCACGGCCGACGGCTTGCGACCACCCACCAGGCAAAGACGTGCCGCCAAGCGACCTAGTCGTGTTGCGGTACGATGCCCGGTATAGCCACTTGAGAGGATGGGTCAAAATATTTCAATGCCATCCTCTCACCTTTGCTGGGCAAGCGTCAACCATCGCTTAACAACAGGTGAGGTGGTGGTCAGACGCAAGCCCTGTAAGTATAAAAAAAAGATAATCAAACAAGGTACGACCCACAAACATCGAAAGTTCATAAATTCCAATGCGTTTGTATAAACTTCGACGAACAAACCTGCAACTGAGTAGCCTTCCCAGTAACAGAAGTATCGCAAAGTCGCCAGTTCACAACAGCTTTATAGCGGTATATTTAAAAGAGCTGCTTAAATCCGCCGACTGCAACGTTATCCACTGCACTGCAGTGACTGCAATTGTCTGCGTTGTTTGCTTGTTCCCCGGGGCCCGGGGAATTAGTGACGCCTTCCAGTACAGACGCTTTTAATTGATTCTGGGTAATGGGGGCTTTATTAGAAGCAGTAAAATATAAAAAGCAATAAAAGTTTTAATAAAAATGGTTCGTTTATTTTTCAATTTGTTTGGGATTAGAGTTTGAATATGTAAGGGAGATTAAAGCCGTTTAAAACAAAAGAAGTGTTTTGCAGTCATTTATTTTATTTCATCAATTCAATTCATTTACTCACATGAAACACGAATATCAATATTTTTTTATTTACTCTAATTCCCGAGAATGGCATTTTTTGGAATGTTATTTTCTTATTTACTCTATTGGTATTGGCCCGTTTTATTTACTTTTCATCAATTATAAAATAAAAATGTTTGTTCACAAATAAAATAAAAAACCAGCCAAGTGTGTGTCGGACTCACGCAGTAAGGCGTACGCGAAATGTGATTTTTTGCATCTCTTTCTTACGTAGGCACCACCACATATGTCTAAGTTTGTATAGTTTTTAGTATGTGTTGCTAAACTACATAGTATGCACTATAATCACACCAACTTTGACGCTGGTATGTATTACTGTTTTGAAGAAAGAACAGGAACAAAAACGTTGAAAAAAATGCATGTTTTTCGAGGTTTCGTGTATGGTTTTTTTTTACGTTATAATATATGTTGAAAAAGTCACAAACAGAGTTACTTTCGCATAATATTAGTGTGCATGCGAAAGTATAGATGTTTTTTTGTCATTCAACCACGCTTAAACGGCTGAACGGATTTAGATAAAATTTGATACACAGATAGACCATAACCCGGATGAATATATATGAAGGCTTTTTATCCTGGTAAGATAAACAGATCCCGAGGGATGTGTGATAACCTCTTTCTGTTATAAACCGAATTATATGCGGGTGAAACCGCGGGAAAAGGCTAGTAGTTTTATATAATTTTTTTAATATGTATTACTATCCTTACAAGTATTTTAGCTAGGCATAGTCGCGTAGCAATAAATTGTTGTACCTTTTATCGCCGACGGTTACAAATGTTATATTTTATCCATAAACAACAAAACATTGCTCTACATATCAATTCTCCAGAGTGCATTCAAGTAGGGCAAAAATTGTATTTGTATCAAATGTACGAGTATCAATACGATATCGTCCATCATTGTTCTATCATACAAGGCGACCACCGCGATCCTGTGCCCATTACAGTAATTGAATTGCGAACAATTTGTTTCCTTTGAAGAAATTGTTTATATCTTAACAACAATCTTAACACCCGAAAACGACACCAATAATCTTTAGCACTCAAATCATAGGGTCGACTTTTGAACTGTAATTGGTTTTTGAACTGTAGCTGGACGTTGGTTATGGGACCACTCGGAAGTATTCGGATTTTGATTTATACCCGATAACGGAATTCGCTTATACCCATGAATGCGTAACAGGAGAATGCTGGAGAGGGAAATTTATGCCGCTTCTTGTTTCGACTTTAAGTGGAAAAGAGATAAGCGATGCTGTGGCGATTGAGTGGGATTAAAAGGCTAAGAAATATTGCCGAAACATGATCACTTGATGGCAGGAATAGAGCAATAAGTTCTAGGTGAGGTGTTGCGTTCATGCGTTTGTGAGAAATATGATTGCATTTTTCTTGTCCAGCTATTTTTATTCCAGCTATCTTATTATTATTTATACAAATGATAAATGAAAACTGAAACAAGCACATACATACACATACATAAGTAGAACATAGTTATTATATAAAACGAAATAAAAATAATTAATAAGGCGATCTACCAATATTTAATAATATGATATTAGAACTGTGTTACTATACCTTACTAATTTAAACTAGATACCTAATTAACTAATTTATAATAAATTAATAAATACACTAACGTTAAATAACTAATTAAATTATCTTATTTAAATATTAATTAAACATATAATACAAATTATTCATTAATTTATTTATTTTGTAAAAATGTGGTAAATACAGGTGGTAGGGTAACAAATAACCAATAATAATTTACTAATATTAATTAACTGACATAACTTACTAATAAAGCCCTCAAATTTGCTACGCTTGTAGAAGGCCGCTAAGTTTTAAGTGCCTCATAATGTATTTTACATAAATAAGAACTAAAATTGTACACTTAGTTGCAAATAAATGCTTTGAACTTTGAACTTTATTGAAAGCGGCTTACGTCCAGTAGAAGATTGTTTGTATAGGATATATTATAATACAACAAGTTTAACCTGATTACACTGTGTATATTATTTAAATTAATTTTCCTGACGTTTCGAAAGCTTTGCACCGTTCGTGGTCGCAGGAAGATTGAGATGAAAAGCGACTTTACAGATATTAAAAAAAAATCTACCGTACATTGTTACAGTAGTCACTCGCAGTATATTTTACACTGTAGCGTGCTGTTTGGGACTTGATTATTTTTGGAACTGATCTTGACTTGTGTAGAGATTGCGAAAATCTAAGAAATTATAATAATTCAAATATTTTATTTGTAGAACATAGGCAGTTACAAGTAGTATTATTACATCGGATGTCATCATTATTATTGTGTATGCTTACTTACTTGATGTTGTGACTACCAGTATTGCCTTATGAACCAGTCAGGCGATAGTAACTAAAAGAACAGCTGCCGAATTACGTAACTCACTCGCGATCGCAATCATCAGGATTTCAATGTTCATTGCTCCGTGTGTTTTGACAATCCGTGTTATTGGCAACTACGCACCACGCAATGAATATTGCTTTAATTTCAAAATGAAAGCTAATGTCAAAGTGAATGCATTACATAATTGCCCCACAAATCACAGTCAAGTTCATAACATAACATTGGTGATTCTTTTACAATGAAGTTTAGCAGCTCTCAACAATGAACATTGCCACTCTTGGCATACGAGTGATCACATTTCAAGCTTAAGGATGCTGCTTTCCATTTTACCTGACTTACTAGGAGGTTGATGGGATTCTGCTAACATGTGAGTACCCAATCCTGTCTAGCGTGATTAACATGAATACTGCCTACCTCCTCTTTTTGAGAATGAGATTCCTGTCTAGCTGTATACCTATCTGAAATCTTTATATCTGTATATCTTTCTGAAAATCACACAATTTTTGGCCAGCCACTAACTACTTCAGAACATTACGTCCTCTGGCGTTTGCACACAGTTTACGACACCAACTTCTAATAGCGTTTACGTACTCTTGTCTGCATACATTGAATCCTGGAGTCTGGACATAACACATCTTCTATAAGGCGCGTTTTTACAAAAAATATTTAAAGGCAGATATAGTCGTGTCGTGGCTCAAATTATCGAGTGATAATGTCTGGATTCGGTTCTCAAGGCAGACATACGGTTCATTGTCGGTTAAAGAAAAGTTAGTTCGTAAAAACTGTACATATATACATACAAATTATCACACCTGTTTCCTATTGGGGTAGGCAGAGACTATGGATTTCCACCTGCTACGATCCTGACACACCTCTTTCGCTCCATCTACGTCCATTAACCTCGTCATGCATGCTCGTCGGTTTAGAGTACTCTTAACCTGGCATTTTTTGAGAACTTTTTGAGAACTGTAGTATTATAAAAATTAATCAACGATTTTGAAAAGAGCATTAAATTGAATTAATTATTCATGTTGTTGTTTTTTTTTATAGTATAGGATGGCGAAACGAGCTAAAGGCCCACCTGATGTTAAGCGGTTACCTTTTCCCACACAACACACGTACGTACACACACATGCACACATCACATCACTTCAGCCGAAAGACGCCCACTGCTGGACATAGGCCTCCCAAAAAAAGGAGGGATATGCCATAATCACCACGCTTGTCAGGGGGGTTGGCGATCGCAATTGATTGAATAAATACTCAGAGAACGCTGCTGCCCATCCTCTGGTGAACCCCTTAGTCGCCTTTTACGACACCCACAAGAAGAGACGGAGTGGTGCTATTCTTTGTGTCCGGCATCACACGGAACGCGCAGCACAGCGTGATCAGTTATGGTAATATTGTTTGTTCAAAGAAACTGCCTTTTAGAAGGCCCATGATAAATAGTGTCACACATCAAAATCTGTCTTGCTTACTTGGAACTAAAGCACACCTCGGACACTCAATACAATATAAACGCTAGCACCACCTACATACACAAGATTACGTCTTATACGAACGCACGCACACGTGTAAGTTAGGGATGCTCGCCGCTCGTAAGTTCGTAATACCGACTGGGTTCCTAGCGCTTTTCAGAAATGGCGTTATTGTATAGCGACAGGCGGTTGAAATCCATAGCAATCTTGCAGTCCAATAGCCGGCAAACTGAGAGCGGGTGTGAGGTCCGGGCGAGGAATCTTGAATTGGCGGGGCGGTGAGTGGCCGTTCTGTACGTTAGTACTATTAGATATTTTGTGACTAAAGTATGATAGGAACCTCTACAAAAACAGTAATCTGTTAGGTATTCTAAAAAGTTTTTTGTCCAGTCTCTACACAACATCATGACACGTTTGTCCTCGTGTTGACCAACTTGTGACGTAACGTCTACTCGTTTTCATATCACGCCCGCTCTAACTACACAGTTACAGCGAGTTTTATGTGTGGCGGCAAGTTTGTAGCGTAACTTATTTTATATCAAGTGCTTATGTTACAGATAACGCGACTATGATATTGAATAGTGGTGATTTATTTGAGGACTTTCACAATATTTATTTTTTCACATAATAATTATTTTTAAATGTTGCCCCACAATAGGATTAGTCCTGTATCCATGGTTATGTAGTTATGTTGCAAATAAAAACGACCAAGTGCGAAACATACTCCACTCGCATGGTTCTGCACCAAATTCTTTTTATTATTTGTTGTTTAATTATAACATGGTGTGTTGTGTGGTGTATAGACTAAATTTGACGTGAAACTCTTATTTACTGCCACGTTCTGTGAGGAGGCTTACGTTGAACACTTGATGTTTGTGGATTGATGTAAATATTCAAAGTGGATTTGAAAGTATATAAAAAGAAAGATAGGAAACTCATTCACTTTTTGCACATGGACACAACAATATACAAACAATAAATAAGTATTTTTAAGTAAAGTAAAACGAAACGAAAGAAAAAGATTTTTTCAAATTGGCAACAGAAGATTGCTAATGTATCATACGTATCGAAAATTTTAATCTAAATTTTGATATATCACTGTAAATTGAAACATCTATACTTACTTAGGCAAAAAGCTTGTCAATAGACATAAACATACGGGTATATCATTCATCATTATCGATGGCACTAACTATGGGTACCTCTCACTATAGCACACACCTGCCGCATCTGTAAAGTGGCAGGCGTGAGTAAACGATGACGTCACCGCCAGCTCGCACTTACCTCAATCCTTTGCGATATTAATCTCTGTGTAAGTACGAGAACAGATTAACCGTGTGGACTCTAAAACAGCGACAAACAAAAGAACTAATAAACTATGGTCAGGCTTTTGTAGTCTATTGTTGGACAATGTCTCCACTATTTCCCCACAGAAATAGTATGTAGCACTGCATAGCATGTGATAGCCTAGCAGTGTAACGCTTGACTTTCATACAGGAGGGTATAAATTCGATCCCGGCAAGCTCCTCACTTTTCCATTTACACGACTACCCAAACAAAGCAGTGTAATGTTTTCAGGGTCCATGTATCTACGTAAGTATATACAAGGTGTTGATCTGTAATCGTGCCATATTTCTAGATCTGATAAGAAATAATGTGCTTAGTCACCTAAAAATACTTGAAAAATTCTACGATTATTTAGTACCTAAATTTTCACTTAGAAACATAGCGAGGGTTCAAGAATAAATCCTGAACGACTCGGAAAATAAATCATCGGCGGCATTTTCAAAGGGTGGAAATACCTGCAAATTGTTTTGGTGGTGTCGCATTCATCGTTTTTATGTCGCACGTGACACACGGGGGGAATTTGTTTGTTTACAAATAGGTATTTAACAAAAAAAATATTTTTTGCTATTGTTTTTTTTACTGATTCGTGTTCAGTATCAGTGGTATAGTCACCTCCTTAAATATGGCACGAATGCAGAGCAACATGTTGTATGTATGTGTGTGAGTTTCTTTATTCCACTCTAAAAATCTTCTAAGCAGCTGATCCGATTTAAAATAAGTCGTATCGTGGTTTATATCAGAACTAAAGAATAAGAATAATTTTATTGTATAAAGGTTACAAAAAATTGGTTTGAGTTCCAAGACCTCACACTAGGATTCCCTATGTCGTGAGATCTATGCTCTTTAATTCCGTTTACAAATTTTATATAAATATTTCCGTGAATCATGTAGGTACTTAAAAATACGGTACATTTCGATTTCTTAATCTAAAACTTATTTATTGCTTATATATTGTTGCCTAGAAGTTAATTCAAGCACAGATAATATAATACTATAGATTGAAGTTATGGTCTATCTGTGTGCAAAATTTCATCCAAATCCGTTAAAAAAAACCAGCGAAGTGCGAGTCAGACTCACGCAGTAAGGGTTCCGTACCACCCATCGACCTAATACCCCACAGAAATAGAATGGTTGTAATCACAATTTTACTTGCGATTCATGCATGGCAACTTTCCGAACAAACTACGCCTTACATTTTGACGTCATTATCTTTAAAAAATTAACATTAATCAAATGTACTTTACAGCTCTTGTTTCTGCAACAGCACAACAAGGCATTTTAGCGGGTTTTTGTTACAGTATTTATAGAAATAAGACATAAAGCGTGCTGAGTAAGGTTTTGAAATATCCTGCACTATTGTTCAGTGCTGCCACGCGCGCCCTGCCTACATGGCCATTCTATCTATTTATGTGTAATACCCCATAGAAATTCATTTAATTGACGAGATTTCATCAAAATAAATCAACGAACCGTATGCGAAATATGAATTTTTGTATCTCTTTCTTACGCAGGTACCACCATATATGTCTATGTTTGCCATATTTTTAGATTTTTTTAATAAATAAGATAGTATGCAATTATTTATTATTTTTAACGCATTTTACGCATGCGAAACGACCGTGTTTACGGTAGCTTAGTGGCTAAAGCACTGGCGTACTGAGCCAGGAGTCGCAGGATCGAATCCTGCACGTGAGCGATTTTTTCTTTCCACAATTTAAATCGTTAGACAGTATGCACTATAATCAGAACAAGTTTGAAGCTGGCACAGATATAATAATACGCTGGTATGTATGACCGTTTTGAATATAGAGCAGGAACAAAAACGTTGAAAAAAATGCGTTTTTCGATGTTTCTTGTATGGGGTTTGTTTTTAGAGGTTTTTTATTTTACTTTTAGTATTTATCACGATAGGGGTCATAGCAACACATATTCTGAGAAAATTTTAACCGGCTACCTATTACTGTTCAAAAGATACAGCCCTGTGACAGACAGACCGGTGGACGGATGGACGGACAGCTTAGCGAGAGTAATAGGGTCCCGTTTGGCACCCTTTGCGTACGGAACGCTTAAAAGCAAGCAAACATCCACACTTTTGCATTTATATATTAGTAGAATCATAAGCTTTTTAGAAAAAAATTTGAGCTAAAAGCTCCTCGGTTTTAATAAAATTAGCTCGGGATTGATAGAACCTTAAATTAGATAGAATTTTAAATAGATCCAGACTTTTATTCACAGTAAAAGTAATAGGCGTCGGGATGTAAGTAAGTAATGTTTATCGACTCGGCCATTTATCTCCGAAACGGCTAGACCGATTAGTGCGGGCTCCTTAATGGTTTGTGGTATTAAAGTAGTGCTGTAGGTAAACCCGGTTTTAAGGATTTGGGTTTATTGATTGTTATCACTAGATTGCGCTGCATTAGACCAATTTATTGTTACTAAAGTATTTAAGTTAAAAAAAAAATTCGTTTGTCTAAGGCGATTGCTACGCATCCGTGAAATTTGTTTGTTTTTGCGTTTTTTTGCAAACTGTAAAAAAATATTATTTTGGCCTGACAAATTTCGATCAATATATTATTATTTACAACGTGAAATAGAGCTACAATTTGCAAAAACACAATAATTTTTGAATTTTGTGGGCTGCAATCACCTTTTTAAGGTAAATCAGTAAGTTAAGTTTATGCTGTAGTTGTTATTTATCTAATGTTAATTTAATGACATACGATCAAAACTACGAGCTAGCTTTTAGCTAAGAGCGACCAGTTTATTTGATCGCTGCCTAGGAGGTACCGGTTTTTTTAGGGTTCCGAAGTCCTACAAGGAACCCTTATAGTTTCGTCATGTCCGTCCGTCTGTCCGTCTGTCCGTCTGTCCGTCTGTCCTAATCCTTTACAGCTTAATAACTTCTACAGTTATTAACATAAGTAAATGAAATTTTGTTAAAAAATAGTCTACATATAGGTCTCAATCTTAAAAGAATAAACAAATAGTTTTTACGTATTTTAGGGGTGGCGTCCATACATATGAAATGGGGATGAAAAAATGTTTTTCGCTTCACCCCATCGTGTGGGGTATCATTGAATAGGTCTACTAAAATGAAGGTAATGTTTCATACACCACTTTTTATCAGGTGTACCATCTGCGAAATATAGCCCGCCAAAGTGGCTTGCAATGTGTCCCCCCCCCTGCCATTTCTAAACTATGCAATGTAGAAACTTATAATCTTCCACATTGATAGAACTTTGTGAAAACTCTCTTTTAAAATTATTTCGAGTATAATGTGATTATAATTTTTTGAGTTATAGAGAGAAAACTGAAAAATACTTAAAACGTCCTAGTTCAAAGGTTATTGACCTTAGAGAAAAATTATCATAGCAAATAATGCTCCTTTAGCTACTTTCTATTTGAAAAAATCACAAAAAGTAACTTTGAAATGACATAACTTCTTAAATTTGGCTTCTTGAATTTATCGCTAGATGGCGCTACTAACACACTGAGTCGCGAATGCTGCCGATTATTGCAAAAACTAAAATAGCCATGATTAATATTCGATTTGATTCGTTTGTAATTACACCTACTTAAGGAACCCTATAATATCGAGCATGGCCCGACATGCTCTTGGCCGGTTTTTCTATTTAGCACCACCTGGAGGATACTAACGGATAGCTTTCTTATAAAGTCGCATTAAAGAGACTCGTAAATAAACGCTACTTAATCCTGAGTCGTTTGCACCGCTAATTCTATGGCATCATCACGTCAAGGTTCACAGCGCCAAGTGTGAACACGACGTGACGTGACGCCGGGCTGCGAGCTTAGCTCACACCTTCATATTTACGAGTAACGAGCCCTTTACTAAACAATCTTAGAAAATAAGATACTTGCAGAAGGCTTTCTTGTATAGACACATTACAATGCTTTTAAAATTAAATTAAAATACTGGCTCGTAGAGAATACGTTTTATACAATTGAGGAGTTCCTAGCTCCTAGTCGCAATTAAATTTTATTATCAACCGTTTTATTTAGATTGATTTTATATTTTTACCTAATGAAATGTTAATTAATTAATTTATTGTTTTCATTTGTATCAGATGCATTTTTGATCATTTTATTCGTATGTTGATGTTTTAATTTATTTTATTTTTATTAATTAGATTGTAGATGAATTAATTATCAATGGTTTTAATGTTAGATATAATAATTTATATTGAATTTTTTTATTTTGAAATCTTGACTTTTATTATATTCATTATGAATAATGAAAAATGTACTTATCTATAAATTGTGACGTATAATTTTAACTAATTATCAATAAAATGTTTATCTGTTTATCATTAAAGGGACTCGTAAATAAACGCTTCGTTATTGTTAGTCTCAGGATTGCCGCCAGTCTTCACTAACCCGTTTCACCGCTAATTCTATGGCATCATCGCGTCAAGGTTCACAGCGCTGAGTGTGAATACGACGTGACGCAACGCTGAGCTTAGCTCACACTTTCATATTTACGAGTTACGAGCCCTTCACTAAACAGTTTTAGAAAATAAGACACAGAAGACCTTCTTATAAGAACGAGCAGATTGGTTCTTGCTATCTGCAACGAACAATGAACGATGGAAGTAACAGCATATAACGTCGACCACCTTTTTGGAACCGTGCAGCTAGATTCTTAACGTTGTGAAAGTGCATGTAAATTCTTATTAGAAATAAAACTTTAGAATTAGAATTTAGACTACGTCATGCAAGATGCTTCTGAAGAAGACGTATTTTTGCGCTTTTCTGCACCTCAACATTCAATCAATCAACTCAGCCTATCGCAGTCCACTGCTGGACATAGGCCTCTCCCAAGTTGCGCCACAACGCTCGGTCCTCTGCCTTCCGCATCCAGTCCCCCCCAGCCACGTTCTTTAGGTCGTCGGTCCACCTGGGAGGGGGGCGCCCTACGCTGCAGTTTGCCGATTCGCGGTCTCCACTCAAGGACTCGTCTGCTCCAACGGCCATCGGTCCTTCGACAGACATGGCCAGCCCACTGCCACTTCAGCTTACTGATCCTACAAGCTCAACATTACTGATTGTTTAATTTGTAGTTTTTTTTTCTGTTTTTCTGTTTCGATATCAGCACTTATGTTTTTTTAATCATCTACAAATCGCGAATAGGTCTTTAAGGCCTATGAAAGCTGAGCTTGAAGAGTTTCCGTGTCTCTAGAAGCACCTGCACAGCATTCTTCACTTTCTCCGCTACTTAAGTATAGCTAGAATTTTGCAAGCTGTTGAAATACGGTGGTCTAGTGGTTACAAGCGCGACTGCTGAGCGTGGGGTCCTGGGTTCGATTCCCGGGTCGGGCAAAGTGTTATTGGGTTTTTTTTATTAGGAAATTCTCAGTAGCAGCCCGGAGTGTGGATTTGTGCCCGGTTAATGGCAATGGGCTCGCCCCCAATTACATGGGACTATAACATAACTGGCGAAATGTGGGTGTGCTATACACCTCTGCCGACCCCTTCGGGGAAATACAGGCGTGATGTTATGTTATGTTATTGTTGTTGTTGAAATACGTAAGTGTGTCATGCAGAAAAAAATTATTACGACAAAAAATTTGTGTTTGGTTTTTGTATATACTAAAAATCAACCTGTAATATAGTGGGCCTTCTGTATCATTTCATTCTGTGTTCTTGCTAAACAATCTTTTGTTTGCTCCGACTAAGTATACGGCGAAGATGATGCGCGTTAAAAGGCTAGTCTGGTCTGAGTCACTTAGCTAAATTGTGTTAAAATGGCTCAAAGTTAGGGTTTTAAGGGTAACAGTGTAAACTTGGCAGAGTTTAGTTTATATAGGTTTCAGTATGGCCTGTGAAATTGTCAAAGTATTATTAAAAACCTAGATTTAGCAACGTTTAAGCAATATTGAACCAGTGATCGTTGGGATAGACGTATTTGGGAGAACACGAATCGATATAGAATGGGTCGCTCTCAAGCTATAGGTTTTTTAAATATTGGGAATAGAAAAAGAGGCTCAAAGGCCCACCTGATGTTAAGCGGTTAGCTTTGCCCATAGCAATATCATTAAGGCTATTTCGTAAATGATATTGTATATCGGGTTCGCCAAACTGAGGCATAAAGATGGAAAGTCTTATGTGATTGTAATTTCACCAGTATCCTTACGGGGGGCGGTACTCTTTTTATCCGTTTGGCGGCAGAAATAGGTACGGTAGTATTACTTCCGGGCTAACTCTTTCACAAAGAGTTTTACTAATTCTAAAAGCCGTATTTTATATTTACCCAACCTAAATTCATATCAATCTAGTGGTAACAAAATACGGATTGTTTAGAGATCGACCCCAAGGCATCAAAGGGGATTTCCTTTCGCGACATTGAAGAGCGCGCTAGAGGATGCCACGACGCCATGCTTAGGTACGCAAAGGCATGTGACGGGACGCCAAGGCATGTGACGATATTTGCTTTTCGACTGCGTTGCGTAGTTGGCAGCGGATGCTGCAGCATTCCCTCGGCATGCTGCGGGATGTTCTCGGTAGCTGCCGCTGGCGTGCCGTGGCAAAATCCTTTGCCCTGCCTTCCCTGGTATGCGCCGGTCAACAAATGAAAGTTGAAACAATGAGCTCGAACAACTAATTTTAAACGTTTAACTTAATTAAACGTTTAAAATTTGTTGTTCGAGCTCGTTACACTAAATTAATATGTATACCATAGTTTTAGTCTGACGTGTGACGCGTTGCGGTACGACGCGGTGCGGTACGATGCGACGCGATGATTAACGAGCAAATTGTGAAGACTCACTTGTCTTATCCCTGATGGTTCGAGAGCTCACGTACTATAATAATATTTTTCGGTGATCTGCTTGAAGTGCATTAATTACGAAAATGTTTGTTGTCAGTTGCAATACTTTTATCTGTTTTGTGTCAATTTGCATGGAGCAAAATAATAAATTGAAATGGAATAAAAATATCTTACTTTTTAGCATGTAGCTTTTTCTAAAGATTTAAATTGTGGAAAGAAAAAAAACAAAGAAAAAATCGCTCACGAGCAGGATTCGAACCTGCGACTTCTGGCTCTGGCCTGATATTAGGTATATAAATATTTTTAATATTCAATAGTAGGTAATGTGTATTAATATAATTTTATTGTAAATGTAACATAATTTTCGCATTCCTAGAAAAAGGGAAGATATGACGGACTTGTAATTAATTGTAATATCTTTGTACACGATATCTTGTGGCGAATAAATGATTTGATTGATTGATTGATTCGAATCCTGCTCGTGAGCGTTTTTTTCTTCCCACAATTTAAATCTTTAGATTTCGCTTCGCATGCGTAAATGCTTTGAAAATAATAAAATAATTAGCTTTTTCTGTTTTTTTGATGACTAGACCGAACACGCATCACAACACCCTCAGCGTCATCAACTCAGCCTGTCGCAGTCCACTGCCAGACATAGGCCTCTCCCAAGTTGCGCCACAACACTTGGTCCTCTGCCTTGCACAGTCTGCCTGCCACTTATTTTCAAGTAACAACTTAAACGTATTTCATTTCGCATAAAGGCAAGAAAGACATGAATTCTGAGTATTATTTGACACATCTAAACACACGTATTTGTGCATTCATTATCGATAGAAGCCTTTGTATTTGTATTTTTTGTTATCTTTTTTGTTTTGTAGACCAGATGATAAGGTCGAGTTCATTGCCAGCTCCCGAACTACGTGTATAATGCGATACTCCGCCTGTCTACATACATTATTTATTCACTTAGAAACAACGCCTATTTCGTAGCAACAACACCTATAGGCATAGTAGTGCCTGTATTATAATATTATAATGAAGCCTAGGCTAGGCTCAGCGGATCGTGTTACTTAGAAACTGGATTAAATATTTAGCTTACAGCGATAAAGGGATAGATGTTTATGAGACAGAGAGAATTTTTAATGGATAAGTGATTTTGAAGCCTTTTCTCGAGTGTTAAAGACGCATTCGTCTCTTTCGAGCGCTAAAGACGTGTATAGACGTAATAACAATAAAACTCCTATTGCGTCTCGAAAGTGTTAAAAACTCTTTTGTGTTAAGAGGTGCGTTCAGTTATGTCGCTCTTTGTGTTAGGGTCACCCGTACGACGTCAGTATACAAAGTCATTGCGTACGACTATCTTTCGATCATTCACGGTTTTTCACTGAGTTATTGAATGATTTCGGGCGTCCTTATGACACTGACACTCAGAACAATGTAGCACTGCCAAAAAAATACAAAAAAAAAATACTTTAAATGTGACAGTGGAAACCTAAAAGTATTGTAACTGTTTGCATTGATTAGGGAATTAGTCAAAGCTGTTTCGTGCTATTTACTTTGAATATGACAGCAGTGAAAGAAAAGAAAGAAAGAAAAAATATTTATTTGCTACAGTGCGTCTTTTATCATAGTTTTTCACGGGGTGACCGGTGCGACGCTCGACGACGGCTACTCACATTACTGAACGGTTTGGTGTGAACGCCCGGACGATCGCTCTCCGACTAACTGAACGGTTTGGTGTGAACGCCCGGACGATCGCTCTCCGACTAACTGAACGGTTTGGTGTGAACGCCCGGACGATCGCTCTCCGACTAACTGAACGACCAAAGTATAGTTATCGGCATATAACTTGAATACACATAGTGATTGATTTAAGCGATTCTAACTTTTATGTCAATAACATGCGCAGTGCCGCCATTTTTGTTGAAGTTATTTTCCAGGATATATACGCTCCGTACGTCGCCCGCGTCCTCAGATAACCGCGAAATCTAAACATATAAATTATGGAAAAAAACACTCACTAGCAGGATTCGAACCTGCGACCTCTGGAACAATACAACAAGCGCTACGAGCATGATGACATAATAGTTCACAGTAAATTAGTGGCTAAAGCGACCGTCGCACTGATACACAGATCGCAGGTTCGAATCTTTAGATTTCACCGCGCTTGCGTTAATGCGTTAAAGTAATAGAATAATCTTTTAGCTTATCCCTGTAAAGCAAAGACTTCAATCTTAATACAGCTACTTCTCCGCTGGCTAAGCATGATGATTACCCCTACATCCCTCAGGACTTAAGGAGACGTGAACCTACCTACTGTTGACTTTATATTATCTATGTATGTATCAAAACTTTTGTTCTGTTAGATGACAGATGTCATTATTGTAAAATTCAAGAAAATGGTCCAATAAAATATTGAGAAAGCAAAGTGCTCAACAATCCTCGTATTTAATTCGTTAATCCTCAAATCTGGATATCTTACAGTTACTCCTCAAGGTTACAAACAAAACATGGTCCTTCGAGCCGGATCGGATAGGAATCATCGAAAATAACTGTTAGGATTATTGGAAGTCCCTAAAAAAAAATAAAGAGAAAAAAAAAAAAAAAAAAAAACTGTTAGGATTGTCGCCGAGAGCAGAAGTTTTATTATGTACGAAAACCAACCTCAGTAGCGGAAAAAAGGAACATTCGAGAACTGTTATACCTACAAGCCGTGTTGTGTGATTGCAGTGATTACCTATATTCTCTTCGTATTCAAGCATTTCGTGAAGCGAACATTGTCATTTACTTAATATTGATTGAACATAACTTATTGTCATCATGGAAACCGTTGACCAGATATTAGATGTGCTAGAACACTTTTCCGATGTTATTGTCAATATGAGATCAAACTATAAAAAGACACCAAAGTCTAGAATAACTAAAGGCTTTGTGGAAGCTAGATTACATTGTTTAGAAGACTATTGGAGTTCATACAAAAATAACTATCAAAAATTGATAAATTGCACAAAGAAAGAACAACGGAAAAACATAGCATATTTTACGGAAGATTCATACAGTAACTTTGAAGAAACATATTTAGATTTGAAAACAGATATGACGGATACGCTTCACTAATTAAGTACAGAGAAAATAGACGAGTCAGCGAGAAATACATCATCATATTCACCACCAAAAGACAGCTCGAACAGCACTGAGATCAAACTTCCAAGGATAAACTTACCTACATTTACGGGGATTTATGAAGAATGGCAATCATTTGAAGATACTTTTAAAGTTTTAATATCAAAGAATAAGGCATTGAGTGACGTGCAGAAATTATATTATTTGAAGTCATGTTTGAGTGGCGAAGCAAGAAATACAATTAAGCATATTCAAGTAACAACACAGAATTATGAAATAGCTTGGGAAACTTTGAAAAATAGATATAGCCACAAGCGGCTTATAGTGAACGCAATAATGAAAAAGTTATTCACATTTAAAAAGGTAAACATACAATCACCAGGACAGTTTAAAGTTCTTGTGGATAGTACAAAAGAGTATTTAAGTAGCTTGGATTCTATGGGTATTTCTACATCTTCTTGGGACCCCATGATAGTTTTTCTAACTGTGCAAAAATTGGATTCGGATACACACAAAGAATGGGAAACTCATGTGAGTCGAGAATACCAAACTGAACTACCAACTTTAAAGAATTTAATTACATTTTTGAACAGTAGAATACATACACTTGAATGAACCTGTTCGCCTTCATCAAACACTCAAAGACCAAATAAGGAGCATTCAATTCACACGTCAACTGGAACAATCACTTGCAAATTATGTAACGGCCAGCATATTCTTTGTCACTGTAAAGAATTTGTGAAACTAGACCCGGAGAAGAAAAATGAGATTATTAAAAACAATCGATTATGCTACAACTGCTTATCATCAGGCCATTCAGTGTATAATTGTCGACAGAAGACTTCTTGTAGAATTTGTAGACGGCGTCACCATTCACTTCTGCATCGTAGTAAGAAGGGAGTAGATTCTCAGGACACAGAGAAGAATAATGACACACCTGGAATCTCCTCAATGTATACGCATAAAAACATACAAGAAAATCTTCTGAATGAGTCTATCATAGTGAACTTAGCATACAAGCAGAAAAGAGCGTTACTAGCCACAGCGTTGGTACCGGTCTAGGGTGAATGTGGCTGTGAGACCACATTAAGAGCATTAATTGATCCTGGGTCACAGGCTTCATTTATTAGTGAAAATGCAACTCAATTAATTCAACTGAAGAAGACTCCTATACAACGCTCAATTACAGGAATAGAATCCACCACAACTCCACTTCGTTATGTAGTACAGTTGGAGATCTCATCGAGATATGATAAGCAATTCAGTCTCCCTCTGAAAGCATATGTTTTGAAATCACACATAACGTCAAAACTATCCAGTTCTACAATTCAACCAGAGCCAAATTGGACACACTTGGACGGTCTAAAATTGGCTGACCCACAATACTTCCTGTCAAACAAAGTAGATCTATTACTTGGCATTGATGTATACACTGAGATTGTGAACAAAAAGTTAGTAAAGGGACCACCAGGTTCACCTTCAGCTCAAGAAACAAGTTTAGGCTGGATTTTATTTGGCAACATTTCTGAACACAAACATACCAGCAATGACTTATTAGTCATGCATCACCAGTTAGATATAAGCATGAATAATCCAGCTGACATAGGTTCTAGAGACATATTTAAAGACAACTTAATAAACAATACATTATGATGGGAAGGGCCAGAATGGCTTAAGGATGAAAACCATAAAATAGATTTTGAAGAAAATTATACATTACAAGAACTATTAAAAACAATTATTTACAGTTTAAGATTTTTTAAATACAAGAAGAAACCTGAAGATATAGATAAAGCAATAACAACTATTGAATTAGAGGAAGCATTATTAAAATGTATAAAAATAAGTCAATGTGAAGAATTTACAAAAGTAATAAGAGAGATAAATAAGGAGGAAATGCAAGAAAGGAAAGTTGTTTATACCTAGATGAAAGAAATATTCTCAGGGTAGGCGGAAAAGTGAACGCAAGTTTAAATACTACTACACATCCAGGAGCAGATGGTCTTACTCAAGTTTATGGTGTTAAGCACCGCAATGACATTATTCAGAGATCACTTTCAAGGATTTGTGCATTCCCAATTGATAAAGACTAACATTTACTTTGTTAGTTACCTATTAAGCATAGATTTATATTTAACTTAAAGCCCACATTTGAACATTTATTGTTTAGAGTCAAACTTATAGTTTAAATTCATTCATATACAGTCCACTCATTTGTTATTGTTTGACTTGACTACAATAATTTCAAATATTGTTTAATTTGTTTATTTAGTAAAGGACAAAGTCCTTTGGTAGGCGGCATGTTGACTTTATATTATCTATGTATGTATCAAAACTTTTGTTCTGTTAGATGACAGATGTCATTATTGTAAAATTCAAGAAAATGGTCTAATAAAATATTGAGAAAGCAAAGTGCTCAACAATCCTCGTATTTAATTCGTTAATCCTCAAATCTGGACATCCTACAGTTACTCCTCAAGGTTACAAACAAAACACCTACACATAAATAAGGCTCCAACATTTTCTTACACAGCCTTCGTGGCTAATTGGACGGCAGCCGCTTCAAGTTTTTGTGTTGAGCTCTGACCTTGGGCTTTCACGCCAATGACATCTAAAGTAAATTAAACCGATAGAAATACACATTAATATAAACTTTTTCTGTGTAGGTATTCCTAACTTTTATTATTCCTTTCGAAGGTTGACTGGAGTGTTAATTGGAACGATATAAAAGTGATACATTAAGTACCTAGAGATGTACGATCTCATTACTTAACTGTGAAGTTACTAGAAGCTTACGTGGAATGAAAATATATGGTTATAGAATAAAGACGTTTATTGTCCGTAAACGCTTACATAAGACTGCTTGTACAATCGACTGCATGACCATGACCTTCACCAGGTCGCCGGTTTGGTGGTCTACCCACGCAGCGCCTTCGCTCTCACTTCCGACCATAGACAGAACCACGGCCGGAAGCGAGAGATCGCTGCCACCTACTGCAGTGATGAGGTCACGGCGCTGCGCGGCCCAAGCTGGGCACTCCGCCAGTGTGTGCTGTGCCGTGTCCTCTGGGCAGCTCCCGCAGTGATGACCCTCGTGCGTAGGTTCCCGGCCTATGCGACACAGATACTTCCAAAAGCAACCATGCCCCGAGAGTATCTGCGTCAGCCGGTAGGTGAGGGCACCATGGCTCCCCTCCAGCCACTCCTCCATGACGGGCCTTACTGTCGCTATTGCGGCGTGCCCTTATGCACGCACCCTTAGCCAACTACGTTAGCCTAATGCGGGTTGGTGGACTACACACAACATCAAGAACTACAGTTTCAGGTATGCAGGTTTCCTCGCAATGTTTTTCATTTACCGTTGACAAAAGTTTTAATCAAATTCTAATCAGCACATGAAATCTAAAGGTCGAGGTACAAGCCGGGTTTAAGCTCAGACCGTCTAGCATACTTCTGTTAGCAATCCGTGAGCCAAATGGATTGACTAATAGCAATATTTCCTTTGACCCTGCAGCCAACGGACGGAGGCCTAGATCCATGTTACCAATAGACATAAAGTTAAACACCCGTGGGTTGCGGCCGATGCAACCGACGTGCGCGGCTGACGCGACAGTACTAAGCACTATGAAAATGTATGACGCCGCTTCGGCGACTAAGTGCCATACATTTCATACGATTGAAGTGTCGCGTCAGCCGCAGCGCGTCGGTCAAATGAGTCCACCTTTACAGACCATCAGTGCCATTACCTTAGAAATTATCATTTCAGCCGAAAAACGTCCACTGTTGGACATAGACCTCCCACAAAAGAGGCCATAATCACCACGCTTAGCTGGCGGGTTGGCGATCGCAGTTGATTGAATAAATACTCAGAGGACGCTGCTGCCCATCCTCTGGTGAACCCCTTAGTCGCCGTTTACGACACCCATGAGAAGAGATAGGGTGGTGGCATTCGGGGTCATGGCCAGAAAACCTCCACGTGTGTCTGACGGCTGCTTGTCCTTCTGGACACGTCTAGAGGGAACGGCAGTTGTTGGGCCGGTGCACCCTGGGCACGGGCAATAAGTCTCCTTTGAACCGGGGGACCTTATTGCCTGTGGCGAATATTCTGGCACGGGAGGGGCCCGATGTGGGCCAATGGGAAGTTGCTCCGCGTGTCCCTCTGAGAAAGCAGAGGGCACTGTGGAGGAGCAGGGGCGGGCCCGGTGTGCACTCACCCTGCCACCGGGCAGGCAGCGGGGGGACTGTCCTTCCCTGCCCCCGTCGGTCTCGTAATCCCAGGAGTGCTTGCTGAGTAGTGTTCCGGTCTTGGCTTTACCGCCCGGACCGCGAGGAAGAACACCTCTATAAAAATTACAGGAGGATGGGCCTGCGAGCAGCAGACTCAGGGTAGTCTGCTGCCCGACCAGCAGCTGGCATAGTTGGCGCAGCTGGCGTTGCTGGTAAAGGCCCGTGAGGTGAGGTGGCGTGCAGTGTTCCGTGTGCGCCACAGAGGAGGGTGCGGCCGTCGTTAGGCCGCACGGGGAGAAGGGGCTCGCCTTCTTGTGGCGAGCTGGGACCTGTCGGGGGTGGTTGTGTGAATACTCATGGGTTCCCACGCCCCCAGCTCCACACGGAACAAAGCCGGCTTTAATAGTAATGGGAAAATCGAAACCGTACCAGTATAATAATAATAATTTGTTTACAGTATAAGCAGAGCCTGTCTTATGATGTCTTACATTGTTCTGCTTATAATGGTTTACTTACCATTGATAAGTGGTTTACCGAACTAGGTTAATACTCCCAAAATCCTTCGCTAGTCATGTGATATCTCCTGATCCCTCGGTTCAAAATCTTATTCGTAATCTAAGACGGTCGGTGTCAACGCCCACCTAATTCGATGAAAGAACTTATTGCGCAAAAACGTGTCGCCGACCTCCGGTGACACCGTTCTTATTAGCTAAATACTAACTGAGTTAAATGTTGTAAACTAAAATCCGACAGAATAGCTTTATTCTATTTAGTAATAGAAAGTAGGTAGGTACATCATGTTTGAAAGATTTACCAAATTGTGTAAACTTCATACGGAAACCCCTTTTCTGTGGTGAGGACGATTTAAACCGTAGTGTCCAAAATAACTTAAAAAAAAGACGTGTGGCACTCGGAGACTGCCGCGGTAAAGCTATTGCATAGCATTTTTTATGTAAATACAAAGAGGAGGTGCCCTAACGCCGAAACTCTAAGCAGGCATGAGTCACCAGATTGCGGGGCGAAGAGGGATTACGCATGCGCAGTAACGCCGATACAACCAATGCCACCTAGAGGCGATTTGCAGAACTAAAGAGACAAGCGTGATATTTCAAAAAGTCATTAAAAGTTCTGCTATTCATCGATAGATGGCAAAACTAAAAAGTATCACCGCTGTGCCGGTCGGAGTGGAGGGTGTTAGGTTATTTTCGTTACGGAATTTCTGGATTCGGTCTCCACGCTCAAGGCCCGCGATAGAAAGAAAGAAAGAAAGAATCATTTATTTGCGTAGAATACAGAAGCTATGCAATAGCTTAAAAATAAAAGGCCGGTGCAGCGGTGTGGTGGACTAAGGTCTATAATACTCTTCCTATTCTAAGAAGAGGCCCGTGTGCAATAGTAAGGTGAGACACTAAAGAACCGTTTATTTTTATTTTTTATATCATATATATCAACGAGATAATGGTCAAAACTGCAACTATTGAAACAATTTACCATACTGACTATTTAAATAACCTTTCATCAGGCATCACACAAAGTTTCCTGCCATGCGACCGCCACACAGCCGCTACGCTACGTCACGCACCAATAACGTGCGGATTCCGATATTAAAACGTTACGAGCCCTTGTTAAATCAAAATACATAAATGCTTTGCGCGCTGCGGTTACAAATTTAATCAAGTCGCCATGTTAAAATTCTGACCAAATTTGATGCGAATATTTTAATAAAACTTTCAAACGTACTCGTTACTGATATTTTGGAGCTACTTAAAGTATGTAAAGCACCTGTTAGGCAATTTATTTCAGGTTTATTGTTCAAATCTAGTTTTAAAATGTAATTCAACTGTATTTAGATTTGTATTACAATTGCTCGAACGATTTTAGGACACGACCTTACAAAGCTGACTTCAATGTTTTTTGAAAAGCGCTAAATAATTTCCAATGTTTTTTCCAGAAAGCATCACGCTCAGCTTTTAATCTAGCCAAGAAAGAGGTTTTTAATGATACAAGAGAGACAAATTACACACTTGTCTTAAAAAAATATGTGAGAACAGTTATAATTAAATTGAAAATTCCCTTAGCACTAGAGACAAGAAAATTACCTAACTTTTTTGGCACAAAAATTTGTTCATTTAAAGTAAGCTCCGTTTGCGTTAATGATAAAAATGATCTACTACTACGCGGCTATAACACACACAATAATTACCACACACACACATCGTATAATTCGATTCATCACAGAAATACGTGATTGTACATTTCTCGGGAATTGTGTATCTTCCTAGAATTAAAAGTAACCTATATTTAACCTATGTCATCGACACCCTCTCTTCGGACACCAAATCCCAAGAGCCCGATTGAAAAGTCGCAAGAGTTTTATACACTTCACTCGGACCTCACAACTCCATCCAGCCGCAATGAAGACGGAGTTGTGGAAGGAAAAGCTCCAACCACTACCTGATTTTGTAGTACCGCAAGAACACCTGCCCCCAGGTCACGATCTCCCGTGGCCAATCTGGAAATCCCTCAACCGGCTCCGGACTCAAGTCGGTCGCTACAGAGAAAATTTGTACAAATGGTGAATTCGAGACTCCTCAAAAACTGAATGAATTGTGGGGCATATTCAGTCCATGGCCCATTTGCTTACTTGTCCCTTGCGCCCTATCAACTGTACAAGAGTCGACCTAAATGAAACCACGAGCACCGCCATAGAAGTGGCCAGATATTATATAAAATAACCCTCGTTCTGGCGCAGTCGGGTAAAAAAGTGTGAACCATTGACACGCAAGAAGAAGATCCGGGTTATGCTCTATCTGTGCACTAATTTTCATCAAAATCCGGTTACCTGTTTCAGCGTAATTGGAGAACATACAAAAAAATAAATAAACATGCATACTTTCGCATTTATAACATAAGTAGGATTAGCCACATAACATTTTAAGACACTAGCAGGACATCTTAATTCCTTTCAACATTCACGAATCAAAGGGCAGACCACAACTGCTTAAAATTCAGGCTTCAGTGCTAACCCAGTTTAAATCAACAAGAATTTACTGAACTTTAACGAATTTGTACCTAACTGAGTCTTAGTGGAAATTATCATGACCTAGGATTATTTACGGTTTATCTTAGAAAGACCAGTCTGCAAAGTTTCACGCCCTGGGCCTTGCCCTCGAAGGATTAACTAGAGGCACTACGTTCTGTTCTGTCACTAGTTTATGGATATTATTAAATAGGTACTGATAAAAATAACATTATTATAAATATTTAAAGCCAACTACTATTCATATACACTCGAAGTTGTTGACGATTATGCATAATCGTCAACGACACTTCCGGACAAACTGTCCAATTAGGTAAGGTGAAGACTGAAATTGGTTTTGTATCTTTTCTAAACATAAATCTTATTTTTGTTGAATATTGACCCTTGATTGTACCAGTCTAACAAAGCAATTAGTATCCAGGGTCGCCAGATACAAATGAAGTTTTCTCAGAAGATTATGGATGTTTTCGAGTGAAATATCATTTTAATAACGGACAAAGTTAAACTGTATTTATACAAAACCCTAATCAAACCGTTCTATAATAATTTCCTGAGAAATCTTCATTTATATCTGGTTACCCTGTATACTAATTGCTTTGTTAGACTGTACAGCATAATTCAAAAAGTGCCCAGAAAGTGCTACTGAGAAAATGGTTTTGCTTTTATTGCTTATAACTTTTTTTTGTACTGATAATTGACAAATTTTAGCATTAATTTGTTGTTTAAGTTCAGGATATTACTAAAATCATCCATGAGTAACAACTTTTGACGTGGAGCCATTTTTCAGATACCTCGGGACAAATCATCATCATCCTCCTGCCCTTATCCCAATTTATTTGGGGTCGGCGCAGCATGTTTTTTTCTTCCATACATCTCTATCAGCCGTCATCTCCGTGTTCACTTTCTTTTTATTCATATCATCTTTCACACAATCCATCCATATTTTCTTCGGTCTCCCTCTTTTCTTATAGCCATCAATATTCATACTCAAAACTTTCCTCGTAACATGCTTCTCATTCCTCCTCATCACATGTCCATACCATGATACTCTGTCACTGGCGCTACTTTCAGACTCCCTCGGGAGAAAATAGGTCTAAAAACAGGTACTTTGCATGCCCGCGAAATTGTTAATATATTTTATGATCTAGAATATTTAAAAAAATTGTTATATACTCTGCTTAAAAAGTTTTTTTAACGATATCCGACATGCAATAGTAGAACAAAAAAAAAATTGTCCCCTCTGCATGAATGGTCGCCCACTCAAATTTAATTTTTTGTAATTTTAAATATCATTTCGGCGTCGGCCTTAAGTTTTACGTATTATCTGAGATTTTAAGGAATTATATTGTTTGGATTGAAAGTTATAAGGATCTGACAGACAGGCAGACAGACAGACAGATAGACGGGCGTACGACGACATACTTAACTCAGACACCTTGCTTCGCTTGGTCAATAACTTTGAGCTAAATATTTGATTTTATGATTCCGTAACATAAACCATATTATTCCACCAAGGCCCGATACCATGAGCACAGCCAGGAGTTTTGGTTGTTAAAGCTCCCACCCCCTCAAGTCAAATCCTGGCTAGGACCACTGTTTCCCGGGTCGTACCAAAGGCACTAGAGGGCATCAGCGTGGTCCATTGGAGTACCCGGAGCTCCTCTATTTGGTGCTGAGGATGGTCACCGTGTGTTTTTAGTCGGTAGGAGTCCGACATTCCATTCACCTTCCCCAGATGGAGGATATCCATGAAGATTTCCACCCTAAAATAAAACAAAAGGACCACTCTATTCAAAGACTTTAGCAAGATCAAAACTTATGGCAAAACGATATAGCTGTTAGAGCTTGAGTAATAGTTTCAGGAATGGTGAAATAAAAGAATGGATACACAGGTTACAATTTGTAATACTTTGAAAATAGATAAAATTAGAACAAAATAGCGTGGTTTCACCGTCGTGGCATAGTATAATATTAACATCCTTACTCTCTGGTCGTGGTAAGAAATGAAGTGAGCGTCGGCGCAGGCGCCGCGCCGCACCGATGCTGGCACACCATTGAATTAAGAAACCTATGGAAGCGGCACATTCTTCTATACCCACCTAGTTTATACAAATATCTATTAAATCGTTATTGAATTATGAAACTATTCTTTGTCTCTTGTTAACCAACGTGTTATGTCGTCTGGTGAAAGAGATCGCATGATATTTGTATATTATCTGCTTGGCAACATCTTTACGGGATGTCAAAATACCTACGCCGCGTGGCAACCCCGCTTACACCGCAATGTGGCCCATAGTACATGAGCTGTCAAATAAAAAAACTAGGGCTGTTGATATTTTTTAAATATCAGATTTTCGATATATCGGTACTTTTAAATACACAATCGGAGTTCGATATATTGAAAAAAAAAGAAGATATTTCGATATATTGGTCAATGCGAAGTACCCTATAGGTTTTTTATGTGAGTTTGCGAGTGTCAAAATGTGACATAGCCGTATGATTGCCTTGATTAAGAAGCTTGATTTTTTATGTCCTAGGGACAACCGAACTTCGTATTTGATATATTTGCATTATTTATTACTACTTGAAAATGATTTTAATCAGCACACATCTCTGGTATGAAACACGAGCATCGATATCGATACTTTTTAGTTTTGATTACTTACTTCCCTAGCTATGGCCACCATAACGGTGGCCCGGATAGTGTAGGTATACCACGCTTATTTCGTAGGTATTACAGGTCCATAGGTACAAGTCAATGTGGCACACCGCCCGCGCGCCCCTCAGCTACCGCGAAGTCCCGCCGCGCCGCGCGTCGCCTCAGCCATCGCGCTCCTCCAGCCATAGACAATAGCCATTGGCCGGATTTAATTGTTTAGAAGTTTATGTTAAAATTAAATTACTTATTAGTTTTAAGGCTAGATGGTAATAAATAAAGCAAATTTTTTTTCAATAAAAATTAAATATATTGGCCGGATTCTCAAACGAAACTCCAAACTGGCTGTAATGTCTCAAGCTGTGAAGTGCATTGTAGCAACAGAAGAACCTCTTAAAGTTACTTCGAGAATTAGGGTGTATATTTTACACATCGGTGTAACTAACGCCGTGTAGGTCTATTGAGACATCTTCGGTGACAAATGAGTCGTCGGCGGCAATGCTAATTACAGCACCACATAATTATTTACACATCAACCGCTGCGGAAGACATGGGGCCCATTAATATTGTCAGTTGCTGTTCCCGTGATAGTATATGTCAATGCGGTTAGGAAAGATTGGCAGTGACTGAAAGAGCGGTAGTTTTGGATTTAAACGAGTACCAATTTTGTTTCCTCCTTTACAAAAAAAAACGCACTAACGGTTCCATACCACCACACATGTCTGTGTTTACCTAATAATAAATAATACTAAGTAATCAATCAATCAACCAATCAATTACCCTATAAAATACTTAGAATGCTATACATGGCCTTGGCAGACTCTGTTATCAATTATGGACTAAGCAGCTATGGTAGAACCTACCAAACATATTTGGCAGATATTTATAGACTTCAATTAAAAATATTAAAAATCATCACGCCCAAACATATAAAAAAGAAATATAAAAATATTGACTACGACTTATTTGAATATTGTAATGTTATGAATGTGTACAACAAGGTCGAATATTTTACACTAGCGGAAGTTAATAAGCCTGAGCTTATAATAGAAATAAAAAGACCAAGTTTCTTAAGACCTATCTCACATAAAAATAAATATGTACTACCTAAAACCAATAACCTCTACGGGACGAGAGTTGCTAACTACGTGGTTCCTTACTATCTTAATAAACTACCAGAGGATCTGCAAACCCTTTACAATAAACGTTCGAAAAGTTATAAGTACAAATTTAAAAGATTTTTTGTAACGCATCAAAACGCGTTTGTAGCCTGAACCTATTCTTAATCTATTGTTATAACATAACATCACTAAAAATTGTTTTTATGTATAATTAATAATGTATTCTTAGAAAATAAAATAACCTGATTTTTTTATGTTTAAAATGAACGACTCGCCGTACACAGATAAGTCCTTAGCGGTTTTCGTGTACGGCAATATCATTAATCGTGTAGAACAATGTATATTGGAAATTAATAAATAAATAAAAAATCAAAATGTTTATTTGTTTTTTTGTAGTAATATATAATTATAATAGTATTTTTTTTGTTTGTATATTTATAGGTGGTATGGAATCATTAGTGCGTTTTGTAGGTAGGTACTCTATAGAGAGTATGCACTATAATCGAAAAAAGTTTGACGCTTGTGTGTATTACCATTTTTAAGACAGAGCAGGTTCAAAAAACGTTGAAAAAATGTACGGGAACCCCCATTGAGCTTAGAATTTTTATATAGCCATATTTTTGTAACCATAGTAACACATATTACAAGAGAATTTCTACTGGCTACTTATTACGGTTAAAAAGATACAGACAGTAATCAGATTAATAGGGTCCCGTTGGCATCCTTTGAATACGGAACCCTAAAAAAAATATAAAGACACTAATACAAGAAACCATGTACTGTCATTTAAAATAAATAAAATAAATAAATAAATATTTTTGCGACATTTTACACATCACCATCTAGACCCAAACTAAGCAGAGCTTGTGCTATGGGTACTAGACAATGGATATAATACTTATATACTTTTTTTTTGTAAATACATACTTATAATACATAAGAAACAACCAGACGAACACAAACACTCATGTTCATCACACAAATATTTGTGTCCTGTGGGAATCGAACCCACGACCTCGTGATCAGCAGTCCGAAACTCGAACCACTAGACCACAGAGGTCGTCAAAAGTCAGCTTAAACAATGAAATTATTCCATGATCATATCTCTTTGTATTCTACGCTTTAAAATATGATTATGTACAGAAATACGAATGAATTCTGCAATCTCTGATAAACTTGTGTAATTGTATTATAAAGTATTATTATTATTATTTCAATATTGTACCTAACTAAAAAATTTGTATGCCGTCTGGCGGGACATAGGAAGGACCTAAATTGTGTAACTATCATCTATACTGTATACTCTGTGTTCACAAAAGAAATAAATGATTGATTGATTGATTGAACTTCAACAAACACGATTCTATTAAAGATTGACAAATAAAACTACAAAGGCTAACAAAACTTTGTTAAATTATCCCCTGTGTACCCATCAACTACACTCACGGACAAAATTTTACGTCTCACCTCACCATCAACAAACCTGCCCAATTTATATCGACAAATCGATACAGCGACGCAGGTATCAGTGTCCAATTTCAAACCGTACCGTATCATCAGCAAAACTTGTACCCTCAGTCGCTGATACTCGACAATTCCGCAGAGTTGGTCTACTTACTAATTAAATTTTCATAACGTCCTGCGTAATTAAATTTTATCTCTTATGTACCGTAAGCAGGAGGCCGAAAATACAGCATCTAATGCAAGGTTATTCTGTTAGGAATATTACATTTTGGTTCGCTTCCGATTCATTCTATTAGCATGCTAAAATACAGCGGAAAATTGAATACAATCACATGGACAGATAGAATTTCTAGTAACGAATTAAATATTACATTAATTTTTATCGTTAAAATATTTGTATGTGATAATATAATGTTAATACATTTTATTCGGGAATCCGCTGGATGCGGAAGGACCGGTCGTTGTGGCGATGATTGGGGGAGGCCTATGTCCAGCAGTGGACGACATTCGGCTAATGATGATGATGATGACATATTTTCATTCTGACATCATTAACGTAGGTATAATTAGCCAATAGTGTGCTATGAGGTACAAGCACTACGAGCTACGCCCTACGAGCTATGCACTACGAGCTTCGCAGAAAGAGCTACGCACTACGAGTTCTGCACTCCGAGCTACGAATTATGAGCTTCGCAGTATGAGCTACGAACTACGAGTTACGCACTACGAGCTACGCACTACAAGCTTTGCAGTATGAGCTACAAGCTACGCATATGCGATATGCAAAAGGAAAAATTCTTATTATTATTGGGTAGATCATAATATTATAAAACGATATCCTCAATGTATTTTTATTACTATTACCGAAATCCCCACTGAGAAATCCCCACAAGCATAAAAGCTACGAAATCATAGTAAAAAAAAAATGGTTTTAAATCAGTATCTATCAGCAGTTCACGTCACCCAGTTGAAGCTGTCATGGTACAGTGCTTGCCATTATCATTTCTACGAGTAATCATTTTTATTCAAAATTTGCTAAATAAATTAGCAAAAATTCTAGCTAAAAAAATGCATGCAATCAAGGACAGCGTCGCCTGAAAGGGCCAAAAATTCTTAGTTCTCCAGTAGACTCTTGTTCAAGAAGCTATTAACTTATTTTTTGAAGTAAGCAAAACACTTTCACAGGAAACTCCCCTCAGAAAATAAAAAATAACACGTTATCAATTCACTCGCAGCTTTTACTAAGAAAAACAAGGAAACTCAGTATAAATAAGGGGAAAACATTTTCTTAACAATACATCAGCTTCAGCGCGTCTATTAGGCATATCGTCAAAACACAACACATTTAAAATGGCAAAGCCTGTACACAAACAGACACAAAGCCTCCCTACATGAGAAAGCTATTTGTTATGTCCAAGTGTTTGATAAAAGCGTTGCAAATAAATATTTTCCTCTCCATCGACGGGTTCTTTGCATAAATTTCAGTTATGATAAGACATTTGTCAATGGATAATGCGGTTCCGGCGATATTCATGGCTCCGGGAGGCCGTATATCGGCGCGTGCATACATCTCGCCAGGAATGCCGAATGTACGATAAATATGATATACGACTGCTCTAAGGCTGAGTATATTTCCTTTTGGTGCTAAAGATAGCGGCAATTATTGGCCCTTAATATTGTTACGACGGAGGGTTAAGCAGAGTGGACTGAAATACTTCAACCTCGATTTTCCTGGACTTAGAGACGTTTTCAGCAGGCTGAAATGCATTTTCAGTCCGTATCAGAGGAGGCTCTATCACATACCAAATAATCGAAATTTTGAGTAAGTTGCCGTTGTTTTCAGGCGCCTGAAACATGTTTTCAGGCCGTTTCAGGAGCCAACAAATCCGATGCCGACATTTCCTGAAAACCCATTTTCAGGCGTTTTCAGGACCCCTTATGGCCATTTGACACCCACATGTAAAATTGTTGATGAGTGAGCGAGATAGAGCTAAATATCAGACAAGGATAGACGAAGAACCTTCTAGAAGAGAGTGAGCAGGATAGAGCTAATATAAGACAAGGATAGACGAGATTCGACAAGCTTCGAGAACATTCCATTCTAGAAGTGAGTGAGTGAGATAGAGGATAGATAAGGTTCGACGAGGTTCGAGAACTTTCTATTTCGAGAATGTGCAAGTGAGAAAGAGTTATCTTATGACAAGGATAGATGACGTTCGAGGACTTTCCAGTACCACGACTCGCGGCCTATATAAACGGCGCAGCTGAGCGCCAGTAGAGTTCAGTTTGGATCAAGCGATACAAGCGATAACATCGAAGCGATATTCGGAGCGATTTAACTAGTAACTTTGTGTGGTAATAAGCGATTCAGTGTAATTGTTCAGTAATAAAGTGTTCTCTACGCATTTAATCGGCTTTCTATCTATATACGAACCCCCAGCTCGTAACATTTGGTGTCAGAAAGCGGGATAGAAAATGCCGATTACGCCAAGAGACGAGGAACCGACTGGTAATGAAACGCCGAGTCGGATGCAGACGAGACAGTTAACGGCGAGACAGACAGCTCAGGACGCATCAAGAACTATGAATCAGGAGGAGGTCGTCCAACAGGGACCTCAGCCTCAAGGTGGAAACAACGATATTGCCAGCTTATTCAACTTGATGCAGCAAATGGCAAGAAGGCAGGAAGAGCAAGTACGCGAAACACGCGAACTAGCCACAAGGCAGGAAGAGCAAGTACGCGAAACACGCGAACTAGCCACAAGGCAGGAAGAGCAAGTACGCGAACTAGCCACAAGGCAGGAAGAGCAAGTACGCGAAACACGCGAACTAGCCACAAGGCAGGAAGAGCAAGTACGCAGACAGGAAGAGCAAGCCGCAAGGCAAGAAGAGCGGTTCTGTAGAATGGAGAAGATATTTGAGCGAGGAGCAATATTGGAGGAACTCTATCTCTCTGCTAAAAACAAACTAGATGAGGTGGAGATCAAGGTAGATGAGGTGGAGATTAAAGTAGATGAGCATGAGAAAAAGGTTATGGCTCATGACCACCGGATTACGCAGTTAGAAAAGAAGGTCAACAGTGCACACCTTGGACCAGTTCCCATCGTTTCCGCTGGTAATACAGGGGTGTCTTTAGGAAGGTTTAAGGTTCCACCCTTTGACGGAACCTCCTCTTGGACCGCATATAAGCTGCAATTCCAATCGGTGGCAACAGCAAATGGATGGACCAATGACCAGACGAAGACTGCTCTTATTTTAGGGCTTCGGGATCAGGCTTTGACGGTGCTGGAAGCACTCGGTGAGAACGTCGCCTACGAGCAGCTTTTGGAGGCCCTAGAAGCACGATTTGGTGACGCCCATTTAGAACACGTCTTCCGGGCCCAACTGAAAGAGCGTGTTCAGCGCTATAACGAAAGCTTACAGCAATGGGCGCTGGAGGTGGAAAAGCTTGTACGGAAGGCCTATAGGTCCACGCCTGTGCTCATCGATAACCTACTAGTACAGGCCTTTATCGATGGAATACGAGATTCGGAAGTTAGAGCGACTGTGCGACTCGGACATCACCAGACATTGAAGGACGCACTGGCACATGCACTGGAAGTAGAAGCTGTTCGGACGGACCCTAAGACAAGTCGGATCCGCGAAGTGGCCGAACGCAACAAAGCAAGTTGGGGACCAATTTGTTACCTGTGTGGAGAACGGGGTCACATCAGAAACAGCTGTCCGAAGCAAGCCAGGCGCGAGGAACCTCGTCGGTTCACAAGCAGAGCGGTGGGAACAGCCACCACCGAGCCGCTACAGGGAAACGAGTAAACGCCAGGACCGAGGGGCGGGTGCTGGCTGGTGTTCAAAAAGCCCCGAAAATCAAGATTAGGCAAGCCCAAGACGGAAATAGCCTGATAATCGACGGTGAGATTGATGGAATTCCCTGTGAAATGACAGTAGACACAGGAGCGTCACATACAATTATCAGCTTTGGGCTTGTGAAACGTCTCGGCGGGAACCAACCTTGTCGGAACAGAAACGTTCAACTTGTGACAGCCACCGGCCAGCACATAGCCGTCCAGGGGGAGAGGGAGTTGGACGTAAAGCTTGGTGAGATGATGTTTACGCATAAGGCCATCATTGCTGATATCGTCGACGACTGCATTATTGGACTCGATTTCTTAAGAGCACACCACTGCCAGATTGACATAAAGCATGGTGTTTTAAATTGCGGATCAGAAGAAATATTCCTGAAAGGAGGATCTGTTGGGAATGTTTACTGCGCGAAAGAGACCATTTTGCCTCCATGGTCACAAACAACGGTTCCAGTTCGTTTAGCTCGAGGTAATATTGGAAACAATCATCGCTGCGTAATTGTGGAAAAAGTGGATAACAATAGTCCTTGGATAACGGCACGAACGCTTATAAAAGGAACAGGCATGGATGTTGTATCAATCCTGAACTTTAGCGATACCGAGCAAACCATAAAAAGGAACACAGTTGTTGGAACCTGCGGCCAAGTCTCGTGGTTGCGCAAATGTCAACAACCGTGCGGAGGAGAAAACATTGCGCAACCCAACATTGACATAATGTCACTGCTGCAGGGCTGTCAACGGGATCTGTCAATGGAAGAGCTTTCCCAAGCTAAGACATTGCTGCAGCAGTTCAGTGACTTGTTTTCTTCAAATGATGCTGATCTTGGAAGGACTGGACTTGTTCAACACAAAATTGACACTGGTGATAAAATTCCAATTCGTCAGCGAGCACGAAGGGTGCCAGTCGCACGTGAAAAGGAGGTTCAGAACATGATTGAGGAAATGAAGAAGAGTGACGTCATTGAACCATCATCAAGTCCGTGGTGCTCTCCTGTGGTTTTGGTCAAGAAAAAGGACGGAAGCATGCGGTTTTGTGTTGATTATCGTCAACTTAATGACATTACGAAGAAGGACAGCTACCCTTTGCCGAGGATAGATGACACTTTGGACACGCTGGCTGGGATGAAGTGGTTTTCAACACTAGACCTAAAAAGTGGCTATTGGCAAGTGGAGATAGATCCTAAGGATAAGGAAAAGACAGCCTTTTCGACAGGAGGGCTTTGTCAGGGCCTTTGGCAATTCAAAGTCATGCCTTTTGGCCTATGTAATGCCCCTGCAACTTTCGAAAGACTAATGGAAATAGTGCTCGCTGGATTAATTGGCGAAGCCTGTTTGGTGTACCTGGATGACATTGTGATTGTTGGGCAGGACTTTAACAGCCATCTTCGAAACTTGAGGTGTGTTTTGGAAAAGATTCGTGCAGCAAACTTGAAACTAAGTCCCAAAAAGTGTTCTTTTTTCAAGCGAGAAGTCAAGTACCTGGGACATGTGGTTTCCACTGAAGGGGTTCGCACGGATCCAGAAAAGGTGGCGGCTGTTAAGAATTGGCCAGTACCAAAGGACAAGACAGGAGTTCGAGCGTTTTTGGGACTTTGCTCATACTACCGACGCTTTGTGAAAAATTTCTCAGATATAGCAAAACCTTTACATAAGCTCACTGAAGAAAAGAGGGCATTTGTTTGGGATGATGCCTGTGAGGCTGCATTCAGGGAACTGAAAAACCATCTGTGCAATACACCCATTCTTGGATACCCGGACATCGAAGGCGAATTTGTCGTAGACACTGATGCCAGCAACACCGGTATAGGCGGAGTGTTGTCACAACGCAGAGGAGATCAAGAAGTAGTTATAGCCTACTTCAGCAAATCTCTGTGCAAACCAGAAAGGAACTACTGCGTTACTCGAAGAGAGTTACTCGCTGTGGTCAAGACTTTGAAGCACTTCAGTAAATATTTGTTAGGGCGCCAGTTTCGACTTAGAACTGATCACGCTGCACTAAAGTGGCTACTTCAATTTAAGGATCCTGAAGGGCAAGTGGCGCGTTGGATAGAACAACTGCAGGAGTTTAATTTCACCATTGAGCATCGTAGTGGGAAATTACATGGGAATGCAGATGCTCTATCAAGGAGACCATGTCCAGACGAATGTAAACACTGTACAAGGCAAGAGGCCAAAGAAATAGCGTCAGTTAAGATGTTAAGGACGGACACAGTGAGTGCGGAATGGAGTGATGCATCCATGCAAAGAGCGCAACTAGAGGACAATGATTTACGACCTCTCGTAGAATGGATGCAAGCTGGAAGTCCCAAACCCAAATGGAGTGATGTCGCCAGAATGAGCACTACAACAAAAAGCTATTGGGCTCAATGGGACAGCTTCCTTCTTCACAATGGTGTTCTATGTCGAAAATGGGAGAATGCACGAGGAAACGAAGCGCACCTACAGCTAGTCGTGCCCAAATCAAAAATTTCTGATGTCTTACGGGAGTACCATAATGGATCTTCGGGTGGTCACCTAGGCGTCAAAAGAACTCTGTTAAAGATACGAGAGCGGTTCTACTGGGTTCACTGCAGAGACGATGTGGAGGATTGGTGTCGCAAATGTACCAGTTGCGCAGGTGTAAAAGGGCCACACACTCGTACCAGAGGATCGTTGAAACTGTATAATGTTGGAGCTCCATGGGAAAGGATAGCATTGGACGTGGCTGGACCATTCCCGATATCAGAAAGCGGAAATCGCTATTTCCTCGTCGTGATGGATTATTTCACCAAATGGCCAGAAGTCTTCGCTATACCTAATCAGGAAGCCACAACGGTAGCAAAAAAATTGGTCAGCGAAGTGTTCTGTCGTTTCGGGGTACCATTGGAAATTCATAGTGATCAGGGAAGAAACTTTGAGTCCCAAGTTTTCCAAGAAACTTGTAGAATAATGGGCATTCACAAAACGCGTACAACATCTTACCATCCACAATCTGATGGAATGGTGGAACGATTCAACCAGACCTTAGAGAGGCATTTGGCAAAAGTAGTGGACAAGCATCAAAAGGACTGGGACGAGTATATTCCACTGTTTCTTTTAGCTTACAGAACTGCAGTACATGAAAGTTCATCGGTAACTCCAGCCTACGCAAATTATGGGAGAGAACTCCGTTTACCGGCAGACCTTCTTACCGGATGTCCACCGAATACACCTAGTAACATAACGGAGTATGCAAATGAATTGCGAAACCGGATGAATGACATACAAGAGCACATGAGAAAATCGGAGTTCCAGGCAAGTGCAAGAATGAAAACGCGGTATGACAGAAAGCTGAACCATGAAGTATTCCAGGAAGGTTCCAAAGTTTGGTTGCACAATCCGGTACGCCGGAAGGGAAAATCTCCAAAATTACAACCTGATTGGGATGGGCCGTATATAATCATCACGAAGATCAACGATGTCACCTACCGAATCCGAAAGGACGGACGCAATCAACCGAAGATTGTACACATTGATCGACTGGCCCGGTACTACGGAGATAATGATGCTCGGGACGAGCATGTCTTAGGAGGGGGTAGTGTTACGACGGAGGGTTAAGCAGAGTGGACTGAAATACTTCAACCTCGATTTTCCTGGACTTAGAGACGTTTTCAGCAGGCTGAAATGCATTTTCAGTCCGTATCAGAGGAGGCTCTATCACATACCAAAGAATCGAAATTTTGAGTAAGTTGCCGTTGTTTTCAGGCGCCTGAAACATGTTTTCAGGCCGTTTCAGGAGCCAACAAATCCGATGCCGACATTTCCTGAAAACCCATTTTCAGGCGTTTTCAGGACCCCTTATGGCCATTTGACACCCACATGTAAAATTGTTGATGAGTGAGCGAGATAGAGCTAAATATCAGACAAGGATAGACGAAGAACCTTCTAGAAGAGAGTGAGCAGGATAGAGCTAATATAAGACAAGGATAGACGAGATTCGACAAGCTTCGAGAACATTCCATTCTAGAAGTGAGTGAGTGAGATAGAGGATAGATAAGGTTCGACGAGGTTCGAGAACTTTCTATTTCGAGAATGTGCAAGTGAGAAAGAGTTATCTTATGACAAGGATAGATGACGTTCGAGGACTTTCCAGTACCACGACTCGCGGCCTATATAAACGGCGCAGCTGAGCGCCAGTAGAGTTCAGTTTGGATCAAGCGATACAAGCGATAACATCGAAGCGATATTCGGAGCGATTTAACTAGTAACTTTGTGTGGTAATAAGCGATTCAGTGTAATTGTTCAGTAATAAAGTGTTCTCTACGCATTTAATCGGCTTTCTATCTATATACGAACCCCCAGCTCGTAACAATATGTTCTGTATGATAATTCAGCATTCTACAGAAAACTGTGAACACGCGTGAATTAGGTGTGGGAAATGGTATTTTGATGAGAGAATGTTGGGATGCTTCGTAGGGATATTGAATTTTAAACAACTTCCCTAAAGCAAATAATTAAGTCAGTTACGTTTTTGAATTGTTAGAGAAAGCAACAATTTCCGTACTCTCACAAAAGTGGTTGTTATGAAGATGATGTAACCTATTCAGCTTCTGTTTATTGCTGGATTGTGACAACCCAAAAAATATAAATGGTGTCCAAACCGACGAGCATGCATGACGAGGTTAATGGACGTAGATGAAGCGAAAGAGGTGTGTCAGGATCGTAGCAGGTGGAAATCCATAGTCTCTGCCTACCCCAATGGGAAACAGGCGTGATAATATGTATGTATGTCCTAAAGCAAATTATTGAACACAGAAAAAAAACACTCTGGCCTTTTGATTTTGCATTTTACCAAGATTATACTTATGTTAGGAGATTCTCGAAAAATTTAAACCCACCTATACAAAAATCCACTTAAGTACCTGAAAATATAACATAAACAAACCCAAAGTCAGTAAAGTGAGAAGGCTCCTGAAAAACGCGAGTCATCGCCGACAGCCGGCTCATTTGGGAGAGGATGTTAATCTCGGATTATATAGACACTGAGATTTCTAAAATAATGAGATCCACTGCCATGGGGCGTGATAGCCTGATATAGGGGACGAAGACATATCAACTGTAATCTAAGATTTTTTACTCTTAATTTGTGGAATTTACAATGGCATAGAATGATTTAAAGAACGTATATAGTATTTTAAATTATATTATCGTTCCGTGTGGTGTCAGACGTAAAGAATTGCATCACCCTATATCTTCTCATGGGTGTCGTAAAAGGCGACTAAGGGATTCACCAGAGGATGGGCAGTAGCGTTCTCTGAGTATTTAACCAACCAACTGCGATCGCCAACCCGCCTGCCAAGCGTGGCGATTATGGCATATCGCCCCCAAGCTACTTGGGGGAGGCCAATGTCCAGCAGTGGACGTCTTTCGGCTGAAATGATGATGATGATGATAATGATATAGTATTTGTTTACCGTCTCATTCTGAGAACGGGTCTCCCGTTCCCAGCAGTGGGACAATAATGGCTGCTTATGTATATGTCTTATTAATACATACATACATACATACATACTTTTGGGACATTTTACACTACACCATCTAGCCCCAAACTAAGCAGAGCTTGTACTATGGGTACTAGACAATGGATACAATACTTATATACTTTTTTTTTTGTAAATACATACTTGTAATACATAAGAAACACCCAGACCAACACAAACACTTATGTTCATTACACAAATATTTGTGTCCTGTGGGAATGGAACCCACGACCTCGTGATCAGCAGTCCGACATTCGAACCACTAGACCACAGAGGTCGTCAAAATAATAATAATAATATAGTATTTAATACATCCGTAACGAGATTCTCCGAACTAACTTCGCCAAATCTACAATGATTAATTGCAACTTGTGACGGCATGTGTCACAGACTAACTAGATGTGAAACCTGCATTTCCTGTTCAACTGTAAACACACACAAACACACATACCTGTCGCCAGACACCAATGACCGGATTTTCACCCAAACATATATGAAGGTAGTAAGCTATAGGTAGGAGCAGTGTCCTTTTCACGGCGAAGCAAATTAGTTCACGCCTCACGGATATTGCATATTACTCACTTAATATCAAACCTACGTAAGTAATATAGGTATAGCGAGTTGTTTATAAGCCTAAAGCACATCGAAGCCATATGATGTATGAAAGTTGAAATAAATAAGAATGGTAACTTAATTATTTTATTATTTTTAACGCATTTACGCATGCGAAGCTAAATCTAATGATATAAATTATGGAAAGAAAAAAAAAAAAACGCTCGTTAATGGTATGTTACTAAAGAATTTATAGGGGTTGACACTGGAAATCAGTGCTGTGTTGTGGCTCACGTTACAACACGGCATTATGCTGAGTGTCAACCTCTTCACCGCAGCTACGATATGCAAAGTTATGTTATAACAAAGCTATGTCCAGCAGTGGACTGCGATAGGCTGAGTTGATTGATTGATTGATGTATCACTATAATTCCTAAAATGTAAAAAGTTATTTTTATGTTCACCTACCGCATGTCATCTGGTTGTGGCAATAAATCATTTTCATTTCTTTCTTTCTTTTAATTTCATATTGTTTTTAAGAATCACCGTTGACTTGTAGCAATTTTTTAAGCCATATAATCCTCATCTGTTGGCCTCATATTTTGTACAGAAAACGTTATAAAACACAAGACACTAGTGCCTATATCGGTTCGCACAAAGTGTTAGGTACTAGTGGCACACTTACACGTTTGTTGAAGCATGCTAAAGAATATTGCATGCTGTAAAGACAAACCACTCATCATGACACATCATTACCAGGCGCAGTGATTTTTCAAGTTTCTTTCTCCTTGCTTTTTCCTAATCATCTTAGGATCGACTTCCAGTCTAACCAAATGCGGCTGAACATCAGTATTTTACACGGAGTGAGTGCCATCAGACCCCCCCTCCCCCGGAACCCAGTTACTGGGTAATACCAACATGTTAGACCAGTTGTCAGACTTTCGGGCTTCTTTCTACCGTAACGACTGCCAAAGATATTCGTATGGCAACCGGGACCGACAGCTTAACGTGCTATCAAAGTGATTTCTTGAAGCATTGAAATGAAATTATTTTGACGACGCCAGACCAATGTGAACACGGTTTTCTAAAAATATAGTCCGGACCACGGACGAATAAAAAAAGTCGGAAGGAACCTCGCTATGAAAAGATTAAAGCACTTGATTTTTTCCTAAGCCCACTATAATTTTGACAGTATTTTAACACGCCAGACATCATGTTGTTATTTTATTTGTGACACTACGACAACCACTACCGTCACACGAGATTTGTTGCGGAATCGCGGCTGTTTCTCTTACTATGGTTGTGAATGTGTGCGTGTGTGTGTGTGTGTTAGTTTTAAGCAAGCCGACTTACTATGGATGCTTTACTTATTGTTTAGCGAGATTCCGTCCGCCTTTTTTTATTCGTCCATGGTCCGGACCTATATTCATAACAAAGCACATGTTTAATAATAACAATCCAATAAATTATAATGTATGTAATATGTATGTCGCTCTGCGTAGGACCTAACTTGTCGCCTTTGTAAATAAAAACTATGCTCTCTATCCATTCCCTCAGGTTTCGAAATAGATCACTAATGTATTAACTAACTAGAAACATTAGCTAAATAGGCAACATCCATTTGTACGTTTCTGTGAGACCTAATTGTAACTGAAGTAACTCTGTAATGAGAGAATGAAAGTTCTTGAATAAATAAAAATAAACACAACGTAAAGTACGTAAAAACATGAAAAGTTCGGCGACTGGTTTGCTGCACTATTGGTATGCATGTTTGGTTCCCGCACGGACCACATATTTGTGTAACCTAGAATATTAAGTTCCAAAGCTGGATGTTTGCCCATATAGGTGGTCTAGAAAAGCGATTCCCAAAGGGGGATCCAATGAAAAAAAAAAAATTTTTTATCTCCGTTTCTCACGAATATTTCCGAAAGTAAAAGACGCACAAATTTTGCTTTTTGCGCACATTTACACCTCACGACACTCTAATCGCCTATCATACTCTCATCCTTCTAAAGCACAACATTTTGCTGGGATAACGCACACCTGTTAATCTGAAGGAAAGCCAGGGTTCCGCAAACAAGCTAAAAATTTTTAATTTCAACCAATTGAGTTCGTTTAGTTAGTGTTGGGGTTCCATAAAATAAAAATATAGATTTCTTTTATTTTTAGGGTACCGAAACCATAAAGGTTTGGGAACCCCTGGTCTACAAGACAAAAGGGCTGAGTACAAAATAATTGCGACTGGACATTTTAATGCCAAATGATAATGCTCATTCGGCATTTTTTTAAATTTTAGTGGGCTCGCACTTGGTCACTCACATTTGCCCAGTTTTGTATTCACAGTCTCCCGAACGTCAGTGCAACTCCATAGCCAGTGGCTTAATACCGCTTGAAATCTAAAATCTATCTTATTTTGCAGCAGCTTCCAAATTTCCTCAACCATTGCTAAACATATTATAATTACTGGAGCAAACATTAGTTTTGTGAGCGAGGCTCCTCCTCTCCTCTCTCACACCCGCACCCCGCTGCCATGCCCTCACGCGAGATAATTAGCAAACAGGTTTCTGCAAACAAGATGAAGCCTTCCTAGAACAGAAGAATAGACAATTAAGTGTGTGATTGCTATTTTAATAATAGACTTGATAGTAGTGTCCTAACGAGAGGCTCGTAATAACTACATATTATATCGCAAGGTCTGCGAGGTTAAGCTGCGCTAGCCGTGGTTAGTCCTTGGATGGGTGACCGTTTCGTTGCACATCGAGACCCCTCCGTGCCTCGGATAGCACGTTAAGCTGTCGGTCCCGTTTTCCATACGAATATTTATAGCAGTCGTTACGGGTAGTCAGAAGCGCGAAAGTCTGACAACTTGGTCTATACTAAGACCTATGTGTAACCCAACATAATTATTGGGAAAAGGCGAGGAGAAGATTAGGATTAGTGTCCAAATAATATATTCACTTGTTCAGGCCAAGTTATATGCTCAGCTTAGAATGAATGCTCAGCTTAGAGTGAATGCTCAACTTAGCTTGAATGCTTGATACAGGCGTTCTCCAGCAGCAACAACATTCTACATTAACCTGCAGTCTATCAAGACACTGGAATATTGGAAAATTCTGAAATCACGAACTTAACCTGTTGGTGATAAAATAAAATGCTTCGACAAATACTTTTTTTATAGCGTAGGATGGTCAAACGAGGCGCCCACCTGATGTTAAGCGGTTACTTTTGCTCATAACAACTGCAATACCACCTAGGCTGTTGCCTGACGGCCAAAATTAATATCCAATCTATCCACGATTTACCCTACTAGAGATAGAAATTTGACATATTTTGTATGGAACATATGTCAAATTCCTATCTCTAGTAGGACAAATCGTGGATAGATTGGATATTAATTTTGGCCGTAAATGGTACCGCAAGTCGGTTCGCCAAACTGAGACATGAAGATGGAAAATCTCATGTGATTGTGTTGTAATTTCACCGGCACCCGTACCCTTCAGCCCGAAACACAGCAATGCAAGCATCACTATTTGGCGGAGAAGGAGGTACGGTGGTAATACTTCCCCGGACGAGCTCTTTCACAAAGGAGCTCTACTACTACTAAAGAGACTCGGTAGTATCTTATCTATCAATAGTACTTTTTTAATACGCTATGTTATTAAAACTTCTTAACTAACAGTAACCCGTATTTTAATTAAAAAGAATTCCGTGTTAATAAAAATTTCAATATCCTTGCATTGGAATTAAATAATAATACAAGTCGACAACTTGGCAACCTGCACTTACAAACTGTTCTGTTTTTTGTTTGTGTTTATGCAACTTGTTTCCGTTTGTGGGACATTGAGTAGCATGTATGTACGAATAGCTGAATTGGCAAAAACATTACATCCTGCTCAGGTTCATACGAGTATGAATAAATCGATAAATAACTTGAAGCAATTAGCATTAACAGAGTCCGGAATTATTGTATACAGAACTTCTTCTGTAGTTGTTTAACCATGTAATATTAACTGACCAAAAATGCATTATCATAATCAATATGTCCATATTGTCCATTTTGTGCATATAAGTCAATTCGCTTTACAACCTTTGGGGTAATTTAGCCAAAAATCTCTTTACGCCGGGCGATTTCATTCACTACACTTTAATGGTCACGACTCTGCGGACCATTGAAGTGCCATGAAAAAAAATAGCCGACTAGTTCAGCTAAATCAAAAATTGCCAAATTTTAATAAGTAGAATTTTTTTTTTTGTTAAAACAGCTAAACTGATTTGCTGCCACATTTCAAACTATTTAGTAACTAGCAGCGTCAGTTTATAAGTTGCCTTTTTAGGGTTCCGTAGCCAAAGGGTGCTAACGGGACCCTATTACTATGTCACAGGGCTGTATCTTTGTAACGATAATAGATAACCAAGTGACATTTTCACAGAATATGTGTTACTATGGTGCCTATCGTGACAAATACTAAAAATATAAAAATTCTAAAACTTAAGGGGGTCCCCATACAAGAAACCTCGAAAAAAATGCATTTTTTTCAACGTTTTTGTTCCTGATCTATCTTCAAAACGGTAATACGTACCAGCGTCAAACTTGGTCTGATTATAGTTCGTACTATTTAATTTAGCAACAAATACTAAAAATAGGGCAAACATAGACATATGTGGTGGTACCTACGTAAGAAAAAGATGTAAAAATTCACATTTCGCGTACGATCGTTGATGTTTTTTGATAAACAGTTTCTATGGGGTATCAGGTCGATGGCTCACACTTGGCCGGTTTTTTATGTTACTGGCAGCAAAAATTTGTGCTATTTGACACAACAATTTTGGTTCAGTGTGTAGCTTATAGTAGACTTTAAACTTCTTGATTACCACTGGCCACTCTTACTTTCTCTTATCCATTCCTTCTAATTATTACCTAACCTACTTAAAGGCTCCATTGAGAAAAACAAAAAACATTTTCTAGTTATGTACACTCGACCAAACGGAATCATGACCCACAATAAGCTTAATTTTCTACAAACATTCTAATACAATTAGGTCGAATTTCGCTTATAGATATTTCCCTGGCAACAAACTTGTTATCATTTTTATTGGCCAGTGACAGTTAGTTTACAAATTTCTTTTTATTTGATTAATATTCTTCTGGAATTGAAAGAGTAAGTATAGGTTTTTGAAAAAAAAAATATGTTTACTTCTTTTTATAGGTAAACTATGCGGAACGACAGTTAATTCGAAATTCAAAACGTAATTCTAGCTTAACTTTTTATCCAATTATTAATCTATTGCATTTAATAACAAAGCTCAAAATTGCATAGACCTCTGTCCCGTATTAACGCAGTTTCCTTAATATTCAAAATGTCCTAAGTGCAGCACGATGCTAATATGGAGAAAATTTTACTGTTTTGGCAATTTCATACGAATTATCGGCTGAGTGGGTCATGATTCCGATTTGTTGACTGTACAACAAAAATCAATAGGTACAAAATACATGAAGAATAAAACAAGTCACTCTGCAATATTAGTTCCATTTCAATATCAAAATGCATGCAAGTAAAATGTTTTAGTCCACATCAGTAGGTTGAAACGCAAACAATTCTATTTTTCTTTAGAATTGAAAGAATTTTGGATTCTGTTCGGCAGTTTCCGAGTTATAATGATCTTTGCGTGCCAAACGCAGTGCGGGTCGGGATGCACGTCCGATCTATTCCTCAAGATGTCGTGAACAACGGGAAACCGATAGAAGGATCGGGAATGTTTATGGTGTAGGCCACTTATATCATGTAGCTGTAGACACTGCATATTTTATGAGGGAATGCAGTGTAATTAGTTGTGTACCGGTTCTTGGAAAACTGGTAAAGCTTGGGATTTATACGTCGCTAACCGACTCGACTCGGGACATTGTCGGGCATCTGACACGGAATATTTTATTTATTAAACTAAGTTAGTAGAAGCAGTAAGCTGAGCTTATGTTTTTTGAGAAGAATCTGCCTATGTTCTTTTATAGGATGATTTTATTTTACTTGTGTTCTGCTGTATCCTGAGATAGTTATCGCATTATCATAATAATGTTTTGTCCTTCGTCTTGCTTCTATGTACAATCAACCTCATCGGTAACTGTAAAATAACCATTATAAGTGGAACTAACTTGGTATGTAAGTTACATACAAAGGAGCTTTGCTTATATTGGTCTTGTCGGTAGGTTAATGGAAAAATTATGCTGCAAATTCTTTTAATGGTCTCTTCTCATTGGTGAAAATGACATGACATTTTCTTCTTATTGGTGAAAATGACATGACATTTTAAACGAAACACCTCTATACAATATGCATGTTTCTATACACGTTGAATTTTTGTTGGTTTTGGAAACGAAAAGGGGTCATTTTACTCATCATTATGAATCACTTTTACTAAAGGACCAAGCGCAAATACGCATAAAAAAAATTATATTTTGTCGATTTATGTGAACACAAATGTAGGGATCAGCTATTTTTTTGGATTGGTCCCACAGTAAAAGTTGTTCATAATGATAGGTACAATTACCCCTTTTCGTTTCCAAAACCAACAAAAATTCAACGTATATACATATACTTATGGTTCTAGTATTATGTTCTAAGACAACCTGCAGGCTACTACTCTAATTATAACAACATAACATAACATGTTCCTACCCAATGTAGCACACACAAGATGAGCGTGTAACTTAATGGTTATCCACATTGGAGCCCCCACACTAACGAACCATCCAGATAATATTCTAGGAACGATCGATATAATATCGATATAATTCTCACCAGAGATGTTATAGGGCTCCGGAACCGAAACCGTGATTTTCTTTTAGTTTGTCTTAGACTTCGATCAATAATAAAGTTTAATTTAGTGTGTATTGTTTTTCGCAATTTTAATCCTAGAGATTCCCCTAAAACCATCGAATTACCCCTTCGAATTCAAGAGAGTGCAGTTTCCCATCAAAGTCTGCTTCGCAATAACTATAAACAAAGCTCAAGGTCAAACTCTTAAGGTAGCGGGAATAGACTTGAGGGAAAGCTGCTTCTCTCACGGCCAGTTGTATGTGGCATGTTCCAGAGTACACACACAGTAGCACACACAAAGTAGCCTGGTATTCTAGCTCCCGAAGGAAATAGGTACAAAAAATATTGTTTAAAAAGAAATACTGCGGTAGGTGTGTAGTATTTCGATGTCGTTGTAAAAAGATAATACCCCCGTATAACTTACACCAAATCAAAGGCCGAGCTTCGTGCTCACAAAATATAACGAAATTTTATTTAATTTTCATGTTTATTTAACCTTAAAATCCCTACACAAAAAAAAATAAAAAAATGATTGAGATTGATTGATTGATTGATTTGATTGATTGATTGATTGATTGATTTGAGTATAAAGATTGTTATATTTTATAAGTATTTGAACATAATAATTGATATGTTATAGCAAATTTAATAACGTAAAAAAACCAACTAAAAATCCTATTAGAACCATTTCGACTTCTACGCGGACGAAGTCGCGGGCAAAAGCTAGTCCCTGCATATACATCAATAATGTGTCATTCCGACATGAGTCACCTTCCACTACCACCTTGGGCGCAATGCACACAGAAGTAACAGGACGCGGACGACGTCTTTCACTCGTCCAAAATTTTTTTTTTTTTTTTATAGTATAGGTTGGCGAAACGAGCTAAAGGCCCAGCTGATGTTAAGCGGTTACCTTTGCCCATGACAACTTCAATACCACCTAGGCTGTTGCCTAAATCGTACAGCAAGTCGGTTCGCCAAACTGAGACATGAAGAAATGGTGAAATGCACACAGAGACGACAGGGCGCGGACGAGGCGTGGACGCGGGAGGGACACGTTACAGTCATGTTCGTAACACGTCTACGTCTAGTCCATGCCATGTCTTACAATGTAAACAGAGGTGACAGGACGCGGACAACGGACACGGACCGGTCGCTTGTCCTTTACTCGTCCATTGCATGTTATTAAATGGTGCAATGCACACAGAGATAACAGGGTGCAGAAGGGGTGTGGACGCGGGAGGGACACGTTAGTCATGTTCGTATCACGTCCTACGTCTAGTCCATTATTTTTTATTTATTTTTGCCGTGGGGAAATCCTCATGGACGCACTCCGCCCGGGGTAGGCGGAGCCTGTGTCGGACTCTTACCGACTAAAACCACCACGGTGTTCCTTCAACTACCTTAGCCGGGGGCGTGGGAACCCGTGAGTATTCACACAACCACCCCCGACAGGTCCTGGCCCGCCACAAGCAGGCGAGCCCCTTCTCCCCGTGCGGCCTAACGTCAGCCGCACCCTCCTAGGCGGCGCACACGGAACACTGCACGCCACCTCACCTCATGGGCCTTTACCAGCTGCGCCAACTACGCCGGCTGTGCCAGCTACGCCAGCTGCTGGTCGGGCAGCAGACTACCCCGAGTCTGCTGCTCGCAGGCCTTACCTCCCGTAATTTTTTATAGAGGTTTTCTTCCTCGCGGTCCGGGCGGTAAAGCCAAGACCCTCGGTCCCAAGAGGCGCGAGAACACTACTCAGCGGGCACTCCTGGGGTTACGAGATCGACGGGGACAGGGAAAGACAGTCCCCCCGCTGCCTGCCCAGTGGCAGGGTGAGTGCACACCGGGCCCGCCCCTGCTCCTCCACTGTGCCCTCTGCTGATATCAGAGGGACACGTGGAGCAACTCCCTACTGGCCCAGAACGGGCCCCTCCCGTGCCAGAATATTCGCCACAGGCAATAAAATCCCCCGAATGTTAATTCCTCGGCAGGATTTTATTGCCCGTGCCCAGGATGCACCGGCCAAACAACTGCCGATCCCTCCAGACGTGTCCAGAAGGACAAGCAGCCGTCAGGCACACGTGGAGGTTTTCTGGCCAGCACCCCTCCTACGTCTAGTCCATGCCATGTCTCTTCTGTGTTCATTTCGCCTTACTAGTTCAAAATACTAAAACCAAATATTTATAACGTGTATTGTTTCTATGTTAATTAATATAATTGGTTTTTGTACCGTGTTAATTAACTTTAAATAAATAAATAAAAGACGATAAAAAAAAATGAAAAAAAGACGACTGCTTCGTTGGTCTAGTGGTTGCAAGCGCGACTGCTGAGCGTGGGGTCCTGGGTTCGATTCCCGGGTCGGGCAAAGTGATATTGGGTTTTTTCATTAGGAAATTCTCAGTAGCAGCTCGGAGTCTGGATTTGTGCCCGGTCAATGGCAATAGGCTCGCCCCATATTACATGGGACTATAACATAACTGGCGAAATGTGGGTGTACTATTACACCTCTGCCTACCCCTTCGGGGAAATACAGGCGTGATGTTATGTTATGTTGTTATGTTAAAAGGCGATGCTTCTTTTCTTGATACGATTTCCCTTTGTGTACTAGATTCATAATAATAGTCTTCATTGCATTTTAATCATCTGGACTTATGCAGCTAGTTACAAAGTGCACTCAGAGTAACTTAACGCAGCTAAGAACTACCAAGTGGACGGAGTTTCTTCGTTATAATAAACTATTGTGATAAAACTATTGTTGGCTCGACTTTAGCCATGCAAAAGAAACGCTGGCTTCAACATGCTTTGTAATATAAGCACGTTAGGGATCTAGGGAGCTCTTCATACAAAGATCACTGCTATACACGTGTTATAGCATGGAGTTTAACTACCAGTACATTTATGTCTAAATACAGTCAAGCGAATATATCGATGGTAAGTGGTAACAAAACCAGCAAAAGCAGCTCCCTGTCTTGTATGAAACTTACATACTAAGCCAGTTCTACTTATAACGGTTAGTTACCATTGATATGCTGTTGACCGTACTTGTGCACCACTGAACATGATAAACAATTAATTAGTATTACTTAGTATGAAGCATAGACCGTAGCTTACTGGTCTGTGGTATGAAGTTAACAATCCACAAGGAACACAAATGTGGATTATGCCACAAAAATAGTAAAAAATATAGACAAAGTGCTGCGAACAATCACAGTGAAACCAACAAATTCGTGCTTCGCCATGTACAAACCAGCGCTCACGCACACACATGCACCTGAAGGATATTTGTTTTCCCAATGCTTAATTGCTCACTGTACAATGCCGCGACATGTGTACTGAGGTGGTGAGCATGGTTTGAAGTGCTCAACGCGGTTTGGTTTTAGACTTTTTTTATTTTAAGTATTTGTCGTGACAGCGTTTTTAGCAACACGTATTCTGAGAAAATTTCAACCGGCTACCTATTACCATTCAAAAGATACAGCCCTGTGACAGACAGACAGACGGACGGACAGCGTAGCGAGAGTACTAGGGTCCCGTTTGGCACCCTTTGGGTACGGAACCCTAAAAAGGATTAATGTAGGGATCAACAGATTCTGTATCACACGTTTTGAATCAAATAAATCTTTTAAGTAATTTTAACTTACAACGCACAGCCAACAGAAAATAGCACATAATGCATCACTAACACGGACCTAATTCCAAGTTCTAAGTAAACCAATAGTCTATAAAGGTTCAATGTCAAGCTATGCACGGATGTAAAACGTAGCTCACATCAATCGAGAAGGGGATGACGCAGCCCCCGTGAAATGCATCCGCCCGCCATGCAAAGCGCATTCACCATCTATAAGGTAAGTAGGAACAGAAGGTCAAATCAAAACAGCGCGCGAGTGCAATCATAGACAAGATAGAACGAGAAACGCACGAATGTGCACTTACGCATGACTTTGACTTCAAAATCATGCGGAGAACCTCGTAAAGATGATGTTCTGATGACTGACAGATGATAGAATTATCAGCTGGCCAACTTAAGTACCTTAGGCGGAGTACAAATAGCAGCGTCTAAGCTCGATGCTGTTTGTCTATCTTGAAGTGCTGGCACAACCATCTCTTTTGGTAAGTATATCTAATCTCTAGTTAACGCCCACGTTAGGTTGAATATATAATTTGGAATCTGCGACTGTGATATTCTGCCTTATTCTGTTTTAAGCAATCTTTCACATGCCACGTAGACAAAATAACAGTAATAGTATTTCACAATTATTTTTTATTAGAGATCTTAATACCTACTATTAGAAAAAAAGATAACAAGAATAAAAAATATTTTTAACAATGCCTAAATTATAAGCACTTCAAAATTGTTAACTGACAGAGACAGCACGACTAGCCACTGACGTCATAATACATTAACGCCATTGTTACTACTACACACCACTCAGTACAAAGCAATGTCCTTTTTGCATGACAAGAACAGAAAATCCCCTAGAAAAACATAAAAAGCGTGTATCTCTTCCATTTTGTCATCAATTTTATTTATTTTCTAACCAATCGTGTTGTTTCTATCCTTCCTTCATATTTTTTTTTAATACCCTGTTCCGTGTGGTGTTGGACATAAAAAATTGCTCCTCTCTCTTCTCATAGGTGTCGTAAAAGGCGACTAAGGGATTCACCAGAGGATGGGCAGCAGCGTTCTCTGAGTATTTAAACAACCAACTGCGAACGCCAACCCGCCTGCCAAGCGTGGCGATTATGTTTGTTTGTCACTTTTGTGTACTTAGTTTTTTCAAAATAAATCTAACACCATACCGTAGCCTGGGCCTTCTGTTTCGTATGCTACGTGGTACAAATAGACCACCCCTCCCTCCCGCGGCGGCACCTCTCTCATCTGCGTAATATAATTCTATTTGCAGTTCCCGCCTTTCTGTATATGTTACGGGCTTTGCACCTACTAGGTGTCTGTGTGGTGTGCCTCACATCATTCCAGGCGTTTCACTGAATTTCTAATAGTTTGTGCGGTAGCATAACTAACATAGCTTCACATCTGCAATCTGTTTATACTCCTCTAGTTTTGGAAAATTAAAATTATTATTTTACATGTTTCTTATTTCTAGTAAAAAAATGCTAAAATTGGTACTTCTGAGGGCATTGAACACAATGTTTTATGGCATCCCATCATTTATAATACAATGGTGGGCTTATAATTATGTTAACAATTATGGTGACTTTGACTGTTGTAGGCAAAGTCAGAGCATATCATCATCATCATCATTTCAGCCGAAAGACGTCCACTACTGGACATAGGCCTCCCCCAATTAAGGGGGGGGGTATTCCATAATCGCCACGCTTGGCAGGCGGGTTGGCGATCGCAGTTGATTGGTTAAATACTCAGAGAACGCTGCTGCCTATCCTCTGGTGAATCCCTTAGTCGCCTTTTACGACACCCATGAGAAGAGATAGGGTGGTGCTATTCTTTAAGTCCGGCACCACACGGACTGGTATAAGCAGACCCTGTCTTGTATGAAACTTACATAGTAAGTCAGCTCCGCTTATAATGGTATTGTTACCATTGATATGCAACTGACCGTACATAATAAATAAAAAGTTTACTCACATTAACTAAGGAACAACCTTAAACAGTATTCAATTCATTTTTTTATTCGGAGATTCGCAGGAGAACGAAAATAACCGACATAGCCCGAAGAATTGCCAAACTTTGGCAGTGAGCGGGGCACATTGCTCGCAGAACGAATGGCCGATGGGGCAGTAAAGTTCTGGAGTGGCGACCGCGTACTGGAAGGCGCTGCGAAGGTTAGGTAGGGTGGGGGGCCTCCACAAGGTGGACTGACGACCTGGTGAAGGTCGCGGGAATCCGCTGGATGCAAAAGGCGCAGGACCGGTCGTTGTGGCGATGCTTGGGGGAGGCCTATGTCCAGCAGTGGACGTCTTTCGGCTGAAATGATGATGATGATTTCTTTGGAGAATGGGAAATATATGTATTGTTTACATAATATCTACTAGGTAATTAGGTAAACTTGCAGATTATTTATAGTGTTACATAAACTCTAGTGAATTCATCGTCATACACGAAAAATTTATCATAACTAGGTAATCGGTTGTTGAATTGATACACGCTGTCCTCCGTACTAGTTTAAACACGGTAGGTAGGACAGTCTTCCTCGATAACCTAACCGTTTTTTTTTTTTTTAAGTAAATATAATTTAGCTACAAAGTGTACTTTGATTCTAGACAGGACAGTAATACTTATATTTGTGGATATTACTTTTAAAAACAAAGCGTTGAATATCTAGCTAGGTAAAGGTAATGCAAAAAACGATTGTACATAGTTGGCTCTGAAAATATTTTTTTTTTTTGGTTACCAATGGCCACTCTTATTATCTCTGATCCTTATTCTTCTCATTATTAACCTATAGAAAACATGATTCGGATACAATAATATTTGTAAGAGAACAACTGATATTTTTAGGCTTTAATCTCAATATGACCATTATACGCTTACTTAGTTTTGTTTTACCATGACTAAACATCAAATGCATAATTCAGTAACTCGCAAGACTCGTTTATTTTGATCAAAAGGTCAAAATATAACATAAGCAATTATTGCTATTGCGTAAAAAAATTATAACACACGATAACCTAAAATTTATAATAGCTTATCATAATATAAACATTCATGAACAAATTGGAATAAACAATTTAATTGACGAAATTCATTCAACTACATAACAAGTGAGATATTTTAACAAACATGGGTCGACTTACGACGGAAGAGAAGAAGTTTTATAAAGAAAATGGATATATAGTTCTTAAGAATGTTCTTCCTGAAGAAGAGTTGAGTGCTATCACTGAAGAATATGACAAGTTATTTGCGAGGAAGAACCAGGATAAGATGGAGAGCTCGTGGGTCGGGAGCGACGCGGATGATAGGAAAAATAACGCCAATCAAACTGTGAGTTAAATAATGATCTAATACATAGTTACGTGAAATGCTTATTGGGTGTGTAATCAGGTATATGGTAGATAGTAGAAATATTATATTTTTAGTATTAAAATACAGCTAGCCCCACACAATACAAACAGCATAGTCAGAGAAGTAATTTTGTAAGTCCATTTAACGTTAAAAAACTGTATCAGTGGGTATATACCACTATTAAATATGTAAGGTAAGAGCATTATTTGTGGATTACTTGACTGCTGCGCCAGTCCAATATACCGCTTACCGCAATATATAGCTTGAACGTACCGGCTGCATCATTTGTGTCCACCCTCCTTACTCGAATATAACAGTTGTTGACGAGGATGGGATGTGTGAAGAGGTCGTTCCGGCGTTTATAGTAGTCAAAATCAAAGTCAAAGCATTTATTTGCAACTAAGTGTACAATTATAGTTCTTATTTATGTAAATACATTAGGAGGCACTTAAAACTTGGCGACCTTCTACAGGCATATCAAATTTGAGGGCTTTATTAACTAGCGGCCCGTCCCGGCTTCACACGGGTGGACATGAAAATATAGCCTATGTTACTCAGGATGAATGTAGCTTTCTAATGGTGAATTTTTTTTTTAAATCGTCACAGTAGTTTTTGAATTTATTCATTACAAATATACACACAATAAAACTTTTTAACAAAAAATTGAACCGACGAAAACAGAAACTGAAAAGCGAAAAATAACAAATTATGAGTCGGCGCCAAACAAACTTTTAACAAGCAAAGTGCGTGCAAGTTGCAAGTGGCCGAGCGACGAACGAATTTTTGGAAAGTTATTGTTTATCGTTGAAAATTTCACGTTGTATTTGATGTTACGTTGTTTTTATTATTTATTAAAAGTAATTTAATGATCTTCGTTGATTGTTTGTTTGGCGCCGACTCATAATTTGTTATTTTTCGCTTTTCAGTTTCTGTTTTCGTCGGTTCAATTTTTTGTTAAAAAGTTTTATTTTAACTTTTTTTGTGGTCAAAATCTAACTCCAGGTCTCCATTATGTCGTAGTGTCTAGAACTATATTTATGTGTGCCAAGTTTCAACAGAATCGGTTAACAGGTAAGAATTCAGTGGGTGAACAAGCACTCATCCCCTGTTTTCCCACCCTTAGGGGTGGATTTTGATTTTGAAATTTAAATGGGACCAACTTCGAGATATACCCTATCCATTAAAAAAAGAATCATCAAAATCGGGCCACTCTGTAAAAAGTTATGCGTGGTCATACATAAAAAAAAAAAAAAAAAATATATATATATATACGCGTCGAATTGACCTCCTCCTTTTTTTCGTCGGTTAAAAATACAAATCTTTCCTCTTTATAATATTAGTGTAGAAGTGTAGATTAGTGTAGATCTATGTTCTACTTATGTATGTGTTTATTTCAGCTTTCATTTATTATTTGTAGATACTTAGGAATTCTTCAACTGAGTAAAAACATTTTTGGATAAGGAATGATTTTAGTTTTCTATTGAATGTTATAAGTTTTGTTTCATTTTGAATACTTTGTGGTAGTTTATTAAATATTCTAATTGCCATATACTGTGGACTTTGATTTAGCGTTTTTAGTCTCGAAGGGGATAGGTATAGTTGGTTTTTATGGCGGATGTTTATGTTGTGTGTTTCATGCACTTTAGTGAATGTATGCTTGTGTTTGAATACAAAATTACATATATCGTGTATATATATAGAAGAAGCACCATCATAGCAGTCTAGCTCTGAGCAGCCTGGATCCTCTAAGTGAATCCGATATGCCCGGAACATCAGAGCCAGTCCATAGCGACCATAGCGGCGACATACAAAGTATTCCAACTGCTGCTTCTATGGAACTCGAGCGTGACTGTAGATCGAAACGTAAAAGGAACATAGTTGATTATAAGAAGTATTTCTGATTAAAGATGGAGGGATGTTATGTGGGTACTTAGTCGATTATTAAATATGTAAGTTAAGAGCATCATTTGTGTCCACCCTCACTCGAATATAACAATACCTAGATAAAATTATTATAAGTTAATTTTCTGCTGATCATATTCACATAAAATATACTGGAAAAATCTAATAAGTAGGTATCTATCCTTCTAGAAAAGTCTTGGTGGAAGTGCAAAGTTTTTAAAGAGCGAATAATCCACCCCAACCACAATCATAGTAACTCGTTCTATACTTACTTTTTTGTTGGTGACAGGTGAAAGGCATCCACAACCTGCAGTACCACCACGCAGTATTCAATTTCTTCCTCTTCAACAAGAACCTCCTGGATGCGCTGGAAGACATTATGGAGACTGGCAACATTGCACTGCATCACACCAAGGCTCACTTAAAGCCGCCTGAAAAGGGAGCTGCGTATCCTATGCACCAAGTGAGTGAGGCATGACTGTAGTTTTACATTGTGAAAAATTAAGTACTTAAACATAAACAGATTGAAAATGTATACTTTCTCGTTTCTGGCAGAGAACTAGAAAACTCTTTCCTTAGATAGGGATCATGGGTAACGGCATCACCATCTTCTAACATAGCTACTGCAATCCCACTAATATTAAAAATGTGAAAGTTTGCGAAGATGTTTCGATTATTGTAACTCAAAGTAACTACGACTGAATGGCTGAACGGATTTGAATAAAACTTGGCACAAATGTAATCTGAAACTTGGAGAAGGTCATACGATAGTTTTTATTAATACAACGTGAGCAAAAAAACAAGCATCAGCTAGTCATTAATACATTTGGTTCAAAACGTCAAAACCTTACAACTGTTCGTTCCAGGACTACCATTACTTTCCATACAAAAATGACTCCATGGTAGCAGCCTTCCTGCACCTGGACGCCGCGGGACCTGAAAACGGTGGCCTGTTCGTGTACCCTGGCTCTCACAAGCTGGGTCCTCAGGAAGACGTTGGCGCTAAAGAGTCTAACTTCCATTATGTTGATCAGGTATAGTAGCTCCAGTTTCATTGCTAAGATTCAAAGATTTATTCTAAAAAGTGCCGTTATGAACAAGATGTAGATTTATTAATTAAAAAGTGTTTATTTTTATTTGAATAGGTATGGCAAGTCTGTAAGCGATCAGTATTTTTAAAGACTGTTCGATCATATAAACTGCAGTCAAAATCGTTTAACACGGATCCACTTTTCTCAATTTTTTTATCATTAAAGAATTTTGCAAGTGGATCTGCATGCTCAGAATTCTAATCATTATCTAAGGCCCAGAACGCCGCGGAATGAGAGTGAGCGCGAAGCAAAATACGAGGCTTGCCGGGAAGGAGTAGTGCGGCATGAATTTGACGCCACTCCGAATGAAAGTGCATTTAAGCGAAAAAAATAAATTACTCAGAAAATATGTGTATTTTCGATAAACTGGCTCAGTAAAATTATTTCAAAATAGTAAAACAATATTTACATAAAATATCATACCAAAATACCAATAAATGTAGGATATATTTAGGAAACTGTTTGAAAATAAATAGTTTCCGAGGTATGTTTGGATTTTTTTTATGATCGAGCCAAATAAGTTCATTCATATTTTGGACTCAATAATATTGTCACGTCTATCCTTGAGTAACATGTATTTTATTTTCAGTGCCATAGAGTGAGTAGTTTTTGAGCGGGATTCGTATTAGTTTATAGACTTACGGATTTCTGCCCAATTTAGAAATATTTTAAATTATAACTGTAACACTTTTCTACAATTTCAGACAAAATTCTCCTTAGAGAAAGCAACTCCAGTGATTGCAAACCGAGGTGATGTGGTAGTCTTCTCATACCTGCTGGTGCACGGGAGTCCACCTAACACATCCAGTAGACCTCGGCGAATGCTGCTAATGCAGGCGGCGGGTGCTGATGATGAACCACTCGGACACCAGCCTCTGAGGCCGGGACAAGGATGGTTGCTGAGGGGCATCAACATCAACAGGGACGCCAGCATATCAAAGAGATTTGAAAGTAGCTGATGTGGTTTGAAATCAAAAGAATTAATTAAAATAAAATCAACTGAAATGTTTGGTTTCCTATCTTCGGCAAAACGAGAATAAAAGCGCAACCAATGAACACAAACCTAGTCCGTGAAGTCGTTTTAATTCTGTTAGTAAAGATTCCTTTGTTTTTAATCACAATTAAATGAACGTATTGTGTTTGTGTTTTAAAAGAACACAATGTGCAAATAACATTCTAAAAAAACTAACCATACAGACACAAAAGGCAATAATTTGATAGAGTTTATTAGGTACGCAGTGGTTCCCACGGCTTGCCAAGAAACAAGAAGTTGTATCTTCTTGTTTCTTGGCAAGCCGTGGGAAAAACTAAATTACGAACCGCTTCTGCAAAATATAGGATGCCTAAAAAACTTTGATCTGATACATTTTTGATTGGATTTCATGTAACCGTGGAATCGAGTCAGATTTTCAGGCTCAATGATCTTGATTTCCATCCACTATTGAATCCGATCTTTCTGTAGACAGAAACTGTACTTAGAATCTGGACTTCGTTCAAAACTTATGAGCTATTGATTTGTTCTGATAGCTCCAACCTCTTACAAAAACATTACGTTAGCTTAAAGAAAATAACATCGGTACCCCGAACAATATATGTGAAGTACGCTAAAATGAACACGAAATATTCTGACAGGATGCGAGTAGTACAATCAGAATCTGTTAGTTACGCATTCTTATCCTCACCAGCGAGACGTGACTGAAGGTCCGTTAAATGTACACAGTTTTCGGCATAAAAACACACGAGAAGCTTCGTCTTTGTAATCAGTATTCTATCGACGGCGGCTGCTGGTTCGTTGTTTTTGTTCCTGGCTAATGAGCATTATAAGCGTGATGAAGGGCCCACGTCTGTCATTTTGTTCCTTAACAATGGACGCCTTAAGTGGAAGATAAGCGTGAGGGATTGGCGGCATCCGTCAGGGGAGTGTTAACTTGCATGTTCTTATGATAGTTTCTGATCCTGTGTTAATAGAATAAGATTGTAAGACTTGCATTATTTTATCGTGTCCGTTTCCTATTTCGAATTTACTGTTGAAAATATCCTGGGCTAAAAAGTGAAGAATTACAGGCCAAAACTTAAATGATTTAATTTAACCTCAAGATCATCATAATCATCATTTCAGCCGAAAGACGTCCACTGCTGGACATAGGCCTCCCTCAATGGGGGGAATATGCCATAATAGCCACGCTTGGGAGGCGGGTTGGCGATCGCTGTTGGTTTGTTAAATACTCAGAGAACGCTGCCGCCCATCTTCTGGTAAATCCCTTGGTCGCCTTTTACGACACCCATGAGAAGATATAGGCTGGTGCAATTCTTTATGTCCGGCACCACACGGAACCTCAAGATAATTATAACCTAAAATCAGATAAAATTACTAAATCAACCACATAGTTTTTGGCAGCTACAGAACTCGATTAACATATGATTGTTGTATCCCGATTGATTTAGATAATCTTCATAATTTCTGCGGGGTTACAATAAATTCACGAACATGTCACAAAATCCAACATGTTATTTACATAACAATTTTCTCGCAGAAAAATAAAATGTTAAAGCTTGTCCTCTTAACAAAAGCACAGTCGGGTATCGGGAAAAGAATTGCACGGGCCCAGCCCGGGGCCCGGGCTCAGGGCCCTCGATCAAGCGCCGGACCCCGCAGATAAAGCCCTAATGTATGGCCAGCGATTACTCCACGCTTATAAGAAAACCCTCGACAACTATTTCGTTGGCCGACAAGGAAAAAATAATGTTCCATTTACCTTAGCTGTTAATCAAATACTTGGTATGGGTGTTCCATTTTGTAGCTAAGGTTAAACTTACTTTATGTACATTATTCAAGAAAATACTGAACATCTTTATTCATTTTAGTTTAACATAAAAAGATATTTCAGGGATTTTGTAGACATGCATCGATTACAAAACGCTTTCAGGCAATTGTTTATGTTTTTTTTCTGTTCCTTTCTAGATAAGTATTTTATATAAATCATAGACAATATTTTATTTAAAAGTCAGCTTCCTCTCTAACATGTCCATGATCAAGGATATTTTCAGATACATGACATTTACCACCGGTAGATGTCATATCTGTGCATATTTTATTGCCGTGTCCGACAGGGTTCGCAATGATCTCATAGTTTTAAGTCTACGACCTAAGTAATACATTGTGCATGTAATAAATATATTGAGCTGAATTGTAACAAATATATTGCAAACTGGTGACCAAAAGCGGGGATCCAAATGGTGCAACTAATGTGCAAACTTGCAAATTATCTATTTTAATATTGTATTCTATCTTTGAATACTACGTAACTGCGCAAACCAATGAGTTGCAAACGGAAATTACTACATATACTATAGGCAAAGTCACCATTTGCATACCCGCTTTTGTTCACCAGTTTGCAATTCAATACCACAGTATATTCATGCAATTCAATAGTACTATTCAAGTTGTAAACAACCATCCAGGTAGGCACATAGAATGTCGTAAATACACATATTACGTTAAATTGTATTCCAGGTCGTTTGTTTGTGCAGACGGTGCCAATGTACGCAATAACTCACGCGGGGCCCAAGATGGCTCCTATGGGGACACCATTAATAATCGTCAGGCCATCATGCCACGTGGCCGCTGTTGACCTGACCCTTTCGTGAGTAAGCCTCTAAGTTACCCCCTTGTGTTACCCTAAATAAGTATGGAGATAATATATTCGTTGTCCTACTAAAAAAGTTCATACTAAGAATGCTTCTTAGTATCATAAGCCTAAAAACAGGCAATACTGCATTATCCCAATACAACAAGTGAGGGTTAAGTTAGCAGTAGTCTACTTAACAGTAACTTTCGCACACAAAGCTAAAACTTTGCTTAGAGCTTATCGTTGTTACCTTATCGAGTTACTGCCGCAATCATGATAGTTAATGAACCATAAACTAACAATAACTGAACGAAACCAACGATTATCCAGTGCATCTTGGATCTTAAAAATAATGTCAAACTATACTAACGCTCAAGCAGTGATAGCCTAGCTGTTGAACGCTTGTCTTCCATGTAGGAGGGTCTGTGTTCGATCCCGCACCTCTGACTTTTCAAATTCATGTGCGAATCAGAATTTGATTATCACTAACTCTTACGGTAAAGGAAAAATCAGTGAGGAAGTACAACTGTGGTGGAAATTGCTTGAATTTTGACGCGACAAAGAGCATTTTAAAATTGGACTAATCGGGCTTAGTATAGAGAATACCAAATCAATATTTCGCAGTTGCAAATACTGACGAACCTCGGCGGTTTGCTTAAAGAATTAAGAAAAAAGAAAAACACTGTAATATTTACGAAATTCACTTCATCTGAACAAGCTTGAAATAGAATAGAAAAGGTTGAAATAAATAATAGACTAAATTGGTTTTTGAATAACTATTGCAATATTTATAACAAATACATCAAGAAGCAAGATCAGCCTTATTTTATATCATAAATTATTTTATATGTAAACATAAAAAAAACATTACAAACATTAACATTATTATAAACATTTATTTTATGTACAGTCTAAAGAAGCAATTAGTATCTAGGGTCGCCAGATTTAAATGAAGTTTTCCTAGAAGATTATGGATGCTTCCCAGTGAAATATCATTTTAAGAACGGAAAAAGTTAAACTATATTTGTACAAAACCCTAATCAAACTATTTTATAATAATTTCTTGAGATATTTCATCTATATCTGGCAACCCTGTATACTAATTTCTTTGTTAGACTGTACGTATATACATCGCTTATACCTACAAAATTGTTAACACATCGTCAACTTATATACTTACCTAAAAATGTTTGCCAAAATCAAATCATTCAATCAGCACGATCCAAAGTGTTGGAAACGTAGAGAAGAAATAAAAACGGTTTCATTTTCCTCGAGGTTTCCCTGTCCTGCGTGTAGAAGCCAAACCATGGCCATACATGTAGGTGCTCAGGTAAGCTTGCATCCTGCTGACTGGATTCCAGCTATCCCAGATCGGCTTGAAGGAATCGTCGACATTCTTGCACTTGCCCACATGTACCAAAACGTACCCTTAAAGTAATCGTATGATTTTAGTTAACGAAGAGCTCAATCTGTCGACTAGATACAGCAAAGCTGACACAAGCACCTGTAAGCTGGATGAATAAAAAAGGCGGACGGAATGTCGCTAAACAAAAAGTGAAACACACATAGACGACTCGCTTAAAAGTAAGGGCTGGCACACACACATTCACACTAGAGATGTGATTAAAAGTTATAAAAGTTTAATTGTTAAAAATTAAAAGTTATAGGAAAATAACTTGTTAAATTAAAAGTTAAAATTATAACTTTTAAGGTGGGTAAATAATTCACGTGTTCGTTTAGTTCAAAGAGTAAAGTGCAGACTATATTACTTTTGTAGCAGTGAATGAAATATTATTGTTATAACTTATAGTTTGTAAACATTAATCAAACATTAAAAGTTGTTTTTTAGTTCGAATTAATAATAAAACCTATTTCTACTACTATAAGACTCACAATAGTTTGTAAACATTAATCAAACATTAAAAGTTATTTTTTAGTTCGAATTAATAATAAAACCTATTTCTACTACTTTAAGACTCACAATAGTTTGTAAACATTAATCAAACATTAAAAGTTATTTTTTAGTTTGAATTAATAATAAAACCTATTTCTATTACTATAAGACTCACAATTCTATGTATTATTGTTAGTCATAAGGTAGTGTACCTACTTGTTTACGTTAATTCCGAGGAGTATACAGTACGGTCATTGTTATGAGTGTTATGATATGACTAAGAAGTTATAACTTTTAATGAACATCTCAGTATTTATTAATGAAGTTAAGAATTAAACAGAATTATTGAGTTAAATTAAAGGTTATAACTTTTAATCACCACCTCTAATTCACACCCATAGGAAGACAAAAAGCCGCAATTACGCAAAAAAACTCGTGTGACGGTAGTCATTGTCGTAGTGTCACAAACAAAATAAGAATATAATATCTGGTGTGTTAAAATGCTGTCGAAATTATAGTGGGTTTAGGAAAAAATTAAGTGCTTCAATCTTTTCTTAGCGAGATTCCGTCCGCCTTTTTTATTCATCCGAGCCTGTAAGTATATCTGTGACCACAGTAATAGAATGACCAAGTGGGCAGGGCGTGCGTGCCAACACTCTGCACCATAGTGCAGTACATTTCAAAGCCTTTTTCAGTACGCCTTATGACTTGTTTCTGTAAATACTGTAACAAAAACCCGCAAAAATGCCTTGTTGTGCTGTTTCTAACTGCAGAAACAAAAGCTGTAAAGTACATTTGATTACAGTTAATAAAAAAAAATTAACGTCGTCAATATGGGAGGCGTAGTTTGTTCGAAAAGTTGCCACGCATGAATCGCAAGTAAAATTGTGATTACAACCATTCTATCTATTTCTGTGTCTGTGACAGTAGATATTCACTGATAACCTATAGCCTGAAAGTCTGATTTTGCCAGGTTCTTGTAAACACCTATGAACTTTATGTAGATTATTCTCATCATCATCTTTTTGGCCTTTATCACAGGAATATAGCCTGAATGTGTTAAGCAGTTCTCCCACGGTGACGCACGTGGGAACGACACGCGTAAGGACAAAAATCGTTCACATCATCGCACTGAATAATAAAATCGTATCGTCGTATCGTACGGAGTCACACACGGCATCGGCCGCGGCTTTCGAATAGACGCACGTCTCTGCAGCATGGACGCAGAGGCGTGTTGCTCTGACATGCGTCACCGTGGGAGAACGTCTCGAAGACTACTTCTACCACTGAGCTCAAGCAGTGCTCCTACAGTTTAGTCACTAGTGATGTGTCTGCATGACCGAGGCGGAACTCATTGTTATCTAACACAATAAATATTTTATGAGATCAAATTAAATAAAACCGGCCAAGTGCGAGTCTCACTCCCACAGTAAGGGTTCCATACCACCCATCGACCTGATACCCTGAAGAAACTGATTTAATTCATGATATACGTGGGACACTCAGAAAGTTTTGCGAAACTAAAAAAAATTGTTCTATACGTACATATATTTTTATCAAATCTTTTCAAAGTACTTTCCACCAGCCTCTATACAAAGATTCATGCGCCTAAACCAGTTTTCAAAACACTTTTTCCAGTCCGCCGCAGACACCTCGTTTACAGCCTGCTCGAACGCAGCCAGCGCATCTTCCGGCGACGAAAATTGTATCCCTTTGAGCTGATTTTTTATTTTTGGGAATAAAAAGAAGTCACACGGTGCTAGATCAGGGCTGTAAGGAGGGTGACCCAGGAGTTTGACTGGCGTGCTGTCCAGGAAGTCCCTCGTTTTGAGTGCGGTGTGCGCAGGTGCATTGTCGTGGTGGAGCAGTAGCCCGCGGAGCCCTGTGTTTGGTCGCTTGTTGCTTATAACAGAGAAAACTTCTGGCAAACTTTTGGTAGTATACCATTCGGCATTAATGCTTCTTTGATCCCGTAAGGGAATTGATACCAAGTGGCCAGTCAAATTAAAAAAGCTAGCGATCAAAATCTTACCCCCGCTTCTAGATCGCTTCACTTTGGTAGGCGTTGGCTCATTTTGAAACACCCAAACAGTCGACTGGCGCTTGGTTTCTGGGTCGTATTGATAAATCCAGGACTCATCACCTGTAACGATGTCGTAAACACGCCGAGACGAGCCTGCTTCAAATTTGTTAAGCATATCACGGCACCATTCCACCCGGGCCTGCTTCTGAGCATCGGTGAGGTTGTGCGGCACCCAGCGTGATACTATCCTCCTCACGCAAAGATGGCTGTGTAGAATCTCGTGAACGCTTCCCGATCCAATCTTCAATATGTGTTGAATCTCCTGATATGTAATTCGCCTATTGTCTTGGATTAAATTTTTCACTGCTAGCACGTTTTCTTCGGTAACAGCCGTCAAAGGGCGACCGCTTCTTTCGTCATCCCCCAAAGTTGGTCGACCGCGCTTGAATTCGTTATACCAACGATACACGGTTGCCTTGGAAGGGCCTTCATCCATGAATGCCATTTGAAGTCTATCGTACGATTCATCCGGTTTCAGGCGACACTTGAAATCGTATAAAATCATAGCTCTAAAATGTTCCCGGCGCAGATCCATATTTCAGTGAGACACAATACTTTGAATTAACTCGCAAAAAATGTGGAGGGAAATTTTGAAATTGGAACTTACTTATTTTTACTTATAAATAATCATATTTTCGAAAAACATTATAACTGGCCAGTCTCCCATATATAAAAACTTTTTTTCGCAATACTTTCTGAGGGGCCTGGTACATTCATTAAATTCATGAGATTGAATTCACTACGCACACATTAATGTATTTCAAGACATCAACGCGCAGTCCGCACTGTTGTATAATTTGAATATTTTCATCATTTTCTTACGCAGTTACCACCACACATGTCTATGCTTGCCTTATTTTTATTATTTGTTATTAAATTATACAACGTATTGATCTGTATTCGTGCCATATTTAAGGAGGTGACTATAACACTGATACTGAACACGAATCTATAAAAAAATCAATACCATTTTTTTATTAATTTATTTGAATACCTTTTTGTAAACAAACAAATTCCCTGTGTGTGTCCCGTGCGACACAAACACTATGCCTGTGGAACCACTAAAAAGTTACAGGTATTTCCATCCTTCAACAATGCCACCGATGACTTATTTTCAGAGTCGTTCGTGATTTATTCTCAAACCCTCGCTATGTTTCTAAGTGAAAACTTGGGTATTAAATAATCGTAGATTTTTTAAAGTATTTTTAGATAACTAAGCACATTGTTTATCATTTAATTTTGCTCTAGAAATATGGCACGGTTACAGATCAATATCTTATTTATTTTATTTATTTATAATTTATGTACACACAATAACATATGAAAGGAGACAGCATTAAAATTATTTAGTACAAAGGTACTGCTTATTTCAAAGAAATTTCTACCAGCAGACCTGCGAGAGGAGAAATAAGTAAGAAATGTAGACAACAGTGTGTAATGAAGTCGGTTAAAAAGATAGGAAACTTAAAATTAGTTCTAATAAAGCAATAGATACTTAAATAAATACATATAAATTATGTTGGTAAATATGATATAAATATTATGCAATAACAAATTATGAGGAAAGGTAATGCTCTTTAACACGTCTTTTGAAGACAGATATGGATTGAGAATTCCGTATGTTAGGCGGGAGTGAGTTCCATAATCTTACTGCATGCACAGAGAAGGCATAAGAATAGAAATCCGTTTTGTGAGGTTGAAATTTAAGAAGAGTTTTAAGGTGAGATCTGCAAGGAGCATCAGAAGGTTTGAAAAAAGAAAAACGCTCTCGTAAGTAGGAAGGATATTTAGGATTGTAAAGGGTGTTATAAAGGAGACATAATATGCGAGTGTTCCTGCGAAGGCGAATCGGGAGCCACTTGAGTTCCTTGCGGAAGTGAGAAACATGATCGTATTTTCTAAGACCAAAAACAAAACGAATGCACAAGTTTTGCAGGCGCTCAAGCTTGTTTACCAGCTCCTCAGTGGCATCCAAATAACAGGCGTCAGCGTAGTCGATAATCGGCTGAATCAGAGTTTGAGCGAGAGAAATCTTAGTCTTTAAGGGCAATCTTGTATAGTATGCACTAGAGCCACACGAGTTTTGACGCTTATACATAATTATGTATTCAAATTTTTAATAGATCAGGAACCAAATACATCAAAAAAAATTTTTTATCAAGGTTTGGACTTTTTTATTTTTAGTATTCATGATAGAAATTTTTAACTGGCTACTACGGTTACAGAGATACAGCCCTGTGGCAGACGTACCGATGGACGGACAGACGTCGTAGGCAGAGTAATAGGGCCCCGTTGGCACCCATTGAGTACGGAACCATAAAAAACACTTACGGCCCGGATCCCAGAATTTGTCCCTGCACTGTCCTTCGAGGAAGTCGCAGTAGGTGTTGAAGGTTTTGAAGCCAGGGTTCAAGTCGTCTCCAGGCTTGCCTTGGCAAAAAAGACCCCCTAACGTAGACCAGCAGCCGTTCACTTTGACGTTGTTGGATTTGTGTGCACATACGTGTTTTATTCTGTAATACTCAGATATTTTATTAATGTGTTTATTTCTCATAGGTGAAAAGAAAGATAAATAATTAAATAATTTACAAAATTCACAGATCTCGTGCATTACACGACCTTCGAGGTACATTGAAAATTAACTCAGTTATAGCATTAAAAAAAGAAATAATAAATATGTACTAGATTTTTTACATTTCTAGCGCCCTATGGCGACGAAAAGTAGTGCCAGCCATTATTTTTAGGAACGATTTACCGGTAAACCAGTAAAACCAATAAAAGGTCACAAATATTGTTATTATAACTAGTGCTAAATTTTAAACATTTGATAATAAAACTACAAAGTCAAAGTCCAATCCTTTTGTGTGTTTCGACCTTTGACTAACGAATTTTTGTCTAATAAAAAAAAAAAAATTGTCAGGTTAGTGTTACAAATGATTTAAAAAACTATGTAAGTAGAACACACACATTACACAAAAACACAAAAACAAACATCACAGTCACAGGAAGCTTCGTCAAGCTCCATGTAGAACATGAAGCTTGACAAACCTTCCCATTGTAGGCCCATCCAGCCTCTCTCCAAATACCTTCAGGATGCTGTTCGTGCTTCCCCTCACTCTGCGTATTACTGAGGCAACTTTCTGACGCATTATCGCGTAATAATCATTAGTATGTGTATCAGCGAACATACCTGAGGCACTACAATAAGGTGGAAGCCTCAACAACTGAAGGAACTGTTGTATTGGATGCGCAAGGTGTTGGCTGCTTTTTGGGTATGATTAGCCCAAAGGTGTAAAATGTTTGGCAGTATGCCTTGAATATTGTTATTCTAATCCTAGGAGAGACTAGCTTTAACAGTCAAACGCCGAAAATCAATTTTATGAAATCGGAGTTTGACTAGTCAGACCTAATTTAGGTATAGGTGTTACAATTAAGACTCTTTTCCAAGCATTCGCAAGTATTTCTGAGTTTACTCCGCCAGAAGACTCGGTTTGTTGCCCCTTCGCTTCCCTCTACATGAATTTAAAAAAACATTCCAGGGGTAGGGCAAAGTTTGACCACGTGCAGTGCACGAATTTAATACAAAACTACTTCCAGCCAACCTCTTAGTCAAATCGACTTTTGACTGCCTCATTTCAGCCTTCTATAGGATGGACTAGGCAAAGTCCGAAACAGATTATTTTACTTTTGACATTTACGATGAGACTAAAAATATATCAGTCAAAAGCCGAAATAGAATATATTTCGGGGTTTTCCGAAAGGCGTTTATCAGACCTAGGATAGACAATAGACAAGCCATTCCTTGGAGGGCTACATATACATCCTATCATATAGAAAATATTAAATTTCTGTTCGGCCAAGTTGCGCCACAACACGGTATGGTATGTATAATATTTATATTTTATTATATGTATATGTTTTATTGGGGTGCATTAAAAGAGCCTCCACGAGTGACGCTATTTAATTGATCGTCCGGCGCACCCTGGGCAGTCAGCCCCGCTACCAACCTGCTGACTGGCTAATCTTTTCCCCACGGCATGAGCTATTATTATTATTATATGTATAATGTACATAGGTATTTATTTAAGTCCGTAGTACTAAACATATTTTACTACTTTACTGGTGCATCTACCTTATTCTTTGTCTTTGCATTACCCTAAGATTGTCTCGCAGAGAACGACTTTGTACCCAGTTGTGCATAAAGAATTAAATAAAAAAACACTCGGTCCGCTGCCTTCCGCTTCCAGTCCCCCCCAGCTATGCTATGCTATGTTAGGCCGTCGCTCTTATCGTTAATAGCGATATCTTCCAGACAACCTTTTTTTTTATTTACTTTTGTATCGTGGGTGCATTTACAGAAGCGTGCGCAAAACAACTTTACCTAAGGCCGTGCGAAAGATAAGAGTAAAACAGCCCATGTCGTACCTTCGGTAAAGATAATTGCACTCCTCGCCACACACAAGAGGTACTTTTGTAGTAATTACATTAGGGTCTGGCTTCGGAGTCATCAGCACCCCTTCTCCATCAGCCCAGTACGGCTCATAACCATAGTTCGGATTGTATTTGTATTGAATAAACTTCTTCTCCATACCCACCATAAAATCCCTGTAGGATATCGTGGTTGAAACCCTGGAATATATAGAAAATGTTGCAAGAAGTCTGCTTAAGCTATATGAGTCAATTTTTTAAGAGTTATTTCTGACATACTTTGATTTTTGTGCGTCGTGTAGAACGACGCACCACTGCACTGAAACACAAGAGATTAATAAAATATACTATACGGTATTCGTATTGAAGAAAATAAAAAACAAAAGGCGAAGGAAGTGCTACCCACTCTACAATTGAAGCAGTGTCTGGAAGAACATCACGAAATGAAATAAAAAAAAAATTCGAAATACAAAAATAAGTCAAAACTTTTTTTTTCGTTTGACGACCCTTGATTCTTATTCTTAAACGATATTCAGTTTTAGTGGTAGATTCCACCTTGAAATTTTGTAGCAAGTAAGTATTTTAATTTCATCCTATATGTACATAGTAACGAGAAACTAACATGTCACAAACACAATCGCAAAGACCTTCATGTTCTATGTCAAGCCACTACTGCAATAAAACGTAGCTTGTTCTGTACTGAGGAATTATTTCATTAATACAAAGTTAATAATGCAAAACTAATCGACTTGCTTATTTTCCTCCTGGTAGATATGCACAGAAGGTCCACTCTATTCTGGGCTATATTGTGTTGGTATTCAAAAACTCGATTGCAGTCACCTACAACCACTGAATCTTTTACTTTTCACAGCATTCTAACTTTGCAATTTTTAAAAGATATCAAAAGATTTTAGGCAAAATTTTAAGATGTATTCTATAAACATCTTACAGGGTAATATTAAGAATATTTGAAACATGTTTTTGTCTTTATTTGGTGCTTAGAAAAAGGAGAATAGAGAAAAAATATTATTCTTTGTTTTTCATTCTATATAAATCATGGTGTCATCATTGTTTAAATATTTGTGATGACACTCTGAATGATGTTTATTAAATACATTTTTCTATTCCGTCTAAAATATCTTTAAATCTTTAAAAAGGCTTGAAATTAGGGCGAGATGGCTGCGAAACGTGAAAGACCTTTTAAACAGTTAATTCAAAATCAATATGAGAAGCGATTGGTAAAATTTTATTATTACTACAGTCAAAGAATATTACCAAGTTACATGAAATAAAGTGAGTTAGTTAAATGATTCTGATTCATAGCATAAACATGAAAATATACAACCTTATTCTTAGTTTATACTAAACCTCCTATGGGGTCATTGTATTCATCTCTATGAACAACTTTTGCTAAGAGATCAACCTTGAAATCGGGAAAAAAATCATTGATCCCTACATTTCTGTTCACATAAATCAACAAAATATATGGAATAGCTTTTTTTTTCCGATTTCAATTTTGGTCCCATAATTCATTACAAAATTTGTATGGATTGGATTTTCTTAAATTCTCTTTATTTCGTGCATGATTGTTCTTCTGTACCAACTGGGCGAGAACTCGTAACGGATACGTCGAATTTAAATGGTAATTTATTCACAGAGCCCATATTTCGGGAATTCCTTCAAAGGGCTCACTTGCTTCACTTTACTTGTTTTCAGCTTTTACAATGACTTCTGTTTTGGAACTATTGTCTACTGTAGTTGGAGTGTAAATTCCAAATTTTAGAATTTCGTTATTTAATTAATATACCAGCTTAAAGTAGGTCGTTGTTTTTGAACAAAGTGATAAAAGTATTGACATGTTTGCAGCAGCACACAGAACTTTTCTTTACGAAATCCATTTTCTCCAAACAAAGAACTTTCCTCATTTGATACATAGATACTTTCTTTCTGAAGTATATGCCTTTATTTTAATTAAATTAAAGGATGTAGAGCTTACAGTGGTCATGGGCACGGTTTAACTGGCGAGATGAGGGAGAATGCCCTGACCACAAATTCTGTTTGGGTAAACAATAAATCCCAGCAGATTAATCTCTTAATTAATTAAAATTATCAAACGAACAGAGACCTTAGTTTCTTTATGTGACAATTGATTGTAGTTCTAGGCAATGAACTAACGATTAAAAAAAGATTGCCGTACTAAATTTTCTCGCGTACAGTGAATGCGTTAAGACACAAAATTTACATGCACAAACGCCCAGACCCGGAACAACTCTCTACAGGTACTTCTGTAGGCTATACATTTATTTATTTCGTGCGAGACTGCAACCCATAGCGAAACAGCCAATCAGCACTGCGCTGAACGTGCCGTTCACCTGCAGAAACAGCCAATCAACACTGCGCCGAACGTGCCGTTCATCTGCAGAAGCAGCATTAATAACCACTCTGCAATCACTAATTATTTTCCTAAGTACACCTATTACAAACGTACTCCTACACGATCGTCTTTAGAGGCCCATGTCTTGGAGGTTCTACATGGTATGGTCATGGTATATTAGAACCACGTTTCCCTTTGGGGTAGACCGAGACTGTGGATTTCCACACGCTACGACCATGATACACCTCCATCGTTTCATCTACGTTTATTAACCTTCTCATGAATGCTCGTCGGCTTCGAGTTCTCTTACCCTGGCCTCTGAGAAAGTGCGCGATTTGGTTGCTGTACGTTCGCCGAGGTCATACTCCTCAACACTTCCATCCACTTTCGCCTCGTATACTCGTTTTGTCAATCTCCTATCGTCCATCCTCTCTATATGCCCAAACCGTCTTAACATACCTTTCTCAATAATGTTCACTATATCTTATTTCACTCCACAACGCTCCCATCACGCTATTCCTGGCTGTATCTCTGGTGGCAGATAACTAGCTGGCAACATTAGACCAAGTTCAAGTGTGGAATGCGATAGGCTGAGTTCAAACTGTTTAAAGTTTACGAAGGTTCGTATAAACGTTGAACCCCTAACATTAAGAAAAAATAAGTAACATTGAAATACGTATTTCCTGATATTACTTACTTTGAAAATTCGTTTTCGTGTGCCAGGTAACGGCATCCTGCAGCTATCTAGCAGCTAACTCGGGTACTTACTGATTCCCAAAAACCATGTAATTTTGTGCTTTTGAAAAAAAAAACAGATGGTACTCAAAAATATTCTAATTGGTGGTGGGTTGGGTGTCTAAGATCTTGCGTTAATTATGTTACATGTTGTATAGATAACCAGTGTATGTGCCCATCATTTTAACATAAAATTATAATAAATTCATAAATCTATTTCTTTTTTTTACTATATGGTTCGCCTGGTCTCTCACTACAGAACCCGACGTAATTCTCGTAGCGGGTGTTAGTGTCCATGAAACTGTTGATAAAATGTCTGACTCTATCTTGAACGTTGTGTCGATGATACATGGTCAACTCTCGATAACACTGGCCTCTGTAGAGTATCATCCAACCTGAAAAGTGAAAAATGTGTCACAATCACAACTAGTATTAGGTATAAATCGGAAAGTTTGTAATCAGCATTGATTAATTATATACATCGTCGCTCTGAAGTGGGAATCTGGTATTAGAACATCATTCATCATCAACATCAACATTTCAGCCGAAAGACGTCCACTGCTGGACTTAGGCCTCCCCCAAGCATCGCCACAACGTCCGGCCTGCGCTTCCCGCTTTTTTTTTTTTTTTTTTCCTAACTAATTCTCGCAGCTGATACCGAGGTACCATTTCTGCTTAACCGGGCTAGTTGGCGAAGAGTTCCATGTGGGACTCCATTCGCCGACGCTTCTACCTAATAGTACTTATACTACTCTTTGCATTTAGCACTAAAACTTAACTGCAGCGTCACTGCAACTTGATCGGCGCGTCATGAAATTACGTGAATCAGGGCCATGCTCGTCCGATGATGTAATGGGCTATATTTGATTAATGCTACCAATGCTACTCATGGGGACTCTTATAATGCAGCATGCATGCACGCATATGTTAATAAAAACATATTTACGTTCTATACCGCTGCAGTCCTCGTTTTTAAGCATACAGTAGTTGTCAAACGTCTTATAATTGTAATTTTTGTCTCTGCCACATATCTTGCCGTATCTACAACAAGGTTATCTTTCATTATTCGAAATAAAAACTTTTGACTGTGACTTTGATTTTGACTTTGATTATAAATTATACCCTTGAAAATATTTATGGATAAAAATAAATTAATTTGTGAACTGGGATAGCGGAGAAGTTTTATCACGTAAGTGTCGAAGAATAAACGAAACACATACTACACCAGATCTGCTGACAGGAGCGACTACTAGAAGATATGGCCAGCATAGGATTTTCCGGAGCGGTACACGGCGGCGCCACTATATGGAACAGTGGGTGCGTCAAGGCGTAAGGCGTATTAACCTTGGGGGCGAGACTAAATTCCGCACCAAGATGTCGGTACGCAGCATACTCCGACGAGAGCTGAGGCAGTTTATACTGGTGGAACGTCGCTGGCAGAACCTGTGGAATGCGTTACGCTACTTCGTACGAAAAGCTCCGCACGAGCGTCATACGAAGAGCAACAGAAGCACTAATTGAGTGAAACGTCTTGTGATTTTGTGTTAAAATTGTATCGGTATTTTTAGAATTTATAATTGTTATGTAGTGAATCGTGATAGGTATATTATTTTGTTTATTCAAGTCCCACGTATCGACCGTCAACCGCTATCGCATTTCTGTTGAGTTTGCATTGTCAGAATTAGTGCTCCAGTAATGCGATACGTGTGTTTACTGTAGAGTTCCGCTTAATTTAAGCCAGATAGTAACTACTTGTGTTTTATAGAGTTGATTGTTATATTTAGTTTCTGATTGATTTTGTTTTATGTTTTAAAAAAAAAGTATTTTTTTGTAAAAGGGGGGGAATATTGTAGCGACACTGCTGACGCATTGATTTAGTACAGGCGCTCAATTGTATTAGCGCGGCTCATCAGCAGTCGTCTCCCCGCAGCCTATCCATTAGGTCGTAATTATTCGTAGTAATTATGTAGTCTATAATATTAATATGTACCTGGTACCAGAAGTAACGTATATCTATCTATCAACAAATGACCTTCATTCCACCACCGCAATTCATCTACCCTAAACAGCATGAAATGATGTATCAATTAATTATAAAAATGTCACGTAGTTATAACTCAGCATACAACTTCAAGTGGCACAGGTAACGATAAACATATTAAAAAAAATACTAACTCGGTATATATCGTAGAGCATCGGGTTCCACACATGTAGTTGGCGTCTGTCTTGTCGTCTGGCCGCTTGTCGAACACCCACTCGCCGTCGGCCCAGTACGGCTCGAAGCCATAGTTAGGGTCATAATTGTCCCCGCGCTTTGGACCCCCTTCTAAACTTGGTAAGTCTTCAGCGTTTATTGTATTTTCGGGTGGTCTGGCCCCTATAGGGCGACTGTCATCTCTAAACACGAATAAACAATAATCAAAATCAAATAAATTAACTAATAAGTACCACTGCGGATTTCAAGTCAATTAATATCTTAATTATTAATATAAACGGTTTCACTCACGTTATTTCATCGGGCCGGGCACACCCGATGAAATAACGTGAGTGAAACCGTTTATATTAATAATTATGAATTTAACTCACGATAGTTATTATATAATTAATATCTTTATAAAAATCTGTTATGGTTCGGACGTACACTGAATTATAATAATAAATAATAGATCATTTTCAGATCAATGGAGAAAGGCCTCCTCCAAAGGGGGATATGCCATAATCGCCACGCTTGGCAAGCGGGTTGGCGATCGCAGTTGGTTGTTTAAATACTCCTGAGAACGCTGTTGCCAATCCTCTGGTTCCAATCCTTAGTCGCCTTTTACGACACCCATGAGAAGAGATAGGGTGGTGCAATTCTTTACGAACACCACACGGAACAAAAAAATAATTTATAATATATAAAATAATAATAATGGAAAAAGATAATACTTGCTTACTAGACAAAAGTTTTATACAATACCTTCGATGGGCACATGTTTTTCTTTGCCAGAATCTAAAGCTTCCAACCTGGAGCCACTTGCCCCCCACACAAGGACTCCTTCGACTCTTTCCCTTATGCTTGCTTCGATAAACACTCGCGCTCCAGATAGGCAGAAGTTCCACTAAAAATCAAATGTCCTATACAAAGTGGGGATGACAGTACGACATTAAATAAAACCACGTAAGTATAGAATATCACGATCTCTGACCGTACACAAAAGAACAATCAAATCTAGTCAATTACTTAACCACAGGAAATTATTTTTATTTTCGTAATTTTAAACTAAGGATATTTTTACTAGGCTACGATTGTTATGTCAGACCTTTGCGAAAACATGTGATTCCAAACAATCTTTCTTAATATTATTTATGATTAATTTATTACAAATGATGTTACTTTTTGTTTCGATATTTCAATATTTATTTGATAATATTTGTTTGAAAATGTCTATTCTGCCATCTCAATTAACATCTTAGTTGCGTGTTTTAAAATACTTAAAGACTAGTAATAACCGTGTTTTCATTTAATGTAATGTAAAAATGTAAACCGTCATCGCCACTTTATATATATCAACTCAGCCTATCGCAGTCCACTGCTGGACACTTTGTATATAATTTGATAAATTTTAAATAAATCCTTATAAAATCAAAGGCACTGATTTCATTTTGGCTTCTGGGTTTTTCTAGATCGTTGCAAGATTTATTAATAACTTTGGTAGCAGGCCAGGCTAGAAATTGCAACTTGAGAGGCCTATTATGTTAAAAGTAGATTTTTCTTCGTCGTTTCAATGGTACGACAAATTTTTTATCAAACTTGACAAGCGACTTCTATATTTTACGATATTGTCAGTGGCAGCGCAGCAGAGGTTACTGAGGCTGCAAGTGTTGGGGCACAACGGGCAGGATAAACAATTTGGGGGTCAAATCCACAACCGCACCTAATTTTTCTAAGCAAAGTACAGTCGACTGCATGACAGTGGTTACACTTCAATTCGAAAACCGCCCTTACTGCTTACGAAATAAAGATGCTGCTAATGTCAAAGTGTTACCACCGATATGCGGTTGATCATACTAGACGAACATCCAACATGAATAAAAAAATGTATAAATGTATAAATGTATGAGAAGCCCCCCCAAAATAGTAAAATTCACACAGCATTGACTTACGGGCTGTTATGATGTCACAAAATAAAACTTACTCATAATCAACACAACACCAATTAAATGTAAATTAAAATCCATAATTTATTAAACGCATTCCTCCATCACATACCTACTACATAATTTGTATTCGTGTAGCAAACTAAGCACGCTATGTTTTTAGTCTTTAAAACAATAATAATATCTTAGAAATGTTCTAGAGTTAATTGTTTATTGTTTTACGATCGATACGCGTTTGTTGGAGCTCGTGGCGATACTTCTCATCAACTTTTCCGATGCGATAACAATGTTACATCATAGTAACGTTAATTTTTGTTGCCTCGAAGGCTTTGTCTCAACAATGTAATTGTTTTGGTGTCGTAAAAGGATGTTGTGAGACGGTTGCTGTGTAGGCAGTATGTTTAACCGCACTTTAGCCACATATGCAAATATGGGCATGTAATAAGGTATCTACTTGCTGCGTATCGGGCCCTCGCCAAACACCAGGTTTATCGTGTAAACTGATCTTCTGCATATTATTTATTTATTTATTTATATATGCTTTATTGTACACCATAAAAGACATTACATTGAATATGCATTTAAACTATTGTACAAATGGCGGCCTTATCGCGATCAGCGATTTCTTCCAGGCAACCTTAGGATGGACAAGAATGAACTGGACAGAAAATGGGGTTGTCAGATGTGCAATTTCGATACATAATTTAGTAATAAAATAAAATACTATACTACTACTATAAAATAACAACAAAAATATATTCTATAAATCCTAATACATAAATACTATATGCATATATACATATAAATAATAAGCAACGGTAAAGTAATTAAAAACGACCACATACAGGAGAAGAAACATGTTCATAGCGACAAATAATGCTCCTTCACAAGCCTCTTAAACACTGGCAGCGATTGCGCTCTTCTAATAGGCACTGGCAATGCATTCCACAAACGAGCAGCCTGAACCGTAAAGGATTTGTCAAAAAATGTTGTGGAATGCATTGGCATTTTCAGCCTTAAATTATTTGATGACCTAAGGAATAGCGTGTGAGTGTTGCAGAGGAATTCCAAACGTTTCTTCAGGTAAAGGGGAGTAGAAGGAGAGAAAAGCACGTTATAGAGAAGATAAAGAATATGAGCATTCCGACGAAGGCGAATAGGTAACCACTTGAGCTTAACGCGGAAATCAGAAACATGGTCATATTTGCGCAAACCAAATATGAACCTAATGCAGAAATTTTGAAGCCGCTCAAGTTTATTAAGTTGGTCTTCTGTAAGATCGAGATAGCTGACATCAGCATAATCAAGGATGGGAAGAAGGAGAGATTGTGCAAGCGCAGTCTTGGTGGTAGTCGGTAAGGTATTCCGGAGTCTTTTTAAAGACCCAGCAGATGCAAAGACCTTGCGACTAACTTCCTGTAGTTGGGCAGTCCACGAAAAGTTCCGGTCGACGAAAATCCCCAAGTTTTTGACTTTTTCGCTGTATGGGAGCAAAATATTGTCAAAGGAAACTTGAGGAAGAGTCGTCCAATCGATTCGAGAAATCATCCTGGAGCTGCCAATCACAATAGCCTGCGTCTTCGTAGGATTGACTGTGAGTCCGTACCGCTTGCTCCAGTCACATATAACGGCTAGGTCTTTATTAACAGTGTGAACAGCTTCAGACAGATTACCAAGAGGTGCTCGTGAGTAAATTTGTAAGTCATCTGCATAAAGATGGTAGGAAGAAAGTAGTTCATTGGAGATAGAATTTATAAAAACTGCGAAAAGTAAAGGGGATAATACGCCACCCTGTGGAACACCGGCAAAGGTATTGCTCCAAGAAGACGAAGTCTTCTCAATGCAAACACGTTGCCGACGACCGAACAGGTAACTATGAAACCAGTCTAACGCCGATGGAGATATGTTTAGAGAACATAGTATGCCAAGCAAAACATCGAAATCAACGGTATTAAAAGCATTGCTAAAATCTAATAACACTAGAACCGTTAGATTTCCGATTTCCATGTTTGACCTGATATCATCCGTAATATTGACAAGGGCTGTGGTAGTACTGTGACCGGAACGAAAACCAGATTGGAAGGGATTAAGGAGATTATTTTTGGAAAGGAAAGTGCTCAGTTGATTATAGATCAGCCGTTCGAGGACTTTGGATAAGAATGGCAAAATGGATATAGGACGATATTCAGAAAAGGAACTAGGATTGGGTTTTTTTGGTAATGGGATTATTTGGGCGTCCTTCCACGCAGAAGGAAATATACCATTTTTTATGGAAAAGTTAAGGAGGTGACAAATAGCGGGAAGGATTGTGTCAAGTACTGGGAGAATCATATTACGGCTGACACAGTCACTTCCAACAGCGTTGGAAGTAATCGATAAAATGCTCTTTCTAACATCACATGCGGAGAAAAGACTAAAAGTAAATGGAGAATAACTGGGAGCGGGTAGAGATGAAAGATAACTCAGTGTATTATTTTTTGTTGTCCTATCAAAATTAGACGAAGCAGTGAAATGATTATTAAGTGAATTAATGTCTAAATCTTTTGGAATTGTATCCTGACGGGATTTCCCGACCCCCATCGATCTTAAAAATTTCCAGACTTTTGCTGGGTCTCCGTTTTGAACAGAGCTGTGGACATGTTGGCGCTGTGCATTCCTACACACCTTACTGCAGTGATTACGGATTGATACATATTTTTCCTTGTTGGTATCTGTAGACCGCCATTTATATTTCGATTTTGCCGTCGCTTTCTTATGAATTAACATTTTTATTTCATCATTGAGCCACGGCGCTGGCAAATGTCGTACTTTAACCGCTCGAACAGGAGCGTGTCGGTCATACAGTGCAACAAGGTTCTCGGTAAAAAGTTGTACCTGTTCATCAACTGAAACGGAAGCAAAGAGACGAGACCAGTCTATATTGCTAGCATCCTCACAAAGTTTGTCAATGTCCATACCACCAAAATTGCGCTGCATAAGGATTTTAGGCTTAGCCTTGGGTGGGCGAATTTTGTAAGAAATATAAAGAAGATCATGATAGGAAAAGGCGTCAGCTGAGCACTGTCCATGCTTCGCGACGCGGAATGAAGAAGGAACAAAGATCAAGTCAAGAAGTGAAGGAATACAGTTAGGAAAATGATGAGTGGCATTTAAAGGCAGAATGGTTAAATTGTTAGACTCTATAATAGAACACAGGGAAGAAGAGCGATAGTCTTTTTTAAGAAGGCAGGTGTTAAAGTCACCCATGATTATACTGTGACTGTAAGAGGGGATTAACATTTCTAAAAGATTTTCAAAAGAAGAGAAGTAGCTTACACCTGACGAGTGACAGTAGTATACGCCGAGAAGTAATTTAGAATGATTTAATTCGACTTCGAGAAAGAGATGTTCGCCAGCATTCGACGGTGGTGGCTGCGCTGACACATTGATAACTGAAAAAGGAATGTGGTTGCGAAGGTATATGGCAACACCACCACCACCGCGAGGCCAGCGGTCGTTTCTAATCAATTGGAAGCCGGGCAGGGAGTATAAAGCTGAAGGGAGACATGGATTAAGCCAAGTTTCAGAAACAAGAATGGCATGTAAGTTCTTACAGTCAAAGCCTGTCAGCATGTCTGGGAAATGTGCCGGAATACTCTGAGCATTTATGTGAATAACGTTAAAATTCTTAGGAACGTCAGAAAATTGGGCTGTTAGAGTGTCGGAGAGTGAAGGAACTTTTGTAAAACTGTTGTCGTCACTTAAACATGAATAAAAACTTTCATTATCGTTACTGCAATCAATAGACATAAATATATACTTATAATTATAATAGCAATATATAAAATAATAATAATATAAAATATCCTATCAATCTAAAACAAAACAAAAAAAAATATTAATAGCCCACCTGCCGGTTGCGTGTTAACATAAAATCTAACGTTATAGAAAAAAAACATTTAAACACAACAAAACAGTACAAAGAACTTTTGTTGATAATCCGGGTAACTCATAAGTTAAAAAACAAAGGTGCCAGATTCAGGAAAAAAAAAAAAAAAAAAAAAACATGCTAAAACTTATCTGAGCACTAGTACTCGACGATGGAACGCTTCGTATATCGCTATTAAATTTGTCAAGTTGACAGTTGACTTGACTGACATTTAATTTGACAAACGAAATGAACGAATGTGTCAGTCAGAACACAAAGTTAATTTTAATAATATCTACTACCTACGTTAAACTTGACTTAATAATTGTTTTTTGTTTTTTTTTTGGGCGGGAACTTGATAAAGCGCGGTTTTCAAATTTTCTTTAAAAGTTTTTTTCCCTATTTTTCTTCAATTGAGTACATTAAAACTACACCAGTAGCATAAGTTTTCTTTAAAAAATGGATGGTAATGAGGGGGGCGGTGATAAACCGCCCATCTCGAACAAACGTCCTCGGCCTGAGGACGGAGGCACCTCCAGCTGTATGGACTCTGGTAGCGGCGGCGGTGAGAGTGATTCCATGTACTTACCATATTTAAAACCGAACTATAAAAGACTCTACCCGGAGAATTCCTCCAACACCGAATTTAAAGTATACGTCGAAAATAAAAATGCAAAAGACAGATTGGGCAACAAAAGTCCCATTTATTTAAATCACATTTTCAATAACGAAGTAAAGGGTGTGGTGGCAATTCAGCGTGTAAATGCTAATAAAATTGCAGTTACATTCAAGCAATATAATACGGCAAATAATTTTATAAACAATTCAACTTTTATGGAGAAATATGAAATTAAAGCATATATTCCTGCAGCACAAATAGAAAAAACAGGTATAATTAGATTTGTACCAGGTAACATTTCCAACAAGGAACTCTACACAAAGCTATCTTCTATTTATGAGATCATTGCAATCAGAAGATTCACTAAAAAAGTGGGTCAAGAGCGTATACCACTCCAAACAGTTAGCATTACTTTTCTATCAAATGTATTACCCGATAATGTGCAATATGACCTTTTTGCGTACAGAGTCTTTGAATACATTCCACCATTGCAGCAATGCTTCAAATGCTTTAAATTTAACCATTCGGCTAAAATTTGTAATGGCAAGCAACGATGTTCGATCTGCTCAGGGGAGCACTTGTATAAAGATTGTGATAAACCAAACGAGATCTGCTGCATCAATTGTAGCGGTCCTCATCTAGCAATTGCAAAAATATGTCCAATAAAGATTAAAAAAATTACTGAAAAGAAATCTAAAATTACTTATGCAAGTGTTTCCTTGACTAAGATATCTCAAAATACAGAATTTCCTCCACTGCCGTTACCAAAACACCCACTGCAAAATGTAAATAAATCTGTAAATATTAAACCTGTTTATAAAACTGTAAATAGTAATGTAAATAAATCTGTACATAGCAAGCCTGTTTTCCAGGCCGCCAGCAATGATGTCTTACCTGTAGTAGACATCAAGTCTCAAATAATGTCCAACAATGATGTACTAATGGCCCTGGTACAGACATTGGTGGAATTGGGTAATAAGGGTGACTCTACACCCATCACTACACTAACAATTAAAGATATGTTACTCAAAAATCTATCCAAATAATGGATTTAAATCCTCCTAGAACATCTCGATTACGTATTGCGCAGTTTAACATTCAAAGTGCTAATAGTAAAAAGCCCCTACTTATTAAGTTCTTGCAAGAACAAAATATTGATGTTTGTTTGCTAAATGAAACTTGGTTTAAAGACAATAGTAACTTTAAAATACCTGGATATAATATTTACAATAGAAATTCAAAGAATGTTCATAATGGAGTAGCAATATTGATTAAGGCATATTTTAAGTATACATTTTTAAACACTAGATTCTATGAAGATATTCAAACAGTTGCTATATCATTATCCACTGAAAAAGGTAGTCTTTCAATACTTTGTGTATATTGCCCTCCTAATAGCGGGCACATCAGAATGAACAGGCTGCGTAATATATTAAGAGATCTTCCTAAACCAATTTTTATGAGTGGAGATTTCAACGCTCATCACATTGCATTTGGCTGTTTGTCAACCAAGGGTCGAGGTCAGGATTTATATGATGTTATAGATGACGCTGAATTGTGCATTTTGAATGATGGCAGTTTTACTACGATTAATAATCCCAGACGTAATCCATCTGCTATTGATGTCAGCTTCATTAGTCCGTGTATTGCACCATTTTGCGAGTGGTCTGTACATGACGATGCTATGGGAAGTTACCATTACCCCACAATAACTGAAATATCTTTGGCTGTTGATAAATATCAAGTTAATCCTCCGATCGATAAGTTTTTGTATGGTAAAGCTGATTGGAATAAATATCGTGAATTATCAGAAATAGTATTTGGAGACATGACGATAGATGAGGAAGATCCTATGTCTTCATATTTAGAATTCTGTAATCGTCTTGCTGCCCTGAAGTTGATGGTAATTCCGAAGTTTACTAAACATAATAATTTCAAAAGTAGGCCTCCATCACCTTGGTGGAATGAAGTTTGTGAGCAGGCTGTAGTTGCATCATATAACGCCCTTAAACTGTACAGAACTGACCCTAATGTTGATAACTACATTAATTATAAAAGACTAGATGCCTTAAAGAAAAGGACAATTTCTGAACAAAAAAAAATTGGCTGGAACAATGTTTGTCATACTTTTAACAGGACTACTCCCATCAGTAAAATTTGGAATTTTATTAAAAGATTTAATGGAATTAAAACTGTAAATAGATCATACAATGATGAGTTCATTCCTTTATTTTTAGACAAACTTTCAGACAATAGGAACTTGATAGAAACTCATAATTTAAACACTTATTTTGAAATGAACAACAACAATCAGAACTCAAAATTTTTACTGGAATCTTTTACATGGGTGGAATTTATATTAAGTTTACAATCTAGACGTAACACAAGCCCCGGCCTAGATGATTTTCCATATATTGTGATTAAAAATTTGCATGAGTCTGTTCAAAAAGATTTTTTAAAAATTCTCAATTCTCTTTGGAATAAAAAGTTGATACCAGACTCTTGGAAAACACAGTGTGTCATTCCTATACTCAAACCTGATAAATCACCAGATAATGCAAATTCTTATAGGCCAATATCTCTATCATCATGTCTCGGCAAAATATTTGAAAATATGGTTAAGGCTCGGTTGGATTGGTATGTGGAGGCGAATGGTATAATTCCTCATGTGCAGTATGGGTTTCGTCGTGGGCGTAGTTGCGTTGACAGCTTTGTGTCTTTGATCTCAGACCTGAAAAGAGCAAATAATTTATTTTCACACACTGTCTGTGTATTTTTAGATGTACAAGGTGCTTTTGACAATGTTGATCCTGGAATTCTGGTAAAAATTTTGTCCGATATAAGTATCCCTGGTCATTTAAGTAAATGGATTTATCAGTTTTTGAATAACAGAACTGTTTATGTTAAGCATAATAATATATTACATGGACCAAAAACAGCATCTAAAGGCACCATGCAAGGCGCTACATTGTCACCTTTATTGTACAATTTGTACACATGTGAAATATGTAAATATGTAGATACAAGTAATGTAAGTATTTTGCAATTCGCTGATGACATCGTTTTATATAGTAGTAACCATAATTTGCAAATAGCCATTGATAATGTTAATAGTGCTTTAAATGAATTATTTAACTATTATAATGGCGAATTACATCTCAAAATTAATGCATCTAAAAGTAGTTTTATCATTTTTGGTAACAATAACCCAAACTGTGATATATTATATGGTGGAGAAGTAATTAATAGAGTTTATTCAAAGAAATTTTTGGGAGTTATCATTGATCAAAAAATTACTTTTGAAAAGCATATTAGGTATATTTCACAAAATGCTTTAAAAGGATTAAATATAATTAAATGCCTTGCTGGAGTTTCCTGGGGAGCAGACCCCAAAATATTAGCTATTTTATATAAAGCAATAGTAAGGAGCCATTTTGACTATAGTGCTATAGCTTATATAAACAGTCCTCATGTCCATAAATTAGACATTTTGCAGAATAGAGCTCTGAGAAGAATTTCTGGTGCTATGTGCTCAACTCCCATTAGGGCCATGGAAGTTGAAACTAAAATTATGCCTCTGATTTTGAGACGCCTCCTTCTTACAGAGAGATATTGTTTGAAATTGCTATACTCTAATAACACACAAATAATCAACAAAATTATACCTCATAGAATCAGTACTTCTGGACCTTTAGCAACTGGTAATTCTCTCTTAATTGGTCACTCTCCAATGCTGCTCAATATTTTCCTGGAAATTGAGAAAAGTTGTTTTAAGATAAGGAAGCAGTGCCTTTGGCCCTGTTATACTTTTTCATATCAAAGCATTATACATCCCATTAAAGTAATTCATAGTACAGTTGCAAATAATTTTGACATGCTAAGCTTTCTTTCAGAAAATAATGTATACTATACATTATATACTGATGGTAGTAAAGGAGATGGTTATGTCCGCTGTGCCGTGTATGATTCACAGATCAAGTTTACTCAGAGTTTTGTTCTGCAGGATGTGTGCTCAATATTCACTGCAGAGGCTTATGCAGTTTTTCAAGCTTTGAAGCGAATTGAAAATGTAAATAATTGTAAATACTTTTTGATTGTCACAGACTCTTTAAGCTTAATTAAAGGTTTATCTAACCTCAAAATTCATTTTAAAACTAATTTCATTTTGTACATTATAAAAGAACTAATTTATCGACATTCGCTCAGAGGCATTGAAATTTCTTTTATGTGGGTGCCATCTCACAGAGGCATTGCTGGTAATGAAGTTGCTGATAAAGCTGCATTTGAGGGTATTAATGCTCTTGACGTTAGAAATACTATATATGTGCATATGACTGATTATCTGTCTTCTATAAATGAAAATATTAAGAATCTGTGGATAGAGATGTGGAAGAGAGATCAGGAGACAAAAGGAAGATGGTATGGAAACATCCAAGAAAGCTTACCTGTTAGACCTTGGTATGATCGACTTAAAGATGCCAGCCGTGACTTTATTACCACCATTAATAGACTGCGTTTTGGCCACAACACTATGCCATCACACCTTGCAAGACTTGGCATAATTCAAACCAGTACTTGTCCATATTGTAAAGAAAATGACGGAGACATGGAACATATATTCTTCAGATGTCAGAAATTTCTGATTGACAGACTAATTTTAGCCAGTGATCTTAGTGATGTGCTAGAAAACTTAAGTGAAATTAGTTCTTCCCGCCCGCCGTCGCTTAAACATTTATTAAAAGATTTGAACTGTTTTAAACCACTTTACAAATATGTTAAAAGTACTATCCAAAAAATTTAACAAATAGTGTATATATTCTATTCATATTGTGTTAAAATGTTGTGTCCATTAAAAAAGACTTGGCTTAAAGGTCTTAGCAACCAGGCCACAAAAATTTAAAAAAAAAAAAAAAAAAAAACTTAATCATTATTATTTTAGTGGAGGTGAAAAAGACGAATACAAAATAAAAAACAGTGTTACCCGGATTTACCATAAACCACCAAAAATCACTTCTTTAAAGCAGCAGCACGCTTCGTCTTCGTCGCAGCGATCTTCACAGGGATCGGAACGGGTTCTGATTGAGCTGGCTCCGGATCAGTCGACGCAGCAGGGCTACCCAGGGGGACACTCTGACCGGGACAAGACGTAATCTTGGTCAAATCAGCGAGAGTTTCAACCCGTCGCCGCTTGTCGTCAGAACCAAGGACATATACACAACCTGCCTTGGTCCAGCTTTTATCAACGCCGAATTTCTCCCTCGCAGCCAAAAAAACATCATGCCGCCCTTTAGTGAGGAACTCTGACATTGTTATGCCTGTAGCCTTCAGTTTATTGTATATGACATCATATTGTATATCATATTATTGTAGATGACATTAAATAGTTCTGTAACACTTGGAATGCAGATGAAAACTGGTGGAAAACGCACACACTTTCTACTTGCTACTTGCCCACCGTGTGACCCAATGTAAAAAAAATGTATCTAAATTCCGTTTTTTCTGACTTTTCATATTTAGTAAACAATCTACAACATCAACAACAACAACAACATAACATCACGCCTGTATTTCCCCGAAGGGGTAGGCAAAGGTGTAATAGTACATTTTGCCAGTTATGTTATAGTCCCAAGTAATAGGGGGCGAGCCTATTGCCATCAACACACAAAAACAAACAATCTAGAACTTTAATATTGATGTTTTAAATAGCTACTGATGAGTAAATTTAAATTTTACTAGATTCGTAACCAAGTTAAAATGTTATTTAGTATGTAAAGTTGTATTGCTAATATTTTATCTTTTAATACTTATTAATTAAGATTTTTATTTAAAAGACATGCCAAGATTGTTTACCAAATATGAAAGTTCTAAAGAAACGGACTCTACTAACTATGATGGCTGCCGCAGCGCATCAAGTCTAATCTAAGCACGGTGTGAATACGAAATTGCCTCCTCGGCTATTGCGTAATTTTCGCGTTGAATAAATTATAAACGACATTCTTTTGTTCTTAAAAAAAGGTAACGAAACCTTTTAAAAGAACTCTCCAAATCCCAGGGTGAGCCTCTGTATAATTCAATTACATAAATTCTCGGCTGACGACTGAATTCTGAATAAGAAATTATTGAAATGGCAACAGGTAACTTGATTTACTGAAAGGCCTGACTCAGAGGGTGATTTCAGTGGAAATTTTAGTTTCACGGCTCATTATCGATGCTGGGATCGAATCTGAAGGTCAAGGATTTAATTTCAAGTATCTCGATTTTTTTCGAAGATTATCGAAGGATTAAGATATCACGTCGAGCGAGAGGCGCTTCTTTCAATCATTTTATAATTGGGACTTGATAGAAATGTGTTAGTAATTACGTACCCCAATTTAATTATAGTTGTAAACTAATTGAAATCATATCTTACCTTAATTAGATTTATATTTAGCAGCTATACTCGTGTGTAAGTTGAGCTGCCTGTCCGCTTCCTCGACGCTGTCTTATTCGACTGGCTGGCGAGGAACATTGGACGTGTTCTAGCAATTGTAAAACCACACTCGTAACAACGTCGGATTGCTAGTTGGAATTAAAATCCTAGAAAATTCTTTAGATTAATAGTTCATCAAAAAACTTATACTGACGTCATCATCAGTTTGGAAGAACTAAACAACTAACAATATTCTTATCAGTATAAATACATGCAAAGCCTGATAAAATTGTGTGTTGTTAGATCCTGCGTCATTTAGCGGTCTCGCGAGTTGCTAAACCTCACTAAAAAAGGATAGTAAAGAAAAATATCAGTATACAAAACCTGACAAACAGAAGAAGAACTGTTATCAGTGCTGTCAATCACATGGCTTGCTTATCAAGGCTGCCAAGTTTGGTAACCATGGTGCTAACTATTATTGTCTTTAGTTACTATACTAGTCGGTCAGCGGCCTGGCGCACCGCGTGACCAAGTTTGGTGTGAGTTTGGAGCAGTTGTTTATAGTCTCCTATTATCTATTAATGTAAATAAATACAGTCTCTTTACTCATAATATACTTCAAAGGCGCTAACAATAACGTACCTATTTAAAAGCAATTACAAGCGAGCGCTCGCAGCATCCACAACAAATAATTTATTTCAATTCCACACAATGAGTTACATTCCGAGGCGATTGTAAATTTTCTTGAGCTTAGTCGAGAGCCGAGTTTAGTTTGTACCGGTAAATACTTAACTAAGTAAGCACGTAAGCATCACATAAGTATTTGTTTTGCGTAACAACGCGAACACCCCGGGTTCCGCACATGACGGAATAATTATTATTTGCCTCAGAAACAGACCTATTTGCGTAAGACCCGAGCGAACCTTATGTAAATATATTTTGCCGTGTAATATCTTCATTATAAGTAATTAATTAGAAATTATTACATCCGTATTGCTTGCGTATTATGTATCAGGTTTCCATATCGAAACCATCTAAATGTTTTCATAGAAAATACTTGTAGAACTGTCAAGAGCTGCAACGTATACAAATGGCGTATTTTAACGTGTGTGCTTTAATAATAGGGAAGGTGACAATTTTTTTGATTCATTTTTATTAGAACTTCCGAAAAAAAATCAAGAAAAATAAGCAACAGTGAAAAAACCAATAAAATATCCAAGTTATAAGCAATTTAAATTGGTTCACTAGACAGAGACAGCACTATTGAAGAATGACGTCATTGTTCAAAACCTTCATAGAAACTTGACATCTCTCCGTACAATGTTCGTTTAGCACGACAAGAACAGAAAATGCCCCCACCAAAAAGTTAAAAAGCGTGTATCTCTTTCATTTCTTCATGGTTTTTATTATTATTTTCACAACTGTTGTCGTTTATATACCTTCTTTTAAATAACATAACATTTTTGGTAAATTTTAACAGTAGTCCACTCCCGGATTGTACGAGTACAAACTTATCGTGAGCTGTTTTTGGCGATCAGTTCAATAGCAAACATAAACGTTTGCATTACAATAACTGTTACATAGAGATGCATATAAAATATGTACGTAACAGGAAGGTGCGCGGGCTCGTGTCAACACGCGACCGTTATAAGAAAGCAATATCGCAGTGTATGCGCCGCCCGCCCTGGCCGCCCGCCCTGGCCGCCCGCGCCGCCCGCCCTCCGACTGTTGTTTGCTCCACTCCGGATCATTTATCTTCTGTTTAATTTGTATCAATATCGAGCCGAGTGTGTGCACGCCGTGATTTCTTTGCTCTACAGTTAAACAAAACATTACTCTTGGAGATATTCGTATGATTTCCTGTTTCACAAACAAACTCGATGCTAGTACTACATATATATACTACAATAATAGTAACAGGAATATTGTGTTTTTCCTTTTAGTTTGATTGCAAAGTGAGAGGGGAAAATACATTTGAGAGTAAATGGCTTGTAAGTAATGTCTTTTTCAGATTTGAACTCAGAATTGACTGTGTAGCACTAAAGCGTTAGCGCAATCTCTTCTTCTTCCTATCCTCGACCATGCTGATGCCAGCTATCTTGATCTCACTGAGGACCAACTTAAGAAGCTTGAGCGACTCCAAAATCTTTGTATTAGATTCATATTTGGTTTGCGTAAATATGATCATGTTTCTGAATTTCGTAAAAGGGTCAAATGGCTTCCCATTCGCTTTCGCCGGAATGCCCATATTCTTTCGCTGCTATATAATGTGCTCTTTAATCCTTCCACCCCGTTTTACCTTAAAGAGCGGTTCAAGTTCCTCTGTGACATGCATTCTAAATCCTTGAGATCATCAGAAAATCTTAAATTAAGTTTGACCTTGCATTTCACCACCTTTTTTGATAAATCCTTCACTGTACGAGCTGCTCGCCTGTGGAATGCATTACCACTAAATGTGAGGCGTGCACAATCACTACCGGCTTTTAAAAAATTAGTAAAGGAACACTACTTGTCAATCTGTTTCACTACTTCTTGAAATTGCTTTACTACTACACTTTATATTTGTATTCATTAGTATATTATATGATATATATTTCTCATACTTACGTGGGACACTCAGAAAGTTTTGCGAAACTAAAAAAAATTGTTCTATACGTACATATATTTTTATCAAATCTTTTCAAAGTACTTTCCACCAGCCTCTATACAAAGATTCATGCGCCTAAACCAGTTTTCAAAACACTTTTTCCAGTCCGCCGCAGACACCTCGTTTACAGCCTGCTCGAACGCAGCCAGCGCATCTTCCGGCGACGAAAATTGTATCCCTTTGAGCTGATTTTTTATTTTTGGGAATAAAAAGAAGTCACACGGTGCTAGATCAGGGCTGTAAGGAGGGTGACCCAGGAGTTTGACTGGCGTGCTGTCCAGGAAGTCCCTCGTTTTGAGTGCGGTGTGCGCAGGTGCATTGTCGTGGTGGAGCAGTAGCCCGCGGAGCCCTGTGTTTGGTCGCTTGTTGCTTATAACAGAGAAAACTTCTGGCAAACATTTGGTAGTATACCATTCGGCATTAATGCTTCTTTGATCCCGTAAGGGAATTGATACCAAGTGGCCAGTCAAATTAAAAAAGCTAGCGATCAAAATCTTACCCCCGCTTCTAGATCGCTTCACTTTGGTAGGCGTTGGCTCATTTTGAAACACCCAAACAGTCGACTGGCGCTTGGTTTCTGGGTCGTATTGATAAATCCAGGACTCATCACCTGTAACGATGTCGTAAACACGCCGAGACGAGCCTGCTTCAAATTTGTTAAGCATATCACGGCACCATTCCACCCGGGCCTGCTTCTGAGCATCGGTGAGGTTGTGCGGCACCCAGCGTGATACTATCCTCCTCACGCGAAGATGGCTGTGTAGAATCTCGTGAACGCTTCCCGATCCAATCTTCAATATGTGTTGAATCTCCTGATATGTAATTCGCCTATTGTCTTGGATAAAATTTTTCACTGCTAGCACGTTTTCTTCGGTAACAGCCGTCAAAGGGCGACCGCTTCTTTCGTCATCCCCCAAAGTTGGTCGACCGCGCTTGAATTCGTTATACCAACGATACACGGTTGCCTTGGAAGGGCCTTCATCCATGAATGCCATTTGAAGTCTATCGTACGATTCATCCGGTTTCAGGCGACACTTGAAATCGTATAAAATCATAGCTCTAAAATGTTCCCGGCGCAGATCCATATTTCAGTGAGACACAATACTTTGAATTAACTCGCAAAAAATGTGGAGGGAAATTTTGAAATTGGAACTTACTTATTTTTACTTATAAATAATCATATTTTCGAAAAACATTATAATTGGCCAGTCTCCCATATATAAAAACTTTTTTTCGCAATACTTTCTGAGGGGCCTGGTATTTAAGTAAATTCCATGTACTTTATATTATTATATTTAAGTAGGTATATTATGTACGAAACGTACCTACTTTTACACCGTACCTACCCACGATCGGTTCCCATTCTTCTAGTCCATCCAAAGGTTGTCTGGAAGAGATTGCCTTGTGCGATAAGACCGCCCATTGTACTTATTTTAATCTTTCTGTAAACTATTGTCTTCGTTTTCGTTTGGTGTAATGTACAATAAAGAATACAATAAATAAATAAATAAAGATTAACTGAACTACTCGTATCCACGCAGACTTAATTTCTTCATTTGTTTATGAGTACCTAGTGCATTCACAAAAAATTTCATTACATAGTTGAGTTATCAAAGTAAATGGAGTTTATTATAAGATACAATAGACGTTAAATTACGTGAAACCGTATGCCATTCCAAGCTTATCGTAAAAGTTTTCAAAAACAAAAATAGGTGTAGGAAAACAACACTAGTAATAAGTTCTGAAGGGCCGAGATCTGGTGTCCTGAAATACAGGCCTTGGGCCTAGTTTATGCACCAGTCTCCCACAATCATCATCATCATAATTTCTGCCTAAAACGTCCACTGCTGTACATAGAGCTCCCCCAAAGGGGATGGATGTGCCATAATCGCCACGTTTGGCAGGCGGGTTGGCGATCGCAGTTAGTTAAATCAATACTCAGAGAACTGCAGCGTTCTCTACATAGAACATAGAATCTTAGGTATATCAGCCCAAAAATACTGATTATTTTATTATTTTTAATGCATTTACGCATGCGAAGCGAAATCTATCGATTTAAATTGTGGAAAGAAAAAATCGCTCACGAGCAGGATTCGAACCTGCGACTTCTGGCTCAGTACGCCAGTGCTTTAGCCACTAAGCTACCGTGAATACTGCTCGTGGTATCGAAATTCTGAGAAAAAAATGAAATGAAAATTTATGGTACGTCTTTGGGTGACGTCAGCGATACCTTATTAAGAAACAGTGTTTCTGTGAGCCAGAAGTCGCAGGTTCGAATCCTGCTCGTGAGCGATTTTTTCTTTCCACAATTTAAATTGTTCCAATAATACTGTTTAATCCATCAGCAAAATAAAGGTGATAAAATTTTACATAGCTAAATTACGACAGCAACACAACACACAACAGCTGGTAACTCCGAGTCAACAGTCACAGTGGCACAGGTGGCCCCGCTCAACGAAACGGTCATTAAATTAAAACGACAAAGATGAACATAACTCAGGAAACTCATATCATAACTCCTAACAAAGTCGCTGCTTGTAATTCGCGTGCACGTGTCCCGTTCTCGGTGATATATCGCCTGAGATTCTACGCCGGAATCATTTTTCCCTCGGCTTTTCAAATTCACCCCCACTCCGCTAGCCCGTTCACACATGACAAATTGTATTCACTTATACATCTACACACTTAGTGACACACAAATTATCTTTATTGACTCACTGACACATAAATTATGTGGTTCCTCTAGATATATTATGCTGGAATTTTTTTCGTTGTATTTTTTGTCAGCAGTTTGGTGTGTCAGAATATTTTATTGTTCCGTCCCATAAATTTATAAAAATTCAAATAAGATATAATAAACAGCGCTATTTACTTTACCTGCTTTAATCGTAAGAGAGTGGTTTTTCTTATAAAAAACCACTGATTCTTCTTAAACTTGCTTGCTTGTCTTCCATAAAACTGGTAAAACTCGATGTGCACTTGCGGGCATGCGTCGGCTCGTCTGCATTGCACGGCCCTCGAGTTGTGGTGCTGTCCCAGGTGTGCCCGGACTTCGCCAAAGAAGAGTTTGTATGGGAAGAGGGACCCGGAAGTGGGCCGCGCTGGATGGGTTGCAAATGCCATGCATTTCAGTTCTCGTTGCTCATCCACCAAGACGAGAGTAGTGTACCTACACGGCGGAGTATTTGGTGGGTGCGAGCCCCACATAACCACGCTGCCTCCCCATGTGGTGTGACATGCGGTTGGCATTTATTTATTGTAGGCCAGTGCGTCCTGTCTGAGTTTACGGTGTCGAGACGTAGACACTGACAGTTGGGCTAGTCCACAAATTCAAAGTCGCTCAGCGAGCTATGGAGTGAGCTATGCTTTGAGTTTCTTTGATGGATAATATCCGTAACAAGATTATCCGGAGAAGAACCGGAGTGACGGATATAGCTTGTAGGACCAGTAAGCTGAAGAGGCAATGGGCTGGCCGTGTCTGTCAAAAGACCGATGGCCGCTGGAGCAGACGAGCCCTTGAGTGAAGACCGCAAATCAGCAAACGCATCGTAGGGCGCCCCCGCCAGGTGGACCGACGACATGAAAAAGGCGGCTGGGGAGACTGGATGCGGAAGGCAGAGGACTGAGTGTTGTCCTCCTTGTATCAACTCCAAGGTGGCCACTAATAGGGAGCATTCACGTGTAAACGCGAACCAGTACAGCAATTTCGATTTATCTCGAAGAATGTTCGAATTTCCGAGCACGTTTGAGAAAAATATTTTTCTCTCTTTCTTTCTACTTTCTAAATTTAACAGGTACCGGCCTTTTGACTTACAGTAGCACATGGAAAGACAATGAAGCTAGCTAAATAATTAACACACTATTCACGAACAATAAGTTGCAGATTTTTATTCTTAAAAGTCGCAAGAGACACGTCACTAATTAATTATTTCAATTACACGAAGCTTTCACTGGCGCTGGCGTTACAATGAATTTCAGGACCGTTTTAATTCGGTCACTAATTTCGCCCTAGTGTGGAGCACTAGAGAGTGGGGAATAAGCAGAAATGTACAAAAAGCGGACAAACATGGCATGTCCATTAGTGCTCAGTGGAAATGTTTCTTTTTCGAAAAGTTCCCTTGTAACTTTTTATTTGGGACTTCGATCTTTGTTTCGGAGGCAAATAACTACTCGTAATTGAAAATGTAGGTATATCTGTAAGTAAGTAACATGCATAATCAGCCCATTACTGTTCCATTGCTGGGTGCGGGTTTAGCGTTGTGGATCTGAATAGTTTAATCGAGTAACAGACAAAATATAACCGGTGTTGTGCATCCCTAAAACGTATGCGCAACACTAGTAATCGCGTTGGCCTCTAGCACTTTTAACACAGCAGCCTTCCCGAGTGGTAACTATCAATTTCAATTTCAATGTTTTTTATTTCAAATAAACCTAATTACAGGCACTTTCGAAAGGTCAGGCTCTAGTTGCACGGTTTCAAATTGTGGGTCCTATGGAGAAGAACCGGCAAGAAACTCCATGGATAAACTCTTTTTAAAATAGGTTATTGTTGATTACATCAAATTTATTCAAATAATGTGAGTATAATGTAGGTTAATGTCAGAAATAAACAAGAGTTTAAAAGTGAGTATATTGCCTTTAGAAATAAACGTAAAAAGAGTTGCCATAGTATGTAGAAGCTGACCTGTCCCGACAGACGGCACCCGTTCACGAGCATGACGCGAGCATCAGCCATCGCTTAACTCAACCATACATCTTTTATCCCCAACTAGGGGTTCTAGGTTCCGGCAAGACGCTCTACGTTCCGGCCAATCTTCTAAGTTCCGGCCAATCTTCTAAGTTCCGGCCAGAGTTCTACGTTCCAGCCAGAATCCTCGACATACCGGTCACGTCCCGGCTAACTGCTGACTGCTGACACGTATCGTGCCTGACCCCGCTGCAAACACGAGGCAGCGTTTACCTGCGGTCCTGCTGCGCGCCTGCCCGTACCATCCACGTGGCGGAGACAAGGGACGGTACCCTTTCCATCTTCCTTCCAAAGGGCGCGAACGCTCAGTTAGTGATAGCCTTACCCGCGACCTAGCAGAGTTTTCTAACATAAAATAAATGTATTAAATCTTCGAGCGAGGCCTTTAAATCATCTATACACACTACCCTATCTGTCACTGTGGTACCTAGCACCTTACCTAATTTTGCTAACGGACTGCGCAGGCTACCTGTGGTGTGCAGCCTATAACCGATACACGGGCCACTTCTCCAAATGAGAAGGTTAAGGCCTTAGTCCACTACACTGGCCTACTGCGGGTTTGTGGACTACACACACCATCGAGAATTGTATGGAGCACTCTCAGGTGTGCAGGTTCCCTCAAGATGTTTTCCTTCACCGTTAAAGTAAGTGATAATCAAATTCTGATCCGCATATGGATTCAAGAGGCTAGTGGTGCGGTTTTTAAATACTTACATATAATACATAAGAAACACCCAGACCAACACTAACACTCATGTTCATCACACAAATATTTGTATCCTGTGGGAATCGAACCCACGACCTCGTGATCAGCAGTCCGACACTCGAACCACTAGACCACAGACGTCGTCAAAAATCCTAGCAGAAGACTGACATTAGCCAAAATACCATTAGTTGATAACTTAAATGTCTTAGAAAAAAAATATACATAGGTACCTAGGTAAAAAAACACAAGCAAACAAAATATCTTGGCATACCAACGCAATTGCACGGTCGACGACATCTACGTCATAAATTGCGAAGTTTAAACGCTACACTGAGCGTTTATACTGCTAGAAAATGGCAAGTGACATCACAGAATTATGATACTCCTCAAATGCTAAGTGTCGTGATATTTCATAACTGCATTCTGTAATACTTTTGCCAACAAAAAAAAAGTAGACGACAATTGGTTAAGTTACTACTTATTTTGTGATGCAAGTATCTTATAACAGAATTTTCTTCTTTGCAGAGGGCAAACGAGCAAGTGGGACACCTGATGGTAAGCAATCACCGCCGCCCATGGACATCCATTACACCATGGGAACCGATGCGTTGCGTGCGTTGTTAAGAAGACATAATAATAGGCTCTTTTCTTGAAGGCACCCGTGTCGAATTTGTTCGGGAAAACTGCTACAGACTAAAGGAAATCTAAGAAAATAGCCTCAATAGTTGACTATTCCTTCGAGAATCTTAATCTCTGCTTATAGACATGTCTAGTCTACGATCTATACCTAGTCACGCTTTGGAAAACAGTGTTACCAAAAGAAAGACCGATTTTCCACAAGTGTGTTAACTGACCACAGAAATAGATAGAATGGAAAAGAAGGCAGGGCATTTCAAAACCTTTCTCAGTACGCCTTATGACTTGTTTCTGTAAATACTGTAAGAAAAACGCGCAAAAACGCCTTATTGCGCTGTTTCTAACTGCAGAAACAAAAGCTGTAAAGTACATTTGATTAAAAATGACGTCAGTATGGGAGGCGTAGTTTGTTGGAAAGTTGCCACGCATGAATCGCAAGTAAAATTGTGATTACAACCATTCTATCTATCTCTTTCCGTGTAACTGACCCACATTCGTAAATTAAACACTTCGCAACTATTCACTCGTTCAATTTTCCACACACATAACCTAAGCAATCATCAGTCCAATAAATCACCGTCCATAATACCTACTCCAGCCGAAATTATACTTACGTAAATCATAAAAAATGTCTGGAGCGGTCATCAGGCGTTCAGGCGTAGATAGTGGAGGACTAGCCCGCATCAATCAAACTTAGTGTCGGCCGCTCCGGGTGGAAGGCGCCGCTGATACCGAAACCGAGCTAGGGATTTTTCAGGATGGTGACTTTAAAGATTGGAATTATTTTTGTCGTGTGATATAATTGTTCAGAAAACAGAGCTTTCAACAAATTATGAACTTATTTAGTGTCAAATAAATAAATAAATTTTGGTATGTTTTTTTATATCATAGTATAGCGAAACGAGCTAAAGGCCCACCTGATGTTATGCGGTTACCTTTTCCCATAACAACTGCAATACCACCTAGGATGTTGACTAAATGGTACCGCGAGTCGGTTCGCCAAACTGAGACATGAAGATGAAAAGTCTCATGTGATTGTAATTTCACCGGCACCCGTACCCTTCAGACTGAAATACAACAATGCAAGCATCACTCGGAGAAGTAGGTATGGTGGTAGTACTTCCCCGGACGAGCTCTTTCACAAAGGAGCTCTACTACTTGTTGTAGTTTCTGTGGAGTTAAGTGAGTAAGATGTAAAATAATGTAACTCACTGATAGTGATTGATCATTTATTTATTGGATTACTAATGCTATTTATTTTCAAGTAAGGATGAAACAAACTTAAATAATTTACATCAGATAGTTATAATACGAGCTTATTTTAATTAAAATTAGTGAGTAAAGTTTAGTTAGAACCAGTGGGGTAATTGTGTAATGCATTCACATTGACATCAGCTTTCATTTTGAAATTACAGCAATATTCATTACGTGGTACGTAGTTGTCAATATGACGGATTGTCAAAACACACAGAGCAATGAACATTGAAATCCAGATGATTGCGATCGCGAGTGAGTTACGCAATTAGGCAGCTGTTCTCATTATCAAAATTGACTGTATGATAGGTACACAAAGTTATGTAAGCGATGACAATACATTATAACAGTGCCAGTGAACTGATCTGATTATGGATACGGGAGATAGACAGCGGAACTTCTCAATGAAAACAGTAAATTGATATTGTATTTTGACTCATTTTGATCACCTTACATTATAGAATCCGTGTTTTATAAAGACTTGTCTTGAAAAACAATTGTTTAAAATGAAAAGTTATGCCATAAACCGGGTTGGAGACGCTATATACTTCTCGTAGCAGCTACGGGTTTGCGGCTACGGTCGCTACGGCGTAGTCCCATGTTTGTTTCGCCTGTGATTTCTTGTTCAGAGTTGTTTTTACACCAAAACCTTGTTAAGATACCCACATGTATTTGTTCCGTGTTTTTCTTAAATTGTTTGGTAATTTTTTGCGTCACCGTTGACGCTAATAAATATTGTTTTCTTTCTTTTCTTCTTTACATGAACATTATGTGTGAAGCTTTACACTGGTAGAATTTCAAAGTCAAAGTCAAAGGTTTTTATTTCGAATAAGCATTTACATGTACAGTCGACAGCATGACAGTGGTAACACTTCAATTCGAAAATCGCCCTTCAATCAATTCAGCCTATCGCAGTCCACTGCTGGACATAGGCCTCTCCAAAGTTGCGCCACAACGCTCGGTCCTCTGCCTTCCGCATCCAGTCCCCCCCAGCCACGATCTTTAGGTCGTCGGTCCACCTGGCAGGGGGGCACCCTACGCTGCGTTTGCCGATTCGCGGTCTCCACTCAAGGACTCCTCTGCTCCAACGGCCATCGGTCCTTCGACAGACATGGCCAGCCCACTGCCACTTCAGCTTACTGATCCTACAAGCTATGTCGGTCACTCCGGTTCTTCTCCGGATAATCTCGTTACGGATTTTATCCTTCAAAGAAACTCCAAGCATAGCTCGCTCCATAGCTCGCTGAGCGACTTTGAATTTGTGGACTAGCCCAACTGTCAGTGTCCACGTCTCGGCAAAATTGCCCTTACTGCTTACGAAATAAAGATGCTGCTAATGTCAAAGTGTTACCACCGACGTGCGGTCGACCGTACTTTCAAAACGTTAATTATGAATCTAGTTGCACGGTTCCAAAAAGTTGGTTCTATGGAGAAGATCGGGCAAGAAACTCCAACTCTTTTCAAATAACAATAGTACGGTCGACCGCACGTCAGTGGTAACACTTTGACATTAGCAGCATTTTTATTTCGTAAGCAATAAGGGCTTTCGAATTGAAATGTTACGACTGTCATGCAGTCGACTGTACAATGATTTGTTACATAAATAAATAAATAAAATAAATAAATAAATATTTGGGACATTTTTACACAGCACTATTTAGTCCCAAACTAAGCAAAGCTTGTACTATGGGTACTAGACAATGGATATAATACTTACAGTTACATACTTTTTTTTGTTGTAAATACATACTTATAATACACAAGAAACACACCCAGACCAACACAAACACTTATGTTCATCACACAAATATTTGTGTCCTGTGGGAATCGAACCCACAACCTCATGATCAGCAGTCTGACACTCGAACCACTAGACCACAGAGGTCGACAAACATGACTAATTAGAAAGAATTGTGTGAGAATAATGTAGGTTAATGACTGAGACAAATTCACTGAAGTAAACTAATTAAAGATTAATAATGATTTTTAAGTTTTGGCTCGACCATGGTAGGAGGGAACCCAACGATCCGATACTCTATGCCATTAATAGCTACATTATCTTCACATTTACAACGTTCAATTAAAAAAAAAATTGTTAATAAGAAACTTTAATGTCAAAACACTTAAGAAAGCTCAAACCAGAAACCTGGTAGGTTTGTACCTACGTAATAAATGATGAAATCCCAAAACGGGCATAAACCAATAAAACAGTCACAGTACGCGGTGCCCCTACACTGAGCAATAAATTTCATTACGTCATAGTATTTGGCGAATTTTTATCGGCTCAAGTATTGGGACGGGACGACAGATCGCCAGCTCTGCACAACCGCCATCCTCGTCAGTTTTGATCGCTTGAAGATTATATTCATGTCATGTACTGAATACGCAGCACACGTCTGTACCCTTCGAAAGTCGAAGATCTGATGAAATTGCTGATTTTGGGTTAATATTTTCGCTGAGCGGGTTCAGCCTATACAACGTAAGTATGGTTGTCGATCGAAACATGCTATGTGTAAGTTTTCTTAATCTTGTTGCAACCTAAAAAACCCTAGCCCAGCCTGAAAGTAGTCGCACATAGGATTGTAGTTTGCTCATTCCACTAAATGTATTTCGTTGAAAAAAAAGCTCTATATTATCTAAATCTAAGACTAATGTGTACCAAACAGGAGTAGGATTTTTAGGACATCTTAGGTTGAGCCAAAATACCGCAGTGTCAGTGTCTCAAGACAAAAGCCTTTGACCAGTGTGTTGCCAGTAATATTACTTACGGCACTGAAACGGTCGCTCACAATTTGGGAAGCGCAGGACCGGTCGTTGTGGCGATGCTTGGGGGAGGCCTATGTCCAGCAGTGGACGTCTTTCGGCTGAAATAATGATGATGATGTTGATCACGCAAAAAACTTAAGCTTTAATGTAGCCTCAAATTGAAAGCGCATGGTAGGCATTCGTATGTACAAAACAAGAACAAATGAATTCAAATCAATTAAATTCTTGAGACAAAGGTGTTTACCTTTCAGGTGTACAGTGAACTGCAGAAACTGCAGAATATATATTGCGCAGCGGACATCGGAAACACTCGTGTTATAGGTACCTACATTACAAAACCGATTGACAATCGATTTTATAATGTACAATACGAATGTTTTCGATGTTTGCCGATGCATAATATTTATTCTGCAGTACTGTAGGTATCTGCTTACATAATTCCATTTGATCCGGTATAATATCCACTGCAAACATATTACATTTCCCAACAAGTAAAGCACCTCACAAAACAATGTTTATCCAACTTACAAAAGGGCAGTGCAATAATTTTATTGATGTAAAAGTCGCTCCCATAAGTAAGTAAGTAAGTAGTAGTAAGTAGTAGCAGATACGTATCAGATTAAATAAAAATCGATACGACTCATTTCCTTAATAGCACTGTAGTCGTGTTGGAACTCCGCCGAGATCCAATCGCTAATTAAACCTAAAGATGTACCTTTCGCCGAGTTGACTCCTAGCTCGGGACTGGGTCTTGCTCTGTCTCCCACGTAAAATTCCAGATGTATCTGTCGCTCAATCTAGTACTTAAGTTGACCTGTACTCATACGTTTATAAATAAAATTAATGATTTGATTTAGTTTCGCTGAAAGCCGCAACTTTTCCGCATCATAAATGAGAACGCGGTGTATACGGGATCGGAGAGCTGTATATCGCAAACAATATCACGCCCCAAATTAATTTAATCTCATCGGTAACAGTAAATTGTGAACTCCAGATGTACTTTGTAAACAACACTAATCAGAAGTTTTTGATATTCAGCGCAGCACCGCCGCAGACAACGCCGCGACAAGCTTAATAAGTATTCATCTGCGGAGTTAGCGCGAACCCACGGGGACATGAAAGTATCGCTTGAATAAACGTTTAACTTGGGAGATTGGAGCTGTTATTCCGCTAGATGCACAGGACACCGCACATAAATAGATAGATAGAATGGTTGTAATCACAATTTTACTTACGATTCATGCGTGGCAACTTTCGAACAAACTACGCCTCCAATATTGACGTTATAATTTTTTTTAAATTAACTTTAATCAAATGGTACTTTACAGCTTTTGTTTCTGCAGTCAGAAACAGCTCAATAAGGCATGATTGCGGGTTTTTGTTACAGTATTTACAGAAACAAGTCATAAGGTGTACTGAGAAAGGCTTTGATATGCCCTGCAGTCTGGTGCAGTGTTGGCACGCGCGCTCCGCCCAATTTTCCATTATATCTATCTATTTCTGTGGTTCACCGCTATGAATTCTTACAACGCTAACGTTCAGCGAAGCAGTTTTATTGCACTACCAATAAAGTATAAAATGGCATGTAATATCGCAACGTCTCTCGGCACACGATCAATTCCAGATATTAAAGCCACGGCTTCGAATAGTAAAAGTTTTATTTCCCGCGAGGTGAGAGCTGAGCCGACCTATGAGCAATGTTTATAGTGCACACGTAATAGAATTTTTACCCCGCGATGAATGTTCCTTCTCTAGAGTTGCTCCATTGTTGGTATTCTCGGGGCACCCCTCTATAATGTTAGTCAGCGAGTGTTCGCGATGTTTTACATAATATTATAGTGTAAAGTATTTACGTTGTAAAGCGTGGCTCGCGCTTGTAGGTACGATAAGTTCGTAGAATAGGATAAGCGCATTAGTTTCATATTCAACGATCGTGTAAAGCTAAAGCACGCTTCGTCTGAACGATATTGATATTGATCTGTTAGGTATTTATATTTATGTTGTAAAGCGTGGCTCGCGCTTGTAGGTACGATAAGTTCGTAGAATAGGATAAGCGCATTAGTTTCATATTCAACGATCGTGTAAAGCTAAAGCACGCTTCGTCTGAACGATATTGATATTGATCTGTTAGGTATTTATATTCGATTCTCACTTAAATTTCAAAACTTTAAACAAACGTAGGCAATCTTCTTGGTAATGAAGATTAACGTGTACGGAGCCCGCATGTGAACTTCGGTCACGATGCAGTTTAGGGTCATTCCCAATAACTTTGGCTGCCTTCCTTTGGGTTTCCCCGGATTGGTCCTAGTTTCGATGGGCATCAGATGAGTCCGGGGGGTTATCAAGTGTACAGTTGATACCCGAACGTTTGTCGTGTTGGTAAAAACTCACATTTCATTAACTTATTGTTTTGGGGAAAGACCTGGTTTCGCCGAAATATCAGGGGTTTTCTAACAAAACTTTACCAACCAACCACCGGTTTTTTAAACCTTAGGTTACATAATCAAGCTCCCCCTGATATCTACGGGTAGCTCCAAGTAGCAGCGACAATAAAACAAACGATGTGACTAACGCGCGACCCGCCCGTAAATACGCGCGGGAGAGGGCCGCGGTAACACCGGCCGGGCGCACACATGTCGCGGACGGAATATGGCGTCACTGCTAGTATTAACTGATCATTAGGACGCTGTAAATAACTGTCTTGTATGCTAAGCGGATTATGATACTTTTCGGTGTATGATAATGGATAAAATGTTTGTATTTTAAATGGGGATTTGAAAATAATATGGCTGTACAACGAAATATATATACATCGTTGGCTGTATAGGATAATTCAGTACAGGCTGTTTCAGTTTCGTGTGCGGGGTTTGGGTTCGAGAACAGCAGGGCAATTGTGTAACTGCATCGCAATCAACAAAATGACAATTTTGACGTTTGAATCCGGGAAAATGATACAATTCGTAACTACAAAACTGTTGATTACGATGTCGGAGGGATTCATCATGAAATTGAATGACAGTGTACTTGCATAACGAAACGTGATCTAAAAAACATGACGTCATTTACCTCGCAATGGATTTCCCTCCTGACGTCATTTACTTCATAATGAAGTCCCTCTATGACGTTACACAATTCCAATGTTTGATTGCGATGTTATCAACATCGACTTAAATTTCACATCAAAATGAAACTGTTAAATGAATTACGCAATTGCCCTGCGGGTTAACAACGACAGCTCTATATATTATTTGATTCACTTCCTTAGGTGAGGTGCCACAGCAATTTCCTGAGCGACGGCCGATTTGCGCGTATCTGTATGTGATCTTTCTGTTTTACGTGTATTATTTATTTATGTTACTTTTGTTATTCCTGGTGGTTTTGTGCATTGTCTTCTTCATAAATACCTTTTCTTTCTTTTTTTAGGTACTGATTATTTTATTCTAATGGTAATATCCCAGCAATATGCGCCGAATAACTGAAGAAGTGAGCCGAGATGCAGAAAGCGGAGGCGAGAGAGACCTGGAGATAGGCAAAGTTAATGATTGATGATGGTAATATTCGGTAATAAACAGCGCCCGAAAAGAAATCCTATGAGAATTTCTGTGACGGTCCGCCATGGGAACATTCTACAGGAAAAATTCGTTCGTTCGTTCGTAAGGAGTCCCTACTCCTTAAAAATTTATCCTGTATACTATAAGGTGATTAAACATGGGCGTATCCGGATTTATACGTTACTTATTTTGAAATTGATTTCTGGTTTGGAATGTCGATACGAAACGATTCATGACTGAAATCGGAATTTAGATACGTTTCGATAAATCGGACGCATGTCCAAAGGTGATATTTTAAAATGAAAACAGTATATAAGAATACTTAAAACTTTATTCTAGAACTTTACACGTATGACTAATTATCTTAACATACTCAGAACAATAGAGTATCAGTCTTGGCTGACATCTTGTAATAACTAGGTACTACTTTGTACACAGTATTATGGATAAAGGCCGGAATACACATGCCTAGGAGTATTCCCATCTGTCCCCGAGTGTCTGTCCCCAAATGGAGACAGATGGGAATTAAAAGTTTTATCTGCCCCTGAAATATATTTTTATTAAAGTGTTTGCCCTCGAATGGGGACAGATGGGAATTTTGGTCTCATCTGTCCCCGAACTTATAAATGAGGACGGATGGGAATTAAGTTTTATATGCCCCCGATTTTGTTTTTTAATTTTGTTCTGAAAACAGAGTACTATTTTCGGGGGCAGATAAAACTTTTAATTCCTATCTGTCTCCATTTATAATTTCGGGGACGATGACACAAAAATTCCCGTCTGCCCTCATTCAGGGACAGAAACTTTAATTTAAAAAAAAAAATCAGGGGCTGTTGAAACTTTTAATTCCCACCTGTCCCCATTTATAAGTTCGGGGACAGATAACTCGAAAATTCCCATCTGTCCCCATTCGAGGACAGACACTCGGGGACAGATAGGAATGCTCCTAAGCCTAGCTTGTATGTGTTTTTTTCAACAGAAACCACATGCAAGCTACAGACACGTCTATCCCCGACCATACGGTGTGTAATGGGACATGCTAACGCAACCTGATACCATGGATTCGGCACATGATATTCAGAGTCCCTCAGCGTTGTTGTCATGTTTTTTTAAACTGATCACAGCATGGTATCACACTAGCGTTGAGTAAGCGCCAAAAATTTCCGGACGAACAGAATGTACAAAATGATCTGAACAACTAAGATAAATAGGGTGTTTGACAGGTATTGCCAAAAATTATGAAAATTGTACACAACGTAGATTTTAGGTTGAAGATTAACTTTTAATAAGTTATGTTAATTTAAATATATTCTAAATATTTTATTTTTCTGTTTGAAATTTTGAATTTTTAATCTGTTGATCACGTGATACAAAACGTCTTGAGACTTGGCCTCCATTTTGGGTGACGTCATAGTCCTGTACGACGTAGGGCGAGCTAAATGTTGCCATGATCGTAAAAATAAAATGTACCAGTTTTTGAACGAGTAGGTATATTATTAATAATTATATTCATGTTAATTTAGGTTCATTTTTATTTTATTGAGCCAGGTTATGTACTTTATAACTTACTAACAATTAAACTAATCAGCATTTGTAGGTAATTTGAACGTAATTTAAAAGCTTTTGTTTTGTATGTGCGTGATTCAAACACAAACTACAAAACGTTTTAGTCATGTCTCATGTGACAAAAAAAACCGCGTTCCGATTTTTTACTTTTTGTCAAATTAGTACCTTTTTGGTAAGCGTGTAGTACTTTTATGAGAATTCCGGCAACACTGACCGGAACACTGACCGGAACTAGAACAGTGACGTAGGTTGACGATAATGTCACGTGACTTAGCGTTTTAGTGCGAAATTAAAAATGAGAATTTAAAATCGTGATTATTTAATTTTACAAGCATATTTTAGTAATTATTTGTTAATGAATGCTTTAATTGGATGTTTCGCCATCGTTTTACGTACATTTTCAAAAATTGTCAAACACCCTATTAACTTTATCTAGTGTAACATTTAATGTACTTTTTCAAGTTTACGTTAGTATGTACATTACACGCTGTATTGTATTAAACAATATTTAATTTACAAATAACAAAATACTTTATTCGTTAAGAAAATACTACCTATTTAAGGTGAATGCGACGCAGTGACCCGCGATTTCGAAATTTCTTGCGTTTTTGGTAGCTCTATTTTTATTTTACGTTTTATATTGATTTAAATAATGTTTCACGACGACAATCACAATATATCTACTGAATAATACTCATAGAAAACATTAACCTAGCTCTATCAGCTATATTTACTCGATAATATCAATTTACTATCAAATTATCGATTTAAAATTTCACAGGCCACTGCGTCGCAATCACCTTAAGAGTAAAATTGTCATCCCAACAAGACAGTGACTTGCATTATAGGATATCAGCAAGGCACAGCGTGATTTTATTTTATTAGATACACTAGCTGTGTGTGACAGACTTCTTCTTCTATCGTGTCGACATGAGCTACATAATGATAATAGCTCATGCCGTGGGGAAAAAATTAGCCAGTCAGCAGGTTGGTAGCGAGGCTGACTGCCCAGGGCACACACAGACAACCCCCAAAAAAAATCAAAACAAACCAAATCAAATCAATTTGATCTGTTGTCAAATCTCAGGACAGCTCCTGTGATTGGCCGGCAAAAATTTTAACAACCAATCACAACGCTTGACCTGAGATTTGACAGCTGATTAGTAAATTTTTGCGTTGACCAGCCTTTCGGAAACTGGGGGTATATAACTATAATAAAAAATTATAAAGACATTGAGAGAAAAAAAACATCCACTACAATACACGTAATATTACTGTGCCGCTCTGAATATACGCTTTGGCGAAGGGTCGCGCAGGTACAGACGATAAATAAGTGGGCTCCACTTTACAACACAACCCGCTGAGTTGGGGCTTCATACTTTTTGTGTATGCAAAAGCGCAAAGCGCGATAACGCATAGTTTTCGAAAAAAAACTGAGTTTCAATAATTTCAATCGTTTACATAAAAACTGACACAACTTATAATTAAAAATACTGCCACAGATAATGTAGAAATATGCTCTTTAGTCGTTTCGTTTTACAATTCATCTGACGTTTTACGCATCGGATAAAGTGTTATCGGATTTTAATGATCAATTCAAAATATTAGTGTATTTTAATTTCCAGCTTTATTATCTTTTTAACTTGAAGAAAAAATCTAAAATTTTTCTTTTTAATAAGCATTTACATGCACTTTCAAAACGTTAAGAATCTAGTTGCACGGTTCCTAAACGTTGGTCCTATGGAGAAGATCCGGCAAGAAACTCCATGGATATACTCTTTTCATGTTAAAGGTCGTCGTCGTCTAAGGACGTCTGCCAGGAAGGCCACATGTGCAGAAAGTATTTACTGCCATACATTCTTGTCTTCTACATAACCTATGTTTACATAACTAATAGTAACGGCAATGTAAAATAGGCTACACTCTGACGCAGCCCCCGCAAGGGGGACGGGGGCGAAGCTCCCACGCATGGGTTCTGGGGGCAAAGGCCCCCGCAAAGGGAAATAAAACTGACGGCAAACAGCTGGTTAGGTTATGTTAGAACTGTGACTATACCACGCCATACACAATTTGCATTCGGTTTGATTGTTTTGACACTTATTTCGAGCCACCCTGAAACCTTCCCTATCTCCCACCAAGTCCCGAAAAAACTTAGATGTATTATTTTTCTCGAAAAAAATGGGTTTTCACGAGTTGGAATTTCAAAAATACACTAAAAAGAGCATACTCTATCCGAAAAAAATTGCATACAGTTATATTAGACGGGTTGTATTGTAAAGTGCTTGCAATAAGTGTGAGCAGGACGTAAGCAAGCATTGAACGTTAACAAACGACTGAGACAGCGAGAACTTGCGGTCCCCGCCATCTTGTCGTTCAAATGAACAACATATCAAAGTCTTGCCTAATGATTCGGTTACAAAATTTACTACTGCTGAGCTACCTGTTTCGCACTTCACATGAACAGAGTTATTATACGCGTATTGTACTTAGTTTTATGTTTGAGATATAATAAATGCACTTCGATACAACAATCAAATCAAACTGAACACAATATCGTGTTAACCACGTTTATGAACAAATAAACTAAAGCTACGTCTCCTGTGACCATATTTTTGTTATTTCTAACATTTAACATGTTTTTCTAACAAAACGGGGGCGTGGCCTTGCTGGTTGGCTACATATAATTGGCCTAAACAAAATGTTAGAATGTTTTGTTAGATTTTGGTCGCAGAAGACCCGGCTCAAGAAATACAACTAACTAAATTAATTTGTTTTGCTTCTAACTACTAACGTGATCGATGCCAGCCTTTATTAGCACCCGCTTTTCCTAAAAATCTATTTCGCGTATGTAACATTCATAAAGCACTACTGAGTGCCCAGTATATCTCGGCAGAAGGCGAAATTAGGAAATTAAGTAAAATGTACTATATTTGATATGTTTTACACGACTGCCCAGAAAAGGACTGTAATGTTTTTGGTACCTAATGTTAGTCGGAAGTTTACATACATTTTCTTAAGTAACAATGATCGAAGTTTTTAAACTTTTGCGAATTTCACTCATATTGAATTATGTTTACGGGACTTAAACGTAAATGTCGCGCACAATAAAATCAAAACATAACAATCATTTTGACTAACCTCGACGTTTTGGCCAAGTTGCATTGGCCGTGGTCACGAGCAGACTGAAGTATGCGGGTGGAAAAACCAACCGCGGGTAGTTCGAGAAAACACCCGCCGCCCAAGATGATGACACCCGCATACTTCAGTCTGCTCGTGACCACGGCCAATGCCACTTGGCCGTAACGTCGAGGTTAGTCAAAATGTTTATGTTTTGATTTTATTGTGCGCGACAAGTCCCGTAAACATAGTTCAAAACAATGATCGAAATGTATAAAACAGCATTTTTTTTTTCGGTTGCTTTTGAGACCTGAAGGGTTGGCCACAATATAGTAAAGTTGTTCACAAATATGAGTACCTTACCTACCCTCTTTCCGACTAACCTTATATTTACGTGCAGCGCCTCGAACTGCGATAAAGATATACTGGGAGCACTGTACAACATTTCCAGCATATTGGCAGTGACTTTTGGCATCTTACTTTATACCTTGTTCATTGAAGAGTGTGACCGGATGTCCGGTTCATCGGCGAGTGTTGACGGTTCGTAGCACTGAAGACATGCCGTCCACGAACCGGGTCTTGAATACCACGTTGGCGTTTTGGAACATCCCTTCTTTGAGAGATACTATTATGAACTGGAAAAGAAAATGTTCAATTAGAATTGTAGCCAGAACTAGGTACAGTCGACTGCTGAAAGTGACAACACAAAAATTATAAAACCATCCATACGAAATAAAGGCGCTGTCAATGTCAAACTGTTACCACTGACGTGCGGTCGACCGTACCTATTACGAACGCAAAAAACGTATCATAGATTTTTACGCTTTCTATAATTAAGTAGCCGACAGTTTTATCTATTGAATTTAATATTGACGGCGGAAATTACTGATTTTTAGAAAATTTTGGGTGAATACGTTTTGATAGACGCAGCGTGGGTAGACCCTCCACAAGGCGGACCGACGAACTGGTGAAGGTCGCAGGTATCCGCTGGATGCGGGAAGCGTAGAAAGCCAATTCTTGTAATTCATCATCATCATCATTTCAGCCGAAAGACGTCCACTGCTGGACATAGGCCTCCCCCAAGCATCGCCACAACGACCGGGCCTGCGCCTTCCACATCCAGCGGATTCCCGCGACCTTCACCAGGTCGTCGGTCCACCTTGTGGGGGGCCTACCCACGCTGCGCCTTCCAGTACGCGGTCGCCACTCGTAATAAGCAACATTCAAAATATAGTTCCAAACTAATATCAATGCCTTAAATCTCAATCACCTGACAGTAGATGTTCCTGTTTGCCGACATATAGATCATTAATGTCACCAATAAACGGTAAATCATAAAAAGTACCTATGTGTTATTTTGTCTTGACACACTTGACACTTCTTAAATTTAGCGCTAGATGGCGCTGCATACAGCGCCATCTAGCGCTAAATATTAACAACACGCTCCGAGTCGCCAATGCTAACGTCTATTGCAAAAACTAAAATAGCCATGATTAATACTATTTTTCAATTTGATTAGTTTGTAATTCATCTACTTAAGGAACACTATAATACTGAGCATGGCCCGACATGCTCTTGGCCGGTTTTTATTAATTACAAGAATTGGCCTTCAGGATTGGTCGTTGTGGCGATGTTTGGGGAGGCCTATGTCCAGCAGTGGCCGTCGATGATGATGAAGTTTTGATACAACATTTTGGAGCAGTATAATGCGTACCTGCGAGTGTGTGAAGTGCTCCTTGAGCATCTGGCCGATGTTCTGCGTGTGCGACAGGTCGAGCGCCGCGTCCACCTCGTCCAGGATGTACAGCGGCGCCGGCTTGAACAGCAGCATGGCCAGCACCAGCGACAGCGCCACCAGCGAGCGCTGCCCGCCCGACAGCTCGCCCAGCGACTCCTTCCACGTCTGGTTGAAGCCCACCTTCACCTGGTATCATCATCATATAATCCATTGGGATGCCTTCAAACTAGTCACTTTCATCAACGAACTGATGCACGCATATCAACGGATTTCAAAGCAGCGCAGCCGCATCTGCACTGTTGTAACGCGACAGTAAACGATTAATTTGATCTTGTCTCTAATATGAAACATGGACCAAATGATTTCAGCAGGCGTAACATGACCGCTGTAGACAAAGCTTATGTCGACGGAAGAATAGACAAAATGACGTATTGTAGAAAGATTTCTTCCGTCCGTAGCATGCCGATGTCAATAATGAAGAAAAGAAATGTTTCTATACTTCGATCGACACATGTCTACAACGTCGAGCATGACGAACATATTTTCTCTACTTTTGACAGTTAGGGGTAGACATGTTTCTCTTCAAATAGAAGAAATTAGTCTACATCGCATGAGACCTAGACAAAATTATTCTTTAGTTTTATTAGGACTAGATTCTTGTTAAATTGGTTTCATTGGAGTTTTTGAACAACAATAATAACATGTCAGGTTCCTATCGTCGCTATCTCCTTAGTTATTATCAAAAACTAGCCTTTGCCCGCGTGTAATTTGTAATAAGTATCGAATGACTATCGTGCATCCCTCGGGAACTGTGTCTTCCCGGGATAAAAAGGTTTCCTTTATGTTAATGCACACCCTATGGTCTACGTGCTAATCTTCATCCAAATCCGTTTGAACATGATTGAAGAACAAACAAACATCCATACTTTTGCATTTATAATATTAGTAGGATTACATATAAGAAAATTTGCTGAATGCCCGCGGCTTCTTCGGCTTATCACAGAAAGCTTTATCGCGCAACCCTCGGGAACTGTTTATTTTCTCGGTACAAAAAGTACATAGAGTATACTTTATTGTTTGCAACTTTGCACACCATAAAAATATTAATTTACTTTGTAATAGTGATGCGACTCGAGTCCACTTTTACTCGAGTGAAATCGAAAAAAAACGTACTCGAGTGAAAAAAATATCGACTCGAGTTCACTCGGACTCGATTCACTCGCCAATCGCTCACCAAATAACGTAATGTTATTTGGTTTTATGAATAGACCATATTTGCTAATTTTTATTAGCATATAATATTAATTTCGATACATAAATGTTGATTTTGTAAGACTGGTGATGTATTGAAATAAAAATTCAAACTTGTCGTTTTATTAAGCCTCAACTTATTGACAAAATGAAAAAATAATGAATTCAAGTATTATGACAGGTGACTCGTTAGAGGCGAGTGAACGAGTGACTCGTCAACCACTCGAGTGACTCGACGGCTCGATCACTCGAGTAGTACTCGAGTTAAATTGTAAAATGACTCGAATGACACGAGTGGTAAAATCGGACTCCAGTCGCATCACTACTTTGTAAAACGCATCCTTCGACCTTGACATTCATGACTACAAAATGCGTATTGTTGTTGCTTTGAATTACGTACAAAATGTTTCAAAACTTATTCGATTCACTTTTTTTCTAGATAACGAAACGTAATAATATGGTAGGATTTGGTAGAATTTGTACGGCACTAGCACAGACCAGTAAGCTTCATGGGCACTAGCTACGTTCTCGTTGCTATGGAAAAAGATCTGTCACGTTGTCTACGTAGAAACTCGAGTCGACGGGTCGCCTCATGCCTCTTCTCGAAGAAGAGATATCTTGACGTATAGAAAGAGCTTTGTCTACTCTTGGAAGAATAGACATATAATTGGTCATGCTACGCCTACTGGGAAATCATTTTTGGAGTTTAGACCCGGGCCTAAACCGAGCTTAAATACCATGTATTCATAAAAAAAATTGATTTAGGCTAAGCCTACTGCTTAACCTGACAATCTCATAGTCAATAGGCGACTGGACATCTAAGAAACACGATGACGACGACGTAAGATGTAGCTGTATTTAGTACATAAAAGTTTAAGTAAATAGATAAATAAGACTGCGTGAGGTGGTAAAGTACGCCCAAAACTTTATGGCGGCTTTGTAGACGAGTCGTATGCATGCGAGTTGTAGCAAAACTGAGAGAGCGCGGGTGTCAACCGGGGTGCGGGGTGCGGGGCGCTGTGCAGCGCTAACTTCACAGCTACCATAAACATTGGTGCGTACTCTTAGAGTGCGCACCAATGTTTACACACTTTGGCCCCAACGTTGGGACGAGCGTTGACCCGTAGTTATGCCTAGCGTCCACACGTTAGAGATAATGTTAATTTAGTCCCGTCAGAGCCAAAGTAAAGACGTCTGAAATAAAAGTTACACTGGGCACTAAGATTATTGAGTGCTTAAGAGCTGGACAGTCCAGCTATTAAAATAACACAATAGTTAAACAACGGACGTCGTTTTTGAAAAATGTTTTGACAAACAAGAGAATATCATTATTATTTGTTAAAATAAACAAAGATTTTTTTATAGAAATTCTTGTAACAATTGCGCCCATCCATGCGGATGACATTTTCAAGACGCGGTGACCGTAGCAACAAGCTCATTCGATGCACCGTACTGCATGAGTGCTGCGTGTGGGCGCATCGCCAACGTTGGCGCATAATTCCTTTGATAAAACCAACACGCGATGGCCAACTGCCTACGCTCGCCCCAACGTTCGGGCCAACGCCATTTCCCCGATCCACACGTTGGCGCCAAAGTTCGGGCCAACGTATGGAGCCGGAGTAAGAAGCTGTCTCCCTTCGCCCGACGGCTGTGGGTGTGAGCACGGAGCTAGCGTCGCCAAGTGCTACGTACAGTCGCCTGCATGACAGTGGTAACACGTCAATTCGAAAACCGCCCTTACTGCTTATGAAAGAAAGATGCTGATAATGTCAAAGTGTTACCGATGAGGTTGAGTTAAGCGATGGCTGATGCTCGCGTCATGCTCGTGAACGGGTGCCGTCTGTCGGGACAGGTCAGCTCCTACATACTATGGCAACTCTTTTTACGTTTATTTCTAAAGGCAATATTCTCACTTTGAAACTCTTGTTTATTTCTGGCATTAACCTACATTATACTCACATTATTTGAATAAATTTGATGTAATAAACAATAACCTATTTTAAAAAGAGTTTATTCATGGAGTTTCTTGTCGGTTCTTCTCCATAGGACCCACCATGGTATAATAACACCAGGTAGTCTCTTCCCGTGACAGCTAGGTCACGTGATTGCCTCCGTACTACGTCATCGGCCGTGGAGCCAATAGCGGGCTGTTAGCGTGACACTTGTCAGTTTGATGTGCTGCCACTTTGTGAAAATAAATTACCCGAGCAAAATGCATTTTTTCATTTACTTTCTTCTATAAAGAATCACTTTTTAACTAGTAATTTAATATAGTTTCCTTTATTAACTAATTAGATGAATAACACGAGATAACAAATAGTTAGGCTAGTTAGGAATTTATTTTATATTCATTATGAACAAAAATCTCCTTAAGTATATTCAAGATATCAATCAATGGCAGCACTGATCGTGACGTAGCTTGGAGGCATCGCGCTGTCATTGCGGGAAGAGAATACCTGGTGAAACATCTTATTATACCATAGGACCCACAATTTGGAACCGTGCAACTAGAGCCTGACGTTTCAAAAGTGCTTGTAATTAGGTTTATTTGAAATAAAAAACATTTGATTTTGATTTTTACCACCGACGTGTGGTCGACCGTACCTCCAGTCCGTCCAGCACGGTGAGCCCGTCGGGCGGTGTCAGCCTAGCCTGCGCTCCGGGCAGCAGCGTGCTGAAGATGGACCCGAAGTCCCGGTTCACTTGCTCACACGCTGTCACTAGCGTCCTTTTCTTCTTCTCGTCAAGTTCCGCCATCACTTGCACCAGCTTCGCCCTGTCAGCTTCTACTATTGCCTTCTTGCGCATCACGTCTTGGTACTGGAAAATAATTTTGTGGTTGAACTTTTGAATACCAGGAAATTCGTAGACCTTGAGAATTTGTTAAGTTACATATTGGATCATTGGTATACGTGGATTGCTCTGATTGAGAATAATCAAAATTAACTTTAAAAAAGTAAAAACCGACATCAAAAAGAATAAAATAATTAATGTGAAACAGTTTAGGAAGTAGATGCCTTTGATTCGGTTTGATTTAAGAATAAATTAAATGTAAAAAAGATAAAGAAAGATAAAGATAAAGATATTTTATTTTGCAAATATGGGTACATGGTAGATTTAAAGTACTCGTATTTACTTAGTTTAATTTTTTTTTTAAATTAAAATCAATCAGATCAAGTTATTCAATTTACTTGTTTATCTACACAGGTAAATCTCGCGACAAGCTTTTATATCATATAAATTGTGTAATGCCGTTATAAATTGATAGTAAAAGTTTTAAAGGAAAAGTTTATTTTATTATTTTTAGCGCATTTCAATGAAAGCTTGTTTTTAATAAAGTTTTTTTACATTTAATTTATTTTTTAGTTATAACTGGACAGATTTTTTAACTCGCATTCGTACGTTCAGCAAGTCCTTTCATTTGGTACCCATATTGTAGGAAACCATAAAAAACTTGGTCCGCCATCTTTAGAAGTCCGCCATATTGGATTTAGAGTGACGTCACTTTATTTTTCGAGTTATTCTCAGAAAGCCCTTTCATTTGATACCCATATTGTAGGACTGCATTAAAAATAACTAGTCCGCCATTTTGGCTGTTCCTTCATGTTAGATTTAGAATGACGTCACACAGCTAACCATGCATTGTCATCCAAACTAAACGTGTATACAAAATTTCAGTTCAATCTAGGAAAGCATAAAAAAACTTAGTCCGCCATCTTTAGAAGTCCGCCATATTGGATTTAGAGTGACGTCACTTAATTTTTCGAGTTATTCTCAGCAAGCCCTTTCATTTGATACCCATATTGTAAGAGTGCATTAAAAATAAGTAGTTCGCCATCTTGGGTGTTCCGCCATGTTGGATTTAGAATGACGTCACACAGCTAACCATGCATTATCATCCAAACTAAACGTGTATACAAAATTTCAGCTCAATCGGTCGAAGATATCTGCTTCAAAATTGAGTTGCAAGATTCCACCCTAACAAATTACATACATACATACATTGCAAGTTAAATAAAAGCTTGTAAAAAATTGGCACCGACTTCCTAAACTGTTTCACATAAATTAATTTATTATTTTTTGCCGACTGCGCCAGGAGGGTTATGTTTTTTAAAGTTTCTTTTTTTCAAGTTTTTTTGCTGTCATCCATTGAAAAGTTCCCTTCTTTATCTTCATCAGATCTTCACCAAATGAGACTTTCTGAATGCAAATGCTTGTGTTGTTGATGAAAATACCAAAATCGCTATATGTACCCCTATGATATTTGAGGAGTTCCCTCAATTCCACATGGATCCAACTGGATTTTGAAAAAAATAGGATCAATCTGGAAGTATATCCTTTCAAACAAAAAAATAATTTTCCAAATCGGTTTACAAATGACGGAGTTCTGAGGTGACAAACATAAAAAAAATACAATCGAATTGAGAACCTTCTCTTTTTTTTGAAGTATGTTAAAAATGAGAGAGGACTGTTTTAGGAGTTAACAGAACAAATGGTGCTGAGTGATGTTAAAAGGTTTTAATCTCGGAGTAAAGACGTTTAGAAAGAACAAAACATGTTGTACCCACAGTTAATAAAGATGCTGAATGATGAGTTATGAACAGTGATCGGAATAGGCTGACTATATTTGCCTAAACTTCGGAGAACAGAGACAGATAGTGGAGACTTCCTTACGACTACATTTTTTTCCCTGGATTCGGGAAAAATCTTCAGTAGGTTGAAAATAAGCTTTATTTAAGATCTGTAAAAGCTATTTTTAACTAATCTTTCAATTATCAAATTTTCGGGATTTTCACGTAAAATCCCAAAACAAATAATCTAACTTTAATTTGAATTATATTTACGTCCCAACTAACCAATACAATTACACTATATACTATACAATTCTAATATATGATTTAAGTTAGATTAGTTTTAGTGAAAATTCCCAAGATTTGTTAATTGCAAGTTTAGTTTAAAATAGCCTTTACAGGTCTTAAATAAAGCTTATTTTCAACTTACTGAAGATTTTTCCCGAATCCCGGGGAAAAAAAATTGTCCCCACTTTCTATCTCTGTTCTCCGAAGTTTAGGCAAATATAGTCAGCCTATTCCGATCACTGGTTATGAATTATGGTGTAAAAATAAAATTTTAAGATTAACAGATTACTAAACAAGAACGATATTTTATGTTATGCCGATTTAGATTTGGATCTTACATACCAGCTCCTCCTCCTTGCCCAGCAGCGTGTGTGCCCTCGCGTTGAGCCCCCGCGCCAGCTTGTCCCTCCTCTCCCCGAGCTGCGCAAGACGCGCGCCCGCCACGCTGGCCTGGCGCCCCGCGAAGTCGAACATGCCGCCCGGGGCGCCGAAGTATTCACGCTCCGTGCCTATCCATGGGTTCTCTTCCTCTAATGCCACTATCTGGATGACAGAAATAAAAACAATCTATAGTTATTGAATACGCATGGAATTACACAAAGGTGAAGAGTCATTCCGTGTGGTGCTGGAAATAAAGAATTGCACCACCATATCTCTTCTCATGGGTGTCGTAAAAGGCGACTAAGGGATTCACCAGAGGATGGGCAGCAACGTTCTCTGAGTATTTAACCAACCAACTGCGATCGCCAACCCGCCTGCCAAGCGTGGCGATTATGGCATATCCCCCCAACATGCTTGGGGGAGGCCTATGTCCAGTAGTGGACGTCTTTCGGCTGTAATTATGATGATGATGAGGATAGTTATCGAATACGCGTGGAATTACACAAGGGTGGAGCGTCAAAATAAAATTTTAGTTCTTGAATAAGCCTCGAAAGAAATGGAATAGATAGATGAACAACATAACCAACTATACCAAGCCATCCACCTATAAAACAGAAATGTGTTTTTGCAATTTGCAAGAATATAAACTTTAAGAACATGGCATTCAAGTTGAGTTTTAAATAACAAAAACCATCGAAACGGTCATAATAATGTTTTAGTTAGGTGCAATGTAAACTAAACCACGTGTTATAATAATTAAGGTTTCTAATAAAAACGCACAATAAATACAGTACGCGTAATATAACTGCCGCTGTTAAGTGAGGAACAGGTGGCTGCGCAATAGTAAATTTTGCAACCAAATCACTAGCGCGCATGCGCGGTAATGGCGGCAAGACTCTGATAGGTTATTCATCTGAGTGGCAAGTTGGCGGGGAAACGCATGTTCTCGCTGTCTCAGTCGTTCGTTAATGTTCGATGCATCCTTATGTCCTGCTCACACTTATTACGGCACAGGCTTATCAGAGCGGCACAGTTATATTACGCGTATTATCCATTTTAATCTCACCTTCTTCTGACAATCGTTAGCTTCATTCTGCAACTCCTTGATCTTGTAATCCAGTTCTTTGATCTTCAGCTCCAGATCGCCGTTAGCCTTCCGCAGCTGTTCCTTCTTGTGCAGTATGTGAGATATCTCCGTGTTGCGACTTGCTATCTCGTTCTTCTGCCGTTTGATGTGAGCTTGCATCTCTTTTACTGCTTCCTGTTAAGAGGTGGAAGATACTTCAGTACGAATCTTTTAATCTATTTATTTATTTATTTCATGGAACTATTGTAGTTGAGACCAAAGGTTAGGTATTTTGTCAAAACTGAAGCTGTTTGTTTTCGGTAGTTTAACGGCCAAAATTAATATCCAATCTATCCACGGTTTACCCTACTAGAGATAGAAATTTGACATATTTTGTATGGAGCTTATGTCAAATTCGTATCTCTAGTAGGCCAAATCGTGGATAGATTGGATATTAATTTTGGCCGTTAACAGGCCTTCACTTATTGTTCGCCCTATCTTATCATTTAAGCATGATGCATGAGCACTGATGTTCGGTTGTTGTTGTGTTGTTGTGTATCGTCCAGTTAGATATAAGATAATAAAATTATTAAGGTAATTATTAAATTAGTAAGGGTAGGCCTATCTATACGACTTTGAATTAACTCGTCGAGTAGGTTAAGAAACACTAGTTTCTTTAAAAGATATCGCTGACGTCACCCAAAGACGTACCATAGTGGAGGATAATTTCGATACCACGAGCAGTGTTCACGGTAGCTTAGTGGCTAAAGCACTGGCGTACTGAGCCAGGAGTCGCAGGTTCGAATCCTGCTCGTGAGCGATTTTTTCTTTCCACAATTTAAATCTTTATATATTTGCTATTATAGTTACTTACCGTTGCTGCATTGTATTCCTGCTTAGCCTTTTCTAAGCTCTCCTGCAAATCTCTTGCAGCCGCTTTCGTCTCAGCCAACTGTTGTTTGCTAGTAGCCACGGCTTGCTGCAACTCTAACACTTCAAGTTTCAGCGTTTCTAGTTCTTGTTCACGCTGTTTCCACGAGTTGCCGTGTTTTTCTGCCTCTTTTTTAGCTTTCTTTAAGGCTTCATCTGCTTTTTTGAACTCTCTGATGACAATTATTGACAAACTTGATTCATATAAATGATCTATCTAGTTGAATTGCATCAAATAAAAAATGTAGAGTATTATTGAGTAATCCGGTAGTTGGCTACAGCCAAAAATTACCAAAAATGTTATATTATTTAAAAGAAGGTACAGAAACGACAACATTGTAGCAAGAATAAACAAAATCCATAACAAAATGGGAGAGATACACGCTTTTTAAGTTTTTGGAAGGGGCATTTTCTGTTCTTGTCGTGCGAAACGGACATTGTCCAGAGAGATGTCAAGTTACTATGAAGGTTTTAAACAATGACGTCATTCTTCAATAGTGCTGTCTCTGTCTAGTGAACAAATTGAAATCGCTTATAACTTGGACATTATATTAAATATTTTATTGGTTTTTCCATTGTTACTTTTTTTTTTTAAAGTTTCGAGATTTCTAATAAAAATTAATAAAAAAAATATTGGCACCTTCCCTATTGTGGGAACCACGTGAGTATACTCGACAGGTGCCAAATCTGGAGCACAAAAGCTAACTGGCACTGACCTCTCCCTGTGTCCCTTGATGTCCTTGACCTTGACCTCCAGTTCCCTCGCTCTTGCCGCAGTCTGCAATTGCGTTACTTTGTCGCGTTCTACCGCCGCGTTTAGTTCTGTTACCTATATTATTTTTACAAAATAACAAATAATATGATCCCATGTACTCAAACTTTCAATTAAATCGAAGAATCTAGCATAGTGCATTTTGTTAAAAGGAAAATTAACTGGTAAACTATTAATTAATCCTTATGATAAACTGAGCCAATTGGTGTAAATAAAGAAACAACTTCTGCCATTGGAAGGTGCATTAAGAGCCTCCATGAGTGACGATATTTAATTGATCGTCCGGCGCATCCTGGGTGTCAGCCCGGCTACCAACCTGCTGACTGGCTAATCTTTTCCCCACGGCATGAGCTGTTATCATTATGTAGCTCATGTCGACACGATAGAAGACCGGAAAGTTCAAGTATGATCAAAAACATGAAAAGGTAAAAAAATAAAACAAAAAGTTTGCAATAATTTACCTATAGCTTCTTTGGTGTCCCAGTTAGATGAAACACACTGTTTAGTATGAAAAGCAAGTAACCCTAACTATTATAAAACTGTAGTTGTTTGTTTGATTGTATGTTTGTTTGTTCGAGCACTACGCAAAAACTACTGGATCGATTTGGATAAAATTTGACACACGGGTAGACCATGTCCTGGATTAAAATAATTTATTTTTACTTTTCTTACCACGGGAACGAAGCCGCGGGCATAAGCTTGTGTATAATATAGTGCGTACCTGTGTTCGCAAGCTCTCTATCTCCGCGTGAGTCTGTGCGTGCGACGTGGTGGCCAGCCGCGCCTTCACTATCTGCAGCTCGTGGGACAGCATCTCGTAACTACGGAGTAATAACACAAATAGGCATATTATGTGAACAAAGTAAATATAAAGACAAAATAAAACAAAATGACCCATATGTGCCCTTAAATGTGTTAAAGACGACAAGAGAGCAGACAGCAGCTCATGCCTTAGCTTATAAATAAATATCTTTGGGACACTTTTACACAGCACCATCTAGTCCCAAACTAAGCAGAGCTTGTGCTATAGGTACTAGACAATGGATATAATACTTATATACTTTTTTTTTTGTAAATACATACTTATAATACATAAGCAACACCCAGACCAACACAAACACCTATGTTCATCACACAAATATTTGTGTCCTGTGGGAATCGAACCCACGACCTTGTTATCAGCAGTCCGACACTTGAACCACTAGATCACAGAGGTTGTGTAGTTGTTATAAGTGATACGGGTCGTCCTACGTGAGCGAATTCGCGCGGTTCAAAGGACTACGGCTGTTTGATATTTTCGCGCCGCAACCGCATTTCCACACGATTGAAGGACAAAATCGTGATCGAATCAGAAATGAGGAGATTCGCAGGAGAACGAAAGTAACCGACATAGCCCGAAGAATTGCCAAACTTAAGTGGCAGTGGGCGGGGCACATTGCTCGCAGAACGGATGGCCGATGGGGCAGTAAAGTTCTGGAGTGGCGACCGCGTACTGGAAGGCGCAGCGTGGGTAGGCCCCCCACAAGGTGGACCGACGACCTGGTGAAGGTCGCGGGAATCCGCTGGATGCGGAAGGCACAGGACCGGTCGTTGTGGCGATGCTTGGGGGAGGCCTATGTCCAGCAGTGGACGTCTTTCGGCTGAAATGATGATGATGATGAAGGACAAAATAAACAAAAATCCATACTTTCGCATTTATAATACCAGTAGGACAGAACATGCCATTCTAAATATGAGCAATTTTGAGTATCGCCATCGTACACCCCAATTTATCAACTCTGTGACAGAGATATGTTAACTTACTTTTGCTGCATAGAGGCGTATTTCTCGCCGGAGTGTTGCATTGATTGTAGTTCGCCGCTGTGCTGAGACAATTTCGCTTGGGCAGTCTTCAGTTCCTCTTCCAACTGCTTTAGTTCTTGTAACTGCACTAACACCGATCCTCCCTGCAACAGAAATCTCTTCTACATCAGAAAATCTGCGATTGAGCTCATTTAACTCACCTGAAGTGAGTGAGTGTCCCTACGTGATCGAATCCGAAATGAGGAGATTCGCAGGAGAACGAAAGTAACCGACATAGCCCGAAAAATTGCCAAACTTAAGTGGCAGTGGGCGGGGCACATTGCTCGCAGAACGGATGGCCGATGGGGCAGTAAAGTTCTGGAGTGGCGACGGCGTACTGGCAGGCGCAGCGTGGGTAGGCCCCCCACAAGGTGGACCGACGACCTGGTGAAGGTCGCGGGAATCCGCTGGATGCGGAAGGCACAGGACCGGTCGTTGTGGCGATGCTTGGGGGAGGCCTATGTCCAGCAGTGGACCTCTTTCGGCAGAAATGATGATGAACTCACCTGAAACGAACAGATGGTTCGTCTTTTATTTAATAAAACATTTGAAAAAACTTTTAGTTGTACTCTGTTACTGTCAGCCTGTGAAATCTTACTGATAGTCAACGGTTTCGACTGGCCATTTGATTTCCATTCGCCTCGGTTTTGCAACGATGGTCAGTCATCGATCATACACTCCATAGACGTCTCATAACAGGCAACCGATGTCTGTAAACCAAAGACATTTCTATACTGACGTAATAGACCACTACAGTGTGCGACTGAGATACCGATCTTTACGAAAAAACCTATATGCTAGAAAGAGACATAATAAAATGTCAGTAGAACCGATTTTGACAATTGTAATCTCCCATAGCGTCCCATCAAAATATAATCTCGTATTATTTTATGATTTATTTCACAATCGTTCTGTATTTTATCCAATTAATATCAATAATCGTATTCGTGTAGTATTCTGTGTTATACTGCTGTGTAATTTACATTATTAACCTAAAGAAAGAGATGTTTCACAGGTAAGTATCTGCAGGACAATACTACTTTCATAATGCTTATTTTCATAGAAGTTATTCTTAAAATTATTTAGTAATACATTAATAACATGCAGTAAATACCCTATTTTCTACATAATATGTTATTTTAAATAATTATGTGTTAGATAAAAAAATATTGTGTACGTGAAAATGAAACCGTTTCGCATATGGATTGCTCAAAATATATCGATATGTCGATAGTTTCAATTATATATTTTTTGTACTACCTAGCACCATACATGTCACAAGTTAGTGTCCGTTACTGCTTTAAAAAAAATACAATCGAATTGAGAACCTCCTCCTTTTTTTGAAGTCGGTTGAAAGTATTGAAAGGTTGATTTAGTCCGGCCGCACATTGGAAGGAAATCATAATGATTCATTCATTGATCACAGAAAAAATCTGACGCGCCGGAACCTATACCATGGTTGTACTTTTACGATGTTATAATAGTATGTTGTACGTCTATGGCAAAGAGACGTTTCACAGGTAAGTATCTGCAGGACAATACTACTTTCATAATTCTTATTTTACATTTATACAGTTAATTTTAGTACCAGCCCCGCAGACTGACAGAATTTTCCGGATCGTATGTCTGCTTTTGACATATTAAAATGTAAATACGGTGCTATTTTATGACAATGTGCGGCCGGGCTAAAAATGCTGTAAAATATTGACCGGCTAACTTCATAACTTCCAGATTTCCTGTCAATCAACTCAGCCTATCGCAGTCCACTGCTGGACATAGGCCTCTCCCAAGTTGCGCCACAACGCTCGGTCCTCTGCCTTCCGCATCCAGTCCACCCCAGCCACGTTCTTTAGGTCGCCGGTCCACCTGGCAGGGGGGCGCCCTACGCTGCGTTTGCCGATTCGCGGTCTCCACTCAAGGACTCGTCTGCTCCAGCGGCCATCGGTCCTTCGACAGACATGGCCAGCCCACTGCCACTTCAGCTTACTGATTCTACAAGCTATGTCGGTCACTCCGGTTCTTCTCCGGATAATCTCGTTTCGGATTTTATCCTTCAAAGAAACTCCAAGCATAGCTCGCTCCATAGCTCGCTGAGCGACTTTAAACTTGTGGACTAGCCCAACTGTCAGTGTCCACGTCTCGGCACCGTAAGTCATGACAGGCAGGACGCACTGGTTGAAGACTTTTGTCTTCAAACTTTGCGGTATAGGCGACGAGAAGACTCGGCGAAGTTTGCCAAATGCTGCCCAGCCCAGACGGATCCTTCTGTTGGCTTCTTTCTGATTTCCTGATTTCCTGTAAATGCTGTTATTAAAGAAAAATGGATGGGCACAAATGTTAAAACGAATAAGCACCGTATCTACTATTCTCCGTCAAATAGTGATGCTTGCATTGCTGTGTGGTGCCGGTGTAATTACAATCACATGAGACTTTCCATTTTCATGTCACAGTTTGGCGAACCGACTTGCGGTACCATTTAGGTAACAGCCTAGATGGTATTGCAGTTGTTATTGGCAAAGGTAACCGCTTAACATATGGTGGGCTTTTAGATCGTTTCGCCATCCTATACAATAAAAAAAAAAAAAAAAAAAAACTGAAAGCCTCGAAAAAACTACAGGGTTTGCAGTAGATACGTGGGACACTCAGAAAGTTTTGCGAAACTAAAAAAAATTGTTCTATACGTACATATATTTTTAACAAAACTTTTCAAAGTACTTTCCACCAGCCTCTATACAAAGATTCATGCGCCTAAACCAGTTTTCAAAACACTTTTTCCAGTCCGCCGCAGACACCTCGTTTACAGCCTGCTCGAACGCAGCCAGCGCATCTTCCGGCGACGAAAATTATATCCCTTTGAGCTGATTTTTTATTTTTGGGAATAAAAAGAAGTCACACGGTGCTAGATCAGGGCTGTAAGGAGGGTGACCCAGGAGTTTGACTGGCGTGCTGTCCAGGAAGACCCTCGTTTTGAGTGCGGTGTGCGCAGGTGCATTGTCGTGGTGGAGCAGTAGCCCGCGGAGCCCTGTGTTTGGTCGCTTGTTGCTTATAACAGAGAAAACTTCTGGCAAACATTTGGTAGTATACCATTCGGCATTAATGCTTCTTTGATCCCGTAAGGGAATTGATACCAAGTGGCCAGTCAAATTAAAAAAGCTAGCGATCAAAATCTTACCCCCGCTTCTAGATCGCTTCACTTTGGTAGGCGTTGGCTCATTTTGAAACACCCAAACAGTCGACTGGCGCTTGGTTTCTGGGTCGTATTGATAAATCCAGGACTCATCACCTGTAACGATGTCGTAAACACGCCGAGACGAGCCTGCTTCAAATTTGTTAAGCATATCACGGCACCATTCCACCCGGGCCTGCTTCTGAGCATCGGTGAGGTTGTGCGGCACCCAGCGTGATACTATCCTCCTCACGCGAAGATGGCTGTGTAGAATCTCGTGAACGCTTCCCGATCCAATCTTCAATATGTGTTGAATCTCCTGATATGTAATTCGCCTATTGTCTTGGATTAAATTTTTCACTGCTAGCACGTTTTCTTCGGTAACAGCCGTCAAAGGGCGACCGCTTCTTTCGTCATCCCCCAAAGTTGGTCGACCGCGCTTGAATTCGTTATACCAACGATACACGGTTGCCTTGGAAGGGCCTTCATCCATGAATGCCATTTGAAGTCTATCGTACGATTCATCCGGTTTCAGGCGACACTTGAAATCGTATAAAATCATAGCTCTAAAATGTTCCCGGCGCAAATCCATATTTCAGTGAGACACAATACTTTGAATTAACTCGCAAAAAATGTGGAGGGAAATTTTGAAATTGGAACTTACTTATTTTTACTTATAAATAATCATATTTTCGAAAAACATTATAACTGGCCAGTCTCCCATATATAAAAACTTTTTTTCGCAATACTTTCTGAGGGGCCTGGTATTTTAAGGATAACTGTATCTTTTAGTGAAATCACCAACGATCGATACCTACGGAATTTGTTCGGGTCGGTGTTTGTTTCTTATAAAGATCTTTACTTTAATAATGGTAAATATTCAAAGTGGTAAGTCTACGAAGTGACGAGTATAAAGTAAAAGTTAAAAATAAATATAATACAAGAAGAGTTAGAGATATAAAACTAGTTCAACCGAAGATGACAAATTATTATGGAGACAGAAAGTCAAAATTTTTAGTTCCAAAAATCCTATCCTATCCTACTTCCTACTAATATTATAAATGTGAAAGTTTGTAAGTATGGATGGATGGATGGATAGATGGATGAATGAAAGTGGAGTGGAAGTGGAGGTGGAAGTGGAGGTGGAGTGAAGTGGAGTGCAACCAACCAACTGCGATCGCCAACCCGCCTGCCAAGCGTGGTGATTATGGCATATATGGCCAATATATGCTTGGGGGAGGCCTGTGTCCAGCGGGGTGCTGGCCAGGAAACCTCCACGTGTGTCTGACAGCTGCTTGTCCTTCTGGACACGTCTAGAGGGAACGGCAGTTGTTGGGCCGGTGCACCCTGGGCACGGGCAATAAGTCTCCTTTGGACCGGGGGACCTTATTTCCTGTGGCGAATATTCTGGCACGGGAGGGGCCCGATGTGGGCCAATGGGAAGTTGCTCCTCGTGTCCCTCTGAGAAAGCAGAGGGCACAGCGGAGGAGCAGTGGCGGGCCCGGTGAGCACTCACCCTGCCACTGGGCAGGCAGCGGGGGGACTGTCCTTCCCTGCCCCCGTCGGTCTCGTAATCCCAGGAGTGCCTGCTGAGTAGTGTTCTCGCGCCCCTTGGGACCGAGGGTCTTGGCTTCACCGCCCGGACCGCGAGGAAGAAAACCTCTATAAAAAATTACGGGAGGTAGGGCCTGTGAGCAGCAGACTCGGGGTAGTCTGCTGCCCGACCAGCAGCTGGCGTAGCTGGCACAGCCGGCGTAGTTGGCGCAGCTGGTAAAGGCCCATGAGGTAGGTGGCGTGCAGTGTTCCGTGTGCGCCACTGAGAAGGGTGCGGCCAACGTTAGGCCGCACGGTGAGAAGGGGCTCGCCTGCTTGTGGCGGGCCGGCACCTGTCGGGGGTGGTTGTGTGAATACTCACGGGTTCCCACGCCCCCGGCTAAGGTAGTTGAAGGAACACCGTGGTGGTTTTAGTCGGTAAGAGTCCAACACTGGCTTCGCCTACCCCGGGCGGAGTGCGTCCATGAGGATTTCCCCACGGAAAAAAAAAAAAAGGTCTGTGTCCAGCAGTGGACGTCTTACGGCTGAAATGATGATTAATTGTTTTTTTTATTTTTTACTTATGTATTCCTTACCTTCGTGACATTAATAATGTAATTATAATATAGCCCTTAATTGCGTAACTCAATCTTTTAAAACAAATAAAATTATGTTTCAAATATCTGTAATTTTAAAACAATAGTTACTTAATAGCTTAGCAGTTTTAAAATACCACCACTCCTTAAAAGTAAGGCCGGTTGAACTATATCGATAATGCGGAAACGTCCATGTCACATCACTAAAAATCACTCCTACACGTGTCAATTTCGCACATATACTCATTTTGCTTTCGGTGACGTGATAATGAGGTGACAGTGCCTCTATTACGTCAGTATAATACCTTTATGCTGTAAACACATGTGACTACTAGATCTGATATAGGACGTCACTATTCGCCACTCGAAAATATCGAATCAGCTCTCCGATTCAGAACCACACGATAACCAGCTGTCGACCAGTTCGGTTTGTTATCTCGTTTCATTTCATGATTCACGCAACGAGAGAAAAAGAGATAACAAACCGAATCGGTCGACAACTGGTTATCGTGTGATTTTGAATCGGAGAGCTATTTCGACCATGTGGACGACACTGGTGTCGATTCTCTTGTTCACGAACTAAACTTATTTTAAACTATCGCTCTCTTTTACTAATAGTAGATACAAGAAAGGGATGGCAACCATTTAAGAGCTGTCAAATTAGACGAAATTAAAATTTCCATACAAGTCGTGATCTCGGAACGTGCCCACTAAAATACAAAGAAATGTAACACGTAAACTAATTTGACAGTTCTAAAATGGTTGCCATCCCTTTCTTGTATCTACTTTTAGTAAAAGAGAGCGATAGTTTAAAATAAGTTTAGTTCGTGAACAAGAGAATCGACACCACTGTGAGCCGTAAATACTTCCGTGTTAGTAAATACCCAATTGCGCTTTGATAGTACCAATCGGATTGCAGGACCCCGCTTCCTGGTACCTCGGCTAGTTGACAGAATTAATTGTACGCATCATATTCAACAAATAGGCGTCTATGGTCGATGCTGTTTTCGTCCAGCTCGACTCGTCATCGCTTTCGCAGTTTGCCGGGCTCTTATACCCTAGTTGGAGACTGGCTGTAGTCCTCAACCACCGACCGATCATACAGTACTTTAGACACCTAATGTTGAATATAATGCGTACAATAAATTCTGCCACTAGCCGAGGCGGGGTACTGCAATCCAATTGGCCCTACCAAGGCGGCTATTGGCTAATCACTAATGCAGCAGTTTTGACGACTCATATAAGTGGTCGAAACTGATTTGAAGATTCAAGTGGAGAATAGTGGCGAATATTCTTAGATGTCATAATAAAACAAAGTTTAACCGGATTAATTTAATAATGACATTGTGAGTGATTACTGCGTGCATCGAAACGAAGTTAATTAATAAAAATAGTACGGTAGATTAAAATATTTTTTTAGAAATATCTGTAAAGACGCTTGTCATCTTAGTCTTCCTGCGACCACGAACGCTGTAAAGCGTTCGAAACGTCAGGAAAACCAATTTAAATAATATACGCGATTTAATCCGGTTTTTTTTGACTGCCTCGTTGGTCTTAGTAAACCATACGAAGTAAAATACAGGCCACTTAAAAATGTATGTACGGAAAATTTTAATAAGGATTTAATGCTGTTAAACATTGATAATATTTCTATGCTTGATAATGTTACTGACATGGTGCATATCTTTAACCTCCGCATAATTTCCCTGTTTGATGTTCACGCACCGCTTAAGGCATGTACTATTAAGGAGGTGTCGTATCCTTGGATTACAGACACGATTAAGTTAATGATGCGTTTGCGGGACGAGGCACTAAGTAATTATAGGAAAACGAAGTCTGACACAAAAAAAACATATTACAAAGAGTTAAAGTCCTTGGTGATAAGTTCTCTGTACAATGAAAAAGTTGCATATTTCAGACACAACATTAATAATAAAATAAAAAATCCAAAACTATTATGGAAAAATATTAAAACTACTGTATCGCCTACTAAACCGAGACAAGACCTTCCGTCGCATTTTAATGACCCAGACCTAATTAACAACACCTTTCTTAACGTTCCTGGCAATACTGCAGCAACCATCTCACAAATGACGTTCTATGAGTACCACAGATACGACGAAGCAACTTTCTGTATCACTCCAGTGGAACAGAAAGATGTCGCATGCATTATTCGCAATCTTAAAACTAACGCTAAGGGCTTCGACAATATTACTTTGGACATGCTAAATATGACTCTGCCATACACGTTAAATGCTATTACAGACATAATAAACTGCTCCATATTGACATCAACGTTCCCCGACCAATGGAAAATTGCCTCCGTTAGGCCCATACCTAAAAATTTAAATCCCATTGAGGTTAAGGATCTGCGGCCTGTCAGCATCTTACCATGTCTTTCTAAAGTGATAGAGAAAGTCGTAAGCCACCAATTAACTAATTTTTTGGAACAAAATAAACTGTTACCCGATCTTCAATCAGGTTTCAGAAAACGGCGCAGTACATCTACGGCTTTATTGGATGTGACTGATAATATACTATCAGCTCAAGATCAAGGCATGTGTACATTATTGGTTTTGCTTGACTTTTCCCGAGCATTTGACGCAATTAATATTCCACTACTACTCTCGAAGCTAAATTATTACGGTTTCGATCATAGTGCTACACATTGGTTCCACAGTTACTTGAATAACAGAAAGCAACTTGTGGAATTGTACTCGGGTGACGGTGGCGTTCTTACATCAGCACTTATTTCGATAGAGAGAGGAGTTCCGCAGGGCTCCATACTGGGCCCAATTATTTTTATTCTATATTGTGCGGATATAGTAAAATGTGTCCAGAAATGTAAGTACCACATATATGCTGACGATGTCCAACTTTATATTTCCTTTAGTCCGCACGAATACGAACAGGCCATTAAGGACCTAAACGATGACCTAAATAGAATCGCCGTCTGGTCTGATGAGAACTGTTTGGCACTAAACCCAGCAAAAACTAAATATATGGTACTTGGCACATTGCAGCAGCTAGATAAACTACCAGCAACATTTAATTTGAAACTCATGGGGGTACCAATAGAAAGAGTGAGTGAAGCGCGGAACCTTGGACTTACTATGGACAGTAATCTTCGTTTCGAGAAACAAGTAGCTGAATCAGCACGAAACTGTTTTTATCGTTTGAAGGTTTTGTACAAGATGAGGCCCTTCCTATCTGGAACGCTTCGGGAGCAGCTGGTCGAAACTCTGGTGTTGTCTAGGTTAAACTACGCAGATACAGTGTATGGCTCACGTCTGTTAGCTCGCACAGATCGGCTTATCCAAAGAATACAGAATGCTTGTGCCCGTTTCTGTTATGATATTCCTCGCAGAAGCCATGTAACACCATTCCTCAATAAACATTTTACGCTCAAAATGAAGTCAAGACGCAAATTACACCTGGCCTGCCTTCTGTTCGGGGTTATAAAATTTCAGAAACCAGACTACTTGTTCAATAAACTTAGCTGGATAACAAGCAGACGAGAATGCGCGAGAAGGCAATGTTCGCAGCAACTCTCGACTCAGCCTCATCGTACAGCAGCCTTTAGAGGCACGTTCCGCTACGCAGCATCTAAAGTGTGGAATAATCTGCCACCGCCTATTAGGTCAATCAGCACGATAAACACATTTAGGAGACATTTGCGGCAGTTTTTGATAGATGCGCAACGGAAACGAAATATGATCATTTTAAATGAATCAATTATTTGAAATACCTTTGTATATGTCTGTGTTATGTCAGTTATGTGTACTGTTTTTTTTTTTTTTTTATTCACTCAATCAACTGTAGTCATGTTATTATTGTTGTTTTCTCATTATTTAATCAATACCTACGTATACCATATTATATTTATTTTATATTTTAAAATTGAATGTATTTATTTATTTATTTTTTGATACCTACCAACAATTATATATTCATGGAACTGATTTGCATCCGTCTCAGTCACTACTCATATAGGTTCAGTTGAAAACCAGCGTCAGGTACTAGTGACCTGACATATGCTGAACTGGACCTATTTGGCACAGCCGTGGGGCACACAATGTTATGTAAATCTACACTTTTTATTTATAATTTTGTGTCCCTAGTTTGTGGCAAATAAATTATTTCTTTCTTTCTTTCTTTCTTAGTGGTCGCAAGCGCGACTGCTGAGCGTGGGGTCCTGGGTTCGATTCCCGGGTCGGGCAAAGTGTTATTGGGTTTTTTCATTAGGAAATTCTTAGTAGCAGCCCGGAGTATGGGTTTGTGCCCGGTTAATGGCAATAGGCTCGCCCCCTATTACATGGGACTATAATATAACTGGCGAAATGTGGGTGTACTATACACCTCTGCCTACCCTGGGGAAATACAGGCGTGATGTTATGTTATGTTAAACTTTGTTTTATTATAATGTGTAGTGATCGCGAAAACCTAAGAAATTGTTATTCTTAGATGTGTTGACAAAAGCCGGTCGCCTATTATGAGGCGCCTGTCCCCAACTGACCTTTAGTCGGGCGCCGCCGGACAGCGTGCCGGACGGGTCGAACACGTCGCCGTCCAGCGTGACGCAGCGGCGCCGCACGCGGGGGTGGAACGTCACGCGCTTGGCCGTGTCCAGGTCGCGGCACACCAGCGTGGCGCCGAACACCCAGACCATGGCCGGCCGCAGCTCGCTCGAGAACGAGATCAGGTCCAGCGCCAACTGCACGTTCTCTGGACCTCCGCCCTGGGAGAACGAGTGTTTTAGTAGTAGTAGAGCTCGTCCGGGAACTACTACCACCGTACAGTCAACAAATCGGAATCATGACCCACTCGGTCGATAATTCGTATGAAATTGTCAAAACAGTAAAATTTTCTTCTTATTAGCATCGTCCTGCACTTAGGACATTTTGAATATTAAGGAAACTGCGTTAATACGGGTCAGAAGTCTATGCAATTATGAGCTTTGTTATTAAATGGAATAGATTAATAATCGGATAAAAAGTTATGTTTTTGATAAAGCTAGAATTATGTTTTGAATTTCGAAATAACTGTCATTCCGCATAGTTTACCTATAAAAAAGAAGTACACAAATACATTTTTTCAAAAACCTTTACTAACTCTTTCAATTTCAGAAGAATATTAATTGTCACCGCCCAATAAAATTGATAGCAAGTTGGTTGCCAGGGAAATATCTTTAAGCGAAATGCGACCTAATTGTATTAGAATGTTTGTAGAAAATTAAGCTTATGGTGGGTCATGATTCCGTTTGGTCGAGTGTACATACTTCTCCGCCAAATACTGATGCTTGCATTGCTGTGTTTCGGTCTGAAGGCTACTGGTGCCGGTGAAATTACAATCACATAAGACTTTCCATCTTCATGTCTCAGTTTGGCAAACCGACTTGCGGTACCATTTAGGCAACAGCCTAGGTGGTATTGCAGTAACCGCTTAACATCAGGTGGGCCTTTAGCTCGTTTCGCCATCCTATACTATAAAAAAAAACTAAAATTTAGGACCCACTCTTTTATTTAACAAACAATCAAGTTTCTTTTTAGAATGGTTTATTCCACTATGTTCACCTGGGTGAAATCACCTGGGTGAACAAAGTGGAATTTATGGTTTCTTTATTTCAGATTGATTGATTGCATGATTGATTACAATCAATCAATCATGGTCCTCGTCAGAACTAACGAATATAAGTTTGTGGAGTTAAATTATACCGCCAACGGAAATCCTATGAAAGATGCACAGTTACAGACACGTACACTGGATGATAATTAGTTGCGCTCACGCATATGCCTCTTGCGTCTATATCTTCTCATGAGTGTCGTTTCACCAGAGGATGGGCAGCAGCGTTCTCTGAGTATTTAACCAACCAACTGCGATAGCCAACCCGCCTGCCATGCGTGACGATTATGGCATATAATATGGCCCCTTGCTTGGGGGAGGCCTATGTCCAGCAGTGGACGTCTTTTGGCTGAAATTATGATGATATGCCTCTTGCTCGTCGTTTTAGCAATGTTTCCGTTGCAAGACGAAGATAAAGCTGCCACACTGAAGTGGAACTGGGCTGGTCACATCTGCTGCGAGCCAGATGATCAATGGGTCAAACTTACTACTCAATGGGTCCTTACAATTGGCAAACAGTCACAGATTGATGGAAGTGGAAGAAGAGGCCTTTATTTGGCAGCACAGGTTCCTAATAATGTCGTATTGTTCGGTTAGATGGGATAAAGAGTTGCAAAAACACAAGTGTCATACATATTTTTAAACAGACTTGTGAAACACAAAATAATAATGATGTAGTTTTATGAGTTTAATGGAACATTTACAAACGAGCCATTCCACTAAGCCAAGCTATTAATTAGGCCAGTAGAACTAACTAGTGGAATGGCTTAGTAAGAAAGAATGCGTTCACACAAGGCCATTACAAAAGCCAATCCAATTGGAGGAAGGTAGTGGCGCCAAAAATTAAGAAATCGTTCTAATTTAATGGATTGTCTTTATCAAATTTATCCATGGAGATCCATCCATCCACCTATCAAAGAGTATATCCATGGAGTTTCTTGCCGGTTCTTCTCCATAGGACCCACAATTTGGAACCGTGCAACTAGAGCCTGTCGTTTCAAAAGTGCCTGTAATTAGTTTTATTTGAAATAAAAAAACATTTGTATTGGAATGGCCAAAAGACACCCCATTGTAATGGATTGTTTCTATTTACACAACGCCAATAACGACTTGGCTTAGTGGAATGGCTCGTCAATTGGCCTCGTGTAAATGGTCAATGGTCAAACCAAGTCAAATAAATGGTTAAATGTAAATGGTGAAACTGAGTGACCGACATAGCTTGTAGGATCAGTAAGCTGAAGTGGCAGTGGGCTGGCCATGTCTGTCGAAGGACCGATGGCCGCTGGAGCAGACGAGTCCTTGAGTGGAGACCGCGAATCGGCAAACGCAGCGTAGGGCACCCCCCTGCCAGGTGGACCGACGACCTGAAAAACGTGGCTGGGGGGGACTGGATGCGGAAGGCAGAGGACCGAGTGTTGTGGCGCAACTTGGAAGAGGCCTATGTCCAGCAGTGGACTGCGATAGGCTGAGTTGATGATGATGATGAAATGGTGAAACTCACAATCTGCTGCGCGAGGCGCAGGGTCTTCCTGTCGATGATGTGTCCGCTGATCTTGTTGAGCGGGATGATGGTGGTGCGCGTCTGCAGCTGGCCGCGCTGCAGCAGCAGCTTGCTGGTCACCTCCGTGTCCACCACCACGTTGTACAACTGCAACACACAAGCAATCAGAAACCCATGACTCATTTACACGAAGCTCTCTCAATTCTTTCATAATGCGCACAGCCTAGTTGTGGAACTCACTGCCGGCATCCGTATTTCCGGGCACTTACAACCCTAACACCTTTGAAGCTGGAGTGAATCGGCACCTAAAAGGTTTGCTCGCTCCATCGTCGACCACACCTTGACAAAGCGGTCTAGATTGCGGTCAAGAGCAGATCTATATCTCATTTTAAAAAAAAGCTGACTACCGCCTTCGGTGACCAAAAGCGACGCTATTGACGCGTTGTTTACACCGACTTTACAGCCAAAGGCGTCCAAATCGTCAGATAGTGTTTTTACCTAGTGTCGGTCAACTTTGGCTGCGAAATGTAGTGGTCAACGACTAGACGATTTGTTCGGTTGCTGCTTTCGGTGAACAATTCGACCTGTCGACTGGGTTTAAATAGTCCATGACATTGACAAACTTCACGTCGCATTTACCAGAAGACACTATATGATTACTGCAATGATCAGTTTGCTTATGAAATCTAGAAATAAATCTTATTGTTTATTGCACACATACACAGTGACAATATAAAATAGGAAAATTCATGTACAGAGGCAAGCTTACTCAGTTACGACTTCTTTTCTAGAGCGATAGAGAGATCAAACTAATGAGGATTGAAGAATATTAGAAAAATAATTAGTATTTGTAGCTCACCCGTCCTCCAGCCGCAGTTTCCAGCGCAGTGCAGTACACCGGATCGCACACATTTATTAGTCTACAGATTGTACCTGAAACAAAAAAAAAGTCAGTGAAACATCTTTATAAAGAGTCAGTTTTTGTTATAGCAGCACATTTCATTTCATGACAAACATTAGTGCTGTTGGTATGTTCAATTTAAAAATAATATTAGCAAATTAGCAACATGTGAATGACAAACACTATCGAAAATGTCACAAAAAACATTTTAGTTGTAATGGAAACTGAACCATAAGTGATGAAATTAAATTTAGTCATCCAAAAGCGTTTAATCATCTATTTAAATTAGCTGATACATATCTGCGTCTGAAAATAGGTAAGACATATGTACCAGAAACTCTTCTGCTATCGAAGTCCTGTTGTGGCGGGGAGTACTTGAAGTTGCAGCGCTGCAGCCGCGCCGCCAGGTTGTCGACGGCGTCTCGCTTGCTCCGGACGGTGGATTGCAGCGAGCGCACCGTTTCCTTCAGCTCAGACTGACGATCCGTACTGAAGTTCATACGGGACAGCTCCGACTGTTAAAAGAGTAGGTAATTTTGTATACAAAACAAGCCAAAGATCCCGATCGGTTAATTTCGTCACACCCGAATTTCGCCGAACAAAATGAGATTAATATTTTTAAACTTTCTTACTTTGCAGTACAAACAAAAATCAATTTTATGTATTAACAATAAGGTTCTAAATTCATTAGCTACCACATACGGAGTGCAAGTGCAACTAAAGTTTGGAAAAACGGGTTAAAATCGTAAGCGTGTTTAAACGTTGTGCTTTTTTCTGCCAACGAATTTTTTTTACGCTTTTAACGCTTATCGTTTTTCACTTCTAATTAAAATTACTTTCCTTCGTCTACATTATACTATTCTATTTACAATTAAACTACAATCGTCGCGTAATTACCGAGGAGAACATTCAAAAACGCATTCACTCGTTGAAAACGAAAGATATGTAAACATAGCGCCAAAAACTGTCACTGTCATGCGGTCAACTATACTTTTCTTATATTTTGTATCGACTGTCCCTTCTTAATTTTTTACCTATGTGTCTTTTGTTTTTACTTTCTATGTAACCCCACCTATAAGTTGCTTGCTTGTGTTTATCACTGTGTTTTAAATGTTGCGCGTCGTTAACTGTGACAATAAACTATTTTTCTTTCTTTCTTTTTTCTTTAAAACGAAAGCAAATCAATCAAGGTCAAAAAGGTTTAAACGATACGAAAATAATCAACAAAACAAAAAAGTGCGTTATCTAAGCAAATTTTACGTAAACGAATAAAATTTGATTCTGCCGGTTATCAAACCACCTGTCAACTTTGAACTTGGGTCTTATTTTCATAGAAATAAGGTTACATTTCAATCGTAATATTGAAAGCATAAGTTTGGTTTACGAAAAAGTCTAAACGAAATCTGCTTTAATCACTAAGTGTGCTTATACGCTTTTTTTTTATTGGACTTTTTTATGCAATTTTCGTTTAAACACCCACTTCTGAGTACAACTGCGGAGTGGTTTGACTTGTACAGAATAATTTTGGTATACACAACAAACAACGATTGTGTGGGCGTATTTCTAGTACGTCATTACCTGCAGTTCGTCAATCTTCGCCTGCTGCCGGTTGATGTGCTCCTGGTCGCGCTGGAACTGTGCACTGCTACTATTGAACTCTCTCTCCAGCGCTTTCAATCGATTCTCCGCGTGTTTCTTCTCCATCGTGCTTTGGGAAATGCGGGTGGCAGCTTCTGATGCCTCTTGTTTGGCAGCTACGATTATAGGTACAGGTTTGAACTAAGATTCTGTAATCCTGAGTTTTTGAGTCACTCGGTATTTAAAATTATTTATTTCAGTAGTTTTTGGTCTCAATTTATCATAAAATTATTCTATAATTTTTTTACTACTCTTTCGTTATTTGCTTACAAAAATAATAATAAAAAATAAAATAAAATTCATTTATTTCAGACTAATTGATGTCCATAATTTTGTTAGTAACAATTATTATCTTACAACTATTTTAGTCACAGAAAGAATAAAATAAAATAAAATAAAAATCCACATTACAATCATCAATAAAAAAATTGTGGTTTTAATATTTTGTAGACATGAATATATTATTATTAATTTTTTGACATTTTTAACATTGACATTGTTTCTGAACCACTTACTTGATTTGATTTTATTATATTGTAACAATTGTATGTATCGCCATTTTTAATTTCTTAATTGATTCAATGTATCTTGCATTTGATAGTAATATGAAATTATAGCCATTACCCAAATATTTGCATGCCTAAAGGTAGAATATAGAGGACTGTATCAATGTGACTTATAACACCAATGTTAACTTATGTTCAGTAAATAAAGAATTGTATTGTATTATCAGGTCACATGCAGCCTGATAAATCTCCCCACAACTGCAGACTCTGGTCACTCAGCAATCATCCTTAGGATTCCGTTGCCACTGCCTCGAATTCGGTGTATGAGTGAGGCTGACTTTTTGCGCATTATAGCGTAAAAGTCATCCACCCTCGCGTCGGCAAACATGCCCGAGGCACTGCAAAATCGAGGCAGCCGCACTAGAACCCTACAGGCGTTGTTGTACTGCACTCTTAGAGTATTGTAGGCACGCTGCGTGTAGTTGGTCCATAGGGCATTTATTTTATTTATCTACTACTATTATAAAATTGTTAAATGTCAGTTGTCTGTTTGTTTGTTTGTTTGTTTGTTCCAGCATCACTATAAAACTACTAGACCGATTTTGTTGAAAGGGTTTGTGACTAAAAACTTATGATTTGACTTAAAAACTGGTATATATTTTACCTCGCTACGATGACGGGAACCGGTGATTTTTAATTATATTTTTCTACAACATTTTGCATACATCAAGGTGAATAAGGCGCTCATATCCAGCTGTCATTCACACGCATGCGCTCTAGCGCGCGCCTTCATAGAGAAAATACGGCTGCTAAAGAAATTGCATTAAAAACTTTTTGGTCGGGCCGAATTTTATAGAGTAGAAAAAAAAAATCCTGTCGTATGTGGTTGGTGCCATCTTGGAAATGCAGTCTTTTGAGCCAACCGAAAATCAGAATCTTTCGACTTACAGACAAGGACCGGAAGCTACCTCTAAATTGCGATTTCTCTAATTTTTTGTATGAAAAGCAATAAAATTTAGAAGTACCTAAACGTTGTTATATTGTATCCATCTTAATATACGAATAAGCATAAAGTTATCTTGGTGTAACTAAAAAAATACTATTTTCAGTCTACAATTTTTAATTACCTTCTTCTTCAAGTATATTATCTTATCTTCTTCTTAACTATTATAAAATTGTAAACGTCTGTTTGTTTGTTTGTTTGTTTGTTCCAGCATCACGCTAAAACGACTGGACCGATTTTGATGTTTTTTTTTTGTTTGAAAGCTGATGATCTGACTTAAAAACTGGTATGGGTTTTGAGAAAGAAAGAAAGAAAGATAAAAGAAAAAAAATCGTGGGTTGCGTACTCACCCGACAGATCGAAGCTTCTATGCATTTGCACGAGCGGATAGTAATGTACGATGGAGTGGAGTGGAGTGGAGTGGACAGGGGATGGGACTAGGGATGGGACTGGGGACGGGACAGGGGATGGGACTGGGGACGGGACAGTGGACGGGACAGGGGACGGGAAATGGGACGGGACATGAGACGGGACATGGGACAGGACAGTGGGACGGCACATGGGACTGGACATAGGATGGGACATGGGACAGGACATGGGACATGGGACGGGATTATAGTGATTTAGTGATATAGTGAGACAGTGGGACAGTGGGCCGTGGGACAGTGGGAAAGTAGGACAGTGGCAGCGGGACGGTGGCACAGTGGGGCAGTGGGGTAGTGGGGCAGCGGGGCAGTGGGCCATTGGGATAGTGGGTCAGTGGGGTAGCGGGGCTGTGGGGCAGTGGGTTTGTGGGGCAGCGGGATTGCGAGGCAGCGGGACAGTGGGGCAGCGGGGCAGCGAGGCAGTGGGTCAGCGGGGCAGAGTGCCTGCGGGGCAGCGGGGCCGTGGGGTACCGGGGCAGCGGGGCAGTGGGGCATTGGGATAGTGGGGCAGCGGGGCAGTGGGGCAGCCGGGGAAGCGAGGCTGTGGGGCAGCGGGGCAGGCTGTGGGGCAGTGGGATAGTGGGGCAGTGGGGTAGCGTGGCCGTGGGATATTGGGGCAGCGGGGCAGTGGGGTAGTGGGGCAGCGGGGCAGTGGGGCAGCGGGGCAGCGGGGAAGTGGGGCAGTGGGGCAGCGGGGCTGTGGGTCAGTGGGGCAGCGGGGCAGTGGGGCAGTGGGATAGTGAGGCAGCGGGGCAGCGGGGCAGTGGGGTAGCGGGGCATTGGGGCAGTGGGGCAGCGGGGCAGCGGGGTAGTGGGGTAGTGGGGCAGCGGGGCAGCGGGACAGCGGGACAGTGGGACAGTGGTCTGGACTGGAATGGACTGGACTGACGTGGGTTAGCAGAATTTAAAGCGAGCGGAGCCGCGGGTAAAAGCTAGTTTATTTATATAGGTACAAAGTAAGTATTCAATGACTGCCAGTCAAACTTACGTTTTTGGCATGTGAGTAGTAGTAGTGTGAGGTTGGTCTATAGACAGGAAATCGGGACCAAAATTCAGCTTTTATCATCCATCCTATCGGGGGGATTTTAACATCTATCTTAAAGCAAGGAGTTCTACCTTATTGTATAAGCCAAAGCATATAAAAGACATAAACATGGAAAACAAAAGTATATCTAATTTTCTTTCCACAATTTAAAATCGTTAGATTTCGCATCGCATGCGTAAATGCGTTAAAAATAATAAAATAATTATATCTAAATATTTAAAACAAGGTCAGGTTAGTTACACCATTTAAAACTCAAGAATGGCTGGACCGATTTTAATTAAATTTGGCATACATGAGTCATCATTTCAGCCGAAAGACGTCCACTGCTGGACATAGGCCTCCCCCAATAGGGGGGGATGTGCCATAATCACCACGCTTGGCAGGCGGGTTGGCGATCGCAGTTGGTTGAATAAATACTCAGAGAACGCTGCTGCCCATCCTCTAGTGAATCCCTTAGTCGCCTTTTAAAACACCTATGAGACGAGATAAGGGTGGTGTTATTCTGTACGTCCGACACCATACGGAACCGTCCGTCGCGAGCATAGGCTAGTTAATATTAAAAAAAAACTGAATTTCTTTATTGAACATCGCTACAATAGCCTAGAGGCTGGGCTATACTTCGCAAGTGTCACGCGACTGACTCACCCATGAGCTGATCTTGCAGCGACTCGGAAGCCCCCTCCTGGCCGGTACTGACGGCGAGGAACTTCTCCTGAGCCTCTGCTAGAGCAGCATTGCTCGTCTCGCTCGTAGCGCGGAGATTCTCAAATGTTGATTCTACCTGCAAGCATATAAATAATTTGAAAACAACTAGGAAATGAACACTTTACATAATCTATGATAGGTCTTTGTTTTAAATACAGCCTACATAACTGTAGTTGGAAGGGTAATTTCCGGTTGATCCAACGGACCGATTTCTTCCTCACTTCCTACAACACTGACACGACTTGTTCTCTGTTATGGAGTAAACTACATCATCGGCACCTCACCTGGTCCAAGGCATTCTTTTTAGAGGCCAGTGCGCCTTCATCATCAGCAAGTGCCCTTTCCAGCAACCTTCCTCTCTTCTCGTGTGACGTCAGAGCTTCCCGGTCGGCCTTGAGCGCTGATGATGCTGATGCTTCTGTCTTCTCCAGGGTTTGCAGTTCAGTTTCTAGCTGCTTCAGGGCATTTCCGCTTTCCTAAGATTAAGTATAAAGATATGAGTCTCAATGTTGATGAATTTTGTGGGGATATCGATAATGGCTGAGAGCCTGAACTATTGCCTCATATTTCGACTTTGCGATGGTATAACTGAAATAGGCAATGGTCTGATGATACTAAACTAGGCCTGAGTAGGCCTGTTATTAAATGTCGCCGAGACAAAAGAAAATAAACAATTACAAATGTGTGTAAGGCACACATAACAGCATAGTGGGCTGCAATTTTTGCTGACTCTTACGATAGAATAGAATAGAATATATTTATTTGCTTAAAACATGGTATAAAAAGTTCATAAAGAGCAAACATGTTTTGCTTACTAGAAAAAGACGATATTTAATAAATATATAGTGTCAACAACAATAATACAATATTACAATATACACAAATAGCTGAGATATACTGATTTTAGAACAACAAAAACATTTTAACAAAAAATTTAACCGACGAAAACAGAAACTGAAAAGCGAAAAATAACTAATTATGAGTCGGCGCCAAACGAACTTTTAACAAGCAAAGTGCGTGCAAGTTGCAAGTGGCCGAGCGGAGAACGCATTTTTGGAAAGTAATTGTTTATCGTTGAAAATTTCACGTTGTATTTGATGTGATGTTGTTTTTATTATTTATTTAAAGTAATTTAATGATCTTCGTTGATTGGTTGTTTGGCGCCGACTCATAATTAGTTATTTTTCGCTTTTCAGTTTCTGTTTTCGTCGGTTCAATTTTTTGTTAAAAAGTTTTATTTTTCATTTTTTTGTAGTTAAAATCTAACTCCAGGTCTCCATTATGTCGTAGTGTCTAGAACTATATTTATGTGTGTCAAGTTTCAACAGAATCAGTTAACAGGTAAGAATTCAGTGGGTGAACAAACACTCATCCCCTGTTTTACTACCCTTAGGGGTGGATTTTGATTTTGAAATTTAAATGGGACCAACTTCGAGATATACCCTATCCATTAAAAAAAGAATCATTAAAATCGGACCACTCTGTAAAAAGTTATGCGTGGTCATACATAAAAAAAAATAAAAAAAATGTATACGCGTCGAATTGAGAACCTCCTCCTTTTTTTCGTCGGTTAAAAATAAAACCGACTTCAAAAACCTTAACTAAAAAGTAAAAAATAATCAGTGTATGAATTTTAAAATCTTAACATAAACCAAAATTTTGAAGGCGGCGCGTGATTGACCATTTGCGTCATGTAATGTACAGTCGAGCGCAATATCTATAGTAAAAACAGTTTATGTGAACGTACATGAAAATCACGCGCCGCCTTCAAAATTTTGGTTTATGTTAAGATTTTAAAATTCATACAATGATAATTTTTTACTTTTTAGTTAAGGTTTTTGAAGTCGGTTTTATTTTTTGTTAAAAAGTTTTTATTTCATACTTTTTAGTTGAAAATTGCGAGGGTTGATTCATAAATGTTTATATAACCAATTTGAGAATATATTTTTTATTAACCTTTGCTATCCCACTGCTGGGCAAAGGTCTCGCTCATGTTCTTCCAAAAGTCCAATCACTATCGTGAAAAAAAAAAACACGCATATCGGCCAAGAATTCTCACAAAAACTAACCAATGAGCAGATCATCTAGATAGGCGAAGCTAAAATAAACTGATTTATTGAAGCTGGTTAAAAAACTACTCAACCTAAGTCAATAAAATGTATATGGGACCACCGCGCGGACTTTCTCTACCAAATAAAAAAACAACCACGTCAATCGGCCCACAAATCTCGGAGTAATCGGTGTTAAAACATGAAAAAAAAAAAAAACAAAAAAAAAATAACCCGCCGAATACATAACCTCCTCCTTTTTTTGAAGTCGGTTAAAAATTAAATACAATTGAAACATTGCCAATGGAAACTAAACTATGTTCAATGGTATTAAGGTCCCTTATAGCAAATCAATACCGCAAAGTTTGAAGACAAAGGTCTTCAACCAGTGCGTCCTGCCTGTCATAACTTACGGTGCCGAGACGTGGACACTGACAGTTGGGCTAGTTCACAAGTTCAAAGTCGCTCAGCGAGCTATGGAGCGAGTTATGCTTGGAGTTTCTTTGAAGGATAAAATCCGTAACGAGATTATCCGGAGAACCGGATTGATCGACATAGCTTGTAGGATCAGTAAGCTGAAGTGGCAGTGGGCTGGCCAAGTCTGTCGAAGGACCGATGGCCGCTGGAGCAGACAAGTCATTGAGTGGAGACCACGAATCGTCAAACGCAGCGTAGGGCGCCCCCCTGTCAGGTGGACCGACGACCTAAAGAACGTGGCTGGGGGGGACTGGATGCGGAAGGCAGAGGACCGAGTGTTGTAGCGCAACTTGGGAGAGGCCTATGTCCAGCAGTGGACTGCGATAGGCTGAGTTGATAGCAAATCAAACAAAGTCAGACAGATTTATGTTAAAAGCTTACCTCATCCAACTTCTTGTTGAGCTCAGCCACTTGTTTGTCAATATCTTTGGCCTCCTTCTCATTGTGCTTTATCTTATCTTTCATCTCTTTTATTTCATCTTGCACCTCTGTGACTTTGCCAGCAGACTCCTTCGCACGGTCTGCTGCTGTCACATACCTAAAATAAACATGATTAGAGGAACAATGGAAAGAAGGATGTAATATGAAAGCCAAGTTTAAGTGTGTAACATGATTCTTGAAAGAGAGAGAGATCAATACTTCTGGATTGGATAGATTTTGACGTCTGTGGTCTAGTGGTTCGAGGGTCAGACTGCTGATCACGAGGTTGTAGGTTTGATACCCACAGGACACAAATATTTGTGTGATGAACATAAGTGTTTGTGTTGGTCTGGGTGTTTCTCATGTATTATATGTATTTACAAAAAAGAAAAAAAAAATATCCATTGTCTAGTACCCATAGCACAAGCTCTGCTTAGTTTGGGACTAGACGGTAGAAGAAAAAAAAAAAAAAAAAGCATTTGAAACAGTAGTCACTACCACACTACTATATGAACTAGATGGTACTGTGTAAAAATGTCCCAAATATATTTATTATTATAGATTTACTATATGTGCGCTTTTGCTGTGTGCCACTTGTGCGTCGTCCACACACAAATGAGTGTCCGAGCCATCGACAATACAGCCCAATAGACGCCTACTGTTGAATATTAAGCGTAAAATTTATTGTCAACTAGCCGAGGTATGAGGAGGCCAACTGTCCAATTGGTTGTGCCAAGGCGGCTATTGGCTATTCACTGACGTGGTAGTATTTACGACTCACATAAGAGGTCGGAACTGATTTGAAATTTTCGCGTGGCGAATAGTGGCAACCTCAGGACCTAGTCAGATGTATTGAAAGAAATCGGTTGCCTTTTATGAGGCGTCTATGGGCTATATCGTTTATGATCTGTGCAAACATCATATAGCTAAAAAACTTTTTAACAAAAAATAAAACCGACTTCAAAAACCTTAACTAAAAAACTTTTTAACAAAAAATAAAACCGACTTCAAAAACCTTAACTAAAAAGTAAAAAATAATCCTTGTATGTATTTCAAAATCTTAACATAAACCAACATTTTGAAGGTGGCGCGTGACTGTCCCTTTGCGTCATATAAATATAATGTATTGTTAATGTCGAGCGCTTATCTATAGTAAAAAACAATTTATGCGAACATACATGAAAAACACGCGCCGCCTTCAAAATTTTGGTTTATGTTAAGATTTTGAAATACATACAAGGATTATTTTTTACTTTTTAGTTAAGGTTTTTGAAGTCGGTTTTATTTTTTGTTAGAAAGTTTTTATTTCATACTTTTTAGTTGAGAATTCACAGAAAAACGAAACTATTAGTAGATCATCTAGGTAAGCGAAGCTAAATTAAACTGATTTATTGAAGCTGGTTCAAAAACTACTCGACCTAAGTCAATAAAATTTATATGGGACCACCGCGCGGACTTTCTCTATCAAATAAAAAAACAACCACGCAAATCGGCCCAGAAATCTCGGAGTAATCGGAGTACATACATGAAATGAAAAAAAAAAAAAACCCACCGAATACATAACCTCCTCCTTTTTTTGAAGTCGGTTAAAAATGAGTTAATGTATCAAAATATGTTTCAACAGAAAAGTTTATTCACATTTAAGTTTTGAAGTTGCAATAAAATAATATTGTTTTGACTTATGTTTAGTAATAGTAAGTCTAACAATCTTACTTGTAAGCTATGTGTAATCTAGACAGATTCTCTAGTTCCCTCACAACTTTCTGGTACTCTTGGAACTGAGATCTTTCATCTTGTAACTTTTGCAGTTTTGGTGCTATGTCCTCCCTTATTATCTGAAACAAGTCAACTTTATTATAATTTCCATTAAATAAAGAGTGATGCATTGAATTTACTATACAGAGTGCAACTTTTTCCTGGACTTTATCTAACTTGGTATAAAAAACCGGCCAAGAGCATGTCGGGCCATGCTCGGTATTATAGGGTTCCTTAAGTAGGTCTAATTACAAACGAATCAAATCGAATATTAATCATTGCTATTTTAGTTTTTGCAAACAGCGCCACCTAGCACCTATGAACTAGGACGTCTTAAGTATTTTTCAGTTTTCTCACTATAACTCAAAAATGTATAATCACATTATACTCTAAATAATTTTAAAAGAGAGTTTTTATAAAAGTCTATCAACGTGGAAGATTAAAAGTTTCTACGTTGCATAGTTTGGAAATGGCAGGGGGGGGACACATTGTAAGCCACTTTGGTGGGCTATATTTCGTAGATGGTACACCTGATAAAAAAGTGATGTTTGAAACATTACCTTCATTTTAGTAGACCTATTCAATGATACCACACACGAGGGGGTGCAGCGAAAAAAATAATTTCATCCCCATTTCACATGTATGCCACCCCTAAAATACGTTAGCAAGATTTTTTTGTTCTTTTAAAATTGAGATCTACATCTATTCCATTTTTTAACAAAATTTCACTTACTTATGTTTATAACTGTAGAAGTTATTAAGCTGTAAAGGATTAGGACAGACGGACGGACGGACAGACGGATAGACGGACAGACGGACAGACGGACGGACATGACGAAACTATAAGGGTTCCTTGAAGGACTACGGAACCCTAATTAAAAAGAATAAAGTACATTTTTCAGACTTGTCTCATTTAGTAAACAATCTTCGTGGGTCTCTTTAATGTTGGTTAATGTAATCAACTCAGCCTATTGCAGTCCACTGCTGAACACACTCGGTCCCCCCAACTACTTTCATCAGTTTGTTGGTCCACCTGGCTGGGGTCGCCCTACACAGCGTTTGCCGATTTGAAATTCTGCCAAGTATTAACAATACATACATCATTAAGTTCATGTAGTTTGGCATCCTTCTTCTCAATAGTTTTCTGTGCAGCTTGTTTCTTTGCTTCATACATCCTGGTGCCGGCTGCTTCCTCCACCATTGATAAGATCTAAAACATACATTAGTACTATTAATCAGTATTTTAATAGTAGTTTATGAAACTGTTGCATAACAGGGGTTATTAAAACACGAGTGTGAGTTTAAAAACCGAGCCGCAGGCGAGGTTTTTAATAGTATCACACGAGTGTTTTAATACCTAGTTATGTCAGTTTCATACACTATTTTATCTAAACTCATACAATATTAAATAAAATACCAAAGTCAAAATCTTGGTAACATTGTTGTAGTTTTTCTTGATTTTTCTGGTAAAAGATTGTTCGTCATTTACGTTGCTGCATCCAGAAATTCAGGCGGGGTCATATTCTCCTCAGTTCAGTATCACTGCTATAGTCAGATATTTTTGCCCAGAATAAAACTTTAGACATACAAAACCATAATAATAACGTAAACAATTACAATAAATTAACGATGACAAGTAACGATGACCAAATCCAGTAGGTCATGGCGCGCGGCCGCGCACGCGCCCCAGCGCGCGCCTACACAGATAATAAAATATAGTCTGGCGAAAACATTATAATCGGAACTAATTTTCTATCCTTGTCAGGATTCCATCAATCTCTGTTTTATCATACAAAAAATGTGCCTGTAAACACTTAAATATAATTAAAAGCAATATGACAATCCAAACTTCTGCCAAAAACGCGATTTTAAACGATACAATTTTGCAATGTATGACTAGTGGCGCCACCCTGAATTTTGTGTACTCATTGGTGCCAAACTGTACGACTGCTAAAAAAAAGGTTTGAAAACTCCTTGGTTGGGTCGAAGTGGCATTAAAAACTCCTTAGTTGGGCTGAAGTGTGCGGTTATGGAAAAAAAATTAAATTACCGCATTGTTTTGTTCAGCAAACTGTAACGTAATGAAACTTTAAATTCATTACAGGTGCATGTGCGTAAAGTATGTCATTATAACATTACTTTCGAGTTCATAATTCGAATTTTACTATACGAGTGTAGATAAACATACATATACACTTATGTGGTACCAAAGTAATCTTTTCCATTATTCTCACAATTATTAAACTTTCTGTTATAAAACAAGTTTAACCGGATTACATTGTATATTATTTAAATTGGTTTTCCTGATGTTTCGAAAGCTTAACCACCAACCAACCAATTAACCAATTTAAATAATATATGCAATGTAATCCGGTTAAACTTGTTTTATTATAATGTGTAGTGATCGCGAAAACCTAAGAAATTATTACTTTTGTCATTGTAGCTCGTGGACCTTTACTGAGGAGTGGACTGTATATAGACTTTAAGAAAATACTAAAAATAGTATGAGACCTAATTTGAATCCTTGTTTAATAAAAAGCAATCCTAATTCCACCAACCTTAAGCTCCTCCCGTATCCTGGATCAGATCAGGCTTGCAGGTCCAAGAGGTAATTCGCTTGCACGTAGATGGAAGTGAGGTACTTCACTCTGGTCTTCTAGATGTGCTTTTAAGGACACAAATTTAGGCACACACGAGAGTTATGTAGGTATAGTTCGCTCTGATACGATCAGAGGACATATAATAAAAGTAGGCTGATAAAGGCGAGCACGGCTCCGCGACACAGCTTCCTTTACCGCAGTTGAACGTCAACACATCATTCAAAGATGGCGGTGCGGTTAGGGCGTCACCGTCACTTCACCAAGAGTGAGGGTAGAAGAATAATGCTGAAGGGATATAAAACTACCTTAAACTAAACAAGGATTCAACATACCCCCCACCGAAATCACTATGATGATTTCTCATATAAAGAAAAATAGAAGATATAAAATGAAAAGGCTGGCTACGAGCCAGAAGATGCTTAGATCAGAATGGTTACGAACCCTGATAAGCAATGTGAATAATAGGAAAATAAACAAATTCAATTAATATGGACTAGGTAATTCTAAAGTAGAAATGTACCTATAACTTACGTATCTAATTTTGTTTAACTAAAAGGTTACATAATGAAAACTAATTTGCATATGGTAGTGGGCAAATTTTGTTTACTGGTCTTTTAAAACTGTTATTTTTCGTTCGTAAAGTAACGACGCGAACAACATTGTCAACTCCGGGATGAATTTTATCAACTCTAGCCAGCGGCCATGCAGATGGACGCGTGACATCAGATTTAACAAGAACCAAGTCTCCTTCCTTTAGATTGGGTGGCGACGAAAACCACTTCGCTCTCTGTTGCAGAGTGTGAAGGTAATCATGCGACCAACGTTTCCAAAATGATTGGGTAATTTTTTGAAGCGATTGCCAACGTGACAACCTACTCAAAGAAACATCCTCTAAGTCGTATTCTGGAACCGATAGCATACTCTGACCAATTAAAAAATGACCAGCAGTGATCACATCAAATTCATTAGGGTTATCTGACATTGGACAGAGTGGGCGTGAGTTCATTATCATTTCAATTTTACAAAAAAATGTTGATAGTTCTTCAAATGTGAAGACCCTATCTCCGGCAGAACGAAAGAGATGATGCTTCGCGGATTTTATTCCGGCTTCCCATAAGCCACCCATGGATGGGGCACTAGGTGGATTGAATTTCCAATCTACAGATCTTGATGTCAAACCGTTGATTATATCATCGCGGTTTTTCTTACTGTTAAAAAACGTACAGACTTCTTTTAGATATTTAGAGGCCGCAACAAAATTTGTGCCACAGTCTGAATATAAACAAATGCATAATCCGCGACGGGAAACAAATCTATCAAAGGCTGCTAGAAAACACTCACATGATAAATCAGATAAAACTTCGAGGTGTACAGCCTTGGTAGAAAAGCAAATAAAGAGGCACAAATAAGCCTTATAAGTTTTAGCATTACGTTTTTGACTTTCCTTTACAATGAACGGACCTCCAATATCAACACCAACATGATTGAAAACTTTATTGGGCTGAAGTCTAGTAGAGGGTAACGTACCCATCATTGGTTGAACAGATGTCGGTCTAAATTTAAAACATTCAGCGCATTTTGACAATACTGATCGAATAACATTACGACTATTTATAATCCAATATTTCCTGGATAATATTCCGTGCAACGTGCGCGGACCTGCATGCATATAAAGTTTATGATAATACTCTATTAAAATTAAGGTCGTATGACATGCTTTTGGCAAAAGCACAGGATGCTTGGTACCATAAGGCAAGTCAGCCTGTGATATTCTGCCCCCCACCCTGAGGCACTTATCGTCATCGACGAAGGGTGAAAGTTTACGCATGGAGACTACGTAACCTTTCTTTGAAAGCGTAGTTATTTCAGCGTCAAAATGATTTGTTTGAATTACTCGAATTATAGAATCATGAGCTTGAGAAAGCTCAAGGGTTGTAAGAGGCCCTGTGACTCTTTGTTTATTTTTTAAATAATTTTTGTAACGGAGGTACCAAGCAATAAGCCGTTGTAATTTATTAAAAGATGAAATCTTATTGAATATTAATTCTTCTAAATTATATTTGGAACTTTTAGCGTTGTTGTCAGTTGCACTAAAACAAAAGGTGTCGCAACTTGATTTTAATTCAGGTACTTTGTTCTCGTCTACAACATAATGTGATTTTATAGGCCACAGATCGCGTTCTTGATATAACCATGAAGGACCACGGATCCATTCAGGAGCAAATTTTATAAATTGATCGGGCAAACTGCCTCGAGAGCAAATATCAGCAGCAATGTCCTCACTGCTGACATGATACCAACAGTTAGGTTGCACGATATCAGTTATTTGGCTGACCCGATTAGCAATGAAAGTTTTTAGCTTATATGATGGCGTCTGAAGCCATGACAGAACAACACTAGAATCGCTGAGTGCAACAATTGAACATTCTAATTCTTTTATATTTTTTATGACAAAACTAACAAGCTTGGAGAGCAGCACGGCTGCCATAAGTTCAAGTCTAGGGATCGACATCAATGGTTTCATCGGAGCAACCTTTGATTTGCTGGTTAGCAACCGAACTTTGACATTGCCCGCATTATCAGTGCTGCGAACATAAATACAAGCTGCGTAGCCTAGGGATGATGCATCACAGAAGGCTATAAGATGAACTGAATTAAAATTTATTAAAAATAAATGTCGTTCAATTCGCAACTCTGAAAGATATGGCAAGGTTGAAAAGAATTTATTCCATTTTTCTTTTAATACGGCTGGTAAGTAATCGTCCCATCGTAAACTTAATTTCCACAAGTCTTGCATAATACATTTGGCAACAAACGTACATGGCGATATAAAACCCATGGGATCAAAAATACTCGCAAGCAATTTAAGTACTGACCGCTTTGTTGACAGCGAGTCGGTTAAATTATAATTAAAAGAAAAACAATCACAGCTAGGTAACCACGTTAACCCTAGCACTTTGATGGAGGACGATAACGTATCGTCTTGAAAATTAATAGCAGTAACCTGCTCGGTTGACATGCGTGTGAGCATTTCAGACCGATTACTAGCCCATTTGCGCAGGTCAAATCCTCCACTTTTAAGAAGTGAGGTTAACTCGTCTTGCAACGTGCAAGCTTCTTCAATTGTATGGCACGACCATAATACGTCATCGACATAGAAACCTTGCAGTACCAAGTTGGAAGCCGAAGACTGCGGATTGTCATGAGCTAATTGGTGTAACGTACGAACAGCAACAAATGGAGCACTTCTAAGACCGTATGTGTTTGTTTTTAGCTCAAAAATACGAACAGGTTCTGATGATGATTCACGCCAAAGAATATGTTGGTACTTTCTTTCAGACGGAATAATTTCTACGCATCTATACATTTTAGAAACATCTGCGGTAAAACAAACTTCATATAAACGGAACCGACTTAAAATTTTGAAAATATCTTGATGAAGTTTCTGACCGGTCAAAAGTATATCATTAAGTGACAATCCGTTAGTTGTAGGGGCTGAACCATTGTAAACAACACGCAAAGGAGTGGTTGTACTCGTGGGCCTTAACCAGCGACAACGGGGCTGTGTTGTCGCTGGCCTTAACACACAATGATGCGAAATAATATATTTAGAAGGTTCAGTGCCCTGATAAGGTTCCATATGCCCTAGCGATTCATACTCCTTCATAAAATCACAGTATGCCTTTTTTAAATCAGGTAATTTATCTAATCTACGTTCTAATTGAACCAATCGTTTAAAAGCTATACTGTACGAATCGCCCAAATGCTCATGGTTTGGTTTTAATAAAATTGGAGAAACGTATCGGCCCGTTTCGTCCCTATAGTGATTTTCAACAAATATTTTTTCAGCAAGAACGTCTTGCGGATTTGAATGTTGAACCTCGCACGGCAAAGATTCAACTTCCCAAAAACGTTTGAGAGAATCATTGAGGAGAGTTTCCTCGACAGTAAACGTTACTGCGTGCAGGGAAGTAGTGGCAGTGGTCACGTGAAGGTCATTATTTCCTGACTGACACAACCTTCCCGTAATCACATAACCAAAAATGCTACTTAACGCTACAGGTATATTAGACCCAAAGTTTAATTTCTTTCCGTCATAAATGTACGGAAAAATATCACCGGCTAAAATTATATCTATTTTTGAACGGTTATAAAATTGCGGATCAGCTAATATTAAATTTCGATATTCCTCAATTACATTTTGAGGTAATTGTACTGTAGGCAAATCTCCAGTTAATTTAGTAAGCACAACAGCGTCAATATTAAAATATGGTTCATTACTATGACGCGGTTTCATAGTAAACGAAGTCATACCATGATTTTTTACACTTTCACCCGCGATTCCAAAAATATCAAAATAACATTTACGCGTTGACAACCCTAAGCGTTGTAAACAATCAATAGAAATAAAGTTAGTCTGAGCGCCAGAATCTATCAAAACACGACACGGCTGATAAGAATTGGTTTGATCTAAAATGTGCACCACTGCTGTACCTAATACGACTGTGCTAGGGTGTGTATGAACAGAAGCGGCATGGCTACTGTTACTCACACAGCTAACATTCGGTGCGGCAGCACTCAGTGACGTCTGTGGTGACGATAATTTTGCATTAGATGCGCTCGCGTCGCTGTGGTGCGAACTCAAAACCGGTTTGTTATTGTCAAGATGCAATAATACGTGATGTGATTGTTGACAAACTAAACATTTAAATTGACTCTTGCATTCATTAATAGTATGGTTCTGTTTAAGGCAATTATGACATAACTTAAGTGCATTAACACGGTCAATGCGCTTATGAGTGGATAATTCACGGAATTTGTCACACCTAAATATCATATGATCGCCGTTACAATGCCAACATGAAAATGTGTTTTGAGAAGAAGATGCATGAGTGAATGATCTAGTTTTATCAGTTTTGTTAAATGGCTGCCGTTTATTTTGTTGCAAGTTCACGGAACTTGAACTACTGGTATAAGACTCAGAGTGATCGAGTACTTTAATATGATTGTGAACAAAAGTTATCAAATCATTGAAAGTTGGAACTGATTTTTGATCCAAACTTTGTTCAAATAATTTTCTTGTTTGAGAATCTAAGGCGCGAAGTGCAATGTGACACATTACATAACTATTTAAGTTTTCAATATTTAACGCTTGAATTGCTTTAAAAGAATGCTCAAATGTTTCAATGAATGTATTTAATTGAGTTGAAGACTCCTTATTTATCGGCGTAAATCCCAACATTTTATCCATGTACCTACCTAACAACATGCGGTTGTCTTGGTACTTATCAAGGAGACTTTTCCAGACTAAATCATAATTACTCGCAGTGATTGGTAAACTTTTAACTATATTTAATGCACTGCCTTTAGTACAGGAAAGTAGATAATGGTATTTATCGATGTTTGGTATATGTGGTTGGCTATGTACTAGTGAACAAAAGGTCTCATAAAATGTTGTGAAGTTTTCAATATCACCGTCAAACGTGAATAATTCTAACTTCGGTAATCTCGGACGGGATTGATTTACGGTTGGAGTTTCAAACTTTACACTATTTACGGTTGCATTTTTTAATTTATTTGCAACTAATTTTATTCTAAAATAAATATCATCGAAACTTTTTAATTCGTGATTTTGTATGGTAGCATCTGAATTCGATTCGAGATCAGTTTCAAAGATTTTAAAAACAACCTTTTCGAATCGTATACGCACTTCATCAATGTCTGAGACACGTAATAAAAGTAACTCCTGTTTATCAGGTGTGGAAATGTCTTTTGACATTTCATAAACATATTGTAGTTGCTCAAAGAGTACTTCTTTTTCTTGGTTTAAGTATGCTATCGATTGATGTGAGACATCTTTTTTAGGAGGCATGATTTCGTTCAAACGTTGAAAGTTGACAATATTATTTTAATGTAGGTAGGTACGTACTAAGGTTCTAGAAAGTTCAAAGTGAAAATTAGATACGTAAATTACTGAAGATGCAATTGTATTATGATTGATTAATTATAATATATGAAATGGTTTTATACACACTAAATACCTATCATTTACGTACAAACGGCTACACATCAAGCTAGACACCCTATATACCCATAACTGCGCTACATGCAATACAGAGAATCGTCGGAAAGGGACTAAGTATCGTTGCGCCTACACACACAGACGCACTTTTTTTGCAAAAAAATATTGCTCATCTCAGTGACGTCAGTTAGTTCCCAAATATCGCTCGACTGGGATTAACGCGGCTGGGGTTATTGTTCCTACAGAGCAAAAATTCTTACGTAGTTGTTCCGTTCTCAAATTGTTTTTTTACTGTGTATGTTTTTATGCTACTGAGAGTAGTGAGTGTTGCGCAAATATTATTGGCACCACAATTAACCCTACAACAGCGCCAGCTGATAGTTGTGTTGCGGGAAGGTGGATATACTATTAAAGAGATTGAAAGAAAGACCGGAATAACGGTGAGTGTTACTTTTAATACATTAGTGACAACGTGCCGCACGGCAATAGATAACCCCGACGACACTGACTAGTGACGTGAGGTCAAGGATCAAAGGATGTATTTCGCTGGCTCAGCAATAGCCTAGCCTAGGTATTCACTCTTGCCTTAAGAACGCGTTTGCAAATCTGACAGAAATAATCTATTTTTCGGTAGATTTTGTGACAAAATAAAGCAAAATCATATGTAACTAATAATTACTACGGATAGATTATTTCTTTATCTTAAAATTGTGTTTTATTTCTTTCTTGAAATTTTTGTTTTTGTTTGTTTTTAACATTGTAAAAACGATTTTCCGTTGGTTACCTCTTCTTATAAATTAACGATATCGGATTGAGTTTAGGAACATTTTTCTTTTAATAGTAACATATGTAGTTATAGTTGTTTAAAAATACAGCCGGTAAGCAGACATGTTCAACTCAAAAAGGTGATAAAACTATGAAAATGTTACAAATAGTCTCAGAAAAATATATTAAATCACGTAATTTTTTTCACATATTTTATTTTTACGCGTGAATATTTTGCAGTAAGGGTTATCTTCCCTTAATTTCACTGTCTTGATTTATAGCACAAAAAAATCCACGTAACACGAAAATATAAGAGAAAACAAATAGTTATATTTTTCAAAGTATCAAAAATACCTACTTATTATTCCTGAAGCTATCTATCTATGCGTGTGTGTGTTTGAGGCGTGTCAATAAAGAGGTGCAATTGATGCGATTCGATACCTATTTTTTTTGCAAACGCGTCCTTAAGAGACCCAAGTTATATGAATGAGCTATCTATTTATTTATTATTTATATAACAAATTAGACAAACTTAGGTATACCTATGTTTTTTGCAACAGTATTTAAGTAGGTATCTGTTGATATAAAATATAAGTTAAATATCATTTTGTTTTAGAGGACAACATTGCGACGCAATGAGGAGACTGGGGGTGACCTATCAGCTCACCACCGGCAGCTCTACCAACGCGCTACCAACGCTGAGCAAGGTGTTGCTATTGTAGCGGAACATAATAATCAGCCATTTTTGAACACGCAGTTCACTGCCACAAAATATAGCGTAAGTTGACTACTTTTTCTAATTACCTACGTTTATTTTATTAAATCTGAAAAAAAAAACAGACGCTCACAAGTCACAACTGTTTTCCAACAGTAAACTACTAACAAATCAATTAAGCGTATTTATTAGTTCGCGTGTAGGATGCAAAAATCAGACAAAAACTGAGTTTTTTTAAATCAAAGTATCTTAAAGTATTATGCGTCATAAATATTAAAAACATTGTGTAACTTTAACCGTTTACGCAGCGCACGCAACGGAAGCTCTCAAAAGGAATATTTTTTTTCCGTTTTTGCACCCTTTTTCAATTATGCTCTGCTTCTATTGGTCATAGCGTGATGTTATATAGCTTAAAGCCTTTCACGATAAATGGGCTATCCAACACAAAAATATTTTTTCAATTCCAACCAGCAGTTCCTGAGATTAGCGCGTTCAACCAAACAAACAAACTCTTCAGCTTCATAATATAATATAATAATATATATATACATATATATAATTAATATATATTGTATATAATAATATTTATAATAATAAAAAAATTTTAAAATATTTCACATAATATATAAGTATAGCATATAGTATTTTTTCCCGTTTTTGCAACATTTTTCATTTATGCTCCGCTCCTATTGGTCATAGTGTGATGTTGCATAACCTAAAACCTTCCTCGATAGATGGACTATCCAACACAAAAATATTTTTTCTATTCCAACCAGTAGTTCCTGAGATTAGCGCGTTCATCAAACAAACAAACTCTTTAGCTATATAATACAATATATAAAATATATAATGTATATAATAATATTATACATTATTAATTAACATTTTTTTTTTGCATGAATAAAATGTTGCAAAAACGGGAAAAAATACTATATATAAAATATATATTTTATATTATAAAGCTGAAGAGTTTGTTTGTTTGGTTGAACGCACTAATCTCAGGAACTACTGGTTGAAATAGAAAAATTCTTTTTGTGTTGGATAGTCCATTTATTGAGGAAGGTTTTAAGCTATATTGTTACAACTTCCGGCTCCCGCCACCAACACTTCCTACAAATAGGTTACATTTTAAATGTCTACAATACTTTGTGATTAGAAGTAATATTGATTAAGGTTATTTATTCATCCATAGTTATTAATTATTGAGTTAAATATCAACATTCAATAAGTAGGTATTATAATAATTTCATAATTATGTTATTCGAAAACGTTGTGACGTCACTACCGCTGATTATTTATAAAAATAGGTGTTAACGTTAAAACGGGCTCATTGTTCTGTTGTCGGTGGAACAAAATAAACCTTGTTACGGGAAGTTTTTTCTTCAATTAGCTATCGTGCTGCAATCTTTCTACCAACCGGCGTTTCAATATAACATCACGCTACAACTAATAGGAGCGGAGCATAAAGGAAAAATGTTGCAAAAACGGGAAAAAATACTATTTATTTTTATATTAATTTAAAATATTATTATATACATTAAATATATTATATTTATGTATATTTATATTTTATATATTATATTATGAAACTGAAGAGTTTGTTTGTTTGGTTGAACGCTCTAATCTCAGGAACTTCTGGTTGGAATTGAAAAATTATTTTTGTGTTGGATAATCCATTTATCGAGAAATGCTTTAAGCTATATAACATCACGCTACGACCAATATGAGCAGAGCATAAATGAAAAATGGTGCAAAAACAAAAAAAAATACTCCCTTTGAGAGCTTCGCAGTGGCGTGCAGTGTTCCGTTTGCGCCACCTAGGAGGGTGCGGCCAACGTTAGGCCGCACGTGGAGAAGGGGCTCGCCTGCTTGTGGCGGGCTGGGACCTGTCGGGGGTGGTTGGATGAATACTCACGGGCTCCCACGCCCCCGGCTAAGGTAGTTGAAGGAACACCGTGGTGGTTTTAGTCGGTAAGAGTCCGACACTGGCTCCGCCTCAGCGGGCTGGCGGGCTCAGTATCGCGTTATCCAATTCAGTAATGGAAATTTCTATAGATCTTTCTATCTAATAGTATGAGAACGCCAAAAATCCACTTTTAGTTATTTTTTTGTCAAAAAAATGTTAAAGGGCTCTTAACTATATTAGTCGTAATTCTTTTTTCAGAAAATATATTTTTTACTATTGTTTCAGGTATCAACTCAAACAATCCGACGAAGATTACAGGCCGTTGGGCTAAAGACTAGGATCCCGGCCAAAAAAATTGAATTTTTTCCTGCCCGTGCTCAGACTAGAGTAAATTTTTGTTTGCAGTATTAAGATTTCGATTGGTAAAATAATGTCGTCATATTTATTGTTGACGAAAAAAACTTTTAAATTCGGAAATTATTCATGGTAAATATTACCATCTTGCACACTTCTGATAAGAGTGAGATAATCAGGTAAGGTAACTTCGTAGGCTACGGTAAACTTATTAGTTTACCCATTATAAAACTAACCAAATTAGGTAAAACGATTTTAATAGTGTATCTTTTTTGTATTTGTTTTTAATGCTTATATTTAAAACTGTGATAATTATCTTAATTTCGATCGTTGGTTTTGATTTTTTTAAGCATTTAAAGCTTCTGTAGAAACACATAATTTTATTTTTTTATAATCACTGAGGAGCACTGAATGCACCACATCCGATCTGATTGCATCGAACGCGATGCGGGGTGGCGCGGTGTGGTAAGTGACCACCCCGTGCCGCTTCAGAGTGCGGATTTGACCCTTACTGATACAGCTATCAAATTTAATGATTTTCATTTATAAATACGGTAGAAGTATGTGGTAAGTGTTAAACTCGCACTAGGCCCTCTGGTGTGCATTGGCCACGTGACGCGTTTGGTGTGGATTGTCTCATGTTACATAAACATTTGGCAACCGCGGTTGTGCAGCCCCGCACCGCGTTCGATATGTGGAGAGCTCCTTACTTATGTTTGATTATTGTTCTGATTCAGTTGACTGTGTGTTAATTTCTAAATATCAATAACTTTGTTAATTCATGATCTCATTACCAATTTTTTGTCAAGTGTTGATTTATATTACTCCTATGTATTAAACTGTTGTAACTATTTTTATTGTCAATTTTTATATTGTTACTATTGTTCGGCTCTCGAGGTAAGTCATAGCTACCTATGTTAATATGGACAGTCTGTTCTATATTTGATTGTAAATATTTAAAAAAAAAATAGTTGACCTTGCTACTGTCTGTTATTTTTCAAGTCGTAAATATAACACTATTTAACTGTTTACACAAAATTACTGTAGCTTGAGGATGTTTCTCATACCCATTAGTAGAGAGGATTGTAACTGGATGAATACGATTTATTTTTGTGTTGATTAAAATCTCTCATTTCAACTGTGTTGTATTAATATTTTTAACTATTGTTGGCTCCTAAGGCAACTTGAAGTTACATTTAAATTTTGAAATAATATGTTTGTTTTAACTTTGTTTTATTATAATGTTTTTTTTGTTTAGTTATTTTATATAATAAAAATAATGATACAAAAATATTCACCACATAAAGGCTGTGACATCTGATATTAAACTATACATTTGATTTTTAATTATTTTTAGACTTTTATACTGATTTTATTTCCTGTCGTGTAATTTCGGAGACACATTGATGACCCATGCAATGAGTGACTCTATTTAGGCCTATTTAGATAAACAAAAGCAAAATTCGCTACCGCTGTGGTTAGCGAAAAATACCGAGTCGTATTCCGCCTGGTAGGTAGGTATTTGTATGAACTTCCGTGGCTATCGCGAAACTAGACTACAAATACCCGGCGGAATATCACTCGCAATTTTTCGCTAATACCCACAGCGGTATATCTGAGTAGGCCCTTAGCTAAACTTTTTAGTCATAAAGTTTTATTTGCCTTAAAAGAAAGAGGTAACTAATGTTGTTATTACATTGAAATAAAGAGTTGATTTTTAATAGTTCAACGTTGTTTTTGTATTTAACCTATGAAAAATAAAGCAAGTAATCAGTATTCCTCCACTTTACTGGACACGATCTTATAGTTTCAAGCTACCCCAAATCGGTTCAGTAATTTTGTTGTAAAGTGTATCAAACAGATATGTTTATCTACTTACAGGCAGACAAATCGTTTGTCCCTATGAAATGATATATTTTCCCTTAGACCAATAGAATCTGTTGGTCTAAGATTTTCCCAGGCTTCCAACTACGTTTGTGCAAAATCACGTTGAATGCTCTGTTGTGAAGTTGTGACGTAAAGAAAGGGCAAACGAACACAGTTTAGCATTTAGAATTAAAATAATTGCGCAATGCAGGTTTTACACTCACATAAACACAACACACAAAACTTCGTAAAAGTGTAGTCTTCCCGTATATGATGCCCATAACACTTTATCAAGTTATTTAGCTATTTATTTTGTTTAGCATTGGAAAACTAAAATGCCTTTACTGCATTTGTTAGTTAAACGACTAGGACCTGTTTTATCAAAAAACATACCTACTTAATATGATAAAACTTAGCAATGGACACTTCTGCCAGTGCGCACGGTAGAAAAGGTGGTTTATTTTTTCATTTTATTTTAGCTCTTTAGGGGTAAATTAAAAATAGTAACGATGCTTATGTTCTTGCCTAGGGTTCAACCTATTTCTATACAAAATGGCATCAAAATCAGTTCAGGGGTTTAGCCGTGAAAACGTAACAAACAGAAAGACAGAAACACTCGCATTTATAAATATATATATTATATACCTACCTTTTTTTTGCCGTGGGGAAGTCCTCACGGACGCACTCCGCACGGGGTAGGTGGAGCCAGTGTCGGACTCTTACCGACTAAAACCATCACAGTGTTTCTTCAACTACCTTAGACGGGGGCGTGGGAACCCGTGAGTATTCACGCGACAGGTCCCGGCCTACCACAAGCAAACGAGCCCCTTCTCCCCGTGCGGCCTAGCATTGGCCGCACCCTCCTCGGTGGCGCACACGGAACACTGCACGCCACCTCACCTCACGGGACTTTACCAGCTAACCTAGTAAGGTTAAGGCTTCAAGTTTTTTGTATACTTTTATGAGTAAAATTAAACAAAAAACCCTTATTACTTTTACACTCTTAATAATAATAATAAAAGAGAAAAAGTAGATAATTGAGTGAGTTTGTGTTGAGTGAACTTAAGCGAGTAATTTTCTAAATAGTCATCGTTTTTGCTAACACTAATAAAATGATGAGAAATGAAATATGTATTGGCACAGAACAAACAATAGTAGGTAATATGGTGCGAAGGTGCAGCGCAACCGCATAATATCGTAAAACAAACTTGTAAGTTTAGTGCAACCCATATTATTACGAGCTCAACTAGCTTAAAAATAATATTCATGCATAATACATATCTATAGGTAGGTATGGTATAGTATGAATAGAGCGCTGCATGAATGGCGCGCCGCTTGCGCATACCGCCGCCGCCGCCGCCACCGGTGCCGTGAGTGGGACGACATAACAAAAATATATCGTGCCCTCTCGCACGATTCGCAGCGTTCAACTTCTAATAGTACAAAGTCCAAACAGTCTAGCTTGATGAGTAGCCGTGTGTACGACGTAAATATATTGAGGTATTTAATGAAGACCGAATGAGTTTAAAATACCTATTTTTATGAAAATAGGTTCTGATATCCGGCTCGAAGGCCAAAAAATGTAGCTCGTGGACCTTTACTGAGGAGTGGACTGTATATAGACTTTAAGAAAATACTAAAAATAGTATGAGACCTAATTTGAATCCTTGTTTAATAAAAAGCAATCCTAATTCCACCAACCTTAAGCTCCTCCCGTATCCTGGATCAGATCAGGCTTGCAGGTCCAAGAGGTAATTCGCTTGCACGTAGATGGAAGTGAGGTACTTCACTCTGGTCTTCTAGATGTGCTTTTAAGGACACAAATTTAGGCACACACGAGAGTTATGTAGGTATAGTTCGCTCTGATACGATCAGAGGACATATAATAAAAGTAGGCTGATAAAGGCGAGCACGGCTCCGCGACACAGCTTCCTTTACCGCAGTTGAACGTCAACACCTCATTCAAAGATGGCGGTGCGGTTAGGGCGTCACCGTCACTTCACCAAGAGTGAGGGTAGAAGAATAATGCTGAATGGATATAAAACTACCTTAAACTAAACAAGGATTCAACAGTCATTCAATGATTACTCATGTGAAAGTAGAACTAAACTTCTTGTTCTTGGTTTGATTTGATATGATTTGATTATCTTTGATCTCGGGTCCTTATGTGCCAGGTTGTTTTGATACAATAATGCAGTCAGTCAATTAAGGCTACTTCAACTAAACAGAACATTACATAATATATTCAAACATAGGTCTAACCTCAGGTGGTTTCATGTTCAGGACCTTCGTGATTCTGCCCTGCATGATGAGAAAGTGAGGGTTGTTCACATTGAGCTGCACAGAGCAGAACAGATCTGCCACCCTTTTGTTCTGGACATTGATGCCATTGATCATATACTTGTTCTTGCCTCCCATTACAACCTGAAGAATAATCAAGTTTATACAAATTGTTCTTTAATATGGTCATATAAAAGGTCTATTGTTTAACTATTGTGTCTGCTAATTGGACGGACAGTTATAGAGAGCTCCCTCACTGCGAGCATTTGTATGTGATTTAAAAAATTGGTACAAATTTTATTGATTTGTTCCAGAGAATTTGTTGCATTACATGCAGCACATGCTCGCAGTGCTGGAGCACCTTTACATTTTAAAAATCAACTAAGAACTAAGTTTACTGACACACAAATTAAATAGCAAATAAATATGCACACAGAAATTCAATTAAATCAAATCATTCGCTTTTCTTATTTAATTTTTATTAGATATTTCACAACATTTTATGCATGGCAGTCACATAATTGGTAAAAAAGTAAGTACCGTTCTAGTGACAGTGATCTCAGTATGATTTTCATAGCCGATGGGGCACTGATTCCTGTCTCGGTTGTCAAAGGTTATGCTCACGGTAGCCTTAGTAATACCAGCCTGACCATGCTTATAAATTAGCTCTTGCAAACTGCCCGCACGCACCTGAAATGTAAGAAATTTTACGATACATACCTTTTCAGAAAACACTTAGGTACTAAGCTTTATATCAAATTGCATGCACACTATGACACACTTTCACTTAAAATGAGGTCTAGATAGCCAAAGGCTGTACTTAAACCAGATGTTCAAGCATTTATGTAGGTACTTAGGTACATTTAGAGATAGTCTTTGATCTTTGTACAATAACTCTCAATAGTATCTGTAATATTATCAGATATGATCAAATCGGCAGCAAGAACTGCAGAAAATATTTTATGAAAGTATACCTAAGGCGACACTGGGAATTCTTGCAGAAAACAAACGAATGGAAACGAGAACAAAGAAAGGCGGGAAAAAGGGTAACCTAATACAATGTTTACAAACAAAAAGACGAAACGAGTAGGTACTTACGTTTGACAAATTTGTAATTCCTAAGACGAAGCATATTGAATCCAATATGTTCGACTTCCCTGTGCCATTCAGACCAGTGATTGCATTGAATTCAGAATCGAAACCGGTGATCTCCACACGATTCCCATAGGATTTGAACCCGTCCAATACTACAGACTTGATATGCATCTTGATCGAGGATCTTCTGAAAAAACGCACTTTCGCATCGATCTAAACTATGCAAAAATTAAAAAATATTGAAATTCCTGTAAACAGCAACCGTTGAAAATTCAACTTTTGACTTTTGTTTGAGTGACATTTTATTATTTTTATTTATTATACATTAGGGAGGAAAGTATGACAAAAAATGTCAAAGTATCGATATATCTGTTCAAAATATCGGTCTATGTTCATCTATCAAAAACATTTGAAAAACAATATTTTTTCAAACATACTATGTTCTCCAACAGAGTATTATGATCCTTGGTTGTCACCATTGAATAAATTAAATTAAATTAAATCATTTATTTTCAGACCGTGGTCCATAATTGTTAGTACAACTTAAGAATTATGTTAGTAAAAGAGAGACATATACACATAGATATAACGACTTACATAAAAATAATAAATCGTGGAGATGGATGTAATCAGCGATACATATGATATTAAAATAATATCGCTGATCACACTCATTTCTCCGTATGCAGCCGAATAGCCCGCAACAAAATTGGGCAATCTATTCGGTCTGCCACAACGCTAAGGATACTGTTGGTGCTGCCTCGGACCCTGCCTAGCATCGAGGCCGCTCGTTTTCTAAGGATGGCATGAAAGCCATCAGTCCGAGCCTCAGCAAACATGCCTGACGCGCTGCAGTACCTTGGCAGCCCCAACAACATCCTAAAAGCGTTGTTATACTGCACGCGCAGTGCATTGATTGTCTTCTGCGTATATCTCACCCACAGACTGCACGTGTAAAAAGACTGGCAAAACGCCTTGAAAAGATGAATCTTAACATCCTTATTACATCGTGCGAATCTGCGAGCCAACATATTGCTTATACAGCCAACGCCCTACGCTCCCTCTCAATATCCGCTATTACGCCGTATTTACGAATTCGAACTTTAATCTAGGACAACAAGAACCTTTAAACAGAAGGAAATAGACTCTATGTACCGTTGCAATACCAACCACAAAAAAATTATGGTCTGCTTAAAATACACAAGTCCAACGTGCCAGTACGGCCAATCGTAAGTCAAATTACCTAACAACCACTTGTGGGAAACACACCGTCTTTTGTGAAAGACTCACGAGACTTCGTCCACATTATGAAATGCCTGAAACTGGAAACGAATGAGACGATGGTGAGTTTTGACGTGGAGTCGCTTTTCACCAATGTTCCGATGAAGGACTGCTTGGACGTCGTCAAAGATAAACTAGGCGACAGCGAGATGTCGTTCCGCTGTATAGATCTGCTAAAAAATTGTTTAGATGACAATTATTTCCTCTTAGAAAGGTCAATGGATTGTCATTGCGAGCCTATTTAGACTCGCCCCCTATTACATGGGACTATAACTTAACTGGCGAAATGTGGGTGTACTATTACACATCTGCCTATCCCTTCGGGGAAATGAAGGCGTGATGTTATGTTATGTTTTTTTTTATTTTTATTTTTTTTTATAATTTGAAATGCATGGTCTGATTATTCTTTATGTAGAAATAAAATAAAATCACATTGCATCGAAAAAATACTAGAATAAGGTAAATTCGTTGCCGCCAAGACGAGACGAAGGTACAACAGACTGAATAAAAAATATTTATATCAAATCTTTGAGTGAATGGTTGTAGTATTGCCGTACCTTTAATGTTGGGTTATTCATTAGGAACTAGATGGTAATATTGCCAAAAAGAAATAACTCTTAGTTGGAAAAATATTAGGCATATTCATGAGGTACTCCACATTCACTTCGCTTGGGTACTACTAGTACCCATGGCCACTTTGATGCAAAACACGTTTGGGTACTACTAGTACCCAAGGTCACTCGAGTGGATAAGTTATGTTGTTATTTCCTCTTCAAAGGCCAATACTACCTTCAGATTGATGGCGTTGCAATGGGCAGTCCTGTAGCCCCAGTACTTGCTAAATATCTGGATAGAACATTTTGAATAGAAGGCACTAAGAACCGACCCCAATATCATTAAGACCTGGAAGTGCTATGTGGATGTCATTTTCTGCATCATCAGAGAAAGTTTTTTTTACCATTGCCACTCGAAAAAGAGCATTTTATTCATCAATAACAGTGAATAATACTCTCTTTTACTCACAAGTGAGTAAAAACATTTTGAATTTGGAATAAGCACGAATTATGTACAAGAAATGAATAAAGCGTGCTGAATGTACGTACTGGCTGGCTGAATGGAGCTATCAAATTTAAATTAAGAAAATATAAATACTACAGGTTGGCTAGTTGAAGGAGGATGTTTAGACTTGTTCTCGTTCCAAATATGTATAAAAATTGTATCTTAATATTTGAAATAATTAATTATTATACTTTATTGTACACACAAATACACATTACACTTTTTTTTAAATCTTTAAATACTTACTTGTAAACAAACAAATTCCCTCCGTGTGTCGTGTGTAGAGATGGCCGTTTTACGCTTTGCTTGATGCTTTTATTTATTTTTATCGACATTTATCGATATTTTTAGTCACTCCATACATCCCTAGAATACCATAGAGTAGGGGTGTGTTCAGTATTATCGTCCGTCGACGCCCGAAGCGTACTTTGGTTGTTCAGTTACTCAGAGTGATCAAAGAAACCACATCAAACCTATAAAAACTTTGCATACAAACGAACGCCCAAGGAATTCTCCGAGCGTCGTCCGACGACGTCGGACGATTTAACTAAACGTAGTGGTTATATTCTCTTTGGATTTAACTGAATGCGGCCTACCTAGGTATACCATCGAGAAAAGAAGCTTTCACGTTCCATTTCACGCCTTCTGTGAATCCAACCATTATTCTAAAAGGGTTTTGTTTGGATTTTATTTTGTCATCATAGAAAATGTAATTTCATCTTATAATTTTAAAATAAATAAATATTTTTTTACAACTTTATAATCAAAATATATTATGAAATAAATAGTCATAAAAACTGTTTTTGTAAATTTTCCATACTTTGGAACGCAATATATTGATTTGAATTTGGGTCCTATTGTTTGACGTTTTGAATTATTTTGTTCTGTTTCGGTTATTCTTAATTAATATATTTTAGTTTTATCAAAATGGATTACAGTAGTACGGGTGCAATGAGGAGTCCTTTTTCACCAAGAGTGAGGCAGTCCATCACAGGGCGAAGGCCCATTGGGCTGTCATCATCTAAAAAGAATCAAAGGTTTGTACATCATAACCTATACTACTTATTCGAATTCCTGTGTAATGTGGAGAATTGCTAATGTATTATGTTCTTTACAGTAAATTTATGCAGTCTCCGGGCGAGCAAGCTGGTGATGTTGTATACAAGACTCCAGTAACCACAATAGAAACTTATGGAATGCCCCTCCCTGTAATGGTCACAGAAGCCCTTACATTTGGTAAGAACACCTTCAATGGTCATAATTTAATTCTTAACATTTTAGGATTCTAATCCAAATAATCCTTATTCGAAGTATCCTCATTACAAGGTAAACTTCAATAACATACACATAAAGCTGATCTGGTTGTGCTGTTCTACGAGGATGGGGCACAGGTTAGATGCTAATTTGTGTCATAAGTTTTGCTTTGCTTATAATTTTAATGTAGAGTATCATTTCAATAAGTATTAAAAAGTGAAATGCCTGTAACTCACAATCATCAATCATTCTGCTGGATCCAGCGGCTTGATACTGTGGCATGACAGTCTGTAGATTGTTCTGTCAAATAGAATGTCCTTCCAAAAATTTCACCCATACCCCATCAAGCCTATTTGATCCTGCCGCCGCTGACAGTGGCATGGTCATGAGTTGCCTGCATAAGCTTTTTGTCTTAATTTTAATTTGTTTCTATGGACTTCTTTCAATGTTTTTTTATTTTTTTTGGTGTTTAAAGTTCTGTCCTGCGATCGGTCTGTCGACCATAAGCAGACGTTTTATGGGGTGTTGTGTGTAAGGCATACCCAACCAGTGTTGAGTTGCCCTCATGTTAGACAACTATACGGTCCTATGGTTAAATAGGCAAGGAGTCCCAGATGTGTTGTCGCCTAAGCCGTCGTTTAGGCAATGGATCACTCAAGACTTTGGCAAGCTGGTTTTTGTGTGTTGAAATCCTCTCTTTGTAGGACTTGATTATGTGATCGACTTCCTCTTTTACAGAAGGCATTTCCAAGTACTCATACATTTCAGCGCATTTTGTGAACCATGGTGGATTTGTAATTGTCCTTAAAACACTGTTTTGGAATCTTTGCAAGATTTCTATATTGCTGGTTTTTGCTGAGCCCCAGATTTGTATCCCATAGGTCCATACTGGTTTAAGAATTGCTTTATATATCAGTACTTTATTATTTAGTGAAAGTTTAGATTTTCTACCCAGTAGCCATTGCATTGAACGAAATCTGTGGTTTAATACATCACATTTTTTTTGAATATGGTATTTCCATGTTTGTCTGCGGTCAAGATGAAATCCAAGATACTTCACAACAGTCTGGTGTGGGAGTGTATCTTCGCCTAGTTTGACTGTAGGACAATCTCCATGTCTCAGTGTAAATGTAATGTGGTTTGATTTTGAAGCACTAGCCTTGATACGCCAACTGGACATCCATTTGTGTATTTTGTCTAGATGTTTTTGTAGTGTTTTTGATGCCTCTTCTGGATCTTTACTGGATGAGAGCGCGGCAGTATCATCATCATTTCAATGTTTTTAAGGTAATTTATTGTACTATGAAACTAGTCAGCTTAAATTGTTCCTAGTTCCTTAAGTCTTGAATCTCACACAGATGCCATCTTGCATTGGTGTATCACCTGAGGGTACAGTACGCTACTGGCCATCCGTTGGCCAGGAAGGGGTGTATGTGGATGTCTCTTGTGAGCTGGCTGGCCAGGAATGTGAGAAGCTAGGAGACTATACTCTGGAAGGATTGGTGTTAGCGACTACAACCTGCACAGTGGTACTACTCAACCCCACTGTTGTTGGTAAGTAATTCTATAATATACCTACTTTGGGCTTAGATGTATACAATAAGTTGTGTGAGCTAGGACTGCTAGGAGCACAAAAATAACAGAACCTGCCAGCACTCTCTTAACACTATAAAACATAGCTTAACAATGTTGCTACTTCACATCTGTATTTTGCAAGTGAAGGGATTTGTTAAAACCAATGTCACTGATAGTATACTGACTGCCAGACTTTTCCATCATGAAATTTTGGATGGAGTGACTCTTTTAATTTACTTAGATTAAAAAGGTAAAGACAAAAAAAGCTTCGATTTTGTTCATTAAGTGAAAAATAAACATAAATATACAAAATAAAAAACTTTTTTTTTTATTAAAAACAAATACCTACAATCTGAAGCAGTCATGCATAAAAAATGAGTGACTGAAAATCAAAAGTCACATCATTTGATTAATAACATACAATTTGCCTATAGACGGTCGTGCGACGGTGACGTGTCGCACTCTGCGGCCGCCCAGTGGTTGGCTCGGTGGCATCGGGCGCCGCGTGTCGCTGCTGTTCTTCGGATCGATGCCTGCACATGCTGACACGGTGAGGTCTTAATTTATTGCTATTGATTCATGAATGTGTTACAACTTGCATTAGGTGACCCTATTTAGTTTGTGTTCAAAAAAATAAAAATAAAAGAACAAAATCAAAATAGTTGATTTGGATAAAACATGTGGCTTTTCTGGCAGGGCCACCATGACCGATTCCAATTCTAATTGAATAGAGAAATGGTTGCTAATTAGTCAAAACTAGTCATAAAATATGGGAATTAGTCGGTCCATGGTTTTTAAATTATTGAGGTAGTTTGGTGGCAGAACAGATCCTATCTGGCTGGGCCACTGCTATATCTTGACAACCAAAGCACCTCGCGAAGAACTGTATGCACACAAAAAAAGTCGCTAATTACTCGAAACTAGTCGCAAAATTATAGAACTGGTTGGATCTTGGTTAAAAAGATATAAGGGTAATCTAGTGGCCCAGTCAGAATGGACTCGGCCACTGCTATATCTTGACAACCAAAGCACCTAGCGAAGAACTGTTTGTATGTAGAGTTACTCGTAAATTAGTCGAAACTAGTCGCAAAATTACAGAATTACCTTGGTTAAAAAGATATTGGAGAATACATTTGTGTCCTTATATTGGTACAGTTGAGTAGAAAAGTGTTTTCAGCACACTTACTCATCATGGGTCTGGGCTATGTATCTAACGCGAATGATCCAAAAAGCGCCACTTATCATTAACATTGCATAGGACAACCAGTCTCAAATTATTTATTCTGTAATAATTATGTCGTCGCCGCCTTAACTGATCTCGATAGTCACAACGGGAATAAAATGTCTAATATTATTTTTGCCGTCAGTCCACTGGTGGGGGGGGGGCAACGGAAATAATACAGGGCGTCCCACGGATGAAAAGTAAAGGCCACATGGAGGAAAAGTACCTTGAATTTTGTAGATGGATCATTTTACTGAAAGAAGAAATTATTTGAATTTAAAAAACAATTTAAACTGCATTCATATTTTATTATTATTATTATTCATAGATATTTAAATAATTACATGGATGAACCGGGAATCTAACCCGTTACATGAGAAAAATAATCACCCTGTAGCTTTATCATACCGATCGAAAGGCTTCATCATAAGGATTAACATAATCAGCCCATTACTGTCCCACTGCTGGGCACGGGTCTCTTCTCAGTATGAGAAGGTTAAGGCCTTAGACCACCACGTTGGCCTAGTGTGGGTTGGTGGACTACACACACCATCGAGAACTGTATGGAGCAATCTCTGGTGTGCAGGTTTCCTCACGATGTTTTCCTTCACCGTTAAAGCAAGCGATAATCAAATTCTGATCTGCACATGAATCCGAAAAGTCAGAGGTGCGGGCCGGGATCGAACTTGCACCCTCCTGCATTGAAGGCAAGCGTTCAACTACTAGGCTATCGCTGCTTTTTTCATAAGGATTATTTTTTGCTAAATAACATAGTGTCACAAATAAACGGAAGACCCATGAATTTTATCATCCACTCATGTCTTTCGGTGACATCAAAACTTTTCTTTTCACAATTATTTATATCTTTAGATATCGCTTCAATTGCATAAATCCGTTAAACATAGTAATATAATTAGAAAAAACTATGATAACTTTGTTATTTACCAAATTACGTTTTCCAACATAATTATACCACAGCATAATCAAAAACTTGGTAGTTTTGACCACTGGTGTGGTCCATCGCCTTTGAAGTCGCGCAAAATGGCGCTTCCCTCTTTTTCTGACATTACGTCATACCGCAGGGTTGTCACACCTATATTTAATTTATTTTCTTTAAGAAAGAAAGAAAGAAAAACTAAAATAAAACATCGTGGCGTGCGTTTGGTAACGCTCGATAGATGCAAAGCTTCTACGCATTTACAAACGTGGATAGAGAATGTACGCGTGCAGAGTTAGTCAAAATTTTTGATAATCCCAAACTCTCATACAGCCCATTATAGACTATGCTGACGCCTGCTATTTGGATGCCACTGAGGAGCTTTTAAATAAACTTGAGAGGTTGCAAAATTTGTGTATCCGTTTTGTCTTCAATCTCAGAAAGTACGACCACATCTCTGATTTTCGCAAAACTCTCAAGTGGCTCCCTATTCGTCTTCGCAGGAACACTCGGATATTGTGTCTCCTTTTTAATATTCTACATAATCCGACTTCCCCATCATAGCTGCGGGATCGCTTTTCCTACACTCGTCCTCCTTACGCACCCTGCAGGTCGCATCTTAAAACCATCCTCAATTTTCCATCCCATAAAACTGACTTCTACTCCTACTCCTTATCTGTGCACGCGGTTAGGTTGTGGAACTCGCTTCCGCCCGTGATACGCGACTGTAAAACTGTTTCCACCTTCAAAAAACGTGTAAAAGAGCATTATCTTTCCTCATCCACATAGGCTGTACGTAATAATGTTATGTATTATGATTTCTATTTTGATATTGTGTAGGTATACCTAGACTATGTTTATTATTTTTATACTATATTAATTTTACGTTATATATTAGGTTATGTATGAGTATATATATATATATATATGTAGGTATATTTATTAGTATTACTTGACACACTGTGTCTACATCTCTTTGCTTCAAATTTTCCTCTCGCAGGTCTGCTGGAAGAAATTTCTTATAGAAATAAGCAGTGCCTTTGTACTATTGATTTCTATGTACTTTATTATTATTTCTCTGTGTGTGCATAAATTTAATAAATAAAAAAATAAAATAAAAATAATGATAGGACTTGATGAAATCTTGACAAATAAAGGGTCCAAACTTTTGATGGTCATATCTCCTAAACCATAGGTATTAGACCCATCGTTTTGGCACTCAAATGAAAGAGCTTGACAAGCTCTACACAAATAAATAGTCAAAATCTGAAGTATTAATCTGTTTGTATTAATCTGAAGTCAAACTTGAAAAAGTGGTCGCCATTTTGAACTTTGTTGTTTTTCAACCAACCGCTTTCAAAATCGATAACTTTCGGTCTTACCAGAAAAATAATTTAAAACAAGTGTCCAATGCCTTAAACAGCTAAACAGCTGGACAGTGTTTAAATATTAAATACACGTTGAGCGGGTTTTTTATTTATTTTACCACTTTATTTTTCCATGGATAAACTCTTTTTAAATTAGGTTATTGTTTATTACATCAAATTTATTCAAATAATGTGAGTATAATGTAGGTTAATGTCAGAAATAAACAAGAGTTTAAAAGTGAGTATATTGCCTTTAGAAATAAACGTAAAAAGAGTTGCCATAGTATGTAGAAGCTGACCTGTCCCGACAGACGGCACCCGTTCACGAGCATGACGCGAGCATCAGCCATCGCTTAACTCAACCATATTGAAGGGATATCCTTCAGGAATACATCTTTTATCCCCAACTAGGGGTTCTAGGTTCCGGCAAGACGCTCTACGTTCCGGCCAATCTTCTAAGTTCCGGCCAGAGTTCTACGTTCCAGCCAGAATCCTCGACATACCGGTCACGTCCCGGCTAACTGCTGACTGCTGACACGTATCGTGCCTGACCCCGCTGCAAACACGAGGCAGCGTTTACCTGCGGTCCTGCTGCGCGCCTGCCCGTACCATCCACGTGGCGGAGACAAGGGACGGTACCCTTTCCATCTTCCTTCCAAAGGGCGCGAACGCTCAGTTAGTGATAGCCTTACCCGCGACCTAGCAGAGTTTTCTAACATAAAATAAATGTATTAAATCTTCGAGCGAGGCCTTTAAATCATCTATACACACTACCCTATCTGTCACTGTGGTACCTAGCACCTTACCTAATTTTGCTAACGGACTGCGCAGGCTACCTGTGGTGTGCAGCCTATAACCGATACACGGGCCACTTCTCCAAATGAGAAGGTTAAGGCCTTAGTCCACTACACTGGCCTACTGCGGGTTTGTGGACTACACACACCATCGAGAATTGTATGGAGCACTCTCAGGTGTGCAGGTTCCCTCAAGATGTTTTCCTTCACCGTTAAAGTAAGTGATAATCAAATTCTGATCCGCATATGGATTCAAGAGGCTAGTGGTGCGGTTTTTAAATACTTACATATAATACATAAGAAACACCCAGACCAACACTAACACTCATGTTCATCACACAAATATTTGTATCCTGTGGGAATCGAACCCACGACCTCGTGATCAGCAGTCCGACACTCGAACCACTAGACCACAGACGTCGTCAAAAATCCTAGCAGAAGACTGACATTAGCCAAAATACCATTAGTTGATAACTTAAATGTCTTAGAAAAAAAATATACATAGGTACCTAGGTAAAAAAACACAAGCAAACAAAATATCTTGGCATACCAACGCAATTGCACGGTCGACGACATCTACGTCATAAATTGCGAAGTTTAAACGCTACACTGAGCGTTTATACTGCTAGAAAATGGCAAGTGACATCACAGAATTATGATACTCCTCAAATGCTAAGTGTCGTGATATTTCATAACTGCATTCTGTAATATTTTTGCCAACAAAAAAAAGTAGACGACAATTGGTTAAGTTACTACTTATTTTGTGATGCAAGTATCTTATAACAGAATTTTCTTCTTTGCAGAGAGCAAACGAGCAACTGGGACACCTGATGGTAAGCAATCACCGCCGCCCATCGCCCATGGACATCCATTACACCATGGGAACCGATGCGTTGCGTGTTTTGTTAAGAAGACATAATAATAGGCTCTTTTCTTGAAGGCACCCGTGTCGAATTTGTTCGGGAAAACTGCTACAGACTAAAGGAAATCTAAGAAAATAGCCTCAATAGTTCCTTTCCATTCCTTCGAGAATCTTAATCTCTGCTTATAGACATGTCTAGTCTACGATCTATACCCTCACAGTCACGCTTTCGAAAACAGTGTTACCAAAAGAAAGACCGATTTTCCACAAGTGTGTTAACTGACCACAGAAATAGATAGAATGGAAAAGAAGGCAGGGCATTTCAAAACCATTCTCAGTACGCCTTATGACTTGTTTCTGTAAATACTGTAAGAAAAACGCGCAAAAACGCCTTATTGCGCTGTTTCTAACTGCAGAAACAAAAGCTGTAAAGTACATTTGATTAAAAATGACGTCAGTATGGGAGGCGTAGTTTGTTGGAAAGTTGCCACGCACGAATCGCAAGTAAAATTGTGATTACAACCATTCTATCTATCTCTTTCCGTGTGACTGACCCACATTCGTAAATTAAACACTTCGCAACTATTCACTCATTCAATTTTCCACACACAACCTAAGCAATCATCAGTCCAATAAATCACCGTCCATAATACCTACTCCAGCCGAAATTATACTTACGTAAATCATAAAAAATGTCTGGAGCGGTCATCAGGCGTTCAGGCGTAGATAGTGGAGGACTAGCCCGCATCAATCAAACTTAGTGTCGGCCGCTCCGGGTGGAAGGCGCCGCTGATACCGAAACCGAGCTAGGGATTTTTCAGTATGGTGACTTTAAAGATTGGAATTATTTTTGTCGTGTGATATAATTGTGGTATGTTTTTTTTTTATATCATAGTATAGCGAAACGAGCTAAAGGCCTACCTGATGTTAAGCGGTTACCTTTGCCCATAACAACTGCAATACCACCTAGGATGTTGCCTAAATGGTACCGCAAGTCGGTTCGCCAAACTGAGACATGAAGATGGAAAGTCTCATGTGATTGTAATTTCACCGGCACCCTTCAGACTGAAACACAACAATGCAAGCATCACTCGGAGAAGTAGGTGCGGTGGTAGTACTTCCCCGGACGAGCTCTTTCACAAAGGAGCTCTACTCTAGTTGCAGTTTCTGTGGAGTTAAGTGAGTAAGATGTAAAATAGTGTAAGTAAATGATAGTTATTGATCATTTATTTATTGGATTACTAATGCTATTTATTTTCAAGTAAGGAAGAAACAAACTTAAATAATTTACATCAGATAGTTATAATACGAGCTTATTTTAATTAAAATTAGTGAGTAAAGTTTAGTTAGAACCAGTTCTCATTATCAGAATTGACTGTATGATAGGTACACAAAGTTATGTAAGCGATGACAATACATTATAACAGTGCCAGTGAACTGATCTGATTATGGATACGGGAGATAGACAGCGGAACTCCTCAATGAAAACAGTAAATTGATATTGTATTTTGACTCATTTTGATCACCTTACATTATAGAATCCGTGTTTTATAAAGACTTGTCTTGAAAAACAATTGTTTAAAAAGAAAAGTTATACCATAAACCGGTTGGAGACGCTATATACTTCTAGTAGCAGCTACGGGTTTGCGGCTACGGTAGCTACGGCGTAGTCCCATGTTCGTTTCGCCTGTGATTTCTTGTTCAGAGTTTTTATTTGTTTTTACACCAAAACCTTGTTAAGATACCCACATGTATTTGTTCCGTGTTTTTAACCGACGAAAAAAAGGAGGAGGTTCTCAATTCGACGCGTATATATATATATTTTTTTTTTTTTTTTTTTTTTTATGTATAAAACAACATAACATAACTTTTTACAGAGTGGTCCGATTTTGATGATTCTTTTTTAATGGATAGGGTATATCTCGAAGTTGGTCCCGTTTAAATTTCAAAATCAAAATCCACCCCTAAGGGTAGTAAAACAGTGGATGAGTGTTGTTCACCCACTGAATTCTTACCTGTTAACCGATTCTGTTGAAACTTGACACAAATAAATATAGTTCTATACACTACGACATAATGGAGACCTGGAGTTAGATTTTAACCACACAAAAATTAAAAATGAAACTTTTTAACAAAAAATTGAACCGACGAAAACAGAAACTGAAAAGCAAAAAATAACTAATTATGAGTCGATGCCAAACAACCAATCAACGAAGATCATTAAATTACTTTAAATAAATAATAAAAACAACGTCACATGAAATACAACGTGAAATTTTCAACGATAAACAATAACTTTCCAAAAATGCGTTCTCCGCTCGGCCATTTGCAACTTACACGCACTTTGCTTGTTTAAAGTTCGTTTGGCGCCGACTCATAATTAGTTATTTTTCGCTTTTCAGTTTCTGTTTTCGTCGGTTCAATTTTTTGTTAAAATTTTTTATTCTTAAATTGTTTGGTAATTTTGTGCGTCACTGTTGACGCTAATAAATATTGTTTTCTTTCTTTTCTTCTTTACATGCACATTATGTGTGAAGCTTTACACTGGTAGAATTTCAAAGTCAAAGGTTTTTATTTCGAATAAGCATTTACATGCAATTTCAAAACGTTAATTTTATTATGAATCTAGTTGCACGGTTCCAAAAAGTTGGTCTCATGGTGAAGATCGGGCAAGAAACTCCATGGATATACTCTTTTCAAATAATAATAGTACGGTCTACCGCACGTCAGTGGTAACACTTTGACATTAGCAGCATTTTTATTTCGTAAGCAATAAGGGCGGTTTTCGAATTGAAGTGTTACCACTGTCATGCAGTCGACTGTACAATGATTTGTTACATGACTAGTGATGGGTCGAGGGTTTAAACCCAAAAGGCATAAATGGGCATAAACTGGGCGAATAGGGCAAAAACTAATTTACGCCCAAATAAACGCCCAATTGCTGGGCAGAAAAAATCTTCTACATTAAATATATGTTTCTTGTAGGAAAAAAAAAATAGTTTTTGGAAATAATATTAATCTAAGCTATTTTCATGTCAAACGTTTAATTGTGAAGCTTTAGAATCTTTCGAAAATGTTGTATTTTATGAAAATCTTTCACTGCGTCGAAAAATGGCCCTGGTGGAGGCACTGGTTTACCAAGCCGCAAAGGATGTTGTCGCGGTAGGCTTCGTTGCAAATGTCGAAAGTGAAACCGTCCGCTCCCGGTGCCTTGTTGTTTGGAGCTCGAAGGAGTCTGTCAACAGTGGCGGTGCTAATTTTGCTGGTTATGCGGTGAACTTTTTCCAGATTTCCTCGAGTTTCTGGCTCGTGCAGAACTCTAGCCATTATTAATTGCCTCCTAGGTGGCCTCTTTGTAATCCGTCTTCGCTTTTAAATATTCCTCGACTCCAAGCCTACGCCTGGGGTTGGCCATATGGATTTTCCGGCATAATAGGATGACTCCCTCTCTTTTAGCAGTCAACTCCGTGGTCCACCAGCAGTTTGTCTTAAGCTGCGCATCTCTCATGGCTGGAATAGCTTCCTTGCATGCCCGGGTGACAGAGTCCTCACAGCAATTCACTACCGCATCTACATCCTCGCAATTCTCCAAGTTGTGATCCGCTGTGATACGATGCCCATACGTGCCAACTGTTCCTTAAGCACGTCTCTAAACTCACTCCAGCGAGCCTTCCTGGTGTTTTACATCCTGCTGATTTTACGTGGTGCAGTGGTAGTTCCAGCCCGGATCTCCGGCTGGAACCTTATTGCCCTGTGTTCCGAGAGTGTTACGAAGTCAGAGTCAAGTCGCCACTCCATCACCTTGTGCAGAGTCCTTGCGGTGCAGGCTGCGATGTTTACTATACTCGTGTAGGGGTTCGCATTCCGGAGCCGGTAGAAAGTGGGCTCAGTTTCCTCATTGAGGCATCCAGCCCTGCCAGAGCCTTAATAACCGCTATTTCCCTACTGTCCTCCATCTCACAGCCCCACCAGGGTCTGCGGCGTTGACATCTCCAGCTAGGATGATCTAAGCCACGTTGAGATCCTCCGCTGTTTTCCTCGCTCTGTCCAGGTAGGCGCTAATATCAGCATTGGGTTTGAAGTACATGTTGATAAGCCCAAGCTTAAAGTTGCATAACTTTATCACCACGCCCACTACATTATTAGTGACAAGATCAGGGTTCTCTATTACTTCAAGCCCCTTATTGACCACCAACACCGCAGCCTTGACCAGATCGTTGATCAGACTCGAGAAAGTTTCCGACTGCAGAACCTTATGTTCCGCAGTCAGGTACCCTTTGGAGCCGACATACGGTTCTTGTAAGAGCAGCACCGATGTATTCGTGGCGATAGCCTCGTTGAGGCTCTCTTTGGTTGCACTAGGCCATGGTTTAGGTTCGCCTGAACAAAACCTTTGCGTTTACGCACTTTGTGCTTTTGCAAAAGCTTCTGTCTTGAAGTGTCCTACACGCACAAAAATTTAGAAAATTCCAACTCAGCGGGTCGTATTGTACAGTTGAGTCCGTGTCCCGGACGAGTCGAGTTGGAGTGGGGTGCCGGGCGGACAAACACCGTGCCGTCTGTCGCCTGCGCTGCGCACAATCCGCCCGCGCCCCTTGCTACACAATAATGATGTTGAAATTATGAACATTACCACTAAAACAAATCTTTATGAAGTTAAAACAGAAATTAGTTAAGAAAATTGTTAAAAGTTTAGGGATGTTTTGGTTTTTTAAATTGCAATTACCTTTAGTCCTCCAAAAAGTTATTTTCGTAAAGTAATCACAACCATTTTAACCAAAAATTATTAATAATTTATCATTTTAAAAGTATAAAGTAAATACCCTGACATGTGGGCATTTACTGGGCAGAAACGGACAGATATTGGGCCTTTATTCAATCTGCCCTAAATGCCGCGGCATCCCAGCGGCAAACCCATCACTATACATGACTAATTGGAAATAATTCTGTCCATCCTAAGGTTGCCTGGAAGAAATCGCTGATCGTGATAAGGCCGCCATTTGTACAATAGTTTAAATGCATATTCAATGTAATGTTTTTATGGTGTACAATAAAGCATATATAAATAAATAAATAATGTAGGTTAATGACTGAGACAAATTCACTGAAGTAAACTAATTAAAGATTAATAATGATTTTTAAGTTTTGGCTCGACCATGGTAGGAGGGAACCCAACGATCCGATACTCTATGCCATTAATAGCTACATTATCTTAACATTTACAGCGTTCAATTAAAAAAAAAAATTTTAATAAGAAACTTTAATGTCAAAACAATTAAGAAACCTCAAACCAGAAACCTGGTAGGTATGTACCTACGTAATAAATGATGAAATCCCAAAACGGGCATAAACCAATAAAACAGTCACAGTACGCGGTGCCCCTACACTGAGCAATAAATTTCATTACGTCATAGTATTTGGCGAATTTTTATCGGCTCAAGTATTGGGACGGGACGACAGATCGCCAGCTCTGCACAACCGCCATCCTCGTCAGTTTTGATCGCTTGAAGATTATATTCATGTCATGTACTGAATACGCAGCACACGTCTGTACCCTTCAAAAGTCGAAGATCTGATGAAATTGCTGATTTTGGGTTAATATTTTCGCTGAGCGGGTTCAGCCTATATAACGTAAGTATGGTTGTCGATCGCAACATGCTATGTGTAAGTTTTCTTAATCTTGTTGCAACCTAAAAAACCCTAGCCCAGCCTGAAAGTAGTCGCACATAGGATTGTAGTTTGCTCATTCCACTAAATGTATTTCGTTGAAAAAAAGCTCTATATTATCTAAATCTAAGACTAATGTGTACCAAACAGGAGTAGGATTTTTAGGACATCTTAGGTTGAGCCAAAATACCGCAGTGTCAGTGTCTCAAGACTCAAGTGTCTCAAGCCTTTGACCAGTGTGTTGCCAGTAATATTACTTACGGCACTGAAACGGTCGCTCACAATTTGGGAAGCGCAGGACCGGTCGTTGTGGCGATGCTTGGGGGAGGCCTATGTCCAGCAGTGGACGTCTTTCGGCTGAAATAATGATGATGATGTTGATCACGCAAAAAACTTAAGCTTTAATGTAGCCTCAAATTGAAAGCGCATGGTAGGCATTCGTATGTACAAAACAAGAACAAATGAATTCAAATCAATTAAATTCTTGAGACAAAGGTGTTTACCTTTCAGGTGTACAGTGAACTGCAGAAACTGCAGAATATATATTGCGCAGCGGACATCGGAAACACTCGTGTTATAGGTACCTACATTACAAAACCGATTGACAATCGATTTTATAATGTACAATACGAATGTTTTCGATGTTTGCCGATGCATAATATTTATTCTGCAGTACTGTAGGTATCTGCTTACATAATTCCATTTGATCCGGTATAATATCCACTGCAAACATATTACATTTCCCAACAAGTAAAGCACCTCACAAAACAATGTTTATCCAACTTACAAAAGGGCAGTGCAATAATTTTATTGATGTAAAAGTCGCTCCCATAAGTAAGTAAGTAAGTAGTAGTAAGTAGTAGCAGATACGTATCAGATTAAATAAAAATCGATACGACTCATTTCCTTAATAGCACTGTAGTCGTGTTGGAACTCCGCCGAGATCCAATCGCTAATTAAACCTAAAGATGTACCTTTCGCCGAGTTGACTCCTAGCTCGGGACTGGGTCTTGCTCTGTCTCCCACGTAAAATTCCAGATGTATCTGTCGCTCAATCTAGTACTTAAGTTGACCTGTACTCATACGTTTATAAATAAAATTAATGATTTGATTTAGTTTCGCTGAAAGCCGCAACTTTTCCGCATCATAAATGAGAACGCGGTGTATACGGGATCGGAGAGCTGTATATCGCAAACAATATCACGCCCCAAATTAATTTAATCTCATCGGTAACAGTAAATTGTGAACTCCAGATGTACTTTGTAAACAACACTAATCAGAAGTTTTTGATATTCAGCGCAGCACCGCCGCAGACAACGCCGCGACAAGCTTAATGAGTATTCATCTGCGGAGTTAGCGCGAACCCACGGGGACATGAAAGTATCGCTTGAATAAACGTTTAACTTGGGAGATTGGAGCTGTTATTCCGCTAGATGCACAGGACACCGCACATAAATAGATAGATAGAATGGTTGTAATCACAATTTTACTTACGATTCATGCGTGGCAACTTTCGAACAAACTACGCCTCCAATATTGACGTTATAAATTTTTTTAAATTAACTTTAATCAAATGGTACTTTACAGCTTTTGTTTCTGCAGTCAGAAACAGCTCAATAAGGCATGATTGCGGGTTTTTGTTACAGTATTTACAGAAACAAGTCATAAGGCGTACTGAGAAAGGCTTTGATATGCCCTGCAGTCTGGTGCAGTGTTGGCACGCGCGCTCCGCCCAATTTTCCATTCTATCTATTTCTGTGGTTCACCGCTATGAATTCTTACAACGCTAACGTTCAGCGAAGCAGTTTTATTGCACTACCAATAAAGTATAAAATGGCATGTAATATCGCAACGTCTCTCGGCACACGATCAATTCCAGATATTAAAGCCACGGCTTCGAATAGTAAAAGTTTTATTTCCCGCGAGGTGAGAGCTGAGCCGACCTATGAGCAATGTTTATAGTGCACACGTAATAGAATTTTTACCCCGCGATGAATGTTCCTTCTCTAGAGTTGCTCCATTGTTGGTATTCTCGGGGCACCCCTCTATAATGTTAGTCAGCGAGTGTTCGCGATGTTTTACATAATATTATAGTGTAAAGTATTTATGTTGTAAAGCGTGGCTCGCGCTTGTAGGTACGATAAGTTCGTAGAATAGGATAAGCGCATTAGTTTCATATTCAACGATCGTGTAAAGCTAAAGCACGCTTCGTCTGAACGATATTGATATTGATCTGTTAGGTATTTATATTCGATTCTCACTTAAATTTCAAAACTTTAAACAAACGTAGGCAATCTTCTTGGTAATGAAGATTAACGTGTACGGAGCCCGCATGTGAACTTCGGTCACGATGCAGTTTAGGGTCATTCCCAATAACTTTGGCTGCCTTCCTTTGGGTTTCCCCGGATTGGTCCTAGTTTCGATGGGCATCAGACGAGTCCGGGGGGTTATCAAGAAGTGTACAGTTGATACCCGAACGTTTGTCGTGTTGGTAAAAACTCACATTTCATTAACTTATTGTTTTGGGGAAAGACCTGGTTTCGCCGAAATATCAGGGGTTTTCTAACAAAACTTTACCAACCAACCACCGGTTTTTTAAACCTTAGGTTACATAATCAAGCTCCCCCTGATATCTACGGGTAGCTCCAAGTAGCAGCGACAATAAAACAAACGATGTGGCTAACGCGCGACCCGGCCGTAAATACGCGCGGGAGAGGGCCGCGGTAACACCGGCCGGGCGCACACATGTCGCGGACGGAATATGGCGTCACTGCTAGTATTAACTGATCATTAGGACGCTGTAAATAACTGTCTTGTATGCTAAGCGGATTATGATACTTTTCGGTGTATGATAATGGATAAAATGTTTGTATTTTAAATGGGGATTTGAAAATAATATGGCTGTATACAACGAAATATATATACATCGTTGGCTGTATAGGATAATTCAGTACAGGCTGTTTCAGTTTCGTGTGCGGGGTTTGGGTTCGAGAACAGCAGGGCAATTGTGTAACTGCATCGCAATCAACAAAATGACAATTTTGACGTTTGAATCCGGGAAAATGATACAATTCGTAACTACAAAACTGTTGATTACGATGTCGGAGGGATTCATCATGAAATTGAATGACAGTGTACTTGCATAACGAAACGTGATCTAAAAAACATGACGTCATTTACCTCGCAATGGATTTCCCTCCTGACGTCATTTACTTCATAATGAAGTCCCTCTATGACGTTACACAATTCCAATGTTTGATTGCGATGTTATCAACATCGACTTAAATTTCACATCAAAATGAAACTGTTAAATGAATTACGCAATTGCCCTGCGGGTTAACAACGACAGCTCTATATATTATTTGATTCACTTCCTTAGGTGAGGTGCCACAGCAATTTCCTGAGCGACGGCCGATTTGCGCGTATCTGTATGTGATCTTTCTGTTTTACGTGTATTATTTATTTATGTTACTTTTGTTATTCCTGGTGGTTTTGTGCATTGTCTTCTTCATAAATACCTTTTCTTTCTTTTTTTAGGTACTGATTATTTTATTCTAATGGTAATATCCCAGCAATATGGGCCGAATAACTGAAGAAGTGAGCCGAGATGCAGAAAGCGGAGGCGAGAGAGACCTGGAGATAGGCAAAGTTAATGATTGATGATGGTAATATTCGGTAATAAACAGCGCCCGAAAAGAAATCCTATGAGAATTTCTGTGACGGTCCGCCATGGGAACATTCTACAGGAAAAATTCGTTCGTTCGTTCGTAAGGAGTCCCTACTCCTTAAAAATTTATCCTGTATACTATAAGGTGATTAAACATGGGCGTATCCGGATTTATACGTTACTTATTTTGAAATTGATTTCTGGTTTGGAATGTCGATACGAAACGATTCATGACTGAAATCGGAATTTAGATACGTTTCGATAAATCGGACGCATGTCCAAAGGTGATATTTTAAAATGAAAACAGTAAATAAGAATACTTGAAACTTTATTCTAGAACTATACACGTATAACTAATTATCTTAACATACTCAGAACAATAGAGTATCAGTCTTGGCTGACATCTTGTAATAACTACTACTTTGTACACAGTATTATGGATAAAGGCCGGAATACACATGCCTAAGAGTATTCCCATCTGTCCCCGAGTGTCTGTCCCCAAATGGAGACAGATGGGAATTCAGTTTTATCTGCCCCTGAAATATATTTTTATTAAAGTGTTTCCCTCGAATGGGGACAGATGGGAATTTTGGTCTCATCTGTCCCCGAACTTATAAATGAGGACGGATGGGGATTAAGTTTTATATGCCACCGATTATTTTTTTAATTTTGTTCTGAAAACCGAGTACTATTTTCGGGGGCAGATAAAACTTTTAATTCCTATCTGTCTCCATTTATAAGTTCGGGGACGATGATACAAAAATTCCCGTCTGCCCCCATTTAGGGACAGAATCATTAATTTAAAAAAAAATCAGGGTCTGTTGAAACTTTTAATTCCCACCTGTCCCCATTTATAAGTTCGGGGACAGATAACTCGAAAATTCCCATCTGTCCCCATTCGAGGACAGACACTCGGGGACAGATAGGAATGTTCCTAAGCCTAGCTTGTATGTGTTTTTTTCAACAGAAACCACATGCAAGCTACAGACACGTCTATCCCCGACCATACGGTGTGTAATGGGACATGCTAACGCAACCTGATACCATGGATTCGGCACATGATATTCAGAGTCCCTCAGCGTTGTTGTCATGTTTTTTTTAAACTGATCACAGCATGGTATCACACTAGCGTTGAGTAAGCGCCAAAAATTTCCGGACGAACAGAATGTACAAAATGATCTGAACAACTAAGATAAATAGGGTGTTTGACAGGTATTGCCAAAAATTATGAAAATTGTACACAACGTAGATTTTAGGTTGAAGATTAACTTTTAATAAGTTATGTTAATTTAAATATATTCTAAATATTTTATTTTTCTGTTTGAAATTTTGAATTTTTAATCTGTTGATCACGTGATACAAAACGTCTTGAGACTTGGCCTCCATTTTGGGTGACGTCATAGTCCTGTACGACGTAGGGCGAGCTAAATGTTGCCATGATCGTAAAAATAAAATGTACCAGTTTTTGAACGAGTAGGTATATTATTAATAATTATATTCATGTTAATTTAGGTTCATTTTTATTTTATTGAGCCAGGTTATGTACTTTATAACTTACTAACAATTAAACTAATCAGCATTTGTAGGTAATTTGAACGTAATTTAAAAGCTTTTGTTTTGTATGTGCGTGATTCAAACACAAACTACAAAACGTTTTAGTCATGTCTCATGTGACAAAAAAAACCGCGTTCCGATTTTTTACTTTTTGTCAAATTAGTACCTTTTTGGTAAGCGTGTAGTACTTTTATGAGAATTCCGGCAACACTGACCGGAACACTGACCGGAACTAGAACAGTGACGTAGGTTGACGATAATGTCACGTGACTTAGCGTTTTAGTGCGAAATTAAAAATGAGAATTTAAAATCGTGATTATTTAATTTTACAAGCATATTTTAGTAATTATTTGTTAATGAATGCTTTAATTGGATGTTTCGCCATCGTTTTACGTACATTTTCAAAAATTGTCAAACACCCTATTAACTTTATCTAGTGTAACATTTAATGTACTTTTTCAAGTTTACGTTAGTATGTACATTACACGCTGTATTGTATTAAACAATATTTAATTTACAAATAACAAAATACTTTATTCGTTAAGAAAATACTACCTATTTAAGGTGAATGCGACGCAGTGACCCGCGATTTCGAAATTTCTTGCGTTTTTGGTAGCTCTATTTTTATTTTACGTTTTATATTGATTTAAATAATGTTTCACGACGACAATCACAATATATCTACTGAATAATACTCATAGAAAACATTAACCTAGCTCTATCAGCTATATTTACTCGATAATATCAATTTACTATCAAATTATCGATTTAAAATTTCACAGGCCACTGCGTCGCAATCACCTTAAGAGTAAAATTGTCATCCCAACAAGACAGTGACTTGCATTATAGGATATCAGCAAGGCACAGCGTGATTTTATTTTATTAGATACACTAGCTGTGTGTGACAGACTTCTTCTTCTATCGTGTCGACATGAGCTACATAATGATAATAGCTCATGCCGTGGGGAAAAAATTAGCCAGTCAGCAGGTTGGTAGCGAGGCTGACTGCCCAGGGCACACACAGACAACCCCCAAAAAAAATCAAAACAAACCAAATCAAATCAATTTGATCTGTTGTCAAATCTCAGGACAGCTCCTGTGATTGGCCGGCAAAAATTTTAACAACCAATCACAACGCTTGACCTGAGATTTGACAGCTGATTAGTAAATTTTTGCGTTGACCAGCCTTTCGGAAACTGGGGGTATATAACTTTAATAAAAAAATATAAAGACATTGAGAGAAAAAAAACATCCACTACAATACACGTAATATTACTGTGCCGCTCTGAATATACGCTTTGGCGAAGGGTCGCGCAGGTACAGACGATAAATAAGTGGGCTCCACTTTACAACACAACCCGCTGAGTTGGGGCTTCATACTTTTTGTGTATGCAAAAGCGCAAAGCGCGATAACGCATAGTTTTCGAAAAAAAACTGAGTTTCAATAATTTCAATCGTTTACATAAAAACTGACACAACTTATAATTAAAAATACTGCCACAGATAATGTAGAAATATGCTCTTTAGTCGTTTCGTTTTACAATTCATCTGACGTTTTACGCATCGGATAAAGTGTTATCGGATTTTAATGATCAATTCAAAATATTAGTGTATTTTAATTTCCAGCTTTATTATCTTTTTAACTTGAAGAAAAAATCTAAAATTTTTCTTTTTAATAAGCATTTTCATGCACTTTCAAAACGTTAAGAATCTAGTTGCACGGTTCCTAAACGTTGGTCCTATGGAGAAGATCCGGCAAGAAACTCCATGGATATACTCTTTTCATGTTAAAGGTCGTCGTCGTCTAAGGACGTCTGCCAGGAAGGCCACATGTGCAGAAAGTATTTACTGCCATACATTCTTGTCTTCTACATAATCTATGGTTACATAACTAATAGTAACAGCAATGTAAAATAGGCTACACTGACGCAGCCCCAGCAAGGTGGACGGGGGCGAAGCTCCCACGCATGGGTTCTGGGGGCAAAGGCCCCCGCAATAAGAAATAAAACTGACGGCAAACAGCTGGTTAGGTTATGTTAGAACTGTGACTATACCACGCCATACACAATTTGCATTCGGTTTGATTGTTTTGACACTTATTTCGAGCCACCCTGAAACCTTCCCTATCTCCCACCAAGTCCCGAAAAAACTTAGATGTATTTTTTTTCTCGAAAAAAATGGGTTTTCACGAGTTGGAATTTCAAAAATACACTAAAAAGAGCATACTCTATCCGAAAAAAATTGCATACAGTTATATTAGACGGGTTGTATTGTAAAGTGCTTGCAATAAGTGTGAGCAGGACGTAAGCAAGCATTGAACGTTAACAAACGACTGAGACAGCGAGAACTTGCGGTCCCCGCCATCTTGTCGTTCAAATGAACAACATATCAAAGTCTTGCCTAATGATTCGGTTACAAAATTTACTACTGCTGAGCTACCTGTTTCGCACTTCACATGAACAGAGTTATTATACGCGTATTGTACTTAGTTTTATGTTTGAGATATAATAAATGCACTTCGATACAACAATCAAATCAAACTGAACACAATATCGTGTTAACCACGTTTATGAACAAATAAACTAAAGCTACGTCTCCTGTGACCATATTTTTGTTATTTCTAACATTTAACATGTTTTTCTAACAAAACGGGGGCGTGGCCTTGCTGGTTGGCTACATATAATTGGCCTAAACAAAATGTTAGAATGTTTTGTTAGATTTTGGTCGCAGAAGACCCGGCTCAAGAAATACAACTAACTAAATTAATTTGTTTTGCTTCTAACTACTAACGTGATCGATGCCAGCCTTTATTAGCACCCGCTTTTCCTAAAAATCTATTTCGCGTATGTAACATTCATAAAGCACTACTGAGTGCCCAGTATATCTCGGCAGAAGGCGAAATTAGGAAATTAAGTAAAATGTACTATATTTGATATGTTTTACACGACTGCCCAGAAAAGGACTGTAATGTTTTTGGTACCTAATGTTAGTCGGAAGTTTACATACATTTTCTTAAGTAACAATGATCGAAGTTTTTAAACTTTTGCGAATTTCACTCATATTGAATTATGTTTACGGGACTTAAACGTAAATGTCGCGCACAATAAAATCAAAACATAACAATCATTTTGACTAACCTCGACGTTTTGGCCAAGTTGCATTGGCCGTGGTCACGAGCAGACTGAAGTATGCGGGTGGAAAAACCAACCGCGGGTAGTTCGAGAAAACACCCGCCGCCCAAGATGATGACACCCGCATACTTCAGTCTGCTCGTGACCACGGCCAATGCCACTTGGCCGTAACGTCGAGGTTAGTCAAAATGTTTATGTTTTGATTTTATTGTGCGCGACAAGTCCCGTAAACATAGTTCAAAACAATGATCGAAATGTATAAAACAGCATTTTTTTTTTCGGTTGCTTTTGAGACCTGAAGGGTTGGCCACAATATAGTAAAGTTGTTCACAAATATGAGTACCTTACCTACCCTCTTTCCGACTAACCTTATATTTACGTGCAGCGCCTCGAACTGCGATAAAGATATACTGGGAGCACTGTACAACATTTCCAGCATATTGGCAGTGACTTTTGGCATCTTACTTTATACCTTGTTCATTGAAGAGTGTGACCGGATGTCCGGTTCATCGGCGAGTGTTGACGGTTCGTAGCACTGAAGACATGCCGTCCACGAACCGGGTCTTGAATACCACGTTGGCGTTTTGGAACATCCCTTCTTTGAGAGATACTATTATGAACTGGAAAAGAAAATGTTCAATTAGAATTGTAGCCAGAACTAGGTACAGTCGACTGCTGAAAGTGACAACACAAAAATTATAAAACCATCCATACGAAATAAAGGCGCTGTCAATGTCAAACTGTTACCACTGACGTGCGGTCGACCGTACCTATTACGAACGCAAAAAACGTATCATAGATTTTTACGCTTTCTATAATTAAGTAGCCGACAGTTTTATCTATTGAATTTAATATTGACGGCGGAAATTACTGATTTTTAGAAAATTTTGGGTGAATACGTTTTGATAGACGCAGCGTGGGTAGACCCTCCACAAGGCGGACCGACGAACTGGTGAAGGTCGCAGGTATCCGCTGGATGCGGGAAGCGTAGAAAGCCAATTCTTGTAATTCATCATCATCATCATTTCAGCCGAAAGACGTCCACTGCTGGACATAGGCCTCCCCCAAGCATCGCCACAACGACCGGGCCTGCGCCTTCCACATCCAGCGGATTCCCGCGACCTTCACCAGGTCGTCGGTCCACCTTGTGGGGGGCCTACCCACGCTGCGCCTTCCAGTACGCGGTCGCCACTCGTAATAAGCAACATTCAAAATATAGTTCCAAACTAATATCAATGCCTTAAATCTCAATCACCTGACAGTAGATGTTCCTGTTTGCCGACATATAGATCATTAATGTCACCAATAAACGGTAAATCATAAAAAGTACCTATGTGTTATTTTGTCTTGACACACTTGACACTTCTTAAATTTAGCGCTAGATGGCGCTGCATACAGCGCCATCTAGCGCTAAATATTAACAACACGCTCCGAGTCGCCAATGCTAACGTCTATTGCAAAAACTAAAATAGCCATGATTAATACTATTTTTCAATTTGATTAGTTTGTAATTCATCTACTTAAGGAACACTATAATACTGAGCATGGCCCGACATGCTCTTGGCCGGTTTTTATTAATTACAAGAATTGGCCTTCAGGATTGGTCGTTGTGGCGATGTTTGGGGAGGCCTATGTCCAGCAGTGGCCGTCGATGATGATGAAGTTTTGATACAACATTTTGGAGCAGTATAATGCGTACCTGCGAGTGTGTGAAGTGCTCCTTGAGCATCTGGCCGATGTTCTGCGTGTGCGACAGGTCGAGCGCCGCGTCCACCTCGTCCAGGATGTACAGCGGCGCCGGCTTGAACAGCAGCATGGCCAGCACCAGCGACAGCGCCACCAGCGAGCGCTGCCCGCCCGACAGCTCGCCCAGCGACTCCTTCCACGTCTGGTTGAAGCCCACCTTCACCTGGTATCATCATCATATAATCCATTGGGATGCCTTCAAACTAGTCACTTTCATCAACGAACTGATGCACGCATATCAACGGATTTCAAAGCAGCGCAGCCGCATCGCTGCAGCTGCACTGTTGTAACGCGACAGTAAACGATTAATTTGATCTTGTCTCTAATATGAAACATGGACCAAATGATTTCAGCAGGCGTAACATGACCGCTGTAGACAAAGCTTATGTCGACGGAAGAATAGACAAAATGACGTATTGTAGAAAGATTTCTTCCGTCCGTAGCATGCCGATGTCAATAATGAAGAAAAGAAATGTTTCTATACTTCGATCGACACATGTCTACAACGTCGAGCATGACGAACATATTTTCTCTACTTTTGACAGTTAGGGGTAGACATGTTTCTCTTCAAATAGAAGAAATTAGTCTACATCGCATGAGACCTAGACAAAATTATTCTTTAGTTTTATTAGGACTAGATTCTTGTTAAATTGGTTTCATTGGAGTTTTTGAACAACAATAATAACATGTCAGGTTCCTATCGTCGCTATCTCCTTAGTTATTATCAAAAACTAGCCTTTGCCCGCGTGTAATTTGTAATAAGTATCGAATGACTATCGTGCATCCCTCGGGAACTGTGTCTTCCCGGGATAAAAAGGTTTCCTTTATGTTAATGCAGACCCTATGGTCTACGTGCTAATCTTCATCCAAATCCGTTTGAACATGATTGAAGAACAAACAAACATCCATACTTTTGCATTTATAATATTAGTAGGATTACATATAAGAAAATTTGCTGAATGCCCGCGGCTTCTTCGGCTTATCACAGAAAGCTTTATCGCGCAACCCTCGGGAACTGTTTATTTTCTCGGTACAAAAAGTACATAGAGTATACTTTATTGTTTGCAACTTTGCACACCATAAAAATATTAATTTACTTTGTAATAGTGATGCGACTCGAGTCCACTTTTACTCGAGTGAAATCGAAAAAAAACGTACTCGAGTGAAAAAAATATCGACTCGAGTTCACTCGGACTCGATTCACTCGCCAATCGCTCACCAAATAACGTAATGTTATTTGGTTTTATGAATAGACCATATTTGCTAATTTTTATTAGCATATAATATTAATTTCGATACATAAATGTTGATTTTGTAAGACTGGTGATGTATTGAAATAAAAATTCAAACTTGTCGTTTTATTAAGCCTCAACTTATTGACAAAATGAAAAAATAATGAATTCAAGTATTATGACAGGTGACTCGTTAGAGGCGAGTGAACGAGTGACTCGTCAACCACTCGAGTGACTCGACGGCTCGATCACTCGAGTAGTACTCGAGTTAAATTGTAAAATGACTCGAATGACACGAGTGGTAAAATCGGACTCCAGTCGCATCACTACTTTGTAAAACGCATCCTTCGACCTTGACATTCATGACTACAAAATGCGTATTGTTGTTGCTTTGAATTACGTACAAAATGTTTCAAAACTTATTCGATTCACCTTTTTTCTAGATAACGAAACGTAATAATATGGTAGGATTTGGTAGAATTTGTACGGCACTAGCACAGACCAGTAAGCTTCATGGGCACTAGCTACGTTCTCGTTGCTATGGAAAAAGATCTGTCACGTTGTCTACGTAGAAACTCGAGTCGACGGGTCGCCTCATGCCTCTTCTCGAAGAAGAGATATCTTGACGTATAGAAAGAGCTTTGTCTACTCTTGGAAGAATAGACATATAATTGGTCATGCTACGCCTACTGGGAAATCATTTTTGGAGTTTAGACCCGGGCCTAAACCGAGCTTAAATACCATGTATTCATAAAAAAAATTGATTTAGGCTAAGCCTACTGCTTCACCTGACAATCTCATAGTCAATAGGCGACTGGACATCTAAGAAACACGATGACGACGACGTAAGATGTAGCTGTATTTAGTACATAAAAGTTTAAGTAAATAGATAAATAAGACTGCGTGAGGTGGTAAAGTACGCCCAAAACTTTATGGCGGCTTTGTAGACGAGTCGTATGCATGCGAGTTGTAGCAAAACTGAGAGAGCGCGGGTGTCAACCGGGGTGCGGGGTGCGGGGAGCTGTGCAGCGCTAACTTCACAGCTACCATAAACATTGGTGCGTACTCTTAGAGTGCGCACCAATGTTTACACACTTTGGCCCCAACGTTGGGACGAGCGTTGACCCGTAGTTATGCCTAGCGTCCACACGTTAGAGATAATGTTAATTTAGTCCCGTCAGAGCCAAAGTAAAGACGTCTGAAATAAAAGTTACACTGGGCACTAAGATTATTGAGTGCTTAAGAGCTGGACAGTCCAGCTATTAAAATAACACAATAGTTAAACAACGGACGTCGTTTTTGAAAAATGTTTTGACAAACAAGAGAATATCATTATTATTTGTTAAAATAAACAAAGATTTTTTTATAGAAATTCTTGTAACAATTGCGCCCATCCATGCGGATGACATTTTCAAGACGCGGTGACCGTAGCAACAAGCTCATTCGATGCACCGTACTGCATGAGTGCTGCGTGTGGGCGCATCGCCAACGTTGGCGCATAATTCCTTTGATAAAACCAACACGCGATGGCCAACTGCCTACGCTCGCCCCAACGTTCGGGCCAACGCCATTTCCCCGATCCACACGTTGGCGCCAAAGTTCGGGCCAACGTATGGAGCCGGAGTAAGAAGCTGTCTCCCTTCGCCCGACGGCTGTGGGTGTGAGCACGGAGCTAGCGTCGCCAAGTGCTACGTACAGTCGCCTGCATGACAGTGGTAACACGTCAATTCGAAAACCGCCCTTACTGCTTATGAAAGAAAGATGCTGATAATGTCAAAGTGTTACCGATGAGGTTGAGTTAAGCGATGGCTGATGCTCGCGTCATGCTCGTGAACGGGTGCCGTCTGTCGGGACAGGTCAGCTCCTACATACTATGGCAACTCTTTTTACGTTTATTTCTAAAGGCAATATTCTCACTTTGAAACTCTTGTTTATTTCTGGCATTAACCTACATTATACTCACATTATTTGAATAAATTTGATGTAATAAACAATAACCTATTTTAAAAAGAGTTTATTCATGGAGTTTCTTGTCGGTTCTTCTCCATAGGACCCACCATGGTATAATAACACCAGGTAGTCTCTTCCCGTGACAGCTAGGTCACGTGATTGCCTCCGTACTACGTCATCGGCCGTGGAGCCAATAGCGGGCTGTTAGCGTGACACTTGTCAGTTTGATGTGCTGCCACTTTGTGAAAATAAATTATCCGAGCAAAATGCATTTTTTCATTTACTTTCTTCTATAAAGAATCACTTTTTAACTAGTAATTTAATATGGTTTCCTTTATTAACTAATTAGATGAATAACACGAGATAACAAATAGTTAGGCTAGTTAGGAATTTATTTTATATTCATTATGAACAAAAATCTCCTTAAGTATATTGAAGATATCAATCAATGGCAGCACTGATCGTGACGTAGCTTGGAGGCATCGCGCTGTCATTGCGGGAAGAGAATACCTGGTGAAACATCTTATTATACCATAGGACCCACAATTTGGAACCGTGCAACTAGAGCCTGACGTTTCAAAAGTGCTTGTAATTAGGTTTATTTGAAATAAAAAACATTTGATTTTGATTTTTACCACCGACGTGTGGTCGACCGTACCTCCAGTCCGTCCAGCACGGTGAGCCCGTCGGGCGGTGTCAGCCTAGCCTGCGCTCCGGGCAGCAGCGTGCTGAAGATGGAGCCGAAGTCCCGGTTCACTTGCTCACACGCTGTCACTAGCGTCCTTTTCTTCTTCTCGTCAAGTTCCGCCATCACTTGCACCAGCTTCGCCCTGTCAGCTTCTACTATTGCCTTCTTGCGCATCACGTCTTGGTACTGGAAAATAATTTTGTGATTGAACTTTTGAATACCAGGAAATTCGTAGACCTTGAGAATTTGTTAAGTTACATATTGGATCATTGGTATACGTGGATTGCTCTGATTGAGAATAATCAAAATTAACTTTAAAAAAGTAAAAACCGACATCAAAAAGAATAAAGTAAAAAAAAAAAAAAAGTACACCTATTAGCATCGCCGACCACGTAGACCTTCTTGGCATGGAGTTGTCACCTAACCTCAACTTCGGCACCACAATCGAGGCAAAGGCTCAAACTGCGGCCAAAAAGTTGGGCATTCTTAACAAGGTGAAGCGATACTTCACTCCTGGACAGCTTTTCACTTTATATAAAGCTCAAGTCCGATCGTGTATGGAGTATTGCAGTCACTTGTGGGATGGCTCCGCCAAATACCAGCTTGCGGCTCTTGACTCGATTCAACGCAGAGCTGAGAGGTTAATTGGTGATGAACTGTTAGCAAAATCTAAGCTACAAAGCTTAGCCCATAGACGCACAGTTGCTTGTTTGTCGGTGTTCTACAGGCTGTACTTTGGAGAGTGTGCGCAAGAGCTCCATGAGCTTATTCCGCCATCTCCTTTCTTTCATCGGACTACACGCCGCACTGCAGGATATCATCCACATTTGGTGGAAATCCCTACTATCAGGACCAAGCGCTTTGAGAACTCTTTCATAATGCGCACAGCCAAGTTGTGGAATTCACTGCCGGCATCTGTATTTCCGGGCACTTATAACCCTAACGCCTTTAAAGCTGGAGTGAATCGGCACCTAATAGGTTTGCTCGCTCCATCGTCGACCACATCCTGACAAAGCTGTCTAGATTGTGGTCAAGAGCAGATCTATAAATCATAAAAAAAAAAAAAAAAAAAAAAAATTCATGTGAAACAGTTTAGGAAGTAGATGCCTTTGATTCGGTTTGATTTAAGAATAAATTAAATGTAAAAAAGATAAAGAAAGATAAAGATAAAGATATTTTATTTTGCAAATATGGGTACATGGTAGATTTAAAGTACTCGTATTTACTTAGTTTAATTTTTTTTTAAATTAAAATCAATCAGATCAAGTTATTCAATTTACTTGTTTATCTACACAGGTAAATCTCGCGACAAGCTTTTATATCATATAAATTGTGTAATGACGTTATAAATTGATAGTAAAAGTTTTAAAGGAAAAGTTTATTTTATTATTTTTAGCGCATTTCAATGAAAGCTTGTTTTTAATAAAGTTTTTTTACATTTAATTTATTTTTTAGTTATAGCTGGACAGATTTTTTAACTCGCATTCGTACGTTCAGCAAGTCCTTTCATTTGGTACCCATATTGTAGGAAACCATAAAAAACTTGGTCCGCCATCTTTAGAAGTCCGCCATATTGGATTTAGAGTGACGTCACTTTATTTTTCGAGTTATTCTCAGAAAGCCCTTTCATTTGATACCCATATTGTAGGACTGCATTAAAAATAACTAGTCCGCCATTTTGGCTGTTCCTCCATGTTAGATTTAGAATGACGTCACACAGCTAACCATGCATTGTCATCCAAACTAAACGTGTATACAAAATTTCAGTTCAATCTAGGAAAGCATAAAAAAACTTAGTCCGCCATCTTTAGAAGTCCGCCATATTGGATTTAGAGTGACGTCACTTAATTTTTCGAGTTATTCTCAGCAAGCCCTTTCATTTGATACCCATATTGTAAGAGTGCATTAAAAATAAGTAGTTCGCCATCTTGGGTGTTCCGCCATGTTGGATTTAGAATGACGTCACACAGCTAACCATGCATTGTCATCCAAACTAAACGTGTATACAAAATTTCAGCTCAATCGGTCGAAGATATCTGCTTCAAAATTGAGTTGCAAGATTCCACCCTAACAAATTACATACATACATACATTGCAAGTTAAATAAAAGCTTGTAAAAAATTGGCACCGACTTCCTAAACTGTTTCACATAAATTAATTTATTATTTTTTGCCGACTGCGCCAGGAGGGTTATGTTTTTTAAAGTTTCTTTTTTTCAAGTTTTTTTGCTGTCATCCATTGAAAAGTTCCCTTCTTTATCTTCATCAGATCTTCACCAAATGAGACTTTCTGAATGCAAATGCTTGTGTTGTTGATGAAAATACCAAAATCGCTATATGTACCCCTATGATATTTGAGGAGTTCCCTCAATTCCACATGGATCCAACTGGATTTTGAAAAAAATAGGATCAATCTGGAAGTATATCCTTTCAAACAAAAAAATAATTTTCCAAATCGGTTTACAAATGACGGAGTTCTGAGGTGACAAACATAAAAAAAATACAATCGAATTGAGAACCTTCTCTTTTTTTTGAAGTATGTTAAAAATGAGAGAGGACTGTTTTAGGAGTTAACAGAACAAATGGTGCTGAGTGATGTTAAAAGGTTTTAATCTCGGAGTAAAGACGTTTAGAAAGAACAAAACATGTTGTACCCACAGTTAATAAAGATGCTGAATGATGAGTTATGAACAGTGATCGGAATAGGCTGACTATATTTGCCTAAACTTCGGAGAACAGAGACAGATAGTGGAGACTTCCTTACGACTACATTTTTTTTCCCTGGATTCGGGAAAAATCTTCAGTAGGTTGAAAATAAGCTTTATTTAAGATCTGTAAAGGCTATTTTTAACTAATCTTTCAATTATCAAATTTTCGGGATTTTCACGTAAAATCCCAAAACAAATAATCTAACTTTAATTTGAATTATATTTACGTCCCAACTAACCAATACAATTACACTATATACTATACAATTCTAATACATGATTTAAGTTAGATTAGTTTTAGTGAAAATTCTCAAGATTTGTTAATTGCAAGTTTAGTTTAAAATAGCCTTTACAGGTCTTAAATAAAGCTTATTTTCAACTTACTGAAGATTTTTCCCGAATCCCGGGGAAAAAAAATTGTCTTAAGGAAGTCCCCACTTTCTATCTCTGTTCTCCGAAGTTTAGGCAAATATAGTCAGCCTATTCCGATCACTGGTTATGAATTATGGTGTAAAAATAAAATTTTAAGATTAACAGATTACTAAACAAGAACGATATTTTATGTTATGCCGATTTAGATTTGGATCTTACATACCAGCTCCTCCTCCTTGCCCAGCAGCGTGTGTGCCCTCGCGTTGAGCCCCCGCGCCAGCTTGTCCCTCCTCTCCCCGAGCTGCGCAAGACGCGCGCCCGCCACGCTGGCCTGGCGCCCCGCGAAGTCGAACATGCCGCCCGGGGCGCCGAAGTATTCACGCTCCGTGCCTATCCATGGGTTCTCTTCCTCTAATGCCACTATCTGGATGACAGAAATAAAAACAATCTATAGTTATTGAATACGCATGGAATTACACAAAGGTGAAGAGTCATTCCGTGTGGTGCTGGAAATAAAGAATTGCACCACCATATCTCTTCTCATGGGTGTCGTAAAAGGCGACTAAGGGATTCACCAGAGGATGGGCAGCAACGTTCTCTGAGTATTTAACCAACCAACTGCGATCGCCAACCCGCCTGCCAAGCGTGGCGATTATGGCATATCCCCCCAACATGCTTGGGGGAGGCCTATGTCCAGTAGTGGACGTCTTTCGGCTGTAATTATGATGATGATGAGGATAGTTATCGAATACGCGTGGAATTACACAAGGGTGGAGCGTCAAAATAAAATTTTAGTTCTTGAATAAGCCTCGAAAGAAATGGAATAGATAGATGAACAACATAACCAACTATACCAAGCCATCCACCTATAAAACAGAAATGTGTTTTTGCAATTTGCAAGAATATAAACTTTAAGAACATGGCATTCAAGTTGAGTTTTAAATAACAAAAACCATCGAAACGGTCATAATAATGTTTTAGTTAGGTGCAATGTAAACTAAACCACGTGTTATAATAATTAAGGTTTCTAATAAAAACGCACAATAAATACAGTACGCGTAATATAACTGCCGCTGTTAAGTGAGGAACAGGTGGCTGCGCAATAGTAAATTTTGCAACCAAATCACTAGCGCGCATGCGCGGTAATGGCGGCAAGACTCTGATAGGTTATTCATCTGAGTGGCAAGTTGGCGGGGAAACGCATGTTCTCGCTGTCTCAGTCGTTCGTTAATGTTCGATGCATCCTTATGTCCTGCTCACACTTATTACGGCACAGGCTTATCAGAGCGGCACAGTTATATTACGCGTATTATCCATTTTAATCTCACCTTCTTCTGACAATCGTTAGCTTCATTCTGCAACTCCTTGATCTTGTAATCCAGTTCTTTGATCTTCAGCTCCAGATCGCCGTTAGCCTTCCGCAGCTGTTCCTTCTTGTGCAGTATGTGAGATATCTCCGTGTTGCGACTTGCTATCTCGTTCTTCTGCCGTTTGATGTGAGCTTGCATCTCTTTTACTGCTTCCTGTTAAGAGGTGGAAGATACTTCAGTACGAATCTTTTAATCTATTTATTTATTTATTTCATGGAACTATTGTAGTTGAGACCAAAGGTTAGGTATTTTGTCAAAACTGAAGCTGTTTGTTTTCGGTAGTTTAACGGCCAAAATTAATATCCAATCTATCCACGGTTTACCCTACTAGAGATAGAAATTTGACATATTTTGTATGGAGCTTATGTCAAATTCGTATCTCTAGTAGGCCAAATCGTGGATAGATTGGATATTAATTTTGGCCGTTAACAGGCCTTCACTTATTGTTCGCCCTATCTTATCATTTAAGCATGATGCATGAGCACTGATGTTCGGTTGTTGTTGTGTTGTTGTGTATCGTCCAGTTAGATATAAGATAATAAAATTATTGTTACGACGGAGGGTTAAGCAGAGTGGACTGAAATACTTCAACCTCGATTTTCCTGGACTTAGAGACGTTTTCAGCAGGCTGAAATGCATTTTCAGTCCGTATCAGAGGAGGCTCTATCACATACCAAAGAATCGAAATTTTGAGTAAGTTGCCGTTGTTTTCAGGCGCCTGAAACATGTTTTCAGGCCGTTTCAGGAGCCAACAAATCCGATGCCGACATTTCCTGAAAACCCATTTTCAGGCGTTTTCAGGACCCCTTATGGCCATTTGACACCCACATGTAAAATTGTTGATGAGTGAGCGAGATAGAGCTAAATATCAGACAAGGATAGACGAAGAACCTTCTGGAAGAGAGTGAGCAGGATAGAGCTAATATAAGACAAGGATAGACGAGATTCGACAAGCTTCGAGAACATTCCATTCTAGAAGTGAGTGAGTGAGATAGAGGATAGATGAGGTTCGACGAGGTTCGAGAACTTTCTATTTCGAGAATGTGCAAGTGAGAAAGAGTTATCTTATGACAAGGATAGATGACGTTCGAGGACTTTCCAGTACCACGACTCGCGGCCTATATAAACGGCGCAGCTGAGCGCCAGTGGAGTTCAGTTGGAGTTCAGTTTGGATCAAGCGATACAAGCGATAACATCGAAGCGATATTCGGAGCGATTTAACTAGTAACTTTGTGTGGTAATAAGCGATTCAGTGTAATTGTTCAGTAATAAAGTGTTCTCTACGCATTTAATCGGCTTTCTATCTATATACGAACCCCCAGCTCGTAACATTTGGTGTCAGAAGTGGGATAGAAAATGCCGATTACGCCAAGAGAGGAGGAACCGACTGGTAATGAAACGCCGAGTCGGATGCAGACGAGACAGTTAACGGCGAGACAGACAGCTCAGGACGCATCAAGAACTATGAGTCAGGAGGAGGTCGTCCAACAGGGACCTCAGCCTCAAGGTGGGAATAACGATATTGCCAGCTTATTCAATTTGATGCAGCAAATGGCAAGAAGGCAGGAAGAGCACGCACGCGAGCTAGCTGCAAGGCAGGAAGCGCATGCACGCGAACTAGCTGCAAGGCAGGAAGCGCATGCACGCGAACTAGCTGCAAGGCGGGAAGAGCGGTTCCGTAGATTGGAGAAGGTACTCGATCAACAAAGAGCATCATTGAAGGAACTTAATCTCTCTTTTAAAAATAAACTAGATAAGGTAGAGATTAATGTTGATCAAGCTGTCGCTAGTGAAGCAGTCATATCCGAACAAGATGATGCCAATAAGAGCCAAGAATTGGACGATGACGAAGATGAAGCAAATCAAGGTGAAGATGAAGTTAATATGTGTCAAAAAAACTGAAGATGACTCAGAAGATACAGATGGCACGTTCAACCCGAGCGGGTCGGAGGAGGACGATAGCAACTTCTACCCGGAGGTGGGCAAGGGAGTGGTGGGCGCCACACAGCGCCGCAAGTCGCTGAGCCGCTGCCGCTCCGATGGCGAGCCCGCCAAGCGCGGCCGCAAGGTCAAGGGCAAGAAGGGATGGCCAAGTAACCTGAGTCACGGTCGAAAAGCAGAGTCAAACAGCGAAGAAGAAAGTAAAAAGTCGGAGAATGAGAGCGAGAACGAGTCCGGAAGCGATACAAAGGAGTCCGAGCAGGAGCTCAAGTCGAAGCGTGGGCGGACAGCGGCAGCAGCACCGGCACTCGTGGCGAGAGGCCGCAAGGGTGCCCTGGCTAAGAATGTTAACGCTAAGGCCACGCCCGTCAAGCGGAAAGCACTCACACCACCTGCAGAGAAGAAGGCACCCGCTGCCAAAGACGTGGGGCCACCAGCGAAGAAGAACAAGAAGGCTTCCTCAGACAAAAAGTACGGCGAGGGCAACGTGAACCACAAGGAAGAAGGCAGCGCTGAGGAGTCCAACACGCCCGTCGACGAGAAGACGAAGTGGCCGCCCACTGACGAAGAGATCAAGACGTATGACCCTGGAGGGTGCAAACCTAATTGGGATGGGCCGTCACGAAGATCAACGATGTCACCTATTGAATTCGAAGGACGGACGCAATCAACCGAAGATTGTACACATTGATCGACTGGCCCGGTACTACGGAGATAATGATGCTCGGGACGAGCATGTCTTAGGAGGGGGTAGTGTTACGACGGAGGGTTAAGCAGAGTGGACTGAAATACTTCAACCTCGATTTTCCTGGACTTAGAGACGTTTTCAGCAGGCTGAAATGCATTTTCAGTCCGTATCAGAGGAGGCTCTATCACATACCAAAGAATCGAAATTTTGAGTAAGTTGCCGTTGTTTTCAGGCGCCTGAAACATGTTTTCAGGCCGTTTCAGGAGCCAACAAATCCGATGCCGACATTTCCTGAAAACCCATTTTCAGGCGTTTTCAGGACCCCTTATGGCCATTTGACACCCACATGTAAAATTGTTGATGAGTGAGCGAGATAGAGCTAAATATCAGACAAGGATAGACGAAGAACCTTCTGGAAGAGAGTGAGCAGGATAGAGCTAATATAAGACAAGGATAGACGAGATTCGACAAGCTTCGAGAACATTCCATTCTAGAAGTGAGTGAGTGAGATAGAGGATAGATGAGGTTCGACGAGGTTCGAGAACTTTCTATTTCGAGAATGTGCAAGTGAGAAAGAGTTATCTTATGACAAGGATAGATGACGTTCGAGGACTTTCCAGTACCACGACTCGCGGCCTATATAAACGGCGCAGCTGAGCGCCAGTGGATTCGATTCCGCTCCCAAGCACCCCAACCCCTTGGTCGTGGCGGCCACCGTCTACCAGCCATCCGCTATCAGCAAAACCCGACGTCCCAGACACACACTCATTGAGCCCGATGACGATATCACACTCCTCCAGGAGTCAGATAAAAGTACAAGCACACTCCGACGCCGTCGTCCAAAATATCGTCCCCGCCGGCGAGGACCGACGCGACACACACACAGAATCCGAGAGTCCGACTCTCGAGAAACAGTAACACATGCCGACGCAGCACCGGCTGCTGGGGGGATCAGTGGCGGGGTCCCCCTGCTGCACCCTGAGTCGAGGTCCGAGCTCCCCCCTGGGGACGCCCTCACGGTGTAAGCAACCGGAGATAATCTCGTCACGCGAGACCGGCCCTATGCTCTAGAGTAGTTCCTAGGAGCAGGCTATTGCGTAGCCACTGGTTAGGTTTTCTAGGTAGGTCTTAGCCTCGCCGGCGAGGCTTGCCGCTTCACGGCGTTTAGCACGTCACCCGATAGGGACCGAAAGTCCGCTACTTTCGAGGTAACCAATTCGATGCAGCAACGGCTGCTAGGGGGACATAGGAACTGCGGGGTCCCCCTGCAATGCCCTAGCGAGGTTCGAGCCCCCCCCTTGGGGGGCGCCCGCCCGATTAAGCGCGGTATTGATGCCGCGCGCATCTAGTTTGTAAGTATGTAGGGAAAAAACCTTCGGCGAATGGAGTCCCACATGGGACTCTCCGCCAACTAAGTCCGGTTAAGCAGAAATGGGACTTCGGTCCCACCTGCGAGAGCCCATTCGAAAAAAAAAAAAAAAAAAAAAAAAAAAAGCGCCAGTGGAGTTCAGTTGGAGTTCAGTTTGGATCAAGCGATACAAGCGATAACATCGAAGCGATATTCGGAGCGATTTAACTAGTAACTTTGTGTGGTAATAAGCGATTCAGTGTAATTGTTCAGTAATAAAGTGTTCTCTACGCATTTAATCGGCTTTCTATCTATATACGAACCCCCAGCTCGTAACATTATTAAGGTAATTATTAAATTAGTAAGGGTAGGCCTATCTATACGACTTTGAATTAACTCGTCGAGTAGGTTAAGAAACACTAGTTTCTTTAAAAGATATCGCTGACGTCACCCAAAGACGTACCATAGTGGAGGATAATTTCGATACCACGAGCAGTGTTCACGGTAGCTTAGTGGCTAAAGCACTGGCGTACTGAGCCAGGAGTCGCAGGTTCGAATCCTGCTCGTGAGCGATTTTTTCTTTCCACAATTTAAATCTTTATATATTTGCTATTATAGTTACTTACCGTTGCTGCATTGTATTCCTGCTTAGCCTTTTCTAAGCTCTCCTGCAAATCTCTTGCAGCCGCTTTCGTCTCAGCCAACTGTTGTTTGCTAGTAGCCACGGCTTGCTGCAACTCTAACACTTCAAGTTTCAGCGTTTCTAGTTCTTGTTCACGCTGTTTCCACGAGTTGCCGTGTTTTTCTGCCTCTTTTTTAGCTTTCTTTAAGGCTTCATCTGCTTTTTTGAACTCTCTGATGACAATTATTGACAAACTTGATTCATATAAATGATCTATCTAGTTGAATTGCATCAAATAAAAAATGTAGAGTATTATTGAGTAATCCGGTAGTTGGCTACAGCCAAAAATTACCAAAAATGTTATATTATTTAAAAGAAGGTACAGAAACGACAACATTGTAGCAAGAATAAACAAAATCCATAACAAAATGGGAGAGATACACGCTTTTTAAGTTTTTGGAAGGGGCATTTTCTGTTCTTGTCGTGCGAAACGGACATTGTCCAGAGAGATGTCAAGTTACTATGAAGGTTTTAAACAATGACGTCATTCTTCAATAGTGCTGTCTCTGTCTAGTGAACAAATTGAAATCGCTTATAACTTGGACATTATATTAAATATTTTATTGGTTTTTCCATTGTTACTTTTTTTTTTTAAAGTTTCGAGATTTCTAATAAAAATTAATAAAAAAAATATTGGCACCTTCCCTATTGTGGGAACCACGTGAGTATACTCGACAGGTGCCAAATCTGGAGCACAAAAGCTAACTGGCACTGACCTCTCCCTGTGTCCCTTGATGTCCTTGACCTTGACCTCCAGTTCCCTCGCTCTTGCCGCAGTCTGCAATTGCGTTACTTTGTCGCGTTCTACCGCCGCGTTTAGTTCTGTTACCTATATTATTTTTACAAAATAACAAATAATATGATCCCATGTACTCAAACTTTCAATTAAATCGAAGAATCTAGCATAGTGCATTTTGTTAAAAGGAAAATTAACTGGTAAACTATTAATTAATCCTTATGATAAACTGAGCCAATTGGTGTAAATAAAGAAACAACTTCTGCCATTGGAAGGTGCATTAAGAGCCTCCATGAGTGACGATATTTAATTGATCGTCCGGCGCATCCTGGGTGTCAGCCCGGCTACCAACCTGCTGACTGGCTAATCTTTTCCCCACGGCATGAGCTGTTATCATTATGTAGCTCATATCGACACGATAGAAGACCGGAAAGTTCAAGTATGATCAAAAACATGAAAAGGTAAAAAAATAAAACAAAAAGTTTGCAATAATTTACCTATAGCTTCTTTGGTGTCCCAGTTAGATGAAACACACTGTTTAGTATGAAAAGCAAGTAACCCTAACTATTATAAAACTGTAGTTGTTTGTTTGATTGTATGTTTGTTTGTTCGAGCACTACGCAAAAACTACTGGATCGATTTGGTTAAAATTTGACACACGGGTAGACCATGTCCTGGATTAAAATAGTTTATTTTTACTTTTCTCACCACGGGAACGAAGCCGCGGGCATAAGCTTGTGTATAATATAGTGCGTACCTGTGTTCGCAAGCTCTCTATCTCCGCGTGAGTCTGCGCGTGCGACGTGGTGGCCAGCCGCGCCTTCACTATCTGCAGCTCGTGGGACAGCATCTCGTAACTACGGAGTAACAACACAAATAGGCATATTATGTGAACAAAGTAAATATAAAGACAAAATAAAACAAAATGACCCATATGTGCCCTTAAATGTGTTAAAGACGACAAGAGAGCAGACAGCAGCTCATGCCTTAGCTTATAAATAAATATCTTTGGGACACTTTTACACAGCACCATCTAGTCCCAAACTAAGCAGAGCTTGTGCTATAGGTACTAGACAATGGATATAATACTTATATACTTTTTTTTTTGTAAATACATACTTATAATACATAAGCAACACCCAGACCAACACAAACACCTATGTTCATCACACAAATATTTGTGTCCTGTGGGAATCGAACCCACGACCTTGTTATCAGCAGTCCGACACTCGAACCACTAGATCACAGAGGTTGTGTAGTTGTTATAAGTGATACGGGTCGTCCTACGTGAGCGAATTCGCGCGGTTCAAAGGACTACGGCTGTTTGATATTTTCGCGCCGCAACCGCATTTCCACACGATTGAAGGACAAAATCGTGATCGAATCAGAAATGAGGAGATTCGCAGGAGAACGAAAGTAACCGACATAGCCCGAAGAATTGCCAAACTTAAGTGGCAGTGGGCGGGGCACATTGCTCGCAGAACGGATGGCCGATGGGGCAGTAAAGTTCTGAAGTGGCGACCGCGTACTGGAAGGCGCAGCGTGGGTAGGCCCCCCACAAGGTGGACCGACGACCTGGTGAAGGTCGCGGGAATCCGCTGGATGCGGAAGGCACAGGACCGGTCGTTGTGGCGATGCTTGGGGGAGGCCTATGTCCAGCAGTGGACGTCTTTCGGCTGAAATGATGATGATGATGAAGGACAAAATAAACAAAAATCCATACTTTCGCATTTATAATACCAGTAGGACAGAACATGCCATTCTAAATATGAGCAATTTTGAGTATCGCCATCGTACACCCCAATTTATCAACTCTGTGACAGAGATATGTTAACTTACTTTTGCTGCATAGAGGCGTATTTCTCGCCGGAGTGTTGCATTGATTGTAGTTCGCCGCTGTGCTGAGACAATTTCGCTTGGGCAGTCTTCAGTTCCTCTTCCAACTGCTTTAGTTCTTGTAACTGCACTAACACCGATCCTCCCTGCAACAGAAATCTCTTCTACATCAGAAAATCTGCGATTGAGCTCATTTAACTCACCTGAAGTGAGTGAGTGTCCCTACGTGATCGAATCCGAAATGAGGAGATTCGCAGGAGAACGAAAGTAACCGACATAGCCCGAAAAATTGCCAAACTTAAGTGGCAGTGGGCGGGGCACATTGCTCGCAGAACGGATGGCCGATGGGGCAGTAAAGTTCTGGAGTGGCGACGGCGTACTGGCAGGCGCAGCGTGGGTAGGCCCCCCACAAGGTGGACCGACGACCTGGTGAAGGTCGCGGGAATCCGCTGGATGCGGAAGGCACAGGACCGGTCGTTGTGGCGATGCTTGGGGGAGGCCTATGTCCAGCAGTGGACCTCTTTCGGCAGAAATGATGATGAACTCACCTGAAACGAACAGATGGTTCGTCTTTTATTTAATAAAACATTTGAAAAAACTTTTAGTTGTACTCTGTTACTGTCAGCCTGTGAAATCTTACTGATAGTCAACGGTTTCGACTGGCCATTTGATTTCCATTCGCCTCGGTTTTGCAACGATGGTCAGTCATCGATCATACACTCCATAGACGTCTCATAACAGGCAACCGATGTCTGTAAACCAAAGACATTTCTATACTGACGTAATAGACCACTACAGTGTGCGACTGAGATACCGATCTTTACGAAAAAACCTATATGCTAGAAAGAGACATAATAAAATGTCAGTAGAACCGATTTTGACAATTGTAATCTCCCATAGCGTCCCATCAAAATATAATCTCGTATTATTTTATGATTTATTTCACAATCGTTCTGTATTTTATCCAATTAATATCAATAATCGTATTCGTGTAGTATTCTGTGTTATACTGCTGTGTAATTTACATTATTAACCTAAAGAAAGAGATGTTTCACAGGTAAGTATCTGCAGGACAATACTACTTTCATAATGCTTATTTTCATAGAAGTTATTCTTAAAATTATTTAGTAATACATTAATAACATGCAGTAAATACCCTATTTTCTACATAATATGTTATTTTAAATAATTATGTGTTAGATAAAAAAATATTGTGTACGTGAAAATGAAACCGTTTCGCATATGGATTGCTCAAAATATATCGATATGTCGATAGTTTCAATTATATATTTTTTGTACTACCTAGCACCATACATGTCACAAGTTAGTGTCCGTTACTGCTTTAAAAAAATACAATCGAATTGAGAACCTCCTCCTTTTTTTGAAGTCGGTTGAAAGTATTGAAAGGTTGATTTAGTCCGGCCGCACATTGGAAGGAAATCATAATGATTCATTCATTGATCACAGAAAAAATCTGACGCGCCGGAACCTATACCATGGTTGTACTTTTACGATGTTATAATAGTATGTTGTACGTCTATGGCAAAGAGACGTTTCACAGGTAAGTATCTGCAGGACAATACTACTTTCATAATTCTTATTTTACATTTATACAGTTAATTTTAGTACCAGCCCCGCAGACTGACAGAATTTTCCGGATCGTATGTCTGCTTTTGACATATTAAAATGTAAATACGGTGCTATTTTATGACAATGTGCGGCCGGGCTAAAAATGCTGTAAAATATTGACCGGCTAACTTCATAACTTCCAGATTTCCTGTCAATCAACTCAGCCTATCGCAGTCCACTGCTGGACATAGGCCTCTCCCAAGTTGCGCCACAACGCTCGGTCCTCTGCCTTCCGCATCCAGTCCACCCCAGCCACGTTCTTTAGGTCGCCGGTCCACCTGGCAGGGGGGCGCCCTACGCTGCGTTTGCCGATTCGCGGTCTCCACTCAAGGACTCGTCTGCTCCAGCGGCCATCGGTCCTTCGACAGACATGGCCAGCCCACTGCCACTTCAGCTTACTGATTCTACAAGCTATGTCGGTCACTCCGGTTCTTCTCCGGATAATCTCGTTTCGGATTTTATCCTTCAAAGAAACTCCAAGCATAGCTCGCTCCATAGCTCGCTGAGCGACTTTAAACTTGTGGACTAGCCCAACTGTCAGTGTCCACGTCTCGGCACCGTAAGTCATGACAGGCAGGACGCACTGGTTGAAGACTTTTGTCTTCAAACTTTGCGGTATAGGCGACGAGAAGACTCGGCGAAGTTTGCCAAATGCTGCCCAGCCCAGACGGATCCTTCTGTTGGCTTCTTTCTGATTTCCTGATTTCCTGTAAATGCTGTTATTAAAGAAAAATGGATGGGCACAAATGTTAAAACGAATAAGCACCGTATCTACTATTCTCCGTCAAATAGTGATGCTTGCATTGCTGTGTGGTGCCGGTGTAATTACAATCACATGAGACTTTCCATTTTCATGTCACAGTTTGGCGAACCGACTTGCGGTACCATTTAGGTAACAGCCTAGATGGTATTGCAGTTGTTATTGGCAAAGGTAACCGCTTAACATATGGTGGGCTTTTAGATCGTTTCGCCATCCTATACAATAAAAAAAAATAAAAAAAACTGAAAGCCTCGAAAAAACTACAGGGTTTGCAGTAGATATTTTAAGGATAACTGTATCTTTTAGTGAAATCACCAACGATCCATACCTACGGAATTTGTTCGGGTCGGTGTTTGTTTCTTATAAAGATCTTTACTTTAATAATGGTAAATATTCAAAGTGGTAAGTCTACGAAGTGACGAGTATAAAGTAAAAGTTAAAAATAAATATAATACAAGAAGAGTTAGAGATATAAAACTAGTTCAACCGAAGATGACAAATTATTATGGAGACAGAAAGTCAAAATTTTTAGTTCCAAAAATCCTATCCTATCCTACCTCCTACTAATATTATAAATGTGAAAGTTTGTAAGTATGGATGGATGGATGGATAGATGGATGAATGAAAGTGGAGTGGAAGTGGAGGTGGAAGTGGAGGTGGAGTGAAGTGGAGTGCAACCAACCAACTGCGATCGCCAACCCGCCTGCCAAGCGTGGTGATTATGGCATATATGGCCAATATATGCTTGGGGGAGGCCTGTGTCCAGCGGGGTGCTGGCCAGGAAACCTCCACGTGTGTCTGACAGCTGCTTGTCCTTCTGGACACGTCTAGAGGGAACGGCAGTTGTTGGGCCGGTGCACCCTGGGCACGGGCAATAAGTCTCCTTTGGACCGGGGGACCTTATTTCCTGTGGCGAATATTCTGGCACGGGAGGGGCCCGATGTGGGCCAATGGGAAGTTGCTCCTCGTGTCCCTCTGAGAAAGCAGAGGGCACAGCGGAGGAGCAGTGGCGGGCCCGGTGAGCACTCACCCTGCCACTGGGCAGGCAGCGGGGGGACTGTCCTTCCCTGCCCCCGTCGGTCTCGTAATCCCAGGAGTGCCTGCTGAGTAGTGTTCTCGCGCCCCTTGGGACCGAGGGTCTTGGCTTCACCGCCCGGACCGCGAGGAAGAAAACCTCTATAAAAAATTACGGGAGGTAGGGCCTGTGAGCAGCAGACTCGGGGTAGTCTGCTGCCCGACCAGCAGCTGGCGTAGCTGGCACAGCCGGCGTAGTTGGCGCAGCTGGTAAAGGCCCATGAGGTAGGTGGCGTGCAGTGTTCCGTGTGCGCCACTGAGAAGGGTGCGGCCAACGTTAGGCCGCACGGTGAGAAGGGGCTCGCCTGCTTGTGGCGGGCCGGCACCTGTCGGGGGTGGTTGTGTGAATACTCACGGGTTCCCACGCCCCCGGCTAAGGTAGTTGAAGGAACACCGTGGTGGTTTTAGTCGGTAAGAGTCCAACACTGGCTTCGCCTACCCCGGGCGGAGTGCGTCCATGAGGATTTCCCCACGGAAAAAAAAAAAAAGGTCTGTGTCCAGCAGTGGACGTCTTACGGCTGAAATGATGATTAATTGATTTTTTTATTTTTTACTTATATATTCCTTACCTTCGTGACATTAATAATGTAATTATAATATAGCCCTTAATTGCGTAACTCAATCTTTTAAAACAAATAAAATTATGTTTCAAATATCTGTAATTTTAAAACAATAGTTACTTAATAGCTTAGCAGTTTTAAAATACCACCACTCCTTAAAAGTAAGGCCGGTTGAACTATATCGATAATGCGGAAACGTCCATGTCACATCACTAAAAATCACTCCTACACGTGTCAATTTCGCACATATACTCATTTTGCTTTCGGTGACGTGATAATGAGGTGACAGTGCCTCTATTACGTCAGTATAATACCTTTATGCTGTAAACACATGTGACTACTAGATCTGATATAGGACGTCACTATTCGCCACTCGAAAATATCGAATCAGCTCTCCGATTCAGAACCACACGATAACCAGCTGTCGACCAGTTCGGTTTGTTATCTCGTTTCATTTCATGATTCACGCAACGAGAGAAAAAGAGATAACAAACCGAATCGGTCGACAACTGGTTATCGTGTGATTTTGAATCGGAGAGCTAAGATAAGATAAGATAAAGTTTATTTTTCAAAAACAGTACAGCTATTTCGACCATGTGGACGACACTGGTGTCGATTCTCTTGTTCACGAACTAAACTTATTTTAAACTATCGCTCTCTTTTACTAATAGTAGATACAAGAAAGGGATGGCAACCATTTAAGAGCTGTCAAATTAGACGAAATTAAAATTTCCATACAAGTCGTGATCTCGGAACGTGCCCACTAAAATACAAAGAAATGTAACACGTAAACTAATTTGACAGTTCTAAAATGGTTGCCATCCCTTTCTTGTATCTACTTTTAGTAAAAGAGAGCGATAGTTTAAAATAAGTTTAGTTCGTGAACAAGAGAATCGACACCATTGTGAGCCGTAAATACTTCCGTGTTAGTAAATACCCAATTGCGCTTTGATAGTACCAATCGGATTGCAGGACCCCGCTTCCTGGTACCTCGGCTAGTTGACAGAATTAATTGTACGCATCATATTCAACAAATAGGCGTCTATGGTCGATGCTGTTTTCGTCCAGCTCGACTCGTCATCGCTTTCGCAGTTTGCCGGGCTCTTATACCCTAGTTGGAGACTGGCTGTAGTCCTCAACCACCGACCGATCATACAGTACTTTAGACACCTAATGTTGAATATAATGCGTACAATAAATTCTGCCACTAGCCGAGGCGGGGTACTGCAATCCAATTGGCCCTACCAAGGCGGCTATTGGCTAATCACTAATGCAGCAGTTTTGACGACTCATATAAGTGGTCGAAACTGATTTGAAGATTCAAGTGGAGAATAGTGGCGAATATTCTTAGATGTCATAATAAAACAAAGTTTAACCGGATTAATTTAATAATGACATTGTGAGTGATTACTGCGTGCATCGAAACGAAGTTAATTAATAAAAATAGTACGGTAGATTAAAATATTTTTTTAGAAATATCTGTAAAGACGCTTGTCATCTTAGTCTTCCTGCGACCACGAACGCTGTAAAGCGTTCGAAACGTCAGGAAAACCAATTTAAATAATATACGCGATTTAATCCGGTTTTTTTTGACTGCCTCGTTGGTCTTAGTGGTCGCAAGCGCGACTGCTGAGCGTGGGGTCCTGGGTTCGATTCCCGGGTCGGGCAAAGTGTTATTGGGTTTTTTCATTAGGAAATTCTTAGTAGCAGCCCGGAGTATGGGTTTGTGCCCGGTTAATGGCAATAGGCTCGCCCCCTATTACATGGGACTATAATATAACTGGCGAAATGTGGGTGTACTATACACCTCTGCCTACCCTGGGGAAATACAGGCGTGATGTTATGTTATGTTAAACTTTGTTTTATTATAATGTGTAGTGATCGCGAAAACCTAAGAAATTGTTATTCTTAGATGTGTTGACAAAAGCCGGTCGCCTATTATGAGGCGCCTGTCCCCAACTGACCATTAGTCGGGCGCCGCCGGACAGCGTGCCGGACGGGTCGAACACGTCGCCGTCCAGCGTGACGCAGCGGCGCCGCACGCGGGGGTGGAACGTCACGCGCTTGGCCGTGTCCAGGTCGCGGCACACCAGCGTGGCGCCGAACACCCAGACCATGGCCGGCCGCAGCTCGCTCGAGAACGAGATCAGGTCCAGCGCCAACTGCACGTTCTCTGGACCTCCGCCCTGGGAGAACGAGTGTTTTAGTAGTAGTAGAGCTCGTCCGGGAACTACTACCACCGTACAGTCAACAAATCGGAATCATGACCCACTCAGTCGATAATTCGTATGAAATTGTCAAAACAGTAAAATTTTCTTCTTATTAGCATCGTCCTGCACTTAGGACATTTTGAATATTAAGGAAACTGCGTTAATACGGGTCAGAAGTCTATGCAATTATGAGCTTTGTTATTAAATGGAATAGATTAATAATCGGATAAAAAGTTATGTTTTTGATAAAGCTAGAATTATGTTTTGAATTTCGAAATAACTGTCATTCCGCATAGTTTACCTATAAAAAAGAAGTACACAAATACATTTTTTCAAAAACCTTTACTAACTCTTTCAATTTCAGAAGAATATTAATTGTCACCGCCCAATAAAATTGATAGCAAGTTGGTTGCCAGGGAAATATCTTTAAGCGAAATGCGACCTAATTGTATTAGAATGTTTGTAGAAAATTAAGCTTATGGTGGGTCATGATTCCGTTTGGTCGAGTGTACATACTTCTCCGCCAAATACTGATGCTTGCATTGCTGTGTTTCGGTCTGAAGGCTACTGGTGCCGGTGAAATTACAATCACATAAGACTTTCCATCTTCATGTCTCAGTTTGGCAAACCGACTTGCGGTACCATTTAGGCAACAGCCTAGGTGGTATTGCAGTAACCGCTTAACATCAGGTGGGCCTTTAGCTCGTTTCGCCATCCTATACTATAAAAAAAAACTAAAATTTAGGACCCACTCTTTTATTTAACAAACAATCAAGTTTCTTTTTAGAATGGTTTATTCCACTATGTTCACCTGGGTGAACAAAGTGGAATTTATGGTTTCTTTATTTCAGATTGATTGATTGCATGATTGATTACAATCAATCAATCATGGTCCTCGTCAGAACTAACGAATATAAGTTTGTGGAGTTAAATTATACCGCCAACGGAAATCCTATGAAAGATGCACAGTTACAGACACGTACACTGGATGATAATTAGTTGCGCTCACGCATATGCCTCTTGCGTCTATATCTTCTCATGAGTGTCGTTTCACCAGAGGATGGGCAGCAGCGTTCTCTGAGTATTTAACCAACCAACTGCGATAGCCAACCCGCCTGCCATGCGTGACGATTATGGCATATAATATGGCCCCTTGCTTGGGGGAGGCCTATGTCCAGCAGTGGACGTCTTTTGGCTGAAATTATGATGATATGCCTCTTGCTCGTCGTTTTAGCAATGTTTCCGTTGCAAGACGAAGATAAAGCTGCCACACTGAAGTGGAACTGGGCTGGTCACATCTGCTGCGAGCCAGATGATCAATGGGTCAAACTTACTACTCAATGGGTCCTTACAATTGGCAAACAGTCACAGATTGATGGAAGTGGAAGAAGAGGCCTTTATTTGGCAGCACAGGTTCCTAATAATGTCGTATTGTTCGGTTAGATGGGATAAAGAGTTGCAAAAACACAAGTGTCATACATATTTTTAAACAGACTTGTGAAACACAAAATAATAATGATGTAGTTTTATGAGTTTAATGGAACATTTACAAACGAGCCATTCCACTAAGCCAAGCTATTAATTAGGCCAGTAGAACTAACTAGTGGAATGGCTTAGTAAGAAAGAATGCGTTCACACAAGGCCATTACAAAAGCCAATCCAATTGGAGGAAGGTAGTGGCGCCAAAAATTAAGAAATCGTTCTAATTTAATGGATTGTCTTTATCAAATTTATCCATGGAGATCCATCCATCCACCTATCAAAGAGTATATCCATGGAGTTTCTTGCCGGTTCTTCTCCATAGGACCCACAATTTGGAACCGTGCAACTAGAGCCTGTCGTTTCAAAAGTGCCTGTAATTAGTTTTATTTGAAATAAAAAAACATTTGTATTGGAATGGCCAAAAGACACCCCATTGTAATGGATTGTTTCTATTTACACAACGCCAATAACGACTTGGCTTAGTGGAATGGCTCGTCAATTGGCCTCGTGTAAATGGTCAATGGTCAAACCAAGTCAAATAAATGGTTAAATGTAAATGGTGAAACTGAGTGACCGACATAGCTTGTAGGATCAGTAAGCTGAAGTGGCAGTGGGCTGGCCATGTCTGTCGAAGGACCGATGGCCGCTGGAGCAGACGAGTCCTTGAGTGGAGACCGCGAATCGGCAAACGCAGCGTAGGGCGCCCCCCTGCCAGGTGGACCGACGACCTGAAAAACGTGGCTGGGGGGGACTGGATGCGGAAGGCAGAGGACCGAGTGTTGTGGCGCAACTTGGAAGAGGCCTATGTCCAGCAGTGGACTGCGATAGGCTGAGTTGATGATGATGATGAAATGGTGAAACTCACAATCTGCTGCGCGAGGCGCAGGGTCTTCCTGTCGATGATGTGTCCGCTGATCTTGTTGAGCGGGATGATGGTGGTGCGCGTCTGCAGCTGGCCGCGCTGCAGCAGCAGCTTGCTGGTCACCTCCGTGTCCACCACCACGTTGTACAACTGCAACACACAAGCAATCAGAAACCCATGACTCATTTACACGAAGCTCTCTCAATTCTTTCATAATGCGCACAGCCTAGTTGTGGAACTCACTGCCGGCGTCCGTATTTCCGGGCACTTACAACCCTAACACCTTTGAAGCTGGAGTGAATCGGCACCTAAAAGGTTTGCTCGCTCCATCGTCGACCACACCTTGACAAAGCGGTCTAGATTGCGGTCAAGAGCAGATCTATATCTCATTTAAAAAAAAGCTGACTACCGCCTTCGGTGACCAAAAGCGACGCTATTGACGCGTTGTTTACACCGACTTTACAGCCAAAGGCGTCCAAATCGTCAGATAGTGTTTTTACCTAGTGTCGGTCAACTTTGGCTGCGAAATGTAGTGGTCAACGACTAGACGATTTGTTCGGTTGCTGCTTTCGGTGAACAATTCGACCTGTCGACTGGGTTTTAATAGTCCATGACATTGACAAACTTCACGTCGCATTTACCAGAAGACACTATATGATTACTGCAATGATCAGTTTGCTTATGAAATCTAGAAATAAATCTTATTGTTTATTGCACACATACACAGTGACAATATAAAATAGGAAAATTCATGTACAGAGGCAAGCTTACTCAGCTACGACTTCTTTTCTAGAGCGATAGAGAGATCAAACTAATGAGGATTGAAGAATATTAGAAAAATAATTAGTATTTGTAGCTCACCCGTCCTCCAGCCGCAGTTTCCAGCGCAGTGCAGTACACCGGATCGCACACATTTATTAGTCTACAGATTGTACCTGAAACAAAAAAAAAGTCAGTGAAACATCTTTATAAAGAGTCAGTTTTTGTTATAGCAGCACATTTCATTTCATGACAAACATTAGTGCTGTTGGTATGTTCAATTTAAAAATAATATTAGCAAATTAGCAACATGTGAATGACAAACACTATCGAAAATGTCACAAAAAACATTTTAGTTGTAATGGAAACTGAACCATAAGTGATGAAATTAAATTTAGTCATCCAAAAGCGTTTAATCATCTATTTAAATTAGCTGATACATATCTGCGTCTGAAAATAGGTAAGACATATGTACCAGAAACTCTTCTGCTATCGAAGTCCTGTTGTGGCGGGGAGTACTTGAAGTTGCAGCGCTGCAGCCGCGCCGCCAGGTTGTCGACGGCGTCTCGCTTGCTCCGGACGGTGGATTGCAGCGAGCGCACCGTTTCCTTCAGCTCAGACTGACTATCCGTACTGAAGTTCATACGGGACAGCTCCGACTGTTAAAAGAGTAGGTAATTTTGTATACAAAACAAGCCAAAGATCCCGATCGGTTAATTTCGTCACACCCGAATTTCGCCGAACAAAATGAGATTAATATTTTTAAACTTTCTTACTTTGCAGTACAAACAAAAATCAATTTTATGTATTAACAATAAGGTTCTAAATTCATTAGCTACCACATACGGAGTGCAAGTGCAACTAAAGTTTGGAAAAACGGGTTAAAATCGTAAGCGTGTTTAAACGTAGTGCTTTTTTCTGCCAACGAATTTTTTTTACGCTTTTAACGCTTATCGTTTTTCACTTCTAATTAAAATTACTTTCCTTCGTCTACATTATACTATTCTATTTACAATTAAACTACAATCGTCGCGTAATTACCGAGGAGAACATTCAAAAACGCATTCACTCGTTGAAAACGAAAGATATGTAAACATAGCGCCAAAAACTGTCACTGTCATGCGGTCAACTATACTTTTCTTATATTTTGTATCGACTGTCCCTTCTTAATTTTTTACCTATGTGTCTTTTGTTTTTACTTTCTATGTAACCCCACCTATAAGTTGCTTGCTTGTGTTTATCACTGTGTTTTAAATGTTGCGCGTCGTTAACTGTGACAATAAACTATTTTTCTTTCTTTCTTTTTTCTTTAAAACGAAAGCAAATCAATCAAGGTCAAAAAGGTTTAAACGATACGAAAATAATCAACAAAACAAAAAAGTGCGTTATCTAAGCAAATTTTACGTAAACGAATAAAATTTGATTCTGCCGGTTATCAAACCACCTGTCAACTTTGAACTTGGGTCTTATTTTCATAGAAATAAGGTTACATTTCAATCGTAATATTGAAAGCATAAGTTTGGTTTACGAAAAAGTCTAAACGAAATCTGCTTTAATCACTAAGTGTGCTTATACGCTTTTTTTTTATTGGACTTTTTTATGCAATTTTCGTTTAAACACCCACTTCTGAGTACAACTGCGGAGTGGTTTGACTTGTACAGAATAATTTTGGTATACACAACAAACAACGATTGTGTGGGCGTATTTCTAGTACGTCATTACCTGCAGTTCGTCAATCTTCGCCTGCTGCCGGTTGATGTGCTCCTGGTCGCGCTGGAACTGTGCACTGCTACTGTTGAACTCTCTCTCCAGCGCTTTCAATCGATTCTCCGCGTGTTTCTTCTCCATCGTGCTTTGGGAAATGCGGGTGGCAGCTTCTGATGCCTCTTGTTTGGCAGCTACGATTATAGGTACAGGTTTGAACTAAGATTCTGTAATCCTGAGTTTTTGAGTCACTCGGTATTTAAAATTATTTATTTCAGTAGTTTTTGGTCTCAATTTATCATAAAATTATTCTATAATTTTTTTACTGCTCTTTCGTTATTTGCTTACAAAAATAATAATAAAAAATAAAATAAAATTCATTTATTTCAGACTAATTGATGTCCATAATTTTGTTAGTAACAATTATTATCTTACAACTATTTTAGTCACAGAAAGAATAAAATAAAATAAAATAAAAATCCACATTACAATCATCAATAAAAAAATTGTGGTTTTAATATTTTGTAGACATGAATATATTATTATTAATTTTTTGACATTTTTAACATTGACATTGTTTCTGAACCACTTACTTGATTTGATTTTATTATATTGTAACAATTGTATGTATCGCCATTTTTAATTTCTTAATTGATTCAATGTATCTTGCATTTGATAGTAATATGAAATTATAGCCATTACCCAAATATTTGCATGCCTAAAGGTAGAATATAGAGGACTGTATCAATGTGACTTATAACACCAATGTTAACTTATGTTCAGTAAATAAAGAATTGTATTGTATTATCAGGTCACATGCAGCCTGATAAATCTCCCCACAACTGCAGACTCTGGTCACTCAGCAATCATCCTTAGGATTCCGTTGCCACTGCCTCGAATTCGGTGTATGAGTGAGGCTGACTTTTTGCGCATTATAGCGTAAAAGTCATCCACCCTCGCGTCGGCAAACATGCCCGAGGCACTGCAAAATCGAGGCAGCCGCACTAGAACCCTACAGGCGTTGTTGTACTGCACTCTTAGAGTATTGTAGGCACGCTGCGTGTAGTTGGTCCATAGGGCATTTATTTTATTTATCTACTACTATTATAAAATTGTTAAATGTCAGTTGTCTGTTTGTTTGTTTGTTTGTTTGTTTGTTTGTTCCAGCATCACTATAAAACTACTAGACCGATTTTGTTGAAAGGGTTTGTGACTAAAAACTTATGATTTGACTTAAAAACTGGTATATATTTTACCTCGCTACGATGACGGGAACCGGTGATTTTTAATTATATTTTTCTACAACATTTTGCATACATCAAGGTGAATAAGGCGCTCATATCCAGCTGTCATTCACACGCATGCGCTCTAGCGCGCGCCTTCATAGAGAAAATACGGCTGCTAAAGAAATTGCATTAAAAACTTTTTGGTCGGGCCGAATTTTATAGAGTAGAAAAAAAAAATCCTGTCGTATGTGGTTGGTGCCATCTTGGAAATGCAGTCTTTTGAGCCAACCGAAAATCAGAATCTTTCGACTTACAGACAAGGACCGGAAGCTACCTCTAAATTGCGATTTCTCTAATTTTTTGTATGAAAAGCAATAAAATTTAGAAGTACCTAAACGTTGTTATATTGTATCCATCTTAATATACGAATAAGCATAAAGTTATCTTGGTGTAACTAAAAAAATACTATTTTCAGTCTACAATTTTTAATTACCTTCTTCTTCAAGTATATTATCTTATCTTCTTCTTAACTATTATAAAATTGTAAACGTCTGTTTGTTTGTTTGTTTGTTTGTTCCAGCATCACGCTAAAACGACTGGACCGATTTTGATGTTTTTTTTTTGTTTGAAAGCTGATGATCTGACTTAAAAACTGGTATGGGTTTTGAGAAAGAAAGAAAGAAAGATAAAAGAAAAAAAAATCGTGGGTTGCGTACTCACCCGACAGATCGAAGCTTCTATGCATTTGCACGAGCGGATAGTAATGTACGATGGAGTGGAGTGGAGTGGAGTGGACAGGGGATGGGACTAGGGATGGGACTGGGGACGGGACAGGGGATGGGACTGGGGACGGGACAGTGGACGGGACAGGGGACGGGAAATGGGACGGGACATGAGACGGGACATGGGACAGGACAGTGGGACGGCACATGGGACTGGACATAGGATGGGACATGGGACAGGACATGGGACATGGGACGGGATTATAGTGATTTAGTGATATAGTGAGACAGTGGGACAGTGGGCCGTGGGACAGTGGGAAAGTAGGACAGTGGCAGCGGGACGGTGGGACGGTGGCACAGTGGGGCAGTGGGGTAGTGGGGCAGCGGGGCAGTGGGCCATTGGGATAGTGGGTCAGTGGGGTAGCGGGGCTGTGGGGCAGTGGGTTTGTGGGGCAGCGGGATTGCGAGGCAGCGGGACAGTGGGGCAGCGGGGCAGCGAGGCAGTGGGTCAGCGGGGCAGCGTGCCTGCGGGGCAGCGGGGCCGTGGGGTACCGGGGCAGCGGGGCAGTGGGGCATTGGGATAGTGGGGCAGCGGGGCAGTGGGGCAGCCGGGGAAGCGAGGCTGTGGGGCAGCGGGGCAGGCTGTGGGGCAGTGGGATAGTGGGGCAGTGGGGTAGCGTGGCCGTGGGATATTGGGGCAGCGGGGCAGTGGGGTAGTGGGGCAGCGGGGCAGTGGGGCAGCGGGGCAGCGGGGAAGTGGGGCAGTGGGGCAGCGGGGCTGTGGGTCAGTGGGGCAGCGGGGCAGTGGGGCAGTGGGATAGTGAGGCAGCGGGGCAGCGGGGCAGTGGGGTAGCGGGGCATTGGGGCAGTGGGGCAGCGGGGCAGCGGGGTAGTGGGGCAGCGGGGCAGCGGGACAGCGGGACAGTGGTCTGGACTGGAATGGACTGGACTGGACTGGACTGACGTGGGTTAGCAGAATTTAAAGCGAGCGGAGCCGCGGGTAAAAGCTAGTTTATTTATATAGGTACAAAGTAAGTATTCAATGACTGCCAGTCAAACTTACGTTTTTGGCATGTGAGTAGTAGTAGTGTGAGGTTGGTCTATAGACAGGAAATCGGGACCAAAATTCAGCTTTTATCATCCATCCTATCGGGGGGATTTTAACATCTATCTTAAAGCAAGGAGTTCTACCTTATTGTATAAGCCAAAGCATATAAAAGACATAAACATGGAAAACAAAAGTATATCTAATTTTCTTTCCACAATTTAAAATCGTTAGATTTCGCATCGCATGCGTAAATGCGTTAAAAATCATAAAATAATTATATCTAAATATTTAAAACAAGGTCAGGTTAGTTACACCATTTAAAACTCAAGAATGGCTGGACCGATTTTAATTAAATTTGGCATACATGAGTCATCATTTCAGCCGAAAGACGTCCACTGCTGGACATAGGCCTCCCCCAATAGGGGGGGATGTGCCATAATCACCACGCTTGGCAGGCGGGTTGGCGATCGCAGTTGGTTGAATAAATACTCGGAGAACGCTGCTGCCCATCCTCTAGTGAATCTCTTAGTCGCCTTTTAAAACACCTATGAGACGAGATAAGGGTGGTGTTATTCTGTACGTCCGACACCATACGGAACCGTCCGTCGCGAGCATAGGCTAGTTAATATTAAAAAAAAACTGAATTTCTTTATTGAACATCGCTACAATAGCCTAGAGGCTGGGCTATACTTCGCAGGTGTCACGCGACTGACTCACCCATGAGCTGATCTTGCAGCGACTCGGAAGCCCCCTCCTGGCCGGTACTGACGGCGAGGAACTTCTCCTGAGCCTCTGCTAGAGCAGCATTGCTCGTCTCGCTCGTAGCGCGGAGATTCTCAAATGTTGATTCTACCTGCAAGCATATAAATAATTTGAAAACAACTAGGAAATGAACACTTTACATAATCTATGATAGGTCTTTGTTTTAAATACAGCCTACATAACTGTAGTTGGAAGGGTAATTTCCGGTTGATCCAACGGACCGATTTCTTCCTCACTTCCTACAACACTGACACGACTTGTTCTCTGTTATGGAGTAAACTACATCATCGGCACCTCACCTGGTCCAAGGCATTCTTTTTAGAGGCCAGTGCGCCTTCATCATCAGCAAGTGCCCTTTCCAGCAACCTTCCTCTCTTCTCGTGTGACGTCAGAGCTTCCCGGTCGGCCTTGAGCGCTGATGATGCTGATGCTTCTGTCTTCTCCAGGGTTTGCAGTTCAGTTTCTAGCTGCTTCAGGGCATTTCCGCTTTCCTAAGATTAAGTATAAAGATATGAGTCTCAATGTTGATGAATTTTGTGGGGATATCGATAATGGCTGAGAGCCTGAACTATTGCCTCATATTTCGACTTTGCGATGGTATAACTGAAATAGGCAATGGTCTGATGATACTAAACTAGGCCTGAGTAGGCCTGTTATTAAAAGTCGCCGAGACAAAAGAAAATAAACAATTACAAATGTGTGTAAGGCACACATAACAGCATAGTGGGCTGCAATTTTTGCTGACTCTTACGATAGAATAGAATAGAATATATTTATTTGCTTAAAACATGGTATAAAAAGTTCATAAAGAGCAAACATGTTTTGCTTACTAGAAAAAGACGATATTTAATAAATATATAGTGTCAACAACAATAATACAATATTACAATGTACACAAATAGCTGAGATATACTGATTTTAGAACAACAAAAACATTTTAACAAAAAATTTAACCGACGAAAACAGAAACTGAAAAGCGAAAAATAACTAATTATGAGTCGGCGCCAAACGAACTTTTAACAAGCAAAGTGCGTGCAAGTTGCAAGTGGCCGAGCGGAGAACGCATTTTTGGAAAGTAATTGTTTATCGTTGAAAATTTCACGTTGTATTTGATGTGATGTTGTTTTTATTATTTATTTAAAGTAATTTAATGATCTTCGTTGATTGGTTGTTTGGCGCCGACTCATAATTAGTTATTTTTCGCTTTTCAGTTTCTGTTTTCGTCGGTTCAATTTTTTGTTAAAAAGTTTTATTTTTCATTTTTTTGTAGTTAAAATCTAACTCCAGGTCTCCATTATGTCGTAGTGTCTAGAACTATATTTATGTGTGTCAAGTTTCAACAGAATCAGTTAACAGGTAAGAATTCAGTGGGTGAACAAACACTCATCCCCTGTTTTACTACCCTTAGGGGTGGATTTTGATTTTGAAATTTAAATGGGACCAACTTCGAGATATACCCTATCCATTAAAAAAAGAATCATTAAAATCGGACCACTCTGTAAAAAGTTATTCGTGGTCATACATAAAAAAAAATAAAAAAAATGTATACGCGTCGAATTGAGAACCTCCTCCTTTTTTTCGTCGGTTAAAAATAAAACCGACTTCAAAAACCTTAACTAAAAAGTAAAAAATAATCAGTGTATGAATTTTAAAATCTTAACATAAACCAAAATTTTGAAGGCGGCGCGTGATTGACCATTTGCGTCATGTAATGTACAGTCGAGCGCAATATCTATAGTAAAAACAGTTTATGTGAACGTACATGAAAATCACGCGCCGCCTTCAAAATTTTGGTTTATGTTAAGATTTTAAAATTCATACAATGATAATTTTTTACTTTTTAGTTAAGGTTTTTGAAGTCGGTTTTATTTTTTGTTAAAAAGTTTTTATTTCATACTTTTTAGTTGAAAATTGCGAGGGTTGATTCATAAATGTTTATATAACCAATTTGAGAATATATTTTTTATTAACCTTTGCTATCCCACTGCTGGGCAAAGGTCTCGCTCATGTTCTTCCAAAAGTCCAATCACTATCGTGAAAAAAAAAAACACGCATATCGGCCAAGAATTCTCACAAAAACTAACCAATGAGCAGATCATCTAGATAGGCGAAGCTAAAATAAACTGATTTATTGAAGCTGGTTAAAAAACTACTCAACCTAAGTCAATAAAATGTATATGGGACCACCGCGCGGACTTTCTCTACCAAATAAAAAAACAACCACGTCAATCGGCCACAAATCTCGGAGTAATCGGTGTTAAAACATGAAAAAAAAAAAAACAAAAAAAAAATAACCCGCCGAATACATAACCTCCTCCTTTTTTTGAAGTCGGTTAAAAATTAAATACAATTGAAACATTGCCAATGGAAACTAAACTATGTTCAATGGTATTAAGGTCCCTTATAGCAAATCAATACCGCAAAGTTTGAAGACAAAGGTCTTCAACCAGTGCGTCCTGCCTGTCATAACTTACGGTGCCGAGACGTGGACACTGACAGTTGGGCTAGTTCACAAGTTCAAAGTCGCTCAGCGAGCTATGGAGCGAGTTATGCTTGGAGTTTCTTTGAAGGATAAAATCCGTAACGAGATTATCCGGAGAACCGGATTGATCGACATAGCTTGTAGGATCAGTAAGCTGAAGTGGCAGTGGGCTGGCCAAGTCTGTCGAAGGACCGATGGCCGCTGGAGCAGACAAGTCATTGAGTGGAGACCACGAATCGTCAAACGCAGCGTAGGGCGCCCCCCTGTCAGGTGGACCGACGACCTAAAGAACGTGGCTGGGGGGGACTGGATGCGGAAGGCAGAGGACCGAGTGTTGTAGCGCAACTTGGGAGAGGCCTATGTCCAGCAGTGGACTGCGATAGGCTGAGTTGATAGCAAATCAAACAAAGTCAGACAGATTTATGTTAAAAGCTTACCTCATCCAACTTCTTGTTGAGCTCAGCCACTTGTTTGTCAATATCTTTGGCCTCCTTCTCATTGTGCTTTATCTTATCTTTCATCTCTTTTATTTCATCTTGCACCTCTGTGACTTTGCCAGCAGACTCCTTCGCACGGTCTGCTGCTGTCACATACCTAAAATAAACATGATTAGAGGAACAATGGAAAGAAGGATGTAATATGAAAGCCAAGTTTAAGTGTGTAACATGATTCTTGAAAGAGAGAGAGATCAATACTTCTGGATTGGATAGATTTTGACGTCTGTGGTCTAGTGGTTCGAGGGTCAGACTGCTGATCACGAGGTTGTAGGTTTGATACCCACAGGACACAAATATTTGTGTGATGAACATAAGTGTTTGTGTTGGTCTGGGTGTTTCTCATGTATTATATGTATTTACAAAAAAGAAAAAAAAAAATATCCATTGTCTAGTACCCATAGCACAAGCTCTGCTTAGTTTGGGACTAGACGGTAGAAGAAAAAAAAAAAAAAAAGCATTTGAAACAGTAGTCACTACCACACTACTATATGAACTAGATGGTACTGTGTAAAAATGTCCCAAATATATTTATTATTATAGATTTACTATATGTGCGCTTTTGCTGTGTGCCACTTGTGCGTCGTCCACACACAAATGAGTGTCCGAGCCATCGACAATACAGCCCAATAGACGCCTACTGTTGAATATTAAGCGTAAAATTTATTGTCAACTAGCCGAGGTATGAGGAAGCCAACTGTCCAATTGGTTGTGCCAAGGCGGCTATTGGCTATTCACTGACGTGGTAGTATTTACGACTCACATAAGAGGTCGGAACTGATTTGAAATTTTCGAGTGGCGAATAGTGGCAACCTCAGGACCTAGTCAGATGTATTGAAAGAAATCGGTTGCCTTTTATGAGGCGTCTATGGGCTATATCGTTTATGATCTGTGCAAACATCATATAGCTAAAAAACTTTTTAACAAAAAATAAAACCGACTTCAAAAACCTTAACTAAAAAACTTTTTAACAAAAAATAAAACCGACTTCAAAAACCTTAACTAAAAAGTAAAAAATAATCCTTGTATGTATTTCAAAATCTTAACATAAACCAACATTTTGAAGGTGGCGCGTGACTGTCCCTTTGCGTCATATAAATATAATGTATTGTTAATGTCGAGCGCTTATCTATAGTAAAAAACAATTTATGCGAACATACATGAAAAACACGCGCCGCCTTCAAAATTTTGGTTTATGTTAAGATTTTGAAATACATACAAGGATTATTTTTTACTTTTTAGTTAAGGTTTTTGAAGTCGGTTTTATTTTTTGTTAGAAAGTTTTTATTTCATACTTTTTAGTTGAGAATTCACAGAAAAACGAAACTATTAGTAGATCATCTAGGTAAGCGAAGCTAAATTAAACTGATTTATTGAAGCTGGTTCAAAAACTACTCGACCTAAGTCAATAAAATTTATATGGGACCACCGCGCGGACTTTCTCTATCAAATAAAAAAACAACCACGCAAATCGGCCCAGAAATCTCGGAGTAATCGGAGTACATACATGAAATGAAAAAAAAAAAAAAACCCACCGAATACATAACCTCCTCCTTTTTTTGAAGTCGGTTAAAAATGAGTTAATGTATCAAAATATGTTTCAACAGAAAAGTTTATTCACATTTAAGTTTTGAAGTTGCAATAAAATAATATTGTTTTGACTTATGTTTAGTAATAGTAAGTCTAACAATCTTACTTGTAAGCTATGTGTAATCTAGACAGATTCTCTAGTTCCCTCACAACTTTCTGGTACTCTTGGAACTGAGATCTTTCATCTTGTAACTTTTGCAGTTTTGGTGCTATGTCCTCCCTTATTATCTGAAACGAGCCAACTTTATTATGATTTCCATTAAATAAAGAGTGATGCATTGAATTTACTATACAGAGTGCAACTTTTTCCTGGACTTTATCTAACTTGGTATAAAAAACCGGCCAAGAGCATGTCGGGCCATGCTCGGTATTATAGGGTTCCTTAAGTAGGTCTAATTACAAACGAATCAAATCGAATATTAATCATTGCTATTTTAGTTTTTGCAAACAGCGCCACCTAGCACCTATGAACTAGGACGTCTTAAGTATTTTTCAGTTTTCTCACTATAACTCAAAAATGTATAATCACATTATACTCTAAATAATTTTAAAAGAGAGTTTTTATAAAAGTCTATCAACGTGGAAGATTAAAAGTTTCTACGTTGCATAGTTTGGAAATGGCAGGGGGGGGACACATTGTAAGCCACTTTGGTGGGCTATATTTCGTAGATGGTACACCTGATAAAAAAGTGATGTTTGAAACATTACCTTCATTTTAGTAGACCTATTAAATGATACCACACACGAGGGGGTGCAGCGAAAAAAATAATTTCATCCCCATTTCACATGTATGGGGGCCACCCCTAAAATACGTTAGCAAGATTTTTTTGTTCTTTTAAAATTGAGATCTACATCTATTCCATTTTTTAACAAAATTTCACTTACTTATGTTTATAACTGTAGAAGTTATTAAGCTTTAAAGGATTAGGACAGACGGACGGACGGACAGACGGATAGACGGACAGACGGACAGACGGACGGACATGACGAAACTATAAGGGTTCCTTGAAGGACTACGGAACCCTAATTAAAAAGAATAAAGTACATTTTTCAGACTTGTCTCATTTAGTAAACAATCTTCGTGGGTCTCTTTAATGTTGGTTAATGTAATCAACTCAGCCTATTGCAGTCCACTGCTGAACACACTCGGTCCCCCCAACTACTTTCATCAGTTTGTTGGTCCACCTGGCTGGGGTCGCCCTACACAGCGTTTGCCGATTTGAAATTCTGCCAAGTATTAACAATACATACATCATTAAGTTCATGTAGTTTGGCATCCTTCTTCTCAATAGTTTTCTGTGCAGCTTGTTTCTTTGCTTCATACATCCTGGTGCCGGCTGCTTCCTCCACCATTGATAAGATCTAAAACATACATTAGTACTATTAATCAGTATTTTAATAGTAGTTTATGAAACTGTTGCATAACAGGGGTTATTAAAACACGAGTGTGAGTTTAAAAACCGAGCCGCAGGCGAGGTTTTTAATAGTATCACACGAGTGTTTTAATACCTAGTTATGTCAGTTTCATACACTATTTTATCTAAACTCATACAATATTAAATAAAATACCAAAGTCAAAATCTTGGTAACATTGTTGTAGTTTTTCTTGATTTTTCTGGTAAAAGATTGTTCGTCATTTACGTTGCTGCATCCAGAAATTCAGGCGGGGTCATATTCTCCTCAGTTCAGTATCACTGCTATAGTCAGATATTTTTGCCCAGAATAAAACTTTAGACATACAAAACCATAATAATAACGTAAACAATTACAATAAATTAACGATGACAAGTAACGATGACCAAATCCAGTAGGTCATGGCGCGCGGCCGCGCACGCGCCCCAGCGCGCGCCTACACAGATAATAAAATATAGTCTGGCGAAAACATTATAATCGGAACTAATTTTCTATCCTTGTCAGGATTCCATCAATCTCTGTTTTATCATACAAAAAATGTGCCTGTAAACACTTAAATATAATTAAAAGCAATATGACAATCCAAACTTCTGCCAAAAACGCGATTTTAAACGATACAATTTTGCAATGTATGACTAGTGGCGCCACCCTGAATTTTGTGTACTCATTGGTGCCAAACTGTACGACTGCTAAAAAAAAAGGTTTGAAAACTCCTTGGTTGGGTCGAAGTGGCATTAAAAACTCCTTAGTTGGGCTGAAGTGTGCGGTTATGGAAAAAAAAAAATTAAATTACCGCATTGTTTTGTTCAGCAAACTGTAACGTAATGAAACTTTAAATTCATTACAGGTGCATGTGCGTAAAGTATGTCATTATAACATTACTTTCGAGTTCATAATTCGAATTTTACTATACGAGTGTAGATAAACATACATATACACTTATGTGGTACCAAAGTAATCTTTTCCATTATTCTCACAATTATTAAACTTTCTGTTATAAAACAAGTTTAACCGGATTACATTGTATATTATTACATGGCTGAAGAACACGGTCTCTGGCTTGGCTCACCCGGCTAACGTCTCGCTAGTCGTCAAGAGCCAGTCAGAGCTCATCAAACGTGTTCGCTGCGGCATCCTGATCCCAGATGAGCAGGGGGTTTTCGAGGAGGCAGCCAATATTGGTCGCACCCTCGCCTACCAGAACCCCTCGCTTGGCATCGAGAAGTGGGTGCTTCTACAGGCAGTGAAACAGACCGCGGCGTGGTTCGTGGTGGTCGGAGTCCCTGAGGACCAAATTCCGACCCTGATGAAGACCGGACGCCGTCTCTCAATGGGTTTAGGGGCGGTTTACGTTAAATACCAGGGTCCGAAAGGCAAATTTACCGACGTCCCTCAGGGATGGGACCCGGCCACGGAAACCATCCGCAAAGAGCTGCAGCTGCCAGCTGCACCAGCAGGGGAGATTGCTCCCCCATCAAACACCCTGGCAACGGCCGTGGCTGAACCTGCTGCAGCAGAGTCAGCCGGCCCATCTGTCGTCATCTCGGACGCCGTCCCATCTTCGGGGGAGGAGCCTGACATCAATTTGTCTTCGGCTTCGGACCTGGAGGGGGACGACTTCGAGACTGGCGACTTGTTAGCCGGGCTACACCTTGGGGGAGACAAGGAGGCTACGACCAGTGATGGCGTCCCTTTTGTCGGCCTGTAGGGTAGTCCAGGCAAACCTCCACCACAGCCAAGCCGCGACGGCTCAGTTGCGCAAGTGGTTGGAGGTTCAACACACGGCCATTGCCTTGATTCAAGAGCCGTGGATCAGGGCCGGCCATATACAGGGACTATCCAATCTCGGAGGTAAGATCTTAGTCACTACAGATCACGATCACCCTAGGTCGTGCATCTTTGTCACAGGTAATATCAAAGCACAGCTTTTGCAGACGGATTTCTGTTGCAGAGATCTGTCTGCCATAAGGTTGCTCATACAGCGTGACGCCAGGGAGGTGGGGATCACCTTCGCCTCGGTCTACATGCCTGAGGGGGAGGAGCCACCCCCTTACGACCTCATCCGCCTTGTAAACCATTGCGAGAGAACCGGGATGGAGGTTGTAATTGGGGCCGACGCCAACGCTCATCACCCTTTATGGGGCATGGAAACGCAAAACGATAGAGGTAAAGCTTTAGTTGACTATCTTTTTACTACTAACCTATCCTTACTAAACACTGGTTCTGAACCAACTTTTGTAACCAGGCGTAGCCGCACAATCATAGACATCACTCTGGCATCAGAGGGTGCAGCGGAAATCACCACGGGGTGGCAGGTCTCCAAGGAGGCCTCATGCTCCGATCATAGGTGGATCCGCTTTGACATCCAGGTCTGTATAACACCAACAAAACCTCGTCGGAATCCACGCAATACGGACAAAACTACTTACACGTGCACACTTAAATAATAAATAAATAATAAATAAATCTTTATTTCACATAAATGGTGTACAGTAAACACTTACAAATAGTAGTTATACAATTTCTCGGTATGAAGTGTTTGTTTGAACTCTGGTACCCAATGTAAGATTTAACTTGTGTTATGGGTACCAGCGCTCTCATTAATTAAATCCACAGGGGGTTACATTAATTGCATCAGGAGGTGGTTACAAGAAAGTGCAGTTGAGTAAATGGAGTAAGTAAAACTACGTTACAGGCTACAGCATAGATTAAAGAATAAATAATAATTCAGCTAATAATAGTAGTAAAGCCAGAAGCCTCATGTGTGTGAGTGTGTATGTGTGAAGGGGTGTGTGGTGTGTGGTGGGTTAGTGGGTGTGAGAAGATATGATAGTGTGATTGTGATAGTACATTATTTTAGAGAATAGATATTTTTAATAGATTTTCTGTTTCGTCATAATTTAGTGACAGTAGCCACTTGTTAGCTTTTATTTTGCATTCATGTTTACAGAGAGGATAAATATTACAAGATTCATTGATCAAATTGTACAAGTGACACCCAATGATATGAAAATGGCGTTGAGCGAGAGCTGTTCTGCAGTTGTAGGTTTCGCATACTCTATATGCTCGAAGCGTCCTCACGGTACTCGCCTTAAGTTTTAGAGTAGAGTGTTTCCGAAGAATGGTTTGGAGTACAAAGAGTTGTCGCACCGTGAGGACCTGGCAATCAGTGTGTAGGTTATGAGTAGAGTAACGAAATGGCCTGAAAGTCATTACCTTCAGCACAGCTCTCTGTGCTCGCTCTAGTTGTAGGAAATGTGTCTTAGGCGCCCCTCCCCATACTGTGATGCAGTATGTTATTACTGACTGGCCCAGAGCGTAATAAACTGAGTTCAGGGTGTGACGGTCCGCAGAGTGTCTCAATTTTTTAAAAATAAATATTAGTTTGCGAACCCGTGAGGTAAGATTTTGCAAATGGGGTCTCCAGCTTAGTGAACTGTCTATTTGAACCCCAAGGTATTTAGTAGAAGAAACTCTAGTTAATTGCGGACAGGAACATGAAGACACAGGTGAGCTAGAAGAGCAAATATGTGCTTTAAGTACTAAGGAGTCTGGGGAAGGTAATGTTAACGATTGCAGGGAGAATGGAAGGCAGACAGTTTTGTTGAGGTTTATTGTGAGAAGGTTATCAGAGAGCCAACTCATAACAGATGTAAGAGCTCTTTCCGCCAGCGTCAAAGTCTCAGAGAATCTTGACTTGAATCTAGACTTGCACCGTTAAACGATTCGCTGACTTTCGTGCACACGACACATATCGATGAGCAAGTAAGTCACCTCACGGAATCAATGATAAGCAGCTACCACACTGCCTGCCCAGAGACCATCCCGCCCAAAACACCGGGCAAACAGCCCTGGTGGGGCGCGGAGCTGGAGCGCAAACGTGTAAAGGTTAGAAGAGCTCTGAACAGAGCCATGAATACTTGTGCGGACGAAGACTGGGATGACTACTACGCAGCCAAACTCAGCTACAAAAAATGCATCAGATTCAGGAGTACCATGGGATGGCGTAAATTCTGTGGTAACATTGAATCCTGCCAACAAGCCAACAGGGTAAGGAAGGTTCTGGCGCAACAGAGTTCATCTGTGCCTGACACTCTCCGCAAGCCTGACAACACGCTGACAACATCACCAGAAGAAGTAAGACGCGTCCTCATTGAAACTCACTTCCCAGGGTGCGTATTTACTCATGCAATTGATTGGCAAGATGTACCTCAAACACCATCGGATGGCGACTGGCTCTGCGCGCACAAGATGGTAACTTTGGAAAAACTCCAATGGGCCATCCGAAGCTTCCATCCTTTCAAAGCAGCGGGCCCGGACGGAGTGTTCCCTGCCCTACTACAGTGGGGTGGAACGTCCGTTGCCAGAAGACTGGTGCCCCTAATGAGAGCGTGCCTGGCCTATAGATACGTTCCCAAAGGATGGAGGGAAGTGAAAGTTATATTCATCCCAAAGCCAGGTAAGGGCGATTACACAAACGCCAAATCCCACCGACCAATCAGTCTGACCTCCTTTTTGCTAAAGACCTTGGAGAGGCTCTGCGAAAGGGAGCTGAGGGACGGCGCGCTTAAAACTATACCACTGCACGGCAACCAACACGCATACAGCTCAGGTAAGTCCACAGAATCTGCTCTCCATCTGGTGGTTAGTCAGATAGAGAGAGCGATACACAACAAAGGTACTTGCCTGGGAACTTTTATAGACATCGAAGGAGCATTCGACAAAACAAACTTCTCCAGCATAAGAACAGCCCTCTCCAAGCACGGAGTGGAGCAGGTACTAACTGACTGGATTGCAAACATGTTAAGTAAACGGGTGGTTCGTCTTGAAGGAGAGCAACAGATGGCCATGATAGCTAGAGGCTGCCCCCAGGGAGGGGTGCTGTCTCCCCTTCTGTGGAATCTGGTAATTAATGATCTCATTACCAAACTCAACGACAACCACTACTACACAATAGGATATGCAGATGACCTCGCCATCCTCGTATCGGGTAAGGTGACTGGGACCATCTGCAACCTCACCCAACAAGCGCTTCGTATTGTAGAACGCTGGTGCAGAGAATTTGATCTTTCAGTGAATCCCACCAAAACTGAGTTAGTCATGTTCACCCAAAAGCGAGCATTAGGACCCTATTGCTTACCCAAACTGTTCAGTACTGAACTCCAGCTGGCCAACGAAGTTAAGTACCTCGGTGTCATTTTAGACAGTAAGCTAAGTTGGAGTAATCACCTAGAAAACAAACTAAACAGGGCCTGCATCACCTTCTGGCAATGCAGGAAAATGATAGGTAAGAAGTGGGGCCTATCCCCTAAAATTATACTATGGCTATACAGCGCGGTAATCCGCCCCATGATTGCCTATGGGGCCGTTGTTTGGTGGCCTAGAACCAAGCTGATTACAGCTTCAAACAAATTACAGCGCATGCAAAGACTTGCCTGTGTGGCGATTACAGGCTGCATGAGGACTACCCCGACTGCAGCACTCGAAGCCATGCTGGGAATTCCACCGCTCCACCTTTTTATACAACAGGAGGCAGCGATGGCGGCAGTACGTCTAAAAACACTAAATCTATGGAGTAAGAGTAGTACACAACACACCGCGTTGATAGAGGAACTCAGCAATGAATTCCCTCTGTTGAAATCCATTAACGACCGGATTCCCAAGCAATTTATTTTCGACAAGAAGTACAAAATCCAGCTGTATGAGGATCACCGATGCGAAGGGCTGTGCCCTGCAGAGGTGCGAATCTTCACGGATGGATCCAAAACAGGCACAGGTACGGGTGCCGGGATCTTCTCGGAAGACCTCAATATACACATAGCCACACCATTGGGGGTCCATAACACGGTGTTCCAGGCCGAGTGCATTGGCATTTCCCTGGCAGCTTCGGCGATTTTAGCCAGGAAGGTTAAAGACCACTCAATTCGTATACTCTCGGACAGCATGTCCGTACTACAAGCACTAAGCAGCCATACGGTAAACTCGGGGCTGATACACGAGTGCCAGCAAAACCTCAACCAGGTAGGTAATCTCAATAACATAACCATTCAATGGATCAAAGGACACAGCAGTTCCCGAGGCAATGACGCAGCGGATGAACTGGCCAGAAGGGGATCGAGTATGGTAGTCGTGGGACCTGAACCCATAGTGCCACTCCCCTTTGGATACCTACGCAACTTGGTAAGGAAACGCACCAAGGACAAACACTACAAACTATGGAAAGACCATGGTGAGTGCAGGCAGGCCAAGGAGGCACTTCCCACAATCGACGGCCGGTTTACGAAACAGGCCCTCCGATTGTCAAAACAACAGCTGCGTACAGTCACAGCTGCTATTACTGGCCACGGGTCCTTTAACAAACATCTTTTTGTCATAGGTGTTACAGACAGCCCACTGTGCAGAGCCTGCATGGTGGAAGACGAGACAGCAGCCCATGTGCTTCTAGACTGCCCTGAGGTCGCCACATACAGGGCCAAGTACTTCGGTAACCCAGGTACCCTCAGAGAGATCACCAGCAACACTAAGGCGTTGCTGGCCTTTTTCGAGGAGTTAGGGTGGATCGAGTAAGTTCCCACCCGTACGCAAAATACACGCTTGATCGTGGAGTTGCGGAAACCAGCCCGTTATACTATACTATACTATTGTATATTATTTAAATTGGTTTTCCTGATGTTTCGAAAGCTTAACCACCAACCAACCAATTAACCAATTTAAATAATATATGCAATGTAATCCGGTTAAACTTGTTTTATTATAATGTGTAGTGATCGCGAAAACCTAAGAAATTATTACTTTTGTCATTCAATGATTACTCATGTGAAAGTAGAACTAAACTTCTTGTTCTTGGTTTGATTTGATATGATTTGATTACCTTTGATCTCGGGTCCTTATGTGCCAGGTTGTTTTGATACAATAATGCAGTCAGTCAATTAAGGCTACTTCAACTAAACAGAACATTACATAATATATTCAAACAGGTCTAACCTCAGGTGGTTTCATGTTCAGGACCTTCGTGATTCTGCCCTGCATGATGAGAAAGTGAGGGTTGTTCACATTGAGCTGCACAGAGCAGAACAGATCTGCCACCCTTTTGTTCTGGACATTGATGCCATTGATCATATACTTGTTCTTGCCTCCCATTACAACCTGAAGAATAATCAAGTTTATACAAATTGTTCTTTAATATGGTCATATAAAAGGTCTATTGTTTAACTATTGTGTCTGCTAATTGGACGGACAGTTATAGAGAGCTCCCTCACTGCGAGCATTTGTATGTGATTTAAAAAATTGGTACAAATTTTATTGATTTGTTCCAGAGAATTTGTTGCATTACATGCAGCACATGCACGCAGTGCTGGAGCACCTTTACATTTTAAAAATCAACTAAGAACTAAGTTTACTGACACACAAATTAAATAGCAAATAAATATGCACACAGAAATTCAATTAAATCAAATCATTCGCTTTTCTTATTTAATTTTTATTAGATATTTCACAACATTTTATGCATGGCAGTCACATAATTGGTAAAAAAGTAAGTACCGTTCTAGTGACAGTGATCTCAGTATGATTTTCATAGCCGATGGGGCACTGATTCCTGTCTCGGTTGTCAAAGGTTATGCTCACGGTAGCCTTAGTAATACCAGCCTGACCATGCTTATAAATTAGCTCTTGCAAACTGCCCGCACGCACCTGAAATGTAAGAAATTTTACGATACATACCTTTTCAGAAAACACTTAGGTACTAAGCTTTATATCAAATTGCATGCACACTATGACACACTTTCACTTAAAATGAGGTCTAGATAGCCAAAGGCTGTACTTAAACCAGATGTTCAAGCATTTATGTAGGTACTTAGGTACATTTAGAGATAGTCTTTGATCTTTGTACAATAACTCTCAATAGTATCTGTAGTATTATCAGATATGATCAAATCGGCAGCAAGAACTGCAGAAAATATTTTATGAAAGTATACCTAAGGCGACACTGGGAATTCTTGCAGAAAACAAACGAATGGAAACGAGAACAAAGAAAGGCGGGAAAAAGGGTAACCTAATACAATGTTTACAAACAAAAAGACGAAACGAGTAGGTACTTACGTTTGACAAATTTGTAATTCCTAAGACAAAGCATATTGAATCCAATATGTTCGACTTCCCTGTGCCATTCAGACCAGTGATTGCATTGAATTCAGAATCGAAACCGGTGATCTCCACACGATTCCCATAGGATTTGAACCCGTCCAATACTACAGACTTGATATGCATCTTGATCGAGGATCTTCTGAAAAAACGCACTTTCGCATCGATCTAAACTATGCAAAAATTAAAAAATATTGAAATTCCTGTAAACAGCAACCGTTGAAAATTCAACTTTTGACTTTTGTTTGAGTGACATTTTATTATTTTTATTTATTATACATTAGGGAGGAAAGTATGACAAAAAATGTCAAAGTATCGATATATCTGTTCAAAATATCGGTCTATGTTCATCTATCAAAAACATTTGAAAAACAATATTTTTTCAAACATACTATGTTCTCCAACAGAGTATTATGATCCTTGGTTGTCACCATTGAATAAATTAAATTAAATTAAATCATTTATTTTCAGACCGTGGTCCATAATTGTTAGTACAACTTAAGAATTATGTTAGTAAAAGAGAGACATATACACATAGATATAACGACTTACATAAAAATAATAAATCGTGGAGATGGATGTAATCAGCGATACATATGATATTAAAATAATATCGCTGATCACACTCATTTCTCCGTATGCAGCCGAATAGCCCGCAACAAAATTGGGCAATCTATTCGGTCTGCCACAACGCTAAGGATACTGTTGGTGCTGCCTCGGACCCTGCCTAGCATCGAGGCCGCTCGTTTTCTAAGGATGGCATGAAAGCCATCAGTCCGAGCCTCAGCAAACATGCCTGACGCGCTGCAGTACCTTGGCAGCCCCAACAACATCCTAAAAGCGTTGTTATACTGCACGCGCAGTGCATTGATTGTCTTCTGCGTATATCTCACCCACAGACTGCACGTGTAAAAAGACTGGCAAAACGCCTTGAAAAGATGAATCTTAACATCCTTATTACATCGTGCGAATCTGCGAGCCAACATATTGCTTATACAGCCAACGCCCTACGCTCCCTCTCAATATCCGCTATTACGCCGTATTTACGAATTCGAACTTTAATCTAGGACAACAAGAACCTTTAAACAGAAGGAAATAGACTCTATGTACCGTTGCAATACCAACCACAAAAAAATTATGGTCTGCTTAAAATACACAAGTCCAACGTGCCAGTACGGCCAATCGTAAGTCAAATTACCTAACAACCACTTGTGGGAAACACACCGTCTTTTGTGAAAGACTCACGAGACTTCGTCCACATTATGAAATGCCTGAAACTGGAAACGAATGAGACGATGGTGAGTTTTGACGTGGAGTCGCTTTTCACCAATGTTCCGATGAAGGACTGCTTGGACGTCGTCAAAGATAAACTAGGCGACAGCGAGATGTCGTTCCGCTGTATAGATCTGCTAAAAAATTGTTTAGATGACAATTATTTCCTCTTAGAAAGGTCAATGGATTGTCATTGCGAGCCTATTTAGACTCGCCCCCTATTACATGGGACTATAACTTAACTGGCGAAATGTGGGTGTACTATTACACATCTGCCTATCCCTTCGGGGAAATGAAGGCGTGATGTTATGTTATGTTTTTTTTTTTTATTTTTTTTATTTTTTTTTTATGATTTGAAATGCATGGTCTGATTATTCTTTATGTAGAAATAAAATAAAATTACATTGCATCGAAAAAATACGAGAATAAGGTAAATTCGTTGCCGCCAAGACGAGACGAAGGTACAACAGACTGAATAAAAAATATTTATATCAAATCTTTGAGTGAATGGTTGTAGTATTGCCGTACCTTTAATGTTGGGTTATTCATTAGGAACTAGATGGTAATGTTGCCAAAAAGAAATAACTCTTAGTTGGAAAAATATTAGGCATATTCATGAGGTACTCCACATTCACTTCGCTTGGGTACTACTAGTACCCATGGCCACTTTGATGCAAAACACGTTTGGGTACTACTAGTACCCAAGGTCACTCGAGTGGATAAGTTATGTTGTTATTTCCTCTTCAAAGGCCAATACTACCTTCAGATTGATGGCGTTGCAATGGGCAGTCCTGTAGCCCCAGTACTTGCTAAATATCTGGATAGAACATTTTGAATAGAAGGCACTAAGAACCGACCCCAATATCATTAAGACCTGGAAGTGCTATGTGGATGTCATTTTCTGCATCATCAGAGAAAGTTTTTTTTACCATTGCCACTCGAAAAAGAGCATTTTATTCATCAATAACAGTGAATAATACTCTCTTTTACTCACAAGTGAGTAAAAACATTTTGAATTTGGAATAAGCACGAATTATGTACAAGAAATGAATAAAGCGTGCTGAATGTACGTACTGGCTGGCTGAATGGAGCTATCAAATTTAAATTAAGAAAATATAAATACTACAGGTTGGCTAGTTGAAGGAGGATGTTTAGACTTGTTCTCGTTCCAAATATGTATAAAAATTGTATCTTAATATTTGAAATAATTAATTATTATACTTTATTGTACACACAAATACACATTACACTTTTTTTTAAATCTTTAAATACTTACTTGTAAACAAACAAATTCCCTCCGTGTGTCGTGTGTAGAGATGGCCGTTTTACGCTTTGCTTGATGCTTTTATTTATTTTTATCGACATTTATCGATATTTTTAGTCACTCCCTACATCCCTAGAATACCATAGAGTAGGGGTGTGTTCAGTATTATCGTCCGTCGACGCCCGAAGCGTACTTTGGTTGTTCAGTTACTCAGAGTGATCAAAGAAACCACATCAAACCTATAAAAACTTTGCATACAAACGAACGCCCAAGGAATTCTCCGAGCGTCGTCCGACGACGTCGGACGATTTAACTAAACGTAGTGGTTATATTCTCTTTGGATTTAACTGAATGCGGCCTACCTAGGTATACCATCGAGAAAAGAAGCTTTCACGTTCCATTTCACGCCTTCTGTGAATCCAACCATTATTCTAAAAGGGTTTTGTTTGGATTTTATTTTGTCATCATAGAAAATGTAATTTCATCTTATAATTTTAAAATAAATAAATATTTTTTTACAACTTTATAATCAAAATATATTATGAAATAAATAGTCATAAAAACTGTTTTTGTAAATTTTCCATACTTTGGAACGCAATATATTGATTTGAATTTGGGTCCTATTGTTTGACGTTTTGAATTATTTTGTTCTGTTTCGGTTATTCTTAATTAATATATTTTAGTTTTATCAAAATGGATTACAGTAGTACGGGTGCAATGAGGAGTCCTTTTTCACCAAGAGTGAGGCAGTCCATCACAGGGCGAAGGCCCATTGGGCTGTCATCATCTAAAAAGAATCAAAGGTTTGTACATCATAACCTATACTACTTATTCGAATTCCTGTGTAATGTGGAGAATTGCTAATGTATTATGTTCTTTACAGTAAATTTATGCAGTCTCCGGGCGAGCAAGCTGGTGATGTTGTATACAAGACTCCAGTAACCACAATAGAAACTTATGGAATGCCCCTCCCTGTAATGGTCACAGAAGCCCTTACATTTGGTAAGAACACCTTCAATGGTCATAATTTAATTCTTAACATTTTAGGATTCTAATCCAAATAATCCTTATTCGAAGTATCCTCATTACAAGGTAAACTTCAATAACATACACATAAAGCTGATCTGGTTGTGCTGTTCTACGAGGATGGGGCACAGGTTAGATGCTAATTTGTGTCATAAGTTTTGCTTTGCTTATAATTTTAATGTAGAGTATAATTTCAATAAGTATTAAAAAGTGAAATGCCTGTAACTCACAATCATCAATCATTCTGCTGGATCCAGCGGCTTGATACTGTGGCATGACAGTCTGTAGATTGTTCTGTCAAATAGAATGTCCTTCCAAAAATTTCACCCATACCCCATCAAGCCTATTTGATCCTGCCGCCGCTGACAGTGGCATGGTCATGAGTTGCCTGCATAAGCTTTTTGTCTTAATTTTAATTTGTTTCTATGGACTTCTTTCAATGTTTTTTTTTTATTTTTATTTTTTTGGTGTTTAAAGTTCTGTCCTGCGATCGGTCTGTCGACCATAAGCAGACGTTTTATGGGGTGTTGTGTGTAAGGCATACCCAACCAGTGTTGAGTTGCCCTCATGTTAGACAACTATACGGTCCTATGGTTAAATAGGCAAGGAGTCCCAGATGTGTTGTCGCCTAAGCCGTCGTTTAGGCAATGGATCACTCAAGACTTTGGCAAGCTGGTTTTTGTGTGTTGAAATCCTCTCTTTGTAGGACTTGATTATGTGATCGACTTCCTCTTTTACAGAAGGCATTTCCAAGTACTCATACATTTCAGCGCATTTTGTGAACCATGGTGGATTTGTAATTGTCCTTAAAACACTGTTTTGGAATCTTTGCAAGATTTCTATATTGCTGGTTTTTGCTGAGCCCCAGATTTGTATCCCATAGGTCCATACTTACATACCATACATAGGCTTTATATATCAGTACTTTATTATTTAGTGAAAGTTTAGATTTTCTACCCAGTAGCCATTGCATTGAACGAAATCTGTGGTTTAATACATCACGTTTTTTTTAAATATGGTATTTCCATGTTTGTCTGCGGTCAAGATGAAATCCAAGATACTTCACAACAGTCTGGTGTGGGAGTGTATCTTCGCCTAGTTTGACTGTAGGACAATCTCCATGTCTCAGTGTAAATGTAATGTGGTTTGATTTTGAAGCACTAGCCTTGATACGCCAACTGGACATCCATTTGTGTATTTTGTCTAGATGTTTTTGTAGTGTTTTTGATGCCTCTTCTGGATCTTTACTGGATGAGAGCGCGGCAGTATCATCATCATTTCAATGTTTTTAAGGTAATTTATTGTACTATGAAACTAGTCAGCTTAAATTGTTCCTAGTTCCTTAAGTCTTGAATCTCACACAGATGCCATCTTGCATTGGTGTATCACCTGAGGGTACAGTACGCTACTGGCCATCCGTTGGCCAGGAAGGGGTGTATGTGGATGTCTCTTGTGAGCTGGCTGGCCAGGAATGTGAGAAGCTAGGAGACTATACTCTGGAAGGATTGGTGTTAGCGACTACAACCTGCACAGTGGTACTACTCAACCCCACTGTTGTTGGTAAGTAATTCTATAATATACCTACTTTGGGCTTAGATGTATACAATAAGTTGTGTGAGCTAGGACTGCTAGGAGCACAAAAATAACAGAACCTGCCAGCACTCTCTTAACACTATAAAACATAGCTTAACAATGTTGCTACTTCACATCTGTATTTTGCAAGTGAAGGGATTTGTTAAAACCAATGTCACTGATAGTATACTGACTGCCAGACTTTTCCATCATGAAATTTTGGATGGAGTGACTCTTTTAATTTACTTAGATTAAAAAGGTAAAGACAAAAAAAGCTTCGATTTTGTTCATTAAGTGAAAAATAAACATAAATATACAAAATAAAAAACTTTTTTTTTATTAAAAACAAATACCTACAATCTGAAGCAGTCATGCATAAAAAATGAGTGACTGAAAATCAAAAGTCACATCATTTGATTAATAATATACAATTTGCCTATAGACGGTCGTGCGACGGTGACGTGTCGCACTCTGCGGCCGCCCAGTGGTTGGCTCGGTGGCATCGGGCGCCGCGTGTCGCTGCTGTTCTTCGGATCGATGCCTGCACATGCTGACACGGTGAGGTCTTAATTTATTGCTATTGATTCATGAATGTGTTACAACTTGCACTAGGTGACCCTATTTAGTTTGTGTTCAAAAAAATAAAAATAAAAGAACAAAATCAAAATAGTTGATTTGGATAAAACATGTGGCTTTTCTGGCAGGGCCACCATGACCGATTCCAATTCTAATTGAATAGAGAAATGGTTGCTAATTAGTCAAAACTAGTCATAAAATATGGGAATTAGTCGGTCCATGGTTTTTAAATTATTGAGGTAGTTTGGTGGCAGAACGGATCCTATCTGGCTGGGCCACTGCTATATCTTGACAACCAAAGCACCTCGCGAAGAACTGTATGCACACAAAAAAAGTCGCTAATTTTTCGAAACTAGTCGCAAAATTATAGAACTGGTTGGATCTTGGTTAAAAAGATATAAGGGTAATCTAGTGGCCCAGTCAGAATGGACTCGGCCACTGCTATATCTTGACAACCAAAGCACCTAGCGAAGAACTGTTTGTATGTAGAGTTACTCGTAAATTAGTCGAAACTAGTCGCAAAATTACAGAATTACCTTGGTTAAAAAGATATTGGAGAATACATTTGTGTCCTTATATTGGTACAGTTGAGTAGAAAAGTGTTTTCAGCACACTTGCTCATCATGGGTCTGGGCTATGTATCTAACGCGAATGATCCAAAAAGCGCCACTTATCATTAACATTGCATAGGACAACCAGTCTCAAATTATTTATTCTGTAATAATTATGTCGTCGCGGCCTTAACTGATCTCGATAGTCACAACGGGAATAAAATGTCTAATATTATTTTTGCCGTCAGTCCACTGGTGGGGGGGGGGCAACGGAAATAATACAGGGCGTCCCACGGATGAAAAGTAAAGGCCACATGGAGGAAAAGTACCTTGAATTTTGTAGATGGATCATTTTACTGAAAGAAGAAATTATTTGAATTTAAAAAACAATTTAAACTGCATTCATATTTTATTATTATTATTATTCATAGATATTTAAATAATTACATGGATGAACCGGGAATCTAACCCGTTACATGAGAAAAATAATCACCCTGTAGCTTTATCATACCGATCGAAAGGCTTCATCATAAGGATTAACATAATCAGCCCATTACTGTCCCACTGCTGGGCACGGGCCTCTTCTCAGTATGAGAAGGTTAAGGCCTTAGACCACCACGTTGGCCTAGTGTGGGTTGGTGGACTACACACACCATCGAGAACTGTATGGAGCAATCTCTGGTGTGCAGGTTTCCTCACGATGTTTTCCTTCACCGTTAAAGCAAGCGATAATCAAATTCTGATCTGCACATGAATCCGAAAAGTCAGAGGTGCGGGCCGGGATCGAACTTGCACCCTCCTGCATTGAAGGCAAGCGTTCAACTACTAGGCTATCGCTGCTTTTTTCATAAGGATTATTTTTTGCTAAATAACATAGTGTCACAAATAAACGGAAGACCCATGAATTTTATCATCCACTCATGTCTTTCGGTGACATCAAAACTTTTCTTTTCACAATTATTTATATCTTTAGATATCGCTTCAATTGCATAAATCCGTTAAACATAGTAATATAATTAGAAAAAACTATGATAACTTTGTTATTTACCAAATTACGTTTTCCAACATAATTATACCACAGCATAATCAAAAACTTGGTAGTTTTGACCACTGGTGTGGTCCATCGCCTTTGAAGTCGCGCAAAATGGCGCTTCCCTCTTTTTCTGACATTACGTCATACCGCAGGGTTGTCACACCTATATTTAATTTATTTTCTTTAAGAAAGAAAGAAAGAAAAACTAAAATAAAACATCGTGGCGTGCGTTTGGTAACGCTCGATAGATGCAAAGCTTCTACGCATTTACAAACGTGGATAGAGAATGTACGCGTGCAGAGTTAGTCAAAATTTTTGATAATCCCAAACTCTCATACAGCCCATTATAGACTATGCTGACGCCTGCTATTTGGATGCCACTGAGGAGCTTTTAAATAAACTTGAGAGGTTGCAAAATTTGTGTATCCGTTTTGTCTTCAATCTCAGAAAGTACGACCACATCTCTGATTTTCGCAAAACTCTCAAGTGGCTCCCTATTCGTCTTCGCAGGAACACTCGGATATTGTGTCTCCTTTTTAATATTCTACATAATCCGACTTCCCCATCATAGCTGCGGGATCGCTTTTCCTACACTCGTCCTCCTTACGCACCCTGCAGGTCGCATCTTAAAACCATCCTCAATTTTCCATCCCATAAAACTGACTTCTACTCCTACTCCTTATCTGTGCACGCGGTTAGGTTGTGGAACTCGCTTCCGCCCGTGATACGCGACTGTAAAACTGTTTCCACCTTCAAAAAACGTGTAAAAGAGCATTATCTTTCCTCATCCACATAGGCTGTACGTAATAATGTTATGTATTATGATTTCTATTTTGATATTGTGTAGGTATACCTAGACTATGTTTATTATTTTTATACTATATTTATTTTACGTTATATATTAGGTTATGTATGAGTATATATATATATATGTAGGTATATTTATTAGTATTACTTGACACACTGTGTCTACATCTCTTTGCTTCAAATTTTCCTCTCGCAGGTCTGCTGGAAGAAATTTCTTATAGAAATAAGCAGTGCCTTTGTACTATTGATTTCTATGTACTTTATTATTATTTCTCTGTGTGTGCATAAATTTAATAAATAAAAAAATAAAATAAAAATAATGATAGGACTTGATGAAATCTTGACAAATAAAGGGTCCAAACTTTTGATGGTCATATCTCCTAAACCATAGGTATTAGACCCATCGTTTTGGCACTCAAATGAAAGAGCTTGACAAGCTCTACACAAATAAATAGTCAAAATCTGAAGTATTAATCTGTTTGTATTAATCTGAAGTCAAACTTGAAAAAGTGGTCGCCATTTTGAACTTTGTTGTTTTTCAACCAACCGCTTTCAAAATCGATAACTTTCGGTCTTACCAGAAAAATAATTTAAAACAAGTGTCCAATGCCTTAAACAGCTAAACAGCTGGACAGTGTTTAAATATTAAATACACGTTGAGCGGGTTTTTTATTTATTTTACCACTTTATTTTTCCATGGATAAACTCTTTTTAAATTAGGTTATTGTTTATTACATCAAATTTATTCAAATAATGTGAGTATAATGTAGGTTAATGTCAGAAATAAACAAGAGTTTAAAAGTGAGTATATTGCCTTTAGAAATAAACGTAAAAAGAGTTGCCATAGTATGTAGAAGCTGACCTGTCCCGACAGACGGCACCCGTTCACGAGCATGACGCGAGCATCAGCCATCGCTTAACTCAACCATATTGAAGGGATATCCTTCAGGAATACATCTTTTATCCCCAACTAGGGGTTCTAGGTTCCGGCAAGACGCTCTACGTTCCGGCCAATCTTCTAAGTTCCGGCCAGAGTTCTACGTTCCAGCCAGAATCCTCGACATACCGGTCACGTCCCGGCTAACTGCTGACTGCTGACACGTATCGTGCCTGACCCCGCTGCAAACACGAGGCAGCGTTTACCTGCGGTCCTGCTGCGCGCCTGCCCGTACCATCCACGTGGCGGAGACAAGGGACGGTACCCTTTCCATCTTCCTTCCAAAGGGCGCGAACGCTCAGTTAGTGATAGCCTTACCCGCGACCTAGCAGAGTTTTCTAACATAAAATAAATGTATTAAATCTTCGAGCGAGGCCTTTAAATCATCTATACACACTACCCTATCTGTCACTGTGGTACCTAGCACCTTACCTAATTTTGCTAACGGACTGCGCAGGCTACCTGTGGTGTGCAGCCTATAACCGATACACGGGCCACTTCTCCAAATGAGAAGGTTAAGGCCTTAGTCCACTACACTGGCCTACTGCGGGTTTGTGGACTACACACACCATCGAGAATTGTATGGAGCACTCTCAGGTGTGCAGGTTCCCTCAAGATGTTTTCCTTCACCGTTAAAGTAAGTGATAATCAAATTCTGATCCGCATATGGATTCAAGAGGCTAGTGGTGCGGTTTTTAAATACTTACATATAATACATAAGAAACACCCAGACCAACACTAACACTCATGTTCATCACACAAATATTTGTATCCTGTGGGAATCGAACCCACGACCTCGTGATCAGCAGTCCGACACTCGAACCACTAGACCACAGACGTCGTCAAAAATCCTAGCAGAAGACTGACATTAGCCAAAATACCATTAGTTGATAACTTAAATGTCTTAGAAAAAAAATATACATAGGTACCTAGGTAAAAAAACACAAGCAAACAAAATATCTTGGCCACGCAATTGCACGGTCGACGACATCTACGTCATAAATTGCGAAGTTTAAACGCTACACTGAGCGTTTATACTGCTAGAAAATGGCAAGTGACATCACAGAATTATGATACTCCTCAAATGCTAAGTGTCGTGATATTTCATAACTGCATTCTGTAATATTTTTGCCAACAAAAAAAAGTAGACGACAATTGGTTAAGTTACTACTTATTTTGTGATGCAAGTATCTTATAACAGAATTTTCTTCTTTGCAGAGAGCAAACGAGCAAGTGGGACACCTGATGGTAAGCAATCACCGCCGCCCATCGCCCATGGACATCCATTACACCATGGGAACCGATGCGTTGCGTGTTTTGTTAAGAAGACATAATAATAGGCTCTTTTCTTGAAGGCACCCGTGTCGAATTTGTTCGGGAAAACTGCTACAGACTAAAGGAAATCTAAGAAAATAGCCTCAATAGTTCCTTTCCATTCCTTCGAGAATCTTAATCTCTGCTTATAGACATGTCTAGTCTACGATCTATACCCTCACAGTCACGCTTTCGAAAACAGTGTTACCAAAAGAAAGACCGATTTTCCACAAGTGTGTTAACTGACCACAGAAATAGATAGAATGGAAAAGAAGGCAGGGCATTTCAAAACCATTCTCAGTACGCCTTATGACTTGTTTCTGTAAATACTGTAAGAAAAACGCGCAAAAACGCCTTATTGCGCTGTTTCTAACTGCAGAAACAAAAGCTGTAAAGTACATTTGATTAAAAATGACGTCAGTATGGGAGGCGTAGTTTGTTGGAAAGTTGCCACGCACGAATCGCAAGTAAAATTGTGATTACAACCATTCTATCTATCTCTTTCCGTGTAACTGACCCACATTCGTAAATTAAACACTTCGCAACTATTCACTCATTCAATTTTCCACACACAACCTAAGCAATCATCAGTCCAATAAATCACCGTCCATAATACCTACTCCAGCCGAAATTATACTTACGTAAATCATAAAAAATGTCTGGAGCGGTCATCAGGCGTTCAGGCGTAGATAGTGGAGGACTAGCCCGCATCAATCAAACTTAGTGTCGGCCGCTCCGGGTGGAAGGCGCCGCTGATACCGAAACCGAGCTAGGGATTTTTCAGTATGGTGACTTTAAAGATTGGAATTATTTTTGTCGTGTGATATAATTGTGGTATGTTTTTTTTTTATATCATAGTATAGCGAAACGAGCTAAAGGCCCACCTGATGTTAAGCGGTTACCTTTGCCCATAACAACTGCAATACCACCTAGGATGTTGCCTAAATGGTACCGCAAGTCGGTTCGCCAAACTGAGACATGAAGATGGAAAGTCTCATGTGATTGTAATTTCACCGGCACCCTTCAGACTGAAACACAACAATGCAAGCATCACTCGGAGAAGTAGGTGCGGTGGTAGTACTTCCCCGGACGAGCTCTTTCACAAAGGAGCTCTACTCTAGTTGCAGTTTCTGTGGAGTTAAGTGAGTAAGATGTAAAATAGTGTAAGTAACTGATAGTTATTGATCATTTATTTATTGGATTACTAATGCTATTTATTTTCAAGTAAGGAAGAAACAAACTTAAATAATTTACATCAGATAGTTATAATACGAGCTTATTTTAATTAAAATTAGTGAGTAAAGTTTAGTTAGAACCAGTTCTCATTATCAGAATTGACTGTATGATAGGTACACAAAGTTATGTAAGCGATGACAATACATTATAACAGTGCCAGTGAACTGATCTGATTATGGATACGGGAGATAGACAGCGGAACTCCTCAATGAAAACAGTAAATTGATATTGTATTTTGACTCATTTTGATCACCTTACATTATAGAATCCGTGTTTTATAAAGACTTGTCTTGAAAAACAATTGTTTAAAAAGAAAAGTTATACCATAAACCGGTTGGAGACGCTATATACTTCTAGTAGCAGCTACGGGTTTGCGGCTACGGTAGCTACGGCGTAGTCCCATGTTCGTTTCGCCTGTGATTTCTTGTTCAGAGTTTTTATTTGTTTTTACACCAAAACCTTGTTAAGATACCCACATGTATTTGTTCCGTGTTTTTAACCGACGAAAAAAAGGAGGAGGTTCTCAATTCGACGCGTATATATATATTTTTTTTTATTTTATTTTTTTATGTATAAAACAACATAACATAACTTTTTACAGAGTGGTCCGATTTTGATGATTCTTTTTTAATGGATAGGGTATATCTCGAAGTTGGTCCCGTTTAAATTTCAAAATCAAAATCCACCCCTAAGGGTAGTAAAACAGTGGATGAGTGTTGTTCACCCACTGAATTCTTACCTGTTAACCGATTCTGTTGAAACTTGACACAAATAAATATAGTTCTATACACTACGACATAATGGAGACCTGGAGTTAGATTTTAACCACACAAAAATTAAAAATGAAACTTTTTAACAAAAAATTGAACCGACGAAAACAGAAACTGAAAAGCAAAAAATAACTAATTATGAGTCGATGCCAAACAACCAATCAACGAAGATCATTAAATTACTTTAAATAAATAATAAAAACAACGTCACATGAAATACAACGTGAAATTTTCAACGATAAACAATAACTTTCCAAAAATGCGTTCTCCGCTCGGCCATTTGCAACTTACACGCACTTTGCTTGTTTAAAGTTCGTTTGGCGCCGACTCATAATTAGTTATTTTTCGCTTTTCAGTTTCTGTTTTCGTCGGTTCAATTTTTTGTTAAAATTTTTTATTCTTAAATTGTTTGGTAATTTTGTGCGTCACTGTTGACGCTAATAAATATTGTTTTCTTTCTTTTCTTCTTTACATGCACATTATGTGTGAAGCTTTACACTGGTAGAATTTCAAAGTCAAAGGTTTTTATTTCGAATAAGCATTTACATGCAATTTCAAAACGTTAATTTTATTATGAATCTAGTTGCACGGTTCCAAAAAGTTGGTCTCATGGTGAAGATCGGGCAAGAAACTCCATGGATATACTCTTTTCAAATAATAATAGTACGGTCTACCGCACGTCAGTGGTAACACTTTGACATTAGCAGCATTTTTATTTCGTAAGCAATAAGGGCGGTTTTCGAATTGAAGTGTTACCACTGTCATGCAGTCGACTGTACAATGATTTGTTACATGACTAGTGATGGGTCGAGGGTTTAAACCCAAAAGGCATAAATGGGCATAAACTGGTCGAATAGGGCAAAAACTAATTTACGCCCAAATAAACGCCCAATTGCTGGGCAGAAAAAATCTTCTACATTAAATATATGTTTCTTGTAGGAAAAAAAAAATAGTTTTTGGAAATAATATTAATCTAAGCTATTTTCATGTCAAACGTTTAATTGTGAAGCTTTAGAATCTTTCGAAAATGTTGTATTTTATGAAAATCTTTCACTGCGTCGAAAAATGGCCCTGGTGGAGGCACTGGTTTACCAAGCCGCAAAGGATGTTGTCGCGGTAGGCTTCGTTGCAAATGTCGAAAGTGAAACCGTCCGCTCCCGGTGCCTTGTTGTTTGGAGCTCGAAGGAGTCTGTCAACAGTGGCGGTGCTAATTTTGCTGGTTATGCGGTGAACTTTTTCCAGATTTCCTCGAGTTTCTGGCTCGTGCAGAACTCTAGCCATTATTAATTGCCTCCTAGGTGGCCTCTTTGTAATCCGTCTTCGCTTTTAAATATTCCTCGACTCCAAGCCTACGCCTGGGGTTGGCCATATGGATTTTCCGGCATAATAGGATGACTCCCTCTCTTTTAGCAGTCAACTCCGTGGTCCACCAGCAGTTTGTCTTAAGCTGCGCATCTCTCATGGCTGGAATAGCTTCCTTGCATGCCCGGGTGACAGAGTCCTCACAGCAATTCACTACCGCATCTACATCCTCGCAATTCTCCAAGTTGTGATCCGCTGTGATACGATGCCCATACGTGCCAACTGTTCCTTAAGCACGTCTCTAAACTCACTCCAGCGAGCCTTCCTGGTGTTTTACATCCTGCTGATTTTACGTGGTGCAGTGGTAGTTCCAGCCCGGATCTCCGGCTGGAACCTTATTGCCCTGTGTTCCGAGAGTGTTACGAAGTCAGAGTCAAGTCGCCACTCCATCACCTTGTGCAGAGTCCTTGCGGTGCAGGCTGCGATGTTTACTATACTCGTGTAGGGGTTCGCATTCCGGAGCCGGTAGAAAGTGGGCTCAGTTTCCTCATTGAGGCATCCAGCCCTGCCAGAGCCTTAATAACCGCTATTTCCCTACTGTCCTCCATCTCACAGCCCCACCAGGGTCTGCGGCGTTGACATCTCCAGCTAGGATGATCTAAGCCACGTTGAGATCCTCCGCTGTTTTCCTCGCTCTGTCCAGGTAGGCGCTAATATCAGCATTGGGTTTGAAGTACATGTTGATAAGCCCAAGCTTAAAGTTGCATAACTTTATCACCACGCCCACTACATTATTAGTGACAAGATCAGGGTTCTCTATTACTTCAAGCCCCTTATTGACCACCAACACCGCAGCCTTGACCAGATCGTTGATCAGACTCGAGAAAGTTTCCGACTGCAGAACCTTATGTTCCGCAGTCAGGTACCCTTTGGAGCCGACATACGGTTCTTGTAAGAGCAGCACCGATGTATTCGTGGCGATAGCCTCGTTGAGGCTCTCTTTGGTTGCACTAGGCCATGGTTTAGGTTCGCCTGAACAAAACCTTTGCGTTTACGCACTTTGTGCTTTTGCAAAAGCTTCTGTCTTGAAGTGTCCTACACGCACAAAAATTTAGAAAATTCCAACTCAGCGGGTCGTATTGTACAGTTGAGTCCGTGTCCCGGACGAGTCGAGTTGGAGTGGGGTGCCGGGCGGACAAACACCGTGCCGTCTGTCGCCTGCGCTGCGCACAATCCGCCCGCGCCCCTTGCTACACAATAATGATGTTGAAATTATGAACATTACCACTAAAACAAATCTTTATGAAGTTAAAACAGAAATTAGTTAAGAAAATTGTTAAAAGTTTAGGGATGTTTTGGTTTTTTAAATTGCAATTACCTTTAGTCCTCCAAAAAGTTGTTTTCGTAAAGTAATCACAACCATTTTAACCAAAAATTATTAATAATTTATCATTTTAAAAGTATAAAGTAAATACCCTGACATGTGGGCATTTACTGGGCAGAAACGGACAGATATTGGGCCTTTATTCAATCTGTCCTAAATGCCGCGGCATCCCAGCGGCAAACCCATCACTATACATGACTAATTGGAAATAATTCTGTCCATCCTAAGGTTGCCTGGAAGAAATCGCTGATCGTGATAAGGCCGCCATTTGTACAATAGTTTAAATGCATATTCAATGTAATGTTTTTATGGTGTACAATAAAGCATATATAAATAAATAAATAATGTAGGTTAATGACTGAGACAAATTCACTGAAGTAAACTAATTAAAGATTAATAATGATTTTTAAGTTTTGGCTCGACCATGGTAGGAGGGAACCCAACGATCCGATACTCTATGCCATTAATAGCTACATTATCTTAACATTTACAGCGTTCAATTAAAAAAAAAATTTTTAATAAGAAACTTTAATGTCAAAACAATTAAGAAACCTCAAACCAGAAACCTGGTAGGTATGTACCTACGTAATAAATGATGAAATCCCAAAACGGGCATAAACCAATAAAACAGTCACAGTACGCGGTGCCCCTACACTGAGCAATAAATTTCATTACGTCATAGTATTTGGCGAATTTTTATCGGCTCAAGTATTGGGACGGGACGACAGATCGCCAGCTCTGCACAACCGCCATCCTCGTCAGTTTTGATCGCTTGAAGATTATATTCATGTCATGTACTGAATACGCAGCACACGTCTGTACCCTTCAAAAGTCGAAGATCTGATGAAATTGCTGATTTTGGGTTAATATTTTCGCTGAGCGGGTTCAGCCTATATAACGTAAGTATGGTTGTCGATCGCAACATGCTATGTGTAAGTTTTCTTAATCTTGTTGCAACCTAAAAAACCCTAGCCCAGCCTGAAAGCAGTCGCACATAGGATTGTAGTTTGCTCATTCCACTAAATGTATTTCGTTGAAAAAAAGCTCTATATTATCTAAATCTAAGACTAATGTGTACCAAACAGGAGTAGGATTTTTAGGACATCTTAGGTTGAGCCAAAATACCGCAGTGTCAGTGTCTCAAGACTCAAGTGTCTCAAGCCTTTGACCAGTGTGTTGCCAGTAATATTACTTACGGCACTGAAACGGTCGCTCACAATTTGGGAAGCGCAGGACCGGTCGTTGTGGCGATGCTTGGGGGAGGCCTATGTCCAGCAGTGGACGTCTTTCGGCTGAAATAATGATGATGATGTTGATCACGCAAAAAACTTAAGCTTTAATGTAGCCTCAAATTGAAAGCGCATGGTAGGCATTCGTATGTACAAAACAAGAACAAATGAATTCAAATCAATTAAATTCTTGAGACAAAGGTGTTTACCTTTCAGGTGTACAGTGAACTGCAGAAACTGCAGAATATATATTGCGCAGCGGACATCGGAAACACTCGTGTTATAGGTACCTACATTACAAAACCGATTGACAATCGATTTTATAATGTACAATACGAATGTTTTCGATGTTTGCCGATGCATAATATTTATTCTGCAGTACTGTAGGTATCTGCTTACATAATTCCATTTGATCCGGTATAATATCCACTGCAAACATATTACATTTCCCAACAAGTAAAGCACCTCACAAAACAATGTTTATCCAACTTACAAAAGGGCAGTGCAATAATTTTATTGATGTAAAAGTCGCTCCCATAAGTAAGTAAGTAAGTAGTAGTAAGTAGTAGCAGATACGTATCAGATTAAATAAAAATCGATACGACTCATTTCCTTAATAGCACTGTAGTCGTGTTGGAACTCCGCCGAGATCCAATCGCTAATTAAACCTAAAGATGTACCTTTCGCCGAGTTGACTCCTAGCTCGGGACTGGGTCTTGCTCTGTCTCCCACGTAAAATTCCAGATGTATCTGTCGCTCAATCTAGTACTTAAGTTGACCTGTACTCATACGTTTATAAATAAAATTAATGATTTGATTTAGTTTCGCTGAAAGCCGCAACTTTTCCGCATCATAAATGAGAACGCGGTGTATACGGGATCGGAGAGCTGTATATCGCAAACAATATCACGCCCCAAATTAATTTAATCTCATCGGTAACAGTAAATTGTGAACTCCAGATGTACTTTGTAAACAACACTAATCAGAAGTTTTTGATATTCAGCGCAGCACCGCCGCAGACAACGCCGCGACAAGCTTAATGAGTATTCATCTGCGGAGTTAGCGCGAACCCACGGGGACATGAAAGTATCGCTTGAATAAACGTTTAACTTGGGAGATTGGAGCTGTTATTCCGCTAGATGCACAGGACACCGCACATAAATAGATAGATAGAATGGTTGTAATCACAATTTTACTTACGATTCATGCGTGGCAACTTTCGAACAAACTACGCCTCCAATATTGACGTTATAAATTTTTTTAAATTAACTTTAATCAAATGGTACTTTACAGCTTTTGTTTCTGCAGTCAGAAACAGCTCAATAAGGCATGATTGCGGGTTTTTGTTACAGTATTTACAGAAACAAGTCATAAGGTGTACTGAGAAAGGCTTTGATATGCCCTGCAGTCTGGTGCAGTGTTGGCACGCGCGCTCCGCCCAATTTTCCATTATATCTATCTATTTCTGTGGTTCACCGCTATGAATTCTTACAACGCTTACGTTCAGCGAAGCAGTTTTATTGCACTACCAATAAAGTATAAAATGGCATGTAATATCGCAACGTCTCTCGGCACACGATCAATTCCAGATATTAAAGCCACGGCTTCGAATAGTAAAAGTTTTATTTCCCGCGAGGTGAGAGCTGAGCCGACCTATGAGCAATGTTTATAGTGCACACGTAATAGAATTTTTACCCCGCGATGAATGTTCCTTCTCTAGAGTTGCTCCATTGTTGGTATTCTCGGGGCACCCCTCTATAATGTTAGTCAGCGAGTGTTCGCGATGTTTTACATAATATTATAGTGTAAAGTATTTATTTTATAAAGCGTGGCTCGCGCTTGTAGGTACGATAAGTTCGTAGAATAGGATAAGTGCATTAGTTTCATATTCAACGATCGTGTAAAGCTAAAGCACGCTTCGTCTGAACGATATTGATATTGATCTGTTAGGTACATATCTTCGATTCTCATTTAAATTTCTAAACTTTTATCAGAATTTCGCTAAGCGTAGGCAATCTTAGGTAATGAAGATTAGCTTGAACTGAGCCCGCATGTGAATTTCGGTGCAGCGTAGGGTCATTCCCAATAACTTTGGGACATTTTACACAGCACCATCTAGTCCCAAACTAAGCAGAGCTAGTGCTATGGCTGCAATACGTCCGGGTTTCCCCGAATTGCCCTAATTTCGATGGGCGTAAGAGAGAGTCCGGGAGGGTTATCAAGAAGTGTACAGTTGATACCCGAACATTTGTCGTGTTGGTAAAAAATAACATTTCATTATCTTATTAATTGTATAGGGGAAAGACCTGGTTTTGCCGAACTATCCGGGGTTTTGTAACTCTTTGTCCGGTTACCTGTGTTTACAAATAAATGAATTCTATTCTAAAATTCTTTTCTATTCTATTCTATTCAGCAATTTACGTCATGCCAGCCCCACCAATAACCTACTATCTATCAATGATTAGCTATATTAAAGATTGAATTCTATTTAGATTCTACTAGGTACCTAGTACCTAGGTATTAACATGGAGAGGATACTTTTATCGACACAGGCCGGGAGTGAAGAAGCGTCTGCTAGTGTTAGATAAACGAGAACCTTAAATCACTGGTCATTCTATTTAGCAAAAAAAAAGGATAATCTACGGATTATCTAGAAACTTTTTAAAAAAACCTTTAGAATCCTGCAGTACCTACTGTAAAATGCCCTAACTTGGCCTACAAGCCCTACTTTGCCTAAGTAGTTGTGTTTGAATAAACTATAATATCTATGATTTCCGTACATGGGGAGATTTAAAAACTATGACGAGTAACTTTGACGACCTCTGTGGTCTAGTGGTTCGAGTGTCGGACTGCTGGTAACGAGGTCGTGGGTTCGATTCCCACAGGACACAAATATTTGTGTGATGAACATAAGTGTTTGTGTTGGTCTGGGTGTGTTGCTTATGTATTATAAGTATGTATTTACAAAAAAAAAAAGTATATACGTATTATATCCATTGTCTAGTACCCATACCACAAGCTCTGCTTAGTTTGGGACTAGATGGTGCTGTGTAAAAATGTCCCAAAAATATTTATTTATTTATTTATGACAGCGCTAACTTTTGGTTCAGTTATTAAAGTGTCAGTGCATGTAAAAACAAAGTAATGCTTTAGGCAAAGTAGGGCTTCTGGCAAAGTTAGGGCATTTTACGGTATCAAACAAAATTAATTTTTCGTTTTACATAACCAAGCTCCCCGGATATCTACGGGTAGCTCCAAGTAGCAGCGACAATAAAACAAACGATGTGGCTAACGCGGGAGAGGGCCGCGGTGATACCGGCCGGGCGCACACATGTCGCGGACGGAATATGGCGACACTGATCATTAGGACGCTGTAAATAACTGTCTTGTATGCTAAGCGGATTATGATACTTTTCGGTGTATGATAATGGATAAAATGTTTGTACCTATTTTAAATAGGGATTTGATAATAATATGGCTGTATAGGATAATTCAGTACATGCTGTTTCAGTTTCGTGTGCGGGGTTTGGGTTCGAGAACAGCAGGGCAATTGTGTAACTGCATCGCAATCAACAAAATGACAATTTTGACGTTTGAATCCGGAAAAATGATACAATTCGAATTGCGTAACTACAAAACTGTTGATTACGATGTCGGAGGGATTCATCATGAAATTAAATTAATCGAATGAATGATAAAGCTTAAAACGCATACTTGCAGCAGTTTACTTGCATAAGGAAACGTGATCTAACATACATGACGTCATTTACCTCGCAATGGATATCCCTCATGATGTCATTTACTTCATAATGAAGTCCCTCTATGTCGTTACACAATTCCAATGTTTGATTGCGATGTTATCAACATCGACTTCAATTTTACATCAAAATGAAACTGTTAAATAAATTACGCAATTGCCCTGCGGGTTAACAACGACAGCTCTATATATTTATAGAATCACTTCATTAGGTGAGGTGCCACAGCAATTTCCTGAGCGACGGCCGATTTGCGCGTATCTGTATGTGATCTTTCTGTTTTACGTGTATTATTTATTTATGTTACTTTTGTTATTTCTGGTGGTTTTGTGCATTGTCTTCTTCATAAATACCTTTTCTTTCTTTTTTTAGGTACTGATTATTTTATTCTAATGGTAATATCCCAGCAATATGGGCCGAATAACTGAAGAAGTCAGCTGAGATGCGGAAAGCGGAGGCGAGAGAGACCTAGACAATAGGCAAAGTTAATGATTGATGATAGTAATATTCGGTAATAAACAGCGTCCGAAAAGAAATCCTTTGAGAATTTCTGTGACGGTCTGCTATGGGAACGTTCTACAGGAAAAATTCGTTCGTCCGTTCGTTAGGAGTCCCTACTCCTTAAAAATTTATCCTGTATACTATAAGGTGATTAAACATGGGCGTATCCGGATTTATACGTTACTTATTTTGAAATTGATTTCTGGTTTGGAATGTTGATACGAAACGATTCATGACTGAAATCGGAACTTAGATACGTTTCAATATATCGGACGCATGTCCAAAGGTGATATTTTAAAATGAAAACAGTATATAAGAATACTTAAAACTTTATTCTAGAACTTTACACGTATGACTAATTATCTTAACATACTCAGAACAATAGAGTATCAGTCTTGGCTGACATCTTGTAATAACTAGGTACTACTTTGTACACAGTATTATGGATAAAGGCCGGAATACACATGCCTAGGAGTATTCCCATCTGTCCCCGAGTGTCTGTCCCCAAATGGAGACAGATGGGAATTAAAAGTTTTATCTGCCCCTGAAATATATTTTTATTAAAGTGTTTGCCCTCGAATGGGGACAGATGGGAATTTTGGTCTCATCTGTCCCCGAACTTATAAATGAGGACGGATGGGAATTAAGTTTTATATGCCCCCGATTTTGTTTTTTAATTTTGTTCTGAAAACAGAGTACTATTTTCGGGGGCAGATAAAACTTTTAATTCCTATCTGTCTCCATTTATAATTTCGGGGACGATGACACAAAAATTCCCGTCTGCCCTCATTCAGGGACAGAAACTTTAATTTAAAAAAAAAAATCAGGGGCTGTTGAAACTTTTAATTCCCACCTGTCCCCATTTATAAGTTCGGGGACAGATAACTCGAAAATTCCCATCTGTCCCCATTCGAGGACAGACACTCGGGGACAGATAGGAATGCTCCTAAGCCTAGCTTGTATGTGTTTTTTTCAACAGAAACCACATGCAAGCTACAGACACGTCTATCCCCGACCATACGGTGTGTAATGGGACATGCTAACGCAACCTGATACCATGGATTCGGCACATGATATTCAGAGTCCCTCAGCGTTGTTGTCATGTTTTTTTAAACTGATCACAGCATGGTATCACACTAGCGTTGAGTAAGCGCCAAAATTTTCCGGACGAACAGAATGTACAAAATGATCTGAACAACTAAGATAAATAGGGTGTTTGACAGGTATTGCCAAAAATTATGAAAATTGTACACAACGTAGATTTTAGGTTGAAGATTAACTTTTAATAAGTTATGTTAATTTAAATATATTCTAAATATTTTATTTTTCTGTTTGAAATTTTGAATTTTTAATCTGTTGATCACGTGATACAAAACGTCTTGAGACTTGGCCTCCATTTTGGGTGACGTCATAGTCCTGTACGACGTAGGGCGAGCTAAATGTTGCCATGATCGTAAAAATAAAATGTACCAGTTTTTGAACGAGTAGGTATATTATTAATAATTATATATATATAACATGAATAATGTTAATTGTTAATTTAGGTTCATTTTTATTTTATTTAGCCAGGTTATGTACTTTATAACTTACTAACAATTAAACTAATCAGCATTTGTAGGTAATTTGAACGTAATTTAAAAGCTTTTGTTTTGTATGTGCGTGATTCAAACACAAACTACAAAACGTTTTAGTCATGTCTCATGTGACAAAAAAAACCGATTTCCGATTTTTTACTTTTTGTCAAATTAGTACCTTTTTGGTAAGCGTGTAGTACTTTTATGAGAATTCCGGCAACACTGACCGGAACACTGACCGGAACTAGAACAGTGACGTAGGTTGACGATAATGTCACGTGACTTAGCGTTTTAGTGCGAAATTAAAATTGAGAATTTAAAATCTTGATTATTTAATTTTACAAGCATATTTTAGTAATTATTTGTTAATGAATGCTTTAATTGGATGTTTCGCCATCGTTTTACGTACATTTTCAAAAATTGTCAAACACCCTATTAACTTTATCTAGTGTAACATTTAATGTACTTTTTCAAGTTTACGTTAGTATGTACATTACACGCTGTATTGTATCAAACAATATTTAATTTACAAATAACAAAATACTTTATTCGTTTAGAAAATACTACCTATTTAAGGTGAATGCGACGCAGTGACCCGCGATTTCGAAATTTCTTGCGTTTTTGGTAGCTCTATTTTTATTTTACGTTTTATATTGATTTAAATAATGTTTCACGACGACAATCACAATATATCTACTGAAATACTCATAGAAAACATTAACCTAGCTCTATCAGCTATATTTACTCGATAATATCAATTTACTATCAAATTATCGATTTAAAATTTCACAGGCCACTGCGTCGCAATCACCTTAAGAGTAAAATTGTCATCCCAACAAGACAGTGACTTGCATTATAGGATATCAGCAAGGCACAGCGTGATTTTATTTTATTAGATACACTAGCTGTGTGTGACAGACTTCTTCTTCTATCGTGTCGACATGAGCTACATAATGATAATAGCTCATGCCGTGGGGAAAAAATTAGCCAGTCAGCAGGTTGGTAGCGAGGCTGACTGCCCAGGGCACACACAGACAACCCCCAAAAAAAATCAAAACAAACCAAATCAAATCAATTTGATCTGTTGTCAAATCTCAGGACAGCTCCTGTGATTGGCCGGCAAAATTTTTAACAACCAATCACAACGCTTGACCTGAGATTTGACAGCTGATTAGTAAATTTTTGCGTTGACCAGCCTTTCGGAAACTGGGGGTATATAACTTTAATAAAAAAATATAAAGACATTGAGAGAAAAAAAACATCCACTACAATACACGTAATATTACTGTGCCGCTCTGAATATACGCTTTGGCGAAGGGTCGCGCAGGTACAGACGATAAATAAGTGGGCTCCACTTTACAACACAACCCGCTGAGTTGGGGCTTCATACTTTTTGTGTATGCAAAAGCGCAAAGCGCGATAACGCATAGTTTTCGAAAAAAAACTGAGTTTCAATAATTTCAATCGTTTACATAAAAACTGACACAACTTATAATTAAAAATACTGCCACAGATAATGTAGAAATATGCTCTTTAGTCGTTTCGTTTTACAATTCATCTGACGTTTTACGCATCGGATAAAGTGTTATCGGATTTTAATGATCAATTCAAAATATTAGTGTATTTTAATTTCCAGCTTTATTATCTTTTTAACTTGAAGAAAAAATCTAAAATTTTTCTTTTTAATAAGCATTTACATGCACTTTCAAAACGTTAAGAATCTAGTTGCACGGTTCCTAAACGTTGGTCCTATGGAGAAGATCCGGCAAGAAACTCCATGGATATACTCTTTTCATGTTAAAGGTCGTCGTCGTCTAAGGACGTCTGCCAGGAAGGCCACATGTGCAGAAAGTATTTACTGCCATACATTCTTGTCTTCTACATAACCTATGTTTACATAACTAATAGTAACGGCAATGTAAAATAGGCTACACTCTGACGCAGCCCCCGCAAGGGGGACGGGGGCGAAGCTCCCACGCATGGGTTCTGGGGGCAAAGGCCCCCGCAAAGGGAAATAAAACTGACGGCAAACAGCTGGTTAGGTTATGTTAGAACTGTGACTATACCACGCCATACACAATTTGCATTCGGTTTGATTGTTTTGACACTTATTTCGAGCCACCCTGAAACCTTCCCTATCTCCCACCAAGTCCCGAAAAAACTTAGATGTATTATTTTTCTCGAAAAAAATGGGTTTTCACGAGTTGGAATTTCAAAAATACACTAAAAAGAGCATACTCTATCCGAAAAAAATTGCATACAGTTATATTAGACGGGTTGTATTGTAAAGTGCTTGCAATAAGTGTGAGCAGGACGTAAGCAAGCATTGAACGTTAACAAACGACTGAGACAGCGAGAACTTGCGGTCCCCGCCATCTTGTCGTTCAAATGAACAACATATCAAAGTCTTGCCTAATGATTCGGTTACAAAATTTACTACTGCTGAGCTACCTGTTTCGCACTTCACATGAACAGAGTTATTATACGCGTATTGTACTTAGTTTTATGTTTGAGATATAATAAATGCACTTCGATACAACAATCAAATCAAACTGAACACAATATCGTGTTAACCACGTTTATGAACAAATAAACTAAAGCTACGTCTCCTGTGACCATATTTTTGTTATTTCTAACATTTAACATGTTTTTCTAACAAAACGGGGGCGTGGCCTTGCTGGTTGGCTACATATAATTGGCCTAAACAAAATGTTAGAATGTTTTGTTAGATTTTGGTCGCAGAAGACCCGGCTCAAGAAATACAACTAACTAAATTAATTTGTTTTGCTTCTAACTACTAACGTGATCGATGCCAGCCTTTATTAGCACCCGCTTTTCCTAAAAATCTATTTCGCGTATGTAACATTCATAAAGCACTACTGAGTGCCCAGTATATCTCGGCAGAAGGCGAAATTAGGAAATTAAGTAAAATGTACTATATTTGATATGTTTTACACGACTGCCCAGAAAAGGACTGTAATGTTTTTGGTACCTAATGTTAGTCGGAAGTTTACATACATTTTCTTAAGTAACAATGATCGAAGTTTTTAAACTTTTGCGAATTTCACTCATATTGAATTATGTTTACGGGACTTAAACGTAAATGTCGCGCACAATAAAATCAAAACATAACAATCATTTTGACTAACCTCGACGTTTTGGCCAAGTTGCATTGGCCGTGGTCACGAGCAGACTGAAGTATGCGGGTGGAAAAACCAACCGCGGGTAGTTCGAGAAAACACCCGCCGCCCAAGATGATGACACCCGCATACTTCAGTCTGCTCGTGACCACGGCCAATGCCACTTGGCCGTAACGTCGAGGTTAGTCAAAATGTTTATGTTTTGATTTTATTGTGCGCGACAAGTCCCGTAAACATAGTTCAAAACAATGATCGAAATGTATAAAACAGCATTTTTTTTTTCGGTTGCTTTTGAGACCTGAAGGGTTGGCCACAATATAGTAAAGTTGTTCACAAATATGAGTACCTTACCTACCCTCTTTCCGACTAACCTTATATTTACGTGCAGCGCCTCGAACTGCGATAAAGATATACTGGGAGCACTGTACAACATTTCCAGCATATTGGCAGTGACTTTTGGCATCTTACTTTATACCTTGTTCATTGAAGAGTGTGACCGGATGTCCGGTTCATCGGCGAGTGTTGACGGTTCGTAGCACTGAAGACATGCCGTCCACGAACCGGGTCTTGAATACCACGTTGGCGTTTTGGAACATCCCTTCTTTGAGAGATACTATTATGAACTGGAAAAGAAAATGTTCAATTAGAATTGTAGCCAGAACTAGGTACAGTCGACTGCTGAAAGTGACAACACAAAAATTATAAAACCATCCATACGAAATAAAGGCGCTGTCAATGTCAAACTGTTACCACTGACGTGCGGTCGACCGTACCTATTACGAACGCAAAAAACGTATCATAGATTTTTACGCTTTCTATAATTAAGTAGCCGACAGTTTTATCTATTGAATTTAATATTGACGGCGGAAATTACTGATTTTTAGAAAATTTTGGGTGAATACGTTTTGATAGACGCAGCGTGGGTAGACCCTCCACAAGGCGGACCGACGAACTGGTGAAGGTCGCAGGTATCCGCTGGATGCGGGAAGCGTAGAAAGCCAATTCTTGTAATTCATCATCATCATCATTTCAGCCGAAAGACGTCCACTGCTGGACATAGGCCTCCCCCAAGCATCGCCACAACGACCGGGCCTGCGCCTTCCACATCCAGCGGATTCCCGCGACCTTCACCAGGTCGTCGGTCCACCTTGTGGGGGGCCTACCCACGCTGCGCCTTCCAGTACGCGGTCGCCACTCGTAATAAGCAACATTCAAAATATAGTTCCAAACTAATATCAATGCCTTAAATCTCAATCACCTGACAGTAGATGTTCCTGTTTGCCGACATATAGATCATTAATGTCACCAATAAACGGTAAATCATAAAAAGTACCTATGTGTTATTTTGTCTTGACACACTTGACACTTCTTAAATTTAGCGCTAGATGGCGCTGCATACAGCGCCATCTAGCGCTAAATATTAACAACACGCTCCGAGTCGCCAATGCTAACGTCTATTGCAAAAACTAAAATAGCCATGATTAATACTATTTTTCAATTTGATTAGTTTGTAATTCATCTACTTAAGGAACACTATAATACTGAGCATGGCCCGACATGCTCTTGGCCGGTTTTTATTAATTACAAGAATTGGCCTTCAGGATTGGTCGTTGTGGCGATGTTTGGGGAGGCCTATGTCCAGCAGTGGCCGTCGATGATGATGAAGTTTTGATACAACATTTTGGAGCAGTATAATGCGTACCTGCGAGTGTGTGAAGTGCTCCTTGAGCATCTGGCCGATGTTCTGCGTGTGCGACAGGTCGAGCGCCGCGTCCACCTCGTCCAGGATGTACAGCGGCGCCGGCTTGAACAGCAGCATGGCCAGCACCAGCGACAGCGCCACCAGCGAGCGCTGCCCGCCCGACAGCTCGCCCAGCGACTCCTTCCACGTCTGGTTGAAGCCCACCTTCACCTGGTATCATCATCATATAATCCATTGGGATGCCTTCAAACTAGTCACTTTCATCAACGAACTGATGCACGCATATCAACGGATTTCAAAGCAGCGCAGCCGCATCTGCACTGTTGTAACGCGACAGTAAACGATTAATTTGATCTTGTCTCTAATATGAAACATGGACCAAATGATTTCAGCAGGCGTAACATGACCGCTGTAGACAAAGCTTATGTCGACGGAAGAATAGACAAAATGACGTATTGTAGAAAGATTTCTTCCGTCCGTAGCATGCCGATGTCAATAATGAAGAAAAGAAATGTTTCTATACTTCGATCGACACATGTCTACAACGTCGAGCATGACGAACATATTTTCTCTACTTTTGACAGTTAGGGGTAGACATGTTTCTCTTCAAATAGAAGAAATTAGTCTACATCGCATGAGACCTAGACAAAATTATTCTTTAGTTTTATTAGGACTAGATTCTTGTTAAATTGGTTTCATTGGAGTTTTTGAACAACAATAATAACATGTCAGGTTCCTATCGTCGCTATCTCCTTAGTTATTATCAAAAACTAGCCTTTGCCCGCGTGTAATTTGTAATAAGTATCGAATGACTATCGTGCATCCCTCGGGAACTGTGTCTTCCCGGGATAAAAAGGTTTCCTTTATGTTAATGCACACCCTATGGTCTACGTGCTAATCTTCATCCAAATCCGTTTGAACATGATTGAAGAACAAACAAACATCCATACTTTTGCATTTATAATATTAGTAGGATTACATATAAGAAAATTTGCTGAATGCCCGCGGCTTCTTCGGCTTATCACAGAAAGCTTTATCGCGCAACCCTCGGGAACTGTTTATTTTCTCGGTACAAAAAGTACATAGAGTATACTTTATTGTTTGCAACTTTGCACACCATAAAAATATTAATTTACTTTGTAATAGTGATGCGACTCGAGTCCACTTTTACTCGAGTGAAATCGAAAAAAAACGTACTCGAGTGAAAAAAATATCGACTCGAGTTCACTCGGACTCGATTCACTCGCCAATCGCTCACCAAATAACGTAATGTTATTTGGTTTTATGAATAGACCATATTTGCTAATTTTTATTAGCATATAATATTAATTTCGATACATAAATGTTGATTTTGTAAGACTGGTGATGTATTGAAATAAAAATTCAAACTTGTCGTTTTATTAAGCCTCAACTTATTGACAAAATGAAAAAATAATGAATTCAAGTATTATGACAGGTGACTCGTTAGAGGCGAGTGAACGAGTGACTCGTCAACCACTCGAGTGACTCGACGGCTCGATCACTCGAGTAGTACTCGAGTTAAATTGTAAAATGACTCGAATGACACGAGTGGTAAAATCGGACTCCAGTCGCATCACTACTTTGTAAAACGCATCCTTCGACCTTGACATTCATGACTACAAAATGCGTATTGTTGTTGCTTTGAATTACGTACAAAATGTTTCAAAACTTATTCGATTCACTTTTTTTCTAGATAACGAAACGTAATAATATGGTAGGATTTGGTAGAATTTGTACGGCACTAGCACAGACCAGTAAGCTTCATGGGCACTAGCTACGTTCTCGTTGCTATGGAAAAAGATCTGTCACGTTGTCTACGTAGAAACTCGAGTCGACGGGTCGCCTCATGCCTCTTCTCGAAGAAGAGATATCTTGACGTATAGAAAGAGCTTTGTCTACTCTTGGAAGAATAGACATATAATTGGTCATGCTACGCCTACTGGGAAATCATTTTTGGAGTTTAGACCCGGGCCTAAACCGAGCTTAAATACCATGTATTCATAAAAAAAATTGATTTAGGCTAAGCCTACTGCTTAACCTGACAATCTCATAGTCAATAGGCGACTGGACATCTAAGAAACACGATGACGACGACGTAAGATGTAGCTGTATTTAGTACATAAAAGTTTAAGTAAATAGATAAATAAGACTGCGTGAGGTGGTAAAGTACGCCCAAAACTTTATGGCGGCTTTGTAGACGAGTCGTATGCATGCGAGTTGTAGCAAAACTGAGAGAGCGCGGGTGTCAACCGGGGTGCGGGGTGCGGGGCGCTGTGCAGCGCTAACTTCACAGCTACCATAAACATTGGTGCGTACTCTTAGAGTGCGCACCAATGTTTACACACTTTGGCCCCAACGTTGGGACGAGCGTTGACCCGTAGTTATGCCTAGCGTCCACACGTTAGAGATAATGTTAATTTAGTCCCGTCAGAGCCAAAGTAAAGACGTCTGAAATAAAAGTTACACTGGGCACTAAGATTATTGAGTGCTTAAGAGCTGGACAGTCCAGCTATTAAAATAACACAATAGTTAAACAACGGACGTCGTTTTTGAAAAATGTTTTGACAAACAAGAGAATATCATTATTATTTGTTAAAATAAACAAAGATTTTTTTATAGAAATTCTTGTAACAATTGCGCCCATCCATGCGGATGACATTTTCAAGACGCGGTGACCGTAGCAACAAGCTCATTCGATGCACCGTACTGCATGAGTGCTGCGTGTGGGCGCATCGCCAACGTTGGCGCATAATTCCTTTGATAAAACCAACACGCGATGGCCAACTGCCTACGCTCGCCCCAACGTTCGGGCCAACGCCATTTCCCCGATCCACACGTTGGCGCCAAAGTTCGGGCCAACGTATGGAGCCGGAGTAAGAAGCTGTCTCCCTTCGCCCGACGGCTGTGGGTGTGAGCACGGAGCTAGCGTCGCCAAGTGCTACGTACAGTCGCCTGCATGACAGTGGTAACACGTCAATTCGAAAACCGCCCTTACTGCTTATGAAAGAAAGATGCTGATAATGTCAAAGTGTTACCGATGAGGTTGAGTTAAGCGATGGCTGATGCTCGCGTCATGCTCGTGAACGGGTGCCGTCTGTCGGGACAGGTCAGCTCCTACATACTATGGCAACTCTTTTTACGTTTATTTCTAAAGGCAATATTCTCACTTTGAAACTCTTGTTTATTTCTGGCATTAACCTACATTATACTCACATTATTTGAATAAATTTGATGTAATAAACAATAACCTATTTTAAAAAGAGTTTATTCATGGAGTTTCTTGTCGGTTCTTCTCCATAGGACCCACCATGGTATAATAACACCAGGTAGTCTCTTCCCGTGACAGCTAGGTCACGTGATTGCCTCCGTACTACGTCATCGGCCGTGGAGCCAATAGCGGGCTGTTAGCGTGACACTTGTCAGTTTGATGTGCTGCCACTTTGTGAAAATAAATTACCCGAGCAAAATGCATTTTTTCATTTACTTTCTTCTATAAAGAATCACTTTTTAACTAGTAATTTAATATAGTTTCCTTTATTAACTAATTAGATGAATAACACGAGATAACAAATAGTTAGGCTAGTTAGGAATTTATTTTATATTCATTATGAACAAAAATCTCCTTAAGTATATTCAAGATATCAATCAATGGCAGCACTGATCGTGACGTAGCTTGGAGGCATCGCGCTGTCATTGCGGGAAGAGAATACCTGGTGAAACATCTTATTATACCATAGGACCCACAATTTGGAACCGTGCAACTAGAGCCTGACGTTTCAAAAGTGCTTGTAATTAGGTTTATTTGAAATAAAAAACATTTGATTTTGATTTTTACCACCGACGTGTGGTCGACCGTACCTCCAGTCCGTCCAGCACGGTGAGCCCGTCGGGCGGTGTCAGCCTAGCCTGCGCTCCGGGCAGCAGCGTGCTGAAGATGGACCCGAAGTCCCGGTTCACTTGCTCACACGCTGTCACTAGCGTCCTTTTCTTCTTCTCGTCAAGTTCCGCCATCACTTGCACCAGCTTCGCCCTGTCAGCTTCTACTATTGCCTTCTTGCGCATCACGTCTTGGTACTGGAAAATAATTTTGTGGTTGAACTTTTGAATACCAGGAAATTCGTAGACCTTGAGAATTTGTTAAGTTACATATTGGATCATTGGTATACGTGGATTGCTCTGATTGAGAATAATCAAAATTAACTTTAAAAAAGTAAAAACCGACATCAAAAAGAATAAAATAATTAATGTGAAACAGTTTAGGAAGTAGATGCCTTTGATTCGGTTTGATTTAAGAATAAATTAAATGTAAAAAAGATAAAGAAAGATAAAGATAAAGATATTTTATTTTGCAAATATGGGTACATGGTAGATTTAAAGTACTCGTATTTACTTAGTTTAATTTTTTTTTTAAATTAAAATCAATCAGATCAAGTTATTCAATTTACTTGTTTATCTACACAGGTAAATCTCGCGACAAGCTTTTATATCATATAAATTGTGTAATGCCGTTATAAATTGATAGTAAAAGTTTTAAAGGAAAAGTTTATTTTATTATTTTTAGCGCATTTCAATGAAAGCTTGTTTTTAATAAAGTTTTTTTACATTTAATTTATTTTTTAGTTATAACTGGACAGATTTTTTAACTCGCATTCGTACGTTCAGCAAGTCCTTTCATTTGGTACCCATATTGTAGGAAACCATAAAAAACTTGGTCCGCCATCTTTAGAAGTCCGCCATATTGGATTTAGAGTGACGTCACTTTATTTTTCGAGTTATTCTCAGAAAGCCCTTTCATTTGATACCCATATTGTAGGACTGCATTAAAAATAACTAGTCCGCCATTTTGGCTGTTCCTTCATGTTAGATTTAGAATGACGTCACACAGCTAACCATGCATTGTCATCCAAACTAAACGTGTATACAAAATTTCAGTTCAATCTAGGAAAGCATAAAAAAACTTAGTCCGCCATCTTTAGAAGTCCGCCATATTGGATTTAGAGTGACGTCACTTAATTTTTCGAGTTATTCTCAGCAAGCCCTTTCATTTGATACCCATATTGTAAGAGTGCATTAAAAATAAGTAGTTCGCCATCTTGGGTGTTCCGCCATGTTGGATTTAGAATGACGTCACACAGCTAACCATGCATTGTCATCCAAACTAAACGTGTATACAAAATTTCAGCTCAATCGGTCGAAGATATCTGCTTCAAAATTGAGTTGCAAGATTCCACCCTAACAAATTACATACATACATACATTGCAAGTTAAATAAAAGCTTGTAAAAAATTGGCACCGACTTCCTAAACTGTTTCACATAAATTAATTTATTATTTTTTGCCGACTGCGCCAGGAGGGTTATGTTTTTTAAAGTTTCTTTTTTTCAAGTTTTTTTGCTGTCATCCATTGAAAAGTTCCCTTCTTTATCTTCATCAGATCTTCACCAAATGAGACTTTCTGAATGCAAATGCTTGTGTTGTTGATGAAAATACCAAAATCGCTATATGTACCCCTATGATATTTGAGGAGTTCCCTCAATTCCACATGGATCCAACTGGATTTTGAAAAAAATAGGATCAATCTGGAAGTATATCCTTTCAAACAAAAAAATAATTTTCCAAATCGGTTTACAAATGACGGAGTTCTGAGGTGACAAACATAAAAAAAATACAATCGAATTGAGAACCTTCTCTTTTTTTTGAAGTATGTTAAAAATGAGAGAGGACTGTTTTAGGAGTTAACAGAACAAATGGTGCTGAGTGATGTTAAAAGGTTTTAATCTCGGAGTAAAGACGTTTAGAAAGAACAAAACATGTTGTACCCACAGTTAATAAAGATGCTGAATGATGAGTTATGAACAGTGATCGGAATAGGCTGACTATATTTGCCTAAACTTCGGAGAACAGAGACAGATAGTGGAGACTTCCTTACGACTACATTTTTTTCCCTGGATTCGGGAAAAATCTTCAGTAGGTTGAAAATAAGCTTTATTTAAGATCTGTAAAAGCTATTTTTAACTAATCTTTCAATTATCAAATTTTCGGGATTTTCACGTAAAATCCCAAAACAAATAATCTAACTTTAATTTGAATTATATTTACGTCCCAACTAACCAATACAATTACACTATATACTATACAATTCTAATATATGATTTAAGTTAGATTAGTTTTAGTGAAAATTCCCAAGATTTGTTAATTGCAAGTTTAGTTTAAAATAGCCTTTACAGGTCTTAAATAAAGCTTATTTTCAACTTACTGAAGATTTTTCCCGAATCCCGGGGAAAAAAAATTGTCTTAAGGAAGTCCCCACTTTCTATCTCTGTTCTCCGAAGTTTAGGCAAATATAGTCAGCCTATTCCGATCACTGGTTATGAATTATGGTGTAAAAATAAAATTTTAAGATTAACAGATTACTAAACAAGAACGATATTTTATGTTATGCCGATTTAGATTTGGATCTTACATACCAGCTCCTCCTCCTTGCCCAGCAGCGTGTGTGCCCTCGCGTTGAGCCCCCGCGCCAGCTTGTCCCTCCTCTCCCCGAGCTGCGCAAGACGCGCGCCCGCCACGCTGGCCTGGCGCCCCGCGAAGTCGAACATGCCGCCCGGGGCGCCGAAGTATTCACGCTCCGTGCCTATCCATGGGTTCTCTTCCTCTAATGCCACTATCTGGATGACAGAAATAAAAACAATCTATAGTTATTGAATACGCATGGAATTACACAAAGGTGAAGAGTCATTCCGTGTGGTGCTGGAAATAAAGAATTGCACCACCATATCTCTTCTCATGGGTGTCGTAAAAGGCGACTAAGGGATTCACCAGAGGATGGGCAGCAACGTTCTCTGAGTATTTAACCAACCAACTGCGATCGCCAACCCGCCTGCCAAGCGTGGCGATTATGGCATATCCCCCCAACATGCTTGGGGGAGGCCTATGTCCAGTAGTGGACGTCTTTCGGCTGTAATTATGATGATGATGAGGATAGTTATCGAATACGCGTGGAATTACACAAGGGTGGAGCGTCAAAATAAAATTTTAGTTCTTGAATAAGCCTCGAAAGAAATGGAATAGATAGATGAACAACATAACCAACTATACCAAGCCATCCACCTATAAAACAGAAATGTGTTTTTGCAATTTGCAAGAATATAAACTTTAAGAACATGGCATTCAAGTTGAGTTTTAAATAACAAAAACCATCGAAACGGTCATAATAATGTTTTAGTTAGGTGCAATGTAAACTAAACCACGTGTTATAATAATTAAGGTTTCTAATAAAAACGCACAATAAATACAGTACGCGTAATATAACTGCCGCTGTTAAGTGAGGAACAGGTGGCTGCGCAATAGTAAATTTTGCAACCAAATCACTAGCGCGCATGCGCGGTAATGGCGGCAAGACTCTGATAGGTTATTCATCTGAGTGGCAAGTTGGCGGGGAAACGCATGTTCTCGCTGTCTCAGTCGTTCGTTAATGTTCGATGCATCCTTATGTCCTGCTCACACTTATTACGGCACAGGCTTATCAGAGCGGCACAGTTATATTACGCGTATTATCCATTTTAATCTCACCTTCTTCTGACAATCGTTAGCTTCATTCTGCAACTCCTTGATCTTGTAATCCAGTTCTTTGATCTTCAGCTCCAGATCGCCGTTAGCCTTCCGCAGCTGTTCCTTCTTGTGCAGTATGTGAGATATCTCCGTGTTGCGACTTGCTATCTCGTTCTTCTGCCGTTTGATGTGAGCTTGCATCTCTTTTACTGCTTCCTGTTAAGAGGTGGAAGATACTTCAGTACGAATCTTTTAATCTATTTATTTATTTATTTCATGGAACTATTGTAGTTGAGACCAAAGGTTAGGTATTTTGTCAAAACTGAAGCTGTTTGTTTTCGGTAGTTTAACGGCCAAAATTAATATCCAATCTATCCACGGTTTACCCTACTAGAGATAGAAATTTGACATATTTTGTATGGAGCTTATGTCAAATTCGTATCTCTAGTAGGCCAAATCGTGGATAGATTGGATATTAATTTTGGCCGTTAACAGGCCTTCACTTATTGTTCGCCCTATCTTATCATTTAAGCATGATGCATGAGCACTGATGTTCGGTTGTTGTTGTGTTGTTGTGTATCGTCCAGTTAGATATAAGATAATAAAATTATTAAGGTAATTATTAAATTAGTAAGGGTAGGCCTATCTATACGACTTTGAATTAACTCGTCGAGTAGGTTAAGAAACACTAGTTTCTTTAAAAGATATCGCTGACGTCACCCAAAGACGTACCATAGTGGAGGATAATTTCGATACCACGAGCAGTGTTCACGGTAGCTTAGTGGCTAAAGCACTGGCGTACTGAGCCAGGAGTCGCAGGTTCGAATCCTGCTCGTGAGCGATTTTTTCTTTCCACAATTTAAATCTTTATATATTTGCTATTATAGTTACTTACCGTTGCTGCATTGTATTCCTGCTTAGCCTTTTCTAAGCTCTCCTGCAAATCTCTTGCAGCCGCTTTCGTCTCAGCCAACTGTTGTTTGCTAGTAGCCACGGCTTGCTGCAACTCTAACACTTCAAGTTTCAGCGTTTCTAGTTCTTGTTCACGCTGTTTCCACGAGTTGCCGTGTTTTTCTGCCTCTTTTTTAGCTTTCTTTAAGGCTTCATCTGCTTTTTTGAACTCTCTGATGACAATTATTGACAAACTTGATTCATATAAATGATCTATCTAGTTGAATTGCATCAAATAAAAAATGTAGAGTATTATTGAGTAATCCGGTAGTTGGCTACAGCCAAAAATTACCAAAAATGTTATATTATTTAAAAGAAGGTACAGAAACGACAACATTGTAGCAAGAATAAACAAAATCCATAACAAAATGGGAGAGATACACGCTTTTTAAGTTTTTGGAAGGGGCATTTTCTGTTCTTGTCGTGCGAAACGGACATTGTCCAGAGAGATGTCAAGTTACTATGAAGGTTTTAAACAATGACGTCATTCTTCAATAGTGCTGTCTCTGTCTAGTGAACAAATTGAAATCGCTTATAACTTGGACATTATATTAAATATTTTATTGGTTTTTCCATTGTTACTTTTTTTTTTTAAAGTTTCGAGATTTCTAATAAAAATTAATAAAAAAAATATTGGCACCTTCCCTATTGTGGGAACCACGTGAGTATACTCGACAGGTGCCAAATCTGGAGCACAAAAGCTAACTGGCACTGACCTCTCCCTGTGTCCCTTGATGTCCTTGACCTTGACCTCCAGTTCCCTCGCTCTTGCCGCAGTCTGCAATTGCGTTACTTTGTCGCGTTCTACCGCCGCGTTTAGTTCTGTTACCTATATTATTTTTACAAAATAACAAATAATATGATCCCATGTACTTAAACTTTCAATTAAATCGAAGAATCTAGCATAGTGCATTTTGTTAAAAGGAAAATTAACTGGTAAACTATTAATTAATCCTTATGATAAACTGAGCCAATTGGTGTAAATAAAGAAACAACTTCTGCCATTGGAAGGTGCATTAAGAGCCTCCATGAGTGACGATATTTAATTGATCGTCCGGCGCATCCTGGGTGTCAGCCCGGCTACCAACCTGCTGACTGGCTAATCTTTTCCCCACGGCATGAGCTGTTATCATTATGTAGCTCATGTCGACACGATAGAAGACCGGAAAGTTCAAGTATGATCAAAAACATGAAAAGGTAAAAAAATAAAACAAAAAGTTTGCAATAATTTACCTATAGCTTCTTTGGTGTCCCAGTTAGATGAAACACACTGTTTAGTATGAAAAGCAAGTAACCCTAACTATTATAAAACTGTAGTTGTTTGTTTGATTGTATGTTTGTTTGTTCGAGCACTACGCAAAAACTACTGGATCGATTTGGATAAAATTTGACACACGGGTAGACCATGTCCTGGATTAAAATAATTTATTTTTACTTTTCTTACCACGGGAACGAAGCCGCGGGCATAAGCTTGTGTATAATATAGTGCGTACCTGTGTTCGCAAGCTCTCTATCTCCGCGTGAGTCTGTGCGTGCGACGTGGTGGCCAGCCGCGCCTTCACTATCTGCAGCTCGTGGGACAGCATCTCGTAACTACGGAGTAATAACACAAATAGGCATATTATGTGAACAAAGTAAATATAAAGACAAAATAAAACAAAATGACCCATATGTGCCCTTAAATGTGTTAAAGACGACAAGAGAGCAGACAGCAGCTCATGCCTTAGCTTATAAATAAATATCTTTGGGACACTTTTACACAGCACCATCTAGTCCCAAACTAAGCAGAGCTTGTGCTATAGGTACTAGACAATGGATATAATACTTATATACTTTTTTTTTTGTAAATACATACTTATAATACATAAGCAACACCCAGACCAACACAAACACCTATGTTCATCACACAAATATTTGTGTCCTGTGGGAATCGAACCCACGACCTTGTTATCAGCAGTCCGACACTTGAACCACTAGATCACAGAGGTTGTGTAGTTGTTATAAGTGATACGGGTCGTCCTACGTGAGCGAATTCGCGCGGTTCAAAGGACTACGGCTGTTTGATATTTTCGCGCCGCAACCGCATTTCCACACGATTGAAGGACAAAATCGTGATCGAATCAGAAATGAGGAGATTCGCAGGAGAACGAAAGTAACCGACATAGCCCGAAGAATTGCCAAACTTAAGTGGCAGTGGGCGGGGCACATTGCTCGCAGAACGGATGGCCGATGGGGCAGTAAAGTTCTGGAGTGGCGACCGCGTACTGGAAGGCGCAGCGTGGGTAGGCCCCCCACAAGGTGGACCGACGACCTGGTGAAGGTCGCGGGAATCCGCTGGATGCGGAAGGCACAGGACCGGTCGTTGTGGCGATGCTTGGGGGAGGCCTATGTCCAGCAGTGGACGTCTTTCGGCTGAAATGATGATGATGATGAAGGACAAAATAAACAAAAATCCATACTTTCGCATTTATAATACCAGTAGGACAGAACATGCCATTCTAAATATGAGCAATTTTGAGTATCGCCATCGTACACCCCAATTTATCAACTCTGTGACAGAGATATGTTAACTTACTTTTGCTGCATAGAGGCGTATTTCTCGCCGGAGTGTTGCATTGATTGTAGTTCGCCGCTGTGCTGAGACAATTTCGCTTGGGCAGTCTTCAGTTCCTCTTCCAACTGCTTTAGTTCTTGTAACTGCACTAACACCGATCCTCCCTGCAACAGAAATCTCTTCTACATCAGAAAATCTGCGATTGAGCTCATTTAACTCACCTGAAGTGAGTGAGTGTCCCTACGTGATCGAATCCGAAATGAGGAGATTCGCAGGAGAACGAAAGTAACCGACATAGCCCGAAAAATTGCCAAACTTAAGTGGCAGTGGGCGGGGCACATTGCTCGCAGAACGGATGGCCGATGGGGCAGTAAAGTTCTGGAGTGGCGACGGCGTACTGGCAGGCGCAGCGTGGGTAGGCCCCCCACAAGGTGGACCGACGACCTGGTGAAGGTCGCGGGAATCCGCTGGATGCGGAAGGCACAGGACCGGTCGTTGTGGCGATGCTTGGGGGAGGCCTATGTCCAGCAGTGGACCTCTTTCGGCAGAAATGATGATGAACTCACCTGAAACGAACAGATGGTTCGTCTTTTATTTAATAAAACATTTGAAAAAACTTTTAGTTGTACTCTGTTACTGTCAGCCTGTGAAATCTTACTGATAGTCAACGGTTTCGACTGGCCATTTGATTTCCATTCGCCTCGGTTTTGCAACGATGGTCAGTCATCGATCATACACTCCATAGACGTCTCATAACAGGCAACCGATGTCTGTAAACACATGTGACTACTAGATCTGATATAGGACGTCACTATTCGCCACTCGAAAATATCGAATCAGCTCTCCGATTCAGAACCACACGATAACCAGCTGTCGACCAGTTCGGTTTGTTATCTCGTTTCATTTCATGATTCACGCAACGAGAGAAAAAGAGATAACAAACCGAATCGGTCGACAACTGGTTATCGTGTGATTTTGAATCGGAGAGCTATTTCGACCATGTGGACGACACTGGTGTCGATTCTCTTGTTCACGAACTAAACTTATTTTAAACTATCACTCTCTTTTACTAATAGTAGATACAAGAAAGGGATGGCAACCATTTAAGAGCTGTCAAATTAGACGAAATTAAAATTTCCATACAAGTCGTGATCTCGGAACGTGCCCACTAAAATACAAAGAAATGTAACACGTAAACTAATTTGACAGTTCTAAAATGGTTGCCATCCCTTTCTTGTATCTACTTTTAGTAAAAGAGAGCGATAGTTTAAAATAAGTTTAGTTCGTGAACAAGAGAATCGACACCACTGTGAGCCGTAAATACTTCCGTGTTAGTAAATACCCAATTGCGCTTTGATAGTACCAATCGGATTGCAGGACCCCGCTTCCTGGTACCTCGGCTAGTTGACAGAATTAATTGTACGCATCATATTCAACAAATAGGCGTCTATGGTCGATGCTGTTTTCGTCCAGCTCGACTCGTCATCGCTTTCGCAGTTTGCCGGGCTCTTATACCCTAGTTGGAGACTGGCTGTAGTCCTCAACCACCGACCGATCATACAGTACTTTAGACACCTAATATTGAATATAATGCGTACAATAAATTCTGCCACTAGCCGAGGCGGGGTACTGCAATCCAATTGGCCCTACCAAGGCGGCTATTGGCTAATCACTAATGCAGCAGTTTTGACGACTCATATAAGTGGTCGAAACTGATTTGAAGATTCAAGTGGAGAATAGTGGCGAATATTCTTAGATGTCATAATAAAACAAAGTTTAACCGGATTAATTTAATAATGACATTGTGAGTGATTACTGCGTGCATCGAAACGAAGTTAATTAATAAAAATAGTACGGTAGATTAAAATATTTTTTTAGAAATATCTGTAAAGACGCTTGTCATCTTAGTCTTCCTGCGACCACGAACGCTGTAAAGCGTTCGAAACGTCAGGAAAACCAATTTAAATAATATACGCGATTTAATCCGGTTTTTTTTGACTGCCTCGTTGGTCTTAGTGGTCGCAAGCGCGACTGCTGAGCGTGGGGTCCTGGGTTCGATTCCCGGGTCGGGCAAAGTGTTATTGGGTTTTTTCATTAGGAAATTCTTAGTAGCAGCCCGGAGTATGGGTTTGTGCCCGGTTAATGGCAATAGGCTCGCCCCCTATTACATGGGACTATAATATAACTGGCGAAATGTGGGTGTACTATACACCTCTGCCTACCCTGGGGAAATACAGGCGTGATGTTATGTTATGTTAAACTTTGTTTTATTATAATGTGTAGTGATCGCGAAAACCTAAGAAATTGTTATTCTTAGATGTGTTGACAAAAGCCGGTCGCCTATTATGAGGCGCCTGTCCCCAACTGACCATTAGTCGGGCGCCGCCGGACAGCGTGCCGGACGGGTCGAACACGTCGCCGTCCAGCGTGACGCAGCGGCGCCGCACGCGGGGGTGGAACGTCACGCGCTTGGCCGTGTCCAGGTCGCGGCACACCAGCGTGGCGCCGAACACCCAGACCATGGCCGGCCGCAGCTCGCTCGAGAACGAGATCAGGTCCAGCGCCAACTGCACGTTCTCTGGACCTCCGCCCTGGGAGAACGAGTGTTTTAGTAGTAGTAGAGCTCGTCCGGGAACTACTACCACCGTACAGTCAACAAATCGGAATCATGACCCACTCAGTCGATAATTCGTATGAAATTGTCAAAACAGTAAAATTTTCTTCTTATTAGCATCGTCCTGCACTTAGGACATTTTGAATATTAAGGAAACTGCGTTAATACGGGTCAGAAGTCTATGCAATTATGAGCTTTGTTATTAAATGGAATAGATTAATAATCGGATAAAAAGTTATGTTTTTGATAAAGCTAGAATTATGTTTTGAATTTCGAAATAACTGTCATTCCGCATAGTTTACCTATAAAAAAGAAGTACACAAATACATTTTTTCAAAAACCTTTACTAACTCTTTCAATTTCAGAAGAATATTAATTGTCACCGCCCAATAAAATTGATAGCAAGTTGGTTGCCAGGGAAATATCTTTAAGCGAAATGCGACCTAATTGTATTAGAATGTTTGTAGAAAATTAAGCTTATGGTGGGTCATGATTCCGTTTGGTCGAGTGTACATACTTCTCCGCCAAATACTGATGCTTGCATTGCTGTGTTTCGGTCTGAAGGCTACTGGTGCCGGTGAAATTACAATCACATAAGACTTTCCATCTTCATGTCTCAGTTTGGCAAACCGACTTGCGGTACCATTTAGGCAACAGCCTAGGTGGTATTGCAGTAACCGCTTAACATCAGGTGGGCCTTTAGCTCGTTTCGCCATCCTATACTATAAAAAAAAACTAAAATTTAGGACCCACTCTTTTATTTAACAAACAATCAAGTTTCTTTTTAGAATGGTTTATTCCACTATGTTCACCTGGGTGAAATCACCTGGGTGAACAAAGTGGAATTTATGGTTTCTTTATTTCAGATTGATTGATTGCATGATTGATTACAATCAATCAATCATGGTCCTCGTCAGAACTAACGAATATAAGTTTGTGGAGTTAAATTATACCGCCAACGGAAATCCTATGAAAGATGCACAGTTACAGACACGTACACTGGATGATAATTAGTTGCGCTCACGCATATGCCTCTTGCGTCTATATCTTCTCATGAGTGTCGTTTCACCAGAGGATGGGCAGCAGCGTTCTCTGAGTATTTAACCAACCAACTGCGATAGCCAACCCGCCTGCCATGCGTGACGATTATGGCATATAATATGGCCCCTTGCTTGGGGGAGGCCTATGTCCAGCAGTGGACGTCTTTTGGCTGAAATTATGATGATATGCCTCTTGCTCGTCGTTTTAGCAATGTTTCCGTTGCAAGACGAAGATAAAGCTGCCACACTGAAGTGGAACTGGGCTGGTCACATCTGCTGCGAGCCAGATGATCAATGGGTCAAACTTACTACTCAATGGGTCCTTACAATTGGCAAACAGTCACAGATTGATGGAAGTGGAAGAAGAGGCCTTTATTTGGCAGCACAGGTTCCTAATAATGTCGTATTGTTCGGTTAGATGGGATAAAGAGTTGCAAAAACACAAGTGTCATACATATTTTTAAACAGACTTGTGAAACACAAAATAATAATGATGTAGTTTTATGAGTTTAATGGAACATTTACAAACGAGCCATTCCACTAAGCCAAGCTATTAATTAGGCCAGTAGAACTAACTAGTGGAATGGCTTAGTAAGAAAGAATGCGTTCACACAAGGCCATTACAAAAGCCAATCCAATTGGAGGAAGGTAGTGGCGCCAAAAATTAAGAAATCGTTCTAATTTAATGGATTGTCTTTATCAAATTTATCCATGGAGATCCATCCATCCACCTATCAAAGAGTATATCCATGGAGTTTCTTGCCGGTTCTTCTCCATAGGACCCACAATTTGGAACCGTGCAACTAGAGCCTGTCGTTTCAAAAGTGCCTGTAATTAGTTTTATTTGAAATAAAAAAACATTTGTATTGGAATGGCCAAAAGACACCCCATTGTAATGGATTGTTTCTATTTACACAACGCCAATAACGACTTGGCTTAGTGGAATGGCTCGTCAATTGGCCTCGTGTAAATGGTCAATGGTCAAACCAAGTCAAATAAATGGTTAAATGTAAATGGTGAAACTGAGTGACCGACATAGCTTGTAGGATCAGTAAGCTGAAGTGGCAGTGGGCTGGCCATGTCTGTCGAAGGACCGATGGCCGCTGGAGCAGACGAGTCCTTGAGTGGAGACCGCGAATCGGCAAACGCAGCGTAGGGCACCCCCCTGCCAGGTGGACCGACGACCTGAAAAACGTGGCTGGGGGGGACTGGATGCGGAAGGCAGAGGACCGAGTGTTGTGGCGCAACTTGGAAGAGGCCTATGTCCAGCAGTGGACTGCGATAGGCTGAGTTGATGATGATGATGAAATGGTGAAACTCACAATCTGCTGCGCGAGGCGCAGGGTCTTCCTGTCGATGATGTGTCCGCTGATCTTGTTGAGCGGGATGATGGTGGTGCGCGTCTGCAGCTGGCCGCGCTGCAGCAGCAGCTTGCTGGTCACCTCCGTGTCCACCACCACGTTGTACAACTGCAACACACAAGCAATCAGAAACCCATGACTCATTTACACGAAGCTCTCTCAATTCTTTCATAATGCGCACAGCCTAGTTGTGGAACTCACTGCCGGCATCCGTATTTCCGGGCACTTACAACCCTAACACCTTTGAAGCTGGAGTGAATCGGCACCTAAAAGGTTTGCTCGCTCCATCGTCGACCACACCTTGACAAAGCGGTCTAGATTGCGGTCAAGAGCAGATCTATATCTCATTTAAAAAAAAAGCTGACTACCGCCTTCGGTGACCAAAAGCGACGCTATTGACGCGTTGTTTACACCGACTTTACAGCCAAAGGCGTCCAAATCGTCAGATAGTGTTTTTACCTAGTGTCGGTCAACTTTGGCTGCGAAATGTAGTGGTCAACGACTAGACGATTTGTTCGGTTGCTGCTTTCGGTGAACAATTCGACCTGTCGACTGGGTTTAAATAGTCCATGACATTGACAAACTTCACGTCGCATTTACCAGAAGACACTATATGATTACTGCAATGATCAGTTTGCTTATGAAATCTAGAAATAAATCTTATTGTTTATTGCACACATACACAGTGACAATATAAAATAGGAAAATTCATGTACAGAGGCAAGCTTACTCAGTTACGACTTCTTTTCTAGAGCGATAGAGAGATCAAACTAATGAGGATTGAAGAATATTAGAAAAATAATTAGTATTTGTAGCTCACCCGTCCTCCAGCCGCAGTTTCCAGCGCAGTGCAGTACACCGGATCGCACACATTTATTAGTCTACAGATTGTACCTGAAACAAAAAAAAAGTCAGTGAAACATCTTTATAAAGAGTCAGTTTTTGTTATAGCAGCACATTTCATTTCATGACAAACATTAGTGCTGTTGGTATGTTCAATTTAAAAATAATATTAGCAAATTAGCAACATGTGAATGACAAACACTATCGAAAATGTCACAAAAAACATTTTAGTTGTAATGGAAACTGAACCATAAGTGATGAAATTAAATTTAGTCATCCAAAAGCGTTTAATCATCTATTTAAATTAGCTGATACATATCTGCGTCTGAAAATAGGTAAGACATATGTACCAGAAACTCTTCTGCTATCGAAGTCCTGTTGTGGCGGGGAGTACTTGAAGTTGCAGCGCTGCAGCCGCGCCGCCAGGTTGTCGACGGCGTCTCGCTTGCTCCGGACGGTGGATTGCAGCGAGCGCACCGTTTCCTTCAGCTCAGACTGACGATCCGTACTGAAGTTCATACGGGACAGCTCCGACTGTTAAAAGAGTAGGTAATTTTGTATACAAAACAAGCCAAAGATCCCGATCGGTTAATTTCGTCACACCCGAATTTCGCCGAACAAAATGAGATTAATATTTTTAAACTTTCTTACTTTGCAGTACAAACAAAAATCAATTTTATGTATTAACAATAAGGTTCTAAATTCATTAGCTACCACATACGGAGTGCAAGTGCAACTAAAGTTTGGAAAAACGGGTTAAAATCGTAAGCGTGTTTAAACGTTGTGCTTTTTTCTGCCAACGAATTTTTTTTACGCTTTTAACGCTTATCGTTTTTCACTTCTAATTAAAATTACTTTCCTTCGTCTACATTATACTATTCTATTTACAATTAAACTACAATCGTCGCGTAATTACCGAGGAGAACATTCAAAAACGCATTCACTCGTTGAAAACGAAAGATATGTAAACATAGCGCCAAAAACTGTCACTGTCATGCGGTCAACTATACTTTTCTTATATTTTGTATCGACTGTCCCTTCTTAATTTTTTACCTATGTGTCTTTTGTTTTTACTTTCTATGTAACCCCACCTATAAGTTGCTTGCTTGTGTTTATCACTGTGTTTTAAATGTTGCGCGTCGTTAACTGTGACAATAAACTATTTTTCTTTCTTTCTTTTTTCTTTAAAACGAAAGCAAATCAATCAAGGTCAAAAAGGTTTAAACGATACGAAAATAATCAACAAAACAAAAAAGTGCGTTATCTAAGCAAATTTTACGTAAACGAATAAAATTTGATTCTGCCGGTTATCAAACCACCTGTCAACTTTGAACTTGGGTCTTATTTTCATAGAAATAAGGTTACATTTCAATCGTAATATTGAAAGCATAAGTTTGGTTTACGAAAAAGTCTAAACGAAATCTGCTTTAATCACTAAGTGTGCTTATACGCTTTTTTTTTATTGGACTTTTTTATGCAATTTTCGTTTAAACACCCACTTCTGAGTACAACTGCGGAGTGGTTTGACTTGTACAGAATAATTTTGGTATACACAACAAACAACGATTGTGTGGGCGTATTTCTAGTACGTCATTACCTGCAGTTCGTCAATCTTCGCCTGCTGCCGGTTGATGTGCTCCTGGTCGCGCTGGAACTGTGCACTGCTACTATTGAACTCTCTCTCCAGCGCTTTCAATCGATTCTCCGCGTGTTTCTTCTCCATCGTGCTTTGGGAAATGCGGGTGGCAGCTTCTGATGCCTCTTGTTTGGCAGCTACGATTATAGGTACAGGTTTGAACTAAGATTCTGTAATCCTGAGTTTTTGAGTCACTCGGTATTTAAAATTATTTATTTCAGTAGTTTTTGGTCTCAATTTATCATAAAATTATTCTATAATTTTTTTACTGCTCTTTCGTTATTTGCTTACAAAAATAATAATAAAAAATAAAATAAAATTCATTTATTTCAGACTAATTGATGTCCATAATTTTGTTAGTAACAATTATTATCTTACAACTATTTTAGTCACAGAAAGAATAAAATAAAATAAAATAAAATAAAAATCCACATTACAATCATCAATAAAAAAATTGTGGTTTTAATATTTTGTAGACATGAATATATTATTATTAATTTTTTGACATTTTTAACATTGACATTGTTTCTGAACCACTTACTTGATTTGATTTTATTATATTGTAACAATTGTATGTATCGCCATTTTTAATTTCTTAATTGATTCAATGTATCTTGCATTTGATAGTAATATGAAATTATAGCCATTACCCAAATATTTGCATGCCTAAAGGTAGAATATAGAGGACTGTATCAATGTGACTTATAACACCAATGTTAACTTATGTTCAGTAAATAAAGAATTGTATTGTATTATCAGGTCACATGCAGCCTGATAAATCTCCCCACAACTGCAGACTCTGGTCACTCAGCAATCATCCTTAGGATTCCGTTGCCACTGCCTCGAATTCGGTGTATGAGTGAGGCTGACTTTTTGCGCATTATAGCGTAAAAGTCATCCACCCTCGCGTCGGCAAACATGCCCGAGGCACTGCAAAATCGAGGCAGCCGCACTAGAACCCTACAGGCGTTGTTGTACTGCACTCTTAGAGTATTGTAGGCACGCTGCGTGTAGTTGGTCCATAGGGCATTTATTTTATTTATCTACTACTATTATAAAATTGTTAAATGTCAGTTGTCTGTTTGTTTGTTTGTTTGTTTGTTTGTTCCAGCATCACTATAAAACTACTAGACCGATTTTGTTGAAAGGGTTTGTGACTAAAAACTTATGATTTGACTTAAAAACTGGTATATATTTTACCTCGCTACGATGACGGGAACCGGTGATTTTTAATTATATTTTTCTACAACATTTTGCATACATCAAGGTGAATAAGGCGCTCATATCCAGCTGTCATTCACACGCATGCGCTCTAGCGCGCGCCTTCATAGAGAAAATACGGCTGCTAAAGAAATTGCATTAAAAACTTTTTGGTCGGGCCGAATTTTATAGAGTAGAAAAAAAAAATCCTGTCGTATGTGGTTGGTGCCATCTTGGAAATGCAGTCTTTTGAGCCAACCGAAAATCAGAATCTTTCGACTTACAGACAAGGACCGGAAGCTACCTCTAAATTGCGATTTCTCTAATTTTTTGTATGAAAAGCAATAAAATTTAGAAGTACCTAAACGTTGTTATATTGTATCCATCTTAATATACGAATAAGCATAAAGTTATCTTGGTGTAACTAAAAAAATACTATTTTCAGTCTACAATTTTTAATTACCTTCTTCTTCAAGTATATTATCTTATCTTCTTCTTAACTATTATAAAATTGTAAACGTCTGTTTGTTTGTTTGTTTGTTTGTTCCAGCATCACGCTAAAACGACTGGACCGATTTTGATGTTTTTTTTTTGTTTGAAAGCTGATGATCTGACTTAAAAACTGGTATGGGTTTTGAGAAAGAAAGAAAGAAAGATAAAAGAAAAAAAATCGTGGGTTGCGTACTCACCCGACAGATCGAAGCTTCTATGCATTTGCACGAGCGGATAGTAATGTACGATGGAGTGGAGTGGAGTGGAGTGGACAGGGGATGGGACTAGGGATGGGACTGGGGACGGGACAGGGGATGGGACTGGGGACGGGACAGTGGACGGGACAGGGGACGGGAAATGGGACGGGACATGAGACGGGACATGGGACAGGACAGTGGGACGGCACATGGGACTGGACATAGGATGGGACATGGGACAGGACATGGGACATGGGACGGGATTATAGTGATTTAGTGATATAGTGAGACAGTGGGACAGTGGGCCGTGGGACAGTGGGATAGTGGGACAGTGGGAAAGTAGGACAGTGGCAGCGGGACGGAGGGACGGTGGCACAGTGGGGCAGTGGGGTAGTGGGGCAGCGGGGCAGTGGGCCATTGGGATAGTGGGTCAGTGGGGTAGCGGGGCTGTGGGGCAGTGGGTTTGTGGGGCAGCGGGATTGCGAGGCAGCGGGACAGTGGGGCAGCGGGGCAGCGAGGCAGTGGGTCAGCGGGGCAGAGTGCCTGCGGGGCAGCGGGGCCGTGGGGTACCGGGGCAGCGGGGCAGTGGGGCATTGGGATAGTGGGGCAGCGGGGCAGTGGGGCAGCCGGGGAAGCGAGGCTGTGGGGCAGCGGGGCAGGCTGTGGGGCAGTGGGATAGTGGGGCAGTGGGGTAGCGTGGCCGTGGGATATTGGGGCAGCGGGGCAGTGGGGTAGTGGGGCAGCGGGGCAGTGGGGCAGCGGGGCAGCGGGGAAGTGGGGCAGTGGGGCAGCGGGGCTGTGGGTCAGTGGGGCAGCGGGGCAGTGGGGCAGTGGGATAGTGAGGCAGCGGGGCAGCGGGGCAGTGGGGTAGCGGGGCATTGGGGCAGTGGGGCAGCGGGGCAGCGGGGTAGTGGGGTAGTGGGGCAGCGGGGCAGCGGGACAGCGGGACAGTGGGACAGTGGTCTGGACTGGAATGGACTGGACTGACGTGGGTTAGCAGAATTTAAAGCGAGCGGAGCCGCGGGTAAAAGCTAGTTTATTTATATAGGTACAAAGTAAGTATTCAATGACTGCCAGTCAAACTTACGTTTTTGGCATGTGAGTAGTAGTAGTGTGAGGTTGGTCTATAGACAGGAAATCGGGACCAAAATTCAGCTTTTATCATCCATCCTATCGGGGGGATTTTAACATCTATCTTAAAGCAAGGAGTTCTACCTTATTGTATAAGCCAAAGCATATAAAAGACATAAACATGGAAAACAAAAGTATATCTAATTTTCTTTCCACAATTTAAAATCGTTAGATTTCGCATCGCATGCGTAAATGCGTTAAAAATAATAAAATAATTATATCTAAATATTTAAAACAAGGTCAGGTTAGTTACACCATTTAAAACTCAAGAATGGCTGGACCGATTTTAATTAAATTTGGCATACAAGAGTCATCATTTCAGCCGAAAGACGTCCACTGCTGGACATAGGCCTCCCCCAATAGGGGGGGATGTGCCATAATCACCACGCTTGGCAGGCGGGTTGGCGATCGCAGTTGGTTGAATAAATACTCAGAGAACGCTGCTGCCCATCCTCTAGTGAATCCCTTAGTCGCCTTTTAAAACACCTATGAGACGAGATAAGGGTGGTGTTATTCTGTACGTCCGACACCATACGGAACCGTCCGTCGCGAGCATAGGCTAGTTAATATTAAAAAAAAACTGAATTTCTTTATTGAACATCGCTACAATAGCCTAGAGGCTGGGCTATACTTCGCAGGTGTCACGCGACTGACTCACCCATGAGCTGATCTTGCAGCGACTCGGAAGCCCCCTCCTGGCCGGTACTGACGGCGAGGAACTTCTCCTGAGCCTCTGCTAGAGCAGCATTGCTCGTCTCGCTCGTAGCGCGGAGATTCTCAAATGTTGATTCTACCTGCAAGCATATAAATAATTTGAAAACAACTAGGAAATGAACACTTTACATAATCTATGATAGGTCTTTGTTTTAAATACAGCCTACATAACTGTAGTTGGAAGGGTAATTTCCGGTTGATCCAACGGACCGATTTCTTCCTCACTTCCTACAACACTGACACGACTTGTTCTCTGTTATGGAGTAAACTACATCATCGGCACCTCACCTGGTCCAAGGCATTCTTTTTAGAGGCCAGTGCGCCTTCATCATCAGCAAGTGCCCTTTCCAGCAACCTTCCTCTCTTCTCGTGTGACGTCAGAGCTTCCCGGTCGGCCTTGAGCGCTGATGATGCTGATGCTTCTGTCTTCTCCAGGGTTTGCAGTTCAGTTTCTAGCTGCTTCAGGGCATTTCCGCTTTCCTAAGATTAAGTATAAAGATATGAGTCTCAATGTTGATGAATTTTGTGGGGATATCGATAATGGCTGAGAGCCTGAACTATTGCCTCATATTTCGACTTTGCGATGGTATAACTGAAATAGGCAATGGTCTGATGATACTAAACTAGGCCTGAGTAGGCCTGTTATTAAATGTCGCCGAGACAAAAGAAAATAAACAATTACAAATGTGTGTAAGGCACACATAACAGCATAGTGGGCTGCAATTTTTGCTGACTCTTACGATAGAATAGAATAGAATATATTTATTTGCTTAAAACATGGTATAAAAAGTTCATAAAGAGCAAACATGTTTTGCTTACTAGAAAAAGACGATATTTAATAAATATATAGTGTCAACAACAATAATACAATATTACAATATACACAAATAGCTGAGATATACTGATTTTAGAACAACAAAAACATTTTAACAAAAAATTTAACCGACGAAAACAGAAACTGAAAAGCGAAAAATAACTAATTATGAGTCGGCGCCAAACGAACTTTTAACAAGCAAAGTGCGTGCAAGTTGCAAGTGGCCGAGCGGAGAACGCATTTTTGGAAAGTAATTGTTTATCGTTGAAAATTTCACGTTGTATTTGATGTGATGTTGTTTTTATTATTTATTTAAAGTAATTTAATGATCTTCGTTGATTGGTTGTTTGGCGCCGACTCATAATTAGTTATTTTTCGCTTTTCAGTTTCTGTTTTCGTCGGTTCAATTTTTTGTTAAAAAGTTTTATTTTTCATTTTTTTGTAGTTAAAATCTAACTCCAGGTCTCCATTATGTCGTAGTGTCTAGAACTATATTTATGTGTGTCAAGTTTCAACAGAATCAGTTAACAGGTAAGAATTCAGTGGGTGAACAAACACTCATCCCCTGTTTTACTACCCTTAGGGGTGGATTTTTATTTTGAAATTTAAATGGGACCAACTTCGAGATATACCCTATCCATTAAAAAAAGAATCATTAAAATCGGACCACTCTGTAAAAAGTTATGCGTGGTCATACATAAAAAAAAATAAAAAAAATGTATACGCGTCGAATTGAGAACCTCCTCCTTTTTTTCGTCGGTTAAAAATAAAACCGACTTCAAAAACCTTAACTAAAAAGTAAAAAATAATCAGTGTATGAATTTTAAAATCTTAACATAAACCAAAATTTTGAAGGCGGCGCGTGATTGACCATTTGCGTCATGTAATGTACAGTCGAGCGCAATATCTATAGTAAAAACAGTTTATGTGAACGTACATGAAAATCACGCGCCGCCTTCAAAATTTTGGTTTATGTTAAGATTTTAAAATTCATACAATGATAATTTTTTACTTTTTAGTTAAGGTTTTTGAAGTCGGTTTTATTTTTTGTTAAAAAGTTTTTATTTCATACTTTTTAGTTGAAAATTGCGAGGGTTGATTCATAAATGTTTATATAACCAATTTGAGAATATATTTTTTATTAACCTTTGCTATCCCACTGCTGGGCAAAGGTCTCGCTCATGTTCTTCCAAAAGTCCAATCACTATCGTGAAAAAAAAAAACACGCATATCGGCCAAGAATTCTCACAAAAACTAACCAATGAGCAGATCATCTAGATAGGCGAAGCTAAAATAAACTGATTTATTGAAGCTGGTTAAAAAACTACTCAACCTAAGTCAATAAAATGTATATGGGACCACCGCGCGGACTTTCTCTACCAAATAAAAAAACAACCACGTCAATCGGCCCACAAATCTCGGAGTAATCGGTGTTAAAACATGAAAAAAAAAAAAAACAAAAAAAAAATAACCCGCCGAATACATAACCTCCTCCTTTTTTTGAAGTCGGTTAAAAATTAAATACAATTGAAACATTGCCAATGGAAACTAAACTATGTTCAATGGTATTAAGGTCCCTTATAGCAAATCAATACCGCAAAGTTTGAAGACAAAGGTCTTCAACCAGTGCGTCCTGCCTGTCATAACTTACGGTGCCGAGACGTGGACACTGACAGTTGGGCTAGTTCACAAGTTCAAAGTCGCTCAGCGAGCTATGGAGCGAGTTATGCTTGGAGTTTCTTTGAAGGATAAAATCCGTAACGAGATTATCCGGAGAACCGGATTGATCGACATAGCTTGTAGGATCAGTAAGCTGAAGTGGCAGTGGGCTGGCCAAGTCTGTCGAAGGACCGATGGCCGCTGGAGCAGACAAGTCATTGAGTGGAGACCACGAATCGTCAAACGCAGCGTAGGGCGCCCCCCTGTCAGGTGGACCGACGACCTAAAGAACGTGGCTGGGGGGGACTGGATGCGGAAGGCAGAGGACCGAGTGTTGTAGCGCAACTTGGGAGAGGCCTATGTCCAGCAGTGGACTGCGATAGGCTGAGTTGATAGCAAATCAAACAAAGTCAGACAGATTTATGTTAAAAGCTTACCTCATCCAACTTCTTGTTGAGCTCAGCCACTTGTTTGTCAATATCTTTGGCCTCCTTCTCATTGTGCTTTATCTTATCTTTCATCTCTTTTATTTCATCTTGCACCTCTGTGACTTTGCCAGCAGACTCCTTCGCACGGTCTGCTGCTGTCACATACCTAAAATAAACATGATTAGAGGAACAATGGAAAGAAGGATGTAATATGAAAGCCAAGTTTAAGTGTGTAACATGATTCTTGAAAGAGAGAGAGATCAATACTTCTGGATTGGATAGATTTTGACGTCTGTGGTCTAGTGGTTCGAGGGTCAGACTGCTGATCACGAGGTTGTAGGTTTGATACCCACAGGACACAAATATTTGTGTGATGAACATAAGTGTTTGTGTTGGTCTGGGTGTTTCTCATGTATTATATGTATTTACAAAAAAGAAAAAAAAAAATATCCATTGTCTAGTACCCATAGCACAAGCTCTGCTTAGTTTGGGACTAGACGGTAGAAGAAAAAAAAAAAAAAAAAGCATTTGAAACAGTAGTCACTACCACACTACTATATGAACTAGATGGTACTGTGTAAAAATGTCCCAAATATATTTATTATTATAGATTTACTATATGTGCGCTTTTGCTGTGTGCCACTTGTGCGTCGTCCACACACAAATGAGTGTCCGAGCCATCGACAATACAGCCCAATAGACGCCTACTGTTGAATATTAAGCGTAAAATTTATTGTCAACTAGCCGAGGTATGAGGAAGCCAACTGTCCAATTGGTTGTGCCAAGGCGGCTATTGGCTATTCACTGACGTGGTAGTATTTACGACTCACATAAGAGGTCGGAACTGATTTGAAATTTTCGCGTGGCGAATAGTGGCAACCTCAGGACCTAGTCAGATGTATTGAAAGAAATCGGTTGCCTTTTATGAGGCGTCTATGGGCTATATCGTTTATGATCTGTGCAAACATCATATAGCTAAAAAACTTTTTAACAAAAAATAAAACCGACTTCAAAAACCTTAACTAAAAAACTTTTTAACAAAAAATAAAACCGACTTCAAAAACCTTAACTAAAAAGTAAAAAATAATCCTTGTATGTATTTCAAAATCTTAACATAAACCAACATTTTGAAGGTGGCGCGTGACTGTCCCTTTGCGTCATATAAATATAATGTATTGTTAATGTCGAGCGCTTATCTATAGTAAAAAACAATTTATGCGAACATACATGAAAAACACGCGCCGCCTTCAAAATTTTGGTTTATGTTAAGATTTTGAAATACATACAAGGATTATTTTTTACTTTTTAGTTAAGGTTTTTGAAGTCGGTTTTATTTTTTGTTAGAAAGTTTTTATTTCATACTTTTTAGTTGAGAATTCACAGAAAAACGAAACTATTAGTAGATCATCTAGGTAAGCGAAGCTAACTTAAACTGATTTATTGAAGCTGGTTCAAAAACTACTCGACCTAAGTCAATAAAATTTATATGGGACCACCGCGCGGACTTTCTCTATCAAATAAAAAAACAACCACGCAAATCGGCCCAGAAATCTCGGAGTAATCGGAGTACATACATGAAATGAAAAAAAAAAAAAACCCACCGAATACATAACCTCCTCCTTTTTTTGAAGTCGGTTAAAAATGAGTTAATGTATCAAAATATGTTTCAACAGAAAAGTTTATTCACATTTAAGTTTTGAAGTTGCAATAAAATAATATTGTTTTGACTTATGTTTAGTAATAGTAAGTCTAACAATCTTACTTGTAAGCTATGTGTAATCTAGACAGATTCTCTAGTTCCCTCACAACTTTCTGGTACTCTTGGAACTGAGATCTTTCATCTTGTAACTTTTGCAGTTTTGGTGCTATGTCCTCCCTTATTATCTGAAACAAGTCAACTTTATTATAATTTCCATTAAATAAAGAGTGATGCATTGAATTTACTATACAGAGTGCAACTTTTTCCTGGACTTTATCTAACTTGGTATAAAAAACCGGCCAAGAGCATGTCGGGCCATGCTCGGTATTATAGGGTTCCTTAAGTAGGTCTAATTACAAACGAATCAAATCGAATATTAATCATTGCTATTTTAGTTTTTGCAAACAGCGCCACCTAGCACCTATGAACTAGGACGTCTTAAGTATTTTTCAGTTTTCTCACTATAACTCAAAAATGTATAATCACATTATACTCTAAATAATTTTAAAAGAGAGTTTTTATAAAAGTCTATCAACGTGGAAGATTAAAAGTTTCTACGTTGCATAGTTTGGAAATGGCAGGGGGGGGACACATTGTAAGCCACTTTGGTGGGCTATATTTCGTAGATGGTACACCTGATAAAAAAGTGATGTTTGAAACATTACCTTCATTTTAGTAGACCTATTCAATGATACCACACACGAGGGGGTGCAGCGAAAAAAATAATTTCATCCCCATTTCACATGTATGCCACCCCTAAAATACGTAGGCAAGATTTTTTTGTTCTTTTAAAATTGAGATCTACATCTATTCCATTTTTTAACAAAATTTCACTTACTTATGTTTATAACTGTAGAAGTTATTAAGCTGTAAAGGATTAGGACAGACGGACGGACGGACAGACGGATAGACGGACAGACGGACAGACGGACGGACATGACGAAACTATAAGGGTTCCTTGAAGGACTACGGAACCCTAATTAAAAAGAATAAAGTACATTTTTCAGACTTGTCTCATTTAGTAAACAATCTTCGTGGGTCTCTTTAATGTTGGTTAATGTAATCAACTCAGCCTATTGCAGTCCACTGCTGAACACACTCGGTCCCCCCAACTACTTTCATCAGTTTGTTGGTCCACCTGGCTGGGGTCGCCCTACACAGCGTTTGCCGATTTGAAATTCTGCCAAGTATTAACAATACATACATCATTAAGTTCATGTAGTTTGGCATCCTTCTTCTCAATAGTTTTCTGTGCAGCTTGTTTCTTTGCTTCATACATCCTGGTGCCGGCAGCTTCCTCCACCATTGATAAGATCTAAAACATACATTAGTACTATTAATCAGTATTTTAATAGTAGTTTATGAAACTGTTGCATAACAGGGGTTATTAAAACACGAGTGTGAGTTTAAAAACCGAGCCGCAGGCGAGGTTTTTAATAGTATCACACGAGTGTTTTAATACCTAGTTATGTCAGTTTCATACACTATTTTATCTAAACTCATACAATATTAAATAAAATACCAAAGTCAAAATCTTGGTAACATTGTTGTAGTTTTTCTTGATTTTTCTGGTAAAAGATTGTTCGTCATTTACGTTGCTGCATCCAGAAATTCAGGCGGGGTCATATTCTCCTCAGTTCAGTATCACTGCTATAGTCAGATATTTTTGCCCAGAATAAAACTTTAGACATACAAAACCATAATAATAACGTAAACAATTACAATAAATTAACGATGACAAGTAACGATGACCAAATCCAGTAGGTCATGGCGCGCGGCCGCGCACGCGCCCCAGCGCGCGCCTACACAGATAATAAAATATAGTCTGGCGAAAACATTATAATTGGAACTAATTTTCTATCCTTGTCAGGATTCCATCAATCTCTGTTTTATCATACAAAAAATGTGCCTGTAAACACTTAAATATAATTAAAAGCAATATGACAATCCAAACTTCTGCCAAAAACGCGATTTTAAACGATACAATTTTGCAATGTATGACTAGTGGCGCCACCCTGAATTTTGTGTACTCATTGGTGCCAAACTGTACGACTGCTAAAAAAAAGGTTTGAAAACTCCTTGGTTGGGTCGAAGTGGCATTAAAAACTCCTTAGTTGGGCTGAAGTGTGCGGTTATGGAAAAAAAATTAAATTACCGCATTGTTTTGTTCAGCAAACTGTAACGTAATGAAACTTTAAATTCATTACAGGTGCATGTGCGTAAAGTATGTCATTATAACATTACTTTCGAGTTCATAATTCGAATTTTACTATACGAGTGTAGATAAACATACATATACACTTATGTGGTACCAAAGTAATCTTTTCCATTATTCTCACAATTATTAAACTTTCTGTTATAAAACAAGTTTAACCGGATTACATTGTATATTATTTAAATTGGTTTTCCTGATGTTTCGAAAGCTTAACCACCAACCAACCAATTAACCAATTTAAATAATATATGCAATGTAATCCGGTTAAACTTGTTTTATTATAATGTGTAGTGATCGCGAAAACCTAAGAAATTATTACTTTTGTCATTGTAGCTCGTGGACCTTTACTGAGGAGTGGACTGTATATAGACTTTAAGAAAATACTAAAAATAGTATGAGACCTAATTTGAATCCTTGTTTAATAAAAAGCAATCCTAATTCCACCAACCTTAAGCTCCTCCCGTATCCTGGATCAGATCAGGCTTGCAGGTCCAAGAGGTAATTCGCTTGCACGTAGATGGAAGTGAGGTACTTCACTCTGGTCTTCTAGATGTGCTTTTAAGGACACAAATTTAGGCACACACGAGAGTTATGTAGGTATAGTTCGCTCTGATACGATCAGAGGACATATAATAAAAGTAGGCTGATAAAGGCGAGCACGGCTCCGCGACACAGCTTCCTTTACCGCAGTTGAACGTCAACACATCATTCAAAGATGGCGGTGCGGTTAGGGCGTCACCGTCACTTCACCAAGAGTGAGGGTAGAAGAATAATGCTGAAGGGATATAAAACTACCTTAAACTAAACAAGGATTCAACATACCCCCCACCGAAATCACTATGATGATTTCTCATATAAAGAAAAATAGAAGATATAAAATGAAAAGGCTGGCTACGAGCCAGAAGATGCTTAGATCAGAATGGTTACGAACCCTGATAAGCAATGTGAATAATAGGAAAATAAACAAATTCAATTAATATGGACTAGGTAATTCTAAAGTAGAAATGTACCTATAACTTACGTATCTAATTTTGTTTAACTAAAAGGTTACATAATGAAAACTAATTTGCATATGGTAGTGGGCAAATTTTGTTTACTGGTCTTTTAAAACTGTTATTTTTCGTTCGTAAAGTAACGACGCGAACAACATTGTCAACTCCGGGATGAATTTTATCAACTCTAGCCAGCGGCCATGCAGATGGACGCGTGACATCAGATTTAACAAGAACCAAGTCTCCTTCCTTTAGATTGGGTGGCGACGAAAACCACTTCGCTCTCTGTTGCAGAGTGTGAAGGTAATCATGCGACCAACGTTTCCAAAATGATTGGGTAATTTTTTGAAGCGATTGCCAACGTGACAACCTACTCAAAGAAACATCCTCTAAGTCGTATTCTGGAACCGATAGCATACTCTGACCAATTAAAAAATGACCAGCAGTGATCACATCAAATTCATTAGGGTTATCTGACATTGGACAGAGTGGGCGTGAGTTCATTATCATTTCAATTTTACAAAAAAATGTTGATAGTTCTTCAAATGTGAAGACCCTATCTCCGGCAGAACGAAAGAGATGATGCTTCGCGGATTTTATTCCGGCTTCCCATAAGCCACCCATGGATGGGGCACTAGGTGGATTGAATTTCCAATCTACAGATCTTGATGTCAAACCGTTGATTATATCATCGCGGTTTTTCTTACTGTTAAAAAACGTACAGACTTCTTTTAGATATTTAGAGGCCGCAACAAAATTTGTGCCACAGTCTGAATATAAACAAATGCATAATCCGCGACGGGAAACAAATCTATCAAAGGCTGCTAGAAAACACTCACATGATAAATCAGATAAAACTTCGAGGTGTACAGCCTTGGTAGAAAAGCAAATAAAGAGGCACAAATAAGCCTTATAAGTTTTAGCATTACGTTTTTGACTTTCCTTTACAATGAACGGACCTCCAATATCAACACCAACATGATTGAAAACTTTATTGGGCTGAAGTCTAGTTGAGGGTAACGTACCCATCATTGGTTGAACAGATGTCGGTCTAAATTTAAAACATTCAGCGCATTTTGACAATACTGATCGAATAACATTACGACTATTTATAATCCAATATTTCCTGGATAATATTCCGTGCAACGTGCGCGGACCTGCATGCATATAAAGTTTATGATAATACTCTATTAAAATTAAGGTCGTATGACATGCTTTTGGCAAAAGCACAGGATGCTTGGTACCATAAGGCAAGTCAGCCTGTGATATTCTGCCCCCCACCCTGAGGAACTTATCATCATCGACGAAGGGTGAAAGTTTACGCATGGAGACTACGTAACCTTTCTTTGAAAGCGTAGTTATTTCAGCGTCAAAATGATTTGTTTGAATTACTCGAATTATAGAATCATGAGCTTGAGAAAGCTCAAGGGTTGTAAGAGGCCCCCTGTGACTCTTTGTTTATTTTTTAAATAATTTTTGTAACGGAGGTACCAAGCAATAAGCCGTTGTAATTTATTAAAAGATGAAATCTTATTGAATATTAATTCTTCTAAATTATATTTGGAACTTTTAGCGTTGTTGTCAGTTGCACTAAAACAAAAGGTGTCGCAACTTGATTTTAATTCAGGTACTTTGTTCTCGTCTACAACATAATGTGATTTTATAGGCCACAGATCGCGTTCTTGATATAACCATGAAGGACCACGGATCCATTCAGGAGCAAATTTTATAAATTGATCGGGCAAACTGCCTCGAGAGCAAATATCAGCAGCATTGTCCTCACTGCTGACATGATACCAACAGTTAGGTTGCACGATATCAGTTATTTGGCTGACCCGATTAGCAATGAAAGTTTTTAGCTTATATGATGGCGTCTGAAGCCATGACAGAACAACACTAGAATCGCTGAGTGCAACAATTGAACATTCTAATTCTTTTATATTTTTTATGACAAAACTAACAAGCTTGGAGAGCAGCACGGCTGCCATAAGTTCAAGTCTAGGGATCGACATCAATGGTTTCATCGGAGCAACCTTTGATTTGCTGGTTAGCAACCGAACTTTGACATTGCCCGCATTATCAGTGCTGCGAACATAAATACAAGCTGCGTAGCCTAGGGATGATGCATCACAGAAGGCTATAAGCTGAACTGAATTAAAATTTATTAAAAATAAATGTCGTTCAATTCGCAACTCTGAAAGATATGGCAAGGTTGAAAAGAATTTATTCCATTTTTCTTTTAATACGGCTGGTAAGTAATCGTCCCATCGTAAACTTAATTTCCACAAGTCTTGCATAATACATTTGGCAACAAACGTACATGGCGATATAAAACCCATGGGATCAAAAATACTCGCAAGCAATTTAAGTACTGACCGCTTTGTTGACAGCGAGTCGGTTAAATTATAATTAAAAGAAAAACAATCACAGCTAGGTAACCACGTTAACCCTAGCACTTTGATGGAGGACGATAACGTATCGTCTTGAAAATTAATAGCAGTAACCTGCTCGGTTGACATGCGTGTGAGCATTTCAGACCGATTACTAGCCCATTTGCGCAGGTCAAATCCTCCACTTTTAAGAAGTGAGGTTAACTCGTCTTGCAAGCTTCTTCAATTGTATGGCACGACCATAATACGTCATCGACATAGAAACCTTGCAGTACCAAGTTGGAAGCCGAAGACTGCGGATTGTCATGAGCTAATTGGTGTAACGTTCGAACAGCAACAAATGGAGCACTTCTAAGACCGTATGTGTTTGTTTTTAGCTCAAAAATACGAACAGGTTCTGATGATGATTCACGCCAAAGAATATGTTGGTACTTTCTTTCAGACGGAATAATTTCTACGCATCTATACATTTTAGAAACATCTGCGGTAAAACAAACTTCAAATAAACGGAACCGACTTAAAATTTTGAAAATATCTTGATGAAGTTTCTGACCGGTCAAAAGTATATCATTAAGTGACAATCCGTTAGTTGTAGGGGCTGAACCATTGTAAACAACACGCAAAGGAGTGGTTGTACTCGTGGGCCTTAACACACAATGATGCGAAATAATATATTTAGAAGGTTCAGTGCCCTGATAAGGTTCCATATGCCCTAGCGATTCATACTCCTTCATAAAATCACAGTATGCCTTTTTTAAATCAGGTAATTTATCTAATCTACGTTCTAATTGAACCAATCGTTTAAAAGCTATACTGTACGAATCGCCCAAATGCTCATGGTTTGGTTTTAATAAAATTGGAGAAACGTATCGGCCCGTTTCGTCCCTATAGTGATTTTCAACAAATATTTTTTCAGCAAGAACGTCTTGCGGATTTGAATGTTGAACCTCGCACGGCAAAGATTCAACTTCCCAAAAACGTTTGAGAGAATCATTGAGGAGAGTTTCCTCGACAGTAAACGTTACTGCGTGCAGGGAAGTAGTGGCAGTGGTCACGTGAAGGTCATTATTTCCTGACTGACACAACCTTCCCGTAATCACATAACCAAAAATGCTACTTAACGCTACAGGTATATTAGACCCAAAGTTTAATTTCTTTCCGTCATAAATGTACGGAAAAATATCACCGGCTAAAATTATATCTATTTTTGAACGGTTATAAAATTGCGGATCAGCTAATATTAAATTTCGATATTCCTCAATTACATTTTGAGGTAATTGTACTGTAGGCAAATCTCCAGTTATTTTAGTAAGCACAACAGCGTCAATATTAAAATATGGTTCATTACTATGACGCGGTTTCATAGTAAACGAAGTCATACCATGATTTTTTACACTTTCACCCGCGATTCCAAAAATATCAAAATAACATTTACGCGTTGACAACCCTAAGCGTTGTAAACAATCAATAGAAATAAAGTTAGTCTGAGCGCCAGAATCTATCAAAACACGACACGGCTGATAAGAATTGGTTTGATCTAAAATGTGCACCACTGCTGTACCTAATACGACTGTGCTAGGGTGTGTATGAACAGAAGCGGCATGGCTACTGTTACTCACACAGCTAACATTCGGTGCGGCAGCACTCAGTGACGTCTGTGGTGACGATAATTTTGCATTAGATGCGCTCGCGTCGCTGTGGTGCGAACTCAAAACCGGTTTGTTATTGTCAAGATGCAATAATACGTGATGTGATTGTTGACAAACTAAACATTTAAATTGACTCTTGCATTCATTAATAGTATGGTTCTGTTTAAGGCAATTATGACATAACTTAAGTGCATTAACACGGTCAATGCGCTTATGAGTGGATAATTCACGGAATTTGTCACACCTAAATATCATATGATCGCCGTTACAATGCCAACATGAAAATGTGTTTTGAGAAGAAGATGCATGAGTGAATGATCTAGTTTTATCAGTTTTGTTAAATGGCTGCCGTTTATTTTGTTGCAAGTTCACGGAACTTGAACTACTGGTATAAGACTCAGAGTGATCGAGTACTTTAATATGATTGTGAACAAAAGTTATCAAATCATTGAAAGTTGGAACTGATTTTTGATCCAAACTTTGTTCAAATAATTTTCTTGTTTGAGAATCTAAGGCGCGAAGTGCAATGTGACACATTACATAACTATTTAAGTTTTCAATATTTAACGCTTGAATTGCTTTAAAAGAATGCTCAAATGTTTCAATGAATGTATTTAATTGAGTTGAAGACTCCTTATTTATCGGCGTAAATCCCAACATTTTATCCATGTACCTACCTAACAACATGCGGTTGTCTTGGTACTTATCAAGGAGACTTTTCCAGACTAAATCATAATTACTCGCAGTGATTGGTAAACTTTTAACTATATTTAATGCACTGCCTTTAGTACAGGAAAGTAGATAATGGTATTTATCGATGTTTGGTATATGTGGTTGGCTATGTACTAGTGAACAAAAGGTCTCATAAAATGTTGTGAAGTTTTCAATATCACCGTCAAACGTGAATAATTCCAACTTCGGTAATCTCGGACGGGATTGATTTACGGTTGGAGTTTCAAACTTTACACTATTTACGGTTGCATTTTTTAATTTATTTGCAACTAATTTTATTCTAAAATAAATATCATCGAAACTTTTTAATTCGTGATTTTGTATGGTAGCATCTGAATTCGATTCGAGATCAGTTTCAAAGATTTTAAAAACAACCTTTTCGAATCGTATACGCACTTCATCAATGTCTGAGACACGTAATAAAAGTAACTCCTGTTTATCAGGTGTGGAAATGTCTTTTGACATTTCATAAACATATTGTAGTTGCTCAAAGAGTACTTCTTTTTCTTGGTTTAAGTATGCTATCGATTGATGTGAGACATCTTTTTTAGGAGGCATGATTTCGTTCAAACGTTGAAAGTTGACAATATTATTTTAATGTAGGTAGGTACGTACTAAGGTTCTAGAAAGTTCAAAGTGAAAATTAGATACGTAAATTACTGAAGATGCAATTGTATTATGATTGATTAATTATAATATATGAAATGGTTTTATACACACTAAATACCTATCATTTACGTACGACGTAAATATATTGAGGTATTTAATGAAGACCGAATGAGTTTAAAATACCTAATTTTATGAAAATAGGTTCTGATATCCGGCTCGAAGGCCAAAAAATGTAGCTCGTGGACCTTTACTGAGGAGTGGACTGTATATAGACTTTAATAAAATACTAAAAATAGTATGAGACCTAATTTGAATCCTTGTTTAATAAAAAGCAATCCTAATTCCACCAACCTTAAGCTCCTCCCGTATCCTGGATCAGATCAGGCTTGCAGGTCCAAGAGGTAATTCGCTTGCACGTAGATGGAAGTGAGGTACTTCACTCTGGTCTTCTAGATGTGCTTTTAAGGACACAAATTTAGGCACACACGAGAGTTATGTAGGTATAGTTCGCTCTGATACGATCAGAGGACATATAATAAAAGTAGGCTGATAAAGGCGAGCACGGCTCCGCGACACAGCTTCCTTTACCGCAGTTGAACGTCAACACATCATTCAAAGATGGCGGTGCGGTTAGGGTGTCACCGTCACTTCACCAAGAGTGAGGGTAGAAGAATAATGCTGAATGGATATAAAACTACCTTAAACTAAACAAGGATTCAACAGTCATTCAATGATTACTCATGTGAAAGTAGAACTAAACTTCTTGTTCTTGGTTTGATTTGATATGATTTGATTATCTTTGATCTCGGGTCCTCATGTGCCAGGTTGTTTTGATACAATAATGCAGTCAGTCAATTAAGGCTACTTCAACTAAACAGAACATTACATAATATATTCAAACATAGGTCTAACCTCAGGTGGTTTCATGTTCAGGACCTTCGTGATTCTGCCCTGCATGATGAGAAAGTGAGGGTTGTTCACATTGAGCTGCACAGAGCAGAACAGATCTGCCACCCTTTTGTTCTGGACATTGATGCCATTGATCATATACTTGTTCTTGCCTCCCATTACAACCTGAAGAATAATCAAGTTTATACAAATTGTTCTTTAATATGGTCATATAAAAGGTCTATTGTTTAACTATTGTGTCTGCTAATTGGACGGACAGTTATAGAGAGCTCCCTCACTGCGAGCATTTGTATGTGATTTAAAAAATTGGTACAAATTTTATTGATTTGTTCCAGAGAATTTGTTGCATTACATGCAGCACATGCTCGCAGTGCTGGAGCACCTTTACATTTTAAAAATCAACTAAGAACTAAGTTTACTGACACACAAATTAAATAGCAAATAAATATGCACACAGAAATTCAATTAAATCAAATCATTCGCTTTTCTTATTTAATTTTTATTAGATATTTCACAACATTTTATGCATGGCAGTCACATAATTGGTAAAAAAGTAAGTACCGTTCTAGTGACAGTGATCTCAGTATGATTTTCATAGCCGATGGGGCACTGATTCCTGTCTCGGTTGTCAAAGGTTATGCTCACGGTAGCCTTAGTAATACCAGCCTGACCATGCTTATAAATTAGCTCTTGCAAACTGCCCGCACGCACCTGAAATGTAAGAAATTTTACGATACATACCTTTTCAGAAAACACTTAGGTACTAAGCTTTATATCAAATTGCATGCACACTATGACACACTTTCACTTAAAATGAGGTCTAGATAGCCAAAGGCTGTACTTAAACCAGATGTTCAAGCATTTATGTAGGTACTTAGGTACATTTAGAGATAGTCTTTGATCTTTGTACAATAACTCTCAATAGTATCTGTAATATTATCAGATATGATCAAATCGGCAGCAAGAACTGCAGAAAATATTTTATGAAAGTATACCTAAGGCGACACTGGGAATTCTTGCAGAAAACAAACGAATGGAAACGAGAACAAAGAAAGGCGGGAAAAAGGGTAACCTAATACAATGTTTACAAACAAAAAGACGAAACGAGTAGGTACTTACGTTTGACAAATTTGTAATTCCTAAGACGAAGCATATTGAATCCAATATGTTCGACTTCCCTGTGCCATTCAGACCAGTGATTGCATTGAATTCAGAATCGAAACCGGTGATCTCCACACGATTCCCATAGGATTTGAACCCGTCCAATACTACAGACTTGATATGCATCTTGATCGAGGATCTTCTGAAAAAACGCACTTTCACATCGATCTAAACTATGCAAAAATTAAAAAATATTGAAATTCCTGTAAACAGCAACCGTTGAAAATCACAGACCAAGTAGAGATGCTACCACAGACCAAGTAGAGCACAGACTAAGAAGTGTACTACGTACAGACGACCCACTCCCATACAAAAAAATGGCCCGTAGTAGTTGGAAAAATTGAACATGACAGTTCGTTTTTTTTTAAATTCTTTTGTTGAATTTTGGGCAAAGGCTCACACTGTATGCCTTATTTAAGCTGTTGTATATTGTTATTTCAACTTTAGTTCGTAAAATATAGCTAGAGTCCTGTAACAGATGTCAAATACGTAAAAATACATTTAAAATTTACGTATTTGACTTCTGTCACAGGACTGAAGCTATATTTTACCAACATTTTCGAAACGAGAACTGAGAATATGTAAATGAAACAACATATTTTGTTCAGATTTTTATTGATTAAATTATAGTTTTTAATACAATATGTCTTATTTTGCATTCTCGGAAGAGATTTTCTAATCAGCCTAGATAAATCTGTGCCTTTCAATATTTTATATGAACACCAGTTGAAAATTAAAAAAATTACCATGCCAAGGAAGAGCACTTCAGTTTTTTACCCGACTGCGCCAGAAGGAGGGTTATGTTTTTCGTGTGTTTCACAAGAAAGGAAGTCAAATGAGTAGGTACTTAGACAAAGTTTGGCTTGGTATGGTGAACCCGATGTACAGGCTACGTGAAAGTTTCGCTCTTGATGTCTTACTATTCAAGCTAGCACAATTCTCCAAGTTGAAAAGATTGTCAAAAAAGATACTGTTTCAGCAGTATTTTTTAGGATGAAACTATCTTCTTTTCCATCAGCATATTGAGCTAGAACAAATGACACTTGAATCAAACTTGGTACAAATGGTAAATTAAAGTTCGAGATTTAGAAAAATATAATTATATTATATTTTTATATTAACATTCATGATGATGAGACTGGTTTAAATAAATTAAAACACTAATGTTTACTTTTATTTCGTAATAGTAATTAGCAGGTACTGTCTCTTCTCATGGGTGTTGTAAAAGGCGACTAAGGGATTCACCAGAGAATGCCCATCATTCTCTGAGTTTTCAAGCAATCAACGGCGATCGCCAACCCGCCTGCCAAGCGTGGCGATTATGGCATATCCCCTTTTTGGGGAGGCCTATGTCCAGCAGTGGACGTCTTTCGGCTGAAATCATGATGATGAATCAGCAGGTACCATATAAATAGAGATTTAAAATAGTTAATTAATCTTACCAATTTATAATGGCAGATGGGTAGATATGGTCATCATGTTTCCTTTTACAAGAATAATTATTATCACGATTCTGACATACATCTGAAAAAATAAATACTTTAGTATTCTATAAACTATTCTATTCTTTATTGTACACCAGAAAAATAGAAAAATGCAGTACCTATTAAATTATAAATAGAAATTAGGTACATGTATGTACGAGCGGGCGAGCTTAACTCAAAAATTAGTTTTCTACCAGCAAACCTTTGAGTGATAGAGATAGATTTTAAACTATCTTGTAACACTCATTTTACATCAATATGGGATGATGGATCAGTGATCAATACCGTTTGGCATTAACTTTGCAGGTCTCAGTCAGTCTACTACGTCAACAGCATATATTTCACTACAGTAAGTTTGCCAATAGTACATGATACCTGGTCTAGTGACACAGCCTGTTAGAAATTCCAATAAAAAGCAATAGGTACTCGCTACCAAACTTGAGCGGGTTGGAGTGGATATGAGTATACTCATTTTTTTACTACATTAGCTGTACACCTAACATTTTATAAGTAGATTACTGATTACGTACGAACCTTCATAAACTTTTGTATTCCTGTAGTTATTTCATCGGCCAAAAACAATGTAGGATAAGCACCAACTTTAAGCCGATACTTCTCATTGATGAACCTTTTTTCAATGCTTCTGACACAAACATAGTTTGTGAAGATCTTGCATGCTAAACTGCGCAAATAAGCCACTTTAAGTCCTATCTCACTAACGGGAAGCGAATACATCTTAGCGTCCTTTCGTTTGCTATCACAATGTTCGATACAACAATACAACACTTGTTGTACATCTTACTTGTACTATCACTGCAAAATATCACAGTTAAGAAATCATTAAGAGGATAAGTACAGAAATTAATCAACGCAAACTTTAATCAACAACATTATATGGAAAAATCGAAATCTTACAAAAACAACCAAAATTAACGTAAAAAATTAACAATGACCTCAGACTACATAGAGATACTACGTATGACGGTCGAAAATTATCTATGGTCTTGGCAAAGGGCCTAAACGGGGTGAAGACTGTCACAAGGGGGCGAGGGTCTCCTGTCATGTATGAAATTTCTAACCATAGAGTACATCTGTATACGGTTGAAATTATTTGTTCCAAGTTTATCACCCGTGAAGTAGAGATGCTACGCATCAGACGACAATCTCCGAACAAGAAATTTGGTCGATAGGGAACCAAAGAGTAGCCTCAATAATAGAAAATGACAAGCACAGATAATACATTATTTTCAACTTCCAACCAAGCAAAAGGTTTTTAAATTTCGGCCTTGGATACAAGGCTTTTGCCTCTTATTCATGCGTAGGTAGGTACCTATACATGCATTGCTAATATTTTATTTTTTATAGTGAAAGTGAAATAAAAACCATTACTTTTACATAAATCTGTTTATTTTTCAATTTTCTCCTATAAACATTATGTTATTTTTCAGTTATTTCTAATCAGAATAAAATTCTACATTTTTTTGTTTGATTTGCATCCACAGGATCTTCCTAGCCACAGGAGTCATCGTCTTCAGTGTTGAAGGGACTGTTATTTGATTGTACATTACCTGCAAGGAAAATTAAGGCTTTTAACTACTTGGTTTTACATTAATATCTACAAAAACACAAATCACAAATACAAATCTAAATTTATTTAAATTATAATTAATTAACTGTTTTATATATATATAGAAAAATAATATACATAATGTAAAAAGTGTCTGACTCGATTGAAAGCGGGAAGATATATGTATTACCTACATATTGTTTTGTTTTTGTGTTTTTAGTTGAGTCCGATACTTTCACCTTAATTATAAGTTAGCTCAGTCATTAAATTTGTGCATGCTGTGGCCTCCTGTAAGTGAAGGAGTACACCAGATAGAATCTTGTATCTGCCACTTGTGATTTTTTGTGTACATCTTTTGTTGGAGGTCCTCAATAATATAAATAAATAAATAAATAATTTGCATTTACATAAATCAAAAAAAATGAAAGAAAGAAATAAAATAATTATTTTAATCTTGTTACAGGCGAGAAAAAATAACACATCAACAATAAAATTTAAAATAATATGCCTGTAAAAGACTAACAAGGCCCCCATCTCAGCATATGCTACAACACCGAAATGTTGCAGCACTGGTTTTCAGATGGGTCCCGGAATGAACATTATAACCTAGTAATTTAAAGTATAGCCTAGTGGTTGAATGCTTGCCATCCTTGCAGGGGGATCTGAGTTCGTACCCGGCCCACACCTCTGGCTTTTCGAATTCAAGTGCGAATCAGAATTTGATTGTCACTTTTTACTTTAACGGTGAACGAAAACATCGTGAGGAAACCTACCCACTTGAGAGTGCTTCATACAGTTCTTGATGGTGTTTAGTCCACCAACCCGCAGTAGGCCAGCGTGGTGGACTCAGGCCTGAATCCTTCTGAGAAGAGGCCCGTGCCCAGAAGTGGAACAGTAACGGGCTGATAATGATGAACCATTTTTAATAGAAATGTCTTTAGAACTTTACCCTACCTACCGTCATGCTCAAACATTTCTCAGTTGATTGTGACATTCAGACACAGCTTACTTTGTTGAGGCCAACTTATAATATTATTATTCATATTATTTTGTTTTTAAATATAAATGCCATTAAAGAAAATGAAAAAAGCAGTTGCTTACCTCATTTAACAAATGATTTCCAACAAAACTGTATGTAGGCGGTGGCATCTCAGTATCTGAAACAATAAAAATTAGTTTTACAACAGCATTAATATTATTAAGATTCCACACCCGAAGGGTCCAAATGGAATCCTATTGCTGTGGCCAAGGGCAGATCCAGGATTTGTTTCTGGGAGGGGCACAAGGGCCAGATAGGCAAGGAGTACTTAGAAGTTTCTCCTATAGTATTGCATTATGTGTGATATTTTATGATTTCCAACTTGCGGTAGCATGTAGTATACTTATGTTTGCAAAAAGAAACAAATAATATTCAAGCGGTATTGTATTAATGTCCTAACTCCTAGTTTTATTTGAACCCTGGTGGGAAGGGCTTGTTTCCCTGTGTATCAATTCATTAAGCTTCGTTTGGCCCCCAGAAGCCTGAAATAATCGTTTTCTGTAGTGTGTACTGCATGCAGATTGAAAAGTTCATTGTAAAATATTACACTTTAACATTGAAATGAAATATATTATTATTTGCTTACCTGATGTGATCATATAACAGTGGCTTGATGTGCTAGTGGCTAGTAGTAGACTTGTTTGTTGGGCAGACGTTAACAAACATTTCGTAACCGTAATTCGTAATGTACGTTTTTATTTAGTTATATTAAACTTTGTAGAAAACTGAATAGTATATTTCAACTTTTAAATGGGATAGGTACATAGTTTAGACTGCCCATTTTACAAAGAGTTAATTACAAAGAGAATTACTACAATAATTGAGATTATACATGTATACTACACATAGGTATATAACAACTAACAACAATATAATATATACAGACCAGAAGGGGAAGGCCGAGGGGGACGAAGTAACTGTCAAAATCTATTATTGAACCCATCTAGAATCATAGACATAACGTTGAAAATTTTTGTTCTAAGATTACTACCCGTGGATGCTACGCATCAGACGACAATCTCCGAACAAGAAATTTGGTCAATAGGGAACCAAAGAGTAACCTCAATAATAGAAAATGACAAGCACAGATAATACATTTTTTTCAACTTCCAACCAAGCAAAAGGTTTTTAAATTTCGGCCTTGGATACAAGGCTTTTGCCTCTTATTCATGCGTAGGTAGGTACCTATACATGCATTGCTAATATTTTATTTTTTATAGTGAAAGTGAAATAAAAACCATTACTTTTACATAAATCTGTTTATTTTTCAATTTTATCCTATAAACATTATGTTTTTTTTCAGTTATTTCTAACCAGAATAAAATTCTACATTTTCTTGTTTGATTTGCATCCACAGGATCTTCCTAGCCACAGGAGTCATCATCTTCAGTGTTGAAGGGACTGTTATTTGATTGTACATTACCTGTAAGGAAAATTAAGGCTTTTAACTACTTGGTTTTACATTAATATCTACAATATGTTATCATTGCATTTACATAAATCAAACAAAATGAAAGAAAGAAATAAAATAATAACGATTTTTTAAATTGTGGAAAGAAAAAATCGCTCACGAGCAGGATTCGAACCTGCGACTCCTGGCTCAGTACGCCAGTGCTTTAGCCACTAAGCTACCGTGAACACTGCTCGTGGTATCGAAATTATCCTCCACTATACGTCTTTGGTCGTATAGTGGATTTTCTTTCCACAATTTAAAAAATCGTTAATTTCGTTACGCATGCGTAAAATGCGTTAAAAATAATAAATAATTAAATAAAATAATTATTTTAATCTTGTTACAGGCGAAAGAAAAAATAACACATCAACAATAAAATTAAAAATAATATGCCTGTAAAAGACTAAAAAGGCCTCCATCTCAGCATATGCTTCAACACCGAAATGTTGCAGCACTGGTTTTCAGATGGGTCCCGGAATGAACATTATAACCTAGTAATTTAAAGTATAGCCTCGTGGTTGAATGCTTGCCATCCTTGCAGGGGGATCTGAGTTCGTACCCGGCCCACACCTCTGGCTTTTCAAATTCAAGTGCGAATCAAAATTTGACTGTCACTTTTTACTTTAACGGTGAACAAAAACATCGTGAGGAAACCTACCCACTTGAGAGTGCTTCATACAGTTCTTGATGGTGTTTAGTCCACCAACCCGCAGTAGGCCAGCGTGGTGGACTCAGGCCTGAATCCTTCTGAGAAGAGGCCCGTGCCCAGAAGTGGAACAGTAACGGGCTGATAATGATGAACCATTTTTTAATAGAAATGTCTTTAGAACTTTACCCTGCCTACCGTCATGCTCAAACATTTCTCAGTTGATTGTGACATTCACACACAGCTTACTTTGTTGAGGCCAACTTATAATATTATTATTCATATTATTTTGTTTTTAAATATAAATGCCATTAAGAAAATGAAAAAAGCTGTTGCTTACCTCATTTAACAAATGATTTCCAACAAAACTGTATGTAGGCGGTGGCATCTCAGTATCTGAAATATTAAAAATTAGTTTTACAACAGCATTAATATTATTAAGATTCCACACCCGAAAGGTCCAAATGGAATCCTATTGCTGTGGCCAAGGGCAGATCCAGGATTTGTTTCTGGGAGGGGCACAAGGGCCAGATAGGCAAGGAGTACTTAGAAGTGTCCCCTATTGTATTGCATTATGTGTGATATTTTATGATTTCCAACTTGCATGTAGTATACTTATGTTTGCAAAAAGAAACAAATAATATTCAAGCGGTATTGTATTAATCTCCCAACTCCTAGTTTTATTTGAACCATCTGGTGGGAAGGGCTTGTTTCCCTGTGTATCAATTCATTAAGCTTCGTTTGGCCCCCAGAAGCCTGAAATAATCGTTTTCTGTAGTGTGTACTGCATGCAGATTGAAAAGTTCATCGTCAAATATTACACTTTAACATTGAAATGAAATATATTATTATTTGCTTACCTGATGTGATCATATAACAGTGGCTTTATGTGCTAGTGGCTAGTAGTAGGCTTGTTTGTTGGGCAGACGCCGTTAACAAACATTTCGTAACCGTAATTCGTAATGTACGTTTTTATTTAGTTATATTAAACTTTGTAGAAAACTGAATAGTATATTTCAACTTTTAAATGGGATAGGTACATAGTTTAGACTGCCCATTTTACAAATAGTTAATTACAAAGAGAATTACTTCAATAATTGAGATTATAGATGTATACTACACATAGGTATATAACAACAATATAATATATACAGACCAGAAGGCTGAGGGGGACGAAGTAACTGTCAAAATCTATTATTGAACCCATCTAGAATCATAGACATAAGGTTGAAAATTTTTGTTCTAAGATTACTACCCGTGTTGAAAATACAACTTTTGACTTTTGTTTGAGTGACATTTTATTATTTTTATTTATTATACATTAGGGAGGAAAGTATGACAAAAAATGTCAAAGTATCGATATATCTGTTCAAAATATCGGTCTATGTTCATCTATCAAAAACATTTGAAAAACAATATTTTTTCAAACAGACTATGTTCTCCAACAGAGTATTATGATCCTTGGTTGTCACCATTGAATAAATTAAATTATATTAAATCATTTATTTTCAGACCGTGGTCCATAATTGTTAGTACAACTTAAGAACTATGTTAGTAAAAGAGAGACATATACACATAGATATAACGACTTACATAAAAATAATAAATCGTGGAGATGGATGTAATCAGCGATACATATGATATTAAAATAATATCGCTGATCACACTCATTTCTCCGTATGCAGCCGAATAGCCCGCAACAAAATTGGGCAATCTATTCGGTCTGCCACAACGCTAAGGATACTGTTGGTGCTGCCTCGGACCCTGCCTAGCATCGAGGCCGCTCGTTTTCTAAGGATGGCATGAAAGCCATCAGTCCGAGCCTCAGCAAACATGCCTGACGCGCTGCAGTACCTTGGCAGCCCCAACAACATCCTAAAAGCGTTGTTATACTGCACGCGCAGGGCATTGATTGTCTTCTGCGTATATCTCACCCACAGACTGCACGTGTAAAAAGATTGGCAAAACGCCTTGAAAAGATGAATCTTAACATCCTTATTACATCGTGCGAATCTGCGAGCCAACATATTGCTTCGGACAGCCAACGCCCTACGCTCCCTCTCAATATCCGCTCCATCCGTGAGGTCCTCCGAGACCCAATGGCCCAGGTACTTGAACTGCGACACTCTGGCTAAAGCTACCCCGTTTATAAAGACAGGTGGGACTGTATATATTTTCAAACCACATGATGGCTGGAATACCATGAGTTCACTTTTCCTAACATTATACCTGAGCCCATGGGTCGAGGCATAGCCCACACACTAATAAGAACAAGAACTACGCGAACTCAAAAGCAAAGAAATCTAGACTGCCAGCTGCTGTTTTACCTTGGCCATTCAGGAACAGGCACTGTGAATAAATTAGGTTCTTAGTTCCCCCTCTTCATCGATACGTATTATAATATCTGTGATCGATACGGACTATGGAGAGAGTGACTCTGTAAAGTGATCTGCTGTAAAACTAATAGATCCGAGGGCCTAGTGTGAATTTGAAATTTACGAATTCGAACTTTAATCTAGGACAACAAGAACCTTTTCACAGAAGGAAATAGACTCTATGTACCGTTGCAATACCAACCACAAAAAAATTATGGTCTGCTTAAAATACACAAGTCCAACGTGCCAGTACGGCCAATCGTAAGTCAAATTACCTAACAACCACTTGTGGGAAACACACCGTCTTTTGTGAAAGACTCACGAGACTTCGTCCACATTATGAAATGCCTGAAACTGGAAACGAATGAGACGATGGTGAGTTTTGACGTGGAGTCGCTTTTCACCAATGTTCCGATGAAGGACTGCTTGGACGTCGTCAAAGATAAACTAGGCGACAGCGAGATGTCGTTCCGCTGTATAGATCTGCTAAAAAATTGTTTAGATGACAATTATTTCCTCTTAGAAAGGTCAATGGATTGTCATTGCGAGCCTATTTAGACTCGCCCCCTATTACATGGGACTATAACTTAACTGGCGAAATGTGGGTGTACTATTACACATCTGCCTATCCCTTCGGGGAAATGAAGGCGTGATGTTATGTTATGTTTTTTTTTTTTATTTTTTTTATTTTTTTTTTATGATTTGAAATGCATGGTCTGATTATTCTTTATGTAGAAATAAAATAAAATTACATTGCATCGAAAAAATACGAGAATAAGGTAAATTCGTTGCCGCCAAGACGAGACGAAGGTACAACAGACTGAATAAAAAATATTTATATTAAATCTTTGAGTGAATGGTTGTAGTATTGCCGTACCTTTAAATGTTGGGTTATTCATTAGGAACTAGATGGTAATATTGCCAAAAAGAAATAACTCTTAGTTGGAAAAATATTAGGCATATTCATGAGGTACTCCACATTCACTTCGCTTGGGTACTACTAGTACCCATGGCCACTTTGATGCAAAACACGTTTGGGTACTACTAGTACCCAAGGTCACTCGAGTGGATAAGTTATGTTGTTATTTCCTCTTCAAAGGCCAATACTACCTTCAGATTGATGGCGTTGCAATGGGCAGTCCTGTAGCCCCAGTACTTGCTAAATATCTGGATAGAACATTTTGAATAGAAGGCACTAAGAACCGACCCCAATATCATTAAGACCTGGAAGTGCTATGTGGATGTCATTTTCTGCATCATCAGAGAAAGTTTTTTTTACCATTGCCACTCGAAAAAGAGCATTTTATTCATCAATAACAGTGAATAATACTCTCTTTTACTCACAAGTGAGTAAAAACATTTTGAATTTGGAATAAGCACGAATTATGTACAAGAAATGAATAAAGCGTGCTGAATGTACGTACTGGCTGGCTGAATGGAGCTATCAAATTTAAATTAAGAAAATATAAATACTACAGGTTGGCTAGTTGAAGGAGGATGTTTAGACTTGTTCTCGTTCCAAATATGTATAAAAATTGTATCTTAATTTTTGAAATAATTAATTATTATACTTTATTGTACACACAAATACACATTACACTTTTTTTTTAATCTTTAAATACTTACTTGTAAACAAACAAATTCCCTCCGTGTGTCGTGTGTAGAGATGGCCGTTTTACGCTTTGCTTGATGCTTTTATTTATTTTTATCGACATTTATCGATATTTTTAGTCACTCCCTACATCCCTAGAATACCATAGAGTAGGGGTGTGTTCAGTATTATCGTCCGTCGACGCACGGCAGGTTATCTTCGAACAAAAAAATTGCGCTATACAGAATAATCATAGACAAACATAGATGAGCGCTCACCTAGATATTGACATTTGCCGCCCTCCCCTTACTTCAGCTCTTACCCCTCGCTGGCCATTTTGAAAATAATAATCAGTCTTGCATGGTTAGGGGTGGGGGTTTTTTCGCAATTTTGGGTAAAAAAATCATTCTTGGGGAAATTTTGGGGAATGAAATTCCTGGGCAAATTTTGGGGAAAGGAAAACAGATACAATACAGATATTGTACTAGTTTATATAATGTCTCTGGGAAAATAATTGAAGGTTTGAATACAGACGAAGTACCGAAAGTTTCAAAAATGATCCACGATACACTATAAAATGTTCTTTTAGCAATTTTTTGAATAAACACTGTCTTATATTTATTAATTTGTAAAATTTCCTGGTTGAAAAAAATGGGGATTTTTTTGCCACATTAGTGAATATGGGGAAAATTCAGATACTCGATCTGACAACCCTTCAGTCTTGTCTTTTTTTCATTTATTAATTTTTGAGGTTTATTTACATAAAATTACTATAAATTGTTGATTGATTCAAGTAATGACGACTATTTTTCTCCGTGTTTTATCTCCATTAAACCTGTAATACGTCATTGTGTACGCAATGTTAGGCGTTGTTGTATTCTTGCTTGGTCCAACAAAAGGAATTTTACAGATATTCCCGAAGACACTAATAGGACTCAAACAGTGGGTGAAGTGCGTCAATAGTGATTATGTTTGAAATATGACTTCAAAGGACCTCCAGAAACTGGGTGTGCCATAAGCATTTTGCAAAGACTGACTGCTGCATTCGGCTTACATATCCTTCTTTATTTATGAAAGACGAGAACCAAGTACAGATGTGGTAACTTCCACGTACAGATGTAGACTTAAGTAAGTTGAATTGCACTTTAAATTATTAATAATTATTAAAAGACATCTGACTGACCAATCTCTACACCACAATATGAGCTATTATCATTATGTAGCTCATGTCGACCCAACAGAACAACAATAACCTCTGCAGTACCTAACCATATTTATATTTTTAACAGAAAAACGCCTGCCTCACGTTGATCATGATTATACGAGAAAAAGGAAAAACGATGATCACACATACAACAAGCTGTTTCAGAATCCTTTAATGGATTTAATCGCTCAGCCCCGGCTAGGGCCAAATTTTTCCAATAAACGGTGTATGTACATCATATTAAGCCCCGCTAGAACCAATTGGCTCCAACAACAACTTAAGACAAACTCCAAACCCGGTAAGTTTTAGTTCATTTTTATATATTCAACAACCTTCTTTTTTTGTGACTTAAAAGAAAGACTTGAGTGTGGGTTGCATATTACTTATATTTCTGTTGACTGCTTCAACTAAGAAATGCCTATCGCACACGAGGGCAGGACAGTGAGGCAAAACAGTGAGCATAACAGTACTGCTACTGTGTGAACACCTGAACAGTTACAGTGCTGCGACAGAACAGTCACTGTTCGGGCTTAAGCTAAATTAAAGATACTTTAGGAATGCAGTTCATATCTTTCTCTTATCAGATGAATGCATTAGCTGTTGGGCTATTTAATGGATAACTTAGTATCTATATTATTAACTATTTAAATAGTGGAAAGAAAAAAAACCTGCGTAAATACGTTTAAAATAATATATATTATTATTTTTTACAGCTTGCTATGTTGATGGAAGGGAAGCTCTGAAGAATACATCGGAGTTCATATCTCTTCTCGACGATTTGTTACACAGCTTACATTCATGTTAGTTGTTTCTCTCTTTTTGCTGACCAATGTAGAACTGGTCAGCAAAAAGAGAGAAACTACTAAGGGCTGCTGTAACATAATGTAAAGGACCTTAAGTCTGTTTTTCTCTCTTGACTTATTTAGTAAACAATCTTGGCATGTCTCTTTATTCAAACAGCTACTGATAAAATATAATTACAAGTTCTGCACATGTTATTAGGTAAAAAAAAAATATTTAGTGTATGAAATTGTTAACATAATGTCTTTTAATGTTGTACATGGTAAATATCCCGTATTAAGTAACAATATTATTGTGTTATGTTGTTGTAAGTTATTATGGCTTAAAAATAATTGTAATTAACGAATTGCAAAAGATGTGTCAAGATTATTTACTAAAAAGACAAGTCAGAAAAAATTTAGTGTATGTGTTCGGCATAACAGAATTGTTTAACTATTGTGTCTAAAAGTTAAAAAATTAAAAGATGGTTTAAAAGAAATGTTTTTTATTGAATTATTCCTATAAAAATTCAAATAAATATCTATGTTCAATAGAAAGCCTAACCCCCGCCCCCCGCGCCGCGCTTGGACGTATGAATAATTCCTTCGCCCACAATGAGCCTACGAAATCAAGCCGAATTTAAAAAAAAGTTAAATGTCAAACTCTAGGGAAGCACTCCGCTATTGACGAAAAAAAATGTTCTAAGTCGTCCGTCTGATACGTAGTATCCCCTAGTAGTCTGTGCGTCGACGCCCGAAGCGTACTTTGGTTGTTCAGTTACTCAGAGCGATCAAAGAAACCACATCAAACCTATAAAAACTTTGCATACAAACGAACGCCCAAGGAATTCTCCGAGCGTCGTCCGACGACGTCGGACGATTTAACTAAACGTAGTGGTTATATTCTCTTTGGATTTAACTGAATGCGGCCTACCTAGGTATACCATCGAGAAAAGAAGCTTTCACGTTCCATTTCACGCCTTCTGTGAATCCAACCATTATTCTAAAAGGGTTTTGTTTGGATTTTATTTTGTCATCATAGAAAATGTAATTTCATCTTATAATTTTAAAATAAATAAATTTTTTTTTACAACTTTATAATCAAAATATATTATGAAATAAATAGTCATAAAAACTGTTTTTGTAAATTTTCCATACTTTGGAACGCAATATATTGATTTGAATTTGGGTCCTATTGTTTGACGTTTTGAATTATTTTGTTCTGTTTCGGTTATTCTTAATTAATATATTTTAGTTTTATCAAAATGGATTACAGTAGTACGGGTGCAATGAGGAGTCCTTTTTCACCAAGAGTGAGGCAGTCCATCACAGGGCGAAGGCCCATTGGGCTGTCATCATCTAAAAAGAATCAAAGGTTTGTACATCATAACCTATACTACTTATTCGAATTCCTGTGTAATGTGGAGAATTGCTAATGTATTATGTTCTTTACAGTAAATTTATGCAGTCTCCGGGCGAGCAAGCTGGTGATGTTGTATACAAGACTCCAGTAACCACAATAGAAACTTATGGAATGCCCCTCCCTGTAATGGTCACAGAAGCCCTTACATTTGGTAAGAACACCTTCAATGGTCATAATTTAATTCTTAACATTTTAGGATTCTAATCCAAATAATCCTTATTCGAAGTATCCTCATTACAAGGTAAACTTCAATAACAGTAATGGATACAACTATCAATATAAAATACATCAAGAATGAAATTAATTCACACGAATTAGCCACTAAATAATTTTGCAGCTAGTGGGGAGGTGAGTGTGCGGTTATCAGCATGTGGCTGGTGCTGGGTCGTGTCAGGCCGACGTGTTGTGTCCTGGCCCCGAACAGCATCTAATACTGCATCAACCGCATCATCCAGCACGATAGCCAGGGAGCTCACACTGCCACAGACTGATCTGGCACATAAAGCTGATCTGGTTGTGCTGTTCTACGAGGATGGGGCACAGGTTAGATGCTAATTTGTGTCATAAGTTTTGCTTTGCTTATAATTTTAATGTAGAGTATCATTTCAATAAGTATTAAAAAGTGAAATGCCTGTAACTCACAATCATCAATCATTCTGCTGGATCCAGCGGCTTGATACTGTGGCATGACAGTCTGTAGATTGTTCTGTCAAATAGAATGTCCTTCCAAAAATTTCACCCATACCCCATCAAGCCTATTTGATCCTGCCGCCGCTGACAGTGGCATGGTCATGAGTTGCCTGCATAAGCTTTTTGTCTTAATTTTAATTTGTTTCTATGGACTTCTTTCAATGTTTTTTTTTTTTTTTTTTTTTTTTTGGTATTTAAAGTTCTGTCCTGCGATCGGTCTGTCGACCATAAGCAGACGTTTTATGGGGTGTTGTGTGTAAGGCATACCCAACCAGTGTTGAGTTGCCCTCATGTTAGACAACTATACGGTCCTATGGTTAAATAGGCAAGGAGTCCCAGATGTGTTGTCGCCTAAGCCGTCGTTTAGGCAATGGATCACTCAAGACTTTGGCAAGCTGGTTTTTGTGTGTTGAAATCCTCTCTTTGTAGGACTTGATTATGTGATCGACTTCCTCTTTTACAGAAGGCATTTCCAAGTACTCATACATTTCAGCGCATTTTGTGAACCATGGTGGATTTGTAATTGTCCTTAAAACACTGTTTTGGAATCTTTGCAAGATTTCTATATTGCTGGTTTTTGCTGAGCCCCAGATTTGTATCCCATAGGTCCATACTGGTTTAAGAATTGCTTTATATATCAGTACTTTATTATTTAGTGAAAGTTTAGATTTTCTACCCAGTAGCCATTGCATTGAACGAAATCTGTGGTTTAATACATCACGTTTTTTTTGAATATGGTATTTCCATGTTTGTCTGCGGTCAAGATGAAATCCAAGATACTTCACAACAGTCTGGTGTGGGAGTGTATCTTCGCCTAGTTTGACTGTAGGACAATCTCCATGTCTCAGTGTAAATGTAATGTGGTTTGATTTTGAAGCACTAGCCTTGATACGCCAACTGGACATCCATTTGTGTATTTTGTCTAGATGTTTTTGTAGTGTTTTTGATGCCTCTTCTGGATCTTTACTGGATGAGAGCGCGGCAGTATCATCATCATTTCTATGTTTTTAAGGTAATTTATTGTAATATGAAACTAGTCAGCTTAAATTGTTCCTAGTTCCTTAAGTCTTGAATCTCACACAGATGCCATCTTGCATTGGTGTATCACCTGAGGGTACAGTACGCTACTGGCCATCCGTTGGCCAGGAAGGGGTGTATGTGGATGTCTCTTGTGAGCTGGCTGGCCAGGAATGTGAGAAGCTAGGAGACTATACTCTGGAAGGATTGGTGTTAGCGACTACAACCTGCACAGTGGTACTACTCAACCCCACTGTTGTTGGTAAGTAATTCTATAATATACCTACTTTGGGCTTAGATGTATACAATAAGTTGTGTGAGCTAGGACTGCTAGGAGCACAAAAATAACAGAACCTGCCAGCACTCTCTTAACACTATAAAACATAGCTTAACAATGTTGCTACTTCACATCTGTATTTTGCAAGTGAAGGGATTTGTTAAAACCAATGTCACTGATAGTATACTGACTGCCAGACTTTTCCATCATGAAATTTTGGATGGAGTGACTCTTTTAATTTACTTAGATTAAAAAGGTAAAGACAAAAAAAGCTTCGATTTTGTTCATTAAGTGAAAAATAAACATAAATATACAAAATAAAAAACTTTTTTTTTTATTAAAAACAAATACCTACAATCTGAAGCAGTCATGCATAAAAAATGAGTGACTGAAAATCAAAAGTCACATCATTTGATTAGTAATATACAATTTGCCTATAGACGGTCGTGCGACGGTGACGTGTCGCACTCTGCGGCCGCCCAGTGGTTGGCTCGGTGGCATCGGGCGCCGCGTGTCGCTGCTGTTCTTCGGATCGATGCCTGCACATGCTGACACGGTGAGGTCTTAATTTATTGCTATTGATTCATGAATGTGTTACAACTTGCATTAGGTGACCCTATTTAGTTTGTGTTCAAAAAAATAAAAATAAAAGAACAAAATCAAAATAGTTGATTTGGATAAAACATGTGGCTTTTCTGGCAGGGCCACCATGACCGATTCCAATTCTAATTGAATAGAGAAATGGTTGCTAATTAGTCAAAACTAGTCATAAAATATGGGAATTAGTCGGTCCATGGTTTTTAAATTATTGAGGTAGTTTGGTGGCAGAACGGATCCTATCTGGCTGGGCCACTGCTATATCTTGACAACCAAAGCACCTCGCGAAGAACTGTATGCACACAAAAAAAGTCGCTAATTACTCGAAACTAGTCGCAAAATTATAGAACTGGTTGGATCTTGGTTAAAAAGATATAAGGGTAATCTAGTGGCCCAGCCAGAATGGACTCGGCCACTGCTATATCTTGACAACCAAAGCACCTAGCGAAGAACTGTTTGTATGTAGAGTTACTCGTAAATTAGTCGAAACTAGTCGCAAAATTACAGAATTACCTTGGTTAAAAAGATATTGGAGAATACATTTGTGTCCTTATATTGGTACAGTTGAGTAGAAAAGTGTTTTCAGCACACTTGCTCATCATGGGTCTGGGCTATGTATCTAACGCGAATGATCCAAAAAGCGCCACTTATCATTAACATTGCATAGGACAACCAGTCTCAAATTATTTATTCTGTAATAATTATGTCGTCGCCGCCTTAACTGATCTCGATAGTCACAACGGGAATAAAATGTCTAATATTATTTTTGCCGTCAGTCCACTGGTGGGGGGGGGGCAACGGAAATAATACAGGGCGTCCCACGGATGAAAAGTAAAGGCCACATGGAGGAAAATTACCTTGAATTTTGTAGATGGATCATTTTACTGAAAGAAGAAATTATTTGAATTTAAAAAACAATTTAAACTGCATTCATATTTTATTATTATTATTATTCATAGATATTTAAATAATTACATGGATGAACCGGGAATCTAACCCGTTACATGAGAAAAATAATCAACCTGTAGCTTTATCATACCGATCGAAAGGCTTCATCATAAGGATTAACATAATCAGCCCATTACTGTCCCACTGCTGGGCACGGGCCTCTTCTCAGTATGAGAAGGTTAAGGCCTTAGACCACCACGTTGGCCTAGTGTGGGTTGGTGGACTACACACACCATCGAGAACTGTATGGAGCAATCTCTGGTGTGCAGGTTTCCTCACGATGTTTTCCTTCACCGTTAAAGCAAGCGATAATCAAATTCTGATCTGCACATGAATCCGAAAAGTCAGAGGTGCGGGCCGGGATCGAACTTGCACCCTCCTGCATTGAAGGCAAGCGTTCAACTACTAGGCTATCGCTGCTTTTTTCATAAGGATTATTTTTTGCTAAATAACATAGTGTCACAAATAAACGGAAGACCCATGAATTTTATCATCCACTCATGTCTTTCGGTGACATCAAAACTTTTCTTTTCACAATTATTTATATCTTTAGATATCGCTTCAATTGCATAAATCCGTTAAACATAGTAATATAATTAGAAAAAACTATGATAACTTAGTTATTTACCAAATTACGTTTTCCAACATAATTATACCACAGCATAATCAAAAACTTGGTAGTTTTGACCACTGGTGTGGTCCATCGCCTTTGAAGTCGCGCAAAATGGCGCTTCCCTCTTTTTCTGACATTACGTCATACCGCAGGGTTGTCACACCTATATTTAATTTATTTTCTTTAAGAAAGAAAGAAAGAAAAACTAAAATAAAACATCGTGACGTGCGTTTGGTAACGCTCGATAGATGCAAAGCTTCTACGCATTTACAAACGTGGATAGAGAATGTACGCGTGCAGAGTTAGTCAAAATTTTTGATAATGATAGGACTTGATGAAATCTTGACAAATAAAGGGTCCAAACTTTTGATGGTCATATCTCCTAAACCATAGGTATTAGACCCATCGTTTTGGCACTCAAATGAAAGAGCTTGACAAGCTCTACACAAATAAATAGTCAAAATCTGAAGTATTAATCTGTTTGTATTAATCTGAAGTCAAACTTGAAAAAGTGGTCGCCATTTTGAACTTTGTTGTTTTTCAACCAACCGCTTTCAAAATCGATAACTTTCGGTCTTACCAGAAAAATAATTTAAAACAAGTCCAATGCCTTAAACAGCTAAACAGCTGGACAGTGTTTAAATATTAAATACACGTTGAGCGGGTTTTTTATTTATTTTACCACAAAACAATGTCTACCATCTGTTTGCTTAGGTGCTGCCCATAGAGCACGGAAACAAAGGACGCACACGCCTTGCAGAACGTACAATCCACGCAGTAGTTGCTTTGCTATATTATAAATATGGTCGCTCTTTTGAACTGAGTCCCAGCGATCACCAAACGTTAATCTGAGGTCCAACTTTAAAAATGAGGTCGCGATTTTGAAATTGTGGATTTTTATTTTTAACCAATCGTTTCTAAAGTGTAACTGGTTGGTGTAACCTATCTATGTCTCGAAATAGATGTTATATTCGTAACAAGCACCCTGGGAAACCTCGAAAACGATATCCATATTGATTTTATTTTTTTAAATAGCATCCGCGATCTTGGATCTCAAAATAGATTTTATATTCGCAATCAGCACCCCGGAAAACCTCTATCAATCAATCAAATCTAAAACGATACCCATATTGACTTTATTTAAAAAGTCACGTCCGCCATCATTAATCTCAAAATAGATGTTTTATTCGTCATCAGCACCCCCTAAAACCTCGAAAAGGATACCCATATTGATTTTATTTAAAAAGTCGCGTCCGCCTTCTTGGATCTCAAAATAAATGTTATATTGTAATCAGCACCCCGGGAAACCTTTTAAAAAGTCACACCCGCCATCTTGGATCTCAAAATAAATGTTATATTCGTAATCAGCACCCCGAAAAACTTCCAAAACGATACCCATATTGTTTTATTTCAAAAATCGCGTCCGCCATCTTGGATCTCAAAATAGATTATAAATTTCGTAATCAGCACCCCAGAGCTATAAAGAGAGCTATGCTTGGAGTTTCTTTGAAGGGTGAAATCCGTAACGAGATTATCCGGAAAAGAACCGGAGTGACCGACATAGCTATAGCTTGGATCAGTAAGCTGAAGTGGCAGTGGGCTGGCCATGTCTGTCGAAGTAGCGATGGTCGCTGGAACAGACGAGTCCTTGAGTGGAGACTGCGAATCGGCGAACGCAGCGTAGGGCGCACCCCCGCCAGGTGGACCAACGACCTGAAGAACGTGGCTGGGGGGGACGATGCGGAAGGCAGAGGACCGAGTGTTGTGGCGCAACTTGGGAGAGGCCTGTGTCCAGCGATTGCCTGGGATAGGCTGAGTTGATGATGATTGATGACCCCCGAAAACCTCGATAACGATACCCATGTTGATTTAAGTCGAATCTCTCTCTCTGAATCTATGTTATATTCGTAATTAACACTCCTGAAAACCTAGAGAACGATACCTGTATTAATTTTATTTAAAAAGTCGCGTCCGCCATCTTGGATGTCAAAGCAGATGATGTATTCGTAATCAGAACCCCGGAAAATCGTCAACCCTCAATCGCGTGTCCCAAGCGAGTGTATGGCAGCTTTATGTGATTTTAGCAAGCAATTTAGAAAATAAATAATTTCATTTCGTTCAAGGAATTACATTATACTTACAATAACCTAGTTACTGAGTTTTATTATTTTTAATCCAAAACGAGGCCACCCAAATGATTCATTTCTGATACACAATTGCAGCGACTGTACGCATCAGGGTTGTTACGGATGCTAAAATTTTGACATCTACGGAAGCGGATGCGTATTATTAGAGGTTCACATCCGCGGATGCGGATGAGGATGCGGATTTCAAGATTTTATAAAGTTCTTTCAATTTTAAGTTCACAATGAAAATCGTTTTTTTTATCGACATTTCACTTAATATAAACAAAGTAAACAAAGTAACAAACACAATTGATCCACAATGGAAAGCTCGTCAATAACTAAAACGAAACAAACATGACGTGTAGGATCTTGTACCCAATCCCAGTGTCTTCCTATTGGTAAATTAGCGAACGAAGATAGCAATGAGAAAAAACGCGCGAGGCATGTGCCACTCCAGCACAGCCTACTTTCTTTACATTTCATGACTTGTTTGTTCAAGTTTGTTGTTATGAATCCGCAACCGTGAAAGCTCCGCATGAATTGATGCAGATGCGGATGCGGATGCGAATATCCGTAACACCCCTGGTACGCATTAACAAGATGGCACTGAATAGTCTAGGAGTGGAACAGAATTAATTAGCGACTAAATTTTTATCACTTTGCTGGACTTTAAGTACAATGAATGAATAAATGAATAAATTCAACGGTCTATTTATAGCTGATGTATATGTATATTTTCGGTAATAAACCAATAAAACTGCAGTTATCGAATTAAGATACATATTTTCGTTTGAACGTTTTCTTCGGGAAGGTTAGCTCTTAGAGTATCCCTAATGAAAATGTCTTATATCTTTTTAAAAGCTTTTATTTAACTTGCAATGTATGTATGTATGTTTGTTACGGTGGAATCTTGCAAATCAAGAAGCAGATATCTTCAACCGATTGAGCTGAAATTTTGTACGTTTAGTTTGGATGACAATGCATGGTTAGCTATGTGACGTCATTCTAAACCCAATATGGCGGACTAAGTTTTTTATATTGAACTAAGTTTACGGGACTTGTCGCGCACAATTAAATCAAAATATAACAAACATTTTGACTAACCTCGACGTTTCGGTCAAGTTGCATTGGCCGTGGTCACGAGCAGACTCAAAAGACAGACAACAGACAGCAACAGACTCTTGGTCTAAGTTTTTTATACTTTCCTACAATATGGGTATCAAATGAAAGGACTTTCTGAGAATACGAATGTGAGATACAAAAAATAAGATGGTGATCATAAACTCCGTTGCTCCAATCCGTCTGAAATTTTGGTGTACTGGTGTTCGTTAAAATCATTAGAAGATCTCCTTATTGAAGAGCTAAATTGTCCGAAATTAACCGGCAAACGACCTGGCAACAATGATGCGTCGAATGAGATGAACAGACTGAGAAAACAGTCCAGCGATAACTAAAAAGTAAAAAATAAATTAAAAGTAAAAAACTTTTTAAAAACAAGCTTTTATTCAAATGCGCTAAAAATAATAAAATGAACTTTTCATTTAAAACTTTTTTTATCAACTTATAACGTCATTACACAACTTACATGATATAAAAACTTGTCGCGAGATTTACCAGTGTAGATAAACAAGTAAATTAAATAACTTGATCTGACTGATTTTAATTTAAAAAAAATTCAAACTAAGTAAATACGAGTACCTAAATCTCGCGACAAGCTTTTATATCATGTAAGTTGTGTAATGACGTTATAAGTTGATAGTAAGTTTTAAAGAAAAAGTTTATTTTATTCTTTTTAGCGCATTTAAATGAAAGCTTGTTTTTAAAAAAGTTTGTTTTACTTTTAATTTTCAATTACTTGCCGACTAATCCTGTAATTTTGGGACTAGTTTCGACTAATTTACGAGTAACTCTGTGTGCAAACAGTTCTACGCTTGGTGTTTTGGTTGTCAAGATATAGCAGTGGCCCAGCCAGAACGAACTCGTCGACTCGTATAGGAATTGATTCCTTTCGACCCTTGTATAACAATCTACTATTAAAAGATTTCTTTCTATTTCTTATTCTTTATTATAAACAATAAAAAGATTCAGGAAATTTTTGGTCCTTTTCCAAATCCAGAACAAGACTAGATTTATTCACGCAAGGTCTCGCAAAGCTATGTATTGTTACAGAAACTTGTGGGCGTAGTGGTGCTAGCAGGCAACGAGGGGTCAGAGAGCACGATTGCTCTAGTGTCGGGCGGGCCGGCGCTGCAGCTGTGGCGCGGCGCCGAGCTGCACGAGCACTCGCTGCGCCGCGCGCTCACCGAAGCGCACGCGCGCACGCATATGGCGCCGCACGGTATGTTTGTTACAGAAACTTGTGGGCGTAGTTGTGCTAGCAGATTTGATCCATATTCGCCTATGGGTGATAATACTCATAATAGAATAGAATAGAGAAACTTTATTTCGAGCAAAACAACTCATATAGGGTTAGTAACTTATCTTAAACATAGGTGTTAGTAAACAGTTATATATTTTGATACATGTAACTGACAGCAGTGGATTATATATGGACAGTCCACTCTATCAGCTATCATGTTCAGAACCCTGTTGGAGCTGGCCATGACTCGTGCCACCAGTGATGCTGCACGCTTGCGCATTATAGTGCATTATTAAGTAGTCTACATGCGCCGCTGCAACCATTCCTGACGCACTGCAACGCCAAGGCAGCCCCATCAGTTTTCTGAACGCGTTATTATATTGGACTCGAATCGAAGGGCCCCATACGATGCTTGCGAATACTTCTCCCACAAGCTGCACGTGTAGAACGATGCACGAATGCTCTAAATAGCGTCACCTTTACGTCTGAAGTACAACGGGCGAACCTGCGGGCCACCATATTCGCCCGCACGGACAGAGCCCTCCGTTCCCTTTCGATGTCAGCATCGTCCTTTAGGTCAGTGGTGACCAAATGACCGAGGTATTTGAATTTTTCCATTCGCTCGAGTGTAACGCCGTTTAGTCGTATTGGTGGCACATCCTGATGATATTTGTTCCCTGCCTCAAATACAATGCACTGACTCTTCCTTACATTATACAGTACCCCTGCTCTGTTACGTACCTTTCACATGTGGTGGTGTGTGTTTCATAATAATAAATATTAACATAAACATTATATTTACTATCTTAACTATTATAAAACTGTAAATGTCTGTTTGTTTGTTTCTTCGAGCATCACGCTAAAAATACTGGATCGATTTTTATGAAACTTTTTGTGTTTAAAAGCTGATGTTTAGACTTAAAAACTGGTATGTGCTTTAAGAAAGAAACAAAAAAAACATCAAAGCTTGATGAGCTCTAGAGAAATAAATGGTCAAAACTTCTGATGGCCATATCTCCTACACTATATCTCTTAGACCCATCGTGTTAGTACTCAAATGAAAGGGCTTATAAAGTTTCGTTATCATTATTTCAGCCGAAAGACGTCCACTGCTCGACATAGGCCTCCCCCAAGCATCACCACAACAACCGGTCCTGCGCTTTCCGCATCCGTTCTTTGTAAAGTCGAGTAGTAAATGATATTATGAATGCGAAAGTATGGTTGATTGTTTGTTTATTTGTTTGTCTTTCAATAACGCTGGAACGGTTAAATGGATTTGGATGAAATTTGGCACAAGAATAAGCCATAAGATATGGATTAACATATGGGATACTTTTTATCAACATACCACGGGAGCGAAGCCGTTGGCGTCGCCTAGTTATAATTATATTTTTAAGTATTTTTTATAGAAATATCAACTCGGCCTATCGCAGTCCACTGCTGGACATAGGCCTCTCCCAAGTTGCGCCACAACACTCTGTCCTCTGCCTTCCGCATCCAGTTCCCCCCAGCCACGTTCTTCAGGTCGTCGGTCCGCCAGATTTTACCTACATTAATTTTCTACTGATTTTTAATCAAGACTCCGAAAAACCTTCAAAATGAGACCCCATATTGTTTTTATTTAAAAAATCGCATCCGCCATCTTTGATCTCAAAACATATGTTATAATCGCAATCAGCACCCCGTGAAACCTCGAAAACGATACCCATATTGAATTTATTTAAAAAGTCACGTCCACCATCTTGGATCTCAAAATAAATGTTATATTCGCAATCAGAACCCCGAGAAACCTGGAAAACGATACCCATATTGATTTTATATAAAAGTCGCGTTCGCCATCTTGGATCTTGAAATAGATGATAAATTCGTAATCAGCACCCCCGAAAACCACGAGAACGATACCCGTATTAATTTTATTCTGGATGCGGAAGGCAGAGGACCGAGTGTTGTGGCGCAACTTGGGAGAGGCCTATGTCCAGCAATGGACTGCGATAGGCTGAGTTGATGATGATTGATGACCCCGAAAACCCCGAAAATAATACCCATATTGATTTTATTTAAAGTCGCGTCCGCCATCTTGAATCTCGTAATAGATGTTATATTCGTAATCAGCACCCCGAAAACCACGAGAACGATACCCGTATTAATTTTGTATAAAAAGACGCGTTCTTGGCTGTCGAAGCAGATCTTGTATTCGTAATCAGCACCTCGGAAAATGAACATTAAAACAATAAAATTCTTCAACCCTCAATGACGTGTTCCAAGGGAGTGTATGGCAGCTTGGGCTCGCACCCGCCCCTCTCTCGCCCCGCACACCCCGCATGATTGCTCTGTCTAGACTTGTTCGTTGGCTGACTGTAGGAAAAAGTAGAGCTAGATTTCCTTAGACTGTGCTAAAACGAAGAAAATCCCTTAGTAATCAAAAGTAGGGAAAATCAAAACTCTTATATTGGCAACATCAACAAAATGGACGCATCATTCTCTATGAAATTTAAAATTGAACAATTTATTCAATAATTAAATGAGGTGATCATTGCACATGAAATGTGATCCCTCCCATCATGTTTCTGGAGCCTAGCTGCATTTTTACAGGTAGGAGTAGGAACGACACAAGACTGCATAATTTAATTTTATTGGTCACCGGTAAAACACGTTACGCGATACGACGTTCACTAAGTGACTAATCGGCTGCGCGTCAAACTACTCTATTTAAGAGTAGTTTGAGACACTTCAGTTTTAGGCGTGTTCACAGCTTCTGGTTGTTTCTGTGTTCTAAGTGACTAATTGGCTGCGCGTCAAACTACTCTATTTAAGAGTAGTTTGAGACACTTCAGTTTTAGGCGTGTTCACGGCTTCTGGTTGTTTCTGTATTCTGAGGGAATGTGTTATGTCTAGTGAAAAATAAATGGCGAAATTTATTAAAACAAAGCAGATGTGATATCTACCGACGACCTGAATAAGGTGGCTGGGGGGGAATAGATGCAGAAGGCAGAGGACCGGGTGTTCTGGCGCAACTTGGGAGAGGCCTATGTCCAGCAGTGGACGGCGAGAGGCTGATGTGATAACGGCTCTGTAGGATTTAATGTTCGATGATACTATCAAACATGATGGATATTTAAAAGAAAAGCGAACGAAGACAAAAGTATATTTATTACTTTACACACGACAAACACTGTAACGACCACGAAGAAGAGAAACAGGAAGCTTTTTACAGAAACAGACAGTGTTGCCAACTTAAAAAATTGTATTACATTATTCTCTTAACTTACAACACTCCCCCTTAATGTAATACTAAACTTCTAGTTAAAAAATCTTACAATTATTTCTAAACTTATTTAACAAAACACAGTTGAGAGGTTTTGTGTACATGTCAGCAGTTTGTTCCTCTGTTTTAATATATTTAATAACAATTTTACCCTTTTTAATTAATTCCTTAACAAAATGGTAACGAATATCAATATGCTTCAAGCGCTTAACACATTCTGTATTAGAGGTCATGATTGCCGACTGATTATCACAATGGATTGTAACAGGACATATTTCTCTGAATTGAAATTCATACAGTAAATTTATTAGCCAGCATGCCTCACTAGCTGCCATGCTCATGGCTACATACTCCGACTCTGTAGATGATAAACTGACAGATCCCTGCTTCCTGGAGCACCATGACACTAAACAATTAGAAAACATAAAGCAATATCCTGTTGTGAATTTCCTATCTTTAATATCCCCACCCCAATCAGCATCACAATATCCAACAAGTGTTTCATCATTACAATTAAAAATTAATTTTAAATCTAGCGTACCTTTAACATATCTTAAAACTCTCTTTAAAGCATTCAACAATGCTTGGTTTGCATTATTTTGGTGTCTACTCAACAATGATACAGCGACACATAGATCAGGTCTAGTGCCAGACACGGCATACATTAGGCATCCTATTATCTGCCTGCATAACATTTCTATATTTTTTCCTGTTTGACATTCACTATCTAGAATTTTTGCATTAAAATTTAAGTCAATAGGAGTAGATATTGGTTTGCAATTACTCATATTGAACTTTCTTAAAACATTTTCAAGATAATTTTTCTGATTTAATTCAGTAACACCATTTACAATGTCTTGTTTTATGTTTATACCCAAAAAATTTGATGCAATACCTAAATTTTTCATGCTAAATTTACTATTCAATACTGACATAAGATCATTTACTTGTTTACTATTTGAACCAAAAAGCAACAGATCGTCAACATACAAAAGAACATACAATTTATCACTACCTTGACATTTTACATAAAAACATGAGTCACATTTTGACCTATCAAACCCTTCTTTTATCATGACAGAATTAAATTTCTCATTCCAGTACTTGGGTGATTTCTTTAAACCATAAAGTGATTTATTTAATTTTACTATATTTTTATTTTTATCATCATATGCTCCCTCTGGTAATTTAATATAGACATTCTCTTTAATTTCCCCATACAAAAAAGCACCAGTGACATCCAATCGGTGAACATGTAATTTTAATTTTGTTGCAACTGATATGAAAATTCTAAATGTTGACAATTTTGCCACAGGAGCGTATATTTCATTTAAACTTATGTCATCACTTTGTTCGAAACCTCTAGCCACAAGTCTCGCCTTAAATTGTGTATTACTTATGTTAGATTTAACTTTAAACACCCATTTACTACTGATAATCTCTTTATCTTTAGGCACATCACAAATATCCCAAGTTTCATTTTGCTTTAAAGTCTCCAATTCCCTGTTAATAGCTAATTGCCACTTACTTGAATCCTTACTTCTCATGGCCTCCTGGTACGTCTTTGGCTCATCTTCCATGGTAATTACATTATTACAATTATAAAATGATGTCTGTTTTCTAACCCGCTTACGACACTCAGGAATATCTGAAATTTTTTCAATATTAGAATTATTACATTCACTGTCAGAGTCAGAACTATCTGTACAGGCCATGTAGTCGTCATCATCTGATACGATGGTTGTATCAGACACTCTTATCTGACTTTCCTCAGACATATATTCAGTCTGGTTAGGCTCATCGCACAATAAGTTGTCTATAGTATGTTCAACTGTTTCGTGTTCCTTCTTCTGTAAATTATTATCTTTCTCCAGAAATACAATATCCCTCCTCACATCTACAGAATTTCTGCTGGGAAAATATATTCTATATCCCTTGACATTTTCTTGATATCCAACCATGATACCTTTTTCGCCTTTAGCGTCCCATTTTCTTCTTTTCTCTTTAGGAATATGAGAAAATACTTCAGAACCAAACTCTTTTAATGCTTCAATGTCAAACTGTGAATTTTTCCAAACTTGATATGGCGTTTTATTCTCTAAATTACTCTTTCCGCTTCTATTAATAATGTATGATGCAGTATTTATTGCTTCTGCCCATAGTTTCTTAGGTAGCCTTTTAGCATGCAACATCGTTCTAGCACTCTCCACAAGAGTCCTGTTCTCCCGTTCTGCCTTCCCATTCTGCTCTGGTGTATAGGGAACAGTATTCTGATGCATAATACCTCGTCGTGAAAACATATCTTTAACCTCCTTGTTCACGAATTCCAAACCGTTATCACTTCTAAAGTACTTTATCTTGTTGCCCGTTTCATTTTCAGCTTTGGTAATAAACTGTTCAATACATTGTTTAACCTCATGTTTTCCTTTCATAAAGTAAACACATCTAAAATTAGAATAGTCATCCTTAAAATTCACGAAATACCTTGAGCCACCGACAGAAGACTCCTCCATGGGACCACACACATCTGCATGTATAAGTTCACATGTTCTAACAGTCTTACTTTCACTTTTCCCAAAAGGTAAACGATGCATTTTTCCTACCAAACAATCTTCACATTTAAACTTTATGTTTGAATCAGATACAGGAATGTTATTGTTTTTCAAAAACATCTTAATGTAATCCACATTTTGATGTGCGAGTTTTCTATGCCACTCATGTAGGTTATTTTCGACTTTTACTATATTCGCTACACTGCATTTATAACGTAAATCCATATAATATAAATTACCAACTCGCCTTGCAATTGCACACAGTTTATTTTTCATATAAAAGCGACACGAGCTGTCATCCGTCACCATGACGTAACCTTTGGCGGTAGTACATTTCACAGATAATAAATTAGTTTTTAGGTCTGGAACATACAATACATTGTCGATAGTTGTGTCAATCCACTTACATCCGTTGAATACTTGCACAACAATCTGTCCACAGCCTATGACCTTGATCATTGACCCATTTCCAACAATCACTGACTTTTCTTCATTAGCTTCTACAAATGTTGTAAACATTGTAAGATCACATGTCATGTGTTCACTTGCACCTGTATCAACTAGCCATTTTAGTTGCTGAAATTGTTCATCACAGGCGTTGGACACCACAAATGCATTACTATCCTTATTTTTATTTTCTTTGTTCTTCCTGAAGCGGCATTGATTTTTGAAATGTCCCAATTTGTTACAATAATAACACCTCTTATTTGTATTTTGGTTTGTTTTCTCGTTAGAGTCTGCATTACTCTTGCAATCATTCTGATAATGACCAATCTTGTTACATTTGAAGCACTTTATTTTCTTCATATCCCTAGCAACTAAAGCCGTAGACTGCTGAGATGTTTCACCTCTTTCTTTTATCCTGTCTTCCTCTACCAATAACCGAGCTACCAGATTGTCATAGGTCTGCTTTTCATCCGGTGCCGACTCCCATGCCGAAACAAAATGTTTATATGCATCTGGCAAAGACATTAAAACTTTGGTAATGACAAATTTTTCTGATATTTCTTCGTTTTCTCCACATCTCTGTAGAACTAGTGCATGAAATGACATGTAACATAACATTCTCCGACATTCTGGTTACCAATATAGCTTGAGCTTTTGCATCTTTCTTACTCCAGGTATCAACTTTAGCAGCTTCTTCTGCCTTTGGTCGTAACGTTCGGCCCTCAACCACATCATAAAGATCTTGCCCACGAAGTATAACCATCACCTGGAATTTCCATATATTCCAATTCTTCGAACCTTCTAATTTGGTTATTTGACTACTTTGATTGTGGTGACAATCCATCTTTCTTTCCTTTTGTTCTTTTCCTTCCTGCTGTACTTATTGTTCTTGCCTTGTTAACTAAAAAACAAGTCTCCTTTGTAAAGACGACACGCCACACCGGTAACTTAACCTCAAGCCTACCGCGTGCTCACTCCACAGAGTACTTTGTAATGCTCACTCCTTACTATAAGTATGGCAGTATTTATCGCTATTTCAACTTTTAACCCTCAGATTATGTGTCTGGGCCCATAACCTGATGGATATTTAAAAGAAAAGCGAACGAAGACAAAAGTATATTTATTACTTTACACACGACAAACACTGTAACGACCACGAAGAAGAGAAACAGGAAGCTTTTTACAGAAACAGACAGTGTTGCCAACTTAAAAAATTGTATTACATTATTCTCTTAACTTACAACAAAACACATTGGAAAAAGACGAAAATTCGTTGACTATGAAAAACTCGCATGACGAAAGATTCCTTAAAGTTATAGTTAACATACATAAACCAAAGATACTAATTCTGTTTCAATTTCTAGGTGACCTAAACAGCTTGGAGATAATGGCTCTGGATGTCAGAGCCAGCGGTAACAACGGTTTGCTGCTACTCATAGCTACTGTCAACGTTGCCCGGTCGCCCGAAATGAGATACGCCATCGGTAAGTAATTGCAGCATTGACAATTGGAAAGCTTTGTCACTTAATGATCAAGACATCCTCATCAAGTCCATAGGAAGCAAGGCGCTACGTGTGGCATACTCAACACCCTGAACCGCCGGATTTTATAAAAAAACTTCTACTGATACAAGTTGGTCACTGCAAAGACAACCCTTTTTTTGTTTTCTGGTAGAAATCCTCATGGATACCCTCCGTCTGGGGACGGCGGAGGGGTATGTTGGACTCTTACCGACTAAAACCACACGGTGGCCATCCTCTACACAAAATAGAAGAGCTCCGGGAACTCCATTGGACTGCGCCGGTGCCTAGTGCTATGCCTTTGTCACGTCCCGGGAAAACAATATTGTTTCCCTCACAGTGGTACGCGACCACCACGTACTGCTGTCCTCCTCAGGGTCGCTTAATAGACGCCTCAAGTCCCCCCACTCTTAGCGTCCACGATCCCTGATGCCATGTGTGGCGGCAGGGGATGCGGCTGCAAAGACAACCTAACTCTATATGAGGTATATTTTCCATCACTACTTTACACACTGTTTCTATATCTCTTTTTTAAAATTTTCCTCTCTGAGTTCAGCTGGAAGAAATTTCTCAAATAAATTAGCAGTGTCTTTGTACTCCTCATTCATGTTTAGTTAATAAACAATAGTTTTTCTGTGTGTAAATTAAATAAATAAATACACAAACTAAAACGAGAGGTGTTGTGTGACACCCGGTTGGAGCAAAGTTCTTTTTGCTGTATATTATGTTTTAAATAACAGGCACAATGTAACTGAAATCGGAGGCGGAAGTAATAATAACTTTTACTATCTAAACATTTACTGATGATAATTAAAAAAAAACAAATGATAATAGTAATTTATTTAAACAAATAAATACAATATTCACTGAACACGAAACTAAATTTGTGGACAGCGCTATCTGTCGGCGAACTGGTATACTTCACAGTTACAAGCTAGTAAGGAAACTGTTTTTGTCTCGTATAGATGGCGCTAAGCATAATATGGCGCTGTCCAGCTAGGTAAGTCCAACTTTGAGAAAGAGGTCAATCGTCGAATCCGACTCGGTTGGGTAGCGTTCGGGAAGCTACGCAATATCTTCTTGTCCAAAATACCGCAGTGTCTCAAGACGAAAGTCTTTGACCAGTGTGTGTTGCCAGTAATTACTTACGGTACTGAAACGTGGTCGCTCACAATGGGCCTGATAAGAACGCTCAAAGTCACTCAAAGGTCAGTGGAGAGGGCTATGCTCGGAGTGTCCCTGCGTGATCGCATCAGAAATGAGGAGATTCGCAGGAGAACGAAAGTAACCGACATAGCCCGAAGAATTGCCAAACTTAAGTGGCAGTGGGCGGGGCACATTGCTTGCAGAACGGATGGCCGATGGGGCAGTAAAGTTCTGGAGTGGCGACCGCGTACTGAAAGGCGCAGCGTGGGTAGGCCCCCCACAAGGTGGACCGACGACCTTGTGAAGGTCGCGGGAATCCGCTGGATGTGGAAGGCGCAGGACCGGTCGTTGTGCCGATTCTTGGGGGAGGCCTATGTCCAGCAGTGGACGTCTTTCGGCTGAAATGATGATGATGAAGCATAAAGTAGCAAAAGTTTCGTGACGGTCGAAATCTTGCACTTTTTTTCGGCTTAGCTCACATGCGACAAGGAACTTCGTTTCAATAACTATTTGTTGTTTTTCTTATTGAGTGTGTATTTGTTGCAGCCCACGTGTGCGTGGAAGACCCGGCAAACCCTCGCGTGACGTCAGTGGTGTCGGCCCGCGGCTGGGCGGGCGACGCGGAGGAGCCGCCGCGGTTCCTGCCGCTCACACACCGCGCCATACTGTACACGTCCAAGTACATCGCCATCGTGTCCAGTTAGTATGCCGTACTTATAATCCTACTTAAGACGCTGACAACAGCCAAACACCCCAAATAGGCTTCTTTTAAAAACATTTTTAGCTGTATCTATTCAGTTTGTGGCAGTGAAAAAAATGTACGTTAATCTTAATAGTATTTTCTAAAACTGTATTGTGCCCAAAACACGTTTTCTTGAAGTTTTCTCGATAGAAAAGAATTGTAAACTAACCTCTTAAAACATGCTTTAAAGCAAACAATCTCTATTATTTACTAAATATTGTAAATTAAATTAAGAAAACATTTAAGAAAGACAATAATCTAAAACACTATTGTTTCGGTTTTTCAAATAAGCTTTTAGTTTTTTACCAAATAAATATATTGTTAATTTTCATTCAAGTTGAGCGACGCACCCGACGTCCCTCCGCTCGTTGCCTCTCTTTCTTTTCTGTACAAAACGACAGTGACCGCAGAGGTCTGATTTTTTAGGTGTTGTCAGCGTCTTAAACTGCATACCCACAGCGAGCGGAACTGAAGCGGGACGGAACTGAAGCGAGTTGGAACTGAAGCGTATCGTTGGCGGGTCTCATCGTATTGTAATGTACTGAACTGTAGTATAGTGGGCTGGTTTCCGCAGCTTCACGTCCAAGCGTGTATTTTGCGTATGGTACTGAACTGTATTAGACAGTGCAGATAGCACCGTCCTGCCGGGCGTTTTGATGGGGTGACCGATCCGCCACCGCTCCGCCGGGCGGTGCGCGACCAATACGCTGGCGTTATATTATATGGGAATGCATAGTAGTAGTCACACAGACAGCGGAACGTTTTCGTCTGGCGCTGTCATTCCGCCGCCGTTCAGTCCCGCGCTGTTGTTGTTTGTCCTTCAATCACGCTTAAACGGCTGAACGGATTGTGATGAAATTTGGCACACAGACTGATCATGTCTTGGATATACCACGGGAGCGAAGCCGCGGGCGTCGTCGGCTATTATTTTTGATTGTTACTCAACCTTTATAGTCACTCTGGAGAAGTTTGGATAGCTAGGTGTAGTTTAGAATTTTACGAAATGACTACATACTGGTAACCAAATACGAAAAAAATAGGTAATATATTTATGACTTCGACGCACAATATCAAATACTCGACTATTAGTCACGTTACATTATGTTGAAATGAAAATGCCCCATAGATCCATGTTGTTGTCCACAGCAACAGTATCGAACGACAAGGTAGACTACATCGACGTGTCATCGGAAGGCGACAAGATTTTAGGTGCAGAACTCTGCGCCGGAGTGCCGCTACTGTTCAGCCACAAGCATGGCGTGCTGGCTCTCAGTCAGCCCGATGCTGTACACAACTCACCGTGAGTACATCTAGGGATACACTTGAAATGATAAGAGAAAATATAACACTGTATATCTTTAGGCGGGCTCCACACTTTGGGGCGAGCGTTGGCCCGTAATTATGCCTAACGTCCACACATTGGAGATAATGTTAGTTTAGTTCCGTCAGAGCTAATGTAAAGACGTCTGAATAGATGTTGCACTGCGCACTTTAAGATTATTGAGTGCTTAAGAGCTGAACTGTCAATTAAAATAACACAACAGTGAAACAATGGACGTCGTCTTTGAAAAATGTTTTAACAAACAATAGAATATCATTATTATTTGTTAATAAACATAAATATTTTTTTTTTAGATAAGATAGAAATTCTATAACGCGTCCATCCACGTGGATGACATTTTCAAGATGCGGTGACCGTAGGAACAAGCTCATTCGATGCATCTTACTGCATGAGTGCTGCGGCAAGACAGCAAACCGCCAACATGTGGGCGCATCGCCAACATTGGCTCATAATTCCTTTGATTAAACCTACACGCGACGGCAAACTGTCAATGCTCGCCCCAACGTTCAGGCCAACTCCATTTTCACACAATGGGCCTGATAAGAAGGCTCAATTTCTTTGTAATGTTGACGTTGATTTTACCCCCTTACACTTGAAGTGAATTTTGTTCTTGCAGATCGATGTGTGAGAGTCCAATGGGCTCGCCTTGTCCGTCCGATATGTATGACGGCAACCTATCTCTGTATGAAATTGATCCTCACGAGGTAAGTTCTATAAGAGCAATTACAAATTAATTCTCATAATATAGTTTTCTATTTAATTACATAAGTTATCGTTGAAGTCAGCGTTCCAAAATGTTTATTGGCCATCTAGAAAATTCTTCTTGCATTAATCTTTGACAGAATCTCCCCTATTGCTGGTTCGAAACTCCCGAAGATTGTCTTCTACTGTGTCACTCCAGCAATTGTCTCAGATAGACTCTCTTAACATACCAGTCTTCTCTACGCAGCCGAGGCAACGGAGTCAATGAGCCACTTCTATTAAATTATATAAATGGTTTCACTCACGTGATTCTATCGGGTGTGCCGAAACTAGTCCGGTCTCGACCGGAGCCCGTAATCATGAACTTCGGAACCGAACTTCGGAGGACACAGCACACTGTGTAGCGCTGCGCTCGCGACGATGGAGCGTCCGGTCTCGGAGGCGGTCGTGCATCTTCGTCGCTCGTCGTTAAATATGAATTTAACTCACGATAGTTACTCCTCCTGTTATGTTCAGTTATCAGTTGGTAAGCGTTTGGTATAGTCCAAAATACCGCAGTGTCTCAAGACGTAAGTCTTTGACCAGTGTGTGTTGCCAATAATTACTTACGGCACTAAAACGTGGTCGCTTACAATGGGCCTGATAAGATGGCTTAAAGTCAATCAAAGGGCAATGGAGAGGGCTATGCTCGGAGTGTCCCAGCGTAATCGAATAAGAAATGAAGGGATTCGCAGAAGAACGTAACCGACATATCCCGAAGAATTGCCAAAGAGGCAGTGGGCGGGGCACATTGCTCGCAGAATGGATGGCCGATGGGGCAGTAAAGTTCTGGAGTGGTGACCGCGTACTGGAAGGTGCAGCGTGGGTAGCCCCCCCCCCAAGGTGGACTGACGACTACGTTTTAAAATCGAAAGTGACTTAATATAGCTTTGTCATCCAGTTGTGATGGTCGCGGGAATCCGCTGGATGCGGAAAGCGCAGGACCGGTTGTTGTGGTGATTTTTGGGGGAGGCCTATGTCCAGCAGTGGATGTCTTTCGGCTGAAACGATGGTGATGATGATGAAGCATTTGGTAGTGTAACCTGTAACTTGGTACCAGGTGAGCATGGTGACAACAGACGCGTGCGGCAAGCTGAAGACGGCGTTCCTGTTCCACGTGCGGCGGGACGGCGCCGCGAGCCGCGCGCTGCTGGGCGCGCTGTTCCCGCCGCGCGAGCACGACGAGCGCGCGCTGGACGCCGAGCTGGCGCGCAGCGTGCTGCGCGTCGCCGCCGACATGCTGGACGACGTGCCCGCCGGGGACCCCAGGTAACACGCGCGCTGCTGGGCGCGCTGTTCCCGCCGCGCGAGCACGACGAGCGCGCGCTGGACGCCGAGCTGGCGCGCGTCGCCGCCGACATGCTGGACGACGTGCCCGCCGGGGACCCCAGGTAACACGCGCGCTGCTGGGCGCGCTGTTCCCGCCGCGCGAGCAGACGAGCGCGCGCTGGACGCCGAGCTGGCGCGCGTCGCCGCCGACATGCTGGACGACGTGCCCGCCGGGGACCCCAGGTAACACGCGCGCTGTTGGGCGCGCTGTTCCCGCCGCGCGAGCAGACGAGCGCGCGCTGGACGCCGAGCTGGCGCGCGTCGCCGCCGACATGCTGGACGACGTGCCCGCCGGGGACCCCAGGTAACACGCGCGCTGCTGGGCGCGCTGTTCCCGCCGCGCGAGCACGACGAGCGCGCGCTGGACGCCGAGCTGGCGCGCGTCGCCGCCGACATGCTGGACGACGTGCCCGCCGGGGACCCCAGGTAACACGCGCGCTGCTGGGCGCGCTGTTCCCGCCGCGCGAGCAGACGAGCGCGCGCTGGACGCCGAGCTGGCGCGCGTCGCCGCCGACATGCTGGACGACGTGCCCGCCGGGGACCCCAGGTAACACGCGCGCTGCTGGGCGCGCTGTTCCCGCCGCGCGAGCACGACGAGCGCGCGCTGGACGCCGAGCTGGCGCGCGTCGCCGCCGACATGCTGGACGACGTGCCCGCCGGGGACCCCAGGTAACACGCGCGCTGCTGGGCGCGCTGTTCCCGCCGCGCGAGCACGACGAGCGCGCGCTGGACGCCGAGCTGGCGCGCGTCGCCGCCGACATGCTGGACGACGTGCCCGCCGGGGACCCCAGGTAACACGCGCGCTGCTGGGCGCGCTGTTCCCGCCGCGCGAGCAGACGAGCGCGCGCTGGACGCCGAGCTGGCGCGCGTCGCCGCCGACATGCTGGACGACGTGCCCGCCGGGGACCCCAGGTAACACGCGCGCTGCTGGGCGCGCTGTTCCCGCCGCGCGAGCACGACGAGCGCGCGCTGGACGCCGAGCTGGCGCGCGTCGCCGCCGACATGCTGGACGACGTGCCCGCCGGGGACCCCAGGTAACACGCGCGCTGCTGGGCGCGCTGTTCCCGCCGCGCGAGCACGACGAGCGCGCGCTGGACGCCGAGCTGGCGCGCGTCGCCGCCGACATGCTGGACGACGTGCCCGCCGGGGACCCCAGGTAACACGCGCGCTGCTGGGCGCGCTGTTCCCGCCGCGCGAGCACGACGAGCGCGCGCTGGACGCCGAGCTGGCGCGCGTCGCCGCCGACATGCTGGACGACGTGCCCGCCGGGGACCCCAGGTAACACGCGCGCTGCTGGGCGCGCTGTTCCCGCCGCGCGAGCACGACGAGCGCGCGCTGGACGCCGAGCTGGCGCGCAGCGTGCTGCGCGTCGCCGCCGACATGCTGGACGACGTGCCCGCCGGGGACCCCAGGTAACACGCGCGCTGCTGGGCGCGCTGTTCCCGCCGCGCGAGCAGACGAGCGCGCGCTGGACGCCGAGCTGGCGCGCAGCGTGCTGCGCGTCGCCGCCGACATGCTGGACGACGTGCCCGCCGGGGACCCCAGGTAACACGCGCGCTGCTGGGCGCGCTGTTCCCGCTGCGCGAGCAGACGAGCGCGCGCTGGACGCCGAGCTGGCGCGCAGCGTGCTGCGCGTCGCCGCCGACATGCTGGACGACGTGCCCGCCGGGGACCCCAGGTAACGAGTGCGGTGTTTGAGCCCGATGCTATATCAATACAACTATTATTAGGTGTCATAATAAGCGCGCTGATGTAGCAATGGGCTAACAACCATACACCCCATAGACGCCTCATACCAGGCGACCGATATCTGCTACACATCTATCAAATTTCACGAATGTAGGTCGCCACTTGAATTCTTCAATTATGTTTCGACCACTTACATGAGCCATCAAAACTGCCGCGTTAGTCTTTAGCCAATAGCCGCCTTGGTAGGGCCAATCGGATTGCAGTACCCCGCCTCAGCCGATGGCAGAATTTGATGTACGCATTATATTCAACGTTAGGCGTCTATTGGGCTGTATTGTCGTTGCAATGGGCCGACCGAAAAACCGATGACTGCTGACGTGTTCTTGAGCAGAGACGGCAAATTGACAAATGTAGTGTGGGACGCTCTCAGAATAGGTGGAGTGATGATCTTCGCAAGCTGGCAGCTGATTTAGAGTAGCTGACTTTTTGAGTCTACTCGTTGCCAAATATAGTTCAATAGTTTCAGCCGAAAAACGTCCACTGCTGGACAAAGACCTTCCCCAAAGGGGGGGGGGGATATGCTATAATAGCCATGCTTGGCAGGCGGGTTGGCGATCGCAATTGGTTGTTTAAATACTCAGAGAACGCTGCTGCCCATCCTCTGTAGAATCCCTTAGTCGCCTTTTACGACACCCATGAGAAGAGAGGGTGGTGCAATACTTTACGTCCGGCACCACACAGAACATAATCTTATGATGTGTCTTAATTGTCTTGACAAATGATGCCCAGAGGTGGACACTGTTAGTCGAGCTAGATCACAAACTCAAAGTCACTAGGTGAGTTGTAAAGCAAGCCATGAAAACAAAAAACGACTAACCTAGCAAGTTGAAGTAATAGCGCATTCCAAAATGAAAGTTCTGTGAGAACTGACAAGAATCTTTAGGCACAGAATACCTAATAGTACTATCGTACAGAACGGCCACTCACCGGCCCCCGCCAATTTAAGATTCCTCACCCGCACCCCGCACCCACCCGTGGTTTGCCGGCAATTGGACTGCAAGATTGCAATGGATGTCAATCGCCAGTCGCTATACAAACGCCATCTCTGAAAACTACTGAGAAGCGCTTGGAACCCAGTCGGCACTACGAGCTGCGAGCATCCCTAACCTACACGTGTGTGCGCGTTCGTATACAGACGTAATCTTGTGTATGTTGGTTGTGCCAGCATTTATATTGTATTGAGTGGAGTTACGAGGAAAGTTTTAAGTATGAATGTTGATGGCTATAAGAAAAGAGGGAGACCGAAGAAAATATGGATGGATTGTGTGAAAGATGATATGAATAGAAAGAAAGTGAACACGGAGATGACGGCTGATAGAGATGTATGGAAGAAAAAAACATGCTGCGCCGACCCCAAATAAATTGGGATAAGGGTAGGAGGATGATGATGAGTGGCCGAGGTGTGCTTTAGGGTTACTCCTTTACATCCAGTTGTTGACCTTTGTCTTCATGTAACACATGTGCTCGCAGATGGAAGCATCGCGGCGGCGCGGCCACCAACATCTGCCTGGGCAGCTCGGCGGCGCTGCAGGTGGCAGCACAGTTGAGGGACAAGCAGCGCGCCTTCTCGCTCTTCTGCGACTTCCTGCGCTCGGTGGGGCTGTGGCAGCGGCTTGGCCTCGTTACTAGAGGTACATCCCTGATTATAAAAGTCCACTACTATACTGTGACTGGCGTTTCGGAGAATACACCTCTGTCAAAACGGAGAGCCATTTCTCTAACTCCAATGATACAGTAAGCGTAATATAACTGTGCTGCTCTGATACCAGGCTTTGCGAAGGGCCGCGCAGGTACAGTAGCGTAATAAGTGTGAGCAGGACATAAGGATGCATCGAACATTAACGAACGACTGAGACAGCGAGAACATGCGTTCCCCCGCCATATTGCCACTCAGATAAACAACTTATCAGTCTTGCCGCCATTACCGCGATGCGCGCTTCTGATTTGGTTGCAAAATTTACTACTGCGCAGCCACCCGTTTCTCACTTAACAGCGGCCCAGTTATATTACGCGTACTGGGGCTGTGTTATGTTATGCCATCATGGTTCCGGTGCAAGAGAAGGATGGCGCTATACGTCCTGCATAGCTTCGTCTCTCTCTTGTAAGTGTTTAAGCCATCATTGTTTCGGTGCAAGATAGGGATGGCGCTATACGTCCTGCATAGCCTCGTCAAATATATTAATAAATGATCATTTTTTTTTTTAAATTAGTTTCGCAAACTGGACGTTACGACATTACATTCAATAATTAACATGTGCGGAAAATCATGGTAGTCGAACGGCCTTCTAGGTGCGTACACTGTATGGTTTTAACACATCATAATACGGCCTCTGTACGTCTTTTGGCCTTCGAGCAACTTAAGGAGCACCCAATAATGACGAGAGACTTTTTTTTCATTTTTGTCTCCCCTCTTCCCATTGTGTGATTTGGCCAGAATTTAATTAATTATACTTTATTGTACACACATACATTATTATTACAGTAGACTTCAGACTTCCAGACTTCTTTTCGTCGCGACATTTAACTGAATTTTACTCGAATTTCGGCTTCAGCACATGTTTTCACCTAATGTTTGTCTGAACTCGTCATTCTGCACAATCCACATTCGGTCCATGATAATCGATGATGTAACTCCTGACCGGTGTGGCCATGCTGTCTCCAGAGTCGGGCGGCGGCGTGGTGAGTGCGGAGAGCGCGCTGGGCGAGCTGGCGGAGCAGCTGGCCGCGGCCATGGCGCTGCGCCGCCTGCAGCAGGGCCCCGACGCGCAGCTCATTGACTCCGCCATATACCAGGTCAGTTCATACCACCCAGGAACATTGTACATAGCAGTGTTGCCAGGTCCGATTTTCAAAATCCAGGAGGCTTATTATGAAAAAAGCGGGAGATGTATTGAGGAAAAATGGAAAAAATCGGGAGATGATGTTTTTTAACAAAAATCAAAGTTTTTGAAGTAATCACGGTATTATATTTTGTCACCATTCCAGCTGTAATATTAAAATCAAAGCAATTTTTTACAGTTTACTGCCCTGTGTAATGAAAACAATTCAATGTGTTTAGTGAACATACGATACAGTGACGGAAATATTCAGGGCAGCAACTTATCCGTCTGTTTCATTTTATGTAGTTTTTTTGCCAGGTTTTGATCTTATTCCTATTATTAGGCTTTATACAGGGATTGTAAAAAATTGGGAGCTTTTTGTCGAAAATCGGGAGACCGGGAGATTTTTTGAAAAATCTGTGAATCCCTCGGAAAATCGGGAGACCTGGCAACAGTGGTACAGAGTCGGGCGGGCGGCCGCCATATACCAGCGAAGTTACTCTTGAAAATACTAACTGCCTCGTTGGTCTAGTGGTCGCAAGCGCGACTGCTGAGCGTGGGGTCCTGGGTTCTTTTCCCGGGGCGGGCAAAGTGATATTGGGTTTTTTCATTAGGAAATTCTCAGTAGCAGCCTGGAGTATGGATTTGTGCCCGGTTAATGGCAATAGGCTCGCCCCCTATTACATGGGACTAAAACATAACTGGCGAAATGTGGGTGTACTCATAGACCAAGTAAAAACTCAAGACAAATTCCAACGGAACATTGAATTGATGCAGGGTATGCAAATGTATGAGTGACATTGACAGCGATGGGAGTGTTGCTAGATAAAATATTTTTACCCCTGATATCAAACAACTGACCACGACTAATATCAAGTCTTTAAATAATTAATACGATCCAATTATGAACAGTCACGGAAAGGGATTGTTTAGCAAATTGACTGTCAATTTAAATTTTCCATATATTATTAATCACAATTATTGTCATTCGTTATCAGTATACCAACGACTAGGATCAGGGCTAGAACGGCAAAATCCGGCAAAATTTGAGTCTCAATTTGCTAAATAATTCGTGTCCCTGGCCGTACATAGAATATAACTATATAATAAAAAATAGTTATTTGCTATGCAAGACTGTAAAGTTGTTATTTAGCGCGTTTTCTTCTATTAAAGCAAGCGAAGGATTTTAAGATTGAATTCTAAAATATAATCAAAAATATGTAAAGGCACGAGACGCAAATAATTTTGCAGCCGTGCAAAACACACAACTTTTCATCTCACTGCAGCCAAGAAAATGCTAGATGTAAGAAAAATAATTGAAATATAATTAATCAGGGTTTAATTATTCATAGTAGTTACTTACAAAATGGAACATTATACTAAAACTAAAAATAAAATTACCGCTATTGGTTGGATACTTGTGTACTATTCCTTGGTAAATTATTTGCAAAATTATCAAAAATTACTCATTTCATTGGATTCCATTGTGGTAGGTGTGAAGGATTCATTATGTTGTTTTAATATAAATTTTCACCCGACTGCGGCGCAGCCCAAAAGGAGGGATCACGTTTTTAGTCATGTATAAATCATGCTCAGCAAAGTGTTCGCTACAAATCAGTGAATAATTGGATGGTGACCAATTATTTTTATTTCTGCTATTACGTATTACTTCAACCCACTCTTTTTTTCTGTTAAAGTCTTTCGGAAAGCTAAAAAGCAAAAACAGCGTAAAAATAACATGACGATTAGTTTTACCCGATTTCTGGGGTAAATTATAATTTATTAACATGCAACACAGGAATATTCCTTGCCGCGGTAAGTTTACAAGAAAATGAATTGTAAACATTAAAATATGATTAAAATAAATTACTAACTTGTGAAAAGTAATTCCATCTGACTTTTTATGCGCTGTAGAATTATTTTTGCACCGTTTCACGACATACGAAGGCATTTTAAGATTTTTTTCAAAGCTCTTTGACAGTTAAGTGTCGTGGTGACACGTTCGGTGATTCGAAATACAATAAACAGTTTGGCAAGGTTTGAATGTGAGTGTGTGCGTAATTCGCGTGTACTACGCAAATCGGCAAGGTTTTGAATGTATCAAATTTTTGTTCGTGACATTTGGTCTATAGGTATCTTGTCAAAGGGTGTACTATACACCTTTAAATACAGGCGTGATGTTATGTTATGTTACTCTTGAAAATAATTCCAATACCAATACTTGTCCAATGTCAAAAAGTGACAAGAATAAATGGGTATTTTTATTAAAAATATATACAATACACAATTTCCATTATAATAAGGACTAATCAATTCTAAAAACATTAGATATTCAACCAATGTTGTGCTAATTTTGCAATTAAAAGCATGTATTGACATTAGTCCAATGCCAATGGATCGGAATTATTTTCAAGAGTAACCAATAGTATTTAATACTACACTCAACCGCACGTCACGAATAAGCGAAAGCTACCAAGCGAATGAATGTGAATGACTTAAGACGCTGACAACAGTCAAATACCCCAAATAGGCTTCTTTTAAAAACATTTTTAGCTGTATCTATTCAGTTTGTGGCAGTGAAAAAAAAAATGTTAATCTTGATCGTATTTTCTGAAACTGTATTGTGTCCAAAACACGTTTTCTTGATGTTTTCTCGATAGAAAAGAATTGTAAACTAACCTCTTAAAACATGCTTTAAAGCAAACAATCTCTATTATTTACTAAATATTATAAATAAAATTAGGAAAACATTTGAGAAAGACAATAATCTAAACATTTGTTGTTTCTGTTTTTCAAATAAGCTTTTAGTTTTTTATTAAACAAAAATATTGTTAATTTTCATTCAAGTTGAGTGGCATATCCGACGTCTCTCGGCTCGTTGCCTCTCTTTCAGTTCTGTACGAAACGACAGTGACCGCAGAGGTCTGATTTTTTAGGTGTCGTCAGCCTCTTAACGATAACGAGCGAGAGCCACCGAGGGTCTTCGTTCGCGTTCGGTCGTGCTTTTAGCTGGCGTTTAATTTATGTGGTCACAACAGTGAAGGCGAGCCAGCGTGTGATGTCCATCGGTGAAAATCAGTGGCACGCCTTCGCTTGTTGCCGTCGTTCGGTCGGTCTGTAGCTGGCACAGTAATAGATAGATAGAGTGGTTGTAATCACAATTTTACTTGCGATTCATGCGTGGCAACTTTCGGAAAAACCACGCCTTCCATTTTGACGTCATTAATTTTAAAAAAATAACTATTGAAACGGTTAGAGTCTACGCAGGTAAGCTGCGCAGACCGCTACAAAAGAAAAGGTGTCACTACGGTGTTAGGCACCGCAGTGACATAAGGAAGTGTGTTGAGAGATAATTAGATAACCCTTAGATATTTAATACATATATTGAAAGACACTCGGCTAGGTCGCGGGTAAGGCTATTGTTCACTGAGCGTTCGCACACTTCGGAAGGAAGGTGGAAAGGGTACCGTCCCTCGTCTCCGCCACGTGGATGGTACGGTAGGCTGGCGGGCAGCAGGTAGACGCTGCCTCGTGGTTGCAGCGGGTACGCCTCTTGCCGGAACGTAGAAGTACAGCCCAAAGGTAGAAGTACAGCCGGAAAGTAAAAGTCCAGCCGGAAAGTAGAAGTCCAGCCGGTAGGTAGAAGTCCAACCGGAAGGTAGAAGTCCAGCCGGAAGGTAGAAGTCCAGCCGGAAGGTAGAAGTCCAGCCGGAAGGTAGAAGTCCAGCCGGAAGGTAGAAGTCCAGCCGGAAGGTAGAAGTCCAGCCGGAAGGTAGAAGTCCAGCCGGAAGGTAGAAGTCCAGCCGGAAGGTAGAAGTCCAGCCGGAAGGTAGAACCCTGGAAGCGTGCAGAAGGGTGCGCATGTTAGTGGCGGCCAGGTTAATACAACCGCGTGCGATGTGGTAGCTTCTCCGCCCTCTAGTGACACAAGGACCGGTGATGAAGGAGGATAGTGGAAGCTCACACATCACAGCGGTTAACAGGCAGTAAAGGGTGCAGTCACAGCATAGTATATGACAGGTGCATAATTGTAGGTTAAGTGACACGAGGCGTGCAAAACATATAGAAGGACAGTGATCTTCGCTGATGGCACATGAAATAGGTTGCAGCACACTGTAAGGCATAGCATAGAGCTGATGCAGCAGTTAATTACACATATTTTAGCTTCTTGAGACAGGAAGTAAGCATGACCGCGTGGCCGGCCATGAAAATGTTAGAAATTAAACATTAACAAGATCGTATGATAGAATCAGTTCCCTAATACACTGTTTATAATATATTAGCTAGATTAATGAAGAACTCACCCGAGATTGGGGATAAAATATGTATTCCAGAAGGAATAGTTACTTCCTTGGAAGCTGCTGTGTTGAAAATGACAGAGGCCAACGCGATTACTAGTGTTGTGCACACATTTTAGGGATGCGCAACACCAGTTAAGTTTTATATCGTTCACTCGACTAAACTAATGAGATCCACAACGCTACACTATAATCAAATGTACTTTAATCAAAGGTTCCCTGTGGTGTCGGACATAAAGAATTTCACTTTTCAATTTCATGGGTGTCGTAAAAGGCGACTAAGGGATTCACCAGAGGATGGTCAATAGTGTTCTCCAAGTATTTAACCAACCAACTGCGATCGCCAATCCGCCTGGCAAGCATGGCGTTTATGGCATCATCATTTCAGCCGAAAGACGTCCACTACTGGACATAGGCCTCCCCCAATTAAGGGGGGGATATGCCATAATCGCCACGCTTGGCAGGCGGGTTGGCGATCGCAGTTGGTTGGTTAAATACTCAGAACGCTGCTGCCCATCCTCTGGTGAATCCCTTAGTCGTCTTTTACGACACCCATGAGAAGAGATAAGGGTGGTGCTATTCTTTAAGTTCGGCACCACACGGACTTCTTTAAGTCCGGCACCACACGGACTAGTCCGGCAGCACACTAACATACTAACATTTATATTAACGTTTATGGCATATCCCCTCTTTATTGGGGGAGGCCTATGTCCAGCAGTGGACGTCTTTCGGCTGAAATGATGATGAATGAATGAAATGTACTTTACAGCTTTTGTTTCTGCGGTTAGAAACAGCTCAATAAGGCATTTTTTTTGTTACAGTATTTACAGAAACAAGTCATAAGGCGTACAGTGAAAGGCTTTGAAATGCCCTGCACTCTGGTGGAGAGTGTTGGCACGCGCTCCCTGCCCACTTTTCTATTCTATCTATTTTATTTTATTTTTTTAGGAAAACTTACAGCTAATAGTGTCGTAATTAAGCAAAATACAGTAGAAAAAGGCCAAATACAAGTTTCCACATATAGAATTTTGTATACAATTTTGAAAATAAATATAAAATAAGTTGATACATTGATCCTTCAAGGGATTGACCGAAAAAGTTATAACTTAATAAGTTTTTCAATTTAGGGATACTAGTAACAAATAAGTCAAGCTCAACTTCCCAACACTCTGCGTTAAAAGTACGACATGCCCTGATCAGGAACGAGTTCTGTCTATAGGTACTCCTAACGGCAGGTACATTAAGGAGATTTGGTGGTGGATTTGGTATAGAATTTTCATTTTTTAAATCAGAAGAGATCCTAATAATAAAACCTAAAGCTTAGAAGCCTTTTTAACAACGTTGTTAATGTGCAAATCAAAAAGAAGCTTAGAGTTAAGAGTCACCCCAAGATCTTTGATAGCACTGACTCTGGCTATTGAGGTATGAAATAGCTTATAATCATGCACAATTGGGTTTGGTTTACGTGTAAATGTACATACATAACATTTAGAAACATTTAAATCTAATCTATTATTAACACAATAATAATAATTTCGAAAACGGTCTAGGTCGTCCTGTAGAACGCAAGCGTCCTCAACATTTATAATATGTCTCAAAACCTTCATATCATCAGCATATAATACAATTTTAGAACTTTGAAAACATGCGGCGATGTCATTAATAAAAATATTAAATAATAGGGGGCCTAACAAGGATCCTTGAGGAACCCCAGATGGTATCTGCACCACCCTTGACGTGTAACCATTGAGTACAACCGTTTGGCATCTATTTTGCACGTAAGACGAGAACCATCTATACAGATTGCCTCTAACACCGATCAATAAGAGTTTGTGCATAAGTAGGATGTGATCAATTCGATCAAAACACTTACTGTAGTCTGTGTATATAACGTCAACTTGAGACGGCTTTGACATATGTTCAGAAATATAGTCACTGCAGACCACGAGGTAAGACGTGGTTGAACGACTTTTAAGAAAGCCATGTTGATGTTCAGAGAAGCTTATTTTAAGTGAGGAAGAGAGTTGTATATGGACAATTTTCTCCATGATTTTCGCAAATACACAAAGTTTGGATATCGGTCTATAATTTTCCACACAGTCCTTAGGACCTTTTTTATGAATTGGCGTTATATACGCCGACTTCCAGATTATAGGCACTACTCCCGATAAAAAGGACCGTTTAAATAATATTGTTAATGGAGTAGATATACAATTCGCACATTTAGATATAAAAATCGGTGAAATATTATCTGGGCCAGCAGATTTATTAAGGTCTACCTGCTTTAATAACTGAAATACATCCTCTTCACGGACATCCACAGAGTAGATGTCGGATATAGTACCATCAGTCCGATTAACACTCAATGTTGACGACAAATGATCAACATCAATCACGTTGTTCCTGATAGATAGAGTAGAAATAGTCACCGAACATGTTACATATGTCATCACCATTGTTGGACGACATTTCACCTAGTTTCAGTACACACGGATAGGAGTTGGTCTGTTGTTTGGATTTGACGTATTGCCAGAAAGCCTTAGGATTTTTAGAAATGGACAATTCTATATTTAATATATATTCATCAAACATTTTCTTTTCTAGTTCTTTGACCCGTTGACGTAACACAACAAAAGATTGTTGATCAGAAAGATTTCCATATTTTTTAAATTTAGAATGAAATTTGGATTTATCTTTTATGATTTTTATAAGAGGACCCTTGTACCAGGGAGGATACTTGCACTGTGGTGGAACAGTTTTAGTTGGTATATAGGTACCTTGAAGTTTGTTGATAATATCATAGAAGAACTTAACTGCCTCATCCAGCGGCCTACTGTTAAACTCAAACAACCAATCGACTTTATTCATTTCCTCAACAATGGCGTCATAATTAGCATGTGCGTATACTACCTTGATTCGAAGGCGAGATTGCAGCAGGTGAAGTTGAACAAAGTCGGCAGTTATACAGAGTGCCTTATGGAGTGGATCTTCTTGCACTAACGGATCCTGGGAGGGAGACACAGTAACTTCATTATTAGATAATACGAGGTCAAGGATCCTATTACAATTATTTGTATACGAATTGTACTGTAACAAATTACAAGCAGCGAGATCATCGCAAAAACTTGTCTGGATAAGACCCTGAAGATTACAGGGATATAAGTGATCACCATCAACCGCTGCTTGCCAGTCTATATTTGGTTGATTAAAATCCCCCATAATTACGAACTTGTCTGCAGGGTGTTTCAGAACAATGTCAATTAAATTACTAGAAAAAATATTTAATTGAACGATCAAAGAGTTTCTTGACGGCTGATCACATATATAAACCACACATAAATGCATTTTATAAGAGACTCTGGGTTTCGTCCGCTGCAAAGTTATGGTTACCCACAAATCTTCAGCAGACGAGCGCCATTCGTCACGCACATCGGCGACAAGTTCCCGTAGTACGGCTATTATTTATGTATTATATGCTTATTTCTGTGGTACCTGGTATTAGAGGAGTGGCGCGTTCTCCGCAGGTGGTGTGTGGCAACAACCCGGAGGTGGAAGAAGAGCCGGAGGTGGAGGACGCGCTGTCGTCGGGCGCGCTGTCGCCGGGCGACGTGTGCTACCGGCGCGTGTCGCGCGCGGCCCGCGTGCTGCGTGCGCTGGCCCGCGCGCCGCCGCCCGCGCACGACGCGCGCGCCGCCGCCGCGCACGCCGCCGCCACCATCAACATCCTTACTGTGAGTACGACACATGTATCAACCCGGAGGTGGAGGGCGCGACGTGTGCTACCGGCGCGTGTCGCGCGCGGCCCGCGTGCTGCGTGCGCTGGCCCGCGCGCCGCCGCCCGCGCACGACGCGCGCGCCGCCGCCGCGCACGCCGCCGCCACCATCAACATCCTTACTGTGAGTACGACACATGTATCAACCCGGAGGTGGAGGGCGCGACGTGTGCTACCGGCGCGTGTCGCGCGCGGCCCGCGTGCTGCGTGCGCTGGCCCGCGCGCCGCCGCCCGCGCACGACGCGCGCGCCGCCGCCGCGCACGCCGCCGCCACCATCAACATCCTTACTGTGAGTACGACACATGTATCAACCCGGAGGTGGAGGGCGCGACGTGTGCTACCGGCGCGTGTCGCGCGCGGCCCGCGTGCTGCGTGCGCTGGCCCGCGCGCCGCCGCCCGCGCACGACGCGCGCGCCGCCGCCGCGCACGCCGCCGCCACCATCAACATCCTTACTGTGAGTACGACACATGTATCAACCCGGAGGTGGAGGGCGCGACGTGTGCTACCGGCGCGTGTCGCGCGCGGCCCGCGTGCTGCGTGCGCTGGCCCGCGCGCCGCCGCCCGCGCACGACGCGCGCGCCGCCGCCGCGCACGCCGCCGCCACCATCAACATCCTTACTGTGAGTACGACACATGTATCAACCCGGAGGTGGAGGGCGCGACGTGTGCTACCGGCGCGTGTCGCGCGCGGCCCGCGTGCTGCGTGCGCTGGCCCGCGCGCCGCCGCCCGCGCACGACGCGCGCGCCGCCGCCGCGCACGCCGCCGCCACCATCAACATCCTTACTGTGAGTACGACACATGTATCAACCCGGAGGTGGAGGGCGCGACGTGTGCTACCGGCGCGTGTCGCGCGCGGCCCGCACACGCCGCCGCCACCATCAACATCCTTACTGTGAGTACGACACATACTGGCTGTCAGGGAAACGCGAGCGAAACTGAAAAGCTATTATTATAACTACCTAAACACAATCGAATACCAATAATAATGGTTATTGGTATTTGATTCGAGCTAGGAACAAATTATAAGACGCGACTTACAGTCGCAACCGTTGTTCGCGTCTTATTAGTGTGCACAATCGCGTCAGACGCCGTGTTCAGTCGCCTCTATATTGTCTTTGGTCCCGTCACTCGGACGTTTCACCGTCTTACACGGAACCACAGACTACATAGAGATACTACGTATTGAATGGATAGCAACTTCTACATGTTATTATTATGGTGATGGTTTCGTATCAGTAATCATCAGCACTATCACCTATCTTCGTTTTCGGAAGCGTTTCCTTGACACCCAGTATATCAACTCATATAATAGTACATTACTGTCAAGGCCTGAAATGAAGCAATGGACGGCCGAATAATATCGAAAGTACAAGGCTAAACCGAGTACTTCCGAAGTGATTTTAAACAGACGAGGCGCTAGCCGAGTCCTTTTAACTAAACGGAGCCGTTAACTGCTATTTCGTCCGAGACTTGTATAGTACTTTTCTCTCATTTGCGAGGAAACAATACACAAATCAATTCAACAGTATCTCTGCACGAGCAAACGTTGAAGAAATTCTGCTGACTACAATATCTCTAAGGATCAAATCTGCAGACAATTCTTATATCACATAGAGAGCACTTCTTGATCAAGGCTCTCAAATATCCTTAATATCTGAGAAGGCAGTCCAGATGTTAGGACTTCAACGTCACCGCTATCATGCACCGGTAGCTGGCATTGGACCTGGATCTAAACAATGTAAAGGCATAGTCACAATGGAGTGCCAATCTATTCACGGTGATTATGACTTCACTACACTAGCATTAATCATATCAAAGGTCGTCAATAACCTGCCTAACGCCACATTTAGCAAGCAGTCATGGCCTCACATGCAGTCATGGCCTCACATCCAGCACACACCCTAAGCCTCACAGCCTAGCTGATCCTGAGTACAACTTGTCTAAACCTATTGATTTACTGTTGGATGCAAGCGTGTACTCGGAAATTATCATGAATGGCCTTATCAAAGGGCCAATACAGGCCCCTATAGCACAACAGGCTGGATTTTGTCAGAAAACGTGAAGACTTTCCAATGTCATGTCACACTAAACAACGTCGAAGACTTGTTAAGGTTTTGGGAAGTTGAAGATATCAGCCAATCCTCCCCGACCATGACCGAGCAAGATCAGTACTGTGAGGACTTTTATCAAGCAACAATTCGGCGCTTGGAAGATGGTCGATACGAAGTAGGATTGCCCATGAAACCAAATTTAGAGCAGCATCTTGGTTCTTCTAAGCAAAAGGCTGTAGCACAATTTCATCGCCTAGAAAGAAAAATGTCTCGAAATAAATCATTATCAGAATCATACAAAAAATGTATACACGAGTACTTGGAATTGGGACACATGCGAAAAGCTGACACGACCACAAACGCAACTTGCCATCTTCCACATCATGGAATAATAAAATTAGACTCTACAACTACGGCTTTAAGAGTTGTTTTCAATGCTTCCGCAAAAACTTCTTCAGGTCAAAGTCTCAACGATTTGATGGAATGTGGGCCTAATTAACAGCAGGATTTGCAGACACTTATTCTAAAATGGAGAATGTATCGATTTGTTATTACAGCGGATATAGAAAAAATGTTTCGACAAATCCTTGTAAGAGCAAATGACCAGCATGAAGATGCTGAACCATCATCTGGAGGGATTCGCCTAGCAACATTCTTCAAGAATATCACCTCGGCACTGTGACTTACGGCACTAAGGCAGCCCCATTCCTTGCAATCAGGACTCTAAGGCAAAAAGCAAAGGATAATGCAGAGAAGTTTCCATTTGCATCAGCAGCATTGGAGGATTCTTTTTATATGGACGATCTTATGTCCGGACACGATTGTGTCCAACAAGCAAAACTTTTACAACAGCAGCTAATAGAGGTCCTGAGAGGAGCAGGCATGAACCTACGCAAGTGGTCCGCTAATCACCCTGACCTAATTAAAGATTTAGCAAATAATCAACTCCATGTGCCCTTTGGGTTCAAGGATTCAGAATCACGGAAAACGTTGGGTTTACAATGTCGTCCGACATCTGACAGCTTCCAGTTTCATAATAAGATAGAGTATCAAGAAACTAGCCAAACCAAGAGAAGATTCATCATCATCATCATCATTTCAGCCGAAAGACGTCCACTGCTGGACATAGGCCTCCCCCAAACATCGCCACAACGACCGGTCCTGTGCCTTCCGCATCCAGCGGATTCCCGCGACCTTCACCAGGTCGTCGGTCCACCTTGTGGGGGGCCTACCCACGCTGCGTCTTCCAGTACGCGGTCGCCACTCCAGAACTTTACTGCCCCATCGGCCATCCGTTCTGCGAGCAATGTGCCCCGCCCACTGCCACTTAAGTTTGGCAATTCTTCGGGCTATGTCGGTTACTTTCGTTCTCCTGCGAATCTCCTCATTTCTGATTCGATCACGCAGGGACACTCCGAGCATAGCCCTCTCCATTGCCCTTTGAGTGACTTTGAGCCTTCTTATCAGGCCCATTGTGAGCGACCACGTTTCAGTACCGTAAGTAATTACTGGCAACACACACTGGTCAAAGACTTTCGTCTTGAGACACTGCGGTATTTTGGACGAGAAGATATTGCGTAGCTTCCCGAACGCTGCCCAACCGAGTCGGATTCGACGATTGACCTCTTTCTCGAAGTTGGACTTACCTAGCTGGACAGTTTGTCCTAGGTATACATAATCGTCAACAACTTCGAGTGTAGATTCTCCGATGTTTACGGGAATGGGTGCTATATGGGAATTCGACATCACCTTTGTCTTGTCCATATTCATTTTAAGACCCACTCTATCAGAAGCTCTACTGAGGTCATCGAGCATTGTACCGAGGTCCTCCACGGTCTCAGCCATGACTACTATGTCGTCGGCAAACCGAAGGTGAGTGATGTACTCGCCGTTTATGTTAATGCCTAGCCCCTTCCAGGCCAGAACCTTGAAGACATCCTCCAATGCAGCAGTAAACAGTTTCGGAGAGATCACATCTCCCTGTCTCACACCTCGCTGCAGAAGGATAGGTTTCGAGGCTTGGTCATGTAATCGGACTGACATAGTGGCGTTTTCATACAAAGACTTTAACACTTCGATGTACCGATAGTCAATCTGGCACCGTTGAAGAGACTGTAGTACCGCCCAAGTCTCGATCGAATCGAAGGCTTTCTCGTAGTCCACAAACGCTAAACAAAGAGGCAAGTTATACTCTTCGGTCTTCTGTATAACCTGCCGCAGCGTATGTATGTGGTCTACGGTGCTAAAGCCTTTTCGGAAACCGGCTTGTTCGGGAGGCTGGAAGTCGTCAAACCTGCGCGAAAGACGGTTCGTAATGACTCTCGAAAACAGCTTGTAGACATGGCTCAGAAGTGAGATGGGCCTATAATTCTTCAGTAGAGCATTATCGCCCTTTTTGAAGAAGAGTACCACCACACCTCTGCTCCATGCCTGTGGCGTTCTTCCCTCGAGAATGACGGAATCAAACAGCTTCTGAAGGGCCTTAAGGATCGGTTTTCCACCCGCCTTCAGGAGTTCGGCCGTAATTCCGTCATCACCCGGTGCCTTGTTGTTTTTGAGCTGCTTCAGAGCCATCCTAATCTCGTACAGGCTGACGTCCGGGATATCTTCGGTATAGTGTCGGGTCAATCTAGCTCTTGGGTCGTGAGCCCGATTTACAGCGGGTGTCCGGGTGGACGTGTATAACTGTCCATAGAACTTCTCGACCTCCTTCAATAGCTCTGGCTTGGAGGATACGACTCTGCCATCGTCGGTCCTCAGTTTTGCAAGCTGGCTCTGCCCAATAGACAGGTCTCTTGCGAAGACTTTGGAGCCCTTGTTCTTCTCTATCGCGTCTTTAATACGTTCCGTATTAAATTGGCGTAGGTCACTTTTCAAGGACTTTGAGATCTGTCTATTGAGCTGCCGGTACTTAGTCGCATCATCTGAGGACTGCAGAATCATCTCGCGTCTTTCCGCCATAAGCTCAAGGGTGTGGTCAGAGAGCTTTTTGTTTCTATTTGTACGACGGGTCCTAAAGATCCTAGACCCGACCGTATGGACAGTTTCCACAAACCCATCGCTGTAATCGTCCACTGAGCTCCCTAGGCATTCGAAACGATTCTGAAGTTCGAGCTGAAAGCTCTCGGGGTTTTGGATTTGGATCGGTGCTGGACGGAGCGTAGACTTCATCAGTCGAGATCTTTCCAGCTTGATGTTCAGATTCAATGTGCCTCTTACCAAACGGAAAGATTAATATCAGATATTTCGAAAATCCATGACCCACTGGGGTGGCTATCTCCTCTTACTATCAAAGCAAATTTTTTCCAGAAAACCTGGTTATCAAGCATATCATGGGATGATGAATGATGATGACACATCAGTGAGTGAATGTCAGTGAGTTCGGTCATATTTTAACTGCTCCCGAAAAATTATTACTTTCTGGTGTAAAAACTAATTTAAAGTGTAAAAAGATTGTGAGACTGGACATTTGAGGTGACTAGTGAACTATTACAATATTAGTTGCGACGTTTATGCCACGAAATAATCGCATGTAACGTAAATCAACCGATGCAGTTTGTTGTTCTATCCAAAACTTTTTCGATACGTACCCTCGATTACTCTAACATTTTTACTTCATATCTCTGAGCGCCCAGTCGCCGTAACGCATATTGCTAACAAAATATTATCAGGCGTTACTTTTCCAAGTTACAACTGATTGCTAAAACTTTTTTGAGAGGCTGTAAGTTCGACGATTTTAAACTCATTGCTATCACTTTTTTGGAAGGCGTTTCTGAAGACTCAAGTATGAAGTGCAAGAAGTGTGATAAAGTCATAAAAACCAATGAGCTAAAGTGCTGCAGCCTCTGTTCTGAAAGCTACCATTACCTGTGTCTCGGGATAACTAGCGAAAGCTTTGGAAAGGAATCTAAGCAGGTTAAATCTGCATGGAAATGTCCTGACTGCAAAACAACAAATAAGCGAGGGGATACATCGATCGCTCCTATCAAACAGCAAGATTTAATTGATTCCCCTTCTAGCCAAACACCTTTTAGTAGCGCTATCGTCGATGAACTGAAAGAGTATATTAACCAAAAGATCAATGACGCCACAACAAAAATTCTCACGGATTTGAAGTCGAGCATTAATTTGGAAACAGAAAGCTTGAATAGTGCCTTGGAAGATTTGAAGACAACGGTAACATTTATATCAGCACAATACGATGACCTCGTCAAAGCTACAAATGAAAAAAAGAATATGATTGTCGACCTGAAAAGCGAAAATGAAAATTTACGCTCCGAGATCGCTCTTATAAACTCAAAGCTCGATCACATGGATCAACAAGCTCGCAGCTGTAATGTCGAAATTCAGTGCGTACCGGAGCATAATAATGAAAACTTATTTACTGTTGTTACTCAACTTGCAAGGGTAGTCTCTTATGACCTAAAAGAGACAGATATTGTGAACTTTCACAGAGTTCCAAAGCAAAATCAGGAGTCCAACCGTCCTCGCTCTATTGTAGTGAAATTCAACAGTCCTAGAGTTCGCGATGATATTTTAGCGTCCCTAAGAAATTTTAACAAGAAACACTCTGATGAAAAATTCAACACAAGTCACCTGGGTATCGCCGGGGACAAGAGACCTGTATATGTCGCAGAAAATCTCTCACCAGCAAATAAGAAGCTTCATGCTGCAGCAAGGAACATTGCCAAGGAGAAACAATACGAATTTGTCTGGGTCCGCGGTGGTCGAGTTTTGGTGCGTAAGGACATTAATTCCAAGTCTATTGTTGTAAACAATGAAATCTTAAAGTCTTTGTAGATATAAATTTGTTACTAGGTACTCAAAATTTGTCAAAATATGTTTAAAGGTTTTAAAATTCAATATATCTATTTATTACCAAAATGTACGAGGTCTCAGGACCAAAACAATAGACTTTTATACAAACATTTTAAATGAAGAATTCGATGTAATTGTTATAACCGAGTCATGGCTCAACGATACTGTATTTGACCACGAAATATTGGACGATAGGTATAACATATTTCGACGAGATCGTAGCTCTACTAGACTAGCAAATAAGAAAGATGGTGGTGGTATATTGGTAGCGGTTCTGAAAACCATAAATGTTTTACGGATGAGGGCTTGGGAGTCAGAGTCAGAGGAACTATGGATCTCGCTCAAAATGGGGCGGAATAGAAATACGTACCTTCTAAATATATGTACCGTTTATATGGCATCCCCTGTCAATAGTGAGCATTTAAATACATTCCTAAATAATTTCAATGACGTTTTGAATGGTAAAGTTAATAAAAAATCAATCACTCTTTTAATAGGAGATTTTAACTTTCCTCTCATCTCATGGCAGTGGAATGCTTCTTCGAGAATATGTTCGCCACTGTCAAGTGGTGATACGACTGAGGAAAGGTTTCTAGACGAAATGATGTTCTGTGGTTTGGATCAAAGTAGTCATTTTTTTAACGTCAACAACCGTATGTTGGATTTAGTATACTCAAATTTTCCTGAGCGCATTTTGGTTACTGAGGCTACAAAACCTCTTACTAAGCTGGATTCGCACCACCCAGCAATCATAATTGAAGCTCATCTTTCCAATGACACTAAGTATCTCAGATCAGCCCGTAGACCTTCGCTGAACTTTAACAGATCTGATTTCAATGCTATTAATGAAGAAATAATTGCTGTTGCGTGGGATGAGCTGTGGCATTCTGCTTTGGTCTCAGATGTTGATAGCAAGGTAGAGATTTTTTATTCAGTAATTGAAGCAATCATTGCAAAATTCACTCCTCTTTCACGCATACGTAGCCAAAGGTATCCGTCATGGTATAGCAAACCTTTAATTAAATGTCTAAAAGAAAAGGCTAAATACCATAAGCGTTTTAAAAAGTATGAAAATCTAATGGATAAATACACATATGATCTTCTCAGGGATAGATGTGAGTTAATGATCAAGGAGTGTCTTCGGAATTTTAAAAATAATGCTGCTGATACCCTTCGCACTAGACCCAAACATTTCTGGTCATACGTAAATGGCTTAAAGTCCAACAGCAGTTCGCTACCTAATCGTATGACACTGGGTCACAAACACGCCAACACTGGTCAAGATATATGTGACCTATTCTCTGAACATTTTAACTCTGTATATCGCAAGTTAGGAACTGTTCCTAAAACGAGCGCAGTATCTATGGCCTCATGTAATGCTCCTTCTTTAAGTAACATTCTTTTATCTGATTCTGAAATTTTCAAGGCTCTCACAGATTTAAATATTAACAAAGGTCCTGGTGCGGACGGTATACCACCTATCTTTCTAAAAAAGTGTGCGAAATCTTTACTATACCCGCTTTCTAAGATTTATAATTCCGCCCTGAGTTTGGGTATTTTCCCTAGTAAATGGAAAGTGGCTCGCATTTCCCCGATCCTTAAAAAAGGTGAGATTTCGGATGTATCTAATTATCGCCCAATCTCTATCCTCTCTTCTTTTGGTAAAGTATTTGAGTCACTCGTGGTGAAAAAGATTTACTGGCATGTTAAGCAACAGCTTCATCCCGCACAACACGGTTTCCTTCCTAAGAAGTCCACTACATCAAATCTGCTTTGTTTCGTCAGTGATATTGCTGATACACTGGATAAAGGAGAAGAGGTACATGCCGTGTATACTGATTTTAGTAAGGCCTTTGATCTTATTAATCATAATATTTTGTTGAATAAAATAACGGGTATGGGTATTCATGGGTCATTGCTGCGTTGGTGCGAGTCCTATTTGAAAAATCGGTCTCAAATGGTAGTTACCCAGGGTTTCAAATCCCAGACAAATGTTATACCATCAGGAGTCCCGCAGGGCTCGCATATGGGTCCCTTGTTATTTTTAATTTTTATAAATGATTTAGCGAGTTTATTAGAATGTAGATTTAACATGTACGCCGATGACTTAAAATTGTACCAAATAGTGAACTGCACAGAAGATCAAATAAAACTGCAAAATGAAATTGATAAAGTCTCCAGGTGGTGTACTGAGAATCACATGCTTTTGAATGTTAGTAAATGTAAGCATATTAAATTTACAAGAAAAAGAAATCCAACTATTGTAACATACTCAATTGACAGTGTACCCCTGGAAGAGGTAGCGTCTATCCGCGACTTGGGCGTAATTATGGATTGTCAACTTAAATTTAGACACCATACAGACAATATAGTTCAAAAAGCCTCGCGTTTATCAGGTTTCATATCAAGACAGCTCAAAGCATTTAAAGATCCATATGTCATAATACCGGTTTATAATTGTATCGTTCGCAGTATATTAGAGTATGGAAGTCCAGTATGGAATCCAACATACGATGTTTATTCTTGTAAATTGGAGCGAGTTCAAAAACGTTTTTTGTACCAACTAACCTATGTCAACAACAAATGTAAACACCTCAAGTCCTATGAGTCAAGATTGATACAATTCGGAATGTCAACATTACATTCTAGAAGAAAAGCTGCCGATGTTGTGTATCTGTATAAATTAATAAATGGATTCATAGACTGTGCAAGCTTACTTGAGAGAGTACAACTTGCTGTACCACGTCAGAACAGTCGCTTGTGTAATAGGCATACGTCATTTGCGATGCCTCCTTGCAGAACTAATATTGGGCAACATGCACCATTCTATAGAATGTTTTCTGGCTACAATGGCATAAGGCAACATTTTGATGTTTTCTCTGGTAACTTAGCTTCAGCCAAAATAATAATAAAGAAGAGTATTGGGCGTATTGGGAGTCATTCGACTAATACGTAGTTTGATGGCTCTTTTGTTTTGTTTTGTTAATAATTTAATTAACATTCAGTAAATCTGAATTGTTGAACTCATTATTTTAATGCATGCTGTGTTCACTATTTTAGGGCATGCAATTTATTTCTTATGTATAAGATGTTTCAATGTACAAGTGATTATTGTCTTGTCCGATTTGTAAACCATTAAAAAAAAAAAAAAAAAAAAATTAACTACCAGCAGAGATTTTGAACGAATGGCTACATCTAAGGGATGATTTGAAAAACATAGACATTTTTGAAATTCCTAGATTTTTATGTAGCACCAGCCAAATGTATAAAATGCACGGATTATGCGACGCTTCGGAAAGGGCTTACGCATGTGCAATTTATTTTACAACAACAGACAGTAAAGGCGAGTACACATCTCGTCTTGTCACATCAAAAACAAGAGTAGTTCCTCACAGCAAGCAAATCACTTTACCGCGGCTTGAACTATTGGGTGCTGTTCTTCTCTCACAGCTTATTCAGAAGATCGTACAAGCTATTCCATCAGAAAACCGAAACATCACTGCATGGACAGACTCTATGGTAGTTATCGGATGGCTACACAGAAATTCAACAAGATGGAAATCATTCGTCGCCAATAGAGTGCACCAAATTGTAAATGTGGTTCCCGCTTCCCGGTGGCGTCACGTAAGGTCAGAGGACAATCCAGCAGACTGCGCTACCCAGGGATTATCAACAACAATACTACAAAAGCATAAATTATGGTGGGAGGGTCCACATTGGTTATCGAGCAACAACTTGGAGGACATCGTTATATCAAATTATGAAGTTCCAGATATTGAAGTAAAGAAGGCATGTGTAAACACAGCTTTATACAAAAATAATTCATTTATGATGGAATTACTGCAAAATAATAGCTCCATAACTCGAGTTATAATAACAATGAGTTGGATAATGCGTTTTATTTAACGACTGCAAAATCGAAAAAGCATCGTCAGGTGACAACAAACTGATGTCATCGGAAATACAGCACGCTTATAACATAATTATTAGAGCTATTCAGGCTATTGATTTATATCGGCGGACAAATGGACGCGTTCGGAGCAACAGCATTTCAGAACAATTTAATTCCTTTGTACCAATGAATGTTACCAATGAACAGAGCTGGACAGACCTAGAAAAGCAGATCAGTGAGCTAAAGAGGGAATTCCTTGCAGAAGCTCAGCATTTACGATGTCATGCTACAGCACGTGCTAGTAGTTGGAATATTACCATTTATCAATATTCGGCGCTATGATTATCTATTGGATTAGAAGACGCACGCGGCAACAACAAACAGACCGGACAATCGAAATCAGCAGCAACAAAGCAACCATGCAAGTGGCTTCGCCAATGAATACTCGATCAAGAAAAGTCCCCTCGATGTTCCAACTATCAGTGGCACAATATATTAAGACATAGTAGATTTAATTTGTATTGATACAACTTTATATTTCGTGTTTCTAGTTACCTATTATTATTGTTTTCATCTTTTAGTGGGCAAGATGTACGAGCAAACGTACGAGGTTTTATTGCTGACTCCGTCACCTCAGTCAATATAAATCTATGTTATTATTTTTACACACACAGTTCAATAAACTCAGTCAATCACTTCGGTTGTTTTATTACATACAGTAATTAGAACACCGGGTCTAGCAAGCATCTAGCATTATCATAGCACTATCAAGCAAGCATAGCATAGTGTAGGGATTACCCCTTCAATCTCATTTTCATTCGTGCTAATTCGTCCGCGCGCGGTTCTTGACCTATTTTAAAATTTTGGAATAAAAAAATGTGCATTCATCAGCCTTTATAATGATACATATTTTGTACCTAAAACACCTAATTTATTTGTATGTATACATAAATTAATGAGGGGGCAGTAAAGTTCTGGAGTGGCGACCGCGTACTGGCAGGCGCAGCGTGGGTAGGCCCCCCACAAGGTGGACCGACGACCTGGTGAAGGTCGCGGGAATCCGCTGGATGCGGAAGGCACAGGACCGGTCGTTGTGGCGATGCTTGGGGGAGGCCTATGTCCAGCAGTGGACGTCTTTCGGCTGAAATGATGATGATGATACATAAATTTGGTGTTTTTAGGTACAACATATTTATAATTGTAAAGGCTGAATGAATTAATTTTGTGTATTGTGTTAGACAACACTTTTTACAATAAACTAATGTCTGCATATCGGTGGCAAAACAGTTATACAGAAGGTAAATAAAAGTCATATTCACTTTCCACCACGAGAGAACTCGTGTATTTTTCATATTAGTCACTTTAACACATGGCATTAATATATAACAATTTAAACTCAATTCACAACTATTGGAAATCAAGGATTTCTACAATTCACAGAAAATACTACAAAGGTTACATCAATACTGACCGTTGCAACAATCTGAATGCCCCCACCAATCAAAACCACAGTTCTTTTATAGATCAACAAAATCGAGTCAATACACGTTCCTTAATTCATCTTTAAGAATATTCCTTTTTAAATAAAAATGTTGGAATGGTATTATAAAAATTAAGTAGGTATCAAAAACAAATAAATATCATTATTATTCATTATAACATTTGGAAATAATTAATTTGACTCTGATATTATTGGCATATAGGCATATAGGCATTCTAACAATTGTTTCCTCGCAAATGAGAAAGTACTATACAAGTCTCGGCCGAAATAACAATTAACGGGCTGGTTTAGTTAAAAAGGACTTGGCTAGCGCCTCGTTCTTTTAAAATAACTTCGGAAGTACTCGGCTTAACCTCGTACTTCCAATATTACTCGGCCGTCAATTGCTTCATTTCAGGCCTCCACAGTAATGTACTAATGTATGTAGAATCTAATTTAGAAAAGTTGTTAGACGCCTGCTATTGACAAATTATCTGCCATAAAGCAATTATCGCCATTGTGTATAAAATATAATCTGCATGTCACGTTAAATTTGTATGATACCAAAGAAAAAACGACCACGGAATACATGGTCGTTTCAATAACGACTTCTCATTTGTGGGCAAAGATAGAATGTACCAAATTAATGGAAATAAAGAATTAATTTATTATTATATTATTACAGAACGTACTAAACGCAATGCACAAGAGTCGCGCGCAGTGGCAGGCAGGCGGGCTCGTGCCGCTGCCGCAGCTGGGCCCGCGGGCCTTGTTACCTGCACTGGTTGACTTACACAAAAGAGCTGTCACGTAAGTATTACCAGCATTATCATTCACAACTTTTATTAACCTATTGCTAAATATAAATTAAAGCTGTCTTCGTTTGTTGTCGACAACAGAACGTCGAAATCTGGTGGATTATCTGTGGTTTTTATATATTGCTAGTATTTTGATGGTATGGTTTTGAAGATGGTTATAACCCGGTTTGATACGATTGGTTTCCCCCGGACTGGACACCCCTTTATCCATTCTAATACTGTGGTAGATTCAGTCCAGCAGTACACCTCTCTCGGATAATCTGACAAACATTCTAAATCTTTTCGCACGAACTGTGCTTGAAGCTGGACGCCCATTCGCACGTGAAGATTCTTTAGAATATTTGGGTCTCTGTACAGTACATAATTCAGACAGTTCTGCGATGATGACCCTGCTAAGGCGTTGGAAACCACTTTCCCTTTAGTAGTGGTTGTTTCAGCTCGAGTTACTACCTGGTATGGTAAGTAGCACTCGGGCAATTGGTTATTGGTTGATGGTTTCTTGTGGTTTGAATCAAAATATTCGTTCATGAACTGCTGGTGGTCTCCTTTTTCATATTCCCTTGGCTCCTGGTTTTTTCCAAACTTCTCCAAGTTTTTGAATTGAGCTAAGGCTAGTGGTTTGGTGACGCCCAATTTCTCTTTGAGCAATGGTAGAAATGGTACTGTGGTTTCATCGATCCGCATAGCAACCATCCTAACTGAGTCTGTTGAGCGATAGGTTCATCTTCGTTGCCTCTTAACATGCCACCCAACATGATCGCTTTACTGAACAAATCCTTGAACGGAAGCCACTGGTTGTAGTTTCCATGGAACACGGGAATACTCATCTGTGGTGTTGACTTTTCTCGGTGTTTTACTGCCCACATCTTGGTGTTGATGTTCTCTGTCAACTCACTGTAAATCTCCTCGTGCTGGCTGAACTCTTCTTGGTAATCGATTTCATCAGCTCCACTCTCACTTTCTATCTCCCAATGCAGTTTATCTATCTGACTCCAGCAGCTGTCTAATGATTTTAACGCGTTCTCAAATTGCCATTTATTTTCGAACTTGTCAACTTGTATTTTACTTACAGTTCTCATAAACGCCTTAAAGTTGATATACTGCTTCCTAATCAACTCGTTCATTTTGCTGAGCCCTCTCGATGGGCAAGAGGAATCTTCATAACGAGATGACATACCTGGTTGTGGCTGCGTAGCCTCTTCCTCCGGCCTGCCCTGGCCGGCGCTCAGCTGCTGCTTAGCGCGGATACTTGGTGATGGTTGTGATACCTCCGCTTCTGGTTTACGGGGGCCTATGCCTAATAACTGTTTGTTGCTCAACTGATCTATGGTTCGTTCAATGATTTATTTGATAATCAAATAAATTTCCTGAGCTGTATCGAAACAGTTCTTAGTAAAATCGAACGCGAACTGTCCTAAAATTAGGTGAACTCGCTAATGTGCATAAGTTGCATGCGATGCACTTATGCAAATTAGCGAAGTGTTCGATTTTAACTCGAACAATTTATTTAGTTTATTATCTTCCACCAGTCAATGTGCCCACAACTGCCCGGAGCCGACGCTCCGCGCCCAGGTGTACGAGGCGGCCGCCTCCCTGGCTGACCTGATCCTGACTGACGCGGAGCATCTCAACAGTTCGTCCCACATGCAGCACGTGTATGAGAGAATCCGGAGGGAGGTGATACAGCCCTTCAGTGCGTAGCTCTCTTTATAACATTTACTTACTGCTAATGTTCATTTTCATAGTATTCTAATTCCAAAAGATGCCTTAAAAACAATAAAAGAAAAAATAGTATCTACGCAGACAACGTACGTTAGTATATATTCTATGACGCTACTCAAATAGCCAACACTCGATGATTTCAGTGCACCTTTGCGATTACTGCAGTGCAGTTGACACATTTCAGGGATGCAACTTTGTAAGTACGGCACCTACATTCAGAGCCGGCCCTGTAGGGCCGGCTGTAGGGTAGGGCTTATTGTAATAAGGTTAACGAAGTGGCTTTTTAAAAGACTCCACCTTTATTGTGTTTTGCCATCCAATATGTAAATCTTGAAACGCACTATCAACTACATTTTAAAATGGTTGCGGCTTAGAGCTTGTTTGCCATGACATTTGTTTGTGAATATGGCCGCTACCCAAAAGTAGTACTTTTGTAAGTGCGTAGCGTGTTTTGAAAAGACGAAACCCTTTATAATTAAAATCAAAATCAAAATAATTTATTTGTAAAACATAGGTAAAAGTTAAAAACTTGGTAGAAAATGAACATATTACGTCACACTACTGCACTGCTACTGCTATGCTATGTGTTGCCCATTGTCCTTTGCGTAGTGTTGTTTACGTTAAGGAGTAAGTAGTAGTAGCCGACGTGTAATGGAAATAATATTTTCAGTCGACGAAGGCCAAGTGGAGCGTGCGGCGGCTCTCGCTGAAAAATTCAAGGACTTTGAGCTGCTGATAGAAATGTGCGTCAAAAATGACGACATGGAGAAACTGTACTCGTACATCGACAAGTATTCCAATGAGGTATGTATGCATAATAGAGTAAAAAAGGTTAGTTTTTAAAGCATTTTTCACATATTCTACCAATAATAAGACTAAGCTTTGAATTGAATTGAAGCCCGCACTACGTATTCTCGCCGCGATTATTAATGTAGCGGTTTATATTCCGTGTACTGAGTTCTCCAGACAACCGTAGGGTCATTGAGAAATTGAATTACATTTTCAGTTGGTTACATCTTCTGGGAGCTTATTCCACGCTCTTACTATTCTGATGCTTAGAAAGGTTTTGGGTAGGTATGTGAAAATCTGGTACACAGCTTAAGGTGGTGGGTGACCTCTTAGATCAGTGGTTCCCAAACTTATTTTGTCTACTGCCCACTTTGAGAGTAAATTATTTTTAGGGTTCCCATTTTTTCACCTACTTAAAAACCACTATAACTTCAAATTCAATTAATTAATTATTGTGAGCTATATTAGCGGAGATTAAACATTCATTCTAAACGAGACTTTTACTATAAACCGCAAGAGTTAATTTAAGACCTAAGCGCAGTAGGTAGTACACAACGGCGCTCAGGTGTCAAGTTAACTCTTACGGGCTAAACCTGCCAATGAGAATGATTATTGAAGGCCTGCAGCGCCCATAAGGGGTCGTTATCGCCCACTTTGGGAAGGGCTGTCTTAGATTAACTTTTTTGTTGTGTGTGAATAGAGCACGGAAATCCTGGAGGTTGTAATGTCCCTTTAAGATTTTGTATGTCTCAATTAGATCTCCATGGTCCCTGCGATCGTTAAAGTTGTGATCTTCAAAACTTCTGTGTTCTTCATACGGTCATCGTTTAAGTAGTCTTGGTATTGTGAAGCTGCGTTGTATCTTCTCCAGAAGTTCAATGTCCTTGTGGAAATAAGGGCTCCAGACCTGAAATGCGAAATGAGTATTCTAAGATTGTTCTGATAAAAGTTTTGTGGATCTAAGCATCGTCTGTGGTGTCAAGACTCCTAAGGCTTTCCTAACGAGGTAAATGAGACTTAACTTTCTTGCTGATTGATGTTTCCTCCGTAATCTTCACTTCCAGGTTTGTTTGCACTTTGACTTCCACTAATTGCGTATCGTTTAATTTGTAAGTCGAATGGGGATTGCGGCTGACCATGTGCAATACCGAACAACAACATTTTGGGGCATTGAGATTCCATTACTTAATCCTAATACTCGTTGGGTATATTATTTGATGAACGATGTACACTAAAGTCGACGATTGGGTTAGCAAATATTCTCGTGTTATTAAAAAAGATAGTGAAATTAAATTGTAGGTGTCGGGAAAGATCAAATGTGTATATTATGTACAGCATTGGGCCCAGAATTGAGCCTTGTGGTACACCGTTGTGTATCTCTCGATGGTCTGATATAGTTTCACCTACTCTCATTTGTAAGCATCTTTGCCTTACGAATGCCTTGGTCCCAGTTAGTAGTATCCCACGTATTCCCACAAATTTCAATTTTTGTAGGAGTATTTTCATCGTGACCTTATCAAAAGCTTTGTTACATAGTGCTGTACATAAACTTATTAAGCGCTTTACAAGTAAGTTGTCAGCATACTTGCTTGCAGTACGCGCAATGACGTAACGTTTCCACAGGGCATAGCGGAGGTGACGTTCGCCCGGCTGGCCGAGCAGGGCGGCGCGCGCACCGTGGCGCTGCTGCGGCGCGTGGGCGCGCGCTACCCGGGCGCACTGCGCGCCTGGCTGCACGCGGCGCCCGCGCGCACGCCGCTGCTGGCGCTGCACGAGCTGAGCACGCAGCACTACGCGCGCGCCGCCGAGGCGCTGCTCGTCCTGGCCAACGAGGAGCTGGACTCGGTGCAGCGGCTGACGGTAAGTGACAGAGCGCCGCTACCCGGGCGCACTGCGCGCCTGGCTGCACGCGGCGCCCGCGCGCACGCCGCTGCTGGCGCTGCACGAGCTGAGCACGCAGCACTACGCGCGCGCCGCCGAGGCGCTGCTCGTCCTGGCCAACGAGGAGCTGGACTCGGTGCAGCGGCTGACGGTAAGTGACAGAGCGCCGCTACCCGGGCGCACTGCGCGCCTGGCTGCACGCGGCGCCCGCGCGCACGCCGCTGCTGGCGCTGCACGAGCTGAGCACGCAGCACTACGCGCGCGCCGCCGAGGCGCTGCTCGTCCAGGCCAACGAGGAGCTGGACTCGGTGCAGCGGCTGACGGTAAGTGACAGAGCGCCGCTACCCGGGCGCACTGCGCGCCTGGCTGCACGCGGCGCCCGCGCGCACGCCGCTGCTGGCGCTGCACGAGCTGAGCACGCAGCACTACGCGCGCGCCGCCGAGGCGCTGCTCGTCCAGGCCAACGAGGAGCTGGACTCGGTGCAGCGGCTGACGGTAAGTGACAGAGCGCCGCTACCCGGGCGCACTGCGCGCCTGGCTGCACGCGGCGCCCGCGCGCACGCCGCTGCTGGCGCTGCACGAGCTGAGCACGCAGCACTACGCGCGCGCCGCCGAGGCGCTGCTCGTCCTGGCCAACGAGGAGCTGGACTCGGTGCAGCGGCTGACGGTAAGTGACAGAGCGCCGCTACCCGGGCGCACTGCGCGCCTGGCTGCACGCGGCGCCCGCGCGCACGCCGCTGCTGGCGCTGCACGAGCTGAGCACGCAGCACTACGCGCGCGCCGCCGAGGCGCTGCTCGTCCTGGCCAACGAGGAGCTGGACTCGGTGCAGCGGCTGACGGTAAGTGACAGAGCGCCGCTACCCGGGCGCACTGCGCGCCTGGCTGCACGCGGCGCCCGCGCGCACGCCGCTGCTGGCGCTGCACGAGCTGAGCACGCAGCACTACGCGCGCGCCGCCGAGGCGCTGCTCGTCCTGGCCAACGAGGAGCTGGACTCGGTGCAGCGGCTGACGGTAAGTGACAGAGCGCCGCTACCCGGGCGCACTGCGCGCCTGGCTGCACGCGGCGCCCGCGCGCACGCCGCTGCTGGCGCTGCACGAGCTGAGCACGCAGCACTACGCGCGCGCCGCCGAGGCGCTGCTCGTCCTGGCCAACGAGGAGCTGGACTCGGTGCAGCGGCTGACGGTAAGTGACAGAGCGCCGCTACCCGGGCGCACTGCGCGCCTGGCTGCACGCGGCGCCCGCGCGCACGCCGCTGCTGGCGCTGCACGAGCTGAGCACGCAGCACTACGCGCGCGCCGCCGAGGCGCTGCTCGTCCTGGCCAACGAGGAGCTGGACTCGGTGCAGCGGCTGACGGTAAGTGACAGAGCGCCGCTACCCGGGCGCACTGCGCGCCTGGCTGCACGCGGCGCCCGCGCGCACGCCGCTGCTGGCGCTGCACGAGCTGAGCACGCAGCACTACGCGCGCGCCGCCGAGGCGCTGCTCGTCCTGGCCAACGAGGAGCTGGACTCGGTGCAGCGGCTGACGGTAAGTGACAGAGCGCCGCTACCCGGGCGCACTGCGCGCCTGGCTGCACGCGGCGCCCGCGCGCACGCCGCTGCTGGCGCTGCACGAGCTGAGCACGCAGCACTACGCGCGCGCCGCCGAGGCGCTGCTCGTCCTGGCCAACGAGGAGCTGGACTCGGTGCAGCGGCTGACGGTAAGTGACAGAGCGCCGCTACCCGGGCGCACTGCGCGCCTGGCTGCACGCGGCGCCCGCGCGCACGCCGCTGCTGGCGCTGCACGAGCTGAGCACGCAGCACTACGCGCGCGCCGCCGAGGCGCTGCTCGTCCTGGCCAACGAGGAGCTGGACTCGGTGCAGCGGCTGACGGTAAGTGACAGAGCGCCGCTACCCGGGCGCACTGCGCGCCTGGCTGCACGCGGCGCCCGCGCGCACGCCGCTGCTGGCGCTGCACGAGCTGAGCACGCAGCACTACGCGCGCGCCGCCGAGGCGCTGCTCGTCCTGGCCAACGAGGAGCTGGACTCGGTGCAGCGGCTGACGGTAAGTGACAGAGCGCCGCTACCCGGGCGCACTGCGCGCCTGGCTGCACGCGGCGCCCGCGCGCACGCCGCTGCTGGCGCTGCACGAGCTGAGCACGCAGCACTACGCGCGCGCCGCCGAGGCGCTGCTCGTCCTGGCCAACGAGGAGCTGGACTCGGTGCAGCGGCTGACGGTAAGTGACAGAGCGCCGCTACCCGGGCGCACTGCGCGCCTGGCTGCACGCGGCGCCCGCGCGCACGCCGCTGCTGGCGCTGCACGAGCTGAGCACGCAGCACTACGCGCGCGCCGCCGAGGCGCTGCTCGTCCTGGCCAACGAGGAGCTGGACTCGGTGCAGCGGCTGACGGTAAGTGACAGAGCGCCGCTACCCGGGCGCACTGCGCGCCTGGCTGCACGCGGCGCCCGCGCGCACGCCGCTGCTGGCGCTGCACGAGCTGAGCACGCAGCACTACGCGCGCGCCGCCGAGGCGCTGCTCGTCCAGGCCAACGAGGAGCTGGACTCGGTGCAGCGGCTGACGGTAAGTTACAGAGCGCCGCTACCCGGGCGCACTGCGCGCCTGGCTGCACGCGGCGCCCGCGCGCACGCCGCTGCTGGCGCTGCACGAGCTGAGCACGCAGCACTACGCGCGCGCCGCCGAGGCGCTGCTCGTCCAGGCCAACGAGGAGCTGGACTCGGTGCAGCGGCTGACGGTAAGTGACAGAGCGCCGCTACCCGGGCGCACTGCGCGCCTGGCTGCACGCGGCGCCCGCGCGCACGCCGCTGCTGGCGCTGCACGAGCTGAGCACGCAGCACTACGCGCGCGCCGCCGAGGCGCTGCTCGTCCAGGCCAACGAGGAGCTGGACTCGGTGCAGCGGCTGACGGTAAGTGACAGAGCGCCGCTACCCGGGCGCACTGCGCGCCTGGCTGCACGCGGCGCCCGCGCGCACGCCGCTGCTGGCGCTGCACGAGCTGAGCACGCAGCACTACGCGCGCGCCGCCGAGGCGCTGCTCGTCCAGGCCAACGAGGAGCTGGACTCGGTGCAGCGGCTGACGGTAAGTGACAGAGCGCCGCTACCCGGGCGCACTGCGCGCCTGGCTGCACGCGGCGCCCGCGCGCACGCCGCTGCTGGCGCTGCACGAGCTGAGCACGCAGCACTACGCGCGCGCCGCCGAGGCGCTGCTCGTCCTGGCCAACGAGGAGCTGGACTCGGTGCAGCGGCTGACGGTAAGTGACAGAGCGCCGCTACCCGGGCGCACTGCGCGCCTGGCTGCACGCGGCGCCCGCGCGCACGCCGCTGCTGGCGCTGCACGAGCTGAGCACGCAGCACTACGCGCGCGCCGCCGAGGCGCTGCTCGTCCAGGCCAACGAGGAGCTGGACTCGGTGCAGCGGCTGACGGTAAGTGACAGAGCGCCGCTACCCGGGCGCACTGCGCGCCTGGCTGCACGCGGCGCCCGCGCGCACGCCGCTGCTGGCGCTGCACGAGCTGAGCACGCAGCACTACGCGCGCGCCGCCGAGGCGCTGCTCGTCCTGGCCAACGAGGAGCTGGACTCGGTGCAGCGGCTGACGGTAAGTGACAGAGCGCCGCTACCCGGGCGCACTGCGCGCCTGGCTGCACGCGGCGCCCGCGCGCACGCCGCTGCTGGCGCTGCACGAGCTGAGCACGCAGCACTACGCGCGCGCCGCCGAGGCGCTGCTCGTCCTGGCCAACGAGGAGCTGGACTCGGTGCAGCGGCTGACGGTAAGTGACAGAGCGCCGCTACCCGGGCGCACTGCGCGCCTGGCTGCACGCGGCGCCCGCGCGCACGCCGCTGCTGGCGCTGCACGAGCTGAGCACGCAGCACTACGCGCGCGCCGCCGAGGCGCTGCTCGTCCTGGCCAACGAGGAGCTGGACTCGGTGCAGCGGCTGACGGTAAGTGACAGAGCGCCGCTACCCGGGCGCACTGCGCGCCTGGCTGCACGCGGCGCCCGCGCGCACGCCGCTGCTGGCGCTGCACGAGCTGAGCACGCAGCACTACGCGCGCGCCGCCGAGGCGCTGCTCGTCCTGGCCAACGAGGAGCTGGACTCGGTGCAGCGGCTGACGGTAAGTGACAGAGCGCCGCTACCCGGGCGCACTGCGCGCCTGGCTGCACGCGGCGCCCGCGCGCACGCCGCTGCTGGCGCTGCACGAGCTGAGCACGCAGCACTACGCGCGCGCCGCCGAGGCGCTGCTCGTCCTGGCCAACGAGGAGCTGGACTCGGTGCAGCGGCTGACGGTAAGTGACAGAGCGCCGCTACCCGGGCGCACTGCGCGCCTGGCTGCACGCGGCGCCCGCGCGCACGCCGCTGCTGGCGCTGCACGAGCTGAGCACGCAGCACTACGCGCGCGCCGCCGAGGCGCTGCTCGTCCTGGCCAACGAGGAGCTGGACTCGGTGCAGCGGCTGACGGTAAGTGACAGAGCGCCGCTACCCGGGCGCACTGCGCGCCTGGCTGCACGCGGCGCCCGCGCGCACGCCGCTGCTGGCGCTGCACGAGCTGAGCACGCAGCACTACGCGCGCGCCGCCGAGGCGCTGCTCGTCCTGGCCAACGAGGAGCTGGACTCGGTGCAGCGGCTGACGGTAAGTGACAGAGCGCCGCTACCCGGGCGCACTGCGCGCCTGGCTGCACGCGGCGCCCGCGCGCACGCCGCTGCTGGCGCTGCACGAGCTGAGCACGCAGCACTACGCGCGCGCCGCCGAGGCGCTGCTCGTCCAGGCCAACGAGGAGCTGGACTCGGTGCAGCGGCTGACGGTAAGTTACAGAGCGCCGCTACCCGGGCGCACTGCGCGCCTGGCTGCACGCGGCGCCCGCGCGCACGCCGCTGCTGGCGCTGCACGAGCTGAGCACGCAGCACTACGCGCGCGCCGCCGAGGCGCTGCTCGTCCAGGCCAACGAGGAGCTGGACTCGGTGCAGCGGCTGACGGTAAGTGACAGAGCGCCGCTACCCGGGCGCACTGCGCGCCTGGCTGCACGCGGCGCCCGCGCGCACGCCGCTGCTGGCGCTGCACGAGCTGAGCACGCAGCACTACGCGCGCGCCGCCGAGGCGCTGCTCGTCCAGGCCAACGAGGAGCTGGACTCGGTGCAGCGGCTGACGGTAAGTGACAGAGCGCCGCTACCCGGGCGCACTGCGCGCCTGGCTGCACGCGGCGCCCGCGCGCACGCCGCTGCTGGCGCTGCACGAGCTGAGCACGCAGCACTACGCGCGCGCCGCCGAGGCGCTGCTCGTCCAGGCCAACGAGGAGCTGGACTCGGTGCAGCGGCTGACGGTAAGTGACAGAGCGCCGCTACCCGGGCGCACTGCGCGCCTGGCTGCACGCGGCGCCCGCGCGCACGCCGCTGCTGGCGCTGCACGAGCTGAGCACGCAGCACTACGCGCGCGCCGCCGAGGCGCTGCTCGTCCTGGCCAACGAGGAGCTGGACTCGGTGCAGCGGCTGACGGTAAGTGACAGAGCGCCGCTACCCGGGCGCACTGCGCGCCTGGCTGCACGCGGCGCCCGCGCGCACGCCGCTGCTGGCGCTGCACGAGCTGAGCACGCAGCACTACGCGCGCGCCGCCGAGGCGCTGCTCGTCCTGGCCAACGAGGAGCTGGACTCGGTGCAGCGGCTGACGGTAAGTAACAGAGCGCCGCTACCCGGGCGCACTGCGCGCCTGGCTGCACGCGGCGCCCGCGCGCACGCCGCTGCTGGCGCTGCACGAGCTGAGCACGCAGCACTACGCGCGCGCCGCCGAGGCGCTGCTCGTCCTGGCCAACGAGGAGCTGGACTCGGTGCAGCGGCTGACGGTAAGTGACAGAGCGCCGCTACCCGGGCGCACTGCGCGCCTGGCTGCGCGCGGCGCCCGCGCGCACGCCGCTGCTGGCGCTGCACGAGCTGAGCACGCAGCACTACGCGCGCGCCGCCGAGGCGCTGCTCGTCCTGGCCAACGAGGAGCTGGACTCGGTGCAGCGGCTGACGGTAAGTGACAGAGCGCCGCTACCCGGGCGCACTGCGCGCCTGGCTGCACGCGGCGCCCGCGCGCACGCCGCTGCTGGCGCTGCACGAGCTGAGCACGCAGCACTACGCGCGCGCCGCCGAGGCGCTGCTCGTCCTGGCCAACGAGGAGCTGGACTCGGTGCAGCGGCTGACGGTAAGTGACAGAGCGCCGCTACCCGGGCGCACTGCGCGCCTGGCTGCACGCGGCGCCCGCGCGCACGCCGCTGCTGGCGCTGCACGAGCTGAGCACGCAGCACTACGCGCGCGCCGCCGAGGCGCTGCTCGTCCTGGCCAACGAGGAGCTGGACTCGGTGCAGCGGCTGACGGTAAGTGACAGAGCGCCGCTACCCGGGCGCACTGCGCGCCTGGCTGCACGCGGCGCCCGCGCGCACGCCGCTGCTGGCGCTGCACGAGCTGAGCACGCAGCACTACGCGCGCGCCGCCGAGGCGCTGCTCGTCCTGGCCAACGAGGAGCTGGACTCGGTGCAGCGGCTGACGGTAAGTGACAGAGCGCCGCTACCCGGGCGCACTGCGCGCCTGGCTGCACGCGGCGCCCGCGCGCACGCCGCTGCTGGCGCTGCACGAGCTGAGCACGCAGCACTACGCGCGCGCCGCCGAGGCGCTGCTCGTCCTGGCCAACGAGGAGCTGGACTCGGTGCAGCGGCTGACGGTAAGTGACAGAGCGCCGCTACCTGGGCGCACTGCGCGCCTGGCTGCACGCGGCGCCCGCGCGCACGCCGCTGCTGGCGCTGCACGAGCTGAGCTGAGCTTAACTTATTGTGACTACGTCCCCCCAGACCACGGCGTCCCTCGCCAAGCTGTGCCTGGCGGCGTCGGACGAGGCGGACGCGCCGGCGTCAGGCGCGTGGCGGCGCCTGGAGTCGCGCCTGGCGCTGGCGGAGCAGCACGCCGCCCTGCCGCGGGACATCCGCCTGCACAACGGACTGGACGCCGACGACACCAAGGTGCTGCCGCCTGAAGATGTCGTCCAGGTAACTAACAAATTTTATAAACCCTCCAGTTTATTGAACTTTGCACCCATTTCTGTAGATTTTGCATTGCCAGAAAGCAAAGTGGAAGGAAAAAGAGCACGAGGCCGCTGTCCCACACGTTGGTCTGACCAGATCTGCATCTATCACGACGCTATCCTGGCCGCAGGGGATCGCAAAAGATGGCATGACATCATTCACAAGGAAGTTATCTATGGGAAAGGTTACGACCCTCAGTATTGACACACCTCGGACACTCAATACTATATTTTTATTTATTTATTTTTATTTATTTATTTTCAAGAAAACATGTTTTTACATTATAAATGTGACACTGGATCCCACACTAGGATACCCTGTGTTGCAGGATCCTTCCTTGATTCCTTGACCTTGCCAAGGCCTTCGATATCGTCTCAAGGCCTATACTCCTCAAGAAAATGGAACGTATGGGTATTAGGGGCATTGCACTGGATTGGTTCAGCTCCTATCTTACCGACCGCGAACAAAGAGTTTGCCTGGGTGACTATCAGAGCATTTTTGCGAAGGTGACTTATGGGGTACCCCAGGGCAGTGTCCTTGGTCCTACTCTGTTTCTCCTGTACGTTAATGGTCTCTGTTCACTAAATTTGGAAAATGCTCAAATATCCGCTTATGCTGATGATACAGCTATAATTTTCCACGGTGACACTTGGGAAGAAGCCTATAGTGCCGCGGAAGCTGGAATGCTGATAGTTGCTAATTGGCTACAACATAATTTACTCACCTTGAACATTACCAAAACGAAGACGGTAAACTTCTCAGTCAACATAACAGGAACAGCCCCTAAACAACTCACACTTAAATTCCACCTTTGCAATAACATCTTAAGGGGCAGCTGCAGCTGTCCTGTTTTTGAACAAGTAGACTGCATAAAGTACCTTGGTATTAATATAGACAAACACTTGAAATGGGGCCACCAAATAGAATCACTAAGTACTCGCGTTAGAAAACTTCTATACATATTTAAAAGACTTCGATCAATAGCAGACCACAAAATTCTCAAAATGACCTACTTTGCCTTATGTCAGTCGATATTAAGCTACTGCATAGTTTCATGGGGTTCCGCTGGTATGACTTACATTATAACTGTAGAACGTGCACAAAGAGCTATTTTAAAAGTCTCATACAAGTTACGAATCCGATATCCGACAAACTTGCTATATCAAGAGACAGGAGTGCTAACAGTGCTAATATAAACGCTAGCACCACCTACATACACAAGATTACGTCTTATACGAACGCACGCACACGTGTAAGTTAGGGATGTTCGCCGCTCGTAAGTTCGTAATACCGACTGGGTTCCTAGCGCTTTTCAGAGATGGCGTGCTTGTATAGCGACTGGCGATTGACATCCATAGCAATCTTGCAGTCCAAGTGCCGGCAAACTGGGTGGGTGCGGGATCCGGGCGAGGAATCTTGAATTGGCGGGGGGCGGTGAGTGGCCGGTCTGTACGTTAGTACTATTAGATATTCTGTGGTATTGAGGAACACGACTGAAGGAGGGGGTGTGGATTTCGAGGGTAGAAAAACTCATTTATTATGCTATACGTAATGATATTTCGCATCGACAGATGTACATAGACTCTGAGAGCAAGGCGCTGACTGAATACGACTTCAAGAAAGCGTTGGACCTCACCGACTTCGTGCAAGACATGGAGCGACGAGATGATCTGCGACTCAGGGTGAGTTGTTATAATGTATTAGGACACCATCTATTGATTTTATTTAATGTCACTGTAAAGCCGAGCTTTCACTGTGAAAGAACGGAACAAAGTCCCTAGCTAAAATAGGTTTCACTTTCCATCAAAAATTTTAGACGATTTGCAATATTTCCCTTCTACTGGGAAAAAGGGAACTGAAAGCAAGAACTAAGCGGAGCGCGCTAAACGTAAAATGAGAAATGCGCTTAAATTCCATTGCAAGTTAGTCTTGTTGCTCCTCGCGTAATTTGTAATATCTACGATTCGAGTGAAGACAGTTCTGACTGTGCATGCAAAGATGAAGAGTCCATTTATAAACCATTTATTTTGCCACACACTCATAAAATATACATATTACATGAAAAGGTAACAGGTCAGATTACAGAGAACACAACATGTATACTACATAATATGTGTAGCAAGGGATCCAGCTCAGTATTTGCTGTGCATGAGTCCGTTACAAGCTCGTCAGCGGCACTCGTGTCACAGCGAGCTGCTTCTTTCTTATTTTTCCTCGAATCCGTACAAGTACCACTCCGTTTGCTTTAGCGGAACAAGCTTATTAACAATTTTTGCTCGCTCAGTCCTTTCCGCTAGACTCTTTATTGGGGGTAGCACTCCTCTGAAGTCCACCGTCGCGAATTAAACGTCCGTACGTTGCAGCGGAAACTCTGCTTAAGGCCCTGTCCCTTCGCCAAACTCCAAAAAAATACATTGTTTCTTTCCATTTTTCGTCATCATTTCTTGAAGTAGGGAGAATGGAAAAAATATATGGTGGAGTTGAGTAGTTTATGTATCCATTTTGTAAGATCGATACACGATTTAAATAACTTCGCTTGATAGAAAAATATCCAAACATAGCCAATTTTTGACACTTTGAATTCATTTTATGACGAAAATTTATATAGAACATGATTTTGAAACTTACACGATAAATTTTATCGCATGCCAAGTAATCCATTTCAGATTTTTTTTTTGATATAATTACATGTATTGTTTTACATAACTAATTGTTATCGCGGGCCGGCGCGCCTCTGTGATCCAGCTCCCCACTGCGCCCCGCAGTCCACCCCGAGACAATTCGTGCAGGGACAGGGCCTTAACTGGTTACAAAAAGGAATGTTTCATCAAGAGGGATTTATTCACCTGGGGTTTCCAATCTTGGGTTTTGAACACTTGCACTAACTGCTCTCCTTCAGATGATTATGTGTATGTGTACAGGACACAAATAACACTGATTTTCTTACTGTAATGACTTAAAAGGTTAACTTGCGGCATCTTTTAGCGTACCTTCGCAGAAAACCACTAGAACCACTACCGTTAAATACAAAAAGTATGTAACGCTGCAAAGATGGTGCAACTTTTAGATCTTTGTGTAGTATTTTTTGTAAAGTTTTAGTTTTTTCTCGGTTGGCTTCCAGTTTAACCATATGCGGCTCAGTGTTTTATTGCCAAACAACATTGTCCGCAGGTGTGGTGCGCCTGCATCGGGCGCGACGACTGGTCGTCGTGCCGCGTGGGCGCGCCCGCCGACGAGCTCAACAACAAGATGTTCTTCCGCCTCATAGACCTCGTGCATGTTATGGGTAAGCATATTCTTTGTATGGATATAGGTCCGCTCGTATACATTGTGCAATTAATTTTAGTCCGGCTCGAAGGACCCTTTTTGACGTTTCCTACACTATAATTTCTCCTGAACAACTATCTATGGGCCATACAAATATTGGTTCCGTGTGGGAATTGAAACCTCGAAACCTCGTTTTTATTAGAAAACTCCAAATTGTTTGTTTGTGTTGAGTAACACTGAAAAAAAACAATAAAATATTCAATAAAATGTCCAAGCTATAAGCAATTTTAATTTGTTCACTAGACAGAGACAGCACTATCAAAGTATGACGACATTGTTCAAAACCATTACAGAAACTTCATATCTCTCTGTACAAATTCCATTTAATAATAATAATAATAATGTCCTCCCGGCCGAATTTCGGTCACGGCGGCCAATCTCAACGGAGACTAGCCATCTGCGCGGGACATATTATAGTGCACAAGTGTGTGCGCAAACACAGGTGCACTCTCTATTCCCTCACTCTCATAATCCGATGGGACGGCAATTCGACACGACCGGAGAGAGATCAGGCGCAGGACCGACGGCTTTACGTGCTCTCCGAGGCACGAAGGGGTCTCGATGTGTAACGAAACGGTCACCATTCAAATTCCATTTAGCACGTCTAGGACAGAAAATGCCCCCTCCAACAACTTGAAAAAAGCGTGTATCTCTTAATTTTTTCGTGGTTTTTATTATTATTTTCACAAATGCTGTCGATTTTGCAACTTCATTTAAATAACATAACATTTTTGATATTTTTAACAGTAGTCAACTACCGGATTGCCCAGCCACAGCACCAAATGTTCGAAATTAGCACAAGAAATGAGAATTTGTCATAAACTTTATATTTGTCCTTCAGGCGGTGACTTGGAACTGCTGTTACCTCCCTTGGAGGACATCCTGACGGCGCCGGAACTAGCCGAGCTGGTGTCGGACTCTCGGTTCCACTTCATCATCAAGTACGGCTACGAGTGCGTGGACACCTCCCGCAACGACTCCATGCTCGAAGGTTAACTTCTCCCTAAAACAAATTCATTTACTTACCCCTGAATTCTCAAACGAAACTTTTAAAAATTCATAAAAGACTTCTCTGTGACTCTGTCGCTACATTGCAACAAGTAACAATGACGGTTGCATTTGAGAATTGGGCCGTAAGTTGTGTTAGTTTATTGAATGAATGTAATACTGGGTGTTAAAAGACCCATCAATCCAAGTAAAGTGCTTCTCAAAGCTGAATAAAATAACTTCAAAATCTAAGCATAGCCTGTGAATCAATGAGGACTCCCTTACACTTTTCGTTATTTCTATATGTGTTTTATTTTGTTTTGAGCAAAAATATGTTAAGTTACAATGTTAATTAGAACATTGTTGTCCTTTGCTATTCGATTTAATATCAAACTACCGACACGTAAACGTACGATTCAATTCACAAAATAATGATCACTCTTATCTTTTTTACAAAGCATGGGTCCGGTGACAGCAGGATAGTGCGATGCCTTATGTATAAGAGTAAAAGAGACTTCTAATGTATTTGACACCTGTCACCGTACCCATTCTATGTGAAGAAGATTATAACAGATACATACCAGTTTCTTATTTCAACTGTAACCAAGTAAACACGGATTCTCTGCAACCGGCCTACAAACAAACGTATATACGAACGAACGTATATTGTTCGACGTTCGATAGCTTCTTATAATACTTAGCAACTCAACTTTCAAGTCCTATAAAATCTTTTGTAGTGGGTAGATATACTTCATTTCACTTTCCACGTTTCACCTTGGAAACTACCAAAAAAAGTTTGATCTTCCAATACTAAAATGTTGTACTGTTTGCAGACCATATAGTATTCAAAACCATGAATAGCAAAGGACGTCAATGATATAATAATAGGTAATACGATTAGTTTATAAGTATTTAGTACGTAAGCTCGATAATTCCCGCTCCGGCTGGGTTATCAAACCGCGTCCGACTGACACATCTGTGTCGCTCCCGCTCACGTCACGATATTGTACGCCTACACAAGAAAATATCGCACAGATTTCCTTTTGTAAGCTAACATGGCATGTAGGTCTACAAAAACTGTTTTAAAAATCAATATATGAGGAGTACCCAAAAACCGGCCAAGTGCGTGTTGGAGTATGCACAACGTAGGGTTCCCTAGTCAGTAAGCCTTTATGCGAACCAAAATCTCAAATATTCACCATAAATTTTATTTAAAAAAAATACACAAATAAGTTAAAGTTGATTAGTTAAACATCAGGAAAACCATTTTAATAATATACGCGATGTAATCCAGTTCTTCTTCTTCTTCGTGTCAATGGTTCTTATTTACTTCACACTGTATTCATGTGGTATTTGGCCACCTCTATGGCGTTGTTTGTGGCTTTGTTTAAATCGTCTCTTGTGCAGGTAGTAGGGCACAAGGGACAATTGAGCAAATGGGCCATGTACTGAATGGGGGCCCCGCAATCGCATTCAGTATTAGACAAGTCTCGCATTCCCCATTTGCACATATTCTCTCTGCAGCGACTGACTTGAGTCCAGTTAAACAAGTCTTACTTATTATTATAATGTTAAAAAAAGTAATTTTTCTGTTTAAGTTGAGAAATTTGTGAGTCATCCCATAGCATTCATAAATGCTATACAGACCCAACTACATGTAGTATAAGTTGGTTTAAACCGACTAGGTATGTGTATATATAACTTTGCCAAACTTCAGCTACCCGCACTGATAGTTTTCCAGTAAAACGGTTGTGAGATACAGATGAACACGACGAAACTATAAGTTTCTTGTAAGATAGTTCCCCTAAAACTTGGTTTGTAACCCAACCAAAAAGCAGTTGTTTAAAGGACATGTTTAAGAATATAGCGAGACAAGAGTGTCAGTTGGAAGCAAAAATAATAACTCACCATTCGATGATGTGCAGTCAGACTGATTTAGATGTAATTAGGATAAGTGCTCGGAACATACCTACATACAACGAAACCTCATTTAACTTAGGCCGTGTCTCCTGCGACCAAAATCTAACAAAACATTTTAACATTTTGCTTAGGCTAATCACATGTAGCCAAACAGCTAGACCACGCCCCAATTTTGTTAGAAAAACATGAAATGTTGATGTTAGAAATAACAAAAATATGGTCGCAGGAGGCACGGCTTAAAAGAAGTCGTAAGGGACGGTTTACACCTAACGTATAATGTCCTCCTGGCTGAATTTCGGTCATGAATGGCGGCTAATCTCAACGGAGACTAGCCATCTGCGCGGGACATATTATAGTGCACAAGTGTGTGCGCAAACACACGCGCACTTTCTATTCCCTCACTCTCATAATCCGACGGGAAGGCAATCCGACACAACCGGAGAGAGATCGGGCGCAGGACCGACGGTTGTACGTGTTCTCCGAGGCACGGGGGAACCGCAAACTTTCTGACTCCGGGCTGCTACTGAGAAATTTTATTCCCAATAATAAATTTTGCCCGGCCCGGGAATCGAACCCAGAACGTCACGATCTGCAGTTGAATACGTTACCGCTAGACCACCGAGGCAGTCACACCAAACGTATAGTCAGCCGCTGACTTCGCTGTAGCGTACATAAGGTTCAAAATTATGAAAATCACGCAAATTTCATATTCGATGTCTGACTGAGCGAGCGTTTGATGAGAACCGTCCCTAACTATCCTAACGACCATTTGTAAAAGCAAAAAGGACCTTATGTGTTCTTGGTTAGTTATCCTGTTTAGTTACTCGCCTTTGATAGAAACAGCATTTAGGTATGACTATAAAACCTGAAACAAACAAAGTTAAAAATCTTCATTACTCTCTTGAGTTGTTTAACACGATAATAGTTCAAATTGTTTTTATTCTTGTGATCTTGTCAAACGATGAATGTCTAATACGACAAGAACACAAGAATAAAAGCAATTGGAAATATTATCGTGTTAAACAACTCAAGAGAGTAATGACTTTCATAATCCCCCCTTTATTGGTCTAGCGGTCGCTAGCGCATCTGCCTAGTCGGAAGTCTTAGGTTCTGTTTTCGGACTCTATAATTTCGTTATGTGTAGATATGCTCCGACTTCTAGTTTTAAGTTTTAGGTTACTGAGAGCCAAGGCCGAGAAACCAAGAACGAAATTACTTCATACCATATAGCATGAAACCCTATCGAGATGAATAACGAAACCAATAACGAAACTCTATTTTTTCGCACAGATATATAACAGGCCACACCTGTGCGTGGCATTGCCTGAACCAATAGGAGTGCGTTATGTCTATTTGAATATTGGCTGAATTTATTTCAGACAATGCAGATGCTTATCTCTTCTCATGGGTGTCGTAAAAGGCGACTAAGGGATTCACCAGAGGATGGGCAGCAGCGTTCTCTGAGTATTTAACCAACCAACTGCGATCGCCAACCCGCCTGCCAAGCGTGGCGATTATGGCATATCCCCCCCTTAATTGGGGGAGGCCTATGTCCAGTAGTGGACGTCTTTCGGCTGTAATGATGAATGCAGATGGAATCACCTCTTTATAGGGTTTAATGTTCGATACTTCATACTTACTACTAGTATAGCGATGTTCACAAAATACGCTTTAATTTTTCAAATGTTACCAATTCGCTAGGACATAGGGCTTGACTGATAATTTGATGTAATGATTCCGCGATGGCTTTGGCTCGTATTGGATTAAGATGGCAACTAACGTCCAATTTTTGCTCAGATTATTTGGTTTTACTATAGCATAGCAAATCTAAATATCTCGTTTAATAGATTGGTTTGGTGTACGGCGCTCTGTGGACATATCAAAAAGTTATATTCATTGCGTGATCCATAGTTGGCGACAAAAAGTACATTGGTATATGGTTGGCGATATGGTTGGTTGATATGGTTTGATTGTCAAATCATACGCAGCAATTAATATTGAAATCAACATGATTGCGATCACGAGTGAGTTACACAATTTGGCAGCAGACCACTCCAAACAAAAGACTAATAAAAATAGGTCATCGAAACATGCAGGTGTTTAGTTAATCCAAACCAAATCCACGATAAGGCCATCTGACCTAAATTGGACGTTGTATTCCTATGTTTATGTTAATATAACTTGTTATGTAGTCGATGGCGGATCTAGGGGGTTTCAGCGGCCTGGAACCAATAGTATTTAACTACAAGTACGAGTGTCCTAATCTACTATGTAGTACATTTTATTTCAAAAAAGACTACATGAAAAACCAGTTCTGGATCCGTCAAACGTAAAACACAACAGCACCAAAAACACCGACAGCAATAAAACTTAAAAGACTGTTTATTTTCATAAAAAGATAAACATTCAGAAGTAAGGATACTTTTGATTAAAAGACTGAATGTTAATTGATCAAATGAAAACTTTTCTGAAAGCTCACTTACTTGAATGTATGAAAAACCTTTTTTAATGCATTCATATTAAGTATTACCTACTTCATTATTTTCTTAACTTTAACTAAACTAAGCTATTACTAATTGTATTAATTAAAACAACCTTACACTTAAAAATGTTGAATTTGTGCAAATTATAATAATTTCATTATTTTGTTTGAAATTTATGATTTTTGTTGATCTGATTATTTTGAAATAAAATTTTGTTGGAAAAAATACTTGGCTATCAGTTTCCCCATTTCCCGCCATTTCCCAGTGCAGTGCGTCGCGGCGCCTATCAGCGGCACTGTGCCGGCGGCCGCCACCCGCGGCGCATGCGTGATGCGACGACGAGCGAAGCTTTTGTTTACCTATTTCCACACGACGTGACAGTTTACCGAAGTCGCGTCTTGGGAATCGTGAATAATAATTGTGGTTTTGGATTCAATCACTGAAATTAATTATTAAGTGTGTTCGTATGAGTGTATGTTGAGAATAAATACATTTTCTGTGCTGGACGGATAACAAAAAGGGGACCGATTTTTGGTTAATCGTTGCCGGCTGAGCCGTGTAAGTATTTTTTAGAAATATCGTAAATGTTCAAATATTATATAAGTTGTAATTTAATACCGCATAAGTTATAATTTGTAATAGAAGGCAAAGTAAAGGCAGGCAAAAGAAAAGATATCAGTTATTTTTTATCACTGATCATTATTTTGTTTTTATTTTTTTAACTATACAACCATACAGATGATTGACATTAAATATCCTGAAAACTTACATCAAACCCAGAATATTGGACTGAGAAATAGTTTTCTCATGCGGGCTGTATAAGATCTATCCTCAGTCAATAAAAAAAAACTGTCTAAGGCTTAATAAAGTTAAAACAACTAGAACAAAGCCGATTTCCTCCTGGATTTAATATTTCTTCGATAGAGAATCCGAAAAAGTACAGATCTTAGAAATATCCAATCAGATTCATGTAAGAATCGAATCAAATCAGAAAATACCATGGACCTACCACAATATTGACACCGGGTCCTTGAAACCTTGGCCTAATTTGGTCAAGATTAGGAACACTCATTCAAACAAAACATGGTCAATGTATACCCAAGGCAACAAAGACTAATAAGAGAGCTAGGTATGTACCGATGTAATCTCAACCCATTTTCACAGCAGTAACGATAAGTTGTCAGTCACAGTGAGTTTCTATGACAAAGTTACCTACGAATGTCCCTATCGGTCTTTTTTTCCTCGTGATATAGCAGGCAAGTTTGACTCCCCTCTGATTAGGTACCTCTTTCTATGACAACGTTACCTATGAATATCCCTATCGGTATTTTTTTTCCTCGTGACATAGCACGCAACACGCAAGTTTGAGGAAAGCTCACTGGTCAGCAAGTTTGACTCCCTTCTGATTAGGTAGATATTATTATGGCCAGTTCAACCATCAGTTAGCAGCAAGACAGGTAACTACTGTGGACAATGTAACAACACTGACAGGTGTCTACGGTAAAAAAAAACAGTAGATAGTCATCTATCGGTCATATCACCCATATTAATTAACTACCTAGTCATAAGTACACATCTTCGTCGTTTCGCTCTTGACAGAGCGGTCGTGGCCATCATGTACTATTGCCGGGGGCTGCTGTAGCTCGCCTCACGATGCCTCGCCACCCTTCCCTGCTTTCGGTTAGTCTCGTGCATTCATGTAATGGCTGGCCCACGGTAGACTTCATTAAATCAGTCCATCACATGGGAAGTCTTTCGCGCATTCTTGAGCCCTCTATTCTGCCCTGTATGAAAAGTCGCTTTATAGAGTCGTGACTACGCCGCGTCAGTACACATAACTGAGACAAAGTTACTAAAAACCAAAGACATTAAATATTTACTAGTGAATATTAAATCTCTTTGCTAAAAACCCTTCCTACACCTATTAGTCCGTACCTTGGTCCGTACCAATAACTAAAAAAAAAAACTATTTCGCTACACTTTCACAGCGTTTTAACACAGCCTTGTTAAATTAACTCTGCTTTATGTACTTCATAAAATCCATCATTTTATTGTGTTTTGCTGATTGGTCTGGGTCTGAGAACATCTCTCTTAGTAGGAATCTCAAACGCTCAAAATCTTACTTCAGATATCTGTGCTCAAAATGCAACGTCGTAGGTAGGTACTCATTGTATAATGAGTTCAGGATCTATACCTACCTACTCTACTAAGCTATGTAGCTTTAGCATAAGTGTTATATTTCCTGCGGTTGAGTTGAGGGGTGAGTAAACGCCATTGGTCGCGTGTCGTCGTTAATTCAGATCGCTGCTGTTTCCCAGTTAGCCAGCCGACCACTGACCAGGCCGTAATTGGGACAACTCTCCACACGCTTACTTTGTATGGATGGAACTGTGCTACTTGCGCTAATTTGCTTTACGTAGGTACCTACTGCTTGTTGATCACATTTCGGCCACCCTAGGAATTTTGCCTGATCTGTCCTAATGCTTATATTTTTATTTTTTTTATAGTAGATATAGGATGGCGAAACGAGCTAAAGGCCCACCTGATGTTAAGCGGTTACCTTTGCCCATAACTTCAATACCACCGAGGCTGTTGCCTAAATGGTATCGCAAGTCGGTTCGCCAAACTGAGACATGAAGATGGAAAGTCTCATGTGATTGTAATTTTACCGGCACCCGTACCCTTCTGACCGAAACACAGCAATGCAAGCATCACTGCTTATATTAATAACATAACTGTTTGGCGGAGAAGTAGATACGGTGGTAGTACTTCCCTGGACGAGCTCTTACACAAAGGAGCTCTACTACTACTACTATTTAATTTTGTAAGACAATTACCAACATCGCATGCCATGATTGTGTTGTAACCCTTGTTTCTCTTGTCTCCGGTCAATAAACTTATTTTTGTCCCTGTTTGACCATAGGATTGGCTAGGATCTGCAATTAATAGTTGTTAGCTCACCACTTAGCTTCTGCTCGCTGCTTTGCTGTTTATTACAGAAAAACTATATTGCACATCCGTCGGGAATTGTTTAAAAACTAGCCTATGTCCTCTAGGTCCCAGGCTATCTCTTTGCCAAATTACATTATGATCGGTTCAGAGGTAAAATCGCGAAAATAGAACAAACAAACAGACAGAGTTACTTTCGCATGTGCATGTAGATAATTTATATTTAACGGTTTTTGGCACTTATGCGGGTTCTTCAAAATTTCAACCAACAACCCTGTATCCAGTGTCAGATATAATTATTTAAGTGAAAGGCAAAGGATCGTACTATAAAATGGTAGGCAAGAGGATCTATAACCTCATAGTTTAATTTGAACTAATCTTTCAGTTTATATTACCTCCTTCACCGCCAGTTCCATGAGAAACCACAACCATCTGAACACCGATGACCCGCTCAGATTATCGACACGCCACACCAGTTAGTTGCCTCTATTACGAGCGGCTACCTTGAAACGACCTCACCGTTTCATATCTGATAGCCGACACGAAACCTTTCCAGACGGATTTCAGCTAAACTCTCATTAGGGAAGTCGCGCTAGTAAGGAAATTAAACATTATACCAAGGACAGAATCACTCAAAGTAGTCTTGATTCTATAGTAAGAAACCTTTGGCTATTTAACCGTTATAGTCGGGGTGGGTCAGTGTAAATGATTAGGGCTTTATTAGATGGCATAAACTTTAATAAAAAAAAGGTATAAGACACCAAAATTACAATAAAAATGTCCACACACGTCAGAACTCTGTCTCCATAGACTAAAAAGGTGTCCTACCATAGAAGCACGACCACAGACTACTCTATTAATTGGGTCGGCGCGAGGCGCATACTCGGTGCGTTCGAATACTCGTTAGTGTGTTGGAGAATAACGCGTAGGCGCCTTGCCTCGACTCGTGCGATGGGGGAGCATCCTGTGGTTCCGTACATTCGCTATACCGTTTTATTTATCACAACGTAGATTGATCAAGCTATAGATTAGGTATTAGTTCTGGGTTGGATAGTCTTTGGAATGATGGCTGTTCTTACCACATTGAAAGCTCTCCGGACCTGGAAAAGCATAAGATAACTGTCTTCAATTGCAGCCAGAAGCCTGACATCAGGACTCTATGGTGATCATGTATAATATTAATGTCCTGGCTGAATTTCGGTCACGGCGGCGGCCAAGCCCAGATGGCTTGGGACATATTGTAGTGCTCAAGTGTGTGTGCACGAACACAGCTTGGTGCACTCTTTATTCCCTCTCTCTTACCGGAAAGCCGGCAATCCGACAACCGGAAAGAGATCAGGCGCAGGACCGACGGCTTTACGTGCTCTCTGAGGCACGGGGGTGCAGCACCGCCAACTTCCTGACTCTAAGCTGCTACTGAGAAATTTTCTTGGCAGAAAAATCCAAACAACACTGCCCGACCCGGGTACCGAACTCAGGCCCTCATGATCCGCGTCGTTGAAGACGCTACTGTTAGACCACCGAGGCAGTCAATGTATAATAGACTCTAATAAGCAATCAATGGTGGTAAAAAAATCATAAACAGGGAAAAACCACATAAAAAACCACTCATACTTATCGGACTTGCTTCATTATTTTGTTAATTCTTATTACTAACATCCTGAGCAAGGGTTACGGTTGTCCTTCTTCGTCGCAATCGCAACTGGCGTACAAAAACAACGAACTTATTTGCATTTCGGTTACATTAATTAACAACGACACAAATAAATTGCTTTCAAACCAACTCTTATCTTTAACGGCTAAATTTCAAAATTGCCAATTTGCTATTCCATAATATTTTTTCCTTGGACGAATGAAAAGAAATTTTTTCATAGGCACTTACAGAACATTGATCGACTGTTACTGTAGGTTAGGTACTAAAAAGGGGCGCCATTTTATAGCCTGTGACGTCATTGGAACACTGCACACGTCATAAACTCGTGGGGGTGGCTATCGGATTGCAATTTGAGAATACTTGCAACCTTTGGGATGAATGACGTCAATTCAAATTATTGTAGCTATCAATGAATTGTTTCCAGTAGGTAATGTGTTCCTGTAGGCGTAGCATGACCACTGTAGTCAAGAGATTTATCTACATAAGTATCGACAAAACGAAAACGACATTGTATAGAACTTTAACTGTCATTTTGTCTATTCTTTCGTAGACAAAACGCTTGTCTACAGTGGTCATGCTACGCGTGCTGGTACTGCGTGTAGTGCCTACATATTTGAACTTTTTGTTTTAACGAAAATATTGCCCACAAAAATAGTATGCTTGTTTGTTAGGAAGTTCAGGTATAAAGTTAGGCAGGACCATCTTAACACAAAATATTTTTAGAGTTATCGTTATCAGCGTTATTGGAAAACCAAAACTGACTACTTTTTCATGAAATCTACAAAGTCTAGAAAGTAACTCAATGAAATGTACTTATTCTAAAAATATCCCAATAGTAAGTTAGGTTCTTTAAAAGTCAACACCCCAAGGCTTCCATTCAGAGACGAATCTAAGCGTGAGTTCGTGCTTACAACTGTCAAAATACAGGGCTCTTTGACAGTTCTGGGGGCCTAGTACGAGTTTGACACTTTATAATACTTTCATAGTTTTTGTCGATTTTCATTCATAAATTAGTAGTTCCTCCTCGTATCCGCCAGGGGCGCTACTGATTTATGAATGAAAGTCGTCGAATTCGATGGAAGTATCGGTAAGTGTCAAACTCGTACTAGGCCCACTGTTGGAAGCACGAGTTCACGCTTAGATTTGTCTCTGAATGTAGTGTTGAACATTGAACGCATGCCAGTTTTCTATGTAAATGTACGTACAGGCTACAATGTAGCCGCTACATACTATAAATTTTCTTTCTTGCACCTTCTTGTTCGGTGACTCATAAGTGTCAAAAGCGAGCGCTCTAACTTATTCACCGAACTACGGGGTATAAACAATAGGGGTAGTAAAGCTTAATAATTTTATTCACCCATTCTAAATACTTTTCGCTGTAAACCACCCACACCACACTCACACGAACGAACACCGCTCACACATGCACACAAACACAAAACACATAGTCCACACACATCACAAATAAATTGTATAAAACTGTAAATAATATTCACTATTATTGTAATGGGAGAAGACACTGACTTCTGTAACACAGGTTTGTACCTAGCTCAGAGGTCGGGGACTTATCAGATATTTTTTGTAAAAACTTTTTGTGAATAAAAAAATGAAAATTTAAACGTCTGTTGAACATGAATTCGATACGATTAGCGCATTCTGCGCTAAGGGTCGTGGGTTTGATTCCCGCATGGAACACATATTTGTGTGTACCACATAGTTGTTCCGGGTCTGGGTGTTCGTTTATGGAAATATAGCTTGATATGAAGCCGTGTGTACGTACGTCAATTTCGTGAGAAAGCTGTCTACTTGTCTAGTCGATCGACGGCGCCATTACGTAGCCCCGCAGACCAAACGTTAGTTTTTCTATACCTATCTATTGTGTGCTAATTAGACTCGTTTCGTCATAGCTATCTGTAGCTTGACTAGTTGCTATTGACTGATATCGGTGTAAAAATACAGGTGTAATTATTTATTTAAAATAGAATGTAATAATTCTAGAGTAAGGCGTAGCTAGGGAGGGCTCCGGAGGTATATTAATTTCCCGGAGTCTCCCCTTATTATGCTGTAGGCGGCGGGTAAGAATCCCACACACCGGCCTCCGTCCCCCATGAGGCCGGTAGCCTTTTGAAGGATTCCTCGACGCAGCAAAAAAAAAAAAGGTATACCCTATTATGGGGCTCGTGGCTAGGTAACAACCGAATGTATCGCAACATCTACGAGGTTGAGCTGCGCTAGCCGCGGTCAGTTCTCGGATGGGTGACCGTTTCGTTGTACATCGAGACCCCCCCGTGCCTCGGAGAACACGTTAAGCTGTCGGTCCCGGTTGCCATACGAATATCTAAGCAGTCGTAACGGAACGTCAGGAGCCCGAAGGTCTGACAACTGGTCTAACCTTAGTAAGTTGGTATTACCGAGTAATTGGTTGAGTGGATCTGATGGCAGTCGCTCCGTGTAAAATACTGATGTTCAGCTGCATCTGGTTAGACTGGAAGCAGACCCCAACATAGTCGGGAAAATCTGGCTCGGGGAAAGAATACCCTATTATTATATATATATATTTTTTTTTAAATAAAATAAAGTCTCCTTTAAGTAAAATTCCCTATTTTCAATATTTAAGTTACTTTCCTTCCATGCAGCATAGCGTTGGAACACCTTGTATACGGAACGTCCACATTAGGGGAAGCTACAAAGTTGCGCCCATTTCTTAGAAGGTCAAGGAGCGACGATTCTTCGATGGTATGGATATGTGCTCCGCCGCCCAGAAGACCACATGGTACGAGCAGCCCTTGACCTGCAAAAGACGACGCGATGGCTCGGAGGATCCCCCGCCACCTGGCTGTCGACAGTCCAGTGGGATTTGAAGAAGAGCGAAACAAAGCCGCGACCGCGCGGTATAGAAATAAATGGAGAAAGAAGGAGATTAGGAGAGTCGTACCGAGATAATGGAATAAAAGCTAAGGGAAAGGAGAATTCTATTTCGCATTTTTTTCTTGCAGTGCTGTTCTGTTGCTCACGTTCTACAAATTCGCCATGTAATAAATAAGTGTGACCACACAAAGTTATATTTAATTCTACACACGTTAATTTAACAATGTGTTTCCGAATAATCGAACTGGAAGACCAAAATGATTCATGAATCACTCATTCAAAAGAACTGGAATAATTATAGCAATAAATAATAGAATGAAAACACCTATAATTATTTATTACTTTTAACGCATTAATTAACGCATACGAAGCGAAATCTAAAGATGTAAATTGTGGAAAGAAAAACACTGAAAAAAAATACAAAGTGGATGTTAAAATCTGATACCACGAGCAGAATTCATAGTAGCTTAGCGGGTAAGCACCGGTGTACCAAACCAGCCAGCTCCCCGATTCTGAATTACAGGTGCGGTTTGTTATCTCTTTTTCTCTCGTTGCGTGAATCATCAGACGAAACGATATAAGAAACCGAACCGGTCGACAACTGGTTATCGTATGACTCTGAATCGGGGAGCTGGAGTCGCAGGTTCAAATCCTACTCGGAGCGATTTTTTTTTCCTAAATTTATATCTTTAACACCATAATTAATCATGTTTCAGGTAAGGAAAACAAGAAGATACAAATTAGCTAATTTCTTAAAATTCGTTCCTTTCAGAACCATACTATGTACTATGACGATAAACTTACCCTTATGAGTTATTTATGACTTAGCCTATCAACGTGGTTTTTTTTATTTTATCCATCACTTCAGGGAATACAAGCATGACGGTTATGTAAGACGGTAACGAGTTCTAACAAAAAAACACTATAAATGGGCACTTTAGGTAATGGGTACGGCTCATTCCAGTAAGAAGGATTTCCTCCATTGTATCAAATCATCAGCTAATGAAATGACTGTCGCCAGCATCTCTTGATAGCTGCGACCTCCACACCCGATGATTAACTAATCATCTACAAGTCATTTACTGCAACATCATCCCACTTATAATGTTTAGCCTGCAAGTGTTGCCTGGTTCGAACTGGTCATTCGTGTAGAATACTGTAGTACCTACCTATGTAATAATAAGTGAATTAGTCAAATTAAACTATTAGGTTTCCCAATTCAATCCAATTTCTTATCACTAATCAAGTAGTTCGTTACTGAATATAAGTTTACCTATGTAAGTAGGTACTTAATTAAGTTACCTATATCTAATTCTATTACTTAGCAAATTATACTTTATCCATAATTTTGATGACGTTGTGTCAGTAACCACAAAAATATTGTATGTATTCTCCAGTAATAAACATTTTGATTGATTGATTGATTGATTGATAGTAATATAATATTTTATTCTCAGTAGCAGCCCGGAGTCTGGATTTGTGCCCGGTTAATGGCAATAGGTTAGCCCCCTATTACATGGGTCTACAACATAACTGGCGAAGTGTGTGTGTATTATACACCTCTGCCTACCCCTTCGGGGAAATACAGGCGTGATGTTATGTTATGTGTTAGTTTTTTTATTATATGATGTAGAACAGTTTTTCCACCGGTCAGCAAACTATATGCATCTATTCGCCGAAATCTAATATGATTAGTTTTTTCATTCGTTGCGGTGCAGCGCAGGCGCATCGTACTGCATAATTCATTGGCTTTGTTTGAAGCCGCACCCGGTTCCGCGTGCTCGATCCACTTCACGCACCAGGATTTATTAGTAAGTACCTATAGTTCATTCATATCGATTACAGCTCATCAAGTGTAGCTTTCTTGTTATGAATAAAAACCGGCCAAGTGCGAGTCGGACTCGCGCAGTAAGGGTTCCGTACCTCAACGACCTGATACCCCATAAAAACTGATTTAATTTACGAGAGTTTATCAAAAGAAAAAGTTTATCGCATACTGCGCGAAATATGAATATTTGCATGTCTTTCTTACGCAGGTACCACCATATTATATGTGTATGTGTGTCTTATTTTTAGTATTTGTTGCTAATCTACATAATATGCACTATAATCTGACCAAGTTTGACGTTGGTATACGTGGGACACTCAGAAAGTTTTGCGAAACTAAAAAAAATTGTTCTATACGTACATATATTTTTATCAAATCTTTTCAAAGTACTTTCCACCAGCCTCTATACAAAGATTCATGCGCCTAAACCAGTTTTCAAAACACTTTTTCCAGTCCGCCGCAGACACCTCGTTTACAGCCTGCTCGAACGCAGCCAGCGCATCTTCCGGCGACGAAAATTGTATCCCTTTGAGCTGATTTTTTATTTTTGGGAATAAAAAGAAGTCACACGGTGCTAGATCAGGGCTGTAAGGAGGGTGACCCAGGAGTTTGACTGGCGTGCTGTCCAGGAAGTCCCTCGTTTTGAGTGCGGTGTGCGCAGGTGCATTGTCGTGGTGGAGCAGTAGCCCGCGGAGCCCTGTGTTTGGTCGCTTGTTGCTTATAACAGAGAAAACTTCTGGCAAACATTTGGTAGTATACCATTCGGCATTAATGCTTCTTTGATCCCGTAAGGGAAATGATACCAAGTGGCCAGTCAAATTAAAAAAGCTAGCGATCAAAATCTTACCCCCGCTTCTAGATCGCTTCACTTTGGTAGGCGTTGGCTCATTTTGAAACACCCAAACAGTCGACTGGCGCTTGGTTTCTGGGTCGTATTGATAAATCCAGGACTCATCACCTGTAACGATGTCGTAAACACGCCGAGACGAGCCTGCTTCAAATTTGTTAAGCATATCACGGCACCATTCCACCCGGGCCTGCTTCTGAGCATCGGTGAGGTTGTGCGGCACCCAGCGTGATACTATCCTCCTCACGCGAAGATGGCTGTGTAGAATCTCGTGAACGCTTCCCGATCCAATCTTCAATATGTGTTGAATCTCCTGATATGTAATTCGCCTATTGTCTTGGATTAAATTTTTCACTGCTAGCACGTTTTCTTCGGTAACAGCCGTCAAAGGGCGACCGCTTCTTTCGTCATCCCCCGAAGTTGGTCGACCGCGCTTGAATTCGTTATACCAACGATACACGGTTGCCTTGGAAGGGCCTTCATCCATGAATGCCATTTGAAGTCTATCGTACGATTCATCCGGTTTCAGGCGACACTTGAAATCGTATAAAATCATAGCTCTAAAATGTTCCCGGCGCAGATCCATATTTCAGTGAGACACAATACTTTGAATTAACTCGCAAAAAATGTGGAGGGAAATTTTGAAATTGGAACTTACTTATTTTTACTTATAAATAATCATATTTTCGAAAAACATTATAACTGGCCAGTCTCCCATATATAAAAACTTTTTTTCGCAATACTTTCTGAGGGGCCTGGTATATTACCGTTTTGAAGATAGAGCAGGAACAAAAACGTTGGAAAAAAATGCATGTTTTTTGAGGTTTCTTGTATGGGGACCCCCTTTGGTTTTAGACTTTTTTTTGTTTTTAGTATTTGTCGTGATACACCTCATAGCAACACAATTTCTGAGAAAATTTCAACCGGTTACCTATTACCGTTCAAAAGATACAGCCCTGTGACAGACAGACGGACGGACGGACAGCGTAGCGACAGTAATAGGGTCCCGTTTGGCACCCTTCGGGTACGGAACCCTAAAAACGGTAGTTTAAAAAAAAAAGCGGAAAGCATTTATTCTTTTAGCCATTTCTGTGCCTTAGCAAGTAGGTATTAAATTATTCTGTCTTGATAGCCAGTAATTCATGGAACACTGACAATATGTAATAAAGTTTAAATTTGGACGTAAATAAATATTTGATTCCAAGGAAGCAAAATAAAACTATTTCAATGTTGTTCAAGATTCAGAAGTGTGAACTGTGAATTCGTGTTTTACTAATAAGCGAAGCATCGCCAAATCCTGAGGACATGGACAGTCAATGTTAATACTTATTTAAATTCCTGAATGAGTTGAATTGCTAATAAGCAAGAATTGTCGCTTTATCGTGATAATTGAACACATACATGAAGATGTCGCAATTTTATTTTAACTTAATTATGTAATTCGTTAATATCAGTTATTTTTCAGTAAATATTCGTGAGTTCTATGACCTTGTGATGTATGCTTTTAAATTAGTCGCTGAGTGAACCTTTTAGTTTACAGCTATAAGATAGGCATTTATTATTCTCTTCTATCAGATCAGATTTATAATGGTTCGATTTTTCCTTCCCTTTTCTGTGAATTCAGTTAACCGTTACGATTTAAACATTACATGAGGGGCTCGTGGCTAAGTGGCAATCGCGTGGATTGTATCATCTGCAAGGTTAAGCTACATTTGCCGCGGTCAGTCCGTGGATGGGTGACCATTTCGTTGCACAGCGAGACCCCTCCGTGACTTGGAGAGCACGTTGAATTGTCGGTCCCTGTTGGACTAACCTCCGAATGTCGGTATTACCTAGTGATTGATTTGCGGGGGTCTGATGGCAGTCGCTCAGTGTAAAATACTGATGTTCAGCCGCATCTGGTTCATTAAGACTCGGAGGTTGATATTACCATTTCAACATTAACCTATGTATAGACTTTTTTGAAGACCGCATTCGCAAACAGACGCCACCGTATTAAAAAATAAACAAAGTTTGCAAGCCCACACCTATCTGTTTGATATACCTACAGTACACACGTAGTCCACGTAGAGCACCTATAGGAACTGTATACAAGCATTATAGGCCTGTGTATTCTGACATAATAGTGTTGAATGAGCCACTATGTCCGAGGCAGCTGCGTGCTGGCCGGACGCGGCTATTCAACGGAGACGCCGCGCCAATGCAAAAGGGGGTTTATATAAAAACGGCTGTCGAATACGAGGCATGCCTTTGTGATGGACATGACTACAATAGCATAAAGTTTGCACCTGTGCTGCGATGTCCTAACTGTACACGTAACCGGAATGCAGATTTATTTGATGAATCAGTTGTCAGTCAGGACTTAGGACTACTGTTCATTCGTTACGTATTTTTGGTAATGAAAAAAGTTCTTCTGTTAGCTTTTTCCAGCCTAAAATATTCTAGAAATGAGAAACAAAGATCGACCAAATTATCAAAGGTTTTCACATGTTATTAAATATCTTAACTTTGCACATTTATTATTGTTAAACCAAATGCCGGCTGTTTCCGCCAGACACCCCGATGACCTACTTTCGTTAAATTTGGGGTCCCTACCTGCCCCTAACTTGAGACCCTCCGCAAAGGGTGGCTCAGTTCGTTGACTTCTTGTCTGAAGGTCAACGTACCCATATTCTTCTATATCTTCGTTTAGATATCTGCTTATTCTACAATTGAATCAAAATCAAATTTAGCAATTAAATAAGGAAAATTTTCTGGCAGACTAGCGATTCTTCGAGTTCCAGTAATTTCCTAAAAAAAACAGCCTATGGAGTATATAAAGTAAAAATTATGTTCGTGTAATCTCAAGTTAATATTTGCTTATAAGAAGATAACTTGGGCTTCGCCTTGCCACCCCAAAGTCAATAAATGAATACGAAATACTAGCAAAATGAACCCATTGCGTGAGATAGTAATACAGTTTGCTTTGCTTCTTTTTACAAATAAGGAATTTATGCGTAGCATTAAGAAGTTGTGTTTCCCGATAGGTAAAATCTGAAGGCATGAGTGTATAGGTTTTTGCTGGGCAAGCGTGCACTATTGTCGATCGTAGAGTGCCTAGCTAAGAGTATATAATCTGAAGGCGTGCACTATTGTCGATCGTAGAGTGCCTAGCTAAGAGTATATAATCTGAAGGCGTGCACTATTGTCGATCGTAGAGTGCCTAGCTAAGAGTATATAATCTGAAGGCGTGCACTATTGTCGATCGTAGAGTGCCTAGCTAAGAGTATATAATCTGAAGGCGTGCACTATTGTCGATCGTAGAGTGCCTAGCTAAGAGTATATAATCACTACGTTCTAGTGCCTAGTGCGAGTTTTTAACATAGTCCTACGTGACTTTTTGTGTAGACTTTCATTCATAAATCATGAATGAAAGTCGAAATGCTATCAGATTAGTGTATCGAAATGCTAGCGAATGCGTAAGTTTCAAACTCGGAATCGGCGCTCAGGTGACGTAGTGCAGCGGTCAAATGCAAGCCCATTTAGGATAAAGTAATAATAATAATAAGGCATTCGTTATTTAAATCCCTATTTGTTTAACACTTAGGTATGTAGTAGGCATGGAACATTTCATGAATAGCATGTGAAATAACATATGATATGAGGTTTCACATATCGCACGCGCTACCATCCTTCATGTAGTCTGTGAAAATCGGAAAATGTGAAATCAATCACAGATCACTCAAATATCATTGTATAGCACATTGACATCGACGCAGGTAGAGAGCGAGCGAGTAGGGTCGGAAATGCTCCAATGCCGGGTGTGTTAAAAAGGGCAAGTTATTTATGACGTTGCCGCATTGTTTTGTCGCTGTCCGAACATTACCATGACCTTGACCAGCTTATGAGAGTATTTCAAAAGTAAACTTTAAACTGAGCAACGTAAAGTATTTATTTCCTTGCGGTAATTTGTAGCACATATCAAAATTACATAATTATTTGCGAAATTGCGTTTGTTTAAGAAATAATTTTCGAAGATGAAATTAAATTTCACATTTCGCTCGACGATCTTTTGGTGCGATACATGCGATAGTGTTGTGAATAAAATTGCTATAATTTGCGACGTATGCTTGTATTATTATTATAGTTTTGTTCTTGTAAATGGGCTGGATTAGTTTTTAGTGTTTAAATAAAAAGGGGGTAAGTTGTTGTTTCGTGATTATAAATCACTAATGAGTGCATCTATACGGATTACTATTTAAAAGTCCCAGGCAAGATTGTGGCACAATGTATGTTATGTAAAAAATTCTATTCGTGAATTCATTATTTTTACATTGTCATTTCAAAAGGGTTTTTTTTTTTTTTTAATAATTGAATGTGAAATTTCACATGTGAAATCATTGTGATTAAAGTAAATAATTTCATCGAATGAAAATGAACTATAAATAGCAATCATTTCCATGCCTAGTATGTAGGTACCACAGTAAAAAAATTCATACCCTCTGGCATCGTTCCCTACTGTAAATGTGAAACAACTAGCTATAACCATCTAATAATGCGGATGCAATCAATGCAGTCATGGTTCACGGAACCTTATTTATCCAAACGTTTACCATGTCGAGCCACATAATATCTTCGCCATTCCGTACCATACGTCCCGTTGCATTGTCAATTCCCTGTAATTATGACCTAACACATCATGATCTTACTGCGTTAAATTCAATCAACAACGTCATGGTTCGCAGGAGCTGGTTCTGTATGATTCACAGGCATACTTTTGTGGACAGCGAGACTGCGTGATCTCGACTTCTAGAGTCAATATTATTAACCAAGGAGTAATAATATCATGGAGTGTAAATGTTCACGGAAATGTATTGTATCTACAGACGAACAACTACGAAAGAAAGAAAGAAAGAAAAATATTTATTTGACACAACTGAGACACATACAAAAGAAATATACATGAACAAGAAATAGATATAGTGAAGAAGTAACAAAGCGAGGAAAAAAGTAATTGACAGTCATGCGCCATGTGTGTCTCAAAATTGTGACAAATGGGTGTCCAGCTCAGCATATTGCCAGGTTATACGTCGTTACTACGAAAATCGTTGCGCATGTTCATGAGTACTCATGACAGTCATCGTTTTGTCGGCCAATCGAAGATATAAGCAGCGCTATGCCACATAAAAAATACATCATATTATGATGTATTTTTTGTTTCTGTGACTAGATGACAACGACATTTGACAAGCTACTAATCACCATTCAGGCCTAAGTTTAGTCCCAGTTGGACACCAACAATGTGGGTGAGTTTGATTCTACATAAAGGGCGCAGCCATATCGACCCAGTAGGAGTGGATGGGATGCCATCCAAAAATCTCCTACTGGGTAAAGACGTTCCTAGCAATTTCGGGAGGATCCGTTTTTAACACATTGTGGTATTTAGATACCATGCATCGGCGTGCACCCTTTAATGCACAAAATACACTCAGTACCTATATTGTATGCATTTTCGTTTGACTTCTCCATTTGTTTCGTACTCCACGTTAAAGCAGTGAGCGGTTACGGTCCATGGGCCCCGTCGGACGGTGCCGAGTGACCGCCACACCTTCGTGCCCGGTGAAGCGTGTATTAGTCTAATAGTCCCCACTTGTTGAAATGGCAATAACTTCTGACTGCTGCTTCCATGACCGAAAGATTAACTTTCGCAAGATACGTCTATTTGCTTATGTATTATAAGTATGTATTTACAAAAAAAATAAGTATATAAGTATTATATCCATTGTCTAGTACCCATAGCACAAGCTCTGCTTAGTTTGGGACTAGATGGTGCTGTGTAAAAATGTCCCAAAGATATTTATTTATTTATTTATTTATTTATGGGACAAATGATGACACACACAAAATGTAATTGAGTTTTTTTGGTTTTGGCGTTGCCTGATATGGGAACAATGCTCAATCACCCTCAAAAATATATCGGCACAGAATTAAAACAAACAGGAAAAAACACTGTTAAAAAATGTGCTACTATTAGACAATTCATCGTCCTCTGAATTGAAAACAAAAAAGTTTAATTCGAAAACATTTCCGTAAAAAGTCTAGTATTATGTAACTACGTTAATGTTATACTAATTAATGTCCAATAAAAATGTACGAGTCATTAACGGTACGTACAGCTGCCGTGTGGACTCCGCTCTGTCTCTACACTTTGTACCGTAAAACTGAAACTGTTTTAAAATAACTCGATATTGAGCAGAATAATATAAAATACACCTGATAACTAACATAAGTATGGTGTCTGTCGTAGGAACTAATAGTGGAGATTAATATGGGTCATAAATTACGGCTGGATGGCCCAGGTGTAAATGAGGACTACTTACGTTTGCAGCTGATTGATACATTTGATACGGCTGCGTAGGCTCATGACGTGTTGATTCATACTAGTTGAATACGTCAGTGATTTGTAAGGCTTATTTTTAGCTAGGTACTTAGCTTTTTCATGAAAGTAGTGGGTAAGTACTCTGAAATCTGTTTTAGAAGTTTTTAAACTTTTGCGAATTTCGCTCAGATTAAACAATGATTTGATGTTTTAGCTGAAAAATCTTTAATGTTCTCCTAATTTGGTCCCCTTTCACCTTACCATGACCATGACCTTTTTTTTCCCTGAATAATTACTTGTCAAATGAAAAGAGAAAACCTTATCCGAAAGGATAAACAAAATTGAATCCTGATTCATAACAAAGTATAAATCCTGGTCTAGTTCTTTTCCTAATAATCGTCAATCCAATTTCATCTATGTAATTCAAAATACAGATATTATTTTATTGGCAAGGATATGATACAAAAGATGTAGTGTCAAATAGTTAGGAGAGAGTTTTTAACTGTTACAGTAATTCATGAAAGCTGCAGTTATTTTGAACCAATATCTACTTGGCAATAAACTAGGATGGACAAAAACTAGTATCTACAGCTAACTATGCGCTTCTTCTAACTATGGATACTGTTATCGTAAAAAATTAGATCACAGCCCGCTATCGTTTATACTGCAATTTTTTGTTGTTATACTACCGAAAGAAAGAGCAAAATGTTCAGTGGGTAACGTTGAGCTATCAGTGTAAGCAACTTTAGTTAATTTGGGGGTTTGTGCATGTGTTTATAATGTTTCTATCTATAAACTCACCAAGAGACGTAATCACATGATTTGTTTGAAATCATCAGTTCTACCAATTTTTGACTACATATAATGCACTCCTATTGGCAAGCGCGCTCGTGGCCTTATCTGTGCGAATAAATTGAGCAGTTTCGGAACAGCCCGTAATTCATTTCTATATGGTTTAATACTCGATGAGATGCATCCACATAGCGTAGGTAATAAAGATTTATTACCTACGCTACGTTGGACACCTGATACAAGTTTTATATCTGCTTGTGAAATGTTTTATAAAAGCTGAAATTTTTTAATTGTAGAGCCAATGTAATCATTGTCATTTGTCATATCTGTTTGAGTTATAGTGTTTTGTAATATTGTAGCTAATTCTGAATAGAAAAAAATCAAGATCTGAAACCGACTGCGCACGTGAAGATCATCAGCATCACAATTAAATAGTGAAGGTCTGATCACGAGCGATGCAGAGGATTCGAAAACGAGACCTAAAACATTTTTATAATGTCGATTTTCGGCACCATTCAAGAATTTCAACAAGTTACCTGTCAATCCCGACAGCCATACCATGGTAATCGCTTTATAAAAAGTGACCCTGCAGAGGATATAAGCTGATAAAACCTAAGTTTATGCATTTAAATTACTCAGAAGATGCTTTTAAATCTGCATTGTTAAATAAACGACCTGTCATACACAGCAAGAATTACACGCCGTAAGTTAGGACCTCTATATTTTGCTTACGCCATTCCGAAAACATTTCTCCAGCCAATACTTGTTGAACCTTGGTACACACTCTTTACTCCTCGCATACCGTACTTGGCGACTGTATATAAATCCCGAGCTTATCTCTTATCACCGTGGAAGCTCGTCATTCACCGGAGCCGTTCAACTTTGTACGCTCCAGATTCGAAAGCACACGGACTTGTCGAGATAAGATAGCGTCTATGCTATAACTGTGCCGTAGTCTGCCGCACTAGGACTACTAGGTGCATTTACGTGTGACGTGAACCTAGAACTTAAGTGTGCATAAAGTTTTCTTCACTTATCTGTGTAGTTTGATTTTTGCTTTAGGTGGAGCTATGGTGGATGCTGTCTTAAGGAAACCTTTTCTACTACTTCCTACCAAACCGTGTAGTCACAGAGTAAAATAAACCTACTGAAAGTGTGATAATGGCACCCCAAAACTGCTTCTAGAATAGACTGGACAAAATCTCCAAATCGCAAAATACAAGTTCTACTTAGTTTGGAAGTCAAGAGTTCAATTTCTTGTGCCTATGTTTTATGCAATAAAGGTTTTTTTTTTTAAACAGTAACTCATCATCTTATTAAGCTGCTAGTGTGGTTTCCATAATAATAAGCTAATTAAAAATTATTTTAAGACTCAAATTGATGCCCAATATTCGCCTTATCCTAGAAAAACCGTATTCAGTGTAGAACCGACAACGCGGGAGCGTCTTACAACTAGACAGCCACCACCTTATAACCAATGTTTTAATATACTTAGCATCAAAGACACACATAATTAATAAACACAAGATAAGCCACTAAGTGGTATCCAGTGGCAGCGGTGTGGATGACAGCGGAAGAGGAACTGCATATTATGTCCCGCGGGTGTCGCCTTACAAAGCTGCCGGACATACACACTGACATACATGTTAGCTATGTGTTGGCACGCGGGCTGCATCTTGTACCGTCTCCGGGGAATTTGGGCCATCTCTTGATTTGTTTCTTTACGCTGGCTTTGAGTTCAAAACGAAAACTATGTCAAAATCACCAAACATTTCTCCTCAATCAGCACTGTAACAAAGCCTCGTCGCCCTTGTGTATCTCACACAACTGAATTTATATTTATGTGGTGAACAAGAGCGGCGTAACTATTCATCATAATTTCCAACTATTTTCGTATTGTTTTCTAATAAATTCCAAGGTGAACAATATTTTTAGTTTACGACAATCTATCGGTGCGATTTTATTGTTATTTTATAGTGGGATGAGTGGATGTTGTAGTTTATTGCTGGTCCTTGAAGCTGCATTATCTGAAATCATCTGAACACTACGTCTAGCCACTTAACATTGTCGTAAATCGCATCACATAAAAAGTTTGGATGTAATAAATTGTAGCGCGTTATGACAGCCAAGCTCTCGTTGATCTACTGCTAAAGAATTGAATTATATTTAACCGTGATGCGATGATATTTGCGGTCAACAGATAATTTTGATTTTAATTATCAATTGTTACAATTAGACGCAGTCCCTAAGTATCCTTTCGAAGTTACGTTTTTGTACAGGGTTATTTTTGATTCACCAATAACCCTTTAAGGCATCATTGTAGGTACTCATCAAATTGAACATGTATGCACTATGGGACCAACTCAAAAAAACATCCGTTCTATAGAAAATGTTACGTGTAGGTACTTGAGCAAAACGTATAAACTACGGTTTTATTTCAAGATTTTAAAGTTGGTCCCAGAGTACTGTAAAAGTTGTTCAAATTGATAACTACCTTTTTTTCCAAGGAGAAAACCTTCAAATGGCTACCAGCCTCATGGGGAAGAGGCTGGGGTGTGTGGGATTTTTACCGCACTAAAACATCCCCGGTGGCCATCTTCAGCACAATAGAGGGGGGACTCCGAGAATGGGTTATGCTACTGGTGCGCCCCTGTGCTACGTCTATAAGGCACGTCTCAGGGTAGACCTACAGTTATCCCTTAAAGGGTTATTGGTGAATTAAAAGTAGCCCTGTACACGTATATCATATTTTTCACTTTCATATCTTTTTTACAGATTCCACAATATTTGTTAGATATTTTAACTCCATCATCCGTCTGGAAATAATTGAATGTTCTGCTATTCGGCCTAAATAGCTTCGTTATTGTTACCAATATGGTTGATTTATGTAACCATATATTTCAACGTATTTATAGGATCTTAAGAAACAATGTTTACTAGAGTTTGTAGCATTTTGTGTTATATTTACAACGATTTCACAAAGATCTATGCAAACGTAAACACGCTTGAAGTAATTTCAGTTCAATTGTATACTGACAATATTGCAGAGAGTTTTTCTCAACCGCTTTACGTGATCGGTTAGTTTCTGCGTGGAAGTGGATCGAAGGCCGTGTTTTTGTCGTCGATTGCTCAACACTTATAATTTGTCTCGGATCGGTTCTCACAACGAGGACTTTATTTACCTTATTATATATTTTTCCTGTCTACCGCTGCGGTTTTCTTTTCATAGGCAATTTTTGCATCAAAGTACTAGAAGGATAGTGGTTGTAGCAATAAACTTGATTATTTTAATGAGTCAGAATGATTAATTACTTCATTATGATAATGAATCATCATCATCATCATCATCATTTCAGCCGAAAGACGTCCACTGCTGGACATAGGCCTCCCCCAAGCATCGCCATGATAATGAATATGCAGGAAAAATAGTCCTACAGGAAATATTACACCCATCGTCATATGAGTTAGCGGTATCGGTGCCAAGCTGTCGGAAGGTATAATCCATCCGTACGTGCGCAGGGCCACGTGAGGGGCCCTTACACCACTGACCCAATAAGTTTGACATCAATACATTTCCATTGTAATCGTGCTCTTTATTTACTTAGCAGTAAAAACGATCATTTGGACCTGCTACCTTAATGAAATCAAAATAAGATATCTAAGTACAACAAAATAGTACCTACGTTCATTCTTAGTTATCTGGAGGTCAATTTCTATTAATTGTTAAAATTGTTCACATTCAAATTGCAGCTGAACGAAGGCTTTTGTAAATTTTCTTATCCTACTTTTAACAATGTGACTGATTCATTTGGTTATGTATCAACATGTACACCAATATAATTCAGTATGACTACCATGTGTTTTAATTCAACACTTTTGTAATGTATTTTGGACGAGAAAATGGACAGGTTAAACATAACTTTACCCACTCATAAATAACTCAAAACATATTGAAGCAAACTCTCCCATGCTTCCAGTGGGTTGACATCAGCTTACTAATCGTGTAACCTTTCCGAGTGCTTGGCATGCGTTCACCGCGGTGAGCCGGTGTCGCACGCGGCCTGCATTCGTAAATATTGCTCGGCTGCATTTTCTGCACTGTGCACTATATTCAAACATATACAGCAGAAGGTTTACTACATAAGCATATATTTATCATCAACCCAGCCTATCGTAGTCCACTGATGGACAAGGCCTCTCTCAAGTTGCACCACAACACTCGGGTCTCTGCCTTCCGCATACAGTCCCCCCAGCCAGCTTCTTCAGGTCGTCGGTCCACTTGGCTGGGCCTACACAGCGTTTGCCGATTCGCGATCTCCACTCAAGGACTCGTCTGCTCCAGCGGCCATCGGTCCTTCGACAGACATGGCCAGCCCACTGCCACTTCTGCTTACTGATCCTACAAGCTATGTCGGTCACTCCAGGTCTTCTCCGGTTCTCGTTACGGAGAATATGTTTATGCCTCAGACGAAAAGAATAATTGGTCTGAGGTAGGTTCATGCACACGTAGGCGACGAATGGAATGTATGCTGTCCATCAATTTAATAATCTTCCCTCCCATGATCGTTACCAAATATTATTTTTCTATGGTTTTAGACTCATAAGCTGCTTAGTCGCTGAGCTAACTGGTTTCCTAAAAAGTGAACCCTGTCAAACGAATGTGCAACAGCAATGATCATAAGCTTACTATGCTGCAAAAGGAGTTAGGTAATGCAAATAATAAAATGCGAATAAAACACTAGTCATGATTCTGTGAGACCCTTGTTAGTGGATCTCACACTATCACACTATCCACTATCCTTGTTTGCGAGTTGTCACTGGACCTTCTTATTTTGCAGGCCACCTGGTGTTTTGCCATAGGACAAAGCTGAAAGTACATTTGTAATGCAGCTATTTGTACAACTTGCAGGTTTTATTGACTGCGCTTATGTACTGAATGGCAGTTAATATCTATAAGAAATCCTCACTGATTGCTGTCGGAATGTCATCCATCAGGCAACCGAGTTGATTGTTAGGAAGGTAGTGCATCTGTGAAGGTGACAGGAAGCGCTGCTCGCATCGTTGATGTCACGATTCCGTTGGAAACGTCAGGGCTTCTGCATACAATAGCATAGCTTTACTAACACAGGTAACTACAGGGTGGCCAATTAAGAACTATATAACTTATTTTATAAAATTCAATACCAGATATTTTTTCTAAACTACTTTATTTAGGCTTGGCAATACGTAAGGAATTAAATGGTAGTTGGAAGAAACCGTAAGAAACTTTGTATCCCTAGCAAAGTTATGAAATTGGTCAAATCAAGCATGCTGAATTATCACCAAGATCACTCAGTAATACGACCTTGGGCCGAGGTCATAAGCGGTAGTAATCTAATTAGTTCCGGACTTTCAGAGAATTTGTGACTATTTCGCTTTGAAGAGTCTCCTGCTAGCCGCCCGTGACGTGACTAACGCGATAAATACCTAACTCTTTCCTACAAAGTGATCATCAAAATCTACTCGTAACATTTTTATAACCTCCTAAATCATAAAGTTAGTTCAAAGATTTCAACACTGATAAATGCTAAATCTTTTTTGCTTGAAGGTTCTTCTTCACAAATATTATTACAATTTTCGTTGCTTGCGTTGTTCGTTGTTTTAATATTAAAACGGAGTTATTTATGGGTCCCTTTGAAAGGCAACTTTTCCACGTAGCCAGAGTCCAACCATGGGACACTCGCTGAGGCAGGTTAGGAGTCAAGTGCGTCACTGCTCGACGGTAAACCTACATCACAGTTTAACGATATAAATAGTAAAATGGTGCCTACATGGTAAAGCGTACGCGTTGGCCAAAAATACTGAAAAGACTTCAGACCAAAGACATTTGCATACTGATTACCTAACTTTATGCTTCAGACGTTGTCTCTTGTTTGAGATTCAGATAAATAAATAACGCTCTCAATGTTCTTTCGTCCACCAGTAACGTGTATCGCGAGTGCGGTCCCGCGTGCGATGGTATGTAGTGCGCCGCGCGCCTGGCTGTGCGCCGGCGCCGCGCTGGCGTTGCTGCCGCTGCTGGGCGGCCCGGTCGCCGCCGATGTCATCTTCAGGGTACCTGAAGTACTGGTGAACCATGTTTTATTACATTTCTTACATCTTAAGTTATAATTAACATAACACAGTCAGTATATTCCTGTCCCATTACTGCTCGGCACATGTCTCTTCTCAAATGAGGTTCAGGCCTTAGTGCACCACACTGGACCATTATATAATATTATTATTAGAGACTGGATCCTGCAACACAGGGTATCCTAGTGTGGGATCCAGTGTCACATTTATGTGTAACCATGTTTTCTTGAAGAATAAATAAATACTTTTATTGCGGGTCGGTGGACTTCACACAACATCATGAACTTTATGGAGCGATATTTTCCTTCACCGTTAACGCAAGTGATACCTAAATGAATTTTAATGCGAAGCATCATTCATCATCCTTCGAGCCTTTTTCCAATTATATTGGGGTCGGCTTCCAGTCTAACCAGATGCAGCTGAACATCAGTATTTTACACGAAGCGACTGCCATCAGACCCCCGCAACACAGTTACTGGGTAATACTGACATTCGGAGGTTAGACCAGTTGTCAGACTTTCAGGCTTCTGACTACCCGTAACGACTGCCATAGATATTCGTATGACAACCGGGACCGACAGCTTAACGTGCTCTCCGAGGCACGGAGGGGTCTCTAATGGCCTATAATGACGGGGTCTATAATGACGCTCCTTAGGCGTTTTCCGGGCACACTTGGGACATCACCACAAATCAAAGGTCGTGTAATGCAGACGACTGACTCCCCACAGTCTATCGTTCGCTGGCCTCTGATAGGGCGGTATCAGTTCGGCGTAAAGCCGCCTGCGCCGACCCATCCTCTTGTGGCGGATTGGATCAGCGAAGGAGTCTTCTTCCCTGACCCGCTCCGCCACTTCCTTCTGCGAGATAACCTCCTCACAGAAGGATGCGACCGCCTCCCACGCCTCCACACTGTCAGCCATGACCTTGGCCACAGCCGGCAGCGAGAGGTCTCCCCCGTTTGCTGTAGTGAGAGCACGGCGCCGCACCACCCAAGCAGGACAGTATGCAAGGGTATGAAGGGCCGTGCCCTCACTACAGCCGCACTGATGGGTTACATTATTATTAGTTGATTTACATGCCATGAATTATGTCACCATCGGCTAGCTCTAGTTGTAACGGACTTTCTCTCCTAATGCAATGTGTACGTGGGCAGGTGCGTCACGCGGCGGCGTCGAGGCCGGTGGGCACGGGCGGCGGCGAGGGCCCCCGCGCCAACTCCTCGCGCGGGGGCTCCGGCGACGCGCTGCTGGAGCTGCGCTACGAGGAGTACTTCGTGGAGCACGACGTGTCCACAGCCAGCGCGCGCCGCGCCGCCAGCCAACTCAACGTCAACGACGGTCAGTCACCATCAACATTATATTCTATTGCTACAGGACTTTCCAACCAATAAGTACTCTCAAGGCAGCACGTTGTTCCAGTGGATTGGAAATTGAGTCAAGCCCGTTGGTAAGTGATGGTGATTTGATGGGATGGTTAGATGGACCTAGTGGTTGGACCAGGCTTATTGTTAGCTACCATCGGTAGCTCTTTTAAAGGTCAGTGGAAAACTTCCTACCAATATTGCTTTGTGAAAAATGGCCTTCAATAATGTTTTAATATTATAATTGTTGTTATAGGCCCCTTTTAGATCTTATGGTAGAATCCTTTGTTTGTACACCTTTAACGGCCAAAATTAATATCCAATCTATCCACGATTTACCCTACTAGAGATATCAATTTGACATATTTTGTATGGAGCTTATGTCAAATTCCTATCTCTAGGAGGGTAAATCGTGGATAGATTGGATATTAATTTTGGCCGTAAGTCCATAAAAGACAGTGACATAGATATTTTGAAAAGTTTAGATTTACACCTTAAAATCTACAAAATGCCATGGCAATAATCTCTGAAGTACATACTAGTACTACATCCAAATCTCTCAACTGCACGTAATTCGCTGAGCTCGTCCTACACTTCCATACGAGTGAAGTAAGTGACGCAACACCAATTGCTTGAGTTACTCTAATTAAACACCATCAAGCCGGCTCGCGAATTGGAACAACATTCAAGGATGCGGGATTAAAAACATGCCCCTGAGAGGTCATGCCAGCAGATTTTATGATCACGTTGAATATTCCACGTATTCATTAAAAGTTTTAGGGGCTTCGCCAACCAGCTAATTACGACGTAGTTGATGCGAACTTTTTATAGGTAACTAACTTTTAATGAGAGCGAAAAAGTAAGAAATTGACCTCTCTTGATTTACGTAATCAACTTTTTAATGAACACATTGCTGAATAGGGACCAAGTAATAAGGTTTGAAACATGCAAAATTGTTTTTACTAAGTGTGACAAAACAATTAGTATACAGGGTCGCCAGATATAGATGAAGATTTCTCAGGAAGTTATTATAGAATTGTTGATTGTTTGATTAGGGTTTTGTATAAATACAGTTTAACTTTGTCCGTTATTAAAATGATATTTTACTAGAAAACATCCATAATCTTCTGAGAAAACTTCATTTATATCTCTCTACCCTGTATACCAATTGCTTTGTTAGACTGTACAGTCGACTATGCCACAGCTAGACTAGTAACTTTGAGCTTACTCGTGCGATACCTTGCCAAAAATTAATACCCACGGTTGATGTGTTTATAAAACAAAAAATACAATGTAATTTTTATCTTTCTATAAAGATCTCGATAGACAGAGACTGGGTGTAGATGAAGGCTATCTATCAAGCTTATACAGGATCCGATCTAGACTTCACAAAAGCTTAGGCGTTTCCATTATCCAATAGAAGACAATGAGTAAGCGTGGTTCCAACTACTCCACACTGGAAGTAAGGTTATTTATAAAACTGACTTCTTTAATTGATACGTTTGATATGCTCAAATATTTAATTGGTAGTAAACTCGCTGATGAATTGAGTCTATCGGCAATTCAATTGATATTTATTGGATTGTGAATTTTATTGTTACCTCCTTAGCGTGTATTTTTGATTAAGCTGAGCTAGTTAACTCCTTCAGCACACTTTACTTATAACTTTTAAGGCAATCCTTTCCTTATCTCCAAATTGGATTGGATAAATCTACCAGATATTCTAATTTTGGATGTAATTAAGGTACCTATATTTAATTTTGTAATTAGTGGTAGTTGAGAATGATTGCAAACTCTACTCTCATTTCCCTTTGAAGGTGTATTCAATTCAACTCCCAAGTTGCGTCACAACACTCGGTCCTCTGACTTCCGCATCCAGTCCCCCCCAGCCAGCGGCCATCGGTCCTTCGACAGACATGGCCAGCCCACTGCCACTTCAGCTTACTGATCCTACAAGCTATGTCGGTCACTCCGGTTCTTGTCCGGATCTCGTTACAAAGAAAACTCCTTTTCAAAGAAACTCCAAGCATAGCTCGCTCCATAGCTCACTGATTGACTTTGTATTTGTGGACTAGCCCAACTGTCAGTGTCCACGTCTCGGCACCGTACGTCATGACAGGCAGGACGCACTGATTGAAGACCTTTGTCTTCAAACTTTGCGGTATACGCGACGAGAAGACTCTGCGAAGTTTGCCAAGCAAAAGTTTGTTTGAAGTTTGGGAGAGGCCTATGTCCAGCAGTGGACTGCGATAGGCTGAGTTGATGATGATGATGATGTGTATTCAACTACAAACAGTACCATTCGGACGCATTCAGAAGCATGTGTCTAATGTAACAACAACAGTATAATTCAACTAAAAGTATGAAACAGTAAACTAATGAAATCCTCGAGGTACTCCATAGTGTGTATTGTGTACTTACGTAAAGTTAATGCCCTCACGAGGCGCCAACAATGCGCCATCATAACACGTAGTGGCGACCATTAGTCGAAGATGATACGTCATTAACGCCACATCTGATACCCGAGGACATGCACGCCTGCTATTGTAAAACCTAGGTACCTACGTGAGTACGTGTGTGCTCAGAGCATTTTTCTTTGCAATTATATGACATAGAGCCAGTTGAAGTAGCTATTTTATAGTCTCTATCACAAGTTGGTCAGGTATAGATATACCCGTGTGTTGACTTACGGCCAAAATTAATATCCAATCTATCCACGATTTACCCTACTAGAGATAGATATTTGACATATTTTGTATGGAACTAGCACATAGCACAGCACATAGCATGCATACATAGCATGTAGCACATTACTACCCAACCATATTAGAGACACATACACCCCACTCCACACACACACTACTCTCTCAACATACACACATATAACCCCACACTCATGCACACCCACCCACATACACCCCCCCACACACAGATACTCTCACCCACATACGCATATGAAACATAATTTTAATTTAATTTAATTTTTCGTCAACTTTAACATGTAATTACCTATTTTGGATTGCCATGAAAAACTGCAAAAAATTTATTGTTATAATGTACTCACATTGGGGATAGGGACTGGTATCTTTAACACAGGTTACTTCGTAATCTAGCTAAGATGCCAGTTGCGATCCATATTGTAATCGTAAAACCAAAAATCACTGCCATGAATTTTATTTGTGTTAGCCTAAGGTTTTATATTACTGTGTGTATTAATAAATAAATAAAATAAATAAAAATAAATAAATAAACTTATGTCAAATTCCTATCTCTAGTAGGGCAAATCGTGGATAGATTGGATATTAATTTTGGCCGTAAAACTTTATTTAAGGTTAAATCAAATTATGTGGCGAAACTTTACCGATACAATTGTTAGTGATAACAGGATGCGTTATCAAAAGTTTATACGTATTGGAAATTAAAAGCTTTCTTAATACACGCTCAGAGGCGGTAGGCGGACGTACAGTTTTTTTGATAAATAATAAATTATTAAACATGATGACGCTAAGTTTTGTCGACTAATTAAATAAAAAAAATATAGAAATATTGCTACCGACTGCATCTAGAAAAACTAGCTGTTTATCTGTTAGCTGTTTTAGCGGTTTGATGTGCATTAGTATTAATCAAGACTGACTATGTCATCTCAAAGATTTGTAGTTTTAATTTAACTTTTCAGCTGATAAGTCATCACACATATTATAATTTGCTTTTACCATTTCCTATTCCTACACAATATGTAATGTAATGTCAATGTTAAGTAAGGCGATTGAAATCTACAACATAATATAAATAAACTCATTGAAATCTATTTTATAGCGATCTATAAAATGAATGATCTATGAATGAGACAGTAGTATCGTATAATAGTGTTGTCGGCGACTAATTAGTTGCTCGACAATTAGTCGACTGTAATCCACATGGATGGATACTATGTTATCACGAAGCCAAGGTTGGAGAATTAAGTTTAAAGTGCATCATCATATCTTAATAAATAAATAAATAAATAAAAATAATTATTTTATATTATATTATTATTATATATTTTTATTGTAACAGGCATACACCCATAAAATCATTAAATCACATACAATTTTATTTAACAAACAAAATATAGTGATATAGTGATAATGATTGGTAATTAAAGTTGCACTATGAATATGACATTTTACTCCCGAGATTAAATATTGCTTGTAGCTTGCCATCTACAGGGGAAACTGAATTAGTTTGATAAAGGCTAATAAATAAGCTTAATAACTGCATCGAAATCATAAGCTTGCGTATACAATCTTTTATATTTTTCCTGGTAACCCTGGTAGTAAGTCAGATCGAACGATTTTCGCATTTTTTACTGTGGTATTGGTATAATATATTTATATAATATTTATCGACCGTTTGATGTTCGAAGAATCCATCAAAAATATTAAACATTCTAATGCATCTATGCAAGATCTAAAAATGTATACCGACAATCTGCTGCTCTTCAAATATCTGGACAGGTCTTTGTCTAGACTTTTATTTCATCTTTTTGATTTCGTTTCTATTTTTATGTTTTAGCCTTAGAGTACAGTTTTAACTGTGTTATTTGCTCACCGCCTCAGAATATCCAAAAAACTAAATCTTCGAACCAAATTTGTTTCAAGGAATTCTTTAGTATTATTTTCTAATAGTAGTGTGAAAGAGCTCGTCCGGGGACGTACTACCACCGTACCTACTTCAGCCGCCAAATAGTGATGCTTGCATTGCTGTGTTTCGGTCTGAAGGGTACGGGTGCCGGTGAAATTATAATCACATGAGACTTTCCATCTTCATGTCTCAGTTTGGCGAACACGACTTGCGGACTATTTAAGCAACAGCCTAGGTGGTATTGCAGTTGTTATGGGCAAAGGTAACCGCTTCACATTAGGTGGGCCTTTGGCTTTATTGTGTGTATATGTTGTATGTTTAAATTGTGTATACCCACCACCTTTTTTTGACAACGTCTGTGTTCTAGTGGTTTTAGTGTCGGACTGCTAATCACGAGGTCGTGGGTTCGATTCCCACAGGACACAAATATTTGCGTGATGAACATGAGTGTTTGTGTTGGTCTGGGTGTTTCTTATGTATTATAAGTATGTTTTTACAAGGAAAAAGTACATAAGTATAATATCCATTATCTATACCTATATAGTATAAGCTCTGTTTAGTTTGGGACTAGATGATGCTGTGTAAAATGTCCCAATTTTTTTGTTAAATCTTAATCTAGTATATTATTACAGCTGTGACGTTTTTCCACAACTAAATATACCTAATTATCTAGTTTTTAATCACATATTTCATACACTTGCACATCACGGTACAAATTACGGATGAGGCGAAGGCCTCTGGGCGTGCTCTGTCTCCGTAATCACAACCCTGGCAAGGTCCAGGGGCGGGGACCCGATCTGTCACAGCATTGTCCACTGCTACTGTGTATGTCAATGTTACACTACACACGATACACCGGTAAACAGGTGTTTTGATGTCACATGCATTTACAGATTTCTTTGAAGTGTGTATGTATGTGTGTGGGGCTCCCACCCACTAAAAACTCCGCCGTGTGCCTACTTTTGCCTTGGGTGGATGGGCCACTTGCCCACTTCCACTGCTGGACAGAGGTCTCCTAGCAAAAGCTCCTCCAAGCAATGCCATAACGACCGGTCCTACGCTTCCCTCATCAGCGGATTCCCGCGACCTTCACCACGTTGGTCCACCTTATTACAAAAACTTGTTTAAAACGGGTCTAACGTCAAACTCCATTCACAAAAAATTTAATACTAATTTTATAATAAGGTTTTATAATAAGGTGGTTGAAGTTTGAGCCTACTGCACGACGATAAACCTGAACTACCGACCGACTAACCGAGTTCATAGGCCCGCCCAAACGATCTATTGAGCAATGAATGCTATTCTGTCACAGCATACATATTGTTACATTAATCCCGATTAAGACTCACGAAGGAAGACTTATCAATACTTGATACTCCGTGGTTGCTAGCTATGCGCATATTACTGATCGGTCACAGTCCATTGGTCAAATCTAATAAGGTTTTTGTACCCGATCAGCCTTCGATTTGTCACCGTCACTCCTCTCTATAGTAATATGACCTTCGTGTGTCTTTTATTCTGAAGTCTCCATGAAAACTGCTTCTGTGTTGTTTCTACAATACGAGAAATGGATATTGATACATAACTTTTTATGTCATTATTTCTTATTAGTTAATCGATTTATAAGTATTACAAGTAAAATGTACGATTCGGTTACCCATTCGTACAAAGTTATAACTGTGTCTACTAAACAGGAGGCATTATCACGATCTACGTTATGTGATTAATGGCAACTCATAACATAATGACGAAGTGTGGGTGTACTATAATACACCTCTGCCTACCCCTTCGGAGAATACAAGCGATGTTATGTGAGTACTTTATGTACGTGGGACACTCAGAAAGTTTTGCGAAACTAAAAAAAATTGTTCTATACGTACATATATTTTTATCAAATCTTTTCAAAGTACTTTCCACCAGCCTCTATACAAAGATTCATGCGCCTAAACCAGTTTTCAAAACACTTTTTCCAGTCCGCCGCAGACACCTCGTTTACAGCCTGCTCGAACGCAGCCAGCGCATCTTCCGGCGACGAAAATTGTATCCCTTTGAGCTGATTTTTTATTTTTGGGAATAAAAAGAAGTCACACGGTGCTAGATCAGGGCTGTAAGGAGGGTGACCCAGGAGTTTGACTGGCGTGCTGTCCAGGAAGTCCCTCGTTTTGAGTGCGGTGTGCGCAGGTGCATTGTCGTGGTGGAGCAGTAGCCCGCGGAGCCCTGTGTTTGGTCGCTTGTTGCTTATAACAGAGAAAACTTCTGGCAAACATTTGGTAGTATACCATTCGGCATTAATGCTTCTTTGATCCCGTAAGGGAATTGATAAAAAGTGGCCAGTCAAATTAAAAAAGCTAGCGATCAAAATCTTACCCCCGCTTCTAGATCGCTTCACTTTGGTAGGCGTTGGCTCATTTTGAAACACCCAAACAGTCGACTGGCGCTTGGTTTCTGGGTCGTATTGATAAATCCAGGACTCATCACCTGTAACGATGTCGTAAACACGCCGAGACGAGCCTGCTTCAAATTTGTTAAGCATATCACGGCACCATTCCACCCGGGCCTGCTTCTGAGCATCGGTGAGGTTGTGCGGCACCCAGCGTGATACTATCCTCCTCACGCGAAGATGGCTGTGTAGAATCTCGTGAACGCTTCCCGATCCAATCTTCAATATGTGTTGAATCTCCTGATATGTAATTCGCCTATTGTCTTGGATTAAATTTTTCACTGCTAGCACGTTTTCTTCGGTAACAGCCGTCAAAGGGCGACCGCTTCTTTCGTCATCCCCCAAAGTTGGTCGACCGCGCTTGAATTCGTTATACCAACGATACACGGTTGCCTTGGAAGGGCCTTCATCCATGAATGCCATTTGAAGTCTATCGTACGATTCATCCGGTTTCAGGCGACACTTGAAATCGTATAAAATCATAGCTCTAAAATGTTCCCGGCGCAGATCCATATTTCAGTGAGACACAATACTTTGAATTAACTCGCAAAAAATGTGGAGGGAAATTTTGAAATTGGAACTTACTTATTTTTACTTATAAATAATCATATTTTCGAAAAACATTATAACTGGCCAGTCTCCCATATATAAAAACTTTTTTTCGCAATACTTTCTGAGGGGCCTGGTATATCCCTTTAAAAAAAGCGATCAGGTGCAAGTCGAGCTCGCGCTATCAGGGTTCCGTACCAGAATTTTATCATCGCGTTTACATAATTGTTGCACATGACAGAAATACAAGTAAACTCATACGCGTGACCAGAGAAATTGCTGATATATCACAATATTATGTATATTTTCATCATCAAATGTTTTATTTTCAGTCATTAATTTTATCATGTAGAATCGAATGCATAGCAATCTAAACTTTTCCAGTATAAGTTCACCTGCACTAAAAGATAAACATTGTACAAAGGGGGACCAACTTTAATAAGTCTTCTTTAAGTGCTTATCTAATTAAGAATTATCAATTTCTTTATTTGTGCTACAAGACCTTCCTTCATGTCAAAGTTTGATATCCTAGGTGAACGGGAAGTACCTAATAGGTTTTGATGAGTCAGTGACCTAAAATCTTTGAAAGGCCGTAACATTTTATTGATTTAAGCTAGAAACAGCTAGAAACTTGATCTTTTTACAAGACTGTTGAACAATAGATGTTAGTATTTGATATTAACTTCAGTTCGATACCTTCAGCCGTTCTCAATAATAACGGGAATTAGTAGTTGGACGTACGGACAGACAGACAGACGGACGGACAACAAACTGATCCTATGAGGGTTTCGTTTGTTCCATTTGAGGTATCGAACTCTAAAAAACTAGATCTAAGTACTGGGATTTCCAATTAATGACTGCGAAATGCAGCTTCCTTTGTCATAAATAGTGCACGTTGCGACGTCGTCTCCTCTTCCCGGACGGCATGCAGGCAGGAGGGCAGCAGGTAGGGTGTCTAGGGCTAGACTTGCGTAGGGTAATAAATCAATATGGCTGGCCTAACTGCACATGCGTCAACTTGATGAACTGGCCGATACACTCCACCGCTGCACCGCCGGCCGGCTAGCTGCACGCAGATACGCAGGTAACTCGATACACTCCACCGCTGCACCGCCGGCCGGCTAGCTGCACGCAGATACGCAGGTAACTCGATACACTCCACCGCTGCACCGCCGGCCGGCTAGCTGCACGCAGATACGCAGGTAACTCGATACACTCCACCGCTGCACCGCCGGCTGGCTAGCTGCACGCAGATACGCAGGTAACTCGATACACTCCACCGCTGCACCGCCGGCCGGCTAGCTGCACGCAGATACGCAGGTAACTCAATACACTCCACCGCTGCACCGCCGGCCGGCTAGCTGCACGCAGATACGCAGGTAACTCGATACACTCCACCGCTGCACCGCCGGCCGGCTAGCTGCACGCAGATACGCAGGTAACTCGATACACTCCACCGCTGCACCGCCGGCCGGCTAGCTGCACGCAGATACGCAGGTAACTCGATACACTCCACCGCTGCACCGCCGGCCGGCTAGCTGCACGCAGATACGCAGGTAACTCGATACACTCCACCGCTGCACCGCCGGCCGGCTAGCTGCACGCAGATACGCAGGTAACTCGATACACTCCACCGCTGCACCGCCGGCCGGCTAGCTGCACGCAGATACGCAGGTAACTCGATACACTCCACCGCTGCACCGCCGGCCGGCTAGCTGCACGCAGATACGCAGGTAACTCGATACACTCCACCGCTGCACCGCCGGCCGGCTAGCTGCACGCAGATACGCAGGTAACTCGATACACTCCACCGCTGCACCGCCGGCCGGCTAGCTGCACGCAGATACGCAGGTAACTCGATACACTCCACCGCTGCACCGCCGGCCGGCTAGCTGCACGCAGATACGCAGGTAACTCGATACACTCCACCGCTGCACCGCCGGCCGGCTAGCTGCACGCAGATACGCAGGTAACTCGATACACTCCACCGCTGCACCGCCGGCCGGCTAGCTGCACGCAGATACGCAGGTAACTCGATACACTCCACCGCTGCACCGCCGGCCGGCTAGCTGCACGCAGATACGCAGGTAACTCGATACACTCCACCGCTGCACCGCCGGCCGGCTAGCTGCACGCAGATACGCAGGTAACTCGATACACTCCACCGCTGCACCGCCGGCCGGCTAGCTGCACGCAGATACGCAGGTAACTCGATACACTCCACCGCTGCACCGCCGGCCGGCTAGCTGCACGCAGATACGCAGGTAACTCGATACACTCCACCGCTGCACCGCCGGCCGGCTAGCTGCACGCAGATACGCAGGTAACTCGATACACTCCACCGCTGCACCGCCGGCCGGCTAGCTGCACGCAGATACGCAGGTAACTCGATACACTCCACCGCTGCACCGCCGGCCGGCTAGCTGCACGCAGATACGCAGGTAACTCGATACACTTCACCGCTGCACCGCCGGCCGGCTAGCTGCACGCAGATACGCAGGTAACTCGATACACTCCACCGCTACACCGCCGGCCGGCTAGCTGCACGCAGATACGCAGGTAACTCGATACACTCCACCGCTGCACCGCCGGCCGGCTAGCTGCACGCAGATACGCAGGTAACTCGATACACTCCACCGCTGCACCGCCGGCCGGCTAGCTGCACGCAGATACGCAGGTAACTCGATACACTCCACCGCTGCACCGCCGGCCGGCTAGCTGCACGCAGATACGCAGGTAACTCGATACACTCCACCGCTGCACCGCCGGCCGGCTAGCTGCACGCAGATACGCAGGTAACTCGATACACTCCACCGCTGCACCGCCGGCCGGCTAGCTGCACGCAGATACGCAGGTAACTCAATACAATGTTTATCCCTTAACTCTTCAGAATCTCCTTCAATTAAGTTATTCTATAATGTATTTTTTTATAATTGAGTAGATTCAATCATTTGTATTGAATTAGTTCTAATTCCTGGGACTTCATAATTTTAGTCCTCGGGTGTAGCGGCCCCACCCTTTTTCTCATTCCTCAAGTCATTATACAAAACTACCGTTGTACTATCGTGTAACAACAGTCTTCCCTAACGTAATATCTTTTGAACATCAATACGATTAAATTAATGATAGTGCTATGAATATGACTCGAATAAAAGGATTGCCAAACAAAGAAAATGTCGGCATCAATATTGTTATATAATCATAGTCTGGCATGTCCTAGGACGACAGTAAGCATCGCACAGGAAGGTCGCATGACTAATCTTGGTCGTATACAAATTCATTATCGCATTTAAGCGCACTCTCACGTTCGCGTAAGGGTACATCCCCATCTAGCTGAACCGTATGATAGTACAGCACTACGGTGGCAAACGAATGATTTTACTATATTAGGGACGGTTCACAACAAACGTATATTAAGCTGCTGACTATACGCTGTAGTATACCTACGTCAAGTTGAAAATTATGAAAAAATTGCAAATCACGTAGCGCTAGTTCACATTCAGCGGTTGACTGTGAGCGAGCTTTCCGTTTGGTGACAAAAATCCCTTAAACATAAAAAAATCCCATGTCACAGAATATCTAATAGTACTAACGTACAGTCGACTGCATGACAGTGGTAACACCTCAATTCGAAAAACGCCCATACTGCTTACGAAATAAAGATGCTGCTAATGTCAAAGTGTTACCACCGACGTGCGGTCGACCGTACCCACGTCCCAGTGGCGGCCGGCACAAGGCCAATTTATTTGTAAAATATCAGTTGGTTTAAAAAGCAGCTTTGTAAATATGCTTAATAATTAAATAATTAGGTACTGTTATTATTCAATAGAAGAATTTTTAAATGCCCAATTAATTTAATAATATTATGATTAGTGACCAAGAATACCATTTACATTTTTTATTTTATAACACCATTACATTTCATTATTATGTGACATTTCGAATTGTATAATTAAATATTTTTTTACTAGCATATTGATTCAAATTTCTCATTTAGATTTTAAATACACATTTGTACGCCTGCTGGCATAACATAGCGGACTCTTTATTGTATTTAAGAACTTTATATTATTTTTTGTACCTATGTTACACAAATGAATAAATGACTTATGACTTACTTAGACTCTAAGTTTTTTAACTTTTGCTGCGTAGCGCTAACTTCAGAACGATCATGAATATTGACGGAGCGTACAATACGTGTCGTGACCCCTAGACAGAAAAAAAATGCTGCCACGTGTAAGTAAATAGATTAATACTCTAAGTCTTAGAATATCACAACTCTATTAACAACAGCGTACTCTAAAATGATGTTACTGCACAGGTATACGCCGCTTGTTCAGGAGCTTACAGCGTATAGGAAGCGTATCGCAATACCGTACTCGATCTTGGTTTGGGCGTGGTGTGGCACCACCCTAAGCCCATAACCATTGTTCGCCCGTGACGTGGCGTTTGATTTGCATTCAGCATGCAAATCTATTGTCATGTGAACTAATAAATAGTTCGTTTATAAATCTCTGTTTAGTACTTTTACGAGGCTTTTTGTCTACCGCGTATTCATTTACCAAAGAGGTTAGGTGGTTTTTCGTGAAGCAAGCAGCAACATGTCTGTCGAAGGACCGATGGCCGCTGGAGCAGACGAGTCCTTGAGTGGAGACCGCGAATCGGCAAACGCAGCGTAGGGCGCCCCCCTGCCAGGTGGACCGACGACCTAAAGAGCGTGGCCGGGGGGGACTGGATGCGGAAGGCAGAGGATCGAGCGTTGTGGCGCAACTTGGGAGAGGCCTATGTCCAGCAGTGGACTGCGATAGGCTGAGTTGATTGAGCAGCAACAACCCAATTGAATTAATTAAAATAATCTGTCGTAAGCTTTTATGATAACTTGCAGGTTACACTGCAGTGCAAGACTGATAGTGTGGTAGTCATCAATCCGATAGCTAAGCGTGATGACGATGACGTACTGTGGAGGATGCCTACATACGTCTAACCTAGCGATAACAGCGCAGGCTGGAACTGTAGGCTTGTGTGTATAAGCCTGTAGGTTTCACAGTAGGTGCAGCTTGTACTTATACATACTGGGAAGGAAGGTCCTCGAGTGGCGATTTACTAATTCATGAACTTAGTCTATCACAGTCCACTGCTGGACATAGGCTTCTCCCAAGTTGCATCACAACACACGGTCCTCTGCCTTCCGTATCCAGTTACCCACAGCCACTTTCATCAGCTCGTCGCTCCACCTGACTGGGGAGTGCCCTACGCTGCGTTTGCCGTTCGCCACTCAAGGACTTGTCTGTTCCAACGGCTAATTTACTTATTCATTTACAACAAACCAGATAGATGTCATATAGATGGGCCCAAAACCGTCCAAAATGGGAGTTTGTGTTTATGTTCAGGAATTGAATGAAAAAGGGTTAAAATGATGTATGCTACAGTGTACTGAAAAAGAAACGTGTCTGTATTTTGGCAGTGCCAGCCAGCCGGCCGGGCTGCGGCAGCTGCAGCCAGCGCGAGCTGGAGTACTGCGAGACGCGCGTGCTGGCCGACCACTGCTGCTGCGAGCGGCGCTTCGTGGCCGAGCCCTTCCCCTGGCTGCCGCACACGTGCTACCTGGGCGCGCGCCGCTGCCGCCCGCTGGCGCCCGACTGCGCGCAGTACGCGCGCCTGCGCGACTGCTGCTGCTACAGGAAGCTCGCCGAGCGATGTGAGTGCTACCAACACCCTTCCATACTCCATGCCAGACACATGATGGCTTCAACTCAGCTACATGCATTTATCAATGCTTCTTTTGAATATTGTTTCATCATCATTTCAGCCGAAAGACGTCCACTGCTGGACACAGGCCTCCTCCAAAGAGAATTGCCATAATCGCTACGCTTGGCAGGCGAGACGACCGCAGTTTGTTGGTTAAATAATCAGAGAACGCTGCTGCCCATCCTATGGTGAATCCCTTAGTCGCCTTTTACGATGGCCATGAGAAGAGATAGGGTGGTGCAATTCTTTATGTCCAGCACCGCACGGAACAGGCCGCATAGGTTATCAATTTATGGTACTGGAGAACAACTGATACTGGCCGGCAGCAGCTGCCTCGCAGTGCTTTTTTCTTTCTTAAAGTGTCATTGTAGTCATCAGTAAGAACAACTTTTACAACGGAACCAATACAGAAATCGCGATAGAGCAGCAGCTTCTTTTTCGCGATTTCAGGGTTGCTCCTGTAGTAAAAGTTCATAATGATGAGTACAATGAGCCCTTAACAGTTTTCAGTTATTTTAATTACACCTTGTCGGGATGTACCAAGTTGATATAAAATCACATTGTATGCCTAGTTGTTTGTATGTGGTATATTTCCTACTTCTTAACTCAAGGAATTTCGAGAGGTAACAGAAGAGCTAGCTTAGCGCATAGCGCTGCTGTGTCAGCGTTGGAGACAGTTGAGTGATGGTGATCTGTGGTGTCGGCAGGGAAGGGCATCCTGTCCAAGTCCACACGAGTGGGAGTGAGCGGCGCGTCGCTGCTGCTGCTGTCCATGCTGCTGTTCGTGGCGTGCCTGTGACGTCAGCTGGCGCCGCGCGCCCCCCCGCCCGCGCTCGTCTGAACACGCACACACACACGCTTGACGCCACCACGTCATTGTGTTGCCATGGGAATGGATAAACACACAAGTAAGCGAACCGATGCACCGCAACAAACTATAAAAATAAAAACTATTGGCTTATTAAAGAATGTGAATATTAAAATCTTTGCACAAAAGTACAGTTTTTATAAACTTGTAAAATATTTTTCAGTTAATTTATTTGATACTCTGTATAAATAATTAAAATAGATACATATACATAGGTAATCATGTTGTAAATGAGTAAAATAATGTTTAAAGGAAAATTATTATGTAACTAAACGTAACAAGGTCTATTACTATAGTATCTCTATTCTGCTTGAGTTCAAATGTAATAAACAATATGTAGGATAGTAAATGGTAATTTATTGTGATTGATTTGGAAAGATCCAAAGATAATGTTATAGTTTATACCCTAGTATTTAAGTAAGTAAAACTATTTTGTTCTTCTTAAAAATTCTTCTTTGTAAGTACAAAGATTTTTTTGTGAATTTATTAGAATTGGCTTGGAAGATCCAAAGATAATGTAGGAGTAGGTAGGTTTTTAAGTATTATGTATAGTCATCGTAAGATTTAAAACTGTTTACATGTGTCCCATTTGACTTGAAGTTCTGACCCTAACTCTCAGCTTAGGTACACACGGCTACACATCAAGCTGTACATAACCAGTATAGGCTGACCTCGCGTTGTAAGGAAAACCTATACAATGTGAGGTCAGCTTATACTGGAAATTACAGCTTGATGTGTAGCCGTGTGTACTGATAACTAGACGAAAAAAAAGTCACCGAGATGAAAGTCATTCGAGAACAATACAATATTTAACCAGCACCAGTATGCTCTTCAGTGGAAACAAATATATATTTTCCTATTTGTATATATGACTAGACCTTTTACTGTATACCTTGTAAAAGGACTAGACGCGGCTTTTGCTATTTCAAAAAGTCATAAAACAAAAAAAAGTCTTGTTGCCGAATTGTGGAACTCACTTGTGATCGCAATCATGTTGATTTCAATGTTCAATGCTGCATATGTTTTGACAATCCATCGTATCGGCAACTATGCAGCACGCAATGAATATTGTTGTAATGTCAAAATAAAAGCTATTGTCATTGTAAGGTTACACAATTAGTTCACTGAAGTAAAGTATTGTAATTCAAAGGACGATTAGAAGTATAGAATTACCCCGATGAGTTCAAACTAAGCATACAGCTATCATGAATACCAGTAACATCTACAGAAATACGGCCGAAATTAATCAAAGTGAGGGCTTATGTAATATTTTCATTTTATTTTTTGGTAGAACAAGTCGTGGTTAATAATTTCTGCCGTAACTAAACAGAATAAAGAGATCACTTGAGAAACAATACATTAGTCTGGATTTAAAAATAAATGATTCGCTATTGTGTAAATATAAAGCGACAAAATAGAATAACTATCCTACACCACAACAAAATATAGATGTACATATTATAAGAAATTAAATAAACCTAGTTTGGCAATAAGTAAAGATTTAAATGAAGTATTGCAGTTACTCAAAGGATACAATATCGTAGTGTGTACATAATGTACTTAGTAGGAATTCTTGTCAATATCTTCGCTAATCTGTAGATATAAATTCTTGTCAATATCTTCGCTAATCTGTAGATATAAATTCTTGTCAATATCTTCGCTAATCTGTAGATATAAATTGACCTCGTCATGCATGCTCGTCGGCTTAGAGTACTTTTAACCTGGCATTTTTTGAGGACGTCAGATTTTGTGATATTCGTCGAGGTCGTAAATGAAGCGAAAGAGGTGTGTCAGGATCGTTGCATGTGGAAATCCATAGTCTCTGCCTACCCTAATGGGAAACAGGCGTGTTAATATGTATGTGTATTTATAAATTGACAACATTAAATAAGGCCTATACTCTGTCCACCAGGCTATTCGCTTTTTGACAGCTTATACAAAGTTGACGACATAACTTTGTACTATAGCGTCTAGCAAATTATGTCCCATACAAAGAATTGAGTTCTATTTAGCATTACCTCTTTACACGGTTACGTCAACTTGAAAGCAATTTTAGGGAGACGAGTTGTAAAATCTGCCATCTGTCAAAAAGCGAATAACCTGGTGGACGGCGGATACATTTAAAATAATGTAAAAAGAGACACAAGCCGGTTATCTAAGCTACAGGAACCATTTATTAAACCCAGTAGTAGTAGTTTAGCACATGACCAGACTGCGCGTTTATGTCTTTTGTTCACAAACGCTGCCCACGTGGCATTGGCGCTGTTTAGAGAACTCAGTCCAGCTTAGCACACAGCCAGGCGGCGCGTTTATGTCTTTTGTTCACAAACGCTGCCCACGTGGCATTGGCGCTGTTTAGAGAACTCAGTCCAGCTTAGCACACAGCCAGGCGGCGCGTTTATGTCTTTTGTTCACAAACGCTGCCCACGTGGCATTGGCGCTGTTTAGAGAACTCAGTCCAGCTTAGCACACAGCCAGGCGGCGCGTTTATGTCTTTTGTTCACAAACGCTGCCCACGTGGCATTGGCGCTGTTTAGAGAACTCAGTCCAGCTTAGCACACAGCCAGGCGGCGCGTTTATGTCTTTTGTTCACAAACGCTGCCCACGTGGCATTGGCGCTGTTTAGAGAACTCAGTCCAGCTTAGCACACAGCCAGGCGGCGCGTTTATGTCTTTTGTTCACAAACGCTGCCCACGTGGCATTGGCGCTGTTTAGAGAACTCAGTCCAGCTTAGCACACAGCCAGGCGGCGCGTTTATGTCTTTTGTTCGCAAAAGCTTTCCGCGTGGCACTGGATGACTACTTTTCACTATTCACGCGTGACCTGGCCTGGCCGTGTGTGTAAGCTGGGTTCAATATGACGGTCGGCATCACTGTCAACATTGGTTGTTCAAACAAGGTGATATTTTTTTAAATGAACGATGAAAGATGTCCTACGGCGGGTGTTAGTCCGACCTACTAATCTTAAATTTACCGTAACATTTATTGAATACCTACATTTATCTCTGTCTTTCTCCGAATTACATTACAGTACTCCGAATTACATTACAGTACTCCGAATTACATTACAGTACTCCGAATTACATTACAGTACTCCGAATTACATTACAGTACTCCGAATTACATTACAGTACTCCGAATTACAGATACATTTGTCACGCTTACATTGTTGGTACATGCTGTATCTCAATCAACGGTTCCCATCTGACTAACTGATGATCTGCTAATATTAACTAACATAACAACATAACATAACATCACGCCTGTATTTCCCCGAAGGGGTAGGCAGAAGTGTAATAGTACACCCACATTTCGCCAGTTATGTTATAGTCCCATGTAATAAGTAGGGGGCGAGCCTATTGCCATTAACCGGGCACAAATCCAGATTCCGGGCTGCTACTGAGAATTTCCTAATGAAAAAACCCGATGACACTTTGCCCGACCTGGAAATCGAACCCAGGACCCCACGCTCAGCAGTCGCGCTTGCAACTACTAGACCAACGAGGCAGTCAAATAATAATAACTAGTTATAATTTAATTTATTTATAAACATGAAAAGTAATCTCTGCTAAGTGCGTAGGCTTTAAGAATATTAGATCTACATACACTTTGTACATGACGGTGCCTAATACATCAAGGGGAATGAAGCAGCCAAGTGGCGCCCCCATCAGTAATAAAATGATTACTCGCTGAATACATGTCATTTATCGAAAATTCGTTTTTAACGATTAAAGTACAGGTACTGTAGTTTAATTAGAAACTATTAACTCTGTAAATTATACTTCGCTGTAGTTGTAGATAGAAAAACATAACCCTCCTTCTGGCGCAGTCGGGTAAAAAGTGCGAAAAACGGCCACTTTTGGCATTTTTTCTATCTACAACTACAGCGAACTATATTTTTAAGAGTTAATAGTTTCTGATGAAACTACAGTACCTGTACTTCAATTGTTAAAAATGAATTTTCGATAAATAATAATTCAGCGAGTTTTAGGGGGTGGGGTTTGAAGTCTTTGTAATGAAGCACTTGTTGAATATATGAACTATACTTCTGGTACCAAAAAATTGAATATACTACATTATAACTACGAATAATTACGACCTAACTGTATGATTGCGGGGAGACGATCGCTGCGCCGCGCTAATACAATTAAGCGCCTTGTACTAAACCCATGCGTCAGCAGTGTCCCTACAGAGTAATAATTTTTTTTACTGATGGGGGCGCCACTTGGCTGCTATATTCCCCTTAAGTAAATATAATGTACAAGTAATAATGCTACCGAGCAAGAGTCCATGTAAACGTTATAAAACTAAATGTCCACCAATTGTAAATTTAGACCGACACATGAAAATAGGATAGCTAATTGTAGGTGGCTACCAGAGGCAGTGCTACAGAAACCATTCCTTTTGTTCAGCTTCCTTTATAGTTCACACAAGGTGGAGAAACAGTGAGATCGAAGAGATGTAAAGAAAATAACCTGACAATGTGGTCTACAAATTGTGGTGATAGCTCTGAACCCCACTAGCTTGTCTAGTACCACATTATTTGTCAGGTTGTATCACACGTTATTTTAAAAGAGTATCAATGGAGTTTCTTGCAGGCTCTTCTCCATGGAATTTACGTTTTGAAGTTGTGCAACTAGATTTCATGTGAGCATGTGCTGTGCCTATTTGAAATAAAAACTTTTGGAATTTGAATGCAAGCCACAAGTGCCACAACCACCCAGCACGGCGCAGGCGCAAGGATAAAGGAGATAATGACATATATACAATATGTGTGGTTACTGTAGCCTGTTAGATACCATTAGGATCATTATTATGTTAAAATATTATTTTTTGTATCTTTTTTCATCTCAGATGTGATGAAGCTTACTGTGAGTGGATTAAAGGGAATCAAATAGCAATCATTTAAAATGTATCTCAAACTTATAAGCGAGTAAGTAAATATCTAATATGATTAGTCTAAGTTTCAATCTGAGGTCTGGGTGCCAGGGAATAAATCAATACTCATTCGAACCAGTAGCACCCAGTAGTGTGTATAATATAATTAAGAAATTAAATTGTAACCTAGTTATAGTAGTACCTACTGTTAGAAAGAAAGAAAGAAAGAAAAATGGTTTATTTATTATAGCCAGAGGCACACAATAACAACAATATACAATTTTAATCATCTATAATAGACTCCTAAAAGTATAATTGTGTGCCCCGCGCCTGCACCAAATAGGCTCAGTTCAGCAAAAATGCCTGACAACTAGTGTCTGGCGCTGGTTTTCAACTGGATCCTGTTAGATAATATCCTCCATTTTTGATGTCGATTAAAAACTAAAATAAAACGTGCGCTATTTTGTAAATAAATACAGTGTTACGTTCAACTAGAGCAGTCAAGGAAAACGGTGACACTGATCGACTAAAGATCTTTGACAATGTTAAAACGAACGGGGAATAATTTGGTGAACTTTTTTTTAATAAGTAAATATTTGGGACATTTTACACAGCACCATCCAGTCCCAAACTAAGCAGAGCTTGTACTATGGGTACTAGATAATGGGTGTAAATACTTTTTTTTGTAAATACATACTTACAATACATTAAAACCAGCCAAGTGCGAGTCAGACTCGCGCACTAAGGGTTCCGTTCCACCCATCGACCGGATACCCTGTAGAAACTGATTTAATTTATGAGACTTCACCAAAGGTGCCGTACTACACGTTGATGTCTTTCATTTTTGCATCTCTTTCTTAACCAGGTAGGTACCACCACACATGTCTGTTTATGCCTTATTTTTAATAATTAACTTACTGAAAAAACATTAAAGGATACGGTAAGTCTTGTCGGATTGAAAGACAAACAATTGTGCACTGGAAAAAAGTACTGTTGATGTGCGCTTCACTGTACTTAGGTACATGAATATGGATATTAAATGTCAATTTGTTATTCAATAATAGTAGTTTATGAAACTGTTGCATAACAGGGGTTATTAAAACACGAGTGTGAGTTTAAAAACCGAGCCGTAGGCGAGGTTTTTAATAGTATCACACGAGTGTTTTAATACCTAGTTATGTCAGTTTCATACAATACTTTATCTAAACTCATACAATTTTAAATAAAATACCAAAGTCAAAATCTTGGTAACAAACCCAATCCAAAGCCAAATCCAGTAGGTCATGGGGCGTGGCCGCGCAAACGCCGCGCACGCGCGCTGGCGCACGTCATCACAGATAATAAAATATAGTCTGGCGAAAACATTATAATCGGAACTAATTTTCTATCCTTGTCTGGATTCCGTCAATCTCTGTTTTATCATACAAAAAATATGCCTGTAAACACTTAAATATAATTAAAAGCAATATGACAATCCAAAGTTCTGCCAAAAACGCGATTTTAAACGATAACATTATTTAATGTATGACTAGCGGCGCTACCCTGAATTTTGTGTACTCTTTGGTGCCAAACTGTACGACTGCTAAAAAAAAGGTTTGAAAACTCCTTGGTTGGGTCGAAATGGCATTAAAAACTCCTTAGTCGGGCTGAAGTGTGCGGTTATGGAAAACATATTAAATTACCGCATTGTTTTGTTCAGCAAACTGTATCGTAATGAAATTTTTTAAATTCATTACAGGTTCATGTGGGTAAAGTATGTCATTATGACATTACTTTCGAGTTCATAATTCGAATTTTACGATACGAGTGTAGATAAAGAATCTAATATATCAATAACATATTCATACACATAGAATAGTATTGTAAAATTGAAATAAATCAATTGTAAAGAAAAGTGCTTCGTGAAAAAACTGTAGTGTGTACATAACATAATACAGGTAGTAGAATGAAAACATTCGTTGATCGTCTATAAATTGTTAATTTTTAATTTGTAACGTTCACGTGGTTCGCTAATGAGGGTTATGTGCATTTATATAATATATAGGTACATATAATATTATAGTAGACATACCTACAATTTTTTTTTCTTCTACGCAAATTATATCTGAATTAAATAATAATGAATTTTACTCAAAAATGCATGTAATATGGTCATTATTTTGACAACCTTGTTTGAGTAAAGTAGACCTTGCCGTTCTGTTTCAAGGAGCGGCCGGCAAAGCTTTGCTGGTCGCTCTAACAGGCCGGCAAAACATTGCAGGCCGCTATTTTGACGTTTCAACGTTCAAAAAAATCAAATGCAAAAAGATTTTATTTAAAACACAGCTGTTTGTATTTATAGAGATAGGTACAAAAATATTTTATTCCATATTTGGCTGTATAGTTCCAACTACCATTGCTAAAAAAAAAAAAAACGAAGAAGTAACAAAAGCGCGGTTCAGCGAAAATTTTATTTTTATTTAGTGACTTTTTTGCTAAAAATGAGCTCTCAAAGCGAAAATTCTTCCTATTCAATGTGTTTAACACCGCCAGACATTAAAGATGTAGCTAAATTAGTGCTTTAAAATTTAATACCGCGAAACTCAAAGGAAAAAAAATATAAGCTTGCAAATGAAAAATTTGTGCTGTGAGAAATGAAGTAATAAATGAAGAAATAATACAGCAGTCAAACACCGCATTAAAATTATCGCAAACTATTAGTAATATCAAACCGGGAAAGTCGGTGTTGAATTTTAGTAACTGTACTTTTCATAATTGTCATTTTAATTAAATTTCTAGTTCATTAATATATATTTTATTTAAATTACTTGCTGGTTTTATTTAGATTAGGTACTTGCATTTTTGAGTAAAGCACTATACAAGCCTTGGCCCACTATGACTGCTTCGCTGGTCACGCTATGATTGCCTCGAGCTAGCCTTGCTACGCTCTAGGCCTTCCAGCTTGGCCATCATTGCAGCCCTTGCTGTCCTCGCTGTAAAGGCCTCGAGCTACGGCCTCGGCCTTTATCTCAGCTCGTCCATCAAGTGCTGCACGCTGACCGCGCTGTGTGGGCCTGGAGCTGCGCTGTCGGCCATCATCAGCGCGACCAGCAAAGTACTCATTATAGACCGCGGCAGTAATGTACTATAAAAGGAGTGTACAACGAGAAAGTAAGAAGTATTTAAATATTCGATGTAAATGAACGCTATAAGCTTTTAGATATATGAAACTATAATTCGATTTTTATAAATAAATATTTATTAAGCCGGTATTTACTTAGATACTAGTGGATTACAGCGCTATGGTCTTCTCCTGCTTATTTATCGTAACAAAATGCTTCTCCAGCTAATCTAGATATTATTTTATTAAGCTTAGTATTTATATAAAATAAGCTTATCTCTAAGATGAGCTTATTAATGTTAATGTGAGACATAGAATAGTCATATATTTGTAGCTGTAGTAGCAGTATTGTGAAGCCAAAGGCAAGTAAAGTAAATAAGCTGTAAGTGAATGTTATTTGTTTTAAAGTTTTCACTAATTTAATTGGTTCGCTCGTGAACATAGCCGCTCTGTGTATTGTTTGTAGAACAGCAGATGATCTGCTGAACATGTTATCATGATAATTATGATCGTAATAGTATCACATCGCGGATACTGTACAAGCACAAAAATTTGTATAAATTTATTTTTATCGTTTGTTAAAGTTCTTTTAAAATATTGATTTATTGCTGATATCCATGGTTATAAGTAACATCTAAATGGAGATATAAGAAACGACATCCAAAGAGCTCATAAACCAATAGATGTAAATATTGTAGAAAAATAGTCGTTGTATATCATATTATTCATTACACATTGAAACAGACAAGTTCTAAAATCATGTGATACATGAAAATATTGTCTAGGTACTTTTGTTTAATGTAAAAAAATCTAGATGTTGTGCCTTTATAATCCATACTTACTGATATAAGAATGTACCTATATCAGAATCAACATTTATAACTTTAATATCTATCAGTGTCAGTCGATGTGAGTGTAATAAACAGTTACCAATATGAAATGAAGTGTTATTTATAAAACCATTTTTGCTTTATAGCATTCTGTTAGACTGAAACAATTTGGACATTTTATATAATAATAATCTTTATTGACAAAAAAAAAGTATACAGCAACACACAGAGTACAGTAATTAAATCCAAATGTTGAAAAAAATTAGGTCTATCTCGTAAAAACTGAAAAATAACAGCAATGAAAGTATATGGTTATTTACGCCTATTTTATGCTAATCGTATTTTAAAATGTGTTTCCAGCTCATTATAAGATAGGTATATTGTTGAAAATGTGTAACTATAATTAAAATATCTACTAACAGCGCAGTGATTATAGAATTAATTATTCAAAGGGGAAATTTATTAGCTTTTAAACTAAGTTTTTAAATAAAAATTATATCTAGTCACGGAAGCAATATCATCAACACAAAGCCATGTTATATCGCTGCAGACACGCAAGTACAAAAAATGCCACAAAAGAGTTTGATTACTGGTCGCAGCAGCACACAACTAAAATAATAAACTTTCGTATATTTGTGGGCAGCCAGTGTTGTATACCCACCCCTACCCACATAAACTCAGTTATAGCAACAATAGCAATAATACATATAGATCTTATCAACTCAGCCTATAGTTGCTCTGGTAAAAGGCCTCACCTAAGCTGTGCCACAAAACTCGGTCGGCTTCCAAGTCCACCTACCTACCTTACAGAGATACCTTCATAAAGTTATCGGTTCATCTAGCTGGAGAATAGATCGTACGTACCCTAGATATTCTTGAAATCGAAATGCGAACAGTGGATCCAGAGGTCTGGTATCGCAAGGTAAAGCGGCCTGCCATCCAGGCCACACGTCGCATGAGGTTTGGGCAGCAGGCGGGCCGCGGCCTGGAGAGGCGGCTTCGAGACAGCCTGCGAGATGCCGCCACCGAGTTCTGGCAAAACTGCTCGCACGGAGCCGTCAAGTATTTCAACATCGATCGTATGAATAAGTATGAGAGGTACGAAAATATTACTTGCTTCAATACTTGCACTTAAATATCCACTTTTTAGGGTTCCGTAGTTTCTACAAGGAACCCTTATAGTTTCGTCATGTCCGTCCGTCCGGCCGTCTGTCCGTCTGTCCTAATCCTTTACAACTTGATAATTTCTACAGTTATAAACATAAGTAAATGAAAATTTGTTAAAAAATGGTCTGGATATAGATCTCAATTCTAAAAGAATGGAAAAATCTTGATTACGTATTTTAGGGAAGCGCCCATACATGTGAAATGGGGATGAGATTTTTTTTTCACTGCACCCCCACTTTTGTGGTATCATTGAATAGGTCTACTAAAATGAAGGTAATGTTTCATACACAACTTTTTTATCAGGTATACCATCTGCGAAATACAGCCCGCCAAAGTGGCCTGTAATGTGTCCCCCCCCCTGCCATTTCTAAGCTATGCAACGTAGAAACTTATAATCTTCCACATTGATAGACCTTTATAAAAACTCTCTTTTAAAATTATTTCGAGTATAAAATGATTATAAATTTTTGAGTTATAGTGAGAAAACTGCAAAATACTTAAGACGTCCTAGTTCATAGGTTATTGACCTTAGAGGAAAATTATACTAGCAAATAATGCTCCTTTAGTTACTACCTATTTAAAAAAATCACAAAAAGTTACTTTGTGTTATATTGATATGACACACTTCTTAAATTTGGCTTCTTAAATTCAGCGCTAGGTGGCGCTGTTTGCAAAAACTAAAATAGCAATTATTAATATTCGATTTGATTCGTTTGTAATTAGGAACCCTTTAATACTGAGCATGGCCCAAAATGCTCTTGGCCGGTTTTTTCAACCATATTATAATCTTTACGGGCAGCCAGAAACATTGACTAATATCTGACAATTTGAACCACAGATAATATAATACTCCAAGGTTCTCATGAACATCTCGTCTCGATCTCGTCTTGACGAAGAATGCGATTTCGCCGTAGTGGGTAGACGTAAACGAGTAGGAGGCACGACACTGAAGGAATAACATTCATTGAGGACTGTGCTGAAAACTCTCACAGACACTAAGAACTGACTGATATCTAAGGACCACAAATCAGTGTGGTAGGAACTTCCTCTCTGACTTTTGTCCCTTGCCTCGCTTTACCTTCCAGACACCGTCACATCGCCCTCCTCTCCCTGACCCTGCTGCTGGGCACGTTGATAATCGTGTGCAACTACTCGCTGCTGTACGAGCGGCCCCCGCTGATCGTGAGCCTGCAGTCCAGCGAGCTCTCCATCGCCCAGATCAGGTTCCCGGCAGTCGCGCTCTGCAGCAACAGCGTCATTAGCAGGGTGGCTTTAAAGAACTATACCCGGTATTTGTATACGTAAGTGTTTGCAACTCCTAACCCTGCTGAAAGGCTCAAGTTTTGTTTATGTTACCAGTAAAGTTAAGATCAGTGACAGTTTAGGGACAGATCTAAAGCAATAGAGAATATTTTGCCGCTTAATTGGCAATGTGCCAGTGGAAATCCATAGAGTACCTGGTTATTAGCTCTTGGTTTTACAATATTTGGAGATAAGAAAGGTCTTCTACGATACAAATTAATAGAATATAATATGATGTTGGTGAACGAAATATAGTCACAAGCCACATTTTCAGACTTGATAAACTTATTTCTGATTGGAATCAGGATAAAGGTGAACCTATTTTTCAATATTATTTAGCTTAGATTGCCTTCATTATAAATACCTATTACCTGTTAAAGTATTTCTACTTCATAAACGGTTGTTGCCAGTCATCACAAGAACAAGGTGTACCGCTACCGTGAGAGCGAGATAGAGCAGAACCTTTTGAACCTCGGCGCTCTGTTGACGATGGCGCTGCCACCGCTCGAGGCGGACTTTGAGAGGTTCTTCCGAGATGTCAAGCCTGACTTCAACGTCACTGACATCATGTTTCAGGTATGAAGTGAATTGCACCGTATGTGGACTAAGACAACCCAATTAAAACTATATTTTCATTTAGATTTGCACAAATCCACTTCTTTATTTTTTGTCACGAAATATAATCACAAAAAAGTACGAAAAAAAAAAATAGAAGTCTTCAATATGATGCCTGTATCTCCAGTTATCTTCGAACTGCTCGACGATACTGCAGCGCTGTAGCTGGCGCGGCAATCTGGAAGACTGCGACAGTCTGTTCGCATCCAGACTCACGGCGCTCGGCTTCTGCTGCGTCTTCAACTCAAGATATCAGTAAGCATTAAATAACTAGGCACTCTGCAGTCAACAATGTCGCGCTTCTGACGATAGAATAAGAGAAAAATCTGAAATTACGAATCACTAAACGATAACATAAGTTTTTCCGACCTACTAAGTTGACTATCCAGTTTCAGCCAAAATCCACTTGATAATTTTCTATGATGTCCAGGCCATATGACTCTCACAGAGAGCCTGCTGTGCTGGACCTGATCGGCCAGGACTACGGGCTCGGCGTGGTCATCAAGGAGCAGCGGGATGATTTCGCTTATGTGCGCCGACCAGCCTACGGTATTGAGGTGACTTTTTTATTAGCATACAGTGATTGTCAGGGAATTTCTAGTATCTATCAAATTCATTCCGTAAGACAAGTATACTCTGTATAGTATGTTGGCGTTCGGTAGAAATACCTTAAAACCTGACTATACGATATGAAGTGGAATACTAGATTTCTTTCTACTATAATTAGCTGTGTTCCACGATGCGATACGACGATCACCCTACATCAGCAAGTATTTATGCGTGTGTATTCATAGGCATGTTTGTGTACAGATGTTGCTATTCGCTGGTGACGAGTTCCCGCTGCTGGAGAGCGGAGACGTGCGCATGTACCCTCTGCCGCGCAACGCCTCGCTGTACCTCACGATACGCACCTTCACGCAGTACCCGGCTGATGAAATCCGCTTCTACAGCGAGGAGTGGGTACGGCATCTCTTGATTATATGTTTGCACGCAGGTTGTTGAGCCTTGTCGTTCCTACAGCACTGGTCATGCTGAAGGCAAGTTTAGTTGGTGTTTTGTCACTAGGTCGCAAAACTCAGAGCTTCGTTGGTCAATGTCTAGAGCTTAATAACTTAACCGGATTAAAGATTAAAGATTATTAGATTATTATTATTAGATTTAAGATTTAAGTCTACAAGATTGATTGTGATTGTGGGTTATCATACATAGGGCAAACAAAGCGTAGTATAGCCACTAGAATTAAAGAACATATAGCTGACGTCAAGAACAGACGCTCCACAAAGTCTGCAGTGTGTGAACATGCCCTAGACAAACCCAACCATTTTCTTCGATTTGATAAACCACAAGTTCTGGCGAAGGAAAACCGATATGTACCTAGAATGCTCCGTGAGGCTATTGAAATTAAAAAACATCCTAATTTTAATAGAGAAGATGGTTGGCAGCTACCACCTGTTTGGAACCCAGTCCTTAAAATAATCAACTCCCAAACAGCACGCAACACTGTAAAAGATAATGATATTGTGAGTGATTACTGCGTGCATCGAAACGATTTTAATTAATAATATTGTACGGTAGATTAAAATAATTTTTTAGAAATATTTGTAAAGACACTTGTCATCTTAGTCTACTTGCGACCACGAAATGCTGCAAAGCTTTCGAAACGTCAGGGAAACCAATTTAAATAATATACGCGATTTAATCCGGTTAAACTTTGTTTTATTATAATGTCTAGAGCTTAATTAACGCTTCTCGCTCAGAAGTCACAAAGGAATTAGCTGATTGGTCTCACAAAGTCTTAGGTTGGTACAGCCGCGTTGTGTGCTGCACGTCTGGGTGCATAGCTACGAGCTGCATGCGTCACGTGTTGCAGCGCGGGTGCGGGCTGCGCGGCGGCATGTCGCGCTGCCTGGCGGCGTGTCGGCGCGGCGCGGCGGCGGCGCTGTGCGGCTGCGTGCCGCACGTGCTGCAGGCGCAGGGCCGGCCCCCCCGCCTTCCCACCTGCACGCTCAGCGAGCTCGCCTGCCTTAACAAACATAGAGGTGAGGTGACCGTCTTCACTTTTCTATGTTTCGGCCAGGTTCCGGCAGTCCAAACAAAAGCAGCTTAAAATCAAACTTTCGTGAAGCAATTTATGTTATACAGCATCATCATCATCATCATTTCAGCCGAAAGACGTCCACTGCTGGTTATAGGCCTCGACCCAAAAGTGGGGGATATGCCATAATCGCCACGCTTGGCAGGCGGGTTGGCGATCGTAGTTAGTTGGTTAAGTAGTCAGAGAACGCTGCTGCCCATCCTCTAATGAACCCCTTAGTCGCCTTTGGGGTGGTGCAATTCTTTACGTCCTGTACCACACGAAACACACTACACAGTACAGTACTAATATACGGCATCATCAACATCAACTCAGCCTATCGCAGTCCATTGCTGGACATAGGCCTCTCCCAAGTTGCGCCACAACACTCGGTCCTTTGCCTTCCGCATCCATTCCCCCCAGCCACGTTCTTCAGAAAAAACTGTTTTGTTTGAATATACATCATCCTCCTTCCCTTATCCCAATTTATTTGGGGTCGGCGCAGCATGTTTTTTTCTTCCATACATCTCTATCAGCCGTCATCTCCGTGTTCACTTTCTTTCTATTCATATCATCTTTCACACAATCCATCCATATTTTCTTCGGTCTCCCTCTTTTCTTATAGCCATCAACATTCATTTGTTATGCCCGTTATGACTATATAATTAGTCATTTACATGTCTTCCATCTCTCTCATCTCAAACTGACGTCTGTAAATTGTAAGGAAGACCATTTTAAGTCTAACTTAAAATTTCACAAAACCTCTGTGTGCTGACCCTCAGAGAAGTTCATGTACCTGTACCCGGGCGACGACGCGGGCTCGGCGCTGAGCCAGGAGCTGCAGGACGCGCTGGACTGCCCCGCCTGCCGCGTGCAGTGCGGCCGGCAGACCTACTCCGCCAAGATCTCCTACTCATTCTACAAGAACAAGCCCTACGTCTTTAAAAACTTTCTCTCGTAAGTATTGTTGGATGAAAATTGGCAGCAAGTTATGATACGTACTATGAAGTCAGTTTTTGTAATTGCTTGGCTAATTTAATTCCCAATCCATGAACACCATGGACGAATAAAAATTTGTCCGTGTCCCAATAATTATATTTTCGTTAAAAGCGACAAGTTCTACCTGCTCGTATTTGTGAATAATGATCTTACTGTCATCACTAACTGTCCGTACCCTGCAGGGTACACAGGCACAACAAACTGCTGTTCCCTCCACACTTATCGAGAAGTACCAGTACCATCTGGCACACGATAAGTTTTTCTGGTCCAGCACCCCATCACTTAATCTGTGCTTGAAGTAATCTTATTTGGCATTTACTATTTATAATATACAAAGCTCATAATATTTGTCATTTCGTAGCGATGGTTTATCGCTGGTGAACGGGACGGTGGTCCGGCTGTTCTACAACATTGACCATCACGAGTGGTACAAGGTGGAAGCATACACGCGCTGGTATGAAGTCATAAGTATGTCGTCAAATTTGTATATTTTTATTATTTTGGTAGAAATAACGTAAAAATGAAAATATCACCTATATGACCTAAGTAGAAGGCATTGTAGCACGCTGTAATCTAAATCGGAATAACGGATGAGTTCATTATCCTATGTGGTTAAGACTTATACAAGTACCAAAGGTCTAACTTACTAACACTCCACAATAGTTCGACTTTGGCTTACCAGAAGAGACATGTACTTGAGATGGTTTTATTCTTACGTTGCAGTAAAGCTAAGCACTCAGTGGATGGTAGTAACGGGCCTGACAATCCTGAACTATTTGGAGCTGATGTACCACTGCACCTTCCGATGGGTACACCACTTCATACGACGCACCAGGATCGCCAATATGCAACCGGTAGTGACATCTATGTAACGTTGCAAGAATTACTTGAAACTTTGTTCAGCGACATCTAGTTGTACAGTTGTGTAACTTATAGTGTAATCTTGTTTAACAAGTTGTAACTTGTGTGTTGTGCGCATAGTTCCAAAATAATGATTAGAAATATAGGACAGGTGGCGCTTTAAGCTGGTGTACGTGGAAATGTTGAATTCAATTTTAAATTTAAGATTCAAAGTATTTGAAACTTGTGTTATGAATAGTTAATAAGCTAAGGAATTAAACTTAGAATATAAAAAAGGCCGAAATAAACTTAGAATATATTAACTTGTAGTTTTTTTATTCGTCCATGGCTGTAAAGTTTTCTTTTGTAAAATAATATTTCAATGTTTAATAATTTAGCTTACTCATGCACTTACACTTTACCTGATACTAGCGATGTCAGATGTCCCGTTTTCGGCGGGACGTCCCGTTCTTCAGCTCCCCGTCCCGCCAGCACCGTGAGCGGGACGCCCAAAATCCCGCTTTTTCATCTAAGTACTAAGACGCTAGGTTGGCGCCACGCGGGAGGTTCTAAAAAATAATTGGTCAGTGAAGGAAGAACTATACGAGGGGAGCGGGCGACTGCGGCTTGTTATGTAACCACGGACTCTCCACAATTTTTTTGCCCCGGTTCCGTTTTTTTTTCATTTAAGTCCCTATATTTAGAAAAACGGATCTGGCAACGCTACTTGATACCCAAAGAAGGTCAGTAACTGTCCTAACAGTGGCTTTGAACACGATAAATAAAATATGTTTGTAATTTTACTCAAACGGAGATGCCACATTGGGTACGCTTTTAGTATAGGCACAGATAATAATACTGGTATAGGTAAAGAATACTAACTATAATAATATAGGACATATACTATTAGGTGATGTTACGATAGGTGTTATATGAGTTGTGTACTCCAACTAAAGAATACTAAAAGGAAGACAGCGACAATTGGATTAACCAGTGACGCAAAGCATGATAAAAATAGAGTTTACCTGTTTTCAGAATGATAATTTTAAATAATAATATTTCCATGGGCGGCCGTGATTGCTTACCATCAGATGACCCGTTTGATCGTTTAAAACATAACCAGCCCATTACTGTCCCACTGCTGGGCACGGGCCTCTTCTGAGTACGAGAAGGCTAAGGCCTTAGTCCACCACGCTGGCCTAGTGCGGGTTGCCGGACTACACACACCATTGAGAACTGTATGGAGCACTCTCAGGTGTGCAGGTTTCCTCACGATGTTTTCTTTCACCGTTAAAGCAAGTGATAATCGAATATAAATCCGCACATGAATTCGAAAAGTGAGAGGTGCGGGCCGGGATCGAACTCACACTCTCCTGCATGGAAGGCAAGCGTTCAACCACTAGACTATCACTGCTTGATCGTTTTGCTGTTTGATCGTTTACCCCCTCTCTATTATCAAAAAAATTAATCATCAAAACATAATTAAGTAGATGGCTCACGCCATGTCATGTATAATCCGTGGCATGTGACATGCTATGGCATGTATTGTAGAGGTTGCATGGCAGGCTCTAGTTAGTGCTATCGGCCACCATAGATCAGATGGAACTCGCTGGGCGTGGGCGATGCCGGCTACAAGGTACATGATAACGTGACACGCAGACGACATCACAATAAATACAAATAGTACAATAGACGTGGACACAGAATACAAGTTTATTACGCATGTTTCTGGCTGTGTTGTTTCCGGAACATAGGTACAAGTCATACAACTAGCTTGTACCCGTGGCTTCACTCGCATGGTATTGTTTCGACAAAGTGTCCCAGGTCATCGTAATACTCGACACCAGCTGGAAATAGAAAATAGGTTAGTACATAATGATCAGGGAAAAATTATAAAAATACTTTTATTTTTTTTTAAAGTGAATAATTCACCACCATCATTCATCATTTCAGCCGAAAAACGTCCACTGCTGGACATAAGCCTCTTCCAAAGGGGGGATATGCCATAATCGCCACGCTTGGCAGGCGGGTTGGTAATCGCAGTTGGTTAAATAAATACTCAGAGAACGCTGCTGCCCATCCTCTGATGAATTCCTTAGTCACCTTTTACGACACCCATGAGAAGATATGGGGTGGTGCTATTCTTTGTGTCCGGCACCACACAGATTTTTTAACAATATAATTTAATTTTAATACATATACAACGTGTTATTGAAATAACTGAAAACCTCTTAAGGGGTCATTGTACTCATCAGTATGAACCACTTTTACTATGGGACTAGTGGGGCAATTGTATAATGCATTCACTTTGACATTAGCTTTCATTTTGAAATTAAAGCAACATTCATTGCGTGGTACGTAGTTGCCGATAACACGGATTATCAAAGCACACGGAGCAATGAACATTGAAATCCAGATTCCAGATGATTGCGATCGCGAGTTCGGCAGCAGCTCAGGGCTTCGCTTCGGCTTCTTATTTTTTTCGCGATTTCAGGAATCGCGAAAAAAATATCAGCTGATCCTTACATTTTGTCGATTTATACAGGGTGTCAGGGAAACGCTTCCGAAAACGAAGACAGGTGATAGTGCTGGTGATTACTGATAAGAAACCACGAAAAAAAATGCGATTCTTTTTAGATTTTTTATTTTTTTTTGCATTTTTCATTGTTTGAGTTTTATTTAACTGCCCAAAGCTGGTTATGTATGAAAAATGCAAAAAAAAATATGAAAAAATCTAAAAAAAGAATCGCATTTTTTATTCGTGGTTTCGTACCGAACACAAACAAAAAACCAAACCGAAAACCAAATCAAACCAAAACAAACAACCGAAACTGAAATAGTGACAAAAACAGCTGTTCCATACATAAGTCGAAAAAGATGATCCACATTTGGTTTTATTTCGAGTTGTGACTAATAGCAGGGTTAAGCAGGATTGCAAAACAATCATGGTTCTGGAAAAATATGCTTCCTCGCACAGCTCTCGTGGCGCTAATCTGCAGCAGCCGTGTCGCTTATAACCTTCGCCAGCGGTTAATTTTTATTTCAATTTGCCAAACCACGACATCTCAGATGAATTGCAAATTAATGTAGCTGCGTAGTTCTCAAATGAAACCGCTAGGCACACAAAGCGTTATTCAATGGGTTTTTAAAGAAACCATTTCTCTGTTGTGGTCTATCTATTAATTGCGATGTGCCTGAAATACAGTTAAATTCATTTGGTCTTACATATACATACATCTTATGTATCTTTCTGCCTTTCGTGATAAATTGCTTTCATAACATAATCAGCCAATCACTATCCCACTGCTGGCCCTTAGTCCACCACGCTGGCCTACTGTGGGTTGGCTGACAACACACACAATCGAGAACTGTATGGAGTACTCTCAGGTGTGCAGATTTCCCCACGATGTTTCCTTCACCTTTAAAGCAAGTGATAATCAAATTCTGATCAGCACATGAATCCGAAAAGTCAAAGGTGCGGGCCAGATTCGAACTCAGACCCTGCATGGAAAGCGAGAACACCCGCGTTAGGCTATGAATGAACATCATTATCATCATCAGCCTATATTAGTCCACTGCTGGACATAGGCCTCTCCAATGGCACGCCACTGACATCGATCCTCGGCCACTTGCTTCCAGTTGCTACCAGCCCCCTTGCCAACAACGTCGCTCCACCGAGCTGAGGGCGTCCTACCCTACGTTTACCGATTCGCGGTCTCCACTCAAGAACACGTCTACGCTAACGGCCATCGGTTCTTCGGCTAAAACGTCGTTCTGCTAAATTTCTCTCAGTGTATTGAATGTACCTAAGATATGTAGGGCTCTATTCCACCTTCCCCCTTTTACCACCGGACGTATAAAACGCACTACAGGACCCCACTTGGTGGACATTTACCACTCGAGCGTACAGCCCAGGAGTGAAATTGTCTGCTTGCGTCTTTATTCTTGAGTGCATTGTAAGTATTATAATTATAACCCAAATCTTTTAAAATACAGGTATGCTTCTTTTGGGTTTTGCTCCATTGTTGATCGCATCTTTGCCCCCAGGGCTAGATCGCGGTCAAGATTACTCTAATAAAAAACAAAATAAAAACATGAACTCGATGATGATCTACAATTAAGCGCAACAAAAAACAAAATCGACTTAGACCTCTTAGTGCATCACCTATTATACTAGGAAACTAAGAATCATTTACAATAACTTAATTAAAACCTTATGAGAGACGAGAGCTGACCTTCATCCACTATATAACAGCACTATCAGAGCCTGCACGGCTGCGACCCGCGGTGATCACTCAGCGATCCGGGTCAAGGGGAGTCCAACAAGAGTTGAACAAACTCCAAAATACTCACCTCTGACATTCCTTCCGACGTATGTATTTAACATGAATTTGTAATTATTTGTGAACAGCTTTTGTCAATGTTAGTTTATTTTTTGTTTTACTGAGGTTAATTGTGTCGAATGTCGAGATGTTAAAATTTATATAGGTACAAAAAAACAAAGAATGTGTCTAACTCACATGGTCGTACACTGTACAGCTTACACTCCGTGTTTTTGGTGATTGGCATTCAAATGAAGGAAACGAGTCACTATTTACAGAGCTTAGAGGCAGTGATTCAGCAAGTTTTATAATCGAACACTTATTAATTTGCAGTTTTATTAAGCGTGAGTCGTCGTTTAGAGTCTGAACGCTGTGGACTCTGAAGAGATAAATGACGTTACACCTATGAACAGTTTACTTATACATAATAATTTTTTAGGAGTGCGGAAAATTTGCATAATGGAGTACCCATTATTTGTTCTATGATAATGGTTCAATATTTACTCCTTATAGCAACCACATTATTAAAGTTAAATTTAAAACAAAAAAAAACTACTTTTTAGGGGAGACAGAATTTACAGCCCACGCCATGTAAACAAAGATATAATTTTGGCAAAATTAATTTTAATAATGTGCTTGCAATAAAGCACAGATATTGAACTATTATGCAAATTTTCCGCATGACAAAGTACATTTGTATATATACCTTGAAGTTTTTTCTTGTAATAGGTAGCCATCTTCTACATGTAGGTAGAATCTGTCAATTGAACTATAATAATACGAGATGAATGGACGGATTATGTGATTGTAATCAAATTCATCATAAAGACGACGACGCATTGACGTCAGTGCTCTAATCCTCAATTATGTATATCTATAAATAATAGTTGACATAGGTTGGTCCATATTCACTTTTAATTGTTTATTTAATACTGCTTCAAATATTACAAATCAACGATATATGGGATAAACTGATAGACCTTGTTTAAACCCTAACTTTTCAATTACGTATGTGATATTTACTGTGTTATCAATTCAAAAAATTACTTTATTGTAGAATATACAACTACCTACTTACGAGTACTTATGAATCATGAACACCGTGAGTTTACACAACCTATGTCGAAAGTCCCCCGACAGTATGACAGAGCCTCGTTATCACATTCAATTACGTGAATACGCCGTCATCGTCAGTCTGGGTCCACTGCTTTAGAATTAGCCTCGCCAGCAGATTGTCGGCCGCGGGAATTTAATAAGGCAGTGCTGTAATGCTCCGAATGCCGGCGGCGGGCAGGATGGCACTTCACCGGCCATTGTCCCACGGCACAGATAATTACATATTTATTCCCACGCTCCTGATAAAGTTCTTGGTCTAGGCATAGAACAGAATAATAGTACAAGGTCTAGGTAGAAGTGTGCCTTATTGTTGAAGTGTGGCTTATCGTCTAAACGACAAATCCTACAATGTTTACATAAAAAAAAATACAAAAGTCTGTATCATGAATTCTCAATTAGTAGTTGCTGTAATAAAATTGTGTCTGTGTTCTTATTTGCACGAGCTATATGTATGACGGACCAGCGTGATCAAATGAAAATGAATGAATGAGAAATGAGGAGATTCGCAACGAGAACGAAAGTAACCCACAGAATTGCCAAACATAAGTGGCAGTGGGCGGGGCATATTGCTCGCAGAACGGATGGCCGATGGGGCAGTAAAGTTCTGGTGTCTGGTGGCGCACTGCGCCTTCCAGTACGCGGTTGGACCCCTACAAGGTGGACCGACGACCTGGTGATGGTCGCGGGGATCCGCTGGACGCGGAAAGCGCAGAACCGGTCTTTGTGGCGATGCTTGGGGGAGGCCTATGTCCAGCAGTGGACGTCTTTCCGCTGAAATAATGGTGATGATGATGTATGACGGTCTTTGTTACAGCCACAGGACCCTGGAGTCCACTAAAATGTTTGTGTACTGCGTTTGTTTGGTATAGCCGATTCTACCATTATGCCATTATTCAAAATTATTTGTTATTCAACGAAAGGATTTGGAAACCTAATATACAAATGGAATAACGTTTTTTTGTATTTCGTTTGTATACTTACGGTTTTACGGTACGGTGAACGGTACTATTTTGTATGTATAATAACGAAGACGTAGGAGCATAGGCACCATACATCATGTAGATTCCACACATATTTCACCCTGTTCAACATAACTCATCCGTATCTCTTCCCATACATACACGGATACACAAACCATTACATTTACATACATTAAATGAAAACAATTCATTTGTTGCGAATATTTATTAACCTTCATTTAAACTTATATCTACGGAAGCCGCTAATGTTTACAAGATAACAATAAAAACCCGAACAATAGAATAAGATTTTTCTATATCTTCCAAGATTGTAGCTTAACTTAACTTATATGAATCCCGTGTTTTCACTTGCCTGTAGATCCCTTTTTGTGTCACAGAAAATAATGCAATATCGAATCGTTTCTTCTCCTGTTTACAATCTTGAAAAGCATTGAAAAACAGCAGTAGTGTATATCTAAGCCTGTCTGTCATTAAGGCTGACAGGATCGTTGGGTATCTGGTCACCGCCGGCAGGGCCGCAGGTCGCGGGAGGCGGCACTGGCTCGCCAATGATTGCTGGTATTACCTGGTAAACAACGTCATGACATTAGAAAGTTCTAGAATTTAATGAATGTAGAAAAATATTTCAAGTTCCAAGCGATATTAATATTGTTACCGCTTTGTATGGCTTTGTACTTGAGCACAATGCAACAAAAAATAATCTAAGCTAAAAAATATATTAAGAAAGGAAAATTCGCAATGACATTTTTTTAATAAATAGGAAGTGTCGCTGAATTCACTGATAAATAACAAAGGGTCATATTAAATTTGACCCCTTTTTACTTTGGAATTTGATACCTGCCATTATTGGCGAGAACAACCCAATACGCATCTGTCTCTCAGTTTGGGGCTCTTTGGGGATTACATTGCGATCCGACACGCCTTTAATCCTTTATTTGTCACTTCTGTCAATTTATTTATTCAAGATTTATTGTTATCAGTGTACTGTGAACTGTCAGTATACAATTACATCTCTACCGACCAGGGGCCTTTCAGAAAATATAGGTGAGGATTACATATTTTTTGTTCAGGAATAAAACTTTTTAACAAAAAATTTAACCGACGAAAACAGAAACTGAAAAGCCAAAAATAAAATGAAACTTTTATTCTTTTCCTAACTAAACTAATGTAAATAACTAATTATGAGTCGGCGCCAAACAAACGGCTCTATTATGTTGTAGTGTCTAGAACTACATTTATGTGTGCCAAGTTTCAACGGAATCGATTAACAGGTAAGAATTCAGTGGGTGAACAAGCACTCATCCTCTGTTTTCACACCCTTAGGGGTGCATTTTGATTTTGAAATTTAAATGGGACCAACTTCGAGATATACTCTATCCATTAAAAAAAGAATCATCAAAATCGGACTACTCTGTAAAAAGTTATGCGTGTTCATACATAAAAAAAAAGATATGCGTCGAATTGAGAAACTCCTTCTTTTTTTTCGTCGGTTAAAAAACATAACAAGTTGTATCTTAACAAATGGATCCGGAACAAAAATCTGTTAGCCATACTCTCAGGGCATACTTATATATATATATACTCGTATATTTACTTGGCACGGAATTCAAACCCGGGAACTGTAGCACAAAAGTCACTATGGCTAAGGCTTATATTCAGAGACACACACACTACGTGTGTACACTGCGTGCTGCATTGTACTGAAATGCACATAAATGAACCTTTTCAGCTTCTAACATATTGGGACAAAAATCTGAAACATACCCTAGGCAAGTACCTGTTGTCCGAGCATGACGAGAATCTGCGCCACCTTCTTGATGGCCTCCAGGTCCTGCGAGGAGGGCAGCGGCAGGCGGGCGTCCTGCAGCAGGGAGGGGTGCGTGCCCAGCCGGGAGGTCAGGTCCGATACCAGGGCTAGAGGGTGGGAGTCGGACTGGAGTGGCTGTAGGGGCTGGGGAGAAAACGATTTATTAAATAGGACATAAAAGGAGTGATTAATGATTTACTTGCGAAGATGGGTAGTCCTACTCTAAAATACTCTGTTTGGTATGTGCATTGCACACGTAAAACATTTATGTTTGTGGACTATAAAATAACTTTCTTCCACGTTCCAATCCTGGATGTAGTTGGGCACAATAATAGGTTTCTACAGCAGGTATAGGTGGTAGTACGACATGTAGGCAATGAAACTATTTTGTTATGGACAATATTTTCTGAATTTACATGAATCTATTTGTGAATATTTAATTTTTTCTTGAATCCCTGCTTGTATCAACGTTTTCACTCACCAGAGGGTCCCCAAGTGCTTGTCCCAGCACCAGGCCGCTGACCAGACAGCACAGCGTGATTGACGACTCCATGACGATGAACTAGCCGTCTCTTCTAACCCACCCCTCTTATACCTAAACGCGGTAATAGGCCAATATCACCCACAATTGGCGCAATTTGACATGATTGGGGCAAATTGGATGTTTTCCCCATTTCATGTAATCATATTGATTTGTTTGTATTGTGAGGATACTTATTTACTCATTGCTTAGAAATTGTTGATGTTTCTATTTTTATACTGAACCATTTATACAATACAGAGGATTGAACCAACTAATTTGCTCACGTGGGCGGTTAAGAACTTAAGGACAGAATAAATTAGAGAATATTTAATACGAGTGATAACAAGATAGGTATAAATATAGGCACGTACATTGACACCGTGATAACGAACTGCAAAAAGCCGGTAACTGTAAGGCTAAAATTCAGACTCAAGGAAAACTATGATTGAAAGACGGAATAAAATCTAACTCCACCAACTATTGATCTACATTAGAGATGTGATTAAAAGTTAAAAAAGTTTAATTGTTAAATATTAAAAGTTATAAGAAAATAACTTGTTAAATTATATGTTAAAATTATAACTTTTAAGGTGGGTAAATAATTCACGTGTTAGTTTGGTTCAAAGAGTAAATTGCAGACTATATTACTTTTGAGGCAGTGAATGAAATATTATTGTTATAACTTATAGTTTGTAAACATTAATCAAACATTAAAAGTTATTTTATAGTTTGAATTAATAATAAAACCTATTTCTACTACGATAAGACTCACAATTCTATGTATTATTATTAGTCATAAGGTAGTGTACCTACTTGTTTACGTTAATTCCGAGGAGTAGACAGTACTGTCATTGTTATGAGTGTTATGATATGACTAAGAAGTTATAACTTTTAATGAACATCTCAGTATTTATTAATGAAGTTGAGAGTTAAACAGAATTATTGAGTTAAATTATAGGTTATAACTTTTACTAATTTAATATCCAATCTATCCACCGTTTGCCCTATTAGAGATAGGAATTTGACATAAGCTCCATACAAAATATGCCAAATTTCTATCTCTAGTAGGGTAAATCGTGGATAGATTGGATATTAATTTTGGCCGTAAATCACCACCTCTAATCTACATGGATGGCGTGGGCAATAGTCACGATAAAAGTAAAGAGGCAGGCAATCAATGAGCATTGTCGGCTAAAGTCGAATAGTTTCAACTCAATATTTTCAAGTTAATGATCTATTTGATCTTGACTATCGTAATGTTAAGGTTACTGCAGGTAAACAACACCTAGTGAGGTTGTCGACCAACCATTTAACATGATGAACAGTCGTGCACATCGGCGCCGGATCGGGCAACCTCGGAAGTGAGCCGAAACTTGCCAATTGTGCAAATTGTCCGCCAATCAGCAATACTGACGTAATCAGTTTACAGAAGCATGATGGAGCATATCTTGTGTTAAGACTATCTTGATACACTTAATTAATACTATAGTCCTAAATGTACCTAATCAAGATGATAGGTTATCACTTGACACAGAGAGAGAGAGAGTAACCTATCAGTTTCAATAACCTTTTCTCCTAGATAAAATTCTCGAGTTACATGGGATGATAAGTCACAACACACACGCTATTAATCAAGCCGTTGGTAACAGATTGAGCGGCTTCATATGTCAGAGCCATGCCGAGTAACATGGGTAACATGGCGGCTTAGATATGATATGTCAGAGCCATGCCGAGTAACATGGGTAACATGGCGGCTTAGATATGATATGTCAGAGCCATGCCGAGTAACATGGGTAACATGGCGGCTTAGATATGATATGTCAGAGCCATGCCGAGTAACATGGGTAACATGGCGGCTTAGATATGATATGTCAGAGCCATGCCGAGTAACATGGGTAACATGGCGGCTTAGATATGATATGTCAGAGCCATGCCGAGTAACATGGGTAACATGGCGGCTTAGATATGATATGTCAGAGCCATGCCGAGTAACATGGGTAACATGGCGGCTTAGATATGATATGTCAGAGCCATGCCGAGTAACATGGGTAACATGGCGGCTTAGATATGATATGTCAGAGCCATGCCGAGTAACATGGGTAACATGGCGGCTTAGATATGATATGTCAGAGCCATGCCGAGTAACATGGGTAACATGGCGGCTTAGATATGATATGTCAGAGCCATGCCGAGTAACATGGGTAACATGGCGGCTTAGATATCATATGTCAGAGCCATGCCGAGTAACATGGGTAACATGGCGGCTTAGATATGATATGTCAAATTAGGAATTGTGTGAACACTTTTTACTCCATAATTTGTTGTTTATAATAAACAGCTGTGTTCTAAAAAACTTATCTCTACCCGAGATCTATAAATAGCTGGCGCATCTAAATCTGTTCGGTTACTCATAAATATTGCCATGAGCCGTGAGCCGACTCCATCGAATTCCCGCAAGTTTCGGCAAAGCCACGTCCTAACTCGTAACAACATAAGAATTCCCTTTTAAGATGTTTAAAATTACAAAGGAAACATAATTTAAATGTTTAGCCGTTGTTTCGTGCGTTCGTGTAGCCGACGGGAATGCGAGGGGACTGCGAGTGGGAGGGAGAGGTGGGAGGGGGGGTGGTGTGCGTGCCGAGCGTGCCAGCACAGCGTGCCGATTATCAGCAGCATCCGAGGAGCGCCGCCGTCGCGAGCGACCGCAGCCCTGCCCACTAGACATGGGTAACTCAACACAAATGCGTGAGCTGCAGCTCACCTCACGGTTCAGGTCAGTGAGCCGGAGCTGCGAACCGGCTCACAGATCAGCTCAATTTGTGTATCTGCCTACTTCGAGTTATGATCTGTGATGCGAGTCGCTGAGCTTAAAGACCGTTCGATCTGTTTGAGCTGCGCTCGCTCGCTGACTCTGCGACTCACCGCGGATCTGTCGCCGCTCCAGCTCACCGGTTCAAACAGGTTTTTATCTATATAGACATCTTTTATCTTCCGTGCAACAAAAGTTGTCGCACAGATAGATACTATTCTTTGAGCCGTGAGCTGCGTATTTTGTCATTGAGCTGCAGCTCAACAGCTCAAGCTTATTGATCTGTATATTTGAACCGGTTCTGAGCTGAGTTACACACCTCTACTGCCCACTAGCTACCAGGTACTATGCCTGTATTTACGGCAGACTTACAATAATAGTCCTTTCCTTTGTCGTCCGCCACTGTGACCGTAATGCTAACTAGCGCTTGGGAAAGGTCGAATAGTCTCACGAAACACGACTAAACCGAAATGTACTAATTAATTGTAGATACGACACGGGAATGCTATATGACGATAACAATCGATTTGTTTATTGTAATGTGGAGATTGTGACGACATTGTTACGAGGATAACATTATTTTGATAGTTTACGAAATGCTCTGTCTGAAACACTGAAGTGTACACGGACGAATAATTTAATTAAGTTGCAAGTTGGAATTCAGTTAATTATATTTTATGTAAGTAACTATTTTATGTAGGTAACTTTAAAATCCCAAGTATAGTAGTAAGTAATATCTCGACATGGTATTGCTTTATCACTTTTGACAATAAATCCCAGTAAATTAGCACTAAAGATGACAACGGTAACTGTGACATTGGTTTTGTAGACGAAAATAAACAAACATCGCGAGCATGTATACAATAAAGACGTTTAATCACATCTGTTGTCAATTTTCGACTAGACATAACGCGTTCCTATTGGCTCGAGCCATTGCTCGGGTTTAACACGTGGGAGATCCATTGCGCGAGCCAATCAGAAGGCGCCAAAGCGAGCTCCTACTGGCTTATTTTATATTTATCTATGCAAATCAATAGAACAGTTTTGTAATTGATGGACAGCAGGACAGCCCATAATTCATCCTATAGGGTTTTTAATGCTCGATATATTGTGACATTCAACTTCAAAGAAAGTGAACAAATATAAAAGTCTAAAAATCTTCAGCTACAGCCTGAGATCACGTATGTGATACATTCCTGGTCTCCATATCACATCGGAATCTTATATCGTTATCGGAAAATTCCTATAAAGGTTCGGATTGTCCTTATTCCTGCGATCATCACTATTCCTTTGAACATAATGGTCAGGCCAGTACCGTTGCACGTTTGGTACAGTGGATGAACAATTGCCAGCTACGCTACGAGTAGCAGGTTCGATAATAAGATGTATGACTCGTGGACCCAAAAATGTTTGACCTACAGACAGTTGTGTCGGGTTAGAGCGTTTGTAAAATAATGCCTAGAGAAAAACCGGCCAAGTGTGAGTCGGACTCGCGCAGTAAAGGTTCCGTGTCACCCATCGACCTGATACCCCAACAGAAACTGATTTAAAAAGACATCAACGAACATACGCGAAATGTGAATTTTTGCATCTCTTTCTTACGTAGGTACCACCACATATGTCTATGTTTGCCCTATTTTTAGTATTTGTTGCTAAACTACATAGTATGCACTATAATCAGACCAAGTTTGACGGTGGTATGTATTACCGTTTCGATAGAGCAGGAATAAAAACGTTGAAAAGGTTCGAGGTTTCTTGTATGACCCCCCTTAAGTTTTAGACTTATTTTTATTTTTAGTATAAATTGTTGTGATATACACCATAGTAACACATATTCTGTGAAAATTTCAACTGGTTATCTATTACTGTTACAAAGACACAGCCTTGTGACATACAGACGGACGGACGGACAGCGTGGCGAGAGTAATATGGTCCCGTTAGCACCCTTTGGGTACGGAACCCTAAAAATGTTGTAAAAATACAACATTTTTACTTACTTGATGGTCATGTAATCAACATTGTTAGCAAAGGTCATTAAATCATTATATAATACATTGACCTTCCGCGGCATGTATGTCAGTGGGTCTGCTGTCAGAGAGGTTCACCTCTAATAATAATAACATCAACAAGAATAGATGCAATGCTTTAGTTCCGGCCTCTAATGGACTCCAAATACTAAGGTCGCAGCTCAATGAAATAGTCGATATTATTGTGAACTAATATTAGACGTCCTTATACATTTAACAGATTTATAATATGCGTGCTTTGGTCGCGACCCCGCTCTTCGGAGTAGTTCTTTAGTTTTACAGGATGAATATTACTTAGTTTATTCACAACCATCCGAGAGCACGTTAAGCTGTCGGTCCCGGTTGTCATACGAATATCTATGGCAGTCGTTACGGGTAGTCACAAGCCTGAAAGTCTGACAACTGGTCTAACCTCCGAATGTCAGTATTACCCAGTAATTGGGTTGCGGGGGTCTGATGGCAGTCGCTCCGTGTAAAATACTGATGTTCAGCCGCATCTGGCTAGACTGGAAGCCGACCCAAATATAATTGGGAAAAGGCTCGGAGGATGATGATGATTCACAACCATCCGAAAGTGACCTTTTCGAATCCTTGAGGAATGTTGTCAAATGTGTCCTCTAACGGTCAATATTAATATTATCCTAATTCCTATACATGCTGAAATTTAAATTGCTTCCTTCCCGAAAAGGGGTCATTGTACTGATCATTATGAACAACTTTCACTTTGGAACAACCCTGAAATCACGAAAAAAAAACAGGTGGCCCTACATTTTATCGATTTAAGTCAAAATTAATGTAGGGACCAACTGATTTTTTTTTTCGCGGTTACAGGGTGGTCCCGTAATAAAAGTTGGTCATAATGATGAGTAAAATGACCCCTTTTCGGGAAAGAAGTGATTAAAATTTCAACATGTATATCCATGATTTGCCCTACTAAAGATGAAATTAACGGAAACTTTTCAATCCGTTGGTATTTAAAACCGTTGCATTTTTATTCCAACCGCTCATTTTGATAATAAACATACACATATTTATATTTCCTTCAGGGATTCTATTTCCTGCCAGGTAATCTTTTAATTAAATATGAAGTATTTAAGAAACACGTACTGCGTACATACGTAATTTTACAAAATTAAACAGGGAATTACAGAAAATATTGTAACTGAATACAATAATTTCTAATATATCTTATGTCTATGACTGAATCTCAAGAACTTCCTATCGGCGTGGGCGGCTTCCTATCGGCGACGCCTCGTTATCATCACAAAACATCGGCGACAGTGTCACGTTCGTGTGTGCAGACATGCAGACACGCGGCTTCTATCGATGTATATCTCTTTTACATAAAGCCCTCTATTCACAACGCAAAACGATGGCGTGTAGACTTGCTGGACAACAGAATACGTGCAAAATGAAGACCAGCAAACATAAATTCACAGTATTGTTTTGAACGGACATCACGGATGGCGGATCGATAGTATTAGATAGTGTGTAGAGGCCAAGCACAAGCATCGTTCGGTTGGAGCCGCTCAGCAGTTTGTTTGTGTTTGTCGTCGTGGTACTTAATTAACGTCACTGTCGGATGCGGAAGGATTATTTATGTTTTATAATATTTATACAACACAAGAAAACCCACGGGCGGCAGCTGCCTACCGTCCGTGGTTTTGTTTGTAAGCTAACTATGACGTTTTCAATGCTTGTTTGTATTATTATGTTCAGTTCAATGCTTGGTATAAGTATTTTTATGAGAGTTCGTGTACTTTATTATAATGTGAAGACCAGGTTTAGATTTTATCGGACATACTTCAAACATAGGTATACAGTTTACTTAGCACAAACTTGATTTAGTAGGCACTGCTAGTGAGCAAGGAGTGCCTTATTGTATATAGGCTTTATAGTTTTAATAATTTAAATACATGTTCTAGGACGTGTTCCGTATAATGCCGGACGTAAAGAATTGCACCAACCTCTTTCTTCTCATGGGTGTCGTAAAAGGCGACTAAGGGATTCACCAGAGGATGGGCAGCAGCGTTCTCTGAGTATTTAAACAACCAACCAACCGGCCTGTCAAGCGTGGCGATTATGGCATATCCCCCCCCCCCCCCTTCGGGGGAGGCCTTTGTCTAGCATTTGACGTTTTTCGACTGAAATTATGATGAATGATGTTCTAGGATAATGAAAATAAAGATCGAGTCGTGACGTGAGGCCATCGCTATTACTACTAATTTTACTTTGTTTCTGTACATAATAACTAATAATAATGATTAATAATAATTTTGATTTATTGAATTGTAACTGAAGTGATTATGTTTCAAACACAATGTAAAAATTGTTTCTGAATAAATTGAATTGAATGGAAATAATTACTATTTCTAATAAATAACGGACATGAAATTTGTGTAACGGAATTATGGACGTGGAACCAATCCATGACACGGATAAACAGAAAACGGCTGCTTCTTCTTTTCCCATTTAGGCCATTTATAACATACAATAAACACATACCAACATAATAAATAGCCATCACATAAGTCTGGTATGATTAATGCAGTACGTGTATGAGAGTAATACGTAGTGCGCGGGGTGGGCAGACGCGCAGGCCGCAGCATCATTACGTGTGGTCTAGACCATCGCGGCTACTACTTCAATAGCTTCGTACAGCAGTGATTCATAGCCATCATAAACATGAGCTTTCAGACTCGAGGTCACGGTTATATAGATGATGTGTGTTTATTATTGAAATTACTTATATATAATTGCTATAATCTCAGAATTAATCTGAGGCTATAATGCTCTATCTGTTAACTGCTATTAAAGTCGGTCGTGTCAAGATTCGTATAATTGATTTATAAAATTAGTTATAAAGATCATCATCCTTTCAGCCGAAAAACGTCCACTGCTGGACAAAGGCCTCGCCCAAAGGGGAGGGAAATATGCCATAATCGCCACGCTTGGCATGCAGGTTGGCGATCGCAGTGGATTGAGAACGCTGCCGCCCATTCTCTGGTGAATCCCTTAGTAGCCTTTTACGACACCCATGAGAAGAAAGGTGCATAGTGTAATTCTTTACGTACGGCAACACACTGAACTATACCTACCACTAAAAGATGTCAATCTCAATCTGGAAACCCAAAACAATTTCTTCATTATAAAGACAGTTGTTATTAATGTTTATCGTATGTTGAGACTCTACTACCACTTTTGACAAAAAAAAACCAGAATTTTACTTGTCTTAACCTGAAAATTTATATTAAATTTCAGACTTTTATTGTTCACCTGTAAAACTAGAATCAGGAAGTTAATATAAAGCATGAATAGGATTTCCATATTTAACAAATCTACTTCACTTACGGCCAAAATTAATATCCTATCTATCCAGGTTTTACCCTACTGAAGATTTGACATATTTTGTATGGAGCTAATGTCAAATTTCTATTTCTAGTAGGGCTATTGTCTGAATCTGTGGTTCGAATCATGTCCGCGTCCCCCCCACCGCGCACTCATCATACATGAGGCCCAGCCTTCGCGCTGCGCCCACGCACCGCCGCTGTACGTCAAGTAATTACATGTCTATTAGCTTTTCATTGCTGCTATTTAATTTAACAGTCGCTGCATTGTGCTGTGGGGAAGGTAATGTAATGACTAACTCTTTGTGTTGGTCATTATTTTCATTACCTTTGGCATGTTGGTTAGTGATGGAAGACATGTCTGGCGCAGTGGCTGAGCGATTAGTTTGCTCCGCTAATGGGTCACAGGTCTGATACATGCACGGAAGATTTTTCTTTGCAAAATATAAATCCTATAAGGGGCGTCTATTTATGTGAAGTTTGTTTCTATAAATTCACAACGCATCCAAAATAAGGGAGTTATTCTAATGCGGGCTAGCATTTAAAAACAACTGTACTAAGCAGTCAACATGTCAATGTGACATACAGGTGAAATCAAATACAGTCGAGAAATAAAGGGTGATTCTATTAGGTACTGAGAAACTTTTTCTACAGGAGTGTACTCTTCACGAGCATTCACATGTAATTTAACAACTCAAGTTTAAACATAAAGGACACTAACCGCGAGCAATCGCGTGTAATGTAACATTTTAAAATTAGATGTTGTGCATTACATTACAGTAGTGCGCCAGCTCAACGTACTGAACGAGGAGCATTCGCTTTAATAACTGCTTGATATTGAACATTACTTGTTATAAACATTACTTGTTATAAACATTACTTGCTATAAACATTACTTGTTATAAACATTACTTGTTATAAACATTACTTGTTATAAACATTACAAAATGCAAACATTCGTGCATGTAACATTTATTTATTTACTTTGGTGTCTACCAAAAAGTTGATATGATATAATATCAACAGCTTCAAGTAGTGCACTCACGACTGCAATGTTCAAAGTTGTAACAACATTCTAAGTCTGCGCACTGGTATGCTCGCCTCGACGTATTCATTCACTGATGTAATGCTCAAACTCGAACTGTTACATTACACGCGAATGCTCGCTGTTAATACGCTCCTTTAAATCAGTGAATGCGTCGAGGCGAGCATTACAGTGCAGTGCATTTATTTATTTATTAAATCTATGCACACACAGAGAAATAATAATAAAATTAATAATAACTAATAGTATACAGGCAGTGCTTATTTCTTTAAGAAATATCTTCCAGTAGACCTGCGAGAGAAAAAATTGAAGCTAAGATATTATGTAAGTAGACACAGTGTGTCAAGTAATGCTAATAAATATACCTACATAATATATAACATAACATCACGCCTGCATTTCCCCGAAGGGGTAGGCAGAGGTGTAGTACACCCACATTTCGCCAGTTACATAATATATATACATGCTATATCGCTTTTAGCGATAAGACCGCCCATATACCCATAATTTATACGTTGTTCCTGTTTACTACTATTTTCATGGTGTTCAATAAATTTTATTCTGTCTATCTATCTATCTATCTACATATGTAATCATACATAAACTAATTTATAACGCAATAAATACAATAAATAATTAAGCACAGCATTAAAACACGGCATGGGGTATGTAACACGGTGCGTGTAATATAAGTACAAGATGGCGTACTATTGTAATGTAATGCTCAATATTGAATTTTCTATTGTTGCATATTACACGCGAATGATCGTGGCGAAACCGTCTGGGTCGGCAGACGAAAATCAATTTTTGACGTCACATACAAAAACCTCAAAAATGTGGTACACAAGACAAGATACATTTTAGGCGCAAAGCACAGAGCGCAAAGATACGTTTCGCCATATAACACACAGCGTGCATTTTTTACAGAATAAAAATGATTAAGCTTATTCATCACTATCACTGGACCCATTTTACCTTGTTTATCTTTTATTTGATTTCATTCTGTATGTATTTATTGAGTACCTACTTATTTATGTGTGCGTACATAAAGCCAATAAGGACACGGGAAAGCGCTGACTAATTGTCTTCATATTTATTTATTGGACACGTGACACGTACGGCACGTTCTTTTCTTTAATGGCGATAGCAGACTAGGCTCCCAAAATGAGGTGACTTTTCGGAAACATATGCCGAGTCGTACACATGCCTGATGAATTTCAAATTTAAACATATGTTATTTTGAACCTTTATCTACCGTTTGACTATCCCAGTTACATGATTCGTTGTTTTTTTTTCGATGCTTTTAATTTTTCAAAATCATGCGTTTTTAGAGATTTTCCGAATATTTCTCCGTTATTATTTAAGTTAGGTATATAAAATTTATGGAGATAGGCAGATAATAAAGTATATTAAATACAGCTTTAAGGAAATTTCTATTGATTAATTATTATTTATGTAATAAACGAAAATTGTTTTGAGACTTACGGCCTTTACTTCCGCGGTAAAACGCGCGAGAATGATTTATTTGAAAGTGAGCTCTATTGCAGCTAACATAAAATTTACGAGAGCAAATCGCAATGCTCACCTTCAGTGCCGCGCATTGCGCTATAGAGGAAGGGTCTGTGTCTGTCGCGTCTATGCGTGAATTGTCACGAATTTACGAAAATATTTAATACCGTAAACAAAAAAGACTTTATAGCCATAAAACAAGCATAAAATATTTAAAAATCATTCTGACAGACGTTGACGTCTTTTACTAGTGTCATGGGTAATAAAATTAATAGAAAATATGTTTCAAAAAGAAAAATAGCTAAACGTTATAAAGAAGCAAGTATGATCGCTAGACAATCTAAAAGGTAAGCGCATTATTATCTATTTTATTTCTAAAAATGTATTATTATTATTTTAGCTTTAATAAAACTAAAATATAAACGTTTTCTTTATAGGAAGCAATTTACTTGTTCGGAACAGAGATACTACCGGAGTCGCCAGTTGAACTAATAAATTTACTTCTAGTTCCAGTATTATTACGTAAAGAAAAGTGGGTATGTATAGTGTAAAATTGTACAACTTGAGTAGGTATAACACACGAAATATTGTATTAGCGGTTTATACAGCGTGAATTTATGGAATAGGTTAGGAGAGGGCCAAACTTGAAATGAAACTATAACTACTACTTTGACTACGTCTGTGGTCTAGTGGTTCGAGTGTGCGACTGCTGGTCACGAGGTCGTGGGTTCGATTCCCACAAGACACAAGTATTTATTTGTTGAACATGTTTGTGTTGGTCTGCGTGTTTCTTATGTATTACAAGTATGTTTACCTACACACGATTCTTGAATGTCTGCAAGACAAAGAAAAGGCACCATAGCCTCTGCCATTTTGGTCATTGTCATGTCATGGGTGCTTTACTGTTTGTTTACTTATGTAAAACCTTGGATGAATAAAAAAGGCGGACGGAATCTCGCTAAACAAAAAGTAAAAACACAATCGGTTGATTTGCTTACTCAATAAGGATTTTGACATAACTTGTGATAGGATTGAATAAGTTATGTCAAAACTCTTATTGAGTAAGCAAATCAACCGATTGTGTTTTTATTGAAAATGGCCATAACTCGTAACATATTTATTGAAAATAGAATAAAATCTCTACCTATAAACTTGTTCACATAGCATGGGTACGGTATCAGGTGTCAAATACATGTTTTGTAGTGGAGTCTCTTTTACCCTTATTCATAAGGCATCGTTTTGTCCTACTGTCATCGTACCCATGCTATGTAAAAATGATTAATTAACTTTTTTTAGATTGCCAGCATTGAATTTTGGCGCTAATCACACTGATAATATAATTGATCAAGGTGGAGACCTTTTTTTTCTGTTGAAAGACTCATGGTTTCCCTCCGTGTGGGGACGGCGGAGGGGTATGTCGGCCTCTTACCGACTAAAACCACACGGTGGCCATCCTCTGCATAAAATCGAGGAGCTCCGGGAATTCTATTGGACCGCGCCGGAGCCCCTCAAGTGCTATGCCTTTGGCACGTCCCGGGAAAACAATATTGTTTCCCCCACAGTAGCACGTGACCACCACGTACTGCTGTCCACCCCAGGGTCGCTTAGTAGACGCTTCGAGGCCCCCCCACTCTTAGCGTCCAATCATCACCAGTACTAGAAGCTTGTATATTAGGTACTTACTTTTTAGGCTACAATCGTTTTAAAATAAAATAGATTGAGTTTTTTGGAGATGTAGGTATGCACATCATTAGTTATAAAACATTTAATTTTAAGGCAAATGGAAATACAAGAAACGATGGGATCAAAGAAAATATTCTTCCTGAAACTGTTGAGAGGTATAATAAAATGGAGTTGTTACAGGATACGACTAACTTGGTATGTTTATAATTATATTTCTTTTCAAAGCAGAGTTGTTACGAAAAAAACATATGTTTTAAACACCATTGAATCTGATTAATATAACCACCAACTGATTTAAAACACGAGGGAAAAAACAATGTTTTTTTGCCAATGTGTTTAAAACATGTTTTAAACAAAGTATTATATTAACAAATAAAACAGCAATTATGGAACATTTAATTCAACTGATTTTCATTAGCGTTACATCAGGGACATCATACTGACGTTCTAAAATTAAATTATGAGTTATTATGTGAAAAATTATCGTATGAGTAAGTCAAAAAGGTCATCTCATCACAGTGGCCTAGTACGGTACACAGTGCTGGGCTTTTCCAGTGATTTCAAAGTAACAAACTTTTTTCAGGCCTACGACCAATACAACATAAACATCATGTTTGTATATTTGGATCATGTTGTCCGTAAAAAACAAGTATTTTTATTAATAATAGGTATATGTATGACGAGGTTAATAAACGTAAATGAAACAAAAGAGATGGCAGCCTACCCCAATGGGAAACCGGCTTGATAATACGTACTGGGTGTCAGGGAAACACTCCCGAAACTGAAAGGCTATTATTATACTAGGCTGCTAAACACAATCGAATACCAATAACCATTAGCCTTATACTCATTGTTTTAGTGATTTGGTATTTTGCAAACCCGAAATGTAAAGCGTACAAAACTCGGGATCAATGCCGCGCGTACCTAACATACCTACGTTCGCTACGACACGGACTGCGTATGCGAGCGGATGTCGTTCACCCCTAGCGCCAACTGATATTTTATTTGAATTCGGTTTAAAGAAATTTATTTTCAAGAAGAAAATATGCCAATTACATGAAAATAGTTTTAACATTTTAGTAAACTTATTCTAATGGTCGCCGAACACTCAGTCAATAGTTTCATAGCCTCAACAGGAAGGTGAAACATGTTCTATTATATATTGAGACAGTTGAGACTTAACACCACTAAATGAGCTCATTTTTTTATATTAGATGGCAATTTATTTTATAGCTTTGCTCCTTCATAGGTAATACTTTTTTTTTGCGAAGTTTGTTCTTACCTTTGGCAGTACAAGTAAGCTAGGTTGTCGAAGACTTCGTTTACTAATTTGTGATATTTTTACAAAAGACAAGTTAGTATGGATGGGTTTATCGATTATTTTCCTTATTAAGATGCAAGTATTATACATATATAGTTGTTTAATTACATTGCGAACTTAAAAAAAAGAAGTAAATAAATGAGGTTTTTTTTGCAAATCAGTTTTATTTAACTGCCCAAAGCTGGTTGGTTATGTATGAAAAATGCAAAAAAAAAGAGAAAAAATCTAAAAAAAGAATCGCTTCTTTTTGTGGTTTCGTATCACCAGCACTATTACCTATCTTCGTTTTCGGAAGCGTTTCCCTGACACCCAGTATGTATGTATGTATCTAGGGTATAGCGAGTGGGGTGCTGGGCCAGAAAACGTCCTCGTATCCCTGACGGCCGCTGGTCCTTGTCGATGCGGCCAACGTTAGGCCGCACGGGGATAAGGGGCTCACCTACTTGAATTGTGCCAAGCCGGGACGGGAAAGAAAGGGTCTAGCGTATATAATTTGTAGTATTTCTACGAAATGATTTTCAAACGTCATAATTATCGTACTTTTGCGTACGATGAGATAATTTTTTAAAAAACAAGCTGTCAATGTCTAACCAAGGCGAACGCAATATCCCATTCAACATAAAATTTCCTGTTTTTTGCAACTCTGTTTCAAAGTATCCAAGAGGGATACTAACTTTAATAATATTTCTTGTGATTATACTAACATCTACGCCTTCGTTTTAGGAAAGCAAAATACTAAGTGGGAGACGGATGGTGAACACACAACGTTTTTCGATAATTTGTAAGCTATCGCCGATCACGACGCCCTTTTTAACTGTGGGTTGAGTTCTGTTGAAGTGGTTTCTGAACGTCAAAACGGACTCTATTTGCGATTAAATTTAAATTGTTTAATCTGCAACAAAGAATTTAATATTGAATATTGATTGATTTGAGATTGGGACATAAATAAAGAAGCCGTAGCTGGAATTATGGCAAGTGGCGGTGGATATGCTCAATTAAAATAATTTACATCTGCAGTCGGCTTAAACGAAATAAACAAAAAAAAAATGCAAGACGAAATTGCAGAAGAATGGGAGAAAACAGCTTGGGGTGAAATGAAGAGGGCTGGTGAGACAGAAAGAGAAGTCGCTTTGAAAGAAGGTCGCGTCAGTAAAGATGGCATCCCGATGATTGAAGTCATAGTAGATGGGTGTTGGTGCCGCCGTTCATATCAAACGAATTACGCTGCCAAAGAATCAAAATGCAGAGCAGCCAGATATCGATCCAGAAACTTTCAAACTGTCAAAGGAAACTTTTATAGATAATTTGCGTAAGACTGAATAAGAACGTAACCGTATTAGTCAACATACAGTTTTACGAATTCAGTGCAGTGAGTGGTTTGAGCTTAGACGCAACTTATTGACCGTATCAAATTTTGGTAAAGTAATAAAACGTAGAAGGACTCAAAGCTGTAGAAATATAATAAGAAACATACTTTACAGCACACCAATTGCCCATGTCTCCTCCATACAGTACGGAAGACAATATGAAGCAGTGGCACTAGAGCAATTATCACAATTACAAAATATTGAAATTATGGAATATGGCCTCTACATAGACGAAAAATATCCCTTTTTAGGAGCCACGCCTGAAGGTATCATTGACGATATGGTTGTAGAAGTAAAATGTGCTCTAGCTCCTTTTAAAATGGGTAGTATTGATGAAGCAATTGACAAGAAAAGAACATTTCTGGAAAAAGGACAAAAATGGTCAGGTGAGTTTTTTTTTTTTTTTTGTATAATTATTCATTTAAATTTGTATATAGGCGCACTGAGTAATTTGAACACATAGTTCATTAATGTCACCAACAAACGGCAATCAGAAACATCTACTGTCAGGAGATTGAGATTAGTTTGGAACTATATTTTGAACGTTTTTAATTACGAGAAATGGCCTTCTGATGTTCCGTTCAAGTTTTAATTGTATACTATAAACAAATTGTAATGAAATTCTAATTTTAATGTGGTGTGAAAAAAAACATAAATATTAGTAGGCAATTCCATGGTTTCCCTGTTCTCTGTCTTGACTTTATATTTCAATATTAGCGGTGAGTGACAAGTGTAGCTAGCGGGTGGTGGGGTGTAAGGGAGGAGCTAGCGTGGGAACTATTTTTTCGGAGCGTCCTCTTAAAGAACTAACATTTAATTAAACCTAATACCCTGACGTAACTGTAAATGCTCACTCTAAGTATTATTTATTCTGTTACCACATGACAGGAATAATAGCACAGAACAGAAAATAGTACTGTACATAGTCGCCGTAACGTTCCGATACACAGCATGGTAGGTTACATGACAAGTGAAAAAAAGGGAAAACTGACGATTTAAATTGTTGAAAGAAAAAATCGCTCGCGAGTAGGATCTGAACCCTCGACTCCTGGCTTTAGCCACTAAGCTAACGTGAACACTGCTCATGGTATCGAAATTAACCTCCATTTTGGTACGTCTTTGGGTGACGTCAGCGATATCTTATTAAGAAACCGTGTTTCTTAACCGACTCAACTAACTTTGCAGTTAATTCAAAGTCGTATAGATATGCCTACCCTTACTAACTATTACACCTAACACACACACACACACACACTTTAAAACACCTTTTTATACCATGTGTTATGCAAATAAATATATTCTATTCTATTTTTAACGCATTTATGCATGCGCCAGGAGTCGCAGGTTCGAATCCTGCTCGTGAGCGCTTTTTTCTTTCTAGAATTTAAATCGTTTGATTTCGCTTCGCATGCGTAAATGCGTAAAAAATAATAAAATGAAAAAAAAAGGGAATTTAATTCGAGGAACTACGTTGGATCCCGAGAGTAGCGAAGGATTCTAGAGGAGAATCTTGAGAGGAGCGAGGGATACAAGGACCGAGATCTTTGGGACATTTTTACACAGCACCATCTAGACCCAAACTAAGCAGATCTTGTGCTATGGGTACTAGACAATGGATATAATATTTATATACTTTTTTTTTAGTAAATACATACTTATAAACATAAGCAACACCCAGATGAATTTTGTTTCATGAGTTATGTACTCTACTTTTTATCATTGACTGTGAGAAAATAAATAGAAGTATAATAAGTATCAGAACTGCTACGGCGCTTTGAATCAAACAGCTTAAAATTTGGTCTCGCTATCAATCGCGAAAAGACCAAAATGATGATAGTGGACCGAAGTGCAAGCAACCAGCCAGAAATCCAAAACATAGCTAACTGTGAAGTGGTCCAGAGCTATAACTATCTAGGATCCACAATAACAAACACAGGGGGTTGCGAAGTAGAGATACGGCGACGTTGTGCGGTGATTCGATCTGTCGTTGAAAAGCTTCGAAAGATTTGGAAAGATCGAAGAATAACCAGAGCCATAAAGGTACGCCTCATGAGAAGTCTGATCTTTCCAATTTTTCTTTACGGAGCCGAGACGTGGACGTTGAGGATGACCGACTGGAGAAAAATCGATGCACTAGAGATGTGGTGCTGGAGGCGGTTATTGAGGATTCCCTGGACTGCGCACCGAACCAATGTATGGATCCTAAAAGAACTGCATATAAAAGAAAGGTTATCATCGACTGTGCAAATACGAATACTCAAATTTTTTGGTCATATAACCCGGAAGGAGGACTCAATGGAGCGCTTGGTGGTGCAGGGCAGGATTGAAGGGAAGAGACCCCGCGGTCGCTCTCCATCGCGCTGGTCAGACCGCATCAAAACCATCACGCACTCCACCATGACACAATGTTCTCGCAGCGCCAATAACAGAGCCGAATGGAGACGCATCGCAAGAGCTGCTACTCAACTTTCGAGACCTGATATAACCACGACCACTCTGCCAAGAGTGAACGACTAAAAAGAGAGAATAAGTATTAAACGCCCTTTTTCGAGTGGCAATGGTAAAAATATATTTATGAGGACTACTAGCTTCAAATCATGTTTTTGTAACCGTATGCCGTAGAGCGAATCTAAGTGCATGATAACTAAACTAACCTTGCCTAACGTGAGACATCATATTCTGTAAGTTATAATTCACATGTCCATCGGAAGAACAGTGGGTTACATTCACATTTTTCACATTTTTATGTGAAAAATGTTAAGTCATCACATGACCAATCAGCCTATCGCGTTGTTTATATTATCGACAAAAACGTATTTAAGCCCAACAAGGTTTTCAGTAGATTAACAAAACACAGGAGATTGCTTTCCCAATCCTAGTCACAACCAATTAAAAAAGGCCTTTTTCGAAACATTTTAGCGAACCATCCAGATTGTTTTGGAAAAGTGCCGAATTAATAGGTGTCAGTGAGCCGGAGTAACGGAGTGGACAATGGGTCCACCCGCTATATACCCACGTGTGTATGTATGTATGTAGCTCCGGGCATGTGCCCACATCGGCCGCATATGCTTAACTCGTCGTTTCGTATGCGGAGCCGCGGGCGGCGGGCGCGGCTTCCAGCGAACACGATTTTTGATATATCGGCTTTCGACCGCAATTTCGATTTGGCGAGGTTTCAATACTTGATAGGATTTGAGTTTATATGCATTATGTATGGTGTATAGCGTATATTATACAGTTATCGGGTCAATTTAACCTTTTTATATGGATATACCCCGATTTACTAATCGCCACTCTGCCGTGTCACTCGCAGGTCTGTTATCTTAAGATACATGAGTTACGCGTAACAAGTCTAAATCGTATTTTTTCTTGATCCTCTATCACCCAGTAAAATAATATTTTAAGTAACTATTACCAATTAGTCACAATTGCCTATCACCTAACTCTTGAAACTATGATTTTGCCATTGTTAGTTATGGTAAAATACTGTATCTTAAGTTACATCAATTACGCGTGATAAGTTGCGAGCGCACCGAGCAAATCCTAACTCTGCTAACTACTAGATACAGTATTTATCCGTGACTGTAGTGCGCGTATTAACTGATAATGATGTGGATATTATGAGAGCTTCACGAACAAACATGGTTCTAAAAGTAATAGCCCACGGCAACATGATAGTATTTATGGACCAGCTGAAGAAAAATAAAAAAATCGCGGTCGAATATGCAGGAGTAATGTTCACAAACCTATTTTTGTTGGTTAGTATATCAGCTTGATGTATCTCATTTACCGGGTTTTTGAAAAGTGTACGTACTTGAAAATAATTTCCAAAACCCTTCAAAATACGCACTGTCTGTGGTTGGATTTCCACTGGTTATTTTATGGAAATGTGTGTTAATCAATTATTATTTTACTACACAGGAAATTAAAGTAAATAGGTCCTAAACAAGGCAGTGAAAAGCCAACTGGCACCTTAAATTATGGATTTCAGTCAAGGTTTCAGAGTTTCGGATAATTTCAGAACGCGCGAATTGTGCTTATATAAAACCAAACAGTTTTTAGTAACTTCGTTGTTAATTTTTACTGTTTGACGTTTAAAAAACTACAAAATTTGTATAAAAAAGTGCAGTTATAAATGCAGTTTATGACGATACCCTTTAATCGGCAGTCGACTTAAACCCAAAAAACTGCCACCATTACATTATTTTCCAAATAATTACCTTATGTTCTTATGTTGCTTCGAGGCTAGTAGTAATAATAATAATATAATAATATAAATAGTAGTTCTGGTCTATACTTTTCTTAGAAGTATTTTTTGGTCTTACTATTCTGTTGTCTTAGCTGGACCCTAGTCTCATTTATGACAACTAATTTGCGTAAAATTTCTTATATATCGGCCTCAAACGAAATAAAAAAAATCGTGAAGTGCTTAGCCGGTTGTGTTTTTGTTCGACTCAAAAGGGCATCGGTATCTTTCTCTTAGTTACCCTGGGAAATCAGAATGTATGGCAAATATTGCTTCCTTATCACTTTTTACAAACATCTATTACCTAGCTATCTCTTTAATATTTCATTATTGATTTCCTACCATCAGATTCAATATCTTTTCGGTGTTTTGTGCTATAGTGGAAGTTGAAGGCTATTTACAGTAGAGGACATATTCAACGCTCTGTCTACTGGGATTTAATTCAGTTAACTGATTTTCAACTACAGCATCGGATGCAATAGATTCTCCTTATTCCGTCACTATGTAGTTTTGTGCTAGTTTAGACAAAATTTAAAACGGACACGTACTGACAGCGCATTGTTGAGATATTTTTTTTCAAATGCAAGAAATTTATCACCTGGCTCTGATTAAATCCTTCTAAGTCTGGAAGCAAAAGTAATACAACAAAGAAATTTAGCGTAAAATCATCTGAAGGGTTGACGATTATATTGAGATCAAAAGCATTTCGATTGCATTATTATTTTTATATAAGACCGCGAACTATTCAGTCCACGTATTTAGGCATTAAGAATAGTTGAATTTTGAAGATGCTCAACTTACATAGTCGTCAAGAAATCATACGATGAAAAATAATTCAAAGATTTGCATGTGTATTGCAAAAGTGTGTTGGACTTAGTTAAAAAAGAAGTACCTCGAGAAGTATGCCGAAGGAGTGTAAGTGCAAGAAAGAAAGCAGACTTAAATGCAGATATAGATTTAGATAAGATCTTACATATCTAGGATTTAGTTTTTTTTTTGTATCTAAAATAATTTTGATGATACTCAGTTCTCATTCCAATTTTTATGTTAGTTATGAAGTTAATTAAGTTTATTTGTTTTAAAAGTTATCGAATCTTTGTTAGAAGAAATCTGAGATTTCGTTTTACTTTTTGACTCATTAAAAAGGATATTTTAATGCATTTGAAAATTTGAGTTTTTACTTGATAAGTCATAAGTCATTATTCATTTGTTTAGATGAGTACTATTTTTTCTATTTCTTTATAAACTAATTTAATTTAATACTAAATAATCAGTCAGACAAACTTTAGTTAAAGATACCTGTGTTTATCAAAACATTCCATATTACACTTGTTGCGGCTAAGTCACGTATCTTAAGATACAGAGCACCGCGTAACAACCAGTGTATAGAGAGCTTGTTACACCTATCTCTGTTATTGCTAATAACTCTGAAAATTTCGAAGTTTTCAAAAATCTATAAATTGCCCGGTTTACCTCAGACTTTAATACAACCAATTATGTAAAAATATTTCCCAAAAGTTTTGAAACATTTAAGATAATCGCAATTATCTGTAAAAAACTTTAAACGGTGATATCTCAAAACTATGTTTCGTGAGATACAAGAGATAGGCCTGACACGGCAGCACTGCCCGTTATCTTTTCTTGTACACACGGCTACACATCAAGCTGTAAAAAACCAGTAAAGGCTGACCTCGCGTTGTAAGGAAAACCTATACAATGCGAGGTCAGCTTATACTGGAAATGGCCGTGTGTACATTTCATCTATTCAAGTGCATCCAATGTCTATAAGACCAAATCAGCTATCTGTAATAAATTGCTTTCAGCGATAAGGCCGCCAATTTCTAGCAATTGAAGTAGTTCAGTGCTTATGTTTGTATTAACTTTTATTTTTATAGTCTGTTGTAAACAATAAAGTATATATAACATAGCACATAACATCACGCCTGTATTTCCCCGAAGGGTTACGCAGAGGTGTAATAGTACACCCACATTTCGCCAGTTATGTTATAGTCCCATATAATAGGGGGCGAGCGAGCCTATTGCCATTGACCGGGCACGAATCCAGACTCCGGGCTGCTACTGAGAATTTTCTAATGAAAAAACCCAATAACACTTTGCCCGACCCGGGAATCGAACCCAGGATCCCACGCTCAGCAGTCGTGCTTGCAACCACTAGACCAACGAGGCAGTCAAGGCAAGTATATATAAAATAGAAAATATTTAAAATGGTGAATCTACTCATCACAATGAATAAAATTTACCAAAAAATTAAATTACCCTTCAAATCGCGAAAAAAAAAACAACTGCTTTTCACTACATTTGTGTTCACATAAATCAAAAAAATATTAACAAAAAATTACAGTTTTTTTCAGGTTTTAATAGAAATAAAAATAACAAATGAACATGACAAGCATGTAATCTACTTTTTCATATTCATGTATTGTGATGTAGTGATCAGCCCCCCTAGCCAAGATGACAATCTACAATCGTCAACGCTAATAGAATCTCAATCTCAACGAAAAAGTCATTCGTTGAGATATGTCATTCCCATACATTTTGAGTGTATTCTATATAGCGTTGCCGATTGTAGATTGTCAACTTGGCTAGGCGGGTAGGTGTAACCAGTAATTACTGCAACATGTGACTATTGTTACAATACAACATTGATACAGTATCACCGTCCACGTCTATTCATCTCAGCTAAGTTTGCCATACGTCTGGATTTTTTCCGGACATGTCCGGAAAATTGATTGTTTGTCTGGAATGCGGGGGGAATTATAAGTTTTATTTATTTATTTATCTTTCTTATAACTACCATTACAGGATTTTTTTTTTTAAACCAAAGCGGCAGTGTACGGAATATAAACATGATAATGTATTAATTAAATTTTGTAACATAAAACAAATAATGCTGTTCTTGTGAATTCACTCAGAGAACAACAGAATAGGTCCGTCTCCCCAGCTATGAGGTTAAGAGTGCGGAGTGCACGCGTCAGCGGCGCCTCCCTCAAAAGGTTAGTCCGACCGCGCGGCTCCACCAGCAGTTGTGGCTGCCGTCGTCGCCACACGTACCTGTCCGGCACACACAGGCTGACCTACCCTAACATGTCCGCATTATGCACCTTCCCTCTCAGTATTTTAAATAAATACGAGGTGAGTGCCAGTTCCCTCCTGACTTTTAACTCATTGTACCCTACCATACCCAAAATAAATAAAGTGGGGTACATTAATGGGTAAAACGGATACACACCATAATTTCGCATATATAAATATCTAATAAATTTATTTTGTACCCGCTCCAGCATGAGACTATATTTAATTTCATGCGGAGCCCAGATGGCTGTATTACATTCTAATTGGCTCCTCACCAGTGCATTATAAAGGTAATCGCTTTCATATTGGTGAATCCTCGCACCATACGAATCATAAAGCCAAGATTCCATTATAGGCTTTCCTACAAATGCTCATTATGTGGTCACGAAAAGTTACCCCTGTGTTAAAAGTAACTCCTAAATCCCGTACTTCTGTGACTCTCACCATCGGCAACCCGTCAATGTGGTAATTATGTGAGACGGGAGTGTGGGCCCGAGAGAAAGTGATTGTCACACACTTCGAGCTGTTGAACTACAAGAGATTGTATTTGCTCCAGCTCACCACCCTATCTATGTCCCTCTGTAGCTTGTCACAGTCATCGCTGTTTTTTATATTGAGCGATAGTTTGAGGTCGTCAACAAACAACAAACACTTGGCTTCTTTAACCACACCTGGTAGGTCATTTATCATAAGCAAGAACTCCAAAGGGCCAAGGTTACTACCCTGACTTACTCCGGACCTCGTGAAATACGGCTCTGAGACGTGTCCCGCATATTCTACATATTGTTGCCTATCGGTCATGTAACTGGCAAAAAAATACAGCAAATGTGTGTGAAACCAACACCTGCTAACTTCTTAAGCAACATGTCATTATCGAACGAAGAACGGGAACGAAGGGCGCTATCGGTTAGAGCTAATATGGTGGCTCGCAGGTTTGCACGTTGTTCTAGGGAGGTGAAAAAAACTCTATTTCGTGCATATTGCACCTCCTTTTACACGTGCAGCCTGTGGGTTAGTTATACTCAAAAATCGTATAGCGCCCTTCGTATACAATATAACAACGCGTTCCGGGTGTTAATGGGGCTGTCCCGTTTCTGTAGCGCATCAGGGATGCTTGCTGAAGCCCGCGTCGATTGTTTCTACGCTACGATGCGAAAAAGATGCGCCTCCCTGGTGCGCCGGGTGCCAGCCCCAACGTTATACTGCGCTGTATAGCCAACAGGCTTCACTGCGCGTGTGTAAATCGCTGCTGCAAGCTTTCAACCTCGGTGCTGAGCTTGTAGCAGGGATTTGCATACCAGTGCGGTTTAGGTTAAGTGCATAGGATAGGAATACTAACATAGTTATTAAGTAATATTGTTACTAACACAGTGAGTCATTGTTACTTAATCAATAAATAAATAATAATTATCGACTAAGTCGAATGCTTTCCTGAAATCGAAGTAAGTAAGTTGTCCCAAATGACTTTACTTCAACTTCACCTTCCCGTCTCCGCATCACAATAACATCGCTACACCATGCCACGCTACACGCAAGAAATCGACATGCCGCGAAATACGAAATTTTGAAGAAAATGTCCTGATTTTTCTGCAATGTCCGGAATTTTCTCCGAATTTCCTTTTTTTCATCTGGCCTCCCTAATCTCCGCGTGGGTAGAGTACTTGTAACATGAAAGGTCGGGCACTGCGCCGCGGCCGCTGCGCCACAGCCACATGTGACGTGGAATTGCGCAGCCGAGGCGAAGGTCACGGACACATTCCTGATGCTGGTTCAACAGCTGCTGGCGATATGTTAGATTTATTGCCGGAAATAGGTATCGGTGTCGCAATATAACTTAATTAATAATTAACATAAGGTTAATGAGCCCCAACGAGATAGGCTGATTAGCGATTAGTGCCAAATCATGTGTTTAACCTTACGTGTTGTATATTTCCGTAATTGTAATACGGAGGAGAGGTGACAGTCGTTTCCTAGAAAATGTTAGTTTTCAGCCGTATCTGGTTGGAGCGGACACTGTGAGACAGACAACCTACCTGAATTTTGGAAACATAATATTATAGGTATACATATTATACTACAACATAGAATTAGCCAAACATTATGATTTTATTTTAGGATACTTAATAATGATAAATGACGCCAATTCAAAATAGTACTTTTTTTTTTAAACATTAACATTATGTTACAATGTTGGTTTCCTTAATTATGCAGAAATCTGTCGGAAACATCACATCACAGCGGTTTTACAAGAATAATTATACCACATGCCTTCCTACTTATACCATAAAATGCAAAAAGTTTGACAAAAACTATGATTAATATGAATATAATACATTTTGAGATTTCTGCAAAAAAGTTGACATTTTCATACAACAACTTGGTGCAGAAGCCTAGTAAAAAAACAGAAGGTTCACTTTGTAAACAAATCGCTATAGCGAGCTCATGTAAACATACTTAGATCAAAGCAATATATATTGGTAAAGGGCGCGACATATCTATTATTAGTACTTACTCGATATTTTATGATACATAAAAAACATCCTCAATCCGGTCTACGCACCACTCGCCCCGCAAATCTCATCCCTAATTGGCTAACGGCCAAAATTAATATCCCATCTATCCACGATTTACCCTACTAGAGTAGAGATAGAAATTTGACATAACTTGTATGGAGCTTATGTCAAATTTCCATCTCTAGTAGGGCAAATCATGGATAGGTAGGATATTAATTTTGGCCGTAAGTGTACCCACTCGCCCCCTTGAAATTAGATAATCAAACTCGCCCCCGATTGTTATTAGGTTAAAAGTACAGTCAGAACCGTCAGGCGTTTGAATGTTGCAATTTATTTTTTTCCGCAAAGAGAATGTTCTCAAAACCTCAATAAATCAAATATTGAAATGTATATAGATACGAGAAGTGAAATAAAACTGTTTTGGAATCAAAAAGTGTAAATTGGAATTTGAACTGAGGGCACATATTATCGTAATTAAAAATGTTCAAAATATAGTTCCAATTTAGTCTCAAACATTTAGGGCCGGTATTTCAATAGTCTGATAACTTTTAACTGAGGAATAAATGTGACGTCTTGACAGATTTTCTGTACTAGAACTGTCAAAATGTCATACTTACTCCTTAGTTAAAAGTTAACTGGCTATTGAAAGCCCAACCCTAAATCTCACAAATAAATATCAAACGGGAACATCTACTGTCATTTACAATTTAAAAGCATTTGTTTTTTGCAACTAATGCAAATGTAATATGGTATAGTTTAGTGTAATGTAGTTCTTATTTTATGTAAAATACATTAGGAGGCACTTATGACTTAGCGGCCTTCTACAGGCGCTTGCCATTAATCTTTGTAAGAAGACTTCATTGTCGTATATACATATATCAAGTATTGGTTGTATTGCATGAATTGCATCTGCTGCTACTAAATTTTTACAAGGGTTTAAAATTGTATTAATTTCGTCTTTTGCAAAATCTGGAGCACACAAATGCGATGTTTCTTTTTTAATTGTCACCATTAGCAGTTAGAGTTTCTTTGCAAGAGGGTCTATTAACACAGTGCCAGTTAGTCTTGGTCGACTAGTAAGCCAGGTAGCAAAAGCAGACACAAGTGATGAGGTTACGAAAATAGCTATATGAATAATTAAATCTTATATTAAAGTGCGTTATATTTTTCTAACTGACTGTACCAATTTAGCAAAAAAATTAAAAGAAATATCGCAAGGGGCGAATGGATACACCAAAGTAATTAAAAAATATTAAAGTTTCACTCGTCCCGTCGTCGTAAACTACGAGTGGGACCTTCAAATGGGGTGAGTGGTACATTATACTAAAAGGGGTGAAATCTAGTGGGCGAGTGGTGCCTATACCCTAAAACCGAAGGATAAAGCTTAGGGTGTTCATTAGTGAAGGGTGTTAGTTTGAAATCGAAAGAAACCTAAATACACCCTTCAGGGTGCAATCTGCGACTTAGCTTGAAGTGGCTTCCTTTTGTCCGTAGGTTCCTTCGAACGTTCCTTTTTACCGTTGCGACTATATCTACGTATGCTGTGAGATGTTCACACGCTGCGATAAGAGTGGATCTTCTACAGTTGTAGTTTATCGCTCATCGTCTGTGGTTCAGTATCAAGGGTATCGTTCCGGTGCTCGTTGTTTATAACTACCAGTTACGTAAGCGCGGGCGCAGTGCCGGCATGCCGCGCCGGACGGCAGCGCGCGCGCCGCTGGGCGCACTCATCACGCTCCTACTCACGCACGCAGCATGCGTGCTGGCTCTGGCGGCCGGGACTCAGGACACCGACACGCTCTCCGCCCTGGGCGCCATTCTACCTCCCTTCGTCAGCGAAAACTTCGATGAGCTGGTGAAGGCGGCTTCTGCTACTTGTACGTGTCTGTGATGATGTGGTTATTTTGATATGGAGTTGTCAGGAAGTGCTTCTGTGTGGATTTGTGGTGTTCAATTGCAAAGTGTGATACTTATCCCACAACCAAAACATAAATATAAAAAGGGCCAAGTTGGGCAAAAAGAAAGTGCAGGATTATCGGCTTCACCGATAAAATAATGTATTGGGATCCAAATAAATCATAGCTGCTGGAATGCACAACGTTCTTCACTTGTTTTAAAAGAAAGTTAGTCACAACATGCAAATACTTGCATATATTATATTTATTAGTAGGTATACCGTTAGGGGGTAGTGTTTTTCCCGTCCGTAGGAGATTCCTACCCTAAAATACCCGAACATGTCCACGTGCGGTGGTGCAAAATAATGCGGGGTCGTAGGCGACAACGGTGACCAGAGACCACTGTGGGCTAACAACTCCATAGTTTTACCATACGATTACTATTATAAATTAGTAGTGGTATGGTAACCCACCTTTTATCCCACTTGCTCGGAAATTGATTCATTATTTAAAAAAAAATATCAATCGGCTCTTTTCCGTACCTACGCAACAAAATAACATGTCAGCAATCTCCAACACGACAGTTAGAAATAGTTGCACACTTTTTTTTAATTATGCTACCGAGGTTTTCAAGTACGCACACTTTTTTTTAATTATGCTACCGAGGTTTTTAAGTACACAATTACATAAATTAGGTGTTTTTAGGTACATTATATTTTATCATTATAAAGGTTGAATGCGCATTTTTTTTTCAAAAGTTTGAAAATAGAACCGCGCGTAGACGAATTGGCGCGAATAAAAATTAGATACTGTTGAATTAATTTGTGTATTGTTTCCTCGCAAATGTGAGAAAAGTACTATACAAGTCTCGGCCGAAATAGCAATTATCTGCCGAAATAGTAATTATCGGCCTGATGCCTCGTCCTTTTCAATTAGCTTAGGAAGTACGAGGCGAAGCCGAGTTAGCAATATTACTCGGCCGTCAATTGCCTTATTTCAGGCCTCGAAAGCGATGTAGTATTACTGTTTTTTTTAATAAATATTTGCGACATTCTTACACAGCACCATCTAGTCCCAAACTAAGCAGAGCTTGTACTATGGGAACTAGACAATAGATATAATACTTTTATACTTTTTTTGTTGTAAATACATACTTATAATACATGAGAAACACCCAGACAAACACTAACACCTATGTTCATGACACAAATATTTGTGTCCTATGGGAATCGAAACCACGACCTCGTGATCAGCACTCGAACCACTAGACCGCAGACGCCTAAACTGTAACTGTTATTACAAGTGATGGGCTATTCATCCTGTCACTAAATATCTAATTACTAACGTCATGTTTCGAGCAGTGTTTTGCTATTTCAACTGCATCTCTGCTTACTCCTTTATTCATGACGATAATTATTATGTTGACGGTATAAGCTAGTATTCAATTCTCAATCCAAGAAAGTCCAAAACAAGTTACGAGTTGTGCGTTGCTCTTCTTTTCCTTATTGTCGGCATTCCAATCAAACCAGAAATATTCCTTTACTACAGTCCAAAGTGCAAAAGAAACACCTCATAGATCGCGAACTGAGATCAGACACGGATATCATAGTGGTTTGATTGGAAAATTAGATACACCATCCCATAGAGCAACGGTTGATTATTAATTTGACTGTAGAGAAAAAAAATCTCTCTACCATTTCATTTTGCTATCTAGTTTTAGAAGGCTTAGCGTACCAAAGAACGTGGCCTATCAGTCTCCTGGTAACCACAGACCACTCCCAAGTTGTGCCTCAACAAAATATTAGTTTTTGAGTCATTTCCCAAATATATTGGGGTCGGCTTCCAGTCTAACCAGATGCGGCTGAACATCAGTATTTTACACGGAGCGACTGCCATCAGACCCCTGCAACCCAGTTACTGGGTAATGCCGACATTCAGATTTTCGGGCTTCTGACTACCCGTAACGACTGCCATAGATATTCGTACGGCACAAAAAAATCCAAGTAGGTAGGTAAATTGCAATTAAGTAGCATGCAAGTATCTATACCTAACGTAGATACAGAACCACTGGATATATAAGCTTTGCCCATAAACTTCCTTTACGAAACTGGTTCATTCAACAGGAAAAAATATATTTTTAGTTGCTTTACCAGTTCCATTTTTGCCTCTTCCTTCGTTTGTGGCTTGGTATTTAGGTATTAAAAATTCTTAAAAAGCCACAGTGAATACAAAAAGCATGTAAACTCAACTTACAGTAAGCAATAGCTTACCTTTGCTAAGTTAAGTAGCTCTAAGTTTAAGTTAAACACTTACCTACGGTCGTCACGTGAAGTAGACCTCCAGACATATCTCCAAGATCAAACTCTGTGCGGTGCTTGAACTATTCTCAATGACTTATAAATATTTAATGTCGTATCTTCCAATAACTCCATATTGAATTACTATTATATAACCTTTTATTTCGTTATTAACTTATAAATAATTAATACATAATATAATTATCTTAAAGTTTGAATCTTTTTATACAATGTTAATAATTTACAATCAATAACATCGACAAAGGTCAATGTTAGAGAGTTGATCAACACTAAAAAATGATTCCCGCTGAGTATGAAACGAGTACGCGAGCGTAGAAAGACCAATATAACTAGACACGTGACTAAACAGAGAACTAAATCTAAGCTGAATTCTTTTTGACACCTTCCCTTGCAACCAGCGCTGCCAGAAACGTCTAAGTATACTGGGCACTGTGGAACTTAAACAATGTATTAAAACGTGATTTATAGACGACAACTACGGATTATATTGAAACTTAACGTAAACATTATAATCAAAATAATTTTATGATCGTGCTAACATGCATATTTTGTTCAGAAACACTTTTCAAAGTATTTTTTTAAATGCCGTCTTTATATTTTCTGATGTTAATGCTATGTAGGTTGTTAGCTCAGACCAACTAAAAAATAATAGTTAGGTAGAACGTCGACGTAACTCTACACTGTACAGTTTGTCTCATTGACCCAGTGATAACAAATAAAGCAAACCATTTACGATTTCAGTTTTGATCCCCAGTACAGGCAAAGTCTAATAAATACTTTCTGGACTGATATTGTGACCAAAAATTCAAGACGAGCTACCAAACAAAACCAAACCTAACGGAATAACAAATGTAACAGCCCCCCTAGCCAAGTTGACAATCTAGACAATCGTCAATCGTCAACGCTAATAGAAAACGATCAAAATGTATGGGAATGACATATCTCAACGAAAAAATCATTCGTTCAGATATGTCATTCCCATACATTTTGATTGTTAACTTGTAACGTTAAAATTTTTGCCCCACCCATACAATTCTTAATAATATTGCCTTACATTATTTAGATGTTTATATCCCACCGTATGGCTGACTGGTAGAGAATGCCTGAGTAATTAAATCTGCCATTTTTAAAGCCGTTATTGTACATTTTAATATTTTTTATGTTATAGGATGGCAAACCGTACCTACTTCTCCGAAAAATAGTGTTTTTTTTTTTTTATATTATCTTATAGGCAAAGGATACCGCTTAAACCTAACCTAACCTAACCTTAAGGCTTTGAGCTCGTTTTTTTTTTTAGTATAGGATGGCGAAACGAGCTAAAGGCCCACCTGATGTTAAGCGGTTACCTTTGCCCATAACAACTTCAATACCACCTAGGCTGTTGCCTTAATAGTACCGCAAGTCGGTTCGCCAAACTGAGACATGAAGATGGAAAGTCTCATGTGATTGTAATTTCACCGGCACTCGTACCCTTCAGACCGAAACACAGCAATGCAAGCATTACTATTTGGCAGAGAAGTAGGCACGGTGGTAGTACTTTCCCGGACGAGCTCTTTCACAAAGGAGCTCTACTACTACTAAAATGTGATGCTTGCATTGCTGTGTTTCGGTCTGAAGGGTACGGGTGCCGGTGAAATTACAATCACATGAGACTTTCCATCTTCATGTCTCAGTTTTGCGAACCGACTTGCGGTACCATTTAGGCAACAGCTTGGGTGGTATTGAGGTTGCTATGAGCAAAGGTAACCGCTTAACATCAGGTGAGCCTTTAGCTCGTTTCGCCATCCTATATTATTAAAAAAACGGGCTCAAAGCCCACCTGATGGTTTAAGCGGTATCCTTTGCCTATAACAACTGCAATACCACTAGGCTGCTGTTTTAATATAATTGTGAGTCGGTTCGCCAAACTGAGACATGAAGATGGAAAGTCTCATGTGATTGTAATGTCCGCGGCACCCGTACCTTTCGCACCGAACACAGCAATGCAAGCATCACTGTTTGGCGGCAGAAGTAGGCACGGTGGTAGTTCTTATCCGGACGAGTTCTTTCACAAAGGAGCTCTCATCATCATTAATGATTTCAGCCGAAAGACGTCCACTGCTGGACACAGGCCTCCCCCAAGCATGTTGGGGGGGATATGCCATAATCGCCACGCTTGGCAGGCGGGTTGGCGATCGCAGTTGGTTGGTTAAATACTCAAAGAACGCTGCTGCCTATCCTCTGGTGAATCCCTTAGTCGCCTTTTACGACACCCATGAGAAGAGTTATGGTGGTGCAATTTTTTATATTCGGCACCATACGGAACACTACTACTACTAAAAGGTTATACACAAAAAGTTTAATCAAATAAATGAATTATGCATGTCATTATGTTTGCAGGCGAGGCCCTACCGCAGCAGCTGCTGTTCTCCCGCAGCAGCTCCCTCGTGCTACCGCAGCCGCGCCTGCTGGAGTTCACCCGCGGCGAGAGGCGCAGCCACAGCGTGCAGCGCGCGCACCGGCGGCTGCGGCGGCTCCCCGCGCTCGTGCTGTACGTGCCGGGCTGGTGGAACACGCCCAGCGACGCCTCCTCCCGCGCCATCCTCACCGCGCTCATGACCAACCACCCCTCTGTCCTACTCCTCGACACTCGACTCTCTTTCTGCAGAGGGTACGTCGCCTCCGTGTCCAATGTCATGCCTATGTCTCAAATCCTTTTTGGCTTCATTAAAAATCTACACAAAACTGGGTATCCCGTCTCCTCAATACATATAATAGGCTTCAGTCTCGGCGCCCATGTTGCCGGCCTGACTGGCAAACTGGTGAGGAGAAAACTAAACGCTACACTAGGACAAATAACTGCGCTGGACCCAGCGAGACCGTGCTTCGCGCGCACCGAGTTCAGGCTAGACAAGGGAGATGCGAAGTTTGTGCAAGTCATACATTCCAGCAGCGGCGTGTTGGGGCTCGAGGAACCGCTGGGACACGCCGATGTGTATGTGAATGGGGTGCCGGGGAAGCACCCTGAGTGTCAACAGAGGAGCATCAGCCTCGAGTGTGACCACGCTCAGGCCTGGAAACTATACTCAGCGTCAGCGACCAACGAGAAGTCATTAATGGGTCGGCAATGCGCCAGCTGGGATGAACTACTACAGAACGAATGCAACGGCAATGAGACTGTCCTGGGCTACTCGTGTAGTTCAGATGCACACGGGTTGTTCCTCTACAAGTCAGGAGAGAAGATTGAACCGAAGCTACGAGGACTGCAAGTGTTTAACCCATTTGACTTACTGAGGTGGCCGTTAGATTACTGGCAGAATAATTAAGAAACTACAAATATCTTCTAAATAATAAGGTGCATTTGTAGGTGCGTGACAGTTTTTACAGCAATCACAGATTAATTGCAGAATCATTTGCTACTGCACTTAATCTAGGTATGTACATGTTGTGATTACGTGACTGTGACTGTGATATTAGTTAAGCTTACGTTTGTAAAATGTTAATATTATAATGGTTGTTAAAAAATACCAAACAGCAAAACGTGTTTTATTTTGATGAGTACACAGCGCCATCTACTGTTGTTAACCTGAGTTAAGTAACACAGTATGATGAGTATGCATTTTTTCGTTCATAGTGAAAGCATTTGCCGCTGGTTGGCGCCACCAGAGACCCTACTTAGCCAGATTGATGGCCAGGGTTTACTAGCCATTAAGTTCGACAGAGATTTGTGCGACGGATATTTTCATTATTTATTTAAGCAGACACATAAATTGCGGCTGTCTCTCGGTCACTAACTTTTAGAAACATAGCTAGGTACAGCTGGTACCGGTTCAGTTCACTAGGTAGGTACCTAATATGTAATAAAAACTTGGCGTGACCATGTATCTTCCAAACTAAAGTGGATTCTTAAATAGGAGTTCATCAATTATGTTTAGGTTAGAAATATGTCCATGGAACATAGCAACAACATGAGTCAGCTTATAACTTATTTAAAAGTTTCTAATTTAGCTTACAATAAAAGCATTCCTCGCCTGTTAAGGCGTGATCTCTCAGATTAGATTAATAACTTTCTTTTCCGAGGGCGTAAACGCTAAACTTCATTAGCTTCGCTTTTGGAGCTGTAATTTAGTTAAATATCACGTTTCTCAAGCCATTTATATTCCATCAGAGCTCATCAATATATCCGGGGGCAGCACATCGTGTCCATGACGGCTGATTAATGGTACTCAGCGGATTTGGGGCAGGCAGGGGGTGAGGAGCTCAGAGGAGGGGGGGGGGTCTGTTACCCGCGCTGATAGTGGACCCGTCGAGTCCCGATTGTATAATAACTATCGTCTATCTATTTTTTATTGATTTGGTTGCGGATTGAGAGTTGAATGTACAGCTGTACGTCATTGCTCAGAGCTTTCTGTAAGGAACTGGACAGACTTGTAAAAGACTGTTCATAACTTTTTAGTTAGATTAGAAAACTACGTTTGTAAGGAATTCAAGTATAGTGTGCGGCGGAATGATCAATAAATCAACAGTTTAGGTTCGCAGCTAATCCTAATTACTTGTCTAGTCTAGTCTATTTAACTTGAAAACCATAATTATTCTGCCTGACGAGTAATATCAACTAACTGGGTACAAATTTAATGTAGTGGGTACAAAGCAGGTTTCTACCGCTACCCTGAAGCTGTAAAGTTCCTTAGAAACTGCGTACTGACAGAGAACAGAGAAGACACAGCTGAGCAGTGACCAGTGGGTGCAGCAAGTTAGCTATTGTTGCGATTATTAATACGAAGTCGGAGCTACTTGTATACTTGTGTTAGTTGCTCCTAGCTTTGCTTGTTTTGCATAAGTAGAATGTTGATGTTCTTATCTTACTATACAAAATACCCTAATAAACCAACCGAAAACAATGTTCCGTACGCAGCGGCAGCACAATACACATAAACTAGTACAACTTGGGAAGTTGGTTACTCCAAGTTACTTTCGCGTCATAATTGGAACACTTTTTGTACACACAAAATTTTTTTTTTCACCTGTACGCTCGGCGCCTTACTTGACGCGGGTTATAGAAAAACGTCATAATTAGGACGTTTTCGAGTCTTTAGATTGCGAGCGCAAGTTACATATCTGTACTTTTAAATATCATGGTATAGAAAAGTTTGACGTTTTTTTTAATTCCTCTATCCATATTATTTTAAGTTAATTTTTAGATGTAGGAAGGAACTTGTATCTTACTCTGACCAAAAATTTGGCAAGATAAATAATAATGCCTCAGAGATTTTTACATTTGGGGAAAGCTTAGGTTAAACCGCGAACTGTGAATATAAAACAGAGTTAGGTAATAAATCAAGACATAATATGTATAATGTGTTGGTGAAACAGCTACGATAAGAGCGTGGAAGCGTGACTTTATACAATTAAATTACACTACTGATAGCATTACTTTATTTACACTACTGATAGCTTACTTATAATGTTGCATGCCAACTAGGCGAAATGACGGATTTTTATTTTATGATAACAACTATATGTAACTCATTTCTAGCAAATAAACATTCTTATTCTTATTCTTATTCTTAATTATAATATTTAATTAATTTTACTGTTTTTCATAATCTTATTAATGAGAAAGTTTTTATAAATTATACCTACCTACTTTGGTAAAACAGAAATAAAAACTTACTCATTAAAAAGATTATGAAAAGCAATGAATACCTACCTTTTCTTAACTGAAGACTTTTACCGAGAGTCACAACTATTTCAAGAGTAAAGCCAAATACATCTTGTTCATTATCCCCGGGGCTAGGTCGCAGGTACCCGTGTTTCCGCGAACCTGCTGGCGAGACCCCCGGAGCCCCCCGCTGAACACGATAGCCCACGACCCACTCACACTATCCATCGCCCACTTCTAGGAACGCGTAATTAGGCGCGTGACGTCCAGCCCCGCCCACAGATACAATTTGTTGTGCCACGAAGCAGATGGGTGCAGAAGATCCACTACAATCAAATCGCTCAGTAGATGGGGACTTGCAAGGAGCAAACGACACAATTATTTAACTTCTCATATTGACACAGACTTAACAAGAACTGCCCGGACATTGCCGAAGAAGTAAGCGGTAGGCGTTTTATATGTCGCGAATGCTATGCGCAGTTTTCGCGTCCTATCCACTCAAGGCGAAAGTAGGCATATGACAGATTTTTTTGTGGGTGGTATTGTGAATCCCACATGACCACGTCGCCTCCCCGGATGTCGTGGCTTGTGACAGGCATTTTAGGTAAAAAAAGGCTAAACGAGAAAACATCATGCTCATGCCGTGGTGAAAACATCAGCCAATCAGCAGCCTGGTCTGGCTAAAAGGGTGTACCGAGCGTAAGTACATAAGTATTGTCACTGGTGAAAGCTCTGTCAATGCACTACCACCACCATCATCAACCTCCGCGCCTTTTCCCAACTATGTTGGGGTCGGCTTCCAACCTTACCAGATGCGGTTGAACATCAGCATTTTACATGGAGCGACTGCCATCAGACCCCCGCAACCCAGTTACTGGGTAATACCGACATTCGGAGGTTAGACTAGTTGTCAGACTTTCATGCAGAGCAGTAAATTTAACAAAGAGCAAGTCCAAGTGAATAAAATAAACTTAAGTACGTATGTACGTACATTCAGTGACGTCTGATTCTTGAGCTTTTAGGGAAGATTGGAAGATTGATGAGATGATTCAATTCAAGTTCAATTCGGTTTCTAGGCTTCGGGTCGGGCCACATAGGCTTGCCCACAAGAGAATACAGAGGATCACAGAATAATAATCTTAGCAGAGGATGCACTTACAAAATGTTTAATGGCCAAGTCACTCGTTTTCGTTTATTCAGTTACACTTGTCCGGTTTTTAAAAATCTTGAAATGGGCTTGCCTTCTACTGCTACCTTAGCTGATGTTAAGCGATGATGCTCTCGACGAAGTGTGCATGCTTGCTCAGCAAAAACCTATTCACTCGTGCTTTGAAGACCACCAGATTATACCTATCGGAAAACAGACGGAAGGAACTTCATTCCATAGCGATACGTATAAGGGTTGAAGATCAACCATCTAATACAAGTTTTTAAACTTTCGCTAATTTAGCAGACTCAGTCTCAGTCTGCTCGTGACCACGGCCAATGCAACTTGCTTGACCGAAACGTCGAGATTAGTCAAAATGTTTGTTATATTTTGATTTAATTGTGCGCGACGAGTCCCGTAAACATAGTTCAACCATCTAATAGTGGCGCAGGGGGGATTAAATTATGCATTACCAATGAACACTCGTAGAAATACATCCGATGAAAGACCAATAAGCTAGCAATTGTAAGCCAATGTTCAAGGCTTTGCAGTTTAGCAACCAGCGCAGAGTTGCCAATGAGCCTCTTGGCACGCCGGTCTCTCGAATCGAGCCACAAGCTGGTATTCTCTCTGCAGAAATAACATTCGAGAAGATAGAGTTGCGACTGTTCATTCAGCCTTTTGTGGGTTACGTACTCCTCGGGCTCAGCGACCACAAGTGAGTCTGGGCTGCGAAACGAGAACTCTCCACATTGCATGATCTGGCGCGATTTCTCGCCTGCTGGTAGCTGAAGTTCACGCAGATCAGCCTCTACAGCATCTCCTTAGCGATATCTGGGGAGGCCCACTGGTCTGCGTCCGGTTGGTCGCTCCAGATACGCTCTCCTCGATCCGCCCCATGTGTTCATCATCTCAGACGTTGTGCTTTGATCACGCCATAGGTTCATAATTTAATTTTAGAATAAAATAGTATATTTATGTACGTAAAACATGGTATAGGTACAAATGTGTTATAACATTTTAGTGCTATTTTTATATTTAGTGCTATTTCGGCAAAGCCGCAAGAGCACTGCTTGTTCTCTACATATATGTATACCTACCTACTTTTACTATGCTTTGTTGTGCAGTACTTACAATACATGTATATTTATGATCTCGAGCGCGTTGAGTCAGCTATCTATCTACGGGAACGGGCTCCGGTCGTTAATCCCGCCGCACGTGCCGACCTCTGGACCTCTCGTGTTCCTCTCCCTCTTGGCAACACAACCACACTAGTACCTATATGGATTGATTCCATTTGATATGTATCTTGTACAGTCTCAAACACTGAGCAGTTCACAGTCTACATAATATGGAATGCATTATATGGAAGGTAGCTTCATCTTTCCAAGCAGCGGTTTGACTATCCGTTGAAAGAACGTCTTACACCCTGAGCTTTTCTATCATCCACTACACGATGATAGATATTTTGTATAGTGATAGTGCTTTTCGGTGGTTCCGTCCGATAAGATAACATGTCCATCATGCCGCAACCTAAACATATAGATTGTGGAAAGAAAAATTCGTTCACCAGCAGCTGCTCCAGAACGATCCTGTTTGTAAACGGATTTTTCTTTGCACAATTTGATATTTTACTATCTGTCAGTCAAGCTATGTATTAGTATAACGTGAATAATTATGCTGTAAGTAAAATGTGTTTTATTTACGATACAACATAAATTATCGTTAATTTGGCTACAGACTTTATCGCTAATCAAATCTCGTAGCTACATGTACTGTCTCGGCGGATAGCTCATCAGTTACGGATGGTCGGTGTAACATCACTAATAAATACTTGTATCACGTCCGGGCCGCGGCCATGCCGCCCGAGGCGCGAGGCGCGAGGCACGAGGCGCGAGGCGCGAGGCACGAGGCGCGAGGCGCGAGGCACGAGGCGCGAGCGCACGCCTCGCCACAAATTATGATATTGCAATAAACGATGCAGCACTAGGGAATCTTGTTCGACAAGCACTAGTAGTACAGCACACGGTAATCCCGAGATAACTACAATGGAGATATAAGTTCGTTCATAGAACTATCTTAGATATTAAAAGTGTTTTGTGAACACACAAAACACTCGTTGGTCAGACTGCCTGGTAGCAAGCGCGACTGCTGAGCGTGAGGTCCTGGGTTCGATTCCCTGGTCGGGCAAAGTGTTATTGGGTTTTTTCATTAGGAAATTCTCAGTAGCAGCCCGTAGTCTGGATTTGTGCCCGGTCAGTGGCAATAGGCTCGCCCCCTATTAAAACATAACAACATAACATCACGCCTGTATTCGGCGAAATGTGGGTGTACCATTACACCTCTGCCTATCCCTTCGGGGAAATACAGGCGTGATGTTATGTTATGTTATGTTTTTGAACACCATCGCTTAAATTTCGGATAATAATAGTGAAGACCAGCTACAAACTAAAACCTTTTGAAAGTTTTTATCAAGAGAACTAAACTTTTGTCCAACAAAAGAATTTTTTTATTCCAAAAAAGTAGCGAGGATTAAATTATCGTAGTGGGGTATCAGAAATACAACAATAGTATGGAATTATTATTAGTACCACATTGTGCCAGCCGCGGGCACTTCCCGAAATGGATGGCCACGTTCGGCTGCGGGCATTGACGGGCAGGACTGTTGTCGCGATAAGCTGGTAATATGACAGGTTTCTTGATTACAACCTTGTGAAACATGACGGAATTAAGAAAGAATTAAGATATACGTCACGATCCACGAAGTTATGTGGAATGTCGAACAAACAGTTTTTTTTTTTTTTTTTCTTGTTTTTTACACTATGTGCATATCAGCCCCATTATACCCTAATAACACCTCACAAATTAGCAATGTTTTGAAACTTTACAAAAAATAAAAAAACAAATTCTTCGCTACCTCGGTATTAGGTTGAGCTACAATTTCGTTAAACTTACCGACTTCCAGCCTGTTAAATTTAAAAAGATTCATGCATGGCCCTCATCGACTCATATCGGACACACCCCACCAACAAATGATATATATCTTCATATACACCGCAATCCTCACAGTTTGGTGAAGTGGTCTTTCTCATCCAAATAAAAAAAATAGAAATAGAAAAAAATTTAAGCTTTCGAAACGTCAGGGAAACCAATTTAAATAATATACACGATTTAATCCGGTTAAACTTTGTTTTATTATAATAGAAATAGAATTGATTGCATGGTATGTGTCCAGATCTGAGTCTTTGCGCAGTTACAACTAACCTTCTAACAGTTGTATGTCGTTAAGTCGGGTCCACACTCTCCACACACCACGCGGACGAATATTAGATTGAAAGGGGAATTCACTTGTGAACACCCGCGCACAACGTCACGTGAATTTGCTGCATAATGTATCCCTGCGAGCACAGTACGTGTCAAAAGCTAACAGTCGTTCCACGTTGCTGTTAGATAACAGTTTACCCCGATCGTGTTACTCTCGAAGTGTTTACACGTTACAATCAATTCAGTTGTTTTGTCTCTAAGATGTTGGGAACTGTAGAAAAACTTTGTATGTCAACTGCCTGTCATCCCACGCTAGTTGTTATGTTATAACTTAAGAAAGTGGGTGGAAGCTCAGCGAAGAGGCCAACAACTTACACAGACAGTACATAATGTACTGCCTACCGTGTAGCTATGTATTGAAGTAGCCTTTATACGTAACACGTGTCAACGCGTTGAATGCATTCAGTGCCCGTTGGAGCTTTGTTCAATGAGAAAATCCGAGGGTGAATACAAAATGTATACCCGTACCTACAGACAGACAGGTATCTTTACAAAACTCTTGAGAAACTCTCAACGGTTCTAATACAAGAGCTGGTTATTCCGGACGTGATATGCATAGCAACGTCCCAACTGTTCAGCCCAAGTTTGTGGGACTAAGATCGATATTATGTGCGTAACTAATGACACTCGTACGCGGTAGGTTCGTACAGGATCGTGCGTTTGTTCTCTAATGGAGTTTTGATACGAGCCCACTGCGGCCGGACGCGCTCGACATTAGCCGCCACTCAAATTGGACGCGCCCAACTAGGAAATTATCGTTTTAGCTTACACCCGACGCTAATGCTCCTACGATTATTCTCAAAGTTTCCAGGAAACGAATAATCATAGTAGTCATAGTTCTGTGCGTCAAAACTCGTTAGTTGGGAAAACATTTACGACTAATTGTGCATGAAATCTATACCTATGGTGTAAGTGATGACAAAAAAGCCGGACACATTAGATTTTTCTTGTTAAATGTCGTTTACACAAATAGTTCTGAAAACTGTTCTATATATATAGAACAGTTCTAGAAAACTTGTCAGACCACGATGTAAAACGAATCTTTACATGGATAATTGCTTTCAGATGTGTATCACAATATTTAACAAAATTCCAACTAAAATTACGTCACTACCTTATAAAAAATGTAGAAAGTTATTACATACTTGGTTATCTGAGAAATGTTACTATTCCATAAAAGAGTTTCTAAATGAAAAATTATAACTTGATGTAGATAGTAGTTAAAACTGTAATATAATTATTTAATCTGCAGCTCAAATATCGAGTAAAAAATTTGAATAATATTTAAATTTTCTTTTCATAATTAATATAATTACATTATTATTTATTTGATAATACTATTAGAATTACTATTTAATTATTGTATAATTTATTAAAATATGTTAGACACTACTGATAGCTTACTTATAATGTTGCATGCCAACTAGGCGAAATGACGGATTTTTATTTTATGATAACAACTATATGTAACTCATTTCTAGCAAATAAACATTCTTATTCTTATTCTTATTCTTATATTAAACCTTGTTCTGAGTACCATGGCAACTTAAATAGGTTTGTGCAACATTATACGTTGTGTTAAAAGTGGCATGTGTGCAATTAGCGAGATAAGGCCGATGGCAGATAGTAGCGCCCCGGCATTACCCGCAGTACATGCACATTACGCGACGGAAGCGCGCGATTTAATTGTTACCCTCGGACAGCACATTACACGTCGCCATGTCGCTGCGACAGACATGTTATTGTCACAATCACGAGAATTTCGCAGTGCACACACAATTATTTTTGTTATCTAGGATGCTGCGAGTGCACGCTGAACCCCGTATATCTGATAAAGATAAAGATAAAGATATTTTATTTTGCAAATATGGGTACATGGTACATAACATGGTACATGACATCGCGATCTCATGATATCTAGACATACAAGGCTTATTTATTTCCGCCAGCATCGTCACCAAAACACGATTCAGCGCTGATGCAGTCTCGAAATCATGGATGCCAATTATGAAAGTGTATAGGTACTGTGAATCGCTAAAATTCAATACGGAATCGACGTACATAACGAACATGCTAATTGCCCGAGCCAAAAGTATCGCATATGCGCCGCACGTCACTAGGTCTGCGCGCTCATTTACGTTCCCTCGTAATTGGTGCAAAATGATTGGTTAGTTAACTATTCCCTTTTGGGTTGCACTGACTTTTTTGGACTAGCAAATGAACTGTCTATGTCTGACTTGAGCGGTTGAAAAGCAGTCGAGCTATATTTAGAGTGCGATTTATACGCGTTTTGCATGCAGGCGTGTTTCGTGCATGTAGGGTACATTCGCGGCCCATTGGCAGTCTGTTTGCGGCGCTGCGGGCCCTTAGCAAACGTTTCCTAAAAAGCGGACGAGTTCACAATGGAGTTGTATCGATATCGATGGCTCGTTTCTCAGAAATAGCGAGACTTGCCTTTGGTTCGCCGACGATGTATCGTCTGTATGCCTAGCGGGAAGTCAGTGTGAGAAGGTCTCGCGGTGTCTTCTGTGAAGGTGTCTTGTAGGGCGACCGCGGGAACACGATAAGGTATTGTATTGTTGCATTAAAGCTTAGGGGTGCATTGGAAGAGCCTCCACGAGTGACGATGTTTAATTGATCGTCCGGCGCACCCTGGGCAGTAAGCTCTACCAACCTTTGACTGGCTAATCTTTTTCCCACGGCATGAGTTATTATCATTATGTAGCTCATGTCGACACGAGAAGATTGAAAGCTTGTCTTTTGTAATTAAATCGTAAAATAACAGGTGGGGTAATCGTTACTGCTCTAAAGGCAAAATTAGAAATAAGGATTTATAATTAACGTCCCGGTTTCCTTGCGGCCCCTGCTTTGAATCCGGTATTTTTTAAACATGCGCCCGGAGTCGTGTCCGATACCGATACCCTTAACCACAGGGTTATCATGAAACTGTATACCAAGAGTGAGGCAAACACGACACATGCAGGATGTGGGGCGCCGCCGTCGGCCGGTGGACTACTGAACCATAACGTATAAATTATTTATTACGCCATGTTAGTAGAGTGTTCATAAAAATTCACGCTCCCATAGAGTTTAATGATGCTCTTGAACACGTTTGAGCTGCTAATGCAATTAGGAGCAGATATATACAAGAGCTGTTCAATAAATTAATTAGAAGCACGAAGCAACGCAGCATCGCGGGGCGGAGCGATCTCTGGGGGAATCTTCATATCTATGCGAATATCAAAATGAAATTTGTAATCGATTTTTTGCATTACCTACACGATGGTATTAGGGGCAGACCGAATGTTATTAAGTCACCATTTCCCATGATATCGCTATATAATACTATCCTTTATGTTTCTAGTTTCATGACCTTTATCACAAGTCCGTATGTGCTACTTAGGCACGTACCGTACTACGTAGTCTGCCCGCTTATCTAAGTCTAGCTTTTCTTAACGGTGACTACTCTCATTATTTCAGTTTTATTTATTTAGTTGATATTATTCAAATATATACATATTTCACTTATGTCCATTTCACTTTCGTCTTCTTTTGAGTCTTCATCGCATGTTATGTCACTTCACCCCTCACTCTGTTAATCATATATTACTATACCAATCATTACAAAATTACAGGTAGGTACTACACCCCCTACACCCATAATACTTACTTACCTATTACAAAATATATATAACCTACCAAAGAACGGAACATAATGAGCGGTTCCTTTGATTGACAGATTCATATAATAAGCGGTTGCTTTGATGCTAGTTGATTTAATAAGTAACTAGTTAGTTGCAGTGACTCATAACAGATGGCGTTGTGCGCTGTGGTTCTCACACTGCGCTGTTCCACTTTTGAATAACGACTTTACTTACATAAAATGCGGACTTTTTTAATACTTATCAATTTTCCTTGTGGTGTGATTGTAAAGGGTATTATTTAACATGAATTAAGTAGTAGGTACCTATACATGAAATACCTATTTCGTCTCAGCTTTTTTTTAACGTGTAGCAGTGGCGGATTTACCAGCAGGCTGAGTAGGTTGGAGCCTAGGGCGGCAGATTTTAGGGGCGGCAAATATGAGCCCAATCTTTTTTTTTATGTCTTACAGAAATAAAAAAGATTCATATTTATTAAAAATAAATTGCAAAACTTTTATAACTTAATTAAATTTCATCGTCATCATCAGCCGGATTGTTACCAGATAATTGAATATATTGTTTAAACTGTAGTCTGTATGTAAGCGCAATAAAAAATATTAAATTATTACTATTTGATATTCTGTGATTAAGGCATACCTTACCCCGCCTTATTAGTAGTAGGTACACGATTGAGCTTTTATTAGCTCAGAAATACACCCAAAAACTATTTTTTGTGCAACCAGTGGCGGCCCTAGAGCGGTGCGAATGGTGCCCCGTGCCATTGCACCGAGCGCCATCATTGACTGTCAAAATCGTCAGTAAGATTCGTTATTGACCAACAACGATAGTTTTGCGTTCTTATTGCAATCAGACCTTTTTGTCTGTACCTTTTTGGCATATATTTAAAGCAATTATTCTATTACATTTATATTACTTACATAAATAATAATTAAAAAATTTCGCGCTCGCTTCGCTCGCGCTGTTGTGCCTGTTGTTACATCATTGGGTCCTCGTTGTTTATGCACAGTTGCACACTCAGCTGCAAAATGATCTACATCACTTTGCTACAAATAAATTTACGTCATGTTTTAGTTAAAAACCTAAAAAAAATGCGCTGTATAAAATAAAATTCACAATCGGTGATGTTTTCTTGGCGTTTTGCAAAACCTCTTTTCCCTCGTCGACTTCTGTTTTGCCCCCGAGTCTCCGAAGGGGTTACTCCATCACTGACTAGTTTACAGGAATTTACACAAATAACACAAAAATGTAATCCCCCCCTTAGGCTTCCCACATTTGGGGCGCCACAATGAGATCTGGCTCCGCCCGAAAAATTTGCTAGGGCCGCCCCTGTGTGCAATACTGCAATCTTCTAAATCTTTGGATTGTAACAGATTGTAAAAATAATCTAGGAACTGACACACTTGTAAAGGTCGGTAGGGACGGCAAAATTTGAATAGCCTACTGGCGGCAAATGTGTAAATCTGCCACTGACGTGTAGTATTTGTTGAATGTCCCTCTTCATCAAGTCACGCTGTGTAACATACTTTATTTACAATTTTAATTATTAAGTCCAGGATTGTGATAATTTTAATATTAATTAAATCTGGACCACTTTATGGTCAAAACAACAGAAAAATGGCAAACTTTGGTCTTGCCACCGTTAACAGATCATAATCCTATTCTTTTACATATAAAAAATACAAATTTAATAAAAAACAAAAAATCCTACATCAAGCGGATTATAGACTACGACCTAGTAAATGAAAAATTTAACATGGTAAACTGGGCTAATTACTATGCATTAAATGATGTCAACGAAGCAGACGATTGCCTAGTGAACACTATCACAAGTATTATAAACGAGTGTACAACTATCAAATCCATACCCAGGAAAAAAGCACCCCTTAAACCCTGGATTACAGTAGGCGTTGTGCGATCCATCCTAAAAAGAGATAAACTGCACATAAAAGCTAAAGCACAGCCAAATAATGAGGAACTACATAGCACTTACACAAAATATAGAAATACATGCAATATAATTATTAAATCCCTTCGAAAACAGTACTATCAGGCACAATTAGAAATTAATAGTAAAAATATTAAAAAGACCTGGTCTCTTATTAAGGACATTTGTAATATGCAGACAAAAAACGAAACTACACCTGAGTTACTAACAATTGAAAACACCCCAACTGAATCCCTGAACAAAATTAACACATACTTCACAACTATTGGTAGGAATCTGGCTCACGTTACACTTCATAAGCTGCAGAAAACAGAGTCTGATCTAGCAAGTTGTACTTTACTAAGAACTTCTCCGATCCACTCCATGTCTCTCTTTCCCACAGATCCTCAAGAAATCGACAAAATAATAATAAATCTTAAAACAGATAGCGCACCGGGTTGTGATGGTATTTCGAGCAGGTTTATTAAATTAGCAAAGAAACATCTAGTTTATCCAATCACACACCTATGCAACCTTAGTCTGGAAAAAGTTATATTCCCAAGTATTTTCAAGATGGCTATAGTGTCACCCATATTTAAATCAGAGGATAAAAGAGATGTTGCTAATTACCGGCCAATCTCACTGCTCTCTACCATGTCGAAGGTTCTGGAAAAATTGGTGAACAACAGGCTGACAAACTATTTGGAGAAAAATAATCTATTAACTGACTCGCAATTTGGATTTCGTAGAGGAAGATCAACCGATGATGCTGTGTTAAAGTTAACCACACTTATAAATAAGTATCTTGACTTGGGAGAAAAAGTCATAGGCGTATTTCTGGACTTAAAAAAGGCCTTTGACACAGTATCAATTTCAATTCTTTTGTCAAAGCTCGATGACATGGGTATCCGAGGACATGTTCACCAGTGGTTCCAGAGTTATTTGGCGGGTAGAGAGCAGTATGTTAGAGTTAACGAACACCTAAGTGAACCAGCTGCCTGCTCTTTCGGGATTCCTCAAGGTAGCACGATGGGCCCGACTCTCTTTTTAGCTTATGTTAACAGTCTCCCGGGTATATTACAATCTGATACAGATATGGTAATGTTTGCGGATGACACAGCACTTCTATTCCACGGCCAATCTTGGGAACAAGTAAAATCACATGCAGAAAATGGTCTTGCAGGTGTTACCGCATGGCCTGAAGATAACCTGCTGACATTGAATGTTGCTAAGACCAAGTACCTATGTTTCACAAAATCGAAAGTAACATTACCGCAACAAGATTTTAGTATCACGATACACACGTACCCGTGTAATAAACATATCCGAAGCCATATTCAATGTAGTTGTGATACACTAACTAGAGATACTAGCATTAAGTATCCGAGTGTTCTGGTGGACAGCACCTTGAATGGGCCATATCCCAAATATTTGTAAGCGGCTTAGGAAGCTTATATATATATTTAAGCAATTGAGAGCTGTGGCATCTGTAAAACTACTTATACAAACCTACAAAGCCTTATGCCAAAGTGTAATTCATTACTGTATTTCGGCATGGGGTGGAGCGGCAAAGACCATCATTATTCATCTTGAACGTGCGCAGAGAGCCATTTTGAAGGTTTTAATGTTCTTGCCATATCGGCATCCTACTACTGAGGTATATATTGAGACAAAAGTTCTGTCTGTCCGGAAGCTCTTCATATTCCAGGCACTAATAAGATACCATCGTGTAACTATCCCTACACTGGCGCAGACAGTTAAAAGACGGTTTCTATGCCCTGTTCCCAAAACCAATTCCACATTTGCTCAACGACATTACAATTTTATAGCTCCACGAACTTACAACAATATCCCTAACCATAAAATAAACATTAGACAATTAAGTATGTATAAATTTAAAAAACTTATACTGGAGTGGTTATTAAAGCTGGACTATGAACAAACTGAAAACCTTTTAATAGTAATTAAATAACAAGACATCTAAATATAAATATACATATCCACACAAACAACATTCACACCATCCCAAACACCCACACACCACTACATAAATAAAATTACTATACAAATTCACAAGCACTAAACGACATCAGCAGCCTGGCCATATTTTTGGCATTTTTATACCTTTAATAATTTTACTTCAAGCAAGCTTGTATGTATGTACTTACCGAATATGTAGCTAAGTCTATGTACATAGGGAAGGCACTGTCTCCTGGGATACAGGTTAACCTAGTCCAGGAGGCAGAGCTCATTTGTTTTGTAACATATTTGGTTGCTAATAAATTTTTTATTATTATTATTTATTTATTTATTTATTTATATACATATTATTTACATTTTTAAATATTTCTATAAAAAAATACAAAAACCATTTAAAAATATAAAAAATAGTAGCCCACCGGCATCGGGAACAGGGTCCAAAATACCAGTGGTCAGGGCCTCAGAGAGAGGAACTTCCTGACGATACGCGCCGTATCCAGGAGTACCGCTTTCTGTATCAAGCCCTTGACCCAGCTGCCCAACGCGAGCCTCCTAAGATGTAAATCGAGGCTCTTGGCCATTAAGCCATTGGCCGTAACAACAATCGGCACAATGACTGCTGAGTCAACATCCCACATGTCGACAACCTCGTGTGCCAAGTCAAGGTATCTGATTTCTTTATCCTTCTCGGCCTTCACGAGATTCTCGTCATGCGGGACAATAACATCAACAATCATTGTGCGGCGCTCTGAACGATCTATCACCACTATATCAGGCTTGTTGTGAGCGATAGTCCTGTCGGTGATGATAGATCGGTCCCAGTACAACGTGACATGGTCATTCTCAAGAACTGGGTCGGGCACATACTTGTAGTATGGTACTTCCGCGCCCACAAGGCTGTATCTCAGGGCAAGTTGCTGGTGAATAATCCTGGCTACCAGGTTGTGCCTATGCAAATACTCGCCGTTAGCAAGACGAGAACAACCAGAAATAATATGACGGATGGATTCCCCGGTACAGTGGCATGCCCGACATATGTCAACTGTGCCGTCCTTTACAATATATTTCCGGTAGTTGTTCGTCATGATAACTTCATCCATAATTGCACAGACAAAACCTTCGGTCTCTCCAAAGAGATCACCGAAGTGCAGCCAGGATACGGACGCTAAAAAGTCTACATCGGGCCCATGAAGAGCCCGGAAAAAGCGTCCATGAAGCTCCTTGCTCTGCCATACCTCCTTGCGGTCAGTAGTATCAAGTACTACCGGTTTGCGCCAGTTCTCTTTAGCCAAGGAGAGCGGGGTCAGTCCTTTGTCCACTGCAACTACATCTCGGTGCATCCCCCCGTCGGCTTGGGTGAAATACTCCCTGAGATTGCACACCTCACGGTTGTGAAGGGTTTTGGCATTAAGAAAGCCACGGCCACCACACTTCCGCGGGATGTACAGCCTCATCACCGAAGAACGTGGGTGATGCATTCGATAAGCAGTCAGCAGTATACGAACCCTCCTATCCAGGGCGTCAAGTTCGGTCTGAGTCCATTTGAGTATGCCGAAAGAGTACATCAAGACCGGCATGACCCAACCGTTGAAGGCACGCACCTTATTTCCGCCCGACAAAAGACTTTTCAGTACTTTTTTCAGGTGGCCATAGAAGCGCTCCCCCAGCGATTGCTTCATGTCAGTCTCATTGATGCCTAACGCCTCCGCCATACCCAAATATTTGTAGGTTTCGGTTGAAGAGAGGGATCTGAGGTTTATGGAATCTGAAAGTTGGGTTCCAATAGATTCCATAATCCCCTCCCGCTTTACATGCATGACTGCACATTTGTCCACACCAAATTCCATCCTAATGGAATTACTGAAATTTTCAGTTACTTTCAGTAACTCCACCAGATGAGAATTACTGGGGGCAAACAGTTTCAAATCATCCATGTAAAGAAGGTGGGATATCACCTGACCACCTCTTCTCAACCTATAGCCCCGCCCTGAGCCCTCTAACAATGTGCTCAAGGGGTTCAAAGCTAAGCAAAACCACAGTGGGCTCAGACTATCGCCCTGGAATATACCGCGCTCAATCCTGATTGGTTCTCCACTCCCCCGAGTCTGTTGACATCCTGGATAGTGAAGGACCGTCCTCCATTGCCCCATACATGACTCAAGGAAGGTGCGCAGAGTTGCATTAACCTTATACAATTCCAGCACCCTCATAAGCCATGTATGTGGCACAGAGTCGTACGCCTTCTTGTAGTCTATCCAACATGTCGACAGATCCTTTTTGGAGCGACGAACCTGTTGGCTAATGGCCATGTCTATGAGGAGCAGCTCCTTAGTACCGCGAGACCTATTCCTACATCCATTCTGAGAGGCAGACATGATTGAATTACTATCTATGTGATAGTTAATTTTTGCTCTCAGAATGGATGTAAGAACCTTATAGACCGTCGGTAAGCAAGTGATCGGCCTATAATTCTTTGGTTCCACGGTACTACCTGATTTATGGAGCAGGTGGGTGACTCCTGTCGTTAGGAACTGTGGTAGCGTACCAGTTTCCAAGGATGACTGGAACTGAGACGCCAAGCGAGCATGCGAACTATGCAGCCATTTTAACCAAAAATTGTGCAGCCCATCCGGCCCTGGAGAGTTCCAGTTAGGCATCGGACGGACTGCACTGGCCACATCCTGGGGGCTGATGTTAATAGTGCCCATGTCTGGTATGAGTTCACATTCCCGCATCCAATCACCCTCGGCGTGACTGACGGGCACCGACCAGATGCCGCGCCAAAATGAACTCATGGCGCTTTCATCCGGCAGATGCACGTCACCCATACCTTGGTCTGGCCGCTCCAAAGCTCTATACACCCACCTTTGATCGCTTTGAAACATGCGATTCTGGGTGTACCGCTCCACTCGCCGCTTATATCTCCGGATACGGTTTGCCCACGCGTGAACCTTTTGCTTCAGGAAGTCGATGCGCTCTGTGGCGCGGGACATATAATTGCGAGGACTAATATCAGTTCCCGCAAACGCCCGCTTCACAAAGCGCATCACTCTTGGACGAGTATTTCCCTCCCTGAAGCAAATAAGCTTACCGATAAGTACTCTGGCCCCACCAATACGACGCTCAATCCTGCACTGCCACGGCGGTAAGGCTGGTTTAGGTCGTGTAGCTCTGTCATTATTATAAAACTTGACGTAAGCTAGACGACATGCCGCAACCGCCGCACAGTACAGGATGGAGTGAGTATCGACGAGGTCTTCGCTGTCATCAAAATAAGTTGACAGCAGCGAATCCAGAGCACATACCAGCGCCTTATTCCTTCTACACATGGGCAAACGAGGTAACCGTGGTCTGAGTTCTGGGGGTGTGGACCGATACTCCCGAATCGCATCCTCCAATGCGCTCCTCAAATGCTCATTGCACTGGGTACTTACGTTTGTAGCCCTGTCATCATTCTCGTCCTCAGCGTGATTTGACCGCAGCGGGATCACAGGCTTTGCTTGCGGTTGTACCGCCGGCTGCGGTCGGGGAGAAATGACACGGCTACTCTGCACTTCAGAGCGTAGCCTATCAAGTGCGTCGTCACTCAGCCGATGATCACGCTGAATGACGCGCACCCTGATCCGACAATCGTTGCGCCGATTCGTTGACAGCTGGTTCAAGAGAATTATTATTATTCCTTTATTCATTTATTTACATATTATTTACATTTTTAAATATTTCTATAAAAAATATAAAAAAACATTTAAAAATATAAAAAATAGTAGCCCACCGGCATCGGGAACAGGGTCCAAACTACCGGTGGTCAGGGCCTCAGAGAGAGAAACTTCCTGACGATACGCGCCGTATCCAGGAGTACCGCTTTCTGTATCAAGCCCTTGACCCAGCTGCCCAACGCGAGCCTCCTAAGATGTAGATCGAGGCTCTTGGCTATTAAGCCATTGGCCGTAACAACAATCGGCACAATGACTGCTGAGTCAACATCCCACATGTCGACAACCTCGTGTGCCAAGTCAAGGTATCTGATTTCTTTATCCTTCTCGGCCTTCACGAGATTCTCGTCATGTGGGACAATAACATCAATAATCATTGTGCAGCGCTCTGAACGATCTATCACCACTATATCAGGCTTGTTGTGAGCGATAGTCCTGTCGGTGAAGATAGATCGGTCCCAGTACAACGTGACATGGTCATTCTCAAGAACTGGGTCGGGCACATACTTGTAGTATGGTACTTCCGCGCCCACAAGGCTGTATCTCAGGGCAAGTTGCTGGTGAATAATCCTGGCTACTAGGTTGTGCCTATGCAAATACTCGCCGTTAGCAAGACGAGAACAACCAGAAATAATATGACGGATGGATTCCCCGGTACAGTGGCATGCCCGACATATGTCAACTGTGCCGTCCTTTACAATATATTTCCGGTAGTTGTTCGTCATGATAACTTCGTCCATAATTGCACAGACAAAACCTTCGGTCTCTCCGAAGAGATCGCCGAAGCGCAGCCAGGATACGGACGCTAAAAAGTCTACATCGGGCCCATGAAGGGCCCGGAAAAAGCGTCCATGAAGCTCCTTGCTCTGCCATACCTCCTTGCGGTCAGTGGTATCAAGTACTACCGGTTTGCGCCAGTTCTCTTTAGCCAAGGAGAGCGGGGTCAGTCCTTTGTCCACTGCAACTACATCTCGATGCATCCCCACGTCGGCTTGGGTAAAATACTCCCTGAGATTGCACACCTCACGGTTGTGAAGGGTCTTGGCATTAAGAAAGCCTCGGCCCCCACACTTCCGCGGGATGTACAGCCTCATCACCGATGAACGTGGGTGATGCATTCGATAAGCAGTCAACAGTGTACGAACCCTCCTATCCAGGGCGTCAAGTTCGGTCTGAGTCCATTTGAGTATGCCGAAAGAGTACATCAAGACCGGCATGACCCAACCGTTGAAGGCGCGCACCTTATTTCCGCCCGACAAAAGACTTTTCAGTACTTTTGTCAGGCGGCAGTAGAAGCGCTCCCCCAGCGATTGCTTCATGTCAGTCTCATTGATGCCTAACGCCTCCGCCATACCCAAATATTTGTAGGTTTCGGTTGAAGAGAGGGATCTGAGGTTTATGGAATCTGAAAGTTGGGTTCCAATAGATTCCATAATCCCCCCCCGCTTTACATGCATGACTGCACATTTGTCCACACCAAATTCCATCCTAATGGAATTACTGAAATTTTCAGTTACTTTCAGTAACTCCACCAGATGAGAATTAGTGGGGGCAAACAGTTTCAAATCATCCATGTAAAGAAGGTGGGATATCACCTGACCACCTCTTCTCAACCTATAGCCCCGCCCTGAGCCCTCTAACAATGTGCTCAAGGGGTTCAAGGCTAAGCAAAACCACAGTGGGCTCAGACTATCGCCCTGGAATATACCGCGCTCAATCCTGATTGGTTCTCCACTCCCTCGAGTCTGTTGACATCCTGGATAGTGAAGGACTGTCCTCCATTGCCCCATACACGACTCAAGGAAGGTGCGCAGAGTTGCATTAACCTTATACAATTCCAGCACCCTCATAAGCCATGTATGTGGCACAGAGTCGTACGCCTTCTTGTAGTCTATCCAACATGTCGACAGATCCTTTTTGGTGCGCCGAACCTGTTGGCTAATGGCCATGTCTATGAGGAGCAGCTCCTTAGTACCGCGAGACCCATTCCTACATCCATTCTGAGAGGCAGACATGATTGAATTACTATCTATGTGATAGTTAATTTTTGCTCTCAGAATGGATGTAAGAACCTTATAGACCGTCGGTAAGCAGGTGATCGGTCTATAATTATTTGGTTCCACGGTACTACCGGATTTATGGAGCAGGTGGGTGACTCCTGTCGTTAGGAACTGTGGTAGCGTACCAGTTTCCAAGGATGACTGGAACTGAGACGCCAAGCGAGCATGCGAACTATGCAGCCATTTTAACCAAAAATTGTGCAGTCCATCCGGCCCTGGAGACTTCCAGTTAGGCATCGGACGGACTGCACTGGCCACATCCTGGGGGCTAATGTTAATAGTGCCCATGTCTAGTATGGGTTCACATGCTCGCTCGATATCCCGCATCCAATCACCCTCGGTGTGACTGACGGGCACCGACCAGATGCCGCGCCAAAATGAACTCATGGCGCTTTCATCCGGCAGATGCACGTCACCCACACCTTGGTCTGGCCGCTCCCAAGCTCTATACACCCACCTTTGATCGCTTTGAAACATGCGATTCTGGGTGTACCGCTCCACTCGCCGCTTATATCTCCGGATACGGTTTGCCCACGCGTGAACCTTTTGCTTCAGGAAGTCGATGCGCTCTGTGGCGCGGGACATATAATCGCGAGGACTAATATCAGTTCCCGCAAACGCCCGCTTCACAAAGCGCATCACTCTTGGACGAGTATTTCCCTCCCTGAAGCAAATAAGCTTACCGATAAGTACTCTGGCCCCACCAATACGACGCTCAATCCTGCACTGCCACGGCGGTAAGGCTGGTTTAGGTCGTGTAGCTCTGTCATTATTATAAAACTTGACGTAAGCTAGACGACATGCCGCAACCGCCGCACAGTACAGGATGGAGTGAGTATCGACGAGGTCTTCGCTGTCATCAAAATAAGTTGACAGCAGCGAATCCAGAGCACATACCAGCGCCTTGTTCTTTCTACACATGGGCAAACGAGGTAACCGTGGTCGGAGTTCTGGGGGTGTGGACCGATACTCCCGAATCGCATCCTCCAATGCGCTCCTCAAATGCTCATTGCACTGGGTACTTACATTTGTAGCCCTGTCATCATTCTCGTCCTCAGCGTGATTTGACCGCAGCGGGATCACACGTTGTGCTTGCGGTTGTACCGCCGGCTGCGGTGGGGGAGAGATGACACGGCTACTCTGCACTTCAGAGCGTAGCCTATCAAGTGCGTCGTCACTCAGCCGATGATCACGCTGAATGACGCGCACCTGATCCGACAATCGTTGCGCCGATACGTTGACAGTTGGTTCAAGAGCCTGAAACAGAGAGAGCATCCGGCCACGGTACGCGGTCCGGTTAGTTCCCCCCTCTGTAGCCCCAAAGTATGCGCGCATGACATTTTCGTTCATCGAATTCGTCCATCGCATGCGCTGCACACTCCCACCGGGAGCAGGGACCCTATCAGAGGCCGGTGGGCCTCGAGGTCCTATGCTGGCCGGTGGTCGGCCTCTTCCTCGCCGACGTGCAGGTGGTGGTGACGTCGGCGGCGAAAAATATTCGTCACTCGAGCTCGACGCAACTGCAGCGGCCGGTGTGGCGTCACTCACGGATGAGGCGGGTTCCAGCGGCTGCGAGGCGGAGCTGAGCGACGAAGCCGAAGGTGGTGGGCGTGCGCTCCGAGCTCTCGCCCGACTTCTCGTCAACATTGCTATTATCTTTGCATGTCTATGGTGCGGTAGATTTTGTCACTGGGTGGTTTCTTCTTATAAATCATTTTATTTTTTGGCCTATTGTGTTGTTGTGGGTTGAAAACTGTTGGAAATTTCTGTTAAATTTTAAATATTTGTATATATTTTTTCAGTGAAAAATTTTTTCACTGTCAATGTTTTGACAGTCGGGCTTATTATTATTATTATTATTAATTATGACATGACATAAATTGCTTTGTAGAATTTAGTTTAGTAGGTACCTGCCTATTAAATAACTGAAAAGTTTGCATGCCGTAAGATAGAATGTACTGGGACATGTTATGTTTCCATTTAACTACATTGATAGCAAAATAAATATGATTTGATTTGACTTAACGTAACATCCAATTATCGACAATTTAAGGGACGATCACAATTTTTTTTCATTACATATTTGGTCTCGTGATGATTTTTTACGTAGGTAGGTACCTACTTGTGGTGCACTATATTACAGTTCAATGTTTATTAGATTTGAATGGTAGGGTAGGTATACCAAATTATAATTTTGCTATTGGATTGGATTTTGAATATTTAGGAAATTGAACTGAACCATAAACATGATTAGTTTTAAATGCTGCAAAGCTTTCGAAACGTCAGGGAAACCAATTTAAATAATATACGCGATTTAATCCGGTTAAACTTTGTTTTATTATAATGATTAGTTTTGTGTAGACGAGTTCTTCATTGATGAAAACAAAACAACACTAGAAGTTTTTAAACTTTTGCGAATTTCACTCATATTGAACTATATTTACGGGACATACGCGCACAATAAAATCTAAACAATACAAACATTTTGACTAACCTCGACGTTTCGGCCAAGTTGCATTGGCCGTGGTCACGTCATGAGCAGACTGAAACGTCGAGGTTAGTCAAAATGTTTGTATTGTTTTGATTTTATTGTGCGCAAAAAGTCCCGTAAATATAGTTCAATAAAAACAACACTATTTACAATTTTATGTTTACAATGTTTCACACTGCACATATTAAATTACAGGCATGTCATTAGTCATACTTATTGTATGTAATTATTACAGTAGGCAATTAATATATGTTAATATGAACAGGCTGCGCCTGCGCCCCTTGTCTACACTTTTTTGTCGCGCTAGCTCTATGGGGTTAGGGTTACCAGATGGAAAATTTTAAACTCCTGACAAAAAGCCTGATTTCCATAGAAAAGTCCTGAGATTTTGTCACAAACGGATCTATTGGATATCTACAATTGTAGCAACCATCTATGAATCGTTTTTCGACATGGTATAAGTACCTACTTTACTTGACTGACTGCAAAGAACTAGTTTTCACAAATGCTAACTTTGCTCCAACGCCAACGATGTCCGGTTCCAAGAAGGCTGGCAAAGTAATCGATACCACACAGTACTGCTGGAGCCACTACTCATAAATAACAGACGCTTTGTCCGGGAAACTTATATTTTTCACCCGGACACCGGACACGAAAACACAACGGACATGATACATGTGCCAGAGATTATAGATGACTCAACAGACAGACTAAGCAGAAACGACATCTTGTATATAAATATGTACATATATTTTTCTCTGTAAGGATATCGCAGTTTTATCTTGCTATACAGTGAATGCAGAAGTTTGAGTAAATGCTGTGCATATATACTTTAAATGTAAATAAAGTCTTAGACGACCAAATAAGGTATTTAAAACCTAAGTAATATGTTTGTAACTCAATCATTACGTAATGGGTTCAGATGACAAGTATACAAGTTGAATGGACTAAGATTCATAGTGTGACAAATACAATAACTATAACAAACTTTAAGCCACCGAAAATAAAAACAATTCTTGTAGGCGGCACCGCGGGAACAGTGACTTTAATGCCTAATTTAATAAGTATCTATTTGAATAACAACAAGATAAGTAGCTTTGTATAAAATGGCAATCTGCAAGGATTCGAAATGTTTGCAGTCACTACGAAGTGAATCAGTTACTATCGAAGTAGATAAAAGAAGGAATGAGGTTTGTTACAAGAAGAAACTGAAATACTAAAGTGTTCAGGAACAACGAGAGATTTTCTGTTCCTCCCAAATGGGTGTATTTTTGTTACTAGAAACCAGGGTTGTTACGAATATCAGCATCAGCATCAGCATCCGCTGATCATCAGCATCATTTTCAACATCAGCATCAGCATCAGCATCCGCATTAAATGATGCTGATATTTATGCTGATGTTCATGTTGTAACGTGACCGAAGGGGGAGGGGCTTATGGCACATTTTTTGTTTCGCTTATGAGTTTTGACCACTAGTATAATAAGTTTATGGTTTTGACCAACCATAGCACAGATTATTGCACTTCGGTGATTTAGCAAAACCAAAACAAACTTGTCTATTACGACAAATGTCAACAGCAGACAGTACAGTTGAAAGAGGCGTTCTAACAAAAAGGGAAATGTGGAGCTATTAGTCAGCCAATAAAAAGAATGCTAATAAAAAGCCAAGGATGAAAATGATTTATGCTGGATTGCCTTTGCTGGATGAAAATAATCAAGCTTTAAGATAATAAGGGGAACTCTACATTTTTAAAAACAAAGAAATATTGGCGCTTACGTTCGTGTTGCTCTATTGTGCGCTCAAAGTAGGTCCATCATTCATCATCATCATGTCAGCCGAAAGTCATCCACTGCTGGACATAGGCTTCCCCAAGCAGTTTGGAGGAATATGCCATAATCGCCACGCTTGGCAGGCGGGTTGGCGATCTCAGTTGGTTGGTTAAATACTCGAGAACGCTGCCCATCCTTTGGTGAATCCCTTAGTCGCCTTTTACGACACCCATGAGAAGATATAGGGTGGTGCAATTCTTTACGTCCGGCACCACACGGAATAAAGTAGGTCCAGTTTAAATAGTTTCACTTACAAAAGGTTTCTTTCTATATATACAGAAACTTTGTACATAAGTTTATCTCTCGTTTGTTTAAGCATAGTGAAAGAAAACTCAAATGCTTTTATTAAAAAGAAAAGCCTTAAAACTCCTTTTAAAATGCGCCTAAAAGGGAGTAACGTTTTAGGTAATCCTAAAAAAAAAATTGGGCTCGCTTCGCTCGCGCTACTTTACAGGTTTCTTTACTGGTTTGTCTCATGTAGATTTTCAATGTGCATGTTATGTTTTTCATAATTTATCAGATTTTAGTTAATAATTCGTAAATAAAAATGTGGGGTCTCGATTTTTTTTCCTAGGGCTCTATGAAAACATAAAAAAGTTTTGTTTATTATATTATTTTGCCCTTAATTTTAAAATTTGATTAATCACCGTAAAAGGTTTAAAAATGCACTATTTTAGCCTTTAACCAATATCGGATTTTTATAAAAAGATTTATTCTATAAATAAATTCAAATTACATTTTTATATAAATTCATAAGGTACACATACCCAATTCAAAAAAATCAGCATCAGCATCAGCATCCGCTGATGTCAATGTCAAAAATCAGCATCAGCATCAGCATCCGCTGATGTCAATGTCAAAAATCAGCATCAGCATCAGCATCCGCTGATGTGATAAAATTCTGGATCAGCAACAACCCTGCTAGAAACATACAAGAAAATCGAAAAACACCGGTACATTGGGTACGTTACACATTATACACCTACATAGCTACCATACTTGCATGCGACTCCAATAAAGTACATTCCTTCAGCAATTTTATGGGCAATAGCTAGTCATAAATGCGATACGATCCGAGATAGATTTCATTGCTTTCATGCGTTCTCGTTGGACAAATAACCGGCATAATGCGGCCATGGCTTTCAGTACCCATACCCACATCCAATGTGACGCACTGTCAGTAGGACGCGGTGACGCGTTGTCGCGGAATGGCTTCAGTTACTACTACTGTGGGGATGGTAATTACCCGTTTCGCTCAGTGTACCTCACAAAGGCAGCAGATGCGAGTAAATAAAAGCTAATATAATATAATATATGTACCTACATTACAACAGTTATTCGCGCATAATAAACGAGGATATTAGTGAAATTTGAATACCTAATTTGTTACTCGTTATTACTGTTGCTAGTTTAAACGAGCTTGGAAGAGTTGCACGCCCCCGTGAGTGCTCAGGGGGGGGGAGTTTACACCCACACTAACGACTGCGAAGCCTCAGAGGGTTAGAGCAGTCGTGCACTTACAAATTAATGCTTAAAATATTTAATTAATCATCTCCGGCTTAACGATGCGTCGGCTAGAGCTGCGCGGGCGTTGCCATGACGATCTGAGCGAGGAAATGATCGGCTCCTTAGTCACGACTTTAGAATTCAATCTTATAGAACGTCGCCGCCGCTGTTGTGTCATTGTGTAGACTTTTAAATTTTTTCCTAAGAACCGCTTTCGATTCCACAAACCTATGCAGGAAAAATACTTCGAAAACAAACAAAGTTTTTACGAGCACAACCATTCGCGTTCTACACATAAAACAATATTACTGCAGTTACAGTTGCGACCATTTTAATTACTTTCCATCTGTAAACAAAGTCATTTAATCCTTAGATCGATGTCAAGACGATTACAGGCGTAGCAAAGATTTGATTACGGAGAGGGTATTCAAAAGGATTCTGGGCTTTTTAGGGGGGTGCTACCTGTCTAGTTTGCAAATTGATCGCAAATATACATATGGCACTTTTGTAGGAATTTGCACTGGGACTTTCTACGCCCGTGAAGACATTAGGCTTAGGCTTTATAATATAAAGCCTGATCCTCGCGACTCCTACTCCGGCGACGATTGACTCGTAACGACTCCAAATAAAACGGCTGAGCCGTGACTAGAGGCTCGGAGAGACGAACAATGCTATCGGTTTTAACGGTCATAATAAAAGGAGAAAGCCCATAAAGTGCGAAATATAAAACGCTAGCCGTAAAAAGGTAAGTTAAATAAGTTTATTGCACGCCGTTACTTTAATTTGGACCTCCCGAGCTATAGGTACCTATAATATAGACAACACACTTCACCCAACAATGGTGGGCCCAGCGAACAATGGGATTCGTATGGTGTACTTTGTCGGCCCCGTTACGTGTTAAATATCAGTGCATTGTCCTTTAAACAACTAAGGCTTTTTAGTTTAATGCTTTTTTTTACAATAGACTTTGCCTGAATAGGTCGTGTACGATTAGAAATGTCATTTACCAACAGACATAGTAATGTCATTTACCGACAGATTCAATAAAGCCCTACAGAACAGTTGCGAAAAGTCGATAAAAGTAGCGTCAGACGGGTAGAGCCGACCTATAAAGTAGAAAGAATCCCTAGGAACTGTTGAAAGCCTGCAGCCTTACATGCGATAAATTTGTATGTATGCATACTAAAGAATGGCATAACATGGAGAAGGCTTCTACTCAAGTTAATGATTATGGAACGGACGTCAATGGCGATAACACCATTGATTGATTGAATCGAACCCTTGTCCGCCGGATAGCGTGAAAGGGTACCTACACCTATTTCAGGATATTGTGTATTTCCATAAAAAGTCTAAATTGCATCAAAATCACTGTACCTTGGAATTTCTGACAGAATCTAGTGTGTGTGTGGATGGATTTATAAATTTAGGTCATGTAGTTGTTTGTGAATATTTTATCTTTTATTTCCCACCTTATGCCGAGTAGAGTTTGGTTCTAAGGAACTTCAAAGTAAAAAGCCACTTCATTTGTATGGGTGTGGCTGGCAACTTGTCAAACTTAGGATCTATTTACGTAAGAAACCTAACGACGACTTGACGACGTCTGTGGTATAGTGGTTCGAGTATCGGACTGCTGATCACGCGGTCGTGAGTTCGATTCCCACAGGACACAAATATTTATGTGATGAACATAAGTGTTTGTGTTGGTCTGGGTGTTTCTTATGTATTATAAGTATGTATTTACAAAACAAAGTATGTAAGTATTATATCCATTGTCTAGTATCCATAGTACAAGCTCTGCTTAGTTTAGGACTAGATGGTGCTGTGTGAAAATGTCCCAAAAATATTTATATTTATTTATAACTAAGCAGGCTGTATTTATAAACCAGCGACAACACAGCCCCTGTCGCTGTTATAAACCTACACCATGAGCATTGCATAACTTGCTAAAATTAATTGTTTCATTGGATAAAATGGTTAAAACAGTAATACAATCGTAATAGATGTAGTCTAGTTAGCTTTTCTAAAAACCAGAGGAAACCGTACCCTCTGCTCAGATACAAATATGAGGAAAACCACGTTTTACAAAAAATATTACTGTACGTAGTAACTCCCCCCCAGGTAGGGGCTCCACACGGGTGGAAAATACCAACAAACGAAGAAATAGCCATGGAAATAGCACCCCACCTCCATTCGAAACTTTTCGCAAGGAACACGTGTCGGAAGCAGCGCTGGTAACCTTCACTTTATCAAATTGAAGGTATCCACTACATACTTCAGTTTATTCTACCGACGTACCTAGTAGGTTATTTTATTTATTTTAAATTAAAGTCGGTTTGATGATACATTTGACTGGAAAGCGGCTTTATACGATACGTGTTGCGGTTTGATCACCGCACAAAGCAATTGTACGGCCTGCTGTAATACTTTTATTTATTTTGTGTATGACTATTTATGTACATGATATATCAGATAATACATCGAAAATGTTAGGTGCGAGGCAAGATTTATTTTAGAAACTAATATTAATTTAAGTTTTTTTTTCTACATAATTTTGTTCACAAGTTCGGAAGCTCGTAACAGCGTAGATACAACGCAACGCCTCTTGAGAGCACTCCTTGTTTGAACAGCTTCCTCGTCGATCATTCGATTACATAGGCAGATTAGATTAGATTGATTCGATAAGTCTGCCACTGTTTGTTTGTACACATGTGTACACATGAACACAAACCGAAACACATGGGACGCCTCGGTTGAATCCTATAGTATAGTACAGTGAGGTTGTATGTTTGTCACGCCGCCATATCAACTAACTAAAGGGATTTGGTATCCTGGGTAAACGATAAACACATAGAATGGTAGGTGTAACACAGAAATAGATAGAATGGCCAAGTGAGCAGGGCGCGCGTGCCAACACTCTGCACCATAGTGCAGTGCATTTCAAAGCCTTTCTCAGTACACGTTATGACTTGTTTCTGTAAACACTGTAACAAACACCCGCAAAAATGCCTTATTGTGCTGTTTCTAGCTGTAGAAACAAAATCTGTAAAGTATATTTGACTAAAGTAATTTTTTTAAAATTAATGACGTCGATATGGGAGGCGTAGTTTGTTCGAAAAGAGGGAGACCGAAGAAAATATGGATGGATTGTGTGAAAGATGATATGAATAGAAAGAAAGTGAACACGGAGATGACGGCTGATAGAGATGTATGGAAGAAAAAAACATGTTGCGCCGACCCCAAATAAATTGGGATAGGGCAGGAGGATGATGAGTTTGTTCGAAAAGTTGCCACGCATCAATCGCAAGTAAAATTGTGATTACAACCATTCTATTCAATCTATTCCTGTGGGTAGGTACTTCTTATTCTAAGTAAGAACGCGGGTGGAACCACAGGGGCCCCTTGTAATGTATAATTTTTTTTTGTAAAGATTTTTGTTTGCGTCTATTCAAGTTCCAAATTCAAAAGAATATAGGTACTTTCTTTGTGTAGGTAGCACCTACCCTCTGATGTGCAATACAAGAACCTTTTCCGTCACTTGCACAGTGAGTGCACACTGTCCGGACAGTACGGGGCCATGTTCTGCGAAGCTTCGTAAACACCTTTACTTTGCCACAGATAATATAATACACTTTGCTTTGTGTATTATTTTCCTTCAGCGGTCAGGTTACATTGTTAGGTGTGGTCGGGGCCCATCGCCACAGAGTATCCAGAGAGTAAGCTTCATACAGCCGCGCTATGATAGGTACACTACTACAAGCATAAGACGCGTGTGTGCGTGAGCACTGGCGGCCTCGTCGCGTACGCAGTGAAACCGGTTTATACCGGCTCAGCCAGTGCTCAAGCTAAGGGCGTACATCTAGCACGTCGTCTTCGTTTTCGTTTCACGTTTTGATTTAATGAGTAAAGAATAATAGTGTTTTAATTTTTTAAAGTGTAAATATGGTTTACTGTACTGTGTGTATGAACAATAATAGAACGAATAAAAACATATCATTTTTTAATTATCCCAAAGACTCCAATAGGTAAGTAGCAACTTGGTTATAATTTATTATTTTTAATGTGGTAGATAGATACCTCTTACATACATAACCTTTTTTTTTTTTTTTTTTTTTTTTTTTATTCTTAACGGGCTTGCGTTTGACCGCCACCTAATTCCTACCTCAATTTCGAAAGAAAACTTAACACGGTGGTGAATAAAACGTTTTGGTATTGAACGTAAATGGTTGTTTTTTTTAGTAAGTTGCACATACTATGTATGTGCACCTATCTCGTTAATGGTGCGATCAAGACCAAAATTAACGACTACGAGTATTTTTTTACTATTAATACCAGATGATATTGGTGTTTATGATTCGAATTACGTAGGTAATACCTATGTACCTACCTATTAGTGATTGAATAACTATACGTGGGACACTCAGAAAGTTTTGCGAAACCAAAAAAAATTGTTCTATACGTACATATATTTTTATTAAATCTTTTCAAAGTACTTTCCACCAGCCTCTATACAAAGATTCATGCGCCTAAACCAGTTTTCAAAACACTTTTTCCAGTCCGCCGCAGACACCTCGTTTACAGCCTGCTCGAACGCAGCCAGCGCATCTTCCGGCGACGAAAATTGTATCCCTTTGAGCTGATTTTTTATTTTTGGGAATAAAAAGAAGTCACACGGTGCTAGATCAGGGCTGTAAGGAGGGTGACCCAGGAGTTTGACTGGCGTGCTGTCCAGGAAGTCCCTCGTTTTGAGTGCGGTGTGCGCAGGTGCATTGTCGTGGTGGAGCAGTAGCCCGCGGAGCCCTGTGTTTGGTCGCTTGTTGCTTATAACAGAGAAAACTTCTGGCAAACATTTGGTAGTATACCATTCGGCATTAATGCTTCTTTGATCCCGTAAGGGAATTGATACCAAGTGGCCAGTCAAATTAAAAAAGCTAGCGATCAAAATCTTACCCCCGCTTCTAGATCGCTTCACTTTGGTAGGCGTTGGCTCATTTTGAAACACCCAAACAGTCGACTGGCGCTTGGTTTCTGGGTCGTATTGATAAATCCAGGACTCATCACCTGTAACGATGTCGTAAACACGCCGAGACGAGCCTGCTTCAAATTTGTTAAGCATATCACGGCACCATTCCACCCGGGCCTGCTTCTGAGCATCGGTGAGGTTGTGCGGCACCCAGCGTGATACTATCCTCCTCACGCGAAGATGGCTGTGTAGAATCTCGTGAACGCTTCCCGATCCAATCTTCAATATGTGTTGAATCTCCTGATATGTAATTCGCCTATTGTCTTGGATTAAATTTTTCACTGCTAGCACGTTTTCTTCGGTAACAGCCGTCAAAGGGCGACCGCTTCTTTCGTCATCCCCCAAAGTTGGTCGACCGCGCTTGAATTCGTTATACCAACGATACACGGTTGCCTTGGAAGGGCCTTCATCCATGAATGCCATTTGAAGTCTATCGTACGATTCATCCGGTTTCAGGCGACACTTGAAATCGTATAAAATCATAGCTCTAAAATGTTCCCGGCGCAGATCCATATTTCAGTGAGACACAATACTTTGAATTAACTCGCAAAAAATGTGGAGGGAAATTTTGAAATTGGAACTTACTTATTTTTACTTATAAATAATCATATTTTCGAAAAACATTATAACTGGCCAGTCTCCCATATATAAAAACTTTTTTTCGCAATACTTTCTGAGGGGCCTGGTATATATTATGTTTATAACACAGACATAGTAAAAAATATAAGTTAGATTAAGAATTTAGCATTCAATTAAAAGGTACAACAAATTATTGAAAAGAAAAAATTATAAAAAGAAAATATTTAGAGTAAGTCACTTGTAAAAAAAAATCTTGGCGAAACGTCACAGACGTGATGGGTATCGATACATAATCATCATCATCATTACAGCCGAAAGACGTCCACTACTGGACAAAGGCCTCCCCCAATTAAGGGGGGGATATGCCATAATCGCCACGCTTGGCAGGCGGGTTGGCGATCGCTACATAATATCTAATGATAATAAAACGGAAAAAATATTCTCAACTCATCATTTCATTCCAGTCAGCTGTTCACGGGATCAACAGACACGGGACGTGTGACCTTGAAGGTTCACATAGTATTTTGTAAAAAAATATCAGGTAGGTGCTGTAACACTACAATTGTTTAATAACACGTAAAAATATTTCTTCGCAGCCGTTGACCCCATTGTCAGCTGGCTGTAGTTGAAATTTTGAATTTAGATAAAAAAAAAGTATTATTATCATTAGATATCGATACCTATCACGTCTGTGAAGTTTCGCATACTCATTTAATTTATCGTTGTACAGGTAGGTACAGTCAGAAATATTTCATAATAAAAAGCTGATAAACGTTTTGTTAATTTAATTTTATCCACGTGTGCCAACCCTACCAAAATAGGTATAAATTTTGCACGCTCTTTAGAAGCTTACTCTCTGGGATACTCTGTGCCATCGCCCTTGTCTCTTTATTTTTTGGTTCTCCATATTTTACTTGTGGATTTTAATGTAGAGGTAACAAGACAGTTTGTGAAAAATTTCTGATTATTCTGAATTTCTGACCATTTTTTTTTGTCGGCGTAGTTTTTGGCACTATGTCTTATCTCTCTGTGCTTAGAGTGGGCCGGTTCGCTACAATAGCACAAGGTGGGTGTACCTAAGTATAAAACCCTCCAACTATCAACTTTACTATTTATTTATTCCATGAAAAACATAAAACGCTATAAACCCACCACCTTTTCTTATTATCTACGCTTTTTATATCGAAATGAAATGTTCAAGTCATTGTGTCGGTGTGTCTATTAGCTACGTTCATAACGGCTTCAAACGAAAATCGATTATTTTGATATCTAACCGACTTCTATTGTTATGCGTATAATGTAAAACGACTCCAATCAACAGAAATTTACAGTATAAATAATAGCCTAACTTCCATAGCTGTGAAACCACGGTCGAGACTTGGAAGGTCGTGAATTCAGATCCGCCACAGGCCACAGATAACCGTGGCAGAAATACATTTAATCTAGAACAAAAACATTTAGAGGTTACAAAGGTTAATTGAGTTACAGAAGTATTCGTACTGCACCATAGCATAGCATAGCATAGCATAGCATAGCATAGCGTAACAACGTATTATTGTTGTTTTTATGGCTTCGTGACCTTTCAGTGCCTTTCAGTTATTCGCAATAACAACTTTCTATACGAAACGTGGCGTGGAAGCGAAAATGTAACGTGACAGTATTTTTATAACAAGGTACCTAATTAAATGTAAAATATTTTTATAGCTGCAGTATGTACTGCCAATACCACTGCATACAGCAACCTCGACACATAGGTACTCTTACTTTTTTAATATATGGCAAAGCTATTAATTTACAGCCAAAAATTGACAATATATATTTATCTGTGACTCTAGTGAAAAAGGGTATAAGTTCAGGGACAAAATGGGACTTAGGACCTTTTTTACTAGAGGAAATCGGACTTATACCCTTTTTCACTAGTTACAGATATAGGTAGCTGCTCCCTAAAGTAGTTGTTATTCGTTTAGTACCTCCCGCGGGGCACGTGTGGGGCTTTGAAAGGTTCTCCTACAGTCGCAAATAACACAACCCCCTTACTCTTACTACACCATTATATCGCCATGATAAACGATATATTATTATGAGACATAAGAGAACCATTCAATTTGAAATCCTGACAATGCACTGGATCGATCGACGACGAGAAAACTACGCCGGGAAACGGACAATGGGCAGCTTGAATAGCACTAGGGATGACCAGGGAGATGTCTACATATCGTGCAGAATCTACACAAAGTAAGCACATTAGGCTGTGTCCTAGAAACTATTTGGAACAAACTCACAAACATCCACGCTTGAAAGAAATACATGTATGCATACCTTGTAAAAATGGCGTAACTCCAAATTTTTTACTTGGAGTTGCTTCATTTATAATAAAAGATATTAAAATATATAGCATCACTATAAAGCAAAGAAAATTTCTATAGAAATATGGAGTTACACTACTTTTACAATGAACGACACAAATACGTGTAGATTTTCTTAAATATAATATATCCCGATGCCTGTATTAATCGATAAAAAGGCCACTAATGATTCATATAACAAATTTGAAAAACAATGCAGAAATCCACCATCCAAACAACCAAGCCTGCTTTTTGTCAAGTATTATTATCACAGAAACTGTCTGCCTTTGGGCGGTATCCATTATCTCATAAAACAATAGACATCTATTGCGTGCAGCGACTATCAAATTATCAATAACATCCCAAATGCCTAAGGGCGGTACACAGTGTCAGATAAACATTTCGTTAGGGTAGTGTTCAGTCGGCGTCGTCCCTCCCCGCGCGCCCCGCGCCCCGGCCCGCCCCCGCCGCCCGCTTTGATCTCTCTGTTCTTAATTACTGGCTTCTAAAAAATCCGGCACAAGTTTTATGGAAGTTATAAAGGCTCCAGTGTAGCTACCGCACCTCTCATATAAAATAGAGAAATCAGAAGGTCCACTCTAAAAGAAAGCATTAGTACAGACAGATGGCCTTAATAAATGCTTGAATGATATTCATGACCCATTGAAATGAGTCACCCTGTGGATATAATAATGTGCTCCCGGCCGAATTTCGGTCACAGTGGCCAATTTCAACGGAGACTAGCCATTTGCGTGGTACATATTATAGTGCACAAGTGTGTGCACAAACACAGGTGCACTCTCTCTTCCCTCACTCTCATGATCCGATGGGACGGCAATCACACGACGGGAGAGAGATGAGGACCGACGGCTTTACTTGCTCTCCGAGGCACGGGGGTGTAGCATCGCCAACTTCCGGGCTGAGAAATGTTTTTGACAGGAAAATCCCAATAAAACTTTTTGACCGACCCGTGAATCGAAACCAGGACCCCACCTTAGCAGTCGCGCTTTCGACCACTAAACTGATGAGGCAGTCGACAGCAGCCGCAGTAGTCGTGTGCATATAATACACTCTTTGTATGGAGTGAACCTTCTACACTTTCTATTGAGTGGTCTCACCCGCCTCTGTACCGCGATCGATCCTAATGAGATATTTTAAATACACTGTAGGTACCTGTAGGCAGGCACTACAGGCACAGAGGGATACCGAGCTATGTAGTGACTAACAGGAAGAGCACAGAGGAAGTACCGAGGCTTACGGTAAACAGCATACACGATATGATTTGTACACATGCAAGGAACGTGTAGGAAGGCTTTAGAAGTTAAAGCCTTCGACAAAACAAGAGGTCCCCTCCCAGCACTCTTACATTCGGAATTCCTTGAAAATAAATGTTGGTTAAGAAATTGTGTAAGGAAACAAAATAATAACTAAAAATAAATATTGACTAATGGAAACGTTTTGCTTAATTCCAATGGTAACATTTTCTTTTGCAAAAATGGGCGTATTATTAGACTCTTTAAATAATTTTACTTGTGATCGTTATTAACGAACACGTGTTTAGGGCTTGGGGTTATTATTGCTACAGATACAAGAGTCTTAATTTTAATCGATAACGATTGCTTATTCATAGGAATCGTGTCTATTATAAGATTACATGGAACATTTACAATAATACCAGCTTTATCGTGCTTGGAAACAATTTAATTTAGAGTCACTAAACTAATCATGTTCACATCGAAAACTTGTACTGCTTTGTTCCATCTGTAGTACAGTCGCCTGCATGACAGTGGTAACACGTCAATTCGAAAACCGCCCTTACTGCTTACGAAATAAAGATGCTGCTAATGTCAAAGTGTTAGTTACCACCGACGTGCGGTCGACCGTACCTACTTACCATGGACTTATAGTCAACTTCTAGTTTTCTCTCACATAATGCTCCTTTCCATATATATTACACTTCTTAGTTTAAATTCTTGTTGATAATAATACAATTAGTAATAATGTGTACTCTAGTGCTTTGTTTATAAAACCGATTCCTAAGGTTTCTTTCGACGTCGTCTGTGGTCTAGTGGTTCGAGTGTCGGACTGCTGATCAAAACGTCGTGGGTTCGATTCCCACAGAACACAAATATTTGTGTGATGAACATAAGTGTTTGTGTTGGTCTGTGTTTCTTATGTATGTATGTATGTATGTATGTATTTACAAAAGAAAAGTATATAAGTATTATATCCATTGTCTAGTACCCATATTACAAGCTCTGCTTAGTTTGGGACTAGATGGTGCTGTGTAAAATGTCCCAAAATATTATATTATTATAATATTATTTTTACCGAATATCTATGGTTTCTTCTTTCATAACGCAATTTTCAGCGAATTATCATTGTGAGAATGATCCCACTGAACTACTGGTTATTGTCTAACACCACTCTATAGGGCCTTAGCTAAAGCCCTCGCATAGCTTGTTATTGTCAGTGCCAGTCAGACAGTACCTACTGTTGAACAACACAAACAGTTACTCACTATTGTGTAAGTACCCTGTTTTATATGCATGTCTCCATGGAAGTGAAGTTCCCACGAATTGTAATCGATATTTAATTGATTGGCCACTGTTCTCATAAAATTTGGAAACGGGTTCCAGTAATCTTTCTTACTGATCTGGGAATAAACAAAACATAAAAGGTATAGGATCTACTTTGTGTATGTATCAAGTAACTCTTAAATCCGAAGAAATAAGATAGGGTAGTAGTTTTCTGGCTGCCGGCTGGCACCTCCTGTATGTACCATTTCAGTGCCAAAGTGGTTTGCAGAACAGAACGTTATGGTACTAAATGTAAAACTAACTATACTTGTTTATATTTAGTGTGTTTGTCATTTATTATTTCCATGGCACGTGTAGTTTCCGACGATGAATAAGTCATCTCTTTAGCACAGGTTCTGGGGGTCTACTCGCGTTTCACGAATGACAAACGAAATTCGAACTTTCGTTCCGTTCCGACTGATGCCTATAATAAAATCTTCGTCGAATCCGACTCGGTTGGGCAGCGTACGGGAAGCTAGGTATAGGTATCTTCTCGTCCAAAATACCGCAGTGTCTCAAGACGAAAGTCTTTCACTAGTGTGTGTTGCCAGTAATTACTTACAGCACTGAAACGTGATCGCTCACAATGGGCCTGATAAGAAGGCTCAAAGTTACCCAAAGGGCAATGCAGAGGGGTATGCTCGGAGTGTCCCTGCGTGATCGAATCAGAAATGAGGAGTTTGGCAGGAGAACGAAGGTAACCAACATAGCCCGAAGAATTGCCAAACTTAAGTGGCAGTGGGCGGGGCACATTGCTCGCAGAACGGATGGCCGATGGGGCTATAAATTTCTGGAGTGGCGACCGCGTACTGGAAGGCGCAGCGTGGGTAGGCCCACAAGGTTGACGGACGACCTGGTGAAGGTCGCGGGAAGCGCAGGAGTGTTCGTTGTGGAGATGCTTGGGGGAGGCCTATGTCCAGCAGTCCACTGCTGATGACGTCCACGTCTTTCGGCTGAAATGATGATGATGATACGATGATACCTACACAATAAAGATAGCACATAAAAAGGCGACAATAAAGATAGACTACGGTTCATAGCAGTGTGAAACTAACCGGAGATCAAAGAAACAAACGTCAAAACACGATCATCGCATGCGATAAGGGAACAATGGTTGACCGGAGTAGCAAACTGTGCGACTAATGGTACGATTAATCGAACATAGTCAAACGCGAGTAGACCCCCTGCAATATAAACGACTCACGAGACTACAGCGATCATCATCAATTCATCATCATCATCATCATTTCAGCCAAAAGACGTCCACTGCTGGACATCATCAATTCAATTCAATTCAATTCAATCGTTTATTGCGAATATAGGTAGGGTAGGTGTTACATGAATATTGTCATAAAAACAATATTTGTGCAGCTGTATTCTGCCGTTTAGCATGCAACAAGAAACACACAATTCTACGCCAAGCTATTAACTGAAGCGTCTAAAACAATACAAAAACACAAAACTAATACATCAATACTAATTTTATCTTATCGCTCATAATCTGCATAGCTGTATCATCAGTCATCAGACTCATCAATCCGCAATGCTCGTTGCTGCATTTGGCACTACAAGCATGGTTTTATATAAGTAGGTGGGTATTTTGTTGTTCTATTCTACTTAATATATCCATTGGAAAGTCCGGTACCTAAGCTTGTTTTTAATTCCTAGTAACAAGTTCGTTCGCTTGAAACGATCGTTTAAATTCGTCGGGAAAATACATGACGCGATAAAACTTTAATCAGATTATTTACGCCTGATTCAAGTGAAGCGGTAACTAAAACAATGACTGACTCAGCACTACAAGCCGCAGCCGAGGTTAGTTGAATACAAACTTTATGATAGGGTAAGATTACATTTTATTTCTGGACAGATTACGATTTCTTGTAACATTATCTTACTTTTATGTTGTTTGTGTAATAAAATGTCTTATAAAGTATAAATTATTTTGAATCACGATAAAGTTTTGTTTTAATATTGGATTCCCTTTGAATTCGATTCTCATTTGTATGAAATGTAATTGTGATTGTCGCGTGTACTAACACGGGAGTGACGGGACGGCCGCAGCCGGGCTGGCTCGTCGGGACTCATTTCGTTAACCTTTCAATAGCATTGATTTATTAATCGTCGAGGTGGCTGGTGCGAGGGGAGGGGGGGGAGGGACCTCTCCCTGAACCATTATTTTTAATTATGAAATATCCGGTTACAGTTCAAAGCGTGGGACTTATAAAACTTCAAGAAACGCTAGCACTAAGTAATAGCAACATAGACTTAGAATAAATCATTGAATAGCAAAGATAACGTTATCGCGAAAATGAAGCCATTTTGAGATTGTATTATTAATCTAGAGTTGTCAATTTTTCAGAGATGTGTACAGTCGACCGCACGTTAGTGGTAATGGTTTCGAAATTAAGACCACGCCAGCTGTGCCAGCTACGCCAACTGTGCCAACTACGCCAGCTGTGCCAGCTGCTGGTCGGGCAGCAGACTACCCCGAGTCTGCTGCTCGCAGGCCCCATCCTCCTGTAATTTTTTATAGAGGTTTTCTTGCTCACGGTCCGGGCGGTAAAGCCAAGACCCTCGGTCCCAAGAACACAACTCAGCAGGCACTCCTGGGGTTACGAGATTGACGGGGGCAGGGAATACCTTAGCTTTTGAGACAGCAATTATCATTTTAGCACCTACTCTATGGTAACTACCGTTATCATTACTCACATAAAATAGAATAATTATCACCCATCGTCTTTACATAGTAGCCGCTTCCCTAATCTGATTCATTGTAGGTAGCACATACAATATTATTTATGACGTCATAACTCCCTGAGCAGCATCGAACTGCACTAACTCCGCACATTAAACTGAGCCGTCCTTTGTGTACTTAAACTCACACTGACAATGTGGCGAGACAAAGCAGCCCTTTCCTAAAATGTTAGCTTGTCGATGCTTTTGTAACTTATATTTATCAAATTGTAATTTAAAATGAATTGAGGCTTGAACCCTTCTCACTCTGAGAAGAGTCCACGCCCAGCAGTGGGGAAGGGAATGATTATTATTCATGTCATGTTATATACTATTTAAAACGATGACGGCACGTTTGGTGCAGCGATTGATTGAGTGATTGTTTGCTGTGCACAGGCTCCGAGTTCAATTCCAGCATGGAACCACTACCTCAGTGCATGGAACAAATATTTTTGTAGCCTACAGGTAGCTGTTCCAGGTCTAATTAAAATAACTGAAAACCTCTTAACGGGTCATTGTACTCATCAGTATGAACAACTTTTACTACGGTCGGTTTTTTAACCTTGAAATCGCGTGAAAAAAAACAACTGTTCCCTAAATTTTGTCGATTTATGTGAACACAAATGTAGGGAACAGCTGTTTTTTTCGTGATTTCAGGGTTGTTTCCATAATAAAAGTTATGAGTTCCATACTTATGAGTACAACGACCCCTTAAGAGGTTTTCAGTTATTTCAATAACACGTATAAGCGTTTTTGCGGTAACCCACGATACAAGAGAAACCACAGGGTGGGGCAACATGAAAAAAAACTTGGGTTCGTAACTGATATTTTCCAAATTGTAATTTAAAACGTTTGTGTGTCCATAAAAGGTAAAAGGGAAGAGTTATCTCGCGTCGGTATCTGGTGCGCAGCGGACCGCGCCGGCGACATCGACATGGGAATGCTTAGAACTTGATCTAAGTCTTGATGGAAGATTGAATGTCATCACAAGTACAATCGCGTGCACGCCAGTAGTAACACTTGAATTACGAAAACCACTCTTACTGCTCACGAAATAAAGACGTGGTCAAGGTCAAACTGTTGCCAGCATAGACATATACAACGTGTATCAGAAATGCGTGCTCATATTCGAAGAGCTTATTCAGGGAATGCTATCGAACAACTTTTTCTATGGGACCAACCTTGAAATCGCAAAAAAAAAATCGGCTGATCCTCACATTTTGTCGAGCGACATCGATGATTTAGTAGGGAACAGATGATATTTTCGCGATTTCAGCGTTGCTCCCTTAGTAAAAGTTGTTATACCAGGCCCCTCAGAAAGTATTGCGAAAAAAAGTTTTTATATATGGGAGACTGGCCAGTTATAATGTTTTTCGAAAATATGATTATTTATAAGTAAAAATAAGTAAGTTCCAATTTCAAAATTTCCCTCCACATTTTTTGCGAGTTAATTCAAAGTATTGTGTCTCACTGAAATATGGATCTGCGCCGGGAACATTTTAGAGCTATGATTTTATAAGATTTCAAGTGTCGCCTGAAACCGGATGAATCGTACGATAGACTTCAAATGGCATTCATGGATGAAGGCCCTTCCAAGGCAACCGTGTATCGTTGGTATAACGAATTCAAGCGCGGTCGACCAACTTTGGGGGATGACGAAAGAAGCGGTCGCCCTTTGACGGCTGTTACCGAAGAAAACGTGCTAGCAGTGAAAAATTTAATCCAAGACAATAGGCGAATTACATATCAGGAGATTCAACACATATTGAAGATTGGATCGGGAAGCGTTCACGAGATTCTACACAGCCATCTTCGCGTGAGGAGGATAGTATCACGCTGGGTGCCGCACAACCTCACCGATGCTCAGAAGCAGGCCCGGGTGGAATGGTGCCGTGATATGCTTAACAAATTTGAAGCAGGCTCGTCTCGGCGTGTTTACGACATCGTTACAGGTGATGAGTCCTGGATTTATCAATACGACCCAGAAACCAAGCGCCAGTCGACTGTTTGGGTGTTTCAAAATGAGCCAACGCCTACCAAAGTGAAGCGATCTAGAAGCGGGGGTAAGATTTTGATCGCTAGCTTTTTTAATTTGACTGGCCACTTGGTATCAATTCCCTTACGGGATCAAAGAAGCATTAATGCCGAATGGTATACTACCAAATGTTTGCCAGAAGTTTTCTCTGTTATAAGCAACAAGCGACCAAACACAGGGCTCCGCGGGCTACTGCTCCACCACGACAATGCACCTGCGCACACCGCACTCAAAACGAGGGACTTCCTGGACAGCACGCCAGTCAAACTCCTGGGTCACCCTCCTTACAGCCCTGATCTAGCACCGTGTGACTTCTTTTTATTCCCAAAAATAAAAAATCAGCTCAAAGGGATACAATTTTCGTCGCCGGAAGATGCGCTGGCTGCGTTCGAGCAGGCTGTAAACGAGGTGTCTGCGGCGGACTGGAAAAAGTGTTTTGAAAACTGGTTTAGGCGCATGAATCTTTGTATAGAGGCTGGTGGAAAGTACTTTGAAAAGATTTGATAAAAATATATGTACGTATAGAATAATTTTTTTTAGTTTCGCAAAACTTTCTGAGTGTCCCACGTATGCTATGCCCTGAAAGAGCTCATAAAATATGAGCACGCATTTCTGATACACGTTGTATATTCCAGTTATTGTTGATCGAAGCCAGTTACCTAAAGTCTTAGACGAACCATCGAACTAAGAAATAGGGTACAGGATCACCAAATTCGCCAGATATAGATAAAGTTATCAGGTCGTTATGATCACTTGTTTTGGATTAAAATAGGTTTAATTTATGGACCAAGTTGGAACTATTTTCATAGAACATCTTATTCAAAATTTTCAATCACAATAATCTAAGAAAACTGCATCTTTATCTTATAAAAGTAATTATTTATTATCTCTTTGTTCAACTGTACAGTCAACGACAAAAATCAATAAACAAATCAATTTTAAAATAAACCAAGTACCTCAATTTGTCTAAATTAACAAAAATATTACTGTTTAGAAATGAGCTCATCTATAGTTATTTATCAGCAATAATTTAAACAAAGAAATAAGTCCTCTTAATTAAAATTTGTGTATCGCCTGTTATCGTTGACTGTACCTATCTAAACTGGAACATCAAAGGGGTGACGTATTTGTACACTTTAAAAAGATAACTGGTTGTGTATGTACTTATACATAATTAATGCACATTTCGGTCTACTTTGTGAGAAAGTAATATTATGTTGTAAGATTTATGCACATATTTGTGAGAGAATTTTAATAATTTGTGGCTTTGAGAAGTGATCTCTCACATTGTTGTAAAATGGGCAAGTTAGCAAGATGAATCCTTTGTTGTACTGAAGCATAGAATATATACTAACACTAGTGACTATTCTTATTCTTTATTGCACACAAGAAAATCACAACAATACATAGGTACATAATAGTTTTGAAATTACATGTACAGAGGAACTACGTCACAACACTATTCATACAATGACTAAAGTTTGATTGTTCTCAATTCGACACGTATACCTATATATATATATATTTTTATGTATGACCACGCATAACTTTTTACAGAGTGGTCCGATTTTGATGATTCTTTTTTTAATGGATAGGGTATATCTCGAAGTTGGTCCCATTTAAATTTCAAAATCCACCCCTAAGGGTAGTAAAATAGGGGATGAGAGTTTGTTCACCCACTGAATTCTTACCTATTAACCGATTCTGTTGAAACTTGGCACACATAAATATAGTTCTAGACACTACGACATAATGGAGACCTGGAGTTAGATTTTAACCACAAAAAAATGAAAAATAAAACTTTTTAGCATAAATTGAACCAATCAACGAAGATCATTAAATTACTTTAAATAAATAATAAAAACAACGTCACATCAAATACAACGTGAAATTTTTAACGATAAACAATAACTTTCCAAAAATGCGTTCTCCGCTCGGCCACTTGCAACTTGCACGCACTTAGCTTGTTAAAAGTTTGTTTGGCGCCGACTCATAATTAGTTATTTTTCACTTTTCAGTTTCTGTTTTCGTCGGTTCAATTTTTTGTTAAAAAGTTTTATCTTTTTTGTAAACAATCATGGTATGTCTCTTTATTCAATTAACAACTGATAAACTAATTATAAATACTAGTTTGTTATTTTTTTTTTACTTTTTTTTAGGTTTAAAAATGTAATTTAGTGTGTGAAAGTGTTAACATATGTCTTTTAATAATTACTATTGACAAATTGCATTAAAAAGAAAACGACAAGAAACAGAGTGTAAGTTGCCTACGTGATGGCGGTCCGATGACGTCACAGACATGAGACAAGTAATGACGTCCACCGCTGAACACGTACCTCGCGGGATGTTCCCACTCACTGAAGTAAGATGGGTGTCTGCATAGGGCATAGGGTGTCTGTGTGTGTAGTCATCCTCTACGTGGCTGGTTGTCAGGAAGCCGCTGCCTTGACCCGAATCCATGGATCCCAAAAAAAATAGAGCATACGATACGATACGAGTATGGTGATAGTGATACCCACAGAAATAGATAGATAGAGTGGTTGTAATCACAACTTTACTTGCGATTCATGCGTGGCAACTTTCGAACAAACTACGCCTTACATTTTGACAATGTACTTTACAGCTTTTGTTTCTACAGCTAGAAACAGCACAATAAAGCATTTTTGCGAGTTTTTGTTACAGTATTTAAAGAAACAAGTCATAAGGCGTACTGAGAAAGGCTTTGAAACGCCCTGCACTATGGTGCAGAGTGTTGGCATGGGCGCAAGCGCCTGCCTCTTTTCAATTCTATCTATTTCTGTGGTGATACCAATGATATTATTGTTATTACGACCAAACTACACGACACGTCATGCCCGATTCTAAATAAATTCAACTTTACAATTAATAACATGCTATATTTTGTAATCTATTGAAACATACTTTGCTGCATTAAAATGATCCCGGTGATGATAAAAAAAAACATTTTAACGACAGGCATAATGACAACAGTATTTTTACGAAAACTACAAATACGAACAAAATGCATTAGTAAATTCAACGATCCTTTTTGTATAAAAAAAAACTCCAAATCCCTTACAAATTCCCCTTAATTTTTATTATTAAGCAGAACTGGCGATAATATTAAATTTTATGTGTCGAGGGGATCCTAGGTAAGTACATACTGTGAGAGAACGGCCCAAATTATCGTCACAACAATAACAGTAAAGTGTGGTGCGAGTACCTACGTAGGGCGCCGCGCTGTGGGGCCGACTGCCGAGTGCCGAGAGCCGAAGCCGACTCAGTGTAAAATCGAACGTAATTAAAAACCTCGTCGCGATTACTACTGCCATTGTAAAGCGCCGAACGCTTCATGTGAAAAAGCCTATTATAGAAAATGCCCCACGAAAAAAATAACAAAAGCGATCGCGTTATGAAGTGAAACGGAACGGGGGGTTCAGCGAGGTGGCGGGGGGCGGGGGTCAGAGGGACAGACGAGCGCAAACATTAATGGCACCGAGTCTATGTATCGATTCAGTTCGTTTTTCTATTAGGCGCCGTCAGTCGCAGCTGACGCCGAGCCATTCCACCCGGGCCTGCTTCTGAGCATCGGTGAGGTTGTGTGGCACCCAGCGTGATACTATCCTCCTCACGCGAAGATGGCTGTGTAGAATCTCGTGAACGCTTCCCGATCCAATCTTCAATATGTGTTGAATCTCCTGATATGTAATTCGCCTATTGTCTTGGATTAAATTTTTCACTGCTAGCACGTTTTCTTCGGTAACAGCCGTCAAAGGGCGACCGCTTCTTTCGTCATCCCCCAAAGTTGGTCGACCGCGCTTGAATTCGTTATACCAACGATACACGGTTGCCTTGGAAGGGCCTTCATCCATGAATGCCATTTGAAGTCTATCGTACGATTCATCCGGTTTCAGGCGACACTTGAAATCGTATAAAATCATAGCTCTAAAATGTTCCCGGCGCAGATCCATATTTCAGTGAGACACAATACTTTGAATTAACTCGCAAAAAATGTGGAGGGAAATTTTGAAATTGGAACTTACTTATTTTTACTTATAAATAATCATATTTTCGAAAAACATTATAACTGGCCAGTCTCCCATATATAAAAACTTTTTTTCGCAATACTTTCTGAGGGGCCTGGTATAAACAATGTTGAATTAGACAGTAAACTGTACAATTGTCGTTAATGTAACCTCAAATTATGCGACTGCTCAAGAGGTCTCTTTTGGATATTGAAATCTTTTTTATTATTTTATTTTAGTAGTAATTGAAAGCGAAATTCTCATAGTACTGAGTAATTTTTTCAGTGTTTACGTGTCAAACCGCGTTTGACAGTATTATTGTGATATTTAATAGGTTTTAACAAAACCAAACATTTTCAAGGATGTAATAGTGCGATTGATTTTAATTGAGGATTTTTCTCGCAAAGAGGCCTTCGAAAGAAGTAAAAGACCAAGTAGCTTCATGGAGAAATATTACACATCCGTGCAAATCTTAAATAAAATCGAATGTGACACAAAAGTTGTTATTTTACTAAATTATTCATTCCTAGCTGTGCTTGTGACCCTGTCCGTGTGGAAGTTGTAAATTAACATCGTGGGCCTTACTCCCGACTGGTTCAAGCTCTGAACCAAATCGAGCTAATTTCAATTCCTAGAAAAAAGCAGTACGATTAGACACTAACTCGAATTCAAATTCGATTGATACAGCACTCGATCCAGGCGGGGTCAGGAGTAAGGCTTAGAAGTGGGTAGCTACTCTAATAACTAGCTAAATAGCGGCTATTCAACAAATAGCCATGGCTACTTCGATCAATGGCTACGATATCTGTCTACACGATGGCTAGCTATTGGCTACTGCTTCGAATAACCAACAAGTTTACGGTGTAGCGGGCAGCCGCCGCGCTGCCGTGAGCTGACCAAGTAAAATAGCTATTGGCTATTGGTAGCTAGCTAGCGACTTTCTTTATTTTTACGATTTCTAACTTAACTTAGTAGTCAATTAGGTTTAAAATCGTTTGAGATCTATAATTTTGTTTGTACAACAAAAGAAGGGTCTTTTGTTGTAGTTTTTACTGTAATTTTATTAGTTAATTTTAAATTTTCAATGTTTTCGACAGTTAAATATGTAGTAATTAGTAATACGTAATAAATGTAAAAATACGTACGTACGAAGGAAAGTCATTTTTTTTCAACAATACAATACAAATACTATTGTACACAAAAGAAGATAGCAACATATATGACTTATATAGAACACATGTACAATGGGCGGTCTTATCGCTCAAGGCGAATTCTTCCAGACAACCTTAGGATGGACAATATGGGCAAGTAAAGAGAGGGGTAGTACGCAGTGTAACAACATAATATAATACATATACTACATAACATAAATACTATACATATATCTATAACAAAACTACATAAATATAAGATACAATAAACATAATAAATACAATACAATATGTCTAAATATTACATTATTATTGCCGGAAATTACAGTGATGATAGGTAGCGATCATTTACCAGTTTTTTTAATATAGGCAAAGATTGAGCACGCCTCACTTGTACTGGCAAAGCATTCCACAGGCGAGCAGCCGCCCGCGCCGCCAGGGGGCGCCACTCGCCTGCACTGTGGTAGCGCTTTGATCGTCACTCCAGACGTTGCCCGCAGTACGTACCTACACCAGCACCGACACACACTACCTTACTGCAGTGGTTATTCAAGCCTCGCTCGCCAATTACCAACCTTCTATTTACAAACAAGCCAGTTGGAACTTTTGAACACGGTCATTTGTTTTTCTGGGTAAACGAGTAAACGACTACTAAATTACTGTATTTTGTAAACAAGTAACTACATAGCCACTAGTTTACAAACGAAATTTGTAACCAAACTGTCCAATTTAGAAAGTTTTGAGGCGACAGCACTGTCCGATGCGCCCGCCAGTCAAAACCCCCAGGCCAGCGACTGGCAGCGGTCATGAACCCCTATACAAAGCGTATGGTTTTCTATAGTCTATTGACTGATGGGTAGGATATGTAATCTGGATGAACAGACTATTTCGAGCAGGTTTTTGCCATTTTACGCAGACTGTGAGTTCAAATCCGCTCCGGTGACCCCCCGTGACACGGTGAACGCACTCCAGTACCCTCATAGCTGAAATTTGTTTTATCCGGGCTTCACTCTTTTGTGTGAAGTTCAAAGGACTTACAAGTACACTTATTATAAACTGCGAACAATAAACGCTGGGGAGGTACTATCGATGCTGTGACGGTGACGAGCCCTCCGTAGTGCGGCGCTAAGCTTACATACATCGATATTTTAAGTTTGACTGATAAGTGCATCATTATCTCGACAATCATACCGAAAGTTATCTACATTGTCAAATTAAATTCAACGGAACCCCGTTTTGCTAACCAATAAAATTGTACCATTTAATTGATAATGCTTGAAAAGTAATTTTTACCGAAATCGGTCGTTGAGCTATAGAGCTCAGGAAATTATTGACACAGCACAATTACATTGTTACCGCTCCGTTTGTCTGACGATGTATGAAATACAAAAAGCATCACTTGATCCAATATTTGATTAAAATAACAAAGGGTTCCTGTCATTACGGCTCTGTTGTTATAAGCATTGGGTATTAAAACTCGCTCGATATTCTTTGGGCAACAGAACCTAGTTTAATTGAAAGTTGTCTACTTTACATAGCTGAGCCGGTGACGGACGTTCGAACAGCTTCACAATCCCACTTTAATTTATCACGAAATGTTGACACCGAATAGGGTTCGACAATGCGCACCGCTGAAACGTCTACCACGAATTTACGAAGATGGAGAAAAGCATTATTTCACCTTGCATTACTGTTTGTGTTCCATACTTCAAAAAAATTACTCAGCAAAGTCCGCAATGGACATCGATGGATATTTGATCATGGTTTTTTCTCCGTTTCGTGGTACATAGTCGGCTGGGGCTCGATTCCAAGTCCACAAAGCCTTACACAAAAAATAAATAAAACTCTCTTTTCATCTGGGATTGACGTCGTACCGGCTTTGATGGGAGCCTGTTATTATAAGTTACTTGTTATTTATAAATCGGCGGGATAATGGCGGCCCATGACCCGACCTGTCAAACGGACGATTCATTATAATATCATGCACAGAACTGTATCAAAGATACTCGCTGTGTGAAGAGCTGCCTGCTGAACCGAAGCAGGGTGAAACGCCCCTCTCTTATCACACAAACAAGTACATGTACTTTTTACTTTCACATTCAATCACTAGAACCTGATACTTTTCTATAACTTTTTTTTTTTTTTTTTCTATAGCATCCAACCAGTAGCAGCCTTTGAAAACAGATTAGTCTGGACCGTTACAGTATGAATAATGAATATTAGTTTTATTATTAGTATTATTATATATTTATATCGGATTATTATTTTTATATCGGACTGCCTCGTTGGTCTAGTGGTTGCAAGCGCGACTGCTGAGCGTGGGGTCCTGGGTTCGATTCCCGGGTCGGGCAAAGTGTCATTGGGTTTTTTCATTAGGAAATTCTCAGTAGCAGCCGGTCAATGGCAATAGGCTCGCCCCCTATTACATAACATAACTGGCGAAATGTGGGTGTACTATACACCTCTGCCTACCCCTTCGGGGAAATACAGGCGTGATTTTATGTTATGTTATGCTGTTATATCGGATGAGGCAGCTACTGAGCGTCAATATTTCAAGCTGTAGCGCGCCCCAGCTGCGCTGCCTCCGCTGTTTGGCGCCGACGTACTAATCTCAGATTAAATTCATCATTTCTGAAGGGCTCACCAGACGGGCCTCGGTAATCCTTCCAAACTCTATACTTATGTAAATACAGCGCACAATACGTTTGTTTAAGCGAAGATTTGTATTGAAAAGCTTCGAGTCGTGTGACACTGCAGGTCTGAAAATACACAATGCAAATGACAGTACCTTCTAAGAATAATAGAAATGGAATCATATAATCATACGTAACGTTGACAAAGGGATATTTACCAATTAATCGTTTACCACGAAGGCAGGTTTTGCGGCGAGTAGCATGTAATGTACTGCCGACTGCTGGGACAATGGCGCCGGTATAATGGCTGGTTCTTATCACGGGCCGGCTCGCTCGCTCGCTCCACATGTGACATGTCACTCGGAGCAAACAATTAAACGTTTGTTAGAAGCATTTCATTGTCCCTGATTTGGTAATGAGTTCGCTTAATAGGTGTTTTGAAAACAAGTGTCCTGGAGTGAGGCGCTGGGCTCCTCGTGAATTACTTATCGTCACATTTCTGTTTGACATCAATTAGGTTGAACCGTTAATTTTTACTTTAGCTTATCGGAAGCGTAACATGTTATTCTCTTTAATTATATTTTATTTTTTATTATCAGCCTGCAGTGTCCAACTACAGGACAAAGGCCTCCCTTCCCTTTTTCCACTTGTCCCTGTTTTTTTTCCGTCTGAGGCCAATATTTCAGATAGGAGTCAAATTCGTTCCGCCAACTCCTGCTGGGTCTGCCGCGTTGTCGTTTGCTGCTGTCTGGAACTCACTTTCGCCCATAGCTCCTCCGGTATGCGGCAGATGTGCCAGCCCAGTTCCATAGCTTGGCAGCTGTTTGGCCTACATCAGCAATGTGTGTTTTGGAACGCAGTATAGAGTTTCTTACTCGATCAGTAAGGCTAACTCCACAGGATACTGCGTTCCATTGCTCGCTGACAAACTCCAATTGCGGATTTTAGACGCTTTGTCAGTACCCATGTTTGCGCTCCATAGGTGAGGGTGGGGAGGATGCAAATGTCCATGAGCTTTCGCTTTAGTGAGAGGAGGGGTCCTTCCATCAATTTCTTTCATCGACCAAGAACCCACACACCATGGTTCACTTCCAGCAACCCCTTCCTAACACAATAGCTCTTCCAAGCTTTCTCGGTTCGTCTAGCAACTTCTTTATTCTGTCTGGCCTGAAAAGAGACTGTTTGGCTGAGATTTATATATTTATGGACACATTAAAGCTCCTCATCCCCAATTTATATGCTGCGCAAAGCGCTGTTAGTCATTATTTTGGTCTTCGTCATGTTCATCGCAAGTTCGACCCTGAGGCTTACCTGGCTTAGTTGTTCGAACATAAGATTAAGTTCAGCTGAGCTTATTTATTTATATATATTTTATTGTACACTTAAACACATTACATTGAATATTCACTTGAAAGATAACCACTTCTTATGGAAAAGTTAAGACTGACAGATGACGGGAAGTATCGTGTCAAGTACTGGGAAAATCATACGGCTGACACAGTCACTTCCAACAGCGTTGAAAGTAATCGATAAAATTCTGTTTTTAACATCACATGCCGAGAAAAGACTAGAAGTAAATGGAGAATAACTGGGAGCGGACACAGATGAACGATAACTCATGTATTACTTTTTGTTAAGACTGACAGATGACGGGAAGATGGGATACCAGCGTCAGGTATAATACCTGGCACATGCTGAGATGGACACCCATTTGGTACAATATTGAGACACATATAATAATAACGACCAAGTAGCAAACATAATTCACCAGAAACTAGCTTACCAACACAAACTCATAGACACCATAGTACCATATTATAAATACAACCCCGAAACTGTACTAGAGAACCCCACAACAAAGTTGTATTTTGATCGAGCTATCCTAACTGACCGAACAATTCACTTTAACAGACCAGACATAACACTAATTAATAAAATAAGCAAAACTGGATACTTAATAGACATTGCCGTACCAAATACACACAACTTACAGACTACGATTTCTGAGAAACTATCTAAATATATAGAATTAAAAGATGAAATTACCCGACTTTGGCATCTGCAAAAAGTAATAATAGTCCCTATAGTGCTGTCTACTACAGGAGTAATACCCAAACAACTTCACCAGTCCCTTAATACCCTGAATTTACCTGCAAACACCTACAACCTAATGCAGAAAGCGGCGATACTGAACACGTGCAGACTAGTAAGAAAGTTCCTGCAGTGTGAATCCGATAACCCAAACTAATTTATGATCATCTTTAAGACCTACCCCAAATCCTAACTTCACTGATCAACACTTGGCTTAGGCCCGTGCCATCAGTCATCCCGGTTAGCCGAGAAAAAATAAATGTACAAAAATAATAATAATAATAATAAAATGTTTATTTTCATAAAATATCTTTACAGAAAAAAAGGTAACGTTGGTACCTGTACTAATGAAAAAACATTGTATCACAGGCACCAGCGCCTTCCATTTAGTTACACAGTAAAATTATTACATAAGAATAATATTAATTAAAACTAAAATAATTAAATTAAATTGGGAGAAAATTAAATTAAATTAAAAATTATCACACTTTCTTATTGTAGTTTTACTTGTATGTAATGTGTCTTGTTTTTGTACTAAATAAACATTATATCTATCTATCTATCTATCTTGTTATCCTGTCAAAATGTGACGAATCAGTTAAATGACGATTAACGGCCGAAATTAATATCCAATCTATCCACGATTTGCCCTACTAGAGATAGGAATTTGACATAAGCTCCATACAAAATATGTCAAATTTCTATCTCCGTAGGGTAAATCTTGGATAGATTGGATATTAATTTTGGCCGTAAGTGAATTTTTGTTTAAATCTTTTGGAATCGTACCATGACGGGATTTCCCGACCCCCATCGATCTTATAAACTTCCAGACCTTAGCTGGGTCTCCGTTTTGAAAAGAGCTGTGGATATGTTGGCGCTGAGTACTCACACACCTTACTGCAGTAATTACGCATTGAGACATCTTTTTCCATGTTGGTATCTGTAGACCGCCATTTATATTTAGATTTAATACTCATTAGTAAAGTGTTTTTAGAATGACGAGCTTAGGTTTCTCTAAGAAATCGTCAATTTAATCGGTTTCTTAATGTATCGTAATATATTCCATTAAATGGATTTCCTGTTATATTTGGTTGAGTGATGTGATGTGATCATGTGACTGAAGCTCTATATGTACTGGAGTGCATTAGTGGTCGAAATATGGGAGTGCTCCAACAGTTTATACAGACTGTTAACTAAAACAGTTTCGAGTCTAAACACGGTTTATGTTCGATGAACTAAAGCCGAACGAAATGTGTTCTGTATTTCAGATTTAACCGCGCGTCGAAAGCCTTGTTAAGACAATTAACGGCCAAAATTAATATCCAATCTATCGACGATTTACCTTACTAGAGATAGAAATTTGACGTATTTTGTATGGAACTTATGTCAAATTCTTATCTCTAGTAGGGTAAATCGTGGATAGATTGGATATTAATTTTGGCCGTAAATCCCTCTGTTCTGTTAATCAGACAATTAAATACACACGTTTAAAGGCGAGTGTTTAACAAAGGGAATGTTAAATGTGTACGTTGTTCAATGATTTGGTTCCGTGCAGCGAGTGGGCGTGCAGGTTGTGCAGAGCTGTGCACGGCGCAGTGTGTGCAGTGGGAAAGCAATCGATATGGCTGCCGGCGTCATATTCCATGCTGAGCGGAACACGTCGCAAATTGCAATATCGCCTTAACGTGCCATCACATAGCAAGAACAGAAGTACTATTCCTTAAAAAAAATATAATGATTAAAAACTCACGTAACAGACGCTGAACAAAATAAAACTACGTTCAAATTCCAACAAATCGCATCAGCCGGGGTATGAAACTTTTCTATTAATTTTATCCTACGGCGTAGGTTCGTAGCACCGTAGCGCCTTGTCTTGTATAAACAAACATGAATGTCGCAGGTTTCTGAAGAAATTTCTTTTGGAGAAAAGCTGTTCCTTAGTGCTCAAGTGTCTTCCTATACATCTTTTTAAGTGTTGTGTGCAATTTAGGATCAATGCTCTACATTATAATTTTTGTAATTTAAGACTTAACAATTATTTCAACTTTTTCAATAGCCTACCGTCCATCCACTGAAAGGTCTGAAGAGCACATTTCAGCACATGTAGAGCAAAGAGTAATAAATAGTACATTACTGTCGAGGCCTGAAATGAAGCAATTTACGGCCGAGTAATAATGGAAGTACGAGGCGAAGCCGAGTACAGCCCAAGTTATTTTGAAAGAACGAGGCGCAAGCTGAGTCCTTTTTAACTAAACGAGGCCGATAATTGCTATTTCGGCCGAGACTTGTATAGTACTTTTCTCTCATTTGCGAGGAAACACAACACAAATTAATTCAATAGTATCTCATTTTCATTCACACCAATTCGCCCGCGCGCGGTTCTTGTTCTATTTTCAAAGTTTTGAAAACAAAAAATGCGCGTTCAGCCTTTATAATGATAAATATTTTGTACAGTCGACTTCATGACAGTGGTAACATTTCAATTCGAAAACCGCCCTTACTGCTTACGAAATAAAGATGCTGCTAATGTCAAAGTGTTACCACCGATGTGCGGTCGACTGTACTTAAAAACACCTAATTTATGTAAGTGTGTACTTAAAAACGTCGGTAGCATAATTTAAAAAATAAAAAGTGTCCAGCAATTTCTATTATTGTCCTGTTGGATATTACCGACATGTTATTTCGTTGCGTACGGAAAAGAGCCGATTGTTGTATTCTTTTTTTTTGAATAATGAACCAATTTCCGAGCAAGTGGGAGAAAAATAATATATAGTTGTCCTTCTACATGTTGTTGTTAAGTGGCATCAGCCTAACAGTCAACTCTCAAGTTACTACCACACGCATGCCAGCCCCTGCCTCGTCCGCCTCGCTCGCCTCGCCTCGCGGCCTCGCCTGCCTCGCCGCTCAAAAGCCTGTCTGTTTCAATTTATAGCCCGCACTGAGCTATCTTGAAATGAAGTTTTCGTTTGATTGATCACGACCATGTTCGTGCAATGTTTCATTCATGAGCATACATTTTTTAAATTCAAAACTTTCTCAGCGGCTGGCTGTCTGGAGCGGACGTCCTCGGCGTGTTGGAGCGGAGCTAGCTCGGAGCGGGCGACACCCCGCCTCACGGCCCGCGGGGTCCGGCGGCGAATGGCTTCTATGAGTAGTTTAATTGGTGACGATAAAAACATCTCAATTGTCGTCAAACTTCGCGGCCCCCAGTTTGTCGTTGTCAGTTCTTAGTGAAGCGTTTTGTTGATTCAGCGTTCATTGTCACAAACAGAATAATGGCTGCTTATAAGATTCAGATGAAATATTGATAGGTATCGGTATAACGGGGAGCCACTTATTCAAACTCACGAACCCGCCAGGTACCGGCCCCGGCGCTCACATTACTGTAATATCATCGGGTAAACGGGGCATATCAATATTTTTGTAGAAATCATCAAACGGAACGATATCGGTTACGCAATACGCGTAAAATAAGTACTGTGTAGGATGTTATGAAATAAAGCACGTTATGGGGGATATAAAGCGGCATTACTGTATTTTATGGTATTTTTATGCAGCCAAGTATACCAGCCACCTAATGTATGAATAGTCTATTTTTCCATTTCGTTTATAGCTTCGTCTTCATAAAGTTTGCAATGGCTGGTATCGAGCGGCCCACTTCCACCTCCTGGCCACGTGAACCAGTCGCCGACTGCTGCACACTACTACATTTCATATTCGGTGATATACCAGGCCCCTCAGAAAGTATTGCGAAAAAAAGTTTTTATATATGGGAGACTGGCCAGTTATAATGTTTTTCGAAAATATGATTATTTATAAGTAAAAATAAGTAAGTTCTAATTTCAAAATTTCCCTCCACATTTTTTGCGAGTTAATTCAAAGTATTGTGTCTCACTGAAATATGGATCTGCGCCGGGAACATTTTAGAGCTATGATTTTATACGATTTCAAGTGTCGCCTGAAACCGGATGAATCGTACGATAGACTTCAAATGGCATTCATGGATAAAGGCCCTTCCAAGGCAACCGTGTATCGTTGGTATAACGAATTCAAGCGCGGTCGACCAACTTTGGGGGATGACGAAAGAAGCGGTCGCCCTTTGACGGCTGTTACCGAAGAAAACGTGCTAGCAGTGAAAAATTTTATCCAAGACAATAGGCGAATTACATATCAGGAGATTCAACACATATTGAAGATTGGATCGGGAAGCGTTCACGAGATTCTACACAGCCATCTTCGCGTGAGGAGGATAGTATCACGCTGGGTGCCGCACAACCTCACCGATGCTCAGAAGCAGGCCCGGGTGGAATGGTGCCGTGATATGCTTAACAAATTTGAAGCAGGCTCGTCTCGGCGTGTTTACGACATCGTTACAGGTGATGAGTCCTGGATTTATCAATACGACCCAGAAACCAAGCGCCAGTCGACTGTTTGGGTGTTTCAAAATGAGCCAACGCCTACCAAAGTGAAGCGATCTAGAAGCGGGGGTAAGATTTTGATCGCTAGCTTTTTTAATTTGACTGGCCACTTGGTATCAATTCCCTTACGGGATCAAAGAAGCATTAATGCCGAATGGTATACTACCAAATGTTTGCCAGAAGTTTTCTCTGTTATAAGCAACAAGCGACCAAACACAGGGCTCCGCGGGCTACTGCTCCACCACGACAATGCACCTGCGCACACCGCACTCAAAACGAGGGACTTCCTGGACAGCACGCCAGTCAAACTCCTGGGTCACCCTCCTTACAGCCCTGATCTAGCACCGTGTGACTTCTTTTTATTCCCAAAAATAAAAAATCAGCTCAAAGGGATACAATTTTCGTCGCCGGAAGATGCGCTGGCTGCGTTCGAGCAGGCTGTAAACGAGGTGTCTGCGGCGGACTGGAAAAAGTGTTTTGAAAACTGGTTTAGGCGCATGAATCTTTGTATAGAGGCTGGTGGAAAGTACTTTGAAAAGATTTGATAAAAATATATGTACGTATAGAACAATTTTTTTTAGTTTCGCAAAACTTTCTGAGTGTCCCACGTATTGTCGCTGTCGCGCTCAATCGCTGCTCTTATTTATTATCTTATGATTAGGAAAAAAACTCTCTACAATCGGCGGCAATCTCGTATTCATGTTTCCACGGTGCAGCACAAAAAAGCAGTAATTTTAATGGCTCCCTGAAGTGCTCGAGCACTAAACGGGAACAAAAGAGTACCCCAATTCGGCACTGCGCGGTTCTGGAAGTAAATTGCTTGTTTTTTTGTGCGAAAATGTTGGCGGAATCGGCGGAGCGCACAATGGCTCATTATAGTACGCTCCCAGGGCGCGCCGGCCTGCCCACTGCCTGCCTGCCCGCCGCCTGCCCGCTGCCTGCCTGCCCGCCGCCTGCCCGTGCCTGCCCGGCCAGCTCGGCCGCCACACTGCCACACTGCGCTCTGCCTAAACAACTTTACGACTTTTCTTTTACGACTGACAATTAAAATGTCCACTAACGACTTAACTTGGACTGAGCATAAACATGTTTTCGAAGATTTTAGCAGAGATTCTTTGATTTTCCACGCTCATTGTCGTTAGCTGATCGTCGCGCACAAACACAATAAAGTTATAAAATATCTCCAAGTTCAGTGAAAAAAATACGAAGTAATTGTATAAGGGTTGATAACAGTCATCGAGTTACATGGAACAGAAGGCTTCACTCGTCCAACAGAGCATTCGATACCAGTTAAGTAGAAACTAGAAAGGGAATATTAAATATCCGTGGAATAACGCTTCACTTATTACAAATCAATAAATACTAATGCGTCCGCTACGATTAAGTGTGAAAACGGAGGCCAATCAAACTGGTTACTCGTAATTTCTCGGAAGAGCACGTTCGTTTTGTTATTAACCCAAAAACGTGAACGGTTTAGGAAGTGACCCGGGCGAGGCCGCCGGGCGCCGCGCGACCGCGGGGAAACGGATGACTAATGTTTTGATTACTCAATATCCTACCGTTGATGACAAGTATCATTTGATGGAACTACTAACTATTCTACGCTGTCACTACCATCTTAGTAATTCTTGATTATTTGACATTTTGTTTTAAGGAAACCTGTTGAGCTTTTTGTAGTCAAATAGGTTGACGTTTATACCAATACTAACACCTATAATAATACGTGTTACTTATCTATCTATCGTGTTAGTCCGTGTGGTGCCGGACTTACGGCCAAAATTAATATCCTATCTATCCACGATTTACCCTACTAGAGATAAAAATTTGACATATTTTGTATGGAGCTTATGTCAAATTTCTATCTCTAGTAGGGTAAATCGTGGAGTCGTTGGTTGTTTCGTCCAAGGATTTAACGTCCCAAATGGACGGAACGGTGAATTAAAAAGTAATATGGTATTGTGATCTGCGTTTCGTCCAAATGTCTTTATAATCAGTTTAATTCATCGAAGTAAGGTTAGCAAGAAAAGTTTTAAGTAGATTTTATTAAATTTATAATGACATTTTGTATTTGAGGAGTAACAATTTACCGTGTTACGTAGGTACATAAAATAAAGTGGTATTAAAAATATTTCAACCTGTTTTTGTTGATTGTTTAAAACATTACCTAAGTTAAGACTTATTCTATTTTTTTTTGTTTTATATTGTCTTTTATATTCTATTTTAGATAGGACTGATTTTTAAAATCATATTGATTTGCCTAAGTGTGCTTTTTCAATTTTAACCTGTTTTTGTTGATTGTTTAAAATTATTTCCTAAGTTAAAAGACTGATTCTCAATCCTTTTGTTTTTATATTTTATTTTAGATAGGGACTAATTTAAAAAAAAACTGGCCTAGTGCGAGTTGGACTCGCGCACCGAGGGTTCCGTACCTTTCTTGGACGAATAAGAAGTTATTTAGTTGTTCATCTAGCTATAACTGTGGTTAAATAAGGTTTATGTTTATTTTTTTTTTATTTTTAGATTTGAGTTGATTGAATGAAAGGTAAGTTTATGACGTATAAAAAAAACTACTTACTAGATCTCGTTCAAACCAATTTTCAGTGGAAGTTTACATGGTACTGTATATCATATTTTTTTTAGTTTTATCATTCTCTTATTTTAGAAATTACAGGAGGGGGACGTATTTTACCACTTTGGAAGTGTCTCTCGCGCAAACTATTCAGTTTAGAAAAAAAAAAAAATTCGAAACCTCAATATCATTTTTGAAGACGTATCTATAGATACCCCACACGTATGGGTTTGATGAAAAAGAAATATTTGAATTTCAGATCTTAGTATGGGGAACCCCCAAAATTTATTGTTTTTTTTTTTCTATTTTTGTGTGAAAATCTTAATGCGGTTCATAGAATACATCTACTTAAGTTTCAACCGTTCTTATAGTTTCGGAAAAAAGTGGCTGTGACATACACGGACAGACAGACAGACAGACGGTCATGACGAATCTATAAGGGTTCCGTTTTTGCCATTTGGCTATGGAACCCTAAAATCATATTGGTTTAATTGTGTTATTTTTATATTAACCTGTTTTTGTTGATTTTTGTAAAATTATTTAGGTACTCTTAACTGATTCCCACAATCCCTTAAATTTGTCAAAACTGTTTACATTATTTCCTGTTGATTTATTTTAATTGTCTGTGATAGTAAAAACATTTATTACAAGTTAAGACTGATTTCTCATTTAGATTATATGATTGACAAAGATTAAAGTACATTTTACATTAAGCGTTGTCTTAAATTTTTGAGAAACCCATTAAGTTTATTTATTAAGTTAACAATTTTGTATCTGACTGTACTTAATTACGACAACATTTTAATTTTAAGGAAGAGATTTTAAGGAATAAAAGTATTTGGACGAAATGCAGAACACAAAATAACATTATATTTTAATTCACCGTTTCGTCCAATTGGGACGTTAAATCTTTGGACGAAATGACCAACGACTCAAATCGTGGATAGATTGGATATTAATTTTGGCCGTTAAAGAATAGCACCACCCTTATCTCTTCTCATGGGTATCGTAAAAGGCAACTAAGGGATTCACCAGAGGATGGGCAGCAGCGTTCTCTGAGTATTTAACCAACCAACTGCGATCGCCAACCCGCCTGCCAAGCGTGGCGATTATGGCATATCCCCCCTTAATTGGGGGAGGCCTATGTCCAGTAGTGGACGTCTTTCGGCTGAAATGATGATGATGATGATGACTCATCTATGCAATCGTTAGTTTAATTAATTGGCACCACCGTCACCTGCCCCCCCACGGCATGAAGTATGCGTACTGTTACGACTGGTTTGCGTCAATTAGAAAAGGTTTTATCTTCAATTACTTGCCAAAAGTATAATGTCTACGTAATGGAAATACCTAGGTACTTGAACTTTCTGTCTACATGATAACTGACAAATAAGTACATAACCTAGTGGAAATATACATAGCTGGGTTACGTAATCACGTACAGTCACCAAACAAATATAAGCAAGCCAAAAATAGCGTAGTACTTAAAACATTTCAATGCAAACTGTGGCTTTGAATACTCGTCTTGTGGTAACTTGTGTTGCTAAACCGCCCACTCTCTGTACAACATATAGAATTCCGTCAGAGGCATCCACGCCAGCGAGTCACGGGCACAGGGGACGCGGCCAGGGCCGGATTAACTATATCGGGGCCCTTAGGTATTGCAATTCTTGGAGCCCCTTTTCAGCCGTTTGAAGATCATCAGCTCTTTTCAAGTTGATATAGGGATCATGGTCGCAAAACTCATAAATCGCAATTACAGATCAAGCATTTCAAAACTTTTGCTTACTATACAATACGCTACGTAACGCATCTATATTATTAGTTCTACTACTCGATACTAGATGGTTCTGTTCTGTAAGTAATAATAATGTCCTCCTGGCCGAATTTCGGTCACGGCGGCCAATCTCAATGGAGACTAGCCATCTGCGCGGGACATATTATAGTTCCCAAGTGTGTGCGCAAACACAGGTGCACTCTCTATTTCCTCACTCTCTTAATCCGATGGGACGGCAATAAAATAATACAATAATTCTGTTCTGTAAGTATGAAGTATTTCATCAACTGACAGCATGCGTGTAAAAAAAGGAATAATACCTATTGTCATTGACGATACAAATTAACCAATTAAATTTTCACTGTATGAAACATTTTCAATTACTTTTGTGCACGCGCGGGGCCCCTAGCCGATGCGGGGCCCCTAGGCTGTTGCTAATGGTTAATCCGGCCCTGGACGCGGCTGATTTACTTCAGTCTCTTTCATCCGAGCTGAACGAATGAACGAATTGAACGAGTCCTGCCATCCTGTCGTAAATATTATTATTTATGAACGAGCCACCTTTCTTCCCGGGAACAAACCTGCTTCTTTTCGTTCATTGTTGAATGTTCCCATTGTGAACTCGCTGTTCTGAATACGATCGGCCTCGTGTATTATGAAATGTTGGGAATGCTGTCATTGTAAAAAGAGATAATAAATTGAAACAATGTGTAGATACCGAAGAAATTATTCACCAATAGTGTTAAGGTGTTACTCTGTATGTATAAGTCACTCTGTATGTGTTGGTGTCAATTACAAATATTGCTATAAGAAACCATTGTAATGTATGATTGTATGAGGTGATGTCTCATCATCATCATCATCATTTCAGCCAAAAGACGTCCACTGCTGGACATAAGCCTCCCCCAAGCATCGCCACAACGACCGGTCCTGCGCTTTTCGCATCCAGCGAATGGATAATCAAGGTTGACCGACGACCTGGTGAAGATCGTGGGAATATCTAAAACAAAAACATAACAATTTATTAAAAAAATAGAAAAGAACTTTATTTCAAGCACAGTACCTACTCATATAGGTTTAGTAACAATTACCTTAAGCCTAATGTTAGTAAATATAATATGTTTACAGTCTGAATCATGCAGCTGACAGCAGTGAGTTATGAATGGTTAGTCCCCCTGTCAGCCATCATTTTCAGGAGCTTGTTGGAATAGTTCCACACTCATCATACGAGGGGCGCGGCGCACTTGCGCATCGTGGTGTAAAAGCAATCTACCCGCGCCGCCGCAAATAATGCCCGATATCTTTTCTTTTTTTCTCCATGTGTCCGATGCACTACAATGTCAGTATACTTTTGCCACAAGTTGCACGTGTAAAACGATGAGTAAAATGCTCACACAATGAAAAAATGGAGCTAGTTGACTGTTTACAAACGGACGGACTAAGTCGCGGGCTTTGTATAGCTATAATTATTAATATAAACGGTTTCACTCACCTGGTGACTAGCTATGATGAAATATTTGGAATTGAACGTGTCACAAGCATTATTATATGCTGATATAGGTATCAGTAAAAGTGAAGCATCCCATCAGAGACAGGCAAAAATATTGAAAAATGTCAGCAGTCCACAAATAGTAGGTCGCGTTTAAGAGCAGCGCATGACCCAATTGTGTCCAGTCCACTCTCAGGCTCGCATGCTATGCATTCTAAGTGTCCACTTTATACATATCTGATGATGCTCTCCGAAATTATTCATCTAGACTCGTTGAAATATTGATATGATCGCACCTGGGTCACGCGGGGGGCCAACCCTAACATATTCTGGAAATTATTACCATAAGATAATAAGCCCGGCTTTCAAGCCACGTTTTGTAACCCAAGACGGGTCCGAATTCTTTTTTTTTTTTTTTGGCTCCTTGCCCTAATTTTACCAACGGGACCCAGCTAAGCTAAGCTGAGTAAGCTGTAAATATCTAAACCCTCTACCTTAAAACCGTAAGTCAAACTTGGTTTGATTGTAGTGAATACTCGAAAACAGTTATTTCATAGACATATGTGTGGTGGTCAGTGCGGGAGGATTTATTTATTTATTTATCTTTCTAATTGCTAGAATAGTCCGGGTTTGAGTCATGTCTGATTCTATATATTCAGATGCCTAAACGTAGTGGTTATATTCTCTTTGCAGATGCCTAAAGGCTCGCCCCCGGTCATATTGAAACCTAATTGGCACCGACAGTAGTTTATTATGGATGAGTAATATGCCTGGGATAGTGGGAGTGACGGTATTAATAATGTTATTTATGTCTCATAATTATCTAATATTATTATAATCCTATTACCTATGTAAAAATAATAGCCAGTACGTTCCTACATTATAACATTTCTTACGGCGGCGATGGCGATCTCATGATTCCGTCGTGAGTCGTGACCGGTGCGGGTGATAGCAACATTCACGCAACTATCCGTGGGCTCAGTGGGCCTAGTACGAGTTTGACACTTACGAATACTTTCATCGTTTTCGTCGACTTTCATTCATAAATCAGTAGCGCCCCTGGCGGATACGAGGAGGAACTACAGATTTATTAATGAAAGTCGACGAATACTTTTGAAAGTATTCGTAAGTGTCAAACTCGTACTAGGCCCACTGTTGACAGCTAAGCGAATCTCGATGGTGACGTCACCAGTAAAAGCAGAGCCTGTCTTGCATGAAACTTACATCATCATCATCATTACAGCCGAAAGACGTCCACTACTGGACAAAGGCCTCCCCCAATTAAGGGGGGGATATGCCATAATCGCCACGCTTGGCAGGCGGGTTGGCGATCGCAGTTGGTTGGTTAAATACTCAGAGAATGCTGCTGCCCATCCTCTGGTGAATCCCTTAGTCGCCTTTTACGACACCCATGAGAAGAGATAAGGGTGATGCTATTCTTTAAGTCCGGCACCACACGGACTACTTACACACTAAAGCAGTAATGCTACTACTTCTAGGCTACTTCTTGCTAAGGATATTTTGATATCGTTTCGATAAAAACCGTCATGGCGTCCGTTAAGAATAGAATAGAATAGAATAATAATTTGTGAATAAAATAATATAGACGTAAAGATGCCATACGATTTAAAAAAAATAGAATAGAATAGATTTTTATTGTTTGTCACAGGTAATTGAAAATACAGATGTTAAAACATAAAACAGTTTCACTGTAACATATCCATAAGATGTACAATATTCAAGGAGGTAAAGAAATGGAGCTTTACGACACAGCGACTTAAGATTACAAAACCTATAAATAAAAACTAAATTAAAAGAGATACACAGCGACTAAAGTTACAAAAACAAATTTAAAAATAAAAACATCGTTTAAAAATAATGTCATACAATTTTCATAAAGTCTTCCTAATGTAACGTTAATGTATATAATATTCATGTAATATTAAAGATAAAAATATATTTATTTGTTATAACATATGCAAAATTTTAAATTACAGTATCCGTCACGCGGGTTAACAGAATACTACCGCGAGCGGAGCCGCGGGTGAAAGCTAGTATATAGGTACAAATTATAAAGCTCAACATGTTATGGCATGGAAGGCGTACAAATATTAAAATTTAATTATATTATTTCAATATACAATTGTAAAAATTAATAAAATGGAATACACATGTTAAGGTTTATCATTTAAAAAGTCAATTATATTAAGGCACAGCAGATAATATAATAATAATACTTTAGGTGACGTGTGTTGCAGAACTTGCAGACAACACGGCTGCGTCGATCGCCGACGTATGATTTTACCATCGTACACACGGCTACACATCAAGCTGTACAAAACCAGTAAAGGCTGACGTCGCGTTCTGAGGAAAACCTATACAATGCGAGGTCATTTAATACTGGAAATGTACAGCTTCATGTGTAGCCGTGTGTACATGATGAGCTCTGATACGAATGCGGCTTGTTGTTATACTTGTTGTAGGACAACAATCAAATATAATTATTAATATATTCTCTGGAGCTGCTATGAAGGCAAAAAGCTTGCGAACTGAATGTTTAGAATGATTTATTGTTGTTCATAAATCTGTCAAAACATTTTTAATCAAAGTTACGTTAAGTTTTTAATCATTCCTACACAATATTAAATTCCTAATTCCTTCATTTTTCAGACATTTACAAGCTTCTAAAGTTAAGTAAGGGGAACACGTTTCTGTGACAGATAAACAGCTTTCACGGACAGATTCGACATTATAAGGGTTTCATTTCTACGTAAAGAACCCTAAGAATATCGCTGTAAAATGTAATGAGTTGCGTTATTATTGAACATGTTTTATAGCTCATACATAGGAAACTAAGTAACTCTAAAACAGATATAGAGTATGAATGAATGATATACTTATTTGCAAGAACATAAGAAAACACACAAAGTGCTCGTACAGGCTTTATATAGCTGGAAGCAGCGCAGACGATGGGCATTATTGCTATATTGCAGACTGGGCCCAATACTGCCAATACACCTCGTGCCAGTTGGCGCAGTACGAGCTGTGAAGGCAATATTTGAAGAAATGAAATATACACGTATGAACTGCCATGAGGTGTACAGTGTACATAGAGCGGGCTACACATTTTGCGGAAAGATAGATACAGACGCCAACATCTTCGAAGAGGGCTTGGCAGAACCGAACAATGTAATAACCACACTCCCGATTCTCACTTTGTCGATAATGATATTTTTTAATGGTATTGGAAGTGACTTTATCGCTATTTATTAATTTTATTGCTGAAACCAATAACCTTGTATTAAAGCGTTTAGTTTTTCCTAAAACTGCTACTTTTCATCTTGCTACTAAACACAAATCTGACTAGAGAAATCCAAGATCTCGGGCTGGGCGACTTGCGAACACTAGCAGAGCTCTATGAGGCAATTCGCAGTAGATAGTAGATACCTCGTACAATGTCATTGTTTCAGGTATCTGCCTGATGGTCGTGATAACTCAGCTAATACGGACGGCGCACTATCTGCATCTCAAGATAGCATCTACAGTGTGCGGAGCCGGCCACGACGACGACGTCACGCGAACAACTCGCCGCGATTGTGTGCGCCGCGCCCATTGTGTAGCGCCCATACTTCACACACGCAGTCCCACGAACAAATGAAATATCGCTTCATGGAATACCAGCAAAGCGATCACGAACAATTGCTGAAGTGCACCTTTACACCGGCACGGGGGCAGACAGGTAAACATCCGAGTTCGCTCCGAGGGGAACCTAATGCAGATTTCATGGAAACATAAAATATCGCAAATGCTCAACGAAACCCATGCGTTCATACTTCCAAACAAATATCAAGAAAAGTATAACAAACTATAAATGTCAAGATATTCGGATGTTGTGCACCAGTTCTTGGAGGTTCCTAAAATATGGTTGAGCTACAAGAGGAGTTGAGTATACTTCGATCAATAAGGAGTATACGTTTTTTTAAAAGGTCGGCAACGCATCGGCGACTCCCCTGGTGTTGCGGATGTCCATGGGCGGCGGAGATTGCTTACCATCAGGTGACCCGCTTGCTCGTTTGCCACCCTACCTTATAATTTTTTTTTTTTAAACTATGGCGGATGCATGCGTACCATCAGTCGGAATCGGAACCGCTCCACTCAAATCAACCTGATACTTTTTTCAAAAGGCCAGTCCATGCGTTGTTGCCCTGCATTGTCCTCACATAAATAATATGTCTGTCTAATTAATACAACATGTCTGGACTTTAATAGAGACTATGATCCCTGAGTTTGTTTCGGTATTTCGTCTCAGAGGTAGTCATATAGGAAATGACGATGCCATCTAGTTTTAAAATTAACCGATTTGTAAAAGTGATTTTTAACATACAATTAGCTGAATAAATTATTTGAATTAGGATTGTTTAAATAAGTCTTTGTTATGCCGCACACACTGCATATACATCGTCTGGATGCAGGACAGCACTATCGTTGCAAGACTTGCAAGTGCCATTCAAAACTTTCAACACATATTTTATGCATGACCTGTAGCTGTATGAAATCTGCGCGAACTGATGTGAATAGTCTAGACATATTCCATCGATCCGTATCTAGGCAGGCATCGAACCCGTATCAAACTAGCTCTGTAGTGTCATCGCCCGTCACGTGTCAATTGACCGTGGAATTAACTCAAGCGAATACACGCGACTATACACGAAGTACACGAAGGCTGAAAAAAATATAACGTGGATCGATTGAATAAAGTTCATGAATCCTTATGAAATGACTCCCCTGGACAGCCCCTGGATTTCTTAAAATGAATCAATCACACTAAGGGTTTATGTAAAAAAGAATGACAGCAGTTTCCTCTTATTTGCTCCATTTAGGTACCTACACTATTAATTATTGTAATAATAGCAAAACGGAACCTACAAAAAAAGCAAAAAAAAAAAAAAAAAAAGCTACAAAGCGGTCTTTGCGGGACTCGTGCGCTCAGTAGTGAATGTTTTCGGGTTGCCGGTTGATATGATGAGCCTGTGAAAGCCGATTTTGAAGGCGGCGCGTAATTTTCATGTACGTTCACATAAACTTGTTTTTTTTTACTATAGATATGCGCTCGACTGTACATTATATTTACATGACGCAAAGGGTCAACCACGCGCCGCCTTCAAATTCTTGGTTTATGTTAAGATTTTAAAATACATACAATGATTATTTTTTACTTTTTAGTTAAGGTTTTTGGTGAAGGTCGCGGGAATCCGCTGGATGCGGAAGGCACAGGACCGGTCCTTGTGGCGATGCTTGGGGGAGGCCTATGTCCAGCAGTGGACGTCTTTCGGCTGAGATGATGATGATGATGATGATGAAGGTTTTTGAAGTCGGTTTTTTTTTTTTTTGTTAATTACTCCTGTACGCGTGAATTATTGTAGAATATTTTATTATTAATTATTATATTCCAAACCTACCTTGTACCTTTGTGCTCAAGTTTTCGTTTACTATGTTTTCTATAGTAAAATTTGCTGTGTTTACCTACATAAATAAATAAATAAATAATTTATTTCATTATGTGTACGGAAATCTTATCATATCCTTGAATACGCCCCTCATTCATACAAGTCATGCTGTATACCGTCCAACACCCGCTGCAAGTCGCTCGATCTCCTACATCATTGTTGTTTCGATCTGCGTCTGTATGTGTGAGAGCTCATGTTCTTTTCTTTGTTTTTGTGGTGTGCCTGCCCACACCTTCGTAGTACCCGCGTGGTCGTACATACGCGTCACTCCAGTGATGGTTACTTGACACTTTCAGACCACAATACCGGCGCACTGTGCGGTCCGTGTGGGCTGCACAAACATGCCATGTGTACTGGACTTAGTAGGTAGGTACGTACTACGTATCCAGGTCAAATTGATTGATTGAGAGTTCATGTACTCTTAGTTTTATTGAGATCGACGTACATACCTCGAACTATTATTTATAAGTAACGATTAGTCTGATAAAATTGACAGCTTTTAATTGATGATCGTATCGCATACACACGAGTGTTTTTTTCTAATAAATTGTGGTCTGTTGCCTGAATTTAATATTTTTATCGCTCAGTTGTGCGTTGAAATCACTTTTAATAAGTATCATCAGTATACACACTATCTTTAAATCTGTAATAGGATACAATAGAGCATCGCCGTCGGCAATAACGTAAAAGACAGAAAAAGAAGGTCCACTCCATAAAAGGCGCGATAAATAATCACGCAGACTTGAAAGAAAACTGTCGCTAAAGCGCTATACTTTTTACCCAACTGCGCAACAGCAAAGTCAGGGTTATGTTTTTGTTGCTTTAATTTGATTGAAAGTCTGTTCACTCGGTTCAAATCGCTTTCGATTAAGCAGTTGAACGACTAAAATTAACTTGTATGAACGGTGTTACCGAGAATTTGTGACTGCATTCCTCAGGGACTTTTCCAAAACTTTCAACCTGCATACTATATCACGAAACGTATTAGCAACCATTAATATAAATTATATATCTATGGTAACAACTAACCTACTCATGTGTAAATTCAATTACCTATATTTATTACACGCGTTATCAGGAATTGTTTTTTTTAATATTTATTGTTTTTTGTTTTGGGACATTTTTCACAACACCATCTAGTCCCCAACTAAGCAGAGCTTGTACTATGGGTACTAGGCAATGGATATAATGCAAACATACTTTTTTTTTTGTAAATTCATACTTATTACTTATAAATACACAAGAAACACCCAGACCAACAAATATTTGTCTCTTGTGGGAATCGAACCCACGATCTCGTGATCAGCAGTACGACACTCGAACCACTAGACCACAGACATCGTCAAAAAATAAACCTATTGTAAGTTTTTTTTTTATGTTGGGGCTCTTAAAATTTCGTTATAAGCCTAACCACCGCCCGCGGCAGGCGCGGCACGTCCCGCGCCTGCCGCACCCCACCGCACCGCGCCGCACCGCGCCGCGCCGCGCCGCGGGTTCTAATATCACAAATCTGCAGTAATTGCGCCGTCGCCGCCACTCGCCGATCCGTTCCACATCAAAGCGAGCCCGGGGACAGGCGGAGCGCGACGCGCTTTCCATTACTGCACACACCGTGTCATCGCAAAACGAAAAATTACGATCTCCAAATGAACGTGAGCACTGTGTCTCGCTGTGTCTGTGATGAATGTCTCCCTCGTAATGGGGGATACAGAGAGTTCATGTGTATGACGAGATGATTAGTTCTGCAGTATGTTCGGCGGGATTTATTGTTAGTATGTAAATAACGCTGATACAAATAACGAGCGGAATTAATTAAAGGTCGCATTTCCTTTTATTGTCAGTGCAATTAGTATTTTTAAGGAAAAGCTAGTCCGTGCTGTATGAAGATATTGAAGATGTACCTAGGGAAAAAAGGAGGAAAAATATTACTGCAGTTTGGATTACTATTAAGTGTTATGTTCTGCGGTTATGGTCATTGGTCAGCCTATAAATAGGTTAAAAACATCATTTATTTTAGCCCTAAAATGGCTACAACAATGCCTTCTCTCATACAACATAATATAAACAACCCCATGCCTGGGGCAGTATTGCCATAATTGGCCGACGCTCGATTACACGAGTATGTATAATTTCCCATTCACCTGAGATTGTTGAGATAATCGCACATACAACTCTCAGCAGCCCCTAGAAGGATTACCAATGGAGTAGTTCGTTACATACAGAACTTAACTAAAAGGCTTACTGCAACCGTTACAAAAGGCCAAAATTAGTAACCTATCTATCCACGATTTGCCCTACTAGAGAATAGAGATAGAAATTTGACATAAGCTCATGGACATTTTATGACAAAGAACAATGTCCAGTTTTGACCTGCTAGGCAATTGGCGGTTCTAGTGATATGATTTATTTTAAAAAAATGCTAATTTTGAGTTGATTTTAAAACACTTACTAGAATTATAAATAAAGGCCTAAAAAAAATTCAATTGAATTTTGAAAATATCAACTTCTGATACTCATTATTTCTATGCTATCAGCTGAGTAACTGAACGTTCAAAGTACGCTCTGTGCGTCATCGGGTGACATAACTGAACGCACCCAATAAATAATCAAAACGAAACATTATTAATATACAACGTGTATCAGAAATGCGTGGACGTATTTGAAGAGCTCATTCAGGGGATGCTATTGAACAACTTTTACTATGGAACCAACTCTAAAATCGCGAAAAAAATATCAGCTGTTCCCTACTAAATCACCGCTGTCGCTCGACAAAATGTAAGGATCAGCTGATATTTTTTTCGCGATTTCAGTGTTAGTTCCATAGTACAAATTGTTCAATAGCATCCCCTGAATGAGCTCTTAAAATATGACCACGCATTTCTGATACACGTTGTAGAGATAATCTCCCATCGCTAGCTTGTAGTTGCGTCTATAACGTACCTTGTGATTATATTCTCTTTGGTCGAGTCATGACTTCTTCTTCAAGAAGGTTCGTCACGATATATGTTAGTGTGGCCCTAGCATAATATTCATAAAATATGCGCAGGTGTAACCCCGACATAACCTACCTATAATTTTTTCATACTTATCCTCAAAAATGATTTTATTGTAACAACTTTCTTGGCTTCGCAGAAAAAAAAGAATGTGATCATTATTTGTAGTAAACATGAATGGAACATAATACAATACCACTTATCGGAAGAACCCAACAAAATGAAAAATTGAGTGACAGGTCAACGCATGTATGGGGAATGGACATTGTTCTTTCTATCTCTAGTAGGGCAAATCGTAGATAGATTATTAATTTTGGCCGTATATCTAACTCTTTAAATGACCTAGCGTTGGACCGACCAATTTATAAAGAATTGGCTTCAAGATACTCTAACATACTTATATACATCGTATTATTGAAATAACTGAAAACCTCAAGGGGTCATTGTAATCATATGAACAACTTTTACTATGGGACCAACCATGAAATCGCGAAAATGTAAATCAACTGTTCCTCACATTCACATTTTATCGATTTTTGTGAACACTGTAGGGAACAGCTAATTTATTTTTCGCGATTTCATGGTTCGTGCCATAGTAAAAGTTGTTCATACTGATGAGTACAATGACCCCTTAAGAGGTTTTCAGTTATTTCATTAACACGTTGTATTATATGACAGCGGCTGAATTCGGCCTGTGTAAGAGTATACGCCGTGACGACTGACGACACATACGCACAGACACACACACGTGTCAGCCTCGGTACAGACAGACACGGAAACCAGGCGTTCGCAGGGAGATCAAGTAATTTAATATATTTCCCGCGTCCCGGCCCCGGGGCCCGGCTCCCGCGGGTAACTTATTGACTGAAGATAAAGCCACGCAACGTCTTTCTGGATACGGTATGAAATGTGATCAGATATTGTTTGTGTCGTATAGTATTGCGGAGTTATTCGAGATTCCGTATCGGATAACATGTATTTGAGCCAAAACCCAGTATTTCCGCAGCAGTAAGAGTAAAACTTTGTACAACGTGACTGGTTGAACGAGGACTTATTAAAGGAAGATGTTCAGTGAGCCTAGTACGAGTTTCACACTTACGAATACTTTCATCGTTTTCGTCGACTTTTATTCATAAATCAGTAGCGCCCCTGGCGGATACGAGGAGGAACTACAGATTTATTAATGAAAGTCGACGAATACTTTGAAAGTATTCGTAAGTGTCAAACTCGTACTAGGTACACAGTACTTGATTCTCTTTCCAAACACATAATATGTGGAGTTAGCTCAACAGCTGGGTTAATTACGGATTCTGGTTTTACATTTGGAATTTGAGTATTTATTTATTCATTTATAATTTATGTACACACAATAACATATGAAAGGAGACAGCATTAACATTATTTAGTACAAAGGCACTGCTTATTTCAAAGAAATTTCTACCAGCAGACCTGCGAGAGGAGAAACAAGTAAGAAATGTAGACAACAGTGTGTAAAAAAGATAAGAAACTTAAAATTAGTTCTAATATAGCAATAGATGCTTAAATAAATACATATAAATTATATAGTTATTGATAAATATAATATAAATATTATACAAACATCAGCACATAACGTTCCGTCATATACATATTAATAAACAAGGTAAGTGCGTTAATTAAGGTCTGCCACAGTTCTGCCATATCATGTTCATTTTGTTTAATTGGACCTCCTGTTTTGAATTACTAATCATTCCTCTTATTTCTCGGATAACTGGACAGCACATAAAGCTATTTTCCTTCCTTGTGACCTCCCCTGCCCGCTACAGTCAACAGACTACAAAGTAAATCGGTTCACATGACAGTGCAACTGTATGAATACCTATCTCAAATTCGTTACTGCACTTCCGTCTGCGCCGACGCAGTCTTTACACACAATACATATTCAATACCCTTTCTTTGCTCCCTCTATTGTTCTGCTTATCTGTCAAAGATTTGTGATCTTTGTAAAGTTACAATCACAAGAATATGGTCTATGACGTCATGTGTCGTGTGATTTCAGATAGAAGATAAAACTATCACCACTGCAGCTCCCCTCACTCTCAACCGTCCGAAACACAGAAATAGATAAAATGACCATGTGGGCAGGGCACGCGTGGCAGTACCATGCACCATAGTGCAGGATATTTTAAAGCCTTTCTCAGCACGCCTTAATACTTCAATTCAATTCAATTCATTTATTCGCATAAAAGTTGGTACATAACACAGTTGGTCTTACATGTAATTAGGATTAGTTCATACAACTTTAGGCAAATTATTGACATGCAAATATCTTAGTTTAGGGTAAGCAGTTCCACTGACATGCAACCATTCTTCTTTAGTATAAATGGCTATAATTTAAAACAACAAGAGATACAAGGATACTTTTTAAAATTGTGATTTAATTACATAATAAGATTTTTCAAGAAGAAGTAATGATTTTAATATTTTTGTCAGTTAATTTAAAATGAATGAAATTGAATGAATTTATCATGTCAGATACAATATATTTTTTTTTTTTTTAATAAGTCATCAACAGAGTAAAAGGATTTCTCTATTAGCCACATTTTTAGCTTTTTTTTGAACGACATGATTGGTAATTCCTTAATACTCTTGGGTATATTATTGTAGATACGCCCACACATAACATAGCAATTTTTTTGATAAAGTGTTGTCCTTGGAATTTTGGGCAAAACAATTCTTTCAGGATTTCTTGTATTTCTTGGAAACATGTCAATCGCCTTTGTGAACAGGTCCATATGTTCTTTAACAAACTTAGCGGCTTCAAATATGTATAAACTGGGCAATGTCAATAGCTTGAGGTTAATAAATACGGGTCTACATGACTCCCAAGGAGGAATACCAACAATCGCTCTGACGCATTTTTTTCGTGTAACAAACGCTCTCCGCGCATCGGTAGAGTTGCCCCAGAGTATAAGTCCATATCTTAATTTGGCAGCTACGTAGCCTTTTGACTTGTTTCTATAAATACTGTAACAAAAAACTGCAAAAATGCCTTATTGTGCTGTTTCTAGCTGCAGAAACAAAAGCTGTACTGCTGTAAAGTACATTTGATTAAAATCAATAAAAAAAAAATAATGACCTCAAAATATAAGGCGTAGTTTGTTCGGAAAGTTGCCACGCATGAATCGCAAGTAAAATTGTGATTACAACCATTCTATCTATTTCTATTTCTGTGGTCCGAAAGAATTTAGAATCCGAGAGGAAAGATACTAAACGCGTTCTCTAAACGCTATTCGCAAATCCAAAAACGAAAACTTTTGACAGTTCTAAACGAATCGAAGACATCAATTTACAGAAACTCTTCCGCGAGACATTGATATCGGAAAGCAATTATAAACTATGAATAGCGTTTCTGAATCCGTTCAGTTCTATAATTGTTTCGTTTCGTTTGCCAATTAACTTTCACTTCGGATATAGAAGCATTTCGGACGTTTGAAAATAGCACTGTTGGTCCCGTGGGTGGATCGGTTGGCGCAAAAAGCTATAACTGTTCAAATAATTATTTGCTCAGTTTCTACTCAGTTCACAAATCCCTATGAGCATTTGTTAGGCCCGCCGTATATTGAACTCAGCCTATTATGCATAGCACCCGAAATATATCAGGGTTTTGAAAAACGTGAAAAGTTATACTGCACCGCATATTCAATTATTTACCCAGTTATGAGTGCCACGCGGGATTAACGATTTTTGCGAACAAAAGACATAAATGCGCCGTCCGTCCGGCACTCGGCTAGGCTAGGCTGTATTCAAAATCGGGCGATAGACTGGGGAGTCTATCATCTGCATTGCACGACCATCGAGTTGTGGTGCTGTCCCACGTGTGCCCAGACATTGCCGAAGAAGAGTCTGTTCAGGAAGAGGGACCCGGAAATGGGCCGCGTTGAATAGGTCGCGAATGCCATGCATTACAGTGCAACTCATCACACAAACTGAACTTACCTAAAGAACTGAATGAACTGCAGTTCTCGTGGCTCATCCACCAAGGCGAGACACGGTGGGAGCCCCACATAACCACGCTGCCTCCCCGGGTGGTGTAGCACGCGGTAGGCATTTTCTTCTCAATCTTCAAGATGCAGCGGGCCTCGGGGTTGCTGGTTATAGTAAAACTCCTCACGAGTTGACATTTCATTGTTATGATGTTATGACCTACAAGTAGGCTATAATATGAGCCAGTTTCAACATTTAATGGTATCAAATTTGACATAATTCTCTGTAAACACAGTGGGTTGACACTTGACAAATTGTGTACACACTATGACGTGACAGATGGTCATCCATCTAACAAAGTCTATTTGTGTTTTATCTTCAGTCCACTTTTAATATTTTTCCACTTATACACGCAGCCTTTGGAGATCTTTGGTCGCAGGAATGGCATTTAACGACCATATTTCTTTTCCTTGGCGATCATATTATGACTATAGGTGCGGCACGCTATGGTGGCGTTTTTGACGTTTGTCTGCTCATGAAAATCCGTAAATATTGACAGCTACGTATGAAGAAACAATTTCCATACTTTATTGTCAATAGTGATGCTCTGCTACAGCAATATAATTTTTCGAAGGGCTGCTTATATGTTGGCAAACAGGCTTAGCGACCGCTCATCTGATACTGATGCGTTGTTAACTTTGGAGGCAAAGTTACAAATCAGGGGTGTTACGGATATTCGCATCCGCATCCGCAAATGCGGAATATTCGCATTAATTCAGACATCTTCATCCGCATCCGCATCAATTCATGCGGAGCTTTCACGGATGCGGATTCATAACAACAAACTTGAACAAACAAGTCATGAAATGTAAAGACAGTAGGCGGTGCCGGAGTGGCACGTGCCTCGCGCGTTTTTACTCATTGCTATCTTCGTTCGCTAATTGACCAATAGGAAGACCCTTTGGGATTGGGTACAAGATCCTACACGTCATTTTTGTTTCGTTTTAGTTATTGACGAACTTTCCATGCGGAAGGCAGAGGACCGAGCGTTGTGGCGCAACTTGGGAGAGGCCTATGTCCAGCAGTGCGATAGGCTGAGTTGATTGATTGATTGATTGAACTTTCCATTGTGGATCAATTACAGCTTTACAGCGTTTGTTACTTTGTTTACTGTGTTACATAAAGAGGCTGACAACACCTAAAAAATCAGACCTTTGCGGTCACTGTCGTTTCGTACAGAACTGAAAGAGAAGCAACGAGCCGAGGGACGTCGGATACGCCGCTCAACTGGAATGAAAATTAACAATATTTTTTTTTAATAAAAAACTAAAAGCTTATTTGAAAAACAGAAACAACAAATGTTTAGATTATCGTCTTTCTCAAATGTTTTCTTAATTTTATTTATAATATTTAGTAAATAATAGAGATTGTTTGCTTTAAAGCATGTTTTAAGAGGTTAGTTTACAATTCTTTTCTATCGAGAAAACTTCAAGGAAACGTGTTTTGGGCACAATACAGTTTCAGAAAATGCGATAAAGATTAACATATATTTTTTTCACTGCCACAAACTGAATAGATACAGCTAAAAATGTTTTTAAAAGAACCTTATTTGGGGTATTTGGCTGTTGTCAGCGTCTTAAGTAAAATGTTGAAAAAAAAAATGATTTTCATTTATTTGTGAACTTAAAATTGAAAGAACTTTATAAAATCTAGAAATCCGCATCCGCATCCGCGGATGTCAAGGTTTTGGCATCCGCGACAACCCTGTTACAAATCACGTGAGGTACCTACAGTCATTTCGTATCATACATACCTTACGTTCATATGCACACTTGTATGTCTTCAATTAGGTCAGTCTGCTTCTGTACCGCGAGCTAATATCGCCATAGTCGTAGCACCTCGGTCACTAGCCCGCCTCTGAGCGCCTACTTAACAAAGGATTGGTAATCAGAGTCAATTATGACAATATCTCTCAGGATTGTTCATGAGGCGAGCTGTAATAGTCCACGCTTAACAATAGCGTGATCATGCTAGCATGTAAATGTCCAAAATGACTTCAGCACTCGGCAGAGCTAGGCTGCTCTTATGATGGGAGAAATTAAAATTAATTGACCTATAAGATTAATAGATCACGCATATCTTACTCAACCTCACACACTCAAGCAAAACTGACATTATATTACCACCTGTCCCTACTCTCAGAGAAAATATGAGCTACAATCATAATTCTCAATATTGGACAATTCTTTTAAAACAGTGTCTCAGCAAGTAACAGTAATTCAGGAGCTTTTCATTAGTTACTACGAACGTTTCTCCACCTGCCAAGTCTTGACCTGCCGCAAGTGACGTCACACACAATATGTAATTATGTCGGATCCACCACGCGGTTCACGCTCCAATAAGGACAGCCGGCCACAATACGGTTCTAAATTCAAAACAACGGATAAAAGCGATCGCTGCTGACGACAGCACAGCGACCAATGAGCGCGACTGCACGACACAAATACAAAAAAAAAATACAAAAATGCGTAATATTAGTTGGTGATTGGAGCCTCCTTTATATTAGGAGACTCCAAATACACACACTTTATTTATGGATAGATTTTACCATCCAGTTTGTGCAAATGGCACTTTTTGTGTAGTCCATCATAATAGCTTAGCGATGCATGTCCCTGACGTGCTCGCTATTCAGCTATTCAACTAAATCCCTTCAAACGCTGTGTTAGTAATAAATTTTGCGTTATGTATGAAGTATGACTGATACCGCCATATGTACGTGACGTTAGGGGAGAATTATTTTTTATAATAAACTGATTACGTTCATGTAAATACGGGGGGCAATGGCTGCGCGCGGGGAAGGCTCCCGAGCGAAAGGTCGGGAGTTCAAATCTGACTAGTTGTATTGTTGGATCCATTTCTTGTGAAACTTAATTGGAAGGGTAAGGGAGAGTAGAGCAGTATTGTTAAATTTAGACATTGTTAAGCAGCATTCCCTTTTTATAAAACACATTTTCAATCGTTCTATTTCGTGCTGCCGTGACCAAATTTCACAGAGCGTTATTAAGCGCGGTCGTCGACATTAAAACGTTTTACGTACCTGCCTAATACATACATATATGTATATTATATACCTTTGTTGATTACGCGGCAAGAAGACGCCACTAAAACATATGTGTTGAACAAAAAGTGAAACAATGTAATTAACGTCACCTTGAATTAATTAGCTGTGACCCGCCTCCGGCCCGGCCGCCATTGTGTCGAAAATATTCCGATTCCGGGACCTTTGTCTGGGCAGCCATTGTAACCTGGAGCAGCTAATAACAATAGACTATCACAAATTAATACTGCCGTAGATCCAAAGGGTATGTCTGCCTGCTGCAGATAGTTCAAGCTACCTATAGTAATCCAAGGGTATGTCTGCCTGCTGCAGATAGTTCAAGCTACCTATAGTAATCCAAGGGTATGTCTGCCTGCTGCAGATAGTTCAAGCTACTATAGTAATCCAAGGGGTAGCTAAAGAGAGATCTTCTGTCGTTATGTTGAATGTGATGGGACAAGTAATTTACTGGTGAGGATAACTACTGGTAGTACAATTCCAGTTGTAATTCAAAAGAGAAGCTTCCTCATTACGTAGAAAATCTGGTAGTACTGCTACTGTCCGTCTCCGGTAAGCAAAGGAGCACAGGGATGAATGGTGCCAAGCTACATTTCCGACACAAATTACAAAGATAGAGCGAAGTGGTCACAGAGTACTTTGAAGTGGTGAAGAGGTACACACGGCTACACATCAAGCTGTACATTTCCAGTATAAGCTGAACTCGCATTGTACGGAAAGCCTATACAATGCGAGGTCAGCGTAAACTGGAAATGTACAGCTTGATGTGTAGCCGTGTGTACAAGAAAAGCTGACACCGCAGTCTGGGGGTTGAAGTCACGAATTAAAGACATGGTTATCAATTTATCATGTTTTTAAAATAGAATGGTTACAAAAGATAAACCACATGAATACTTTCTTCTCACAACACTTCAAACATTCCGACAGTATAATCTTCCGTTCATCAAATTCAAATACAAATGTTTTTTTTATATATATATATAAATAAACCTAAAAAAAAAACAAAAACAAAAAGAAAACAAAACAAAGAAAAAAAAATACAAAAAAAGAACAATAGAGTTTACTTACTTAGTAATTACAGGCACTTTTGAAACGTCAGGCTCTAGTTGCACGGTTCCAAATTGTGGGTCCGCAACCAGATCAAACTCTGGGTTTGAACTGACTTGGAATGGGAGACAGTTTGACATGAAGTGACTGCAAGTAATGTATGTTTCCTGCTACAGGTGCGGTAGTCTTGAATAGGTAATTTCTTAGGATTGTTCTTCTTCTGTCGTGTCGACATTAGCTGTAAGTATCTACAATACAAGACACACTCACAGTTCCTGAAAGAATGGATTAGGTCCCATATGGCAGACAGCGAACCTACCGTCACTTAAACATATTTATTTGTGGATTTAAGAGTTAAGTCTTGGAACTCCCGAGTACAATGCAAACGTTAGTCTAGTATACTATTTACAGAGGACGGCAAACAGTTCCGAAATCTGAGCCCATTCGCGGGACGCACTAGTATGTTATACTTATTCCTTACGTACGTACTGAAGAAAGTGCTATTGTACATAATATTCAATACATATGTATTACCGGTCAGCGTACACTTCATTGTTTTGTTTTTGAAACATTAGGCCGAAGTTTGAGGTACTATTGTATAGAAACTAATTAGCAGTAGCATTTTATTTGGTTTTAGATAAATAGATAGATAGAATATGCTTTATTATACACCATGAAAATAGTGCCTGACTCGTTGGTCTAGTGGTTGCAAGCGCGACTGCTGAGCGTGGGGTCATGGGTTCGATTTCCAGGTCGGGCAAAGTGTTATCGGGTTTTTCATTAGGAAATTCTCAGTAGCAGCCTAGAGTCTGTATTTGTGCCCGGTCAATGGCAATAGGCTCGCCCCCTATTACATGGGACTATAACATAACTGGGGAAATGTGGGTGTACTATTACACCTCTGCCTACCCCTTCGGGGAATTACAGGCGTGATGTTAAGTTATGTTATGAAAATAGTAATAAAAAGGAACAAGGTATAAATATATACATATATATGTATGTGTGCTTTATTTTGTTTATTATTTGTTTCTGTTTCTCTAATGTTTTGTTTAAACTCATAGTTTGTACATTAGCTTGCACAAGTGCAGTTTCAGAGTCCTGGAATCTATTAAAAGTTTAAAAGTTATGCAGGTACGAAATTTTCAGTAGCACCCAGGCTGAAGTTTAAATTGTTGAAAATTTTTCACCATTGCAATTGTTATATTGATTCGATGCTCAAAATAATAAACGGCTCTACAATCTTCACATTACTTCCAGTTCACTTGGAACCGAACTTATAATTATTTGTACATATACCTTTATACCTCGTGACATGAGAAACAACAGAACAACAAAGCCAAAGCAATGTCTATTGTGAGACCACAAAGGGGTTACCTACTTAGTGCAGTGTCGTAAACAACAGTACGTACTTGTCAGCCTTCCCTCTTCAGGCCCCCCTCAGTGCCCTGCGTGCCGCAGTTTCGCCATCCTCGAAAAATAAATAAAAATAAATGGGAGCGGAAATGAAAAGGGTCAATCAGATCTCAGCAGCCCGAGGGACTCCCCGCCAGGCGCCAGGGCTCCGCGATCAATAAGGAACTACTTGGTGTAGGCACAGACTTCAGAGCCACTTGAGAGTTTCTGTGTTGTGTGCGGTTCAACGATTGCTTTTATATAAAAGCTAAACGTAATGCGTGAGAACGTTTCTCACGTAAATGGTTCCGGCGTCACGCGAAAATTACTAAATGATATTTCACGGTTTGAAAGCTTGAGAGCCGTTGTAAAATTGACGATGTTAAGAGTCGTGGCCAGCTGATACCGGATGCTGTGACGAAACATTTTAATATTTGAGCGAACTAATAAATTAATAATAAATATCGTAAAAAAACTCCCTATTCGAAATCATGATTGCTGAAGTTGTTATTCATGCGATATCTCATGCATGTGAATGGAAACGAAATTTTCGCTTGGCTGATCCAAACATGCTAAACATGATTCGGTAATTGTTCAAATCAGCCAAATTCGAAAATCGGCCACGGAGCGCGCGCGGGCGAGCTAATCGCTCCGGCAAACATTTAACATTCACAATGAAGGCATTAGCCGATCGCTAAACACAATGCTCTACACGTTTGGATATCTCAGAAATGGCCGCATGGCTGTGCGTGTATTTGCATTAGTAATGCCCGCGCCGCCCGGCCTGCGCGGGCGCAGCCTACATGTAGAACTCGCTGTAACATTATGGCATCGCTAAGTTTACCATAAACTTGCTCGCCGCCTGCTCTGTTGCTAGAAACCATTATACAAACAAAAAGTCACGAGTCACGATCGCTTATAGTTCTTACAACTCCCATACCGTCACAAAATTTCCAAGTGTTGACGTTACGAAACGTCCAACGTCATTGTAATAACAAAACCAAGGCCTCACCATTTATCTAAATGCATTTTATTTGAAACTTTTGATTTCCATTGAATTACCAATAGGTGAAGCTAAAGGCTGGAGAACCAACAAAAAATATTATTTCAAAGCTGAAATAAATACAATAAGGCCTGATTTTGTAGGGAAAGTTGTAACTTATGTATCTGTTAGACGATAAATATAAGGTACCTGAAAATCTCCTTTTACCTTTTGTATCGACTTTGTAATATTTGGTACAAAAAGTGTGCCTCAGTAAGATAAGCAGTGTAGATTTATTTCTCAAATCTCGGCCGATGCCGCTATTGTGACGGCTCGAGGCCTTTGTTAGTTTTTTCTAACAATAAATAGAAAATTCCCCGCTGAGCTTTATTATCCAGTAGGATCGGTTGATTTAACTCAATAGTAAATTGCTTGTTGCAGATTATACACGGGGAAATAGAATCACATTTTTTATTATACTGTACTATATCGGGACGGGAATCGGGATGTGAAATTAACGTGGTTCATGCAGTTGTAAATTAATTTAGCAACTTTGAAAGGGTTACATTTAGAGGGTGGGAATCGTTTCTTTTTTTCAGATTATTTTCTCCATTGAGCTTCTTTATTTGATCGACTAATCCACAATTCCTTGAAATAGTTTGAAATATATTTTTTTCATCATCATCATCAACCCACTGCCCAGCATAAGCCTCCTATTTCACGCCATTCTTCCCAATTTTGCTCCAATCTTGTCCAGGTTTTTCTAACAAAAAGGACGTCATCAACCTATCTTGCCATCAGCCTTCCGACGTTACGCTTGCTCTCTCTTGGATACCATTCCAATAGGGATCTACTTCGGCTGCCGTCACCACATCTAGCCAAGTGTCCTGCCCAACGTCACTTGCGTTGTAATTTTCATACTTAAATTTATGGATAAGGACGCTAAAGCACAGATTACCTATTAGTTACTACGTAAGCTAAAGTTTCCTACAGACTGGATTTAGATAAAATAAAAATCTGGTTACATATTTTAATACAAGAAACGTGATGTGAGAACATCTATACATCGTAGAGTTTGGCCTCCTGGTAGATACTTATATAACTAAGAATGAAGGTACCAAGTGTAGGTAGGCAATCATTTACATCCGAGGAAGGATACAGATTCTCAGTGTTTATCAGTCCCTCAAAGCTGAAATGGAGCTAACCACGTAACATGTATCTAATTTAAATACTTTTAAAGCTTTTTTCCCTCTGATAAATAAATGATTAATGAGGCACTTCTTATCGGAGAGAGATAGTAAAAAATATGGACGAGGTGCTGCGAACAATCATAGTGAAGCCAAACACGACCATGCGCAGGACCTGGCAGCTTTTAAAATCTCTTTACTTACCTTTTTTGTTAGTCCACACAGACAGTAAAAAATATAGACGAAGTTCTGCCAACAATCATAGTGAAGCCAAAAAAACCGTGCTTCTTCGTGTAAAACCAGCGCTCACGCACACACCATGCACTAGAAGGATATTTTCTTTCGCGCTATTTACTGAATGTGGTGCATATGGGTATGCGTGAGCGCTGGTTTTACACGAAGAAGCACGGTTTTTTTGGCTTTACTATGATTGTTGGCAGCACTTCGTCCATATTTTTTACTGTCTGTGTTATCGGACTAAAAAAAAGCTAAGTAAAGAGATTGCAAAAGCTGTCAAGTTCTGTGAGAATAAAGAACGAAAACTGTTCAAACAGTGACAATACCGTTAAAGTTACATACCGTCACGTATTATTTAAGTTCACTCGTCATGTTACAACTTTCTAGCTACGATAATTCCCGCTAAATAAATAAGTGCAAAAAAACATGATTGAACCGCGTGTTGTCAGTCGTGTATGTGTGTGTGTGTGTGCAGCGCCGTGTCTGGTTACATCAGATCGGATGCCGCCGCGCGCCGTGTCCGTCACCCGCCGGCGACCAACTGCTGTACATGCCTTCATCTGTGAGGATACAGTTACCACATCGAGAGCAGGCATCGATACGTTACATCCTTAGTTACACATGGTTTTAGATACATAGGCAGGGCCGGATTAACCATGTCGGGGCCCTTAGGCAATACAATTCTCGGGCACTGTTCTCGGGGCCCCTTTTCAGCCGTTTGAACATCATCTGTTCTTTCTATGTTGATGAAGGGATGTGAGTAATAGGATCAACAGTATCACCGGACTGATGCTTAACTCCTCAGGAACTTACAGTAAAAGATTTGTATTTGGGCTCATTGAAATGGTCTTAGTGAATAGGTTATAAATAAGTGGATGAAAAGTGAGTGTGTAATTTTAAATTTATTCTTGTTAAATGCAATAAAAAACAATAAACGAAAGAAAATAGTTTTGTCAATATTAACTTTTCTAACTCTTTTGTATACATAATCTTCATGACATCTTGAAAGTTGACCTTCTCCAATACATCTTTTTCAATCGCCATTATCGACAGTGAATTTATTGTCATTGAGGATACAAATTTTCGAATTGAATTTTCACTTTATAAAATATTTTCGATTACTTTTGAGCGCGCGCGAGGCCCCTAGCTGATACGGGGCCCCGAGGCAGTTGCCTATTCTGCCTAATGGTTAATCCGGCCCTGTACATAGGTACACAAGATTCGGATTCCTAAGTAGCGAAAAAGCAAATCTCTATCCAGAATGTTAATTTGTGTTTATATTCAAATTATTGATTGTCATCATCAACGGACCATACGAGTCTTCGAAGAGTTTAGTAACAGTCAATCTTATACCCTTCTGCCTCCGCACTGCACTAATGTCGCGCTGCTGCGGGATCAGAACACCTAACTGTTTTCTTTAACTTACAGTTCAGCGTGGACGTGTTTGAAGTGTCCGTTACCAAAGATAAATGTTAGTTCTCGTCGCCATTATTATTAAACTTGGCAGAACTAACAAAGTTTGCTGTTGAAACACTCGCGTTTCGCTGGATTACCAACGGATTTACTTTCCAAACTGTTATCTTAATCTGAAATCCTTTTGTGAATATTCTAGTTTTACGTATCTTCGAGTCCGAACATAAGTCCGAAGTACAGTTTACCTTGGATAGTAATACATATCTTCCACTGCAAATCAACATCAAACATTTGGCATTGCAAACTTGACTATTACATGACATAGTTCACGTAGTCCCAGGATGTCATCATCATCATCATTTCAGCAGAAAGACATCCACTGCTGGACATAGGCCTCCCCCAAGTGGGAGGATATGCCATAATCGCCACGCTTGGCAGGTGGGTTGGCGATCGCAGTCGGTTGGTTAAATACTCAGAGAACGGTCCTGCCCATCCTCTGGTGAATCCCTTAGTCACATTTTACGACACCCATGAGAAGATAAAGGGTGGTGCAATTATTTACGTCCGGCACCACACGGAACTACTACACTACAGGATGTAGTCGTTCTTTATTAACTACACTACAAAATGTAGTAAATCCAGCTTATTAACCCTGCTATAAGAACACAGTTAAATGTTTTTCTGCCCATTCGTCTCGCTACGGTCCCTTGCAACACTTGCGGTTGTGTAGTAATGGGGTACGGGTTCGTGCGGGCGCACCCGAGACTGAGACCGCACAAAGCGATCACGCATTACGCGTTGTACCCAGACTAACAAATATTTTGTTAGTCTAAGGTTGTACCATGTTTCATACATAACTCACTGAGGTAATATTACATAACTGCGCTTTTTTTTGCAACAAGGTTATAAATGCAACATTTGATTGTGAGTAACTCTCAGGTAATTTTTGACCTGAAGCTGTTGAGGAGTGGTGTTAGTGACTTTAAAACGCAGCGCGAACGCAGCGAACGCGTATCTTTTAGTTTTTTGCTATAAAGCGAGATAGGCTTCTTTCTATTTACGGCCAAAATTAATATCCAATCTATCCACGATTTCCCCTACTAGAGATAGGAATTTGACATAAGCTCCATACAAAATATGTCAAATTTCTATCTCTAGTAGGGTAAATCGTGGATAGATTGGATATTAATTTTGGCCGTTAATTAACTGACATTTAATCATTTAATCAGGTGGACCGACGACCTAAAGAGCGTGGCTGGGGGGGACTGGATGCGGAAGGCAGAGGATCGAGCGTTGTGGCGTAACTTGGGAGAGGCCTATGTCCAGCAGTGGACTGCGATAGGCTGAGTTGATAATCGGCCTTGTATAAATTGAGATATTATTTTATAAAAATCCTTTTAAGTCAATGCCAAAATTAGTGCCTTTTTGTTGATTAAGCGACCGTTAATGAAATTTTTTGACATTATTTTACCACTTTTTTTAGGGTTCCGTACCCGAAGGGTGACAGACGGGACCCTATTACTCTCGCTACGCTGTCCGTCCGTCCGTCCGTCTGTCTGTCTGTCACAGGGCTGTATCTTTTGAACAGTAATAGGTAACCGGTTGAAATTTTCTCAGAATATGTGTTGCTATGAGGTGTATCACGACAAATACTAAAAACAAAAAAAAGTCTAAAAACAAAGTGGGTCCCCATACAAGAAACCTCAAAAAACATGCATTTTTTTCAACGTTTTTGTTTTTGCTCTATCTTCAAAACCGTAATATATACCAGCGTCAAAATACTAAAAATAAGACAAACACAGACATATGTGGCGGTACCTGCGTAAGAAAGACATGCAAAAATTCATATTTCGCGCACTGTACGTTGATGTCTCTCGTGACTCGCACTTGGCCGGTTTTTATAACTTGCTTTAGTCTTGTCTGTCTGTTCGGAACTTTTGCAATCGATTTTAAACTAACTTCCCGATGAGCTAGAGACTTGTAACACAGCTCAGAACTGGATGACAATGCAATATAAACTCGCTTTCTTTAAAAAAACGTGGTATATTAAAAAGTTTTTCATAAAATTGATTATTTTTGACCGTTTTTCATAGTGGCCTAGCAAAGAGCGTAAAACAAACGCCTCTTTCAACCGCAGTTGATATTGTTTTTATGTACGCTGAACACTTTTTAGCTACAATTAAATAAACACAACAGTATTTAGGCCAATGCCAATGCACATAATTCTTCAGCTGAGTGTATGGAAGGCAGGTCGGGTCCATGCTGGCAAGCTCACACAAATACTTGGCCGATATTTTTAAGGGTACAGCAGTAACATTGCGGGCTTACCTCCCGATAACTCCTCAAGAGAGGACTCCTCTCGTTTCCTATCAACCTCGCCTTCGCCTCATCGCCTTTTTGGCTACCACGGGCGTATATCCACAAATGAGAAAATAAGGATTACTTGAGAATATTTGCACGAAAGGCGTATCTGTCAATATATACTGTTTCTACTGTATGTACGCAAGCTTAGTTGTGTACATGGGAAGCTATCTGTGTAGGTGGCCAGTGCGGGGCTCAATTCACCGCGCGGTCAATATTTGCGCCCCCGTGATAGTGGTCGGTGGCTTGGCAGCGCATATTACTGACGGTTAAGCCTTCTAGTTCGATTCGCTTGTCGCATCAGTAGGGTTATTAAACTTTTTATTTTAGTTCTTAGCAGTAAACTCATGAATCTAATGTACATTATAGAAAAGGAGAAAGCCTGTGGAAAGGTGTCCTTTTTGTCGATAGTACCTACTAAGCGTGGTGTTCCTCAACGTTAATTCTCTGATTAAACTGCTGATTAAACGACAAATTTACTGGAATCCTGGGTAAACAGTTGTTTAACCACAGACTTATCGTTGGTGAAATCAAGCATGAGGGTCTAAAGCTGCAATTATAAAAATGACTCTGCCTTGAAGTTTTTCCTATGAAGATAATGTAATAGGTGTAACATTATTAGCTGTGGTCGTTGTGAATCTACGGTCGAGCGCAGGTCAGTGGTAACAGTTTGACATTGACAGCGTCTTTATTTCGTAAGCAATAAGAGCGATTTTCTAATTCGAGTTTTACCACTTTCATGCAGTCGACTACTCATCATAAGGAACAACTTTGACTCCAGAAGTCCAGAGTGAGATTTCAAATCTTGAACATTTTAAGAAATCACACTTTAAAGTTTTAGTGCGCACTCATATTATCAAGGTTTCGTATTTCATTTATCACATACACATAGACAGCACAAGGCCTGTTGGTGCGACTTATCGATATCAATCTCATAACACCCCCCCCCCGAGGGTCTCCCTGTCCCTACACTAAGGACATCCTTTTATACCACTTCCTGGTCTTGTCGAATTTTTATAAGGTTTTTAGTCCAGAAGTCTTATAGGTACTTACGAAGTCGGTACCTATTGTAGGTATAGGTACCTACTTAAATTAAATAGTATTTTCGAGGGTTTTTCGAAACATTGCTGATACAATAATCTATATATATATATATATAAAAAACCGGCCAAGAGTATGTCGGGCCATGCTCAGGATTATAGGGTTCCTTCGTCATTTCAGCCGAAAGACGTCCACTGCTGGACATAGGCCTCCATAGGGTTCCTTAAGTAGGTCTAATTACAAACCAATCAAATGGAATATTAATCATTGCTATTTTAGTTTTTGCAAACAGCGCCACCTAGCGCAAAATGTAAGAAGTGTGTCATATCCATATAACACAAAGTTTTTTTGTGATTTTTTTAAATAGAAAGTAACTAAAGCAGCATTATTTGCCAAGATCATTTTTCTCTAAGGTCAATGACCTATGAACTAGGACGTCTTAAGTATTTTTCAGTTTTCTCACTAAAACTCAAATATTTATAATCACATTATACTCGAAATAATTTTAAAAGAGAATTTTTATAAAGGTCTATCAATGTGGAAGACTATAAGTTTCTACGTTGCATAGTTTAGAAATGGCAGGGGGGGGACACATTGCAAGCCACTTTGGTGAACTGTATTTCGCAGATGGTATATATACCTGATAAAAAAGTTATGTATGAAACATTACCTTCATTTTAATAGACATATTCAATGATACCCCACAAGAAGGGGTGGAGCGAAAAAAAATATTTCGTCCCCATTTCACATGTATGGGCGCCACCCCTAAAATACTTTATCAAGATTTTTTTATTCTTTAAAAATCGAGATCTATATTCAAACAGTTTTTTAACATAATTTCATTTACTTATGTTTATAACTGTAGAAGTTATTAAGCTGTAAAGGATTAGGACAGACGGACAGACGGACGGACATGATGAAACTATAAGGGTTCCTTGTAGGACTACGGAACCCTAAAAATGAATTGCTGTTCGTTAGTTTCGCTATAAATCGAGAACGGCTGGACTGATTTGGCTAATTTTGGTTTTAAAATATTTGTGAAAGTCCAGGGAAGGTTTAAAAGGTGAGAAAATGTGGCAAATTTGCGAGGAAAATAGTATAAAACAACAATTTTATTTTCCCATACAAACTGTTCCTACCTGTCAAACATTTAATGTTCGTCCCTTTCGGTATGGTAAACTCGGGTCCCCTCTAATTTAAAGAACGTGTTAAATAAGATTTGGATGAAATTTTGTGTGTATATTTCAATGGGTTCCTGGATGGTTTAAAAACACAATTGGACACGGTAGGTGGCGCTGCTGTCGGTATGTCACTGATCTCCTAAACTGATAGATGATATTTTTTGTGTAGGTACGTTCGAGTCCGGGTCCCTGCAAGGATTGAATTAACAAATGGTCCCGGTAGGCGGCGCTGCAGTCGTTGTGTCACCAAATTTGATTTGCTTAACAGTTGATAACATGGGACGGGACATGGGACGGACGGGACATGGGACGGGACGGGACATGTGACATGGGAGACGGGACATGTGACATGACAGGACGTGGGTAGTGTGATAGTGTGAGATAGTGGGATAGTGGGATAGTGAGATAGTGGGATAGTGGGATAGTGAGATAGTGGGATAGTGGGATACTGTGATAGTGGGATAGTGACTGGACTGGACTACATGGTCCGAATGAAAGGATGGATGGATGGAACTGGACTGGACTGGACTGGACTGAATTAACAGGATCCGTCACGTGGGTTAGCAGAATTTAACGGGAGCGAAGCCGCGGGTAAAAGCTAGTGTGAAATAAAATAGCGATAACCGCACTTCAGAGCCGTATTACATTTTTTTGACAAAAACAGCAACGAGAAGTAGATTATTGATTTTCTTATTTTTCTTATTCTACCTATTCCATAGAAATATCTATAGAAACCATTACTGACTTACGGCCAAAATTCATATCATATCTATCCACGATTTACCCTACTAGAGATAGAAATTTGACATAGGCTCCATACAAATTGTGTCAAATTTCTATCTCTAGTAGGACAAATCGTGGATAGATACAATCACAGAGATACAATATTAATTTTGGCCGTTAAGATATCCTCATGTTTCAAGGCAAAAGTTTTTTTTTTTTTGTTTTTTTTTTGATTTAGAAACTTTATTTATTTTAGGAAAAAATTGAGGTTTAAAAAACACATTTACTGGTTAGAAAATAAGTATTTTAAAGTGGTAATATATAGCTGTACTGGAGATATTTAACAAAAAGTTGTAAATTTTATATCAATGGGAACATGTTCCAAATATTATGATTTATTTTTAAACAGTTTACAGTGAAATATAGTTATATTTCACTGTTACACTGTTGTGAAATATAGTTATATTTCACAGTTACACTGTTGTGAAATATAGTTATATTTCACTGTTACACTGTTGTGAAATATAGTTATATTTCTTAGCGTTATTGTTACTCTTAGATGCAATAAATGAAAATTCTACTATATTGTACTGTATTGTATTTATATTTTACTTTAGCGAATCCATACACGATATCATAAATGAGGCACAAAATGACTTAAATCTAATGAATGGTTTCTTAAACCTTATATTTGCAGCTAAAAACAAAAAGATCCTGCCTTATGCTTATGCCCCTTTGAAAGTAAATAATTACACTATTAACCAATCTGGTAAAGAAAAGTATCTTGGTTTACTATTGGATGACAAACTGACCTGGAAACCCCATATTGATAATATGAGAACCAAACTTATGTCACTTTCCGGAGCCCTACGCCAGATAGGGACAAGTTACTCCCCTATCTTGCTTGCGTAGGGCTCCTCTTCCTCTCAAGTGACTCTCCTCTCGTATCGCAAGATAGGGTCAAGTTTGTCTAGACCCCACGACACAGGGAATCCTAGTGTGAGGTCTAGGGCTTCAACCAATGTTATGTATATTTTTTGGCACAATAAAGAATTTTTTTTTTTTTTTACTACCTGTTAATGCTTTATCTCTGCTATATTCTAGATCTATGTACCTACCTATAATGTAATATAAGTTTTTTTTATCAATCACAGTTGGTGCACAATCAGACATTAGCAATGGCACAAATTGTAAAGTGCTTTCACGAACTCCCCACAGAGTGCCGCAACTGCCCCCGCTCTTGTTTAATATTTTGAACTTCTTTGTAGTCAGCTGTTTGACAATCATATGCCCCCCGCTCCCCTCGCGCGTCCCCCGCACCCCGCAATCTTCCCCCAGCGCCCCGCACCCCCCCGCTAGTAAGCCGGCGTGCGTAGTGCATCTCTGCGCAACGCTCGCATTGCTAGTTAAGAGCCATCACCATTTTTATCGATCTGTCGATGAATTTCGTCGGCCGTCGGCACGTCCCGCCCCGCGCCGCGTCCCCCGACACCCGCCGACGTCGCTCTCCCGCGGCCGCCGCCAGCCGCGCGCCGGCAGGGAGCAGGGCCGGCTGCGGGGGGCGGGCCGGGATAGCGGCTCCCCGCGGGTGGCGGCGGGCGGCGCACGGCGCAGGCGCGCGGGGCCGGGCGCCAGTCTCGCGGCCGCCGCCACCTTGTGCGCACGTGTGCGCGCTGAGCTCGGCTCCTACAATCAGCTGACCGGCGCGCGCCCCGCGGCGCCCATGCCGTGAGGCCGCGTCCGCCGACATGACGGGCTACGCCCGCGGCGAGGCCGACTTCGCCGCCGCCGACCGCTTCCGCCGGGACGCGCGGCCCGCCTCGCTCGCCCCCAAGGACTACTCGGTGCCTTTACACGTAGACTGCAGTATCGAATACGAGCTTCCCGACTGTGCCAAGCCGCCGCAGGGCGTCAAGATCGAGCCACTGCTCATGATCCACCCCTCGCATTTCCGGAGGCTCGAGAGCCTGCGGCGCGTGCCGTTCGTCAACAACCTGCCGCGAGGGGACGCGGCCGCCGCCGCCGCCGTGACGCCCGCCAGCCGCGCGCGCGCCCCCCGTGCGGCGCGGCGCTGCTGCCGCGCGGCGCCCGCGCCGGCCGCGCTGCCGCCGCAGCCCGTGGCGGCCGCGGCGGCGCGGGCGGAGGAGGCCGCGTGCTACCGCTTCGAGTCGTACCTGGCGGAGGGCGCGGGCGGCAAGGCCGTGCGGGCGCGACTGCGGCCGCAGCCCTACCTGCCGGGCGCGCTGGACTGTGATATCGCGCGCGCGCTGCCGCCCGCCGCGCACTACGAGCGCTTCGACAAGCGCGCGCTGCAGCAGCTGCCCATCTACATGTAGCCGAGCGGTGCCGGAGCGGGCCCCGGTCTCTGTGATGTTTCCTTGTAATTAGTTAGTGATAAGTGTCGGCGAGCGTGCGGCGCGCTCCCGGGCCGCACGCGGCTCGCTCGCTCGCGTCTGTGTTCGGGCGACGCGCGCCCTCGCGTTTGCTCGTTCGCGAACGAACCTAATACCAAATAGTACCTATGTACGTTGATATTGTTTAAACGTTGATTTATGTGTTGTTGTACCGGACGATTATGATGTGTTGTTTCGCCAAGGACCTGAACGTTTCGTGTTATCGTTTCGCTCGGGGCCCGGCTGCGGCCGGCCGCCGCACCGGATGGTCCGGCCCGGACCGGCTGGCCGTACGCCGTGCGTCGACGCTAGTGCATACCCACCAACGAAAATATTTATTCGCAAACGCAGTAACCGACGCTTCACGATTAAATTATTGTACCGTCGCCGTTTCGTTGCGTTTTTCTGTATAAGATATCATATCGATAATTATATGTTCAAAAATTGTATTATAATAAAAATATGTACCTATAGAGTAAAAAAAATGAAAGTGAGAAAAATATTAAGAATAATAAAACTAGACATAGTTATGTTTTCGAATAGGTGATGAGTTCTAGAGCAGTCCCGAACGGTAAATTAGAATCGTATCTCTACTCTCATTTTGTAAGCGGTTATGTTTGTTAAAATTATATATAAAGAGTCCTCTGATGAATAGTCTGATTAACGAATATTCGGCATGTAAAAGTCTTTATAAAACGCTTACTTAGCATATCATAGTATTATATTGTGTCATAGTCCAATGCCAAAAATATAACTATCTTTTTACAAAAATCCCTAAAACATCGTTTTATTTACCTCCATGCGGCTCGTCCGGCGTCCGACGGCGGACGTGTGCGGTCCTTGTGTACAGTGTACGGCTAGTGAGTGTAGTCAGTGCTCGGATGTTACCGGATGCCCCCGGATGCGCAGTGCGGACCCCGGCCCCGGCGGCGACAGCGTGCACCCGGTGCACAATGCACGTGTAAGTATCTAAGTATTCGCTCCCAACGTCTGGAACAACACCAATCACTAACTATTTCATATTCTCCTGATATACTCACTGATACTGCGACTTCAAATCTAAGAAACGAAAAAGCTCTACGATAAAGATCTCACATATTATTATACTCTGTGGTTTTCATTTAAAATGTACATTTTATTTGATTTAGATACGATATATTTATATCTACATAGGTAGGTAAGTAGGTACCTACAACGTGTAACAGAATAAACTATGAGAATCGATTGGTATGGTTTTTATACCATCCTATATTTAACAAATTTTTTTTCTAATATTCATATTGTGTACCTATAAATAATTAGGTAGGTATATCAACTGATTCAGCTGATCCCGAGCAGATCCAGGAATACCATAAAAATGGGTTTCCGTATGTCATGTATGATGTAACGCCTAAACGGCATCCTGCAAGTCCTGCAACTATCCAGCAACTCGGAAACTCACTGATGCCTGAAAACCACGTTCTTTTGTGTTTTTGAAAGAAAATATACCTACCTATGTTAGGTACCAGAAGGTTACCAGATAATATTTTAATTGGGGTTTCTGAGGTCTTGCGTTCATTCTGTTATACGTTGTAGGTACATAGGATAATGATTAAATAACGTAATTTAAAGACACAGCGATGGCTAAATCTGAAGGCAGACTGCCTAAAGTAAAAGCGAAATACCTAGATCCAATTTCGTTAAGTGAAAACTAGATTATTGCAATTTCTTTGATAGCTGCATTGAATAAGTAACACGACTGGCTAGGCTGGCAGTGGGATTTATATTTCAAAAGACACCGTTCAAATAAACTAATAACCTTCATAACTAGTTGAACATGTCGAAAAATAACTCCACAGCCATAAAATGTCTCTGATTATTGTAAAATCATATAAATATGGCGAGGAACTTGTTTGGAGTTGTCATAAATTGGTATTTACAGGAAGATTGCTTACATTTATATCGCCATAAATGTGTTGGCTGAGTAATTTACAGCTTGGCATTTCTGTCGTTTGCGTGGAAGGCAGTGGCCGGCCGTAATGTGCATACGTCCAGCTGCATACTATATTGGTAACTACTTATTGATCAAGTTATTAATCACGACATTCAAGACCCATGAACAGCTGACACTTTAATAGAGCTACAATCATGCTGAATTCTCTAACGAGCATAACTAGATTGGGAGGAGAGCCAAAGTTTGCACTCGGACATGACAAAATTTTGAATAACAGTTTTAAATTAAGATTTGTACATGCTGTATTGTATTTAAAAGAAACATTCTTTTGTAAAACGTGTCACGATGAACCTCCAATGCCAGTGCTATGTTTAGCATGTCCATGTGTATGGTGAAAGCATGTCTGTGACATGAAAACTAAGAGGCACCAATTGTGTCAGAATCAGAAGTGAATACACTCAACTAGAAATACGAATGAGTGTTTATTATGAATTGATAAGATTGTTTGTCTTTGTCTTAACTTTGTCACACTTAGTTGTCACATGATAAACTGCGCCCAAAATTTCTTGTACTTGCAGTACTAATTTCATCAAATTCACGTGGATCAAACCAGTTAAGGAAACCGATTTTCTCACTTCCATAGCTTCCATAGGGATCTAAAAAATATTAGGCGGCATGGCAGCATGCATTCCGAAATTTCGGAATCTCGAAACTCCGGAATCTCGGACAGATTTTTCCGATTTTTCAACTCCGGAATTGAGAAACTCAATATCGTAATTCCGATATTCATAATTACTTAGCAATTTTATATTCGGCTATTTGTTATATATTACATATCCATTAAAGGACATACAGTTTCAAATATTTCCAGTTTTGAAATAAGCTTATGAAATTAATCTCTTATGACTCAAAGTTGTATGAAATCAAATAAGCCTATCGAAATCATCTGCTGGACATAAACATCTCCCAAGTTGCGCGAAAAGACTGAATTCTCCTCCTTCCGTATCCAGTACAACTCAGCTACTTTCTTCAGGTTGTTTGTTCAGTTATCTAGATGGTCATACGCTGCGTGTTTTACGGCCTTCTTTAAAGGATCGTCTGCTCCAACGGCCATCGGTTTTTCAACAGCTATGAGTCTATAACCCAGCCCACTATCACTTCAGCTTGCTGATTTTGCGAGCTATGTCGTTACTGCCGGTATTTTCCAGATAATCTCATTGCGGCTCTTTTTATTCATAGAATATACAATCATAGTTCGCTGAGTGACTTGTGGACTAGTCCAACTGATACTGTCCACGGCTCAGCATCGTAGGATACGACAGACAGGACGTACTGGTTGAAGACTTTTGTTTTCAGTCTTTGCGGTAGAGGCGACAAAGAGATTCGACGAAGGTTGTTAAATTCAGGCTCCTTTCTCGATGTGTCTACCAAGCTGAATAATCTGATTTTAGTGCCCTGACATATTCCTACACATCTTCGAGTGATTTCTCTTCGACAAAAACCTCTCTTCGTTGTCGAAGAGAGGTTTTTCTAAGCCGACCTCGGCAGGACATGCGTATTGAACCTTCTTGACAAGATTCATGCCGAGACCGACAAGCCGAGAGGCTTAATTTAGGCTATACAGCATTTTGGTTAGTTATTCCAAAGACTGCCGTTACAACGAAGACATCGGCAAGCGGAGTTGTGAAATGTTCTCGCCGTTTACGTTGATACCCTTTCCAGTCTAGTCCAGTGTGTTGTAAAAAAGCTCCATGCCTTCGGTGTAGTGTAGTGCCTTGATGAATGGCGGAATAAAACAAACGAGATAGTTTCAAAACCAGACTCATGCTTGCATTCCTAAAAGGAGTTCAGTGGTAATACCGTCATCATCATCACCCGAGGGTTTTTGTTCTTAATCTGCACAAGGGTCGCACTAATATCGCACTGGTCAACCTTCAGGAGATTCTCGATGTGGCGCGTGAATGTTGCTAGAAACCGATGGTCTTGCTGTTCTCACAGGAATCTTTCAACTTCATCGAGCATCTCAATCTTAGAAGGGTCAATATTTTTATCCGAGGCTATAAGTTTGATAAGATGGGTTCTTTTTACCTTTTCTAAATCTCATAGCACAAAAAAGTACTTAAGATAAAAAGGTAAAAAACTAGCTTCTGCTTCTTCTATTTCGTTTCTTGTTGAAAATGGGTTCTTGGGATCTAGATTATCAGTATGCTGCTTCTAATAGAGATTCTCAGTCAGTTGCAAATGTAGCCTGACGCTGAAAAAACTCTTTCTAGAGCTGACGTGGATTTGGTGATTTAACATGACATGGCCATCTTACTTTAAATAAAGTTGAATCGAAAATTTGAATTTCCGAAACAATAAAGAATCGAAATCAAACTAACTGTTGAATAAATTACCAATTCCGAAACTAGTTCCGGAATTCCGGAGTTCAGTTCCCAACATCGGAAATCAGTTCCGGAGTTGAAAACCTTTCAATATTGCATGCCCTAGAATGCAAACCAATTTAATTAAGAAATTGTACTAGGAGACATACCTACCTACGTGTTGATAAATTCTTTCAACGACTTTTGTGATACTCTTAGTTAGGTATCCCCTTTTCTTATAATTTCTATGGATTCCACACAGCAATATATAACAATAGCTTTATTATGTTTGGGACGTTAAATAGAACAATAGTTCTCTAGACTTCATATACATAATTACAAGTGTGGAGCGATTGAACTTTTCGCCGCGGTTCTCGGGCTCACGGCTGCGGCTGCGACCGACTCATTCCGCCATTGTTTCGCTCTCAATGACAACACTTCCAAAATATCCGCTAAACAAAAGCCTAGCGCGCACCGACGCTATTCATCAGACATTTCATTTTCTGTTTGAAAGGCACTTATACACAATGAGTCGTGAATAATCTATCTACAATAGCCGTTGGGAAAGAAATTATTCATACTGAATCGCCATTCAGGGAAATAGACTTCAGACGAAACTATTATAATAAAAGTCGATTATTATGATTCGTTACATTCATGCAAACGTCTCGGCATGGCAATTAGCCGTAGCGAGTCTGATTAAGATGCAGTCAAATAGATTTAACGTGCGGGCTTAGTGAGAGACGGGCACGAAGCACGGAGCGAGCGGCAAATCGTCCATTACGACGGCACGCACACGGCCCCGGATTCTTGTGAGAACGTACCTACTCCATTATCCGACATCACAGCGAGCGACGGCGTTAAATTAGCATGCACGTAATAAACACGAAATAAACATCGAGACTAATGGATGATTGGGGCGGCACGCTCGACGCCGCCCCGGCCGCACCACCTGCGCCCCGGCGGCCCCGGCGGCCCCGGCCGCACCGCCTGCGCCCCGGCGGCCCGGCCGCACCGCCGGCCGGCCGGCCCTGGACGCATGGCCGCGCCGCGCCGAGCCGAATTAAAGCTATACTTATTTATTTTATCTTCGCAGGGACGATAAAAAGTTTATTGTTACTTTTTATGGCTATGATATTGTGTCCGCTCAGATTCGTGCGTCGTCGCCGTTATCTCGCGCAGGGTAAAACTACATGCAGTCGTATTTAGCTATAATACCTAGTAATTAAATATAATATTTTAATGGTGCTGGATTGTGTGCCACATTCTTTTCGTGGTTTTATGATCGCACAACGTAGGTACCTACATCGAGACCTAAAAGTAACTATCGCTTTATTACCCACGAAGTTTATTTGCGTACCGGGTATTTATTAGCTCTAGCCCGTTCAATTTACTGCTGTGCCATTAGGCAATTCAGACAACTATCTTATTGATAAGCATAAAAGCTTTTAAAGTAGGTAATACGTGCACAAAGTAATCTCATATTATTATATTGCTGGCAGTAACAGTAATCGCCAAGATTCGCTCTGTAGCGAGACGTTTAAGATAAGAGCACTCGTTATAACGATCGCGAGTTACCTATAACGAGCTCTTTCGTCACGGTCTGACAATGGCGCCGCGACTCGCGATCACAATCATCAGAACAGCTCGTAATTAGCGGCTTCCTCGAAGCGCAGTACTGCCAGTAGTCACAGTTAAACGTCGCCGCGAGAACTCACTTTGGGTGAAATTCTATTCCCGAAATGCGAGTATAATTTATCGTAGGTATTATCTCTCGTAAAACGAAAACCCAATTTATGTACGTCCGCCACCCGCCGTCATAAAACATAATATTATCGACATCGGCCCCCTCCCTAGGCGATCACGAAACTAAGCAAGCATCGCGGCCATTTTAAGCACCGAACTTGACAGGCGGGTGTCGCTGTGCGTCCTGCTCACACTCCCGCGCTAGTTCTGAAGAGTGAGCGGAACAGCATTGGGAGCAGAACTCTTTCATGTGCCCGCTCCGGAACAAGGAGCGTTCTGCACGATCTCATGTCTCATGCTATTTTATTTTATAAATATACTACGCAACGAAAACGCGCTTCGTTTAAAATCTGAATACTGTTACCTACTTAAAACATTTACAATTTTACTGATGAAGATAAACGGTGTTATAGCATGATACAATGCAGGTGATTTGAAAAAATCAAGACGAGGGTACAATCAACGATGTCTGTCTGTGTTAACATATATTTCGTTGGGTACAATAAAATAATTTCAGGTGTAAATCACATCGCGTTTTGATAGTAAACAGTGCGTTGCATGGTAACTATATAATGCACCCAGCGTGTCAGCGTCGCGACCCACTGCCAGCGCTGCCATCAGCTGATTGGAGCGCGGCGCGGGGGCTGGGGTGGGGGGGCACACCCGCTCACAGCTGACAGCGGCCGTGATAACCCGCCGCCGCCGCGGCGCGACACTACGCTTCACGTAAAATTACAGGAGAGGCTTCAAGTACCTTTTTTTTTTGTTTTTTTTTTTTTGCCGTGGGGAAATCCTCATGGACGCACTCCGCCCGGGGTAGGCGGAGCCAGTGTCGGACTCTTACCGACTAAAACCACCACGGTGTTCCTTCAACTACCTTAGCCGGGGGCGTGGGAACCCGTGAGTATTCACACAACCACCCCCGACAGGTCCTGGCCCGCCACAAGCAGGCGAGCCCCTTCTCCCCGTGTAGCCTAACGTCGGCCGCACCCTCCTAGGTGGCGCACACGGAACACTGCACGCCACTTCACCTCATGGGCCTTTACCAGCCGCGCCAACTACGCCGGCTGTGCCAGCTACGCCAGCTGCTGGTCGGGCAGCAGACTACCCCGAGTCTGCTGCTCGCAGGCCCTACCTCCCGTAATTTTTTATAGAGGTTTTCTTCCTCGCGGTCCGGGCGGTGAAGCCAAGACCCTCGGTCCCAAGAGGCGCGAGAACACTACTCAGCGGGCACTCCTGGGGTTACGAGATCGACGGGGCCTGCCCAGTGGCAGGGTGAGTGCACACCGGGCCCGCCCCTGCTCCTCCACTGTGCCCTCTGCTGATATCAGAGGGACACGTGGAGCAACTCCCTACTGGCCCAGAACGGGCCCCTCCCGTGCCAGAATATTCGCCACAGGCAATAAAATCCCCCGAAGGTTAATCCTTCGGCAGGATTCTTCGGCTCGCTCCGCTCTGTCGGCGTCGTCGTCGCTCCGACTCTCCACATTTACTATTCAAATATTACACTCCACTCAAATTGTTATACAATTTTATAAAATTTTACGGATTATTAAAATCTACTGCCGCCCGACGGCCGGCGGCATCAGGATGAAATTAATGGTAGGCGTTCGCAGTGAGTTACGACACCAATTTGAACAATACGATACGGATACGAATAGTATCTACTTACGTACTTACTTATGTAGGAGACAGACATTTTTAATGCATAAAAATAATTGCAAATGTTAACTAAGGTGTCATCGTTTCGGAGATGAGATCACGAGTCACGAGTTGCGGATCACATTATGAATAGGTGCGTTCACTAAAAGCTAAAGTGGTGTTGTTGTTTGTTGTGCAAGCTTGCTCGACGCTGTCACTGATGAACGCTAAGTAGGTATTCGAAGCTAAAATAAACAACACTTCATTGAAAGTGTTAATTAATATAACATCAACGAACCTCCGCTCACCACCACCACTAGGGTTGCCAACTGTTTTTCGGGAAAACATAGTTTTTTTTAGGTTTTTTTGCGAAAACAGGATGACCATTAAAAGGGTTTTAGGTGTTTTAATTTTTTTCTCAAAATGTAACTTAGTTAAGATTAAGGCTTCTAAAGTAAGTTGCAATTATTATAAACTTTGCTGAGTGGTGTTGATGGATTACTAAAAATTTAAACCAACATACGGCTTAAACTCTCCTCTCGTAATAATGTGTAGTGATTTAAATTCATTCACGAAGTCTGTTCAAGAAGCTGAAATAAACCACGACTAGAATAAAATTTAGATCAATAATATTGAATTCCTCGAGTATCAAGAAATCACCCTAAATTAAAGTATTTTGTAGAAATATAAATATAAATAAATATATAAATATCTTTGGGACATTTTTACACAGCACCATCTAGTCCCAAACTAAGCAGAGCTTGTGGTATGGGTACTAGACAATGGATATAATACGTATATACTTTTTTTTTTGTAAATACATACTTATAATACATAAGCAACACACCCAGACCAACACAAACACTTATGTTCATCACACAAATCTTTGTGTCCTGTGGGAATCGAACCCACGACCTCGTTATCAGCAGTCCGACACTCGAACCACTAGACCACAGAGGTCGTCATATATATAAAAAAATTGTGTGTTTGGTTTTTACCTTTAGGAGTATGTATTAGTTTTTAATTAACATTAAGTCGTCTTGGTTAGCCAATGTTGTGTTTACCCGTAATTGGCGTTCATACATACGTATAAGGACAATACTGTACTGTTTTATTTGGTAATAGTGATAATATGTATGCTGTGGGCGAACCTTATGCAATAAATAAATAAATAAGTAGTAGGACAGGGTAATAAATGCACTTAGGGTTCTTAAAGAGTTCTATGGAAACCTGAAGCTGCATGAAGTGACTAAAACTGGAAAATAAGAACACATTGTACCTTCCAGCGAAATATACTTAGTATTTTTGCGTACTACATCATTCTTCAACAGTATACAGGCTGATTTGTAATTCGACCTATTCCATGAAAGGGGTTATACTAGAGCTCATTTACAACAAAAAATATCCCGTGAACAAGGGGGCGCCAGTCATTTGTTTTCGAGTTATAGCAGTTTTAAGATTTTATTGATATTTTCCAAATATTTTCTGTCTTCGGATGGAAAAATGGTAATTGTAAAAAAAAAAAACTACTCTGGGCACTCGTTTGACACTTTCCTGAAAGCTGATGAATGCGCAATTGTTATTATGCTAAATTAATGGCCAACATTTTCATAACCTCGGAAATTAATGTTCATAAATCACAAGTTATAAAACAAAATCATCTAAGTACCATTGCATAGAATTATTGAAAAGAATGTATGACTTTTGGCGTAAAAATTACAGAAATGACATTCTCATTTTATATGCTATCCAAAATGGTATAGATGTGAGATGTGGTCAAGTTTCGCAAAGAATAGGAAAAAAAATGCAATAATAGCAGAATGGGGAGCACTTTGCTTTCAAAATTTTTTTCTTGTTCGAGACGAGTTTAGTTATACCGTTATGTAATTTAGGTTGTATGTATCTCTGGGACATGTTTTGGTCGACTAGAGATGAATTGAGATGATTGTAGTCCATAAAAAACCAATAAGTGGGATCGGGAGACAGGAGTTCCTGCTTAGAAATAAAGGCACTAAGATTGCAACAGTCTCGTCACCTGATCAGGATTAGGTGGCTGGTAGTCCGGGCTACCACTACCACCTACCACTACCATCACCTCCTCCTTTTTTGAAGTCGGTTAATAACGTGACTCGCTTCTGGGCTCTGCGCTGTGGCATTTCATGTTCTCTACCTATTTATAATTGATAGCGGCGCATCTTAACTGATATTTAATGGTATATCATAAGCGAACGATGTTGGCCATTAGCTCCTTACAATGCAACATCTCAGCTAATTGCTAGCTATGCGCATGAGCCAGCGCATGTTATGGATTCCGATTTCCGAGTTGTTGCAAACATGGTGTCGCATCCGCACAAAAAGTATCGTAAGTACCCACACACTTCTATACCAACATACACATGTGTGTGTGTAACCTGTGTGTTGATACACGTTTTTCTTTTGTTCGGTGTATGTAGTGCGCAGGCGCGGCGACATCTCGTGAACCGCGCGTGTTTGTAAACGCGCGACGGAAGCAGCGCGATAACGCGAATTACCAAAACTCGCCCAAACTTACCTTTTATCAAAGAAGTGCGAACCTTTTCATAACGTTACACCGTACAGGGTTTCATGCGCATTGTGTGATAGCTTTGAAATACCTTTCCTTTGTGTCGTAACTCAAAGACGCCCCATTGTGTCGGGGATGTTACTCAGAGTCGCGAATTCAGGGACCTAAACAAAAAGGCTTTCTTATGAGAATTTTCTTTTATGATTCTTTCAAGTTGTTAACGTGGAGGTAAACTACAGACAACGTTTTGTTTCTTGCAGTACCTACTTACCTATATTCATTCTCAAAAATAACAGAGAAAAAGAGATTAATAAAACTGCATGCAACTTTCTCGATACTGGCAGGCAGTAGATATACATGTTGAAATGTTAATGGCTTCTTTCCAGAAAAGGGGTCATTGTTCTCATCATTATGAACAACTTTTACTATGGCACCAACCCTGAAACCACGAATAAAAAATCAGGTGGTTCCTACATTTTATCGATTTATGTGAACACAAATGTAGGGACCAACTGATTTTTGTTGCGCGATGTCAGGGTTTTTTTTTATATAGTATAGGATGGCGAAACGAGCTAAAGGCCCACCTGATGTTAAGTGGTTGCCTTTGCCCATGAAAACTTCAATACCACCTAGGCTGTTGCCTAAATGGTACCGCAAGTTGGTTCGCCAAACTGAGACATCCAGATGGAAAGTCTCATGTGATTGTAATTTCACCGGTACCCGCACCCTTCAGACCGAAACACAGCAATGCAAGCATCACTATTTGGCGGAGAAGTAGGCACGGTAGTAGTACTTCCCCGGACGAGCTCTTTCACAAAGGAGCTCTACTACTAGTAACCCATTTGGTTGGTCCCATAGTAAAAGTTGTTCATAATAATGAGTATAATGACCCCTTTTCAGGAAAGAAGCCATTAAAATTTCAGTATTTAGACTACATTTTAAATGATAATGATTGAGAAGCGCTGCGTGGTTTTGCATCATTGAGACCATGTTTCAACTTCACGTCGATTACCGGAGCTACACCATATACGTGGGACACTCAGAAAGTTTTGCGAAACTAAAAAAAATTGTTCTATACGTACATATATTTTTATCAAATCTTTTCAAAGTACTTTCCACCAGCCTCTATACAAAGATTCATGCGCCTAAACCAGTTTTCAAAACACTTTTTCCAGTCCGCCGCAGACACCTCGTTTACAGCCTGCTCGAACGCAGCCAGCGCATCTTCCGGCGACGAAAATTGTATCCCTTTGAGCTGATTTTTTATTTTTGGGAATAAAAAGAAGTCACACGGTGCTAGATCAGGGCTGTAAGGAGGGTGACCCAGGAGTTTGACTGGCGTGCTGTCCAGGAAGTCCCTCGTTTTGAGTGCGGTGTGCGCAGGTGCATTGTCGTGGTGGAGCAGTAGCCCGCGGAGCCCTGTGTTTGGTCGCTTGTTGCTTATAACAGAGAAAACTTCTGGCAAACATTTGGTAGTATACCATTCGGCATTAATGCTTCTTTGATCCCGTAAGGGAATTGATACCAAGTGGCCAGTCAAATTAAAAAAGCTAGCGATCAAAATCTTACCCCCGCTTCTAGATCGCTTCACTTTGGTAGGCGTTGGCTCATTTTGAAACACCCAAACAGTCGACTGGCGCTTGGTTTCTGGGTCGTATTGATAAATCCAGGACTCATCACCTGTAACGATGTCGTAAACACGCCGAGACGAGCCTGCTTCAAATTTGTTAAGCATATCACGGCACCATTCCACCCGGGCCTGCTTCTGAGCATCGGTGAGGTTGTGCGGCACCCAGCGTGATACTATCCTCCTCACGCGAAGATGGCTGTGTAGAATCTCGTGAACGCTTCCCGATCCAATCTTCAATATGTGTTGAATCTCCTGATATGTAATTCGCCTATTGTCTTGGATTAAATTTTTCACTGCTAGCACGTTTACTTCGGTAACAGCCGTCAAAGGGCGACCGCTTCTTTCGTCATCCCCCAAAGTTGGTCGACCGCGCTTGAATTCGTTATACCAACGATACACGGTTGCCTTGGAAGGGCCTTCATCCATGAATGCCATTTGAAGTCTATCGTACGATTCATCCGGTTTCAGGCGACACTTGAAATCGTATAAAATCATAGCTCTAAAATGTTCCCGGCGCAGATCCATATTTCAGTGAGACACAATACTTTGAATTAACTCGCAAAAAATGTGGAGGGAAATTTTGAAATTGGAACTTACTTATTTTTACTTATAAATAATCATATTTTCGAAAAACATTATAACTGGCCAGTCTCCCATATATAAAAACTTTTTTTCGCAATACTTTCTGAGGGGCCTGGTATTCTATGGCTACACCGCACAGCATCGCAATATGCGTGTACCCGTGTACGATACTTAAGCAGTTACTAGGTATTCAACCGTGTTCACAAGCATAACATTACCTACTTACTACATTATTGGGATCTGGGAGCATCATAACACGAGTCTGTAGCGGTAGCTCAACTAATGAAGATAATAATATCGGTTTATTGGAAGCCAATCAATTTAATAATGAGGGGAAAGATAATGCCCGCCGTGTAATGTGGGTCCTTAACATTCTCGATACATTCACTTCACTTTCCTGTTCTACATTTAGGATATAACCTCGAAACTGGTTCCGCTCATTAGTAGACCGCCAGCAGAACGCGCAATTACCGCGGAAACTTCTTATAGCTTGAAGTAACTAGGTACTTAAATTAAGCACCCGTTCTCGTACACACTTAATGCTCATTACGCAATGTCGCGAACGAGATCCAATTAAGTAAGCATTGACTTGTTATTTGAAAGTAATACGCTTTCGATATTTAATTATTTAAAAGTCATGCGCAGGTATTTAACAGCATTATAGAATATTGTGAAATCACGTTCACGGACTGAACTGTAAATAAAACGATTAAAAACGCATTACCTAATGGCGTCAACTGAGAACGGTCGGGAAAGTGTCGCTGCGAGCTGTTTCTATGCAAACTACTGAATATTTTTGCACATAATTTAGCTGTTCCAATAAACCAATCGTGTATTTTATTCTTCATATTAAATAAAATAAATAAATAAATATCTTTAGGACATTTTTACACAGCACCATCTAGTCCCAAACTAAGCAGAGCTTGTGCTATGGGTACTAGACAATGGAAAAAATACTTATATACTTTTTTTTGTTGTAAATACATACTTATAATACATAAGCAACACCCAGACCAACACAAACACTTATTGTACATCACACATATATTTGTGTCCTGTGGGAATCGAACCCACGACCCCGTGATCAGCAGTCCGACACTCGAACCACTAGACCACAGAGGTCGTCAAAAAAAATACAATAAAAAAAAAAAAAAAAATTACAATCAAGTAATCCAGACTCTAGGTTTATAAAACACATGTGAAAGTCACCTGAACTAGTGCAGTATTTTAGGGTTCGGTATCCGAAGGGTGCCAAACGAAACCCTATTACTCTCGCTACGCCGTCTGTCCGTCCGTCCTTCCGTCGGTCTGTCACAGGGCTGTTTCTTTTTAACTGTAATAGGTAGACGGTTGAAATTTTCTTAAAATATGTGTTGCGATGTTTGGGGTGAGGGCCTGGAGATCCGTCACACAGGGTATCCTAGCATGGACTCCAGTCTCTCACAAAGGATCGTTACATAATATTAGTGTATATCATTATTAATTAACCTAATTTATAATATTGTGGCGAGAAATAAATCATTCATTCATTCATTCATTTGCATATTGTCAATCCAATCTACCAATTGTGAACCATTGTGAAGTGAAATAAAATTATGAATTATGATGACCCCTATTACGACAAATACTCTCCCAAGAGGGTCCCCAATCCCCATACAAGAATCCTCGAAATTATGCATTTTTTCATCGTTTTTGTTCCTGCTCTATCTTCAAAACGGTAATACAGACCAGCGTCAAACTTGGTCTGATTATAGTGCATACTATGTACTTTAGCAGCAAATACTAAAGAGATGGCAAACATAGACGTATGTGGTGGTACCTGCGTAAGAAAGAGATGCAAAAATTCATATTTCGCACATGGTGCGTTGATGTCTTTTGATGAACTCTCGTAAATTAAATCAGTTTCTATTGGTTATCAGGTCGATGGGTTGTACGGAACCCTTACTGCGTGAGTTCGACTCGCGCTTGGCTAGTTTTTGAAGCTCTTTGGGAGCAAAATTTTTCTTATCATCTCATGATTTGTTGATTCTGCAAACCTAACTGACTCGTCCTAAGACACTACTCTTTACTCCTTATCCGAGGGGTATATTCACGCCACACTGTTGGGAGTGTGAACAGAATAGTTTACGGAGCGTTAGTCAGCTCTCGGCTCGTCTATATTTATTAACACATTTCCAATGCATTCGCTCGCGGATGTGTTAGTCTCAACACTCGTGTGAAGTGCTCGCTACGAGCTACGAGCGATGAGTAATATTAGTTGAGAGAAGTCCACGCTGTTTACTGCGGGCCGGCCAGGATGGAGGCTTTATTGATTCTGATTGTCAGTTATAAATGTTCTCTAGTCGCTAGTGGAGTGGGGAGTGATAGAGACTGTGCAAGTACGTCCTGAACTCGTGACTAGTTTATGTTTACACACTGACGTTTTTAGTTTTAAGTTACTGTATACAGCTACATACATTATGTACATGTTTTAGATCACGACTACGCGGCTGGGACAGAAGTCGAAGTTCTGATTTTATTAGCAACCGTACTTATTCTGTGGTTAACGGCGACATCGTGCCCACGCCCCCACGCCCACGCCTACGCCTTCAAGAAATAACACCGTTAAAATTACATATTATACTTTAATGAGATTGAATGGCACGTTCCATTCTAGGTAGTAATTAAAAAGAAAAACCAGTTAGCTACCGGTTCATTTTTAATTTAAACGACAACTTCGTTCTGCTGCTAGGCGACTGGTTAGTGTCAGAATAATTAATATACGTAGTCTGTTTCTAGTCCAGGCGGGAACACGGACGACGACCTCTGAACGTACCATAGGGGCTTCATTGCAAAACGTAATGACAACGACTACGTGACACACAGCGACTCACCACACCACGCACTAAGGCCCGTATTCCAGAACGATATTCAAGCATTGATCACTGTTTAAAACTAGTTTTGAGTTGAGCTTTGATTTTAGAACGTCCCTCAAGCAGAGATTTGTTGATCACAGTTCAGCTGAGTTTAGTTTCGTTTTATATTGTCACCTGTTTCGGTATTTGGGCAGAGATTTGATCAGTATAATCACTCAAGCGTGGTCCAGACTACGCTTGAGTAGAGATTTCTGTTATATTTCAGGTCAAATTCGTGTGTTATGTTGTTGAATTAAAGTTTATAATTACCGTTCTGGAATAAGACCGATACTCAAGTAACAATTCTATCCTTAAGTAGCGATCAGGTGATTGGAGTTTAAACTGTACTTGAGGAAGCTTCTGTAATACGGGCCTAATAAAACGGGCGATAAACTTCAAAACATATTGGTACGAATTATTTTATTATTTTTTACGCCTTTACGCATGCGAAGCGAAATTTTAAATTGTGGAAAAAAAAATCACACCAAGGCACCAAGCTACCGTGAACACTGCTCGTGATATAAATAGCACTGGCGTACTGAGCCAGGAGTACGGCGAATGGAGTCCCACATGGGACTCTCTGCCAACTAAGTCCGGTTAAGCAGAAATGGGACTTCGGTCCCACCTGCGAGAGCCCAATCGAAAAAAAAAAAAAAAAAAAAAAGAGCCAGGAGTCGCAGGTTCGAATCCTGCTCGTGAGCGAATTTTTCTTTCCACAATTTAAATCTTTATATTGGAACGATCTAATCTAAAATCTAATAACTTTAAGACGGCAAATGGATCTACTCTAACATGTAACAACAACCCTTGCGCACAGTTTGCAATCTTTTCATGTGATCTATCTTTGTGAGGACTTATCGCATATTTTAAATTGGCCTCTATATATAGATACATAGAGTTATTAAACTTTCGCGAATTTCACTCATATTGAACTAAGTTTACGGGACTTGTCGCGCACAATTAAATCAAAATATAACAAACATTTTGACTAACCTCGACGTTTCGGTCAAGTTGCATTGGCCGTGGTCACGAGCAGACTGAAGTATGTGGGTGTCATCGTCTTGAGCGGCGGGTGTTTTCTCGAACTACCCGCGGTTGGTTTTTCGTAACGTCGCTGTCCGTAACAAGATATGCTGAATCACGACACACAATGCTGACAGTTTCGGCGGACATACATGTAGACATACCACGACGCGAACACTTCTCGATTACCGTATTCCACGAGGAGGACAACCTATATCCATCTTCCCGATTGAAAATTTTATATTTCTTTATCTCAATCGCTTCTCGTACAATTCTGGGATAGTAATGACGATCAGTGGAGAGGATTTTTGGGTCGTGTAGCTCAATCCAATGGTTTGGTCCTGAATCGAGCAAATGTTCGGCTATGGCAGATTTGTCCACTTGACGGCGCCTTACCGCTGTGATGTGCTCCTTCACTCTCTCCGCGATAGTACGCTTTGTCTGTCCAATGTAGGAGCTACCACAGCTGCAGTCAACCTTATATACCCCCGGTGTTTGGAATGGTATCACATCCTTCGCTGTCCTGACCTGATGTGCTACTTTAGATAACGGAATAAATACAGTCTTAATGGAGTAGTTTCTCAGTGCTGTTCCAACTTTATCCGTTATTCCTTTCACATATGGCATAAACACCGGTTGTCGGCTGACATCGAAGCCCGTTTTCCTATGGAATCTACGCCTAGGCTGCCTCCCATTTACTTTATAACCATTGCGTTTTAGTACCTCCTGAACATGCGATAACTCCGATGGTAGGTTTTCAGGGTCACAAAGGTCATAGGCTCGGTCCACCAACGATCTCACAACAGACCGTAATTGGCGGGGATGGTGATGTGACGAAGCATCCAGATACCTGTCCGTATGTGTTGGTTTTCTGTAAACTGAGTGTGCCAAGGATCCATCCAGTTTTACCATCACCTTCACGTCAAGAAAAGCCAAAACCCTGTCCACTTCAACCTCATAAGAGAACTTTATCTTCGGATGAATGGATTCCAGATAAGATTTTAGCTGTTCTACTTCTTGCTGACCACCCTTAAGTATGCAGAAAACGTCATCAACGTACCGCTTCCACAAGCTTACCGCCGATGACTGCAGATCTAATGATGCTTCTAAATGTTCCATCCAGATATTGATATGTTTGTTATATTTTGATTTAATTGTGCGCGACAAGTCCCGTAAACTTAGTTCAATACATAGAGTTGTTTGCACACAATGATATTTAAAAGTAGGGATATGCTACTGAGCTCGCAATCTGAAGACTCGAAAACGTCCTAATTAGGACGTTTTTCTATTAATCCGCGTCAAGTAAGGCGCCGAGCGTGACCGGTCACAAAAAAAATATGCCGTCGTGTGTTTACAAAGAGTATTGTTTTTGTATTTTTATTGGGGGAGGCCTATGTCCAGTAGTGGACGTCTTTCGGCTGAAATGATGATGATATCTAATTTTAAATAACATTGTTTGCAGACCATAAAAATAAAACGAAAGTTATATCAAACACAGTTCACTGTACTAACAACACCAATCAATCTACGTCTTTAAACCTATTGCAGAAATTCGGTAGCTTCTTCCTTCTCATCGTCTACCCCCACTCTCTATATTTTGCACAGCAGCTGACGTAAAAAAAAACCGGCCAAGTGTGAGTCGGACTCACGCAGTAAGGGTTTCGTACCACCCATCGACGTGATACCCCATAGAAACTGATTTAATTTACGAGAATTTATCAAAAGACATCAACGAACGTTCGCGAAATGTGAATTTTTGCTTCTTTATCTTACGTAAGTACCACCACATATGTCTATGTTTGTTTGCTAAACTACATAGTATGCACTATAATCAAACTAAGTTTGACGCTGATATGTATTACCGTTTTGGAGATAGAATAGGAACAAAAACGTTGAAAAAACATCATGTTTTTCGAGGTTTCTTGTATGGGGACCCCCTTTGTTTTTAGACTTTTTTTATTTTAAGTATTTGTCGTGATAGACACCATAGTAACACATATTTTGTGAAAATTTCAACTGGTTATCCATTACCGTTACAAAGATACAGCCCTGTGACAGACAGACGGACGGACGGACAGCATAGCTAGAGTAATAGGGTCCCGTTTGCACCCTTTGGGTACGGAGCCCTAAAAAGCTACCTAGTAGCAGTATATTCTTTGCTATTAGTACCTAATTTCAATGTTTTAAGAATCCAATTTCGTCGATACTGAACTGTCGTCTCGTTATACGTTCCTTTACGACAAAATAATTTTTATGTTAAATAAATCGTAGTTTTATTTCACTTCGCATGCTTAAAATAATAAAATAAATCGTAGTTGTTATAAAGTGCCCAGCCCAGCAGTGTGGCGCGTTTATGTCTTTTGTTCGCAAATGCTTCCCGCGCGGCGCGAGGTGACGTAACGAGGGACCGCGCGGTCATATTATTTGTATCAAATTGTAATCATAACACGCGGTTACGAGGCTCCGTATGTTTTTGGTCAGTTTGTAAATTAGGTACATAGTTCATAGATAGCGTCCGACTGCGTGTTATGATTTGATACTTACACATATTATAGGTTACTACAGAGTCTACAGACAAATCCATACGTCTTGGTAAATTTTTTTTTACACGCAGTCGGATTTATTTTATTAACTTTTTATTATGTTATTCTCTGCGTTGTCGCTGTTACATTATATGTATACGCTGTTGTTATGGTAATAATAACAATAAATAATGAAAATTTAATCCGCCACCAATGCGAAAATTTGTACAAGTCATTGATTAAATAAATTAAAAAATAAGACGAAATAATATAAATTCTTTCGTTTTAATAACGGACAAAGTTAAACTGTGTTTATACAAACCCCTAATAAAACCGTTCTATACTATAATAATTTCCTGAGAAATCTTCATCTATATCTGGCGACCCTGGATACTAATTGCTTTGTTAGACCACAGTTTAACAAGTAAAACTGTGGTTAGACTGTACCTATAGATGTCTGTTGTGATAATTGCCGATTTTTGTTATTGAGACAATGTTTACATCGATCGAGAGATGGAATAAATCTCTAATATAATCAAATTTCAGGTAGATATACGCGGTCCACATTTTCGGGCGCGAACCCGTGAATACGATATGAAATGCGTTTTTCAACAAAAAAAAAAAAAATATGATTGTACTGAGAGGTTAGAGCAATGTACCACATTCCCGCAGGTTCGCGCCCCCGAATGTAGAGCGGGCAGATAAAATAAAGAGCGATCCGTATCGTTTCAGATTTCACGATTCGATGCTAGCATAATCTTTTGAAGATATAAATTGTAGAAAGAAAAGATTGTTCACGAGCAGGACTCGAACCTGCGACTCCTGGCTCAGTACGCCAGTGCTTTAGCCACAGAGCACTAAGCTTCCGTGAACACTGCTCGTCGTGTCGAATTTTTCTTTCCACAATTTATATCTTTAGATTTCGCTTCGCATGCGTAAATGCCTTAAAATGATAAAAAAATATAATATTTTGAGTCATTGTTAGTTTTTCCGCCTGCCCCAATTCAGACAAAAAAGTAACTAATTTTGTGAGATAAGTTTTCATCGATTCGCATCTTTATTGCTTTAAGATACGGTTGTTAGATTACCACGACCACATGTATTACTGTTAGCCATTACGAACTAAAGTCTGACTCATAAAAAATGCGCGAGAACCATCACACATCACACATCACACATCACACATCACACGCCTGTACCTAAATGATTTTAATTGGAATACCTACGCTGGCCAATAATAGCGGTAGACTTGCCTACTCCGACACCGCATAGGTGATATTAAATTATTATTAATATAAAACAAATTGTACACCGCGACCCAATTATCCCGTCCCAACCACTAAGTATGTAATACATATAGCACAAACATTTATAATAAGATATTTTCCATGCGTAGCGTATTATTTATAACGTTAATTAACACCGAGATAATTATAAATTTAGTGAAATACAATAACATGTTGTTTTCAACGTGTTTCGGCGTGTTTCGGCGTGTTTTGTAATCAATTTATACGTTCCGGTAAACAGACACAGTACTAACGACTTGTGAATCGTGCCTGAATGTATTATTCATGTGATAATCATAATGTGGTTTCAAATAAACATCAAAACTGTTGTTTGGAGGATAATTAAGACGCCCACGCTCCAGCAGCGCGTGTCGCCTTACATAGATACTGCATTCTTGGTCGCGACAACTCAATTCAAGTGTAGTTTCTTCAACGCAATTTGTGTCACAGTAGCCAAAGCTCGCGCTTGACGAGGCTCTACGGTGCGCCCACGGAGACTGACACACAGAATACATTTCGTCACATATGCAAAACTAGATAGTTTAGGATAGTATTATATTATCTGTGGTTTAGGTAGGTTTAGGTAGAGATATCCCTAACTTCATCATCATCATCATTTCAACCAAAAGACATCCACTGCTGGACATAGGCCTCCCTCAAAGGGGGGGTTATGCCATAATCGCCACGCTTGGCAGGCATGTTGGCGATCGCAGTTTGTGGTAAATACTCAAAGAACGCTGCTGCCCATACTCTGGTGAATCCCTTACGGCCAAAATTAATATTCAATCTATCCACGATTTACCCAACTAGAGATAGAAATTTGACATATTTTGTATGGAGCTTATGTCACATTCCTATCTCTAGTAGGGTAAATAGTGGATAGATTGGATATTAATTTTGACTGTTAGTCGCCTAACTTACTTGCCTATTATTACAAAGTGTATCCCATAAGCCGACAATTCACTTATTAACTAGTACATGTCCAAACTAAGTTCTTCTTTAATGAGTGTTGTCGTGATTCTGAAATAAATAATTATAAAACTGAAAACCTTGCTACGTTTTGGAAAACACAAATAGCGAGGCGAGGCTGAGCGAGGCCGCGGAGACATTATCTGTGGTGCGCACGGGGACAGCATCCGCCTAGTACACACGGATACACATCAAGCTATACATTTCCAGTATAAGCTGACCTCTCAATTTACGGAAAGACTATACATGCGACGTCAGCTTATGCTGGAAATGTATAGCTTATATGTAGCCGTGTCCGATCCGCTTGGTTAATCAATGCATTGCATCGCCGACTCGCCGTCAGCCGTGGACCTCCTCTTTACCTAATTCTATTGCTCTTTTTTAAACTTCTTATAGTTATTTTATTTTATTATTTTCAACGCATGCGAAGCGAAATCTAACGATTTAAATTATGGAAAGAAAAAATCGCTCACGAGCCGGATTCGAACCTGGAGTCGCAGGTTCGAATCCTGCTCGTGAGCGATTTTTTTCTCTGGCTTCATATAGTTTTTACTAGGTTTTTACTTAGAACTGATATTCTTTATTCAAGAGTTTTGTGGTTCAGTGACTCTTTTTTCAGTAAGTATTTAGGGTTCGGTACCCAAAAGGTGCCAACGGGTCTGCCCGCCCGTCCGTCTGGTTGTCACAGGACTGTAACATTTTAACCGTAAGGCAGCTAAGTTGATTTTTTCGCAGTCGGAGGCTACATATGTTTTTGGTCATGAATTATATAATAGTTCATAGGTAGCCTCCGCCTGCGTGTTGATAAGTCTTGTTTATATCTTTTCTGTTATTTTTAGACGCAGTCGGGTTTTTTGTTTTTGTTAATTAATTTTTTTATTTGAATTTTTTTAGTTTTGTCATGTTTTTTTTTTTTTGAAAAGTCAAATTCATTTTTAACGTTGAATATTTTGTTGTTTTTTAGCATTTCTCATTCCTAATTACATTTAAACATATAAGTTGTATATATTTTCGTAAACCATTTATAAAACCCTTTATTTTGATACCCCACTCGATAGGTTTTGAGCAAAAAAAAATTTTTGAAGTCACATAAAATGGCTCCAAAAAGCGGCCATTTTGATTTTTATAATTTTGATATACCCAGTGTCACTCTCACAATTAAGACGAATCCAACGACACCTCTCAAGCTAAGATCCATCAAGCCGTTTAGGCTACAGAGCGTGCCAAAGAAATATACATACATACATACATACATACACTCGAAAAACATAACCCTCCTTCTGGCGCAGTCGGGTAAAAATAAGGCAAACATAGACATATGTGGTGGTTGATTATACCTGTGTAGCAAAAATGCGAACACCTACCCACGGATGATATAATATTGCTATGTATACTAGTAATCATATTTCACCAACGACACCAGCAGTGCAGCAGCAAGTGCAGCGTTGATGTCTTCTAAGACATCAACGTGCACCTTTGGTAGACAGGTCGAAGGGGGTACGGAACCCTTTCTACGCGAATCCGACTCGCAATTGGCCGGCTTATCACTTTTTCGTGTAAATATCTTTTATTTTTTACACAAATGGCATAGATAAGGTACACACGGCTACACATGAAGCTGTACAAAACCAGTAAAGGCTGACCTCGCGTTGTAAGGAAAACCTATACAATGCGAGGTCAGCTTATACTGGAAATGTAAGCTTGATGTGTAGCCGTGTACGTGTGTACCTACCTACTTGAATTCTTAATTTTATTAGCAAACTGTCTGCAAACATAATTAATTAATTAGTAGGTACATAAATGCATCAACCAACAGGCAAGATGAGCGTTTTGGAACATTCTTCAAAATTAGTAGGTAAGTAGGTATTTATAATTTGGAGATGTTCTCATAGCTAGCTGCGGGGTGCGGGGTGCGGGGTGTCGGGTATCCGCATCGTTATCTTTGCGTGTGCACTGAATACATACTTATATGTGTGTTAATGTCCGTGTGATCGCCTGCGTGTGGCTCGGCTGGCGGCAGCTGTTCCGTCGCGTCGAGTGAAGTCGTCGAGTTGATGGCGGTGGCAGCCATGCCCGGCGCGTGGGAACTATTTATTATGATATTTTTGTACAAACAGTGTTGTTATCATGATGTTCGCCTGAAATACGTGTTATGTTGATAGATACACACGTCAACTGCCAGCGGAGACTATTTGATAAACATTTAGACCATCATTGTAAATGTAGATTGTAGCTACGTTAGCATTTGCTTAGACAATCAAATTGTTTTTCGCTGTTGTTTTGGCCGCGTCTATTTCAGGCTCTGACTCCTACGTAATGTGTTGTAGGTACCTACCTACATTACGAGCATTGTTGACACGTCTCGTAGTGGTGCTTCTGTGAAACTCTTTCCCAATAGCTATACATGTTGAAATTTTAATGGTTTCTTTCCCGAAAAAGAGTCATTGTACTCATCATTATGAACAACTTTTACTATGGGACCAATCCTGAAATCGCGAAAAAAAAATCAGTTGGTCCCTACATTTGTCACTTAAATCGATAAAATGTAAGGACTAACTGATTTTTTTTCGCGATTTCAAGGTTGGTCCCATAGTAAAAGTTGTTCATAATGATGAGTAGAATGACCCCTTTTCGGGAATGAAGCCATTAAAATATCAGCATGTATGATTCGCTCAGACTGATTTTTTTTAAATCTTACATACGTGGGACACTCAGAAAGTTTTGCGAAACTAAAAAAAATTGTTCTATACGTACATATATTTTTATCAAATCTTTTCAAAGTACTTTCCACCAGCCTCTATACATGCGCCTAAACCAGTTTTCAAAACACTTTTTCCAGTCCGCCGCAGACACCTCGTTTACAGCCTGCTCGAACGCAGCCAGCGCATCTTCCGGCGACGAAAATTGTATCCCTTTGAGCTGATTTTTTATTTTTGGGAATAAAAAGAAGTCACACGGTGCTAGATCAGGGCTGTAAGGAGGGTGACCCAGGAGTTTGACTGGCGTGCTGTCCAGGAAGTCCCTCGTTTTGAGTGCGGTGTGCGCAGGTGCATTGTCGTGGTGGAGCAGTAGCCCGCGGAGCCCTGTGTTTGGTCGCTTGTTGCTTATAACAGAGAAAACTTCTGGCAAACATTTGATAGTATACCATTCGGCATTAATGCTTCTTTGATCCCGTAAGGGAATTGATACCAAGTGGCCAGTCAAATTAAAAAAGCTAGCGATCAAAATCTTACCCCCGCTTCTAGATCGCTTCACTTTGGTAGGCGTTGGCTCATTTTGAAACACCCAAACAGTCGACTGGCGCTTGGTTTCTGGGTCGTATTGATAAATCCAGGACTCATCACCTGTAACGATGTCGTAAACACGCCGAGACGAGCCTGCTTCAAATTTGTTAAGCATATCACGGCACCATTCCACCCGGGCCTGCTTCTGAGCATCGGTGAGGTTGTGCGGCACCCAGCGTGATACTATCCTCCTCACGCGAAGATGGCTGTGTAGAATCTCGTGAACGCTTCCCGATCCAATCTTCAATATGTGTTGAATCTCCTGATATGTAATTCGCCTATTGTCTTGGATTAAAATTTTCACTGCTAGCACGTTTTCTTCGGTAACAGCCGTCAAAGGGCGACCGCTTCTTTCGTCATCCCCCAAAGTTGGTCGACCGCGCTTGAATTCGTTATACCAACGATACACGGTTGCCTTGGAAGGGCCTTCATCCATGAATGCCATTTGAAGTCTATCGTACGATTCATCCGGTTTCAGGCGACACTTGAAATCGTATAAAATCATAGCTCTAAAATGTTCCCGGCGCAAATCCATATTTCAGTGAGACACAATACTTTGAATTAACTCGCAAAAAATGTGGAGGGAAATTTTGAAATTGGAACTTACTTATTTTTACTTATAAATAATCATATTTTCGAAAAACATTATAACTGGCCAGTCTCCCATATATAAAAACTTTTTTTCGCAATACTTTCTGAGGGGCCTGGTAATTACTAGGTACCTACTTCTCCAAATAAAGAATCGTCGTTGTAATTAGGGCGATCAACAATAAACGTTGAAGCCACTCGGTCTCCCTGTGTCAGAGGTCGGCCGGGAACCAAACTTATCGTATAATGTGATAAACTGATACCTATACATAATATAAATAAAAAATAATGGCAAAACAAACGTTCAATAACATTTATTTTATTGTCCTAAATAGGCACCTATCTATCTATCTATCTATCTACTTATACCGCTGGTTGTTGTTTAACTGACATAACGGAATCACCTTGTGTACAGGAAGAGGCGGAAACCTTGCTCGGTAGCGATTAAAGTGCAATGCCAGCGTACACAAGTGAGCGGGGGGGCGAGCGTGCGGGGGAGGGGCTGCGCGGGCGCTTCCGCTGCGCCGACTATTGACAAAAACCGTGCACCGCTTCCTGCTCGCCCTTCGTGACACAGATAGATCAAAGTGGCTGCCAACTACCGCGACCAGCGACCAGCGTACACAGAGCTGCGAGACTCACACCCGTATTCTTAGTTGTGTCCTGAAACGCTTCTAGACTCAAACTCAGTCAAGGATTCCTACAAATAATGTCAAAATCGGTATTCAATTCAATTCAATTCAATTTTATTTATTTGCTATTATGGGTACAAAATGGTGTTATAAATTTTATTATTAGACAGAAAAAAAAAATTTTTTTATTATTTTTTTATTTATTATTAGATTATTTTTTTTTTTTATTTTTTTTAGTATTCTCAGACATTTCCTTATTGTATTTTGAGGATATAAAGAACGTTGCGACGGATAATTGTATGGGTCTTGGTAACTATTGGTAAGTACACACGGCTACACATCAAGCTATAAAAACCAGTAAAGGCTGACCTCGCGTTGTAAGGAAAACCTATACAATGCGAGGTCAGCTTACACTGGAAATGTACAGCTTGATGTGTAGCCGTGTGGGCTTATTCCCGCGCGCTCCAGGATTTCCTTCCCACGGGCTCCAAAACGAAAAAATATTGTAATATTAATTTAAAAAATCGGTCCCATGAGCTCCAAGGATTTCAAGGTACAGATTGCATAAAAGTTAATACGTTAAAGATGTATTTTATTTTTAATTTGACGAAGCAATCATACTAACGAACGGAGAACTGCGAGATGCGAGTCTGACCATGCAGTCCACACCGCCATCGTCGCTGCGTCTCGTTACATTTTTTTGTATAGCATAAGATCAATCCAAGATTGTGATATCCAAAACTGTGTTTTTTTTACTTCTGTACAATTGATATTGTATGTACCTGACCAGTAGCATAATAATATCCAAGATCGACGTGTAAAATCAGAAATCGATTTTTCATATTTTATTTACTTTAAATAATTTACATTTGAAATTAAAGGCCGATTTGTGCCATCAGAATTATTATAATTAATTAATTATTATTCCTGGTTATTTTTTACTTATCTGTGATTGATTGTAGCTTGTAAGATTGATTTGTGATATCAGAAACTGTGATTTTATATTTTTTTAAGTAGGTATAAATGGATTTGTGATATTATAAACTGTTTGAAAAATATTAATTGACATTTTATATTGCTAACAGCATAATTAAACTAAATTTGGTGAGTCATCAAATACTGTTATTTTTTACGTTTAAAGTGTATTTTTTTTTTATGTATATATTATAGTATGGCGAAACGAGCTAAAGGCCCATCTGATGTGAAGCGGTTACCTTTGCTCATAACAACTTCAATGTCACCTAGACGGTTGTCTAAATGGTACCGCAAGTCGGTTCGCCAAACTGAGACATAAAGATGGAAAGTCCCATGAGATTGTAATTTCACCGGCACCCGTACCCTTCAGACCGAAACACAGCAATGCAAGCATCACTTTTTGGCGGAGAAGTAGTTATGGCATAAGATCGATCGAAGATTGTGATAGCCGAAGCTGTGTTTTATTTTACTTTTATACAATTGTTATTTTATGTACCTGACCAGTAGCATAAGGATACCTAAGATCGTCGTGTAAAATCAGAAACTGATTTTTCATATTTTAACATAACATAACATAACATCACGACTGTATTTCCCCGAAGGGGGTAGGCAGAGGTGTATAGCTCACCCACATTTCGCCAGTTATGTTATAGTCCCATGTAATAGGGGGCGAGCCTATTGCCTTTAACCGGGCATAAATCCAGACTCCGGGCTGCTACTGAGAATTTCCTAATGAAAAAACCCAATAACACTTTGCCCGACCCGGGAATCGAACCCATGACCCCACGCTCAGCAGTCGCGCTTGCAACCACTAGAGACATATTATATTTACTTACAAATCATTTTTATTTTAAATATACATAAGGCCGATTTCTGAAATCAGAAACATTAATTCCTGGCTATTTTTTACTTATTTGTAATTGATGTTTAAATTTTTTTAGGTCGATTTGTGATGACAGAAATTTTTAATGACCTATTTTTACTCTTGAATTTCACACTATAAGTGTAACCTAAGGTCGATTTGTGACTGATGCCTTAAACTATATTCAGCAAATTATAAATATGAATGTAAGCCATAAGCGTTTTATTCTGCTAACCATACACAATTTCGCTTTGAGCTCTCGAGACAAAAATAGGTAGGTATATTAATATTTATTTAGTTTGTTCTACAAAATTTGGAGCTCTCGGGAACCAATGTATGAAAATATTTTTTGACGAGAACAATAGATTTGGAGCTCATGGGAATAAGCCGCCGTGTGTACATACATTCCACAAATTCGTCAAAATCAGACATTTTCAGAATATAAACAATAATAATCACATCGTAAATGACACTTTTCCAGGCTTGAGGTTGGTCTCGAGTCTCGACGTACCTTGAGTTCTTCCTCACCTTGAGTAAGGAAAACTACAAAGAGACGGAGATTTTTGCAACTGTGAATATCACGGAGGAAATATTGTTTTGAGTGAGGTGTGTGGTGTCTAGAAACATTGGACGAAACAACTTAGAATATGGGTGTCAGGGGCCAAGTACCCAACTCTAGAAACAATACCTATGCAAAACATAAAATTGACAAATAATATGTTTAATAAACATTTATTTTTAACATACATTTTCACCGGCACGCCAAACTGGCAACATTTTATCATCGACTACAATATTATCATGTATGCACCTCACAGGCTCACAGTCACAGCATACACTCATAAAATATAAATACTAACATTAAACTGTGTGGTTAAAATCGTGTAGTAACGTGAACGGGTGCGGCCAGAATACCAAATTAACACAAAGTTAAGTCAGTAATTGCCGAGCTGTTCGCAAAATCACCACTTTAAGTAGCCGGGGGGCAGCTAGGTGCTCATGACGAAGCGCAGGGGGGGAGTAATGAGGGTGGCTGGCCGGAGTGGCCGGACACGGGCCGAAGCCCTTACGTTTTATGTAACGGCCTCTGATAGCTTAGCAAATCACTCTTATCAGTGGCAGTTACGTGCTCCCAAGGAGACGACCTGCTACTATTAATCAGGGCTCCGGCGAGAGGCGCGCCCGTGTTACTGCAACACTAGGTACCCGCGTAACACGAGACGAGCAGGACGCGAGCCGCGCCTCGCACGGGAATAGGGTTACCATATCTCGGGATTTGATTACAGGATTTTTAGGCTCCTGACAGGATTGCGGCCGGATTTTGGAAATCACAGGACTTCGATTTTACAATAAAATACATTAGTTTTTCACTTCTTTTTATTAGAAAGTTACAAAAACATATTTTTTGGATAGTTTCAAAAATCAACGTAGTCGGTCTGGTGGGTGCCGGTGAAAACCAATCACATGAGACTTTCCATCTTCATGTCTCAGTTTAGCGAACCAACTTGCGGTACCATTTAGGCAACAGCCTAGGTGGTATTGAAGTTGTTATGGGCAAAGGTAACACACTTAACATCAGGTGGGCCTTCGGCTCGTTTCGCCATCCTATACCATAAAGAAAAAAAAATACGTGACAAAACCTCAGAAATTTTCTATGGAAATCAGGCTGTTTGTCAAGACTTTAAAAGTTTCCATCTGGTAACCCTATAATATACACGGGATCGACGCGGCGACGATAACCGAGCGATGCACGCAACTGATGGGCGTGAAATAACTCCTACGAAGCCGGTCTTAGCTCAACTTCAAGATACCGAGGTGAAGATAGCTATTAATTTGAGACCCAAAAGTTTTAGCAATAAAACAAACCCGGTTTGTACAAGATAAAGCTTTCATGTTCTGACGGTCACCGTGGGACGTGTCCACCTTCGAAATGAAAAGGAAACATCCGCGTTTTGCTTGAATGAGGGGAAATGATACGATTTCTAAATTAATATTCTCCACCGCAAAGTCGCGACGATATTGTCATAGTGCCATACCACAACATAGATATGCACAGAAGGCTCATTCCATTCAATTTGTGATACTGAATTTATGGATTTAAAAAAATTGCTATGGTTCAGAATAACCGGAACATTGTTGACCCTTATGTGATATTATTATATTAATATGTTTCGTTTGGTATCATATTATAATGCTTGTCAGAGATGTGAGTTTCGCACTCACTCACGCAGTCACGCAGCTTAATATATTTAGGCCATTACATGCGGACTGAAACTTCTGTGCCTAGCTTATTTTACTTAGATGGAGCGGGCAGGACATTCAAACACGTGCAACCGACACACCATTATCATTAATATTTGCTCAGTATTTTTGCAGCTCCATATCGGCAGTTCTACTAAAACTGTGGGTGTAGTTAGCATTCAGGCGCTCAACCGCCGAATGTTGGCAGCGTGCGTCGAGCAGGAAGTGCGTTACTGACGTTACTGAGTGAGGCGTGTCCGCGCCAGCTGTCCCCGGTCTGCACGGGAGCGTGGTTCCGCCGGGGGGGGGGGGGGCAGACCACACACATTTGCATAGCTTTCGCAACATGGTTAGGGTTGACATTTCACTTTAGGCTCACCCAAGCATACAGTATTATCACTAAACGTACAAATACGAACCAACTAAATATGTACCAAAGAGTTCATTCTAAAATGCCTCATATTAATAAAATTACGAAACGACTCGGATTTCAACATATCTTGAACTTTAAATGTGTAATGATAAATAATTTCTCAAACTTAAAGCGTTAAGGCTCATGGAAAGCTTCTATTGCTTTCCACCTTTTTGATAAAGTAAACAATAACACATATGTTTGAATTGCAGCTTTCCATGAGCTTAAAACTTTTCTGGCTTTACTTGAAAACATAATAAATCTTGATTGGTAGCCCTAAACATGTTACCTGACGGCTGACGGCTCATCTGTAAAGATACCGTGTACGTTATTAATTTCCCGCAAGGGTCAAGCACACGCGGTCGCACTTCGCACTAGGATGTAGCGTGTTCCTCGATAGCATGATTGATCGTCTATCTTTAGATTGTAAATGCTATTTGTGTTTGAAAATACTTACTAATATTTGGAGAATCATTACTTCACGATAACATTATAGTGACTGATAGATCCAAAGACTACAATTATATGGTGGATCCAAGTGTGTGAAAACAAAGACAATGACGTTATCCTATCATACGAGACTCAAGTTCGATGATCGTTTGACCTCAATTTATACGTTAGAAGAACTTGATAGGATAGTTTATTCTATGATTACCATACGTTTATATGACACGTTAAAAAAAAATGTGCGGCACAGAGTAGCGCCCCGCCAGAGACTGCTATACTATAGCGCGCACAAACTGCGAACTGATTTGATCCTCAGCGGTGCCGCCCGCCGAGCTACATACTTCCCTTATGATCACTACTGTAATTTATGTGAAGCTCTATCGCTCTGTCCTTGTCCGACTAATACGGATAATCCCCGGTGGAGCAGGACAGAGCGTGCGGTAACCGAGTTATCGTGTGGCCGTCGGAGCCGGCCTCCTAATAAAGTAAGATAAAGTCGCTTATAACGTGGATGGTACGTGAAGCGAAGGAAAAACTTAAGTAATATTGTGTGTTTCTTAAGAGAGATTACACTAATAGCGCTTCACAAAACTTGGCTCGCTCTGTTTTATGAAAAAGGGGTCTGGCCGTGGCGCGAGTAATCGCTTTTCAAGACTTGCAAGCTAGACGATTATTTTATGGCTTCAGACGTTTTAAAGTTCTTACAATATTTTTGCAAGCGTATTTACATTACGTACTGAATGCTGTAATTACGTTAACAGGAATATTAGTCATGTGTCACACATTTTTTATAGCAATGTTTTATCTAGATCACTGAAGTGACAACAGTACGGTGGGATAGCCGTACGTGTGTACTGTAATCGCAAGTGCAACACGTGTGATAGCGCCTCTCATGTTCGACTATCTCCAACACATGTAGAAATGTTCACGCTCTGAGAAAAATAAAGTTTAAAATATATTGAGAGCGAACAGGATCTGAGGCGGGCGCCGACCGCAGCCGACACGCAATAACTAAATACAGAAGGTCCACACTACATTATAACTAAAATATTAACACTAACAGCATGAGTTAAATACTCGTCGCACTTATAAATAGATCAATGTTCCTAAGCGCGAATATTTTGAAAACATTTCTCTCGCTTTAGATTTCGTAAGTTTTTGTTTGTTTAAGAGTTTGTTGGTGTTAACATATATTTCGTTGGTTGGAGTGTTCCTTCTGTAACTATTTATAGCGTGCCACATAGCAAACCGCATCGGATTCCGTCACGTCACCAGACTATGCTCGTTCAGACGTAAAAAATGTATTACAGTGTAAGCACTTTTTACAGTCAGTCATCTAGAAATATTGCAATCATGCGTCTACTTTTGTATTTTCCGCGCTATGCAGATGCGCAATGAACACAATAACGTACCAATCATGTTACAAAAACGTGCATTACAGACGCAGGCGCCTAATGACCCGCGCGACACATGGACATATAACCGACTGCAGCTGCTAGGAGCAGTGCTGTGTTATGTTCTGTTGCTACACTCGACAACTAAATGGGAGGAAGGTAATTGACGTTGTTAGAAACGTGATGGTCGTCGTTTACAACACGATTTTATGAGGAGATAAAGCGATCGTTACAGAATGACTACCACTAGCCGCAACATTTTGAGGTATTATTTCTTTTTATGGTCAGCCCGCATTGAGCCACTCGCTGGTAACGGTACCTGCTAGGAACGCGCAGCGACGTGGCGGCAGCATGTGGCCCACATCATGGTAAGTGGCCAGCACTCCATAATTTGCGACTGGTTTGCAAACCGTTTGTGTACGTACGTACTCGTACCTTTGTCATTTAACTTGCATAAGTTGCATACATATAGGGGTAATGTTTCTTCAATTGCCCCTATACTTATACTCAGGTAGTTTTTATTATTAACATACCTATTTATCTTTCATATATTTTCATGTTCCGTAGACAGATATTTTACGTTGTTGGTTAATCATTAGTAGTTTATATAAATGTATGTATGAATAAAAGTCATAGGTTAGTGAGTGGTTAGTGTTATAATAGTCATTATTAGCCTGTTAGGTACTGTTGAACACGGCAACAACGGACGTGTTTGTTAATTGTTAAATCAGCGATATCAACGATTTATTTACAATCAATTAATAATTTATTTACCCAAGCAGGCATGTTGTTTTAGATTTTAATGATAGATACTCGACACTGAATGATATTGAACGGTGACGGTGAGTGATCGTTACACGCGGTTTATTATTTAAATTCCACTTCAACAATAATATATTTTTTGTGGTCGCAGTGTGGGTGTGTGTGTGTGTGTGTGACGCGATAACAAATGACTGTCTGTAAGACACCTATCAAAACAACAGCTCATGGAAAGTCCGCGATAAGTGCGTGTGGCTGCGACGACGACCCACACCCATAGTCTAAGTTGTTTCCTCAAGCGATTCTAGACTCAAACTCAATCAAGGATGCTTTCAAGGGTTCCTACAAATAATATGGAAATCGGTATTCTTAGACTTTTCCTGAATTTATCTTGAGGAAATAACGCCACGAGTGTCGCGAGGCCGCGACGGATCGATGGATACGTCGATCGTTTCATCCATCCCGTGTTAATTCTGTGCTTGACGGTTCGGTCTATATCGCCATCGCTTTGCACAAGACAACCGAGGTACCGAAAGTCGGAGCAGAAGGGCAAGGGACCGCCATCTAGCGCAATATCAACAAAAACGGAGTGACCGTCGAAATCACAGAACATATAGGTATTCTGTTTTAGTTCTGCTGATCTTCAAGCCAACATTCTCCAAACTTCGTTGCCATTTTCCCAATCTGTTCTGGACCTGCGAACTGCAAACACAGACATAGTAAAAAAAAAAAAAAAATTCTTTGGTTGCAAATAATACTTTTCCAGTCTTGAGAAGGCTTTAAGGTTGGTCGCGATGTTCTACTTTGAGTTCTTCCTCACCTTGAGTAACGAAAACTATGAATTGACGGAGATTTTTTGCAACTGTAAATACCACGGAGGAAATATTGCATTGAGTGAGGTTGAGTGGAATCTAGAAACGTTTGTGGACGCACGGCGCCCGGCGGCGAGCAGGCTGAGGCTCTCCCCGGCGCGGCTGCTGGCGTCAAGCTGTTGCTAGCGGCGCGCCCAGCTTCCTGCCGCTGACGGAGTGTGGAGTGTCGGCTTCCCCGTGTTATTGAGTGCCGGATGCTGCCCTCCACTATCGATCCCTCCCTGGCGTACGAACCGCAGCTCCCGCCATTCACCGCCGCTCGCATTCATTGCCGCTAATGTACCATTATTGCTTAGCTCGCAATGTAAAGCGTGCAACGAGGAGTTTCAATAATGAGAGGAAGTCGGTCCCTCACCGCTATCGGGTCACTAACCTCGGCGGATATGTAACAGCGGGGCAGTGTACATTGCTGGGTCGGTATTTTGTATTATAATAAGTATGGACTTGGAGGAGCAATGCAAAGGGGGCGAGGTAGTGCGATAGTAGTTTGTGGAGAGTCGCGGTGCGGGGGAGCCCCCAAGGAGGACTCGAGTCTCGAACTAATGGAAGTTCGATGTGCCGCCGTTTGTGGGTAGATACAGCCGGGAGCGGGGCGTCTGAGTGGAGCGGCGGCGACGTTTAGTTCGCTGACTAGTGACTACTACAAAGTCGTGTAATGCGCCACTTAAACTGAAGTTCAGGCCATCCTGTACGTGTTTTAGATTTAGTTTCACGCTCCCATACACTAACAGAAAGTGTTATCTGTTTCAGTATTGCAACAACATGTTCTTTTAGTTAATCGGATCCTATTAGATAAAAACTGAGCGACAAGTAGGTGTGCAACCAATTAGCGATTAAGACCACCCAGTGACGAGGGTTTCAGTGAAACTGAGGCGACATGCTCAGAGCGAGGCGGCGCGGCGAGGCGGCGAGGAGGCGCGGGCTCGGCTGCTGAACCTGATACATTATACATGCATAATACGAACATTAGGAGCCGCGCCACCATTTATCAACTAAATAGGACACAATGGGCCCCTACACTATTAATTTTAATCTGACGACCGACAAGTTCGCGTAAACAAGTCGGGACCGCCTCACACTATCAAATAACAAGGCAGAGAAGCTCCAATCCTAATAATGCCCACGAAATTATTTCGTAAAATGGAACTTCTACTCGCAAACTGCACACACTTTGTTCAGTTAATTTATTGTCCCGTTCGACTCTATGTGGATTGTAGTTTTAGAGTAGGTAAATATGAGGTGGACCTACTGTATTCATCTTCTTTGTAACCACTTTGTAAAGAAAACTTCCTACGCAACAATTTTGGTATTTTCCGTGGCACATAAATTATTTTCCTTGCTACAGAGTACAGAGGGTAGTAACCCGTAGTTGCGACACAGTAGGTACCGCGTCGCGTGTTCCGTCTCGTGTTTAAAGTTGGTTCTCGGGAGCAGGGTCGCCTTTCCCTTCTCAGCTGACTTTTCCTTAATTAAGGTCGGAACTCGGAGGGATAGCTCGGCCATTTGTTGTTGTGTCTTATGCGCTGTTTAAACTGTTTACATTATTGTAGGCCTGCGCTAGACGCCGGCGCCGGGCGGACAGCAGCGTCCGGGCAGCGCGGACCCACGTAAAATGACTTTCTTTACAGAGGTAGTTTTTGACCTGCCACGTTAACTTAGATATAAATATACTTTTACAATAATAACTTCTTAGGTTTTCGCGATCACTACACATTATAATAAAACAAAGTTTAACCGGATTAAATCGCGTATATTATTTAAATTGGTTTCCCTGACGTTTCGAAAGCTTTGCAGCATTTCGTGGTCGCAGGTAGACTAAGATCCGGTTAAACTTTGTTTTATTATACTTTTACAATAGTTTATTGAATGTTTGAAACCTTCAGGTGGTGTAGGTCTATAGGTATTCTATCTATTGACGGTAAATAGATTGGACATGCTTATAAATTTATTATTTATTAATTAAAAATTGTTGTTTAGTTATTACTGTAGGTACCTATATTATGTTATGTTATTTAATTAAATTATGATTGTATGCCTCAATGGCGGGACATGACTGATCCTATTAATAATTTGTACACATCTTATGAACCTGTGATCCACAATAAATGAATTTGAATTTAGAATTTTTGAATGTTTTCAAAGAAAGAAAGAAAGAATCATTTATTTGCGTAGAATACAGATGGTACCAGATATAAAAATTGGTGGTTTAGGAACAGTGCTATATTCTGCTTGTATTAAGCATGCAAAAATCCAGTATAGATGAAACCAATTGAACTATTTTATTATTATTGTAAATTATTATTATTGTGCCCATTATTACACAGTATTATTAGAGTTCATAATTAAACTTACATTATTATTTTATTATTATACATTATAATTATTATTCGTTATTAATACTTTGCATTATTATTATTGGTAAACATTATTATTAAAACATTACATTAATTCTGAAAATTGTACATTATCACTACAAACTTACGACACATTATTTTGCATAAACTCTTGAATATTAGAAAAGACAAGACCCGTATTATTATCTATTCTATGCCTTCAGTTTAGTGAACCAAGTCCCTAAAAGTTTATTTAACTTTACGTAACTGTTTGAGACAGTTAGTTCTACCGAATAGAAAGCCTTAGGACACAATATCTGAACGGTTTCACCAAGTTAGCGTTATTTGTCACGTTCTATAAAGTTATTGTCCGCAGGACAATGGCGGCCGATGACTGCTCCCACACTCGATCAGAGATTAAACTCTTTTGTTGTATAGTGTTAATTTAAAAAGATACAGAAAGCATCCTGCGGTCGGGGTTCAGTGAGAGCACACACACATGCACAGCTAGTGAAGTACTAAGCAAGCAAATAGCTCAGTCATAAAGATAAAAATACAGAAAGTTTAATAATGTGCAAAATAAAATTTATAATACATAAACCATTTGGAAGTTTCTACGCTGCAGTAATTTGCACACTGAGAAATGAGAGTGAGTTCTCATCTCAGTCACACTTAATAAGATAGAAATCACTCGCGAGAGATTGGCACTGAAATTGCACAGTAGGTAGGTATGCTGTCAGCCTTTTGGATCATTGTAGCGGGGCGCTGGCCGCGAATTCATTGGCCGCGTTTCCGCAGTAGCGGCGGCTAATTACATTCGCTCACATCACACACTGAGCGTTTGTGCAAGCCTTTACAATTCGCGTCACGTGCGGAACCGTCCCCTTCGGTGGGACCCCCGGGGGCGCGTAACAAAGGACGCGACTGCTCCGTAACGGGGGCTTACCCGTGAAAATCATCGAGCAGCTTTTTCTTTCAGACGCTTTTTACCTAACTACCTATTTAAAATGATAATAAATCACTGTAAGCAACGAAGTTCAGTCATAGAAAACGATCAATAATAATCATTTTGATTTATAGAAAAGTATCATTTAAATGTGAATGTCTTCATTGTGTATAGTTGCCGGCACGAGTCGTGAGCACAGATTCCACTGCGCAAGTGGTCGAATCTCTGTTCACAGTACAATAAACCAGATACGGGCACTTGCATTGGCTACTATAATTTATTATACATATAGAAAACGGAATACTAGAACACGGTGACAACAGAGACTACCTCGCTAGTACAATTTGTGCTCACGTCTCGTGCTGGGAACTATACCTATGTATTGACTGCCTACAGTCTATAGTTACATGTAAACTCTTAACAAAACAAACCCACTGAGGACGTCTACAATATCAAATCAAAAGAGGGTATGGGTTCAATCTACTGAACTATCTGCGTCATATTAGTTCCAATAACAACACTGGTAAATTAACCCAGTGAAAGCAATACAACCTTGTACGTCATTATTGAAATAACCAGTAGGTTTTTTTATTTTTAATTATGGCATTTGGCAGTATAGTTGGTTGCAGACTCGCATAATACAGCCGGGTCACGTGCTCGCGACGTGGGAGGCCCGCTCCGCCCCCCGGTGGCCTGCAATTAATAAATACACTGCCAGCACTTGCACGGGAAGTTACTTCATTTGCACAGAATCACCTGATGCAGCTGATACTTAATAAACACTGACACAAGACTGTGTTGCAACATCAGTTTATATCACGCCTTGATTCTTTGACAAATAAAAGTGGGTAGGGTTACATCTTACAAGCTTACAAGTTATATTTTTTTCTGCATGTTGCTTGAAATCTTAGTTGCTATGAATTCGATTGAAGAGCAAATAATTGTCGAATTGGTGAGTGGTTAAATAGTTGCCGAAGAAATTACCACTCGCAGTTATGTAAATGTCCAACCCCTGTTTTCTCTACAAAACAGTTTAGAGCCCTCGCCCTCGCCTCGCGGTAATGGTTAGAAAAACAAAATAATAAAACAAAACCACGTTGCGTGCTCGATGCTGAACACGCAGTTCAGAGTGCTCGTTTATCTCGCAAAGAAGTGCAACAACCGTCTTGCTGAGCTCAGTCAACTTGACAACTGCGCTGTACTACATACATTACATATTCTATGGCGGTATCGTACTGACAGATCTACGTGGAAGCAGTGCTGGCCGCTGTCTGCTGTCTGCTGTCTGCTGCCCCGCGGCACCCCGCCGCCCACACGCGCCAACACAAATCTCTCTGTACGGCTGCCAACTGGCAGTAGTCACAAACATTACGTAGCTCGAGGCCGACATATTCTATGGCGGTATCGTACTGACAGATCTACGTGGAAGCAGTGCTGTCCGCTGTCTGCTGTCTGCTGTCTGCTGCCCCGCGGCACCCCGCCGCCCACACGCGCCAACACAAATCTCTCTGTACGGCTGCCAACTGGCAGTAGTCACAAACATTACGTAGCTCGAGGCCGACATATTCTATGGCGGTATCGTACTGACAGATCTACGCGGAAGCAGTGCTGGCCGCTGTCTGCTGTCTGCTGTCTGCTGCCCCGCGGCACCCCGCCGCCCACACGCGCCAACACAAATCTCTCTGTACGGCTGCCAACTGGCAGTAGTCACAAACATTACGTAGCTCGAGGCCGACATATTCTATGGCGGTATCGTACTGACAGATCTACGTGGAAGCAGTGCTGTCCGCTGTCTGCTGTCTGCTGTCTGCTGCCCCGCGGCACCCCGCCGCCCACACGCGCCAACACAAATCTCTCTGTACGGCTGCCAACTGGCAGTAGTCACAAACATTACGTAGCTCGAGGCCGACATATTCTATGGCGGTATCGTACTGACAGATCTACGCGGAAGCAGTGCTGTCCGCTGTCTGCTGTCTGCTGTCTGCTGCCCCGCGGCACCCCGCCGCCCACACGCGCCAACACAAATCTCTCTGTACGGCTGCCAACTGGCAGTAGTCACAAACATTACGTAGCTCGAGGCCGACATATTCTATGGCGGTATCGTACTGACAGATCTACGTGGAAGCAGTGCTGTCCGCTGTCTGCTGTCTGCTGTCTGCTGCCCCGCGGCACCCCGCCGCCCACACGCGCCAACACAAATCTCTCTGTACGGCTGCCAACTGGCAGTAGTCACAAAAACTGGCGAGTTTACGAAAAACGCAACGTCATCCAAACAGACGAGAAACCTGAAGAGACGCGGCGCGGGGCGGGGTCTGGTCTGGCGCCAACCTTCACCCACATCTACGGCTTAGTGTCGCCGACTTCAGGGTTTAACTAATCCAGTTATTATCCGACCTACTGAAACACACGCACGGTCAGCAAAACTGGGCATCAGCATTACTGTACAAATATTTCATTACAGAACTTACCTATTTGATAAAACTATAAAATCGTTATTTATATAGATACTTCTTAGGTAATTATTGCTATATTATTATACAAAAAAGGTAATGTAGGTAAGTACTCGTAGTTAGAACAATTTTAATACTTACCTATTAAATCAACATCCACCTTATAACAAAATCTGGTTTAATCCTGAATGTTTAATAATAGGTTTTGCTGTTACCCGGCTGCGCGACAGCAAAGACCGGTGGGGTAATTGTGTAATGCATTCACATTGACATCAGCTTTCATTTTGAAATTACAGCAATATTCATTGCGTGGTAGGTAGTTGTCAATATGATGGATTGTCAAAACACACAGAGCAATGAACATTGAAATCCAGATGATTGCGAACGCGAGTGAGTTACGCAATTTGGCAGCAGGTTATGTTTTTATGTATGAAATTTGAAGTTTAACCCAATTTAAACAAGGGTCTAAACCTGGTCTAAGCTTTTGTAATGAGGGGGCAAGTGATTAAAAACGTAATCAGCTCGTGATTTGCCCTTACGCTAACAAAGGAACAAGTACTTAATTTCGAAACTCCGAAAATATTCATCGACTTATTGTGTTGACGGTACATGTAGGTGCGTAGTGTATTGTGTGTAGTTATCGCAGGGCTGCCATCGATCTAGATAATCCTATCGGTTTGGGCAGGGCTGCCCCGGGGACGGAGACCTCGCACTCCACTGTAATGAATCAAACGGAATGGCTCCGACCACTCCTTGCATAAACGCGTCCGTCTGCGGCTGGTGCCTGCTACTCACACACATACACTATATTTGACCAGCCTGTGTGTGTGCTAAGAAGAGGCCACTCTATGTAAAATATGGTCTCATTGTGATGCATACTAAGCTGGATGTATATTTGTACAGAGCGTATTCAACAAGCACATGGGTGAAATATGCTAACAAACAATTCTGTATATTCGTCCATAGTTCCAAACTCGTAGGCGCAATTGTAACGAGATTATCTAGAGAAGAACTGGAGTGACCGAGATAGCTTGTAGGATCAGTAAGCTGAAGTGGTAGTGGGCTGGCTATGTCTATCGAAGGACCGATGGCCGCTGGAGCAGACGAGTCCTTGAGTGGAGACCGCGAATCGGCAAACGCAGTGTAGGGCGTCCCCCGGCAGGTGGACCGACGACCTGAAGAATGTGGCTGGGAGGGACTGGATGCGGAAGGCAGAGGACCGAGTGTTGTGGCGCAACTTGGGAGAGGCTTACGTCCAGCAGTAGACTGCGATAGGCTGAATTGGAGCCGCAATTAGGTGAAACACCGCTGCTGCACCGATGCGAAAGAAAATCAGGCCGATGTGACCATGGAATATAGAAAACAAGGCATGACTGTGCAGCATGGTTAATGTGTCGAACTAATCTTAGTACCCTACCACCTGTATTTACCACATTTTTACAAAATAAATAAATGAAATGAAATTAAGATGTGTTCAGACTTAATGAAATACCCTCATCAGTATTCGTCGTAGGTGTGCGGCCGCTCAATGTTGCGAATCATTCCCTCAAAGATACCTCGTACAGGGTTATTACCGGGACTGCTGCGTCGCGAATCCACTTAATCGTCGTTCCACTTGGATGAGTGTCGGCGGCGGCAGCGAGCGGTGCCGTGGACGAGCCTGCGTAATGTTCTCCGGAGTGATAGATTGCGTCGCTCACACCTACATCATGACAACGTGATGCGCCTGATATCGCGCTGATGCCAGGAAACATAGTATTATATTATCTGTGGTCACGGTATGCGCTCGATCGACACACGGTGTGAAATATGTTATGGCTTAGATGTTCTCGTAAGTCGTAGCGAAGAAAGATTGACGACGTCTGTGATCTAGTGGTTCTAGTGTCGGACTGTTTATCACGAGGTCGTGGGTTCGATTCCCACAAAACACAAATATTTTTATGATGAACATAAGTGTTTGTGTTGGTCTGGGTGTTTCTTATGTATTATTGGTATGTATTTACAAAAAAAAGTATACATATAAGTATTATATCCATTGTATAGTACCCATAGTAATCTGCTTAGTTTGCGACTAGATGGTGCTGTGTGAAAACATCCTGAAATATTTATTATTTATTTATTATTATTCAGCATGCCATCATACCAAGGCTCTAGTTGCAACGCTTTAAACTGTGTGCGCTACATTGCCAGTTCGCTATCAAATACAAATCTTTACTAAAAGGAAATGTAAGTTTGTTTGAGGTAAACAGCAATACTACTAGGCCGGTTTTTGGAAGTATGGGTTTAAGTATGAATAACCTTCTACGAAGTTATAAACTGAAATGAGAATTGTTCACTAAAACATAGTTCAGTTATTAGAAAGTGTTACGATATGACTGGAAATGTGAATTTTATACAAAAGTATCGCGTCTGCTCACGTTGCGCGCTGTCATATCCGTATCTCTCGGATTAGAAGGAAGTGTGGTGTGTGAGTGATCGGACGTGAATGTAAGATGCGATAAGATTACCATAAGATGTCGGGCGAGATGCGATACCATCAGATATGCTAATACAGCCCGCTATAAATAGGAGATCATTCACTAGATACGCACGCAACGCTTAACGAAATCCAAGTTAAACTCCTTCACACATCAGATAACGAGGCGAGCGGAGCAGTGGGAAGCGACACATGCTCATGTACTCTGTGGACTTTGTACAACCCCTCGCTTTTAGTAAGTTTGTACACAATTACAGTCGTTATACACAGTCGTGTAGCTCATGTGGCACGGGCAAACAGGCACAAAACACGCTGATGGCGCAGATACAAAAACGGAATGCATAAAATTGCCATCAGAGTTCTGTACTCAGCATGAGTGCACATAGATCGCGGTTAATATGACCTCGTAGCGTGGCTCGTATGTACAGAACTCGACTAAAGCCGCAGAGGTATGTATGTACCCGGTGTACCCCTCGTCTCGTCTCGTCAGTAATCGTTTTCCATCAGTTCCGTGTTTGTGAATGATTCGGTTGATTTTACGAGAATGTTCACTACAGATCAGGGATGTTATGGATCCGTAACCGTAACCGAAACTATCGGATATCCGAAATAAAAATCTATCCGTATCCGTATCCAGATCCGAAATTTCATATCCATAACATCCCTGCTACAGATCAATGATATTTTATGAAATATCATTGCTACAAATGTTTATTGTTTCCTCAACTTTTGGCGTTGTTCGCGTGAAGGAACGCGAGTAAACGTCGTAGTTGCCTCAAAAGAAACCGACTGGTGTATAAAAAATATTGAACACTTGCAAAAATATTTATGGGTTTAGAGCGCGCGTTCGAAAACATTGCGTTACCGACACCCGCTCCACGGCGAGGCGCGGCATGCTGGCAAGTTTAACGTGCTCTCCTTACTCACGCATGTGTGCGGCCACATGTGGCCGGGAATATTATTCACTGGCTTCAGCCCTGCTTAGTGCTTATGCTTACCTTACCGAGAATATGAGCGTAACGGATGGGATCCCTTATGTTATGATTATGAGATCAAACGAAGAGTTTTGAACACGACTGTACTGTGTATTGATGGTGGGATGAATCTAGATCCACATTCCATATATCTGGGTGTTATTGCTAAGTCTGGTTTCCAGTCGCAATATGCGTAGTATGATATAAAGGCATCTGATTCTGGTAGGGGGCCATTCATTTATTACGTAAGACTATTTTCGCTAGTTCTTGACCCCCTCCCCCCCTATTATAAGAAAAAATAAGAATAAGCTGACCCTCTCCCCCCTGTTTAATATTTTTTACGTAAGAATGTAAAGGAAAAAATTAATACACGTTTGGTTTATTTTTTAAATTAATTTTTTTTTGAAATGTTTATTTGTATTTTATTTTGTGTATTTCAAAGTTTATGTAAATGTTTATTTATGATATATTTCAAAGTATAATTTTAGCTTTGTGTATTTTTGTGATCTTACGTAAGAACTATCGAGACTCCCTCCCACCCCCTTGTAAGAAATAATAAGACATGGTCGACCCCTAAATCGTCTTACGTAATAAATGAATGGCCTCTATGTACAGTCAACTGCATGACAGTGGTAACACTCCAATTCGAAAATGCCCTTACTGCTTACGAAATAAAGATGCTGCTAATGTCAGTGTTACCACCGACGTGCGGTCGACCGTACTATCTCTTGTATTGTCTATCTGGAGCATAATAGAACATAACCTTTTTGTTAAAACAGCTCTGTATTCTCCAAGAATGATAGCGCACGCGAATATTCAAACGTAAAACCGACTCGCACCAACCCTACGCGGCCCACTGCTCCACCACTAAGACCCGGATTTAAACTGTACCTACCTACGTGCTTCAAGCTACGAACAATCATTAGTCTTCGTACAGTAATTGTTCAAGTAATTAAGCAGATAGGTAGTTAAGTTAGGTACGTACTTTCGAGCAGCCGTAATGAAGTAACGATAACTCCACCGATCAATTATGTCAACAGCTGCAGCGGGGCAGGGTAAGGGGCTGGCGGGGTGGGGGGCGCCCGAGGTCCGCCGCGTCATCGCGCGATTGTTGATTGTACGCCAATCTCGATAGAACAACGGCGAAGCGACCATTGTGCGCGACTGTACCAAACTCAGACGAGATCGTGTTTAGATATCTTTGATAAATAACTTAGTAATTATAAAGCAATCGCAGGCGGCCGCGATCACAGTCGCAACTGAGCGATTCAGCCAGATACAGAATATTTTTGTACAATATTTTTTCGTTTCTTAGATCCCTTGTGTATTGTACAGATTGAACTGTACCGCAGACCGCAGACGTCAGCTGGGAATCAAAGCTTTCCAATAAAAAAGGATTCCAATAAAAATGGCTTGTGTTAGTTAAATGATACAATCTATACTACCTAGCACTTAACGGCCAAAATTAATATACAATCTATCCACGATTTGCCCTACTTGAGATAGGAATTTGTCATATCATCATTTCAGCCGAAAGACGTCCACTACTGGACATAGGCCTCCCCCAATAAAGGGAAAGGCCTCCCCCCCTTTATTTGACATAAGCTCCATACAAAATATGTCAAATTTCTATCTCTAGTAGGGTAAATCGTGGATAGATTGGATATTAATTTTGGCCGTAAGCACAGAATATCTAATAGTACTCCGTAAGTGTGTAATGGCGTGGTTTATGTTCGTTGGAGCTACAACAAACGCCAGGTGTCTCGTGTGACGCCTCTAATTCTAGGGAAATAAGTGTAATAACCAACATTTCGCTTCACTCGGCTTTAGCTACTTAACTAAGCAAACAGACTGACAGACTGGCAGCACTAATAATGTATAGGTAGTTGTAGGTACGTACAATTTATTAATAGCAACATTTATTTATATTATAAGTCCGGTTAGTTGCTAAGAAAGTTAAATTAACATAATATTATTAGTAGAGTAGCACTAATAATTACAGCATAGATAAGCGAGATATTACTATAATAGAGCTCGTAATGATCGCGTGCCATAATCAGCGGTACAATCACCGACAAACGCCGACGTCATGCACGTCACCGGACGGACCGACTGCGACTGCCGCGCTCAACATAATATTTAGTTTGGGTATTCATGTGTAAATATTTAATTATGCTAGAAAATATATTTCAAATATGGATAGGCTATGACTTGTGAGAATGTGAATTTTAAACATAGATCCGCAGAATCGATTAGTTTGAACAATCGTAATCGATTTATATGAGAAACCGAGTTTTAATTGATTATATAAAATAATAGAAGTTTTTCTACATAACGATTCGTCATGACGATAACGTTAAATTTTAATTAAATGTAATTTACCAAAACAGTTAATTAACAAAGCGGACATGCATCAGAAACTTTAAGTGTAATGTAGCACGACTTTACCTGTAGTTTGTTATTGTCCTCATTTATATAATGTCAGAATGAACTAATGAACTAGATAATATTAATAAGTTACAGATCTGGGGTTTTCCTATCGCAAAAAAGCTTAAAGAAATAATCATTTTTAATTATGATAATATTATGTACATATTTATTTATAATCAGTTTTTATTTTATTATAACTCTCTCCTTCACTAATAGAAGCATCTACTTTTAAATTAAATTTAAATGTCAAATAATAATTGATGAAGCAATATAAAATATAACGGGTGCGCTTCACTGGTTTAAAGGGGCTTTCACACGAGCTGATCGTTCACAATAAACACAATTTAAAGGACTGTGAAAGGTATTTGTGTGGCGTCGCAGCGTCTCGCGCTGAATAACGAACGAGCGACTCTTGTGTTGGACGAGCGTAGCCGAGCGCTGCCGAGCGCTGCCGAGCGCTACCGAGCGCTGCCTCTGCGGACGAGCAGTGGCGCCGACCTGCACTAATCGGTCATTTACATGAGGGCGCTGCACGTCATGTACCTACACAATACACATGTGTATCGGAGGTAAAGTGCATTAGGTTCAATCCATTTAGTCGGAGTGGTCGGAGCGTGGCCTCCATTACCGGACAACGGGCGGTACCTAGCGTCAGAGGACGGCACGCCCGGCGCCGGCTCACGTCGTTAGTCTTTAAGTACTTTTTTTTACATTGCCTGCCATGCGATAATCCAGCTATCGTCCTATATTATACAACCTCACCCCCTGTGCTTGTGCTTTCCTCATCATCATAATCATCATTTCAGCCGAAAGACGTCCACTGCTGGACATAGGCCTCCCCCAAGCATCGCCACAATGACCGATCTTGCGCCTTCCGCATGAAGTGGATTCCCGCGCCCTTAACCAGGTCGTCGGTCCACCTTGTGGGGGGCCTACCCACGCTGCGCCTTCCAGTACGCAGTCGCCACTCCAGAACTTTACTGCCCCATCGGCCATCCGTTCTGCGAGCAATGTCACCCACTGCCACTTAAGTTTGGCAATTCTTCGGGATATGTCGGTTACTTTCGTTCTCCTACGAACCTCCTCATTTCTGATTTGATCACGCATGAACACTCCGAGCATAGCCCTCTCCATTATTGACCTCTGAGTGACTGAGCCTTCTTATCAGGCCCATTGTTATCGACTACGTTTAAGTGCCGTAAGTAATTACTGGCAACCTGGCAACACACACTGGTCAAAGACTTTCGTCTTGAGTCTTGAGATACTGCGGTATTTTGGACGAAAAGATATTGTGTAGCTTGCTTGCTTTCCTCGACTCCGCCACATTTATGTGAGTGTCCGAGTCCGACAATCTGCCGTGCCCGTGTGTATACCAGCTTGGGACATGACTTTTCAGTAAGGCGATTTTCCTGCCCTTGATATAGTTTAGAATGTCTGCCGTATCTAGTTAGACTGGAAGCCAGCCCGATGATTGAGAAAACGGTACAATCATTGTGAATGCATAAAGAAATAATGTTCCTGGGAATAAGACGCGTTTCACAGTAACAGTGTTTGTAAACGATGAAGTAAGATTTATTACATTTCATGTGCACGATGCAATGTTTAAAATCAAAACATTTTTGTTATAGGTAACATAACATGGCGTGAGCAATACTGTAAAGAAAACATCAAGTTTTATAGCTGTTCGCGGCAAACTGTTGTACTGCCAATGTCTGAACACGGAGACTTGTATAGCTGAGTGTAGCGTACATGTGTACTAACGAAACTTTACTTCCGTATTATTCTGCTAAAATGTCCGGATATGGCGAGATAATCAGGAAGAATCGTCCCGGAATTTCACGGCTTTTCTCAACACGGAACTGCTTTGTTTAAAAACATGACATCAACAAAGACTCTGCATTTGGCAACTAATGTCTGAGTGACGAGCATAATAAGATTGCAGGCTGCGGCATGTTCACCTGCGCGCAGGGAATGCGGATGGCGAGCCCACCGTAACAGTCGCAGTACAACTTCCACGCCGCGGAGAACATCTACGGTACGGGGCCTGCAGACGAGCTCGACTTCTTACGCGCGTTCCTTCGCCGCTCTCAACATTATCCGTACAAGTAGTACAATCACTACTTATAGCTTCACCGAATTGATTACTCTCGCATCTTTCCATTGATCCACATTTTCCCGGAACTTCTAAATAACCAACATAGAACATAGGACAAGTTTGAAGGAACGAGCGACTGTTAGAACTTTATAAGTAGATACCGCTACCTACATGTTTCATGAAATATACAAATCACGTAACTTCGATACGGAGGCTGTACGCTTTAGTTTTTGCAATAAAAACTTCAGCTGCGGACTTAGAGCCGGGTGCCGACTGGCGAACAGATAAGGCTATATTCAATATCGTCCGTTCTGCTAATAGCTGACTCCTGATGTGGCCTGTAGGAACTCGTAAAATATACACTCCTGCTGTCAGCGTTCTTTCGGTGTTGTTTTCTCATAAAACGCGGATTGTTTCACATGTCTATCGGGCAGGTGCTAGCTACATAGTCTACACAGTACATAGCTACTTGTGTTGAGCAACCATGTCATGTCATGTATAAAACTGATTGGATCGCGTTCACAAGCAAAACGTTTCGATACGAAACGCGGCGCATTCAGCGATTTAATTAAATTTTAACACCGTGTGCCGAATGGCGTCGCCGTCACGGACACGCTTACCTGCCTTGTGCCTTATATTTTATAAGGTGAAGCGTGAAATAGAAAGGAGCAGAAGATCTACTTCTTATAACGCCCGCTCTACATTCGCGGAGTTCTCAGTACAAAGCAAAGTACAAACATGAATTATTTGGTTTAAAAACGTAATGTACAGCGTCTTCGCGGGTTCACGGCTGCGAATGTACAGCGAGAGCGAGCATTATGTTAAACACAAACACAGTAGTAGCGTGGACTAAATTGAACTCGAATACGGACTACAGATTATACGGTTTACGTATACCTACGGTACACCGTCACTTTTTATAGTTCTTTTAACAAAACTAGTAGGTGGATAAACAAAAGTAGTGAGTCTTCTGTTCCTATTTCGTGAGTGGCATGAGTGAGTGCGCCTCGCAACGGAATTCATAGGGTTATCAACCCCCGGAAAAGCGGTAGACTCCCGGAATTTGCCCCTTAATTTTTATAAACTCTTTGCTACCGGAATTGATAGGATAGGTACACCTTCCCCTTTACTGAACTTATTTTCTTTTAAAAAAGCCTGGCATTTACTTTTCCCCTGAAACTTAATCTGAGTAATAATTTGTACGTAACTACCATTTTCTTATTTTACAGTTTTTATTAGGCACATTTTTGCTGACTTATTGTGTTGCAGCCCTACACCGGCTGTCCTTTTAGATTAGCTTACATTTTATTGTAATTGCACGCACAGGCCGCGGCCGGCACTCCGCGGGCGACGCGACAGCTGGCCGCACGTGATTGCGGGCGAAGTGCCGCGACGGTGACGTGACGGCGAAGTGCCGCGACGGTGACGTGACGGCGAAGTGCCGCGACGGTGACGTGACGGCGAAGTGCCGCGACGGTGACGTGATGGCGACGACACGACTGCAACTGTTGCCAATCCTCGCTAGAGCAGCGAGTGGCCGCGACCGCGACTGTCAATTACTTTCTCACGATATTTGCATTTGGAACGTCTCGCTGATAAACAAAACAAACAAGTAGCTAAATGCAGCAACTGCTCATCTGTCCGCCAGTCTACTCGTACATAATGAGGTCTGGCGCAACCTCATTTCTTGTGGATACTATCACGATATAACGGTGGTGTTTTTGTTTACCTTACCAATCAGTTTAAAAAACAATCAAAACAGGAGTAGAGTGATAGGTACATTATAGACTGTACCTAATACGTAGGTACAATAGCAGGTACATTCGTTGGGCTTACATCTGAAACAAATAATTGTGTAAGTACAATTGCACAATGGCGGTCTTATCGCTACGATCTCTTGCAACAATGCTTACTATGTTTACGTATATGGACAAGAAAGAGGTTGGAAAAATTAATCTTGATAGGTATGATGTCAGTGGCGTGCATTCCATATAGGCAAATAAGCAATGCCTACCTCGTTAGAATTTAATATTGCCTATTACTAAATCAATTAATCAGCGTATTAAAAAAAAACAATTAACATATGTACTCAATAATAATGTATGAATTCAATGCAAAACGTACCTCAATGTGCAATGTGCGTTCGCACGATTGCCTGTCACGTTCACAAACACAATCAAACCTTTTTGGTAACCATATACACTATTATACACACACACTACTTTAGGCTAATACCCGAAGTCATACGACAAAAAAATGAATCACGATATGGCTATGCGTAAATAACTAACATTTGACATTTCGCAATTTAGACGTCTTATCAAGCGTCACCTGCTTCTGAAAACGTCGCAGGTGACATAACTGAACGTAGCCCTAGTGGCAATAGTCGTGGGTTGTCCGTAACGTTTTTTACACGTAACTGTTATGCGTTAGTAGTTTTGAATCCTATTATTTTGTAACTAGATATTTCCATACAAAGTGATCGTTATAATAAAACTAAACCCAACATTTGAAAAATAGCGGCGAAATAAAGATAATTATTGTTTTATTGAAATTACTGCATTTAAGTGTTTACATTTATAATTTGTAAATGGTATTCGAAGGGTCGAATAAAAAGATTACAATATTTATTATTATTTTGATGATTGTTTGTACATTGCTACACATTCATCGTAAAATAATGAAGCTCAATGTACGCCCATAACAAAATAACGATAAATAGATTTATAACGTTATTTAACTAATGTAATAACGAATGGTGTATAATAATTGTAGAAAATCTATTGTTTTCGTGCTCCGAAAATCTATTGTGTAACTTTGTACGTAAAATAATCGTTACATTACTATGCCAACGTACTACGTATTCGATTATCACCCTCGTAAATATTTTCTCAAACCGACGTTAAATAACGCCCAACTCATAGATTTACTATGGCCCAACTCTAATTGGCTGTTGACACTTGACAGAACTTGACATATGCGTGACGAATTGCATAAATCGTGTAATAATTAGTTCGTTTTATTGTGAATTGTGAAGTTTTTTGTAAAAATATTGATGTAAACATGGATAAATTAGAGTGCTCGGTTTGTGGGGAAGACTATGCTTAGAGAAATTACGAGAAACCCATTCAATCAGTTTTCGTTTGTTGACAAAACAAAAAAGTGCATTTCAGTAGACAAACACATCAAAATCTGTATTTGACTCAAGAAAAGGTAAAATGTTATGACTATTACATAACACGTTAATACAACTGTTTTGTACGTAGATGGAGAAACGTTTTGTATGAAATGTGTGTAGGTAAGTATCAGATTTTTTAATAATTTTACACTATAGTAACTTGCTCCGTCTGCTTAGTGACTGCCTACCTAGGCCAAAAACCAATGCACGCCACTGTATGATGTTTATGATAACGCAGTCTCTCTATAAGAAGTTGCAGGCTCTCAACCATGTATATTCAATTTTTAGTTATATTCACCATTATGATTCCCTTTCATCATGCTTTACTACCTATTCACTATTCATCTATGGCTATACCATAAGAAAAGAGAACATATTATTACCTATTCTATTGGTTATACCTACTCACGGAATAAGAGGTATATTACATTTCAATTTCAACAATTTAATAAATAAAAAATACTTTATATAATTGCTAGGCCCTTTATATATTTGAATTTTAAATAGAACCAATCACGTAATTGTTTTATTTTGTGTATTTTAATATAGGTACTATTTCAATAGTCAATGTGTGATTTTGGCGACATTTTCCCGTACTAAGTGATCGTGAGGGCACTTCCACTAGTTTTATTTATTTCGTAGTTACCAATGATTTTTTTAAATAAATAATCATAGGTGGTTATACTCAACACGTCGGTACTGCAGACACAACCTCAACATTAATGCTGATTATCTTCAGTTTTTGCTACAAAATGTCTTCCCCACAAATGTCTTCATAGCTTTTTGTAGGTACCTAACCGGCCCCACAGTTTTTGTCGCCCTAATGCTTATAATAATGGCAGTTATACTTATTTTCAGCGTCACCGGCGTCCGGGATGACAGACAGGAAGCCCACTGAGGGGAGCCAGTACGACGCAAGTGTAGTATCTACTTGCAGCCCCTGACAAGGCGCCATTGTTGCGGACTGTTCAGTATCGGCACGTCGCGGTCGCTATCGGCTGTCATTACGTCGCGCGAGCGCACACCTCTCTGTCTCCGGGAGCCTGTCTAAACTTTACTCGTCCGTGTGACCCACATACATAAATAGAATCATTAAGTGACTGAAGGACTCTGCACAGTATTATTATGTTGTGCTGATTAAAGTAAAGGTGCTCCCACATCGACCACAAAAGTTGGTCAACATTTAGAAACATCCGGTGTGGGAGCAGTTCGCATAGGTTTTCCAGGTTTTCCACTGTTTCTAAATGTTGACAAATGTTTGTGAACACCGGTGTGGAAGCATCTTATTAGAGATGCTTTTAAAAAATATGTGAAAATGACCTCTACCATAACAATAGACACTAGTATTATTATCTATTTTATGCCTCTACTCTACTACATAAAAAATAAAAGTACATACCTATAGGTGGTTATATTATTGTGTATTGTGTATTTTTTAAATTAATGTATTTACCTAATAATTTTGATTTATTGAATTGTAACTGAAGTGATTATGTTTCAAACACATTGTAAAAATTGTTTCTGAATAAATTGAATTGAATATTAAGGCCCGTATTACAGAAGCTTCCTCAAGTACAGTTTATACCCCAAGAGTATCGGTCTTATTCCAGAACGGTAATTATAAACTTTAATTCAACAACATAACACACGAATTTGACCTGAAATTGAATAGAAATCTCTACTCAAGTGTAGTCTGGACCACACTAGAGTGATTACAGATCAAAACTCCGCTCAAATACCGAAACAGGATGACAGTATAAAATAAAGCTAAACTCAGCTGAACCGTGATCAATAAATCTCTGCTTGAGGAACGTTCTAAAATCAAAGCTCAACTCAAAACTAGTTTTAAACAGAGATCAATGCTTGAGTATCGTCCTGTAATACGGGCCTAAGTACGCAGCGTGGATAGGCCCCCCACAAGGTGGACCGACGACCTGGTGAAGGTCGCGGGAATCCGCTGGATGCGGAAAGCGCAGGACCGGTCGTTGTGGCGATGCTCGGGGGAGGCCTATGTCCAGCAGTGGACGTCTTTTGGCTGAAATGATGATGATGATGATGAATACTAAGTAGGTACTTAAAGTATGTTTTAATTGAAACAAATCTTGAAAATAACAGTTTTCTTCTATCGTGTCGACATGAGCTACATAATGATAATAGCTCATGCCGGCCGTGGGGAAAAGATTAGCCAGTCAGCAGGTTGGTAGCGGGCTGACTGCCCATGGTGCGCCGGACGATCAATTAAATATAGTCACTCGTGGAGGCTCTTTTACGGCCAAAATTAATATCCAATCTATTCACGATTTGCCCCACTGGAGATAGAAATTTGACATATTTTGTATGGAGCTTATGTCAAATTTCTATCTCCAGTAGGGCAAATCGTGGATATATTGGATATTAATTTTGCCATTAATGCATCTGTGATCTGATCTGTATGTAAAGAATGAAGATAAGTGATTTTCCAATCTCAGAAATACTCAGAATACAGAAAAAAATCTAATTTATAAACGTTCAAATAGGTAGGTAGGTACAGTCTAACAAAGCAATTGGTAGGTATACAGGGTAGAGAGATATAAATGAAGTTTTCTCAGAAGATTATGGATGTTTTCGAGTGAAATATCATTTTAATAACGGACAAAGTTAAACTGTATTTATACAAAACCCTAATCAAACCATTCTATAATAACTTCCTGAGAGATCTTCATCTAAGTATATCTGGCGACCCTGGATACTAATTGCTTTGTTAGACTGTACGTGTTTTTGATATAAACCTGCTTTAATTCACGTGGTATTTGGATGTATGTGCATGTACTTACTAGGTATATCGTTAGTTTATTTAGGTAACTTTTTTTACATGGCAGGTATTTATAGGGTTACGGACAGACGGAGCAGCGTTACCTGTCATCGTATGAGCTGCACGTTCCCGTGGGAACCCACCGAACACTACGGAGCTTCGCGTTACGTGCGGAGCGTAGAACAAACAATATTGATATATTAATGATTCTATACCATTAAAATGAATTATAATAATTAGCGGTTTCATGATTGAATTATTTTCTCTGAAGCATGTAACGAACACGCGTCTGGTTAATATCAGTGTCTTAGCTACAAGCATTGACTTGTACCTATGGACCTGTAATACCTACGAAATAAGCGTGGTATACCTACAATATCCGGGCCACCGTTATGGTGGCCGTAGCTAGGGAAGTAAGTAATCAAAACTAAAAAGTATCGATATCGATGCTCGTGTTTCGTACGGTCGACAGCACTTCGGTGGTAACACTTTGACATTAGGAGCATCTTTATTTCGTGAGCAGTAAGGGCGGTTTTCGAATTGACGTGTTACCACTGTCATGCAGGCGACTGTACCAGAGATGTGTGCTGATTAAAATCATTTTCAAGTAGTAATAAATAATGCAATTATATCAAATACTATGTTCGGCTGTCCCTAGGACATAAAAAATCAAGCTTCTAAGTCAAGGCAATCATACATACGGCTTTGTCACATTTTGATACTCGCAAACTCACATAAAAAACTTATAGGGTACTTCGCATTGACCTAGAATTATGAAATTTGGCCAATATATCGAAAATCTTCTTTTTTTTTCAATATATCGAACTCCGATTATATATTTAAAAATGTCGATATGTCGAAAATCTGATATTTAAAAAATATCAACAGCCCTAGTTTGTTTACTTGCAGCTCATGTACTATGGGCCACATTGCGGGGTAAGCGGGGTTGCCACGCGGCGTAGGTATTTTGACATCCCGTAAAGATGTTGCCAAGCAGAGAATATACAAATAGCTTGCGATCTCTTTCACCAGACGACATAACACGTTGGTTAACAAGAGACAAAGAATAGTTTCATAATTCAATAACGATAATAGATATTTGTATAAACTAGATGGATATAGAAGAATATGCCGCTTCCTTAGGTTTCTTAATTCATTGGCTACAAGCTACAGACAACCAGACAACATGCGAACCGAACACAATGTGTTGCGCATGTGTTGTCTCGCGGACTTGTGTACTCGTGTATCGAGTGCTCGGGGACAGCTCAGCCGTTTACCTATGTTTTATAGGCAGCGACTCATACCAGAGTGTCGTCTTATGTTACACTGTATCAAATGTGAGGAGACACAGCCGGTGCGCGCACTACATGCGAAGCACCGTGCAATCGCCTGTCACGAGCATCGAGCGTCGCCCGCGGGTACCACTACATCAACCACATTTTAAAACTAACTTTATGTCAAGGCACTAGCGTTTAATTTAAGTACCTATCAGGTTTTGTATGAAGTCGGATGTTGTCGTAGTACAGATGTTTCACGCGTTAAGAAAACATGAATGACTAGGTAGTTGAATAGGAGCTCAGTTTGTGCTGGCAGCCGGGCGCGTCGGATGAGCGTAGATCCGTGCTACGTCTACACGCATAACAGAAACTGTTCTGTGGGCCTAGTACGAGTTTCACACTTACGAATACTTTCATCGTTTTCGTCGACTTTCATTCATAAATCAGTAGCGCCCCTGGCGGATACGAGGAGGAACTACAGATTTATTAATGAAAGTCGACGAATACTTTGAAAGTATTCGTAAGTGTCAAACTCGTACTAGGTACAGTCAACAAATCGGAATCATGACCCACGATAAGCTTAATATCCTACAGACATTCTAATACAATTAGGTTGAATTTCGCTTAAACAGATATTTCCCTGGCAACAGACTTGTTATCAATTTTGTTAGCTATTGACAGTGACAGTTCGTTCACCAATAAAATTGTCGTCTCCCTATGTAGGTCTGTGCCCTTTCGTGCATAGAACGCACAGACGTACTAGAGATGCTACGCATATTGACGCATATAGATCGTGAACTTTCTTTGACACGTTTGGCATTAACCATAACATGTGAAGCACGTGAAGTTATAACTTTCAAATGCTAACGCGCATGATGGCGGACAATAGACACATTGAGTTTCGATACCTCATGATGGACTGACTTGTTATAAAAATTCGATGCCATATTGCAAGGGTATTACTGCGTAATACCCGAATGGCGTCGATCAAAGACATGGATTGATGCGACGACAGTTTTGTGAAATCTCACAATAATAAGCACTTCTTTATTATTTAGTCACCATACCCACTGCATTTTGACGACCTCTGTGGTCTAGTGGTTCGAGTGTCGGACTGCTGATCACGAGGTCGTGGGTTCGATTCCCACAGAACACAAATATTTGTGTGATGAACATAAGTGTTTGTGTTGGTCTGGGTATTTCTTGTTTATTATAAGTATGTATTTACAACAACAAAAAAAGTATATAAGTATTATATCCATTGTCTAGTACCCATATTACAAGCTCTGCTTAGTTTGGGACTAGATGGTGCTGTGTAAAAATGTCCCAAAAATATTTATTTATTTATAAAACATAATTAAATTAAATATAAGGGAAATACACAATAAAAGACTATTTAAATAGTTAATAAAATATTCAAAATAACATTAATGAATGACAATTAATTTATCCTAAAAACGAGAGAAAGCAAAATAGTTTTCAATAACGTCCAATAGTCTAGAACGCATCGATCCGATTAGGCGACTGCAAATGTCCGTTCCTCTCATATAATCCCAAATTTTGTTACAACGTTGATCAAGTGCTTGCCTTGTCCTCTCGTTTCTATTATCCCACATTTGGACCATCAAGCCCAATACATTTTCATTTGTATTGGGATCCGGGGACCTAGATGGCTATGAAAATGCTGATGAAATCTGGTGACAACTCTTGCTGTATGCACTGGACAGGTATCGTGAACGTAGAAGAAGTTCGGAACTTCTTCTCGCGGGTAAACCGTTCGCACTGTCGGTAACATAGTTTCTTCTAATAAGTCAACTGAATTTGCACGAGAATAAATCTGGACGACTTCGCCTACATTTCCGGCACTCACCAGGCCCACATGTTAGCAGAAATTCGGCCAGATAATTAATTAGTCACTACGTGGTCTTCCGCAGAATCTATAATTGTTTTTTCTAATTTTTATTCTTGATGTTTAACTCCAAATAATGTTTGACACCATTTTATACTTGACGTTTTATTATTTGTCATTTTTATTTTTATTTTATTAATGTTCTGTAATCGAAAAAGTTAGTATAGGTTTCATAAAAAATATAGTTGTTTGTAGGAAAAGCACGTGAAACGACAGCTAATTCGAAATTCAAAACAATTCCTGCTTTATCAAAAACATAATTTCCAATCCAATTATAAATCTATTGCATTGATAACAAAGCTCAAAATGGCACAGTCCTCTGACCCGTATTAATACAGTTTCTGTAATATTCAAAATGTCCTAAGTGCAGCATAGAAGAAGACCTTACTGTTTTGACGATTTCAAACGAATTATCAGCTGAGTGGGTCATGATTCCGATTTGTTGACTGTACACTGTGGTGCACACGACGCGACGTGCGGCAAATAAGGGCACAGATGTGCGCCACACGGGACACGGGGGCTCGGGGGCGTCTCGTCGCACAGCGCACATAGGGCTGCACCTCTCCGGGTTGGACCCGGAGTCTACGGGTTTGAATGGTGCATGTCCGGGCTACGGGTTAACATCAAATATCTCCGGGTCAGACCGGATGGTGAGCGCGAGACTCGAGAACACCCCGTCAGGCGGCGGTAACGGCTAGCTTTCGCTGCTCGACTGACTGAACAAACACAACCACAAACAAATACTCTGACGAAAGCTTGCTGGATTGACTTAAAAAAGCGCAAGGTTGGCAAGTTTTTGAAAAAAAAAATGCGCCTATTTTTGAAAATGCGGAAATAATAAAAGGAAAATTACCACACCATATATCATATATATCAAGCAGCTAAGACGAACGACGGCAATTAACATCCGGTAATCCGGCCCATCTGCCATGGAAAATAGTTTGCTACATCTACGCTTAGTCTGGATCATAAGCAAAAAGATCCTATATCAACATATCATAGGGCCAATTTTTATCCATCACGTGCCAAAAAATCCCTAAAAAATTAAATGGAGCGCCACGTTTTATATACTTAACTCACTACTAGGACTTCGTATATTCACTATAATTTATACGTTAAGATTTATTTAAAAAGAAACTACTTATTTTACTACAATCCCCGGGCCTACTTTTTTTCAAGGTAGCAGCCCTAAGCGCACAGCGCCTTACCACAGAATAACTAACAGTACTATCGTAGCCTTACTCCCGACTGGATCGAGTTCTGTATCAATCGAATTTGAATTCGAGTTAGTGTCAATTCTACGCATTCCTCTAGGAATTGACATTAGCTCGATCTGGTTCAGAGCTCGCACCAGTCGGGAGTAAGGCCCCAGGTACGATAGTACTATTAGATATTCTGTGCCCCCGGTATGCGCGTGATACAGAAGCTATGCAGACGCTGTCGTCGTTAAACAGACGTATCTGCTTTATGATTATGACTGCTCATGTGTTTGGTACTCAGACACGCGTTATCAACTACAATTTGAACAGTGACTTGAACAATCCGGAGTTGTGTACATACGTAGACAAAACTGGCGCCGAGCCTGCCATTCTCCCCTGTCGGGTAAGCTGGTGGTTTTAAACCTTTATGCTGATGGGGGAGCATGCCCAATCATTTATGTTGTTAGCTTGTCACGTCACGGACCACCAATTGTTGGCCGGTGTCGTAATATTTTTTTTCGGAATACACTTATATTATATATCAGAACTCGATTTAGTATTTGGCCACCGCCTTCACAAAATCTAACCGACTCATCGTCATAGTCGTCATACATAATAATTAAATACTATGTTGTACCCAAATTATAAAGTCAACTCTCTGTTTTACGTTGTATTCAAATTCAAATCTTTTTCTGATTACTGGCACTTTTGAAACGTTAGGCTCTATAGTTGCACGTCAAAATTGTGGGTCCTATAGTATGTATTATGGATATGGAGAAGAACCGTCAAGAAATTCCATGGATAGAGTCTTTATAGGGTTCCGTACCCAAAGAAAGCTAACGGGACCCTGTTACTCTCGCTACGCTGTTCGTCCGTCCGTCCGTCTGTCTGTCACAGGGCTGTATCTTTGTAAAAGTAAAAGATAACCAGTTGAAATTTTTACAGAATATGTGTTACTATGGTGCCTATCACGACAAATACTAAAAATAAAAAAGTCTAAAACCAAGGGGGGTCCCCATACAAGAAACCGATTTTGTTCCTGCTCTATCTTCAAAACGGTAACACATGCCAGCGTCAAACTTGGTCTGATTATAAAAATAGGGCAAACATGTGATGGTACCTACGTAAGAAAGAGATGCAAAAATTCACATTTTGGACCCTATTACTCTCGCTACGCTGTCCGTCCGTCCGTCCGTCCGTCCGTCTGTCTGTCACAGGGCTGTATCTTTGTAACGGTAATAGATAACCAGTTGAAAATTTCACAGAATGTGTGTTGCTATGAGGAGTATCACGACAAATACTAAAAACAAAAAAAAAGTCTTAAACCAGAGAGGGTCCCCATACAAGAAACCTAAAAAAACATGCATTTTTTTCAACGTTTTTGTTCCTGCTCTATCTTCACAACGGTAATATATACCAGCGTCAAACTTGGTCAGATTATAGTGCATATTATGAAGATTATCAACAAATACGTAAAATAAGACAAATAAAGACATATGTGGTGCTACGTACCTGCTCAAGAAAGAGATTCAAAAATTCATATTTCGCGCCTGTGCGTTGATGTCTTTTGATGAACTCTCGTAAATTAAATCAGTTTCTATGGGGTATCAGGTCGCTGGGTGGTACGGAACCCTTACTGCGCGAGTCCGACTCGCACTTGGCCGGTTTTTTTTAATAGGTAATTGTTTAATAAGTAAATCAAATTAATTCAAATAATGTGAGTATAATGTAGGTTAATGTCAGAAATAAACAAAAAGATTAAAAGTGAGAATATTGCATTTAGAAATAAACCTAAAAATCGTTGCCATAGTATGTGGGAGCTGAAATGCCACGCTGATGGTGGCGTTAGTATCGGTTCGTTAAGTTCTTCAATATGGGTGAGCTAAGCGATGGCTGATGTGCCTAGTGCGCAGATCCGTCTCGCACTTTGCCGGTTTTTTTTCTTTTAGACTCAGAATAGTAATTACATTATATCGTAGTATTCGTAGTCAATGATTTTTTACTTTAAAAAATCATACTAGGTACTATTTTCTGTTTTATGGTTATGGTAACTTAGCTTTTGAACTTATCTATTTAAATAAAAAAATGCGGCATCTTATTTATATAGCTACCACCATTAATCATTTTAGTAAAAAGATGAAGTTTCTTCGTGACTCGTGAGCGCTGAGCATTCACATTTATAGACTCTCTAAACTGTGTTCCGACATCGTGAAACGACAATACAGACACAATACATGTTTTATAATGCAGCCATTAAATTTTATCAGCAGTGATCTATTATATATATAATAATAGTCGTAACTGCGGGATTGCCAATAATAATGCAATAACTATACATTGTTAACATCATAACATCACTCCTGTATTTCCCCGAAGGGGTAGGCAGAGGTGTATAGTACACCCACATTTCGCCAGTTATGCTATAGTCCCATGTAATAGGGGGCGAGCCTATTGCCACTGACCGGGCACAAATCCAGCTTCCGGGCTGCTACTGAGAATTTCCTAAAGAAAAAACCCAATAACACTTTGCCCGACCCGGGAATCGAACCCAGGACCCCTAGCTCAGCAGTCGCGCAAACATTGTTTTATCTACTTTAAAGCGAGGTATTGTATGGAGAGAATGTTAATAAAAACAGACGCGCTGAGGAGACGACAAGTAGACGCGATGGTTTTTCAAATTCATATCAAGGCAACACAACAGATTAATACAGAATATCCACTCTATACAATGCATGAAAACAAGTCTCTACATGAAGACAAGGTACTATTGCTAAAGCGCGTACTTCTTGCAATCGCAGTATTCCTAAACACACTCCGAGTTCCTATCTGTATTAGGAGTGATGCTTCTGTGTTCTGTTAGCAGCGGCTACAGTCGCACAACGGAGAGCGCGGCGCCCGCTCCGCTCGATTACCTCTCAATACTGAATAACTATTCAGTGTGCGAACCGAGCTCTAGAGAAATGTCCCTCATCCGTCACCCTCGCTTGTTCACCAACGCTGTATAAATTGCCAGCGCAGTACCGATCCATGTGACACACTTGTTCAAGGGAACTCTTTATTCAATACATGCAATGACGACTCGTTTTCTTTTCAATTTCTTGTAAGTATATTGGAGTCAATTATCTACTTTTAGTACAAGAATGTCGAATATGACGCGTGAACCTCGCTCGCTAGCGTTTCTTACAAAAATAACTTACAAGTAATGTTTGCTTGTCTCTAATAATAAACATGCTGTCGGTGGTGACGCGAGGTGGCACTCGACAGCCTCTCCTCACACGTTGTTTATTACGATCACGACACTGCGGCCAGTATTCTATGCTGCGGCCTCTGTGGAACTGTTAACCTCTATGCACACACAAACGCGGCTCTATTCAAATTCTATACAATTCCTATTCAATTAGAAACCATTGTAGCACACGCTGTGTGTGTGTGTGTGTTGGGACTGCAAGGCGTCATGCTGCCAGTGGGACGTTCTCGTAGCTGTGTAATATCTTGCTCATTACTCACAATTTATAAGCCGAAAACGCCCGTCGCAGTGAAAACAGGAACCGCGCGGGAAGCTTACATGGCGCACTGTCATTGTGGCCCAGCTGACGCGCGGCGGCCTCCACGCCATTACCCCGCACCAACATGGCGGCACTCGGCCGCATGACCGACTTCATTATGACTTATTATAATGACGTCCATTTACAGTTTATAGTGCATTTACTGTGTTGAGGTCGCGACCGCTTGCGTCCGCGCCGCTATCAGTAAGCTTCGCGTCACGATATTAGCCGTGTTGTATTATAATAACACCACAGAAGAGACAAAAATAAATACTGTGCTGTCACACGACGGGCCCCACGTGCTGCAGGCAGCGACCTCGCCTCGTTATAAGGTGTCAGGGTCACGAGAGACGACATCGAGAGGGATCTATAATAAATAATCAATTACAAGCCGTTGTCATGTCTGTTCGAAATGAGATTTTAAATTCGGACTTAAGCTTTTCTATCCGTACCTACATGCATGGGCGTATTTTTTTTACTGGGTGGGTGTCAGATTTTAAACCACCACTAGTATAACTAATTCAAGAGTAAAAGACCAGTAGAAAGAGAGTGGTAGAGGCAAAGCTTCTAAGCGCTTTCGTTTCAGAAATAAATATGACTATCTTGTGTTTAATAAGTGATTCACTTTTATTCTGGAGTGGGCCCGAAGGATTCTGGGGAGGGCCAGGCCCATCTGCTCCCTGTTCTTTTAATATAACATAACATAACATCACGCCTGTATTTCCCCGAAGGGGTAGGCAGAGGTGTAATAGTACACCCACATTTCGCCAGTTATGTTATAGTCCCATGTAATAGGAGGCGAGCCTTTTGCCATTGACCGGGCACAAATCCAGACTCCGGGATACTACTGAGAATTTCTTAATGAAAAACTCATTAACACTTTGCCCGACCCGGGAATCGAATCCAGGACCCCACGCTCAGCAGTCGCGCTTGCAACCACTAGACCAACGAGGCAGGCTCTTTCTATATGCCTTTGGCCATAAGATTGATGACGTTATCATAGAGCAGTTCCATTAATAGTGTGGACACGTAGGTATTGAAGAAGAAGAAACGACGAAATAGTATCTGTCACTCTCAGTTAGCTGTTGTGGTAAATGGAAGAGGCAGCAGACATAGTTTCTATTTTGACTTCTTCCTCATTCTCATTTGAACAATATAAAACAAATATTTTAAATACAAATGAACTATAGTGAAACATAATTTCTACTTGCGATTTAACATTTGCCTGAGGCGGTTAAAACGATGAGAAATTCGTGACCGTTACACAGTCGGTCATGACTTACAATCACACGAGTAAAATATTATTGTCTACGTTATAAGATAAGGCGTGTGATTACTTCTGAACGTCACTCCACCGCGAAGTGTATCTGATATGTCAGGTTTGGTTTCAAGCCAACTGCTTATATTGTTACATTCTCCACTATCATTTGTCAGTCAAGTGTCTGGTGTCAGCCTCGCACCGCCTCGCTCTCTCGTGTGTAGCCAGCCTATTTAAGTGGGGACACGAAATTTCCTCCAGGCCGCTTTGATAGCAATTACGACGAGTCGCTCTGACAACTTTGCGAAACGTTTGAAGTTCTTTTATACGTTTAGAGTACGTGTGCGGCTACGTCGAGGGGAGCGGCCCGACAGTGTGAGGATGTCAGCTCGTTACTCGCTCCCACTGAGTGCTCACTCGATCGATACGATTAAACTGAATGTTTCCACTGAGTGGAAGCTACTGCTTCTAGGAATTACAGATTCAGTTTGTCGAGCACCCGGACCGCTTATTAGGCTTATGTTTTTTCCGTCAAATGACGTAGGCAGTCAATTAATTGGCAATTCAAGCGAACTGTAACGGCCTGAGGTCGCTCTAACTGCCGATAACTCAGCAGTATATCAGCGACACAAGCACCGCACGGGGTGCGGCCGGGCGCCCCCACCGCCCCGCGCCTGCTCCGGACCTGTGCGAATGGGACGCTCGTATGATTTATTACGAATCGGTATGCGATTTTGCCTTTAAAGCACTGGATTATGTATAATTCATCATCGGCTCACATCTGTTCAGCGAGGCAGCGAGCGCAGGCGGCGAGCGGCAGGATGTCTTATATTACACATCAGTTACTGTCACACGGCAATAACATCAATCGTCGCTGTGCTGAAGAATCTAATATAATGGAGGATACATAACTTTATCTCTACTATCTAGTAAAGAAGTCAGTGTGAAAATATGTATGAACCAAATTAATGCTACAAAACATCAAACTGATGGCTTATATCAGAGTTCATAGTCAATCCCACAAACTTTTCAAGTATCTTCAAAATACTACACGCATGAAAAGAGTTTGCCACATTATTATTTTAATAACACCTTGTGATGGAACAGTTATCCTGCAAATTATAGCTATCTATCATACTAAATTTACAGCTATCATAATAAAATTATAGCTATCATAGGTACTAGAAATGTTTAAGTAATTAACTAAAGGTAAATAAGCTTGACTGCCTCGTTGGTCTAGTGGTTGCAAGCGCGACTGCTGAGCGTGAGGTCCTGGGTTAAATTCCCGGGTCGGGCAAAGTGTTATTGGGTTTTTCGGTTTTTCATTAGGAAATTCTAAGTAGTAGCCCGGAGTCTGGATTTGTGCCCGGTTAATGGCAATAGGCTCGCCCCCTATTACATGGGACTTACAACATAACTGGCGAAATGTGGGTGTACTATACACCTCTGCCTACCCCTTCGGGGAAATAAATGCGTGATGTTATGTTATGTGTTATGTTAATAAGCTTGACATGTCTTTATACCTAAATATATTTTTATGTGATATAATGTTATAATTATAACATAATAGCAGGAGGAGGATGTGGCCGAGTGGCACCGACATTAGGCCGCACGGAGGAAGGGGGCTCGCCTACTAGTGGCGAGCCGGGCCCTGCCGGGGGGGGGAGGTGAATGCAGAGCGTAGCCCACGCCCCCGGCTTAAGGTAGAGGACCTTATTGCCACCGTTTACACCACATTGTGGTGGGTAGTTTTATTTGGTAAGGTTCAGACTCTTACCGAAAGGACTCCGCCGGGAGAAACGGAGCCAGTGTCAGCGTTTTTCTCAGCGAAGTACGTCTATGAGGATTTCCCTCATCATCATCATCAGTTCAGCCGAAAGACGTCCACTGCTGGACATAGGCAAGCAAGCAAGCAAGCATCTCATGTTTGGGGGGATATGCCATAATCGCCACGCTTGGCAGGCGGGTTGGCGATCGCAGTTGGTTGAAGAACGCTGCTGCCCATTCTCTGGTGAATCTCTTAGTCGCCTTTTACGACACCCATGAGAAGATATAGAGTGGTGCAATTCTTTACGTCCGGCACCACACGTGAGGATTTCCCTATGAAAACAAAAATCATCAGCCTTAGACACCGTCACACTGTAGTTCCAGATGATTATTGTTTTTTTCTGGCTCCACTATACCTGTAGGTACATCAATATTATTTACATTAATGATGCCATACCTTTTTATCAGTGTAGAAATCGACACTTGTGGCTACCACTACCATAACAGAATCCAATCCACGTGAGCTGTTAACAAATGTATGAACCCGGACACCGCTCCGCCGAGGACGTGTCACGTTCACGTATGCCGCGGAGTATAAACGCAAAGCAAACAGTGGAGCACTCTCCGTGGCGAGCTAATCAATGGTTTCGCCAGTTAACGCGGGAATGTTAATCATTTGAATAAGGCGCGAGTGGCGGCTGGAGGCTGCCGGAGTCCACTCTCGCGAGCTCGACGTCAGCGACCGCGTCACTGGCGGCGGGCAGCGGCACAATTCAACCGAACACCGCGTACTATCCTGTGATGATGACCACTTATAGGGTACTTGTTAAAATCAAGTTGTAGTGCGTATAACCCTTAAGGAAAATGACTCTATTGTTTACAATGTTAACCGATCCAGAATTATACAGGGTAGTTAAAAAATACCCGAAACCTTCAAGTACTTATTTCGTATCACGGTCCTGAAAGTTTGTTCTACAACATTGGCCAAAACTAAACAGGATAGCCAAATAGTACATAACTGCCGCGGCCCGCGACAGGAGCATTGATGCACGAACGTGAAAATGTGGGCCGAGGTGATGCCGAGCCACACATACGTGAGGCCATCAATGCCTGGTTGCGGCCAAGGCTTGTTGTACTTTTCTCAAATAATGCGCAGAAATTCACACAAAGTAGTACCCTGAGGTTACTTTGTAAATTACGTATGTAAATTCTAGAATCAATGATGAACAACAACAATTTTCCTCGCGTCAATATGTTCATTAATTAGTTTTTTACTTTAAACAGCTCTATTTGCAAGCCAGTTCAAAATTTAAATAAAATCTTTGATAAGTAACCTCTTTGATTGCTATTTTTGGGACTATAAAGTTCGTTCCATTTTTAAAGAACACGACAGATGAGTTTTCATATTAATTTATTTACGGCCAAAATTAATATCCAATCTATCCACCATTTACCCTACTAGAGATAGAAATTTGACATATTTTGTATGGAGCTTATGTCAAATTCCTATCTCTAGTAGGGTAAATCGTGGATAGATTAGATATTAATTTTGGGCGTTAGCCGCTAAACAGGACAGATACGGATTTTCATACTAATATTGCCGGCTACTCTGCTCGCGTGTATTTGACCAGTACAGCAATTTCGAAGGTTTTCAAAATAATGTTCGAATTTCCAAGCATGTTTGAGAAAAACATGTTTTGTTGTTTATTTGAAGTGTCGTTGTAGGTACTAGCCACGCAGCCAACGCGACCCCGGGCGGCCTGTCGTCGGCCGTCTACAATAAGCAAAGTACAGAATGTTTCAAATTATGAAAAGTCGTAGAACAAACGTTGTTCTGGGTCATAATAAGAAGTTAGTGCTGAGAGGTTTCGTGTATTTTATCAATTATCCTGTATATAGTTACAGATAAAATTGTAAAACAATATAGGTAACCTAATGCTGATCTTAAATTCAAATTCTTTATTAGCAATAAATAGGGCACATCGTATACTACACAAGCAAGATATAATTGACTTGTAGCCTTAGTTTTTTTGTTATTTTTATAGGAGAACTCTCCTGTATCTATCCGTGCTAATTGTGCTTAACCAATAAGCAGTGTCTATGCATTTATTCATGTAGTCGTTAGTTTTTTAAACATTGTTCTAGCTTTATTGCACTAACTAGGCACAGCCGAGAAAAAACTCTCGCCTTCAAGTCCTAACAAAATACTGACATCAATATAAATGGTTACGATCAGAAAAAAACAACGAACAAGTTTTTAAAAGGTTGCTTTTTGCCGTCCTCTGCGTATACAAACGTTTTGCCTTCATTAATTAATTATAATTGACGTAACGTAACGCTATTAGAAAATACGAATTTTGAGGAGTAATAGTAATAGTATTAAGTATTAATATAAATTCCAAGGCTCAGAATGTAGATACAATACGTTTATAGCTCGTTAGCAGTAATGAGTGCTTGTTCAAGTGTCCGAGCTAAGTCATGCAAACTGAAGCTCGACAAACGTGTCCGAGTAACGTTGTGAAAGAGACTCGTGTTCGGTGCTCTCATAAATATTATTAAAATGTCATAAAAGGAAGTGGCGCGCTAGTCATTTCACATAATCGCCGTGAATTGTTGTAATCAGAGCATGGCGAATGGAATTCAATGGCACGTCACGGCGCGGCACGCTCATGCGCGCCACTCTACACACACATGTACGCGCAGAAGGTCCATTCAATAAAATTCAGAATAAAAAGCTTACTCGCATCACAGATAATACTCGCATGCAGACACCGGACGTAGTGCCGTTTGGGACTGTCGTTCCAATTAGAGATTCGAGACTATTCCGTTTTTCCTTTTATTTTATTTTTTTCGAATGGACTCTCGCAGAATTATTGGTACCCAAAATGGATACCCTAAATGCTTAACCGGGTGGGTGGTTAGGTTTAGGGAAAAATTTCCCTAAACCTAACTTATAAACTAAAATCGCGGTTGCAAAACCGCATAAGGGCGTCACTCAAGGGAGAGCTCGGACCTCGGCTTACTGGGGCATTGCGGGGGGACCCCGCTGCTATGTCCACCTGGCAGCCGTTGCTATATTGGGAATAGTTTTCTCGAAAGTGGGGGACTTTCGGTACATCGGGGGGGTGATTCCGTTTTTCCTATGTGAGTTTTGTTTTTGAAGTAAAACTTCATTAGGCACGCTTGACTTGGGGAGTAAGCTGGTGAATGCGTTACGAAAAGTGTGAATGCGTTACGAAAAGTGTGAATGCGTTACGAAAAGTGTGAATGCGTTACGAAAAGTTTGATCGGGCGAAGTGAACGGAAGTTGAGAGGGAGATTCAGCAGATTTAGCAGATTCAGCTCGACTTTGATTTATCTTGATGTTATATATTTATAGTTATATATGTAGTTATGTATAATATGTATATTTTATTATATGTATAATGTACATAGGTATTTATCTATTTTTTTTATATGTAATTATAAGTCCGTAGTACGAAACATATTTTACTACTTTACTGGTGCATCTACCTTATTCTTTGTCTCTGCATTACCCTAAGGTTGTCTGGTAGAGAACGCCTATGGCGTTAAGACCGCCTTTGTACCCAGTTGTGCATAAATAATTAAATAAATAAATAAATAGATAAATAAATATAAGTAGTTAGTGAAGATAGAAAGAGAGAGAGTTACGTTTCGTATATTAATGTAGGGGCAAGATTTTTACTGGATGCGGAAGGCAGAGTACCGAGTGTTATGGCGCAATTTGGGACAGGCCTATGACCAGCAGTGGACTGATCGCAGCCTATCGAGGCTGAGTTGATTGACGGATTGAAGATTTTTACTTCAGTCGTGTGGTCTAAAGCACATTCTTTTTTTCACGTTATTATAATGGTAATGGATGTTCTGTAGGTTCGTGCTGGATGGCTAGCTGTAACACAGGCGTGTTACATTACATGTGCTTGCGTCGCTGTGAATCAACGCTGTGTGCTGCAGCCAGCCACACGGGGCGGCGCGCGGCCACACGGGGCGGCGCGCGGCCACACGGGGCGGCGCGCGGCCACACGGGGCGGCGCGCGGCCACACGGGGCGGCGCGCGGCCACACGGGGCGGCGCGCGGCCACACGGGGCGGCGCGCGGCCACACGGGGCGGCGCGCGGCCACACGGGGCGGCGCGCGGCCACACGGGGCGGAGCGCGGCCACACGGGGCGGCGCGCGGCCACACGGGGCGGCGCGCGGCCACACGGGGCGGCGCGCGGCCACACGGGGCGGCGCGCGGCCACACGGGGCGGAGCGCGGCCACACGGGGCGGCGCGCGGCCACACGGGGCGGCGCGCGGCCGTGGACACACAACGTTATATACTCGTTCATCATTATGAGAGTTTTTCATTCAGGCCAGTGAGGGCAGGCGGAGCAACAACGAATACCAAGACTGATTATGCACAGAGAGTGGCAGTGTATGTACTCGCTTACGGAGTGCATCTGTATGATATGATGAACTATTTAAAAATATTGGAACTAAGGCTTATATTCTGAGACGAATCCAAACGTGAACTCATGCTTCCAAATGTCAAATAGCACTGTATTCTGACAATTGGAAGCTGGAGTTCACGCTTAGATTCGTGTCTGAATATAAGCCCAAATAGATAAATAAATAAATAATATAGGTAGTAAAAAAATAGAACGGATAAAATATTTATTACAAACTACACTTTGCCCGCGGCTTCGCCCGCGCTTATTTTGGCTTACCACAGAAATACTTATCGTGCAAACCATTTGAACTGTTTACCGGGATAAAAAGTAACCTATATATTAAACCGGGTTATGACCTATCTGTGTGCCAAATTTCATCATGATCCAGTCATCCGTTTCAGCGTGATTGAGTAACAAACATCTTTACAATCATTCACACTTTTAATATTAGTAGGTAGCAAGAAGATGACTTACACTTGCACAAGCTTTGATGCTTACCTTTCTATGAACACAACACAATCTAATGTCACCTGTATTTCTGTACTTATCGTCGTCATGACAACGGGGCGCTAAACCCAAACTTTGTATACTAAACCCGCGTTCTAACAACTTTTAATAGAGCAGCTTGTGCAAGCCTCATGTTACTGTCGCAGGACGCACACACACACTTATACATTATACGAAGATGTAGGGGGAAGTAAGGCTATATTGAACCCAGCCCACACACAGCACACGGCGTGGATGGTTTTGTAAATCATGTAAAGTTATAATGCTGCACTAGGTACATATTGGTCCCACAACTCCCACATCATTCAGAGTCACACGAGCTGCACTTGCGAACAAAAGACATAAACGCGCCGTCTGGCACTAAGCTGGGCTTGGCTCAATATGCAACATTTTTTGTAAATTACGCGATATATATCGGTGAAACTTGTTTTATAACAATTTTTGTGTTTTTTAATGCTAGTGCATGAAGGATTCAAGTGTGTATAGGGTACCGCTCGCTACCATAAAGAGCAGCTTGAGTTAATCATAATCATTTATTGCTGTCATGGTATTCAAAGTATCAAACATGAACCGTGCTAGGGCACAGCAACATCTGGCGTACCAGATTCTATCATCTAAAATTATCTAAATTAAATACATTTCTGACAAAACCATACCTAATCAACATAGTTTTAAGTCAATTAATTATAATAAACCATATCTTGTTGACTAACTATTAATCTGTACAGTATAGTCACATAATTTTTATATATATTTTATTTTTATTTTTTATTGTTGGGTAATCTCTCGTCAATGTAAACATACCTATATAATCGGGGTTACAGAGACATCAATGAATGTCAACGTCGACTACATAACAATTTACTGAGCTCGCTTTCAGTAGAATGTACAATTAACTTACAGTTTTCTGTAGTTGATGTATTGCAGCTTGTAATCTTGTTGTTTGGTCTAGCGAAAAGAGATGGTTATTCAATAAGGCTTATTGTCACTGACTCGGTTATTACTCAGATCAGAGCTCATGCGAGCAGAACGAGCTCTAATTACTCGCAGGATAAAAAGCGTGACCGACACATTTACAATTATATTGATAGCAGCTGATAACGCAATATGGATAGCTCATTATGTACCATGTATGTACAATTGTACACATAGGTACACGAGATTTGAACTTTTAAATTGTGTCAAACGAAACACATCGTCGCACTGCATCTATCAACCTCGTGCATTCTATTGCTGGGAATAGGCGACGCTTGTAGGTGTGCCATGTAGTGTAGGGGCTAGGCTCTAGCTGTGCCTATCAGGACGACTTTGTATAAATATCACTTTTATGTGTTAGTGGCGTGTTTCTGCAACAGATGGTAATTTACGTTACCTACGTTTCGTTTGAGGCGACATGCCGGCTCTTTGATATCCCCGCGGGAAATCAGGGCAGAGCTGGTTGTTAGTGCCGCCATTATGAACGCTGTCTGTCGGTGAGTGGCACAGCGGTGTCCGCACTGTGTGTGTGTGTGTGTGTCCACTCCGAGCCGGGAGCACTTCTACGTGAAGCTGCTTCTACGTGGTGCTGACACGAGGAGAAGCTTTGCGTGCCCGATTCATCTTAATATTGTGGCACTTGTAGTAGACACACATAACTATAGAATGATTAGTAGTTAGTCTTTAAGGTCTTCGCAAAAACTTGACATAATAACACGGTCAGTAGAACCCAGAAGAGGCATAATGTAAATGTTTGGTAAATTGTGTTACTACTACTGTATTCAAATAAAAGTAATTGCCCTTCAGTTAGACTCCACGAAAGGAAAAAAATACTGTTACACCGATAAATAAATGATGGTCAACAGTGCCATTACTATGTGTGTACAGTGCAACTCTCTCGAACTTAACTCGCCATGTTTATGCCAAACATGGTCCAAATAGCACTTGAGCATTCACAGTAACTCTGCTGAGCCCGTTACGAATCATAAGTGTGATATTATGTAGGTATGTAATGGCGCATTCATTTGCATCTCGCGACTATTTCGACGCTTAACTGTTAACTCCGAAATTGCGAAGCCGCCTCAATTACTGTACAAATTTGAACTTCATTAGTCTGTTTTTAAGGTTACTCAAACTGTACATTGTACCATGTGCTTACATAAACTTACCTGTATCACAGAGTAAGGATGTTATCTCTTCATACTGTGCCTGTATACTGCAGCACGACACGTCAGGATAAGGTCTGATTACCGTCACCCGTCGCTCGTCTACGTAGGTAGGTACTCGTTAGTAGGTATAAGGTTTAGGTCCGAGGCGGCATCAGCCAGACTGACAGTAATCCGTTTAGAAAGGATTCTGAAAGTGCTCAATGTAAGTACAACCTGTCACTGTCACGATGTAATACCAAATTTGGGGCTTTAGCCTTTAAGAAGGATTTGGCTTGTCATTAAAAAATATTTTAACGTCGAGCATTGAACAAAACAAAATCCAGTTCCCAGCAATATTCGGCTTAGCGACCACTCAAGGATTCATATTATTATTTCGTTCGTGAACAACAACATGCGAGGATTTATGTACATACATACGGCTGCATATCAAGCTATAGATACTACTTATATGTCCAGTTATAAGCTGACCTCGCATGGTATAGGCTTTCTGTACAACAATTGTACTGAGTCTACTAATACTGCCCGATCCTCTATGTTATAGCACCATGCCAGGCGCCCGCGCCCGTGATAGTTAGTATTCTTTGCCATCAACGCCGTAAGCATCGAAATATATGAAGTACTAGGTACATATATGAAGTACTAGGTACATATATGAAGTACTAGGTACATATATGAAGTACTAGGTACATATATGAAGTACTAGGTACATATATGAAGTACTAGGTACATATAGATCGATGGCCGAAAGCGATATCATGACTAGTGGAGCAGCCGTTTATTGCAATTTTCATCAAGTCCGCTTTGTTTCGCTAAAACAATAGATAAAGTGTTGTTCTGTTTTGTTTTGACGGCAGCTAGCTGGGTTGGTAGGTAGTTAGGTACCCACCAGGCGCGCAGGTCGAGGCAAGAGGTCGACCAACAAGGGCAACGATCGCCCCGCGCGATATAGGTAATTCGTCACCGTCCATCACCGTTGGTCAGCGTCAGCGACACTGCGAACACATCCCTTTGTATGTATCACCCTCACTCGCTATTTAATCTACCTAAGCCTTTGTTTTTACAGTTACCAACCCCCTACTTATAATCACTATATTTATAATAAATGGATTTTCCAGGGTGAGCACGAAGCACCGAACTTTCTATAACAGCATAGTAGTAGTACCAGGTATGCTGACGAAGGCAAGCAAGAGGCGCAGCCCCGATGTTCGGTAAAGGCAGGGAGTGGAGAGTGGACCCCGCCCCCCCGCCCCGAAACCATCCATCAACGTCCGCAGCGATACCGCAGTCATCCCTTTACGCATCACTCCCACCGGCTATCTGCGGCTGCCGTCGTCGGCGTCGGCCGAGCACTCGGCTGGGAGCATTGTTTCGTTAACAAAACAACAGATTTGGCACCGTGATACTCAGATCTTAGCTTGTAGATATTTTCCTACAAAGAAACTTTGAGTCGACTGAAATATTTCCTGTTTACCTACGTAGCTTTACAGTTGAAAATGCAATGTTACATGCTATTAAATAAAACGTGGTCTTAATTTTCAAATTTCTGCTTAGGTACATAGAGACCGACTGTCGAGTCGTAAACAATGAAGCCAGTTGATAATATAATCAATACGATAGTAGGTAATTCAACAACATTTTCTTAATACCACTAACATTCAGCTTAAAGCGAAGTATTCACCGAGCACATTAACATAACTATGCGCTATAAAGAGCCAGTAAAGGTTCGAATACATGATATAATCCAATAACATATATCGTGTCCGGCGGCGCGGTGCGCTGTTGCCGAGGGGGGGCGGGGGGCGGCATCCACGCACATCATATGTGATATCTGCTAAGCCTCGCTATGGCGGCGCAAACAGACCGGTGCCGTCTGCAGATAGCTGGAGCTGGGAGGCAGATAACGAACGTACAATACGGCAATTGTTTGCTCGTCACTGCTGGTCCAGTGGTGGCCGTGGGAGACATGTTTTATTCGTCAGCTATCTGGACAAAGTTTATTAACTAGGTAGGTAAGGCAAGCGATCTATTGTGAAATTTACATTCGACAACCCAGAAAGTCTTAACAATCCATCAAGCAGTTTGGGTGTGATAGTAGATACTTTTCTCAAATCAAATCCGAATCAAAATTCTCAAAAATATCAAGCTAAATAATATGTCAAATATTATGTTTTCATTATATCAGTGTCAGTATCCGCGCAGTGACAGTGACCGACTGCTGTAAGTAGTTTTTGATCGTGAATCGACAACTTTGAGACATGAAGGAAAATAGATTTAGCAACAGTTTGTCTTGAAAACATCTGAGCTGTACTTTTTCTGTCTTTATGTACCTATACCTACTTTTAATATAATCTGTGTTCGAATATCACATTGTATACTTTCTATTCCCCGGTCTCGTAGCGGAGGTTGATCATTTAGGACAAAAAACTGAACGGAAATTGAAAAGGATGTCGTGTAATAGTATTTGCGATGTCGACGAAACTTAATAATATTGTTGAGTTAGTCTCGTCCACGAATTGATAAAAAATGTGCACCCTGCCGCTGCCGCCATGCCTTGCCGTGCCGCATGCCGCCTGCCTGCGGAGAAATTGCAAGAAAACGTGACAATTTAATCGTCTGCGAAATATTTGAAAACGCGATGAGAGTAAAAAGGCGTATTAAAAAAAAACAACCGCTTCATTGCTCTCACGAAATACCTATAGCCGTTAACGCTTCTAAGGCATTTGAATCCAATCATCGTTGTGTGTTGAGCTAATGTGTTTTTTCTATGATTATTTCTTTAGCTATTAGGTCTGCGAATCATTCTTGTTGATGTTGACCGTCAGCATCAAACTACAGTACAACAACGCACGTAGCTCTCCCCTGTAGCATGCTGCAGACTTCACAGCTCTACTGTGGAGTGTGGAGTCTACAGTATAACTGCTTCTCTGGGTATTACTTATGAATTAATGGGTTCTTAAAAGAAAATTACTATGAAAAATCATATCTGTCGTGTTATTTAATAAAAACCGGCCAAGTGCGAGTCGGACTCGCGCAGTGAGGGTTCCGTACCTCTCAACGGCCTGATACCCCATAAAAACTGATTTAATTTACGACAGTTTATCAAAAGACATCAACGTACAGTACGCGAAATATGAATTTTTGCATGTCTTTCTTACGCAGGTACCACCACATATGTCTATGTTTGTCTTATTTTTAGTATTTGTTGCTAAACTACATAATATGCACTATAATTTGACCAAGTTTGACGCTGGACGCTGGTATATATTACCGTTTTGAAGATAGAGCAGGAACAAAAACGTTGAAAAAAATGCATGTTTTTTGAGGTTTCTTGTATGAGGACCCCCTTTGGTTTTAGACTTTTTTTTGTTTTTAGTATTTGTCGTGATACACCTCATAGCAACACATATTCTGAGAAAATTTCAACCGGTTACCGATTACCGTTCAAAAGATACAGCCCTGTGAAAGACAGACGGACGGACGGACGGACACCCTTCGGGTACGGAACCCTAAAAATGGAACGAACTTTTTACTCCGAAAAAACTGCAACCAAGGAAGTTACTATATGAGTTCCTTGGGTTACTTATCAAAGATTTTATTAACATTTCGAACTGACTTGCAAATACAGCTGTTTGTAAAAAAAATCGTATTGATGTGTGAAAAATTATTGTTGTTCTTCATTGATTCTAGAATTTACATAGGTTGGTACCTACCCACCTATCTTGTACCATAGTTTGAATTTCCGCGCATTATTTCAGAAAAGTACTATTCAAACCTAGGCTGCCACCACTGCCACCAGGCATTGATGGACTCACGTACGCCTCGGCTTCGCCTTGATCCATATTTTCACGTTCGTCCACCAATGCCACTGTTGCAAGCCGCGGCAGTTATGTACTTACTAGGTACCTATATCCACACCGCATTCTCACGAGGAGATGTGCCCCTGAATGACAATTGCTAGATTGCACTGTACTCAAATACTCAAGTTGCAAGCTAAAATGAAACAAACCTTGTGCAACAGACCATAAATAATACATTCCTCTAGCGTCACTTAATGCATGCTAAGAGGTTCTGGTAAATATAGTCTAACTTATATTCTTTTTACTTACTTTATATTTAAGGAATATTTTACAAGCAAAAGAGAAACATGGAAGAGAATACTAAAATACGATCAGTAATTTCATTAGTAATCATAGAAGAGACACGTACAAGCAAGGATGCCGCGTCTCCAGGCCCGCAGGGAAGCCATTTATAACGGTGACAAGTGTGTATCCTTCGTAATAACATTAGAAAGAAACTATCAGCCGGCGATTCCGCCGCGCCGAAGGGTCGAGCGGCTCTAATGAAAACGGACGAACACAAACATCCCGACCCTTTCTAGCTATTTACTTGTTAGCAGCTCTGACTCTGAGCATTCGGATTCCAAGAGGCACAACACAAAGGATTTGGATATTTTCGCTCCCTAGGTACGTTAATATACGACCGCGTCTTCTGTGGCGACGTCGGGTACACGACTCCAGACATTATTGCTCTCTCCCGGAGACAATACTTCTCTGAAACTTGTAAAGAAAGAATAGCGAACCTTTTCAAAACCAACTCTAATTCATCTGCATATTATAAAGTGGAAAAAATACAAGAGGGGAACTGTTGCGACCGTGGGATTATGAGATAATAAGAGGCGACGATTGCTGATAAAGCAGAGGGGTGCGGCTCTTTATACAGTTTACTCGGATATTTATTGTCCTTCCTATTTTATTGGATTTCACCGTTATAACACTTATAATAACCGTGTATTTGGCATGGCTTAAGAAAGACGAGTAGTTTACTAACACAAAAGTAGCAAGCAACCTACATGTTCTTAAAAGAAACGCGTTATACTTTCAAGGATGGATGGCGTATTCATTACAGACAGTTCCGTCACGTGAGTTACAGTTAGGCGGACAGCCTGCCATAACCATAAAAAGCTTTAGGTTTAAAGAATTTTATTTCTCATAAGAACAAACAGTTCACTTATAATGAGATACAAAAGTACTTACAACTAAATTATATAATTTTAGCCTCTAGAGCGTTGGAAATTGTAACGAGGCTAAACTCGTTACGCTGCTCACCACCTTATTTGGATTTCCTGGCCACTTTATAAAACTTTACCTATCCAAATTCAAAATTTAAAATTCTTCCATAATTTTCTATTTTTTAACTTAAAACAACAGACTTATATCGTAGCCTTGGCCGGGCATGGACGTGTCCGACCATTACAGTTTTTTTATATTATTTTACTTATACAGTTTCTATATTGTACGCGGAAAGACACTCATGTGTCTGTGACTGTGTCTTATAATAATTATATTATTTTATTAACAAATAGTAAATGTATCAATTTAACAGTTAGTGAGATACAGTATACCAAAATCGTTCCTGTTGTGTTTTTATTGTTTGTGCCGACCTACCAACCTACCTACCTACCTACCTGAATCCTGAATCCAGCCCGAGCTCGCTGCATGGACATAGCAGCAACTCAATTGTATAATAGTCGGAGTTGACCTACCACTCCTCCGGCCCTCCGTACTACTGACCCTCTCTGCCCTCCATACCTCAGAGGAGTTCCATAACTCCATACCACTAGTTCCTGCAGTTCCTGTACCACTAGTTCCTGTTGTTCCTGAGTTCTGTTCCTGTAGTTCCTGTTCTCCTCCTACTTCCGTGTCACCGTGTGCCAAGCCACCGAACCCTCGACCCTGCGAGTCTCCTACCCGAGCCACCCACACCGGCCACGACGTGACACTGGCGCCCAACTGTATTTTGATTATTTTATTCTGATATATTTATTTTCTTTGTTTTTTTATAATCACCCACCATTTATTTTTTTCAAAATTCTAAAAGTCACCGGGCGACAACATAATCATTTGTATTATTCTTATTTGGCCATCATTTAACTTATCATTTTCACCTGTTTTATAACCCATAAATTTCTTGATTTCTTTTTTATATCAGTTTGTTTTAAAATCATCATTACAAAAAAATTACACACATTTTAATCAGACATTTAATACAAATATACAAACATAACTCCATACAAAACTATACAGTATACAAAGCAATAAACATACTGCATTTACATACAAAAATACCGCACCGGTTGCTCAACAGCAACTACACCCACTGAAGGCACTTGAGGTTTAAATCCAACTTGAGAAAACTTGGGTTGGATTACCAAAAGTCGCTGGAAGATAACACATCCTCGTCGAAGGAGAATATCCTTCCACTTGGTACTGCCACATACTCCCAACGGTATATCCATAGGTCTTCGAGACCGACTCTGGTGTACTGTTGCGGAGCACACATTACAATCACTATTCACACCATATTATTCAATTCTTCAACCATACTAGTAAATATATCATTAATCTGTGACATTTATTTTGAAAATTTTTATTGACACATTTAACTAGTGTCAATAAAATTTTCATATTCCGAAAATTACATTTTTTATTCTTCTTTAATCAAAAAGGTTCCAATACTTCATATGCGATATAAGTCATATTTTTCGAAATTTTAACTATATTCTCTTTTTATAACTACCTATACATTTACTATCACTCATCTCATTAACCTTGATATTTATTTTGGCAATTATATCATACAATAATTATATTATAATATGTATTAATACGTATATATTTCTATTCTACTACCTATCCTTCTATTCTATTCTTCTATTCTATCCTTCTATTCTATCCTTCTATTCTATTCTTCTATTCTATCCTTCTATTCTATCCTTCTTTCTTCTACCCTTCTATTCTTCTCTACTTCTATTATATTATTACTATATTATTATTATTTTTCTACTTTACCTTAGTTGGTTTTAGACTCATAGTCTCTATTGTAGGTAGCGAGCGGTGCACAACTCGACATAAATAAGCCTTATGTGTTCGAGCGGTGCATAACTCGATAAAAATAAGCCTTATATGTCGAGGTGTGAGAACTCGTAAAAAAAATACAATCGGGTTTTCTAAAGGTGCGGGCGACGACACCTAATTTAAATAAATAAGCCTTAAGTCATTTTTAACAGAAGGATTTCTTGACGAGTATGTGTCACCTATAAATGTGTACCATATCTCTCTCCGTATGCAAGAATTTTGAGTGATGATGTATGAATAATTTTGAGTGATGATGCATGAATCTGTACCAAGTCTTCCTTCACAACCTCAAAATTTATAGGTATTAATAATATTATTGTTCAGGGATTTAGGGGTATTTTTATGTATATATTTATAACTCACTCACCTCATCCATTAATATTTATTTTGATATTATTTTATTTATATTTTTCTTATAAAACTTACGTATTTATTTACTTTGTAAAAAAATCTTCTAAGAGATTTTTTTACACCGGCCCACCCGGGTAGTGTAACGAGGCTAAACTCGTTACGCTGCTCACCACCTTATTTGGATTTCCTGGCCACTTTATAAAACTTTACCTATCCAAATTCAAAATTTAAAATTCTTCCATAATTTTCTATTTTTTAACTTAAAACAACAGACTTATATCGTAGCCTTGGCCGGGCATGGACGTGTCCGACCATTACAGTTTTTTTATATTATTTTACTTATACAGTTTCTATATTGTACGCGGAAAGACACTCATGTGTCTGTGACTGTGTCTTATAATAATTATATTATTTTATTAACAAATAGTAAATGTATCAATTTAACAGTTAGTGAGATACAGTATACCAAAATCGTTCCTGTTGTGTTTTTATTGTTTGTGCCGACCTACCAACCTACCTACCTACCTACCTGAATCCTGAATCCAGCCCGAGCTCGCTGCATGGACATAGCAGCAACTCAATTGTATAATAGTCGGAGTTGACCTACCACTCCTCCGGCCCTCCGTACTACTGACCCTCTCTGCCCTCCATACCTCAGAGGAGTTCCATAACTCCATACCACTAGTTCCTGCAGTTCCTGTACCACTAGTTCCTGTTGTTCCTGAGTTCTGTTCCTGTAGTTCCTGTTCTCCTCCTACTTCCGTGTCACCGTGTGCCAAGCCACCGAACCCTCGACCCTGCGAGTCTCCTACCCGAGCCACCCACACCGGCCACGACGTGACAGAAATGTTAGTGTGCATACATAATTCTTTAGCTTAGCTTTGAACACATTCATGTTATCACATTCTTTTAGATCCTCTGGTAATCTATTGAACAGCTGTGCTCCTTCATACGATAACGTTTTCTTGCCGTAATTAGTCCGTGGTTTCAGTTGGAGTTCATTTTTTAGGGTTCCGAAGTCCTACAAGGAACCCTTATAGTTTCGTCATGTCCGTCCGTCTGTCCGTCTGTCCGTCTGTCCTAATCCTTTACAGCTTAATAACTTCTACAGTTATAAACATAAGTAAATGAAATTTTGCTAAAAAATTGTCTACATATAGATCTCAATTTTAAAAGAATAAAAGAATCGTTTTTCCGTATTTTAGGGGTGGCGTCCATACATGTGAAATGGAAAAAAAAAATTTTTTTTCGCTGCACCCCCTTGTGTGGGATATCATTGAATAGGTCTACTAAAATGAAGGTAATGTTTGATACACCACTTTTTTATCAGGTGTACCATCTGCGAAATATAGCCCGCCAAAGTGGCTTGCAATGTGTCCCCCCCCCTGCCATTTCTAAACTATGCAATGTAGAAACTTATAATCTTCCACATTGATAGACCTTTGTGAAAACTCTCTTTTAAAATTATTTCGAGTATAATGTGATTATAATTTTTTGAGTTATAGAGAGAAAACTGAAAAATACTTAAAGCGTCCTAGTTCAAAGGTCATTGACCTTAGAGAAAAATTATCATAGCAAATAATGCTCCTTTAGCTACTTTCTATTTGAAAAAATCACAAAAAGTAACTTTGAAATGACAAACGTCTTAAATTTGGCTTCTTGAATTTAACCCTAGATGGCGCTACTAACAACACGCTCTGAGTCGCGAATGCTGCCGATTATTGCAAAAACTAAAATAGCCATGATTAATATTCGATTTGATTCGTTTGTAATTACACCTACTTAAGGAACCCTATAATACTGAGCATGGCCCGACATGCTCTTGGCCGGTTTTTTCCTTAGGTTGTGTGTTATTGTTTTTTTATGTAGCTATATGTTCGATTGGATGGAATTAGTGGTGATATTTTTAACAAGAATGCAAGTGTAATATGTGTAAAGTTGTGTCAGATTCATCATTTTGGTTTTTTCATAAATTATTTTTGTTGGGGTTAGGTAGTGATAGTGAAATAATACTTTTCTAAGAGCATCTGCAGAGAGGCGTAGGTATCTGAGCCGGAGTAGTCGGCGGCGGCGGCTCGGCCTGCAGTTGACCCAGTGCTCCATATTGTAGTATTGTGGCGGAGGGCGGCTCATTCCGCTACGGAGAGCACGGAGCAAACGCACTAGCCGCCCGCGTCCATGACGCGCGTGTTGTCGCCGCCGAGCCGCGCATAATGACGCCTCTTCACATGAGCTCTCTGAAAATGTATGAGCCGTCCGCGTCGCTGGGAGCGCTCGTGCGTCATCGAGCGAACAGTGTGCGCCCATGCGCCATATGGTGGGAATTATTGATTTTTTTGTGACAAAATCGACAGAAATATTATCGACATTCATGCCAAATATATTGTATGACGAATTCCACTACAGAAATACAATACAAATGAATGAGAACATCTTTTCTGTTAACATTGTTCAATATGATAAAATGCCATCTGCAAAATTGCAAGAGTTATTTCACAGCGAAACGATTTAGGTATGGCGAAATTGATAAAACTATTCAATGATAAATGTTTAATCAATGTTTATAAATATATAACTCATTTCCATTCCAAGATTCCAAGTCATCTTGTTATGTGAAGGGCGAGGCGAGCCAAAGAGATACCAGCACACGTATGCAGATAACACTCGCTCCACGGGCAATTAGAATTCGAGGCACTCGATATTGAGACCACTTTACTGCGGAGGTATTAATAGATGGCGGTGCTGTTAGGCGGGTCCCGATGCTATCAGCAGATAGTCCCAAACCATTTAATCACGCGCTGTCACGTCCGCTGCTCGCTGGGAGGGGAGAGGGGAACGACAAAAACTGAGCCCGTCGGGATTACACGTTCCCGGAACACGCCCTGCTCGAAGCCGCTCGCAGTGTTCCCGGAGACAGCACTCGCAGCTACGCAGCCTACCATCATCATGTTCCGTCGTGAGCTCGGGGGGAATGCAGCGCAACCGCTCGAATAACATCCGGATTAAGAAATGCCGTGCGACCGCAAATGACGCTCTACGCAGACGTCGTGTTTGATGCACTGCAATTTAGTGGTTGCTGCTTGATTCTTGCAGTTTTCTATGCGGGAAACATAATAAGGTTATTTGAAATACAGTTTAAGTTAGTTTTTTTTTACGATCCTTCTTGTACCAACAGACGGGGAAATGAAAAGAGACTATGGAGTCATCCAGCCGAACACTTTTAGACTTTTGATTATTATTTAGTTAGTCAATGGGGTTGATTCTGTTTTTACTAACTGAGCAGTAATATCTCTATGGTACAATGTAATCAGCGTCAATGTCATAGTTACATTATAATAACTCCCGTCCCGTGCTCGTGTGATCAAAAGAATGCTCACGTAACCTCTAACAGCTATGGCGTTAATAACACGCCAGGAACATAAGATAATGCGGAGCCACGCCTTGGACGAATAAAAAAGGCGGACGGAATTTCGCTAAACAAAAAGTGAAGCACCCATAGTAAGACGGCTCGCTTAAAAGTACGGGCTGGCACGTACACATTACACATTCACACACATAGACAAAAATCCGCGATTACGTAACAAATCTCGTGTGACGGTAGATATTGTCGTAGTGTCATAAATAAAACAAGAATACATATCTGGTGTGTTAAAATTATGTCGAAATTATAGTAGGTTAAGGAAAAAACTAATTACTTAAATTTTGTCTTAGCGAGATTCCGTCCGCGTTTTTTTATTCGTCCGAGAGGCGCGCATTGATCGCAGCGACACGAACCTCCACGGAGCTACTATAGTATTATATTATCTGTGACGGAGCGCAGAGGCCGCCGCGGTGTACCCGCGCCTCCAGCGCGCCGCCGTCCGTTACCCCTCACCAGGAAATTAGTATGCGTCCGCCGTCTACGAAGAGTAATTGTTCTTGTCGCACTTTACGCATACCTACGTAGAGCACTAATCATCCATCTATCTGTTTATTATGATTGATGGTGCATCGGATGGACCGCGCCGCCGCCCGCTCTCTCCTCTCGATCGCATCGCTGTAGATTGTGTTCGTGTACTTGTACGTGTAGTATTATCGTAATACCCACACGTAGCGACGGGCGGCCGGTTCGGCCTCTGCTACATATTACAGGCCGAGCCGAGTACGGCACTTGACTACAAATTAAATTACCTCTCTGTTCGGGTTCACTTTTTGTCGAGCCCGGTTCCCGGAGCTCTCCATCCGGCTGCCGTCCGGCTTTTCTAAATATGGTTTAGCTGGAGTCACCAGTCTCGTCTAGGTAGGGCCAAGGCCTCTAATGAATGCGACTTGTGCCTCTGAATGGAACGTAGATGAACTGTAAAACAGATTAAGTTTACCGAGATATCGAGTAGTAGTAAATAATAACGACGTATATCGATTGCAAATATGTACGAGTTACTCGTTGGGACGACCGTATAGTCAAGGCAAAGCTGCCTTAGAAAATTCCACCTGGGAATTGTGTAACCCGTCCTAAAGGTATCCGATCCGGCTTATCGTAACGTTAATGAGATTCGATTCGGGGATCCTAGATTTATAACCCGCTACCGATAAGCTGGGAGCAGGGCGAGGCACCTGTCACGTTGTATGCGGCGCGGACTGCCCACACTGACAGGTCGTCGACGCAAAAACGCCTCCCCGAGATAATTAAGACTAACTATTAATTGGGTCGTGGCACCGCTGTCACACTGACTGGTCGTTTTTGTCATTGCAAAAACTCGATCGGGAATCGATCAGCGTCGCGCGGAGCGGAACAGCCGCCGCCGTACATCGCGCGACCAGTTTTTGTGAGCCGAGCGCTGCAGTGCGCACGGCCAGGCGGCTGCAGCCACTGTCCGGCCACCGTTGTAAAGGGTGCCACTGACGATCCATCCAAACGTCCGAAAGGCGTGGCTGTATTCCAAAATTTGTCCGTGAATGTTGAAAACGTATGTTATTTTTAGAACAAGTCAAGCTTTTTTTGGACGTCCGAATCCGAATGGATACATCTTTAGATGATCCGCGCAGGGCTGCCTCGGTGACAGAGTTTCACAAAGGTACTCGACTTAGCAGCCGTGTTTTACGGCCAAAATGAATATCCAATCTATCCACAATTTACCCTACTAAAGATAGAAATTTGACATATTTTGTGTGGACCTTATGTCAAATTCCTATCTCTAGTAGGGCAAATCGTGGATAGATTGGATATTCATTATCGGCCAGAATTAATAACCAATCTATCCACGATTTGCCCTACTAGAGATAGGAATTTGACATAAGCTCCACACAAAATATGTCAAATTGCTATCTCTAGTAGGGTACATCGTGGATAGATTGGATATTAATTTTGGCAGTATGGCCATTAATGGACACCGGAGCGGATTAACCGTTTCGCGCAACAGCTAAAGTCTTTGCACGTTTCTTTGGGCGTTGAATTAAAGTAGGTAGCTGTAGTCACGTCTGAGGCCGACCGCGCCGGAATTAATTGAAATCTACTTTCTAGCTTTTGTTTTATGTGAATGAACAGCAGTACAGTGTGGCTGAACGTTCGCATTCACTCGAGATAATGAAGCTGGTTCCATTCTAAATGTCAATGGGGCGCGGGCGGGCTCGTTAGCGACTGCGCACACTCGTATCGCGCGACTCCCGCGACTGCTGCGACTCGACTACACGACATACACGTCTGTGATAGGGGATGGACGGAGTCCTCTAGGCTCCTCACACCACATACAAATACTTACTTAGCTGCGAACGTAGATCAAAGTCTCACTGAACGATTCACTGACACTCCGCCGCCGCCGCCGCTGCTCGTGGTTGCGATGTAGCAATTCTATTAGTTTAGAACGAAACAATGTATCTGCTTGTCTGGAAATGTTATTAATTTTCCAGACTTGAAATTATACGAGTTTTGTGTAAGAAATATGTACATTTCCCAGCGTAAATTTTTCATTTACAAACAATATTAAACATTTATTTATGGTGTAGCATCATAATTGCACATCATCATCATCATAATTTGTCTTATTTGCGAAATAAAGTGCTTTTCATTACTACAAAAATTTTGATCATGTTTAGATATTTGTTTAAACCGGGTGTTTAACCCCTGCTTAGGCTAAACTTATCGCTTAGCTCAATTTTGTAATAAGATGGATAAAGTTCTTGTTCAATTTACCCTCATTTTATAGGAGTCAACATGTTTGTACTCGCGAATGTCGTTTGCCTATTTAGAAGCTAATTAAGTACACACGGCTACACCTCAAGCTATACATTTCCAGTAAAAGTTGACCTCGCATTGTATAGGCTTTCCGTTCAATGCGAGATCAGCTTATACTGCAAATGTACAGCTTGATGTGTAGCCGTGCGTACCTACGTTGATAAGCATCGCTTTTTAACTGTTATTAAAATCATTATACAAAATGTATATTTCTTATAGATAAGCACCGAGGCGGAAAATCGATGCTGACAAATGTGAGTGCAAAACGCGCAACGTCCGGGTGTCTCCGCGTGTTTAATTTTCGTCGTTTTCCAGATAGGTACCTCTACCTAGTCGCGGCACGAGGGGGGCGCGGGTAGAAGAGACGTGACGATGACAGATGGCGGCGCTCTCTGCCGCCGCTCCCCGCTCCCCGCGCGCTTCGCTCTGGGCACCGCTCCGGATAGTACGCATTGTCCGCGGCGCTGCCAGGAATCAAGGAGTCACGCTTCAACTGCTGAAACGCGACACCGCTACCATGCCAATGTGCGTGTGAGCTTATTCGCTCGGGCAAACACATTCACTTCGTTGTTACTACCTGGGTATCTTTTTCACACACAAGTCAACCGTTAGGTATCCGTTGTCAGATCAGTTTGTTAGATTGATCTGACCACGGCCACTGTTTAGTGTCCTTGGTTAGACACGCATCGTGTTCAAAGTAGGTACTAATTAGTTATTGGCAAACACGATAGTCATCGGTCTGAAGGAGGTAGCTGGAGGGGACTGGATGCGGAAGGCAGAGGACCGAGTGTAGTGGCGCAACTTGGGAGAGGCCTATGTCCAGCAGTGGACTGCAATAGGTTGAGTTGATTGATACACGATAGTAAATAGATCAGAGATGATTGCTTACGTTGGGCTGATGTATCGCTTGCGTTAATCACAGGGTTACCTATTGCTTCGGTAACCCAGGTACCATCAGAGAGATCACCAGCAATACCAAGGCGTTGCTGGCCTTTTTCGAGGAGTTGGGGTGGATCGAGAAAGTTCCCACCCGTACGAAAAATACACGCTTGGACGTGGAGTTGCGGAAACCAGCCCGTTATACTATACTATACCTATAGGTTGCCTGTATTCAAAGTGGAATAAATTTGCATAGGTACCAATGATAATTTTGTTTCAACACTAGAGCTTACTACACGTTTTCTTTACCTAATAACGATAGATTCGTTTTTGGAATCATCCATTAGCTCACACCTGACTGATGAGCCAAGACCGAGTGTGGTTTTATTACTAAAACTGCTGTGCTTAAAATATTACGTGAACGACGACGGAACCACATTGACGTGCAGAAGAAGCTCGGTTAGTACAAGCTATTATAAGTAATGGTTGAGTTTCCTTGGAGACTGCGTTATAACAATTATACCTGCATCACGTTCTGCAGTGGATAGGAACTCCGCGCTCGGTATGGGGGGGGGGCTGTGCGCCCTCAGTAGTCCATGTTCCCTACACATGCCTGTACCACCCTGCGCCACTACTACTGGTACACACGGCTACACACCAAGCTATACATTTCCAGTATAAGCAGACCTCGCATTGTACAGGCTTTCCGTACAATGCGATATCAGTTTATACTGGACATGTACAGCTTGATGTGTAGCCGTGCGTACCTACCTACAATACAACGCCCTTGGCCGGCTACTGTCGTCATTTGACGCTTGACATGCGGGCTTGTGATCACAGATCGCAGCAGGTAAATAGAATACATTCTATTTACAAAAAAAATGGTGTGATGTGTGTTGTTTTTTTTTATTGATTCGTTTTCAGTATCAGTGGTATAGCGAATATAGATCAAAATCTTGTATGTAATGTGCCCAAGAGATCCGTTAGTGCGAATGCGAATGCGTTCAAATCCGCAATGGGGATTTTACTTCGATACAGTATTCTAAATATTATACGTTCTTTATCAATATTTGACCTCACACCTCCTTACACTACATCTAATGAATGATATACTTATTTGAAAGCTGACTAGACAGTGCACACAACTACAAAGCAGAATACATCAATCGTTAAATATTACTTTTATAGCCAGCTACGGCAGCTACCGGAAGTCTGAACTATACAACTAGTGTAGAATTTACAAACTATAGATCAGACATTCATTCTGTACGGATACAAAGAATGGTGGTATAAACTACGTGTAACAAACACGTTACTAAAGGATATCACTATTATGCCTCTTGCCTCAGATTACTGAATAAGTCTCTTGCTATTTGATCCACGTCATTGTTAACAATCTCCGATGTTTGTTTTCCCCCTGGGATTCTACGGAAAATCACGTTTTCTAACATATTGGTCGCCTACGTATTATAACTTGTGAGGCTCTCAAGCAACTCCGTGAGGATTTTGTCATAAACTAGGATAATGGCTTGTGACTTGCAACTGAGTAGCACACGACTAATAAATAGTGTTACGTCGCCGTCGCGTCGCGTCGTCCAGGTGTCGTGACGTCGCCGCGTCGTCGCCTGTTTATGAGTCTGTTCATAGCAGGGTACTCAATCTTAGAACAAATAATCGGGTACAACAGCTTTTACAACGCTGCAAAAAAACGTAGTACTTCGAATGCTTGTAGATAACAGGTAAGATGGTGGTTTTTAATTTAGTAGCATTATATTTGTTACTGTTACGGACTAAAAGTAATAGATGGCAGGTTTTACAAATTTAAGAAACGAGATCTTGTAATAGTTTATTCAATATTCGATAGATGTCGCTACATGACCCCATATTGGATAATTGCTCCAAAGAGATTAAGATTTCATTTTACGAGATAATTGTACTGATTTTTCACCAAATATTATATTATTAAATAAGTATCTATTTCAGAGCCATTTTTGTTGTTTTTTGAATAATAAAGTATTCTACTTTTATTGATTTTGACTGGTTGATTATAGTGCTAAAATTCGCAGGTTAGTAATTAGTATTCGTAGCAGTACGATCCTGTGGTCTGATTTACAAAAGCAGGACGTGCGTTCGATCCTCACAAAGCGTTCATTTACTTTTTGCATTCTTTATTTTTTTAGATTAGGTGATAGTTTCACACTGAAAGTATCAGATGGCGCTAGTAAGCGGTTACCTGTTTTGTGGTTGAAGATTGGTCTCTATTTCAGTATATTACAATGTACTCTGTGGTTCATAGAGTGAGTCGTGAAGCCGTCGCCGCGTCACGTCGCGTCGCGCTCCACCATTAGAGGCACGGCGTGACACGAATACGTGACACGTGACACGGGGGAGGGAGGCTTCCCCCAGCTGACGTCCATTACATACTAAGTACAGACCGGTACACAAGTATTATGGATTTGTTCTTGATCCGCAGTTTCTAATTAAGCTAGAATAGTCAAACATTCTTTGGGCTTTACGTAATTTATTCTTAATGTTGCTAATCCTTATTTCAGTGTAACTTTATTCTGTTTGGGCTTTAACATCAAGCTCTAGTCTTAGGTTCGATTCATGGTTGATCAAAGTGTGATTTTCCTGTTATAAAACATTTTCAGTGTCTTGAAGTTGTGATTGCTATCTTCAAAAACAGGTCAAGTCATGGCTAATTGACCGTGAATTTTATGATTTTGACGAAGAGTTTATGAAACTACCCTTGTTTTAGTTAGTGTTTATTTTCGACTTTTTGATGCACGGGTACTGTTAATTATTGATTTTTATACTTATCTGAATTTTTTAGATCATCATTTTTAATAATGATGTATTATAATCAGCTGATGACAATAAACGTAAATGTAATTTTAAATTCTATTACAATTATATTTTTTTCAATGCAATGTTAATTTTATATTAAATACGAAATTAAGTGTTATTTAGTAACTATTATATAATAGTAGTTTATGAAACTGTTGCATAATAGGGGTTATTAAAACACGAGTGTGAGTTTAAAAACCGAGCCGTAGGCGAGGTTTTTAATAGTATCACACGAGTGTTTTAATACCTAATTATGTCAGTTTCATACACTATTTTATCTACACTCATACAATTTTAAATAAAATACCAAAGTCAAAATCTTGGTAACATTGTCGTTATTTTTCTTTATTTCTCTGGTAAAAGATTGTTCGTCATTTACGTTGCTGCATCCAGAAATTCAGGCGGGGTCATATTCTCCTCAGTTCAGTATCACTGCTGTAGTCAGATATTTTTGCCCAGATTAAAACTTTCGACATACAAAACCATAATAATAACGTAAACAATAACAATAAATTTACAAGTAACGATGACCAAATCCAGTAGGCCGCGGCCGTGGCGCGCGGCCGCGCACGCGCGCTGGTGCGCGCCTACACAGATAATAAAATATAGTCTGGCGAAAATATTATAATCGGAACTAATTTTCTATCCTTGTCAGGATTCCGTCAATCTCTGTTTTATCATACAAAAAATATGCCTGTAAACACTTAAATATAATTAAAAGCAATATGACAATCCAAAGTTCTGCCAAAAACGCGATTTTAAACGATAAAATTTTTCAATGTATGACAAGTGGCGCCACCCTGAATTTTGTGTACTCATTGGTGCCAAACTGTACGACTGCTAAAAAAAAGGTTTGAAAACTCCTTGGTTAGGTCGAAGTGGCATTAAAAACTCCTTAGTTGGGCTGAAGTGTGCGGTTATGGAAAAAAAATTAAATTACCGCATTGTTTTGTTCAGCAAACTGTATCGTAATAAAACTTTTTAAATTCATTACAGGTGCGTGTGCGTAAAGTATGTCATTATGACATTACTTTCGAGTTCATAATTCGAATTTTACGATACGAGTGTAGATAAAATATTATAATGAACGAAAATGTTATGTTAACTTCTGATAAAGTTAAGTCTGAGTAGTGTGCCGTGTGGTATCCGGCAAATAAAAAGAATAGACCACCCCCCCTCTACCCATGGGTGTCGTAAAAGGCGACTAAGGGTTGAAATCAGGAGGATGGGCAGCAGCGTCCTCCTGTGCACTAACATCGTGCAACATCACCCACTGCGGTCACCAACCCGCCTGCCCAGCGTGGTGACTATGGGCATACATCTCAATGCACGCAAAACTAAAAAAACGGCCCCCAGTTCCCGGTGGTCCCTCTATTCCCGACTACGGTAGCGGTCGTGGTAACGGTGGGACGGGGGGTGCGAAGAATCCCCGGGTTACGGCAGGCTACCAAAACCGACGACTCTATCTGGCAGCGTATAATGGACAAACGTTGAGACTGGACCATCACCTCGCCGAGCTTGAAGTAGAGTTAAGTCATATAAAATGGCATATACTGGGGTTATCCGAAGTCCGTAGAGAGGGAGAGGACACGATAACCCTGGAGTCAGGACACTTACTCTACTTCCGCGAAGGTGATCAGCTCTCCCAAGGTGGTGTTGGTTTTCTTGTCAATAAGGCCCTCGTGAACAACGTTGTGGAAATCGGTAGTGTGTCGACACGGGTAGCGTACCTTGTAGTAAAGCTAAATGATAGGTACAAGCTGAAAATAGTGCAGGTATATGCGCTGACCTCGACACACTCTGACGATATAGCCGAAGCGATGTACGAAGACATAGCTAAGGCTATCAATAGTACCGCTAAGGCTCACTACAACGTTGTTATGGGGGACTTCAACGCTAAAGTGGGAGTACAAGAACGCGGCGAATCGAAAATCGGACCTTACGGTTTGGGGCGCAGAAACCACAGGGGCCAAATGTTGGTCAACTTCTTGGAGTCCCAGGGGCTCTTCTTAATGAACTCTTTCTTTAAGAAGAAGCCCCAAAGAAGATGGACCTGGAAAAGCCCCGATAAGGTGACAAGGAACGAGATAGACTTTATCATGACGGATAAGAAGCACATATTTAGAGATGTCTCTGTGATCAATAGGTTCAACACCGGAAGCGATCACCGACTTATCCGAGGCACTCTAAATATCAATTTTAGAGCTGAAAGAACGCGCATGATTAAGTCTACTCTCCGACCTTCGCCGCTCCAAACCAGTTTGGGCTCCGAAAGGTTCCAAGCGGAACTTCAAAATCGATTCGACTCGCTGGAAACCACTGGCAATATTGAGGAGAAAACCAACACCATAGTCAAAACATTGCAGGAACTGTCTCGAAAATTCTTTCCGCCGCAGCGTGGAAGCAAGATGCCCAAGCTTTCGACTGAGACTCTCGATCTGATGAGGAAAAGACGGGAAATGTCAGCCGCGCATTCGTTTTCATCAGATAATAGGTCCTTAAACCTACAGATTAGGAAGCTGATGCGACGTGACCTCCGCCGCTCCAACACCCGCGCCGTTGAGGCTGCGATTGAGCAAAATAGGGGGTCGAAAGTTTTCGCTCAGCAGCTAGGGAGGACCCATCTGATGAAACTGAAAGCCGCGGATGGCAAAATTGTCACCTCTAAGATCGAGATGCTTGATGAGGTCGAAAACTTCTATGGGCATTTGTATTCCACGAAAACGGCGAGACCAGCGGTTCCTAGCAATGACGACAAAAGAGCCCAGCTCACGCGCCATTACACAGAGGATCTTCCGGAGTTGACCAGGGCGAGATTAGGGCGGCCCTCGAGCAGCTTAAGAACAACAAAGCTCCGGGCGATGACGGCATTACTACTGAACTCCTAAAAGCAGGCGGGGCTCCGGTCCTGAAGGAGCTACAGAGTCTGTTTAATTCCGTCATCCAACAAGGCTCTACACCGGAGGCATGGAGCGGGAGTGCGGTGGTACTGTCCTTCAAAAAAGGGGATAAAACCCTTCTGAAGAATTACAGACCCATCTCACTCCTGAGTCATGTGTACAAGCTGTTCTCGAGGGTCATCACGAATCGTCTCGCCGGAAGACTCGACGAATTCCAGCCACCAGAGCAAGCTGGGTTTCGAAAAGGCTATAGCACCGTAGACCACATCCATACTGTTCGGCAGATCATACAGAAGTCTGAAGAGTACAATCAGCCGCTGTGTATGGCATTCGTGGACTACGAGAAGGCCTTCGACTCTATCGAAACTTGGGCAGTTCTGGATGCTCTTCAGCGATGTCACATTGATGAGCGGTATATAGAGATGCTGAGATGCCTATACAATGCTGCTACCATGACTGTTCAGCTTCAGGACCAAAAGACGAAGCCAATCCAACTGCGCAGAGGGGTGAGACAAGGGGATGTAATATCCCCGAAATTGTTCACTAACGCGTTGGAGGACGTCTTCAAGACGCTGGACTGGACTGGACAGGGTATCAACGTTAACGGCGAGAACATCTCACATCTCCGTTTTGCCGATGACATCGTTGTAATGGCTGAGTCGCTGGAACAACTGGGCGAAATGCTGCACAGCTTAAACGGAGCCTCTCGACGTGTCGGTCTCGGCATGAATCTGGACAAGACTAAAGTCATGTTCAATATGCATGTCATGCCGAGGCCAATATTCGTCGAAGGGTCGGCACTCGAAGATGTAACGGAATACGTCTACCTAGGGCAGGCAATTCAGCTTGGTAGACACAACTTCGAGAAAGAAGCCAACAGAAGGATCCGTCTGGGCTGGGCAGCATTTAGCAAACTTCGCCGAGTCTTCTCGTCGCCTATACCGCAAAGTTTGAAGACAAAGGTCTTCAACCAGTGCGTTCTGCCAGTCATGACTTACGGTGCCGAGACGTGGACACTGACAGTTGGGCTAGTCCACAAATTTAAAGTCGCTCAGCGAGCTATGGAGCGAGCTATGCTTGGAGTTTCTTTGAAGGATAAAATCCGTAACGAGATTATCCGGAGAAGAACCGGAGTGACCGACATAGCTTGTAGGATCAGTAAGCTGAAGTGGCAGTGGGCTGGCCATGTCTGTCGAAGGACCGATGGCCGTTGGAGCAGACGAGTCCTTGAGTGGAGACCGCGTATCGGCAAACGCAGCGTAGGGCGCCCCCCTGCCAGGTGGACCGACGACCTAAAGAACGTGGCTGGGGGGGACTGGATGCGGAAGGCAGAGGACCGAGCGTTGTGGCGCAATTTGGGAGAGGCCTATGTCCAGCAGTGGACTGCGATAGGCTGAGTTGATTGAAGTCTGAGTAAGTTAAGAATTATGTTAATAAAAAAAAAAAATACTTGTAACAATTGTTATCAATAAATACAATACAATACAATACAATGATTGATAAATATTAGGTACAGGCTTCGATCAATAATATTGATCGAAGGGCACCTACCAGGCAACTGAACGTCACCGACGATGTGCGAGTGTACGATTCGTACACCTCTGCCCATGAATCTATACAACGTGTATCAGAAATGCGTGGTCATATTTGAAGAGCTTATTCAGAGGATGCTATCGAACAACTTTTACTATGGGACCAACCCTCAAATCACGAAAAAAAAATTAGCTGATCCTTACATTTTGTCGAGCGACATCGATGATTTAGTAGGGATCAGCTGATATTTTTTTTGCGATTTCAGGGTTGGTCCCATAGTAAAAGTTGTTTTATGCTATGCCCTGAATGAGCTCTTAAAATATGACCACGCATTTCTGATACACGTTGTATAGTAGGATAACACACTATGTGACTTAAAACGAGCCAAGCGAGAGGTCCATAACACTATTGCATTTCTTTCTACTAGGGTGTCCAAATAATATTTATTCGTGGATTTTCTTAAACTTAATGTTACCGTTTCGAAAACTAAGAGGGGTCATTGTACTCATAATGAAGTAGATTATATGCTTTGACTTTATTTATATATTTTTCTTACCCCGAGTAGAATCAGTATATCAAATCCATTCAGCCGTTTCAGTGTTATGGAACAACAAACTAACATCCATACTTTCGCATTTATAATATTAGTAGGAAGTAGGTATGGACATTTTCAACACGACCTGCTGGTTTACGGTAGGCAAAGTCGATGCTTTATTAATTTTATTTTCATGGATCATGGTGTCAATTCTCTTGTTCACGCTACTTCAACAACTCAACTATCGCTCTTTTTTATTAATAGTAGATACAAGAAAGAGATGGCAACAATTTTAGAACTGTCAAATTAGTTTATGTGTTACATTTCACTGTATTTTAGTGGGCACTTTCCGAAATCACGACTAAACTTGTATAAAAATTTAAATTCAGACTAATTTGACAACGCTTAAATTGTTTCCATCCCTTTCTGTTATCTTCTATCAGTAAAAGAGAGCGATAGCTTAAAATAAGTTTAGTTCATGAACAAGAGAATCGACACCATTGCCAACTTTGCTAATTCTACGTGTGCAAAGATATTATACAACGTGTAATTGAAATAACTCAAAACCTCTTAAGGGGTCATTGTACTCAACAGTAATAAGCTGTTCCCTGCATTTGTGTCACATTACATGACAAAATGTAAGGAATAGTTGTGTTTTCGCGATTTCGGGGTTGGTCCCATTATTTAATTAGCATCCCGGGAACCTCAAAAACGACACCCATATTGATTTTATTTAAAAAGTCACGTCCACCATCTTGGATCTCAAAATTGATGTTATATTCATAATCATCACCCCGGGAAACCTCGAAAACGATACCCATATTGATTTTATTTGAAAAGTCACGTCCGCCATCTTGGATCTCGAAATAGATGTTATATTCGTAATTAGCATCCCGGGAAAACTCGAAAACGACACCCATATTGATTTTATTTAAGAAGTCACGTCCGCCATCTTGGATCTCGAAATAGATGTTATATTCGTAATTAGCATCCCGGGAAACCTCGAAAACGACACCCATATTGATTTTATTTAAAAAGTGACGTCCGCCATCTTGGATCTCGAAATAGATGTTATATTCATAATCAGCACCCCGGGAAACCTCGAAAACGATACCCATATTGATTTTATTTAAAAAGTCACGTCCACCATCTTGGATCTCAAAATAGATGCTATATTCACTATCAGCACCCCGGAAACCTCGAAAACGATACCCATATTGATTTCATTTTAAAAGTCGCGTCCGCCTTCTTGGATCTCAAAATAAATCTTATATTCGTAAACAGGACCCCCGAGAACCTCGAGAACGATATCTGTATTAATTTTATTTAAATAGTCGCGTGCGCCATCTTCGATGTCGAAGTAGATGTTGTATTCGTCATGCTCCACCCAATGCGGGCCCGACACGCACCGGCTCGGTGTGGTTTGCGCTTTAGAGTTCCTAAGACTGTGGTACAACCATGGGCGTATTCAGAATTTTGTCATCATTCAACGTAAATAGAAATAATCTACTTTTTCTTTGATTTGAATGAATGAGTTCTTTATTTCAAAATACACGCTAAAAACGATAGACGACTTTGTGGGATTCCTGGGAATTATTTTTTCCCGATCTGTCTTTCATAGTCATCTTTGGGATCCAATAAAAAAACCAAATACATTCGTGCATACAACGCATGGTCACCCTAGTGTATCAGTGCTTTGTAAATATGAAAACCATATGAAAACACTTTACCTGTGAAAAGATAAGCCACAGTCAGGATATGATTCTTTTTTACAACCACGAACTCAACAAAAATTCACCATTTTATAATAAAACTAGCTTTTACCCGCGGCTCCGCTCGCGTTAAATTCTGATAAGCCACGTCAGTCCAGTCCGGTCCAGTCCATTCCAGTCCAGTCCACTGTCCCACTGTCCCGCTGTCCCGCTGCCCCACTGCCCCACTGCCCCGCTGCCCCACTGCCCCAATGCCCCGCTACCCCACTGCCCCACTGCCCCGCTGCCCCTCTATCCCACTGCCCCGCTGCCCCACTGCCCCACTGCCCCACTGCCCCACTGCCCCGCTTCCCCACTGCCCCGCTTCCTACTGCCCCACTGCCCCGCTACCCCACTGCCCCGCTGCCCAGCTGCCCGCTGCCTCACTGTCCCACTGCCCCGCTAACCCACTGACCCACTGCCCAGCTGCCCCGCTGCCCCACTGCCCCGCTACCCCACTGCCCCGCTGCTCCACTGCCCCCCACTGCCCCGCTGCCCCGCTACCACACTGCCCCACTGCCCCGCTACCCCGCTGCCCCACTGCCCAGCTGCCCCGCTGCCCCACTGCCCCGCTGTCCCACTGCCCCGCTGCCCCACTACCCCAATACCCCACTGCCTGCCCCGCTGCCCCCCACTGCCCCGCTGCCCCGCTACCCCATTTCCCCATTGCCCCGCTACCCCACTGCCCCGCTGCCACACTGCCCCGCTGCCCCGCTGCCCCACTGCACCACTGCCCAGCTGCCCCGCTGCCCCACTGCCCCGCTACCCCACTGCCCCACAGCCTCGCTTACCAGCTGCCCCACTGCCCCACTTCCCCGCTGCCCCACTGCCCCGCTGCCCCACTATCCCACTGCCCCACAGCCCCGCTTACCAGCTGCCCCACTGCCCCACTTCCCCGCTGCCCCACTGCCCCGCTGCCCCACTATCCCACTGCCCCGCTACCCCACTATCCCACTACCCCACAGCCGGCCCAGCTGCCCCACTGCCCCGCTGTCCCGCTGCCCCACTGCCCCGCTGCCCACTACCCCACTGCCCCACAGCCTGCCCAGCTGCCCTACTGACCCACTGCCCCGCTTCCCCACTGCCCCACTGCCCCGCTGCCCCACTGGCCCGCTTCCCCCTATCCCAATGCTCGACTGCCCCGCTGCCCCGGTAACCCAGTGCCCCGCTGCCCCGCTATCCCAATGCCCCACTGCCCCGCTGCCCCACTGCCCCGCTGCCCCACTGCCCCGCTGCCCCGGTAACCCAATGCCCCGCTGCCCCACTGCCTCGCATCCCCGCTGCCCTACTGCCTCGTTGCCCCGCTGCCCCACTGTCACGATGCCTCGCTGCCCCACAACCCCACTGCCCCGCTACGCCGCTACCCCACTGCCGCACTATCCCTGTGCCCCGGTAACACAGTGCCCCGCTGCCCCACTGCCACGCTAACCCACTGCCCCACTGCCCCGCTACGCCACTGCCACACTGCCCCACTATCACACTGCCCCACTGCCCTGTTGCCCCGGTACCCCACTGCCCGGCTGCCCCGCTGGCAGGCTGCCCCGCTGCCCCACTGCCACGCTGCCCCGCTGCCCCACTGCCTCGCTGCCCCGCTGCCCCACCCCGCTGCCCCGCTGCCCCACAGTCCCGCTGCCTCGCTGCCCCACAACCCCACTGCCCCGCTACCCCGCTGCCCCACTGCCCCACTGACCCACTGGCCCACTGCCCCGCTGCCACGCTGCACCGCTGCCCCGCTGCTCCAGTACCCCACTGCCCCACTGCCCCACTGTCCCACCGTCCCACTGCCACTGTCCTACTGTCCCACCATCCCACGGCCCACTGTCCCACTGTCCCACTATATCACTAATCACTATCGTCCCGTCCCATGTCCCATGTCCTGTCCCATGTCCCATCCTATGTCCAGTCCCATGTGCCATCCCACTGTCCTGTCCCGTCCCATTTCCTGTCCCACTGTCCTGTCCCATGTCCATTCTCATGTCCCGTCTCATGTCCCGTCCCATTTCCCGTCCCATGTTCCGTCCCCTGTCCCGTCCCCAGTTCCGTCCCCTGTCCCGTCCCCAGTCCCATCCCCTGTCCATTCCACTCCACTCCATCGTACATTACTATCCGCTCGTGCAAATGCATAGAAGCTTCGATCTGTCGGGTGAGTACGCAACCCACGAATTAATTTTTTTCCTTTTTTCTTTCTTTCTTTCATTCTCAAAACCCATACCAGTTTTTAAGTCAGATCATCAGCTTTCAAATAAAAAAAAAAACATCAAAATCGGTCCAGTAGTTTTAGCGTGATGCTGGAACAAACAAACAAACAAACAAACAAACAGACGCTAGACGTTTACAATTTTATAATAGTTAAGATATACTGAAAATTCAAAAACATGAAAAATTACAATAATCCGCCATAATTGTTGTCAATATGACAAATCAGTGTTGACATTTAAAGGTTAAAGTTTACACCAATATTATTTTATAAATTCAATAAGAATACGTAACAAAATAGTACGATCTACTTTTATTAATGGCTTACATCACTATTATGAATTTCACATTATCGTATCATAGAAGTGCGGTAATAACGAATTTTAGAAAACTATAATTTTGATTTAAAAACTACTATAGAAATTTTTATTTTACATTGGCAATTTTTTAGACAAGGACACACAAATCGCTTCTCGGCTCTCCCTTTCTTTTGGTTTTCTGCTTACATCACTATTACATGAAAATAAACCTTAACACATAGACATAAGGTATAGTTTTGTATTGATAAAAATATGTAGTACTTTGTCCAGGAATGTATGTAATACATACATATATAATGTTCTTGCCTCTGCCGAACTCTCGGAGAACACAGAGGTGCTATTAAACATCCGCCAGTAACTTTTAAGTAACCTGTGGCCATAAGTACTTTGATTATGTTATTACCTACATTGATTTAATTTTATTCTTCCTCTGAGCCATTTCTCAAATATTTTGGGGTTATATTTTACATTGGTGCCGATTCTCTTGTCACAAAATTCTCTAAACTAAACTAAAAATCACCTAAATTTAGTTTAGTCCTGTCAAACGACGTTTTCTATTCTGAAATTCACTTTAAAACTAATTTTTGTTTTGACAGGACCAAAATTAGTTTAGTTATTCAACTTAGTAAAAATTGACATTTTGCTATTCTGTAATCGACGTTTTTCACCTAATATTAGAAATGTCAACCTAAATCTGACTATTTTTAGAAGGCATCAAAATACATGTCGACTATAATTAGTTATCAACAACTAAAATTGCAAAGCTTATTTTATTCATTTTTGTAGTTTTTAGGTAGTTTCAAATAAATAATGGATGCCTACTATGTGGTTGCAGCTGTTGTAGATTCAGCAGAAAGGTAAATTGTTCATAGAAATATACAATGAAATTTATAATTTGGATAAGAAGAGGTACCTATATACTAAAGGATAAGAAGTACATAAATCCATACAATGGGAAAAAAAAACTATGTTTGACATTCAATTCTATCATTTTATGCTAATTAATATGTGTCCCATGTGTATGTGTGTACTGTGGTAAAGGCATCGGGCTGGTCGGAGGGAGCCTCACTATGGGAGGACATCTCCTGGTCTATCGGGTCCGTTTGTAATTCCAGGTTGGGGGACGGGGCGGGGGTGGGGATGGGCGGGGGGTGCGATCCTTAAATTCCGGGCTGGCAAAACGCCTATGCGGTGATGCGGACTACGGGGGGACCCTAATGGTTCTCGGGAACGGGGAGGAGATGCCAAAAAGCTGCGCGCTGAGTGCAGCTCGTCTTCATCACTGACGGGAGGGGGGCGTCTGCGCCTTAACTGGGGAGCAGCCGGGGGTGACTCCGGAGAGTCAGGTATCCCCGCATCGGTAAACAAATTTCCATACTTATTAATTATGTGGGTCCTTGAAGAGGACGGTCTTCAAAATGTAATCCTGCGTATTTTTTTTTTTTTCGAATTGACTACTCACAGGAAGCACTAGAGTGCTCTTTCTGCTTAACCGGGCGGTACTTTTTAGCTTATATTCTAATTTATTCAACTTTTTTGAGAAATTTCGTGTCCTGGGTGCTAGAACTTTTTAACCACGACTTTAAAAAGGGAAATTCCAGCTTTTTAAATTAAAGAAATAGTTTATTATTGTGATTGCCCATGGAATTCAAAGGTCCTCGCGTTTTTTGCAAATAGCTCTGTTTCTCGTTGTTTAAGATATACAATATGATACGCTGCAATAATAACAATATATCTCCTTTGATAGGTACTCTTAGGCCCGTATTACAGAAGGTTCCTCAAGTACAGTTTAAACTCCAATCACCTGATCACTACTTAAGGATAGAATCGTTACATGAGTATCGGTCTTATTCCAGAACGGTAATTATTATAAACTTTAATTCAACAATATAACACACGAATTTGACCTGAATTAAAATCTCTACTCAAGCGTAGTCTGGACCACACTAGAGTGATTGATTACAGATCAAATCTCTGCTCAAATACCGAAACAGGTTACAGTATAAAATAAAGCTAAACTCAGCTGAACTGTGATCAATAAATCTCTGCTTGAGGAACGTTCTAAAATCAAAGCTCAACTCAAAACTAGTTTTATACAGTGATCAACGCTTGAGTATCGTTCAGTAATACGGGCCGTAGAAAATAATAACCTAGCTCTTTAATCTGATCACATTATTCCAATTTATATATTTTATTGAAAATATAAAACAAAAATGTACTTTATTTCGTGACATGATTTTTTCTTCTTAATTTTAATGATAAACTAATACTTCCAAATATAATTATTATTTAATTTCCTTCTGTTTTTGTGAATTTTCGGTCATTCCATTCACTCTTTAATAAAAATTTTAAGATGTACTGGTAACACCGCCAATTCAACTTAGATGCGTCAAACTCAATTATTAGAGCTGTCAACAAGTTTTCTAAAATAAGAAAAAGATAAACACAGAATAAGTTTTATGATTTTCTAAACTAAAATTTGTAAATTTTAGTTATAGTTTGGTTTAGGTGGGTGTACAAGAGAATCGGCACCATTAGCAATAATTTAAATTTTATTAAGAATGTAATTATTTGGTAACTTAGTAATTGTTTGGTTGGTTTTGTTTGGTATTTTGTTAGTTTTGGTTACTTTTGGTAATTTAGTAGTAAGTTATCAGATCAGTAACTAACTATCGATTTGGGAATTCCTGTAATGGTAGCTGTACCTCTCAGACCAAGTAAAAAAAACTTGGTCTGAGCTGTACCTATGTAAGTTAGTAAAAAAAAACTCCACGTGTTTTCACTCGCAACAAAAATCCGACGCACGTCGTACGTCTGCGATATGTTTTAATTTTTAAACGAGCGGCTTGTGTTGTATTGTAATGACTACACAAATAATAAATTACAATGGAGAACAAATTAACAGCAATCATTTGAATAGACTCCATTAAGTTTGGCCTATTGGTGGTGTGAGGAAGTTGATAGCGGTATTGTGCGCCTGCGCAGTGAATGCCGCTCTAATTGAGACACCATAGTCACAGCACTGCCACTCGACAGACAGCTCAGAAGGCGCACTGTGGCCAGCACTGGCGGGTGATCAGCTGCGGTAATATTTCGATGAATCCGTTTCACGTATTATGTAGAAGCTATTTTTTGTGTGTCGGTTCCAGTTCCAAAACTAGATTTGATATTGAACCTTCCGTATCTTCTAATATTGTTGAGGAAACATGACGTCACCACGTGTCATACTACTAGTCGTTGGATTAGGTAATCTCTGTAGCTAGTCTATTACTAAATATATCCCCTTGACAATGGCGCCCGCCCACTCTCCGGCATTGAACGAAAACTGACAGTGCATCTATTTGAGTGACCCATTAGAACAACGCCTTTTATGTCCCTCATAAAGTCATTTTACTATAATAGTAGCAGCGTTCCGCAATCGTTGCTAGTGGTGCCGATTCTCTTGTACACCCACCTAAACCTAACTATAACTAAAATTTACAAACTTTAGTTTAGAAAATCATAAAACTTATTCTGTGTTTATCTTTTTCTTATTTTAGAAAACTTGTTGACAGCTCTAATAATTGAGTTTGACGCATCTAAGTTGAATTGGCGGTGTTACCAGTACATCTTGAAAAAATTATTAAAGAGTGAATGGAATGACCGAAAGTTCACAAAAACAGAAGGAAATTAAATAATAATTATATTTGGAATTATTAGTTTATCATTAAAATTAAGAAGAAAAAATCATGTCACGAAATAAAGTACATTTTTGTTTTATATTTTCAATAAAATATATAAATTGGAATAATGTGATCAGATTAAAGAGCTAGGTTATTATTTTCTACGGCCCGTATTACAGAACGATACTCAAGCGTTGATCACTGTTTAAAACTAGTTTTGAGTTGAGCTTTGATTTTAGAACGTTCCTCAATCAGAGATTTATTGATCACAGATTTGATCTGTAATCAATCACTCTGGTGTGGTCCAGACTACGCTTGAGTAGAGATTTCTATTTTAATTCAGGTCAAATTCGTGTGTTATGTTGTTGAATTAAAGTTTATAATAATTACCGTTCTGGAATAAGACCGATACTCATGTAACGATTCTATCCTTAAGTAGTGATCAGGTGATTGGAGTTAAAACTGTACTTGAGGAACCTTCTGTAATACGGGCCTAAGAGTACCTATCAAAGGAGATATATTGTTATTATTGCAGCGTATCATATGTATATCTTAAACAACGAGAAACAGAGCTATTTGCAAAAAATGCAAGGACCTTTGAATTCCATGGGCAATCACAATAATAAACTATTTCTTTAATTTAAAAAGCTGGAATTTCCCTTTTTAAAGACGTGGTTAAAAAGTTCTAGCAACAAGGCCACGAAATTTTTCAAAAAAGTTGAATAAATTAGAATATAAGCTAAAAAGTACCACGCAGGATTACAAACTTGGAGACTTTCTCCCCAAAAGAGGGAAAATTTGTGAATTCAGGCTTTTTAGGGACACATATTAGCATAAAATGATAGAATTGAATGTCACATAGATTTTTTTTCCCATTGTATGGATTTATGTACTTCTTATCCTTTATTATATAGGTACCTCTTCTTATCGAAATTATAAATTTCATTGTATGTTTCTATGAACAATTTACCTTTCTGCTGAATCTACAACAGCTGCAACCACATAGTAGGCATCTATTATTTATTTTAAACTACCTAAAAACAATAAAAATGAATAAAATAAGCTTTGCAATTTTAGTTGTTGATAACTAATTATAGTCGACATGTATTTTGATGCCTTCTAAAAATAGTCGGATTTAGGTTGACATTTCTAATATTAGGTGAAAAACGTCAATTACAGAATAGCAAAATGTAAATTTTTACTAAGTTGAATAACTAAACTAATTTTGGTCCTGTCAAACCAAAAATTAGTTTTAAAGTGAATTTCAGAATAGAAAACGTCGTTTGACAGGACTAAACTAAATTTAGGTGATTTTTAGTCTAGTTTAGAGAATTTTGTGACAAGAGAATCGGCACCATTATCGAAGTTAGTTCACTCTACAGAAGGTAGCCGTGGCCACTTTAGATTACACTCCATCGCGAGCTGACACATCACACAATGGTGCCGATTCTCTTGTACACCCACCTAAACCTAACTATAACTAAAATTTACAAATTTTAGTTTAGAAAATCATAAAACTTATTCTGTGTTTATCTTTTTCTTATTTTAGAAAACATGTTGACAGCTCTAATAATTGAGTTTGACGCATCTAAGTTGAATTGGCGGTGTTACCAGTACATCTTGAATTTTTTATTAAAGAGTGAATGGAATGACCGAAAGTTCACAAAAACAGAAGAAAATTAAATAATAATTATATTTGGAATTATTAGTTTATCATTAAAATTAAGAAGAAAAAATCATGTCACCAAATAAAGTACATTTTTGTTTTATATTTTCAATAATATATAAATTGGAATAATGTGATCAGATTAAAGAGCTAGGTTATTATTTTCTACGGCCCGTATTACAGAACGATACTCAAGCGTTGATCACTGTTTAAAACTAGTTTTGAATTGAGCTTTGATTTTAGAACGTTCCTCAAGCAGAGATTTATTGATCACAGTTCAGCTGAGTTTAGCTTTATTTTAAACTGTCACCTGATTCGGTATTTGAGCAGAGATTTGATCTGTAATCAATCACTCTAGTGTGGTCCAGACTACGCTTGAGTAGAGATTTCTATTTTAATTCAGGTCAAATTCGTGTGTTATGTTGTTGAATTAAAGTTTATAATAATTACCGTTCTGGAATAAGACTGATACTCATGTAACGATTCTATCCTTAAGTAGTGATCAGGTGATTGGAGTTAAACTGTACTTGAGGAACCTTTTGTAATACGGGCCTAAGAGTACCTATCAAAGGAGATATATTGTTATTAGTGCAGCTTATCATATTGTATATCTTAAACAACGAGAAACAGAGCTATTTGCAAAAAACGCAAGGACCTTTGCATTCCATGGGCAATCACAATAATAAAATATTTCTTTAATTTAAAAAGCTGGAATTTCCCTTTTTAAAGACGTGGTTAAAAAGTTCTAGCACCCAGGACACGAAATTCCTCATTCATTCATTCATTCATTTATTAATTTGCACGAAATATGGTACATAAGTTGTTACAATGCAATAGTTTGTCCACGACATATTCCACCTATTCTACAGGCATGCAAATTTATACACATAGCATTAAATAAATTCTAACAAATAAAAAGGTCAAAAAATAATAAAATAATAAATTTTTGCAATATTTAAAAGTCTGTGTCACAATGCACCTCTATATTTGCAATAGAGACAAGAGCTCTTTTTGAAAAAATCTTCTATGGAGTAAAAGCTTTCCTCTATCAACCAATCCCGCAATGCACGGCAGAATTTTCTGCATGGTAATTCAGAAATCGATTTGGGCAAGGAGTTGTAAATGAGTGGTGCCATATAAGCACAGCTGCGTCTAAACAGCTCTAATGTTGGTGCCGGCATTTTAAGGGGTAAATGAGTTATTTGTCGCTTATTTCTATTGTCATTACGTTCGAAAAGAAATGGGTGGCACTTTACAAATTTAGCGACTTCATATATGTAAAGGCTAGGCACAGTTAATAGCTTCATTGCCTTAAATACCGGTTTACAGGACTCAAACCATTTAATCCCATAAATTGCGCGAATACATTTTTTCTGTGCTATGAACACCCTTATTATTTCAGAAGAATTACCCCACACAACAATACCATAACGAATAATCGAACAAACATATGCATGGTACACCATAAGAGAAGTTTGCCTAGAAGTTACATCTTTAACTTTTCGAAGGGCAAAAACAAATTTATTTATCTTCATGCAAATGCTGTTAATGTGATTCTTCCATGTGAAATGTGCATCTAATGTTATACCTAGAAATTTTGTGCTTTGTATTTGTTCAACTTTATCATTGCCATAGCTAATGCTTAATTTTATCTGTTTACTCTTAAATGTTTTAAAGTGCATAAGCTTTGTTTTTTCAATATTTATTCTTAATTTATTTGCATCCAGCCATCTAATAATTCCTTGAAGTGTTTCATTTACTTCAGACTCATAAGAATTTAAATCTTTACATTCTATGATAACAGTAGTATCATCCGCAAATAAAACACAATCGTGCAATACCGCACGTCGAAGATCGTTCACATAAATAAGAAATAACAATGGCCCTAAGATGCTTCCTTGCGGGACGCCAAAATAGTTTACACGTTGTTCTGAGTCAAACATTTCAATGCTTTTCGTCATCTTATTAAATTTGGTCACTCTTGTAAACTGCTTTCTATCGTTCAGATATGACTGGAACCATTGTGAAGCTAGGCCTCTTATACCACATTTGTCTAATTTTCCGATAAGAATAGAATGATCCACAAAATCGAATGCTTTGCTAAGGTCTAGATAAAGGGCAGACGTGGGAACTTTAGAATTTATATTATGAACAATAGACTTTACCAATGTGAACGTAGCCAGTTGAGTAGATTTAGATTTTCTGAAACCATATTGTTCTTCTGCTAGAATATCATACTTGTCTAGAAATTTAAGAAGCCTTTTGGACATAACCCTTTCGAAATTTTTTGACAATACAGGAGTTAATGCTATAGGCCTATAATTATTCCTATCTGATTTTGCACCTCTTTTATGTAGTGGTTTTATAATTGACATTTTCAGTTTATCGGGGAAGCAACCTTGTTCAAAAGATAAATTAACTATATATGCCAGTGGCTCCGCTATATAGTATGCAATACGTTTTAAGAGATCTGCATTAATACTGTCATGACCGGCTGACTTGGTATTTCTTAAGGACTGAATTATCTGATAGATTTCATGTGCATTCGTGGGTTCTAAAAATATACTAGATTCATTATTTTGCAATTTGTAGATATCATAATTGGGTGTATTATTTACTGTATTATTCTGTACTATGTCAATGAAAAAGTTATTAAATAAGTTAGCTATGTCAAATCCTGATGTAATTGAGTTACCATTGTCACTAATATCATCTATGTGTTCTCTGGGCTTAGTATTACCCATGTTACGTTTGACAACATCCCATGTAGCTTTGCATTTATTTTTGGAATTAGAAATGTGCCTTAAGTTGCATAAAGACTGAACATTATTTATACATTTCTTCAACAACTTCGAGTATTTTTTGTATTTAATTTTGCTACTGAGTTTTTTGTCAAGATAGTATTTGTACCTCAATGTCCGTTTAGTTTTGCAACTTGTTTTCAGTCCTTTTGTTATCCAGGATAGGCCACTAGTTTTGTAATTTGTTTTAATTCTAATAGGCGGAAAACATAGTTTATAAAATAATGTAAGTTCGTTATGAAAGTTAGTAAATGCATCATTCGTATTCGTTATATCATATACTTCAGAGAACGTTATACCACCAATACATTCCACAAATTTATTTATGTTTTCTTTACTGTGATCATTTGCTGTCCTAAAATAATAGCCAGTTAAATTTTCTTTAGTTTGGTGCTGAAATGTTACCACTTGTGCTGTATTATGGTCTGATAAACATAAGTTGTACGTCTTACCTATTACTCCTGGAATGTTGGTAATAATATTGTCTATACATCTGTTTAATCTTGTTGGTTCTTGGATATGACATTGCATACCATAATTAGATATCAATTCTAAGAATTGAGTACTGTTGCCATCCTTACACAGTATATCAATATTAAAATCACCACATAAAATTATTTTACTTTTCTTGTGTTGGAGGTTTGTAAAGGTTTCATTCATTTTATCAAAAAAGAGTTTAACATTAGAATCAGGAGTTCTGTAAATACATAATATAATAAGTTTCAACTGATGAATTTCTACACCGCAGACTTCATAGTGTTTTTCTATACTCAGCTCTTTTATTTCATTTAATTCAAGGGTATGTAGTTTTTTTTTACATAATATACACGTACCACCTCTCCGTTTAGTTTTTCTTGAGTAGATAGCATTCAGGTTATAATTATTCAAATTTAAGTACTGTTCATCCCCCTCAATTATAAAATGCTCGCTTAAGCACACAGCAATAATATCTTTACTTGATTCATGCAGCTCATTTAAGGCCAGGTCAAGATCCTGCATTTTGTTTAGAGCCCCTGCAATATTTTGGTGAAGTACAGAGATACCGCTACACATATATTTTAAAAAGTTGAATAAATTAGAAATAAGCATAGCTTCTTAAATCGTTGGAAATAAGCTAAAAAGTACAAAGTACCACGCAGGATTACAAACTTGGAGACTTTCTCCCCAAAAGAGGGAAAATTTGTGAATTCAGGCTTTTTAGGGACACATATTAGCATAAAATGATAGAATTGAATGTCAAACATAGATTTATTTTTTCCCATTGTATGGATTTATGTACTTCTTATCCTTTATTATATAGGTACCTCTTCTCATCGAAATTATAAATTTCATTGTATATTTCTATGAACAATTTACCTTTCTGCTGAATCTACAACAACTGCAACCACATAGTAGGCATCCATTATTTATTTTAAACTACCTAAAAACTATAAAAATGAATAAAATAAGCTTTGCAATTTTAGTTGTTGATAACTAATTATAGTCGACATGTATTTTGATGCCTTCTAAAAATAGTCAGATTTAGGTTGACATTTCTAATATTAGGTGAAAAACGTCAATTACAGAATAGCAAAATGTCAATTTTTACTAAGTTGGATAACTAAACTAATTTTGGTCCTGTCAAACCAAAAATTAGTTTTAAAGTGAATTTCAGAATAGAAAACGTCGTTTGACAGGACTAAACTAAATTTAGGTGATTTTTAGTCTACTTTAGAGAATTTTGTGACAAGAGAATCGGCACCATTACATCACGCTTATAAACTTGTAACTGTTTTCTAAACTAAGAATTTTCGCCGACTATTGTTTTGGCGTGACTACGGCTAATTCCACTAACTGTGCAAGTTGTGACTTCAGACAACATTCATAGGCATAGCATTCATGTATTGTCCAGCTGACCGACGTAACTCGGTGTTGTTTCAATAGCAACAGTACACAATTAAAATACAAAACACAAGTGAACTGTATTTTTCGTTGGGCACCGCCGCGGCGCCGTTGCCCACACGATGCGATGGCGCGCCCAAATTATCCTCTATCCCAGAATAAATATTGTCACAATAGAGTTTTGACGTAAAACGTCTGAACAACGACGAGAATAGTGAATAAACAGCGACCTCCCCGGAGACGGCCGATACTTGCTTAATACGAGAGCAGCCACCACCGCCCCACACACACCCACATGTGCCCACACTGTCGCAAGCTGCTCATACATCGCCGCCTCTACACAGGTATTACAACACTGTCTCGGTACCGGGCGTGCAGTGTATACCTCACTCACTTCCACGCCCGCTTTCGAAGTAAATACAGCCGTAGATAGGTCTCGAGTCCCTAACTACTCGGACACGAATTCAAGTTAACTCTCCGACAAACTTAGTTACTGTGACAAGTTTCGTAAAGCAGACCTTATGAAGACGTCATAAGAAGTTCCGCGGGTGCGTGTTAGCATGTCATTGTATTTGGTCTATTTACCTGCGATGTTTGTTCAGGGCGTCGGCGGCGTCGTGTAAATCGTTCGGGGCGCAAACAGTCGAGCTCGCTGGAATGTTACCAACGCGCGGGACCGAGAACAATGCACGAATGTTGGCGAGCCTGCCTCTTGCTCAGATCATCATTCCTCGAAGCTCGGTCGAGGGTGTCCCCTTAAACACTGTAGTTTAGAGTGCACGCTTGTTCCTGGAGCGATCTGTGCCGACATATTAGCTATGCGAAGCTAACGTGTTGACATATCTGCTGCCTGCTGGGACGTGCCATTGTGTATATCAATTAAATTAATTGGCGTATCTCACTTATCATACGATTTCCTAGACTGTAGCTTCCTACAGTTTCCAGCCCCGCTGCAGCGTTAAGCCGTTAAGCACGTCGTTTTTGCTTGACGTCGACATTGACAGATTGTAAATAAATAAAAAAAATTACAAAACCGAAAACCCGACTGCGTGTAAAAATAACCGAAAAGATGTAAACAAGAAGATGTGTAAGTAGTATAGTACACATGTGTAAGTGTCAAATCATAACACGCATCGGTGGCTACCTATAAACTACTTATGTAATTCACAAATTTACCAAAAACATATACCTATAGCCTACACGGGAAGAAGAGGTTGACATTGGCATCCAAATCACCCTGAGATATATCTCACTATACACACTACACTATAGTGCCGCCATACATAAGGTGCTGGTGTCCAAGCTTCTCAGTAGAAACACTAAAGACCTATACTGATGTACGGATGTGAAGCTTTCACACTGACACAAAAAGAGGATAGTAAGCTCTTGGTAACAGAGAGGAGGGTCTTGGGTAAGATCTTGGGCCCTGTGCAGAGACCGGGTGGAACCTGGCGGATCAGGAAGAACGCCGAGATAGAAGAGCTCGTGGCCGAACCAAACATGATAGGAGAGGCAAAAACTCACAGACTCCGTTGGCTTGGTCATATGGAGAGAATGGGAGAAGATCGAGATGCGAAGAGAGCCTATCTGGATCGACCAAAAGGGCGACGCCCGGTCGGTCGTCCTAGGTATCGCTGGAGCGATGCGGTGGAAGGCGATCTTTCGGAGATCAGAGTCAGTGATTGGCGGAATACTGCCAAAAATCGCGGCAAGTGGCGTTCTCTCGTTTCGGAGGCCGACACAAATTACGTCGCGGAGTAAGGAAGTAAGCAAGGCGTGTGACGTAGTGCCACAGAGTATACCAGAGAGTAAGCTTCTAAAGAACGTGCAAAATTTATACCTATTTTGGTAGGGTTGGCACATGTGGATGAAATGAAATTAACAAAACGTTTATCAGCTTTTTATTATGTAATATTTCTGACTGTACCTACCTCTACAACGATAAATTAAATGAGTATGCGAAACCAGATTTTCATAAAAATGGGACCAATCTTTCAAATAAAAATAATTTTTGAAATCGGTTTATAAATGACGGAGTTCTGAGGTAAAAAACATAAAAATAAAATTAAAAAAACGGTTGAATTGCAACCTTTTGAAGTCGTTTAAAAATATAACCCTCCTTCTGGCGCAGTCGGGTAAAAATATAGACGAAGTGTTGCGAACAATCTAGTGAAGCTAAAAAAAACTATGCCTTTCGTGTACAATCAGCGCTCACGCACACATACACCTCTAACCGTGCTCTCCCCTCTCAGTACACATGTCGCTGCATCGTCTAGTAAGCATCGCGAAAGTAAATATCCTTCAGGATCAGGAGTATAATATTATCTGTGGTTGTACACGAAGGAGCATAGTTTTTTTGGCTTCACTATGATTGTTCGCAGCACGTTGCTTATATTTTTTACTATGTCTGTGTTATAAAAATAATATATATAGTTATTCAATCACTAATAGGTAGGTACCTAGGTATTACCTACGTAATTCGAATCATAAACACCAATATCATCTGGTATTAATAGAAAAAAAATACTCGTATAGTCGTTAATTTTGGTCTTGATCGCACCATTTACGAGATAGGTGCACATACATAGTATGTGCAACTTACTAAAAAAAAACACAACCATTTACGTTCAATACCAAAACGTTTTATTCACCACCGTGTTAAGTTTTCTTTCGAAATTGAGGTAGGAATTAGGTTATGTATGTAAGAGGTATCTATCTACCACATTAAAAATAATAAATTATAACCAAGTTGCTACTTACCTATTGGAGTCTTTGGGATGATTAAAAAATGATATGTTTTTATTCGTTCTATTATTGTTCATACACACAGTACAGTAAACCATATTTACACTTTTTTAAATTAAAACACTATTATTCTTTACTCATTAAATCAAAACGTGAAACGAAAACAAAGACGACGTGCTAGATGTACGCCCTTAGCTTGAGCACTGGCTGAGTCGGTATAAACCGGTTTCACTGCGTACGCGACGAGGCCGCCAGTGCTCACGCACACACGCGTCTTATGCTTGTAGTAGTGTACCTATCATAGCGCGGTTGTATGAAGCTTACTCTCTGGTATACTCTGTGGTAGTGCGCCGCGCGCGCTCCGACTGCTACTACTATACTACGTTTGTTGTTTAACCCTCTGCGACTGAGGTGGTAGTCTGTCAGACACGGGGTGCTGGCCAGAAAACCTTCACGTGTGTCTGACGGCTGCTTGTCCTTCTGGACACGTCTAGAGGGAACGGCAGTTGTTGGGCCGGTGCACCCTGGGCACGGGCAATAAGTCTCCTATGGACCGGGGGACCTTATTGCCTGTGGCGAATATTCTGGCACAGGAGGGGCCCGATGTGGGCCAATGGGAAGTTGCTCCGCGTGTCTCTCTGAGAAAGCAGAGGGCACTGTGGAGGAGCAGGGGCGGGCCTGGTGTGCACTCACCCTGCCACTGGGCAAGCAGCGGGGGGACTGTCCTTCCCTGCCCCCGTCGGTCTTGTAATCCCAGGAGTGCCTGCTGAGTAGTGTTCTCGCGCCTCTTGGGACCGAGGGTCTTGGCTTTACCGCCCGGACCGCGAGGAAGAACACCTCTATAAAAATTACAGGAGGATGGGCCTGCGAGCAGCAGACTCGGGGTAGTCTGCTGCCCGACCAGCAGCTGGCGTAGTTGGCGCAGCTGGTAAAGGCCCGTGAGGTGAGTTGGCGTGCAGTGTTCCGTGTGTGCCACAGAGGAGGGTGCGGCCGTCGTTAGGCCGCACGGGGAGAAGGGGCTCGCCTGCTTGTGGCGAGCCGGGACCTGTCGGGGGTGGTTGTGTGAATACTCACGGGTTCCCACGCCTCCGGCTAAGGTAGTTGAAGGAACACCGTGGTGGTTTTAGTCGGTAAGAGTCCGACACTGGCTCCGCCTACCCCGGGCGGAGTGCGTCCATGAGGATTTCCCCACGTAAAAAAAAAAAAAAAAAACTCTGTCAGACACCGTCAAACAAATTCGGCGTTGCCAAATCGCAATATCATGTGATATAGTTCTGTCTCGCTCAGTACCTTCCTAAAATGGTTTGCCACAGCGCATAGTAAAGAGCAAGTGGCCTCGTGATCTGCACGTCTCGTGCTACAAGCAGCTGGTGTCCGTCAGACGTAAGTACAGCAATAACATCAGCCCCCCTAGCCAAGTTGACAATCTACACAATCGTCAATCGTCAACGCTAATAGAAAACGATCAAAATGTATGGGAATGACATATCTCAACGAAAAAATCATTCGTTCAGATATGTCATTCCCATACATTTTGATTGTTCTCTATTAGCGTTGATGATAGCTTCTTAAATCGTTGGTTGACGATTGTAGATTGTGTAGATTGTCAACTTGCCTAGGGGGGCTGATTCTGTTAGACGTCACCTCACAAAAACCATATGCACCTCCATAGTGTCTCTCAGTCTTAGTACCTTAATATATAGTCTTAGTCTTAATACTACCTTAGTATCTCTTGGACATATCCTCAGTTTATCAAAATGTTTTTTTCGTCTACCTTCAAATTGATTTGTTTTTCTTTTTAGATATCGAATCCAGGAAACATGGATCCCAAAATGTTCGATCTATTATTCATGCAGTCGAAAGACACGTCGCTGGCCCATGGCAATATTTTACAGGATATTGGATCTAGCTGGTGTAAATACTTATCTTGTTTCAAGGTTGTCCAGGTGCCAAATTGCGAAGAGGGGACTTCTTGCTATCTTCAGCAAGAGATTTAGTTTTTCCTAGTTTGAAACAGCCCGTTTATAACGAAAGACTGCCTAGAGAGCATCAATTGATCATCAAAAGAGTAAGGATTCTCCCCCCCCCCTCTTTTCTATACCTTCTCCTCAATCAGGATCACCAGGAAGACGATGATGCAGGAGACCGAAAAGGCGGACAAGATTCGCCTGCTGTGCTTGTAAGAAAGCTATTTTCCTGCAGTGTTCATCCCAAATTTGCGAAGACTGTAAGTACATACTAACTTGAAAAATTAAGTTCACCTTTAAGGCTGATTTGTGCCTTAACCTTTCATATAATTTTGTTGATTTTTTTACTAAGGATTCTCATTATTATGTTTAAAATTAACATTAGTAAAGTTTTTCAATTTTATTTTTGTGAAAGTTTTTTTGTAATAATAAGTAAGGTAAATTACCAAATGTGTAAGATTTTGATCTCAATAAATGTGATTCTGTAACTAATATCATATTGTTTTTTTATAAATCCTATTTATGTAATTTGATAGTATATGAACCATTTAAAGTAATGAATAATGCTTATGTATAATTAAACTTCTAAACCTACGATATTTACGCCATTTTAAATGACGTCTGATAGACTCCACCTCAGTCGAATGTTAACTCCACCTCAGTTGCAGAGGGTTAACTATTGTCTAGGCACACAATAGACAATAGTTAAACAACAAACGGTACCCTGGACTGGGACAGTGTTATAACATTACAACATTATATTACAATACTACATCTGAAAGCGATTATGGCATATCACTCCCCTGTTGGGGGAGGTCTATATGCAGCAGCGGACGTCTTTCGGCTGAAATGATGATTATGATGATGGCCACACCTCAAGGACAAAACGTGATTCAGTTGTGCAGTGTAATGAACTAGCACAAATTTAGTGTGAGCTCCAAATTTTGTTTTGCTGATGTTCAATAGTCTTCTAAGACCGTTATAAAATGCAGGTAAAAGCTTCACCTGTGTATGTGCTGCATGTCCGCATTCCTAGTACTAGTACTAATATTAAAGCAATATTTAACGTCGGGTAACTATCAAACAGCCCGGCAACGCTACGCCATGCTACGCCATGCTACGTCGTGCTACGCCTCGCTACGTCACTTTATAGTCCGTACGTGGTCATTTATTTCATAAATCATAAATCATAAATTTTATTTATAAACGTATGAGTACAGGTCAACTTAAGTACTAGATTGAGCGACAGATACATCTGGAATTTTACGTGGGAGACAGAGCAAGACCCAGTCCCGAGCTAGGAGTCAACCTGTGTTACGGGTGCTAGGTGATTGCTCCGTCGCCGCACTAATAACTTGTTTACATCAATCGTAGCAAAAAGTTGCAGTTGAATGACTGGATTCCCAATGTAGGCATGCCTGTATATAGGGAATCAGTTCACAATATACACAGAAACGCAAAGACCTACTGTTAAACAGGTCTTCCTAAAAAGTGGTAAAAAACTAACTAATTATATGCCACATTCACATCAGGTGAAAGTGTGTGTGTGTGTACTTGAATGGGTTTGTGTTATGAGTTCTTGTGTGGATGTTTTATGTGTGTAAGGTGTATTTGTGTTAGTGTGAGCGATAGATGTGCGTAAGACTATTTATTTAATTGCAGCCGATTGGAGCTAAAACAAAAGTGATCACGTGCGACTATAACACCTTTAAATGATTTCAACAATGATTGAGATAGTTCTTTAATTGTTGAATGTGCCGGACGCTATCAACTCAACTTGATGAAATCTGTAAAACACACGCTTTACTTGGAGAATTATAAAAACGCTTGATGTCGGTAGGAGCGCGTGTTCTGCACCGCTGTGCCGGCTGCACCACTCCAGCTCCAGCTCGGGTCAGTAGCTGTGAGCCACCAGCCGCCCCCGCCCCTCACACCGGCACCACTCTCCCGGGCGAGCGAGAACAACTTGCCATGAAATTAAAACTTCTTTGAAGTAAATAAATGAATGTGTGACGTAGCAGAACAATCGAGCGTGACGCCGCCGCCGCCTGGCAGCGACCATGTAGCCGCCGAGCAGCGCGAACTTTGCCACCATTCATGCAATGTACACCTTCACCACTCCACCACTCGGAGCCCTTCCATTAAAAACAGAAAATCTTTACAACAATACCATCACACTGGTTTCCGGATATGCGATCAAAAATAAATAGTTACTCATTACTATCGCCTCAATGAGCATGTTCAATGGAGCGAAGCTTTTTAACAAAGTGTATCAACATTAAACGAATGGCTCGTTTTCATTCGCGTCATACACCCTGTAACAGCGTCATTCAATGCTCGTTGCACTGGAAGTTAGCTTGAACAGCTTTGAAGCAGAAGAGGAATGGAACTGTAAGCATATCGAATCATCCTCCCGGGACGGTGAGCCGTGACGAGCGAGGCCGCGCCGAGCTCCATCAATGCACTTTTTTCTTTTAGAGCATAACGTATTTTAAATATCAAAGAAACGCCAACGATAAAACAGCAACGGAACGAAACGCTTTAATATACGAGTGTTTGTGAACGCTCTTCAACTGTGCAAACATCGGGTCCGTTCACATTCGAGTGCAGATAACGTGTAAGGCCTACACCGCACTGCGATTTTTACTCACGTGATTTTTATCGCTAAATCTGTAACACACGGAATCACATGCAAGTGCCCGCACTGGCGATTTAGAATCGTAGCGGTAGGTGAGACTCAGCGCGCGAATAAAAACAGCGTGAATAAAAATCGCGCGAATCAAAATCACCGTGCGGGTTTAGTCTTAGATTATGCGGAGCTGCGGGGCTGGGGAGGGGAGCGGGAAGGGCTCCTCCGGCGGCTTTGATAACATTCAACAGCCGTGTGCAGTGTCAGCCGAGCGGAGTAGTGGGGCGGTGAGGCGGAGGGGGGTGCCCCTCGCACGATCGCCCGGACTTATACTGGATACCACTTCCCTGATAGTTTTTTTGCATCGGCCATTACCCGATTCCCTCGTCGCATTCATCCTCGATTTTTTACGAAATCAGTCGGTCGCCTTTTCTGCCGAATCATCGACGCAGGTCGATTCTTCGCTTTTTATTTGATTCAATTCAGTAAAAACCGGCAAGCGACAATCGATTCGCTCGGCGCGCCATCGCCGAGGTCGTCAATGGCGAGAGCGATGGACAAAAAGCGAGGGTCGATTTACACAACCGATACGACATTGACGATGGAGCACCACGGTTCTGTAAAAATGTTATTCTCAGGTGACGTAACGCGGTGACGATTGATGGCGGCGATATTTCTCAGCTCCGAGAGCTGAGTTTTTATCAGCTGCGGCCGCGCGATATCAATCTGCAGAGCGGTGCGGCCGCACGTACTGCGCCTCGCTGCGACTCTCCCGCGGCCTCTCATGAGTAAATAGCGTCATATCTCTTCGTCTCGACTCTCGAAGTTCCCTACTTACGTACTCGGAGAGTTTCCGATCGATTTATCATCGCGGCGGGAGTTCGCCGATTCATCTGAAATCGTCGGATCTTATTTACGTAGGAGAGTTTATCTGGCGGGTTTTATCGGTTGACAGGCGTTCGTAAAAGTGTAATTAACGTTCGAGCTGTGCAGCAGTGCGCTGTGCCATGCGGTGGGAACTAGTAACAACACGTTTCGCGTGGCCGTGTTTATGTTTGTATGTTGGTATGCGGCCATAAAGGCAGTTCAGCAGAAGACTGAGTTACGAGTTTGTGTAGCGAGCGTGCCCCCCCCCCCACGTGCCACGAGCGAGCACGAGCCCGTCCACAGGAAACCGATGTATGCGACACATCTACTTACATATTTATATTTAATGTTATTTTACAGTTTTTTCCACAGTAATAGAGTCCGTCCGTCCGTCTGTCTGTCACAGGGCTGTATATTTGTAACGGTAATAGATAACCAGTTGAAATTTTAACAGAATATGTGATACTATGGTGCCTATCACGACAAATACTAAAAATAAAAAAGTCTAAAACCAAAGGGGCCACATACAAGAAACCTCGAAAAACATGCATTTTTTTCAATGTTTTTGTTCCTGCTCTATCTTCAAAACAGTAATACATACCAGCGTCAAACGTGGTCTGATTATAGAGCATATCATGTAGTTTATCAACAAATACTAAAAATAAGAGATGTAAAAATCCACATTTCGTGTATGATCGTTGATGTCTTTTGTTACTCTCGTAAATTAAATCAGTTTCTATGTGGTATCAGGTCGATGGGTGGTACGGAACCCTTACTGCGTGAGTCCGACTCACACTTGGCCGGTTTTATTTTTTACTAAGGATTAGGACAGTGACGAGTAATATAATAACACATTTTCAGATAATTGTATTTAACAATGAGAGAAGACTTGTGTACCTGACCACAGACACTTTAGTATGAAATGATAAAAGAAAACCAGCTCACAGACTGACAAGCAGTGGCCCCACTTTAAAAACACAGTTCATTGTAATAATTTTATATTTTAGTTTCCATTTTCCGTTCCTAGGGCCTGGAGCACAGATTCCCATCAAACATGCTCGTGTAGCAGATTGTTAGCAATAAACACTGAAGAATTATAACTCCTCAGTGGCAATAAAGCCTTATGTGTACTTTGATACGCTTCGTTGCGGCTACGCTAAAGCTGTTGAACACAAATACTGGCACAGTTTTGCTTTAAATGATAACTAGTAATACTATTTCGCTCTAAAACTTCATAGCGGGGGTTCCTGTCAGCATCAAACCGCAGGCGCCTGTATCCGCACGACAGCCGCGTTGCCGCTGCGCTCGCTAACGCTCTTATGTCCACAGGCGCACGGCTGAGAGTCGCCTGGCAGGGGTGCTGGACGGCTGTGTACAGTACACTAACATGGCGGCGCTAGTGCCGTACATCCTGAGAGCGCGGACGCACCGAGCCGGGACTCAATTTTACCCGATTGCCCCAGAAGGAGCGTAATGTTTTTTGGCATATATTAGGTCCTTACATATGAAATTAGCGTTTTGTCGTACTGACCACTTTGATCTGAAATATCTCCTCTTCGGTTAAGAATTCCAAATTCAAATTTATAAATTAATTTAGCTGGTACATTTGAGTTTTGAAAACAGTTATTCATTTGTTTTTTCCTCATTACTTTTTTCTTCGGCGTCGCTTATTACCGCACAATGGAAAACATGAAATATCGGTATATTTACGAGTACGAGTTCTACCGTGGCACCAGTGCTGCAGAAACAGCTCGAAGGATTAATTATGTGTACGGCGCTGGTGTCGCAAAAGAAAGCACGGTACGTTTTTGGTTTCAACGTTTTCGTTCTGAAAATTTCGACCTTCAGAACCAACCCCGTGGACGGCCGGAGACCAAAGTGGAAAATGAAGAATTAAAGGCTATTGTGGAAAAGGATCCATCACAAAGCACTTCAGAGATAGCTGCAGGCTTCGGGGTAAGTGATAAAACTGTATTAATCCACTTGAAGCAAATCGGGAAAGTACAAAAACTTGAACGATGGGTACCTCATGAATTGAGTGAATCGAACTTGCAAACACGCGTCGACTGCTGTGTTACTTTGCTCAACCGACACAATAATGAAGGGATTTTAAATCGAATCATTACTTGTGATGAAAACTGGATAATGTACGATAATCGGAAGCGCTCGTCGCAATGGCTGAACCCTGGAGACCCAGCCAAATACTGCCCTAAACGAAAATTGACTCAGAAAAAGTTACTTGTGAGTGTTTGGTGGACTAGCGCCGGTGTCATTCACTACAGCCTTCTAAAATCTGGCCAAAAGATTACGGCAGATATCTATTGTCAGCAACTACAAACCATGAATGAAGTACTAGCTGCTAAACAACCGAGATTGGTCAATCGCTCTAGGCCACTGCTGCTTCACGACAACGCAAGACCACACACTGCACTACAAACAACTACTAAGTTAGATGAGCTACAATTGGAATGTCTGCGACATCCACCGTAATCCCCGGACCTTGCTCCAAAAGATTACCATTTTTTCCGGAATTTGGACAACTTTTACAAGGAAAAAAAAATATTTTCTGAGGCGGCAGTCCAAACCGCCTTCAAAGAGTTTATTGATTATCGCCGCCATGGTTTTTTTAGTAAAGGGATCAATGAACTACCTATGAAATGGCAAAAGTGCATAGATAACAACGGTGCATACTTTGATTAATTAAATATATTTTACAAAAAATAATATTACTTTATATTCCTCCCGTACAAAACGCCAATTTCATATGTAAGGACCTAATATTATATCTTTACCCAATGCTCGTGACGTCAGAGGTCGCGTCGGGTATGTAGGTAGGACTTCGCGTACTGACACGTCTCTGACTGCGCTGGGCTCGGGTAGGACTTCGCATACACATAATTATGTTCCCACTGCTGGGAGTGCTGGGCGGGGCTCTCCTCGGAGTGAGGCCGCCTTCGTCCAGCACGCGGGCCTAGTGCGGCAGTGCGGACTACACACACATGGCTATTTTGAGAGTTGAGAACATTGTATGGAGCACTCTCAGGTGTGCAGGTTTCCTCACGATGTTTTCCTTCACCGTTAAAGCAAGTGATAAACAAATTCTGATCCACACATGTCTTCTGATTAGAAAACATGTACCTATTTTAAAGTCGTCATTTAGCGAACAGGAGACTTCTTTAAGGAAAGTTAAACATTGTATCAATGGGAACATATTCCGAATATTATGGTCTTTTTTTCAACAGTTTATATCAAAAGGTAACTGAGATCTAACGCTTCTTAGCGTTGAACCAAAGTGCCGGCGGCGGCGGAGAAAAAGGTTATTGTTAGTCTTAAACGCAATAAACATAAACATAACTGGCGAAATGTAGGTGTACTATACACCTCTGCCTACCCCTTCGGGGAAATACAGGCGTGATGTTATGTTATGTGTTATGTTGTTAAACGCAATAAATGAAAGTTCTACAAAACGTTGTGACTACAATACGAATACAACTATTACTACACATAATAATATAGGTATTATACAAACAAAATTACTAATTCACTTTTTTATTTATAAACCGAGGTAGGTAGGTATATGTATAGTCAAAGATCCGAGGTACATTAGCTGTATATATACATCAGTTGAAATACGGGACAGAGCCTATCCCGGCGGGACATTGGAAATTACGCCTGAAATACGGGACGTCCCGGGAAATACAGGACAACTGGCAACGCTAGTGCTCGCCTACGTAATCTAAGGAACTCTTGTGCAAAATGTTATCCTCTCAGAGCCACCAGCATAGGCTATGTGTCAATCAGTTTTAAGAATTGTATTATTCTCAGTACATTGCGCGTCGTGTCTGGACTCGTCGCGTGTCGCGATCACAGATTAATGATATATGCATGGTATAATAAGATGTTTCACCAGGTATTCTCTTCCCGCAATGACAGCGCGATGCCTCTGAGCTACGTCACGATCAGTGTTGCCGTTGATTGATATCTTCAATATACTTAAGGAGATTTTTTTTCATAATGAATATTAAATAAATTCCTTACTAGCCTAACTATTTGTTATCTCTTGTTATTCATCTAATTAGCTATTAAAGGAAACTGTATAAAATTACTAGTTCAAAAGTGATTCTTTATATAAGCAAGTAAATGAAAAAAAACATTTTGCTCGGGTAATTGATTTTCACAAAGTGGCAGCACATCAAACTGACAAGTGTGACGCTAACCGCCCGCTATTGGCTCCACGGCCGATGACGTAGTACGGAGGCAATCACGTGACCTAGCTGTCACGGGAAGAGACTACCTGGTGTTATTATACCATGGATATATGTATAGCGATGCGGCCGAATCCGGACGCGCCGAACCTCGCGTGTGAGTGGGGGGTGGGGGGCCGCGCGCCGCGTCACGCTCCGCTGCTGGCCGCCCCGCCGCGCCCCGCCACGCTCAAACGCGCCCCTCCGCGCCCCTCCGCGCCCCACCGCGCCCTACCGCGCTACGCTCGTGCGTCAGTGTGGCTCGCACCTCAGCCTCAGCGAGCGGAATATGTTTGCTTGTTGGTAGCATTCGTGTGAACTACGCAGTTTTACCAACAAAAAGGGTAATATGTATTAACAATTATTTAATGTAATGGCGAACACTTATATATCAGTACTTACTAGATATCATTATTGTAGTATAGGTTTCTTGGTTTATTTACAGCTGGCAAAATGGATGAAGAAAAGTTAATAAACTTAGTTCGTGCGTATAAAGAACTGTACGATTTAAACGACCCGCACTACGACGTTCGGCCCAAGAGAGATCTCGCCTGGCAGCAGATTGGCGAGGCGCTGAAGCAATCACGTATGTATTAATTGAATTGCTATACATACTTTATGTAGTCTGTCACGAATGATAGGTAGGCATAGACATAGAAATGTGTTATATGTCTATGCTTAGGCAGACTTTAGTTAATTACAGTGGCGTGCATTGCATATAGGCAATTAGGCAGTACCCAGTGCCTTCCTCATTCAAATTCAATAGTGGTGTAAGTTATTATCTTTTTTTCAAAGTACGATGATTATTTACCTTTTAATAGATCTATTAATGCTAAATTAATCTTCCTACATACAAAAATCAATAACTTAGACCACAATTAAATTCAAATGAAGTAGGCCACTGCACGCCACTGGTTAATTATTAAAATAAAACAACACTATTTTATTTTTTAAGGGTGTGCTCATCATTCTGTACAACTTTTACTATGGGACATATGCTATTTTTCTGTTGGTGTACAATTGTACAATGTACGGTGATTGACTGCGCTCCTACGCGACGCGCTGCGACGCGCTCGCTCAGCTCGCTCAGGCGTGAGTACAGCAAGTAGGTACCTACTGTGGCCACTGTGGGTGAACTAGCTCACACCAACCAAAACAGTATAGGTGTCATGGGAAGGCAGTGTTTGTGTCTCCCATCAGTGAAACACTTATCAGTTATCACTACCTATAATTCCTAAAACGCAAGAAGTTATTGGTGTCGATTCTCTTGTTCACGAACTAAACTTATTTTAAACTATCGCTCTCTTTTACTAATAGTAGATACAAGAAATGGATGGCAACCATTTAAGAGCTGTCAAATTAGACAAAATTAAAATTTCCATACAAGTTTAGACGTGATCTCGGAACGTGCCCACTAAAATACAAAGAAATGTAACACGTAAACTAATTTGACAGTTCTAAAATGGTTGCCATCCCTTTCTTGTATGTACTGTTAGTAAAAGAGAGCGATAGTTTAAAATAAGTTTAGTTCGTGAACAAGAGAATCGACACCATTGTTTATGTTATGTACACCTACTGCATGTCTTGTTGTGACAATAAATAATTTAACTTTCGTTTTTCCTCAAACATTATCCGTACCTAGATATTTGAGCTCTGTGTGTTCCAACGACTTGTATGTTCAGATTGTTTCAGTCGGGCACACGCACTACTACACGATGGCTTATGGCTAGGGCATGCAATATCGGAAGGTTTCCATTCCAATTCCGGAACTGATTTCCGATATTGGGTACTGAACTCCGGAAGTCCGGAACTAGTTCCGGAATTGGCATTTTTTTTCAATTAGATTTGTTTATTGTGTCTCGAACCACCGAACGTGTCACCACGACATTGTACTGTCAAAACGCTTTGAAAATTAATTTAAAAATCAAAAAAACACGACTGTGTATAAAAAGCACTGAAAAGATATAAACAAAATGTAGGTATTCAAAATCAAATATTTCAGTAGCAACTCATAACACGCAGTCGGCGCACAGAGAAACGTTGGTGGCTACTAGGGCATGCAATATCGGAAGGTTTCCAATTCCGGAACTGATTTCCGGTATTGGGTACTGAACTCCGGAATTCCGGAACTAGTTCCGTAATTGGTATATTTTTTTAAATTAGTTTATTTCGAAACTTTATTGTTTTAGAAAGTTCAAATTTTCGATTCAACTTTATTTAAAGAAACTCCGCCGTGTCATGTTAAATCAACGAATCCAAATCAGCACTAGAAAGAGTTTTCTCAGCGGCAGGCTACATTCGCAACTGACTGAGAATCTGTCTCTCAGCAGCAGCATACTGAAAATCTAACGATCCCATGAACCCATTTTCAACAAGAAACAAAATCCCAAAATATATATAAGCTAGATTTTTACCAAAATTTTTTATTTATTTTATTTTATTTATTTATTTATTTATCTTTCTTATAACTTTTGAATTTATAATAATAATAATTGATATCGTAAATACTTAAAAAAAAAAATTGGTCCTTCTAAGATTGAGATGCTTGATAAAGTTGAAAGATTCCCGTGAGAACAGCAAGACCAGGGGTTTCGAGCAACATTCACGCGCCAATTCAAGAATTCTAAAAGGTTGACCAGTGCGTTATTAGTGCGGCCCTTGGGCAGATAAAGAACAAAAAACCTTCGGGTGATGATGTTGACGGTATTACCACTGAACTCCTTTTAGGGGTGCAAGCGTGGCTCTAGTTTTGAAAGAGCTAGTTTGTTTTATTCCGCATTCAACAAGGCACTATACAGAAGGCATGTAGCGGGAGTTCGGTGGTTCTATTCTTCAAGAAACGTGAAAAAACCTTGTTGAAGGAAAACAGATGCATTTCATCATTTCCTGGGTCATGTATAGTCTTCAACCAGTACGTCCTGTTTGTCGTGTCCTACGATGCCGAGCAGTGGACACTGTCAGTTGGACTAGTCCACAAGTCACTCAGTAAACTAAGCTTGGATATTCTTTAAATAAAAAGATCCGCAGAGATATTATCCAGAAAATAACCGCAGTGACTGACATAATCAGCACAGCTCGCAAAATCAGCAAGCTGAAGTGGTAGTGGGCTGGGTCATGGCTGTTGAAGAACCGATGGCCATTGGAGCAGACGAATCAATTAGAGGAGGCCGTGAAAAACGTAGAGTTTGACCATCTAAGTAAATGAACAAACAACCAGAAGAAAGTAGCTGAGTTGTACTGGATGTGGAAGGAGGAGGATTCAGTCTTGTCGCGCAACTTGGGAGATGTCTATGTCCAGCAGAAGATTTCGATAGGTTTATTTGATTAAAATATTGCATACAAAATGTAACATCAATAATGTACACCACTTAGTATGCAATAAATCTTTGAATCTTTGAATCTTACAATTTTGAAACTTATGAGACTAATTACATAAGCTAATTTCGAAACTGAAAATATATGAAACTGCAACTAGCCGAAAAGTAACTTTGTTAAGTAATTATGAATATCGGAATTACGATACTAAGTTCCTCAATTCCGGAACTGAAAAATCGTAAAAATCTGTCCGAGATTCCGGAGTTTCGAGATTCCGGAATTTCGGAATGCATGCCCTAGTGGCTACGTAGGTATGTTTTTGGTCAGTTAGTGAATTACCATAGAATTATGAATTACCTATATCGTTCGCAGGTAGCCTCCGACTGCGTGTTATGATTTGCTACTGAAACATTTGATTTTGAATACCTACGTCTTGTTTATATCTTTTCAGATCTTTTTACACGCAGTCGGGTTTTTTAGATTTTTAATATAACTTTTTTATTATCTTTTTAGTTCACTTTTAGTTATGGTTTATGAAGTTTATTTTTGTCAAAAAGTTTTTATTTGTTATTTTTTATATGATCATTGCGAGGGCTGATTCATGGGCGTACATATAGCTTGTGGCCAGCTTAATGAAATGTTTATAGAACCAATTTGAACATATATTTTATTAACTGATGCTGTTCCAATGATGGGCAAAGGTCTTGCCTTGGTCTTGTGTAGGTTTAGTATTTTTAATTGAAATTAAGCTAACTGAATAATGTCTATTTATTTTACTGGTCATGCTCTTAACACATGCCTCTTCTGCTACCACCTCCGACTCCGATTCCGGTTCCGACTCCGACAAACCAAATTAAAAACTCGGACTCCGACTTCGGTTCCGATAAAACCACCTCCGTAACATCCCTGATTAATACAATCACTCATTAAAAGAGCCTCCACGAGTGACAATATTGAATTGATCGTCCGGCGCACCCTGGGCAGTCAGCCCGCTACCAACCTGCTGACTGGCTAATCTTTTGTCCACGGCATGAGCTATTGTCATTATGTAGCTCATGTCGACACGATAGAAGAAGAAGATCACTCATATTATTATTTCCTTTATTTAGTAATTACCTTATAAATTACATTTTTAAATATTTTTTATAAAAAGAAAAAAAAAACATTTAAAAATATAAAAAATAGTGTTCCACCGGCATCGGCAATAATAATAATAATTATTAATTATAATAATAATAACTTTATTCACAAATATACCATATAAATTTACATTTTTAAATATTTATTATTTATTTATTTATATATGCTTTATTGTACACCATAAAAAACATTACATTGAATATGCATTTAAACTATTGTACAAATGGCGGCCTTATCGCGATCAGCGATTTCTTCCAGGCAACCTTAGGATGGACAAGAATGAACTGGACAGAAAATAGGGTTGTCAGATGTGCAATTTCGATACATAATTTAATAATAAAATAAAATACTATAGGTACTACTACTATAAAATAACAACAAAAATATATTCTATAAATCCTAATACATAAATACTATATACTAAATATTTTTGTATAAAAAGGAAAAACATTTAAAAATATAAATATTGTTATTATGCTTCTTTACTACCACTACTTGGCTCTATCGCCATCATTTTCAATTCACTTTGACAAGGTTTCAGTCCATTCTGATCGGCGGCGGGTTATACCTGGCCTGGCCTGCGCCAATTTTCAAGACAACAGCACTAACAGTATATTACAATGTCCTCTGTGGCACGAACAGCAACAGAGCCGCCCGCGGCCCCGTGCCCGTCCCGGCCGAGTGGGGATATACCTACCTTAACTCAGTACCTTAAATAACTTATTCTATAATTTATTTTTCCACAGCTCGAGACTGCAGAGAAAAATGGAAACGTATAAGAGACTGTTACAGGCGAGCTCAAAAGTTACGCAAACTGAAAACTGAACAAGGAGGCAAAATTACAAAAAGACCTAAATACGACAAGATATTGAGGTTTCTCAACCCACATTTAAAGGATGACGTTGATGGATCTTCATTAAATATGGACTGCGGATCGTCTGATATGATCACCGAGCCTTCCCCGGCTTCCCCGGACCTGAGCTACGATGAGGGCAATATTGTTGATCAAGTCAACAGTCCCGGCACCTGCTCTTCAAGAGACAGCTCACAAAACCACCACCCTTACCAGAGGCAGTACCCGGAGCCGGCAGCCGCCGCAGACCCCTTGTCGGCGGCGCCTCCGGACTTGACGTACTCGCCACTGCCACAGGGAGACAAAACCAAACACTTTTTCATGGGTCTAGTTGAAACTGTAAAAGATTTTCCTGAAGAGGTCCAAATTCATGTGAAACGCGAAATTTTTAAAGTAGTCAGTGAGGCAGAAGAATTAGTGTATAAAAAGAAGTCAGAGAGTCAATTAGTCGTACTGGGTATTGTTAAAGAAGAGTAAGTAAGAATATCAATGTGATCATCATTGTTCAGAAGCCTCGTGATGACCCCCACACGCACGCCCCCCACAAGTGGTTCCAGACGATGCCGGTGCGCGAGTTCCCCGGCCCCCGGGTTCTGCTGGCCGGAGTAACAACGGCGGCAAACATGATGACTACAATAAATAGTGCAATCGCTGGTTAGCATACATAATGATGATTGTTATGATCTTACGTATAAATAAATACAAAACTACTAAAGAAGACTCTCAAACCAGGAATGACTATGTTTTACACAAGAAATAGTTTGACGATAGCAATGAGAGAATGTACCTAGTATAGATAGATAGAGCATAAAACATAATATACCTACTTAGTTCCCGAAATTATTTAATGATAGTATTTAAACTTCATGCTTCTTGAAAGTTAAGGCCTACTGTCCACGGAGACGTAGCTTCATAAACACTTCAAAATACTCAAAATACTAATAATGGCGTATAGTGACGAATACGCGAATATGAAGCTACGCCTTCGTGGTAAACACCGACCGAAATTACATTTTTATTTTCGGCTGAAAACTAAACCGAAAATGTCCAAATTTAAACCGCCCAAGTTTGAGTCGGACTCACGCAGTAAGGGTTCCGTACCACCCATCGACCTGATACACCCCATAGAAACTGATTTACTTTACAAGAGTTTATCAAAAGACATCAACGATTGTACGCGAAATTTGAATTTTTGCTTCTCTTTCTTAGGTCGTAGGTCCACCACATATTTATATATTTGCCCTGTTTTTAGTATTTATTGCTTAACTACATAGTATGCACTATAATCAGACCAAGTTTGACGCTGGTATGTATTACCGTTTTGAAGATAGAGCAGGAACAAAAACGTTGAAAAAAATGCATGATTTTCGAGATTTCTTGTCCATACACAACAGTCCTCATCCTCAAAGGGAGTCCTTTAGTTTTAGACTATTTTTTATTTTTAGTATTTGTCGTAATAGGCACTATAGTCAAAGTCAAAGTCAAAGTATTTTATTGTGAGACAGTGGTTAAAAGGTGTTATTACTAAAGAGCATGGTGTGCGATCTCACTGCTCGACCATGTTAGGCGTACAATAATTTATAATAAAATTTATAAAACCATTCAATTAAATAAATAATAATAATTTAACAGACAGATAAAATATACGATCTAAAATTGCAATAAATAAGATAAAAATTTACAATTAATTATTCATATAAAATTACAACAACTGAAAAAAACAAAAATCATAAAAATTAAAAATGTTACATAACTTATTAATATTGTGTCATATTACCTGCATCAAAAAACTAAAATGATTAATCGTACCAATCTTTTAAATGGTGAATCTTTCGGATAAAAACTCATTAACTGTATAATACGGCCTAGTTACCAAAAAATCATTCAACCTTTTCTTGAAAATTTGAGCACTTTCGACCTCTCTTATTTGCTTTGGTAGATTATTATATATTCTCGAGGACATGCCAAAGAAGCTTTTGGAATATAAGGCTGTTTTCGAGGGCATATTATTTACAATTTTGTCAGCATGTCGACAGGAACGTAGGCTACCGAACTTAGATTTATTCATTTTAACAAATGTTGCGACTTCATAAATATACAGGGCAGGGAATGTTAAAATTTTTAGTTTTTTAAAATGGGGCATACAGCTATCTGGCACGTGTATGCCACAAATCGCTCTAATACATTTTTTTTGTGCTCTAAAAGCAAGTTCTCTATCAGTAGCGTTTCCCCAAAAAATCAATCCGTATCTGAGTGTAGATGTCACATAAGCATGGTAAGCAGTAAGTACAGCTGTTTGATTAACAATTTTTGATATTCTGTATAGAGCGTAAGAAAATTGATTTAATTTTTTACAAACAGTACTAATTTGCGTTTTCCATGACATACCAGGCCCCTCAGAAAGTATTGCGAAAAAAAGTTTTTATATATGGGAGACTGGCCAGTTATAATGTTTTTCGAAAATATGATTATTTATAAGTAAAAATAAGTAAGTTCCAATTTCAAAATTTCCCTCCACATTTTTTGCGAGTTAATTCAAAGTATTGTGTCTCACTGAAATATGGATCTGCGCCGGGAACATTTTAGAGCTATGATTTTATACGATTTCAAGTGTCGCCTGAAACCGGATGAATCGTACGATAGACTTCAAATGGCATTCATGGATGAAGGCCCTTCCAAGGCAACCGTGTATCGTTGGTATAACGAATTCAAGCGCGGTCGACCAACTTTGGGGGATGACGAAAGAAGCGGTCGCCCTTTGACGGCTGTCACCGAAGAAAACGTGCTAGCAGTGAAAAATGTAATCCAAGACAATAGGCGAATTACATATCAGGAGATTCAACACATATTGAAGATTGGATCGGGAAGCGTTCACGAGATTCTACACAGCCATCTTCGCGTGAGGAGGATAGTATCACGCTGGGTGCCGCACAACCTCACCGATGCTCAGAAGCAGGCCCGGGTGGAATGGTGCCGTGATATGCTTAACAAATTTGAAGCAGGCTCGTCTCGGCGTGTTTACGACATCGTTACAGGTGATGAGTCCTGGATTTATCAATACGACCCAGAAACCAAGCGCCAGTCGACTGTTTGGGTGTTTCAAAATGAGCCAACGCCTACCAAAGTGAAGCGATCTAGAAGCGGGGGTAAGATTTTGATCGCTAGCTTTTTTAATTTGACTGGCCACTTGGTATCAATTCCCTTACGGGATCAAAGAAGCATTAATGCCGAATGGTATACTACCAAATGTTTGCCAGAAGTTTTCTCTGTTATAAGCAACAAGCGACCAAACACAGGGCTCCGCGGGCTACTGCTCCACCACGACAATGCACCTGCGCACACCGCACTCAAAACGAGGGACTTCCTGGACAGCACGCCAGTCAAACTCCTGGGTCACCCTCCTTACAGCCCTGATCTAGCACCGTGTGACTTCTTTTTATTCCCAAAAATAAAAAATCAGTTCAAAGGGATACAATTTTCGTCGCCGGAAGATGCGCTGGCTGCGTTCGAGCAGGCTGTAAACGAGGTGTCTGCGGCGGACTGGAAAAAGTGTTTTGAAAACTGGTTTAGGCGCATGAATCTTTGTATAGAGGCTGGTGGAAAGTACTTTGAAAAGATTTGATAAAAATATATGTACGTATAGAACAATTTTTTTTAGTTTCGCAAAACTTTCTGAGTGTCCCACGTATTTTGGTCAATCCATAAACCAAGAAATTTTATTGTATCTGTTACCTCAATTTTTTTCATTTTATAATTAACGTTTAATGTCAATGGGGTTTTTCTTTGAGAATAGCTGACTATTTTAGTTTTATCTAAATTAATTAAGAGATTATTACATGTCAACCAATTTATAATGTCATTTAAAGTATCATTCATATCATTTTCTAAGGTATTAATGTCAGTTGGATTAAAAACAGCAGTGCTGTCGTCAGCAAAAAGTACTATTGGAAACTTAACTGCTCTCGGTAAATCATTTATATAGATGAGGAAAAGCAAAGGACCTAAAACACTTCCCTGTGGTACACCATATGTGACAGTTCTGGGACTGGACAAATACTTTACTTCTGTTTTTGTTGACGAACAAAGCTTATTTATTTCAGTTATTTGAGTTCTTTGACTCAAATATGATTTTATTAAATCTAAGACATTACCTCGTATACCATATCTATACAGCTTTTTGATCATAATTTTGTGCTCTACGTGGTCAAAAGCTTTGGTTATGTCCATATACATAGCAGTTACTGGTGTTCTATTATTCATATTATTGTATATCTTTATAAGGAGATTATAGATGGCCATATCGATGGTCTTACTTTTACGAAACCCATTTTGTTCGCAGACAAAAAGGTTACGATTCTCAAAATAGTTATAAATGCTATTATATATAACCTTTTCAATTATTTTGGAAAAAATTGGAATCAGCGCTATTGGTCTGTAGCAAGCAATGTCTTCTTTTACACCTTTTTTGAACAAAGGCTTGATTACTGAAATTTTTAGCTTACTAGGAAAATTTCCGTGTTCGATGCATAAGTTAATTAAGTAGCTCAAAACCGGGCTGATCGACAGAGCAACATATTTTATTATGGAAGTGGAGATACTATCATAACCTGTGCTAAGTGTATTTTTTAAAGAATGTATTATTTTATAAATTTGATTTGGAATGGTTGGGTTTATAAACAAGGAATCAAAATTATTATCAATTAATGTAAGCATATCATCAGATGTCATTTTATTATCGTTAGATGTCAATGAATTTATTGTAACATTAGAAGAGTCAACATTTATAGGTTTAACTAGGTCGACAAAGTAATTATTAATATAGTATTATTAATTATTAATATATTATTATTATAGTAAGACATATTCTATTAAAATTTCAACTGGTTATCTAGTACCGTTACAAAGATAAAGCCCTGTGACAGACAGACGGACGGACAGCGTAGCGAGAGTAATAGGGTCCTGTTAGCACCCTTTGGGTACAGAGCCCTAAAAAGTAAAAACATGTACTACTTCATATTGAACTAAGTTTACGGGACTTGTCGCGTACAATTAAATCAAAATATAACAAAACATTTTGACTAACCTCGACGTTTCGGTCAAGTTGCATTGGCCGTGGTCACGAGCAGACTGAAGTATGTGGGTGTCATCGTCTTGAGCGGCGGGTGTTTTCTCGAACTACCCGCGGTTGGTTTTTCGTAACGTCGCGTCCGTAACAAGATATGCTGAATCACGACACACAATGCTGACAGTTTCGGCGGACATACATGTAGACATATCACGACGCGAACACTTCTCGATTACCGGATTCCACGACGAGGACAACCTATATATCCATCTTCCCGATTGAAATTTTTATATTTCTTTATCTCAATCGCTTCTCGTACAATTCTGGGTTAGTAATGACGATCAGTGGAGAGGATTTTCGGGTCGTGTAGCTCAATCCAATAGTTTGGTCCTGAATCGAGCAAATGTTCGGCTATGGCAGATTTGTCCACTTGACGGCGCCTTACCGCTGTGATGTGCTCCTTCACTCTCTCTGCGATAGTACGCTTTGTCTGTCCAATGTAGGAGCTACCACAGCTGCAGTCAACCTTATATACCCCCGGTGTTTGGAATGGTATCACATCCTTCGCTGTCCTGACCTGATGTGCTACTTTAGATAACGGAATAAATACAGTCTTAAACTTAGTTCAAAATGAGTGAAATTCGCGAAAGTTTAAAAACTTCTATGTATTACTTCTTTTATATCGATAGATTTTTGTTCGGTAACAGTACGCTCGACCGCACGTTAGTGGTAACAGTTTGACATTGACAGCGCCTTTATGTCGCTATCCGTAAGGGCGGTTTTCTAATTCAAGTATCACCACTGTCATCAAGCGTTGTATTGGTATTATTACCAAAAATTATAGCTTATGACACTCCAGGGATAAAGACGAATCTAATGACACCTCGCACTTCAAAATCTGTCAAACCGTCAGTATACAAATGTCTTTGGTCAAACCGTGTAGGCTACAGGAGGTCACAACGAAACAGACAAACATACATGCATACACCGAAAAAGATTACCCTCCTTCTGGGGCAGTTCAGTAAAAAGAAAATATCATGCGTCTCACTTTACGCGTCTACTGCTAGTAGGCGGCGGGCGAAATAGCATGCTACGCCCACCGATGTGTTGGAGCCGGCCAGTTCACCCTCACCATTATTGGCAGTCGGTAGGCAGGCTATATTCAGATCAAGGTTAAGAACCTTAAATAACTATTAAAATAGTTGTTCCAGAAACTACACGTTATGACAAAGTACACATTTCCAGATGTATGCGGCCTGAGACGGCCCGGGGTGACGCGGCCCGGTGATGCGGCCCGGGCAGTGCATCCCGGGCGGAGCGGACCGGGCAGTGCGTCCCGGGTGGTGCGGCCCGGGCTGTGCGTCCCGGGCGGTGCGGCCCGGGCGGTGCGGCCCGGGTCGGTGCAGTGCCGCTGACCGCGCCTGCACGGTGCACAGCCGGCCTGGTCTCGCCGGATGTCAGCCGACCCGAGAAAGCAGAATAATGCAAATGCATAGACAAATATTTCTATGTGCAAATGCACACGTAGCAGTACATATGCCTGATGGCCGATATTCGTACATTGAGAAATCTTCATGGATACCTGAAATACGTAAACCTGTAGAAGACGAAGGCTGAACTCTTACCGACTACCTACAACAAGAAAAGCAGAAAAAGTCGCCACGTCGTCGTCACGTCGTGCAGGGCGTGCAGGCACGGGTTCACTCGTGGGAGGCAGTCGGCCCCACGAGGAGGGAGCCCCCCTCGCTCCCTCTTCGCCTGCCGATCCGCCACGCCAGCTGGCGAGCACATGGCCGTGACGTCACACATCCTGGGCCGATATCAAGTGTAGCTCTACAAACATTACGAGATACTACACCAAACAATGTTAGGTCGCGTAATTTTAATTTGGATTATTTTCTTTATGTAAAATAGATAGTTTTTTTAAATCTTAGTTATAAAACCGGCCAAGAGCATGTCGGGCCATGCTCAGTATTATAGGGTTCCTTAAGTAGGTGTAGTTACAAACGAATCAAATCGAATATTAATCATGGCAATTTTAGTTTTTGCAATAATCGGCAGCATTCGCGACTCACTGTGTTAGTAGCGCCATCTAGCGATAAATTCAAGAAGCCAAATTTAAGAAGTGTGTGATTTCAAATTTACTTTTTGTGATTTTTTCAAATAGAAAGTAGCTAAAGGAGCATTATTTGCTAAGATAATTTTTCTCTAAGGTCAATAACCTTTGAACTAGGACGTTTTAAGTATTTTTCAGTTTTCTCTCTATAACTCAAAAAATTATAATCACATTATACTCGAAATAATTTTAAAACAGAGTTTTCACAAAGGTCTTTCAATGTGGAAGATTATAAGTTTCTACATTGCATAGTTTAGAAATGGCAGGGGGGGGGACACATTGCAAGCCACTTTGGCGGGCTATATTTCGCAGATGGTACACCTGATAAAAAAGTAGTGTATGAAACATTACCTTCATTTTAGTAGACCTATTCAATGATACCCCACACGAGGGGGTGCAGCGAAAAAATGTTTTTCATCTCCATTTCACATGTATGGACGCCACCCCGAAAATACGTAAAAACGATTTTTTTATTCTTTTAAAATTTAGATCTATATGTAGACTATTTAAAAAAAAAATCATTTACTTATGTTTATAACTGTAGAAGTTATTAAGCTGTAAAGGATTAGGACAGACGGACAGACGGACAGACGGACGGACATGACGAAACTATAAGGGTTCCTTGTAGGACTTCGGAACCCTAAAAAGGCTTTAATCGCTAAGCGATAGGTATATAGGATAGGTAGTTATGTAAAGTCTGTTTTTTTTTTTTGCCTTTTCTAATTGATTTTTAAAATAACTACTGAGAAAATATAATTAACTACTAGTTTCGCACAGGTAATTTGGAATATTACTTTGTTGTTATCGGTACCTACACAGCAGCAGATTGGGATGAGATGCGGTCATTCTTTGCATCTTATCCTTGGCAGCTGACTTGCTTCTCGTCTGAAGATCCTTCAGTTAGTGCCGACGCGCAACGGATGTGTTGCGTCTACAGATCACAGAGTACTGTACTGACCAGAAGCAGAGAAGAGAAGAGAGGCTACAGGGCAGTAGTGTGCGAGACTTTTTTTTGCCTTGTGGAAATCCTCATGGACGCACTCCGCCCGGGGTAGGCGGAGCCAGTGTCGGACTCTTACCGACTAAAACCACCACGGTGTTCCTTCAACTACCTTAGCCGGAGGCGTGGGAACCCGTGAGTATTCACACAATCACCCCCGACAGGTCCTGGCCCGCCACAAGCAGGCGAGCCCCTTCTCCCCGTGCGGCCTAACGACGGCCGCACCCTCCTTGGTGGCGCACACGGAACATTGCACACCACCTCACCTCACGGGCCTTTACCAGCTACGCCAGCTGCCCCAACTACGCCAGCTGTGCCAGCTGCGTCAGCTACGCCAGCTGTGCCAGCTACGTTAGCTGGTGACGTAGCTGGTCGGGCAGACGGCGGACAGACAGACTACCCCATGGAGAAAAGAAGGGAGCGGAGGTGTTGCAAGGCAAAATCTCTTTAGAAAGAAGCGTCGCCTGAATGCGGGTGACAGGGGGACGAGGTACAGCAATGGCTCCACCTCACTATGGAAAATCCGCCCATTTTTTGTAAATCCATCTAGCGGTGAAATGAATTATTACAGCGTAACAGCACTAACAATTTTTCATTTTAGTTTGTCTACTCACCACTGTGGCGTACAAAGCACATTATTTTATTCCAGAACATTCTATGTGCGTTTTTGTGGTGAGAACATAACACTAATGAAATTGAATTTTACACAAATGACGTGGTCTTTAAAATGACTGATTAGAATTTGAAAAAAAGTAACGAAGTTGAAAAAGGTTAAAAGGGTATAATGTAAGGGTACCATATGGCACTTGCGGCTTGACCTTCAGATTACCAGTCCAGTATGAGTATTAAATAACGTCTAACTACACAACTTTTGTTTTACAACTTTACACAAAAGTACGTTAAAAACGTGCCATACATAGCGCCTAGCGCAATAAAGTATCCTCATGTAGATCACCTTGAAAATCACTCAAACCATCTTTTTAATTGTATAAACTGATTGCAAATACAACAAAAAAAAAATTGATTGACAAAATTATATATTTTATTATTTTTAACGCATTTATGCATGCGAAGCGAAATCTAACGATTTATTTAGTATTTATTTATTTATTCATATATGTATAAATTTTGCAATATCACTGTGCCCCACAAAACCGTGTTATCGGTATTTAAATAGTGGAAAAAAAAGAAGAATCACTGTTTCTTAATAAGATATCGCTGACGTCACCCAAAGACTGGCGTACTGAGCCAGGAGTCTCAGGTTCGAATCCTGCTCGTGAGCGATTTTTTCTTTCCACTATTTAAATCATTAAAAATATATATTATAAGAAATTAGTAGAAATACCTACTTATACAAATATCCAATCTTATTCTTAGTTTATACTAAATCTCTGGGATCATTGTACTCATCATTATGAACACATTTTACAGTGGAATCAACCCTGAAATCTCGAAAAAATCTGCTGTTCCCTATAATTATGTCGATTTATGTGAACACAAATGTAGGGAACCGCTGATATTTTTTTCGGTTTCAGGGTTGTTCCCATAGTAAAAGTTGTTCATTATGATGAGTACAATGACCCCTTAAGAGGTTTAGTATAAGCTAAGAATTAGGTTGTAGGTTGTAGGTTGTATATAGAAATATAATAAAAAGTATGTTACATTCTGTTCATAAAAAAATTTTACCTAATGTTATTTTTTTTTTATTAATTAAAGTATTCAATACATTTTTGCTGAAATAATGCTACGTAATATTTGGAATTTTTGGATTATGATATATCAAGATTGCAGTTAACTATTGTCATAAAAACTTATTGGATACAAATTGAATAAAAAAAAACTAAATGTGTGCTGGGACACATAGTACAAGTGAAACTTCAACGGACAAGTGGAAAAACGAATCGCAACGGACAAGTGGAAAAACGAATGGCAACTGACAAGTGGAAAAACGAATCGCAACAAAATTTTAAGTTGAAGTTTTACGGGCAGGTTTTCAAATTGAATAAGTACATTAACAATCAGCCCGTAAAACTTCAAGTTAAAATTTTGTTGTGATTCGTTTTTCCATTTGTCAGTTGCCATTCGTTTTTCCACTTGTCCGTTGCGATTCGTTTTTCCACTTGTCCGTTGAAGTTTCACTTCTACTATGTGTCCCAGCACACATTTCGTTTTTTTTTCGCAGTTTTACTGCAAATTATGTTTTGGTTAGGTTAGGTACATTTTAAGTGATTTTAATGAATGCATTTTTTATTTAAACATATTTTATTTTATCAAACAAAAAAACTGAATTAAATCCGGAACCAAAAAAAACATCCATTTTTCTTTCTCTCCCTCCGCCGCTATATATCGTCTACCCCCTCCACGCGGCCGTAACGCTTTTTCGTGAGAGAAAAATCCTAATATATAGAAGAAGATATATATATCTATCTTCTATATATAGAATTTTCACCATCATCATCATCATCATCATCATCATCATCAGCATCAGCCTTTCAATCCCTCCGCCGCTGCCGTCTCTCGCCAAGCGATATATTGTCTACCCCCTCCATGCGGCCGTAACGTTTTTTCGTGACTAAAAATTCCTAATACCCACGGGGGGTATACAGAAGTTTCACTTCAAACAGCGACAACACAGCCCCTAGACGCCACATAACAGGCGAACGATTTCTATCACACATACAGGAAAAATCATGTATGTAAGCCGCCACTCAAATAATTCGAATCAGTTACGACCACTTCTGTGAGCCGTTGACACTTCCGTGTTAGTAAACACAAAATTGTACAAATAAATGTTATAATGACTTCTTGCACAGTACGATGGTGTCGTAAAAACAGCAAGACTTCGATTGTCCAGAAAGATGCCATAAAATTTCATTGGTTAGTTAATAATATCATTAAGTAATTAGATTTTTCAACTGATTTAATATTTTATGAGAGTTCATCTTATACTGGTTAGTTCGTAACGGACACCAAAGGTGAAGACGGCACGTTGATGTCTTTCACAAAACATCTCTTTCTTACGCAAGCACTTAATACACTGTCTCTTTCCCTCTATTTAATTGTCAATGTAACTAGTGATGTACTAAACCTGTTATCGATGAAACAAAGTTCTCCAATTCTCCATACTATCATACTATCCATTGAAAAATATAGTAGGATATTTTGCAAACTACGATTTCAAATATTCAATCTGTATATACCTATAACAGTCAGGGAGTCTACTCCCGTTCAACGATAAATGAACTTTCGTTCCGACCGATACGTAGGTACACGACAAATGATAGATGTATCTATATTCTGTTTTTTCTCTCTTGTCTTATTTAGTAAACAATCTTGGCACGTCTCTTTATTCAAATAACTACTGATAAAATATAATTACTGGTTCTGCACATGTAATTAAGTAAAAAAAATGTTATTTAGTGGGTGAAATTGTTAACATTATGTCTTTTAATAAATATTAATGACGAATTGCATTAAAAAGACATGCCAAGATTGTTTACTAAATAAGACAAGTAAGAAAAAACAGAGATTACTATGGTTGATAGTCGTAAACGATTGAATCGCTCGCAGGCATAGACAAGTCATCGTGAACGAATGAAAAGTCAATGCGAATGAATGCATAGTAACGTACTGGCATTTTATGAATCGGTAAGTAGCGGTTTTTGTTTGAAAGTTTTTTTACAACAATGTAAAATACACATTCATTAAAATGTTTATTTGAATTTAATTTCGCTATTAAAGAACGTCAAAAATCTAAACATTAAAAGAAATAAGAAGCTAAAATCCTTATAATTAATACTACGTATTACATAAAAATACTACCGATAAAATAATATTTTTCATCATTCATCATCATCATTTCAGTCGAAAGACGTCCACTGCTGGACATAGGCCTCCCTCATAGGTTTCGGAGAGATCACATCTCCCTGTCTCACACCTCGCTGCAGAAGGATAGGTTTCGAGGCTTGGTCCTGTAATCGGACTGACATAGTGGCGTTTCTATACAAAGACTTTGATGTACCGATAGTCAATCTGGCACCGTTGAAGAGACTGTAGTACAGCCCAAGTCTCGATCGAATCGAAAGCTTTCTCGTAGTCCACAAACGAGACGAAATGAAACGAGAGGCAAGTTTACTCTTCGGTCTTCTGTATAACCTACCGCAGCGTATGTATATGGTCTACGGTGCTAAAGTCTTTTCGGAATCCGGCTTGTTCGGGAGGCTGGAAGTCGTCAAACCTGCGTGAAAGACGGTTCATAATGACTCTCGAAAACAGCTTGTAGACATGGCTCAGAAGTGAGATGGGCCTATAATTCTTCAGTATAGCATTATCGCCCTTTTTGAAGAAAAGTAGCACCACACCTCTGCTCCATGCCTGTGGCGTTCTTCCCTCGAGAATGACGGAATCAAACAACTTCTGAAGGGCCTTAAGGATCGGTTTTCCACCCGCCTTCAGGAGTTCGGCCGTAATTCCGTCATCACCCGGTGCCTTGTTGTTTTTGAGCTGCTTCACAGCCATCCTAATCTCGTACAGGCTGACGTCCGGGATATCTTCGGTATAGTGTCGGGTCAATCGAGCTCGTTAGCCCGATTTGCAACGGATTTCCGGGTGGACGTGTATAACTGTCCATAGAACTTCTCGACCTCCTTCAATAGCTCTGGCTTGGAGGATACGACTCTGCCATCGTCGGTCCTCAGTTTTGCAAGCTGGCTCTGCCCAATAGACAGGTCTCTTGCGAAGACTTTGGAGCCCTTGTTCTTCTCTATCGCGTCTTTAATGTTTGTTTATTATATGTTTATTTAAATTTAATTTCGTTATAAAAGAACGTCAAAAAGTAAACATTAAAAGAAATAAGAAGCTAAAATCCTTATAATTAATACTACGTATTACATAAAAATACTATCGATAAAATAATATTTTATCGATATTATATCGTGTTGAATCTAAACCTGTCTCGTCTCTAATCCTATCAAGTTTGAAGTTTCTATAACCTAATGACATTGTCAGGGCCAATCGGATCGCAGTACCCCGCTTCCTCATACTTCAGCTAGTGGCAGAATTATTTGTACGCGTTAAATTCAATAATATCCGTCTAGGGGCTGTGTTGTCGCTGACTTCAAAAAACGTATCCAAGGTTCCTTGTTTTTATTTCTCACTTAGATACCTTAGAATCACCATCGCCCGCTTCATTCAAGATCTTGTTATGTATTTTTGTTTTATAAAATCATGGTTATGAATGTTGTCCAGCTAGCAAATCATTAGTGTCCTACACATTTCATTCGCGATTAAAGAATTTCATTTGTGTAAAAACTTATTCATTCGTGTTTCTATTTTTTTGGTTTTCTTCTATTTTTAACAAGATGCGCCCTGTATTTTTACATAGTATGTGTATAACTTCATTATAGCAAACGTTAAATACCATCAGATAACAATAAAACGGGGGTTTACAAAAATCGTCAAAAATGTGTCATTTTAATTCGAAACATGAAATCGACCCTATTACTGACTACTCACCGATAGATGGCCTGATGGCCTATTTTTCTTATTTTAAATTGCTCTTATTTCATGTAATTATGTAGTTTATCTATGAAATAACTAACATTTTAGAATTTAAAATGAATTAAAACAATGTGTTTATTATTTTCGTCATAATATGCATTGATAATGTAAAAACATGTTATCGGTGAGAAGTGATTAGTATGCATCTTTTCGACGACAGATGTCCCGAGCAACAATTTGGCGAAGAAACGAGAAAATGCATGTTTTAAAATTGAAAATATAAATATATGTGACTTACACATAAAATGTTATACCATCAATATGTTTTAGTTTTGATCCTGAACAATTTTTACATCCAACAACAGCGCACTTCATTGTTAAAACAAGAAAAATATTCAAAATCCTCTCAAAATCTATTTAAATCGAAGAGAACCGAACGCAGTGATGATTCACTTGAAATTAAGCTTTGCGGCTCCGCCCACTGTGACGTCATGACCAAATTGAAGGCGCATGACCAAATTGCCTTGCAGCACCTCCGCTCCCTTCTTTTCTCCATGGACTACCCCGAGTCTGCTGCTCGCAGGCCCCATCCCCCCGTATTTTTAGGGTTCCTTAGCCAAATGGCAAAAAACAGAACCCTTATGGATTCGTTATGTCTGTCTGTCTGTCTGTCCGTCCGTATGTCACAGCCACTTTTTTGCGAAACTACTTATAAGAAATATACTGTTGAAACTTGGTAAGTAGATGTATTCTGTGAACCGCATTAAGATTTTCACACATAAATAGAAAAAAAAACTATAAATTTTGGGGGTTCCCCATACTTAGAAGTTAAACTCAAATATATTTTTTTCATCAAACCCGTACTGTGGTGTATCTATGGATAGGTCTTCAAAAATGATATTGAGGTTTTTAAAATCATTTTTTTCTAAGCTGAATAGTTTGCGCGAGAGACACTTACAAAGTGGTAAAATGTGTGTCCCCCTGTAACTTCTAAAATAAGAGAATGATAAAACTATAAAAAAAAATATGATTTACATTACCGTGTAAACATCCACCGAAAATTGGTTTGAACGAGATCTAGTAAGTAATTACGTCATAAATCGTAAACCGCAATTTACCTTGATTTCTTGTCAAACTGGAATATATATTAGCTTGTTTAGCTATCACAAGCCTATATGGGCTCGCATATAGTTACATCTAAATCCCATCATTTAGGTACCTAATTATAATGTTTACTTATCAATAACTTAATTTAAAAAAACCGGCCAAGAGCATTTCGGGCCATGCTCAGTATTATAGGGTTCCTTAAGTAGGTCAAACAAATAAAATCGGATATTAATCATTGCTATTTTAGTTTTTGCAAACAGCGCCACCTAGCGCTAAGTTTATGAAGCTAAATTTAAGAAGTGTGTTTCTTTTTGTGATTTTTTTAAATAGAAAGTAACTAAAGGAGTATTATTTGCTATTATCATTTTTATCTAAGGTCAATGACCTATGAACTAGGACGTCTTAAGTATTTTTCAGTTTTCTCACTATAACTCAAAAATGTATAATCGCATTATACTCGAAATAATTTTAAAAGAGAGTTTTTATAAAGGTCTATCAAGGTTGAAGACTATAAGTTTCTACGTTACATAGTTTAGAAATGGCAGGGGGGGGACACATTGCAAGCCACTTTGGCGAACTGTATTTCGCAGATGGTATACCTGATAAAAAAGTTGTGTATGAAACATTACCTTCATTTTAGTAGACCTATTCAACGATACCCCACATGAGGGGGTGCAGCGAAAAAAATATTTTCATCCCCATTTCACATGTATGGGCGCCACCCCTAAAATACGTAATCAAGATTTTTTTATTCTTTTAAAATTGAGATCTATATTTATTCCATTTTTTGTCAAAATTTCATTTACTTATGTTTATAACTGTAGAAGTTATTAAGCGGTAAAGGATTAGGAAAGACGGACAGATGGACAGACGGACAGACGGACGGACATGACGAAACTATAAGGGTTCCTTGTAGGACTACGGAACCCTAAAAAACACTATTATTAAACCATCGATCGAAGTTACAACGAACTAAAAGATTTTTCAATGTTACTTGATGCTACGGAACCCTTCATGGGCGAGTCCGACTCGCACTTGGCCGCTTTTTTATAGAGGTTTTCTTCCTCGCGGTCCGGACGGTGAAGCCAAGACCCTCGGTCCCAAGAGGCGCGAGAACACTACTCAGCAGGCACTCCTGGGGTTACGAGATGGACGGGGGCAGGGAAGGACAGTCCCACCGCTGCCTGCCCAGTGGTAGGGTGAGTGTACACCGGGCCCACCTCTGCTCCTCCACTGTGCCCTCTGTTGGCAACAGAGGGACACGTGGAGCAACTTTCCACTGGCCCACATGGAGCCCCCCTCACGTACCAGAATATTCGCCACATACAATAAGATCCCCCGAAGGTTAATCCCTCGAAAGGATTCTAGTGCCCGTACACCAAGCATGCACCGGCCCAAGTAGCCGTCAGACACACGTGGAGGTTTTCTGGCCAGCACCCCAGTGTGCGAGACTGCGAGTGTGTTATGTATTGAAAGTACAAACATTGGACCTAATTGTCTGTATATATATATAATATATGTACTTATATAATTTTTTCAGAATTGAATACATGGCACGGAACACTGGTTTATAACTGCAAGTGCAGTTAAACAAGTACCTAGGTATAGGCATTACGTAGTCACTAATAGATAATCTGTGGTATAGGTACCCATAGCTCGCACTTGACCGATGTTTATCAGAAGCCGGTGACGAGATCTGCACAAGTCAGAGACATGACATTTACCGTTGGTAAAGGCATGTCTCTGGCACAAGTACACAGGTCGCGTCAAATATATGTTGATCAGACCAATGGTACCTTCATAGGTTTATTTCAGACCCTATTTCCTAAACATATGCCACCTTATTACAAAATCGGAGGTTTTTGTCTATGGAGTTTAACGTTTTAGCCGGTTTATACTAGGGTCTAAACTACTACTAATATATTAATCTGTGGTCTAAACCTGGTTTTAGCTTTTGTAATAAAGGGGATGGGGTCAAAACACGGAATACTTGATTTCCTCTATGGGTCAAAACAACACCAGCTCAGTGTGTAACAGAACAGGGGGCCGGGCTCGCCGCTCTCTGGGGTGATAAAGCGCTGTCAAACAAACGCCTCAACATTTTTCAAAGTGTTATTTTTCACAGAGTGACGAGATAAAGTGATTAATGTAGCCAGAAGCGTCCTTCCTTGCAGCGATTTAATCTTAAAAACGGTCCGATAATCGCTCGCTACAAAAATAAAGCCAACAAGTAATGTTTTATCGCAGTCATCAGTGCTAATATTAATTGCTTTTCCATCAAATCATTAGATAGACATCGTTGCCAGTAGTGTATTACTTTCATCGACTAATATTGTTGACAAGACAAAAAAATTACAAACTCCGCTTTTATCTTCATTTTAGTGCACAATAATAATAATAATGTCCTCCCGGCCGAATTTCGGTCACGGCAGCCAATCTCAATGGAGACTAGCCATCTGCGCGTAGTGCTCCCGCGCGGGACATAGGTATTAATAGTGCACAATAATATGTTCTATCTGAACAACGGAAACACTACCATTAAAATTAATCGCGTATATTATTTAGATTGGTTTCCTGACGTTTCGAAAGCTTTGCAGCGTTTGTGGTCGCAGGGAGACTAAGATGACACGCGTCTTTACAGATATTTATAAAAAAATATTTTATTCTACCGTACAATTTATATTAATTAAAATCGTTTCGATGCACGCAATAATCACTCACTCATTGTCTTTTACAATCCGGTTAAACTTGTTTATTATAATGTGTACTGTGTACTGTGTACTGTGTAGTGATCGCGAAAATCTAAGAGATCACTAACATTGGCTTACACATAATGTTTTACTTTTATGTCAAGCTAAACTGTCAAGTGACATTTATATTAAATCCAAGAACATTATTTATGTATGTATTACATGTACACAAGAACATTATATACATTATAAGTACAACGTTCTTGGTATTACATGATTACACTATAGCACAGTCAAAACTCCTCAGATAGGTACCACCAAAGACTTTGTATATACTGACGGTACCACCCACAGAAATGGATGAGCCAAAACTACATCTAACTATAGGTTAGTCAAAGTACTTTTGACTGAAAAATGTCTGCGAGTAGTACCTTCCTACTTTTGACTGAAAACATCGACAAAATTTTAGGAACAGCAGATTTTTTTTTTCGCGATTCCAGGGTTGGTCCCATAGTAAAAGTTGTTCGATAGCATCCCCTGAATAAGCTCTTTAAATATGACCACGCATTTCTGATACACGTTGTATATGTAGGTACCGGCGTTGTGTTGTTAGTTTGCTACTGAATCTGAGCTCGGCTGTGTGACGGCACGGTGCGACACTATATGCTGATCTGTTTACGGTAAGCAGCTGTACGTAACAGCATTACCGAAGCCGCACCGCGCCCCGCGCCCCCTGCCCCGCGCTGCACTCGCTGCTAAGCTAATTACAAGTATGGAATGGGATCTCGTGGCGCTCATTACCAGATGCTGACAAAGAAGCGGCAGCGTGAGGGCAGCACAGGTTAGCGCCGTGTAACTGATCTGTGGACCATTCTGCCTACAACTACAACTACAACGCTGGCGCACGGTGGCCTAAAATCGACTTTCATAGATTTAGTGACATGGAAGGACATGGAACAACTTGTATGAAGCTTCGGGCCTTATTTTGTGCTGAGGTCGGCCACCGTCTGGTTTAGTCGATAGGAGTCCGACATACCCCTTCGCCTTATCCAGATGCAGGCTATCCATAAGGATTTCCACTCGTAAACAATAAAAGAGAAAAAAACAATTACGTAAGTTTGTATCAATTTTTCCAAAATTTCAAGAGTTTTTTTGCAATTTTCCCGGATAAAAAGTAGCCTAAATTATACCTTACAAAGTCCTCTATGTGCCTGTAAAAGTCCCGTCGCAGTCGGCCGTTTCCAAGAGTAGCCCGAACCAAACGACCTCTGTGGTCTAGTGGTTCGAGGGTCGAACTGCTGATAACGAGGTCGTGGGTTCGATTCCCACAGGACACAAATATTTGTGTGATGAACATAAGTGTTTGTGTTGGTCTGGGTGTGTTGCTTATGTGTAATAGTATGTTTAAAAAAAAAAAAAAAGTATTTAAGTATTATATCCATTGTCTAGTACCCATATTAGAAGCCCTGCTTAGTTTGGGACTAGATGGTGATGTGTAAAATGTCCCAAAATATTTATTTTATTTATTTATTTATTATGTTATTTATACGTTGTTCCTATTTACTACTATTTTCATGGTGTACAATAAAGTATTCTATCTATCTATATCCATTGTCTAGTACCCATAGCACAAGCTCTGCTTAGTTTGGGGCTAGATGGTGCTGTGTAAAAATGTCCCAAAGATATTTATTATTTATTTATATAGGTACTTCCCTTTGGCCCGGACACACAGCCAGACAAACATTTTATAAACGGATAATTCGGGTTGCAAATAGTCATATGAGCTTAAAAAAAGTCAGTTATTAAAAAAAAAAATTGCTTTATTTCAGGCATCAGCCCATAAGTTGTCAGTGATGAGTTAGTAACATAACATAACATAACATCACGCCTGTATTTCCCCGAAGGGGTAGGCAGAGGTGTATAATACACCCACATTTCGCCAGTTATGTTATAGTCCCATGTAATAGGGGGCGAGCCTATTGCCATCAACCATCTATTGTTAGTGATGAGTTAGTAACAGATTGTGCTTATTTGCTATATTAGTGTTGTTAGTACTTATATTACTGTAACAATAAATTGTTTATGTGTGCCTATAGCGACCTCCAGCCAGTGTCTTTGAATGGGACAGTCCGGTCCTTCAACAATCATTTTCAGGATGCTGTTCCGAGAACAAAATCAAAAAAAAAAAAACCTTATTAAAGTCACAACCAGACACTTTAATGTTATTTATGTGTATATACCAAATACATATGGGAAAAATCCTCATGGACGCACTCCGCCCGAGGTCGGCGGAGCCAGTGTCTGACTCTTACCGACTAAAAACCACCACTGTGTTAGCCGGAGGTGTGGGAAACTTTTATTCTCCCAACCATCCTCGGCAGGTCCCGGCTCGCCACTAGCAGGCAAGCAGGGACCCTTCTCCCCGTACGGCTACCACATCGGCCGCACTGTACAGTTCACCTAACCCTATAAATGTAACAAGATACAAGATCAATTATTTGTTCCCTGTGTGTGTGTAAACATGAGTAGGTATACACACACAGGGCATGCAAGATGGTAAAATTCATTATAAATATCAGTCATGTTTTGCCTTTACGGCGTACAAATTGTAAACTATGCTAATTAACTACGTATTATTAACCTCTTATTAATTTAAACATTATGAATTATTATTAAACTACTATTATTAATTATTAACTATTATTTCTATATTACATATCTACCAATAAATTTATTTAAATTGAAATAACATTCAAAACATGTAATTGTAAAAACTTACAGAAAAATACACTACCTACTTATTACCCTTTATTACCATTACCATAAAGAATGTAAAATTAATAATTATAAAATGTTAGTCACAAAATAAAATAAAATATAATTGAATCTAGTTAATTCAACAAATTATTCGTAAAAGGTTGGAGTTACATTTTGTCAGTCAGAAATTCGTCAATGATTTAATAAACTTTCTGTAATAAGATTTTTTTAAATTTTTTTCCAAGTTTTGCAATTGGCAACCTTTTGTTATCCTGTTATATTATTGTTAATATTGTTATCCTGCCAACATTTTGGTAACTTACAACGTACCTAGTACTGAGCCTAGTATCTCGGTCGAACGCCCCAAAGAAAATATAACCACTACGCACAGACCAAGTAGAGATGCTACGCATCCACTACGTTTAGAACGCCCTACCCAGTACTGGCAAGGAACATAATAATCTAGAACAGGTGTGCGGCCTGCCTTAGCTAAACTGTATTGCGTATTATTGTGCACAGATTACTATATTAGTAGCTAGCTAGTATTGTGTGTTGTTTGTCGTTGCGTCGCGTCGCGCGTCGGCAGAGGAACGCGATCATGTCTAGCTAGCTACTAATATACCAGGCCCCTCAGAAAGTATTGCGAAAAAAAGTTTTTATATATGGGAGACTGGCCAGTTATAATGTTTTTCGAAAATATGATTATTTATAAGTAAAAATAAGTAAGTTCCAATTTCAAAATTTCCCTCCACATTTTTTGCGAGTTAATTCAAAGTATTGTGTCTCACTGAAATATGGATCTGCGCCGGGAACATTTTAGAGCTATGATTTTATACGATTTCAAGTGTCGCCTGAAACCGGATGAATCGTACGATAGACTTCAAATGGCATTCATGGATGAAGGCCCTTCCAAGGCAACCGTGTATCGTTGGTATAACGAATTCAAGCGCGGTCGACCAACTTTGGGGGATGACGAAAGAAGCGGTCGCCCTTTGACGGCTGTTACCGAAGAAAACGTGCTAGCAGTGAAAAATATAATCCAAGACAATAGGCGAATTACATATCAGGAGATTCAACACATATTGAAGATTGGATCGGGAAGCGTTCACGAGATTCTACACAGCCATCTTCGCGTGAGGAGGATAGTATCACGCTGGGTGCCGCACAACCTCACCGATGCTCAGAAGCAGGCCCGGGTGGAATGGTGCCGTGATATGCTTAACAAATTTGAAGCAGGCTCGTCTCGGCGTGTTTACGACATCGTTACAGGTGATGAGTCCTGGATTTATCAATACGACCCAGAAACCAAGCGCCAGTCGACTGTTTGGGTGTTTCAAAATGAGCCAACGCCTACCAAAGTGAAGCGATCTAGAAGCGGGGGTAAGATTTTGATCGCTAGCTTTTTTAATTTGACTGGCCACTTGGTATCAATTCCCTTACGGGATCAAAGAAGCATTAATGCCGAATGGTATACTACCAAATGTTTGCCAGAAGTTTTCTCTGTTATAAGCAACAAGCGACCAAACACAGGGCTCCGCGGGCTACTGCTCCACCACGACAATGCACCTGCGCACACCGCACTCAAAACGAGGGACTTCCTGGACAGCACGCCAGTCAAACTCCTGGGTCACCCTCCTTACAGCCCTGATCTAGCACCGTGTGACTTCTTTTTATTCCCAAAAATAAAAAATCAGCTCAAAGGGATACAATTTTCGTCGCCGGAAGATGCGCTGGCTGCGTTCGAGCAGGCTGTAAACGAGGTGTCTGCGGCGGACTGGAAAAAGTGTTTTGAAAACTGGTTTAGGCGCATGAATCTTTGTATAGAGGCTGGTGGAAAGTACTTTGAAAAGATTTGATAAAAATATATGTACGTATAGAACAATTTTTTTTAGTTTCGCAAAACTTTCTGAGTGTCCCACGTAGTAATCTGTGATCATGTCGGGGGCGCGCGGACGATGCTCTGCGTGTCCCATCACAATAACATTTATATTCAACGAATTATTCAATAAGTGATTTACTTACAAACAACTACACACAAAGCTGAGCCGGAGCCACGTCTATACATGAATACATGAGGAAAGGAATAGAGGGCAGGCAAACAACTGGCGGGGTTCATAAATATGTTGATCGAGCTTCATGTATTACATTTGAGGAGGGGCGCGCGGGCGGCCTGTTGAATGCTTGCAATACTGCATCAGCGCGCACCGAGCGCCCAACAAGCCGCGGCCGCCGAAGCATAGATACCTATAGATAATATACGCCGAAGTGTCGACAGCGCGACTATTAGGCTATTCGGAAAGATCTAGTCCTAGTTCAAAGGTCATTGACCTTAGAGAAAAATTATAATAGCAAATAATGCTCCTTTAGCTACTTTCTATTTGAAAAAATCACAAAAAGTAACTTTGAAATGACATAACTTCTTAAATTTGGCTTCTTGAATTTATCGCTAGATGGCGCTACTAACACACTGAGTCGCGAATGCTGCCGATTATTGCAAAAACTAAAATAGCCATGATTAATATTCGATTTGATTCGTTTGTAATTACACCTACTTAAGGAACCCTATAATACTGAGCATGGCCCGACATGCTCTTGGCCGGTTTTAAATGAATGTCTAGAGTCTAGCACCAAATCAAATTGGTTGCCGAAGCTTTTGTTTCTTAATTCCTTACCAATCAATGTGTGATAAAAATTAAGACAAGACACAATAGTTTCAGCTTTGGCCCTAAATTAATATAATAATTACTGTTCTTGATTTTTTGGAAAAATCGATTATTATTTTCAAATAGGTATATCGATTTTCATTAATCGATTTTAATTAAACTTAAAATAATCGATTACTAATAAATCGATTCAAGTAGTAACTAAGTAACATCCCTAGTACATATATCATTAATCTGTGCAAAAAATCTGTGTGATATCGCCAAGAACACTAATAAATATGTATGTATTACCACAGATAATATAATACTATACTAGTAGTTACATACATTCCTGGACAAAGTACTACATATTTTTATCAATACAAAGTTATACCTTAAGTCTATGGTTTAAGGTTTATTTTCACGTAATAGCGATGTAAGCAGAAATCCAAAAGAAAGGGAGAGCCGAGAAGCGACTTGTGTGTCCTTGTCTAAAAAATTGCCAACGTAAAATAAAAAATTCTATAGTACTTTTTAAATCAAAATTATATTTTTGAAAAATTCGTTATCATCGCACTTCTATAACACGATAATGTGAAATTCGTAATGGTGATGTAAGCCATTAATAAAAGTAGAAAGTACTATCTTGTTACGTATTCTTATTGCATTTATAAAATAATATTGACGTAAATTTTACGAGGAAAGTTTTAAGTATGAATGTTGATGGCTATAAGAAAAGAGGGAGACCGAAGAAAATATGGATGGATTGTGTGAAAGATGATATGAATAGAAAGAAAGTGAACACGGAGATGACGGCTGATAGAGATGTATGGAAGAAAAAAAACATGCTGCGCCGACCCCAAATAAATTGGGATAAGGGCAGGAGGATGATGATGATGACGTAAATTTTAACCTTTAAATGTCAACACTGATTTGCCATATTGACAACAATATTATGGCGGTTTATTATAATTTTTTATGTGTTTGATTTTTCAGTATACTTTATTATAAAATGGTGAAATTTTGTTGCGTACGTGGTTGTAAAATATAATCATATCCTGGCTGTGGCTTATATTTTCACAGGTAAAGTGTTTTCATATAGTTTTCATATTTACAAAGCACTGACACACTAGGGTGACCATGCGCTGTATGCACGAATGTTTTTGGTTTGTTTATTTGATCCAAAAGATGAATATGAAAGACAGATCGGGAAAAAATAATTCCCAGGAATCCCACAAAGTCGTATATCGTCTTTAGCGTGTATTTTGAAAAAAAAAATACTCATTCATTGAAATAAAAGAAAAAGTAGATTATTCCTATTTACGTTGAATTATGATAGAATTCTGAATACGCCCATGGTTGTACCACATTCTAACCTCTAAGGAACACTAAAGCGCAAACCATATACAGAGCGGGTGCGGGTCGGGCCCGAGTTGGGTGGAGCATGACGAATACAACATCTACTTCGACATCGAAGATGGCGGACGCGACTATTTAAATAAAATTAATACAGATATCATTCTCGAGGTTCTCGGGGGGTCCTTATTACGAATATTTTGAGATCCAAGATGGCGGACGTGACTTTTTCAATAAATCACTATGGGTATTGTTTTCGAGGTTTTTCGGGGTTCTGATTATGAATATAACATCTATTTTGAGATCCAAGATGGCGGACGTGACTTTTAAAATAAAATCAATATGGGTATCGTTTTCGAGGTTTTCCGGGGTGCTGATTATGAATATAACATCTATTTTGAGATCCAAGATGGTGGACGTGACTTTTTGAATAAAATCAATATGGGTATCGTTTTCGAGGTTTCCCGGGGTGCTGATTATGAATATAACATCTATTTCGAGATCCAAGATGGCGGACGTGACTTTTTAAATAAAAACAATATGGGTATCGTTTTCGTGGTTTTCAGGGGTGCTGATTACGAATATAACATCTATTTTAAGATCCAAGATGGTGGACATGATTTTTAAAATTGAAATATGAACAACTTTTACTACGGGACCAACCCCGAAATCGCAAAAAAAAACAACTATTCCTTACATTTTGTCGATTAATGTGAACACAAATGCAGAGAACAGCTGATTACTGATGAGTACAATGACCCCTTAAGAAGTTTTGAGTTATTTCAATAACACGTTGTATAAGATCTTTGCACACGTAGAATTAGCAAAGTTGGCAATGGTGTCGATTCTCTTGTTCATGAACTAACCTTACTAAACTTTTTATTATTATTTATTTATTTCCACAACATAAACCAGTTATTTATTTATTTGTTCAGTGGTATACATAACAAAAACATTCTAAAGATGTAAACATAAACTCATTAGAGTCTTACCGTACATCAGTAAATAAATTCTTTTTATTTTATTTTATTGGCACTAAAAATGGTTTAATAAAATGAGTTTATTTAGGTAGGTACAGTCAACAAATCGGAATCATGACCCACGATAAGCTTAATATCCTCCACACATTCTAATACAATTAGGTTGAATTTCGCTTAAACAGATATTTCCCTGGCAACAGACTTGTTATCAATTTTGTTAGCTATTGACAGTGACAGTTCGTTTACCAATAAAATTGTCGTCTCCCTATATAGGACTGCCCTATGCCATCTCCTTTCGTGCATAGAACGCACCAAAGATAATATAATCACTACGTTTAGAACGCACAGATGTACTAGAGATGCTACGCATATAGAACGTGAACTTTCTTTGACACGTTTGGCATTAACCATAACATGTGAAGCACGTGAAGTTATAAATTTCAAATGCTAACACGCATGATGGCAGACAATAAACACATTGAGTTTCGATACCTCATGATGGACTGACTTGTTATAAAAATTCGATGCCATATTGCAAGGGTATTACTGCGTAATACCCGAATGGCGTCGATCAAAGACATCGATTGGTGCGACGTCAGTTTTGTGAAATCTCACAATAATAAGCACTTCTTTATACACAGGTAAACCGTTCGCACCGTCGGTAACATAGTTTCTTCTAATAAGTCAACTGAATTTGCACGAAAAGAAATCTGGACGAGTTCGCCTACATTTCCGGCACTCACCAGGCCCACATGTGAGCAGAAATTCGGCCAGATAATTGATTAGTCACTACGTGGTCTTCCACAGAATTTATAATTGTTTTTTCTAATTTTTATTCTTGATGTTTAACTCCAAATAATGTTTGACACCGTTTTATACTTGACGTTTTACTATTTGTCATTTTTATTTTATTAATGTTCTGTAATCGAAAAAGTTAGTATTGGTTTCTTAAAAAATATGCTTGTTTGATGGTTGTTTGTAGGAAAACCACGTGAAACGACAGCTAATTCGAAATTTAAAACAATTCCTGCTTTATCAAAAACATAATTTCCAATCCAATTATAAATCTATTGCATTGAAAATGAATTGAAAGCTCAAAATGGCACAGTCCTCTGACCCGTATTAATACAGTTTCTGTAATATTCAAAATGTCCTAAGTGCAGCATAGAAGAAAACCTTACTGTTTTGACGATTTCAAACGAATTATCAGCTGACTGGGTCATGATTCCGATTTGTTGACTGTACATACTAAAAGGGCATTATCACTAATTTTGAACCGTTTGAACTAAACACTAAACTTCACTAAACTTATTTTAAACTATCACTCTCTTTTACTGATAGGAGATTTTTGGATTATAGTGATAAATTAAACGATGGTAATCGATTTATACAGATCTTTATACGTTAAACAGAAAATCACACGCCATTACATCAAACAGTTGAGAGAGAGTGACATATATTCAAATATTGACAATGACTCTTTGACGTTAATTGTTTATGCCATGTCGACAATGAATACAAGTCTTTTTGCGTTTACATTAGCGATGGGTCAACCCGTGATTTTTCTTAACCGGGTAAACCGTATCAAGAATTTACGTAAACCGAATGGTTAACCGGTTAAACCAGCGACAACACATCCCCTAGACGGATATTGTTGAATTTAATGCGTACAAACAATTCTGCCACTAGCTGAGGTATGAGGAAGCGGGGTACAGCGATCCGGTTGGCCCTGACAATGTCATTATGTCATAGAAACTTCAAACTTTGTAGGGTTAGAGACGAGACAGATTTAGATTCAACACAATATAATATCGATAAAATATTATTTTATCGATATTATTTTTATGTAATACTTAGTATTAATTATAAGGATTTTAGCTTCTTATTTCTTTTAATATTATTTAATAATAAAGTAATTAATATACTAATAATAATAGTAAGTATTACAAGTAGGGAGGGAGTCTTTCAAAATTATCTTAATTTTGAAAGTAAGACGGGTGCTCTGTACTTTCAGAATTAAGATAATTATATCTTTAAAAATATCTTTATGTATTTATTTGGTGTTGAATATGGAGTTATTATTTTGTAAAGCGGATATTTTAAAAGAGGTAATTGTCCGTTTATATAGTAAATAAATATTAAATAATAAAATAATTAATTTAGTAGTAGTATTATATTATTTATTTTACCCAGCAATATTACACAAAATGTTACATTAACATACTAGGTACTACGTCTAGGTATAAATATTATTGGACCTACTTAACATTTAAAAGTGAACACATCATGGAACAAAAACAAATATTATTGCAAACTATAACAGCTAATTATTACGTAAATAAAACGTTATTCAAAAGAAAAGAACCTACTCAAAAATAACTTAAATTTAAAGGACAAAAAAAAAAAAACATCTAATCACCACTAATCATTTTTTAAATAAATTAATTTTATATATGTATAGCCTTCGAATAGTGCATTTGTAACTTTGAGCTATAAATAAAATTAATAAATTATAATAAAGCCATTATAAATACTATTCGATATAATCAAATAAAACAAATTTTGTGACTAATGAATATAACAACTAATAACTGTAATTTGTTTCTAGTACTCGCTAGCAGCTACCGCGGCACCACTCACTTCGCTCGCTCACAGTTCTAACCTTACCTAACCTATTTGATATATTTCTGATTGTTTTTATATAAACAATGTTGAATTAGACAGTAAACTGTACAATTGTCGTTAATGTAACCTCAAATTATGCGACTGCTCAAGAGGTCTCTTTTGGATATTGAAATCTTTTTTATTATTTTATTTTAGTAGTAATTGAAAGCGAAATTCTCATAGTACTGAGTAATTTTTTCAGTGTTTACGTGTCAAACCGCGTTTGACAGTATTATTGTGATATTTAATAGGTTTTAACAAAACCAAACATTTTCAGGGATGTAATAGTGCGATTGATTTTAATTGAGGATTTTTCTCGCAAAGAGGCCTTCGAAAGAAGTAAAAGACCAAGTAGCTTCATGGAGAAATATTACACATCCGTGCAAATCTTAAATAAAATCGAATGTGACACAAAAGTTGTTATTTTACTAAATTATTCATTCCTAGCTGTGCTTGTGACCCTGTCCGTGTGGAAGTTGTAAATTAACTTCGTGGGCCTTACTCCCGACTGGTTCAAGCTCTGAACCAAATCGAGCTAATTTCAATTCCTAGAAAAAAGCAGTACGATTTGACACTAACTCGAATTCAAATTCGATTGATACAGCACTCGATCCAGGCGGGGTCAGGAGTAAGGCTTAGAAGTGGGTAGCTACTCTAATAACTAGCTAAATAGCGGCTATTCAACAAATAGCCATGGCTACTTCGATCAATGGCTACGATATCTGTCTACACGATAGCTAGCTATTGGCTACTGCTTCGAATAACCAACAAGTTTACGGTGTAGCGGGCAGCCGCCGCGCTGCCGTGAGCTGACCAAGTAAAATAGCTATTGGCTATTGGTAGCTAGCTAGCAACTTTCTTTATTTTTACGATTTCTAACTTAACTTAGTAGTCAATTAGGTTTAAAATCGTTTGAGATCTATAATTTTGTTTGTACAACAAAAGAAGGGTCTTTTGTTGTAGTTTTTACTGTAATTTTATTAGTTAATTTTAAATTTTCAATGTTTTCGACAGTTAAATATGTAGTAATTAGTAATACGTAATAAATGTAAAAATACGTACGTACGAAGGAAAGTCATTTTTTTTCAACAATACAATACAAATACTATTGTACACAAAAGAAGATAGCAACATATATGACTTATATAGAACACATGTACAATGGGCGGTCTTATCGCTCAAGGCGAATTCTTCCAGACAACCTTAGGATGGACAATATGGGCAAGTAAAGAGAGGGGTAGTACGCAGTGTAACAACATAATATAATACATATACTACATAACATAAATACTATACATATATCTATAACAAAACTACATAAATATAAGATACAATAAACATAATAAATACAATACAATATGTCTAAATATTACATAATGTACCTGCCGGAAATTACAGTGATGATAGGTAGCGATCATTTACCAGTTTTTTGAATATAGGCAAAGATTGAGCACGCCTCACTTGTACTGGCAAAGCATTCCACAGGCGAGCAGCCTGAACTGTAAAAGAATTACCAAAGAAATTTGTGGAATGCGATGGTATCGCCAACGTGAGGTTTTCTGATGACCTTAAAAGCCTCGAATGTGTGTCACGAAGGAACACTAACTAACTAAAGGACTAACTAAAGGAACTAACTAAAGGACTAACTAAAGGAACTAACTAAAGAAGCATTCTTTGCTAAGATCATTTTTCTCTAAGGTCAATGACCTTTGAACTAGGACGTCTTAAGTATTTTTCAGTTTTCTCTCTATAACTCAAAAATTTATAATCACATTATACTCAAAATAATTTTAAAAGAGAGTTTTTACAAAGGTCTATCAACGTGGAGAATTATAAATATCTACGTTACATAGTTTAGAGATGGCAGGGGGGGGGACACATTGCAAGTCACTTTAGCTGGCTATTTTTCGCAGATGGTACACCTGATAAAAAAGTGCTGTATGAAACATTACCTTCATTTTAGTAGACCTATTCAATGATACCACACACAAGGGGGTGGAGCGAAAAAAATATTTTCATCCCCATTTCACATGTATGGGCGCCACCCCTAAAATACATAATCACGCATTTTTTATTCTTTTAAAATTGAGATCTATATTTAAACTATCTTTTAACAAAATTACATGTACTTATATTTATAACTGTAGAAGTTATTAAGCTGTAAAGGATTAGGACAGACGGACAGATGGGTATACGGACAGACGGACGGACATGACGAAACTGTAAGGGTTCCTTGTAGGACTACGGAACCCTAAAAAAGGTACATATATCATTTATCGTGTACGTATCGGTCGGAACAAAAGTTCGTTTATCGTTGAACGGGAGTAGACTCCCTGGCTGTTATAGGTATATAAAGATTGAATGTTTGAAATCGTAGTTTTTTTTTTTTTTTCGTAGATTGCAAAATATTCTACTACCTATATTTTTCAATTTCGTTGATAGTATGGAGAACTTTGTTTCATCGATAACAGATTTAGTACATCACTAGTTACATTGACAATTAAATAGAGGGAAAGAGATAGTGTATTAAGTGCTTGCGTAAGAAAGAGATGTTTTGTGAAAGACATCAACGTGCCGTCTGCACCTTTGGTGTCCGTTGCGAATTAACCAGTATAAGATGAACTCTCATTAAATATTAAATCAGTTGAAAAATCTAATTGGATAATGACATTATTAACTTAACGATGAAATGTTATGCCGTCTTTCTGGACACTCAAAGTCTGGCTGTTTTTACAACACAATCGTACTGTGCAAGAAGTCATTATAACATTTATTTGTAAATTTTGTGTTCACGGAAGTGTCAACGGCTCACAGCAGTGGTCATAACTGATTCAAATTGTTTGAGTGGCGGCTTACATACAGGATTTTTCCCTTATGTGTGATAGAAATCGGTCGCCTGTTATGTGGCGTCTAGGGGCTGTGTCGTCGCTGGGTTAAACCAAACCGAATCGACCGTCTACTGAGAGTGAGACGGTAGGTAACTCGTAGTAGTAGATTGCGAGTTGCTAAAATTCGGGTAAGTTCCCCATTCGGTTTGGAAATTGAATGTGTGAATTGTGGGATTTTATCGGTTTGAAAGTTTATTGTTTTTATTTATTAAAGTATTTTAATATTTATACAGGATAACGAAACTTTTTTTTGGGTTGTCAAAGATTCAATATAAATATGTTTACGTAAAATATAACTTTTTTGTTATTTATATCACTTTTATACATACGTGTTATTGAAATAACTGAAAACCTCTTAAGGGGTCATTGTACTGATCAGTATGAACATCTTTTACTATAGGACCAACACTGAAATCGCGAAAAAAATCAGCTTATCCCTACATTTTGTCGATTGATGTGAACAGGTATTTATTGTAAACATTATATTCAACATTAGGCGTCTATTGGGCTGTACGGTCGTGGGTATTTACAAAAAAAACCATAAATATTATATCCATAGTACCCATAATACAAGCTCTGCTTAGTTTTGGACTTTAGTCCAATTATATTTCTTTAGTCCAATTATATTCCTAATAATATTTTGGACATTTTACACAGCATTATTTATAATGCAAAATATTATTATTATTATAATTACACAAGACATAATTTCAAGAACAACAACAAACACAAAATTTACAACAACTTATGCGCGAGTTTTTTTGGCCAATTATGTACAATTGTACACTGTGCACGAACCGCGGTGACTTCGGAACGTTTCGTTCATCATTCGGGTAAACTTGCAACGCGCGCGAACCGTTCGCGTGAACTCGACTCTCGACTTACGGCGTCGGTGGGCGTCGGATAGATAAGTTCGCGGTTAAAAAGCCAATCCGAGTTGACAGATCGTAGCCCGGTTTGATACGAGTTAGGCTTGACCCGGGTTGAACCGGTTAGCCAAACCGAGTTGACACATCGCTAGTTTACATAATTCAACACCTGCCCTTAAACCAAAAAGACTTCCTCTAAAAACATTCAATTAAACAACAATTAAAATGTTTCTAATACAATAGGTATACAAGTAATCATATTATACCTATAATAAACATACAACACATTTTTCCAAAAAAATACATTATAAACAACATAATAAGTTAATGTATTTTACATAGCAAGAGTCTTCAAATTAAACTAAATCAAAAATTTTACAAATTTTTCTCTTGCTAACGGTTTGGTAAGTATATCAGCAATCATTTTATCTGTAGAGAGATACTTTATTTTAATCAAATTCTTTATCACTATGTCTCTAATAAAATGATGTCTGACATCAATGTGCTTTGTCCGAGAATGGAACATTGAATTCTCACATAACCGTTGTGCAGATTGATTATCATTAAACAAGGTTATGTCACATTCTAAATTAAGACATTCCTTAACAAAAGTGCGTATGAACAGACCTTCCTTACATGCGTCGGATAGTGCCATGTATTCCGCCTCTGTGCTAGACAGGGCGACAGTCTTTTGTTTTCGACTTTCCCAACTAACCACCGAGTTACCTATTTTGTACAAAAACAACGTAAGACTTACGGTCAACTTCACACGACCCCCAATCTGCATCAGTGTATCCACACACTTCTAGACCGGTTTTCTCGTACAATAGACAATAATTTACTGTGCCTTTTAAATACCTTAATATGCGCTTGGCATTGCCATTGAGCTGCATCTTTACCGCTCAATGCTACTTGAACTGATGTTGGTTCATCATCTCTGCAATTGAATACTGTATAAGCATATTCTTCAGAGTCATCCAGGCTCGCGAAGGTATCAGAGTCTTCCCCACCTCGAGACGATGACCCTGGAATGTAGGTAGGATCAGAACAATCACCTGAACTAGAGACAGGAGATACCTCACTATCAGAATAATTCATGATTATTTCTTGCCTTCTCGCTTTCGACTCAGTACACGCGTCATCAGACAACTCAGTAACAGGCTTATCTTCAGTAGTTGGTTCTGATTCAGAGTTCTGTCGGTCACATAGTTGAACTGATGTTGTACAGTCAGTATTCAATGTATTCCGATCATTATTTGATAATGTATCACTTTGATCTTCAGTTTTTGAAATAAATTGATTTTCAAAAAAAGAAACATCTCTAGCCTTGATACAAGAAGTTGGACATTCTGGATCTATTAGTCTATAGCCTTTACTTTCCTCACAGTACCCTACAAAAATATACTTTTTACATTTAGGATCCAATTTCTTCCTATTATGTACCAAAGCATAGGCTAGACATCCAAAAATTCTAAAATGACTAATATCTACCTTAATTTTGGTCCACCTTTCTTCAGGCGTTGAACCCATCACAGCTTTTGTTGGAGATCTGTTTTTAATATACACTGCCGTCTGTACTGCTTCTGCCCAAAAACGGTTATCCAAACCTGCATCCTGCAGCATACATCGGGCTTTCTCAACTATAGTCCTGTTAGCTCGTTCACTAACCCCATTCTGAGCCAGTGAGTATGGGATTGTTGTTTGATGCACAATTCCATGGTCCTTCATATATTTCTGAAACTGATTATTAATGTACTCACGACCATTATCTGTCCTCAGAATTTTTATCTTCTTGTTTGTCTGATTTTTTGCAAGCGCCTTAAATATTTTGAAATAATTAAATACTTCAGATAAATATATATTAAATACTTTTGCCTTTAGAAAATAAACAAACGTCTTCCGTGAGCAATCATCTGTAAAAGTTAAGAAATATTTAGACCCTCCTAAAGAAGTCTCTGGCATAGGACCACACAGGTCAGAATGTACCAGCCCAAGAATTTCATTTGACCTGCTTTGAGAAGTTTTTGGAAAAGGTTTCCTAGTTTGCTTACCTTTGGCACATGTCACACATGAATGATAGTTAGTATCATCATAGTTAATGCCGTTTACCATACCTTTTTTCATAACATACATGCTTCTAGAATTAAGGTGAGCCAGTCGTCGATGCCAGGTCTCCTGTGAAATCTTACCTACCGATGCATCTACTTCAGAGGTCATTCTTTCCTCTGCTAAGCACGGTTTCACATTTGGACTATCAGCGAGCACCTGCGGAGCCGACACAGTTTGCAAACCAGAACACAATTGCATGGCACTACCCGATACATTACAATTAGTCACATCGTTACATTTCAACGACTGCAATATATCAAGTTGATATACACTATTGACATGAGTAGTAGTAGCTATAATCTTATTATTAAATTTTATTTTACAACCTTTACAATCAAAAAATACTGTAAAACCCTTTTTAGTCATAGCACTAACAGACAAAAGGTTTGCGGCCAGGTTTGGTACATAATATACACCACTAATCGTTTTAGAGCAATTATGCAAAATTACCTGTACACTTCCTAAACCAATGGCTGAAAGCTTTTCTCCGTTTGCCAAACTAACTTGAATAGGCTTCAAGGGAAGATAATCAGTGCTGAATGCACTTCTACTGTTACACATGTGATTGGTAGCACCTGAGTCAATACACCATGTATCCTCTTTAACCGTGATGGAGAGCGCTGTCAACAATGCCTCGTCACTTGGTTTTGTTTTCTGGCCGTTCTCTTTGTTTTTGGTAAACTTGTGACAATCCTTCATAAAGTGTCCACTTCTCTTGCATTTAAAGCATTTGTACGCCTTTTTTGTCACTAATGCTTTAACCTCAGCCTTGTCGCCACGCCTTTGGTGTTCTTGCAATAATTTTGTCTTTACTATCTCAATAGTTAATGAGGCATTTGAGTTTTCTAACGCCATAACTAGTGGATCGTAATCAGATGTCAATCCATTTAACATCAAAATCGCAACAAAATCATTTTCTAGTGGGTAACCAATGTCGTGTAGCTGCTGCGCTATCTCTGTAATACGCGACAAGTAGCTTTCCATACTGCTCATCTCGCATAACTTGGTTGAAAACAGCGTCCTAAGCAAACCTAATCTTTTGCAAAGTCCCTTATCCTCATAAGCCTGTTGCAAATTAGTCCAAGCTTCGAATGCCGTTGATGCATTCCTATCGTGCGGATAAGCATTACTGTGCACGGAAAGACAAATTTTTGCTAAAGCCCTCTGCTGTTTTCGAGCATCCTTACAACCATCTGCTGACTGTATGCACTCATACAAGTCTTCATGCATTAAAAGCATCTTCATAGCAAATTTCCAGTTGTTGTAGTCATCCATTCCCTTGAGTTTTTCTATGGGAATCGACTGTGCTCCAGATACGTTGGCCATTTTCGATTTTTGTTTGGTAAATAAATTCCGTATAAAATCTTAAAATTACTCACTGTGAAAAAATATCAATATAACCACGCTAGTTAGACGTCCTGGGCCCATAACCTGTTGGATTATAGTGATATAGTGATAAATTAAACGATGGTAATCGATTTATACAGATCTTTATACGTTAAACAGAAAATCACACGCCATTACATCAAACAGTTGAGAGAGAGTGACATATATTCAAAATTTAGCGATGTGTCAACTCGGTTTGGCTAACCAGTTCAACCCGGGTCAAGCCTAACTCGTATCAAACCGGGCTACGATCTGTCAACTCGGATTGGCTTTTTAACCGCGAACTTATCTATCCGATGCCCACCAACGCCGTAAGTCGAGAGTCGAGTTCACGCGAACGGTTCGCGCGCGTTGCAAGTTTACCCGAATGATGAACGAAACGTTCCGAAGTCACCGCGGTTCGTGCACAGTGTACAATTGTACATAATTGGCCAAAAAAACTCGCACATAAGTTGTTGTAAATTTTGTGTTTGTTGTTGTTCTTGGAATTATGTCTTGTGTAATTATAATAATAATAATATTTTGGACATTTTACACAGCATTATAAATAATGCTGTGTAAAATGTCCAAAATATTATTAGGAATATAATTGGACTAAAGAAATATAATTGGACTAAAGTCCAAAACTAAGCAGAGCTTGTATTATGGGTACTATGGATATAATATTTATGGTTTTTTTTGTAAATACCCACGACCGTACAGCCCAATAGACGCCTAATGTTGAATATAATGTGTACAATAAATACCTGTTCACATCAATCGACAAAATGTAGGGATAAGCTGATTTTTTTCGCGATTTCAGTGTTGGTCCTATAGTAAAAGATGTTCATACTGATCAGTACAATGACCCCTTAAGAGGTTTTCAGTTATTTCAATAACACGTATGTATAAAAGTGATATAAATAACAAAAAAGTTATATTTTACGTAAACATATTTATATTGAATCTTTGACAACCCAAAAAAAAAGTTTCGTTATCCTGTATAAATATTAAAATACTTTAATAAATAAAAACAATAAACTTTCAAACCGATAAAATCCCACAATTCACACATTCAATTTCCAAACCGAATGGGGAACTTACCCGAATTTTAGCAACTCGCAATCTACTACTACGAGTTACCTACCGTCTCACTCTCAGTAGACGGTCGATTCGGTTTGGTTTAACCGGTTAACCATCCGGTTTACGTACATTCTTGATACGGTTTACCCGGTTAAGAAAAATCACGGGTTGACCCATCGCTAATTCAAATATTGACAATTACTCTTTGACGTTAATTGTTTATGCCATGTCGACAATGAATACAAGTCTTTTTGCGTTTAAATAATTCAACAGCGATAATAGAAAGGGATGGCAACAATTTAAGCGCTGTTAAATTAGTCGGAATTTAAATTTCCATACAAGTTTAGCCGTGATTTCGGAACGTGCCCACTAAAATTCACTGAAATGTCACACGTAAACTAATTTGATACTTCTAAAATTGTTGTCATCTCTTTCTTGTATCTACTATTAATATAAAACTTTTTAACAAAAAATTGAACCGACGAAAAGTGAAACTGAAAAGCGAAAAATAACTAATTATGAGTCGGCGCCAAACGAACTTTTAACAAGCAAAGTGCGTGTAAGTTGCAAGTGGCCGAGCGGAGAACGCATTTTTGGAAAGTTATTGTTTATCGTTGAAAATTTCACGTTGTATTTGATGTGACATTGTTTTTATTATTTATTTAAAGTAATTTAATGATCTTCGTTGATTGGTTGTTTGGCGCCGACTCATAATTAGTTATTTTTCGCTTTTCAGTTTCACTTTTCGTCGGTTCAATTTTTTGTTAAAAAGTTTTATTTTTCATTTTTTTGTGGTTAAAATCTAACTCCAGGTCTCCATTATGTCGTAGTGTCTAGAACTATATTTATGTGTGTCAAGTTTCAACAGAATCGGTTAACAGGTAAGAATTCAGTGGGTGAACAAAAACTCATCCCCTGTTTTACTACCCTTAGGGGTGGATTTTGATTTTGAAATTTAAATGCGACCAACTTCAAGATATACCCTATCCATTAAAAAAAGAATCATCAAAATCGGACCACTCTGTAAAAAGTTATGCGTGGTCATACATAAAAAAAAAAAAAAAAAAAAAAAAAAAAAAAAAAAAAAAAAAATATACGCGTCGAATTGAGAACCTCCTCCTTTTTTTCGTCGGTTAAAAAGAGAGCGATAGTTGAGTTGTTGAAGTAGCGTGAACAAGAGAATCGACACCAATGACTCATGAAAGTAAAATTAATATAAAACTTTTTAACAAAAAATTGAACCGACGAAAACAGAAACTGAAAAGCGAAAAATAAAATTTTGCTTTTAGTCTTTTCCTAACTAAACTAATGTAAATAACTAATTATGAGTCGGCGCCACACGGCAAACAAACCAACAAAGTGCGTGCATGTTGCAAGTGGTCGAGCGGCGAACGCATTTTTGGAAAGTTATTGTTTAACATTGAAAATTTCACGTTGTATTTGATGTTATGTTGTTTTTATTATTTATTTAAAGTAATTCAATGATATTCGTTGATTGTTTCTTTGGCGCCGACTCATAATTAGTTATTTACATTAGTTTAGTTAGGAAAAGACTAAAAGCAAAATTTTATTTTTCGCTTTTCAGTTTCTGTTTTCGTCGGTTCAATTTTTTGTTAAAAAGTTTTATTTTTAATTTTTTTGTGGCTAAAATCTAACTCCATGTCTCTATTATGTTGTAGTGTCTAGTTGTAGTGTCTAGAACTACATTTATGTGTGCCAAGTTTCAACAAAATCGATTACACGACGACGACAGGTAAGAATTCAGTAGGTGAAGAAACACTCAACCCTTGTTTTCCTACCCTTAGGGGTGGATTTTGATTTTGAAATTTAAATGGGACCAACTTCGAGATATACCCTATCCATTAAAAGAAGAATCATCAAAATCGGACCACTCTGTAAAAAGTTATGCGTGGTCATACATAAAAAAAAAAAAAAAAAAAAAAAAAAAAAAAAAAAAAAAAAAAAATATACGCGTCGAATTGAGAACCTCCTCCTTTTTTTCGTCGGTTAAAAACATCGACTTTGCCTACCGTAAACCAGCAGGCCGTGATGACAATGTCCATACCTACTTCCTACTAATATTATAAATGCGAAAGTATGGATGTTAGTTTGTTCTTCCATAGCACTGAAACGGCTGAATGGATTTGATATACTGATTCTACGCGGGGTAAGAAAAATATATAAATAAAGTCAAAGCTACTACTAATCTACTTCATTATGAGTACAATGACCCCTCTTAGTTTTCGAAACGGTAACATTAAGTTTAAGAAAATCCACGAATAAATATTATTTGGACCTCTCGCTTGGCTTGTTTTAAGTCACATAGTGCGTTATCCTAATATATAGATTCATGAATATCGCATATATCGTGACCAGTGTTGCCAACATAACAGATTTCCCGTCAGATCTGGTGGAATAGGATAAGGTGACAACGGGATATTATTTTTTCCAACGGCTGACGGATCGTTTACCGGTTTTTTAGGGTTCCGTAGTCCTACAAGGAACCCTTATAGTTTCGTCATGTCCGTCCGTCTGTCCGTCTGTCCGTCTGGCCGTCTGTCCGTCTGTCCGTCTGTCCGTCTGTCCGTCAGTCCTAATCCTTTACAGCTTAATAACTTCTACAGTTATAAACATAAGTAAATGAAATTTTGTTAAAAAATGGTTTAAATATAGATCTCAATTTTAAAAGAATAAAAAAATCTTGATAACGTATTTTGGGGGTGGCTCCCATACATGTGAAATGGGGATGAATTTTTTTTTTCGCTGCACCCCCTCGTGTGGGGTATCATAGGATAGGTCTACTAAAATGAAGGTAATGTTTCATACATAACTTTTTTATCAGGTATACTATCTGCGAAATACAGTTCGCCAAAGTGACTTACAATGTGTCCCCCCCCTGCCATTTCTAAACTATTCATCGTAAAAACTTATAGTCTTCCACATTGTTAGAACTTTATAAAAACTCTCTTTTAAAATTATTTCGAGTATAATGTGATTATAAATTTTTGAGTTATAGTGAGAAAACTGAAAAAATACTTAAGACGTGACTCAAGAGAAAAATGATCTTAGCAAAATGTGCTCCTTTAGTTACTTTCTATTTAAAAAAATCACAAAAAGAAACTTTGTGTTATATTGATATGACACACTTCTTAAATTTAGTGCTAGGTGGCGCTGTTTGCAAAAACTAAAATAGCAATTTAAGATTCGATTTGATTCGTTTGTAATTAAACCTACTTAAGGAACCCTATAATACTGAGCATGACCCGACATGCTCTTGGCCGGTTTTTTTTAATCATATTTATTTTTTTAGGTTTAAATTTTTTTATCAACATTTCTTATTAATTTTTCCTATAAAGTAGTCAGATTTATGAACGCATTTTAATTTTTTTTAAGGTCACTTGCCATTGAGCCGTCCACGGAGCTAAATTGTTTCCAATATCTTGCCAAAAAAAGAGCAGAAAGTGGACTGCCAAGCTATAGGCGATTTTTTTATTGCAAATTGTTATTAAACCTAAGTCTAAATAGATCGTTTAAAAAAAATTACGGCTTTTATTGACGGAGAAAAAACTATTTTTGACGGAAACACACAACAAACAAACAAACATTATAAGTGTTATGTACGCCGTTATTGTCATGTACATCAGACCAGTTACAGATTAGTTAAGAGTATAGTGATTATTTTAATGTACGTGATGTGGCTGTACTTTTATAAATAATAAATAATAAATAAATAAACAAACTTAACGGAATTTCAAAAATATTGTTGGCAACACTAATCGTGACATTCATTAGTTGACGAAAACTGGAGGGGTTGGCGGGAAAATTCGTTAAGATCGTGTTGTGGATTTTTTATTATTTTCCAAAATTTGTGTTTCTTCGAGTGTTAATGTGTAATAATGGTGGATTATTAAATGTTAAGTGCTCGTTAACGTGTACAAGTGTGGATAAATGGTACAAAGTTGAAAAACATGACTTTCGTATTATCTCATCATCCCCTCAGAAACCTAGTAAAGTTTCCATCACTTTACTAGGATACAAGTATAATATGTTCAATGATTACGACTGAAGGACAAGTATCCATGGTCATGAATAAATTGAAAAAAAAAAAAAAAAACATTAGTTGACAGTTGTTGTATATGTCATATCTTGCCTTTTTGTCTTTTTGTCCGTTCTACATACAGTTTGATTCTGTCAGATAATAAATCGAAGGTTGAACTGAAGTGTACTCTCATCATTCAAAAAGTAGGTGAAATGCGTAGACAGAGAATATTATGCGATTTATTGTTCGCAATTCGCAAGGAATTGTGTTGCCAACATTTTTTTTTTACGTGCTAATGTGCTTGTATTCAAACACGTACGGATCACGAATAAAAAAGATTTGTGACAATGACAGATAAAACTAACCTAATTTAGTCTTGTTTATCTGTCATTTTCTCAACATTTTACAGAAGTCATTATTTTAACCAAGTTCTCGAATATGTAATAGATTTATTATATTCATATATAATAGATTTATAAAGACATAGTCTTGATTTTCAAAAAATCACAGTTGTTTTGTTAGTTGATATTTTGATGAGCTCTCGATATTTTTACCTGGAAATCGCGTAAGTAACATTGATGCAACATTGCGTAATAAACGGGTTTAAGAAATGAGCCTCGCATAAGTAGCTGCGAAGGCGGTGTAATCATTAAGTATACTGAAAAGTATTCGTGTTCAGGTGTGGTGCGGAGCTGAATCGTCTGTCAGTGCGCGGCGCCGTCGAGGAGGCGACCCGGAGCGTGTTCGGCGCGTGCGGCGCCGCGGGGCTGGGCGTGGACGTGCTGCGCGTGGGCGCGGGGCGCGGCGTGCTGCGCGTGCGGGGCGGGGGGGTGCGCCGCCTGCGCGCCGCGCTGCTGCTGGCGCCGCGCGGCTCGCTGCGCGTGACGCGCGCTGCTTCCTCTCTGCAGGCGCTGCTCTGACCACACAGTAAGACACAATGTTCATCATGGATTAAAAAACAAACAAGTGACTATCATCATCATCATTTCAGCCGAAAGACGTCCACTGCTGGACATAGGCCTCCCCCAAGCATCGCCATAACGACCGGTCCTGTGCCTTCCGCATCCAGCGGATTCCCGCGACCTTCACCAGGTCGTCGGTCCACTTTGTGGGGGGCCTACCCACGCTGCGCCTTCCAGTACGCAGTCGCCACTCCAGAACTTTACTGCCCCATCGACCATCCGTTCTGCAAGCAATGTGCTCCGCCCACTGCCACTTAAGTTTGGCAATTCTTTGTGCTATGTCGGTTACTTTAGTTCTCCTGCGAATCTCCTCATTTCTGATTCGATGAGTGACTATGCAAAATGTAAATATATGTTTACCTGTTCACAGAGATGGCTACCCGCTCAGTCCTAACATCTGGGCTGGATGGTAAGGATGTTGTGATAATAGCCACCCGAGAGGAGTTGGCTACACCCAGCAAGGTGATCCTGCCTGAACCAGAGCCTGCCCCGGGACTCATTTTGGCAGATGGCTCCATCAACTGGGGCTGTCCATGTCTGGGTGGCATGGCCACTGGCCCCTGCGGCTCACAGTTCAGGGAAGCCTTCTCTTGCTTCCACTACAGGTGCGTCCTGAGGTTTTTAGTGTACCATACTTTTATAGAAAAAACCAGCCAAGTGCGAGTCAGACTCACACACTAAGGGTTCCAGTACCACCATTACATTATCGGTGGTACCACCCATCAATTTTAATGTTTTTTTATTTCAAGTAAACCTAATTACTGGCACTTTTGAAAGGTCAGACTCTAGTTGCACAGTTCCAAATTGTGGGTCCTATGGAGAAAAACCGGCAAGAAACTCCAAGGATATACTCTTTTTAAAATAGGTTATTGTTTATTTACATCAAATTTATTCAAATTATGTGTGTATAGTGTAGGTTAAGACCCTGTCCCTGCACGAATTGTCTTGGAGTGGACTGCGGGGACTTCCATTTTTCGTCATCATTCCTTAAAGTAGGGAGAATGGAATAAATATATGGTGGAGTCGAGTAGTTTATGTATCCATTTTGAAAGATCAGAAAAAAAATCCAAACATTTTTCACAATTTTTGACACTTTGAATTCATTTTATGACGAAAATTTATATAGAACATGATTTTGAAACACGATAAATTTTATCTCAAGCCAAGTATAGGCAGGAATATATAGAATTACTGTAAAAACATTAATGGCCACATTATACTTACATTTTACATTTTAATCACCGATAAAAAAATTGTAAGCAGTTCATCACACACATTGCAGTTCTATAACACAAAATAATGCAATCTGATACTTACCCCAAAGAAACAGATTTAATTTATGAGAGTTCACTAAAGGTGCAGCACTATACTTTGATGTCTTTCATATTTGCATCTCTTTCGTACGCAGGTACCACCACCACCACGTGTTTGTTTTATTTTTGTTAATACCAGGCCCCTCAGAAAGTATTGCGAAAAATAGTTTTTATATATGGGAGACTGGCCAGTTATAATGTTTTTCGAAAATATGATTATTTATAAGTAAAAATAAGTAAGTTCCAATTTCAAAATTTCGCTCCACATTTTTTGCGAGTTAATTCAAAGTATTGTGTCTCACTGAAATATGGATCTGCGCCGGGAACATTTTAGAGCTATGATTTTATACGATTTCAAGTGTCGCCTGAAACCGGATGAATCGTACGATAGACTTCAAATGGCATTCATGGATGAAGGCCCTTCCAAGGCAACCGTGTATCGTTGGTATAACGAATTCAAGCGCGGTCGACCAACTTTGGGGGATGACGAAAGAAGCGGTCGCCCTTTGACGGCTGTTACCGAAGAAAACGTGCTAGCAGTGAAAAATTTAATCCAAGACAATAGGCGAATTACATATCAGGAGATTCAACACATATTGAAGATTGGATCGGGAAGCGTTCACGAGATTCTACACAGCCATCTTCGCGTGAGGAGGATAGTATCACGCTGGGTGCCGCACAACCTCACCGATGCTCAGAAGCAGGCCCGGGTGGAATGGTGCCGTGATATGCTTAACAAATTTGAAGCAGGCTCGTCTCGGCGTGTTTACGACATCGTTACAGGTGATGAGTCCTGGATTTATCAATACGACCCAGAAACCAAGCGCCAGTCGACTGTTTGGGTGTTTCAAAATGAGCCAACGCCTACCAAAGTGAAGCGATCTAGAAGCGGGGGTAAGATTTTGATCGCTAGCTTTTTTAATTTGACTGGCCACTTGGTATCAATTCCCTTACGGGATCAAAGAAGCATTAATGCCGAATGGTATACTACCAAATGTTTGCCAGAAGTTTTCTCTGTTATAAGCAACAAGCGACCAAACACAGGGCTCCGCGGGCTACTGCTCCACCACGACAATGCAACTGCGCACACCACACTCAAAACGAGGGACTTCCTGGACAGCACGCCAGTCAAACTCCTGGGTCACCCTCCTTACAGCCCTGATCTAGCACCGTGTGACTTCTTTTTATTCCCAAAAATAAAAAATCAGCTCAAAGGGATACAATTTTCGTCGCCGGAAGATGCGCTGGCTGCGTTCGAGCAGGCTGTAAACGAGGTGTCTGCGGCGGACTGGAAAAAGTGTTTTGAAAACTGGTTTAGGCGCATGAATCTTTGTATAGAGGTTGGTGGAAAGTACTTTGAAAAGATTTGATAAAAATATATGTACGTATAGAACAATTTTTTTTAGTTTCGCAAAACTTTCTGAGTGTCCCACGTAGTTAACTTACTGAAATTTGTTAATTAGGTAACCTCCATAACATTTCTCTAACAAAAAGGTAAGTCGGATTGAAGGACAAACTTAACTTTGCAGTGGAAAAAATAAGTAGTAGAATCTGGTTGTATGATATTTTTATTATTTTATTGTATTAGGTATCTGTTTTGTTTATGCTATGCTGTAAACTATCTAAGCAAGCCAAAATAAATGTTTTTCTTTAATGTTGTTTAAAAAATAAATCTACCATACATCAATCTACACCACGGTTGATTCTTCAACTGCAATTGAATGTTTGTAATAACAAAAAATATTTTTTTCCTTTGATATAAACACAAATTCATAATTTTTGGATATTTTACTATACTTGTGCTGTAAGACCTCGCTTCTTGTCAAATTTCAAGATTCTAGGTCAATGGGAAGTACCATTTAGGTTTTGAAGATTGAGTTTGCAATTATCAAAATATGAGATATAAATGGCCATATCCTTTGATTGTGTTGACTAAGAAGCTTGATTTTTTTTTACCCCAAGGGACTGTCGACCTTAATATTTGATATTTATTTCAATTTCATACCTTTACTTGTTACTGATATAAAAACTCTTGACAGACGGACAGACGGACAACAAAGTGATTCTATAAGGGTTCTGTTTTTTTCCTTTTCAAGTCCGGAACCCTAATAAAACCGGCCAAGTGCGAGACGGACTTGCGTAGTAAGGGTTTCGTACCTCTCAACGACCTGATACCCCATAAAAACTGATTTAATTTACGAGATATTATCAAAAGACATCAACGTACGTGGGACACTCAGAAAGTTTTGCGAAACTAAAAAAAATTGTTCTATACGTACATATATTTTTATCAAATCTTTTCAAAGTACTTTCCACCAGCCTCTATACAAAGATTCATGCGCCTAAACCAGTTTTCAAAACACTTTTTCCAGTCCGCCGCAGACACCTCGTTTACAGCCTGCTCGAACGCAGCCAGCGCATCTTCCGGCGACGAAAATTGTATCCCTTTGAGCTGATTTTTTATTTTTGGGAATAAAAAGAAGTCACACGGTGCTAGATCAGGGCTGTAAGGAGGGTGACCCAGGAGTTTGACTGGCGTGCTGTCCAGGAAGTCCCTCGTTTTGAGTGCGGTGTGCGCAGGTGCATTGTCGTGGTGGAGCAGTAGCCCGCGGAGCCCTGTGTTTGGTCGCTTGTTGCTTATAACAGAGAAAACTTCTGGCAAACATTTGGTAGTATACCATTCGGCATTAATGCTTCTTTGATCCCGTAAGGGAATTGATACCAAGTGGCCAGTCAAATTAAAAAAGCTAGCGATCAAAATCTTACCCCCGCTTCTAGATCGCTTCACTTTGGTAGGCGTTGGCTCATTTTGAAACACCCAAACAGTCGACTGGCGCTTGGTTTCTGGGTCGTATTGATAAATCCAGGACTCATCACCTGTAACGATGTCGTAAACACGCCGAGACGAGCCTGCTTCAAATTTGTTAAGCATATCACGGCACCATTCCACCCGGGCCTGCTTCTGAGCATCGGTGAGGTTGTGCGGCACCCAGCGTGATACTATCCTCCTCACGCGAAGATGGCTGTGTAGAATCTCGTGAACGCTTCCCGATCCAATCTTCAATATGTGTTGAATCTCCTGATATGTAATTCGCCTATTGTCTTGGATTAAATTTTTCACTGCTAGCACGTTTTCTTCGGTAACAGCCGTCAAAGGGCGACCGCTTCTTTCGTCATCCCCCAAAGTTGGTCGACCGCGCTTGAATTCGTTATACCAACGATACACGGTTGCCTTGGAAGGGCCTTCATCCATGAATGCCATTTGAAGTCTATCGTACGATTCATCCGGTTTCAGGCGACACTTGAAATCGTATAAAATCATAGCTCTAAAATGTTCCCGGCGCAGATCCATATTTCAGTGAGACACAATACTTTGAATTAACTCGCAAAAAATGTGGAGGGAAATTTTGAAATTGGAACTTACTTATTTTTACTTATAAATAATCATATTTTCGAAAAACATTATAACTGGCCAGTCTCCCATATATAAAAACTTTTTTTCGCAATACTTTCTGAGGGGCCTGGTACAGTGCGCAAAATATGAATTTTTGCATGTCTTTCTTACGCAGGTACCACCACATTTGTCTATGTTTGTCTTATTTTTGGTATTTGTTGCTAATCTACATAATATGCACTACAATCTGACCAAGTTTGATGCTGGTATATATTACCGTTTCGGAGATAGAGCAGGAACAAAAACGTTGAAAAAAATGCATGTTTTTTGTATGGGGACCCCCTTTGGTTTTAGACTTTTTTTTGTTTTTAGTATTTGTCGTGATACACCTCATAGCAACACATATTCTGAGAAAATTTCAACCGGTTATCTATTACCGTTAAAAAGATACAGCCCTGTGACGGACGGACGGACGGACAGCGTAGCGAGAGTAATAGGGTCCCGTTTGGCACCCTTCGGGTACGGAACCCTAAAAATGGAGCCCTGAGCTTATTTTCAAAAGTAGAAATTTGGTATGTACAGAGTTGCCCAATCATGGGTGCATAGCATAAATGATAAAATTTCGATTTTGAGGATGAATTTAGATGACAAATTAGTAAGTAAAAACCGGCCAAGAGCATGTCGGGCCATGCTCAGTATTATAGGGTTCTTTAAGTAGGTCCAATTACAAACGAATAAAATCGAATATTAATCATTGCTATTTTAGTTTTTGCAAACAGCGTAGGTGGCGCTAAATTTAAGAAGCTAAATTTAAGAATTGTGTCATGTAAACATACCACAAAGTTACTTTTTGTGATTTTTTCAAATAGAAAGTAGCTAAAGGAGCATTATTTGCTATGATCATTTTTCTCTAAGGTCAATGACCTTTGAACTAGGACGTTTTAAGTATTTTTCAGTTTTCTCTCTATAACTCAAAAATTTATAAGCACATTATGCTCGAAATAATTTTAAAAGAGAGTTTTTACAAAGGTCTGTCAATGTGGAAGATTATAAGTTTCTACGTTGCATAGTTTAGAAATGGCAGGGGGGGGGGACACGTTGCAGGCCACTTTGGCAGGCTATATTTCGCAGATGGTACACCTGATAAAAAAGTGGTGTATCAAACATTACCTTCATTTTAGTAGACCTATTCAATAACACCCCACACGAGGGGGTGCAGCGAAAAAAATTTTTCATCCCCATTTCACATGTATGGGCGCCACCCCTAAAATACGTAATCATGATTTTTTTATTCTTTTAAAATTGAGATCTATAGCTATATTTTTTTTTTCCATAATTTCATTTACTTATGTTTTGTTTATAACTGTAGAAGTTATTAAGCTGTAAAGGATTAGGACAGACGGACGGACATGACGAAACTATAAGGGTTCCTTGTAGGACTTCGGAACCCTAAAAAGGGGACAAGTGTAACCCCGGTGATTATCGTCTAATAACTTTAATACCGATAATATCAAAAATCTTTGAGAAGGCCATGCACACTAGAATCACAAGCTTCGCAAATAAATTTGAACTAATTAAACCCAATCAACATGCATTTCAAAAGGGAAAATCAACAATATTGGCAATCTTTAAACTTGTAAGAAGGATAACTGAAGCTTTAGATAAAGGTATAAATACATCGGTTACGTTCTTTGACATGAGCAAGGCGTTCGACACAGTACCCCATTCAAACCTGGTTAATAAATTAGAGCGATTAGGTATCAGAGGATCACCTAGGGATTGGATCGAGAGCTATCTGATAAACAGGAAGCAATGTGTTGAAATTACCAATTTTACAGATGAAAATAATCTAATGAGTTATAAATCCTCATACGTGGAGAATACATGCGGAGTTCCACAAGGGAGCGTCCTGGGACCCTTGTTATTTATACTTTATATTAATGACATAATTGATACCACAATTCACCAATCCATATTATTTGCAGACGACATTTCAATAATTTTCAAGAATACTTCAAATAATGACACCTTTTATGAAAATGACAGCAAATCGATAATATCTAATATAGTTGATTGGTTACACAAGAATGGACTAATGGTAAATATTAATAAAACTAAATTCATGAAATTCCATAATAAACGAGGTAAACCTTTAAATATCAGTGTGACATACGAAGACGTTAAAATCGCACACAGCGAAAACACAACATTCCTGGGTCTTTTAATAGATAAAAACTGTTCGTGGGAAGCCCATATTGATAAAGTGACAAAAAAGATTAATAAATTTGTCTTCGCTCTTAGAAGACTATCAAAAATAGGTTCGTTAAAAATTTCCCTAACCGCCTATTATGGGTATATTGCCTCTACATTGATATGGCCTCGTAATTTGGGGAAATTCAGTGGACATCAACAAAGCTTTCATTGCTCAAAAGAAATCTGTGAGAGCAATATGTGGCGTTGGGCCCCTGGATTCTTGTAAACCATTATTTAAGAACTTAAAATTATTGACTCTGCCTAGCTTATATATATTAGAAGTAACTCTGTTTGCAAAAAAGTATCCTGACTTCTTTACTACTACAAGTGATGTTTGTAATTTTAATACGCGATTCCCTAGAAAACTTGTCAGACCACGATGTAAAACGAATCTTTACATAGATAATTGCTTTCAGATTTGTATCACAATATTTAACAAAATTCCATCTAAAATTACATCACTACCTTATAAAAAATGTAGAAAGTTATTACATACTTGGTTATCTGAGAAATGTTACTATTCCATAAAAGAGTTTCTAAATGAAAAATTATAACTTGATGTAGATAGTAGTTAAAACTGTAATATAATTATTTAATTTGCAGCTCAAATATCGAGTAAAAAAATTGAATAATGTTTTACTTTTCTTTTCATAATTAATATAATTACATTATTATTTATTTGATAATACTATTAGAATTACTATTTAATTATTGTATAATTTATTAAAATGAGCATGTAAAAATGATTAGTGTAAAAAGATAGATTTATGAAAAGCTAAATTACCTAATTTGTACCCTACATGTAAAAGATAAGCTAGATATGTTGCGTTATCTTAGACACTACTGATAGCTTACGTAAAATGTTGCGCCAACTAGGCGAAATGACGGATTTTTATTTTATGATAACAACTTTATGTAACTCATTTCTAGCAAATAAACATTCTTATTCTTATTCATACCCCTCAAACATTAGGCAAAAATAACAATAATAGCCAAAACAGACATGTAAAGATACATTAATATTCTAGACTTAAAATGCTTGTTCAAACAAAAAGTCAGTCGTTGAAATATGTCATTCCCATACATTTTGATTGTTTTCTATAGCGTTGACGATTGTAGATTATCAACTTGGCTAGGGGGGCTGGTATATACTTATATTTTATCTTGGAGAAATGCACGGGGCGAAGCTGAGGGTAAAACCTAGTAAATTATAAACTTAAAGAATGATTTGGAATGAATGTCGTTACAGTGATGCGGACCCCAAGGGCAGCGACTGCTACGAGAAGTTCAGCGTGATGCAGGACTGCATGGCGCACTACCCCGAGCTCTACGGCAAGGACGACGACGAGCTCGCCGCCGCCATGGACTCCGCCGCCGAGCCGCAGGCCGCGCAAGCCGCACCGGCCGCGCACGCCGCACCGGCCGCGCCGGCCGCAGCGGCCGCGCAGGCCGCACCGGCCGCAGCGGCCGCGCAGGCCGCACCGGCCGCAGCGGCCGCGCAGGCCGGGCCGGCCGGCGACGCGCGCTAGAGGCCGGTCCCCACAGTGCATAACTTTTTAATCCTTTTAAGGCTGGACAAATATGTTACTACCTGAAGGCGAGGTGTATTGTTTGTAGCATTTAGTTTGTTTCCATATGTGCTGCACTGGTGAATTTATACCACTCGGCTTATATTGTTTATCGTAGCTTGGTGATTTAGTATGTGAAGTACTCTCACTTGTGTACGTAGAACGTAAATAAATGATGAAAATAATGGTGATCATTTTAATTACATAGATTCGTTTTTATTTGTAAAACTTGTGTCATTTCCCACTGAGGTGGATGGTGCTCCATGTCCTCTACAGAACTGTCTCTCTCTTGCATTCGATAAATTGGTGGCTCTAACATTGCCTCGAACACTACGAGACGGCTTCACTTCATTTGTACCAAAGAAACTGTCAACAAATATTATAAAACGCAATGTTTCCCGGTCTGTATGTCGGTCACAATTTCTTGTTGTATTCAAGTGATTTTTTAAATTCATAATATTATGTTAAATAATTATATTAGATAATGATTGTTCTTTGGCCCTATTTCTGTCTATATCATCATTAGCGCGTCACTACCCCACTGCAGGCCCAGCAGTGTCTGTACCAGACGTGTCGGCGCCACTTCTAAATGTTGTAGAACTTAGTTTTAGGAAAGCCTACAACATCACTCACACTCTTTTGTACTGAATTTCTGACTTTCGAACATCGACATGTGTAAGTATTCCATATTTCCATACAATGAATTACAAAAAAACATCTCAATACTCAATATATTTATTGCATTCACAATGTATTACTTAGGTGGTAGACTTAAAACTATGAGATCATCAACTATGACATCGATCGATGATCAATATTTTTATTTATTTATAATTAGGAAAACCAACAGCTATATAAAAATTAATAAACAGCTAGCATAGGTTACATTAAGCCAATTACAGTTTTCCACGGATAGTAATAGGATAAATTAACACTGATTTTAACTATCACTGGCAAGCACAAAAACTACAATTGATTAGAGTTGAAAAATATTAATTAAAATGCTTGAATATTACTTATTCAGTCATTCTAAAGAAGTCAAGGTTTAGCACATTGCGTACCGTAGAGCTTTTTGAAGTAAATGGCTCAAATGAGAACTCTTTACAAAGTTCATTAAAGTCACGATATATGAATTTTGCCTATGGTTCGTGGAACAAAAGGGGATGGAGATAGGTGGATGGAACCTAATCATTTTTCGGGGAACATTAAATCGTAGCTTTTTTAGAAGATCTGGGCAATCAATAGTATAGTATATAGTAGTTTGCGAACCTAATAAAAAAAAAAAAAAAAAAAAACAATTTCATTACGTAGTATTTTTAATAGAAATGTGCAATCAGCTAGCCGACGACGATTTACAAGTGGCTGTAAGTGAAACTTCCTGCAGAGATTTATGTAATTTTCAGAACGATATGGTATTCGTAGACGAAAACACAAAAAACGAATCATATTCAAGGTGACTCCTTACAAATTAACAATACAAAATTTCAAGGGTTTTGGCTTTGTAGGGGTCGCGACCTAAGTGGTAATTGACTGCTGCTAATTAAAACGATTGGATTTGATGCTAAAAATAGTTTATTCCGGTACTATGAAAACCTACGCTAAAATGATGATTTATATGTAAATGGAAAGCGAATGCACCCGGTTGCTGTCCGAATATGCACTGATGTCGGCGCGCACTCGACGCGGCCTCATTGATTAGCTAGATCAGCAAACGGGTGTTCGAATTATATCGAACATGCTCCCGAGGGAGAGAGATAATATGATCAGAGATACAAAAAGATAAGTTACGTGAAGCTGTGAACTTAAATGCTAATGATTGTTAGTACAGTATTGTATGAGAGATGATTAACAAGATGATAAAACAATATTGCTTAGTAGCTGGAGTACATCGACTCAAACAATTGAGTCTTCAATGGTGAACACCGATTGTTTTTTTGCGATAGGAGACGTTGAACTGTCTCGCTTTTTTGAACGTAAACTGGCCCACCGTTTGGGTACATTAGGTTCACGCACATTCTCACTAGCTCCCTGCTCGGGCAGCGGCTGGTTACGCGCACTCACTTTAGGTCTTTGCTCAGGTGCTGATTGGCTGATGCACACACTCACGTTGCTGGGTGCGCTCTCGTTCCGCAGTCGGTCGGACGAGCTGGCCGCTCGTCTTCCTCGCCTCCACAGGAACCACAGGAACACGGCGACAGCTGCTGCTAATAAACCATACGACAAGGCGTAATGGTGTACGTCATGGGACGTTAGGACATCAGTTTGTTGCACCGATTCCTTCATGGATTTGATTTGATCACCGAGCTTTTTTAATGAACTATTAATTTGAACATTTTCATAGTCGAATTCTTCGAGGTTCTGGATAGGTAGCGTAATATTATTGATCATATGATGAATAAGAGTTAACTTTGTTTCAAGAATTTTTGGTTTTAGAGTGAGCGTATTATCTAACTGCTGATATAAATACAGTGTTACGTCGTTGCCCTTAACCATACATTGATTAGTAAGGTGTATAAGTCCGGCCTTGCTGACTTGACGCGCTTGGATTTCATCGTCACATATGATTCTCACAGAGTATGAATCACAACAGAAATACAAATAGGTAGAAAAGGCGTGTCATTGCACCCAAATGTTTTTGCAGCTAGATTTGACGAATTTGCAAGTTGATGAATCCTTTGTTTCACAGAATCTATATTCAGTGCCGATATTCTTGATAGGGCCTTGCAGCAGACACAGGTAAGTATCTTCCTGATGTTCACAACTTTGAAGATCATTGACGCTGGCTGTTAGGTAGGCATCTCTTCTAAGGTTGGTTGCTAGATACTCGGAAACTGCTTTCACGCTAATCATGCTTTTGTTGATTTGATATGGTACTGGAATCAGTTTATATAATTCGAAGGTATCTCTGCTGATTAACGGTAACGTGATTTCAAAGATGAAATATTCCTCAGTTACTCGTGCTTTGGTTTTTAATAGCTTGTCGATTTTATGCAGGTTAAACTGGATCTTGTCTACTGGCAAAGCAAGCTCTTTTCCAATTTGACCAGAAATGATTTGCAACTCTGAACGAAGTTGTTGCGGTGTCAAAAGATGCAAATTGATTTGATCTTTATAGATTTCAGTCATTATGTCATTAATGGTAGCCATTGCTGCTAAAGTGAAGTCTTGCTAAATAGTCATGACATTGATTTCCTGTTGCAAAGTATTGGTAACGCTATCTAAATAATTCAAATGCTTGTTAATGATTTGTGCTGCTTTTCAATAGTAGCCTCAGTCCGTTCTAGAATATTGTACTCAGCTTTGACTATCGATGTCTGGTTCTTATACAGCTGATTTACATGATCTATGCTTCTCTGGACGAGGTCATTGTCACGTTTATATTTTTCTGCGAAATCGTCATCGAGAACTCCGAACAATGTATTCGCAATTGAGCCGACAGCGTTGATAAGCCCTCGTCGAGTTCGCAAGGGCGCTCCAAAATGCTGATTTAGCAACAGCTGGTTGTTATATTGCAGTTCGCTGTACTCATGATGTATCTGTAATATAATCATGCGACAGTGGCTCGATTCCTTGATCTTGTCGCAAGATCGTTCGAGATATTTCGAAAAATCTGTTACTGCTTTATCTCCTTGCCAGTATGGGGACATATTGTAATACGTTACAATTTTCCATTCATTGCGAATAAGGTGCATTTTTCCGAGAGGATCCAAATATAATGTTAGATTGCTATCGATGTTTGTTATACTAAATGATGCTTCAGTGGGAAGTACACTGCTCATAAAATATAAAAATACCAGAGTTACGCTGATTATTTTGTGATAGTTCTTTGACGGCTTGCTATAAGGAATAATTATTGGGTTTTACATACCAGTGCTGATGCTGGCATTTTCAATACTTACCTCTTTTTTCTAAAAATGGATTAATTTTTACGAGTTTTCTGTCTGAGCGAAGTCGTTTTTGAGATAAGTCGTCAATATGCGCTATAAACTTAATGCTTTGAACGATTAATTTAATAATACGTAATATCGCTGTCTTGAGCTCATGTAAAATTATATACCTATGCATTTGTTTTCTTGTTAGTGCAAATGCCCGTAATAAGCAGGCTATTACACTTATTATGTTTATGAATGAGTTATAACGATTTAATAAATCTGTGATAACGCTGTTTTCAGGAATGCTTGTTGGAACGGTCACTACTTGTTTTCTGACCTCCTCTTCAGTGATATAATTTATTTGCTGCTTTTCAGGCTCAAGGCCAGGTGTGGACAACCAGGCTGGTCCTTGCCACCACAAGAAATGTCCCATCAATTGACCCGATAATAGCCCTCTGCAAGCTGAGTCGGCTGAATTTTCTTTAGTTGACACGTAATGCCAAGTGTCTGGTGATATTGAGCTTATAATTTTCTTTACTCCGTTCGATACAAAAGGCTTCCAGCGGTCTGGGCTTCCTTGTATCAAGCTAAGAGCGACTTTTGACTCGCTCCAACTGAATATTTTGTAATCGATGCTACTCGTGTCGATGCTGCTTATAATTGTAATAAAACGACTGTTTTTCACGGATGCGAACACAAAGAGAATCTTTATTTTCTTATAACCATAGACGTCACTAGAGTGACTGTTTTCTTACAGCGTTATTTTGCTATCTGTTTTCTATTACAATATATTTTTAACACTCCCACTTAACAAAATAATACTAATTAAACATTAACACAATTGTGACAGACCTAACCTCTTTACAAATTTATAATGTTTGATAGAACATAAACCTTTAGTGAAAATGTCTGCAGACATTTCTACAGACGGCACATATTGTACTTTAACTAAGTTATTAAAAATATTTTCTCTACAGAAATGATAACGCACATCAATGTGCTTTGACCTCTTGTGAAACATAGGATTGACAGACAATTTTAGGGCAGACTGATTGTCATTAAATATTATAATTGGGTATAATTCGTTAGTTACCTCATACTGTAGATTTCTCAAATATATGGCTTCTTTGCAACAGTCAGATAGACCCATATATTGCGCTTCAGTACTAGATAAGGCAACAGTTGCCTGTTTTCTTGTCTCCCATGAAATAGCACAATTAGACAATTCAAAGAAATAACCAGTATATGACTTTCGATCAATTGAATTGCTGGCCCAGTCAGAATCTACATAAGCTTGTATCTGAGAATTACCATCTTTAGTATACTTTAAACAAAAATTACTAGTTTTTTTTAAGTACTTAAGAACCCTTTTTGCATAAGCCCAGTGTTCTTTATTGTAACAATTATTAAACTGGCTTAAATAATTAACTGAAAAAACTATATCTGGTCTTGTAAGAACAGCTAGGTACATCATACTACCTATCAATTGTTGGTATGGTAGATTCTGATCACAGTAACTACTTTTATCAATATTTAATCTAGACTCAATTGGTGTGTCAGCTAGTTTACAATCACTAACACAGAATTTTTGTATTAATTCAGAAATATAATCTTCTTGATTAATAGTTATTATACTTTTTTCTTTACTATATTTAACTTGCATTCCTAAGCACTGTTTAATACAGCCTAAGTCTCTTATTTTGAATTTAGATGACAAACCTTCTTTTAACTTATTAGTTTCACTTTGACAGTTTGAAAAAATAAAGAAATCGTCGACGTACAACAATATTATAGTTTTAGAATCACCATTCATTTTGGTAAACATGCAAGGCTCCAACAGAGATTTCTTATGACATAATACATGTAACAATTCATCTACTCTAAAATACCAGGCTCTGGAAGATTGCTTCAAGCCATAAATTGCACGTTTCAGTTTAAGAACATTACTATCATCATTACATTCTAATCCAATAGGTTTATTCATATAGATAGTTTCAGATAAATATCCATTTAGAAAAGCTGTACTTACATCTAAATGACAGATTTCAAAATTTAATTTAACAGATAATGCAAACATTAATCTCAATGTAGAATGTCTTAATACTGGTGAAAATGTTTCATCAAAATCAATACCTGGTTTTTGAGAAAAACCTTTGGCTACCAGTCTAGCTCGATAGCGAATACTATTATCAACATTAATTTTCCTTTTAAAAACCCATTTACATTGAACTACAGTACCTTGTTTGGGGCGTTGTACTAACTCCCAGGCATTATTCTCTTCAAAAGACTGAAGCTCATCATCCATAGCTTGCTTCCACTGCAAACTCTCAGGTCCACTTAACACTTCCTCAACAGTAAGTTCTGAACACTGGTCACTATAGTTAAGATTGTCACTTACTACACATGCATTACTGAAACCATACCTATCAGGTTTCTTTCGGACACGCTTCGGGTGTTTTGACGGTGTAGCAACATCAGTTTTCCCGTCATCTGGAGCATCATCTGCCTGCACGGTGGCTATGTTTTTACTACTGCCTTCTTCATAATAATCACCATTCGATGCTTCTTTCTCCACCTGCTCTTCCACCTTTACTTGGTTTACTGTTTCTTGCACTTGTTTATCATCTGTGACTCCCACTGATTCTGTACTTTCTTCATTTTTTAGTTTATTATCCAATGAATTCTGACTAATTTCTATATCAACAACATCACTTTCGATTTTTTTTTCAATTATTATGACATCTCTACTTGTTGATATCAAATTCTTCTTGGGATTATATACTCTATACCCCTTTACATTATCTGGATATCCTACTAAAATGCACTCATATGCTTTTTTATCTAATTTTAATCTCTTTTCTTTTGGTATATGTACCATAACTTTACTTCCAAATATTCTCAAGTTGCTGACATCAGGTTTATTACCAGTCCAAAGCTCAAACGGTGTCATGTTGTTAGTTCCCGATACAACTGATCTATTTCTCAGATAAACTGCTGTGTTTACAGCTTCTGCCCAAAGTTTCTTGGTAAGATCTGTATCATACAACATGCACTTAGCTTTCTCCACTATTGTTCAGTTGAGTCTTTCACAAAGCCCATTTTGTTGCGGTGTATACGGATTTGTTTTCTGATGAATTATACCTGCGTCCTGTAAATATTTATCAAACTCTTTACTGCAAAATTCCAATCCGTTATCAGTCCTCAACACCTTTATTTGCTTTCCAAGTTGATTCTCTACTAATGACATAAATCTTGAAACATTTTATCGCTTCATCTTTCGTTTTTAAGAAATATATATAACGGCGGTGGGACCGCGGAATTGTTTTTAGAAATCGTGATGTCAGTCTCACTGACATCGCGATCAACCTCATCACTACTCATTACGTATGAAAGGAAACACTCGGATAACTCGGCTAAGCAATATATTTAATTACACTACACAGAATGATAGCAAAGCCCTTGGGTAGGTATCTAATTAATTTCTTTAGCAAATTCACAAATGTTGCAAACCTTAAACATTAATTAAAAACACAGATAAAATTGTGGCGACATACATACATATTATAATATATATTTATGTATACATATAGACACACACTATTTACGTCACATATTATACTTTGTATTTACATATGGAAATTATACTTATTATTTACATGTTTACATATCCTATTATTATTTATTTATTAATATTTCATTGGTAATCAATACATTTCCTATAAATAAATAGTTAATGTTTTGTGTCGGAACTCGGGCCGTTGTGTAGCAAGTGGACAACCACATTTACCAGAAACATCGACGCACGCGCCGCGCTCCCATCGCCGGCCGCGCGGCCACGCCAGTCTTGACTAGCTCTCGACGCGAAGCGCACGCCACTCGGCCGCTTACCGCTCTGCTTTTGCTTATTGTTATTATTGATTCGTTTCGCTATATTATCTATTCCTAAACGCTTACTGCAGTAATATAACTCTTGTGCTTTCGTTTCTACTGTGTTTTGTTCGAACTGTCTTTCTATCTGTGTTACTATATAAACAAAACTTTATAATCCTTACTTCCGTGACATTCGTGTGCTATATTATAAACTCATACACATGCTAATGAGGGTTTCATTCTATCACCCCGACGTGCACTCCTAAGGAAGTACAGGAAGAAAGAAGGTAGGATTTACCCATATTTATCTACAGTGGTGACCCCGCATAAGTAACCGCAAGATTTAAAAGATCGCAGATATTAGATAAGGAATAATATATCGAACAAAAATGTCGGATGATTCACAGTCCCCTACTCGCAAGTCATCGGCCGAACGTTCCGGAGCGCGCTTTTCCACTGACGCATCGGACGTGTCGAAAGAAATTTGCAGAGTTGCTGTTCGCATACCACCTTTTTGGCCTGATGAGCCTGAAATATGGTTCGCACAAGTGGAGGGGCAGTTTGCTATAGCGAATATTACAATGGATGCAACAAAATTTAATTATGTCATAGGACAGCTGGAGCCGCAGTACGCTAAGGAGGTAAAAGATATCATAGTTAGACCACCAACTAATGATAAGTATCAGAAGCTCAAAAGCGAACTAATCAAGCGCCTTAGTTCTTCTAACGAAAAAAAAGTTAACCAACTCTTAATACACGAAGAGCTTGGCGATCGCAAGCCTTCGCAATTTTTGAGACACTTGCAGAGTTTGGCAGGAAATAATGTGCCCGAAGACTTCATCAAAACCATCTGGACCAATCGTCTACCGGAAAATATTCAGACGGTCATAGCGGCGCAGTCATCAGTGTCGCTCGAGGTTTTAGCTGACATAGCTGACAGGATCAAGGATATTACAACACCCGTAGCACAAGTTGCTTCAACCAGTGCTAACCCTCAAGTGTTAGAGATGTTGACACGAGAGTTGATTGAATTACGGAAGCAGGTAAACGCGCTCGCAATTGGCAACCGCCAATCTCGCTCCAAGGAGAGAGGATCGAGGCACACCCGTTCTTCATCCAAACGATCCGACTCTAATTACAGAAAATTCCCGGTGTGCTGGTACCATTACAAGTTTGGCAGCAAAGCAAAGGCATGTGTTCGCCCTTGCGATTATAAGGCGGAAAACTCGACGGGCTGTCGCTAATGGCGACCGACGACTGCCCTAGCTCTGGTCGCCTGTTCGTCACTGACAGGAGAACTAAAACACGGTTCCTGGTCGATACCGGAAGCGACCTTTGCGTATTTCCTCGAGCACTTCTTCGTGAACGCCGCATTAGCACCAAGTACCAACTCTTCGCGGCAAACGGGACGCCTATTCAAACCTACGGTTTTGTGTATCAAAATTTAAATTTAGGACTTCGTAGAGACTTTGAGTGGAATTTTGTAGTTGCCGATGTAACTAAGCCAATTATAGGAGTAGACTTTCTTTCTTTTTATAATTTAATAGTAGATGTTCGCAATCAGCGACTTACAGACAATGTAACTACCTGTTCTACTGTAGCTTCATCAGTCTCTAGCTCTGAAAATATTTATTCTGTGAAAGTCATGACTGGCGATACTAAGTATCATAAATTGCTAGATGAGTTTCCTGAGATCACTAAGCCACCTGGTACACACCGTGTCATTGCTCATAACACCGTTCATTATATACGCACCATACAAGGCCCCCCGATTACATGTACTCCCCGCCGTTTAGCTCCAGACAAATTAAAAACTGCTAAGCAGGAATTCGAGGCAATGTTAGCCAATGGGACAGCCCGACCTTCAGAAAGCCCCTGGGCATCCCCGTTACACCTGGCCCCGAAAAAAGATAATGGCTGGCGACCCTGTGGGGACTACAGGAGACTCAATGCCCGTACTATACCTGATAGCTACCCTATTAGGCATATACAGGACTTCGCTCACAGCATTTCCGGATGCACAGTATTTTCAAAAATTGACCTGGTAAAGGCCTACAACCAGATACCAGTAAATCCGGACGATATACTCAAAACCGCGATCACTACACCGTTTGGAATGTTTGAATTTCCGTATATGACATTTGGTCTTAGAAACGCGGCTCAAACATTCCAACGGTTTGTAGATGAAATGACACGCGGCTTTGATTTCTGTTATGCGTATCTTGACGATTTTTTGGTCTATAGTAGGGATGAAACGCTCCACATGGAACACCTGAAGCTGTTATTCACCAGAATGAAGGCTTATGGTATGGTGATTAACACCGCAAAATGTGTCTTTGGTGCTAAAGAAGTAACTTTTCTAGGTTACAGTATTTCAGAGAAAGGAACGAGGCCACTGCCCGAGAAGGTTCAAGTCATTCGGGATTTCCCAGTCCCTAAAAATATTCGGGAGCTTAGAAGGTTTTTGGGCATGATTAATTTTTATAGACGTTTTGTGCCCGAAGCCGCTCGTTTTCAAGCTCCACTTAATGCCCTGCTGGTAGGTGCAGTGAAAGGATCAACTCCGATTAACCTGACAGGAGATGCTCTTACTGCCCTAGAACAGTGCAAAGAGAGTCTGTCAAATGCAGCCCTTTTGGCCCATCCTGATTGCCAGGCCAGAATGGGACTGGTTACAGACGCATCTGACATAGCTATTGGTGCTGTGTTACAGCAACACAAAGATGGACACTGGCAGCCACTTGCATTTTTCTCTCGGAAATTGAACACCGCGCAGCGAAAATATTCTCCGTACGACAGAGAGTTGCTGGCAATCTATGAGGCGGTGAAGCATTACCGACATATGCTTGAAGCAAGAAGTTTCACTATCTATACTGACCACAAACCGATTAGTTTTGCTTTCCATGAAAGGAAAAATAACTGTTCGCCACGGCAGTATAGATATCTGGACTTTATATCACAGTTCACTTCCGATATCAGACACATCTCCGGTAAGGATAATGTTGTCGCCGATACACTATCGCGGATAGAGGAACTGCAGGCCCCAGTAGACCATGAAACCATCGCTAAGGCTCAAGCATCAGACGATGAGTTGTCAAGTTTCCTGAACTCCACTTCATCCCTGAGGCTAGAAAAACTTAAAGTCCCTGGTAGTGATGTAACTGTCTATTGTGACGTCAGTACATCAACTCCTAGGCCATTCATACCTCATGCATTACGAAAGCAAATTTTCGATAGCCTCCACTCGTTAAGCCACCCTGGCGCAAGCGCTTCCGCTAAATTAGTTGCGGAACGGTTCGTTTGGCCAGGGGTTAAAAAAGACTGCAGGGAGTGGTCTAGATCTTGTGTAGCATGCCAAAGAGCAAAAGTTAATCGGCATGTATCGGCACCTTTAGGTACCTACAAACTGCCACGCTCTAGATTCAGGCATATTCACATAGATCTGATAGGACCCCTTCCCATTTCACAAGGTTATCGATACTGTTTAACGGCCATTGATCGATTCACCCGATGGCCAGAGGCAATACCGATAACTGACATCACTGCCGAAACTGTTGGCAAAGCCTTGCTTCATGGCTGGATATCCAGGTTCGGTAGCCCGACCGATATTGTAACAGACCGTGGACGCCAATTTGAGTCTACCCTGTTTAAATACCTGGCTAAAATTGTCGGATTCCGTCATAGCCGAACAACAGCGTACCATCCAGCCAGTAACGGTCTCGTGGAACGTTTCCACCGGCAATTGAAGGCGTCAATTGTATGCCATGCAAACGAAAACTGGACTGAAGCCCTGCCTTTAGTCTTGCTTGGCATACGCAGCGCATTCAAGGACGATCTGCAGTCATCCGCAGCAGAATTGGTATATGGTGAGCCACTGAGGCTGCCTGGCGAATTTTTCGAGCACAATTCAAGTGGCACTACCGACGTGACAGATTTTACGGCACGTCTACGCACTATAGCTCAAAAACTCCAGCCAGTACCAACATCTCGCCACAGTAAAAATAAAATCTTTGTTTACAAAGACCTGAGCACATGCAATTTTGCATTTCTTAGAGAAGATGCGTCGCATGGTTCCCTAACTCCGGCATACACTGGTCCTCATAAAATTGTTGAACGAAGCACCAAGGTGTTCAAATTGTTAATTAGAGGCAAAGAAGTGACAGTCACTATTGATCGCCTTAAACCAGCATACATATTAGCCGATAAAGAAAATCAAAATAATGTCCCCGTACTGCCTAACCCAAGCAGCGTAAATCTGCCTACTTCAAATGGGTCACGGGACACCCCCTACACGACCCGCTCTGGTCGGGTGGTAAGATTTCCTGACTATTATCGCCCTTAACCAGGTCTCTGGGGGGGAGTGATGTGGCGACATACATACATATTATAATATATATTTATGTATACATATAGACACACACTATTTACGTCACATATTATACTTTGTATTTACATATGGAAATTATACTTATTATTTACATGTTTACATATCCTATTATTATTTATTTATTAATATTTCATTGGTAATCAATACATTTCCTATAAATAAATAGTTAATGTTTTGTGTCGGAACTCGGGCCGTTGTGTAGCAAGTGGACAACCACATTTACCAGAAACATCGACGCACGCGCCGCGCTCCCATCGCCGGCCGCGCGGCCACGCCAGTCTTGACTAGCTCTCGACGCGAAGCGCACGCCACTCGGCCGCTTACCGCTCTGCTTTTGCTTATTGTTATTATTGATTCGTTTCGCTATATTATCTATTCCTAAACGCTTACTGCAGTAATATAACTCTTGTGCTTTCGTTTCTACTGTGTTTTGTTCGAACTGTCTTTCTATCTGTGTTACTATATAAACAAAACTTTATAATCCTTACTTCCGTGACATTCGTGTGCTATATTATAAACTCATACACATGCTAATGAGGGTTTCATTCTATCACCCCGACGTGCACTCCTAAGGAAGTACAGGAAGAAAGAAGGTAGGATTTACCCATATTTATCTACAAAATAATAGTAGTAATTAAACAAACAATAATGTGCCACTTAACTTAGTTCTGATGCTGGAATGTGTACTCTGGCCGACGACTCGAGCAGAAAGAGGATTAAAAGGACTCCTCTAAGGGTTTATATACTCGTTCGAGTTGTCCACCATTCTTTAGTTCTGACCACAGAGTACATTATATAGTGGTTCTGACGAATACCGCACGACCCGTGGCGCCACCTTGCGGTCATCTTACCAATACTTCCCGGAAATAAACGGTATTCGTCAAAACTTCACAACCTAACAAGAGGCCTTACATTAATTATTATACCTTGATAAATAGTAAATTAAATAATGACAATTGTTACAGTTTGATATGGTTTTTATAAGTTTATCGTTTCTGAAAAAGGATAAGCATTGAAATCAACTTTAAGTACTTGTTAAAACTTCACAAAACAACTAGAGGTCTCACATTACCTATTATACCTTGATAAATAGTAAATTAAATAATGACAATTGTTACAATTTTACACGGTTATTATAAGCTTATCGTTTCTAAAAAAGGATAAGCTTAAAATAAACCGGATGCTTACAATATCAGATAACAGTCTTAATTGTTAACATAATTTGTTATTAAAAATAGTATTTGGCCTCTAAATTTCTAGTTTAAATCGTAGTCATTATTACAATATTTGTTTATATTTAAAGGATAGCTTTGCAACAAACTTAAATTACATCAGTAACTAAAAATCACCGGAAATGTCTTTATAATTATTTTAACAATTTCTCAGATTTTCTAGTCAATCTAGGAACTAATATATTACAAAGCACAGATTAACACAAAGCAATATTAACTAGCACAGATTATAACTTACGAATATTATTAATAAATAATAAATAAATAAATAAATAATTTATTAAAAACACAGCCATACAAATTACTTAAGAAATCTTAATAACTAATTAATAAGGCAATTTAGAAACAGTCAACATTGTCTACTGTCTCTCAAACTAAGTAAAAAACCTGTATCTTGAGAGACAGTGTTTTGCTATTTCAAAGCACAACCCGTGTACGACAGTTTAGATATTAACAGTATGTACCTATATTGCGTAATTACAATTTCCCTACATTTACAAAACAAGCATTATGTGTTTTGGCGTTTGTGGTGTATTGGGGGTGAGTTGTGTGAGAGAGGGATGAGTGAAAGGTGTGTGTGTATGTGTGTGGCGTGTGATTAGGGTGAGTATGTGATAAACTGATCAGATGATGAAACATTAGGTCAAGAGTTCCTCCGTATCAATGTAGTCCAAACCTAACAGCCACTTTTTTAGTTTGTTCCTACATTCATGTCTACTCATTCTATGAATGTTTAATTCTTTATTAATTTTGTTGTATAATCTGGAGCTTATAAAATAATATTGGTTATGTGCAAACGTAGTGCTATGCGGTTCAGCTAGGAACACAATATCAGCGCGACGCTTGCTTTGAACGATAAGTGGAGTTCGATGCTTTCTCAACACAGTATGGAGTACAAAAAGTTGCCGGACTGTCAGCACTGCACTCTCTGCATAGAGCTGTTTAGTTGGGTATCTGAACGGCCTGAAAAAGATAACCTTCAAGACGGCCCTTTGGGCTCTTTCGAGCTTAAGGAGAGAGGTCTTATTAGCTCCACCCCAACAGACTATGCAGTACGAAAGCAGTGACTGGCTTAAGGCAAAGTATACTAGCTTCAAGGTATCTATGTCGGCTGAGTGTCTCAAGTTTTTAAAGATAGAGATAAGCTTTCTCTGTCGATTAACCAAATTGCCTATGTGTGAATGCCATTTTAGGTACCTGTCGACTTCGATGCCCAGATAACGTATACTGGAAGCTACACAAAGAGGGGGACAAGAACAAGGCGTACCAGTATTTGCACATGAATGAACTCTAATGACAACAGAGTTCTTTGGTTGTGTTCTATTAGAGATAGAAAAGGGAATGACTTTAGTTTTCCCCGTATTTAATGTCAGTAAGTTTCTTGATAGCCAATCGGTGACAACGTTAAGATTTATTTCCGCAAACTGAGTTACTTCATTCCAGTCATTCCCGTGGACCAACAAGACGGTATCATCAGCATAAGTAAAGATCGAGCAATTTCTTAGGGAAAGGCGACACAACTCGTTAATATAAAGAAGAAACAACGTCGGGCCAAGAATACTTCCTTGCGGGACACCGAACTCTATTTTAGCCTCCTTACTGATGATATTATTTATCTTAACACATTGGAAGCGATTGTGAAGGTAGTCCTTAAAAAGATTTAGTGCATGACCGCGAATTCCCACATTAAAAAGCTTCGTTAAAAGTATAGGGACAGAGACTGTGTCAAATGCTTTCGACAGGTCCAAGAATAAGATAAGATAAGATAAGATAAGTCTTTATTTGCATTAAACATGGTAGGTATAATGGTGTTACAAATATAATGTCCACATGTTCAGCTAATATACCTAAGCATTTCTTTCTACAGTTTAAGTTTTTGGTCACAGCATCTGAAAAGGCAGTTACGGCATCCTCGGTTGACATACCTGCCCGGAAACCATATTGGTTGCCTGCAATTATATTGTTTGCATTTAAATAATTAATGAGGCGGCTATTTATAATCTTCTCTACAATCTTAGACATCGAAGGCAGCACGGAAATAGGTCTGTAGTTATTAACACAGTCTCTGTCCCCACCCTTGTGGATTGGGTGAACTATGGCTTTTTTAAAAGCATTCGGGAAAACTCCGGTTGTGATGGAGAGATTGCAAATATGTGTAATCAGTGGGATCAAAAACTGACGAGACAGTTTAAGTATCCTGCTAGATATAGAATCGATACCAACCGCACAATCACTACGAAGATTCATAATAATTGATTCTATTTCCGCTTCATCAGTCTCATAGAGGGCAAAAGAATGAGGAAAGCTTCTAGTGGAAACATATTTGAAGGAATCCACCTCTGTGGGAGGCTTAATTTTTCTAGCTAGGTTCCTACCAACATTAATAAAAAAGTCGTTAACCAAGTTTACATCATTTCCAAGCAACTCACAAGGGGGTTCATGAGGTTTTTTCGTGTAGGTAATATTTTTAATTACGTCCCAAGTTGCTTTTGTGTTGTTCTTTGCTTTGGAGAATTGTTGTTTTTCATAATTACGCTTGAGCTTACGCAGGAGGGCGTTACAAAAATTACGGTACCTCTGATATGTAACCCTCAGTACGTGGTTTTCTGGCTGGTTTTTGAGTTTCTTGTGCATATTGTCCCTATTTCTCATACAACGGATAAGACCACTAGTAATCCATGGCTTAATGCTACGAAATCTCCTTGCGACTTTATTCCTTCGCGTATGTTTGTCTATTATTCGTGACAGTGTTGAAGTGAGGAGGTTTGTCGCTTCATTGGCGTCGTTTGAGAATAGAACTTCAGTAAAATCTTCAGTTCCAATATCATCAACAATGGACGTGTAGTCAATTACTGTTCTTATAAGAACTGGCTTTTGTTTGAGTTTGCCTAGTTTTATACTAACCAGTCCTGGTAAATGATCAGTTATCTGAGACTCTATGACAAGTGTAGTGGCTATTTGTTTAGTTTTTAACAGGATATGGTCCAAACACTTTTTATCTCGAGTTGGTTAGAGATGAGCTGGCAGCAAACCATGAGATGCAGTAAAATTCAAGTATTCTTGGGAATGGCGATCCCTATTATTGACCTTTATATCAATGTTCATGTCACCTATCACTACCACTTCATCAAACTTTGCCAGAGAGGAGAGGACGATATCTAAACTGTTTAGAAATCTATTTATCTGAGGGTAAGAGGGAGATCTGAACAAGGCAACAATTGCTATATCGTCATCTAACTCGCATACTAAGCAGTTAGACTCGAGAAAGTCAGGTTCACTAAAACGACAGTTAAGGTTTGTTTTTGTGTAAATCACAATACCGTCATTCTGGTTTTCAAAGTTGGCCGATTGGTATGATCGATAGCCTTGTAAAGTGGGGACTGTCGCAGTCTTACTTAGCCAACATTATTTATGCTACGGATATTAAGATGAAGAATTTTTACGTCTTTATTAGTATTTTTAATTATTTCCATACATTCTGCTGCAGGGACTTTAAACGATTTAGAGACCTGGTACGAATCGAGATCAGACATAATATTATTGAGCATATCAACCATTTTTATTTGAAAAAGTATATAAAAGTACTGTTAAAACGGGACCGTAAAGTCTGGTGTCATAGCCTGCACCAGTCAGAGATAATGTTCTGATGGATAATTTAATAGACTTTGTTTCTATCAATTGGTCAGAGGACGTGAAAGTGTATGTGAGGATTTGGTAGTATTGCGGTAATGTATATAAGTAGAGTGAGTGAGTGCTGTGAAACGTGTCAGTTACATTTTTAGTTTTAAAATACATAATAACAAAAACCAGGTACAAAAAATTAATAATTAAAAAATAATAAATGAGTATGAAAAAATTACAATGACAAAAAGCATGAGTGCTATGTTTCTTTTCTAGTCAGGTTGCTTTATTAGATATCTTGGCGAGATCCGATTCCGAGTTTATACGTATAGCGGTTTCACCTTCCTTTTTCCGAATCAATATTCTTCCATATGAAATCCAGCAATACGAGTATTCGTAAGTTTTCGCGTGCTCTCGTGCTAGATAGAACAGGCGCCGCTTTTTAGCGGTTAAACTTTCAGACATATATATTTGCTTGGGCAGGCCCTCTAGTTGTAGATCACTAGATGAAAGCTTGTTATCACTTTTGTTCTTATTATACTCTCTGTAAGCTTGTAGTAATTTCTCCTTCGCAATAACTGTTGTCAAGTCAACCACTACGGTGCCAGCACTGGACTCAGTTTTTGTTTTCAATCGAAAAATGTCGCGAATTTCTGACTTTTGTAGCTCGACATTCAGAATCTTGCCAGTATTTATAAAAGTCTCACAAAGAGTGTTCTTATTTTCGTCCCTGCTAATAGGCAAGTTTCGTAATTCTATACTAGTTGACTTATTTGTCGTCTCTAAACTTTCAATCTTTTCTTCTAGGATCTGTATGTACGCCAATTTTTCCTTATTTGCAGACTCGAGACTTCCCATTTTTTGTAGTAATTCGTCATATTTTTCCGAAACATAATCTACGGATTTGCGTATCTCACTGTTTTGTGTTTTGATTTCATTCACTGAGATTAGCAGGGCGTCATACTTTTTGTCCTGGTTACTCATCAGCTCCCCAAGCTTTTGCTCTTGTTTTTCAGAGAAATCTAATAACATTTTCTTGATTTCAGCCATGAACTGATCTGTATCCTCGCCCTGTTGGCATTTTCGCTTAATTCTTTGTGTAACATTGGAAGCAAAATGGGTCGTGGGCGACTTTGTATCGGACTCAGAGTCATAAGACATCTCCGGCATCGCCGCCGGCTTGCTAGGAGGAGATCTTCTAAGCGGCATTTTAGTTGTAAAATACAAAATATATGAAAAAAAGCGATAATTTTCAAGTAATATGCAATTAGAAACGGTGATTAAGTTCTGTCTTTTGTATAAAAACAGAAATAAAATGCCAAAAAGTACAATTTGTGATACACAGGATCGAACCGACACGTTGTCGTGCACGCATGAAAGCAGTACTCGTAACCGCTAGGTCAAACCGGCACATAGGTGAGAAGTCGTAATTTTGTTTCTTTATCTGGAGGTGTGAATGGTCAGTGACGCGTTGAGTGACCTTTCAATGCTTGTTCAATGTCACGGAGCACAATGACGGGCACTTTTAAATGTAAATTTTAAACAACATTTCGAGATTGCACTTCGCACACTTTATGTCACTCGCGGTTTCCTATACAGATTTGTTGGTGAGAGGTTTTTACACACGTTAGTTTAAGGTGGAAGTTGTGTTATGCAGATTTTACACAGTGTTTTGATTTAAATAGCACAGACGGGGTACAACACGTCGGACTCACACGGGCCCGTGATGTATCAATGATGTCTTAAATCTATTTGTTTTGATTAGCGTAATGATTGAATTATGTCGTTGCGCCGACACGGCCATACTGATAGGCAGTGCGCGCTCTGCACTAGCCTGTACCTGAAACGATGAGATTTATTTTGAGATAGGCATCTGAAAGTAACGCCTAACGTTATAGAACGTGATATGTATCGATATATCACGTTACGTTACGCTATAGTTCGATTTTAAATATGCAAACCAACAATAGCTTATGGATTGAACATTTGGTCAGCGACCAGTTATTGATATTAGTTATTAAGTAACACTGCTCTGGGCGGTCTTGAACGCCGTGGTACAGTGACTTATGGGTTGGTATGTTATTAAGTAACAATGTGCTCTGGGCGGTCTTGAACGCCGTGGTACACAGTGACTTATGGGTTGGTATGTTATCAAGTAACACTGTGCTCTGGGCGGTCTTGAACGCCGTGGTACACAGTGACTTATGGGTTGGTATGTTATTAAGTAAGCCTGTGCTCTGGGCGGTCTCGAACGCCGTGGTACACAGTAATTTTCATAGGTAGGTAAACTTATTTTTAATACGTCATTGTACTTCTCACTAAGCTAACAACTTATTATTTTACTATGGGGTGTTATGTACTGTGCTCTGGGCGGTCTTGTACGCCGTGGTACACAGAGGACAAAGGAATCATAGGAAGGTCGATGCTGTGCTCTAAGTCTTAGTAGACCGTGGTACACAGGGGCTCTGAAAATTACACGTATGCAAATGGTAAGTATTGTTGCCCTCATCCACAACTGTAAGGAGGGTTTAAGTATGAATATAAGATTAAGAACTGTAGAAAATTAAGCGATTGCTCACCTACAGTGGTGGAGCTATTTGGCTCTTAGTTGTGGTGGTCTCGTGAGGTGGAAGGCAGCGGTTCAGCGGCTGCGACGACTTCTGCAGATGGCTGCTCTGGGGAGATGCCTTCAGATCCCGCCGACACGGTTGATTGTTGCCCCGGTGTTGGTGCTGCGCGTAGTTGGTCATGGGCAACTTTTCGTGGTCGTCCTCGGCCCACTACCTTCTTCACCAGATAGCGATCATTGTCCAACACCCTGCACACTTCATACGGTTCGCTAAATTTAAGGTCTAAGCAAGTTTGGTTGCGGGGATTATTTTTTATTAACACGTAGTCGCCCCTCTGAAAATGACGGATACGAGCCTTATTTCTGTCAAACCGCTGCTTTTCTTTTTCGCCGGCTGTGAGCATTTTTTGGTTCACAAGTAGTTCTAATTGATCCATGTCAAGAGATTCTTCATCGATATTAACTAAATTGGCAAGTTCTGGGGGCACGCAGTGTTTCCGTCGAGTGAGGAGAGTAAGTGGCGCCACTCCAGTAGTCTTATGTGGCGTGCAATTAAGTGCTAGCTGCAAACTGTCAAGTGCGGTATGCCAATTTTCAGTCTCGTAATTATTTATCATTACCAAGGCGTTTTTGAGTGTACCTACTACTCGCTCAACTTGACCATTGGCTCGGCTGACTCCTGGTGATATGGCATGTATGTTAATGCCTATTTGATCACAATAAATTTTGAACTCACCCAGGAATTCTCGACCGCCGTCAACAATAATCTGGCCTGGCGCTCCAAATAGATGTACGGTGCGTCTTAAGGCTGCAAGTGTGCTCTGTGGATTTTTATTAGTAGCGTAATGAAGTAATACATATTTACTGAAGGCGTCGACAGTCACTATGACGTATTCGTGATTGTTTGTCGTACCCAGTTTTCCAGTGATATCCATATGTATAACATGGAATGCAGTAGTAGGTTTCTGTATAGGGTGAAGTTGCGCCTGCACAGCACCCGATACTCCCTTAGATGTTCTACATATGACACAATTATCCACGAATGTTCGGATACAAGAACTCATTTTATCAAACCAATAGGAGTGCTTTACTTTTTGTAGAGTTTTCTCCCAGCCAGGGTGTTTTAAGGCAGTGTGGTATGTATTAATCAGGCTCCATTGAAACGCTTTTGGAACTACTATCACCTTTTGCTGACCCAGAATAATGTCAGAGCATATCTTCATAAGGGTGTCATTCTCCAAAAGATAGTCATCCACCTGCTCGCTGAACGCGAAAAGGTTCGAAATATAATTAATGAGTTAATTGAACATAACATCATTCGAGAAAGTAAATCGCCGTATTCCAGTCCTATTATTCTTGTTAAAAAAAAAAAGGGGAAGATAGGTTATGTGTGGACTACCGTGAATTAAATTCCAATACTTTAAGAGACCGCCCAGACCGCTGGCGACCGCAGAACCGCAGGATCAGTCCCGCGTCGGGACGGCTCGCGCTGGGCGCGTAGGCACATCGACAGGGAATTTCTCGAGGAGGCTGCTATTGTCCAGGCCTGGAGCCGGGAGTCGGCAACGAACGGACCCGATGACGTCGAACGGGAGGCGCTGTGGTTCCGCGGGGCGATGACGCAAATTTGCGATGCGTCCATGCCCCGGGTCCACGCACAATGTGCAAGGCGCCAGGTGTACTGGTGGACCGCCGAAATCGCGCAGCTACGCATAGCGTGCGTGGCGGCTAGGCGCCAGTACACCCACTACCGGAGGACACGTCGTCGGGTACCCGACGAAGAAGCCGCGCGGTATGAGGGGTACCGCGCGGCAAAGCAGGCTCTGTGGCTGGCCATCGGCGAGTCGAGGACGCGATCCAGGGAGAGGATGTTGGAGACTCTGGACGGGGATCCGTGGGGGCGCCCGTATAAAGCGGTTCGAGGGCAACTTCGAGCCGCGGCGCCCCCACTTACGGAGAGTCTCCAACCCGAGCTGCTGGAGGAGGTAGTTGCGGCCCTCTTCCCGGCTAGAGCGGAACACACTCCGCCGCCGATGGCTTTGCCCACGGCCGCAGAGCTTGCAGAGGAGGAGGACGCCATCAGCGTCCCAGAGGTGACACAGGAGGAGATGAGGGCGGCCGTGAGGCGGCTCCGGGCCAAGAAAGTGGCTCCGGGGCCCGACGGTATTCACGGCCTAGCTTTGGCCCTCGCCCTCAAGGAGCTAGAGCCCCAGCTGAGAGGACTCTACACAGCTTGCCTCGAGCAGGGTCAGTTTCCCACATTGTGGAAGACTGGTCGTCTGGTCCTGCTCAGGAAGGCGGGGCGCCCGGCGGACTCGCCGTCCGCGTACCGGCCCATAGTGTTGCTCGACGAGGTGGGCAAGCTGTTCGAGCGTATACTCGCAGCCCGCCTCGTCCGCCACTTGTGCGGAGAGGGGCCGGACCTGGCCGAGAGCCAGTACGGCTTTCGGCATGGGCGCTCTACCATCCACGCTGTGTCGAGGGTGAGAGTCCTGGCGGAGGAAACCGTGTCCCGGGGCGGGGTGGTGGTGGCGGTGTCTTTAGACATCTCCAACGCTTTCAACACCCTGCCCTGGAGCTGTAGAGCTTAGAGAGGCACTGCGGTATCATCGCGTGCCTCTCTACCTCCGCCGCATCGTTGGGGCTTACTTAGCCGGGAGGTGTGTCACCTACGTGGGACGCGATGGCGGAAACCAGCGCCAGGTGTCGTGCGGTGTTCCACAGGGTTCGGTCGTGGGTCCGCTCCTGTGGAACATCGGGTACGACTGGGTGCTAAGGGGCGAACTCCCGCCGGGCGCGGACCTGACGTGTTACGCGGACGACACGCTGGTCACGGCCCGGGGGAGTTCGCACAGGGAGGCAGCGTTGCTCGCGACGGCGGCGGTCTCACTGACGGTGAGCCGCATACGGCGCCTCGGCCTGGAGGTGGCCCTCAACAAGTCGGAGGCCATGGTGTTTCATGGTCCCCGACGGGCGCCGCCGGCCGGATCACACATCGTGGTCGGGGGGGTCCGGATCGCTGTCGAGCCCACCATGAAATATCTGGGATTGGTGCTCGACAGCCGTTGGGACTTCGGACCCCACTTCCGGCGGCTGGCGCCCAAGTAGTTGGGCGCGGCCGGGGCGCTGGCAACGCTGCTTCCCAATCTGGGGGGCCCGAGCGCCGCCTGTAGGCGGCTCTACATGGGGATCGTGCGATCCATGGCGCTCTACGGAGCGCCGATCTGGGCGTCTGACCTGACGGCCGGTAGCATAGCTGTTCTGCGGAAGCCGCAGCGGGCTATGGCCGTCAGAGTCATTCGGGGGTATCGCACGATCTCCTACGAGGCGGGTTGTGCACTGGCCGGGTCCCCGCCCTGGGACCTGGAGGCGAAGGTGCTCGCGTCACTCTATCGGTGGCGTGAGGACGCGAGGTCGCGGGGCGAGCGACCGATGCAGCGAGAGATCGAGCTGCGTCGGTCGCAGCTCCGCGAGGTCCTGGTGGCTGAGTGGCGGGACAGGCTTTTGCGCCCTTCCGCCGGTCTCGCTACCGTCGGGGCGATCCGACCAGTGCTCGACGAATGGTTCGGGAGGAGGCACGGCTCCCTGACGTTTCGGGCGACGCAGGTGCTTTCGGGGCATGGTTGCTTCGGGAAGTACCTGTGTCGCATAAACAGGGAGCCAGACGCACGGTGTCACCACTGCGTCGACTGCCGGGAGGACACGGCGTGGCATACGCTGGCAGAGTGTGCTGCTTGGGAGGAGCCACGTCGTGCCCTCATCTCAGAAGTAGGCAGTGACCTGTCGCTGCCGGCCGTAGTTAATTCGATGGTCGGCAGCGTTGAGTCCTGGGACGCGGTGGTTTCCTTCTGCGAGACAGTCGTCTCCCAGAAGGAGGCTGCGGAAAGGTTGAGGGAGGTGGAGACAGCCCTTCCGATCCGCAGCAGGCGCACCGGGCGTCGGCGGAGGGCGGACAACGCCCTCTTCCAGCCCCCCTAAATGGGTCCAGGGGCGACGGAATCGGGGACGTCCGCCGCCCCCCATACATCAGGACCCGAGGTGGCGGCGCGTAGTGTTCCACGCGCGCCCCTCTTAGCCGTTGCGGGGGGAGTCAAACACCTCACTCCCCCCGCTCGAGACAGGGCCCGCGCTAGCGGGCCAGCACCAGCCGGGGTTGCGGAAGAATAGCGCGTTCCCGCGACCCCGGCGCAGGTGAGTGATGGAACACCGGGGTGGTTTTTAGTCGGTAAGAGTCCGACAGACCCCCCCGCCCTCCCCGGGGCGGGGGACATCCATGAGGATTTTCCACCCCGAGATCAAAAAAAAAAAAAAAAAAGGTTAGGTTAGGTTAGGTTGATGTCGTCATGACGGTTGCCACCAAATCGGGCAACCTGAAGGGGACATACACGCGTGCCCTAAAGGAGGCGGTGGACGGAATCAAGGAGGCGGTGGAGGTCCTCGTTAGTCGCACGAGCTCGGAGGAGACGGCTAAGATACGGGAGGAGAACGGCCGGCTCCGATCCGAGCTAGAGGACCTCAAGCGGGAGGTTGCCGCTATGAGGATTGCCAGCCAGCGGCAGACAGCTCCCGCGGCCACCAGCCTGCCACCTGCTGCGCCGTCGTCGACCCCGACGCCCGCACCCCCACCTGCATCTGCACCTGCCCTGTCGGATTACGACTTGGAGCGTGTGGCAAGAGTGTGCATGATGCAGTGTGGGGGCATGGTGAGTGCCCGACTCGAGGAGATAGAGTCGCGCCTCCCCCCAGCGGAAAGGCTCCGACCCCCACTTGCAGCGGACAAGAGGAGGGCGGAGGAGTCCGCCAGGACGAAGCCCGCGCAGAAACCAGCAGAGGGGGCCAAAAAGCCAGCGCAGGGGCCCAAAAAGCCCACGCAGGGGCCCAGAAAGCCTGCGGGGGCTTCCGCGCCTCTGGCGACCGCGCCCCTGGCGACCGCACCTACGACGGCAACCGCGACTCCGGTGACTGCGCCACCGGCGACCGCACCACCTTCTTCCTCACCTCCCACCCAGGATACCGACGGGTGGACGACGGTGGGGAAGAAGAAAAAGAAGAAGAAGAGCGGGAAGAAGGCCAATGGAGCACCGGCCAAGACACCCAAGAAGGCGAGAAGACCGCGTAGAGTCAGGGCCCCGCGCTCCGCGGCTGTAGTTATCACGCTGCAGCCCGGAGCTGCAGAAAGGGGCGTCACCTACGCGGCGGTCCTCACAGAGGCCAAAAGCAAGGTCGCGTTCCCCGACCTCGGCACACCGTCCGGCTTCAGATTGAAGCCGGCGATTACGGGGGCGCGGTTGCTTGAGGTGTCGGGTGCCTCCAGTGGCGAAAGGGCGGACACGTTGGCCGCCAAGCTGCGAGAGGTCCTCAACCCGGAGGACGTCAAGATATCCAGGCCGATGAAGACCGCTGAGCTGCGTGTCAGCGGCCTGGATGACTCGACGAACCCGGCTGAGGTCGCGGTGGCCATCGCCCGTGCCGGTGGGTGCCAGCCCGATGACGTGCGGACGGGCGAGATCCGTGCCGACGCCGGTGGGCTCGGCACGATCTGGGTGCGGTGCCCGGTGGCGGCGGCCAATAAGGTCGCTGACGCAGGGCGTTTGTTGGTGGGGTGGGTTGCGGCAAGGGTTAGACTGCTGCAGCCTAGGGCCATGCGGTGCTACCAGTGCCTGGACGTTGGTCACGTCAGGTGCCGGTGCACCGCCGAAACGGACCGCAGCGATCTGTGCTATCGCTGCGGCCAGCCCGGCCACAAGGCGGCCCAGTGCTCTGCGGCGCCAAACTGCAGCCTCTGTACAGCTGCAGGGAGGCCCGCCGGGCACAGAGTGGGTGCCAAATCATGTGGCGCGCCCACCAACAAAAAGAACGGAAGGGGTGCCAAAGCTGTCGGGGGCTCTTTACCCCCCCCTCAGCCTGGCTGCCCTTCGGCCGACTCCCGGCCTGGGAATGGGGCGGTGGAGGGAATGGATTGCGCATAATGGCACAATACCATTTCCTCCAGGGCAACATCAACCACTGTGCCAGAGCTCAGGATCTCTTGCTCCAGAGCATGGCAGAGTGGTCGATTCACGTGGCCGTGGTCGCCGAGCCGTACTGGGTCCCGCCCAGGGATAACTGGGTGGGAGACCTTGACGGTTTGGTGGCCATCATCGGCGGGGCTCTCGTCAGCCCGTCTCGAGGGCACGGCTGGGTAGCCGCCCTCGCAGATGGCGTTGGCGTCGTTGGGGCGTATTTTTCGCCCAACAAGAGTCTCGCCGACTTCGAGAGGTTTCTTGTCGAGTTGGGTGCCGTCGTGGGCCGACTCCATCCTCGCCCGGTGCTGTTGCTCGGCGATCTCAACGCCAAATCTGCGGCGTGGGGATCCCCGGTGACCGATGCTAAGGGCGAGGCATTGGAGGAGTGGGCGGTCACGACTGGCCTGGTCGTCCTGAACCGGGGCTCGGTCCACACGTGCGTGCGGCAGCGGGGCGGATCGATAGTAGACGTGTCGTTCGCTAGCCCTGCTGTCGCGAGCCGTGTTCGCGACTGGCGTGTCGCCGTGGAGGTGGAGACGTTGTCGGATCACCGTTACATCCGTTTCGACGTCTCCGCCCAGACCGCTGGCGACCGCAGAACCGCAGGATCTGTCCCGCGTCGGGACGGCCCGCGCTGGGCGCGTAGGCACATCGACAGGGAATTTCTCGAGGAGGCTGCTATTGTCCAGGCCTGGAGCCGGGAGTCGGCAACGAACGGACCCGATGACGTCGAACGGGAGGCGCTGTGGTTCCGCGGGGCGATGACGCAAATTTGCGATGCGTCCATGCCCCGGGTCCACGCACAATGTGCAAGGCGCCAGGTGTACTGGTGGACCGCCGAAATCGCGCAGCTACGCATCGCGTGCGTGGCGGCTAGGCGCCAGTACACCCACTACCGGAGGACACGTCGTCGAGTACCCGACGAAGAAGCCGCGCGGTATGAGGTGTACCGCGCGGCAAAGCAGGCTCTGTGGCTGGCCATCGGCGAGTCGAGGACGCGATCCAGGGAGAGGATGTTGGAGACTCTGGACGGGGATCCGTGGGGGCGCCCGTATAAAGCGGTTCGAGGGCAACTTCGAGCCGCGGCGCCCCCACTTACGGAGAGTCTCCAACCCGAGCTGCTGGAGGAGGTAGTTGCGGCCCTCTTCCCGGCTAGAGCGGAACACACTCCGCCGCCGATGACTTTGCCCACGGCCGCAGAGCTTGCAGAGGAGGAGGACGCCATCAGCGTCCCAGAGGTGACACAGGAGGAGATGAGGGCGGCCGTGAGGCGGCTCCGGGCCAAGAAAGTGGCTCCGGGGCCCGACGGTATTCACGGCCTAGCTTTGGCCCTCGCCCTCAAGGAGCTAGAGCCCCAGCTGAGAGGACTCTACACGGCGTGCCTCGAGCAGGGTCAGTTTCCCACATTGTGGAAGACTGGTCGTCTGGTCCTGCTCAGGAAGGCGGGGCGCCCGGCGGACTCGCCGTCCGCGTACCGGCCCATAGTGTTGCTCGACGAGGTGGGCAAGCTGTTCGAGCGTATACTCGCAGCCCGCCTCGTCCGCCACTTGTGCGGAGAGGGGCCGGACCTGGCCGAGAGCCAGTACGGCTTTCGGCATGGGCGCTCTACCATCCACGCTGTGTCGAGGGTGAGAGTCCTGGCGGAGGAAACCGTGTCCCGGGGCGGGGTGGTGGTGGCGGTGTCTTTAGACATCTCCAACGCTTTCAACACCCTGCCCTGGAGCTGTATTAGAGAGGCACTGCGGTATCATCGCGTGCCTCTCTACCTCCGCCGCATCGTTGGGGCTTACTTAGCCGGGAGGTGTGTCACCTACGTGGGACGCGATGGCGGAAACCAGCGCCAGGTGTCGTGCGGTGTTCCACAGGGTTCGGTCGTGGGTCCGCTCCTGTGGAACATCGGGTACGACTGGGTGCTAAGGGGCGAACTCCCGCCGGGCGCGGACCTGACGTGTTACGCAGATGACACGCTGGTCACGGCCCGGGGGAGTTCGCACAGGGAGGCAGCGTTGCTCGCGACGGCGGCGGTCTCACTGACGGTGAGCCGCATACGGCGCCTCGGCCTGGAGGTGGCCCTCAACAAGTCGGAGGCCATGGTGTTTCATGGTCCCCGACGGGCGCCGCCGGCCGGATCACACATCGTGGTCGGGGGGTCCGGATCGCTGTCGAGCCCACCATGAAATATCTGGGATTGGTGCTCGACAGCCGTTGGGACTTCGGACCCCACTTCCGGCGGCTGGCGCCCAAGTTGTTGGGCGCGGCCGGGGCGCTGGCAACGCTGCTTCCCAATCTGGGGGGCCCGAGCGCCGCCTGTAGGCGGCTCTACATGGGGATCGTGCGATCCATGGCGCTCTACGGAGCGCCGATCTGGGCGTCTGACCTGACGGCCGGTAGCATAGCTGTTCTGCGGAAGCCGCAGCGGGCCATGGCCGTCAGAGTCATTCGGGGGTATCGCACGATCTCCTACGAGGCGGGTTGTGCACTGGCCGGATCCCCGCCCTGGGACCTGGAGGCGAAGGTGCTCGCGTCACTCTATCGGTGGCGTGAGGACGCGAGGTCGCGGGGCGAGCGACCGATGCAGCGAGAGATCGAGCTGCGTCGGTCGCAGCTCCGCGAGGTCCTGGTGGCTGAGTGGCGGGACAGGCTTTTGCGCCCTTCCGCCGGTCTCGCTACCGTCGGGGCGATCCGACCAGTGCTCGACGAATGGTTCGGGAGGAGGCACGGCTCCCTGACGTTTCGGGCGACGCAGGTGCTTTCGGGGCATGGTTGCTTCGGGAAGTACCTGTGTCGCATAAACAGGGAGCCAGACGCACGGTGTCACCACTGCGTCGACTGCCGGGAGGACACGGCGTGGCATACGCTGGCAGAGTGTGCTGCTTGGGAGGAGCCACGTCGTGCCCTCATCTCAGAAGTAGGCAGTGACCTGTCGCTGCCGGCCGTAGTTAATTCGATGGTCGGCAGCGTTGAGTCCTGGGACGCGGTGGTTTCCTTCTGCGAGACAGTCGTCTCCCAGAAGGAGGCTGCGGAAAGGTTGAGGGAGGTGGAGACCGTCCTCCCGATCCGCAGCAGGCGCACCGGGCGTCGGCGGAGGGCGGACAACGCCCTCTTCCAGCCCCCCTAAATGGGTCCAGGGGCGACGGAATCGGGGACGTCCGCCGCCCCCCATACATCAGGACCCGAGGTGGCGGTGCGTAGTGTTCCACGCGCGCCCCTCTTAGCCGTTGCGGGGGGAGTCAAACACCTCACTCCCCCCGCTCGAGACGGGGCCCGCGCTAGCGGGCCAGCACCAGCCGGGGTTGCGGAAGAATAGCGCGTTCCCGCGACCCCGGCGCAGGTGAGTGATGGAACACCGGGGTGGTTTTTAGTCGGTAAGAGTCCGACAGACCCCCCCGCCCTCCCCGGGGCGGGGGACATCCATGAGGATTTTCCACCCCGAGATCAAAAAAAAAAAAAAAAGGTTAGGTTTTTTTTTTTTTTTTTTTTATTGGCGCCTACCTCTCCGCGCTATGGCGGAGTCTGCGAGCTAGGTTTCCTCGGACATGATCCGAGCTTTTATTTGCATTATTAAAATATTACGGTGTATGATTGTTACATTTCTCTATATAAAATTATTATCACAATTGTCGTCAATATTCAGTCTTATTAAAATACTTAAAACTAGTTAACAATAAATTATAGTTACAATATAGGACAATAATTATTTGGTAACAATATATTAAAAACATCTTATTCTACTACAAGTATATATTCTATATTTGACATTATTATCGTTTTTTGGCTACTGTCATGATATTCTTATAATATTAGTACTTAGCTTAATGTCTACTTATTTCTATTTATTACTCTTGTAGCTATTTTTACACCGTATTTGACAAATTTATTCCTTTTGAATTTATCGTCAATGATCTTACTCAAATTCTCCATCCGTATCTCTGTTTCGATCTCCTGCTCCGCGTTATAACGCTCCAGTCCATATACTGGGCAGTCAGTCAGGATGTGAATGATAGTCTCGTCATGGTCAGGGTCACATATGCATGATGGGTTTTCCTTACACTTGAATCTATTCAAGTATGAGGAAAATCCACCATGCCCGGTCATTATTTGGGTAACTATCCCTGTCGGTTTTAAAACTTTAACTATTTTATAGGCACGGACGGCGTCCGGGAAGAACATCTTGGTCGTGCCGGCTGTGTCACCCTCCTTGTACCTCCGATTCCATTCGTCAAGGGTATCCTTACGGATTTGCCGCTTGACGAATGAGACCGGACACTGGTCGTAGTTTGGGCTGGTTTTAATTTTGAGCGCTGCGTCCTTTGCCAACTGGTCAGCTCTTTCGTTCCCCTCCAGTCCTGCGTGAGCCTTAATCCAGAACAATTGGACAACTTTGTTCTGGTTTTTAAGGCATTTCAGGATCTTCCTGGTTTCTACTGCGAGGGGATGTACAGAGTGGTGGTTTGAGACCGTTTCCAGCGATGATCTTGAATCACTGAAAATGCCGAATGTAGTTTCGGGGCGTTTTTGTATCTCACACGCGGCTTTGCATATGGCCAGCAATTCCGCCTGGTAGACCGTGCAATAGGGCGACAGTTTCCATTTTTGGCATTTGGTTTCGGCGCCATTGTTCCATAGGGACAATGCCGCCCCCACCTTGCCGTCAATTTTGCTGCCGTCCGTGTAGATCTGCACCTCTTGTGTGCAGTGATTTGCAAGTTGTTGTTGGTCTGCCAGGCATATGAATTTTAGGCTCATATGCTCCGCCGGGTGGGGGATAGCAGCAAATGCGGTACGTCGCTCGACGTCCCTATCTCCTAGCACCGGCTGAGGTACACCCCTCCTTGCCTCATAAAGGGCAGCTACCTCGCGTATTCGAAGGTCGAGGGGTAGTATCCCAGCCAGCACCAGTGCCGAGTTTAAGGAGACGGTGCGGTAGGATTTGCACAGTTTCTGTACGAATCCCCTTTGGACCACATTTAACAAACTGCTTTTGAACACACCGTTTGGCGGCTGCGGGCGCCCAGGCACTTGCCGCATACATTATAACGGGTTCGACTACTGCCATATATATGGTGCGGATGACGTCGGGGTGGAGTCCCCAGCTGATTCTGGCTGCTCTTGACAACTGCTTATAAAAGTTCAACGCCTTCTTGCACGCTTCTGCGACGTGGCTGTTGAATGTGAGTTTGTTGTCAAGAGTCAGCCCAAGAATCTTGATCTGGTTTACCATGCCAATGTTGACCCCCCCCATGGTCAGCAGCGGGGTGTCGAACTTAAGTTTTCGCGTAATAAGCATAGCATTGGTTTTATGCGGCGCGAATCTCAACTTATTTCTGACACCCCACTGACGAACATAGGCGAGGGCATCATTGGCACGTCGCTGGACCTCCGTCGTGGTGTCCCCGTCGAACACCAGCACCACATCATCTGCAAAAGCTTGGCAGTAGTCCCCTCGTTGGACCAGTCCCTTAAGTAAGGGGTCGAGGAGGATGTTCCACAGAATTGGGCCTCCAATAGATCCTTGCACGCAACCCTTTGATGTCTCCCGAATCACTTCTTCTCCTGCGTACCTAACTCTGACCCTACGGTTTTCAAGGTAACTGTCCATGATTCTCCTCACATTAACCGGACACTTTTCCTCAGCCAGTCTGGTTCTGATGGCTGGCCACCATGCGCTATCGAAGGCTCCCTCTATGTCTAGTGACACCATGATGGTGATCTTGCGCTCTGCTAATTTTTTACGGATATATCCAACTAGGTCATAGAGAGAGTCCTCCGTGCTCTTCTGGGGCATGAATCCGTACTGGCGAGTACTCAGCCTAGGTATGATGTGCCATTTTACTCTGCCGATGATCATCTTCTCCAGGACCTTTCCCAGCACTGGTAACAAACCGATCGGCCTATAGGATTTTGGAGCTGTATAGCTCTCCTTCCCGGGTTTCCTAAGGATCACGACTGTGGCCTCCTTCCAGATCCCCGGGAAGTAGCCCAGCTCAAGGCATTTGTTTGCCAGTGCTAGGAAAAGCTCCGGGTTATGATTGTTCGTATGCTGGCAGATATCGGCCGTGAGGCCATCTACTCCCGGGGCTTTTTTGGGGTTGAAGCTTCGCATAGCGGAGTCCAACTCTTCTTGGGTAAACGGGGGGTCATGCTCATCATCATGGCCCCTCTCGTTTACTTTTTCGGCTGCTTCCCTTATCCGCCTATGTTCTTCATTGTCATCTTCCTTTTTGTCCTCGGGATAGAACGTATCTGCCAGCAATTCGGCAGAGTGGAGGTGATCCAGCACCCGACCGTCCTTGGTCAGAGGTAGGTCTTCGTGCCTCTTCCTAGTCCTACCGATTACCCTGTAGATACCCTCCCATAATCCCTCCCTGGTTTGCTTCCCGCAAAACTCCTTCCAACTCTCAGTCTGTGCTTTTTTGGCCTTTTCCTCATAATCATCTCTTGCTTTCAGGTACTCACCGACGACAAACTCCCTCCGGACTGGTGCTGCACATCGGATCCTGCGCTTCCTGGTGGCGACCTCCTTCTTAAGCTTGGCGAGCTCCTCCGACCACCAAGGTAGGTCTACTCTGCTACAAGGCTTAATTTTAGGTATACTAATTTCTGATGCTTCTAATATTGACTTTAAATATGTTTTTGTTAGTTGTTCCAAATTTTCTGAGTTTATAATTTTATCTATTTCTAATTTGTTTAATTTTGTATCTATTAGCAACTGGTCCAGTTTCTCATGAAACTGATCCCAGTTTGCTTTTCTGCTATTGAATATACGGGTAGTTCTAATAATTTGTACGCCTTTAGCTTTCTGTAGACCCAACCTAAAGGTGATCGCATTGTGGTCCGAGCTTGTCAAACCCTCCTCTACCTTCCAGTCGTCCACCAGACCGAGCAGCTCCGAGGTGCAGACCGTGATGTCCACTATGCTGGTATACAGCGTCGTGCCCCGCACTGTGTGGAACGTCGGAGTACTGCCGACGTTGAGTACCTGAAGGTCCAACTCTTCTATAACGCCAGCCATTTCAGTTCCTCTACTGTTAGTTTTTCGGCTTCCCCACCAGGAGTTTCTTGCGTTGGCGTCGCCTGCCATGATGATCCTCGGACCAAAGTTTCGCCCTATACTGCACAACTGCTCCAAGTATGGCCCTATCGGTTTCGGCTTGGGTTCGAGGTAGAATGAGACTACCACGATCTCCCAGGCGCTGGTCTTCAATTTTACCACGGTGATATTGGGTGTGGTAACTTCCGGACACTGGACGACGTCTATGTCGCCATCAAAGACAGCAATTGCTGTCTTGATGGCGCCGTCGTCCGTCCTGCTGCACTGGTATATTCTAGCGCCGTGGTAGTCTTTCATTCTGCCTGTGCCTCCGATGTACGGCTCCTGGAGCAGTGCGAAGGCCACTTTCCTCTTGTAGGCCTCAAGCATCAGTTCATTCGTTGCCAGTGCCTTTCTTTGCAAATTTGCTTGGGCTACGAGGTATGGCCCTGCGTCAGGGTTCGATACTCCGCCGGGAACCACCTTAGCAGTACGACGTCGTGCTTCTGGCTATGGTTTCCCATTTCCTCCTGATGGGGCACTCTTGACTGAAGGCATTGTGATCGACCCGATCTAGCTTCGCGTGCGCGCAGTTACTACATGATGGGGCTCTGCCCTCCATCCATGCTGGGCAGTCTGCTTTCATGTGGGTTCCCCCACAGTGGCTGCACTTTACCTGGGCCTCCTGGCAGAAACGTCTGCCGTGCCCGTAGCCCAGGCAGAGGGAGCACTGGACCAGCGGAGACTGGTCAGCCACACGGATCCTCTGAAGATCAATGTGCACTGACTCAGCCTCCGTCAGTCGCTGCCACAATTTGGGGGAAACCCTCAACACGACGTGGTTTACGTGTGGGTTCCTGGTGCGTCTACGGTAGGCAATCTCTAGCCTATCTTGACCTTCCAGTTCTTCGAAGATGGCCCTGTTTTGCTTCTTCAACGCACCAAGAACATCCTCGTCAGTGTTATACGTCAGCACGTCTCTCAGTACAACTAGCGGGTCCTTATTTTTCATGTCCTCCACTTTCAGGTGCCCTGAGTCTTTACTCAGTCTGTTTTTAACATTCTCCTTCTGCTCTTTAGTCTTACATCCCATAATTATCTTCCTATCTTTTGCCTTTCTAACACTCTCCACCTCAACGCCACCCTCCCTTGCGTTTATGGTTCTGCGAATTCTGGTTAACACCTCTTCTCCTGTCTCTTGTTCATTTGTAGCAGTGACGACTATCGAGTGTAGCGCGCTCCTCTCTGGGACCTGTCTCCTAGAGGATGCCGCTACACTCGCATAGGTATGCTTCCCAACAGTGTCCAGTTTTGTCTGGAGATTTTCCATGCACTGGATGTTTTTGTTTAGGTTAGGTTAGGTTAGGTTAGGTTAGGTTTTTTTTTTTTTTTTTTTTTTTTTTTTATGGCGCCTACCTCTCCACGCTGTGGCGGAGCCTGCGAGCTAGTATACCCCTAACTTAATCAGGGTCTTTGTCTTTCTTTTATTTTTATTTTTTCGCTGTATATTTATTTAAAAAGTTGTCTTTGTACTTATCCTATTTGATTCTATATAATTTTAAATTCCTTATTCTATCTGACTCTATACAATAACTAATTTGTCTTAAGTTCTATTCTTATTCTAGCTTATCACAGTTAATCCTTATTTCTATTATCACAGTAGTCATCACTTACAATTAAAAACAAATTCCTACCTAATATCACAAATTATCACATTATGTCTATTTCCACTCTACTGTCTTATATTATAACTAAATATGAATACTAAGAGTGGCTATGTGCCTATTTGTTCCTTTTTATTATTTTGGCCGCCACCTTCACAGCGTACTCAATAAATCTATCCCTAGTTTTCTTGTCTTCAATTAGACATCTAATGTTGTCCGTACTTATTTTAGTGCTCAGTTCCTGTTCAATCTCGTATCTCTCTAGACCGTAGGCGGGACAGTTTATTAGGACGTGTGTAACCGTTTCATATTGATCCGGGTCACATATACACGATGGGCTTTCCTTGCACTTGAATCTATTCAAGTACTCAGAAAACCCACCGTGCCCGGTCATAATTTGGGTGACAATACCTGTTGGTTTCAATTTTTTTATGATCCTATATGCTAGGACTGCATCTGGGAAGAAGATCTTGGTGATCTTTCCCGTGTCTTCCGACCTGTATCTCCGATTCCATTCGTCGAGCGAGTCCATACGGATCTGCCGCTTGACGAATGATATCGGACACAGGTCGTAATCTGGCTTTCGTTTCATTCCAAGCGCAGCGTCTTTTGCCAATCGGTCAGCCCTCTCGTTCCCCTCCAGTCCCGCGTGAGCCTTTATCCAAAAAAGTTCAACTTTTTTGGATTGGCTCCTGCATTGTCGCAGGTTCTCTCGGATCTCGACTGCTAGGGGATGGAGAGAGCGGTTATTTCCGACCGTTTCTAACGACGATCTGGAGTCGCTGTAGATGCCAAAGGTTTCGTGTGGACTACTCAGAATCTCCCGCGTAGCCTTGCATATAGCCAGCAGTTCAGCCTGGTATACCGTGCAGTGGGACGACAGCTTCAATTTTTGGCTTTTGGTTTCGGCATCATTGCTCCAAAAAGACAATGATGCCCCCACCTTGCCCTCAATCTTGCTGCCGTCCGTGAAAATACGCACTGCTTGCGTGCAGTGATTGCTCACCTGGCTCTGGTCTGCCAGGCATATGAACTGCAGGCTTATATGTTCTGCTGGATGGGAGACTTGGTTAAATGCGGTACGTCGCTCTATCTCCCTGTCTCCTAGCGCTGGCTGATGTACCCCCTTCCTTGCCTCGTATAGGGCAGCTGCCTCTTGAATTCTGAGGTCAAGGGGAAGTATCCCAGCCAGTACCAGTGCCGAGTTTAGGGAGACAGTGCGGTAAGACTTGCACAATTTCTGTGCAAATCCCCTTTGGACCGCATTTAACTTCTTCCGGGTTTTCCACTTCTTGGCTGCTGGCACCCAGACACTTGCTGCGTATAGAATGATCGGTACGACTACTGCCCCGTATATGATGCGTATGACCTCCGGGTGGAGGCCCCAGCTGATTCTGGCGGCCCGGGACAACTGCTTGTATACATTCAATGCCTTAACGCACGTATTCGTGACGTGGCTATTGAATGTCAGCTTGTTGTCAATTGTGAGCCCCAGAACTTTGAACTCTTGCGACATGTCAATGGCGACCCCGCCCATGCTCAACAGTGGAGTGTCAAACTTCAGTTTCCGCGTTATTACCATCGCATTTGTTTTATGCGGTGCGAATTTCAACTTGTTTTCGACACCCCACCGGTGAACATACTCGAGGGCACCATTGGCCTGTCACTGGACCTCCATCGCAGAATCCCCGTCGAGCACAAGCACCACATCGTCGGCAAACGCCTGGCAGTAGTCGCCTCTTTGTGCTAGTCCTTTGAGCAGGGGGTCCAGAAGAATGTTCCATAGGATCGGTCCCCCAATTGATCCCTGCACACATCCCTTTTCCGTGTCCCTGACCACTTCTTCTCCGGCGTATCTGACCTTGACCCTCCTATTCTCGAGGTAACTATCAACTACTCTCCTCACGTTTACCGGGCATTTTTCCTCAGCCAGTCTGACTTTTATGGCTGGCCACCAAGCGCTGTCGAAAGCTCCCTCTATGTCTAGCGATATCATTACTATGAGTTTCTTCTCCTCGAGCTTCCTGCGGATGTGTTCAACTAGGTCATAGAGGGAGTCCTCCGTGCTCTTTTGGGGCATAAAGCCATACTGGCGAGTACTAAGCCTCGGTATAACGTGGTATTTGAGCCTGCATATAACCATTTTCTCTAGGACTTTTCCCATCACTGGCAACAACCCTATCGGCCTATGTGACTTTGGATCTGTGTAGCTTTTCTTCCCAGGCTTCCTAAGAATCACAACTGTGGCTTCTTTCCAAAGCCTTGGGAAGTAGCCCAGATCTAGGCATTTGTTTGCCAGTGATAGGAAAATCCCAGGGTCCTGGTTTAAGGACTGCTGGCAGATATCTGCTGTTAGCCCATCCGCTCCCGGGGCTTTTTTGTGGTTGAAGCTTCTGATGGCAGATTCCAACTCCTCCTCCGTAAATGGTGGGTCATGTTCTTCATCATGACTCACTTTATTTACCTCACTTGCCATTATCCGCATCCGCTTATGGTGTTCATTATCTGCCCCTTTGTCGTCTATCGGGTAGAATGTTTCCGCCAGCAGTTCTGCAGACTCAAGATGGTCCATTACCTTTCCTGCCTTGGTCAAGGGAAGATCCTCGTGCCTTTTAGTGGTCCTTCCTATCACCCTGTATATGCCCTCCCATACACCCTCCTTGTCCTGTTTCCCACAGAAGCTCTTCCAGCTTTCTGTTTGCGCACTTTTTGCTGCTTCTTCATACTTTTCTTTCATTTGCAGATACTCATTGACGACAAGCTCCTTACGGACCGGTGCTGCACATCGGACCCTACGTTTCCGGGTCGCGACTTCTTTCTTCAGGCTGGCAAGCTCATCGGACCACCACGGTAAGTTAATTTTTGTTTTATTTTTGATTTTAGGTATATTTTCTTGACATGCTTCTATAATTAATTTCATATAAATTTCAGTTTTTTGTTCTATTTCTATTTTGCTTGTAATTTTGTCGATTTCCTCTTTATTTATTTTGTAGTCCTTCAGCAACTGGGCCAGTTTCTCACGAAATTGGGTCCAGTTAGCTTTTTTACTATTGAAGATTCTCGTGGTTCTTTGAATTTTGATGGCTTGCGCCTTTTCTAAATTAATTTTAAATAAAATGGTGTTGTGGTCTGAGCTTGTCATACCGTCATTCACCTCCCAGTCGCGTACCAGGTCGAGCATATCCAATGTGCAGACCGTGATGTCGACAATGCTTGTGTACAACTGTCCGCCTCTGACAGTTTCAAATGTTGGGGTCTTGCCGGCATTGAGTATCTGCAGATCCATTTCCTCCAAGACACCGGCCATTTCCTCACCTCTGTCGTCGTTCTTGCTACTGCCCCACCAGGAGTTTTTGGCGTTTGCATCTCCTCCCATCAGGAGTTTCCGGCCGAAATTCCCCTCTATCTTTTTAAGCTGCTCCAGGTATGGCCCTATCGGCGTTGGCCTAGGTTCCAGGTAGAATGATACCACCACGATCTCCCAAGCGCTAGTCCTCATCTTCACCACTGTGATGTTGGGCGTGGTGAAGTTTGGACACTGGACGACGTCGATATCGCTATCAAAGACCGCAATTGCGGTCTTGATGACGCCGTCTTCATCGCTGGTGTGCTGGAATATTCTGGCACCAGGGGGTTAGGTTAGGTTTTTTTTTTTTTTTTTTTTTTTTTTTTTTTTTTTTTTTTTTTTTTTTTTTTTTTTTTTTTTTTTTTTGTGGGTAAACACCCCCGCTGACTCCTGCTGCTATGTTTCGTGCAGCAACCTTCATTCTTTTTAATAGACGGTATTGTATATCTTTAATTATTATCCGTTTTTTTTTTTTTTTTTTTTTTTTTCACGATAGGTCTTTAATCCTGATGAAGAAGTAAGCAGGGGTTGGTGGTGAACCCCCTCCTGCTCACCTCTCCTTGTTGAGTCTAGCGTGGCTCACCAGTCCGCTTGGAAAACTATATAATTCTTATATTGACAATTGCAATCATACAAATATGGAAAGCCGCCCGTCCAGCTTACTCCTCGTTAGTTAAAACAGGTAGAAGCTCGGGCGGGCGGCCCCCACTTGGTTGAGCCAGTTTATAGGACGACAATACCTGGATCTCCCCTGTGTTTCTTACATTTAAATTATACATCGCAACAGATCTTAATACTATTTTTAATGTACGACTCGATATAATGCAAAATCTTGTGAAAAACTAGAAGATGGAAGCCAGAATCACCTCCGCAGGCCGACTGAGTGTCCGCACCGCAGAAGCGATTCCCCCTTCCATCCACGGCCTTGGCATTTCCTAGTGGCTTGCTCTGAGAAGAAATGCCAAAACAAACTCAGAGGTCGTGGCCACTCTGGGAGTCCAGTACTGCCGCCGCTCTTAAACTAGTTCCCTAGAGTTTAAAGGACACGCTCTTATATAAATACTAAATATTAGCTCTACTATTTCCTAAATTAAGACTAACAATAGTACAAATTTCTTCTAGTATAATTGGAATTGGAATAGTCGGGTTAGTAGGGTTAACTAAATTAGATTAGAATTACATTAAATGTTAGTATGGTTAGTAATGGCAGAAATTGGCAAAGTTTTGTGTGGAATGTTACATACTACAACGCCTCTGTGTCAACCTCGAGCAACAGTTGAGCCATTCGCCCTTGCGACCACCCCAAAGGTCCTTTCGCAGAAAGCGAGCAACTCCCCTCTGCGGTGATCGTCCCCGAAAGCCAGCGCGATTGTCTCCCTGCTAAGATCGAGCCCCATTCTGTGTTCGCACTCGAGTCGTCGGTAGCCAAATCTCGGGCATTCTAATATGACGTGTTCCACCGTTTCAGGAGACTCGTCGTCACAAACACAGAACGGGGACTCGACAAGGCCAAACTTAAAAAGGTAGGCTCTGATGCCTCCATGCCCCGTTAAGAGTTGTGTCACCAAGTTATTGTGGTGTGTACCCCTAAAGATTTTGTGGGCCAACCGCACGTCCGTGAAAAACAACTTTGTCGTGCTACCGGTTGTTGCTTTGTCACATCTCCTTTGCCATTTTACGATTGTGGGGTCCCTGATGAGGCGCTTGGCAAGGGAAAGAGGGAAACTGTCATAGACTGGGGCCCGCTTGTCCCTCAGCGCTCCCCTCTTGGCTAGCTCGTCAGCGCGCTCGTTACCCTGGAGCCCGACATGTGCTTTTATCCAGACCCACCGAATCTCTCCGCCCTGCGCCTCGTGTTCCTTAAGTTTGGCTCTTATTTCGTTCGTGATAGGGTGAAGAGATCCGGCGTCCCTCAGGCTCTCCAGCGCAGAACGTGAGTCGCTAAGGAGATACGATCTCGCGTGTTGGGCCTTCCCCGCAGCCATTTCTATTGCCCTAAGGATAGCTGCCAGCTCCGCCTGAAATACACTGCAGTAGTCAGCTAGCCGAAAACTGCAACTCACCCTTTCCACGCCCCCGGCCCAGACAGACACCCCCGCACCCACTTTCCCCTCCAACTTGCTGCCATCCGTATAGATCTGGGACCATCCGTCTGCTAGGATTCCGAGGTCCGTCTCGGAGGTTACCAGTTCAAAACGGATGGGTTTTCGCAAAGCCGGATGTGGTAAGTCGTAGGGGCTGATGTTCTTCTCCAGGGGTCTTCCGGGGAGGGCGGGTAGTGGTTTCCCTCTTTTGACCTCATATAGGGCCTTCTGTTCTGCAGCCCTCAGGTCCAGTGGGATAATGCCCGCCAGTAGTGCTGTCGAGGTAAGTGACGCAGTACGGTGGGCCTTTGCAATCATAATACAGAACACGCGGGTAATCCGGTCCAGACGGGCTTTGTTGGACTTTAGCTTGACTGCGTCGGCCCACGCACACGCCGCGTACAGAACAGTAGGCTCGACCACTGCAGTGTATATAATTTTGAGGACCTCGCTGTTTAGGCCCCAGTGAGCACTCGCTGTCCGGGACACCATCCGAAAGAGATTGGTAGCCTTTTTGTTAACTTCTTGCAGATGGTGGGTGAAGTTGAGGTTCTTATCTATGCTCAGACCCAGCACCCTGAGGTGGTCCGAGAACGCGATTGGTGTTCCCTCAAGGGTAATCCGCGGCTCGCTGTATTTAAGCTTTCTAGTGATAAGGATGGCCTGCGTTTTATGTGGTGCAAAGCGCATCTTATAGGCCTTCCCCCAATCAGCTACGCACTCAAGAGCCTCATTAGTTCTCTCCTCCAATTCCGTTGCATCCCTGCCAGTAGCAATGATCAGAATATCATCTGCGAACGCCTGCACATGAGCCCTGAGTCCCTCAGCGTCCCGCAGCAAAGGGTCAAGCTGCACGTTCCAGAGAAGTGGCCCACAGGTCGAACCCTGTATACAGCCCTTATTAGTTTCCCTGATAGCAGTCTCTCCCGCGTACCGCAGCTCGATGGAACGGTCGGAGAGATAGCTATAAATCAGCCGAAGGATGTACGGTTCCACATTGCGGTTCAGCAGCTGGTTCTTAATAGCCGGCCACCACGCGTTGTCGAACGCTCCCTCGATATCCAAGGACACTACCGCTACCAACTTCTTGTTGTTTCGCCCCTCTTGGATCAAGGTGAGCGCATCGTAGAGGGCGTCCTCCGTACTCCTCTGGGGCATGAAACCATACTGCCTCCCGCTTAAGCCGCCCTCTCTTCCCAGGGCCCACATAAGTCGATTTGCAAAGAGTTTCTCCAGCGCCTTACCCAGTATGGAGAGCAGGCCTATAGGTCGGTAAGACTTCGGCTCACTATAATCATCCCGGCCTGGCTTTGGTATTACCTTGATGACCGCCTTTTTCCAGATTTTAGGGAAATAGCCAAGCCTGAGGCAGGCGTTGTAGACTGCCATGAGAGCTTTAGGCTGACTGATCAGAACCCTGAGACAAATATCTGCCGTGAGTCCATCATGTCCCGGTGCCTTCTTTGGACTCATGTTCGCGAGAATATCAGTCGCCTCCCCCAGAGTAAAGTCGGGAATGTCAGAACCGGAACAAGCTAGCGCAGAAATCTGAATAATTTTCTCATCGACTTCACTCCTGAGGTGACGCTGCTCCGCGCTATCACTTCCCTCTGAATCTTGGGGGTAGAATGTGGCCGCAAGAAATGCTGCCGAATCCACCGGGTTCAGTGTATGGCCATCCAGCGGGCTTCTCAGTAGTTGATCTTCCCTATGGCCCCCGCAAACTCGTATCACCCGGTAGATTCCCTGCCACACATTCTCTTTCTTTTGTTTGGTGCAAAATTCACGCCAGCTAGAAGTAATCTCTTTCTGCAGTCTCTCTTTATACGCTTCTTTTGCCTCCAGGTATTTCTGCACCGTCATTTGTCTCCTTCTTGGGTTGGCACCGGAGATCCTTCTACGCAATTTAATGGTCTCACTTTTGAGACCCTCAAGGTCGGCTGACCACCAGTGGGCCGGTCCAGCACTGAGCCTTGGCTTTATGGAAGGCATCGAACACTTGCATGCTCTTTTTACCGCCTCAGTGCATTCCTCAATGATCCCATCCAGTTCCCCCGGAGATTTGACACCTTCAATAGTCCCTTCCGACACCCCGCCCGCAGCCAGCTCGTCAGAGAGCGCGGACTCAAACTTCTCCCAGTTTGCCTTCGCTGAGTTGTATCTTCTGGTGGTCGGATACACCACGCTCTCCGCGGGCATCGCAAACTTGATGTCGAAAAGGATGGGCCGATGATCGGATAGGCAGGAAAAATCAGGGTCAACTCTCCAGTTGGTAATTCGTGGGAGCAACTCTGAGGAAGCTGCAGTTATATCCACTATACTGGAATATAGCCTTCCACCTCGGTAAATATGGAAGGTGGGCACTGTGCCCTCATTAAGGACATGTAATTCCTTCCCTGCAAAAAAGTCAGCCACAATCGGTCCCCTATTGTCCTCCACCTCGCTACCCCACCAGGGACTCTTGGCGTTGAGATCGCCGGCTAAAATGGTGCTCCTTGTGCCTAGTGCGTCCATTTTTCTAGAGAGATCGCCCACCTGCTGGTCAATTGAGACTTCTCCGTCGAGGTACACACTCACAACGCCAATTTTGCAATTAGCTACCTTTAGGATGAGAGCCACCACAGTGTCGCTCTGCAAATCGGGATTCTCGACCACCTGAATGGCAGGATCGAGCACGACAACCGCCGATTTGACCGGCTGAGTGCCCGCTCTACACTGAAACACCCTGTGTCTACTCGTGAGGAAGCCCTTTGAGCCAATATAGGGTTCCTGAAGCAAGAGCAAGGATATGCCTTGAATTTCGGCCTCATTGATGAGGTCCTTTGTTGCCGCGAATCCCCTACCCAGGTTGGCCTGCACCACTTTGAAAGTCTTATTGGTGTGTGGTGTGTTTGCTGTTGTGCTGTTTGAGCTGCCGGTTGCAACGTTACTAACTCCTGGGTCGCCCTTAGCAATAATTTACACTGGTCCTTGCCATCCGGTCCCACCTTTGCCAGACCGGGCAGTCCCTACTATATGCAGGGTGGTCGATTGCCAAGCCGTTTCCGCTTTGGGCCACACAGTTTACGCAGCTCGGCGCGCCGCTTCTGACGGGGCAATCTCGGGTGTCATGGTGTCCCGCGCAGAAGCCGCACATGTAATGTGCCGAGCGACACTCGGAGGCTCTGTGTCCAAACCCCAGGCACCGGTAACACTGCAGAACTGGGGAGTGGTCCACCGCAGAAACAATCTGATAATCGACTCGCACCCTTGTGTCCCTAAGCCTTTGCCATATTGCCGGACTGGTCTCTACAATTACATTGGTCAACTCCTTAGTTCGTCCACGGGTTCTTCTCAAGACCTTTACATGGTTTTGGCTTTCGGGTACGTCGGCTATAGCGGTCCGATTCTGCCTCAGGAGACCCTCCTCAATCCTGCTGTTGGGAAGGTCGTGGATTATTCCCACAAGGCGCAGCAATGGGTTCCTCTGTGTGACTGCCGAAACCGTGAGTCTAGTGCCCGTCTTTTGCAGTTCTCGCCTCATGGTGTCCCTGCCCTCCTCAGAGTCGCAGGCAACGACCACTCTCTGGTTCCTTGTTTTCCTGAGTCCAGTAACCCCAATGCCCAGCTCCACAACGTCAACACTATCCTTAATGGCCGTTATGACTTCTTCGCTGGTGTGCAAGGGATCTAGTGACTCGACCATTAGTGGGAACCTCGGCGCTCTCAGCGCCTCCGCGAAGGAGAAGCTTGCCCTCACGGTTGCCGGCGCCCGCGGCTGCAGTGCCCGCTCGCCGCCTCCGCTCTCGGATTCCGTCAAGTCTGTTCCTCTGCCACTATGTGCTCGGGACTCGAGGTTCCTTACGGCCTGCTGAAGGGGTGCCACCAGCTCAGTTAACTGGTCCTTGAACCCTGTGAGGGCCACCTCCGTACCGAGGCTTTCCACCACATCTTGCGGGGCCCGAGTCGCCACACTAATATCCCGCAAATCCCCCAGGTCTTCCCGGGTCCCACGCAACTGTTCCAGAACAGGACCAACCGTCTCCTTGAGGTCGTCTCTCAGCTCCTCCCTAGAGAATGATCTCAGGGAGTTGCAGGTCTGTTGTTGTTCTACCCGAAGCAGGACCTCCCTCATCTCCGCGATCCCCTCCTTAATGGAGTTCATCGGGGCTAGGAGGTGGTCCCGCCCCGGGGGGGAGAGAGAGTTATCTGACCGTGTTGGTGTGTGGCCCGCTCCTTCCCGGTTTACCACATCAAAATGCCACTTTTCTATATCGAGGCGAATGTCTCTGACATTATCCGCCAGGCGCTCAGTCTGCTTAATAAGCGCGGCAGTCGCTCCCCCTGGTCACTCACGGTCTCAGTCGCCCCAGCCGGCGGCTGACTAGCAAGGTTGCTCATTTTGCTCAGCTCCGCCTTGATGGTGCCTATCGTACGGATAGGCCCATCAAGCTCGAAGCTGAGCCACCTCTTAATAGCATCGGCCGTGCTATGTGTGCTTTCAATGAGATCATGAGCCTCCTGCAGCTTCTTTGCGTGGGTATCGTTGAGAGCGCTGAGCTGTCGGACGTGTGCTCTCTCGACTCGCACCAGCTCCCTGGCCGCCCGCGTGCGCTCCTCTGCGAGAATGACCCGATAACGCGAGCGCGAGTCGGAGACCGACAGGACTATCATGTATAGTCCTTGCAGGGACTCATGAGCCTCAGCCTTGCTCTCTCTCTTCATATTTCCGGCCCTTTCGAGAGCCTCCTTGCCCGCCAGCAGCAGATCATTGGCCCTTTTCGTGGCCATGTCCATTGAGACCCCCGTTCGGCCGCCAATCAACGGTAGAATGCTCGACCTTCTACTCGCGTCGCTACTGGCATCCGACCAGTCGTCATCTGTGCGCACTCCCGGGGATACCATAACTTGGGGCACGATTTCATCGTCAAGCACGGCTGGCTTCAAGGAGCCAACATCCTGTGCCGGCTGGGGTGATAGAAGCGGAGAGTTATCCTCGCCGGCTGGCTTAGTTTCACTCCCCGCCTTTGGTGTTGGCGATGTTGGTACAGCGGGGGAGCCCTTAGCCGGACCCACTGTCCGCGTCAGGACCTTACGGCGGAGGTTCTTTGACGCCGCACTTTTGAATGTCGAAGAAGCGGAGCTACCAGTCCCGGACATATTTTGAGGGGGTGGGGGGGGCAAGATGTAATGGCAATTTTGCCCGCCTTCTACGAACAGATCTGTGGATCACGATTTATTGAATCTAGTGCTCTATATACTAATTAACTAAGGGACTGAGGTTTATAATGTGTATTGTAAAATTTAGCAAAAACTACTTATAGACTCTAGACTGTGTACTTATATTAAGAATGGACTGATAGGCCAACTAGTGTAATGAGTTTGAAGGCCTAGATTAAATTATCTACAACTATCCAAAAAAATTTGGGGGGGTCATGGGGGGTCCAAGGTTTGGGTGAGGTTGAAAGGAGTACCCAAGGGGTCAAAGAAGGTTTCGGGAACAAAGGATTAAAGGCACAAAAATATTTTTTTTTTTTTTTTTTGTGGGGGTCAAGGGGGTCAATGGGGGTCGACTGTCGGAGCCAATCGATAGGGCTCCTCCTCCCGGTCTCAACAAGCCGAAACACGTGGGTGCTAGTCCCTCTGGTTCCGAGACCACAAGTCGGGGGCGTAGGAGGGGGGGCGGGAAGAAGAGTCTTGCTCTGTCAATAGAAGGCCTAGGGTCTGCACTGCCCCACAAAGAAAACCCCGCTTGATTTAGACTACGGGTCTTTAAGTTATGGCCAGAACTATTAAAGTGGGCAATTTCATCCCCAGAGACTAAGTCGAAGATCGATTTTTGGGGTAGGGGGATGAAACTTAGTCCAAATGATCGGAGGGGGCTCGAAGGGTTTGTCTCCAGTACAAACCTTGGGGGGGGTTGTTAGGGGGGGGGACCCCAGAAATTTGGTCAGATTTTGTCTAGGACGCTTGGTTTTCCTGTAAACTGAAAACACAGTTATCGTGCGGTTTTCAGGACGACCCACGTTGCAGTTAAAAATTTACAACTCCGTAATTACTCATCAAAAAATTTTGAAAAAAATAATAGATAGTGCTAATGAATGATTCTACTAAACTATGTTAAAAAATATATACTATTACATACATTAATTTTGAGAAAAAACCTTTTGAAATTACAACTACAAAAACCAACAACCGCAAAAAACAGGTTTTCTGAAATTTTATGAATGGGAATATTAAAATTTTGTACTGAAATTTTTATTATAAACTAAGGACACAATTACGCGTCGAATGGTGCTTATGCCCCTTCTGTCAAAACAATAGGTAAAATTTAGGTATAGGTTTAGGTATTTCAGTAGGTATTTTCTAATTTGAATATCTCGCCAGATATGAGATGGAAAAATCTGAAATTTTGTACATATATTTTCTATGGTATTACTAGTTCAACAATAAATTAAAAAATAGGGGTCGTCGCTTGTTTTCTTGAGCTAGGGCTGTCACAAGATGAAAATATGTTGAAATTTATTAAAAGTTAAATATCTTCGCTTCCAGGTAACTTATCGGGATGAACGAAGCAGTAAATTGTTTCTTACGTACTCCTCTCCTAGTTGAGATGATGACTGGAGCTCTGGGAATACTGGTTCAGGAGTCACGCTGCACGTGTTTTTCAGATTTTCCCCCGTAGCAGCGAGGGGTGAAGCGGGAAAAATCCAATACTTTGCCAATATGTGCAGCAAAGTGGTCCCCTTCGAATAGCAGTAAAAAATTTGGGGGTTGCCGCGATAAAACTGGCGCCGCACGCAATTTTGTGTCTCCAACACGTGGTTTTTTGAAAACTAACCTCTCAAAAAACAGTTTTCGGGATTTTCAAAGAAAACCTCCAGAGTTTTCACAAAATCACTGCACTCGTTTTATAGGTCGCACTGAAACACACACTTTGACACAAATTTCGTGTTAAAATTCGCACTTTGACTTTGGTAAAGAAATTTTCGAGCGCGGAGCGACTTAAAAATGATCTGGTCGCGGCGAGGGGTGCCGCGCAAACTGGGTTAGGTTTTTTTTTTTTTTTTTTTTTTTTTTTTTTTTTTTTTTTTTTTTTTTTTTTTTTTTTTGGGTAGATTTATACCCCTTTAAATACTGCTGATATGGTTTTTTCAGCACCTTTTTGTTCTTAGTTTTGTATTTTGTGCTATATGTACATTTTGTCGTGATATTAATTATATGATAAATATGTTATATGGATAAATATTCGTTATGTGATAAATATTCGTTATGTGGTAAATGATAGTAATATAATATATATGTTATTCTAAATATTATTATTTACTTATGTTTTTGCCACTCTGGAGCCATTGGTCCGGGCCGCCGAGCGTGCAGCTTTCTCTGCAAACTCCAGAAAGTTTTTGCGAAGCTTTTTATTACTCATCAGAGTACCCCAGTTGTTGCAGTCGAGCGTCAGGTCTGTCTTGAATTCGCAGGTCTGACGGTCGACTCCAAACCTAGGGCACTCCGTTAAAATATGCTCAACGGTTTCTTCCTTTCCGGAGCCGCAAGAGCAGTGTGGATCTGGTGCCAGTTTGAACCTGTAAAGGTAGGCCCGAAAACCTCCGTGCCCCGTGAAAATTTGCGCTATGAGGTTGTTTAGTGTCAAGTTTTTGAGCACCTTATGGGCAATGCAAGCATCTGGGAAGAACTTTTTGGTGGTTAGACCAGTATTTGAATTAGTGTAACGCTGCTGCCATGTGCCGAGTGTAGACGCTCTGACGATACGTTTGGCATGGGACAGGGGAAAGCAGTCGTACGAAGGCGCTTGGTGGCTTGTCAGGGCGGCTTTCTTGGCCAACTCGTCCGCGCGCTCGTTTCCCGCTATGCCTACGTGGGCTTTGACCCAGTAAAGCTTGACCTCCCCACCGTTTCCAACGAGTTCCTCGATCCTCTGTCTGACTTTGTCTGCCAGTGGATGAAGGGAAGACCCATTGGCAACGGTGTCCAGCGCGGACCTGGAGTCGCAGAAGATGTTCGCTTTTCTGTACGCTTTTTGCCTAAGCATCGTCTCCACTGCCTTAAGAAGAGCCATCAGTTCGGCCTGGAAGACACTGCAGTGGCTGGTCAAACGCAGTGTGGTCTTGCACTCTTCTCGGCCGTTGAACCAGCAGGTGACTGCTGCTCCAACCTTGCCTTGAATCTTACTGCCGTCTGTGAATATTTTTGGCCAGCCATCTGCAATGGCTTCAAGTTCTTCTGCCTCGGTAACGATGCCATAGTTTAGGCGATTTCTGCACGCTGGGTGAGGCAAGCTGAACGGGCTGACCCTCTGCTGGAGGGTGAATTCACCTTCAGGGTTCAAGAGTCCGGTCTTCTTGATCGTATACAGCTGAGCGTTCTCCAGCGCTCGAAGGTCGAGGGGCAGTATTCCGGCCAGTAGGGTGCTGGATGTGAGGGAGACTGTTCGGTGCGCCTTGCAGATCATGATGCCAAACAGTCTTGTGATGCGATCCAGCCTGTTTTTCGCGTATTGTTTATTTGCAACTGAGCCCCAAGTGCTGGACGCACACAAGACCGTCGGCTCAATGACTGCAACGTAAATGGTTTTGATGATATCAGGGTTAAGCCCCCACCCAGCTCTGGCCGCCCTAGACACGGATTTGTAAAGGTTTATAGCTTTCTTATTAGCCTCAGCTAAGTGGTTTTTAAAATTTAACCGGTCGTCAATTATTAGCCCCAAGACCTTCATATTGCTGCTGTATTTTAAGGCTATGCCGTCCATGCTTAAACATGGTTCATCGTATTTTAATTTCCGAGTCAAAAGAATGGCCTGGGTCTTATGTGCTGCGAAGCGTAGCTTGTGACTTCTACCCCACTCTGTGACCAGACTGAGAGTTGGGTTTAGTCGACTTTCGAGCTCCTCCGCAGTGTGACCGGATGCTATCAATAGGATGTCATCCGCAAAGGCTTGCACGTGGGTCTGTGACTTGGCGACTAGATTTAGAAGGTCGTCAATCAGCACATTCCACAGCAGCGGCCCGCACGTTGAACCCTGGATACAGCCCTTGTTTGTCGGTTTTGTAACCTTGGTCCCTGCGTACTCGAGGGTAACTTTCCTGCCGCTGAGGTAGCTGGTGACTAGCCTCAGGGTGCTATCGTCCAAGCCTCTTTCCGCAAGTCCCTTAATGACCGAGGGCCACCAGGCATTGTCAAATGCACCCTCTATGTCCAAGGAGACTGCAACGACCATCTTTTTATTATCAACTGCGTCTTTTATGATGCTTATGGCATTATGTAATGCATCATCTGTGCCCTTTTGGGGCATGAAGCCGTATTGCTCCTGATGCAGCTGGTTCTTTCGACCCAGATGCCATAACGCTCTGTTTGCAAATAGTTTCTCCATAGCCTTGCCTAGGACTGGTAGGAGTCCTATGGGTCTGTACGCCTTCGGGATGGTATAGTCATCTTTGTTCAGTTTCGGTATAACCCTTATTGTGGCTCGTTTCCATATGGCTGGAAAGTGGCCGAGCTCCTGGCATTTGTTAAAGAGAGCTCGCAGTACGGTGGGACATGTGTGGAGCACTCTTCCCCAGATGTCAGACGTGAGTCCGTCGTCTCCTGGAGACCTTTTCGGGTTCATTCGCCGGAAGATGTTATTGATTTCGGTGGAAGAGAAGGGGATTATAGCAATGTCAGCTTTTTCCTGTAATTGATTAATTAATAAGTTTGTGCTGTTTCTCAGTTGCGCTTGTTCCTCCGTGTCGTCACCTGCAACATCTTCCGGGAAGAACGTTGTCGTCAGGAGTTCAGCGGACTCTTCGGGTGATAGTGTCCTGCCATCAGTGGGCGATCTGAGGAGTCTGTCCGGCTCTCGCTTGCCGCAAGTTTTGAGCACTCTGTAGATACTCGACCAAACAGTTTCGTTTTGCTGCGTAGAACAAAATTCTTTCCAACTTGTGGTAATAGTGCTCTGTATGTTCTGTTTATAATTAGCGAGGGCTTCCTTATACTGTTGGACGACAGAGGCTCTTCTGCGTGGGCACGCGTTCTTTATTCTCCTGCGGAGCCGGATGACGGTCTTTTTATTTTCACTCAGTTCCTCACTCCACCACGGCGTCTGCTTCTTTCGGGCCGCTCCCTTAACCAGAGGCATGGACTCGCTACATGCTGCTGTTACCGCCTCAGTAAGGGCAACTACCAAACGATCGAGTTCCTCCGGTGACCTTGCTTGCTCAATGTGCTGTTGGAGTAAGTTTTTAGCAATAATTTCTTTTTCCAGGAACTCGTCAAACCTACTCCAGTTGGCCTTTGCAGACTTGAACTTACGAGTGGTTCTTTTCGGAATCTCTTCGTTGCTATTATCGCTATAAGGGATGTTGTAAGTTATAGCTCTGTGGTCTGAGAGCAATACAAGGTCCGGATTCACCTTCCAGTCCGTGACTCTAGTTAAGAGGGATGACGTGCACGCTGTTACATCAACAATGCTACTGTAGGCTCTGTCTCTTCTGTATGTATGGAACTGGGTTAGGTTAGGTTAGGTTAGGTTAGGTTAGGTTAGGTTAGGTTAGGTTAGGTTAGGTTAGGTTAGGTTAGGTTAGGTTAGGTTAGGTTAGGTTAGGTTAGGTTAGGTTAGGTTAGGTTAGGTTAGGTTAGGTTAGGTTAGGTTAGGTTTTTTTTTTTTTTTTTTTTTTTTTTTTTTTTGGCGCCTACCTCTCCGCGCTATGGCGGAGCCTGCGAGCTAAGTTTCTCCTCGGACATTATCCGAGACCATGTTGAGTTCTTTATTAATCTTAATACTAGGGTTTACATAAATTTCTTAATCTAATTCTATTCTAACAAAACTCTGTTCTTTTTATCTTACATACTACAGAAAATTAATACAATACAACATACTTATTTTTACAGTCTCTCCTTCCTGTTACCATCTCAACTTGCTTCGATTTACTCCCATCTCATTTGTCCTTGTACTTATTATTATAATTTTTCTTATACCTAAGTTTACTTATGCTATGGTTATATATATATAATATACACTCTAGCATTTTCTTTTACACCTATTTATTCCTTTTTCCTGCCATTTCTCCTATTTGGACACAATATTTCAAGAAGATGCGTCTTCTTTCCTTCTCTAACATAATAATCTTAATGTTGGCAAGTTTTATTTCTATATCCAGCATATGTTCTACTTCATATCGTTTTTTGCAATAAACTGGGCAGTCAATTATTAAGTGCAGAATTGACTCATCTTCCACGGGGTCACATATACACGATGGGCTTTCCTTACACTTAAACCTGTACAAGTATGAGGAAAACCCACCGTGTCCTGTCAAGATCTGTGTTAAGATGCCTGTTTTGTCCATTTTGCGTACATTTTGATATGCTGCCACCGCATCCGGGAAGAACACCTTCGTGACAGCGGCTGTCTGGCCGGACTTGTACCTCCTGTTCCATTCGTCAAGGGAGTCCAATCGGATCTTCCGCCTGACGAATGAAACAGGGCACCGGTCATAGTCCGGGCCTTTTTTAAGTTTGAGGGCGGCCTCCTTGGCAAGCTCATCCGCTCTTTCATTTCCATCCAACCCTGCGTGGGCCTTGATCCAGAACAAGGACACACTCTTATTTTGGAGCTTACAGCGTCTGAGTGTGTCCCTTGTTTCCACAGCCAGGGGATGGGTGGAGTTAGGGTTTATTGCTGCCTGGAGGGCCGCCATCGAGTCGCTGTAAATACCGAAGGTGCTCTCCCCGTTGTTTAGGATTTCTCCTGTAGCTTTGCATAGAGCCAGGAGTTCCGCCTGATAGACGGTGCAGTAGGACGGTAGTTTGATCTTGACTGCCTTGGTTTCAGCACTGCTATTCCATACGGAATAAGCAGCGCCGACCTTGCCTTCAATCTTGCTACCGTCCGTAAAGATCCGTATAGCAAAATTGCTATGGTATTTGAAGAGTTCCTCGTCCATCAGGCTGACGAACTCCAGGCTCGTCTGCTCTGCTGGATGCGGGGCATCTGCCGCCGGAGTCATTTGTTCCACGTCAACGCCCCCCAGTGCTAGCTGGGGCACCCCCCTCTTGGCCTCGTAGAGAGACGCAGCTTCTCTTATTCGGATGTCAAGTGGGAGTATCCCAGCCAGCACCAAGGCGGCGTTTAGGGACACTGTCCTGTAAGCTTTACATATCTTTTGGACAAAGGCCCTCTGCACGGCATTAAGGTGCCTCTGCACGCATGCTTTATTTGTTGCAGGTGCCCACACGCTAGCCGCGTATGTGACCAAGGGTTCCACCGTGGCGGTGTATATAATGCGGATAACCTCCGGGTGGAGGCCCCAGCTGGCCCTGGCGGCCCTCGACAGTTGCTTGCTGACGTTCCCTGCCTTCCTACAAATGTTTGCAGTGTGGGCATTGAACGTCAACCCGCTGTCTATCGTGAGCCCCAGGATCTTTATTTCGTCGGACATCGATATGCCGATCCCGCCCATGGTCAAGAGTGGCGTGTCATACTTGAGTTTTTTTGTTATCACCATAGCACATGTTTTGTGTGGTGCGAACTTAAGTTTGTTCATGACACCCCACTCCCGAGCATGCTCGAGAGCGGCATTCGCTTGTCGTTCGATATCCAGGGCTGTTTCCCCCGAAAACACCAGCACCACGTCATCCGCAAAGGCCTGGCAGTAATCGCCTCTCTGCGTAAAGCTCCTCAGTAATGGGTCCAATAGGAGATTCCATAAGACAGGGCCACCTATCGATCCCTGAACACACCCTTTGTTGGTGCCCTTGATGAACTCATGGCCAGCATATCGTAACCGGACCTGACGGTCACTTAGATAGCTGGCTATCATCCTCCTGAGATTCACCGGGCACTGTTCTTCCGCCAGTCTGACCTTTATGGCTGGCCACCAAGCGCTGTCGAAGGCTCCCTCTATATCAAGTGACACCATCGTGATGAGCTTCCTCTCGTGGAGTTTGCCCCTCACGTGTGCCATCAGGTCATAGAGGGAGTCTTCCGTGCTACGTTGCGGCATAAAGCCGTACTGGCGGGGACTTGTTCGGGGTGTCAGGTACCATCTCAGTCTTCTGACCAACATCTTCTCCAATATTTTTCCCATTACCGGGAGCAGTCCGATCGGTCTGTATGACTTGGGGCTGGCGTAGTTGTCCTTTCCAGGTTTCCGCAACACCACCACGGTGGCCTCCTTCCAGATCGTGGGGAAGTGAGTCAATTCCAGGCATTTGTTTAGAATTGCGAGATGCAGGTCTGTATCGTTCTTAATTGCATGCTGGCAAATATCCGCTGTGAACCCGTCTACCCCGGGTGCTTTCTTAGGATTAAAGCTCTCCGTCACGGATATGAGCTCCTCCGTCGTAAACGCCGGGTCATGATTTTCTTCATGGCTCCAGTCGTTTACTCGGCAAGCAAGAGCTCTTATCCGTTGATGGTATGGGCTATCATCTTCATCCATGTCTTCGGGGTAGAAGGTTTCCGCCAACAGCCTCGCAGATTCTTCTTGCCCTACTTCCCTTCCGTTCTTTTCCAGTGGCAGATCTTCTTGTCTTTTCATAGTATTTTTTATGACCCTATATATCCCTTCCCAGACTCCTTCCTTATTTTGTTTCTGGCAAAACCCTTTCCAGCTTTCTATTTGGCATTTTTTCGCCTCTGTCTCATATTTTTCCTTTTCTTGCAGATACAGCGAGATCACACCCTCTCTTCGGGACGGCGCAGCGCACCGGATTCTTCTCTTCCTGGTAGCGACTTCGTGCTTCATCACCTCGAGCTCTTCGGACCACCACGGCATGGTAAGTTTTTGACTTTCTTTCTTTCTGGGTATTGCTAAATCACATGCTTTGGTTATTACCATTGCATGTGTTTCTATAATTTTATCTAAATTTTTGTTACTATTAATTTGTTCTATCTCAAGTTTACTAATACTATGTTCTACCTTTAATTGGTCCATTTCTTTATAAAATAGCTCCCAATTAGCCTTTTTTGTGTTATATTTCCTTGTAGTTCTTTTTATGCAAATGCTTTTACCTCTAGTTAATTTAATTTTTATTATTATGCCGTTATGATCCGAGCTTATTAGGTCTTCAGCAACCGTCCAGTCGTCTACCAAGTCTAGGAAGTCCTCCGTACACATCGTCACATCGACGTGGCTCGTTATTCTGCGCCCCCCTCTGATGGTGTCGAAGGTGGGTGTGTTCCCGCGATTTAGTATCTGCAGTCCGAGTTCTCCGATCATTCCTGCCAGCTCATCTCCCCTATCATCGATGACAGTACTTCCCCACCATATGCTTTTTGCATTGGCATCACCTCCAATGATGGCTTTCTTGGGCTTTAGCTCATTTATGACTCTTGTTATGTGGTCCAAGTATGGGCCAATGGGCTTATCAGGCTCAAAATAGTACGAGACGGCAAGCATCTCCCACTCGCTTGTTTGCAGCTTCACCACCACGATGTTGTTGGTGGTGAACCCAGGACACTGTGTGACGTCGATATTACTATCGAACACCACTATCGCTGATTTCACAGTGCCCTCACTGCGATTAGCGTTCTGGTAGACCCTTGCCCCCCCGTACGACTTCATTGCCTTAATACCACCCACATATGGCTCCTGGACCAGAGCAAAGGCGATTTTTCGCTTTGCAGCCTCGAGCATAAGTTCGCTAGTTGCGAGCTCTTTCCTTTGGAGGTTTGCCTGCGCTGCAATGCATACTGGGGCTGTATTCGTCTGAGGAGCACCTGGAACCACCTTAGCAATACGCTACTGCCGCTCGCGATATCGCATCCCATTTTTTCCGCACCTGGCACTCCATACTGTAGGCGGTATGGCCTGTGTCCACATTCTTCTCTTTCACACAGTTTTTGCATGACGGTCGATCACCCATTTCCACCCTCGGGCACTCCGCCTTTAGATGTGGCCCTCCACAGTATGTGCACAAGTCCACGGTCTCTGTACAGAGTTTCCTCCCATGCCCATATGCTAGGCATCTTGTGCACTGGATAAGAGGCGTCTGGTCGTAGACTCTCACACTCTGCAGATCTATGTAGATCCTGCCGGCCGACGTAAGCCTCTGCCACATTTTTGGTGTAACCTGCAGGATGACGTGACTTTCAAGTGAGTTTCGCGCTCTCCTACGGTATTTAACCGTGACTGATGCCTCGTCGGCCGTCAGGTCACCCAAAAGCCGAGTGTTTTGTGTCTTTAGAGCGGTCTGAATGTCCTCATTACTGTTATAGGATAGGAGGTCCTTAATGATTACCAGTGGGTTTCTATTTTGAGCCTCTTCCACTTTTAGGTTTTTGTCTATCTTTAATTGGGCAGTTGTTTTTGCCAATTCCGCCTTAGTATTAAAACTAAGGATTACCCTCCTATCCCTAACCTTCCGGACCCTATCAACCTGCAGACCGCTCTTCTTTGCGTCCAGCGCCTCCCTTACCCTGCCGATGACATCCGTACTGGTGTCCATCGTGACCTCGGACGACACGATGATGGAGTGTTTAGGTTTCTCCGCCCAGGAGATTGGGGGTGTGGATAAGGCTTCTGAGAAAGTGGGGGCTTCCACCCTCCTCTCCGATACCTGTCTTCCCATCTCCTGGGTGGTCTCCCTTAACCCTTGGATTTCCTTTAGGATTTCCACATCATCATGCCGGCCGCTGTCACGTGACTCCAGGTAGGCCTTTTGCTTCTTAAAATCGCCTCGTAGTTCTTTAATCATCTGGTTGCCCTCCTTCACTAGTTGAGCTTGCTCTTCCAGAGTGGAGCGCAACCAGGTGATTTTTTCCAGCTGTTCCACCAATTCTTTATTCCCCCCGGCCCCCTCCGATCCCCCGACCTGGCTCTCTTTCTGCTCCAAGATTCGTTCCTGAGGCAGTTCCTTTTTTTTATTTGTTGCGGACTCTGCCTCTTTAACGAGCTTGAACAGCCTTTCCGATGCCAAAGTTATCTCAGATTTAATTTCAGTTTTTGTGTTCCGTGAAGCACTCAACTGAAATTTAATCTTCATTAGGCACGCTTTGGCCTCGGAAAGCCTGTCTCTCGGTTTCTGCTGCTCAATCGAGATCGGAGGATCCGAGGCAGCGACTGAGGTGGACGAGGCAGTGGAAGGTTCGACAGAGGTGGTTTGAGGCTTTTTTAATGAGTCGGTTTTTCCGGCCTCCCATTCCCCAATGCTTTTTCTAACTGTGGAGGTCGAGGCAGTGGAAGTTTTATCTGCCTCCTTTTTTTTTGGGGTGATCTCCTCTCTCGCCTTGTGTGCCTTGGCCGGTGTCCTTATGCCAAACATGTTTGTCTTTATAGGTGCTTGTCTCGCAAGTTTGCTCTCGATTTGCACGTTACAGTGGTTGTAAATTACCACGTGACGTGCAAATGTTTATTGGATTTTGCGAGAGCAAGGCGCATAAATAATAAGTGTAAAGTAAAAAGTGTAAAAATAATTGTAAATTGTAAATTGTAAAAGTATTGTAAAATATAAAGAAATATAAATTAAAATTGTAAAAGGTCTTAAAACTAAACTAAACTAAACTATGGCTACAGTGCCTCGTCGATTCACAAATCCCGATCTAAGATCGTAGTCAACAACGCACCCAGTTTATATAGAAAAACGAAATATTGCAATATAGGTGGAAAATTTTATAAAAAACGAAATTAACAATGGGGTAGTTAAAAGGGGAGTATTAGTGTATTAAACTGAGTTTCTAGAGGAGTTTAGAATTTTAGTGGGTAGGGGTGCAAATTAAGGGTTGTAATTTAGGGGTTTAGGGTGGGGGAAGGGATACCCGGGAGCGGTGCGGTCCGGTGTGTATATTGTAAGTAATATACACAATCCTGTGGCAGATTTCGTCTAGCTCGCACCGTTCTTGAGATATATAGATTCAAACTACAAAACCAAAATGTTATAAATAAGGGTGAATTTTTATAAAAACGAATTTACAATAAAGGTTTAAGAGGGATTTTGCGAGAGCAAGGCGCAGGAAAAATAAATAATAAGTGTAAAAGTGTAAAAGTGTAAAAGTAAATGTAAATTGTAAAATGTAAAAAGTATTGTAAATATAAAGAGAATTAAAATTACAATTGTAAAGGTCTTAAAACTAAACTAAACTAAACTATGGCTACAGTGCCTCGTCGATTCACAAATTCCGATCTAAGATCGTAGTCAACAGCGCACCCAATCTGTATAGAAAACCAAAATATTGCAATAGGGGTGGGGAATTTTATAAAAAACGAAATTTACAATGGGGTGGTTAAAGGGAATATTAGTGTATTAATAACTGAATTCTAGGGGAATTAAAATTTTTTAGTGGTAGGGGTGCAAAATAAGGGTTGTAATTTAGGGGTTTAGGGTGGGGGAAGGGGTACCCGGGAGCGGTGCGGTCCGGTGTGTATATTACAAGTAATATACACAATCCTGTGTCAGATTTCGTCTAGCTCGCACCGTTCTTGAGATATTTAAGTTTCAAACTTCAAACTAAATTATTATGAATAAGGGTAGGAAATTTTTTTTTTTTTTTTTTTTTTTTTTTTAAAACGGAATTTACAATGGGGTGGTTAAAAGGGAGTATTATTGTATTAGTAACTGGGTTTCTAGGGGAATTTAAGTTTTTAGTGGTAGGGGTGCAATTTAAGGGTTGTAATTTAGGGGTTCAGGGTGGGGGAAGGGATACACGGGAGCGGTGCGGTCCGGTGTGTATATTATAAATAATATACACAGTCCTGTGTCAGATTTCGTCTAACTCGCACCGTTCTTGAGGTATTTAGATTCCAACTTCAAAACCAAAATGTTATAAATAAGGGTGGAATTTTATAGAAAACGAAATTTACAATAGGGTGGTTAAAAGGGAGTATTAGTGTATTAATAACTGAATTCTAAGGGAATTTAGATTTTTAGTGGTAGGGGTGCAAATTAAGGGTTGTAATTTAGGGGTTCAGGGTGGGGGAAGGGATACACGGGAGCGGTGCGGTCCGGTGTGTATATTATAAATAATATACACAATCCTGTATCAGATTTCGTCTAGCTCGCACCGTTCTTGAGGTATTTAGATTCAAACTTCAAAACCAAAATGTTATAAATAAGGGTGGAATTTTATAGAAAACGAAATTTACAATAGGGTGGTTAAGAGGGAGTATTAGTGTATTGATAACTGAATTCTAAGGGAATTTAAATTTTTAGTGGTAGGGGTGAAATTTAAGGGTTGTAATTTGGGGGTTTAGGGTGGGGGAGGGGATGCACAGGAGCGGTGCGGACCGGTGTGTATATTATATATAATATACACAATCTTGTGTCAGATTTCGTCTAGCTCGCACCGTTCTTGAGATATTTAAATTTCAAACTTCAAAACCAAAATGTTATAAATAAGGGTAGGGAATTTTATAAGAAACGAAATTTACAATAGGGTGGTTAAAAGGGAGTATTAGTGTATTAATAACTAAATTCTAGGGGAATTTAAATTTTTAGTGGTAGGGGTGCAAATTAAGGGTTGTAATTTAGGGGTTCAGGGTGGGGGAAGGGATACACGGGAGCGGTGCGGTCAGGTGTGTATATTATAAATAATATACACAAACTTGTGTCAGATTTCGTCTAGCTCGCACCGTTCTTGAGATATTTAAATTTCAAACTTCAAAACCAAAATGTTATAAATAAGGGTAGGGAATTTTATAAAAAACGAAATTTACAATAGGGTGGTTAAAAGGGAGTATTAGTGTATTAATAACTGAATTCTAGGGGAATTTAAATTTTTAGTGGTAGGGGTGCAAATTAAGGGTTGTAATTTAGGGGTTCAGGGTGGGGGAAGGGATACACGGGAGCGGTGCGGTCAGGTGTGTATATTATAAATAATATACACAAACTTGTGTCAAATTTCGTCTAGGTCGCACCGTTCCTGAGATATTTGAATTCAAATTTCAAAACCAAAAGTTATAAATAAGGGTAGGAAATTTTTATAAAAACGAAATTTACAATGGGGTGGTTAAAAGGGAGTATTAGTGTATTAGTAACTGGGTTTCTAGGGGAATTTAAATTTTTAGTGGTAGGGGTGCAATTTAAGGGTTGTAATTTGGGAGTTTAGGGTGGGGGAAGGGATACACTGGAGCGGTGCGGTCAGGTGTGTATATTATATATAATATACACAATCTTGTGTCAAATTTCGTCTAGGTCGCACCGTTCCTGAGATATTTGGACTTAAAACTCGGGAGTTTTGACTCAAGGTTCCGGGTTCGATTCCCTGTGCCGAGTGAACTTTTAATAAACTGATTTTTTATTTTTATTTTTTATTAAAAGATATTATCAATACTATTTATATTGGTCTGCTATTATTCCAGAAGGGAAATTCCAGCATAAACATAAGGGAGGGAGATAGGGGTGCAATATTTTGATTTTTCCCAAATCCGGTGTTCACGTCTCAGGGTACCCGTGTTAGGGTTCTTTGGATTCGAGCACTAGGAAACTTCTATTCTACAATATTTTGCCCAGTCATGGGTCACGGAAACAAACTTACCGTTACAGCCGTTGAAATAATTTATTCTCGGAGGGCTCCGGAAAAAACACCAATTTAATCTAAGGATTTGTGTGTACAGGGCTCAAATTCGAGATAGGTATTGCTAGAGGGCTTCTCATGTACACAGCAAACTTTCAGAGTTTTCTGAACAGCGGTTTTGCCGTAATAATTGTGCTAACCGGGTGAGCAAAAGTGAATGAAACACACAGCCGCAAAGTTAAGTTTGTTTCCCCAAGGAATGCAAGTTGAGATGTACCATAAATTTTTGGAAATTTTGAATGTAATTTAGCATGGGATGTATTGTAGATGACTTTAAACTAGTTTACGACAATTTTAAAAACTATAATTTATTCGGGGTAAATGGGTAAATTTTGGAAAAAACTACGTAATTTTACCCCAAAAGTTTTTTAAAGACGTCGCAGAAGGAATTTAATAGGTGGATCAGGTAGCCCTTGATGAGGAAATAACCTGCTAAACTACCACTTTTCCTCTGCGGTGTCTTATTTTCGAAATTTAAGGGGTTATAAATATTTCCACGTGGTTCCCGCTGAGGTGGGAATCGGGGAAAATAGACAGTTCGGGGAAAAGCTATAACTTAAAAACTACTGGGTCTAATTAAATGATTTTTAAAAGGCACACAGGCCGTAAGTTCCCCTAATTGATAGTGAAGTTACTTTAATGAAATACACTGAAAACACTTGAAATAATTTGAAAAACAAACACTAATTTACACAATCTTATTTTTGATAATTTAAAACTGCTAGATTGGGTCCAAATATAAGTGGATTTTAGTCCTTGATGGTTCAAATGGAAGGTGCTGACCTGGGCTACAGGGTGACTGCGTTGAAGCAACTTCCTTCTTCCCTAGGGTAGTTTTTCCGCTTGTTGAAACTCCTGAAGGACTTCTTGGTCGCTGCTAAAACAGCTGTAACTTCGCCGGTCCAGGTCGCAGGGATCTCAAATTCGCTGGGATGATGGGTGGCTCAGTACGACACAATATGGTGAGTATCACTGGGCCACTCTTGGTCACTGGCTGGGCAAAATTAACTTTTTGCCCAACTTTTTCACTGCCGATTTAAGAAAAACTCGCGGAAAAACACTAAGGACCCTCGTGAAAAATCTGAAACTTCGGGAGGGTGTAGACAGTAGTCTTAGGTACACTTTTCACAAAAAAAATTTTAGGGTTATCGCGACAAATCGCGCGTCAAACGCCTCAAATGGTACGTGGTCCTCACTTTTATTGTTTTGGTCCCGTTTTTTGCTCGCCGTTTTTGAGTGCTTTACACGATTTTAAAACTTTTAGCACGATCATGTAGTGCTCACCGAGCCGCGTCTTTTGATATATAGAACACTATATTTTTCAGAACTTTGCTAGCAACTTCGATTTTAGCGGTGTGGAGCGCGTAAAAATCGTGACGGTCGGGCGTACGACTCACGGGGGACTGGGGGGTTAGGTTAGGTTAGGTTAGGTTAGGTTAGGTTAGGTTAGGTTAGGTTAGGTTAGGTTAGGTTAGGTTAGGTTAGGTTAGGTTAGGTTAGGTTAGGTTAGGTTAGGTTAGGTTAGGTTAGGTTAGGTTAGGTTAGGTTTTTTTTTTTTTTTTTTTTTTTTTTTTTTTTTTTTTTTTTTTGGCGCCTACCTCTCCGCGCTATGGCGGAGTCTGCGAGCTAGGTTCCCTCGGACGTGATCCGAGCCTTTATTTGCTATATAAAAATTTTTACAATGTATGATTGTTACGTTTCCCTATATATAACTATTATCACAATTTTCATTTCGATTTCCAATATTATTAAAATACTTAAAACTAGTTAACGATAAATTACAATTACAATATGGGACAATAATTATTTAGTAACAATATTTAAAAACATCTTATTTTACTACAGGTATTTTAGATTTGACATTATCTTATGGTTTTGGCTACTGTCATAATATTCTTATAATATCAGTACTTAGCCTGATGTCTATTTATTTCTGCTTATTACTTTTGCAGCTATGTTTACACTGTATTTTAGAAATTTGTTCCTTTTGAACTCATCGTCAATAATTTTACTCAAATTCTCCAACCCTATCTCCATTTCAATCTCCTGCTCCGCGTTATGGTTAGGTTAGGTTAGGTTAGGTTAGGTTAGGTTAGGTTAGGTTAGGTTAGGTTAGGTTAGGTTAGGTTAGGTTAGGTTAGGTTAGGTTAGGTTTTTTTTTTTTTTTTTTTTTTTTTTTGTGGCGCCTACCTCTCCGCGCTATGGCGGAGCCTGCGAGCTAAGTTCTCCTCGGACATTATCCGAGTCCATGTGAGTTCTTTATTGATCTTAATACTAGGGTTTACATAAATTTCTTAATCTAATTCTATTATAACAAAACTCTGTTCCTTTTATGTTACATTCTACAAAAAATTCATACAGTATAACATACTTATTTTTACGGTCTATCTTTCCTGTTCCATCTCAACTTGCTTCGATTTTCTCCCATCTCATTTGTCCTTGTACTTATTATTATCATTTTTCTTATATCTAAGTTTGCTTATGCTATGGTTATATATATATAATATACACTCTAGCATTTTCTTTTACACCTATTTATTCCTTTTTCCTGCCATTTCTCCTATTTGGACACAATATTTCAAGAAGATGCGTCTTCTTTCCTTCTCTAACATAATAATCTTAATGTTGGCAAGTTTTATTTCTATATCCAGCATATGTTCTACTTCATATCGTTTTTTGCAATAAACTGGGCAGTCAACTATTAAGTGCAGAATTGACTCATCTTCCACGGGGTCACATATACACGATGGGCTTTCCTTACACTTAAACCTGTACAAGTATGAGGAAAACCCACCGTGTCCTGTCAAGATCTGTGTTAAGATGCCTGTTTTGTCCATTTTGCGTACATTTTGATATGCTGCCACCGCATCCGGGAAGAACACCTTCGTGACAGCGGCTGTCTGGCCGGACTTGTACCTCCTGTTCCATTCGTCAAGGGAGTCCAATCGGATCTTCCGCCTGACGAATGAAACAGGGCACCGGTCATAGTCCGGGCCTTTTTTAAGTTTGAGGGCGGCCTCCTTGGCAAGCTCATCCGCTCTTTCATTTCCATCCAACCCTGCGTGGGCCTTGATCCAGAACAAGGACACACTCTTATTTTGGAGCTTACAGCGTCTGAGTGTGTCCCTTGTTTCCACAGCCAGGGGATGGGTGGAGTTAGGGTTTATTGCTGCCTGGAGGGCCGCCATCGAGTCGCTGTAAATACCGAAGGTGCTCTCCCCGTTGTTTAGGATTTCTCCTGTAGCTTTGCATAGAGCCAGGAGTTCCGCCTGATAGACGGTGCAGTAGGACGGTAGTTTGATCTTGACTGCCTTGGTTTCAGCACTGCTATTCCATACGGAATAAGCAGCGCCGACCTTGCCTTCAATCTTGCTACCGTCCGTAAAGATCCGTATAGCAAAATTGCTATGGTATTTGAAGAGTTCCTCGTCCATCAGGCTGACGAACTCCAGGCTCGTCTGCTCTGCTGGATGCGGGGCATCTGCCGCCGGAGTCATTTGTTCCACGTCAACGCCCCCCAGTGCTAGCTGGGGCACCCCCCTCTTGGCCTCGTAGAGAGACGCAGCTTCTCTTATTCGGATGTCAAGTGGGAGTATCCCAGCCAGCACCAAGGCGGCGTTTAGGGACACTGTCCTGTAAGCTTTACATATCTTTTGGACAAAGGCCCTCTGCACGGCATTAAGGTGCCTCTGCACGCATGCTTTATTTGTTGCAGGTGCCCACACGCTAGCCGCGTATGTGACCAAGGGTTCCACCGTGGCGGTGTATATAATGCGGATAACCTCCGGGTGGAGGCCCCAGCTGGCCCTGGCGGCCCTCGACAGTTGCTTGCTGACGTTCCCTGCCTTCCTACAAATGTTTGCAGTGTGGGCATTGAACGTCAACCCGCTGTCTATCGTGAGCCCCAGGATCTTTATTTCGTCGGACATCGATATGCCGATCCCGCCCATGGTCAAGAGTGGCGTGTCATACTTGAGTTTTTTTGTTATCACCATAGCACATGTTTTGTGTGGTGCGAACTTAAGTTTGTTCATGACACCCCACTCCCGAGCATGCTCGAGAGCGGCATTCGCTTGTCGTTCGATATCCAGGGCTGTTTCCCCCGAAAACACCAGCACCACGTCATCCGCAAAGGCCTGGCAGTAATCGCCTCTCTGCGTAAAGCTCCTCAGTAATGGGTCCAATAGGAGATTCCATAAGACAGGGCCACCTATCGATCCCTGAACACACCCTTTGTTGGTGCCCTTGATGAACTCATGGCCAGCATATCGTACCCGGACCTGACGGTCACTTAGATAGCTGGCTATCATCCTCCTGAGATTCACCGGGCACTGTTCTTCCGCCAGTCTGACCTTTATGGCTGGCCACCAAGCGCTGTCGAAGGCTCCCTCTATATCAAGTGACACCATCGTGGTGAGCTTCCTCTCTTGGAGTTTGCCCCTCACGTGTGCCATCAGGTCATAGAGGGAGTCTTCCGTGCTACGTTGCGGCATAAAGCCGTACTGGCGGGGACTTGTTCGGGGTGTCAGGTACCATCTCAGTCTTCTGACCAACATCTTCTCCAGTATTTTTCCCATTACCGGGAGCAGTCCGATCGGTCTGTATGACTTTGGGCTGGCGTAGGTGTCCTTTCCAGGTTTCCGCAACACCACCACGGTGGCCTCCTTCCAGATCGTGGGGAAGTGAGTCAATTCCAGGCATTTGTTTAGAATTGCGAGATGCAGGTCTGTATCGTTCTTTATTGCATGCTGGCAAATATCCGCTGTGAACCCGTCTACCCCGGGTGCTTTCTTAGGATTAAAGCTCTCCGTCACGGATATGAGCTCCTCCGTCGTAAACGCCGGGTCATGATTTTCTTCATGGCTCCAGTCGTTTACTCGGCAAGCAAGAGCTCTTATCCGTTGATGGTATAGGCTATCATCTTCATCCATGTCTTCGGGGTAGAAGGTTTCCGCCAACAGCCTCGCAGATTCTTCTTGCCCTACTTCCCTTCCGTTCTTTTCCAGTGGCAGATCTTCTTGCCTTTTCATAGTATTTTTTATGACCCTATATATTCCTTCCCAGACTCCTTCCTTATTTTGTTTCTGGCAAAACCCTTTCCAGCTTTCTATTTGGCATTTTTTCGCCTCTGTCTCATATTTTTCCTTTTCTTGCAGATACAGCGAGATCACACCCTCTCTTCGGGACGGCGCAGCGCACCGGATTCTTCTCTTCCTGGTAGCGACTTCGTGCTTCATCGCCTCGAGCTCTTCGGACCACCACGGCATGGTAAGTTTTTGACTTTCTTTCTTTCTGGGTATTGCTAATTCACATGCTTTGGTTATTACCATTGCATGTGTTTCTATAATTTTATCTAAATTTTTGTTACTATTAATTTGTTCTATCTCAAGTTTACTAATACTATGTTCTACCTTTAATTGGTCCATTTCTTTATAAAATAGCTCCCAATTAGCCTTTTTTGTGTTATATTTCCTTGTAGTCCTTTTTATGCAAATGCTTTTACCTCTAGTTAATTTAATTTTTATTATTATGCCGTTATGATCCGAGCTTATTAGGTCTTCAGCAACCGTCCAGTCGTCTACCAAGTCTAGGAAGTCCTCCGTACACATCGTCACATCGACGTGGCTCGTTATTCTGCGCCCCCCTCTGATGGTGTCGAAGGTGGGTGTGTTCCCGCGATTTAGTATCTGCAGTCCGAGTTCTCCGATCATTCCTGCCAGCTCATCTCCCCTATCATCGATGACAGTACTTCCCCACCATATGCTTTTTGCATTGGCATCACCTCCAATGATGGCTTTCTTGGGCTTTAGCTCATTTATGACTCTTGTTATGTGGTCCAAGTATGGGCCGATGGGCTTATCAGGCTCAAAATAGTACGAGACGGCAAGCATCTCCCACTCGCTTGTTTGCAGCTTCACCACCACGATGTTGTTGGTGGTGAACCCAGGACACTGTGTGACGTCGATATTACTATCGAACACCACTATCGCTGACTTCACAGTGCCCTCGCTGCGATTAGCGTTCTGGTAGACCCTTGCCCCCCCGTACGACTTCATTGCCTTAATACCGCCCACATATGGCTCCTGGACCAGAGCAAAGGCGATTTTTCGCTTTGCAGCCTCAAGCATAAGTTCGCTAGTTGCGAGCTCTTTCCTTTGGAGGTTTGCCTGCGCTGCAATGCATACTGGGGCTGTATTCGTCTGAGGAGCACCTGGGACCACCTTAGCAATACGCTACTGCCGCTCGCGATATCGCATCCCATTTTTTCCGCACCTGGCACTCCATACTATAGGCGGTATGGCCTGTGTCCGCACTCTTTTCTTTCACACAGTTTTTACAAGACGGTCGATCACCCATTTCCACTCTCGGGCACTCCGCCTTTAAGTGTGGCCCTCCACAATATGTGCACAAGTCCACTGTCTCTGTACAGAGTTTCCTCCCATGCCCATATGCTAGGCATCTTGTGCACTGGATAAGAGGCGTCTGGTCGTAGACTCTCACACTCTGCAGATCTATGTAGATCCTGCCGGCCGACGTAAGCCTCTGCCACATTTTTGGTGTAACCTGCAGGATGACGTGACTTTCAAGTGAGTTTCGCGCTCTCCTACGGTATTTAACCGTGACTGATGCCTCGTCGGCCGTCAGGTCACCCAAAAGCCGAGTGTTTTGTGTCTTTAGAGCGGTCTGAATGTCCTCATTACTGTTATAGGATAGGAGGTCCTTAATGATTACCAGTGGGTTTCTATTTTGAGCCTCTTCCACTTTTAGGTTTTTGTCTATCTTTAATTGGGCAGTTGTTTTTGCCAATTCCGCCTTAGTATTAAAACTAAGGATTACCCTCCTATCCCTAACCTTCCGGACCCTATCAACCTGCAGACCGCTCTTCTTTGCGTCCAGCGCCTCCCTTACCCTGCCGATGACATCCGTACTGGTGTCCATCGTGACCTCGGACGACACGATGATGGAGTGTTTAGGTTTCTCCGCCCAGGAGATTGGGGGTGTGGATAAGGCTTCTGAGAAAGTGGGGGCTTCCACCCTCCTCTCCGATACCTGTCTTCCCATCTCCTGGGTGGTCTCCCTTAACCCTTGGATTTCCTTTAGGATTTCCACATCATCATGCCGGCCGCTGTCACGTGACTCCAGGTAGGCCTTTTGCTTCTTAAAATCGCCTCGTAGTTCTTTAATCATCTGGTTGCCCTCCTTCACTAGTTGAGCTTGCTCTTCCAGAGTGGAGCGCAACCAGGTGATTTTTTCCAGCTGTTCCACCAATTCTTTATTCCCCCCGGCCCCCTCCGATCCCCCGACCTGGCTCTCTTTCTGCTCCAAGATTCGTTCCTGAGGCAGTTCCTTTTTTTTATTTGTTGCGGACTCTGCCTCTTTAACGAGCTTGAACAGCCTTTCCGATGCCAAAGTTATCTCAGATTTAATTTCAGTTTTTGTGTTCCGTGAAGCACTCAACTGAAATTTAATCTTCATTAGGCACGCTTTGGCCTCGGAAAGCCTGTCTCTCGGTTTCTGCTGCTCAATCGAGATCGGAGGATCCGAGGCAGCGACTGAGGTGGACGAGGCAGTGGAAGGTTCGACAGAGGTGGTTTGAGGCTTTTTTAATGAGTCGGTTTTTCCGGCCTCCCATTCCCCAATGCTTTTTCTAACTGTGGAGGTCGAGGCAGTGGAAGTTTTATCTGCCTCCTTTTTTTTTGGGGTGATCTCCTCTCTCGCCTTGTGTGCCTTGGCCGGTGTCCTTATGCCAAACATGTTTGTCTTTATAGGTGCTTGTCTCGCAAGTTTGCTCTCGATTTGCACGTTACAGTGGTTGTAAATTACCACGTGACGTGCAAATGTTTATTGGATTTTGCGAGAGCAAGGCGCATAAATAATAAGTGTAAAGTAAAAAGTGTAAAAATAATTGTAAATTGTAAATTGTAAAAGTATTGTAAAATATAAAGAAATATAAATTAAAATTGTAAAAGGTCTTAAAACTAAACTAAACTAAACTATGGCTACAGTGCCTCGTCGATTCACAAATCCCGATCTAAGATCGTAGTCAACAACGCACCCAGTTTATATAGAAAAACGAAATATTGCAATATAGGTGGAAAATTTTATAAAAAACGAAATTAACAATGGGGTAGTTAAAAGGGGAGTATTAGTGTATTAAACTGAGTTTCTAGAGGAGTTTAGAATTTTAGTGGGTAGGGGTGCAAATTAAGGGTTGTAATTTAGGGGTTTAGGGTGGGGGAAGGGATACCCGGGAGCGGTGCGGTCCGGTGTGTATATTATAAGTAATATACACAATCCTGTGGCAGATTTCGTCTAGCTCGCACCGTTCTTGAGATATATAGATTCAAACTACAAAACCAAAATGTTATAAATAAGGGTGAATTTTTATAAAAACGAATTTACAATAAAGGTTTAAGAGGGATTTTGCGAGAGCAAGGCGCAGGAAAAATAAATAATAAGTGTAAAAGTGTAAAAGTAAATGTAAATTGTAAAATGTAAAAAGTATTGTAAATATAAAGAGAATTAAAATTACAATTGTAAAGGTCTTAAAACTAAACTAAACTAAACTATGGCTACAGTGCCTCGTCGATTCACAAATTCCGATCTAAGATCGTAGTCAACAGCGCACCCAATCTGTATAGAAAACCAAAATATTGCAATAGGGGTGGGGAATTTTATAAAAAACGAAATTTACAATGGGGTGGTTAAAGGGAATATTAGTGTATTAATAACTGAATTCTAGGGGAATTAAAATTTTTTAGTGGTAGGGGTGCAAAATAAGGGTTGTAATTTAGGGGTTTAGGGTGGGGGAAGGGGTACCCGGGAGCGGTGCGGTCCGGTGTGTATATTACAAGTAATATACACAATCCTGTGTCAGATTTCGTCTAGCTCGCACCGTTCTTGAGATATTTAAGTTTCAAACTTCAAACTAAATTATTATGAATAAGGGTAGGAAATTTTTATAAAACGAAATTTACAATGGGGTGGTTAAAAGGGAGTATTATTGTATTAGTAACTGGGTTTCTAGGGGAATTTAAGTTTTTAGTGGTAGGGGTGCAATTTAAGGGTTGTAATTTAGGGGTTCAGGGTGGGGGAAGGGATACACGGGAGCGGTGCGGTCCGGTGTGTATATTATAAATAATATACACAATCCTGTGTCAGATTTCGTCTAGCTCGCGCCGTTCTTGAGGTATTTAGATTCCAACTTCAAAACCAAAATGTTATAAATAAGGGTGGAATTTTATAGAAAACGAAATTTACAATAGGGTGGTTAAAGGGAGTATTAGTGTATTAATAACTGAATTCTAAGGGAATTTAAATTTTTAGTGGTAGGGGTGAAATTTAGGGGTTGTAATTTGGGGGTTTAGGGTGGGGGAGGGGATGCACAGGAGCGGTGCGGACCGGTGTGTATATTATATATAATATACACAATCTTGTGTCAGATTTCGTCTAGCTCGCACCGTTCTTGAGATATTTAAATTTCAAACTTCAAAACCAAAATGTTATAAATAAGGGTGGAATTTTATAGAAACGAAATTTACAATAGGGTGGTTAAAAGGGAGTATTAGTGTATTGATAACTGAATTCTAAGGGAATTTAAATTTTTAGTGGTAGGGGTGAAATTTAGGGGTTGTAATTTGGGGGTTTAGGGTGGGGGAGGGGATGCACAGGAGCGGTGCGGACCGGTGTGTATATTATATATAATATACACAATCTTGTGTCAGATTTCGTCTAGCTCGCACCGTTCTTGAGATATTTAAATTTCAAACTTCAAAACCAAAATGTTATAATTAAGGGTAGGGAATTTTATAAATAACGAAATTTACAATAGGGTGGTTAAAAGGAAGTATTAGTGTATTAATAACTAAATTCTAGGGGAATTTAAATTTTTAGTGGTAGGGGTGCAAATTAAGGGTTGTAATTTAGGGGTTCAGGATGGGGGAAGGGATACACGGGAGCGGTGCGGTCAGGTGTGTATATTATAAATAATATACACAAACTTGTGTCAAATTTCGTCTAGGTCGCACCGTTCCTGAGATATTTGAATTCAAATTTCAAAACCAAAAGTTATAAATAAGGGTAGGAAATTTTTATAAAAACGAAATTTACAATGGGGTGGTTAAAAGGGAGTGTTTGTGTATTAGTAACTGGGTTTCTAGGGGAATTTAAATTTTTAGTGGTAGGGGTGCAATTTAAGGGTTGTAATTTGGGAGTTTAGGGTGGGGGAAGGGATACACTGGAGCGGTGCGGTCAGGTGTGTATATTATATATAATATACACAATCTTGTGTCAAATTTCGTCTAGGTCGCACCGTTCCTGAGATATTTGGACTTAAAACTCGGGAGTTTTGACTCAAGGTTCCGGGTTCGATTCCCTGTGCCGAGTGAACTTTTAATAAACTGATTTTTTATTTTTATTTTTTATTAAAAGATATTATCAATACTATTTATATTGGTCTGCTATTATTCCAGAAGGGAAATTCCAGCATAAACGTAAGGGAGGGAGATAGGGGTGCAATATTTTGATTTTTCCCAAATCCGGTGTTCACGTCTCAGGGTACCCGTGTTAGGGTTCTTTGGATTCGAGCACTAGGAAACTTCTATTCTACAATATTTTGCCCAGTCATGGGTCACGGAAACAAACTTACCGTTACAGCCGTTGAAATAATTTATTCTCGGAGGGCTCCGGAAAAAACACCAATTTAATCTAAGGATTTGTGTGTACAGGGCTCAAATTCGAGATAGGTATTGCTAGAGGGCTTCTCATGTACACAGCAAACTTTCAGAGTTTTCTGAACAGCGGTTTTGCCGTAATAATTGTGCTAACCGGGTGAGCAAAAGTGAATGAAACACACAGCCGCAAAGTTAAGTTTGTTTCCCCAAGGAATGCAAGTTGAGATGTACCATAAATTTTTGGAAATTTTGAATGTAATTTAGCATGGGATGTATTGTAGATGACTTTAAACTAGTTTACGACAATTTTAAAAACTATAATTTATTCGGGGTAAATGGGTAAATTTTGGAAAAAACTACGTAATTTTACCCCAAAAGTTTTTTAAAGACGTCGCAGAAGGAATTTAATAGGTGGATCAGGTAGCCCTTGATGAGGAAATAACCTGCTAAACTACCACTTTTCCTCTGCGGTGTCTTATTTTCGAAATTTAAGGGGTTATAAATATTTCCACGTGGTTCCCGCTGAGGTGGGAATCGGGGAAAATAGACAGTTCGGGGAAAAGCTATAACTTAAAAACTACTGGGTCTAATTAAATGATTTTTAAAAGGCACACAGGCCGTAAGTTTCCCTAATTGATAGTGAAGTTACTTTAATGAAATACACTGAAAACACTTGAAATAATTTGAAAAACAAACACTAATTTACACAATCTTATTTTTGATAATTTAAAACTGCTAGATTGGGTCCAAATATAAGTGGATTTTAGTCCTTGATGGTTCAAATGGAAGGTGCTGACCTGGGCTACAGGGTGACTGCGTTGAAGCAACTTCCTTCTTCCCTAGGGTAGTTTTTCCGCTTGTTGAAACTCCTGAAGGACTTCTTGGTCGCTGCTAAAACAGCTGTAACTTCGCCGGTCCAGGTCGCAGGGACCTCAAATTCGCTGGGATGATGGGTGGCTCAGTACGACACAATATGGTGAGTATCACTGGGCCACTCTTGGTCACTGGCTGGGCAAAATTAACTTTTTGCCCAACTTTTTCACTGCCGATTTAAGAAAAACTCGCGGAAAAACACTAAGGACCCTCGTGAAAAATCTGAAACTTCGGGAGGGTGTAGACAGTAGTCTTAGGTACACTTTTCACAAAAAAAATTTTAGGGTTATCGCGACAAATCGCGCGTCAAACGCCTCAAATGGTACGTGGTCCTCACTTTTATTGTTTTGGTCCCGTTTTTTGCTCGCCGTTTTTGAGTGCTTTACACGATTTTAAAACTTTTAGCACGATCATGTAGTGCTCACCGAGCCGCTTCTTTTGATATATAGAACACTATATTTTTCAGAACTTTGCTAGCAACTTCGATTTTAGCGGTGTGGAGCGCGTAAAAATCGTGACGGTCGGGCGTACGACTCACGGGGGACTGGGTTAGGTTAGGTTAGGTTAGGTTAGGTTAGGTTAGGTTAGGTTAGGTTAGGTTAGGTTAGGTTAGGTTAGGTTAGGTTAGGTTAGGTTAGGTTAGGTTAGGTTAGGTTTTTTTTTTTTTTTTTTTTTTTTGTGGCGCCTACCTCTCCGCGCTATGGCGGAGCCTGCGAGCTAAGTTCTCCTCGGACATTATCCGAGTCCATGTGAGTTCTTTATTGATCTTAATACTAGGGTTTACATAAATTTCTTAATCTAATTCTATTATAACAAAACTCTGTTCCTTTTATGTTACATTCTACAAAAATTTCATACAGTATAACATACTTATTTTTACGGTCTATCTTTCCTGTTCCATCTCAACTTGCTTCGATTTTCTCCCATCTCATTTGTCCTTGTACTTATTATTATCATTTTTCTTATATCTAAGTTTGCTTATGCTATGGTTATATATATATAATATACACTCTAGCATTTTCTTTTACACCTATTTATTCCTTTTTCCTGCCATTTCTCCTATTTGGACACAATATTTCAAGAAGATGCGTCTTCTTTCCTTCTCTAACATAATAATCTTAATGTTGGCAAGTTTTATTTCTATATCCAGCATATGTTCTACTTCATATCGTTTTTTGCAATAAACTGGGCAGTCAACTATTAAGTGCAGAATTGACTCATCTTCCACGGGGTCACATATACACGATGGGCTTTCCTTACACTTAAACCTGTACAAGTATGAGGAAAACCCACCGTGTCCTGTCAAGATCTGTGTTAAGATGCCTGTTTTGTCCATTTTGCGTACATTTTGATATGCTGCCACCGCATCCGGGAAGAACACCTTCGTGACAGCGGCTGTCTGGCCGGACTTGTACCTCCTGTTCCATTCGTCAAGGGAGTCCAATCGGATCTTCCGCCTGACGAATGAAACAGGGCACCGGTCATAGTCCGGACCTTTTTTAAGTTTGAGGGCGGCCTCCTTGGCAAGCTCATCCGCTCTTTCATTTCCATCCAACCCTGCGTGGGCCTTGATCCAGAACAAGGACACACTCTTATTTTGGAGCTTACAGCGTCTGAGTGTGTCCCTTGTTTCCACAGCCAGGGGATGGGTGGAGTTAGGGTTTATTGCTGCCTGGAGGGCCGCCATCGAGTCGCTGTAAATACCGAAGGTGCTCTCCCCGTTGTTTAGGATTTCTCCTGTAGCTCTGCATAGAGCCAGGAGTTCCGCCTGATAGACGGTACAGTAGGACGGTAGTTTGATCTTGACTGCCTTGGTTTCAGCACTGCTATTCCATACGGAATAAGCAGCGCCGACCTTGCCTTCAATCTTGCTACCGTCCGTAAAGATCCGTATAGCAAATTTGCTATGGTATTTGAAGAGTTCCTCGTCCATCAGGCTGACGAACTCCAGGCTCGTCTGCTCTGCTGGATGCGGGGCATCTGCCGCCGGAGTCATTTGTTCCACGTCAACGCCCCCCAGTGCTAGCTGGGGCACCCCCCTCTTGGCCTCGTAGAGAGACGCAGCTTCTCTTATTCGGATGTCAAGTGGGAGTATCCCAGCCAGCACCAAGGCGGCGTTTAGGGACACTGTCCTGTAAGCTTTACATATCTTTTGGACAAAGGCCCTCTGCACGGCATTAAGGTGCCTCTGCACGCATGCTTTATTTGTTGCAGGTGCCCACACGCTAGCCGCGTATGTGACCAAGGGTTCCACCGTGGCGGTGTATATGATGCGGATAACCTCCGGGTGGAGGCCCCAGCTGGCCCTGGCGGCCCTCGACAGTTGCTTGCTGACGTTCCCTGCCTTCCTACAAATGTTTGCAGTGTGGGCATTGAACGTCAACCCGCTGTCTATCGTGAGCCCCAGGATCTTTATTTCGTCGGACATCGATATGCCGATCCCGCCCATGGTCAAGAGTGGCGTGTCATACTTGAGTTTTTTTGTTATCACCATAGCACATGTTTTGTGTGGTGCGAACTTAAGTTTGTTCATGACACCCCACTCCCGAGCATGCTCGAGAGCGGCATTCGCTTGTCGTTCGATGTCCAGGGCTGTTTCCCCCGAAAACACCAGCACCACGTCATCCGCAAAGGCCTGGCAGTAATCGCCTCTCTGCGTAAAGCTCCTCAGTAATGGGTCCAATAGGAGATTCCACAAGACAGGGCCACCTATCGATCCCTGAACACACCCTTTGTTGGTGCCCTTGATGAACTCATGGCCAGCATATCGTACCCGGACCTGACGGTCACTTAGATAGCTGGCTATCATCCTCCTGAGATTCACCGGGCACTGTTCTTCCGCCAGTCTGACCTTTATGGCTGGCCACCAAGCGCTGTCGAAGGCTCCCTCTATATCAAGTGACACCATCGTGATGAGCTTCCTCTCATGGAGTTTGCCCCTCACGTGTGCCATCAGGTCATAGAGGGAGTCTTCCGTGCTACGTTGCGGCATAAAGCCGTACTGGCGGGGACTTGTTCGGGGTGTCAGGTACCATCTCAGTCTTCTGACCAACATCTTCTCCAATATTTTTCCCATTACCGGGAGCAGTCCGATCGGTCTGTATGACTTGGGGCTGGCGTAGTTGTCCTTTCCAGGTTTCCGCAACACCACCACGGTGGCCTCCTTCCAGATCGTGGGGAAGTGAGTCAATTCCAGGCATTTGTTTAGTATTGCGAGATGCAGGTCTGTATCGTTCTTAATTGCATGCTGGCAAATATCCGCTGTGAACCCGTCTACCCCGGGTGCTTTCTTAGGATTAAAGCTCTCCGTCACGGATATGAGCTCCTCCGTCGTAAACGCCGGGTCATGATTTTCTTCATGGCTCCAGTCGTTTACTCGGCAAGCAAGAGCTCTTATCCGTTGATGGTATGGGCTATCATCTTCATCCATGTCTTCGGGGTAGAAGGTTTCCGCCAACAGCCTCGCAGATTCTTCTTGCCCTACTTCCCTTCCGTTCTTTTCCAGTGGCAGATCTTCTTGCCTTTTCATAGTATTTTTTATGACCCTATATATCCCTTCCCAGACTCCTTCCTTATTTTGTTTCTGGCAAAACCCTTTCCAGCTTTCTATTTGGCATTTTTTCGCCTCTGTCTCATATTTTTCCTTTTCTTGCAGATACAGCGAGATCACACCCTCTCTTCGGGACGGCGCAGCGCACCGGATTCTTCTCTTCCTGGTAGCGACTTCGTGCTTCATCACCTCGAGCTCTTCGGACCACCACGGCATGGTAAGTTTTTGACTTTCTTTCTTTCTGGGTATTGCTAAATCACATGCTTTGGTTATTACCATTGCATGTGTTTCTATAATTTTATCTAAATTTTTGTTACTATTAATTTGTTCTATCTTAAGTTTACTAATACTATGTTCTACCTTTAATTGGTCCATTTCTTTATAAAATAGCTCCCAATTAGCCTTTTTTGTGTTATATTTCCTTGTAGTCCTTTTTATGCAAATGCTTTTACCTTTAGTTAATTTAATTTTTATTATTATGCCGTTATGATCCGAGCTTATTAGGTCTTCAGCAACCGTCCAGTCGTCTACCAAGTCTAGGAAGTCCTCCGTACACATCGTCACATCGACGTGGCTCGTTATTCTGCGCCCCCCTCTGATGGTGTCGAAGGTGGGTGTGTTCCCGCGATTTAGTATCTGCAGTCCGAGTTCTCCGATCATTCCTGCCAGCTCATCTCCCCTATCGTCGATGACAGTACTTCCCCACCATATGCTTTTTGCATTGGCATCACCTCCAATGACGGCTTTCTTGGGCTTTAGCTCATTTATGACTCTTGTTATGTGGTCCAAGTATGGGCCAATGGGCTTATCAGGCTCAAAATAGTACGAGACGGCAAGCATCTCCCACTCGCTTGTTTGCAGCTTCACCACCACGATGTTGTTGGTGGTGAACCCAGGACACTGTGTGACGTCGATATTACTATCGAACACCACTATCGCTGATTTCACAGTGCCCTCACTGCGATTAGCGTTCTGGTAGACCCTTGCCCCCCCGTACGACTTCATTGCCTTAATACCACCCACATATGGCTCCTGGACCAGAGCAAAGGCGATTTTTCGCTTTGCAGCCTCGAGCATAAGTTCGCTAGTTGCGAGCTCTTTCCTTTGGAGGTTTGCCTGCGCTGCAATGCATACTGGGGCTGTATTCGTCTGAGGAGCACCTGGAACCACCTTAGCAATACGCTACTGCCGCTCGCGATATCGCATCCCATTTTTTCCGCACCTGGCACTCCATACTATAGGCGGTATGGCCTGTGTCCACATTCTTCTCTTTCACACAGTTTTTGCATGACGGTCGATCACCCATTTCCACCCTCGGGCACTCCGCCTTTAGATGTGGCCCTCCACAGTATGTGCACAAGTCCACGGTCTCTGTACAGAGTTTCCTCCCATGCCCATATGCTAGGCATCTTGTGCACTGGATAAGAGGCGTCTGGTCGTAGACTCTCACACTCTGCAGATCTATGTAGATCCTGCCGGCCGACGTAAGCCTCTGCCACATTTTTGGTGTAACCTGCAGGATGACGTGACTTTCAAGTGAGTTTCGCGCTCTCCTACGGTATTTAACCGTGACTGATGCCTCGTCGGCCGTCAGGTCACCCAAAAGCCGAGTGTTTTGTGTCTTTAGAGCGGTCTGAATGTCCTCATTACTGTTATAGGATAGGAGGTCCTTAATGATTACCAGTGGGTTTCTATTTTGAGCCTCTTCCACTTTTAGGTTTTTGTCTATCTTTAATTGGGCAGTTGTTTTTGCCAATTCCGCCTTAGTATTAAAACTAAGGATTACCCTCCTATCCCTAACCTTCCGGACCCTATCAACCTGCAGACCGCTCTTCTTTGCGTCCAGCGCCTCCCTTACCCTGCCGATGACATCCGTACTGGTGTCCATCGTGACCTCGGACGACACGATGATGGAGTGTTTAGGTTTCTCCGCCCAGGAGATTGGGGGTGTGGATAAGGCTTCTGAGAAAGTGGGGGCTTCCACCCTCCTCTCCGATACCTGTCTTCCCATCTCCTGGGTGGTCTCCCTTAACCCTTGGATTTCCTTTAGGATTTCCACATCATCATGCCGGCCGCTGTCACGTGACTCCAGGTAGGCCTTTTGCTTCTTAAAATCGCCTCGTAGTTCTTTAATCATCTGGTTGCCCTCCTTCACTAGTTGAGCTTGCTCTTCCAGAGTGGAGCGCAACCAGGTGATTTTTTCCAGCTGTTCCACCAATTCTTTATTCCCCCCGGCCCCCTCCGATCCCCCGACCTGGCTCTCTTTCTGCTCCAAGAGCCGTTCCTGAGGCAGTTCCTTTTTTTTATTTGTTGCGGACTCTGCCTCTTTAACGAGCTTGAACAGCCTTTCCGATGCCAAAGTTATCTCAGATTTAATTTCAGTTTTTGTGTTCCGTGAAGCACTCAACTGAAATTTAATCTTCATTAGGCACGCTTTGGCCTCGGAAAGCCTGTCTCTCGGTTTCTGCTGCTCAATCGAGATCGGAGGATCCGAGGCAGCGACTGAGGTGGACGAGGCAGTGGAAGGTTCGACAGAGGTGGTTTGAGGCTTTTTTAATGAGTCGGTTTTTCCGGCCTCCCATTCCCCAATGCTTTTTCTAACTGTGGAGGTCGAGGCAGTGGAAGTTTTATCTGCCTCCTTTTTTTTTGGGGTGATCTCCTCTCTCGCCTTGTGTGCCTTGGCCGGTGTCCTTATGCCAAACATGTTTGTCTTTATAGGTACTTGTCTCGCAAGTTTGCTCTCGATTTGCACGTTACAGTGGTTGTAAATTACCACGTGACGTGCAAATGTTTATTGGATTTTGCGAGAGCAAGGCGCATAAATAATAAGTGTAAAGTAAAAAGTGTAAAAATAATTGTAAATTGTAAAAGTATTGTAAAATATAAAGAAATATAAATTAAAATTGTAAAAGGTCTTAAAACTAAACTAAACTAAACTATGGCTACAGTGCCTCGTCGATTCACAAATCCCGATCTAAGATCGTAGTCAACAACGCACCCAGTTTATATAGAAAAACGAAATATTGCAATATAGGTGGAAAATTTTATAAAAAACGAAATTAACAATGGGGTAGTTAAAAGGGGAGTATTAGTGTATTAAACTGAGTTTCTAGAGGAGTTTAGAATTTTAGTGGGTAGGGGTGCAAATTAAGGGTTGTAATTTAGGGGTTTAGGGTGGGGGAAGGGATACCCGGGAGCGGTGCGGTCCGGTGTGTATATTATAAGTAATATACACAATCCTGTGGCAGATTTCGTCTAGCTCGCACCGTTCTTGAGATATATAGATTCAAACTACAAAACCAAAATGTTATAAATAAGGGTGAATTTTTATAAAAACGAATTTACAATAAAGGTTTAAGAGGGATTTTGCGAGAGCAAGGCGCAGGAAAAATAAATAATAAGTGTAAAAGTGTAAAAGTAAATGTAAATTGTAAAATGTAAAAAGTATTGTAAATATAAAGAGAATTAAAATTACAATTGTAAAGGTCTTAAAACTAAACTAAACTAAACTATGGCTACAGTGCCTCGTCGATTCACAAATTCCGATCTAAGATCGTAGTCAACAGCGCACCCAATCTGTATAGAAAACCAAAATATTGCAATAGGGGTGGGGAATTTTATAAAAAACGAAATTTACAATGGGGTGGTTAAAGGGAATATTAGTGTATTAATAACTGAATTCTAGGGGAATTAAAATTTTTTAGTGGTAGGGGTGCAAAATAAGGGTTGTAATTTAGGGGTTTAGGGTGGGGGAAGGGGTACCCGGGAGCGGTGCGGTCCGGTGTGTATATTACAAGTAATATACACAATCCTGTGTCAGATTTCGTCTAGCTCGCACCGTTCTTGAGATATTTAAGTTTCAAACTTCAAACTAAATTATTATGAATAAGGGTAGGAAATTTTTATAAAACGAAATTTACAATGGGGTGGTTAAAAGGGAGTATTATTGTATTAGTAACTGGGTTTCTAGGGGAATTTAAGTTTTTAGTGGTAGGGGTGCAATTTAAGGGTTGTAATTTAGGGGTTCAGGGTGGGGGAAGGGATACACGGGAGCGGTGCGGTCCGGTGTGTATATTATAAATAATATACACAATCCTGTGTCAGATTTCGTCTAGCTCGCGCCGTTCTTGAGGTATTTAGATTCCAACTTCAAAACCAAAATGTTATAAATAAGGGTGGAATTTTATAGAAAACGAAATTTACAATAGGGTGGTTAAAGGGAGTATTAGTGTATTAATAACTGAATTCTAAGGGAATTTAAATTTTTAGTGGTAGGGGTGAAATTTAGGGGTTGTAATTTGGGGGTTTAGGGTGGGGGAGGGGATGCACAGGAGCGGTGCGGACCGGTGTGTATATTATATATAATATACACAATCTTGTGTCAGATTTCGTCTAGCTCGCACCGTTCTTGAGATATTTAAATTTCAAACTTCAAAACCAAAATGTTATAAATAAGGGTGGAATTTTATAGAAACGAAATTTACAATAGGGTGGTTAAAAGGGAGTATTAGTGTATTGATAACTGAATTCTAAGGGAATTTAAATTTTTAGTGGTAGGGGTGAAATTTAGGGGTTGTAATTTGGGGGTTTAGGGTGGGGGAGGGGATGCACAGGAGCGGTGCGGACCGGTGTGTATATTATATATAATATACACAATCTTGTGTCAGATTTCGTCTAGCTCGCACCGTTCTTGAGATATTTAAATTTCAAACTTCAAAACCAAAATGTTATAAATAAGGGTAGGGAATTTTATAAAAAACGAAATTTACAATAGGGTGGTTAAAAGGGAGTATTAGTGTATTAATAACTAAATTCTAGGGGAATTTAAATTTTTAGTGGTAGGGGTGCAAATTAAGGGTTGTAATTTAGGGGTTCAGGGTGGGGGAAGGGATACACGGGAGCGGTGCGGTCAGGTGTGTATATTATAAATAATATACACAAACTTGTGTCAGATTTCGTCTAGCTCGCACCGTTCTTGAGATATTTAAATTTCAAACTTCAAAACCAAAATGTTATAAATAAGGGTAGGGAATTTTATAAAAAACGAAATTTACAATAGGGTGGTTAAAGGGAGTATTAGTGTATTAATAACTGAATTCTAGGGGAATTTAAATTTTTAGTGGTAGGGGTGCAAATTAAGGGTTGTAATTTAGGGGTTCAGGGTGGGGGAAGGGATACACGGGAGCGGTGCGGTCAGGTGTGTATATTATAAATAATATACACAAACTTGTGTCAAATTTCGTCTAGGTCGCACCGTTCCTGAGATATTTGGACTTAAAACTCGGGAGTTTTGACTCAAGGTTCCGGGTTCGATTCCCTGTGCCGAGTGAACTTTTAATAAACTGATTTTTTTATTAGACTAATATTATCAATACTATTTATATACTATTTATATTATTCCAGAAGGGAATTTCCAACATAAACATAAGGGAGGGAGATAGGGGTGCAATATTTTGATTTTTCCCAAATCCGGTGTTCACGTCTCAGGGTACCCGTGTTAGGGTTCTTTGGATTTGAGCACTAGGAAACTTCTATTATACAATATTTTGCCCAGTCATGGGTCACGGAAACAAACTTACCGTTACAGCCGTTGAAATAATTTATTCTCGGAGGGCTCCGGAAAAAACACCAATTTAATCTAGGGATTTGTGTGTACAGGGCTCAAATTCCAGATAGTTATTGCTAGAGGGCTTCTCATGTACACAGCAAACTTTCAGAGTTTTCCGAACAGCAGTTTTGCCGTAGTAATTATGCTAACCGGGTGAGCAAAAGTGAATGAAACACACAGCCGCAAAGTTAAGTTTGTTTCCCCAAGGAATGCAAGTTGAGATGTACCATAAATTTTTGGAAATTTTGAGTGTAATTTAGCATGGGATGTATTGTAGATGACTTTAAACTAGTTTACGACTATTTTAAAAACTATAATTTATTCGGGGTAAATGGGTAAATTTTGGAAAAAACTACGTAATTTTACCCCAAAAGTTTTTTAAAAACGTCGCAGAAGGAATTTAATAGGTGGATCAGGTAGCCCTTGATGAGGAAATAACCTGCTAAACTACCACTTTTCCTCTGCGGTGTCTTATTTTCGAAATTTAAGGGGTTATAAATATTTCCACGTGGTTCCCGCTGAGGTGGGAATCGGGGAAAATAGACAGTTCGGGGAAAAGCTATAACTTAAAAACTACTAGATATAATTAAATGATTTTTAAAAGGCACACAGGCCGTAAGTTCCCCTAATTGATAGTGAGGTTACTTTAATGAAATACACTGAAAACACTTGAAATAATTTGAAAAACAAACACTAATTTACACAATCTTATTTTTGATAATTTAAAACTGCTAGATTGGGTCCAAATATAAGTGGATTTTAGTCCTTGATGGTTCAAATGGAAGGTGCTGACCTGGGCTACAGGGTGACTGCGTTGAAGCAACTTCCTTCTTCCCTAGGGTAGTTTTTCCGCTTGTTGAAACTCCTGAAGGACTTCTTGGTCGCTGCTAAAACAGCTGTGACTTCGCCGGTCCAGGTCGCAGGGACCTCAAATTCGCTGGGATGATGGGTGGCTCAGTACGACACAATATGGTGAGTATCACTGGGCCACTCTTGGTCACTGGCTGGGCAAAATTAACTTTTTGCCCAACTTTTTCACTGCCGATTTAAGAAAAACTCGCGGAAAAACACTAAGGACCCTCGTGAAAAATCTGAAACTTCGGGAGGGTGTAGACAGTAGTCTTAGGTACACTTTTCACAAAAAAAATTTTAGGGTTATCGCGACAAATCGCGCGTCAAACGCCTCAATTGGTACGTGGTCCTCACTTTTATTGTTTTGGTCCCGTTTTTTGCTCGCCGTTTTTGAGTGCTTTACACGATTTTAAAACTTTTAGCACGATCATGTAGTGCTCACCGAGCCGCGTCTTTTGATATATAGAACACTATATTTTTCAGAACTTTGCTAGCAACTTCGATTTTAGCGGTGTGGAGCGCGTAAAAATCGTGACGGTCGGGCGTACGACTCACGGGGGACTGGGGGGTTAGGTTAGGTTAGGTTAGGTTAGGTTAGGTTAGGTTAGGTTAGGTTAGGTTAGGTTAGGTTAGGTTAGGTTAGGTTAGGTTTTTTTTTTTTTTTTTTTTTTTTTTTTTTTTTTTTTTTTTAATTATTGGGTCTTTAATTTTTAATTTGAATGTTTGTGTTTTGCCCTTTGTTTTTTATAGCACCGCGATTGGTTAGGTTAGGTTAGGTTAGGTTAGGTTAGGTTAGGTTAGGTTAGGTTAGGTTAGGTTAGGTTAGGTTAGGTTAGGTTAGGTTAGGTTAGGTTAGGTTAGGTTAGGTTAGGTTAGGTTAGGTTAGGTTAGGTTAGGTTAGGTTAGGTTAGGTTAGGTTAGGTTAGGTTAGGTTAGGTTAGGTTAGGTTAGGTTAGGTTAGGTTAGGTTTTTTTTTTTTTTTTTTTTTTTTATGGCGCCTACCTCTCCGCGCTATGGCGGAGCCTGCGAGCTAGATCCTCCTCGGACATTATCCGAGACCTTTTTTATTTTTATTTTTATTTTTTTTTATTCATTTTTATTTTTATTTTTAATAACTTAATATTAGGGTTTACATAACATTTCTTATTCTAATTTAATTCTAGCAGTTTTTATTTTTGTTTTATTTTTAATAACTTAGTATTAGGGTTTACACACATTCCTTATTCTAATTTTATTCTACCAGTTTTTTTATTTTTACTAACTTAATATTAGGTTTTACAACACATTCCTTATCTTGATTTTGTTTTAACAATATTTCCTTATGCTACAATTATATATATACAATATACACTCTAGCATTATTTTTTGTACACCTATTTATTTCTTTGTCCTGTAATTTTTCCTATTTGGCAACAATATTCCAGAAAAATGCGTCTTCTTTCTTTTTCTGACATAATAATATTAATATTTTCAAATTTTACGTCTATCTCCAGCATGTGTTCCACTTCATACCTTTTTTTGGAGTAAACTGGGCAGTCTATTATTAGATGCAGAATTGACTCATCTTCCGCGGGGTCACATATACACGATGGGCTTTCCTTACACTTAAACCTGTACAAGTATGAGGAAAACCCACCGTGTCCTGTCAGGATCTGTGTTGATATGCCTGTTAGCTCCATTTTGCGTACACTTTTATATGCTGCCACCGCATCCGGGAAGAACACCTTCGTCACAGCGGCTGTATGGCCGGACTTGTACCTCCTGTTCCATTCGTCAAGGGAGTCCAATCGGATCTTCCGCCTGACGAATGAAACAGGGCACCGGTCATAGTCCGGACCTTTTTTAAGTTTAAGGGCGGCCTCCTTGGCAAGCTCATCCGCTCTTTCATTTCCATCCAACCCTGCGTGGGCCTTGATCCAGAACAAGGACACACTCTTATTTTGGAGCTTACAGCGTCTGAGTGTGTCCCTTGTTTCCACAGCCAGGGGATGGGTGGAGTTAGGGTTTATTGCTGCCTGGAGGGCCGCCATCGAGTCGCTGTATATACCGAAGGTGCTCTCCCCGTTATTTAGGATTTCTCCTGTAGCTCTGCATAGAGCCAGGAGTTCCGCCTGATAGACGGTACAGTAGGACGGTAGTTTGATCTTGACTGCCTTGGTCTCAGCACTGCTATTCCATACGGAATAAGCAGCGCCGACCTTGCCCTCAATCTTGCTACCGTCCGTGAAGATCCGTATAGCAAAATTGCTATGGTGTTTGAAGAGTTCCTCGTCCATCAGGCTGACGAACTCCAGGCTCGTCTGCTCTGCTGGATGCGGGGCATCTGACGCCGGAGTCATTTGTTCCACATCAGCGCCCCCCAGTGCTAGCTGGGGCACCCCCCTCTTGGCCTCGTAGAGAGACGCAGCTTCTCTTATTCGAATGTCAAGTGGGAGTATCCCAGCCAGCACCAAGGCGGCGTTTAGGGACACTGTTCTATAGGCTTTACATATTTTTTGAACAAAGGCCCTCTGCACGGCATTTAGGTGCCTCTGCACACATACTTTCCTCGTTGCAGGTGCCCACACGCTGGCCGCGTATGTGACCAAGGGTTCCACCGTGGCGGTGTATATAATGCGGACAACCTCCGGGTGGAGGCCCCAACTGGCCCTGGCGGCCCTCGACAGTTGCTTGCTGACGTTCCCTGCCTTCCTACAAATGTTTGCAGTGTGGGCATTGAACGTCAACCCGCTGTCTATCGTGAGCCCCAGGATCTTTATTTCGTCGGACATCGATATGCCGATCCCGCCCATGGTCAAGAGTGGCGTGTCATACTTGAGTTTTTTTGTAATTACCATAGCACATGTTTTGTGTGGTGCGAACTTAAGTTTGTTCATGACACCCCACTCCCGAGCATGCTCGAGAGCGGCATTCGCTTGTCGTTCGATGTCCAGGGCTGTTTCCCCCGAGAACACCAGCACCACGTCATCCGCAAAGGCCTGGCAGTAATCGCCTCTCTGCGTAAAGCTCCTCAGTAATGGGTCCAATAGGAGATTCCATAAGACAGGGCCACCTATCGATCCCTGAACACACCCTTTGTTGGTGCCCTTGATGAACTCATGGCCAGCATATCGTACCCGGACCTGACGGTCACTTAGATAGCTGGCTATCATCCTCCTGAGGTTCACCGGGCACTGTTCTTCCGCCAGTCTGACCTTTATGGCTGGCCACCAAGCGCTGTCGAAGGCTCCCTCTATATCAAGTGACACCATCGTGATGAGCTTCCTCTCTTGGAGTTTGCCCCTCACGTGTGCCATCAGGTCATAGAGGGAGTCTTCCGTGCTACGTTGTGGCATAAAGCCGTACTGGCGGAGACTTGTTCGGGGTGTCAGGTACCATCTCAGTCTTCTGACCAACATCTTCTCCAATATTTTTCCCATTACCGGGAGCAGTCCGATCGGTCTGTATGACTTTGGGCTGGCGTAGTTGTCCTTTCCAGGTTTCCGCAACACCACCACGGTGGCCTCCTTCCAGATCGTGGGGAAGTGAGTCAATTCCAGGCATTTGTTTAGAATTGCGAGATGCAGGTCTGTATCGTTCTTTATTGCGTGCTGGCAAATATCCGCTGTGAACCCGTCTACCCCGGGTGCTTTCTTAGGATTAAAGCTCTCCGTCACAGATATGAGCTCCTCCGTCGTAAACGCCGGGTCATGATTTTCCTCATGGCTCCAGTCGTTTACTCGGCAAGCAAGAGCTCTTATCCGTTGATGGTATGGGCTATCATCTTCATCCATGTCTTCGGGGTAGAAGGTTTCCGCCAACAGCCTCGCAGATTCTTCTTGCCCTACTTCCCTTCCGTTCTTTTCCAATGGCAGATCTTCTTGCCTTTTCATAGTATTTTTTATGACCCTATATATTCCTTCCCAGACTCCTTCCTTATTTTGTTTCTGGCAAAACCCTTTCCAGCTTTCTATTTGGCATTTTTTCGCCTCTGTCTCATATTTTTCCTTTTCTTGCAGGTACAGCGAGATCACACCCTCTCTTCGGGACGGCGCAGCGCACCGGATTCTTCTCTTCCTGGTAGCGACTTCGTGCTTCATCACCTCAAGCTCTTCGGACCACCACGGCATGGTAAGTTTTTGAATTTCTTTCTTTCTAGGTATTGCTAATTCACATGCTTTGGTTATTACCATTGCATGTGTTTCTATAATTTTATCTAAATTTTCGTTACTATTAATTTGTTCTATCTCAAGTTTACTAATACTATGTTCTACCTTTAATTGGTCCATTTCTTTATAAAATAGCTCCCAATTAGCCTTTTTTGTGTTATATTTCCTTGTAGTCCTTTTTATGCAAATGCTTTTACCTCTAGTTAATTTAATTTTTATTATTATGCCGTTATGATCCGAGCTTATTAGGTCTTCAGCAACCGTCCAGTCGTCTACCAAGTCTAGGAAGTCCTCCGTGCACATCGTCACATCGACGTGGCTCGTTATTCTGCGCCCCCCTCTGATGGTGTCGAAGGTGGGTGTGTTCCCGCGATTTAGTATCTGCAGTCCGAGTTCTCCGATCATTCCTGCCAGCTCATCTCCCCTATCATCGATGACAGTACTTCCCCACCATATGCTTTTTGCATTGGCATCACCTCCAATGATGGCTTTCTTGGGCTTTAGCTCATTTATGACTCTTGTTATGTGGTCCAAGTATGGGCCAATGGGCTTATCAGGCTCAAAATAGTACGAGACGGCAAGCATCTCCCACTCGCTTGTTTGCAGCTTTACCACCACGATGTTGTTGGTGGTGAACCCAGGACACTGTGTGACGTCGATATTACTATCGAACACCACTATCGCTGACTTCACAGTGCCCTCACTGCGATTAGCATTCTGGTAGACCCTTGCCCCCCCGTACGACTTCATTGCCTTAATACCACCCACATATGGCTCCTGGACCAGAGCAAAGGCGATTTTTCGCTTTGCAGCCTCGAGCATAAGTTCGTTAGTTGCGAGCTCTTTCCTTTGGAGGTTTGCCTGCGCTGCAATGCATACTGGGGCTGTATTCGTCTGAGGAGCACCTGGAACCACCTTAGCAATACGCTACTGCCGCTCGCGATATCGCATCCCATTTTTTCCGCACCTGGCACTCCATACTATAGGCGGTATGGCCTGTGTCCACATTCTTCTCTTTCACACAGTTTTTGCATGACGGTCGATCACCCATTTCCACTCTCGGGCACTCCGCCTTTAAATGTGGCCCTCCACAGTATGTGCACAAGTCCACGGTCTCTGTGCAGAGTTTCCTCCCATGCCCATATGCTAGGCATCTTGTGCACTGGATAAGAGGCGTCTGGTCGTAGACTCTCACACTCTGCAGATCTATGTAGATCCTGCCGGCCGACGTAAGCCTCTGCCACATTTTTGGTGTAACCTGCAGGATGACGTGACTTTCAAGTGAGTTTCGCGCTCTCCTACGGTATTTAACCGTGACTGATGCCTCGTCGGCCGTCAGGTCACCCAACAGCCGAGTGTTTTGTGTCTTTAGAGCGGTCTGAATGTCCTCATTACTGTTATAGGATAGGAGGTCCTTAATAATTACCAGTGGGTTTCTGTTTTGAGCCTCTTCCACTTTTAGGTTTTTGTCCATTTTTAATTGGGCCGTTGACTTTGCCAATTCCGCCTTAGTGTTGAAACTAAGGATTACCCTCCTATCCCTAACCTTCCGGACCCTATCAACCTGCAGACCGCTCTTCTTTGCGTCCAGCGCCTCCCTTACTCTGCCGATGACCTCCGTACTGGTGTCCATCGTGACCTCGGACGACACGATGATGGAGTGTTTCGGTTTCTCCGCCCAGGAGATTGGGGGTGTGGATAAGGCTTCTGAGAAAGTGGGGGCTTCCACCCTCCTCTCCGATACCTGTCTTCCCATCTCCTGGGTGGTCTCCCTTAACCCTTGGATTTCCTTTAGGATTTCCGCATCATCATGCCGGCCGCTGTCACGTGACTCCAGGTAGGCCTTTTGCTTCTTAAAATCGCCTCGTAGTTCTTTAATCATCTGGTTGCCCTCCTTCACTAGTTGAGCTTGCTCTTCCAGAGTGGAGCGCAACCAGGTGATTTTTTCCAGCTGTTCCACCAATTCTTTATTCCCCCCGGCCCCCTCCGATCCCCCGACCTGGCTCTCTTTCTGCTCCAAGATTCGTTCCTGAGGCAGTTCCTTTTTTTTATTTGTTGCGGACTCTGCCTCTTTAACGAGCTTGAACAGCCTTTCCGATGCCAAGTTTATCTCAGATTTAATTTCAGTTTTTGTGTTCCGTGAAGCACTCAACTGAAATTTAATCTTCATTAGGCACGCTTTGGCCTCGGAAAGCCTGTCTCTCGGTTTCTGCTGCTCAACCGAGATCGGAGGATCCGAGGCAGCGACTGAGGTGGACGAGGCAGTGGAAGGTTCGACAGAGGTGGTTTGAGGCTTTTTTAATGAGTCGGTTTTTCCGGCCTCCCATTCCCCAATGCTTTTTCTAACTGTGGAGGTCGAGGCAGTGGAAGTTTTATCTGCCTCCATTTTTTTTGGGGTGATCTCCTCTCTCGCCTTGTGTGCCTTGGCCGGTGTCCTTATGCCAAACATGTTGTCTTTATAGGTGCTTGTCTCGCAAGTTTGCTCTCGATTTGTACGTTACAGTGGTTGTAAATTACCACGTGACGTGCAAATGTTTATCGGATTTTGCGAGAGCAAGGCGCATAAATAATAAGTGTAAAGTAAAAAGTGTAAAAATAATTGTAAATTGTAAATTGTAAAAGTATTGTAAAATATAAAGAAATATAAATTAAAATTGTAAAAGGTCTTAAAACTAAACTAAACTAAACTATGGCTACAGTGCCTCGTCGATTCACAAATCCCGATCTAAGATCGTAGTCAACAACGCACCCAGTTTATATAGAAAAACGAAATATTGGAATATGGGTGGAAAATTTTATAAAAAACGAAATTAACAATGGGGTAGTTAAAAGGGGAGTATTAGTGTATTAAACTGAGTTTCTAGAGGAGTTTAGAATTTTAGTGGGTAGGGGTGCAAATTAAGGGTTGTAATTTAGGGGTTTAGGGTGGGGGAAGGGATACCCGGGAGCGGTGCGGTCCGGTGTGTATATTATAAGTAATATACACAATCCTGTGGCAGATTTCGTCTAGCTCGCACCGTTCTTGAGATATATAGATTCAAACTACAAAACCAAAATGTTATAAATAAGGGTGAATTTTTATAAAAACGAATTTACAATAAAGGTTTAAGAGGGATTTTGCGAGAGCAAGGCGCAGGAAAAATAAATAATAAGTGTAAAAATGTAAAAGTAAATGTAAATTGTAAAATGTAAAAGTATTGTAAATATAAAGAGAATTAAAATTACAATTGTAAAGGTCTTAAAACTAAACTAAACTAAATTATGGCTACAGTGCCTCGTCGATTCACAAATTCCGATCTAAGATCGTAGTCAACAGCGCACCCAATCTGTATAGAAAACCAAAATATTGCAATAGGGGTGGGGAATTTTATAAAAAACGAAATTTACAATGGGGTGGTTAAAGGGAATATTAGTGTATTAATAACTGAATTCTAGGGGAATTAAATTTTTTAGTGGTAGGGGTGCAAAATAAGGGTTGTAATTTAGGGGTTTAGGGTGGGGGAAGGGATACCCGGGAGCGGTGCGGTCCGGTGTGTATATTACAAGTAATATACACAATCCTGTGTCAGATTTCGTCTAGCTCGCACCGTTCTTGAGATATTTAAGTTTCAAACTTCAAACTAAATTATTATGAATAAGGGTAGGAAATTTTTATAAAACGAAATTTACAATGGGGTGGTTAAAAGGGAGTATTATTGTATTAGTAACTGGGTTTCTAGGGGAATTTAAGTTTTTAGTGGTAGGGGTGCAATTTAAGGGTTGTAATTTAGGGGTTCAGGGTGGGGGAAGGGATACACGGGAGCGGTGCGGTCCGGTGTGTATATTATAAATAATATACACAATCCTGTGTCAGATTTCGTCTAGCTCGCGCCGTTCTTGAGGTATTTAGATTCCAACTTCAAAACCAAAATGTTATAAATAAGGGTGGAATTTTATAGAAAACGAAATTTACAATAGGGTGGTTAAAGGGAGTATTAGTGTATTAATAACTGAATTCTAAGGGAATTTAAATTTTTAGTGGTAGGGGTGAAATTTAGGGGTTGTAATTTGGGGGTTTAGGGTGGGGGAGGGGATGCACAGGAGCGGTGCGGACCGGTGTGTATATTATATATAATATACACAATCTTGTGTCAGATTTCGTCTAGCTCGCACCGTTCTTGAGATATTTAAATTTCAAACTTCAAAACCAAAATGTTATAAATAAGGGTGGAATTTTATAGAAAACGAAATTTACAATAGGGTGGTTAAAAGGGAGTATTAGTGTATTGATAACTGAATTCTAAGGGAATTTAAATTTTTAGTGGTAGGGGTGAAATTTAGGGGTTGTAATTTGGGGGTTTAGGGTGGGGGAGGGGATGCACAGGAGCGGTGCGGACCGGTGTGTATATTATATATAATATACACAATCTTGTGTCAGATTTCGTCTAGCTCGCACCGTTCTTGAGATATTTAAATTTCAAACTTCAAAACCAAAATGTTATAATTAAGGGTAGGGAATTTTATAAATAACGAAATTTACAATAGGGTGGTTAAAAGGAAGTATTAGTGTATTAATAACTAAATTCTAGGGGAATTTAAATTTTTAGTGGTAGGGGTGCAAATTAAGGGTTGTAATTTAGGGGTTCAGGGTGGGGGAAGGGATACACGGGAGCGGTGCGGTCAGGTGTGTATATTATAAATAATATACACAAACTTGTGTCAAATTTCGTCTAGGTCGCACCGTTCCTGAGATATTTGAATTCAAATTTCAAAACCAAAAGTTATAAATAAGGGTAGGAAATTTTTATAAAAACGAAATTTACAATGGGGTGGTTAAAAGGGAGTATTAGTGTATTAGTAACTGGGTTTCTAGGGGAATTTAAATTTTTAGTGGTAGGGGTGCAATTTAAGGGTTGTAATTTGGGAGTTTAGGGTGGGGGAAGGGATACACTGGAGCGGTGCGGTCAGGTGTGTATATTATATATAATATACACAATCTTGTGTCAAATTTCGTCTAGGTCGCACCGTTCCTGAGATATTTGGACTTAAAACTCGGGAGTTTTGACTCAAGGTTCCGGGTTCGATTCCCTGTGCCGAGTGAACTTTTAATAAACTGATTTTTTATTTTTATTTTTTATTAAAAGATATTATCAATACTATTTATATTGGTCTGCTATTATTCCAGAAGGGAAATTCCAGCATAAACATAAGGGAGGGAGATAGGGGTGCAATATTTTGATTTTTCCCAAATCCGGTGTTCACGTCTCAGGGTACCCGTGTTAGGGTTCTTTGGATTCGAGCACTAGGAAACTTCTATTCTACAATATTTTGCCCAGTCATGGGTCACGGAAACAAACTTACCGTTACAGCCGTTGAAATAATTTATTCTCGGAGGGCTCCGGAAAAAACACCAATTTAATCTAAGGATTTGTGTGTACAGGGCTCAAATTCGAGATAGGTATTGCTAGAGGGCTTCTCATGTACACAGCAAACTTTCAGAGTTTTCTGAACAGCGGTTTTGCCGTAATAATTGTGCTAACCGGGTGAGCAAAAGTGAATGAAACACACAGCCGCAAAGTTAAGTTTGTTTCCCCAAGGAATGCAAGTTGAGATGTACCATAAATTTTTGGAAATTTTGAATGTAATTTAGCATGGGATGTATTGTAGATGACTTTAAACTAGTTTACGACAATTTTAAAAACTATAATTTATTCGGGGTAAATGGGTAAATTTTGGAAAAAACTACGTAATTTTACCCCAAAAGTTTTTTAAAGACGTCGCAGAAGGAATTTAATAGGTGGATCAGGTAGCCCTTGATGAGGAAATAACCTGCTAAACTACCACTTTTCCTCTGCGGTGTCTTATTTTCGAAATTTAAGGGGTTATAAATATTTCCACGTGGTTCCCGCTGAGGTGGGAATCGGGGAAAATAGACAGTTCGGGGAAAAGCTATAACTTAAAAACTACTGGGTCTAATTAAATGATTTTTAAAAGGCACACAGGCCGTAAGTTCCCCTAATTGATAGTGAAGTTACTTTAATGAAATACACTGAAAACACTTGAAATAATTTGAAAAACAAACACTAATTTACACAATCTTATTTTTGATAATTTAAAACTGCTAGATTGGGTCCAAATATAAGTGGATTTTAGTCCTTGATGGTTCAAATGGAAGGTGCTGACCTGGGCTACAGAGTGACTGCGTTGAAGCAACTTCCTTCTTCCCTAGGGTAGTTTTTCCGCTTGTTGAAACTCCTGAAGGACTTCTTGGTCGCTGCTAAAACAGCTGTAACTTCGCCGGTCCAGGTCGCAGGGACCTCAAATTCGCTGGGATGATGGGTGGCTCAGTACGACACAATATGGTGAGTATCACTGGGCCACTCTTGGTCACTGGCTGGGCAAAATTAACTTTTTGCCCAACTTTTTCACTGCCGATTTAAGAAAAACTCGCGGAAAAACACTAAGGACCCTCGTGAAAAATCTGAAACTTCGGGAGGGTGTAGACAGTAGTCTTAGGTACACTTTTCACAAAAAAAATTTTAGGGTTATCGCGACAAATCGCGCGTCAAACGCCTCAAATGGTACGTGGTCCTCACTTTTATTGTTTTGGTCCCGTTTTTTGCTCGCCGTTTTTGAGTGCTTTACACGATTTTAAAACTTTTAGCACGATCATGTAGTGCTCACCGAGCCGCGTCTTTTGATATATAGAACACTATATTTTTCAGAACTTTGCTAGCAACTTCGATTTTAGCGGTGTGGAGCGCGTAAAAATCGTGACGGTCGGGCGTACGACTCACGGGGGACTGGGGTTAGGTTAGGTTAGGTTAGGTTAGGTTAGGTTAGGTTAGGTTAGGTTTTTTTTTTTTTTTTTTTTTTTTTTTTTTTTTGTGGCGCCTACCTCTCCGCGCTATGGCGGAGTCTGCGAGCTAGTGTTACCCCTAACATGATCAGGGACTTTGTTTATCTTTATTGCATTAGTATCAGGTTTTAAATTACAAAAAAAATTTCTTAATTTAATAATATCACTTAGTTACATTTTTCACTATTTTAGTATTGGTATAATATTCTTAATTTATTCTATCATTAAATATATCACAATTTCTTATAAGTAGTTTAACATTTATTCTTAGGCATATCTTATATTATCTGGGCTATTGTCGACATATTCTTATAATATACGTACTTAGCCTGCCTATATTTAAACTATTTCTATTACTATGTTTGTTTATTCTATTATTTATTTTTATTTCATTTGTTTGAGACTTTTACAATATGAGCTTATGTTAACATTATATAAATCATTATATAGGCCTAACATGCATATTTGCGTTTGTCTCATACATAATTTATGCAATTTAATTTGTTCTGTTAACAATTTGATAGCAGTTAATTCAAAAATGTAGTTCAGTTTTTCTAAAGATGGATCGCTATATGTGTTAAATTTTGAATAGTGTGTATGTATTTCCAACAGTAAGAGCATCCTTACCCAGGCTGTTTTGAGGTTATGATATTTTATGCCGGAACTTTGCTCTTTTTTAATAACTGGTGGGTCATGATTATCATGACCCATCTCATTTATGACTTCAGCTATGTTCAGGCAGACTTGTTCCTCATTAGGTTTATTTTTACCTGTCAGTTTGGATGTCTCCCCCTGTGGCCTGATATGTTCCTGATGATTGGATTTTAGAACACCAGCCATTCTTCTTCCCTCAGGTTCATTTCTAATACCCCACCAGGAGTATACCGTGGTTACAATACTGGCCAAGGTGGCCCCCTGACCGAAATTCCGCTCCAATTTTCTCATTTTTGCCGCAAGTTCTGATTTTTTAATTGCCGGTACCTTTCTTTGCAATTTAACTTGGGCATCAAGAGGTGGTTGAGCAGTATGGTCAAGTGTTCCGGCGGTGACCACCTTAGCAGTATGCAACGGTCGACCTAGCCATTGCCTCCCACTTCCTCCTGATGGGGCACTCCTGACTAAAGGCGTTGTGTTCCGTCCCGTCGAGTTTTGCGTGCGTGCAATTACAACAGGACGGTGCTTTCCCCCCAAGCCAAATCGGGCAGTCTGCTCGAATGTGAGCCCCCCCGCAGTGACAGCACTTTGCCTGGGCTTCTGTGCAGAAGCGTCTGCCGTGCCCATAGCCCAGACAGAGCGAACACTGGAGCAACGGAGACTGGTCGGCCACCCGAATCCTCTGGAGGTCGATGTAGACCGACTCAGCCGCCGTCACTCTCTGCCACACTTTCGGGGAAACTCTCATTATGATGTGGCTTGTGTGGGGGTTCCTAGTGCGCCTTTTGTATGCTATCTCTAACTTCTGGTGTTGTTCAGCTAGGTTGTCAAATAAATGCTTGTTTTGATTTTTCAGCGCACTAAGAATAACCTCGTCGCTGTTGTATTGCAGCACGTCTTTAAGGATGATTAGAGGATCCTTATTTTTGATGTTTTCGACTATTAAATCTGAGTCTTTCGCTAGTCTGATCTTAACTTTCTCTCTCTCTTCCTCATTTCTAAAACCCACTATTATTTTCCTATCCTTTGCTTTTCTGACTCTTTCTATTTCCACCCCTCCCTCCCTAGCATTAACCACTTTCCTGACTCTATCTAATACTTGCTCTCCCGTTTCCTGCTCGTTTGACGCAGTGACTACTATCGAGTGTAGCGCGCTCTGCTCTGGAGGCTGTCTCCTAGAGGGCGCAGCCACACTCGCATAGGTTTGCTTCTCTACTGATGCTACTGATTCTAACTTTTCTTGCAGTTTTTGCATGCTATCTGTATTTTGTTTTATTAAGTTTGCATGTTCTGCAAGTAGTTTAGTCAAATCCTCCTTCTCCTTCACCCCCTCCGACTTCCTGCCATGGTCCTCCTCTCGTTCCTGAGGTAAACTTTGGGGCAGTTCAGCTTTTTTGTCCTTTACGGACTCTGCCTCCTTGACGAGTTGATATAGTCTTTCCGAAGCCAGAGTTATTTCGCTCTTTATTTCGTTTTTGGTGTTCCTCGAGCTGCCTAGTTGGAACTTTATTTTTGCCAGGCAGGCTCTGGCTTCGGAAGTTCTATCTCTAGGCTTTTGAGGTTGGACCAGGGCTGAAGAGGCGGAAGTAGTGGCAGAGGTAGGTGGATCACTTAAGGGTTTCGTGGGAGGGGTCTGGGCTTTTGTGGTCTCAGGTTTCCCGGCCTCCCACTCCCCTATACTTCTTCTAACAGTGGATGTTGCAGCTGGTATAGCTGTTGTGTGCTTAGTGAGGGTCTTGTTTTTATTTAATTCAATTTTTTCTGGGGTGATCTCGTCTCTGGGCTTCATTATCTTGACTGGTGTTCTAATTCCGAACATGTTTTGTCTGTAGAGGGACTTAGCTCGCACTTTACTTTGAGACTACACGCTATGGATGGTTGTAAAGGACCAGACAACGTGCAATCTCTTAAAACAATATTAAAGTAAAGGGCGCAGAATACTTATAATCTAGTGTAAAATGTGTATATTGTAAATAAAGTAAAATTTGTAAAATTTGTAAAATTGTAAAATTTGTAAAAATTGTAAATTTGTAAAAATATTGTATAAATTGTAAAATCAAAGTCAAATTGCAGTAATAATATTATAAATAAAATTGCCAATTTCACTGGCTATAATGCCTCGTCTATAAAATAAGTTCAATACAGCAGCAGGCTGTTTGTCCAAACAATAGGTCAATACAGAGCTTAAATTAAATGAAGTTAAACCGAGTCTAGGGAAGTTTGAAAATTTTTGGGGTCAAGGGATGGGGGTCAGATAAGGGTCAAGGAGGGGTCAAGGGCGTTGTAGGTATACACAGAAGGGTCAAATGATAAAGAAAGTGGACTAAAGGTTAATGTAGGGGTCAAGATGTCTATGGGGGTCAAGTGAGGGGTCAAGGGGTAGGGTTGTCGGAGCCAAAAGATGAGTCTTTTATTTCCAGGTCTATTGGCCCAAGCTCGGTGTTTCTAAGCCTACAGGCTGCCAAGTTACAGCCCGGGGGGAAGGATCGGAGGTGCGGGGGGTGGTTCTTTTGGAGCCAAAAGATAGAACTTTTCCTCCCGGTTCGGTTATCCAAAACTCGGGGAGCCCAGCTCGTTCGGCTCCAAAGTTACTCCCGGGGGGGAAGGAAGGGGGTAGCGGGGAGGGATTCCTGCGGAGCCAAAAGACCAGGCTTCTCCTTCTGACTATAGGACCCAAAACCCTGGGATTCTAGGTCTTCTGGAACCGATGTTGATGCGCGGGGGGTAAGTGGATTTTTTAAGGGGAGGGGGTATGGAGTGATTTAGGTAGTGGAGAGGGATGAGGGAAGGATTATGTTAGTATGATTGGTTTGGTTACAGTCCGGGGGGGGGGGGGTTGAGGTTAGTGGGAGGGGGTTTGTCGGGGCCAAAGGGTGGGGCTTGTTCCCCTGGTTCGAAAGACTCCAAACTCGGGGTGTCCACCACCCTTAGTTCCGAAGTTAGTATGAGGGGGGGAAGGAAAGAAGTAGCGGAGGGGGTTTCCCTTGGAGCCAAAAGATAGTGCTTTGCCTCCCAGTTAGGTTGCCCAAAACTCGGGGAGCCTAGCTCGTTCGGCTCCAAAGTTACTCCCGGGGGGGAAGGAAGGGGGTAGCGGAGAGGGATTCCTGCGGAGCCAAAAGACCAGGCTTCTCCTTCCGACTATAGGGCCCAAAACCCTGGGATTCTAGGTCTTCCGGATCCGGAGTTGATGCGCGGGGGGTAAGTGGATTTTTAAGGGGAGGGGGTATGGAGTGATGTAGGTAGTGGGGAAGGATAAGGGAAGGATTGTGTTAGTAGGTTTACTTGATTAATTTAGGAACAAAGTTATTTTGAAAATGAGGGGGGGGAGGGGTAGACGTATATCACAGAGGTGACCAGCGGAGTATTCCTGTATATACTATGTACATAGTATATACAGGCTGCGGTCAAAAACGGGCTATCTCGCTCCGTTCCCGAGATATACGGCTTTTTAGGTGGAACAATATTGGGACTTATATTTTTGTTTATTTACTTATGTACAATATATTTATGGGCAAAAATTTTCAAACTTTCAAAGGTAACGGTATGGAGAATTTGAGTGGGGGCCTGCAGTAGGCGCCAAATTGAATATTTGGTCAATTAGGTATTTTGCCCAATGTTGGGCTCGTTCCGTGGGCACAGTATGCCCAGTCCGTTCTCTGTCTAATACGGCACAGTAGACAGACACGCAATACACACAATAATTTTTAACACAAAGTTTTACTATTAGCGGGTTCGATTCCCGGTTCAATTTGTACAGATTTTTCCGCTTCTCAAGCCTCAGTCGCACCGGTTCAAAGTTCAGTGGCCTTAGGTTACTCAACTACTCGACTCAACTACAGCAACAAAACTTTAAATGAAGTTAAAATGAACGGAGTCTAAAAATAGAACAAACAACACTCCAGCAGTCAGCTTCGTTCGTACGCCGGTTGCTATGCTGTTACCATGCGCTCGGATTACGAGTTTATACAATCCCTCTGCGGCTGGTAAATCGGTAAACTATAGATCGGAATGCGGGTCCCCGGGGGTTCGGTGACGATAATCCTGACTAAAATTTTTTATAATTCGATAGTTCAAGGATGGTCAAGCCTCGATTTGATGTTATAGAGGTTTTTGGGTTAACGGTTCCGACACAAAATCCACCCAAAGTTGTTGTTGAGAAGTGAATGAAATCCACAGCCGCTAAGAGACTGAGTACTCGTGGAAGGAATGTTTGGAATGCCGGAATGCTGTACAATAATCTCGCCGAGAATTACGTAACTTGAAATTGAACTTTTTATTTTGGGCCTTTTACAAAAATAAAAGTTATAGACCGGATGCGAAAGGGCTCAAAAATAACGGATCTGTGATTACTTTCCTCCTGGGACGCTCCGGGACTCAGCTATTCGGGATCGAAGTCCCGATTCTGGATCGGTGCGTGAGGCAGTTTCACGTACGAGACTTGGTTTGTTTAAACCCCAATCATACGGAAAGTACCGAACCAAAACCGGTGAAACTTTTTTCCAGGACAGCCAAGTAGATGTCACAGGAGGAACTTATTCACAATAAGAGAAATATAAATAAATTTTGATTAAAATAAATTAAAAACAAATGACTAAATTTTGTAAACAAAGTTTGTTGACGCTGTCTTAAAATTATTATTACAGAGTTGTTTTTTGCCGAAATTTCTTGAAATTTTTACTACGAATTCTTGGGGAAGTAGACTGATGAAATATATAATAAAAACACTGTCTACTCGATCTATTTTTGAAAATATAAGAACTTGAAACTATTTTGGAATTTTTGAAATGTAAAACTGTCTGTATCTTTGGTTACACTTAACTTTCTGGAATTTTTCAAACGGATTCCAGTTGCTGTTGTTGTCCTCTCTCTGCTGGTGATGTCAGCCTAGCTGCAGGTCTTCGAAATGGTGCCCTCGTGTACACGTGTTTTTTGTTTTTCTGGTGATATCTTCGTGAAATTCCAGGGAAAAAATCTGGAACTTCGTCACAGGACGGAGCCCACCAGTAGGCAACTTCCTACACTGTAAAAAGTGTGGGTCACAGCGGTAAAATGCAAGATTTTCACTTTTGTACAACGTAAACACGCACTTTTCTCACTGTTTCACCGATAACTTTTTTCCGGGTTACTTCCGGAAAATTTTGAAAACGGCACTAGATGCGCGTCACGAGCCCGCAACTTTTGATATATGACACGCCTATTTACGGTGAAAAAATACCACTTCAATGATTTTATGTATGCGGAGCTCAGAAAAATCGTGGCAGTTTGGCTCACGGCACACGAGGGACTTGGGTTAGGTTAGGTTAGGTTAGGTTAGGTTAGGTTAGGTTAGGTTAGGTTAGGTTAGGTTAGGTTAGGTTAGGTTAGGTTAGGTTAGGTTAGGTTAGGTTAGGTTAGGTTAGGTTAGGTTAGGTTAGGTTAGGTTAGGTTTTTTTTTTTTTTTTTTTTTTTTTTTTTTTTTTTTTTTTAACCTCTCCGCGCTATGGCGGAGTCTGCGAGCTATGTTTTCCTCGGACATGATCCGAGCCTTTATTTGCGGTATTGAATATTTACTGTGTATAATTGTTACAGTTTTTCCTATATATAATTATTATCATAGTTCCCATGTCAATATCCAATATAATTAAAATACTTAAAACTAGTTAACAATAAATTCAGTTACAACATGACAATAATTACTTATCAACAATATTAAAAACATCTTATTCTACTACAAGTACCTTATATTTACATTATCATCGTGATTTTAGCTACTGTCATAATATTCTTATAATATCAGTACTTAGCTTAATGTCTATTTATTTCTGTTTATTACACTTGTAGCTATCTTAACACTGTATTTCAAAAATCTATTCCTACTTGGTCTGTCGTCAATGATCCCACTCAAATTCTCCATCCGTATCTCCATTCCGATCTCTTGCTCCGCGTTATATCGCTCCAGTCCGTAGACGGGGCAGTCAGTCAGGATGTGAGTTATAGTCTCGTCTTGGTCGGGGTCACATATGCATGATGGGGTTTCCTTACACTTGAATCTATTCAAGTATGAGGAAAACCCACCATGCCCGGTCATTATCTGAGTAACTATACCCAATGGCTTCAGGTCTTTGACAATTTTATAGGCACGGACGGCGTCCGGGAAGAACATCTTGGTTGTTGCAGCTGTGTCTCCAGCCTTGTACCTCCGATTCCATTCGTCAAGCGAATCCTTACGGATTTGCCGCTTGACGAATGAGACCGGACACTGGTCGTAATTTGGCCTGGTTTTAGTTTTGAGCGCTGCGTCCTTTGCCAACTGGTCAGCTCTTTCATTCCCCTCCAGTCCTGCGTGTGCCTTAATCCAGAACAATTGGACTACTTTGTTCTGGTTTTTAAGGCTTTTCAGGGTCTTCCTGGTTTCTACTGCGAGGGGATGTACAGAGTGGTGGTTTGAGACCGTTTCCAGCGATGATCTTGAGTCACTGAAAATGCCGAATGTAGTTTCGGGGCGTTTTTGTATCTCACACGCGGCTTTGCATATGGCCAACAATTCAGCCTGGTAGACCGTGCAATAGGACGACAGTTTCCATTTTTGGCATTTGGTTTCGGCGCCATTGTTCCATAGGGACAATGCCGCCCCCACCTTGCCGTCAATTTTGCTGCCGTCCGTGTAGATCTGCACCTCTTGTGTGCAGTGGTTTGCAAGTTGTTCCTGATCTGCCAGGCATATGAATTTTAGGCTCATATGCTCCGCCGGGTGGGGGATAGCAGCAAATGCGGTACGTCGCTCAACGTCCCTATCTCCTAGCGCCGGCTGAGGTACACCCCTCCTTGCCTCATAAAGGGCAGCTGCCTCGCGTATTCGAAGGTCGAGGGGTAGTATCCCGGCCAGCACTAGTGCCGAGTTTAAGGAGACGGTGCGGTAGGATTTGCACAGTTTCTGTACAAATCCCCTTTGGACCACATTTAACTGCTTTTGAACACACCGTTTAGCGGCTGCAGGCGCCCAAGCACTTGCCGCATACATTATGACGGGTTCAACTACTGCCGTGTATATGGTGCGGATGACGTCGGGGTGAAGTCCCCAGCTAATCTTTGCTGCTCTTGACAGCTGCTTGTATAAAGTCAACGCCTTGCTACACGCATTTGCGACGTGGCTATTGAACGTTAGCTTGCTGTCAAGAGTCAGCCCCAGAATTTTTATTTGTTCAACCATACCAATGTTGACCCCACCCATGGTCAGCAGCGGGGTGTCGAACTTAAGTTTCCGCGTTGTCAGCATAGCGTTCGTTTTGTGCGGCGCGAATCTTAATTTATTTCTGACACCCCACTGCCGAACATAAGCGAGGGCATCATTGGCACGTTGTTGCACTTCAATTGCAGTGTCCCCGTCGAACACCAGCACCACATCGTCAGCAAAAGCCTGGCAGTAGTCCCCCCGCTCGACCAATCCCTTGAGTAAGGGGTCAAGGAGGATGTTCCACAGGATGGGGCCTCCTATGGATCCTTGCACACAACCTTTAGATGTTTCGCGAATCACCTCTTCCCCCGCGTACCTGACCCTGACCCTGCGGTTTTTGAGGTAACTGTCCATTATTCTCCTCACATTAACCGGACACTTTTCCTCAGCCAGTCTGGTTCTGATTGCTGGCCACCATGCGCTGTCGAAGGCTCCCTCTATGTCTAGTGACACCATAACGGTAATCTTGCGCTCTGCTTGTTTTTTACGGATATACCCAACTAGGTCATAGAGAGAGTCCTCCGTGCTCTTCTGGGGCATGAATCCGTACTGGCGAGTACTCAGCCTAGGTATAATGTGCCATTTGACTCTGCCGATGATCATCTTCTCCAAAACCTTTCCTAACACTGGCAGCAAACCGATCGGCCTATACGATTTAGGAGCTGTGTAGCTCTCTTTCCCGGGTTTCCTTAGGATCACTACTGTGGCCTCCTTCCAGATTCCCGGGAAGTATCCCAGCTCAAGGCATTTGTTTGCCAGTGTTAGGAAAAGCTCCGGATTACGATTTACCGATTGCTGGCAGATATCGGCCGTAAGGCCATCCATTCCAGGAGCTTTTTTGGGGTTGAAGCTACCTAGAGCGGAATCCAGCTCTTCCTGGGTAAATGGAGGGTCATGCACATTATCATGGCCCTCCTCATTTACTTTTTCGGCTAACTCCCTGATCCGCCCATGTTCTTCTTCATCCTCTTCCTTCCTGTCCTCTGGGTAAAAAGTATCCGCCAGCAATTCGGCAGAGTGGAGATGGTCCAGTACCTGACCGTCTTTGATCAGAGGCAGGTCCTCGTGCCTCTTCATTGTCCTACCTATTACCCGATATATCCCTTCCCATAGACCCTCCTTACTCTGTTTTCCACAGAAATCCTTCCAGCTGTGCGTCTGGGCATCTTTAGCATTTTGCTCATATTCTTCTTTTGCTTTCAGGTACTCACCGACGACGGTCTCCCTCCGGACTGGTGCTGCACAACGGATTCTACGCTTTCTGGTGGCGACCTCTTTCTTTTGTTTGGCGAGCTCCTCCGACCACCACGGTAAGTTGATTCCACTCTTTGGCTTAAGTTTTGGTATGCTATTGTTTGCTGCTTCTACTATTGTTTCTACGTATGTTTGTGTCATTTGTTCCAAATTTTTTATGTTGTTAATTTTGTCTATTTCTATTTCACTAATTTTGTTATCGATTTGCAACTGGGCCAATTTATCATTAAATTGGTCCCAGTTTGCTTTTTTACTATTAAAGATTCTAGTGGTTCGTTTTATTTGAATGCCTTTTGCCTTAAGTAGACTCAACCTAAAGGTGATCGCGTTGTGGTCAGAGCTTGTCAAACCCTCCTCTACCTTCCAGTCTTCCACCAGTCCGAGCAGCTCCGAGGTGCAGACCGTGACGTCCACAATGCTGGTGTACAGCGTAGTGCCCCGCACTGTTTGGAACGTGGGAGTACTGCCGACGTTGAGCACCTGTAAGTCCAACTCTTCTATGACGCCAGCCATTTCGACTCCTCTGCTGTTCGTTTTCCGGCTTCCCCACCAGGAGTTCCTTGCGTTGGCGTCGCCTGCCATGATGATCCTCGGACCAAAGCTACGCCCTATACTGCACAACTGCTCCAAGTATGGCCCTATCGGTTTCGGCTTGGGTTCGAGGTAGAATGAGACCACCACGATCTCCCAGGCGCTGGTCTTCAATTTTACCACGATGATGTTAGGTGTGGTAGCCTCCGGACACTGGACGACGTCTATGTCGCCATCAAAGACCGCAATTGCTGCCTTGATGGCGCCCTCGTCCGTCCTGCTGCACTGGTATATTCGAGCGCCGTGGTAGTCTTTCATTCTACCTGTGCCTCCGATGTACGGCTCCTGGAGCAGTGCGAAGGCCACTTTCCTCTTGTAAGCCTCAAGCATCAATTCATTCGTTGCCAGTGCCTTTCTTTGCAAATTTGCTTGGGCTACGAGGTATGGCCCTGCGTCAGGGTTCGATACTCCGCCGGGAACCACCTTAGCAGTACGACGTCGTGCTTCTTGCTATGGTTTCCCATTTCCTCCTGATGGGGCACTCTTGACTGAAGGCATTGTGATCGACCCGATCTAGCTTTGCGTGCGCGCAGTTTCTACATGATGGGGCTCTGCCCTCCATCCATGCTGGGCAGTCTGCTTTCATGTGGGTTCCCCCACAGTGGCTGCACTTTACCTGGGCCTCCTGGCAGAAACGTCTGCCGTGCCCGTAGCCCAGGCAGAGGGAGCACTGGACCAGCGGAGACTGGTCAGCCACACGGATCCTCTGAAGATCAATGTGCACTGACTCAGCCTCCGTCAATCGCTGCCACAATTTGGGGGAAACCCTCAACACGACGTGGTTTACGTGTGGGTTCCTGGTGCGTCTACGGTAAGCAATCTCTAGCCTGTCTTGACCTTCCAGTTCTTCGAAGATGGCCCTGTTTTGCTTCTTCAACGCACCAAGAACTTCCTCGTCGGTGTTATAAGTCAGCACGTCTTTCAGTACAACTAGCGGGTCCTTATTTGTCATGTCCTCTACTTTCAGGTGCCCTGAGTCTTTACGCAGTCTGTTTTTGACATTCTCTTTTTGCTCTTCAGTCTTACATCCCATGATTATCTTTCTGTCTTTTGCCTTTCTGACACTCTCCACCTCAACGCCACCCTCCCTTGCATTTATAGTTCTGCGGATTCTATTTAGGACCTCTTCTCCTGTCTCCTGTTCGTTTGTAGCAGTGACTACTATCGAGTGTAGCGCGCTCCTCTCTGGGGCCTGTCTCCTAGAGGATGCCGCTACACTCGCATAGGTATGCTTCCCGACAGTGTCCAGTTTTGTTTGGAGATTCTCCATGCACTGCATATTCTGTTTTATTAATTGGGTGTGCTCTTCCAGGAGTTTGGTGAAGTTCTCCTTCTCCCTCGCCTCCTCAATCTTACTGCTCTGATCCTCCCTCTGTACCTGATGTACTTGCGGCACCTCGCGAGGCAGTTCCAACTTTTTAGTCCTTGTGGACTCTGCCTCCCTGACAATTTGGTACAGTCTCTCCGACGCCAGAGTTATCTCCAGTTTTATTTCTGTCTTGATATTTCGAGAATTGCCTAGCTGAAGCTTAATTTTTGCTAGGCAGGCTCTGGCTTCGGAGACCCTGTCCTTCTGCTTTTGGGGTTCTATCAGAGCAGTAAACGTGGAGGCGGGGGCGGTAGCAGATGTGAGTGTGGGTTGCGCTGAGGGATGCTTCTTGGGAGGGGTCTGGGCCTTTGTTTGGGGATTTTTCGGAATGTCCGATTTCCCGGCCTCCCACTCCCCTATGCTTCTCCTTACTGTTGATGTTCCAGCAGGCGCATCATTTGGAGTATGAATGAAGGTTTTATTTCCATCCATTTTTTCCGGGGTACTCTCGTTCCTAGCCTTGTTTTGTTTGGCTGGCGTTCTTAATCCGAGCATGATGCTATATAAGGATGGCTTCACTGTTTCTTATACTATATAACTTACAGGTGTAAAGTGCCTATCTAAAAGTTGTATATAAAATTGTAAAGTAAATTGTATAAAATTGTAAAAAATAAAAAATTGTAAAATTAAAAAGGTTAAAATCAACAGTAAGTATTAACAAGTGTAAAAGAATGTAACAAATATAAAATTATAAAAATGTAGATAACGTATAAAATTAAAATTAAAATTAAAATGTGAAGCCACGTATCACTAATAAAAATCCAATAACTGCCGGTCCTACTTTATGTCAAGTTTAGCAACGTCTGTGCTTTCGTCAGTTAAAGTAAGTCTAAGTCAGGTCGTTGGCTGGAACAGTATAACGGGGGCGGGTCGAGAGATGTACGGACCAGTGTAAAATGTAAAAGGAATTAAGGAAGGGGTAGGTGTAGGATGGGCGGAGCGGATTTTGGGTGAAGCCAAAAGACGGATCTTTTTCTCCCGGTTCTGAGAAGCTACAACACGGGGTGTCTACGACTTTCCGCTCCAAAGTTAGAGCCCGTGGGGGAAGGAGGGGGGGTAGCGGAGAGGGATTCCCGCGGAGCCAAAAGACCGGGCTTCTCCTTCCGGTTATAGGGCCCAAAACCCGGAGAGCCTAGCTCTTCTGGAACCGGAGTTGATGCAAGGGGGGTAGGTGGATTTTTAAGGGGGAGAGGGTGTGGAGTGGTTAGGTAGTGGAGAGGGAGAAGGGAAGGGATGTTAGTATGGTTAGTTTGGTTAGTAAAGTACAAAGTTATTTTGAAAATGAGGGGGGGGGGAGGGGTAGGCGTATATCACAGAGATAACCAGCGAAGTATTCCTGTATATACTATATATATAGTATATACAGGCTGCGGTCAAAAACGGGCAATCTCGCTCCGTTCCCGAGATATACGGCTTTTTAGGTGGGATAATAGTCCGGGGGGTTAGGTTAGTAGTGGGGGGGGGTTTTGTCGGAGCCAAAGGGTGGGGCTTATTCCCCTGGTTCGAATAACTCCAAACTCGGGGTGTCTACCACCCTTAGTTCCGAAGTTAGTATAGGGGGGGAAGGGCAGAAGAAGCGGAGGGGGTTTCCCTTGGACCCAGAAGGCAGAGCTTCTCTTTCCGGTTGTAGAGCCGAAAACCCGGAGAGCCTAGCTCTTCTAGATCCAAAGTTACTTCCCGGGGGGGAGGAAAGGGGGAGCGGAGGGGGGTTCCCTTGGGGCCAAAAGGCAGGGCTTCTCCTTCCGGTTATAGGGCCCAAAACCCGGAGAGCCTAGCTCTTCTGGATACGAAGTTGCGCCGCGGGGGGGTGGGGAAAAAATTTTGAGGGGAAGCGGGGGGTAGGGGGGTCCCAGGGGGGGTCCCAGGGGGGGTCCCGAGGGGGGTCACAAAGGGGGTCACTGGGTACCGTGGGGGCCAGAGGGTGGGGCTTGATTCCCTGATGTTAATGACCCCAAACACGGGGTCTCTAGCTCCTCTGGGTGCAAAGTTAGGGCCCGGGGGGTAAGATTTTTGAGGGGAAGCGGGAGGGGGACCACGTGAGAATAAGCGGAATAAACGGACAAACCAAGCTAAAAATAGATTCAATTACCACAATAAATTTGAGTTGACATAAAATGAAAAGAATGTGCAAAGAATGTGCAAAGAATGTGGCTCTGGAAATAATTTCTAGAGTGTCGGGACAATCCAACACTCTGTCCAAGTGGCAGCAACCGGAATTTACACTGTCGTAAATACAATTTTATCCAAGACTTTTTTGCGGTTGGTGAAATCGGTTCCGATTTGGACACCGTGTTCCGGAGGTTTTCCGGGGTTCGGTGAGGCCGATCAGAACCCAGATTTTTACACCACCAGCGTCAGGGCTTGAACTTTAAATATGTACAATTTTGAAAAGATTTTGTTCGTGGATTTCCTGGATGAATCTGGATGAAGTTAAATGAAATCTCACGTTCAAGCCTAAGTACGTAACTCCAACCGCAAAAAAGTTTGTAAATATTACGTAGATTTGCGAACTAAGTTTTGAAATTTGATCCAGGGTCCGTGAAAAGTGGGGGAATGGATGTATTACCCCTCAAATATGCCCTAATCTGATGTTAGTTTTTGTCTGGGGTGTCCCGGGACAAAGTTTTAGTGGGGCAAATTTCGCACGGAACGTGGACCAAATTCCAACTTTATTATATTACTAATATCTTAGAGAATATTAGGGCAATTTAACTGAAATTTTTTCTGGACTAAGTCAGATAACTACTCTAATGGTTTCTAATATTAACTAACTAAGAAAGAGGCCTAATTTAATTTAAAAAATTTACAAAGTTCACTAGTATAAAAATATTTTAAAATTTTGATGTAGCTTGTATAGCAGTGCGGTTTTTTGGTGGAAAATTTTGAAATTTTAAATTTATAGTCTACTGCATAAATACAAGGTTTTGAATAAATAAAAACACTGACTTATCGATCTACTTTTAAAGTTATTAACACTTGAAACTGTTTGAAATTTTTCAAAATGTAAAACTGTCAATAATTCTGGTTCCACTTAACTTTTTGGAATTTGGTAAACGGATTCCGGTTGCTGTTGCTGTCCTCTCCCGGCTGGTGATGTCAGCCTAGCTGCAGGTCTTCAAAATGGTGCACTCGTGAGCACGTGTTTTTGGTTTTCCTGGTGATGTCTTCGTGAAATTCCAGGAAAAATTTCTGGAATTTCGTCACAGGACGTAACCCACCAGTAGGCAACTTCCTACACTATAAAAAGTGTGGGTCACAGCGGTAAAACTTAAGATTTCCACTTTTTTGTGATGTAAACAAACACTTTTTTCACTTTTTTACCGATCACTTTTTTCCGGGTTATTTCCGGAAAATTTTGAAAACGGCACTAGATGCGCGTCGCGAGCCCGCAACTTTTGGTATGTAACACGTCTATGTACGATGAAAAAATACCACTTCAAGGATTTTATGTATGCGGAGCTCAGAAAAATCGTGGCTGTTTGGCTCACGGCACACAAGGGACTTGGTTAGGTTAGGTTAGGTTAGGTTAGGTTAGGTTAGGTTAGGTTAGGTTAGGTTAGGTTAGGTTAGGTTAGGTTAGGTTAGGTTAGGTTAGGTTAGGTTAGGTTAGGTTTTTTTTTTTTTTTTTTTTTTTTTTTTTGGCGCCTACCTCTCCGCGCTATGGCGGAGCCTGCGAGCTAAGTTTCTCCTCGGACATTATCCGAGACCATGTTGAGTTCTTTATTAATCTTAATACTAGGGTTTACATAAATTTCTTAATCTAATTCTATTCTAACAAAACTCTGTTCTTTTTATCTTACATACTACAGAAAATTAATACAATACAACATACTTATTTTTACAATCTCTCCTTCCTGTTACCATCTCAACTTGCTTCGATTTACTCCCATCTCATTTGTCCTTGTACTTATTATTATAATTTTTCTTATACCTAAGTTTACTTATGCTATGGTTATATATATATAATATACACTCTAGCATTTTCTTTTACACCTATTTATTCCTTTTTCCTGCCATTTCTCCTATTTGGACACAATATTTCAAGAAGATGCGTCTTCTTTCCTTCTCTAACATAATAATCTTAATGTTGGCAAGTTTTATTTCTATATCCAGCATATGTTCTACTTCATATCGTTTTTTGCAATAAACTGGGCAGTCAATTATTAAGTGCAGAATTGACTCATCTTCCACGGGGTCACATATACACGATGGGCTTTCCTTACACTTAAACCTGTACAAGTATGAGGAAAACCCACCGTGTCCTGTCAAGATCTGTGTTAAGATGCCTGTTTTGTCCATTTTGCGTACATTTTGATATGCTGCCACCGCATCCGGGAAGAACACCTTCGTGACAGCGGCTGTCTGGCCGGACTTGTACCTCCTGTTCCATTCGTCAAGGGAGTCCAATCGGATCTTCCGCCTGACGAATGAAACAGGGCACCGGTCATAGTCCGGGCCTTTTTTAAGTTTGAGGGCGGCCTCCTTGGCAAGCTCATCCGCTCTTTCATTTCCATCCAACCCTGCGTGGGCCTTGATCCAGAACAAGGACACACTCTTATTTTGGAGCTTACAGCGTCTGAGTGTGTCCCTTGTTTCCACAGCCAGGGGATGGGTGGAGTTAGGGTTTATTGCTGCCTGGAGGGCCGCCATCGAGTCGCTGTAAATACCGAAGGTGCTCTCCCCGTTGTTTAGGATTTCTCCTGTAGCTTTGCATAGAGCCAGGAGTTCCGCCTGATAGACGGTGCAGTAGGACGGTAGTTTGATCTTGACTGCCTTGGTTTCAGCACTGCTATTCCATACGGAATAAGCAGCGCCGACCTTGCCTTCAATCTTGCTACCGTCCGTAAAGATCCGTATAGCAAAATTGCTATGGTATTTGAAGAGTTCCTCGTCCATCAGGCTGACGAACTCCAGGCTCGTCTGCTCTGCTGGATGCGGGGCATCTGCCGCCGGAGTCATTTGTTCCACGTCAACGCCCCCCAGTGCTAGCTGGGGCACCCCCCTCTTGGCCTCGTAGAGAGACGCAGCTTCTCTTATTCGGATGTCAAGTGGGAGTATCCCAGCCAGCACCAAGGCGGCGTTTAGGGACACTGTCCTGTAAGCTTTACATATCTTTTGGACAAAGGCCCTCTGCACGGCATTAAGGTGCCTCTGCACGCATGCTTTATTTGTTGCAGGTGCCCACACGCTAGCCGCGTATGTGACCAAGGGTTCCACCGTGGCGGTGTATATAATGCGGATAACCTCCGGGTGGAGGCCCCAGCTGGCCCTGGCGGCCCTCGACAGTTGCTTGCTGACGTTCCCTGCCTTCCTACAAATGTTTGCAGTGTGGGCATTGAACGTCAACCCGCTGTCTATCGTGAGCCCCAGGATCTTTATTTCGTCGGACATCGATATGCCGATCCCGCCCATGGTCAAGAGTGGCGTGTCATACTTGAGTTTTTTTGTTATCACCATAGCACATGTTTTGTGTGGTGCGAACTTAAGTTTGTTCATGACACCCCACTCCCGAGCATGCTCGAGAGCGGCATTCGCTTGTCGTTCGATATCCAGGGCTGTTTCCCCCGAAAACACCAGCACCACGTCATCCGCAAAGGCCTGGCAGTAATCGCCTCTCTGCGTAAAGCTCCTCAGTAATGGGTCCAATAGGAGATTCCATAAGACAGGGCCACCTATCGATCCCTGAACACACCCTTTGTTGGTGCCCTTGATGAACTCATGGCCAGCATATCGTAACCGGACCTGACGGTCACTTAGATAGCTGGCTATCATCCTCCTGAGATTCACCGGGCACTGTTCTTCCGCCAGTCTGACCTTTATGGCTGGCCACCAAGCGCTGTCGAAGGCTCCCTCTATATCAAGTGACACCATCGTGATGAGCTTCCTCTCGTGGAGTTTGCCCCTCACGTGTGCCATCAGGTCATAGAGGGAGTCTTCCGTGCTACGTTGCGGCATAAAGCCGTACTGGCGGGGACTTGTTCGGGGTGTCAGGTACCATCTCAGTCTTCTGACCAACATCTTCTCCAATATTTTTCCCATTACCGGGAGCAGTCCGATCGGTCTGTATGACTTGGGGCTGGCGTAGTTGTCCTTTCCAGGTTTCCGCAACACCACCACGGTGGCCTCCTTCCAGATCGTGGGGAAGTGAGTCAATTCCAGGCATTTGTTTAGAATTGCGAGATGCAGGTCTGTATCGTTCTTAATTGCATGCTGGCAAATATCCGCTGTGAACCCGTCTACCCCGGGTGCTTTCTTAGGATTAAAGCTCTCCGTCACGGATATGAGCTCCTCCGTCGTAAACGCCGGGTCATGATTTTCTTCATGGCTCCAGTCGTTTACTCGGCAAGCAAGAGCTCTTATCCGTTGATGGTATGGGCTATCATCTTCATCCATGTCTTCGGGGTAGAAGGTTTCCGCCAACAGCCTCGCAGATTCTTCTTGCCCTACTTCCCTTCCGTTCTTTTCCAGTGGCAGATCTTCTTGCCTTTTCATAGTATTTTTTATGACCCTATATATCCCTTCCCAGACTCCTTCCTTATTTTGTTTCTGGCAAAACCCTTTCCAGCTTTCTATTTGGCATTTTTTCGCCTCTGTCTCATATTTTTCCTTTTCTTGCAGATACAGCGAGATCACACCCTCTCTTCGGGACGGCGCAGCGCACCGGATTCTTCTCTTCCTGGTAGCGACTTCGTGCTTCATCACCTCGAGCTCTTCGGACCACCACGGCATGGTAAGTTTTTGACTTTCTTTCTTTCTGGGTATTGCTAAATCACATGCTTTGGTTATTACCATTGCATGTGTTTCTATAATTTTATCTAAATTTTTGTTACTATTAATTTGTTCTATCTCAAGTTTACTAATACTATGTTCTACCTTTAATTGGTCCATTTCTTTATAAAATAGCTCCCAATTAGCCTTTTTTGTGTTATATTTCCTTGTAGTTCTTTTTATGCAAATGCTTTTACCTCTAGTTAATTTAATTTTTATTATTATGCCGTTATGATCCGAGCTTATTAGGTCTTCAGCAACCGTCCAGTCGTCTACCAAGTCTAGGAAGTCCTCCGTACACATCGTCACATCGACGTGGCTCGTTATTCTGCGCCCCCCTCTGATGGTGTCGAAGGTGGGTGTGTTCCCGCGATTTAGTATCTGCAGTCCGAGTTCTCCGATCATTCCTGCCAGCTCATCTCCCCTATCATCGATGACAGTACTTCCCCACCATATGCTTTTTGCATTGGCATCACCTCCAATGATGGCTTTCTTGGGCTTTAGCTCATTTATGACTCTTGTTATGTGGTCCAAGTATGGGCCAATGGGTTTATCAGGCTCAAAATAGTACGAGACGGCAAGCATCTCCCACTCGCTTGTTTGCAGCTTCACCACCACGATGTTGTTGGTGGTGAACCCAGGACACTGTGTGACGTCGATATTACTATCGAACACCACTATCGCTGATTTCACAGTGCCCTCACTGCGATTAGCGTTCTGGTAGACCCTTGCCCCCCCGTACGACTTCATTGCCTTAATACCACCCACATATGGCTCCTGGACCAGAGCAAAGGCGATTTTTCGCTTTGCAGCCTCGAGCATAAGTTCGCTAGTTGCGAGCTCTTTCCTTTGGAGGTTTGCCTGCGCTGCAATGCATACTGGGGCTGTATTCGTCTGAGGAGCACCTGGAACCACCTTAGCAATACGCTACTGCCGCTCGCGATATCGCATCCCATTTTTTCCGCACCTGGCACTCCATACTATAGGCGGTATGGCCTGTGTCCACATTCTTCTCTTTCACACAGTTTTTGCATGACGGTCGATCACCCATTTCCACCCTCGGGCACTCCGCCTTTAGATGTGGCCCTCCACAGTATGTGCACAAGTCCACGGTCTCTGTACAGAGTTTCCTCCCATGCCCATATGCTAGGCATCTTGTGCACTGGATAAGAGGCGTCTGGTCGTAGACTCTCACACTCTGCAGATCTATGTAGATCCTGCCGGCCGACGTAAGCCTCTGCCACATTTTTGGTGTAACCTGCAGGATGACGTGACTTTCAAGTGAGTTTCGCGCTCTCCTACGGTATTTAACCGTGACTGATGCCTCGTCGGCCGTCAGGTCACCCAAAAGCCGAGTGTTTTGTGTCTTTAGAGCGGTCTGAATGTCCTCATTACTGTTATAGGATAGGAGGTCCTTAATGATTACCAGTGGGTTTCTATTTTGAGCCTCTTCCACTTTTAGGTTTTTGTCTATCTTTAATTGGGCAGTTGTTTTTGCCAATTCCGCCTTAGTATTAAAACTAAGGATTACCCTCCTATCCCTAACCTTCCGGACCCTATCAACCTGCAGACCGCTCTTCTTTGCGTCCAGCGCCTCCCTTACCCTGCCGATGACATCCGTACTGGTGTCCATCGTGACCTCGGACGACACGATGATGGAGTGTTTAGGTTTCTCCGCCCAGGAGATTGGGGGTGTGGATAAGGCTTCTGAGAAAGTGGGGGCTTCCACCCTCCTCTCCGATACCTGTCTTCCCATCTCCTGGGTGGTCTCCCTTAACCCTTGGATTTCCTTTAGGATTTCCACATCATCATGCCGGCCGCTGTCACGTGACTCCAGGTAGGCCTTTTGCTTCTTAAAATCGCCTCGTAGTTCTTTAATCATCTGGTTGCCCTCCTTCACTAGTTGAGCTTGCTCTTCCAGAGTGGAGCGCAACCAGGTGATTTTTTCCAGCTGTTCCACCAATTCTTTATTCCCCCCGGCCCCCTCCGATCCCCCGACCTGGCTCTCTTTCTGCTCCAAGATTCGTTCCTGAGGCAGTTCCTTTTTTTTATTTGTTGCGGACTCTGCCTCTTTAACGAGCTTGAACAGCCTTTCCGATGCCAAAGTTATCTCAGATTTAATTTCAGTTTTTGTGTTCCGTGAAGCACTCAACTGAAATTTAATCTTCATTAGGCACGCTTTGGCCTCGGAAAGCCTGTCTCTCGGTTTCTGCTGCTCAATCGAGATCGGAGGATCCGAGGCAGCGACTGAGGTGGACGAGGCAGTGGAAGGTTCGACAGAGGTGGTTTGAGGCTTTTTTAATGAGTCGGTTTTTCCGGCCTCCCATTCCCCAATGCTTTTTCTAACTGTGGAGGTCGAGGCAGTGGAAGTTTTATCTGCCTCCTTTTTTTTTGGGGTGATCTCCTCTCTCGCCTTGTGTGCCTTGGCCGGTGTCCTTATGCCAAACATGTTTGTCTTTATAGGTGCTTGTCTCGCAAGTTTGCTCTCGATTTGCACGTTACAGTGGTTGTAAATTACCACGTGACGTGCAAATGTTTATTGGATTTTGCGAGAGCAAGGCGCATAAATAATAAGTGTAAAGTAAAAAGTGTAAAAATAATTGTAAATTGTAAATTGTAAAAGTATTGTAAAATATAAAGAAATATAAATTAAAATTGTAAAAGGTCTTAAAACTAAACTAAACTAAACTATGGCTACAGTGCCTCGTCGATTCACAAATCCCGATCTAAGATCGTAGTCAACAACGCACCCAGTTTATATAGAAAAACGAAATATTGCAATATAGGTGGAAAATTTTATAAAAAACGAAATTAACAATGGGGTAGTTAAAAGGGGAGTATTAGTGTATTAAACTGAGTTTCTAGAGGAGTTTAGAATTTTAGTGGGTAGGGGTGCAAATTAAGGGTTGTAATTTAGGGGTTTAGGGTGGGGGAAGGGATACCCGGGAGCGGTGCGGTCCGGTGTGTATATTGTAAGTAATATACACAATCCTGTGGCAGATTTCGTCTAGCTCGCACCGTTCTTGAGATATATAGATTCAAACTACAAAACCAAAATGTTATAAATAAGGGTGAATTTTTATAAAAACGAATTTACAATAAAGGTTTAAGAGGGATTTTGCGAGAGCAAGGCGCAGGAAAAATAAATAATAAGTGTAAAAGTGTAAAAGTGTAAAAGTAAATGTAAATTGTAAAATGTAAAAAGTATTGTAAATATAAAGAGAATTAAAATTACAATTGTAAAGGTCTTAAAACTAAACTAAACTAAACTATGGCTACAGTGCCTCGTCGATTCACAAATTCCGATCTAAGATCGTAGTCAACAGCGCACCCAATCTGTATAGAAAACCAAAATATTGCAATAGGGGTGGGGAATTTTATAAAAAACGAAATTTACAATGGGGTGGTTAAAGGGAATATTAGTGTATTAATAACTGAATTCTAGGGGAATTAAAATTTTTTAGTGGTAGGGGTGCAAAATAAGGGTTGTAATTTAGGGGTTTAGGGTGGGGGAAGGGGTACCCGGGAGCGGTGCGGTCCGGTGTGTATATTACAAGTAATATACACAATCCTGTGTCAGATTTCGTCTAGCTCGCACCGTTCTTGAGATATTTAAGTTTCAAACTTCAAACTAAATTATTATGAATAAGAGTAGGAAATTTTTTTTTTTTTTTTTTTAAAACGGAATTTACAATGGGGTGGTTAAAAGGGAGTATTATTGTATTAGTAACTGGGTTTCTAGGGGAATTTAAGTTTTTAGTGGTAGGGGTGCAATTTAAGGGTTGTAATTTAGGGGTTCAGGGTGGGGGAAGGGATACACGGGAGCGGTGCGGTCCGGTGTGTATATTATAAATAATATACACAGTCCTGTGTCAGATTTCGTCTAACTCGCACCGTTCTTGAGGTATTTAGATTCCAACTTCAAAACCAAAATGTTATAAATAAGGGTGGAATTTTATAGAAAACGAAATTTACAATAGGGTGGTTAAAAGGGAGTATTAGTGTATTAATAACTGAATTCTAAGGGAATTTAGATTTTTAGTGGTAGGGGTGCAAATTAAGGGTTGTAATTTAGGGGTTCAGGGTGGGGGAAGGGATACACGGGAGCGGTGCGGTCCGGTGTGTATATTATAAATAATATACACAATCCTGTATCAGATTTCGTCTAGCTCGCACCGTTCTTGAGGTATTTAGATTCAAACTTCAAAACCAAAATGTTATAAATAAGGGTGGAATTTTATAGAAAACGAAATTTACAATAGGGTGGTTAAGAGGGAGTATTAGTGTATTGATAACTGAATTCTAAGGGAATTTAAATTTTTAGTGGTAGGGGTGAAATTTAAGGGTTGTAATTTGGGGGTTTAGGGTGGGGGAGGGGATGCACAGGAGCGGTGCGGACCGGTGTGTATATTATATATAATATACACAATCTTGTGTCAGATTTCGTCTAGCTCGCACCGTTCTTGAGATATTTAAATTTCAAACTTCAAAACCAAAATGTTATAAATAAGGGTAGGGAATTTTATAAGAAACGAAATTTACAATAGGGTGGTTAAAAGGGAGTATTAGTGTATTAATAACTAAATTCTAGGGGAATTTAAATTTTTAGTGGTAGGGGTGCAAATTAAGGGTTGTAATTTAGGGGTTCAGGGTGGGGGAAGGGATACACGGGAGCGGTGCGGTCAGGTGTGTATATTATAAATAATATACACAAACTTGTGTCAGATTTCGTCTAGCTCGCACCGTTCTTGAGATATTTAAATTTCAAACTTCAAAACCAAAATGTTATAAATAAGGGTAGGGAATTTTATAAAAAACGAAATTTACAATAGGGTGGTTAAAAGGGAGTATTAGTGTATTAATAACTGAATTCTAGGGGAATTTAATTTTTAGTGGTAGGGGTGCAAATTAAGGGTTGTAATTTAGGGGTTCAGGGTGGGGGAAGGGATACACGGGAGCGGTGCGGTCAGGTGTGTATATTATAAATAATATACACAAACTTGTGTCAAATTTCGTCTAGGTCGCACCGTTCCTGAGATATTTGAATTCAAATTTCAAAACCAAAAGTTATAAATAAGGGTAGGAAATTTTTATAAAAACGAAATTTACAATGGGGTGGTTAAAAGGGAGTATTAGTGTATTAGTAACTGGGTTTCTAGGGGAATTTAAATTTTTAGTGTTAGGGGTGCAATTTAAGGGTTGTAATTTGGGAGTTTAGGGTGGGGGAAGGGATACACTGGAGCGGTGCGGTCAGGTGTGTATATTATATATAATATACACAATCTTGTGTCAAATTTCGTCTAGGTCGCACCGTTCCTGAGATATTTGGACTTAAAACTCGGGAGTTTTGACTCAAGGTTCCGGGTTCGATTCCCTGTGCCGAGTGAACTTTTAATAAACTGATTTTTTTATTTTTATTTTTTATTAAAAGATATTATCAATACTATTTATATTGGTCTGCTATTATTCCAGAAGGGAAATTCCAGCATAAACATAAGGGAGGGAGATAGGGGTGCAATATTTTGATTTTTCCCAAATCCGGTGTTCACGTCTCAGGGTACCCGTGTTAGGGTTCTTTGGATTCGAGCACTAGGAAACTTCTATTCTACAATATTTTGCCCAGTCATGGGTCACGGAAACAAACTTACCGTTACAGCCGTTGAAATAATTTATTCTCGGAGGGCTCCGGAAAAAACACCAATTTAATCTAAGGATTTGTGTGTACAGGGCTCAAATTCGAGATAGGTATTGCTAGAGGGCTTCTCATGTACACAGCAAACTTTCAGAGTTTTCTGAACAGCGGTTTTGCCGTAATAATTGTGCTAACCGGGTGAGCAAAAGTGAATGAAACACACAGCCGCAAAGTTAAGTTTGTTTCCCCAAGGAATGCAAGTTGAGATGTACCATAAATTTTTGGAAATTTTGAATGTAATTTAGCATGGGATGTATTGTAGATGACTTTAAACTAGTTTACGACAATTTTAAAAACTATAATTTATTCGGGGTAAATGGGTAAATTTTGGAAAAAACTACGTAATTTTACCCCAAAAGTTTTTTAAAGACGTCGCAGAAGGAATTTAATAGGTGGATCAGGTAGCCCTTGATGAGGAAATAACCTGCTAAACTACCACTTTTCCTCTGCGGTGTCTTATTTTCGAAATTTAAGGGGTTATAAATATTTCCACGTGGTTCCCGCTGAGGTGGGAATCGGGGAAAATAGACAGTTCGGGGAAAAGCTATAACTTAAAAACTACTGGGTCTAATTAAATGATTTTTAAAAGGCACACAGGCCGTAAGTTCCCCTAATTGATAGTGAAGTTACTTTAATGAAATACACTGAAAACACTTGAAATAATTTGAAAAACAAACACTAATTTACACAATCTTATTTTTGATAATTTAAAACTGCTAGATTGGGTCCAAATATAAGTGGATTTTAGTCCTTGATGGTTCAAATGGAAGGTGCTGACCTGGGCTACAGGGTGACTGCGTTGAAGCAACTTCCTTCTTCCCTAGGGTAGTTTTTCCGCTTGTTGAAACTCCTGAAGGACTTCTTGGTCGCTGCTAAAACAGCTGTAACTTCGCCGGTCCAGGTCGCAGGGATCTCAAATTCGCTGGGATGATGGGTGGCTCAGTACGACACAATATGGTGAGTATCACTGGGCCACTCTTGGTCACTGGCTGGGCAAAATTAACTTTTTGCCCAACTTTTTCACTGCCGATTTAAGAAAAACTCGCGGAAAAACACTAAGGACCCTCGTGAAAAATCTGAAACTTCGGGAGGGTGTAGACAGTAGTCTTAGGTACACTTTTCACAAAAAAATTTTTAGGGTTATCGCGACAAATCGCGCGTCAAACGCCTCAAATGGTACGTGGTCCTCACTTTTATTGTTTTGGTCCCGTTTTTTGCTCGCCGTTTTTGAGTGCTTTACACGATTTTAAAACTTTTAGCACGATCATGTAGTGCTCACCGAGCCGCGTCTTTTGATATATAGAACACTATATTTTTCAGAACTTTGCTAGCAACTTCGATTTTAGCGGTGTGGAGCGCGTAAAAATCGTGACGGTCGGGCGTACGACTCACGGGGGACTGGGTTAGGTTAGGTTAGGTTAGGTTAGGTTAGGTTAGGTTAGGTTAGGTTAGGTTAGGTTAGGTTAGGTTAGGTTAGGTTAGGTTAGGTTAGGTTAGGTTAGGTTAGGTTAGGTTAGGTTAGGTTAGGTTAGGTTAGGTTAGGTTAGGTTAGGTTAGGTTAGGTTAGGTTAGGTTAGGTTAGGTTAGGTTTTTTTTTTTTTTTTTTTTTTTTTTTTTTTTTTTTTTGGCGCCTACCTCTCCGCGCTATGGCGGAGCCTGCGAGCTAAGTTTCTCCTCGGACATTATCCGAGACCATGTTGAGTTCTTTATTAATCTTAATACTAGGGTTTACATAAATTTCTTAATCTAATTCTATTATAACAAAACTCTGTTCTTTTTATCTTACATACTACAGAAAATTAATACAATACAACATACTTATTTTTACAATCTCTCCTTCCTGTTACCATCTCAACTTGCTTCGATTTACTCCCATCTCATTTGTCCTTGTACTTATTATTATAATTTTTCTTATACCTAAGTTTACTTATGCTATGGTTATATATATATAATATACACTCTAGCATTTTCTTTTACACCTATTTATTCCTTTTTCCTGCCATTTCTCCTATTTGGACACAATATTTCAAGAAGATGCGTCTTCTTTCCTTCTCTAACATAATAATCTTAATGTTGGCAAGTTTTATTTCTATATCCAGCATATGTTCTACTTCATATCGTTTTTTGCAATAAACTGGGCAGTCAATTATTAAGTGCAGAATTGACTCATCTTCCACGGGGTCACATATACACGATGGGCTTTCCTTACACTTAAACCTGTACAAGTATGAGGAAAACCCACCGTGTCCTGTCAAGATCTGTGTTAAGATGCCTGTTTTGTCCATTTTGCGTACATTTTGATATGCTGCCACCGCATCCGGGAAGAACACCTTCGTGACAGCGGCTGTCTGGCCGGACTTGTACCTCCTGTTCCATTCGTCAAGGGAGTCCAATCGGATCTTCCGCCTGACGAATGAAACAGGGCACCGGTCATAGTCCGGGCCTTTTTTAAGTTTGAGGGCGGCCTCCTTGGCAAGCTCATCCGCTCTTTCATTTCCATCCAACCCTGCGTGGGCCTTGATCCAGAACAAGGACACACTCTTATTTTGGAGCTTACAGCGTCTGAGTGTGTCCCTTGTTTCCACAGCCAGGGGATGGGTGGAGTTAGGGTTTATTGCTGCCTGGAGGGCCGCCATCGAGTCGCTGTAAATACCGAAGGTGCTCTCCCCGTTGTTTAGGATTTCTCCTGTAGCTTTGCATAGAGCCAGGAGTTCCGCCTGATAGACGGTGCAGTAGGACGGTAGTTTGATCTTGACTGCCTTGGTTTCAGCACTGCTATTCCATACGGAATAAGCAGCGCCGACCTTGCCTTCAATCTTGCTACCGTCCGTAAAGATCCGTATAGCAAAATTGCTATGGTATTTGAAGAGTTCCTCGTCCATCAGGCTGACGAACTCCAGGCTCGTCTGCTCTGCTGGATGCGGGGCATCTGCCGCCGGAGTCATTTGTTCCACGTCAACGCCCCCCAGTGCTAGCTGGGGCACCCCCCTCTTGGCCTCGTAGAGAGACGCAGCTTCTCTTATTCGGATGTCAAGTGGGAGTATCCCAGCCAGCACCAAGGCGGCGTTTAGGGACACTGTCCTGTAAGCTTTACATATCTTTTGGACAAAGGCCCTCTGCACGGCATTAAGGTGCCTCTGCACGCATGCTTTATTTGTTGCAGGTGCCCACACGCTAGCCGCGTATGTGACCAAGGGTTCCACCGTGGCGGTGTATATAATGCGGATAACCTCCGGGTGGAGGCCCCAGCTGGCCCTGGCGGCCCTCGACAGTTGCTTGCTGACGTTCCCTGCCTTCCTACAAATGTTTGCAGTGTGGGCATTGAACGTCAACCCGCTGTCTATCGTGAGCCCCAGGATCTTTATTTCGTCGGACATCGATATGCCGATCCCGCCCATGGTCAAGAGTGGCGTGTCATACTTGAGTTTTTTTGTTATCACCATAGCACATGTTTTGTGTGGTGCGAACTTAAGTTTGTTCATGACACCCCACTCCCGAGCATGTTCGAGAGCGGCATTCGCTTGTCGTTCGATATCCAGGGCTGTTTCCCCCGAAAACACCAGCACCACGTCATCCGCAAAGGCCTGGCAGTAATCGCCTCTCTGCGTAAAGCTCCTCAGTAATGGGTCCAATAGGAGATTCCATAAGACAGGGCCACCTATCGATCCCTGAACACACCCTTTGTTGGTGCCCTTGATGAACTCATGGCCAGCATATCGTACCCGGACCTGACGGTCACTTAGATAGCTGGCTATCATCCTCCTGAGATTCACCGGGCACTGTTCTTCCGCCAGTCTGACCTTTATGGCTGGCCACCAAGCGCTGTCGAAGGCTCCCTCTATATCAAGTGACACCATCGTGGTGAGCTTCCTCTCTTGGAGTTTGCCCCTCACGTGTGCCATCAGGTCATAGAGGGAGTCTTCCGTGCTACGTTGCGGCATAAAGCCGTACTGGCGGGGACTTGTTCGGGGTGTCAGGTACCATCTCAGTCTTCTGACCAACATCTTCTCCAGTATTTTTCCCATTACCGGGAGCAGTCCGATCGGTCTGTATGACTTTGGGCTGGCGTAGGTGTCCTTTCCAGGTTTCCGCAACACCACCACGGTGGCCTCCTTCCAGATCGTGGGGAAGTGAGTCAATTCCAGGCATTTGTTTAGAATTGCGAGATGCAGGTCTGTATCGTTCTTTATTGCATGCTGGCAAATATCCGCTGTGAACCCGTCTACCCCGGGTGCTTTCTTAGGATTAAAGCTCTCCGTCACGGATATGAGCTCCTCCGTCGTAAACGCCGGGTCATGATTTTCTTCATGGCTCCAGTCGTTTACTCGGCAAGCAAGAGCTCTTATCCGTTGATGGTATAGGCTATCATCTTCATCCATGTCTTCGGGGTAGAAGGTTTCCGCCAACAGCCTCGCAGATTCTTCTTGCCCTACTTCCCTTCCGTTCTTTTCCAGTGGCAGATCTTCTTGCCTTTTCATAGTATTTTTTATGACCCTATATATTCCTTCCCAGACTCCTTCCTTATTTTGTTTCTGGCAAAACCCTTTCCAGCTTTCTATTTGGCATTTTTTCGCCTCTGTCTCATATTTTTCCTTTTCTTGCAGATACAGCGAGATCACACCCTCTCTTCGGGACGGCGCAGCGCACCGGATTCTTCTCTTCCTGGTAGCGACTTCGTGCTTCATCGCCTCGAGCTCTTCGGACCACCACGGCATGGTAAGTTTTTGACTTTCTTTCTTTCTGGGTATTGCTAATTCACATGCTTTGGTTATTACCATTGCATGTGTTTCTATAATTTTATCTAAATTTTTGTTACTATTAATTTGTTCTATCTCAAGTTTACTAATACTATGTTCTACCTTTAATTGGTCCATTTCTTTATAAAATAGCTCCCAATTAGCCTTTTTTGTGTTATATTTCCTTGTAGTCCTTTTTATGCAAATGCTTTTACCTCTAGTTAATTTAATTTTTATTATTATGCCGTTATGATCCGAGCTTATTAGGTCTTCAGCAACCGTCCAGTCGTCTACCAAGTCTAGGAAGTCCTCCGTACACATCGTCACATCGACGTGGCTCGTTATTCTGCGCCCCCCTCTGATGGTGTCGAAGGTGGGTGTGTTCCCGCGATTTAGTATCTGCAGTCCGAGTTCTCCGATCATTCCTGCCAGCTCATCTCCCCTATCATCGATGACAGTACTTCCCCACCATATGCTTTTTGCATTGGCATCACCTCCAATGATGGCTTTCTTGGGCTTTAGCTCATTTATGACTCTTGTTATGTGGTCCAAGTATGGGCCGATGGGCTTATCAGGCTCAAAATAGTACGAGACGGCAAGCATCTCCCACTCGCTTGTTTGCAGCTTCACCACCACGATGTTGTTGGTGGTGAACCCAGGACACTGTGTGACGTCGATATTACTATCGAACACCACTATCGCTGACTTCACAGTGCCCTCGCTGCGATTAGCGTTCTGGTAGACCCTTGCCCCCCCGTACGACTTCATTGCCTTAATACCGCCCACATATGGCTCCTGGACCAGAGCAAAGGCGATTTTTCGCTTTGCAGCCTCAAGCATAAGTTCGCTAGTTGCGAGCTCTTTCCTTTGGAGGTTTGCCTGCGCTGCAATGCATACTGGGGCTGTATTCGTCTGAGGAGCACCTGGGACCACCTTAGCAATACGCTACTGCCGCTCGCGATATCGCATCCCATTTTTTCCGCACCTGGCACTCCATACTATAGGCGGTATGGCCTGTGTCCGCACTCTTTTCTTTCACACAGTTTTTACAAGACGGTCGATCACCCATTTCCACTCTCGGGCACTCCGCCTTTAAGTGTGGCCCTCCACAATATGTGCACAAGTCCACTGTCTCTGTACAGAGTTTCCTCCCATGCCCATATGCTAGGCATCTTGTGCACTGGATTAGAGGCGTCTGGTCGTAGACTCTCACACTCTGCAGATCTATGTAGATCCTGCCGGCCGACGTAAGCCTCTGCCACATTTTTGGTGTGACCTGCAGGATGACGTGATTCTCGAGTGAGTTTCGCGCTCTCCTACGGTATTTAACCGTGACTGATGCCTCGTCGGCCGTCAGATCACCCAACAGCCGAGTGTTTTGTGTCTTTAGAGCGGTCTGAATGTCCTCATTACTGTTATAGGATAGGAGGTCCTTAATAATTACCAGTGGGTTTCTGTTTTGAGCCTCTTCCACTTTTAGGTTTTTGTCCATTTTTAATTGGGCCGTTGACTTTGCCAATTCCGCCTTAGTGTTGAAACTAAGGATTACCCTCCTATCCCTAACCTTCCGGACCCTATCAACCTGCAGACCGCTCTTCTTTGCGTCCAGCGCCTCCCTTACCCTGCCGATGACATCCGTACTGGTGTCCATCGTGACCTCGGACGACACGATGATGGAGTGTTTCGGTTTCTCCGCCCAGGAGATTGGGGGTGTGGATAAGGCTTCTGAGAAAGTGGGGGCTTCCACCCTCCTCTCCGATACCTGTCTTCCCATCTCCTGGGTGGTCTCCCTTAACCCTTGGATTTCCTTTAGGATTTCCGCATCATCATGCCGGCCGCTGTCACGTGACTCCAGGTAGGCCTTTTGCTTCTTAAAATCGCCTCGTAGTTCTTTAATCATCTGGTTGCCCTCCTTCACTAGTTGAGCTTGCTCTTCCAGAGTGGAGCGCAACCAGGTGATTTTTTCCAGCTGTTCCACCAATTCTTTATTCCCCCCGGCCCCCTCCGATCCCCCGACCTGGCTCTCTTTCTGCTCCAAGATTCGTTCCTGAGGCAGTTCCTTTTTTTTATTTGTTGCGGACTCTGCCTCTTTAACGAGCTTGAACAGCCTTTCCGATGCCAAGTTTATCTCAGATTTAATTTCAGTTTTTGTGTTCCGTGAAGCACTCAACTGAAATTTAATCTTCATTAGGCACGCTTTGGCCTCGGAAAGCCTGTCTCTCGGTTTCTGCTGCTCAACCGAGATCGGAGGATCCGAGGCAGCGACTGAGGTGGACGAGGCAGTGGAAGGTTCGACAGAGGTGGTTTGAGGCTTTTTTAATGAGTCGGTTTTTCCGGCCTCCCATTCCCCAATGCTTTTTCTAACTGTGGAGGTCGAGGCAGTGGAAGTTTTATCTGCCTCCATTTTTTTTGGGGTGATCTCCTCTCTCGCCTTGTGTGCCTTGGCCGGTGTCCTTATGCCAAACATGTTGTCTTTATAGGTGCTTGTCTCGCAAGTTTGCTCTCGATTTGTACGTTACAGTGGTTGTAAATTACCACGTGACGTGCAAATGTTTATCGGATTTTGCGAGAGCAAGGCGCATAAATAATAAGTGTAAAGTAAAAAGTGTAAAAATAATTGTAAATTGTAAATTGTAAAAGTATTGTAAAATATAAAGAAATATAAATTAAAATTGTAAAAGGTCTTAAAACTAAACTAAACTAAACTATGGCTACAGTGCCTCGTCGATTCACAAATCCCGATCTAAGATCGTAGTCAACAACGCACCCAGTTTATATAGAAAAACGAAATATTGGAATATGGGTGGAAAATTTTATAAAAAACGAAATTAACAATGGGGTAGTTAAAAGGGGAGTATTAGTGTATTAAACTGAGTTTCTAGAGGAGTTTAGAATTTTAGTGGGTAGGGGTGCAAATTAAGGGTTGTAATTTAGGGGTTTAGGGTGGGGGAAGGGATACCCGGGAGCGGTGCGGTCCGGTGTGTATATTATAAGTAATATACACAATCCTGTGGCAGATTTCGTCTAGCTCGCACCGTTCTTGAGATATATAGATTCAAACTACAAAACCAAAATGTTATAAATAAGGGTGAATTTTTATAAAAACGAATTTACAATAAAGGTTTAAGAGGGATTTTGCGAGAGCAAGGCGCAGGAAAAATAAATAATAAGTGTAAAAGTGTAAAAGTAAATGTAAATTGTAAAATGTAAAAGTATTGTAAATATAAAGAGAATTAAAATTACAATTGTAAAGGTCTTAAAACTAAACTAAACTAAATTATGGCTACAGTGCCTCGTCGATTCACAAATTCCGATCTAAGATCGTAGTCAACAGCGCACCCAATCTGTATAGAAAACCAAAATATTGCAATAGGGGTGGGGAATTTTATAAAAAACGAAATTTACAATGGGGTGGTTAAAGGGAATATTAGTGTATTAATAACTGAATTCTAGGGGAATTAAATTTTTTAGTGGTAGGGGTGCAAAATAAGGGTTGTAATTTAGGGGTTTAGGGTGGGGGAAGGGATACCCGGGAGCGGTGCGGTCCGGTGTGTATATTACAAGTAATATACACAATCCTGTGTCAGATTTCGTCTAGCTCGCACCGTTCTTGAGATATTTAAGTTTCAAACTTCAAACTAAATTATTATGAATAAGGGTAGGAAATTTTTATAAAACGAAATTTACAATGGGGTGGTTAAAAGGGAGTATTATTGTATTAGTAACTGGGTTTCTAGGGGAATTTAAGTTTTTAGTGGTAGGGGTGCAATTTAAGGGTTGTAATTTAGGGGTTCAGGGTGGGGGAAGGGATACACGGGAGCGGTGCGGTCCGGTGTGTATATTATAAATAATATACACAATCCTGTGTCAGATTTCGTCTAGCTCGCGCCGTTCTTGAGGTATTTAGATTCCAACTTCAAAACCAAAATGTTATAAATAAGGGTGGAATTTTATAGAAAACGAAATTTACAATAGGGTGGTTAAAGGGAGTATTAGTGTATTAATAACTGAATTCTAAGGGAATTTAAATTTTTAGTGGTAGGGGTGAAATTTAGGGGTTGTAATTTGGGGGTTTAGGGTGGGGGAGGGGATGCACAGGAGCGGTGCGGACCGGTGTGTATATTATATATAATATACACAATCTTGTGTCAGATTTCGTCTAGCTCGCACCGTTCTTGAGATATTTAAATTTCAAACTTCAAAACCAAAATGTTATAAATAAGGGTGGAATTTTATAGAAAACGAAATTTACAATAGGGTGGTTAAAAGGGAGTATTAGTGTATTGATAACTGAATTCTAAGGGAATTTAAATTTTTAGTGGTAGGGGTGAAATTTAGGGGTTGTAATTTGGGGGTTTAGGGTGGGGGAGGGGATGCACAGGAGCGGTGCGGACCGGTGTGTATATTATATATAATATACACAATCTTGTGTCAGATTTCGTCTAGCTCGCACCGTTCTTGAGATATTTAAATTTCAAACTTCAAAACCAAAATGTTATAAATAAGGGTAGGGAATTTTATAAAAAACGAAATTTACAATAGGGTGGTTAAAAGGGAGTATTAGTGTATTAATAACTAAATTCTAGGGGAATTTAAATTTTTAGTGGTAGGGGTGCAAATTAAGGGTTGTAATTTAGGGGTTCAGGGTGGGGGAAGGGATACACGGGAGCGGTGCGGTCAGGTGTGTATATTATAAATAATATACACAAACTTGTGTCAGATTTCGTCTAGGTCGCACCGTTCCTGAGATATTTGGACTTAAAACTCGGGAGTTTTGACTCAAGGTTCCGGGTTCGATTCCCTGTGCCGAGTGAACTTTTAATAAACTGATTTTTTTTTTTTTTTTTATTAGACTAATATTATCAATACTATTTATATACTATTTATATTATTCCAGAAGGGAATTTCCAACATAAACATAAGGGAGGGAGATAGGGGTGCAATATTTTGATTTTTCCAAAATCCAGTATTCAACTCAGGGTACCCGTGTTAGGGTTCTTTGGATTTGAGCACTAGGAAACTTCTATTCTACAATATTTTGCCCAGTCATGGGTCACGGAAACAAACTTACCGTTACAACTGTTGAAATAATTAATTCTCGGAGGGCTCCGGAAAAACACCAATTACACCTAAGGGTTTGTGTGTACACGGCTCAAATTCCAGATAGTTTTAACTAGAGGGCTCCTCGTGTACACAGCAAACTTTCAGAGTTTTCTGAACGGCGGTTTTGCCGTAGTAACTGTGCTAACCGGGTGAGCAAAAGTGAATGAAACACACAGCCGCAAAGTTAAGTTTGTTTCCCCAAGGAATGCAAGTTGAGATGTACCATAAATTTTTGGAAATTTTGAATGTAATTTAGCATGGGATGTATTGTAGGTGACTTAAAACTAGTTTACGACAATTTTAAAAACTATAATTTATTCGGGGTAAATGGGTAAATTTTGGAAAAACTACGTAATTTTACCCCAAAAGTTTTTTAAAAACGTCGCAGAAGGAATTTAATAGGTGGATCAGGTAGCCCTTGATGAGGAAATAACCTGCTAAACTACCACTTTTCCTCTGCGGTGTCTTATTTTCGAAATTTAAGGGGTTATAAATATTTCCACGTGGTTCCCGCTGAGGTGGGAATCGGGGAAAATAGACAGTTCGGGGAAAAGCTATAACTTAAAAACTACTAGATATAATTAAATGATTTTTAAAAGGCACACAGGCCGTAAGTTCCCCTAATTGATAGTAAAGTTACTTTAATGAAATACACTGAAAACACTTGAAATAATTTGAAAAAACAAACACTAATTTACACAATATTTTTTTTTAATAATTTAAACTGCTAGATTGGGTCCAAATATGGGTGGATTTTAGTCCTTGATGGTTCAAATGAAAGGTGCTGACCTGAACTACCGGGTGACTGCGTTGAAGCGCTTGTTGAAGATCCTGAAGGACTTCTTGGTCGCTGCTAAAACAGCTGTAACTTCGCCGGTCCAGGTCGCAGGGACCTCAGATTCGCTGGGATGATGGGTGGCTCAGTACGACACAATATGGTGAGTATCACTGGGCAACTCTTGGTCACTGGCTGGGCAAAATTAACTTTTTGCCCAACTTTTTCACTGCCGATTTAAGAAAAACTCGCGGAAAAACACTAAGGACCCTCGTGAAAAATCTGAAACTTCGGGAGGGTGTAGACAGTAGTCTTAGGTACACCTTTCACAAAAAAAAAATTTTAGGGTTATCGCGACAAATCGCGCGTCAAACGCCTCAAATGGTACGTGGTCCTCACTTTTATTGTTTTTGTCCCGTTTTTTGCTCGCCGTTTTTAAGTGCTTTACACGATTTTAAAACTTTTTGCACGATCATGTAGTGCTCACCGAGCCGCGTCTTTTGATATATAGAACACTATATTTTTCAGAACTTTGCTAGCAACTTCGATTTTAGCGGTGTGGAGCGCGTAAAAATCGTGACGGTCGGGCGTACGACTCACGGGGGACTGGGTTAGGTTAGGTTAGGTTAGGTTAGGTTAGGTTAGGTTAGGTTAGGTTAGGTTAGGTTAGGTTAGGTTAGGTTAGGTTAGGTTAGGTTAGGTTAGGTTAGGTTAGGTTAGGTTAGGTTAGGTTAGGTTAGGTTAGGTTAGGTTAGGTTAGGTTAGGTTAGGTTAGGTTAGGTTAGGTTAGGTTAGGTTAGGTTAGGTTAGGTTAGGTTAGGTTAGGTTAGGTTAGGTTAGGTTAGGTTAGGTTAGGTTAGGTTAGGTTAGGTTAGGTTAGGTTAGGTTAGGTTAGGTTAGGTTAGGTTAGGTTAGGTTAGGTTAGGTTAGGTTAGGTTAGGTTAGGTTAGGTTAGGTTAGGTTAGGTTAGGTTAGGTTAGGTTAGGTTAGGTTAGGTTAGGTTAGGTTAGGTTAGGTTAGGTTAGGTTAGGTTAGGTTAGGTTAGGTTAGGTTAGGTTAGGTTAGGTTAGGTTAGGTTAGGTTAGGTTAGGTTAGGTTAGGTTAGGTTAGGTTAGGTTAGGTTAGGTTAGGTTAGGTTAGGTTAGGTTAGGTTAGGTTAGGTTAGGTTAGGTTAGGTTAGGTTAGGTTAGGTTAGGTTAGGTTAGGTTAGGTTAGGTTAGGTTAGGTTAGGTTAGGTTAGGTTAGGTTAGGTTAGGTTAGGTTAGGTTAGGTTAGGTTAGGTTAGGTTAGGTTAGGTTAGGTTAGGTTAGGTTAGGTTAGGTTAGGTTAGGTTAGGTTAGGTTAGGTTAGGTTAGGTTAGGTTAGGTTAGGTTAGGTTAGGTTAGGTTAGGTTAGGTTAGGTTAGGTTAGGTTAGGTTAGGTTAGGTTAGGTTAGGTTAGGTTAGGTTAGGTTAGGTTAGGTTAGGTTA